>OU015590.1:5000-10005000 GCA_907165245.1 Habrosyne pyritoides | reverse complement strand
CACGTTCTTGTCGTACGTGATCCACTTTTCATCACCAGTTATCAGCTTCTTCAAAAATGGTTCGGTTTCATGACGTCGTAATAAAGAATCACAAATGAGTACACGGTTCATTAGGTTTCTTTCAGTGAGCTCGTGAGGTACCCAAATATCTAGCTTTTTTGTGTACCCAGTTTTTTTCAAATGCGCCAAAACTGTTTTGTGGTCAATTCCCAGTCTTCAGCTACGTCGTAACTACTGATATGCCGATCTTGCTCCACTTTTTCAAAAATGGCATCCATTTTATCCGTAATGGGGCGACCAGAGCGACGTGCATCTTTAACATCAAAATTTACGAATTGAAAACGCTTAAACCAAATTTGTGCTACTCTCACAGACACTGCACTAGGTCCATAAACATCGCAAATTTTTTTCGCGGCTTGCGTTGCATTTTTACCTTTTTAGTAGTAAAATTTTAAAATGAATCGAATTTCCTCGTTAGATTCACTCATCTTGGCGGTACGAAAAACAAATGCAAATCACACATTTTTCTAATTTGAATTTGGAATTATGTTCTTTAAAATTTAAACTTTCAATGATACCAAAACCAGCCAGATACAAATAGTATAGCCAAAAAGATTTTATTACAAGTTCATACATACTATAATGCGAAAAGACTTTTTCCCCAACCTAATATATATATATTTTTTTATAATTTCGTTGCAATAAAGCAGATACAATTTGTAATTTTCATAATATAATAAATAAATTTAGCTTGTAGAGTTGCAAAGATACTATTCCATGTTAAAATGGGACCAAAAACATAATAGGAGGGCATTATAAACTTTTGCTCTGTATAAAATAACGACATAAAACAGTTTACTCTAAGTTGAAAAATAGTTAACTCTATTTCATGTTATTAGCTTCTCATCTTAACAGGTTGTTATAATACATAATACTATGTCACACTATGCTGCTAACGTGTACGTACACAGAATACATTTAAAACCAAACACTATAGTTTTTTTTTAAATATATTTTAAGCGTCAAGGTCAGTGTTTCCGAACTGAAACTGCGAAGACAATGTTTCACTTTAAATATGTTTGAAAGTATTTTAATAATTAAATTAAAATTTCTTTTTAAAAGTTAACTATCAGTGCAAACAATAATCATAAATAGAAATATTGTGGTTAAGACGAAAAATAAGTGGATAATTTTGGGTTCCATAGCCAAAAAATATTAAAAATTACCGCAATTCTCTAAAAAAATACCAAAATCCTAATTATAATGATAAATAAAAAATATTAATGCTACAGTTTTCAGACTGTTGCGCAGTAAACTTGAATTCTCACTCTAGCATAAAATTGTTAGCATTGTTTCCAAATAAAAAGATAATCCAATATACACATCCGGTAGCGCACAACAATATTGATATTCTCGGAAAACTGTCTGGCTAACAATAACTCACATAATGTTCAATAGATGATACATCAATCAGATACATAATTATCATTATTTTAAAATTTTATGAATGTATGAATAATAAATATCCCAAGACATTCTTCACACATGGTTACCTGATCCCAAGTTAAGCTGAGTGTACTGCTTGTAGTATGGCTACCAGGTAATTGATATACTACATATACTACTTTTTTAAATACATACATTTACACCCAGATACAGAACAAACAGACATGTTCATAGACACAAATGTTTGTCCTGGGTGGGAATCGAACCCGTGACTTTCGGTTTGGTAGTCAGGATCTCTAACCACCAAGCCAACTGTCAAAGTAGATTTAGTTTCATTTTCAATAGCTCAAGATATTTCTGGCCTGTTCTTTATCCTGTGTACCCTATTGTAACAAGGGTCTCGACAAGACATAATTTATATGGCAGGGTGGCGAGGTCTCCTCGCCGCGAGCACATCTGGTTTCCTTCAGTGGAGATATCCACTGAATCAACGTGCATATCCTGATAGCTGCTTAACTTAAATGTAATTACGAAAGTGCTCGACGCCTTAACTACAACATGTGGCAATATGTCTAGCCCGTGATAGTTGAATATCGCAGGCGTCGAGAATATTAATAAAAAATCGATGTTTCCATTACTACGATTTAAATTGTCTTTGTTTGCATGGCTTTACACTATTATAATGGCTTAAATCAGTGGTTCTCAAAGTTGTCTGGGCCTCCTAATAACCTAACCTATCTAATACAAATTTTAATACTTTTTTTATTACTTAATTATATAACTACATCTACAAAGTTATTTCAATGGGAAGGATTAAATTGTTTCCTATGTATCAATGATATAACTGTATTGTGTTTTAGTGCAAATAAATTATTATTAATTTTTAAAGTTTTGACATCAACTTCAACTTGTGTCACTTTTAATGGCAGCGTACATGCAGGGTTAATTTAATATTCGCTCATAGTTTGGGAAACCCTAGCTTAAATGACTTGGATAAATGTCGAATATTTTGATCCCAGAAAGAATAAGATCAAGAAGACATACAAACGGAATTAGGTATTATTTCCCAAAAAATAAATTAGAAATGTTATTGTTGGAAACCAATTAAGAATATCTGTTTGAAGTGTTTCCGCTGATACTCTATTCAAATGCGAAAGCTGATTTAACTTACCCTAAGCTCAAGGAAAATTCAATCCTCATTTTATGGCTGCAGGAAAGCTGAAAAAAATGTGCCCAAATGTTTTATGGGGGGGAATATCTTAAATAATTACCTACGTGCAAGCTGACCCCTTGTTTCGATCTAAGAAAGTACAACTCGTGCGTAACAGCTTGAAGTAACAGTTATTTATGAAAGGACCCGGAGATTTCGGCAGTTAAAAAAAGTTTTTCCATTAGAAAACTTAACCGAAACGAGAGAGGTACTGAAACATGAATAACAATTAACAAGTACAATCCCATTTTGGACGAGGAAATTGTTACTGTTATTACTTGACAACGTGAAAATATATTTTTAAGATGCTTATGGATTGTCGCCATCTGTGAATCAAGTATTACCAAAGTTTATTAACACAGTTTACTATAACATGGAATGCCATATTTTTATAAGTAATATTTATTGTATCTACTAATATGGAAATAAAATATAATAATTTTGATCACATTTTCGCGCGTGGGTGAAATTATTCGATAGCTTACGACCTCCGGACTTCTGCCCCCTGATTCAGCTAATACAAACTTCGTCGGCGAGCCGCTTCACGTAGGCCTCGGAGAGCTTATCTCTCACGTGATTAGTAGTATTAGCGTAGTTAGCGAAAGAGACAGAGCACGGAGGCCGCGACGAAACATCCTCAAGTTAGTGTCATTTTCCTTACAGAAACGAGCCCCTGATATCATCTCAACCTTAGCTAAGCTTTTCTTTATAACTATTTAAGATAATAATAAATCCTACTAATATTATAAATGCGAAAGTTTTTATGTATGGATGTTTGTTACTCTTTCACACAAAATCTACCAAACGGATTTAGATGAAACTTGGCATATATATAGAAAATACCCTGGAATAACACATAGGTATACTATTTGTGTCAGGAAAATGTCACATCCCTCGGGAACACGGTGAAACCGCGGGGAACAGCTAGTAAATAATAAATGTTTTATTTTTCTTCACAAAAGTTCTGACAAACTATATACTTCATTTATATTGTGAGAATATATTAAGATAATATTATATAATATATAACTTTTGTGAGACACTGGTACGTTCCCTAGTACGGGTGTACTGAACCCTATTTTACTAATATAAATGTTTATTATAAATTTATTTTCAACAGGACACGAGAAAACATACACTCTCAAATTTAAAGGAGCCACACTCAAAGGTCGAAAGGGGATGCACTATCAGATGTAAACCGGATGTTCTCTCTTTGAGTTATGGCCGAACACTTCCGGTGAATGTATTTCCGGATGGTGTGTGGCTGTGGCCAACGATTGCAATGGTCAGTTAATTGCTCAATGAATCATGACTAATCAGTAAATGTGGGTGGCGACACCCTCTAAGCTTTTGTTAGGTTTTACTCGTGGAAGGTAAGTGAAATTTACTAGAGCGAATTATGTAACTTACAGATAAACCCCTTGAGGTTTGCGTTATGTATGTTTGAGTGCTTTCTATATTACATAAACCAGTAAAAAAAACAAGAAGATTTAGTTTACGTTTAAGTACCTACGTACCTACAATATGCAACTACAACATTTATCTTGAAACGATAATTTACATAACACAGCGTGTAAGCAATTTAATGATCTTAGTAAAGATAAAACTGATGGAGAAATTCACTAAAGATTTCTTACTTTACAGAAATAGTGAAACAAAAGCGGTCAAGTCCGAGGACTTGCAAAAGGAGGGTTCTGTACCATCGTACAATTTAACAAAATAAACACTTCTCTTGTAGCCACTAAATTTGAACTTCAATTTATTCTTATTGTTTTTTGTTATAGCAACCATAGTAGTAGGTATATACTGTGCAAGTATCTACGATTCAAAAGATGCATCACTGTGACAGACGGACGGACGGACAGCGGGGCCTTAGTAATATTGTCCCATTAGCACCTTTGGGTACAGAACCCTGAAAACTGAAGAATGAAGAAAACATGGTAATGTTTGGAAAAGGTTGGTTAATGGCTATCATAAACCTCATCACTTCATAAAAATAAGGTTGATTTTTTTTTATAAAACACCTTTACGTGCCTAAGCAGCAGGTTACGACGTCCATAAAGCTCGCTTATCGACTAAACTCGATTTGCATTCCAATGCCTCTTCTCTAAGGCCCTATTATGATGTAAAAATTCATTTCTTTATCTACATGTACGGAATATTTAAGCGTTCATTAATGTTTGACTTTCTTTCCCCGATCTGGGTTGAAACAAAACTCATAAATATGTAATGGTGCGATGGTACGGCGCACGGGCTATGCAAAATCGCCCGCCTCGCTTCGTTTTATAAACAGGTCAACTTCAATTTTACGTTTCGTAGATTTAAATCTGAATCAGATTAAGCCATGATCATACAAAAATATGAATCGTAATGTGTTTTCGAATGCCTGTTTTGTATTTATTTTCTGTTATATTTTACTCCGTTGAAAATATTTCAAACATTAATACATGGTGGTCGCCTAGTGACCGAAATTCGACTGTAATTCTTATTGTTTTTTAATTCGATCGTTATTGAGGTGTTTGTGTCAGTTAGTACCTTTTACAATCAAGACAAAGAACTATATGGATTTTTGTTCTGGAACGTCAACTGCAAGAGTGTACAAATACGTAATTATGTGCTTGACATTGGCAGTGGACGTAAACAATGCATTTCAATTCATCATCATCATCGTCATCAGCCTATGTCCATACACTGCTGGACACCTTATTTCAATTAATTTAATGTATTTATAGCACTTCTATATATAAACTAGCTGTCCCCCGTGGTTTCCACCGTTTATTCTCACTAATATTATAAAGAGGAAAGATTTGATTGTTTTTTTGCTTGTTTGTCTTGAATGGGTTCCAAAACTACTTGACCGATTTGAAAATTTTTTCACTGTTGAGAAGCTACACTATCTCTGGTGAACATAGGCTATATCAAATTTTCCAAAGAGTTAGGGATCCATACTAAAACTCCAATAATGTAACCCAAGGTGTAAAAAAAACTGACAAAAGATTCCTTACATCGCGTGCGCTGCGAAAACTATTGATTGTTTCTATCAAACAACAAAATAATGTAACATCATATATAGCATTTAATCATCTACGAAAAATTCCGCGTCGAATGTTATTAGTCCCATCCCCAAATATTCAGTAGTTTTAAGGCGCCAAAGGAACCCTTTTATTTTTATATTTTTATATTTTTTTATTTTACTTATTATATAGCTAAATATAGATTTAATGTTTTTTGCACTTCTCCATATATGATATGAAATGAAAATATTTTTATTCAAATAAGCCTAGATAAGCACTTATGAATAGTCTGAGTCTAATACTCTATAATCTTAAACTATGCCAAATCTTACACTCCTCCATGCCTGCAATATGTTTAAAAAGGGATACAAAGTTTTCTCCTCACTTATTAATAAATACCTACCTACATCACATTCATGAAGTGTTTATTCAAGATATTTACAAAAGATCAAAATCAAATTCCATTTGTGTTACCGACGGACGTCTGGCTCCTATTTATTAAATTCCATTGGCTTCCTTTCGGCAATACAAGCATTTTAATACTTCAAATATTTCAGCCACGCAAAAGAATGACCGCGGATACGATACTCGATAAAAAGGTCGTATCAGTATTTAAAATTGTTTATAATATTAATAATACCCCTATTTCATATGTTACTGCTTTCGCCCGTGATGGTCACAATTACTAAATAAAAAAAATAACAAATACAAGATAACGGATATAATGTATAGGTGTACAAATTTTTTTTCTCCTAAATACTTTTATAGAATGTGCCTATGACGTTGTTTTTCTTGGGTGGCGACAACAATTAACAAAAAGTAGCGACAATCAATCATTATAATTACCTATATTTAAAATAGAAGTCTTTTAGTTATTTATCATTTCAACAATTTACATAAACACCTTATGTAACTCGCATATCTTATCTTATTTTTTTATCTTTATCTTAAATTTATCATAATATTATAGCAGAAATTTAATTTTAAATAAAAATAATAACTTTCCGAGTCGGTATTTAAATAAAAATATTTTTATACCATCTCAATAAGAAAAATGTATATGATAGAAAGCAAGTTACACGAGTGCCTCATAAGCGTTTATTAAAAAACGAAACGTACAATCTGTACAAGCTAAACCAATTTGCATCAGCCATACAAACGTTGAACGTCGAAAATGTTCCACTCCAAAATTTTATAAAAAGTCACCCCTTCCGCTTGACCGCTCGACTCCTCATAACTTTACTCGTCCAATAATATCGTCATATTTTTCTAACATTGCGAAATTGGAATAAAAGGACGGAAGGGAAAGTTCCGCATCGAAATTGCTAGGGTCGTGTACTTGCCATAAATAATAGACGCAATCTGTGACTGTGTCCTGTCTTACCTGAACGTGTGTGGCCAGCCTACTGTTACGTAACGTCTTTAGTGTAGCCATACCTTGATATTTAGGATTCTTTCAGTTCGCTGTAAATTATGGGTTACGTTATTATTTCTGAAGGCAATTGTGACACGTATTTACGTCTTTACGACTGGGGTATATTAGCGAATAAATCTTTAAGTCACGTAGTATTCAGTAGTTTATGACTGACTATACGTGAGTTTAGTGCTATGTGATTAACTTAAACCAATTATTTATGGAAGTCAGGTAGTTGTTTAGATAGATCTCTAACTTAATCAAAAAGTGTCTTAATGTCCCATATTTTATTAAAAGTGTATTGTTTAAAAATAAATATATAAATAACCTAGGACATTCTATACACGCGGCCATCTAAAGTCAATCTAAGCAGAGCTTGTACTATGGAAACCAGATAGCTGATATACTACATATACAATTTTCATATTTTTTTTTTTCTAAATACATACTTATATAGATATTTATATACGCACCAAACAATCAGACATGTTCATACTCACAAATGTTTGTCCTGGGTGGGAATCGAACCCCCTATGGCGTGGTTTCTAACCACTAAGCCAAATGGCCCGACAATAAAGAAATATACTTAGTAAAGTAGTAAATTATTCAGCTACAAAGTCTAGGTACTTGAGCCATTTGCACACAATGCACGAAGTATCGTTTATTAACTTTTTTTACCGTTTTGACTTTTCTATGTGAATCGTCATTTGGCTAGAAATGAATGCAGCCAATCGTCAATTATCGTAAATAAGTGGGGAGACTGTCGGTAGACGGTGTGACGGGCGGCCCGCCTATTCCTTGTCTGTGGCAAATGAGACGGGATTCTGATGCACCCCTAAAGTCTTCAAGTTTTGGCACTATGTATAAGATACGAGCGGAATTTCGGAAGGTTGATAAATTACAGCTTTGTACAGTCAGTACATCTGTCGAAAATATATTTTTAACAATAATTTTAACCATTAATTTAACTTTAGAAAAAGAATTGTAGATTATTTATTTTGTACACTTTTAAACAGGATCGTTATGAAAGTTTCTAGGATAAGATCTATTCTATCACTTGTCCCAACTGCTACTTTATAATCAATCTTTAATAAAAATAATAATAATAATAAATAAATTGTTTATTTGCAATAAAAAATAATATTGCTTTTTACAATCGATAATACTGCGATCGGAACCCAGAATTTTTGTTTGGACTTATTTTGACAGGATAATGTCTGTCCGGACAGCTATTTTTATATAATTTTTCTAATTTAAGTATTATACTAGTAAACAAACCCATAAAATCGATAAAAAACGTAACCTGAATCCGTAAATTAAATTCTAACATTTTTAAAATCGTTGAGCCTCGATTCAAAATGTGAAGGTTATAATGTTCCTATGATTGATGTTTACATTGTTGATGAAACAGTTAGTTGAAATATGTAGTTAGTTACAAACAAAAATGTAAAAAATAATAATACCAATAAATTGAATTCTTTAAACGCATATCGTTGCCATATTATACGAATTCCTAATTTAGGATTAGTTCAATCCGCTAATTTCTTACATCTTAAACAGTACAACAGATCCCTAAGAAGCTTGGAACCTTACCTATATGTATTTCATCAATTTGTGTAATCAATCATTGATTGGTGGTTCGTTTTGGGAGTATAACCAAAAGTCACATTCTCCTATCTCTTTAAACGATCAAGAATACCGCAATACCGAAAGGAACTGCAAGGATGTAGCTAATTATTCCTGTGAGGATTGCCTATGTGATATCTATGATTTAGTGTATCGATGAGTTGGAACTATTATATAGTACTATATTACTAACTTTAAATTTGACCTTCATAAATTCCCTTCGCAGGGCTAAACTGAATAAATCGTTTTGATTTTTTTTATGTTATCAGGCTAGTGACCCAGGTTCACGGTTGCCGAGTTCTACTTGAGAGCTAATCTTATTAGTACCTGCCCCCTTATTCAGCTACTACAAATTTCGTGGGTGTGACGCTTCACGGAGGCCGCGGAGAGCTTATCTCTCACGTGATTAGTAGTATTAGCGTAGTTAGCGAAAGAGACAGAGCACGGAAACGGCGACGAAACATCCTCGAGTTAGTGTCATTTTCCTTACAGAATCGAGCCTCTGTTATAAATGCGTAAGTTTGGATGGACGGATGTCTGTTACTCATTCCCGCCAGAATGGCTGAACAGATCTGAATGAAATTTGGTAGAGATATAGATTATAATCTAGAATACCCCATAGGCTAGTATATTAGGTTAGTAGGATTTTAATGGAATAATCAGATGGACAGATCGTGTTCCGGAAAAACATAAAGAAATGTCACAAACTTGTATTTGATTCAGAAATGGTAGTGAAACTGTGGGCCTAAAGATGGTACCGAATATAAATATAACAAAGCTGGCCAGGAGCGAATTGGACTAGCGGACACCCCCGTACAATTTTAATACAGAGCCTCTTTTAACTTTATTGTGAAATTTTGCTATCATGTTACTCGTAGGGGAAAAAATATTTAATTTCCTTAACAAACTTGTTACTTTTGTTGTTTGCATTGTTAGTATCTAGTTAATATTATTGATATGAATAATGATAGACCAAAATTAATACTTCAGAGGTTAAAGAAATGCATTATTTTTTCGTATTTTGTAAATTTTATTGCTTCTTTTTATTTTCTAAGATAGCCTAAATACCAACATGAGTAGGTATATGTAAAATAACATGATCAGTAGTTATTATTTAAGCTAAAAAAACACAACAGGGTCGATCGCAAAGACACAAGACAGAGGTGAAACTTTTGTATTACTGGTACAACATTTAAATAATTCATCAATCACTTTTGAATAGCATAGATTGTGTTAATCATTAATTTATTTTTCGAAACACAAAAAGGTTTGTATACTCTTACGCTATACGCAATGTGTAGGCTAAATAATAGGGTTCTTATATATAGGACACAGAACCCTAAAAAGTGGAGAAGTTCCTCCATCACTACAATAAAACACCTTCTTTTGACCGCTTTCCACTGTTGTAGAAGGAAGTTGCAAGTGGTGGTTGTCTTTGTGACAGCGCACTAAAGTTTGTTCTATCACACAACTTGTGTGTTCCCAGAGAAAGTTACGCTATAGGGTGGACTGTTATGTGAAAACTTACCGCTTTACAAGCTTAATTCGATAGATTAAGGCGCCCGTTTTATGGTATTTTGCGTTTATATTAAATAAATAGATGTACCATTTTTTTTTATCTATTTATATTATGTTTTCCAACAAAAAAAGTAATGAAAGAAAATTAAAAAAAAGTATGTTTAAAAAAAATTATAAAAAAATAACGCATGTGCGAAAAGTACCATCACGCACAAAAGTTACTAACAATAATACTCTCTGTGTGCACAGAATTAACATAATGCTGAATAACAGCGGTGCCGCGTGGGAGCACGCACGTGGGCAAACATCGGTACAAACGCTGCGCCCGACTGTACAGTTACCCAGCAACTGGAAAATATTGTTACAAAAATATAGAAATGTAAAAATATATAGCCGCCGGTTTGCAAAAGGATACGCTTTTGTTTTTGAAATAAATAAAAAATACGATACAAGAATAACTTTCCGATACAAAGTATATTGTTGAAATAAATAAATATCAAATATGTTAAAGCTACTGTAACTTGTATAAACTAACTCAGTTCAGTACAAGAAGAGAGAAGACTTAAACCGTTCAAAGCGAACTTTCATATCTAATAAAATAAATTTATATTAAAACTTGATTACGTAACGAAAGTCAGGAAACATTTTTATTTCAAGAATAAAGGCTGACTTGTTGAGTTGCACGAAAATATCAGACAATGTACGGTAATATTTTAATTACTTCCCTCTTATTATCTTATAAACTTTCGAGCGTACTGTGCCGCCGCTGAGCAATCAAGAAGGCTTTTAATTAAGCCCTTCCATACGTTGGTATTACATAAAAGATATCACACGCGTGTTTTGTGAGTGAATCTATTTGTCAGAAGTAGAATATGAATTCTTAAAGCCCCACATTTATAATTTGTACGTAATTATGCTTTACAAGTTATGGAGGTAAATAAATCGTGTGTTCACATTTCGAATTATTATATCTATTAATTTGTATTAGAAAAAAGCTAACGATAATCTAATTAGAAGTGGTAAGGAGAGCTTTACTGATATAGGAAAAAAATGGTCATCATCACACTCAGCACAAGATTGTCCACCGCTGAATAAACAGCTCTGTTGATTTTGATTCTGTGTGAGTCCAAAATAAATGTTTTCTTTCTTTCTTCTTTCTTTCTTTCTCAGTCATAGATTTTCACAATAAATGTCATAGGCCACTTGTAAGGCCAAATTAAGAGATATTGATCAGAAGGCCAAAAGGGTGGCGTCGACATATTTGTAACTTTTATATTGAACTAGCTGACCCAACAGACGTTGTCCTGTCTTAACAATGAATATTGAATTCGAATCTTCCGATTGAATCGAGTGTGAAATGTGCAATAATAAATTATAAATTAATTATTTTATCAATATATTTCCGACCCATGCCTCTATTTTAAACGATATTTGCAGCGCGCATTCTGTCAATCGCTCCAGCTGTCAAACGACTGACAATAATAAAAGTTTATATTGTCAGAAGCGCTATAAAATGGTTAAGCTTTCTTAAATTTTCTAATTTACCGCGCAACTTTCTTAATTTTTTCGTTCATAAGAACCATTTCCTGACAATTACAAACACAACAAAAAAAGAATTAGCGAAATCGGTCCAGCCGTCTATGCGTGATGCCGTGACCAAGGGAAATAGGGATTCACCTGTATGTATGTAACCGACCCCTTTGAGCTTGATTTTGTCCTACTTTGAACGATCAGATTTTATTCAAACTTTGCACACCTGTCAAAGATCGATGCCAATGCAATAATCCGATCAAAGCATCCGATTATCCTAATTAGATTCGCCAGGATTAATTAATTTGTTTCCGTATCCTTTGCATGCGAGTAAAAGAAATAGAGCTAGTGCGCGAACTACGCGTGCGTGCAGTTCCTCTTACTTACTAAGAGTAAGTACACGGGCACTCAAAATGCTTTTATTAAAAAATGAAAAATAAATAATAGTTTAAAAAAACTAGAAACCACGCTTTATATAGAAAACCAAAGTAAAAAACAGATTTTTTTTTAATAAATACAAATTAAGAATAATGTAAAAAAAATTAATAAATATAAGTTATTAATAGTTTGAATACGAACAAATGTTTTATTTAAAAAAAAAACGGGGGTGCTTTTCAAGATATTATCGAAATGATAATCCTTCTCATATCTGTCAATTAAATATTTATAACTATTGACACCATGCACCCACGCTCTTTACAATAAAACATTTTTTCTTATTCAAACTATGATTATTTATATAGATGAATGCGAATGTGTCAAAATCAATAAAACGATGCAGATGAATTGTAAACCTTTTGTTCTTTTGAATAGTTGAATATTAATTAAACGTGTCACATGGAAATAATATCAAATAAACCATCTCAATGTTTTCACTTGCCGGCCCCAACGGATGATCAGCGTTGGCTATACGTACCTACATTGGCAGCCAACCACATGCTGAGTTGGAGGACCGATTTGTGGCAATTATGTACCTCGTTTCTTTTCTTTCTGTAAAATTTTTTCACGTGTTATTTTTCACATTGTCACAAATAAATTTGTTTCTTTCTTTCTTTCTCAAAGATCCCATTGCCAGTATAAGCTACATAAATTCTTCTTCTCCTGAAATAAATTCCACGTTTCGTTAATTCAGTAATTGCAATTTTTATTTTAAATTTTGATATGATGGTGTCTTCCCGATATACTTGGACTAAACTTTTTCCTGTAGATAGTTGCGCTCAAAAGCCTTTTTCCCCATCACCAATTTCAGAGAGTATACTTGTAAGTGGATAAGACGATCTAAACTAATATCAACAAAATTAATTATTCGTTCTACAAGCCGATATCATCCGGCCACTAACACGTGGATTATCAACCATAATAACATGTATCTGAGAGCCGGCTTCTAGACATGGGTCAAAAGGAATTATAAATCATCCGAGTACGCCTCTGGCCTGTCGGGAGTGTTTAATATAATATTCATGCGAGTAATGTATGTGTTCATAATGTAATGTCGAAAGTAGGCCGCATTTGCATACATTTTAGACTCGCGTCACTTTGGCATCACAATTCATGATCAGCGAGCTCGATTATGTGAAATGTGCAATATTTGACGAACAATGATCCTTACATTCATTATGATCATTCAATGATGCCATAATTGTGTCCGCGTTGATTTATCAACTAGTAGGGTATTAGGCATGATTGTCTTTTGAAATAGTTTTGTTACACTAAAGCTTGGAATAATGTCACCCAAAAAAAAAATTTCTGTTTTAATTCTGCATTTCCATATTATGTTATTAACTGTCCGTAGCGGTTTCAATCGCGTTCCCGAGGAAAGTTACCTTTTCCCGGGATACAAAGCTGTCCATGTGGTTTTAGTGGATAAATCCAATCCGTTTAGTTATTGAGTGAAAGAGAATTATCTTCCACCCAACCTCACAAACTTTCGAATTCAATATATTAGTAGGAAAGAAAAGCTGACATGATAACCATATAGAATAACGTTCGTTGGGTTTAGGTACATTATTGAATTGACTATGTATAGACTGTAAGCATTCAAATTAATAGGTACCAGTCGTTAAGAAGCATTTGTAACGTTAAAGCCTCAAGTCATTTCAACAAGACTGTAATTTGTTATCAGACGTTATATTACGGTAAGCAGGTTTTCAACGTTTTCCGTATTAAAGACATAGCATAATCGATCAAAGGGGAAGCTTCTAAGTAGAAAAATTGCGAAATTATAGAGTACGAGCTTAACTGCCTGTCTTAGTAATTGGAAAAATCGTATTGTGCAAGCGACTATGTGGTAAGCTCTACCTGTAGGGAACGAAAGGTTCTTAACCTCAATAAATGCATCGATTTATAACTTCAAAGTAGAATAGCCTAACCTTTTATTACGTGCAATTATTTGCATTTATTATCATAATGAAAATGTGGATGTTGGAAAGTTTCTGACTTAATCCCACAAGAACAGGATATTGGAATTAGATGAAACTAAACAGATGTTGTGTGTGAGCCAATATAGAATGTACCTATTTGACATTAGATCCCTCGGGAATACGGGTAAAACCGGGGCGGGAGCTAGTTGGCTGTGAAGAAAATAATAATAATCAATTCCAAGACATTCTTCACACATGGTTACCCGAAACCAAGTTAAGCAGAGTGTACTGCTTGTAGTATGGCTACCAGGCAACTGATATACTACATATACTACTTTTTAAATACATACTTATATAGATTTTTACACCCAGACACAGAACAAACAGACATGTTCTTGCACACAAATGTTTGTCCTGGGTGGCAATCGAACCCGCGACCTTCGGTATGGCAGCCAGGGTCTCTAACCACCAAGCCAACTGGCCCGTCAACTTACTTCAAAATCAAGCTAAGATATGAACTTTAAAGTATGTGTCGTCTATTAGGGGAAATGGGACCAGTGTGCGATGCGTCGGGTGAAACCTCTGCGGACACAAACTGTCTCACCGACTAGGCTCTTAGAGACGTGACATTATGACAGGACAGAATAGAAATAAATACCGACGAAACAAAGACCGCGGTAGGCAATTTTTTCCTCAATTTTTTTGTAAATAATGTATATTCCTTGAGTCCTATAGAGAGGGGAGTTTTTTATTTCTACTCGACAAGTTTGCCTGTGTTTTATTTTTAAAGTTTTAACTGTAACAATAAAGTATGAGTGACAGTGATAGTTTAAGACATCAAAGTGAGCATCTTCTTGGAAATGAAGGAAAATTATAGTATGGCATACAATCAAGTAATTCATGTCTGTCAAGAAAAAGTTTATTATATTTTTATAACAGAACTAGCTGTCCGGACAGACGTTGTCCTGCCAAAATAAGTCCATACAAAAATTCAGGGTTTCGATCGCAGCGCCCCCTACCGGGTCCAATTGTAAATCTAAACCATTCTCGAATCTCCACGAACACACACAAAAAATTTCATCAAAGTCGGTCCAGTCGTTTAGGAGGAGTTCAGTCACATACACACGCACACAAGAAATATATATATTAATATTACCAGCGCGTTGCTGTCGCAGATGATATTATTTTGAAAATGTCACGCCAATTTTGAGTGCAAATTTTTGCCTATAACCCGTGCCTAACTTTGGCTCAAGTGTAAGCTATAAGTTGTCTATATTTCGCATCAAATAAGAACAAAAATTGATTTTTATATATTAGATATTACTTTATCAGAAGTGATTGAAATAATGGAGGATTTTTTTTATTATACGAACACATAAAAAAAATGATTTTGATTATACCATATTTATTTCCTTTAATAAATAAACCTTTCTTGCATTTGTCAATACAATATAGTTTCGATGTTTTTATCTGCCAGGCATCCCAGACAATTTTTTATTTTTTTTTAAATTGTGGAATTTAAAACAATTCAAATAGGCCTTTACAAGCACTTATGAATAGTCTGACTTTAATACCGGTTCGAAAGGTTGTTTTTTCTGAGATGAACCGATAATAAAGTCAGCAATTACTCTTTTAAAAACGAACTTAGATTTATTACAAAATATTAATCTCATTAACAATATCTACCAATACCTGACAATATGTCACCAAATATTTGGTGTATGTACTACTGAAGGAATATTTGACAGCCAACAATAAAAATATCAATCGTTTTGCCCTAAAATATGTGTAGGTACATGTATTGCTTCTTAGTTATGTCAAGTAACGATTTTTAATGGTCATTTCAGCACAAAATTATGAAAGAAATACTTTTTAGGTCACGTCACTCAAAACTGTAAAAAGATCCAGATAAGATCGAAGAAATTATTAATTATAATAAGATTTTTCTTTCGTAAGAACCCTTCCCTATAATTACGTCTTTGTTCAGCTGCGAAGTTCTTTTGTTTAAAGGTAAGGCTTGAATAATAACAAAAGCTCCGCCGAGGGGAAGCAAACAATGATGTCTGCAGACGATGAAACCGAGATGAGATGAAACCCGTATATTTTCTATTCACGTCATTAAAATCAATATCGTTGTTAGACGATGTAAGATATACGATGAAAAATTAATTAGGGATTTTATTTACATATTACACGTTCTGTTTATGATAGTTAGTCTAAATAAGTAAGACAATATTATGTTCAAAATTTCTTGGTCTCTCTTTTGTTGTTTTAGAAGTAGGATTTTTCCATTTACAATATGTTGATTAATAATTTTTAGTAGATACTTTTTCATACAGGATTTTTCATGCCTAATAACAGGATTTGAAAAACAGCTGGAAATTAGGATATTTTTCATCAATTAGAATAAATTATATTTCTCGTCAAAACACAGAAATGCAACTGCATTACTGCTCTACGGCGGAAATGAGTATGGTAATACTTTCCGGATGAACTCTGCGTTAAGAGCTCTACAGCTATTGAACTCAAAAAGGATACTTTTAACTGCTGATATTATAGTCCGAATTCTATTAACACTAAACAGACCATAACCGGGTCAAATGACCCATTTTGACCTTTGCATTGAAAATGCACGTATCATCTTATTGCTTTTGCACATTTGACTTCATGACTTTTTCTTACTAATTAATATGCAGTTATACTATTTATTTCCCTTCCTAACAATCATATTTCATACATTCAAGCAGGTAACATAAAGTCACATTTGACCCGCTATGGTAGAAATAGGTACCTAATAAGTGTTGGTATGATTAGTGTTAATATTAAAAATGGTTGTGAGGCTGAATGTATATTTTTTTTAATTTATTTATTTATGTCAAACAATGTCCATATTTGTTAGTATACAATTTATCATAATCCGAATGTTAGTACAGTATAAAGAACAACAGTATAATATAATATTTTTTATGTTACAGATGTATGGATGATTGTTACAGTTTCACGCAAAAAAATACCAAACAGACTTAGATGGAATTTTGCACATATATAGTTAATAAACAGGAAAAAATATATTTTCTTGTTAACATAGGATCTTTCGGTCAAGCGGGTGAAACCGCGGGAGACAGTTAATATTATAAACGTAAAAGTTTCTGAGACGCATGGATCTTTACTACTGTTTCACGCAAAAACAACTAAACGGGTTAAACTTGGCAGAAAGATTGTTTATAATCTGGATATAATTGATGCTTTTTATCCAGGCGAAACCGAGGGGCACAGCTAGTCATTGATACGGGAAGGAATATAGTTTCGAAGATATTAGGCACACATAAATAATTCAGAAGTGCCCGATATGCAATGAACACGTACTATCATGAGCTTTCTATGAAAATTATACACCCGGCCGCCTCCGCAGATAGTTTTTCATCTGGCAGACATAATGCTCGATTAACACTCCATAACGGTCAACCGGAAGTGTGGACGCCATGTTGGCGGCGAGATAGCGGAAATATATCGCCGGAAGTCGGCGGCCATTATTCAGGAAAGGAAGGCTTCCGATGTCACTTCATAAGTGCTCTTATTATTTTGGTGGTTACCTCTTATTTGGTGATCGTTAGGAAATAGCGAGTTTTGTTTAACTAAGTCAAGTAGTATAAGTAGAACTCGGTCTCTACTTGTTTTGTCAATATTCAAAATAAAGTAATGCGATTAGACACTTGCCCTTTTAAAGATTTGCATTTTTGTTTGGGATGAATAATCTCATAACCTACTGACCGATTTGAATAATTCTTTTACTATATTATCCAGAAGTAATATATCTGTTTTTTTACGTTTATTCATTACAAATAAAAATACAAATTTTTTTTTGATATAATATAAAATCAATTAAATACTGTAATAAAATCTAAGTAGAATAATATAATTATAAATAAATAATAAATAAATATCCCGGGACTTTTACACACGGCCATCTGATTCCAAACTAAGCACAACTTGTACTATGGAAACCAGATAACTGATATACTACATATCCTACTTTTTATTTTTCTAAATACATACATATATAGATATTTACACCCAGACATAGATCAAACAGACACGTTCATGCACACAAATGTTTGTCCTGGGTGGGAATCGAACCCGCGACCTTCGACTTGGCAGACAGGGTCGCTAACCACCAAACCAATTGGCCTGGCTAGAATGCTATAATTCACAAGGAAAATATAAAGTATATTCGCTTTAGAATATGAACTAATCGTAAAATGTACAGTTTGAAGCACAAGCATAATAAATGAGTATGTGTATGTATAGAAAAAGTGAAATGTCATATATCAGTTCAGTGGGTGTTATCTAAAATAGAAAGTAATGAGAACTCGTACAAGCAATTCGAAATTAAAAATCTGAAATACCAGGGATCACCCTTTCTCGTTATTTTTATATGGGTTAAGTCACGAGCTGTGGCGATTTTTTAAGTACACTTAACTTATTTTTCTTTTGTTTATAACACGTAGGCCGGCAAACAAGCAGACGGTCCACCTTATGGTAAATGCTCACCGCCACCTATGTACATTTGCATTACCAATGGCATCGCCAATGGGTTGTCGACTCTAATACGTGACATTGTTAAGTCCTATGGATACACACGTTCCTGAGGTATATATAGGAAAAAAATTGGATTTAAAGTGTATATTTGTTAATTCTAAACAAATTCCACTTGTGTGTTAAGTTGCATCGAAATCCATTTAGCCATTACGGAGTTAAGCGTTCTCAAGCACACACACACACATTTTCGCATTTATAATAAATTATAAAATAATCATCTATGTTATTTTACTTTCATCATAATATGTTTGTTTATTTTGCGCGCAGTAGTTTTATTATTTTATGCCGCAGTTTTTTATGTACGGTAAAAAGCAAGTAACACTTAATACTTAATAGATTTACAGATAGATTGCGGGTGAAGATGCATTGAATAACGATATCGCCGCATTGCTACCTCGCACATTTGTTGTGGAAAGGCAGCCTTAAAAAGATAAATTAAATTAAAAGTGAAAACATCATAACGTAAAAAATAGCTACTCACTCTCTTACTCCTTATAAATTACACCACCTCTGTAAAAAAAAACTCTCTTTCACTCCCTTGAGACCAGTCGCGAAGCTAATGACGTGTTCTCCGCGTGACACGTGTCTGCCACTTGGCACTATAACATCTAATGTGTGTAACATACAGAACACCGTGTATATAGGAGATTGTAAGTGCCATCCCTAGGCAAATTGGCGACAACTTTTGACAATCTTGGCAGAGCAGTTCAATAAGATTTCAAAGGATTGACTGGAATGCTTACTGAAGTTTTTTAAGTACTGTGATTACTTTAATTGGCATTACCTATTCATAGAGCCAAAATTTACTAACTATATATATATATATAAATGTTAAAGGTTGTCGGTTTTATTCCGAACTAGAACAAACATTTATAGTGGTGAAGATCATAATTTGTTTTGTGGCTGTACCAATATCTCATTAATATTGTATGTTTATTAAGCATTTTTTTTAAGGTTCAAGACACCCCCCCCCCCCCCCATTCATGTTTCTTCAACACTACCCCATTCATTTTCGCGCACTAAGCAGAGAATCTGGCTCACGCGTTTGACGAAAAAATGAATACACGTGATATCTTACTACACCCCCCTCCCCCCTTGTGATATTTCGTGATTTTTGCCGAGCCCCCTCCCCCCCTCTTTTCAAACCTCACGTGATTATTGGACGGCCCCTATGAAAGTTTGCTTGTTGTGATGTTTGTGACTCCGAAAACGTGTGTAACGCAGAAATTATACAATATATAAAATAAGGATATGTCCCGTATTCAGAAGTAAATAAATATATATAAAAATAATTATTATATATAAAATAATAAAATAAATAAATAATAAAAAAATATAAATAAATACGAAGAACACACCATCAGGTGCACTGTTGCCTGCTTGTTGCGAAGTAATAAAATAATATTTTTTTATAATGTTTGTTGAACATTTATAGCCGAATTAACTCTGTAAGGTAAAATGCCTCTAGCGAGAGGATATTTCGTCGCTGCCTCTATGCTATGTCTCTATCGGGAAATACGCAAGCTCGTGAAAGGTATGTGCTCGGAGACCTCCTTGCACCGAGCTCACCGACGAAGTTGAATTAGCTGAATAATGGGGACTAATATTAATCGAATTGTACACACATAATAGAACATTATACAACATTAAGGAAATTCCATTAATTCTAATGAATTGACAGTATGAATTGACATTGAGGTGTTGTTTATCAACCCTTAATCAGAGATTGATTGATAAATAAGCTAAAAAGCAGTAGTGAGGGTGATATAATTGAGCGAATTTCCTCACATTCCCCACAAAGGGTGCTGTTATCGTGCATGCTAAACGGTGACACAGTGCTCTATCGATTAACAAACATTCACTTTGGAATAGACTTGTTGGTAAAGCGAACACTGTGCAATTGGTGTTTTTTTAGTAATTCATTATGTATTTAGTAACTATCATGAAGCACAGAATAATTAGGTGTTACATAGACCTGAGAGTTGGCAATAATGCGGGCCAGTTGGCTTGATGGTTAGTGACACTGACTGCCACGTCGCAGGTCGTAGGATCGTTTCCAATCCAAGAAAAAAAAATTGTGTACATTAACATGTCTATTTGTTCTGTACCTAGACCTAATATTTTTATTTATAAAGGAAAAAAAATGATAAGATAAGTAGCGTGTGGCAATTAAAAATCTTCGCAATGTCACGTACAAAACTGTTGGCAGAATATTTTACACGTCCATGTGTCACACGTATTAGGGTGTGCATCGTACCGTGCGACATATCTGAAATTAATTCATGTTTTGTCATTCCCTCACTTTATATTCAGAGCTTAATGACGTGGCACTATAAAACATCGTAGTGGAAGCCTTTATCCGAAACGTAAGATATCGCGAACGTGCGTACCGTTATAAATGGCAAAACACGGCTTTGCTCTTACTGGACGTTGGTATGAGCCGCGACAAAAACCAATATTTGGTAGGGGTGCTATTGAAAAGCACCCTTTGCTTTACAAAAAATGTACAGGATATGTTTGATGGATGCATCTAAACTTCACTTTGAATTAACGGCTACCGTCCGGTTGGGAATTGTCAAAATTGGAATCAATAACCGCTTGCTGACATTCCGAATAGGCACCATCAATATCATCTTGTAAAAGCTTAACTACTTTAGCTCGTAGGTATGCAATGAAGTAAAGGGATTCTGTGTTGTTTGAAGGTCGCTTTTTCATCCTTAAGTTAAGTTAAGTAGGTTTCGAATACAATTATTGTTAATCAATACACTGGAAACCATGTTTAATTTCGCTAAGTTGTATATTTTGTAATTAATTCAGTCAGTGGTTTTTAATCAAGCGGTATGTGCTGAAAATATGCGGTCAGCATTCATGCATTCATTTAAAACAACTATTTTAATTATTCACTGAGAATCAACTCGTATTGCCGACAACAAAGTTATTTCGAACGAAATGTTGTTGACGCGGAATTGTTGCGAATACTGTGGGTATTTGACGTTTGAAATATTACGTATGGTTTGGATTATTTTTATGCTGTATTTGATCGTGATAAATACTGACAGTTTTGTTTGAAACTGATGAAATATTTTTTTTACAGTTATTGTTTGAGGATAAAGTAGGTTTATTATTTTATCTTAGTATATCACAACTTAATAGTTTTAATTTAAAAATTTATAATATTTAGTTTGTCTTATTTTATTTTTAGCATAAAAAAGGGCGGTATTTCCCATACCCAACCGTATTTGTTTCAAATGATAACCCATAAAAGTAATGTGAAATGTGAATGTGTTTCAACTCAACTTTTCTAAGATTTATTAAAGGTATTACAGGAAAATGGGAAAGCGTTATTCATGCGCAGGTGTGCTGACAATTTGCTAACTTGCTATATTTTTGTATGAAAATTGAGTTGGGAACATTTTGGGGGTAGCGTGTGACTTATTGTACAAAATTTTATACCCTGGAACATAACTTACTGCCCTGCTTTCATAGAGGTGACAAAGTTACTTTATTTATAACTAACTCTTACCTGCGGCTTAACCTACGCTTCCGAGGTTCCGGAGGGAGGAGGAGGAGAGGATCTGCTGTTTTCTAGGGATATAATGTATTCTGTGTGTTAATCCGAAATATAATATTCTATTTGTGTGTCTAGTTTCACTGAAATCCGTGCAGCCACAAACATCAAAACATCGAAATTTACAAAGTTATAATATTATTATAATTGTTTAATAAAATAGTGTCAATGAATGATACTAGGCGAATTCTTTTGATGAAATTTTATTTAACAATATGAATGATATATTTTTTTTTTTTTTATTTATTGAGGTAAAACAAACAGTATGACAAATAATAATTAGTTGAGAAAAATGCAAATATAATTAATTGTGACACCAACACCGTTAACCACTAATTATTAATTAGGTGTACAAACTAAAAACAAAACAAAAATATTTCACTTTAAGAAAAACGGAAAAGTAAACAATTAATAAAAAAAAATGTACAACATTATACCTTTATACCATAAACACCTTACATTTGTTGTTGAGGTGCATCAGTTCTCAGGTACAAAGAACAACGCCATAGGGAAAAAAACCACTAAGTAAAAGCATACACCAAAAATACACAAACGAAGCAATAGCAAGAAAATATAGATACAAATGTCAAACTATGGTATTCTTCAAATAACAATAATAATATAAATTTGCCAAACAAGCATACATCATTGATTCATTGTAGTTAGTTGACTTATTAACATTTTTCTAAAAGTACTAGCATTCGTTGAAAAAATGTCTATGCTACTGAAAAAATCATTATAAATGTCAACCAAACGACACAGAGGCGACCGTTTACCTGCATTAGTGCGAGACTGTACTACTACACTGACTACACACTTACTGACTACTGTATGTTATTTTAACCATATTAATTACTATACCATACTAATTATTCATTTGAATTGTTTTTTAATTAACATTTCATATATTTCAGGGTATCCTCGGAGGTTACTTTGCCTAAAGCATTATTTAAGTATAATTTTAAAATACACGCAAGCTCATTTGCAATCACCGCTTTTCCCTACCCAGCTTTTTCTATCAGAGACAAAAGGAAAAACAAACATAGCGTGATCACTTGTTAATAGCCAATATGCGTAGCCGAAATTGCTTTCCTAACGTTGTTTTCCCTGTAACTAATATTGGACTAATCCCATTATCACCGGCTTCTATTAAGGGTATCGATACCAGTTTTTCTTTTTCTCTAACTAGAAACTGTTGAGCTGTATTTTCATTAGAGATTCTAATGGTTTGCGGGAGGAAACCTTTTTATTTTGTCTCATACATTACATGCCTTTAATTCTAACCATTTAATTAAAATTTCCTTTATTTTGTTTTACACTTGTTCCTTGTCCTGCGAACTTAGCGGTTTGAAAAGAGCATTTACATTTTGAATTCTAAAATCAATTTGATAAAAATAAATTGTAACTGAAGTATGTTACAAAAGTATTAACGTAACTTTTAAGCCAAAGACTAACTGAACGGGACGTTTCGCAAAAATATCTTCGCGTTGCTTTTGGTCCTTTTCGTGACCATCTGGTCCCAGACGACGCATTCATTCTACAGGAGACTTCTCGTTTCACTAATGGCCCAGCGACAACGTGCTCTCGACTTTCTTTTTTAACAATTCAATTCGTACTTTAGAACTATTTGCTTCGGCTAGACACTGCTCTTTTACATAGAAATGTAATTTAAAAGTTCTATCAGGATACTTACACCTTTATGTAACAGTTAGAAGTATGTTTATTAGCATTGGGATGTTTATTCGTTGTTCCCTAATTCATGTTACTTTTACTAGAAATACTTTGAATAAATGTTTTCGTAACTTTGTACGGTTTCCATAGCTTGTAAAGAATATATTTACTTTATAAATAATAACAACCATACATCAAATAGTGGAAAAATCTTATGTCTGTGCGGTAAAGTTATTATTCCTACATTCTCCGTCTGAACTAAATATTTCAAGCTCCAATATTAAATTCTTTGTGCGATATTCATTCACATTGCTCTACTGTATGATATCCATGAGGCCTTTATCTTTAGAAGCCTATGGTTTTATTGCAGCAATTGATTTAGAGTTTCTATAAAATATGTAACTTACATGTTATTTTGATAGGTGCCTTTTTCGCCTCACACAGTGTATATTATATGATTGTTTTATTGTTTCTATATTTGTGTAATTGGTGATGTTAATGAAATTGTCTATGTTGATGCTGTGAGTCCAGAATAAATGTTCTTTCTATTATACTTTGGAAAAAAATGTGGTGATACTTCTAGCTGTCTTCTAGTTGAGATCTGTAAGTAACATTTTGAAAGCTTTGAATGATATAGATAGATAAGGTTTGGTGGTGTCTAAAGGTATAAAAAAAAATTGTTATAGTTGACTATTCTCTACCCCGTACTACTTACTCTGTTGACCACGTTCCCGGGGAATCTAATGTTTTCCTGGGTTAAAAAGTATCGCGACTATATTGTGCTTTTCCACGATACGATCATTCTATGTGGCAAGTTTCATCCTACAAACACTCATATTTTTATAAAATGTATCTTTGAAATTGGACAAGGTTCCTAAATTATTTTATAAATGCAAATGAGAAAGAGCTGGTGATATCTGATAAAACGGACAAGGTGCTGGTTGCACATGTATACAAAACTGTGTTGTAATACTTTAATTTTATCATTGTGTGCCATTGTTTGTTGACATCAATAAAAAAAAAAAAAAGAACTTAAAGGCTTAGAAAGGGATGGAAGCTAGTTCATGATGTTTTATATACGTTTTTATAAAAGACGTAAAGCATTTCCATTTTCGAATGTGCAATACCTATCAAAACAAACAATACAAAAATATTGTATCCGCATACAAAACCACTCAAATCTCTGATTAGTGCGGTTTACATATCGAGCATACGTATCAAGGGTTTACCGACCCTAAGGGTTTTTATTTCCAAAAACCGAAACGAAAAGCCCTTAGAAATGGAAGTGAACCTTTCCCGCCACATTACTTCCGGGATGGAATGTAAATACATGGTGATATGAATATAAATGCCGTTTAAGTAGACGGTGTACGTGGTTTCTGTCGTTACTTGGAACCAAACAAGCCCAGTTATTGCCACTCTTTGCTTTGAGCGCAATATGCCACATGGGGTCGCCTATGGAATTGGATTAACAGATGTGAAATTTAAAATCTAATGTGCTTTGTTATCTGTTGCTGCCAGGTTGCAGGAGGCGATAAGGCGATAGGCAACTTCTATTTATTGTTATAGCAAAATATGAATTTCGGTAACATTGTAATTTGTCTTAGTTGTCTTGTAGCTTCAATAACTTTAAATTTGACCTGCATAAGTGCCTTCCGAGGGCCTAAACTGAATATTATTTTTTTTGTTTTGAATTTTGTTCTTTTTTGAAATTTTGTAAACGTGGATTATTTACAAACTCCATTGAAGTTATTGACATTTACTCTCAACAAAATATTTTTTATTTTGAATGCTCCTTGGCAATAGGTTATCTTATGCTGCCAGGATGCAGGAGGCGATAAGGGATGGATATGTAACTTCTATTTATTGTTAGAGCAAAAGTTATAAATTTGCCTTAGATATAGAAGTGTATGGCAGGTGATCTACTGCTGTAAAGTTATTGACATAGAAACTCAACAAAAGATTTTTTAATTATTTATTGATCCGTTGTGGTCTATTGGTATTAAATTCGGCTAGAAACCCGGAGTTCTTGGCTTCGATTCCAGGGTCGGACAAGGTAATATTAACGTTTCTTTATTTAGGAATTATTTGTAGCCCGAAATTAGTAATGTGAAAGAGACGACAATATCGCTCACCACATTTCACTTAAAATGTATTTAATAGAATTGGGCATTACTGAGACATCTGCCTACCTCTTTGAGGATAATGTGCTTGAAGATAGATGCTATTTCATGGATTCAATAGCCTGAAAGTAATATCCAAACAGCTCCCTTTAGCTACATAGTAAGTCAGAACTAATAGTACATCAAGTTTATTCTACCACACCACCATACCATCCTATTAGATCCGATTCCACCACAAAAAATATTTCTTCAAGAACTAACTCCACTATCCACACATTACGCGCATAAAGCTGTACCCGTACCTTACCCATACATACAGGTAGTCGTACAAGGGTTGTACAAGCACGCTGAAATGTGAATATGCATATTGTGTGGCAAGGACTAGCAAGAGCACTTCACTCGGAGACGCCAACAATAGGCCGGCGTAATTTCAAGTTTTTATAGCCTTATTGTTGGTGCATGTAGTCAGTGTCTTTGCAATATGATGTAAGTACCTACGTTGTAACAATTGATGTAGGTAAATTGCAGCTGCGCTACCGTTGCTTAGTGTGTGCCAAAATGCCTTATGAGAAATCTATTGTGTTACGTAGTGAAAAAATATTGCGGTATTATTACTTCTTTTTCAGATAAGTGCATTAAGTTATAATTAGTTTTAAAGAATCGAAGATGAAGGTATTTTATACATATATATTCTACATGAACATTATGTAATCCGTTTAGGTATAATTTTTGGTTCAGGTTCTGTACATTTAAAAAAAAGTATTTCCGGACCCAATTGATACTTTAAATATCGAACGTATCTTGCACATTTGATAATAATGATAATAAAGACATTTATTCCCAATGTAAGTAAGTATTTACATGTATTTTAAATCTTATTTCATTATTATACCTATGATTTATTAGCAATTTGAATTAACATTGACATATTCTTATATTTTATTAAAATTTAATTAGATTGATTGGGTTGCTCATTTTGAGCAGCGGCCTCCTCCATTCTGTGCCAGATTTTCCTATTACTAACCAGTCTCGTCCAGGTGATGCCGGCTGCCTGCGGGATTGTATCCTTGATCTTACTCACCGAAAGTTAAAAATGTACACATTTTCATGGCAAGATATTCTCACGCCCATTATCCCCGAAGAGTTAGGCAGAGATCTCAAAAATTCATTTTCACATTCCGCCAATAATATTGGATTAATGGATTGAATGGATGATAATTAGTGGAGAGTATTGTCGTGGCATTAGATAACCGTTTCTAAACAAAGATATGTGAATACAACCTTGCCCGACCTGGCCGACCTGGGAATAGAAACCAGGACCCCCGGGTCTCTGGCTGAGCTTTATACCACTGGACCACCGAGGTGAAAAGCTTATAAACACAACCGCTATATATAACCGAAGATGTATCGAATCGCATGTGCAGTACACGATTTATCTAAGAGATAGTAAGTGGAGTAATGGTTGTATATCCGTAGTAACATCACCGGTTCGCGAGCCGGGTAAAGATTTCCGGTTGTGTACACCGCTCATTTTATCCTTTAGTTGATCATGCGAATGTTAAATATATATAAGAAATCTATTTAATTAAATATAACACGAGCGACTCTTGTTTAAATAAATATAAATAAGATAGCTGTCCCCCGCGGTTTCACCCGCGTTCCCGATGGATGTAATAATTTCCCGGCACAAAAAGTATACTATGTGTTATTCCAGGGCATTTTCTATATATGTGCTAAGTTTCATTTAAATCCGTTGGGTAGTTTTTGCGTGAAAGAGTTAAAAAACATCCATACACACCAACATTCGCATTTCTAGTTCTAATTTAAATAAGGCTCTGCTTTTTATATACGAGTATATACTAATAGGTTTCGTTTCTGAAAACAACGCTATTTAAAAAAAACACCTAGTAACTTATAATAAAATAATAAAATATATAAAACACTGTTAATATTACTCATGATTGCAATAAAAGTTAGTTTTACATGTAAGCTTAGTAATGTAAGGTATAATGCTACAGACACAGTACGTCTGGCAGAATTCTGATCTAAACAAATTTAGCCAAAACGATCGAAACGCAAAAAAATGTAAGGTAAGTACTTGTCAAACTGTTTTAATTTAAAAATTCACGGTTGAACGATGCAACACAACATTAAAACCTATATATGTCTTGTCTTTGCAATTTACTAACACTCACGTCAGGAAGTGCGGCACGTGTACTACGTGAGTGGCTCCAAGGGCATGCTAGGGTATGATTCTGTAAAGGTTTTGACCGGCCTCTATGCTCTGTCTCTTTCTTTAATTACGCAATCAAGCGAGAAAGCCACTCGACGAGGGATCTGGATCAAGAAAATAATAACGTGAGGAATGTACGGTCATTATGTGCCTACGTATTATTTTTTTATCCCATTAAATTATTTACGAGAAATTAAAATAATGTCGCCTAACGAGATAAAATAAATGAATGCATTAGCATCATTAATGACACTGATTAATTTAATACCAACTATTAAACAAGCAGTTAGTTGTATATCAGAAATAGCTTTAAAAAGAAAAATAAGGTTTTGCTTTTTAAGTTTGTCAATATACAGAACGAAGCTTTTCTCTACCAAAAAAAAACGCCGAGCGAAACTCGTCTGCCCAGGTACTTATTATTAAATACAGCAAAACTACAATAGAAATTGAAATGCGCGAGCCTAAAACGATGGGTACAGTCAGCAATATAAGTAGCTAAAAAGATAAAGTAATTAGGTTTAGTAAATATCTGTCCTCAAATACCTATAATTTTACATCTACATTATGTATTTGTTTTAGAGTTGAAGTGTTTTGTCTTTTTTTTTTTTTTTTTTTTTTTGTTGCTACCGTCCAAATTGACTCCATGCTGCCTGATGTTAAGCAGTGAATGAAGTCCCCTAGTGATGGCCATCATCCCAGTAGCCAGCGTAGCATTGTGGCATGATGGCCCTCACCTTGACGGCCTTGTGAGAAGCTTTTTCACGCCCCGCTTAAAGGACCCAGGATCATAAGAGAAGGGAAACACGTGGGCTGGTAGTGAGTTCCACATCTTAATGGTACGGCAGAGATAAGAGGCGCCGAACCGTTTGGTGCGTGACGGAATCTGTTCCATCGTGTAAGAGTGGCACCTTAACCCAGCACGTGTCGTTCGGGAGAGGAAAGGAGAGAATGGGATTAGTTGAAATAGCTCTTCGGAGCACTCACCGTGATAAATGCGGTAGAAGACAGCCAATGAGGCCACGTCTCTGCGTAATTGCAGTGACTCAAGAGTCTTTGTGGCCTCAGGATCCCCAATGATACGGACAGTACGCCGCTGCAACCTATCGAGGGCGTCCAATAAGTACTGGGCGGAACCATTCCAAAGGTGAGAGCAGTATTCCACACAGGAGCGAACCTGAGTTTTATATAACAGACACAACTGCTCCGGCGCGAAAAACCTCCTCACCCTGTTCATGACTCCGAGTTTCCGGGATGCGGATTTGATGACACCCTCGATGTAGTTTTTCTGGTTGAGAAAAAAGTATTTAAGATTTATAGACTACAAATTTAAAAATCGTCTAGAGACATACAAAGATAGATGTGTGCACCATAAACTACTTACACTTAAAGACCGCAGAATAATGTTGGATAAGTGTTACTCTACAACATTATCAACAGTCGCCTTGATAGCCCTTGCTTACTTAAAGAAGTCCAATTCTCAACTCCACCATCTCGCACCAGATACACAAAATTATTTTTTACCTCACATCGAAGTACCAATTATGCACTCAACTCGCCAATCAATCGTATATGCTCAGCGCATAACAAACTTTTTTCAGACACAGACATCTTTACTAAAAAGATACACTATATCAAAAAGCAAGTCTTTGATAGGCTTTTTGATAATGTATAAGCTATAATAATCTCGATAATAACATGTCATACCATGCCATATGCATTTTTTTTTTAATAATACTTCAACGCAGCGCACATACACATACACATTCACACACACACACACTCGCACATACACACTAACACACTCACTCGCATACATACACACATGCACTCGTACTGATAAACTCCTACACACTCCCACATATTACCCACTCACATTTAGGTTATACAACACTGGTAACAAATTTACTATAAACACTGACTGGGGATCATAAAACGATTACTGTACTTACCTGCTTCTAAAAGGAAATATCACTTTGTTAAACTATTGTACTTCCTTATCTTTCTTATGTATGTTTCATTTCTGCTCCTTACTTTTTACTTTTTGTATTAGTTAATCTTGGAAAACCTATAATTGGCTTATGATAAGTTATATTTTTTATTGTAAACATGTTTTGTAATATGGCTGTTGGTTTTCTAAATAAATAAAAATAAAATAAAATAAAGATTGCGGCGTATGTCCATACCTAGGATATTGAGGTTGTCTTGAATCGGTAGTGGAGTGTCCAGAAGAGAGGGATAGGGAAGGAATGGAGATAATTTAGCTGAAAATGCACACACCTGTGTTTTCTTGGCGTTGAACTCGACCAGGTTCACATCATCCCAACGCGAGATGCAATTCAGAACCCGATCAAGCTCAGCAACTAGTGTTCGCCTATCCTCCTCAGTATCGGCTTGCTTAGCCGCAGGGTGTCCGAGATATCGCCCATGTACAGTGCTGTCATCTGCATAGCAATGACTGCTCCCAAAAGTGAGCATATCATTGATATGCAGAAGAAAAAGCGTGGGCGATAACATGGACCCCTGAGGCACACCAGCATTCACCTCGAGAAACTTAGATGAGTGGCCGTCACAGAGAACTCGGATACGGCGCTCATGCAGGAAGCTGGCAACCCAGTTGCACAGTCGAGGCGGCAAGCCGTAGGTTGGAAGCTTGGAAAGAAGCGCACGATTCCAGACTCTATCGAAGGCTTTGGAGATGTCGAGACTAATAGCCAACGACTCCCCATGCCTGTCCATCGCCTCACCCCAAAGGTGAGTGACATACGCTAGAAGATCACCCGTAGACCGTTTCGGTCTGAAGCCATATTGACGATCGCTGATGAGGGAGTGATCTTCTAGGTAGCGAACGAGTTGGTTGTTTATTATTCGCTCAAACACCTTGCAGAGGATAGGGGTGATAGCAATGGGTTGATAATTGCCTGGATCAGAACGATCCCCTTTTTTGGGAATCGGTTGCACGTTCGCCTCTCTCCAAGCCTGCGGCACTATGCCCGAGGCATAAGATAGGCGATACAGGCGTGTAAGCATTGGAGACAACTCGGCTGCGCATTTCCTAAGCACAACCGCTGGAATTCCGTCAGGTCCACTGGCTTTCCGGACATCGAGAGATCGCAGTGTCGCGCGTACATCGCATTGCCTGATTTTGATATCAGGCATGGACTGGCCGAAGTAAGAAATCGAAGGCGGTTGCGCACTACGATCATCGATTCGGGAGTTAGCCGCAAAGAGATTGACAAACAGGTCAGCTTTCTCTTGCGGCCCATGGGCGAGTGATCCATCAGGGCATCGCAACGGCGGCAATGAAGGCTGGCAGAAATTAGATTGCACGGCTTTGGCCAATCGCCAGTATCCCCGGCTGCCCGTGGGGTGCGACAAAAGTTCTTGACCAAACCGTGCAATGCGCTGGGCATCCGCTCTGATGTATGCCCTCTTGCAGGCCCTGGTGGCTCTATTATAGGCTGCCTTGATGAGATGGACATTCGGATCGCGACGGGACCGAGCCCTGATCCAAGCGCGGTAAGCCGACTGTTTTTGATTAACAGCAGCGGCGCACTCGCGATCGAACCAAGGCCGTACCCTGCTGCTGTTGGTGACGTCAGTGGATGGAATATAATATTCCATACCCAACAAGATTTCCCCAGCAACAGCAGATGCACTCTCCGACACATCCCTCCCACCAAAGCAGCGTTGAGGCCACGGGATGGACGCATAATAGTCTCGCAGGCCATCCCAATCGGTTGACGAGTAGTGCCACAAGCGACGCCTTGCCTTCACTGATTGTGGAGGTGAAGCGAATGGCACTGTAGTGCGAACCAGACAGTGGTCGGAGGAACCCAAAGGGGCTTGTACCGTCACACTGTACTGGGCCGGGTTACTCGTCAGTACAAGGTCTAACAACGAGGGCGCTTGACCCGATATGTCTGGTATCCTGGTGGGCTGGAGAACCAGTTGAGTCAGGTCATGCGTGAGAGCGAATGCGTGAGCAGCTCGTCCCGCGTGATCCGTTCTGGAAGAGCCCAGCCAGGTCTCATGGTGGGCATTGAAATCTCCCAAAAAGACCAGCTCGGCGGTCGGAAACTGCTCCTGCGCATTATCTGCTGCCTGACTCAGGTAGTCAAACAGTCGAGTTGTCTCTGCATCTCCGGTATGGGGACGGTAAAGGCACACGTAAATCCGGGCCGATGAACCCAGACTTAAGTGTACCCATAGAATAGAAAAGGAAGGATCCTCTAGGCAGCGTAGACGTCGACAGCAAATATCCGCCCTGACGAACAAGCATACCCCGGCTTTTGCGTGGAAGTTTTCTTCTAGTGCATAACCGGGATAATGCAGATAGGTCGTGTCGTCAGGACGGCGTATTTGAGTCTCGGTCAAGAAAAGCATGGTCGGTCGGGCCGTCTCGAGATGGTGGTGGACGGCGTTGAGGTTTGAATGGAGTCCGCGGATGTTAGTGGACTCCACCTCAAAAAGCGAGTTGGTGGGGAACGATGACGCCGCTGTATGACAGGAACCATTTTTTGAAGCTGCCATATTTCAATAAAAGGGGGCGTGAAAAAGAGGAGGCAGTCACCGCAGCAGCGCGTGACAAAGCGCAGAGTATTGTATTGTCACTATACTGTGAGGTATAGGGGTGGTCGACCCGCCGGACGGAAGGGCTCCCGTACCCTCCCGGAAATGGTCGCCGGGTCCCACCGTCCGATCACCAACCGGCACGACGAGCCACTTCGAGATTATGCGTGACCTGGTGGGGCAGCCTTCCAAGATGGTTAGTCCCAGTTAGGCCCCTGTACTATGCCGCGGTATATAGGCGGCCAGCGGCACCACCGTTTCTACAGGTCTCCCTGGACGGCGGGTCGACCCACACTACCCCCACAATGACTCCACAGATACACTACTGGTCCCACGTATGCTGCGATAACCTCCCCCTCAGCTTATCCTCCACATCCTCTCTTCCCTTCCCATATGGGAAATGAGAGGATATAGAGGGTATGGTTGGGCCTCCGGCTCTCCCACTCACTGAACGAAACACAACAGTACAGAACATACTGATATTTGACGTCGGTTTTCTGTGGGAGGGTGGTACTACCCCGGTCGTGCCGGCCCATTCATGCTGTAAACAGCTTGGCACTACCACCTAATTGCGAATCTGTTAAGCTACTTATGTTGCTGACCGTACCCTAGACTTTCCAAACGAGTAGCTATTCTATAGTTCTTCTATACATTACGCTTGGTGTTAATTCTAAGCTGTTGTAAGTAACGTGGTTGAAATTGCAAAAGCGTGCACACCGCGATACGAGCCGTACCGAGGTGCATTGTTAACACCAAACACGCCTTCGCAACGAATTTAATTACAGCTTATTAACGTAATAGCCTTAGAATGAACTTGCGCTGATTTACTGGGTCATGTTATACTGAGCGACTCGTGTTACTGCTTGTAAGTAATATTGTTTCATGTTATATATTCTTTTTTATTTAATTTCCTACAATCAATTGCGACAGAGAAAGGGTTAAAAAAATTGGTTAAAATGCTCGCAAAATAAATTTACTTGTCCCAAATGAATGCTGGTTAAATGGATTTTTAAGCCATAGTCTTATAGAAAATTAAACTACGCCTGCAAGATATTACCAAAACTATTCTCTACAGTTATACTAAATTAGTTTATTCATATCCTGAACAGTTCATATCGTCTCGGCGTTCGTCAGGTTTTCACTAATGAAATAAACTTTCAGGTAGAGAAAGCACGGTATTAATATTCATGGGACACCCTGCCCGGGCCCCCTGTAAATGTTTTATTCGTTAACGAGTCCACCGGATTAGGATAATCATGTCACGTCGTATGTTATACGAAGCCTTCGAAATTAATTCAGAGTAATCAATTTCTGGTTTGACGTAAATAAAATAGAGTTGTTTATTGCTTGTACGAGAACCAATTATAAAAAAAAAATATCGCGATAAGAGTGCAAAGCGCTCGAAAACCGCATGACACAAACCGGCCGATGAGTATGCAAAATATTTACTGTACTTATATTCAGTTCGTACCGTTAGTTTCTCGTTTTAGTGATTTCTGTAATCTTTGAGAAATAAATAAATTTTGAACCGTAATTATTGTATCTGACTGTAGGGTTCTGATAAAGCTATTAACAAAAATTTCAGCAAAAATAATTCAGTGAAACATCATCCCTTTCAAAGCACTGGTCTTAAACAACAATCAATACCGTTATTATCTCGAACTACGTTTAATTTCAGACTAATTTGCGTATTATTCCGCTTCAGTGTGAACGGGTATGCGGATAATCTGCAAGAGACGTCCCGCCAGTATCATCAGCGTCTGTAGGCTTAAATTTTCATTATGTTTATTGGATAATTCGCTTCAAGAACGGCGTGAGGCGCGGAGATAGAGCGGATTGTCAATGCAACACTGAGCATTCGCTTAACGCACCCACTATCTCTACCCTTGTCTTACGTTGTCACAGACTAATAAAATTGCCAGCGATGAATCGCATGCAGCAGCAGTATATCCACAATTTCATAAGCTATGTAACTTATGTACCGGTTATTGACAAATTGTGCTCTTTTGGCCAGATATTTATAAAACAAAGCCTTTTATTTAATTAAATAGGATCTGAGAAGGAATGGAATATCAAATTACATCGACAGCTTCCAAAATAGCATTTTAATAAGAAACAGTTTTACACTTGACTGTCCACGAAAGCAGGAAATTATTCAATTTTGTGTATCAAATCTCCTTTATTGAATAATATAAATATGGAAATGGAAAATATAGAATGTGTTATACATGTTCTATTTTTGGATAAGTTTGACAGGGAAATTAAATATATATTTTTTTAAATATAAGCTTATCCAATAGCTATTAAAAGAACAAATACAATAAATTGATCATGTTTTCAAGAGTATAATGTGGTATTTTAGATTATTTAGATGCACCACCGTCAATTATAGTCCCTAAATTTCTCTCCATCCTAAGGTTGTCTGGAAGAGATCGCTTTTTAGCAATAAGACCGCCCATTGTACATAGATTTAAAGTTTATTGTTGTTTGTTTTCTTTTTTATTTGGTGTAGTACAATAAAGAGTTATCTATCTATCTATCTATGCTTATAGTATGTTAAAATAATCGAATCTGTTAGAAAGGGAAGGGGCCGGTGAAATACAGGGACGTGAGACTTAACAACTTCACGTCTCTGGGTCTACAACGCATTGGCGATGCCCCTAGTGTTGCAACTGTCCATAGGCGGCGGGGACCACTTACCATCAGGTTGACCATCTGCTTGAGCGTCGGCCAAAATTGTATAAAAAAAATTATAAGTTGAATTTTCTCTTACTGTCTGACAATCTATTTTTCACATCTGTCTAAACAATTAAATTAATTAACTAAAATAACTACGTATGTCTGTCTCATATCAAAAAGTAATTAATTTAATTATAATTAAATACTATATCCTTACATATAATTGTCTTAAATACTGTAAAGCAAATGATAAATCTCCTGAAACAGTCATGAGGTCGCAGATGGCCCGGATATTTTAGTAAATGAGGCCCTACGCTTAAATAGTAGGCCGCAGTCATAAAATTTATTTTTCAGAAATATGGAGAAGGTATATTTTCTATAATAATTTATATTTTTCTTTAACAAACTACCTAAGACATTTAGGAATTACTAGTGCATAAATTTCGACTTAATTTAGGATTAATTTAGGCTGTAAAAAAATTGTATCAAAAGAGGTTTTCATAATATATTGGATTATATGAAATGAAATGTAATGAAACCGTTGGCAATGAATTGCTCGCCGAACTAGATAGTCAAATAATAAATAGATATTTTAAAACTACATATTTCATATTATTAATTCATAAAAATAAAATTCATATAGCGGTATTCAAAAGATATGTGAAGACGATTTATAAGAGCTTCTGAAAGCCTATATCAGCATTCAAAATAATTAATTATAAAAAATATTTAAATTTATATTAAAATCGTCAACATCTAATATAACAACGAACATAATTTTCGTTGGTGGTTGCCCACCTAAGGATTGTCTTTTGTTTTGTCGCATCAAAGCTTGCTATATTTTAACTACTACCGCATTTAAACTAATTACCCACGTTCCCGAGGGATTTTATTATTTCCCCAAATAAAAAGTTTCCTAAATGTTAATCCAGGACATGTTCTATCTATATGCCAAGTTTCATCTATGAATTGGATACTAAAAGGAAAGCGAACTCCATATTCGGCCTCATCTTCACTTACCATTAGGTGAGATTAAGGTCTATCACATTACTGTCAGAAATAAAAAAAAATACAAAATACAGACGAATTGAGAACCTCCTCCTTTTTTGAAGTCGGTTAAAAAAATCTTAATCTATTGGGTAGTTTTTGCGTGAAAGTGTAACAAACATCCATACTTACAAATTTTCGCTTTTAAAATAGTAGAATTAATTCATTCTTACATCCACGACACCCTTATGCGACAAGACTGGCCATCTGTCACAGTGTAACCGGGACGCAGTAAATTACGCGCCTTCATCATCCCGCGGGAAACTGACCTGGAGGCTGGAGCTGTCTGCCCCGACTTATGTACCAAGATTCCGGATGGTTTTATTTAACATGAGCTATTGTTTGTTTTGTTAGTGTGAAGGTGTTTGTTTATTGTTGAATAGTGTAGTTAGGCGCAGATGAAATTTGTTTTGCTTTGCCGTGGCATTTTAGTTTTTAATAACATATTCAGGCATTAAGATGAATAGTATTATTATGTTTCGGTATTAGTAGTATTGTTTCTTAAGAGCTAAAATAGCACGTTGAGCGTATAAACGCAAAATCTTTCAAACTATACTGGGTAATTATAGCTAGATATTGCATAATTATTTTTAAATTATTATAATTTCCATAATGACCTTTTTTTAAGACAACATTGTGTATTCATTATAGCACACCATACATTTAACCACACTCCTTTCGTAGCCCCCTTATCGTAGCAGGCTCTAAGCTTAGCCATGTAGCACTATCGTAGCTCTTCGTAGCATTCTTTATAATAATAGAAGACTGACTGACATGCTAACAGACAATCTACCCTATGCCAAGTTGTCACCGTCACAGTAGTCATTAGCAATATAGACCCTATCTATATTAGCAGATTGGTTCAGGTTCCCCTTGCTTGCTGACAACTGACTCTCAAGTGCATGTAAAACACCTGTAGGTGTTTGGCGGTAGATTGTCGCCTGGCAGGTAACAAAAATCTACAACCATACTATATTTTTCAAGCGATGTTTGCGTCCAGCAAAATCTTAAGTTATTGTAGGATACAAGATAGCTTTCACTGAGCTATCATCGCTTCCCACTATAGTTCTAATCGTAGTGCATACCGCTATAGCTGTTTATGTGTAATAACAAATACCAAAGTGGTTAATATACAGTTTAAGTATCATTCTAGGGCTGAAATAAAATAAATGTCATTTAATTTCTTCGAACTAAAATTTTTTCGTTTTTTCATTTAAATTTTTCATTGAAGGACTTCTACTGTAGGGCGTTAAAGCTACCGCAGTTTTCGACATAACTTAAGCTGACTCTCTTTCCAAAGACAATATACGTGCAATACATAATTTTGTGTTTGGATACCAAAGATTAAAACAATTAAACACCTGCTACTGAAACTACCTACCTCGGGACCGCGAATGAAACCGCGGGAGACAGCCGGTCCTGAATAAATTACATTTCAGTTTAAATTTTTTTATTGTTAAGCAATATAAGTGCTCAGCCTGATATAATTCCAGTCGATGTAATCGAAGTACCGGAAGACGTGTCTCATCTGCAGCATCATGCCAAAATCGTGTTTGCATCCGACTCCTCAGGTGTAATCTTGTACGTGAACTTCTCTGTTTATTTTCTCTTCCAATTTCGTCGGAGTGCCTGCCAAGGTGTTGTCTGATGTCGGCTTACTATTTGAAATATACGACATTTTAAAACATCGAACATACCTTTATTTTATAATAATAATAATAAATTTAATTTATTCAGGTAATTTGCACCCATTAATTACAAATATAAGCTCACACATCAATATATAAAATACAATAATTAAAATAAAACAACAATAAAACCTATCAAACATTAAATAATCATAATAAAAATAGAAATTTATGGCTTCGGAACTTTGCTAGAAATAACAACTTTTATGTGATAATAAAGTATCATCATATCTCTATATGTGTTATTACTTATTATGTGGTTACCTTTTGGTTGTAATTTGTATTGTGTGTCCTAAATAAATAAATATCTAAAAGAATAAATAAAAATAAAATTGTTTTATATTTATTTGGATTTAATTTGAATTTAGAGGACCTTTTATTTTAGATATAATATTTTCGGTTTTGTTTTATTAGTGTAATATAGTACTAATGTAATTTTAAGTGCTTTTGTATTTTTCATTGTACATAGTTATGTTCTAATAGGAATATTGAAAAGTATATTTGACTCTTGTTATTGTGAAATATTATTGTAATAACTTGAATAAATATCTGCATTAAGTCGCCTAAAGATATAATTAATTGATGGTTTGCCCAATTAAGTTGGCGAAATTGTACTGTTGGTGATTTTATAAGCCCCTGTGTTGCTCGGCTTAACCAGCTTTTAAGTTTTCTAGCAGTTTCACGCTAGTGCTCAACTTTGTTTTTAAAATCTACAAAGTTTTCCTGAGCTGCGAGTTTTGTTTACTTTTATTGTAGCCTGTATAATCAATGTGTTCTTAAGGAGGTTTAATTTCCAATCACCAATAAATATTGTTCAAAGAAAAAATATCAATATAGTTTGTTAAAAGAAAATTAAACAAGACGTCTCTTTTTTCAATATTTTTATAAAAAAAATGTTCTTTGACATTTCATTTTCTTCTCTAATACTCTAATGGCATAGTGAAAAAAATATCTAATCCACACGGCCATCCTGGACATAACCTAGATGAACTTTTTTTTACATTTGTAAATAAAAATAATTTACGTGAAAAATTTTCTTCCACAACAGAGGTGGCGGTTACGGTGTCGCAAAAGATCAATATTTTTTTCCCATCTAATAAAATGCCAAACGCACCAAAAAAAGGTTTCACTTCAAAAATTATAAACCTCTCTTTAAATATATTTCAAAAGTGACGTCACAGACAGTCATATACAATACCTAGGAAACCAACAAAACAGAGCACGTACAAGACGCTAGAAATGGTAACGTAATCGAAACAGGGTTTCCACGTGTGGCCCAAAATCCTTTTATTATTTACAGTACATTTTCCGCAACTGCCTGTGAACGTCACTTTGATTCTCACGTACATTAGTAAACACAGAAAATATCGCTGCATTATGACAGATAATGCCCTGGAATAACCGGACTCGTTCTGTAAAGCTATCATTAAATGTCTTTGTTTGTACAGTGGTTTATTTTTGATTATTAAAGGGTTTGACTCGATGTCGAAAAAAATACGCTTTGTTATTGTCATTAAATTACATTGATAAACATATTTAACTTGGTCACTATAGAATCTCATAAGGATTATCCTGATTGGATTGAATTTTTCACATATTTGTTTCTATAATTATCATAAAACTCTATGTAAGTATTTAGTAAGCAACACCAGCCATATTATTATTTGTTTCCTATTACCCTGGAATAAATTGCTTCAGCAATAAGGCCGCCTAAATTGTTTGCACTTTTAATGTTTGTAAAACACTTTTTATTTAATTTTCTCTGTATGTGGTGTGAACAATAAAGCATATTTGTATTGTATTTGTATAATTATCATTATTCTTAAAATTATTTTTAAATTGTTATATAAAGTATTTTGTTATATTTTTCCATTTGGACAAATTAAAATAGCCTAAGAGTCAGACTAGTTCAATATATAAAAAGATAACAAGTGTAACCGTGCCGAATTTGTTGCCAGTTTTTCTAAATTGAGGTCTGAAATCCGAACCGGTTGTGGCTTCAGTAACCTTCATAAGTACCTGAGCGTAAACTGAATAAATGATATTGATTTTTGAATTAATTATTATATTACAAAAACATGGGAACATATTCAGCTACTGCAATAACCAGTGAATTTAAATTTGAGCTTATTTTCCATGACGGCTACTTTGCATGATTTTTTAAATTCATAGCACGATAAAAATTAAGGTGTCCATGGCTCAGCAGCAATAATTACATTTTAATATTCATAAAAATTTTTATTACAAAATATTTTTGCATGAAATAAAGGTACTTATGGTTAAAATTAATTGTCAATCAGGATAGCTTATTAAAAACTGTTATTAAATATTATTAAGAATTGTTAAAACACTATTTCTTATGCCGATCAGTAATTAGAGGTAAAGACTTTAAACTGAATAAATTATTTTGAAATATAATGGTAAATTTTTAATAAAGTTTGGTCTTAGCCTCTGGGGACTTGAGAGCCAGGGACTTTTTTGTCCAGAGACTAAGCTTAACCATCCAACGGGGCAACGCCACTAGTATCATGGGTACCATGGAGCATTTAGAGAACCTTTTATTTTAGCAAAATTTTCGGTTTTGTTTTATTAGTGTACATAATATAGTAACTAATGTAATTTTAAGTGCTTTTGTATTTTTCAATGTATATATTTGTTTATATGTATAGTGTTCCAATTTAATTAGTAATAAACTGTAATAATAAATATCTGTCTCAGGGTGACGAATAAAAAAAAAAGGTTTGTAATATTTAGATGTTAAAGTTTGGATGTTTGCAGCTCAATCACGCTTCAACGGTTAACTCGATTTAACTAGATGATACTTACAAGCAGATTGAATATGTTTTGTTGTTTACATTTAAGGTGATTTCATCTTGGGAAAACCTCAAATCCCTCGGAATCTAGTAAAATATGGGAAGCTAGTTATTGAAGTGAAATCTTATTTAGCGGCGTTGAGCACTTTTCTTGGGACGGGTATAAATTGTTAAACTCGCGTCAGGACACGTGAATTGATCGAAAATTCGTAAGACGGTAAAAATGCACAACGTTAATGGTCAAGTTTTCACATCTGCCGGCACTCCCGGAGTGCAAGCCGTTGTTCTGTTTAATTAACAGTATATTAAAGAGTTGTGTCCGTCAGTCCTCATACATTATGTACACCTCAATTCTTACACAAATAACCCATTAAATTTCGCATCATTTACACCTAAATCTCCATTCATAAATTCGCATGGAAATCCCTTCTCGAAGTGAATATTTCGCCAACTATATATGTATGAAGGAGGGTCAGAAAGCCGATTACAGGTTGCCTTAGGAACGGAAAAGCTTTCACTTGTAATCCACTAATGTGTGAGGGTTATAGAGAAACTTATCATGCCCCATTGATAGAATGTCATTGAATCATCTTGACATTTTGAGAATATATTTAGGCTCATGTACTGAATTCAATTTAATACTCACTTACCTTAAAACTGTTACCTACTTACGGATAAAGTATATACTTACCTAGTACAAATATCTAGTAACTAAGTCCGCTGGATCTCCTTCTCTATCAAGTCACAAACAAGGAAACTCAACAGGAAATCAACACAATTGTTTGGGACTTGACAGAGAAGGAGATCCAGCGGAATTTGTTACTAGATATTTGTTTTTTTATAATCGTAGCGGATTCCCGCAAGGTCACGCCTTGAGTGAGTAGTGAGTAGCTTCAGTAACTTTAATTTTGACCTTCATTAGTGCCTTCCGAGGGCCTAAACTGAATAAATGGTTTAGAATTTTGAATTTTGAGTCAATTAGTTAACTGAGCTATGACAAAACATATTCAAAAATATGTTAGCTTCAGTTACTTTATGACATTTATAAGAGTCCTCCGCGGGCATAATGTGAATAAATGGGTCTGAATATTTTGAATATAAAGAGAAGTTATAAATGAATAAAAACGCCATGCATTAAGATGTGCGAGGAAATTTCAAAGGAATTTGAAAAGATTGGATTATTAATTTTGAACGATTATTTTTGACAATTAATCAAAATGTAGGTCATTGTAGGTCATTGTAGTAGACATAAAACTATAAACAAATAGTTTTGGAATATACAAACAAAGCTGTTTACGTTCATTCGACACAATATTAGCTCATATATTCATATTTCGAAACCCATTAGAGATCCTATTTTCAATAAAACAGTAAAAACTATACTAACACATTTTTTTAACTTTAATATATGCAAGCAAGCTCTACTACTGTACCAAGGCATTGAATTTTGGTTTATAAGAAAAACAGCCTTGACTTACAGGCAGATAAATACCAGTCTTAGTATAAAAGTTCCTTTTTTCACCATTTTATCGTACAACCATAAAATAAGCTTTGAATATATTAAAGACCGATTTCACAATCGCAGAACAACCCCTAGATTCATACCGTATCCGACATTCCTGATAAATTAAAGATAAACTAAAAAAATGTACTTATTACATATTTACACCCAGATTCGGGTTTGTAAAGAAAATGACACTAGCTCGAGGATGTTTCGTCGCGGCCCTTATACTCTGTCTCTTTCGCTTTCTATGCATTCACTTGAGAGGGAATCTCTTCGAAGTTTGTATTAGCTGAATAATAGTGTAACTGGCTTTAAAAACAAATATGTATCGATGAATTACAAAACCTCAGGCTTGAATCAATCACCACAACGAATGCTTACTTTATAAAAATGAGGAAATAATAACGTAAGTTACCATCATTCCAGAAACGTAGTTAAAACTTAGCGACAGTTACTAATATACAACAATGAATACACATGAAAAAAAGCCACTGAAACCACCTATTTCCAAAACAACCTTGTTTTCATGAAAACTGAAAATACACCCAAGAACACATAATTCCAGTTGAAGTAACAGCTATAAATACGAAACATGAATCTAGTTACCGCAAGGCCCCAAATCCTCTGGTTTGTTGCGAAACTCTTCCTTTAATATTGTGTAACGTCCAATCCGAGTTACAAACTACTCGTACCTTCACGAATGTGTTTTTGTTCTCGCATGTGGAGACAATAGTTTATACATAATTCATTTTGCAGAATAGATTAATCTCTCGGAAGTGAATCCGGGACGCATGCTTTTGGGTATTGTGTTACTGTGCAAGAGATGATATTACCTACATTAAGTAATTTCGATTATGTATAATATTATTTCAAATGGTATGAAATCATGATCTTTATCATTTACCTGCCCTGTTCACAATCATTCGGAGTCGCAATTTGGCCCATTCAATGCATTACGTACTACCAAAGATATGGCAGATTTGTGATCACGATGATATTACTAACATTAAGTAATTTAGATTATGTAGAATATGATTTCAAATGGCATAAAATCAATCGTGATCATCATCATCTACCCTGCTCCCTATCATTCGGGGTTGCAATTCTGCCCCTTCAGCGCATTAAGTATTACAAGAGATTAGGCTGATTTGTAACCATTTGGTGTAGATGAAGTCGGCTGTGTAATATTTCACTGTAAGACAAAATTAATCCTTCTGCATTTTATTAATTTGTTATACTGTCAAGAAATTATTTAGCTTAAGGAAAAAAAAACAAAAAGATTTTTAATATTGTACAGTTATATAAATCCACTAAGGTCATTTTAACAAATCTCTACACTGATTTTCCTCATCCTGGTCGCGACGTGACACCGGAACCGTCACATAAACAGCGCCTCATCATCCCGTCCCATAAGCGTCGTTACCGTTTCTCCGGCGCCATATCTCGGAAACTCCGGAAACTTTACGAACGGGCAATTGCAGTCGGCTCATTGGCCCCACGAGCCCACTGGTGTCTATCTATGCTGTGCTGAGGAAGTTTTAAATTTGAATCCTTTTCTGAAATTTTTAGTCTTCTTTATTGTTTTTAACAGGGACCTCCTGATGCTTAAATATTCTAGACGGTGTCATCACGAGGTAACCTTAATTAAAATTATTGAAAAATAGGGGCAAAAGTTATGGCTAATTGCAAAAGATTTATATCATTTGTTCTCTCTTTGGCTTTAAGTAATGTTTATATTACTTTAATATCTTTATTTATAGTTTTATTCCCTAAAAAAAACACCTTATTTGTAATCTATAATAATGACTTAAATCAGTGCAAAGTAATTCAGTATAACAAACTCACAACCAACAAGGGTTATCTTTATATCTCCTCATTTACTCTTGAATTTACATACACATGTAAACAAGCCTAAATACAGTAGCGACAGACAAATAAATATTCACAATGTTACTCGTATCGCGTTATATGTGGATGTAAATTCTGTGCTGAAACATTTAGACCACGTACAACCCTCTGGCTAGGGATAGTCTCGGACCCCTTCACCGATGTGTTTGGAATGCGATAAATACAAAGTATATTGTATAGTTTGTTTGTCTCTCTTGTAAAGCGAGCGTGTTGTAGTAAGATATATTGCGTAAGCAGAAACTTGTAATATTATAATAAAAAAGACTGAATTGTTTTCTTAAAGGCATGTCTTAAAGTGGTTGTTAAGGCACCCCTTTTTACACTATTAACTTTTTTTTAATGTAATTTTAAATGGGTAATATTATCTTAAAAAATATTTTTAAAGACGTCATTTAGACATTTTCATAATTTTTATTTTGTAGGTATTGTTGTATTCTAGTTTTCTGTTAGAATTTAATTAATAACACGTTTTAACCAATTTAAATATTTATTTTAAAAAAAAATCATTTTATCGATTGTACTCATACAAGTATAGATGACCAAAATAAATAGGTTATTAATTATTCTTCTAATCTAAACTTCTGTGTTAAAAAGTACACTTAAACGCATTTAAGCCCCATCCAATTTATTTGGACGACAGTCGGATAACCGCAATGATGTTGACAAATCGACCAGTCGGCCGGCCCGCCTCTTCGATGTTCGATCTATTCGCTACTGTTATCGAACGATACGATAACAACACAGAAGCGATTCACTTCCAATAAATTAGTCCAAAATTTCCAATTTTAATTGTGAAACTCGGTTACGGGGCGGGTAGTCGAGTGAAAACGAGCGGGATTTACAGGAAAATCTTGTACTGGTATCTGAATAATTTGTATTTAAAGTAGGTATCTGACATGTTTCTCTTCTTATTTCTGATCTTTTGTATTTTTTTCTGAATAAAAAAAAAATGTTTTATTCATAATTTTTCTTAGGATCCACTACGTTACAGTTACAGTTACACTACGTCTAGAATTCGTTTCGTCACGTCCGCCTGTCAGTCTGTCTCATTGATTCATGAACTCTTAATAATCAGGTTATACAAAGCGACAACTTTGCAAAGTTACAATATCAAACAGTAAAGTAACAAACGTGGAACATATAAAATAGATAGTTGGCTTGGTGGTTAGCGACCTGACTGCCAAGTCGCAGGTTGCGGATTTGATTCCCATCCAGGACAAAAATTTGTGTGTAACGCCTATGAAAGTTTTAAAAAAAAATTCTTTATATTTTTTGGTGTTACTATTTACCAAATCATATTAACTACGGATATGCAGTTCTATACTGCGCTTGTTCCGACATGCACTTGGCCAGTATTTTACACATGCAAATGTATAAAACTGAAAAAACCATAAACGAGACCCCCATGCATCCTCTCGCGTCAACAACACAGTATTTCCATTAGCCGACATCGCGGACGTAAGTTCTACACAACCTATTCAGATTTTCAACAATCTCATCAAATCATGGCGGCGAAAGGCACCTGGGGAACTGATTGAATTGAATCCCCTCTACTTGACGCCATATTTCTTCCCGTTTTCCCCAAATTGAACTTTTACCGAAAGTTAAATGTACTTTAATCTGATTGAACTTACGACTTAGATAAATCGCCAAAGCTCGCGACATGTGAGCTTAAAAATGTCGAAGCTATAAAAACCGGTAGCTTTTGTATTTGTGATTAATAGGTAGGTACTTAAATATTTCCGTTTTCCTTTGTATTTCTTGGTTAAAATGCTATTTCACAAAATTTCCTGAAATAAATTGTTTACTATATTTATGCTGTCATTATAATAATAAATAATAGCTGTATTTTTTAAATATTTTCTCTTTAAATAATTATTTATTTAATGATGTGTAAAATAAAGAATAAATGGAATATTAATAATACATATCTTGGAACCTTCTTTACATAGGGCCATCTGATCCAACTAAGCAGAGATGGTACTATGGAAATCTGATACATGTTCTAATTTTAGTCTTCTGAATCTATTCTTTTGTAAATATTTACAGCCAGAAACAGAACAAAAAGACATGTTCATGAACACAATTTTTTGTCCTGGATGGGAATCGAACCCACGACCTGTGTCGTGGCAGTCAGGGTCTTTAACCACCAAGCTCACTGGCCAGTCATTATAAATTGAGTCATCTCGAATTCATTTATTTATCTACTACTTATTTACTAATATAAATCCATTAGTTATTACTTAAAAATTAATTACAGCTCATAATCCTACACATTACACCACTAATTAAATTATTTATAATTAATAAAATTATACTATTCAGTTTTTTACCCTTGCAACACTTAGAATGATTCATAAAGATGATTTTTATCGGAAATGTTTGATCAAAGTAGTGGAAGAAACAGAGACAATAAAAACGTCCATCAATCATAACATTGAAGCTTTTTCATAGCGAAATCAATAGTTTTTCTAACCCGCTCGAGCGGTGGCTTGCTGCTCATAAGAAATGCATGCTTTTCCACTTTATTTATTTACATGGGGTTAGCTCGATAAATCCGGGACTTCCTATCGCATGGGGGACTTTTTATTGAACTTTATATTTAGTCCACACCCAGCGGATCAATAGGGAACGTAAACCTCTGCTCTGTGACTATTGTCTTGATTGTTATTTTATTCAGAATCTTTTGTTTTGTTGACTTTTTCTTCGATTACTGTGGTATTTTTTTTGATTATTTTTTAATAAATACACCACAGACCTTAATAATTAATTTTAGAATTTAAATCTTCGTCAAAGATTTGTAGAATTTAGTAAATGTAGAAAGTTTTGTGGAATTAAAAGAAGATCTACATAAATTGGATTAATTTTATTAGGCGTAAATATCTATATATGTATGTATTTAAAAGTAGTAGGTAAAAGTAGTATATCAATTACCTAGTAGCCATAGTATAAGCACTACTCTGGTTAATTTGGGATTAGGTAACCATGTGTGAAGAATGCCCTGGGATATTTATTTATATTTTATAAATAAATTTAATAGATTTTTTTCTGGAAATTTATGTTTTGTTTTATAGAAGCTAAATAAACCTGTTGACATATTATTAGTGTCTAGATAAACTAGCTCTTATGTATGAATATATTACCTAATTCAATTAGCGGAGAGTATCCACTGAGTATAATTAGCGACACACAAGAGACGTGGACAATTTGTCATGGCCAAACGCGTAGTGGTATTGTAGCGGTGCTACAGTGCTACGGCACTACGATGCTACGACATAGTGAAATACGCTTTATTTAATGACCTCCAATTTAGTTTTATCGTAAGTATTACATATTTCAGGATCAGCTATGTTTAACCGAAGGAGAACTCTGAGAGCTCTATATAAAGTTTAAAGTCCAAAACCTTTGTTACAACCCAGCTACGCCCCTTTATGTTTACTAATACTAGCTGTCGCCCACGGTTTCACCCGCGTTCCCGAGGGGTGTTCCATTTTCCCGGGATAAAGTTTTCCTATATATTTTTCTATGGCATGCTCTATATATGTGCCACGTTTCATTGAAATCCGTTCGGTATTTTTTCCGTGAAAGAGTAACAATCATCCATAATCACAAACTCTTGCATCCTAAACTGTTATCCAAAATGTCAAAAACGCGAAAGTTTGTATGTATAGATGTATGAATGCAACGGCGGAACCAGGAGCAGGAGCTGGTTCCAGGACTTAGGTCGACCACTAATTGAACATAATGATTTTATTTATATATTTTGTCTCGTTCCTCATTCCGTGCGTGATAGTACTTCTCTGGATGACTTCAAGAGAAGATGGCAATATGTACGTGTATATGTACAAGTTATTATGTGTTAAGTTTATCAAGTGTAAAATAAAGAATAATAGTCTAGTCAACAAGTGCTTTTTAGGTCGAAACTTATTCAAATTCTCAGAATATTATGATTTTGGTGTCATTCGATTCGGAATGGCTTGTAGAAACTTTTAGAGAAAATTGAAGGGCCGCTCGAAATAATTGTAAAAATTATAAAAAAATATCTGAAAAAAGGGGGTTTGGTTTTTTGTAAATATCTCGATAATTATTTGAGATTTTCAAACTTTTTAAAAAAGATTCAAAGAGAGCAGAAAATTTCCCAAAGATAAGTCTGTCAATACTCCCGGAACTGTAGGACCAATATTTATAATTTTCCCAGAGGGTTGAAAATACGCCCGAAAACGGGTACCCCGACTTGCGCAAGCCACGCCCACTTTGGACATTAAATGAATAAATATTATTTTAACTTATAAAATATGAAAATTAAGAAGCGAAAAAATTCAGGTACCTACAGGATAGATCAATGAACAATAATCCGCGGTGCAAATTTTTTTATCGCGATTTTTAAATTAGTCCATCCATTAGTTAATTTATATTTTTTTATAACACAATATTAACTAAGATCTGAGAATTTTTCCTTTCGTGGAGCTATTTGTCAAAGACTTTAGAATAGATTCTCGTTGGAAAAATTTAAAATTTGAAAATTTTCGCTTTGTTATTAACAATTACTTAGGTAAAAAATTGTAAAGCTCCATTCAACATTAAAAAAATCTTTTTTCATAATGTAACTTTTTCTCCAATTTCTCCTATTCAAAAGCTACTAAAAAATGATTTATAATCATTTTTATTTCTTATTGTTTAAAAAATTTTATTTAATCTTTTTCTCTGACGGATTTTTATTAACAATTTTAGTTTATAAATTTTAGTCTTGCATCCAAGCGTCCAAGTGTAATAGCCTAAGCATCTTAGTAACTAAAAATTAAACAGAAATGCTATTGTGAAATTTTGAAATAATATTCTATTTTCTATAAGGTATTTATTGTTTTTTTTTCTATAAGGTATTTAAACATAAAAGTAAAAAAAAAATCTTAAAGGTTATTTTTATCAACAAACGGTTTAAATTAAATAAATAATTGAGTAAGAGCTTTAAATTAGGGCTTAATTTGTTGTTCAATGATTAAAGAACAAATCATTTTAATTTTTTTTCAATGTATCTTCCATTAGCTTAAAAGCTATAAAAAAATGTAACATAAGAAACCAGGTGAGAATGATGAGATGAAAGAGAACAGAAAATTAAAAGTGTAATAAAACATATAAATAAATTAAATAAAAAATACATAATTGTTTTTGTTTTTTTAAGTAGAATTTTAATTTTAGAAGTTAAATTTTTTTCAACGAGAAACTATTCTAAAGTCTTTGACAAATAGCTCCACGAAAGGAAAAAATTCTCAGATTTATAGTCTTGCAATGTTAATATTGTGTTATAAAAAAATATAAATTAACTAATTGATGGTCTAATTAAAAAAGCGCGATAAAATTTTTTGGACCGCGGATTTTTGTTCATTGATCTATTGCGTAGGTGCCTGAATTTTTTCGCTTCTTAATTTTCATATTTTATAAGTTAAAATAATATTTATTCATTCAATGTCCAAAGTGGGCGCATGGCTTGCGCAAGCCGGAGTATCCGTTTTCGGGCGTATTTTCAACCCTCTGGGAAAATTATAAATATTGGTCCTACAGTTCCGGGAGTGCAAAAAAAAAGAAAAAGTTCTACAAGCCATGCGTAATCGAATGACACCAAAATTATAATTTTCGGAGGATTCGAAAAAGTTTAGACCTAAAAAGCACTTGTTGACTAGTCTATAAATATTTTTAAATACAGTACATACGTACAATAATAAAATACCTACTTTTTATCTATTGTAAATCAAAATTAAATTATAAGATCTTGACTTGACCACGACTATGTGACCCCCTCCTGGCGCCAAAGCTGGATCCGCCCTTGTTTGAATGTTTGTTCCTCTTTCACGGAAAAACTACCCAACGGATTTGGATGAAACTTAGCACATCTATAGAACATTCAAGAAAAGAGCATACTCCTTTTTAAAAGACCGGCAACGTACTTGTGGCTCCTTTGGTGTTGCGGGTGTCCATGGGCGGCGGTAATCGCTTACCATCAGGCGATACGTCTGCTCGTTTGCCTACCAAAACATAAAATATATTGGAATAATAAATATGATAATTTTTATGCCGGAAAAAGGTTACATCCCTCGGGAACGCAGGTGAAACTGCGGGGACAGCTAGTTTATAATTAGTAGGATTAACTTTCCAAAACAATATTTATTATTAAATTTGCTACAACCTTTATATATCAAATACTGAAGCGAGCTTACATTTAATAAAGACTCTTCTTTGAACACAGACATACCGAAACCTTTTTTATCAGCCTATTTACGTCGCACTCCAACTTGAACGACTCACCCTCATTGTTGTATGGAAGGTGGTGATGTATGACTGTTCACTCACAAATTTATGCCACTTGATTAATTAAGGCAACAATCAAAAACTTTTGTACATGCTTTATTGAGTACAATTTATTTTGTTTCATGTGAATGGGAAAATAAGTGCTATTTTCATTCTCTTTCATTTCATTGATGTAAAATGAGTTGGCAGAAATTAGGGATAGATAAAGGTCTAGTTCTGATGGGTAGTTAGTGAGTAGTTTAGTTTTTTAAAGAACGTTTCGTTGGCTTAGTAAGTTTTTACTTAAGCACGTTTATTTTTTCGGTACCAGTTTGGAATTTTTGTCTAACGATGAAAGTCTAGACAGTAATATTGCAACACTGTTGCTCAGTGTATGAAATTGGAATTTATCATCTGATTGAAATATTGACTTCAATAAATGAAAATGTGGCGATAGCAGGTGCAGCATGGGCAATAAAGTGGTAAGTAAGTAGCCATGGGTTCAAGAAGAGGTACTAGAGTAAGCATAGCCTTTTATAACCAAAAAAAACTTGCGGGTAGTTCTGAAAATTTCTGAGGGTCAAACCTATAATATACATTGAGACTAATGCTCAGTCTCTTTTTATCTTTTTTAATAAATAATAAATAAACAATAAATATCCGGGTACATTCTTTACACACGGCCATCTGGTCCCAAACTAAGCAGAGCTTGTACTATGGAAACCAGATAACTGATATACTACATATACTCCTTTTTTTTTTTTCTAAATACATACTTATATTGATATTTACACACAGACACAGAACAAACAGTCATGTTCATGCACACAAATGTTTGTCCTGGGTGGGAATCGAACCCGCGACCTTCGGTTTGGCAGTCAGAGCGTTAACCACCAAGCCAACTGGCCTGTCATTTTTATCCTTACTATTGGAAAATCCTTCTACTATGTATAATCAATGCGAAAGTTTGTATGTATGGATGTTTGTTACTCTTTCACAAGCCTTTCAAGCCACTTTTTATCCCGGGAAATCGTGACATCCCTTGGGAATGCGGGTAAACCTAGTGGACAGTTAGTTTAATATAAAATTACATTAATACTTAGCAAATGATTCAAAAAAGTCTTCGGTGAAAGCATGTTTAAACCATAAATCACGGGCAAGCCGATACAAGCGTCGGTGCGCGGTCGCTCGGTGCATTACACCGGAAACACTGTCCGATTGTTGCGGTCCCACAGTAATGGGCTTAATTCTGATGCGGCTTTCGGCTTTTAGCCATTGTTTACCTGCACAAAATGCGTCGCCAACGGCGGCCATACAGTACATAAATCTATATTTGCATCCATTCGTTTAGGACGCGTCTGGAAAGTATTTTGGGGCGATTTATTTTTCAATTATTTTTTTTGGTATTTTGTATCGGTGATAAATTTTTAATTATTTTTTATTATTCCGAATTACAAGATATTGAAGCCGAATAGAACTGAAGGCTGACTTCCGAAGCAGTGGTCATTTTAGTAGCTTCAACCTTCAAAAGTATCATTCTAGGGCCTAAAGTAAATAAACGGTTTTTTATTTCGAATTTTGAAAAAGCCTGGAGGGAGATACATTTTTTATTTTATACTAGCTGTGCCCTGCGGCTTTACCCGCTTTCAATCCTGATTACTTGAATTACTATCTATTGCTAAAAACTGCATTAAAATCCGTTGCATAGTTTACGATTCTATAAAGGACTTTAATTTTTTTCAGGCCTACTGAAAATACATTATTAGTTAAATTTCAACGCTAAAACCACCTAAACAAACATATCAGTCTAGCATAGTATCAAACATTACTATATTGACGTCACCATGTTGCCTACAGAACACGCTCATTGGCCAAAAGTTAAATTGAAACTGGTACGCAAACCGCACTCATATGATTTATTAGCCGCATGTGAATACGTAACTGAGTTCATCCAGTTGTGTGTGTGTGTGTAATTGAGATCCCTTATTGTAAACCTGTACTCAGGGACTTGACTTCCGTAGACTGAGGTCATAAAGGTTCAAACTTTAGATCGCAACAAGTTGTATGACAAAATTTTGAACTTGTCTATGGTGTTTTGTTGTTATTATGTTAGGTTGATTGATTGTAATATCACTAAAGAATACACGAGAATTTATGAAACACCAAAGAAAATATTTTTTTTTAATTTAAATTACCAATTAAAAAAAATCTATAAACCTGATATAATTTTAATAAATACGCAGATCCCTTGTACCATTTTTCGTGTTTAATTGGGGTCTAAATCCAAAATATTTACAACCATGATTGTATTTATTTTACAAGCATCTTCATTATATTTCAACACAATTTATGGATCAAAAATATGAAAAATAAAATCTATTTAACGTTATCAACACACATTCTCCAGAAAAGTTTTAGCTCTATCGATGCTAACGGCAGTATCATCATATAATTTTAGACATGCAATTTCCATCTCTGTTTCAAGTACGAGGTAGAGTAACTATAAATAAGGATACCTCTTAAACCCTTGTTGAAACTAAAATGAAGCAGCCGGTCAAAGGTGCAGCGGTGATAAGTTCCGGTAACTGATAAGACGTAGCGGTTAATCCGTAGAACAAAGGCGGCCGGTTCAGACCCTGGGCACGAACGCGGTTTGAGCCATTTTGTGGTCTTATCCTGAAATCACTCGCTTTATTTTCATTTATATACGAGTGTTTAAAAAATTCAACAGCACTACTACTGATGTCTAACTACTAGAGCCGTCTGCTAATGAAAGTAGATACATTTATGAAGTGTGTAGTATATATTTGTCCTTATGACTGTACTAAAAATTATAGCCATAACTGACTAAAGCTAAAAGAAGATATGGCTCAAAATTTATTAAAGGCCTGAGTTAATCATTACTAGTTTAGTGTGACTTGACAATAGACCCCCAGCTGCCAAATCCTGTCCAGAGTCCCGTAGGCGGCGACGTCTGCGCCTGAAACGTTATTATCTGCCCTCAAAGGGCTTCACTTCCATTTCGGTAATCTTGACAAGTGTTTCTCTTTTTTATTTACTCACGCTCAAATAATCATAGAAGTTAAGATGTTTCATACAGTTTCATACACATTCGTATAAATATGGATTTAATTCGTCTATAATTTTTACATTTTTAATAACCGCCTAAATTGTTTGCACTTATTATGTTTGTAAAACAGTTTTTTTATTTAAATTTCTTTGAATGCGGTGTGAACAATAAAGCATATTTGTATTGTTTCGTATTTCTTTTTAATTTACATGGTAGCTTCAGTAAATTTGACCACCATAAAAGCTACGGGGTGAAACTGAATAAATGGTTTTATATTTCGATTTTTTTTCATTATATTTAATATTATGTTAACTTACAAATATTTTGACGGGTCTTCTAAGTGTTTTTGAAGCCCTTGTATCAAAATATTTTTATTTAAATTACATTTCAAAAATATTTTCATTTCACTTCAACAAAATTGAATGACTTCTTATTCACTCTCAAGGTATATTTATCAAGCTCCAACGTAGTGCAAGTATTTTCAACAGGTCTTTTGTATTCCCACAGAACGGTAGAACGGGGTACAACACGAAACGTTGCAAGGCTAATGGGTAGGTAAGTATTCTCAGGATAGTTTTGGAAAACTTTTCGACGTGATTCTGCCTCACCAGTCCTAGACAAAGCGCGCCTTCGAGAGTTCGCTAAGTCTTCCTTCAGAGCATTAAAGTCAAGCCGCAGTCCCGAAGCTAAAATACTAATAATAACTTATAATGACTGGTACATAAGTTTTATTTTAGTTTTTGTGCGAATTCGCCCAAGACTTAGCTCTTTATTCATTGTTCATTGCCATTCACAGCGTCTTGTTTATTTGAACCATGAATGTTTTGCATTGCTTTTAGTTGGTATTTTGGATAATTGTCGTTCCTATAATAAATTGCTACCGGGGTTCCACGAAGACTTTTTGTTCGACTTAAGATTTAGCATGACTCGACATAATCGAATCTGAAAAATTTCTACAATCTATTAAAAATGTTATAAAACTCTAAGTTACAATAAACACATAAATTTATATTCGCGCTCATTATCCCTTAAGAGGGAGGCAAAGGTTACCTTTATGTAACCAAAGATATTTTTTGATTCCTAAAGTGACATGTCACGAGCATTGACCCCGTTTCTCAGGGACATTACCAATCTTATGGTAATCAATATAAATAAAAGAAAGGTTTATATTTATTGCTTAATATGGGTATCGAACTCAAGACCCCCAGGTCTCTAGCCTACGGTTATACCACTCGACCACCGAGGCAACCTATTATTTAATGATATATTTTTAAGAACATTACTGATATATTTTACTAAAGAGAGAGCAATCTTTAAATTAAGCATTTGATTTCAAATAAATATAACTGATTGTCATAAAAAGCATCAGATTTTTTTCAATCACAAAAGGAATAAAAACAAAGTGACAAACTTTTAAAAATAGCTCAACATTTTTTGTTCAAACTCATTACATTACTTCCTCCCCTGACAGACTCACCGAGGACTCACCTATAGCAAACAGGGCGTGATACAAAATTGAAAAGAATCTAATGGATCAGTATTTCCCGACATCGGATCAAAAAAGAATATAATGGCGCTATTCATAATTAATTTGGTGCCCCTAACTTTTGGCGATAGGAAAATAATGGTCGTTTACAACACAAAAACATGTTTCTGAAGAATTAAGTTCTTACGTAATCTCAGTAAGAGTTCGTAAATGGGGGAACTGTAGGTACATTTTCGTTGAATAAAAATAAGGATTACAAAAACTCTTTGTTCAAGAAACATTTTCGCTATCGGGAAACAAGGCACGAATTGTAGCTAAACAGTGAGAAGGAAAAAAGGAACTTGGACAAAGTTTATTCTCTCGGGACTCACACAAATTACGTCCAACGTCTAAACAGGGCTAAGCTTAATTAATCTGAAAATCTACCTTATTTCCACACATTTGTACCTACCTGGGGGTCGCGTTAGCAGTATTCTGTGGCAGCGGCGGTTTGTAACTCAAATAAAATTCTGTTTCCTTTTCTTTCAAATTATGCTAATTCATTTATTTTCATTAATATTTTGAGTGTCCACTCGTCTCTGCCTTACCTAATTTTTATTAACAGCTCCTAATTATGGCAATATACTTTTTATTAATACCTTTCTAATTAGCATCAAACCACGGGCGGAAAAATGAAAATATGAGAGTTTATGGTAAGCAGTCAATTATAGGATTAGCTGTCTTAGAGGCGACATTTATGGGCTTTCATTTCTGTTATAAGTCCAAGTTACGAGGTCAGTCAAATTGACCACAGTTGGAGATTTCAACAAGAAAACTAAGTTTTTTAACTATGGGTATGAATTTATTCACTCAATCAATTACCAGCTTAAATTTATGAGACACCGTCATCAAACTTATTTCCGTCAGAGACACCATTGCATCATTACAATTCCAAGCTACTTCTTTATAGAGCCTCAAATTGTGGTCAACCTGTAACACGTATGTAGTTACAGTAGAAACATCTCATTACGCGTTTCGTTCCCGGGGTAAATGGGGGTTAATTTCATTAGCGCGGGCTCAACGAATCGTGTGATAACTTTAGTGCTGTTATGTGGAAGGGCGCCCTTGGGATCACGCCGAATGTTTATAGAGGCGGCGTATGGAGAATTCGTTGACGTCGATGTGTTTATTTGCATGTTACATTGTTTAAACACCTGTTTTAAATGTATAATATAATTCTATTTAATAAATAAACGTCCTTTATAGACTTATATTTTTGTACTAAAAATAATTTTGGCCGTGATTTATCTTAGATTATTTTGCCCATTTTAACAGTTTTAGTATAATGAGTTGGGGTAAAATTGTTCATTTACTAGACATTTTTCGTGAATTGTATTTATCCTATCAAAACTACTAAAAATAAAACATATATTACTAAACGATATTACGAAATATTGTGTAGCAATTCGTGTGAAACCATAAAATCGGTAGCTTTAAGTATCGATACACTCACTCCATTACCATAACTGATTGGAGAGAGGTATTGTCCTGAAAATTCACGTAGCAATTACGTACGTCCCCCGTCGGGCAACAGCGGCGAGGCAAAGCGCTACGCTCCGTGTAATTATTGCATTGGGACCAAAAGTTTACAATAAAACACTAAGCTGAACAAATTAAAATATCTACCGTACAGTCCCAACAGATTTCGACACACCTCACTAATTGCCCCGTTCGGCCATCGCGACCACTCGATCTGAAACGTAAAATTGCTTTTGGCGCATTACAACCGAAATAAACACAAGCACTTTCGAAGACTTTAAAAATTACCAACCAGATCACGTTCGGGGTCCTTAATTAAGGAGTTAATGAGATTTGGACCTGACCTCCTTTAGCTGTGATCAATAACGGTCACTAAATTACAATATAAAATACCAACCTCGGAAACTTTCCCGCGATAAGTGCGGTTACCTTGTTAGGGTAACGATCGAATTCAATTAGATTCAGTAGACTTTCATGCGAAAGCTACACTACACTGTAAATTGAAAGTTGTAAGTTGAACAGAGTTGTTCTCTGAACGTGCACACACAAACTTACATTTATAATATTAGTTGGGATGTATAAAGTTTTAAAATATTATAAGAAATTGAAGTTATTAAAATTTTTACCAGAAAAGGAATGGAATATTACTAAGTGGATTTCGATTAATAAAATAATTATAGGCACAAAGGAGTAAGTGATATACGTACACGTATTAAAACTTTTATCAGAAAAATTTTAAACGAAAGGTATATTTAATTTATCAAATAAATAATTATGTAGTTTTAAATCAGATTGAAATATATCACAGTATACCTATATTCCTCAGTCCATATTTATTCCTCTCAATTTCAGGTTGTAGGTTAGATGAGATGACAATAGTCTGACAGATCACTGGTTCGATGATTAGAAGTTAACAAGATGGAAAGATCATTGGGTAAGTGGAGCGGGAATGGAATATTGAATAGGTTACCTAGTATGCCAATTTGTGTCATATATTTAGTGCACTAAATCTCTATTCAGATCCTAACCTTGAAATTTTTAAAAACTTGTCTGTTAGTTAATTAGAAGTTAGATGAAAATTGTCGAAGGATATTACTTATATAGGGAACGTGGATGATTTTTATAGGTTTCATTGTTTCATTATCATGGCTTGGCTAGGTGTCAAATGTTTGTTTTTTTGAGAAATTCCCCGGAAAATATTTGTATTTTTCTTTATTCGGACCAAGTTATAATTCTAGAGGCAATTTTTTTTAATAACATTTTATAAATAAATCAATTAATATCCAGTGGTACTTGATTACACGTAGCCATGCATAACAAGTAAGGATTTTAAATATTATATCCATAATATTATATTATGCTTGATGAAACTCTTAACATGTACCAACTTTGTGTTCGAAACTGACATTATCACGTACTCGAAAACCATAGAGTGAAGGCATTTACATAAAACTAAGCCACAAATATGCTTAAGTTTAGGTCGTTATACGTATATGAATATCGAGGAGGCATTACCGCGTTCGCTAATAGCCAATATCTGCCGCCAAAATTGGCTTCCTAACGATATTTCTGCTGCAAGTAATAAAACCCGTAATCCTATTACCGTTTCGAAATCGTTTTTGCACACGTGGACATTATATCGGTCATAATACGTGAAAATTATTTAAAAAAATGAATTTGCTTCTTACTTGTGTGATAAATGTTGAATTAGAGTAGTAGAGCTCTTAGTGCAAAGTTCGTCCGGGGAAGTACTACCTTACCCATTTCTGCCGTGAAGCAGTAGTGCACTTGTATTACTGTGTTTCGGTTAGAAAGGTAAGGGGCCGGTGGAATTACAGGCACATGAGACTTAACAACTTTACGTCTCAGGGTCGACAACGCATTGGCGATGCACCTAGTGTTGCAAATGTCTATAGGCGACGGTGACCACTTACCATCAGGTGGACCGTCTGCTTGTTTGACGGCGCAAGTGGTATAAAAAAATACGCGTAGAATTGCAAAAAAAACATGGTCAAGTACGAGTCGGTCTCGCACATGAAGTGTTCCGTACCACCGTTTAAGATTTAACAACGGCTATTCTAAAATATATTGTATTTTTGACAGGCCAATTGGCTTGGTGGTTAGCGACCCTGACTGCCAAGTCGAAGGTCGCGGGTTCGATTCCCACCCAGGACAAACATTTGTGTGCATGAACATGTCTGTTTGTTCTGTGTCTGGGTGTAAATATCTATATAAGTATGTATTTAGAAAAATAAAAAGTAGTATAATATGTAGTATATCAGTTATCTGGTTTCCATAGTACACGCTCTGCTAAGTTTGGGATCAAATGGCCGTGTGTAAAAGAATGTCCCAGGATATTTATTATTATTTATTATTTTTGTTTTTTTTTATTTATAGCAGTCATAGTAAATTGTAAAAAAATTAACAGAATCTTTATTGCGGTTCATGAGAAATAACCCGCTGAGGGGTGGACGGATGGGCAGGCAGACCAACGGACGGACAGTGGACCGTTGAAGTAATAGCGTTTGCACTTTAGGTACGGAACCCAAAATGAAAAATTTCATATCAACCGAAAAAAAGTCTGGATCGCTGAATTATTAAGTAAACTTACACAGTATTTGTATAAATTTAATAAATAATAAAATATATCCCGGGACATTCTTTATACACACGGCCATCTGATCCCAAACTAAGCAGAGCTTGTACTATAGAAACCAGATAATAGATATACTACATATACTACTTTTTATTTTTCTAAATACATACATATATAGATATTTACACCCAGATACAGATCAAACAGACATGTTCATGCACACCAATGTTTGTCCTGGGAGGTAATCGAACCCGCGACCTTAGACTTGGCAGTCAGGGTCGCTAACCACCGAGCCAATTGGCCTGTCAATCACAAAAAAGCATTATTACAACAAAGTCACAAAAAAGTCACAATAAAGCATTATTCATGTTTTTCACTTTTTGATTTCAAATGTAAAGTGATATAAAATGTAGAGTTACCGGCGAGTCAATTGATTTCTTCATGTATACAACGTTACCAAATTATCTATACCATGGGTCATTAAAAGCGTGTACCATCGACCGATATTGTCTCCTTAACGATGTGTCCTCAAACAAAAGCCGTAATTTTATTAGCTGTGACCCAAACAGGCTTGACGCAAGCTCAGCTCGGGTATGTCAACACTCTATATATTTATATGACATATATACCATGTCACAATCAGAATTACTTACTGGCTTCAATTCTATAAGGAAAATTACGCTAGCTCGAGGATGTTACGTCGCGGCCGCGTGTCGCTTACTACGCAATCACATGAGAGGTAAGCTCACTGACGAAGTTTGTGTTAGCTGGTAACAAGTTTCGTTTCAATTCTTCAGTAAAATATGGGATTTTGAAACTAACATTATGTTTAGTAGTAGAAACAATAGCTTGCAAAAGAGAGAAATAGGTGCCACGACAGGCATACAGAGGTGTTCCAAAGTAAACATTGTGTTTAAACACAGTGTTTCAAAGTTAAAATATATGGGACTTGAAACTAACATTGCTCATAGAAACCTAAGGTTCTACGTGCGACAAGATGTTCATCTTAAATCTTGTCGCATACTTAGATCAATTCTGAGCATAGTTTGCTTTAAAAGATCAAGTATCAGTTTCATGACTCATTAGTTGAAGACTAATTATTACATTATATTGTCGTATGTACATAACATACCCTAAGAAATGGGCAGTAGTTATCATCATCATATCAGCCCAGGAATGTCCACTGCTGAACAAAGGCCTCCCCCTTAGATTTCCACCTCAAATAATGAGCTGCTCAGACAGTAGTCATAAATATATGTTTAAAGAAACATTACTCGAATCGATTGCGGAAAATAAAATTAGGTAGAGAAAATTGGCCGTCAAAGGAATGATGTATGATGCATAAAATATTTTTTTGGGAATCGACCTAGTTACGGTGGTACTTTTGATAGATGACTATTGTTTTGCAGAAATATTGTTTTATGATAGAAAAACTGCAGATCAACCGTCTACCGACATCAGAAAATGTAGAGCTTTCATAATGTACCACCCTATTCTTTTTTTTCCACCATTGCTCAAAATTCTGTAGTTGATTTCAGTGTTTTATTTTTCTATCAACCAAAGAGTTTTACTATCTATTTATGTGTAAGGTAACAAAAAACATTTTTATCTGCAGAACTATATTTTCCTCATTAAGTTACAGCCAGGTGGAAGTAAACAACCAACACGACTCTAACAAATTCTAGTAGATATCTCAGAGAATTGTAGAAAGCGCTTTGTCTTCAAATGTCTGAGGGGACTGATTGGAGACTCAAATAAATTCTTCCCTGTTCCGCAGTCGTCGGTTGTCTGTACACACACGCAACGTGCCTAGAATGTGGGATCCAAACTGAAGTTTTATTTGAATTGTGACAAAAAAATCAAGTTTTTATCGTTTTGTGACAATGCGAGGTCAAAATGTTACATCGAGGAGCGCTTCAGAAATATTTTTGGCGTGTCAAGAAAGTTGGTTCTATCTTGTTTGCGATTGGCAGTAAAATAGTGTGGTGAAATAAAATCTTAAACAACTTAAGATAGCGAGATAAGATCTCAGTTCATTTTCACGTCTTTGACTTGGTACAAGGTTTTTCCTCAGTTGTCAAATGAGAATTTCGAAAGTAACATTTCCAGCAGACAACTAAAAAGATTTATGGAGCCTAAATCTGTAACGTTGTCGTGTTAATAATTTTAAAGTTCCTTGTGGATTTGAGCAACCCTAAAGTTTGTCAATTTATATTCATATTTTAAACCTGACCGCTGAAACTCCACAGGCCATGTTTACATCAAAGTTGTAACTTGAGTTTCTGATACACATAAAATTTAACGATCTTTTGGCGATACTGCAAGTAGATTTATTTATACGTATTTTTTAATGGTGGTTATGAACCCGGATAGATACCTGGATATAAATATCAGATTGCCATTGTATAAGCTATACACGCTCTGCTTGATTTGGGATGACATAACCATGTGTTAAGAATGTCCATGGGTATTTTTATTTTATGACTACCTTTTTTTCTTTTTAGGAGGGGAAATGCTTTGCGCATACCACCGCGCCCGGGGAGACGCAGTGGTTATGTGGGACTCCCTCTCGCAAACTCCCTGGGGGCGAAGGACGTCCCCGAGTCCGTCGCCCCTGGACCCATTTAGGGGGGCTGGAAGAGGGCATTGTCTGCCCTCCGCCGACGCCCGGTGCGTCTGCTGCGGGCCGGGTTGAGGGTCAAAATCTCCCTCTCCCTTTCCGCAGCCTCCTTCTGCGAGATAACAGTTTCGCAGAAGGTTACCACTGCGTCCCAGGCCTCCTCGCTGTCGACCATCGACTCGACCACGGCCGGGAGCGAGAGGTCCGGGCCTACTCCGGCGATGAGGGCACGACGCGGCTCCTCCCAAGCGGCACACTCTGCCAGCGTGTGCCGCGCCGTGTCCTCCCGGCACCGTGCGATAGGGCCGCCCCCACGGATCTCCGTCTAGAGTCTCCAACATCTCCTCCCTGGCACGCGTCTTCGACTCGCAGATGGCCAGCCACAGAGTCCCCTTCGCCGCGCTGTACACCTCATACAGCGCGGCCTCCTCCTCCGGGACCCGTCGACGTCTTCTCCGGTATCGGGTGTACTGGCGCCTGACCGCCACGCACTCGACGCGCAACTGCGCGATCTCGGCGGTCCACCAGTACACCTGGCGCTTTGCGGACTGAGCGTGGACGCGGGGCATTGACGCGTCGCTGATTTGCGTCATCGCCCCGCGAAACCACAGCGCCTTCCGCTCGACGTCGACGGGTCCGTTCGACCCCCGGATCCAGGCCTGGACAATGGCGGCCTCCTCGAGTAGTCCCCTGTCGATGCGCTTGCGCGACCAGCGCGGACCGTCCGATTGCCGGGTCGGCGGATGGCGGCCGCCCGCGGTCTGGGCGGAAACGTCGAAACGGATATATCTGTGATTCGACAACGTCTCCACCTCCGCGGCGACTCGCCAGCCCGAGACACGGCTCGCGACAGCAGGGCTAGCGAACGAAACGTCCACTATAGACCCGCCCCGCTGTCGCACGCACGTGTGTACCGAACCCCGGTTGAGGACGGTCAAGCCTGTCGCGACCGCCCACTCCTTCAGCGCCTCGCCCCTAGCATCGGTCACTGGGGATCCCCACGCCGAAGATTTGGCGTTGAGATCACCCAGCAACAGCACGAGGCGAGGGTGGAGTCGGCCGACGACGGCACCCAACTCGACAAGGAACACCTCGAAGTCGGCGAGGCTCTTGTTGGGCGAGAAATACGCCCCCACAGTGCCGATCCCGTCCACGAGGGCGGCCACCCAGCCGTGACCTCGGGACGGACCGACCAGAGCCCCACCGATGATGGCCACCAAACCGTCAAGGTCTCCCACCCAGTTGTCCCTGGGGGGGACAAAATACGGCTCGGCGACCACCGCCGCACGAATAGACCACTCTGCCATGCTCTGGAGCAAGAGATCCTGAGCTCTGGAGCAAGAGATCCTGAGCTCTGGCAGCCCGAGTGAAGCGGCTGCAGCCCATCCCACCAACAGGCGCCCGGCGTCGGCGACTTTGTTTGCCGCCGCCACCGGGCACCGCACCCATATCGCGCCGAGCCCTGACCGCCCGACGCGAACCTCCCCCGTCCGCACGTCCTCCGGCGGACAACCACCGGAGCGGGCGACGGCCGCTACGACCTCAGCCGGGGTCGTCCAGTCGTCCAGGCCATCGACACGCAGTTCTGCAGTCTTCATGGGCCTGGACACCCGAACGTCCTCCGGGCTGAGGACCTCCCGCAATTTGGCGGCCAATACGTCCGCCTTCTCCCCGCTCGCGTCTCCCGACACCTCGAAGAGCCGCGCTCCCGTAATCGCCGGCCTCACCTTGAGGCCCGACGATATCCCTATGTCAGGGAGCGCGACTTTCTCTTTCGCCTCTTTCAGGTCTCTGCTGGAGACCCGGACGCGGCCGCCGAGGGGGCGTTCGCCGGGGGTGCGGCCGTCCGTGGAGCGGACGGGGGCTTCTTGCCCTTTGGCCTGCCAGTTGCCTTTGCAGGGCCCGGCCTCGCGGCCTCCTCCGTTCTCCTCCTGTCCGCTGCGAGTGGCGGACGGAGGGTCTGCGCGGGGAGGAGCCTTGACTCCAGGCCCTGCAGACGGGCATTAACCATGCCCCCACACTGCAACATGCAGACGCGGACGATCTTTTCGATCTCCGCGTCCGTTCACTGCGTGGGGGCAGGACACGCTGGCGCGCCAGATGTGGTCGACGGTTTCGGTGCAGCGAAAGGGGCGGAACCAGAGGCAGCAGGACGCCTCTGCTGCTGCCATTCCGCCCTCTGGGCGGCAAGCTCCCGCCGCAGGTCCTCCAGCTCGGAGCGGAGACGGCCGTTTTCTTCCCACAACTTCGCCGTCTCCTCCGAGCTCGTCCGATTTAGGAGGATCCCTATTCGCCTCCTTGATATCATCTGCCGCCTCCTACAGGGCGCGCGTGAAGGTGCCCTTCAGGCTGCCAGATTTTGTGGCAACCTTCAGGACGACGTCCACGCCGCCCAGAACTTGGCGGCTGAGCGCCACCGCCGACAGGCCCTCTCCGGTGGCCGTAACTGCAGAGCGTCGCTCTCGGGCCAGCCGGGCCATCTCGCTGACCTCATCTTCTGCGACCGCCTTCCTTTGCGCCCGCTTCGCCGCGCTCGCCTCCGCCCTGTTGCTTTGCAGCAACAGCGAGGACGCAGACGCAGCGGAGTCGTCGCTCGGTCTGTCTCCAGAGTGACGCGAGTCACTCTCCACGCCATCTACGGGCATCGGCAACGATGTGGGGGGGCGCAAGAAGCGACCCCGCAGGTCGCGCGCCACCCGACCACGCCCCCTCTGCGCGGTACCCACTTTGGCGGCCGTCAGTTCCTCCTCACTGGAGGAGACCCCCGACGGCCCCAAATCACCGCTGCGGCGGCGCTTCCTCCAAAACTTGGAGGGACCTCCCGTCCCTTTCGGGACTTGAGCCTCCCCGGCTCTTGTTGCCGTCGTTTCCGACGACGGCAGGCGGTAGGCGCGCGTCGCACAGTTGCTCCAGGCTTACCCGGAGCGGGGTGCAAGTTGAGAGCCTCCACGTGGCGCACCCTGGGCAACGCCGGTCTCAAGTGCCACAATACACTTGCGGCCGGCGGCTGATCTCAACACACGGGGAAGGGCCCAGTTCTAGTCACCGATCATCTTTGATGGTCGGTGAAGGGAACTGGGCCATATTGGGGGGTTGGCAAGCGGTGCGTCCGGCCCCGTCGGGCCGAGACCCGCTAAAAGGTGAGGTGGGCCCCAGTGAGGGGCGAGGTGGGCCCCAGTGAGGGGGCGACGCTGCTCCTATCCCTCTTTGTATGAGAGGGAACAGGGGATGCAGCGGGTGCGGTGCGTTTGCCAAGTGCACTCGGCTTTTGCCGACGCCGGACAAGAGGATGGAAACCTCTCTAAAAAACAAGACCATTTCGTGCGACGATGTGCCAGGTGCACTCGGCTTTTGCCGACGTCGGACAATCCGCAATCCCAGACGGGATCGGAGGCCGCAAGGCCGCGAGGAAGAAAACCTCTATAATAAATAACCCCAATCCCAAGGTCTAGCGTGCCGAGGGGATGAGTGGCCGGGGGGGAACCCGGTCGTTAGCGCAGCGGAGGGGACCTCACCCCTAAAAAGGAAAAAATGGACAAACAGGCAATTGTAAAACTACCCCAGGCGGGTACCCTCCTTTCAAAGGAGGGAGAATCCCGCCCTTCTACGGAAGGCTGCCCCACCGTATCTGGGGGGGGCAACAACTGTCTCGTGGGTCGGCAGAATACTGCCGACCCCCGTCAACCGCGTGCGTCGCACAAAGAGCTCCGGGTTAGCCTGGAGCGGCTGTGCGACGCACGCCAGCCGCTTGCCGTCGTTGAAAACGACGGCAACAGGAGCCAAGGAGGCTCAGGCCCTGAAAAGGACCAAAGGTCCGATCAGGACACGCGCGGGGGCGCTTCCTCCAAATTTTGGAGGAAGCGCCGGCGCAGCGGGGCTTTGGGGCCGGTGGGGGTCTCCTCCAGCGAAGAGGACCTTTCGTCGGCCCCGAAAGTCGGGACCGCACAGAGGGGGCGAGGTCGAGGTACCCGTGACCTGCGGGGCCGCTTCTTGCGGCCCCCCACGCCGTCGCCGTTGCCGGTAGAAAGTACCGACAACGGCTCCCGTCACTCAGGGGAGATGAGTGAGGACTCCGCTGCGTGCGCGTTTCCGCTGTTGCTGGAAAGCAACAGGGCGGAGGCGAATGCCGCAAAGCGTGCGCAGCGGAAGGCGCTGGCGGCTGACGAGGTCAGCGAGATGGCCCGGCTGGCCCGTGAGCGACGCACTGCTCAGGCGGCTGCCGGAGAGGGTTTGTCGGCGGTGGCGCTCAGCCGCCAAGTTTTGGACGGCGTGGACGTCGTCCTGAAGGTTGCCACGAAATGTGGCAGCCTGAAGGGCACGTTCACGCGGGCTCTGAAGGAGGCGGCTGAAGGAATAAAGGAGGCAGCCGGGGTCCTCCTGAACCGGACGAGCTCGGAGGAGACGGCGAAGCTGTGGGAGGAGAACAGCCGTCTCCGATCCGAGCTCGAGGAGCTAAGGAGGGAGCTGGCCGCCCAGAGGGCGGAATGGCAGCAGAGGCGTCCTGCCGCCACCGGTTCCGCTCCCGTCGCCGCCCCAGCACCGCCGGCCTCGTCATCGGCCGCGCCGTCGCGTCCTGCCCCCACACCGGACGCGGAGATCGAGAAGATCGTCCGCGTCTGCATGTTGCAGTGTGGGGGCATGGTGAATGCCCGTCTGCAGGGCCTGGAGTCAAGGCTCCTCCCTGCACAGACCCTCCGTCCGCCGCTCACTGCGGACAGGAGAAGAGTGGAGGAGGCCGCTAGGCCAGGCCCTGCAGCCACAATTGGCAAGCCCGCCCAGAAGACCGGCAAAAAGGGCAAGAAGCCCGCTCAACAGACGACCGCACCCCCGGCAACTGCAGCTCCGGCGAACGCGCCCCCAGCGGCCGCGTCTGGGTCTCCCGCAGAGACCTGGACGACGGTCGTGAAGAGGGGCCGCCGTAAAAAGAAGAAGGCGGCACCACCGGCACCCGCCAAAGCGCCACCGGCACCGAAGGGCAAGAAAAAGAAGAAGGCCAAAGGACCGCCTAGGGCCCCACGCTCCGCGGCTGTAGTCATCACGCTGCAGCCCGGAGCCATCGAAAGGGGCTTAACCTACTGTGCGGTCCTGAAAGAGGCCAAAGAGAAAGTCGCGCTCCCTGACATAGGGATATCGTCGGGCCTCAAGGTGAGGCCGGCGATTACGGGGGCGCGGCTTTTCGAGGTGTCCGGTGACGCCAGCGGGGAGAAGGCGGACGTGTTGGCCGCCAAATTGAGGGAGGTCCTCAACCCGGAGGACGTTCGGGTGTCCAGGCCCGTGAAGACCGCTGAACTGCGTGTCGATGGCCTGGACGACTCGACGACCCCGGGTGAGGTCGTGGCGGCCGTCGCCCGCTGCGGTGGATGTTCGCCGGACGACGTGCGGACGGGGGAGATCCGCGTCGAGCGATCCGGGCTCGGCGCGATCTGGGTGCGGTGCCCGGTGGCGGCGGCGAACAAAGTCGCTGACGCCGGGCGTCTGTTGGTGGGGTGGGCGGCAGGCAGGGTCAAGCGGCTGCAGCCCAGGGCCTTGCGGTGCTACCGCTGCCTGGACATGGGGCATGTCCGGGCACGGTGCACCGCCGAAGTCGACCGCAGCGATCTGTGTTATCGCTGCGGTCAGGCCGGCCACAAGGCGGCGGAGTGCTCGGCGGCGCCAAACTGCAGCCTCTGTGCAGCTGCAGGGAGGCCCGCGGGGCACAGGGCGGGCGGGCAGGCGTGCACTGCGCCCGCCCCGAAGAGGAGGAGAGGGGCTGCCAAAGCTGCCGGGGGCTCTTTACCCCTCCCGCAGCCTGGCAGCCCTCCGGCCGACCCCCGGCCTAGGGATGGTGCGGAGGGGATGGATTGCGCATAACGGCGCAATACCATTTCCTCCAGGGCAATATCAACCACTCTGCCAGAGCTCAGGATCTCTTGCTCCAGAGCATGGCAGAGTGGTCGATTCGTGCGGCGGTGGTCGCCGAGCCGTGTTTTGTCCCCCCCAGGGACAACTGGGTGGGAGACCTTGACGGTTTGGTGGCCATCATCGGTGGGGCTCTGGTCGATCCGTCCCGAGGTCACGGCTGGGTGGCCGCCCTTGTGGATGGGATCGGCACAGTTGGGGCGTATTTTTCGCCCAACAAGAGCCTCGCCGACTTCGAGGTGTTCCTTGTCGAGTTGGGTGCCGTCGTGGGCCGACTCCACCCTCGCCCCGTGCTGTTGCTGGGTGATCTCAACGCCAAATCTTCGGCGTGGGGATCCCCAGTGACCGATGCTAAGGGTGAGGCGCTGGAGGAGTGGGCGATCGCGACGGGCTTGATCGTCCTCAACCGGGGTTCGGTACACACATGCGTGCGGCAGCGGGGCGGGTCTATAGTGGACGTTTCGTTCGCTAGCCCCGCTGTCGCGAGCCGTGTCTCGGGCTGGCGTGTCGCCGTGGAGGTGGAGACGTTGTCGGATCATAGATATATCCGCTTCGACGTCTCCGCCCAGACCACGGGCGGCCGCCGTCCGCCGACCCGGTTATCGGACGATCCGCGCTGGTCGCGCAAGCGCATCGACAAGGAGCTACTCGAGGAGGCCGCCATTGTCCAGGCCTGGGTCCGGGGGTCGAACGGACCCGTCGACGTCGAGCGGGAGGCGCTGTGGTTTCGCGGGGCGATGACGCAAATCAGCGACGCGTCCATGCCCCGCGTCCACGCTCAGTCCGCAAAGCGCCAGGTGTACTGGTGGACCGCCGAGATCGCGCAGTTGCGCGTCGAGTGCGTGGCGGTCAGGCGCCAGTACACCCGATACCGGAGGAGACGTCGACGGGTCCCGGAGGAAGAGGCCGCGCTGTATGAGGTGTACAGCGCGGCGAAGGGGACTCTGTGGCTGGCCATCTGCGAGTCGAAAACGCGTGCCAGGGAGGAGATGTTGGAGACTCTAGACGGAGATCCGTGGGGGCGGCCCTATCGCACGGTCCGAAATCAACTTCGGGCCGCGGCGCCCCCGCTCACCGAGAGTCTCCAACCCGAGCTGCTGGAGGAGGTGGTAGCAGCCCTCTTCCCGGCACGAGGCGAGCATACTCCGCCGCAGATGGCATTGCCCTCGGCCGCAGAGTCCACGGAGGAGAACGCCATCAGCGTCCCTGAGGTGACGCACCCAGAGTTGGGGGCTGCCGTGATCCGGCTCCGGGCTAAGAATGTGGCTCCGGGGCCCGATGGGATCCACGGCTGCGTGTTAGCCCTCGCTCTGAAGGAGCTAGAGCCCCAACTGAGAGGGCTCTTCACAGCGTGCCTCGAGCGGGGCCAGTTTCCCAGTTTGTGGAAGTCTGGTCGACTGGTCCTGCTCGGAAAGGCGGGGCGCCCTGCGGACTCACCGTCCGCGTACCGGCCCATAGTGCTGCTGGACGAGGTGGGCAAGTTGTTCGAGCGAGTCCTCGCTGCCCGCCTCGTTAGCCACTTGTGCCAGGAAGGGCCGGACCTGGACGGGAGTCAGTTCGGGTTTCGGCAAGGGCGCTCCACCGTGCACGCTGTGTCGCGAGTAAGGGCCCTGGCGGAGGAAGCGGTGTCCCGGGGCGGGGTGATGTTGGCGGTCTCTCTAGACATCGCCAACGCGTTTAACACCCTGCCCTGGAGTTGCATTCGGGAGGCACTGAGGTATCATAGAGTGCCTCCCTACCTCCGCCGCTTCGTTGGGGCTTATCTCTCCGAGAGGTGTGTCACATACAAGGGACGTGATGGCATTCACCAGCGCCCGATGTCGTGCGGTGTTCCACAGGGTTCGGTTCTTGGGCCGCTCCTGTGGAACATCGGCTACGACTGGGTGCTGAGAGGCGAGCTCGGCCCGGGGGTGGACCTGACGTGTTACGCGGACGACACGCTGGTCACCGCCCGGGGGAGCTCGCACAGGGAGGCAGCGTTGCTGGCGACGGCTGCGGCGTCACAGGTGGTGAGCCGCATCCGTCGCCTAGGCCTGGAGGTGGCCCTCAGCAAGTCGGAGGCCATGGTGTTTCATGGCCCCCGGCGGGCGCCGCCGCCCGGCTCACACATCGTGGTCCGGGGGGGTCCGAATCGCTGTCGAGTCCACCATGAAATATCTGGGATTGGTGCTCGACAGCCGGTGGGACTTCGGACCCCACTTTCGGCGGCTGGCGCCCAAGCTGTTGGGCGCGGCTGGCGCGCTCGCAACGCTGCTTCCCAATCTGGGGGGCCCGAGCTCCGCCTGTAGGCGGCTCTACATGGGGATCGTGCGATCCATGGCCCTGTACGGGGCCCCGATCTGGGCCCTCGACCTGACGGCCGGCTCGATCGCTGTTCTGCGAAAACCGCAGAGAGCGATGGCCGTCAGAGTCATACGGGGGTATCGCACGATCTCCTACGAGGGGGCTTGTGCACTGGCCGGATCCCCGCCCTGGGACCTAGAGGCGAAAGTCCTCGCGTCACTGTATCGGTGGCGCGAGGAAGAGGCGGAGCGGGGCGAACGACCGATGCAGCGTCACGTCGAGCTGCGTCGGTCTCAGCTCCGCGAGGTCCTGGTGGCGGAATGGCGGGACAGGCTTTCACGCCCTACCGCCGGCCTCGACATAGTCGGGGCGGTCCGGCCGGTGCTCGAGCGCTGGCTCGGGAGGAGGCACGGCTCCCTGTCGTTTCGGGCGACGCAGGTGCTCTCGGGGCACGGTTGCTTCGGGAAGTACCTGTGTTGCATAAACAGGGAGCCGGACGCCCGGTGCCACCACTGCGTCCATTGCCGGGAGGACACGGCGCGGCACACGCTGGCAGAGTGTGCCGCTTGGGAGGAGCCGCGTCGTGCCCTTGTTGCCGTAGTAGGCCCGGACCTCTCGCTGCCGGCCGTGGTCGAGTCGATGGTCGGCGGTGAGGAGGCCTGGGACGCAGTGGTCACCTTCTGCGAAACTGTTATCGCGCAGAAGGAGGCTGCGGAAAGGGAGAGGGAGATCTCAACTCCTCACCCGATCCGCAGCAGACGCACCGGGCGTCGGCGGAGGGCGGACAACGCCCTCTTCCAGCCCCCCTAAATGGGTCCAGGGGCGACTGACTCGGGGACGTCCGTCGCCCCCCTACAACATCAGGACCCGAGGTGGCGGCGCGTGTGGTGGTCCACGTGCGCCCCTCAGAGAAGTCGGGGAGGGAGGAGTTAACACCTCACTCCCCCCCCCTCGACCAGACGGGGCCCGCGGCGGCGGGCCAGCACCAGCCGGGGGTTGCGGAAGCTGAATTCGTGCCCGCGACCCTCGGCGCTTAGGTGTGTGAAGGAACACCGGGTGTGTGAAGGGTTTTAGTGGGTATACCTCTCGGGCCCCATCTCATTTTAATTGAGAAGGGGAGTTTGCGAGAGGGAGTCCCACATAACCACCGCGTCTCCCCGGGCGCGGTGGTATGCGCAAAGCATTTCCCCTCCTAAAAAAAAAAAAAAAAGGCTTACCCGGAGCTCCTTTTGTTGCGGCGCACGCGGTTGACGGGGGTCGGCGGTGTTGTGCCGATCCACGAGACTATCGTTGCCCCCCCCCAGATACGGTGGGGCAGCCTTCGGAGGAAGGGCGGGATTCTCCCTCCTTTAAAAGAAGGGTACCCGCCTGGGGTTGTTTTACTCTAGCCTTCGAATCCATTGTTGTCCCCTCCGCTGCGCTAATGACCGGGTTCCCCCCCGGCCACTCATCCCCTCGGCATGCTAGACCTTGGGATTGGGGTTATTTATTATAGAGGTTTTCTTCCTCGCGGCCTTGCGGCCCCCGATCCCGACTGGGATTGCGGATTGTCCGACGTCGGCAAAAGCCGAGTGTACCTGGCACATCGTCGCACGAAATGGTCTTGCTTTTTAGAGAGGTTTCCATCCTCTTGTCCGGTGTCGGCAAAAGCCGAGTGCACCTGGCAAACGCACCGCGTCCCCTCTCACACAAAGAGGGGTACGAGGAGCAGCGTCGCCCCCTCACTGGGGCCCACCTCGCCCCTTCACTGGGGCCCACCTCACCTTTTTGCGGGCCCGACGGGGCCGGACGCACCGCTTACCAACCCCCCACTAAAGCCCAGTTCCCTTCACCGATCATCTTTGATGGTCTGGACTTTGAAGAACTGGACCCTTCCCCGCGTGTTGAGATCAGCCGTCGGCCGCAAGTGTGTTGTGGCACTTGAGACCGCCGTTGCCCAGGGTGCGCCACGTGGAGGCTCTCAACCTGCACCCCATTTTATGACTGCCCGCCCCGACAGACGTTGTCCTGTCTTAACAATGAATATTGAATTCGAATCTTCCGATTGAGTCGACTGTAAAATGTGCACAAAGAAATGGTAAATTAATTCTTTTATCCATTAAATTCCAACTCATTTCGATAAAAATATATTTGCAGCGCGCATTCACTCAAACTTGCAACTGTCAAACTACTGACAGTTAAGTCAAACGCCATGGTTATTACATTATAAATGTTAATATGGTCGTTACGTTTTCTTAAATGTTGTAATTTTCCGCGCAACTTTCTTAATTATTTCGTTCATAAGAACCATCTCCTGACAATAACAAACACAACAAAAAAAGAATTTGCGAAATCGGTTCAATCGTTCATGCGTGATGCCGTGACCAAGGGAAATAGGGATTCATTTTTATATATTAGATTGGGGAAAAAGTCTTTTCGCATTATAGTATGTATGAACTTGTAATAAAATCTCTTTGGCTATACTATTCGTATCTGGCTAGTTTTGGTATCATTGAAGGTTTAAATTTTAAAGAACATAATTCCAAATTCAAATTAGGAAAATGTGTGATTTGCATTTGTTTTTCGTACCGCCAAGATGAGTGAATCTAATGAAGAAATTCGATTCATTTTATAATTTTACTACAAAAAAGGTAAAAATGCAACGCAAGCCACGAAAAAAAATTGCGATGTTTATGGACCTAGTGCAGTGTCTGTGAGAGTAGCACAAATTTGGTTAAAGCGTTTTCAATCCGGAAATTTTGATGTCAAAGATGCACGTCGCTCTGGTCGCCCCATTACGGATAAAATGGATGCCATTTTTGAAAAAGTGGAGCAAGATCGGCATATCAGTAGTTACGACGTAGCTGAAGAACTGGGAATTGACCACAAAACAGTTTTGGCGCATTTGAAAAAAACTGGGTACACAAAAAAGCTAGATATTTGAGTACCTCACGAGCTCACTGAAAGAAACCTAATGAGCCGTGTACTCATTTGTGATTCTTTATTACGACGTCATGAAACCGAACCATTTTTGAAGAAACTGATAACTGGTGATGAAAGGGGGTCACGCACAACAAGAACGTGCGAAATTGGTCGTGGTCATAGGCCGGTCAGGCTTCACAGACTGTGGCGAAACCCGGGTTAACTCGCAACAAGGTGATGCTGTGTGTGTGGTGGGATTGGAAGGGCATTATTCATTATGAGCTGTTACCACCAGGCAAGACCATCGATTCTGAACTCTACTGCGAATAACTGATGAGATTAAAGCAAGAAGTTGAGAGAAAGCGGCCGGAATTAATCAACAGAAGGGGTGTGGTTTTTCATCATGATAACGCTAGACCTCACACATCTTTAGCCACTCAGCAAAAATTAAGAGAGTTTGGCTGGGAGGTATTAATGCATCCGCCGTATAGTCCTGACCTTGCGCCTTCAGATTTCCACCTGTTTTGGTCTCTTCAGAATTCTTTAGGCAGTGTCAGGTTAACATCACGAGAGGACTGTCAAAACCACTTGTCGCAGTATTTTGATCAGAAGTCCCAAATTTTTTATAGCAATGGGATCATGTCCCTACCTACAAGATGGCAAAAAGTTATCGAACAAAATGGTACCTACATACTTTAGTTAAATGTAAATAAACTATATTAAAAATGTTTTGAATTTTCTTAAAAAATGCGAAGGAACTTTTTTATATAGATTGGCATGCCAAAAAAAATTTTTGGCGAGCAGTATACAGTTGATTACTCATATTAATGGAAAATATTGGCTTCTTACATTGTTAGTGGTACATTAAAAAGTTATGCTACATCAAAAATTTATCATACTAGCTGCCCCCCGCGGTTTCACCCGCGTTCCGAAGATCTGTAATATGCGAACTGTCAAACGCGGGCAGTTACAATAGTCGTAATTCTTTAAAATTCTCGCATTTTCTCAAGTATAATATGCATGTATTATACATAAAAACCTTTCTCTTGAATCACTCCATCTTTAATTATCATCATTAATAAAACTGCATCAGCGGGTAGCGACTTTGTTTTATACTATGTAGTGATATATGATTTTATGGTTAAATAATCATAAAAAAAGAGTAGCATAACTAAAAAGTTTTGCACCCTTTCGCAAAGAGAAAGTATCAACTCTTAACTGATTAAAATTTCTTGAGCGATTCACCGAAAAGGAATAAAAAATATTTAATAACCTTACAAAAGACCGCTTCGTATTGTTCGTAAAAAAATCAGTAGACAATTTTAATATGTAAATTATTTCTTTCCATAATGATGTCTTTGATGTCTTTGAACGGTGGTGAATTTTAAGCAGTCCTCAAACGGATATGGTATTGATTTCAGGAACACTTTTATTTGCATTTTACAGAGGAAAGGCGGGAGTGGAAGCTCGTTTGGTGTAGGTACTATTGTAACAAACTTGTTCACATATTTCTCTTCGAAGTAAACCTGTATATACCTGTATTTTTTTATTTGCATCTCTAAATAGTAGGTATGTATGTACCATATAGTAAATTGTATTTGATTTTATAGATTTAATGAGAGTCCGAGGTGGAAGAGACTGGTTTCCATAACACAGGCTTCGGCTTAGCTTAGAAACCAGTTTCTCCTGCAAACTTTAATATTATAAGTAATTTTTAAGCCTTGTTCAAAAATACCTAGTTTGTATGGAGAAAGGAAATAAACATTATTATTATTAATTATGATATAAAGAGTTAAATGTTATACTTGGTAATGGTAGATCATAGACATAAGCACGTAAATGCCTACATTTAATTTGATTAATACTAGCTTCCGTACCGCGGTTTCACCCGTGTTTCGAAGAAATTGAATGTATCCTGAGATTATAACATAACGTTTGTCCATCTGGAATAATGTAGATAGGTACCTTACAACAAATAAAATATTTTTTCAAATAGGTGTTGCACTGGTTCCGGATATTATCCTCCAGTACCTGGATGGCCGAGCATTGCTCGGGATTTTTTTACTAACGTAACTTCTACCGTATTCTCTTTTTTAAAGCACTGTCATATATACCTAGATACGAATTAGATGCGATAATAAAGGGCTCCCAATAACAGTATTTCTCACAAAAGATGTAACTTGATAACCTTACCTTCTAATAACATTGTAGCAGTTTTCATTGCCTAAAAACACGGATAAAACATCTTCTGAAAATGAATCCTAGCTAGATCGATTTAACGCCCCCGAAACCCCCTACTTACTAATTTTCATGAAAATCGTTGGAGCCGTTTCCAAAACCTAATTTATATAATTAGGTATGTACATACAAGAATTGCTCGTTTAAAGGTATTAGATAGATATATGAACTAACTTACAAAATCCGTTCTCTCTCTTTACAATATTAGTAAAGATTGAGGAACCAACAAAACAATGTTACTTGTCAGTTAAAATCAATCTTATTAACATGATTATTATAATTTTAGGAAAAGCTTAAATAACCAAAAAAATTATATCTCAATTTAGACAAATCCCGTAAAACGACAATTCTTCCCCAAATCAAAATAAACTGAGCCTTCAATTTCATCGCCCGCGATTCAGTTTCCTAGCATTATATACATTCCCATTTATAATATTAGTAGGTATATAGTAATATAATAATAATAATATAATATTATTATTTAATAATATAATAATAATAATTTTTTCAATAACAGTCAAACAAAAGGAAATTCGAAATGAAAATATCTACGTTTATCCAATACCGAGCCAATCAAATATTTTTGTACCACGGTCGAGATGTTATCTTTTAATATTAGCTCTCGAAGACCACAAATGACAATGTTGAGTTTTATTGTTAAAGGTCTTTCTCTGAATCAACATCAGCCTTGTGTTATTTCTATGAAATTAATGTTCCTACTGCTCACAATCATTGAGGAAAAAATTTAATTGTATATATATTTAAAACAACAATATACGAGTATATGCTGAAAATATTATTTTGAAATAGTTTGGTCTGTTGCTGTTTATACTTCTTCCGTTACAATTAATATTTACTACTTCAAATTTTAATGTTAGAAAATACTGATTGAAATGTATCTATTATTTATCATACCGTAGTAGCTTCAGTAACTTTAAATTGGGCCTTGAGGGGGCCTTAACTGAATAAATGGTTTTGAATTTTATGAAACTAATATCTTTTTCGGTAGAACTCTAACATTATATTTAATAAAGTTGCATAAAAGTAGACGAAGAAATAAAATTTGTTGCAGTTTTATGGTTTGAGTTTTTCGACTACTATGTCGAAATCTTTTTATTTTAAATATTAATTTTCGGGGGAAAATAATTAGTTATTCAACAATTAAAGTTTATATGTAAAGTCATGCGCATATTTTATTTACCTCAAATCATGTTTCCTAACTTTTTCGAACTCCATTATTCTTATAACAAAACGTTACCTGTACAAAATGTAACATCAACAATTATTTATTTCTATCTACGAACAGTGAAGCATTAGCGAAGGTTTTTTTTTCTTCATTTTCTGCGGCCCGTGACGGATGCCCGGGGCAATTAGTGTCCGGAAATTACACAAGAAAACACCGAGTAATCCATCACCTGCCCTAGAAAAAAGAAAGAAAATCTGCGTCGGCCGCACACAGCCTGTATAGCGTCATTCAACCAAAGGTCGGGCAGTGACGTTGCGAAATTCCGCGGTTAGGTTTTTAAGCACAAGACGAAATTTATTTTAAGTACAATTTTTAAATCACAACTTTAAATTATATTACAGTGGACCCCCGGTTGTCCGACAAACATTTTGCAGGGCAGTGTCGAACTATCGAATTCGTCGGATTATAGAGTACTGCCTAAGACCCCCTATAGTCCGGATTTTTTTACAAAAGAGTACCTTGTAATCCGACAAATTACAGATCCAATGATAAGATTCTTTATACATACATATTATATATACATATGTACATATATGTACTCTGAAATACTAATTATACTTCATTATGTATGTCAAATTTAGTAAATTAAACAACAATAGAGAGCTTACGTTTTATTATAAAATTAACGTCATTAATGCTATAGAACTTACAAAAAATATGCAATAACTTTTCGTTAGGAAATAATTGTGTACAAACAAATGTACATATGTACTAAAATAATCAAAAACTATGAATCAATTATGTAGTTTAAGAAGCATGCAAATATTCATCAATTTTTTTTTTGTTTAACATTGTTGAAACGCGAGATAAATAATAGACCATGTCGGATTACAGGGGGCGCCGGATTAGACAGGGGCCGGACTACCGGGGGTCCACTGTATAAAATTTGGTTATTAGAAATATTGTAATACAGCTACATTTTCATAATCGTTTCATTTAAGAAAAAATTTCTACCAAAAATATATTTTAGCATAGTTATAGTTACATAAGAATCATTAAGCTCAAAATTTCATTTTTAAAGTACCATAAAATCGGAAAACAAAGACACGATTTTTCCTGCGATAAAAAAGGCGCAACCCAATTTTCTCTGGTTAATGGGTTTCGTAAACAGGTACGTATCGGTTGAGACGTCTCAACGACGGGATCCGGAAATCACGTGTAAAATCTCCATTAAGGACACCTCCGCTCGCCGATTGATCCGGGATGAGCAGCCATCCATCGGACACGGCCCATAGCCGGAACTCGTGACCCGAATCCCAGCCTAACCGAAAGGTTCACGCAGTAGAACGTGGAATAGAAGCCATCGATATTACTCAGAGAAAAAAACTATGGCCTTGTCCTTTGTTACGTCATTATTTTAGCTCTGGTTTTAATAAATATTTTATTATTATTATTATATGTTCATATTAGGTTGGGGAAAAAGTCTTTTCGCATTATAGTATATATGAACTTGTAATAAAATCTCATTGGCTATACTATTTGTATCTGGCTGGTTTTGGTATCATTGAAAGTTTAAATTTTAAAGAACATAAATTCAAATTAGGAAAATGTGTGATTTGCGTTTGTTTTTCGTACCGCCAAGATGAGTGAATCTAATAAAGAAATTCGATTCATTTTAAAATTTGACTACAAAAAAGGTAAAAATGCAACGCAAGCCGCGAAAAAAATTTGCGATGTTTATGGACCTAGTGCAGTGTCTGTGAGAGTAGCACAAATTTGGTTTAAGCGTTTTCAATCCGGAAATTTTGATGTCAAAGATGCACGTCGTTCTGGTCGCCCCATTACGGATAAAATGGATGCTATTTTTGAAAAAGTGGAGCAAGATCGGCATATCAGTAGTTACGACGTAGCTGAAGAACTGGGAATTGACCACAAAACAGTTTTGGCGCATAAATTAAGAGAGTTTGCCTGGGAGGTATTAATGCATCCGCCGTATAGTCCTGACCTTGCACCTTCGGATTTCCACCTGTTTCGGTCTCGGCGCATTTGAAAAAAATTGGGTACACAAAAAAGCTAGATATTTGGGTACCTCACGAGAAACCGAATGAACCGTGTACTCATTTGTGATTCTTTATTACGACGTCATGAAACCGAACCATTTTTGAAGAAGCTGATAACAGGTGATGAAAAGTGGATCACGTACGACAAGAACCTGCGAAAAAGGTCGTGGTCAAAGGCCGGTCAGGCTTCACAGACTGTGGCGAAACCCGGGTTGACTCGCAACGAGGTGATGCTGTGTGTGTGGTGGGATTGGGAGGGCATTATTCATTATGAGCTGCTACCACCAGGCAGGACCATCGATTCTAAACTCTACTGCAAACAACTGATGAGATTAAAGCAAGAAGTTGAGAGAAAGCGGCCGGAATTAATCAACAGAAGGGGTGTAGTTTTTCATCATGATAACGCTAGACCTCACCCATCTTTAGCCACTTAGCAAAAATTAAGAGAGTTTGGCTGGGAGGTATTAATGCACCCGCCGTAAAGTCCTGACCTTGCACCTTCAGATTTCCACCTGTTTCGGTCTCTTCAGAATTCTTTTGGCAGTGTCAGGTTAACATCACGAGATTACTGTCAAAACCACTTGTCGCAGTATTTTGATCAGAAGTCCCAAAATTTTTACAGCAATGGGATCATGTCCCTACCTACAAGATGGCAAAAAATTATCGAACAAAATGGTACCTACATACTTTAATTAAATGTATATAAACTATATCAAAAATGTTTTGAATTTTCTTAAAAAATGCGAAGGAACTTTTTCCCCAACCTATTATTATAGTGTTCAAAATGAATTTATAATATATAGCTGTTCCATGCAAGCGTTGCTATGCAATCTTTACTTTCTTTAGTCACAAACGTTTTTTTGCTTTCAGAGAAATAATATAAGAAGGCATAGATAAGATTAAGATTAATACGAGTATATTTTTATTCAAATAGGAAGTTTATGAAAAGACTCTAATACAACCAGTATTAGAGTCTTAAGGTTGTTTTTTTACAGAGAAGAGCCGGCTGTAAATGATATACACATTTCCAATGAAAAAACCCCAATAAATGTACACTGGGTCACCTAAGACAATGTCTGACCCCAAAAGTTTGGAAATAGGGCTGCCAGATGATAGCTTTGACAAGTACTGCAACTACAATCATATTGTTGTTTTGAGTATTATCTTGAGAGAATGAACAAATCGATTGCTATATTGAGCGTGAACCCTGATCCCTTTCAAGAAAATGCTCCATCCTCCATCCAATTGGAAAATACGATAACGGGTCTGCTCCAAAAATATATTTTTGTAGATTCTAACAAAAATAATAATTCTAACCTAAATATGTATTTACACCTGGAAGGAAAAAAAATAGAATTAGCTGTTGGTTATAATATCCATCATTTTCATAGATTTACATTAACATATATACCTACTCGTATATTATAAGTAAGAAATTTGAACTTTAAATAAAAAAACAGGTAAAAGTGAGTTGGACTCGCGCACATAGGGTTCCCATAGGTTCACATATAGATTATAATGTCAATATTTTTTTCGGCTCTCAATATAAGTTACAATAGCATTTTTAGCCATAAGTCAAAAACTGTAATTATCTCATAAAATTAAAGTTTCGGATGAACAAACAATGCTATTGTGCATTTATATGTATAACACCCAATTCCTTTCGGATTTTAATCCCTAAAATTCAGATGTTGACTGTAACGTTTATTTATACAAAGTGTAACAAAACTACCCGTACAGCCGAAAGGAGGTTAAATAGGGCCTTATAACGAGTCCATTCACAATATTTAAAAACCGTAGTAACGCTGTATAACATACCCCAAAAAAATACCAGATTTTTATAAATGAATAATAGAAAAACTATAAAAGTAGACAATTATTCGGTAAAATAGGTACGTAGGCCTTTCTGTTAAATAATCTGGTTCCCTGAAATGACAGCATACTAGGGTAGGCTTTAATAATTAATTATATTTTTACGGGTTATTTTGTAACACGTTGTATAAGAACCTCGGATAAATACGAATTCAAATTATATTTAAGTAATAAAAACCTACATAAATAAGTAAATACCCAAATTAGTCCCGCAAACCATTCTACTACCTACGCCTGAAGTTTACGGACCCTTTGAGTAATTTTAATGATTAATGTATCAAAGCGACAATACGAATCCTTGGCGGTTATCTAGCTCGGACAAAGAAAGGGCGCGTCTATTCATATATCACATGCAGGCTTGACCCTTCCTTCGCCGCAAATTGTAGAACTTGGGATACTAGAAGCGACGTGTCTAGTATCAGATTTTAGGCAGAAAGCATTGGAACTGTTATTCCACTAAGTTTCCTTGCTTTTTATTATTCTGTTGTATTTTTCGCCTTTTTGTATAAAGTTAACGAATATCTTAATATTATTGTGTGTTTATCAGTGAGGACCTCTAAATGGTTCACCAACGACGGGCCAGGTGGCTTGGTGGTGAGAGACCTTCACTGCCAAGATGCAGGTCGTCGGTTCGATTCCCACCCAGGACAAGCATTTGTGTGCATGAACATGTCTGTTTGTTTTTTCTCTGGGTGTAAATATATATTTAAGTATGTATTTAAAAACGTAGTATTCAGTATATCAGTTACCTGGTAGCCATAGTACAAACAGTACAATCTGTTTAATTTGGGTTCAGATAGCCATGTGTGTAAAATGTCCTGGGGATATTTATTTATCAAGTACAAAATTCTCATTTAAAAGATCATAAAATGGTGCCACAATTACATAGCAGTAATACCAAACATTACAAAACCAATGGTTTTAACTATTAACCACAATAAGGTTTATTTCTAAAGCCATTCCATTCCAATTCTCAATAAAATTTGTAACTCTTCCAGTTATGTCTAAGTGGGTGAAATCAAACTGAAACTTTCTCGTAGGCTGTCTTCCGAAAGTTGTATTGAAATGTCCAAAACATCTGAACAACGAAGGTTAGAATTTATTTAATCTTATTTTATTAAAGAAGAACTGAAATTTTATGTATAATAAATAGGTAGACACTGGAGGTATTAAGGATTTTTCTTATCAAAAGTTCGTATAATTTTTTTGGAGAAATTTCATACATTTGGACCCAACTGATAACTCTCCTATTACTATTTTCAGAAACTGGACTGCAAAAAGTGACAATATTTTAAAATTTGAGTAAAATCTTTAACGCCTAATAGACATTTTTGCTTTTGGTTTACTAAAAGCAAAACAATTTAAAATCGTAATTGTTTTTAACAATAATTAGTTCTTTCACCGAATTAGAAGCTATTTTTAGCAATGAATTCTTTACCATTTTATTTTTTGTTACGACTAATAAGAACTATATCTATTATTGCAACACAACTTTCAATATTAACTAAAAGTTATCAGCAAAATGTACACGACCACAAAATATATAAAAATCTGCGTAAATGTGTGTAGAATGGTGAGGATTGCCGCGCTGAATGGCAATTCTGATCCATGGTTCTAGATAGACTCTTGTCACGTGTCATTATCATTTAAGCCCACTCCAAGAGTCCTTTTGCAAGTCCTGCTTCATGCTCCAGTAATAAGTATACTCGGTAGATGACCTCCATACTCGACTCTGACCAGTATATGTGATCCCCACTCGAGAGCCTTTTTCCCATCGAGTATTGGATCTTCAACAATCCTGCGTTGGTTATTGCCACTTATATTACTGACTCTACGTTAACCTCATATGGTTCAATTTATACCAAATCTACTAACATGACCTACCGATTGCCAGAGGAGCATTAATGTGCATTTCTAATATTGCATTCATACAGCGTCATATTATCCATTTGTAGTTTTAGACTAAACACGCCCGCGCTGTTGTGGTTTCTGAACGCCCAGTCCATTTGCCCGCGGCCAAATTCAGTTTCAGGACGCACTCTAATGTTCCGCTTTGTGCGAAATTAACAAAATGGCCAAATGTTAATGTTACGGACGAGAGCGTAGTTTAGTTTAGACAATTTAGGTGGAATTTGTATAAAATGCTTTGTTGTACAAACCTGACTTTTAATCTGTTTTATTAATCTATGTACACGCATCAGCAATGTCTGTAACAATTACTATTTTTAAAAATAAAAATTACAGTCTTTGCAAATGGTCGCAAGCTAGATATAAAAGACATTGTCTTGACTCCCTGTACAACACCCAAGCCGCTGGTGATAGAAGTTAAAGAATATTGATTGAATACTATATGCGTAATTTAAAAAAGTATTTATTATACGTAGAAACACAACCAATTAAAAAAAATATTTCACTATTTGTAAGGTATATTATGCCCGTTGTTATGCCAAAGGAAATATTCAATCTCTCGGAACGTGGGTAAAGCCGCGGGATAGAAGCTAGTGGCAAATAAAATAATATTTCACAGCTCGATCGATGAGCTGAATCAAAAACCTTTTATACTGATGATAAAATTAACCTTAAGTGCATCATATGACCGGTGACGGGTTGAAACGCGCCGCGGGACTCGCTCGCGGAACACAACGGAAAATGTCAATACATTTTACTGGGTATCCAGCATCAAAAGGTTTATTTTACAGTGGCTTGTTTTTGCACTGCCTGTAATTGAATTGGCAAAGTTTACGATCACAAAAATATTTATTGTGGCAGTGAAAACAAATAGTTCGCGATGCCGGTGAGCGCATCACGTTTTCATTGACATACGGTAACGAATTACTTAATATTCATAGGTATTCTTTCTGCGATATTTTGGCCATATTGCTCGTACGGATGACAGCAATTTGGAACGACTGATGGTGATCGGGAGGGTGAAAGGCAAGAGACCGAGAGATAAGATATCGCAGGAGCTGGCGATGTCGGTTAGTGCTGCAATGCACCAAGCAACGGATCGAAACCGACGGAGCTGGTTGACATAGTCAGAAGGAGTCACGATCCTCAGCAGTGAGAGATACGACTAGAGAGAGAGAGAGATTCTTTCTGAAACAGTTCATTGCACTTAAATATTTTTTGGCGGACTAATGTACACAATCTTTGTACACAAAGAAAAACAATGAATAATTTAAAATCCAACAACTATTAACAAGATTCAGTCGAGCCTACTCTGCGAAAGAAATACAACTACACTCGTACCTAACTCTAATCAAAACATCTCCAGACAACTAAATCCAAGTAGAAATTCAATCCAAGTCTTTAATTTAAACAGACAAAACCTCGTTACTGCTGCACGGAATTCGCGGGCAAAGTTTCTTAATCTGTTCGTATTTCTTAGTTTTCTCATAAACGTGGGAAACAACACGCGGTCTTCGGTTGGCTTGCAACCTCGAAATGGGTCCGGTACAAGTGTTTAAAGATACATTAGGCCCACGGATAAGTTCGGTCATTAGAGCATACCTTTTGGGCCGAATTCACGAAAAACTCCTGACAAGAGAAACTCGTCTCTTTTGGCTCAATGTTTTCCATTTAGTTTGTTTTTTTTTTTGTTTTATACCACATCGGCTTTGATAGATGAATGAGTTTCAAAATTCAAATAAATAGAATTTCCAAGTTATTCCCTTCAGATGGGCACATGGATGTCAAAGTTACCATCGGTCTGAAAGTCTAGCTTTCGACAGAAAGGAACCGGCAAGAAAGTCAGTGAGGATTTTTTTTTATAATTTAACAATTTCATAATACTTAAATAAATATTTAAAAAGTAGTGAACACTCTTATAGATCCTAGAAATATTTTTGATGATGTTCTACGCATTTTGAAGTAAAAAAACATTGCGAGGGGTCCGTTAATAAATCTCAACATTTTTATGTTTAGCACCGAGTGGTTATTCAACAAAAAGTAACGGCAGCACCTTTAATAACTCTCCGGAGGCTTAAAAGAACTAAACTTGAAACATTACTGTGATGACGCAAAAAGTATTCAAAACTTTTTAATGTGCTCTGAAAACTCTGCGGAAGTTGTTTCTGTGATGCTGCTTTTATTGTTGTTGTAGTAACACCATTTGCCGTTTTGGCTTACCCCAGTTTTTTCCCTGTAGATAGGTGTATTTTTAATCACAATAGCACCGTAAGTGATGATGTAGGCCAAGGTGATTAAACACACACAGTCTAAAAAGGATCTGGCTCAAGTGCAGGTACAGGAACACAACAATTAGGTGCTTGGCGACAATTATTTACCTTTTTTTCTTTCACGAAAAGCTCACGGAATTTTTACTGTAGATCTTACTACCACTGAGATATGATCGGTTAATACAACTTCACAATATTGGTAAGCATCATCTACATGAGTATATACTTTTAAAAAATCCACTTCTTATTTGTTTTTGACACCACTCACGGGCTTAGTACCAAGTAACTTAAACCATTTCTTGTATTTTTATATTGTTTTTATTAAAGTTACATTCTAAATAAGTTAAGAGTAGCGGTTTGCGGTGACAACGTGTATTTTTAAGATATATCTCTTGGACTTAAATATTATTATCAGAATTAATATTCCCGGGTAACCCCAAATATCTTTTAAACAGCAAACCGTATCAGATGGCCGACCAAATCACTACGTTGCCTTCAATCAGACGTAGCGGTGTCACGGGATTTCCGACTCAATTTTTTTAGCAAAACGATACATCAACCTGTCGGACAGCTAATTTTGGCAAACAATAACTTTTCGCACCTTTCCTTCCCACTGCTTCGCCTTTGTTCAGTCAATAAACGGAAAGGGAGTGGAATATTGACGGCCCGGCTGGTGAAGTGGTCTAATACCCTGGCTGCAACACCATAGGGTAGGATTGATTGTTTGTTTTGTGTCAAAATGTAAAGACACTTTTCAAAAGTTGACAAAAAAGACATACTTAGGTCTAATTTGCTTGCTTACTTTAAGATCATCTAGAAGTCTGTCCCAGATTATTAATTCAGTAAAGTGTAAGTAATATCAGTGTAATTGATACATTGATTTAAATTTTATTTAAGTCCATATAACAACAAAAAGTATTTGACTTCGACGTTCTTGTTTTTATTTAACGATAGTTCACAAAAAAAGAATAAGGAATAAGAAGCTACTTCTGGTGAATTTCTCAACCTCATTTCGATACTAAATATAATAGTATCGTGGGTATCAATTATTAAGCATGGGATACGATCCTTCAAGTAGTATTAATTTATATACAAAGAAGCATGAAATTCTCATTGACGATTCGAGTGTACATGCCCTTGAAAACCTTCTAATCTACTCTCTTAATAAGCAATATAAGGCAACGTCGAACACTACCTAACAGAATGCTATTCAGCAAGATAAATGTTCAAAAAATAATTAAATTCCATAAATACCCAATCGAATCTAGAAAACAGCACAGCGACGAGAAGAAATAACATAAATTCTCAATGGATTCCTGTTTGCAAATAAGAAAAAAGAATCACAAAGAAAAGAATCCAATTAAACAAATTGATAGATCGTACTTCCAATGTGGAGATCGCTTCCATTCTTCGAGTCGCTTTGTGATCGGCACATCTTCGGCTATCAATCCGTCTACACAAAGGGTTCCCGGGAACCTTTGTGATTGTATCACAGTATGCTACAATCGCATTACATTATTTTATTGTTTAAGTATTGTGTTGTGTCTAAATGTTTTCTTTTTGTGACAGAAATGGGTCATTGGAGACATACATTAAACCTATTGGGTCTTATATCATTACACATTTACTTTAAAATTAAATTTCACTAAATTATATAATTCATCTTTGCTATAAATACAACTGTATTTTTGGGTATTTTTTTATATATTTTATGTACATCTTACTAATATTAAAAATGCGAAAGTTATTATATATGGATGTTTGTTACTCTTTTACGCAAAAACTACCAAACGTATTTGGATTAAACTTGGCACATAATATATAGAAAATGCCCTGTAATAACCCATTGGATGCTTTTTGTGCCTAAATAATGTTACATCCGTCGGAAACGCGAGTGAAGCCAGTTAGTTTTATTTAAAAAGAACCTTCTTTTTTTACTCGCTTTTTATTAGCTTCACCTGTATGTTTGTTTGTATGTTTGTAACCGATTCTTTTGGGCGAGATTTTGACCCACTCTAAACGGTCAGATTTCATTTAAACTTTGTAGATTTAGAGAGGAGTGATGACAATTCAATATTTTAAACAATTACACCCGTTATCCTTGCTAGGATAATCAGGAATAGCGATTTACAAAAAAAATAAAAATAAATAATAATATAAAAAAACTAAAAAAATTGAAAATAAATTTTAATAAATTTTATTGTAAAAAAAGCTCGGGGTGCTTTTTAAGATATTATGAAAATAATAATCATTTTACTCATACCTGTCAGCTTTTTTACAATAGATTTTTATTTCTTATTTAGACTATTCTAAATTCCAATTTATTTTCTATTTTTTTAGCTGGATTTTCTTTTTTGTTTAGTTTTAACTTGATTGACGATAGGTAAAGGCAATAGGTATAAAAAAACCTATAAACCTTTAACGTCCTTTAACCTTTAGTATTGAAAAATATTTATAAATGGGACACAGTAGTGTGCGGGCATAAATTGCTCCACGGTTCGTGTGAGATTGAAAAATACAGTACGCAACATCTGTCCCACGTAATATCATCAAATTACCTCCCTAGTGTGCTGACGCCTTGGTACGTGATCTTTGTTGGATGAAAGCTCTGCTATGAAAACGTTTTTAGCTATTAGTGATAGTTGGTTTTCAGATATTTCACGTAAGTATTTATTTTATTTTTAACTGTTATTTGTTAATGGGGAATTTGATTTAGAGATATACGAACGCACATTTTTTGTTAAAATACGTACATGTTAACTCTTGTAGTATGCTTTTCAGTGATATATTAAAAGTACATATATGTAATGTACACCTTTACAGTCTACATATAGGTAGAAAATATTCATTCACACTATAAATGCAAATATTTAATTTCATAGGCTTTTATTGGTGCGCGAATAAATAATAGGAAAATATCAAGCTTGTATTGCTACATTGTTTTCGTTCTCGTTTTTGTATCAAACAATGTTACCTTTAAAACACCGACGTTTTTTTAGGTACATTCATATTTTTATGTTAAAAAATCGTTGGTAAAAGCATTCTGTATGCTTTATATAAATCTATTTTTGTAACGAAAGAAAGTCGAAATTTCTGCGTTCCCTTTTAAGCCTACTACATTCACCCTCTTAGGAATCCGCTAAGTCCAAAGTTTCGTTCCTTTTTTTCTTAAAAAAAGTATTTTTTTACAAACATCAATCTTACTTGAAGGGAAAAGTTTTTGAAATGAGGTCAAACGGTTTTCCGCGAAATGCTGATGCCGACATTTTAAACATTCCTTCCTGACCGTCGGAAATACCGCGTAACTTTTTAAAGTAGGTAAATTCCTGGCTATTTTCTGGGCAAACGACTTCATATCGGACCTGACTGACGTTAACTTACCAAATCGCTGGAAAATTGAAAATGTACGGGAGTTGAGTAAACAAACATTGTATAACATAATAAGTAACTGTACAGCAAACTTATTCAGCTAATACAAACTTCGTCGGCGAGCCGCTTCACGGAGGCCTCGGAGAGCTTATCTCTCACGTGATTAGTAGTATTAGCGTAGTAAGCGACAGAGACAGAGCACGGAGACCGCGACGAAACATCCTCGAGTTAGTGTAATGTTCCTTAAAGAATCGAGCCCCAGGTCCCATATCAGTAAATTGTTCATTCATTTTAGAACAACCGCTTTAGTAAAAAATATTACATTCATATATTGCCGAAAAAGCCGGCAGATGGAAACGGTCTGAACTCAGGCGTGACTGAAAAATGGGTAACACCTTGCGATGTTCCGAACTGCTATCTTGGAATTGTGTCAGTTTTGTTGACATTTGTTAAAAAATATTGTGAGTGAAACAGTGTCGGGTTGAACGTATGTTAGCATTGGGTTATATTCCTTTTTATTTGTCCGTATAATATCATAGTATGTTGATATCATGTGTTTTTATTTTTGGAAAAGCTTTGACATTACTTTTGTAATAATTTATGTTTAGAATATGTAACGAATTCAAGTATCCTTTCTTCATACGGTTCTTCACATGCTCTATCTATGTGCTAAGTTTAATCAAATCCATTCGGTAGCTTTTGCGTGAAATAGTAACAAAGATCCATTCATCCTCAATCAAAATCAAAATTAGTTGGATAGGATAATTGTAATAATTAATAATAAAATAATGCACAAGCAGTTTAGGGAACTGCTTAATTAATTATAAGTACTTATATTAATTAAAATGCAATACGAACAAACTTACCAGTCCAATTTTCCCGCCCGTAGAAAAGTTTTAAATGTCAAAAGCAAAGGAATTAGTGGCGTATGACACAGGGCGCTTTTTAGAAGTGAAACCTTATAACATGTAACAAATTCTGCGCCCGCGGCTCAACGTGCCGAGGAAACTTGAGGACTTTCGGGTTAATTAACCATACAACTTTCTGTCCGAGATAAAGCCTCCGCAATGCCGCCCGAGTCCGCGGCAAATACAAACATTACGTGCTCCAACTATTAACTATATCACAACGATGATACGGACAAATTTGTAAGTAGTTTGTTAAACATCTCTGACTAGTGAAATAAGTTGGGATATATAAAAATCTAATATAGTAAGAATGTGATTTTTTTAGATAATCAGTGCACTTATATATATTTTTTTTTTTTTGAGAAAGCAGATGACTGCAGTCTACCTGATGTAAAGTAGAACTGTAGTCCAAATGCGAGAACCACTAGTGCCAGTACAGGAGTACAACACTAAACACTAGCCGCTTTCACCCTGCCGGCCCGCAAGGTGCCTCGTTTGAAGGATCCCATGTCGTAGGAAGAAGGGAACACGTGTGCAGGGAGGGAATTCCATTTTTTTGAGGTGCGGCAAAGAAATGAGTTACCATGGTGGCCACAGTAAAACGATGACACCGAAGCCCAGCACGCGTGTTACGGTGAAGGAAAGGAGAAGGGGGAAAAAGAGAGAAAAGTTCCTCTGAGCACTCGCCGTGGTATTTTAGTGATTGAAAGGTACCTTATTCCCAGGCTCATAGGCTATGCTATCCCAGGATACATTAGATCGTACGGAAATACGGGCGAAGCCGTGAGCGGCAGCTTGGTTATATAGCAATATCCAATAGAGTCTACTGTATTATTGAATCATTGATCGTTTCTAACCATAAACAAATTTTGATGACATAAATATTCTACCATATTGTGTTATGTTAATTTGTTTCGTGTGAACTTATAAATCTTAATATATATAAATCTCCTGCCACGATATTTGTCCGCGATGGACTCATAAACTACTTAACCGATTTTAAATTAAATTGGCACACCGTGAGCAGTTTTTTTTTTTTTTTATTTTTTTTTTTTTTTTTTTTTTTTTTTTTTTATTTTTTTTTTTTTTTTTTTGGAGGGGAAATGCTTTGCGCATACCACCGCGTCCGGGGAGGCGCGGTGGTTATGTGGGACTCCCACTCGCAAACTCCCCTTCTCATATCAAAAATGAGAAGGGGCCCGAGGGTATACCCACTAAAACCCCTCCGGTGTTCCTTCACACACCTAAGCGCCGGGGGTCGCGGGCACGAATTCAGCTTCCGCAACCCCCGGCTGGTGCTGGCCCGCCATCGCGGGCCCCATCTCGTCGAGGGGGGGGAGTGAGATGTTAACTCCTCCCCCCCCGACTTCTCTGAGGGGCGCGCGTGGAACACCACACGCGCGCCGCCACCTCGGGTCCTGATGTTGTAGGGGGCGAGGGACTTCCCCGAGTCCGTCGCCCCTGGACCCATTTAGGGGGGCTGGAAGAGGGCATTATCTGCCCTCCGCCGGCGCCCGGTGCGTCGGCTGCGGGCCGGGTTGAGGGTCAAAATCTCCCTCTCCCTTTCCGCAGCCTCCTTCTGCGAGATAACAGTTTCGCAGAAGGTTACCACTGCGTCCCAGGCCTCCTCGCTGTCGACCATCGACTCGACCACGGCCGGCAGCGAGAGGTCCGGGCCTACTTCGGCGATGAGGGCACGACGCGGCTCCTCCCAAGCGGCACACTCTGCCAGCGTGTGCCGCGCCGTGTCCTCCCGGCAATGGACGCAGTGGTGGCACCGGGCGTCCGGCTCCCTGTTTATGCGGCACAGGTACTTCCCGAAGCAACCGTGCCCCGAGAGCACCTGCGTCGCCCGAAACGACAGGGAGCCGTGCCTCCTCCCGAGCCAGCGCTCGAGCACCGGCCGGACCGCCCCGACTATGTCGAGGCCGGCGGTAGGGCGCGAAAGCCTGTCCCGCCATTCCGCCACCAGGACCTCGCGGAGCTGAGACCGACGCAGCTCGATTTGACGCTGCATCGGTCGTTCGCCCCGCTCCGCCTCTTCCTCGCGCCACTGATATAGCGACGCGAGTACTTTAGCCTCCAGGTCCCAGGGCGGGGATCCGGCCAGTGCACACCGTGAGCAGTCTGGTCCAACTTAAGAGATAGGATAGCTTAGATCTTTAAGTATTGTCGCAATTTTATTTTATTGCAAATTATTGGTCTATAATTAATTGACAGTCACAATTATCTGTTAACTCCAAAAGATTCTAACAGATCGCGCTGTGTTGAAAGTACCAACGTTAAATTTTTTAGGGAACTCTTTTATGGACTCATTTCGACAGAACAACGTGTGTTGGGACAGCTAGTGTAATAATAAGAATTAAAGCTATTATTCCCAATTTCATTTACCTATGTATTACTAAATTTATTTATTTTATTTTTTTAATTGAATTTATATATATAATAATATCCAAGAACATCCAATCAGTATGCCAAATTCATTAAAATCAATTAAGCCATGAATGAATTTATTAGTGAAAAAAATCACATTTACAATTCCAATGTGACTTTTACTTTACCACTATTATAACACTCTTTTGTTAAGGCATATGTGACATATTAAGTCATCTATGTTACGTAAAGTCAACACAACCTTTCCTGCCATCATAACTGAAACTTAAACCATCCTAACGTAACTTGGAGCGCTGACATGGGCCTTAGAATGTCCACTCTGCGTTAGTAATTTTGCAGACTACATGAATATTATGATATCATTTCAAGGCCCAGCATAGGCTACATTGATGTAGAGTTTGTTAGGATTAGTTATCTAGCAGGCAATTTGATATATTCTTAACTTTAGAATCTAAAAATATAAATGTGGTCTTTAGTATTATTTACTTTAATTTAATTACTGCATATTTAATATTTTAATAAATTGTATGTCTCATGTTACATAGACATTAACTTATTACAATGTAAACTAAAAAGCTACCAAGAGCGGAATCTCCTATCACAAGCAAACCCTTGCTTAAAAGAGGATTTCAAAACACTAATGTACACTAGTGATAAGTTAGTGAAATATATTTTTTTTAAAGCTTGACACTGACTACCACTCCGCAGGTCGTGGGTTTGATTCTTACTCAGAACAAATTTTTGTGTGCATGAACATCTCTGTTTGTGCTGTGTCTGGATGCAAATATCTATATAAGTATGTATTTCAAAACTAGGATATGTTGTATATGAGCTGTCTGGTTTTCATATTACAAGCTCGGCTTAGTTTTGGATCAGATGGCCGTATGTAGAGAATATCCAAGGATATTTATTATTATTATGAATTTTGCTAAATACGTTTAAGTTACGTTTACTTGATTTGTGACTTACATGTGCTCTCACAGGTAATAAATTAGTAATTTAATGATCGACTAACTTATTATCTTTCTTTATTAATGACTAGCTATAAAAAGCTAGACATCATCAATTTACAACAGTAAAGACGTAATATATAGAAATAATAACGTACAATTTTAAGGTGCCGTACACCGGCAGCGTCAGCAATCTTTCACTAACCACATATTCCAAGCTTAATTGCGTCGAACAATTTATTGCATAGTTGAAGCCAGAGCCGGTTTTGTAATTACGCACACGGTTGGCCAAATGTCTGACAGAACAATTAACTGTTACCGAGAATGAGTGCACCTCGAAATGAACATCTGATTACTGAAACTATCATAAAAATTTTACCTTTCAGGAACTGTCCGTTTTTGAAGTTTTACGATGTGAGACAACTAGCACCTTCTTCCTCTAAAACAATAATTATGATGAGCCCACCAAATAAGGCCAGAATTACTCACTCATATTTATAATAGCTTCAGTAACTTTGAATTTGACCTTCATGAGAAGTGCCTTCCGAGGGCCTAAACTGAAAAATGGTTTTGATTTTTTTTTAATTCCTGTGAAGGCTCTATGCATAAAATAAATTGAATACTAGCTGTCCCCCACGGTTTCACCCGCGTTCCCGAGAAATGTAACATTTTCCTGGCACAAAAAGTTCCTATGTGTTATTCCAAGGCATTTACTATATACGAGTATGTGGTAAGATTCATCCAAAAGCCGTTTGGTAGTTTTTGCGTGAAAGACTAACAAACATCCATACATACAAACTTTCGCAATTATAATATTAGCAGGGTTTCATTAAATTAAAACTACAAATTATATTTTTGATTTAATATGCTTTAAAAAATATCAATAAAATGTCACAAAGTAACATACCTTCCAGGCAATTTATATTTATTATATCTAACATTTAACTAGTTGAAATAACGGATGTTATGAACACGTTGCGAGTGACACAGCATGCCGTGACTTGACAATCACATGGCTCGTTGAACGGTGTAATTAAATCTAGGAATACTGGTTTAGTTTAACAGTTTGCTGACTGTACCCATCCTTTTAAAGTATTATTAATAAATGCTAGTTAGCAGAATAGCTAGCAGGCAAATACTTTAACAATATATCCAGCAATGTTGCGTATTATACATTTTTATGTGTAATGATTGAATGAGAATTCGTAATAGAGAATTAAATATGTAGATATTCTCATAAATGTTAGACTACAACTTTAAAAGACAACAGTTAACGTATACGAACGTTTCTGTATTGAAAAAAAAGATATCACAATTATTATAATAATAAATATCTTGGGACATTCTCTTCACACGATTATCTGGTCCTAAACTAAGGAGAGATTATACTATAGAAGCCAGACTGATAGACTACATATACAACTAATTTTATTTTCTAAATAGATACTTATATAAATATTTACATCCAGACACAGGACAAACTGACATGTTCTTACACCCTGGTTGGGACTCGAACCCACGACTTCTACGTGGTACCCAAGGGCTCCAAAAAAAAATCGAACGTTTTAGTACCTATTAAGTGGAAAACTACGAACAATGTTATTATATTTTTAAACCCATTTTAGACTTTCCCACTATGAGTAAATTTACAATCAATTAAACCAATAAGATATACACGAACCGAACCTATGATATAAATTACATACACTGTGTGAATTTCAATGACAAATGAGCATTGGTAGTTATTTATTATTTTCGCTCATTAATTACTTAATTGAAGCGCATACACCGCAGTCGCAATACTTATTCAAAGAATGCCGGTAAATGAAAATGCAGAATGATTACTTTTCTGCGAGTTGGGTTGAGGGTAATTGAAAACATACAAACAGACAAGTTACCATTATGAAGTTCCCATTTTTACACGCTTTTTATTAGCTTCATCTGTATGTCTGTTTGTATGTTTGACTCCTTTGGGCGCGATTTTAAACCACATGAAATGGTCAGATTTCATTAAAACTTTGTAGATTTATCGAGGACTGATGACAATTCAATATTTTAAACAGTTAGATCCGTTATCCTTACTAGGATAATTAGGATTTGAGATTTGCTAAAAATTGTAAAATAAATAATAGTTTAAAAAAAACTAAAACACAGGCTTTTATAGAAAATCCAACCAAAAAATTTTAAATATTTTTTTAATAAATTGGAATTAAGAAAAGTGAAAATAAATACAAATATAAAAACAATAAATACATGTTTTTAACCTTTTTGGTATAGCAAACGAAAAACCAGTTCGCATTGTGAAAACCATAATAAAGACACCAAATTAATAACAAACAGCTTATTTTGATGGAAAAATAAATATGTGTAATAATATCAATAGAAATACCTGTCTTCAAGATTTGATATAGATTTTGATATCTATGTCTTATTATTTTGTACCAGCTGTCCCCCGCGGTTTTACCCGCGTTCCTGAGGAAAGTCACATTTTCCCGGAATGAAAAGCCTATATGTTATTCTAGGATATGCTCTATCTATGTGCCAAGTTTCATCCAAATCTGTCCGGTAGTTTTTGCGTTAAAGCGTAAGAAACATCCATACATAAAAACATTCGCATCTGAATGTGAATAACATCCTGTGATAAATAACGTTTCCACTAGCGAAGAAAAAGGTTAAAAAAAAAAGATAATGTTCTATAATGAGTACATACATTAGGGTCAGACTAAACATAATAGGTATAAATGCGTTTTGAATACGCTCTCTGACATTGCAACACTACTCTTTGATTTCTGTCGGTCCGATGCAAATTAAGTGATTGATTGACCAAACTCTTTCATTACTTACCGCGACGTATTGTCGATAAAACGATTAAAAGTATATATTATGCCGCTGTAAAATCCGTTGTAAGCCCTTAATCGAGTAATAAAATAAATCGTTCTCGTATCGTTCCCATCGGGTTGCCACAACATGGCAACATTGTCGCAACAAAATGTCAATTTTAATTTCATACGGTAACGAGCAACAATATGTTTACGGTAGAACGCTTTACAAACTACGGGTGATCGACGTGATCGGAAATGTCTTTAATTAAAAGGACAGGTGCTATTACGTATATTATGCAAGGACACATAGTCATTGCTTGTCATGCGGCGTTCTACATTGGTACAAGATAATGATTAGCAGGGCACTATTGTCAATGGATGTACCTATAGATTTTTTTCTTCTTTGTTTAAAAATACGAGATATTCTTAAAATATTTTGTAGTTCATTTCTTGCGTATTTTTACAAAATAGTTTTATTATAATACCTTACCGACTTCAAAAAAGGAGGTTCTATGTTCCACTGTATATTAATATTAATTTATTTTTAAGCTAATTTGGAACGATTTTTTACAAAATAGTATTATTAACTTACCTGTTTTATATATTTAACTAGCTGCGCCCTGCGTTTTGCCCGCTTTTAATCCTGGTTATAAACCTTCCACTTGAATTACTCTATCTATTGCTGAAAACTGCATTAAAATCAATTGCATAGTTTACGATTCTATACAGGACATACAGACAAACCTTGATTTTTATATTTATACATAATACCTTGAGATTTCCAAGTAAATGCAAACCTTTTTCGTTGTTTTGTGTATAATGAAAAGTGAATCACATCATAATAAAAAAGTTATGTAATAGTAAATAATGTTTTTATATAAGTAACATAAATTGATATCACTATGTTATATACCTTAAATTCTAATACGCCTTGGCAACCATGCATCCTCATATTTCAACGCGAACAAAACAATTTTCAGGACCGGCTGAAGTTCCTTTTAATATCAATTACTCTCCGGAACAAAGACATTCTTTAATTTTCTTAATACAGGGAGTAAATTAATAATTCATAATAAGCTCATACATTCCTCGATGAAGTGGTTTGGGAACTTTTAATCTGGCTTTGGAAGAGCCCTTCGAATTAATCAAGGCGCGACGTGGGGTGGGAGGTACTTCTTTTGAAGAATATTTTTCTCCCTAAATCTGATTGAAACACGATTCGATAAACGTACACGTTGATTTAATAGTATAGAAAAAAATGAAAATTACGCATGTGCGCATATTATAAAGTGTTTGAGGAATTAAAATAAGACTAAATGGTAATTAACACTAAACATACCATAACCCATTTTGAACTTTGCATTGAAAATGCACGTATCATCTTATTGCTTTTGCACATTTGACTTCATGACTTTTTCTTACTAATTAATATACGGTTATACTATTTACTTCCCTTCCTAACAACCATATTTCATACATTCAAGCGGGAAACATAAAGTCACATTTGACCCGCTATGGTAGAAATAGGTGACTAGAAGTGTTGGTATGATTAGTGTTAAATAAAATATTACAATTTTGAACAAAATACGCAAATGCATGTTTCAATAGAACGAATTGTATCTTATAATTTTTTCAAAGTTATATTGAAATAGCTATAATATACCTTAAAGGCTATCTTAAAAGACACAATATAGAGGCATTCTCTTAAAGTTTTATGCTTCATTAATCAGAGCTTTTACCAAAAGGTGTTTTGTCTTTGATTTCATTAAGGATATTTCTTGGGGCGCCCTATTGATAGCGCCGTTTTGGGGACGATTCATTTATATTAAATAGCTCTTTAACGAAAAGCTTACTAATTCAAATTGGCGTAAATCTGTGACATTTTGCACTGGAATTCTTTGGGAGATAAAATGAAAGTTTAGAGTTTTATCTTCAAAGAGATAGGCACTATTCTTAATTCGTATGTACCTTAAATTTCGAGTGCTTTATCAAATTTCGGGCACATATTGAATTCCGAGATGATTTCTCGCCCCGTAAACGTGAATCAGTACTCTAATCGTACCCTAGACCAATTCAGACCTCATTTTACCTTGCTTTATTTAGAAGATAATTTATAAATCGTCTATGATTGAATAAGATAAGAATTTAAACCAGAATTCCACAGACTGAAATGAAATTGTCTGAACAAAGGTAGACTGTAGTAGGTAATCTGTGTATAGGGTTTTCACGATTAATTTATTTATAGGAATTCACAGGACGGGCTAGAAGGCACGTCCAGTATAAACTCGTTCACAGCCCTATCATTAAACGTAATTTACTGTCAATGTTTCAACCGATCTATCGCATTGCATTTATCGAGTGTACCTTCAAAACTAATTGTAGCAAGAATTGTATATTTTTTTATTGTATAATGCTATTGTAAGTATAGTTATGTGTACTTTTTTTTAAAAATGATTGAAAGGTTTGGCCCAACTATTAGGAAAACGCATATATTTGAAACAATAATATTTACTATACTAACTGTTACGACAGACGTTGTCCTGTCAAAATAACTCCATACCAAAATTCCATAAAAAAATGCAGGAATTCAATCGCAGCGCTATCTACCAATTGTGAATCTAAACCATTCACGAATACATTGGAACGCACGTTAAGGAGTTCACTAAAATACACACGGATAGAAAAAATATATATATTAAGATTGTTCTGTTTTTTAGTACTTCATTCCGCACTATAGTTTGTTCTTCGTTGCCAAGCAACCGTGTACACAAAAATACAGCTAAAATAGTTAAAAGAAGCTCAGTATGTTTCAAGCACGTATCAGATAATGTCATGTGTTGATAGCGGTACATTATTGCAAGGGGACTGACGCTTAACGACTGAGGAAACTCATTAAATACACGAGGATTAATGACCTGCAGGGGTCTGATGTTCCTGTGTGCAGACACTTTTAACTATAAGCTTCAACCCTTTGGTAATACGCCTCCTTGTGGCGGTGGTGGTACCTTTATGAATAAGGCTTATTAATTCAGTGAAGGTAGAAAAAAAAGGAATCATTCCGCAAGCTTGATTAAGAGCAGTAAGGATGGATATCGATTTTTTTTTAAACGGGACAAACCCAAATAGAAACTAATTACCAATATTATATTCGATAGTTAATTGTTTATATTTAAGGATGCAAATTAATAAAATCATTTATCGTATATTTCAACAAAGGCTGCTTACAATATAATATATTAAATCTTGAAAAAAAATTCTTACATATACATAGATATTACTTGAAAAACTAAATAAACAAAAATAAGAAGACAAAGATTTTCAAAAGAATAGCCAGTCATCAATTCTTTAACCGGAAAGTAAAGTTCTCCAACCTTTATAAATCACAGTAAAACAAAGTCCTATTTGAATTAAATGAATTAATTACAAACCGAACCTCCAATAAAGATGAAAGACTCGACAGCCAGAGTTGAAAGTTAAATCTGTAAAAACTCGCTCTGTCTGTAAAGTTCAACAAAAATCGAATTAATTCCAAAATCCACTTTGAATTTGAATTGCGTAACGACCAACTTTAAAATTGCTATTGTGTACCCAAATTAAACTTTCCTTCTTGGTCTCGGTAAAGTTTTCAATGGCGAGAATGCCCCAACTGCTCCTAGAATCTCGGTAATTTATAAGAGATATGTCACAAAACCCCATTCCATCTTCGACCCTGTCATTACTTTTCTTGAAATGGAATTTAAATGCATCAAACCCAAGCCTAGCAAATTCTTTATGAAGATTGACATATTATGGCAAACCCTACATCTGATTACTCTACATAAGAAGTATCTACAAATGAGGTACGGGTATTACATAGTAAGAATGTAAATAAAACCATTAACTCAAGCTCAAAACAAATACATAATTTGTTATAATAAAGTTGTGTACGTTATAAAAAGAAATTATAAAATAATGTTTGCTTTTCTATCTTTTTTTTAATAAAAAGAAACATCATTATTTACATGAACGATCGGCGAGCGAAAGATAAAAATCTTTTATCTGGCACTGAATGGATATTTGTGCCGTGATTCTGAAGAAAAATTTCACCTAATTACAGCGATAGCCTCCCTGAGGCGGTTTGGAACATGGCTCTGAAAAGGAACGATCCAAATTCTGCGAGAAACATTATTACAAGTTTACGGTTCATTTCTAAATAAAGATGAGTCGATTTAAAATCAAGAAGTATATAATTTTTTGTTTACGTTATAAAATAATATTGGTTTAATGTAAAGGATTTTGAACCTACAATATAATAACTTAAAATATAATGTTGGGTGAGTTATATATTTTTTTGAAGTTATACTTCTTTAGGCGCGTTATAAAAAAATTATGAGAGTGAAATTTTAAGATGGGCTCGCATCAGTGTAACACAAAATTCTCACCGATCAACTTAGCTGATAACGGTCTCTCCGGAACATCGGACAAATCCCAACTGTCAGTGTCAATGAGTGAGTAATGATGTCATTGTCAATAATAACCTAACGTCAAAAATTCTTATTCGGGTGCAAAAAAGTTTAGACACTACAATTTCACGACTGCGTAGTAAAAAATGCTTTTAGTACAGTTTTTTCATCTATAATTTCGGGTATAACTTGTTACGTGCGTACATAAGTACACACACACGCTTTTTTTAGTTAAGTAGGTACCTATCTGCCAATTATTTTTTAGTACTTTTCAATTAAATTGTTGTATTGTAATTGTAAAATTGCTCTCATTTATGCCTTATTGCACCAGTCCCTTCTTTTGAAACCCATTGCACAGCGATTTAATTTAGTGATGGCCATGTTTTATCGCAGGGGAATTTTGAATATCGATTGATTTAATTATGTTTTCCAAAATCAATATAATTGCGATATCAATGATTCTGTATTTATATATAGTTATATTTTTTTTATTTTTGATGATTCAATGAGGAATTTTTATACGGTCCAACAAATATAATATAAACCAACCAAAATAAAACAAAAGAAAATATTGATATTCCGTAGTGAAAACCATCTTTCTTAGATATGTTTTTTTTAATTCACCCTAAAATGGCCAAGGTAAAACTACAGCCTATGCAAAATTAAAGCCTGAAACATATCGATAGTTATCTCATGGAGATCTCTAAGATATATTTTATCTCTAATCCGTTACCACATTTAAGGGAATGCGTTCGCATTTTTTCTCCCTCGTTTCTATTTACGAAGTTATTTGCTTCGTTTTGCTTGTGAAAGCGCATCTCCTTTGAACTTGCTTGAATTATTTAATCATTTAATAGAATTACGGTACTCTCGAACACAGGCCCCTATCTGTTGCGCCGTTAGAGCTGCTTTTCCCCTAATTGGCCTTCTATGAAAATATTTATCATTAACTTTTCTTTGATGGAACATTTATTGACTTTTTGTATATAAGTGAACATGACATTATTTAAATTAGTTTATATTCATAGTATTATCATAGTACTATTGAATCCTTGTTTAGTAATAATATAACATACTAACATTTTCGTCTGTCCACTTTGCAAATATAAATTGATATTTAACATTAAATGAAATTCACATGAAATGTCCATTTCAGCGTAAAATTTGCTGCATTAATATTGAAGCAGATTGATTTAGCGAACGTATTTATATATGAAAGGCAACGTAAGTGATGTCATCGATTCATTACATATTTCATTAGATTAAAATATCGATGATAATATAATTTGTTGCCAGCATTCGGCTTTGTTTTTAATAATTATGTAGTATGACAACACCTACAATTAATCGTGTAAAATCTACTATTAAATCGAAATAAAGACATTATTGAGACATTAAAGTCTATGCGACCACTAATTGGAAGCAAGGCAAGGGAGGTGTGAGGGACAAATTGGCTGTTTTAGGGTGACAATAAATTGATATGGGGCAAGGAAAATTACCATACAACTCCGGACGTATTTCACAATTGCTTTAATTACCGATGCCCCTTGGTGGCAAGTGCCAAGAATGGGTCTGTTCACCCCAATATAGGTGGCAATGTTTTATTAATGGTTTCAGGACATGCCTTCCTATTGATGTTTATACTTTGAAATATGATTTTAATATGATTTTTTAAGATTTGATTACTGAAATCAACAATCAGTTTCTGGAGTATGTATTACTTGCAGTAGGTACTATTGCCTCCTGTTGAGTCGGAAAAAAAGTAAATATTTTTTTCTTTATGTATTTTGTACCTAGCAAACTATCACAATCTATACTATCACTATCAGATTACGTAAATCATAATGTGCTTCTTTTTTTTAATTTCGACGTTAAGAAATAGTCGCTTCTATCGCTTTCTCTTTTACTATAAATCTTGTAAAAACCGCTTACATTCACAAATTTCACACAATGTACACAGGGACGGATCTTACTTTTTCAACATTCGACTAACACGCAAGAACCTAAACCTAAAAGCTGGCACTCAAAATTACACCAATCAAGTAAATATAGACTAAACAAGCCCAAAGATAAAAAATGTAGAAGGAACCACGAAATCCATGTAATTGAATTTAAAAAATGTAAAACATAAATGCCTAAACACAACGTTTACAAGCAACGTGAAAGCGAGGGTGGCATTGCCAGAAAATGGGGGTTATTTTGGTCTGACTATAAATTAATTTTGGCGCAGGGCATTGCAGTTAAGCCTCCATACATTTTAATTGCTTCCATTATCGGCTATTCTGCAAAATGGCGACCTGATGACAATGGATCCCCTGCCCGTGTTGTAGTATTTTGACATAGGCTCCCACTTTATTAGGATTAATTTTTGATAAATTGAAAATTACCCTAACCATACCGATGCAAATATGATATTGGGTACGTTTGCTTTGGTTTTATATCAGTACAATCTGGTCATATTCTGTATTTTAAGGTAATACGGTTATACAATCCTAAAATCCTTTACTTTCAGTAATTAGTCAGAATGTTCACCTGACGGTACGTAGATACCGTTGCCTATAGACATTCATAATACCGATGCCAATGTAGAAAAAGTATAGTAAGCAACTAAATCTTATTTGAAATGATACGATACATCAAATTGATATTTGTAGGCTACATGTTTGTAGAGTAAAACCCAGTTTATCGACCTTTTCATCTTAAACGCAGTCGTCTGGGCACGATTGCTCTCACGCCAATTTGCACTACGTTTACGCAGGTGTACTCTTCACAAGAACGTAATTTATTCAATATGTTAATCGTCTATAATTTCAATTCGTTTCACCCACACAATGCAACCTGTCGAAAATAATTAAATGTTTCAATTGCAATGCGAAAACAATGACGGGGGAACATTCCAAACATTTATCGATATTTACATAAATAACAAACACTTTACCGCACTAGTAATTTTAATTATCGATGCTGAGGGTTTATTACGAAGTAACTGTTTTGATGAATGCTAAAATTCAATTATGTTTTGATTTTATTTGCTTACTATTTTCAATCAATCTAAGTTTCTGATATAAATGTGTCAGAACTATGAATAATAATAATAATAAATATCCTGGGCCATCTGATCCCAAACTAAGTAGAGCTTGTACTATAGAAACCAGATAACTGATATACTACATATTTTATACTTCTTTTTATTTTTCTAAATACATACATATATAGATATTTACACCCAGACACAGAAAAAAACATGTTCATGCTCACAAACGTTTGTCCTGAGTGACTTGGCAGTCAGGGTCGCTAACCACCAAGTCAATTGGCCAGTTTAAATAACTACTACTACGAGGGCATCAACATACTAAGATCTTGATGACGGCTTTGATTAATTTCCACGCTTTATGACTATACCTACAGCCTCAACTAACATTTAATAATTCATAATCGAACAAGAAATATACATTTTTGACGGTTATCACAATCAAAATCAAGATTGAACTAAGATATCTCCTATTTCATATTTTCAGACTCGACGTCAAACTAAAAATCAGTAGAGATATTCAACAATGATAATACCCTTACACAATAATATGGCTTTAAATTTGCCTCGTTTAATGTGTAGTTATTAATCGTTTGTTTCGTTAAATTATATCTTTGCCCGCTTTGCATAGTTTTATGCCGGAGGCTGACAAAGCAAATCCAATTCTCATTTTCTCATTACGGGTCCCTTTTGCTGTCTGTTCTTTGTTTCCAGCTGAAAATACATTAAAGAGTGAAAAAAGAACATAATTCCAGCAGAGGGACAATGCCAGACAGAAACCATTTTTGTCGATCCAATAAAAGAGGTTTTAAGCTATTAATGCTCGCTACGTAATACGGCCGTTAGTCCTATGTATTGGATTCAAGAAGCATTGCACTTTTAAATTGGACAGGGCAATCAACTGACATTAATTTAGGGATGCAGAAAAAGTTAATTATATATTCTGAAAATAAATTGCTTTTAGTTGTACGATAGTTAAAGTTTCTAGTTATTTTGGTGGCAGTTCCTTTTATATATTATTTCGTGTATTTTTTATGGCAATTAGCCTAACAGATAAGCGGTCCACCTGATGGTAAGTGGCCACCACAGCCTATGGACATTTGCAACATTAAGAAGATCGCCTATGCGTTTTAACCCTGAGACGTGAAGTTGTGCTCGTGTGCTTTTATCGGCCCCTAACCTTTGTAACCACAGTTATACAACTGCTTTACGGCGAAAATGGCTAGTAATTCCATAGTTCATTTGCATTAACTCTACTACTTTTTAATACTAATATGTAATGTATTTAAGAAAGACATAATATATATAGGTAGCCAATTTATTACTGGTGATATAGAAATCTTATTCCACCATAAAAAAAAAACACAGACAAAAGCAACAAGTACTTTCGAAGAAACTATTTCGTGGTAAGTTCTGTTTCAACAATACAAATTCACAAGCCAAACATTGCGTACAATCTTCAAAACTAGAGTTGTGATAAAGTGGCTGAAATTAGCCCAAGGCTTCGTGTTTCGGTTTTGATTGTTTAGGATTGTTTCCGTTAGTGTACGCAGTGTGAATACTAAATTATATTCGTAACTATTTGAGTATTTATGAAAGGAAAATACTAACATGTTTATTTAAAGGAAGATATCATTACTGTTAGGGGAATGTGAATATGAGAATAGAATCCGGTACTGTGGGTTTATATGAGCGTTATCAATTCCTTATTCTATACACAATAGCGAATGGAATAACAATAACTGTAATGTCAATATTGACGCGCTTATAAATATATTTATCTACGTACTATATTATTGATATAATAAAATACTTCTGTCTGTTTTTTTTTTATTAAAATGCTATGTATCAGTATTATCGATACGATATATCGCATCAAGTGTGATATGATATGAAAATTTTACACAGTAAATCTCAGAAACCAAACCAAAGAACTGCGAAAAATATCAACAATTTGAATCAAGGAATTCTTCCTTATTTTATACCCAGCGTGAGATCATTACTCCATCGAAATAAAACATCTGATTTGCCGAAACTATATTTATTATAAATATGGTTGTTGTACAGTGATATCAATTCAAGCAGCATGATACGCCTATGTGGCGCCGGACCCCCACTAATTCCAAGATGGCCATCCCTTCCCAATAAAGTACCGCGATTGTCCCTTCCCAGTCGTATTATATTTTTATTTTCTCAGTAAATGTCACATTCATCGTTATACCGTCCCTTTATACACTGAGATGTCCGCTTAATCCGGGTGAGCGGAAAAACTTGATAAAACCGGTATAGGTTTATCTTTTTCCGCTATCAGAAGTGTGTCACGGAGTAAATGAACCCTTTTCCTTCGGTAAGACAAACTAAAAAAGATAAAATGCTCCTTGGCGGACATTAAAGTCGCGTTGGCTTGAAAGCTATAAAAAGGCGGAGTCCCGTCCCTCCCGGGGGACTTCAGGCCTCTGCTTCTGCCCGAACCAAATTAAAGTATAGACCTGATAAATCTATGTAAGTCGTAATTATTTGAATTAAGATATCGACCTGTACTAATCTAAAGCTAGATAAGCTTTAATAATTCAGTATGAACAACTTTGACTGGAGGTCAGATTGCGTTCAATTTCACAAGCTCGAAATTCTAATGACTGAAAATATTTGTCTCCAAAAAAATTTTAAATAGCAGCGTTGAAAATTCTATTGTTTCCAAAGAAAAAAATATTTCTTATGTCTTTATCTATTTCATTCGTTTTTTAAGTATGTGGATATAAACATCTAGGATTTTTGCCTAAAGCTGGATGAATGTAGTATTTTGGACCGAAGAATTATAAAAGCGTGAAAATCTAAATCCGTAACAAAATCTCCACACTATATTCCTTTTAAATAAAATTTTCAGTCATTAAAAGAAACATGAGTGTTATAATTAAAAGATAGTATTTATTCCTCCTCACAACCATCTTTAACTAGCTTTTATCCCGTGGTTTCACCCGCGTTCCCGAGCGATAGGGAAAAGTATAGCTTTCTACCAATGTATGAATAATTGAATTCGGATGAATAGTTTCTGAGATTAGCTCCTACATCCAAACTTATAAATTTACCAACTTTCCCGTTTGTTTTTTTTATTCCACATGGGCCGACAACCTAGCAGACAGTCCACTTGATAGTAAGTGGTCACCGGCCGCCTATGGACATTTCCAAGACCAGGGGTATCGCCAATGCGTTGCCGTCCCCGAGACGTGAAGTTACTTAGTCTCATGTGCCTATAATTGCTTGCATTTATAACATAAGAATAGATAGTTCCATTAGTTCTTAGCTCTACATACCCCGACCGATATCAGTTGCAACAGTGCCCTCTGCGGAAGGTAGTTACGCGACTCAAGCGTGAAATTTTATCGAGAGAATTAATCTTCAAAAGTTTTCCCAGCATCGCCCTTTTGTTTCTTTAGATGTGCCTACAATAAAATTTATTTCTATTTCTAATCGGAAACAGATAACCCTGAGGGGCGTGGGAATCCCGAGGGCCTCTGATTTCCATCTACATTTAATTCTGAAAATACAATTTTATTGTTAATTAAGTAGATAAGCAATTGGGCAATGATAATTATACCTACCTTTTTATCTTTTGTAATTTTATGTTAATTACTGTGCCTGTACCATTTAAAAGTATTTTTATTTGGTACAATAGAAGAAGGTACAATTATATGTATTATTAAGTACAAGAAAGTAAATGTAACAGTATTTTCTTTAAATAATAATAATGAATAAATATCCTGGGACATTCTCTTACACACGGCCATCTGATCTCAAACTAAGCAGAGCTTGTACTATGGAAACTAGATAACTGATATACTATTTTTTTTTCTAAATACATACTTATATACATACTTAGATATTTACACCCAGACACAGAACAAACAGACATTTTCATGCACACAAATGTTTGTCCTGGGTAGGAATCGAACCCGCGACCTTCAGCTTGGCTGTCAGAGTCGCTAACAACCAAGCCAACTGGCCTGTCCAATACAGTATCATTATTATCCACAAAACGTAACGCCACGAAATCAAACAAGTTTTTAATCACTAAAATGGCCATAAATATTTTAAGTTTATTCAGCATACTGGTTAGTAAATGAAAAATTATAACATAGAATATAAATAGCATAACGTTTAGAGTCGTCAACGAAATTAAACTCATTATATCGGCGACAGAGCCGCGAACGCGCCGCGCCGCAAGCTTTTTGTAATTTCAGTGACAAATGAACAGCGCGGACTGAGCGTTCCCATTCCGGGTTGAGAGTTGATTTTAAAACAAAGATCATGTAACAAATAATATACAGAGGGTACTGATTTGTTTTTTATTATGAAATTTCTTGTGGTAGAGCTTTTAAATTCTGATCCGAACACTATTTGTGTAACATAACATTATGGTAAACACATACTATGCTATCCAAAAGTGATTGATTAATAATTAAAATTTTCGCTTGTAATACAACAGTTTCACTATGCTTTCTTTGCAAACCTGTGTTTTTGTTACTAATAGATCAAAATAAGATAATTTTTGCTAGGAAAAACTCAATGCTGAATCCGATTCCTACCCAAACCAAACATTTTGTGTGTATGTATGTTTGTTCTATGTTTGGGTGAAAATATCTAAATAAGTTTGTATTTAAAAAGTAGTAAATGTAGTATATCAGTTACCCGGTAGCCATATTACAAGCAGTACTCTCTTCTTAACTTGGGATCAGGTAACCATGTGTAGAATGTTGTGGAATATTTATTTATAGCACGGACTGGCTGACTACCCTATAGAAATTAAAAACATTCTCCAAGCATCTAATGAGTTCTAGTTGGTTATCGGACTAATCAGTTATGTTTTATAAGATAATGCTGAACCTTTAGCTTCAAACTACTTATAATTCATTATGCCTAGTTAACATTAGATTAATTATAAGATCCAGATCCAAGCAGACAGTTTGGCCCGCAGTATCACCTGCATACATGACGGAACATATATAATTTTCACAAAATAAATTGTTAATTATATACTATTCCAAGGTATGCTCTATCTATGGGCCGAGTTTCATTCAAAACCGTTTATTAGTTCTTGAATGAAAGAGTTACAAACATGCATAGATCCTTACAAACTTTCTCAAGTAATTAATTGTAGTATCGAGGAGCGAGGTATGAGACTCCTCCATTTAAAAGGGAAGATCTTCCGCCAGGCTAGATGATCATGCCTGGGGACCGCGGTCCGACTGTTGATGTTGGATGCTTGTATATATGTCAAATCCTGAGAGAATCTTGATAGTGCGATGTAGGATGAGAATGTTTCTACTCGTTGATAGATGTCGCCACATCACTGTAGTGCGGGCGGTGATAGATTGTAGGCGAGTTCATAGATGTCGCTACACTAGTAACTACTTCCTACTATAGATAGGTTTATTTTAGGATTTTGTAGCAATTAATGACTTACTATGTTGTCTCAAATAACCTCTGGTTAACGTCAAATATATTTAATTAATACCTACAGCCATAATTCATTTTATAAATGATCTATGACAATAATTGCGAAGCGTTGAAGCGCGTTTCCGTACTTTACGCGGAGTTGAGTTAATGCTCTCTTACAGAAGCCTATTCATTTGGAATTTAACATCGTGTTTCAACGCCAAGTTATAACTCTCTCGTACGTAATAAATAACTGCACGATTTCACGTTCCTCCTCATATGGTATAATTCGATGAAAATGTTCAGTGAATACGTTTGTCCGATTAGTAGAGGGAGCTGACTATTAGCTCATTAGCTATTAGATAGATTTCATATATTAGCAGCTTAGTAGAGAATAAATTTAATATATTTGCAAATATTATTTAACTAACTCTCCCCCGCGGTTTCACACGCGTTCCTGAGGGATGTAACCTTTTCCCGGGATAAAAAATAGCCTGTATATGCTCTATATATGTGCCAAGTTTCATCCCCGTTGGGTAGTTATTACGTGAAAGAGGGACAAACATCCATACATACACACTTTAACGTTCATAATATTAGTAGGATTTGTAAACGGTAGTCTTGCATAGACTAGCGAGATCTGTTTGTTCCTGGGTAAGGTTAGGTTAGCTCAAAATTAAGCTTAAGGTATTTAGTATCACGTGAATAACTCAAACTTTTCCCTTCATAATTTTACAGACACATTATGTTTTACTAAAAAATACATTCTTATAGCGCAAATTTCTACTCCAGACGAGATCCCTCTATATAAACCGCCAAAACAAAAAGCTGCTACAAAACAACGCCAGCTCAAGGACCATTAAATCCGCGTAAACATGCAGCGTTGTAAGAAGCGGGCCCTATTCTACCACTAAAATGAACCGACTCACTAACACAACGTAAGCACTTACCATAAAAACGGGTCTATTACATCTCGGGAGCACCCACGTATTCAGATCACACGTTTGCACACCGCCACTTTTCCAAAATCAAAGTAAAACTCAAAGCAAACACTCGTTGAAAATGCACTGTAAATAATAAAAAGGTAAGGGGTATAGGCACCTGAATGTGTCTACGCGGACCGGGGCTGTCGTTCCCACCATTGTACCCACCCATTTTCCCCTCAACGCGGTTTATTTCAGATTCAATATGCACTAGAGACGTAAGGGAACGCCATGAAATATGGTGGAGCATTGGCATTCAACACTGCGTCTATTCCTGAAATGATTTTGCATCATAAATTTTTATTAGAACATTTGTTACGTGGAATAATGTATGACGTGTAACGGTTGGATGTTAAAAAATATTATTGAAAGGATATTCATCAATTTTCAATCGAAATAAGATTTTTGGTAATTTATTTTTATTCCGTATGCTTTTATGTAAATAAAAACAAGAATTTTCCTGGTTATTAAGGCTTGAAGTAGGTAAAAACTCTTTCCAGATTATAAGCAACTGAGCCCGAGCCATCACTGAACTAATATAAACTTTTCACGAGCACAACTCTGGTGCAACCTTCCACTTCTTCACATTTATGACAGGTTGGAAAAACTTATTTTCCTAGCAATATTTTCCTTCGTGTTCTTACAAAACAAACCTCGCCTTGATAATCGTAGATGAACAAACTTTTTTCAAAAATTAAAACGTGTCGTTCGACTAAGAGACTCCTAGAAAGCTGAAAGCCTGGATGTAGGGCAAGTCCATTCTACAAATGTAAAAGCTTAAATCCATTGTGAAAACATTCACAACCATTTTAAAGGAATTCTTTCGAATGTACTTACTCTACTTTAAACTTAAACACTGTATTCACCTATTTTTAAGGTTCCGTACGTGCTATATTTGTAAAAATGGAAACCCTAAGATGATAATTCTGCATCTGAATTTGTAAAAAAATAATAAACATTAAATATAATTTTGTTGATCATGAGATATAGCAATCCGATCCCAAACAAAGCAAAGCTATGGAAACCACCTAATATAATACATATTGAACTTTCAATGAAATACATACTTATGTAGACCTTTACACCCAAAACATTAAAATCAATATAAAAATTATATTCTATGTACGTATGTAAGCACGTATTCAAAAACATAGACTGAATTTTTTTAATAAAACCAAGGATTTCCTTGAAAATGCTATTAAACATCCCCACAAACCTAAATGAACCAAAAGCAACTCAATAACGATCCTATTGTCTAACTTCAACGCTGAAAGAAAACTTCAAAACGACTATTAAAGTTTACGAGCCATCGTGTCAGTGTAAACTTTTTAATAAATTCGTCCACCCGAAACTCGACGACATTAGGTACAGGCGAGGCGACAAAAGAGACGCCATTTGAAAGCCATTCCTTCATCTATCAGAGTGACATGCAATCAAACAATACAATAAAATTTCTCTTCCGAAAAATACTTGAAAATAATTTCTCCATTTAAATTCAGGAGGGCGGGGGGTTCACTTTGGGTGTGTCGAGTTCACGCTAACAATGGTTTTCTTCCGCTAAGGTAATAACCGCTGAGGTGCTCCCGCTACATTGTGCGTTGTGAAAAAGGTTGGAATAACGAAATGAAACAGGCTCATTGAGATAAGTTTGGAAGAAGCATTTGTTACACCGCGATCTGTTATATGCTGCACAACTTTGGCTGATTAATCTCACGCAACGCAGCTGAAAATACGCTACGGCGAAGTTAAAATGCGTTAATATGAAAAAATCATTTATATTACGTTATGAATGTGACTGCAACAAGTTTGTATGAAATTCTCGGCTAACTTGACATCAGAGCTTGTTGGAAATTGCCAATAAGTATGTTAATCCTCCAAAGAGGATATATTACAAAACAATACTGGAAACTTATATAAATTCAACAACGTAGTGTGCGTAAAGTTTACGTTTAAAACGCTAAGTAACTTACGTTACCACTACAGTAGCAGCGTAATTTTCAGTTGAGATATTTGCCTGTATTCTTCGATTTTTTTTTATTATTTACAGCTTTCTATTTGCTTTATTTTAAATTTCGAATACAGTAAAAGTTGACAGTTAGAAAATCTAGAAATATGAGAAAACAGCGAAGTTCGTTTACTATGTTACTAAATACATTATCATCGTTAACTTAGCACAAGCCTTGGTTTAAAGCTCCCTATTAATATTTTCACCGTAGGATCTCTCTCTCTCTCTCTATCTGTACATCTACATAGCTAATGGCTACCCAGTACCCACCAGCATATAATATAAGCGCATGGCACAGATGCGCGCCATCATTACACTTCAGAACTCATAACGTTTATAGAACTCATCATCGCAGTCATTATGGTGATCACTTTAAAGTTACACTCTACTTGGATCCCTGTAATGTTGAACTTATTGTTTTGAAAATATGATTTTTTTTATAAAATTTTCAATGGACCTCAAATAGGTTTAAAAGAACATTATTTATGTTTTAGATTAAAGAAATGCCTACTATTACTAACATCTCTAATTTTATTAAATATTTTCATAGACTGGATATTTTAGCATGATATTACAACGACTACAAAACTAGAATAAGCACATGAAAAAAAAATGTGCGAAATTCACACGCGGTAGGAGTGACACCATCTGAAAACTAACAATCTCATTCGTATTTAGTCTTTTTCGTGTAATCGTGAAATCTGTACAACAACTGAGATTTACAACAAGTTTGATATTTAAAAGAATTAGTAGATATTCAATACTGGCAATATTTTTTTATTTTCTTTTATATAAAGGTTTTTTTACACTTAAAACAACAGTGAAGATGTATTGCTTTCCTTATTATCACGATTCTCAACATTCATCTCAAGGACTTTATTATTGAGATCAAAGCGAAACAGCTCTCTAGGGACGTATATCTACATTTTGGTATATTACACCAATAATCGTTTCCGTATGTAAATTGCAAATATTATAGCTTTTAGTTTATCTATATATCATATCACAAAGGTACATCTACTTTCCTAATACTATATGTGGGTAGGTGAAGAACCAGGGACCCGATTCTGTAAGGAAAATGACACTAACTCGCTGATGTTTCGTCGCGGCCTTCCGTGCTCTGTCTCTTTCGCTAACTACGCTAATACTACTAATCACTTGAGAGGTAAGCTCTCCGAGACCTCCGTGAAGCGGCTCGTCAACGAAGTTTGTATTAGCTGAATAAGGAGGCTGAGTAGGTAGCATGCCTCCATTTATTTTCACACAAAGCATAGTCAATGTATGTTTATTTAAAGCAGTAATGAATCTGATTAGAATATTTTATATAGCTGTCCCCCGCGGTTTCATCCGCCTTTTCGTGGGATCTAACATTTTCTCGACACAAAAAGTATCCTATGTGTTATTCCAGGGCAATTTCTATACTATATGTGGCAAGTTTCATCCAAATCCGTTTGGTAGTTATTGCGTGAAAGAGTAACAAACATCCATACTTACAACCTTTCGCATTTATAATATTAGTTGGAAGTATCGTAGGTGACGTTTATAAGGGAATAGGTACCTGTACCCCACATTCCTGAGGGAAGTCACATTTCCCCGAGATAAAAACTAACCTATGTGTTAACGCAGGTTTTAAACATCCAATGTGCCAATTTTCATCCAATTCGTTTGCATGATAAAGTAATAGTAAAGAGTGAAGTCTACTAACGGGAAAGCGAGCTCCATCTTCGGCCTCATCTTCACTTACCATCAGGTGAGATCAAGGCCAATCGCAATCCCGTCACAAATAAAATAGAACATCCATCCAAAACATCATCACAAATCGCATTTATAATATAAAAACCTACATAATTCTTCCAACATTCTCGAAACAAAACTCCCCAGTATCAAAAAGGACGTAATAGAAACTGATTCAGCCTCAAACCGAATAGTGGAGTGAGTACTCTACTAGAATAGGCTTGCGGTGAACAAGTTAGTTTGAGTTTATTACAAATTTATTAAAGCAACTTCACCATTATGGCGTTTGTGGTGCACTTTCTAGACTTCGATGCTACACTTTGTCTGGGAAGTCTTAAGTTTTTATAAGATAACTTTCTGACTCGTGACGTTGCCTGAACTTGCTAGATGCTCGCAGTAAAACAAGAATACCTGTTTTACTTGAATTTAAGTGAACACGTCTGAGGGGAAGTCTGCAGTATTTATTAATAAAGTATCTTTTGTTTATATTTTTTTGGTTGGAATGGAAACTGAAATTTTATAAATTTGTACTACGCACGTAAGAAGTTATATCCGAAATTATAGATGAGAAAAACCGCACTAAAAGTATTTGTCTTTACTGTTCAGTCGTGAAATTGTAGTGTCCAAAATCATTGCACCTGTCTGTAGCAACTAATAACAATTTTTAACGTTGTTAGGTTATAATTGACAATAACATCATGACATTGACACAGACAGTTGCGATTTGTGCGATGTTCCGGAGAAACCGTTATCAGCTAACATCAACCTGTAAACTTTTGTGTTACAGTGATGCATTTTAAAATTTCACACTCATAATGTTTTCATAACGTGCCTAAAGAAGTGTAACTTTAAAAATAGTGTAACATTTCTACAAATACGAGAAAAGTTATGTATTCTATGATATATAATATAGGTATATATATAAAAAATCATGTGATAATATGTCTTTTCAATTACGAAATATGAGGTGCTTCTAAACTGTTTGTATTTCATTTGCGATGTCGTGCTTCGGAAGCGAGGAAATTTATTTTTCATTTGGAATTTAATACAAACTTAGCGAATGTGAAATTATTAATATGACATACATATATATCCTTATAGATATTCACTTTATTAGTTTTTGATTTCTTTCTAAGCGTCACAATCTATATATATAAAAATGAATGTTTGTCTGTATATCTTTTATAGAATCGTAAACTATGTAACGGATTTTAATGCAGTTTTCAGCAAAAGATAGAGTAATTCAAGAGGAAGGTTTATAACCAGGATTGAAAGCTGGAAACGCTGCAGGGCGCAACTAGTTGATTGATAAAATATAAACCACTACGAAATGGAAGAGAATAATTATCTTAAGTTTCAACCGGGCTATAAAATTTGAAGTACTCGAAAATCAAAGTACCTACTTAAGTTATTTTCATCAAATAATTCCTTTAAAAGGTTTGTTTATATAATAGTAATTGTTTCTATATAAAATAAAATAACCTTAAAATTATCACATAATCAAACAAAAAGCTTTATCAGTTATTATACTGTCCAATATGCCTAGTTATCATACTATAGTTATTCAATGTTATACCGTAACTACATACAATTATGTGGAAACATTGTGGAAAAAATGTGAAACCTACTTGATGACAGGTCAATTCGCTTGGTGGCAGGTACAATTCCCACCCAGGACAAACATTTGTGTGCATGAACATGTCTGTTTGTTCGGTGACTGGGTGTAAATATTTATATAAGTATGTATTTAGAAAAATAAAGAATATTATATGTAGTATATTAGTTATCTGGTTCCCATAGTACAAGCTCTGCTTAGTTTGAGATCAGATGGCCGTGTGTAAAAGAATGTCCCAGGATATTTATTATTATTATTATATGACTACTAATTTTCTACCTTCGAAAGCAGTTACCACATGATATAGAGTGCTAGGGCAGACTGGTGAAAATTATATACAATTCATAAAAAAATTGTATGTAATTAAATAAACTTAGAAATCTTCTCGCTGTACAAGAGAGACTTACCTTGTGAAAATGTATTTAATACAGGTAGAATTCTTACCCAAAAAACATTTATACAATGAACTACTAAAGTAAACTAATACATAATAACCATGTTTGTTGTAAGTATAAAGCTTAATTTCAAAAAGTCCTCAGGGAATCGGCACAATTAGACGAAGCTCGGGTACCTTCAAGTGGAATAGAAAAGCCGATTATATTCCACGAACTCATCGATTTACTTCGACAATATACCGAACTTATTACGTCTTTCATCAATTATTTATAGAACTATTTGTATTATACTTACAACAATAAACAGAACTATTAGGTATTTAGAGTCCGAACGTAAGTCTAAATGAGTTCTGATTGTTTCAATAACTCGGAAATGTGTTATGGGACCCTAACGACCTGATACAATAGGTATATTTGTGATACATTTCATAAAAAAAAACTATTTATTATATTTTATTCGAAAAGAAATATAAAATAATATCCTGGATATTACACATGACCATCTGATCCTAAACTAAGCAGAGCTTGTACTATGGAAAGCAGATAACTGATATACTACATATACAACATTTTAAGTATATATACCTTATATATAACTTATACTAGCTGTCCCCGCATTCCCGGGGTTATATCATTTTCCCGGCACAAAATTTATCCAATGTTACTTCTAATACCTCCAATAATATGTGTACACAGTTTCATGATGATCGGTTAAGTAGATTTCACGTGAAAGCTTAACAAACAAACATACATTCACATTTATAATATTAGTAGGGATTATATATTATATTTACATCCAGACACAGAACAAGCACACATGTTCATACACACAAATGTTTATCCTAGGTGGGAATTGAACCCGCGACCTGCGGGGCAGCAGTCAGGGTCTCTAACCACCAGTTCAGTGTAGTCAGTAGTACTGTACGCTTAACTCTTACAATAATGACCACTGTAAGCTTAATATTTCGCTATCGGATATATACCTACCATATTTTTGAAAGAAGTTTTTTGCTACGGTAAGGTACTTTTTATTGGTAAGGTACTTTGTGCGAGTGAAACCGCGGGCTATAGCCTCGTTATGCAATGTGCTACAAAATACCCCATAAAAATATAATTAACTATCAAAGCCAACAACCCTAGTAAGCTGTCATGTCAGGGAAACAGATTATATAACAGAAAGGCCTACGTACCTATTTTACCTAATAATTGTCTGCTTTAATAGCTTTTCTATTTTTCATTCATAAAAATCAGTTTCTTTATTTTTTACAGCGTTACTACGGTTCTGAAATATTTTGACTCGACTCGTTAGAAGGCCCCAGCAGTTTTGTAACATTCTGTATACAAGATTTCACTTTATTATTAGTACCAACTGTTATGCAAAAAAACATTTACTTCAAAATAATATTAGGTAAAACGAAGAACCACCAAGAACGTCCCGCAAACGCAAAATAAGACAAACACAATTTAGGTAACGAGTATTTACAAACCATAGCCGGATACCTATAAAATTACAATTTGCTTTGTAACCGAGTTTGTTTTAGTCGTTATGTCCTCTCGTTTACGTTTTGTTTCCTCCTTTTGTAACTTTTTTATGATATTTTATTAAACATTGAATTTAGGTTCTTGTTACAATTTGCGTTGCAATATTTACCTAACGTGACATTCAAAGATAGGAAATTTAAATCTGGAATTTAATTTGATACTGATAAATATTAGTACCTGGATGACCGAGCATTGCTCAAGATTTCTATACTACCGTATTCCCTTTTTGAAAGGACTGTCATATTTACCTAGAAACGAATTAAATGCGATAATAAAGGGCTCCCAATAACAGTATTTCTCACAAAAGATGTAACTTGAAAACCTTACCTTCAAATGACATTGTAGTTTTCATTGCCTAAAACACGGATAAAACGACATTTTCTGAAAATGAATCCTAGCTAGATCGATTTAACGCCCCCGAAACTACATACTACCTACATACCTACTAAATTTCATGAAAATCGTTGGAGCCGTTTCCGAGATCCTAATTATATATATATACCTTTAAATCGTTTATTGGATAGATAGATAGATAGATAATTGAGTACCCATAAAATCTTTAAGCATCTACTTGTACAATACAAGAATATTATTTAAGGCTTGCTTGACATTGTATTAATTTCGAACCAGCTTTAATCCTACAGTTTCCAGGATAAACAGTAGCCTATAGCCTTGTCCGTCCAATCCAGCTAAACAAAAATAAATTAAGTCTAATAAAATAAACACATAACTGTTTTCACTCTTTAGAAGTTGTATTTTGGATAACCCTAATAGCCACTCAATGGCCCAATGCATTTCGGCAATGCACCTCTCAGGAAACTAAAAATATCTTAAAATATTACGCATATTTTCATAAAACCAAAATTTCTCCCTTCACCTTCCTAGGGGTTGAATTAAAAAAAACGTGTCTGACTGATCATAAGCTGACAGTCAGTAAGCATTAGGGAGTCAAGGTACTACAAGTTTCGCAAAATGTCATAGTTTCAATATTTTGACTACCTATTTACATATAAACACCTATATTTTTTCCCATTCATTACACAAAGCACCCCAAAACAAGTAACTACAACATAGACAGTCTCGGTTAAATCGCTATGCGTACGACCATAACCTCTCCAGAGGTCATCATACTTCTCCAAGAATATGTAATAAACCTTTTCCCTTGTGAAAAACAAGTAAAATATTCATATCTCCGTCCAAAAGTTCATACATAAAAATTATTACAAAATGTCCTGCATTGATTAAATTCATGAAAGTTTAAGCGGAAAACTATAAAAGTTTACGAACCGAGCGACGACTGGCGTTCCAAGAATCACAAATGAGATCAGCCAGGAGTTTCTTTTTACACTTTCATACATTGTAATACTTAATTGAATTATTATTAGCGAGGTTTATACGTGCTGTAAGGCTGGGATTCAATTAGCAGACTTTTTTTAGCTTTGTAATTTTTCTCTGTCATTGTTTCTAAAATCAATTTGTTCATTTCTAGGCATTTAGTGCTTACCTATTTTGAACGTATCTACAAGATGAAAATGATGAGCTAAAATCGAAATGGTTTTGAATTTTGAAGATCTTTGAGTAAAATTATATAATGGCAGTGTCTGCAGTGCCAAAAAAGAATTGATAGTCTTTTTGTAGATACTTGTTTCTTCTAAATTCATAACTATTAACAATCATTTTGTTAAGGCCCATAGAGGGCGCTTGTAAAGGTCAAAGTTGCTGACACTGCCATCGGTTCAGGAGTCAGCCTTCGACTAAGAAGAAAGACACGGGCAGACTCAAGGTTTTGGTTATTTTAGCTAAAATTGAATTAGGTATACAATCATCAATACAATTAAAATTAACAAGAACTACCAATGTCCGTGATTTATCGTGCACTTCCATAAATTATTTAACAGTACAGAACGGAAACCTGCTCGCGCATACTCGAAAGTTATATATTCATCTTATCCTATAGCATACACAAGTACATTTCCGTTTTTAAATAACCACATCATTTCATATCACAACCTATAATAATACCAACCGAATATTTATACTAAATTTGTTTAGTGTTACGTCTCCTGGTGCCAGCGTGATAAACACAGCTGAATCCACACATAAACTTAGCGAATACAATATTCTAATTTCTTCGTTCGATATATAAAATCACGATATTAGGAACACTTGCCCTAATTCCGTCAGCAATTCCGGTGCTACCGTACTCAGTTAACCTGAAACTCGCATCGTCCTGGGACCAATTGTAACGCTCGCTACCCTACCTCCGCTCCTACCCGGGCAGGGACGAATAAACGAATTTAAGCCAACAATTTTAACCCGTGCCTAACTTTCACGGATGGTACGATGGGCCCCAGAAGGTGAAATTTTTGGCTGTTCTACGTTGGTTTTAATGAGGCAAGTTGTTTTGTTTGTTTGAATTTATTCGCGCCTCGTTATCATTGTGGGCTTTAATACTTCTCTATGACTTTTAATTTTATCGAAATGTAAAAAAAAGTTGGTAATTAGTTATGTTTAAGCCCCAAAACACAAGCTCTGATTAGCTTAAAACTCGCTGTCAAACTTCTTTAGTTATAAGGATATCTTGTGTTATTTTAATTATATTTTCTGGCAATAAAAAGTTATTATTATTATTGTTTTACATGTGATAAGAGGAACAGAATGTAATGAAATCGTAACTAAGCATATGAGCACCAATTTTATCCGATAAATAAAAAACAGGCTGTGTCGTAACAACACACGTTAGTAGTGAAACTTTTGTATTACAGAGAAACATTATAATTATTCATTAATCACTTTTGAATAGCATAGATTGTGTTTATCATTCATTTATTTTATGTCACACAAAAAGGTTTCTTATCAGAATTTCAAAGCCATAAGAAGTTCCACTTCAAAAATACAGTACGATTAACACCAGCAAGTTCGTTTTATCGTCAAAATGTTATTCCATATTACAAAAAGGTAATAGCAGACATTTTTACTTACGTTTTTGGTTGCTGCTGTCTTTCATGTCACATTACATTTACGATGTAGCTACATTCAATCTATACCGGTAGTATCTCTCGCCATGTCTCAGGTGCGTGCTACGAAGTTTTCAATCAAATCAGCGGCGTAAGGAGAAAAGTGGAAATGGGAATGCGTTCGCTGGCGGTGACTGATTGACAACATTGTAACAGAAAAATGTACCTACATTTTCTTTTGTTAATTTAATAAATCTTTCTTCGACTTAGTTTATTTTGCAAAATAGCAATTTCCAAACGTTTGTGAATCATTAGAAGCAAATGCCACACAATATATCCCTTAACACCGTAACTACCAATAACTTAGCTAAACTACATAAACATAGCCCCACGTAGGATGTAACTGGCGTCACTTGGTTAGCAAACTTACAGAGTTGGGTCGGAGAGACCACGATCAAGACCGCGGCTGCAGCGGTGCCGTAAACTTGCGCCAAGTTTCCATAACTTCTGACTGTCGTTTATTAGAAAAAAATCTATTAATTTACGACAGGGAATATTTAATGTTTTGACAACATATTATTAACGCATCAGTGACCTTATTTTGCGTAATTTTGAAAATTTTGTAGTAAATTCATCCAAGCCATTTACAAAATGCCTTAGTAACTAAACCACAGAATACGTACAGAAGAGATTAGAGAAGTATGTAGATTCTGTTCTGTACCTTATTCTTTTGTGACTAAACGGAGCCTAGCTTTTGTAATAAAGTTAGGACACGCGCTCGTTAAGGTTGTGGAATGAGCTCCCCGCCGTGGTTTTCCCAAGTGAGTACAGCATGGCTTTCTTGAAGAACGGTGTGAAGATATTTTTGCAGGGTCGGCAACGCGCGATTGGTACCTTAGTACCTTTGCTACCTTAGTAGTATAAAAAAAACATTACAAAAACTAGTCCGTATCTCGTTCTATATTGTAAGAAATGATAACGATTAGCAACAGTCCAGAGATATATGTACTCGTATAATAACTTTGAAATCATGGTATCACCTGATTCAACTTAAAGAATTTTAAAAGAACAAGCTACAGTTCACATTAGACGAGAAACTTACAAGCTAGTAAAATTTAAATTTCTAACAATTTCAGAATCGATGTCAATCGGTTTAGAATAATAAATTCACCAAATTTATTTATTTTGGAAGATTTCAAAACTTTTAATTTAACTTTTGTTTCTTGTAAACTATCAGGCAAGGTGTTTAAAATATATTTCAAATGAAATGTTTCTAACACGGCATTTACGCTTATTCTTTACAAATTTATTGATTTATAATAAAGTAGATAGTACAAATGTATTAAAAAGCATATTTACTATTTTTATATGCAGTTTGGCGTACTAGACAGGCAGACGGTTCACCTAATGGTAAGGGGTGACCGTCGCCTAGGGGCATCGCTAATGAGTGGTCGACCCTGAGACATGATGTTGTTGTCTCATGCGCCTTTAATTTCACCGGCCCCCTTACCTTTCTACTCGAAACACAGTAATACAATTGCATTACTGCTTTACGGCGGAAATGGGTAAGTATGGTAGTACTTCCACTTACTAATATACTAACTCTAATTACAATTTTTTTATATTATATTCAAAAACACAAAAAAATTCACGGTAGGAATAGGTATGGTGGTAGCTCAACCCCGAACGAATACTGCCCTAAGAGCTTTACTAGCTAGTTTAATAGGATGTCACGTTATTCGAAATAAAACATACTTTTTAATTTCTTCATAAAATAATTTATAACCATATAACGTATATATAAATATATACCAGTGCCAATAGCATCTTAACCGTGTTTGCAAAGCGCTTGGACTCGCCAATGTGGGCGCGATGGATGCATATCCACACCAAAAAAAAAATTATAATAATACTATTGTTCTTTATACTGCGCTAACATTAGGATTAAGATAAATTGAATCTAATACTTTAAACGAGCAATTCTTGTATATATATTTATATATACCTATATATATAATTAGGATCTCGGAAACGGCTCCAATGATTTTCATGAAATTTAGTGTGCAGGGGTTTTCGGGGGCAATAAATAGATCTAGCTAGGTTTCAATTTCAGAAAATGTCGTTTTATCCGTGTTTTCAATGATCAACTTTATCGATAATTGACATAAACATAACCTGAAATAAATGACTTCCTGACATTAACTGTTTTATCGACACAACAACATTAAAGCTACTCCAGTAGATGGCGTTGTTAAGCAACACTAAGCCAATAATCAACTTTAAATAATTTACCAAAAAAAAAATACCGGGCAACCGGGTACTACTAACAAATATGGACATTGTCTGACGTAAATAAATAAAGAAATATAGGCTATAAGTACAAAATCATTTACGATTCCACTGCAGTCAGAAAATCAGAGACTAAATATAGATCCTTCCACTCCAAACTAAGTTCCACAATTAACCATTTCATTTCCAACTGACATCTGTGGAAGCATATCGTTCATACAACTCCGCCCAATGTAGTGTAATTAAAATTTCAGTACAAAGCTGAAGCCTTACGCACCACTCTGAACGTGACTCGGAACAATTTCGTTACCGGGAATCCCCTGTCTATCATACGCTTTGACTCGATGATTATGGGCCGACTGACTTAAGGACTCCTGACGCCATATGAAATGTTAAAATAATGAGGGATATGCAAATTCGGGACATTAACGATTTGTCTGCTCACGGACTCTTTAACAAATGGGGCTGGGAAGTGTTTTGTTTATGAAATCTCTACATAGTAGGTATAAAACAAAGTTACTTTCCGCCGTTTGACGCAACGGATTTTGATGCGATTTTAATCAATGGACAGAATGATTCAAGAGGAAGGTTTATATATATAATACACATGTCATCCCTCGGGTAAAACCGTGAGAGACAGCTAGTTTTAAATGAACTCCATTGTGTATTTTGTAGTTTAAATTTTTTATCATATTTTAGGCTGTCATTTACTAACCAAGCAAATTAAAACGAATAATTAAACTTAATTAATAAACACTGAGTTGCATAATTATCCGACTAAAAACGTAACAATGGTTTTATTAAATCCTCAAATGAGTGTTTACAAAATAAATTGCTTCACTGGATTGGTGAAAGATACTCCCTGTCAGCGGTCTTTGTGCTCAAATACAATAGACACTTTGTGGGAGAATCGGTGAAAAGCTTTCGTGGTCGTTGTAAATATTTTTTAACCTCGAAAATTCACTCTGGTTTATGATATTTTGTCGCTGGACCGAGAGCTTGTAAAAACATAATTTAGGATAACATAAGGACATAGCTCTTGATTGGTTTTTATGCTGACAATAAATGAATATCTTGGGCCAATAGATATGTTAATGTCCACATATTGCTGACCTCTAAATGGCAGTAATTATATGTCACCACAGAACCAACCATCCTGTCGAATATGAATATTTCATATTAATGAATTATAGGTATGGAAAATTTGGTTTTGATTTAAAATAAAGATTTTAATACAAAATAATTTTATTCTTAAGTCTATAGTGGAATCTTCTAATCCCAATGTGTTTGTTTCTGTCTCTAACATGTGACCGATGATTTTGCCAATATGATGGTTAGGAAAAATAAAAACCTTCATTAAATCTTGCAAATATGTATTTTTTTATGATTTTATATCATGTTCCAAAACCATCCAAAATAAATTTCGAGCTTTCAAAGTACACGACAATGTACTCACCATCTGGGTGAGACAACAATAGTATTCAAAACCGTAACGAGTCGCTCGAATTCCTCACATGCTTTTAGTACGCATCCGGTAGTTTGAATTGCTACCCAGTTTCAGAATATATTGTAAAATGTTGCCAATTTTTTGCTCCACGCTGTAGGGTTTATTTCATAAAAAAAAACTTTTAAATGTATTTTAGAAATATATTTTGTAACCTGAACATATTCTAACGCTGTCGAGAACTGGTTTAGTATTCAACACACTTTAGACCTTAGTAATTGTTTTGAAAAATAAATTCGTAATTGTTCCTATTCCATCTCAACGCCTCAGGACGAAAAACAGGGATCGTAAACAGTAAATACAAGACATTAAGCTAATAAATTCTAAGGCTTGTTTCATACACATATCGAATTACCTGCCGCTATGTTAGTTTACCCTCATAAACGTCAAATGCGGACCGGACGCGGGTCCGAATCGGGTTTCACACTACCGTCATTTTGTATTAGCACCGTGTTAGCGGCAGCACTATACTCCCACTTTGAGTCATAAAATAACCCGCTGGCTTTATTAAAAAAATAAGTACCGTGTGTACTGACATAATATATAAGGGACAAACTCCATCTAGAATTAAATAAAGATTGTTTTAAGGCGACAAAGTTATAAATAGTTCAAAAGAGAGTGGAAACGCAAAATGATATCAGAAATTGTTATTGATATCGTTATTTCTCATTTGTAGAAAACTTTTTTTTCAAAATTTCAAAATTCAAAACCATTTATTCAGTTTAGGCCTTCGGAGGGCACTTATGAAGGTCAAATTTAAAGTTACTGAAGCTACAACCGGTTCGGAAGTCAGCCTTCAACTGAGAAGAACCGGCAAGAAACTCAGCAAGGTTACATTTTTTTTTATTTGTTATATAAATTTTTATCTATTCTGACTTTTTGGCTATTTTATAATTTCAATTTTACATAATTTTATATTTAACAATTACAAGATACTTATTATAGGTAACATTAATAAAAACAAAACAAAAAAAATATGACAAGACTACAAAATAGAAAATAACAATAATTAGGTACTTACAACTTAAACAAGAGATTTAGAGGTGCACTGTGCAGAGAGCAGCTATTTCCATACATTTTTATCTTCAATATAATGAACTACCTTGTAATACGCTTTTTCTTTCAAAACTTTCCTAATATAATTTTTAAATTTATGATCAGACATTTTGGTTATTGAAAGCGGTATCTTATTATAAAATCGAACACAATTACCAAGAAATGACTTGTTAACTTTAGTTAGTCTAAAGTATGGAACAACTAACTTCTCCCTTTGTCTTGTATTTATACTATGAATATCTAATTTTGCCTCAAACATTCCTATGTTTCTACGTATAAACATTATATTTTCATAAATATATAGTGAAGGTAATGTCATTATATTTATTTCCCTAAATAAATCTCTTAATGATTCACGGGGACCCATACTGTAAATTGCACGAATTGCTCTTTTTTGTATAATAAATATTGATTCTATATCCGCTGCTGCTCCCCAAAACAAAATACCATAGGACAAGAGGCTATGAAAATATGCAAAATAAACTAATTTGGCCGTCTCAACATTCGTCAATTGTTTAATTTTCCTAACAGCAAAAGCAGCCGAACTTAATTTAGCAGCTAGAGTATCAACCTGAGGTCCCCATTGCAATTTATTGTCTAATGTAAGACCCAAAAATACCGTTTTATTTACAAGATCAATATGGCTCCCATCTATTATTATTTGGCTATCTACTTGTGCTACATTTGGTAAAGAAAACCTTAAGCATTTAGTTTTCTTTGAATTTAGTAATAGATTATTTGTAGCAAACCACCCACAGACAATTGACATAGTATGATTAACTTTAGTTAGATCTTTGTCTTTTCTATTAACTTTAAAAATTAATGATGTATCATCAGCAAACAAGACAATATCTGTGAGGTCATTTACAACATATGGCAAATCATTTATATATACTAAAAACAAAAATGGACCTAAAATTGAACCCTGGGGTACCCCCATTTCGACTAAAGAGCCCTTGGATGTTGTGCCGGTAATCCCTACCTTTTGCTGGCGATTTGATAAATAAGATAAAACAAGATCATGAGCAGTTCCACGAATTCCGTAGAAGTCAAGTTTTAGTAGTAGCGTACGGTGGTCAACGCAATCGAATGCCTTGGACAGATCACAAAAAATGCCAATCGCATCCTGTGAATCCTCCCATGCGCCATAAATGTGCCTCAGCAATGTTGCTGCCGCATCGGATGTAGATCTTCCCTTCGTGAAACCGAACTGATGACCATGCAATACCTTATGCTTAGTAAAGTGACTTACTACCTCCTTTACTTATATGTGTGGAGAAATTGTTTTAATCTGCATCGAAATTTTATTCTTCTGAAACATTTATTAGAATCAGTACCTGGATAGCCAAGCATTGGTCGGGATTTACTTAGGTACGAATTAGATGAGTATTTCTCACAAAAGATGTAACTTGAAAACCTTACCTTCTAATGACACTGTAGCAGTTTTCATTGCCTAAAAACAGGGATAAAACAACATTTTCTGAAAATGAATCCTAGCTAGATCGATTTAACGCCCCCAAAACCCCCTGCATACTAAATTATAGAGTAGTAGAGCTCTTAGTGCAGAATTCGTCCGGGGAAGTACTACCACCTTACCCATTTCTGCCGTGAAGCAGTAGTGCAATTGTATTACTGTGTTTCGGTTAGAAAGGTAATGGGGCCGGTGAAATGACAGGCACATGAGACTTAACAACTTCACGTCTCAGGGTCGACAACGCATTGGCGATGCCCTTAGTGTTGCAAATGTCCATAGGCGGCGGTGACCACTTACCATCAGGTGGACCGTCCGCTTGTTTGTCGGCCCACGTGGTATTAAAAAAAATCATGAAAATCGTTGGAGCCGTTTCCGAGATCCTAATTATATATATATATATATATATATATATATATAATATGTATATACAAGAATTGCTCGTATAAAGGTATTAGATAGATAGATTAAAATACTTCATTCGATTCTCACCAAATTAAGTCGAGTACTTTAAAACAGGCTTAAAAATTCCAAAACTAAAATATCACTATTCGCTTCGATACTGCGATGGAGATGGTAATATTTTGCAAGTAAAGTATCCTGCTACGAGTAGATGTCGTGAAGCAAGTTTGTCACCCAACTCCGCGCGATACGTTCTCAATTTGTCCGCTTGGCATATGCCGCGTATGCTTACAGTGCGAAACATGACTTCAGCAACATTTACGTTTCCACGTAAGCGGAAAACGTCACACCCGTGTTACAGGGAATCAAGTCAACTGACAATGTTACGCGAAATTGGAGCAGGCGGTTTTATAAATATATTTGGTGGCAGATAAAAATGTTACGAAAGCATTTTGTCGAAAAGAGACCATGAAATAAAAATCATAACTCAAGATTTGTGAAATAATAGATTCACAAATATTTAACAAAATTCGCATTGGTTGATGGAAGAAAGCACAAAATCTTCTTAAAAAAAGGATGGTTAGAAAAATGACAGTATATTTTAACGTTAGATTTATTTTTATATCTAGGACATAACTTAGGACGGCGGGATAGGTAAGTATATAAGTAAGCAGCCCGCTGTCACAAACTTTCAGAACATTACCCACAGTCTAGTTTGCTGCTAGTTTCATATGTATTCAGAATAAATTGAACTACCAAAGTGGATTAAATCAGAAAAAATATCCCTATTGTGTCTTGTATTGTATTACTAAAACTGCGACTCAACGAAATGGGCAACTAACTTATTCCAAACAGTTCAAGCGCTATTCTTTTTCCCAACTGTTTCTATCTTAATTTAAAGGTACATTAGTTCCGTTACATACCCGCACCGATTCTTTTCATCTTGTACGGTGTAAATTGCATTGTTATCCGAACGCCCGTCCAGCGTCCACTTTTCTAGAACCTTATCTAGATTCGAGTAAATCTCAATAGATAGAAGAGGTTCTGAAATATTGCATTCGGAATTGCTTTCGATTTGAATGGCGGCGGAAAAAGATGTTTTCTTCAAAATTTACCATTTATGGAAAAGATCCGTCATAAATAGAAATGACATTACAGTAATGTTGCCATAGTAAGAAAAAAAATCGAGTATCGCTATCATGTCACAGTTTAAACAAAAATTTGAGTAATTAATATAAAAATTTAGCCAAAACGATCGACACGCAAAAAAAAAAAAAAGTAATGAAGCAACGGCTGGGCTTGACTTTTTTACTCTATCTTTAGCCCTGACAGATGAACATTTTTTTGGAAGGCTGGTTACAATAGCGAGGAAGAAGCTAGATATTATAACTATAAAACCAAAACGAACATAACGTGTGCAATTTCAACTCAAACATACATTCAAAAACTATAGTTTGTTGAGACTATGCAATTTTCTTTCCTATATATGTTTTTTATATTAAGTCGCGTTTAACAATTTCCTTTGCAAATGTTGCCATATAGTATATTCATATTAAAAAACATAATCCGTATACGAAGTTATTCCGCGTATCTTCATGCACATTCTCGCAAATGAAATGTAAATAAACGCGGATGTAGGACGGCATCCGCAGTCAGAATGACTAGCAACGTTCCGCTTCGCTCTGTTTATATAATCACGCTGATGGCCCGAGGATCTGTTCCACTTTAATTATCAAACGTTTTCGTATCATTTGCTACTGGAATTATAATCATATCTCGAAGTACTTAATTCATACGTAATAGTATCTGAAATTAAAAAATCAGGGAATATTTTTTTAGGCTTGTAATATTTCAATATTTTTTTAATGAGATATAAACATAAAACGATGGTAAAGTAAAAAAAGCAAGGAGAAATTTTCATTCCAGTCATTATTTTTTCATTTTCCTCTACGCATAATAAGTATTTTTATTCTCTTTGTGAGAGAACATCAAACTTACATGGTTGATTTCTGATCTCCTACTACCGTTGTACATTTCTCTCTACTACTGTAAGGCCCCTTAACACAACAACGACGTCCATAGAGTTCACCGAATAAACGTAATTACGCACTCCAATTAAATAATGTAAACACGAAACAGCGTTGAAAGTATTTGGACGCACAAGTTTATTCAACGAAACATTAACGACAAAATGCCTCAGGATTATGGTGAACACAAGGCATCAAGGGAATAATATTAAAATTCCGTTTGTTTGTAACAAATTGAGGAAACGGAAAGGGCTCTCTAATGAGATAATAACATTTCGCGCACAGGTGGCCCGGTCCGACCGTTGGATATTCAACTTTACTGCCTCGCCTCCTCCAGCTACTATGAGGTAAATGGATTTACCTACAATAAATGTGTTATATGTAAGACGTTTCTGGACATACCTATATTTATTACCAAAATGAAAACCCAGCACATTATTCAACATTTTGTTTACACTGTCACCATGAGAGACAGCTCTACATTTCTGTTTGAGTAAATTAAAGAACTAATCGCAAATATAGGTCAATTGATAGTACAAATGCCTCGCAATAAAATACAGATTGCAATCATTGAATTATTGTTAACTAGCTGTCCCCCGCGGTTTCACCCGCGTTTCGGAGATCAGTAATACGGGAACTGTCAAACGCACGCAGTTAAAATAGTTGTAATTCTTATAATTCTCAGAATTTCTGAATTATAATATGCATGTATTATACATAAAAACCTTCCTCTTCAATCACTCTATCTATAAAAAAAAACCGCATCAATATCCGTTGCGTAGTTTTAAAGATTTAAGCATACATAGGGATATAGGGACAGAGAAAGCGACTTTGTTTTATACTATGTAGTGATGCTTAAGCCCAACGGGTTAGTCGACATCTTTTATCAAAACTTATCTCTAATACCAAAGTACTACGAGCTAAGAGCTAGAGGATTCTAAGTACATTTAACTCAGCAGTGTCGAGACTGCAGTCGAACATTTTGTACAAATAACTCCTTACTTCCAGATTTAACGGTTACAGCAAGTGCCGGGCACGTAAACCGTAATTCAGTCCGCAGGTGTGCCGACAATCCGAAGACAAGTCTACACACATTGAAATTTAATAAAACTTCCCTTTCTTACTCCGCCAAAGCTTGTCAGGTAACAGACACATAAATGTCTCGTCGTCAAGGTATTCGCGCCAGAAAATATTAGGATAAAATCAAGATTTGCAAAGAATAGTTTGAATATGTTACATAATACATACGCTGCTGTATTGTTAAATTAAAGAGGTAAACTAGCTATGTCCTGCGGTTTCACCCGCATCCATATCCAATGTGTTGATCCAGGTTATAAACTATCTTCGTGCCAAAACACATTCAAATCTGTTCTGTAGTTTTTGGGTAGAAGAGAAACAACACCAATACATCCACCATCAAAAACACCTGCATTTATACTATTACTAGCTCTCTCTCGCGGTTTCACCCGCGGTACACTCACATTTGTAATATTAATAGGGTTAGTAAGATAATTCAAACAGGTTTTTCAATAAGGAATAGGATATTGATATAAATCAACTGTAACATTGAACTGACATTCACCTTTACAGGTAAATGAAAACTGTATGTAACAAAATAAATATACATACGATGCGAGATCGATTCGTGGGCTGTAGTACTTATGCGATACAATAGCCGAAACGAAATCGAAACCCGGAATCCATTACGCACTATACGTTTGCGTGTACAATTTATTTTTTTGGTATGAAAGCCTTCCCTACGGCTGGTAATGGAGAAAGTTTTTCCTTCTCCGTAATTGTGAGGGCCGGTGCAAGGTAATAAATAACCACAGGCTGTGGGCCCACTGATTGAACTTGCTAATGAATGAAGGATAAGAAATTCGGAAATCGAAACGTTCAGACGATCCTATTGCTGAGGGGAACTTTTGTAGCGCTGAAAAATGACTGAAATTCCCAACGATTCACAACTTTTTATCGGATTTGCTGAAATACATTCCTTTTTTCATATTCCTTGAACATCCACTGTACTAACTGATCGAACTATGTTAATAATTAATTGAATATTTAATTGTTATTACTCGTATTGGATTATTTTTATCTGGAAAGATGTTATAATGTATTTTGAAAAAAATATATTTATTAACTACTAGATGTCCCCCGCGGTTTCATCCCCATTCCCGAGGAATGTAACATTTCTCCCTATATGTTATTCCAAAATATGCTCTATCTATGTGCCAAGTTTCATCCAAATCCGTTGAGTAGTTTTTGCGTGAAAGAGGAACAAACATCCAAACCAACATACAAACATTTTCGTTTATAATATTAGTAGGATTTGTATTTAGTATTTCAACAAAGCATCATTCATTCGTAAAATAAAAACAAAAACGCAATAAAACACGATATGAAAATTGTATTATCTGATATATTATTTCTATTTCCTGTTTCCGCTTTGAATAAAAAAATCCAATATAAAATGTTACTTGCAAAGCAGAAGTCAAAAGGGTAAATCCATTGGCTGAATCGGATGTAGTTATCAATAATTCCGTTCAAGATATGCATTAAAAAAATGTCTGTGCCCTACGTCAAAGGGCGGGCGGTGTTTTCTTAACAAAGTGACTTCGTGAGATGGGCACCAATGAGACGATCAGAGAGTACCCTTGTTTTTCTTTAAAACAGCTCACTTTTAAGACACTGACCGAGCGGGTTGACGCTAGGGAATCCCTCGCTTTCTGCTACGTTTTATTTTCAACTTATTGATAGTGAAACTGAGCTATGCTACTAATATCCCAGGGCAATTTACACCACCTTAGGGCAATCAGATATACTCTTTAATACAGTCGCACTCTTTTCGACACCTGTTTTTCCCCGCGACTTTAAAAAGGGTAATAAATTGCACATAATCATTCACTAATCATTTCACTCACTCTCACTCATACACACACACATACTCATACACACATTCACAAGCACATACAAACTCCTCTACACAATTTTCCTTACTCAAATATTTCATTCTTTAGTAGTAGGTACATACCATATAGTAAATTGTATTTGATTTTATAGATTTAATGAGAGTCCGAGGTGGAAGAGACTGGTTTCCATAACACAGGCTTCGGCTTAGCTTGGAAACCAGTTTCTCCTGCAAACTTTAATATTATAAGTAATTTTTAAACCTTGTTAAAAAATATCTAGTTTGTATGGAGAAAGGAAATAAACATTATTTTTATTATTATTGTAAATGCAACAGTTTGTATGTATGGATGTTTGTTACTCTTTCACGCAAAAACTACTAAACGGATTTGGAGTCAGAAAAAAATATAGTAATTCTATGTATAGAATTTGTTTGGGATTGACCTCAATCTCACCTGATGGTAAGTGAAGATGAGGGCGAGATGGAGCTCGCTTTCCCATTAGTAGCCTATTCACTCTTTTTTTAAAGAACCCCAAATTGTAAGTATAATAGAATATATCCTGGAATAACACAGGATACTTTTTATGCCGGGAAAATGTTATATCCCTCGGGAACGCGGGCAAAACCGCGGGGGAAAATAAGTTATATATATTTACAACCAACGGAATAGAAAATTTAAAAATCGCCCTCTAAATCACATATTTTAAATAAACATGACAAAAACTGAACAATGTATATTTAAAACTTAAAAAGGTAGAACCAGCTAATTAATTCAATTGCAATTGAATATGAAAATACTCTATAAAATTAAATTTTTCAATTCCCAATAGAGCATAAAATATTTTAAAATCCTATTAATAAAACCCTTTAAGGGGTCACGTCATATTACAAAAGGACAACGCGAATGCCTGTTATTCCATGACCAGCCAATTAAATATAAACCTCGTGTTCTACAATGGTCACATAAATTTATTTTCACGTGGAAATTATAAATAAGTAAATAGTCTTTATGTGGCTGATTATATCAATTGATATACTAACTTTTTAATAAGTTGTCAAGTAATCGTTTTTGACGTAAGTTTAATAAATATGTGTATTTATTTATATAAATAAAAAACACTTCTTTTTAAAAAAAAATGTAAAAAACTTTTAGACTATAATATTAAAATATTAGAAATGGTAAAGTTTGTGAACTCATTCTCAAAACTCGTCACACAAAGAGGATCGGATTTCGATGACTTAAGTATTAAGTTTATAACCTGAACATAGCATACTTTTTACAAATCTTTTTCATTATTTTATTTTATTTAACCTATTTTTTGAAGTAAGTGGTATATTATTTATGCAAAACTATTAAACACAATTTTGATTTGAATACAACTTTGCATAGATAGAAACGGCAGCAATTATAAAATAATATTATGGAGACAGAAATTGCTAAATAAAGTTTTATAAATGACCCTTTCAAATTGATTCTATTGTGAGCGAACCATATGACTAGATAAAATTGCATCGGATTAATTTGCCTACCTGTTCGAGCGATCCGACCCTGCCCCTGACAGCCTTTGTGCTCTACAGATATGCCTGGACTTCATTACTAAATCACATACATCGGAATCCAAGATATGTAGGTATGACGGGGAAATATTAATCTCAAATCCGTCTTATGTCCTTCATGTTTTCTTCCATTTGTTTTAGTTGGTTAATGAAATGAAATGATTACATTTTTATTCAAATAGGCCTTATTAAACACTGATGATTGAGTCAGACTAATACTGATTCGGAGGGTTTGACCTGTACCTACTTATAGGTATATATTACATATATATATTAAGATCTTTATAATTCAGCCCTTATATTAGGTTGGGGAAAAAGTCTTTTCGCATTATAGTATGTATGAACGTGTAATACAATCTCTTTGGCTATACTATTTGTATCTGGCTGGTTTTGGTATCATTGAAAGTTTAAATTTTAAAGAACATAATTCCAAATTCAAATTAGGAAAATGTGTGATTTGCATTTGTTTTTCGTACCGCCAAGATGAGTGAATCTAATGAAGAAATTAGATTTATTTTAAAATTTTACTTTTTTTTATCTTTGTGCCAAATTCCGTCCAGATCTGATCATCTGTTCTGCAAGTGAATAAAAACATCCATCCCACCTAACTTTTGCATTTATAATAGCTAAATAAATAAAATTAACGTGTAAGTGTAAAATATTTTTTATTTCATTTTTCATCATCTCGTCTCTAAGCTGCAATACTAAGCACGGGCCACAGTTTATTAGTATGACTAATAGAAACACGTTAATCGTACCTTGGACGACTTGGGAATCGAACTCAAGACCAATCGCCATCTGAGTTTCATACCGCTCGACTACACACAGCGTAAAATTTTAATCATCTCATTTACCTAGTAATTATTTAGTTATTGTATTGTAAAAAATAAATAACTAATTATGCACAACATATTCATAATAAAACTTACACAAACCAACCATAAAAGCCTTAGAATAATTACATAAAAACTACTTACATACAATAATAATTACATCAAAATAACCATAATGTAACAACTAATCTGTCGGCAATACAATAGTTTGTTATAACAATGTTGCCATCTTCGTGTACAACAAAAATATTGCTCAACTAAGGCAATAACGAGGGCCGTTAGTTCCCAAGTTTCCGAACTTTGCCCAACTATTTTTGTCCGTCATAATAGCCCAAGTTTGCGGCGACGTGGCAGGACAATCTGCCAACCATTCTCATTGGTGAGACTGTCTTTATTCCGTTTATTGTGGAAGTAAACGCGACGATTTGCGTTAAAGTTTCTGTTATGACTGTAGAATAGCATTGTTGGGTTCAGTTTTATTTTTGGATATAAGTTTCGAAGTTCAACTGAGTGTGTCAATATATTTATAATATTGATAATAATATCTATAATGGTATGTTCTGCAGTTTCACCCGCTTTCTCTGAGATAAATATATCTTACGTGTTTATACAGAACACAGTATATTTGTGTACATGTGTCCAAAATTACATTTGGACCCGTTTAACAGTTTAAAACTAATAAATAATAAATATCCCGGGACATTATTTTACACACGGCCATCTGATCCCAAACTAAGCAGAGTTGGACCTACTATGGAAACCAAATAACTGAAATATTACATTTGCTACTTCTTTTAAATACATACTTATAAAGATATTTACATCCAGACACAGAACAAACAGACGTATTCATGCACACAATTTTTTGTCCTGGGTGGGAATCGAACCCGCGACCTGCGACTTGGCAGTCAGATCGCTAACCACCAACTAGCCTGTAATTTTTATATGTGATGACTGATAAGTATGTGGCGACATCTATGAACACGCCTACATCGCACTATCAAGATTCTCTCAGGATTTGACATATACTCGTATACAAGCATCTAACATCAACAGTCGGACCGCGGTCCCCAGGCTTGATCACCTAGCCTGGCGGAAGATCTTCCCTTTTAAATGGTATGAGACTCCTCATACCTCGCTCCTTCATAAGTATAATAACACACAGGCATATTACATACATCGATCATATACGAGAACATAACATACATCTTCTGTATGTACTCGTATTATATTAGTAAGATAACAATTTGAAGAAAACAGAAAGCATCTGTAGAAATAAACTTAATCATCATAATCAAACCATATTTTTCCAGCTTTACCTGAACTTTTCCTCAATCAAATAAAAATAGCCCTTCATTTAGAAATACATTTAATATAAAAACATTTGATCCTCTCAAATCTCCGATCACGAAATGATAAAACAATATGATCATTTGAAGTTCTTTTAAAGCTGAGACTGCAGGATGTTCGAACACTTACTTCCGTACAATTGAACCGCTAACATATTGGTCGCGTGTAAAAACTGGACATGGTGGTTGTCATAAAGAGGACGACCACCGCAATCGACATTTGTACCGATCAAGAAACGATTCCATTTCGTATTATTGCTCGGCTCCTTTCTATTGGACTTTTTATTATATGTATGTTTTATTGATTTCTCGTATTAAAGTTAAAAAGATACAGTTTGGGGAGTATTATTAAGTATCGTACCTATATTCGGTACTATTTTATTACTTACTAGCTGTCCCCCGCGGTTCTACCCGCGTTCCCGTGGGATGTCACATGTATTATACATAAAAACTTTCCTGTTCAATCACTCTCTCTATAAAAAAAAACCGCATCAAAATCCGTTGCGTAGTTTTAAAGATTTAAGCATACATAGGGATATAGGGACAGAGAAAGCGACTTTGTTTTATACTATGATTCGCCTGAGTATGTATTAGCTTAAGTATTTTATAGGCAAAAACCTTTCGGAAGAAATTCTCTAAATCATGCTGCAAAATACACCACTACACCAAAATATATACTCGTATATATAACAAAGCACACAAACGGACAGACAGGCACACAAATGGTGATTTTATTTTATACTTATGAAAGTTTTGGAGACTTAAGAACCAGTCAGTTTGAACTGAGTTTCTGACTTTTTTTAGTTGTAGGTTGATATCCTAAACTGAATAAAATTGGTTTTGAATTTATTATCGCGATGCTCTTGCATTTTCTTCGTCGCTTTATATTATTCCCAATAACCGCCAACTATCGAAATAAAATGTACTGGTTTATAGGTATTATTGCGGGGTTGTACAACGAGTATTTACGACTATATTGTTACGACTTTGTATTTATGTGAACACACACGCATTTCTAGCACGTCCTAAGCGAATCGTTTGATTTATAATGCTGTATCCTTCGGCGACCCGCGTCACTCAATTTGTACAATAAATAATAGTTGTCGCGTGACAACTGGAGGCTTACGGATATTTGTAACTGTGCCCTGAATACTGATATCTTTTGAAACACTACGAAATAAAGAAAACACTGAAAGACATTGTATTAAACTTTGTTATCTATTCATGATTCGATCGATGATAAAATTATCGATATTTAAATAAGTTTTCTACTTCTTGCCTTACTTACTTACCATAACTTACTTACTTGGTTACCTTTCCTCACAGTTCTTCGGGGAGGTACTACCGCCAAACCGATTCACGCCGTAAAGCAGTAGTGCACTTGTCTATATTTCGGTAAGAAAGGTAAGAGGGCCATTGATATTACAGGCGCATGATACTTTATAACTTTACGTCTCAGGGTCGACAATGCATTGGCAATTCCTGTAGTATTGCGAATGTCCATAGTCAGTGACCACTTATTATCATTTGGACCGTCTGTATATTTGCAGGCCTAATTGACATTAAAAGAGTGTACATCATACTAATATCGTTAGTTATCCGTTGAGAATTTATCCTTTTTTCATTTGTCGTGTACAAATTTACTCGGTCTAACTTGAATCAAGTTTTAATAACGGCAAAGGAAATCCTTTACATTATTTATAAACCTCGGAGATAAATACACGGTAAAAAGAAAATATCCTGGGAATCTTTTTCCCATTACGCACGTAAGTAATCCCGAGCGCAAATGAGTAATCATTCCCCCATTACATACGTCGACTAGAGGCCGGGAACTGTAAATATATCGTTACGGGACTTTCATTACACTTCGTTTCACCTGCTCTAGTAAATATGATACCTACATTTTCTATATATATTTTCCTAACGCTGAATTAACTCTCGTTTATTAAGATGTATTTCAGACCTCATTTATACATCATAAAATAGATCGAGATTCATCATTTGGTAATAAAAAGAAGTAATTTTGCTCCTACATGACAAATGAGGACCAAAACGGTCATTATAAGCACTGAAAGGTATCACAAAAGTAAAATAGGTGTCTAAACAAAGCACGCTGTGAATCTCCAAAGAGTTGTCTTCGAATAAAAATCGCATTAATTTCCCTGGAAAGTTTTAATTTTTCCCCAAGTTCCCAGACGCGTTTTGTCAGGATTTCCATCGGTTTAGTGGGACCTAACAATCCTGAGTAAGACCAACTATTTTTCTTGGTCACAACTTCACTGGGGATAAAGAGAAACTTGCTCGAACTAACCGCGGGACGATAGCGCTCGTTTATTTAAAGTACAAATAGGTATCAGCGAAACCTTATTGTCTGCTCTATTTTATGGAATCAGTTTAATCCAGTTTTGCCTGAACTTCTGATATATTAATGCAAATTTAGCATTCTATAGGGGTCTTTAAGCTTGCTTTTAAGAGGCCCCGTCCGTTGAAATTTAGCACCTATATCTCGATATCCAACTCAATTTCTTAGTCATTCTTCGTCTGCATTTGTAATAGCCTATATAATATCATTTTAAAGCTGTTCCTTACTAAAACATTATCAATACCTTAAATAAAACCGAACATGTTGCATAAAAAAAGGATCCAACTTTAATACATGTTACATCACGACTGCATCATTAGCAACACATTACACAGTAAGTTTGCTTACCTCAACTAATGGCTTATTCGTGAAACCGCATATAAATCCACGTACGTACATTAAACGATGTACAGAATCCACCGCTGCATTCACAACTCAAGGGGCTTAAGAGGCCGGCAAAATGGAAAAGTTAATTTTAATGCGCGTTCCAAGCCACTATCTCGTTATCTAGATATACGAGGCTAGTTGACTCGATGCGTACTTTCTAAAAGGATTGGCTCGGCTTAATATGGATTCATTACTAAGTAGTACTTGATGCAAGTTTTCTTCAAGTTTTTCACGACTGCTTGAAGTGTTTTTCTCAATTTTATGGGGTTGGTAATTATGGAAGTTGTGATCATATATGGTTATCCATAGAGTTTTAACTCCGTGTTCCATTCAGTCTTAAATAAATGAAATAGAAATGCTGTTTGTTGATATGCGCATCACTTGACAACAGCTGGACCGATTTGGATATATTCTTGGAAAATTTCTAAAGAATATCATAAGAAAAAATGGAAATTTTGGGATAAATGGAAAGTACATTTTTGTATGAACTCAAGATCAAAACTCATGTTTCGAATTGCAGCACATAACAGTTAGTTTCAAATAAAAGATTTAATTACACTTTGTTATTCATTACCTAAATTTGCAAACATAAATCAGTATTTTCCGGAATTCTATTATGCGTGAATGTTTTTTTTTTAAATTATCCTATTTACTTACCATTTTTTGTTTTTTCAACCATACAAGATTTATACCAATAATTTTACCTTAGATAAAAAAAATGTATCATCGACCAATTTTCAGTCAGTAATAAAATTACGTTTATATTGCTCGCATTAAAAAATACGGAATTATCGTATGATTTTAAATTATTCCATACTAGCTTTCACTTCACGGGTTAAACTGCATTCCTGAGGTACTTAATAGTTCTTACTAAAAAGAATAATATGTTAATCTAGAACAAATTCTATTTGTATGGCAATTTCGTTCAAATCTCATTAACAGTTACGTGCGAAGATTAACAAGCGTACAAACAACTAGAAATATTTGTGGTATCTAATATTAAATTACATATAATTCTTTTATTGACGTTTTTAAACTATTGAACACTTAGCAATAGAACGTAACTTTGCTGTCTTCTTCAGACAGTCTTCAGCTCGAAGTGTTTACTCTTCGAAGCTCAGGTTCGTATGTTTAAGGCGATACGTGCCTTTCATTCGAAACCGTTAATTGTTTTAGCATACAAACAAAATTGGCAAAGAAGACAGCTAATAATATATGCAGGTATAAATAACACCAAAAAAGAAAAGCAATATGGAAAGTTTAAGCAATTTTCTAGAATAAAGAGAGTTTCAATCAAAGTTACTGGAAACACAAACTGAAGAGTTGCTCGGAAACGCCAAGCTTTCACATGCGACAAACAAAGGCACCCACATTTCAAACCTGATCAGAAATAATATACCTAAACCCTAACTATCGGTTTCTATTTACTCTGTCACAAAATCTAAACTGAACATATAAACAAACAAACTGTAACCTGTAATAACCCGTGTAACTGCTAGAATAAAGAAAACCCTTCGTATGCATTTTCCTGAAAAGTAGAAATAAGAACAATAGAATAAATTATAACAGAATAGGATAATAATTAAAGAATGGGAACCCACCCATAAAAGTAGCGAAAGTTGACGAATGCAAGAAAGAAATAGTATGAGGAATGAAAGTGCGAGAAGAATAGACGCGAGAACTAGAATGAAAGAGACAGTACCAGAACAGGCTCCATCAAAGGTAGGAGGAAAAAAAAAACCTAACGAACATATAAAAACCAGCCAACAGCCATTGTAAGTCAATTGGGATATTTCTATTCATGCAAATGGTTTTCGTGATGCAACTTCCATCTTACAATAGCATAGAACCTCAATAGTAAGTAGTAAAATATATCGACAGGATAATCCTTGTAAGCATTCTCGCGTAATAATCATAGGCTCAATAGTTAGAGAAAAAGTTTGTAAGTTTGGATGCAGGAGTTAATTTCTGAAACAACTCATCCGATTTAAAAAAGTATTTCAGTGATAGAAAGCTACACTATTTCTGAATGGCATACCCTATGTTATTATCTCGGGATACATTAGATCCCTTAAGAATGCAATAGCCAACTTATTTCTTCAAATACTAATTTTAATATTCAAAATCTTATAGGTTTCTCCAATGAACACGGTTAAAAATCAAGTGTTCGTAAATGTCAAAAGTGTTTATCACTAGCAAAAAGATTGATATTTATAAGTTATCTTCGATTTCAACCTCACTACCCGCAAGGTTGTCGTACTTATTCAAAGTAGCAGGTAACTACAATACCTTTGACCTCCATAAGTGCCATCTTAGAGCCATAAATAATGCTTTGACTTTGAATTCGAAGTATAAGCGCCAAAGCGTATACATAAAGTTAAAGAAAAGTCGTAGGAAAATATCCATAATAAAAAGTTCTACAAGCTGGGGAACACTTATTGACTGGCATTTAAAAGGAGAAAGGTTATTTTTGCATAAAACTATAATACCTAAAATATGATCACACTCCGATAATTTTTTTTTAATTACCTGCAAAGAGGTTTCATAAAAATATGGTATGGCCAGACCATAGACTAGGATGATATAAAAGAAACTAATTAAAAATAAACCATGTCCAAAAAAAGGTCTGCAAAGAAAAATATAGAAATATTTCTTACGTAGGTACGTACAACTTTTGCTCTAATTAGAAGGTACTTTGACAGAGAAGAGAGATAACGTGGCATGAAGCGTGACGAATCGAGGCTTACTCATTACATCTTAGGCAAGCAACCTGTATGCCGTAGCCAGGTGACACACGTAACAGAATATAAATTGATATGTCGAAGGCATTGCACAGAAAGACGTAATTAATTCAATATCAGTTACATGCCGTGTTGCTAATCAATCGAGTAATCATAGTAATTAATTGAGTTTGACGCGAATACACAGCGCCTGATCAACGTTCTCGTATCTATGTGATCGAAATTACCGATACCATCAAATAGGTAATCTATGGTATACGACGGAATATTAATGGCATAATTAGAAAACATGATTAATCACTAATAATACCAGGTTGAGCTGTTTAATCAGATGTTTTGTAGCTTGTCAAAATACGATATTTAGAAATTTAATCCCAGCCCTCTTATTCAGTTAATACAAACTTCGTCGGCGAGCTGCTTCACGGAGGCCTCGGAGAGCTTATCTCTCACGTGATTAGTAGTATTAGCGTAGTTAGCGAAAGAGAAAGAGCACAGAGGCTGTGAGGAAACATCCTCGAGTTAGTGTAATTTTCCGTACAGAATCGAGCCCCAGCAAAAGATTACGAAGTGCAGGTAAAGTTCGCGTACAATTTTGACTTATTTATTTTCATGAAATACTATGCTACTAATTTCTAAAACAGAATTAATAGTATGCTTTAACAGAACTCGTATATGCATGCTAAACGAGCAAGTAATAGCTAATAAGCTCATTCCATGTCCAGTAGCATTAATTTCGTGTAATAGTTACGGCCTCCAGCAGTAATTTAACACCTTGGGGAGTTTTATATCCCACGTAGACTATATTAAGTACAAGGAACTTTATTAAGTGAGGAATATCCGATTGTTATGCTCAATACATAGGGTTTTAATTAGTATAGCCAACCTTCATAGAAGCGCTATTGAAAGGGAGCATATTTTGACAACCAACATAATATTTAACAAACTTAGGAAAGCTTTCCAATAGTCATGGTCAACAAATATCATTGTCTTTTGGTCAACACAACGGGTAGATGTTCCACCTGATGGGAGGCGGTCACCGCCGCCTATAGACGTTTGCAACACCATGGGGTTGCCAATGTGTTGTCCACCCTGTGACGCGAAGTTGTTGAGTCTCATGTGGTTCTAAATTGATCGACCCCTACCTGACGAGGGAATGGATATATTTGAAGGTAAGGAAGTAGTACTTCCCTGGATGAAATCTGCACTAAGAGCCCTACTACGTCCAAGATGATGAATATAAAATATGATAAATCATGTATGAATCTGTTCGTTGTTAAGCGTATCGCTTCAGAACGGCAGGACCGAATTGGCACTATTTTTTAATTAAATTACAGAACCATTAGGGCTTCCTAAAGTCTGGAAATAAAGAAAATAAAATGTTAAGTATGTATTTTTTTTCTATCGGACTTTTGTATAAAATGAACCCCACTCTCGATACGGAACTACTAGTATTAAATATATCACAGTAAATATTGAACATAATTATGAAGTAATGTAACAAATTATCAAAATCCTCACATAGTCGTACAACCGTAAGGCTACATGAGTAGAGCGCAGGCTGTTGCAAGGCGCGACACCCTTCACTTTCCGCGGCCGGCGCCATTCGACGTCCGGACGTGTTTATTTTTCATTTCCGCCCGGACCGGCCAGCCCCGAGCCGTGTTGGGCCGAATATCCCTCGGGCTATTGGTGCAATTTAGGAGAGGACAGCGATTTATTTTAAAAAAATTTACTTAATTTTTTTTTAAACGCCTCGTAAACAGTAAACGTATCCCTCAAAAGACCGAGCAAGAGTAGCGTGTACTAATGCTAAGAAAATGTATTGTTAACTATTACACATAGCGACAGACAATATAATACTGGTTTTCCAGGTACTCTTGTTCATGTAATGTATTTACAATACTGCCTGTAAATAAAGGTTATCAGCAATCACAACAATGGTAAATAACTCGTAGACCTCTACGAATAATTGCTACGAATGCTCCTATGGCCGATCTAACTTCCTTACAATAGCATTAATATTAATGGCTTTAACGTATACAGGCCTTCGATTCTGTAAGGAAAATGATACTAGCTCGAGAAATTTCCTCGCAGCCTCTATGCACTGTCTGACCGGTAAGTTCATAAATATTTAAAAAAACAATCCTCAGTTATATTTCTTAGTATTTGTGACAACAGTGAAAACTGGTTGATAGCAATCTGTTACGCTACAGTATCGCAACTTGTACCGATCATTTACACGAGTGCAACAAGGCTGCCCGAAGAGCTATGTAGACATAGAAGGGACTGAAATAATATTTTAATAAAGCTTTACCTACTCCGTTATCCGTTACCTAAGTTTATTTTGATAATCAGTACAATTTGAGGCTTATGTATTTATGAAGTGTTGTTAAAGGTGACACTGGATATCAAAGTTAGTATTTATGACAAAAAGTTGACATACAGACTGTCAACCTTATAGTAAATTGTCACCATCACTTGTCAATATTTTCAATAACAAATCGCAATCATAATATCTAAACTTTAATCAGTGACTTTATTGGGTGATAATAAATTTACATACGAGTATGTATTTTCTGGATCTCAATAACAGTGCCACCTACCAGTTCCAACTATAGCAAAAAAAAAAACAAAAAAAAGTATGAAAATAAAATCGGTCAAGCCACTTACGATTTTTTTCACACCAGTTTTTTTTTTATATCATAAAATCTAAATATACGAATTGAGAACCTCCTTTTTTGAAGTCTGATAAAAAGGTTATCCGTCTACTACGTAGACATATAGGCCTGCATCAACGACTTTTTTTGAGTTATAAAGCTATCGAGCCGACCGATGCATCACCTGTTAACTGGTCACCGACGCCCATAGACACGAGCAATACTAAGGGAATAGCCAATATGATGCCAACATATTATGCCTAGAAGCCAACTGGCTCTAAGTGCAACTGATGTAGGAGCACCGATGGGTATTTTAACATGTTCGGACAGTATCAACTTGTAACAAACAAAATGGTTATAATCTTAGGTGCTTCTTCAGAAAACTCCCTTCCAGAAATTTCAGATAACTGCTGAGTTAGGTAAATACTAAATTAAGGACTCACTTGGGATTCTCCTACACGCACTCAGCAAAGTCCTCCATGCACTGATTGTCTGATTGTAATCGACATGCGAAGGAGTCGTGCATTGCGTAGTTTATACCGCACACCAAATAGACCGAATAATAGTGATGAAGCAGTAAGGATAGGCGGAGTTTAAAGTACTCACCCAGGCTTAGAATAACTAAATGTAGGTACGTATCGACATTTAGGTTTCTCCAACACATATACAATTTCTGATCAGGCTGGACTCCTGATAAAATTACGAGACACGTACCGCACACCCAAAGATATCGAATTAGAGTATTAGTATTTTTTTTGAAATGCAATCTAGTTTCAGGCTACGTAACTTCAGGTTTTACTTTTCCTAGAGTCTAAACTAAATAAATGGCTTGAATCCGGAGTATGAACTACGTGATTTTCACGACAAGAAGTATATTGATCATATAAAAAAAATAGGTTTTCAAAAGCAACAAAAATGAAGGCAATAATATTAAACTGGTATGTCTTTAAAGAACGTGGTGAAGTAGATAAATTACTCAATGTTATATCATATCTTTTATATTTCGATGGTTAGCGCAAGTCATCAGATGTCTGCTTTTCCGAATAACGTGAAAGGGTGTCCAAATCTAGACACATTTTAAGTCGTTCCAACTTTCTACCCTTGACAACTGCGAATGCTCGCAGTCGCTTGTGCCTTACTCTTAATAGAGACTACCTACCATAAATATCCGCGCTTACCACCATATTATATATTATGTTAGTAAGTACCTTCTGAAAAATAGATTAGTTATTTCCAGTTTATTATTTTCAATTTAGATTTGAGCTGAGTTTAAAACCCGTTACATTTCGATATGATACCTTCAATACACAATTAAAATCCAAGAAGATATTTAAAAGGTCAGTCACCTACCCGCGTACAACACCGTAGATAATAATTTATTCTCACCGCACAGGTGAAATAGGGGGCTTGTAAAATTGCAAAGGGACTCATCATGCTGTCCCTCTCACGTGTTTATTTATTTGTGCTCGTTTGGGGATGAGTTATCTGTTATTTTTAACGTCTCGCCCTTTCATCACAGGGGAGATAAAATAATTTGCAATGTTGGTGGTGTAGCAACATGGACAAAATTTTGTTGACTACAGAATTTTAATAAAACATGGCGGTCAATATAAAAATATTGCCGCCTTTGGTATTTAATCCACACTGCCCTATGCATTATTAATGCGTTAGTAACTCTGTCTCTTGTTACCTTTTTCCGAGTAAATGGTTTAATTTTGATGAAATTCAGCTCGCACGTTGACCATCCCTACAAGTTACTAAGTTCTTCAAAAAATCTGCTGCCCCATTTTTATTACTGAAATGCCCTGCGTAATGGGTTAGTACCTACGGCACACCGCTAGCTTATTTCTGATCATTCATGTTCTGTTGCTTGTTTCAGTTTTGTTAATGATTTCTCAGATCAACTTTCTGGTACAAGTCCTACATATTTGCGGTATCTGCCACGAATAGAGATGTAGATGTAGGAGCATAATAATAAGACATGTATTAGCTGGCATTCGCAGCCAATGTCCCGGTTCGTTTATCTCAATATCGCAGACGGACAGGCGTACGTGCGAGGAACCGATGTACGAGACTGAAATAAAATCCATGTCCACCTCTTTCTTTTTATTAAGCAATAAAATCGTTAAATTGAAAATGTTAGGGAATTTATCAGTGTACAATATCCAGGTATCGCACCTACAATACTTTTTGCTATTGGTGTTGTCTGTTTGGCTTATAAAAATGGCTTAATATTTGTTTTTCCTGTTTTTGGCTTTAGCGCTTCAAAGGTTTATGGAGCATACATTTAAAATAAAGTTCCTCAACTAAGCATATCCTGTAAGACAACAGTTTACGACAGAGAGCAAAGAACCATTTGAGTAATTAATTATTTTTCAGTAACACATCCGCACCTCAAGTAGATAAGATAGAAACATCCTTGCGCATTGTACCTATACAAATATTAAGTGTAAGATTTTTTTCGCCGATTTCATTAATTAGTTACTAATGTAAGTTAGCATGTATGTTTGTTAATAAATATTATGGGGTATCGGAGTCTGCAGAATGACAATCCTTCAATCGAGACAAACCTTTGTTGTTTATGAGATTATAGTACTATTTAAATTTAAACTTATTATGGAGGAGCGAAGTTTGAGACATTTTTCGCCAGGCTAGGTGATCATGCCTGGGGACCGCGGTCCCACTGTTGATGTTGGATGCTTGTATATATATCGAATCCTGAGAGAATTTTGATAGTGCGATGTAGGATTCTCGCGTGTTTCTACTCGTTCATAGATGTCGCCACATCACTGTAGTGCGGGCGATGAAGGATTGTACTACATGCTAGACTCGCACACGAAGGTTCATGTACTATCGTACAATATCTAATTTTAATTTTATTAGTAGTGTGAAAATTTTAAGTTTACCTATTACGGTTCATGAGATATAGCCCGCTAACAGACGGACGGAGAACGTACAGATGGACAGTGCCTTAGTAATACAGTCCCGTTAGCACCTTTAGGGTGCGGAACCCTAAAACGTCGTATTTGATTAGTTTTTAGTGTTATCTAACATTTACGTCCTAACACTTACGCACGAAAAGTTTATAAATAATACAAATAAATAAAATATCATAGATCTTTATTAAATTAGAAACATCCTCGCGTTACAGTATCTATGCTAAGTTTCAATTGCTTATTCAAACTTTGTTAACAAACATTGTCAAAGTATGAACTAGCGATATAGGTTATAACAATAATGTTAATTAGCGACAGAGAGCGAATACTTTATACGATCACATTCCGCAAATTAGCAGTTATATCCAAAAAATATAATTTTTAACAATAGATAATTTCATACTCTCTCTTTTATTATCACAGTCCAAAGCTTAAACGTTGTGATAAATAAACTACCAAGTACTTTACTAACATATTTGATGTTACTACTTAGTAACATCAAATATGTTAGTATTGAAAAACATTTACAAAAAAGCGCTGCTTTATAATAAATAAAAATTTGCAACATCGCTACACAAATTATTGTTAATTCTGGCAACTATAAATTTCACCATTTTTTTTACTAAACGTCAAAATGGATTTTTCAAACGCTAGGAGACCTATTAATTTTATAAAAAATAAATAAAATCTGCAATATCTCTACAAAAATTATTGTTAATTCTGGCAACTACGAATTTCACCATTTTTTATACTAAACATCAAAATGGATTTTCAAATGCTAGAAGACCTATAAATTTTATAAAAAATTTAAATAAAAAAAAATCTGCGACATCGCTACACAAATCATTGTTAATTCTGGCAATAAATTTCACCATATATTTATTTTCAAAATGATTATTCCAAATGCTAGAAGACCTATAAATTTTATAAGAAATATAACTTCGTTTTATAAACAATAAGCAATTATATCTAATATTCACATAAATATGCGGCGTATTCACGAACTACAATATACCTCGATACTCCAAAGCATATTAAGTACACAGAGGCTTTGTAAGTCCATTACATTTGTGCCGACATCTTTGAAGCATAATACATTTACGAACAACCGTATAACATATTATTTTTAATGCATATAATAATTACATAAACCTTGATAACATAAATGAATTAATGCTTGTTTTGTCTGTATCAGTGTAATATTTATTTAACTCGTTTTATTAATAAAAATATATCTTTTGAGAATACTTTCGACATTTTGGTTTATAATTGAGTAAGGCCAAAGTTGAACCTACATTATGAATTTCCTACATAATGCAGTTTTAAATCACTCCAATAAAACTTACAGTGTTGCCCTGAAAAATAATAGTTTATACCTAATATAATCACTGGATAATTAATATTTCTATAAATTATATCGCGTACAGAGCTATTACCGTATTTAATTCAATTATACATTACTTTGGATAAGTAGCCATTGTAATTAAACTACTTATATGATATGTCGTCGCATTAATAAATTTAATTAAGAAAATAAAATTTTAACATTTTTGATATTTTATAATATGTATGAAGAATATTTTCATTAAATAATTTAATTAAATGCAAACTGGTAAACGGGGTGAAAGCTCGTGTAAGCTTGTACTTCATTTTGTATTTTCATGTGTATGAAGAATCGTCGCTTTTTTAACGAGTAAGCAACTACTCTACATTTGACATTAAAAAGGCCCAATTTGACAGGTAAGAATGTCATCGAAAAATCCTCTTTATTATTTATGATATAAGATTAATTTTTGATCAATAGTTAATTATATGATGACGCTGAAGAATTAACCTTATCACAACAAGAATAGAGTAGATTTTTCTTTAACACTCTTAGCTGTGAAAACAGTCCTGTTAGATCTCAGTTTTCTAATCTAAATCCCATGATGACGTGGTGAGTGATAGTGATTAAAAAAACAAATAAACATCATTCAACATAAACAAGAAAGAGTAATTCGTTGTTTAATTTGTCTATGGATTATTATTTTATATATTTTTACAAAATTACAGATTTCCTTACTTAGTTACACAATGATGTACCCAGGTTATATTGCTATGTTTTCATATTTTACTCGTGAACTGTTTGTAGTATTATTTTTTTTAGTAATTAGAGTTATTGTTATCATCGATACAATGGCACTCACACATTTTACAATTTTAAACATCCTTAAAACAGACTTTGTAAAAACATTTTTGTAAATAAAAATTTAATTATTTAAATGCTAAGTACAAAAATATATAATAATCAAATGTATGTGCTCATGTTATGAATTAGACCATATTATTCAAGAAAAAAGGTATTCATTCTTGGACCATTAATTCAAATAAGGTTCTTACAGGTAGTGACTTACAACCTTCCTCATTATTTTTCACTTAAATACTGTACATACTCAACAGAGAAAAACAGGAAGGTGGTCAATAAATACATGACCATTTAAACACCATCCATCATGAAAAAACATTATTAACGAGTTAGTTTAAGTAGGTACATTATTTAAACAATATATAGTTTATCAAGATGAACTCGAGAACATTTCTGTATTTACTCTGAACATGACAGATAACGTAAACTCTCGCGAAGGTCATTTAACTGGTCTGAACAAACAGACTAATTAGCAATAGGTAGATATGCTAATTAGAACAATATTAAGTTTTGTTTGGTCATTATAAACCGAGAAATGACACACAATACAATATGAAACGCTAATTCGTTCGTCATGATCTGAAGCAATTTACGAAACCCCACCGCTTTACGTCAGTAAATGACGTAACCCGAAACGTGACCATTTTCCTGGTGTTTTCTTAAGTATTACTGAACTTTGTATGCAGTGACTTTTTATGCAGCTTTTGCAACCACTTCTCTGCAAGTACCTTATTGATTGCTATAAAACGAAATAAAATTCTATTGATAAGACTATGGTTGATAAAAGATGTTAATGAAAATCATAAATATACTACTCAAGTTAAATAAGTACAGAAAATGGTACCCTAACGCTGCTTAGTTTTATTTTTTATAAAAATAGTTTTTATAATCAGACTAATACTAAAGTTACTTTTTTAATATTTAAAAATAGAATTTTCCTATTCAAAGCAGATATTAAAAAAGAAAGCTAAATGCATAAATTTATAAGCCCTATTACAAACACGCAACAATCATATCTTATATTCAAATTAAGATATCTTAGTGTTACAGGTCAGATTAAGTTATAGGAAGATACAGTGTTGTTCATAAACAAGAGAACTGTGCTATCATATCTAATTATCTACCGTAATCAGTAACGCCATGTTTTAACAAAACTCATTGGTTTCACAAAAAATTTCACAGGTCAAGTTGAGCCGATAATTATAATATTGACTTACTACCATTGTTACTCCAGTTGATCAATGTATCAGAATTACCATCTTCTATATCCAGTAGGAGATTGTCCCTGTCATTATCTTCTGAAATATTTGACCGAGACATTACTATATCTTCATCATTTGTTTGCAGGTTGACATAGGATAATGATTTCTTTTTCTGTCCTAAATCAAAAATTTCCAAGTCTTCATCTTCATCATCGTCTGACTCCATAGTTAACGGCACTCTGGATAGCTCCAATTTGTCCTTGTCTTCGGATTGTAGAACGCCATACCTGAACTGGTTTGCATCAATCACCATATTGTTTGTTTCGCTTTTATTCTGTTTTCCCCTGGAATTTGTTATCATTGTATGTGTTAGTTTCATATATGAAATTATTGATGAAAGATATTATAAAAAAAAGATGTTCAAACAAAAGAGGTGAAGCAAAATGAGGTTCTCAATTAGCTGTATTTTTTTATATCACCATTTCAAATAACAATAATTAAGAATAAAGTTTATTGCTTATACACACATCTTAATGTTATCTTAAATGAAAGAATCCACAGAATACAAAATTGGCCTTCATATTCTATTCATACTACAAGGTTGAGATGTATACAGTTTAATGCACCATTCAAGGTTTAAAAGTTTAACAAATTAAGAAACAAACCATCATGCATATCAATGGTTTGAATGTAATCAACATAATTTAACATACTTATGATCCATTATCAGTCATCCACATTGTTTTTGTAAATAAGCCAACTGTAAACTATTTTGTATTATCTTATTTTGTTTAGCTGAGGCTGAAATGGCTGTGTCAACAATGTCACAGAATATGAAGTAGCTAACCATTCTACACATTCCCAGCATAAAAGTAGCCTGTAGTAGTATGCACTTTAGTGCATAGAAATACCCTTTTACGCACTGTCAGCTACCTCCATGCAATGGAAATGTATGTAAATGTTATAAAACTTTTAAAAAAGTAATTTGTACATATTTTTGCCAACTTTTTATTCCCCATAGGCAAATGGTTTAGTTAGCAACAAGGTAAATTGAGTCAAATTTACTCAGACAAAAAACTTTTTTAGATTAAAAAAGTCAGTGGTCAATGTTTAATGTTTTCACTGATGATATTTCTCGTGAACCCTTTAGGTAACAAGTTAACAATAAAAAGAATGCATTATAAACTCACCTGTAAAATATGAAATAAGCAGTTGCTAAAAGTGCAAATCCACCAAAAACAATAAAACCTCTTTTCAAGACTCCGGGACTGTTCAAATCTAAGTCCTTCACAGTAGCTTTCTCAGTTGAATTAATTTTTACATCAGCATTTAGCACTGGAGATGTAGGAATTGTTTTTTCTGTGACATTACCTGAAAATTTTAAAGGAAATATTATATTTACAGGTTGTAACACGTTGGATTAAATTAAATCTAAATGTATAACAAGGCAGTGTGGATTTATTAAAAAATAACTCACCCAGATTAGCCACCAAAAATGAGTCATAATATTTTAAGTGCCCAGAGAATTTTATCTCATAAACAGTAAGTTATTATTTAATTAAATCCATCATAAAAGTCATTAAGCAGAAGTATATTTACCTACATCAATATTTTTAAATTAGATAACATATAAGGAAAACTGAACAATATCCCTATAATTCTCACTGCTAACAGGTTATAATCATGACCTGGGTTTTTAGAAGTTAACCTAGAATAAATAGACCTATCAAATGGTTTTGATATTTATACATCATCATTGTCAGCAGACTGGATTCATGACACTATGCAACTTTATCTACTATTAGTTCTAACTTATAGTTGGTCTACCAAACATATACTAATTTTCAAGTTTAGATATTTATTTAATCGAATGGCACCATACTCGGTTTAAGAGCTCAACATAGATAAATTCTCACTTAATTTTGTTGGTTCAGGTATAACAGCTGTAGTTTTATTTGATAGTTGAGAGGGCTTATTCTCGATGCTTTCAACCTTGCTGACATCATCTTTTTCAACCTTCGGCAATTGGGCTACCGAAGGCGCTGGAGTGTTTCCACCTACAACAGCATCATTGGCACCACCTTCAACTGGTAAATCTTTCTGGGTGTCACGTAGAACCCTCAACAATTTCGCAGCATTATGAACCGATGGCCATAGTGAGAATCTTGTATTGAAGTCACTAACATGACCTTTAAGGCCAAAATCATTATCCTGCGACGTCCTCACGCAGTTCAAACACAATAACAACAAAGCACAACGTATTAGCATAGTTTACGTATTTGGAAGGTATTTGATAGATCAAAGAAATGTAAATTCACCTTATTACAAAATGAATAGAGTATATAACAATCTAAAATAATATTTTTATTTCACAACTCACACGAGAATTGAATCAATCGTCTCGTCGACTTTTTATTTTAAAAGTCAATGTCACTTTGACATTACGTACCACAGATGTTGTAGGTAGTCGATTTTTCACTATCCGAGAGTGTTTCAGTTGCCACTCCGATAGATAAAACATTTTTGATTTTAATGTAGAATGCAGGGTGTAAGAGCCATCTGAGGCTAAAACATTCGTCCTTACAAAAAAAAATGTAGAATGCTTTATTTTTACACAACGTACTTTTAAACAACGGTCGATTGATAACCGCAATCGAAATGTAAATATCAAGATTCTTTCCAATATTTAACATTTTGTCGAGTTAGAGCCAGGACTCGGTGCACAACCCAATTTATTATTTTATTGACTAGAACACTGGTCGCAAATGTCAGGTACCTGGATTTTCCAATTCGAAAACCCAGCAGGGCGAATGTGTAATGCTCTCGGAATGGTCATTGGGTATTACCCAATTATCAATATAATATAAATCAGCTTCAACAGTAAATCTGAGAGAGTTACACAATTTGGGACTTTTACTATTGGCTATTTTCTTAAGTTAATAGCGGCCAGATTCAAATACCCTGATCGATCCATGTGAAGAATGAAGTTGCGCATAGGTAAGTTAGACAGTAGGATGTCCACGGTGTGATTCATACCGCAGAGTTCTGAATCTGTCAGTAACTAATAATATTTTATTTTGGCGGGAACTTGCAAAGTGGCCTTTTGTTTATTTAGGTTGGTTTCATTCAAAGGTCAATAGTACTGTATATACCTAGTCAAATACCGACGGCCCCAGGAGGTCTTTTTAAAAAACACAATTAGAATTTGTAATACGTGAAGTTTATTCGACCGATTGCTTAAGACTAACTTATTCTAACATAATAAATTCAATCATGGTTGAAGACCACCTAGAAAGAATGCATGCATGAATAACATCCGTTCTTATCACTGCTGAGTAGTGCTGACTATGTGTGAACGGTTAGAGTTCCAGGATGGGTATCTTGTCGCATGACTTCTCCCTCCTGAGATTCGAAATTATCCGAAGGATTCGGAGAATTTCGGAAATTACATTTATATCCAATTTTCTTAAGCCTAATATAGAGAATAACTAATAGCGATGCTACCATAATCATATATAATGCTATCGTCCAGATGCTTACACTATAAACTCTGATTTCACTGATTTCACTTTCATTTTCATCGACACTTTTAACTGATTTCACTAATAAACGCATGTTTTCCAAATTCATATCTTCTAGCTTTACTGGTTTACTTTCTTGAATCTTTAACTTATTAATGTGTGGAAGATTAACTATTGGTAGCCTGGAATATTTCAGTTCCGCTACCTGATGTGCTCGTAACTTTAATGAGAATTTATCTATTTTAACTTCACATACATCTTCGAGTGTGACTATATATGTTCCTTGTATATGTTTCTGGATAACTTCATTTTCGCAAATTCTTTGCATGAGTATATTTTCTTTGGTATATACAATCCATCGATTAAGCTGGATGTGTTGCACTAGAACGTTCTCTAATATAACTGGAATTAGAGTACATGCAGTTAAGTTTTTATCATACTTCATTAAGTCGGAAATACACTGGTCTTCAATGAATTGGGTGTTAGCATCTTCGAAACAGATGAAACTGGAAACTGCGATCAGCTGGCACGGCTGGGCGAGTGGCTTGGAGGTCAATCCTTTCATTATTAGGTAAGGATATTTGGGTAGGATGATGTAAGTTTCAAGATCACGGAATACAGGGACAGGGTACAATTTATAATACATATAGGTATTTTTACCAATAAGTGGAATTTCTAATAAAAATGTTAACTGATTTCCTTTACAGAATGCTTCTATGCTAAAAGTTTGTTCAATTTTAACAAGATTTTCTTGATTTGCTGGGAAAGCTAATCTCTCTGTTTTTTCAATGTTTTTAAGTATAATTAACAAGTCATCGGAATCAATAATTGACTGGTGTAAAGTCTTAAGTTTACAGAAAGCTATGGCAGTTTCTACTTCATTCAATTTAGTAGAAATGCTTTGAAAATTATGTAAAATTAGTGAGTAAACATTACAAAATCATTATGCTCTTTTTCTTTTAATGTATCCAAATCATTCTGAATACCCTTTAGTTTCTTATCGAGTTGAATTATATTATTATGAATGGATTGTGTAATGTTACTAAAGTTTTCAACAATTTCGGCGACCAGAGTTATCTTTTGATTAAAGATGCTTTGCTTAGATTTTATATTTTCGACAATTCGATCATACCTTTTAGCATCCTCATGGTCTAGATTTCCCGTAATGATCTTGATCATGCTACCTAGCGGATTCAGAATACCGCGCTTAACTCTATAACTAGGAACTAGTTGCTTATACTTATTTATAGTAGAGTTCATAATATACTCTACTTGAATCCGAAAGTTAAGGAACATTATATTAATATATGTCTGATTAAAGTTTACGTCTATTAGACTATTTAAATCAGAAAACCTTGCTATGTTCAAATTTAAATCTTCAGATAATGTATTCAAGTCAAGTATTCTAATAATAGTCCATTTTTCATTGCTTGTCACAGCGGTTCCTTCCTTTAAAGGTAAGATTCCTGGAATACCCTCAAGTGACTGCAGTTGAAGGGCCTGGAGTAGGGTCACTGCCATCAGGACCAACACGACGGTCCGGACGCGTCTGTGGAGGACGTTTTATGTCTTTAATTGGGACTCTAACTATGCGATTACCTTTGACCACCCTCACAATATTTTTATCTATTTCTCCTGTTACTATAGCCTTATCATACCTGGGTTTATCCTTACTTCGCCTAACGTTCGTTATAGAAAACAACGTCATCTTTGTCTACATCAAATTCTACTTCACCACCCTTTTTATTCCTAGTTTGCTCTTTAATTTGTAACATTTTATCTGATAAATTTTTATATAGAAATGTTGTACGTTTTTTATGGTCACGCGTTAATACCTGCATATATTCTTTATCTATATTGACATTAAATGTACTTTTAGATTCTGTGTGGCCAAAAACTACTCCAAAGGGTGTAAGCCCGGTTACAGAGTGAATAGTATGGTTATAGGCCATAATGGCATACGTCATTACGGTTGAAGCATCTGTAAATTTTTGTTCATATTTAGCTAGCCTATATATTTCTATTCGAATGAAATCTCTCAACTAAGCCCATCGAGTTTGGGTTATTAGGTGTTCCTAAATGTAAATGTATCTTATAAAAGTCTAAAAGTTCTCTTATTAAAAAGTTATTGAATTCTGATCCTGAATCTGAACTTATTTTTGTGGGTGTTCCATAGAAGGAAAAATATTTAATTAGGGCCCTTACTACCTCCGGTGCTGATTGGTTTGGTATTTCAAATGCCTGTCCTAGTTTGCTAAACGCATCAATAATTGTAAGAAAAGACTTTCCTTCTATTTTAAATACGTCGATAAATAACTCCTCAAACGGCTTATTCTGAGTTTGTGTCAATTGTAAAGTTGGCTTAAGAGGTTTTCTGTCATATTTCATCTTTCTACAAGCTTCGCATGTATTAATAACTGCTGCTACCGTTATATCCATATTACTCCAAAAGTAGTTACGTTTTAAATGTGACACTGTTTCTTTAATACCACGATGACAACTCTTACCAACATGATATTTTAAGATTATTTGCCGTTGTTCGTCTTCATTTTCCACATACACTACCCTTTCAGTACACTCCAGAATTTTTACAGATCCTTGTTTGAATAGTTTTATTACTGCTTCTGTAAATTCGACTCTATGTTGTGGCTCTTCGAAATATATAAAATACTTGATTTTATCTCTAATGTATCTTTTAAGAAAACTAATTATTAAATCAGATCTGCCTAGAGGCATGTGTACTTCCAAAATCTTTTGCTTTTTGTTTGAAATATCTTTAATTCCTATTTCATGCCTAAACCACGTGTGCACTAATATTTGATTAGGCTTTGTATCAATAGCTTCGTTCAATATAGGGATACCAATAGATTCTGTATCACGCGCTGAATGCACTGTTTCGGAACCTATTCTAGTATCCGTTTCTGAGGCTGTAATCGTACCACTAGAAGGCGCTAATATGGAATACGGTGAATTTGGTTTGTGTTTATCTAGGTTAATCGTTTTCGAATTCGAATCTGATGATGCCGTTAGGGTTCTTTCGAAATCTGAATTAACTAATGCAGGGTTTGCGGTTCCCGATATTGCTTTCCTATTTTTATTTACCATATCTGATATTTCATTCATCACGCTTTTACAGTAGTTTTGTAATTCTACCTCATTATCATCGATGTTAACTTGCATTGATAAACTATCCTCACTGTCACTTCCTAATGCGTTAATTCTTATTCTTGAAAGCGCGTCCGCATTTGTATTTTGACTACCGTTTTTATAGATTACGTCGTAACTATATTCGGCAAGTCTTAAACGCCACCGAGTAATTTAACTACTTGGTTCCTCAAATGAATTTAACCAAGATAACGGCCTATGGTCGGTGTATATGGTGAACTTTTTACCATAGAGATATGGACGAAAATGTTTAACAGCCCATATGATAGCTAGTGCTTCTTTTTCTATAGTGCTGTACCTAGTTTCAGCGTCGTTTAGTGTTCGAGAAGCGAACGCTACTGGTCGATCACTACCTACTGTACCTTGAGATAATACAGATCCTATAGCGAAATCTGAGGCATCTGTTGTTAGGATAAATGGTTTCTCAAAATCAGGAAACTGGAGTAGAGGTGCATTTGTTAATAATTCTTTGCACTTTTCAAATGCTTCTACAAATTCTCTACTAATAATAACCTTATGGTTCTTTTTAAGGCAAACTGTCAGAGGTCTTGTCAGTTTCGCAAAATCCTTTATAAATTTCCTGTAATAGCCTATCAATCCTAAGAAACTTTTGATGTCAGTTTGAGTTCTTGGAAGTGGGAATTTTAGTACTGCTTGAATCTTGTCATTGTTAGGTTTCAGTCCGTCCTTTGTTATTGAGTGACCCAAGTACAGAACTTCTTTACGAATAAATTCTGACTTATCTAGTTGTATTTTTAGGTTAGTGTCTCTAAGTCGGTCAAAGATTTTACGCAATTTATCTATGTGTTCCTGCAGACTAGATGAGAATATGATAATGTCATCTAGATACACTAGGCAGTGCATTCCCTGAAGCCCACGTAGAATATTGTCCATTGCCCTTTGAAAAGTAGCAGATGCTGTCTTTAGACCGAAGGGCATGCGCTAAAATTCGAAATGCCCTGCTTGGGAACTAAATGCAGTTTTTTGTCGGTCTTTCTTTTCTATTTCTAGTTGGTGATAACCACTAGCCAAATCTAATGTAGTAAAATAATTGGACTTTCCTAATTTGTCAAATAAATCGGCTATATTTGGTAGTGGATATTTATCGTCAGTGGTCATCTCGTTCAATCGTCTATAATCAATTACCATTCTATATTTCTTTTCTCCCGAAGCATCGAGCTTTTTAGACACAAGATGGACGGGGGAATTCCATGGAGAGAATGATTCTTGGATAACATTGTCCTTTAGTAATTTGTCAACTTGCCTATTTATTTCGTCATTAACTGTTTGTGGTTGTCGGTACGGTCGGATGTAGACTGGATCGTCACTATTAGTTCTAATTTCATGCTTAACCTTATTGGTAAAAGTCAGAGGTAATTTGTCACAATAAAAGATGTCTCTGTATTCATAACACAGATCTTTAATTGCTTTCCTTTCTTCATTATTTGTATGGTTGAGTCTCAGTTTTTCTAGATTTTCTGTCAAAAGGTCGTCTATGTCTAAATCATTACCAGCTATATTATTAACTGTACACAACTCGGGTTCGTATTGAACTACATTCATTAGATGGTTAATTTTTAATGTAACTGGTACCACGGATGTATTTTGAATAACTGTGTACGCTTGCCCATTTACACAATTAACTAACGCAGATGGCATTCTGATTCCATTGGCAAACTCTCTGAATTCTAATATACCTGTCCCGTTATGTAAATCTGTCGGAATTCTTACACGCGTTTCCGATCGCGGATCTAATCTAATATTAATTTGAGGATTATATATGAAAGGAATTTCGGTATCACGGGTTCGTAGGACTTGATGTTTCATATCTATGTTCGCGTCAAGTTGCGCAAGAAGATCGGAACCTATCAATCCATCATAATCTGAGTCTACAGTGTATACGTAGAAAGTGTGGGCGTCTACACTTCCGAATGATTCTGGGAGTGGAATGTGAATTGCTTCGTTATGCGAACTTCTCCCATGAGTACTTATTACTTCGAATGGTACTGCAAATATATATTGTTTGAAGAACTGGTTTGTTTTCTCAGCACTAATGAACGATCGTGAGCTGCCAGTATCTATCATTAATTTTGAATCTATCTCGGGTAAATAAATATATGGTAGTTTTGCGAAATTGTCATAATTTAAATTCAATATTTCGGGGGAATCGTTTCCGAGGCAAGTTTGTAAAAATTTTCGTCATTCACTGCCTCTGGGTCATAGTATGTCTCCGTCAGGGCCATTGCATTCAAATGTTCATCGTAATTAAAATCGTAATTATAATTTACGTCATTCCCTATGTCATTGCCTACGCCATTCCCTACGTCATAACATTCGTTATTGTTTTCAGGAATAACTTCAATTTCGTTATGGAATGCTTGATTATGCCGTGGCGCCGGCAATGCCGTCCGCATTGTAACGTCTGTGCTAACTGGTAATTGTTGCCCTGCAATTCCAAATTTGAATTGGTTCGCAGGTGATTGATTAAACGACTGCCTAAATTGATTTGGGGCTTGAATGAAATTTGGTCTGTATCCCTGATGTGCATTACCGAAATTCGGTCTATATCCTTGAGGTGTATTACCAAAATTTGGTCTATAACCTTGAGGTGCACCGATTTTTTGTCCTTGGTTAGGTATACCGAACTTGAAGTTTTGTTGCTGAGTCTGTGGCCTAAAGCCAGTATGAGGTACTCCAAATTTAAATTGTGGTGCTTGGTAATTTCCATAATTGAAATGAGAATTACTTGGTCTTACCTGATTTGGCCAAATCTAGGACTTGCTTGGAATGGTGAATTTACATTGGTTGTAAAATATGGCTTCAAACCAAATTTTTCAACAAAAGGATTATGAGAGGGCGATAGCTGTGCCTTGTTCATACCTGTACGTAGCATTTTATTCCGGGAATTATACTGAAATTGGAAGTTTACTTCTTCCAGTACAATACTAAGAGCTTCTTCTAAAGTTTTGCTACCCTTAAGTCTTACTATACGTATTAGATCTTCTGGAAGATTATACAGAAAAACGTTCAAAGATAAATTGTCATAGATAATAATTTTGCTCCGCCTAATATTCAAATCTATTTCCATGTTAACCTTAGCTATAAGAGTACTTTTTACTTGCTGGATTCGATTACAGAAATCTAGATAGGATTCATTCTGATTCATTTTTAAAGTTTCTAATTCTATAGCTATACACTCTTCAGACCTCGGATCTCCGAAATGTTGTATGAGGACAGATTTTAACTCGGTCCAAGATTCGATGTCTTGTCTTTCACTTAGAAGCTGTGCAGCTTTACCGGTCAACTTACTAGACACTACATGATAGACATATAAATCTTGCGCCGGGTTTGATTCATGCTTATAACATTTAATGACATATTCACATTTTTTAATAAAGAAGTTAAGAAGTTTTTCATTACCGTCAAATGCGGGTATGACTGAGGACATTTCCTTAGGGATAGCGACAATCTTAGCTTCAGCCATTGTGAAAATTTTATTTTATTTTCAGTTGTTAAAAATATGATTCTATAAAATGTAAGTTATGTAAATATACCCAAATTTCACGATTGAAATATTCTTAATTATAATAATTTCTACAATAGAAATCCTTACTGTTATACTTATATATATCTACGTACTATCGAAATATAATCACCGATGTCTAGTGCAATTATACCGAAATCAGTTAACAATTAAACTAGGTAAAGTTCGACCTAAGATAATATTAAACAGATTTTATGTGGAAATGGTATGGTGGAAACAGGGAATAATGAATTTGGATTACTCACAAGCCACACATCTTTTCCGTTGAGTCAGCAATGGCGCCTTTGTCCTGGATCACGGGCCGCTCCGGGAGACAAATTTGTTTGGTTCGTAAGAATACCCAAATACTTGCTGTACTATTTCGCGACAAAACCGATTTTGGGGATTTGAATATAGCGTAAGCACGGCAGTAGGATTAAAGGGTATCCTACCGGCTGCGCCAGTCAAATACCGACGGCCCCAGGAGGACTTTTTTAAAAACACAATTAGAATTTGTAATACGTGAAGTTTATTCGACCGATTGCTTAAGACTAACTTATTCTAACATAATAAATTCAATCATGGTTGAAGACCACCTAGAAAGAATGCATGCATGAATAACATCCGTTCTTATCACTGCTGAGTAGTGCTGACTATGTGTGAACGGTTAGAGTTCCAGGATGGGTATCTTGTCGCATGACTACCTACCTTTGAAGTAATGTTTATATGTTTCCATCGTCCTCCACAAAAATAAATGTTCAAAATGTCTATTATGGTATGTATTTTGAAATGTTTTTTTTTACCGTTAGAGATTATTATCATACTCACTCAACAAACCAAGTCACAACTCTCGTACACAGCACGACAATCACTACACACACACACGTCACACCCTAATGAAATGTGATATACACAGACCTATTTCAGAATTAAGATTTGGTTAGGTATTTGGTACCTAATTTACCTTTAGTTATTATTTTGTTTTGTTAAAATTTATCAATGACGCTGTTTGTTTCCTCTGATAAATAAAAATATACACAAAAGTTAAATAACATTGTTTTGAGTGTGCAAAAACTGTAGGCAGATAGGTATATGAAATGAAAATATTTTTATTCAAATACCGGCTCTCGACTCTAATACCGGTTCGGAAGATTGTTTTTTACTGAGAAAAGCCGGCAATAAACTCGGCAATTACTCTTTTTAAAAACGAACTTAGATTCCATAAAATTTATTTTGTCTTACTGATAATACCTGTGTGTTATCGCAAATGTGATTATTATGCAATAATATAATATTATGAATATCTAATTAAAGAAAATATATACAAACAAACTAATGCTGACCAGCCCCCACAAGCAGGACCTGTTCACAAGTTTGACGCATGTGGCAGCCATTGCCTTCTTCGCCATATTGTATGGAAGTGAGCGACCCGCCACACGACGCCGCCGTAAGCAAAGGCATTAAAGCGAGCATGACTAACTTAAGTTTGATGCAAATAATAATAAGAATTTATGAATTTTAAAATACACACAAAGTGTTATCACCATAAAATGTTATGAGTTGTGAGAATATAATAAAATATATGTTTAATGATGAATGTTAAATTCCTACTAAGACCTATTAAAACCTACCTAATAATGTACTATTGATAGCGAAATAAAAGATTCGCACTTAATACTGATTTTATTCAGTGAAATCAGAAGTTTCTATTGGATATAGTTGTACCTACGTATAATCTTATTAGATGTTAGTGAGTAGTACACAAAGTATTATAGAAGTTTTGTTAAAAGATTAGGCTAGGGTTGACTCAATTTTCTTGAAATAAAACAAACGATTACGTTTAATTTATTATTTGATTTATTCAAATAGACATTTACATTAAATTATTTATATATATTAAAGAATTTCCAAATTTTTATTTTTTTTGGTATCTATATAACACTGATTGAGTATCCACGTATGATAATATTTAAAGTTAAAACCTAAAGTTACAAACATCGGTACATTTTGTTCCAAACATTAAGGTACACAGTAAATATCACCTACAAAATTGAACAAGTTAGAAATAGTATAGTTTTATCAAAGGACTTACTAACGAATTTACTATTGTTTAAAATATTATATCGGCAGTGATAAAACAAGCCAAACACGCGAGTTGGTTCTATTTTCTTTTTTTTATCATTAGGTATGTTATAGATATCCCAGAAATCAATAAGATTGGGCTTTTTGATCGATAATTGTCATCAGTTTAATTTATAATAATAATAAATAGATACTAATTAATTACATTAACATTAAAATATTTTAAACCGATCAAAACCTAACTACATTCACTCAAAATCTCATGATGTAAGCACACTGTATATCTCTCAGACTCTAGTTCACGCTAGAGTAATAAATTATCATTTTATCTTATGTTAATTTATAAAATTAATAATAAATATATCATTATAAATAATCGAGTATGAGCTATTTATACAAAATCCATAACATCAAAATGATATCACGAAGATGCTCCGAACTCCTGTTTGTGACACCGCAAGTATAGAAAGAGTGTAAATCAATCAGTCTATAAAAATAGATTGCACTTAAAGATGTTTTACGAAAATATTGGCTGAGACAGCGGATTGATGTGGCAGATACCAAATACAAATTTTCTTGCAGTTGAAAAAGCCCCATTGCCAAATATTAAGTTATGTATAACTACTAAAGTTCTTAATACATAATACATTCGTAGATTTCAAATATTAACGTTTTCTATAGCTAAGGTTTCCAAAATGTATTGTAAAACTCATTTCTACAATTACCATAAAAGTTCGCTAAAGTTAGCGCTATAAAAGTGTGCAATGTGTAAGACAGTGAAATCATTATGGCCCCATGCAATAAAAACGTCCTAAACTCAAATACCCAATGATCCGTTTCAAGCGATTGACTGCAACCTAAGCAGTTTGCTAATCTCGTATTTCTCTAAAGTTAAGTACATATTTTTTTTTTCGACACGTTAACTACCCTCTTAAGATTATTTCCATATGTTAGACTTCAATATAATCCTACGAGCTTATTCCAATATTATGTTGGCTAATAAATCTTCTGAAACTTTAATATAGCAATTAACTTTAACTCTTAAAACACATTTTACGGCTTTGAAATACACAAATTGTCTGATTAATTATGGCGTATCTAAAGATAGATTACATTTTCGATCATCGTATATTGATATAAGTACTTCTAATCAATATTCCTAAACATCTGTATTAATGCTGCCCTCAGATAAAATGACTTCAATTTCCAATTTTAAAGTAAAGGAAGAATGTAAAATATTGTCAAATTTAATTAATTCTTAATTCTAAAACCATGGCACACAAATTATTTCTAACCAAGGAGGGAACTCTTCACAACTGGGATTTTTTTTTTCTATTATGATTTTTCATTCAATTTGATTATTATATTTAAGTTCTCTCATTCAAATATTAATAAAATTCTAAAGTATAGAAATCCGAAATCTGAGCAACTTTGTTTACGTAACTATTAAAGAAAATGAGCTGAAAATATGTATGTTTGGTCGCTTTAAAGTCTCCACAGTCAGTCTTTCAAGAAACCTAATTTTTATTGAAACTGTAAAAGTATGGAATGTGAAAGAAAAAATAAGTAGCAAAGACATCAGAAAATAATAACCAACATTAATGATATATAGGGTAGATCCGGATGTTGTGTATCGTGTCAACTACGAGTCATTCCGGGAGAGCAATTACTTGTCTACATTTGTAAAATACAACTTTATCCTCTAAATTCGTCATGCGATCCTATACTAACACTTGAAACAGCAAGATTATTTGAAAATAGCAACAAATTTATTGGATCTAACTATAAAATTGCTGCCCCGGATAAGGACGAAATCGGTATGTTATTTCCTTCCTAGCTCAGCCTAGGACATAGTCATGTTGACGATCGGACTAAGACCCAATATTCTTGGAGACAGTTAGCGCTCACTCCAAACGTGCTTTGTAGCTGGTCTTCCATATTTCAGCTAGAGTAACAGCTGAGTGGAAGCGATGGAAGATGCAGAGTGGTAGAGTAAAACGCTGGACTAGAGACCAAGCCACGAAGCCGTAAAAATCGAGTTGTACCTGGAATAAGAAATAATAGTTCATTATTATTCGCAGAACATGTATGATATTGCATTAGAGTTTATTTCTGTAATGTAATACTTACTGGGTTAGCGAGAACTTTCTGAGCCTCAAATGTGTAGATAAGCCACATGGTAACGTTGCAGATAAGCAGAAAAGTGACAGCTTGGCGAGCAGGCTTGCTACGCTCTTGCTCTGGGAGATGAACCCGACGGCGGGAGACGTCTGCGATAAACAGCAGCTGGAGTACGACCTGGAATAATATCACAAATATTGAGAACAGACTTCAAAAAGATAGAAGAGAAAACACAGTACTAAAATTCCATAGGTTGTTACCTGGAGTACACTCAAACATCCAGTGATCATGACGAGCAGGTTCGGCTCATGAGTGAAGGCACCCATTCCACCGGCGATGACACTGAATACGGCGTACACGAAGAGTCCAAACGCAGATACACGGAGTAGGATGTCGTTTAGGTCAGATTGTTCCTCGGAGCGGAACTTCAATGATTGCACCCTGTGAAGAGGCTCGGTACAGGAGGGGAGAGAAGAGCTCCATTTCATCACACGACCACTGATATTTACAGAAAAAGAAGGAACCGAAAATGGTAACGAAATAAAATGTAGAGGAAAATAAATGGAAACATGTTGATGATCACACAAGTTAAAATTGGAGCCATTCACGGGTGACATGGAAAATAAGGAAAATATGGGTACAAAGGGGTGGACAAGGGAAAAATAAATGTATGGTTAAGAAAAAAAAACAAATAATAGAACCAAAAATAAGGTACTGGCAGCAAATAGCAAATTAAACAACAATACAATTTAATGAGTAAAGGCAGAACTGACAAGCATGTAACAATAACAATTTGAAGACTTACCGTATAAATCCAATCAAAATCGCGAATATAGACAGAACCATCAGCGCGCAATGGGACACATCAGCCAAATAAATCGAGAGGCGCTTCAACTCTTGGTGTCTTATCAGAACGAAGAATAGGATCAAGCAGATCAGAGAGGCGACCAGCAGTAGCAGTCCACAGAAGAGTCCTTTGGAGGCCCCGGCGCAGTCCACGCGATTGCCGCGCTGCGCTGCTGCAAGCGCTGCAGCCCTGCGGGAGAGAACAGCCTCCAGACGTCTTTCCAGATCTTCGTCGTTGGCCACGCTGCAACCAAACGCGTGCGTTCACGTCAGTCTCGGACGCGACGCTATTCTCGCAATAATTGATATCTCTACTCTATTCTCATGCATTATGATTTGTTACTGGTACTAGAGGTATTATCATGGGCATTCTATGGTGATTCATAATATGATTGGACATTCATTTTATTATTAGTATTCTATGCACACACACTAGGTGATTGAGGTTTACTAATAATTACCTAATAACTAGATGGCTTTAAAATATCGCTGTTAATAAAGTAAGTTATATTTACCTCGGATAGCGGCCGATATGCTTCCACATGACGTAGATGACGGCAGCGCCGATGAGAGAGTACTCGATGATGAACGGATATAGATAAGGAGCTGAGTCAGTAACGATGGTGCCCATAATTGGGTTCCTACCGCACACCGTCGTATTATCTATATTGGCAATCAAAGCAGCCGGGTTCATGCTATCGAATGACTCGAAGTACTCCGTAGAGTTGTTCACTAAAAAAGAAATCATTTTACTTAAAGATGGTACTCGTATTCGAATCATTAAGAATACATATCTACCTAAGAATAATTGTAAAATTATACAGAACTAAAACTTAATTTACAGTCATGCACTAAAGCTATAATAAATCAAGTACAAGAGACCTTGAGAATATAATTTGCTTCTAAAACATAGTAAATAAAATTACGTCAGGCAATCTGCAAATAAAATGTGCAACGGCGGGGTACAAAACGTGAAGATCCAATGCGACACTCCAACGACAAACCTGGCGAATGTGGTGGTTCATCTACGCGATAAGTTTCAACATTATTGCCCCATTCATCTTTTTCCGTTACGAATGATCCCGAAGTCGTGCTTGACATAGTAGATATAGCGTTTAAAATCGGTTTCAAAGTGGACGTGCGAAGCCATTGGAATACTTCCAACATGGCGGTTTGGGTTTGCGTCACTTTGTCAGTTTCCGTAGGTGCGAAAGAGGTAGTAGTAAATGGGTTATCATTTGGCCATTCCTTGTATTCGCGACCGTATCCCATCCCATTGCCATACCCTACAGTGCTCTTTAGAGAGTCAATTAGTTTTGATTTAGGAATAAAACCCACGTTATGATACGGTGATTGAGTTGTCGCTGAAAAAGTTAGTTCAAACTTATTTTAATAGACATTAACATGCAAATTTTGAGGTCCATAATACACATGGTGACATGATTAGTATTTTAGAAGGAGATGATTAAAACAATTACTAACTTGTGGTTGATGTAGTGGTTGGTGCAGATGTGGTGGAAGTTACAACACTGAGAAGTTGTTCGCCAGCGGTTTTAGCGGTGGTTATTGCTGTAGCTGCAATTGTGGTTGCGGCCGTGGATGCGGCACCGAACACTTTACCGGAATGCCTCAAGGTGTGTTTACGGATGACTTCTGGGGAAAGTATACCACCTACAAATGAATTTACTTCCACTAAACACACATCCACACACATTACGATAATGAAAGCGTTAACATTCATGATATCACTAAAGTGGCTTATTTATGACACCAATAAAAAAAAACTGGGTAAACTACTGTGTTAATTATTGGTTTATGTGCAAACTGCAATAACAAAATCCTTACTTCCGAGTATGCCTTCTCCAGGAAGTCCCTGGGGATTCCTCACGTGATAATCTGTGATTTCCTTTAAGGACTCCAGCACCAATGTCCGGATCCATACACATATATTTGTGGCAACGACATGCATTAAACCAAACCGTGCAATCACTTTGAACCGGTGGATGTTTAACTAAAACAAAATGTTCGTGGTAAGTTTCAGCTATACTTTACCCTAAAGAAAAAAATAAAATATGAATCGATATATACCCGTGAGTTCATGAAAATAAAGTACATCTGCATAAAAGTGAAAACCATTTGCAGAACTGGATTGATTCCTTTCAATATCAGATAGCATGGCGAATCCAAGGGCAATTCAAAGAATGTTCCAAACTCCAAGCCATTGTAAATCATTGTACCGAGGCCAAACGCTGTAAAATTAGAAAAATAATTATAACGTTGGTTTAGTTAACAAGGTTACGTTATTGAAAAATGTTTTTATAACATTACCGATAGCACCAATTCTTAAGAAGAAACTGCCATGACTGTGATCATTCTGTGAGGTCTTGCGTCTTCGCATCGGTCTTGCCACAGGTCCTGCCTCAATTTCCACGATGTCTTGCTGCTGTATAGGTATAACAAATATTTGAGGACACATGTCGTACGGAAAGTAATGTTTGTTTTACGATTTACAATAGACGACCAAATGATTCAATCAAATTATTACAAAAGTAATTCAAAGTTAGCGTATATGCAAAATTAGTAGTTCTACTCTTCGATGAAATCGTTATCAATGTTAAAAAGTTGGGTTTCAAATTATAATTCCTTTGAAATGCAAATAATTTTCCTATTTTGTTTTGCATGTAACAGTAAACTTAACGCCGAATTCAAAAAGCAAGACTGTACAATAGCAGACACATCATAAGCACTATTGCGACAAACGAACTACAACAGCACATCCAAAGCACTCCGCAATGATTATGATACACAAGTTTTCAAGCAGGATGCGTCAATGTACCTCACCTGATCGGACGCATACAATTGTGCCATTTGCAATTGCAATTGCTGTTGACGAACTTTATCACGCATCTTACGTGGATACACCTCCTGCCCAAATGATATGGAAAAAACAAAAAAGTAGGCAGCGTAAACAAAAAGGTATCATGCGGCCTGTTACATCCTGATGAAGCTTTTTACGGTAAAACAATGGTTTATGCGAACAGCTAAAATAATAACGGTTGCGAACAAGTGCGTATAATATAACAAAAGTTAAAATAATTTACATAAATAAAATTTATTATTAAAACAAAATAATATGTGGTTTTTAATACAGGACGACACGCGTAAGCGACAATAGAATGTGTAAAAGTGTTAAGTACAAAATTTATGGATGTGCTGTGTATTAACAACAGGGTATCTTTCACTCACCTGGAATTGACTTTGCTTCTTAGATTCTTTGGTAGCTTTATCTTTGCCGGCATCTTTTTCCTTGTCCTTATCCTTCTTTCCCTCTTTTTTGTCTTTCTTGGCATCTTTACCGTCTTTCCCATCTTTTCCTTCTTTTCCATCTTTATCTTTGGTTTTCTTTTCTTTTACTTTCTTCACTTTCTTCTCCTTTGGTGGCGGCTTCGGCTTAGGAGGACTACCGCTGCAGCATGCACTTTCTATACAAAACATTACATTTATACATAGACAAAACCAATTGTTTCGTGTCAATCAAATGTTTGGCTACATTACATACCCTGTAGAAGGAAGCAGAAGACGTACAGCAGGAACAGTATGCTCATGCCGTAGAGATACGTGAAGAATCCTTCGTAGTAGTAAAGGGGTAGATTGTGGGTGATGACATCGCTGATGACGTATGCGATGCAGACCACCACCAAGAGCTTGGCATAGATGAAGCTTGAAATGATGAACAGCGATGTTCTGAAATAGAGAAAGATGTCTCTTTAGTAATACTGAAAACTCATAACATCACAAGCTATGGCAAGAGTAACTGATCGCAGGTTTAGGTTTTCTTCTTCTGATTCCTTACGCAAATCACACAAAGACTCTCCAACGCAAAATTGCTTGTCCTTTCATTATCCATCCATCCTGACAAATTTCCCCATTTGTTATATCAGTAGGATACCTACATATTTTGCCCGGCGCGGCGCCGGGAAATTTCCACCCGCACCCCTATCCTACACGCACCACGGTCGAACAATAAGAAAATGGCATCTGTCTTTGTAAATGATGAATGTAGATTATGTGAGAAGCTCTTCAGGAAATATTTATTTAAAGAATTTTATATAATAAGCATATTTGGAAAAGCGAGATCCACCTCCGTGCTTCATAAAATGTCCTGATTAGCATGTTTGTATTGCTGAATTATAGCATATTGAACCGTATAAATATAATAAAATAAAATAAAATATTTAACGTAAAATATTTTAGGTAAAAAAAAAATACAGTATGCAGAACTTATTACACAATGTAGTCGGCTCGATAACATGCAAACTAATTATCATAATTTGTTTACTCCGCTGATTAGCTACCTAGTTACTTAGCTAAAGCTTTTCAGTATCAATTACTTCCACATGTAATTAATTGTATAATAAAAAAAGGATTTACGTATCGGTTTATAATAATCATATTTTCTAGTTTTACAAAATCTATACAAATTGTTTTACTACGGAGTTAACTTATTTTGTATTATAATGGACATACTTCTTCGACGGCTTCGGTTGCACGCATTTCAGCTCCATCTCTTTGTTTGCCGTGTTATGTTTCTCAGCGATCGCGATATCGCTACCTTGTTGCCGATGCTGCCCCACCGGCAGAGTCGCCATGTTGTCCACCGCCTCTAAGTCGACCGTCGCCACCTTCACTTCAGCCTCAGTGGGCTGGTGCTTGTCTTTCCCCATCACTAACACTTCACTTTTGAGGACGCGGGCAAAAAGGGAATTTACGAGGTACCCATAGTGAGGTCCTCAGGGTTAAGGGTAAAGGTGAGGGCAGGGCCGCGGACCGTGAGGAGCTCTTTCAAGGCAAAAAGCTCCGGAAGTGAGAAGGTGCGGCGTCGAGACCGTGCCTCCGGCTCGAGTGGGCTAAGAGTTGCGCAGTACTGGATGCTGCGCGTAGAATTAGGGGCGGCACGAACCCTCCCGTGCCGACACCCCATTCCATTTAAATTGCACTCCGGAATAGCAAGAGGGTCGTAATTTTTGTATAGTATTGCGATTATGCTAGTTATGGGAGAGGGTAGTGGTGCAAGAGTACTCTTTGAACCCCATTTGTTTTTGTGCGAGGTAATGCAGCGCAATTTAATGACATCATATTTTTGAAAATGGCATTTAGACAATCAATATCCACATTACGATGATAAAATCAACTGCGAATATGTACAAAATTATTTGAATTTAAAAGTTAATTCGCGCCATTCAAATCCTTTCATGTCGATATAGATACAAATGAAGTTTTTAAATATCACTATTTAATCAATCAAAATAAATCTTATTAGTTTGATACCGAATTCTCGTTTTAGGCAACCCTAGCGAAATTGGCGGCAAGCGGTCGATAGAGGCGCGTCTCTCCCGGAGAGCTTTGGGAGGCTGCGCGAGCGACCCACTGACCCGGCCCAAGTCCTCCGACCTCACCCACCGAAACAAGCTCGGGGTACCAGCATACTACGCACTATGAAGTAACAACGCCATAATGCACATGCAAGAACACGGGTGAGACGCAATATCCATATAAAAAGGATTCTTAGGCGTTACGAATAGTTGAAAGGATTGAAAGAGCTGAAAGGCGCGCCCGCTTTTGTAAATGTCGACGTCAAGCATCATGGGTTCGTTGAACTTATAAAAACTTTGTTCAATAGTAGTAGAGGTTAACATAATAGCTGAGTGGTAGTGATACCCAACGCCCACTTTGGTGTAAGTAAGTGGCACCTGACTTAGTGTCCTTCGAGCCTTTGTGTGCTTGATATGTTTGCCATCTGGTGATGATGGATCCTAGGGTCATAAGGATCACATCATAACTAAGTAGACAGGACTACAATCTGTTATAACCTATACAAATAAAGTGTTATAATATTTTGATTTGTCCACTTCTTCTGAATACTTAATACTGATAACTACATTAATCACTTCATATAACAATAATTTGCTAAGCTTAATTTTCTGGTAAGGAGATTACAACACAACAATGTTGTATTTGTATTCGACTAAAAATATAATGAAGACTTTATGTCCAACGTCTTGAGACATTATAATTAGTGATGACTTGGTACTACCACGTTAAAATCGTCACGTGCATTCTAATCAGGCACTTCATTACGCCATATCCAGTTTTAGCATAATACTAAATGCCCTCCTTACAAGTAAGAGATTAACGGACATTATCTCGCCACCTTTGTTCAAAAATCCCTTTGTAAGTGTTCACGAGCAAGCTTTGCGAAGCAATCTTGACCCCTTTCTTTTCAAAGATTCGTAAAAGACTTGAGTAGTAAATTTGAGAATGTCACTTGAAATTAAGTAGTCATGAGTTATTTGTTCTATAGTATGGACTTTGACAAATCTAGTATGACAAATCATATAAGAGATTATGTTGATACTATAGGTCTCGATTCTCGTACTGTGTTTTTTTGTGGATTCAAAAGACTTCAAAAACCATTTATTCAGTTTAGGTCCACGGAGGGCACTTATGGATGTCAAATTTAAAAGTTACTGAAGCTACTAGCGGTTCGGAAGTCAGCCTTCAACTGAGAAGAACCGGCAAGAAACTCAGCAGGGTTACATTTTTATTAAATAAATAAATATCCTGGGACATTCTTTACACACGGCCATCTGATCCCAAACTAAGCAGAGCTTGTACTATGGAAACCAGATAACTGATATACTACATATACTACTTTTTTTTTTTTTTCTAAATACATACTTATATAGATATTTACACCCAGACACAGAACAAACAGACATGTTCATGCACGCAAATGTTTGTCCTGGGTGGGAATCGAACCCGCGACCTTCGGTTTGGCAGTCAGAGCGTTAACCACCAAGCCAACTGGCCTGTCTAAATTATTTTTCATATATATATTAACTGACTTTTTGGCTATTTTATTATCTCAATTTTATGTTTTAATATTTAATTTGCAACATATTAAATATCGGTAATATTAAAAAACAAAAAAGAAATAACAAGACTACAAAATAATAATTACTTATAGCCGAAACAAGCAAATTAGAGATGCACTGTGCAGAGAGTAGCTATATCCATACATTTTTATCTTCAATATACCTTGTAATACGCTCTTTTTTTCAAAAAATTCTCAATATTATTTTTTAATTCATGATCGGACATTTTGGTTACTGAAAATGCTATTTTATTATAAAATCGAATACAATTACCAAGAAAGCACTTGTTGACTTTAGCTAGTCTAAAGTATGGAACAACTAACTTTGAATCACAACTTAACATAAAAACTGGAAGCAAAACTGTATGAGTATTTATGGGTCCCATAAAGTTTCTAGGTAGGTTTGTAGGTTTTTATTGTTATAGTAATATAATGACAACAATACTTATTTAAAGATAAATGATCTGATCCAATAGGATGCACTGTAGTCACACAGCAATTTGTCCGTCGTGTCACCGCCAATAAAATGCGCGTCTACTTATCAGTGACATAATGTCTATAAGAATCCAACCTTGGTGATGTAGGTTATTGCATACAATGCACACTTACATCATGTTATGGATGTCTGGTTTTAAGTCTTCCATTTAAAGAACGCCGAATTAAATGTTATTACTTGTTGGTCCCAGTTTTATTGCAGACATTTTTAGATGTACCTACGATTTATTTTTATGTTTGAAGTCATCCAGTAATTTTGATCTAAAATGATACTTACGAAATATTAGCTGACGTTTTAAATTCGTGCTTCTATTTAATTTTAAGAGGCTTGCCTTTGGCGACAATCTTAACACTTCTTTCTGCTATTATAAATGTAAAAGTTTGGTTGGATGGATTTTTTACTCAATAACGCCAGAGCAACTAAACGGATCTGAATCATATTCATATTTTATCCAAGGAAAATGTTACATCTCTCGGAAACGTGGGTGAAACCGCAGGGGACAGCTAGTCTAAGAATAAACGGTTTAAGACATTTATTTCTCAAAAAGAATACAATTCACTTAATATGAGAAATACAAGGTTATTTTAATACTAAATATAAGAATTACTTATGAAGAAGGTAGGAACTTGTAAAAGTAACAGTAGTAGACACTGGACACAGTATTATTATAATTTTTTTTTTGTTTTTTTACCGTCTTGTGGGTAAAAGGAAAAAGTGAGTGTACTATTACATATCGATTCTTGAAAGCAAGTCAATTGCAATTACATATTGAACAATTTATCTCTCAACTATCGATGTATGTGTAAATTAAATGAAATTTTTGTGGTGGGTTGAATTTAAAACCTAGAGAAATCTTTTAAGATGTGGTGTTTTATGGTTTTCTTGTACAAAGTGAAGGACTGTATCTCTTTAATCTCATTAGGTAATTTATTATACAACTCTGCTCCTTCGTATAGTATGTTCTTTTTTCCGTAATTAGTTCGAGGTGGTCTTAAGCAAATGTTATTTTTTCGTCTAGTACTACGTTTTTGTGTTTGGTCCTTTATGGTAAATGTTATTTTAGAGTGTATATTTTTATTTATTATCTTATATATAAATATGCATGTGTTATATTTATATATCTGTGATAGTGTCATCAATTTAGTTTCTTTGTAATTTTTTTCTGTCGGTGTAAGGTAGTGGTAATGGAATAAAAGTTTTATTATTTTGTTTTGACAAGTTTCAATTTGTTTTAAATGTGTTTTAGCCGCAGTGCCCCACACCTCTATTAGGTATTCTAGGTGAGGTTTTACCATAGAATTGTAAATGATATATCTTACAGATCTCGGCAAACAGCGGACGATGCCTCGAAGCGCGCCCATGACAGAAGATAGTTTAGATCTTAGTTTATCTAGATGTGTCTGCCACGTCAGATGTTTATCTAGATGGAGACCAAGATACTTCTCTGAAGAAACCTGGGTTATAGGTACGTTATTTATGTATAGATTTGATTTGTTTGCGACATTTTTGTTCCTAGCACTAAAAATAATATAGTTTGTTAGTGTCGAAGAGTTGAATAGTTTACTTACCCACAATCTTACCGTAGTAAAACTGAACTTTATTATAAATAATAACTTAGAAGCTAGCTGGTTTACCAAGACGCCATTATTTTTTTCTCTTAATAACAAGAGAGGTATTTCAGTAACGTTAAACCTTTAGTTTATTAACTACCTGCAATTTTCTTTCATCATAAAGCCACCGTGCACATTATAAACTGTAACGGACGAACGCCTTTCTGACCACACTCTAATGCGTAACCTTATTATAAAGTTGCTACAGAGCTTTAAACCTTATTTGTAACGTCATAAGATTTATATTAATCAGTGGGTTAACCGCACGTGCCTTGAGTTAGATCCCTATAGGTATGTTCCGTCCATTTAATCGATTGTCCATCCATGGAAGTGCTTTGATTACAGCTTCCTTCCTTTTATTTATTTTTAAATTGTTCATTGTATCTTTTTGTACAGTGTCCTAAATAGAATTTAAATAGGATACAACCAATAGTAACTTAGATTTCTGTGGGAACATTGTGTTTTGTGTTTTTATTTCTTAATTATAATGTTATTTCTAAATCAAAAAGGTATTAGTTTATATTAAATATCTAACATTAAATGGATCACCTTAAATATAAATGAAGATAATGTAACCAATATAGATTCAATGATTTTGTTTCTTTGGGTGTAATTTATTACAAGATCGAAAAATAAATTATTCAATGGCGGACCTCAAACGAAGATAAAATTCACCTACTGCATTTATTCATGACACCTTGGCGTCTACAAGTCGGTATCTTCTATGAGTCTAGAATAAAATGCATGTATGTATACATTATCATAGTATTAATACTACGAAAAACTTCCAAAGAATCTATCATTATTACATTTGACAAATATTGCTCATGGTATTTAAATTTGGTACAGATTTTTCTATATTTAATTATCTTTAATTATACTACTGATGTAGTGCCACGAACTTACGAAATACTAACTGTCCCCCATGATTCTACCCGTTTTCCCGATGGAATTCCTTCATTCCCTTTATTCGAGATAAAAAATACCCTATATGTTATTTTAGGGCAGACCCTACCTGTGTGTCTAGTTTCATTTAAATCCGTTCGTTAGTTATTGCGTGAAAGAGTAACAAACATCCATACATGCTAAAAAGCTCGCATTTCTAATTTAAATAGGATTCAAATTTTTTTTCCAGTAAATTTAATATTAAATATGCCTGAATATGCAATAAGAATTATCCTTAGTGTTCAGTTCTTCTAGCTAAAGTCCCGTCTCGTAGGTATTCATACCGTCAATGTTATATCAATGTACTACTCACTTGGCATTCTTAGGAGCGGTGTCAGGTGGACAGCAGGTCCGGTACCTAATCACCCCATCAGTAGGTGTGAGGGCTTCGGTCTCATCCGCCGGCGCTTCGCACTCGTCCGTGACGAGTGGCGCGCGCGCCGGCGAAGTATGGGATCCGTACCCGTCGGAATTCAGCTGGAATATCGTGAAGGATTAAAATTTTATTAGAAAAGATTTGATCCTATAGTCCTATGGATTTCTACAGCTTATTCTCCTCTCCTTCGTTGAGCGAATAAAATATAATATTAAAGCACAGTAAGGAGGTAAGTACGAAAGATAAAGACAAATTTTGTCATACCAAGCGGGACAGGTTCCAATACAGAAATTTATAAACAGAGGAGTTTTTGATAGTCTGGAGGCAGCTTCAACATATTAATGGCAATAAATACCATTCAAGGTAGAGTAATTGTTCTTATGAATCCTCCAAGTAAAGACACATATATAGATATCTACACATAATCCAATGCCTAAAATCCCTAGACATTGATTAGATCTCAATCTAACCAATACCTCTGTATCACTTATATTATACTAAGTGAATTGATGTATGTACTTAATGGTAAGAACATGAATGAGGCATTACTAGAAAATAACTAGAATTAAGGAAGATTAAAGAATACCTACTGAAAATTTGTAAGTAAAAGTAGGTAAACTAATATATTTTGTAATAAAAAATTAAGACGTTCAAAAGTAATAAAGAAAAATATTTATAAGCATAGCCTAAGGCATCTAAAATGTTATGAAATCCTGAATTGAACAATGGCATCGCTTGAACAATCTTTAATCATTCGCACATACTTTTGATAGTAGTTGTTGACTTGTGCTTGCATAAAATTCTTTCTGGGAAAAAATACAGAGATTTCATTTCATATTAGAACAATCGACTCACTGTTTTCTACAGAATTAGGTACCTACATCCATAAATCGTTACAACAAATTCAAACATTGAAATTATTCAACACTAATATTTTGGTTTGAGCAAGGCCACAATTAATGCGTCAATAGTAGTTTACGTCTACAAATAACAGTATTTTATCAACCAATAAAATTGTACAAATCTATAGAATATCATTAATAACTAATTACTAAGCTAACCAAGTTTGTAACTAACTAAAAAGCTATAGGGTTTAGACCTGACTAGATTAGGGCAAAACGTCACATGGTAATTGGAATCCACATAAAAACACAGTGTTCAATTCAGTTGAAGATGGTAATGATGGTGAAGCTCACTTTGACGATGGTGCCGACCTGGGAGTCCTGCACGTGCTCGAGCGCGCGGTCGCGTGGTGTGCACGCGTCACGCTGCTCGACTCCTTCAACTGGCGCGCCCAGCAATCGCTCCTTCATCTCGTGGATGTAGGGGCAACGCTGCATCGCGATGTAGAACTCGCGAACGCGCACCTGATTTGAGACAGAAACATATATTTAAATTTATGAGCTAGAAAGAAATAATACAGTAATTTTATGCTACGTTTACAATAAATACAATACTTAGATTATTTCGCGAAAACAACGTTTAACATTGCTTGCCTTATTTAGGGTTGAAATCTACAATCCCTTCTTAGTGCTCACGGTAATTTTAACTCATTTAAGGAACTCTTGTGCAAAAAGTTTATATATTTTTATAGATAGATGTTCATGAAAGGTTAACATTTTTTTTATAGATATTTGACCTTAGTTTCATGAAAAAGTGATAATGTGGGTAGCAAGCACATCAAGCCAAAGGAGACTAGAACTCAAGAGCGCTGAAGCTGCTGGAATTCAAACAAGAATGTGAAGAACTGTATGTGCTATGTATCAGTACAAAAACCTAAACAACAATGTTCACGGTAACAACAACGCGCCTTGCATTGTCAATCATAACATTAGGTAATGCATTAATTATTTAAACTGAGTATAATGATATCATAGTCTTCTAGCATATGTTAACCTTATGACCGCCAATGTCGGCTAGACTCGACATGTGCACAAGCGTACCCTGCGCGCCATTCTCGACACAGGTCGCAGATACAAAATAAACATGAAATCATAACTTTTATAACACATAAAAGTTGTATATAAAATACTTGTATCAATAAAACAGATACAAGTATTCATATCGCTTTTCGTTCTTGGCGTATAGGGGCTCGATTCTGTAAGGAAAATGATCTCTCTGAAAGATGGAAATGTCTCTATGCTCTGTCTCTGTCGCTTACTACGCTAATAACACTAATCACGTGGGAGGTAGCTCTCCGAGGCCTCCGTGAAGCGGCTCGCCGACGAAGTTTGTATTAGCTGAATTAAGGGGCTAGACATGGAAATGCCATTATGTCATCTATAATCTGTGATTTTTTCTTTTGCAATTCTTCTTTAGTCTTTATTCGATCTTATTCGTCATCACAATGACTAGTCCCCAAGGCTACGGAAACCAAAGTTCGTAAGCACAAATCTCTTGAGCATTTCATTATGGTTATGATTGCCAAAACTAAATGATAATCGATACGCTCTATGAATTACCTCTCATTATGGAAGTATGAGCACGCATTGAATACAAAATTATTGCGTAAGTTGACATTGGCTGCATTGTGTATTCAATCAATGCATGCTTATGATAAGATTTGACGTCACTATTGTTTTTTTTTTATTTCATTCGTAAATAAATATCCTGGGATATTCTTTATCAAGACTTAGCAGAGCTTGTACCATGGAAACCAATTAACTGATGTTTACCTATACTTACTACATATTTTTCTACATACATTAGATTGATAGATACGATCAGATGTTGCCTCTAAAAACGGACCTCTCACATACTTGCATATTTAACAAAAGAACAAAGATGCGGCGGAACATCGTCGAGCTAGCGTCTTTTACCGAACAAAATCACTCTTGTGGCAAAATCAATTGAAGTCCAGCTACGATATTTCCAATTATTTGGAGTTGGTGTGGTTGTTCATAGACACATGACCCTATAAATCTTAATTAACCTATTAATTAAAAGTAAGAAAAGTCAAATATACACCAATGAGTACCAAACTACACTTCCCAACCTACATCTTCCGACCTACTTTATCAGAATTTATGCTTGTATTATTTTGTTTCAAACATAGGTAGGTACCTATAAATACACGGTGTATCGTTTTGGGACAATGTGATGGGGCTCGACAATATGTGGCTTTGTTGACTGACAAGTGACTGACGTTTCCATACGTTAATGTTTGCGGGTGCTTCTGATTGTGATTTTACCGAATTAATATTAAAAATTATTATGTACTTGCTATCCCCCGTGGTGTCACCCGCGTTCCCAAGGATAGTTACATTTTCCCGGGATAAAAAGGACTATGTGCTAATCCAGATTATCAACTATGTAAGTCCTAAATTTCATCCAAATCCGTTTAGTAATTTTTCGTGAAAAAGTAACAAACATCCATACAACAACTTACAAACATTCAAACCTAGTGTAATTATAGACATACTTCCTGAATGACCTAGTTATATTTTACAAAGGTTTTACTTCCATATTTGTACATATTAAAGAATAATGATTCTTTAGTTCATTATTAGAAGACTTATTATAGGTTTTACTTAGGAGGTTTTACTAGGTTACTGCGACGTGATTTATTTAAACTTCTTAGTAGTCTAGCAGGTATTCCTACAGACTATAAATTGCGACTAACTGACTCCACATTTCTAACCACAACACACTGCATTATGGGAATTAATTCAGCTTTTGCGGACGTCGCAGAAAGCAGACTGAATGCCAGAACGTTTTTTGTCGAGTGAAACGCTTTTATTGTGTATGGGGAAAATACTGGTACAATCTCGTCCGCTTCAATGTGGGTGGTACAAGCAAACCCGCCTGACCATAACTGGTTGAAACACGGCCCTGGGACAAATGTAATGATAGTAAAAATAGTAAAAAAACATGACGGCTCTACTCTCTTGATGAATGAAAGAGAAGTATTTTAGTTTACTAAATACGTTATGCAACAAAAAGGAATTAAATATGAATAATTATTTGATATTTCTAACCCTGCTTTAAGTGTTAAATTCTTGTAGCAATCCAATAAAATTCACACAGAACTGACATGATAACGAAATTACCACTGTGGCCTAAATACATAAATAATTCAGACAACCTAAGTTAGTAGAAATAATAGTGATAAAGTACCTTTGTTCTTTTATGTCTTTGTTTTTTTACCTTGTAAGCCACGAATTGGCAGACGGTCCACCTGGAACACCAGGGAAATCGCCAATTCATTGTCAACCTTGAGAAGTGAGGTTATTAAGTCTCATGTCCCTGTTTTTGACCGCCCCCTTACCTTTCTAACCGAAACACATTAATACAAATGCACTACTGCTTCACGTTGGAAACAGGTAAGGTACTTTTCGGACGATTTCTGCACTAAAAGCTCTATTACTTCCCAAATGATGATGAAAAAAGTATTTATCAAAATATAGTCCTTATTCTAAAAAACCTGATCAGGCTTTAAAAACACTTTATAATCTCCGATTTCGAATTCATCACAGGGCATATCACCCATAAATTGTTATTTAACTTACGATTCCAATGATTCCAAGATTCCTAACTTCCCTAATTGATGAAAACTAACATTCCTTGAATACAAATGCGCCACTAAGCCTCCAAACAAACAACAAAAACATTTTCCCACAAAAACAAACATAACGACTAAATGAAGCTAGAGGCGAGTGACTCCCTGAATCGTAATACCGCATAATGTGTTCATACAGGACAAAGACAATCGATGCAGTTGAAGCAGGCCACTAGGTCACCGGACTAAGCCTACAACATGAAACATAACACTGTATTTGCACTGAGATTTTATGATTAAATACAAAATATCACCCACATCAAGGTTGTTTGGAACTTGATCTTGCCTCGTCGTACCTACTAATAACTTTCTGTCCTAAATAATAACTATTATCAAAACTAATTGACGTCTAAATGTCAGGCAGGCTTTGTTAATACATCTGGCATCAAATTTCATTCCATAATTTTATTATATCGCGTCTGAGGTTTCTTCATTGACGAGTATTGTCAATGTGATATGCAGTTTATGTTCGTTGTTTCCACAAGCGCAAACCATTAGCTAGTCAACACCCGTGGCAGTGAGCTATGCCTCAGAAAAGTAAGCACTCAGTCCTAGTATCACCTGAGCACTTGAGACGGTGCTCTTTGTATGTTAGTGTCTCTTCCACTCTTGTACGACGCTTGTTTCGAGTGCGCACGTGTTGGTGCCTTAACTATTCGCATGTCGCTTTGTTTTTATAACTACCACAGATTATGCAATAAAAGCTTTTAAAAGTGTGTACAAAAAGAAAAGATTGAATAAAATGGAAACTCTCGCTGTTTTTTTTTGTTTCAACCAAAATATACCCCACTTATATAAACGTTACACAGACACAATTACATTTAGTTATAGAGATTGAAACCCGATGGAGTTTTTAAGAATTTTATAGATGTTACGCAAACCTCTCATGAAATAGGTAAATTAATAAACATTTCATGGGGAAAAAAGTGGGTCAAACCTGTAGAAAACTGTTTGATGAAGCCATATGGTTGGCCGCATTGTTAACATTTAGGGAGGGTTATACAGTCGTCTGCTCGGTCGGTGGCTAACTGGCTTGGCTAACTAATGTATGTTTACAGTAACCTATAAATAAATCACGATCATATTATTATATGGAGAATTTAAAAACATGGTTTATAATATAAGTGCGTTTGAAACAGGTTTATGCTATTTTGCTCGATTTTGATGTTTTAACAATATAAAATAACTACCTAGGGGTGAGGGGGGCATGACGGGGTCGCGAGGCACGACGGAGCCACCCACACTTACAAAAAACTATACGCTCTAGATGTGTTTTGTTTTCGCTAATAGGTGGCCATTTTGTATCTCTCTTTAGTCTGACAGATCGGCGACAAGACTGCCCGCGTTTGATTTTTAAAACAAAAAACTTTTTCCAACGTAATTTTATGTAATTTTGAGTGACTACGAACACGCATATAAAAAGGTAAGTGTTTATGTCGCTACTATCATGTATTTATTTTGTTTTTGCAGATGAATTACTGATTGATATGTTTTGAACAAAATTACTCTAACCGCCACTCATTTTATTTGGTTTGTTATTTTAAATAATATGAGAATTGGGGCATATCGGGGACATGGCTACGGGGTACGATGGGGTACCCCGTTATGTTCCGCAACCGTTGTTCCCATTATGTCCCTGTCCTGTAAATTAACTGGAGGATCATTCTTCTTCATTTGATAATAGATATTTTTTATTTTAGGTATAAAAATGATACGGACATATGAGAAAAAAGTTCGAGACTAAGTTGGTCCATGGAAAACATGAAACAGGCAATTGTTGGAGTCTTAAGCAAAACTGCAGGCTATAGAAAAGCAGCTCACCTGTATAGTGTACCACAGACCACATTAGAGCGTCACGTCGCTAAAATAAGGAAAGGCTAGCTGTCTCTAGAATCTACTCCAAGTAACTTCAAGCCCGTGTTTTCCAAACAAGAAGAAGAGGAGCTGGTCTCCATTTCTATAATGTACCTTTATTATAGAAATGGAGAAACGTTTGTTTCGTTTAACCACTATCTTCCTACGGAAGCTAGCTTATCAGCTAGCGGAAAATAATAGCATTGCTTTCAATTTTAATCATGATAAAATGATAGCTGGCGTAAATTGGTTAAAGGGATTCTTGATGCGCCACCCAGATATATCTATCCGAAAACCGGAAGCTACATGGGCAGCTCGAGCAATGGGCTTTAATAAAGTGGCTGTGGGTTAAAGTTATTCTCTGCTCGGGGAAGTATATGACAGATATAATTTGACGCCAGACAGAATTTTTAAACAAAACAGAAAACTGTTGTTCTTACTTCAACCTCCGACAAAATTTAGTTACAAGAACGAGAACAACTTAAGAAAACGAAGAAGTGTTCTAATCCAAATGACCCCAAGTTAAAGAAGAACTCCAAGTAACAAAAGACTCAAAAAACTCCCTCTGGTGTCAAAAATTCCGACGAGGATACCATGTACCTGTACTGCCTTGACGTAAACCACACTTGATAATGTCTTCGGAAGGTTGGGTGGCTTGCCAACTATGTGGACGGTGGGCTCATACAGCTTGTGCTGGTGTAGACGACGAGAATACAGTAGAAATCCACATCTGCTTGTACTGTGACGCAAAATAAATGCGTACCCCATACTGCCCCTACCCTGGGGCACGATGGGGTTTTCACTATAGTTTAAAAAAAAAACAATTATAACGTCATATGATTATTTACATCACCAAATTCTATGCCAAATGATAGTTTAATAAGCAACCAAAGTGTTGTGATTAGTTTTAATTAATAAATACATTGCGTTGGTTATTTTACTGTGTATTTTCCTTAACGTCCCCATTATGCCCCCCTCTCCCCTATATCTTATATCCTATATTAGTAGGTAGGTATGCATTGAGATTTTTATCTTAATAGACACATACAAAACTAAAACTATAATCCGCTATCTGGGATCCATAAAATAACACAAAATGCTTAGTTTTGGATCAGCTTATGAGCGAGTGTATTGAATACCCCAGGATATTTCGATTTATTTTATCACTCTATGCCCAGTAGACGAATAAGTACCTACAAAAGTGAGTGCGCTTAATCTATAGCCGTTAGTTAATCAAATAACTGTACCAAGCTAAAATCGATCGCTTACTAAAGCAAGACGGTTAACGTTCGGGAAAACATTTATCAGAATTAAAACGACAATAAAGAATGATACTCAAAATGTCTTAAAACCTCTATCAAAGATATAGTATAAAGTACTACTTAAATAGAAGCAAAAAAATCGTATTTCCACAGCCAGCTGCATTCAGGTGTTCCACTTCCAACTCATGAAACTGTTATAAGTTCTGTCACACCTGCGGATAACACGCGCAATACAAAACGGAAACTAAAAGTAGGTTTCGAGTTTGTCGCAAGAAACACGACAGTTTTCCGTTCATATGAGAGGATATTAAAAGCTCTATTGAATTGTATTCAATGTAGTGCATAAGTTTACTTCAGAACTTACAAACAACAAAATTGGACAAACATTTAATAATGGACTTTCTGAGAAGCGATAATGTTTAAACTTCGTGTCGTATGTATAAATAGTGTAAAATTATTAAAACTAAAAAATAGAAAATTAATTTGAATTAAGAAGAAGTGTAAGTAAGAAAAAATAGAATTTTATTGTAAAAAGAGCGTGGGGTGCATGGTGTCAATAGTTATACATATTTTTCACTTCAGTAGGTCAAACAAGTAGGTTTTTGAATTTTTGTTTCTTTAGCCTTGGGTTAATCATACAATTCGGAACATGCATACTCTATCTCTTTCCCGCCATTAGAAAGAGAGTGAGACAAAGACCAGCCCTTTCGAAATTCCGATTTTGAATTCGACTTCAAAGACAAACACGTTCGGATATTCGTACTAACTAAAGAAATTTTGCAAAAAGATAATTATGTCTTTTAATATAATTAATTGAATTTTTAACTTATTGTTGTATTTAAACGATAATAAGTATTTACTGCAAATAAAACTGATATTTAACCAGTAATTATTTATTTCTAGTTTCAATAATGTTACGTAATTTGTTGAGTAATAAAATATCATGGGTGCTATTTCCGAATACGCCTTAATATAAAAGAGCGGGAATAAAATTTCGCGACTGGCGTAAAGAGTTAAAATAATAATAATAAGTTGAAAAATATTATAATATTCGTAAAATATGAGTGAAACTAGCGACGAGGACAGTACTTTAACACCGGAAGACTTAAAACAACAAGTTCCTGTTTATTATTTTATCTCCTAAAGTGTTCTCGCTGCTGAAGTGAAAAGTCATGTGTGTTACACGAGAGCAAAGTTTTTTGCATCTCGTCACAATCCTGAGGATTCAAAATCAGCACTCGCAGTAAAAAATTACTTTGCTCTCTTGTTGCACAAATAACTATTATTGACAGATATGCGTAGAAGGATTACCATTTTGATAGTATCTTAAAAAGCACCCCACGCATTTTTAACAATTAAATTTATTTTTTTATTATTTACACTATTCTTAATGTTTCATCTATTTTTATTTTTTTAGTTCCTCTAATCCTGATTCTCCTAATAAGGATAACGGATCTAACTGTTTAAAGTATTGAATTTTCATGGGTCCTTAATAAGTATTCCATATTTCGAGTTAATCCGACGTCTTGAAGGGGGTCAAAATCATGTTCATGTATGAAGCTAATAAAAGCGTTATAATAAGAAGGAAGCGGCGTTTACATTTGGCATTCAACTTTTGGTACTCGCAAAACAGCATGATTTAGAACTAACGTAGGTATATCGCAATTAAAAAACATTCCAAACGGAGGAGTTATATGTGTTATCACATAATTAAGATTGTACGATGGTAGGTACTTCGTAATTTAACCCTTTGAGCTTCGACGTTTCAATGCAGAGTCGTAGGTATACATGATGTTTTCGTTGCGTGAATTCGCTTAAATAGTAGCAATTATTTTCAATTATATTGTAATAACAAAATACCAACCAAAACGATTGTGTAGACATTATTGCCTACCTTTAAACACTTCTATAAACTGCCGTTTTAGAACCTAAGAAATGTAACACTTCACCAAAGTGGTTAAAAACATAGAATGTAACTGTAGATCGCCTGATTTGCTTGCATTCAACCCATCGTGCCTGTACTCATCCAAAAGCCAGGTGGCCAATCAAAAACACGCGCGCAAATGGCATCATCGCCTTTTGGCACAGTATCAACAGAGGGTGTGAGGTTTAAACGAGACAATCGGATGGATACAACTGTAGCTGTAATTAACTTTAGAGTAGAGACACAAAAAGCAAAAAGCCTTTTTGCAACTGACAGCGATAAAATCAAAATGAGATTTGTCCTGATAGCACCGATCTCGTTTTGAATGGGACAGTTGTCCCAATGCGATGGACAAGGGTAAAAACCGTGCTGCCGTGCACTTTTATATCGGAAAAGGATTTATGTTTGGTATTGTTTTAATAATGATTTTCTTAGGTAATAACTTCAGAATTGTATGTGTACCAAGGCCAAATAATAATTCGTATGTCGCAGGCCAATAGTTTAACGCTGCCCATTTATAAATCGCCTAAAGTGTTCACAAAACGACTTGGCTTGCGATAAGGTCGTTCTAATCTTTATTATATTAATTAATAATTTGGTTCTACCGATAAAGTATTATTGAATATATTCATAATACTATACACTGCCATAAGTCTTGTTTTGCCTTACACTGCCCTTCCTGGATATATAGGAACTTAATATTCGAGTCGATTTTCATCCGATACAACCGAGGCATTCGCAAAAAACGTTTTTATTTTTACGATTGACCTACGACCACATGTCTAATAAGAGCAAACATCGCAAATAACCATAAGATTCAATAAAACGATGGAAGTACTCCAATTGCATTATAGCAGAGGTACCTATTGCTTTTACAAGATACAATATGCCAAGACAGGCGAGCAGTTGGCATTGCTGCTCCTAACCGATAATATAATTTACGTGGTATTGTGCCGAACTACCGATGGATCGAAGCCTGGAGCATTTGCATAATAACAAGATTCAACGTACCATAATTTGTGTGCGCGATCACGAATCTACATAATGGCCAGGGATTATAATTTGATACACAACACATAAGAATCTATGTGTTTAGTTTGCTTTTATGAATATTTCTTTGCATATTCTTGTTTCTGCTCACTAAAGGATACCCAATTAGTCCGAGGACCCATAGACAAAGCAACCTTAATAAGATAAGCTTGTAGTGATTATAGATAAGATCCTTATCCTGGCCTCTACAGCCATTAGCTTCCTTGTAGGTATGGGCTTATTTCCTACCTTCGTCTTACCATCATGAAGATAGCTAACATGAAACTACCTTAATAAGTATAGTATTAATTACAATTAAATTGATCGCTTTTATAGCGCATATTTATGTGGTATTTGATCAATGTTCAGATCAGCAGGAACTGGACCGAACTCAAGTGAATCATACAAAAGATCGAATTGACTTCACTTCTATTGTCCGACTCAATTAAGTTGACTACTGCGAAAGAATTGTGACCCAACCCTTCCTGACAAAGCTCATCTCTGCTCATAAAGTAAGACGATTACAAAAGAAAATATGCTCAAATTGAAAATAGCACAAAGCGCCACGGAACATGGAATTTCAGGTGCTATAAAATCTCACGTTGGCAAAAATACCTGGAAAAAGATGCCCTATTTCCTTAGCCATAGTATTAAGAATTTTATTTTCGAATTGTATCGATTATGTTTTATCTGAAAATAACTAGATGTAATGACGATATTATTAGATGAATAAATAAGAAATATGTCGATATTAGTCTTGGGTAGTTCGCGAACGACCTAGGTGGGAAGAGCGCTCCTTTAGGTGAACTATGCGAACTAGTTCATCGATGATCTCGCTCTTAGTTCTTTATATATATTTTTTGCGTCCGCTTTACTAGATAGTGGCGCTATGTGACCAACCGAGTTATTCACTTTTACTGCAATCATCATGAATATATTTTTTTCTTTATTTAATTTTTACTAAATTATTTCAAAAAAAGAACTAATGAACTAATTGAGCGAACTAGTTCGCCATTGGACTATGAACTAAATTGAGCGCTCTCAGTGGTGACCGACTAGGCCCAAGACTAGTCGATATTTAATTGCCGACTGATAATTATACTTAATCCATATTATATTCAAATATAAGTGGGGTGTGTATCCGAACGACGTAAGATTGTAAGGGACGAAAGGAAGGTGTGAGAGAGAGAAGTGAGGAATGGCGAAATGAGAGAAAACCAGGTTATGGCAGAAGAGAATTTATTAATTTAAAATAAAAGACGTTCAGACTTTATTTCGGCCTATTTATTCCTTAATACTACATTATATTGTCAATTGTTTTCAATATACAATAATAAGCGCTAGAACCATAAAATTTATTTCTGGCAGGTAACAGACATCCAAAATTATATTTATTCAAAAATGTTCTACTTTTAAAAATCAATCCAACAAACACATGGTGTCCTACATTATAAATGTGTATTTGTGCCGACCCTATGTTTTACGTCCATCAAATACTGTTTGTTTATGATCAAGCCCATTCCCGACTTCCTGACTATTAGTAGTGTTAACATAATGTTTCACACCCACGTCTGACCAATAAATTATTTAAAAAATTATCTCTATGTCCGGTACAAATTGTTCACCGCCGTTCTTTATGTATAACAATAATTAATTTTAATATAGGTTACATACAAACTTGTTTCCTGTTAAACCATCGAAATTCAAAGAAACGTATTTCGTATTATATGAAACCGTGGAGTCGAAACTAATTCAATTATACGAGTACCAATCTTAAATTGTATGTTTGAGTCCAAAATTAGAACTAAGAAATTAAGTTTATATTTAGGCCTTTCATCTTTTATAAAGTTATTGAGTTAAACATCCCTTAATGGTTTAATTATGGAACTAAAGGGCCGTGTTTTATCGCCATGAAACCTGTAAAAATACCCGGCTGAAAGGTGATATGTCGTATATCTATAGATGGACGTACTGTTGCTCGGCAGCCTAACATTAAACGCAATACATCAAAGGGCTGGGTAACTGTGGAACGTAAATAAGTCTAGGCAAAGCCCTGGGTAGATATCTACCTTTTGTTTACAGACTGTGAGCTAAGTTATCGATAAGCAAATGAGTTTTAAATGAAAAGGTACTTTAGTATTATGGGCTTTATTTATAGCTACCCTGGAACTGTGTTGCTTATCCTCTTTATATCAATATATATAAAAATGAATCCCTATTTCCCTTGGTCACGGCATCACGCATAGACGGCTGGACCGATTTCGCCAATTCTTTTTTTGTTGTGTTCGTTATTGTCAGGAGAAGGTTCTTATGAAAGAAAAAATGAAGAAAGTTGCGTGGAAAATTAGAAAATTTAAGAAAATTTATCCACTTTAGTAGCGCTTTTGACATTATAAAGTTTTTTAATGTAACCTGTTTGAAAATATTGTTAATCGTTTGACAGTTGGCGCAATTGACAAAATGCGCGCTGTAAATATCGTTTCAAACAGAGGCATGGGTCGGAATTATATTGATAAAATAATTTTCTTATTGCACATTTCACAGTCGATTCAATCGGAAGATTCGAATTCAATATTCATTGTTAACGGACAACGTCTGTCGGGTCAGCTAGTTATAAATAAAAATGTTTGTATGTATGGATGTTTGTTACACTTTCACGCAAAAACTACCAGATAGATTTGGATGAAACTTGGTACAAAGATAGAACATATCCTGGAATAACATATGGGCTATTTTTTATCCCGGTAAAAAGTGATATCTCTCAGAAACGCGGGGTGTCCCAAAAACTACTGGACAGATTCGGATGAAACTTGGCACATAGATAGAGTATATACTGGAATAACAGCGTATAGGCTTCTTGGCTGAGGCTGTGACATTCCTTGGAGACGCGGGTAAAACCGTGGGGCACAGCTAGTTTATAATAAACTGCATCACTTTGTGTTATAAACTTAAGTGTCTTTATAGTTACGCAGTTCAAATATCCTTCCACAGATTCCAAAAGATAGATACTTCGTCTCCTATAATAGCTTTACTTTGGTGATAGATAAAGGAGGAACAAAATCATTTATGTCACATTTAAATGTCACTCTACTACCTTGTTAAATATTAATTAAGAATAGAAATAGAGGAACTTGTAGAAAGGTAAACGAGACAGGAATTACTTTACATTTAGATCTTCCGCTTTCCTTCCGAGGAATACATTTAAATGAGATCTTGTTTAAATATTATCATATTAATGTTTACGTCACATAGTATAAGACAAAGTCGTTTCTCGCTATCTGCCTGTCCCTCTATGCTTAGATTTTTAAAACTACGCAACGAATTTGATGCAGTTTTTTTTAATAGATAGAGTGATTTTAGAGGATGGTTTTTATGTATAATACATGCATATTATAATTAAGAAAATGCGAGAATTTTAATGAATTACAACAATTTTACTGCGCGCGTTTGACAGTCCGCATATTAAATCCGGAACGCGGGGGACAGCTAGTAGATAATAAATAACTTTTGAAATAAAAGTATATTTTTTAGTTATCTCAGACCTTTTTCATCTGTGAATGTTTTTTCAAGGCGAATACTTGGATTATCTAAAGCTTTGATTCCACCTGCCTGTTGCTCAGGCTTATATTACTCTGTTATAGAATTATAAGCTTTAATAACGAGATGAAGGGTTCATATTTGCAGTACTTTGACTTTCAATATAAACACAAGAATAATAATGTTCTTTCAGAGCCTTCTATAAAAAAATTCAGGCACTATTTTCATTACTTATTTTTATTTTATATGTTTAGATAAAAACATTGTAAGCTCTGGTTTTATGTTTTTTAATATTAAAAATTTAATATGATGTAAGAAGGTATGTAGGTACGTCCTCCATTGGTTTCAAATATTACCTTTATTATTAAGTTTTTGATATAAATATCATTAATTAGGTATTCTATATTTAATCTTAGTAAAGTGTACCTTACTATATTATAGCTAAATAAATCCTAAAGATTAAACATCCTCAAGAAAAGCTGCACAATATTTATTTTCTGTAAACATGTTGTATTTGATGGATTGGTTTGCAACAACAAATTTGCAAATGGTGTTTGTATTCTAAACACCATTTGCAAATTTAATCATGCTGCATTACATTAGCAATTTTAGTAGCGTTTATTTAAGTTATAATTTCAAACATTCGACCTGAAAATCTATCTTCGATACTCTTTAGAAAAATGAATACAACCATTGTAACTAGCCGTATATATTTATCTCCAGTAATTAAACCAGTATATCATGCATTTTTATGATTGACCTACTTTTATCAGTGAGAAACCAGTTAATAACAAATTTCCTTCACGCCTCAGGCAAGCATTTGTAGCAATGATGCTCATTATAGCACGGTTTGGCGCCCGATGTTAATTTTCCGGTAGCTAATCACCGGTTTTTTATGCTTAGTATGCTCTATAGAGCTAAAACTGCATTATGAATAAATTGTTTTCGTAATTATACAGATGAGTGTTTTTAATGGCTTCGACATAAAAAGCTATTAAATAGGTATGTGACGGGCCAGTTGGCGTCGTGGTTTGTAACCCTGACTCCCATCCCATGCCACTAGTTATGGGTTCGATTCAAACTAAGCACAATCTATGTGCTTGAACATGTATGTGTACATTCGCACTCTCAGACCGATAGGGACTTAACTCAAAAAATCACCTTTGGCACAATCAGAGGATTGGGTCACTTTCGCCTGAGCGGGGAGGGTGGGTCCCTGTGTTAAAGAGGCTAAAGTATCGGTATGCTAATTCTATCATTAAATTAACTATGTTTTACTATTCATCGGATAGAGCGTACTTTGTTTAGTCTCTATGATTGTAACTCCATTTCGCAAAATTTTCAGTTAAGCCCTTATCGTACTGAGGGTGCGAATTATCTGTAAAAAAAGTAGTAAGATTATGTAGTATATTAGTTATATAGTTTCCATAATTCAAACTCTGCATAGTTTGGGATCAAATGAGCGTGCGAATAGAATTCCAGTATATTTATTAATCAATTTCATATAATTAAGGATTCTATTTGTAAATGGAACGGAATAATTTGGAAGCCAAGCCTGTAAAATAACGACAGTCAATTATTGAATCGGGAACTTCGTTCCAGATGGTTAAACAAACAAGGTACAACAAAGAGCATACTTCGATAAAAACCCATATTTTTAGGTCAATACATAAAAAGCAAGTATGTTCTTCTTAAAAAAAAAGAGTGTTGTGTCATGGTCCTATACACAAGTATATACGAATTTATAAATTGCCAGTATCATCCTACTTGTACCTACACCTTACTGTACCTACACCTTACTGTACCTACACCTTACTGTACCTACACCTTACTGTACCTATACCTTTGCCCAATCGTTTCCACAACAGTGGTTCTAATTTAGTTGTGGGGAGGGCCGCGATGACCTCAGACTGACGTCATGCACAAAGCGCTGTCTGCAAAGGGTACCTTAACACCACCGTGGGGTCCGAAATTAATTCTCTTTTGATTTATGTGGTTATGTTTTCAATAATTGAGCCGATACGTTCAAAAACCAACCACTTAGGTTTTAGTTGAGCAGTGAATATTCTGTTTTTCTATTCTTTTTTTCTTTAAACAATCACGTAGTATAAATATTCCTATTAAGGCACTTTTATGAAGTAAATCACCGAGAACAAGCTAAGAAACTTCGGAAATGAATAAATTTGGTAGTAACCTTCAATATCTACAAATGTTTCCGGAAATAATGTTCGGGTACATTTTTGTCATGTGCCAAGTTACCTAGCGACATGTATGTTTATTTCGTTTTATCACATTGCGTGAAACTTCATTTCATTACAGTAATTGGTGCTGAATTAATTAATGCTTACATTTAACGTTTTAACTAAAAGTATTCGGTAATTTGGATGCAAATAAAAAGTTTACCTGACCGCTTATAGTGAGGACGAGGTTAGGAAAAATCAATATATTCCTTGTCGCTTCAATCGTCAAGCTACTGAAGAACGAGATGAAAAAAAATATCTAAATATTTCTTCAGACATCACTAAGAATCTTAATAAGGTACAGGTAGACTCCAATGAGACAAGTTTTTCCATAGTGTGTATGATTGATGGCTCTAGTTAAATAAAAATGTACCTATTTTCTACCTTCATTCAGGTAAGCAGATACTAACTCCAATATGAATGAAACAAAAATAATTATCTAACAGTAAAAGTACCTACCGTCCTAACAACAATAAATTACGTTTACAAGTACAATCAAATAGTAATTGGCTTATACAAGCCCATCATTATTCACATTTATTACACTTTGCTCTGGGAACAATACGAATTGACTAATGTGCGAACTAAATTCTCTGTATGCAATCAACATGTCATTAATCATTTTATAAAAAAAATATAATTATCTCAGAATACATGCATGCTATATGCATGGTCTCTCATGCATAGTCAAATTTGTAATTAAAATTCTTCTTTGACAACAAGTCTTATGTCATTTCGATGCGATGATCTCATCGATTCGTAAAGATTCTAGCATTGAAACAGCTATTATTTCTGGGGCATGACATATCCCTTGGCGTGATTTGGTGTACACACAGTTTATATTCCCAGAGAACATAATATTACCGCAACCTAATTTCAATTTAAGACGCAATATGTGGGTCACCGTTTTCTCTTTATGTGAATACTAGGCTGACTGTTTTGATTACCTACTTTTAGATTTGATATGCCTTGATGATTAATCAAGGATATTTGCAGGCTTGTAAGTTCTTGTAGGTATTGAGCTTTTAGTGACCCTTATTAAAAAAAAATCTCGAGATCATTTTATAAATGTGTGACTAATGGATTTATATTTTATGAATATTTGATTAAAGGAGATGAGTTTTTTATAAGGCGTTATCGTCTAAGCGTTTCGGTTTTGCATAACGTTTTTGTAAAAAAATAAAGTAATCAAGGAAGTCATCAACGTCAGCTTTGCTAGTAAAATTATAACATAGAAATCAATCGTTACCAAACATTTCCCTTTTAACTTATTTGTTACGTTTGACATTTGCGGCGCACGAGGAAATTACAACCGAACGCAGTTGGTTTGACAGATGTCACCACATTCGGGGAAGGAATTCTAGGCTATGGTGCCCTCGCTTTTGGGTGGTTTTTTGAATGCACTACAGAGGGGTCACCAACCTTTTGACACTGAATTTCTGTCACGGTGGAAGTGTTGTCGTCAGCGGTCGATTCAGAAAACGTAACGCCGCGGCGAGCGCGGCTCGTGACGGCGTGCGCCAGGGCGCAAGCGTCGCGTGGCGTGCTTCGGCGCGCGGCCGCTCGCACTTGCGGCCCGAGACTGCCGAGCGATTCGCGCGTTTTCCCTCCGCGCTTTCCCAGTGGCGGCGTGCGCACATCAAGCCTGCATTGTTCTGCAAATAGCGAGCAGCCGACGCGAGGGCTGGGCTACTATTCAATCGAGATGAGCGCGCGCCTTTCAGCGGCCGCGATACATACACTGGACTGTTACCGGCCGCACTACACTCGACTCGAGATGAGCGCGGACAACTTCGCTTCACTTCACAAAAAAAGCAGTTTAGCCTCGCTCGTTACACAATCCCAGGTTTAACTATGGGCAACTACAGGGATTGTTGCGCTGAATATTGAAACTGAACAAGTTTTGCCTCGATATTGCTTTTTATTACTTTTCCACCATTGACATGGTTTGTTTTTGGATAGATTTGTTTGTTTATTACTGTCACCTACTTTCTAGCTTATTTATATATAATCCCATAATATATCCCATATTAAATATGGTACCGGCGAAGTCTTTTGTTTTCAAATATCCTGCGTTGCAGGACTACCTACCTAGACTAAGAAAAGTATTAAACAAATATATAATTTCACAAATAAGTACCTAGGCTACATTAACTTGGTTATTTCAAGAACGCGAAAGGGTACAGTCAGAAGCTGCCACGCCACGTATAAACAATAAACATGTACTGTCGACATCACAAATGTCGATCAACCGCAAACAATCGACTTTCCGAGTAATGGTCGCTACTTGGCCCCATTGCACGCTAATGCGTTTACATACTGACTACATAAATATACTCGTACATAACACGTTGACATACCTCCCAACAGCTAGATACGTTAGGCTAACGACATATTGCCATGAGATCTTGCTATCATACACGTTTATCAACTTTTCCCACACGCGACGATGAAAGATATCAGAAGGCTTATAGCAAAAGGTATGTACACACTGTAATCAAAGAGGCAATTATGGCAACTGCTGTCAGACCAAACGGTCGCAGTCGCAAGGTAGTTGGCTTTCTCCCAAATTACACTTGTTATCGAAATGATTTGCCATCATTATGTTATGGAGTATGTTTGTAATAAAAATGCTATTCCATCAGATTTTATCAATAACGTCTAGTTTGACGTCGAACCACAAGTATCATGAATTAAATTATTAATTGGTTACTATAAACTAATAAAATATTTATACATTATTGTATATCCGGTAATTACACCACGTACACTAAACCAAATTCCTTCATGGCATTATAAATGTCGGATTCGTGACAAATGGATAAGACGACGAGTAATTAAGGTCACTTATTCATCATTAGTGGCAAAACCAAATAAATATATATTTTAGACTTTAGAACTAACAACCATACCCTGCACAAATAGCGGTTTTTTTTGCGACAGCTTCCATAAAATACCAGTTTTTCAAGTTGATTTATTTTTATATTACTTAGCGTAAAGTAAATTCTCACAGTTAACCTTTACAAAGCGAAAGTTTTTCGAAAGATTTCTAATCATTTAAGATTTTTGTTAAGCAAAAAAGTCTTCCGTACGAAATGTTAAAAAAAAACGTGTCGAATCAATAAAGATCCGTCCATCGAACTTAATTCAACCGATAAGATACGTGAGAAGTGCCGAGAATACACTGACATCAAGTGACTATGATTAAAATCGAATAACACTTAGCAAAAAAAACATATTTCGTAAGCTATGATTATGCAGCACATTATTCAACTCAAGCTCTACAATATTGCAAAAAAAACATGCAAACTTGAAGCTCGCAAATAAACAAATGAAACACGTTAAATTGAATAATAGAATGTAAAAATATATGACATACTAGCTGTGCCCCGCGGTTTTACCCACGTTCCCGCATATATAAACCTTCGTCTTGAATCAGTTTGTCTATTGATGAAAACCGTATCAAAATCCGTTTCGTAGTTTTAAAGATCTAAGCATACATAGGGACAGAGAGACGAGACTTTGTTTTATACCATGTAGTGATAAGTAGTACATTTAATACACCAAAATATTCAAATTAGTTCCAATGAAGAAGAAAAAGACTGTTAAGAAAATTATTAATAGCTCTCTAACAGTACTTCCTTGTTAGAGAAATTGAAATGTCTGGAAGGAAAACATAAGACCTGTGTAATTAGTTGTAACCAAGTCTCTAAACTGGCAAAGGCCGACACGCTCGTTTCTCGATTGGTTCCGCACTCAATAGGTTGTAATTCTATTATTAAAATCATTGGTCATAAAGTTTTATCGTCAAATTCATGCCAGCAATTACATTAAAAATAACTAATATCGAGATTGCATTTAGATTTAACCTTCTTACACGAAATGATAAGCAAATTTGTTCCTACTCACCAAAATTATTTAACTCGCTCTTAAGCTATTTAGTTATTCACATCACAAAATTTGTCGCAAACTGACCAAGAAAAGGCAAATAGTGATCGTTAACTAAACTAAAATTGCATTAAGTATTGAGTTATTCAATAATAATGAACGCATTAGAGCGTCGAAAGTTCACCTTAAAATAATAGCGGTAATACATTAAAATTCCTCACTTACATTTTAAACAAACTTGTAGTCCAGAAACAGCAATTTATTTCCCCAACGTATGTTATGAATAGTGTAACTAATCTCGCAGAACACCCACTAACGTTGTATAATTTAGTTCAACACACAAATAAATCGCAACAATGTCGATAACATTTAATAACATAAACAAGAGTTACGTAAAACACGTTCACGTTCTACACACCATACGTTTTGAAAGCGCCGAGCTTTGAGCTTTCGGTCGTTGTTTTTGTTGGAGTGAAAGAGCGAGACAGAACAAAAAAACACCATAAACTTTCGGCTAACTTCGGTCTGTTCCGTTTCGTACGCCGCCTGTTGAGTTCAAATGTCAGCTTAGAGTGGATAATCCTGAATTATTTATTAAAATATTAATATCTGGAGTTTTATCATTGTGACGATTTTAGTAGAAAATACAAAAATCTACGTAATCTATAGAGAAACAATATAGATATAAAAAAAAACTTTAAATCATTATGATGGCTCCTCAGTATACTGAGTCAACTAACAAATTTCGTAAATTTAACTTTCTACTACAATAACAGCAATTAAATAATTCCCTATTTACCAGTGTAAATATACCTATAATATTTAGGAGCCAACGATTACTGTGATAAAAATATCATGTTGTATCCATTAATACTATATTCATATCAGAGTAGGTACAAATCCACAGATTAATAAATCTTTCGGGCATATTACGTACCTACAACAGAATATTTAATCGGGGACAATGCATTAAACTACGTCACGTTGGCTCCTATACACCCCCGCTAATACCTCTATTGTTGTCCTCGATTGTGCACAGCAACAAGGGTTGCGATGCGTATAATTAAACAATCTCTATTGCGATGAGTACAAGGTAGATTATTGCTCAAAATATCCAACAAAAATGTCTATAAAATCGTAATGCTCTCATAGCATGAAAATGTATATGTGGCTTCGTTGAATTTGTTTGTATTTTTATAGTCTACCAGTCTTAATCCATGCCGTGCGTAATATTACTATTTTCAAATCGTATGTACTCGTATATAATTATATTTTAATTAATCTAATTGACGTCAAAGTTTTGTAGTAATAAATTTACAAATTTCCAGCGACTCATATTCGATCCCATAACCAGGTCATTAATATACTAGTTAAATAAATACCTAAATACATAAAAGCATACCAGACAATATTTCAGACAATATAACATAACAGACTCATTTCAAACAGATGATCTGACAAGAAAGTGCCAGCATCAGTATTGCTTTACCTTAGTTTATTCTCAATTTTAGGAGTAAAACGCAATCACTACCTAATTTATAGTTTCAAGGGCTCGATTCTGTATGGAAAGTGACACTAACTCGAGGATGTTTCGTCACGGCCTCTATGCTCTGTTTTTTGTCGCTTACTGCGCTGTTACAACTTTGTCAGCGGGGAATAAAAAAAACAAAAGTACCCCGGTTCAAAAGAAAGTTTATTTATTTATTAACTTAAAATTAAATAATCTGCTAGACAAAAAGCATAAAAATGAGAGCCAGCTAGACTCAGCGCGTGGGTCTGGAGTAAGGTTGTGTTTTGGTTTACATAATGAAACTAAAGTTGAGCGCCACTGACAGTAACGGCTGTCAGCCCGTTTGTTGAGTTTTGAAGATTTGTAACATTTGTAAAGGTAAGCTCTCCGAGGCCTCCGTGAAGCGGCTCGCCGACGAAGTTTGTATTTGCTGAATAAGGGTAATCTGAAATTATGTAGACTATATAAATTGGCTGTCAATCGATAAATCCACACTATTCCCATGGTCATAAGACGTTGAATGGCTCCGTAGGAAACAGATGGGGGCGGTGCATTATGTGGGGTTCTATTTGTCCCATAGTATTTCACACATTTCAACTATAAATATGTGTGTATGACTGTGTCGTGACGTCATGTTACATCCTCACTAAAATTGATTTGTAAGAATGGAATGTTATGATCTGATAGTAGTATTGTTATACTCGTATGTCACGGCTTACGATTTGAAGAATTGTTGATTTCAGCGAAAATTGAGTAAATAAAAAACTATATCAGCTCTGGGAAGAATATTTTTAGAAAAAATTGTTTATTTATCTGAAATATGAGACTGATCGATTGATAGACTCTAATCGAACCCTAGTTCCATATTTGATTCTAAAAAAAAGGTCTGATTTATAATAAAATTTCACCTAGACACTTTTTAGATAATTTTGTTTTATGTAACATATGTAGTTCCTTTGTTATTACTTAGACCTTTTTAACACCAAAAACTTACTATTTAAACCGGCACAATAAAATAAACTACCAAAAATTAACTACATTCCTGTATATGCCCTAAGTTCTAGATGAACCAAATGATAATTTTGATCGCCGTTCTTTATTTAAATCCTCAATAAAAAAAGTTCTCATGATATCCATGGTTAAAAACCTGTTATTAATACCATGAAGTAACCATAACCAGGGTCGGTAGATATACAAACAAACATTATCTTACGGAGGCGCGTGCGCACGTCTTGTACTGTTTACGTGACCGGCAGCTGTCATAATAACAGTAGCTAGGTACCTGTATTATTAATTAAACCTATATTAAATATTAATTATTAAAAATAAAAGTTACTAAATTGACTATTAAAAATTTAAGTTACTAAATTGACTTTTGTATTTGAGTAAGTTATAGTTATGGTTTACTCTTGTTTTGCTCATTATAATTTTGCTTCGCTCTGTCTATACAAAACGATATTCAAATATACTATACAAGCTGTCCCCGCGGTTTTAGCCGCGTTTCCGAGGGATGTTATATTACATTATTTTGTTCTTTCTATCATTAATAGTTTTCGCAGCGCATGCGATGTAAGGATTTTTTTACACCTTGGGTTACATTATTGGAGTTTTAGTAAGGATCCCTAATTTCTTTTAACATATAATATAACCCGGGGAGAGTGTAGCTTTTGTGAAGCTGAAAGAATTTTTGAAATCGGTCGGGTCGTTATTAAGATTTTTCAATTCATACTACATACATCATACGAAAAATACAAATCTTTCCTCTTTATAATATTAGTGTTTCTTTACATATATTAAATAATAATTATTATTAAAAATAAAAGTCACTAAATTGACTTATGTATTTGAATAGTTTATAATATGGTTTTGCTTCGGTCTGTATGAAAAAACAAAACCAAATTCAAATGAATATCGTTCCTAGTATACTAACAATAAAATATATATTTCTTTACACACGGCCATCTAATTCTAAACTAAGCAGAGCTTGTATTATAGAAACCTGAAAACTGAAATACTTCATTTATACAACTTTTTAAATAATAGATAGATATTTACACCCAGACAAAAACAAACAAAGATCTCCATGCACACAAATGTTTGTCGTGGGTGGGAATCGAACCCACGACCAGCGGCGTGACAGTCAGGGTCGCTAACCACCAAGCCAACTGGCCCATCAAACCAAACCTATTTATTATTGAAATCAATTCAGAAACTGTTATAGCTAGACACTATGTAAACTGATATTGCATTCTTTGAATCCTTTGACTGCCGGACTACCGGTTCCATGTTTTGGTGTCATTGACATTGAACGAGCAAATCACGTCCCGAAGTAGCTAGATACATTGAAAACTGTACATGGTAAAAAATATTGTAGAATAATCTAACATAGAATCTGACTGACAAATAAGGATATAAGAACATGTTAATAAAACATAGCTCAAGTTAGTAAATTAAATCTTTATTTCTATACTAGCTGTCTCCTGCGGTTTCACCCGCGTTTGCGAGAGACGTTACCATATTCCCGAAACTAAAACTCCCATGTGCTATTCCAGACTATAATCGATTTCTGTGCCAAATTTCATCCAGATTCGTTTAGCCGTTGTGGCGTGATTTAGTAACAAATATCCGTCCATCCGAACTTTTGCATTTATAATAGTAGATATCTGTATATAAGAATTTGGAAGAAAACATGCGATTGATTTAAAATAATCGAATTATATTTGATTTCAACGGGTTCTTAAGCCATATATGACTTAACGTTTTCCGGTGAAAGTAATTTATTTTTTTTTGCAATAAAACGGCGTTTGTGTAATCCGGTTAAATGTGGTTATATCCTTCCGTATCCTTCCATTTGTCCAAGTGTCTTAATCTTAATAAAACCTTTTTTTATGACTGCTAAAATATTTATTTTTAATCAGTTCCAAGTACGAACAGTAAAAGTCAACAATCTATATTTTAACTATTCGTAATAATATTATGAATAGTTAAAATTTGTAAGTTTGAATGAAGGTTATCTCCGAAACTACTCTTCTGATATCAATTATTATTTTACTGATATAAAGCTACACTATTCCTGAGTGACATAGGCTATGTTGTAATCCCGGTATTCATAAGATCCCTCGGGTTTGCGAGAAAAACCGCGAGGCGGTAGCTAGTGAACAATAAAAAAAAGTTGTTTTCATGCAATTTCACTTAATTAACCAAAGATACCATGTAAATTGTAAGCTTCCCTTGTTATTTTTCTATTGAAATTGTAAATTTTAAACGTAAAATGTTAGTTGCATTACGAAGTCCGTAATTTTAAATATAACCTTGAAACTTATTCTTTGAAATTGAAATTGAAATTGAATTTGTGCTAACCCCCATATGATGAGCTGAATTCAAATAATTTTATTTCAGTAGGTAGATATAGACTTCCGCTAAGATAGTATTTACACATCACGTCATGTCTTTGTATCTTTATCGTCCATAAGGTTTATCAAAGGTTTCCGAATAAGTACGTACTTTGAAGTTAACATGATCCGACACCGGAAACGGGTGCATTGGCCGTTTAATGTAATCATTATGCAAGGCGTATGTGCCCGCTGATAACTTTGTTTATCGTCTAAATGAATAAATAATTATTTTCTTAATTACACTACCATCCAATCACGATGAACTTTTTGCGAACAACTTTTAAAACAGATGTCTAAAGGCCGTAAAATAAAAGCAAATAATATTGAAGCAACGTTACACTCTTGAACACATCTGCTCTGTGCGGCTTAATCATACCTACCTGCATTTTAATATCAGAAATTAATTGTATCACAAATTAATTAAGTTAGGTGTGTAAGGCATACAATGTTGATAGCATATTTTTAACCATACCGGCGTGATTTTTTTTGTGAAATATATTACTTTTTGTAGGGTTTATAATAACTCTACCTTTTCCGGTTGCTTTAGCCTTTTTCTATATAGGTTTCTGTAAGCATCTAAATCGCCGATTGATGGAAAGCGTGCCTAGAACGCTGGCGGCTTTGCCATGCTGTAGGGCAATGCTCATTCTCATTTCACAGGAATTCACCAGCCCTCTGGTCAAGAGAAGCGTTTACCAGACGTCTGGAAATATGATGGAACTTGCAATTAGCTCCAGACTTTATGTCTCTACCCCATTGACCTAGCTCTTCGACTTTATAAATTATTCAGAATTTAAAGATTTTAAGTATTCATAAGTTACATAAACAAAAAGCTAAATACATTTACATCAACAAAGACCATCTCAAGAAGGTCTACGATCCCAAACGCAGCCCACAAGAACAGATTAATCTCTACTCGAGTTTTTACTTATACAAGTCGTTGCATAATTCCAACATCAATAAATAAAATAGCAAATCTACTTTCCTCAGAGCCCTCTATGAAAGGGCACATTCATTATGCAACACGTTTGAGAATACAACACGCCCACGCCGGATATTGCGAAGGTATAAACAGGACGCCCACAACACCATGAATACCTATAGCAACACCAACATTTCCATATAGAATAAAAACGTTAGAATTGCCCATAAACTAAATAAACATCATTACGCCCATCATCTCCGAAGAGGTCTTAGTAAATTCCAACATGACATGTGGCATTGCTGCCGTATTTTTAGGCATATAACGTATCTACGTACTACAGGCTTTCATTCCAAAATAAACCCTTTTTTTTTACCTCACCTGACCTGGACATTGAATCCAGATCTTCTAGTCTCAAGCCAAGCTCTATGCCGCTAAGGGCTTTTCAAGCATCAAAGGAAAATCAGAAATAATAATTCTCGAGACGCAAACAGTACTTTGGATACAACAAAGGGACATGACAGCGATTTCACTTGATGTATGATAATTAAAAAGTAAAATGAGTACCAAGTCATTTTCATTCCAAGAACACCGGCAGGGCGATAAGAAATGTCAAGTTTAACATTGGAATGTGGACCTAATGTCAATGTTAGGGTCTCTACAACTATCACAACGTATTTGCATAGTGTCGCAAGACATGCTATTCATATCGCACCACCAATATCCTGTGGCCGATTATGATTTAATATCTTTATTTTAACTTATCCAGTGAAAATTCGGAAGGTTAGCATTAGCAATAATACCCACTAGCTGGCCCCCGCGGTTTTATCCACGTTCCCGAGGGATATCACATTTTCCCGGGATAAAAAAGTCTATGTGCAATTCCATATTATAATATGTCTCTGGGCCAAATTCCATCCAGATCTGTTCAAAGTAACGAACATCATCAAAACTTTGCATTTATAATAGATAGCTGTCCCCCGCGGTTTTACCCGCGTTCCTGAGGGATATCACATTTTCCCGGAATGAAAAGTAGCCTATATGTTATTCCAGGATATGCTCTATCTATGTCCCAAGTTTCATCCATATCCGTTTAGTAGTTGTTGCGTGAAAGAGTAACAAACATACTTACATATAAATCTTTCCTCTTCATAATATTAATATAGAAGTAAGATGAAACACAATTCAACGTAATGTTATCAACACCTACTCACACCACAATTCGCAATCTAGACTCACGGTGAAAAAAAACAATGTTGAATTTGCCTTAATTAGACCTAGCGGCCTACCGGTAATGAGATTATTATCTCTACTTGAATATTCGTAATCTTGCTCGGCGCATGCCCGTATGCATTTCCTGAGGGTGCGGCAGACTGTCTGCCGCCCTCAATAGGGGTGGCTCGGGGTCGATGAACGCACCAAAACAAAGAACACCACGCGACCTGTGGCTACCACTAGCCAATACCACGATCGATAACTAATAAAACTTCCCATTCTCCCAGCCATTCAAGATACAGCCTTGACCCAACCGTATACTGATTTTAAAACATTATTAAGTAGGTAAGAAACCCAGACAGGTATTTTACGACTGAAACTTTTACAACGTACAACTAAGTTTATTTTACTATTGTTTTGTAACTTGAAGGTTTTCTCCTAAAAGATTACGCGTGTTTAAATAAAGATTAAAGTATTTACTGAATCGCCCGAGGAAGCCGTATTTTACTTGCGGAGGTAAATCAGTCTAAAATATTTAAACAGCTTGAAATCATTAATTTGGAGAAGGTACTTAATTATACAGTAGCGGTTTGTTGTTATTATTTTTGTCTCCTGTAATGTTACTAATATTATAAATGCGAAAGTTTGTATGCATGGATGTTTGTTCCTTTTTTTACGAAAAATCTACCCAACGGATTTGGATGAAACTTGGCACATAGATAGAGCATATATTGGAATAATATAAAGGCTTTTATCCCTGGAAAATTTTACATCCCTTGGGAACGCGAGTGAAACCGCGGGGGACTGCTAGTAATATTAAAAATGCGGAAGTTTGTATGAACGGATGTTTGTTACTCTTTTACGCAAAAACTACCAAACGGATTTCGGTGAAACTTGGCACATATATAGAAAATGTTCCGGAATAACACATAGAATACTTTTTGTGCCGGGAAAATGTTACATCCCGCGGGAATGAGGGTAAAACTGCGAGGGTAGCTAGTACTATTACATATCAGCTAGAAAAACGATACTGAAACTAATTAAAATAGCTCTTAATTTGAACAGATTTCTACACAACTCTTAATTAACAATTACTCTTCCCCAAGACAAATAGCTTAAGAACACAAACAACACGTGTTTCATATTTATCAAAGGGCTATGCTGTGAACTGAACTTAAAATAAAACAACTTACTTACACATTCTCCAGTGAACTGACTCCCCATGTCTGAAGAGCCAAATTAATTAGATGGCTCCTGATAGTCACGGTGCTGGGATACACTTGTGAATTGAATGGGGGAAGAGAATGTACAATTTATTTATTAATTTATTCCATTAATGCAGGAGCTTTGATATTGAAATACACTGTAACCTATAACTCGGACTTGATTTAGCGTTTGATAGGAATTACTTCAATACTACAACAACCTACTAGCAAAGTATGGCCCAGTGGTAAGATGCCCTAAATGCCATCCCACTATTCGTGGGTTCGATTACTGTCCCGGATAAACATTTATGTGCTTGAAAATTATTAATTTTGAATTTTAAATATAATTGTTTGCAAAATTCTTAAAAAAACCATGTAAAGAGGATTAAGGCCTACATGAATAAACAATATTTCTATCCTTTTCTATAAACCCGGACACCTCTTATTTCTCATCAAATTTATAAGTACTACTTACACATGTGTACATTCTGTGTACCAGTTATATCTGCAGTGCAATTCACAAACCGAAACTCGCCGAGTTTTCACCCAGGTGAACACGCGGATAGCGGACCTCTCATCAAATTGCAGAGTCGCGAGAAAGACAGGGTATAGTCACTGCGTGAATTCACTATCAAGTTTGATGCCAGAATATCCTAGCTGGTTACGATAACTGTGCGTAGCTTCGAATCACATGGCAGTTAATAAATATCCCATAAATGTATAAAAACCAACCCGTAGATAGATATCGTTGCTCCTAATTACATTGTCAACAAATATATCCAGTTACCGCTAAGAGCAAACAATTTAGACGTGATCATATTACCTGAGACACTCAAGCCAATTTAACCAAGCTATATACCTATGTACATAATTTTATACATATACCACTCCAACAACAATGTCATGATGTGCCTAAAAGAAGATAATTCTTTCAAGTTTATATTTTATTTCGTTATTGAGTTTTTTTTAATTTTACAAAAAAATATATTGTGTATCAATGTGGCATTCATTTCATGGTATAGGTACTAGTACTATGTATATATATGTGTGTATACAGTCTTTGATAAAGACCACAGATAAAATTTGGGTGTAGGGTACCTACACTTGTAAACACAGATAAATTAAGTAGTAAGGCATTAAAACAGGCATAAAATTGATTCACTTGCACACCTGAGTTAAATTGAGTTTTCTTGACCACAGAACTTTATCTTTAATGTACAGATAATTACATCTGTCATTATGTCATCCAATAAGCCTTGAACTCTTGCTTCGTATTATGTAAATTGTTGTGCGCGAACAGGATTTTGATTGCTTGTTTTGAACACTAGAACTTATGCGCATTTTTTTGCTCTTGAGCTGTGATTAGTAGTTTGAAATTCCATAAAAATAAATAACTACAAACTGCTTTTAGTTTATTAGAATCTTGTTTCATTATAAATATAATTCTACTTGTAAGTTTTAATGCTTTACTACTTAATTTATCTGTGGCCTGTATCAAAGACTGTATACACACATATATATATAGGTACATAACAAACTTGCTTTGCACCTACTAATATTATAGATGCGAAAGTTTGTTAGGATTGATGGATGTTTCACGCAAACATTACTAAATGGATTTGAATGAAACTTTGCAGATAGATAGTTTATAGCCCAGATTAACACATAAGATACTTTTTATCTCGGGAAAATTGAATACCCCTCAAGAATGCAGGTGTAACCTCAAGAGACAGCCAGTTCTATATGTATAAGAAACGCTAACTCTGTGTTCCTCCAAATAAATCCTAAAGAAAATTCTGCAAGGTTTTATTAAACAAACAGAAGCTGCAGATACGGTACGTGATTGCTAAAAATGTGATTAAATATTAAACAAAGAACTCCTACTGTGAGAATCTCTGTGTGCCAGAAGCCGGTATAATTAACGGTATTAAACTGATGTCGGTTAAGTGTGGGAACATAGCTGACAATCAGCACGGGCTCCGATCGCAGACCTTGGGACAGTCGCGGTCATTCGCTGACAGTGATTGACGGTCGACACGGGTGCATTCAAAATCACAATGCATCATTTTAGGGTACGCTTGTGCACGTAAATGGTCATGGCCAATGGAACGTTCTCGTTTTCTGATATTTTATATTTAGTAACTTATCTGGTAGATAAATCATAACTAATGTACTACATCTCTCTTCGGCGTGACTTTCGTCGTCAATTGTTGGGCGAAATTTTGCTCTGAGATATTCCTTATACAAAATATTCAAGACATGAATCGGGGCTGTATACGGCCTTGAACATGATAATTTGATCGTGTAACAAGTAGTCATTACAATAACGACAAAATTATTATTCTCTGTTCTTTATGTGAACAAGAGCCGCGACGGCAGCTATAAAAATGACCACTAATGTGTTTTCTTCGAGACACAGGAACGATTCATATTTTATGATTAGGTACTGAATTAATAGACCTGTTTAATATTAAGTAATAAGATTTAGATTTAATACTAGTATCAGAAGATGACAGTACAATTTAGAAACTCTAGTAGAAATGATTACTCGACTACAAATCAATTCAGACTCTATTAGAAATCATTATGATTTAATATCCCAAGCTTGGTCCACCTTTTTTAAATTGAACAATCATAATTTTCTTCATCCCACATTTATAAATCGTTTTAAGCCTACTCAAACAATGGTTCAAAGAATATGTAGGTTGGTTATAAGTTTGCGGTAAGTAGATCAGGGCTCACACACCGCCCGTTGACCGCGCAACTTGAGCCTTCAACGAGTCCATTCAGTGTCCGAGCACAGTCCAAATATTATTATGCATCAACAGCTCTTTATTGCGAGCTTATGAAAACAATTTCAAAAACAACAGTACATTGCCCTTTGTTATGGTGTAAACATGCCTGGACACATCGCGCGTGCGCAATGTATCACAAACATATTTTGGAATAACTTCCACTTATATCTACGTCACTCTTCTTACAGAACGGTAAATAGTAATCAGTATTTTCTATACGTTGGCATTTCCTGCGAAGTCATGTTCCTAGGTATGAGTTATAAATAAATAACGCCGAGATTTTCAAGCAGGATGCCGCTCATCCAACTAAATTAGTTTTACGCTAAGATAATTTAGCAATTATATCATCATGTGGTAAATCTGGCCTTCGTAAGACGCCATACACGCTCATTAAAATATATTTATATATTTCTTTATAATGACGACATAAAATATGAACGCTGCTGTCACTGCGTCCGAAAAAAACAACAAAGCTCACACAATGCTTACGCTTTCATTTTCTCGCGACGAAAATTACTCGCAGAGAAGGTCCATTGTATTCATTCAGCAATATACTTTTGAAAAGACGCGCACTCACTGCCAACTAAGTACTCACACAAAAATGTTCCAAATAAACAATTTTTTAACTGTTAACCACTTTCAAATTCGCTTGAAATGTGTAAAGTTCGCAAACTGTATTTTATCGCGGGAATATCTAATTGCAAGTGTCTTATTTAATTATTATTTTATCTCTGGTTAGAAAAAGTAAAGCGGTTCGAAATTCAAATTGACGCGAACGCGCGATCATGTCCGAAGCTCGCAGTCAACTCGCGAATGGCGCGCCCGGCGCCGTTCGTTCAGTATACTGCAGTATACAGCCATAACTATGAACCACAGGGTCTATTGTGCCTCAGTACTTTGGTTGCCATTGCCAGACACGCGAACCCTCCTTCTATATGTATAACTGCATAGTTTGTTATATTTTTGCCTCCCTCATTTTGGTCTAATACCGCTACCGTATACTACGCTACAACTAGGAAATCCATTATAAAGTTTGCTAGACTGATCAACTTTCGGTTGGAATGAATCAATCGATCGACACTCTTATGTCAGAATAAATTATGGGCAAGCTATTTGATGCGTGAGTGCCTTGTGTAGGCGCCTATTTTTCTATACAAATGACCGTAGGCGTATGACATAAATTAAAGTAAAAAGATTATCTATGTTCATTTATATATGCTACGTAAAATAGTATTATAATTATGTTAATTCTATATAAAGTTTTATATCCTGAGTTCTCTATTACCTTGATGGTGTTCTGTATCTCAAAAACAATATTTAGGTCGCCCTTCATATTATTTTCTACTAATTGCCTATCTATCAATGATGATACATGTTTTCATTTAATCATGCCGACTGTCAAACCGCCAAATGCTATCACATTTCAACATACGGCAGCTAATATGGTTCACGGCAGTTCATAACATGTAATTTAAAATCATCTGTTGTTCTATTACAAAAAGAATACCGTTGCTAGTGACCGACATCAATATTAATAGGTATAAGTTCTACTTTCAATGCATTTATTTTTTATTTGGGCTAAAAATATACAACTTAATTAGAGCATGGCCTAGAAATCGGACAGCGAAAGTGCTAATGTCATTGGCGTGGTATTATTAGATGTTAATCCAATTACAAGCCAGATTAAAAACTAACGTAGTAGTGGATGGTTGTAGCAGCATAGATCAATAGGCAACTAGTTATTATATTTTTAATTAAGATACTAGACTTTGAGTAACTCATTCTATTAATTTTACTTTGAGTTCCTTCGTACTTTTTTGACTAGAAAACCACTATGTTAAACTGTGGCGTGAACCACTCACTATTGCAAAATAAGACAAAGTCAGCATCGCAATTTGTATAGTTAGCCATTTTGTAAATATTATAGTTATATATAAATGCTGAAAGGGTAAACTAACTAGTTGTACTAAAAGGGGAATAACTAATTGGATTGATTGCGAATGTCAAACTTTGAATTAAATACAAACATCAATTTAAACAAATAATTTACAACCCATTTACGAGAACTAGAAAAAAAATCATTTGTAAAGAAAGTTGTGTAAATCTTTGAAAAGAAAACCTTATCTCGATAGCAGACACTTAATTGCAGCTCCACACTATCGTGGAGTGAAGTTTTAGAATCAATGGCTTGTTAAGATAGTCATTAGATGCAGCGCGTGCCACACGAGGGGTGTTTGCGATCAAAACATGGCGGGTCTGGGATGCACCGCGACGTACAATCATCTATTAAGCGACGGAGCTGACAAATATAACGATAACTGTAACTCGCCGGGTCGAGCGATTTAGGACGCCTGGAGCAGAGATCTCACAAATCTTTGTAAAATATGATTGTAGGATTCAATTTATTTGATGGTTCATCTAAAAGGTGTCGTTTGAAAATATTTACTATGATAATTTATAATAATATTGACACAGCGTAAAGTAAACCTGCAAATTTGTTGCATAATAAGAGTTTAGCAGCTCCAAGTTACTTCTTAATCCTTGGTGAAAACTGGCTCCACTGCACTTCCTTCACACTGGGTAGCTACGTAATAGATATCGACCGACGTGGTGTGACGCGAGGGGTAACTTCCAAAATAGGGGTATAAAGTACATACGCCTCCATTCAAAAATCTGTAGGTAAAGTACACTGTGGGTACTATTAGTAAGATCGCTGTATTTATTTACATAGATAGTTCTAGCTCTCGCGCGGCTTCAGCCGCGATCTCGGAGGACGATTAAAACAGAAAATATTTTATGTGTGCCTAATGTTTTTTTTTATTTTTTTTGATTCCACATGGTCCCACAAACAAGCAGACGGTCCACCTGACGGTAAATAGTCACCGCCGCCTATGGACATTTGCAACACAAGGGGCATTGCCAATGCGTTGTCGACCCTGAGATGTGAAGTTGTTAAGTATCATGTGCCTGTAATTTCACCGCCCCCCTTACTTTTCTAACCGAAACACAGTAATCCAAGTGCACTACTACTTCATGTCGGAAATGGGTAAGGTGGTAGTACTTCCCCGAACGAACTCTGCGCTAAAAGCTCTACTACCCAAAAATTAAGAAGAAATTTAAATCCGACCAACCATTTCGAACCCTATTCGAGACAAACTTTCAGACAGTCTGACAGACACGAGTTCTAAATCGTTCATATATATTGAGATTTATTATCCTCTGGTTTCCTGCCTTTGGTTGCCTTCTGGGTGTGACATTTAACAGAAAATATTTAGTATAAGTTGAATTGCAATACGTGGTGGTACCAACTAGCCTAAAGTTTATGTGATATTAGATCACATAAAACGGTAAATCATTTTTCTATTCTGCATTCTGTAAATTCCACAAAATCTCTGTCAAAGATTTATTAGGTCGTTATGTGGTCTTCGTGGAATTTATGTACATTTTTAATAGTTGTTATGGGAATACTCTCATCTCTCTTTATATGTAATATATGGAATCATTATTTCTACCTTTTTAAGCAAAAGTAATTAATAAAGTTGAAAAAAAATAACCGTTTCTTTTTCTTCCTAGATTTTAAATTTTCGGAAAAACATCGAAAACGTGAATTGACGGCGCTATTTATCGCAACAGAGCTCGTTCACCTTCAAAGAACTCAGACGCTAAACAAAAAACAATTGACGATATTTACAGAGAATTCTGCATAAATAAGCAATTATCTGTCGTATAATGAAACCGTAATTGCAATTCTGTTTAGAATGTCATCACTGTTCTAGAATATGTATTGTATTATTAAACTAGGAAATCTGCCCCATGCTGCCACAATTCTAAGATCATCGTTTCTTCGGAAATAATTTGCCGGACCACATGAGCCGACAAGCAAGCAGACGGTCCACCTGACGGTAAGTGGTCACCGCCGCCTATGGACATTTGCAACACTAGAGCCATCACCTTTGCGTTGTCGACCCTGATACGTAAAGTTGTAAAGTCTCAAGTACCTGTCTTTTAATAATATTAATAAATATCCTGGGACATTCTTTTTACACACGGCCATCTGGTCCCAAACTAAGCAGAGATTGTACTATGGAAACCAGATAGCTGATATACTATATATGCTATGTTTTTTTTCTAAATGCATACTTATATAGATATTTACACCCAGACACAGAACAAACCGACATGTTCATGCACACAAATATTTTTCCTGAGTGGGAATCGAACCCGCGACCTTCGGCTTGGCAGTCAGAGTCGCTAACCACCAAGCCAACTAGCCACCTTTAATAGATACCTCCAGCCAACATAGATAATGATGAATGTACCCACCTACTACCTATGTAATATCGAATCCACACAATTTTAACAATACCCCTGCCTCGAGAGCTTCATCTCTGTGCCACATTCGGGCATTTCAATTAATTCCATTTCGCTACGGCTCAATTGCACTTATAGCTTCCTTTTTATAAGCTTGTACCTACATAAACAGGCCATGTTATATTCATTTCATGCGACTCCAACTTGCATTATCGAAGCCAATTTATGTATTTATAAAATATTTACCAAATGCAGTTCATGATGATTCAGGAAGAATTGTCTCAATGTAGTATCCAAAAGTGTCTGTTTTTTAACTGCTTTCGAATACTTAAATAATAAATGCCATCCGATCCCAAACTAAGCAGAGCTTGTACTATTGGAACCGGTTACCTAATATAGGTACTACATGTTTTACTTTTTTTCTAAATATTTATACCCAGACATAGAGCAAACAGACATGTTCATACACACAAATGTTTGTCCTGGGTGGGTATCGAGCCCACGACCTGTGGCGTGGCAGAGTCTCTAATCACCAAGCCAACGGACCAACGGACCCACCTAAAATACTGCCATAATATTTTTTTATTTTTTTTTAGTTTTACCAAAGTAAATGTAATAAAGTAATACCAAACCTGTCATTATGTAACGATGCGACCTAAATAACATTCCTTCCAATTAAACCAATGAGTGATTAGCCATTCATAATTGTGCGTGACTTGAGGTTAATTACATTTTTATGATGTTGAGCAATCAACTGGTACAACAATAATAAAGAACCGTTTAAGATCTATTAAAACTTCTAGGGTATCTGAACTTATCAACAAAACTGTAACATCCTATTGATAATCCAATAACAATAGATAACAAGAGGGAATTTGAACCGTGATATATGACTATTAACCTTAATATTTATGGATTTAAGTAGAGATTGCAACAAATCACTGACTTTGTGTTCATTCGCTACGAAGGAAAAGACATAAAGCCGCCCTTAATAAGGATATTACGGCAAATTATAATCAAACTATCGTGTTATATACTAAAGTGATAGATTTCATATCAAAAATAGATGTCTAATGTCATTGGCATGGTGGTTAGATAACCTGCCTGCTGAGTTACAAGTCGTGGATTCAATTCCCATATGTCTATTTATTCTGTATCTGGGTGTAAATTTTTATAGAAGTATGTATTTACAGAAAAAGTTGTATATGTAGTATATCAGTTATCTGGTATCCATAACAAGCTCTACTTGGAAACAAGGTTCCATAGTACAAGGGCTATGTTTGATATCAAATGGCCGTGTATAAAGAATGTCCCAGGATATTTAATTACTTATTTAATAAACTTCATTCAATCATCCGTTGAGCTCTTACCAGTAATAAGTCTACGCTAATTAATCATTTTTTTTAACCCACATGATATGACATCTCTAACTACTTACCTAGTCGGAAACAGATTGAGTAAATAGCTGAGCAAGTCAAATCAGCTATGTTACATATAAAGTTTTTAAATCCTAATTTTGATTATAAAGAAAACACGAATTTTATTCATTCAGAAAATTGCTACTAACAACGATTTCAAGTAACAGTCCGTTCAGAAACTCTATCTCTTAATATGGACAAAAATATCCAGGACATAAAAGGGAATACTACAAATTATTGGACGTTGAAGTTTTCGTGAACTTACGTCAAACATTCGATAAGGTTATCGGGTTGAGATAGAGTAATTGCCGGGTGTTTCGAATACAATAAATCAATGATATCGCAGATACTATCTATCTTCGAGATGTGACACAGAAGCTGGGTAGTCACACTTTCTAAATACCATTCAACATTTGTTTGCATTACAATTTTAAGAAGAACGCAAACACAATTCACTACTAGCCGTCTCCCACGGTTTCACCCGCGTTCCCGAGGAATGCCACATTTTCCCGGGATAAAAATTTGCCTATATATTATTCCAGGATACGCTCTGTGTATCTGTTAAGATTCAACCAAATCTGATCGCTAGTTTTTTCGTGAAAGAGTAACAAACATCCATACTTACAACCATTTGCATTTATAATATTGGTAGGATTTTAGAACGATTGCTTTTTAAAACTCAAGAGTCGCTGAGCTGTTGATGGTGGTGCACTTAATGAAGCCTATAATTTATAAATACAACGTGTTACAAAATACCCCGTAAAAATATAATTAATTATCAAACCCAACAGCCCTAGTAAGCTGTCATGTCAGGGAACCATATTATATACGAGTATATAATAGAAAGGCCTACGTACTTATTTTACCTAATAATTGTCTGCTTTAATAGTTTTTCTATTTTTCATTCATAAAAATCAGTTTTTTTTTTTTTTTTGGGGTCTGTTATACATCGTTACTACGGTTCTTAAATATTGTGAATGGACTCGTTATTAGGTCCGATTTAACCTCCTTTCGGCTTTACGGGTAGTTTTGTAACACCTGTATATAATACCAATTATCACAGATCTATATTCGGTAATTCCTATAAGTTTTTTACTTTAATATAACATGTTTTAGTTCTTTTTGCATATTTTTTACTGAAGCGTAACTTTTTATAGTTTTGTAAGCGTTTCTGTTGCAGCTTGCATAAACGCTGGTTAAGTTACTGACTAAGAAGACTGGAACACACCTTAATAGCTCACTCTTAACAATAAATAGGTACAACCATGCTAACTAATATAAATCAATAAGCAAACCTTCATTTGCATCAAATAAAATATATTACCATAAGAATTTACATTAAAATGGCTATCTAGGTTACGCGGGTCTCTCAATACTTTGTAGGTGTCAGTCAAGGCCGACATTAGACTCCATGGGACACTGCAACTTCAATGGACTTTAATCTTTAATATTAAGGGATAAGGTTGATAAATTTAATAAGCTAAATGCCTTATGTAGTTGTTAATAAATCTGACTGTACTCTCAAGACGACTGAGGAATAGAAAATCGTAAGCCATTCATTCAAGCTCATGTACTACCTTTTATGCTATACACTACGTATTGGAATTCTTTAGGGCTGTCAATTAATCCTTTTCATGAATAATTGATGAATGACTTTATCTTTATTATATTACATATTCCACAGATGTTTTGTTGAAGGGTTGGAAACGTGTCATCGTTCTGACATAAGAAATTTATATGTCTTAATTATAGCACTCCGTCACTATTTGTGTACCCAAAAATATTCATTTCTTTTTTTATTATTCGGTCATAGCTTAAATCAATTACCATGAATTACAATAAACTACTAATCACTCGGAGAAGATACAACATATTTTTTTATAAAGTTAGAATTAAATTTAATATAGTGATATATGTATCAAGCCATATTGAAGACCAGCCCTAACCGCTAGCTCGAACTGCAATTAAGGCAAGTATATATTAAAACATTTTAAATACTTGAATATATTGACCTAAGAACAAAATAATTGTCTATTCCTTTTATCTTTTTAAGTTTTCACAGATAACGAATAGAAACAGAATTAATATTCAAGCACATTTTAAGTATGAACGAAAATAATCATCTGTTGTAAGTAACTATGAAATATTTAAATGAAATAATACTGTTTAGTTGACCAATAAATGTCAAGAAACTGTTTGTCTGTGGCGTATGTGGTGAAGGAACTGTAAATATGAATGATCTTATAAAGATGATACAAAAAGATAGAAAAAGAAACACCTTTATAAAATCAAAAACTACAGTAACAGACGTGCTTGTAAAGATAGACCAGCTGAAGTGGAAGTGGACAGGTCATATACTGCGTAGCACTCAAGAAAAATGAAGCAAGATTATAACTGAATGTATGTAATGTAATGTATCCTAGAGATGGTAAAAGGAATAGAGGAAGGCAAGGGAAGAGATGTGAGGATGAGATTAAACTAACAGCAACCTGCTTTACAACTGCCCAACTGGAGAAGGGCTGCAAGAGATAGAAAGCAAAAGAAAATGTTAGAGGAGACCTCATTCATGATAATGTTCATGATAAGAGGCTCATTGATTGATTGATTGATAATGATACATCTGAAGTAATTTCTAATTAATTGTTATAAAGTATTTACTTAAGTACGTGGTAAGCAAAAACTTTATTAAAACTGTGTTATGTTAGGCTTGATATATGAGGCGGTTATGACAGGGGAATGCAAGCTTATTTACTAAGGGAATAAGTGTCATAACCCATTATAGACACCACACCTTTTTTTTGTAATACAATATATCCGCAACAGGCGCGAATATGTTGATAAATTGACTAGCATATATATTTTTTTACATCATAGATTGCTTCATTTTTTTTATGATTCATAAAGTAATTCATAAAATATCTCTACTAATAGTTCTTATGTTGTGTGAGAATTCCATAAAAATAGAATTTACAAATAAAACTTAATCCTAAAAATGGCTACTCTGAATAGTGTGCATTTTCGAATTATCAACCAGTCCACGCCTGGTACATATGGTATACTCGTATACATAACAGTACATAACGATATTGTTAAAATGAAAAATAATACATGATTTCAGGATGAACTCAAGAATCTTTTATTTTATTTGTAAACGTTAAACATCCAAGAAGACAATCTTAGAACTATCCCAATCTACTCACAGTCTCCCCTAAACAAATAAATAATTTACAGTTATATTTTTAAATCATTACTCTAGTATCACTATTACTTTACAAAAAAAAAACATGCTATTCAAATAATAAAAAAATGCCGTACATTTTGGACTTTAGGATATAAGTATCTATGAAATATTTGGTAAAACGGGTACAATGCTTAATTAAAATAGCACATTGAATATACCAATCACTATCATATAGAACTTTTTCGTAAACAAGGAAAAAGAAATAACAAAAGGCACTGAAATAAAACTGGATAGTTAAAAACACTCAAGCGTTCCATTTTCAATAAATTATTATCATTATAGATCGAAAATTTAGTAGGTATGTGATAAAAGTCACAAGTTAAAGCTAAATTGTCATATTTTGAGTATATATAGCTCTCAATTACTTTAAACACTAGGTTTATAATAATAAAAATGTATAAAGGACTCTACCACTATTAATTACAGATAAAATAAAGATTATAAAATTATTTCGTTTTCTGAAACCTCTTCAGAAACTTGGGTATAATGCAAAACAATATAATAGCAATATTATTATCTACACTTTTATGTAAAGTTATTTCTTTTTTTTTGCAAAAACAACAGTCATACTCACAAACTCTTAGAATTAAATAAATAGAAAAGTATTATTGAGTATTTTGAGGTAAAATCTATTGCTATATCGTTTTGTGAATATGAGCGGATAAATTTGAGCAAACGCTACTAAACAACAGCCAATAGCTATAAATAGATTTCAAACATTATTTTATTTCACTTTTGTAAAATTATTATTGGTTACATTGTAAAATGCATTTAAAGTTATCAAAATTACATGGTTGCTTATCAGAGGATAAAAAAAAAATTGTAAATATGTTTGGTTGTCAATTTAACAGAAATCCTGACTAAAAAATATTGTACAAAAACAAGTCGTATAAATACATCTTTTTAATTAGATTTTCTATTTGATCATATTGTACCAACATCTGCATGATTAAAAAACTTGTACGGAATACAGTAAAAATTAATAAACTTTCTTTGTATTAACGATTTCGTTCTCTAGTGCTACAGAAAATTCGTGAGCACGTGTAAAATCAAATATTCATATATTGGACGAATGGCTGAATCTATTGACTATTAGTTTCCATGCTCTAGTCTGATTTCAATCAGTTTTTAAAGATTCTAAAACTCGAATAATCGGACTCTATTAGATACATAATAAGCTCCAAAATTCACTACGCATATAAAACTTTGGTGTTCTTTTTCGCCTAACTACTGGGTCCACTGTATGTACGTAAATATTGCTACTGTTAAAAAACTTCTCCAAAATACTGACGCTACATTTTATATCGCAAAAATATCGCTAATAATCTCTAATGTTTGTTCAGACTATGTTCACCGAGTGTTCTAATAAAATGTACACCAATAGCGTCTAGTAGTTGTAACGTTATCAATATTACAAGTTCAAAATCCATCAAAAAAATACGATTAGGTCGATAATATCATTGTTCCCACTGTGCCTATGGAAAAATCTATGAATTGTAAATTTTTTTTGTTAGTAAAAAAGATATTGTAACAAAATCGTACAAAATAATGTAACCTAATGGAAGACATTTATTTTGAATCAGAGTGCGTTACCTCAATGCCAAAGCTATTGAATGTGTTTTATTATGTGAAACTGGAATGTGGAATGCGGATTCTACAATCAATAAATACATTCTTAATCTACCCTATCTACAACAGGATGAAATATGAACACATAACTTATATACTATAAGATTCACAGATTTAAATACATAACAATATTTTAAATACTACGATTACACAAAAAAATTAACAGCTATTATAAGCGCTAAAATTAACAAAATCCAACCCGTTTTCACTGAGAAATACTGTGTTTCAAATATTATTATCAACTTCAGTTCCGCTAAGATAGTTAAAGCGTTTAATAAAGCTACAAATAAATAACACATTAAAATATTTAAATACAATAACTTAACATTAAAGCAGTCAACTTTAAAACTAATACAGGATCTGGGTGAGTGCACATCATATATCATAGAATAATGTAAATATATCTAGAAATAAAAGACCTATTCGATCTTCATGGCTACAGAATGTGACTTGCGATTAGGTTTTTAATAGTTGACAATCCGGTATCCACCCAAGCTATATGAATCTATGGCACTAACACCCAACTACACCACATTACTACTTGTTTAATGTCATCCCACCACACTTCGTATTCTCAATGATTACTTGAAGCCTTAATATCTTGAAGCCGGTCGCTACATATAAGCAGGCTTCATCTTATAGGCCCGTTTCCAAATCTCACATAAGCATACTGTCGAATGGAATCTATAGAATATCGCCAACGGCATGGAAACATGGGTTATTATTGTCCAAGCCCATAACCCATAAAAATGTAGTTGGACTGGATGCGATTCCGCTCTTGATTTTTCCAATGTGTTTATGGCCCACATCGCCAAATTAGTAACAAGAAGGAAGGTTACTATCTCCCTTCCAGGCTTCTTTCGCAATTGCTCGGGTGTCTTCGCCGATCTTCGGCTCGCGTCTAGAATGAACATTGTCTGGCATGTCGTCTGAATTAATGATGACAGAGCTGTGATCAAGATGAGGATCGTATTCTTCTCTATAGTGAAGTGCCCACCGATGATAGTGAATGTCCCATAAATGAACATGCCGGTTTGTGCTCCAACGAGTAATATATTGTCCAATTCAAGGTTCCGATTCCCATCGTATTTAAGATTTCTGACGCAGACCATGCCAGCTAAACTAGCAAATGTTGTCATCGCATATAACGCCAATTCGCAGACGTTAACCTCCACAACGGCTAATGTCGCATAATCTTTCTTCGAGACCAGAACAAAAAATAGAATAAGCGATATAATCGTGAGCACCAGAACTAGAATTCCGAAAAATAGACCCTTGTGAGCCCTTGCGCAATCAACGCTGTATAAATGCGGCGATTTCTTATAGGCCAGGCCCTCTAGGAGGCGCGCTTTGGCAATTGCTGCTGCTACATCTTTTGATGGATATTTGGAGATATTTTTCCACATGACGTATAGAATAGCGGCGCAAATAAGAGAATACTCGATAGTGCAAGGGAATAGAAAGGGCGATGCGTCTTGCACTAGTGAGCCCATTATATTTGTTCGACGACACTCGAAGATGTGATGGGGACCTTTCAGCCCACGTGGTACCCGGAGATGTGCCGCAGCGGGGTGCGATGGGGGCACTTCAGTCCCCAACGAAGCGAACGCCTTTTGAAATGCTGGAATTAAGCAAAACACCAATATTAATTAAAACGGTATAAGCGGATCTAGCTCTAATCTTTGACCGGCTCTTGGCATGACATTGTGGAATTTGGGTCAAAATGCCTTCCGGGGTCACGAGATTGGAACGCAATCGACATAACTCAGCGGTCTGATAAATGTTGACAGGGGATTCTCTCCTTAATTGGAAATCTATGGGTCATTTTGATGTAAAAATTCGACGTTAATTTATTGACATATTTGTTCTGCGTTAATTAACTAAGTTGAGCTTGAGCCCAAATTGACATTTATAACCCTTTCCAAAAAAAGGTAAAATAGCCATACAAATGTATGTTGAAAGGAATAATGGGGGTTAAACGAGAATAGATTGTTACAGAGGGAGACTCGCTAGAAAACAAATCATGCGGGCGTGGGTAGGGTTAAACAAGACATGAAAAATTACAATGAAAGCTCCTTAGAGAATCATATATCACATTCGATTGTTCACATATTGCTTCAATGAACTGGAAATATGGTAAAAATATTTCCTTAGGCTACAACTAAGGTACCTACATCACATTGCCTACAAGTGTGTTTCAAATGGAAATTTAACATAGTCAAAGTTTTCAAAATATAATATATTACCGAAACAGCAGTAGAAAATGCTAAGTATGTATGTATAATACCTACAGACGACAATACATCGAAAAGTAAATAAAATTTATTTCACACAACGGAGCCACAAAACTAATTTCATGTTCCAATGTGGAAAAAAAACTAAAGCCATATGTTGCAAAAATAAAATGTATACATCAAATAAACCGGACTCTAAAATCAACATGCTTCTATGCATAAAATAATTACCACCAACAGGTATTAAAATGCTGCCAAAAATACCATTTACCTATCATTGCAATATGATATAGAGTAGCGTAACATCATCGAGGTTATCATAACATTGCAAACTTCCCTACTGAACTATCGACCACTTCCAATTATTAATTCAATTACGCAAGCACAAAGGACATTATCAGGGAACTGCAGCAATCGACGTCGATGGAACAATGTTCGAGGGAACATAAGTATTAGCTCGGACGACCTATTGAAAGTTACATTACTGTAAGTAGAACTGAAGGGATACAGTGAATGGCTTTGATGGCTTCACAAGATAGATCGAAGCTAAAGATTCTTAATAGTTTCTTTGTTAAAAATGATAGTTGTACCTTCATGAAATAACATACATTCCACCGCCTACTATCTTCTCTATTCTTAATACTTACTTATATGAATATTTGCACCCACACACGGAGACAGACAAAGATACATGATCCTATACATGGGAATCGAACCCACGATCCGTGGCGTAGTCAGGGTTTCTAACGATCAAGCCAACTGGCCCATCGTTACTTTATGGTGATACTAACATCTAAAAGACAGATTTTGAGTGTCAATTTGGATATTAAAACAATAAATAAATAATTAATGAAATGCTACGCACGCCGCAGTATCAGGATTAATATTTGAGTCTGGCTTACTCATGTAAATAGCGGACTATGGGTACACAATATCGATCGGTGGCACTACAATACCACACTAACACCGTGTACAACGTGTGTACAGAACAGTGTAGGCGTGCAAGCATGCGTGACTTTTACTGTGCCCATCGAACTGGCGAAAGATATTCCAGATATTCGGATTCATAAATATTACAAACTCTATTCATACTTCACGTATAGCTGTTTTAATATTTTATGAAACTAAAACAATAGAAAATAGAAGCTCAATCGATGAAAAGATGTTAAAAGTTGCAAAAAGAATGCCCATGACGTCCTTTTTTATACAATTTTTTAATATAAAAGTATATCCTACATACCTACCTAATGTTACTAATTAGAAGAAATAAGTACCCACCTATTAAGTTACCAATTAACCAAACTCGCATAGATACAAATATGTATATCTTTAGACTTTGAAAAAAGAATCTGAGTTACAGATAACAATGAAATATTATTATGATAAATTAAAAAAAGAAAAAACAAACTAAAGAAAAAATTTAAGAGTTTTAATCATTACTTACCAAGTCGATGTGACAAGCCAATGGTCTTGTTCTCCGGATCGTAAAAGGTGAGTATCTCGTGCTTGGTTTCCTGCACCAGGACATTCAGCCAGACGCTTAGGTTGGTGCCCACCATGTGCATCAGCCCAAAGCGAGCCACAATCTTATGTTTATACACTTTCATCTGGAAATATTGATGCTTGATTTCAAGATAGTATAGTACTTCTGGATAATATGGAATTACTACATAAGTTAAGTACATGGCCCGGTGTTGGTTCCCTAAAGTTCCCTTTATCAAAATATTGGTAATTGGCCGCCAAGCTGTTTCGTTTCTATAAGCTATATAGTCGCTTTTTGCTGATACTACCTACCACAAATATTTTTAAAATCACAATTGCTATCTTACCTCATTGTTAAGAAAGATGAAATACATCTGTATGAAGATAAAAGCCATCCTGGTGGCTGGTGTGAGCGCGAGCAATACGTTGTGGCAGTTGGTGTTCCTCTCCAACTCCCAATATTGGCCGAATTCTAGGCCGGAGTAAATCATGGAGCCGATACCGAATGCTGGAACAAACGTTGAAGCAAATTAGTCTATATAAAACACGTTAGCTAAAGCTTTGAAAAAAAAAATTTGTTTGCAAAAAAACTGCAGATTTTTTAAAATTTAGTTTGTGGTAATAACAATATATCGCCGGATACAACCTCTGGAAGGACTTGAAATATGTAGCTATCTACTAAACCCAAATTAACATTATAAGCCTAGTATCCCCAAGGAGGTAGAGAGAGATGCCAGTACTGAGACCCAAATGCCAGCGATATACTTATAGACTTAAAAACCTCTAAGTGACGTGGTGATCGCTGTCTCTCGGACACGTTACCAATCTCGCCACAGGTAGATAATCATTTCAGACTTGACTTTTCTTTGCCCAACCTGGAACTCAAACTCCAGCCCGAGGTCTGACAACCGAGGTGATAAATAAGCTCTCGAAATATCATACAACCATACAACAATATGTATATGATACAAGAGCCGAATCCATTATAACTCCTTCATTTTCCACGTCGCCGTACAAGTAGATTACCCAGAGCCTAGTTCGAGTTGAAGTGAATTACCGGGGATTGCTTCTCGAAAACTTTGCTCGGATCTAATCCGTGACTCCGACGCCCGCATACATACAAAGCTCTGGAAATCGGGGTATTTACTTAACGAAGAATCCAAATAGTAGGAATTGAGTCGTTATTGACTATGTTTTAAAAAAAGTTTGGACCTTTTAAACAAGTTTATCCGATTGAATGTGTTCCATTAATCTGTTATATCTGATGAAAAACTGAAGGTGACAAACATAGAAAGAATATCATACTATCTCCCTCTTAATTTTCTGAGGAATCTTTCGTTTCACGGGGATTAAAATGACTTCTTAACTGAAAATAGTACCAAAATAGAACCATGACACAACCCAAAACATATTCTATAGGTACGCCAAATTTCATTTACATCCGATTGTTTGTTACGGACCTATATGTTTTTTAAATCTACATATACAGGAACCTTCTTATAATATTAGTATGATATGGACTAGTCTTTCAATGCTCACCAACTGCACCCATCCTCAGATAGAAGCTGCCGTAGTGATGAGTCCGGGAAGCCAGGGCGAAGCCCAGGGACAGCCGCTTAGCTCCGGGCATCTGCTGCATCACGTGTGCTGCAGTCGCCATGCTGCGCTCCGTGTGTGATGAACAAGAGTCAGACTCTGATGGTGATGCACTTGACTCGGATTCTGTACATTCCATTAAATAGCAACCTTACCTCAAGCTTTATATTATATCTATATAAGTACGTGAGAACTTAGGAAAAAAAAGTAGTATATCAGTTATCTGGTCATAGCACAAGCTCTGCTTAGTTTGGGATCATATGGCCGTGTGTTAAGAATGACTCAGAATATTTATATTGCGATGTAACAAAGACATTTCTTTCAGAGCTTACATTGCTTTCCTCGGAAGGCTCTGCAATATTTACATCTGACCTAACATGAAAGTGATGAAATGGCAATAGGGAAGTTGACGGTGAGATTAGTGATTAAAAGCCTGGCTGTCACGCTACAGGTCATGGGGGCGATTCCCACTCGCCGAAACATTTTTGCGTATGATCATGTCTGTTTGTTCTGTAGCTGGGTATAAATATCGATATAGTAAGAAGAATATCAGGTATCTGGTTTTCAATAGTACAATCTGCGCTACGTTTAGAATTTAATATTTATTTGTTTAGTAGTGGTTAATATAATCGAAATTGAGTATTAACTACGTGAATCAATGTTCTAAAAGCATTTGTCGACAGTACAGGGTAGCTTGTTTACCCGCCGGGCTTTCCGCATCATTTAAATAACAAATGGATTTGCGCGGGGTTGTAAAAAGAAAAATCACCCCACCATATCCAGGGCTACGATTCTACGACAATCGTGAAGGGTCGCGATCGAGTTCCGAACAAAATGCGGGATAAAATGGCAAAAACAAAAGTTTACCTCCTAGTTTCACATGCCAAAGGTTTTCGTTACAATGAGCTTTATACTCTGAAATCGGCTTAATAGTGAGGGAAATTCTGCATGGTTGATAAAACTTTCCTGCATTTGAATAGGCATTTCCGCATACTCATGATATAATAGGTTGGGGAAAAAGTTCCTTCGCATTTTTTAAGAAAATTCAAAACATTTTTAATATAGTTTATTTACATTTAACTAAAGTATGTAGGTGCCATTTTGTTTGATAACTTTTTGCCATCTTGTAGGTAGGGACATGATCCCATTGCTATAGAAATTTTGGGACTTCTGCTCAAAATACTGCGACAAGTGGTTTTGACAGTCCTCTCGCGATGTTAACCTGACACTGCATAAATAATTCTGAAGAGACCGAAACAGGTGGAAATCTGGTGGAAAGGTGCAAGGTCAGGACTATACGGCGGATACATTAATACCTCCCAGCCAAACTCTCTTAATTTTTGCTGAGTGGCTAAAGATGTGTGAGGTCTAGCGTTATCATGATGAAAAACCACACCCCTTCTGTTGATTAATTCCGGCCGCTTTCTCTCAACTTCTTGCTTTAATCTCATCAGTTGTTCGCAGTAGAGTTCAAAATCGATGGTCCTGCCTGGTGGTAACAGCTCATAATGAATAATGCCTTTCCAATCCCACCACACACACAGCACCTTGTTGCGAGTTAACCCGGGTTTCGCCACAGTCTGTGAAGCCTGACAGGCCTTTGACCACGACCTTTTTCGCACGTTCTTGTCGTACGTGATCCACTTTTCATTACCAGTTATCAGCTTCTTCAAAAATGGTTCGGTTTCATGACGTCGTAATAAAGAATCACAAATGAGTACACGGTTCATTAGGTTTCTTTCAGTGAGCTCGTGAGGTACCCAAATATCTAGCTTTTTTGTGTACCCAGTTTTTTTCAAATGCGCCAAAACTGTTTTGTGGTCAGTTCCCAGTTCTTCAGCTACGTCGTAACTACTGATATGCCGATCTTGCTCCACCTTTCAAAAATGGCATCCATTTTATCCGTAATGGGGCGACCAGAGCGACGTGCATCGTTGACATCAAAATTTCCGGATTGAAAACGCTTAAACCAAATTTGTGCTACTCTTACAGACACTGCACTAGGTCCATAAACATCCCAATTTTTTTTGCGGCTTGCGTTGCACTTTGCCTTTTTTGTAGTAAAATTTTAAAATGAATCGAATTTCTTCATTAGATTCATTCATGTTGGCGGTACGAAAAACATTTTCCTAATTTGAATTTGGAATTATGTTCATTAAAATTTAAACTTTCAATGATACCAAAACCAGCCAGATACAAATAGTATAGCCAAAGAGATTTTATTACAAGTTCATACATACTACAATGCGAAAAGATTTTTTCCCCAACCTAATATTAGGGTAGTTTGGTCTAAAGAACAATCGCATGGAAAATTCGTATTTTAGAGCTCTTTTCAAAACACTACGCTAAAATGAAATACCATAGCACTTATGGAAGAGATGTCTGGGAACTAATTACGTCCTGAAGATGCTTCGTGTAGAATTGAAACACGTGTCGATTTCCTGTTGAGTTTCCTTGTTTGGAGACTTGACAGAGAAGGGAATCCAGCGGAATTAGTTACTAGATATTTGTTTTTTTGTATCTTATAATAAGCTCTTAGCCACGCCTGAGTCAATGAGTTACCATATAACTTATGATCAATCAATTGATAAAATCCAATACATTTAATTACCCCATGGATATTCTCAATATTTAATGCTGCTTAACGGAAATAGCTTATAAATCGTAGTGTTGCGTGTTCGGACGCCCTGTGAACGTTTTCTTCTTGACATATCTATTTCCTTTTCCAATCTTCTAATTGATGATTTTGACAATTACTTTGATAAATTGTAATGATGGCTGATTAATAATGATTTATTTAATTGATTTGGGAGAGGCTTTATTGTAAATAATCTTATATACTAAACTACACCTCCTAAACTGAATACCGTTTACCGATATAAAATATAAAAATATAAATTAAATATCCTGGGACATTCTTTTACACGCGGCCATCTGGTCCCAAACTAAGCAGAGCTTGTGCTATGGAAACCATATAACTGATAGACTACATATACTACTACTTTTTTTTTCTAAATACATACTTATATAGATATTTACACCCAGACACAGAACAAACAGACATGTTCATGGACACAAATGTTTGTCCTGGGTGGGAATCGAACCCGCGACCTTAGGTTTGGCAATCAGAGCGTTAACCACCAAGCCAACTGGCCTGTCGATATCACATAATATAGCCTATAACCATCTAGGAAAAATTCCCCGTCGAATGGTAGTAGTCCCATCCCGATATGTTCAGTAGTTTTGAGGGGATAGTGTGTCAAAGGAACCCTATTTTACTTATATATAGGTACTAGCTGTCCGCCGCGGTTTCACCCGCGTTCCCGAGGGATGTAACATTTTCCCGGGACAAATTGTAGCCTATTTGTTATTCCAATATATGCTCTATCTATGTGCCAAGTTTCATCCAAATCCGTTCGATAGTTATTGCGTGAAAGAGGAACAAACATCCATACATACAAACTTCCACGTTTATAATATTAGTAGGCTATTTTTCATCAAGAACATAATAATATGGGCGAATTGCCAATGTACTACAGTTTTATTAAAATAAACCTCTATTAACTCAATTTATAATTACTTGCGATACTTTGTATGAACTAATTTCATAATAGGTCATCACAACACCTTCTATATAGTTAATAGAGTTACGACACAATTCTTCGAGAAAACGTCGAATGTCTAGAGAAACTTATGCGTACATAATATAAAGTATCTATACTTCCTTCTTGGTTCTTGGTTCCTGGGTTCCTTTACTAATGTAAGTTCTACCGCATTAATAGTTTTTCTCACAAAAGAACGAACTTGAATATCTTTTACCTTCTTATTCTAATGATATTGTAGCAGTTTTTCAGTGCCTGAAAACACGGATAACACAACGATTTCTAAAAATGAAACCTAGCTAGATCGATTTATCGCCCCCGAAACCCTCTCCATACTAAATTTCATAGTTATATATACAAGAATTTCTCGTTTAAATGTATTAGATAGATATTATTCGTTAAATTAATACGATATCTAAATGGGTAATACATATAGTATATAGTGTGATATTGTTCAAATAGTTCAACCATTAACAGAAACCATTTCTCTCTATGAGAAATAGCTTTGATTTAACTCGGACACCATTTCTATTAAACGGTTCCCTATCGTACGTCCACATTCATTTATTACTGTACCGATTATAAACATAAGGGATATCCGTGTATATTCTCTAGAGGATTTATTATTTTGTTACAAGATATTAAATGACAGACTAGTTTGATGGTTGGAAACCCTGACAGCCTCGCCACAGGTCGCGGGTTCGATTCCCAGGACAAACATTAGTGTGCTTGTACATGTCTGTTTGATTTGTGTCTAGGTGTAATTTTGAAAAATAATTTATTATTTATCTTATTTCCATAGTACAAACTCTTTTTAGTTTGGAATCAGATGTCCCAGGATATTTATTTTATTCAATTTTCCTTTGAATACTTACTAGCAACAACAGCCGTGTCATGTGCCGACCGGGATCGATCTCTCACCAAAGCCGCGTACATGTATAATAGGAACACCATGCTCCCGATATACAGATAGAGGTAAAATCCCTGCGAACAATAGAAAAAATAAAAATTGTCTATTACTGTGACCATGTTTTTAAAATTTACATAGGTTTTATTCTGGTTACTATTATCAATGTTTATATGCAATGTTTGCTTGACTATCGGCCAAAGTAATACCTAAAAAAAAAATTATTCGAGTAGTAGAGCTCTTAGTGCAGAGTTCGTCCGGGGTACCTATTTCTGCCATGAAGCAGTAGGGTGCACTTGTGTTACTGTGTTTCGGCTGGAAAGGTAAGGGGTGAAATTACAGGCACATGAGACTTAACAACTTTACGTCTCAGGGTCGACAACGCATTAGCGATGGCCCTAGTGTTGCAAATGTCCATAGGCGGCGGTGACCACTTGGCATCAGGTGGACCGTCCGCTTGTTTGTCGGCCCATGTGGTATAAAAAAAAAGAGAGATCATACTCAAAGGGCAAACGCTAATAATAGGTACCTATATACACATTTTGTATTATATTTTGTTACCCGAGATAGCTTTCTAACAAAAGCACTATTTCTATATCATAGTGACATAAAAGAGTTATTACAATTAAAATATATATGTTATTCATAACGGAATTTAAACGTATTGTCTTTATCACATGGCTTTTGCATTCTCTATTAACGGTATGTCGATAATTTCTCACGACATCAATCCAGTGCTAAGAGTTTCTACGGGTTTAAATAAGTCAACTCAACCATTGCAAACAAAGCAATTTCAATTAATTTAATAGCTATATCCTAGAAAGAGCTAATATTAACCACAAGTTAATTTAAACTTCCAGTTATTGTGGCTTCTTTATCTCAGAACTTTTATGTGGGTTTCGAACGTTTCTGTTTAATTAATTTATAAGTTGAAATACGTTCAAGCGCATTGTACGATTCGGTACGTATGTATTCAGTTTCTTGTAAAAAACTGTTTTTTTTTTTATTCCACTTCAGCCGACAAACAAGCGGACGGTCCACCTGATGGTAAATGGTCACCGCCGCCTATAGACATTTGCAACACTAGGGGCATCGCCAATGCGTTGTCGACCCTGAGACGTGAAGTTGTTAAGTCTCATGTAATTTCACTGGCCCCCGTACCTTTCTAAGCAAAACTTTTGAAACCGATGATTTTACCCATAAGCAGATTTTTTCAGAGATCAGTTTGAATTGGGTGCTATTCTATAGATGGCACCGTATCTACTAATTACAGTTAAAAATAAAAAAAAGGTTAATCTAAACTGGCTTCAACAAAAACAAAATATGCTTTCCCAGAAAAAAATTATAACTGACAAGTTATAAGTTGAAATAACCTCTCGACATTCTTACCTCATAAAAAGAAGGTGGAATGTATGTTGATATAACTTCAGCCATAGGAAACGCTACTCCCATCACAACCAACAATTTCCCATAGAGTGCGGATAAGGTCGTTGCTAATGCGTCACCCCTGTGAACAAAAAAAATATATTAAGTTCGCTGACAAAAAACTAACATAAAAATATCTCTACTGCTCAGTAGAAAATACTTTACTTCAGTAAAGTCTAGACAAGATAATAATTACACAATTATCTATACTAATCATGCAATAATATCTCCATCTCTGTCTTCTATCCGACCTTCGAAAGACTAAACGATTTATCCGATCTTGGTTAAATTTTTCACGTAGCTAATGAAAGGGACATAGCATTTTATCCTTTTTAATACACGTATAACCGCTGGGCGAGCTAGTAAACACATAAATAAATACCTTTAGAGTAAGTGTACTAAAATACAATACAAATACAATACCTCCACTTTCAAATAACTTTCTAAATACACGTTTGTTGTAACTGGAATTACAAATATTGGCACTGCGAACCAGAAATGTAATACCAGATAGTTTATCGAGCTCCAAATAACATAGAGCGTGAAACTACGTAAAACGAGACATTTCCCATTTGTTAAACGACCCGGTGGTCGACGGAACAACCTTTGGGAAATATAAACTAAGAGATGGACTTATAGAATGTTTCAAAGGGTTTGTTACATTATTAAACCTGTAACATATAGGAATTTTTATTTATTGAGAACTATCGACTATTTCCGGACACATTAGGCTTAAGATAATAAGCCAGTCTTCAAGTTTTTAGCCAAGGAATTTATAAAGCAACACAATAACATTAACAACTTAAAACCGTCCTCCTCTGTTTACATTTTGGCTCTCGGCTAAAAGCTCTTCACTTTTCATAATTTATTAGACAGGAAGAAATATAAGTGCATAACTATTACATAATTATTTTTATACCGGCATTCTGTTTTTTATTCATTAAAATTTTGTAGCATCAAGTTGTGTTTAGAAATATTATTAACGTTATGATAATTAACGCGAATGGCTCTATAATTTATGAGTGTCACAAATGACGCTAAAATATATACTTTTACTACTACCTACTACTACTACATACTCAAAACAACTACTTAACCGTGTAAAAACTTTATATCTATGGGGTAAATATCCACCATACTAAAGTATCTTGTTTTTTATTTATTTACTACATAATGCACTGAGCTGCGATAACCCAAGTCTAGGTGTTTGTCAAGACATACATTACTACGCCATAATATATTATTTGCTCTTACCCCGAAAATACCGTCTCCGTTCTGTCGTGAGTAAAAAATAGAAGACATCTTTACAACTATCTCTCACAGACACACCCTTCAAGGCGTGGTTGAAATTTTTTACATTAAGAGACGTACTTACTAAAATTATAAATTCGATACTGTATCTCTCTGTCTGTTATAATTTCACGGCTGAACCGTAAAACTTAGCCTATACACGTGAACCCGCCGGACGGGAACTAGCAACTATATTTATAAAACTTAATTACGTTTATTATGTACCTTTATAAGCAGATCAGGAAGGTTGAACCATTCACAAAATACGATAATATGTTAATACAACCTTTCAACGGAAAGGGTAAGCACAATACATTTTAGTCGGGTTTGTAACGAATTCGGGTAATCCGATTAAATTCAGTAGAGCACCACTACATAAATATGGATGATGGAACCCAGGGCGACGATGTCACTGGGATCCCGTTAATCTGCAGAATAAATCTGTGCCCTACTGAGTCTTTTGTTACTATCGGCAGAGCTATTTATTTTTATCACTCCAACGCCCACAGACGAGAATTTCATTAATTTTACATAATACCTATAGGTACTATATAGGTATTATATAGGCGCGGTAAAGGTAGACTAGGTACAAAGATATTTAAGTATTTTACTCGTAATTTTATGTGCTGTTAGGGGGCGTCCATTAATTACGTGAGGCATTTTAGGGGGTGAGGAGGTCAAGCCGAATCTCACCTTATCTCACGTGGAGGAGAGGGGGGGTCTCGGCAAATATCACGTAATTTTTCTATTAGCAAGAAAGTGTAGAATTGATAGAAGAGGGTTATATATACTAGTAATATTTTCACATCCAAATCTAAATCGTATACTTTAGATAATATCAAATCTCACGTGAGATTAGGGGTGGGGAGAGGGGGTCGAGCAAAATCTCATGACATCTCACCAGTGTGGCCAAAATCACCTCACGTAATTAATGGATGCCCCCTTATTTTATTTACGAGTAAAATGGGTTAAATAAGACTACAAATTAAATCTAAGAAGAGGAATGATCTAAAAGATGTTATTCCGTTAAATATTATTCATAAGTAATCATTTTAATTTTATTTTTATTTAAAGGATTTATGTGAAAGTAAAATGTGGAAATAAGTTTTTTTTAACTGTGGTAATTTTATTTACGACAAAAAAAGGTTAATTACAGGCCATCAATTAAAGCTAAGAAAGAGAGAAGAGATATTTATTATTCTAAAATCATTATTTTATTTTCGTTACTAATGAACAAATAAATTAATTACGTCATTGTCTTTAGAACATCAGAGCTTCTATCTATACGAATATTAAAGAGAGGAAAGATTTGTATGTAAGTATGTTTGTTACTCTTTTACGCAAAAACTACTAAACGGATATGGATGAAACTTGACACATAGATAGAGCATATCCTAGAATAACATATAGGCTACTTTTTATCCCGGAAAAATGTGATATCCTTTGGGAACGCGGGTAATACCGCGGGGGACACCTTAAATAATCCCTACTAATATTATAAATGTGAATGTAAGTTTGTTTGAGAAAACTACTTAACCAATCGTCATGAAACTTTGTACACATATTCTTGGAGGTATTAGAAGTAGCATAGGATTTTTGTGCCGGGAAAATGTTACATCCCTTGGGAACGCGGGTGAAACCGCGGGGAACAGCTAGTAATAAATAAAGCTAACCATACATATACAAAGAAAACGAGTTCATTTAGAACGTAATCAACAGCAGCTTATGTAATTTACCGCTAATTGGAGGAACGTTCTGAAATTCGCTGAAATCGTCAGCCGCCGCGTTAATTACACCATATCTACAACATAATTCAACATTTTGGTATATTTTGAACGTACCACAGCAATATTTCACGCTTAATTTTAATAGAAGTTGGTGCTGATTTTAGCAAGCTTTTAACTTGTGTGGATATTTACTTTAGTGAACTTTGTGTGAAAATTATTCCCTTAAATTTTTTTTTCAAAATTTATTGGTATTCGGTTGTTTCTCTGTTGATATCGATAAATGCGGGTGAAACCGAAGGGGACAGAAAACAAAATAACTAGCGTTATTATTAATTTTCAGCTACTTCAGTTGCAGACTGTACGTGTAGATGTGGCACATAAACTTACAACAATGTCTTGGACAGTTAGTTGGTTCTAAGATCCTGTACTTGTACCTGCAGGTAGTCTATACCTGCTTCATAACAATGTGGGTACAAAGAAACCAAATTAACGTATTTTGGGGTGATTTGATGAATTGGACCGAGATAATTCACATTCGCACGTGACTGGAAATATAAGGGAAGTTAGCTAGATATCAGATAACTGATATGCTACTTTAAATATAATATATACTTATATAATAGGTTGTGGAAAAAGTTTCATCGCATTTTTTAAGAAAATTCAAAACATTTTTAATATAGTTTATTTACATTTAACTAAAGTATGTAGGTACCATTTTGTTCGATAACTTTTTGCCATCTTGTAGGTAGAGACATGATCCCATTGCTATAGAAATTTTGGGACTTCTGATCAAAATACCGCGACAAGTGGTTTTGGCAGTCCTCTCGTGATGTTAACCTGACACTGCCTAAAGAATTCTGAAGAGGAAAGGAAGGTGGAAATCTGAAGGTGCAAGGTCAGGACTATACGGCGGATATATTAATACCTGCCAGCCAAACTCTCTTAATTTTTGCTGAGTGGCTAAAGATGTGTGAGGTCTAGCGGTATCATGTAGAAAAACCACACAAAAAAGAATTAGAAGAAAAGAAAGAATTAAATTCACAGACTTTGCATACTAAAATGATTCCATAATCTATTAACGAAGTCAAGGTAAATATAAAATTACTTTAACCGATAACAGATGGCGCTGTCCCGAAGTTAAACAAGCTATGGTTACGTTCTCACAGAAACGTTATATAGGCAACTTCATATTTCTCGTAGTGCCATACGCCGATGGTTGAATGCTGGTTCTACGTCCCAAGCAAATTTTCTGCAAATTTTCTATGCCTTCTAGGCAAATTTTTCATGCGACGCGACGTTTCACGAAACGTTTGAGTCCTCTTTAACATATTAAATGCGTTTCAGGCTATATTTAGATGTCGAATATAGCCTGAAACTAACACAACCATTACGCAACAACAAAAATTACGATATGATCACGGTCAGGTACTGAGTAACTGCCCATTCCGACGACAGTGATGATAGCAGCGAGCTAATATACTATTTCGCATTCACTTCACACACGGTCGACAAATCGAATTCCTGAATTATGAATATTTACATTCCGACTTTTACTACTGGTGAAGAAAAAAAATTAAGTGATTAATCCTAGTGCGACATAAATTAAAGAATATCTTCATATTCTATAATAGATACTAGCTTCAACACCGCGGTTATTCCTGCGTTTCTGTGTTTAAAAATAACAATATTTTTTTTAGTCGGGATTACGTCAGTACCCTCACTGTTGCTTCAATAGGTTGCGGTAACCGTTTACCATCAGAGGAGCCGTCAGCTTTTGCCACCTTAGAAGAAAAAAAACATAAAAAACGTTCAGTTATAGTAACAAACACTCATACACGAAACGAACATGTTCAATTGTATATCTGAATCTTTGTGAAAATGAAAATTTTACTTTCCTTTGACAGATGATTAAACGATGTACAGTTACACAATGGAACTGATTGCGAGCGGCCAAAGAATTCAAGGAACAAAAATATGGTAAATCCGGTATTCGGCGATGAAAAATGCGTTTTATATTGTATTCTTGTTCCTCCTTCTACTAATCAACAACCTTGCATGTATTTTTAGTACTTAAATAACTGGGGCTTTCGTCCCAAATATATAACCTTGAAAAAAAGGCTTAATTATTTAACCAACAAAATATTCATCACCATCCACCTGCCCTATTCCTAATTATTTACCCATTAATACCCATATTTTCTTGTCACTTGGGCCAATACTTATTATAGGAGATTTAGCAGATTCTTAATAGCATGTTTTATTGTATAGGTACTAGCTGACCCGGCAGACGTTGTCCTATCTTTCATGAGTATTTAATTCGAATTGGTATCCCTCATAAAAATAAAATACCAAGATCATAGTGTTCATTATTCTTGACAATTAAACTTTTAATATACTCGTAGGCCTTATGGCGCTCTGAACTAACCGTGATGAACAAACACTTCTTAAAAAAACTTACAGTACATTACAATACAATTTTCCGATTTAATTGACTGTGAAATGGGCACTAATAAAATAGTAATTAATTATTTTATCAATATAATTCCGACCCATGCCTCTGTTTTAAATGATATTGTCAAATGACTGACATTTATTTCAAACACGATAAGGATACATTAGAAAAATGAATATGGTCGTTATGTTTTCTTAAATTTTCCGCGCATTTTAGTTATTTTTTTCTTTCATAAGAACCTTCTCCCGACAATAACAAACACATCAAAAAAGAATTTGAAAAAGACCAAGAAAATAGGGATTCATTGTTATATATATAGATGTGGGTAACTGTATATTCAAACAAAATTAAAATCAGTAGGTACGTCTATCACATAAACATATACCTAATGCCAGTAAATAGGCCCCTTGCCATTTCACCCGCTGCCATTTTCCTCTCGAATATATTTCATAAAAATATTCCCTATTCCCCTTCTCCCAAGACACTATTACACAAAATTTCGGCCAGACTCATCCTTTCCCTTACTCGTTAATAAGATCAAAGTATTTCGAGAAATATGAAAGATGATAAATTACTCTATTACCCTACCATTCATTGATCTGATTCTATAATAAATTAAATTTTACAGAACGATAAACAAAGAATTTTATTAAACGTACCGCATTTTTGATTAAAATAAAAATATATTGTTTCCCTCTTTAAGTTTATTTGACTTGAGACAACCTGACGTGAGAAGTACATTAATAATTCAATATTCGTTTCCTTTTCTCAAATGGCACCCTTAAAAGGTTTTTGTGGAATACTCTCCCACTGATTCCGAACCACATTAATCACGCAAGTTGCTCACTGGAAACGTTTTAAAGATCTTTATACCAGATAGATTTATTGCAAATTGATACTTTTACGACATTACCATTCTTTCATGGCGGTTTTTTTGTTGTCACTTGTTAAGTAGACCACTAAACAGACAGACGTTTCCTCGAATGGTAAGTGTGATCACTTATCATTCATTCACTACAGCCTATGTACATTTGTAACACCAGGGGCATCGCAATGCGTTATCGACCCTGAGACGTGAAGTTGTTAAGTCTCAGGTGCCTGTAATATCACCGGCCACTTACTACGTATACTGTGCCGAAACACATTGATATAAGTGGACTACTGCTTCATGGCGGGAATAGGTGTCGTCACCATCACACTGTGGTGGTAGTACTTCCCCGAATGAACTCTACACTAAGCTCTCCTACTTCTCATCAAGACTATTTCTAGAAATCATTTGTATCTCACCCTGATTCTAAATATGTGAATGTGTTTACTATGTGATTTACCATAAATAAACAGTGTCTACAAATAAATTTGCTGATAATCCTTCTGTCAAACATCAACGAATTAACAATTTACCTACCTTCTATTGTTGACAAATCACTGTCTTAAATATTTAACTATTTCATTCCAACAAAGACATATAAGTACATACTGAATAGCATGAATAATCTCGTCCAAATGTTTGAGACCTCCGGAATTCCTCACCCCGAAACTTTTACTCGAGGTATTCTTCTTAACTATTCGGAATCAGAAGTGTCACACATTTCTGGTTTCCGTATGCGTTCAGCGTTCTCTCTGGGGGAAGGGGACCCCTCTCGGGTACGCACCGTTGCCATGACAACGGCATGTTATTGGCTCCCTACAGCGATCCTAACGGCACGGTGTACGACGTACGTACTCCCAGTTGCAACAGAGGTTCCATTTCAACAATGATATGCCTCCTGTTTATAAGCTAGCTTAAGTTATGACGTCATTACTCGAATGGAGAAGTCTCCACTGTTAGGGGATGTTACAAATCGAGAAGTATTGTCATAATATTTTTTGGGAAACAATAATATTTTATTACAACATATCTTTATCTTTCGAAATAATCACATGCAGTTTTTCTGCCACTTTCTAACAATAAAATGAATCTACCTTAAGACGACTAGACTACATGATTTTCTTGTAATCTTTTATTATTGTTTTCTTGATATTCCAAATAATCTTAGGTGATTAATAATTCAAAAATTTTTGGTTCTTCTTAATTTGTTCGGTTTATATAGGCTACTAACTTTTAGTCACTAACTTCCCATAGGTTTAATATTGTATACTGAATTTGTTCGGTTTATATAGACAGCTAACTTTAAGCCACTAACTCCATCGGTTAGTTTTATGTAATTAAAATCTCAAAGCAGATAATACGATAAAATCCTCCACAGTCTCCGATTAATTAAAGCCCTTACAGATAATGGGCTGAACCCAGAGTTGTTAGCTGTGTGACTTCCACCAACTCGTCTTTGAAGTTACGAACACATAATTACTAAACTTTTAGCGACACCCTATACCTCCCTGACAAAGATTTTGTAGTCATAATCAGAGCCACGACATACTGAGTGTTTCAAAATCCCCTATCCAATGCGTCAGCAGCTATTTTAAGGACATCACCTGATGACGTCGTTGTTATCCCCTTGCGAATGACGTCACTTAAGTAAGGGAAAACATTTTAGAATTTATATTATTCATTCGATTAATATTTTCATAGTTATGTTGCATTTTTTAAATAACGGGTTGATATAGATTTCGTAATCTTATACGTGAAACAAAACCTTTATACCCCTTTTTAAGCGTATAGCGCGCACGAAGGAGTGTTATTGTTGCGGCAAGTTTATACGTGTAGAAAGTTAAAATTTTTGTGTCATCAGATTTAAAAACACATTAAATTAAAAAACAGGGTGTGTGTTACACAGACACACGATAGAAGAGAACATTTCTTTTACAGGGAAACATCAATTATTTTTGAATAGCATAGATTGTATTCATAATTCTTTTATAATTCGTTACACATAAAGGTTGCGGATCACAGTTTCAGAGCCCACCCATAATAAATTTACCTTGAATAAAAATTATTAACGTTCATACTGCCAATATCAAATACGCAAGTATTTGTACTCGCTCCCCGCTGACGTACAAGAACAAAATTCAAAAAAGTTACCTTTGCTGAATTTCAGCTGAAACTTAAAAATATCATGATTTACGGTCGATTTTCGGCCACAATACTATTAAATATTCAGCTTAACACTTATTATTCAGAATATCGAGCAAACTGTGATCGTCTATCAACAACGGATTAATCTTTGATTTTACTCATCAAATATAATTCCAATTTGAATCCAAGATAATAGATGCCATGAGGAGTTTAATTGCCGAGGAAACGAAACAGCTACTCCGTTATATAAACAGAACATTTCCATTAACCAACCCGACAAAATTGTGCAAAAAGCTGCGGTACTCTTAGTTTTATAATACTTGTATTTCGAACAAGCACAGTGCGGTTTTCCAGCATACAGCACAGTGTTGTGTTTATTGTGGTTGCGTAAATAAAACAGGGCCCTCAAGATGGTCGGGTCTATGTAAATGTATACCGTGTTAATTTCCAAGCACTAGACTACATTGTGTCACGGCGCTGAGAGCTTTTCATTAGAGTGCACATTCAGTGGGGAAAATGCAATTTCCCTTGCGAGTGCGAATTGTGACGTTAGGGATGGGGTTTTAAGGTGTCGATGGTGTAAAGTGTTTCGAGTTTTAATTAGCATGGTAAATGAATTTGCATACGCTTTTTAGACTGTGGTTAATTTTAATAGCATAACAAAACCACTATTTCTATCTGTCTGTTTGTATGCTTAGTAGTTTAAAACCACGCCATAGATTTTGATGCGGTTTTCACTATCGTTTAGAGAATTTCTTCCGAAAGATTTGTGTGTATGAAATATTAGTATTATTTCACTCAGGCATGTCCGGGGCGCGTCGCTAGTATGATATTCGAATTTACTAAAATTGGATATTACATACAAAAAAGGTATTTAAACGAAAGATATTGCGATTTCAGTAGCGTAAAGGTTATATACAGGGTGACTGGTGAGATACCTTCAATATTTGAGGATGTGATAGTTGGCGATCATATGTGATGAAAAAAAATAACATTAAAAATAAATATTAAATTACTTCTTAGTAAACTTAGTAAACAGTACTCCGAGAATCCCATATTTACCTGCGCAATTTTTGGATACGCGCAGCGCGCTATCAACACAAAATACATAGGTACGTACACTGTACAGCTGTTGCCTACCAACATCAAGACCTCTCCCCATGTATGATCCCCATGAGCATGATCCGTTTTCCCTTCATACTTCAATCCTGGCTTAGGACAGGCAAAAATACCTAGGTAATCACTAATTTGTTGACTAAATAAGGTGTAGAATGTAGACAATAGAATTTGAGACAAGGTTAAATGTACAGAGCCACTGAAAAGTTCAAGAACCTTGGTATATTCGGCGTATTTATAAAATGGAATCATACCTATGTACAACGATAGAATTTAATTAAACTACCTACCTACCTTCAAGTTGTTCAAAATGTGTACCGCCTAGTGTGATGCATAGTTCGGCACGTTTACACATATTGTCTTTATCGCGATTTAAAACGAACGGATCACCTTGCAAACGATAGTACTAATATAGTAGAAGATAGTACGAAGAAGTAGTATACGCACGAACCATGTCCAGATACTCTGCGTTTTTGTATTGATGAGCCATACTTAACTACCTAGCCTAGATACTTATCACGTGTCACGGGTCACAGGTCTCACACACACACTCACACGGCGTGTAAATATCTACGATCGCGGGGCGCGGAGGCAGGAAGCGGGAACACGGACATATGAACCTGTCGGCGTTTGCGCTTACACTAATGAGTCGATGCGTTGATGCAACAGGCAGTGGGGTTGAGGCCGGGGGGGGGGAATAGCGCGTGCCGCACGTGACTAGATCAACTTAAACAACAAACACCGCGGCGTGTTTAGAGTGTATAATATCCACATTTCACTTATTTTTAGAGAAATTTTAGTCAAAAATTAAGCACCTAATTTTATTACATCATTTTAACGAGAATCGAGTACCGAGTACTCTCCATAAGTATCGAAGGTATCTCACCAGTCGCCCTGAGTAGGAACATTGTAACCTTCTTTTAAATAGTACCCACTGATACCATCACCCCACACTTAACAACGTCGCAGCCCATTGTAGTCTAACTTCCGAAACACACTTATCAAATACAACCACCGTACAAAAAGAACTGCAATAAAATTCTGTCACTTATTACCTATCTAAAAAATTGTCTGCAGTGAGAACTGGAGGGTAAGGGGAGACCAGAGAACACTCAGGGTTTGTAAGCTACTACGTATTATTGTAATTTATTACGTCGCCGGCACCGAGCACCGGCATTTTTCACTCTGCCAATTTTGCCAACGGACCAATGATCGGCTTCGGTACATTTTTTGTGCAAGCGATTTCAATGGCCATTTATTAACTCAAATGCATTGGACGTGAGAGATAAAAAATATTGAGAAAAAGCGATCATTTGAAAATGGAGGTATGTTTAGTATGAAATTTTAAAAACATGTTACGATCGCAATATCCCTTCTTACTAATTTGCTATTTCACAAAATACGTACATCTTTACAAATCCATTAGTAACTCAATCGCTTCTCATACACCCAAACGTGATATCTTTTCACATTTACTTGAGTAAAGCGAGTGAGCGCATGAAATTTTTCTCGCTTGAAATGAGCTCAATAAATTGGTATCATGCATACTCCGCACTGCCAGGGTTATGAGTCAAGATTGTAAAGGAAATAACATGTTATTAACTTCAACATTTTGATGGTATTGCCTTTGAAACGTGCTTTTCATAGGTGTCAATAATCCATCAGCTACTTTGTATACACAAAAGATATATTTAATTGACATTTTTTGATTTTCGTTTTACTTTCCAAATGATTAATATAAAGTATGAGAGTAATTTCGACCGTGTTTTCATTAATAATATTATTTTATAATTGTTTGAGAAATAAGTATGTTATACCATAAATATATCCACTAATGAAGAGAAATAACGAAACACATTTTTGTTAAAACATACATAGTTGAAACGTTTTTATTTAGACTTAGCTTTATCAGTTGACTAGCTGTCCGCCGCGGTTTCGCCCGAAATGTATTATATATACCTTCCTTTTGAATTAGTCTGTCTATTGATGAACCGTATCAAAATCCGTTACCTAGTTTAAAAGATTAATTTAAATAAATTAATATAAAGTATTACTCACGCGCTTATGAAGTGCATGTGCTGTATGTTAGTTGACGGTCTTGAGAGTCTTCTTGCAGGTGGTAGAGGTGGATGACCAGAGCTCCCACCCACTGGTCCATAAAGCACCGGTTGTAACGACAAAGAACCGCCAAGAGACATCGAAGGTGGACTTGATAACCTGGTGGAAAGAAAACATGAGAGAAATAAGAAAGGAAGAAAATAAAGTCAAAAGCAACAATCAAACTTAGTAGAAAATTATAAAATTAAAAAGGTGCAACAAATAAAAAAATAAAAGGGCTGCGTGTGACCAAAAATGGTTTGTATCTCAGGTGATGCTGACTGCAACTGACGTACTGATGTCTAAATGCTGGTTTTCAGATAGAACCGGTTTGTGAAGTGAACCACGGTGAGTCTTAACACATACCTACATAAAATAAAATAATGAATATCATTAAATTATGTAAATTAAACGTTATTGCCAATGTAATTAAGTACATTTGTGAAAGATTCAATTTTATGGTTTTATGTTCAGTGTCATTTTATTTATTTTTATTCATGTTTTGTTTTTTTAAAACGGGACTGCATTCAAAATTAATTAAACCATTCTCATATATCTCAAAACGTGGGTGGTGAAAACACAAACTTAATCAATTTTATTAAATTTCATAATTTTCCTTATGTTTGCTGTAGGTATTTAATTACATTCTAGAATTTGATCCTTATTAGCGACAGTATCGGATGGTGTTACAAAACCACGGAACAAAGAGCTTTTAAGCTTTGTCCTGTATACAAAACAGTGTGTTTTTTATTCAAAATCAACTGATTTTGTTACTGGCTAGGAATTATGATTTTTTATATATCTAATGTTGAAGTTTCAGCATTTATCAAAATTGGACCTGAGACTCCTTTGTGTATTCCTTACTTTCCTACTAATATTACAAATGCGAATGTTTGTATGTATGGATGTTAGTTACTCTTTCACGCAAAAACTACCAGATAGATTTGGATGTAACTTGGCACATAGATAGAGCAAATCATGGAATAACATATAGGCTACTTTCTATCTCGGGAAAATGTGACATCCCTCGGGAACGCGGTTATAACTGCGGGGGACAGCTAGTTCCTCATAGTTTCGAATTTGGCCATCCACACACACTTGAAAAATAAATAATAATAAATATCCTGGGACATTCTTTACCATCTGGTCCCAAACTAAGCAGAGCTTGTACTATGGAAACCAGATAACTGATATACTACATACTCGTATTTAACTTTTTTTTTTCTAAATATAAACTTATATAGATATTTACACCCAGACACAGAACAAACAGACATGTTCATGCACACAAATGTTTGTCCTGGGTGGGAATCGAACCCGCGACCTTCGGTTTGGCAGTCAGAGCGCTAACCACCAAGCCAACTGGCCTGTCAAGTCAAATTCACCCATTATATTGATAACGTTTATTGCATCACAGCTTCTATCAAAACTGGAGCAAAATCCATAAGGAATAGATATTAAAATTCTAGCACAGAATGGAATGCCTAGATTTCTCGGCGAGGCGGAAAATTGTGTCCTTTGTTATCTCCAACCTACATTTTATATACGTCCTGGCTTTTTATTAGACTTTTATCACGAGATAAAATAAGAAACTTCTTATCTTAAACCAGCGTTTGTATTTTGTTTAAAGTTAGATGAAATGCCATAAAGTAACAAGAGTTTTTAGCCTCAGGATATTTATAGCATATTGTCGCAATTATGAAACTCAAATAAGATTAGATCATTTCTAAAATAAGTATTGTCATTTAATTTTGGCTTGATGGCAAACAACAAATCAGAAAAAGAACAATCATGTAAAGAATTCCGCAGGATAATGGCACCCGAAGCAACTGGACACAATTCCAAACATGACATAGATTTTTTTAATTTTTGGAGCAAATTGTGTAAACATTTAAGCTATAAGCCAAAAAACTATTATTTTATATAATATTAAACAATAAGCTTTTATTAAACTTGACATTTAAGCTAGTTAGTTCGTTCAGGCCTAGTTCTGCAAGATGGATTAGAACCACTTCCCCCGGAGTTGAAATTTAACATGTTGGTTCAGTTCCAACGAGAATGCATGACCTGATTTTAAACCCAGGATTGGCACATTGGATTGAACATATCAACGATCTTGACGTAAACACGAAGTTTTGTAAACACATTGATTGCCCATTTTATTAAGCTCTTATAACACTATTTATTGAAATTCTCCACACATCAGTCCGTGAATACGACCTTATTCACAATATACCCACAAACATAATCTAATTGATGATGAGCTTAAAATATTAACATATAAGTAACACCTTTGTCAGGCAAAGGCATTTCCCAGGACCACAACGTAAATATGTTAATGTTCTGAAGCAATAATAACCTATTATATTTTATAAAACAAAATTTACATTCAATTTAGAGCAGATTACGATAGCGAAAGACAAAACTCACAGTAATGGTAAGCTTAAAAGTAAGAGTATAAAATTATCAATAACGGTCTTTGATCCCGAAATCTGACAACGAATCTGTGTAAATCTGTCGTAGAAAATACAGGCGCGGATTACATACTCACACAAGCAGCAAGCTTATAAAATAAAGTCATATATTTTATGGGAAATGTTGCAATACTTTCCACTCAACAGCTTTTTTAAAAGCGGGGAGTTAAAACTGGCAACTCACGATTTCACTTACAAAATTTCAACTGTATAAAGTAGGTAGGTACGTAAGTGGTATTAATTTTTAACATAATTTAAACCAGCACGTCATAGTTTGCTTATATAAAGTTCGTGCCTTTGTTAAAATACAAGATGATAAGAAAAGCGGACAAAAATATGGCTACGAAGCATTTTAATCCACTGACATAAGAAAATATTCTATTCGTTGCACTAAGGATTTCGAGGGCCCTGGGAGCCTCAATTATTTTTTATCTACCTTCCCCAATTAGGAAAAGAGGGATGCAAAAAGGCTTAAGCTTCACATAGGTTGGGTGAATTGTTTGTCTATTGCCCAAAATCCCTTTATTTCTTACAAAACTTTTGGGTTATGTTATATATTCCGTGTCTCCGTGCCGCTCTTCTTTTGTATTAGTCTTGCGTCTAAGGATTAAGAACGATAAGGAATTTGTTGTAAAGCAAGTCATACTTGAATATTGAAGTCTCATATATTAAATAATTTTACTAATATAAGTATAATTCAGAAAGTTACTTTGTTTAATATTTATATGATTATTATAGCTTTTGCTTGAAATTACGATATAAATATACTAGTATATATCTCGATACATACCTACCCACCAGCTTCAATTTAAGTATGGCTTCATTCATCAACTACAACTTTACTCATCCCGTTTCATTCAGCATTGAGACATACCTTAACGGTGATTCCAAATGGACTCTATGCGAGGAACAAGAAGGTGCTGGTTGCTGGTGTGAAGGATGCGGTGGCAGCGGCGGAGGACTGCTATGCCGACTCAAGGTCTCCGGAGACACGAGTGCAGCACCAGCTGATGCTGGGCTCGGTAGGGGAGGCGCACTACCAGCTGATATTTCTGATTCAGTACCACCAAATGTGCCACGTGAGACGTGAGATCCGCCAGACATGTTGTTCGCAGGAATGGAGTAGCAACTGTAACAAAGAGAGAAGTATTTAAAAGAGGTATGTATTTTTAATAGTGCTAATTTTATATATTTTGATACTAACAAGTTTGTTAGTAAGTTAAAATTGAAACAGGATACACTGTTTATTCCAAAAAAGCTTAAGAAATTGATTGCGTCACTTGTAGCATATAATATTAATAGGATAAGGGATAACTCAGTAAAAATAAGTAATTTTAACATTAATATTCAGAATAGTTCTTTAAACAAAAACTTTTGACAACAGAGAAGCTCAACAGTTCGATTTTTGTAATACATCAGAATATTAATCGCTTCTTTGGCAAAATTCTAGATATTCATTTATTGTTAGATAAAATAAGTATAGACATATTATGCTTTACAGAGACATGGTTGAAACCGGGCACTATGCTTTTTAATATTAAAAACTTTACAGTTGCCAGTATATTCAATAGATTATCTGCAGAAGGTGGCGGCACAATAATTCTTATAAATAATAATATTAAATTCAAGGATCGGAAAGATATTTGCAGCCTCTCTGTTGAGCGTGTTTGTGAGGTGTCTTGTGCAGAGTTGCAGAGCTATATTATTGTATGTGTTTATAGGCCACCGGCATCAAATTTTTTATTGTTTACCTGTATAATAGAAGAGATTCTTCGTAAGTTATTTAATAATTGTAACAAGTCAATAGTTCTATGTGGCGACTTTAATGTAGATACTCTTAGTAATTCATCTGAAAGTCGGAATTTAGTTGCCTTATTCAAATCATTCAACTTAGATATATTATTTAATGAGTCAACAAGATCTACAGCCACTTCGGCTACTTGTATTGATAATATATTAACTAATAGTAGTATACTAGGGAAATCGATTATTAGTGGTGTTCGCTCGGATCATAAGGCTCAATTAATAGAATTGCCATTTAAAAGACAAGTATTTAAAGTAACGAAAGTAATTAGACCTACTACTAAGGCAAGATTAGACAACTTTAAGAATAATTCAGAACTGAAACTCTGTAATACAATATATCATAGTAATGAGCCCAATGTCTTGTATGAAGGTTTATTGTCCGGGATTTGCGATAATTTTAATAGAGCCTGTCCTACTAAAATAGTGAAGGTAAATAGTAAAATGGGATTTAGTGACTGGGCTACTAAAGGTATTCGTAAGAGCAGGGATAGGTTGTATGAACTTTATCATTTAAAATCTCTAACTCATAACGAGGAATTTCATAAATATGTTAGAAACTTTTCAAAAACATTCAAGTTAGTGTGTAATCAAGCTAAATCTTACTTTATATGTAATAAAATAGGTAATGCGAATAATAAAATAAAGACAGTCTGGAATGTTATTAATACGGAAGCTGGTAAAATTAGAAATAATAATGAACAGGTAACTCTTAAAATTAATGATAAAATTTTAACGAATAATTTAGATGTAGCCTGTGCTTTCGAAAACTTCTTCACGAGTATACCTGGTAAAACTACTAAAAGCCTTAAATCATGTCCTATAGTAGCGGAATCTTTACTCAAACAGCATATTCATAATATATTTCCTAGTTTTAAATTTGAGCATATTAATGCTAGCGATATCTTAAATACTTTTAATTCGCTCAATATGAAAAGTACTGAAGATTTATGGGGCTTATCAGTAACAATCGTAAAATCAATAATAACAGTGACTGCACCGGTTTTGTCAAATATTTTTAATGAATGTATTGATCAGGGTTGTTTTCCTGATTTGATGAAATACAGTAAAATAGTACCTATTTTTAAGTCCGGTTGTAAGGAGAATCCTTCTGATTACAGACCAGTTTCCGTTCTGCCAGCACTTAGTAAAATTTTTGAAAAACAGCTGCTTAATCAAATGTTAGGTCACTTTACTAAGCATAAGATATTGCATGGTCATCAGTTCGGTTTCACGAAGGGAAGATCTACATCCGATGCGGCAGCAGCATTGCTGAGACACATTTATGGCGCATGGGAGGATTCTCAGGATGCGATTGGCATTTTTTGTGATCTATCCAAGGCTTTCGATTGCGTTGACCACCGTACACTACTTCTAAAACTTGACTACTACGGAATTCGTGGAACTGCTCATGATCTTGTTTTATCTTATTTATCAAATCGTCAACAAAAGGTAGGGATTACTGGCACAACATCCAAGGGCTCTTTAGTCGAAATGGGGGTACCCCAGGGTTCAATTTTAGGTCCATTTTTGTTTTTAGTCTATATAAATGACTTGCCATATGTTGTAAATGATCTCACAGATATTGTCTTGTTTGCTGATGATACATCATTAATTTTTAAAGTTGATAGAAAAGACAAAGATCTAACTAAAGTTAATCATACTATGTCAATTGTCTGTGGGTGGTTTGCTACAAATAATCTATTACTAAATTCAAAGAAAACTAAATGCTTAAGGTTTTCTTTACCGAATGTAGCACAAGTAGATAGCCAAATAATAATAGATGGGAGCCATATTGATTTTGTTAATAAAACGGTATTTTTGGGTCTTACATTAGACAATAAATTGCAGTGGGGACCTCAGGTTGATACTCTAGCTGCTAAGTTAAGTTCGGCTGCATTTGCTGTTAGGAAAATTAAACAATTGACGAATGTTGAGACAGCCAAATTAGTTTATTTTGCATATTTTCATAGCCTCTTGTCCTATGGTATTTTATTTTGGGGAGCAGCAGCGGATATAGAATCAATATTTATTATACAAAAAAGAGCAATTCGTGCAATTTACGGTATGGGTCCCCGTGAATCATTAAGAGATTTATTTAGGGAAATAAATATAATGACATTGCCTTCATTATATATTCATGAAAATATAATGTTTATACGTAGAAACATAGGAATGTTTGAGTCAAAATTGGATATCCATAATATTATTACAAGACAAAGGGAGAAGTTAGTAGTTCCATATTTTAGACTAACTAAAGTAAACAAGTCATTTCTTGGTAATTGTGTTCGATTTTATAATAAGATACCGCTTTCAGTAACCAAAATGTCTGATCATAAATTAAAAAATTATACTAGGAAAGTTTTGAAAGAAAAAGCGTATTACAAGGTGGTTCATTATATTGAAGATAAAAATGTATGGAAATAACTGCTCTCTGCACAGTGCACCTCTAATTTTCTTGTTTAAGTTGTAAGTAATTATTGTCATTTTCTATTTTGTAGTCTTGTTATTTCTTTTTTTTGTTTTTGAATGTTAGCTTTATTAAGTATTTTGTAATTGTTAAATATAAAAATATGTAAAATTGATATTATAAAATAGCCAAAAAGTCAGAATAGATAAAAAGAATTTAATAAAATAAAAAAGAATGTAACCTTGCTGAGTTTCTTGCCGGTTCTTCTCAGTTGAAGGCTGACTTCCGAACCGGTAGTAGCTTCAGTAACTTTAAATTTGACCTTCATAAGTGCCTTCTGAGGGCCTAAACTGAATAAATGGTTTTGAATTTTTTTGAATTTTTTTTGAAATGCTTTTTAGTAACAGGTCAAGTAATGAAATGATGTTCGATATTCACTACTACAAACTAATTTAAATGATGTTACTAAACAGTGATTTAGCCGGTAATAAACATCAAATATTTAATCTGAAATCATATATGACAGGCCAGTTGGCTTGGTGGTTAGCGCTCTGACTGCCAAACCGAAGGTCGCGGGTTCGATTCCCACTCAGGAAACATTTGTGTGCATGAACATGTCTGTTTGTTCTGTGTCTGGGTGTAAATATCTATATTAGTATGTATTTAGAAAAAAAAAAAGTATTATATGTAGTATATCAGTTATCTGGTTTCCATAGTACAAGCTCTGCTTAGTTTGGGACCAGATGGCCGTGTGTAAAGAATGTCCCGGGATATTTATTTTATTTATTTATTTATATATTTTTTTCGCAAATTAGAAATTAAGTAAAAAGTCTTGTTTTAGTCTCTATAATGTTATATTATCGATCGTTTCAAACACTCGAAAAAAAATTTCAAGAACTTCATGGCAAAAATAAGAACGTAATGTCATCTTATTCTCTGAACGTCGCCGAACACGGCTCTCGTTTTAATTAAAAACTCTGCGTCTTCGCTTTTCTTTCAATTAAAGCAAACTTTCTTCCAGCTACCTAAAGATTTCAACTGCAACGGTGACTCTGCGATATAATTTAATCGTTAAATTAATAGCGATTTTGTAAGCTATCTAGCTGAAGCATTCAAATTCAAGCATCAATTTAACATAATATATACTAACAAGAATATTAAACATTTTAAAACAAAATATGTAATAAGTAATAGGTAGGCTACCTAAGCCTCACAGATTTTATTTGATGGAGTATGAAGATTTAGTATATCAACATACATGATGGGAAAAAGACTCTTGAGGAACTCCCTTAAATTAACCTTCGACCTAAACATTATAAGGATAGGTACCTATAACCTCCAAATCCATCATAATTTCAGATCGATGGGTTCAAACAATGGTGACGATGGGAACAAACTCTCGAATCCGAACGAGGGGAAGATGAGGTAAAAAATATTGATAGACGTCTCTCGTATATCTCGAGGAATCATGCTGACTACGAGATTTCAATACAATAACTTTTGTAGGAGCTGTCAAGAGTTTGAAATGATGCGCCCTGAGCTTAAGTGAGTCATTACATGGAAAATATTTTAGGCTCTCAAAGGCTACTTTGATCTGCGATCCCTAATTTATCAAACCTTTTTATACGGAATTAGGATCAAAATTACTCATTGATAAATTGATTTTGAATTGAATTTTTTGATATATTCAACCGTCAATAGAGTATTAGCTTACGTTTGTTAGTGTTTTCAAGTTAAAGGTGAGCCACAGGATAAAAACATGATGATACTTTCATTCATATCAGTCATAAATAAATTAAAGAATCCATTACATTTTTATTACGGCACCTGCTTTTGAGTTTAAGATCTTTTGTAGTAAAATAATATATTATTTATTTCACAAAATCTACGAATCTGAAATAAATAAATATCCCAGGAAATTCTTTACACACGGCCATCTGATCCCAAACTAATCTGAGCTTGTACTATGCTAACCAGATAACTGATATACTACATATACTACTTTTCTAAATATATACTTAAAAAGATATTTACATCAGACACAGAACAAACAGATATGTTTGTCCTGGGTGAGAATCGAACCCGGGACCTGCGACGTGGCAGTCAGGAGCCACTAACCACTAAGCCAACTGGCTGTACAACTGATCTATACAAGTAAAGACAAATGACACAATACAAGTCTTTACATCTTTACTCTATTTACTTTGGATACCTATAGATATACTAACAGTTTATAAAGAGCAGATAAACGAAGAAAACTTCCCGATTGAAAACAAGCATCAAAACAATTTAGACGCAAATAAACATTCAATCAAAACAATATTAAAAAGGAAATAGTTCCCACAATACAACGTGCAGAGAAAACCAATATCCGGGCGGATACCGGCGGGAGCTAATAGTTTATGAAGTTAGATGACAGGTTTGAATGCCTGAATTACTCCGGTCTCTATTCACTAACGTCACGTTCATAGCCTGAATAGAATCTTGGGACCTGATATTTATAGGTAAATGTGAAGCGAAGATAGAATATCTTTCGCCAATTTGTATACCTTTTACAACATTTTTGCTCTTTGCAACTTCAATATTCATGACATGTAAATAATAAATTGGAATTTACTGTGGCAACTTTATTGAATGAAATTTTCAATTTTATACCATACTAGCTGCCCTGCTGTTCTGTCGAAATAAGTCCATACAAAAACTGCATTTTTGTATTCACCCGCAGCGTCACCTACCGGGTCCAATTGTGCATCAAAACCATCCAGGGCACCACCAAAACACATACAAAAAAAACATTCAAATCGGTCCAGCCGTTTAGGAGGAGTTCACAGTCAACACACGTACAGAAGAATTATATATCTATATACAGTAGGTACACCCATACAATCTTTTATACCTTATATAATATTTTCTCCTTACTGGTTGAGTTTACAAAACCGTGTTCTTAATACACACCTACGCTAAAAAATCCTATGACAGTGGATTAGGCTCAATGTTAATATCTCTGTCAGTCAACCAATCAGGCGGGATATTTCCTATTCTATGAATATTTACATCTATATTATGAGCAAATGTACATCCTTTGGAGATTATAAACGCATTTAAGTACTTCTTAACTTAATCTTTAGTTATCAGATAGAAAAATAAAGGAAAAAGAAACTGGTTTTTAGAGGTTTTTCAGGTCACAATAATGTCAATGCCAAATTAATGAGAGCACCTATTTCTAAGGGACACAATTTACTGAAATTATATTTTCTTGTCTATATAATATTCAATTACGCAAAAACCTTTTTACATTAACGCCAAGCTGTAACGAACCAGCGGATGAAAGTGGCTTGCTTCCTTTAAAACATTAATCTAATTATCTTGATCCACAGAATCGTTTATGGGGTGGCGAACAGAGGTGCCACAAATCGAATGACGGCCAGCACTTTGCCCTTAGAGGCGAGCGCAGAGCGCACATTTCCGCATCCAATATGGCGGCGGTCGATTTCCGCTCGCGTCTCCCGCGTAAACGATTTACGTCGGATTACATGCAACGTTTATTTTAATCAGATCGATGCCCGCCTCTTGTGCAGAGATCGCGGGATTATCTGCGGCTGTCTGTTTTGGGCCGAATTCATTGTGCCTTAAAATCGTAATAAATTACCTACGTTAAACCGTTTCGGCCATCTGGAGCGTCAACCAATTAAGATATAAAACAAAGAGTCAAGGATAATATGAAATGAATGATGATCGAAAGATGGAGTGATCTTTAATGAACTCTCCAGATCCTTAATAGGTATTTTAAATGCGAACGGAAGATTTGTTTGTTACGCTCTCATATTAAACGACGAACTGATTTTGCTGCAATTTGACGCACATATAGGTTATGGTTTGGAGTGGGACATGGCTACTTATCCCAAGAACGTAGTAAATAAATAATAAACGTTTATAGTAAAGCGTCAACACAGTGAAAAAACAATATTTTGGTAACGAGTTTAGAAAGTAAAAACTATTTTTTTTTTTGTTACATGCAAGAACAGGTTATACATCTGCCAAACTGCATTACAGTTTGTCGGCAGAAAGAAGAATCTACAAACTAAAATTGTATTAATTCAAACTTCGTTTTGTTAATAAATTACCCTTTACCTGTTACAGCTTACAGCTTAACATGTTTTTGTAAAATATCACTAATTATCGGTATTCAATTCAGTATTGCTCATAAGAAAACCTGAAAATCGGATTTCATTCCTGAGCTTTACCGACACCCAAATTAACATGTGAAAGGCCACTGTAATTGAACCTGCAACTGAATATTCATTAAAATATGCTCATGTTAACATGATATCAAAATCCAATTAGTGGGAACTTTTGTACGTGCCAATTATGTACCTAAATACTAATGGGTGACGCGTATGTAGAGCGAGTTACCCAATCCTAGGCATTTCAGAACTAGTGGAGCTCTATGTGCAATATTCCTTTAGAGAAGTACTACCACCTTACCTGTTTCCGCCGCGAAGCAGTAGTGTACTTATATTACTGTGCTTCGATAAGAAAGGTAAGGTGGTTGTTGAAATTACAGGAAAAGGGACTTGACAACTTCACGTCTCAGGGTTGACAATGCATTGGCAATGCCCGCGGTGTTGCAAATATCCATAAGCGGTGGTGACCACTTACCATAAGGCGGACCATCTGCCTGTTTGTCACCCTACTTGGTTAAATTATACCACTTCCAGGAGTATGTAACGGTTAGTGCTTCTACAACATATATTCGTGTACTTTGTGCTACACTAATATCTTTTTTAAAACAAATTTATTTTTAAATATTATATTGTTTTACTAAAAATACGGAATCTACCTCGAAAGGTTTAGATTTGATGTTCAACAGAATGCAAAATGATTTTCCCACTAATGAGAAATAGAGACCTAACCTAAAACCATTAATAAACATAGATAAAACTTAGTACATAATATAGCAAGAACTTAAATTCCCATTAGGGCAGCAGCTCGTTTTCATTGAGTACGAACCAGTGTGACATAAGCTCTATAATACAAAACACACGATAAGAAAGGGTTTCTCTGAACGAAGTACATACAGAATGAACCAATCCTTGAACTTTACTGTCGTATGATTTTCCACGCGATGTCTATGTCAAAGTTAAAGGATACTACATCAATCTACATGTAGTTGTATAAGTTGCCAACAACTGGAACAACTTATGAGCGGGAAGCGTATTGTGGATTTTATGTATGTATGTCTTTTAACGTACGTGTTAATATATGTAGATAAGCTTTTATTTTTCTATATATATTGAATGATTTAGGTTTGTATTGTATACCACTTGGGCCGACAAACAAGCAGATGGTCCACCTGGTGGTAACCGGGGCCTATGGACATTAGCAACACTAGGGGCATCGCCAATGCGATGTCGGGCGTGAGACGTGAAGTTGAAGTCTCATGTGCCTGTAACTTCACCGGCCCCCTTTCTAACCGAAACACAGTAATACAAGTGCACTACTGCTTTACGGCAGAAATGGGTAAGGTAGTAGTACTTCCCCGGACGAACTATGCACTAAGAGTTCTACTACTCGATTTTTTTTTGTTTAATAATATAAAGGTATGTACAGGAATAATTGTGGGCTTGGACATGGTCCAGTAGACCAATCCATAAACAATATGGAATTCGTTGGAAAATGACACTGCTGCGCTCTTTTCTCCTGATACGAACAGACACAAGAAGATATATATAAATATAAAGCATATTGCTGTTATTATTGTAATTTTTTCTTTCTTATTGTATAATATTCATACTTATATTTGTTGTTTGCTTCAAACTAATGTTATGTAAGATATTGGTAAGAATTCCATTTTAGTACGTGGATAGCTGTAATTGGTCTCATAATTATAAGTTCAAACCATATCATTTTTTATAGTTTAAGACTGTTGCTGTCCCAAATAAAGAAAAATAAATAAAAATATATATATAAAAGCGACGTTGGGTCGACAAAGAGTAGGATATGGTTAAAAGCTTCCGCAATACGCAGAGAAACAAATCACATTACATGTACGAACAAATTATGTTATACAGAAAGAAACATCTAAACTACACTATTATTATAAAGAGGAAAGATTTGCATTTTTGTATGTAACGAATAAACATAAAAACTACTGAACCGATTTCAAAAATTATTTTGCCGTTAGAGAGCTACATTATCACTCATTAACATATTTTCAAAAATATTATGGATCCTTACTAAAACTCCAATAACCCAACGTGTAAAAAGTGACCTTACAGCGAAAACTATTGATGATAGAAAGAACAAAATAATGTAACATCTCTCGGGAATGCGGGTGAAACCGCGGGGGATAGCTAGTTCAAAATATTACTAAATTGGAAAATAATTACAATAATATCGCACCCTCAGAACGATAGGGGCTTAACTCAAACTCAAACACTTTTGGCACATCTCTGATTGGGTCACTTTCGCACTGAGCGGGGAGGGTGGGTCCCGGTGTAAAAGAGGCTGAAGTATCAGTATGCTTATTCTATCATTAAATTGACTATGTTTTACTATCCATCGGATAGAGCGTACTTTGTTTAGTCTCTCTATGATCGTAACTCCATTTCGGAAAATTTTGTGTTAAGCCCTTATCGTACTGAGGGTACGATATTATAAATGCCAAAGCTTTGTGAACATGGATGTATGGACGTTTATTAGTCATACATAAAAGACCTTAATTTTTTTTCATTTAGTACCCCCACCATATTACCCACTTTTCTGAGGATAGAAAGTGACGTGTTGTATTCTCAGTATGAAAAATGTATGCTAAATATTATTCTAAGGCTAGCTCTATCTATAAACCAGGTTTTATCCAAATCCGTTTGGTAGTTTTTGCGTCAAAGAGTAACAAACATCCATACAAAGATTCAACTCTTGCTACCTAACATTAAAAGGCGAATGCGGTGAAAAATGCAGGGAAAACGATTTGAATTTGTCAAAAGATAAAGTATATTTGTATAGATTGAATGCAATAAGCCTCCAAAGGACTTTGTTCCTAAACGGTTCGAGAAGTTTTCACACTTTATTGTGATGAACAAATCGAACAAATCCGTACTCATTTTTGGAACTAAGCTGAATACTCCGTAACAAAGGAAGAATAAAAACATATACCTGTATGTATACGATTACAAAACAAAGGTTAGGTTTCCTATATGTCAGGGACGAAACCAACAATCCTATCTTAAATCTGACTAATCTTTGAGCGCCGCAACTACAAATACTATTACCTAGTAGCTACATACTACGCTGTGTGTACTCACTGAACCAAAACTATTATAACCAAAGTGCATTGCAAAATGATCTGTAACAAAGAAGGATAAGCTCTAATTTTGAGCACAAATTTCGTGGTCGTTTGCTCTTTTCGTAGTAACCCTCGTAGTATCGTAGTCTGGTTTCGTAGCGTTCGCTTTCGTTGGCGCCCAGCCGGCCGCCCGCCCTGTAGCTGTGATCAATGGATGTCTGTACTACCAGACTACTTTCACGCTGAACGTAATTTCGGAATTTCATTTTTGTTTTTTGGCTGGCGTAATCGGCTTGTGTTCATTAATAAAATTGAAGCCTGCCAGCCAGTGTTTGTAAATGTATTGTAATGTATTAAGGCTGTATAAAACTTTGATTACCTGGTTAATTAAATTCCCATATGTAAGTATAAGTTTAGCAATTAAAAAAAAACATAAAAGGTATCCTCCAAATCAAACCGGTTCATACCCAGCAGATAAATTAAGTCTGTCGCCAAACTTGTGCTAATATGTAAAATAGGTCTAGCGAATAGCTGATAAATATAAGAATTATTAATGATATTTGAAGGTAAGTAAATGTACCTATAGATAGTAAATGATTCCAGCCTGGTTTCTAGAGAATCTATATTTCTAACAATGCAGATGCGATAGACATCAATTCCTTAATTTAGACAGGAATTGATGTATCATATCTGAAGTGATAAATAATATGCATGCAGCTGATCTGAGTGGTAATTGTCTGAGAGCAAACTGTGTTGAGGGTATAACCTTCATTTTACTATACTGAAACACGGATGATCGTTGGATTATGCTCCGATGCTTTGACATACATTGGTATGGAGATGGAGATGATCGTTGGATTATGCTCCGATGCCTAGTACATATATAGATATGGAGATGGAGATGATCGTTGGATTATGCTCCGATGCCTAGTACATATATAGATATAGAGAAGGAGATGATCGTTGGATTATGCTCCGATGCCTAGTACATATATAGATATAGAGAAGGAGATGATCGTTGGATTATGCTCCGATGCCTAGTACATACATAGATATAGAGAAGAAGATGATCGTTGGATTATGCTCCGATGCCTAGTACATATATAGATATAGAGAAGGAGATGATCGTTGGATTATGCTCTGATGCCTAGTACATACATAGATATAGAGAAGGAGATGATCGTTGGATCATGCTCGATACTCAGCCAGTCATATTACTCAGACGGCTATCAATCAGGTAAACTTAGATGGACATGAGAGGAAAGGGGTCGCTATAAGGGGAGGTGGAGGCGACTTAAAAATAGTCCATAAACTATTACCTCAGGCAATTGCTCAGAAGTGTTTCAGTATAGTAAAATGAAGGTTATACCCTCAACACAGTTTGCTCTCAGACAATTACCACTCAGATCAGCTGCATGCATATTATTTATCACTTCAGATATGATACATCAATTCCTGTCTAAATTAAGGAATTGATGTCTATCGCATCTGCATTGTTAGAAATATAGATTCTCTAGAAACCAGGCTGGAATCATTTACTACATTACATTTACTTACCTTCAAATATCATTAATAATTCTTATATTTATCAGCTATTCGCTAGACCTATTTTACATATTAGCACAAGTTTGGCGACAAAGTCTAAATAAATAATATTTATGTATAGTTTCTAAATAATAAGATTTTTATCTATATTATCATTTGGGAGTGCTCACTTGCACTTTCATTGCATATTTCGCATATTCTTCTCTAGTTTTGTTTTCCTGTATACATATGTTTTGAGTTACAACCCAGCTCTAAATGTTATATTACTTATTATGTGGTTACTTTATGGTTGTAATTTGTATTATGTATCCTAAATAAATAAATAAATAAGAAAAATTACTACGACGTGGAGAAAATTCTTCAATTGTCACTATCATCTCACTGAACTAACTTTGTTGCAGCTTTCACTGTTACTTAGTTAGTTATCTTCAAAGTTTTGAGTCTAATAAAACAAAAGACAGACAGTAAGATAGCGACGATGAATCGTTAAGTGATCTAGAGACAAAGTTAGGTAGGTTCATACTCATTATACTTTAAAAAAAAAATCCAATCCATTTTTTCAATTTCGGCCCGCGGGTCAAGTTCAAATCTTATCTTATACCTTTAAAGGAGCAATTCTTGTATATACATAGGTATATATATAATCTGAATCTCGGAAACAGCTCCAACGATTTTCATGAAATATAGTAGTTTCGGGGGCGATAAATCGATCTAGCTAGGTTTATAGAAAACGTTATTTTATCCGTGTTTTCAGGCAATGGAAACTGCTACAATATCATTATCCTTCCTTTGTGAGAAAATTTGTTAACGAATAGCAGTTTAAAGGGAGCCCTTTAGTAACGCATCTAACGCGTATCTAGGTATATATGACAAAACATTAAAAAAATAATACAGTAGAAGTTACATTAGTAAAGGAACCCCGAGCAAAGCTCGGTCATCCAGGTACTTTAAAGTTACTGAAGCTACTACCTAATCAGTGACTTATAATCTACCAAAATTGTTTAACGAATCATCTTTTCTAATCGGGCTAAGTCTTAAGTCAGTAAAGTCATAAGTGAATACTAGAACACAGTCCGGTTAACCTTTTTTAATAAGAAGTCGGTAAATAATACAAGGTGCTTAATAAATGCACGCTCATGTCAAATAGGTAACTAACTTTGTAGCAACTGGAAAATCGACACTTAAATCGCATCGTGTGAATAGGTAACCGTTAAAAGTCGCAGAATTCAATATCTGACGCCGTTTGCAGACATTATTAACACTACATACAAATCTACAGAGTGTATGTCGCCTCTGTATCGCACTTTCATATGCACAAAATAAAAAGAACACGCTGTCGGCTTTCAGTGAGAATGTGTGAAACATTTCAGTCTCTCCGCAGACTTTTTCTGTTTGAATTTCCGTGGAAATGTCGCTGTCTTGTTTGTCTGAAGGAGCTTTGGAAAGAAATAAATATACTTTACAGTATGTAAATTTAACTTTTATTTATGACTTGTGATATCGTCTTGTGTAGGTACTATCGTCTTGTGTATGTAACACAAGACGATAGTAGAAAATCATTTATAAATAGAATATTTCTTTATTGAAGCGTTTGGATGTACTAATACTTGTAACTTACTTAAATTGCTCATCAATTGACGAAGATATCGGTGAACATACATACAAACTATATATATTTACAGATGAGCATAAAACCTCTTTTCATTTTGTAGATGGTTGTAAAGAAACTATCCGGTAAATGCCTACTAAATACTCGTATATTGATGTTCTGGATAAATTGAATAAAACATTAATAAGCTTTTGCAATATACAGGTAAGACCCGCCCGTGGTTTGAATATTAATGTGGCTTTACCGAATACCTTACGAACTCTTCGTGTTTTAAAACCTTTTTTAAGCACCAGAACCAAACCGAAATATAAAAGGATTTTGATCGCAAAGATTGCATTATTTTACACGTATAACAAGCCATTTTCCTTTTTAACGGTTATCCTATTCCATTATTCATAAATCTTAGCGATTATCAATTTGCGCCACAATTTTTGGGGAAAAATTCCTTAATAATACGAGTATACTCTGTCATGTTTTGTATTCTGTTGAGAGCTTTTCCGACAGAATTAATCAAAGTACTTTGTGTCAATTTACCCGTATTTTCTAATTAATGAACAGATATCGCGCGTATAACAAGTCGCGTGTGGCGCTCACATTCCGCTACATTTTAAAATTAATCGCTTGCCACCCCTGTCAACAGCAGAGTGCGGTAACCGGTCGACGACCCCGAGGTATTTAGGACGACCCAGTGTTTATAACATTAAGGGAAAATTTAACAGGAAGTAGGGCGCGCGGCTACACCGATGCTCCGCGGGTTTCAAGTCCTATCCATCACTTTTGTGAAAGATTACACCTTGTTCATGTCATTGTTGTGTCAGTCGAAGGCAAGCAACATGTGCTTATAATAATTTGTCTGCTTGTGATTGCGTGACGGAAATGTTATGTCTACAGAGTCAATATTACGATTAGACGCCGATCAAACTTGCTTCAGTCGATCTTCGCCAATTTGTTATTACTTAAAGTTTTATAGGTTATGAATTTAAAGCACAGTGTTCGTGATCATAAAAAATATTCCCAACTTTGAATTGACTATCTATGCCATGCCAAAATGACACCTAAGAATTATTCTATTACAGTTTTATTGTATAACTGCTTCCTAAATGGATATTCTCGTTCTTAAACGTATGCGTAGGATACATTTCCGTTGGCTCCTCATTTAGCTCAAGACCACCAACCTAGATAACAAACAAAGTGAACTTCATTAGTCCTTCTCAGATCTTAATCCTTTTGATCCTACGTTTGAAAGCACAGTTCCTAGTTATACGGAATTAATCTCACTTTACTGCACTTGATGGGTTCCTCAGAACTTTGTGCATCCTAGACATTGAGAACATCTTGCTTCCTATCTACAATTCCTAGATTTGTGTTCTATTTATACGTTAATCTATTACGGTATCTCTTGAAGGAGTATGACATTTATATTAACTCACACGCTTAGTGTGTATATACTAGTGTTCCCTCTCAGTGATAAACAAACTAATAGATATTATTAACAAACCTATATATAAGCAAAATATGGTTCCTTTGACGCTCCATCCCCTCAAAACTACTGAACATATCGGGATAGGACTGCTGGATTTATTCCAAAATAGTTATCCCTACTAATATTATAAATGTGAATGTATGTTTGTTTGTTACCCTTTCACGCGAAAACTACTTAACCGATCATCATGAAATTTTATACACATATTCTTGGAGGTATTAGAAGTAACATGGGAACTTTTGTGCCGGGAAAATGTTACATCCCTCGGGAACGCGGGTGAAACCGCGGGGGACAGCTAGTATTTTTATAAATAGAAAACTTTAAACGTTACCTTTCTTTTGTAGTTGGCACAGCATTTCCGTTAACCAACGACTCTGTGATTTTCATTTTTAATATTAAAAACACAGTTGCGTCACCAATTTATTTATAAACATTGATGCAACTTTATCAAACATATTAAAATATCGTTAAAGTTTAGCACGGAATGCGTCGCAAGCGCACTGCAGACTGAATTAGCCGCCGACGACCCGGGGGATTAACTGATCTAACGCGATGAGACCCGCCTGGATTGCAGCAATTTTGTACTACTATTACTGCAAGCATTAGGGCGATACAGGAGATCGGCTCTCAGACGAAATTGCTAAATAGACACTTGATTGAGCTATTTCGACAAGCCTCGTTATTCAATAACTAACACATTTCAAAGTCATTATCACGGTCCGAGCCGTTAACGTGTGAATAAACTGAACGTTTAATGAGAGATAGAACCAAGCATTTATTTATTTGTGACTAGCTGACCCGACAGACGTTGTCCTGTCTTAACAATGAATATTGAATTTGAATCTTCCGATTGAATCGACTATGCAGTAAGAAATATTAATAATTCCGACCCATGCCTCTATTTTAAACGATATTTGCAGCGCGCATCTGTCAATCGCGCCAACTGTCAAACGACTGTCAATAATTTCAAACAAGTTTTATTAAAAAAGTTTATAATGTCAAAGCGCTAGTAAAGTGGTTAAGTTTTCATAAATTTTCTAATTCTCCGCGGAATTTTCTTAATCTTTTCTTCATAAGAACCTTCTCCTGACAATAACAAACACAACAAAAAAAGAATTAGCGATATCGGTCCAGCCGTCCATGCGTGATGTCGTGACCAAGGGAAATATGGATTAATTTTTATGTATATAGAAGAAGGAAATAAAAAATTGTTCAGCCGAGCTCAAAATAGATGCATGTCACGTGAATTTAACTCTCGGTGGGGCATTTATGGAGGATGAAGGGGACGTAGGAGGGAAACGCTAAAAGGATATTGCCGATTTCAATGCGCCGGAGACAGTACACAATCTGTGACCGTGAGCCTTGATTGGGAGAATAATAGACGCAGCAAAAGTCTAGTTGTTTCGCTGTGTAGGTACACACTTTTATTGCAATAGAAGAGTTGTACCTTGGGGAAGCTAAATACTCTGGATATTAAACATACACATTGTACCATCGATTCAGTTTGAAGTAGAGTTTAAAGTTAATTTTAAATATAATTATTTAAATTTTGAATAACTCTATGTCGTAATAAACTGGTCACTGGTAATGAGGGGTCAATTAAACCATTTTTAAAGGGTTTGAGTCAGGAAGGCGACCGGCAGTTAAAAATCTACCAAATCTCATGTAAGATGTAATGCATTCAATTGACAAAGCATACATATTCCCCCAAAACCAAACGTTTAGGAACAGAGCAGGCTAACGATGTTAAATAGAACTGTGCAAAGAGCAGTAGCGTGACCTGTGACCCTGGCCTAAACATAGGTTTCACACTCGTTTTCCCACGATAGAATATGCGATGTGAATGAACGTTATCTATCCTGCTTACTACTTACAGCTAAAAGAGGATAGCAATAGTGTGATTGAACCTGATATTCGTCAAGTGCTTTTGAATAAGGATGCTGTGGGTGAGCGAATGTCATGTCGATACAGTTTTATTATTAAAGTACATCCTGGCTGACACATAATCGGTTAGAAACAGTGTAGTGGGATAACTCATTATTTTAAAAGAATAATATATTTATTTTTGACGGACCAGTTGGCTTGGTGGTTAGAGACCGAGAATCTGATTGGCACGTTGCAGAACGCGGGTTCGATTCCCTCCCAGAACAAACATTTGTGTGCATGAATCTGTTTGTTCTGTGTCTGGATTCTCTGGATGTTGATATCTATATAAGTATGTATTTAAAAAAGTAGTATACGTAGTATATCAATTATCTGGTTTCCATAGTACAAGCTCTGCTTAGTTTGGGATCACACACATGGCCGTGTGTAAGGAATATCCCAGGATATTTATTTATTATTTATAATCGTTTACATCTTTCGTCATTCAAGCCGTCCAGTCAAGGTAAGTGACTGAAACATCTGCTATTATACCAGTAATCTGGAATGTCATCTAATTTATTACAATTTCTATCATATTAATAAACCTTTATGATAGCATTTGTTACGAACCGAACTCATTTATATCACCTTTTTGGATTTTATTTTGTCTTTTAAATTCAAAAAGTACTGACAGTTACACTAGAGAAGTTCGCTGGTTTTCTCATTGGTCTTGTAAATTAATTTCAAATATTAACTGTGGCTTCAATCCAGTGCCCTCTTTCATTTCATATAGTTACGATCAGTAACAGCATTTTAAAGTGAATGCTTTGCTCGTCATACTTATCTTGTCAAATAAGTAGGTATGTCGTAAAATATATAACTTACTAGCTGTCCCCGCGTTTCCAAGGATATTTTCCCGGGATAAAAAGTAACCTACATGTTACTCCAAGACATACTCTATCTATGTGCCAAGTTCCATCCAAATCCGTTGAGTAGTTTTTGCGTGACAGAGAAACAAACATCCATACATACTCTCACAAACTTTCGCATTTACATAATACTAGCTGTGCCCGCGGTTTCATCCGCGTTCCTGAGGGATGTAACATCTTTTCCGGCACAAAAATATCTTATGCTACTTCTAATACCTACAAGAATATGTGTACAAAGTTTCATGACGATCGGTTAAGTAGTTTTCGCGTGAAAGCTTGACAAACAAACTTACATTCACATTTATAATATTATAGTTGGAACAGCAGGGATTCGTAGGACAAATTTGCTATTATTCTGATTCTTATGAGTAATAAATATTATTAGCCATAAACAAACGACCCATGACTAAGTAAACAATATTTCATCTTTATCACAAATTAATTAGTTCCGCTTGAAGATATATTAACACAGATTTTCCTTCTCCAATGTAATATAATAAAATGTTTGTAATAATGTCGAAGGCCTCTCAATGCTTTTAATTATACCGACAAAAGCATACTCCCGTTCAATAGAATTCTGTCTACAGAAAGTCCAATATCCCAATATTGAATTAGCAAAAGGTATTTTATTATTTACCTATCGTTTTGGTCGTTCGATGCTCAAAGGCGACGAGCAGTCTCGTCCGGAAAACGCCCGCCCTCTTCCATTACCAGCCTCAGTAACGATAATATGGACCTTAAGCCCTAGTATGAAGGATCTGTTTTCTCAAGCTTGTCCTAGGGTATAATTTAGCCAAGTTTCACATAAATCGCATCGTTTAGTGCTGTAACAGACGGATATATTCGTTACGAATGTAAACGGCTATTTACATAATTCATCCTGTTCTACAATGTTGCTTGTCCGTGTTTCGAATCTTTTACAATGTTGAGGAGGTCTACTCGAAATTTAATTGCATTGAATAATAGGATTTGAATGAGTTCTACGTTGCAATGTTTGGCTTTAACGAAAGAATCTTTTTCATTTAGACTTCGACAAAAAAATATTTTTGGAAAATTTTACACGTTCTAAGGGTCGTAATATAATTAAGATTAAATAGTAAATAACCATAAAAATACATTGTCATTGGAACTGAACCAACTTCTTAAAATTCAACTCCGTAAGATAACAGGGAATGGTTCTAATTTAGCTCAGAAGATTTGTATTAAACAAACTAATAACTAACTTACACTGCAACTTAATACCTAAAGCTTGTAAAATTGAAAGTTTTAAAGTACTTATTATGTAGATCTCTTTCAAACACGCTCCTTATCTAAATAAAATAAAGATTACACTATTTTCAAATCAAGAAAGGACATTTTAAATCTCTGTCCAGTAGAAAAAGTACGCAGTATGAAATAAGCAGCGTATTCCGTGGAAGTACTCGTCGAGTGTCGACGACGGAGGCATCTCCAGTGCCCTTCAGTTACAATAGCTGCCCTACGCTTGTCTACCCTACCAGCCATACCTTCATAATACGTGCCTGTATACAAGTACTAATTAGGTAACAGATGCTAAAAGCTTATCAGACGCCAAGGTAGGTAAGTACCCACTTATAATTACAGCACACTTGTGCAAATTAAATTTCCAGCAGAAATGTTTAATTTGCCATCTAAACTTAAGCGATTATTTTAATGACAATATTTAGGTATACTGACTTCTGTAACACATGTATGTATGCCTAGCTCAGAAGTCAGAGACTGCATTTAAATTGTGAAAGTTTATTTATGTGAATAAAATTATTATTATTATTTAGGTATAGTGTCCGCTCTTACTGAACACATCTCTAAATATAAACCTTCGTCTTGAATCATTCTCTATTGATGAAAACCGCATCAAAATTCGTTGCGTAGCTTAAAACATATAAGCGTAGGTATGGAAACGACTTTGTTTTATACTATGTTCGTATTTTTTAAAATAAATATGGGACCAAACCAAGTAGAGCTTGTACCAGATACCTGATATACTACATATACTACATTTTTTTTCTAAATACATACATATATAGATATTTACACCCAGACACAGAACAAACAGACATGTTCATGCACACAAATGTTTGTCCTGGGTGGGAATCGAACCCGCGACCTTTGGTTTGGCAGTCAGAGCGTTAACAATCAAGCCAACTGGCCTGTCAACTATGTATCTTATATAATAATGAAGATTTAAATTCACCACAAGTACTATTATAAGTGTCGATGTAATGACGCAGTCGCAAACCCAAAAGCAACAAGGTAACTAACTAATAAAACAGCTGGCAAAAATCACCTTGGTTGGTGATTCGCGGCAGATGGTATCCAGCCAGGTGGGTCCCACATTACCATACTAAAATTATAACCCGAAACTTGTGTACATTTTTATTACTACTTAGCTATAACGGCAGAACTGATTTGCATAAAATATGGTACACAGATACAATATTCTCTGGATTAATATTGAAATAATATAATAATAATCTTGGGACATTCTTTACACATGACCATCTGACTCCAAACTAAGTAGATCTGGAAACCAAATAACTGATATACTACATATTCTTCGTTTTTTTTATTCTAAATGCATACTTATCTAGTTATTTACACCCAGACATAGAACAATCAGACATGTTCATGCAGAGAAATGTTTGGCCTAGGTAGGAATCCGAATCCACGACCTGCGACGTGGCAGCAGGGTAACCACCACGGCAACTCATCGGTCGGGAAAACTTGGATATCTGTGGAACGCGAGTGAAGTAGACATGGGTTATCAACCAAAATGCATGAGATGCGGTTCAGCACGTTTGTGAGCCGGAGCTGCGAACCGGTTCACAGATCAGCTCAAGTATTGCAGCCGATCACAGAGTCTCTACGCCGCTACCGCGCCGCAGTTCGACAACGACTCAATATGACAGAATAGATCACAGATTGTATCATCATCATCAGCCTATCTCCGTCCACTGCTGGACATATGCCTCACCTATGGCACGCCACTGAGCTCGATCTTCAACTCTTTGTTTCCAACCGCTGCCAGCCAGCTTCCGTATATCATCGCTCCATCTACACAGATTGTATACAGACTGTAAAATAATAAGTGAGCTGTTTAGTTTGCTCTTGAGCCGCAGCTCGACAGTTCAAGTAGGTGTGATCTGATCTGTTAAACCAGTTCAGAGCTGAGTTACACATGCCTAAACTGAAGTATAAAATACTAGCTTTCGTCCCACGGTTTCGCCCGCGTCTGAGGGATCTAATGTATCCTAAGATTAAGGCTTAGGTCAGTCAGTTCAGTAGTGTAGCTTTATATTTGTGAAGAAATTATTGGAATCGAATGAGTATTTTCAGAGATTACCTCCCACATCCAACCTTACAAACTTTACCTCTGTATAATATTAGTAATGTTTTATATTAAAAGGGTAGTCCCCTATGAATATTGTGTTACAATCTGACCATGGACTTTGAAGTTATGATCAAAGTAATGACGGGATTTCTCAACGGTAAACGGTACCGGTTTCATGATTGAAGTTTTTGGTTGTATATTTTTCGGCCAGCAACGCATCTTGGTAGGTAAATTAAAACGTGAAATACAAAAATAAATATTAACATAATTTTTTTTTTTATTTGTATATTAAAATACCTATAAAATAATTATATTGAAACAAAAATTTGAACTTTGGAGTCAGTTAAAAAAAAGAGCTTTCACGTAGATTATTTCAAATTCAACCAATACTTAGATGAAGGTATCACAGGGTTTTTAAACCTTTCAGAACAGAGTAGAGTTAGAGTAACCAACTACGTCATAGTAATATAGTTTTCAGAGATCTATGCCTATTTTAAAATTATCTTAAAAGCTAATTTTATTCAATCCTCTAGTGAATAATCACACGATTTAAAAATAGACTAGCGATAGTGTCAATCTGTTAACATTCCATTAGTGCTATCTCCCTCGCACAATCCCTATTCCCTATTTTCTCACGTGAAGCAAAGTCCTGCGTCTCACGCACATATGTGTCCAATTAATCACACTACTAGGGAAGGGACACCATGTGTAAGTCTTACCTCCGTCCAAATGTCAATTACAGAAAAGTAATGGAGGAGATACCTAAATTATTGTACATCAGAGAAAGTATTTCATTGTAAAGAAGGTTACTACATAGGTACAACTGCCAATTAAATAAACACGCAAAATCTGTTCAAAAACTCAACATTAAAAACAAAAAAAAAATAATTTTAAATAAATGTTTGAGAGACCCCAATTCATTTACCCTTTTCATTATGTTACTTATTTAATTAACTGTTTGATGTTTACATTTTTTGGGCCCAATTTTTACAAATTGTAAGTACCTTTTACTGTTATTCCCATTCCTGAGCCAATTTCCAAACTAAGAGAAATAAAACTGAATGATATCCTAGATGCAGAATACTCTTTATCCATTGCATAGGTAATATAAAGTTAAACTTACTTTCCCAATCAAATCGCACCAATCATTTTAACCCAGCTCGCCTGTTTAATGCAATTGTTACGATCAAAGGATATAAATTGTCAACTAAAATTCAATAATGTACCCAATAAAAACAGATAAAGATCCAATTTGACGCCCTTCCCACCCTTGTCCCCTAAAATGTCAACTCTCCGTTTTTTATCGTCAACTAATTGTTTGTTTAGATTAGGCCCGCTCTTGTTAAAAGTCGTATTGGAGAAGTAATAACAAATTTTAAAGTGTTTACGTTTAGAATTTAAAGCGACCTTTGAATTGAATAGTTGTTTATAACAATAAATAAATCTGAAAACGTACCAGGATACCATGAGTTAGAAGGAACTTTTCCATCATCAAGTGACAGACGCAAAATTCTTTATAACAAAATGTTATCTAAATTGGTATAAGCACAGAACATTTTCTAAAATGGCATCAATTTCATTAGAATAAAGAATTCAGTAGATAACGGTCGTTTACTTATGCAATCTTAATGCTTCTAAGAGCACACTCACTTAATTGCATTCCAGTCTCATTGTTCAAAAGGCCATTTATTCTCTCCTTATTAAACCCGTAAAATACTCTAGTCTTAAAATATACCATCATGGTATATAACCTAGCAGGCTATAGGTTTCTACAAGTAGAGTGAATATATGTAAATGACATTTTTTACATTTATACCAAAGGGACATCAGCACTGTACAGGTCCTACACTGCGCTCTCGATATCAACCTAGTTATGTAGGGTATCAAAAAAATCAAAATATTAATTTCCGGTGTTCATTTAGCTATATCAGTAGCAATGAATAAACGTTACTTGATGGTGTTTTTTTTTTTTTTTTTAATATGATATTTCGGGTATTCAATGATCACCTTAAAAATGCTAGCATTGTTGTAATTTTTTTGGTTCCTAATTCAGCACTATATTCGCAATGTAGCATTTAATTAGCACTAAAGAAGCACTAAATATTAATCTCAAATTTAGTCAATTCCGCCATATTGACGCTGGTAGCTTTTCAGACGTCATCAAAATGGATTAATATGTCCTTCTATATAAAGTGCAAGTTCAGAAGAAACATTATAAATACCTAACATAAGATGTTCTGGCATTAATATTCGTCTACGAGAGATTTTAATCAGAATTTTAGTTAAGCTTGATGTAAGTTAGACACAAAGAAGAGAGAACACGTATAAATCATGAGAACTAACTCGTACTGAAATTTCAAGAACGTAACTTGATCTTCAATCAGACGTAATATAATATTTCTAATGGAATTAGATGGTGCTGCTTGTTCTTTATACTGGTTTTGTTATATTTTATCTCTTATATTTATATTTTGTCCCCGCGGTTTTACCCGCGTTCCTGTGGGATGTCACATGTATTATACATAAAAACATTCCTCTTCAATCATTCTATCTATTAAAAAAACCGCATCAAAATCCGTTGCGTAGTTTTAAAGATTTAAGTATACATAGGGATAAAGGGACAGAGAAAACGACGTTGTTATATACTATGTAGTGATGGTTAAATGTATCAATTTTTTTTCAAAGATTAAAAAAAAATATGGCCTCATTTAATAAATACACAAAAGAATAAGATACTTATTTATTATTTGTTAAATTTAATTACACGATTTTATTTCCCGAAATAAAAATCTTAGTTCAATTATTGAAAAATGTTTCAACCGAACAATCCAATAACGTTAGCTCCTAATAAATGATGTTGCAGTAATAAAACCAATTAGAGATTGTTATAATGGCCGAAAGATTACTAAGTGCAGACTCCTGGCTGCCGAGTGCAGAGTAAATCGATTCTTATATACCGTTCAGTAAAGTGAAGTTAAAATACGAAATTCCTGTGATATTGACTCGATCATTTCGGCCAGTTGGAGAGGCTGTTTGATGGCTATCTAAAACGTAGGGGACTACAGGAAGTAATTTGACGAAGTCGTAAATGTTCACTTGAAGGTTTATGAAGGGTGTCCGTGAGTTAATGAGATATTGCAAAGTGACAGAAATTATAGCAATAGAACTTGAATACGTAGTAGATACCTATGTGCAATATCATCTTAGGTTTTTTCGAGTTGCACAAACCTTGGAATCGGTTCTATATTGACTAACATACAATATAGAACCTAATTTTTTTGGTAGATTTTCGTAGGAAAACAATGTACAATGCCTCGAACCGCGAGGCGACTCAGTTTCCGGTACATAAACCCAGCGAGAGGGTGATACATCGATCCATGCCGTTAGTCCGTATCCGTACCTATTTGATGTACCTATAAAATCCGATACCTTCGCCGAAAATATCGTAGTAGGTACTAAATTTTATACTCAATGTGTTGGCTGAAAATATTTAGGAATGTACTAAATACGTTTCAATTCGAGCTGGAGGATTTATATTTATATAAATAACATCAGAAAAAAACATGATTTATACTTATTCAATGTGAGCAGGTTAACAGGAAATCCAAACTTCAATTTCATCAAACAATAATATTAATTTCATTAATCACTTCCAAGCTTCCAACAAAAGATAAATCTGCAAGTAAAATATTGACTTAAGCCAAAAAGCTACGACAGACAGAACAAAGAAGCGCGACTCGCCGATGTCGTTCTTCGCGCTTTGTTGAAACTTGGAGGCGTGCAAGTAAAATGAGAAACACTAGGTATTATTCACGTAAAGTAAACCCTGCATATAATGAGCTAGGAGCTACTTAGGCTTTAGCGGAATAAACATTTGTATTCCGACGCCCGCGGAATGTTGTAAAAAGTGTTACAGCATTTTTAATCGTGTCTCAATGGCGTCTAATCGTATAAATAAATAATGTATTTAGCTACATTGCAAACTACAATAGTAACTAATAAGAATCTGAATGGGGCAGTTTTTGTTTATCTTAAAAATAACTTTTCAAAAATATTATGTTAAAACTTACAGAAATAAGATAAAAAAATAACTGTTGCTGTAACTCAGTTTCTATAATAAATACAACATAACTACATTTTATTTTATATTATATTATTCTATTGTATATTATTTTTTATTTTATTTTACTCTTACTGTTCAATTATTTGCTAATGTAAGAAGTAGTAGCCTTTTTCTTGAATACAAATATTAACACTGAGGTAAATAAAATGATTCTTCTATTACGAAAATTTGTATTGCTTTTTGCATTAATCAAATCAGCAGGTAGCGGTATACAATTTTTTATTCATCTATAAACAGATGTTTTATATAAATCCTACTTAGAATTACATTTGACACACAGAAAAATAGTTTAGATTGTTACATAAGTAGTATAGGTACTTTTTATTGCAGTAAAATATTAAGTCCCTCGGTTCAAAACTTAAAACAACTATAATGTAAAAAAAACATATTTTTTTAGCAGAGCTCCATAATATTTATTCCTTACTTACACTATCAATTTTCGTAATTGCTGGCTCATGGCTCTTGCAACTTTCAATAGCAGAATCTCGATCAATCGTAAACTTTTGTGAGAATATCAATGAGTGTACGTATTAACATACAGGCGTCAGTTTCGCCAAGTCACTCGGTATAAATAGACGGCTCCCCACCAAACCTGACATTACAATGTTTGATTTACGAGGCGTGATAGCCTGTTGAGTAAAATATTATGAAGGCGTCATCTGATAGGGGAGGACTTCCTGCTACTACTCTGACTTTACAAAGTCAGCTAAATAATTTGGATTTTAAATTCTCTCTGAAGTTAAATAAAATGCGCAATATGCTAAATAGATAAATATAGACAATCAAAGTAATTAATAATCTGTCTTCAGATCGATATTGTATCAATACCCTAGCCCACAGCATAGTGGCAGCCTATGAGTATAGAACCACTAAGTTATGTTGAAAATGACGACAATAATGTGTCTTTACGAAAGCCAAGTCTTTGATTTAGATTTTAAAAAGAAAACTATATAAACATATATATGGTATATTTGTCCAATGATTATCATAAACTTATCAGTCGAGTAATTTTACATTTAACTGAGTACCAAATAACTCTGCCAAAAATAGAGTAGCAACTACTATTGGAAATAGCCGGAGGCACGTTCAAACAGGACATTATGGCATCTGGTGTAATATTCAACGATCCCCAGTCAACTAAGGCAACTACAACATCTGCAGTCTGCAGCCAGCCTTACTACAGGCTCATTTTATGCTAATATTGTGGCGGGCGGAACTATTTGTGCAAATTCAAGCAGTCTACTTCGAGTACGGGGTGTGGAAGGGAAATATTGTACATAAATATTCAACAATTAAGCTACATTTTAGTAAAGAAAGCGAAGTGAGCTTTCATTTTGTCGGAAAAATTTAAATAGAGCAATCATTTAAATTTATGTTATTAAGTGTTTATTCGCAGAACCTAAGGGCATGGGCATTAGTGTAAATACCTATGGGTGGATGTATGATTTTAAATATAACATGAACAAATTATTTTCATGGCAAATATAAACCTCCCAATTTAAAAAAAAACATTTAACTTTAATAATTAATGCCCAGGGTCCCTTCCGCTACTAAATATGCGTAAGGAGAGAACATTAAAAAACGAGGATAAAGGGAAACTTTTTAGGGTTTCGCATAACAAGCATCGGACCGCAATAAAACACCTGCAATCCTTAGCTTCTTTTAGCGTCTTGAACCCCCCTTCCCCCACTTTCACCCACATCTAGCCCCCTTATTTCCTCATAGCGTGTCGCGTAAACAAGGGAAAATTCAACAAAGAAAATACGAGAGCAATATAAAACTTTTGACCAACAATGAATATTATTCTTTTATATTATAACTAAAGCTCATGTTGAATTAACATTTAGAATGCAAAATACTGTATTTATTCCTGTATGTAAATCGCAAGATCTTGACCACGATGCATTCCATAATGTAAGCACCAGATTAAGTCCGTATTAGGAAAGGCAAGTGGATAATACCCAGCTCAAAGGCATTTAGAGACACAACAGGATGTCTTATCAGTAATATTAAAGGCGTAGATATTATCGCCTCTTAAACGAAGCCAGAAACTTTCTCTTAAGGATGAAGTTAGCGTAGATATACTTATGTATAGATATATTATTTGCTGTTTGCTATTTGCGCGAAACGTGGTTAGCGTAAACTACCGAACAAAACAACTATTCGGAACTTTAAGTAATTCTGGCGGCAACACGGCCTTTACGCGAGGGCTTGGAAATTAGTGCGCAATGTAAAAATGTTGGAACTTTTAAATTGTAACCGCTGCATTCGAAGTAAGAATGCAAATAAACACGTAGGTTATCTTGGAGAAAGATCTTAAACAGTTCCTACTTCTTAGCAAGTTTTACTTACGTCTACCAACCAACTCAGAGCATTTTAGGAATCACTGAGATGAGAGTTTAATATTGAGCAACTACTTAGGTGGGCGAGACGTGACTACGTTGTAGCCTACAACTCGACGAGGTCACCTAAAGTTGGACATATAGGGGGTACTTCACGAAAAGGAATTGAACCAAATATTTGCTGAAATAATTTAAACGGAATAAATTTGGATTACTGGCATTACCCATACGAAAGCGTACGTACGTACGCACGTATCACTGAAACATATGATTATGCACTAATTACCAGTTTCAAACTATGCATTCTCTAATTAAGCAGCATTCAGACATGATTTCAAACGCACTAGTCTGCTCGGTGTAATTTAGGGTGCCCTCTCACAGAGGCGGACTGGCGTGAAGTTAGCGTCGGATTCGCATGTCGACTCAAGTGTATGAACATGGCGCTCACCCGTGACTCTGGTGGAAAAAGTAACAGGAAAGTGAGTTAGCGAACACTGGCGGAAAATTCAAATGGAAAATTGTCGGCGTACTCGTTTCACGTAGATATATGCATGAGTATGTAGATGATTACAGAAACTGTAATGCTCGGGTTGAATGTTGTTTTTTTTTATTAAAATTGGCTTATCTTTTATTTTCTAATTATTTATATATTTATATAGGCAATACAATTTTATTGTAGGTAATAGCAATATGAAGTACTTAGTAGGTGGAAAAGTACCGTCACATTCTATACCGATTTATATTGTACACGGCAACTTAATTTAAAAAATGATTATAGGTACTTGTTTTCTATTTAAAGAAAACGAAGTTATTAAGTTATAATAAAAAATCACCTAAAAGTTTTTAAATCGGGTTTAAAAATCGAATCATTTTCGAGGTGCAACCAAGGTACCTAGATAAAGTTTTACTTAAATCAATGTTACCTATCACTAATTTACTTTGTCGAGACCGACTCTTCCGGCTTTGGTGTTATTTAGCTGCTGCAATCGTAGTTTGCAGCCTTGTGTCTAGGACACGGCTGTAGGACAATGCGGCAGTAAATTTGCGTGTTGTTTATCTTTTATGTGCTGCATTACCCTAGCTTAGCTTTCACACTGTTACAACGTTTTCCCATTGACAAACTACAATTTTAATTGGAATAAAACGCCTTATTTGCAACTTCCATTAGCTACTTAGAAGTTTTTTATCTACAATATATTAAAAAACTATTTGACCACTAAGTTATGTAGTGGTTAGGTACCCAGACTGTTACCCCAGAAGTGATAAACATACATTTAAAACGTAGTATACGTAATTCATAACCTACCTATAAAATTTATATAGTACAAACTCTGCTCATTTTGAGTCATTGGTTAATAACCACCTTGTATTATTTACATCTAAAAAATTTCAACATATAAAAGAATATTATGAATACACAAGAAAATATTAAAGGGAATCCTTTTTAGCAAGCCGTAATATGTACGTACATATTGGAAGATTAACGCTTTAATTTCCTCTTTATGGAGGAAGGGACCACGGTGCGCACTAGGATCCTAAAATAAGTTCAACGTTAACATTATTTGTAGCTGTAACGAGAATCCCAGACACGGACTGATTGAAAGCCATTCCTAGAATTCTATCAGCCACCTCGTGGCCGTTGAAACAATTTACTAAAAGCAATGGTACACCACAAACACGTCGATAACTGTATGAGTTAGTGGGAGGCCAAATGTTATATAGTTTCCGACAGGCAAAGTACGCGTTGTGAAGCCCAAACAATGTTCGTGTGAAGTCAATGACTGGAATATAGCCATTGAATATATCAGACGTGACATTATAAATATTCATGTGTTGTTTATTATTTGTTGAAGATAATGTCAAAAGTGATAAGAAAACGTAAACGAAACTGTACCTTAGTAACACAATTTAATAAAACATTTTTGAGGACACAAATCAGGGTAGCTTAGCTACTACATACAAATGTTAATAGTCATAATCAGATTGTTAATATAAAAAAATAAGTATTGTGAACCATACCGAAACGGTATATAAATCAATAAATAATGATAATACCGAATCTAATCCAAGCAATGTATCTATGTGTACAATCACGCTTAATCAATTTGAAAGCAATTACCATATTAGTGATGCAATACTTGTTTAACCTGTGCCAATTTAAAGGTGCGAAGCTATAAACAATAAATCCGGAAATCCTTATTATAAATCGTATAACAAATAAAAATCGAAATTTGGATCTCCATACTTATGCATAGGCCTCTAGCTCTAAAACTGGATGTCCGATAACAAAATATTGTATCAAGCTATAAAAGCACTCATCATATCAATGTAAATAGATTCAAAGATAGCGAGTGACTTGCAAGAACATGCCTTGTGACCTTAGCAGTGGGTGGTAAATAATAACCGATGAAATACTTCTTTGATGATATCTTGAATCGTATCAATAGAGCCAAGAAGCGCAAGTCCAAAATTGCGACCTCGTCTACCACAGGATAAGCTACCATCACCTAAATTCCTTACAGGTACCGACCTATCCGACGACATTTCTCTAATTACGCCGAGCCGGTAAGAGCTTATTAAAAATTCCATCTTCCTGAGGGGTACCATTAAATACCTGTAATATTTAATGTATATTACACGACCCACCTTAGCAAGGTTATTTTAAAGAAAGTGGTTTAAACCTAGCACGATCTAGGTACGATATCAGCGATGAACACATAGGTACTCGCAAAACAACTATTATTGGTCGTAGTTCTTAGTTATATGTGGTTAATCACTAAATATCGATTGATCAAAGTACCAATGCATTTATCAGTTCTGTTCTTATTATATGTAACAACTGTGTGCTATCAGCTAAGGTGTACCCTGTAACATATTTCATAATTTCGACACTCCACAGACAGTTAAGGCAATCTCGTAAATAATTTCCTTTAATGGAAAGATATAAAGGACAGAAATAAAATGAAACAGTTGGGTCATAAAATCCTTTCCCAAATGATTGGAACGGGACGACAAAATTATTCAGCCGAAGTGGCTTTAAAAAAGTCATCAACGCTCACGCTTTTTAATTACAACAGCAGCGGTCTATTTTGAGACGCAATATTCAATGCACTGATTTTAGTGTTTTCTTTTAAAAACATTGGTCGCTTCGTTTGTCGAGTGGTATATATATAAAATCCTGATATCCTAATAAACCGAATGAGGAAGGAAGTGGGAGTCGAACCCGCGACCTGCGATTTGGCAGTCAGAGTGCTAACCACCAAGCCAACTGGCCTGTCTATATAGCACAGCTTAATACCCAGAGGTCCTGGGTTTGAACCCCCGTCGATTCTTTGTTTAGAAATGATAGTCCGATAGTAAAGACCCCGAGAGACGGGGACAAGTTCCATACATGTCACGTTGGGACTTAAAATATCTTCGATGTAGGTCTCATTACCAAGGCCTCTGCCTCTTTGGGAATAATAGGCGTAAAGATATATAATATTTATATTTTTAAAGCGTACAAAGGAAAAATATGTGGTTTAAAAATCACTACTACTGATCACAATTCAAACTCAAGACAATGTGCCTTATTCCATTTAGCCCTATTCAAATGAACTAAAACTAGGTTACGTAATTCATCGACATCGCTTCCTACCTAATCGATTTTGAATTATAGTCCTTTGTATTTATGGTGTTCATTTAAATGTTTTGATAAAAGTAGGGTAAAAGGGTAGAGGTAAAAACTACGTTAAGTATTAACTGATAAATCAATATTTCATCAAAATAACTAGGTTCAGGAGATATTTTTTAAACATCTTTATTAGATCTTTAAACTCGTTTTTAAATTCAAACTGTCAGAGGTTTGACAAAAGGTTTATATTCAATAGGCAACTAGACATCGTGGAAAATCACCTATAACAATATGAATGACTATAAATTGACTTCTTCCAATAAAACGTTCTAGCCCGGGACATTTGTTCACACAAAACTATTATTTGTATGGATGTCAACGTTCTGCATTAGTCTAGTCATTAATGTATTCTGTTTCCATTTTTATTTATCACTACATAGAATAAATTGGAGTCGCGCTGAGTTTGTTTGGGGTAAACTCAAAAACTTCTGCACGGATTTTCATAAGGTTTTCACCAATAGAAAGATTCATTATCTAGGAAGGTTATCATTTATGAACATTTGGCGGATGCTTAAGCTGCTGGTATGATGATAATTGTGAATAAAATAAAAAAAAATCGTCCCTTCTGAGAAAGCTCTCACGGCAAGCCCGTGACGTGCGCTACGTAAATAGTGAAAAGTTGCACGAAATAATGTAAGGTGGCAATAAGTTTATGTAAAAGTCTTTCTATGTAAGTAACTATAACCATTTCATGATTTTCAAATTGGTCTAAATGAATGTTGTAGTTGCGAAGGGCTTCTTTCCTTCTAAATTCAAAATAAATATGTTATGTTGTTAAACATCTTTAGTATTTAATTAAATTGAAAAAAAAAATTTGCCCTTTACAACACATAATTAAGAATCGTAGGTAACTTAGGAAATATCAGTTAAAATTACTAGCGCCAAAAAATAATACCGGAGGCGGCAGTGGCTGACGGAGTGGTTCCATGCTCATTTCAACTGCCTCTACATTTCTCATAACTAGTCAGCTTAGCGCGTTCTATCGTACACTACACTATTAATGGTCAAACAGTTTTAAATAAAGGTAAATATGGGTACTAATGTAAGGCCTGATGTACCGCCGACAATTAGTGTTATCCGTGAGAAGCCGGGGCGTGTCGCTAGTCTATATTATAAAATATATTCCTTCAAAAGCCGTCGAATAACCTGCTAAGTGTTTTGATAGTTCAAGCGTTTGTAGCTTAAAGTCTTGACCCCAAATGGGAATGAGTTGCGATAGGTTTAGGCCTGTGAGGCCAACCGAAACTTCGTATGCGGGCTAAATATAAAATAAGAGGTAGATTTTAGAACACGCTCTCTAAGACTGTCATAGACTATTAAGGTTGGAAAACAATTAACCATGATATTGTATTAATCAGTAACGTGTCAGTAACCGCACGACATGTGGTCTACGTTATCTGACCCTAGGGTGCTTACTGCTCGCTACGGAGAGAAAGCCCGGTATACAACCCGTCTGACGGGTACTGTTGACATACATTTGACGCCTGTACTTGATCTCGTGTTTTATGGGTTGTCGCGACTTCTTAGATGGGGGTTTCTTTTGTTAACTGATTTACTACTGTCCGTGCTTAGCTTTGTGCTCAGCAAACACGTTCTTATATCAAATAATACCGATTTATTCTGCATAGCTGTTGAACGCAGAACTTGCGACCTCAAACTGTTAACTGAATTCGATTCTCATTGTTAGAGTTCAACCGGTTACCACAAAATCAATCTTAGCTGTCAAAGACTTTCAACACAATGATTATCGCCTAAGTAAATCATTAATTCTCCCTCGTTACCGATGAGCTTCTTACGATCAAGAGTCATTAATCATCAATATAACTTTGCTATCGGAGCCCCTGTAGAAATTCTCTGACTTAGTTTTTCTCGTTGATCGTCTCGTCGATCTGTTAACTGGCAAATAATTTCTGCTCAACGATGTATGATTTACATTACATGCCTATTTTACTTAGTGCTTTACCTGTAAATTGCCTATTACCACCGGGCTCAACACAACTTTAAGCGTAAACTCTTGGAGAATAACTATAGGAAAACGAAAAACTAATAACTTAAGAAGAAAGTAGACAGACCATACAGACCTAGACCAGACATAGAAGACAAAATTTTGCTTACCATTGCACCAGTTCTTTGTTCTCCTCAAGCCCTGAAGGGGTTGCTAGTGTATCAGAATCGCCTTCAGTCCTGCCTCCAGGATGCTCAGGTATCACTCGTTCTATTGTAGTCACCTCTTCAATATCAGAATCGATTCCTTGCGCAAAATCCATGTAAAACGACTCCCGGGAGTCGCTGGAGCCGCGGCGCAGCTTCAGCGACAAATCTGGTGAGCTGTCATCCATTTTGGTAGCACTATTTCCTCATTTCTCACTAAAATGCGTCAGCGCGTAAGATTTAGAATCGTTACTTCTTTGTAAGTCATCTTGTCTACTACGCGTTACTTCTTTCTTGTCTCCTGGCGCGAAATAGATTTAAAAGTTTATTTATGAGCATTATTGTAAGATAACTTCATTCCCGCATAAAATAGTATAGAAATATATAGAGCAGTTACTCAAACCATTCATGGAAAAAATAAACCTACCTACCTATACCCATATCGATAATGAAAACAGATGTCTGTATAATGCGACCTAACAAAAAAATGCGCTCACATCCAAACAACGGTCATTTATCTTGTCAAAGAACAAAAAGAGTGCTTCGACGTAAAAAAGAACAATGACCTGTGAACCGTTCCTAGCGTAACCTTCCCTAAAATCGACACCGCTTCCTGCGGCACTAATAACCGGCCACGACTCACACACACTCCCTAACCAGGATACACCCACAGTTTGTGAGCGGCAACTACTATATTTGACGTCCCGTATAAAATTCGCATCAAGTTTCTTCAATGTCGGACTAAATTATAATAACTTTAGGAACAGTGATACGATCAATCAAAGCGCCGATCTACTTTGTAAGGATCGTAAGTTTTGAATATGTATTGTCGGTAATTTATTTTGCCTCCCAATTTGGAAAGCCAAATATAGATGTCAATAAACAAATAAATCCTATTTGGTCCTTCGAGCCGGATAATAAAACTATTTATAACCAATTCAAACCTAACAACCGAGTCTTACGTTTCACATCAAAAGTAGGTACAGGAAATGTAAATAAACAAACGTTTTTCAACAGATTCTAATAAGAATATAGTGAAGAATTCATAATGAACAGCGTCTTTACATCGGAATTACAGCAGAAAATCCGATTATAATAAGCCACGATCTACATTAACATTAATACCGTATTCATAGGCGATATTAATCGCCGCCGATCCCCGGGGAACAACAATAATGCCCAAGAACAAACATATTCATTTGCACACGACAGACAATCGGATCGTCCGATTTCTATGCTAGGCACGCATCTCACCGGGCGAACGCGTATTGACACGGAATAATTCAACGGGCGGTCACTCACACACGCGTATAATATTGTTGTAGAGTAAGCACGTGCGTGACGACGCGCGAGAGAACGCGACGGGCGACAGCGGCGCCCTCACGCGGCAATGGTTGGCGCGCGATTGCCGCGAGGCTCTGGCGGCCATACGTAGCGTAGCGGCAGCGCGGGAAGGGCGGGGGATGCACCCTCGGACGCGGACGCGGACGCGGACGGTGCGGGATCAATCTGACGCGTTCGCTTCCCGGTCGCGGCACAAAATTTGGGAAACCGTGTCAGCTTCTCAATTCTGCGACCGAGTTTCGGTTCGAAGGATTTAAAAAAATAAAACAATAATAAAAAATATTAACCTATTATAGTTTATAACATATTTTTATACATATCAAACGAATCCAATTATACTTAATAATGTAATTATAATTATACACTCGATATCACAATACTTTTTTAGTCTTTATTTAAAACATGAACCATTATTGCACGTGCAGTAAAAATGTTTTACGGGTATAGATAATACATAACATAATATAAAATTATAATATCTCAAACAATAATATTGAGTACATAATTCATTCATACATCAAGCAAAATTGCTTGACCAGTCCTTCCCACTCACGGATATTACAAGACAATTGAAATTGCGTTAATCTTATCGATCTCATTATTCAGAACGCCTTATCAGATTATAAAATTGCATCTATTTATTGAAGAACTTATTTATTTCTCACATCTGAATGAATTTGTTGTCTTTCTTTACATTTAATGAATGATATCCATGTAAACACTGTTTTTGATAATCCTAAAGCTTTCTATTAACTGAATTCTAAAAACACCGAAACAAAAGTACAAATAGTTACACGATGTAGTTATAGGTATAGTAACTACACGATTTATATAATTTTACAGTACAAACAAAATATTTAATATTATACATAAACTTCGATTTTTTTACTTTAACTTCACATCATATGGAAAATTTCTGTACACATTTAACTATTCCGATATACTCAATAATAATAATAAATATCCTGGGACATTCTTATACACACGGCCATCTGGTCCCAAACTAAGCAGAGCTTGTACTATGGAAACCAAATAACTGATATACTACATATACTACTTTTTTTTTTCTAAATACATACTTATATAGATATTTACACCCAGACACAGAACAAACAGACATGTTCATGCACACAAACGTTTGTCCTGGGAATCGAACCCGCGACCTTAGGTTTGGCAGTCAGAGCGTTAACCACCAAGCCAACTGGCCTGTCATATACTGAACAGATATTTTAAAAGAACCATTTCCAATTTGACGTTAAAAGTAAAGATAGTTGGTTTTAAAAAAAAATGCAGTTATTATGTAATAGACTATTAATCCATATTGTCTTTCCATTCCGCTGTCATGTTATATAAAAAAAAACGTTTTTCACAAAATCTCCCAGATCTCCTTAGACTAAGTTGACTTCAAAGAAAGCAATTGGATGAGGAAGGCTCTGGATAGGATTCCATGGCGTGGTCTGAGGCCTCTACATTAGGAGCCTCTAATGCGTACGATCTGATATAATTATCAATACTTACTATGCGACTACGGTAGACAATTGTGGCAACACCGGTTTACAAAAAAACTATATATTTATAAGCTAAATAGGTTTTCTTTGACGCTTCATCACCACAAAACTAATGAATATATCGGGATGGGACTGCTACCATTCGACGCGGAATTTTTCGTAGATGGTTATATGTTATATTATATCGATAAACGCGAGTGAATCCCGGGGGGACAGCTAGTGTTTTTATGTAGTCAAGTCGAGGTAGATAAAGACAAACATTTGGCTGATTTTGAAACAAGATGGATACTGAGCTAATACCTATACCATTTTTCTCATTATTTTTTTTCTTGGTTATTCATGTTTACGTGCATCGATAAATTATTAAATAATTGATGTAATAGTTGGTTACAAACCGTTAATATAGGTGATATCAATAATTGCGGCCTTGAATACTCAATATACTAGGTAAATATATTGGCGAAATGATATGGTATTAATAATTAATGCCCGTATATTTTAAACAGGTGTAAGGTGTTAGTCGCCTGACTATATTGTATCTGATAGATATAATAAAGAATACATAACTGGTTATATTTATACAAACAATGTGTAACAAAAAGGTGAAATTTATCACTTCAGAGCTTAAAAGCAAAATGTAGCTTGTTTTTATCAAGACCACCTCTTAACAAGAGCCAAAAACAAAAAAAAAGTCATCCATAACTTATCACTCTTTTTGTATTCCTTCTCAGATACACTTGTACAGTATCAGTTACATAGTATTACAATCAAAGGGGTTAGCAAAATCTCATAATTACATTAATAAATCATATACTAATAACAAAAAGAGGTAAAGTTTAAGAGTTTGGTTCGTCCGTCTTTATCGTCATCCGTTTTTAATGACTTTAGGGTATGATATTATCCCGGGCTACACTAGTTCGCTTTGGAATCCGGGTGAAACCACGGGACTGGAGCTAGTTCGATATAATTTTGTTTTTTTAATCAATTTGTTTTTACTGTTACTGTTACAAAACTTATTTACATCACTTTTTTGGATTTTATTTTGCCTTCGAAATTCAAAAGGTACTGACAGTTAGTTACACTAGAGAAGTTCACTAGTTTTCTCATTGGTCTTGTAAATTAATTTAAAATAACCTGTGCCTGCAATCTGGCGCCCTCTTTGATGTCGTATAGTTACGATCAGTAACATTTTCAAAATCTCTAGTGTAACTAACTGTCAGTACCTTTTGAATTTAGAAGACAAAATAAAATCCAAAGGTAATCCAAAAAGGTGATATATATAAGTTTGGTTGGTAACAGTTACATTTCTCGGTAGTTTCACCTGTCTGCTACACATTGTATAACACTACATCATTTATATGCCATCTATCTAGAGAGTAGGTATTATTTAACTGGTTGCTGGGTCATTTCATTATACAAGGTTATTTAGAAATCCAGTTTTTAATCCAAGGTCACTCACTCATTTCATCAAACTTTGAGACTGCTTTTGAGTAAAAATGTTTCTAGTTATAGTCAATATAAGGACTATTATCCATTATATTCACAAACTTTCCTGATATATTTTAATTTGACTGTGTATGCGATATAGATATTTGCTTTGTTTCCTTTAAATAAATACAACAATAACATAAAGGATATCTCATAGTTCAATGAAATAAGTTTTAAAAGTAATAATATAGTATGTATAACTAAAACAATTAACCAACACATGATCTCCATGCCAGGCCGCCGCAAGCCATCGCTCCGATGAGGTAGATAGCCAAAGCGGCGACAAGAGCTATGATGACGTACATCTTGATGTTCTTCCAAAACAGAGAGCGTTGTAGGGTCCTGGATGTCGCGCGGTATGAAACTGACTGGAAATTAAAAATAACCATTATAATAGGATAGATATTTGCTAAATCAATAGAAGGATTAGATAGGACATTGCTTAGGATTGATAGCCAATAGTGTACCAAACCTCATGAGTGGAGACCACATACCAAGGGGGGCAATCAGTCTAGATTAAGTTACTCAGAACTGTTCTTCGTGGGAATCTATGAGAGCCTTTGTTCAAAAATTCCTGAATATATAACCTAGAGTTATGTCCACTTTTGTAAAATATGTTACTAATATTATAACTGGAAAAATTTGTGAGTATGGATGTTTGTTACTCTCTCAAGGAAAAACTACCGAATGGATTTGGATGAAGCTTGGCATATAGATAGAGTATGCCCTGGAATAACATAAAAACTACTTTTTATCCCGGGAAAATGTAACATCCCTCCGGAACACGGGTGAAACTGCGGGGTTTATATACTAAATGATTTATTTGTCAAGTCAAGTTGTATTTGTGATTGATAATGGCTTATGATTACTCATTATAGTCTCACATGGCCTCATTACATACATTTGAATAATATATATTTATAAGGTACTTACACTAGTTGCTAAATTGTCAGCTTTATTCACTAGCAACTCCAATTTTTCGCCACGCATCGCCATATTGTCTGTAAAGAACAAATAGGAATTTAAATGTTTTTACAGACAATCAAACTTAAAGCCATCTGTGCAAATATCCGTATTTATGTAACAGTTGAAATAATTAAAAGTATTTGGTAATTGATAAATTATGAAAATATTTATGTTACTTTATAAAAAAAATAAGTTTCGGCAACAATAAACTTATTTGCATAAGTGTCATCTTCCAATGACAAAAAAAACCATTGAAAGGTATTTTATTATTTTGGAAATTAACATATTAAAGCTTTTTAATATATATCAAGTTCAAGAATATATGTTTTACATATGAGCTAAAACAGGTTTAAAATATATATAGCCAACAATAGAAACATAAGATTAGGATCACATTATTTAACATCATTAACATAATTAACTAATGTTATCCCTATCGGCTATTGAATTCATTTGTAACTTTTTAAGGCCTTGATAAATAAACAACCGCTGGTTATTTTATTGTATGTAAAAAACTACAAGTTTTAAACAGTTTTAAATAATTTTGATCAAAATCCAGTATTGTAATATTTCTCATTAGGATCTTTCTTAATAAACAGCCATCTTATCTTAATCTATTAAGATCTTGTTCAAAAGAAACCAGTCAAAAACCAGATAGCTGTCAGATATTGGTCCTTAATGAACAAAACCTTTTAAAGGTTTATGAGCCTCTATTGGGAGGTTTATGCTTAGGTGACTGTGCACTTCACTACATAGTATAAAACAAAGTCGCTTTCTCTGTCTCTATATCCCTATGTTTGCTTAAATCTTTAAAACTATGCAATGGATTTTGATGTGGTTATTTTTAATAGATAGAGTGATTGAAGAGGAAGCTTTATATGTATTAGTATCTACATTGCACCTGAGCGAAGCCGGGGCGGGTCGCTAGTAATATTTAAAAATTGATTTATTGCTATTGTTTCGATATAAGAGAAAGACTTTATATTCCTTTATAATAACAGTAGTTATTGATTCAATTTCCATTTAGGCTGCATCATTCTATATTAATGATAACCTAGTGAGGTATACTTGTATGTATGTCAACAGCAATCAAATAAATATAATAAATTTTTATTCTCTTTACTTGCTCTACAACAAAATCAAATCGAAATAATAGTGTCTTAGAATTGAAACCTTTGGAAATAGATCATTGAATATTCAAGGAATTACATTATTAATGTAAATATTCAATAGTTTATACATGTTCATGTAAATTCCCATTATAAACATTACAATGGACAATGACACAAAGGTACATTAAGGACATTACAGAACTCATACACAATATAGATAAGGTATGCAGATAAGCTAACTAGGTGTTTACATATAAATCTGTTATCAAAACCAGAAAAAAACATATATTTTTCAAATAATGGTCAAATATTTGTAAAATAACAATTTTTCCATTCCAATGCTATTATAATGTAAATATTTATGGGTATGTGTTCTGAACAAGGCTTAATAAGATATTAACTTTATCCATATGTATTTAGAATGTCTTTATGATTCATTATTATAGAACTTGACTATCTATTGTATATTCCACAGTGATGAAATTCAACTACATTTATGACATTAAACATAATCTCTATCATAATTTTATGTACAAAAGGGTATTCTGATAACAATAAGTATAGTCTAAGGTTAGCATGTAATCACTTCCCATGTACAATAAGAAACGGAAACAATATTTAATTAGAACATCTTGACTAATTCATAGCCAGATTAAGTGCTTACAATGAAAACAAATGCAACTTACCAATATTTTTAACCATAATATTCTTGAGTTCATCTAATTCACCATGTACTCTTGATATGGTGTCAAGGTCTCGTGAATCACTGTAATGCTTCATCTCTGTAGCCAGAACACGAGCAAACTCACTGTTCATCGCATAGGGAATGGCAGTCTGTGCAGTCTCCCCAAAGACAGTCATGAACCTCCTTTTGATCTCATTCAGAAATAGAAATGCTCTAGAACGCTGGAATTTCTGAAAACATACATTTATCATAAGCAAAAAAACAAACACAAGTAATTAAATTGTCACCAAGTATGTACTCACATCATCGGTAATGCAAAAATAAACCAATTTATTTTCCGCAATGTAATGAAACAGATAATTTCCATGAGAGTATGTCAATTTGTCGTCATGGGGCGGTATCTTCGAAAGTATTTGCTCCGTCACCTCGGTGAAATTACCCTGGCATGTTGCAGATTTTGCTAATAACACAGTACCACGAGCCACAACACTAAATAAAATAGGCATTCTGAAGAATTGCGCTGATAACTTGAGAAACAAAGAAAAATAACTTTGTAGACTCGTAATACCCGAAGTCCTTCTTTCTAGTTTTTTTTTTGCGCACAGAACTTTCCAGCACCAAATCAAAAATGTTAAATGATTACATGTATTTTATTATGAATAGAGAAGTTTATTCAAAAGAGAAACAAAAGTAATTATTTGTCTGCACTTTGCAATCTCTTTCAGGATTAAACGTATATTTAATTTTGTTAGAGTGCGGTAATCGGTGCTGCCAGCTCAAAATATTTATGAAATTCCGTCTTAAATCAGATATGTCAAAAATTATAGAAAATTATCTCCAAATGACAACTACTGGCAACACTTCTCCTATCTCTATCAAGTGCCAAATAAAACAAATTAGTCAATTCTATGGAGTGTAGAAGTAAAGGAGGACAATCTTGTATGGGGGATTCTTGTATGGAGTCGAAAAAGTGTCCTCTTGTAAACAGCAAATTAGGTTTCGAATCCTCACCGAAATAGCGCCAGTGTAGCAAATGGAAATGATAGGAACAGAGTGAAGTGTGCTGGGTTGGTTTCCAGTAATTCTTTAAAACTATTTTCTATTTCCTATTTACAATTAGTTGGGGTGCTCAAAATCACTGTATAATTTTATTCCATATTCACGTTTGTCTAGATATATTATAATAATTATAAAAAATGCGCTGGAACAAAGCGGAAATGTTTCTTTTCTTTTTTATTAATTTTCTATCCTACTCTAATAATTTGTGGCGCTCAACTTAAAATTCTTCCACTTGCTACAGCAGCGCCACCTCAATTTGTTCCCTTTCAAGGGACACTTTTTAGTGCACTGAGATGGTCCTCCTTTACTTCTACACTCCATAGTATATTCTTAGGGCGAAGTAAAAAAAACAAGTCAATCCGTAGACGGAGATATTGAATGCAGTAGGTTTTGTATAGTACTATACCAAAAAAACTCCCATACGCGGGAAATACATTTGCATATAGAGAAAGTACCAACCAACCAATGTCTTGACAGGCCATTTCCCTAGCTTCGCTCGCCGTTACTCATCGTCGCGTCGCCGGCCTAGATAGTCGCGTCAAAGTCGAGTTACTTTTTCACGAGTAAGCGGCTGATCGAATCTTAATTAAATTTTACAATTTTAATTAGTTACGTTTAGTTGTGCCAATGCTACAATGGCATAATATACTATATGAGGAATGTAACACCCCAATCAGATTCTTTAGATCATAAAAAATTATGACGCCTAACAGTCCACAGCTCACAATGTCATATCCAACTGAAATTAAAAACTTATGATATGGAGTTAGTATATATGTTTACTAAATGGGAGCTATAATCAACTTATTTATTTAATGAGCCTTGACACATATTACTAGGAAAGGTTACTAATAGAATGTCTATGCACATTCAGCTTACAAGAACAGTAACAGAACATTTAAGCATTATAACCAATAAGTAAAACAATAATAAAAGTGTCAGGGTTTAAAATATACAACATTATCAGGTAACACAATTTCTTAAGTATTAATACATAACAAGTAAATAATTAGAAAAATATTTTTTATTAAAAAACCTTAAATATTTACAATAATATTATATTATCCCTAAACATATATTAAATACTTTGCTTGGTAAATTATATATAAAGTGTTTGCTCTGCAACATTAATCAAAGTAGTCATCAATGTCAATATCAGGATTTAGAATATCATCACCAAAAGGTGTTAAGTCTATTTGATCAAGAATTAAATTTTCACACATTTCTTCTAAATCAGTCTCTCCAATCAAAATGGCTCCCTGTAGTTTTCCATGTTGTAGTACAAACTTAATGTATTCTAGGCGAGGTGTTGTGCGCAATAATATTTCATAATCATTTCCTAAGCCCTGTCCATTATACTTTCCTAATAATACTACTCGAAATCCAAAGAGGGTTGTGCAATGGGTAAAGAGCTCAAAACAGAAATCTTGTAAAACTTCTTGTCCTGTTATTCTTCCATGCATGGCTTTAGCAGCCATACCTGCCATTTGCCGAGCTTGAGTCCATAATCTCAGCTGAAACCAATGAGGTGCATGTATCCAGGCTGCATGACTAACATCACCAGCAGCAAATACATTCATAGCAGAGGTCTCTTGGTTCTCATTAACTGCTAGTCCACCATCTGTGCCTTTATCTGGTATTTGATCCCATGAAAAGTTTACCGCTGGCTCTACACCAGTAGCAGATACTACAAAATCACACAGTATTAATCTTCCATTAGAAAGTTTAACTTCTAAAGGATATTCCTTATCTACTTCTGAAACTGATTCAACTTCTACTTTATATATAATTTCTAATTCTTGATCCCCAGTTTCATTTTTTATATTCTGTAGTTTGCGATACCAGTCAGGGCCTAATGCAGCAGATTTTAAATCTTTATTTATTGAAACAACTGTATCCTCTTCTGTGAATACATGTCTTCTTAAAATGGTATTCTTTTCCTTATCAATAACTGACCCTTGGTCTTTGAATGTATCTTGAAAAAATTCTGCTGCACCTGGATCTATGAATGTAGCAGAAATGTAATCATCTCTTATAACCCACACCTTTTGTATTCCAGAAGTAGCATGTACAATCTCTGATGCAATGCCTCCATTCCCAACTATTAGCATTTTGCGACCAGTACTTAATTTATCTTGAAAATCTTTTACTGATTCTGTATCTCTTATGCCAAAAATTCTCTTACTTTTCTGAGAGTCTGAGATAAGCCTGGGTATCCCACCTGTGCAAATGCATATTACATCATATTTTATAACCACACCTCCATCAGTAACAGCCTCTCGAAGTTTCGTGTCCACATGTTTCAAAGAATCATACACAATATTTAGGTTTGGATGTATTCTCTGTAGAGAGCTTGCCTCTGTTTCGTTCACATCAAATTTTACAATAGTCTTCGCGAAAAAGCTAACATTTGTAACATTTTTTATCAATGAAGAGGCAGTGATTATGATAAGAGATTCCTCAGGGTGAAGAATAGCAAGAGTTTCAACACAAGTAACACCGGCTATACCACCGCCAACAACCAAGTAAGTTGTTTTTAAATTAGACATTTTTTTTCTTGATTACTTTATATACATTACCTTTATGTTAATTGGTAATTTCTTAACTATAATCTTTTTTACACTTTATTTATAATAAACTCAATCAAAACAGACTAAATGATGAGACTTGATAGTGAATTGAGTTGACAGTAGTGTTGCACGCAATGGTATTTATATCGATATTCGGTTAGAGTTCAATAGTAATGGCTATATTTATCAATAGTTATTCTAAAATGTTGTGGTAATAGCATTGGGATTCTCGATGTTGTCTATAGTATCGATAAGCCTATCAATATGCATACTGTTTTTCAAGATCAACTATCGAAAGAAAAGTTTTGTCTTTCTTATGAATTAATTAATAATAATAATAAATGTTTATTTCCTTTCTTCATACAACATATTATCTTTATTCATACACATTCGTTGCTAATTTTGATATGTTTCATCATAGAAATCACAAAGAAATACACAAAATATAAATGTAAAATTTTATTAAGTTCTTTGACCTGTAATAATATTTTATATAATAACTGAACCAAGTTTACGTATTATGTCACATAGTTTAGTTATAAATACAAAAAAGCAAGCGCAAACAACAAACCGAAAAGCTTATGACATTCACTCGAGTTTTTGTAAACTTAAGTCGATTTTTTTTACATTTTAATACAATTATAATTTACTCGAGTCGCATAAGTAGAAAACTGTTAGAATCACATACTACACTACTAAGGGGGTTCCCACACTGCTCCGCACCACGCAGTGAAGTGTGGGATGACGAAACAAACAACTCTCCAGCGCGGGGAGGTGTTTTACCGCATGTGTTTTCTATAGAACCTGAAATATGAAACTCATTAGCGATCTTTTGAAGTAAAACTTCTTTAGGCGCAACTAGGGAGTAACTCAGATTTTTTTTCTGACGGAAGTAACGTTCTGAAAAATAATGTATAGTTTATTTATCGGAGTAGTCTTACTATGCTTTGTGCATGTATAATATGTATATAATTTTCAGTCTTATATTATAATAATAGTTATTGCATTAGTTCATTTTAGTTTATATTCTGTTACTTAAAAGTAATTATATTGACATTTTAATTGTTTTCTTCTGACGTCCGTTTTTTCTCATCAAATACTCTAATGGCTATAGAAGGCAAACTTAAAATAAGGATCTAATCCACGTGTAGCTAGATGAATAACTTGCAGTTGGCCGAAAATATTAAAACCTCACATTTTGTAATAAATAATTTATTAATAAATTTTCTGACGATTGCGACATTCTATAATATTCAATAACAAGGTTATATTGACATGTACTGATCTAACCTTAAATGAAATGGCGGAGTCCCAGGAACCTTTTACTCTTTCTTGAATAAATAAAAATTTGATAATTTTGGTACAACGATAGATGCTGTATTTTCAAGAACAGTAGCAAATTTAGAAAGTAAAATTTACTTTTCACATTATAATTACTACAAACCTATAATTCCATACATAAAAAATTATTATGACATTCAAGTATCTATTTCGAGTGAATAATATATAATATTTGAATAGTTTTTGTAAAGCACGTGAATAATAAATATAATTAAATTATAATATGATTAATCTTTTAATTTTATTAAGTTTTACTTCAATCGCGCGTAAAGGTTACACGCACACACTTGTTTTTATTTCTGAATCCTGTAACAAAACGTTGCACAGAAATATCTAAATAGATATTAGGGGTAAAAAGGCGGGGGGAAAAAAACTTTTTATCATTGCTTGCCAACGGAGTTGTATGCACGGTGTTTTAGCTTAGAACAAAAGTCAGGGATTCATAACCGGCCAGTATAGGTAGGCTCCTGCTTTTGGAGATACACTACTCAATTCAATAGATTTATAATTTAGTCGTATAGTAATATCAAAAGTTATACTTACTTATTGATAGATGGCGCTGTTCTTAAAATGTCAATGGGTTTAGTCTAAACATTATGTTCCATCTTACTCAGATTTTCAAAAAATATCAACTATTATTTTTACAAATAAAAATATTGAAGCTATTATTATTATTATTTAGACACCTTTTAAATTAATTGTGTTAACACACAACGTTTGTTTAAATGGGTAAAATCGTCTAATAATCCAACACAATTGTTTATTTAAAAACTAATTTAAATTGTTTTAAATTTTATGGGGAAAAAAGGAACGCAACTCGCGATAGTGTCGTTTGTTGTTCAAAACTTCAAAAAATTATTCCGTTTTTCTCTCTTCGAGTAAATGGATGCGCTTCGATTAATTTGTGGATTTTTCTTGACGACTTGGCTTGTATGGACATTGACGATTCTGCTTCTAAACATTGACCTGGAAAAGTATTGGATACCGACGACAACGCTATATTTGATTGACCCTTGCACGAATATCTGGACTGTTGACTCGTTTGTTGTGCATCTGTTGTGTATAAACATGAACGCAAGCAAGTGTTGTGTGCTGAACTGCAAAAACACTCGTAAGTACAAATAATTATACTGTTAAAAATGTGTGTTTGTTGTACAAGTAATAATGGTTCTTTGTAGGTACGAACCGCCTGTCGGCTCTATTTAGAATTCAATAGTATAGAAATTAGTATTTCCTAATCTGGATAAACACACTGATTTAACTACATTAGGAATCGAATATTTATTTATACTTTATGCACTGAAGTACATAGGCGAACATAATGCCTTAGGCATATTCTACCCGTCTACCTTGGGGTGATGCAGAAACAAGCGAGGCAGGTGCACTAAAAGATGGTCAAGATTATGTGTACTTGTAAAAACTTTACTGTACCTATATTTTAAAATATTGAAATATAATAGTTAAATAAACACAAAAATACAATATTACATATACCTACATACTATATAAATAAGAAATATGTATATACATATATAATATATATATAAGTATAATAATATAAAAGTTAAAGTACCTTGAGCAAAAAATATAATCTTTTCAGGTCCAAATACTACTTTGCATAAGTTCCCTAATCCAGAAAAGGAGTTGGATAGATTCAATAGGTGGATATATGCAATTGGTGGAAATGTATTAGTGATTGACTCCCAGTCTATCTTTAAGAATGGACGAATCTGCCACTCACATTTTAATCCAAACTTCTACACTGCAAGCAGAAGACTTAGCAAAAATGCAGTTCCATCATTGTTTTTATCAGGTATGATAATCAATTTATGCAATATGAAACTGTTTCTAGATACACTATTACCAAGTGTGTCTACACCTACTTATCTAAAACATTTAACTCTTCTCGCAGGCCCTTAGTTGTTCATGTCTGCCTAGAGCATTAGCTGGCCCCTCACATATTCAGAAACTGAAACCATAAGACCTACCAAATGTGCTACTTGTATTAAACTTTTGATGGATGTTGTGTCAGATAGTGTGGTGATTATGGCACTATTTGCTAAGTTTATGGACTGCAGATAGCAGGTGATCATCACTTGAAACAACCATGACATATTTGAATAAATGTTCTCAATTCTGTTTCAGGTATCCACTCATCTTTGCCTTTACAAGATGTTACTAACTTAACAAGGGAAACTATATTTTCGGGTCAGAGATGTGAAAATGAGTTGGAACCAGTTGTTCTATCTCAAAATCAGCCTGCATCAATATTTGAGCAACCTGCCCCATCAACATCTAAAGGTATGTAACAACAAAATAATTCTAGTACCTACTAGAATTATTTTATACATAGTTGTTACATAAAGCATATTGATTAGATTATTTTCTGAAATCTAAAATTATTTTTCACTATTTCGGTGTCGGTTCCATACTAACAGTAGTTAACAGAACACTACTATTTTATTTTACTACACTCTTCTTCCGGCCCTGCCCTTGTCCTTTGTTATTTGGTTGGTGGAAAATATTTTTCTCATCCTCTTTTTCTTGTTAACTGTCACAATATCATTCGATCTATTACCATCACTACTATTTAGTTTTACTATACTAAACAATTATTTATACTCAAAGTCAATGCATTTATTTCAAATAGGCACATAAAGGGCACATTTTAACATAAAAAATTTAAATAAAAGTATTGATTCTAGTTGCCCATTCCAATAGGTAGTTTTCGGATGGAGAAGAAGGGCAAGAAACTCTGCCATTACTCTTTTTTGTGTTTAAAATATTTTGCATACATTAATTCTATCATATTTACATTAATTATTATAATACTTATACTAGAATTAACTCATAATTTGTATTTGCAGGCAAACAAGATGTCAAGAGAATGAGTTTCAGAAGTTTTGATTCAGACACTATTATGCTGAAGAATAAGATAAAAAAATTACAAGGGCAAAAGGATTCTGCAATGACAAGATTAAAGAAAGCTTTAAAACTGTCAGAAAATGTTACATTCAAAAAAGCACTCAATAAATTTTCATCAGCCGCAAATATATTCACAATGCTGCAATTCCGAGAGGCAGGGAAACATAAATTAGGTTGCAGATTCACAAAGGATGAAAAAATTATGTCCTTAGCCTTGTACAAGCAGGGACCTCGAGCCTACAGGTGGCTAAGAAAATTTTTTGTACTGCCTTCCCCACTAACACTTACCAGGATGATATCACGGGCTTCATTGCACCCAGGAATCAATGAAAACTTATTTAACCAACTACAGAAACAAGTGAAAAAAATGAAAGCGGCAGATAAGTTATGCATATTACTTTTTGACGAAGTTGCACTTACCCCACACTTCGACTATAATAGAAGAACCGATTATGTGAGTGGTTTTGTTAATAATGGCACTACAACATGCGAAAAAATTGCAGACCACGCCCTGGTGTTTATGGTGAGAGGTGTGCAAAAAAATTACAAGCAACCAATTTCGTACACATTTTGTGCAAGCACCACACCAGCTTTAGAATTGGCTGCACAAATAAAGGTTGTGATAAGAAGATTGCATGCAATTGGGCTAAAAGTCATAGCAACTGTATGTGACCAGGGTGCTACAAATGTAAGTGCAATTAATTGGCTTATCAGAAACACAAAGGAAGGATGCCTCAGACAAGAAAAAGTGCAGAGGAATAAAATATTTGAGGTAGATGGAGAGGAAATAATTCCTCTTTATGATCCTCCTCACCTTATTAAAGGAATAAGGAACAATTTAATTACAAAACATTTAAAATTTCAAATAGATTGTCAAGAAAAAACTGCTAAATGGGATCATGTTATACAACTTTATAATGAAAATCCTGCTTACAAGGGGATAAGGCTGATGCCTAAATTGACCGACAGACATGTTGTCCCAAACAAAATTTCCAAGATGAAAGTGAAATGTGCCACACAGGTTTTCAGTCGCTCTGTTGCTGCAAATATGGGATATCTCGCAAGTAAGTAATAAACAATAAAATTTTGATTTCTGATTCGTTAATTTAAATAGCAATACTACATGATTCTTTCTTGTCAAATAATCTGAAAACAAACTGATTTAGATTCACAGTCTTATATAAAATAATACATATTATGTATTATTGTGAATTGACTGTGAATTTAAATAACAATACTTTATTTTAATTATATACTACTTTACACAATAACACTACATTACATATTAATGATTACATTATATTAATTACATTATTTAATGTAAATAAAACCTATGTAATTATAACTTAACAAATTGATTGATTAAGTTGATGATAATGAATTTATCTTTCTTATCCAGGTATGGGAATTCTGCCAAAGGAATGCCAAGAAACAGCAGATTTGCTTTTATTTTTCGACGATTTGTTCGACTCCGTTAACGGGAGCTACGAAAATTCAAAAAAAAGGGCTGGGAAACATTTACTTGGACCAGTAACTCCAAATTCAACTCATAAAAGAATATGGGCTGAAGCAAAGAAAATTTTAAGCTCTATGAAATATTGCAGTAATGGCAAATCTGGTGTTGTACCATCAATAACAAATTGGTTGCAGACAATTGAAAATATTGAATATCTTGTTGATGTTTTAGCTAAACAGTATAACCTGACGTCTCTATGGATGAGACATTTCAACCAGGACCCCCTAGAAAATTTTTTTGGCTGCATTCGAAGCCATGGATATCGTAATATCTCGCCTTCGTGTGTTGGCTTCGAAGCAGCCTACACGTCCTTACTTATTACTAATTTTAGTAATACGCATTCGCCGGGGTCCAACTGTGAAGTTGATAAATGCTTAAATTTTAAATCACTAAAAAACTTATTTTTTAAGAAACCTGAGACGTCAAGTTATACTGTGGAAGTTGATTTTGATGATGTGAACAGTGACAATATCTATGTAGATCTTGAAATAAAGAGACAAGACCCAAAAATAAAAGCACAATTAGAGTATGTGACAGGATACGTATTGCGCAAGTTAAATGTAAAAAAATGCAAATATTGCAAGAATTCATTTTATAATGAAAATAAAGAAAACAGTTCCCTTCATTTTAGGGAATATTTTAGAAATAAAACGAGCCTTACGTATCCTTCCATACCACTTATGAAATGCTTCTCTAATATACAAGATGTTGTCACTAGTATATTAAAAAAAGATTCTAAAAAGAAAAACATCCGACAATATATTAAAACAATATTTTCAGTTATATTAGATTATAGTTTTATTAAATGCAATGACCACAAACTTCAATTAATTACGAAAATTGAAGATTTATGTATTAATTTGTTTATATACAATTGGTGCAAAGATACAAATAAATTATTATGTGGATCACGTAAAGATTATGATATTGATGACAAAATTCAAGAGTTGGCCTTCAAATATTGTAAAAAAAAAATTAAAATAAAGAATTTGATTTTGTATTTATTGTTTTATTTTTAGTAACTACCACTGGAAAGAAAATAGGAAAGGCCTACTGCAAATCTGAAGCTGGCTATAAGTATAGACCTATATATACGCTTCATAGTTGTGTTTACTTGTTGCCAGAGGGCGCCATGAAATGTTAGAGTGACGTCTCTATCTATAAATGTACTCTGTGGTTGTATGTTGCGCAAAGTCGTATAAAGATCGGTGACGACTAGTGTACTACAGTACAAAGTTAATAAATACTAGTAAAAAAACTATAATTAAAGCGGGATTTTTAGTTTATTTTTAACTATTATTTATATTTAGATTTTTAGTTCGCGTAAGCGTTATAATGTGTTTTTTTAGTTTAACAAATCGCTGAAGATCCTGGACAATGGAACAAACTATATAAATTATTGCATTGTCATCGGTTCTTGATAAATGTGCAAAGTATTAATATAATACGACATTTTTAAGTGGCTCAAGATTACGCTCCAAGTTTCCGTTACATACATAATATGTACTTATAAAACTAATAAAGCGTGTTAAAAAACGGAGACCCGCGCTGGCACCGTCGTCGCGTCGCGGCGTAGGGTGGGGCGTAGTGTGTGAACCGCCTAAAAAACACTACAAATACTAAAATAATCCATTTTAAATCTGGCAAGATCTCTGTGCAGGCAGCTGGCAGAGTATTATTATTCTGTGGATCTGTGTGCTCTGAGTTTGAAAATCAATGCCAATTGCAATTTTGTAAATATTAAAAAAACATAAATATGTAAGCAAAGCGAAAACATACAAATATGTGCAAAATATAAAAGATATTCCATAGAATCGTTAATGCTAGTTTTTAAACCAAAATCAACATTTTACAATATGATTATATCTTAAACATTATTGAAGTGAAAATGTTTAAGTGGATCCTTATTTGCTCAGTGCCTGTAGTGCTGGGAATATTGTGGAGTTTTCCTGTGATATGGAGTCTTCTGTACCTATTCCTAATAAGCATTTCTATTGCGGTCGCAATTTTTGTTTTAACACTTTGGGGTCATGTTGCGTTGTCTTCCCCTCATCAGACCTCCTTATTCTTACTGGATAGAGTTGAAAAAAAAGTCCGAAAATTAGAAGAGACACTAAAGGTAATCATTATCGTAATTCCTTGCCTTTTTTTTTTATTAACTAGCGTAGTGCTCTAGTTTTGCAACATGAGTAATTTTATGATTGCATATTGGTCATTGTTCATTCTATGCTGCTTGCACAGGTTTTTAAATAGCTATATAGAAATTATTTTGAAATAAGATTTTTAGAAGGAAAACAAAATTTTGCTATTTAAATAACATTTTTTATTCCAGGAAGACCAGGCAAACTGGCCATATTCAACAAAAAAATCTCATCTGCCAGTATTATTTGGACGAACTGTAGATAGCCAATTACAACTACTAATTGATTATATACTAAGAGACTTTGTGATTCGATGGCTAAAGGATCTCTCTCACAAACCCGAACCTGTGATAGACAAGTTTAAAGAACATGCTTGGAGCGGAATTCAAAATCTGTATGAGAGACTATTAAGAGTTGATGCTGAGAAATTATTAGCCAATGATATGGTGATAAAAATCACCCAGCATTTTGAAAGAATAAGGATTGCTCGTAGCTGTGCGTAAGTGTAAAATAAATATTGTTTTTTACAAACTAATTTATTTAGCCACCTACTTATTCTTATCATTAAACAAGTAATTTTACTGATAATAGTCTTCAATGAATTAAAAACATTTCTAAAAATAATAAACTATAAGATAAACTTATAGATTGAGTTTGACCTTTTTTAATAGGAAGTAAAGCTATGTTCTTATAAATGAACCAGCTGTATGAAGAAGTATTTAAATGTATGCCAAAAGAAATACATAAAAAAATTGTTGTACATACCTGAGAGATTATGTTGTGTACCCATAAAGTGCAAATAAAGATATAGGACTGCAGTAAATATATGTTAAACACCTTGATTTTATACAACTTTATCATAATATTGTTTCTCTTTATCTACAACAGATTGGAACTGAACCAAGCGCCAGTGTTTGCTCTAACCCCTCACTTGATGTCATCAGACACAGAGCTACACTACTTGAGGCAAATAAGTGAACTCATAGTGATGTTTTTGATGCCAAGATGTTACTCCCTTTCGCCAGGGTCGCATCTCATGCGAGAGATTTTAGCTTGTAAAAGTAAGTTTCACTCAGTATTGACATACCCACCAATGATCTTAGGGCCTTATCTCACTGGCGATTCGCAGCGAGTGCACGGCGAACACGACGCGAAAAAATGGGGAGGGGCGGGCTGTTGAATGAAAGTTTACAAAGGGGCTCGATGGTGCTATTCACGCCGAGCTTGTGAATTGCCAGTGTGATAAGGCTCTTATGGTTGAAAATCGCAACCCTTGCAACATACCACACTACTAAGCTTTATTTGCAGTTTGACTCATATAAAAACTTTTTTAGACATTTTAGATTGCTATAGTAAAATAATAAAATAATGCTGTAGGATAAGGTTTATTTACATCATACAATTAACCATTGGATCAATAGATGAACCTTATTTCAAAACCAAGTAAATATGTTTTTCTTTGATATCCTTAAACATCTAAATGGGTTTGTAATTTTGGACAGATTATATAACTGCTTGGTTATATTGGTCGAGAGTCTAATACCCTAGATCAAAAATCCAACTTACTATTCTAGAATAGTATATATAAAAACAATGAAAAAAGTCAATAAAACTTTATCTTTTGTGTTTGTAAATACTAGACGATCGCGACATGAATATTCATTTCATATAACAGTTGGGTGATCAAAAGGTTAATAGTATCAAAAAGCGAGATAAGTTGACACACAAGTATTTTTTTATGTCAAAAATAACATTAACAATCTCGCAAAGACTATTATATACCTACCTAACAGTTGGCTTGTGTGTGACCTTAATTTAATAATTAGTGATGGCTGACTTTAATTATTCACGAAGGTCATTAAAATATAATTTGATCTAACCATAGGATACTTTGTACTTCTAGACCAGAATTATGTAACTATCGGATCCAATTTTGAAGCCTATTTCATAATAGATTTATGGTTCGGCGCACTAGTACTGTGGCACAACATGCGTAGCGCCGTCAATGTACTACAAAATTGACGGCAACGATGATTGCTTACGTCAAAAATCTGTTGCTAAGCTTCTTCCGTTGTTTTTCAGCAACTATAGTTAGAGAGAGCTCGTTCCCTACTTGGCATAATATCTGCGACCAAATCATTACTTAAAATTATTTAAATTTATTAAAACACAAGCATAAATAACAATAAATAAATATGTAATAAATATCCTTGGACAATCTTTTTCACATGGCCATCTGATTCAATCTAAGCAGAACTGGGTGGGAATCGAACCCGCGACCTGGGAATTGGCAGTCAAGGTTACTAACCACTAAAGCTTAAAACTAATATGCAATCCCGATCTAAAAATACATCGATGTTGTACCTTTTGACATAAATTTTAATACACATAATGTCAAAATTCTACTTCAATCTTGCTATTTTAGATCGGGATCGTATATTAATTTTGGCCGTAAGCCAACTGGCCTGTCGATAATAAAAAAACTGATAATTTTTTTTTTATTTTAGTCTTACAACCAGCCATAGACTTACTAACTGAACCAGACTACATAAATCAGAAGATCATACAGTACTTAGAAGCACAGAAAGAAGTAGATGCAATGCATGTACGGACTCACGAGTATGCAAAGACGTTTGAAGATTACATACGGTTAATAACCAATTGTAACAGTGTTGACACACTGAAACGGTTGCGGTTGGTAAACATTGATATCTACTTTAATAACTATGTCAGCAATCAAAAGGTGTGATGTGTACTGGCTTGTTTATTTATCAATGCTAAATATAACTTAGACCACACCTGCCAGTTCACATACAACTTTTTATTATAGTGTTCTAGTCCTAAAACAAACAACAATTCTTACTAATATTATAAATGTGAAAGTTTGGGAGAAAAACTACCAAACGGATTTGGATGAAACTTGGCACATTTATAAAAAATCTCTGGAATAACATAGGATTCTTTTTGTGCCGCGAAAATGTTACATCCATCGGGAACGCGGGTGAAACCACGGGGGACAGCTAGTATCTAATAAATAACCAATTCCGCTTTCCACTTTCTGTCCGGCGGTCAGCGAGGTAACAGGGATGTGGTGCTCGTGCGTCGTGTCAGTGACAGTGGGTCTAATACGTTTCCATTTCCTGTTGAATTTCCTTGTTTGGATCCAGCAGAATTGGTTAAAAGATATTTGCTTTTGTATAATCTTATAATGGATTTCCACAAAGCCACAGCTGAGTCAATTAGTTTTTATGTTCTATGTTTAATTCTTATGATAAATTATTTTAAAATCAGATTATTTCCATTGCAGATATGATATAGTAACACAAATAATGCAAGCAACTACACTACAAAATGTTAAACGAGCTAAAGGCGTCGATATAGAAGTCATTGAGAAAAGTAGTACACAACATAACATCAGTCGACAACAAATAGCGGATGCCAAGAAACTCAAGAGATATATAAACCAACTTAGTATAGCTAAAGCAGAATGTGAGGCTGCTTTGAGGAAAATGGGGTGGGATGGTGCTTTTCCTACTGTGGAGTCAGATAGTAAGGTAAGGTTAGAATCACAAAATTGTCCATAGCACCCATGTTTCAAGTAAATGTTGGCCAAAACAAAGATTGCTTTGACTACAGAAGCAGAACTCATTTAACATTGTCTAAAAACATTTTGAATCCTACTATTTTCATTTAATGTTTATATTTCTTTGTGTAGGCTTTACATTATTCTAACTCTTTAACTTGTCGCCTCGGTAGTCGAGTGGTATGTACCTCGGCTAGAAACCTGAAGGTATTGGGTTCTATTGCCGGGTAATATTAACGTTCCTTTGTTTTGCATTGATTGCCTACTGAGAATTTGTAATGTGTCGAGAGAGAGCGACATGTGACGTCGGGATTAAAGTCAGTGGAACGTGGGTCTCATTAGTCAGATCTCTGCCTTCCTCTTCAGAGATAATATGCGTGAAATTATGTTTATTGCAGACTCTACCCCTACACAATGTAATGGAAAGTGTGACAGGTCGGCGATATTTATCGATGTTCTTAGAGACAATGTGTTCACAAGGTTTAGTCGGTTATTGGATGGCCGTTGAAGAGTTGAGGCACAGTCCGCGGAGTAGTTGGCATCAACTCGGTGCCGAAATATTTTACACCTACATTAGATCTCCGAGTGCAGAAATTAAAGTTGATAAGGTAAACTTTGCAATTTAGATTCCTAAAATTACCCTTAATGTTCTGGATGTATTATATATTTGATATTGTTGTAATAACTGGTAAAATCGGTTACTTTTTATTAAATGCTAGCCTATATCTGTCTTGGTGTTTTATCCCCGTTCCTGGGGCTCTAGGATTTTAAAAGAAAGCATGTTTTAGGCTGTGTTTGAACCAAAGATATTGCAAGGTAGCTATGCGGCAAGTCCGCCAATAGGATCGCTTATTTTATTCAATTCTATTGGCGCATTCTCGCCGCATAGAACTGGAACATATTCTATATATGTGTGTCATATATATGCGCTCTCAGTCACAATCATCGAAACATTTATAATATCAGTGAGTGAAATTAAAGTGCGTATAGTTTTGTATAGGATCGTAAGTGTGACGTCATAATTTTACACCATGACGCAGATGGATAATTTAATCTTGTATACAAACATTAGGTTGGGGAAAAAGCCTTTTCGCATTATAGTATGTATGAACTTGTAATAAAATCTCTTTGGCTATACTATTTGTATCTGGCTGGTTTTAGTATCATTGAAAGTTTAAATTTTAAAGAACATAATTCCAAATTCAAATTAGGAAAATGTGTGATTTGCATTTGTTTTTCGTACCGCCAAGATGAGTGAATGTAATGAAGAAATTCGATTCATTTTAAAATTTTACTATAAAAAAGGTAAAAATACAACGCAAGCCGCGAAAAAAATTTGCGATGTTTATGGACCTAGTGCAGTGTCTGTGAGAGTAGCACAAATTTGGTTAAGCTTTTTTAATCCGGAAATTTTGATTTCAAAGATGCACGTCGCTCTGGGGCGACCCATTACGGATAAAATGGATGCCATTTTTGAAAAAGTGGAGCAAGATCGACATATCAGTAGTTACGACGTAGCTGAAGAACCGGGAATTGACCACAAAACAGTTTTGGCGCATTTGAAAAAAACTGGGTACCTACACAAAAAGCTAGATATCTGGGTACCTCACGAGCTCACTGAAAGAAACCTAATGAACCGTGTACTCATTTGTGATTCTTTATTACGACGTCATGAAACCGAACCATTTTTGAAGAAGCTGATAACTGGTGATGAAAAATGGATCACGTACGACAAGAACGTGCGAAAAAGGTCGTGGTCAAAGGCCGGTCAGGCTTCACAGACTGTGGCGAAACCCGGGTTAACTCGCAACAAGGTGATGCTGTGTGTGTGGTGGGATTGGAAGGGCATTATTCATTATGAGCTGTTACCACCAGGCAGGACCATCGATTCTGAACTCTACTGCGAACAACTGATGAGATTAAAGCAAGAAGTTGAGAGAAAGCGGCCGGAATTAATCAACAGAAGGGGTTTTCATCATGATAACGCTAGACCTCACACATCTTTAGCCACTCAGCAAAAATTAAGAGAGTTTGGCTGGGAGGTATTAATGCATCCGCCGTATAGTCCTGACCTTGCACCTTCAGATTTCCACCTGTTTCGGTCTCTTCAGAATTCTTTAGGCAGAGTCAGGTTAACATCACGAGAGGGCTGTCAAAACCACTTGTCGCAGTATTTTGCTTAGAAGTCCCAAAATTTCTTTAGCAATGGGATCATGTCCCTACCTACAAGATGGCAAAAAGTTATCGAACGAAATGGTACCTACATACTTTAGTTAAATCTATATTAAAATTGCTATATTAAAAATGTTTTGAATTTTCTTAAAAAATGCGAAGGAACTTTTTCCCCAACCTATGATTACGGCTCTGAATATAGTAATAGTTTTGGTGTATAATTTCGCATCCAACTTACTCAACATTAAAATGACTCCAAATAAAAGGCATTAGGGTGTGTTGTTCTTAATAAATAAGCTTCTATTTTTTAGGATACAAGAAAACGAATGGAAGCATTCCTATTAGGTGACAAAGGACCAGAAGTATTTTATGAAGTTCAAGAGACAGTAGTAGATAAAATACAGGAGAAATATTATCATTCTTTCCTTATGAGTGAACAGTACACGGCACTTATCGCTGAACTTGCTACTGAGGAAGCCAATAGTGGTAGATATTTTTACAAGATTCTATTTAGTTTCACCTGCCCGTATTATTTAACTCTTGGATTCAATGTGGAAGCCTATTTCATAATAGATTGATGTTTTGGCGCATGAACTATGTGGGACATCAGTCAAACTGTAAAACAAAATTGACAGCAACACGATTCCGAGAGCATCTCACGGTCGGCAACACATTCGCAATCTCCTTGGTACTGCAAATGTCCAGGCGGCGGTGATCACTTACCATCAGGTGGACCACCTGCCTGTTTGTCAACCTATTGACATAAAAAATAAAAAAAAGCATTACACGATCGCCCTGCGGGTGTCGGTTGCAAGTTAACTTTGTCCCACTTCCCATTTGCCGATTGAGCTGAAATTTGCACACACATTTGGTTTTGGTGATGACGTCATTCTCAATTTGGCGGACGTGGCTTGATATTATATATTGATCCATAAATCACCTCGATGTCATGGGTATCTAATGAAAGGGTTTGCAAGGTCGTCAAGTTTTATTTGTTTTTGGCTTAAAAAGAACTTGTTTTAAAAAAGATATTCAATTGTTTTTTTTTCGTACTACTTTGATAATAAGTGGTCCCCGCTGCCTATGGACATTTGCAAACACCAGAGGAATCGCCGCCAATGCATTATCGTCCCTAAGACGTGAAGTTGTTAATTTTAGTAATGAACTAGCTTTAGCTTCAATTAATATATCTGTTTAGTGTATCATTTTCAGATACATCCATGCAGATACTTATCCATTGCTAAAGTCACTCTGTTTTAATACATGACCAACCAAACCTTAAATATATAACCCTTTACTTTTAGCAGAAATGAGCTCAGAAAGATCGCCGATCGAAGACCGCCAGTTGTCCAATGATTCGGTATCATCAGCTGAAAGTGCCGGAGCGTTGCATCTCACAGAACACTCAACTTATGCCAGAAGAAAACTTGATCAATTGCAGGAGAGGCACAATAATAAAATTCAGGTTAGTCATCTATCTAATTGGACCTTCTCCGCTTAAAATATATAATACCTATCACTACACCTTAAAGTTGCAAATCGGTTGCCAAGCACCTATCACTGTGTTCCGGTGCACTTGTGAACTAGTTCCCTTGTAGGCTTTGTTTCCTTACCACCGTCGGTCCTATATTCTCTTACCGCGGTGATTTGGTGTGTGGAAACAAGCCTACAGCTTCGCGGTGGAAATGAGTAAGGTAGTAGTACTTTTCCAGACGAACTCTGCACTAATAGCTCTTAAAATATGTTTTGTCTACATGGGATTATTAGATAACTGGCAGACTTTCATTGCATTAATATTAATTTCAGGCTTTAGCAGCGTTAAAAGCATCACTAAAACCCGAATCGCCCGCTTTATCAATGTTGGCTAACGAGGTGGAGAAGTTAGCTGGTGAACAGATGCGGTTAGAGGCACATCTGGCAAGGACGGACACCTGGGCAGAACATTTAGGACTGTGGAGAGCCACTGTACATAGTGCTGAGGTAAATACCATTTTATTGATGGGGTTTATGTTGGGTGTTTTAACGGGCCCGCGCAGGCACATGAGAGTTAACGAAATCACGTCTGAGGGTCGACAACGCTGTGGCGATGCCCTTGGTGTTGCATATGTCTGTATGCGGCGGTGACCATTTACGATCAGGTGGACTGCTTGCTTGTCGGCCCATGTGGTATAAAAAAGGGTGATTGTGTAATGCTCTCGGAATCGCCATCGAGCCCAATTTTCATTGATGGTGCTACGACTATAGTCCCTCACTGCTCGCGCATTGAATCTATTATGAAATATGCTTCAACATTGAATTCGAGAGAGTTACACGGGTGCGGAACCCAAAAGTCTACCTACACGCATCATCGTGGCAGCACTGTTGACGGAAGAGCATTCCCCGCGCCATCTGTCCGCACAAGTAAAATAAAAATTTGAAAAGGTCGCAAAACAACATATCCTATAATAAAATATAAATTTTGGGCAAACTGGTTTATCATATTCGACTACATAATCACGGTGAGAATGTGGTTAAATAGCTTAGAAATCAATTCAATGTGAAAAAATGTTGCTTTTAAGGTAATAGACGAATCGAAACCTCCGCAGTTTGTAATAGTAGTTCATATGGCGGAGCAAGAAGCAACGAGTAATGATGAGAAACCAGAGCAGATCACCACTGGCTGGGTGTTATTGAGAACATTAAACGAATTTCAGGTATTTTTCCTACATAATTAAGAAGACAAGAGTCCAGAATCAAATATTTTTATTCATCAGAATTGGCTTTAATATTTACACTTTATTCCAGGAATTACACCGAAAACTAAGGCCTATGTGTTCCGAGTTGAAAAATTTAGAACTACCCTCAAATTCGTTTAAGTTTTTATTCGGTAAGAACGATAGAAATTCCTTAGAAAAAGCCAAGACTCTCATACAGAAATACTTGGAAGTAAGTTGACTACATTATACTATTAATTAGATAATAAATTATAATAAGGAATATACTTCTCTATCTCAGCAATCTCTCGAGTGCTATTGATGCTACAAATGTCTACCTTTGCTGAATAGCTGAGTGGAGTAAAGCCTATGGTCTTAAAATAAACTCATCAAAGACACAAGTTGTAATTATTGGCAGCCCCCATAAGATATCTAAAATAAATTGGACTGATCTTCCTAAAATTGTATTTAATGGAGTCACTGTTCCCTATAGCAAAAGCGTAAAAAACCTGGGCTTAATTATGGACCAATGTCTTTCTTGGGGTCCTCAAATGGAAGTCGTTAGTCGAAAGTTATTTGCGTCAGCCGGCTCTCTTAGGAAACTGCGTAATTTCTTACCAACAGCCACTAAAGTTGCGCTCGTGTCTCTCCTGCACCCTATTTTAGACTATGCCGATGCCTGCTATCTAGACCTCACGGAGGAACAGCTAAATAAACTAGAGCGACTTCAAAACTTTTTGTATAAGATTTATATTTGGTTTACGCAAATATGATCATATCTCCGAATATCGCACTAAACTCAAGTGGCTTCCCATACGCCTTCGTCGGAATACTCATATACTCTCCCTTCTTTATACTATAATGTTTAATCCATCCTCCCCGCGCTATCTTAAGGATCGTTTTGATTTCCTTCATTCACTGAGGTCGTCAGAAAATCTCATTTTGCAAACGCCTCCACATAACAGTTCGTTCTATGACAAATCGTTTACAGTTCAAGCAGTTCGCATTTGGAATGCGTTACCATTCTCTTTAAAGAAAGCACCTTCATTAACTTCATTTAAATATCAGGTGAAAATTTTTTATCTCTCCGATTGACTGTCGCTGCTATTTTGGTAATATTATTTCTATTGTCCAAGTTGTTGCTTTTAATATATATTTATTTCCCTTTTTTTTCTCTTTTTATGATCACTTTTTAATGTGTAATATATTTTATTTTTGGTTTATATATGTATGTGTATGTTAGTTTTTAGATAATCTAGATGCACCACCGTCAATTATCGTCCTTAAATTTCTCTCCATCCTAAGGTTGTCTGGCAGAAATCGCTTTTTAGCGATAAGACCGCCCATTGTACATAGTTTTAAGGTTTATTGTTGTTTATGTTATTAATTTTCTTGTTTGGTGTACAATAAAGAGTTATCTATCTATCGATCTATCTATCTACTTTTTCATTGATTTACTGAGCGCTATTTTAGTTTGTTTTAGAAGACGATAGACTAAATCAAAGTGAAGCTTTGTACACATTCCTTAATCCGAGTTCGGAATATTTGAAACAAGGGGACCTACCAAAGAAAAATAAATTCTCATTTTCTACGTTATTCAAAAGGTAATCCAGTTATTTATTTAAAATACTACTATTGATATGAGAATGTAAGGTTAATATTCCAATATCTCTTTTTCCATAGCACAAGTAGTGAAGCAACAAATAGGTCTTCACAAGAGAGAGAAGCGTTTACGCATTCATCAGCAGATGAAGATGAGATTTCTCTGTACCTTGATGGCAACGGTGGGGATTCGACAAACAAAAATATGACTAATTCTCTGCGAGGTAAAGATCTATTTTTATTCAATAAAATATAGCTTATGACTTCTATAAACCCCATTGGCATCGAAAGAACTGTGTTGATTTATTACATATATCGGTTGGCGAGAATATAAAATTTTATGTGGAATGATACATTTAATATCCCTACTAATATTATAAAAGTGAATGTAAGGTTGCTTGTCAAGCTTTCACGCGAAAACTACTTAACCGATCATCATGAAACTTTGTTCACATATTCTTGGAGGTATTAGAAGTAACATAGGATACTTTTTATCCCAGAAAAAGAAAAGTAAGATTTTATCGATTAATAAAGGCCTCTATAGATATAAGCGATACTTTTTTTTTCACTTCTGCTGTGGGTATAAATAATCACCGCGCGAATAATGAAGGAACGCGCCATGAGCGAAACAAAAAAACGAAAATCGATACCGCTTAGGTATGCGTTGTAATATTATCGCATACCCACTCTGTATTCTCTACCCGTTGCGGTAGCGAAATTCGCTTATATCTGAGCGGGCCTTAAGGTGGCACGATACAGAATTAACGGGTTAACATATTAACTAAACTACAAAAAAGACGATGTAAACGGTGCATTAGCCCAGGTATTAAATTGGTTTACTGTTAATAATCTTGTTTTAAATGCTAGAAAAACTAAATGTATTAAATTTGCATTACCCAATGTTAAAAAACTAGGCTGTAGTTTAATGTTAGACAATGAAGCTCTTAGCCTAGTTGAGTCAACAGTTTTCTTAGGAATTACTTTAGACTCAAAACTTCAATGGGGGACACAAATATCATGTCTTGCGGGAAAACTTAGTTCAGCAGCTTACGCAGTTAGAAAAATTAGGCAGATTACAGATGTCGATACGGCTAGATTAGTTTATTTTAGCTACTTTTATAGTGTTATGACCTACGGCATTTTGCTTTGGGGTAAAGCTGCTGATATAGAAACAATTTTTATATTGCAAAAAAGAGCCGTTCGAGCAATTTATAATTTGAGTTCTCGAGCTTCCCTCAGAGAAAAGTTTAAACAAATTGATATCCTCACAGTTGCATCGCAGTATATTTATGCAAACATAATATTTGTACATCAAAATATTAGTCTTTATGTCAAAAAGAGCGATATGCACTCCATCAATACTAGAAATAAGGATAAACTTGTCACTTCTGCATATAGACTGCAAAAAGTGCAAGGCTCATTTTTAGGACTTAGTGCACGCATCTATAATAAAATCCCTGCTGAAATTTTAAATTTGCCTTTACAAAAATTTAAGGAAAGAATTAAGACTGTTTTAGTACAAAAGGCTTTCTACAATACAAATGATTATTTTAATGACGACAATGCTTGGGTGTAGCGCTCGCTCCAGCAGGACACATCTTTATGTACAAAATCTTATTTTGAAAAGAGTAATTGCTGAGTTTCTTGCCGGCTCTTCTCAGTAAAAGCAACCTTCCGAACCGGTGTTAGAGTCTGACCATTCATAAGTGCCTGTGAAGGCCTATTTCATTTCATTACGTTTTAAACTTAATTGAATATTGCTGTCTCACCTGACAGGTGCAGGCGCCATTGCAGAAGAAAGGGACAGCATAGCTGAGCCCTTATATGCGTTATTAAGCGAAGTATTCGACATGCGCGGTGTGTTCCGATGGCTTAGAAAGACGTTGGTCACTTTCGTACAAATCACTTATGGCAGGACTATTAACAGGTAAATAAATTAAATATTATATGGAAAAAATATAGTTTGGGTTTACTTGTGTCCCGTGAAATTATCATCCGTAAATTACAACCCAAAATGTTTGCCTATCGTATAAATGTACCTGTATGATATTTTGTTATTGACCAAATACATGTATATAATATATAATGAACACATCAGGAATAGCCGGAATAGGGGGATTGATCAATGGATTTACCGCGGTATTGATCGAAGAATAATTAATAATATTTTGGCATAAACTTTTTTTTTTTCAAACTTTTCATGTATGTATATACTCGACTGAGTGAGACGGATGCTACTGTACCACTGCTTCAATAATATCATTCTATTAAAGGAATCTTATATTTTCAGGCAAATCAAAGATACGATTTCATGGTTGTTTTCTGAACAAATGTTACACTACTATATTGGCGTAGTACTTAAGTCGTGGTGGCCGGGGGGCGTGCTGTCGGAAACAACTTCAAATCGGAACTTTCAAGACAAAGGTGAGTCGACTGCAATTCTTTATGTTTGTGTGTGTATTTTTTTGTGAACATTGTAACGGCTGATAAGTTTTGTATAAATTAGTTACCGTTCTTAGGTTTCACCCGCGTTTTCTCGAGACCTAATTTATTCCGAGTTTTTAACATAGCTTATGTCACTCGGGAGTAGTGTAGCTTTTGATCAGTGAAAGATTTTAAAAATCGGACGAGTTTTGGAAATTATCTCCTGCATCCAAACTTGGAAACTTTAATTCTTTATAATATTAGTATAGATTTGGCACACAAATAGAATAAATTCTGGATTAACACTTTTAATATCCTTGGGTAAAATAAGAGACATTGGAAACTGCCAGGCGGGAGCTCTTTATACAATAATTTTATAATCCCTCTGAGCTTTGAGGTTTAAGAACTTTAATGGCATTTGAAAATGATTGTGAACAGAGCACACGCGAACACTAGCGCTGCAGCAGCTGAACGAGAGCGTGCTGGACGCGCTGTCGTCGCTGGTGGGCGCGCAGACCGCGGCCCGCGGCGCCCACAAGCTGTTCCACACTCTTCAGAACACCACGCACAACAAGCAGCTGTTCTATGTGAGTACACTTGGACCAGAAGCCTCTCTTATTGCGACTCCAATTCAGGTTTCCAATAATAATAGAGATGATAATAGTGCTCTCAGTGCAGACACTGTTCGGGTAAGCACTACCACCATTTTCGGCGCGAAGCAGTAGTGCACTTGTATTACTGTGTTTCGCTTAGAAAGGTAAGGGGGCCGGTGAAATTACAAGCACATGAGACTTAATAACTTTACGTCTCAGGGTCGACAACGAATTGGCGATGTTCCTGGTATTGCAAATCTATAGACGGCGGTGACCTCTTACCACCAGGTGGCCGTCTGCCTGATTGTCTACTCATGTTATAAAAAATAAATGAAAAATTGGTTGAATTATAATATATACATTCTTTACACGCGGCCATCTGATCCCAAACTAAGCAGAGCTTGTACTAAAAAAGTAATATATGTAGTATATCTACTACATATATTACTTTTTTTTTCTAAATACATACATACTTATATAGATATTGACACCCAGACACAGAACAAACAGACATGTTCATGCACACAAATGTTTGTCCTGGGTGGGAATCGAACCCGCGACCTTCGGCTTGGCAGTCAGAGTCGCTAACCACCAAGCCAACTGGTTATCAAAATTGAATTGTTTTTGTGCTAAAGACGTCATACTGTATGGAAAAAGTGACGTTTACAAAATTACAGCAGTAAGAGGTGGTGGGTGATATTGCTCCGGGTTTTACGAAATTATAGAGTATAAGGTAGTAAATTTTCGATTCTATAGATACTAGATCGCAAGCATCATTTGGTTTTCATAGGTTACATTACACACCTTTTACTGTTTTTATTTGCTTTAATAAGGTGTAAAAAATATCCAATAAAATAATAGTTTATTAATTTTCCCTTCATCTTAATAGTCTATATAAAATACCAGACAAATGCAAGGCGTGGAGAGGGTTTTCATGAATATACTATAGGATATACCATGTCAATTTAATAGTATATACCATAGATTTCTTATAGGTTTCCTGCAGTCTAAAAGTAAAAAAACTATTATGTATTATCTTAAAAATTTTAGATTAAATTTATCGGAGTAGGACGAGAAATAGATTTAGTTTTTCTTTTTGAAATAACTTCCATATTTTTATTTAAAAAGAAATGTAGTGACCCTCACAACAAGCCCTTTCATTTGGTAAGTCACACGGTCCAGTTGACAAACCCTAATTTTCCTTTTTTTAAGTTACTCCCATATTCAAATATATTTAGGTCTTTACGTTACACATACTTTAAATCGGACCTATGGATTCGGAATAAATTGGCTGTGACAAATATAGACGAGTTATTCCTAAGCACAAACATCGAGTGCGCCAAAAAGCTGGCTTGTATTGTGGAAAATTGAAACCGCGCATACCATGTGGTTGCGCGATTTCCCATTGCATTGGTTTTAGGCGCACTCGATTCGTTGACGATACACTTACGATAGATGTTCGAACTCAGGGCACTGAATATTAATCAGTTTTAACTTTAGGTTGCAACATGGCGCGTACAAACGAAAGTATTACAATACTTGTTAAAACAACCCACGAGATGGGACCAAAGATATAAACCACGAATCCTATGATAACTACAAGTATTCCTACACCGATAATGTAAAATCTCGAATTCGTTGATATCGTTATTTGTTCCGCCACTTCAGGAGTCTTCCCCACGTAAGAGACAGTCTGAAACATAAAATGTTATTGTAGAAACAACTATCTCGAATGAAACAACAAAAAAAATACGAGGACGAAATCTGACTTACACTGTATGATAAATTATCAGCATTATTAATATATAATATTTTTTCTCCCAGTATACTCTCTGCAAGGAACATAAATATTATACATCATTACATCTTTTAAAAATAAGTACCGTTAGCTTTATTATACACACTACGCAATTTAATAGCTTTAAATATGAAACTAACTGCGAACTCGCAAAAAAAAAAGCTGTTTGAAGCTAAAACCTATAAAAAGTCTATAAACAAGATTTAATACATTCTTGTTACAATTTCGACATTAATATAGAACTTTAAATAGCGAAGATGTGTAATGAAAGTTTAAATGCAATCATAAATGATATAGTAAGCTGTGACGTCGAAATATGATTTATTTTTGTAAATTTTCGAACATTTTATAAATAGATGCTTCCGCATATTTTTCTATTTCATAAAGTGGTTAGTTATAAATAATTTATTGTGAATATCGTCATCCAACCAAATAATTTTTTTTTGATGACAGGTTAATTACCACGAAAAATAATATAGTAGACTATTCTAGCAGGATACATAAATTATATGTATTTGCTTACCACTGCTATCAACTCCAATACTATTCAGTTCATCCAACTCCCCCTTCCTTATTGTAATCGTGCTGTAGTCTTCGCTATAGCGGTACATTTCTGCTGCCAGAACGTTAACGAAATCCTTACGGCTTGTTCTATATCTTCTCCGAATTTCGTTTAAAAATAGGAATGCTCTTGAACGCTGGCATAGCTGTTTTAATTAAAAACATTTATCAATTAACTGGTTGTCTGACAGTAAATTTAAATTTAAGAAAAAAGGTGAATAATGAATAGGTACTTACTTTATCCGTAATGCAAAAATATAGATCGTTCTCTTCAGCAATATAATGGAATAAGTAACATCCATGCGAGTATGTCATTTTATGATCGCGCTCTGGTATCTTGGATATAACTTGTTGAACGATTTCCATAAAGTTTCCATCACACGAAGCGAACTTAGCAGTAATATTCTTATCACACGCCACAATACAACATAGAATCGGCATTTTAAATAAATGCTACTTTTATTTCTCTTATGAATAGTTTCTTCACTATTTATTTACACTCAAACAGTCGTAAAACTAATCAAGTCACCATTTGAAAGATTCTGTATTTTTGTTCGTTATAAAATAAGTATTTTTAATTTATTTTTGATTGTCTGACAACGGTTAACTAAAATGTATAATGCGCCCGGTTTCCTCTAACCTCAACTTTCCCTTACAAGAGTACAAACCGCAACTGATACAAAGTAGCATTTTTCCACCGCCAACGCATTTGCGTGTTTTCACGTCTGTGCTTTCGGTATCGTACAAATATCTCGCGATCGCCGTTCTATAATTATTACCTTGTCAGTGCGATGCTAAAAGCGTTACTTCCACGCTAAAACTGTCACCGCATATAAATTGATCAATGCGGAGTGGTGCGACAAGTGTTCGGAGCTTGTGTGACGCGTCATCGCGTGTCAATCCATTTATTGGCACATCGGACCCGAATTTTGTATTTTCATTTTGCTAACGACATCGCGACAGGTTGATTGAAGCTCGAGGGATTTTTTTAAACATTGGCATCTTCAATTTCAGAATTATGTTTAAATTTGAATTATAGGATTTTGTAGTCCTTTCGTAAATTTAAGATCATAATTAGAAAGGTTACATCACCATTGTAGCAATTATCATTTTTTTTATAGGAGTCTTCCTGAAAAAGATCTCTGCCGTAATATATAATGTTGATTTTCTTTTAATTATTTAAATTTTTTTTGAGTTTTTACTATGTCCACGCAAAGTGGACGGGTCTTAAGATCTATTTCATTAAATCATCAATCCATTCCAGTCGTCGGTTAAAACTTCTAGTCTGTATGTTTTGGATAATACGGTATAAATACATTTATTCCGGCTTAGTTTAATCTTGTTTAAATTGGAGTAATTTGAAACAAAATGTATATGTGTGTTTACTAATATACTTCAAAATTAACGACATATTTCGCAACTTGATTCGGAATACAGAAATGTATTAAAAGATTGCTTACTTATTTGGCATTCAAATAATTATGTGCATGCGTGTACTGTATTATTATAAATTCTAGCTTTTGCCAATTGATATTTATGATTTTAATACAAAGTAAATGACGACTGACATAATTAATATTCGTAAGTCTAGGAATGGATCTTAAGCAAGTGACAACGTCAATAATATTATGTAGCACGTGACATACAATTAATCATCATTCTTTTGGTTCCAGGAATTGCTCGAATTGGTCCTCCTCGAAGTGTTTCCCGAACTCAAACGGTACTATTAAAATCTCAGCATCAAATAGGTAAGGAAGCCATGACAATAGAGTAGTTATTTTTTTAAATTCTTACAGGGAACTTATCCAAATGACACGTCGTGTAATTAATTATACTTAAACTCTAAGAAACATTCCATTCTATTTAACATACTTGACTGAACATTTTTTATGACTAAAAGTTTTGCTACATCAAAATGACTGCTTTGCAAATAAATTTTTAGTTCTGTTATTCAAACTTTTCCATGAAATTGTTGTATATAAAATAAAATTATTAAAAATTCTTCAGTTTTCCCGCGACTATCACACGTTTGAGATTATGGTTTGGCGTATATAATTACTTATTAGAAATAATGTGCCGATAAGCGGATGTTATACAAATAGATTATATTGATCTCATCTATGTGTTCAAGAACACACTTTCACAACGTTTAAGTAAACGTGCATACTTTGTTGTGTTAATTTAAGCGTGTACCTCGGTTACTTCCTAGTGTTTGTGCCAAAGAATGCACTATAAAGCGAGACTTGCGGCATTGATTTAAGTTTGAGAATAGTATAGTTTAATAACGTGCAAGCAAACGAATACCAGATGTCGATTGCCCACTGAGTTTTTTACTATCCGAGGGATTTAATGTTAAAGATAGCCAATATGACTCAGATATTGAGTGGCTTTCTCTCAGTGATAGAGTTTTCAGATTCGAGTCAATAGTCATAGAGATTACTTACTACATACAAACAAACTCTCTTTGTATTATTATGGTAGATGTGATATAACTACTGCAAAATCTATTATTGATGTACAATTTAGAAGTAGTAGACTTTTTAGTGCAGAGTTCGTCCGGGAAGTACTATTCCCTTATCCATTTCCACCGTGAAGCAGTAATGCACTTGTATTACTGTGTTTCGGTTAGAAATGTAAGGGGTGCCGGTGAAATTACAGGCACATGAGACTCAACTAACGCTTTGGCAATGGCCTGGTGCAAATGTCCATAGGTGGTGGTCATTACCTAGGTATATAATTATTTGTTGCCATGTGTAGCTTCCCATGGTGAATATAAGTTGCCATAATTATTGAATTTCTACTTAGTAATAAAGCAAAAAAAGCGTAGGTACTGGTATGGAAATCAGTTGCCATATAGAGTTTGCCATACGAAGTATACAATTCAATATCGTATTAATAGTAATTATCGTGGTTGTCATAAATTAAGATTTATTTCTTTAAGTTATTCGGATTCAGTGGGCGACTGGTGGTTTGCTCGCCTTGCGCCGTATGTTCTATAATACACGTTGCCCAGTGCTTTATTAAAAAGTATTAAACGTACCTGATCTGTTTTTTTGTTATTACTGAATCTCTATATTTATTCCACTTGACATTTATTTTTCTACTTTTAGTGAGTTAGTTTTAAGTTGCAATTTTTTTTTATCATGTTACTCTTGTAAACAATTTTATTTTGTGGTTTAACTTAACGTGATTGCGCTAAGAAATTATTTAATTATTGAATCTCTTTATTTATTTTTCTTGGCATTAAATTTTTTTACTTACTTACTTAGCTACTCTAAGTAGGTTAGTAATAAGTTGCAAAATATATTTATTTTAACTTGAATTATAGGAAGCTTATAAACTAAGAAATTGTTATAACACATTGAAAAAAAAAATACATGTATTTAATGTTTGTACACGATTATCTATTAAATTTAATGTTTCGCCTAATGTGAAAAATTATATATTTTTATTTCATTTATGTAATAAAATTACCTACAGTTGAAATTTGATAAGTAAGATTTTACAATTTTTAAATGGAGATGTTAACAAAATAGGTGTAAGTCATAATTACTATCCTAAAGTTTTATTATATAAATAGCTTATATTCAATAGCTTCACAGCACAACAAACTGAGATATCGGTCTTTCAATCAAGCATAATCAAAATAAAATATTGTGGATTTTTATTTTATATCTATTTATGTAAACTACTTTTAGTGAAACGTATTATTACGTAAAATTAAGAAATATTTTGAGTATTTTTTTGTATTCACTGACATTGGAGCTCTCTGTATCTAATAAGTGTTATAATAATTCCTATTGTTGACTAAGTGTAAACTACAAGAATGTATGTATTTAAAGAAATGTAAGTAAAAGAATAAAGTGTTTAATGTATATTTTAGAATTATTTATTTAAAAAAATCCATTAAAAATAACTATAGTATATACGTGTTATAAAATACCCCGTATAAATATAATTAATTATCAAAGCCAACAACCCTAGTAAGCTGTCATGTCAGGGAACCAGATTATTTAACAGAAAGGCCTACGTACCTATTTTACCTAATAATTGTCTACTTTAATAGTTTTTTTATATTATTTATATAACAGTATATATTATAACAGTAGTTTTGTAACATCCTGTAAAAAATATATTTATAAATTACCTATTACCTACGTTTATGTGTTATGTAAATATTGAATATTTATTTCGAGATATCATTATAATTAACTAGCTGTTCCCCGCGGTTTCACCCGCGTCACGAGGAAATTGTCATTTTTCGTCATTCAGTGTTAATCCAGGGCATTTTCTACACATGTGGCAAATTTCATCCAAATCTGTTTGGTGGTTTTTGTGTGAAAGAGTAACAAACATCCATACATACAAACATTGGCATTAATAATATTAGTGGGATTAGAAGGATCAAAATCTTGATGAAGAATTTTAAGCGGTGTGTGCATGTTAGCAAGGTTAATGAAATAAAACAAATTATATATTCGAATAATTTCTATTCTTTAATTCAGTACAATAATAAATCAGACAACAGGTTTTATCACCCCTTTCACAGGAGGTATTCCTAAAGGTGTAAAAGCTGTTTTAAATCTTTACCTAATTTTTCATAATAATTAATTACATTTATTTTAAAATTATAAAGTGTAAATTATAATTATTAAAAATTTAATTTTGGCACACCTCTTTAATTTCACAAAATATTATAATATTAATAAAACGATTAATAATGCGCAAACGCATTGTGCGTTGGTTGTTTTTGTGCATATCGTCAGCAAAAATTATGATAAATAAATTCGACGGCTTGCATCCCAATCAAATATGCAATGCCTTTACAGATTGCAGTTTTAATCAACGGCAATATACAAGTGTTTTTCTAATAATAATTAGGTATATCAAGAAATATCCCAAACTGATCGATTCCCATTTGATCAATGTATTTGATGGATCCTCAGAATAAGTAATTGTGATGGAAATGCATTAAATATGGGTTAATTCACTTTATATTGCTGATTATTACAACTGCAATATCGTTATTAACATTGTATATTGACAATACGTACAGTAAAGTACTGCCGCAGCTGGTCACCCACTCAATAACTTTCAAAGCATCTGTTATCACAGCACTCACATATCTCTTCCTTAATCTATTATATGTAACGGAACAATTTTACATAAAATATGACATATCCTACAATTTCTCAGACAAACGTTTAAAAGATTTGCTTTTAGCAGATATCGAGTCCAACGAATTATAATATGAATGTTCCTTATCATTTAGTCTAATTTTGTTTGGCAAATAATTATCTAGTCTTTAAGGTAAATTATCAATTTATTCAACAGAAAAGTTATGGAAATATTTTTCTGTGAAATCTGCAAAAAGTTTGTCTGAATTGTCTGAACACTCGCATAGAGAATAGCATTTAGTGAGAAACCAAGATTACGTCTGAATAAATGTTTTACATAACAAAACGTACGATTTACGCTTAGACATCATTCATAAAGATGATCGATGAAGTGAAGATATCATTGTTTGCGTAGAAACTTGAAATGGTCCGGACTGAGTTTTGATTTCATAATAAAAATCATTAAAACAATGTATATTAAGATACAAATATAGGTATTACTAAATTGCATAATATTCCATTTAAAAACAATCAATGTAAAAATATATACATTCTTTTATCGTCATATTATATATTCTCGAGATAATGTAATGGTATTGATTAGATTTTTAATAGTTCGTTTGATTAGCATTGAAAAGGAACTTTCGTTTTTATAATTTCACTTAAATTATTCTTGATATCGTTAACGCATGAATGGTGGTTCAACAGTTTCTTTAAGATTTTAATCTGGTTTATTTGTTACCACAAACGTTGGACAGTGATATTTATTCGCAGTGAGATGTTACGTTATTATAAGTATATGCTGTGGCGTTGACTTTTGCCTGAACTCTTTTACATTTAGGTTGTTGAAGGAAGGCATTAGGGTCGAAACTGTTGCACCCAACCATTAAATTTTAAATAATATAAGGTGCATAATATGCGGTATCTCATTTTATACGTTGACAGCGTGTCCTGTTTTGTCGGATCTGCGTCCGGTGACTCCCGTCCTAACACTACCTTAGATTAAAACACCCTGTGAAACGTTATGTACGTTATTGCGTCTGAGACGTATAATAACCACAATAAAATGAAAAATATAATTAACTTAAACACTAAAAATGTTTGCAAATAGGTGTTCTCCTTTTATAATTTTAATTATTACTTTTCTTTTAATAACATAAATAATTAGGCGTTAATATAGTAAATTGAAAGCGGCCAATCTTTATCACTAATTAGGTATTACTCTTGATATGAGATGTACATACATGCCTGGCGACCCTTCTTATCGAGAAATGAAATCAGGTAAATTATATAATGTATACCATAAAAAACAGAGTAAAAATAAACTATTATTTACAATGCAAATATTATTATAATTTTTTGTCTGACAAAAAAAATTGTAATTAAAACTAGCTATTTACATTGATATTTTATTGTCACCATATTTATCCTGGTGAATTATTTCTAAGACCAAAATGTGTGATTTTCAATCGAGGAAATAACTGAAATATGAAAACAGTTGAATGACGTCAAATGCTTTTACTGGCATTACTTAAGTGTACGCTTGTAATTGAAGTTAGACTTCTTTCGAAACATACCATTTCCCCCAATTAATAATACAACCAATAATTGAACCTAAAAAAACAATATATATACAAATGTTAATATGTTCCTTATAATGGAATAAAAATTGGCATTTTTATTACACATGACATTAAGAATAAATAGGGAAGTCACGTGAATCCAAAGTTTAGAAGTACATATCATACAATAACCTTATTATTTATACATATATATAAGTATATTGTTACCTCTGCTCCTCCCCCGTGAGCCGCGGAGGAGGCGAGCCGGGTAACTGGTACAAAAATAATAGATACTAATTTTATTACCTCGGACGCACTTACTCCGTTACCACGCTACGAGAACTCATTAACATGCCGCCCTAACCTATCTCACAATTTTATTGAGTTTAGGGCTGTCATTATAAGAGAACCTAGTTATAGGTGACGTACCATGGTACCGCAGTTGACATCTCCCGATGCAACGTTATATTAAAATGATTGAAACATTAAAATATAACGTCCTAATGGAGTTTTACTCGCCGTTTGTAATTTATTCAATACATATTACACATATTATTTACAATTTAAACCCTCGCCATCTGTTTTTATGTACCTAATCTTATCCCAATAAACTATAACAATATTAATACGCTTGTATATAACGTAACATGAATATATGCCACGATAAAACATATTTATTTAAGTGACGGAGTAAACTTTGTGAGTTAAACTATGGAATTTTTGACATGAAATTGTGTAATTAAAACTAGTTCTTATTACTAACGTATTTAGTAGGTACACAAAGGAGATTTGAATAACGTCAGCACAAGATAATATAGGTAAGTACCTAGATTTGTTGATGACTGATTGTCGATTGATCGTACCTACCGAGTCTACTTCAGGTTCAATTGACGATTATCATAGAGCTGGCGACGTTCGTTGCCAGGATCGTATAATGACCAGAATACATTTAACTTTCTTGTGATATAACTCTGAATAAACCGTGAATAATGAGTTAATCGAAAATATTTTTTTCGTACAAAATATACTACAGTATTAAGAATTTCAAGATATAGATAGGTATATGTAAAGTATTACTCGTATAAGCAATATGAGCCTATCGATCGAAACTTACGAAAGTTTCTAAAAAAGCAACTGATATTCACGGCTTAGTCAAATATGAAATTTTCAATTTTGCACCGATTTGGTCGATCGGTGTCTAATGTTCAATGTGTATTTGCATTTTCTATGACCGGAAGCGCGCACGGCAGTCGCGACGCATCTGACGCATAGCATCCAGACTACGATACGATTTTCGGTAATCTGTCGATATGCATAGAAATGGTACTGCACTACAGTCGTACTCCCCAAGGACGCGAACCCCCCGTTCTATAACATTAACAATCGTAGATGTGGCATCTATATTATTATAATATCATGACGTCATCGCTACTACTAGCTACTCGGGCTAATCCGTAAGTTTTTGCCGATTTGTTTACATTGGGTGTTTTTTGTCATTCCCGTTGTTCTTAATAATGTACTCAAGCGTAGGAGTGTAGAGTGACCGGTTCAAAGTCATCGTGAGTGGCCGGTCGCACAGGAGGCTGGCGGTGAGGTGGAGGAGGAGGTGGCGGGAGCAGACTTGTTCCCTCCGGGATGTACACATTAGTCACGCGTTCCTAGAAACAAAACTTCGCTTCAGATTTAAGACATAGATAAAATGCCACCCGCAATAAGATGTTGAAAAATTCATACGCTTTCATTTTATTTCAATAGAGGTTATGTTATTACCTGGTTTTTGTCATATTTAAAGATACCCTGAAAGCGATTAGGTCGACGCTCAAGAGGTTCCGATCCTGATCCACCATTGCTTCCTGCACCAGTTGAGCAACTGTAGTTTGGATTATGGAACGATATATGGCCGCCGGAATCACGGTAGTCCTCTTTCAAGTCTCTATTACGTCGTTTTTGTTTTCTCACTGAACAATTAGTAAAATAATAAACATATGAACTATTAGAATTTTATAATATTAAAAGAATACAAAAAATCCACTTACGGCAGTATATAATAGAAACTGCCAAGCCGATGACGATGACAATTATTACTGCGGCTAATATCACAAAAGTACTTGTATTTGTGCCAGGGGGGGCAGTCGAATTTGGAGCTTTGAAATTGCCAGGTTCAATATCTGCATAGTCGAAAAATCCTGGATAGTGTGAGGGCATCTTTACATCGATTGGTTTTGGTACTAAAAACAGGAGTTAAACATAAGTACGGAATTAGATAAATAGGTACATAAATTGTATTTTGTGCTAAAAAAAATAGGTACCCGTTGAACATGGCCTAGAATCCTCTTCGTCTGGACAACTACAAATGTAATCATTTTGACCTCTAAAGAAGCAAAGATGTGAGCATCCTCCATTAGCCTCCTTGCAAGGATTCCAACCACGTTGTTTTTCTGCAGAAGCCACCTTGATTTCCATCACGGTATCTAGCACGGTTCTTACTACTGTAATGTTCCCCCCAGTCCTATCAGCTCTTGTTATAGATTTATTCATCCAATCAGTCCAGTAGATATAATCATGGAACTGAAAGTAAAGAATATTTTTATTAAAAACCTGCTGATCTGACTTTACTTGCCTTATTTGGAATATGTATTAACAACACTTAAGAGATATAAAAGCTAAATCTGTCAATCGTTCTCAATTGATGCGCATACCAAATATTAACATCTATAAAATTTCAAAAATATTCTTTATTTTTCATAATCAATAACTTTATTTAAGTAATTTTACCTGTGTTAATCCAAAAGGACTTGTAGTAGCTGGAATAAGCTGAACTCTATGTTTTCCATTTAAATCAGAAGTATCAATTCTGGTCTTCAAAACATCAGCCCAATATAGTCTTCTGTCTTTATAATCTATTGTTATTCCACTGGGAAAGCCGACATCGCGATCCACTATAATTTGTCTATGGCTTCCATCTAGAAAACCCCTTTCAATTTTTGGTTTCTTACCCCAATCAGTCCAATAAAGATATCTAAAAATAAATGATAATAAGACAATAAAAGTATTATATACTAACTCCTCAAGGTATACTTATGCATTAATTCATAGCCTAGGTATTATAACATACCCTTTCGCAGGGAATACCGCTAGTGCTCGTGGTTCATCTATATTGATGATTAACGCTTTTCGTGACGAACCATCCAATCTTGCCACTTCCACAGACTGAAAAAGTAGATTTGTAAAAATAGAGAGTGCGTATATCAATGTATACGCGCGCAAATAGTGAAACTTCTGAAGGTTATCTACACTTTTTATTAAATTCAATTAAAGTTTTATATAATGATATAAACTTATATAATAAAAAATATATAATTTATCTTTATACTACATACCTATTTATATGTATTACAGTTCATAAAACAGTTTACCGACCCAGAAAAACAGTAAACAATTACCTTAAATTCATTATCCGACCAATAGATATTGTTTGCTATCCAATCTACAACCAAACCATTTGGCGTTTTTATTTTGGTATCCACGATAACCTTTACATCACTAGTATTTAGCATATTGATTGAGCTGTAATAAACACCATATTGGTTATGAGATATAAGAATAATATAAGTGAGTACGCTTACAGTCGCGTTTATTCTACATACCGTATATTGCTGGCTATTGTGTCGGTAAAAAATATCTCTTTACGCTCCCAGTGAAAATCAACCGCAATGCAATTTTTCACTTCCTTTAAGGGAATTGATATGTCCCATTCTTCCGGAGTGTCTAGCGATATAATTCCAACACTTTCTCTCAATGCAAATAGCAAGAAACTATCGGGACGCTTCTTGCATTGTTTTGGATTTGGATCTGTCAGATTTTCAAAGACTATGCCTGTTGGACAAGAGCACGTATAGCCTTGGGGAGAACGTAAGCACAGATGAGAGCATCCACCGTTGTTAGTGCCGCACGCGTTTTCTAATACTTTTTCTCCCTGTAAACATAATATATTGAATAACTATTTTAAACCTCTTATAAACCAGTGTGGTTTTTTTGTGAATAATATTATGTTTTATTTTCTCCATGTATTTTCTTTGTTAAATGAAAAATCATAACTAAAATGAAATGTTTTAAATTTCACCTGCACGGCGCGAATATCCATTAGTCCTTCTAAGTTCTCCCTGATAATCAGTGGATTATTGCCGTTCGTTTTGTCGGCTCGGTGGAGTGATTTTGTCTTCCAATCGGTCCAATAAAGGTGCTGGCCGACGATCACAATTCCATAAGGATACGGAACTTTACTGAGAAGGGTGCGACGATCCTCACCGTTAAATTTTGAACTCTCAATGTTGAAACGCTTTGCATCATTCCAGTAAAGTCGACCTTCTATACTATCTATTGTAATACCGTTGGGCCACCGTATATCTTTATCTATGATGATGCGCCTAATGAAAAATGTATGTTAGTTCAATAGTAACTAAATTATGTTCCAATTAAGAATGAGTCATGTAAATACCTGTTCGTGCCATCCATATCTGCTCTTTCGATTTTAGCAAATATCCCCCAGTCTGACCAAAACATATAACCGAGGTCATAGTGTAGGACTATTGCTCGGGGAGAATCTAAGAAAATACCAATATTTTTTTAATCAACAAAGTTATTGCTGCTTGTTTGCTACCAACGTTTGTATTTATGTACTCTTACCTAATCCTGACCATATAAGAACTTTTCTGTTACTACCATCTAGTTCAGAAACTTCAATACTATTGCGCCCTCCATCCGTCCAATAGATCTGAGGAAAACAATGGAATTTAGCAACATTGGGAAAGTTACAAACTATATCAGTAATTATTATGTTTTAAGCTAACCTTTCGCCCTGCGGAATCAATTGCTATGCCGTCAGATGTGTGCAAGCCCTTCCAAATGATTGTTTCATTCTTACCGCCTTTGTTAACGCGTTGGATTACTCTCTCACCTGTATCGCTCCAGTATATAAAGCCTAAAATAACATGGTCATATTTAGTCATATATTAGTCGTAATTACGAAAAATCGTCACATATATTTTCTTACCTGTTTTTTGGTCAACATCAACGCTTAGAGCATTTTTAAGAGGAGGTAGTGGCACCACCACATCAATTAGATACGGCACATCTAATGACACCACTCTTATGTCTACGCGGTGAGCAAATATCAAGAAGTTTATTGGGCCGTTCGTACATGTTTTGCCATCCTTCTGTAGATGTAATTTATATTTTTACATAATTCGTTCAAGATAAGTCAGTTATTTGACAAAACTACTTTTACCGAAGTACAACTTACGCTTAGTTTAATTCCTATAGGACAGGCACAAGATCGACCTTCAGGTTTCAAAAGGCAGAGATGAGAGCAGCCACCATTATTCTTACCACACCTGATGAAAAATATGTATTTAAAATATTGAACTGGCAGACTTTCTGAACTGTAGTAGTTTTATAAACTCATTACCCTTACCGATTTATTTCGCGTCCTCTATCTTGGTGGAAAACTCTGACATCCATGAGCCCTGCCACGCCGGAACCTAATGTGCGTCTATTTTTACCCGTATATTTATTTGCTGCTTGAATTGATTGTGTATCCCAATCTGTCCAAAAAACTTCGTCGCCGTATAAATCCAAACCGAACGGATGCGGAAGGTGTTGTTCTTTTGAGAATCAAATAAAATATCAATATTTTAGTAACACGTTATTTATATACAAGATGACAGTAAAATGTTATTTATCTTACTTATGAGTATTGTGCGTCCGGAACCATCTAAATTTGCGTATTCGATTGTACGGTTACCGCCATCCGTCCAATAAATGCGATTATTCAGTAAATCGAGAGCTAAGCCGTTAGGCCACGTCATGTCCCCAAAGATCAGTCGCTTTCGGTCACCACCATCCATATCTGCACGTTCGATACAAGGAGCTATTCCCCAATCTGACCAATACATTACACCACCTGAAAATGTAACATTAAGTAGTTAAAATTGCATTTTATTCAGAAAAAAATGGCTTATCAAAAGTTTTTACCTTTAGGATCCACGACAATATCTCTCGGTTTGTCGATATTATCCCACGCAAGTAAAGTCCTCATGCTTCCATCAGCGTTTGCGACCTCAATTCTATTTGTTCCCGCATCAGTCCAGTACAATTTGTCTGTTACCCAGTCGTATGCTAATCCAGCTGGTGATACTGTTAAATTTTATAAAACCTTAGCGTCGATGGTTCCTGGTTTTTAATTCTATTTTTACAATTGTATGTTACACGAAATACTTACTAAGATTTGAACCGACAATAACAGTTTGGTTGGAACCATTCAGATAAGCTCGGTTGATTGTATCCTTTTCAACATCACTCCAAAATATTGAATTGCTGTTTAAATCCCAATCAAGAGCCACAGCTGATTTTATATTATCCACAGGTATAACCTTTATAAAAATTAAAATTCTATATAATTTGTACTTTATATTTGTATATTATCTATACAGAGCAACATTTTCAGACTTTTCTATAATAATATAGTAACGCGAGTTTACCATATCCAAAGAGTCAATTGGTTTCCGCGGGTTTAACTGCTTCAACCTGATGTCCTTTCTTCGTGCGTAAACCAGCAGTTCTTCTGGTGTATCTTCACAAGTTCGCCTGAGACAAAATTAAGCAATAGTTAATCTTTTTATAGTGCACTAGCTATCCCCCGCGGATTCGCCCGCGTTCACGAGTCATGTAATATTTTCCGGTACAAAAAGTATCCTATGTTACTTCTATTACCTCCAAGAATATGTGTACAAAGTTTCATGATGATCGGTTAAGTAGTTTTCGAGTGAAAGCGTAACAAACATACATTCACATTTATAATATTAGTAGTCTAATATACTCGTACTTTTATTACAGTATTATCGAAATAACAATTACCCATCAGAATTAATGTTGAATCCAACTGGGCAGCGGCAGGAGTGACCGTTGCTATTAGGGAGGCAAAGATGGGAGCATCCTCCATTGTTATTGCCACAGCGATTTTTATAGGTTCGAAGTTGTCTCAGTGGATGATAGCTGTAAAGATATACGAGTATTATTTGATATTATAGTATAATTACTGAAATGTAGCTGCACTTTACTTTATAACTGTCTTGCCTATGAATGTCCATTGGAACGTTAAGACCGGCATGTACTGTCTGTATTCCCTTTCCAGTTTTCTTGTTAATGGTCGATATGCTTTTGGTATGCCAGTCCGTCCAATATATAGCATCTTCGAAAAGAGTCAGGGCAAATGGATGAGGTAATCCTTTGTTTGTAATCTGAAATCATAATCAATGTTAAGATAGTTTATAAATTTTAAAAAAATATCACATTCAGACTGTGCCTTACCCTTTTGCGTTCTCGACCGTCAAAGGTAGCTCGCTCTATCACATGATGCTTGGCGTCGGCCCAGTATATTTTGGATTCAGTGTAATCAATAGTCAATCCATTAGGCCAGAAGATCTGATCGACAATGATGCTCTTTCGCTTATTGCCATCCATGTCTGCTCGTTCTATTTTCGGATTGGGACCTATACGAAGAGATATAGTTCTAATAATTTGGATAGAATTTCGGACATAATTTTAGCAAAGGCTTAATTCTATGAACTTGTATAACTGAGGTTGTTTAATATACGTACCCCAATCCGACCAAAAAACTAGAGCATCTCCGGGATGTACAGCTATAGCACGAGGTTTGTCCAAATCATTTGCTGCAATCACAGCTCTTTGCGAACCATCAAGTGTGGCTACTTCAACACGTCTAGTCCCAGAATCTGTCCAGAATAGCAGATCATGTATCCAGTCCACTGCCACTCCTCCTGGTGTTTCTAAGCCCCATCTTATTATATCTGAAAGCAAATCTTTATAATGCTTTTGCGTACTTGAGATTAAACCTTTTAGAGAACTTTATATGGAGTTTATTTACCTGTCATATTATTATCGTTCATCTCAGCGACACGTATTACTCTCAAATTATTCTCGGTCCAAAATATGAGCTTCTTTTCATAATGATAATCTAGAGCCACTGCGCTATGAAGCCCCTTTACGACTGACATGTAATTTTCGCCATTTAGCCAGACCTAAGGATAAATCAGGTATTAATGAGATTACTTTTTATTAGGTAGATCATTTTGTACACTCTGTCTAAATATTTAACGTTTAGCTTACTTGGCGTATTCCTACACGGTTAGAGAACATCAGGGAAGGAGATTCTCCCATGGGTTTACATGATTTACCGTCCGGTCTTAAAATATAGCCAGTCATACAGCCACATATATAGCTCCCGACTGTATTGGAGCAAGTCTGCGAGCACACCGGATCTTGCTCGTACATACATTCATCAATATCACGGCATCTGAAAATAATTTTAATAAACCCACAGTCTACCTAAGGCTGGTAAATTAATGTAATATTAGTATAATTAGTCTCATCTCACCGGTAATTATCATCAGCAAGTAAGAAACCTTTAGGGCATGTACAAGCCGGTAACCCATCGTATGTAGTGACGCAGTGCTTCTCGCATTTATCGTCTGGAGTGCATACTCTCTTCACAGGGCATTTTTCCTCATCATCACCTTTGGGACAATCTCTGGTGCCATCACAAACGTGTTTTCGGCTTAAACAACTCTTAAAAGCACTGCTGATGAGGTTCTCCTGCGACTTGCATGTGTACTGATCTTCTTCGCAATGTACTTCACAATTCATTTCATCCTCGCCATTCGAGCAATCACGAACTCCGTCACAGAGCCAGGTTTTCTAGAAATTATGTTTGATATACATTTTTTTAAGCTTCTGGATTTCATTATACATCGTAAAAATACATCGTGTACATACATAAAATCGTGTCGTGTGAGATATATCGTGTTACATAATGTAGATCGATTAAACTACGCACAGTCAACGTTGAAATATTTCAAAATGTAACAGAAATAATAATATTTTTATGCAACTAGGCATATTGTGCATCTTTACACAGTCGGTGCTCTTATTGCAAGGGGCACTTACCAGAATACATCGTCGGTCGACACAGACAAATTCGTCAACCGTGCAGTTACGCATTGTATGTGGTTCGCAGTTGAGTTCATCTCCACCATCAGCGCAATCTCTTTCAGCGTCACAGCGCCAACGATCGGGAATACATTTACCGTCACTACATCTACAAATAAATAATCATATTAACAACGGCTCAAAGGCATACTTCCTAGGCCTACCATATTTTTTATGTTCTTACTTAAATTCTCCTGCATTGCAACTTCCTGGTAACATAGGACAAGTATCCTCGTCAGTCCAGTCGCCGCAGTCATTGTCGGCATCACATTGAAACTCCTTGCGAACGCATTTCTTGTTGTCACATAGTATTTCATTTTCACCGCATTGCATTAGTTCCGGGGCTTTAAAAATAATGTTTGCTTAATATATTTTACTAGCTGTCCCCTGCGGTTTCACTCCCATCAAGAGTTTTCGCAGCGCACGCGATGTAAGAAAATTAGGTAATTTTTTTACACTTTGGATTACATATTTGTATGTTTTGTAAAATGTATGTTTTGTCAGATATATTTTTATAGGTATCTAAATATGTTACTAGTCATTTTGTTGATTTAATTTGATAAAGCATTTTTTTATGCAATTAAAGACTACATTTGGGAAGGGGTAAGAACCCAATACTTAAAAAAAAAGTTTATAGGTACTACCGAACTCTTTTAATTAATTAGTGCAATTTTTGGTGCCCCTTCACCAAAAATTTACCACTAGATTTATTAAAAGAGTTCGTACTCCGTCCGACTTCGAGTCCTATAAACTTTTTTTTTTAATAAAATCTTTCAATCTAATTTGTAATAAAAGAAAAACTTTTAAATAACGCATTTTATAAAAAAAAAAACAATATTTATCGTACTTAAATACTTGAGAAATCCTAGTCGACAATTCTTGTACATCGAGCAATAAAAAAGGACGAGAAACCAGAAACCCTGGTACCCAAACTATTAAAATATACTTACGACAGTCAACTTCGTCAGAATTGTCAGGGCAATCAGCCTCCTTATCACATTTCCAGTGCTTAGCGATACACTCGCCGATAGCACACATGTACTGGTTTTCTCCACATCTGTGAGATAAAAAAATATTTCCAGAGAGGCAAAAATTGATTTAATACAATATTCTGACAATAAGTATCCAGCATTTATCATTACTTAACATAATCTGCGAAGAAAACGTAGAAAAATGAGGATTGTACGATATTACAGATTTAGAATACGAAGGCGTCATAAAATTGCAACCTACACGTTAAAATGGCCGCTTTCCACTAATGTTAATCATATCGATGATTTTGTTTCCTAATGAGTCTGCCCACGGAAGTCTAATATATCGGGTAAGTATTTACGCTTCACGGGACGCAGGCTGCGCGTAGGCGGGTTCCCATGGCGACGGCTCCCTCCCACGGCTTCTGTGCCCCGTCCTCCCCCGTCAACCCCCGACATCGCGTATTGATCTACCGACCGTTAGACGCCCGGTACAGCGCGAACCAGTGACAAAAAAAGCTAACAAGAGCGAAAGCACTAACTACGACGTCTACGAAATCTCGTCAGAAGACTAAACAGTCTTCTTTAGCTTCATTACTGTACTAAATTATATACGTTCCCGTTTCCCAAAGGGCGTTCAAGAACGTTAATTTTGCTGTGCTATCTATAAATATAAAACCATTTATAACTATCACTAAATTACTTAGGATTTATTTCCATACACAGCCAATAATTTTTTTTTCAATTCGAAGTTAATAATCATCGTATACTCGTATATTGATCAGTTCATAATGTTCTGACTATAGTTAAAATACGTAGTCGCAGCATATTGCATTGGAAATTGGTTCACAAGTGCATTTGTAATTGAAAGCCGGCGTTGCTAATATTATAGGAAACTATTGCAAACTTAATAAAGATATTGAAATAAAATCCATGAGATGTAATAAAAATGATACAAATTCCATTGACTAAAATCTACCTAGAGTAGGTTATTATTTGTCAGTGTTCCTACTTATCAGGTTATTTAATAAAAAGAAAAACAATCTCTGAAGATATTGTCTGAAAGCACATTCTGAATATAAAAAGAACATGGTGCGTTTTTAGTCGAGTTTCTTTTTTTGAGTAGTTTTCGCTTTATCGCATACCACACTGCAATTGAATAAATCACGTTGAGTGGAGAATCAATTCAACAAATCATAATCACAATACCGCCCCATGATGCAATCACTTGTGTTTGAAGTCTGAATGACGCATTTAATTTGTCAGCCAAGGTTCTATACAATGACGTCACATGATTGTTTGCGATCGGAGCTATCGGAGGGGAATATAAAGGGAGTCCACATATTATACTAAATTCTTTTGAAATGTTGGCTTTATTGCCTTAAATTACTATACGAGTATATAGCATTTCTTCTATCTACGGATTCTTTAGAATAACTTTTAAAAAAACTATTGGCTATTTTTTATTCCAAATTTAAATGGGAAAATCGATAAAATATAAATTGATTAACGGTTTTTTGACGTTTAAAACATTCTTTAATAAAATAGGAAGATATTTAATTGTTTTGATTATTCTCATATTCTATTATTATTATCCATCACTCAAATCTGAATTGGCGCAGAAAAAATATTTCCGGATTAATATAGGATACTTTTCGGATAAACATTCGTCGAGAACGTGGGTGAAGCAGCTGACGGAAGCTAGGGTACTTTCTTTTATTCGAATGCTCTGAACACTTAATGTTTTTACATTATTATATCTATATTACCTTCTTACTAAAACGTATCTGCACCTCGAATTTGACTCAAATTCTTTTCATACTAGTCCTAAAAAAAGAACTAGAAATTCTGGTCGCTCTATCAATCATATTATCAGCGACATAAATGTATTGGTAATAAATAAGACTCAAGTTCATCTCGTAAACACAAATTTCACCATCAAACGTACGTAAATAATCCAATTAGAGCAAATTAGGGGTTGTTATGGAACACAGAGAAGGTATCGTTGCGGTAGGGCAGGACCTGAAGGGTGGATACATGCAAAATGACTGCAAATGTCACCGCAGGAGCATTAATGAATAACTCCTGGTGGAATTAGGATGAACTGTACTCACATTTCTAATTTGATTTATGACACTACTTATTTATAAAGCACTCTTTTTCTGGTGTTATTTAATGATAACAAGCTGTTTCCGGCGTACGTCTTCGAATCGCTAGGTTCGAAATAAAAAAAAATTTTTGGGCAACTTTTTTAGTTTTTCTCTTCTTCCACCCTAAAAACCTTGTTTGTATAGAAAAAAATCCTCAATATTGGGCGAGCCATTCAAAATTTTAAACTATTTATTCAGTTCAGGCCCTCGTAAGGCACTTATGAAGGTCAATTTTAAAGTTACTGAAGCTATTATTATTATTCATATGTTCTCAAGTGAGGCGCTTACCAACGAACAGAATCATATGTTTAATTATGAGTATACCCAGAGAAAAGCGAACTAGCGACCCGCATCGATTTCGCATGGATAGCACTAATTATATCAATAGCCGGATGACGTTGGTGGATGAATGGGCGTGGTCATATGACGTAGTTGTAGCAGAAATCTATAAATTCGATGCGTTGCGCTGCATGTATAGAACCACCCCGTCCTCGCCTGCTGGGCCCGATACTGCCGCCAGTCGTCGTTTTTAATATATTCTTTTGTTGCGCGAGTTATTTAAATTAATAAAGATAAGAATTAATTTAATATCGCTTAAAAACTTTTGCAAATCAGGCATTATTTTAGACCAAATTTGAAAATCATGAAAATGCCTTTTTACTGTGAGTCAACTTTGAAAGATATGCTACCGCAGACTTTTTTTTGAACATTTTTAGAGGACTTCTAGTACCATACATTATTTTCGTATAACTTCGCTGGTTACGGTGCACGTCACCGAATCTCTTAGAAGGAACGATTTATAGCCTTATTTCTACAACATGTCTATAACATTCCTACAGTCATTTCTGAGATAAGTCCGAACAAACACAAACTCAACGCGGCGGGGACTCTAATTTTGAATATTATAATATGTAGTTATAGTGAAGAGACGATAAATAAATAGAATAAGAGGTAAACTACTAAGGTTTTCTGTAAACTTTAACAGCAATTTAATTGAATAAATAGTAGGTACCTAAATGCGTTATGAAGTAGCTAATAAAGTGGAAATTGATACTTACTGCCCTTTAGTGCAGTTGACTTCATCCGAATTGTCACGACAATCGTCGTCGCCATCGCAGACCCATTCTTTTCGGATACAAAGATCATTTCCGCATTGAAACTGTTCTTCTGTACAGTTTGGTGCTCCGCCTGCAAATGGAGTTGACTAAAATCGCGCTTACAGGGTAAGACATGCATACAATACAGCTGATTTCGCTTCCACGACAAGAAGGAACCCCATGATGATAAGGGTCCAATTTCAATAACCCAGAAATTTTAAGTAATGAAGAAGATATCTACGCACTGCAATGTGTTTCATCAGAGAAGTCGCCACAGTCGTTGTCGCCATCGCATAGCCACTCCAGTGATATGCACAAATTGTTATTTGCACAGGATGTCTTGTTTTTATGTTCGTCACACGTTCGCCCACAGCCTTCCTCGTCTTCCGCTTTAGCACAGTCTGCGTTTCCGTCGCATCGTTTCTCCATATGTATACACGTGCAAGAAATCTAGAGACAGTATTATCAATTAGGAGATAATTTAGGCTCATTAAAAAATGCCATATTTCACAAAATGTAACAATTTATTTTCTTTATTTGTATTTTCTTTCATAGAGTGTTTTCCAAGCAAATGTCTAAGTTATAGTATACCTATCAACTGTTTAATGTATAAGTTCGTACTTTAATAAAAAATCAATGCTGTGCTTTCCTGTAATTTAGATGCATGCGAGAAAAGTAACTATTATAGTATTCAAAGATAATGCTAAGTGTGTATTTAGTTGGTAAGCCAATAATTAAATAAATAAAATCAAATATCTATATTTGGAAAAAGGCCTATCAATACGTTTCGAAATTAATACGGCTTCACCCACTTACTTGGCACGCAAAATGTTCGGACAGGCATGGTTCAACGCATCCGTCTTCATCGTGGACATCATACATACCAGCTTCTTCAGGATTTTCAGGCCGAACTTGTGTTTGTTTAATGTTATCCGAACGACCTAAATGTAAAAAATATTAGAATTGTCTAATTAATGTAGGTTCTGCTGAAGTGAAATATAATGTCCTGCTTTGGTTAAAAAAAAATGTAAAACGACAATTAACGATAATTAATTATTAACTTGTCCTGCTCTATTATTTACTATTATCTATTGCAACTGATGACGGCCACGGAACGACACAGATCAGCTGCCGAGATACACCGGCATAATTTGAACTACCACCATGATAGCATAGATTGTCCATTCAATTCTTTACGGAATAATGAAACTCATTGTTCTTTTCGAATGCTTTTGATGTCACCGACAATGCACGTTATTTTTCTGGTTTCAGCTCAGTTCATAATTAATCCATTATTATTGTTATTTGATAGAAACTTATTAGGAAAGAATACTATGTGACTTACGAGGCCAAAAAGGAACACGCATTCTGTCCGATCTTGCTACTCCGGGATATTGCCCAGGCATAATACCCGGGACATTTGGGAGCTGGTACGATGGTACCCGGCCCAGTGATCTTAGGTCCGGTGGCTCGACTGTGCTGTTTGCCGGACGCGACAGATGTAACGTGTCGTCCGCTTCTGTAGCTACAAACATTCCAAACATTTTAAATAAACCTCATGCTGGAGGTAACATATCGCACCCTCAGAACGATAGGGGCTTAACTCAAAACATCACTTTTGGCACATGTCGATTTTAGGTAACTTTCGCACTGAGCGGGGAGGGTGGGTCCCGGTGTTAAAGAGGCTAAAGTATCGGTATGCGTATTCTATCATTAAATCGACTATGTTTTACTATTCATCGGATAGAGCGTACTTTGTTTAGTCTCTCTATGATCGTAACTCTATTTCGCAAAATTTTGAGTTAAGCCCTTATTGTACTGAGGGTGCAATATATTTTAATCAATTAATTCAGTATCGGTAGAACTCCTGTATGTGTTTCCTCTTGAGGCCTATATGCCAGCAGATCATATTTTCCAAGCACGTAACCTATAGAAGGTCACACGACATTTTTGTCCCTATCGAACATTAGATCCTTCTAGAACTTCGGGGTGGATACTAGTTAGAACAGAATAATTGTGAACTGCATCCACACTGAAGAACTAGTCGTAGGGCATATAATTATGGAATATCTTGAAACTTACCATAAATCCATATGAAAATGATGTTGGAGAAGTATAGGATTGTCGGTACCGGCATAGTGGCGGGATCACTAGCAGCTCGTGTGGTATATATTAAGCTTAAGTGATTTTTGCGGCAAGCGCTCGGCCACTCATCGCATTTGATGGCTGCAACATAGCTCTCCTGACGTTGCCCACACCTTGCACGATACCTGGTAAGAATCATAAATTACTGTTACTACTTGAATATATTTTAGTTATTGCTTAATTAGCAAAATTTGTTTAGGGGTTAGGATTGTGCTTGGCCACATTCTCACCATGGTGAGTGGTGTAGTAGAAATTAATAAGCACACAAACCATAGAAAGTGGCTGCCGAAACATATTGGTAGGTGCCAAGTAAAAGATTTTTATCTCGAACCTTTAAAGTCGTACACGTCCATAGGGCACCGAGCTATAGTTACCTTACTCTATTTTCCTTTACCGGAATCTTAAATCCATAAAAGAACCCATGATTAGATCTGTGGCATTTGTGGTCACAGAAAAAGACTGTTAAAATCGTAGAAAGGAAGGCAGACAGATTGTCTTTGTTGTATCTATTTTTAGAAAAACAAACTGTTCATTAATAAAATGTTGTTACGTGAAAAGTAGGTGGTACTGCGTATAACAAGAAGTGTGGTAGGTTTATTTGAGATAGATTGGAAATAGACTGTGGTCCCATTCAAGAAATTAGTTCCCCATTTTTTTACTAGTTATAATAGAATAAACTTCAAATATCACGCTTCTTACTGGTTGCACTGATGGCGAAATGGTGCGATTTATGATGACAAGGAAAAAGAAAAGCTCTATATAAAAAAAGAAATATGCGGAACCTTCATAATATCATATATACCTAGCTAAATTTAGAATTATTCACATAGATATAGTTCTAGCTAAAACCAAAACACACATAACCTGACCTGGGGGACTAGATCACAGATACTTTGAAATGGTAGGGAGATCAGCCAATTGAAACTCGAGAGGAACCAGTTAATTCCTATCGAGAATTGTGAATCTCAGCATATGTTTCTAGAAACTACTTATCGAGCTGAAAAAGTAATCTTTTAATACAATTGGATGAATGAAGTTAAAACAAATGAAAGTTGAAATATAAATGATGACCTTTTTATAATGTTTGATATAACGATTAATTGAATGACCTACCTTTAGTTTCTGTTGGCAATGAGAAATCTGTGAATCTACACTTCCCTTAATATCGAAGCAAACGTGAAGCTATTATTAGAATAAGTCTGTCACCTTATAACTAGTCAAGTAATGACGGTTAAAAATAACTGCACCACGATCAAGATATTAAAATGGAGCTTTCACAGCAGCCATATTGGAAATTGGGAGGGTTTTTCATGCGCATGTGCCAGGCGCAGGCGTTACGAGCTACTTGTTGATCCAGTTTTCATTCACTACGCAAGGGACCGCGCATTCTACGCAGTTAGGTGTTTTATAATCCAGCCAGGACCTGGAAAACAGTAGCTTCATTTCGTGTGATCGCAGTCATCGAAATATATGTTGCTTCATATCTACAAGATTAATAAGTGATATATACACCACGTACTGTCTCAGGGATTGGTTTGACATGGCTTAAACAATATTTTAGTTTATTTTCATATTTAAGTAACAATTATATTAATCAATGAGATCACCATTATTTATACATTGTCCTTTTATTAACGAAAATAATCAGGCAGACGACATAAGTAGATAGGAGATTCGGGTTTCAATTTATTTTCCTGAAGATATAACCCTGTCCGACGGATTCCACCACGCTACCCCTATACTGGACCCTACCCGACCACGATAAACTCTAGTTTTCTTCGAAATCATCCATTCGAAGTGCCAAAAATCAAGACCAGCTCGTGATTTGGATGTAAATATTGAAAACGATACGATGCCTGTAATGTTTTAACAAAAAAGTTAATTACAAACCAGTTTTCATAATCAAATTACATATGTTCCCATAATCTAGATGTTATCCCATTAAAGTAGCATCGCTTATACCTATGACCAGTTATATCTGGGTGTCCTTAGTGACCTGACGTGAATACATAATTAGAAATGAATTCATGACAGACATGTCTCTTGAATGAAAATCACAATCAATAAAAGATCTCATAATATAGATACATATATTATATATTTAAAACATTTTCTGAATAGGGTCTACGTTTCTTCAGTTAAGATGTATTACCTAAAGTAATAATTTATTGTTACTTAGATACTCACTGTCAGTTTCCCATTGAGTAATTAACTGCGACCAAAATGCCAAATGGGTCGGTAGGTGGGATCGTAATGTTCACCGAAGTTCGTACTGAGATATTTTTCTCGATTCTATTTATTCTAGATGTATTATTAGGACAATATTTCGCAAATACGTATGAAAATTTTGCGATCAATACGGGGGTGATTGCGCGGTAGCTTGCGCCCACGCCCGCCCCCGCACCGCGCATCGCGCACCCCACCCCCTCGCCCTCACCCCCGAACAGCCCAGCACTCTGCTCCTCCTGGTTTGCCACCCACGCCAGGTCCGTGGGTGACCATGAAACTATATTTTTGAGACGTCAATTATGAAATGTCTTCCAAAATCATCAAAATAGGCTAAATTATAAAACTATATCAGAACACTGCTTGGCTGGACCCCAGACAGGAGACGTTCCTCCTAGATGGTTGATTGATAAAAAATATATTTATAATGCTTAATCCATATAGGTAGGTACCTCTTTAATATAGATGTGGCAGTATTTTAAGTCAGGACACAATCAGCTTCAAAACAACAACACAGATGTTCAAAATCTTAGTAAGAGTTTGATTAGAATCCCACAAATCAATCACGAGTGTTCACTTCACTTGAGTCAATAATAGGTTGAGTTGTTATATTTTTTTGATTTCCACGGACGTGGGTCGAGATGTGTACTCTTTGCGATACCGAGATAGGTACTAGGTGATCTGGAACCTCTACCCTTCCTCCCGCACCGCTCGCGACTTGCGCAGTCTGCGCCTCATCGATGAATGGAGCTCGCCGCCCCTTAGTATTTTGCTCCGATATAAAATCCCTTTCAATGCTCTACCACATTTGTATTGTATCACCTTCTAACGCTCGATGAAAATAGACGAAGTGATTGTAAATATAGTCGAAAAGAGCTCTCTTTTAATTGATTCCCTTTAAGATTTTCATTTTTGATTATAATTTGCGAATATAATAACTGAGGAGTCCATTCTTTTCAAAATGAATCTTCTTACAGTATTGCTGTAAAATTGTGAAAGATACTTAGCAATGAAATATAGTAATCAAAAAAACATATTAAGTAAATATCTACTATATATACATCTAGTATAAGTACTGTATATATTATGTCCTAGAAGTTTTATTTTAATATTTATGTTTTTCAGGCTTCCGTAACTCGAAAGTCTGTCTGTCTATCAAGATCCTTTTTCTTGGGAAAACGTTGAGGTAACCAATTAAAATTAATATTAAATATTTAGGTCTGCAACCCCTAAAGCTGTGAAAAAAACAAGCTTCTAAGTCAATTCAATCTAAAGATACGGCCGTTTATACCGCATATCTTAACACTCACAAGGGAATTAAAATCTAAAGGGTGCTTGCCGGTGACCTAGACTCATGTTATTCTTAAAGCACAAATAAAGGAAAATTTCCTACAGTAAATTTTGCAACATCACAAAAAGAATACGAAATATGACTGGTTTTTATTTTTCTGCAATACGTTTTATATTGGGACATATATGTCTATTTTAACATATTATTTTATATTTGCGATACAATCAGCAGAATATACGATAGCGACATCCATTTTCAAGTACAATATTTCTACAACATTTGAGTCGTATATTAGTGAAATTTCCTCCCGCCTTTCTAAAACCCAACTGAAAACGTTCCTGTCGTTAGCGGTAGATGGGGGGAGCTTCAGTATAATCAAACCTTGCCACAAGAACCTCCCAAATATCACGATTAGGAACATACCCTTCTTCGAAATTGTTAAGAAATTTCAGAGATGGCGCTATACGAGTAAAAATGGTTTCGGAATGTTTGGTTGATGGAAAATATAATGACAAGTATTAAATATTGCAAACATCTTTACAATTTGGGTGGTAGCAAATTTGAAAATCGTGTTAGTGTAGGTTCACTACATAGTATAAAACAAAGTCGCTTTCTCTGTCCCTATATCCCTATGTATGCTTAAATCTTTAAAACTACGCAACGGTTTTTTTAAGTGATTGAAGAAAAAGGTTTTTATGTATAATACATGTGACATCCCACGGGAACTCGGGTAAAACCGCGGGGGACAGCTATATTAAATAAGAAAACTGTGTAGAGAGTAACTTAATTCACTATTTGCCTTTATAAACCCTCTGATTGTGATTCATGACTCGTAGTTGTGAAGTATCTAAAGTACAGTGGCTCTCAGTAGTACTTATAGGTACGTAATTAGAAAAACACACAACTGCAGTAATAAATTTTATTTTACAACATTCTCTTACTTCAGTAAACTATAGATTTGCAATCATTTTTCTAATATAAACATCAATAATACTACATTTTCATTATTTACGACGTTCATACTATTCACCGTTAATTTATTTACAACAATACCCAATATCTGACTTATTTACTAAATATATCTAGAATATTGAATTTAATTCTTTAATTAATACTGATAGAAGGTTTTATTTAAAGACATCTATTGAATACTTCGAAGAGTTATTGTGGCATGAATATTATAACATTTATATTTATATAATCTTCTTGAAACAACATAGTATATCTTATGCTTATATATAACTATTTTTACATAGAAAGTATTGATATCTAATAGGATAGTGATAAGAAAAAGACAAGCAATCATTCGGAGTTCATATGTTGCACTTCATTAACATATAATCGTGTTATAAATTGGCAGTTTTTATACATGACATGCGATATTCTATCTTCTAAATACACATTTTAAAACTACTTACAAATCTCAAATATTTGGCACTTTATTAGCAACGTATTCCCATACACAGAAAAAAAGTGTTTTTAAACAGAGTGCAAATATAGTTATCCCCATGATATTGATACACACATAATATATGCAAGGTAGTTAAAAAAAATGAATTCTTAATGACGTCATGTCATGGAAATTACTGCTGATTTTATTTACTAAGCTTAGCTAGTTGAAGGTGCGACGGGTAATAGTCTGATCTTACTTAAGTACAAAGACAAATTACCTGCTTAGAACGTCAAATATTACATGTATAGCTAATCCTAATTATCGATCCTATTTAATATTTAATCGATTATATAGAAAACCCAATAGACCGCGTTGAAAAGCATGAAACAGACCGGGAATATGACTCGGGAGTAGGTGTCTATCACGTTGACATCACGAATCTTGGGCATCGATGCCTTGATGACAGTGGCACCGCGGCGAAGAGCGTGCATCATCTTTGGCCTGGCAGCTGAGCCATCTAGACAAAAAGTATGTTGAATAAATTGATTAATTAAACAAAAGAATTTGCTCGAAGGCACATGGAAGATAATTCATAAAGAGAATCTTAAATGCTAAGACCAAATTCAAAGTTGTCTGCAATTTGTTTCTTATTCAGTTCAATAATTACTTCTTGAATTCCTAGAATGGGGCCTTGTCCGGTACCGCAAATTGGCATGGTCTCTTTGGAGTCTCAAGGACGGAGGCGCTCCAGATGCTGTAGGTAGCGGTTTTGATCGCAATCCCAACAAAGGAGACACTCTTCCAGTGGCAGCCGAACACTCCCGAAGCGCTATGATCTCTTCAGGAGAGCGGGACCCTTAAATCAAACCATATGAATAAATCTTTGAAAAAGATGAATCAGAAGACAAGGTAATTCTTTTTAGCTTTCTTAATTCGGTATAAGCAATAATTATTGAAGAAACATACCACCGGAGCACTTTAAATCTTTTTCGACACTTGTGCTTGTTGATAATTGGTCTCGATTCTTTAACTTCGCCCTCTTCCTGGCCCTGGCTCCCCAATATGTGTAGTTGACTGCTGCGTACTCCAAGAGTGCAGCAAATACGAAGACGAAGCACATTACAAGGTATATGTCGATGGCTTTCACATACGATATGCGAGGCAGGCTGCTGCGAACTCCAGTGCTGATGGTAGTCATTGTAAGAACCGTCGTAATTCCTGAAAAAATCATTAAAGATTGACGCCTAAGGTAAATATTTAAGCAACCAATTTAATAAGAAGTATTTCCATTTTATAGATGGTTGCAGAGAGCCAGAGGAGTCTTAAGAATATTTTATTTAAATAATGTTTATGAAAATATTACCTAAAGCAACTCTAGCCGATGTGGCTTCATGATTGATCCAGAATGACACCCACGACAGCATCACAATTAAAATACTCGGCAAGTAAGTTTGGAATACGAAATACCCGATGTTTCTGCGAAGCTTGAAACTAAGTGATAACCGTTGATAGACCCCTGTCGCCAACTTTTCCTGGAATGTTCAAGACTTTACTCAAGAGTTCTAAAACTATACCTATGTACTTGTATATCTATTCTAAACTGTAAGTTTCGGAATTGTTGTTTAAGGTGGGGATGTTAAATATTGTTCTAGCTTAAGTTAAATTATTCAACGAAATAGGTATAATACATAAAGACACTTGCGCTTCAAAGGATTTTACCTTTCTATCATTCGTCTCATGTCCAAGTATAGTGAATTGTGGCAATTCAGCATCTTCAACTCCTCGAACTGGCGTCTCTTTCCAGTACATCACCACGTCAGAGACCGTGTAACCATCTGCAGCAGAAAGGAATCGTTAGCATACTGTTAATCTAGTGTCTGAAAGTTTGTGTTCTCAAAAAATGGGCAATTGAAATAATTTAACAACATCAAAGGGCATAAGCAAATGCAATGAAATTATTTACAACGGACTTTAAAACCATTGCGCAGCACCGTTAATTAAAATAGGCATTAACAAAGTATAAGCCATAATAATACTGAATGGTTTAAATGGCTGCAATTCAATTAGTGTACGAGTGATTTAAATTGGCAACCAAATATTTGAAAGCCGGTATTGCGACTTCGCTATGACAACGCGTGGGTATTCGGTTTAGTGATAATGTGTAGGAATGTTATGTTCGTCGATATCGATGCGAATGACATCAATCTACGATCAGGCAGGTCCAGCTCGCAAGCAAAGCAAGTTGAGAAGCGCAGCCTGATGATCTATTATAAGTGTAGGAATCACACAGCTTTCAATCTCGACGGTGCAGTTTTGGCTGTCGAGGGGGTAGTAGTGGAGGTCCATCATGCAGGCGAGTGTGGCCGTGAACCGCATGCCGTAGGTGATACTGCCATCGCCGCCCAATCGCACCAGCTTGTTACGCTCCGTCACATCGTGGAGAAAACTGGAAACATGTCTATGTTTTAAGAAATGCTACATACTTTACAGTTACGTAAGCGGACGATAAGTAAATTGTAGAAAAAATATCGACCGCAGCATTTTCTACCTACCTGTTCTTATCGTTAGCAAAAAATGTATCTGGAACCCAAATCTTATCGGCAAAGTCTCCAGAGAGCGTCAAGACCTCCTCGGCAAGACCGAAGCCTAACCTTTCATCCTTCCAATACTGATTCAGATAAAGGGTTATTGTGTAATCCTAGAAGAAATAATACATTTGTACACATAGGTTAATATTTATATTCTATTTGTATTTTTAAGGCTATATTGTGGATAGCCAAACAAGGATAGACAAGCACCAGCAAATGATGCACCAAAAAAAATTGGTACATATCTTTGAGTCACTTCACATGGTCCATGACTTGAGGTAGATGGGAATTTATAAGTATGTATTTACATAAGAAAGTTTTATGTACAAGACTGTGGTGAGTGGGCGGCGACCTCTGCAACGACAGGCGGCAGAAAGTAAAGGCGGCCATCGATTGGCTGACGCAGCACGCCGCCCCTCGGTCACCGGCAACACTCTATGTATGTCAAGTGACCACGGCCTTGCTCCCTTTCCGAAGCTATTAAAAGCCTAATGAATTACAATGAACGACCTGCTTGAAATCGACAAGTCCTTGATACGACCCAAAAACATCGAATCTTAAGAAGTATGGAAGGTCATCGCGTTACAAGTAAAATGCTAAGTAACATAAGTCAACATGGGGAAGATCCACTTAGGTGACATTATCAATCAATCTTTTGACGCGTCTTACATTATGTGAACCTACTGAGGGGTATATCTTCTTGTCTAGACTCTACAACAATTATTTATAAGGTCTATTATTACTTGGGGCAACTATTTTGTATAAATAACATAAACACTCACCATATTCACTTCGGATATGGCATCAAAACTAGCTATAGTTAAATCCATCCCGACATAGAGCGGGTTTCCTGAAAAGCAATAACGTTTTATGCAACGAAGCAACTGGGTAAAGTCGTCATATGCGGAGTCGGAGGCAGCTAGGAAACGAACCGCTGACAAATCAAGCCATGTTTACCGAGTAAATCCAATACTATATTGAATATTTATGGTTCAAAAGCTTGCTATGACGTTCTTAAATTATTTGTACATATTTGATTCTTCAAAACCCTCGCAACATCATATTTTTTAATGTAAACCTTATGTAAATAGGTTTTGGTTCGGATAGTTCAAGAATATTTTATATAAAACGTAGCACAACATATTGACTGATGCTATGTCTAAGATAGCAAACATGAAAGCGTCTTCATCTATCGTAATAGATTTACGGTCTACATATTTTGATATTAATTTTATGTAACTTGTGTGGAATAGCTTACTTTGGATATTAAGTAAGGGTTTCCTGTCAAAGCGTAATTTTATGTTTATCTAGCCAAAATTAATATCCACTAACGTTGTCACTATAATTAGATAAATGCCGAAGATATTTATGGGTTTTGTTAGTTTTTTAATGGGCCTTTGTAGGCACTGTAAAGAAAAATCTGATGATACCACGGTTGCTTTTCTGTTAAGTTAGGATATATTGTAAATACGGACCAAATGAACTAAAAATATGGTTTCGCTTGCGTTCCCGAGGGATGCTACATTTTCCTCGGAAAAAAGTATCCTATATGTTATTCCAGAGCATGCTCTATCTATGTGCCAAGTTTCATTTAAATCCGTTCGGTAGTCTTTGTGTGCTAGACAAACAAACATCGATCCATCCATAAACTTTCGCATTTATAAAATTAGTAGCTATCCCCCGTGGTTTCACCCGCGTTCCCGAGGGATTTAACAATTTCCCAGGACAAATAGTACCTGATATGTTAATTTAGGGTATGCTCTATCTATGTGCCAAGTTCCATCCAAATCCTTTCAGTATTTATTGCGTGAAAGAGTAGCATCCACACATCTATTCATTCATTTTCACAAACTTTCTCATTTATAATATACTAGCTGCGCCCTGCGGCTTTGCCCACTTTCAATCCAGGTTATAAACCTTTCTCTTGAATTACTCTATCTATTGCTGAAATCAGCATTAAGATCCGTTGCATAGCTTACGATTATATAAAGGACATACAGACAAACATTCATTTTTATATATGTATAGAAGTAGGATAGAATAAAATTAAACTTGTCAATATTCGTTGGAAAAGCCTTACCACCGAAATTGGGTCGCAATCGTATGTCGTATCCGTCAAGTATTCGTGACACGGTATGCGTTACGTTTTCCAATCGGTCAGCCGCCGCCGCGCGCTCGCTTCTGCAACAAAGCGATGCAAATCATCATTACATACGTACACAACTATATTCTACGTAGATGCTCCAGAAATTGCGATGAATTCCTCTTTGATATATTATTGGGCAGTTGTATATTTGGAGCGTATGAAATTCAACATTACATGCTTTCTACCTTTGTTCGAATTAAGTATGTTTTTGTTTATTTGCCGTCTAATATCGACTTGCCTGTTTATAAGTTGCAACAAAACATTTTTAATCTAAAATGAATCTATCTTCTTATAAATAAAATGACACCACATCTATTAGTTATGTTCGCAATTTTACAGCAATAACACCAACAATATTTTTATTTTCACGCTGCATTTACATCATTTGTCTTTGTCTGGTATCACACGCTACTCTCACGAGACCCTCGCTTACTGTTTTATTAAAACGATATCAGCGTATATTCATTTGTTTTATTAAAAATATCGCATTTATAATTTATATAATAAAAGTTAATTTTAAATGTTGTCATATTTTGTATTATACGCTCACCAACTTTTTATGATGAAATATCAAAATAATCTTCAATAATCAAAATAAATAAATAAAATAACATTGGTTGTGTACGAGCATACCTTACAGGAATCTTCTTTTATCGAAAGGTTTATTGACCCTAAATAGAGAAACATTTACGTTTTAAGCAGTGAAACAATTTTCAGAATCAAATCTTTAATTCAAAGATTCCTACATACAACAAATAGATGTAGATAATTTTGCAATATTTGTTTTTTGAACATTCTTGCAACACTATCCTTTAAGGTAATAACCTCCTTCAAAAACATTAAAGCCTGCTAATTTCCCATCACAAGGTGTTCAAGATATATAAGCCCACTGTCACTAATAAGTCACATCTGTAAGTGGTTCTGAAACAATTACTTCCATCAAATTACGCGAGGGGTACAGTTATCTAAATGGGATAACTGAGGGTTTGGCTTGATTGCCGTTTAGCTCGAGGAATTTCCACGTTTCATGTTATAAATCTACTCTTAATAAACCACCTAATTTCTGTCAATTTATCTGTGATGTTTTAGCTAAAGTGAAAATATTTGTAATGAACTTTTTTAAGGTAACAATTTCATTAAATATTGAAATAGAAGTATTTTTTTATTGATGTAACTCTTAACAGGCTCTTATATATCGTCTTTACATGTTTTTTTTTGAATTGCAAACATTTATATTAAAAAAAATACTTAAATTGTTAGCTTGTAAAGCCAACAATTCATTACCAAGGGTTATTGTCGTCTAAATAATCAGGTGAATTATAAAATCCTTTTTGATATAAAGTATTCCTTACTATCCATTTTAAATGTATGCACGGGTGGTTAATAAATGAACGTATACATTGCCCTTAAAAAGCCTTTTATATAACATTTCTATTTATATATATATTTTTTTAAATTGATCTTTATGGAAAAGAAAATAAACTTTAACTTTATTCGACGGCATATTAGAAGTGAATCAATTTACTATTTTTGGGTTTTGAAGTAAAAATAAACCCTTATAGTTCCTTCTTGATATCGGTCTGTCTTTCCGTCTTATCGTGGCTATATCACTCGGCGAACCTTAGTGATATACTTTTGAAATTACATGCATTTGCATAGTTATACATATTAAAGACGCCTACAAAGTAAATTTGTCGTACAATTATGTTTTTACGCCGCGTAGAGTATCTTTTGCGTTGTCTTTATTTAACGATTATATCATTAAAGTAATATTATTTACTGTTTTATTATATGTCCTATCGAACAAATAATAAATATATGTTGTATCTCCTTCTATCCCATAACCAGCTACGTTACAGCCAGTTACTTGTAAACAACTTCAAATATTCTCTGTAGTCATACAAAAGAAAGAAAAGGATTAACATAAACCTCTATGTAAGTTGAACAACTGTGAACTTTACTTGTGACCAACAATTAACATGTCACATCGGTAAAAAAAAAGAATTTTGAAACTCCATAAAAAATAACGGCAAAAGGGAAAATCACTGTTTTTAATTGTATCATTATATGAATTGACATCAGTTATAATAACGTAGGTACAGAAAGGTATATTTAAACAAGAATAAAAACTACAATGCGAATCTTTTACGTTTATTTGCAGCAAAAAAGTGATATAATTATTCTTATTAAACAACAAATACCAGACTTAGAGCAAAACTTTACTGGAATTCTTACAGCAGAACGTAGTCAAAGTAAAAATATTTGTGGACAAACAGAAGCTTACCGACGGCAACCCCGACGGCCGGCGGACATTCTTAATCCTTAGGCTAAAGTTGGTTAGTGGAACTCAAATCTTTCGTAACTATGTGCATACTTACTAGAATATACATAAGTATTAAACAAAGTAAATAGTTGCATAAATTACACCTAAGTTCTACTCGAAAATTTTAAAGACCATTTATAAAATGAACTTGAAATTAATTTATTTATAGATACTTTGGAAGAACTTATTTCTTTAAAAACGGGCATCTAAATTATATTCAATTATGTCTCTTTGTATATTTCCTTATGAATATTGGTTAATTAACATGTTAAGGTGTAAAAAGTCTATAAATCAAACTTGGTTGTAAAATAACAGTAAAATAATAAAAATTTGCATAAATATCTATTGTAAATCAAATCAATTACATTTTTTATAACTATCTTAAAAATTTTCTACGTTAACAACTTTTCCGTAACTTAAACAACGAACAAGTAATATTTCAAATAGTATCTTACTGTGCTTGCGCGAGGGTAAGGACGAGCGGCAGCATCAGTGCTCGCGCGAGCGGGTGCGCGTGCAGGCGACAGCGAGGCGTGCGACGCGCGCTCATCGCGCGGCGGGGGCGCGGGCGCGCGGCACGCGGCGCATCGCGCGCTCACCGCAACCGCTCGTACGATAACAACATACTAAGCATTACTAACTTTCTTAAAACTTCTATCGCACCGATTACGAATCTACGCACCCTACGTTCGGTTATCACGATCGCGATCTGCAATGCTACCACGAAGAGTGGCATGAGCGACCGCGGCGGCAGCGACACACGGAGTGGCGTCGCGCGTGCGCTACTCGCGCTGAATCTCACACGCGACTCGCTCATCTTGGCGCGCTCATCTTGACATCTCGAAGGATCCCGTTTCTTTGACATCACGTATGAGTCCAACTATCATCCAACATCGAGTGGAAATGAAATCGAGAACTTCTTTTAGGTTCTTTAACTGTTTCTAAATAATGATAATCTAATATAATAAATTAATTTGATAGAGCTTTAATGCGGTCAAAATTGTAGAATCTAAATAAATATCCTGGAACATTCTTTTTACACACGGCCATCTGGTCCCAAACTAAGCAGAGCTTATACAATGAAACCAGATAACTGATATACTACTTTTTTCTAAATACATACTTATATAAATATTTACACCCAGACACAGAACAAACAGACATGTTCATGCACACAAATGTTTGTCCTAGGTGGGAATCGAACCCGCGACCTTCGGTTTGGCAGTCAGAGTCGCTAACCACCAAGCCAACTGGCCTGTCTATTCGCCTATTCGTATCTTAACCCTTTTTTACCAGCACTAACGCTCTTAGCATCAATATTAGTGTCACACCGAAGCACAAAGACTGAATCCTCGTGATGCAGAAAGTGGCACAGGGCACGGTGTCAGCAGCGCAGCAGAGCGGGTGCGGGTTGCGGAAGTTATTTGCCGAGGTCGGCCCGCGCACGTCCGCCTGCAGATTACCTGCACACAACTTGCATATGATAAACACTTGCACCACAATACCTTATGCATGTACCACAGTGGCCTGTACCATGTTATGTTACCTTACTTCTAACCTTACTTACCTTTAATAAAGGATCGATAGCTTTGAGCACTGAAAATAGATCGTTCACAAGTCTATATATGAAATTATGATTTTACTTTTTTTTTTTTAAATCATTTTTATTTATTATTGGGAATACCACGGTGTAAACCATATGGATCACTGACTGTTAAGTTTGTCTTGACGATGATAGACTAGTTGTTTAAGCAAGCGGGGCACTACCCACAATTTTTTTCATTACATACCAAAATAATCAAATTTCAGTTCCATTGGGTTTATTAGACGGGCCAGTTGGCTTGGTGGTTAGAGACCCTGACTGCCGAAACGAAGTTCGCGGGTTCGATTCCCACCCAGGACATACATTTGTGTGCATGAACATGTCTGTGTGTTGTGTGTCTGGGTGTAAATATCTATATAAGTATGTATTTAAAAAGTAGTATATGTAGTTTATCAGTTACCTGGTAGCCATACTACAAGCAGTACACTCTGCTTAACTTGGGATCAGGTAACCATGTGTGAAGAAGGTCTTGGGATTTATTTATTTATTGCCTTTATAATAAGGGTGATAACTACAGGCACATTTATATACAACCTTCTAGTATACTTTTTTGAAAATCTAGCAATGAAATGAATTACTTAGAGCGTTAAGTCTGCGGCATTAAGTTGAGAAAAAAATCATATTAAAGTGCTCGAGTATTTTTCATATTACTTCAATTCGAAAGGTATTCGTGTCACAATCCTGTTTGATCTTATCTTTTTTCAGTTCAATAAGTACCTTACACGTATAATGGGACAACCATATCTATTGGGAATTACGATTTGTAGAATTTTTATATTTTTATTGCTCATTCAGAACCATAAACTTTTTTTTGTTTGTTCGGATCCATATGAGGTTCGACATCACCTTCATTCTGAATGACAATAAAACTGAGTGCTGTTGACTCGATGACAAAACAGCAGGTCTTATACGTCCAAGTCACAATCAAAATGAGTGCTATGAAAAGGCTACGAAAGTGCTACGAAAGCGCTACGAAAGTTAAATATCCCAAATTTTAACACCGGTCGCTGTAAACTTTGCACATGATCATAAAGTATATAAAAGCGTCTGATAGGAGCTTAAAGCTTCCTATGAGTATATGTTTGCATGTTACATTAGGGTAACATTACAAAGTTGATGTTAAAATATCACGAACTATCATCACAGAAAAATATTTACGACGTGACCTCAAAGATATCAAAACGGCGAGAAGCTGCGTCTATTTGAGGGGATTGAAAAATGTTTGTTATATAAATAGGACAGTGGTTTGTTGAGCCCGAGATTGGGGTAGGTAATGACGGTGATTTAAAGGAGACGTGCCGTACTGTCCCTGTACCCTTACTACCTTTTACCTGTACCTTATAACATACTAGCTATCCCCCGCAGTTTCACCCGCATTCCCTAGGGATATAACATTTTTCTGGGATAAAAAGTCCTATGTTACTTCTTATACCTCTAAAAATATATGTACAATGTTCCATGATGATCGGTTAAGTAGTTCCCGCGTAAATGCGTAACAAACAAACTTTCAGTCACAACTGCAGGTATGTAAATCTGTGGCTAAATGATACATATTATCTGGTTCTAGATGTTTTTTTATACCACATGGTCCGACGAACAAGCTGATGGTCCACCTGATGGTAAGTGGTCACCGCCGCCTATGGACATTTGCAAGACAGGGGCATCGCCAATGCGTTGTCGACCCTGAGACGTGTAGTCTCATGTACCTGTAATTTCACCGGCCCCCTTACTTTTTTAACCGAAACACAGTAATACAAGTGCACTACTGCCTCTCGGTGGTAAGGTAGTAGTAGTACTTCCCCGGACGAACTCTGCACTTTGAGCTCTACTACTCAAACTTAAGATGCTTTAGATATTTAAACTTTCTCTGTGGCACAAAAAAAAATTATAAATAGAGCCATTATTTACAGTTTCGATTCGACTATTAATCGAAATTTCGTAGTAAATTCGTAGAGCACTTTCGACTCTCAAAGTTGTGCAAGATTCTATATCATCGCTGTCGTATCAAAGGTGTCCTGTATGTTGTATTTTCACACACGCGTCACATTAGATGGCATAGATTACCGGTTTTTGCTGAAACACTTTTTTTTTTCTTTTTCTCATTTTGATTTTTACATATCGTGGTAATGTATTAACGACTTAACTGTAGAGCGAATAAAAGTCATTCTAAAAAGCTTTCAATTGAGAATTAACAGTTGTTTTATTATCTTAAATGGTGCTAACAATTAAGTATAGTTTGATTGCATTGTATTTAAATAAAATTAATTAAACGCGGCAATTATTTTCGTAGCACCTGCGTAGCACTTCGTAGCACACCAAATTGAATTATTATCATTTGTACACCATTAATTTATTATTTTATTGTATTTTTATCTAAATTCAGTTTTTTATTTATAGTTTATTGTTTTATTTATTACTTAATTTTAAATAGTTTAGTCAGTAAAGTTTTCTTTTTTTTTTAATTCTTTATATGCATTATCATATCATTTTAAGTTAATATGTGTATCTAATAAATATAATATTTTTTATATTTAAACAAGCTTCGTCCTACGGCTCTGCTTATAAACCTTCCTCTTGAATTACTCTATCTATTGCTGAAAAATGCATTAAAATCCGTTGCATAGTTTACGATTCTATAAAGGACATGCAGACAGACATTCATTCTTATATATATATATATAAATAGATAAGTAACGCGTTACTCAGGTTAAATTAGATATTTGTATTAGCAAATCAACATTTGACATCAAACGTGTTACAAATCTTTGAAGATTGGTGCCGTCTTACTGAAGAAATGGAAATCTATATTTAGCAAAGGAGCCGAACCTAGTTACTTGAATCGGTAGTAAAGTTATATGTTATTATGACTAATAATTAGACTGGTGAAAACATATAAACTCTATGTTTATATCATTATTTAACAAATTTAGAATTAAGTAGATACTTATCCAATACTAGCTGCGCTCTGCGGCTTTGCCCGCTTTCAATACTGGTTATAGACCTTCCTCTTGAATTACTCTATCTTTTGCGGAAAACTGCATTAAAATCCGTTGCATAGTTTACGATTCTATAAAGGACATACAGACAAACATTTAATCTATACTAATACTTATATACTAATAATAATAATAAAGATTTGTATGTAAGTATGTTTGTTACACTTTCACGTAGAAACTACAACAGATATTGATGAAACTTGGCACAAAGATAGAGCATATCCTGGAATAACATATAGGCTTATCCCGGGGAAAATGTAATGTCCCTCGGGAACGCAGGTAAAACCGCGGGGGACAGCTAGTTTTATATATATAGATAGTGATGATAACAGACCTTAAATTAGTAATAAAGTACATATTATAACTACATACATAAAATATATAGATGTATGTGTTAATCATACGGTACAATACATTAGGTAACCCACAACCTCTCATTTTATTTACCAATAAACTCCAACAACAAACAAGGAAATTAAATAAACACTAAACTTTATATTGTCGAAAGTAAATCTACAAAAAACCAAATCAAATTTCCACTTCAATCAATCTTCGAAATTGCTTTCAATCAATAACTTACCCTTACCATTTAATATATGTCGGTTAAAATCATTGTTCTAATTCTAAATACACTGCGATATAATCTATCTATCAAATACGAGGGATTTTCTTAATAGCCCAGCGTCACTCAGCGGATTGAGAAATCCTATTAGGCAGGTACGGCAAGATTGGTACTACTCGTACGTACCTATGCTGAGTTGCCGACCACCAAGGAAGCAATCAACCGCGGCCTTAGGGATCATGCCATTTGCCTACCATTGTTCTATATACCAACCCCGTTTTGCATTTTAACATAACTACCCGCTGCTATTGAAATCAGACAACGTTCTATTTGATATTGAGTTATCGGATTTGCATTCAATCAATATATTTGCTCCGAAAATTTCGAAATTCGAGTGGATTTTATTGTGAGGAATGCATGCTATTAATTCGTTAAATAGTTCGTCAATTCATCGGCTTAAGGTTGAGGTAAAACTGATTATTATTTCCATTTGTATTACGAAATATTTTAAGTCGGACTTAGAAGCTTTAACTCACTGGTAAAAAAATATTTTTACTTATTCTATGAAAAACTGACCTATAAATTAAAAACTATGTATGCTGAATTTTTCATAGAACATATGCGTGTGACAGAGGTAACAATCAGCCGACCGCAACGTTGCAATCATCGCCAAACGGAAAGTTGGGGTTTGTGGCGGTATGATTTTGTAAAATTTTGTGCGATAACGCGCATGCGCGGAGTCTCAGAGTTGGTACTGGAGGCAGGCTTGTACTGTAGCGTGCCAACTCCCTACATACATTGAGCACCTCCGCCAAACGCCGTGTGCGGCGCCACAGACGCGCGACACAAACTATCCGCGACATCGAAGAATCAAAACTAAAAACTAAACAAATCAATGCAAACTAATTAACAAAAAAGTGAATACAACTTACAGTATGTTAATATCAAGTTACATCCTCTTTGTTTTGGGGTGAGTACCATTACATATGCTTAGAGAACTTTTGTTTGTTTATTTTAAGCTTAAACTTAATTAATCTTTTTAACTTCAGGAGAATATACTTCGCAGTGAGACTTTTTTAAAAAAAAACCTTTAGCTCCTTTAAAAAGTATCCTTCTTCGCTGATCTTGCCTTGTTATTCTTTTACAATACCAAATTAAAGTGTCTTATTTAGTAAATAATAGGATTTAGCAGCAGTTCAGTTTATGCAATTCTAACTAGTCCCAAATAATATTAGCATATTTCTTTTACGAGTGAATTAAAAAAAAAGTAATAACCACGTCTATAATTTTATAATGCATTTTATTAATATCTTTAGTGAAAATCGTCCAAAAACAAAACACTTTCAGGTTCATAGGCGTAATGTCTTTTTAAGGCAGTTTCAGTCAGTCCGGCGGGCGTTAAGTAGAAATTCTTCTCTGGTATAATGAATGCAAGAGATTTAAATTGTATTTTTAACGACTGACCCTTGTCAAATGTCTGCCTTTATGTTAACTAGTTATACGACCTGGATCGCAATAGAAGTCGTGGCGTCTCATGGGCTGATGGAAATAAGGCTAATATAATTATAGTATTAATTCATTTCTTGCGTGGACCCAGGATTTCATTAACTGGAGAGAGGGTTTTCTTTGTGAGATTTTACCGTAACAGAACATAAATATTGATGTGTATAATGTAACTATGATCACGAAAATCAAAATGGCATTGACAACGGTCGAAATTTTTAATTTACAGTTGTTAATTTCTTCATTACTCTAAGGAATATACCTATGTGTATAGCCTAGCAGTATAGGTAGGTTTAGAATATTCGTACTTTCAAAATATCACATCACATCTCACATCTAAGAAGATGGCTGTTCGTACAATCCACGACATATGACCTAAGTAAGGAGTATTTTAAAGATAAATCTAAAAAGACCAATATTTCTATCGCGTCGCGTCGTCACAGTATATAAATATATTAAAATTGTATGTATGTTCGTAGAATATCACTATAATAATAATTCTCCTTAAAACAAACACATTAACACTAGAAATAACTAATACTTAATAAATTCGCTATACCTGTAACTCGACCTACCAATCTTACAAAATTAATAAAAGCGGGAATGTATACGTTTCTTTAACATACATACTAACAACATTCATGAATTATCATTACATACATTTGAAACGCTAGTAAAGAAAACTTTGTATGATAAGTGTGTTTATGATACATCGAATTATTTTGATAATAATCCTTGCCAATGAATTGCTCGCTTGACACGCTATTTATCTACCAATTTTTTATTGTCAATGTCTCTATTAATTATAGTATTCTCTTTATTATATAATTATATGATAAAAATGATAAAGAAACTATTTATAAGAGCGTATATAAATTAATAATATTTCTATTTCAAAATAATTGAACAACATTTTGATTTTAAATAAGTAGACAATGTGCGAATTAGTTCGTGGGTAAGGAAAGGCGTATTTTGTTCACACAGTGATAAAATATATTTTAATTTCTATACAAACGAATATATTAAATTAATGTCGGTCTGATCTAAGGTATGCACTAACTATGTTGAAGTTACACAGCTAGGTGTTTGTCTTCAGCTATGAAATCGGCTATGTTTAAGTAAAACGACTAAAACTTTTAATAGGAACTATAAACCGGCTTGTTTCGTATCGAATACCGCCTTAAAACCGAAATCTTAACATTTTCCAAAGCTTCTAGTTTTTCAGTTCATTTTGTCCCAATTATCTTTGACTAGCTGTCCCCCGCGGTTTTACCCGCGTTCCCGTGGGATGTCACATGTATTATACATAAAAACCTTCCTCTTCAATCACTCTATCGATTAAAAAAACCGCATCAAAATCCGTGGCGTAGTTTTAAAGATTTAAGCATACATAGGGATATAGGGACAGAGAAAGCTACTTTGTGTTTTACTATGTAGTGATAAGCACCACTAACACTTAAGAAAACTGGTTCTTTGAACTTCTAAAAAAATAATGCTTGTGCTCTTTTTATCAAACTTAACACTAATGTCCTCGAATAAAAAAAGGTGTGTTTACCAAATGGCTTATTTATTCTAGTGAATATATTATGCAAAGTAAATATGTATACTCATGCTTACATAAAATTGCTTTGAAACATCAAAGCGCGTAGTCTTTCAAAAATCCTGTAATTTTTTATAGTTTGACTTGCTCCTAAGTACGTAATGTTGGTAAATCCCTTCTATATTCTGTGTACCCCAAAAATCTTAAATATCAATGGGCTCATAGTTCGCATACCATCCTTGCCGACCGCCCCGCGCTGCGTCCACTAGAGCTATTCGCTTTTGTACCTTGCTTCTTTGAAATTCAGTTATTCATAGTCAAGAAATTCTGTCCATGTCTTTATAACGAAACCAAACTATTCCTTTTTTGGGTTCCCTTCTCAAACTCTGAACTCGTATAATTTGTTGATGAAATTAGGGCTATATATAATACTGCTTGCATTGATTTACATTTAGTATTAAGAATAGTACCTGGATGGCCGAGCATTGCTCGGGTTTTTTTACCGTATTTTCTTTTTTAAAGCACTGTCATATATATCTAGGTATATACCTAGATACGAATTATAATATCTATGAACAAGAATTGCTCGTTTAAAGGTATTAAATCGGAATAGCTGTCCCCCGAGGTTTTACCCGCGTTCCCGGGTTACACATTTTCCCGGGATAAAAAGTAGCTTAATATTATTCCAGGATATGTTCTATCTATGTGACAAGTTTCATCCGTAGTTTTTGGGTGAAAGAGTAACAAACATACATACAAATCTTTTCTCTTTATAATATTATTATTATTAGTATTAGTATAGATTTAATGTTTGTCTGTCCTTTATAGAATCGTAAACTATGCAACGGATTTTAATGTAATTAATAATTTAAGAAGTAACACAAATGTTTATCTTGTTTGGGAATCGAACCCACTGTAGCGTGGTGGTCAGGTTTTCTAACCACCAAGCCTGACACGTCATATTATACACATATTATGTCCTAAGTTTGCCACATCGTGCTGCCCACACACTTGGCCGGTTTTTCATTCTTATGGTTTACTTGCTTCCACGGCTTGTTATGTTCTTCCAGGGATTTTGGCGCTGTATGCTGTAATCCAGGCTGTTTGCCTAGCTCAGCATCAGATGCTAAGCTACTATAATTATAACCTTGTCTAAGATATATTTGTCAAACCCTACCATGTATTAACTTAGCTATGAGTCAATAAACATTATTATTATTATTTTGGAAAAACATTTTCTGTTTCTTAGCTGATTGGCTAGTTTAAGGTACGTTAACGGGCCTTAACCAGTCAACGAAGCGTGTGTGTGTGTATGAGTTGTGTAATTTTAATTTTCGACGATTTGCCTGAACTTCCTTACTATTCTGCAGGTATTTTAAATTGCGGCTTTTTGGAGTGTGATATAAATTGAGTCTTTGAGGTCTATTAACTTGAGGCTATGGTGGAGGTATAGACGTACACCTTTTCTTGCCTCCAGATCCTCGTCACCATTATTATTATTAATGAATGCTTTGTGTTAATTCAAAACATTTTCAATTTTATTCTCAAAATTTGATTCAAATACGTCAAGCTATTCATGCCTGAGACACAATCAAACAAACATCAGAACTTTCACATTTATATTATTAATTGAATAAAATCATAATAAAGACGTAGTATGTTATTTACTTGGAATAATTGCTTTTGTCTTATGTAAAATTCGAGTGTTATTAGGAACATCAAATATAGCATTAGGTAGTCTTATCTAGTACTAGCTTTCCTCGCGCCTTTGCTCGCTCAGACTTTACGATTTGGTACATAGAAATTCCTGCACTTCGTTTCTACAGTGAATCCACCGAATGGCCCGTACTTTTACTTCTCTTATTTCTTTTCTTTCTCTTATGATCCTGGGTCCTTTAAGCGGGGCGTGAAAAAGCTTCTCACAAGGCCGTCAAGGTGAGGGCCATCATGCCACAATGCTACGCTGGCTGCTGGGATGATGGCCATCACTAGGGGACTTCATTGACTGCTAAACATCAGGCAGCATGGAGTCAATTTGGGCGGTAGCAATAAAAAAAGAACTTCGTTTTTGCTTATAGTCTTTTTAGATTTTTTTTCTTTTTGGCCCTTAAAGATTGTATGTTAATGTACAATAACTTGTAACCGTCCTAAACGGTTGGGTTATCAAATGTAAAAATTGAATTCGACTGGTAGTTCCAGAGATTTACGTATTCAGACAGACAGACGCGTCGGGGGAGTTTATTTAATAATATGTAGTGATAATAGCTAATAAAGTACTAATATAATTGTAACGTGTAAAATTAATTACAATGTAATTAATTAAATTAATTAGAACACGTGGGGATACGTAATTTAATACACGATATGCCTGTTTAAATTAGTGTGCTGTTAATTGATTGAACATAATAGATTCTGTGTTAATTATTTATAAATAATCTAATAAACAAACATCACGTTGGAGCTGATTCGTTGATTTAGTTCGGTTAGTTGTTAACGAGATGAACGGCAACAGACTAAACTGAAAGGAAATGTTATAGACAGATAGTGTGTCTATTCACAGTAGGTAGAAGTATAGAACCGGAGTGAGGTGTGGTGTTCAAACTTTTAATGGATGTGTATTCTATCTATTTTGTGTAATCGAATTGTGCGACATTGTTGCTATGTTATGCGCAGATACTATGTTAGTTCCATAAAGTAGCATTGCCATTCGAATTGAGAATGTATTTACATTTAAAAAGATTTCATTTTGGATTGGATAAACGCACATCTAAGTACACAGTATAAAAAAACTCATAAATATTTTAATTGACAGAAATCCAACAATTCGGTGTGTATGCAAAACTTGGGCCTACAGATACAATATTATAACAGCTTACATATTAACTGGTTCATTATAAACTGTATTACGCTTGCAATATTGTTATGTCTAGTCTGGGGCCTGATTTCCCACTTATTTTGTTTGTTTGTTTGCCGTTACAGTCAGCAGTTTGTTTTGTTCATCGTTCTGTTTATTTGTATTTACTTAAAAGATTTGTACAGCTTCCGTGTTGAACATTGAATTATTCCTTTCGTTTTTCGAAATTATATATTTTTTATTTCGTTTTTCTATATCTACATTAATATTATAATGAGGAAGGATTTCTATTTTTGTATGTAACTTAATAAACTTATTTAATTATACTTACTTTTTTTATACCACTTGGGCCGACAAACAAGTAGACGGTCCACCTGATGGTTAGTGGTCAGCGCCACCTATGGACATTTGCAACACTAGGGCATCGCCAATACGTTGTCGACCCTAAGAAGTGAAGTTGTTAAGTCTCATGTGCCTGTAATTTCACCGGCCCCCTTACCTTTCTAACCGAATTACAGTAATACAAAAGCACTACTGCTTCACGGCAGAAATGGGTAAGGTGATAGTACTTCCCCGGACGAACTCAGCACTAAGAGCTCTACTACTGGACCGATTTCAAAAATTCTTTCAGCGTTGTGAAGCTACACTACGCGGGTGACATAGGTTTTATTATATTTTCAAAAAAATTAGGGATCCTTACTAAAACTCCAATAATGTAACCTAAGATGTAAAAAACTCCTTCAATCGCGTGCGCTGCGAAAACTATTTATGATAGAAATAATAAAAGAATGAAATATAACATCCCTCGGAAACGCTGTGAAACGGCGGGGGACAGCTAGTTCTTTAATAAGTTCTTAGCCTCCGTGCTTCTATTTATACTGGCAACGTTTTAAATAGCATGCGTAAAATTAATGTTAATGTTGAAGCCTTCCCAAAATGACCAATTAATTAAATAACATTATGAATGATGATCCATCATGAAAGCCTGTAAAAGGATTTCTGGCAAAATAATTATGTTACAAACAAATGTATTTCCTTGGGGGCGCAGACCCTGTAATATGATCACGTCCCTTTGTTATTTACATAATTCTGAATCACTTAATTAAATAAATTAGGGCTACATGATGTGGAACATGACCTGTTAGGCCTTTACCTCTCCACAGCGAGATATGTCTAGAAATAGAAAATATTTGAGAAGGAAAATTATATATAGGTTGGCTGTAGGCACAGGAAAGTTATATAATCTGAAGGAAAGTTTACTATAATTTAATTTAGCTAATTTTATACACTATTGAAATAATAATTTTAAGTAGTTTAGTATGTAGAGATATAAGTTATTTTATTCTATTTCCATATATGCATTATCATTATATGTATAACCACTAGCTGACCCGGCAAACGTTGTTTTGCTATATTTACTTTATTATAAACGTAAATTTCTAAAATTTAGTTTAAAACAAAGTGTACATACAAAACTACTAAAAATTAACTAATAAATAAAGCAATAATCTATAAAAAAATCTTTAAATTTACAGATTAAATTATCTTCGAATAATCTCTAGAAATTTTATACATTGAAATAATATAAGTAGACCATTCATAATGAATTACTTTGAATTCAATAATGCATTTTTTTTGAGCTTGCGTTTGGCATTCGACTGACCCCAGAAGGAGTTATGACGAGGCCGAAGATGTAGCATGCTTGCAAAAAATGCCTATTCTCTCTGGCCTTCTGTATAATTTATATTTTCAGGTATTCCATACAACGTGTTACAAAATACGCCGTAAAAATATAATGAATTATCAAAGCCAACGACCCTATCTGTCATGTCAGGGAACCAGATTATTTAACAGAAAGGCCTACGTAACTATTTTACCTAATAATTGTCTACTCTCTAATATTACAATAGTTTCTCTATATTTCATTCAAAATATTCAGTTTTTTTATTCTTTTTTTGGGGTATGTTATACAGCGTTACTACGGTTCTTAAATATTGTGAATGGAATTGTTATAAGGCCCCATTTAAACTCCTTTCGGCTTTACGGATAGTTTTGTAACAGCCTGTATACAAAAGAATATCACTAAAGTACAAATTTTGTAGCGTTCGTAGTACTGTGTAGCGCTGTCGTAGCAGCTTATTCCGATGCTACACCGTAGGCTACGGACTTAATCCCTTCAAAACCTGAATTACCAAATGGGATAATTGAACACTCTGTAGCACTGCAATGTTGTGTTGTGTTGACGATATGAATATAGTTTTGGTATAGAATAATGTTAGTCCAAATTATAATAATTAGATTTCATTTACTTAGAATTTGTTTATTACAGACAATCTCAAAAGTATTAAAATAAACGTACTTTCTACTCTCGGTTCCGTAGAATAATAATTAAATATCTTTGGATTAACATTTATAAAAACAAAATATTTTTAAGAAACCATGTAAAGACGACTTATAAGAGCCTGAGAGGCTTTCAGCCTTCATGAATAGACAATATTTCTATTTCTAAATCAGCTTAGGTAGCTTTAAAGTTATTAAAATTACCCATTCTTATTTTTATTTATTTATTCGGTTTTTTTTTTTTTCGGTTTACCAACGTATACACAATGTCTTATAGTAAAAGTCACAATTGAAATAAGCATTATCATAGTGCAAATACAATTAAAGGCAAACACAGAAATTAGTGCAGTGCGGCAACACAAGGTAATCAAACATAAATATTTATCAATTCACGGGTAGTTTATGTATTTTTACTCTAAATTTATTCAGATCTTACAGCTTGCAATCTTCAGTGATATAGGGGAAGAACGGTCATTTATTGTAGGTACTCACACATTCGGCCATAATTTGGAAACAAAACATTAAATAACAATAACAAATCTATTTCTCTCTATAATTTACAAATGTTCTGAAATTCAGATTTTGACCCCCATTCATAATTATTTTCTCTATTATAAATGCAATTATAAGAAAAGTCGAATGATTAGCTTTTCAATTTTCATGGGAAAAACGTTTTCTTAATAACATTGTCGCAGCGCAAAGAATTCCCCTGTTAAGCCGTGTCAGTGATGCCAGCTAACTAGTTTAGACACTCGATTTTCTCACACGTGTACCGGCTTGTTCAGGACGCGAACGAATTTCCGGGGTCAGGTGGCCTACTCACGTTTATATTACCCCATCTGATATAATCTGTACATAGATTTAGACCTATATATTTGTATTAACGAGATTTTCTATATGATATCTTATATATAAAATTCTCGTGTCACAATGTTAGTTACCATACTCCTCCGAAACGGCTTGACCGATTTTTATGAAATTTTATATGCATATTCAGTAGGTAATAAGGCTACTATTTATTTTTCATACCCCTAAGTGATAAGGGTTGTCCCACCTAAATATTTTTTTTTACTATTTTTTTTTCTGTTCCATCCACAGATCCGCAATAGGGTTGCAATCGAATTTAATAATTGTACTACGACAAATTTTCATGTATAGTTTTTAATAGAGTAAATATGGCAAAACAGCATTTGCCGGGTCAGCTAGTATGTCTATATATTTTGTATCTCTCAGATTGTCAAATGGTTTATGGAATAGATTTTATATCTAAAGATAATTAAGATGGATTTCTGACGAATGTTTTATCTTTTTCTCTCTATAAGCTTCCGAAATCAAAAATACTATTTAGCCCGAGCTATAAAAAGATGTAAAGAAAGTGTGTAAAACATATAAAGTTTGTACTACATTGTAGTTAAGTAACACGTAAAAGTGTTAGTATCGAGTGTCGACACTTGGCGCCAAAAAACCTGCTTATGTCACCATCGCTCATTGTCCCACCGATGACGCTCTGCCTCCACCAACTTGTGTCCCGCCACAATATGTGTGATAGATCGGAAAATAACATTATTCAAACTTCTCGTCTCGCCCTATCACAACTTAATGTTCCTGATTGATAGGTCATATTTCAGTGATTGATATTAGGTTGTGAAGAAGGTTTTTGGATAAAAACTGGAACACAGCCGAAGTCGGCTTTAATGTTGCCAGAAAAGAAAACAGTGTTGACATTTTTTACTTTTAACTAACCGAATTTATTTCATAGTTCTGTGACAATAATTTGTATTTATCATATTATCAGGTGATTTAATCGTCCTGGCTCTATTGGTCCACTTCTAGTATATGTATTACTCACTCCTTAAGAATATAGTAATGGATTTTTCATTGTAGATGCGAACATATAAAAATGTTTGTATTGAACATAGTAATTTTTACGAGGCTTTTACACAGCCGGCTTTAATGTTGCCAGAAAAGAAAATACAGTGCTAATATTTTTAAACCCTTATAACTAACCGAATTGATTATATAACGCTGTGACAATCATTTGTAACTTTTTGTTGAAAAGTATTGGATATTGAAGAACTCTCGAATTGAGAGGGTCAATAGCATCTGCCGAAAATTGGAGCTTCGCAGATAGGTAACTGTAGTGAAGTGTATCGCCTGGGGGCGGATCGACACTGTCACTAGGAGCGCTTTTTGTTCGAAATGTACCAAGCATAGGGATCTGATTAATAAAAAGTTTCGTTTATAAACTTTACATCTTTCCATTTAAAATTGTATATTTGCCACCTACTTAGTCCCATCTTTTTTTTTTTTTTTAATTTGTTTATTTGATATGGTTTAAAGAAATGGATAAGGACATAGAATTTTATGACTGAATATTAATTAGCGATAACATTTTGTTTTTTTTTTTTTTTGTAAATGTTAATATTATAATCTTAAACATTGATGGTTTATGGTGATTTATTGCATGTTCAATGTGGACGAGATTGTTGAGACTTATAAAATGTATCTTAAAACACCAATATTCTGTACAGTTTATGCAATCAATTATTTCTGATTTCTTAATTTCCAAATTGAATTATAAAGATTAGTATAATAATATTTTTATTGACTCATCCGGGCATAATTTATTAAGTAAATGAGATAATCATTAAAGATTAAATATACCAACAAATTCCTCAAAAATAACGTTCCCTTTATAATCGAGTGAATTTACCGAAAGTTTCATAAGTTATTCAGAATAATTTCGGAAGTAGGTAATACTTCACGAAACAACCGATTGTTTTCCATTTACATAAAAATCTTCAGACTTCGTAATTTATCATCGTCTGTTTGTAGGGCAGATTACTTGAACAATCAGTTGACATTTCATTCATTTGGTTCGTTTATTTCTTTCAGCCTTATTCAGCTAATAAAAACTTCGTCGGCGAGCCGCTTCACGAGTCTTAGGAGAGCTTATTTCTCACGTGATTATTTGTATTAGCGTAGTTAGTGAAAGAGACAAGGCACGGAGGCCGCGAAAAAACATCCTCGAGTTAGTGTCATTTTCCTTACAGAATCGAGCCTGGCAACTTTTTGTATGGCGTAATATCACCGTGTCCTTATGCTTGTTGCGCTGCATACGTATTCAATAAAGCGTCTATCTCACCTCTCACGTGAAGGGCGTTAACTGAAAATATCGTATCCCCTACGTGCTTATCGCACTCAACGACGTCTATAGAAAGATCCTTTCAAGAGTTTCGACCCTATACATTTTAAGAGTATTGAAATTTATGAGTGTCCTTTGAGTGTTTGCAGCCAACGGTGTGATGAGCTGGTGACAAATATGAATTATCTTTGAATATAGTAGAATATAGTAGGTTATATATACCTTATTCAACCAATTTTCAGTTAAATATCATTCTTACCTATCATATTTATTGGTAATCTTTAATAGATGGAACTACTCCAAATTACATTCGTCGCTGCATTTATATAAGGAAACCCCCATGCTTCCGTTGAGCTATTTGAATTTAAAATTAGCAAGTTCCATATGTCAAGGTAATAGTCGTCAACACGGTAACCCCAGGGTCCCTTTAAATACTTAGTGCAAGGGCACAAACTTGACAAACTGCCAACTATCGACCGATGAGATGATGTTAGTCAATGTCAACTAAGTAGCACTCATCGCGTTTCATTATCATTTAGCAGATACTTACAATAACATATTATTAGGTGCCATTATTGTCCTGACCATATTAGTCCACTTCCATTTTCATTACCTACTTTCGAATACAGTAATGGGCCTTGCATTAAAGGTACGTACATACGAGTATAAAATTGTTTGTATAGAACTCAGTCATTTGTACGAACCTTTATACAAGATCCCAACCACTTACGCAAACACCCAATATGTAGATAAGGACCACAATAGACTGGGAATTCTGGGGTTATCATGTTACTTGAACCCGACACTGATGAAACGACCTTATTTGATATCTCGTAGTGTTGGTAGTTTCAACTGCACGACTATATACTCTGTTGTCATTCAACCATGAAAAAACCTCTAATGATGTTGGTCGTATTCAAAATACGAACTCCATTACTTCTGTATCGTGCCAGTACTTAGAAAAGACGGTATTATTGTTTTTTTTTTCGGAATTTAAATCCAATAGTGGCGTAACGAGGGAGACCTCGTGGTAAGCTGCACTTGACTAAGCCGCGTTTACCGAGCTCCGCGCAAACCAACGGCGCGTGACTAAAATTCACGACACTGTTAAGTTTATAAAACCAGGTTATGTAGAGCTTGCATATTTTATATCAACAAATGGTCTATTCTTCTTCTATTTTGTGAATATATTTTCAACATTTATTAACAAAATAACGAAATGACACAAAAACTAAAAAAAACTAAATAACGCAGCGAAGTCCTTTAGGGTAGACCACCGACAAGGTATCATCCACGGCATACAGTTAGACATAAAGAATGACAAAAATTAAGATGATCATCGCAATGATAACATCAGAAGACAAGAAACAAGAAAATAAGGTATTTTTATCCTTGGCTCATGTCATTTCTCAAAAAAGAAATTGCTTTCCGCAAACTTATTCGATGAGAGAATTTAGCACTTGTTGGGGGTAAGGATTCATAAGGACTCTGGTATTAAACATTGAAATCGGTAGAAGCGATCATTCAAACGTCGCATCATGCTATCAAGTTCTGGGCTGGTGACAGCGGCCGACTTGCAAATTGTCCCGTTTGAGCGATGGCTTTTATATTTTCTTCTCGACATATAAATAGGTATTGCAGATGTTTCTACCCACATCAATCTTAGTAACTACTATTTATTGATACTATAATGGTTGGTTTAATTGTTTTCTTTTTATTAAACGGCATTCGTTAGTTGGTACAAATAATTGATTAAGCTTTTCCAAAAGCCAGATACACGATATCTAGCTTAATTAGATTTAATAATAGTTTTTGTATAGACTTATCAAAGGAATAGCGTATCTGAGGTTTGTCCGTCGATTGTGAACTTTATTGACGTGTAATTTGCCTTGGTGGTTAAAGACCCTGAGTACCACGATGCAGGTCGTGAGTTCAATTCTCACCCAGGACAAACATTGGTGTGCATGAACATGTCCGTTTGTTCTGTGTCTGGATGTAAATCTTAATATATATATTTCTTGTGTGCGTGTGTATGTGACTGAACTCCTCCTAAACGACTGGACCGATTTTGATGAAATTTTTTGTGTGTGTTCGTGGAGATTTGAGAATGGTTTAGATTTACAATTGGACCCGGTAGGGGGCGCTGCGATCGAAACCCTGAATTTTTGTATGGACTTATTTTGGCAGGACAACGTCTGTCCGGACAGCTAGTATCTATATAAGTATGTATTTATAAAAGTTGTATATCAGTTATCTGGATTCCATAGTAAAATCTCTGCATAGTTTGGGATCAGATGGCAGTGTGTAAAATTACACTTTAAATCAAATTACTTACCTAATAACAAATGTGGACTCAATGAGATTCATGATCGCAAACTAGAAATAGGTAGCCAAATCAGCTAAAATGTTTGCTTCACAAGCATTCCAAAACTGCAACACTAACCAAATGAAGCTACTATCATTCCAAATCAACACTAATTTCGACGTAACTTCAACCATTGCATTAGCTAAATTAGCTCAGATTCTGGCTTAAAAATGGTGAACCAATGAACGTACCGCAGGTAGATAAACCTTTTTGTCTGAATTTTCTTCTTCAATATGTCTATGCTATGTAATATTTAATGTGTTTTATTTTTAGCTGTGGCAATGATAGTAGTAATGTCAAGTGCCGTGACGTATTAAAAAGAAAAGTCTGTACGATTAATGATAATATTATTTCATTCAAGCTACATATTTTGAGACACAAATATTTTTTTTATTTTTAGAATTCTTTAGTAATGTGTACCAATTATACCAGCATAAATTGTTCGATAGAATTAAATAATACATATGTACACACCTACTAAGTAGTAGTGATGACAAAAAAGTTAAAAATATACATATTAATATTACAGTTATCGCATTTTCTGTTGAAATCGTTTCATTTGCTAATAAGACACTCAATACCTATTTGCTTTCAAATAAAACCTCCTTTATATATCAGTGAATTGTTTTTGCCGATAAATTCAAGTCAACGACTTCTATATTAATTTGAACCTAAATAAAGAAGAAATTATTAGCCTTATAATTTTCATTACTGCTTGTAAGTACACAATATAATAAATGTTGGTATATTTTATAAAATATTCCTACAGAATTAACTGAAATATTTTTAGCTCAAAGCCCGTTTATTGCTTTTCTATGTCAACAACGATTAGTAATAACATCTAATAGACTTCATCTGGGAAACGTTTTCAATAAACAAAGTTCATATTTATTCGCGGCATGTACAGAATAATTTTAAATGTAAGACAATCAATCTTAAATGGAGATCAAAAAGTACCTAATTGATAAAGAAACGTAGGTAGGTACTTACATAACAAACTTTGCTACGTTCCGACCCCTATTTGCAATTCTACCTTCAATTATAATCTAAGTGAATTAGGGCCCGTGGCGTGTCCATGATTTGTTTAAAAATCCCTAGCATTTTTTTCTTTCGCTGTTTTGAGAATATTGCGGGAGTACAATTTGTGATGTGCAAAAGAGATTTATGATGCTCGAGAACAATTTGTTGTCCTTTCACTTTTTGTCCTTATATTTTCTTGAGTCATCGTGCCGTGTACCGGAGATGAGATAATTCTTATCTTTTTCCAATTACTATCATCACTAACACAAAGGCTTTTTAAAGATTTGTTGATAAGTTAGTATACTATTTGTTTTAAAAGTAATTTACACTCACTGATTCTTATTTTACTTTACTCCTTTTCTCAAGTCTCATAATTAAGGATAAAAATGGGTTGAAAATACCTCAGTGTTACACTAAGCCCGTAATATAATTTATTTCCAGTGCTGTCCTACATCTGTGCATCACTTTTTACAGCCGAAACCGTGGACGAGACACTTTTTTCCCGGAGGAATATACCCTTTCCTTCACTAAAAACGAATACCCTTGTCCGCCAGTCTACCGTACCTTGCCCCATCTGTATAATATTCTAATAATAACAACAATAATATTAACAGGAAAGTCTTGAAAGATGTCCCGCCTTACGATTCGGCTCATTTCAAATTTATACAAACGTCAATAAATGATGAAGGAGATCGATTGTAAAATATTCGATTTATTTTACCTTCTTCGGCACACTAAACATGTATTTTTTATCTCATAAAGGCCGACAGACAAGTAGACGGTCCAGATGGTAAATGGTCAGCGCCGACTATGGACATTTGTAGCCCCAATGGCATTGTCAATACGTTGTCAACCCTGAGACGTGCCAGTGTTACGTTCTCTCTGAAATTCTGATCCGCAACCTTTTCGTGTGACGAAAAATAAATTAGTGATAAACACAAACCATGCTATTCAAAAGTGATTCATGAATAATTAAAACGTTTTCCAGTAATACAAAAAAATCACTATTATCGTGTGTCTTTGCGACACATCTAGTTTTTATAAATAGCTCCTCATTTGATACAATTCAAAAAGTCTAATTAGTCTATATTTAATATTATAAAACGTAATTATAAAAAAAGCCGTTTAATAAAAACATACTTATACCCAAGACGGAAATTTCTCTTCTTCTTCAAGGTTCTAAAGCCAAAATCCCTGAAAAAAATATTGTTTGAATCGTCAGCAACCCTTCGAACGGCACCAGTTATTTGTTTTCTGAACCATTATGAGATTTTTAATTTATTACTACCATTTTTACCATATTTGTTTGGAGGAATAGTATTCTTAGTAATGTAATAGTAACGCTTGAGCTACTTTGTCCTTTACATTGCTTTTTAAACTTCCCTATTTTATATCACAAAGGTTTTACTGTATAATTTAATAATAATATTAACCTTACCATAGTAGAACCAATAAGTTTATGCCTCGGTTTTATTATCATTATTTTATTATGATTGATAGCTCAGGTGTCAAATTATTTTGTCAAACCTGATATCACCTGCCAAGCCTTAAAATGTCAAGCTTTTTAATATTTACAAAACCATATTACGCATTTAATATTTAAAATTATGATGTAATTATTCAAATATGAAATCACCGTCGACGACAGAAGCGTTTTAAATGACGTCGACATTATCAATACGACACATCAACATCAATCGCACAAAAAGCGATAATGGACACAAAAGCTTCCAAGTTATATGGAGTTTGATTTAAAAATAACTAAGAACCAGACCCAGCAAAGTTATGGATGACGGACAATAATGAATATTTGCATTCCAAAGATATTTCTTCTACAATGCCACATCCCGGAGGAAATCAACTGTCAATCAATAGTGACAAAGTTTTTCGCGTCCGCTTTCGATTTCTATTTAACAGTGTTTGGCAATTGCTTTGTAATACTCGGCTTCATGCTGACAAATATCTCTGAAAATGTTAACGTTTACCTTTTTGCCAATTTTCTGATCATGTTTGGACACTTCTTATCGATGATATCCGATGGTTATGCCGTTATTGAAAACTTTTTCTGCCACAAACATCACCGGGATGCGAACAAATACTTTGTAATTGCAAATATCCTTACCATTATTGGGGAATATAATGAGCTTCAGGCCACGCTTAAGAATATTGGCACAGTAACCGTATGAAGAGGCGGAGAATTATTTCAAATGCTGGATTTTGATTCAGTTGTACACATATACTTGCCGTACCTAGGACATCTTATTATGGCTCTGGGATATGCGCTCGAGCAATTGGATAATGTGCAAGCACCTATACCAAGTGCAGTTGTACTAGTGGGTCACGTATTTGTTCTCGCTGACCCTCAAAGTTTGTCTCCAGATAAACCCGTAATGCGAATGATTAACTTTATAATTTTATTTAATAACGTTTTTGCATTCCTTTACGATCTCATTGTAGCACTGGGCATTAACTTATCGCCTATAAGCCACTGACGGCCATATATGAGTTGAAATGTTTATAATTGTAATACATATATAATACATAGTATCGATTTCTGAGACTCAATAAATATAAAACCGTACATATCCATGGTGATTTTAATGTAAAAAATATCAAATAAATGCTTATTTAATAAAAAGGTGTTTAATGATTGTGACCCGCTAAAGGGACGGATAACAGGTCAAATTATAAAGTAATAAATAAACCCTCAGCGTCCCATGATTAATGAAGAAGGGTTTTATTTCAGTATAAGAGAATTTTAATTGGCTACGTGATAATATTAGCGTAGGAAAATTAAAACTCGCCCGTGGACTGAATGAGCAAACTTATAATAATGTCTAACCAACAGTATTACTTGTATCTAAATCAGTTGTTAAAATGGCTTGTTAATCATTATAATAATTAATTATCCCCGAAGAGGTTGGCAGAGGTCACAGTTATGGGACCCAAATTCCACTATAGATAATTTAAAGTCCCAACGTGACATAAGGCAGCATTGTCGCCATATCTTAGGCACATAACCAATCCAAGCTAATCATTTGTAAACAAACGTTTATTATACTTTGCCTGACTCGGAAATAGAACCCAAAACCTCCGGGCCTCTACCCCAGTTTAATACCACCCAAGCACCGAGGCAATAAGTAAAATTATACATATATCAGTGTTATAAGTGTACACGAAGGCCCAATAACGAAATGATAGTGGATCGTTATTAAATTATTAATGATATGCACTGAATGTTAATTAAGTTGCAATATGCAAATTTGTTTGAGGATAACCCGAGGAGAGAGAAGGTACACGCACATGCCGGGTCGGACGGAACATCGAGTATCCGCAAAACACTGCAAAAATGTACACATATGTGCGGAAAAGGTGTGTTATTTACAACTGAAAACTTCAAAAACGAGAATGTTAAAAAAATACAATTTATTTACCGCTTAGAGACATCAGTTTGTATGATTATGCAAGTAAAAATCTCGTAAGCTACAAGATTTTACCTTTATATGTAGTTTCCTATTATTTACCCATTAAATATGATTTCACAACGGTACAAATATGTATCGAATGTTTCTCGGAGCTATCCGTATAAGTACTTACGGGTATGTTGTATAAAGGGGTACACACCGTCCCTCCGGATATAATGTGCACGAGTCTTAATAGTATAATGACGGCTGACGAGACCTGATACAATGTTGCTATTTGCGTTGTATATTTATAGAATTCGTATTAGTAAACGTCTTTCATTGCATGTAAGAGTACTCGAGTAGATTAAGAGTAAAGTCTTCTGACGAAACCTCAAAAATGCCAACATTTTTGCCTGATGTTAGGGAAACTATAGTAAAACAATCGTTCTATAATCTAGTTCTCATATTGTGTGGTAGGCGAGGGTATCAGTGCCTAACACTTGGCCAGTTTTACACCCTGCGAAAGATCAAGCCAAAATTAAAAAGAAATCAATAATTTTGTCCTGTAAGTATCCATAGATTTTTTTTCTCGAGTCTTCAACGAACGCTGCAATATCAAGAGTGCGATCAGGGCCTGAGTTGACAATTTGGCACATTTTGTAACAAGAGAAGAGTCCTTATGTCTGCGAGTGCTCTCCGCCGCCAATGAGGCTTCGCAATCACGGCTTTTGTCGTTGCCACAAAGAGAAAATAATTATTGAAGGTCACTTGATACAAATAACTTCGTTATTTCACCTGAAATACTATATAAATATTACTAAGCAGCATACGGGAAGAGTATGGGAAGAAATAAATCATGTTTGTACGTAATTGCGTTGAGAGTTGGGTTGAGCGAGGAATTAGAGAAGGCTTTCATCACATTACCGACACTTAGCTAAATTAATGAGAGTCGTAAATATATCGGCGCCGACCGCTGCTCGAACCTTCAATGAATAACAATACTATGTTGCAAAGACCTAGGTATTAAAAAAAACATCGTTGAGGCTGCCATTGTTTACAGCATACAGCTTTCTTTTACTGACATACCTAGCTAGGGTTAAGTAATCGTGTCTTACTTGGAGTATGTATATTCTTTATTCCTTTCTCGCTCAAACGACTTAACCAATTTAGTGTAACGTAATGTCGTTTGATTTATAGTGATGTCGTGTACTGAAAATTACATACTCGCTTATTCGGGGATAACTAAGTCTACAACGATCTATTTGTATCTAAAAATAAAATGTTAGTTTCTAGTCACGTGTTATATAATCGATCAAGTGAAACATCTACACCGTCTATATTACAATAGTCTATTAGACACTGATTTATTTGCTACATTAAAAGCATTGAGTTGGACATTGTCTAAATTGTTATCTTACAATCTATATACTATCTTATCTTACAAAATCTTTTTAATTGCTACGACAGCGGCTACGCAGAAAACTTTACGTTGTAGATATTTTTTTAATTTTCATATGTTGCTTCCAGCACTGAAATCGTTTAAGTAATAAACAATAACCATTCTTCGAAACTTTCTTTAAAGAATAAATATCAATATATTAAACATTACATGGACTTCCATGCCTCTTAAAAAGTTATCCGTTAGGTTGATACATATGTATACCTACTTACTAGAAGAACATAAATGTTTCTAGAGGTGACGAAACTTTTCGCACTCGGAGTGGTGTGCGAGCTAATGCGAGTTGTTGTCGTTTTTCTTTATTTTGTCCATGGGTTGGTCAGGGCTTCAGTATCGCACTAACTTGCACTTAGCGAGTCCGTGACTCGACGCTTTACTTAACTTGGTGTAACTTAATACGTTATGGTTAAAATTGCGAGTTCTATTAATTATCACGCATCGGTTTATTTAGGAATTAAAAAACAGTGATAACAAAAAAAAAATACAAAATTAGGTATATGTTGTTCGCTTAGGGAATCTGGCTCGAATCCAACATTTCATCACACAACACAGTTGTGAACATTTCCGAAATAAAATAGAATTCTATGTAACTAAAATTTATTTCATACTTAGTGCACGAAAGGAACGTCAAAGGCTACTCGTACCTTTCACGATGCTATAGTATTTGGTGGAAGAATTTCGTTTCTTCAATCGATGCTTTTTAGGAAAGAGCCGACAACATTGATAAGCTTCCTTTGAATAGACGGAGAGATGCCACTGCGGAGTAGAAGAGATAATTTCAAAAAACTGTCGTCGCCAGATGACTTGGGAACAAATACCATACTTTGCGTATTGAATATACCTATATTTTGTACAGACGACAGTTTGACTGGTTGATTGGCTTGTTGCAGTATACATTTCGCACATCCTCGCTATCACTCGCTTCTCGGAACTCGGTACTCTGCGGACCCCTTGATAACAATTTATTGTCCTAGGTGTTATTCAATTGACCTCACAGATGCGTCACTACAACTCTGCAACGAATCTATCATTCTATATACTATATCATTATATATTATACAGTATAAATACTAAATCAAATAATTAAACCATTGTTTAAAAAAAATAACTTTTGTTTATTTTGATTGAACAGTGCTTTTCTTATCTTATAAAGTTCTGCGTGCTGGTCTAGGAGAAGTAATATTGTTATAGTCTTTTTATGATGTGTAATGGCTTTTTTATTTTATTAAGTTGCCTTATATTTATTGCTATTCATTTATTTATTTCACAATTTAAACTGATATGATGCTTAAGAAATTTATACTACTAGACAAAATTTGGTGACGAGATAATATAAGAACATTATTTGAGGTTGGTATGTCTTAGATAATTTAAATAAGAAATCCCAAACACTGACAGCTTTTTTAAATATTTACTTCAAAGATACCTAATTTCAAGTAATAACAGCAAAGTGTAGAACCGCCGCAAACCGCCGTCAGAACCGCTGTTATCTAGACAAATGAGCAATCTAGCACCGAGCTAATTTTCGTTAACGCCACCACCAGCTGGACTGCCCGCCCGAACTTATTCTCCTCATTCAGGAGCCGTCACACGAAACCTGACGGTTGCAATGAGCAAAGAAAATTACGTGCCATTCCGCCCTTTACTAATTTCTTTCATAATTTGAAATGATTTAATTACATTTCATGGAATATTAGATGTAATATTTATAGGTAACGCGTTTTTATGTCCCATATATATTATAGCGAAATATTTTATAAAATCTTTCAACAACTTTTTTTTGTGCTAGTTTTGATTTTCTACGCAAATTAACAATAAAGTAAGTGTGGCATTATATAAAATAGTTCAATATTTTTGAGTTTAATTTTACATACATAAAGAAACCTCTGTAGAGTCCAAAAGCCGTTTTGTCAAAATCAACATATTAAACTTCACATGGCATCTGAATTGAAACGTAGATTAGGAATTGAGGCGAGCAGGAGGCAAGCACATCTAGCAATCAAATCAGTTTATACGAAGGCGCAATCATCGCATGCCAGATTGCAATTAGAGTCATGCACATATAGCAACCAGCTCCCAGTTCGGAATCGATAACACGTATTAGTTCAAATCATGGCTCGTCACGTGTCCATAAATAGTTTGGCGAGTAAATATTTATTTACATTTGGACCAGTCGGCTGTCGAAGTATCGGAAGTGGAATGGTTTAGGAAATGAGGTACCTTCCTCTAGTGTTCGCTCGCCTTCATGATGGGAACTTGCTGATTATGTCAGATTAGTGGCTAAATGTGAGCCGATCCCATTTGAATCATCCACCAACTCCGGAAATGAAACAAAATGTAAATAGAATATGAACATTTTTTTTTTGGCAATAAATTCTCTTTGGGCCTTATTTCCAAAGCAACAGGGATGTTGACTGACATGTCAAATTAGCAACTTTTTATTAAATGTCAAAACGAACAGATGTATGGAGTGTTGTATGAAATAGCAAGTTGTGACGGCATAATTATACAGCATCAAAAGGTCTACTCTTTTTGCTTAAATTGGTACTTAAAAGTCATATTAATTATTAAATTTTGATCACATTTGATGTATCCGTGTATTTTTGGATGTTCATTACACTGCCTAGTATTTTATCATTTATTTTGAATTCAGGATAATTCCCTATTACAGCACAGTGATAGTAACCTCGAATGCTGTGATAGATTTCGTTGGTCCGAATTTTAAAATGAGTAGGAGCTGTAGAAAAAAAACACCTTGACAAACCCACATTAAAGATAGTAATCAATAAAAAATTCTGCAACGAGAAAGAGTACGAGCAAAGTATACAATGAAGCGAGAAAATTGATTTTTCTTTTCTGTTAAGTCAATCGCAACAAAATATTTAGGAAAACCAGAAAACAATTGTTACCGTCTCAAAATACCCGCACCTTGAGAGCACAATGAATAAAAACGACAGGTATAACTTGAGAAATATAGCACTATTAGGGAACCCTTTTTAACATAAACTGAAACAAAAAATAACTGAATGGGCTCGATGCCAAGATAAGATCTTGAAAGATATTCTATTGCAGAATAAATGATGTCGTCGGAGACCCTTGACGCGACCCGGTGTTACTTAATATTCTAGCAATTAGAGCCGAGCGCGATATTTACCTGGACTGAAAGTATTGTAACTTACTATAAAATAAAACGACCTCAACAATTGCATTTCAATGAAGTTGTATCATGACTGAGGTTTTATTTCTGTTTCTACTCAACGTCTAGGGAAACTGAGGATTTTTTTAGTCCACTGACGTTTAAATCTTTTGTATACAGCATTTTGCAGACGGATGCGAAGGGAGCAATCTATTTGACAACTAAAAATGGAACGTTTCCAATATCGTTGACATCCTTGAAGTCCCGCGACGACTCAACATCGCAAGACACTCCGAAGATTCTGTCTGCGACCTCGAAAAATGTCTCCCACAATAGCGGAGATACGTTGCACGACTATTGGGTGGACGGCTCGGATGAAATGTTACTGTCCAATTATGTCAACACATCATATGACGAGGTTGATGCGGTATACATGTGGAAGACCAACAATAAGAGAAGTATTAATGATGCTGTTTCAAAAAACATCACTTCAGTTCTAGAGAATTTGTTAAAGAACTATGAAAACTCTCAACTACCTACGCATGGAAAAGGTTCGTGTCGTTTGTTAAAAAAGTATCATAGTCTGAAAAAAAAGTCAACATTATAAATCTGTTTCAGGATACCCAACGGTAGTGCAAACAAATATTTTAATTAGAAGCATGGGTCCAGTTTCTGAGCTTGATATGGTAACTTTAAGTTATTAGCTAATGACGTTTCCAATTTTGAAAAATCTTCCAAAAATTTTATTGTTTATTTAATTCCAGGATTACTCGATGGATTGCTACTTCAGACAGTACTGGCGGGACACTAGACTATCGTTCCAAGGCCCTATTCGCTCTCTGTCGCTTTCAATCAAAATGTTAGAAAGAATTTGGAGGCCCGACACTTACTTCTACAACGGAAAACACTCGTATGTGCACACGATCACTGTACCAAATAAATTACTGCGGATTAGTCAACATGGCGATATTTTATACTCGATGCGGTAAGAAAAGGTTTTTTAATAATGGACGCTGTAATCTTTCAAAAGGTTCTATCCATTTTTTCTGAAATAAAATAAGACTGGTAAAAAAAATCTTTTCCTTGGATTTTTTAATATTTTTATTATTATAACTGAAACCCATAAAGTGTGTTCAAAAATGGCACATAATCATTGTTAAATGTAAATTTAAAACTGCAGAAACTGTGGTGCGACAGATTGTCAGACATGAAAAAGTTAAAGGATACCTACTTGACTTGGGTGGGTAAATTGTGAAAACCATCTGCGAAAAAAATCCCTCTATTTCTTTCTTTCAATTTGAGATTGAATTAATAATTAATTCAATTAAATTTCGATTAAAGTTGTATAATAAGTCTGAGTGAGTTATTATAAAGAAACAAATTGAGAATGTTGTACGGAGAGGTTCATTAATTTCATAGACGCTAAACAACCATGGCACCTACCATTTTTAATTGGCTGTGTGAAAAATATACGCGCTCCGGTTTCCCCGCCGTGTTATTCATTGTCGGTAAATTGCCATGGATTTTAATTTTGATAAGTTTGCCCATTTTGGATAACAAGATTTTATTTTAAGTGTTTAGTTAAAGTGGTTCAATTCAGTCCAACTGAAAATTCACGGCTTCAGGCTACTAATCGGTTTAGTTTAACGGAATAGGCAACCCATTTGGTCCCGAATGCAACGAACACGTGAATGTGTACTGAAACTCTGTTTGTCTCATCGATAACATTTTAAATGGGTTAATCTAACAATTTACTATATTTAGAACCGTTTCTTAAAACAATCCACTTGGCATTTCACTTCATAAAGTTCGTCTCAAGCTTGAATACAGGCTGTCAATTACGATTGATACTATTTAAACAATTAATTGGCAGAATCCATCTATTATTTCCAGGCTAACAATCAAAGCGAAATGTCCCATGGAACTGCGCAATTTTCCGATGGACCGACAATCCTGTCCTCTTATTCTTGGCAGTTGTAAGTATATATAGTTTTATCTGGTTTAGTACATGTTTTTAGCATTAGGAGATTACCAAAAATAAAGGCGTGAAAAAATAGGGAACTCTTTTTATCGGCATAATATAAATAGTAAAGAATATCTAGTCGACATTGCCTCATTTACGCTTGACAAATTGTAGTACATTTAGGTACATACTGGATGTGATGTTACGCAAACAAAGGGGTATCATAGGTATTTCCTCAAAGAATATGACCAAAATGTTATACCTATTTGTGTTTTATTGACCTTCTTTCAGAACATTTTTTTAAATTGATTAATTTTCCAACAGATGCATATTCGAATCAACAGTTAGTGTACCAATGGCAGAACTCTCAGAGCGTTAACTTTGTTCCGGGGATGACACTTTCACAGTTTGACCTCATCAGTTTCCCCTACAGGAACTTCACATTTACCAGGAGAGAAGGTGAGTTAAACAAAACACATTCGAAATCCATTTTATTTACATTTATTTGAAGCTATTTCTAGAGCACTTAAATCGATTACGAGTTGACACGAATCATTCGACCTTCCCTTTCTGAGACGTAATCAATTATTAATCCTTATTTGTAGAACTGATATAATTATGATAATATGTACCTACTTAAATATTTATATCAACAAAATTCGATGCCGTGATTGAAAACATCGCGCCTTCACAATGAAGTAAAAGTTTTCACCCTTGTTCAGTCATCTTCTCATTTGTAGCATAACAAATAAGTACTTACACATTGAGTTATTTGCGCATGACTGTATGTATTAAGTACAAAGAAGTTCTATTCATTTAGTAAGAAAGTTTGCCAGACGCAAACATGTGTAACCCCCCTTATTACGCTGCCTATACAAACAGAAATATTCATTGGTGATATTACATCCTACATTTATGTACACAGTTATATTCTTATTATTAGTTATAGGTCACGTTTAGATCCCGTTAGATTGTCTATCGATCGATGTATTAATTTTATGAAGAACTTGAAAAATGTGTTAACGCTATCAATATTGGAAGCAGCGAGCGAAAAAGCTCTCGATCCCGCACCGCCTCTCATAACAGAGCTTTCATCTCCACTAATCACGAGCCAGCACAGCCGGGCTTTATCCGCTTACCCTCTAATGTGATTTCGTACACATGGATTCAGATATGGAAAATACCTTCGAAATAATATGTACACCTATTAACTTTAAAGTTTCGTATGGATAGTGAAATGAGAACTACCTGCGCGTTTTCTTCTATATCTACATACAATTAATTATTTTATATATTACTACTTAAGCACATTATAACTAATTCGTAGATATTGGAAAACTCACTCATGCGTAAATGAGTTTACCAGCCCCACACAAATTTATCGAAAATTTCTATGCTCACAACACGTTTAGCATTTTTATCTTAAATTGCCCTTCCAAATAGACCTCAAGTGCTTTCCTGTACAAATATGATTTACTTTTTTCGTCTCGGAGGCAAATACAAAATAATGTCGCGGGAATGTTGTATCGCGCCGATGACACGAATCGGCTTTTACGCTCCAAGGAATTTACATTCGCTCAAATGGCTGAAGATGTGCCAATTCGTAAATGGCCATGGCTTTCCTATCATTCCAAATACTATGTACATACTTTTGATATCGGGTTTCATATAATATCATTGACTATGAGCAAGTGTAAAGTTACGTGCTCAGATTTATTGTAGGCAGTAATAAATTTTCCAATACGTTTACAGGCGACTTCTCTGTACTTCAAGTATCATTCAATCTTCAGAGGCATACGGGCTATTTCCTCATTCAAGTTTACGTGCCTTGCATACTTATCGTTGTCCTTTCTTGGGTGTCTTTTTGGATACATCGTGAGGTAGGAATCTTACTAATTCTTTTGTTGAAAAGGTATCTTAACGGATTTTTCTTAAATTCTGTCTCTTTTTGCAGGCTACATCGGACCGAGTTGGCTTGGGAATAACAACTGTTTTGACGCTGTCCACTATTAGTTTAGATTCACGCACCGATCTGCCGAAAGTGCGTTACGCGACGGCTCTTGATTGGTTTCTGCTAATGAGCTTCTTTTATTGCATCGCGACACTCCTTGAATTTGCTGGTGTTCATTACTTTACTAAGGTAACTTAGGAGTACATAGATGAAATAAAGAAAATAAAGTCTATTCTACTTATCTGCCTGTTATAACGCTTCGTGTAAAATCCTCCATAATATTTTAGGTAGGGTCGGGAGAAATCGTGATAGATGACTCTGAATGGGAAGAGCTGATAGAGGAAGTAGGCGGCGATGCCTTTGCGGCAAGACAACTGGCTGTACGTAGGCGCAGCTCAGCCCGATCCGCCACAAATATGGTAAGTGCAGTTATTCTGTAAATTAAACTGTTCCCAATTAAATCGCTTCCCTATCCAAATATTTATTTTCATAACTACAGATAGGCTAGTGTTGCCTAATCAGGAGGCATTTACTAAACGTGTAGTCAAATTTACTATCAACCGATATTCTTTTCAGAGTTACTCCATCCCAGCTCAAAGCAACTGTTCGGGCGAAGGTACGGCTCCGCTACCTCCACCAGACCAGACTGCAGTCCGACTGACCATGGAACGGACCACACAGACAGAGGTCAGGGTGCCGCGCTGGAGGCAGCTGCTGTACTGCCTTGCAGGTGATGACAGATATCGAAGACAGAGGCAGCGTGAGGCCGGTAAGTTATGGAAAATACCACTCAGACTGGGGTAGGTGGTATACTTAAAGGAATCGTGGAAGTACCATATATTTATGATCAATTTTCTTTTAATTAAAAATGTATATCCGTAATCTGGTTTCCATTGTACAAGCTTTGCTTAGTTTGGGATCAGATGGCCGTGTGTAAAGAATGTCCCAGGACATATTTATATTTAGGCAAGAGCAAGTTTGTAAGTAGCTTCAGCGTTTGTAAGTTGCTATTGAAAACAGTGGCGTAGCATGCCTAAGGGCGTGCGAAGGGTAAAAATTTCTCACAACAGAAAAAAAATGTTTGCATAGTTGATGGAAGTTTTTATTAATTTTTGCTTACGCACGTCGGGGCCACGTATAATTGATACGGCGGTAGCTACGCCTCTTATTGAAAATCATGTTCCTAAAAAATGCCAATTATGTATTTTAAATGGATCACTCATTTCTTGTACGATTCAGATATAATATGCCAAAATAATAAATCCCAGCATAATGCACATTGCTAAATTTTATTTTAAGTATTTCGATTAGAAAGTTTGTACAAAGGAAACCAGATAACAGATATACATGTTTTATTTCTAAATGTACATATTTACACCCAGATATGTTCATGCACATAAATGTTTGCCCTGGGTGGGAATCGAACCTACGACCAGTGGCGTGGCGTCACTATCTCGAACCACCAAGACCCGTCAAATAACTCATTACCCATTCCCACCCAGGACAAACATTTGTGTGCATGAACATGTCTGTCGGTTCTGTGTCTGGGTGTAAATATCTATATAAGTATATATTTTGAAAAAAAAAGTAGTAGGTATATTTTAGGTTATCTGGTTTCCATAGTACAAGCTCTGCTTAGTTTGGGACCAGATGGCCGTGTGTAAAGAATGTCCCAGGATATTTATTTATGTCCCAGGATATTTATTACTTACCGGTTGGTGTTGGGATTGGTACCTACCGCCACAAGCTACAGTCTGTCGAATTATGTGAAGGTTTCAGACATTTTTTTAAAACTGTCCATGTTTATATATTTATCCTCGTGAATGTACAAGCTCTGCTTAGTTCAGGATCAGATATCCGTATATGTATCTCAGAATTCTCATCTTCACAGCATAGAATCTATTTACTTCAGAGGCAATTCTATGCATTGTTCCTAACAATAGAAACTAATCATTGTTAGTTTGGCCGTGAGTAAAGAATGTTCTAGGATATTTATTCATTATTCTTACTTCTTTATATTACAACGTCATTACACCGGCCATCTAAACATATTTATAGTGAAATCAATAATTTGCACCTCAATTTCCATTGATTGGTTTCAGGGAGCCGCGGACACATCAACAGCGTGTCTCACATCGATAGGGCTGCTCGGGTATTATTCCCAGCATCATTTGCCCTACTGAACCTCTTCTACTGGATGGTGTACGCCTTCTCCAACGACGACTTTGCTTGGAGCGACAACCCTATGAATACGTTATCTCACTAAAGTATTTAGAAAATGTGTGTGCCCGAATTTAAGCAAAGTTTGTCAGGCCTTGGCTTGGGGTGGTTAGCGACTCTGACTGCCAAGCCGAAGGTCGCGGGTTCAATTCCCACCCAGGACAAACATTTGTGTTCATCAACATGTCTGTTAATTCTGTGTCTGCGTGTAAATATCTATATAAGTGTGTATTTAGAAAAAAAAAATAGTACAAGCTCTGCTTAGTGTGTAAAGAATGTCCCGGGATATTTATTTTTATTTTCCATAGATCTCCATAGAAACTAACCAGAAACTAAACACCGCGCAACGTAATGCGCGGTGTTCAATTTCCATTACAAACCAGCTTGTGAAGCACTCGATATGATGACTACATTTACGATAGATGTTCGTACTTAGGTCTCTGACCTGCCATTTATTCGTAATGGAGTCACAGACAAACAAACATTTAAACATCTAAATTGTTATATTGATAGTATTATTGGAATTAACTTAAAATTATTAAAGCTACTAGTAGTACTACTAGCTGTCCCCCGCGGTTTTACCCGCGTTCCCGTGGGATGTCACATATATTATACATAAAAACCATCCTCTTCAATCACTCTATCTATTAAAAAAACCGTAGTTTTAAAGATTTAAGCATACATAGGGATATAGGGACAGAGAAAGCGACTTTGTTTTATACTATGTAGTAATGTAATAGCAGATACATAATAACTTATATAGCTATTATATGTATAGACACGTTTATGTAGCTACTAATGTATTAAAATTATATTATATTTCTGTAAAAATAAACTTTAGGTGTGATTCCGTGTGGTATATATATTAAATAAAAAAACCATATACAGTTGACATGTTTTATTGCAATCACAAACCTAAGCCGATGAACATTGTATGTATGCATTTATGTGAATTAAATCAAACAATCTGATATTATTCGTGTACGTATAAGCTGATATTTTGCCTGAACAAAACAATAGTTTCGTATTAAATTTGTCACTTTTCGAAGCCCTACCTATAATTACATTTTAGCACGTTTTGAGCATGTACATACATTTATTGTGCTATCAAAACATCATTAAAAGCTTGGCATATCAACAGTTAAGACAATACCGACGCAAAGTGAAATCTTACGGCTTAACATAGCATGCATGTAACACAAATTTAGTTCTGGAGCTGAGCCTACGGTTTATATAAGTTCCTACATTCTTTTAATGCAGTTATATCTCGGCATTATTACTTTTACTTCAACAACTGCGTTACTACATGACTATTAAAAAGAAAATTATGTTAATTGTGAAGGAATCAACACTACAAGATGGCTTATATGGCAATTGTGCCATGTCTTTCAACTTTACAACTAACAAAGTAACTCAACTATATCTATAGTTCATTCGTAAACAATATAGCAACATAACGCGAAAAGCGTCCACATTTGTATGGGTTTCTTCCCTCCAATATATAATAAAATCACTATCAGCCTGTTTAATGTTATATAAATAATTATTCCAAGTACTTATTAAGATTTCTATATCGTATTCCAGTATAACATCTTTATTAGAGAGAACAAACTTTAATTAATTAAATATGTTTTTCCATACGTTCAATCAAACATACATTATTTCGATGTATATCACAATTCATATTTAATAATTCCAGTACATCATTTATTTTACAAATACGAAAAGTCTATTAAAGAAGAGGTAAATTTCAAAGAGAGCTACGCTTATTACATATTCCAGTTTTGGTCCAACATTCGGTATATATATTGAATCACATACCTAGTCTCTGGTCTTCAGACAACTGCCCACCTTTAAATTCTCCATTATAAATAGAAAATAGACATTTCAAAGGCAAATAGTTTCTTTTAAATACAAGTGGAATGTATAGTTTTTAAGGCTTTCATCATAAGTTTGAAGATTATCTCACCATAACGTTCTATAGGAAACAATTATTTGTATAAAATATTTTAGAATATACGTGGGCATTACAGAGTTGTTAGTAAAAACTAGTTCACTAATTATGTACATTCTAAATGCGTTGCAAATATGTATAAGTAATAATGATAATAATATTATTATTGCAAAATAATAAAGTTACCTTTCCATGAGAATTAGGATAAGGGTGAGCTAACTGGCGGAGATTCAGAAGTGGGCTATAAGTTCTGAATATAATTCTCCAATATCAACTCATTTAAAATCTAATCAAATATTTCTGTAAAACCTATAAGTTTGTGCTAATATTGTACGTAACTGAGCAACGCGTTCGTTAGGGGTTCCATAAGCATATTTTTTAAAGTCAATCGCTTACAAATAATCTTAGCACTTGCGCTTTAACGTTGAGATAGAAATTCATCTTTACTTACACTAATAACTATCCGTATGAATATAATATGTTTCGTATTGCACGTTCAACTAATATACTCTAGTTCAGGAAGAATTACTCTCCCAATTTCATGAGTATTTTTCAAAATCTCGTCATATTATTTAAAGCCTCAAAATATAAAATATTTACAATCTTAGATTAAAGCTGTACACTGATTTTTGATTTAAATGATAATATTTAAAATAGTTTTTCGTACGGAACCCCGGTTAGGGTACATGGCGATTGAACTGACCATAATACCGTTTTATCTGACTGACGCATCTATGGAACACGTACTTGATCATAATCGACCATATCTCAAATGGTCAGAGATGATATGGCAGAAGTTAAAAGCTCCTTAACAGCAGCTGCCGATTGACGCCTGTAGGTGGGTGATATCAGATTTTCAAGTTGGTGGTAGTCAGCCAGGCGTAGGCCAGTACTATATAATTTTGAGACATTTTTTTCTGTGGTCAATTAAACAACGAGAAAACTTTTTAAATTGACAAAATAGTAACATACATTACATAAGCGTCGCAAGACTACACACATACTATCAAACATTATCTACACACTACAAAATATTAGTACCATTTCTTCGACTGACAGACTTACATATTACAATAAATATATAAACAACGTTTACTTATTTACCGAAAACTAGGTCACTACGCCCAATAGTCACATTATTATATACAAAATATAAATTTCGTTTTACAATATAGAGAAGGTATATTTGAATATACTACAAATCGTATATGTACATGGCCGTGATCCAATCATCAATATTCCACTAAAAATAACTAGCTACCAATTATATGTTTCAAATAGGCAGTTTTTGGATACAATTACATTAAATTTTCATTAATATCCATATTTAAAATGGATGTTTACACAAATACAACCGTTAAAAATATAAATCCATAATTTATCTAATATCAATAACGGGATCATTGCCATTATAAATATGAAGACTAGAACACTGGTCACAGACGTATCAATTTAGGCAAGGAGATTTATATAAGTTCTTTATACTTAACTAACATTTAAATAGAATCACACACACGCTTTCTTTCTATCCCAGAAAGCTCAATTAACAATAAATTAGCCTTTAGAACACTCGGGAGTATTTAGTTATAACAACTCACCACAATAAATATTCAACTTCACATTATTACCAATATAAATAATTAAATCACAGATTCTACGTTCCATTAAATATTTAAGTTATCTACGTATCTTTCTTGCTAACGACGAGATAAACGTCCATATTATCTTTACCTTTAACGTAGACGTTTCCACGCGACTCAAACTCGTACCTAGCCGCCAGGACTGGTATACAAGCCTCACCCACCTGGATCCGTTCACACACGCCCGTCGAATCCATCCTAGACGCTATGTTGACTGCATCACCCCAAATATCATAGTACAATTTAGTCGTGCCTATAACGCCGGCTGTGACGTCACCGAAATTATAACCGATCCGAAGTATAAAATCGAATTCCAGTAAATCTTGGTTAAAATTGTCAACGACCTTTTGCATTTCCATCGCAAAGTCCATGAGTTGGTAGAGATGGTCGTAAGTGCCGCGGGACGCGTGCCTCAAGTCCGGATTGAGGCCGCTGGCTGCCATGAATGTGCTGCCTATCGTTTTTATCTTCTCCACGTGCTGAAACTGAGGCCTTTCCAACAGCTCGTCGAAGTCAGCTATCAATTCGTTCAGTACCCTCAGGTATTCTTTACCTTTCAAATAAGACTCATCGTACATTTCGTTGAAATTAACTATACTGGCGAATATTATACCCACGTCCTTGTGATTCTCAGAGTATTTCGCCGTATTCTTCAATTGGTCGGCCACATGGCGGGGAATGATGTTATGGAGTAACCAATCGGCCTGGTTCCTCATATTCTGTACTTTCTGTTTGTCTCGATTCGCCACCACATTGCTGTAGAAACTCAACCGGTAACTGATTTCAAACTCGTGGTTCAAGAACCACACGAGCATCAACAGCAGCACAACGTCTAAGTAAAGCTCCGACAAGTGCAACTTGTGGTGTATGCTTATAAAACTTTGAGTGCTGTTATTGTTTTCTAACCAATCGTTGGTCGAATTGTTAGCGTTATCGTAATATTCTGTAGAATTATGGGCAAACAATTGCGGTTGCATGTTACTGTAAGCGAACATTTCATTATTCTTGTCGTGACATCCCAGCACGGCAAAGAAAAGGAACAAGCCGGCGTAAAGCGTCACCAGAGTATTTTTCACAAGCCAGTTCATTTGTGTAAAGTTACAAAAATGCACGATGCATATACACAGGAGATAAACGTAGAACGATTGTTCGCCTCTCAAAATCGTCATTGTCGTTTTTTGGCAAGAGAAATTGATTAATATCGCTAGAATAGGCAAGCTGATGAGAAGTCCCCCTGACAAGTGCCACGGATACCAGTTGGAAAGTTTCCTGAATATCCTCACAGACTTGGTGAGGTCACCCGCTAGCACTAGAGGGTCCTGTTTCGTTTTCCACTTCAGATAATGTCTGTACACACACAACGACATTGCAACAGTCTCGATGAGGATGAAAAGTATAAACCATCCCAGGGAATGTTTCCAATCGTCATACAATATGAATATTGAAGCGACCACTGCTATTAGAATGATGGCTGAGACTACAATATCGAAGGCGGTGTTGAACCTGGAGGTTGTAAGTGTCGGTGGGAAGTCTTCTGAATCATCGCTCCTGTGGGCTTTGTCTCTATAATGCCTTTCCATTTCCAACGATTTGAAGCAGAGTGTGAATCTATTGAGCGGTGGTTGTACGAAATAATTGATACCTGATCGAGCATTGTCTTGGACGCACCGAATGAGTTGTAGATCGGATTGTTTTCGAAGCTTTTGCAGTGATTGTATCTGTTGCTCATTTAGAGGCGGAGGCAGTCGACTCTTCGAGAGTTCGTTGAGTGAGGACTGGCTAGAAGTGTAGTAACCTGACACTCTATGTTGCATTATGTCATTCTGTGACGTCGCTAGCACCGTGTGATTCAGCGCATAGATCTGTAAAGAAAATGAATTCATAATAAATTTGTTCATTCCGACATCATCTCATTTTTTACACGAACATTTTTAACTTTCCCATCTAAATATACTATAGTAACAACAAATCCTTCCACTGTTACCGAGTTCATGTATCGCAAAGAAAACTTTAGTAAGCCTGTTATACACTGTTGTAGCCTTTAATATAAGTTTATCGATACAACTTTCAGCCTTAACTTTTGGACAATAAAGTTGAAAACTCAATACAAGTTTTCGTTTGATGTTACGGAAGCGAGACACCGAATGCATATATCTTTGGGATAATATGTTTACAATCATATAAAGCATTTTTACAGCCCGTTTCTATTACGTAAAAAACCTTGCAATCGCGTTCAATATCATGTGAGTTTATTTATAACTAAATTTGCCATTATCCACATAGTACGTATGCACTCTTTCATTTCTGAACATATTTTATAATTTACAGCCAGAAGGTTTCTCACATTAGCGTGTCTACCTGAAACGATTAATTAACCTGTCGTGCCTGAATAAACGAAGCTAACGCACCGCATTGTGTTTTTGAATAAGATGAATTCTCTTTAGAGATCTTAACAGGCCATGTACAGTAATAGGTAGCCAGCTAAATAGGCACCGAGATAAGTCTATTTTTAACACAATTCATTGTGGGTTATTTTCTTTGTTACATATCAATGGTTAAAGAGTAATGATTTTTCCCTATTTTAAATATTATCGTATTAAATTTTAAAGTTTGTTTACCTGTTGTTGTATGCTCGATCGTCGGCTGGTACTCCTGATGCCGGAGTCCTTCCGGCTGTCTACTGAAAGGCAGAGGCTGATGATGTCATCTGATGGCCGCGAAGTCTGCGGTGAAGGCAGGTTGAGGTTCAGCCTGCGATCTTTGGGTCGGATCAGCTCGCCTTGCGTGGCGAGTGTTGAACTCCGTGCCCTACATACGGGCACCTGAAATGCAATATTAACATTTGAATAGTTAATTGACTAGGAATAGCTACGCATGAATGAGAGAGAAGAGCAATGATATTATTAGAATATGATCTATTACAGAAACATAAACGATCGTTTGCGCGGGCAATAAAATTGATCTTACAGTAGGTAATGAATAAGGCAACGCATGTACCCGAGTTGTGTAGGTAATAATAATTGCGATCATTTGTTTAGTCTCTAGTTCAGTTTCTTGGTAACAATATAAATATGCATTTATCGGGAAACCACAAACATATCCGACATTATTGTTATTTTAACACAAAAACGCCCGAAACATTTTCGACTAGAGTTTAGTTACTAACGTGTTTCTGTAACCAATTGCATTTGGCTAGTTTTCGTCTAGACTGTGTTAAGTCCCCATTACCTAGGTATCCATTGACATAAATAGAACACCTGTATACAGCACAATTAACGGTATGTTCTTAGGTGATTGACCGTATTCAAGATAAATGATTAAACATTTAACAGTGGGATATCGCGTAAGTAATTGGCAACACCACTTGACCAAAAAAAAAGTTTACGTAATTAAATGAAAATCACCTCAATATTATTAGGCCTGCCATACTGCGACCTGTAACTGCTACTTCTAGCGAAAGGGGACATATTGTATCGGGACTGGCTCAAGTAAGACCGAATGTCAATTATCTCCCGCTCGAACGAAGCCATGTCTTGGTGCGGCGGTATGTTGAGCTTCATGCTACTCTGCATCGGCCTCGAAAACTTATTGTCCTGAGATTCTATCACTATAGGCACTTGCTGGTAACCGTTGTTTGACTGCACGCCGGTGTTGCCGTCCCCCCTTTCCAGGAAATTTATAGTTTTGTCACTTAAGTCATCCTTCTTTATCTCATGCAGCGGCGTATCGGAATGTTTCCGTAAAAATTTTGGCACTTTCCAATTTTTCAACTTGTTAGTGTATTTTCCGTAGCTTCCTGAAATGTGTACCATGTCCTCAAAAATGTCTGTTATCTTTATTTATAATACTAGCTTTCTAGGATAATAAGTAGTCTATGACCTTCTCTACCCCGTCCGATATCGCTTTAGGAAAACATCAATTCGATCCGTTGGACTGTTAAGCCGTGTAGGATGAACACTTTCACATACAAAAAAATATTGCAACTACGAGTTTGACTCGCGCTCGAGGATGCCGTACAATAGTAATTAATGTTGAATTCAATTGCTATAATAATAAGCAATAGAAGTAATTAAATGATTTGAAATAATTCTTTAAAAACTGAAAAGGATACGTTTTAACTAATCTGAGAGGCCTAACTCGAATACTATGCGACAGGAATCTAAATAATAATGTGCTAAATATTAAAAACGATTCGTATACAGACGCCGTTCGTATACCTAACACTACCCAACTAGTATCCTCCCATTGTATCTTTTTCGCACATGTATGTACAATTTCAACTCAATAACATATGTAGTTACTAAGTAAGCTGTAACAAACGACGACGCTAATGTCTCAAGGGTTCCTTGTTTAACCATTTCGGTACGTACCCCTAAAAATATAAAATACGATAAACATTATATTAATAGCAGCACCGCTTCTGGCACGAAATTACATAGTTGTTTATCTTAGCAACGACTCAAAACCGTGTTAAAATATTACAACACATACACTGGAAAGCAAAAATTTTAAGTCACGGTTTATGCTTTACGGCTATATGAAATGTGGAATTACATTTGAGTTTGATCACGATTTATTTTATGAATATTAATTAATCTCTGTTATAAATAAAACAAACTTCACGAATACTATGTATATAGGACATTATTTAATCCTACTAATATTATAAATGCGAATGTTTGTATGTATGGATGTTTGTTACTCTTTCACGCAAAAACTACTAAACGGATATGGATGAAGCTTGGCATATAGATAGAGCATATCCTGGAATAACATATAGGCTACTTTTTATCCCGGGAGAATGTGATATCCCTCGGGAACGCAGGTAAAACCCCGGGGGACAGCTATTAATATTATAAATCCGAATGTTTGTTACGCTTTCACGCAAAAACTCCTAAACGGATTTAGATGCAACGTAACACATAGATAGAGCATATCCTGGAATAACATAAAGGCTACTTTTTATTCCGGGAAAACGTGACATCCCTCGGGAACGGGGTTAAGACCGCGGGGGATAGCTAGTACTAATATAATAATGCTGAAGAGTTTGTTTGTTTAATCGTGCTAACTAATCTCAAAGTCGGATTTGACAAATTATTTTTGCATTCGATATCCCAATTGTTGAGGAGGTTACAGGGAAGTTAACATCACACTGCGACCCTTAAGAGCTGGGGCTCGATTCTGTAAGGAAAATGACACTAACTCGAGGATGTTTCGCCGCGGCCTTTGTGCTCTGTCTCATACTACGTTAATACTACTAATCACGTGAGAGGTAAACTGTCCAAGGCCTCCATGAAACGGCTCGCCTGCGAAGTTTGTATTAGCTGAATAAGGGGGCAGAGCAACAAGGGAATAAGTCAGAAAGAAAGCTACGTGAAAACGAAGCAATATTGCGATTTTATGTATAGATACATAAGTAGTAAGATAAGTGTGAAATCGCGGGGACAGCTACTTGATAAATATGCCTATTTATTTATTTTAAATGGATGTCCAAAAATGTATAGAGAAATTCCCATTTCATTATATTTTTCTAAGCATTATTATTTCACGAGAATCCTTCAAACATATTTCTTAAAACCAGTTATATCTGACCAAATTTGATATTACCAATAACTTATATTTTACCAATATTATATTCCAGTTTCATTGTAAGTGCATAATAATAAGTATTTATTTATTAATTTGTAGCAACCCCTTTTAAAGGTACCTATGTACTTAAATCAATTTATGTATATCTTGGTACAGTCAGCCACACAAGCAGCTGATCTGATTTACAAAACACAATACGACTATTTTTTTTCCAATATAATAAACCACTTTTGTCGTTTAGGATTCCGTTAAGGGATTTATAGAAAAATTAACCTGCTATCTTTTACATCTTCATACAGTTACCCATTGGATCAATAGATGTACCTTATTTCAAGCGCTATAAAGTAAACTTTTCTTTGACATTCTTAATTGTCAACAGAGGTTTCTTATATTGCGTAGACTATAACCTGGAGACTATATCATAATATCACTACAAAGTACAAAAAAGTCGTATTCCGCTGTTTATCTGTCCCTATGTATGCTTAGATCTTTAAAACTACGCATCGGATTTTGATGCGGTTGTTTTTAAAAGATAGAGTTATTCAAGAGGAAGGCTTTTGTGTACAATACATGCATATTATAATTAAGAAAATGCGAGAATTTTAAAGAATTACAACTATTTTCACTGCGCTCGATTGACAGTTCGCGTATTACAGACCTTCGGGAAGCAGGGGTAATAGGGATCATTTGGATGGTCCTTACAGTTGAAACAGATGGGTGGCGATCTTAATAAGAACATCAGAGAACATCAAACAACTTGCTTTTTAAAACGTTCCAACTTTTTTTTTCTTTAAAAAATTATTTCACATAAAAATGTTAGTTGATAAAATAATTTTGAAGTCTGTAGGGCAAGGTCTGCAGGACAAGGTCTGCCTACCGGGTCCGCTAGTGTGTTTTGTAAACATAAATATATTCACCTACTTATGTTCCTGACCGTACTTATTGGAGGCTATCAGACGTTCGTCGTCATCCGGAGTTAAGTAATAACCTAACATTAAACTAACCACCGCAAATTGACTCACGGAATATTTTCAACGAAATTGGGTTTCTTTAAATAATGCATTTGTTTTTATCCAATCAATGAGCAAGACCAGAGGTTATACGTTTTTATAAGAGTACGTACCTATCTACAATATAAATCTATTTGTATATCTAGCATCTTGCTGTCAAGTGATCAGTTAGCGAGCGTTCACTAATTCATAATAATAACGTATGTGCTAAGCAAAGAGAACGTGACCGTGTAAATATACGAGTACGATACAGTTTTCAATGATAAGAAAAATGGGCGTGAAGACATTTTTCATATACCAATTTATTTCGTTTCGGTGCACTTAAGCCGAAATGTTAATAAGCAATTCGCAAATCTTATTAAAAAAAATCTATAAATAAAACGTCATACGTTATTATTACTAGAACTTATGTAACGCTAATGCTATCGACAAACCTAAAAATATGTCTTATTTAACATATACAAGTCTAATTTCGTGTATTATTACAATAACAGTCGGACCGGTCACTCCGGTTAGTCACAGAAATGTTTATTCATGTACCTACCACAAAATGTCAAGTTAGTATTTCTGGTAAACCACGGAAAATCCCTGTCGGCTACGTGTAAAGATATTAATACAATCTATTCCGATTCCTTGCTAGTTTGATGTCAATCACAATGCTGATAACGCATATTTAGGGGCTACACCAAAAGAGGCACTTCAAGTAGGTACCTAGAGCTCATATTGCAAAAGCCACACTCAATGAAAATTACGTCATCTCCTTGCGGACTTCAACTTGAGTGACTATTCAGTAACTACTACATTGTATACGAAGAAATACCGAAATACTTAAGAAATATTGCAAATTATATTAATACATATGAACTAGCCTTAACTAGCTGCGACCACTCGCGATCTTAGTGACAGAGAGCATCACCTTCTACTAATCAAGAGTCATTTTATATCTTATCAGTGCCTTGTGTCTTTGTACCGACGATTCAGTTTAAAATAATCACATAGTTGACCAAAACAGCCGACAAATGTATTGATATATAAATAGATACGTGTGGTTTAAAAAATAATTGTCGCCTGCTGATAATCCTATAAGAATAATTATGCAATCGCCATTCGCATTTATAATATTAGAAGTATTAACCACAAATCCTAATTATTCTGTCTGGCATAATCATCTATACACAAAGCAAAGTAACTCACCCACAGACGTTGGACTTTTCGATGAGCTGTCATTCCTTTCGGGGTATCCTTTGTCTCTCTTTTCGTCTAACTCCGTATCAGAGTCCAATATACTAGGCAGTGAGCTTGCTTTTGTTCGAAAATGAAATGCACCCGGGGAAAGGAAGTTATTAGAATCCGGTTTTCGGGAGCGTAACTCGACTTCTAGCTCAGGACCGACCGGCAGCGGGGAGTGATTGAAGGAAAGGACGGACTGGGGAGATGCTGCAGGAGATATGATGAGGCGTAAATTTATAGGAATGGAAGGAGTGAGGCACTGATCGTGATCATACGGGGAATACAGTTGACGGCCTTCAATGAAGTAGGTTTTATGACCTGGACACACATACAACGTTTATACGGTTATAAATACGATTAAATAAAGAATACATGCATATAATTTATTAACTGAGCAGTAGACAAAGCTTACCGAATACTTCATCGCCTTCTTCTAACACGTAAGAGCCACCGAGAAACCTGCTAGTTTCCTCTGATATGTGGACACGGCCGGGCTTTCCTGTCGATTCCATTTTATTTGCAAAAGATACATCGTTGCTCCATACGTCGAATTTGAATCTGCGCGTACCCACAATACCACAGAGAACGGTTCCAGTGTGGACACCCACTCTCATATTGATCCCTTCATCGCGTTCTCTATCAAAATCTTGTATAGCGTCAATCATACCTGCAACGTTTATTGCTAGTCAAATCGCCGTCTTGATACCATCAGGTACCCACAACATAAAACGCATAACAAAGGATAAGCTTACCTAATCCCATTTCAACACAGCAGGCAGCATGGTCTGGCCTCGGCTCAGGACAGCCAGACACACAGTAATAACAATCACCTAAAGTAGATATCTTTTCACATCCATGATTCTGACAAAGTTCATCAAACTTTTCAAATAGATCATTCAATATGTTCACTAATTCTTCAGCACCTTTGTTACTAGACATCCTTGTAAAACCAACAATATCCGCAAACAGAATGCTAACATTATCCATGGAGCTCATATTGAAGGGCCTAAACAGTGACTTGATATCAGAAGCTCCCGGATTAGAATTTCTGAGGTTGTGTGGAACATTAGTTTTCAGATTGGTCTCAGAGTCCAGTACCTGCTCCACCTGTTCTTCCATTAACCAACTGGCAAGTTTTGGTGGCATGACTGAATGAATCATCTTCTCTTTGAGTTGCTTCTCCATTTCTAGCTGACGTCTTACCAATAAACTTTGACCTACTTTCATAAAAGTGCCACGCATTCTTACAAATGTCATTAAGTAAATATGTACACCTATTATGTGCACACAAAGCTGAAGTAATAGTCTAACAAACATTCCAGGGTACTGCCATTCTTGTTCTGACAAATGTAATACAATATTCAGGGCCTCAAACACTACTGAGTACAAAATTCCAATGATAACACAGGCAAACAGTGGCAATGGTGTTAGTGTATATATGATCAGCAGGATTTCAATGCACATAGTGAAGTGCCCTGACTGGCTTATGTCAGCAGCCTGAGTATAGTCAGTTTCTATCTGTGTGGTCAGCGTTACCAGAGACAGGCTTAGTGTACATAGAGCAAGTGCCATGACCAGGGATAGCTTGAATGTGTACACTTTGTAAATATTTGTAAATGTAACAAACAGCATAACAGATGTTATCAAAAGGACTCCAGCAAATATAGAACATAAAAATGGCCATTTCACTGCTATACCATTTAAACCAAGGACCACAAAGTAGATAAACCATGATATAGAAAATATCAAAATGTATAAAAGTGCAAATCTGAAAGAGGAGAAAATAAAACATCATCTGTCAAAACATTTTAAAGTGTGAGACATCAAGCAGATTGTTCCAGTCATTAAAAATCATGCAGGTATTAAACAATGAAAATATATGGTAGTAGTTGACACTTACCTAAATCTTAATCTTATTTGTCTAAAGGAACTACTTCTGTATTGGCCTTCCAGTATACTGGAATCAAAGCGTGGGTTCCACCAGGTGCCAGGTGCTGCCCTTTCAAAGGCAACAGGTATGGCCAGACCACAGCAGTTAGTAGTGGGCTTATTGTGTGCCAAGTATGCCTGTACATGTGGCGCCAGGCGAATCTGAGCATCTTCACCCTCTGAGCAGTCAACCTCATGTTTGACATCAAACTGTTGGGACCCATCATTGCAGCTGACACACCCACTTGGAGCACTCATTGTTTATACCCCAAACATTTCATATTATTGGCAATTACTGCCCATTTTCATACACCATTGTGGAGGTGCATAAGGTTTGATTCTGTTCAATAAATATTGATGACTTACTTTTAATAATTCAAACAGGAAGATATGTTTTGAATATTTCAAAACAATTTTTATAAGCAGGCACATATATGACAAAAATTATGCTATATTGAACCTCTCATGTGATATCATCTAATATATTTTTTGTTATTGTTATTATTTCAACTATATGTAATTCAGAGGCCTAAACAAAAAAGGTTGAAAAAAATCATAAGTAATAATATAGTTTGATTTTTGAAGAATTTCTCGATTCTAAAGTTGTTGTATTTTTTTAACCATGGCCAAGCAAATAAATAGAAAGAAAATACTGTATTTAGACATATTTTACTTACATTTAAATACTTTTGACGTTTATTGACCAAGGTTTTTGATTTCTTTCAATTTCACTCTCGCATTTATAATTAAACTAGATATATAATGAGAGGAACGTAAAGTTTTGTCCCATTTATCAGAGTAAAATATAAATTTACACTGTGTGTACTCAATTGGCTAAGAAAATCAAAGAAAATCACAAAACGTACTTTTAAAATTTATGATCATCCATCACGAACACAGACGTAAGAGAGATATCACGAAAAGAGATGGGATCCGATCCGAAATAATCCGAATCAAAGAGTAGACTTATTGTGTAGTTCATGAACGAACAACTGGTTCAACTGAGTGAACATATCTTACAAGTGGTGGGCATCGTAGGCGATTTGTATGTAATGCCACAACGATGCGATCGTTCTAGCCCAAATCAGGACAACAGTTCCTTATATATATAGATCGAGAGAATCGAATTAATTTATGTTCATTCAACCAGATTGGAACATAAATGAATTCAATTTTTGATTGATCTGTAATAAGTCAAAACTGTTGACCTAAAAGAAAATGAAATATTTTGCTGAGTTTTGTCTTTCATAAATTAACATACAGCCCAATAAATATTATAAATAGTAAGCTAGATAGGTAAACGACTGCCATGCCACGTATATTTAATTTAATATTTATGTAATGCTATATAATCAATAGAAACAGATTATTTTATTATTATTTTGTAATGTGTCTCACATTACATTACACATTACTTCTTTTTGCAATGACTTTATTTTAGCCAGTGGCAAGCTATTTGTAATGTTCTATTTCTTAGTTTTAAAGTGTGGCAACCAAAGTCTTTTAGAATTTATTATTGGGATTTACGAGTACTACCATGACTTTATTTGCTTATTTAACAATTAAACACTAACTTATTAAGTCTAGTCAATTACCGTCCGCATTTGAGTCAGGTTGTAGTAAAATGGTGGCAGCTCAACCAAAAACTTTTTTCAGGCAATTTATAAAACAACCGAAAATGTCGCATAAAAATAATAACAAATATAAATCAAAATACCCACATTCAGGTGTAACTTGAATTGATTGTCGATTATACAACACGGATGTTATTCTATAAAACTCAAAATTGCATAAAACGGGGACGCAACGACACTTCGCTTCGCAAGCTCCCAAAAAAAGATCCTTCGTTTCAAATCATAAAGTCAAGTTAGGAACCGTACATCTAAATAAATCCGCCCGCACAATACTCAGGTTAATTTGTTGAATGATGGGTGTTCTATTATATTTTATTACACTGCACTATAGAATAAAATAAGTCAATTTGGTTGATCTTTTTTTATTACTAGCGGTTTCACCGGCCAGAGATAACATACAAACTCACAATATTCGCACATCTTTACTATGATACCGGTACCAGTTACGGATATGAAATTGTTTTGGAATACAGATATTTTCGGTTGCAGATTTTAGATTTTTTTAGGAATAAAATTGTAATCGGTAAATACAAATACTTGTTGATTTGAAGTAACGATTTCTTAAGTAAGTTCGTTTGGTACTAAAAAACAAGGTTATAAAAATAGCATTTTGTATTAGTTCCTCAATATTGTTTTATTGGAATAATAATGTACTAATGATATTATTTAACTAATACTTGGTTTATAAGGACACAAGCACAGTTATTATTGGCACATCAACAACGGATCCAATTAATCAACATTTTTACTCTTAAAAAGGTGTAGTTTTATTTTTTGAATATGCAAATAAGAGTAGCCGGCTTGAAACCTGTCATCACCTTTTTCATTTAGTCTCCGCCTTTTTTTTTTTTTTTTTTTTTTTGAATGGACGAAGGTGTTAGCCTCAGATGGCTCTGACACCCTTACGCGGACAATATCGGTGAGCGCTTAGGGCTCTCAACCGAATAGTCTCCGCCTTTATCCGAAACTTTTATATCGGTTTCTGATATCCGTGTGGTGGTTACGAATTTTCATAAGATACCTGATTCTAAATACAGACATATTGAAACATTAAATTCTAATGTAGATTCTATTAGAGATGTACTCCCCTCTTGCGAATTTTGACGTACTATAATGTTACAAAGGAAGTAGAAAAGGCCGTAAACCTGTAACCGTTCTCATTTAGTCCCCGCCCATATCCGAAACTTTTATATCGGTTCGGATAGATTTTTCTTTCGAATATCCGTAAGTTCGGTTACAGAGGTCCATAACATCCCTGATACAACATCCCAAAAATCTGAATTAGATATTATATTAAATTCGTGTTCTATTTGCACGCACCTACCCATCTCATCTATCAAAACTACCAACGCGCTAACCAAAACAGGATTATCGAGATTTATTACAATTACTTTACTATACACAAATATCCAATCTGTGACTTCAAAGCTAGACCTATTCACCACTAGAGTGGATTCTCTCAAACCTACAATAATTGTAATAACCGAAACATGGCTTAAACTAAATTTACCAGACTCAATGATAAAAATACCCGGATACGACCTATATAGAGATGACAGAATTGAAAAACGAAGTGGAGGAGTGGCGATATATAGGTACATCAAACGAAACAGAGTTTTTAAATGTAAAATTGAACACTAGATATAATACGAAACAAGAAAGTTCTGAACGTCTATGGCTAGACATTAAAATTGGCAGTAACAAATTCCTACTTTGTGGATTATACCGGGGACATGATTCTACATTAGACCAAGATAATACGTTATTCAACCAACTTAACCATGTCTCTGAGGCAAATACGGTTGTTATAATGGGAGACTTTAACTATGGCGGAGTAATGTGGCCACTTGAGAATGGCGGATATGTTACGCCAAGGGAAGACAACTTTGTACAGTGGTTCAGAAGCAATAATCTCGAGCAGCTAGTAGACAGACACACCAGATTTCGCCAAGGAAATCAACCATCGTATCTTGACTTCATTTTAACAAACGATGAATCACTTATAACTAATGTAGACCACCAGGCCCCTATCGGCAAGAGCGACCATACTTGTCTATTGGCAACCATACAACTGCACATAAACTGAACTACAATAAGGCGGATTACAACAAGATAAATGACATGTTACAAGCCACCCAGCCTGGAGATATGAGCGACTCACACTGCGCTAAAAAACAATTTGAGATTTTTCTAAATGCACTTAGAAAAGCAATCCACTCACATGTGCCCCGGACGAGACATCAACACACAACAAGCAAGCCATGGATATCAAAAGATATCATAGAATTAATAAAACGTAAATCGGAGCTTCGGAATAGATACGTGTTGGCCGGACTCGATCAAAGCTACAGGGACTACAGAATCATAAACAATAAATTGATAAACCGGACCAGAGCAGCTCGTATGGCATATGAGAGGGAACTGCTACTGGCCGTACCAAAGAGATTCTACTCATATATCAGGCAACAAGTGACATCAAAAGTTAGTATACCATCAGTTCTACAAAACAAACAAGGCCAAATTGTAACTCAATCACATGAAATCGCTAAAGTACAGTACCCCTCGAACTACAGACCTATAAGTCTAACCAGTGTAGTGTGCAAGGCAATGGAAAAAGGCACATCAAGTTAAGCACATCAGAGGCTTCCTTACCACCCACCGCGTAATTGGCGACCAGCAACATGGTTTCTGCCCGCATCGCTCCACAGTATCCAACTTGCTGACATGTCTATCCTCATGGACAAAGCACTTCAACGAAAGAGTAATCATCGACATAATTTATCTGGACTATGAAAAAGCATTCGACAGGGTTCCTACGAAAATACTCTTACAGAAGCTAGAATTAGTAGGAATACGTGGAAAACTACTGAGCTGGATTGGGGCATTCCTACGACAAAGAACGTTACGAGTAAGAGTAGGTGAAACACTGTCAGAAGAACAAGATACACATAGCGGCGTGCCCCAGGGCTCAGTTCTGGGGCCGGTACTGTACATCATCTATATGTTTGATCTTCCACATTGCCTAAAATGCAATGTCAGTATGTTTGCTGACGACGCTAAGGTATTTGCAAACCCACTGATTGACTACGCCTGTCTTCAAAGAGACCTACACGAAATAGGTAACTGGTCAAAGGAATGGCTCTTAAACTTAATTTCCTCAAAATGTACGGTTTTACATATAGGTAAACGAAATCCCCGCTTGACCTACAAATTAGAAAACACACAATTGACAGATGTTAAGGTGCAAACAGACTTAGGCGTAAAGATAACAGAAGATCTAAAATGGGAAGAACAAATTACCTCGATCACAAAGAAAGCTAACAGCCTAATCTATCTTACTAGGAAAGCGTTTGGAACACTGACGCCGGAGATGATACATTTCAGGTCTGGAGCCCCTACTTTGTCAAAGACGTTGAGCTATTGGAGAGGGTGCAGCGTCGTTTCACCAAAATACCAAGAATACTAAAGCGACGCACATACGAAGAACAACTTGAGGCACTGAAGCTCACGACTCTAAAAGATCGCAGGGATCGGGGGGAATTGAGACCTACAAAATCTTAAATGGACATTACGACGTACAGGAGATCCAAAGTCTATTTAAACGAGACAATAATAACCGCCTAAGTTAACCGCGTTAATCAATTCAAAGACCGACTTGACAACCATCTCAACAACAACTCAAAGAGAACAACATGATATAGGCACTAAACAGTTGAATCAACTGCCTGCCTGATAACTCCTCTTGCAAATTTTGATGTAATGTTTTTTTTTTTTTATAAAAACTTTTGCGAATTTTACTGGATCTCACCCGATGGAAAGTGACGCTGCAGTATTATTACATAGGAAGTAGAAAAACCAGACAAGGTGTTTTAGTAAAGCTTTTATTGAAAAATATTATTTGATTTATTAGCCTATTATCAGACTGAAAAGCTTTGGCAATTTCAAAGAATTAATGATTATTTAAAAAGAGTACCAAAAAGTTTGTATGAAACTATGTAAACAAATATATAAAACTTGGCAGCTATAGATTAATGTACATAATAAAAAATATAATGTAATAACTATGTGCATATAAATCTTACAAGCTATTACCATTGCTAATGAAAAACATATTATGTAGAGGTAAAAATTAAACGGGGAACCTGATTCAAATTATAATTAGAATTTTAGACCAGCAACAAATTTACAATTGGATAATTGATTTTTGTTTTTTTATTTATTTATTATACCTAACAAAAGAGCTTTATTTAAATATCAAATATCTATTTATTACATGTATTTCTTATTATTTAGAACAGGGAACAAATTTAAAGGAATTTTATAATAATAATTATAGGTACATACTGAACAAACATATTTTCAGTTAGTACCTACCATATATTTGAAACTTTAACACTAACTTTAACAAATATGTCCATTTGGGTTGCTGCTATGTTGGTAACTACTGACAACTATGAACTAATATCAAAATTCAAAACACATTATTGAAGTAAGTCACTTCCATAAATTCTGAAATTAGTATCACAATAACATTTTTAATATATATACCACAACCTAAAAGGAAGACATCTTGAAATTTGTACACAATTTTATATTACTTTATTTATATTCCTACATATTTTATAATATAATTAGTAATATCAGTAAGGCACAAATAAGCACCATGCATATAAAAATGTATTATTGCTTCAATTTATATGTTTACCTCTAAGACTTTTTGTTCACTACAAATATCAATACTCAATCACAAATCCATAATCAACAAGGAACCCTTCACAATCTCCTTGTATCTCTCTTAGTACTAAACAAATGAAATAAAATCTTGAAACAAGAGGTCATTTTTGTTACAGTCATGTGTTCTCCCCCCCCTCCCCCTAAATGAATAATTATCATCACTTAGTTAATGAGTAATAGACTATGAACATTTAAAATGTACTTGAATATTATGGAACCCTACAATGAGCATAGCCCAACACAAAATTGGCCATTTTCTTTTGCATATTATTTTATGAAAATATATAATTCTATGACTATAGAATCAATTTTTACATTTAAGTTATTTTGAGTGTATAAAATAGTTTTGAATTTAGGTTGATTTAATTAATCATTGTACATTCCGTCAAGCAAAAAATCCATTCTCTTGTAATGCCTGTTCTTCCATGCTTCTTGACCTCTGCGTAAGGCCATATAACCTAGTACTGCAAACATAGGTACAACTAATATAGTTATAACAACAGGCATTATCATCCCTGGATGTCTACTAGCATTCTTTGGGTAAACTTTATTTGAATCTTCGTTGGGTGAAGGCATCTGATTGTTAACCAAGGTCTTTGATGATGATTTCATAGCTGGGATGTTAGACTGCTGAGATTCATCCATTTTATCTAGAGCTTCAAAAGACAAAACTGTAGGCTTTTTATGTATTATCTTATTCAATACTGCACTTGAGGAATTATTTATATTATTATTGATTTGAGTAACATTGAGAGTTTTTAATTTTGAGGCATCATGTGCTTTCTTATTACTTTCAAACAATAATTTCTCTTTATCATCTATTGAAATTTTCTTAGTCTCAATTTTGGAATCTTCCGAGTTTACAATTCTTGTGGCTACAGCATCATTGGCACTGTTCTTCATAAGAGGTACAGTTAAATCATTATTACTTAGCTGTGGTGTATTTAATTTTACAGCTAAGTTATTTTCTCTAAGATCACCAACACCATTTCGACGTGCCACAGGTTTATCCTTTTTAGTACCCAATTCTTTATCCACCTCGGACTGAATATAATTTTTCTTTGGCAGTAAAGAAGAAAAAGTATCAGGTAACAAAGAGCCACCTTCGCTTACCATTAGTTTAGGCTGGTTGGGAATTTCGTTGTATGATTTAATTGCCGTAGAACTTTGAGTCAAAACTTTTTCTGGGTTTGCTATCGTATTTATAGTTGTATTATTACCGCTATAGATATTCGGAATAAACAAAATATTACATAACAGAATCAAAAGCATCATCCTGGAATGTAAAATGAAAATAATTGTGGTTTCAAATAATAAAAATAACAAAAAAAAACCAAAACTTTTGCACGCACACTCAACACAAATAATAAAACTGTCATACGTAAGAAAGATGTCAGTTAGTGTCGTGTCAATGTCAGTCAGTGCGGTTTTTTTAAATGAAATTGTGGCTATGGATACGAACCTTTTAGCCTTGTCAAAATTGATAAGAGTGGTGGTGATATTTATAATCGGTAATAATTTTAAAGCAGAGAACCCAGGACCTCAAAGTTTTTACATACCAGTCGATCTCATTTTATAACCAAAATAGGCTGCGGTGCCCATTTACCATCAGGCGAGCATTAAGTTAGTTTGTCACCTTTAGTGACCCTAAAAACCAAAAACAGTAATAAAATTCATGGCGGAATTATATATTTGTACCTACATTAATAGCTCTATCACTAAGTTTAGTAGTAAAATTCAAAGCATTTATTTATATTTTAGACTTCAGAGGGAGTGATCTCGAAGAGGTGGCTCCAGTTGGTTGAAAAACTATAAATTATTAGATTTAACTTTGTAACCGTGTATTATAAAATGTATCAGCTGTTTGGTATAAATTATGCAATTTCTGAGCACCTCATCACATTTTATTTTATAACGATTGTGTTAGCCTCTAATGGTTCTTACAACCTTACACGGATAGCACATAATTATTATGTGTTTTAGGTACTTCAGTAGGTTGTATATATGGAGTAAGTTATATATACATACCTATGGAATGTAGAAGTAAAGGAGGACCATCTCAGTGTACTAAAAAGTGTCCCTTGAAAGGGAACAAATTAAGGTGGCGCTGCTGTAGCAAGTGGAAGAATTTTAAATAGAGCGCCACAAATTATTAGATTAGGATAGATAAAATTAATAAAAAAGGAAAGAAACATTTCCGTTTTTTTACAGCGCATTTTTTATAGTTATTATAATATATAGACAAACATGAGTATGGAATAAAATTATACAGTGATTTTAAGTACCCCAATTAATTGTAAATAGGAAATAGAATATAGTAAAGAATTACCGGAAACCAACCCAGCACACTTCACTCTGTTCATATCATTTCCACTTGCTACACTAGCGCTATTTCGGTGAGAATTCTAAACCTAATTTGCTGTTTACAAGTGGGCACTTTTTCGACTAATCCCCCATACAAGATTGTCCTCCTTTACTTCTACACTCCACATTAGGGCTGTTGATATTTTTAAAAATATCGGGTTTTCGATATATCGATATATTTGGCTGATTATTAGGCACTAAAAGACTGATTGCAGAAGCAACTCGTTCAGATGCTACAGATGTGGCAGAAGTAATCAAATATTTAACAGGTATTTCTGATAGCACGGGAGTAAAATGCCTACATCAATCCAAAATTTCAGTGCATTTCAAGACCTTGAAATATTTGGCTGATCTAAATACTGTTTTAATTCAGCAGGTATTGTACCAAAACTCAAAATCATACGTGGACTTTTTTAAAAATAGTTTTTTATAATGAATAAAAAATAATTAGAAATTGTTGAGTGTCGGCTAACTTAATTTTTATAAATAAAATAGTAGATTAAGTTTACGATGTTTTTGTAGATTTAATGAATTACGAAAAAAAAAATGATTTAAAAAAATATCGACCCCCGATATCGACATTTCAATATCGATCTATCGATATATCGTCCAAAAACATATTAGTAATAAATATCCATATTTCAAAATAATTATATCGATATATCCATTCCTACTCCACATACCAAACTTCATCTGTCATGAAGTTACCAGCACTAAATTAATTTATGTTTATTAAATTGACATACCAATTGCCAACAATTGTCTGACAAGCCCGACTTTCAAATGACACTAAAATATTTTTTGTAAAGAATATCTCATTAAATTGAATTCAAAATGTAATGGTGACTCTCTAATTAATAGGTTATTGACATTCCTGTTTATTTTATTCAAAATGAGAACACGCAGTAATTCGGGGGTGCGCCTTGATTATTATCAAAGGGTAGTACACAAGTTAATTTTAGATCATCAGCAACCAGTGACCGGTTTATTCCCTGCCAGCCCGCACAATGATCACGCTTGGATCAGGGATAATCTATACTGCATACTGGCAGTATGGGGTCTATCCATGGCTTTCAAGAAAATTGCAGATCAAGACGAAGATCGAGCCAAGACATTTGAATTGGAGCAGAGTTGTGTGAAGCTCATGAGAGGTTACGTAGATTTGTTATGGTATTCGCCAACACATTTCCACTATCCATTTAAAGCATTGATAAAAAAATTACTTTTTAATATTAAAAGTATGATTATTATGCATCAGTTGAGATGAAAAAAGTCGCCGAACTCTTTTATATACGCCGAATACTTTTTAGGCCGATAAAGCTGTCCTTTTCTATATGAGAAGTTCCTATATTTTTAACTGTGATATGAAGTTTAATTATTATTCAATTGCGTCTAAACTTGTAGTGGCTCTATAAGTTTAGTGGTAGATTGTAGATTAATATAGGATTAATTAAGGCAAACACAGGGAAAGTGTAGCATACAAAAAATATCATACAGTTTATAAATACAATATTATTAATTTTCACACCGTCAGGTCGAAGATAAGAGCAAATGCATATAAAATTGTTAAACTCCACAATACCCAAAAATATGACAAAACTAAACTGGGACCAATCAAAATGAATTCTTATTTGCCTTTTTCAGGTCTATTAATGGCTATGATGCAGCAGAAAGACAAAGCAGAAAAATTCAAGAGCACACAGCATCATTTGGACTCACTCCATGCTAAATATTCGTCTGCTACTGGCCGAACTGTTGTCAAAGACAATGAGTGGGGACATTTGCAAATTGATGCCATTTCCCTATATTTACTCATTCTTGCCCAGATGACTGCATCGGGTCTACAAATTGTATTTTCCCTTGATGAGGTGGCTTATATCCAGAATTTAGTATTCTACATTGAATCTGCATATTGTATTCCTGACTATGGTATTTGGGAGAGAGGTGATAAGACCAATCATGGCTTGCCAGAGCTCAATGCGAGCTCCATTGGTATGGCCAAAGCGGCTCTCGAAGCTATGAATGAATTAGATCTGTTTGGAGCCCGTGGAGGACCTTCCAGTGTCATTCATGTTCTAGCAGATGAGGCTCAAAAATGTCAGGCAGTATTACAATCAATGCTACCCAGGGAGTCTAATAGCAAGGAGCTAGATTCAGGCCTATTATCAATTATAAGTTATCCAGCATTTGCTGTTGATGATCCACAATTAATAGCTAAAACAAGAGATACAATTGTTACTAAATTACAAGGGAAATATGGTTGCAAAAGGTTCCTCAGAGATGGCCATAAAACTCCAAGAGAAGATCCTAACAGGCTTTACTATGAGCCCTGGGAGTTAAGAATGTTTGAAAATATTGAATGTGAATGGCCCTTATTTTTCTGTTACCTCATATTGGACTATTGCTTCCAAGGTGATAAAACAAATGTTAGTGAATATATGCAGAGATTAGAGAAGATAATGATAAGGAAGGATGATGGAATAAAACTAGTACCAGAGCTGTATTCAGTTCCAGCAGATAAAGCCGATTTGGAGCAATCTGACCCAGGAAGTCAAGAGCGCATACCTCAGGGTAGATGCCCATTCCTGTGGGCACAGTCTTTGTATATTCTTGGAAAATTATTGCAAGAGGTAATTTCAGAAAAGTTACATAAATTCTTATTAGAAATAATAAGCTTTGGATGTATTACTGACTTTCATATTTCAGGGTTTCTTAGCAGTAGGTGAATTGGATCCTCTAAACAGACGGTTATGTTCAGAGAAGAAGCCTGATGTGGTTGTTCAGATTGTGATCCTTGCAGAGGACAATGAAATTAGAGACAAATTGCTTGAATATGACTTACATGTTCAGACTATCAGTGAAGTAGCACCTATTGAAGTCCAGCCAGCTAGAGTTTTGAGCCATCTTTATACATACTTGGGTAAACATTTCTATAACCATATTATAATTTAAATGGGTTTTTTCTTTAATGTGATGAAGTTCAGAATTTATAATACATAATAATGCTATTGGAAAGTAATATAATAAACACTGTAATTATTTTGCTATTAAATAATTTTCTAAGGGACTTATGACTGACTATTTGCAAGTGAGTCCAAAGTGAGGAGAGCACACGGCGAACACAACGCGAAGAAATGGGGAAGAAGTGGTGGTTGTGGAATGCGAGATTACAAAGGGGCTTGATGGCGGTTTTCGCGCTGAGCTCGCTGCGCTCACGCGGTGTCTTCGCGGCGTGTTCGCCGCGAGCTCGGTGCTCACTCGCCTCGCTTTGGACTCGCTTGCAAATTGCCAGTGTGATAACGTTCTAAGTGGGTATATAAGATAACAAAGCACCCACCCGCTCAATAATGCAAAGGCTTAATTTTATTCTGATTGTTTTGTAGGTAGAAACAAAAAGCTAGGCTTATCTGGTAGAAAATCACGTGATGTTGGCATCCTCAGTACCAGCAAATTATATTCTTTAAATGATCGCATATTTGCATTCACTCCACAGGTATGTACATCTATATAATTATTATATCATATAATCAAATAGATGATTGGGATAATATATTGGTGAATCATTTCTAATACCATTGCATTATATATTACAATGATGTTTCCTCTATTATATCTTTCCAATGTACTAATTATTTCTTTGGTTTATTAGTTTTCTGATATGAAGCGTTTCTACATTGCTTCCGACTATGAATTGATGGTTGATACACTCAAAGCTGAAATTAATTTCTTGAAGTCCTCTTGGCAAAATCTTCTTGGAAGACCGCTTGTTGTTTTGACTTTGAATCAAATGTATTTAGGTATTATTTATTTTTTTGTTTATTTGCGGTTGTTTGTTCTGCTTGCGATTTTCCCCATCCTGATTTATTTATTTATACAGATGTTGGTTTTATTAATTTATACTAACACCATGCCATTCATCGAGTATTTTTACGTGCTAATACGAAAATTTTGGTTGTGGATTATTTATTTCCAGCAGGTGGTTATATTGTTTGCTGTACATAATGAAAGTGTTTCATCGTTGTTTTGATTTGATCCCACGTTTCTCTCTATGGACATTGTAGACTTGAATGTATTAGATAACTACTCGTATTATTAATTAAACCATTCCACATATTTATTAGATTTAGTAAGTACCTAATTCATGATTTCCATGAAATATGTTAGTAAATTTCCATATTATTTAATCACAGTGACATTGACCAGGTACTCTGTCCTTTCTCCCCCACCGGTTGTTGGCTCTTGGAGCTTAGACATAAAATGATTTCAAATAAATTCCACCAGTAACATTGTTGGTATTAAATTTTGTCTACAGAACCTTTTCTGTGGTCATTGAAACATGCACTTGACCAGTTTCATAGTTAACTCTAGTGCTAGTTTATCATTTTGCATTTTTAGCTTTAGAAGTAGAAATACCCTATGGTCCCTAATGTAATCAGTCCCTTAGTAATAACATTTGGCATGGGTGTGGTGTGTAGAATTTCGACTACGAGGAATACTACATGTCGCGCGACCCGGCGCTGCTCGCCAGCACTTTCATGGCGAACGTCGCCTTCCTCGGAATGAGCTGGAAACAAATGCTAGGCCGGCCGACCATCACCTTACTCGCGACGCAGTACCTTTTAGGTAAAAATTATGTTATATCATTAGGCTGTAGCTAACAGTAGCCGCAAATACCTACGCATGGTTGAGGGTTCGAGCAGGTAATGTGCGAGCTTAGAGGGGTTGACTTAAAATCTTTTACAGTTTTGTACAAACATTACTAACTAAACATACCTAGTTGGATTAGATAATGGTATTTTCAGTGGGCATTGTATTTTTTTGTAATGAACGGTTATGTCGGGTAAGCAACTAATCAAAATTAGTCACCTATTTAAACATTTATACATACAAAAAAGAAATGAATATATAAGCTACCTCTCCACTTAGCTACAGACCTACACATAACGCGATTATAATATAAAAACGATGTAGTTAATATATTAAATTTATTGCATCTCATAACTAACACCCTTCAATTCATTGATCATCAACCTCGCTTTCAAGCTATGTGTGAATTCCTTGAATTATGTAACTATTTAATTAATATTACCGAATAATATTTCAGATCAGGGTAGGATACCAATGGCTATGATAACTACGATGAAGAAACTCAAATCTGGTTACATTAACGGTACTAGAGTGACACTTGGCAATCTTGGAGAGTTTTTGAGCACATCTGCAATAACTAACTTGAGTTTCTTGGGTAGTCAAGAAGAAGGTTACCCTGATAGTGAGTAAATGTTTTTTTTGTAGAAAGTAAGCCGTGTACGACTTCTATAGTGTGCTCCATAAAATAAGTCTTTTTAGTCACAATATTATTTTCTACGACATTATATTGTTATGCAGCGTACGACGGGTGGAATTTAGCAATGCAAACACGAGTAGTGTACAACTCTGTCTCAGTAGCCACGGCTCCGATGAAACTGGTTTATTGTGGAGTAGCCGAATGATTTTTTGCTACTCGTAGTGATTTATAAAATCTTGTTTCAAAGGAGTATTCTAGATGTTTATCAAAGTTCTTTGATCACCATCGATACTGTACTAATATGATCAACGCTCATAATGTTTACGAGCAAATTGTTCGATGTTGCGTAGTGCAAACACAGTTGCTGCATATCGTACAACTCAACAAATTCACAACAGTGCCCTGAGCACGAATATTTATCGCAAGCGTAGCGTCATCGTATCGAGTGCGCCAAAATACTGGTTTGTATGGAAAAATTAACATCGCACATACCGTGACGTTGCGCGATGTTCAATTTCCCATTACAATTGATCCCAGTGCTTAGGCCTCTAAACAGACTAAAGGGTCTCAAGTTTAGATAACCCTAATGGTTTCATGAACGTGGACGATATGAATTATTTCAGAATTGAATCCCCAAGTGCAGAGCTACCTGGAGGAGCACCTGCTGAAGTCCCTAAGCAACAAGATCAGCTTCGTGGCGCGGCCGCCCGGCGCCAAGCACGCGCGCTCGCTGCGCCGGCGCATGTCCGTGCGCGGCGCCATCAAGAAGACGCGATCCATCAACGTGGACTGTGAGTACTTTGCTTATCTTTTATGCTGATTATGTCCTTTATTTTGACAGGAAATTTTGATATGAAACCTTCATTGGTAGTCGCGATTTGAAACTCGATAAAACTAACAAAAGACAAACATTCATCTGTAGGATTTAGTCTAGAGGGAGAATGAGATAGTCATAGTTTTCTGAAGTTCTCACTTCTACTGCGTGTGAAAGTATGGTATGTGAAGTTGTTGTTAAAGGGTGATTTTTTATTTGAGGGTGTTAGCCAGCCGCGTACTAAAAGGGTCCTCCCGCCGTGCAAATCGAAGACTTATCATTGTGCAATAACAGTTTGCCATATTACGTTGTTACTCGTGCCCCTTCAGTGGAGACATGTTGATCATAATAATGAAGGCATGAAGAGATAAGTAATAGAATGTGGGTAATCAAGACATAGGCTTGACTACAGACAGAAGCTGAAGGTGGTTAGCCTATAAATTATTGTTGAATCTATTGTTACTAAGATTTCGGATATATCCAGTTTAAGCCAGATTTCTTAATGTTATCTTAATTTGTATTTGCAGCGGACACCCTAGGAATGGAGGGAGAATATGTGGGACCACCGTTAGAACGGAAGCCGTCTTGGCTTGAGGTGGACCCTCTCCTCGGCAGGAGTCCATCGCCTGAGGAGGCTCGGAAAAAGGCCTTTACAAAGTAATTAATCTTTTTTTTTTATATTGCACTTTTATAGAATTGGATATACCTTCAATGTGAGTAGTGAGTTTGGCCGAAAATTTATGCTGGTGGAAGGCATCAATAGAATCATGGTTTATGCTAGTGTTAGCATTAGATATGATATTGATTTGTCATTTGATTTTTATTGTATTTTAGAGGTACATCAACAACTAATCTGGGAGTTGTAACACCAACGATCGAAGTAACAAAAGAGAAAAGTCCTACCCCACCTAAAGAAGGTAAGATTTTGTAATTTAATCCATGTATGTAACTTCTTATAAATAAGAATGTCAGACTGTCCGTCTATTTGATAGCAAAAGCAGAGAAGTTTTCTGAAACCCGCAAATAGACACGGGACACTTTTAATTCTGAGAAAGTAGATGATACCGTATCATCATTTTATTTAAGAAATAAATTAGAATGAACGAAACACCAAAACAATACAATTATAACAATTTAAACTCAAACAAATTTAGTCTTATACAGGTGTATACTACCCGTAACGCCGAAAGCCCTTAATGGGGCCTTATAACGAGTCCATTCACAATATTTAAGAACCGTAGTAACGTTGTATAACATACCCCAAGAAAAATAAATATTTTTATGAATGAAAAATAGAAAAACTATTAAAGTAGACAATTATTAGGTAAAATAGATACGTTGACAGGCCAGTTGGCTTGGTGGTTACGCTCTGACTGCCAAACCGAAGATCGCGGGTTCGATTCCCACCCAGGACAAACATTTGTGTGCATGAACATGTCTGTTTGTTCTGTGTCTGGGTGTAAATATCTATATAAGTATGTATTTAGAAAAAAAAGTAGTATATGAGTTATCTGGTTTCCATCGTACAAGCTCTGCTTAGTTTGGGACCAGATGGCCGTGTGTAAAGAATGTCCCAGGATATTTATTATTATTTATTAAATAATCTGGTTCCCTGACATGACAGCTTATTAGGGTCATTGGCTTTGATAATTAATTATATTTTTACGGGGTATTTTGTAACACGTTATATAATAAACAACATTGTTCAGGTATTGTTAACAAGAGCATCCCATCTGTAATCCGCAACCGCACAATATCGGAATCGCAGAACTTGATATACGCAGAGCAGGAGACCGACGAGCTGATCGCGATGTTGAGAGAAACAGAGAGCTTGGACGAACAGGGAGATATTCTGCAGTACCTGGTTGATACACATGGCCTGGACTTTAATTCTGGTAAGTACAATATGTAGTAAAAGCTGTTCTTGAATGTGAGTTCTTTTTATTTTTTTTACTGGATAAGCTTATGTTGAGCACATGATGATGTGGCCCCCGGTGGCAGAGCCTAGGAGGCGAGCCTGGATCTGCCTCTCGGTTGAAACACAGTGGTATATGTTCCTCTGGGTAGTTAGCTCTTCTATTTACAATGCCTATGTTTGATTAAACTTAAGCGATGTTATAATACTAACAACTTATTTGGTAACTAATTGACTCAGGCGTGATTTTGCGGCAATCCATTGTAAGATTATACAAACAACAAATATTATCTAGTAACTAATTCCGCTGGATCTCGTTCTCTGTCAAGTCCCAAACAAGGAAACTCGCCAGAAAATCGACATGTGTTTCGCTTCTATGAGAAGCATCTTCAAGACGTATTATACCCACTGTCACTACACAAGCACCACAGACGAGTTACGTCCTGGTTGGATAGGTAACATGTCTGTGGTGCTTTAGTGCTTAGAAGCGAAACACGAGTCGATTTAAACTTATTTGGTCCTAATCTCTTCAAGTGAATACCGCTACTAAAAACTCTTTGAGTTCTTCAAGTCATTAAGGTTATAACCAAGAACAAAAATAGATCAGTTATTAAGGATTGTGCTTTTTCACCAGGTATGCTAGAAAACGGCAAACCAGTAACAGTGAAAGATCTTCTCAAAGTTTTATATGAGAAGGCATGTACACAAAAGCTATGGGGTCTAGTTCGGCACACAGCTGGTATGCTCGGCAAGAGAGTTGAAGACCTAGCGAAGGCAGTCACTGATCTATTGGTGCGACAGAAGCAAATCACTGTGGGCATGCCACCAAACAATGAACACACTATAACAGCACCCTTACCAGAGAATGAATTAAGGCAATTGATACATTTGGTAAGTACCATTTTATGATGTCTATTCATATAAGCTTATCAACATTATTGTTGCATACATCCTGCTGATATTGACATTTGTATTTCCTTCTGATTTCCCTAATGAACATACTCATATTAATATTTTAAAATCCTACTCCAAACTAATCCAGAATATAAAAATATGAAAATAAAGTTGAAAAATTTAATTCTTAAACTAATCCAGAATATAAAAAATATGAAAATACACTTTAAAATTAAATTCACATTTTATAGCATGCCTACATCTCTACATTATTTATTTACTCATAAATAAAAGTCAATATTTTTTTATATTTGTTGCATGCAGACATTTCGTCATGAGAAACATGGGCATGAAAACAAAAAGGTAATGAAATGCATGATATCATTATTTATCCAAAATTGAGTGATGCAGAGTGGATACTTCAGGTTTTGTCTGCTTCTACCTATTCATCATCAATATTTTATCCTCTCACACAGATTTTCACAAAGAGTGATCCTTGGAATTAAACTAACACTAGTACCCAAGGCGACGGCCGATCAGTTAGGATGGTAGTTGGTGATATAAGCTTACTATCACACCGCTGGTCGGGGGTTCGATTCCCACTGAGACCAAATATTTATTTTCATAAATATGACTGTTAGTTCTATGTCTGGGAGTAAATCTATATAAGTATGTATTTCAAAACTAGTATAGGTATGTAGTATATCAGTTATCTGGTCAACATAGTACAAGCTATGCTTAGTTTGGGATCAAATATCCCTATGTGAAAAATGTGCAAGGATATTTTACTATTCTGAGAAATACTAAAAACAATTAATAGGTCCAATATAAGATATTGAAACTTTAAAAAATAGTTAACATAACGTTTCATACAGGCGTACGGTGACGACGAGAGTACAGCGATGTTGACGCAAGAGTTGCTGGTGCACCTCGCCATGTTCATCCGCACTGAGCCACAGTTGTTCTTGGAGATGTTGCGACTCAGGGTCGGCCTTATTATACAGGTAATTTATATTATTAACCTAACCGTTTTATCTAAAATACAAGGTGGTTTATACAATAATATGTTTTTCTTTTTTAACTTATGAATTTAGTAGTTTTTTCAAAATATGTACAAGTGGTGGCTTTAAATGTTGTGCATTATGTGGGACTTTATTGCTAGCAGAAATGTCTTTTCTAAACTCTGATGGTATTTTCGTACATTATGGTTGTATTTAAATGATCAAAATCGTCATTATTAAAATTAGCAACTCTAGAACTAATCAAAAAGTATAAAGCATAGCAGGGTCTTGTTATCATTTAGTAAGTGGTGAACCTTTTCTTCTGAAATCATTTAAATGTACTTTCTGAGTCTTGACCCCCGTGCATAGTTACACTCTCTAATACATAGCGATATCATTCCTAAATTATAGAGCTACACTGCCCTATTATAGTCAGAATTGAATTCTAGGTGATGGCAACAGAATTATCGCGAACACTATCGTGCGACGGTGAAGAGGCCTCCGAGCACTTACTCAACCTATCTCCGTTCGAGATGAAGAATTTACTTTATCACATCCTCAGCGGGAAAGAGTTCGCTATCAATAGTGGTAATAATCGATTTAATATATTACAGTAGGGATTTTTTATATTATGTATATAGGAATTTTTATGTGTTTGATTATGTTTTTGTATAATCTTACAATGGATTTCCACAAGGTCACGCCTGAGTCAATGAGTTATATTATGTATTTATTTATTTACTTTATGTATCATAAAAGATGAAGATAGATTAGTGATTCATAAAAGATGGCGTCGTATGGTACGCCAAATCGAGCCAAATAGAATCACAATGATCAGCCTTTCTATTAAAACTACATAATTGACTATGTCGAAGCGCTTCGAGCCAAATCAAGTTCGCGCGTCACTCGTGAATTGCTCGCCAACTTCAGCTTCCGCGGAATGTACGTTCGATTCGGCTCAGCGCGTTTCTTCATACCAACAAGAGGGTTTATATATTTTTAACATGATAAGCTGCTTCTAAATTAAACCAAGAATATTGCATTATTTCTTTACTTACCTTAACAGTATTACAATATTCAGGACCTTCTTTTCCATTGGGCATTCTGGGCAAGTACCTAGAACCCCGCGATTCATGGGGCTCCCTAGTTCACATTTCCAAACGATAACCGATGTTACGGAAGGAATTGAAGCCCATGGACGGCCAGAGGTTACAGAGAACGCATGCAACAGATCGAATCGTCAAATCCGATCGGTGTGTCGCGCTCTTAGAGCTCTCATACTCTGTCTTAGGGGCCCCATTATCCTATAGTGCCCAGGGCCTTTTATAGTTGAAAGACGGCATTGATCATATTGATATATCTTCTATTGCGATATAATCACCCGGCAAAAATATAATTTTATATATTGTATATATTTAATTAATATTTATATATTTCTTTTGCAGCGAATTCAATGTTTTTAATAAGGGATAGGATCGATAAGAACAAAGGCGAGTGGTTATGTTTGCAACTGACTGTGCTTTTGTATAAGTTTGTGTGTACCCCATATTTATTAGTTTTTGGTGATGACGAGTTTAATACCTGAATTTGGCCTTTAAATTTTATTCGTGACTTCATAAAGTAGTCACTTATGTTACGATACGACAAAATTTCAATAAGTGTAAATAGAAATATTATTCAAAATTACCCTACAATACTTAAAGGATTTTTTATTTAGAATCTCCTCGTCACTATCAGTTTTGTTTTCTATTGATTATAATAGAATATTCAAACAGTTTTCAATGAATCGCTTTTATTTTTATGTCGATTTCCACAATATTACCTATATCAAATAATTTTGTATATAACTTGCCCTTTCTTCCTTCTGTAATAATTATTTGTAAATAATACCTTCTTGTGCTTAATTTCATATTTTACAAAAACAATATTAGGTACTAATTCAATTATTCCAAATATCGATCTGTTGTTCTGAAATAATTTGCTATATTTATATTTACAGTTGGACGAGGCAACTTCTCAATAGTGAGTAACAAATCAAACCGTTACGGGAAGAAATCTCAGATCGTGTTGGAAGGACAATCTTTACAAGGCACTTCTGAAGAAAGTAAGTTAAATAATCATTACTACGTCACTAAGTTAATACAGTTACACTGTTAATTACGCAATTAGTGTATTACCACAATAACCAACCATGGACTCCAAAAATATGAGTCCAAATCATTCATATATTGACCCCTAAATACGGCGTTTCCAGGATCTCAAGATTTCTTTCTGATGATTATCTACACCGCAAAGTTATTCGTAAACGTAATAGTGGCAATTTAAATCTACCATGGCAGTACTTGAGACCCAGTATATAATATAAGGCTTTCTGCTTTAGACCTTTGGCCACATTTAAGCCACATAATCACACCGTAATAAATATCCTAGGACATTATTTACCCACGGCAACTAAGCTAAACCGGAAACCAGATATCTGATGTATTTTAATGTATACTACTGTTTTTTTAATATGTGGTATTGTTATAATTTCAGCGCCAATAGCCGAGCCGGACCGTCAGGGCCAGTGGCTGCGTAGACGACGGCTGGACGGAGCGTTGAACCGTGTCCCGCGGGACTTCTACCCTCGCGTATGGGGAGTTTTAGAAAAGGTAGGCTTAGTACAAACTTGAAACCTCTTCTTTTTTCAATAGATTTTTAACAGTTTGATACTCGGGGATTGATTGGTCGTGTACAAATTCTTCAAAAGTAATTATGTTTGTCTCGTGGATAAAAAAATCCGTTCAAGACAATAAAAATATTGATCTTTTCTTTCCTGTTGTGTCGGGACAGTTAATCAGTTTTTTTTATTGGCTGTTTGATGGCTATCAGCCAAGTTTATGTAACAACAACAAACATCTTGGAGCATTGTTTACACAAGAATATCATTCTCCGAGCCCGATTCTCACGCCTTCGATATAAATATAATACTCTAATCTTGTCATACATTTCTACTATGCTTTTTTTACTAATTTTATTATTATACAAATCGTCATAAATTATTCTTTGTTTTTGTATAATTTCAGTGCCAAGGCCTTGTCATACAAGGAAAAATCCTGCAACCGAATCTAACCCAAGAGATGACATCTGGGGAACTAAAGTTCGCGCTCGCAGTGGAAACGGTATTGAACTCGATACCGCAGCCGGAATACAGGCAGCTCGTAGTCGAGGCGTTAATGGTGCTAACTCTTGTAGTGGAATATAAAGCTGTTGCCAATTTGGGCGGAATGATCGGCGTCGAGAACTTAGTGCACAAAGCTAACTTGATATTTTTGGAGGATCAGGTAAAGATATATTTTTATCATATAATTTCTGCCATCATTCTCAATCTGGTGATTGATGAGGTAGCCGAAGGAGTTAAGCATAAAAATCGTAGAAGGGATCTGGCACTCAAGGGCAGCTCCTTCTACGATTGTTCGGAGAACACCCGTATTTGCTTCTCGATAAGCTTAATTCTACTTGTCAAGTTGTTTGATCCAAATTGATCATTGATTATTTTATATCAAGGTCATTTATTTATCATGAGGTATCCTCAACAAACTCTTTTATGATACGTAAGTAAGTATGAATGTGGTCCACAGACGCGTTGCAACGGCGACGCGACCCTGTGCTGCGCGAAGGCCGAGAGCGTCGGCGGCGCGCTGGTGTGCGGCGGCGCGGCGGGCGTGTGCCAGCACCTGTACGACAGCGCGCCCAGCGGCAGCTACGGCACCATGACCTACCTGGCGCGCGCCGTGGCCGCCTTGCTCGCCGAGCGCCTGCCGCACGACGAGCCCATCGAGTGCACTATTACTTAGCCATTTGACCATTGTTCCGAGGAACCCACTAAAACGGACCTACGCTACGATCGAAATAAAATACATTTATTAAATTTAGGTCAATCGATTCTGGAATTGGATCTATAGGTTGTCGATGATGTTTAGATATTTTCACTGTAAAATTTGTAAAAATAAATTAATTCCGGACAGCAAGGTCGGTGAGTCGACGATAAAAATTGCCAAGATCTAGGAATTAGGCTATATGTTCTCGCATTATATTTTACGAGAAGCTAGAGAATTTATTTTTATACTATTGCTGTGTAACTTCAATCTCATTCATTGATAAAGAAATCTATGTTTTGTATTAATTAAGAGAACTAGCTAGATTTAATTTTATTTCTGTCACAATATAATTATCGACATTGTTTTTATTTTATAATTTTTCTTTCTACTACATATTATTTGTTGATTTAAAATGTTGTTTACTGATGATATAATCCATTATTATGTCACAAAATAAAAAAAAAAACTTTTTCATATTATTCTAACAAACTCGTCTTTTGTTGTGTCATTTACAACACATAAATTATAAATTGTTGACAACAATTAGTGATGTGTTATATTTTAAGAACTTTATGCTTAATAAAGACTAAATACTAATTACATTATTCCTTTTATTAACTTGAATCTAGTTTTTAAAATTAAAACAAAAAAAAATGGGAATAAACTCATCTACTTCAAACAATTCTTTCTAAAACTCAACATTGTTATATAATAGTTTCACTATAGTCATTATGCTTCATCTTTTTTACCAAATGGGTTCATTTTCGAAAGCCAGGATGTGGTGCTTCTGAAATAAAATAGAGATTAATAGTTTCTTACCAGGTTTTGTAGAGAAATATGTATAAGTGACTGAGTGAGAACTTACGATATTTCATCAGGCGAACTCTTTGTTTCCTCAATCCCCGCAGCTTTCAATTTCTCTACAAGGTTTTTTCTATATATATTTTTTAAAGGAACAGGCCTATTAGCCGCCTCCTTCTGTTTGGCTACTTTGCATAGAGCCTCGTACCATGATAAACCATACCATTCAATTTCTTCAGGTGTGTACTGCAATACATATCAATGATTAAACTATTTTTATAACCTCCCAAAATACATTACTATACATGTAGGCTGATCATCCAATAAATTGGGCCATCACAAGACAGTCTTTTACACGTTCAATGCCATCGACTCTCCCTGCAAGTCCACGTAAATTTTATTCCAGTGCCGGCGACTCGCTTGGCGAGTTCACTGTATTTCGGTAATATATCCAAAACGCATGAGCATTTAATGCTCAAAATTACAGCGTAGACTAAATATGTGCTAACCTATACATTTACATGGTGGCCTTTAGCAAACACAATTTTATATTTGAAAAAAATAAATAACATTATGGAGTGCCAGTAGTAGTGGCACTGGACGTGTTAAAAAAGTGGCTGAGCAAAAATAAATGGGCTTTAGCTTAACTTTAAACCATTAATCATATCTTCATAAATATGTCCTAGCCACATGACCTCTGAGATGTTAAGTTAATAACAAATATGCACTCATCTCTGATCTATATCTTTAACATCCCATGTGTTTCTTTTGTGTACAACAGTTGAACCATATGCACCCTTTGAATTAAAACACATAAACAATGTAAATATAATTGTTTAGCCAACTATGTTGACTTTTCCTCTTCAATAAAAACAAGGCAGTAACCAAGACTGCCAATACACAGCTATTAAAAAATTAAAGTGAAAAATATACTTACAGATGATAAGTAGGTTTTATATTCATTATAAATATCCATTTGCTTCTGAGAATCATGGTCATATCTCGGGCAACCATTCATTAATTCCGTTAGGATTTGTTTTTTAAGTTTTAATGCCAGCATAGACACAAGATCACAGGCAGGAGTCTTGAGCAAGTAGTGATCAAACCCATAGTGATCATGGATCAGTTTGATGGTACGGTCAGTGACTGTGACAGATAGGTGAGTGTTGAGAACCTCCGATTTCACAACAGTTCTTTTGAGAATGGGCACCCAGTAGTGTGGCACACGGCGTCTATTTGGATCTCGCTTTTGGAAACCTAGGAGAAAAATTGGTGAAAATAAACATAAGTAACATGATTTAGCTCAAGTACAGTTAAAATAAGTATTCACTTTACTGACTGAGACAGTCCTGTTTTGAATATAGTAAGCACTATAAAACAATTAATTATTATATGTATATTATTTTATATATATATATATATATTATTATTAACAATTAATTAAATAAGCATGCATTTTACAGTGTTTTGTTCAAGTGAATTTTAATGCTATGAAACTATTGTAACTATTAACCTTTGATGGCCATGGAGGTTTTCAAGACTAACCTTTAATAACAGCTTCACCACCCCAAATCCCATCATTGACCTCTGCAGGCAGTTTTAAAGGAATTGCTATGTTTTGTATTGGGAGCGTTTCGCCTGTCAGCTCGTCACGCTTCCATTTGCCTTCTTGTGGTACATAATGCACAGCAGCTGGCTTCAGAACCTTCCATTCTCGCCAGAATTTCTTGTACGCCGCGGGTAGCTCAGAGGCAATGCCAACTTCAAACCTACTTCTTTTCTTGAATGTTTTAGATAATTGACGCGCAGTTGACTGAAAAATTCAACAAGTAAGGTCGTACAAGGAGGATGACAAAAATGACAATAAATGATGAAACGTAGATTGAAAGTAATTTTGAAAAAAATGTTTTACCTGAATTCGAGATGAGGCCATTTAATTATTTTATGTACCAGAAATCATAAAATCAATTAAACTAGATAAATTTTAATTGAAATACCTAAATTTCAGATGAAGACAAAAATTACAAATTGTCAAATTTAGTTTTTGACTTTTAATCTATGTGACCAGACTAAAACTTATAATACTGCTACTCTTTGGTTGAAAAGTGCAAAAATCTCCATTGAAATTTTGGCATTTTTGATTTTCATTTAATTTTCTTCTAACTCAGAATACAAAAATAACTAAATAGTTTTTAAGAAAAACTTATAAGTCAAGTGAGACTAGAAAATACATTTTATAAATGATTTGGTTGCCAGAATTAAAATACAGTAACCAGTACGTGAATTACGTAACATAATTGAAATCAGTTTCAAAGTGAAATTAACTCATAGATAGAAAGACTCGATAGAAATTTTACAATTTATGCAAATTACCAAGTTGGAAATACCGCTGTATTCGGTAAGCATGTACTGATTTGCAACTCCTATTCATTCACAAATTACGTAATAGACATGCAGACCCCATTCCACAGACTATACTTGACTCAGTCAGTGTCCATTCTTGCTTCTGTGTGTCAATCTGTCATGGTGTGGTACTATTGTATCTATTATCGAAATGTCTTCTTTCGACAGGTTATGCTTTTCTTACACATAGAGAAAGAAAGAGATAAAACACTTTGCTAAGTGAGTTATTTATTATTTGGAACTTATAGTACCACTGCTGACACACGGCTGACGTGGTTGAAAAAAACAAATTAATTGCAAGGTGCTGAGCAGGAGCTGAGTGGTGGTGGCAAAATATTTTGTTTATTGTGAAATCTCTTACCATATTTACCTTATACTTATATTAAATTAAGTAATCGTGGGCTTCTCGTATTAAATTTTAGGACGCGTGCATCACAATCTTGGTCTTAATGTTGACAGTGTGTAGTAAATCATGTCGGACAATAAAAATATCAATAATCCTCCTGAACGGGGCCAATCGGAAACCGTCGATGCGAATATAGCAGCATCTTCTAGCGAAGTGTCCAGTGTTGCTGGAAGTGTAAAAACCTCGAAGGTAAGTACGAGCTTTTACGTTGTAAGACTTCTTAATTTCAAGGACTTATAACTTGGTCTTATTGTCAAACGTAGGTAATGTTCTCACATATGGGAGTTTATCTACTGAAGTTCTCTATGGTCTTTATATAGATAAATTAATTTAAATGAGAGCATGTACTTCTTGGTTAAATGGAGCACCTATGTTGTAGGCAAATCACAAATTTAAAGATGACAAGTGTCTGAAATAGAATGAAATTTCTTTTCACAACAAATTAACGCACAGTAGTTATTAGATTAATACAAAACCATTATTTTTCAAACTCTTTTGCTCCCTTCTGTACATTGCATGGATGTTGTGAAGTCCACCAATTATTTACATATAATTTTAATCATTAATATCCAGGGACATTTCTTGGACTTTGGAAGCATGATTTTACTTTTTAAGTATACTTATTAAATAGTTATTTATACCCAGGCATATAATCCACAGTTATGTTCATGCATACAAATGTTTCTCAAGATATAATACAATACCAACCCATTGCGTTTAATTAATTAATTAATTTATTAGGGTTGCCAACAGATGATACACATAAAAAAAAAACAAAGATAAAAAATTTCAAATAAAAAGAGCAAGCTTGGTGCACATCCACTTACAGGCAAACTCAACATGCACTGTATACAATTTGTCCACCATTTAGATATGGTATTAAAGTATGTTTTATTATATCTTAGATAAGTTTAACGTCATGCTTTAAGTTAATCAATCTTATTCACTATTGAGTAACATAAGTCATAATCCAACTTATATTATAAATACGAAACATTGCCAGGATGGATGTTTGCTACTCAAACTAAAACGATTAAACGCATTTGGATGTAACTTGGCTCATAGATAGAGCATGCCCTGAAATAGCATATAGGGTTTTTATCCTGGAAAAATGTGTCATACTTTGGAATCGCAGGTGAACCCCAGGCAGACAGCTAGTAATTTAAAAAATTTACTTCTTTCAGACATCTCAGCGCATGTCATCTTCTTCAGAGAGGCAAATAAAATTTGAAAGAGCTCAAAAGTGTCTCGAAAATGCTGCACTTGTATCAAAACGGATTAAAGAACATCGGAAAGCAACCGCAGAATTGCTGGGACGACCATTTGGTATGTTAAAAAGAATAAACCTAATAGTTACACAATGTAATTACTAAAGATATTAATTACTTACCAAAGAGCACCATGTGGTAAATACTTAAGGTATAATTAAGATAAGAATGAAAATAAATACACATATATGTACATCAAAAAATGATTTTAAGTATGCAGATTCCAATAGTATTTGATAATATAATTATTGAATATGTAAAAAACTATAAATCATTTTTAAAACACTTCCTTAAGTTTATGTTCTTATTTTACCTGCTCTCATTAATTATAAGTTGGATTGAAAGAAGAAATGATTTATAAAAGCTTTTAAAATAATATACTACACTTTTTTAATATAATAGTTCATAAAAAACAAAAGTTCAATATATTCAATACTTCGGTTCAGTTCAGGATTTTCACAAATTATTTCATTTTACAGAAGAAGATGACGGTGGTGATACTGCTTCAGAAATGGCATCCACCATGAGTGAGAGGACTGGCTACTCTGCAGCAACTGACACATCTACAACTCTATCTGTACAAGATGCCTTAAATAGTAAGACTGTTTTTATTATTGGAATAAAGACCTATCCATGTGTATTTTATTCTCTATAATATTTCACATAAAATACTGGATTGGTTGGTAAAAAACACTTTGTTACAGTACCTGGTATCAGTGAGAGTCTAGCTAACACATTGAAACAGAAAGAAATATTAATGGAGAGAATTAAACAGTATAAGGAAATCAGTAAAAGGCCCATAGTAAAGACCACAACAATGGTACAGCGGGAATCAACAACACCTGATTCACAAACTGAAGCTAAGGTTTGTAAATGAACAAGAAAGTATTAATGTTATATCAACATTTGAATGTTGATATTAACTTATATATTGTCACTATAATATTGACAGAAATCCTAGTAATATTATAAATGCTAATGTTTGTGTGCATGGATTATTGTTACTCATTCACACTAAAACAACCGGAGGATATCCTGTAATATCATATAACCTGAAAATGTGACATCCCTCGGGAACGTGGATGAAACCGCGGGGCACAGCAAGTGTTCCATTAATATCTTTAACTATTTATTTCTATATGTTTTAATTTCTAATTAAATATCTTGAATTCTTCAATTCAGAAAACTAAAAGCGACATGATACAACTCGAAAATACAGTTAAAGTAAAAGAACATCAACTTAATTTAATATATATTAAAATGAAAGCAATGGAAACAACAATATTGGACTTGCAAGAAAAAATTAATGAAAAGGATCAAATTATTGAATCTAAAAATAAGGCGACAGCTCTCATGTCTGATAGCCTGAGCAAAAAAGGTAGATTATTATTTTATACCTCAAGATCATAATAGTAATATGTAACTTAACATTATTATTAAGTAAATCACACCATATTATTTAATTTCAGATAAAGATTCGCTGGTTTTACTGGAAGATACTAGGCAGCAAATGACAAAAATGCAAGAAAATTTCATAACCATGGAATCTGAATGGAGAGACGAAAAACAAAGGTTACTAAAAGAGCTAGAGTCAAAGGATGAAAAGATTAGTAATTTAGAAGAAGCTAACACTATTCTTGAAAATTCCCGTTTTGAAATCAGCGTAGCTCATTCAAAATTAACTGAAGAGTTAGAATTGAAAAACAAACAGATTCTACAACTTGAAGAAAATTTACAAAACTTGTCTCAAGTTCAAGTTGAAAACCCTTCAGAAAAAGATGATTTTGAAGTGGAAAAAGGATCCCTTGAGATAGCCGGTATGGTAGAGTTGACTAAAAAGGTGGAACTATTAGAACAACTTAATTGTCAAATAAGGCAAACTAATAAAGAACTTGAAAGTAAACTAGCTTCCATGAATCCTGAGTCCAAATCTCCCGCAAGTAGTTCTCCAAGTAAAAAAGCAAGTCCTGTTCCTACACGCAAAAGTGGCAGAAATACAGCATCTAAAATGAAATCACCATGGAGTCATTTATCTTCGGAGACGTTACATCAAGACACAGATAAAAAAATTAATAAAAGCGAAATAACCAGATTGGAATTGTTGGTGCAGTCCCTAAATAAGGATATATTAGAAAAAGAGTATGAAATATCTGAAAAGAATGCCCTTATATCGGAACTACAATCTGAAAATGCACAAAAAGAAACAATCAATCTTGGTTCTGATAAGGTAGACATTGGAGTATGTACAGAAGCATTAGAAGAAACAAAGTTTGATATGGAGAAATCGAAACCGGAAATGGCTATTGAGGTAAAGGATACTGATGAAAATGAATTTAAAAGTATAAAAGAATTGGAAGAGAAATTAAAAGCTGCTCAAGACCAAATCGATTTGCTCAATAATGACAATGAAGCTGCTAACAAAAATATGATCAAAGTAAAATCTAATAATAAATTAAAATTAAAACAACTGCAAAAAACAATTGACAACTTCAGTAAAGTATCAGATACAAATGCTGAAATGGTAAAATTAAATGAAGAACTACACCAACTTTCACAGAAAGTTGCTGAACTTGAAGAAGAAAAAGGCAATTTGCAGTTGCATCTAGTAGACTATGACAGTGGTAGATGTAAGTATCAATACTATTACATAATTTTGATTGATTGATAGATGCTAGTTAAAATAAAGGATCTGATTTTTTTCTTAACTTTGCACTACTCCTAGTTCAATCATCAAAGCATTTACAATTTCATGTGATACAAATTATTCATTTTGATTGGGAATGAGCCAAAAGATGTTGTATCAGCCCAAAATGTCAATCAATTTAAAAACCGACTGTAAAAACACGTTCAAGATAAGAACTCGTAGAGAGTGTATAGCCACCTATCAGTTAATTCAATTGCCTGTCTGATAAATAAGAATAATAATAATTTGTACTTGAGATTTAAAAAATCCGATCCATAATAGTAATTTAAGTCTAAAAACCTTAAAAGTAATATTAGTATGGAAACGGTTCCAGCATTCGAGGTTTAAAAAAATGTTTTCTCCTTAACGGGATAACTACTCGCTTTCAATAACCACTTACCATCAGGTGGACCGTCTGCTTGTTTTGCCGACCCATATGGTATAAATAAATAAAAATGCGTTGATTTCACGAGTACCTACTTGAAGTAAACAACAATATCCCCATAATTTTTCGCAAGATTATTTTTAATATGAAGTCTATTAAAATTACTCTGTAAATCAGTTTTATCGAAAATGCAGAATTATGTATAAATGCCAATAATATAATATTACCTTTGTTTACAGTGACAGAATCAGATGTTTATAAGAAAATGGTTGAAATGGAAAGCTTAGCTGAAACAAGGCTTAAAGCTATTAGTTTGCTGGAATCACAAAAATTCGATCTAGTTCAAGGTGAGTCTTGCACCTTAACACGGTTTAACTTATCAGTGCTAGTGAGATCCGTTTCACTCTTCCTTGCATGGAAATTACTTAAATCTAATAAATAACAATTATTTCATTTGCAGAATTGCATATTTTGCAACAGAAGAATTTGGAAATGGAAGACAAATTAGCTGATATGTCACAGCTACAGAATGAGCAAGTCTGTTCTGAGATAAAGTCTGTGCAATTAGAGGAACAGTTAGATGAACTGACAGCTTCTAAGAAGGAACTAGAACTTATCATAGAAAATATTAAATTAGATAAAGAGCATCTTAATGAAACAATAAAATTATTACAAGATGAAAAAGACGAGATTGTGCATAAACTAGAAAACTATATTCAAGAAAATATTGAGCTTACAGACAAACTTGAAAAGCTCAGCGCCGAGAAAGTAAGTTCTGCTGAGTCTATCGAAATTGTAGAATCTTTGACCACACAGGAAAAACTGGAACTTGAGGAATATAATAAGGCTATAATTGAAGGTAAAATAGACGACCCTCATGCTGATAATATACCGTCACATGGCGAACACCAAAATATAAAAAACTTGATTGAGCAAAGTGCAGAATTGAATAATAAGATTGAAATGTTTACGCAAGAAAGACAAGAAGTTATGGAGAAAATGAGCAAGATTAGTACAGAAAATGAATTGCTACACAATAAGATTGTTGACCTGAACAATCAGTGTAGTCTTTTACAAAACGATATTGAAATATTTTACAAAGAAAAACAAGAACTACAGGCTCTAAATCAGGAACTTACAATTCAAATTGAAGATCTTAAACGTGAGCGAATTGAAATTATGAAAGATAGTATAGAAATTCCCAAACCGATTTGTGAAGAATCTGTGGAAGCTGCATCGTCAGAAATACCGCTAGACGACAAATCCGGTGATAAAGGTATCAATAGAAACAAGTCTGTTAAACAACTAACAAAAGAAATTCTGAAATTGAAAAATACTATTAAAGATAGAGAAGCTGAGATTGGCGACTGTCAAATGAAAATATTATCTCTGGAAGAACAGCAGCAAAAACAAAATGATATGTTAAAAACAAATATGTCTATGGAAAATAAACTGAAGTCAGTGATGGAAGAAAATTGTCAGCTTAAAGAGGAATTAGATAGTTTGAAGAAATATAAGGAATCAGAAGAACAATTATTACAATTTAGGCACACAAATGAAATGTTACAACATGAAATACAGAAAATCCATCAAGAATACACGAATACTCTTAACACAAGGGACACGAGAATAAATGAATTAGAAAATTTATTGCTTGAATATGAAAAGCAAATATATAACTATAATAACTCATTACAGCAAAAGGATAAAGACATGGCTGAATACATCAATCAAATAACCAAATTAAACGATGTTTCACAGAAACTTAAATCGACAATAGATTTACTTGAAGAAGAAAAAGCAAAAGATCAAAATGCTGAACTTGTAAAGTCTTTAAATAAACAAATAGTAGGCTTTCAAAAGAAAATGACTGAAAACGAGGAGAAAATGCGAATTTTGCAGGATGAGAAATCACAATTGCATTCAGTTAAAGAGGCATTAGAAAATAAAAACGCAAGTCTTGAAACAGAGTTGAAACATTTACAAGAAATGTCTAAAGAAAAGCAAACTCTTATTAAAGAGTTACAAGCCCAACAACAAAAGCATTCTGATGAAATATCCACAATAATGCTGCAATCTAAAGAAAGGGATGAAGAAATTCATGAAATTAAGCTACAGTTAAGAAAGGAGTCAATAGAAAATGAAAAATTGCGTACTAATTTGTCTGAAAAAGATAGTAATATTGAAGATCTTGCTAAAGAACTTGATGAAACAAAAGAAAATATTCACAAACTAGATTCCGAAAAACATAATAATAATGAACAATTTGTGGCATTAGAGACCAAAAACAAGGAGTTACTGGAAAAGTTAAAGAAGTTTGCTTTAACAATAAAGAAGAAGTCTTCCATGTACACTGAACTAGAGGCTCATTTGAATGAAACTAAAAGACAATTGGAATCTAAAAATGAGCAAATGGAACAACTTTTAATACAAATAGAAACCCTACCGGCATTGCAGGACAAGCTTAAATATGCCGAAGAAGAGATTAATCGTTTGCAATCCCAAAAAGCTATATTTGACCAACAGAAATCCCAAGACATTTTACAATTACACAGTGAAATCAATGCGCTTAAAGAAAAAAATGATATGTCCATGGAAGAGATATCAAAATTAACAGAAGGCCTGAATTATGCTAATGGCGAAAACCATAGTTTAAAGGCTCATATTGATGCTTTGAATAATAAGTTGGTAGAACATGAGATTGAACAGAAAAATAATACAAATTTAACGACAAAACTGTCTTCTTTAGAGGCAGATATTATCCAAAAACAAAATCATATTGCAGAACTTTTAAAAAATGTCGAACATAATGAGCAACAAAAAACCCAAGTTCAATTTGGATATGAAGCTAAGATCCAAGAACGAGAGTTGTACATAGAGAGCATGGAATCAGAAATGGCCAAATACAAAAACCGCATCTGTCGTCTAGAAGAAACAATTTCTGCCATGGAAAATAGAAGAAATTCGCTTGAGCGTAAAGCTGATCAACTAGGTAGCCAGCTTTACGAAAAGCAAAAAGCGTACACTGAGTACACAAGCCAGGAAGATGAACTGGTAGGAAGGTTAGCAGTTCTAATGGATCATGATAGAGTTGTAGAGAAGCAACTTCATGAAATAAATGGTGAAAATAAAGAGTTGCAATACAAAATTCAATATTTTAGTGATGAAAATCAGAGGCTTCGAAAATCTTTGTCTGATATACAAGAACACTGCAATACCTTAGTAGATAAAGCCAGTAAAGGTGACATTTTGGAGTCCGAACTACTGAAATGTCAATCTCAATTAAGTGATGTTGAATCAAATCTAAAACGTATCACAAATGAACATCAAATGTTGTTGGTGCAAAGAAAGCAAGAAATTGAAGAACTGGAACAAGAATTTAATACACAAATCGAAAATGCTTTCAGAGAAAAGAAAGTATTGAGCGAAAAGTATGAGAAAATTATTGAGCAGGTGTCCCAACTTGAAAGTAAACTGCAAGAATATAGAAATAATATTGAAACACTCACCATTAATAACGATGAGCTTAACAGAATCAATCAAGAATTAATTGAAAAGTCATCAAGTAAACAAGAAGTTCAAGCTCCTGATTATACTGAACAATACATAAGTGAAATTAATAGATTGAATTCGGTTGTTAACGATAAAACTCAAGAAATTGTTGAACTTAACAATATGATGCAAACAACCCAAACTAATAACTCATCGGCAATATCTCAATTAGAAAGCAGGATATTACATTTGAATACCAAATTAAATGATACTACTGCTGAAATGGAGCAATTGATGAAGGAAGCTCATTCTAATAGACAAAATAATGAACAACTCCAATTATTGTTATCACAAAAAGAAGATCAAATAAAAGAATTGATGGAGAAGAATAAACTATCATTTGAAATGACTATCCCTAAAACTGAAGGAATGATAATATCTTCAACAATTGAGGCTTTGAATGATGAATCAAGAGGATTTGACATGTCTGCTCTTGAAGCGCAAATAGTTTCAGACATTTCAACAAGCACTGATGATACACACACTACCAAAAAGATACCAGAACTTATGCAACAGCAAACATCGCAGAAAAGCATTAATGAAAATGTGGAGCCAGTCATTGTTCCTAAAAAATCTTATCTCTGTTATAAGAAGGAAAGTGAAACCCTTCAAGAATTGGATCCATTCAATTCTGATGAAGGTTGGGGATTGGGAGACTCTGAAGAAATGGAAGACGTTACACCAGGACTGTCGCATCTAAATAATCAGATCCAACAACTTAAAATGGATAATCAGACTTTGAAGGCTGATTTAGAGACTAGTAACACCAAGTTACTAAAAGCTTTGAAAAAATTAAAGGAACTGAAATCTAATAATGATATGCTATCTAACGACTTAAGGATTGCGAAGCAAATTTCAAGCTCATCTTTCTTGGATAGTGCTATTGAGGATGAACTGCACATTAAAATTCAAGATTTAGAAAAGAAATTAGAAGAACTTAATTCCGATATAAATAAAGAAAAACGAGAAAAGGAAGCCATTAAAAAGCAAAATGAAGTATTTAACAATGCTAACGATAGATTAACAGAAATCAAAGAAAAAATGGAAAATGAAATAGAGTTATGGAAATATAAATTTAAGGAAGCAAATGATAAGGTTTCTACGATGCAGTGGGGGGCTGATTCGAAAGAATCTCCACCACATGAAGACAATTTATCCGTCACAAATATGAGTGACAATCAAATAAAAGCGGAAATTGTTAAAATAGAAAAGGAAAATGATGAATTGCAATCAATAATTGATCAGCTGACATCTCAGAACAAAGAGCTATCTGCTCAGCAGTCACAACTGAAAAATGAGATAATTCATCTTAATAAGACACTCCAGGAGTATAAATCGTCAAGTGAAACTAGAAAGGAAGAGAGTAGTCAATTTGCGGAGTTACAGAATCAAAATGCTGAGTTGCTTAAGAATAATGAATGTATAAACAAAAAATTACGTGATCTTGAAATACGTTTCAATGAGACGTTACAAGACTATGAAAACTACAAATCACATAGTGAAAATACGCAAACTGACTTGGAAACTGTAAACAATAATCTCTCTGAAAAATGTTCTAGCTTAGAAAATCATATTATATCTTTGAAGCATTCAGAAGATGAAGCTAAGAAGGCATTTTCTTCAATTGTAGCTGAATTAGAACAGGCTAAGGTAAAGATAGATAACTATGAAAAACAAAATGATGATGGCGTAAAAATTAATGAATACAACGTTTTAAAACAACAATATGAAGTCATGGAAGAGCAGTCCATACAATTGAAAGGTGACTTGCAAGAAGCCAACAGCAAAATTGTTTTATTAGAAAATGAATACCAAGAGCTTATTGACAAAACAGACGATTATCAGAAACAAATAAGTGAGTTGAATATCAAAGTACAAAACTTAAACGGGGAAAATGATAATTTACTCTCAACCGTTGCTGAGTTACGTTCAACTGTGTCGAGTGCGGTAGACCAACGTGGTTTTGAAATAGCTGAACTATGGAAGCAACACCTAGCGCAAAGGGAAACAGACTTCCAAAACACAGAAACGGAGCTCAGAGCTCAACTTAGTGCTTCCGAAGCCAAATATGAGCAATTATTAGACAGTGTCCAATCTTCAACCCAAGAAGAAACCAATAAATTAGTGACGATGGAACAAGTGAGTTCGTTACAGAATAAATTACAAGACAAAGAAGAACATTTGCATAATCTTCAAGATAAATACGCGGAAGTTATGAATCAGCTAGATATGTTAAGGTCGGAAATGGAAGATGAAAATGTAACTCACGGAAATAAATTACTAGAGCAGCAAGAAGAATATGAAAAAGTAATTCGAGAGCTGAGAGAGAAAGGTGATGAGAATTCTGGAAGCTATGAACACCAATTTAAAAATTTGCAGGCGGAATTAACCGATTCCAAAATGAAGAATGAAGAACTAAACCAGGAAATTAAAGATTTGAATGGTAAAATCCAAGATTATGAGGTAAACATTTTGGAAATGCATAATCTACTCAAGTTAAAAGAAAGTGAAATTTATCAAAAAACTAATGATTTTACGATAGCATTATCACAGAGAAATGAAGAATTTGAAAATGTTAGAAAGCAGTTAATTGTATATGAAAAAAATATTGAGGACTTGACTTTCGAAAAAGAATCTGAATTAGCCATTTTAAGATTGAAAATGCATGAAAATAGAAATTACACAAAAAAAATGCAACAAGAATTAGAGTTGGACAAATTAAACCTTAATGAAGCGCTAAGCATCAAGATGGAAGAATGCAATAATCTTAATAGACAAATAATATATTTGAATAGGACTTTAGAAGAACATTCTAATAAAGCTGTTGAGATGCAATCGGTATTGGAAAACCAAGAGATAGACATAGTTTCCTTAAAAGATGAAGTCGCAAATTTGCAGGACCTGTTGAGGTCTACGACGAGTAAAATACAGAAGCACGTGTCGTTTGCCTCCGATACAAAACCAGGAAATGACAATGACAATTCGGAGGGTAATCTAAGTAGGGAACTCCTTGACGCTGTACCCAGGGCCGAATTGGACTTAGCTTTGTACATGTTGCATCAAAGAGATGTACGGTGCGAGGAACTAACCATGGAGCTCACTCAGCTATTGGAGGAGAGAGACACACTTCAGTTGCGTCTTTCGGATAGTCTACGTTCAAATGAAGAGCTCAAGTCTAGGTCCAAGGCGGCCGGTATGGACGATTCTATGAATTCTAGTCAAGAGACGATATCCGAACTTCCGAGCTTCAGTATCGAGAAAGAGTTCGTGGACACACACCGTGGACAGACCTCGCGTAGCAGCAGTATAAGTGATCCTGATGGGGACAAGCCAAAGTTACAAGCTAAGTGAGTACACGACTTTTCCTGTCTAGTTTGAGAATCACTCGAAGTATTCCATGGCAATTGACTTTGGCCCTATTAGTCTCCAATGCAGGATTAGCTTTGAGTTGGAATAAATGTATTTTTCTTTTCGTTTTGGTTTCTAATCTGTAAGTAAATTTTCGTGGTAGGTTGTCGGAGCTGCGGACGGTGCGGCACAGTCGCGACGTGCGGCTGCGGCACGAGAGCGAACAGCGGCACCTCGACTACCGGCTGCTGCAGCGCGACGTCGCCAACCTGCCCCCCGAAGCCGTCGAACACCTCACACAGGCACATCACACGCTCTGTAAGTTACTATCACCTATTTTAAACTCATTTTACTTCTGTTTGGCCATACCGTAAGGCAGTGTCTTTCAATCTGTGGAAGCCTTAGTCAGAGGGTCGCCGACAGAAGGGAAAAGGCATGGTACAATAAAACACAATTTTAGTGAGAATTATGGGCTTGTTTAATTTTAACAGCGGCTTCTTTCTAATAAATAAAGGTATAAAAATATCGACAATTATTAACGTAGCCTTTTAAATTATAAATTCTTCATCTGTCTGACAAGGAGGTCGCCAGAATTTTTTAACCTGTAATGGGGTCGCGAAATAAATAAGATTGAAAAACACTGCCGTAAGGAATTACCGCTAGTGAAGTCACCGGAATACACTCTTTGCTACAGATTTTCAATCAAATGTCTTGGTAGGTACTTATCCAGCTCATCGTTCTGTTAATGACAATTATTAATTTGGTCTTAATTGAACATCGCTCTGCCTCGTACAGGGACAAGGGTTAAGGACCCTATGACAATTTATGTATTTTGCAATTGGTATTAATTAAAATATTTTTCTAAGGCTAGTCTTCGCCGCGCCAGAGATCTGATGAAGTATCAAATTAGAATGTTATGAAGTATCATGCGTACTGGAAACATATTCCATCCAAATCCGTTAACTCAGCCACGTAATGGCCAAAAACATTCAAACTATACATTTAAATTTATATTATATTTGCTAGATGATAGTTACGATGTTACATTTACAAGAAAGCTTAGACTATACTATGGTTATCCAATAATATTTTTTCGGCGGTTTCAGCTCGAGACGCGCAAAGCACACCTACAGTGCTTCTAAACTGGCTTCGAGGGAAAAGTACTCCAAAAGTCGTCCATATGTGAGTCACACCTTAATGTAAGAAGCTGCTGTTAATAAATAAATAAAATATTGAAGATAACGAGATCCAAAGCCACATTTTACTGTCCATATATCCATATAAGGAAAAGTGACAATCATACTGGGACAAAGAGCTTGTCATGTCTTTTTAGATCTCTTTTTGTCACTTTCACATTAAATGATCGTCCGCGACATTGTGCGAATATATGGATAACAAATTAATGTACAATATCGTAAACCAAGTAATGTAATTTGTCTCACAGAATTACTTAAAATTATTATTTAATTGTATTTTTGTTAAGTTATGCTGTATTTTGTAACCGCTTTGCATTTATATGTTTGCCACCACTACCCACGCTACAATTTAAAAATGTTTTACGCGAGAACATTTCTTTGAAAATTGTGCCTTTTATCATACTGCCAAAGTAAGCCAACAATAGATAAGATTCAATTTAATTTTTATAGCGATTTGATTACAAGCAAAAACTTATCGGATTGCGAAGTTTAGCCAAATGAATTTGGTTCTTCATTAAAATAAAATTGACAAGTATAAAAGTTATATTGGAAGGATTCTACTGTGGATTTTTATGTCGCCGATGAAACATCAGACCGTTGCATTGATCATGCCGACGCTACTGCTCTGTCAAGTAAAGGACACATCAAACTTGAACGCTGTGTGATCAGGTGATACTGTGTTGACTTTCATGCGACACCGACAATTGTAAGACATAAAGAAAATAGAAACGGCTTTGGCAGAAACGACCGAACGAACTTTTTGTTTTTATATTACTATGCATTCCTGTCATATTTCATTTATTATCTATATTTCGATACCAAGTTCTTCCATTCTTTCTTAAATATGAAAGTTCCTTTCTATTCCTGCTTAATTTTCCCTTATAGTAGCTAAGTTTAATTAAAAGTTAGGTATCATTCATAAATGGTCAAGTAGGTAACGATAAATTACTCGAGCGTGCCTTTTCATACACTAGCTTAATGTAAATTATCATTGTTCACGTTGATTATTTAATCTAATAATCACTATTTTATGACGAATCATTCGAAAATTGTATTATTGAATGTATATAATAAGCGGATCTATGCTGATGTTGTCGATGCTAGATCGAAATATGTATATTAATTTGTAAATTTGTTCCCGAATAAACGGTATTCCATTAATCTGTTGTTTTTATTTAGCTTATTATTTTATTTTTACTCAGGAGGAAATATAAAATTATGTTTCTAAAGAAGCAATCTTAGTCCCCTAAACATATGAGATTATTTGTTCCTAGTTATAACTAAATCTAAAAGGAAACAAGGAATATTAAAAAAAAGTATGTTTTCGAAAATTTTATTGTTGTTTTTTAAATATTTACATCTTGAAGTCTTAACGATCATACAATCCAAAAAGAAACTTAAAATGTAATAATCACATACAAAAAAATCAAATGTAACGCTCTTATGCGTGTCATAATTATATGTTTAGAATTTAGATTCTTATAAGTAATAAACTTAGGTCATCTGAACGATGTTACAAAATAATAAAAAAATCACCTCTATACGAGAGCTGTGCGGCTCTGAGCTACATATAATATTTATGTATACCTACATCACAGGAAAAATCAACATTTTCCTTAAATTATCTTTAATATACTACATCGTAACAAAAGTACTAAATTTCTAAAACTATTTTGAAAAAGCCAGTCCAAAAGCCAGATAAGTATTAAAATATATGTAAAGACTAACTTCGTAATGCGTATTATTTTCCCACATAATTTTATGTACAAAACTAAATATAACCATATTTATTATACGCGCGTCAGTTTTTATGGCATTTATATGCCACAAAAATTTTGCATACAATAATGTCCATTCCAAAATATAAATTTGTTACTTAAAATAATATAATAAATCTTGCGTGGAACTTACATCGGATTGTTTTATTGGTATATGTGTGGCTGTCGGGTAAATATTCGTTTATGTGTTTATACGTCACTAGTACCGTATTATATTACTATGTATTGTTTTATAAAAAATACTTTTAAAGTAGTGTTACTTATGGCACCACATGCTTACAGCATAAACTATATTTTATATTTACATTAAATTTAACTCTATTAAAATTACAAATATAGCGGGTCGTTAATTAGTTAATAATATTGAATTGAACGCTGTAAGGATAACCAGGCTCGTGGATAATAACTAGCCGGTGCGGGCGCTGCTGTACACAATTCCTGCTATTATTATATATATACCATTCAACTTTAAACCCTATAATGGAAGACATTGGAGTGATTTCTTGTTAACTCGTTTTAAACCTACTTCTGAGCACACATAAACTTCAAGTTAATGATAAACTAACATTTAACTAAAATTAACATATTTTAATTTCTTATCAAAACAATTTTTGTATAATTGTCTGCCTACGCCACCCGTACTTAATTTAATGTAAGAAAGCATATCTTAAATCTGAAGAAAACATATCACAATTTTAAATTATAGTATTAAAACACATTGATATCAACTAATCGTAGAAACATTTAAGTACAATGTAATGGAACTTGACTATTGCATATTGTGTATGTTATGTCCAATGGTTGCATATATAGGAACGATCATGTCAATTTACATAACTAAGTGCTACTAAGCTAAACATGTCAGGAATCACATTCATGTTGAATTCGTCCCTCCCCTACAGCTAGACGAAACGAACGAGCAACATAGTACTTCTACGTTAACATATTATGACTGGAAGTGACTACGAAACGAAGCTCAAACAACTTTTATAACACTTATCACATTATGTTACTTACTAAAATTGTTGGTATTTTCGTCAAAAAGGAACAAAGATTAATTTGTCTACACGTATAGAATTAAAGAGAATCATTATAAACATAACATATACAGGTCTCTGCCTACTTTATTATAATAATATATGTTGTAGATAGTCGATAAGTTGTGAAGGTAATGTTATTTTATACATATTTTTGACTTCGTAGTTTTTATAAATATAAGTAAATAATGAACGTTATATTAGTTTTTACAATATACAAGCGTAATTTATTGCCTTCCCCCGATAAATCTGATGCTATATGTTTGAATCTATGCATGCGAACATTATATATAATTATGTATTACTTTTGTCTATAGAAATAGTTTAGTTTCGAATGGTTTGTGAACTGAAAGTGGTCACCGCACCATCCGTTATCCCATGGCATTTGCCAATATTAGAAATTCAATCACCAAAGCAGCTGAATGCTGCAGCATACCTAGTTTACGTACACACTATTATAATAACTACCACAGTAAATTGACATCATATTAGAAGAAATAAATCAGTTCATTGTCAATCAAAAAGCATGAAGCTAACTTTGGTCCCACACGAATACTCATGTGACAGGTATAATAACTTATGTTACGTGTACACTACACGTAAACGGCAAACTATTGATATAACAGGGCTAAAACATTTGCCAGATGAAACTGAAGCTTAAATAATTAAGAGGTAGATTGTAATTTCAAGAACCGTATTAACTAGAACTGAAAGATTTACCTATTGTTAACTCTTTCTACGCAACGGTTTAAACGAACGTATAGACTAGAGGCAAATTACAAGTAGCACGCAGGGCTAACACTTATTTATTATGTATCCACAAGTCGCGCTTAGAATATACATACAGTAAGTTATCTACGTTAGAGACATGCGATTGTCAGTCTTGGTATCAGTCCTCGATCACGTATGCATCGTCCAACCTGTAGTTTAAAGTATTTCCGTACTAATGCACCGTAATTAAAGCAAGAGCACTCCTCGCAGCAGAGATTCCGTCAGTTCAGAAGTGTACGTCCCTCACATCGGTGGGTGTGGCGGCGTTACTGTGCGCCTTGTCCTGGCTGGGGGGAGGCGACCACCCCGCCGCCTCCCGCGCCTGCCCGTTTGGGACAGAACCGCTGGACTCCCTGATCGCGACCTGCACCATCTCCTCGATCTGCTCGAGACATGTCTGGAGACACTCCTACGAAACATAATTAATCAATGTTAAAAACATAAAATATATTCAAACATGCCTTCTGGTTAGCACAACAATGACTACTAAAAACTTTCAAAATGATAACAGAATATAAATAGTAGCTAACCAAGTCTATGCGGGTGAGGTCGTGCAGTCGCGGCAAGTGTCCGTCCAGGCTGAGGCCCCGCAGAGCGGCGGCAATGCAGCAACACGCCAGAGTGCTCGGGGAGTAAAGTGTAAATTCATAGTCTGTAACAAAAGAAACATCGATAAATATACATTGCCAAGTATAAAATCACTAGTGTGGGAGCTGCAGTTACGTAGTTACATGCGCCTGTTAACAGCATTCTAGAATGTATTATTCGAAAAACAAAACAAGCGCTTTGCCGAGCGATATCAGTTGAAACCGGGTCAGGCCACATTACTTGCATACTGGATATGCAACGAGGTATAGAAAAATCAAAGAACGATTTTCCTGTTTTTGCTTCATAAATGAGGTAGGTATTCCGAACTTCAGATTTCAAATGTAACGTATAAGTTTTATGTGATTCATTATATGTATTCGTTGCGGCGAATTTACGTGCACGTACCCACGTACGTACAGGCTAACGCATCCGGTAAAAGAAATGTTCCTTTCTCTGTCTCACAGGTTGTCAGTCTACTCTGGAGAGTTTAGCCTCAAAGGAGCCGGCACCCGCCCTCACGGCCGCATTCCACAACCAGCGCGCCCGGCTCCGTTGAATGTTTCTCACGGACTCACTTTGGCAAACCATTATATCTATGTACCTGTACTGGAGGCCAGTTTAAGGCTTCAGTTAGTACCTTATACATTGTATAAATTGTTCTAACATATATTTATACGAGATATTGCGAGTTAGGGAACAAAATTACGGTATTTAACAGTACAAGTAGGACAGAATAAAAATATATACGCACAATCATTCACTAGTGAATGGTTTAAACATACTACAGTAAAAACCTCGCTAAGTACATCGCTGCTGTCTCCTCATCAAGAGTCCATGGTACGTTAATAGCCGGTTCAGAGTAGGACCGTATGTTGAATACCAACTCGTTTAAAAGCGATAATGTAACAGGAAACTCAATCAACTTAGTTCGACCTTGTGGTATATGTTCTCAGATAAAGGACTAACTAGGTAGTATGTATAACGTAAAACAAAATCATTCCTCATCTACACCTACACAATTAATTACTATTGAAATGTGCCGAACCTGTGTTCACAGTTTTAGTTAACGAATTATTTTCCCACGGTATTACAAGTACTAAGAGCGTAAAACCACAAATTCCCACAAACATTAGGTCGCAAACAATACGAACGGAGCCTTCGAGAGCCCTCCATTCATCATTAAGTAGACTCCATTATATCGACCAACGCATGGATATCGAACACTCGTCCAGCTCATTTAAGAGATTTATTTTCATTTTTTTTAATTTGCATGTCGGCATACCCGAGATAAAGGGGACGAGCAGGCGGAGAGAACGAATAAAAAGGAGACGAAACAACGAAAGCGACCGCTCACTCGAAGCATTTGCATAATCTGATGTTAATCAAACAGCGCGGTTCTACGCCTCGGACGGAACGTGGACGAAACAAAACGTGCGAGGCCGCAGTCGGAGCGCTGCCGGCCGGCCGCGGCGGGGGCCGTAGCACAACCGTAGCGTCAGCGCCAGGCGCTACGTAGCGAGTAACGACTTTCGTCCTTAGATTTTTTTGCATATTGTTAGTACCTACTTAATCAAGTCAAATGACTCACGTTAGTTATACCTCGTTAGTTATTGGAACATAGGTACCGACTTGTAGCTCTGCATGACAACCTACCTTTACCTATCACATGGTTATAACCGATACATTGTCGTATTTCAGAATCGACGTAACGCTTGGTGTCAGACAGTCTGGACTGGACACACAGGCAGCGGATGTAACACACGTCCTTATTAGTCGCCACAACCAGCGCGCATCGGGGACGATTCGACTTGGATGCCACTAACACAATACATGCTTCCAGCCTAAGAGGAAGTGACGTATGTAATAGCAATCGTGTTTGTGAATTTTTCTAAAGTTCATTCATAATAGATGTGCCATAGACGACAAGGATCGACGATGCGTACTGACTGTCATCAGCGGTGACATCACCATACTGCCCTTGAAAATAGAGTAGAAGAAGTACTATAATAGACGCCGGCAGTGCGGGCGCGAGAATTCGTGGTGCTACGCGTTTATTCGAGAGGTGAACGTTCCAGCGAGGCCGCACCGCCACCATGTGTGGTACGGTACGAGTATGACCGACGACATGGGCGAATGTTTCTTAAAATATACTTCACTATCGTTCAATAAATATACGGAGCAGTTACTAGTCTGTGTGCGATTTTGAAGTAATGTTTTCCGGGTATTTATTCCTTAACTGGAGTCTGTCTGGGCTGCGATTCGCCGTCCAACCCGTTCGCGTTGGATGTCTGACATTAGATACTCCTGTCCACTCCAATTACTTAAGCACTACGCTATAAACCTGGTATATCAGGGTTCGAAATCACACTAACCAAGTAAAGCTTAGGTAGGCGCTAACAGTCAGAAAAGAACAAAATAAGTATATTCATATAGGTAGGTATGCATCATCATTTATATCCAGCTGTAGAGTAGAGGCTTACGTTACGAGAGATGTCAGCATTAAAATAACCCATTACAAATTTAATATCCCGACGAGTTATGATTCCAGCCAGAGTAAATTGTGCCATTCAAATAATGATACATAATGCGGGTTTGCTCGATACCGCGAAATGAACGTCTACGACGCGACCGACGCCTCAACTCGAGGGAAGACTTAAACGCGTTCTTAATTTAGCATTCGAGTGATATATGTACTATTGAGAATTGATCAATTACGTAAATTAAATAGATAAAGAATACGTGTATCAACACGTATTTCTTTACTTCTTCAACAATTTCTTACTTAATAGTAATAACTAATAATCTATCAAATAACTTACATTAAGTATTCATAAAACATTTGAAACTGGATTGCGTGCAGCTCCTTTATCAAAACTATCTATATATACTATCATCCTGGGACACCTAGACTGACATCCTATTTATGATGTGTCCGATCGTTCCTGTGGCAATAATGAGGATGGGATTGCATTAGCCGCGGTGTGACAAGTGAGAGATGATATCTGAGGAGCGAGTGAAATAAAAGAGCTGTAGCGTGAAGTTCACGAACAAAAAACAACACGACAGCGGCGGCGAACAACAAAAACCGTTGCACAAAAACATATGATCCCATGAGGGTTGCGGGGGCCGGGAGGTGGTCGCGGGGTGAGAGGGGGAGTCCCGAGGCGTGCTGGAATGCGCTCGGGCGAGCGGCGTGGGAGGCGCCGCCGCTGCCATGCCGGCGGCGCGGCGCGGGCGCAGGACACACACACCGCCCTCGCCCGCGCACTCTACCCTCACTGTAAACAAAGCTATTCACATCTCGCCACACCGAGTCGCAGCCGCCCGCCGCCCGCCGCTCCGTGCTAACTTTACATAACCAACCATCACTTGTACCTAGCATAAGATGAATTGCATGCGTCTGTGCTGCGTCTCGCGCAGAAAATACTAGCAGTGCCTGCTTGTACCTGATTACTGCCATACCTTAAGGCAATTACTAAACTGCGTACGAGGAGAATTCAGAGAGTCTACTGTTTGGGTGTTACTTTGTAAGTGTGTATTAAGTCATAATTTATCGCAAACAAAGTTAAATCATGCCATTTGTATTTGTTATAATCCTCTGAATCTATTCGCAATTATTATAACATCTACATGTATTCCGACGAAGACCGATACCACTAGATTTGTAATAATTAACACCGACACGATAATCTTTTATGAAAAGATATTATCCTTTCATAGAATTCCATTAATGTATAAAGTTCAGTGACACGTGGCGATAGAGACCAACGTGGTTTGCGGTTCGAGCCGACATCGTGACGTGACAAAGTATATCTAGATGCTAATTACCGTCTGCCGTTGCAAACAAAACGTTGCGATGCTAATACCGATGACTGACTGACTTGCCATTTCACAGAATTGACATAAGTAGACCTATAGCTATTCTACTTTTGGAGAAGTACTACCTACTTTTCTAGTACTGCAGTGTTATAGAGAAGGGAAGTGAGTTGGTACCTTATCTATGTACTTCAATGGGAAAATACAGGTTGTTAAATGTTTAGGTGATAAGTTCGATTCACTAAAATTTGGGTAAGTAGTAATGGTTAAGATTTTCCGACTAACCTCTAGCGGCGAGTGCGATGAATGTTTGCGCATGCCTCTGTACCATTTCTGTGTTGACGAGTCCCCTGAGAGGCAGCCGCGAGAGCAGCAGAGGCAGGAAGTCATGTCCCGTCACACCAGCTACGTCCCACTTCAACTTTGACAGGACCAACAGCTCCCAACTCTGTTGACAACAATAATAGTTAAAAATGGATTGGATAGGTAAGTAGGACCGTCGTTTGTAAGTTGATATCATTACCTACCCAAGAATTTTATAATATAAAAGAAAGTGTTGAGTTGCTAGGATAATTAAAATAACATTCCAGCCGCCACATCCGCCTTATAATCGTAAACGTGGCGAGTTTTGCCGGACTTCCCGGAACGGAGCGTAGGTAGGTAGTTCCCGGCACATTGTTGTGCAATCAAATGTACCGAGTTACTGTTTAGTCCATGTTTAGTCTCATGCGCCCCGCCTAAACCAAAAAGTCGCCTCGCTTAATATTAGTCGCTTAAAACGGAACAAAAAATACGGCTTCGTATTGTTTAGTTGAAGTAAGAAACGCAATCCAATCTGTTGACATATTTTTTAAGCCGTTATGCTTCAATTAATTTGAGTTGGTGTGAGTAGACCAACATTTTGATTAATCATTATTAAGTAGATAAGAGCTTAACATTTTGTGAATTGGTATATCAAATAAGAGGCTATAGGAGACCCGCTGACCTAGATTAAATCTATTAACTTTAAAATAACAATTGCCTTGTACGCAACTCCTACAGATGATACCTACTCGACGGTTAAATTTATGAATAACTCGATTATTTCGTGTACACATTCACTCATACATGTACAGCGATGCATGTCCGTTGACAGATAATACTCGATGTTTACTTAACTCAATCGGCGGGGTCGGCCGGCTCCGGCGGCGGCGGCATCTTGGTTAACTCTCTTTTACCCGATTGTACTTCTCATAACTATATGATTAGAGTCGGTATTCGTTCAGCGAAGGGTATGACTTAGGACATACATGTTCTCGATAATAAGTGTTTATGAATGAATGAAGTAGGTATCATCACTGGAAGTCGAAATAAGTGTGTGTGCGTTATGAATTGTACCTAGTTGATAATAGCGGCGGGCGTCTTTAAGGGATTAATGACAAACACTGCTTAGAAAGAGCATGCTAATGGAGAAAACTGTTTTTTTTAAAGTAATGTCTAGAAAACTTAAAAGGCCAGGTGAGTTAAAGCGGTTAACAACATGGCGGTATGCGGGTCGACCGCGAAATGAAAAGATTCGGTCTATCGACGCGACCGGTTGAAAAGCTTTTCGAAACAATGCGTTCATAAAGCTCACCGCAGATGTCGCCTCATTCTCTCAGACGGATATGTACGTCCAAGCCTTTCGTATAGACACGCTATCTATTCAGTCATTTATTAATAAGTTATTGCTTTAGGAAAATAACAAACAGCTGATGTCACAAAATTAGCAGGCCGAGTGCTACAGGTACAAACGTTTAGTAACGGAAACGCGCATGTATAAAGTGAATCCGAGACGAATGGAATGCAGCTCATAAATTTCCAGGCGGTTGTTCATTAGAGGTCGGCACTCGGCAGTGCGGGTGCGCCGCCGCCGCCGCGCCGCGCCGCGCCGCCCGCGCCGGCCGCAGCAGTTATCGAGCCACGTTACAGCCAATAAACCAAGCTATGCAAACAGCCCTCGTTGCGCGACACACTCGCTGAATTCCACACTCGGTTCCCATGCTTTATCCAATTTCAACCAACGGTGTGACTGCGCCGCTATTAGAATCAAACAATGAGCTCGGTGTCGCGTGGCCACTAAACTCTTGAGAAACTTAGGAATTTTCCAGATGCGGATAAGTACACACAGAACCGGCCTACCAGAGGTTATTAGTACCATCTAAAATTGGCTATGTACTTATGTAAGTAGGTAAGGATAAATGCAACCGCTCGTCGAACGACTCTGTAATATCATCATATTACAGAAAAAATTGCCTTCGAACTCTAAAGTAGGCAATTTATGGTACTATTGAATAAGTTACCGCCAGTAGGTATTCGAAGCGTGTTTAGCGTGCAGAATTATCGCAAGGCTGACGTAAAAGGTTATTAATAAATATAAATCGGCAAATTCCTTTAACATTATGATGTTGACAAAATACAAAAATGATTACCTAGTTTTTACTGCGGTAGTTCCCACCTACTTTAGACCTAGTCGAGTGCGAAATGAGTGTAAGTTATTATGAGTTATGAATAGTATGTTATGTTGTAGTTGAGAAACGATGTTTATATATCAGGACAGGGGAACCAGCGGCGGCGCAGGCGCAGTACAATGAATGTGAGCGCGACTGGCCGCGTTCCACATCTCGAATCTTCTAACCACAAAATTTTCATTTTTTCTTCCCTCGCGACCGCGCCGCCCGCATAGGGCGAGTGGTCCAACTGGTATAGGTACCACTTGGAATTTTATTACCGTTGTAGGTACCTTTAAATGGCGAATCTTTCAATGACTACTCAGTGTATTTCATACAGATTCGCATTACCAAAATAGATTTCTCACAATGTAAGTACAACCTTAAGTACCTACATTATTTATTTTATATTATCTACTCTAGTAACGGTGTCGAGAAGTAGGTAACTACCTAATTGGAACTATCATAAGTAGGTTCGCGAGTATATTATAACAATGATGTAAAGCTAAATACGTGACACGATTTTATAACGAGTCTACACCTTGGCGCTAGGCGCTTGGCGCACCTATGCAGCCAGCGTGCACCTTCACTTGAGTTATCGGCTAACTTCCACACACACACTCGTTAACACAATTTCTGCATTAGACCCACATAATAATTTTACAACACAGATACAAAAAGGTGAGGTCTTTTTACCTAAAGTGTGTGCCTACTTGTTTTCTTGCTAAGTATGAAATTTGACTAGCCAAAATTCTCTTGCTACTAAAATGTTACGTTCAAGCTTAGGTCCTTAAAATGCATAAACCTAATATCGCGTAACCTTTCTATCGGTTATAAACAAATGAAGGAATGCATAATGTTTACTTCTGAGGTAGGTGCCCGCTCGCTCAGTCGTTTTGTTTTGTCGCATTAGCTTCGCGGAGAAGTTTCATTTGCACCGGATACAAGCTGAGTCGTGCCGTGAGATCAGCAAACAACAGCCAGCCGCGCTAATTTGCTCGTTCCTCATATTCTAAATAATAATGTTCATTTCCTTTTGCTGATTACGGTTCTGTTACATGACTGAGTAGTCAGAACGGAGGTAAACAATATTATTAGCCGAATAAAACTCTTCTAAGAGAATATTCATTAACTTCAAGAAACTGGACATACGAAGAGCGATCAATAACAGAGTTATGAATAGGTTGTTAAATATTATTTATTAACAATTGTCTTTTAAGAGTTCTTAAAGTCGTGCGCAATGTGCTATTAATTAGCTTCTCTTTTTTTGCTTCATGTAAAGGGGTCTCTCATTAAATATAAGAGAGTGCCGTGGCTGCTATATTGAATTTTCTCTTTTGACAAACTGGTACCGCGGTCGTAAACTTATGCTTCAATTATAATAAACGTTTACGGTGGTAGTGTGGATGTGAGAACGCGTGAGGTTTTATGGTCGGGCGGCGATGCCGAGCGCCGAGCCACGCCGAGCCTCGCCGAGCTCTGAGCGCGGGAACAAAGTCGTCATGGATGCCGGAGCGAGCTCTTTTTGCTCCAGCTTCGCTGAGCGCGCCCGCTTCGAGCCCAATGCCCGTTCCTCGCACCAAAATTGCCGACCTCGCTTTTATAATCAACCGACTCTCTTTGTATACTTTTCCAAGTTTTACCGACATATCAAGATTTCATTGCAAGTCTAATCTGATTAGGTTTACACACCCAAAGAAAATGGTATAAGTATGTCTATGTACATGATTTTATCATGATTGTAATCGTTAAAAAGTTAATTATATTCTTTGAACCGGTAGTCTTTGCTATTCGTTACGCTTGGATGAGTTACGTATTATGGGATGAGCATAATTTAATTATTCTATGTACATAACGAAACGTACCGTTGTCTACTCGACTTAATTAGATTCAAGATACAGTGTATAAATAAGTACTAATTTATATTGGAAGCAATAAAATAATGGTAAAATAATCATATTTGTGGTCTTTCTCAACAAAAATAGATCAAATATCATAAATAATAGGCCTCTACGGTTTTTCGTAGAGCGTCTACGAAAATGCTACGAAACTTAAATAGTTTTGATTTATTTCATTGTATAACGGCTTTTGTAAATAAATCTGTATATTTTTTAAAAATCTGAATTTGCTATATATTTTTTACAACATTTATAAGAATGTACCCAATCTATACTAAAAGTAAATGTCAAGGAAGTTGAGGACAAAACCAAAATTGTATTTCTTGAGACACTAATTTTTTTCTGTATTAAGAAAAACTGTATTTTAGGTGTTAATTTACGTCGTTATTCATTGCTTTTTGGACACTCCTATAAGTTTTAAATAACTGTTGTAAAAAAGTTATAATAAAGTGCAAATTAAGACCATGTTTTAATATTAGATGTTAAATTAATGACTAAGACCGATTTTAAAATATGGGTCGTATTTTCATATTGTAGATATTTAATTTATACTAATCAAAACTAAAGTAATTAATCCTAACTCAAACAAACATATATGCCAGGAACGTCTTGGCATATATTGACTAAAGGATATACTTTTTATCTCCATACAATAAATAAAATATACTGGCTAAATTTAATATTGAATAGTGGGAAAATAACTAAACTACCTAACTATACAAAATCCCGTTGATTGTCGGTGCCACGTTGTAGTTATTACATAATGAACGTTAGTTGATACCTACATTCCTACCTACACCTCGCACACACCTCACGATCAAAGCATAAAAAACTCAATCGTGAAAAATTATAAATAGTCAATTTGAATGTGCGATCTCATTTATTGGCGTAGTGTTGAAGAGTTAGCGCTTCGTGAGATGAGGTTAGCGGAGTCGCGACGCGTGAGAAAAAATAAGCGGTATGCTTTGGCTGTAATTGGTCTGATTGAAACGCGAAGCTCGTTCGGCTGTTCTTCCGAGAAGTTTGTCGGCTCGTTAGGGGACACTGTCCGCAGGCCGAGGGACAGGGCAGTCCTCCTCGCAGACCGACCGCGCCCTGTCGCATACCTCGCCGCCGCATGTTCCTAACCACATTTACTACTATCAAAACCGATACGTTTCACAAAATGATGATCCACCTACTCGATATTCATTTAAATTTCTCATAATATCTGTAATTCGGAGTTACGAAATTGCCGTTACTAATAACCAGCACACAAGTGCAGTGGTATGCAGTATGCACTTGCGAGCAAAAACAAGTCTTGTGTTATGACGCGCGAAAATGTGGCATGCACTTATTATCTACGGGACGAGTGCGGCGACAGACGGGGCCCCGCCGGGTGGCCGCGCCGCGCCCGAAATGCAACCGGCGCGGGCGACACCACGATACACTCAATGCAAATAACGACATATTGAAGTAAAACAAACATACAATAATACACGTTCCAAAACAATTAACTAACCATGTTATATTACAATAGATGAGTTAGTTCATTGTAGATGAATAAGTATGTAGACAGGTACCTACTGAAATTAACACGGCAAACTAACAGCACGAGTAGTAAGTGGCATTGCCCTTAAATCAGATCAGGTAATTCCACCACGTGAGCTATTCGGTTGCGGCTTGGAGTGCAAGGTCAGTGTATCTTTGTCGGTTAGACTAGAGTATTATGTACCTACTAACGTACGACATTGGGAATGTGAATTTATTAAAATGTATTTCAGTCAAGACGATAACTGCCATGAGGTTACTCCGACTCGACTCAGTGAGCCAACGTGGCGCGGGCGCAAAGCTCACCGTGCGCTGTGCGCTGTGCTCTGTGGCGCAGATACACATATGCATGCTTGTACAGTTGTAGTATTGGTACCTACCTACTTACTTAGTCACAACACTACTTCAAAAATGAACTAAACTAACGACACTTCATTTAAAGGTGGTTACTGGATTCCACAATTATACTGCATTGACAGGTTTGATTGAAAAAAAATCGTTGTAAATACTGTATTATTTTTTATATACATTTTCTATCGGGTCAAACGTCTAAAATAGTTCTGGGACGTTCTAATTTAGTCAACGATAAGCTATTAACGGAGGTGTTTATTTATACACTTCGTCGCGTAAGCGCCGTGGTAGGATGAGTGTATTATTATTGTTTGCTTGTTACTCAAGTGTTACTTGCAGAAGGCGATGAAACAAGACCATATTCATAAAACACAGATGGGTTACCGGATAGAGCCGACGCAAATGGAGACGATCATGTCATTGGTTTAATGAATGTACCGTCATAAATCTGGAATTCCAATCTCTCACGGATGTTCAGACCGCGAATGATTTAGAAATCTGCGGAGTGAACGACACGAAAGCGCCTAGAGCTAGCTGCAAAATCAGTGCATGCGCGTGAGCAATGCAAAAAAGCAGCTGCTTCTGCGTGTAGTTACACGAAACTGCATTATTAATGAAATCAGCTGTTTCCTCAGACAAAGAAAGTTAATTAAATCTTCATATTACTTCATTGGAAACTCCGATACGATCGTGTACGTTTTGTTCAGTATTACCGTCAAATATGAGCATGTTATTTATCGTAACATAACTCAACGTAACAAGGATATCAAATGGCATAAAAATTGTGGGTAAATTTTAAATTATTGATAAAGTGTACTGTATATTTATTAAGATACTTACGCAGAGATCAGTGAGCGTGATGCTGTTGGCAGTATAGAAGACGAGCAGTTCGGCGGGCAGCGCGCGCGAGCCTGGCTCTCGTAGCTTGGAAGCCAGCAGCAGACACGCAGTGCCCAACAATTGCACCTGGCTCTTGCTCACTGGGCACGTGCTCAGGAATCGGTCCAAGTACGATATTGCCAGCGGGAACACCTCTTCTTGGCAGCCTTGGTCCTCGCATAACTGAAAACAAATTTACATATTATACAATGACACAAATATATCGTCATGATTCTAAGAAACAGCGAGTCGGTAACGCCGCACCCAGGGCGTGCTTAGTTTATCATCCGGAATTCCTGATAACCTATATAGTATAAAATGGAAATACACTTATTGCGATAAATACAACGCACATTACTTTCCTGCCGCAGTTGGATACATTTCTTATCAGCGGTAATGGCATAAGAGTAATAAGAATAACGCCAGAAACAGAGGGTACAATTCTTTGCATTGAAATAACCAATAACATAGTAAAAAAAGCAATCATGGTTGGGAAGAATTAATACTGTAAACTGTGGGTGCTTATTGTGCTTATCGTGTAAATAAGAGGTGATAAAATTCATAGTGCAGGTACCTAATGAGTTAAATCTGAGCTTAACATAATTGGACCTTGCGGAGAGTTAGAATATAAGTACATATTTCTTCCTCCTTCATTTACTATAACTATCTGTTGCCAATGTCATGAATTCCAACACATTAATAACAGGACATCAAGAACCTGTAGTTGGAGCTAATAACATTATGATCGCAAAACTGATTAGTTTTACCTGTATGTGAACTATGAAAAGGAAAGTAGGGAAAAGCGAAAGCAAATGTACTAAACTAATCATCATAAAGTAAATGGAGAGTGTCATGTCATGAGAGACGCGGATTGTCGCTGATTGTTAGTCACATAGTTTCGCACGGTGTAACGCGACTCGCAGCAGTCTATGCACTCGCTCATCGTAACTTCGTGAAAACACGTAGGTACCCTAACCATCGTCTACAGCTCCGACCCGCGTTCTCAGCAGGTTATCTCACGCTCTTGAGCTCGCTGTCAGCTGATTACTAGCTCAGCGAAACGAGTTTACCATTATTCTTTGTGTTTATTCTCAGAACTGTGATTTTAACCTTTTAGCCTATCTATCTATATGTACCTTAATCCCATCAAAGGATTAACTAAGGTTATTTTGTAGCTGAGCGACCGATGCTAATCTAAAATACGAATAAGCTTTTACGTGCGGTTTTCGTTCGCGTGCTAATTTCCGCGTCTGTTTTTCATAGTCTACCGAGCGAAATGAGATAAAGCAAAGTGCAGTTACTTTTGAATTAGGTAATATTACAATAATTCTGAGGAGTTCATTTGTGGTTTATGTACCTACCAAACGAAAGCGATATTAGCATCAAGAAAGTTACATATTACCTATCTTTTATTATGCCTTTGGTCAATTATCGAATGGCATAGTTCAGTGTCAACAAGTTATTTAATACATCATTATGTATTTAAGTACGTATCATTGTTTTGATTAAGGCTTAAATATCCGGCTTCTTTGCAAAATTCAAACGAATAGAATTAAGTAGGTAAATTATGGGTAAAATTTTATATGGACAAGATGTCATGGTCGCATTGGTTGCATCATAATTTTATCGAGTATCATATGAATGGTACACCGGACCGGGGGTGTCTATTAGGAGACTAGGAGTGCAGACACTCGACTAACGATTCAATATTCAAAGCTTACTTTTCGTCTTTCATCCCGACCTTGTAGACGTATACATGCACTTAGAATAGTACCTTTTATAAACACATTAAGACAGTTTTAGTTATCGATAAGGATACGTAAAAGATAATTCGACTATCAAACGTGGTACCTAGGTTGATATGAACACGTTGCAGATGTCATTGACCTTACAGGCTCAGAAGTTTGTTTCGGTTTGCTTGTGCTGAAACGTTGGTATGCAACTGGTTTAAGTATACCCACGAGGTGAGTGTCGGCAAAGTTGGGTCGCGTGGCGCATGCGCAGGCCGCCATGCCATAGCATCGCACCTATTGCAAGCATGACGTCACCGTCAGTGCGCGGCGCTGTTGCTCATTCCGTCCGTCGCGCACTCATCGCCGGCCGGCTCGGCTCCACGTGGGGCCACGTACCGTACCTGCACCAAACAGCTGACTTTTTTTCAATTAGTCATATCTATGTATGGCGTACTGCAGAGGTAATGCGTGTGATCTGAACTACATTTCACCGTGCGAAAAAACATTGCATATGGGTAAAAAAAATTATAAAATCAAAGTTCATTCCAAATAACCAAAGGTCTTGAATTATACATTTCTCGTAATGAGGCGACCGAGCTTCATGACGTATGTGTGCGCGCAAGCAATTATTTATATGTACAAGCAAAAGATAAGTGCGCAACAGAGCGTCAGCTGTGTGCGTGTCAAAATCAGCTGATTATTCAAATAGAACGAGCGAGCGAGTCGCATCGGTCGGCGACCGCGCCCGCCCGCGCTGTGCGTCCGGAGTCCGGGCATCGGGGCCCCTCGCTAGTACCCACAACCAGTTACTGAACGTACTTCGGTAACTACCTAACTACCGGCAATCGTTCTAATTCTAACACTACTTATGTACGTATAAATAATATCTAGCTTAGTTTAGCTACGACCTATAGATGGCTATGATACATTCAAATTAGTTTTATGGGTTGACGATAATTCTATTAGAATCATCGTGTTCATATAAGATTCTTATATGTGGGAACAAAATATATCAGCTGATCGTGTAAACAAATGTCGCAGCATCCAGCTGAGGAGTGCCTACCTACTAACCCACTTGTATTAATGAATTGATAAACTAACGACAGAAAACACATTATGCAGCACAAACAGAACACGATCTCTTCACCATACCGGTGATAAGAAAATAAGAAGAAGTCTAGAGATAGGCTATGTGAACTATTGGAATAGACGTTTAGAGGGGTTCGGGCGACAGACAGTGGCTAGGGCATACGGGGGCCACTGGTGCCGCCAGTGACGACAGGACCTACACGTGGCCGGAAAACGAGACAAAATGGCGAACGTTCGGGTCTCGCGAGTGGAGCGGAGCCGGGCGGTGTGGGTGCGGCATGCGGCGCGGGTGCGCTCACCTCTAGCATCCACTCGGCGACGATGCGGCGCATGTGAGGAGTGACCTCCGTCTGCACGGTGCCGAAGTAGTTGGTGGTGACGGCGTAGCGCTCCTCGGTGCGCAGCAGGTTGTCGAGGACGCGGCGGCGCAGCAGCACCGGGTCCGGCGCAGCGCTCCGGGGCGCGGGCGCCGTCCGCGCGGTAGAACCGCTCCCACTCCCGCTGCCGGGACTCACGCGCTCCGCACACAGCAGCTCCATGTCACACCGCACTGCGGCTTATCGAATGTACGCTCGCTCCGCGGAGTCGGGTTCGGCCGGCGCGGCGCGGTGTGTTGTTGCGCGGACAGCTGATCGTGCGCTAACGAGCGCCGTGGAATGAACACGTTGCGTTGCGACCACGGCGAGTGCCCGAATCGCAGTGAGTAGTCAACTAGCCAGAGTGCGCCTCGCCGCCGAACATATGATCGGCGCGGAGTGCGGGGGCAGGGCGGGGCCCGTGAGGCCCGCACGCAGGTTTCTCCCATTCGACGTTCAAATAATAATACATAACACGTTTTCTTGCTCGCTCGCGCTTCAGCAGAACTTCTGTTTCTTGCTTCTCATTCTAATCGGTTTGTTTGTATGTATGTATTTATGATGGTAGGTAGGTACCTATTTTCAAAATAAATGAGATGAATTCTTCCACAGCTAGGTTGGTGGGTAAGTACCTGTTATAGACACCCAGGTTGCTACAATATTAATTCAATTGGCCGATAGCATTATCATACATACTATAGCTCATAAATAAGTTCACTGGGCACTAGACTACCTAGACTACCTTCTATAGGTATCAAACAAACGAGCTTGAAATGATAATACCACCTACCACCGCATCTAAAAAGAAAACTTTGAAATCTTTTTTGCATTTATAATAAAATAAGTAAATATAAGTACTAGCTATATAGCTACCTGCCGATTTAATATGTACCTAAGTGATATCTACCAACATGATATGATAAATGTAGATTTACTTAGTAACTATGTTAGTAGTAGTACTATAATAGTATAGTAGTTTACCTATCTTTAAATTTGTAAGATTGTTTGTAAACAGCTTTAGTCTCCCGGTTTCACCCGCGTTCCCGAAGGATCGAATGAATCCAGGAATTTTAACATAGCAACACATTTTTAAATAGTAAATGAATTTTTAAAATAGGCGCCGTGGTTCTGTAGTACCCTACTACAAAATACGCACTCTGTTTTTATATTATTAGCATAGGTATACACTTACCTGACTAATTAAGATCATCTGCCAAATATTAATAGCTCTTACCGAACTTCGTTTAGGTATTAGGCACCACCATTTCATAGTAAACCAAAGTTTTGATAAATATTAACGCGATTTTGAGGTTTTAAGTTATAAGATGTTAGTTTATTTATATAACCGGCCAAGTGCTTGTCAGACAACGTAGTGTAGTGTTTGTCCCATGCCCTAAGTAGCATTTTGCAGTTTACAATAATAATTGTACCGAAAGAAAAAGTTGCACTACATAATATTGATTTACAATCAAATGTATTATTTAAAATTTGCTGTCGTTTAGCTAGTTTAGAGTAGTGACTCGAACTGAAAATATTAAAAAATCTAAATTAAAGCTTTAGAATAGTTACTGTGATGTTTTTGTAGCTACGAACTGTGTATTGTGTACCAAAGTTTCATAAATAGTATTAATACCTTTTTCCCGCACCTCCTCTCGCGTGGAATCCAGGATTTGGTACACAGTAATTCCTTCGCAGTCAGTTACTTTCTTTTTTTATATTAATATATCGTACAGTAAAGCTTCCTCTGATAGCTCCTAAACTCTGAAACCCTGTTTTACTACTAAAGGGTAATGTTATATCATGCCCATTGACTTAGGCTTCAAAATAAAACCATTATCGCAATCAACAACACAAAACAACGACACTCATATTGGATTTTTGCTTTATTCACCCCATTTTGCCCCCTAGGAGATTGATTTTCAGCAAATCACTACATGTGTGTATGCTGATTTATTTTTAGTAACTCATAGGTTTCAAGTCGAAATGTAGACAAATTTTTTTTTCATTCAAAACAGGTACCTCCAAGCTAGATAAAATTGAGAAATATCCTTATTACTCGTATTCAGCATAAAGGGAACCTGTGTCCAAAATTTCAGCTTTCTAGGTCTAAGGATTTGAGCTAGACGTTGCTGAGTCATTGTGTGAGTCACGATTTTTCTTTACATACCTAAATATAGATTGTATTATTTTTAATCTCCAATTATGAAGTATGCGATCCATAGCGTAATATATGATGTAACGAACAAAACCTTGATAAAATGATAACACGAACTGCTGTCAGTTAATGGCCCGGGGTAGATGCGCACGTCTACTAATGTCCCGCAGCCCAGACATCTCAAAAATGGTAGGTAAGTACGTTTCGTGATTCTTTGAAATGAGTTCAGGTTTTCGACCCGAAAAATCAGTGACTGTCTTGTCAGAATTTGGAGCAAAAACTTAATCGGTTTTTACGCGTCTGGTGTGCATAATCCGATTCATAGATTCTATTAACTACTGAAGAACACGACAAAAATATTTGAAATCTGTATTTTTTAATTATCTACCTAAATGAAAATTTTGTAAATATTTATTTATAGAATTTATGCAAGTAAATTGTAGTTAATTGAAGTATAGTATATAATTTATAGTAATTTGTAAGTAGTTAACTGATGAGCACCGTAACAAGTGCAAAAAGTACTTAGGCACTTATTTAAACCCTTGGATCCGAGATAAAAACAAATTTCAATCATGATTGAAATGGTCACGGATTTTTAGAGCAAGAAAGAATACAACGTTTTACCGACTTGGTTCATCGCTTTTAACTAACAGGAAAAGCTATTGAGCTATAGTTATGCCGCTACCTAGAGAATAGATACTAGATTTTTATTGTTATTTTAAGCAGTTTGGATCCCAGAACCAGAGTGAACTATTCAACGTCGTTTCTTTCTTATAAAAACACACATCCAAATCTCTGAAGTTTATAAAGGCGGCCAAATGTTAACTTGATCACAACTTAACCTAAGTTTTACCAATTAATTTAGAGTTTATTCTGCATTTTTTAAAATATTATTTCTTCATGTATGTATTTAAGTGATCACATTTGACAAGACACTACTTCAGGCTATTGACTTGTTAATTTATAATAATGTAATCAATGTAACACATCTGATAGTAGGTAATTTAATCTACAATAAACTTTCAGTGTTCTGTTCGCCATAGCCATTGTTCGCGAACTTTTTGATCGATCGATGGACGTTGTGATGGACTTTGAATTAGTATTAAACCAGTTGGCAAACAGTTATTTTGATTAAATCTTATTAATTGGAATCTAAAAGAAACCTACAATAGGGTCCCTTTTTATCCACGACGGAACGGAGCAGGTATATGCGTTTAGGGTGAGAGATGTTTGTGCGTTTTTATATAATCACTTTATAAACACGTGGATATGTTTCAAAGATTTGCTAATGCCATCCATTAAACTTCCTCATCCTTTGTTCCAGTTATTAGGGGTTAAAGTTTAAAGTGCAAGGAAATAGCTTATTTTGGTCTAATTTACCTGAATCATAACTAAATAAATCTAACGAATTATTACTTTTGCTGCAATTTATTTATTTTTATATAATACCTACATAGAGGCAAACATACTTCCATTGATATTTATATATGTATATTGGTAGATTTGGTTATTTTGTATACTTAAAATCAAGTTGTAAGTAGGCAAGACAGACGCCCTATTCTGGTGGTAGATAGTTGCAATCAAACGTACCTAACAAATATAATTATTTTTTAAGTCTATGGTGTATGGGTTGGTAAGTATGTGGATACAAGAAGTTATTAGAGTAAAAATATTTTTTACTAATTACTAATTTCTGACGTGGATGTACGCGGGCATTTTTCACTAGAATATAATACAACAGACCATATTTAAGTTCCAAAATCATAGACTGATTAATATTTGACAGAAATGTCAATGTAAGTAATGTAATAATCTTCTTTTAAGGATTGGCTAAAGGTGTAACTAGCTTGGCTTTAACTAACACCCTTACACGGATAATATAAAAGCGTTTGTTTTATTGTTTTAACAAGCAGCTTGGTGTAAACGTAAAGTTGATTGATCAAGCAGGAAGTATTAATTTGTTGGTGCAAGTGTTACCATAATTTGAATAAAGTCTTACCAGCACAGTCCCGTAATTAAGGAAATATGATATCCCATCAATATAGGGCAAGCCTTGCAGCTGGGCTAAAAGTCAAGCGGGCACAGGTACAGGCCTAACATATCTTTACTGGAAGGAACTCAGGGTGTTTTCTCAGAAACTACAACCTTTTTTAAGGGCTTTAGCAAACGTTTTTGACATTTAAGACGCTTGACTATCTTGGAACCTCTCATACACGGGAATTCCAGCCCCTTTTTCTGTAGTGTTGCACCAGTGGCTGTGCTGGCCGCAGGAAGTGCACTATAGCCACATGCAATAACCACGCGTCATTAATCAACAGCTAGCGGCTTCCTCCACCCACAGAATGACCATGGTCAATATGAGGGCGACACTTGTATTGTTTCTTGAGATTTTTTTCTACATATTTTGTACTTAGTACTGCTTCTGTGACCACAACGCGAACGAGTGCACTTCATTTATCTAAATCGTTCAGCATTGTAATTTAAAATTACCGTTTATATAATTTTCAACATAGTTAATAACCTACTTTATTTATAGAAAAGTTTCATCAGCAGATGTAGGTAATTTCAGGAATCAAATTCTAAAATATAGCACTAAGTTTATCTTTTTCAAAGCTACACTGTGCGGTAACGGATAACTGGTGAAGCTGGCGAAGAATCATAATTAGTTTCAGAAGCGTTATGGAATAGAATACAAAAGTGCGGTAGTCGTGTGGACCTTTGACCGGATACGTGTTTAGTTTCCTTACTCGTATTAAAATGAGCTTTGAGCGAAAACAATGAACAGAATTTTGAAACACGGTAATAATATCGAATGGTTAGTGCGAGCGGGACATCACTCTTTCTTGGAAGCTCGAGACTACGTAAAGGAACGCGGCAAAATGGAATGCAACCGGCACCGTTCATCGGCCGAACGACTGACTCTCTACTTAACTAAAAGGAATAAACTATCTAGTTAAAGAATAACCAATGGCTCACAAAACGACCTAGAATTCTCGCCCTTGGCATTGCACGAGGATACTTCTTTTAAATTCATTCAATGTTGACGTAAAACATGTTGGAATTGCATATAGAAATTAAAAACTTGGCACTCTTAAGATATTTAGCCTTGTCGGGCTAGTGAGAAATTATGTATTCAACAGCATTAGCAATGATATAATTGGTGCTCAGCTAAGACAGGCATTTCAGTCTGAGCTGTTACCAAATGTTATAATTATATCATTACATGGTCAGGCAGATAAACAGTTGATATGTCTGTGTTGGAGCGTCAAATTAAATTATAAAAGCGAGCAACGTCTAGTAACTATGCGAGCACAGTGGATACTGGATAAGTGTTAGAACTTAGTAAAAGATAACTAACAATCGGACCTACTTTTACCTACATGTTTCAACGCCGGTAGCGAGACAAAAAGTATACCGTGTCTTCTATAACATAGCGATCGGTCTATTAGTTAAGCTGTAAAATGTAACCGGGAGGGTTACAATTATTACAATATTAACTATGATACCCATAAGTCGACTTAGATATAGCAATGCTTAAAAGGCTTAAAAAGCTTCGAGCGAAAGTAAATGAAAATCCATTTAGTCGTTTTAGAGATGACCGTACCCAAACAGAAAGCAAAAATAAATACACATAAATTGTGTATTTATTTCTAGTATTTTTAGTAAATACATTCATTAAACATAACACACTCGTTTTACAGTTTTGTTATATTTTTGCAAAATACAAAGAGGCCCTATTGCCATAAGCACACGTCTTATTTTTGAGATTAATGAAAAGCACAGATGAAATGCGTATCAGACTTTCGCTCCAAGATAAACTAGCACGATAAAGGCACTAAACAATTAATGATACCCATTGTATGACATGTTGATTGCGTGTGATTCAGTATTGTAAGAGATTTTCTCAGTAACCTACCTACTTAATCGCGAACCAATCAGCTGAGGTCGGTAGGTACTATGTCTCCTTGTTTTTCTTAATTTGAATCTCTTCTCTATGGATGTGCTATATTTTACTATGCTTCTGTTTTGACTAATGAGAGAGTGGTAGCCGCCTAGGTAGTTACTACACCATGCCTTAGATTATTTATTTAATAAGGAACATAACAGCATTGTTAAAGGACCAATTAAGAATAAATACACCTATTTCTTAAATAAAACCAATTACAAAGTTCTTAAATATGCTATAAATTAAAAACATATGTATTTTTATTTATTTATTAGGTTTACCAACTATTGTTACAGTCTTACATACACAATTTATACTGAAGGAAAATTATAATAAAACTTACTGCACAATCTTTACAGGTAAACACCACATGCAATTTTAGGATTTTTTACAAATAACAAAGCAAGCAGGTTACCTGATACATGATCAAAAAGTTCACTTGAGAAATGTTTCTTTACCGAAAGTGTATTGTAGGTTTCGATCGAATCCAATGCATTCAACCAGATGACGACAGAATGCATTCGAATGATACGCCAGTGAAATAAACTAACATGGCCGCCTTTCGCCTGTACTATCGAAGTTATCAACTTGCCGCTCTTCTACTGAAGTGAGTTACAAAACTGTGTCAAATGAGAACATCTAGCTACCTTCATAAGTAAGCATCTGGTAGGTTAATTATTCAATGCCTCATCTCTCACTAGGTGTGGTACAAACGAGACAATGATGGAATTTAATAGCGATATTTGAAAACAACATATTACAGGTACCAGCGGTTGCTTGACGCATAGTGCGTGCCATTTCATAACGGTTACTATTTCTAGCGACTGTTTATGCAGCAATCTCCTGGGACGTGATGAGTAAATCACACTTTGAATATTTTTATTCATAAAATAAGCTATACTTTACTTTATATATCAGTATACTATAGTTAGGTTACCGTCACCACCTTCCCTTACAATAGGTATAAATAAACATCCTGGGACATTCTTTACACACGGCCATCTATCTGATCCCAAACATAGCAGGGTTTTTAGGTACTATGATAACCAGATAACTGATATACTTACTCCATACTTTTATAAATACATACATATATTAACAGAAAAACTAGACATTTTAATGGACACATTAAAGGATGTCAGGGTCTCTAACCACCAAGCCAATGCCAAGGCCTATCAATATAAACTAGGTTTTACTCGCGTTCCTAACGGATCAAATAGTACCTTGTGTGTGGAATTTTATTCATATCATCAATGCATGTTCGAGTCGCAAGTATCCAAAATTAAAAGGAACATTATATCACTTACGTACATCCTAATTCTTATAAAAATATTTATTGATAATGCAACAAAACTACAATTACAAAAGCTAGTAATATCAAGAAATGTACGGTCCTTGACTAACGGTTTTGAGATTCAAATTTTAACGGCTGGAAATCATCGTTACGATCAAGACTAATTTTATATACTATTTCACTAAATTACTAAAATGACTTTAACATAGTTTATAGCATTCAATTATTTATTATTAAAAACCATAGGCAACGCGAACGTGCAGCGACGTTAAGCGATCTCATACGACTCAGTGCTGCCAGCTCAAAATCTTGAATTATACACAATGGAATTCTTTTTGCAAGAAATTTCCAATTTTCCTATTATAAACAATTTACACGTTAATCTTTAAAATAAAGTTCCCGACTCTATGAAGTAATAAATATTAGTATCATAGTAGTTAGCACTATGCGTGCACAATAAATGCAGATTTATTTTTTTGTAACTTCGTACCGCATTAGCCTAATACCATAATTTAAAAATAAATGTCTATAATAATAATAATACCGGACGGATAGGCCAGACACCGGATAGTAACCGAAAATGCGGAACTTCGTATTAACGTTGGTAACATTACAAATACGAAAGATTTGTATATGTGTGTGTAATTTTCCTTAGATAAATGCATACATTTTATCCCCTGGAAATATAATATACCTAAGGAACGCGGCCAAACGCGAGACGAAGACTCTATTATCTATGACCTAATAAGGGAATTTAAAAAAAAATCTCCATTCTTTTACCAGAAATGTGTCGTTATTTCAAACGCGTACGTTACAGAGGATAACGTAGGGACCCGTATGGGTAGGCATGTACGTTGGTTTTTTAATAAAACTAATACGAGTAGGTACCTAAAATAGACCGCGTTGTGTTTGGGATATTGAGACCGCGACAAAGAATGTATATACGTCACTTTCCTTTGCTACTGCATCTTCTGCTGTAGCCTGAATAGAGTGATGCAATCCACTGTTTTTTTTTAACAGTACAGTCGAGTGCGTGAGTGTTTTTGACCACTTACCCGTCAACAGGGCTGCCAGCGCCAACAAATTTTTATTTCTATCTATATGTACCTTCACAATTAAATTTATTAAGCTTATGAATATTTTGTGGCAATCTTTAACAGACTTTTTAATTTCCAATACATGTCAGATAAAAGTCGTTAGTCTGCGTTTTATGGAAAGTGGGAATATCCAACAGAACCAGTTCATAAATTAGGTGGTGAACGGTTAAATAACAGTCTTTCTATGATTGTGCTATATTGGTTTCAAAATTGAGATGTTTCATAATTCAGATGGTCTCAGAACTTTACTTTTTTATTCATAGTGTAGTCAATATCCAGCGGTTACATTATACATTTAAAATAATAGTTATTATAAATAAAACATATACCTAGAAAATTACCCGAAATAGAATGTGTGTTTTACTTATACAAAATTTTTGTCCTATTTCGCTACCTATCCTCCATAACCAAACTTTAGTGTTCGTAAATCTGTAGTGCGTAGTATATTACGTATTGTCCTTCATCGTGATACGGTAGGTACTGTGCCGTGGGTATCCATTAGTGGGCCTCTTTGAGCAGAATTCTTCACGGCTGTTGGTAGGGCAGTCATGGCCAAATTGAAAAAAAAAGCGACTAGAGACAGCCGCGTGCATTGACCTGGTAATGTTTACTGTCCTTGATCGGCGCGGACGCGGACGGCAGCGTCCGGAGTGACGTCATCGCGGAGGTGCCGATGGGTTTCAGCGCCGCACCGAGGCCCCAGTACACATCGATCGCTTTTTTTCAGCCTCTTACGCTTGTCATAAATGAACTTAATAAATTATCCCTATTATTATTTGCACAAATAAAAAAGGTTTCTTCCAATCAATTTTAAAGTAACCGCCTTCAACTTCATTAACTAGCTTGCTTACAGTTAAGTAAATTAATAAAGTTAAGTTAATTGTAATAAACTATTTTTAATATCAATGTTTGTAAGTGATGTATCATCGCTAAATCAATTGGCAATGCATTAAGAGTAAGTAATTAAAATTCTATCAGACTGCATACCATTATGAGGTTACTGACTTAAATATTGTTGGGCGTAGCAACAAGTTGTTCACATTCAAACAAATCATAAGTTTTGTGAAAGAAGTATATAAGAGAATCTTTGGAGTTGGAAATTACGCTTTTGTTATGTAAATGTAGGTAGTTAACTTATTTGTACAGAGTTGAATCATTATTTTTTCGCTGTTGACAAATATTTTAGTACGATTTGTATTAGCTAAGCAAGTGTAACATAAAAATACGTTGTTTGTGAGTTGTTCGGAGCAGCAACCGCCATACACGGAGCTCAGAGATCAGTCGGTGACGGTCCTGCATGATGTCACGGCTCTGTCATTTCGCAAATGGCAACCATTAATTCTTGACATACACCAACTGTATGTTAGGTTTCTACTTGGTTAGCAATTTAATCTCGTAATCTTTTGTTTCTCAGAATACCCTAAAGTAGCTTGCAATTATCATTCGGTCACTATATTAAGTATTCATTCATTGTGGTCCAGTCCAAAGCGTCGTACAGTATGTGAATTAAAGGGCAATAACGTCCTGCGGGAGGCGCGCCAAGTAATGGAGCGGATAAGGCAGTGGACACTGGTACATCCACATAGTTGGCGGAGGATCACGAAGGCTCACACACTTTTTGCCGAGCAGCTGACGGCGGCGCGGCGAAGGTCGGTCGAGGCGAGCCACGAGCGATCTAGCATTCCAACCGCTATGAATGAATAGTGGCTCGACTGGTCGAGTAGCGCATACTAAGTAACTTCAGATTAATTTGACAACAAACATTTAAGTTGGCAAAAACCGGAATGGTCGCCGGCACCCGCCCCGTGGGAACCGCGAGCGGACCGAAACGTTTGTCTCCGACGATTGTCCGATTAATAAGTACCTGACCACTTAATGTTCCGTTTATTTTGTGCTTTTCGTAGCGTGATGTGAGGCCAATTTGCCATGTGATTGTTCTGACACGGCACCGCCACACCGCGCCCAGGCACGCAATCTTACCAAACACAAATTGGTGCCTATTCACAAACTGTAATGTGTATTCAATGTAAAACCTGTATGGGATGGACGCACGGTCACTGAAGCTTCAACTTAATTAGAAATAATGGATATTTGTGAACCTTTAACATATTTTGTATGGTGTTTGATTAAAACACGAGTTCATAAGGATTACACTAATAAGAAGTTCTCTCTCTATCATGCTATTCAGTTGGTTTGTACAATAATCCTTCTAGTCCCCTTTACGAATGCTTCTCAATGAATTACTTTGGGATGTATTCACTTTACTTAGAGCCCCACGCTTCTATCAATTACAAACATTGCTTATATTTAGAATGCCCCTTCTGATTTAGGAATGCCATATAAAAATTAACCCTATTGTATTATCATACAATGAGGTTTTGGATCAACAGATGTACCTCATTTTAAAGCAATAAAGTAAATTTTTCTGTGACATTCTGAAAGATCAAAATTTCCATTATATTAGCGTACCGCTATTTAAAATATTTAGGGTTTACACAAAGATATTTTATGAGCTTTTTAGTGCAGTAGGGCACGAGGTCCCCTCATAAAAATATACCTTTTTTCTTTTAAGTCATACTTTACATACTTTAAATGAACATTTGGGCATTCCATTAGGCTTAAACAAGACTAGGACACGTTGTTACGGCTCTACAGTCACAGCCTTGAAACCATTAATCATCATCTCAAGACAATTTTAAAAGTTTAAACTCGGCTGGGATTAGTACGTCGTTAAGAGTGTCTCAATTTTCCCCCGAAAATTATTAATCACTATAGTATGTTTCAAGACAATTGGGATGTGTCCTGTATTAAAGATAAATGATCAAACACTAACCAGTGTATTGAACATCCAAAAATATACGAAAACATGAAATATGATCAAAATTAAATCATTAATGTGATTTTTCAGTACCGATCTAATCATAAAGAGTATGTTATTTGATGCTGTACAATTATGACGTCACAACTTGCTATTTCATACAAAACTCCACACATTCGATCGTTTTGACATTTCATAAAGAATTACTGATTTGACATGTCAGGACACATCCATATTTCAACCGCCCAAACATGCACAGAATATAAATATATTTTGTCACATACAGATCGATTGATTTTTAGCGGATATATTAAAAATACTATATTAATAGCGACCAGCCCTGGGTTCGCCTCAGGGCTTTAATAATAAGTATTATATACAAAAACCGTCCCGAAGAAATCCTCTAAATAATGGTAGAAACCACATCAAAATGTAATGCGTAGATTAAAAGAATTAAGCACTAACAGACAGACAGAAATAGTGACTTTGTTTCAGAGATTTATTTAACGAATATCTGCGGTTTTCATGCTGTAATGAATTGTATGTAATCCCAGGTACATTAATTGCAGAAAAAAAAAGGTTGAAATATACAGTTAACGTCGTAATGATACCATCTATATTCAAGCAAGGAATGGATACCAAATAGATACGTTTAGCATAAAATATTAGGTACTTGCAACATTTCGCAGAACCGTTGATTCTTTAGTAAGTCTATTGAATAATCCGCAGTGTCGTGTTGAGGTTGAAAAAATAATGAGCTGCGGTTTACAGCAAAAACTTTGTGATATTCACTGTAAGGAGTATATGCGATGCTTTAGTTAGACTAAGCAGTCAACATTTAGAATTATGTTTTTTTAGTTTTTCAAATCGCTAATCCTGAAGATCCTGGTAAGGATCATGGGACGGAGTATTTAAATTATTGCATTGTCATCGGTCCTTGATAAGTGTGCAAAAGTTACAAATTAACCCGACCTTTTGAAGGGGGTGAAATAAACGTTCAAAGATTCATACATAGATAATGGCGGAGGTTATGAAAAAAAAATTTATCTTATCTTACTACCTAATATTATAAACGCAAAAGTTTTTGGGAATGGATAGATTTCTAGAGTAGTAGAGCTCTTAGTGCAGAGTTCGTCCGGGGAAGTACTACCACCTTACCCATTTCTACCGTAAAGCAGTAGTGCACTTGTATTACTGTGTTTCGGTTAGAAAGGTAAGGGGGCCGGTGAAATTACAGGCACATGAGACTTAACAACTTCACGTCTCAGGGTCGACAACGCATTGGCGATGCCCCTAGTGTTGCAAATGTCCATAGGCGGCGGTGACCACTTACCATCAAGTGGACCGTCTGCTTGTTTGTCGGCCCAAGTGGTATAAAAAAAAAATGTATGGACGTTTCTTACTATTTCATGTAAAATCCGTTTACTAGAAACGGGTTTGGATGAAACTTGGCACATTAACAGAGCATACACTAGAATAACATATTGCATCCTATTGGTTATACAGAAAGAATTTTAAATCCCTCGGGTACGTTATTGGTTAGAAATGGTGAAGAAAAATCAAGCACATTTCTTTGTGATTTTAGTAGTATTCAAAGTATTGAGTTACAACCCAACTCTATATGTATTATTACTTATTATGTGGTTACCTTTTGGTTGTAATTTGTATTGTGTATCCTAAATTAATAAATAAATAAATATTGTAGTTTAAAAAAAAATTGTAAAAAAAAGTAGGCAACTTTACATGGACAAGGATACCTCTAATAGAGGTCCTATCTATATCTCGAGATATCATTATTATCATGACCGGAAGTAGGCGGTTATAAATTACAGATTCCATAGTTGACACGTTGGCGACCTTGGGATGTATGGTGATTATGTCACTCTATTGGAGTATTCAAAAGCCGTAGAGCTATAAAAAAACCGGCAATGATACGAGTTGTAATCGCAGACAGAGAGTTCCGTACAATTATAATAATAATAATCTGACAAAATTTCGTACTGTAAGAAAAAAAAATTCATCCACATTTTATTATAATTTAATCACTGGAGAAGTAAAAGCTTATAACCTTTAAAACCTTTAAAACTTAATTATTTTGGATTTCTTATGAAATATAAATAATTTTCAATGGGTCAAAATTATTTTGGAAATTCCAGCTTCCTACCGTCGTAGATAAATAAGGAGTCGATTAATTTTGTACAAATTTGGTCATGTGCACAAATCCAACTCACACTTGTTTTTCTTACCATTTGGGTACGGAACCACAAAAAACTAATGGGTCCTTGACAGCTTTGTGTTTTCCTGGCACTGAGACATGTTAGCCAATGTAAGGGTTGTCCAGAATATCAATATAATAAAAACATTAATAATTACTATTGCCATATCACTAACCACTTATTTTTCAGCAAGCATTACTGTACAGAATTATATTTAATTAAAACAAACTGTAAGACTGCGACAGAGACCTCGTATATCTGGGCTTCGATTCTGTAAAGAAAATAACACTAGCTCAATGATATTTCGTCGCGGCCTCTATGCTCTTTCGCTAACTAAGCAGACACGTGTGAGGTAGGCTCTCCGAAGCCTCGTTGCGCCGGCTCGTCGACAAAGTTTGTTTTGTTGAATATGCAAGGTGAAAATAATATGATATGAGCTAATGCTCTAGCAATTAAAATGTTACGGAAAATGTACCTTATAGTGACCAATGTCATATCAGCCAAGGGATGCCCAATACTGAACATAGAGCTCTCCCCTGGACTTCCACAATGTACGGTCTTGGGCCCCTTTCATAAAGCAGCTCCCAGCAACTCTGACCAGGTCGTCTACAATTGGTGAGTCGTCCGTGTCGGCGTTTTCCGGAATGTAGTCGCCACTCACTATCCGTGTAAATAAATATATTGTAGGTAGAGACACCTATACTTTTGAAAAAGCCGTTATATACTTTTAAAATTTATAATCAGATAATTTTATGGCAGTTGTTATTTCAAATACAAATATGAAATACGTAAATTTTGCTGTAAGATTTGGTGGTTAGGGAATATAAGGGAAAAAAGGAAAAAAAATACCGTCGTGAATTTCGGAGGATAGCCAAAATTGTATGTAGGTAGGTACTAGACAAATTATCTTATTTTCTATACAGAACCAAATCGAAGTATTGATTTGAGATGTGGTTCTGGTGGCGCTTTCCGCGAATATCTTTAAATTGCCATTTGAACCACTAAGTTCATTCTACGTCAACTTGGCACTACAGACTATCAACTATCAGCCATCGAAGAATCCTTAGCTTCTTCGTTCGCATTTGACAGGCCAATTGGCTTGGTGGTTACCGACCCTGATTGAGAAGTTGAAGGTCGGTTCAATTCCCACCCAGGATAAATATTTGTGTGCATATTAACATATCTGTTTGTTCTGTGTCTGAGTGTAAATAGCTATACATATACGAGTATGTATGTATTTAGAAAAATAAAAAGTGGTATACGTAGTATATCAGTTATCTGGTTTCCATACTACAAGCTCTGCTTAGTTTGAGATCAGATGGCCGATTTTATTAAGCCTTTCAGACAAGACCAGAGGAAGGCAACCGAAGGCTGCAAGTACAAGTTACTTGGTGAAAAGCGTGGGGGCGCTTAAGATGTCATCCCGGTCCTCAGCATTAAGGGGAACGACAGAGCAGAGATAGGTACGCTTATTAAATTAGATGCGGATATTTCCTTTGATCCGTTGTATCGCTAGCAACTGGTTTATCAATAGACGTTAGGTAATAAGTGCTACGTGTGGGCTGATTATCTCTGCTAGAAGAATCAAACGCTCACAAAGGCCGATGACGCAGTGTAAGCTATTATTAATGTTTTAAATGACTAGCCCCGTCATCGTGGGAACAAATATCACGGTTATTTAATTAATTGACAGTTAATAGTTATTCTCCGCGGGATTTTGATGTGTTAGGGAACATTATTAAGGAAAGTAACAACATGTAGGGCTAACGAAACGTGATAGCTTCATGGTTTGATTGTTCCTTAATTATATTGTCTGGAGATATATGAAAAGCTTTCTTTTTATTTGTATTTGTTACGTACCTTATTTTGGATTAACCTAATATGCAAAGTAAAGCGAATACATGAATGGCACATTAACTTTATTACCTAATATGTAAAGTTGAGCACATCAATGATATTTAAAAAATTGGTGTACAATTTTACTGTTATAAAACTTTGTGTTACCAAAAGTTATAGCTATTTAATAATAAGGATGACTAACTAAAATATTTGAAATGTTATCTAAGATATTCATAGCATTCACATGCCTAAATGTCCACCACATGACGAAGTTCAATGTATGTTATGAATATATGATGATGTGTAATAAAAACCGCAGTTTTATGCTAAACCGGCGTATAAAGAGCCCATATGTTACGGGCAAGAGAACATTTTACGCAGGATGATTGCTTTACAAGCATGTTGCCCCCACAGCGTGACCGTGAACCCTGAAGGATAACGTTTATCTGCCGTTGGTATCACATCACAGCACTTTTCGGCAGATGCTCGCCAAAACGACGCTGATAATTTTATGATACAACGAAATACCTAACTTCGTCCAGTCTTGTTACAAAAAATATTATATAAACCTTCAGACAATATTATTAGATCAACGCAGAGAACATATAGTAACATCGATCCGCTTTGAACTAATAACATGATATCTTCTTCCCAGATTAGCGCTTGTGATCAAAGTAAAGTTACCCTTTCAGAAGGAGATGCAATTAGCGTCTTAATTTGTGACTACAATTTCTTCAAACCTTTTACAATACGAGCAACGAAAAGTGATTTTATATCAAACAAAGCTACGCAGGACTTCGGATGGTGATTAAATACCAAACAAAGAAACAGCCTCAAATTTCTGCTTAAGGATTAAAGAATTTCACATTATGAAGTTATTTACAGCCTCATGACGTCAATTTTACTGCCAGTTCTTCGATCTCGCAATAAAGATCACATAACTAGAGTCGCTAATTCATCTTCAGACAACATTACTATTTCGGGAACATTGACGCTTTATTCCGGATTAGACGCGCCCCGCGTCCATAAAACCAGTTCGAATAAGCTCGTTGAATAATAAAAGTGGCCTCTATTTTGAGAACCCCGTCCTTATCGGGCCTCTTTAGAACTTTCGCTGCGTGCCAGACACAATAAGCAAAACCTCTTTTATAAATATGTCTACTGTCTTTTAACAACACTAATTTACAGAATGAGGATTGAGTAAAGCTAAATATATTTTACAATTAGAATAAAGATCACTTTTGATAAATTAAGTTCATAAAAAAATGCAACATGTTCAACATTGATATTTGCTTGTTTATTAATAAGATGTTGAAAGTATATTATATGCAATAGGTGCATGAACAGTGCACCTAAGTCACTAACAGCTCCATTGCACTGCACATGGGGGTATTGGGTGTTTTGGACAGCTACTCATAACCTTACTTTACATTTATTTATTTACAAATACAAGGAAACTATTTAAAGGAATACAGGCTTATACTAGAATGTCATTTGACAGTCGAATCGGTCGGACAGAGCAGACTCGCACTCACGCGCGGAGCCGCGGACGTGGCAATGACTCGCGGGCCTTGAGTCAGTGGTAGACAGAAATCGCGGGCCCCAAGACGAACTCAAGTCTTATAATTCCAAGCCAAGTCATATAGAACGATAGTGATCGCGTAACGTGGCATGCTTAGGTTAGGTACCCATGTAAAATATTCAGAAAAAGAGGTACAAGAATGTCGGTTGAGCATGAATGAGATAAACATGAATTTAAATTTAAAAAAATATGTTATACCAGTGTAGTTTAGATTCACGACGATTTCAAAAGAAATAACCAAGTTAGGTTCTTATACGGATATATAATATTACTTAGGTAAGAATAGGTTAAGGCTAGGTATGTACTGGATCTTTGTAGTAGGTACCTAGTACAAAAAACCCATGGCGATGTTACCTACTAGATTCGATAACAATTCGTTTCTCTAGTTAGTACTTTTATAATTATTTACTTTTATGTACCATATTGTAATCCATACGCAGTCATACAATGATGTTGACGAGTTGCTGCAACGTATGCTTTGTAAGTTTCTTTTAAAACAAAGACCAAAGTCGCGGCATCTCTATTTGTTTGGTTAAATTATGTAACAGTCAGAACAAACGCGAATGGTTTTTAGGAGCGATTCTTACAATAGTTTGAAAAAGTTATTATAATGAAGCACAAGCATAAATCACGTGTTACAAAAGATAGTGCCTGAGAAAGTCAAGGGACTAACTAATATTATGCAGGCATAGAAACTAACCTTAGAATACGAATATGAGTTGGAGCAAGATGTTTGGAAACCTTCGCTAGAAACTTATGCTCCGTACCCATACTAACCGGCTCAGAACACATAACAAACAGACATGTTCACACACACAAATGTTTGTCTTGGGAATCAAACCCAAGACCTGCGGCTTGGCAGTCAGGGTCTCTAACCACTAAACCAAATGGGTTATGTACCGTCTATGAGATGGGACATGGCAAAATGACAGTTTTTCAGACAGTAAATTTGCCAATGCAATAGTTCCAAGATAGTTACTATTGATGTTTTTATCCACACCATGACAACAAACGAACTAGTTACATTTACAGCTATTTTTATTAATACCTGTAGATATGGTTGGATACAAAGAGCTGTGAGCCAACATCAAATACAATTTCTGGGCTCTGACTTTAGTAGGTAATTGACACTAGCATGACGATGTTTCTTCGTATATTTCGTTCACTACGCAATAATGCGAGAGGTTAGCTCTCCGATGCTTCTTTACGCGCCGGTTTTAAGACGAAATTCGTACCTATAGAATGTAGGGGCTATGGTGTTATTCTGTCAGGTAAAATTACACTAGAGGATATTTTGGCGCGACTTCCATGTTCCATCTCCTTCACTTACTAGGCAATCACGTGGGAGGTACGCGGATGACTCTTTACCCCGGCTCGCCGACGAAGTTTGTATTATAAGAATAAGGGGGCTGATCGTGAAAACATTTAAATTAGATATAGTGTTGAATTGTTTATTACTACCTACATTAAAAAATGCCAAAATACTGGTGGGCTCTTATCAATGGTTGCCAGCCAATGTCGGTCATACGCCGTCGAACGAACATGGGGGCGTTATCGTGAACACTAATTCATACCTAAATCAGCCGCGAGTGTTTGCAATTAATCATATTTGAATTTTTAAGTGTTCCATTGCGTTTCGGTTTGGGGTTTTCAAAATGCGAAACGTTCAGGCCGTTTAACGTAGCTTCACTACATAGTATAAAACAAAGTCGCTTTCTCTGTCCCTATATCCCTATGTTTGCTTAAATCTTTATGTATGCTTAAATCTTTAAAATTACGCAACGGATTTTGATGCGGTTTTTTTTAATAGATAGAGTGATTTAAGAGGAAGGTTTTTGTGTATAATACATGTGACATCCCACGGGAACGCGGGTAAAACCGCGGGGGACAGCTAGTGTATCTATAGTTTGCTGTTCTTTGTCTCTGTATTGAGCTGCAGTAACCAAAACATTTACTATAATAAAATATACATATTTTCACATATTAATATTATACTTTCGATTAAGATTGTAGTTTACATTTTTGTTTCATAAACATTGTCTATTAAGGACTTAATAACTGAATATAATTATCTGATTGGCTCAGATAAAATCGCTATAAAGTTCATAATTAACTTAAAAAATTAAAATTAATTGGTATTTATTATGGCTTAGGTGAAACCAACGTCTAAAGTTCTAGTATTCATTTTAATACAGTTTAGAATTGTGAACATATTATTATGTAAATTTAATTACCTTTTCTTACACAGGTCTCAATCAATTATTTTTATTAGTATTGTTCTTAAAGTAAATTTAGTAACCAATGTAAAATATAAGGTGAACAATAAAAAACACAAACATTTTTGTAGTTGGCAACACGTGCTAAATGACGTACGGGACCATAATGTTACTCTTTCTTTTTCAATTAAATTCAACTAATTGGTCACGAACATCTTCGCCTGGGAGCTCAGACTTGAATATACCTATATTCTTTATTTTATTTTTACGAATAGATAAGTGTAGGTAAGGTGTGGTAAGGACTTGAAATCTTGGTTAAGAAAAAAAAAACAAATTTACCAGGAAAATCGTTAATACGCCGGTATATTATCTATAGTAAAATTAAATACCGTGCCTTTTTAATTTTGTCCATAAAGTTTGGTAAATTACATGCGCTATCATATTCCAACTATCTCGGTGGTAGCATGTAAATGTCACTATATTTGGGATATTTTTTCATCTGTATATTCCATTGGGTCCTCGCAAAAACTCAACTCTATAATACGAGGAATTTGTGCAGGGTAATTAATTAAGAGCTATTAATTGTTGATTCTCCTTAAACATTCTGAACAGCTCAATGGCTGAGAGCGCTATTACGATTTTCGAACCATATCGACTTCTATATAAAAGGGCTTGCTCATATTATTACTGGCATTTAAATAAAGGCAGGTGACATACCTACAACGTTTAAATTCCTTGAATTTTATTGAGTCTTCTCAAATACCTACCATATTACTTTGCACATCTCCTACAGATAAATTAAAATTTGATTAACAGTAATTGCGGATACAATGTAAGGATCGTCTTTACAGTAACTCGGAAAGAATTATCTTGCTTTACTTCATGCCTAAGCTATATCAAACGTTTTGAATGGACATGCGAACTTAGGGTTTATTGACCCAAATCGCGGAGTCAAGTTAGACGAGCACTATTTCCTGTGGGGTTAGGGGGCCCACCGCGCAAGGCCGGGCGCCTGCGCCCGCGCCGCGTGCCCGCCAGCGAGAGCGACCGACGACGTTGGGTCAGTTCGCACGCCCCTGCAATGAGTTTTAATTGAGTTCGACCGCAGGAAACAACGGTTACTCTCCTCGGCTAGGGTGACGTTACTGCACAAACTTATAAACACGCGAAACTATATTTCTATTAAACATTTAATCCCATTTTAAACGTGACGAGACACGAGCTCATTCAGAAAATAAAAAGAAAAAACGACAAGGAAAACTAATAAATAAAAACATGTCTCGCGCCCCATTTGCTTTGGGTACTCCACTTATTACAATACTTCGCTTTTTATTGATTGAAACCGGAGAAGTTAATTTATTTTTTGTTACAGACGCGATGGAATTTCGTATTTATAAAAATAAAATGGTGTAGATATCAAATAAACCCTGAGTAACTGTGCATTGCTGATGTAAAAGCGTACACTACTTTTTTATGGTACGCTATAACTATAAGGAAAAATATTTGATACCTATACTCATGACCTAAACAATTTTTAATATAGCGGGTTACCTACGTAATCAAATCAATTTTTTAAATAAATTAGATCCAAAATAAAAAAAGGGTAACAAAAGTTTATTGATTTCTAAGTGGTACAAAAAACCAATTTAAGCAAACGGAAACACAATGAGCTAGGTAAGTCATCGTCCGAGTGTCGGACGCGTGGTCGCGTGGTCACCGCGCGAGCGACGCGGCCGGCCCGCGGTGACGTGACGGCTGTGCCGATGCTGTCACTGCCAGCAAATTGCTTTGTTTATGAGCTTAACTACACTTTGATACAAATCGCGTACATATTTAAGGCCCAGATATTTGATACAGATCGCATCAGTGGTCAAGTGGTATGAAACGCGGCTAGAGCCCTGGGTTCGATTTCTGGGTTGGGCATAATATTAAATATGTTTATTTGTTCAGAAATGATTACTTGTAATCCGTTATAAGTAAGTACCTAACAATATCACATGTCATGTTGCGACTTAGTAATGAGACGTCTGCCTACTGCGTCGGGGATATTGGGCGAGAAGATATAACCATTAAATGCTCAATAAAATAAATAAGTCAATTTAAGAGTAGATTATTTCCTAAGTTGAAAGTGAACAACGGAAATCGCCTCATTTAGACATAAAATAAATTAAAAATATTTGATGATAAATTGAATAACATTATGTTTATGGTAATAAAACACGATTTAAAATTACCTAATTAGTTTTGATATAATACTATAAATAGTTAGCATGTACTTCAGTATGTAGATACCACATAAAACGATTAGATAATAAACACACATACACATGTGAACCAGCCATAGTTTTCATTCCCTGAAGTTTCAGTCAGTAACACAGTCACTGACAAATGAGTAACCTAATAATAATAAATTTATTCTCTTTCTCCTTACAAACTAGTATAACCTACTTAAAACTTAGACAACAGAGATTATTTGAGCCTTTTATAGTTTGTAGGAGAAACTGGTATCCAAACTAAGCCGAAGCCTGTGTTATGGATAACCAGCCTCTTCCACCACGGACTAATTATAAGTTTTACATATTAGGGATGTTGAGAAAGATATTAAATGTTAAAATCTAAGTGCAAAATCAAATTAAATGGTGTTCAGTGTTGAGATGGGTGTGAGTGTGAGAGTGTGTGTGAAATACCTAGGTATATGTATTCGAGCCATTGCATTGTGATAAGGGTAAGTATAAGGTATAAGTTATTTTGTCACATCAAAATGCACTGCTCTAAATCCAATGAGGCAATAAACCAATCATTATAAATATATATCCCAAGACATTCTTCACACATGGCTACCTGATCCAAGTTAAGCAGAGTGTACTGCTTGTAGTATGGCTACCAGGTAACTGATATACTACTCATACTACTTTTTAAATACATACTTATATAGATATTTACACGACACAGAACAAACAGACATGTTCATGCACAAAAATGTTTGTCCTGGGTGGGAATCGAACCCGCGACCTTCGGTTTGGCAGTCAGGGACTCTAACCACCAAGCTAACTGGCCCGTCGATATCGTCAGTTACCTTATTCTTTATTAGCTAATATGAAATTTTACTGGGATTTATAGTATCCTATGATTTATTTCAGGGCATGCTCTATCTATGTGCCAGGCTTCATCTCAATCCATGCGTAAGTTTTTGAATGAGTAACAAACATCCATACATCCAATCTCACAAAGTAGCAATATTAATAGGATAGTATAAAAGGTAGGTAATTTCAGGGTATATTAAGTTGCAGTCACATAGAAATAGTTGGAAAGTAGCTGGCTTTCCTACATCCCGACTATTTCTATCTCTGTTTGTGTACCGTAGTGATAATTAGCTTTATAACGTTACAATGAATGAATATGGATGTAACCGTCCAAACCATGCACAGCCCCCATATTCAGCTAATACAAACTTCGTCGGCGAGCCGCTTCACGAAGGCCTCGGAGAGCTTATCTCTCACGTGATTAGTAGTATTAGCGTAGTTAGCGAAAGAGACAGAGCACGAAGGCCGCGACGAAACATCCTCAAGTTAGTGTCATTTTCCTTACAGAATCGAGCCCCTGTACGTTATAGCTTGCTTCTTACGACATTATACGGAGCTCTTTTAAAATCCTTTTTTTACCGACTACAAAAATAAGTTTGTATTACATAACATTTTACAATACATAACAATGACAGTTTGGAATACATAGTTATATTTTGCGGTCTACTACCGACTACTGACGGGCCGGTTGGCTTGGAAGTTAGAGACCCTGACTGCCAAGCCGCAGGTCGTGAGTAGATTCCCACCCAGAGCAAACATTTGTGTGCATAAACATGTCTGTTTGTTCTGTGTCTGGGTGTAAATATCTATATAAGTATTTAAAAAGTAGTATAATATGTAGTATATCAGTTACCTGGTAGCCATAGTACAAGCAGTACACTCTGTTTAATTTGGGATCAGCCCCTTTATTTAGCTAATACAAACTTCGTCGACGAGCCGCTTCACGGAGGCCTCGGAGAGCTTACCTCTCACGTGATTAGTAGTATTAGCGTAGTTAGCGAAAGAGACAGAGCACGGAGGCCGCGACGAAACATCCACGAGTTAGTGTCATTTTCTTTACAGAATCGAGCCCCTGGTAACCATGTGTGAAGAATGTCCTGGGGACTACTTAACTGAAAATTGCAGATATTCTATAAATACGTAACAACATTTACTAATGAGCTACATTATTAAATGTAGAAGGGTCAAAATGGCGGTTTGTAAACCTGTAAAGCGCATATCCACACACGCACTTGACTGTTCCTTAACATTACAGCCCCCTCTAGATCATTGTTCTAAAGATGAGCTGAGATGAAGAGTAGATAACTACATAATGCGCGCGTGAACGATTTGTTACAAGTCGTTCGCTCGCAGAGTACAATGAACTTATAGGAGATGACAGATGGTGAACAGAGTTACTTCAGCATTGGGCACTTACGTAGGACGCAAAATATAACTTGATAGCGAACGCTTTGGTGGTCGAACGATATGAAGCTTGTCCAGAGACCGAAAGTACTGAGTTCGAATTTCTTTGTAGTAAAAAGAAAATATCCTGTGACATTCATTACACACGGCCATCTGATCCCAAACCAGATAACTGACATACTACATACACTTTTTTTATATGATACTTATATAGATATTTACAATCAGGCATGTTCATGCACACAAATGCTTGTCCTTGGTGGGAATCGAACCCTCGACCCGCGGCGTGGCAGACAGGGTCACTAACCACCAAACTAAATCATTGTGATCTATGGTCAATATATATTACCCATGCCTCCGGATTGGCGATAATGCTAACCACACTACTTAAAATATGTCGAATATTGATGTTTGTATGTTTGACATGTTTTATATGTCAATATCAACAAATCCCTTATTAGGTACTTGTTACACTTATGAGTTATATATTACATTGTCACAAAACACTACCTGCACTACCGTTAAACAATATTAACCTGTTATTGGCAGCATCCCCGAACCTAAAAAAAACATTGCATATCTATCATTATCGTAGGTACATAGTCTAATTTAAACATTTATTTGGCAGTTTTTTTTACGGCATCCGCCTTCATGATACCAACCTTTGGTACAAGGAGTAAACTGTGCGTGGTCACCGGTATACACTTCAGTCGTCTCTCTGGTGAGCGCTAGAGGATAAAAAATTATAACGATATAAAAGATCTTATCAGGATATAGAATTGAATCTGTCTGTTGTAAAACCACCATCGAAGCAACACAGAAAAGGCTTCTCTGGCTCGGAAATACTAGTTGGTCGTCGTTTTACAACTAGATTACTATTGATTTTATAAATAAGAAACTATACCCTTTTTCAACCTTATTTAATCCCGGTATCAAACTGCTCAAAGGGAACAAAGAAAATTATGTTGAATAGATAACATACCTACAAAAGGAGCGAGACCTTGCGTTGATTGTAGTAATTTTCGGCACGATTTACCCGCAGGCATTTGAATAACATAATAATATAACACCTTGTTATTGACGGCCGTATTAAGTATAAGAAGCATACAAATAGTATAGTCTATTTTAAATGGTGTTAAAAAAGTGATTAAATCACTATACACGAGACAAGCGACTAACGCTAGTGAATTGTGCAATAATTGAGCACGCAACCATCATGCAGCTGATCTATTTATTAGGATATAGGGCAATGTGTTCGGGAGGGACCATTGAAGCAATTGAAATGCGTGTTGCGATTGTCTTTTAACGGCCGATATGTTTTATGTTCAGACGAACTTTTCACATAACCTTATTCATTCGTGTTGGAGGTTGGTATCACTGATCTTGTCGGTGAAGTCGCCGCTGCGGTGCGCGTCGTCCCAGTCTGACAGCCGAGAGCCGTGCGCCGGGCCCCAAGTCGTGACAGCCGTTTGTTAAACTAATGGCGAACAAAAGGAAAACCACCTTCCATTCTTCCATTAACTTTGTCCAAGTGTGCGATTGTTGACTCAGGCAATTTGCACGCGCCAATAGAATTTGTCTTAAGTAAGTAGGTACATAATTCTATTGTGCGGCTTTTATTTCCGTCTAGATACAGCGTCGTTACTCTCGAATTCTCGAGATCACAGTCACATTTTTTTTTTCAATGTCGTCGTCAATATATTAAATCGCGCGACGGAGTATTATTTTTGGACTCGATCATCGAGACGTGTCGGCAAGACTTCTATTTGTAGAGAATAATTGTTAATTGACATAACAAGAGTGGTTATTTCACGATGAAGTAATTAGCGAAGATGGCGCCATATGCTACGTCGCGGGGGTCGCGGGATCCGCATATGTAGCCCACGCGACACGTCGCTTCGAAAAACAGAGCTGCGATAAAAAGCAGTCGGTGTCAGCAGGCGAGGCGTGAGAACGTCGACACGTGGCCACGCGAGCCACGCGGCCGCGGAGCCAGACGCGAGCTCATTCATGCATTTGATTCATAAAATTTAAGTCGCTCTCAGGGCGCATGCTCTAATTTTTATCGATGGTTTGAAAACTTTATTTCATGACACTTGATTTAGTAAGAGAGTAGATACCTAGTTTGAGTAGCTGTACTTACTATATTATGGTTACAAGAATTATAAGTAAGCGAATAGTGTAAATTGCACTGGCAAGCAGTAGTTACAAAATCCAATTATGTCCTGAAAAAACACATGATTAAAGAAAAACGAAAGCATTCCGAAGCAACTTCAAGCGCGCCGCGCTTATGATTATTTGTGGGGAATGCAATCTTCGGCTAGCGATCTGCGGCAGCAGCGCAGCGGCAACGGCGCCACTGCTATAAATCAGGACCGATTGAGGTCGGGCCGGACACGAGTTATTTTTAAAATTGCGTGTACAATATTATGTGTTTAGGTGGAATATGATAATTGCGGCTGCGAGAGAGGCGCTGTAAGCCGACACCGACTATGGGATTACAGAGCGCTCGCCGCGACCGGGCCAGAGGGCTCGCGGCCCGCCTGCCTCGCCACTCGGCCGACGCGCCACGCCTCGTTACACTTCACCAAAATGTATCAAATCTTTAATGACAATATGTGAAGCAAGGAAATTTGTTCTAAATGTCACCAAATTAAAAATCTATTTCTAAAATAACTTATTTGATGATATGATTCTAGATTTACATGTCTGTTTCAATTTACGATCTTTTTTCATCACAAGGGATGCACAGGAAAGTGCTGAACTGAGACGCTAACTAGAATACAATCGAAATGGTTGCAGTGACAACCATGAAAGTGCAGTATTTTTGAATAGATTGTGTTTCAAAAGCACTAACGAAAAGCTTCACCGCCGATAAATTTAATTATAAGGGAATGAAACCAAATAATCATAACAAAGCTATTATGGCAACTATGAATAATGCTCTGATATTACAAATTAACATAATATTTTTTGTCGCCCCTTTGGTGGTGGCCGCGGACAGGTACAAGCTATGAGGGTGCAGAATTCCTTGAATGGCCATTCTTTTCGAAAGCTCGACGAGCGAAAGTGCGTCGTATTTCAAATTACATTGACTCCAAACTCGTTTGGAAACCTCTGATCTTATTTGGTAAGAGTATGATAAGTGACGTTGTTAGATGACATAGAGAGGGTATTGCAACGTATGCCTTACAGCTTTGTAATAAAGTGTAAATTCACTGTTACAGTAGGAGGTGCGAAGGTCGGTTAAAACCACTATCAATCAGTAAGGCGCCATTGAGGGTTGGTCGAGCCTCGTGAGAAACCGTAAACACTTACTCGCTTTATCTGATAGAGATTTTTTTCGCTCAGCAGCGGGTCCAGTCAATTAATGGATTGCGCCGTTATTTGGTTTATTTTTGGTACCGACACTGCACGCTGCTAAGCATTAGGAGAGACTAATTTATTTGGAAGAGCTTGACAGGTGAAGTATTAGTGTGATGCGGATCGCCCTCGCAGAGGAATGTTACCGTCTTATCGTCGATTATTACAAATGGATTCATGATTCATCTTTCGGGGGGCTCCGGTACTCCGAATGTTCATCGACTATAATAAATAACGAAATAACGTTCTGCGTTAATACCGAGCTGAAACTAAATTGTATCGTTCGGTTCTCGTAAGAACATAGACCTGATTGACCTGTTCTGTTTTATTGATTCATAGAGATCTCGAGGCTCTAAGCGTTTTAGAATTGAAGGCAAATATTTGTCGGGGGTTGTGGTCTGGGCGGTCTGTGTCGACGCACATGTGCGCACAAAAAAAACTGTGTAATGTGTGTAGTGTGCGGAGGCTCCGTGTTGACAGTGCGCATAGCTGCGACAAAGCGCAGTGCCGCCGCGCGCCGACCACCCTGCTGGCTGGGTGGCTTGCTCCTTATCAATTGAATAACTTTAACTCTTAGTTTCAACAATCCTGATCAACAGACGCATAAACCACAGGGAAGTAAACCACTTTGACACCGAACAACTGAAGAACCTTGTATTTCTGGTATTAGGTACCGTCGTTCCAAAATTATACCAATGATATGGTTTTATGCTTGCAGAATATTAATCCTAATACCTACAGGCAACGAAGATAAAATCCCTATATAAAATTACCGAGCCAAGAAAGCTAACGGCAGATCGCAAACAAAGCATCACGTAGCTTGGTGCTACGAAGCGAAGCACCGCGCCCCGATGAAAGACGCCATAGCCCCAGTTTCGGTAAGAAGAAGCTTATCTTAAAGGAAGCCTTCCATTTCACTAAATATTTAACTTACATGGAAAGCCCGTGGGACTCGGCGACAGGCGAACCTCAGGATATGCAGCCTATATTCCCCTGATTAGATATCAACTCTGGGAACCGACAACAAAATATAGTTCGTCGGCATTTTCCGGTGTCCCGAATATTAGAAAGTATAATTTATCAGCAATATTTTTTTTAGTTATGTGTAATTATCGTAAGTAACTATTGTTCAAAAGGTTTTAATTAATAAATGATAAAAGGTTCGATGGGCTCTCGGGACCAACGCGTTTTGTTATTACTATTCGAAGCTTGATTTGTCTATTGGTGGCGGTTCACAAACACACTAACAACACTAATACTGTTTACCTAATGAGATGTGTTGGCTGCACGCGATCCATTCTCACGACCCAACATGGAGAAAAAAAAGAAATTCTTAAAATTTTAACGCAATAGATACATTGTCTCTACATAAACAACGGTTAAATTTCACTGAGAAAAAAAACAAAGCTCCTAAAGTATGGACACAAACATTTTTGGAAAGATAAATCTCTACGGTCGATTTGGTCCTTCCTTATAAAATTTCAAAGGAAATCACATTTTAATGCCCTTTTGCAGGGAACAAGTCTAACTTATATAATATAGCTGTCCCCCGCGGTTTTACCCGCGTTCCCGTGGGATGTCACATGTATTATACATAAAAACCTTCATCTTCAATCACTCTATCTATTAAAAAAACGGCATTTAAATCCGTTACGTAGTTTTAAAGGTCTAAGCATACATAGGGACAGACAGACAGCGGAAAGTGACTTTGTTTTATACTATATAGTGATAATAAGATACTGGAGGTCAGTGGAGAGAAATTCTAAAACCGTTATGAATTGCATGACACACGTAAACAAAAAAATTCAAAATTCAAAAGGTCAAAATTATTCCAATCAAAGGTAGGTTTGCAATGTGTCTGATTTTTTAAAGATAATAAATTTTTGTTAGGTATACTTTGCACATGCATGCAATCTAATCAGGATCTGATAGTATTTGTCACCACACCATTGCATTATTTTTGCATTATCAGATAATCAGATAATCTGCTTGTTTGAGGACCTTATCCAGTCCTAACCGATGAAGATGTGAAATATAATATTTTCAATATAAAAATAATTTTCTAGAAGCCTACTCCACGTCAATGTAGCCGCCATTACCTAAGGAATGCTCATTCGTCGGCGGGACTGCACTTTACGCCTCCTTTGAAAATTGATTGCTTCTTCTCCTTTTGGCTGCCATTTAACAACTATAGGACCAAATTGTTAGGCATGACCTCGATTGATGGGAATATGACATGGCGTAACTGTACATGAACCTTCTCAGCGGTTAATTGGAGTAGGACATTTTTTTCAATTGTTCTACGATTTAATAAGACTATTCATTCATGTCCAGCTCCAAAGTGGATGAGTCAATGTTTGTACAATTACCCGTTGTAATTTGGTACTTTTTAATTTCATATCATCAAACTGTACAGGCACGCCTATTAATAAAATGGATATTATGTTCGTTTTTTATACGATACGCTGTCGAAACTGAAGGTTAATAAAAAATATACCAGTGTTATTAGTTCCTGTTTTATGTGTTTTTTTATAGCTAATGTGCTTGCGTTTGGCCATAGACCCACCCGCAAAGGGCGGTTACGATCCCGAAAGTGGAGTACGCTGGTCCAGAAAAAGCCAATTTTCAAAAGCCTTGAAGATATCTAGGTTATAAGAGACTGAAGTGATTAGGTACGTATAAGAAATGAGGATACAAAACCATGCGTTACGTCTTGATAAATAATGTTGGATGTAGCTAATATATTTTATTCTACTTAGGCCCATAATAAGAGAAATCAATTTACATTTAGTAACTATATACCGGCAGGTATGCCTGCATTTGTGGCAGACCTACGTAGTATCATAACAAGGCCGGGCTCTTGGGCACAGGCATTTTTTTGCAGAGCTATATTAATATTTATGTGAAGTAAACGTCAACACACGATGTTGGGTGGGTGTCCGCACATTGTATGTATACTGGACACGATTTCGCTTAGCGACCCGTGCCCGTGCGTAATGCGACAAAAATGTCGCTGCCTTGTAATTAGCACTAGACTCCCAAGACACTACACAAATAGAATTGCTCTCTTTATGTTTCTTGATACTTGTTACACTAAGGGCAACGTACTCGGTGGAAACTAGGCATCAAGCGCCATGGACTCGACTATGTATAATACACTTGATAGCACTTAATTACATTGAGATAAGATTGTGTATCGTTTTGTTGATTTCTAGGAAATAAGTACTTTCATTCAAATGTACGCCCGCTTGGCAGTTAATGGAATTTGTAGTAAGTGCACAGTTATAAATATCATATAGTACCATGGGAGGGAAAATTCGAGACCAGGTGGGTTATATTGGGATTCATATTTGTAGAACGAATAAGTGGTCTTATGTTAGTTCCATTGTGTGATACAAAGGCTAAGTAAGAGTAGCTGTCGTATACGGATGTGCCCGTTTAGCACTAGCGCCGAGAGTCCCCGTTCCCACTTTCTAAGATTCAACATCCGAACGGTGATAAAAGCAGCATTTATTTATTTACTAACGCATTCGTTATAATAACGGAACAAGCAAGATCAATAAATAAATCCATTCCTTGTAATTCTCACAGTTCGCCCCGTCGACTTTGCTGAACCTCATTCCATTCAGCAAACGTCTCGCTCTCTCCCTTGGCGGGACACATCGCGTCGTCTCTATCGTCGGCTTTGTATGGAACCGCCCTCGGCCGAGGATTCTAAGAATCGAGCTCGTGGCATTTTTTAGAACGCATAATAATTTGATCGGGAAATATTTATGGAAGGGGTGGCCGGACGCGAACTAGTCGGACGAGTCAATTATCAGTTACTCGCGCTTGTGTCGGTCGCCTGAAAGCCACACGATGGGTGGCTAGTCTGAGGTTAACCGATGTTAAGTCACAATTTATGGCATTGATAGACGAAGGGTGGAATTTCACATGATTATTCTATTTTTTTCAAATAAGAACTGAATCAATGTATTCTGGGTCGAATATCCAACGCCTTAGGATAACAAACGTCAATCTAACATAATAATAAGTAACAAAATTATAATCTACATAGTTATTAGTAAATTATACAGTCTCTACGTAGGTAATTAATTCATAAATAAAGCATATGAAACATTTTGTAGGAGTTGAGTGTCGCATATCGGCATATTCGATTCGTAGCACACGCGCTACGCAGAATGCTACGAAAACCGTAGCAGCAAGGTTTATTGTAAGTATCAACATCAATAATGAAAAAGAATATAATTTTAATTTTTAAACGCCCTAATATAGTCAGCGTAGAATTTCTTACATTTTCGTTCGAGGAATGTAAAGACACAATAAAATATAATTGAATAACAAAAGAAGGATAGATACTGAAAATATGAATCATTTAAATATATACATACACTCGTCAGCATGTTAGTTTACGTAGGTATATGTGATAGTCAAAGAAATATCGCCATCTTAGAAAATTACTGAGAAGTCTCAGAATACCCAAAAACCTTTCGAATTCAGAATTAACAATAGATATACTTATTAGGGTCAGCCAAAATATGTTAGGTTTATATCCCATCGGTCCAATGTTGCAAACAAATAAAAAAGGGCGAAGATATAAATAGCTCGAGCGAAGCGGCATGTTATCAAGTGCAGAGTGCACACAATCGTTTCTGCTAATTTGTCGCAGTGTGAATGAAGGCGGACCGTGGCGATGCAGTTTCCGGCGCATGTGCAAGACAATGCCTCTGAATGAAACATTAATAGCTCCAATGAATGAGTGCGTAAAAACACATGTGCCGACTTCGAATCCGCTACCCCCACGGCTCGCCGGACCACATGGTGCAACTACACATTGTCTTATGCAAAAGGACTTTACGTTCATTCATTAATTTGTGCAGGACTTCAGAGAATTCCCGGTTTATGAACCGAAACAATTCGGCGAAACGATATATTTATTTAAGTTCCACTTCCTCAGACGGAAGTAACCAATACGCACGTATTTTTTGTTACTCGTTTTATTTGACTTTTGTATTTTATTGTTTTCGGCTAACAATTGTTCGGGGTATTATCACAAGATTTATCCTGATTTAGTTTTATTCAATATTATTTGCAAAGGCACCTTCGGATTTTCTGTTTGTTTAAATTTACCATATGAATCAATAAAAAAACTTCTTCCAAGATTTGACTTAAAAGTTAAAGTTAGAACAACAAAGAACAAGGACAATCTTTTGTCTTTATCAGTCAGCTGTGAAAAGTAAACATCCCAAAGTATTCCATTGTCAATTCTGACAGAGCTTCTTACCACAGAATCCTTTCAGAAGGACTACGTGGAGCCAAGTGTTATTTTTGGATTATTGTTAACTTTGGGAGATAGCACCGTATCGCTTCCTGTGCTTTTCACTTTTCGTAAATATAAATGTAGCGTGGAATGTACCTGTCGGACAATGGACAGGTACCAGGTTTGACAATGTGCCCGATACGACTGACGGTTACCCTCACAGTTATGTTGTTGTTCCGACTACGACTCACTGGCGCCAGACATTCCTATTCTTTTCTTCCCAGACCTTACATACTTCTAATATACCATGGCCAATTGCTCAGCAATTGTGGACACTTCCTGGGAGGCATTCTATTTAGTTGTTGTATTCTACGCAGATACTTGGAATTCCAATTATAATTTCGATACGGTGGCGCTTAATTATTCTCGTTAGTTCTAGACTGAAATCAGGCGATAGATATGATATGTAAGTTAACGGATAGATTTAGTGTTTTAAAATTTTCTCAAGAGCTGATTTACTGATAACGTAGCCATTTTTATTTGTTTGCACGACATTTGAGAGTTTATCACTGTATCGGTGGCCGGATACGAACGGTCGCGTCGCGCCGCCGCCGCCTTGCCGACACTTATCGTCAAACATACAATAAAATCTAATAACGCGAGGAACGTTGTTACTGAATACTTTTGATATATAGTTTACGTAATTGGCAAACATTCCTGTCATTGGGAACTATTAACCGACCCGCATGGGGTATGAGACGACTTAATTGGGCCATAAATAAATGTAATGTTAATCATTGGTGGTGATACTTTTACGCCGGCAAATAGTGGTCACGTGCCGTAAATTCGCTACAATTGACTCGTCAAGCGAAATTATGGGCACCCTAACCCGCGAATGGGATATAGAATGACGTGATTATTATGTTACGTGGTATCTGTAACACGACACGATACTGAGTTTATTATATGGGAGAACAAATTACAATAGTTCACGGATCAAGTTGTGTATTTTTCTACACATAAAAACATACATAGGTTATGGATGTAGGTATGAAGCTATAAATCCGACATTTAAAAGTACTAGGACATCCCAACTTTTATAAAGGATCACATAAAGTAAAACGATGCACAATCCAGATTGCCGTATCGTGGGAATACCGCGGCTTATTGACAATGATAAATGAAAGTGACAAATATATGGCCGCCTTCACGAAAGCACCTAACGGAAGCGTCTGTGGTTTGGTATAATAGGTTATATTGCTTACGGCTTATTCGATTACGTTGGACGCATTATCGTCAACAAAAACGTTGTCAGTACCAATATGAATGTTTCACATCACCTAGTTCCCATGAGCGATGGGTTGCTTTTCCCATGCAGTTATCATTCGACCGTCATGTCACTCCATAGGTCAGTGCTTTTCGATAAACGATCGTACTCATTGTGCATATAAGCGGTGCGTGCATCATACTATCTGTGATGTCGGGTTAATATGGCAATGAAGTGACGTAACCATCCGTGCCACAGAAATGTCATTCATAATGTAGCAAACGTACATATCGTTACAATTATTCGATCTCATTGCTAATATGCATCACATTATCAGTCCTAAACAATATGAATACGTACCATAAAATTACCAGCCCGTCGTCCCGCAATTTTATCAGCGTTTCCGAGGGATCTAATGATTTAAATAAATAGTATTCTATGTAATAATTCAGAATCCATTCTACCGGTATGTCGAGTTCCATCAAAATCTGTTAAACCATTTATTGAGTCACATCAAAAACAAACCAGCATTTAAAATAAACAATGATAATATAAGTAGTACTGCCTGTACTTTGTTTGATCAAGGTCACATTTGTTCCTGTCTGAAACCAGTACATCAGCATTTAACGCAGTATTGTCATTATCTCAGCTATGCAACCTTGTGGATTTCCATCGTTTTAGCTATTTAATTTTTAGACGACTGCATGCATTTACTCTTTTTAGGAAATCAAATAGTAAATATTTCATGATACTTTGTGTTTCTGTTTGTAAGTATGTCACATATGGACTAACAATGTCAACTACAAATGCAAATGATTTGAATTCTTGTGGCAATCAAAATAATTATACCGGGCTTAATTTCAATGTTTTCCTTTTTAAAACACGATAAATAATGTAGATACAATTGCATTATTACGTACGTTATAAAAGCATAATCAAAAAGATTGTCGCTGTCATTGTAATAAATTATGCAACATATAATATAATAAAAACGCTTCATTTGTCGAGAGGTATACAACTCGGTATAGAACCTAGAGGTCCTAGGTTCTATACCCAGGTTCGAGGTCCGGGTAGGTAATATTAACGTGATTATCTGTAGTCCGAGGTTATTAATGTCCCTGAGAGACCCCCAGAATGCCCACCAAATCGTCATTGGAATGTGAGTTTCATCACTGTGACCTCTGCCTACCTCTAAGGGTCTATTGAGCGTGAAGATATGTCATGGTAATTATATAAGTAGTTATTTATTAAGTAAATGAAAATATTTTTAACATAAAGAAGATAAGATTATAGACGAATACATACATATAAGTATATAAGTTCAACTTTCATACAATCGACCACCGGATCTTCTAACAGACCTTTAATGAACCTCAATTTATTTGGGCAACCTATGTACTAAGTAATTATTGTGCTCAAATGAAGATGTATTAATAAACAGTTAATAAGCGATAACAGTATTAAAAAGAAAGCCGCAAGATGCCGTACAAGATGAAGGTCCAACATGCGTGCACGCATACAAACATGCAATGAAATAAAACGTTGAAGACTGCATTCCCGACGAGTGCCGCGGCATATTATATGTATATTTGTGTTATAAATTTTACGGGCCACGCGTGAGTCTCGGGACAAGTGTTTGTATAGACAGTTGGAATTCGGTGAGACATCTAAGTGTTACCTAATATGTTTTAATTTAGCATCTCTTTACTAAAGAGTATTCTGTCTTCATTGACACTACATTGAACTTTTTAATTATAAATGTTCGATTAGACGTGATGTCGTGTGAACATTAATGCATTTGTTTTTTTTGTTAAACGTCCTCACTGCAGGGGGTCCACACCATTGCCTGAGTTATTTCACCGAAGTATGCAGTAATGTACGTTTTTTTAGGTATCTACATTAATTTTAATAAGAGGTAAAGTTTGTATGTTTGTATGCTTGTAAGTTCGGATGTAGGAGGTAATCTCCGGCACTATTCATGCAATTTCAATGATTGTTTGATAGAAAGCTACACTATTCCCAAATTACATTGGCTTTTATAATCTCAAAATACATTAGATCACTCTGGATGCCCGTGAAACCGCAGGACCAGTTTATGAGAGATATATGAGAGAGGGAAATTAAAAAGTTCATAACATAGAAGGTAAGGAGTAATGTAAGCAATAGGTGCACTTGGTTTGTTCCATTCCAATTAAGCACTTAGATATTATTATGAATACAATTCCCACTTAAAAGTTGAAGGCCATGGAGGTATAGAAACCACCCCAGAACACAATCGAGCGTGGGAGCCATCGCGGTGGCATTTACTAATGGACCCTCAAATTCATCTTATTACTATTGTATAACTGTCCGCATTTTTTTTGCACTCCCCTTGACAATAAGATTTAACCGCGTTGCATAATGCAATACTGCGTCATTGTAATCTGCAGTTGCACTTTTTGTACTGAAATATATGAATTACGTAAAATATCATATTTCCTGCTAGTTGTCATTTAATTGAACTGCTTACATTTTAATAAACAAAATCCTATTTTTATGTGATTATGTTCGAATTTCGAATAACATGTATTTTGATGATGACTGATAGACTATCCAGCTCCTAACCCATGTAACAGACTATGGGTAGTGGTAGGTAGGGTGAAGGCGGCCGGCGGCGGCGCCGAGGAGCGAGGGGCCTGCATCAGGAATGCCAGTTCGCCAACTATCACACGCCCAGGATGAGTTGGATCTTTTTTAAAAGGGCGCGATTCCTGGAAGCCTCTCGAGCGGTCGGAGGCTGGCGCTCGCCGACCATTGTAGCGTGCGGCTAGTTTTGATCTTATTGTTAATGGGACGCCAAGTTTTTTCAACGGTGCTCGGAAAAAAGGTATCATAGGACCCCAGCGGAAACGTTACGGACCCTTGTAAAGTAAAATGGATATACGTTCTACGAAGGAGGTGTTATTTTAATCGTAGGACGGCTTTGTTGTTCAGGAATGTAGATGGCCTGTCATAATTTTAATGGGCAGTTTCTCAGTCGTTCTATGGACCTGATGGTGCACACGTCCTGAATATTCATCAGGATTCAGTTCTCCGGCCGAGATCGAACCTACACGAGAATGTTATCTTATGAAATTATACAGATTGCAGAAATAACAGAGACATGATCTCAAACATAGAATTCCTAAGCCGAATATAACATAACAATAACATTTATAACAGTTCCTGCTCCTTAAAGTTCCTAAGTATGATGACGGTAGTAGATATTAAAAAAGCCTATAGTACAGCTAAATTAAATAGGGGTATATTCAATACCTTTTATTTAACGTTTATTACTGCTTTGTGTACAAACACAGGTAAGGTTTACAAAAAAAAAAAGAGTAATAAACAATGCTGGTAATATAATAATGCAGTCATAAACTCTTCAGTGCCACACACGGAGTTTTATAAGCAAGCAATTTATATATTTTTAATTTTTCTCTTTCAGAAAAATACATTATTTAATAAATAGTCGGATTAGGTTTCCTCGATACAGGCGAGTTAGTGAGGAAACCAAAATATATTATTTCTGATAGTTTTGATCTGCAAAACTCTTAATAAACTGTTTGAATTTTGTAATAACTGTGTTTTGGTGAAATAAATATTATTACACATTATAATATCCATTAGTATCCTCCATTATATTATCTATAGGTACGGTATTACATATTAAATCAATTTTTTCAATATATATGCTACTAATATTATAAATGCGAAAGTTTATGAGAATGGAAGTATGGATGTTTGTTAATCTTTACCGCAAACACTACACAACGGATTTGGACGAAGCTTGGCACATACATAGTTAATAACCTAGATTAGGACGTAGTATAATTTTTATCCCGGGACAATGTGACATCCCTCGGGAACGCAGCTCAATCCGGGGGGACAGCTATTAGGTAAGTAGAATGATAGACTAAACTTGCGGCAAGCTATGATGGCCGTTTTGAAGTTTAACAATGACAGAGAAAAATAACCTTTATTCCTTCACACGTACGGTGCATCTATTGATCAAACATCTAATTGTATGATGGTGGAAATCAACCTTATTCCAAAGCAATACAGTTTCTTTTTATATGGCAATCTGAAACGTCAAAACGGCCATCATAGCGTCCCGGTATATACCAACTATATAGTTGCAGACAGTTATTCTGGGGCAGGCTCCATCTATGAGTCAAGTTTCATCGAAATCCTTTCGGTAGTTTTTGCGTGGAAGAGTATCTAACATCCGTACATATATACATCCATCTTCACAAACTTTACATTTATAATCTATAAATATATATAAATGAATGTTTGTCTGTATGTCCTTTATAGAATCGTAAACTATGCAACGGATTTTAATGCAGTTTTCAGCAATAGATAGAGTAATTCAAGGAGAAGGTTTATATAACCAGGGTTGAAAGCGGGAAAAGACGCAGGGCGCCGCGAGTATTATATAGTATTGTAGTTAGTACTATACTATAAAGTAATAACTATGGATAAAACTCAATTCTGTATATTACCGCTCGATGTTTTCCTCTACCGACAATAATGTAGAATCTGTACATTCTACCATAGGTTAAATAAATAATACTAACGTTATTTGACTCAAAGGTCTTGGTGTACCGTGACCCGTGCCCTTGATTTAATTCTTCACGATTGCAGCTCAGCTTTACTGACCCACAACTTTATATTCTACATAAGAAAAACAAAAAATGTCGTAATATTTTACAAAATAAAAACACTAACTTTAACCTTCAAGCTTTACTTACATTTACTGGTACTTACATAAAAATAATAAAATTACTTGTAATGAGTTAAATTAGACACAAAGAGCCCGCGACATTTTTGGTCATAGATTTTTAATGCCTAAGAGATTTGAATTCCATCTCTCTCACGCAAACCATAATGAGTGGTTGTTGATATTATGAATGAAATATCTTTAGTGGGCTTTACATGTGTGTGTGCAAGTAAGCCGTTCCCATTGTATCCTAAGAATACTCACACTTGTGTACATTCGTTTACAGAGGTTGTTTAGGGTCAATCGTTTCACTGGACGTCGTTAAAACTAAAATATGTACCTACTGTAAAGTGTCTAGCTATTATTAAACTGTAAATGTCTGTATTTTTGTATGATAATAGGTACACAGTAACTATACCTAACTACCTTATTCACGGTTGCACATTTAGAAATTCTAATTCAACAAAGAAGTTTCCTGTACATACTGATAATTATATTTAATGTAATAATTTTTAAAACAATGCTTCATATGAGGTTCTAGTGAAGTAAATGTGTAACACACTACATACCTCACGGTCAGGGTAACAGAAAAAAAAGGAACTTACGCATAAAAAATAAAAACAAAACAACTATTTAGAAAAACAGACGACTGTATGAAAGATATGGTCTCAAACCCCTATACAGAGATTATCTCCGTTGGGCTGCGAGGTTGTGTCGGAACAAAGGCGTTTGTGTGCGTATGAAAGAATTTTAAGGTCCAATTACTAGCGAGCCGCCTTCCATTAACAACTTTATTTATAGTGAGATGAATAACTTGCGGCTTTTTAATCAATCATGTGGGCTACCAAGTGGCATCCGGTGCGCACGACAATTGTCCAATAAGCAACTATAATTCTGCAATAAATAAGCTATGCACCCGCTAACGTTCGAATCATCGCACACTTGACCGGAGAAATGGAATGCTGTTTTCGACTTGGGCGACGCCGAACATGATTTATTAATTTGAAACGTTCTAATTTGCATGAGGATTCTAAAGTCAAAAGATAACGAGTCTACAGGATTTTTAACAGAGACTATCGATAGAACGAGAATCAGCTTTCAGTTTGACCTTGAAAATATGAATCATAAAACGCAATAGGTTTACACACCTTGTAATAAGCATGATACTTAGTTAACATTTATAAAACATGGATCGTTTTATGTATATTTGATATGTATTGCCGTATTTGTTGTATAAATATCTAAATATTTATTCTAAAAAAGAATTTATAATAAATGATCTGTGATAAATTGTACAAATAAGAGGACAGACCTTTACAGAACTTTATGTTCGTTATCACGTAAGTACGACCTTTGTCTTTTAAATCACGCGCGTGTGAGCATATTTAAAACATAACGAGAAACTATCCTCACAATTCGTATAGCTTAATTGGTAAAGACTAACAGGGCTTAAGACTTTTTTTAAAGACGGAATAAGCCTTGCTTGTTACATGGTAGACATGACCATAGTTAGGAGGTTTGCATAATAAATCTGCTGGTCAACCAAAGACCTGAAAGGCTAAAGTTCTAGCCACCTCAGTATGAAATATTTTACTTGCTGGGAAATAGTATTTGTAATAATGAAACATCGATACTGGGAATTTAAAAAAATCTACCGATAAATTAAATAGGACTCCTTTCAAAAATTACCGAAAAGATATCATGTACATACTTTTTATCACAATCTGTTTTCAATATAATGTAAAGGTAATCAAGATATAATGTCAATGACGACTATCTGTTTTCACATGAATAGTGAAATCCGCCCCATTACCCAGGCTCGAGTGGCCAAAGCCGACCGACCACCGTCGCCGCACTCATTCGTCCAAAAAACACCCCGAGACGTAACATAATATTTCCCAAGCAGCCTTTTATTTATTAGGCGGGCAGCACAGGCCCGGCGCCGCGACAACTCTACTTCCCAGAATCGAACATCGACGTGTCGGCTCAAAGCCGTTACATCTATGAAAAAACAATATTTATGTATGTCGATGAAAAAATCGGGATACGAGAACCGTATCTGAACCGTGAGCTATGCGCTTTTTGTTCAGACCCGATTTGCAGGAATACGCAGGTACCGCCTAGCGCTAGAATTGTATCACATAATTCGTTAATTTGACGGTCAGGTAGGCGTGGCATTATGGCCTATTAGCAGGAGTCACAAGGGTTGTTACAAGATATAAAGCCAAAAAGGCGTGTTTCTGTTACCGCAATTATAAAGATCATATTCGTGGTGGAGTACAGTTGGTAAGTACTTTGTCAATATGTCTCCTGCAGCGTACTGCGATAGTTACGATTCAACGATGGTTAGTTGGCACAATAGAAATGGCAATATAGTCACTATAACAGTGACATTTCTAGTGACAGTCCTTTGAAGAGCCAATGTACTTTACGGCATCATCGTTAACGTCTTTCTCGTTTATATATCTACGAGCCCAGATAAATATCTTTATTATTTTTGGTTTCTGGTGCCGTCAGATTTATTAATAAAAATAGTCGAAAATAGCCGTAAGATACCTTTAACCTGCATGAATCTCAAAAAGTTAATGTGATTCAATTATAAATATTCTGAGACTCATTTACACACGGCCATCTGATCCCAAACTTAACAGCTTGTTCTACGGAATTCAGGTATCTGATATACTAGATTTTACATATATTATATTTAAAACCAGACATGGAACAAGCACACAAATATTTGACCCGGGTGAGGTCGAACCCTCGTCCTGTAGAGTGGACCCTAACCACCAAGCCAACTACCCCATCAATAGATGTGTCCTGACATATCAAATCAGCAACTCTTTATGAAATGTCAAAACGATCGAATGTATGGAGTTTTGTATGAAATAGCAAGTTGTGACGTCATAATTGTACAGCATCAAATAACATACTCTTTGTGATTAGATCGGTACATAAAAATCACATTAATGATTTTATTTTAATCACATTTGGTGCCGTCGTATATTTTTGGATGTTCAATACACTGGTTAGTGTTTGATCATTTATCTTTAATGCAGGACAGTTCCCAATTGGATGGATACCACTTCTTATTCTGTCTCCAATGCTTAATTATGGGTAAAGTACACTAACGCAAACATTTTTAAGTACTCCCACAATTCATTGAAGCATTATATGGTGCGTTATTTCCTCGTCTCCGTCCATCAAACGCATTAAACGGCTTTTTCCAATCAATTAATCCCGAAGGCAGGTAGTGCTCATATAAAAAAGGGAACTACAGTATGTACAGGCTGATTCGCAATGTCATTCTAGTATTTTAAAATATTTTGGATAGATAGGGGATTAAGTAACGTTTTCTGACGTGACTTTCTTTTACTTTATATGTTACTTTTACTTTAACTCTCGATATTTACAACTTAATTACGAAAATATGGGCTTTATTGATGAATTTGGAACACAGATAGAGTACGTGCGATATTAACACGTAGGTTACTTTTAATTCAGGGAAAACATTAGTTCCCTCGGGTCAATAAATAAATCCGCAGGACAGATGCTAGTTTCGAAGGTCACTGCGCGATTGGTCACGCTGTATAATGAGGTTGTTTCTTTAAATACAATATAATTATAAATCGTCAATACTGTGATTGTAAATTTGTCTCTTTTTCGAACAAAATTTGCAATTATTTAAATACATTTTCAGACTGACACCGCCAGGAAGTAATTCTAAATTGTATATCGACTAAACTGATGTGTTCTATCTGTTTGATATCTCATACAGTCTTGCAGCCATATTGTCTCCAATATCTAATAAATAAATATAAATTACTAGCTGTCTTCCGCGACTCATTTGCGTCACTGGAGGATGTTACATTTTCCAATGATAAAAAGTAGCCTTTGAGATATTCCAGACTATAATCTATTTCAACCAGATCCGTTTAGCTGTGTTTGAGTTACATACAAACTTTCGCATTTATAATATAGTAAGATTCACCCTGTATAAAGAATGATGATTGGAATAAAATAAGAAAGCGCCACGTAAACTAGCCGCGTGAATGCACTTGACACCGTAATAAATGGAAGGCAACGGCCAACAAAAGACGTAGAGCTGTATCGAGGCATCTTCCCGCTTTGACAGCGGTACCTCAGCCGACTGTCATCCGCACCCGCCTAATCTGTTTTTGTTATGATGCCGCACCATAATATAAGCGAGTGTCATAATTGTATTTCGTTTTTTTTTTTCAACTTTATCCGCGTATAGGCGAATGTAAAAGCCTGACACTGCTTTGTCCATCGAATATTTGACTGAGATTATTTATTGACAGATTTTGTCATTACGAAACCAAGTCCAACCAAGAAAAGCTTACGAATTCCTCGTCGTTTTAGTTTTGTTTATGTACCGGTACGGGTCGTTGACAAGTTACAGTCACAATGCATTTGATCTTATGTCGTTTCGTCAAAGTGCAGAGGTAGATACAGTAAGAAATAACTTGATGTGTATTTTGTGTAAATATTTGCTAAACTGCACAACATTTGTAAATATATATTATTCGTATGAAAAGAACAAGTCCTGACTGAGGAATCCATGCAGAGCCTACGCCGCTGGTTATAAAAACATGAAAGTTATCTGTATAGTGAAATTTGGTACAGGAATTCCGCTCGAACGCGGGTAATAGTTGCGGTATATGTAATTAAAAAAAAACCAAAGGTAATTTAGTTAGTTTGTACTTTCAGGCTCAAATGTAACAAAAAGATGCCGAATATTTATGGTTTTTTTTTATTGGATATAAAAACTTTTTTGTTAAAAGGTTTATATGATTTATTTTTAATTATTAAATTTTGTTTTTAACTTTTGATAATAATTAATGTAATGCGTGATTTTGGAATTTATTTAAAATAAAGCCCTTTTATTCAATTACTGTGACCTACGGATGCCTTTGAACTGTCATATACATATATTGTTATAAACCTACTACACATGGAATGCGTAGTACCTACCGTATTGAGGAAAAAGTCATGCTACAATACATAATATATCCCTATAGTATTGGAAATAGGAAGAGAATGTAATTGTTTCAATAAAATGAATTTAATTTTTTTTAGCTAACTCAGAAGGAAAAGAAAACCGCATCAAAACCATACCAACGTGATGACATACATCCTTATCCTTGTCCATAATCAACCTCGTATTTTGATGAGTTCCCTGCAGATATTTCATTTTTAAAACTCATATATTTGGAACGGTTTTTGTAACTTCAACAACCTATTGAAATATCCCCGGGTGAAACTATCGTGCCCTCGCGATTCCTAATCTTTCCGAATATAAAGTAGGATCAGATGGCTTGGTGGTTAAAGGCTGACTGCCACGCCAAAGGTCGTGGATTCATCTTGGTGTAAAATATTTAAAAAAAACTTCACACCATCCATTCTTCACCTCTAAAGACAATTGGAAAGACCCAACGTGGTATGTATTGAAAATTGTCGCCATATTTCAGGCTCGTTACCAATCCCGAGGTTATAGGTAATTTCTGTCATAGAAACTGTAACTCTCTCGGATTCAATGTCGAAGCCTATTTCATAATAGATTGATTGTTCGGCGCATGTTTCGTGTGGCACAAAACTCGTAGCACCGTCAATGAACTACAAAGATGCTGACCTGGACAACGAACCCTGGTCATGTGCCCCTTCGATCTCCAAGCCGAGCCTTACACCACTCGACTACTAAGGCGTGATATAGGTGATCTGGTTACAATAGTACAAGCTCTGCATAGTTTCGGACCAGATAGCCGTGTCTAAAGAATGTCCGAGGATATTTATTTAATTCTGAAATTTGGGTAGCAATTGAAAAATATTTATAAATTCTAGTGGTCGCCTAACGATCGAATTTCGACCGTAATACTTATATTTAAAGTTTGAACTTTATTGAGTAAAGAGAGACAAAAAATATAACCTTTTTAATCCATACATAGAACCTTTTTGAATTTTGTTCTATTACGTCAGCTGCAAGCGTGTACGCCAGTATGTGTTTGACATTGACAGTATGAAAAATATATATATATATATATGTGTCATTCAAACAGTGTGTGTAATTTTTCTCTTAATTAATTGAATATATTTGTAATGCATTTCATATTAAAAAAATGTATTCACTTCTTCTCCATATAATCGTTAACTGTGTTAAATTTCACGTTCATCCGTTCGCGAAATTTTCTTAAAAAGGGGTCTAAAGTTTTTGGCTTCATGTATTAATATTTAGATATTTGGCTTTCTAGCCGCACCTCTATCGTTACCTACTAATAAATGTTTGATAGGTAATTTCATATGCTTTTTACTTACAGTCTGCGCGAAAGTGACACGATATATATGAATGTTTATTAGTTACTTATACTTAACTAGTTTTCCCTTGCAGTTTCACCCGCCTTCCCGAAGGATGTAACATTTTCCCGGGATAAAAATAGCCTATATTTTATCCAATATATGCTCTATCTATGTACCAAATTTCATCTAAATCCGTTGGGTAATTTTAGCGTGAAAGAGGAACAAACATCTGTACCTACAAACTTTCGCCTTTATAAGATTAGTAGGATTACGTCTCCAAGAGGGTACATTTGTAAAAATTAAATATATAAATATAGAATATTGGTCAGTAATTCAATTTTAATAATCATATACTTCAGTACTAATCTAAATACAAATGAAAGCACTCACTGTGAATCACTGTCACTGCCTGAATAGTTTGCCAACAATGAGAGTCCTGATGCTTTACTTTCTTCACTTTTTTTTTCACTCCCAACACTTACTGTATTACTTACACTGCCTGGTATTGCAACTGTTTGAGTTCTGTTAGGTTGACTTTTTGATGTCACTGCAGTCTCTGTCCTTTTAGTTTTAACTAGATTCACCAATGTTGGTTTCTTAACACCTATGCTTTTGTTCCAAGACTGATTCTTCTTTACGTCCATTTTCTGTGGTATCACTTCTATTTTGGAAGTTTTTGCTGGTGGTTCATCTTCGTTTGGCACTTCTTCAATGATCTTCTCAGCAACCACTTTATTTGATTTATTGCTGAACTTCACAGATCTGGAAATACAATGATGTTTTGAAATAATTTACAATACAGTTTTTAAATGCCAGGCTTCAAATGCTGGAGCATGTTTCTACATTAAATCAATCATCTTCTCTCAAATCAAGAGCTGCAGATAGTATCTACATATTATCTTAATAAAAATAAAACTAATAGTATGCCAGAACAGTTCCTGGTAACTCTATTTAAAAAGGATCAATAACATTTGAAAATAACAATTTTGATTACACATTTTACAGTCATACAGTTCAATAGATAGCGTTAGCTCTGCGAATATGAGAATTTTTCTTTACAATATAAGTGAAGATGTGACTTTATTAAATTAAGAAATGAGAAAAGATGGTGTGAATGAAGCTTTCACAGGAGATTTGAAAGTAACATGGAGGGAGACTTTGGAGGGACATCACATACAAAGCTCTCTCTAGATAAGGACAAGGCAATGACGATGATAAACAATATACATACGACTAGGCACATAAAAAAAAGCGTAAATGCGACGACAGCGGTGTTGGAGAAGCATTCATAGTATCAGATTCTATAGCTGTCTTGGCATCCATATTTTTTAAATTACAATTTTAGCTCTCCACACCATTTATTAAACGCGGCCTTGACCGCCATGCCCCGCGACGGCGCCGCGCAATCGATGCGCGACTATGTAGCGCTGCAACCGCACACGCTACTGCAACCCGAATTAACCATCTTATACGAAAGCGCTCTTTAATAGCATATTTGTAACTCAACATGCTGATATACACCTTAAGCAGTAACTAATAGTGTTTATTCTCTAACAACCAGTTTTCAAATCTGTATAAATTTAATACAAAGTGATATAATGTAATAAAAAACATACTTAATAAATTCATCATCTTCTTTCTCTTCTCTAGCTTTTCTTTGTTCAGTTGTTTCTGATTGAAACTGTTTGAGCATTCCCTCATAATCGATTGTACGTTGCCTCCGGTTCAGCTCCTTTAACTCCTCAAGACTCTCTAACAGCTCAATTTCTTGTTTGGATTGCTCAGTTCTGTATTCTGAAAATGAATAAAATACAAACAGTTGTAAAAAACTCGAACGAGAATTCTGATAAGTGTAGCAAAAATTAAATAAACTAAAATAAAGGGTGGAATTATGTATTGGAAACCGGAATATCAGTACCAGCATCATTAATGTATACTAGATCAAATCACCAGATCTGGTAAATAAAATGGACTGGAATAACTTGGCTGCTGCGGTCTTCCTGAGCAACTATAATTTGGGTGTCTTCAAGGCTAGAGTGAATAGGCTCTTAATAAACTAGTGCGCCTCAAGACCAAAGATTGCATCACTGCTTACCATCGGGTGGGAACGCAGTTAAGCATTAGTTTCATCATTAAAAAAAATTGCAAATGAAAGTGAATGAAATAGAAAAAATTACATTTATTTTTTACTGATAACTGTAGTAGAAAATAGGGCTTTCTCAGCCACTCTCTGTATTTGTAGGTCTATAAAAGTTTATCAGCAGATGACACAATAAACACTATTCCTTTCCCAAAATCGAATTTCAAAACCAAAATTAATATTTTTATAAATTTACTTAAAGTAATAATATTATACAAGTATTAGAAAAATTACAAAAAGATTTAAATTGCTTATTGTGTAAAATTTCTGCAATAAACAGATTTATTTATTTTAATAGTTTTTGGCAAGGAATTACTGCTGTGCCTAAATTACCTAGGTATTGTTTTCTGTGAACTTATATGATAGATTTAATATAAGTCACTAACATTAGATATCATTGATGATATCATACTACATCTTAGATGTTAATTTGTGATTGTTTGTTGATTATTACAGTTCAAATAAAGTTGATTTCAAAAGTTCTTTTTACATTATTTAGTGTGTTATATACACATACAATATCATTTAATATAGCTGATTTAAAAATATGAAGGGAATCTGAATCAAATCAGATTAATATTAGGACCAGATTGTAATTCCATGCCCATGGTAGCAAGCCAATTGCCAAGCTAGCCACTGATATTTACGGGCATGGTTTCTAGTATGAGCTATAAAACTTACCTATGCTTGCTTTATGGTGGATAATATCCCTAAGCTCAAGTTATTTTGGATAAATAGTCAATACACTGTCCATATACAAAAAAAGACACTGATAACCTACTTACATACTAAAGTAATTACAGTATTTTTCAAATAGAGTGACACATGGTGTTCTATAAGATTTCTCATGGTTTCTGTTTATTTTGACATAATAAGGGGATACTGTAACAGAGCAAGGTCTCATGAAGTATTTAGTGAAGAATCTCAGAGTAATCAAGTGCTATTTCACAAGATATGGTTATTTCACACTTTACTTTTATGTGAAAAAATTACAGTTATCATCACAGATTTAGTTACCTAACAGTTTCATGGGATTGTTTGCCTCTTCTTCCTTTTGGTCATCCTCCTCCCGCTTGGCCTGTTCCTCGGCTAACTTCAGTGCCATAAAATTTCTTGTGGCACCTGCTTCTATTTCATAATCTGTGTTCCTTGGATCAGTTTTGAAGGAAATTTCTTGAAGGCACCTTGTACACTGAAATATTTGATAATGGAATATTTTAGTTGGTTCTTAGATTTGCTGGGCTATAAGGTACAGTTCTCAATTAATATAACATGCTCATTTTAATGTTACACCTATGTTCATCTCATACATAGTATAACCCTATATCAGTGGTTTGTTGTTTGACAGCCATTTAGAAATATACAGAGGTGTTTAGCGAACACTAGTCTAATACAGGCATTAGGCATCTGCAATCACCCTATTTATAATGTGAGTTATATGTCTGGAGTGGAGATCTCATAGTATTTATAGTATACAATTTATAATATTATTAGCATTAGCTGAATTTTCAGTATTCAGCATTTTGCTTTATCTTGCCATATTAGGCACCACAGATTGGCATCTCTCTGTCTAAACAAGGTTGTCTTGTGACTTACAGTATAGGTGAAGCAGCCATTATTATAGCTATACCAATCTCAGCACATAACACAATCATACTTAAAATAACCATTATGGTTGTGTTATTATGATATCAACTGACTATAACTTAGTGTTCATTTATATACTTACTTTTATATAGAACCTATAAATTCGAATACCAAGGTAGTCTTCGTTTTCAACGTCTTCCTTTCGTGCATTGAACTTTTTACCCTTATAGATATATTCGCCACAAGTAGCACATCGCATATTGAATGGAGCCATCAGACGTACAGTATATTGACGATTCTTCGCAAGCTTCATGCGAGGGATCTTCGACGGATCGAAGTCCGGTGGATAGTATTTCTGAAATCATAACAATATATTCTTCATGATCTTAGAAGAGCAATCAAGGTACACGCAAAATTATAAGGTCTGATAAGTGGCTCTGTTCATTAAATTGAAATCACTTATTTATTGATCTTTTAGGTGAAATGATTTATCATAATAGGTACTTACGTTTAAAACTTTTCTTTCCGACATCTTAACTTGGTTTAAATTAGAAAATAAATAAGTTTTTCTGAATTATATCTCAAGTGAGCACTCCGAAAAGTTACAATTTGCTCACAATACAATACAAGCAAGTTGGCATTAGTTGAGAATTGTTATGTCAAATTTGAAGTTTTAAAAGAGTTGCCAGGTCCTAATTTTGCCATCCAAATTTGAACTATGCTACATTTCTAACATCGATTTTGCGTCGAACACGAACCTGCTCTTCTGGGTTATAAATATTTTTTGTGGAAATAAGTCAGCACATATTCGGTAAAAAAAAATATATTGTTTGTTAGTATTCTATGCGTCCTGGAAAGTGTTCGAACAAAAAGTTAAGTAGAAGGTACCCCATGTTCATTTACAATTAAATATTATTTTTTCTTATGTACACTATTCTTACATCCAATTTATTTAAATTTATTTACTATTTTTTAGTTGGATTTTCTATAAAATCTTGTTTTGTAGTTTTTTTAAACTATTATTTATTTTTCATTTTTTAGTAAATCGCTAATCCTGATTATCCTTGTAAGGATCACGAATCTAACTGTTTAAATATTGAATTGTCATCGGTCCTCGATAAATCTACAAAGTTTGAATGAAATTTGACCGTTTAAAGTGGGTCAAAATCGCGCCCAAAGGAGTCGGTTACAAACATACAAACAAAATACAATACAATATACTTTATTTGTATAACACATAACAGGAGCAGAGGAAACATGAACAAGTTGATTACAGAATAAGTGTTTACAAAATAGGTGGTCTTATCGCTAAAGCGATTTCTTCCAGACAACCTACAGGTGAAGCTAATAAAAAGCATGTAAAAAAAATTCTAACAGCGTGTCAGACTCACATATGAAGGGCTCCGTACCACCCTATACTATTTAACAAAATGCTGAAATAGATACGTTTCTTGTACGGGGGTTAAAAATAAAGGGGACCTTTAATTTTTGTAGTTTGAGTCAAACAGTCGCGACATTATCTTTTTTTTTAATAAATATCTTTCTTTCCTTCTCTTTCATATTTTATTAAATTCAGTCTATATAAAGTTAAGTCTCAGAACAATGGCTAGCTAGCGTCGCGTCGCCGCATCGTGCTGATTTTGGCTTTGTAAGTCCTTCGGCCCCATAATCGCTGTGGTCAGAATATGGTTATGGTCAAGCCTTTGAAAAATTATTAAAAATGCGGAAGATTTTTTTTCTTTATGTTATATTTCCTCAATTGCAAAAAATAATCAATACAAGACTTTTCACATTGATAGTCAAACAAAATATCAACTCTGCAAATTTATAACTCGTCACTTGCGTCCACTCGAACTCTAGAAGAAGATAAATTTCCTGAAAGAAATACAACATTTTACTATAGTGATAAGTTATATAGGTGTCACGTCGAACAATTTTGTCAGATGATATATTTTGATGAACTTAGTCTAGGATGTCTCGGACGGAACCAATACGGTACTACCTACACTCAGCACAGTCATGGCATATAAATTTTATGGACCGCGTAACAAACATAAATTTTTTTTGTCAGGAAGGCGGGTCGATACCCCCGAATGAATAAATAAAATAATTATCAACCTTTCTAACCTTTCCTTGCGGTTTCCACCAGCGGCAAGTTCATGTTCTAGAGCTGCAATTTTCTCCTCGTGACGTGTGCGCTGGGCCTGAGCGCGCCTTTGTTGCTCTTCCAGTGCTAACACTATCTTCTCTAACCTGTGTATTTGCTGCTGCTTGTTCTCCAAAGTGGCAAATAACTCTTGGATCTCTTCGGCTTTGGCTGCTATTTGCTTGTTTACCTTTATTGAATTGTAGAAGGTTAGAACCTATTACTATAATTTCATTGGGCCGGAATATGCCCCGAATATAAATAAATAGCACTTCGAGGACCACAAAGGCAGCATTAATAACAGATAGTAAGACAATACAAAAATAAAGGTCTAACATAAAAGAGATATTTTTTTTTTATAACTTATAAATATTTCAACCACTGCCTGTAGTAGTAGAGGAAAAAAATAAAAATAAAATACAAAAACACTTCTCACTTCATCCACAATTTTCATACGATGTTCGAGATCTTGTTGCAAAGAAGAGAGCTCACGACTCTGCTCAGTCTCTTTGTTCTTTAACATGTTGATCAGCTCCTCACGCACCTACAGTACTCAGTAAGTATTACAATAAAAACGACTTCCAACATATATCAGCAACTAAAACCAATTAACGATTATTAGCGAGGAAGGACATAGGAACCTTAATGACTCTTGCCTGGGCACGTGATGTCTTGTCCTGCTGTTCCAGTTGCTGCTCTTTTTGTACCAGTATTTCAGATAACTCTTCATTGCGATGTACTGCTTCAAGGAGACCCATTTTCAAATTCATAATCTGTAATTAGTTTTGGAATTCAAATATGCTGCTCTTCCGTAGCTTACTTCTATATGGTAAGCGAGCTACCTCCTGTTGTAAATCTTGATAGCTGATCCCATTCGGAGCTTCCTGACAGTTTGCGACCGCTCGGTTGTGCGCCTGCAAATCACGCACGTATTGCTCGTACTGAATCACCTTTTGTTCACTGTAAAATATAAAATTCATATTTCTCACTACATGAGCGACATAAAATAATTGCTTCATTGTAGGTATAGAATCACTTCATCAATTATTTACTTTAGTTTTATATTCTTTGTTAATTCCCGCACTTGAATCTGCATTTTTCCGACTATTTCCTCCTTACTTAAAAGTTCAGCTGCCAGTTTTTGTTGCAAGCCTACTTTGTTGTCGGATTCCTGAAATATTCATTTGTTTTGATTTTATTTATTTATTTTATTCATATGTCTTTTTCAATGAATTCGATTTTTACAATAATATTTAGAATCACCTTGGGGAGGATGTATAAAAACTATCAGGGATATAGTACTGGAAAAAAAATTGCATCTACGATTATACGAGCACATCATTGGAGACTTAGGAATATTAACTTGTGTAAACAAAGATAATTACAGCTATTTTTGTGAGAGTTTCCAAAAACCGAACTTTTTCTTTTTTGCAAGTAGTAACTTCATCTTCCGTAATTCGTAAGGTATCTTTAGTCGCCTGCAGTTCTGCCCATAAATCCATTTCTCTCTCTGTTGGTAGATCTGAAATAATAGTAAGTGATAATGATAACCATATATAAATAATACTACACGAATAGCTGTTTAATATTAAGATCACCTGGATTTGGTTTATTATTTTCAAGTTCAATTATTTTAGCCTTCAAGTCTGCTATGGCATTAAGATTTTCTTGTAACGCTGCCTCTGCGGTTTCTTTCATCTGGGCTTCTTTCTGTGTAATTTTTTGTTGCTCCTCCAAATATTTTTTTAAATCCTTTAGTTGACAGTTTAAGTCCTGTATTGATGACATGTGCTGACTAGTCATTTTCTGTATTTGTTCTTTGAGATCCAAGATTCTGTCCAATTAATTATAAAAATATTTAGTAATGTGTAATATGTATAAAAATTCTAAATATATTGTTTTGGCTTACTCGGATTGGAGAGCATCTCGTTGTTGAGCCAATTGACCACTAGCTACTTCACCAGTCTTCAACGACTCTTTTAATTTCCGTGCGCGGGCTTCCAACTGCACTTCTTTTTGGCGACTCTAAATTAGATAATGGTAAATAAAAAGTCCACCCAAGCTCGCATCAGATATAACACACATGTAGTGCGTTGGCCGCCGTATCTTGTCCTAAGTAGCGAGTTATAGTTTAAATCAAACAAAAAATGTTTGTAATTTAAAAATATATTCAGTAACTCTCTTGAAGCAAAGTTTTGACGGAAAGAGAGTAGATATTATAAGGTAGCTCCTTAAAGCTTGAAGAGCTACTCGAAGTGAATTTCACATGATTAATAGTCTAGGTTTTTCGTTTTTGATTATTTAAGTATTTTGTAAAATAAATAAAGAAAATGGAACCTTACTGAGTTTTTGCCGGTTCTTCTCAGTTGAAGGATGACTTCCGAACCGGTGTTAGCTTTAGTAACGTTGACCATCATAAATGCCCTCCGCGGGCCCTAAACTGAATGAATGGTTCGGTGTTTTGTTCTTTGGTACGAAACTCAAGATAAAATTTCTAGAATACCTGGTCTTCCAACGTTTTAACAGTGCCTGTTAGGCTGGCGATACTAGCTTCAGCCTCGCGCAGTTGCCGATCCATTTTTGAGACACGTAAACGGGCTTGTCGTAGATGGGACTCCGAATTTGCTAACTTTTCCCTTGCAGCATTACGTGTAGCACGTTCTTCATCTAACTCACGGCGTGTTTCCTCGAGAGCTTTAGTGACGTCACTTTCAGCACGAATTTCGCGCATCTCATGTACAAGTGCAGCGCGAGCTTCAATATCCTGACGGAGGTGTGCTATTTCACGCACCAATGACTCGCCAACAGCTATTAATGCACTACGCTCACGAAATGCTCGCCTGTGTATAATGAACATTTATTTTATATAGGAGTATGACTAAAGGAACTTACTACCCTGCGATAATGTAAAGATATTTAACAAACTTACTTTGAAAGTTGAGTAACTGTATCTACAGTGTCTTCAGCTCGGGCCTTAAGTTCGCGGAGAGCATCGCACAGTTCTAGCCCCTGAGCATTGTAGTGAGCAATCATCTTCAAGCATTCACCACCACCTTCTTCTTTGTGTATGATCTGCATTTAAATAACGAAACCACGATAAAAGTTGGTACAAATTTGAAATGAATTCCATGATTATCAAACTAACATTGTTTTCAATAAGCTCCTTGACCCAATCAATAAGTTCTTGACGCGCTGTAAATGCTTGAAGACATAAATCCGCAAAACAAGTAGGAACATTCGACACTTTACTATCTAGTTCAGCTAAAACGCACTCATCTGAATTGAAAAGAAAGTATTTAGTTACTTATTTGTAATTCATTATTTAATAAAATCCTAAAAGATTGGTTTATGGCTCAATCACTACTAAAATTATTTCCATAAATTTTGCAGACAAATTAAACGTGTTCTGCATTAATATTTTGTCAAAATCATTATATCCTTCAGGAATGCGGTAAATTGCGACAGGTTAAATCAAGTAATCAAGGCATAGTTTTACCAATAGGCACAGCGCTATTTATAATTTCGACGGCAGTGTCGGTTGTAGAAGAAGCAGCAGCATCGCGACAAAGCTGTGACACTTCTTCCGCAGGCCAATCCGCTACATTAAACACCATCAGCTCTTGATGGAAGCCTTCACCGTGACCAGCCACGCCTTCCCGTAGCATACGGTCTCGCATCTCACGTAAACTGTTAAAAACTTCGAGTACTGCTTGCTAAAACCATTTCAAATAGTATTATTTTAACAAAGACACTTCAAATTATGTTATTTTTGCAAGCCTATTATTTAGCGAATATAAAATAATAATATAACCTACGTACTTGTTTCAAATCTAACTCCTTCTTCAGTTGATGAAACTGTTTTTGTTTTGAATTATAAGCCGATTTGACATCCTCATCATCCTTGTCGATACATTCTTCTTTTTTGGGTCGCATCGAGCAACACGTCGCAACTGTCGTTGGATTTCTATTATATGTTGGCAAAGGTGTTGGGGTTTTAGGACGAGTGGGTGGGGTTGGCAGGCGCTGGGGAGTATTGGGATTGCTTGTTGGTGTGGAGTGGCGTTGAGTCGAATACGCCGGTGTTGTTGGTCGACTGGATATGCGAGGCGTTTGAGGTCGACTTGACTGCAAGCTTCCCGGAGTCTGAGGGCGACTGGTCCTCATCGGAGTTAGAGGTCGACTTCTTGGTATATTTTCTACAAAAAATTAATATCATAAATGTTGGATTTATTCACGTCCCATTGTGTGTCTGGGATACATAGGTACATACCGATCACAAGTTTTTTTTCTATATCTTCTATTTGTACATCTTGAAATACATCTTCACTTTGTTTTATTTCTGGATAAACGATAGGCGTAAATAGTCAATATTATTTATGAATAATAAAAAATACTTAATGATGATATTCACCGCAATGATCAGCCTCCATCTCAATCTCTTGTGGGTCATAACACGTTGATACGTAGTCCTCTTCCAGAACTTTCGAGGGATTTTCGATCACAAATGATTCTGATTCTTGTGGAAGTGGTGGCTGCAAAATTCTAATTATTTAGCAGAAAACTAAATCATCCTTTGTTTACTAGCTGCGCAAATTCTAACAATAGCAACCTGTAATTTATTAAAACCTACATGCAACAATTGCCCTCTATTTTTTCCCGTTCAATAACAATTCATGTAACAAATTTCATCAAACACAGTTCAGCCGTTTAATTGTGAAAAGGCATTAGGTAATAATATTCGCTTGTACTCGTATATGTTTAAACAGTTTTTGTTTATCAACTAGTAAACATAAACGCCGGAACGGATTTAAATGATTATTGGCATACAAATAGAATATGTTTTCAATAAACATATAATTTTATTCCATGGACGGAAGCAATAGTTATAGTAATAAATCAATTTTCTTACATTATCCATGAGGGTTGTAATTGAAACATCATGTTCAAGACTTCGATTGACCTGTGTTATGGACTTTTTATCAAATATTTTGTTATCCTATATAGGTAGTTAATAATAAAATAAACAGAACAGTAAACAATGATATACCTTTACATCTGTTTTAGATTGGCTACGTCCTGCTGCACTTCTTCCCTGTAAAAAAATATACCACATATTAGCATTGGCTCTAATCATAAAAGTGTAGGTATAATATGTTCTATTACTCAAAATTTATCATCAACAATCATGGCATCACCAAATTAGTGTTTTATCTTAGGAAAATAAATAACTAACTTAAACTTAAATGTATAATTATTATAATGTATTATTATAAATATACAATAATGTATTTTTCTATGATTTTTTCTTGCGAACGAACGACCTCGCCACTTACCGATAAACCCGTTGAGGTTCGTGTTATGTGGCTACATGGACGTTTTAGTGCTTTATAAGTACACTATCTTAAATAAAGTAATTGTAGTTAGTATTTAATGATACCAACAATCAAATGGATCAGGCTTATTGGCAAATATAATAAATACTTAAAGAAAAAAAGAAAGATAGGTATAACCTTTGTCGGAGCAGGCGAATTGATTCGAGTCGGTGACTGGCGCTGGCAGACGGGCAACGTCAGGTTTCTGTTGGTGGCATTACGAGCAGCGCGTGCTGCTGAAGCTGCCGTAGGCCGAGGCAGCAGGCGAGGACCCGATGCATCTGTCACAAGCGTATTAAGTCATACTCGTACATATCAAATAAAAAGTGCTTCCGCATATTAAAATAGGTATGGCAAGGGCTTACGAGGTTTGTCTCTTTGTCCTTTTGCTGTGGTCGTCATATTATACTCAAACGAGTGAAATTGTTTATAAAATGAAAAAGAAAACGTCTGCAATTTTGTTAATGTGTGATAAGTAATAAAATTATTGTGTGATTTTTAACTATTTCTGAAATGTCGGTTTGACGTTCTTTATTTAAAACCGACAGTTATAAAAAAATATGGCATACTTTCCTCTTTAGATAGACAATGTAACTACTGGCTGGTGAAAGCTACCTATCTCTATAGATTCTTCTTTCATCGCAATGTCAGTCAGTCAGATACATTTGCTTTTGGAACGCAAAGATAATGAATATCAAATTTTAGTTAATTGATAACAAGGATATTATTTTTTAATTTAAATTGCGTTTCAAATGACACCAAATTACGAAATTGAAAGTAATGTAAAATTTGTGCTTCCATGGTTAAAATGTCACTATTAGTGTCCGGAGAACCAAAACAACAAGGTGAGTTCTGTTTGATAAATGACTTCAGGCTTTGGCGATAAAAGTAGCGTAACGAAATAGGTATTCTATAGAATGATTTTTATAGGGTTAGCCTCAGGTGCCTATTACCTACTCTCTTACTCGGATGAAAGATTACGGGTGGACTTATGAATGACCTACAATGTCTCTGAAACTACCGACGAATTAGTCGCCGCATGCATCCGTATTGATTTCGATTAAATCGAGTGTACATGACTCCACAGAATATGATGCCCAAAGCTAGATCTCAACATACTTATGAATTATTACCTTATCTACCAAACTTCTGTCTGACAGCCAGTAAACGCTGTAGTTATTATAATTAAATGTAATCCTCTTTAGTCTTTACCCAGAATGGTGTAAATGGACAAATCGGCAGGTCTAGCTTTGATTGTAGTGTGGGTAACGTAAGAAAGGTTTAAAATTTATAGGATAATTTAGTAGGAGAATAAAGGGAGATTCTTTGTTTTCTCTCTAGGTATGTGTGATGTAGTGTACAGACTAATGACCAGAGTGATTTGTATTTTTATTTGTCTGATAAATTCTTTAATATTCTTTCGTTTTTGGGATGGAATTTGAGCGTGCAAGCAGAATGTTTTATCTATGCTTAGTGATCGCTACTTTTCTGAGATTCTGTTTGAGTGATTTGGATTTTTGTTTTTTATGTAAGTATCTTCTTCTTTCAGAAGTTTCCGATGCTAGAAATTTTGCGAGGTGTCGTATCCCGCAGCGGTTGCAACCGCCAGTGCGACAAAGAACTTCGTATATCAAATCCAAAGCCATAAATAATACTGATACTGCGGTAAGTAATATTAGTATTTCCCCGCATGCGTTGCTGTACGACTATTTTTTCTTTTTTTTTATACCACATGAGCCTACGTGATGTTGTTAAGTCTCATGTGCCTGTAATTTATTGCAAAGAACCAAAAAAGAAGTCTGTTCCGAAACGAAAAACTTCACAGGATCACCCGCTAGGCTGATCTGAACATTGCCGATTTAAAATTTCATCAAAATCGGTTCAACCGCTTTGGGAGTCTGTAGACCATTCTCTAACATACGCGTATTGATTTTGACAGATGTGTACTATGATGTATTCATACATCGAGACCATTTCGAGACAGTCGATTGCGACAATCAACAATGTTGGTTACAGCTATCGTTCACCTATTTCTCGTATTAAATATATTAATGTAGGACCTACATAATACCTACAGAAACCGAAGACGGATGCAGTAACAACCCAACAGCTGCGTTTTGGTGTAAGAAATGGCCCACGTGCCCGCCCGGACGAGGTTTGTCTACGAAGCACCTTATTGACTTGTGATGAACTGTCACAAGAAAATATTTATTACAGCTTAGACCGGTTAAGTAGTTATAATGTGATTAAGGTATGGTTCAGTAAAAAACATCCCGTTGTCTACTCGATGATAGATGCGAATTTGCTTTGTTCCGCTCTCGGTCCGAAACAAACTGATCTTGATGAAATTTTGTATATTATTGCTTAGAGTCATACTAATAAGCCTTACCTTTTAAATTACGCATGTATGTTTAAAGTCAATAATTATAATTGTGTTCGCAGCCAGCACGGCCGAAGTCTGCGAACCGAGCCAAGGATGAGCTGGTTCCAGGCAGACAACACATGGCACTGCGTTCACCTCGCCCGGAAAAAGAACGATTAATGGCAGCTCCTAAAGTTCGTACATTTACTTTCATTTTGTGTTGTAGCGCCGGCTAAGATGTCAATATTAAATTTTTCTTCTAAAAATAATACACCTAGGTAGATATCTCAAATTTAAACATTTAGATTATTGCAATGTATTTGTTTTTTTTCAGAGACCTTCAGCAATTCCTAAAAGGGTAACAAATGATAATAGAGTTGGGAAATCTGTTATAACTGTGCCAGTCATACAGGTAAAGAATTCAAATAAAGTCAACCATATGATTTGCTACTTTAGGTGCTTATTATAAAACTAAAGATATATTTTCAGAGACCAGCAGCTAGAGTGCCGTACTCTAGGAATATCTCGTATCTCCCTGATCAGGTATTATGCCTCTAACTCTCATTCTAATAACACGACTTTGCGATAAAAAAATCCTTCTCCGGCCAGTTGTCCTTTTGACGCCAAAGGGCCGAAATGTGGCAAAGTTGCGTGTAAATAAAATGTATTATACAAAGCCGGATGGCCTAATCTAGTGGTGGAGTGGTGAAATTATATATTCTAATATTCATGTCTGTGAATTTAGGAAATAATAAAGCAACGCGAGGACTTAGAACTAAAACAGAGCGGGTTATCAGATGTCGCACAAATACTGGATACAAGAGGTAAATTTTACTATGAAAGGGAAATACCTTTAAGCTTCTTTAAAACAGCTACATAAATTACATTAATTAAATGAAATATTTATTTAAATAGGCCTTCACAGGCACTTATGAATGGTCAGACTCTAATACCGGTTCGGAAGGTTGCTTTTACTGAGAAGAGCCGGCAATAAACTCAGCAATTACTCTTTTCAAAATAAGATTTTGTACATAAAGATGTGTCCTGCTGGAGCAAGCCCTACACCCAAGCATTGTCGTCATTAAAATAATCATTTGTGTTGTAGAAAGCCTTTTGAACTAAAACAGTCTTAATTCTTTCCTTAAAATTTTGTAAAGGCAAATTTAAAATTTCAACAGGGATTTTATTATATATGCGTGCACTAAGTCCTAAAAATGAGCCTTCCATACTACGTTACATTCTTACAGGAACCTACTAATCTTATGTTTCTAGAATAAGTAGTTCGTTCGAGTTTTTCGGACTTCAAGTTTAACTCTTTGAATCAACGTGCATTAACTTAATACTCATTTAGTTGGTTTGGAAAATAAACATACGAGTAATCATGTACTTTATTCAATACAATAGAATCTCTAACTTCTCGAAGTGATGATAAAGTTATGAAACTAAAAATAACTTGGCAAGAGAAAATGGTGCAGTTTGAGAAAATGAAAAATGATCTGAAAGAACGACAGGTTCGTTTGTTACATTTTTAAGCTTTCTATATTATGAGTTTTGAAAGCCTCGGAAAATTTAAAAATGCTAGCAACTTTTTTATTCATCAAAATATAAATACAATCTTATCATCACCTGTAAATAACGAAAAATAATAATACACGTGTCAGAGCTTATCACATAATATAGTATAGATATAAAGAAAGAGAGACATGTATGCATTTCCGTATATTCCGTATTCTATTCCATAAACTTTGAAAGACACTTTTGGCAAACGAATGATAACAAATCTTTTGATAATCGGCAATGTTACAGAAAGCATTAATGGAGTTAAACGCCAGCATACATAGCACTCACCTTAAGATGACTGCGTTAGGACAGAAAACAAGCTTACCTGAGGATCTGTGCATCATGAATGTGGCTAATATGTCCCCGCAGCAGTTGCTACAACTATGTGCTGATTCACGCAACACAAATCGTCAGCAACAACATGGTGGTAGTATGAGTTAGTTTGTTACAGTGAAGTTAGACATATAATTGTCTTTGTATGCGTAGCAGTGGCGTAGCGTACTGGGGGCGGCACCTTTTAGGGGGCGGCACCTTTTAGGGGGCGGCAAAATTTCACAATAAATAATAAAAATATTTGAACCATTTCATATTTTTATCGCAACTACAAATTCGAACCGATTGAAAAGAGCACGGAATATTTCATTACTTATTCTGTGACGAATTCGGGGAATCCACTTTCTTTGAATGATATTTTGTAGCGACTGCTGGCAACACCGTCTATACTGACTTGCGGGGATTCCCCGTATTTTATTTTGTGCTTGGATTGTTTATGACTAATAATCAGCGATAATGAGTTCTATTACATATATAGGTAGTAAGTTCAATATTGTTTATTAACGCCTGCATATTAAATACAGTTCTTGCAAACCAATTGCAAACCAAGAACTATAGGCACGGGTCCCTTCAAAAAAGTTCGTGATGCTTTGACAATTCAAAGAAAGTTAAATTTTCGAGGCGGCTTACTTGGATAGCTTATTCTCCATTCAAAACATCATTATTTTGCTGTCGTTTATTTGAGAACGTAAATACACCGAATAGATCTAAATTTTGCTCAGCTGATGGATTTAATACTTGGTGGAAATTAAATCCTAAGGTTTCAAGTCACGAATCAAGTGCGCTACACACCCAAAATTATTGCAAATGGAAGGAGTTGGAGAGCAAACTTCAAGAAGGATAGACTATTTACAAGAAAGAGCAAAACATAGTGGCAAAGGAAACAAAGAAATGGCAGGAAATTCTTATCAGAATGTTTGATATTATAAAATTCCTTGCCAAACAAAATTTGCCTTTACGTGGACATATAGAAAACGACACCAGTACCAATAGAGGAAACTTATTAGAAATGGTTCATCTAATTGCAAAATACGATCCTGTACTTCGTGAACATCTTGTAAGATCTAAAATGTGTGAAAAAATTTTAATCACTTATATGTCACGACAAACACAAAACGAATTTATTGCCATTTTGGGAAATAATCTTCGCCAACATATCATCGGACAAATAAAAAAAGCTAAGATTATTCGATTATATTCGACAGCACTCCAGACCTATCTCATAAAGATCAAACAAGTCAGGTATTAAGATACGTAGTAATTGAAAATCAGGAAGTAAAAGTAGTGGAATCTTTTATATATTTCATTGAAACTAAAGATAAAACTGCTGAAGGAATTTCAAAGATGATTTTGAACAAGCTTTAAGCTGATGGCCTAGATATAAGCAACTGTAGAGGCCAAGCATATGATAATGCTGCTGTTATGGCTGGAAAGCATTCAGGAGTTCAGCAAGGGATTAAAGAAATAAACCCTAAAGTTGAATTTGTATCTTGCTCAAATCATTCGTTAAACCTAGTTTGTTTACACGCTGCCTCAATTGAGGTGAGTTCAGTAACTTTTTTCGGCACTTTAGAACGTTGCTATTCATTTTTTTCCACATCTACACATAGCTGGGAAGTTCTGATAGCAGCTACCTTAAAAAGGGTACAAGACACGCGGTGGAATGCAAGAGGCGATGCCGTAAATATGACATGGCATCATTACAAAGACATTCTCGTCACTTTAGAAAAACTGACAGAGGCTGGTGAAAGCTTAAACACTAGGACAGATGCAGGAGCCTCATGATGACTCAGGATTCATTTTCCTTTCTTTGTTTCTTGGACCTTTGGCAACCGGTGCTACATGAAGTGAATGATGCACAAAAATATCTACAAACAAAGGGACTTGACATAAGATTGTGCGCTCAGAAAGTAAATGCTTTGCAGATGATATTGACAGAGAAACGAGAGGAATGGGCAGATGGCACTGTAAGTTATGCAAAAAATATGTGTGAAGAACTCGGAATTTCCATAGAACCTCAGAGGCGCATAACAAGAAGGCATATTTTGATGACGGAACTAGAGATGCTAACTTGTCTCGTGAAAATGAGTTGAGACGAAAGCTGTTTTCTTCGTTAGATAGAACCATTGTAGAAATTCGAGAGCGTTTTCAGCAGCTACCGCCTATATTATTAGATCCAGACGACACTAAATGTAATCTAGACTACGCATCTGTCGAAATTGACGAGCAGGATTTCAAGCTGAAACGACTTCGACTGCGGACTTTCGTTGCTGCTACAGGCAACGAAAATAAATAAATTAATGCAGATTCACTAGAACTATTTAAATTTATTGTGAAATCCAAGCTGGAAGATACTCTGCCCAATATTCTAATAATACTACGAATATATTTCACAATTGCCATAAGCAATGCCAGCTGTGAGAGAAGTTTTTCAAAATTGAAGTTGATAAAAAATTATTTAAGATCAACAATGAGTACTCTAAGACTTACTAATTTGGCTATCTTTTCTATTGAGCAAGAGGTGTGTGATGATATAGACATTGATGGTGTAATAAAAGACTTTGCTCTTAAAAAAGTAGACGTATAAATGTTTAATTAAAGACGGGAGTTTGGTTTTTATTCTCAGAAGTAAGTACTTATATTATTTCTCAATAAAAATTATATAATAGTATAGTTTTAGTTTTTATTAAAAATTGATTTGCATTTTATATTCACTTCGCTAGTTATTCAATCGTGTCGATCGTCAAGTTGTACCTAATCTTAAGTAATAGGTATTGTACCTGTTATAACAATGTATCTAAGTGGTTGAAGTAAAATATTTTTTGTATTAATAAACGTAATTGTAAAACATAGATATTTTTTAATTTTACCTGTGTAATGCAAAATAATGATGACTGTTCTTGCCGAAATGTTCTCTAGAATTAATGTATGTAATGTATAGTATACATTAAATTGAAATACCTAAATAAGAGGGCGGCAATATTGTATTCCGCCCCGGGCGGCCGACACCCACGCTACGCCACTGATGCGTAGGTACCATTTGTTAGGATAGTGGTAATTTTTTGTAGTAATATTTTATTTTTGAGTCATCGAGTAACTTCCAATCAATTTTATCAATCTAGGGACCATGACCTTGGATGAAGTGTATAATTTTGTTAGAAAATCAAATGATATTACTTTCAAATGTATTGTAATAATAGATTAATTATACGGGCAATGTAACAACTGATTTTGTTTATTTATAAAATCGTATGATAAAGAAGTGGGTGAATAATTCGAATAGATTACATTTTCATTTAAATTAAAAGAACATAGAAAAAAAGGTTTCTTTTCTATTACTTTCATTTTGGTAATGTTTTTATGTCGGTGTAGCAATTTATTTTCATTCTTTTTAACACCTACCAGCTTTCAGCGAAAGACTGTATCAGACTTACCTATTGGGCCACTAAAATTTCTTGTTTATTATTTTTCGTACCTTTGCCTGCAATTTGCCTTTCAATATATTTTAATTCTAGGATCACGGACGAAATTTAACATCACTTTTGACATAAACAAATTGTACAGTATGCCTACAAAATTGGTTTCAACTTGCGATCAGACGTTAGTCAAAAGAAAAGAAATGATTGAGTGGTTTGACGAAATATTGAAAACAAAGGAGAAGGTATGTGGCAATGGAAATAACTGTTGTAGGGTTTATGGATTGTCACCATAATGAAATGTCTAATTATTATCTTATAAAATTAACATGTATCTAACTGCCTACGTGTTTTCTAACATGATAGGGTATAAGCTCTAGTGCGCTTTCGAAGAAAATTTACGAATTTAATGCGGAGAATGAAATGTTAAAATCTTCATTGGATCATGTAAAAGCGGAATTTTCTAGAGAACTCGAGGAAATTATTGATTACATAAGGTACAACTCTTATTACTTTATTTTATTTTCTTAAATAATCACTTGCTTATCAATCTATTAAAACTTATTGATGTGTTTCGCTAGAAAAGCTGTGAATAAGGCAGTCGAACTTGAACTGAGAATAGAAGAATTGACATTAGCGTTGTCGGAACTAAATTCTCAGAATGCTGACCTGCGTAAACAAATAACCAATGTTAATAATCTTAAATCATATTCGCAAAAAAATAAAATTGAGGTTGGTACCTGCTCAAAGTATACCATACTAGGTAGGTACTTGTTGTGCTAGCGACGTTAAGCTTGGTGTGTGCGAGACGGTAATTAAGACCGGGGCAAAGACTGCGACTTTATAGGTAGTAAGTTCTGCCCCATATAATGGAGTATCCATCCTTCTGTGGGGGCAACTTGATTGTATCAAAGGCAAAGGCCCGATTCTAATTGTCAACAAACCCGAGCTTACAACTTCGCAAGCGTGAAACGTCTCTCAATTACTTAATAAGATTTTTAGTACATTTCACTACGGTAAAATAATAAAATCTTTCAAACTGATTAATTAGCGCACCTACCGTCAAAATTATGTTTTATATAATACTGGCCATTTCACCCCCATTAAGATATTTTTTAAGACAAAAGATAGAAGCTTTTGTCCTTCTCCAGGATATCATCTATTTTACCCATTAGCCGTTTAGTCGTGTAAAGGTAACACAAAATTATACAATAAGAGTTACATTCTCATTGGCAATAATAGTATGCGTATAAAGTTAAATGAACTACAAAATATTAATATTAGGTAAGCGCGAAGTAAGCACAAGGGTTCTACACAAAACTGAAAAATATGGAATGAGGTCTATGAGATAAAAAGCTTTGAGGACCTTATCGTTCGTTCCTACAAATGTTATATTTTCTGTCTTTTGTATTGAAACTTGGAATATTACTTACATACAAGTATTTTTACTCAGGATTTAGAAAAGCAATTAGAAAAGGAAAGATGTAAACAGAGTTTGATTAAAGATCGTTTAGCCCGAGCAGAAGGGCAAGTCAAAATAAAAATTGAAAACACTGCACTATTAGAAGCTGGGCTAGAGCAGTCTAGAGCACAAGTACGGAACCTGGAGCGGACTGTCCAACAATCACATGAACAGGTTCCATTTCGTTTCATACTAAAAATAATTTGATTTTTAATGAATTGGGAGAGTGTAATAACTCGAATCAACGCAAAATCATTGAAAAAACATTTGAAATCTCATACTAATAATAAAATACTTCCTGTGTAATTTTATAGAAGCAAAAACTGCAAAGCGATTTTGATAAAGAATTGAATAAATTGACGGAATCCATAGCAGAAAATACTGTTCATTTGAAAGAAATCGCACTCGCCCGTGAAACATTACAAAAAGAGTGAGTATTTCTTTTTTACTTTCATACTACAAAATACATAATTAATCTAAATTAAAACTCACAGGAAAGAAGATTTGGAGAAATGCCTTGGAGACTTATCAGAACATTTCAATGAATCTCTTAAAAATATTAAACATGAAATGAATGTAAATGTTGGTATACTTATGGAAACTGAAAAGAAATACGAACATGAAGTGGAAGAAAGGAAAAACCTGGAAATGAAAGCTAAGACGATGTCTGCTCAACTTATGGAGTCAGGATTACGTCAGAAAGAATTAGTACTACAATTACAAGAGCAAGAATCAAAATTAAGTGAGTGACGGTTGATACTTAATTAAAATGCTTTTCAATATTATAGCGATTCATTAATCAAAATCAACACTGCTGGCTTTCCAAGAAGTTGAGGGTGAGATGCCAAAAAGGATCTTTTGTTAATAAAATGTATAAAATAAATTTTCTGACCTACCATATCACCTGTATTAGTCCGTCAATTATATATAACTATATTATATTTAAAAATATAGGTAACCCATAGTTAGGTATTGCCTGCGATGATAATTTTATAAGAAAAAAAAAATTTTTCTTTTTTGAGAAGGTTAATTATCGGCTCATCTCAAGCTTGATTGACAATTCATAAGAGCTTATATGAATTACAATATTTTATATTATTTTTTGAGGTAAAATGTCAAATACTCAAAAACTATTCGAAACTACTAAACGTGATTTAGAAGAAGCATATAAGGAAATAGAAGAATACAAAAAACTAATAATAAGTCAAAGTGAAGCCATTAAGGAGATTGAGGTAAGTGGTTCCTTTCGTTGTTTTACATACATGTTTCTCATAGAACGACGTGGATTTTTATTCAGTTTCGTGGCTTGAGTGTAACCAGAATACTGGCTTGTTCACATATTATAAGGGATATTCGGTAACCTTGTGAGTACCGCATACCGAGTGGGTAAGCAGTAATTCCTCTGAATAAACAATATCGCGCCCGCTTGGACTTTTGTTTTGAATATAATAGTATTAAGATATTTCAGAGTAACATCCAAAAATCAAAAGAATTAGAGGAGAATCTTAAAAATGATCTATCAACAAAAGAAGAATATATATTAGAACTTGAAAAGAAGCAGTCATTACTGGAGCAACAACTGCAAGAGAGGTGATTAATTCAATCATAATTATTTAATTTGAGTCCATATCGACTTTTATTTTTCGTTTATTTTTTAGTGATTGTAAAATGAACTTGTACGAGAAGCAGTTCACATCGCTTAAAAACCATATAGCTGAATTACAAGATGATTTTGGTGAATTTGAAAACCTGGACGATTTACATCAAATGGTAAACAAATTGATAAAATAAAATACATATTTACATCTACAGGATGTTTGGGACGAAACTTAGATATAAATCCGTATGGAGAAGATAAGTTTAATCTTTTTAATCGCTTGTTAGTTCGTTGCGATACCATTAAAAAAAATGCGCTCCTTATATTTTTTGTGGAATCACTTTTTGGTGAGGTGTTAACCAAAGTTTCATCGTAATCGAATGAATGGTATCGCATAGAAGTCGACGGACGGCTTTCCAGATTATTTACCTTCTTAAAAATTGTAATGGTAGCAATGCATGCATAGTTACAGAAAGCATATCCTACTTCTTCATGTGGATTGGAAAAGGCTCCCTGATTTTACTCGTAGTCCGCAATGAACTTTTTTAAAGTACTTAATGTATTTTAACTTCGTTTTATTATCAGGTTAATCAACAGCGTGCAAATTTACTAGAAGCAACGCGACAAAATGGGGAACTAGCGGAAGCACTACAAAAGAAGGATATAGAACTAGATCGTCATATAGATAATCTTACAGAACACGATCATCAAATAAAACAAAGAGATGCTATGATCAAAATGTTGTCGGAAAAGGACGAAGAACAAGGAAATATAATAAAATTATTACAAAATAATTTAGAAATTAGAACACGGGCTGATATTGAGGTAAGTAAATATATTTAGACATATAATTGTCTATTGTTTAGACATATAATGTTATCATGGCTTTAACCAACCTCAAGAAGTCATGAGCTAACGTCCGTCAAATTCGAAGTTATAAGATAATAGAACGACCGAAATGATTTAATAATCCATGTTCATACTAATATTATCCATTGGAAATGTATCTTGCCTGTTTGTTATATTGTCAGAGCTAAACGGCTGAACCGACCGAGTTAAAATTTGGCATGTACTGTACGTGTGAACGTGTACAATTTTAAAAATCGTGAAACTGTGATATGCCTAGGTTATATAACGTCATCAAGCGTCTATATTCAAAATAACAAACTCGTTTTATTATTAAAGCTCAATCAACAACTTGCGGAAAAGAATACCGAAATAGAATCCCTTCGTAATAATGTGGAAACAAGAAAGAAGCAAATATCACAAATGGAGCAAATTATTTTAACATTAGAAGACCAAACGCGAAAATTCAGTTTACAAATAAGAAAACATCAAGATAAGACAAGTCTGCTAGAAAAGAAAATAATTGAATTAGAATCCTATCATATGGACAGCAAACGTATTATTGAGACACCAACTGATAATCTGGATAATTTAATTAAACTTCTGGAAGATGAATTGAGTTCGACTTTTGAACCGCATGTAAACAAAGAACATATTTTGCCTAAAATGAAGCATAATATGGGAGACCGTAAGCGGGAAAAGTTTGTTTTTCAACCTGAAAATGAATCGATTCCAACAAAAATAGTAATGGAAAAGTTTGTGAAAAAACCTTTCATGTCAGTAAATGAAGAGCAATACAAAGGTGACAATCTTGATCGCAAGAAAGCCATAACAAATATGGACACGCAAAATTGGAATTCTGATACAGGTGTCAACGTTTTGAAAACTCCTCAAATGGACAAAAGTAACTTTTTGCATTTAAGAGGAATAATCCCACACACAAATGAAAACAATATAACGAGAAACATGCAATTATTTGCAACAAATCAACTTCGAGATGAAAAGAAGTGCAAAATGTTTAAATTTGCTGGTCATAGACTTTAGTGATGTGTTTTTTATAATATTTTGTCGAGTTACAAGATTGTGAAGTAATAAAACTAAGAAATGTTTGTTAAATTTTATTCACAAGGTTCACGTTTTACCATTCTTTATCTACTCCCAAAAATGTCCTGAATCTGAAAGAAGAAATTACAGGTTAATATTGAAACGAAAAAGTGCAATAATTTTCTGTAGCAGTATCTATATTGAGACTTCAAAAGTCGTTCGGTTCAAAGAAGTTCAGTAAAATACTAGAGCCTATTCAAAAGGACTGTCATATTGAGTCATTAATGAATAGAACTTGTTTATAGGTAGATAAATTTGAGTAATATCAAAATACCAAACTTGGATTACCCATAATGGGCATTGAGGAGGCTGAATGTTGTGCACGTAGTACTTCTCTTTCGAGCATGGCTCGACGTCGTTCGAGCTGTGTGCGCACCCTTCCCTCGCGTTCCAACTGCAAGCCTTGCGCGAGCACTGCGCTCTCCAGCCGAAGCACTCGCGCCCTCTCCGCTCGTAAAGCAGTCCATGTGTCCGCTGCGCTTGCACACACAGACGATAACGACCGGGACACCTATACCGACGTGTATAATTATATTTTTGTTTTGGCTGTGTCATTCTTAGCAGTAGCAAACATTTCGAATTACGTGATTAGGAATTCATATATATATTTTTTTCTTTTTATTATTGAACAAACATAAATACATGGAAAATAAAACTTAAAATCATTCACAAAAAACCACAGAGGTTTATAAGAGGAATGACTTTTTCGACATTCAATCCTTAAATTACTAAATTTCCTACAAATTTCTTTGAGGTAGATACATAAGTACCTACTTCATCACATACCATATTGATAAAATAAACAGTGTGTGGGTAGTGAGAATAAAAGTGATAGATGTGCGATGTTGTGCCGACACTCACTCAGTAATTGTACATACATTTTTTATAGTGTTAAAGGTTCGATACAAGGTGATGTTTTAATTTAATTTTTATGTTTGAAGGAGTAATATTTTTCCTAATTTCGCTATCAAGTTGGTTAATCATACGAGGAATTATGTAGGAGCATGTTCGTTGGCCGTAGGTGTTGTTTGCTTTTATAGGCTTAAGTTTCTTTTGTGTCATTTGTCGTGTTATAATTTTGTGTTCTAAATTTAATTGTAATTTTGTGTTGAAAAATTGTTCTTTAAGGAGGTTGTATTTTACTTTGATATGTACAGGGAGAGTGTTGCAGTGTTTAAATAAAAGGTTATCGTCATTGGCACACTTATGTTTAATATTTGGGGAAACTATGTGTTTTAGTATTCTAATCTGGAGTCGGTAAATGCTATTTAAGTACGTTTGGTATGTTCGCCCGTAGCTACTTAGACCATAACACACAACGGAATCAACGAAAGCATTGTAGATCAATAGCCGAGTTTTAAATGGTATTCGTTTTTTTATAACAGCAATAGTGGCCAAGAAGGCTCTTAGTTTGTCACACACTCGATCAATATGGGGTTGCCAGTTGAAGGTACTATCGATAATGAGACCCAGGTATGTATGGCTCGCAACAACCTCGATGACTTTGCAATTTTGTTCGCAAGTTTGGGGCAAGGTCAGATCATGTAGGCAAGAGTGACTGTGGCAAATGAGATCTGTAAATAATGTGTCAGGTTTATATGCTGAGTGGATATGAAGAATTTTCGTCTTCTGGGCATTAAGCACCAATCCTGCATCGTGGCACCACTTGCTCAGGTTGTCAAAGTCAAATTGCATTTTGGTAATTGCTTTGTTTACATCACGATCTGCTAAAAGCAAGCAAGTGTCATCAGCAAATTGGTAGGAAGTGCAGAAGCGTAAAATATTGTGCATATCATTGACGTAGGCCAAGAAATGCAAAGGCCCTAATACTGAGCCTTGAGCAGTGCCTTCAGTTATCCTCACATTTACACTAGAGCTATCCAGCACTTTCACGCAGTATGATCGGCTTTGAAGATAACTTTGGCACCACCTTAGAAGTGGACCGCTTACTCCGGTGTTATTTAACCTACTTATCAGCTTGTCATGGTCTAAGGTATCAAACGCCCGAGAAAAGTCAATGAACAAGACTAGTATTTGGTTCTTATTGTTAAGATTATCATTTATGAAATCAGTGAATTGAGAAAGTAGGGAAGTTGTACTCTTTCTTGGTTGGAAACCAAATTGGTTCTTGAAAATTATGTCATTTTTTTTATAATAATCATGAATTCGGCCACACACGTACTTTTCGAAGATTTTATTAATATTTGATAAAAGTGTAATAGGGTAGGTAGTTCGTGACGTCATCGTGTTTTCCTTTTTTATGTACGGGATGCACACAGCCATGCTTGAGGTCATTAGGATGGGTTCCTGTTTCAATGGATCTATTTATGAGATTAGAGAAAGCTATCGAAACCTTTGAGTTTATTTTCTTTATGTCACAAGCTCTTACACCATCCATACCAGGAGCTTTGTGTGTACTTAAACTCATAATAATTTTGCTGACATTTTTAGGTGTGGCATTCTGAAAGTACATACTTATGTCAGATCTATTGCTAAAGTCAGATGAAAGTAGATTGTAGTACACTTTGGAAGTATCTTTTTAACCGAACTATCAAACTCATAGGCAAATTTGTTAGCAATTTCTCGCGGTAAGAGATTTTGAGCTCTAAATGCTTTCAATAATACTTGATCAACAGTTAATGTAATTCTGCCATATATTTCATTAATAACCTGCCAGATTTTCTTATGATTAGTAAAATTCTCTTTTATTTTACTTTTATAGTATGTATTCCTATAGTATTCAATTACTTTATGTACCTTATTCCTAGTTTTATTATATTCACATCGTAACTTGAAATCATTGACATCTTTTTTCCATTTGTTAAATAATTTGTCTCTTTTATCACATAAACTCTGGATATTATCATTTATCCACGGAATCTCATGTGTTCTTTTAGCTGAAAATTTATTTTGTTTTTTTTATATATTGTATGCGTTCTGAAAATTATATTTTATGAAATTGAATATTTCTTTAGGGGACTTCATATCGTTTGTGCAGTTCCAATCAGCCTTACATAGTTCCTCGAGAAGTGTTTTAGTATTATAACTTATCGGTGATTTTTTATTTTGAACATCCTGTATATTATTAAGTGAGTGCGCACTGTTGCAAGTGATAATAATAGCGCGATGATCTGCTAGTACAGTATCGACAGCCGCAGAGACCGGTTCCAGTGAGGCAAGACGTACGAAAATATGATCTATGCACGACTTTGAAACAGCCGTCATGAACCGTCATTGAACAGTCAGCATATCTAGATACGATTCTCTGTATGATGAAAAAGTACAAAGATCTATATTGATGTCGCCAAGCAACAACATGTTATCACTGGAATGTAATTTTTCGAATAGTGAATGGAGTTCACTGATAAACAGAATTTTATTAGATGAAGGTGGTCTATACACTGCACAGACAGTTATCGCTTCATTAAAGGCGGTTTTTATTGTGCCTGTGATATTTTCAAATCTGTGTGTCTTTATAAATTGTGGCGTAAATTTTAGATAGTTTTTAACATATATTATAATTCCACCACCTTTTTTCTTTGACCGTAACTGTGTGTGCATTGCATACCCAGGAATGTTGTACAAGTTACTTAGCGAGTTCGTTATACCCACTTCACTAATTATAATCACATCCAGCGGACTAACACAGGTCTGTACAATTTGGAGTAACTGAGAAAAGTTTTTAATGATATAACGTATGTTAATGTAGATACATGCAAGGTTAATTTTATTTACATCTATATTATTAAAGTAATTGTTAATTGTAATACAATTAAATAATTCTTTTACATGAGAGAAATGGTTCATATTACTTGAAGAAAGGATAAGTACCTGATTTCGATGACTACAAATATATATGGAATAGAATTATTCAGAGATATTTTTTTCCAAAGCCTTAACATCACTGATAGACCGTATGACGTACACCTTGCTTCCATTAGATTGACGGACATATACTTTTCCTGCTTTGACCCAAATATACTGGTAGTTTACCCGGAGAGCTTGCTTGGTATTGAATAGAAGTGTTTTCGTTTGGTGTGTCAGAGATTCACGAATGTAGATGCGATCATTCGCATTAGCTCTAGGTGCAACCCCAACAATATCCCCTACTGATAGCGTTAGGCGTTCACCCGCAGCAATCCATTGCTCGCCAGCCGTTTTAGTCTTCATTTCCAATACTATCGGACCCGGTTATTCTCTGCGGCCATTTAGGCGCCTTGCAGCTTGTAAGTCTTCGATGTTTACTTCCAGTTTTTTTGCAATGGATTTTATGAGAGGTGTAACATCTTTGGTGCTATCAGATTCAGGGATACCCGTTATTTCGACAAAAGTGAGTAAGAATTTTTGATTCATTTCTTGTATCTGTTGTTCCATAGCCGCGACACGGAGCTCAAGAGTTTTGTTCTTATTAAGTAGATCAATGTTTTTATTTTCTAGCACTTTTATTTTACTATCTTGGCCTTTAATAGATTTATCCATATTGCTGACTTGTTCACTTGTAAACTCGAGTGATAATTGTATATTTTCGAGCTCGTCTTTGATAATTCTTCTCATTTCACGTCCCATATCCTCAAGTAATTTTTTGACGTCGATATTGCCGGTTGGAATGCTTGTGGAAGTTGCAGCGACAGACTCATCCTCGCTGTCAGATTCTTCTCCAGGGACAAAAAAGGATGATCGTTTGGAGATGTTGCGCAGGCATTCGTCACAGCTCCATTCTAGTGCATTAGAGTTTCGGAGCGATATAATTTGTTTGTTGCTGATCTTTGCACAGTCAGGGCTTGCATGAACTATTTTATTGCATCTACTACACTCTAAACCTGGTAATTTTTTCGTAATATTCTTTTTGCAAGATACGCACTTTTTCACAACCATTTTAAGATAGGTGGGTAGATCGCACTAGCACCACATACGTGTTACCTCGCTGACCGCCGGAATGAATTGAACTTACTTAAACTTACCTACTTCACTTGTATAACTTGACGAGCAGAAAAAGAAGCATACTCCATTGTTCAGCCAGCTGAACACAGAGTTAACTTATATCTCTCCGAACGGTAAAACTACTTACAAACTATACGAGCATTACCTCGGCTTGAGCAACCTCATCCATAGGTTGCGGTTCGGACCGTCCATCGAGGGAATCGGCCAGGTCGCGTCGAGCGCGGATCATCCGCGCAAAGAGATCGGCTGCCCGCTCGTGTCTCTCCAGCATGAGCGCCCGAGAGGCTGCGGCCGTCACCAGCGCGGTACGTTCACGGGAGAGTGTCTCAACTTGCAAGTGCAACTCCATTAACTATCGTCAACAAAAATGTTATGATCCACTGTACACAAATTAATAATAGCTTATATGGAAATTTCACACATTTAGTTTTTTATTGTAACCTACCTCCGTCTGCAGCTCCTGATACGGTATTTCTTTAGCATAGCAATCATAACTTCGTAATCTTTTAACCTCAAGGCGTAGGGCAGCGAGTTGATTTTCGTACTGCGTCATACTTTGTTCCCTGAATGTAAAATGAAACATTTCGTATGTTCGGATTATAGGATATTCTATGTAGAGCAGACTCATAATAAAAATTATATATTAAGGCAGAAATTATACTATCAGCCGGAACAATGAAAGAGCAACATACAAAGTTATTTGACTGAAAATTGAACTAGGTACATATCAAGTAGGTATTTGTTTTCACAGAGATATTAATGGAGGTTAACTTTTACGAATTACTGTTTTTCACAGTCCCGCAGGTTACGCCCTGACACTTAATCTGCATGAGTTTTTACGTCCACCAAATGTAGTATCGTTGACGAATCGACATTTGTGTATGGCCTTCAAAATGTTCTCTCTATTGCAATTTACTAACATCAATTTTTCGTTTTCCTTTTGATCTTTAATAATGTGTTGCAGTTTCACAATCTTTTGCTCTCTATCCAATAATTCTGTAGCCATTTTATCTTGTATGTTGTCTGCACCTTCTCCTTGCTTAAACATTATTATTATTAAAGATGTTGATAATAGAAAAGTGTCGATATATTATCATTTGTAATATTGGGAATATTGTAATGAAGATGAATGTAAAAATATATGAAAGTTTTTCATTACCGCAATCCGGGACAGGGAATTTAGGAAACTGTCTTTATCAGCTCTACTCTGACGCAATTCTTCTTCAGCGCGAGACAACGCTACTCGCGTCACTTGAAGTTCCTTCCATATATCTGTCTCTCTATCCGAAGGTTCACTCTCTGTTTTATTATATGACATGCTGGATTATAATAAGATCATACAAAAAAAAATAATTATGAGCGCATTAAATTTACCCTTTGAAGGTACATATTCCAGGCAACGTCGCCTCTCCATATCTACGAGCCTAACCGATCTTTCGCGTAAAGCTTGTAATTGTTCTTCCAGCTCCTTAATGCGACTTTCCATCTCAACGATACGCACATCTGCTGCTTGTTTATTCTTTTCCTGAACCAAATAATGACGTAAACATTAATTCCTTATAAAAAAATACCTAAAAACTAAAAATTACTTCAGGGTGGACAGCTTAGCTAAAACAAAACAAACTAGATGCGGCCACAGTCAAAGGAAAGCATTTTATTATAAGGAACGATTCAAATGCGACCCAAAATCTTAGTAGTAATACTTGAGACAGCATCATGGCACCTGTTCTGCTACCTTCGCCTGCAGGGACTCGGCGCGTGCACGCTGCCCCGCTTCCCTCACCTCGGCCGCGTGCTCTGCCGCCTCTGCCTGCTCACGAAGTTCTTTTACTCTGAAATAACCCAACAGATAATAGTGGCATTGAAGACTATAAAAAATTTGACCATAAATTTACACAGACCTAAGTTCTAAAGCATCTCGCTGTCGGGAGAGAGTTTCAATAGTCACTTCCCCAGTTTTCGATACTTCGAGCAATTTCTTTGATCTTGCATCATAACTTGTCTCCCGGTGACGGTACTGCAAAAAACGAGTAAAATCATGAAGCGTACAAACACACCTATCTAGCAAGTACATTTTAGCAATTTTACTTCAATGGGTAATATTCAAAACTGAGTTTTAATAAAATCTTTAGGTCGTTGCATGATATGCAAAGTCTTGTGAACAATAAAAGTTAAACTAAAGAAACAAAGTTATCGGAAATCAATCCAACATCGTTGGACCGCTTAGTGTCACAAGTTCACAACTTCACTGTCGGACGCGAATGTGTTGCGAGTCTGTTTACGAGTTGCTCGAGGTCTTTATGTTTTCTCTTAGCAGCTTCGAGCCCTGAGCGTGTGTCCTTGAGCTGCCTCTCTAGGGTCGCGATGCGGGCCCGCGCCACCCGCAACATGCTCTCTGCAGCCGAAACCACCTCCTTCAGGGCCTCACGCGCCGACTTCTCCTTTGATAATTCATCACACAGCCCCTGCGCGACACAAACATCATGTATCCGTAAGAGCACCCTTTATTAAAAGTATCATCAGGCGATACCTACAATAAGGGCTAGTAGTAAATATCTATAGAACCATAGAAAAATATGATTATCAGTAATCTTTCTTCCATAGTAAAACCTCTGCTCAGTTTGAGATCCGATGGCCATGTGTAACCAAAATAATCTAGTCATAATTATCACAGTCACAGTTCTAAATATACATACATATATTACTAGATTATTTTGGTTAAACATGGCCATCGGATATCATCTATATTATCGCAATAATAGCAAATTATGTGTCCCTTACTTAACAGGTAATTTATGGATAATAGCAGAAGTGTATCTAAAGAATACTTCATATGTTTAACCTCTTTATTTGCATCTTATATACCTACTATAACTAAGGATGATTTTGCAAACAAGTCGATACATGGATTTCTTTATTTCTTACAAAAAACTTCAATATGAATTTTCAGATCCCTAACCTGAGGAATTATGGATTCCCCATACAAACTTTCAACCCCTATTTCACCCCCATCAAACTATTTTTTGAGACAAAAGATATGCCAATGTCCTAATATATAATCTATCTCTTTGTCAAATTTGATTACGATCCGATCAGCCGTTTCGTCTTAAAAAGGTAACAGACAAACAGAGTTGCGTTCGCATTTATAATATGTATTAGTATGGATTAACGATTAGCAAAAAAATACCTATAAGTCAATATTTATCATGTCAGTGATTTATACTTGATTATATTACCTGATAAGAGGGCACTTTTTCCGAGAACTGGTAAGGTTCCTTGCTATCACAGTTGTCTTTTTTCATGAATTCATCTATTTTGTGTTGAAGAATCATATTCTCCTTTTGTAATCGTTCTATTTTTTTGATCATACTCTCGCGATCCAACCACGGTACTCTGCAATAAATATATTTTAATTACTTTTCTATCGGCGAATTACCTTTACTTAACTAAATTCTAATATACATACTTTGCAAGTTGCAACGAATAATTCATCTTGGCCTTTAAATTATCCGCTGTTCCAACCACCAATCTATGCAGTCTTTCAGTTTCATTATCAAATTCTGTGTTTTTTGTTTTCCACTCCAAATTCTAGAAAAAAATGTTGAAAGGAATATCTGCCCAATTAGTTACTTACATTACAATTACTACCTTATATTTTAATCGTTAAACAAGCAGAGATAGGCGTAAGTTAGCACAACTCTTCTAGAGTCCCCTACTCTAGACACATATGCACATACCCACTGAAACGATTACCGAAATGCTTCTACAGAGTGGGGCGTAGCAAGAAGACTAAAATGTACAACTAACAGTAAGGTAAGTAGCCCTGTCAGAACGATGTTTGCCGCGAAGTAGGTTCAGAAGCTCGGTCCTACGCGCCATTAACTCAGCACCCATACCGAACACTTCATCAGGCACAGGGTTCAACTGGGCACTAAGCTGCTGAAGCACTTGTGGCCCTACAAAGAAAATAATCATACAATATTACTAGGAGAGAAGACTCAATAATCTTTATAACATGTGTCCATAGTTTAAAGATAAGTAACCTGTAACATTTTTGATACTATTTTAGGATAATATAAAGGGTAATACCATTTAGTTATACCTATTATATTATATGGCTTATATAAAAAAATATATTATTAGATCAATTTATTTCCGTACAATTATTTTACTAGTTTCCTAAATCATAGTTTTTAATAAAAAGTTACCCAATATGTTCAAAAATATTAGGTAAATAAAATACCAAATATACAATCGCAGTCAATTCAACGCTGAAATCGTACTGCAGATAACGGTGTACCAAATTTTCCAATAAATTACAATATAAACAGGCAATCATAAAGGCTTATCCACAATATCTTAATATTCCACGATACAGGCAAGCCGATAGAATATATATCACGTAAATCTACATATCTACCTACAACCAATAAACAGTAATTATGAACAGTTCAGTACCGAATAGGCCGCTTATCTCCGAGTTCAACGGCATTTCGAGGTCATCGCGTATCAGCAGCAGAAGGTCTTGAGCTGGCCAACTATTCACAGACAACACGCGAACATCTCCCACAGTATCATCGCCTTTGATACCGGCTCGAGCTTCCAATTCCCTGATTGACGCAAAATTTTCAAGTAGTGTATTCTGTAACAATATAAAAAAAGGAGTGAGAGTTCGTTTACTTTGGATAGACCAAAACTTACGGACACAAAATTTTGAAGGCGACAGTCTTTTGTTTGTCTTCATGATAGTAGCCAAAATAATAGAGCATGTGATAGGATGGGCACCTATTTAATTATAAAGTAAATTTTGCCACACCCACAGCTATATTCTACTATAAACATTAATACATGGGGTGACTCTTCACACAGCGCTTAAAACATTATTTTATAATAGCATTCCAATGTGGAACAATATAATAAAATTCACTTGCCTGTTGTGATATCATACACTTTCGCAGCTTTGTAAACTCCCTCTTTTTAGTGGCCAACGTCCGCAGCAGTTTAGTCATGACACAATGTGGCAAAACCAGGTCTTTGTCTGGAGAGAAATCCAATGTTGTGACATAAGTTTATTTTATATACACAAAAAATATACCACTTCTGACATGAACATAAATAAATATCCTAGGACATTCTTTACCACCTGATCTCAAACAAAGTAGAGCTTGTACTATGGAAACCAGATAACTGAAATACTACGTATACTACTTTATTGTTTCTTAGTACATACTTGCAGATATTTACACGCAGACACAGAGCAAACAGACATGCACACAAATGTTTGTCCTGTGACCAACTTGTGCGTCAAGATAGAGTCAAAATAGATTTACATAGAATATCCGATAAAAGTTGTAGTATGTACTATGTGTATGTAGTATTGACAACTTTTCTTGAACCTGTCTTGAAATTCTGTATCGCCTTTTATTACGCTAAGGAAGTCTAACAGCCTGATGCCCTGCGCTATCTATCTTTTAAAGTTATTATTAATTTATTATTGTTTCTATATTTATATCTTTGTAGCTGTATGTCCAGAATAAATGTTTTTCTTTCTTTCTAAAGATGTAACAATTATTTTAGTAGTTGAGTAAGTACCTAGATCTTGATCCGATAACTTGCCACTGTAATTCATCAGATTTATATTTTCCGGTGCTGATGCGCTCTCCTGAGTGAGGTTCAGTCGCTCTATAGACATCTTCGAGTTTTGCTGAGGGGTTTAGAGCAAGATAAATATATTATAAAGTTAACCGTTAATCTTATATGTACACACACCGACACGCACACACACACACACGAGATTATCAAAATATTTATTGTACCTGTAACTTAACTTCTAAGTATGAAATGTCTTAGAAGAGCAGGATCTCCTAACACAAGCAAATCTTTGCTTAAAAGGAGATCCCAAAAAAACACATGTTAACTTAAGCTAAGTTTTTGAAATAAATTCATTATTATTATTAATTACTGCAAAAATCTGTTATAACTCAAAGGGAAAGCTTACAGTTGACGGCGATAGACTTTGACATCTTCTTTCACCGCATACGGGTCCCTTTTTTGAGTTTTGCATCTGAAATACAAATATTGCTAAAAATATTTAATGTTCCATTATTGATAAGCAAGCCCTTATAAGGGCGGTGAGGTTAGCATGATCCCAGTGGTACAATGTAAGCGCGTTCTGTAGACATTGTTTTTAGGGTTCCGTACCCAAAAGGTAAAACGGGACCCTATTAATAAGACTCCGCTGTCCGTCTGCCACCAGGCTGTATCTCATGAACCGTGATAGTTAGACAGTTGAAATGTTCACAAATTATGTATTTCTGTTGCCGCTATAACAGCAAATACTAAAAAACAGTATTAAATAAATATTTAAAGGGGCTCCCATACAACAAACATGTTTTTTTCCGTTTTATAGATAATGTTACGGAACCCATCGTGCGCGAGACCCACTTGCACTTGGCCGGTAATTTTGCATGTAACATACGTCTCGCAGTCTCGCATACCGAAACGTCAAACAAAAAAGAAATTAACAATGATTTAGGTTTAAGGCATTCTTAAGTTCTCGGAAGGAAGAGATACGTTATTCAAAAATATTATATCGTATTTGTGCATGGTAATGAATATAAAGTATGTATGCGCTTTCTCTTTCTAAAATCCGAAATGTTAAATAATTATAATTATAGTTAAGGCTTTGGATAAAATGTAATAATAATAATAATGTTTATTTCCTTTCTCCATACAAACTTGGTATTTTTGAACAAGGCTTAAAAATTACTTATAATATTAAAGTTTGCAGGAGAAACTGGTTTCCAAGCTAAGCCGAAGCCTGTGTTATGGAAACCAGTCTCTTCCACCTCGGACTCTTATTAAATCTTTAAAATCAAATGTGATTGAATAGTATCTGTTTATTTTTAAAGAAATAAGGATATGAGAGATATTCAGCGGTGCGGTATCTTTCACCCTGACACACATATTTAAGATATGAGATATAATAAAAATAAAAAACAATAAAAATAAAGCATTATCAGGGTGCCGGTTGCCAAGGTCGAAGGTTCGATTCCCAGCCAGAAAAATAAATTTGTGTGCATTCAATGAACATCTATTTGATGTTAATATCTATAAAAGTATATATTTACAAAGTATATCAGTGTCTGTTTAGTTTGGGACCAGATAGCAGCAGAGTGCTGAATGTCCCAGGGTATTTATTTTAAAATAAACTAGCATTACCGAGGGATTTTCCTTTTTCCCAGTCTTAGTTAGTCCTTATAAGATCAGCTATCTGACAGTCACGTCAATATCGGTCTACCCGTTTCGTACATCAGAACAAACAGGCAGACCGACAACAATTTTAAGAATAGTATTTTTTTGTAATCGAAAAGTAGATAAAACAATCTTTGAAGCTGGTTATATCCTTGTATATCCTGTCAAAATTTGTACTCAATCGGTGCAGAACTTTATGAGTTTTTGAAGCGTACACAAACCAAATATTTTTAAATCCTTCTAATATTATAAATGCGACAGTTTGTATGCATGGAGATATTTGTTACTCTTTCACGCAAAATTTACCAAACGGATTTAGATGCAACTTGGCACATAGATAGAACATATCCTGGCGTAAACGTGACATCCCTCGGGAACACGGATAAAACCGCGGGGGACAGCTAATAATACTGATAATTATAATAAGACACATACTCTAGGTTTTACTGATATTGGGCTGGATGATTGCGCTCTCTTCCCAATTGGAGATCGCAGAGTCCTTTTTCTTACACCCATCACGTCGTTATCTAATGAACAAGAAACTTATGACTTCATTATGAATAACTAATCACTACATAGTATAAAACAAAGTCGCTTTTTCTGTCCATATATCCCTATGTATGCTTAAATCTTTATATATGCTTAAATCTTTAAAACTACGCAACGGATTTTGATGCGGTTTTTAATAGATAGAGTGATTGAAGAGGAAGGTTTTTATGTATAATACATGTGACATCCCACGGGAACGCGGGTAAAACCGCGGGGGACAGCTAGTCTATTATAAGCAATGACAATATTATAATATCGACATTCACCAACTTCACGGCTCCCAAAAACAGCTCAAATACTAGATAGCTTATAGGAGAAAGGGGAAGAAAATAAATGCCACCTTTACCTGTTGTTAGAAAGAGATGAATATACGTCGTTGATTAGGTTAAGATGGAGCACGACTTAATGGAATTAGGTAAATTACCAACATTTTTTTGCCATTTCTGAGCGCGGACAACGACTCTATACTATGAATGATTTTAAGCAAAAAGCCGTTATAATTGGACAAGTAAAAGACATTGAGGATAATACTTTGCCATTTAGGTTAAACAATTTTTTTTTTTTTATTTTGCTAAGGTGACAAACATGGTGACGACCCGTCTGATGGTAAACGGTCACCGCAGCCTTTTGACGCTTGCTTAAATATTCCTTAACCTAATAGACGAGTGAAAATCAGTATCGTTATAAGTGTTTTTAAATTATATTTTATTACTAAGCTATTAAAGCAATGAAATGAAAATCAATACCTAGAATAGACTGCCTGTTTGGTTCCATTTTTAGCACAATGTTGTATTTTTTTATATTTTTAAATATTTTTAGATAGAAAACTTGTGAATTTTAACACTCCAACATTTGACATTTTTTTCTGCGTTATTTCTTTTTACATGTAAAGTCATTCAATCAAACATAGCATAAAAAGTTTTCACGTAATATTAATATTTGCATTATTCTTTTTTGTTAGTTTTACTTCAAGCACCTAGATTGCATTGCGTTATTTTACATCCATATCACTATAAATATATAAATATCCTACGACATACAAAGACTTCCTTTAGGTAAGTCTTTATGAGCCCAAAGTAAGCAGAGCTTGGGGTTTCAAAAGAACATAACTGATTACGTATACCTACTATATTAAAATATATACTACTAGCTGTCCCCCAAGCCATGATTTCCGTGCCCGTGGTTATACGCGTTCCAGAGGAGTGCTACATTTTCCCCGAATAAAAGATACCCTGTATGCTGTTCCAGGGCAAGCTCTATCTACGTGCCAAGTAGTATCCAAATCCGTTTATTAGATTTTGCCTGAAAGAGCAACAAGCATACAGCTAGGGTTGCCAGGTACCCAATCCTAATAACCGGACAGACCAGTCAGTTTGGCCGGACATTTGGGTAAAAAAGCCGGACACCCTACATTATTGAGGAATTTGTGTTTCAGTATTAATATATAGGACAAAAAAAAATATGTAAAATCAAGCTTCTTTACCAGCTCGTTTGCGAAATTTAAAAAGCCTAACAAAAGCCGGGCGAGCCGGCACCGTTTATTTTGGCCGGACACGCAATCAAAAAGCCTAACTAGGTCCGGCTTTATCCGTACGCCTGGCAACGCTACATACAGCCATACATCTATTTATCCTCACAAACTTTCGCATTTATATGATAATATTAGTAGGATAAGACTACTTTTATGCCTAAGATTTCTATTATATTTACCTTTACTTTAGGGAAAGCACAAGCTCATCACAAGACTCGATACCATTTGTTCAGTTATCATCATCATTCAGCTCATTCAATTGAAGCTCATTGTAATATGTAAAGCAAGGATATAACTAGTAGAAAATAGAATAGGCTAAGATATTTACACCCAGTGTTTGTCCTGGATCTAAATCGACTTGGGAACTCTGTTGGGGTAGCAGTTAGTGTTCAACATCAACCGCTCCGTTAACGTTATATCGCATAGTAACGGAATTTTTATATTACCTTGATAATTCAAAAACGCGATAAAGTTTATCAACAATCCTTGGTAGCTCAATATATAACATTTATTGTTGTAGGTAGGTACCGACTACCTACATAATTTCAATAATGAAATATAAAAATATTTAATAATATTATTATAGAGACAGTATTAGTATCTACTATCATTATCATTATGTTTTCTGTTTATGGAAGCGATACTTTTATTTCTTTTATATTAATAAACGTAACAATAATTACAGCTCATATCCTCTTTGCTGGACAACTACTAACTACCAGAGATCACGTCATTCAAGGGAGGTTTCACATCCCTCCTCGAACATATGTAGATTTCCGTCTTCAAACTTTTCGTCACTGTGAATCTGTTGTCCGCCCTAACTCTTCTCTCTAGACTTTAGTTTACTATAGGATAACAGTGGATGCTTTTCGAAATCGTACCTTAAGTTAAAGTGAAGTTTCATATATACTAATATTATAAAGAGGAAAGATTTGTATGTAAGTATGTTTGTTAATCTTTCACGAAAAAAGCTACTTAACGGAAATGGATCAAACTTGGCACATAGATAGAGCATATCCTGGATTAGCATAAAGGCTACTTTTGATCCCGGGAAAATGTGATATCCCTCGGGAACACGGGTAAAACCGCGGGGGACAGCTATCAATTATAAAATTTACCTTCACAATAATTGAAGATGTTTAGATTGTATTTAACGATTATTTTAATGACGACAATGTATGGTGTAGCGCTCTTGTTAGGTAGCTCTAGGGTAGTCTTGCAGGGCACAAATCCTATTTTGCAGAGAGTATGTAAATTCCCAGCAAAAGCAACCTTCTGAGCCGATTTTAAAGTAATAAATAAAAAAACAGGGCGTGTCGTATAAACAAGATGTGAAACTTTGTATTACAGGGAAACATTTTAATTATTTATCAATCACTTTTGAATAGGATAGATTGTTTTTATCATTAATTTATGTTTCGTCACACAAAAAGGTTGCGAATCAGAATTTCACAGGCCTCCCATTAGAAGTTTCACTCCAGTAATAAAGTAGTAGTTACGTATAATATCTGTCAAAGACTCTTAACTGAAACAAACACTTATCTTACTCGACATAATACTCTCAAACAAAGTGTTATTAAGGGATTATTATTATCTTTAACCTAATTACGAAAAGTACTGTTTATTGGTTATATAAATGATTTAACAATTGAATGTAATGTGTACTTATCAAAACATGACTAAGGGAGCGTTCTTACTTAACTTCGTACTTAACCCTCAAGTGTTATAGTTGGGTTGTGTTATAGGTGTGTATAGTTTTAATCTACTAAATAAAACAAGAGAATTTTAATTCGCAACACTTGCATATTGTCGTTTATTTTTTATACATTTTTGGCTTTGCCCTACACACAATTTTTTTTCTCCTTCATTCTCCTTAGTATTTTAGCTTTTTTTACTAATAAACTTAAAATAAAATCGCACATTTATTTTAAACTTTGGCTGGCATAGCCAAATTATTATTATTATAATAAGATTAATTATGCAATGCAATCTAGGGATTCCCCGTGAAATATAAACGAAAAGGTTTGCCAACTTGCGAGAACAAATTAAAAAAAAAATAACGAACAGACTAATACAATCGAGGGATTCCCCGCAACTAACCCGTTATTATTATTTGATACCTGAATTTGGGTATTAATATAATGTTAGGTATATTTATTTAATATATAATAAATTTAGGAATTTTATATATTTTTTCCATAATATTATTATAATCGGATATCATTTCATATAGTAATATGAAAATTAAACAATTCCATTTATTTTTTATCATATAAATAATACAAATAAAACCGATATAAATAAATATATTTCACTCGATATACAAATATGTCGCGAAATATAAAGGCTAGTATGTAGTCAAATAAAGGTACTGAGCTCTGGGTTATTATATCGTATATAAAACTAGTTGTCCGTACAGACGATGTCCTATCGAAATAAGTCCATACAAAAATGCAGGAATTCAATCACAGCGCTACCTACCATTAAACCATTCTCAAATGTCACACAAAAAAATTCATCAAAATCTATCCAGCCGTTTAGGAAGAGTTCAGTGCCATACACACGTACAGCAGAATTATATATATTTAAAGATAAATAATACGTTTATACATTATTACATATCGTTCTGATTACAAACAGAAAAACAGATTGATTCTATTAAATTTGTAGCAAATATAAACAAAGTGATAGCTCTACGTCAATATCTAGACAGAAAATAAGGGATTAAGATCAAATAAATAACGCCTATCTAATCCGAGGCGTGTACCTAATCCAATTTATATTGCTTCACTCCCAGATTACAATATTTTAGGTAGAGAAAGAAAGAAACAAACAAATATATTTGTGACGTGAAAAATTATAAGAGGACATTAGTTAGTCTCAGGTTGCGTTTGACCACAAAGCCATAAAAGGAACTATCAGGGGCTCGAATCTGTAAGGAAAATGACACTTGGTCGAGGATGTTTCGTCGGGGCCTCTATGCTCGGTTTCTTTCGCTAACTACGCAGTCACGTTAGGAGGTAAGCTCTCCGAGCCCTCCGTGCGGCGGCTCGCCGGAGGAGTTTGTATTAGCTGAATAGGGTGGCAGGAACATGCCGACTGGTGTCGTGGATTTTCAACTTGAGGGTATCAGCAACCCAGGCAAGTGCCACAAAGTACCCTACCATTATGAGGCACATGAGACTTAAAAACTTCATGACTGAGGGTTGACAATGCAATGGCAATGTCCTTGGTGTTCAAAGAACTATAGGCGGCGGTGACCACTTACCATCAGGTGGACCGTCTGCATCTTGGTCGGCCAACATGGCAAGAATTAAAATATCTTTTCAAAATTTGATGTTTTTCAACCACATAATTGACGAATTTTAGAAAATTGTTAAAATTTTTACCACTTAAAATAGAACTTATCACGTACAAAATAAGGCTGGTTTTATTTTGAATATACGAAACCCAGCTTCAACCTGATACCAACACGGACTTGCCCGGTATTATTTTTTGAACTCCCTGCAGAGATCAAACAAATACAAAACATCACGCACCACACGACACGATACAGGCATTTGAGCACACAATACATTAATTATAAGATTTATTTAAATAATAAATAAATATCCTGGGACATTCTTTACACACGGCCATCTGATCCCAAACTAAGCAGAGCTTGTACTATGGAAACCAGATAACTGATATACTACATTTACTACTTTTTTTTTTTTCTAAATACATACTTATATAGATATTTACACCCAGACACAGAACAAACAGACAGGTTCATGCACACAAATGTTTGTCCTGAGTGGGAATCGAACCCGCGACCTTTCGGTTTGGCAGTCAGAGCGTTAACCACCAAGCCAAGTGGCCTGTCAAAATTTATTAGTATATATATATATAATATATCTTCAAAGATCATAAAACAGTAACATAGACCACATAATATATAGGTAGGGATGCTACTATGTTGTGATGACCTCTGGAAATACATATATTCGGAATGTACAAGAACGTATCTTGATAACTATATAATAACGTGTGCTTATAAAGTGGCTCTTGAGATCTAATCTAACTAATGTAGGGTTTGTACAAAGTTCAAAAATAGCCTAAATATAATGAAAATGTTATCAATAAGATAAGCCAGATATTTAACACATATAACAGCGGCGTATATTTTTGTTTCATACGAATGTCTCTATCTCTAATCGGTAAGAGAAAAATAGAGATATTTTAAGATGCCGCCCGCCCTCGGAAATAACGACGAGATCGTCGCGCCCGGCCGTGACCTCCTAAACGAACGAAGTTTTAAAAGCGTTATCTACACGCAAAACTGAATCTATTTGTGCTCAAACATTTTATTATTCATAGCTCATAGTTTTTATACTGTTTCCAGTTTGTGGATTTCAAAATTGATTTGGACGTTATTATTGGATACCCAATAGATGTCAAGCACCTACTCGTATGAAGTGCAGTCAGCGCCACAGTAGGCTAATGCTACCTATTGAACATTTGGACAATGGACAGCTCGCTTATCGGGCGAGACTTGCGAGAGGCTCGACGATAAGGTGGAGTGCGGTCGCGCAGCCGTCTCAGTGCCGCGAACGACGACGCCGGCGCACCATCGCTGATCGCTCTACTCGGCCATGCTCGCGGCAGCCGCATCACCGACAATACATCGTAACGCGTTTCCAAAGTAATACTTAACATTATACAACTGATGTGTGCCTGAACCACTACACCCGGCCAGTATTTACAAACAGCGGCGTATTGTGACAAAGATTGATTTTAATTTAACGTGTGCGGTTTAACCAAAGTGTCCCCGCATTAACTGGGTATGTTGTATTATTTTAAGTGAAATTATTTAATTTTCTAATAATTGATTAAGAATTTTACACGTGGTTGCCTCGAGAGCGCTTCTATAGATATACAAAGTGCGTAATTATAATCACCGAGTTCAAGATATTTTCTCGAGGCTATTAACCGATTTCGCTGGACACCACAACAACCAAAATAAAAATTAGATTGTCGGTGGGCAGCAACGGCGCGGTGGAGACGCAAACATCTCATAACGACTCCACGCACTACCGACATGTTCAATTGTGCGCGTTTGTTTATTTGTGAGCTAGTATAATACTGAAATGACAGATTGGTGGACGTTCATACAACGTAAATCCAATTCGAGATGCGTATACGCAACACAACGAGTTGTCGTCTCGGATATCCATCTCGTTTTCACTTACCACTATAATTTCACTCATCTCTATTAGAAATGTAAAGGAAACCAATAATTGAGTATACAACTAACTTATTTATAATATTATATTATATATTTTTAAGATTACTGTTGCAGTATATCTCTGACGTTCAGACAAACGACAAACAACGAAAAGTACTTAGGGCCTTTCTAAATCACGAAATTTTTCATCTCCATTATTATAATTTATAAAATTAGCGTAATAGGTAGAAACCTATTAAGAAATAAGAGGAGGAGCCAGGATCTCGGAATTGAGACTAGTCAATAACATACTATACTAGCTGTCCCCCGCGGTTTCACCCGCGTCCTCGAGGGATGTAACATTTTCCCGGCACATAAAGTATCCTATGTTACTTCTAATACCTCCAAGAATATGTGTAAAATGTTTTATGATGATCGGTTAAGTAATTTTCGCGTGAAAGCGTAACAAACAAACTTACATTTATAATATTAGTTGAGATGTATCAAGTTTTAAAATATTATAAGAAATTGAAGTTATTAAATTTTTTACCTGTAAGGAATGGAATATTACTAAGTGGATTTCGTTTAATTAAATAATTTAAAAACCGTTTCTCTGAGAGACTCTGACAGGAGCTCCTCACATTATATATTTACCCACATAATACGAGTATAATCAAGTAAGATATAGGCACAAAGCAGTAAGTGATATAGGTACACGTATTAAAACTTTTATCAGATAAATTTTAAACGGTAGGTATATAAAAATTTATCAAATAAATATATTGACCATGCAACAAGATAAATTCAATCCACTAGATAACACAATGTCTATAATGAATGACCTACTAGCAAACGTAGCTTATTTTAAAGATATTTGACGGGCCAGTTGGCTTAGTGGTTGACCCTGACTGCCACGCCGCAGGTCGTGGGTTCGATCCTACCCAGAACAAACATGTATGTGCATGAACATGTCTGTTTGTTCTGTGTCTGCATGTAAACATATGTAATGTATTTGATAAAAGTAGTATATGTAGTTAATCGTAATCTTAATTATGTCGTTTCCATAGTACAAGCTCTGCTTAGTTTGGGATCAGATGGCCGTGTGTAAAGAATGTCCCACAGTCCCAACATATTTTTTTTTTATTTACGATACTCAGGGAAATATATTGAAGCGGTGGTGAATATTGCGTGGAAGTGAAAACTTATTTACCTGCGTTGGGTACTTTTCTTGGGATGGGTATAAAATGTTAAACTCGCGTCAGGACACGTGGTCTGATCGAAAATTCGTAAGACGGTAAAAATGCACAACATTAATGTTTAAGTTTTCACTTCTGCCGGCACTCCCGGACTGCAACCCGTTGTTTTTCAGAAGTACTCACTATCAAAAATTACAAGTACTTAAAATAGTACCTATACAGTACTATTTGTATTGTTTTAAATGTTTACCTCAATCTTAGTGGTAACAAAACCACGGATGAAAAGGTATTAACGGGGTATTACCCACCTGCGTGTAAAATACTCCATGCCAAGGAATCCATGTCCTTCACGATAATTGAAATATTAGGCACTGTGTAGGTGTTATATTTGAATTTTGAAATAGTTAGTATCTGTAAGGTTTTTTATGAGATACTTGGTCGTGTTTTCTTAGAAATTCTAATTCAATGAAATAATAATAAAGCCAAAAACTCAGATTAGATCAAATTTATATAAAAATTAGGCTACATAAAAAGCTTTACTTCCGAACCGGTAGTAGCTTCAGTAACTTTAAATTTTACCTTCGTAAGTGCCCTTCGTGGGCCTAAACTGAATAAATGGTCTTGAATTTTTTTCAATGTTCATCTTATATTGTTCTTCTATGGGTCACTGCAATAAATCGCTTAATTGTATAAATGAAAGTTACCATTTTCGTCTGTATGTTAATCCGCGTATATCTTCTAGAATAGTCAGTAAGATAGTTTATAACAAAAAACGGATGGTTTATGTGTATGATACATTTATATTATCCCACTCATGCAAAGCTGGGGCACCCGCCTAGTGTAGTATAAATAATCATTACTATCAACCAGTATGATCAGAGGAAATGGAAGTACGCAATAAGTTTTGACAGGCCAGTTGGCTTGGTGGTCTCTGACTGCCAAGCCGGTTGCGGGTTCGATTCCCACCCAGGACAAACATTTGTCTGCATGAGCATGTCTGTTTTTTCTGTGTCTGGGTGTAAACAACAATATAAGTATGTATTAAAAAAAAAATTGTATATGTAGTATACCAGTTATCTGGTTTCCATAGTACAAGCTCTGCTTAGTTTGGGACCAGATGGCCGTGTGTAAAGAATATCCTGGGATATTTATTATTATTATTATTCTTACCAACCTATTGCCAAAATATTCTCATGAATAAAACTGCCAAAATCTCGTGAGCTAAGATCAATTCGAGTTTATAGATTAACGGCGAAAATCCATGGATTGATGAACCTTTTGACAGTAATTTTAATACACGTATCTAATGTCAAAATTCTTCTTCAATCTTCCGATTTTTGATCGGGATCGAATATTAATTTTGGCCGATAGTGACAAACCAATGAAGATTCAATCATTCATTATATTATTGAGGAAATTCATCTCAAATTTACCGCTTACTTTAATTAAAAAACTTCATGTGCTCTATGGTAAAGATTGAATGGTCTATGGTTATGATGAATTCGAGCCGTATTGAAATACCCGCCAAGCGAAACTATAGTATAAAGGCTTGTAATAACAGAATAGATTGTAGGTACCTATGCACCGCTTGCTTCAATTGCCGGAGACAACCTATTATCAACTTGAATATCTTCCTACTTAAAGACGGTGGACATTTTCAGAGTGCATGTAGAGCTCAAACAATGATTTCTTTTGAAGTAAAATCATTATGCAGAAAATCATAACATAATGTTATAAACGCGGATGGTGTAAAGGACAAATTGTAACCTTATGTTAAAATTTAATATATTGTCATAATTTTCATAATAATTGGATATGAATTATAACATGAAAGGAAGGTCATCCAATGTACTTACTTTGTTACGACTTAATGTGCGCAAACATACAACATTATCACACATATTATCGTTGATTGAAAGGTCATCACTATGAAAGAAGCGACACTTTATGCGATTCTAAATGAGTCAAACACATTGTTCGTATTATCATGTTCCTTATAAGATAAATCCAACGCGTACAGCGTGTTAATTCCCAGAAAGTAACAGTTGAGTTTTTGTATGGATTAAACGGAACACGAGCGCAGGCAAGAGCTGCGGTCAATCATCAGCAAACCAGTCGGTAGCTCCCACGTGCCACTCCTAGCGACGCAAAAACTAAAGAGATCACCGTTAGATGGTACTATACCATAACAACTTTCATTAAACTCTAACTGGAACCGTGTACCATTATGATCTGTAACTCGTTCAACGTCCGTAAATAAAATTGGAAAACAGGTTTCCGTGATAAAAAAAATGGTGCCCTAGATTTTGGCGACTAAACAAAACGAGCTTTGTGTTGTGAGATACCTAGTTATACCGAAGTTATATTCTATTTCCGCCTCACTTTTCTTCTTTATTTATTTCCAATGCCTTAATTTTGGAGAATCAATGATTATAAGATACCTTAACATGCTACCATACGTTGCCAATATACTTGTATCACTCACTTTGATGTAAGTATTCCAATGTTAGTGGACGAACTAACAATGAAACATTTATTTTCAGGTTTGAGTGATTAAACATGGCAATGAAAGAGTGGCTACAGTGGCTGCCGCCTCCGCGGTCGTTGTTAGCGTTGCTGCTCGCAGTAGCCGGGTTCAGCGGTCGTCTGTTCGCTTCCCACTTCACATATTCACCAACGCTCCTTGTTGACACCTGCCACTCACTGTGCAGACTCGTGGGGCTCATCACAACATTGATATCCTATAAGGTAATACTATCTAATTGTCAACCCCCTTTACTGTCTATACCTAAAATTTTATTTATTTTGGTCGATGTATGTAGTCAGGTAGACGGCAAAACTCTTATATTATTTCCAATACTGTAATGCACCGAATGACGAAGAACCAATTAATTATACACATTGTGCCGACACGAAATAAATGGGAATAGAGCAGGCACATGAGCTATGTAGAGAAGAGATCATTGAACGCTCTGTGTCCAAATGCTGCAGAAACAGCTAAATTTATCCAGTCCGTACATCATTCATTAAATAGGTCTCTTCACCCACTCAAAGAATCGTTCATTAGTTAATTATTACTAAACTGAACAGTATGAAAGAGCTGATGAAGGCGCCGGGCGCGAGGGAAAACTCCGCAACACTTTCGGCTGGGCCCGTATTGAAGTGGTCGGGCGCTTGTCACTCCACGTGCTGTTCGCATCCTTCGCCCTGGCCCTCGTGGTGAACGCTCTGCAGTTGGGTGTCCACTCCTCGCACGGGCAGCCGCCGCGGTACCCAAAAGTGATCATTGGGAGTGCTGTTGTTGGGCTTCTTTTGAACGCCATTAATTACATGCTACTCGCTGGTAAGTTTTAATTCATGTCTGATGTCCATAATATGTACCTATAAGCAGCACACTCGAAACGGATCATCAAATTGAGATTGATTGCCTAGCAAAAGAAGTTAGTTACAGAAGTATTACCTACATATTATGCTTCTAAACATAACCATGTTTAAGTAAGTAGTGTTTTGTTATGGTTTAGTTACCTTAGTAAGTTAGGCGTTTATTTTCAAATAAACTAGCGATACGGTTTATAACTGTACCGTGTGCAGAACCAAAACTTTCCGCCGTAAATTCAACATTACGGAAAATACAATGGTTCATTTTATTTAAATCTAGAACAATCGAAACAATCGTCTATTAAAACAAATCTACCGTTCCATTGCGAATCCATACATCGAAACTAATATTATACGAGTATATTCGAAAGTGTCTGTCTGTTTGTTACGTTTTCACGGTTAAATAGCTGACCGATCTTGCTGACATTTGGCACACACGTAGCATATGAGGAAGAGAGAATACTACAACTTTTTATCAACTTTAACGCGGGTGTAACCGCGGGGCGGTAACTAGTTTCTTTTATATATATTTCTCGTGTAGAAATAAGTTTCATTTGACTAATAATTGAAAATGAGAATGTTAAATTAAGCCTATATTAATCTTTCATATCATCAATTTAACATAACCTCCCCCTACGATAACGAGAGCAATACTAACCTAATAATTTTGTTGAAGGGCGCGAATTGAGCTACAGCCGAAGGTTAAGCATGACTGAGGGCGGAGGAGTGGTCCTGAAGACTGGAGCAGGGGAACCTGTCCTTGCCCATGCGCCTACAGATATCGCCAGTAAGTTAATAACAAACTCATTAACATACGTTTTACCGTATGATGGGTATTCCACTGAAGCCCAAATTACAATTTTCTGGCTCTAATCATCTAAATATTATCTTAGGTACAAAGATTACTTTGTTATTCAATCTAATGAATTAAATCTTAATGATATGTAAAATTATGATTTACACGTGGTGAATAATCTCTTATCAATCATACTAATATTATAACGCAAATATTGTGTGTATATAACTTAGTGCCAGCACCGTAACGGCTGATTAGATTTGAATGAAATTTCGCACAGAGATAGAGTCACATGAGACTTTTAGTGGCGTAATTATTGTATTAATATATTGTGCGTTGATTCAATCAGGCAGCTTGTTCGTAATGAGCGCCGGACTGACCGGAGAGTGGGAGCCAGTCGCAGCTCGCATCGCCGACCCCGCGCTGTCCGCCTGTGCAGCCATTGTCCTCGTCATATTCAACTACCCCTTCTGTAAGTAGCGTTGTATGTTCCGTCGCACAACATCTGTAGTCGCTTCACAAGGCACTCTGAAATAGGAGTACCTGCAAGGCAACTTAGGGGGCGTCTATTAATACCATGATGCGTTTAGGGGTGAGGCGGTGTCTCAAATATCACGTATTTTATTTACCGCAAGATACAACGTAAATTGGTGAGATATGCTTCTCTCGCGACTAAAATATGCCTAACCACGGTCGAAATCTCACAACATCTCACCAAGGGTCACTAAAGGGGGTCGAAAAATAATCAATATAGCCTCACGTAATTAATGGGTGCCCCCTTACTAATCATTACGAAGTTTGTGATCCAGTGATTGGACGCAGAACGTCGATAACGCCTTCAATGCCCCAATCCAATCGGGTGATACTAATTTCCACAGGCAATTCGATAATCTTATCACAGGCCATTATAATGACTACCTAAATCAATCATAATTAAAAAATAAATAGCTGGCAATCAACACAGGTATCGCATCAAGTGATTAGTCACCCTTCTATGCAATATCGGTAGATGTCAACAAACAGAAATGGGATCTACTGTTAGCAGTTACTGAAGTGGAAACAAACGCAAGCGATAAGTAACAATGCGTCGCAATCTAATAAATAAATATTACGTAAGAGTTTCGAGCTCGTTGTCGAACGATGACACCGTTATTTCCAAAAGAAGCGAAACTCTTATAATCTGGGCATTAAGATTAAACTAATTTCTTGAGTAAGTCAATGGCCTTGATAACTAAGTTTTAGCTACAAAAAATACGATTGTGGTCAGAAAGAAATCGAATAGGCTCAGGGCCTTTTTTCCATTTGGCACACTGGGCAGGGCCCTGCGATGCTTGGGTCCCTTAGTTCCTGTCAGATCACCAAGCGATAACCTATGTTACGGAATGAATGGAAGGCGTTGGACGTTCATTGGTTACAGAGAACGTATGCGACAGATCGTGTCGTCAAATCGGACTGATGTGTCGCGGTCTTTCAATTGTCTTATTATAGTCCTAAGGGTCATTATCCTATAGCCCAGGGCCTCCAATAGGTTATCGACGGCCCTGAATAGTCCCTGAAAATGTATCTTGGTTTAGTGCGCTCGGCGGGACTAGTGCTCCTCCAAACGGTGCCCGAAGGTCTGGGCGCGTGCGACTTGCGCACTGCAGCGCTTAAAGTGCCCGGAGTGCTCGCCATACACGAGCTCCACGTGTGGCAGCTGCACCGCGACAAGATTGTGGCCACTGCCCACATATCCTACGGAACACATGAGGTTAGTCAGTCTAAACAATATTTATACCTTCTTTTACTTTCCGGCACGCCAACATGTTATAGGCAGTACAATATATAAATCATGAGCTAAAGATTCAAACAAGCCTATTTACAAACAACAGCACCTAAATTGTGTAACTCTCTCGGCTTCAATGTTGAAGTCTATTTCATAATGCTTGATGGTTCGGCGCGCGAGCAGCGTGAGACAACAGTCGTAGCGCCGCCCCGCCACTGTAATATAAAATTGACAGCGTCGACGATTCCGAGAGCATTACACAATCGCCCTGCAGGTCTGAAACAACACTATATAGGTTCTAAAATATCTGGACTAATAAGAAATAAAAAAAACAAGTTACAAATTACAATGCCATGTCGTGTCTTCGACTAGGGAAAACATCGTGAGGACACTATAGGAAAGACACTTTGTAGTCACTAGGTCAGGAAAGCCTTCTAGGCCTGACAGTCGGCTGCACATAGGCTTTTTCCCCGATATTTCTAATGGCTACACGTTACGACAATAATTTCAATAATCTCATCATACATCATACAATAACCCTACAAACTAAATATATCAGTAGGATCCTAAGTAATTTTTAATTATAATGTATGTTGTGTTACGGCAGGATTATTTACGGAGTTCAGGGCTTGTGAGTGACGTGTTCAAACGACACGGTATCGGACTGGTCACTCTACAGCCTGAATTCATTGGCAATTCAATGAGCGGTAAGTACCTACCTACTATTCCACTATTTTAATCGAAATACTAGAGTACGCCTCACTATTTCAGATCAGAGGCTCAGGGTTCAGATGAGTCTATTTAATATCGTAGTAATTGTAATTTTCATAAAGATGTCTTAAATATTTTACATTGAGTTTAAAACATTTCGATCTAAACCCACCACAGGATTTAAAATATTTTCGGTGGAATATGAGTCAATAGGTACTACAATCTTTGCCTACCTCTTCGGGAATAGTTGGCGTGATGATACTCATTATTAATACTAATCTAAGCTGAAGATCAAAATGTGTGTACTATTGAAGACAGAAAACTGAAACTTAAAAAGAATCCCATTATAGTGCGTATGGTTAACGATAACAATTATATGTTTCAATTATTAGGTTCAGATGAGGAAAAGAAGACATTGGTAGATTTTGTAAACCTGGCCTGCCCCTGTCCATGCGCCAAGGAGTGCACCGCGCCCAGGTGCTGCATACCACCACAAATACCCACCGTAACTCGTATATAAACATTCAATACATGATGATACCATCATTGTGTTCTTTGTTCGTTCACATAAACTTGTAAAATATATGTTAATAGGTATAAGCGTTAATGTGATCTGCACTCTTGAAATGTCTTTACGAACAGAATGATATTTCAAAATTGTAATCGTCTGAAAAATCAATTTTTCTTTATCTAAACAAATCTAACAATGGGGCCATGACATGCTCGATCAAAACTTGTGTAAAAGTTGCTATTGTTAAAGTTGTTCTACAAAAAGAGCTCTTTGTAGGTTTTTCAGAAATAACAGCAAGAAATATCCACCCAGTTATATCTAATGTAGACTATTAAGACTCGGTGGAGATCCTCCCAGAGTCGACAAGGAATCAATCTTGCCCATAATTTAAGAAAAAAAGCATTTATTGCTCTAATGTAAATAGTGAGATATTATATAATAAGTGAACATTGTGTATCGAGTGATTGGATATTGTAAAGGGGACAGAAGTATCGTCAAAAAAATTGCTATCACAACCAAAGAAACAATTTGAATGTTACGGGCGTGCGGTGAAATTTCTAATCGAGGTTTGTAAGTAACAGAGTCAGCTTCAGTGAAAGTAGTCAATAAGTATATGAATAAAAACACGGTTCGTGTTGCCACACTGTCACTTTATACTTCACCTCTTATAGTTACAATGAACGACGGCAAATGAGCATTATTCAAAGTTATAATTGAAGTACTATTGTTTTTACTTACTTACATAGACAGAAGGATCCATTTTAATGCAGAAGCGTTACGTGACAAGTGAAATGACCAACAAATAAATGTTGTAGGATTTATTTTAAAAGTTACAACCATAAATATGAAATGAAAAACAATTTTCTTAATGTAATTTTTGTATTTATTCCATACAAACAGACCTATCAGATTAAAACTAATTTGATAAATTTGAAAGTGTACCAAATAGATAATTGGCTTAATTACTTCTATCAATATAAGCATATATAATGTTTAAATATAGTTATCACTGATTATAAAGTACCAAATTCTTCTATCAGTAGTCGACATCGTTTAAATAATATAGTTGTGTATTTTTTGATATTGAAAAGGGTGGTGTACAAATGCGACTGTGATGTTCTCTACAGTATTATATTAGAAAAGCTTTTTAATAATTAATACAGGATGTTTTCGTTCGGTAACGAAACAATAATAGCATGTAAGTGTTTTATGTATAAAGTTTTGTTGACAATTGATTGTAAAAACAAATAAAACTCGTATTTAACAATGTCGTATGTTTCCTTCCTTCATAACACTTACTAGCCCTCCACTACCAAAAACTGTATCAATGGATTTGAATTGATTAAAAAAATTGCATATCCAAATTCTAAGACAAAAAGAAACCGTAGTCGGTTGTCTATGTCTAATTATATCAGACCTATTTATTTCTTACATATTAATATTATCCAAAGATCACATTTAGAAATTCACAGAAGTACTCCGAATATTATAGATCAAAAGAGACGGTGAAGTTTTATTTTATAGTAAATGGCAGCTAATTAATATTAAGTTAATCTTCGTCATGAGTCGACGGGTAAGTACTGATATGGGATTCGGTTGTGGCGCCGCTTTCCAAGTCCTGGAGACAGTGAGCTGGGATGCAAGGACGACTCTTCACAAGCTTGCGACATGGCTTCCCCGCTCCAGATGTAGCCCGCTGTTACATAAAAACATATTTAATAATAAATATCCTGCGTATTCTTTTATACACGGCCATCTGATCCCAAACCAAGGAAAGCTTGTACCTTGTGCCTTGAAACCAGATAACTGATATACAATTTTTTTTTAAACTAATATCCTGGGACATTATTTTACCCACGATCACCTCAAACCAAGCAGAGCTTATACCTTGTGCCTTGAAACCAGACAACTTTAATTAAATTCTGATTGAGATATTATCATCCAGACACTGAACAAACAAGACATGTGCATACACACTAATGTTTTTCCTTGGAAGGAATCGACCCACGACCTCCGGCGTGGCATTCAGCAACTAGCCCGTCAAATTGTATTATATCCTGCTAAATTTTTCGCTTACTTTCTAAACAGAAGTAGTATTGTCATATGTACAGAAACCTATGCTGTAATGACCTATTTACCAGTTTTGTTTGTCGTTGAATTTGTTACAGATTTTGCAAAGGTTCATCGTATTCGAATCAGGTCACGTTTTTATTCCTTATTCTATAAACAGTTCCGTGGGTTTCGTAATCCGTGTCCAAACCAAACCTATAAAGATTCATGTCTTGTGTCTATTTTATCATTTGTCTGGTACGGCCATATTACTCAAAGAACTATTTATTAAAAAAAATATTATTATATTTTTATTTACATTATTATTACAGCTACAAGACTATTCGTAGCCGGTAATATCGTCGAATATACTTATTTAGGCTAGGTAACTCCCGCACTTCGCCAGATGCGTGTATACTGAACGTGTGTGTAGGTACAATAATAGACAATATTCCTAGGTGTGAGATCAGAACTAGTGGTTACGGAACCCACACTGCGCGGATTCCGAAGAGCAGCATGCCGTTGTTTCTTTTATAATATTTGAACATGTCCCACTTTAGTTTGTTCTATTTCACGAATCGACGTAAAACATTTTACAGTTAGATATTATACATAACCTAACTACTTATAAAACCATAAATCAAATCAACACCAGAAATAAACCTCGTCTGATAAGGTATATTTGTCTTACGCGCAGATTTCCGATCATGTTATTATTTGCATGAAACTGGGTCATGAAAAATAGATTTTATTCGCTTCATAAAGGTCATTTCATTTTCATATGTAGGTGACGCAGGAATGGGATCAACGCATTGCCAAGACGACATCAACTATGACATCAATCACGGATGGTCACGGACTATTTGGTATAACTGTTGATGACAAATTCATCTGCCCCTGAGTTACCAATTACTGACATACAAAACCCATAAAGACAGTTAATATTATTAGTTAATATATTATTTTAATTTTTCAATAAGTTAATACATAATAAGTACTTTAATTAGTATCTTTAAGCTTTTGGGGTCGACATAAGTGGTAACATGAATGATAAACGGTTGATTTCAATTGACTTTTACAGCTTTAAAAAATAAATATCCCTCTTGACACACCGGTAAACTTAAGCTAAGCAAAGCTTTTACTATGGGATCAGATATCGGGTATATCTACAACATTATTAAGAAAATAACAGGTAATTTTCAATATTAATGTATAGCTATACACATAGAACCAAAAGACATGTTCATGAACACAAATTATGTTCCTTGGTGGTAAAAGAACCCACGAACTGTGGCGTGGCATCCTTCAGAGAGATCTAATATGTCCCGGGATTGTAACAGCCTACACACAACAAAAAATGTTGCGTTCATTCGAAAACAGTGTTTTATTTAAGCATCTGTACTTTGTTTATACATAAAAAACATTTTTTTTTTGTAGCTCATGTATAAACAAGCTATGTTTAAACAAGATAGCTTTACATACAAGCTTTTATAAAAATACCTAAACACCTTAAGTTTTCCAACAGAATGTAAACTTTAATAGTTGTTTGTAAGTATGTCACTCGGAAATATTGTAGCTTTCGATCAGTGAAAGAATTATTGATAACCGATGAGTAGTTTCGGAAATAGCCGTCCTCCATCCAATGTTTTCAAACTAACCTCATCAGTGTTAGTATAGATTAATATAAATAACACATAGTTAAAATAAACAACACTATACATAAATACGTTCAAAGATACATAAAGAAAAAATACTATAATTAGGGCTACCATCCGTCCGGGTTTCCCCGGATTTGTCCCAGTTTAGAGGATGTCCGGGGAGCGTCCGGGTGGGGTTTTCAAAAAGGACACTTTTTATGTCAGGGGAATCCCAATTAATTTGTAGATAAGCGGTTATATATAGGCATATGGATAATTGAATCATAATCGTGAACCGTATCCAATTAAAATGTAAGCTATAGGTGCATAAATATTTTTAGGCGTGTCCGGGAAAAATTCCAATTTCACTTGTGTCCGGGGTTTTTAAGTATTTGTCCGATAATTTTGGTGATGGTAGCCCTAACTATAATTATATTAGCGTACGTAACGTAACGACAGCGAACTGCTCGCGGCGTCAACAGCACATTAGGTCAATGACTCATACCCGCTGTTTGCACTAGGTAGCTGTGTTTAATTAAACATAGAGCTTCATGTGTGCTATCTATGTTTCATGATATCGTTACTAGAGCCAAACGATATTTATTATCTATTCGATAGAATATTATCATGTCTGCTAATCATTGTATTGAGAAAAGAAAATCCAAACAACAACTTACTTTCTGTCTTTGCCTGTCATTCATTTGTACTTCCTACTAATATTAAAAATACGAAAGTGAGTTTATTCTTCGTTCACGACATCGTAACGACTTATTTTTGATAAGTAAAACGTCATATACTATTTGAGTAAGGCCCCAAAGTTGCCACTCTTGGCCGGTGTGGGCCCCACAATCTATAGGGCTCCTCTATTCCAAGGCCTACGTTTTCTGGCCTAGGGCCCCTAAAAGGTTAAAGACAACCCTGGACGAAACTATAAGGATTATAATATTATTGCAATGCTTAATGCTCATAATATATTCTTAGAGTTTTTATGAATCTATAAGAATGCGTCAAGAAACGCCTATAAACTGCTTTAGCAATTTGGCGACACTATAAATATATGCATAAGTTTAAAAATAACTACTTAAAATGAATGAATAAGATTATGAAAACATAGCTCACCAGTACCAGGCGGTAGTTGAGTTTAACAGCGAAATCGCAATCACCAAAGCAATCCGTCCACCCCAACCATGTACCAATCTCGCAATCAACATCTTCTGCTGCCGACAAATTATACACAAAACAATTTAGAAACACGAGCTATTTGAAATCTATGAGCAGAGGCGCCCTTAATACGAACGGGGCAATCGCCCGGGGCCTCGCGCAACCCAGGCAAATTAATAAAATATGGATTTCAAATTGTATTTATTTGTATAACTCTAGCATTTTTTGTCAAACATGACAAATACCTAAACCAAACAACCAGATTTACTTTCGCATCACATACTTTTCACGAAGGACAAAGGGCCTCGCAATGGGTAAGGCCGCCGCTGTCTATGAGTAAAAGGTATCTGGCGCCCACTCTTAAGCAATACAATCGAGGGAGTTATTAAATAAGCAGGTTGTTGGCTGATGGCATTCTAATTCTCATATCAGCCACGGAATCTGATTCCATGGAGCATCTATTATATTACAGAAATGAAAAATATTTGACTTTGACCGGCTGATTTCCAACATATCTTAAACCATTATAACTAGAAACTTGATAATGTTTTTGATTTCATAAATGACTGTATGCTCCCTGATTGAACCAAATTATTGCTTTTAATAAAATTGCAGTACCAAAGTTTGTTATAATAACGTTGTATAAAATAATAAGCGAAATACTTACATTGTTCGGGAGGCGCATCATTTTGCAAAACTTCATTGTCCTCGTGAGGTGGAGTCGGCTTGAATTTTTTAGAACTCGTTTCAGTAGCCACGGTTGTCGCTACTGTAAATCAAAACAATTTCATTATTTTCATTCGATTCTATTACTATACGGATTATTATCTATCGAAATCGATTTTATATGACTACAACTTACATTGAATTAAAACTTAGTAGGCAAATATAATGTGCTTATCTTCGGTCGACTATAGCTCGTAAATTATGATGTAATAAAACCTACTTTTCAATACTAAATTTATTTTTAAATTCAACAAATTACTGTGCATGTTACTTTTTTTATATCAACTGCTACGTTTACCAGGTAACTTTAAATGGTGAAACTACTGCTATTTAAGGGGATACCAAAAAAAACCTACTTTTTATAATTTACCTATGTATTTGTTCTGTTCGTCCATATGTGACTGAACTAGTCCTAAATGTTCCAGCTAACGATTTTTTTTGTATGCTTCATTGGATCCCCGGATGATTTAGCTATTCAATTAGACCCGGTAGGTGGCGCTTTGATCGAGTACTAGAGCGCTTTAGTTAAGTTACTTATAGCGCCACCTACGGGCAGAGCAACGACTGCTGAGTCAGCTAGTATTTTATAAATACGTCTTCACTAAGTCTCCGAGTAAAATGCCCAAGCCAAACAGAGACCCTAAAAAAACAACAAATAAATTAAAATATTACCAGTGACAACAGCCTGTTGGAAATTCCCACAAGCTTCCAGGCAGTGTTCCCTGGTGCGGAAGTTGTTGGCGTTGCCGCCGCAGCCGCTAAAGCCGAACGGCTCGCACACACCGCGCGACGCGTCGTGGAACCAGCGCTCCTCGTACCCGCGGCAGTGGCCCACGGATAGAGGAAGTTTACACGTCCCTGCAATGTCATTAAGTAAGCGGATAAGTAGCTAGCGGCACCATTTGATGGTCGTTTAGAAATTTCTCCGCTTATTAAAGTTCTTAAATAATTTGCAACTGCGTTCGAAAGAATAATTGCTGTAGTTTACATAAACTAGCTGTCCCCCGCGTTTTCACCCGCTTTCCCAGGGGATGTTACTTTTCCCGGAATAAAAAGTATCCTGTGGGCTATTCCAGAGCATGCTCTGTATATGCGTCAAGTTTCATCTAAATTCGTTGGGTAGTTTTTGCATGAAATAATACCAAACATCCATACATCCATTCTCACAAACTTTCTCATTTATGAATATTAGTACGATAATTATTATAATTGAATTTTAGTCTTGTTTATGTAAATGCTAGTGTTCTCTAATATAACGCTCATGAAGAAAAAATAATCAAGTACGAGCTACAATTCCTAAATGTATGCATATTCAAAACCTCCAACAGAATTTGCTACGGGCCCCGCGCTTGCTTAATCCGGCACTGAATCGGTCCAGTTATTGACCAAAATAAAAGACAAACACAATTAAACAAACCCATGCGTGACCTCTTACTCGAATTGTTGTACAACGCTTGTAATACACTCACACAGTCTTCGTTTCGTGAATAAAAATAGGTATTATCCGCAATAGAATGGCCCCGTTAATCTAGGTTTTTTTTTACTTTAATCAAAAATCGCTGGAACAATTATTGACATTTCATAAATAACACACAGTAAACCCTTGACTGCATTACATTGCAATACAGCACTATATGAAAATTAAAACTAAAGTAAACGTTTAAGATTATTCTTATGACTATAAAGTACCTGGTGTAATGGTAGAATTTAAACAGTTGCCTTCTTCACCATCGCACAGGGCTTCTTGCTGCGTCAGCGTGAACTGACATCGCTCCAGATGTTCTTGCACTAGGCTCTCGACGGCTGGGTCGACGTCTGTTGTATTCTCAGGGGGGATCTCCTGTCAAAAACCATAAACAGACAAACCGGGTCGTAAACAGGCCCATTTATTGCCAACATGATAACATGTTGGTGGTGTTCAATGGCGTAGCTAGATAACCTCAACAAAACTATTTAAAATCGTTTGTTCCCCCCCTCCACCGGAGCTTGGGGGCCCGGGACACTGCCCCGTCTAGCCCTCCGGTAGCTACGCCACTGTGTTTCACCCGTGTACGCGGGCGATGTTACCTACATTTTCCTGCAATAAAAAGTATATTATGTGTTACTCCAAGTTTCATCTGAATCCGTTCAGTCGCTTTTGCGTGAAGAAAGATCTAGCCATCCATCCATCGATCCATCCTCAGAAACGTTCGTATTTATAATATAACTAGGATCATTATTATCATTATTATTAGTTATCATTAGCAATCTTGGGTACAGCGCTGCAAAGTCGTTTTTCAATTATTTGTTCATAGAGATTTTGCTGTGAGTCGACGGTGTCTTCACTACACCATTAAATTCAAGATTATCGCGTGTATATAACATCGTGAATTAATGTTTTGGATCGCAATTTGTTCCGCGTGTTTTATTAACGACCAAGTCGGTAACATTACAACGTAAGTAATAAGGGGATTTCATCGTGCTGATATCAAACGACAACCATTCATTACTACCAAGTATGCTGCGGAAATAAAGTTTCACTTCCACGGTTATGATTGTGACCTGCAAAGTGATCGAGGCATAATACCTTTTACATATAAACAATGGTTACAATCTTAGGTACCATATTTTATTAGCTAGTCGTTTATGTCGTGGATATTAATGTGTTGACTCTGGAATCCCTGGTGCATTGCAATCCGGAAAACCAGATACGACAAGGAAACTCAAAAAAAAATCGCCTCATGTTTTGTTTCTACACGAAGCATCTTTAGGACGTATTATTAATAATTATGTAACAGTCGCGTTAATACGTCCTGAAGATGCTTCGTGTAGAAGCGAAACATGTGTCGTTTTGCTGTTGAGTTTCCGTGTCGATCCAGCGGAATTAGTTACTAGATATTTCAGTCAATTAGTTATCATGGTTGGAGTTAAAAAAAATATGAAATGTTCTTTTTCCATAAAGATTAGTCCGCTCGACTCCTAATGAAAACATAAATGTAAACCTATGAATATCCAATACATTGATCACTCACAAGTAATTGCAAGTGTGCGAAGCGCGCGTTCCACTGATACAGCAGACGCTCGGTGAGCACTCGCTGCACGTCGGGGCCGGCGCTGGGCGCGAGGTACAGCCGCGTGCGCAGCCGCCGCCCGCGCCCGCAGCGCGCCGAGCACGGCGACCACCCGCCCCACGCCGTCACCGGACACTCCCCACGAGGGATGTCCTCACATAATGTCACACGTTAAACCGATGTCATATAAAAATAGCCTATCAAATACAAGCAATATTGTAGTTTTAATTTTGTAATGCATGGTGGCTTTACCGCCAACTGAATTTTACCAAATTCAGTGCGGTTAAAATTATCAACCCCGCTTATAATTTCTCAATCTAACTAGCTGTTTCCGCCCTGCGTTACAATGCGACTATTTAATTTTATTTTGGTATCAGGAACCTTCGCAGGCCTACGTAAAACAACTCACAAAAGTTTTATCGCTATCAGATAAATAGTTTAAGTAGAGGACAAACATACAGTCATTCATTTTAATATTTATATCTAAAGAATTGATAGCCGAAATCACTTAAAATTACAACACAGTACAATTTAAACTATAAGTTATTTGTAATATAACTTACCACGAAAAACCAATCGTAGTTGGTAGAGTTCGGAAAAATCCCTGGAGGTCTGAGAAAAGGATATACCAGGAAAGTTAAAACCAGTTTTGGAAGGTGATTTTCCAAAGTGAAGGAAGTTGATAAAGTGTTCTAGCACTATTTCTGTAATCGCGAGTTTCAATAGTTGCCAACTTCGTTTAAAAGTTTGAGCTGTTACAATCCGATCATATTTAATTCGTGAAAATTTATATTTCGTTTAATAATTGTAACTAGGTTAAGTAATACATCCAAATTGAAATTATAATGTTACCTAACACAAGGTCCGGCTTCGCATGGCATGGCCTGGCTCAAGACGGTGGAGGCCCGGAAGCCCCGGTGGCAGCGCTTGTGTGCCCGCGGGGCTAGGTAGTGCCGCGTGCGCGCGCGCACCCCGCAGCCCTCGCACGCGGACCACGACGACCACGCGGACACGGCGCACGGGCCCGTCAGCTCCGCGGGGTCCGGCTCGTATGAAGAAGGAGCCCTGGTAGTAGTTACCACAAAATAACACCATAACTGGATGGTTCGCATAACCCTTAACATTCGACTTAACATATGTCGACTGTGTTTATGACCATTCCCATTCATCTGTATTGAAAGGCAATCACAGAGCCTCTGTCAGATGCATACAAATTTCAATATAATGTATACCATGCACTGAAAACAATGACCATCTATATAGACCATAATCTATTTGCTCTTTGAGCTCCCAAAAAATATTCCACAATCCTAGATATAATAGGAAGATACACAATATGAAAAGATATTCAAATATAATTTATTATCAACTAAACCAGCACTTATTAACTAACCTATCCTAAACTGTTTTTTTTACAGCAGATCTGTCAATCAAATTTTGCTAATACATATTAGACAGCAATGCAATCTGAATTTGGATACAAATTTAACAGACCTGCAATGCATCCTCGGTCCATGGCAAGTTTGGTAGTCGGTGAGTGGCATGCGACAGGCCTCTGCGTAGGCTCGAGCTGGCCACACGTAGGTGCGCTGGCGGCTGGCGCGGCCCTCCCCGCAGGTGACGCTGCACGGCCCCCACGCGCCCCACACCCTCGTCGAACACGCGCCCCCTAACCCGCCACCACTAACGACCGCACCTTCACCCCCACCCGTAGTTCCGACGCTCATACTCTCGGCGTGTGCCTGACCGGGGCCCACTGACTCTGTACGTGAATCACGTAACTCATTTGCAATCATTTTTAATGACAATATAAACGTCATAAATAAATGTCATAATTAGTTCCAGTTGTAATGAAGCAGTGTTTCGTCTGATTAAACATAGCGGTCATGTAACGGTTTTCAACTATGTCGTAAACAAGAACAATGCCATTATTTTTTTATTTCAATCGTCCATTTCACTTCTATTCGATTTTAAAATAGTAAAGTCTTCCGAACCTTAATAACTGAAGAGCCTGAAAAGCTTTATGCCCATTGCCCAGCTGATGGCGACACTGCTGTGCAAAGCTTGATGCATCGATGGGAAAGTCATATTTTTTTATGACATCGTCGTAATTTTAGAATATGGATACTTAGGATAATTTTAAACGCGTGAAAACATTAAATAATATCTAAACTAAAACCTACTCACCGACTGCATCACAGCTCTTTTCGTAGAGACGCAATCTCGTTAATCGAAACCGTGCAAAGGGCCTCATCTCGCCAGTTGTACTAAAGAATGGCGAGCGAACATCCCGAGGCCAATCTGGCCTTAACGCTCGAACAGGAACCGCGGGTACAGTTGGTACACGCTGGGACTACAACAACAATTTATACTTCATTACTTCTTACATAGGTGTCAAATAAACTTAATGGATTTTCGTTCCGGCAATACTCACAGTATAAGCAATACCACTATCAGTACCAGAATCATAAGGATACAATGGTAGCGTAGCAGAAGTAGTCCAAGTACAATTGGCATTGCAGAGTTCTAACGCCGAAACTCCTACAATCCAATCGGGCGAAGGTGCTAGTTTAGAGGCAAGAGATACCAAGTGGTGTTTGGCATCTACGCGGAATACGGCAAAAGTGGTAGGTATGCCAACACCGGCTACTTGCTGCCACGATATTCCACGTGCTTTGATTATGGTACGTATGTGATCGCTCTGGAACAATCGCAATAATGTTTTCTTTTTCAGGAATTAGTTCGTGACAGAATTTTTTTCTGCAAGAAAAAAACATGTTTAGATAAATGTACCTCCTCTTTAAGCTCTTTCTCAAGTGCAGTAGTAGTGCCATCGTCAGCTAATCGTCTAAGTCCCGTGCTGGCAACCCGACCTTCCTGCCACACTCTGTATTGGGCTGTATGAGATGCGCCGATAATATCGCCAAAATGAGCGCGTGCACTCTCCGGTGGAAAATCACGAGGATGGGTGTTTCGAGTCCATAGCCCTTCGAATGTTACCTGTAATAGAATTTTCCACATCAAGACGTTTCTGGATTGGTATGAGCGTATACCGCAGGTGCTCAAAGATCACCAGGAATATGTCGGTCATCATACCCGAAAATACGTATGTAAATATAACTTTTAATTAAAAACAAAATAATTTATTTTCTCATAACTGTACCTATTCCAATTCCACGTTACAATAGCATAGTTTCCGATTAATTTATTTACCTATTTTGAAGTATTACTGAATCGGGTCCAATGTCATTTGTAGATTAACAATTACTATCTAAAGATATCACACCTCATATTTAGCTTCATCGCAAGCGCAGCAGGGCTCGACAATGGGGGGTTGCCTCGTGAAGCTCGCAGGCGCGGCGGGCGCGGCGCACATCTTACGCGCCAGGATCGACGGGGTGCTGCCCACAGCTGAGTCTGCGCGACCACACAGACGCACGCAAGCCTCGGCCATATTATTCGGAGCACTCCATATGACCTGTTCGAGGAGTACCATATTGACAAAGCTAGATAATCATTCGAGTCGTCACACGATATGGAAGTGCCCACAGGAAATACGTAGCAGTTTAGTACGGAAGAAATCTTGGATAGGTTGAAAGATACGAACCATTGAATCATGAATGCTTGAATAATTTTATATAAAAAAGAAGATTGCTTATTAGGGCTATGGTCAATGGCCATGTACTGTACTACTTCCATTCCAATTTAACACATAAGAATATCGAATAAATAACTATTTAAATATCTCAATTATTTGATTATTCAATTTTGAGATTGAAATGCTAGTGGTTAATGAGAGCACTGTCTAAAAATGTGAGCAAACCTGTATTTCAGTTTTGGGATGAGCAGTTGCATTGTCCACAGCTGGTGCGCAATATTCATCAAGTTTAGTCTGAGCATCGTACGATTGAAACGTGCCGAGTAACTGCACCGGCGTAGAAGGCGTGGTTGACTTCGACGTGTCGTTATCATCGCTTTTATCGACACCGTTGCTTGTTTCAACCCATATCTTGAAGCCTATGAAAGGCGTGGGTCCTTCACCGCTGTCTACTCCTTGAAGCGATACTGTTAATAGAGAAATAACAACACTCAGTTCATGTTTTACAGCTATAGTTATTATTGTCTCATAAGTATTGGTATTGTCCCAATGACCAGTATAGAGTTCTCCAGGCAGGAACAGGTCGGGTTCCCCGGCGATGCCGAGCCGGTAGTGCGCGTCTGCAGGCTGCGCGTGCGCCGGGGCACGCTCGCATGGCGCTGTAACGGGAACTGGGGCAGGGGTAGTCGCCTCGCACACTGCGAGACACGCCGCTAGTGCCACCAACATATTCCTGTGACGATGAAAGGTAACGAAACTCACTACCACAGGAAGTGGGTTAATTTCTTACCTATATATTTTTTGTGTCCATAACACATTTATGTATTCAGTGTACGAATGGAAATACGGGTGCTACTTTTTACTGCACTACATATTATAAAACAGTCTTCCACCGCATTTGTCTGTTAGTGCGCGATAAACTCAAAAACTACTGAACGGATTTTCATGCGGTTTTCACCAAGATAGTGATTCTTGAGGATGATTTAAGTACCTATATAATTTGTCAATAAGTTTTTGTGAATATTAATTGAAATATAACTATAATTGTTGGAAGTGTCGGAAAAAATCAATCCGCTTGGGACCTTTCATCGAATACGCTCCCTAATATACCTTTGATATATAACAAAACAATGCATAGTGGAATATTCTTCTTTTTGCATATGTATTTTAAGGATAGCTTACTACACACATTGTAACTTCAAAAATAAATGGTCACGTACAATGCGGTAATTGGAAAGCTAGTTAGACGGATACAGTATTAATCCTTATCAACTTTAATACGTTAGTTACTGCATTTCATGCACATTATTATAATCTTTTAAACTATATAATTTAAATTTAATATCTTAGGAGTTATCGTAAAAATGTCGGCGCGCGAATAAAAACATTTATTCAAGCGAGCTGCCTACAGCTGACAAAATATGTAGTCATAAATTTGCTCAACTACTCGTGCGAAGCCGGGGCGGGTCGCTAGTATATTATAAATTCAAAAGTTGGTATGTTTGTTACCACTCTGCTCCGTAAGGACTGAACGGATTTTCATGATATTCAATCAGATCATGGCATATGACTATGGAAAAAAACATCCAACGATCGGGGTAAACACCGCGGAGCGAAAACAAAAATTTCATAAAGATATACTTATAGGGCTTTCAGAAATCTGGTTTCCATAGTCAAAGTTATGAGTAGTTCTCGAATAGCACGGCTACAAGCTACAACAAACTAAGCAGTAGAAAAATGTTCCAGAATGTTCTATGCTGGCAGATAAAAAAACGAAATGTAAAATTACAATTTCATGCATCATTTTACAAAATAGGTTTGATCTATTCTAAAAGTACCTAATCATCTTGTTGGGTATGCAAAGTTTAGTTTTATTACACATATCTACTACATAAATCGTTATCAAACAAATTATACCATACTAAGTACCCAATGTCGTTTTTAGATATAAATCTAAAACGAGAAACGATTTTTTATTCAAATTAATTAATTACTTTATTACAAATCGCGCAACGCGCCGAAAGAAATTATCACTTCAAGTACTAGGTAACCTACATATTGACATTACCTAGTAATTTCGTTGATAGGTAAATCATATCTTTATTATAAGTAGGTAGGTTACTTTATTAACAATTGAATAGTAGGTAAAGTATTCACTAAATCAAATTAGACGTTACCTTTATAATTATCACATCTAAATTATGAAAGATGTATCAAAAATAATAAAACATGACAGCGGAGTGACCTATCCTCTCCATTGGGTGATAGAAAACAAAGGAATGTAAACAAAGAAAGGTCACTAACCTTCCATTCAACATCTTAACGTTTTAACCATTTAACGCATCCCAAATGATTTTCAGCGATAAAATGGACGTTTAAAATATTTAATGATATTAATCGCGTTTGGAATTACATAGAGGATTAAATACAGCACCGAGTGCCGCCCGGCCTGTTAACCCGCCCTGCGGATACTGACTAGATGAAAGGATGAAGGCAGGCAGGGGTGCCGATGGTCAATATGACCTTTTGCTTTTGATTCTCCCTACTCGCTCTTTGTAAACAATGTCCGATGAATACCGCTCAATAAATCATTTGATTTACTTATATCAGGAAAATTTGTAAAATAATAGTTAAACAGCAATTCAGAATTTGATAATATATTATAACTTAAATACTTATGTAAATTTTACTAACAAACAACTTACCAATCCGGATGTGTTCTAACAAAAGTCCATCATACATTATTTTGTTAACCTATTCGAGGACAGTAGGGGAAAGGGTGACAATAAATTTTTCTTCAATTTCTCAAGACTTTATTTTTAAAATATGAATTATACATATTATATTGAAGAAAGAATCGTAAAAAGTACCGGCTAGTGGTATTCAACTGCTATTCTAATTATGAATCATCAACGGGTGCAGTTTCTATTACAATTAGTGCAATCTACTTATCTGTTCTTTTTAATGCTTTGATGACTCTTAACTATAAATACTAATAAATAATAAAAGGATTCCTAAAGCACAAAGCACATCGATTTAGCGAGGTTTAAAAAGCTTTTTTACTTTTAAAATTCATCAAGTAAATGCTTATTTAAAAATAAATGTATGATATAAAGTTAACTTTTTTTTAAAATCACAGACATTGCGAATATCTCATATCAACATTCAACAACTAGCAAACTATACAAAATAATGAAATGATATTTAAGATTTTCCACAACTGGATAGGTACTGTAAAATATTAATATATTGTATATTATTTTTTCATTTATTAATAAGTAAAATCTAATATAATTAAAAATATGATATTATTTCCATATCTCTATTCTTATCCGAAATTGCGTCCATTCTACAAACTAAGACAGATTTGGCATTCTCCTTATAACAAATACACATCTTCCATTCCATCTAGAATAAAAGTACTTTAGACCTATACTAAAATGGAATAAAGTCTAGAATCAAATAGTACATTATAAAGATACATTACATCACTTAAAATAGGACTGGTATGTTCACATAATTTTTATATTTGATCCGTGAAACAAAATGTATAAAGACTAAATTAAATAAATTACAATTCACTTAACATTTTTCACTCTACACTTATGTAGGTGGGTTACAGAATAACCATTCGTTGCTTCATAAGGGCCGTGTTTATAGTTTGAAACACAATTATTATTACAACTGGTTTCTTCTTTAATTAAGTATTACTTACTTCAATAAATCAACAATTTCGAACCCTTACAGCCTTTTATACCCTTACATATTGCACCTCGCAAGAGCCTTATCAAAAAAAGAAATTATTCAATGAATAATACCTACATACTTATCATCACAACTCTTCATATAGGACATAAAAAGCCTTCTCTCTAAAACTGAACCTTATTCAGACAATGTATAGATCAATATTGCAAAAAAAACACATCAGTTTTGTCCCATTTTTTTTGCAAATATGAAGATAAAAGCCAATCAATAACGTAGTATGATGTAATTTTAATCGATAAACTTAGAAACTAAATACGTAGCGTCAGCTGATAGCCGGAGTGCCGGCTTTTTACGCATAAAAAATGGGATGAATAAAAAAAAAATATTTAATTATTCTGTGTACCTCTATTTTGAATGATAAAACTTTAGAGTCAAATATACTAACACCCACTACATATTTGGTATTTAGTTAAAATTTATATTGCAATTCGATTGATTAGCTATTTGAAAATTGTATTATGCTTATAATATATGAAGACAACGCATTTTAATCAGCTTTTTTTCCATCAAACGAAATTCAGAAGATTCAGACATATTCCTTATCTTATTTTACTTCCAACAAACTACTCCGTCATGTGGAATCTACTCATAACAGAAGTTTTTGTAAGACAGTAAGTAGTTTTATAATAATGATAAAATATGACCTCATTGTCACTAGATGGTTTATGACTGTGGCCTATTGGGAGGATGGTCTCGGAACTCGAGAACATGTTCGAGCGGCTGCGGACGTCCATCGGGGCCTACTCGCGCCGGCTTCACTATCCCCTCTGACACCATTTTATCGAATAAATTCACTAGTTTCATCGCTTCGTATTCCTTCTGCAAATATGAAAAATATTATGTTATTGTATATTGTGTATTGTTGGCGTAAGTTATGCATATTGAAATAAAAAATCAATCAAATTCGATAGGTTTCCATTAAAAACCTTAAATCAAAACCAAAATCCACAATTCCACCTAGTTAGATCATAATTTCCTTCTGCTTTCACAATGGAAGTTAAATTTAAATATGGTCTAGTATAAAATTACCATTAGTTGTACAATATAAGTAATGTTCAAAACTCTTTCCATATAATTTCTCATACAAAACATAGCCTGTACTAATAGGCTTTAGGTATTAACACAGAATCGATATTTACCTGTTCATCGGTCATGCCCTCGAAGGGATTAACGCGCGGGGGCCGAGTGCATCCTACCACGGGATCGATGTGGGGAGCTGCCTCGAGGTACTCTTCGGTATCAGAATCGTCACTGCTCGAGGAATATTGGGCACCGCGACCACCGCCCAGCAAACCTTTCTGGGCAAGGTGGCCGGCCGCATTGCCGAAGCCCGTGTATTTCACCATTCTTCCGACTGAAACCAACAAAAACTATGTTTCTTGAAGTTGTAACTAACAGTAAAATATGTATATGAGAATAGTTATTCGATGTCAAGAGTGGCCTTATGGATAAAAATCAATCTATATGCACCGTAAAATATCAATTCCTGACTAATTTGTTCGAGACTAACGGCCAAAATTAATATGCAATCCCGATCGAAAATCCATGGATTGATGTTACCTTTTGCCAGAAAGTTCAATACACGTAATGTGAATACGAAATTCTACTTCAATCTTGCGATTTTTGATCGAGATCGTATATTAATTTTGGCCGTTAGAGAATCAGCGCAGAACTTAGATTTCTGAAAATAGGAACATAAAATTTTGGAGGGTAGCTTTCTTTTGGAGGGTTAGGCTAAACTTTATAAAAAACATTATCTAAATTTAAACCCTAAATAGGGCATGTAGGTTTATACAAAATACAGTAATTATTATTGATTTAAATACTATTTACTACTACTAACCAAATACTTAATTAGTTATGAATTTAAAAATATACAAGAGTGTATGTAGAGAGAATTATTGTTTCTTATTCACGGCAATAGCAGAATGAATGGATTACAACAAGAAGTAGGTTAACTTTAATTAAATTCGACAAAGCCATTTAATAGTATAATTTGAAACAAATAATTTAGTAAGGCAGTGAAATCTCACCTTTCTCCTTGCATAGGATAAATAGGAATTCAGCCACCAGGTCTCTAACTGAAGTGACAGGAGTCGTTAGAAGCCTGCACAGTTGGTTTCTTAATGTAGTGCCTTTCTCCGGCGGGCGGGAGACATCACGCAGCGGAGGGAGCACCACTTGACGTAGGTATTTGCGCTGAGTGCGACAACCGCGCGAACTCTTGTTCAAAACCGTTAGTATTGGCGACAGATTCTCGTACTGATTCTTAGTATTCTGTAATCATGAAATAATACTGTAAAATTGCTACTGATTGTGACATTTTGAGGATATTCTGATCTATTATGTATATAGAATGTGCATACTAAAGAAAAGTAAAATGCTTATAGCATCACCAGCCCAGTCAAATGACTTGAATAACAGGGCAAATGATGATGATACAAAAAATATTTATTTTAGAATAGGTAATCTAAGTAAATCTATACAAATAACACATAATATTATACCAGAAGTAAGCATAGACTATGTTATAATCCCACGACGTAAGATCCCACAGGAATGCGGAGCAGGGGCATGGAAAATGATTACAAAAATACTCACTGTAGTTATAGTCAGTCTATATTGCAATAACTGAACAAGTGCTTGTAAAGCATCCATGTTTCTGCCTATGAATGGATTATTACAAATTTCCCCTTCGGTAAGCACAGGTGTTAGGTAGGGGTAAAACATTGGTGGAACACTGAAAAAGATTCAATTTATTAGAGTCAGACTATTCATAAGTGCTTGTAAAGGCCTATTTGATAAAAATATTTGAATTTGAAAGGAAAACCAATAACTTTATGCATATCTCACTAATGGTTCTACACTAAGTATCTTGCCTTCTCCTCATATCATTCCTTCATACATATTTATTATTTTATATCCTTATACCTAATTATTACTGTAAATTGGAATCACAAACTGTCTTATTTTTACTATGTAATACTCATTACATCAATCATAGAGACAAAAAATCATTCATTCTCACCTGGTTAACAAGTTAGCAATGTTGCAATGTAACTCCATAAGTTTATCTTTGGTGAAAGTATGAGCACACAACAATCCTGTAAGCACTGGCATCAGTTTCAAGAACATTGCCTCCTCTACCTCATTTGCAGGCTCTTCTGAACCTGATTGCATTATCAAGTTGAATTGTGCCTTTAAAATCTCACATGCTATTGCTTGTTGGTTTTGCTATTGAGAAAAAAAAACATTTTGAGTAACAGCCAAATTCTAAGATGGTAATAACTGGTTACGAAATTCTTATTTATATACTGTTACCATCACTTCATCTGTAGCAATTGTATTAGCTTGCCCTACAGTTTCCCATGCAAGTAGTATAATTATTCCATAATCAATCATTGAATTGATCAGTCATAGAACAGTTATACAATGTTGTAGTATTATTGTTAAACAGTGGTTTCATATTTAGACAGAAGATATCACTGATTATAATAGGATCTCTAAGACAATATACAAGGCAATGCACACCTATCTGTTCCAGATTCATTAAGCTATGTTGTAGACTTTCCAATACTTACACTGAGGAAACAGTTGTGGCTCCCTTTGACCACACCACCACTTGCAGTTGCACTCATATCATCCAACATTGTACCCTCCAAAAGGATTTCATTAAGGCAACTTGTTAGATAATCCATCCCATGAAGTTCATCCTTTATCTTAGACTTTATATCTTGTCTCAGGGCTGTCAGAATAAATAGTAGCTTCATGTCAAACAACATTATTTCTTCTTTGAAAGGTATTTCCTTGTATATACGGAGTCGAGCAACCAGACCCTGGGCTATAGCAGTGTGAGCACACAAGGCACGAGCCACCTCACTGTTGAATGTCAGGTTACAGAGACACTTCAATGCTTCCACTGCTACATCCTTATCTGGTAAATCAATAAGCATCATGGCCTCTTCATCAGAAATCACAAAGTTATACAAGCCAGCCCTCTCTATCAGTGTAGTTATCCATTTCTCGCATATAAGATTCTCAAGCTCAGTTTTATCCCGGCTAATTAGGAAAAAAGGGAGGTGTTAGATGACATCATAACTCAATTTTAAAAACAATTAATATAACACAAACCTGAGTACTCTGACTGTGGCCAGGCATAAAGCATGAACAACATTAGAGTTCATATTCTGAAGATGCTGGAACAGAGCTGTCCACAGAATAACGCGTTTATTGTTATCAGATAAATTTGGAAATGTAAACACATTTTCATTCTGCAACAAAAGTGAAACCATTGTGACTGTTGGATCAAAGAACCACAATTAATGTATTGTTATTTAAATTTAATAACAAAATACAAACCTTTTTCAAAAATTGCTGTAATATTTGATAGACTTGTTCCAATTTATCACCGCTACTCAATATATCGATTTCATTTTCTTCCATTGTTAGTACTTTAAATCGCCTAGGATACTTTATTTATCTATTGATAAAATGTACTCATTTATTTATTTGCAGTATTTGTTTTAATTTCAAGTAATGTTTTTCACCACACAATACAGCTCATGACTGGCTGACATGACACTTGATGACACAAACTTTTTTTTTTTATTATAATGACCACAGTTACAATAAAAACCTAGATGTCAGCTGTTCTAAATATTAAAGCCATAGACTACCTTTAATGTCAAAGTAGGCCTGGGTCTTTTTCGCTTCTTCTAAGAATCATAGGTACCTAAATCAGATTTCGAGTTATAAAAACTATGTGTTTCAATTCCTAGGTACTGAGCGTACAGTATCTAACGGTAGTTACTAACTTACTACTACAGTAGATAGATACAATTCTTAGAAGAAGTAATACGATCCAGGCACGGATTGTAAGTAGATAACAGATATTATAAATTATCACATAACATGAGCACCTCACATCTGTTTGGTGCTGATGAAATTTTCAAATACAAGATACAATTTGTATCATAATAGTACATAATAATGATAATATACATCAATTTTTAACATGTCACGCGACTAGATGGTGCATAAAAGAATACGGAACATTGATGTAATAGTTCGCCCTTATTATTGAATATCGAAGCAAATACTTCTATCTTATTTAAAATATCGCCTACAATTATGAATAGGTATTTTCAAGTATGAGGATTAAGTGGAACAGATATCGATATTATCCATCTTTATTCCAAAGGTTATTACTGCAGTAGCTTTAACTTTCATTAGTGTCCCTCTAGGGCCTTAATCGAATAAATGGCTTTGAATTCAATACATAATACTTATTAACACTTCGTCTGCAAACCTGGGTCATTCGTGTCCGAGCGAAACAGTTTTGGTTTGTACCGGGAAAATAAGGGGAGGGCGGATGCTCCTCCCTGTCTGTAAAAAAAGTTATATAGGAAGGAGATCTAATGCCCTCTTTCAAAATTTTTGGTACCTTCCAGTTAGTAGTGACGAGCGCACGAACTTTGCAGAGAACACGAAAGAGCCAAGTTTGCAGACGGCGTGTAGCAAATAGGTAAGCTCGTGAAAACTTTTTTTTTGTGTTTTACGGTGTTTTGACATCGGTGACAAAAAATTTTCATTTTTAAAACTCAGGTTCTGTCGCTCATCAAGCCGCATTTGCAAGAGCGTGTAACGTGGCCCGGATTGCACCGATCATTGGTTAATAGTATCCGCGAGATCTTGTCGGCGATCGAAATCGAGGTCAGACCAATGCTCGGGTCGGATAATTTGTTGCCTTTTTTCATGTCCTTAACTTAAGCACTTCGCTTTGGATAAATAAAACAAAATATTTTTTTTCTTGACCCGGGATTATTTATCTTTAATTTCCAATTTGAAAAATCCCGTTATCTTAATTTGTCTCTGAGTTACAATTCTTTTTTTATATAATTTTTTTTTTCAGAATTTCTTCATTTATTTAACGAAAGATGTACAAAAAAACTAAATTTTCAATTTTTTTCCAATGGGTACATCAAAATGAATATTTCGAAAAATAGCATGAATTTTTCAGAATTTTCTGATTGGATTAAGGGAGTGAAATGATGGCCGGACGCGAAAGACCCACGTTCGCAGACGAGAGGTGCGGAAAAAACGTTTGCAGACGGAGGGTTAATTTTGCTAATGTCCAGGTTTTGTTAAAGTTGTATGTTTTTATATTTCATTATTATCTTGCATCACAGCGCATCTTTGGCCACAGCCATGCTAAACCACTCTCCACAGCCCTCGTATAATGTCGTTTCAACTGTCAAAATTCAGCTTACAAAAATAAACTGTCAAATCACATACATTCTTAACCATTTTCGAGATATTTTCATTCAATTGATTCTATTCCATTTGACGTGAATTAAGTTGAAACTGGTAAACTTAATCACTGAATAAGGCCTGAAAATGGCTACAGCAGCTTTAACAGGCCATGTCGCCACGAAATTTATGCGTAAGTTATCATAACAAGTAACTAATATACGAAGATCTCCGCTCTTACATAATTGCTCATATAGAACATACGACTGTATTGAAAACATGTTATCGCACATTCGGACGAGTGAGAATGATATTGCTTATATTTAATGTTGGTTTTAGCTCTGAATGGGTCAGTAGGAATTGTTTACATCAAGGCCGCCCAGTACAGCTCTGATGGGAGACCGAATCTGGCTGCATACAAGAGAGGTACTGGTGGTCGAAGCAGCTTCAATGGCATAGTCGCCACCGTGTTCGGCTGCACAGGATTTGTTGGCCGATACGTGTGCAATAAGCTTGGCAAGACTGGTACACAGGTAATGCAGTTCAGATAGTTTCATATTATTTCAGCTATAAAACCTATTTTTTTGTACTTTACACTGAGCTATTCATGTAAGACACATTTATGATAAGCATCAAGTTATCCTCAGACATATCTCTTTTCTTTACCATTTAATAAACATAGATGTAGATGTATTTAACATTTATTATTTTAATAAACAATGTATCTGTGTAGCCTTTATTAATTGTAAATGTAAATTATTGGCATTATATTTGTAATGTTTAATTTTTACTAAACAATTAATTAATTTTGTTTCAAAGGGAAAAATATGTTAGTAATTAATTCACCAATATAATAAAACCTCATGAAATAAAATTTACAGATGATCTTACCATACCGCAGTGACTTCTATGATGCTCAAAGATTGAAAGTATGCGGTGACTTGGGACAAGTACTCTTCACTCCATATGACATCCGTGATGATGAGTCTATAGCTAAGGCTGTCAGATACTCTAATGTTGTTATAAACCTTGTTGGACGAGATTATGAAACAAAGAACTTCAAATTTATGGATGTTCATGTTGAGGGAGCTAGGCGCCTTGCCAGGTATGTGAGTTTAATTAAATGCTATTATATGGAACAGATAAAATCTTGCTAAAATGAAAGGTTCTACCCTTCAGTATTAAAAGCTTTTACATAAGGGTCAATTTTAAAATCTGAGCCTGACTTGGGAGTAAGAGATATGTACTTATATAAATAAATATCCCAAGACATTCTTCACACATGGTTACCTGATCCCAAGTTAAGCAGAGTGTACTGCTTGTAGTATGGCTACCAGGTAACTGATATACTACTTTTTAAATACATACTTATATTTACACCCAGACACAGAACAAACAGACATGTTCATGCACACATATGTTGGTCCTGGGTGGGAATCAATCCCGCGACCTTCGGTTTGGCAGTGAGGGTCTCTAACCACCAAGCCAACTGTCCCGTCAATATAGATATATAGTATATAATTTTTAAATATTTCTTGCAAATTAGCTGAGCAGTAAAGAAAAATCATAATTATATTTATCAATCAAGCTGAAAAACAGTGTTAGTATTTCTGCAGAAATCAAATGCACTTGCGACCAACATATGGAGAGCTCCACAGAACTTGTGTGTTGCGTTTGGTTACATTGAGAGTTGGCATTAGCCTCAATCGAACTTTTTAAAATCTGTTCCATAGAATTTCTCGCGAAATGGGAGTAGAGAGATTTATTCACCTGAATTACTTAAATGCTGAGGAGAACCCCAAGCCCCTGGTGATGAAGAAACCATCCATGTACAAAATCAGCAAGTTTCTAGGGGAGTGTGCTGTCAAGGAGGAGTTCCCAACAGCTACCATAATTCGCGCATCCGACATTTACGGATCGGAAGATAGATTTATAAGGTATTTATTTTTCAATTTGATTATGCGACCTTTCTCTACTTGCTTTGATATCATACCGGAAACAAATAAAAAAAATAAAAAAACAATTTGTGGGTTGTTTTCACGGGCATTTCCTTGGCTATGCTATCACAACAGAGTAATATTTTAATTCAATCTCAGTATATATCTGAATCTTGTTACTTAATTTATTCCAGAACATTTGCATCTTTATGGCGTATTAACAGTCAATTTTTGCCATTGTACAAGAACGGAATGGAGACAATCAAGCAGCCCGTTTTTGTGTCAGACGTTGCTCAGGGAATTGTGAATGCCGCCCGCGACCCAGACACAAAGTGCCAGATCTATCAAGCTATTGGGTAAGAAAACAGTTTTTTTCTTTTAAGTGGATTGTTCATATGGGAAAATAAACCCGAATCTTCGGGGACTTTAAATCTTCCGGAAGACTCATCCAACCCATCAGTGATTTCGATGTGAAAAAAAATTGCATATTGTCGATTGCTCGTAACTGATGCAATATAGTCTCGGAGTTTACAGTCATAGTACGAGATCTGGCTGCAGAATCAGTGCACTCATCGAGTGTTTGCTAAAATCAATTTTTATGCATATTTTTAAATAGGAGAATATATATCTATCAGGTTGCCTATCAAAATGTGGCCGCTAGTATTATTAATTAAATGATTGTTAATTGATTTTTCGGAAGAAATTTCATTCATTTGTTTTTCTAATAAAATATCGTCCACTTCACGGGCATATATATAAAGACTCTGAAAAATCTAACTTTAATCTAATTTGAAACTCCAACAAAACTTCTATAACTATCCAGTTGGAGAGTTAATTACATACATTGGTGAAAGCGAGTATGGCGAAACTTTTGTCAATTTTAATTGACAACCTTGGTGCTTCGTACTCTGGTTTGTTAGTCATATTTTATATAATAGGTTGCAATAAAACAATTTTAATATAGTTTATTTAGATTTAACTAAAGTATGTAGGTACCATTTTGTTCGATAACTTTTTGCCATCTTGTAGGTAGGGACATGATCCCATTGCTATAGAAATTTTGGGACTTCTGATCAAAATACTGCGACAAGTGGTTTTGACAGTCCTCTCGTGATGTTAACCTGACACTGCCTAAAGAATTCTGAAGAGACCGAAACAGGTGGAAATCTGAAGGTGCAAGGTCAGGACTATACGGCGGATGCATTAATACCTCTCAGCCAAAGTCTCTTAATTTTTGCTGAGTGGCTAAAGATGTGTGAGGTCTAGCGTTATCATGATGAAAAACCACACCCCTTCTGTTGATTAATTCCGGCCGCTTTCTCTCAACTTCTTGCTTTAATCTCATCAGTTGTTCGCAGTAGAGTTCAGAATCGATGGTCCTGCCTGGTGGTAACAGCTCATAATGAATAATGCCTTTCCAATCCCACCACACACACAGCATCACCTTGTTGCGAGTTAACCCGGGTTTCGCCACAGTCTGTGAAGCCTGACCGGCCTTGGACCACGACCTTCTTCGCACGTTCTTGTCGTACGTGATCCACTTTTCACATCACCAGTTATCAGCTTCTACAAAAATGATTCGGTTTCATGACGTCGTAATAAAGAATCACAAATGAGTACACGGTTCATTAGGTTTCTTTCAGTGAGCTCGTGAGGTACCCAAATATCTAGTCATATATATCATTTTTGTGTACCCAGTTTTTTTCAAATGCGCCAAAACTGTTTTGTGGTCAATTCCTAGTTTTTCAGCTACGTCGTAACTACTGATATGCCGATCTTGCTCCACTTTTTCAAAAATGGCATCCATTTTATCCGTAATGGGGCGACCAGAGCGACGTGCATCTTTGATATCAAAATTTCCGGACTGAAAACGCTTAAACCAAATTTGTGCTACTCTCACAGACACTGCACTAGGTCCATAAACATCGCAAATTGTTTTCGCGGCTTGTGTTGCATTTTTACCTTTTTTGTAGTAATATTTTAAAAATGAATCGAATTTCTTCATTAGATTGACTCATCTTGGCGGTACGAAAAACAAATGCAAATGACACATTTTCCTAATTTGAATTTATGTTCTTTAAAATTTTGACTTTCAATGATACCAAAACCAGCCAGATACAAATAGTATAGCCAAAGAGATTTTATTACAAGTTCATACATACTATAATGCGAAAAGACTTTTTCCCCAACCTAATAGACAGACCATTTTAGTGCTCACTTGTTTTGTAGTTTCTGTTTATGTACTTTTTTTGCTGACTGATAGGATTTTGGAAGAATCTAGCTCTAAATATTTATTGTGGGCAATTGGCGCCATTACCTAAATGAGTACTTTTGCGAATATCATCTTTCTCTGCAACTTAACTGCTACAGCTCCCTCATAACACCTAGCTATCTACCATGATTTCAGACCTAAAAGATACCTGTTGGCTGACTTGGTGGACTGGTTCTTTAAGCTAATGCGTAAAGATGAAAAGTGGGGTTTCAAACGCTACGACATGAAGTATGACCCTGTATTCCCGTTGAAGGTAGCTCTAGTCAACCTGATTTCTCCAGCATACCCCTTTGGCAACCTACACTGGGAGGCATTGGAAAAGGTCAGTTATAATTAATTACTATTTTCGAATACGTTGTATTCGAATGCTGGGTAAGTTTTTATATGAAATGTGTAAATCTATATCCAATATGTGATAACCACGTTATTAGCAAGGTTTCAAGAAATAAATTGGTTTCTAATATGAGAAAAGCATAAGCCAAAAGAAACCGTCAATAGATAAATATTTTGTTCATCCGATTAGGTTATAGGAGTACAATCAACATAAAGTAGATGACGCACGTGTCGTACCGGCAAAGTATTTGAATGAGCATTTCTGCAATTCTACAATATTTTATATGCTTTACCCATCATTTCAAAATTTACATTCGGCAAAAAAAACAAACTGAACGGTAAACGACACATACATTTACAGTTTGTCATACATATACTTTCCATTGAAAATCAAATTATGTATTATCATCTATACATTTTTAATTATTTTCAATATAAGTTAAAATGTGTTTATTTATGCTAACCTATTTCAAAATAAGGTTTTGCGTTTGGTTAAAACCTTATTAAAAGGCATTTCGTGTAATTTTGTTTTTCATGGGCCCTATTATTATTATGTAGCAACACACTACAATCTCAATTCACTTTGTTTTAAACTTTAACCACATAATACTATATCAACTTAATTTCAGGAATCAACTACAGATGTGCCCTTGGAAGGAGTGCCTTCACTTGAAGATTTGGGTGTGGTTTTGACACAGATGGAAGACCAAGTACCTTGGGAGTTGAAACCTTTCCGTGCTCATCAGTACTATATGGATCAAGTTGGAGAGTTCCCCAAACCTGACCCACCTAAGGTCTATACTAACTAAATGTTATCCTATTAAATAATTATGTACAGCAGTTTATAAACTAGAATCAAATTTAGACCACTCACTTGTAGAAATGTCAATAAATTATTTTACATGTTTATTCTTATTTTTATTTTGTGGCAACTTTTTGTTGATTATTTAAATGATGATATTTATAAATTACTTTTTATGTTGGTTTTATAAGTTTAGCATATTCAGATGATACATAATGTTCACATAAATAAAAAACAAAGCTTTGATTATGTTACTTTTATTACAAGTTAAGGTGCGGGCCTGCCTCGTCCAAAGCCTCCTCTCTGTAACAAAACAAAGATTATTATTAATTAAGTGTTAAAAACAATATATTTTTAAAGGTCCCACAGCCCTGAACTATCATCATCATCATCAGCCTATCTCCGTCCACTGCTGGACATAGGCCTCACCTATGGCACGCCACTGAGCTCGATCTTCAGCTCTTTGTTTCCTGAACTATATTTAGTATAATAGTTTTGCCCTGCCAGGTGAACCAGACTCAATTTCTAGTCATACTTTTTTACACCATTCATACTTTCCTGTTTGCCAAATGGTACAGCAAGATAATTCTATTAATGAAACTGCCAAATTGAATATTCCAGTCATAAGTCTAGAAGAAACTGTGAAGCTGTTAGTTTGTATGGAAACTGTGTAGAGATGTTTAAGAATATTTTTAAGCAAGTGTAAGTACTGTGGCAAAATAACTTACGAATTCAACATCAGCAGAGCCAGGACCAACATCAGCCTTCTTATCGTGAGGAGGACCACCGGGCGTGGTAGGTGCACGACGGTAGGCGGAACGGTCCTCGGCAGAGCGAGCGGGCGCGTCTGGCCTGCCCACAGCACCACGGCGGACTGTTTCTGTACGCACGGACCGTTTAAGGGTGGCAGGTACAATTTCAGGGGGCAAATGGAGGAAGATCCTCAAGTACTCAATACCCTCATTGGTGAGGTACCTGCAATATATTACAAGAATATGGTTATTAGGTGAAAATGCACAACATCATACACCTAGGGGAGATTAAATTTCCATTCAAAACAATTGGTCAAAGCAAGCATGGAACAAGCTCCTAGAAGATGTATCAACTCAAAATGTTAATCAATTCAAAAACCTACTTGACAACCATATCAAAGAGAACAACAGGATAAAGGCACTCGACAGTTTAATCAACTGCCTGCCTGATAATTAAATAATAATAATAAACACTTGTTTGTGTGCCTGAACAGGTCTGTTTGTACTGTGCCTGGTACCCACTATATCTCTTATATATATATATAAGTAAGTAAACATGTCTTTTTATTTATTTTAACAATTGGAACAGTTACAACCAAAAACAATAATTACATATATCTAAGCATAACAATAAATGTACAAAAACTAAACCTATCACTCTAGCACCTTAAGCATTCCACAACTATTTTCTCAACTTCTGCCATCCATCCATCCGCAAACTGATCATATTTAGGTTATACTGACTAGCTGACTTGGCAGTCATTGTTCTCCACTTTATATTACTTTTACTAGCAACCTATTGAATCCTAGCAAAACTGTGGAACCATATGATAAAACAATTACACATAATGCAATGCACAAACACTTATACAAATTATATTGAAAAATTTACAGAACAATCCTTTAGTATGTTTTATATGAGCTTATCATAGTTTAGATTAGAGCTATGCATAAATAATATTTCAGAATATCTTACTTTGAACTCATAATTAATAACTTACTCAATGCATTTGCAAAATAATGAAATCCATTAAAGTATCTTTGATTTTAGATTTCTAATTATCAATTAAAATGTACTTATTTGATTATGGAATTAGATTCATTTTAGTTTTATGCTGTATACTTTGAATGTATTACCTTTGTTTAAAGAAAAATGGTTAATTTTCTAGAAATTCTAACACAAAACCACTTGGGATATGGAAGAGACAAGGTACATTAAAATTACTTAAATAATATTAATAATACTGTGACTAACAATCCCTGTAGTTAAATTTATAAACATATAAAATTTGAGTTGAGTACAAGAATTTCTCTTTCAATTCTGTCAATGTGCAAAATGTATCCAAATGGGGCCTGCAGTTTACCCTATTTATCGGATTCGGATTGATGTTGACTTCAACATCTCAAAATTATTTCATGTATTAAAATTTCACTCACCAGTAAAAATGCCTCCACGCAAACTGTTCCTTCACATAACCTCTCGATTTCAGTGATTGCATAGCCTTGATCACTTGGAGGTTAGGAATCTTCTCCAGGTCTGGGTGCTTAGGTGCATGGTAGTCTTTCTTAGCTACCATGACTCCCTCTTTGAAGAGGAACTCATAAATAGAGACACGATTCTGTTTGGGCATCAACATCTTGAGCCGCTATCTAAAAACAAGACAAGACTGCTGATCAGAGGTAACCACATACAAGTTATAATACGCGCAATTTTGCACTGAAATAATTTCAATACACCATCCACATAGAATAAATATTGTTAAATTACATGTCAAATTGTTTTTATTTTCACTGATTTTAGAAATAAATTAGGATTTCGAAAAGAAATATACCTTCCGCCTTTGTTTTGACAGTAGAAAAGAAACAGAGAGAACAGTGTTGCTGTTGGATAAAAAATCGATCTAAGTCACTTATTCGACTGGAAATTCATAGTAACATTATTTTTTACCGATTACATTATCATGTTTTGGACAATATCTGTGAAGACACTTATTTTTAATCAATTTCCTGATTATTTATAAGCTTGAAATTCTGAAAATAGCGTAGTATTGGATGACAATGGAAGAAATTGTATTTTTTTTTTATTGGATCACCATTCTGCTTCATTAAGATTATAATGCTCATAATAAATAAAAATGATAAAATACTTAAACATTGCTGAAACATATAAACAGTGGATATAACAGAATATATAACAAAAAATAATAATTTGACAATTAGTAAAGGTTTCTGTATATTAATTAATAAATATTATTATAGATTTTTTATTTATAATTATGAAAAAAATATATTGTGAATAATTTAAATACTTATTTCCCAAAATAAATGGTCGTTTAGTAAATGAATAATCATGATGTTGAGTACAATTATAATTCTCTTTTTAGCGGGAACTTCCGAAACGGTGTACGTTACTTTCCATTTTAATAAAAGTGTGACATTTTTAGTGGTATATTTTTTTTTGGTTCCATTGCGGATTCACTTACAGTGAACTATAAGAGAACTATTTGTGTGTAAATTTCGTTGCTTATTTAAATGCCTTTATCGAATACAGCCATGTGTATACTTACTTGATCGATTAGCCAGTGCGTACTCAGTGACATTGGTATTTATTTATAAGAACTGGGAAAGGAGGAACATCTGTAATTATTTTTTTTATATATTTAATCGTGTTTGTCGTTGCATTTTAAAGTTACATTGAACTTTACTCACTGTAAACATATTTCGAACTATGTAACTTCCGCCCAGAGGTTTACCCACGTTCATAAAGGAATGATGTTTCGCGATAAAATATAATAGAGCCTACTTAGAAAATATTTATTTTCCGTACCAAATTTCATTCAAATATGATCAGCCGTTCTGGTGCCTATTTGAGACAAACTTTCAGACAGATAATAGATAAACAAGACAGACGAAAATTCTAAAACCATAATTTAAATCGGGTAAATTGTCTGACCATAGCTCGTCGAGCGAAGACTACTTGCTAACATAAAGATTGCCTAATTGTCGAACCAAACAAATATTCGCCATTGTTTTACGTTGTACATCGATCGTATATACGGTTCGTTTGGCACTCGGCAGGGCGATTGTGTAATAATCTCGGAATCGTCGTTGCAGTCAATTTTGTAGTACTTTGACAGCATTACTAGTGTTGTCCCACACTACTCGCGAGATAAACCATCAATCTATTATGAAATACCCAAGTCTATTGAATCCGAAAGAACTACAAAGCAAGATCAGTTGATTACTAGCAACATTTGGAAAACTCATGTTTTTTTTCATGTCACCGACGCCTTTGATTTGCAACACTAGTCGCATTGCCAATGCGTTGTCAACCCTGAGACGTGAAGTTGTTAAGTCTTATGTGCCTTTAGTTTTACCGGACCCCTTACCTTTCTAACCGAAACAGTAATACAAGTGCACTACAGCTTCATGGCAGAAATGGAGTATCCCCCTATATAAATAATAATAAATATAATTCCATCAATCATTGCATGAGTATTTATTTTGAAATACTTTCAAAATTCAAAAAATTCAAAATTCAAAACCATTTATTCAGTTTAGGCCCTCAGAAGGCACTTATGAAGGTCAAATTTAAAGTTACTGAAGCTACTACCGGTTCGGAAGTCAGCCTTCAACTGAGAAGAACCGGCAAGAAACTCAGCAAGGTTACATTCTTTTTTATCTATTCTGACTTTTTGGCTATTTTATAACATCAATTTTACATATTTTTATATTTAACAATTACAAAATACTTAATAAAGCTAACATTAAAAAAAAAAAAACAAAAAAAGAAAAGAAATAACAAGACTACAAAATAGAAAATGACAATAATTACTTACAACTTAAACAAGAAAATTAGAGGTGCACTGTGCAGAGAGCAGCTATTTCCATACATTTTTATCTTCAATATAATGAACCACCTTGTAATACGCTTTTTCTTTCAAAACTTTCCTAATATAATTTTTAAATTTATGATCAGACATTTTGGTTACTGAAAGCGGTATCTTATTATAAAATCGAACACAATTACCAAGAAATGACTTGTTTACTTTAGTTAGTCTAAAATATGGAACTTCTCCCTTTGTCTTGTATTAATATTATGGATATCCAATTTTGACTCAAACATTCCTATGTTTCTACGTATAAACATTATATTTTCAAAAATATATAATGAAGGCAATGTCATTATATTTATTTCCCTAAATAAATCTCTTAATGATTCACGGGGACCCATACCGTAAATTGCACGAATTGCTCTTTTTTGTATAATAAATATTGATTCTATATCCGCTGCTGTTCCCCAAAATAAAATACCATAGGACAAGAGGTTATGAAAATATGCAAAATAAACTAATTTGGCTGTCTCAACATTCGTCAATTGTTTAATTTTCCTAACAGCAAATGCAGCAGAACTTAACTTAGCAGCTAGAGTATCAACCTGAGGTCCCCACTGCAATTTATTGTCTAATGTAAGACCCAAAAATACCGTTTTATTAACAAGATCAATATGGCTCCCATCTATTATTATTTGGCTATCTACTTGTGCTACATTCGGTAAAGAAAACCTTAAGCATTTAGTTTTCTTTGAATTTAGTAATAGATTATTTGTAGCATACTCAGACACATATTCATATTATTTATTGGTATAGATAACATTATTATTATTTAGATTACATACATACCTCGTGCACCCATATAAACAGTATTAATTTTAGTCACGGCAACACTGCTTTTAAATTCTATTCATTTTAATCATTCGCTAAAATACTTATCATATCATTCAATATCATTTATAATACATACAACTCGATACAACTCTACTGTTCCGAGTTCTTTAGTCCGGTTGGAGTAATAGTTAGTATTCTGTGGTTCATTGACGTTACGCCAAATTTATTTGATAAACATAAACTGTAAAATGGAAGGTTATGATTGAAATTTCAATTATAGCCAATTCTTTACTGCTGCGCTCTCAAGTGAACTGCTATATCCTAATCAAGATCTTTGAAAATGGATTTTCAAAATCGTCCTGGTGGTAAAACCGGAGGAGGCGGCGTAGCATCATGGTCGGAAAGCAACAGGGACCGACGCGAGAGACTTCGCCAACTCGCGTTGGAAACTATCGACTTAAACAAGGATCCATATTTTATGAAAAATCATTTAGGTACCTACGTTTTCTAATTTAAAAAGTTATTTGTCCATTGAGGCTTAAAACTGTGTGTAATATATTAATATTTTGTATTTATTTGTATGTATTATTATATTAATATTGTGACATAATTTTTTAGGGTCCTACGAATGTAAACTATGTCTTACACTGCATAATAATGAGGGCAGTTACTTGGCTCACACTCAAGGAAAAAAACATCAAGCTAATTTAGCTCGGCGAGCTGCTAAGGAAGCAAAAGAAGCTCCTCAACAATTGGCTCCGGAGAAGCCTAGAATTGAACCTAAAAAGTTTGTGAAAATTGGGCGTCCTGGTTATAGAGTCACCAAGCAAAAAGACCCTGACAATGGTCAACAGAGCTTACTATTTCAAGTTGATTATCCAGGTACATATAAGATACTTTAGTTAATTTGGTATGGGATATAGATAGCAATTTAAGATTTACATAATTAAATTGAAAAACAAATCACTCATAATAATATAAAGATATAAAAATCTGATGAGTAGGCTAGCTCACCAGATTGCAGTCAAGTGGTAGCTTGCCTTGAAGGCTCAATGTTGCAACCATTCTAGGCAATGAAATGCCCAAGCCTTGGGCAAGGTATTTACCATCCTCTCTGGTCATGCAACACTTTGATAAGGCATCTGGCTCAATCCCAAATTGCCCAATCATATAGCAATTATCAGTTTGCTATATTTGCAGTGCTTGAGGTATACAGAGCAGGATTGGAAAACCTAAATCATTAAATACATTCAATACAGTATGCAAGCAGTTGCAGGATTGCCAATACTCGCAAGTTAAATTAAAAAAAGTGAAACACAAATGGCTATGGGCAACATCTTTTCAAATGATTTAGATATATACTTAAAAGAACTCATTCTTAAAGTGTTCATTTGTTGCTGTGTTGTCCCAATTACGGAGTTAGTAATTAAGTATTGTAGTAGCACATCATGCAAATATATTCAACCCCTCAGATAAAAGAAACTAAGCCATGTTGTTCATTACCTTTCTTATTATGATGTCATAGCAACAAGGTACCAGTAACTCATACAATGACTATGATAATTTTTTTTAGAAATTGCTGAAGGAGTACAACCAAGACATAGGTTTATGTCAGCTTATGAACAGAAGATAGAGCCACCAGATCGCAGGTGGCAATACTTATTGTTTGCCGCAGAACCATATGAAACAATTGCATTTAAAGTTCCAAGCAGAGAAGTGGAAAAACATGACTCAAAATTCTGGACTCATTGGAATAAGGATACAAAGCAGTTCTTTTTACAGTTTGCTTTTAAAATGGAGCCATTACGCTTACCACCCCCACCTAAGATGTGGGAAAGTCATGGTATGCGAATGGCCCCACCACCTGGGGCACCCATGATGGGTGTGCCACCACCACCTCCATTGTTACCTGTGCCTCCACCTCCCCCATCTATGTAAAAATAAAGTTTTTGAGAAAATATATTTATCAATTCACTTTTATTACCCCTACTACCTATGGTTTTCTTTTTATTTTACAAAATGGGTAAGCTTAAGCAAATCGCAGTTTATATTTTAGATTTAACATTTAAATAACGTACGAGTTTTTATTCCCTACCCAAATTTTGTAAATCAGTACTAGACTACATATTATTTGCATAAAATATCACATAGTTTTTGTACTGCCTGACCAAATGTAGGTACTTATATGTTAACCTTAAACATGATACAATATGGCAGCATGGCTCTGCCTTGCCCATATATTACTATGCATATGCTCTTTGCTTTACCCAAATGGTTGTCCACTTTACTTGAAGATACGTAAGCTAGACTTCGTAACTAGAGAGGTAATGTCCGTCTGGGCATGTTGGGTAAGCACACCATGCTCTCTAGTGCAGCAGCCGACAGACACCGGTAGTTGTTTGGTGACAGATAATTACTTGAAGATGGTAGCCAGCTACTGGAATTACGATGTACCCTATCACCGCGCTACGTGCGGTTTCATCGTGATGATTTTCTATCACCAAAAGCTAAAGTTCACTGTAGGATTTGAACCCCTGATTACCGTTACCCCAGCATTTGACGTCGCTACGTCCCGAAATTCCATATCGGAAATACGATTCAGAAAACTTTACCCTCTTGATATTATGTTCTGCATCTTCATACAATTAAATTTAGATCAATTAATATTCTAATATCAACAGTAAAGTTTTTTTTCTTGCATTTTATGCATTCAATGTTCTCTTAGATAGATGGTAGGGCTTAAAGTCTCGCTGCATTTCTGAGTCTCGGGGCAAACGAGACTATTTCAAAAGTAACTTTTATACTTATGAGCAAGGCATTTCGGCAGTCAAAACAAGAGTTATCTCAAGTACCATAAAAGAGATTTTTTTCATTTTTATGGTAGTAGTTCTATACCTGATTTTTTTCAAAAGTAACCCTTCGCAAGAAGTGCTCTACTTCGACACTAGAGGAGGATAGCTGATATTAATTACTAGGGATGTTGACTGATATGTCATATCAGCATCATTTTATTATATGCCAAAACGATCGTTTGTATAGCATAGCATAAAAAAACTAATTACTTAAAAATTCAAAAAAAATTATCATGTTTGATGCATCGGTGTATTTTTAAATATTCAGTACACTGGTTAGTGTTCGAACATTTATCTTGAATACATTAGGTATAGTCTTCTATGGTAGCAATGGCTTATGTAATTGCCCTTTGTCATACTGAATAGAAATGGAAGTTATTGGATTACCTACTGATATTTATGGGAGACCTAATTTAGAGTTATTTTATAAGTTGTGGATTTAACAAGTTTTTCGTACAATTATACTGACTTAAGTCTCGTCATTCTCGCGACCGAAATATCAGTCTCGAAAATACCAAAATATCCTCAACATTAATTTCAAAATATATGGGGGTATGGTGTCACAAAGCATAAAACTATCCTGAATACTAAAAAGCCGTTGTATCGTGATTTTTTTTTTATAAAAACAGCGCTTTTGACTGGATCTCCCCGGATGAAAAGTGACGATGCAGTATAGTACTAAAAATAAAATAGAGGTAGACATTTTTTAAAATTTAATAATATATATAAATTTAATCTTTAATGTTATCAACATTTAAAACCATTTTTTTATTCCGAAACCTTCGTCTTAGATTAGAACCTTTTACAAACATTTACGAAATAGAGAAGTAGGCCGTATTTTAAAGTATTTGCAACTTTTACCAATTGCTTTAAGAGTTGAGGGTCTTTGGGGTCACATAGCTTAATGCTGACCTGAAAATTTTAAAAAGCTATTGGTAGCTACTAATAAAAATCTACTAATTCGTATATTGGTAAGTTCGCTACGTATAGTATAATAATAACGGGTACTTGATAAAATGTCCACCCCCTTTGTTCCACCCAAAGTTAAAAATAAGATACAGCCAACTACAACAAGCACAGTTAACTAATAATTTTAATATTATCAAAATATTGTTCAAAACGCTTAACATTTTACTTCATGTGAGTCACTTTATAAAACGAAACACAAAACAAGCAGTTGTCTTTGAACGGATCCAAAGAGAATATAATTCACTGGATTAACTCGTTTTTTTAACGGCTGTACAAATTGAAATATACATTACATTTACTTTCGCGCGCGATCTCGCACCTTTCAGCAAGCAACCGTTACTTAATTTATTTATCAAACACTAGTTAGGTTCTCTTTATTTTGTGTTATAAAATATGTTCTCTAAAGCTAAACGTTTTGAACCAATTGGTAAGTATTAAAATAACAATATTAGTTTCATTGAAGCAATTTCTTTCATCATGTCACATCAATGGCCATTTAGATGTTATTCTAAGCCGTATTCTGTATCGATTATGTTACAATATTAAGTGTATGACTAAAACAATGTGTAATTCGTATTTGTAGCCCCTGGTAAATGTCAAAACAAATTACCAAAGAAACAAGAAAACGAAAGGCCTAATATTAAAGGACAAACAGGATATTCTCAATCCAAAAATGGGATTCCATCAACTTGTTCGAAAACCGCCGCTGATGTCCAGTCCCAGTGCAGCTCTATACAAAGCGTTAAGTCCTTTATTACAGTAAGTAATGTTGTACGTACTTATGCATTGGCAATCACTCCACAGAGTTACTTGTGAAGTAATACTAAAATTTGTTGTGAGCAAAAAAGACATACTGATGTGCAAAATTTGTAACTTGATCCATTTTTATTTTTCTTTATTTGGGACAGCAACTGTCTTAAACTATAAAAAAATACATAGTTTGCACTTATAATTATGAGACCAATTACAGCTATCCACATACTAAAATGGAATTTTTACCAATATCTTACATAACACAAGTTTGAAGCAAACAACAAATATAAGTATGAGTATTATACAAAAAAGAAAGAAAAAATTACAATAATAACAACAATATGCTATATATTTATCCACTTTTTATTATCAACTTATCTGTAACATTTAATGTTTATGAATTTTGGTAATCATTTATATATATATGCCCTTTTTTCTAGCCAAAGCCCATCAAGACCACTGTAGTCTATAAAGCTCCCAGCAGTCTGAAGAAAACTTTGTCATGCTCTAAAAACAAAAATGATCTCAAAACACAAATTGAATTAATTAAATCCCAAGGAGTGGAAATAAGGTAAATATAAAAATATGCCACCAGATGGTTCTGGTAACATATAAAAATAATTGTCAAATATTTTGTTAATTTGCACTAGAATAAGTATCATAGAGATCAGAGGGCTGAATTCATTATTATTTGCATTTTATTTTTTCAGAAATAAAGACCATACAATATTAGAATACAACAAACAAATTGAGGATCTGAAAAATGAAATTTCTAGTCTTCAACAATTATTTAATAAACTACCAAAGAATAACAATGATTTAAATAACATAAATGAACACTTATCTCAGTTGACATTAGGTAACGGTAATGTAGCAAATGAATCTGGCCATGGTGCAAATGGCAATGAGCAAAATTCTTTAAAGCTGAAAATATTTGAATTAGAGAAACAATGTGAGAAACTTGAAAATGAAGTATGCAGCAAACAATTAGAATTATCATCACTTGAAGAACTAATTACTATTCGAGATACTTTATGCCAAGATTTGCAGGAAAAACTTACCAACACAGAAACATCTCTGGAGGAAACTCGTCAGAGACTTGAAATGGTGAAGGGTCATCATGCTCTTGCACTTGAGGCAAATGAAAGTATTAGAAGAGAATATAAAGCTGAATTGGAAACTCTCAAAGTGAAAATAGAAGATGAGAAACAGTCTATTATCAATAAAAGTAAAGCCGACCAAGAAAATATCAAATTAAAATATAACAAAATTATAGATAACATCAAGAGTGAGCTTATGAAGGAGAAATATGAAGAAGTCAATGAGTTACAGCAACAGCTCGAAACCAAAGATAACGAGATGAAGGCTAAATTAGAGCAAATTGATGAAGCTACATGTGAAAAGTTGAAACTTTGTGAAATACAATTTGAGGAGCGCAGTCGTAATATTCAAGAGCATTGTACTCAACAAGAAAATCAAATATTGTGCCTAGAGAAAGAAAAGAAAGAATTAAATCATCAGGTTTCCATGGCAGAGCAACAACAAAAGGTATTAGAAAGAGAAATCCACACTTTAAAAAAGGAAAATGAGATTTTGGCTATTGAAAAAGATGATCTCTCCAAAAAAACAGAGGAATTAAAAGAAGCATCTAAAGAGAAGCTGATTGATTATGAAAATGAAATACATAAATTGACTGCAGAAGTGGACAAAATAACAAAAGAAAAACATAAGTTTGAAATGTCTTTATCGGTGACAAGGGATATTGTACAAGTCTTAACTCAGCGTTTACGAGAATCAGACAATGAACTAGAGCATCTGGAGGGAAAAATACATGCTTTGACAAATACAAAGGAAATGCTTGAAAAAGAACTGACATCTTACAAAAATACATTGAGCAGTACTGTCATGGAATGTGATGAATATAAGGAGGCTCTGGTGAACATCCTTAAATCTAAAGCAGCTTTGGCTAAAGAACATACTCGTATCATGGAGCATAATGTAAACTTAATAGAAAGTTTACAGACTGTTGAGAAAGAAGCTTACCGTGAACTTGGTTCTATTCAAAGTGAGCTTATTGAGGATGTAGAACTGATGAAGAAAGAATCGTGTTCTCAAATTAAGATGCTTCGGGAAGAGGTAGGTAAATGTTCCTAGAAATAGGACAGCTAATTTTATATAATATTAGTGTATACTATAATTAACTGATTTTTAAATAATGGTTTAGGTGGAGAAAAAGCATGTTTTATGTGAAATGGCCAAAGAGCATGCAGGTCAAGCCACACTAGCCGCAGAGCAGTCACGTCTACTACTTGGACAAGCAGCTGCTGAGATAACGCGCCTTGAAGAAGAAAATTCGAGATTCCAGCAACAGGTACCTACTTAACGTGCTTTAATGAATAGACAAAATATAACATTTTTAAATCATTTACTATTTAACACTGAATTCACTTACAGATTCATGATCAACAGTCTTTGGTGGTTGAACTATCTCTGCTTCGCCAGGAAAATGAAGAACTAACTATGACAGTGGCCAAGCAGTCTTCAATAATTGACCAAATTAAGAAAGATATGGACCAAAAACATTACATGCCTAAGTCTCCTTCTGTAGTACGAAAGTCACATAAAATTGGCAAAGAAAATTTACAGGCTGTTATTTCTCCATTGAGAGAACGTAACCATTAGTAACTAAGTACAAATCAGTAGTTGCTAATTGACAGCATTTACTTTAATTATTTTCCTCATCAGTGTTTGTACTTTCTAAATCTGTTTTAATTGTGACCTTAAAAAACTGTTCTTTATCATATAATTTATGGCCATTTTCGTATGTTTTTATTAAGATTATTCATTGACGTTTTAATAATTTAATTTAAAAAGTGTGTGTTCGTTCAAGATTGTGTTTATTTATTGGATTTTTATAAATTCTTTATCACTTTTGGTAACTGTTGCTACTGCTACTTGTACTTTGTACATGTAGCTATTATTTATTGTGTGTTTAGCAATAATAAAATCATTTTTATAATACAAAACCTGAGTCTAATTAGTTTGATGATGATCCAAATTACGATAAGTAGTTTAAAAGTTATGAGGGAACAGATGAACATACATACACACATACATACCGGTCAAAATCATAACCCTCCTTTGGCTTCGCCGTAGTCGGGTAAAAAGGTCGTGGTCAAAGGCCGGTCAGGCTTCACAGACTGTGGCGAAACCCGGGTTAACTCGCAACAAGGTGATGCGGTGTGTGTGGTGGGATTGGAAGCAGCGTTGCCAGAATGTTACTTTTGTAACATTTTACGTTACTTTTGACCCTCTCATGTTATGGCATAGTTGTTTCTAGTTGTAAATTGAATGTTTTAATCTAAATTAGACTAACCTAACTAAACAAAACTAATGGGTCCGCGGGAATATCCCTAGAGTCCGCACCACCACTGCAATCCCGCGTCAAAGTTTTTATTGTTTCTGGAATATGAACCAAACCAAATGATCTAATCAGTGCTGCTGGTGCGGACTCCATGGGCCGTATTCGCATTCACTGCTCAAGCACTGATCACGTACTCATACGCATACATTTTTGTATGGGAATTTCTACTCAAATCTATACTTATGTCCGGATCAGTGCTCACGCAACGAATGCGAATGCGGCTCTATCACTCACGTCTTTATACAGACACTTATTTGATTCGATTCACGTCAGTTTTTGGCGGTGTCGTGATATATGCACTCACATTATCAAATCATACGATTTTTCACGGATGCATGGTTTTTGTTTTGTTTATACGCACTAACTTTATCTATCCCTTTTTTATGTTTGGTGTGGTGGCGAATGATGTACGGATTGCATGTTTTATTATGATAACAAAATTAACATATATCTGAAGATAATGGAGAGGTTTTTGACTGCTAAAGCCTCGAATCCAAAAGAAAAAAAATACGATCGAGAAAATATAGATAGCTCATTGGATGATGCACCTCCTGAAAAAAAGAAGAAGCAAATGTATAATTTTAACGAAAAATGGCTCGTAGACATTGCATTTAAAAATTGGATCTCAAAAAGAGAGCAACAATCCGGCTCAATCACGGCCTTTTGTACAATTTGTAATTGTAATATACTCAACCATAGGCCTGCTCTTATAAAACATCAAAATACAACAAAACATAAACAAAACGTTAACGCTATTAGTAAAACGACATCCATAGACGAAGCGTTTAAACCGAAAAAAGAAGAAGAGCTAAAGAAAAGAGCTGAACTTAAACTATGTGCTTTTCTCGCTGAACATAATTTGCCACTGTTGTTGTCAGACGACTTAATTCCTTTTTTGGCTAATACATTTCCTGATTCAGCAATAATCAAATCTGTTAATTTAGGAAGAACAAAAGCAACAAATATCGTAAAATCTGTACTTGGTCCAATACTGACAGAAGAACTTGTATCAAAACTGAAAAAAACAACATTTAGTGTAATCATGGATAGCAGTGATATTTTTTGACGAGGATGAATTCTTGGTTCGTACTCAATTCCTTGCCATGTATGAAGTTACTTCTGGAAAAGCCAAAGACCTCACAGATGCCTTATTGAATTGGCTTACAAATAAACAGATCCCTTTAAAAAACTTCGTTGGCTTTGCTTCTGATACCACGAACAGTATGGTTGGGCCACATAATTCCGTTTTCAGCCACTTGAAAGAAAAAGTACCACACATTGCATGTGTAAAGTGTAGCTGCCACATGATTCATCTGGTGGCTTCTAAAGCTTGTCTCAAGCTTCCGAGATTTGTGGAAGATTTTTTAAGACATGTAGGATCACATTTTAGCCGGAGTTCACTCAGACAAGAGAAGCTTAAAGAACTACAAATATTTTTTAATGTTGATGTCCATAAAATTTTGAGTCCTTCGATTACAAGATGGTTATCCCTACAGGCTTGCGTCAACAGAGTATTAGAACAATACGATGTACTCTCTGAGTACTTTAGACTCGAAGTTTTAGAAGATCCTAGTAAAATCACAGAGGAAATAATTGGCGTACTTGATAACAAACTCACAAAAGTTTACCTAGAATTTATGTCTTACGTCCTAGATCTATTCAACGATTTCAACCGACTGTTCCAGTCTGAAAAACCATTACTCCACCAATTAAAACCTGAAACACAAAAATTAATCAAAACAATAGCCAGCAACTACATGCAATTCAATTACTGTATTACTACCGATGCCTGCCGAATAGAATATGCAAATCCAAGATTTGAGCCCCTTGAGAAAATATATTTGGGAGTAGCGGCACAATCATCAATTGAAGAACTTTCAAAAGAAATCCCTGAACCAAAAACTGAAATCACAGACTTCAAAAGAACTTGTCTAATGTTTTACATAGAATCAATAAAACAAATTACGCAACGATATGATTTTTCTGACCCAATATACGGCATTATAGAAGTCATTGAACCAAGCGTAGCACAAAAATTTGAAATAAAAGATTTATCTAACGTGGTGATCAGATTCCCAAACATTAAAGATGATGTTAATGATGTGGAGCTACAAAAAGAATGGAGAAAGCATGCATTCCTTGACCATAATGGCTTAGAATTGTCTCAAAATGTTGAAGAATATTGGAGAAATAAATTGAAGCTGAAGGATTTGACTGGTACTCCAATATTTCCGAATTTAAAAAGGGTTATCGGGCTTTTGCTTGTGTTGCCTTTTTCGAATGCATGCGTGGAACGAATTTTCAGTCAACTTAAATTAATTAAATGTGAAAACAGGAATAGGCTAAACACTGCAACCATTTCTTCTTTGATGGCTACTAAAGCTAACATTAAAAACGCCACAAAATTTGAGCCTTCGAAAGCAATGATGCATGCAAAAATAACATATAGCAAAAGTGGTGAAGGTACTAATTGCACAATATTCTTTAAATCCCAAAACGTTTTAGGTAACTATTTTTCATGACTAATATAAACGCCTTTTTTCCAGGTTCCACCAGTTCAAATAAAATAAAAGAGAAAATAATAGTTTTTATTGTCTTAAGCGACAACACATTAACAAATATATAAAAATACTTAAATTAAGTGCACTCGTCGATTTTATTATTTGAGTACCTACTTATAACAAAATCCATTTAAATTAGCTACCCTGACTCCATTAATATATTAAGATGACGTTTTTTTATATTCATTGATGATAAAGTAAGTTGCAGTATTGAAAGACATTATTATATTGGTTGGTATTACTTAGACACACATCATTGATTGTATGTTTTTTCTTTTCCAGCATCAACAATTATAACGATTTTCTAAGTTTAACAAATGGGGAAGGAAACTTATTTTAGTTTTTGTGTAATAAAGAACCATAATAAAGTATTGAGTCGTTTCCCATATAAGATAAGGTAATGTAACTTTTCACGTGAAAATGTTACTTTTTGAGTTGTCTCATGTTATATTTCACTATCTGCTACTGGCAACACTGATTGGAAGGGCATTATTCATTATGAGCTGTTACCACCAGGCAGGACCATCGATTTTGAACTCTACTGCGAGCAACTGATGAGATTAAAGCAAGAAGTTGAGAGAAAGCGGCCGGAATTAATCAACAGAAGGGGTGTGGTTTTTCATCATGATACCGCTAGACCTCACACATCTTTAGCCACTCAGCAAAAATTAAGAGTTTGGCTGGGAGGTATTAATGCATCCGCCGTATAGTCCTGACCTTGCACCTTCAGATTTCCACCTGTTTCGGTCTCTTCAGAATTCTTTAGGCAGTGCCAGGTTAACATCACGAGAGGACTGTCAAAACCACTTTTCGCAGTATTTTGATCAGAAGTCCCAAAATTTCTATAGGAATGGGATCATGTCCCTACCTACAAGATGGCAAAAAGTTATCGAACAAAATGGTACCTACATACTTTAGTTAAATGTAAATAAACTATATTAAAAATGTTTTGAATTTTCTTAAAAAAAGCGAAGGAACTTTTTCCCCAACCTATTATATAGGCTCGTTGCTGTTTTAATTTATAAAACAAATCGTTATTTCTTCTGGATTGGACTGCCCCCGGGAGAGCCGATACGTTGTTTGCATGTATATGTAGAATAGTATACTTATAATACTCAATTACTTACTGATGAGAAGGAAGGAAGAAATAATAGCTAGTGGCACGTGGAGAAATTAAAACTAAGTATCAGTCTTACACCAATTTATTTGGATCATTGTACAAAATTACATAAAATGGCTTACTACTCTAGGGTGCTTCAAGTTAATTTGTAGTTAAGTTGTAAAACAAACTCAAACAATGACTATTCTTTGCAAATAAAAAAAAGCAACACAAATATCTTAAAACTACTTAAAAGTAATCAAAATCAGTGTTCACAATACAATATGGACCAGTTATCAGGACTTAGACAATTAGAGACAGACATTGAATTAACTTTTAAGTTTTAATCAAATACATAAATAAAACTACACTATTAAGTTCTTAAAGTTCTAACACGATTGATGGTACTTTTCAGTAGAAAATATCATTAAATATTTAACACCTGCCCACGCTCCGAGTAAAAAAAGTAATGTCTTTAATAATAAAATTATTTTCAATTTTTTTTTCTGAATTCACATTTGGTGTATAACTGGGCAGGACATGTGATCGCATTGTATATAATAATTAAGTATTTAATTTGGCAATGTTAGCGGCTTACTTATTTTCGAGTAATATTATTAAAACAGCAATAGTCTGTTGATAAATGAAGAGATTGAATAATCCCTAAAATGATAATAACTACTGGATAGTACTAATTGAACTTACTTTATTATCAATATATTTCATTGGTGGGTAACGCTGATCTTGAACGATCGAATATATGTGATAAATATTAATCACGAAATAAACCTACTCTCACTTTAGTGGACACAAACAACACAAAAAGTATAAGTAAATTATTATAATATCAATGGTATGTGTTTCATATAAAAATAAGGTTTAAACATTTTCGAAAACCTTAACTTACATATTAGGTATGTAAAAAATATTTGAGAATACGCTGCAGAGTAACATGAGATCAAAAGTACAAGGTCGAATGCTTTCAGTCTTTAAATTATCTTAACATTAAAAAATGAGTCTCAGATCTCTATACGATCAATATAAAAGTATAAATGTTAATAATAGAAAATTAAAGTAGTTTTGTACTTTGGAATTCCGATCACTTATATCTTCCCGTTTAGGCAGATTAATTTGATACAAAACAATATTAAATTCGTTACTAATTTAAAAACACGTGCACAAAAAAACAATAGCTGTATAAAATGCTAAGATTCTAGGAGTTAGTAAATACTGGGGCAAGTTAGACATCAAGCTACATTTATCATTACAATAATCAAATTACAAGCAATTCATTTTAACTTACATGCAAACATTTATTAATTATTAATGGTAAGACTTGGCAATTTAATCGATATGTGCGTATCTCGGCACTATATCCTCGCGTATGAGCAAATCACAGGCGGGTAATCCATGGAGAGGAAGCAGATCCTGACCCACGGCGATCAAACCGGTCTCCGGGCCTGGCAGGTGGCCGTGCCACACAAAATAATAGAATAGCTGTTGCATAGCTGCCATAAACCGCCGCTGCTCAGGCATCTCGGAGTCGAAAGTGCCAAGTATAGCTTGCACGTCGGCGTGAATGTCGGCCCGGCCGGCGGCCGCGCCCCCGCCCGCGGCCGAGCCCAGCGCCACGTACAGCGGCGCCACGAGGCGGAGCCGCGCCAAGCTCACCAGCGGGCATAAAGTACGCACAGACGAGATCAATTCCACCAAACCTTCGTAAGTTTTATTGAAGTGCGTAAATACGGCTGAAGTCAAATTCTTTTCTCCGATCACGCTGTCGTTCACCATCTTCTCTATTACGTCGGAAGTCCAATTTAAATGTTTCTTTTGCAGGAGATCCGAGTGACTAGAATGTTCCGTCGTTCCGAATACCATGGGTTTGAAAACCTTTCCTTTACCCGACTCCTTGGCCTCTTTTTGAGCATCCCAACTTTCGTAAGCGTGGAGACGCAATAAGTTACCGTCCAGTACCAACCAAGACCGTTTGAGTTCATCGGCTACGGGTAAGCTTCCGATGTTATTACTGTCCATCCACACGTCCGGCGTGACTGATAAAATTTCAGTTGTAGACATGCGGCGCAGGCAATCGATGTCATTGCATTTACTCATTTGTTTAAAAGGCTCGTTATTTCTTTGTGATTGTTCTAGAGGTTCACCGGGAAATATAACCGACGGCGAGGATAACCAGACTCTGGAGTAGAGCTTTTGAGCCTGATGAGCCGTAGTCAAAGCAGCAGTTAAAGTCGCGCCAGCCCTGTGTCCCAGTAATGTCACAGAATCCGGATTACCTCCGAAATGTTTGATGTTATGACTGATCCACTTCAGTGCAACTAACAAATCACTTAGAGCGTAGTTTCCAGACGTCGGTGGATATATAGAATTGGACAAAATGTCAAGAGCCAAAAATCCAAAGGGTCCCAAGCGGAAATTAGGTCGCACAAAAACAACTTCTTTAGTGCGAGCGTACAATGCAGACGGTTGTGCCGGACTTATACCACCAGACAAAGAGTTTGCCCCAATAAGTACAACTACTGGTAATGGGGAGTCATATCTTACATGAGGGGTAACAATATCCAGTGTTAAGCAATCTTCATCTCCAGTTATGGTTCTATTTTCAAGGAATTGCAAGCAGCGAGGCCCTGGTTCCACAGATTTCTTGGTGTAATTCCAGCATAGCGATAGGTCATTTAATGGTTGAGCATAGGTAAATCTCTTTTCCCCTACTGGCGGAACGGCATAGGGAATGCTATAGAAGTTATACACTCCATCCTCCAATATCCTGTAAGGTTAAAAGTTACATTAAATTTGTAGCAAAAAATGCATAATTGAATTATATTTAAATTGATAAAGCAAAGTATCATTTAGAAATATTACAAATTACCATAAAAAATTACAACACTAATCAATACCCTAATATACACAAAATAGAATACTTAATCAATACACTATCATGATACTTATAGAAAATAGATAGATACCCTTCAACAAGTCCACAGCTCGTTGTTGTAGTGATGTAGCGTCCAAGTCGGAGGGGACGCTCCAACGGTGGTCCGGCATGAGACCCCACTATTATCCCCACTATTACCACCAGAAGGACCAACAAGACAACAGCACACACCACTATATCATCTGTACATAAAAAGTTAAAACTCAATGAAAAAAAGGGATCAAAATTTTTATTCTTTAAATATGGATATGCATTGCAAAAATCGATCCAAGTGCGTCTGCGTAATTCAGTAGCAAGGCTAAGGAATTGGATCTCTAACTGCCAATTTAAGGAAATTCTTAAACACAAAATTATGGCAGAATTATAATAGCAAAATTAAGTCTGTGTATCTATTTGTTGACTGCGTTTTTCCGACTAAGCTAATGAACCGATTTAATGAAAATTGCTAAATGTCCAAGAAATTCTCGCACTTTCGACATTCATAGAATGATCGAAATTCACATAAAAAGATGTTAGGTATCTGTTAATATATATTGAATTTCTGATACATTTTCCAAATATTTAATTCCACATTGATGTCCAAGCCGCGAGAATCGTGGGCCAGTTCTTCATTGATGTACCACTATATAGTATAAAACAAAGTCGCTTTCTCTGTCCCTATGTATGCTTAAATCTTTAAAACTACGTAAAGGATTTTGATGCGTTTTTTTTTTTAATAGATAGAGTGATTGAAGAGGAAGGTTTTTATGTATAATACATGTGACATCCCACGGAAAGCGGGTAAAACCGCGGGGGACAGCTAGTTCATTATAAATGTGAATATCATGATCAACAATACAAGATGAAATGCATGAACATGATGGTAGCACGATTTGAACATAACACATAAATAAAAAAAATTGAGTAAACTGAATTGAGATTTAAATTCAATATCCAACGAATAATTCTTTCTTACCTATAATAAATTTCTTCTGACGAATTCTTTCTTTTAATGGAAGTTTTGTCGCAACTTTGCCTTCTTCGGGTTCCTGTAATTGTATTTTTTTTATATTTTACGACATAAGTTTGGATAATAACGTAATTAAATTAAATTAATTTATTGGCATACTTACAACAGTTTCTAACTTAACATTTTCCATGCCATCATTTGGAGAATCGAGTTTCTCATCTAATGTTTCCATGGAAGCAAGGGCAGCCTCAACATTATGAGTGGAATGTTTTTGGAATATCTTTGGATATTTAATATTAAAAATGCCTTTTTTTTTCCCACTCTCATCTGAAAATTGTAATGCTTTTAATGCACCATACTTGAGAATGGGTGCTTCTTGAGGAACTGCCCTAACATCTTTATCAAGTTTATACCTATTTTATTTATTATTTATATGCAGCACTAACATAATATAAACAGGATCAATTTAAAAGTAACAAATAAGGGTATAAATTCTAGCAAAAACAAAATATGAGTGATGACATATAGTCTTTTTAGTTTTATTTCATCTAAGTATGTTCAGTTGATTTTATTTAGCTTTTAAAATTCTTTATTAAGTCATTGTTGTTTACATTTCATTTTTCACATCACAAATGCAACAGCAAATGAATCAGTACGAACTGAACATACTTCTACCATGAAATAAACATAATTAGGCTATATACTTGTATGATATGGTCACATGGAGCATGGAATGGATGAAGACATTGTTATTTTTATCAAAATCAAGAGTACTAGCTATTCCAATGCTAATATAAGTATGATGGTTTATATGAGAAAGCAAATGGACAGACAGACTCACTTTCATATTTAAATAAATAAATTTCCTGTGTCATTGTTTCAACACAGCAATCTGTTACCAAATTAAGCAGTTTGCACTACTATACTATGGAAACCAAAAGACAGTAGAATATGGAGTATCTCAACTGTTCTTCTATATACATACTTGTATACAACAAACCCACTGTCTGTGGCATGGCAGTTATGGTCTCTAACTGACCATCCAAGTGGCCCAATATTTGTATTATTTATTAGTATTGATATATATGACTAGTAATTTTTTCAAAGGCACATATGCTTCAAAGTTTATGCTACATAGGTATTAGTAGTACTTCACATAACTTCAACAGGTTTATAAAGCACAGGCAAGGATGCAAATGGAGTAACTATATTGCTCACATCTTTGGGTAGGCATAACCACTAATCAGTTTCATAGTTAATCTTAAATAGATTAGCTGCAGTTTACTTTTACTATTTGATGGGCCTATAAGAGATGAAACACCATTAAATTTTTCAGGTTTTTCTCTCACTGATAAAACATTATATGGGAACACTTTATAACCTAGTCCAGTAAGTAGATGCTGAAAATTTTTATAGGTACTTTTACACAAATTGCCAACACTCTCTAGGTTGCTCACTATGTTTAAGGTGTAGTCATTAAGCTCAAATTTATTCACTTACCAGGGTCGTTCTGTGGGTGATGCAAGAATTTTGTCAATGGACATCTGTGCAGGAATTGCAAGCGATGGGTCTTTGGTTTTGAGCTCTCATCCAGTTTTGAATTATCACTTTCCTTTTCTATTATTCCATCTTCATCCTACAATATAAAATATGGATTTGTATTTGGAAAGGCTTCATAATATTTTAAAAAGATGCACATGGGAAATTATTATTATTCCTTACCTGCTGTTCTATTATGCTTAGCTGTTATGGTTCTACTAGACACATTTTATTTAGTTATATACCATAGAAGTGGCAGATAGAAGTGGAAGAAGACATGCTACATTGAATTTTGGAATTATTTTCTTTTTTATTGGAAGAGAATTGTGAGATAGGACTCAGCAACTCTTTGGGAATTTTAACAGTAAGTTTATTTATTTTTAGTCTTCGAGATCTTAAATATCGGATCAAAGGATTTACGAACTCGGTTAGGAGGAAACAATGTCATATAAAAAAAAATTAAAGCACATTAGGCCGTATGAATTTAAACATTAATTGCATACCTTCGGTTTATCCGCATTTTTTGTGAAAAAGCCTGGCATTTTGATTGCTCCTATAGGAATAAATTTGGGCTTAACTTCGCGTCCATGCTCGGTCACTTCCCCAGAAAGTGCCGCTTTTACAAGACCCTCAGGCTCCGATTTCAGATCAGTAGCTGCTTCAATCGTCTCAGCATCCTTAAGCATCATTTCTTTCTCTTCGGCTTCTATTTGCTGTTTATCCAGCGTTTTACTATCGGCTTCGTAGTCGGTGTTAGTTAGATCTATGTTACTCATGGCTAAGGAAGTTATTATTGATTTTCATTAGAAGTAATACTGTTAAAAACAGAGAGGATACGTATGATGATTAAAAGGAACTGTCTAATACGTTATTTGTAACTATTTGTTGTACCCAAACTATAATCAAAGCCGTCGCCCGCCTAGTTGAGTTCCACCATGATTATTTCAATTTGTTTGATGCAAATACAAGAGGGTTGCAAAGCTTTAGGGGTGAAAGAGATGGATAATAAAATATCATGCTATGCTATGAATAAAACGCTTCTAGTTTTGTCTTTGGTTAAAATCGTTTTGTTTGGTTGGAATCACCAAGGCGCTTTTACCATAACTCTTCTGAGCATACACGGCTTTTGTAAAACTAAATAACTGACGTTAAGTTGAATATTGATCAATTTCATTAAGTAAATGCATGCTGCCACTACTTTGGTCGTAATTAACTGATTATATAAATGGCGGAAAAAATATTAAAATACTCAATTTTTTTTTCCTGCTGGTAGTACTACCATAATTGATTAAAGTAGTTTTTAAACCTAGGTAGGTACGTCCTTACCCAGTTTGACTCCTCTACTTTATGGAATGGGCTGCGAAAAAACTTGGGGTGGTTTTGAAGTGAAACTTTTTATGATCCGGCAGCTTTTTGTGTGACGAGATATGTGAGGGTAAACACTGTCGGTAAAGCCGCCGGCACGTAATTTGGCCGGTTTTGGCGTAGTGGGGATAAGTTCATGCATAGTACACTTAATGCAACAAAAAATGATCACTTGTTGCTTGTCATTATCTTATGGTTATTGCAATCATTTATTTTTAAACATGTCTGTTTAGAAGAAAGTTAAAGAAAGGAGAGGAATTAGGAGAGAATAACATGTATACAGTCAATAGTTAAATTTAATGTTAACAATTATGTGTCGTCGTCGTTAGTATCACTTTCTCATAATGCCAGGGGCATTCAATTTATGGTAGCAGTTGAGCAGTTGAGCCAGAGTAGTCGCAGTTCTCACTGGCGTAAATGACGAATCGGTTAGTGACTAAATCAACTACATGGTCACTTTGGATATAGACAGCATTAATTTTTGAATCTTATCACATAATTTCGATCATTCATCTGCGTCCATCAATGTCCAATAAATTCATGACACTTGTCGCATTCCATATAATATTCTTGCTGTCTACATATCCTATGAGGCAATAAATGCCCATGTCATTTATAAAGGATTTAAGTACGAATGGTAGGGAGTTAATCCCAGAACGCTATGGTTATGTTCAGCAAGTATTTGATCAATACTATATTTTTTGTATTATTCTTTGAACAATTTTTCTAATCTGTATAACTCATTTCTAGTTTGAGCATACTCTCTTCGTATGCTATGCCCTTTTCCATCAACCACCTCTGCATATCCGCTATGTTGGCATTTGAGGTAGGCGCAGCATCATATTGTTTATCGTGGTATGATGCGTTGTTGATTACTAACACCGCATCTGGCGGCAGGCTAGGAATTAGTTGGTTGCAAAACACTGGGTATTATCATCGTAGTTCAAGTTATCATGAAAGTCACCCGATTTTATTCCAGCTTTTAATAAGTGCATTAGGAACAAATCTAGTTTCGGATCCAGGGTGCACTATCATAATCCTTTGTCCCTTCGAAATTGTTCTTTTCAGACACTGTAATAATCCATCTGACTACGCTTTAGAACTTGTAATAAGAGATATAAATATTAATATTAAATAGTGTGTCTATGGCTTGTGTCTTGGCGTTTAGACAATTTCATAGGACACAAAATATAAGAGAAGAATATAATATGGTGGTTGTTACGTACATGAATGAGATGAATCAATATACTTAGGTACTTACTCACCTGGGATAAGTTTTTGATAAATAAAAGGTCTTCCTTCTTGCCAACATTTAATTAAAGTTTTAAGAGGCTCAAATCTGAAGCAAACTAATATAATTTATTTTCTATTATTTTCGGCTTTTTTATCGGATGTCTTACTTATTTAAAATTCTTCGCAGACTGACAGACTGCAGACCTATTCAAATCTTCTGTCTTATAAAGGAGTTAAGTTAAATGGTAAACTGTATATCTGACTTGAATAAGCTTTAATATCCTTTTGAACGAAAATAAATACATTTATTATCATAATATTTTTATTAATACTTTTAGCAGCTTCTACAGGTCGTTTTAATGTTTAAGCTTATTTTTCCATGAAACAGTACACATCATAAACCATTTTTCTGTCATTACTGCGTAAAATGGTTTTGCTACCGGCATTTTAGTTCATTTTAAAATAATAACACTCGTAAATAAAAGAGTTTGAAAAAACAATAACGAACTCAACAAAAACTGGGTACAACTTTAATGCATGCAAGTGTAATCGCGACCGAAAGGAATATGAACGGTGCGGGGGGCAAGGTCGACTGACGCACCAATAGCGCGCTCTGAACGGTACTACCTCATTCCCCCCATCGCGCTTGACAACCAAAGAGACCTAAAAAACGATTTTTGCGCATCTTCCGATTCTAGCCGAGTTACGTGCCAGTGACTGTAGAGTAGGAGCAGTGTCTCGCTTGCCTTCGGATATCGAAGATAATTAATTATATTGAGACATACGCTCTTCTCGCTTTCTTTCATTCTCGTTGTCCATGGTTGCGTGTATTGTGTTCAGGCGGCGTGGCAGTCACTGGCTTAGTACAGCTGTTGGTGTCAACAGAGCATCCCTTGAAACACGTGTGTATAACCAACGCATTTCGGGTATTTAGTGTCCTCGTTGTTTTTAATCTATTTTCTTCATTATAATATACAATTTTATTATGAATATGCCTAAGTCAAGCGCAGAAAGAACAAGAGCGTGGCGAGAGAGAAAACGTGCAGGTGAAGTGACAGTTCAGAATGTGAAAAAAAGAAAAAGTAGATCTGAAATTGAACGAGATAGTAGAGAAAGGAGTAGAATACGTGCAAGTTTGCGGTGCATTTACGGTGTAAATAATGAACCAGGAACTAGCGCCCTGATTCACCTACTTCCTTTTGCACTTATCAGTGACAATTTACAGTATTCTGATTTTAACAAATTCAAGACTGCACATAATATTTTCAATCGAGATTTCATAAATAATCCATTCGGTTTCAATTGTTGTGTGTGTGACAGATTGTGGTTTAAAAATGATTTAAAACCATTATCCATTGAAGAAGGAGAAATCATACAACAGAAATTTCCAGAATTCGATGGCCGTAATGACCTGGGATGTACAACTTGCCGCCAGGCTCTCAGGAGAAAAGCCATTCCACAATTAGCAGCATTCAATGGCTTTAAATATACACCAATCCCTGCTTATTTGCCAAAATTAGATTTGGTGTCAGAAAGGCTTATCTCTCCTCAAATTCCATTCATGCAAATTCGCCGATTGCGTAAAGCGCAAGGGCAATTTGGAATTTTAGGGCAGGTGATCAATGTTCCAGTCAATGTCAATACAATGGTTAGTCAATTGCCTAGGAGTATTGACGATGACCATTGTATCAACGTTCATATCGAAAGGAAGCAAATTCATAGATCAAGCTACTTGACAGGTTTGATTAACAAGAGAAATATAGAATTATGGCTGAGATGCCTACTACCAACTCCATTGTATCAAATGTATGACATCAAAGTTGATGAATCTTTCTTCAATGAAGACTCCGTTGATGATCAGGTTTCTGTGGATGCAATGTGTGAAAATATCCCCATTGAAGAGAGTCTCATCGCTCAGCAACATACATTACTCTGGAATGATGAAACATATTTAAGCATTGCTCCTGGTGAAATGAACGTCCCTCACAGTCTATTGTTTGATGAACATGCTGAAGAGTTATCGTTCCCTACAATTTATCTTGGACAATTTCGGATTTTTAGTGAAGACCTTAATGTAACTCCATTCATGATAGCTACCAGTGAGCTGAGGAGATCTGATCGACGTGGAGTTACTCCTTATCATTTACTTTATATGGCCATGAAAATTATGCGGTTTCGAGTTTGTGACAGCCTTGCCATTGCCTCCAAACATGTACGTAAGTACACAAAAATTACACGCGAACAAATTCAGTCTGAGGAGTATATAAATCATTGTATAGAAAGTAATTTAGCTTTTCTACGTTGTATTCCTAACTCAACATGGTATTGGGCTGAAAGGAAGAGAAACTTGTTTGCAATGATCAGACAGCTCGGAAAACCCACGGTATTTTTAAAAATGAGTGCAAATGAAATTGGTTGGCCATTATTACTGCAAATATTGTACAAATTGAAAAACAATGGGTTAGAAATTTCAAAAGAAGCCACAGAACAACTACATTTTATTGATAAGAGCACACTCATTAACGAAGATGCCGTCACCTGTGCTATTTACTTCAATAGACTCATCAACGTGATAATGAACATTCTTCAATCCAAAAAATCATCTCCCTTTGGTAAATATCGTGTTAAACATTTCTTCAAAACAATTGAATTTCATCATCGTGGCAGTCCTCATGCACACATGCTTCTTTGGCTTGAAAATGCTCCAGCAGATCCACTCGGTGCTGACAAACAAAAAGCCGTTGAGTTGATCGATACATTGATATCAGTGGATACTTCAGAAGCATCAGGAAATATTAAATTGCAGACGCATAAACACACTGTAACGTGCTTTAAAAATGTTTCTGCTAATACTCATCAGAAGTGCAGATTTGAAGCACCATTCATGCCATGCAGATTTACTACTATACTCACACCCATGAAAAAGGAAGAGGCAGAATTTTCTAAGTACAAAAAACATTACAACACTATTAGGACTAACTTGGAGAACAAGGACTACGTTGATATTGACAGTTTCTATCAAGAAAATCAGATAATTTCTGATGACTACTACATGAATGTGCTTCGTGCTGGCATCACTCGTCCAAGAGTATTTATTAAACGTCAACCGATGGAAAAATGGCATAATCCATTTAATCCATTCATTTTTAATATTTTGAAATCAAACATGGACATACAATTCATCACCGAAGAATACTCCTGTGCTGCGTACGTAGTGGAATATATAAATAAGACCAACCGTGGAATTAGCGATCTCCAACGTAATATCACTGAGATAATGGATAAAAATCCAGAGTTCGATATAGCTGAGATTACAAGGAAAATGATCATTGACATGCTAAACACTGTTGAGATTACATGTCAGGAAGCTGCATGGTACTTGTTACGTGAACCGATGTCTAAGTCGTCTTTAGTTGTGGTCTATATTCCAACAATATGGCCGGTTGAGAGGCAAAGAGCACGGAAAACCCAGAAAGAACTGGATGAAATTAATATTGATAATGATGCAACAAGCACATGGAAAGAAAATTGGTTTGAAAAATATGAAAAAAGGCCAGAAGAGTTAGAAGAAGTCAATTTGGCTCAGTTTGTCGCACATTACACTCACAGTGTTGATGGTAATTGGACACGAAGACAAGAACCTCGCATAATACGTTATAGAAACTACGACATGGCTGATGATATGAACGAATACAAAAGAGAAATGGTAACTTTGTATATTCCATTCCGTGATGAAGAAAATGATATCCTTGCAGAAGCAAAATTTATCCAAATGTATGATGACAGTGAAATGTTATTGTTGGAGCGACACAAAGAGTTTTCTTCAAATTTTGATATTCAGAAAATGATCGAGATATATCAAAAGTCGTTTCGTGAAAATGGGCTCAGTCATGATGGTAAAGCAGAGGAAATGAACTTACCACACCGATTTCCAGAAGGAATTAGTTTCAAGAATTGTACAATGGAAGCCACACCATGAATTCTACGCAGCGCAAGCAACACTCAATAAACTGGGTGCTTTTGCAAAAAAAAGGGAAAATTTAATGGCCGATGAACCATTTTATGATGTGATGGAAAGAAGAAATGAAAAACAGAAAGTTTAACTGATGCATGTGATTGCTAATCTCCGTTCATCCCGATTGGATTCTTACGTTCCCAATTTTTTCTTTACAGGGCCAGCAGGATGCGGAGAAACATTTCTTATCAAACTCATAATAGAAATTTACAATAGTTTTACGGATAATTATGGTTTTTGCAATGCCTACATCACATGTGCATCAACGGGGAAGGCTGCCGTACTTATCGATGGCACAAAAATTTTCACTGCATTGAAAATATCACTTTCGAAACTCTTACTATTATCAATTGATGTAGCATAACACTTTTCAAGGTATACTTATTGATGAGATCAGTATGGTGGGAGCTGAATTGCTAAATCAATTTTAGTCACGTTAAAAACAAATTACTTTAGTTTTGGAGGAATAGACATAATTATTATCGACTGCTACCGATTTGCGACAGTTACCTCCAGTTCGGACAACGCCTATTCACAATCAATTAAACGACGTATAGCAGGACCACAATTACGAGATTTGGTTTAGTGGATGCCATAATGCGGAACAAAAAGCATATGTGCGACAAAAATTGTATAAACAGTCGGTGATAAATACCGGAGGTTTACCCTGTGAAGCAATACTGGTACTAAACAAATGGTATATAATAACTTATTTGGATGTTTCTGATGGTTTGTCAAACGGCGCAGTTGGTACAGATTCACCCCGCACAGGCCAGAAACACATCAGGAAATAATCTGCTGCATTCATCCAAGCCAATAACATCAGTCGCACAGCAGTTCCCATAGCACGAAGAACTTCGTTCATGTATTTAAACAAAAGTAAAACCATTTCTGCCAAAAGGAATCATGTACCACTACTATTAACAAGTATCAAGGTGGCAAGTTCATTGAAATTGTCTATGAATATGAAAAGTCCCATACACAATAACTTCGGTACGTAACATTATTCACTTGTCACAAGTTTACAAGGATTGTACATCGTTGCAAAAAACAGTAAAAATATATTGTACCAAGCGCGAAGGAATACTCAATCGAGGGTCACTCTTCAAGAGGAATTTTGACGATTGTTTAAGAATTCATTAATAACTTTTAAAAGACTAATATATCTGGACAATAAATACAATCCCATTCCTGAGAAATCTGTGTAACAATGATAATGAAGCACAGAAAGTTGTCCATGATTTATGATCATTGCACTAATATTTCACCAACTGTACTTATTGTCATATACAGCAGTGGGGGCAGGGCTGTAGCTAGGGTCGAATTTGAGGTAGGGCAGCATTAGTTACAGGTAGGGCGGAAGTAAAAAAATTATCATAATTGATCTGCCGTCGAAACACGGGCTCCTAAATCAATCACCATGTATATCACCATCATGTGAATAGTTATTCGTAGACAAATAATTACTGTGACAGTGCATGAGCATGGATCTAAGAACTATTAAATCCTCAATGATGAAGAACAAGTGAATAAGATGGTTGAACTTCCAGATTTGGATGTAGAGATCCACGTCTGAGTGAGAGTGAGGTAATAATTAATTATTGGGTGGGGTGATACGAGTAAATAGAAACGACCAAAAATATCATTAAGATCACATTGTTTTTGCGTACTTATTATAATAATTAACTAACATAATAATAAAAAACATTTAAAACAGCTGAATTCTACGATTCGCCATGTTATTAAAAATGCGAAGAACTTCGTTCAGATCAACTGATTTTGTTCTTTTTTTTTCAAAGGCCAGAAATACCATACCAGCCATTCTCTCGTGACCCATTGACAGCCTTTGAGGCCTATTGATTGCAGTTAAAGTTGAAAACGTAGATTCACACACTGCAGTGCTACATCCTATGGTCGCCACAGACGCAAAAAGTTCATATGTATCTTTGAACGCCTCTCGTTGCCTGTACAAAACTTGCAATGTATTTTCCATTATATCCTCGTTACGACTCAAGTAAGCTTTAACCACACTAGCCTCTTCTCTTGATGGAACTTTCAGACCTGAAAAATTAGTTAAAATTGTAAATTGAACATGACAATTTTTTTGAATTATTTTTTTTTTTTAAACTTACCCAAATTTTTCAGTGGAACCATTTTATCTACATCCAACTCACCAAGACTTGCAATCGAATTAATTAAATCATCGTTGTCCGAAAACCTTCTTTGTAATTCAGCAATTAAAATGTCCAACGTTTCGAAATACTCAGACTTAAATGGCTCGTCGTTCTCATCTATATTTTGTCTGGCGGAGGAACAGGGGGTGTACGTCAAATAGTCATCCATCCGATTTGGTTTTTTTACTTGCCTCTTCGAGGTCTGTGTCCTATTTTCAGATTCGCCGCAGTCATTGCTTGTTAAAGACTTAGCTTCTTCCAGAATTTGATTATACATTTGATTTGATCTTAATTTAATAATTTCATCTTTGACACACTTTATGATTGTTATGGCATCTTTTAATCCTGCGGTTCGGGCTTGCAAAGCTGCGTCTGCAGGTTGTAGCGTGGATAAGATTTTTTTGGCCACAACCATGGCTATTCGGAATTCCAGATCAAGCATGACTTTTTTAATACCTATACTCTTGGCGACGTCATCACCGTTGAATCTGCCATTTTTAATTTCTTTCAAAGTCTGCAAAATCGATGAATAATTATCGTATACAACTTTTGTAACTGCTAAATGTCCAGACCAGCGTTGTTCGAGGAGTCGGCCAATCCTTTTTCCATCATATAAGGCAGCTATTTTGCCATGATGAAAGAATTCATGTAACATGATGCATTGGTCAAAAAATAAACGAATAAAAGTCATTTCTGAGATAGTCCTGATGACTATTAAGTGCAAGCGATGGTTATAGCAGTGGACGTAAGGAATTTTTCGGCCCAATTTATTTTCTATTCTAGTCGCAACTCCTGAAACTTTCCCACTCATTACACTTGCGCCATCATAGCATTGGCTAAGCATACAAGAGGGGTCAATGTTATTTTCCGTGAGAGTATTTAACGTTAATTCCGTGAAAGTGGCTGCATCAAGATTTTCAGTAGTCTTAACCATCAGCAACGACTCATTGACGACACCATCCTTGACGTAGCGTATTGCTAATGCAATATTTTCGCGGTTATTTTTATCTCTCGTCCCATCTTCCATTAGAGTAAACCATTTCACGTCAGATTCATTAATATCTTTGACAATGGAACTTCGTACCGCTTGAACCATTGCTTGAATTATTTGATTTTGAATTTCGGGTGAACGATATGTTGCGTTTTGTGGTATATGAGTGAGAACCTCGTTCAAATTTGGATCTTTCATACATGTGTATTCAAATAAATTCTGAAATAATCCTTGTTCTTTTTCTTCTTCCAAAATATAATTTCCACGCAAAGCTAATTCGTTGACAATTAGAAATTGTATTACTTCCATGACAGACTTTACATAATACCTATATTTTTCTAATACTTTTTGATTTATTAACGTTTCAACACTGCTAGATGCAGATATTCTTTGTAATTTCTCCTGCCACATCGACATAGCTTGAATATGAGAAATTGATTTTTCATGTTTTGGAAAACCAGTTTTAGAATCAGTGGCATTTTTCCAGTTTCTAAATCCTGTGGAAGTGTACGAAGTCTGTTTGCTTCCATGAGGTAAAAATTGCTGGCATGGATAGCAAAAAGCAGCATCTTTCTCGACAGAATACTGCAACCATTTATAACGCTTGAACCAATCGGAAACAAAGGCCCTGTTGTGTTGTTTTGGATATGTGTCTAAAACAACTTGTTCTATTGGTTCTCCGATTTGCGCAATATCAGACGGAATACCATAGCTAACGTTACCTGTTGCTACGGAACTAGGAGTAGCGATTGTATTTGGTGCTTCCACCTGTTTTGAACAGTTAGGTTTTTCGTGGTCAATTTGCTCCTCAAGTCTTCGTTTTTTTCCAAAGAAAGCCCGTATATCCATCGCGAAATAAATGAATCTTCAATTTATAGCAATACAAATAACAATTGTATCGATTTTTGTCTAAAGCACTCTTCACCGTACACTTCACTTAACCAAACTACAAACAATCATAATCAATCTTTAGGTCAGGTTTAAAAGGGGATTCCCCGTACCATAGATTGCAATATAGCCCATATTGCAGTCTATGGTACGGGGATTCCCTCTGCATCACACAGATATTGGCGCCCAGTACACGCTCAATCTGGATCACGATCCAGATCTTGCCTTCTCGCTCTTAGATAAGACGGTGTCCCTTTCAGACTCCTACGTGAAAGGGACATAATTCAGTTGAATCTTCAACTGTTGACAATTGTAAACAATTGGAAAGGTGGCTAAAATGTCATGGGCGTCCGCAAAAAGGGAAAAAAAATTAGCTGATTGAGAGGTTAGTCATCGAAAGTTTAATCTAAAAACTTATAAAAAAAAATAACTTTTTCACTTTTATTCTAATTAATAATGTCAATTCATTTATTCTTCTGTAATTGAAAATATATTTTAGTTAACTTAAGTATTACTATGGAAGTAATTAATAAATTAAGTCATTAATATTTTGAGGCTACAAATGACATTAATAATTAGACAAATGTAAATATATTTAGTAGCTTTTATCATAAATAAAACGTTTAATACGAGATAATATAATTATAAAAAAATTATGCAATTATGAATAATCGAGTAAAAATATTTCTATAGATTTACTTATATAAAAAATATATAGAATCACTTATATAGAAATATATAGAGTTTTATATAAGATGAAAATTGTTAAATCAGTATGTATTAGTTTTGAATGATTTGTATTGTGTATCACTATAACATAGGTACTGACAAAATTATTCAATAAAATATAAACAATATCCATTTGAGGTTGTTTTTGTTTTGACGTTTTGTTTTTATTCAGCAAAATGTCATCATGACATTTGTCATTGGTGCGTTCCGTTTCATCGGCTTTAGTTTGAACCAATACAAGAGTCTTACCATCACATTATAAATTTTGTTGCAAACTTAGATACCTATCGCTACATTTTTTTTCTCAAACTATGAACAAACAATTTAATTATAATAATTTATCTTAGTTTTAGATATTTTTAAGGTAGGGCATTGTGGTTTCAAGGTAGGGCATTGCCCCACAATGCCCCCCCCTAGCTACGGCCATGAGTGGGGGGCGAAGATCTTGGAGTGAAGCTCAATGAAATTGCTATTATTCTGGGAGGAGACTTCAACATACAGTTTTCTTTAGATCATACAGATCCATCGATTCAGTTTCTGGAAGAGAAACTACCATTAAGAATGAACAATTTCCCAACAGAATCAACCACACGTCATGAAACGATAATTTATGTAATTGATATAATTTTATGTAAATAAATGAATGATAAACACAATCTATGCTTTCAAAATTGATTGATGAATAATTAAAATGTTTCCCTGTAATACAAAAGGTTCACTTTTACGTGTATCTTTACGACACACCTGTTTTTTATTGTGGGGTTATATATAGCTTTTTAGCATCCAAATAAATTTTAAATATTGCATCGAACCCAGGATAGACAAATGAGGTAGGAATAAATTGTCCTTTACATTATGAAAATGAAGATAATTATTTATAAAATAATGATTTTATAGAAATGCTGTTATATTATTATATATTTGGAAAGTATGTTCAATAACCGAAGCTGATAGAAGTTATGAACAGTATTTAAGTGTTTTCGGCACATAATCTAGAGTTCTTTAGGTTTAATCAAATCTCAATAATTACCTATGTCTCGCGAAAAATAAAGCACAATATAGTACAAGTAGTTATAAAATTGTGCCGATATTTTTACATAATATAAGCTTTGTTAACTGAAACTAATAGTTTAATTAAATAATCATTTTGTGTGCACATAATTTGAATATACCTCTCAAACTACATTTTTGTCTTTAAGCATGTTACCGTGCATTGTCTTGAGTCTGTATAGTGCCACATAATAATAAATAGATACTTACCTCCAAATAAGGACGTTTTATTAAAAAATATGAACATCTTAGTAACAGTGCCGAAGTCTCCTACGGAGTTCCACAGGACCATTCCATTCTAGGACCTACTTTGATTCTGGTATACGCCAAAAAACCCTGTAAGGTGGACATCGAAAATGGCCACATTATTGCCTTTCCAGACACAGATACAGCACTCGTGTTTCACGGCTCTGCACGGATCAGCTGCATTAAGCTACTGAAAAAGGGCTCTGTTTGGTAAAACTTGCTCACCATCAATATCCCCAAAAGAAAATCTGAAATCAAAACATCAGCTTCGGTATTACTAATGTATCCAAGCCACCACGAACTTCCTCTGTGTCATTACATTGGTAGGTACGTATCCATGCTACTGAAGCAATGGTATCATGTTGACTGTGTGCTCGCCTTGAAGAGACTCCAACTCTGAAATATCTAGGTATAGACCCTGATGAGCGGTTTAACTGGCGTCCACATATAGCAGCTTTGAAACAGAGTTCGAAGGTCGATTCCAGATAACTCCGAGATATCGCAATTTTCAACATCTTTTATACCTCTACACTGCATTGCTCACATAGTTATACTACGGAGACGCTATACAAAGATACGAGATATTAAAAATAGGTCCATCTCTTTATAGAAATTTAAATTACCTCAATATTATGAATCTAACTAGCATAGAACATTTATCTACGTTTTCAATAAATTTGGAGCACTCTTACATTTTGCTGTTTCGCAAATTCAGGTATTTTAACGCAATGATAGGGCAGCGCAGTGAGATCTTCTACATTTTAATACTCGCTTGCACCATGATGTGGCGAGTATAACCAACTAAATGATCTTGATCTACCATAATATAAGATTTCGTAGGAACTTTAGATATAAGTCAACGATTACGGAATTTCAGAAGCAAAAAAATCTATTAAATGTAACCCCTCTCTAATGTACCTCTTCTTACCACAGGCTCCGTGTGCAAGTTTTAGCAAGATCGCTTTTGCCGTTTAGCCGTGAAAACTTCACCAGCAAACATACACTTACGGATTTTGTAAAATAGACAGAGACTAACCATAAATAACATAATAAAGACTAACAAGTTACATTATTTGATTGAGCTGTTTTAACTTAACTCGTTTTTTTTGGTGCGTAATTGTACATATTTGATATTTGTTTAGCTGCTTGCATTTATCAAAATTGTCTCTTTTGGATTCAACGAACGATTTTAAAGAATCCAAAGCACGCACAGTAGATTCAAGAAGCATTTTCGGGTTCTGTAAAATCTTATTTGTTCCGTTGAAGTCAGTTATATTTTTTTTTGGTTTAAGCATGGAATAATATCGATTGTTCACATATTATTGTTAAATTAGATTTACACTGAACTTCCGAGGCTTCAAAAATGTATTGCCTCCGAGATGCTTGATCAAATTAAAAATTGATAGTTAATGGAAACTTGTAATCAGGGCTTTCTGATATATCGATTGAACATGTCGTTTACACGGATTGAATTGAACATATATGGATATATTGTTTTTAATATTCAAAAACAATATTATTATTTTTGTGCATGACATATCGGTAAAAATGCGAAACGATAGTGTAAGAAAAAAAAATAAGTTGCGGATCCGTCGGAATTTGGATATTATTTTTGTGTGGGGGCCCTTATCTTGTGGCTGACAGCAGCATGGAAGCGGCCATGTCGGCCGGGTCGCCCGACCTCAACAAACAGATGATGATGTCCTCACTCCTTTTCGATCCATTTCTCCTGCGTGACGGCATGTGGCACCTGTTCGATCTTGACACGTCACAAAACATTAATCTGATTTTAACGCACATCGCCGGCGCAATGAAACATAATATTGTACTTTTTAAAGTTATTTAAAACCATATAATGAAAATGTATTTTATTAACAGTGAAGTATAGATTATCTTTGAGAGAATCTGCAAATTAGAGATCCCAAAATCAGCTAGGCGATTGTGTTATGCTCTCGGAATCGAACTTGATTGATTTGACCGTTGGGTGAATACGCTCAGAGAGAAATAACGATAGTAGGGCCGTTAATGTATCGGCTTCTATATCGATTGCTAGAGCATTACACTGTCGCCCTCTTGGTCTCCATGGGTTTTTGTCAAAACATGCATCAGCTATTTTTACCAAGTACCTAGGTAATTGTTATTTATAGCAACGAACAAAAAATTATACAATTTCAATGAGGAAGATTTGCAGCTACCAGAATTTTAAATGAAGTTTTTTATATTTAATATCGCCTTTTTGGGATATAAATAGTAATCTATGCCTAAAACCCTCTTTCTGTTGATTGCCAGTTTTCATAAGTAATTTTTAGAGTGAAATCAAACTCATCAATAAAATTTAAAAATAATAATTAATAATTTCATAACAAAGTACCTAAGTACTACAACCTAGACAAATTCAATGTTTTTCTAAGGCTTTAACCAAAAGTTCATTTATGTGTGTTATCAAATTTCTGGGATCCATAATCAGACCAGCGGTGACCATTGCGTTTGAGAATAGTTGTTGTGATAGCATTTTAGCTAGTTCTTTATCTGTTGACAGGAGTTTGTGTAACTTCTTGATGATTGGATGCCTGAAAATTCAAAAGTATATTTGTTAAGGTGACTCATGTAGTTTTCAGCAAACATCATGTTCATGAAAATAGTTCACCGTATGTTTACTACAGAAATTTTCCCATAACTCACTTAGCGTTAATTTCTAACTGCGGCCTTAATAAAGCGAATCTGTTTTCTTCGCTTAGGGCCTGCGCTTGTGTGCGTATGAAATGCCGAGCTGCCGCCAATTCAGGTACTGTGATCACACACGGATGTGTATCCAGCTTCTGTGTTGTTCGGACTTCAAATACTTTCCCGGCCAAATTAGACTTCAGGAATGTAACAAGTTCATCTACATGAGATTGTAACAAGCCATCACTACCTGTACAAAAATATATTATTCTTAACTATAGAAGTAAACAATGCATACATTTACATTAATATAATCATTCTTTACACACAATATAACTTATACACTGCATTTACTACTTTTTTTCATCTAAATACATACTGATATAGATATTTACACCCAGAAACAGACATGTCCATACAAACAAATGTTTGTGCTGGATGGGAATCGAACCCATAGCCTGTAGCGACGAGGTCAGTGTCTAACCACCAAGCATATCATACATACATACCAATTAAGCTATCTGCTGTATCAGTAGAATCTCCATGCATGTCATTCTCAACAGAAACCAATGCTCTTCCACCAAATTCCTTTAATTCTAAGAGTACCAACTCATCATACATCTCATAGCAGAACAGGACTTCTAGATCACGTTTCTTGAGAGATTCATAGTATGGCGAAGTTACAGCTAATTCACGGCTGAAAATGACACAATATTACTTATTTACAAATTATGTTTATAGAATGGATTATACACTACATAAAACATAGGAAGTATGTCAATAATATAAATTATAATTTACCAATTTTACATTACTGATCTCTAAATACATATCTTCATAATATTAAAGTTATTCTATGTGTTTAAATTAATTACCTTGGAGCAGCTAAATAGTAAATGGTTTTCTGATCGCTCTTCTGACGGGCGGCGTAATCAGCAAGTGACGTACGTTGTCCATTTTCCAATTTAGATGATTCAAAACGTAGTAGTTTAGCAATTTCCTCCTATAAAGTAAAAAATAAAGTGAACTTACAAATTTATAGTTAAAGCAATTTTCCTTTTATATTTAGATAAACTAAAAATAATATTACCCTCTCTAAAGGACTTTGACTAGTAACAATGCCCTCTTTCAAAAATATTGAATAATCTCTATAGAAAGTCTCATATCCAACAGGATCCTTTTGTGCCATATCAACCATGAATTTTAGGAAACGGTTTGTCAGCACTGTTCTTAGTTTGCTGAAAATAAACAATAAATAAAAGTAAATTATATTATAAAATATAAAAAACACACAATGTTTTGCCAAAGACTTACACAATGAGGGCACTATTTTGCAACAATTCTCTGCTTAAATTAAGTGGAATGTCTTCAGAGTCCACAACACCTATAAAAATAAAAATAAAATACATCAAAAATACAATGTCAAAATTACAAACCTTACTACACACATTATTGTTAAACCACAAATTATCATCTATAAATTTATATTTTACCTTTGACAAATCTTAACCACTTGGGTAATATATTCTCTGCCTTGCTTTTAATTAATATCTTTCTCGAGTACAAGGCAACACCAACATCAGAATCCCGAGACATTTCAAAGAGGCCTGGTTTCCCTTCAGGAACATACAGTATGGACCTTATACTTAGAGGAGCATCTGTTTTGTAGTGTAGGGTGAATCTAGGTTTGTCATATGAATTACTAATGAATTTGTAGAATTCAATGTGCTGTTCTTGTGTCACTTCTTTAGGTTCCATCAACCAAAGAGGCTGTAAAAAAGAATCAAGTCTTTAATAAGAGCAACACTTTACTTTAAAAAACATGGCGCACTTGCACTCAGATTAAGAAAAGACATGAGTGCGGCTGGTGAGAAAAACTCAGTACTTATGTAAAATTTTAATTCTGATATAAGTACATTTACACCAGTGTTATTATTCAAGAGCATATGCAGTTAAAAATGGATCTCAACCTGTGGGCATCCATCATATCACAAATAGAAGTCATTAAAAAAAATAAGTATCCACAATCCATCACAACCCCTTTGAAATAATAAAATATATTGACTTACTTTAATTGAGTTTACTTGTTCATCATTCAACAAAATGGGGCTGCCAATGAAGTTGCTGTATTTTTTTATGATGCCTGAAAGTTAAAAGATAAGAAAATTATAAAATCAATAAAAAGCAACATAAAGAGGAACATATTTGTACATACTTTTTACTCTATCATCATCAGAAAATTCTCTGCAGTCTGTTTTCAGATATACAACTATTTTTGTACCAATTTGGATGCCTTCAGCTTCTTGTACTTCATAGGTTCCTGAACTGCAATACATTTAAAATATATTTATAAATCAAAATTAAATAAAGAACATTAATCATTCTTCTGTAACACTTACCCATCGGAAGACCATTTGTATCCTGGAGATCCTGATTTGCTACTGCGTGTATATACTTCAATCTTGTCTGCTACCATAAATGCTGAATAGAAACCAACTCCAAACTGACCAATGATAGAGCTAGCTTCATCTGCACCTTGTTTCTTAATCTCTTCAATGAATGATTTGGACCCTGAACGGGCAATGGTGCCTAAATTTTGGATGAGTTCTTCTTTTGTCATGCCAATACCAGAGTCCTGAAAATGAGAAAATATACCTTAGTTATGGTCCTTTGAGCTGTTTTTTTTAGAGTATCTTTTCAAGTATACTATTAAAAAAACAATAATAAATGTAGTTGCTAATCAAAAAACCAAGTTCAATTGCAACTATTTAGAATAACTCAGATGTGATCTTGTAGAAATCCATTGTAAGATAATAAGTACAAAAATAAATATAGTATCTATATAAGTAACTGATTCTGCTGGATCTCTTTCTTTGTCAAGTCCCAAACAAGGAAACACAACAGGAAAAGAATTACTTGGCTTACATAATTGATTGAAAATGATGAAGTAATTGATGAAATGAAATTGACTTAATCCAACTATATAGAAATTGTATTATAGTAACATCCCATGTTCCACCAATCATCATTATTGGAATATTTGAAAAAAATACCTGGAATGTAATAGTCCTATTTTGCTTATCAGTTGAGAGTCTAATTTCAAGGGCTCTGTCAGTTTCTTCAAGTTTTGGTGCATCTGAGAGTGAGCTTACACTCAGGTAGCGAAACTTTTCAAGTGCATCACTAGCATTAGATATAAGTTCTCTAATAAATACCTGTAAAAAGAATAAGGGAATGTATAATAGGTACATAATGTAAATTGTATTTTTTTCTAACACTTGTCTCTGAATGGTCTTAGCTCATAACATTAATTGTCAGGCACTATATAAAATAATCATAAAATAACATATTACATCAAAGCTTTAAAAGCAGAAAGTGTGGGAAACATGCAGTAGATAATATTAAGGAGTATAGGAGTAGCTTTGTTGACGAAACAGTTTAAATTGTCATTATCATTCTTCATTTGAAGTGCAAAAAAAATTGTTTTGTGACTTTTGTTCATGTCTCAATAATCTGATGCATGTCATTCAGCATGATTTCTCTTTTCACAGTAAATCATGTGATATGTATGATAAAAGCATCAACCTTTGTAAAAAGTATCAGTGAATTTGGAGTTGTATTACGTGTTGTATACATGTATACAGTTGTATACATGTTGTATACGCGAAGTTGTTAAGTCTCATGTGCCTGTAATTTCACCGGCCCCCTTACCTTTGTGCACTACTGCTTCACGGCAGAAATGGGTAATATGGTAGTACTTCCCCGGACGACCTCTGCACTAAGAGCTCTACTACTACATGTTGTTGTTATAATACACAAGATGCAGTATTTTGTGTATATTATATACACCATACAGACCTAAAAGCTTCAACTTTGTTGTGTTTTCAATCAATTTTAAATACAGTGTAAACTCTTTATAACGTTATCCTTTATAACGATAAACTCCCTATAACGTTGAAGTGAGCCCAAGTTGGTTGGTTTGTTCACTTTGTTTTATTTTTTTTGTTCACTCCATATAACGATAACTCTCTATAACGACAAAAAATGCTCAGTCCCTTGAGTTTCGTTATAAAGAGTTTACACTGTAATAAGTAAAATATAATCTTACTTCTTTGTCTGAGTATAATGATCTTGCTACAATATCAAGTAACATCCGAGTCTCAGCTTGAAATTCCTTTTTTTCTGAATTGCCTTTTAGAGTTTCAGTTTGTTTTTCTTCAGTAGCAGTTGCATAGAATCTCTGGCTCTGAAGTTGTGAAAGAGGTCTAGCTGTAATTGCAAAAAAATATATTATAAATAATAATAAATTGTATTTATTTTATTACTTTAATATCCTGGGACATTCTTTACACACATTCTTCTGATCCAAAACTAAGCAGAGCTTGTACTATGGAAAAGCAGATCAATGATATACTACAATACTACTTTTTTTTCTGCTAAATAAACACTTATATAGATATTTACACCCAGACACATAATAAAAAGAAATGCACACAAATGTATTTGTCATGGGTGGGAATCAACCTCACTTCCTGTCGCTTGGGAGTCAGGTTATCTAACCGCCAAGCCAACTGGCCCATCAATTATGTGTGAGTTAAAAGTATAAATTAATTATTAGACCCATTCAAAGAAATAAATTTGACACCATAATTTAATGCATTGAAAATATCCATTTTTCATAAATAGATAAGTTTACTGGTATTAGATTATAACACTAATTTTAATATTCCGTGTCGGTAAATAATATCATTTAACTAACCGATTATAGGCTGCCTTCTCACTGTAAAGTTTCTGGTTGGAAAAAGGTTGGATGAAAGAAATAACCTAGCGCGTATCGTTGGGCCTAACTTAGCACGTAACGTTGACATCTTCAATTGATAGCTTGTAGGCTTATATCAGTTAGAATTTATAATTCACGATAAATAAATGTTAACGCCTGGAGAAAATTGGTGTCTAAGTTGTTCCAGAAAAAATATTCCAGGCAATATTCATGAAGAGTTAAAATGTCAATTTCAAATCAAAGAGAATGAAAGAATATAGTTTTAGTATTTATATTCACTCTATGATCACTTCACGGCCAGTGGTCTCGGACGTCAAAATAAAAAATTCTGTTCAATAGCTCTTTCAAATTGGTAAATATAAATCTAAGTCGGTATAGAAAAATATTCTACATTAATTTAACATAGGCCTATCAGTTAGATTAATGTAGAATATTTTTCTCGCCAAGTTTTCCCTTAGTTTCCATTTAGTGTCACTGTGAATATTATAATATTTTCAATTAGTTTACCTTAGATTCTTCCGTCACTTATAAGTGAAAAAGATACAATATATATTTTATGTTATAAAATAAAATACAACTGAAATGAAAACAAAAATTGCTATTTTTCACCAAATTCCCAGGTCCGTTTCTCATCTAATAGTTTTGAGTATGGTAACTTAATTATTTTGTAGGAATTAATTCTAGCCAGTGTAGGATAATTTTTATGCTCACATTATAGTTACCGTTCGTAAAAAAAGTAAGACTTCATTGGGCAAGCAGATAATAGTGAATTAGTAGTTGATTAAACTTGTCTCATAAGGTTAGCTGATAAATTGGGAGATATTTTTATGTTCCCGCCAAAGTCCATAGTTAAAATGTTGCCATCGTAAGGAAAGGACTCATGCTAACTGATGAAATTCCCATCCTGGAACGCGGTGAGAAAGCGTCTGCCAGTTAAGTGACAGACAGATCTTTATTCGTTTCGTTCGTTCGTTCGTTCGTTAGTTGATGCAAAGTTGATGTTAGGCATGTTTGGCCAGTGTGATGTGAGAAATTTGTGAATGTAGTTTTTGTGGAACGAAATAGGATATCGTTTAAAACTTTTAGAAATATTTACTTGTATGTTTATACTACATACGTACATTTTCATATAAGTGTAATAAACGATTCGGTACCTCGAATGATCTTGAATTGATAAAAAATATCGCAGTGTTGACTTCGTATCATGCATGAGTATCATGTTCCAAAATTATATTGACGTGTATCTTTATATAATTACTGACCAGGCACTGTAAATCTTCGTGACGTATTAGTAAAAGTGATCAAATGTATCTTAGCTTAGCTTAAAATCAAAGCACACAGGTCACGTAATTAGAAATCGGAGTGATTTGAATAGGGTACGCCAAGACTGCCAGTGACAGCATGTTAATGATGTTGGGAGTGTTCAGGACGAACTGCAACTGTTTTCTTATTGTTTTATCGCATATGCGCTGTAGTACTTGAGTAAATATAGTGTAGGCTAAAGACTTGTGAAAGATGTTGGAGCAGAAGCAGAGGTGAAGTGCTAAAAGCCACCGTGGAGCACCTAGTGGGAGGCGGCGGCGCGGGCGGCCTGCTGCCTGGCGCCTCGCCCGCCCAGCACCCGACCAACATGTTGCAGCCCATTGAGGAGATGATGCTTCCACCCAAAAGACAAGCAGTAGTTGACCGCTTGAGGTAACATATGTCTTTTCTTTTATACACTTGTAATTGACAGCTTTATGGACTATGTTGAAGATACAATATTGATTACTGATATCATGTGCCAAGTAACATAATAAGCGATATATCAATTCGCTGACAGCTATTGACTTATATTTTCAATGTTAAAATCGAAACATTCCATTAATGTTGTATGATACTTAGATTAACCAAAATAATAAGTGTAAAATTTATTAGTTAAATTATATTTGTTTGTAAAGGGCCATCATGTGGTTTAATTCCTGATAGTGAGAAATTACCTAACTTCTGTGTTGAAATGCTTAGAATTCTTAAGTTATGGGTAACTTCAATTATCTGTGAATAGTGTGTGTAGAGTTAGTAGAGTCGAGGCATTTCACTCTAGGAAAGAAAAAATAATAGTTATGAAATTCTATTATTAATTAATTATAATTAATAAGGAACATAAACTAATTTATGATTTATTAAAAACAACAGAAACATAAAAAATGCTTCTAATACACAGGGCAAAAAAAGAGTGTTGCAGTCTTCCCCATAATTGTGCCACTCTTTTAAAGATTCCGTACCAATAAGATGCTTAACGGGACAGCTTTTTCGCCGTCTGTCGGGTCGCCTATGTGCCCTACCTGTAAGCACGTCACACACAATGAAGATACTTTTTATCTTAAGATTAATGAGTCGGTGTCGTAATAGTAGGCGAGAAGAAAAGCATAGGTTCTTCTCTCTTCAAGTGCTTGACCCCGCGGTTTCACCCTTGTTCCCGAGGGATGCTATATTTTCCCTGAATAAAAAGTAGCATAAGCCTCCGTATAATATCAGCTATCTGCCAGTGAGTCCCGTCAAAATCGCTCGAGGCGTTTTGGAGTCCTTAGGCATCTATATATAGATGTATGTCCTATTGAACTTAAAATAAAATAAAGTAATATATCTGCCGTGTGTGACGAGTTTTAAGGGGCTGTGTAGATTACACATATTTTATGGAAAACTGATAATGTTGTGTTGAGGTACAGAATCCTCAGTAAACAAATCCGACCCGCAATTAGCCTGTTTTTTGTTATTTCGAAATTCCTACACGACCCCGTATCACTTGTCATGTAATAGTAAGACAATGTGTCATTTTATAAGTATGAATAAATTATCTAATAAGATTTTAGTAAATGTTTGGCCATTCTTTCACTGGCGCATCCCTTTTCTTTTTGGAATATGGCTGAAGCTGGATTGCTTTGCGTAATCCTCTTAAAGCATGGTCTATGGGTTTGGAGTTTAGTCTGCGATCTGGCCAGTTGCCACTTCATGCAGCTAATATGTCGGTATTAGATTTCAAAATATCGATCTACGAATATACGCGTTGAACAAATGAGTAGTGTTCCCGCATTTGCGTGCAATAAAATTAAAACTTTGCCTACTTTCATATGAAAAAGGTCGCATGATCATTTAAAACGCCACTAAGATAATATGAATTCCTTAACCACGCCTTTACTGATCCTCCATTCCTTCAAAACACGTAAATGAAATCTGAAGTCAAGGAATAACATGGAGCTGGACCATACTGTGCATCGGACGTTCTCTTAATCCATCCGTAGTCTGGTAACTTGATGTTTCCAGAAAAGTTTAAGGTGATTGCTGCCCAATAAATCATGATAGTATTGTGTCTGGGCAAACATTGTTGTTTAAAATTTCTTGAAGTTTGTTTCGAATCCAAATAGCTGTGAGATGTCGATTTCTTAGCATAATGCTTACGATGAATAGGCAATTTCGAGTAGTTTCCTGGTCTTCTGATCGACCGATATCTCCGACCGGTCTTTTTAAATCGCCAGAGTACTCTTTAGTCTGTCCAACAAGACTCGCACTGTTCTTGTAGTACTATGTGCTAACTTCTTTCCTTTTTGTAATTGTTTGTGTTCATGCTTCAGGCAATAGTAGCTCCCATCTGCATTGATTATTTCTAACTTTACATATTGTTATTTTTTTAAACTCTGAGGTATGTAATATAATGTATTTATGTAATAGAATAATTCCCTTTACAATTTCTAGGATCTACTCTAGATTTCTAGGTCTTTGAGAAATATTGCGATTTGTTATTCTTGCGTTGGAGTTTATCTACGGTATTGTGTGGGTCATAGTAATGAAAATATTAATAATATTTGGTAAATTTTATGCAAAAAAGAACGGCGTCTATAGATGATATAATAAAAGTATAATGTCTTTTTCATATCGATCATTGTAACAAGATGCATTGTGATTGTTTTACTTTGTAGTACTTGCCTTAACTCTTACCTATCATTCATACTACAAACTTTGCGTGTGTGAGTGAAATTATGTTGGAGACTCAGTGTATAGCTAACGGCACTGGATAGCCAGTTGGCGGTGCATAAACGCTAACTTGTGTTTTATTTGTTTACACATTTGCTTGGTACGCCTGTGCTGCTTAGTTGTAACCTGATGCAATCTCATACAATACAGTAGAGATACCCAGCTCTTAAACATGTCCATAATGATATTTAACTTTATGTCGGAACATAGAATACATTGTTAATAATAATCTAGGTCATGTAGAACTAAATATTCTTACCTACGTTGGTAGGGTCAAATTATTGCAACCCTTTTACCCGTTTCATTGCGAACCAAAAAGTTTTATTCATAAACTCGTTTATAAGTAAATCAGCGACTTCCGTTTTGCGATTATTATAAATGTTTAATAATAAAGGTGCCATATCGTTTTTATGAATCCGTCCTGTTTTACCATTTTGTTACGGAGTTAATAATACTCGTTCCCTGGTTCGATACTGACCCCTGCTTATTTAAAGTACCTACCTACTGCAGACTAAGACGTGGTCAGAGGTATTAAGATCAGTCAGACCGTCCGTCAGTCTTACTGTCAACTCGCACCGGTTTAAGAATTTTGTTTTGTGCTTCTACTACTAGTACTTTTATTGTTGCTGTGATTTTTTTCAATTTGTTGGATTTATTTAGGAATTGGTATGAGAAAACTTTGAGAACAGAAAATAATATTAGGTGTACAACTTTGCTTCCGCCGTTTTGCAATAGATGGCTGTAGCGGTAAGTGGTAGTCGAAATGAATAGATCGTAGATGTCATACAATAAGCTTAGGCATTTGTAAACATAACGCCATCGAAATATTAGTCGATTTGTGTCTGCATCATAAAGTTATTATCGATTAAACATGTCAGCTTACGAGCCAAATTCTCGTCATTTGCGGGAGGTTTTAATTTTCTGCTTTAATATGAAGAAATCTGCGGCTGAGGCTCATCGAATGCTCTCAAATACCTATGGTGAGGCCGCTATTAGTGAAAGAACGTGCCGAGAGTGGTTTCAACGCTTCAAGAACGGTGATTTTGACGTCGAAGACCGGCATGGCGGTGGAAGAGAGAAGGTTTTCGAAGATGCAGAATTGGAGGCATTACTTGATCAAGACTCGTGTCAAACGAGACAGTAGTGGCCAGCGATGGACAATACTTTGAATCATAAATGTATAACCAGTTTTTTACAATAAAGCCTCGAATTTCGGAAAAAAACGGCGGAAGCAAAGTTGTACACCTATGTATAATTACGGGTCAGGTGGCTTGGTGGTTAGCGTCGCTGACTCCCACGTCGCAGGTCGGGGGTTCGATTCCCAGCCAGGGGATTTGTGTGTATCACATGACCGTATGTAACGAATGTCCCAGGACTAATATTATAAGATTTATATAGACTACTATAAAGATGATATGTATGTTTTGAATGCGAGGGGTGGGTCAGTTTGTTGCTTCGATAACTCTATTTCAAAGTATTTAGCTATTAAAGTTCGGCAAATTAATTATAATGTCTTAATTATTATAAAAGCATTTATTTAACTTGCATTGCTTTTATACGTAAGTTGTCCGTTAAAAACATGCAAATCATTTTCACCCACATTCTGGGATCCGATTGAGCTGAAATTTGCCATGTTGTTTCAGTTCCAAAGACAATGCATTTTTACGGTAAGTATGACGTGCTTTTACATCCAGGATTGGCTCCAGACCAACGGACTCCTTAACGGACAGCACGGACACGAAATTTTGGATAAGCATTCAATTTTAATAGCTCTTTCTAAACTTGGATTGTGAACCTTGATTGGCTTCACACCATGACTTTTATAATTTAATGAGATGAGCATTATTAGCATCAGCAGCTTGCAATCTGTCTAGGAAAAGGATACTCTTAAATCATCAGGGAACCCTGTTTTATAAATAAGTAAATAAATTTCCAGGGACATTCTTTACACACGGCCATCTGATTCGAAACTAAGCAGAGCTTGTACTATGGAAACCAGAGAACTAATATACAACCTTTTTAATACATACTTACTTATATAGATATATACTACCAGACTCAGAGCAAACAGACATGTTCGTGCACTTCGTGCATTTGTCCTGGGTGGGAATCGAACCCTCGACCTGCGCCATGGCAGTCAAGATCTCTAACCAATCCAATTGAGCCAGTATATTAGCTCTTTCCCTAAAACCAATTGCATAATACATAAAAGCAGGTCTCAAAGCTCTTAGCCAAAGGCCAGGCATGTTTTTCCTTTTTGTAGAACTGGATTGTAGTAAATGCATACGCAAGCGATCCTGTTCCAATAACTCATCAATTGAAATGAACAATTATCTACAAAGAAACATGTCCATAGCAAACTAAAAAAATACTATGTACATTTTTTCCAAAAAATATATATACGAGTATATCAATTTCCCTACTGAGAATTGCTGTGTGGGTATTCCGCAAGATTTTCCTGTGTAAATTTATTAAAAAAAAATTATCTTCTGAGAATTACTCGTGTCAAGATAATATACTCCGCGAAATATTCCTGTGTAACCGTGTATTAAGAAAACAAAAATTTGTAGTTAGTATGAAGTACTTGTGACAAGAGTTCTTCTGTATTCCGCGAGAATTACTTGTGTAAATGATTTTTTTTATTAAAAATACATTTCCTACGAATTAATGAATTTTATATCATTTTGCTAGATGATAGGTTTAATTCCTTAATAATTATCTTTTTAAATTCTGAAAGTATATTGCTAACTTCGCTGAAACCTCTTCCTACGGGCTATAAAGATATTATAAGGATGAAGAAACTATATTACGATAGTCCATAACGCGGGCTCATATCGGGTATATATCTCATAATCCAGAATTAGCGATAAAATCTGTTTTTTAACTGCATCTTCAGTTCACGATTATAAAGTTCATATTCAAGTAAAAACATGTCATAGCAAGCGATGTGAGTGAACCTCAATTTTCGTTTAATATCGTAGATATTAAATACATATTTTTTATCCATAATAATCTTAGAAGCCGTATTGTAAATATAGAGAATTTTGCAATACGACTGCAACAAATTGGCACCGTAATGGTTGTTAAATGTCATAGGTGATAGGACTTAAAATGGGAAGAATACCGTACAACATATAGCTAAGCTACCTAGTTGCTTTCCAAGCGATCAATATTGGCAGCGCGAGCAAAGTGAGGGTCGATCCCCTGTGTTAATGGGATCATTTGTACTATATACCCTGAGCGTCGAGAAGGCCAAAATTTCATTTATAAGGTTACTTTATTGAAATGTTGTTGGTTTAATGAAATGAACGATATCATTGGAGCCTACCAATAAATAACATGGATTCTGAGCCAACCTACATCGGGGGTTTCATTTTGCCACAGTCGAAGTTTCATATGTTAATTGAACTAATAACGAAACTGCCATTAAATGTTTGTAGTCCGTATTAGGCTGGTCGTCCTCAGATGCGTTTTCGTCAACATTTGAGACGGATTCGCACGAACGATCTCGATGTTCCAAGTTTTATGCGAGCTCGTTCTGTGTGCGGGTTAACCGTATACGTATAGCTGCGTCGCCGATATCAATCTGGACTGGAAAAAGGCAGTGCTCAATTCGTATCTTAAGTATGATATGTTTTTCGTACGATACAAATTTGTTTACTTAGTGCGGCTAACCAAAGTCTCAAAGATTGGCCGAAATGTCTAGTAAAAAACATAGAGTCGTGTTGTGAATACTATCTAATAGCACGAGGGGCGCGCTAGCTATACAGGCACGAGGGCGTAAAGGCGCTTTTACACTGCTTTTACTTAAAATTTTTACAAAACATTGTTCTAAAGCCTCAAGTATTTTCCAAATTTTGTAAATATTACTGAGAAATGAATAGAATGCATTCCTCGCAAATGTTTATTAACACGAACAATTCATTCTCCTTTTAATACAAGCCTTTTTAGTCTCACCTGTGAGTAACTGAGGACAAATCTAACAATTACTGTAATTACTTTGCACACTAGGTTTTAGTCTACTAACGTTTAGCTAAGTGACGTCATTCTAAATCCAATCTGACGTTATTACGCGACGCTATTACGTCTTGACACAGCCACCAAACCTTTGCGATCAAGGACGTAGCAAAAAAATATATATTAAACTTTCATCTATATATGTGATAATATATGTGTGATGCATTACTGTCAATCCAGTTTAGATATCTCATAAGACATAATTTAAAAGCCGGAATAACATCCGACTTGGGATATAATTTTCGGATCGATAGTAATATGTAGTATCACACTGGGCCGAAGAAGGTGTAGCGGTGTCAGTGACATAGCTAGCTTGACATACAATCTGGACTTATCGAAGGCGTTGTTTGCGTAGCGCGACAACAGCGGCGGCTGGTCAATGAACTAAACAAAAACACCTACGAGTTTACATAGTGTATTGCGGGCGGCATGGCTTGTGCGACAAATCGCTTATTCCGTTTCATGCCATGCCGGCCCGAGAAATATTCATAGATATATGTTGTTAGATAAATCTGTCAGTATTTTTTAAACAACTTGAAATATAAAATAACCGGTACAATGTATAGGGTACCGTACTGTCCTAAGTAAGAAGCATGTTTATAGGAATATAAATTTTATAATTTGGAGTCGTTGAACTTTAACTGAAAATAACTGATACTATTTAAGGCACTTTATGTGTAACATACACCAATTTTTAATGTACATACACTTTTCACTCTCGCAAACTATTGACTGAAAGTAAAAACTGGAGTTCGAAACCCAATTTTTGACGACCTGTCAAAAAGTACTTCACACGCTAATATACACCGGCATTTTATTTTCATACCACTAGTACTACTCATTCAACAGTTACATGTATAAAGAAATTGAAACACATTTGAAAAAAATTACGTATTTTTTTTCTATTGGGTGTTTGAATATATAAGATATGGCCGACATAGTATTAGCAAGAAGCGCGCAATTTAATAGGGAACCTATCAGGTGCTCGATTCTGTAAGGAAAATGACACTAGCTCGAAGATGTTTCGTCGCGGCCTCCTCTGTCTCTTTCGCTAACCACGCAATCACGTGAGAGGCAAGCTCTCCGAGGCCTCCGAGCGGTGGCTCGCCGACGAGGCTTGTCTTAGCTGAATAAGGGGGCTGATCAAGGACCTTGATGACTAAATGAAACAACGAAAACGATAGAATAAGCGTAGTTTATTTGTAAAAACTTGATTTTATCATTTGATTTACTGGGCTCACCTGAGGAAGGACAGACCTTGGAAACTTGCCGGAACTGCTAAACGGATGAATTGTTAAAACTATGTTTATCGAGTTTGAGCTAATCGTTTTTGTAATCTTATCACTTGACTGACTTGGTTGTCTAACTGGAACAGAACTGCTGTGGGAGTATTTTGTTGACATAGATGAGGTGATTGGTCTGACCTGATGATAGAACTCGGAGGTCGACTAGATCTAGTTCCGAACTCTGGCAAGTTATTACTTGACAAGCACGGATGTGATTTCTAAACCCATATACTTATAATGACCTATACTTCGATAGGTCATTTAGCTAGTTTTAGCTTAGTTTGTTGGTAGAGATAAGATTTTATCATTTTTCTAACTGGACTTACCTGATGACCTCGAAGACTTCTTGGAACTACTGAACTGATGAATTCTTAGATGTTTTTATATCGTATTTGGACTCAATCGATATATGAGTATATAGTTTGGTATGTTAATATATTTATTATTCAACAGTACAGTGTGACAGACTTGAATTTGACAGAAAAAAATGCAAGTGAGTACACGATAATTGAGACTCTTAACCCTCAAGTAGTGTCGGTCAAAAATGGCGGTGACAAACACAAATACAAAATAAAATCCGTCAAAATCCGTTGGCCTAACAATTGAAGGAAATCGGTACATTAAATCAATACAGAATATTGTACAGTATATATTATATAGTTCTTTGCGTATATGGGCTTTTCAGCCCCATTAGTTACCTCCGTACATTTTTATGTAAAATTGTCCCGCCTTTTTTTAATTGCAATTTCTGAAAATCCTGCAATAAGTATTTTTAATTTCTAACCGATTCTACTCTTAGAATGACGTGAGTATTTTCATACAAACTTTCATTCTCTATTTTACCATCTTAGGTAACATTTCCAATATTCGTTTCGTGAATCGTTTTTATTGATCGTCGTGAATCGTTATTCCAAATTTCTAATGATTATTTTAAATGCGACGTCCATACTGAAGTAGGTTTTTTTTTTATTTATTAATGAACAAAGAAAATACATGGAGAAAATAAAACATAATATCATTCACAAAAAAGGTTTTCGCTTTTTTTTCTTATATTTGGCTTTGAGTAAAAAAAAAATGTTTCTGGAAATATTCTTATAAGTGTATCCACAGATTAACAGGTCCATTTAACCCTTTGGGTGCGGAACCTTTAAAGCAGTCAATAAATACGTCAGCACTGACTACGCATGGCTATTGTTGTCATGTAATTATGTCTAATAATATAGGTACCAAAGCAATACATCACACGTAAGGTAGAATCGGTAGAATCAGTAGAAGCAGTAGGCGATTAAATGTTATCGCTTTTAGCGAATTCCGTTCATAAAAATGATAATTTAGGAACTTGAAAAACCAGATAATACCAGAAAAAAACAAAGCCGATAACACTTTAGAATGATACACAACAAATGTTGAACAACTGAATGAAAACAATTGAACATCGTAAACCTATATAAAAGGATATTATGTAATACTTATTTTATCAACATAAGGCGACAATTTTTAAAACGTATTAATTAGATAAGTAGTTCCTTGTCCAGGGTGGGAACCGAGCTCGCGAACTGTGGCGTGGCAGTCAGGTATCTTCATTAACCGCCAAGCCAACTGGCCCGACATTCTTTATCGCCACTATCTATTAACTAATAATATAATCGATGTGAAAGTTTTTAATATTAGTGACTCAATCACGCATAAACGCCAAAATAAATGGATTGAGTGTAACTTGTGACATAGATTGTATATTATGATCTACCTTGACTGGTACATAGGATCCTTTTCTTCAGAAAATAACTGGGGTCCTCGGGAACGAGGGTAAAGATAACGTGGGTACAAAATAATAAGTTAGGTAGGTAGTAATTAATATGAAGTAGTAGAGCTCTTAGTACAGGGTTCGTGGCGAGCACTACCATACCCATTTCCGTCGTTAAGCAGTGTGCACTTGTATAACTGTGTTTCGGTTGGAAAGGTAAGGGGGGTGAAATTACAGGCACATGAGACATATCAACTTGAAGTCGCAAGGCCGACGACGCATTGGCAATGCCCCTGGTGTTGCAAATGTCTATAGGCGGCGGTGACAACCGGGTGTAACGTCTGCCTATTCGCCTACTTGACATAAATTATTTAAAATAAAGTTGCATCCATACCTACCGAATAAAAAACATACTATAATATTCATGTTATATATTTGTAACTAACCGTTATCGAAACATCGAGTGACGTTTGCCTTCGATACCTACGTATAATTTATATAACACTTGCACATCGAATCACTTATATAACTAACGCTATTACTAGTAGGTAGGTACCTGTGTTATACATAATATATTTATATATAATCTATAGCCAAGCTGGCAGAGTATTGTTGTAACATAGAAATGTAAATTTATAAGTACCTATATTTTATTTAGTTTCCACTCGCGTGCGTGTCTCTTGCGCAACAACTAGGTTTATTCCCAGGCCTTGTTGTTTTCTCAAAGTACCTAGAAATTTGTGTACGATAGTCTCCGTTTGAGTATTATTTTTTCATTTTATTTGTACTTGCATTATGTTTTCAAAGTTAATTACATCTTTTGAAAACTAATAAGATCATTATAGTATTCAGTACAGACAGACGGGTGCCTTAAGAAAAGGGTGCCAAATGAGATCATAGAAGGGTGTCTAGGTTTGCTCCGTCTGTTTGTCATGAATTGGACGGTTGAATATTTTATATGCGAAAGTTTGTGTGTGTTGCTGTACCACTCAGATCCGTAACGGCTGATCGGATTTGAATGAAATCCCACACACAGATTTATTTTAAAAGATACACCACCAGGACAGGTATTATAAATAATACAAAATATAGAACAAAGGTAATATTCTTAACTGTATGCCTATTATAGGGATACAGCATTTATTGAAGTAGAAACAAGGGAGAACAATAATACTAGAGGTATAAATTACACGAGAAAACTAAATTAAAAATGAAATGAAATAACATTATAATTAAATTAAATATAGAAATAATTAATAACAGATAAAATGTATGGTTCGTAGATCCCCGATCGATAATTTTATTTTAGAATCTGTTGAAATCGGCAAAGAATAAGTCGAGATCTGGCAGAGTTGTTCGCTACAAAATCTGGCGATAGGAGCATGTTTTCTGAGATTGGTTTTTACTATGGTTTGTGGAATGTTTTTAATATAGGTTTCCTGAGTAGGTGGTATAAAAAATAGTGACCCCAAATACGTCCTTGAGGTACGCCAGATATAGCGTGAAATGTAAGACTCATAGCCCTTTACCACAAAGTGTTACTTATCACTAATATGTTTTGAACCAGGATAAGAGCGATCCATGAATTTCATAATCCTCAAGATTTCTTAGCATTGATTGACATCAGGTATTTATTTATTTATAGGTATGAATAACCTTGTCGAATGCACTGCTAAAATCAGTATAGATGGCGACTACTGAGCAGCTACGGTTAACATTAGTTGTATAAATTATACAGAGTTATTTTATTCCGGGTAAAACATGAGATCGCTCGGAAAGGCAGGTGAAACTGCGGCGCGAATATTAGTATTTCAATAAAAAAAAAAAAAAAAAAATATGACTAATAATCAAACGATTTTGTGTTGTGTCTACGAGTAGTTTTTTGTGTCACAAAATTCTTAAACGCTATGACGCGGGCGGCCCATCCACCTGACGGTAGTGGTCGTGGCCACAGTCACCTTTAATCTTTTCCCGGTTTGCTAATGTGTCGCCCATCTATAAATAACTTCGATTTGACTTAATATCGAAGCAAAATTTCAAGCAAAAATTGTATTAAAGAAAATTTTGAGAGCCTCAAATTATGTTAATGCCAAATTATTGGTGCAACGGTCCACACGTGCGCGAGTATCTAACATTATAGAACAAACAAACAAATTGTAGTTTACGATTGCATATTTTATAGTCAATAGGAGTTAGCTGAGCTGAGTAGAAAATGTTAGAGATTATTAAACTGTGGTTAGAGATGTGAAAGTATCCACAGACCTAGATTTTGGTATAATCTTAAATAATTTAAAAAAATAGGTTTTATTGCTGATCCAAAATACAAGCAACAAAAACAACAACCGTCAGAATTGTGATTGTAAACATCTTTGATTGCCAAAATAAGAATCAACTCTCATTCTCATAGTTGATTTCACTCTGCTGTGTTCATTATAGTCTGTGATAATCCGTTAAATTTACTTTCTTTGTTTCTTTCAACATTTTGCTATACATTTTATCTGTTAAAGGCCAAAAATAGCTTGTAAAATAAACATATCGAGGTACGCTACTTAAATAGCATGATAGTATTGTTCGGAACATGTGCAAAGTTATGGTAAAAGAGTATCTTAAAAGATTTAGGTCTGTAACCTTGGTGGTTACATCGTCAACGAATGATACTGATGAATAAATGAAAAGTTTGTAATGATTTTTTATGTAGCCGAGACGGAGTGTCCGCATTAACATTTGCTCAAGGTGACCGCGCTCGGGAGTTGCGGCTGACTGAGCATCGGTTGAAATGTTGTTATTTATTACACCTTCAATATACCTCTGCTTGTTTTGTACATGAATGTTTACTTCGTTGACTTCAACCACCGAGACTTATGATATACTAGCGTATACCAAAATGCAGAAGCATAGCACTTAATGTAGACAAACCTATTTCGATTTTCTTTTTATTAGAACTTTGATGTTTTAATTCGTAGTAGTGCTTGCCCACGGATCGAAATTCGAACATAATCATAAAATATATGAATTTGCATATTAAAAAAATAAACTAAATGATTCCAAGTTTTTTTTTTAATTGATTACACATTACATAAACAAAAAAGACGATTCGAACAGAAGAGATTTTTTTGCCTATTTGTCCATAGATTTTCATGCGACATATAACTTGAACAGCATGTGCTATACCTTCTCTAAGTTTTGCTGGTTTAGCTAACATTTTATCTTTGTTCCAGACGGAGGATAGAAACGTATCGACGGCGACAATCAGAGTGCGTGCCAAGATTCGACCAGTCGTTCACCGGCGCTTGCGAACAGCAGAATCTGGAGACGAGTGCGCTTCAGAAGCGTTACCTCGAAGGCAAGGCTAAGCGGCAAGCTAAAAAGAGCGATCGCAAGCCAGATTTGCCCACTATCAGCGGCAATGTGCATAGCAGTGTCGTTCATGTGGTAAGGAACCAATTTAGTTCTATGGTACGAAAATATTGTCATTAATGCTTTATGCTTTACATTTAGTTAGATGATACCTTAAAAGTAATTCTGTATACAGACAATAGAAATTGAAGTAATGTTACGTACGATAACTATTAAGTAATAGTATCTTTAGATCGTGTATTATAGTGCCAGCCAGACACTAACCACTGCATGAACCCGTGGCATGAACAAACGAATGTACTTTAATCAATAACATGAAAATCTTTTGCAATATGAGGATTTTTCACTAATGTTTTTTTTTATCGAAAGACACTACAGTTCACAATGTCTATAGCTACCAATTTCATACTTACATAATAAATTTATTTCTTAAAATTAACTTGAACACATTTACGAATATGATAGGAGTATGCCAGAAAAAATACAGTATCAATGTAATGAGATGATCAGTGCTTCTGTTCCACTTTGACGCTTATGTACGTTTCTTCATTGCTTATGTAGATAGCTTATATACTTTCTATTATAGTAGGCTCTTTCGTATGTTTTACAACCTATTCGCCTTGAGCAAGTAAACTTCCTTGTTTGTATTATGTCACGTGAACTGTGGATGTGCATAGTTCTGCACGTGTCGGCATTGTGTTGTGTACATACAAAATATAATCTTAGTAGTAACTCGTAGACCATGTTCATCGTGGTAGAAATCGTGTTATGTAAGAAACTGCATTGATTTTGTTTGTACCTCGTCCCTTTCACGTCTTAAAAGTAATAAACATATTGATTTTGTTAAGTATATGAGTATATACACCCAAATCCAAATAACTGGCTGTCCTTCGTAGTTTTATCCGGTTCCCGAGGGATGCTACATTTTCCCGAGATAAAAGTCTTGAGTTACTCCTTATAACATCAGCTGGCTCCCAGAGAAAGTCCCTTCAAAGTCGGTCTAGACGTTTTAGAGTATATAAAGATTCGGCGATTGCACCGAACTTTGTGAATTAAGAACTGATTTACAAATATCGCTCTCACTCACCTAAACGAGCACTATGAATGAGAGGCGCACGGGGTGAGCACACCTCGCACTTTCATACAAATTACACAGATATTTAAAACCTTAAATACAATACTCATTACCAAATACAGAAAAGGACATTATTGTTTGTAGCACGTGCCGTGTGTACCAGCTAAGTCGCCACACCGGACGTGGCTCGACGTCAATTGACTTGACCCTCTGGCATCGCATCCCGTTCCTCAGCGCGATACACTTACTCAGCACGCGACACAACTATTGTCTATTTGTAAATGTTCCGGTGCTAATGTTGATAACTGCGAGCACATGGACTTGATAATAAAAATGATATTTACAACCGAAAACCACTTCCAAATTACTTAAAACTTGTAAGTTGAACACTTAGAACTTTGACTCATATTCGTATTGCAAAATTACTGAGTAAACTTTCATAGTTTACTCGTAAGGCGTGGTGTGATCATCGTATTATGAAGTTAGAAAACGTAATAGGTACAAAGTGAACAGGCTTTTAAGATTAAAATCTATAACGTAATTAGTATTTGCCAATAATATTCTGCGTCACTTTCTATAGGTATATATGTACTAGGTTTGTGCGAAGGGAATCGTTTTACCTAATCTATTCGAATGTCAAACTTCCTTGTGCCCGCTTTAATGTGCGCTAGATCATGTAGGTAAGGTATGGTAGGGCAATCTGCGGTTGTGCAAACTGCGCAAGTTTCACAACAGTCGCCTCGCATTGTCTCGCGCCGCTCACCGCGACGACCTCCGAGCGCCTGCGCTGTTTTCTGACACATTTATTATGTACCAATTTTATTGTATCACGATATAAATGATGCACAAAATAAAATTCATGATCCTTATGAAACTAGGTTCCACTGATACAATCATAAGTTTTAGAATTTATTAAGGTTGACCGAAGTTCGTACCTAATATTAGCAAAGTTGTAATTTATATACAATAATGCTCAAAAGTAACAGAGACTGAAATATCCATACTACAAAACTCCACGTAGGGTTGAGAATTACTTGTAGGTCTGATGTTTGTCTCTATTCGCTTTTACACCTTGACACGAATTATTCAGTAAGCATTGAGGGCTTTCGACTTCTGTGCTCTTTGTCCTTCAGAATTGTTAGAATCAGGTCATTGAGCGGAGGATTGTTAATTAGGGGAAGTAAACAGCTACAGGTTTTTCAAAGCATATCTACGATTAGGTCTGTATTGCTGGAGAGAGTTTTCATTTTCATTCCAAGGAGTTTACATTATAAAGTATATTAATTATGAATCACTTGAATGAAAATAAAGATTAGGAGATAGTTGTAATAATAGAATTGATAGTAGAAAATAATGCGTATACTATTGATGAATAAATATAGATAGTTATTTACTTGTGTGTTTATCTTGATCATGTAATTACAACACTTTGCTGCGTGATCTCTGTCTGACTGAAAGGAAATAATTAATAACTTGTTGCACTAATTATTGAAGACGATTGTCGGTCATGAGTTATCTACGTACGGATGAATGACGAACTTGTTGAGTAGGTACGGTCTATGCTAACTATAGGCCCCTATTTGATACTGACACAATTTGACAGGCCAGTTGGCTTGGTGGTTAGCAACTGTGACTGCCAAACCGAAGGTCGCGGCTTCGATTCCCAACCCAGGACAAACATTTGTGTGCATGAACATGTCTGTTTGTTCTGTGTCTGGGTGTAAATATATATATAAGTATGTATTCAGAATAAAAAATACGATATGTAGTATATCAGTTATCTGGTTTCCATAGTACAAGCACTGCTTAGTTTGGGACCAGATGGCCGTGTGTAAAGAATGTCCCAGGATATTTATTAATTTATTTATATTATTAGAAGACAATTTACGTTTAAATTTTTCGATCTGTTACAGTAATTAAAATTGTTTTTAAAGATTACTGATGTTTATCTTGCCGATGATAAAGTACTGCAGAGCATCATAGAGACAGCAAAAATTTCTGCAATGCAGACTTCTACTGCAGATATTTTTACGTTATCAAAAGATGATGTAAAGGAACTAATGTTTTCAAATGATAGCTTATTTAATTTAAAGTTTATGTATCGATACATATTATAACTTGTGGAAGAATTGTTATGTAGTACACCAGTAGAACAATCCACTATAATAGAGGCGTGGTTCGATTCTAAAGAATCATGTTTGAAGTCTTGTACTTTTAGTAAAACTCGATTATCACTTTGTTTTATCAGAATACGAGTATGTAAGTATTGTTTTGCCAGAAACCTGCCTTCGAATACATCCTTATGATAATAATATGAAGAACATACCAAATATCTCATGTGTTCGTTTGATTGCCATTATAAGCGCATGAATACTGTCAGAATTATGAATAACGCACGTGATATTCACAACACATGTACACGTGATCAACTTATTTGCGTATCAAACTCCGGCTATGCTATTGTTTCAATTCCTATTACTAACACTATTATTAATAAGCAGAGATTAGATTGAGGTCTATTGCAGGCTAGAGTGCTAGAGGCTAGGTGGGTTAATTCCGTCACAAAGGCAGCTTTTGTATGAGTTATTTAAATTTGGTGTCTATTATACAGGTTTAACTAGAAAAGGACATCTTCGTTCACTATGTTTTGTTTAGATTTGGTTAGTTAATAATCTGCAGTACTTTTTATGTTCTTGTTATGATAGATTTATTTGTAGGTATCACTTAATTTCGGTAACAATTAATGAAGCGAATAATGCTAAAACTGCCTTAATAAAAGACGCTGCGTTTGTAGCGGAATTTTCCCCTAGGTTTCTTAGATTGCTTAATACTCGCCTCGCAGAAGCAAATACCTATTAATGATTAATGTTTTTGATAACATTGTGATGATTTTGTTACAGCAACAAAAATTTGGATGCGGTGACTATGAACCACCTGCAAAGTTGCAATGTGGCGGAGGTGGTGTTGGTGGAGAAGCTCTCACAAAGTTTTCCGTAGAAATTGTCCAGCAGTTAGAGTTCACTACGTCCGCTGCGGATTCCCAACCACAGCAGATTTCCACTAACGTGACAGTGAAAGCTCTCGCGAATGCGGTGAAGACATCTAGTTCGCCTCCTCCGCCGCAGCCGCCGCCGCGGATTCCCACCCCGCTAGATTGTGAACGGGAATGCAAAGCAGAATGTAAGTCGGAAATCGCCGACGATGAATTCGTCGGTTTAGACGAGTGCGCGGCGGCCTTAGAGCGCGATGCCGCCTCGGCGTTCCCCGGGCTGGCCGATCTCATCGGCGAGGACGACGGTGACGATACGTTCGAAGATCTCATCACGGAGATATCAGAGTATCCAGAGTTTATGAAGGATTTCGATCTCGACGGTGGCAAGCTGAACGGCGGCAATATGGGCTTGGAACCGCCGGAGGGTGAGCCGGCGCCGCGTCCGTACGGCGGTGGCGGCGAGATGTCACCGGCCGCGCAGACGCTGAAGCACATGGCGGAGCAGCACCAGCAGGCGGCGGGCGGAGGCGCGGGCGCGGGCGCCGACTGGGCGCGGTACCGCGGCTACGGCGGCTACCGCCCGCGACCCGCGCCGCCTCCCATCGAACACTTGCACATGTCGCAGCAGCAGCAGTTGCACCTTTCACAACCGCACCATAATCTCCAGGTAACTAACACTCCTATTATTTTTTTGGGACGGACTAGAAGGTATCATCAGCTTCAGGTTTTGAGGACTCTTCGGTGAACGAAGAGGGCTCTTGACCGAAGTCTCTTTCTATACTTTAATTATATCGAGCTAAATATAGAATTTTAATGTTGCAGCTCCATAATACTTCGTGTGTTCTAAGTAATCGCTGTTTGCTACCATTACTCACATAGACAATATATTAACAACTTTCACTTAAAAGTCACGATAATCAATAACAAGTGCTCATAAATCAGACTGCACGAGAGAAGAATAATTAAATGAGGATCGATAGAGTACGTACTCACCGTTTTAACAGTTTGGTCATAGTTAAATTTATTAGATACTGTTGCTAGGTTAAGGATCAACAGTTTAATTACCATAGTTATCTTTTTCTTGAGGTCTGACTTATATAGGTGCTCTAAAAGTCTTCTTTCTTAAAAGTGACATTTGCCAATACGTCATTCAGTTCTTAGCATTTCAAGAAAATTGTCTCTTATTGGTCATACACAGCGATGACGTATCAAACGTGGTTAATACTCATGTGACATTTGTTATTCGAACTAAACTCGGTAACTTGTACCCAATGTATGGTATAATAACATAATTCATTGTATTTCGTCCACCGGCCAATACATTGAAATACTGCTGATAAAACTAATAGTAAGTATGTAAACCTCTTACTATACTTAATTTTCATCCTGGCTTATAATCGCCTCACACTTGGTGATTGTTTCTTTCTTATAACTCGCGTACTATCTTGATCTTGAGCACTTATTGATATTCTGTCAATATGCTTTTAGTTCTTTCCTAAAATTATTATCATTTAAGCAAAATGAACCGTGATGTTGTTTTTAACGCAACGCTTTCGCGCCAAATTCTTATGCAAACAGGTAGGTAGCCACCAAAACTGTTTTTGTATTTATGTTGCGGAGTACAATTTTAACAGAGCAAATAGGTGTACGTTGATTAGCTATTACGACAAAGTACCGAGGTTTCCTACTTCTTTTGCGTAATAAAGTTAAGAAAATTGCGTTTTGTAATTATCGAGTCTTTTTATTGGGTAATTCGTGACGTGAAGGGACATAAAAAACATGGAGTCTGGTGTAGTATCGACCGGGGGCAGAGTGCGCGCGCTGCCTGACAACTTGCCACCGACCGACGACGCGACGCGGTGGTTCCGACGCAAGTGTGACGTCGGTTCGTGTCGTCTCACTCTGATGTGGAGACGGGCTCACTGGAAACTTTATATAACAATTTCTCAGTATATTATTAATTACCTATGTATCATTAGCAATATCCTCATGGTAGAGTTAAACTTTTGTTCTGAAATCTTATATCTTGTAGCAAATAATTTTTCAATAGGTAGATTTTATTAGGTAGAGCTCCCATACCTAAGTGTAAGTGTATTGTATACTTACTGAGAGTAACTTGTAGGTAGTCTTAAGTAATCCACCTTCAACAGTATTATCGGGTTATCATCTTGCTACGTGTAAATCCTCATTACTCGGCTCGTGTGCTGTTGTTTCAAGGAATTGCCACTTACCAAAAAAAGGGGTAACTCTACTTCCAAATTTTTGAGACATTGACACTAATCAACTACAGAATACCTATTATACAATTTTCCTAGGAGTTAAGTATCTACTTTATCAATTACGCATCAATTACGTTACGTTGTATCTACGTAGGCAATGATATAGATAGATAAGATTATGTTATAGGTAGGTACCAACTCACTTTAAAGTTTAACACGTGCATGTATGCCTATATCGCGAATAAGCAGATGTGTCAAACGCCATATGTCTGACATTGTTAAAACTATGCCTCTGTAAATAAGACACATATACATATATACAAAGTTCATTAGTATGCGAAACAGCACCGCTTAGCTTAATGTGTTTTACTCACTTATTGAAGCGCGCATATTGCACGATGTAATCAATAACTAGGTACCTACTTACATAAACTAGATGGAAAAATATTATGTGCATATGTAAGTGGTCCTGGCTTGAGAAGGGTCGCTTCTTATCATTAATCCACGTAAGAGAAGACGGGATAAATTCGTATTGTTGGCGGCAAGGTACTGAATTCATTCAGCGGAAGGTTATTGGCCCCGGACCTACTAGACTAACCGTGGACACATATTATCTCCTACCTCCCCCTTTTTCAGGGGGTAAATTGCGCCGCATATCCAGCTTCATACGTGCTTAAGATCTGAATAGAATCAGAAATGGTTAAACTGTCAACTGAACGGTTATAGATAAACAATATGAACATAGATTACATAACATTATAGAAAAAAAAATATGTTCGGGAAACAATATTTTTTTTATTATACAGTCGAGAGGTAAACCTCTTTAAACGCTTTAGCTGATATTCGAAAGGAATAAGAAAAAAGTGTATGATTTATGGTTTAATTTCATAGAAAATGACGGTAGCTTGTGAGTAGGATTGTTATTAGGTATTTGTAGTTGTTGTTCTCGGTAGTGTAATTTTTTTTGTATGAAAATTGTTTTCTTGAACTGGCCTAAGGATGGTATGTTTTACGTGTGTATGTTTGTATTTCTAATTCGTTGGCTCGCTCTACAGCCGTTCGACGGATTTCAACATATGAGTTGTCATCACAATTCGTTTCAGTTGTGGGAGTGACATAGGGGTGTATTAAAAAAATCGGCCTGGTGTGAGTCTGACTCGCACACGAAATGTTCCATAACACCGTACAATATTTAACAAAACTCCGAAAACGTTTCACGTATCGGAACATGCAACGATCTTATAACGTTTTTTATTATTGGTGTTATATCGGCCGTAGTAGTACACACCCTGTGAAAATTTATGTATTCTACCTGTTACGGTTCATAAGATACAGCCCGCTAACAGACATACTGACAGCGGAGGCTTAGTAATAGGGTCCCGTTGCCGCCCTTTGAGGACATTCAATTAGTGGTCTTTTAGTGGAAATGTTTGAATAACAACTAAGTATTGTTTGTTTTATAGTTTGTAAAATTATAATCTCGCTCGTCCCGACTTTTTAATTAGTATTTTCTAGTCTATTGTCTAGTTACTAGTCGGGATATTTGTTTCATTAAGTATTTTTTAATATCATACTACTTAGCAGAATTCCAGAATAAGTAATACTGATATGAATAACTCTCCAAGTAGGTAAATTTGTTCGAGTGCGATGACGTCATGTACCCATTTCCTTCGACATTTCTGCCTGACGCTCACTGCTCGCTCATAAATGAATGAACAATTCTAATCTCAACGGCTCGAAATAATTGGTCGGATTGGAAGTCGAGATGACACGGACTCTGGACGATGACACTAGAAGTGCATGAATGAAAAAAAAAAAGGAGGCCCCCCGCCCGATTGCTTCCTGTACCGGGAGACGGGACCACGTGTCCCTTCCTCCCTCAGCTTACCGCACTTTCTATCGCGCATTAAAGTCATCAAGTCACACAGACACCCCAAATTTCCAACAGCTACAACACACGTTACAATTGTTATTATAAAATGTAATATATTATATAGGTGTATACATAAGTAGGTACAATCGAGTACTTTCATTACGTTGTTATCGGTCCGAATGGATGACATAACAGTTTTTCTGCTCACTTAACTTAAAAACATTTGCAATAGGTCACTTGCGCAATTTCTAAAACTTTCCTAAGGGATTGTTCGAGCACGTTTTCAAAACAAGGATAAAAGTGAAATATTTTGTAAATGTCACGGAATTACGTCACAGCTTTGGTAATATTGTTTTATGATGCCAAGAATAATGATTCCATGAATGAAAATTATTTTTTACTGCAAAACAAAAATCCAACAACGTGATCCATACAAAGCTTACAAATATGGTTATGTAATATAATCTATATTATATATAGGGACAGATCAAATAAGTAATTTCATAGACAACTATCTATCTAGAGTTGCTAATATCTCAAGGATTCCTCACCCTGTATCGAGGAACACTACGCTACCCTTTTTTTTGGTAAAACTGAATTAACTAATAGTAGTTACCTTATAAACGCTAGCATATATCATCTTAGGGTACAAAGTCAGGCAAGGAACCCTCATAGTTTCGCAGTGTCTATCAGTCTGTCACCGACACTTTACTCATCTGAAAGCAGACGTGTTATATATGTATTTGATATTTATGACGCCTTCTACTTACCCTTATCAAAAGAGATTTGAAAGTGAGGTTATATTTTTTTAAGGGTGAAGGGTTACCTATTGTTTAATAGGTGTCTAAAAATATGGAGGGTCGAGTTTCACACTTTCCGATTTTTTTACTTTTATGTGTTCAATAGCTCGCGGGTTAGCGATAACGATAGTCGTGTAGTTTACAATTTTGTTGAGGAATTCTGTCATATAGTCAAAAGTCCACGGCGTTATCAGAATTGGGTTATATACGGGGTATTTAGAATAGTATTATAAATCAAAATTGGTTGATATTCTTTTTTATGTCGGTGGAAATATTTGTTTAAATACTTTAAATTATTTGAGAATCCATAGGTACATATTAGACCATATTTTTTTCATAGTACAGATACTTCAACCCTTGCCAGTTTATCGACTCACTTTTAAATCAACATTTACTCATAACTTACGTATTGAAAATTCATTGAAAATATTTCTGGCTGTATAAGATGAAAGCTTGCGACTTGTCGCTTGTAGGCGGTCCGTTCGATCGTATGTCGTAGGCGGGCGGGGTGACGCGGCGCCTCGGTCCGGTCGATTCCCTGCATAGGAACATTCTGGCTGACAACATTTTCACATAAATGTACATACCACAAATATTAAACATTCCTTCACATTTTGGTACTAAGGAGGAGCTGGCCGAGACAATATTTAAAACCCTAAACTTATACCATTGTTCCCCACGCCGGAAACCGGTCCAGTGCAGTCTGCAGTTTTGTGGAGACCATTTGCCACACCATTTCTCGAGTGGACATATTTTAAAACTTACGTAGAATTAAAGCCGGTTAGAGCAATAAAAGAGGACACATATTCTTTGAAGACGTAGACGAAGTAACAGAACGATTTCCCAATGCTATGTCTCAGTAAAAAAGCCCACCAAAACTTGTTCAGAATGTCGATCGTGATTTGTCGAGTGGACCTAATATGCAGTTGGTACAATTTGTCCTAGATTATCATTACATAACACGTTTATACCTTTGTCCCTTAGCATTGAATACGGTTTGGGACCTACCTGTTGGGAATCCCTGTTCAAGTTTATACGGTTGAGCTGATAGCTTTTCACCTTTTTTTTTGTCACAGATCGTGGCGATAGTATATACAAGTACCGATGGTCGATATGAGTCCCTGTCGAAGACCGACGACGTCGGCACGATGTATTTACTTACTAAAATAAAAAAAACGATCAGTTTTGTGACACTATCATAAAGTAAAATAATTTACTTGAGGAATACGTTGATTTAATACGATGAAGATATAGGTATATTAGCGATTTTCAATATGTGATATATATGTTTTGGTCGTTGACTGCGTGCATGTTATGCCATAGTGTTATGCTATGCTGTGAAAGGATGATTGGAATGCAACGCGCGGTGTCCGTACGAGCTGACGAAGTGAAAGACCGCTAAAATAGGTATAATGCTACACACAGAGGTATTTTACTTGTAGTATTTTAAGCTGGAACTTAGTATTATGTTATAAAACGGTATTCATGCAAATAAAACCATACAACAATACAAACAATATACTCATTTAGCAAATCGTTAAAATATGTAAATAGGTTACGTATCTTTGGCGAAAAATATAAAAATAGGAGTTCAAATCACATTTACTTTTAAGTTATAATATACAGGACAAAACACTAGATCCTCTAGACAACTTTTTACATTCTCATGTCACAGCAAACTTTACCTACCTGCGTTTGCGATAGCAATCATTGGGTCAAATAAAAAAAAAGATATACGGACAGATAGCCGGCATGCCGTTATATCGTCTGGCTTAACAATGCTGCATACTGCTTAGCGGGTTTAGCACACTATTATGTCGACCGAGAACAACAAAAATTGCGGGCGCTGGCGCACGGAGCGGTGGCTCGCGCTTGCCTCGGAACAGGTTTGCGGCGCGTCATGCGTGATGATGTGTGTTCATTTGTTCACCTCTATGTCCGACTGGCAGCTGTCACCGCTGCACCCGCGCCCGCGGGCCCCGCGCCCATATATATGCCGTCGAGCAGTACTCTTTTTATTTCCATCTACAATATTTCACCAGAAGTCGCTATGACATAGGGTTATAAAAACCTCAAGACTTGATTTACGTTTATGCATATTACTATAGCCCTAAAATTACAAGGTACATATAAAGAACATGACATTTCAAGACTCGTCGTAGGTAATAGGTATGAATCCTGATGAATATTGTTACCAAAAGAACACATTTTGGTCTGAGATAAATCTGTCAACACATCACATCACCTGTTTTATTTACAGAAACAGAATGTTTTAGCTCATAAATGTATACAAGATTGGCAAATTATCGACGAGAATTAATTACGAGAACAGGTTATTGTGTTAATAATTTGTAATTATTAAAATTTAAGTATTTTTTTTTTAACTTGTTTCTTATTTATTAAAATGTACGCACTACTCCAATTATTGTATTGAGTAACTTGATTAAGCGCATTAGTGATAATGTGTTGAAGATGGTAAGCACACAAAACCTAGAAGGGAGCTGACTCGAGTGCAATTTGAGAAATACATCAGTAGCTGAGTTGCATACTGTAGCGATAGGTCTGTGAGGCGGGTTCTACAAACTACAAAGTATCCTACCACCGCCTTATATTTTATATTAAATAAAGTGCTTTGTATAAACATCATCCAACTACACACAGTTCATATAGGTACTATAGTCTGAAATAAGTATGATTCCAGAAATTGGACCCATTCATTTTAGTCTGTGCATTTTTACTCTATTCTCCTTAGTACTGCTTATTCTATGTTTGGGTAGTAGAAGAACCGCAAACCGGTTAGGAATATCCGGTTGGCAGTAGTACATTTATGTACGCTTATAGTAATGTGAACGCGATTGTCAGGTGTCAGCGGCGCAGCACATGCAAGTGAGCGGATCGGGGGGCGGCGGGCACGTGTCGGTGGCTGCCCAGCAGGGCTTGTATGCCAGCTTCCAACATCAAGGGACGCCTACGCCGCAACATCATCAAGGTATGCAACACATCGCACACACCCCAATCATACTGATAAACATACAATATGTATTTATATAAATTTTAATAATCCACTATCGAAGCAAACAATGGTATTTAATAATATTATGGTATTCGCATACACTTCGCTGTATGCTAATGTGATGATTCAATTTCGGACAGTTGTTTTTTAATTCATGACGAATCGACAGTGTAGAACGAGTTTGTGTAGTCAGCGAGCTTCAAGTGAGAAAACAACCACATTTTACGTTACATTGAAAAACAAAGAAATCTTGCACACAATGTTTACTCTTCAGAACACTCGTTTAGTGGATACAATAATCTGTATACGTACAGCTATAACATAGGAGATGATAGTTCGTCGCATGTGCAGAGGCATACACGCAAATAAGATCTCTATGAGGTTGCGATAAGCGATAGCATTAGTGGCCGCCAGTTCAGTAGAGCCGTGAAGTGTGGACGAGGGGCGGAGGGCTCGTGGCCGAGGTTGACGATCTGCGAGAATGCACCAAGTCGCGCACCTCAGGGATGACATTAGATTGACGTGTTTATTGCATCCACTACGACTATACCATGCATCTGAGTCAAGTTTAATTTGAAACCGTTAGATTCCGTAGTGGAGAAAGTAATTCAACGGGATGTGAAAACGTTACTAGGTCTAGACACCTAAGCTGAGAATATTTTTATCGAACCGTGACATCTCTGATCTGTCCCCGATTAATCCATTTAATCATTATGCTAATTATTTCGATGAGGCAGTTGTAAAATTATAATTTAATTTGTGGTTATAAATGCTTTGGTATTAGCAATTAATCGAACTATCATATTTTTTGCAGTACCGTTATAGAAATTCGCCATTAGTTTTCATTTTAAGAGTAATCTGTGTTTCGTAATTCGGCATTATATATTTTCTTGTGTGTAGGCAGTGGATGCGATACGTACTCGGTGTCGCAGTCGCAGAGCATCAACTTCTCGCAGGCGATGCGCGCGCGGCCCGCCGGCGCCGGCGCTGGCGCCACGCAGCAGGCCGTCGCGCCTGGACAGGGGCCTCCGCTTGGTAAGCCACACTATTATTTACTACAACTCCTACAACTTTGACCAACTATAGGTGAAAATTAACAACTACCACCTGATATCCCTGCCGTGGTTTACCCAAGTGAGTACAGCATGGGGTTATTCAAGAACGGTCTGAAAAGATTTTTTCAGGGTTGGCAACGCGCGAGTTAAACCCACGGTCCATAAGTGCCGCTGACCTTTTACCATTAGACGAGCTGTCGGCTGGTATACGATCATTGTAGCATAAAAGTATAGATGCTAAAAACGGTTAAATCTTTGCATAGTTTAAAGTTTCCTTTCCCTAACAAGTACCTTACAATAGGTAAGTAGTACTTACTATCTTACCTGCACGTCTGTGAACAATAACCTTCCTCATTCTCATGAATTATAAATATGGTGATTTATTGAGGTCAAATCAACAGGAAAGTTCCTTATCAATAATTACTATTCCTAGCGTTATGTGATTGGCTTGCAGTGCCGATACTAATTACGATATTGTCGATCATATTATTGTTATTTATAACTATAACGTCTAGTTTTTCGTTATGTAGGTACCTATGCATAATGAACTGTACTACTACAATGTAATGACTTTAGAGTTAAATTGATTCCAGTAGGTAGTCATGAAGTTACGAATTTGCCATTTGTTGAATATAATTATCAGTCGCTTCATGACTCATCACTAAAGCACTTCTCATTGGCATGTATAATGATAGTGACATCGAATCGATAAATAATAAACTTTACGTTGTGAAAAAAATAGGCGTAGCGGCAGCGGGGATATCGCGCGAACACCAAGCTAAGATGATGCAGCAACAGCAGCAGCAGATGTTGCGGGCCCAACAGCAGATGAGGCCGCCACCGCCTGAGTATAAGCCGCGCTACGTGGGCCCAGGGGTGGGTGTGGGTGTGGGCAACGTGGGCATGGGTCCTGGGGGCGGAGTGGGAGCGAGAAGGCCGGCCGCCCCGAGGCCCTTCGTGCAGCACCCGCGGCAGTACTCACCCGAGTGGCGACACGTGCAAATAATGCAGCAGCAGGCAGCTTCAAGGCAGCAGTCCCCATATCATCACCAAGGTAATTTATATATTATGCATTATCCGATATTCACCTTAATCAAGTAATTTAATTTACTTACCTTTACACTCTGGATGGTTCGAAGAAAAATCTTTCGATTAGTCGAATATTTAGAATAAATATTATGGGATATACTTTACACACGGTCATCTGGTCCCAAACTTACCAGAGCTTGTACTATGGAAACCAGATAACTGATACATACTTATATATATACATCTAGATTTATATATATAGGCGAATATATTTACAAATCATACATACATGTTCGTGCCCGCAAATGTTTGTCTTGGGTGGGAATCGAAGCCACGACTCGCGGCGTGGCAGGCAGGTTCACTAACCACCAAGTCAACTGGCCCGTCCAATATAGAATATTACTCATATGAAGAATTATTTAATTATGAATTCAAATATTTTAAATCATGTCTCATGTAGGCTCAGTACAGAATACCTAAATTAAATTAGGACAACACTGATTATTATATTTTATTATAACTTGTTGTTTTGAACGGAAACAATTGCAAAACATATTTATATCATCAGACTTTAACATTTGAGTTTACTACTTATTTCAATGTAGATTACAGACTACATTACAGTAATGAATAGGTCGATTAGTGAATATACCAACGTCCATCATTATACAAATTTTGTTTATTTTTAATACTTCCATTGACTAAGAAACACGTTATACTACCTTCATTTAATAATATGCAGGTACCCTATATTATATTATGTCATTATGAATTGAAGTATCTATGCTATTTACTCGTTCGTTCCTTTTATGTAAAGACTCGTTTTGCCGGTTTATTACCGGTTTCAGGGATTATCTTCATATTTTATAAGTGCAATTTCGAAGTAAGTTGAGTAGGTTACCTATACTACCGGCACGCTATGATGGCCGTTATGACGTTTCACATTGTCATAGGAAAAGAAACTGTATTGCTTTGGAATAAGGTTCATTTTCATCATCATACAATTAGTTGTTGGATCAATAGATGCACCTTGTGATGTGACTGAAGGAATAAAGGTTATTTTTCTTTGTCATTGTTAAACGTCAAAACGGCCATCATAGTGTGGCGCAAGTTTAGTAAGTCTCATCAAATCATGTCAGTTCTTTTCACAACTGGGAAAATGTAACGATTTTATTTTAGTCAGATCTAAATTTAATTTGGCTTGGAATAACCAACGTTTGTTCCATATCGGTAAAAATAATTGAAATTACGGCGATTTATAAATGGTGTGACGTCATTGTATAAGTTGAAACGGTCGAGTCACCTCATACAAATAGCTATAACGGCAAATGACGTTACGAGTCAATCGCTCTATACACAATACTAGCACTTTATTTATACCTACTACTATTTTAATATAGACTATTTTTAAACAGTAATTCTTTCGAATTCATTTTGTAGTGGTGACTATCTTATATTATAACTAGCTGACCCGGCAAACGTTGTTTTGCCACATTAACTTTATTATAAACTATACATTAAAATTTATCGTACTACAATTATTATATTCGATTGCCATCTAGCAACCCTATTGCGAATCTGTGGATGGAACAGAATAATATAAAAATCGCGATTACAGAGGTTGATCGTAGAAGGGTGAAAATTTTAAGTTGAACTATGTATTTGTCAATGATAAATCATAATAAAATAAAAAATGTTGTCAAGAAAATTGCAATAAATATTTAGGGGTGGGTCACCCTTATCATTTAAGGGTATGAAAAGTAGATGTTACCCGATCAGAACAACCCGATATGCACACACAATTTCATACAAATCGGTTCAGCCGTTTCGGAGGAGTTTGTTGACAAACACTGCGACATGAGAATTTTAAATATTAGATAGTAGGGAAAGGGATTGTCTTCAAATAAATTAAGTTATTAATAGTTAATAAATCCGTCTATCAGGGTATTGGTAAAATTGAGTAACTTAATATTGTATTCGTTTGCTTATTATTTGACTTATCTCTCACAATAGTAAAACCGGTATATTTATTAAACACGTAACACGTTTTCGTTTTAATTTAAAACTATTTCCAAAAAATGTTAAGTACTTTCACTACGTCATACGCTCACAACACGTGTTTATTTACATGAGAAAAAAAATAAAAAATAATACGTATAACAGTCACTGCTACGATCGATACACAAATAAAACAAAAAAAATGGTGTCGTGGGACACCAGATAGGAACGAAGTTCCTTATTATGAATAATATGAGAAAGTATCATTTTTGTGATTATTTAAATGAAACATGGCTGCGGTGACCGTTTACCATCAGACCGGCTGTCAACTTGTTTGCCACCTTAGTAGTAACAAAAGAAACAAATATTTTCTGGCAGACCGTCAGTCCGTCATTCCGTCATTCCGTCAGTCCATCAGTCCGTCATTCCGTCAGTCCGTTAATTGGTAAAAAGAAACTTATTGAAAATAGTGTAAAGTGTTATAGCAAAAAGTGTCGTTACAACTTTTGGTCTTCATTTTTTCCGTCTAACCCCCTTTCGCAACGCACGATAAGGAACTTCGTTCCAAAAAAATAGCCGAAAACTGTATAGTAAGTAAGACAGGAGACCGGCTTCGTTCCCATCCCTACGCCGTGATGTTTGCTGGATGAGAGGTGACAACGGTCAGCTATCAATCGATCAGTTATCGACCGGCGAAGGCAGAAAATCAAATTGAATTGAGAAAAAAATTATAGGTAATTATTAAAAATAAAAAAAAGTTTAAATCGCGATGGTAAAATAGGGGTTGGTCGTAGAGAGGTGGAAAATTAAGAGTAATATATTTTTTATTCCAAGTCATGATAAAATAAGAACAAAAGTCTTGCCAAAAAAATTCAGATTTATAATTTACAAATAAAAAATAGGGGTTGATTTTAGAGGGTTGAAAATTCAGGGATGTATTTATTTTTCTATGTTGTATCATAAAAAAATAAAGATTTATCTAAAAATAAAAAAAATAAAAATTTACGTTGCCCTATTCTCAGACCTACCCAATATGCACACAAAATTTCATGAGAATCGGTCAAGCCGTTTCGAAGGAGTACGGTATCTAACACTGTGACACGAGAATTTTATATATATTAGATAATAATTAAACCTCTTTCATGCATCTATTCTATAAGTCTATGGGTTTGAAATTCGTAACAATAATTAAGTTTTCTTTAATTAAACAGGTTTCGGAATGGGCGGCATGGGCGGTGGCATGACGCAGCAGCAACAGCAGCAGTTGCAGCTGCAACAGGCGCGATTGCAACAACAACAACAGCTGTTGCAGCATCAACAACAACAACAACAACAACGGTACGTAATTATGTTTACACATTTTATTAGCTGTCACTATGTGCTAATCAGAATCATCAGCTCGTTGGTCAAACGAGAAACCTAAAGTATAAATCTATACCGAGCAGTGCTGTTGAACGAACTAACACAAATACAAAATTACTGTAACAAACACCTGTATATGTTATTAGCTCTCCCCCGCGGTTTCACCCGCGTTCCCGAGGGATGTAACGTTTTTCCGGCTCAACAAGTATCTTATGTCACTTCTAATACCTCCAAGAATATGTCGCACCTTTAGAATTGAAGTGGCATAACTCAAAATTTTAAGAAAATGACTTTTGTACATGAAATTACTTATAAACATATATTCTATCAGTTTATTATAAATAAATAGATTATTTTAGTCCAGAAAAGGACAAACGTGCTATTTCCGTCTCTTTAAAATCACGCGGTTACCGCGCATCCCTCTGTATTGAAGGATCTCATTCAAAGTTGCGTCAACAGTGCTAAACGCTGGACGTAGTGCGGTTGCTCCGTAAAGGGCGGAAACTGTAATCTGCAGTTTTAATACTAAACGCAAGGTAAGTTATTTCTTTGATACATATTTTTGTAATGACTCATTTTGGTTTTGGGCGTTTCAATACTAAATGATTATAATATTGTGGTGTCGTATTAGTACTGCCGTCATTTTATTACCAAATATTGCTTAAATGATCGAGCCTTATTTTATATTATTGCTTTACTTTACTACCAATTTTGTGACTACGGAGACGTATAGGTAAATATGTTTATTCTTTACTGAATGATATGAGACTTAGTGAGCTTTATTTTGAGTTGAGTCTTTTTATTTTTATTTCAGTTAAAGTTTGAGATCAATAATGAAAAGAAGTACAGATCTTATTTTGCATCTATTAAACCGGAATGAAATATTATGCATGAACAGGGTGAAGAGATGAGAACAGCAAGTGCAGAAGGTTATACTAGTGCTTAAAATGGATCCAAAGAGCGTGATAAGGAAAACTATTAGAAAATACCCTTGGATAAGGCGACGGATGGAAGTCCTAGATTGAATTGAAATTTTACTGCAAGTGGAAACTGAACAACGGATTCTAAAGGAGATTAACAATACGTCCATAATCAGCAGTGAGAATAGCGTTAATCCAATTATCAAAGAACAAACATCACAAAACATGAGAGATCGACCCAGTAGTTCATCATCATCCAGTTCTGTTGTTTGTTTGTATTATTATTATTTTTTTTTTTTTTATTAGTTATTCATAATATTATATTATTGTTCAATAATTCTTCACTTTTGCGATAGCACACAGGTATTACTAGTGAGACTAAATAGATTTTATGTAATAAAGCTAAGTTGGTTTTAAAAAAAAAAGAGTTATTGCTGAGTTTATTGTCGGCTCTTCTCAGTAAAAAACATCCTTCCGAACCGGTATTAGAATCAGACTATTCATAAGTGCTTGGAAAGGCCTATTTGAATAAAAATATTTTCATTTCATTTCTTCTATGTCATAATCTTCAAGTTCCAGCACAACGTCGTCGTCATCAAAATCTTTTACATAACCGAAGCAAAGCTGAGACGAAATGAAAATAAATAGCTCACCTTCTATCATGTCAGGTACTCAAATCGATTACACGAATATAATTTGTGCCGAGCCCTCAAATAGCAAAATACGGTTAGATAAAGACATAAACTACCGTCAATCACCTGTGCATTCTTTGCAATCAGAAGTCGATCTGAGTGACGCTGATCCGACTTACAACGATTCATCGCTACGACGCTCTTTCAGTTCATCAACCAACACGTCTGACAGGGATGGGGCACATGATGGTGACGATGCAATTGTTTCCTCAGAATAAAAAATCTAGGAAGCGCCTGCGCAATCCGTCTCAATGGAAACAAAATATTGTTAAATCTCTTCGAAATACCGGAAAAGCCTACCAATCACTTTCTAAATCTAACAAAGTAATTGTGTTTGTAGACTTCGTTGTTCCGATAACATAACCCCTGAGCGAAATATACGACTATTATTGGCAGCTAAGTAATTTTGACTTGAAGCGATCATTTATCAAGGCATGCACGATGGAGGTGAAACCAAAATATCAGTACAAAAATGCTGCCCATCCTCGTAAACCAAACAAAGCCATTTATTTTACAGCTGATTGCCAAAGAATTCGCGTTTGTAAAACCTTTTTTTATCAATACACTAGATACTCGTATTACAGAGAGACAGATAAGAACTGTGAAACTGAAAACTAATGGCCTTGTGGAAGATCTTAGAGGGCGTTCTAGAAGCCGAGCCCCGATTAACCCAAGTCTTGTACAAGATATTAAGGACCATATTAATAGTCTACCGCGCATAGAATCACATTAACTAAGATCTTCTACTTCAAGAGATTATATTGATGGCAGCAAGAGTATAAAAGTGATATGTAGGGACTTTAATTATAATCAAAACAAGTCTCACGCCCGTACTGGGTTTTTTACTTAATATTTACAACTGAAATTAATATAAGCTTTTTTTAAGGCCAAAAAATATTTATGAGACTAATGTACAAGATATAAATATATGAATATGTATTATTAACGAAACTAAATGTGCTGTTTATGATCTCGAAGCTGCAATGACCTGTCGTAAAGGCGATGTTTCATCTTTTTATTATAGGTCAAGACTTAATTGTTATAATTTTACAATAGTTGAACTAGCTTCTAAATCAAAACATAATAATAAAAAGAAAAACGATAGTGAACTAGGTGCATATGAAGAAGTATATTGCTACTTTTGGAAAAGAAGACATGGTAATAAAGGGGCTATTGAAATAGGTTTCTGCGTTTTTGATTACTTAAAGTCCCATCAGTGAAAATAATGCAGACAAAACTTTAAATCTAATATTTTATTCAGAAATTGTATTGGTCAAAACAAAATATAATATAAATATATTGCCAGTTTATAGCAGTTTAGGCCACTGCATAAGACAGTGGCCCATTTTGACAACATTCAATCAATAACGCATAAATATCGAATTAAGGGACATACACAGAAAGAGGGAGACAATGCACATAGTTTAATTGAAAAGAAATAAAGAGAAACCTAAGATCTGGTCCTATTGACAAACCGCAACAATATATGCCTTTACTAAGAGGTGCTAGAAAAACTGGCACCCCAATTAGAGTTAAAGAGTTAAGGTTACAATTTTTTATAGACTTAAATGTGTTGCAGAACGAATGTTGATAAAAATGCAGTGGGTTTGAGGGACTTAGATAGCGAGATAAAAGTGTTAAAATTAGTTAAAGACGAGCTATTTTTATTTTACTATAAAAATACATATGCTGAAAAAGACTTTAAGAAATAAAATGAAAAAAGCGTGTGAAATTACAATAACGAATGCTTATAGTCCAAAATGGTGCTTGCAGAAAATAAAAAAAAAGATCTGAATTATCTTATAAGAACTAAAGCAATCCCTAGTATCTACGCCTGGTTCTATAACTCGCGTTTATAATTATTTTTAATAAATTAACTCAATGATCTATTTTGATCTCATTTTAGTGTTGAATCAAGATATGTTATTTTTGCTGTTTATTTAAAAAAAGTGAATGGTTGATTATGTTAATTAGTTGAGTTTGATAAAAGTTTTTTTATTTCGTAAATTCTTTCTTAGACATTTTTATAAATATATTTTGGCCAGTTATTCAAATATAACAAAATGACTTTTACTTTCTTATTTTTCTACTCTATTGATAAGAAGTATTTCATTGTTTTATATTATTTTATCAAAGGTTTACATAGTATTTGGAGATTATTTCAAACCATTGATTTTTATAAACTTACTTTAATTGAATACCAGGTGGTAATGTTATGTTGGTAGCAGTACCAGTAGATTAGTGTTTAATGATGATTAGTGAGGGAAAATTTCAAAATACACGATTTTGAAACCAAAGTCTGTTTATCACTTTCCTTTAATTTAATTAGTCTACAATAATTAAACTAGCATATTGTAAAATCTGTCACCATGTTCAAATAAAACATTAGAAATTAATCGCCTCTTTTTTAAATAGGCACAATTTGTTTATGTATCGTTAAGTAAAAAATTGACTCAAAGTCAAATATGCCAATAATATTAAATTGATTTCGGAAAATAAGTGCCATTTTTTTTTTAATGACTAATTATAAAATGTTCTAATTAGTTATACGTAAAGGTTTAGTGTCCAATCATTAAAACAATTCCTACCCTATGGTTAATAACAAAAAAATTAAAAATAAACGCTTAACTTAGAGCAATAAAATTGAAAATCTACAAAACGGCTAATTCTTCTATTACATTTTTGGTGTTTACCAAAAAACAAGAATTTTGGATTAAGCCACTTCAATTCTAAAGGTGCGATGTGTACAAAGTTTCATGATGATCGGTTAAGTAGTTTTCGCGTGAAAGCGTAACAAACAAACTTACATTCACATTTATAATATTAGTAGGAATTGTTAGGGAAAAATAATTTTGCCACAAGGAAATTTTATCTATAGCAAATATCCCGATATGGTTACTCAAATATTTACGGTAATTTGTTTTGTTGTAGCGCTTCGAGTCAGCAACAGTCACCGATGTCGCACCTTATTATGCAACAGAACCAAATGATGAGTGTGCAAGGACAGGTGAATAGAGTTTATTATACTTAAGTTTTAAATGAATTACACCTAAAGGATAAATGATCTATAAAAAACCTTTTTTTAAATTATTTATAGATGCCGCCAAACATCCACATGAGCCAGTCTCAAAGCATGTCAATGCAAGGGGGAATGGGCGGCATGGGGTCGCATCAGGGTAACCCCATGCAGGGCCAGGGCGGACCCATGCACTCGCAGAACAATCCCATGCAACAAAACTCCATGATGTCAAACGGACCCATGCAAAACCAAAACAGCAGTTCACACTCCTTCCCATCGCTCCATAACACGTCTTCCTTTTCCGGGCAAACTGCCGACTTCAATCTTGACTTCCTCGACAATATGCCTTCCACGGACGCCAGTAATCTCACCGCACAGGAACTTCTGAATTCCTTAGACAATTCATTTCTAAATGACATCCTCTAAACACCGAAGTGAACGCACACCTAGGAGCGTGTGCTTACGAGTTATAATGATCGCTAATTGACCCACTTTATTCGTCAATTAGAATTTGTCATACTTGGATGAATTTGTCTACAATTATGTTTGTACCTAACGTAAACGCAATTCTGACCAATACGAAACAAATAGGTAATGACCAAAGGTAAAAAACAAACTCGCACTTATGCGAAAACATCTTAATGTTATGGCGTAGTTACACATCATCACGAGATGATATAAACTTAGAACCCTTCCGATATCTTTTAACGTTTTGGATCACGTTGTTTTGTAGACAATTTATTGTGAAAATATTCATTTCGTAGTATTTACGATTGTTAATAATTCTTTTGTAAATATTTTATCGTAACTTTTAAATATTTGTTTATTATGATATAAGGCAAAATATTATAATTCCGATAGTCTCAGAAGGAACATCCACAAAACTGACACTCTATTTTATTCTCTTCTTATGATCGTATACTAATTTCGCTACATAGTAGGTTAATGAATATTTATTGCAGATTTTATCCTAGTTTATAAGAAGAAAAGCACAAAAGACATTATTTTATTTACTTGTTAATCATTTTATTTATGCAAACTCTGAAATTAACCGGGGCAATAGATTTCCAAACAAATTATATTAATTTATTTGTCCTTTTTTGAGATTTACAGCGGCACATGTGAACCCATCAGTACAGTACTATTGCCCGTTCGGCAAGGTTCGATGTGCATGGTGTGCAGTTGGAGTATCCGCCTGGGAAATGGCCCAATATTTTTATTTATCATAGTGAAAATGTAAATTTATTTGAACTAAGGGTATTATAAGATCATTCCTGTACCTAAGATAATAGTAGATTATACTGTGATGTCGGTCTCAATGGTCAATAGTTAATAATAGTATCAATTATTATAAAATAGATTATTGTTATTGTTAAGGATCTCATGGTATCATTTAGATCGGGATTTTGAGGGATTCTGGAATTTAGGCTGTTGGTTTCATTTATATTATCTATTCAACGAATGTGTGTCAGCAAGTTATAAAGAGCTATTTTCTCTTATTTATAATGTGTTCGTATATTTTAAGTAACACATGATAAATTTTGATTTATCTTATGAGTTAAAATGTAAATATACAAAAATCTGTTGTTAAACAACTTTAAGATGTTCTGGATGATTTATAGTCGCATAAGCGTCAAATTATATCAATGGAATTATGATACTAACCTGAACAACAAGCGTGTTTGTTTACACATAATATACCGAGATAATGAGTTCAGCTCTCTGTTATAATAACACAGCTATAAAACCAATTATTGTGAATGATAGCAACATTCCAGAGCCATTGTTAACAATGTTTTAACTTTAGGACCAATTTTTGAACGTTCTTTTGAAAATAATATTGCATATTGAGATATGGCGTTTTATTTTAGTATTATATTAACACTTGCTTTTTTAATTATAATTACAATATCAATATCTCGTCTTAACACTTAATGTCCCATGTACTACGGAGTAAACACTTTTAGAGATGAGTATTATTAAAAGTAAGGAGCTTACTTTATAAGAAGCATAACAATTTTAGCTTATGGCACACAGTACAATGTCTTTTTTTACGGATACATGCCTCTTAATTCTATCTAAAGAAATAGTCCTTCACCACATAATAGAATCGGCATGATGTTTGTAAATGTATTCTGAAAATTTCTCCAGTCTTCTCTCTAAAGCATTTATCTCCGCTGCTAATTCTCATACCATCTCGTTGGGTTTGTTGGGAAAAATACGAGGATTCCGCACTCGGGGGCTGTAGAAGTTATTCGGCTGTACATACTTTGCAACTATAGGTTCGTCGTGGTGGGTACTTTGTTTGCTCTCGTAAATATTGTCATTCCGTCTCTCGGCCGGCTTCATTGTGACGGTGTGGACAACTTGTCTTTGCCTTCGTTTTCTGAGACGGATACAGGAAAACACCGTGCTAAGAAGAATCCCGAGCTTGAATAAAGCACTGATGAATAGACCTAACATCAAAATAAAGTACTGTTGTTCGTACCAATCTTCTATCCTTCCTAGGCAACCCTGAAAATATTAAATATATATAAATACTCTGTAAATATCATCTCTGTGGTCGAGTGGCTTCAAGCTCGGTTTGACACCGGAGGTACTGGGTTCGATTCCCGGTCAGGTAATGTTAACGTTTCTTTGTACAGAAAAATTTGGTGATCTGCCCGAGAGATGGCGACAATGGTTACCACTTGTCACGTTGGGACTACTGACACCTCTGCCTACCTCTTTGTGGATAAAAAATTGGACAGTTGGAATATGGTAGGTAATTACCAGACATTATATTGTTATGATTTAATGGTAATTTATATTGACGATGTTGATCGAAATAGTAATAAACTTCATTCAATTAATTCACTTTGCTGTCGCCGTCCCTCTGGCAGTAAATAGATAACATACCGGGACATATTTAAAACTAGGGTTGGGTTGTATTTCTTGGCAGCGAGACGCGTTGACTGGCATCGGGTTGAGGTAAGATACGTTGTCTTCATACTGCACGCAGCAGCTCAGCGGGACTGACATGCCGCGTGGCCCCAGCCTCCTGAGTTGCCATATTGACATATCGTAGTTACGCGCGCTGGTCATGCCGCAGCATTGTAACTAAAAACAAAGATTCTCTTAGAAACAACTTATGAAGCCTGACTTTGAACAGTATAATAAACATTAAAATATTTTTTATTATTCTGCAATAAGCGATATCTCAGAATCTCTAAGGAGATTCGAAAATTCCGTTTCCTGAAATATTTATGTGTCTTAACGTACCGAATGGTTCAAGCGTAAGTAAGTAAGCGTAACTTGGTAATTACGGGGAGCGTATATCGTAAGCAGTGTAGGTACCTATAGAACTTACTACTTATTTCAATGAATACTGTCCACTCACCTCGGTCTGTGCAAGATCAACAGCAGTGGTAAAGTGTTCATAGTCGGAGAGGGCGTAGTAGGCCTGCAGCGCGCCCACGGCGCCCCCGCGCGCGTTCTGCAGCCCGAGGCAGCGCGGCCACATCGCCGCCGCCGCGCCGCCCGCACACTCGCACACCAACAACGACAACACTACCAGGAAATACTGGAAAACACAATTACGCATTTTATAACCGACTAGCTGACCCCCGTGGTTTCACTCGCCTTTCCGAGAGATGTTTCAGTCTCTCGGTATAAATATTGTGTTAATCCAGGGTATAAACTGTCTTTGTGAAAACAACAACAAGTTAAGAATCATCCATACATCTATCCTCACACTGTCGCATTTATAGGATAGGACGTCATTCAATGTCAGTCATGTACATCGATCACCAGTCATTAACCGTAGTTAGATTGTATACCTACAGCCATACACGTGGGTATGCGTACGCACCGCATATCTGTAAAGCTTCAACGATTTCGTTGGATCACCTGAAGGGCTTTTCCACTAGTTGTTAATTTAGACGGATATAATATCTGCTTATGCAACACAAAACCTACAGATTTATCAGATATTTTTGAAAAAGCGTCTTGTATCTCCAGCTTCAATGTAATCGTTTATGTGGTAAGGCGTTGCGTATTCGCCACTCGCCGAGCTACAAAGCGACAGTCCTCATATGATCTGCAAATCGTCTATGGGTAATAAATAACTAACTAATATGATAGCTTGGTTATATTCGCTTGGAGCTAGTTAGTGCAAGTGGTTCGAGCAAATTATAGAGACTATACAACTTTCTAGGCTTATACATATTAATATTAACTTACCATAGTCAGAATCACATAGCCAGGCATGTAAGTGGCCCAGCAGCCTACCGCAGCAGTAGCGCACATGGCTAGCCCGGCGGCTAGTAGTGCTAGAGCTAGGTAGTAAAACGGAGGGTGATCAAGGCCTTCCTCCGGCGACGCCAACAAACGTGACAACAAAATCCTTTTCGAGTCGCATAGCAGCAAGAATCCACAAATAACTTCAATGAAACCACATGCCTATAAGTTAAAAAACAAGTTCAAAAACCTTCTTACTTAGTATCAAGCAATTTAATAATAATATTATGCTAATATCGTTTTGAATCACTTACAAAAAATATTGTGTTAAAGCAACCGAAGAGCACTTTATCACTCGCGCTATTTCTGCACTTCATGACTTTCAACATAAAGAACAAATATCATAGAAACTTGAACTGTTTTACAATAACTTTCATAGCAATACCGGGAAGTGTATGAACGCAACGCGTTATTGTGCGCATGTGAATAAACAATCGTACGATGAATAGATTCGCCGGTTTTAGGGAGATACGCTCTGGTGAACAGGTGGGGTGACTAATAATTAAGGCAGTTTTGTTTAAAATTAATGCATGAGTTAACTCTTGCACATGTTTGTATACTATAGATGTCCAGCTCCGGTATATCATCAACGGGAATGCGGCGGTAGTTGCAATACTTCATTGTTACACTTAGTGTACCTCACTTTGTTAGATCATTTTTTTATGAATAAAATTAATACAAAATTTTAAAATAGAAATTCGTATATTTTCTTGTATAACATTTAACTTAAAAATCTATATCTTTTTTTTTAAATCCACCACACGTCACGCTTGGGGTAGCCGTGATGTCATCCTGCTCACGCTCACTTGTTTCTTGAAGTTCTGGAACATAAAGATATTTAATAAGAATAAAATTGACAGACACTGCTATACTGGACTAGATTGAATCACACTGTTCGTTACCTGGTGGTAAATGCAGTTTCTCAATAAGAAACTTTTTCCTCTTCAACTTGAATGCTAAGTCAAGGCTAGGTGGTACATAAGGCACTAAGGAATAAACAGCAGATAGTTTTGTTATATGAAACAGGCCATGATAATCTTTGTACACTGGGTTAGTTTCACGACTTGATCCTGCAAATGATTCTATTTTAACTGCATTATCCACTGAATATAGTAGCCGCTTCATTAGGTTGTCAAACTGTAATAAAAAGAATCATGTAATAATATCTATTACTCTTTTATACCAATTTAATACCATAAACTACTCTGTTTATTTGCTAGGTTATTTTCCTAATATACCTGTTATGAAGTTTTTATTATATCAGGGGTTTTCAAACTACATGCCTCAATTCTATGAAATTTTTAGTTTTTCTTAAAAATTTAAGATATATAGAACTAATTGCTTTCAGCAATTATATTTATGGAGGAAAATATTTCTATACTTACATCAAATAAATGCGAAGGAATAGTGACAAATGCAATAGCATTGGTATCTCGAAGTATGACCCTCAAGCAGTACATGAATTTCATCAATTCTTTTCCATAGATGTGGTTATCAGAATCTTCATCACATTCCATAGCCATCCACACTGGGGAGCCTAGAGACTGAATACTAATGCGCAGTATGTTACTGTTTTTGCCACCCATTCTATATTCTTCTTTAGATGTTACATCTTTTATTCTAGTTAGTAATTTATGGTATAGACCATTTTTGAAACCTGAAATAATGAAAATCCATTAATTTTATTAATTGATCAATTAATTAATATTGAATTATTATTTTCTACAATCTCACTAGTGTAATTGTACACATAGCTTAAGTATGGAATTTTACACTTGAGTACTAGTCACCAGAGAAGAACTTTTCAATTTTCTCACAATGTTTCCATGTGCGATTTTACAATTCATCATTTTTACTTTAATTACAAATTGTAATGGATTTAAATGAAACTTGTCACATAGATAGAGTCAAATAGAGGAATAAAGGACATTCCTCAGGAATGCAGATTCATCATTCATGTAAATATTAAAAACAAAATTAGTAAAAGCAAATAAGTATTAATTAAAAAGTATTGATAAAAATATTACCTTGCACATTTACCTGATCAACATTTGGATTGCAGTAAGTAATATTAGTATTTTTAATAGTGTCAGCATCAATGTGCTTGCTCAGGTCAAAATGGTGGCCAAAACTTGTATTGCTACCAAATGAAGATTCCACCTGGTTTAGTGATTCATATCTCCATGCTATTTTCATTTTATCTATTCCATCTGCCACTGCAGTAGTCTCTTCGTCAGGAGGGGCTGTACATGGTTGGGGTAATTCTTTCACCTGTAAAGAATTATATGATCATTTATGTCTTTAAAATTCTGGTTTCACAGGTAAAACAAGTGCTAGTTCTTTGTAATTGATAGGGATCTAGGCATGAAACCTGCCTCAGATGCAACTTTTTTTTATGGATAATCCTTAGCACTTAAGACTGTTTAGCAGATTCTTGTACAACCAAGTTCATCAGTGGGATCAGTGATATCAGACATTAATAAAGTTTACCTCTTCAGGAAGCTATGTTATTCTACACAATGTTATTAGAAATTCAAGAGGATGCAAAATATTCAAACCATGACTTTGATTGTTGATTGGATGTTGAAATAAAAATATTACTTACAATATTTTGTGGATCTTCATCAGCAGAAGCAATGAATAGTGCATGCTTACAGGCAACACCTTCAGCAAGGAAGTACTTGGTTATCACTCTACTGTAGTTACCTAACACATCTTCCTCTGAAACAGATTTACATGATAAATAGGACTGTTATACCATATGGGATCAGAATATGAAAATACAGCAAACTATACCTAGGTACAGTTACCTGTGTTTTAATATTTATAGAGATTCTACATCATTTATAGATAACGTTTCATTAAATGAAATGTTTTTTTTATAAATAATGTAGGTTATATTATTGTCTAATTTTAACTTTTAAATGTGCTAACGATAATAGGACTTCTAAGTTAACTCACCAACTACGAAAACTCCACCTGATGGTAAACCACCACCTGAAAATAATGAATTAAAATATTTTCTAGAGTTTCGGAAAAGGTTATGTGCAAGTAATTAGCTTTTTGTTGCAAATACAACATACGTACCAATTACATGATCCAATGATGGAATTCCCGAGGAGATATAGGGCAAATTATTTTTTAACTTTGACCCATTTATAGTGGATTGAGAATCACTTGTTTTATGAAAACTTTTCATCTTTAAAAATTAAATATAAATACATAATTTACTTACAGAAATATATTCACAGATCATAATATATTCTTTAGCACAGATAACGTAAATTATTAAGGATCATTTTTTTTATTTTTGCACAAATTAAGATTTTTTTTTTTTTATAAAAACTTGAGCGCATATATTTTATTATATATATTTAGATATATTTTGAATTGCCAATAACTAATTGAGAATTATTTGTTGTGTGTGTACGCTACGTTCACGTTTCACGGTGATTGACAGTATACATGATGTAAAAAGATTTTTTTTTATTTTATTTAGTCGATTACTTAAATGCGAATGACAATTACTGAGTAAAATATTAATAATCTATGCCAAACACTGACTGCCAAATACTTAACTGTCAGTGTATGTTTACAGAACATTATTTTTCGTAAATCTGTGGTTTTTTGATTCAGCAAATCAGTGGTGTGTTTGTTGGCACATGCATTCTCTGAGAATAAATAACAATTTACTGAATAAATTCGTAACAAATAGTTTGCAGTAAACATGCAGGGCCCCGCTGTGTTTATGGATATATCGCTAGAAGATCAGGTAAGTTTAGTAAATCGACATAACCTATTGATGAATCCTTGATGAACCTATATTCTGACTGTGTAATATTAATTCTTTCTAGGCGCTAGAACTAAGGAAATATTTCAAGAGCCTTGGTGCTGAGATTTCAGAAGAAAAGTCAGTCAAGGGTATTGAAGATGATCTTCATAAAATCGTGGGAGTGTGTGATGTGTGCTTCAAAGAGGCGAACGAATCCGATATTGAAGCTATACTGAACAGTATTGTTTCTATCATGGTGTCTGTAAGTACTTTAACTGTAACACCTTTTGTTAAGCAGTACTACACTAATATACCACAAGATACCTTTTACAAATTCTTTTAAATCCGTAGGACAGGATCCATTTACATAAGTTTACTATATTTCAGATTCCATTAGATAGAGGAGAGAACCTTATTTTGGCATTCAGTCAAAGACTTACAAAATCTCCAGGTCCCAAACTTGGCATGGTAGCACTTCAGTCGTAAGTGTCAATTTTTATTTTATTTTTAATGGTATTGTGAAATTTTGATGTTAATTACTTGTATATAGCTAAATCTAAACCTATACAATTATTTGTGTTACTTAAAAACAAAGTACCTGGATGGCCGAGCTTAGCTCGGGTTTTCTTTACTAATGTGACTACTGCCATATTCTCTTTTTTAAAGCACTGTCATATATACCTAGATACGAATTAGATGCGATGATAAAGGGCGTACCTTTAAGTGTAAGTGCTTTTACCTCTAATGGTATTATAGCAGTTTTCATTCTGAAACCCCCTGCATACAAAATTTCATGAAAATCGTTGGAGCCGTTTCCGAGAAAGGTATTAGATTAGATTGACATATTTTTTACTATTCCAGACTATGGCGTTTGTACAACAACTTGGAATCCAACTCTCCTCTGCGCTATCATGTGTACTACCATGTCATTGAGTTGGCCGCCCGTGTTGGCTCAGTGCGTGATGTCTTCACTGGTGTAGATCAGTTGAGGAGAGAGTTTGCTAGCTGCCCACCCTCTAATGAACAAATGCAGAAATTGTACAGACTTCTTCACCTGGTTTTGAAGGATGTTAACAGGTTTGTAATTTCTATTATATTCCAATACACCCACATACAGGATTATTATTATTTAAAAAAGTTTTACTTATTGAATTTTTGTAGCTTTTTTAGATGTTGATTAGCAAAAAATATTTTTGATTCCAATTTATAAGTGACGGTACTTATTTCACACTGGAAAATATATTTTCTGGTCAAATTATTCCAGCTAGAAAGGATTTAAATGTGAATATAAGAATTCATGTTAAAAATGTTCTTACAAGACTGGGTTTATTCTCATTTATGTTAAAATAAGTCTAATAAATAGTTCTAATAGGATTAAAAATAGATAATAAAAAAAAATAGTTAAAAGCATAATTATAACCTTAATAATGAGTGATTATTTAGGACATACTAGACTTAATTACTCATGTTTTGTTATGAGAATTGATGGGTTTAAAGAATGGTTTATGAAGTTGTTAGTTCTCTTTGCACAAATATTTTTTTATTGATTTTACAGTGAAATGGCATCAAAAGTAATGATTGAGTTGCTTGGCACTTACACTGATGAAAATGCATCATATGCCAGAGAGGATGCCATAAAATGCATAGTCACAGCACTGGCTGACCCTAATACATTCCTACTGGATCCTCTGCTTGCCCTGAAACCTGTAAGGTTCCTCGAAGGTGAACTCATCCATGACCTGCTTAATATCTTTGTATCAGAGAAGTTGTCAAGCTATCAGACATTTTACACTAATCACAAGGAATTTGTTCATTCTCAAGGTAAGATATACATTTGTGTTCATTTTAAATTAAATTTTTGACCAACCAGAATGTAATGAACATTTTTTTTTCGAAAAATGTATGTAGTAACTCCATATGCTACAAAATATGTAATATTACATACTACCCTGAGTCAGCACTCGTTGTTCTCCCCGGTAGGTGGTGCTATGAGCAGAAAGTGACTTTACTACAGCGCCACCTACTGGATCGTAGATCCAAACATGTGACTATACATTATTATGGGTAAGAACCAACCAGACCATAAACATATTGTTAAAAAAATTAAAGCACACGATTGTAGCGCCACCAATTCCGTCCAATTGTAAATCTAAACCATCCAGGTCTGGCTGACTCATACACACAAATAATATCAAATCAGTTAGCCACAAGCTGAAGAACTATACCTTCATAAGTGCCTTCTGAGGGCCTAAACTGAATAAATGGTTTTGTATTTTGATTTTTTTTTTAACTTTGAAGAGAATCTTGATAAAAATGAATAATATGTGTTTGTTGTTTTACAGGTTTAAACCATGAACAAAATATTAAGAAAATGAGAATATTGTCATTCATGCAGATGGCAGAATCCAACCCTGAAATTACATTTGATGAAATCACATCAGAATTACAAATTGAAGAGAAGGATGTTGAAGCATTTATTATTGAAGGTAAAATTATTGTTGTTATGTTTGCTATAAAATGTATCAATGGTTTAGTGCAATTGAGTTAATAACATTCAAGCTTTTTATAATGCCTATGCTATTTTGCTTTACCACTCTTTATCTTTGTATATAACATTTATTTATTTTAAAAATTAAAACGGTTTTCACCAATAACACTAATTACACATATCTACTAAAAAAGGATAACAATAAATGAGATCGATAAATATTATGTTTATGCCTTTCCAGTTCTAAAAACACGTCTGGTCCGCGCGCGTATGGACCAAGCCCTCCGCTCGGTGCGCGTGTCGAACACCATGCACCGCACGTTCGACCGCTCGCAGTGGCAGCAGCTCCGCGGGGTCCTGCTGGCGTGGCGCACCAATGTGCAACAAGCGCACGAGTCGATGAAGTCTGTCGCCGCTGCACAGAATGAGCTGACCCAACAACAGAAGGCGTAGATGCACCATGCTGAGTTATAACATATTTTGATTGCACAGCCTTACTCTGTATAGTTTAATGAACTGCATTGTCCTGATTATCCTGATTGACCAATAATTTCGACCATCAAAATTCTAGCGCCTAACTTTTTTTTCGATTTTATAACGGTACGTCGTAATCGTCATTTACAAGACATGTAAATGCATGGTGCAGTTACACAAAAGTTTATTGACATCTGTATTGTTCAGTAGCAATAAACTATTTTAAGTAATTTAAAGCAATGATGTTATAACTTTGCATGATCGATTTGTATTACCTTGTATTAATAATACACATAAAATCAATCTTTGTGTTTTATTTATTGTACTTTTACGTTATGTTCATCAATTACACTAAAATTGTATTAGTAAAGGTACTTCATTTATTATTTAAATGGCACCAGATATAGTAACAATACATAAATTCATAATATTTTATTAAGATATCTCGATTAGCGATTCCTAGTACGAATATTATTTTATGTTAGCCAGGACCTAATCACATGAATTAAGAGGTATTAAATTCAATAGTGCTGGGCTTATTTCTGAAAGTTTTGGGGTAGTTTAGGAGTATTTTTTGGATATTGATCATAATGTAATAATTGAATAAAATAGATATTATACGCTCTTATACTGATTCCATGTTTATGCTGTTATAGTTGTGAAATATTATGGTCCATTCTACAGACTGGTATATGAACTAGGTACGTCACTATGTTGACAAGGATCGTCAAAATTGACAGAATTCTTAAAACTCTATCAAAGGGAATCATAAACCGTAGGTGGTGAATATATTGACAGGGGAATCACACATTATTATTTCCCGATGGATTTTGAGTACGAGAACGGTGGTGGATGTTTTCGTAACGTGTTCCGTACGTTTGTGTGTATGGCGTTGTCCTTGCTACTGGGTCTGCAGGCTTACACGTACTTTTGGGGCTCACCGCAAGACTCTGTTGATGGAGGCTTCTCTGATATAAAATATGTTGTCATGCAGCTCACTCGCGGGCTAACGGAGGTATCTTCATTCTTTTCATTAAGATATAGACTCAGTATTCTCCAGTAGAAGAATTTTCAAAAGCAGAACAGTTTCACCGCGTGAAAGTAAACATTTTCAGATTACGTGCTTACAAATTTCTTAATTTTATTTGAGGTGAATCATAAGCACGACAAATTACAAAATGAAATGGAACGCATTTCATCGGTCATGCCCGCGGTGGCGGCAGCCGCAGGACGCGCTAAGGAAGCTCTGGAGCCAAACTTGCGGTGCAAAACTCGACAAGCCCTTGATGTTCTTAATTACGATCGACAGGTAAGCCTCTATCTATACAATTATAGTAAAGAGTGCAAGTATAATAATGGAAATAATGAAGGATAGGTTATGTGGGTTGAACGAAAATTTTCATCAGTAGGCGTTCATCTAGGTTTAGACAACTAATCATGCTTGTATCTCTTGACAGCTATGTAGGTACCTATAGAGTCCTATAAAAAAAGGTTTGTACGTAAGGACCTTGAGCAATATCAAATAGTTTATCAAGGTTTAACCGCACCTATAATAAACGAGAAAATTTGTTAAGTTCTACGTCATACCAGATGGCCGATTACGCTCTCGAGTCTGCTGGCGCAAGAGTATTAGACACTGGAGACACCATAGAACACGTGATCTACGAGTCGCCAGTGGGCTGGGCACTTCACGTTATCACCTCGTGGGTGTGCCGGCAATGTCATGGCGCTCGGGCCATCATCAGCCCGGGGACGCTGCCAGGAGAGTGCTGGGCGTTTAAAGGAAATAGGGGTGAAGCATTAATACGTCTGCTAGGAACAATCCGCGTAACTGGTGTCAGTATTGAACATATATCTCCCCATATTTCACCGACCAGGTAAGTTTAAATTGCGTATCTACATTGTAAATAAATTAATATCCTCGGACATTCTTTACATAAAGCCATCTGATACCAAATTTTAGCAGTGCTTGTACTATGGAAATCAGATAACTGATATCCATGGGCAGTTGGCTTGGTGGTTAGCGACTCTGACTGCCACGTCGTAAATCGTGGGTTCGATTCCCACATGATGGTCAACATGTCTGTTTGTTCTGTGTCTAGGTGTAAATATCTATATAAGTATGTATTTAGAAAAAAAGAGTTGTATATGTAGTATATCAGTTATCTGGTTTCCACTACTAGCTCTGCTTAGTTTGGGATCAGATGGCCGTGTGTAAAGAATGTCCCAGGATATTTATTATTATTATTATCAATTTGTTTTGTTGTAAATACATACTTATATAGATATTAACACCCAGAACAAACAGACATTTTCATACACACAAATTGCGTGATGGTCAGGAATCGAACCCACGACCTGTGGCGTGGCGGTTGTAGCTTATTCTGATATCAAGTTAAAAGTCAAAAAGAGTAGCTCAGTTCATTGGTAACCACACCTAGGTGGTCTTTTTATCAACTATGGTGGTTAAAAGCCGCCGCTAAAGAACGTGCATGTGCTAATTTGCAAATGATTAAGAGCGTAGAAGTGATGGGTTCCAATCCTTAACTTTACAGAGAAATTTCATCAGCTCCGCGACTATTTCAAGTAGAGGGCTTAGAGTTCCGATCGGATACCTACGCACACGACTTCGGTAGCTTCGAATACAATAAAGAAGGTAGCCCTATACAATATTTTGAAGTCCTGCATCCTTCTATAAAGGCCTATAACTTAGTGAGAATACAAGTGCTAACTAATTGGGGTCATCCTGTATATACCTGCGTGTACCGAGTCAGAGTTCACGGCGAATTGGTGTCGGGACAACTCCCTAGGAATATAGTGGTTGAGGATAATGAACTGCGAATTGAAAATGAATAGATATTCGAGGATTAGGTAGATATAATATTGTCTACCAATATGGTTTATCTTACATAACCACATGTAACCTGTAATTGGTCAGGTTTTTACATAATCGATTATTTAAAAGCTCGCTTCGATAAAAGCAAAGGTAAAATAAATGTCAATAAAAAATAAAAGCCTTTAATAAAGGATGAACGCCTAAATGCTTTGTTATTTTTTATTAAAATATCTATACACTACAGCCATTAATGCCAGGTGCCTGCTGCCCGGTTACATGTCCATTGTGTATATTTTGCACAAAACGAGAGAAAGCCTGAACGGAGCGTAGATGTTAATCTGGTGTCCGGCAGCCGAATGCTATAAAATGCACCTATTGTGAAGTGGACAAAGGTACAAAGCACATAAATTAACATGAGCAAACTGATCATGAGCCCCCGTCGAGGCCGCACTAATGGGTTGACCGAGCCAACTTCGCTTTGTGCCTTCGCATACTGTCCCGAAACTCGTATGGACACTTTGAAAGGGCAGTTTATTTAATTTATTATACGTAGAAGTAAAGGATATTTGTAATAGAAAGAAAATCCACCGACTTATGTAGGTACTTACTTATGACGCTCGGACTGTGGAGATTTCGTTGGTAGTTTTGCGATGGTCCTTATGCATGTTATATATTATAGTTTAGTAGTTGTTAGACATTGTTAGAACTTAAAATGAAAAGTAGGTAATACACAACCGTATAAGGCGTCACAATATTTACTAGTTAGAGGATCCGTATCACAAATATACAAGTATGTATTATACCATATTATAACATTTAAAATACATAGGTAAGTAAATATTATAAATACATAATTAAAATAAAAAATAATGGTGGCTGAAACTTTCCATATTAAACACAATGAGATTTTTTTTTAACCTATTTAAGTTGCCATAAGTAGGTAAGTTTATAATAATAAAACATAATTAATTAAAATTTTTGTGAACTACTTATTTCCTAGGTGAAATATCATGGAACAACAACCTCCCCGCTTCTTTAATTATAAATATTGCATAATAATATGAGTCTGAATAGCATATATTTACGATCTAAGGAATGTAGGTACAAACTAATGTAAGCGTTTGACTGGAAGATTTAGGTAAGCTACCTTCCTATATATATTATGTCAAGTTTTCTTATTTGGTATCCTGCAATGCCCAACGGAATTCCAATATAAATATATATTTGGTAATAAATCTTAGAATTCCTAATGGGGAAGTAATATTATACGGATGATAGTCGTATATTTAGGTCCCTACCTAGTTAAGGTGTCTAATTAGCTCATAGTGCGTGAAATTGTTGCTATGTAATCCCTATTTATACTAAGAAGAAAATAATAAACCGTATAAGTTCTATACTTTGAACTACTGTAATGTACTTCTGTTTCCTTCGTATTGTACGATGAGAAACATAAGTAGCTTACCAGATTTCAAACTTATGAAACGCCATCTTCTCTAAAAGAAATTCAAAATCACTACATTACACAGCATAAAAGTGAATATAAGTTTGTTTACTGAACCGATCATTTCATCAATCTTTGTACACATATTCTTAGAGGTATTAGAAGTAACATTGGATACTTTTTGTGCCGGGAAAATATTACATCCTTCGGGGACGCGAGTGGAACCGCGGGGGACAGCTTGTATAGAAATGTATTAGTGTATGTTTTTGTAGACATATATTTACTTTATTATTTAATTTAAGAATAGATGCAGTGTATAATTCGATCAGCCATTAACGTTGCTGATTTTACTTACATTAAGTAGGAAGAGATTTTTACTAGATAGTAAAATTGAGACAGTGTAAATTTTCAGACATGCTTTTATTAACATGTTCAAAATACAAGAGAATATCAAATCAAAGACAAGCGTAAAATCGCTATCATTAACTAAATGAATCGCAATACATTCGTAAATGCGACAATTACCGACTCTTTTCTCGAGTAAGTTCAATACGAACGAAACCTTTCTGTGATAAATAGACACGAGTCGTAAAGGGTGAAAGCACCTCTCCATGAAATTTATCCTTTTGGACCGGCACCGCCTACATGTACCTACTCAATATTAATGATGTGATCTTAGTTCAAACGTCTCTCGCAGTCTCTGGCTGACATGTATTAATGAACAGCATTTGTGTCCAGATTCGTTTGTTTGGTCACCTATTTGTGGGGGCTATCCTGCCGGTGCGTAGGTAGTTACTAGTAGCTTGTCACCTAGCCACGTAAAACATTATTATTTGTCTGATAGGTTGTTTTTTTTTCCTTTTTTAATCTGCAATCCGTCGCTTGATTATAATCAGATTTCAAATTTTCAAAAAAATTCAAAATTCAAAACCATTTATTCAGTTTAGGCCTTCGGAGGGCACTTATGAAGGTCAAATTTAAAGTTACTGAAGCTACAACCGGTTCGGAAGTCAGCCTTCAACTGAGAAGAACCGGCAAGAAACTCAGCAAGGTTACATTCTTTTTTATTTGTTATATAAATTTTTATCTATTCTGACTTTTTGGCTATTTTATAATTTCAATTTTACATAATTTTATATTTAACAATTACAAAATACTTATTATAGGTAACATTAATAAAAACCAAAAAAAAAAATAAAAATTATGACAAGACTACAAAATAGAAAATAACAATAATTAGGTACTCACAACTTAAACAAGAGATTTAGAGCTGCACTGTGCAGAGAGCAGCTATTTCCATACATTTTTATCTTCAATTGAAGAGTGGTTATAATATTTTAGAGTTTTAGGGCCTTCTCCTTCTTTTAGTCCGGGAGAAATTGGCCATTTCAGACTTGAAATTGTGCTAATTGTTAGTTCTGCTTTGAATATTTGATTTGCAGGCTGTGAGCCAGAACTGTATGCCGTTACGTATCGAGCAATTAAGACTTTGTTAATGAGTAATAAGGTCTTCCCAGCAGCCGTACTAGGTTTCTAGACCGGTTGTTTATATCGTCTCGCTTACACTTTTACACGTCTGCAATCCAAGTGAAAACCTAGATATTTTACGCAGAATGTGTCTGGCAGGGAATCCGTGCCCAGTTGGCTGAAGGACATACACCTATCCTGAGGGCAAATGTAATATGATGCGATTTAGGTGCACTAGCTTTTATACGCCATTTGATTAACCATTAGTTACTTTCGTCGCAGTTGCATTTGAAGGTTATAACTTGCCTGATTAGGATAATTACACACAATACAATTACAGCAAAGGAGTGCGGCACTGTTGACAAAAGTTGTGGGTTAATGTAGCAAACATTTCACGGTTTTGCATAATATAACAAGCATTTGTTATGAGATTAATATGCCAATTACTTTAAAGTTATTGCACTATAATATTACCAGTATAAAAAACACAAACTCACAAAAGCACAGCTGATCTAAATTGCTGCCGCCGGGAAGCGTGCCTTGCCCCGTGGCGATATTGCCACGCCGCCCGTATGGTAATGCTAATCTCATGGCCGAGCTACTCTGCACTCTGGTCACGGGAAAGCGTCAACCAGGCTTTTAGAAATAACATATGAAATGCGAATCATGAGATCGGCTCATCTCAACTCGCACCCAAACTGACCTGAATCCAGACTGACATACACATTGCTCTGTAACTGTGGTACCCTCTGAGCTTAGACTTCTGGGGTGGTTCCTGTTTACGCCTTCATGTCCCAAGAGATATGACTAAGCTTATGTTCTGTGCCGACTGCTGTGCTGTGTTTCTTTCCTACTTAAAAATCAACCACGTTTTTGTGAGCATCTAAAATATAGCAATAAGTTGTAGGTAAATGAATAAAAACATACAGTGTCATCACAAAAAATATCGTTATTAATTGAATTGAATTTTTTGCCCGTTCTATATTTGCAGGTAGGTTCTACTCAGAACGGTAATTGGTGATAGTAACATAAAGGATACAATACATCATCCGCCAAAATATTTGACAATATTAAATGTTTCTGGTCTATCGCTCGTGAAAGGCTTGCGATAGTAAAGGATTGGCGGCAAGACAATATTGTTGAAAGTACTCGTCGAAGCGTTCTGCGAGCTTCCGCCGCCGCACCATGTGGTTCAAGCGATCAGCGACAAGCGATTATTAAAAAAAATTGTTACACAAACAGAACTCTATGATGTCAGTTATGACAAAAATATTAAATAAGTAATATTCTATTCCTCATATCATGCATGAAGACAGTTTTGAAACAAAAGCCATAATAGTTGTTTTACAATACAGCTCCGTTATTGGATTTCCATGGCAGTACGTTTAACAAATCTGCTTGAAACCTAAGTAGACTTAGAGGTAATATAGAATGACTTATCCTACGATCCGTTCATCCATTTAAAATCACTTTTTTATATTATACGAGTTAGGGTAATTCTCACTCATACATTTTAGTTATTAAATTTGACGAACGACTTTCGATTGGACTTGCTGTTGACATAATTTGTAATCGTTGAACCGCTAAATTAATAAACTCCAAACTAACTCTCTTGTCACTTTTAAATTAGACCATGCAATAACCGGGTCCTGTGTGCGTAGGTGTCGTCAAGGGATTCATTTTAAATAGTCTCCGAGGGTATTGTTTGGGAGACAGCCTTTGTCCTGGCACATCAGAAATACTCTCGTGTGCGCTCCGGTGACTTCGATAAATGTCGCGTTCAGGAAATGCGATTTTAACAGTGAAAACATCGGAATTACAAGTCATCATGATGCACTCCATTGCCTCCGGGCAAAAGGGGTTTGTTGTCTGCCCTAACCGTTTCATCTTAGCCTGTTTTATCCAAACAACCAAACATAAAACCCATTTTTATTGTTGACAAAATGTGTGAGTAAACAGTAGTTCATCAGGTTTTCATTATTTCATTCCCTGAGATACATAATAGTTTTTCAAATAAACCATTCGATTTAGGCTATTTGCTGTTTAATCGATTTTTAATGGCTTCCAAATACTAGTACTTGCAGTAAGCTATCAACACTATGTCTGTAGTAAATCTAGTGTTGCCAGAAATTAGAATCATTGTAATACGAAGGTGAATATTGGGATAATTTATTGATCACTTTTCTCAGGTAACATATAAAAAGTGTGCAAATAGCAATCGAAATTTTTAACTCATTATGTTAGGCGAAGGCTTCGAGGCAGGTACAGTGTCCGTCCGTATGGCGCGATCAGCCCTTCATAATTTAGAAAAAGAGCCATTTATTAAACTAGAGCCCTTAGTAATTATTAGGACTCCATTCCGGCGTATTCGCTATCGCTACCTGCCGGCAATTTGCCATTCGGCCCTTTGTCTGTCGGTGTGGCGCCCTAAAGGGTTCTAATTTTAAATGCAGCGTGTAACTATTCGTCCCTTTATTTGTAAATTTCTCTTTCGCGGTGGTTAGCCCGCTGGACGCAATATGGCGCGCATTTTTTGTCGCGGGCAAGGGTGAGCAATTAACTGGATACAACGTACCTTTAAGGGCTTTGTTCAATTGTTGTGGTTGATCGATAATAATTAAAGACATATCGACTTTTTTGGTATTTGTCGAAGCGGATCTAGTCTACATTCAGTGATTTTATTGTCACATTTTACGAGGCTCTGTTTTGATATGCCGTTAAATAAAAAATAAATCATTCTGTAATAAAAATAAACATTAGACTTTTACGAGTAGATACTCTTCGTTAATATTTTCCATTTTAAGCAAAAATTACTTAAATAATAGAAAATAGGTTGGTTTTATAAACTAAGAAAACAATATGTACTTTCTCTAGCTAGATTTATAGTAAAATGTATTAAAATATGGTTTGCCTATGTTTATACTTATAAATAGGTATGCATAAATATATTTACTCACTTACTTCTATATTATCATAATATAAAATTACACGCTTGAAAGTCCAGCTAGTGTGAGTAAACATTGGCGCGGCGTCCATCTCGCTAGTTTGTTCGCAAACAAGGATCAAATGAATACAGACAAGCATGTTTGCGATTGCGGATCGCGTTACAATAACAAATACTTCTCGTTTATTTATAAGCAAGATATCGACAGTCGTCGTCGGACTACCGCCTCACCGCGGACCCACACGCAACGAATCGCCCCCGCCTCCGCCTAATGCGATGCAGTTGCTATGACGACGATGCACTCACCCTACGTATAGTACACACAAGAGACCATAAAAAAACGGAAAAAAGGAGAGTAGAAAACTTACTAGATTTCACCCTGGTTCCTGTCGACGCGAACGTCCGAGTGTTCCCTTCTTTCAAACATAATTTATGGTTTCGGGGAAATAAACATAAAAAATAGAAAAGGAAAAACGACAGCACGCACGATAAAAAAGCTCGTCGTAAAAGTGCGAGCGGCGGTGCGGGGGGCGCCGCTCTTCCCGCGCGCCACCCAATCGCCCGGGCGACGCGATCGGGCGGCAACCCTTCCGTTGCCCGCCCTACGCCCGGCCCTCATACCCGACGCACTAAAGGGTTAGGGCGACTTACCCTCTTCAACAAGCCACTATGTAACCTCGTAGGTGCTCGTAGACTCGTAGCCAAGTCCGTAGCTATTAACTTTTTAGTTTTGATTTCATAATATATCGTATTATTTTCATATAATGTCGTATGTTATTAATATTTTACAATGATACTGAAATACACAGAGAACAGGCTAGACAGACGATAAGAGTCAAAATGTTAACGTGAATATTAGAGGAGTAGTCGGTACATATGTATTCCGCGATTAAAGTTTTCTTAAAATCCTATAAAGCCTTAAATGCCCTTAAACCCTTAAATGAATAATTATAAAGTCACACATCTTCCTAGTTTTATTTCAATACGTAGATGTGAAATAGGTCTATTATAAAACCAATATTCTCAGGGGAGACATCTCTGTTCTGCCGCTGCTCTGATTTCGGTGAAGATGGCCGGCAGAACATCCGCGTAACGAGTGTTTGATGTAAATGTGCTCTCGTAGCAATCGTGCAATTCACGCGGTGACCCCCGCGACCAGCGACCACCCCGCCACCGGCGGCGGCGGCGGCGAGCGGCCGACCGTTCGTCTCGCCGGCCGCCCGCGCTGGTCGCCGCCTCCCCTCGTATCCTGCCCTGCATCACCCGCGCCCTCCACGCACTAAACAACCACATACAAATACGTAGTTAAGTTTCGACTTTTGCACTGAAGGTTTATCGATAAAAAACTTTATTATTTTCACAATATTTTTGAGATTGTTTCTGGTCAGGCTGTGACAGGATTGTCGATAAACTTTAACATTTTATTTTTTAAGCCGCAGCATAGCGTTGTGGTTATATACGATTATTTTGCACCGCCATCCTTTGACTTCGAAACCAAGAGATCACGTGCTAACGGTATGGTTTTCCGACTAGAACACACTATGTATATAACTACTTTAATCCCTAGATTAAAGTAGTTCTATATAATATCCTAATATAATCTTACTATTTATTTTTCATATATTCAGTCAATCTTGTTACAACTGAGTGAGTAATAGACAAATATAGCAAATACCATATTATTCTTTTAACGTGGTTATTATTATGTCGATGTCGATTAATATCTTTTAGACAATAAGTGACATTCCTTTTTAATAAAATATTATCGATATCGACATTAAAATAATCCTTTCGAGCACTTCAGTCAGCACTCGGTCATTTCGCTGGATGATTTTTTACTTTGTTTCCGCCCACTAGCCGCCCGCCACCGCTTTGCTTTTTGGCAATCTTATTTATTGGCGATATCTCCAGCCCAGTTGGAGGAAAACTCGCATCATGTTAATTTCCTGTGTGAGTTCGGTCACACGATATTTTTTTAGGGAACTGCGAGCCGGTTAATATATACGAAATCGATATCGACATTGTGTAATCTGCCCGTCATCACAAATAACAAAACAAGACCATTTATTTTTAAGAGCGTCAAACGTAAGGAGTTGATTTTGTACATGTTTATTTTGGTTAACATCTCGATTTCTTTATAAGAAATGAGTTTGCCTTTGACCACTTGTACTAGACGTCACAAGGATATTGGCGCCGGTGTATCGGTATACTTAGTTATATCCATATATTATATATATTCCTAGTTTTATATGATGAAATGAGAAAGTAGATTAAACCTTTAGTTTTTATTAAACCGGTAGCCTTTGCTTGTGTGCATTAAATCGCATAAAAATCAATTTGTAAATATTAATCAAACTGACAGGAAGCTCCCTATCCCGCATCCTTTCAATTTCAGAGGAAGTAAGAGCTTTCCATGTGTTTGCATTTAGCTGTATAATTATAGTCCTTAAATGAAAGTTTATGTGAAAACACTGCAATGTTTAGTAGAAAAAGTATAAAATGCTTTGTCGGCTACAAACGATCTGCTTTGATTTATTGTTTCTATCGCGCCATTCACGCCTAATGTAATTTGATCATAAAAACGAGGGACAGCTAATACATAATTTGCTGTCAACTAAAGATAGAATAGGCAATGGCCACCGTCAGTGGTCCTCGGTGTATGTTTTTGTCGTTAGAGGGCCGATATTAATAATGACCACTTTATGCCAAGGGTCCGACGGCTGTTTCCCGTGCACTTCACTTATTTAAATTTCCTTTTTATAACAAATTTACATTAGATTCCATACAAGCCAAGACGTCAAGGTACAACGGGGAAACGATGTCAGGTCCCTTCTTGTTGTAAATTGGGGGTCACACAAAAACCGTTGAGCCCTTACCGGACCCATAACGTCCAGCCGCTCGACCATGATGACGGTGAAAAAGTACGGTTCTGTTTTTTTTATTCTTTTGATGTCCGCTCGATACGATTAACAATTCGCAATGTATTTTTTTGTCAATACAGTGAACGTCAGTAACCGGTGCAATGGATGGTTTAAAATTTTGTAAAAAAATGTAAAATTACGGAGGGGACGATTATAAACACATGCGCGAGCGCGTCAAATCTTCAGCCGGCGCGCGCTTGTCGTTCAGGGACGCATTATGGCTTTTTTAAACCTACAGTAGGACAGGGGAAGAGAGTTTTTTAAAAATAAAATTCACTTTTTAAGTGAAATACGTGTCCCCACAGTCGAGTCCAATTGTTGCGTGTCGGATGAGCACGAGTTCGATTTTTATGTCTTGAAGGGATTTTTTATAACTTGGTGTGTGCCGTGCGGTGTGTCGACGCAGGGTGGAGGTTTGATAGATAGACATCTCCTGGCACTCGACACTCGACACGCGTCTTCACGCACAAACCCTTTATCTTGAGATTGATACAGCTTTCGTCACGAATGCCGCGAGCGTTTATTTGAAGAATGCAATGCTATTTACTGTGATTGGTAAAATAGATTATATGTTTACATAGAAGATTAATGTCACCGTAGAAGCACTACAATATAGATTTTTTGTTATTTTGTGTGACAGAGTTTTTTTAAGCTAGCAATTGATTGTGATGGTGCTATTTTTTATCGATTTATTCAACAACTGTTATTATTAGGTCCTACCTACAAACTACTAAAAGTACGATTCTTAATGTTAATTTTTACTCAACTTACTACTCAATGTACGATTGCTACCTGGCATTGTTTTCCTTAAAAGCACAGGCAGTTTTGCGATAAACTTCAGTAGATAAAATATGCTAGACATTAAAGTTCTTCTAAATCCTGTATGTTAGCAATATAATCGAATTCAAGGACTACGAGTACATACTCGGGTACAATAAAAAGCACAGGAGTAAATCGAGCCGCGGAGAGCGGAGGGCGACACCGAAAGAGGTGAGCAAGTCACAACTACTTTTTACTCCCTTCGCAGGGAGGGTCGGCCCTCCCCACCGCACACACTCGCACCACACGGAGGGTCTCCAGAGATGAAAGTTTTGTGGGGTTAAAGGAACCAACACACACGCACACGTGAGACAACAAACGGCGTAGTTGCCTAACTCTAACTTTAATTGTGTCTTTTCAATCGATAGTTTCTTGGGAACCCGAACACATCTTTCATTTAACGTCTGCCTACCTATTCGTTGAGTGCCCGTTGTCTTTTGACGAAGCCATTTCATTCTCCTAGTTAGGTGGAATGTGGAATCTCATACGAAATTCTTTTATTATTGCGCATACCTATATATATTGTGTATAGTATAGTTACAACAACGCTCGACGAAAACATAATTTTAGAGTGATTTAATAATAGGATACATATAGTAAATATATAATAGACTAGCGTGGACTGAAGTGTAGGATATCATTGAGAGTTGCCTAAAGGAAGGTTTTGTGTGCTTACTACCTTCGACATCTCTTGTCACAGCGTAATTGTTGTCAAGGCAAGACTTTCCAAGTAAAAAATAAGTGTACTTAACAATCTTAGAAAAACTAAAAGCTAAGAACGTGAACATTGAAATCGTATCTAATCTAATAGTTAATGTTATTAATTAGATTTTTTACGAGATGAAATATTATAATAAATAGGCATAATGTTGTCCTTAGGTGTAATTAATATAGCATAAGCCTGACAATTAAGGTACACTCAACTTTAGTACATCATCTACTTAAGGTTCAGTTTTATATGTAATCGTGATGAAAACTTTTCTTGGTACTATAGAAAAAATTACAATGCAACATGTCGATGCGTTAAAGACACGGGTTGGTAAAATAATATTCGAATGCGTCCCCATGCGTCCGGCGCGGCCCGACTCGCCCTTCAGTATCCCATTCTTGGTGCAAAAAGTGGACAATTGCATCCACGGCCGTTGGTTTGCATAATCAATAGCACCAGTTGTTATTGTACAGATTCAACTTCCTAGGGTGAAGTAAATAATAAAACTCGTTACATTATACATAGACTATTGTATTTGATTCATATTTTTAACGGTAGAAATGTGATATGGAGATAATTTAGCATGGTCAATAGTTGAATCTGAACGAGTTTGACGTCTATAGATCTATCTATCTTAAATGGATATTTGTAAAAATTAATGTTCGGATGTTTATACAATATGCCTCCTTATATTATTTATCCGATAGAGATGAAACTTTAGTAACTTATGCTTTTATAACATGTCAAATTATCATGTAAAATAATATATTTTAACCGTAGAAATGTGTCATTTTTCATGGTTAATAGTAGAATCTGAATGATTTTGACGTCTATAGATCTATCTATCTACAATGTATGTTTGTATAATATACCCTCTTATACTTATTAGATAGCGATGAAACTTCTGTAAGTTGTTCTACGTACGGCCGCTAAGGGACTTGAAAAAAGTTGCATGACAACGCATGCCGGGAACAGCAAGTTTTATTATAAACGTCAATGAATGAAACTAAGTAAGAATTCTAGTTATATATATACGAGTCTGTCAGATTTACCTACCCATATATTTTAAATCTTTGCTCCTACCCTATTGCTACAGGCCCGGATCGGTTCTTGGATCGAGTTTTACTTTAAAAAAGATTTCTGCTTTTGTAAGGACTGAGTGACATCCCAATGAACTCACACAACTGTCAAGAAAACCTGAAACTTTGCAGGGATGTATGTGAAACCGGAAGGTTGAGCTAGTTCTATCATTTAGTTTTTATTTATAATATGTTTATCCTTATCATCAAACCATTAACTTACATCAGGAATGCACATGTGTATTTAATTAATGGCAATGTTATTGCCTACCGTGGATCCCGGGTAACCAAGATACAGGCTATGCCTAGTTTGGAATTGGTAATCTCATATAAAAATTTAGATATAAGTGATAAGCCACGGTGAAGAATAAATTTATTATTATAACTTCTTGAATCTGTACCTACCTTAGGTACACCTAATTTCATTGATCTCTTCAGTTGGAATCAAAAACCGTCAGTTGTTTTGTTTCCGGTTTTTTATTATATCCTATGAATTCCAAAGATTCATAAGATATTGTATTTGATATACAAATATTGAAGTCCTTTGGCATACAATGATTAATCCCACTAATATTATAAATGCGAGAGCTTGTACTATGGAAACCAGATAACTGATATATTACATATACTACTTTTTTTTGTAAATACATACTTATATAGATATTTACACAGAATAAACAGACATTATCATGCACCCGAATGTTTGTCCTGAGCGGGAATCGAACCCGTGACCTGCGACTTGGCAGTCAGGTCGCAACCACCAAACCAACTGGTCTGTCATGTTTAAATGTTTGTTACTTTTTCCCGCAAAAGCTACCAAACGGATTTGGATGAACTTGGCACATAGATAGAGCAAGCCTTAAAATAACATATAGGATATATTTCATTAGGATCGTGGGCGAAGCCGCAGGGGATAGCTAGTTATTTGATAGGAATGCTGTAAAATAGAACTATTAATCGCTCAAGACTGCTAGCTACCGTTTTATGTTCGTAGAGACATTCTCAAGCTGCTTTGACTCTTTGGAGCGGTGGTATAAGAGGATAATGAACATAAAAACTATTTATTACGGAAAAAAGTAAACAGAAGTCATTGCATAATGTATTTAAATGAATGGAACGTTTCGTACCTGCGTAGGTGTTAAAAAAGAATAATTTCGGACGATGGGATGTCACGATATGATCCCTGTGTTTTACAAATAGGTACAGTTTAAAATTGAACTGATTTATTTTATTGACAACTGATCATTTGTGTGATTTTATCTATAGTAAGATTGACTCTGCAGTCTGTAAACAATAGATATTTTTGAATGCGACGACGTGCTTCATTTATTTATAACATTTTAATGACGTTTTAAACTATCATTTTCCGATCTATGGGATATACAACTTTTTATGGTCATGAAATCATTACAATTAAATGTAGTCATTCATCGAAACCTCACTGAACGTGACGCGAGTACGACGAGACCATAATTTTTTTTAAGCCTTCACATCGAACTTACATTCGATTCTCCAAAAATACGGAAATCATCGGGCGGAATATTTAGTTTTGTCATCGATTACGCAAACTGTTTCAAGGGTGCGCTCTGCTCGTCCATTGTGAAAAAATATGAGAGCGTATATAAAAACTGATGCAGCTGTCGGGTGGCACACATGCGAATTGTAGCGAACGAGTTCCGGGAGCAAACGTCGTATGTGGCGCGCGTCGGGGAACATGTTGCGGCCTTGTGGAGCATCGCCATGCGAGGATCACATAGGGCGACCCTCACGCACATAGCCCGAGCGGGAAGGGTTCGAGTTCAATCCGCACGCCGGGAAGGGTTCGCACGATCGCCGTCGCCCGACGCCCGCCGACGCGCAAGCGCACGCGAACTTGCAAAAAACCCAGTACAATGCACACAACATCGCTGTTTTTGTTGTTAATACACTAGATTGTTCGTAAATTTCCTTTCTTTGCAAAAAATGTAATATCATCAACTCGTTCACGCCCGGCTTTTTAAAGGGAACTTTTTGAAGAGGGAACAGAAAAATTGTTAAAAACTGGTAAAAAGTGGGTCAGAAAGGGGTGCTTTTGAAACTAGTAATCACTACCTCGCGCCGATCGATTGCCGTTATTATACAAAAAATCCTTTTTTCGGAATCGACAGTTGAGAATTAGGATATTTTATTATTATACGGATAAAATAATAAGCGAACGATTTTGCTCATTCACGAGAGAATAATGAAGGGTTCTAATTGTTCAAAAAAAAATTCAAAATTCAAAACCATTTATTCAGTTTAGGCCCTCGGAGGGCACTTATGAAGGTCAAATTTAAAGTTACTGAAGCTACAACCGGTTCGGAAGTCAGCCTTCAACTGAGAAGAACCGGCAAGAAACTCAGCAAGGTTACATTTTTTTTTTTATTTGTTATATAAATTTTTATCTATTCTGACTTTTTGGCTATTTTATAATTTCAATTTTACATAATTTTATATTTAACAATTACAAGATACTTATTATAGGTAACATTAATAAAAACAAAACAAAAAAAAAATATGACAAGACTACAAAATAGAAAATAACAATAATTAGGTACTTACAACTTAAACAAGAGATTTAGAGGTGCACTGTGCAGCGAGCAGCTATTTCCATACATTTTTATCTTCAATATAATGAACTACCTTGTAATACGCTTTTTCTTTCAAAACTTTCCTAATATAATTTTTAAATTTATGATCAGACATTTTGGTTATTGAAAGCGGTATCTTATTATAAAATCGAACACAATTACCAAGAAATGACTTGTTAACTTTAGTTAGTCTAAAGTATGGAACAACTAACTTCTCCCTTTTATATATACTAAAAACAAAAATGGACCTAAAATTGAACCCTGGGGTACCCCCATTTCGACTAAAGAGCCCTTGGATGTTGTGCCGGTAATCCCTACCTTTTGCTGGCGATTTGATAAATAAGATAAAACAAGATCATGAGCAGTTCCACGAATTCCGTAGAAGTCAAGTTTTAGTAGTAGCGTACGGTGGTCAACGCAATCGAATGCCTTGGACAGATCACAAAAAATGCCAATCGCATCCTGTGAATCCTCCCATGCGCCATAAATGTGCCTCAGCAATGTTGCTGCCGCATCGGATGTAGATCTTCCCTTCGTGAAACCGAACTGATGACCATGCAATACCTTATGCTTAGTAAAGTGACTTGACATTTGATTAAGCAGCAATTTTTCACCGGCAAATTATAATTTATGTGAGTATTGGTGAGGTTGTTGGTCATGTTAGTATTGAGTTAGTGTTACCTAGGTACATCATCATCCTTATATTATCTTATGTCGCTTTTATGGTAGATATGCCTGCTCTTGGCCACAAAAAATGTAGATAATAAATATATGATATTATGATCATGCATTGACTATTTAACCTATCAAAATGAAATTTTTACGTTAGTCATCGCACCTACACGACATTGGTAAGTAATTTGATTTTAATAAGAATTGTAATCCTAATATTAGGTAAAGCAGAATTCTAGAACTTTAGATAGTTATCTATCACGTCACACCTAACGTTTCCCCAAATCGTGTAAAAAATGAAATCTCAATCATTTATAAATTAGGTTCGCGGACAGCTATTCCGTTCATCCCTTTATCAGTTTTACAATCGGCTACAAATAAAAGGGTACGGAATTGATTGTTAGTAGGTACCTTTTTATATTTTTTTATTTATTGTCACTGAACGATTTATGTTCTATTTTTATGAAAGCAACTATAGACACACTGAATTAGTATAATGCCCCTTGAAACCGCTAATAATGGGATCACTACGATTGGAGCTTGTTACACTTTATAATAAAGTACCTACCAAAGAGGTAATATCAATATCTTTGGTCTTAAGATTTGGTGAAGATGTATGTAATAACTCAATTTAATTAAACACTTGTTTTTATTCTATAATAGTTACAAACGATTAATTACTTAGTAATAAGATACTGATAAAGTCTTTACTATATAAAAACTAGGTTACAACCCGCGGTTTCACCTGCGTTCTCGCGGGATTTAATATATCCCAGTATTATCACATAACCTACATCCATCTGGAATATTTAATTTATTTATTTTCCATCGGTGCAGTAGTCTCGGAGATGAAACTCGACATATAAAAAAACTAACAGAAAACACTCTTTCAAATTAAAATATTAATATTTAAAGTATCTAAAAATGTTAATTAATGCTAAAATATGTTATACTTTGTTGCAACACTAATTACTCGGTTACTGAGCAAAATAATATAACCTTTAAATGCAATTAGCAATTTGTGTGTGGGTGCGAGCGGAACATTGTATTGTCAAGGTGAACCCTTTTACCTGCGATGTGCAATTACACGATGTTTACATGGATGTTATGCCTTAACAATACTTCCCCAACCCTTCCATTGTGGCTTTTTATGCGCCTGCGCTGCACTTGTGCACCGGACGCGTCAGTAATTGAGCTGAGTGACGTTTAACATGCACTACTTTAGGAATGAACACATGTCATGAAACAAAACAGTAAATAAGGGGTTAAGTTTCCCTTTTTAGTCGGCTACTTCTTTATTGAACCTTCTTTTGAATAGACACGCGTGCGGTTACAAAATTATAAGAATATATATTAATTATACTTATGAAAATGGTTCATTCAATGTGAATATCTTATAAGGAAAGTTTTTATGCACCGTAAAAAATATCTGATAGCTGTGACAGTTGAGGCTCCTAAACAACTCTCTGTGGTCACGGTAGGGGTTTTTTAGAGCAACACCTGTTGATGTAAGGGATTATTGAATTTGATAAAACAACATATTGCGTTAATGTAACATCACAAAAAATGGGAGGTTTTTGTTTGAGTAAAACTAACGTTTATATTGAATAACGACTGAGTGTTACATTATGCTGTATTCCTAAAATTTCAGAATTCTGAATGTAACAGTGAAGTCATACCTACATACTTTTTGGTAAGACATCTTAAGATTTGCGGTAGAAAGGGTTATGTGCAAGGATTACTTATCTATATCACCAAATTATTACAATTTTATTACTTACCTTGACGTTAGAATTGTAATATTCATCATAAAGAGTAAGCTAGGTATATTTTGGTATTCAAAATTAACATTTTATTATAAACGGCAGATGTAGATATACACATTGCCATAGAAAGGTTATCGATTACCGTATAATCCAATTAATCGATATCGAAACAATCGCTCGTTTTGATCCTTAACAACACTCAAATAGCTCTATCAGTATCCCGTCGAATTGGGGTTATACGATATCTTACGTTTTTTCTTCTGGCTCGCGTCTACCCCTTTTTTAATCGGATTTCGTAGGCGCGTGTGCTGCGGCTTTTTATGCATCTCAATAAAAAGCTAAATCCACCTTATTGCAGCCGTTAGGGGTCACCTTTTTTATAAGTTTCCGTCGAGCCGCGGTAGGTGAATGTTTTAATTAGTCAGTTCTCTTCCCGCAGCTCCAGGGCATAATAATTGTGAATGCTCATTTATTACTTTGTTAGCATAATTTAACAGACCGGTGCGCCCCCGCATAGACAGATAATATCAGTTTTGGTTAATTACTGGTAGTCAAGTACATGTACACTTTTTGAAAAGATTTTAACATTATTATGAATTTGATGGATAGGTGAATCCTTTTTATGGGAACTTGTTAAAATTCTGCTGAATTAAAAACATCACCAACTTTATAAAGTAATATTTGTTCATGATTATCAAATTAATTTAAAGTATTCAGACAACAAAAAAACATTTGTGAAATTTAGCTTACTAAGTTTTCCAACACAAATATATAACCAAAATCTTACGATATAAAATTCTGTCTATTCTGGATTATGTTAAATATTCTAGAAATATACATAAAAATTGTTATAACAGTCGGAAGCATGTGACAGTAAGGAACTTTTATAAATGAAATGGATCGTATGAAGGAAAGCTGTGGAATGTCATTAATATTCAAAACGTAACTAGGAGGGATTATAAAATAATAGCAGTAATTTAGGACGGCATGCGGCCGCCGCCCGCGCGCCCCGGTCCGCTCCGCCCGCTCTCGTTGGAATTTCTTGATAAGATATGCATGAAAATATGTCTGCTTATTACATTTTTTCAACTGACTCTGACTCCTATTATAATATACTACATTTGACCATTTAAACAATTTCAATAACAACTCGACTGTACCTAAGCCGTTCAAACATTACGATGCGTCAATTATCGCTATCTGTATTGACTTCATTTTCTTTCAAATACATTTTTTTTCCAAGCCTAACCCTATCATTAAATTCAATTGAAAATAAGTTTTTTTTTCGACACAAGGATGTCAACTGCCTCAATTACATGCCTTGTAATTACAGCTTGTTAGTTTTCCCTTATTTTTTAGCCATTAAATCGGTCCAACGAGTATTGTAAATTAATTCAGCCCTATTTTCTAATTTGACTTTTTAAAGATAATTACAATAGGTGTATTGCGTAATTTTGTACAAAATTTGTTGTACTTTAAAAAATATCAAAACACATTATGTAGGGATTTTTGAGCGAAAACGTTTATAGAAAAACCTTTAGTTTTGACGCTTACCTTTTTTTTTTATCACAAGAGCTATCTTTTTTTAACATCTTCATGTCGTAGTGCTGCGGGAAAACCGTGATGAGGTACTCATTACATGATCTACAAACGAAGCTTAGACCGTTGTTGGCGATGGAAGTCGATCCAGTATATGTGGACATGATCTCCAAAATCGCGCGTCAAGTAATGTGACGGCAGAATAAGGCACCAGGCACTTCTTCTTCATAGCATTCTTCATTCTTTTGACGTTAGAGTAGAACACACAAACTGAGCCAATGTCCTTATTAAAGGTCGGCAACTACTCGTGAATTTGGGATTGTCAACTGTACTATTATATTCTATACTAATACAAATAGTGCTCGTCGGACACGCATACTAACTGTTTCGTACCACTGTAATATATTATACTATATTATATTGTATATATTATACACAACACCAAATAACTCGTTTCTAGTTTCTAGTTCTTTGGTTTTCTCTTAGACTTGTGACAATATTTTATTTATGTTGTTACACCGGCCACAGTAAGTGCATATTACAGGTATTACTATATATTGCAGTTTAAAAGATCCATGTGACATACGCACGAACAGGGCTCCGGAGCCTATGTAATTGTGTCCGTTTGTTTGGATACCCTAAAAATTGACATGCAAAAAAGCCATGGTCAAACGGTTGTGCAAAAATGACGAAGTGCTGTATTTCTGCGAATCTGTATAAGTTCCATTGACACAAACTCTTTTGTGATGCATAAAATAATAAATGTTACGAAGACAATGAGCAAGTAATTTGAAACGGAGCAGGGAATATTTAAATTTTTATTGCTCATTGCTTCAGTTCCTTAAAATGACACGCTTTTGCGAAACTCGCAAAAACATGTTTCGGATAAATTATGAAACCTGGTTTTTTGGGTTACATCTTTTTTGCAATAATTACGTAGGTATGTACCTAGTAGCAGTATTTTCCTTTCTTTTGAAATCTTAGGTAGGTAACATAAGGACTCATTTATGCTGCTACTCAGGCTACTCAGCATTCAGGTAGGAAAGAGTAGAAATTTATTTTTAACCATCAAAAGTTTTATGTCTTAATCACTATTTTATTTCCTGGTAATAATTATATCGAACACATACCTACATAATTCTGCCTTTAAGTACATGTATTTTTTACTGTTATAATAATTTTAAAAAGTAGCGTAAATAGACTTTATGTGTTAATGAATCCATCCCATTAATATAGTTTTATTGAAACCTATTAAATGAATATGCAACCACTTACTAATGTGAATTACATTAGTTATTAATTAATTTAATAGGTTTGTTTTTAACTTACAATTAATTGAGAGCCTTATTTCTGTAAACTTCTTGACGTACCTACCTACATAAAAACATCGGGAAAGTAAAGTGTTTCGTATTATATCAATAATACAAGCAATCAACTAACCTATTGTTATATGAAATAAGATTCATTTTAAAAAACCAACATTTTTTCCTTTTAGATATCTTCCGTCTGCCTTTTTTTATAAGAAAATGCGTCGATAATTTTGCTTAATTCATGTAACCCCCTAGAACGTACTACATACGGTAGGTACGGACCTTTATAATCAATTAATCATATTTCGTAGATACGGGAAGTCAGTCATATTCGAGCTCAAAATTATTTGCAAAAGTCTAAATAAAATAAGAATATATGTAAATTTAAAAGTCGTTATATTATCGGTTATCTAAGAAGAAGTGCTGTTTTGTTCGGGTTCAGTCGATGGCTTAAAAAGAAATCTTCCAGAATATTTATTTATTTCAATTGTCTTTAACTGTCCTTTAACGGTTTGTGGACTATACATATTAAAAAATGTAGAGCACAATATTTAAAACCAATAAGGAAATTAATGTTTTGTCCATTAACAATGTGAACTGTGGTCGAAACACAAAAAATAACATTGAAATATTGCCCATTGTAATTCTAAGTAATGCCAAATTATGGAGGGTGTGTACAAACCTAAGCAACAATAAAATAGTAAAATAAATATGATTTTACAAGGGCATTTCCAAATTGTTACATAAGGTACCCACTACCGTAATTATTAAAGTTTTAGTACATTATCTATATACATATCTAGTACCTTCACCAAATTACAAAGCTTTTGTTCGCATAAGTAAGAGCCTCCAAAGGCTTCGTCTATACAAAAAAATAAAAAATAAATTGTAGGTTGGATAAATTATTCGTAAAATCATTTTTGTTATCTAAAAAAAAATCTAAATACAGTGTAAACTCTTTATAACGTTATCCTTTATAACGATAAACTCCCTATAACGTTGAAGTGAGCCCAAGTTGATTGGTTTGTTCACTTTGTTTTGTTTTTTTTTGTTCACTCCATATAACGATAACTCTCTATAACGACAAAAAATGCTCAGTCCCTTGAGTTTCGTTATAAAGAGTTTACACTGTAGTTTTAAATGGTAATTTGAATTTAATAAACAAAACATTGTCCTCTATGTATTCGTTATAACGAGCACCTATCGGTAGATACCATTATTTGAGATTTTATTTGACTTCATATATTAAACTTATAAAGATGAGCCCTTGTTATCTGCAAGAGAATGTGTAGCTGTAGGCATTCGGTAGGCTGATCAATCATGGAGCCTACCCCTTCTATCCCGCCCAGTGTTGGCTGGCGCGCGAAAACAAATGGTTGCTAGGCAACACTGCGGGGGCGGGGGCGGGGGGCCCACACGAGCGGGGCTACCGCATCACTGACTAACCCCACACATGCATGACACACACAACCTCCACAACATAGGGCTGTCTAGCTCGAAGAGAAATACAATTTCTAACAAAGCACTTTGATCCTTAAAGTCAAAACCTTGGGTGAAACATCTTCTGGTGATTTAAGATCGAATGACTTGTATCTTATTAGATTTGAAAATGTACTTAAGAATTAGTTTTGATTGTAGTCTAACAGTTTAACTATGCAGTGTCAAATTCAACATCGAAGTCTTGTGACCGAAACTGTTTACCGAAAAATCAAAACTGAACATTACACTGACATGTCTGCATTATATGTATGAATGTAAATGACCTGCTGATGATCGTGATCCTGGCTGCATTATCGGTTCATGGTTTACATAAAAATATTTATTGTCATCGTTCCAGGTCACGTGTATAATACACGTACAGTTTGAGTACAAATGATAAATTAAAAAGCTTGTAAGTAGTAAAAAAGGAGCCTTTTTTTTCGTTTAGGTGTATTTCAACCCTAAGCTCTACAGGGAAGCTTACACTTTGTTGATGCATAAAGCTCACGCATTGTTGTTACATTAGGTATTTTTACAACTGTGTATTTGACTTCATCTATCTGTGTTTGTATCCTAATGGTAGGATGTTACATTTTATCGAAACAATGATAAAATGAAAGCTTATAAAATATAACAAGTAGGTAAGTAAATAAATATTCTACGGACATTTCTTCACTGCGAATCTCTCAAGTTAGATGAAGGTAATCAGAGTTAAAAAACATTCATGGCGTCGCCGCCGATATGATTGCGGTGTGCCTAACTTAAATTATCTTCTTAGGCCATTGAAACACCCAATTTTAACGAGTGTGGCATTCCAACTTTTATTTTTTTAATTCGAATCGACCCTATTTTATGGAAATGTGCTTTTAATGAGGTTATTCAGAAAATTGTTGTTAACCTAAAAGCAAATATTGATATCTAACTAAGTTATAATGTGTAGGTAGGTAATTGAGAAAAGTAGTAAAGCGTGGTCCTGGCTGGCACAGCGCGCGATGATCCATCATCCCTCCGAGCTCCGCTGACCGCGGCGCGCCCCCACAACCCCACTCTTACTTTTCACTTTCTCTACATATTTTAAGGAGAATAAAACTTTCCCTTCGCCCCATCGCTTTTATTTTCTCGTCGGAACTGTTATGGAGTCGCGGACACTCAGTTCGTTTCCGACGAGAGATTTGGGACACTTTACGAATCTTAGTTGTCTCGTTATCGCACCCGATCCCGATGACAGCTTCGCTTGGACAGCGTCTAATGTAAAATTCTTTATCTCGAACATTGTAATTCTGTTGGGACCATACTTTTCCTTACCCGTGTAACCTTTTTATCTTTTAAACGATATTCTTTTAAAGTTACGTATTGAATGCCTGAAGGAATTAGGGAAAGCAGTATATAGGTAGGACCCACCTACATATATTTAATGGAAATATATTTAGGTAGTTACATGCGGAAAACATACAGTAATATATTCAAAGACTACTTACTTACAGAGGTATTCTTGTGAAATCTTGTGATGAATGTTTTGTAACCTATAGTTTAAAAAAATAAGTAGTGTATGGTGCGTTGCGACGGCATGCGGCATCACAGTGTCTATAATAAATGAACGGGCGCGGGGGATGCTGACCAATGGCAGTCCCTCCCTCAATCAATATGATGGACTCGGTCGCGAGGGGACGATCGCTCACTGATTTTTTCCCTCGCTGACAGGGCTCGGGAGGACGCGTTTTTGTTCCCTCCGTGCAGTCCACATGAGAAGGGAGCTAGCAATTAATAAGTAAGCTCGGTAGTCGGCCGTTGTCGATGTCGCACGATTCGTATTGTAACCCAGCTTCCAACTACTGGACACTCCTTTTACTTGTTTATTTATATTGCTTTAGAATTGATGCTGATGTGTGATTTGATGATCATGGAATATTATTGCTTTGTATAATAATGTCACTACGGTACTAAGTAATAAGTTTAATGTCCTTTAAAGTACCTACTTGTGAATTAGAAATAATTTTAGATGGCGCAAAATGTATTTCACAAAAGTATTTCTATCATTCATTAAAAAATCTTTAATTAAGAGTTTTCCAACTTTTCGTTTCGTCCACTTTTCATTAAAACCAAGGTACCTACACAAATTTCCTATTCATAAAAAGCAATTAAAAAGCAATTAGACTAGATTGCTTAAAATTCAATTGCTTTGTATAATAATGTCACTACGGTACTAAGTAATAAGTTTAATGTCCTTTAAAGTACCTACTTGTGAATTAGAAATAATTTTAGATGGCGCAAAATGTATTTCACAAAAGTATTTCTATCATTCATTAAAAAATCTTTAATTAAGAGTTTTCCAACTTTTCGTTTCGTCCACTTTTCATTAAAACCAAGGTACCTACACAAATTTCCTATTCATAAAAAGCAATTAAAAAGCAATTAGACTAGATTGCTTAAAATTCATATCTCTCTGTAAAAGTACCTAAACCTCGGCAAAATCTCTCAAAAACATCTCGCAGTTTCAAACATCGAAATCTTAATCTAAGTTTAAAATTTCTTCGAGAATCGGCAAATTTTGCACTAAGTCATTAAAGTATAAAACTTCGGTCATTTCGCTGGCGTTGCTTAAAAGCCTTTTTAGGCGGAGGAAAGTAATCTTTCATTAGGGGGGGAGGAGCTAAAACGGAAGTTCTCTTTGAAAGGAAAATTACACGTCGGATGTTCCTGCGTGCCGTTCGGGGAAGATGGATTTTAATTACGTCAAACAAAGTTGCAACGACGAAAGTTTCGTTGGTGGGTGCTAGCACAACCGGAATGCCAGTTAATGCCATTAATATGGTCCGGAGCGGCGCGCTTCGTTACAACTCGCTAATGATCCCGCACGGCCCGCGGGCGCACTCGCAGTCTCTACCTGTACCTGTACTCACCTACTTACGCTCGTTACCAACTTGAGCATTACGCCGCCGCCATGTCGTTGATCAAAACTTGTTTCGATTTGATTAAACAAACTCCAAAGTCCATTAAAAGAGGACTTACCAGACTAGGTTCACGCGCCGTGATATAAATAAATACTCTAAATTACACCGCGCTGTAATGATGAAACAAGAAGTGTCTGTATTATTCGACTACAGCAATGATATAAATAATGATTGTCCTATAATAACTCGGATATAAATAACAACTGATTTCCAATGATAGGTATTTGAATGAGCCAAAAGGTGCGATAAATCGGGCACACCCGTCAGCCGAACGACACGACGCCCGCCTTGCCATGGAAATGTATTGCGATGCCAGTAGTGGCGTTAATCAGAGTTCAGTCGCCATTAATTTGATTAGGGTTAGTGGGCGCGGGGCCTATCAATCCGCCACATTACCATGTCGGCTACGAGCGGCAGGGCTACGGCTACTACAGCTATGTTGACCGCTACGGACGTTTTAAAAATTGTTCTTATCTGCGAACTTACTCGCTTTTTTATTGTTTTTGCCCTCATTTATTTTGTGATAGTACGAAGAGGATGTTTCTAATATTTCATCTGTAAATTAATTTTCTGCAGACTATGTAGAAATCTGCTGCCCACTTGTTTTATAGCATGATCTTTTTATAATAAACTAGAGCAATGATGGTCATTATTAACTGATAAAATAAAACTAATCGGCATTTAAAATAATTTACAGACATAAAACAGAAAAGACATATTAAGTAAAAAGTTACTTTTGATTGACGCTGTTTGACGCAAAATGGGCCATGAAGGCTGTTGTTGCATTGCCTCGTTAATCTGATACTTTGTGCTCCAGGCTTGGCCCGTTTGTCACTTGTGACATCAATAAGCGAAGTGTAATATTAAATGATAGTAAAATAGTAAGAAGATAGTGAAATTAGAGGAGAGAGAATTTTACAAGGCTAGGATCTGGACTGCCGTAAAAAATTGTGAACCATTTTTTCAAAATCCTCGTTACGTATGTTAATTTGTATATACACAAAACTAAACTAAATACTAAATGTCATAATATCTTCTCCCGTTTAAGTGATCTAGAATCGAGAAATGTTGTGACTTCTTTATACCCCAAAAATAATATTATTCAATATAGAAAAGATTATATGTAGCAGACAGCCCTCAAGCTTGTAAAGTGTAATTTCGAGCGATTCGTGTTGAGCACTTTTAGGTCAATTAGGCAGAGTCGCGCCCGCGGCCACCTTCCACCACTAATCAGTGGCCACGCCAAACTTTATGCCGTGTTAATTTGACTAATGCGCCTCGGATTACACAGTGATAAACTAGCCTACCGTGTCCGACACTAGCATAAACCGGTGAACGCATCCATCACTCATTTATGCTTAATTTGTTTACTCCGATAATGCTTTTTATAGTTTCAAAATTTATGTGTAGTGTTTTTATTCATAAAACCGACACGCATTCATATACTGAGAAGATTAAATTTTTTGTTATCAATGTATCGTACCTACATTGCATACAGTATTGCGATGGTACGCTCTTCATCTTGTCTGGTTTGTGGTTTGATGTCCATCTAAATAATAATCATTTGGGTGATATCCTGTTTAATCCATGATCTTTATCTACTTTGCTAACAAACCAATCAACAATAAATAATAGTTGGTAAAGATTATTCGATTTCTGTACACTATAAGACATATGTAACCTATTAGGGTTACCAATTTTCCAGGTTACAATTGAATAATCGTTAATTACATGGTTCTAGATCAAATGGTACAATAAAACACTTAAAGGTTTAAAGCTTAAGTAACGCTTATATTAATAAACGTAGGAATCAAATATGATAGAGAGGGCCAGCGCCGTGCACGCTCAAGCAGACAGTGGAGCTGCGGAAAGTAGCCGAGATCTCGTGCTCGTCGGCAATTAGGTCGTGGTACTTAACCAATTAGACGTGAAACAATCGCCCTCATCGTGTCGTGACCATAGTGTGAATACGCCCCTATCACTGTACAAAGCTCGCGCTTTTTCTAAACCACTTTATGACATTTTAAAAGGCTCCTCATTACTAGCTCGATTATTTACAAAAAAAGGGAAAATTCGTAATTCGTCCGCACTCATAGGGGACAATTTATGTTTCCCGTAGACGTTGTATTATTGTTGTTTTGGGAGCTCCATGACGTGTCGCTTGTCCATTACTTATTCACTCAAGCCGATGTTGGTTGGAGTTTTTGTTACAGTTTTACTTCAATCAATTTTGTAATAATGCCACCGAATAATGTATAGCACAATCCCTTTTTGTTTAATTAAAGTGTCCTGTGGGGAGGGACTTCCAACAGGCCTACATTGGCAATTAGATATCCATTACTTAACATTTGAATATGATTAGTATTTTTTATTTAAATATTTGAATTGAATATAATGATTTTATTTATTGTCGACATTTGATAGTGCAGGACAAAGGGAGAAGTTATAGTTTATACTAGCTCAAGTTAACAATTTCTCTGTACTTGTCACTGATTTTATAATAATGTTTTAATTTTCATATTTATTTATTTTGACATTAATAAATGTAGAATAAAGTATATTTTATAAATATTTAAAAGAGTTTCAATATTATAAAGTCATATATACCTAATTAAGTTAACTATGTACTGAATAAACTATTATACTTGAAATAAAGTCTGATACTAAAAATATTCAACCTGGGTTTTCTGCCGGATATTCTCTGCCGGAGATCTCTTTAGTAAACTTATCCTTGATTAGTGCTCCCCTAAAAACTTCCCAAAATAAATAGATTTTAATTAAATTCTATGAATTTTGTGTTCAATATAAATTCAAAACTTCTTAATAATTTGACTTTTTATCTCATTTTTAAATCCTCATGCTTGACCAGAGCACTGGTTCATAATAATATAAGGATCACCAAACGAGCGGAATAAGTGATAATTTGTAAATATATGTTCGTAAAGTGGCGGTACATTCATCGACAACAGTCTTATAACGGCTCTACATCAATATAAAGTTCTTAGCCAATATGAACTATATGCGTTCAGGTGGAGCTCACAGCTCGGTTGTACTTTTAGTAATTAGTGTACATACTAGTAGCTTAAAAGTTCTTAATAAAGTTAAGATTCACTGAGAATCTGGTGAGAGTTCCTGGTATATGGCTCTTCATTGCAGAAATACTTACGTTACATTTCCTAGCATAATTACTTTTTTATTATTTTTTTAAACGGCATGGGCCCTCAAACTAGCGTACGGTCTATGCGATGATAAGTGGTCACCACCGCCTATGGACATTTGCAACACTAGGGGCATCACCAATGCGTTTACGATCCCTGAGGCCCCTTACCTTTCTAACCGAAACACAGTAAAACAAGTGCACTACTGCTTAAAGGCGGAAATGGGTAAGGTGGTAGTACTTCCCCAGACGAACTATGCACGATGAGCTCTACTACTCAATCTACTATGACTTTCGATAAAGCACTGGTGTAGTCTATCAAATTACAGCTCCATTTATATGTTACGTAAAGCAGTTTTATACGACAGTGTACTAATGAAATGCAGTCAGTTATGTTCAATTGACAGCAGAGGGTGGCTACACTTAACTCATTTGTGGTCGTGGACTATGTATGCGGGAGCATTTTTCCTAACCACCGCTCTGGACTCCATTGCAGTTCAAATTATTAACAGCATTGTTACTACGATCATCCTTGAAGTCAACTCCATTCATACCTTAGAGAAGCGAGTCTATTTCAATGGTTTATAAATAATATACGTTGTATGGTATTGAGATGTGCCTTCGTAAATTTAATACCATATATCGTCCTTTAATTTTAGTCATATTAAACACGCAAAGTAAAAAAAGTATAAATCAAAGTCGGATCCTGATTGCAGATGAGCCCCGCCCCAAATCCGATTGGTCGTTAACCCTTCCACCGCGAAAGGGTTATTATTAGACCCCCTCGGCTAAGCCGCGCGCGCGCCGCCTTACCTCGCGTCATCTTTTACGTTTTTTACCAGAGCTTGTTTATTTTTTATCACCACAACTCGCGTGTTGATTGGACGAAAGGGTTAGCATATAAATAAATCCATGGCGTCAGCTACGGCACTTATGAGAGTCAGCTTTACATAGGGCGGTACCCTTTAGAGAGTGAAAGGGTTGGGTTAATTTATATTTGTAAGGGGATTTTAGATGGGGTCACATGAAAGTATCAGAATGCATTAATCATTATGATGTCGTACATGGCATATTAAATAAATATTCAGGTGACGTATTACATTAGTTATAAGCCATGTAAGTATCTATTTTATTATAATAACTATGCATTTTTGTGTGAAATGTACTTTAACATAATTTCTTACCATAATTATTGATTGAGGCGTAGACTGCAGTCTACAATAAGTGAAATAATAATCAGCCAAGTTGTTATTATTTGTCAATTACACAGAATTTGCACAGAAATGCTTTTGGAGGGTTAGTGTTAATCTGCTGATTTTGAAAATTATCTTTTGTTGCTTTAGGCGCATATACGAGTGTCATAAACGTATTGCGAGCACTCAGACGTGACTCTTGTAGTTCCATGAGGATTACTGATGCGACACCTTGCCTTAATGTATGGTTCGAAAGCTTGTCAACGCGGTTATAATCCCGTTTCATTTACATCTCTACTCATAAGGATTAATGCTTGCGCTAGTATTGCAATATCAGTTGTGGGCTTTGTTAGGGTTAACGAATATTTGCAAAAAGTATTAAATTGATATTTTTCGTACAAATAAGATCTTAATTATAGTACTATGACTATTCCCTTTTTTTAAGTTTCATTTGTATTTCCACCTGCCGACAGATAAAGGGACAAAACTGGGTACTAACCAATTAAAATGAGCATTGTTTGAATAATGTAGGTGGGGTACTAACAAAGCAGCCGACGCAAATTATCTTGCCAAATCTTTGAAATATATGAGTTGGAAGATGTATGATACGTCTCTGAACCCAAACAACCCTAATATTTTAAAATTGTTTCGCTTCTTGGCTGACATGTTCTGCGGCGGCGCCATAAATTATCTATTAGTCGAATATCACTTGACGTTTCCACAAAAGGCTAAGTTAACTTTTGTGCAACCGGATCGAGTCGGAGGCGAATGTAACAAAGCGTATATATCTGTGCAAACGAAGGTAGAACCCTTCCCCACCTGCATTCCCACGATGCCGTAGAAAGTGCAGCCACGCATCGGACCTACAGAAAAAAGTTTGCGCAAATAAAATTATATGTCAAAAATTTAAATTTAAGTTTACGTGAAAGGGTCCATTTTGACGATTCGATATTTGAATAAAAACATGTGAGGTTGCGTGGGAAAGTAACCCGTGTGAATGATTACGTAAGAAACGAACTATTACGATACCAACATAACCGTAGTTTAGGTGGCAATTGTTATATCTGTTATTATTTTATTTTAGGAAAATTGTGGGGGATGATAAGCTGAATTTCATGAAAGGACTTTGAAGGTGACTCCTACATAATACTTTTATATTTTACACAGTTGATTCATAAAGAATAATTTAAATGTTATATAAGTAGGTAAATATTAATATTTTTGAATTGAAATACTTTTTCACAAACATATAAGTAGCTCTGTTAAAAATAATATTGAATAACTTGCTAAACTATTATATCTTTATTCTCACTTAATACCTACAAAATTAAAATTCCATTGTAATGTTATATAGAATGAACATCTATTTCGACGTATCTAATTCTTACAAATAGAAACACCAGATCAATCCCCAAGATTAGCCATGGGTTAACCTTGCACAAAACGTGTATGGTTCTTCGAAGAGAGATCCGATAGCGATCGCAAGAGCACGATTGATGCTAATATTCATTCTGTAATACGAGAAAAATCGAGGAATTATTCACATTTAATGTGCTTTTCACTGGTTCATGCGCTCGGCTGAATTTAAGTAATAGTGATTTAAAGCAGGTTTGAGCTTTACGAAAATATCAAGTGTATTTATGAATGCGAAACTGAAAATTAGATTACGTCTGCATTTAAATTTACATATTCGTTACATAATTCTTAAAATCAATGATCGATATACATACCTACAGTATATATACTGTACTGTAGATATTATATGCTACTGTATTTTTACAGTTGTAGTTATTATAAAATGTAATTATATAATACCAACCAATAGTATCAATTTTAACTATGTAGTCTAAGTAAAAGAAGTATGCATTGATATTAACCTACTAATATATTTCATAAGGAAAATATTATAAAGATAGATCATTTAAGAAACTAGCTGGGCCCTGCGGCTTTGCCCGCTTTCAATCCTAGTTATAAACCTTCCTCTTGAATTTCTCTATCTATTGCTGAAAACTGCATTAAAATCCTTTGCATAGTTTACGATTCTATAAAGGACATACAGACAAACATAAATTTTTGTATATATAGATTTAAATAAAATTAAATGCTTTGTTTATCATATTTTATGCTTAATATAAACCATTGAATTGTTTCCAATTTTAGCACAGAAACTATTCACATGGAAAGATTCTAAAAGATAATCCGGGTTCATGGAATACCGATTCTTATTCCTCATTGAATGCAAATAATGCAATATCAGCGCATCTCTCATATGAAAGGGCAGATTCCCACGTGTTTCTACTTAAAATTCGCTACAGGATCAGTGTGGTATCCGATCCGCATTTGCACAAAAACACCCGAGCGAAGGTCAGTAAATGATTCCGACCAAGTGAAACTGGGCTAGTTCTCGAATTGCATCGACCCTTTCACTCTCATCGTATACCTGCGCTTTTTATTTTATTCCCGGAATCGCTTCGAAGAAGGGACTGACTGACGATAGGCCGCTTCGATTCTCAAACTTTTATTGAAAGCGATATGCAAACGAAAAAAAACATACGATAAATAATAAATTTGATGGAAAAGTAAACTTTAATGAATTTATTTATTCCAACTTTGAATAAAACAAAAAAATGTAAAGTAACATATTTAGTTAATAAATAATAACGCATACATAGCTTGCGTACAAAGGCATTAAATTGACGATTTGACAAAATTAATAATGGAATCGGATAGACCGGCGTATCTAGAAAGTTTGAGAAATGCAGTGAATAGTACGAATGGGCTGTAATATTTCGCAAATTCTTAGACCTTAAAATAAATCAAATGGTATATGGGATAGACAAAAAAAGTCTGGTTAATTATTGTTTTTAGGACAGCCCTCGTGAAAGGATAGATCGTTTTACAGTATGCAAGTGGGCACTTTTTATTTTTTATACTTTGACTTCTTCAGGCAATGGGTTCCGTAAAGTCTATCAGATAGGTAAACCCTAGTTTGTAATGTAATGAAAATTAAAAATGCAAAAAAAATATACCGGCAATACGTTATGATTAAAGTCAAAGTTATTCAGTTAAGGCCCTAGAAAGGTGCAAAAAGTTTAAACTACTAAAATTACAAATGATTCAGAAAATAACCTTAAGTAAATGAAACGGTAAGCAATTCAACGAGGTTACTACATTATATTCGTACATTATACGTCTATATTACACTTGTATTAAAAAAGACAGTTGTGGAAAAAAAGAAGTATGTTTCGATGTATGAAAGTTTGTGACACAATACTACAATCTTATCCTTATTCTACTAATAATGTAAATGCGAAACTATGTGTACGGATGAAAACTACCGAACATATTTGTATGAAACTTGGCAAATAGATAGAACATGCTCTGGTATAACAAATATTTTTTATCTCGGGAAAATGTAACTTCCCTCGGGAACGCGTCTATAACCTCTGGGAATAGCTAGTCACACATAAACGGTTGAACAGATGAATTTAATTTAACGTAATATTGTTCTGTAATTATTACTGTATTATGACAGTTACTTACATTCTTTAATTTCTATGAAGTATAGTCATATTCATTAGACCATTCCATTTTTAAATAAGGCGCTTCATCAGACCACATTATTCCACCTATTCCTTTTGTAACATATAGAAATATGTAGTTTTTGCAAACAAAACCTAAATCTCGCTATTATATGCAGGTAAAGATGTATTTTTTGTCGATATCGTCAAGTTTAAAATCGAAACGATTAAAATATAGCGTAAAGAAATGTTAATAAAGTGTAAATTTGAATGAGTTATATAAGGCGGTTGTGCCAAATAATATTGTGTAATGAAAATCGATATCGTAGTTTCGATCATTTATAACTTGCGTTTGACGGCCAAACAAAAAGTATAGAAGGATAGAAAAAGTGACGGAATGTGAAGCGAGGAAGAGTGGAAATGAAGTATTATTGCAACACTTGCACTTTCATTCGCGTCCTTTGTAAGATCCAATTGCATAGTCTACGGTTTCAATGCCAATTGTTATCAAGTTCTATTTTTATCGGGTATTGTATTTAACATAGATTTAAATAGTTTAGAAATACTAGATACTCCTTGCAGATTTGGGATTCTCCGCCTTTCTCTACATCCCAGAATGTAACCCAGTTACAATTCTGGAAGTAAATATCTACATTTATGTATGTATGTATTTTAAAAAGTAGAATGTAGAATATCAGATGCGTGGTTTTTTTTAATTTTTAATTTGTGATGGGATTGCGATTGACCTCAATCTCACCTGATGGTAAGTGAAGATGAAGCTTGCTTTCCCGTTAGTAACCTATTCACTCTTTTCTTAAAGAGCCCCAAGTTGTAAGTTTCAAGTGATTTCCATAGTACAAGCTCTGCGTAGCTTGGGATCAGATGGCCGTGTGCAAATAATGTCCCAGGATATTTATTCATTTATTATTAATAGATATTAATTCCCTAAATTTTATTTTAAATTGATTTATGAAACGTTACGCCTATCATAGCGTAGCTAGTTGTTAACTGCATTTCATTGTAACATAATTTAGAAGTATACAATTTTGAATATTCACTTACAAGAAATATATGTAGGTTGATATTGACCAAATTGTTACAAATCCTTGCCTTATTTTTTCGCACAAACTTAACCACTATTGTGTCCAGAATGTCTAACTATAATAAACTTGATGAAATTACACTTCAAGTGGATAATTGAACAATTTAGTAGTATATTTATTTACATGTTCCGCGGCTAACATGCGCTTGTTAAGATAGATGCTTCAAAGTACCTATTCGCTTTGTCGGCACATGTGTAGTTATCGTACAAAAGGTAGTGGACGGGTGATTTCATACTCTAGTGGATCTGAGTAACGCAAGCATACTACCGCTTCGTTGCACCGCGAGACCGCACAAAATTGCACTTCAAGTAAAGAGTACGCACAAATATTTTGTGGTACTTTCACGGTTGTATAGGATTACAAATTAAACTTCCAACGTAGCAATGCGGTGATGCCGCCAGCATTGGCCGACTGAGGATGTTGCTAATTGATAATGATTTCTATAATTTAGATTAAACAAAGCTTTTTATATTTATTAATTTCACTTTTTATGTGTAAATAAGTATTAGAGTTCTATCTTCTATCAAACATAAATAGTGTTACATTATGAATAAACTACAATATCAATAAATTTGCTATTTGCTGCATAAGCTAGACATAATATTGTCTGCACTATATACATCTCATAATAAGTGATTTGTCGCAATTACCTAACCTATAACAACTACAGCCTCTTTCAGCTATAACTACTGGACTATTTTAGAGTTTATGCATATCATGATCGTCGTAGCGTCAATAAGTAGGTGCCGGTGACTCCGAGGTAAAGCACGCGAAGCCTTTCGCTCGCCTGCACTCGAGTGGCGAGCACACGTGCAGATTATGCCTTTCAAAGGATTTTTTACAATAAAACATATGCCGCTTTTTGCTTAACCCACTTTAAGCTCGATTATAACCTTCTTACATTTGCTTCGCTTTTTGTACAAATGAAGCCGCCAAATGGTTACATGTAAGTATGTATATCACTACAGTGATGTAGATTTTTTTCACTACGGTGAAGGATATTCCTTTAGCAATAGTTATGTTTACAATATATTTAAAATTTGTTTTTTTGTTAAATATAAATAAATTGTTCTTACTTGTATGAAACATTCCATTTCTCAAAGAACTACCAAGTCGCACATAAAACAAGCAACTTTCTAAGAGTTAGATCTTAAATATATAAGTTTATTTAAACAAGATATTTATGCCACTACAAACTTTTTTTTTAAATAATGTTCTAGATAACTCCGATAAATAATACTCTACGGTAGGTACGCAGCTTTCTATGATTATAATTAGAAGGTATAGGATAGTTCTGCAGTACCTCACACCAGTATCAACTCTTACTTACGCAACCTCAACATTTTCAGTTCAGCTGTAAAGTATTTGCAGACAGTTTGGAAACATAGAAGTGGCAAAAAATATCCGCCGTGTATGTATGGATCCCTAGTTTTTGTTTATGATTAGGTAGCACCACTACGGCTGAGATGGCTCGCATATGGACCCGCAGGAAGGTCGAAGAATATCTCATGCTTGTGCAATAATATCAGGGCTGCCACAAGATTGTCTCTATAAATATGTCTACTCGAAGTATTTGATTAAATTTGAGAATTAACAAAACAAAGTACGCTTACTAAATACAAGTAGTGTACAATAACGATAAAAGGTTATAACTAATGAAGTGTGACATGTTTAAATTCTCATTTATTAATCTCTAATTTGTCAATAAAAATATCATATACTTTATAATATATTATTTATAATTATTTTCTCTTAGGTATTTACCATATAATTCGAAATATAGGTAACACCTATTTCAAATACGAAAGTAAATATTTATATCAAAGTGATTGATTGTGTGCTGATGTGTGTGGCAAGAGCCAGCCCTGATGATGTTTGCAGCGGGTCCCACGGTTGCTGTAACCGGAGTCGGGTGACCGTGGCTTCCGTCCGGCTTTTAGCGCCATCTCATCGGTCACCGCGCCCCCGCCCAACACATCCATCCTCGCACGTATCGCGTCTACTCCCATTCCAGCCACCGATACCGCCTCTCCTTAATGCTATATCGAATCAAAGCTATTTGCCTTTGAAATAAACCTGTAATGGCATGTGTAAAACCTTCAGAGAGAAATTAACGCGGCTGTGTGTAGGTGTCAGATAAAGGAAGATCCGGAGAGGTGGCCGGCACAGGGCGCCTCCCGGGGTCATTAATATTAATTAGGCTCGGTAGTGCCGCCGCCGCCGCTCAGACTCAATGCGCGGCTCTTTGCTTCTGACTCGCTGCGAAAATTAATTACTCGCAATCTTTATGTTCCAATTATAAAGGCCTTCGCAACAAATTAAATCTGTCCGGAGCAGGCTTCTTTTGAGAGAGGTTTCACTCTCTTTGTGGGCTTGATAAATGTTCCTTTACAAAAATTCTTTGAATTCAGCAAAATGTTGATATTTGACTTATAAAATACTTTTACTTAATACTTAAAATTACGACTCTATCTGAAATCTTAAATTAATAATGATTGTGACTAAGAAGTTATAACAATGAGACCACATTTATTCTCGATGTGCCTGCTTTAGTTTCGTTACACTGAATGGAAATGTATTTAATTGTATGTTATTTGCGATTCGCGGTTGGCGAATATAAAAACGAAACCGATTCTTCATCCAGCTTTTGCATAAACGTGTACACGACTTCCGTGTTTAAAGAGCAAAAACGATATTTCAATGAAAAAACTACCAAGTTTCCCTTTCATCATGAGGCAAAATATTTAACGGCCGTAACCGGATATCTCAGCGTAGCTCTTGGAAACAATGAAAAAACCACCAACATGTTATTACGCGAAACCAACATTTAATAAGCCCATTTTTTATTTTGCATCGATTTTGGTTATCCATTAATTCGCTCAGTGAGCAAAAAATATTTGGGTTTACCAGCGAGAACGCCTGTACTATATTTGAATAGTTCGATGGCGGACTCATTGTTGTGGGAAGATGCGGAAATAGGATATTTTCTTTCGAGAGAAATATAATATTCGACGGCTTGTTGTTGACCTAATGCAAAAGGTTTCTTCATAAGTAATTATTGCATAACCTTGGAGTATGTAATTAATTTATTGGGACTAAATATGTAGCTACAGTATGTGTTTTATCATTACCAAGATACTTATTTAAATAGTCTACGAAATCAGTGAACCTGTATTCCAGTAACTTTATAAGTATTTAGACCACTGCACGTGTTTAGATCTCAATATTAATATAACAATGTATTTAATACCTGCAATATTAATTGTACAATGTACTCAATAGCCGTCGACCTAAATGTCTTATGACAAAAATCACTATTGATATAATTTTGAGTGACGTTCGCCCACACAATAGCAAATCTGTATTAAATGCTCTTTTTGAGAGTAATGTTTTCCATGGCATTCGATTTAGTGTCATATTGGACAGGAAACGGTGATATTGAAAACCCCAAAAAGGATCGAGATGTCAATTTTGTTAAAGCACAGATACAATGCATTTTTAGAGTTCCGTAAATTATAGTATTTTATCGTATGAAGTAGTATTCAACGGGGCGCTATTTAAAGTCTCTCGAGAAATATATAAGATATAAAATCTAAGGATATAAGAATCTGTTAATATTACTATTTGGCAATAAAAGGGGCACGTCGATACGTGCCCCACTTTTTTTAAGGTTTCTAATATTACAATTGAAGTATTTTAATTACTAACCTTATTAAAATTTCAAACCTAGGACATTTCAGAAAATCAGCTAATTCAAATAAGGGCTTACTGAAACTCATTATACCATTCGATCAAATTCTAAATAACATCATGTTATTTAGATATATATTAAAGATGGCTGACACTAACTATTATAAATTATTATTTGCTTAATTGTTGGTACGGAACTGCGCGTGCGAGTTACCCTTGGCCTGTAATTTTGGATCCATAAGCAAGCATATATCTAAGTATTAACTAAGTTAATCAATGTATCTTATAAATGGAATTCGCTGTTAGTTTTAACTTACTTTGTTTCGATCTAAGGCAAGAGTGAATAGGCATTACTTGAGTTCGCGTGTACCATCCTCGACTGCATCGTCACTTTCCATCAGGTGAGATCTAGTCAAATGCGCCCTAGTTTTTATATATGTATAAAGAAAAAAAAAATCTAGTGCCACCTTGGAAATTACTTAGTATCTATGAGATAATGATAAGTCCAAATGTTGCAGTAACAAAAATCATTAGTAAAAAACATAATCAATTTCCTGTCAGCAAACGACTGACCATGCACAAGTGGATCGATCAGTGAAGAAAGATTAATGAATTTTGAATTAGATACGTCCGAATTGAATTGAAATTGGACTTTTGAAATCGGAAGTGTGGAGTGCATGTTGAATGGTGCAATATGTGATGGATAGTTGCAAAAACGTGAAAAAAGGTGCGGCGTCCGCAAACTGCCCTGCAGCTGGCCTGCATTTTGGGTAGGTAATCCGATAAATATTTTTTACTCACTTTTTACCTACATAAAGTTTTTATAATTGTCATTGGTTTTTGTACAGCCGCATAGATTGAAAAGGTAGATACGACGTACTTATAGTACTCATTACTGCGGAATATTTTATAATTCATTTAATATAATATCTTCGTGATCACTGTTCTGTTAAGGATGTTTGTAATTATTAGCGATATTGCTAAAATAATTAATTAATGCTTAGCGATTTGAAAACTTCAATAATGATCATTTATAATGGGGGAAACTGAAAAAAATTTACTTAATAAATAGTCAGAAGAAATAAATTCCTTCTAAAAAAAACGACGTTTTACGAAAGGAATGTTTGAACGTACACAACGTTCTGGCTAAGAGTATTGAAAGTAGAACTGCCGATCGTTAGTTCCAAGTAAGTTTTGTTGGCTGATTCGCGTATGAGATCCGACGTCAAGTAAGAAGAGGGTTTGTTTGTAGTGAGAGGTTACGCAAGGGCTGTTCTGTAGATTGCGTCAAAGGTGTTGTCAGAGGCAGAGGGCTACAAAGGTCGGCAGTCCGCCACTCACGCCGCCGCGTCAACATATCGGAAAGGATTTGCTGTGTCCAAGACTTAAGCTCGCATTCACAATAACTAACCTAAGTCATACATATTTTTTTTAAATTGGCTTTTATCTCAGTGCGAATCCAACTGCAGTCAGTTTTATTGGTAGATTTGAGAGGCTGTGCGGAGCATATATACCTAATTAAAATGCTTTACATTGAATTTCTTAGAAAAAATTAGGATAATTTAAAATCACTCTGTCTCTCGTGCTTTGATTTTAAATGAATTGATGTTAGTTGGTATTAGTCCGCACAGATTATTCTTACGTTTTGATTTGAGTAATTTTTATAATTAAAATGTTTTTATACAATATTAACTGATTAGATAAATCAGCTATGGATGTCTATATTCAACCAATATTCTCTTGATGTCAAACAAATATGCAAGAGTTATTTTAGTAGGTATTCAGGGTGGAGACACCTTTAGCTCCACAGGGCGTAAATTGCTTCAGAGCACCCCATTGAAAATATAGATGAGTGGAGTGTGTAGTGTACGAATTTATCTTACCTTACCGTTATTTCATAACGTGCGAATAGTAAGTACACGAATGTATGAAATAAAAATTTGCTGAGAAATCAAGATTTATCATATATCAATCAATTGAATCCGTTATCATTATCTTTATTAAGGTCATCAAAATTAAGAATTGAATTGGGTAGTTAGAAGGTACTACATAAATTGCAATTGCATAATTATAAATCCACGTTGTCGATAGATATGGCCTAGATATAAGATATAATGATACAGATATATGTTTATTCTTTAAACTTAATATTAAGAGGTCAAAACGTTAAATAAGTCTTCGGTGTGCTCCTTTTTTATGCTTATTAAAAAGGTCGACAAGATATATAAAAAAACTGACATGTAAACGCGTGTTTCTTACGAAAAATGTAATCTTATTGATACAAAGAATTACCATAAAAACTAAAATGCGATGCTGCACCTGGACGCAATATTATTTGTTGCTCGATGTCCACGGGTCAAAAAATAATTCAATAGATATCACCCATAGGATTCCCGTTACATAATCACTCTGTAGGTCACTTTTTTATCTACGTTTTTTTTTAAATAAATGGAATAAAAAACGACATGTGCTCGACAAATTATGCATTTGGTTGCATCACAATGGCGCGAGTCGCCCGCCGCGGCACGAGTGCATATTATATTTTTAAAAATTGCGAATTGATGTCAAGCAAAGCACCCATTGTGTGGAGCCGACCGTACGGCTTCTTCTTACCACATAACGTGTTTAATGCTCATCATATACAAATGGAGTTTGTGTTTAGATGATTGTATGTCAAGCCAAAATTATCCATTTTTCATCATGACCATAATTTTTTTTATAATTTCGTCCACATTCATATTATTATTATTATAATGGTTGTATGGTAGTTTTCTGCTGTCTCAGTATTTTAGCCTTATTTTAAGGGTTTTAAATCTTTTCGAACTCGACATTCTTAATTCATGACTACCTGATATTACATTAGTTGACCTGTAATACTGTTAGCTTCTCTTCTTGTTAGATCTTCAGGCATTATTAGATCATTTCAAAGTGGTTTAGGTGTATATGCAGTTTTACCTGGCCGTTGATATCAGTTATTATTATGTAGGTAAAGGGAAACAAAATAAACATTCGATTGCATTCATGATCTAGACACAAACAGATAAGCAACAGGACGCGTCCCTTGTTTGCACCAAACAAAGATCTTAACACGCCAAACGTTATCTAACGTTTGCACAGGAACATTATAAAAAAAATGTATGTCGATGTTATTTTTGAATTTGTGCAAGGCGTTTGACAGCGGACGAGACGAGTCGCGCACGTTACAAAAGGTGACAGCTCTGGCGACCGTGTGGAAGGAGTGCGCGACGCGGACGGGGACACAAAGACCGTGAGACATTTGAAAGACGTTATGAATGGGGATGGTAAGAAGGAGTGATCGAGTAGTGTCCGCCGGGCAGCCGCCTAGCCGCCCGCCCGCGCGCTACCCGCCGCTCGCTGGACCGCACTCTGTATGCTCACAATACCTACATGATAGCATTAATCCTTTGTGAAAGGAAAATGCCGGGAACGGTTACAAATGAACGCTTTACATAATACACATAATATGGTGATCGTTTAGGATAGTATAAGGTTTCCAACGCTGATGTAAAACGGGCTGCAGAAGTCTCGAACACTGGTAGAGATTATACTTGGTGGGGGGTTTAAAATCCTGTTAGTAAAAAATTATTATATGCATTAACTAAGCTCATTCTTTTCGTTGATTTATAATTTTCATTAGTATTTCAAAGCTCATAAGTCTCTACTGAAGAAATCTCTCATGTGTACATTATTAATATTCCAGTAAATAAATTGAGGGAGGTTGGATCCATATCAAAATTAGGTTTTCTCTGGGTGAGCAAGGCTGCTCAAAGGAAGGCCACGGAACCCTAATGGGTACAACACACATACTTATTATATAACAGTGTTTTGTCTGCAGGCATATGAACACGTAACCGGTCGTAATGTTCAGTTGGGGGAAAACATAAATCCAGCTTTAGCGTTGAAATAAAAAGAAGAGTTCTGTAAGTGGGATAGTGTAGGATATAATTCACATTTATGCGGAGCGGCCGGCGGTGCGTATCGAGTCGCCGGAATAGTTCGCAAGGACAATTCTCTCCCGGAGAAAAAGGGAATTATTCATCACACCCGGAAGGGGAGAGTCCGTGACGCAAGCATAGAATAGCCACCTGCCGTTATACGAACGACCTATCTGTCTCAAACTGAAGCCTACAATTTTAGACTTTATCACGTAACACATAGAGGATACTTTTGAATGGCATGAATAACGTGTGCGACCGTTTCATCGATTCCGGGGGTCCAGTTGACTTTGCCAGTTGCAGTATCAAAAGTTTAAACGGCCGTCGAGAACAAAGGGCGTTCGGACAGGGCTCCGCGGCCTGGGATAAATATTCAATGCGAATCCTTTGGAGGCGATATTTTATACTTTATTCTTGTTTGATTGTCGCTAGCCCTCACCTGCGCGATGAAGTGAAGCAATATTATGAAAATTGTCCTTAAGAATTTTATATGTAGTTACTGGGGTTGACAACGGGAACAAATCTTATTCCTGATTTTTGTATTAAACTTCAACTTTTGATAACACTCGGGAAGGTTTACTCATTTTTTCAATTGTTATATTACTAGGTTTCCCATCTGCGGTATCAGGTAAATACGACTTGTGTTAAAGTAAAAAAATCAACATTTTGAATAATCCTTTTTATAAGAACCCTACATTATTAATAGCGGTTGTACGTCAGTTGTAATTCTTTATTGCGCTTGATTTTTCAACCATTGATATCTACTAAGATATCATATTATAAAAACGACACGTCAAAAATATTTCTAAATCAAAATTAAAAACACCTTTGGTGAGTGATATATTCAATCATATCCACTACTAATATAAATGCGGAAGTTTATGGGGATGGATGTATGGATCTTTGTTACTCTTCCACGCAAAAACTACTTAACAAATTTTGATGAATCTTGGCACATATACAGTTTATAATCTGGATTAACACATAGGATACTTTTTATTCCAGGATAATTTAATATCCCTTGGGTACGCGGGTAAAACCGTGGGGTACAGCTAGGTGGATAGTATAGCTAATACTGTATCGGTCAAAATAGCATTAAAAATATCTTATAGGTTGCTTACTTTGGGTCATCTTTAGAAGATAGAAAATCGTATCACAGATGTTCCTGTACACTTTTTATATCTACATTTCTGATACATTAATTTCATGTAAGTACCTATCTATTATATATGGTTAAGACTACGTAGGCGCTCCAAGTACGTCATTTTACTTCATTACAGAACCAGGAGATTATTCAACTTTTTATTTACAACTTAAATTTTTATATAAATAAACATAAAAATTCAAAAAAAATTCAAAAATTCAAAACCATTTATTCAGTTTAGGCCTTCGGAGGGCACTTATGAAGGTCAAATTTAAAGTTACTGAAGCTACAACCGGTTCGGAAGTCAGCCTTCAACTGAGAAGAACCGGCAAGAAACTCAGCAAGGTTACATTCTTTTTTATTTGTTATATAAATTTTTATCTATTCTGACTTTTTGGCTATTTTATAATTTCAATTTTACATAATTTTATATTTAACAATTACAAAATACTTATTATAGGTAACATTAATAAAAACAAAACAAAAAAAAAATATGACAAGACTACAAAATAGAAAATAACAATAATTAGGTACTTACAACATTATGAAAACAGCATCGAAATCTATTGTGTTGTTTGGAACAACCAGGCGAAACAGACAGAGACGGATAATGACATTGTATTAAACGAATAAGAGGAGGAAGAGCATCATCTTATTTATTACCCGGCTTAGAGAAGTTAAATATTTCTCTATAAATGTATATTAACTATTGAAATAATTTTCCAACATCAATGCGACTGAGTAAAATTATATAATTCTATGGTTAACAAAAATATTGTTCACACATGACATGTGTGAAGATTTTGGCACAAAAACGTTATAATTAGTAAAACCGTCAAGTTTTAATTTATACCACGGTATTTCATTCAAATGTCAATCTACGCAAACAAGTTTGTAATCAATCACAAGATTGTAATAAACGTTACCTATTGATTCTTGATCAACCGCCCTTCTATTATACTAGAGGAAAACCAGATTTTGTGCAAAGTTTACCCAAAGTTTACATTAAAATCACACACAAATAAAAAAAAACTGGATAAAATTCCAGTTCATTGTATTCGATTGATTCGTAACGGCCAAGCGCGCAATAATGTGAATGAAATATTCACGATTTTTATAATTTCGGCGCTAGCGCACATCTGTCGTTCACACGGAAGGGATCGAGTCTATTGTGTGTTCAAAATTACTTGATATTGGACAATCTTATTTGGTTACTGTGGCTTAACCTTTACGTAAATGTAATAAAAAGACCAAAAACAACAGAAACGAGCTCTATTTTCTTTGCTCAGTAACCGGTAACACAGTTCACTTTTTGCACCATCTCTTGCTCCAAATAAGAAGCAAGTTTTCAATAAGTCAACACGGCCTTGCTTTTTTTATGGGATATTTAGTGATTTTTCTCGGCATCCGATGCTTATTGTCTTTAATTGTTAACTACTGCTGCAAAAAGTTTCGCAAGGCTTTATCTGCAGTGAAACAATATGTCCAGCATTATGTCATAAAACCGGGTTGTGTTGTGCCCCAATTTGCGAAACTGGTCTAAAATTAGCTTTGTTTCTGATAACAACGCAATAGGACAAATGACTTGCGCATGTCGGAACACTTTGTGCTTTACTCTGTTGTTAACTTTCGCTTTTTGTGTTATTTTATGACGTCAAGTTAAATACTAAAATTTAAATCGTTAGCTGCGTAGGTAGGTAAGCATATGTCATAAACATTCCAAAATATTTACTGCTGATTCTATGAAAGTGAAGTGTGCGCTTCAGATTTTTAAGCTATGAATATAAAAGCAAAATATTGTAGCAAAAAATGTAAGAAGTTTAATAGTTCGCCTACTTTATTGTTAATACCTCTAAATATATCGATATTAATCGTTCCATGGACATCAATAATGTAAAAAAATATATATGTAGATTTTTAGACACCTACATCAGATAATCATGAATAACTATCACTTTAACTCTAGCATTGATAACTAAACCAAAACTTTTTTTTTATGAATAGCAAAAGAGTTTTACTCTCCATAGCCATTGCTCACGTGGAATTTAGAAATTGTATTTTTGTTTATTATTGTTGGTGTTGAATAAGGATTGGAAACAATACACATTTGTGCGAATGACGCTCGAGGAATAAAAGAAAAGTAAAAGTGTTTGGCAAAATCCTTTTATATTGAAGTAAAGTGACGCGTCCTTGAATTCTCCTCGGCAAGGCTTAATTGTGGTTTTACGTCACAAAGAGTTGGCTCCTTTGAAGAGCGCGCCAGAGAGCAGGGGTGCTGGCTGCCAAGTCTCTCTACGAATGTTACAAACAAATATATAAGTGTTAGTAGAAGTTACATTTAACTGGTTGTCTATGGATGCATAATGATTTTAAGTTTTAGTTCTTAATATCACATTTAAATGGCTTTAATAAATTAATGTTGGAAATTCTTAATCAGGTTTAAATAAACTTGAATAATTTTCTTTTTATTTGTTTTCTACTTTCAAAATGTACATTGCAATAACAGTAAGCTTGTGGTAAAGTAATGTTGCTCCCTTGCCAACTAAATACAATAAAAACAATAAATCAACATAACTATGGCGATGCAATCTTTAAATATCGACTTAAATCTAGTTTTCGGGGATATTTGCCTTAATTAACAACAGCGTGTTGATTACGATAAGATCAGGCGCAAACACCTGCCTTGATGGCAAACTTAATTGTTTATCTGCGAATAATAAAAGGACAGAGATCTCGTTGTTACCCAATTTATAGATACCCTGGTAAAACACGACGAGGCCCTGCTCCCGAAACGAGGCAAGGTGCTACGGCGTGTGCGAGATAACAGACCTAAACATCCTGCTAAATAAGGATGATGCACTACAACGAAACGAGACGGCAACTTACTTTTTTATCTAAAAAACTTTCGTGCACATACTTTGTGCTGTATCAAATAAACGTTATAATAATACGAATAGAGTTTCTTTTTGAACATTAGATCCGGGCACGCGACACGACAACAGCAGGTGCAAGCAATGCGCTTAAAAAACTTATAATCTTTTTCGCCGTGTGTTGTGAAAAGAACTGTGTCTTGGCTTTTGTTTGATTTATTATTTTTTAAATCGACGGTGACCTAGAATTGCAACTTTATTTACCACTAAGTCTAAGTAATGGAGGTTATGTATTCTGCAGCACATGTTAAGGGATTTTGAAGCCATAATTGTTTGCTAGTTTTAGTGATGTTTTGTTTTAGTTTTATCTTTCGTACTGTTCCTTAATTTTCCTATGTGATGTACTGTTTGTGTATGTGGTTTTAGAGGGTACAGGATCACTAACAAATGCACCAACGATAAAGATTGTAGCATCATTGTTTCATTTGAGTTGCCTTAGTGGTTACGTACACTGACTGCCACCCCACAGGTCGTGGGTTCGACTCCCACCTTAGTAAAAGAAGGACGTTTCCATAGTACAAGCTCTCTACTACACTCTCTACACTGCTTAGTTTGGGATCAGATGGCCATATTGAGAATGTCCCCGAATTTATATTTATATTCTATTGACATTTTATGTATTTATTTATTTATTCATTAAAAACATACACACAAAGGTACTTAATACTATAACTTCATTTAAACGATAAAATTATTAATGATAAAAAATATAAATAAAGAAATAATTATGCAATATGATTCTTTAATAGATGTAAATCATTGTCTCTTATAGCAATTAAAATGATTACATCCATATCCATATGCAATGTTTACGCAATGCAAACAAATAATTTCGTTTTTGAAACCAAAAACTCATTAATTTACATGAACCCCGTGTTGAAGACTGGTTCGAAATATTATTGAATGCATGTGAAAAAGTAATAAGTGTCGAAGAGCCCTCATCTATGCCAGTTGTGGAACACAGAATCCTAATAATAGTGTCATGTAGTGCCTCAGTTACTCGTTTATGTGCTTCCGTGCATTGGGATAAAAAGCGAGCCGCGACGTGGGGCGGGCGGGCGCGTGCTCACTAAAATGGTAAAAATAGTAAAGTGGTAAAAATAGCGGTAGCTGTACAATAAAAACGCTTAATTTACGCGGTCCGCCGCCGTGTCCCGACACTTATGCTTTTTATGCGTGTTGTCTTTGAGCTAATAATTGCCTCGAGACTGCTATACACTATACACGAAGGACAAACTTGGTCGGCACTTCTGTTATACCAACTAGCAATTTAACTACTGTTTAACCGACTTCAAAAAGTGGAGATTCTGTGTTCTTGTGTATGTTTTTTTAAATATTTGTTTAGTAAACCTAAATAGTTTTTTTATGATTGACAAAAACCATGGCCATTGTTAAGATATCTCGATCGAAAGAGCGGCTTTCTAATAAAATAATAATATTTTATATTTGTGAAGCATAGATAGACGTTATAAAATATATGTTTTAATTATAATTGACACTTTAAGGCACTGCAACATCTTAACTTATTACGTGAGTAGTTAGTATACGATTGTAGTGATTTGTAATGTACTTTTTAATTATTTCTTAAAACTTAAATTAAAAGTAAAAAGTACTAGTAGACTCTGATATTATACAAAGAAAAATATTTGGTGTAAATAAGTAAGTAGTATATGTTGAATTCATTACATTTACAAAAAAATCTAAACTGAGTTTAGGCCCTCGGAGGGCACTTACGAAGGTCAAATTTAAAGTTACTAAAGCTACAACCGATTCGTAAGTCAGCCTTTAACTGAGAAGAACCGGCAAGAAACTCAGCAAGGTTCCTTTTTTATTTCTTTGAATAAATTTTATATAATTTGGCTCTTTGATTATTTCTATTTATTATTTTTGTATATTTATTATATTTACAGATCCCATAATATAGGTGATAATCAATATAATAACATACCTATCTGTTATTCTTTTCATATACTATAGGTGCTTATTAAATTCTCTGCTTGCAAACTTGGTTTTCGTTAGTTTTTCAATAGCAAATATACTTCTCTTTCCTGTTATGTCTGAATCATAGATTTTTTAAAAATATAAATTATGATTTACTTTTAATACTGCTTGTGTAACGAATAAATAACTGCATCTACGATTTCAGCTGTGCATGAATAATTTGTTTCACAACAAATTAATTGATTCAACTCGTTATTAATTAATTATAATGTATGATTGCTTAAATTCCTAAGTGGTTACTTAAAAGTGAAATTAGTAACTGGACAAGTTCCTTAAGCAATGTGGTGATTAGTTACTTGAATTAACAATTGACATCGGATAAGAACCGTAATGCGTGTTGTTACAAACGCGAGTTGTATAGTGAATAAGATGAAATCTTAGGAAAAGTATATCGCATATGTTTTAGTAATAAGTGTCTTAATAGCCCAGCAGGTAACCTAGCTTGTTCTCTCTTCCATTGTCCAGGCATTTTCCCTTCTGCTATCTCTACTTCTATTATAAAAATGAATGTAAGTTTGTTTGTAACGCTTTCACGTGAAAACTACTTAACCGACCATCTTGAAACTTTGTACACATATTTTTGGAGGTATTAGAAGTAACATTGGTGGTACTTTTTGTGCCGGGAAAATGTAACATCTCTCGGGGACGCGGGTGAAACCGCGGGAGACAAGCTTTCATACAGTTGCTGGATGGTATCTGTCTATAGATATGTAACTTGAATAGTGCAGGTAATATCCGCTAAGTGTGCATCTCAACATATAAACGTATTTAACACGTCCAATGCCACTACTACATGTACATAATGGCACTCCATAATGTTATATATTTTTTTCAAATACAAAATTGTGTTTGCATAAAGGCCACCACGTAAATGTATAGGTTAGCGCATATTTAGTCTACGCTGTAATTTTGTGCATTAAATACTCATGCGTTTTGGATATATTACCGAAATACATTGAACTCGCCAAGCGAGTCGCCGGCACTGGAATAAAATTTACGTGGACTCGCAGGGCGAGTCGATGGCATTGAACGTGTTAAAAGAGGCTTTTAGGTGTTGAATCCGGGAAAACATTAGATCCCTCGGGAATGTAGGTAATGCTAGTATTATATCCTAGGTATCCTAATCTAGGGTGATCCTTAATTAAGCAGCACTTGTTCTATGGAAACTAGACAGCTGACTTGCTGCTCTTTAAATTTATTATTATATAGTTACACACTCAGACATAGAACAAACACTCATATTCGTGCATACAAATATTTGTCCTGGATGGGAAGCGAACCTGTAACGTGGCAGTCAGAGTATCTAACCTCCACGCCAATTAATTATTTGTTAATTGTGACATTACTTATTAAACACACCTTCAATCATATCTTCAAATAAATAAAATTAAAATGTTAGTTTCTAATATATGTAGTTGTTACTGATCGTAACTATACGTATGAAAACGCGCTGGAATAACTTGAAGCCACAGTTTATTTTATATCGTTTTACAATAATGTGAAAACCAGCGAACTTCACTGCCTGACTGATAGTGCCACTGACTGTCAGTACATTTAGAAGACAAAATAAAACCCAAAAAGGTTATGCAAATAAGTTCGGTTCGTAACAATAGTTCATAATATTTTTATAATGTGTTTAATTTTTAATATTATTATTGTGTATTTTAATATTATTATTGTGTATTTTGCCTTTTCAGTCATCATTGTGAAATAGCCTAAGTTAAAATGCATAAATTAAATATTTACTATACATAAATGTATATTTTTCAGAAAAAATATTTAGATTATTCAAATATCGCATCATCATTATTTAAGAGTATCCATAATAATCATGAGCAGCAAAACTATTGATAGTAGACATAAATCCAAGATAGGCATGTTCTCAAATTAGTTATACCCAAAGAAAGCACCACTGCGCCGCCCGCCCCGTACAGAAGCCGCTCGTAAAACATAATAAGTGCTTATGTGGCGCTCGCTTCAGAGGGCTAAAAAACGAACGTCAGGAAGGAACATAATGTAGTAGCGGCCATAAAAAGTGAATGCATTGCATGCACGTGGAGTGCACCGGGGGTGGTGCGGGGCGCGAGGGGGGACGCGCGGGGAGGGGCGTGGGGGTGTGTTTACAGCGGAGGGGCGGCCGGCCGGCGGCACTCACCGCTCGCCGCCACCGCCAGTGTTGTGGTAGGTCACAAGCGACGCGCTCGTATCGCGCTCAAAGATCATTCACAATCGCGACTTCGCGCCGACATAACATGTAATCGGCTTTCAAAACGATATTGCAATTTATTATTTTTCGCTAAATTAAAGAGGCTCGACACGCATAAACCATCGAGCCTCTCTCGATAGACTTTAAAGTGGTGCAAATAAATGCATTTTCCGTGAACTTGTGTGAGATGGCCCTGTCGCTGCAGTCATCGCAGAATTCCAGAGGTTCGTGGAGATTTTTTTCTTTTGGATGTTCGCGGTCTTCGGTTAGCTGAATCTGCAGGAAGTGCATGTGTGTAAAAAGTTTTGAAAGTTAGCGGCGCGCGACATGCGTGGAGCGAGCGCTACGATTGGCCGTAGGCGCGAGACGCGGTCTCGCACACATGTTTATTTGCATTTCAAGCAAGCTTTTGCAGATTCAGTGAACCGTAGGCGGTACAGAGCGTAGCGGTGTGTGCTACGGCTCCGCTACGAGCGAGGCGTAGCACGCGTCTACGATATTTAAATTATGGATGAATCTAGTGTTTTCTATTAATCTTGCTTCTGTGTAATTTAAACTGTAAGTAAAAGTATTGTATTGTTAAACCTACAAAAAATTGGAATTCTTAAAATTGCATATTAACATAAAGTAAGTGTTTTCCATTATTTATCTCTATAACTTAATAAATTGCTTCTATATGGTCCATCCATATTTTAAATATAGAATCAAGGTTGTAGGCACAGCTGAATAAAACATTTAAATCTTCAGGGTTTCTTCAACCTCCTCTAGATAAATAATAATTAATAAAGCCATTACTTTGTCATTGTAATAAAATGCACTTTATTGTATATTAACACCAATTGATAGACAAATAAGAACTATATTCCACCCTTGACATTCTGTCAACCAAATTTTTTTTTTTTGTTTGTTTTTTTAGTTAGTTTTTAACGATTAATAGATTTTAACTTATATTTGCTTATATTATTACCGTAGGTGTGAATTAGCTTATTTATTGTCTCATCCGCGTATATACTATATTTAAAAAAAACATTTATTACATTTACAATAGAATTGAAAACAAGTCGTTAAGTCGTATCACCTAAATTATAATTTAAGTACTTTATGTAAACGACTTGTAATGGACAAGTAGAGTAGATTATAGACAATTTACAATAATTACTTGAGTATGACGAATTGGCTAATTACACTGTGGAATTATAATTAAATTATCGCATTATAACCAGACAACACATATATTCATCTATTCCATCAATATATTATTTACAAAAAAAATCTATATAAAAAGAAAAAAAAAAACAGTTATGACAGTTTCGTTCTAGAAACGTCCATTTGCTTTATAGCTTTTACAAATGATAATAGTCTTACTGCAAATGATAATTATCTTTCTTCAAATGTAAACGCACAAGCTTAGATTTAACCCACAAACAAACCAGCATCCGCCCACGATTTCACTCGCGTAAAAATTTATACATACTAGCCCATATCTCTTTAAGTACCAGCTACACGTGTGCCAAATTTCAGCAAGATAGCTTCAGTCGTTTAGCCATGAAAACAAATGAACAAGCAAACTTACGCATATAATATTAAGTAACAATTTAACCGACCTTCGAGAATTATTTGTAGAGTATCATTCTACGCATAATTATTCTATATCCCGGGTGTATTAGAGAAGCCCCATTAAATTCGGCGCGTGTATTGCGCTTAACCCTAAAGCACCGAAACCGTAGCAACTCTGTAATCTGTGCGAGTGCGTGCTTACGTACGTACTTAACTATAGTGGCAGGTTAATCCCATTATATGGCGCTCATATGAATTAGGTCACCGGAAAGACCAGGATCCTATGCCTGCCTTAATTATAACTCTTTCAATAAGCCCAATAGGTCAGCTATTTGTTATATTATGATCCAGAGAATTTGTCTTCGAATTATACCTCGAAATCATCATATACATTTATTTTAATAGGTCTCAAGTGTAATACAGTAACGAGGCTTATCACAATGGCAAAACAGTAAATAGAGTCCACATACAGTAATCAGTAAATAAAAAATAATTAAATGTAATAGATCTCATCATTAAAGTTTTATGAAACTAGGACATTCGCAAGTGTAATGAAATCCTGTGAATGTTGCTCTGGTTGGTCAAATGGTTTATGCCAAACAAAAGTTGGTACAAAATTACTACCTATTTGAATAATTACATTATAAAATGTATGTGAATAAATACGCAACGGGGTATTGAAATTGGTAATAAGAAAGTAGGTACCTAAGAAAACCAAATATGTCGGTTTTATAAAATACTTACTTCTGAGTCATTTTATGTGCCTAAAGTATCAACATTTTAAGTAACCAAATAAACTTGAAAGCCATATGGTGTCAATAAAAACTGAAAGTTCTATATTGTGGTACACCCGATGACATGTATAAGCGTTTGCCATTAAACAGTTTTGACCAAATACAGAAGCAATACTTCAACAATAAGGATGCCATTGACACGTCCGTTATAGCCCAAACCCTTGCACAATAATGAGTTATGGAGTGGCGGCCGCAGGCGACTCCATAAAAGTATTGAATATGGGTTATTGACAAATATTTATGGCGTATAAAGAGGGGATAATTACAACTCTTTAGCACATAAAAAGCTGCGTGCGGAAGGGTGTGGCGTGTTGTAAAAATTTATCACCAACATTGTCACCCGACGGGCCCGACCGATAATAAAAACGATTACGATGCTGTGCTAGCCCAAAAAAATATAATTATTATTTCATCTGCTTTTATTAATTGTGGATTTTATTTTCTATTGACGCTTGCACTTGTAATTGTCACTTTCCCCCATTGATCACATAAAAGTATATGATTAAACGATATACTCTTTGCCAAAATACTAATTTAAACAGGGGGTGGAAAAAGAAACACCCCTTTCTTTTAAATGAAGAAATATACTTAATTACCATAAATATAAAAATGTTGGCTGATACCTAAATATTAGAGTAGGTTCTGCCTACTTAGAATAACATAATTTATGGACCGAATATCAAATCTCGTTAGAGCCTAATATTTACTTGTTTAAACTTTTACATTAAGCCTGTTATTATAATTCTGATCACATCACGAGTACGGTTCGCTGTTCGTCCTCGAAACAGTGAGAGGAATGTTATTAAAAAGTTATGGGATAAGCCGGTGGTACGTGCCGCTCGCGGCGCCTCCGCAGCGCCATGTACCTACTCGCAAACTTTAAAATTATCTTATACTACATACTTTGTATCTATCATCACCCGCAGCTTTGATACGTCGATCATCTTCGCCATCGAATCTCGTCGACGACGAACTTAAAAATGATGACATATAAAAATCTTTTTGAAAAGAGATTCAATTTAATAAGCAAAGGAGGTCGCGGCGGTACCTACCTACTCACAGACTACAAAATATTTTGCCTTTTTCAATTAAGCGCGATGGCTGAGTCCAAGGCTCGACCGAGAATTAATTCCACGGCTAAGTAGATAATGTAAGAGCTCCCTCCTCATGCCGCCTCTTCACGCCTCGAGGAGAACTTTCAATTATGATTTTGTCTAATTTTAATTAAGTGCTCTCAAAAAGGCTTTTCTTCAACGAAATTAATATTTGAATATAATTTGGGCGGAGCGGGCGGGCGGAGTTTGCCGCTCGAGGAATAATTAATTCCATTATATAGGTAAGTGGTCCGGTCGCTCCCGGCCCCCTTACACCTCCATCTCCTGCTCGCTTACTTACACTATAAACTCGTCTCATAGCTTGATTACTTTTCTTAACAATCCAAAATTCATTAAGTACTAGTTTTGCACATGTTTTGATCTCGTTTCATTAGGTGGGAGGGAGACGGAAACAGAATATTGCTGTGGTATACTTTATATTAGATATAAAGTGAGTCGAGATAGAAATGCTTAGTAGAGCGGCTGTTAGCGTCGACGATTTGCGCAACAGGTCGGGGCGGAAGCGACCTGCAGCGGCGTGATTGCGACCAAATGTTTCCTCCGCAGAGTCTGGCACAGTTTTTGCGGCATTTTTTACCCTCTCTCTCACTGATAAGTATGCTATCGATAGGTTCGAAAGCGTTGTTTGTTTAGGTCGAGACTAACCCGTGACGGAAGTGATCGCAACCAAGCTGTAACTTCACTCTCTTGCGTAGCTAACTAACTCACTCACCTCATAATAAAATTACATATAGCATACATATGTATTATATTATAGTTAGATCAAATATAATACTATTAGGAAAATATAGTAACATAACATTACCAATCGTGTAATAAAAATATGTTTTCTTTGTTCTGCAGGTGTATCAGTACGGCCGCTGTCAAGTATGCGTCAAGAATCGCTACCGATGCTGGCGGAGCGGCTCCTGGCTTCACGTGCAGCAGCACTGGTTGCGGGCTTGCCAGCCGAGTTGTACTCCGGGGCACTGCTGGCAGCCTGGCCGCCCTCTCCTCCTGCACCCTTGCTACCGCCGCCGGAACATGAGCGAGCTCGAAAACGTCGTCGTACGCCCAAACTAGATGAAACATCAACCACCGCTCCCCCGTCTCCACCATCCTCGGGATCTTCACCTGGCGCAACCGACCCACCTCGAGATAAGCTATTTACTTGCAAGGTGTGCTCTCGTTCATTTGGTTATAAGCATGTGCTACAGAACCATGAGCGTACTCACACGGGCGAGAAGCCTTTCGAATGTGGCGAGTGTCACAAACGGTTTACACGCGACCATCATCTAAAGACGCACCTACGACTTCATACTGGTGAGAAGCCATATAGCTGCCCGCATTGCCCGCGTCACTTTGTGCAAGTCGCGAATCTACGTCGTCATCTTCGTGTTCACACTGGTGAGCGACCATACGCTTGTGCGCGCTGTCCAGCACGTTTCTCCGATTCCAACCAACTAAAAGCCCACGCGTTGGTTCACGAGGGTGACGCGCCATTCGCCTGTCGTTGCGGTGCCAGATTTAGACGACGACAAGCCGCCGCTTTGCATCGATGCGCCGGCACTGGATGCGAACCAGACACGCCGAGTCCACCCGTGGCAGCCGCTCCCGACTGGCGCTGGGATGAGTGGCCAGAACAGACTGAGCCCGAAGATCTGTCCCTCCCGCGAAGGCCGGCCACGCCGGACTCGCCCACCGACCTGCGCATGCACTCCGCGTAGTCATCGCGCGCCTCACTCCGCGCGCCGCTGAGCCGGTATACGAGTTCCTCCCGCGTAGACCTCACGCCGCTGCCCGCGCCAGCTTACCGACGCCGATGGCCAATGGCTCGCTTGTTCGACTGGTTTTTAACGTAGTACCATAATTCTATATATTTCTATGCAAATTTATTTCAAAAGTCCGTAACAATAAGGCCCGCTATAGTACACGTTGTAACGGTCACTTTTTCTAGCTCTTCGTTTTTGATTTCTCCGTAAGACTACTGACGCAGTCTCGTTAGGTAGTCGGCCATTCTTTTTTTACGATTTTGCATTTGCAATGTTCGCCATAAAAAGCACTTTTTATCCATGTTACAGTTTAAAACTTTATTGTCGTACCATTTGCATAATCGCAAGGCGAGGTGACGCAAAAACGCACCCGTTGTGTTCTTTTGTATCTTGCAAAACACCTAAAGAATATATTGCACAAAAGATATTTTTTTTGATTTATTGGCTTACACTATTGTTTCGCGATATGAAACAAAAACATTTTTGTTATGCTTGGCGATTATAAATTTTCATCGATGTCCTCACGCGCTTAGACGAACGGAAACTGGAAAACGGTTAAGCCCGAGAAGGCCACGACATTGACTTATTGTTACGATGACAAAAGCTAGTTTAAAATCAGTATAATTATTGAGCCACGAGGTTCAATATCGAGTTCCGACGTACCAGGCCGTGAGCCATTGTGAGCACCCTGATCCGGCGCGCTATAACTGGTTCCTAATCACCCTTATTATAACACAATAACTTCAAGAGCTTTTAACAAAATTTAATGTTTTATTAAATAAATTCGCATTCTGGCGAAAAGCTTAGTGTACGTAATTGATACTATTCTTAAATACTTCATGAGGGTTGTTTGTTTGGAACCATTGGAGCCGTTACAATATCGGTAGGTACTGACGATCAGTCTGACGAGCGCGACCGCGGCCACGGCGGCGGTAGTTGGCCCGACCGGGCACAATGTGCTTCTGTAAATAATGCTCTCTCTTATAAAATATATTTATTATTTATCAATTAGTTCGTAGTGGTTTCTGTAAGAGTACGGAATTGAAACCGTAATTAGAGTGGTTGTTGTTAATATTCTACGTGTATATACAATATAATTTTACCATAATGGACCGTTGTGGAGGATTGGGTATCCCTTTATAGAAATTTCATCTCATAGATTTGATACCCAAGCATCACACAGCAGGCTGTGCTGAATTTTAAAACATAGATTCATGTGTTAAGAGAATTAAGAATCAGGCCATGTACTCTTTGAATTAATATCTGGTAGTCAAATAATTATTTCTGTATAGTTTTAAGACAAAAGTCATAATATTTAATGTGGAAGTTGTACATAATGTTAGAATAATTGTGTTATAATTCGCAGCGCACATGGCCTGTACGTTATTTGTATAGAACCACCGTGTGGTGCCGTTTGTTGAGACGGGATTTGTGTATTGAGCATAATTGCAATTTGTTCTACGGGTATTAGTTTCCTATTAGATGTAGTGTGTTTATTTTATTCGTTTTTGATATAATTTGATGATATAGATGTTCTGAATGTTTTAGCGCACACGATAATTACTATTGTACGTATTTATAATCAATACTGATTGTTGATTTATTATTATTTTATTTCCTTAGTTGTAAGGTTTCGGAACTTAGGGTTTTCTTAGTGTATCTAAGTAAAGTAAGGATACGAAATATTTTTTCCCAAAGAAATTATTGGTACAAATATTAAATGTGTACAAATTAAATAATACGTATGTTTAGAAGTCGTAATTTCATGTTGCAATGTTGTACTACGATGGTAGTTAGTGTAAAATTAGGCGATGATGCCATTATCTACCTCATTCAAATACGATTATACTGCGCCAGGGTAAAGAGCCAAAGTTCTTGGAATATTTTCTATTGTTTATCTCTGTTGAGATAACGTAAATACAAACATCAGGATACCTGGTGGCGAACAAGTAATGTCACGTGGCAATTACTTTTTGAGACTGATATTATTATTTTATTTATCATTTCCCATGTATACAAATACTTAGATAGTTAATTTCTGGCGTAGATCTCGACATTATTGTTTGGGTGTATGCCCTTGTTTATGTTATTGGTGTAAATGTACGAAAGATCATTAAGTTGTGAAATAATAGGTAGCCTCGATTGTAGTTTAAACATGTTTGCAATTATTTTGAGTTCCTATTTACGTAATTAACAATTGTTTAATGTACCCATGTTGTTTTTCTTAGTATTGCTTTTATTCATTAGTCAGTATCTATTAGTTTTCAGTGCCATTAGTTCACATCAGGCCTTTCCGGGGGTAATTAAGACTAATAGCTTAGATATTATCTACATTAAAATAGGTTTTAATTTTCAAATAACAGTAAGAGACGCCATTCAACTGATCTACCTCACGTTTTGACGATTGAAATGATACAGGTATTGCTTTGATTAACAGTTAAACTTGATTTCAAGCTGTACCTACCTAATTGTACAAAATATTATAATAAATGTGACATAATTATGATTCGATAAATATATGTATTTCTTTATCAATGTCCAGTACATAACTATTATAATAAAGAGATGTTTGTTATTTATTTTAATCTTTTATTTTATTACAACATGTTTACGTGTTGCTTGTAAAAAAGGTAATTTGAGAAGGTAATAAAAATAGTTTAGTTATCTACTCTCTCTGAAAAGGATATGCCAACATTTTTTTAAATATAAAGTGTTATTTCCTGGTTTACTTGGCAACTCCATGATCAAAATATGCCGAGTGATAATTCAAGAATATTTTTTTATTAAATTGCCTTACCGCAAATTCTCAGCTTACCCACTCATTAACAGTAACTAAATGGAGTTTTTATAGAAATAAAATAAATCAATCTATCTATAGCCATAAGATCTTTCCATAACAAACTAAAAATATAATAAAAGTAGTTTCTTTCAAGTAAGACGTTTACCTCTATACGGATACAGAAGTAGAGTGTGTAATTTATCTAAGATCGCCCTTAAGTAATGAGTTGTCTCACCAATATTACGACAGTTCCCTTGTAATATCTACGTGGATACACGACACACACACACACTCACACACAGCCCAACACACACATACTAGTGTAATAGCCACCCCAGACTTGTGCTCAAATTCGGCCGTGGTCTACTCGGAGACGGCCGACGTGTGTGTGTGATTTAATGACCAAATGAAGAAGAATTTCTTTATAATTGAGACTAAGGACTAAGGACTAAGGAAGATGTTTCTAAATATTGTCATGAGTGAATCTTGATTATGCAGATTATCTACACTAATATTATAAAGAGGAAAATTTGATTGTTTTTTTGTTTGTTTGTTTGCATTGAATAGGCTCCGAAACTACTTGACCCATTTAAAAAATTCTTTCACTGTTGAGAAGCTACACTGTCTCTGGTGAACATAGGCTATATTCAATTTTCAAAAAATTAGGGATCCATACTAAAACTCCAATAATGTAACCCAATACCATAAAACATCGTGTGTGCTGCGAAAACTATTGATGATAGAATGAACAAAATAATGTAACATCCCTCTGGAACGCGGGTGACAGCTAGTGATAAATACAGACAGATTACGCTATTTATCATATCTACCAATCATATAACTAGATGAAAAAAAATCATAAATACTTTAATCACTTATGATTTGATATAAAATCCTGAAACATGTTTCCAATCATGTTGCCATTTGATGGCAAGAATTATTTTTCCGTAAATATTAATGATTGAGCCATGCCGTATACCAAAGCATACTCACCATATCAATTTCAATAGCCATTGAAACTATAGATTAAAAAATAAATAGATCGACTTGATAGAACTTTTCTAGCAAGTTCGTTGCTTTGTTATGTTTTATATAAAATTTAAGTTAGAATTATATTAATTTGTAGAAAAAAGAAACTAAAATATAGGTACTAAGAATATGTATTTTTTTAATATGATATTGAGAAATTTCATAAAACATATAGCATTAATTTATTTAAAAATAAATACAGTAATTTCGATTAATTAATATACAATTATTTCATTTTATACCACCCAATAACACACAAAACTAACTTAAAATTAAAAACAAAATACATTAGTCTACAAGGTTGTTTTAAAATGAGACAAAGTTATTTCTTACCATCCAATAGTTTGAGAGAAAACATGCTTATTAAAACTACAATACATACATACCTAAAACAAAGAGGATGTTCTTACAAGGACCAAAGGTACAAGAATGCTCTATCTAGGTATAGAGAATAGAGTCGTAATTCAAGAAGCGGAGCACGCCACCGACACCGCATAGCTGCGGAGACAAACGCACTGGAATCCAGTTGGTATTTATTAAATTAATCGATCACCCCTACACCTCACCCCCAAATACAATTAGTTGCCTCGTGTATTTCTTACGGAATTTATTATATCGATGATATTTTACTAAGATCAAACATTGAGCACCATGTAGCTATGATAATTAATTACGTAGTGCAACTATAGGAAGACCGCCGACGTTGCAGTTGCATCGATGGATACCAACAGCAGATTGTCGACTCAGCATTGACGTCAATCGATGGTTTCATTTTCATTTTATTTGTAAGAATATTCATTCCATATTCCTACTTCGAAGTGGAATGATTTATTCAGTAGGCACTTAATTGTAATTTAATTTTTATTTTAATTAAAGTAATAAAATCATTTTGGTTTTTTTTCAATCTTCTGGCTGTCGCAAACGTAATTGGCGCAGCCGGTAGGATATTCGCGGGAGACGTCGGGACCTATCTCATATCGATAATCACGTCACGAGTCGCCCGGGTGGCTATCAAGCACCATCTCGGATATCCTAATCTCACGGACCTGCTGCAGACCGGAAGGAGAATCAAGAAATCGATTCACGGAGAGAAACCAGAGATGAAATACTTGTAAGTACACTTGAATCATTCTCGTGTTGCTCCCATTGAAATCTTAAACTTCAAGATTTACCATCCCAGAGCCTTTAGTTCGCGGGAACCTGAATCGCATCAGGCCCGTCGACAAACAGTAGATAGTAATAGGGATTTAGAATTAGATAATTTAGAACTAGACAATTTATTTAGCGTAACCATGGCCCATGAACCGGACGTCATTTATAAGGCCCTTCGCCTTGTCCCAGAGTTCAATGGTAACCCTAACGTGCTCACACGTTTTATAAAAATTTGTGACTCATTAGTGACACAATACCTTAGTAAAACGCCCGGTAGTGAACTCTCGAATTTGTGTTTGTTGAACGGAATCCTAAATAAGATAACCGGAACCGCTGCGAGTACTATTAACTCTAATGGGATACCAGAGAGTTGGTTAGGCATTCGAACTGCCTTAGTAAATAATTTTTCTGACCAACGCGACGAGACAGCGTTATATAATGACCTTTCTATGGCTATGCAGGGTAGTAAAACGCCCCAAGAATTTTATGATCATTGCCAAACTTTATTTAGTACGATAATGACATATGTTTCTTTACATGAGACCATAGCGACCACTATAGAAGCAAAACGCGAGTTATACAAAAAGGTCACCATGCAAGCATATGTTCGCGGCTTGAAAGAACCATTAGGGTCCCGTATACGTTGTATGCGGCCTATCACTATCGAAAAAGCTCTTGAATATGTACAAGAAGAATTAAACATTATGTATTTGCAGCAACGTAACGAGCTCCCAAAAGGACAGTCGACCCCTAAGGTCACCCCCTCACTACCACCAATTGCTTATGCTCCTCCACGACCACATGACTTTCAGTTACCGGCTCCTAACTGGCCAGTTCCAGTAGGACAACGCCCCATGAGGCCCCCGCCTCAACCTTTCAAATTTAATGAACCGATTCAATCTCAACATCGCATGCCTACGAACACACAGAGAATGTTCGGTGCACGGCCACCTAACTATAACCCACGTAGTAATGTTTTTAGATTACCACCCCGAAATAATTTACCACAAGGCCCTCAGCCTATGAGTGGAGTGCAACGCTTTACTCCCAAGGTTTTACCCCCAACCAATATGGTAACAGGCCATGATTGGAATAAGCTAGGGAACCCGCCGCCAGCGAATTATTTCAAAACTCGCGAAATGAACCTTAATGAATGTGCGGCTTACGATGACTCGTATTACAGCTATTATCTAGAACCGGAGTACAATTACAACACCGACTATACGGATACTGACTTTACCCCCGGTTTCACTTGTGATTTAAATTATTATAATACGAATATGGATAACCAACTTTTCGTTGATTCTCAGCCACAGGCAGTATCTAACCATGCTGAACAGGATTTTCAGGAGGTTCCTATTTTACCAAAACCAAAATAGAATTAAATCTTCAGACGCAGAGACAACTACCCTATATTCAAATCGCGGACCCCCCTTTGAAATTTTTGATAGACACGGGTGCCAATCAATCTTTTATAAGCCCTGAGGCCGTCGCGAAATACTTTGCTGAATATCCTCTCAATTTCGATCCATTTGAGGTGACAAACATACACGCGACAAGTAAGAATGACTATTCTATTACTTTGCCATGTTTCACAGAATTCAATGACGCTGATAGTATGAAGTTATTCATTTATCGGTTTCATGACTATTTCGATGGACTTATAGGTTTAGATTTACTGACTAGTTGGGAAGCCCGTATAGATTTAAGAGAAGGTCAGTTATTGACCCGAACTGCGTCTAACCCTATAAGAATGTATAACTCATGTAATGTAAATCTGTACGAAGATATTATTCCGGCTCGGACTTCAAAAATTATTCGTATCCCTGTGGATGTTACCGACGGTGATGCTTTCATTTGCGAACAAGTGCTCTGTAACTGTATAGTTCACGAATGCATTACTGCCGTAACTAATAACCGTGGATATTTAGAAATTGAGAACCCAACACCAAACGACGTAATATTTTCATTTTGATCGTCCGGCACACGCGGAATTATTTAATACCGAGTGCGCTCGTACTCAACAAGTATCGACACGCGTACAAGATGTGGTTTCACGTTTACGGACTGATCATTTAAACGAAGAGGAAAAAGTTAACCTCATAACTCTTTGCTCTCGTTACTCAGACGTATTCTATATTGAAGGAGAGGGACTAACTTTCACTAATAAAATCAAACACCGTATTAGGACCACTGACGAGGTGCCAGTGCACGCTAAAAGTTATCGGTATCCATTCATTCATCGACAGGAAGTTAGGGACCAAATAAAAAAAATGTTAGATCAGGGTATCATACAACCGTCGGAATCTGCATGGAGCTCCCCCATCTGGGTAGTACCAAAAAAAATTGATGCCTCTGGAAAGCAAAAATGGCGATTAGTAGTAGATTTTCGGAAGTTAAATGAAAAGACATTGGACGACAAATATCCCATTCCAAATATTAGTGACGTACTTGACAAATTAGGGAAATGCCAATATTTTACAACCCTCGACCTGGCAAGTGGGTTCTATCAAGTAGAGATGGATCCCCAGGATATCGAAAAGACCGCGTTTAATGTTGAGCATGGTCATTTCGAATTTCTTCGAATGCCGATGGGACTAAAAAATTCTCCATCTACATTTCAACGTGTGATGGATAATGTCCTTAGAGGACTTCAAAATGACATTTGCTTAGTTTACTTAGATGACATTATAGTATTTAGCACGTCCCTTCAAGAGCATATGACTAACCTTGAAAAGGTATTTCAAAGACTTCGAGAGTCCAACTTTAAGATCCAAATGGACAAATCTGAGTTTTTGAAGCTTGAAACAGCTTATCTCGGTCATATCATTAGTAAAGACGGTATTAAACCGAACCCCGACAAAATTTCTGCAATCAAAAACTACCCTATTCCAAAAACTCCAAAAGAAATTAAGCAATTCCTTGGCCTTCTCGGTTATTACCGAAAATTTATCCCAGATTTTGCACGTACCACCAAACCACTTACTCAATGTCTGAAAAAAGGTAGGAAGATCACTCTTGACACCGAATATGTAAATTGTTTTGAGAAATGTAAGATTCTTCTAACTAACGACCCCATTTTACAATACCCCGATTTTAGTAAGGAATTCAATTTAACAACTGACGCTTCAAATGTAGCCATTGGAGCTATACTATCCCAAGGTCCTATAGGATCGGACAAGCCCATCTGTTACGCATCTCGAACTTTAAATGAAAGCGAGATTAATTACAGTACTATTGAGAAGGAACTCCTTGCCATAGTTTGGGCCACAAAATATTTCAGACCCTATCTATTTGGACGAAAATTTAAAATCTTGACTGACCATAAACCATTGCAGTGGATGATGAATTTAAAAGAACCAAATTCACGTCTTACAAGATGGCGACTCAGACTCAGTGAATATGACTTTACAGTAATTTACAAAAAAGGAAAATCAAACACCAATGCTGACGCTCTGTCACGTATTGAAATTCATACCAAAGAAGCTATGTCTCTGATTGATGAAATTGACGAACTAAATTCTTTACTGGGCAACCCATCTGAAACGATTCCTGTGCAAGCAACTTCCTCTACTGAAACGGTACATACAAGTAATGAAAACCCAATTTTAGAAATTCCCATAACTGACGAACCACTCAATAAATTCCATCGACAAATACATCTTACAGTGGTTAATGACGTAAAAAGACGACCGACAGTAACTAAACCATTTGACACTCACACACGGACCAGTATTCAACTTTCCCAAAATAACCTAGAGGATGATGTGATTAACGCCATAAAAGAATACGTTAATCCCAAGGTTAAGACAGCTATCTTAATCAGTCCTACATTGGCTATGTATTCAATAATTCCCATCATACAGGACAAGTTCAAAAGCTCATTTTTGAATCTTGTTTTAACCAAATCCGAGTTAGAGAATGTCAAAGAATATCTGCGGCAACAAGAAATTATTTGCCACTATCATAATGGTAAGACTAACCATCGCGGAATTAATGAGTGCTATTTAGCTTTGTCTAATAAGTATTATTGGCCGAAAATGAAAGACCAAATAACGAAGTTCATAAATGAATGTACCATCTGCGGTCAAGCCAAGTACGATAGAAATCCGGTCAGACCTCAATTTAATGTTGTACCCCCAGCCACCAAACCATTTGAAATAATCCATATGGATCTATTTACTGTGCATAGTGAAAAATACGTTACTTTCATTGATGTATTCACTAAATACGGTCAAGCTTATCACCTTCGTGATGGAACGGCTGTTAGTATATTACAAGCCCTTTTGCATTACTGTACCCATCATGGCGTCCCTATGACTATTATTACAGATAATGGAACCGAATTTACTAATCAGTTGTTCATGGAATTTACACGTCTCCATAAGATCAACCATCATAGAATATTAGCTCACTCGCCAAATGATAACGGTAATATTGAACGATTTCACTTAACTATTCTAGAACACCTCAGAATTCTTAAGTTACAGCATAGAGATGAACCTATAGTTAATCTTATGCCCTATGCCATTATAGCCTATAACAGCTCTATACATAGTTTTACAAGGTGCCGACCTTTTGACTTATTGAATGGACATTTTGACCCTAGAGACTGCAAGGACATCGATTTAACACAACAACTATTACAGCAGTACAGTCAAGCTCATAGAGACCGAATGAAACAAGTATTTGACATAATTAACTCTTCATCACTTAGTAACCGTACAGCGCTAATTGATAATAGAAATAAAACTCGCGAACCTGAAAAGGAATATGCACCTCAACAGCAAGTATTTGTAAAGAACCCTCTTGCTAGTAGACAAAAGACTGCCCCACGTTATACGCAAGACACAGTTTTAGCTGACCTACCAATCCATATATATACATCTAAAAAGCGTGGACCTATAGCAAAATCCAGACTTAAACGTGTTCCTAAAGCTGCCAATTTGTTACAGAATCGTACTAATAACCATCCTCCCAATGACGCGACCTCAGGAGATAAAACTTGAAAGTCTCGATGACGGACCAGGACTTCTACCTTACAAACTTGGACTCATGAGATTTACTACTCACCATCATACGTTTCTACAGTACGTACGACTGAACAACATCGAAAGTAACGTTCATTCACTACAGACTCAATTACTTAATTGTCGAAATCAGATGACTAATGACACTTACTCTCTTTACGAAATTCAAATAGATTATCTTACTGGTAAGCTTGGCAATATCCTAAAACAATTACAATCTTTGGAACCCAATAGAGTTAAAAGAGGTCTTGTAGACGGACTAGGATCAATTATAAAAAGTTTAACTGGAAACCTAGATCATAATGATGCCTTAAGATACAATGAGGCAATTAAAACGTTAGAAACCAATCAGAATAAAATAGTAACCGAAGTCAACAATCACATTAGTATGAGTAAAGAGTGGATGTTCAAACATAGTAACGTACTGGCACAAATAGTAGATAACCAAAGTAAAATTAATAGTACTTTAGAATTGATACTAAAGAGTGATGCATTAAAAGAAAATAGCTTGATAAAATACGCAAAATTTGCACAACTTTTAGAAGTAATAAGCGAAAATGTTGAGGACCTTACTCAAGAATTACTTAGAATAGAAAATAGTTTAGCTTTTATTCGTAGTTCTAGTACGCATCATTCTATGATAGATATAGAAATATTAGAATCAATGGTTAAGAAATTAAAAATAATCTATAGTACAGAACAGATTTTAGATTTAGAGCTCAGAGAATACTACGATATTATAGAACCAGGATCGTACTATGTGGATAAACAGATAGTTTTTATATTTAAATTTCCAATTTTTTCTAAAGCAAATTATGATTTATATAGATTATCAGTAGTACCTAACAAACACGGGCAGGCTCTTATCCCATCCTTCCCTTTCCTAGCAACTAACGAGATATCATTCGTGTACATAGAGGCTGAATGCCCGAAGTTAAGAAACTGGTATCTCTGCGAAAAGGGAATCACCCATCAGATCCGCACCAAATCTGACTGCATCCAGGAGTTAATTACCAACCAAGTTATACAGGAATCCTGCCAATTTACAACGGTCAACTTGTTGAGAGAAGCCATGGAGAAACTAGACGACCAACACTACGTCATATCCTTCCCAAGGCAAACTAAAGTACAACTCACCTGTAACCAGAAGGATTATACATCGCTCCAAGGAAGTTTCCTCGCTACGATTCCCATTGGATGTCGTCTGAAATCGGAAGAATTCACCATCGCAAACGACTATAATGAAATCAATGGTCATCCCCTGAAACTTATGAAGATACCATATAGCGCTGAGAAACAATCTATCACAGCGACACACATAAATCTGAACTCCGTTGATCTTCAAGGATTACACAGCATTCAAGATAAGCTGATGATGCAGTCTTCTCTAGAAATGCATAATGCGAAATCAGATACTTTCTATAATACTACAATTCCCTTTTATGCTATACTATTGTGTGCGGGCATACTCACTATCATCATAATGACCCGGCGATATCTATGCAAATGCAAGAATGCTTTGAAGAAGGATCAACCATCTACATCTGCAATCCTGAAAAGGAATGAAACACCTGACGACAATGTTCCGGCAACATTTTCACTCAACGTGCTAAAATAGTCGCCGTTCTAAGGGTGGAGGAATTACGTAGTGCAACTATAGGAAGACCGCCGACGTTGCAGTTGCATCGATGGATACCAACAGCAGATTGCCGACTCAGCATTGACGTCAATCGATGGTTTCATTTTCATTTTATTTGTAAGAATATTCATTCCATATTCCTACTTCGAAGTGGAATGATTTATTCAGTAGGCACTTAATTGTAATTTAATTTTTATTTTAATTAAAGTAATAAAATCATTTTGGTTTTTTTTCAATCTTCTGGCTGTCGCAAACGTAATTAATTTAATAAACGTATTTTACCTTAGAAAATGAGCATTTTTACACGTGTTTTAATATTTCTATACCTGTTAAAACTTTTAATTTCTATTTTATGGGGTTTAGTTGAAAGTATTATATACTTACATTGTACATTATTTTACATAGGAAGTAGCATTTTTAGTATAAAACTAAATAGTAAGGACAAGATTACGATTAGTGCAATGTTTCGAGTTGCATACAACCTGAGATACGAAGGCAAGAAGGCAGATATTCTAAAAATTCTTGTCCTTCTCGAAATTATTCAAATTTAATATCAATTATATACAAAAGTAATTGTAAATTAAAAAAACACCGTAAAATAATAATACACGGAAATTGTATTCTGCGATCTAAATGAAGATTAATAGCTGTGTAATCGGCATCTTTGAAACAGTAGTCGCGGAGGCTTCGGGTCGAAGAGGACGAGAGCGGGCGAATTATAATTTATTTGGAGAAGTGGCAACGAGCCCCGCGCGCCGCACCCCGCGCCGTCACCCGCGCTCGCTTGCCGCCCGACCTACCCTTTGCTTTCGCCCTTCGTTACGGGTACACCGCACAACCATTGCAGCTCGGAAATATTATTTTAGTTTTTTTTTTAAACTTTCGACTTTTCTTATTTTTTTTAAGTCAGAGTTGTGATAGCTCTCCCATTTGCTAATCGCATGCTGATGCAGATTAAAACTCCATTTAAAGGTAATTTTTTTATTTATAAAATATAAAATAAATAAAGAATATGTTTATTTTAACAAAAATAATTTGGATAAAAAGAAGAAGTAAATTCTCTTTTTTTTGGATTGAACTTTCCAAAAGACTGAATTTATTGTGTCTGTTACGTATTTTAATGAAAGTTTTTAAAATTTGGAGTTCCAACATTGTTTCTCTTTCGTTTGTGGTTTGAATTTCGTTGAAGATGATATTTCTATTTTTACAACCTTTATTGTATAATTTGCCGTGTAAGACCGAGCATAATATAGGTAACTATTATATTTTTATGAAAACCTATAAAAATATTTTTAATTTTATTTTTAATATTTACATTTTCGCAATTTGTACAATACAGTACTGGTGTCTAGATATAGTAATTATGCTCTTCTTTACATAATAGTTAGGTAGGTAATAATTATCTGTATTAGTAAAATCATTCTAAGCAGAATAATTATATTTATCAGTACCTAAAATGGCATTTATTTTTTATTAGTCTTTAGACTTTAGAATCTGGAAATTCAATAGAACATTTGGAGGAAACATTTTTTTGTCAGTAAAATTTATTATTCATAATATGATTATTTACTTTCGAGTTCTTATTTAAAATTCAAATGTTTTTCATTACTGTTGGAATATATTTGTTGATGGACACACAATTGCAAATGAAAAAAAATATAAGTATCTACCTATATTAATTAAGCTATAATGCTTTGGTAGTGAACTTTATACTTTCTGTTTTTTCTCTAGGTAGGTTGCGTTCAAAGGAGCTGGCGGGGCGCGGGGCGAGGTGGCGCGCCTGCGGGGGGAGGACGGAATTAAGAGGGAGTCGGGGGGAAGCCCGCCCTGGATACTGAGAGGAGTTTTAACCAATTAATTTTGTTCCTCAACGCAAACTCCGCTATATAATAAGGTATAAGTAGGCATTAACTGAGGCGCGCCGATAGCTAGCCCGGCCGGGGGCGAGTTCGTCTCCTAGCCTCTTATATAGCGATGTTTTATTTCTTGTTAAGCTCTCTGTTTCTCCACTTTAATATTTAATGGCATTTTCATGGCTCATTTTTTATAGCGCACTTACAAATTCCTGACATTATTTATCGATGTTTTTGTTTTTCAACGCGCTCGTAATTAAATCTTTATTAAGTTAAACGGCACTGATACGCTTTATGTCTTGTTTACTTATCAAATCAAAAGTTGGGCAGTTTTCAACGACCCACTTGCATATAACTAGAATAACATACGCACTTGTAAGCTTATGTCAACACTCTAAATAACGGATTACGAACAGCAGAACATAACACCTGCCTCTCACGAATCCTTCATTATCTTTGTTAAAGCCATATGTTTCGACACAGCCCGTGCTTTACCCCAATCTGCCGCACTAAGATATAAATAATTACATCTTATATAAAAAAAGAAACAACCATATTCCCCTTTACCAATCCGTGACTAAAGACCGGAGTTTCTGTATCTTCCATTTACACGAAGCGAAGAGATTTAAAAAAGATCTTATACAAAAACAGCAGCGATCGCGCCTTGCGCTCGCGGCTCGCGTCAATATGACGCTCTTAAAAAACAATTCTTTACAACGGTATTGTAATGTTAAAAAACAGAAACGCATCACACAAAAAAACAAACCGCAGAGTATACGGTTAAAAAACAAAACGCAGCACGCGAGTCTAGCGAGACACCCTTTCCCTTTTGCGCGACGCGAGCTACGTTTTTTCTTTAGCTAAGTGAGGGTTGAGTTTTTTTACCGCGATGCTACGTATAAATTAATAACTGAACGTGCTCATAATCTGCTGCTCGGAACACTTTCGGCTTTGTTGCTTTTTTTAAGTATGAGTTAGCATTCATTTGTTTTTGTGCGTGGTGGCGGAAACGGAGCGGTTCTATTGATTACGTCCGCCGCGCCCGTCGTCTTGCAGCGACAGGTGACGCACTTTGTTATACTGCGCTCGCGCAGAATTTAACAACTGACACAAATTCTTATAATTTTTAAACAAAAGTTAATAATACACTAGCATCTTGTTACAACGGTAAAGACAGAATATACTTCATCATAACTCAAGAGGTTCAAATATTATTTTGTTGAAAAATAGGAAAGTAATATTGGAATTTTTACATCTAACTATGCTTTTTTTTTTTGGAAGGGACTAAGGTGTTAGCCTCAGATGGCTCTTACACCCTTACGCGGACAATCCCGGCGAGCGCTAGGGGCTCTCAGCCGAGTCTAACTATGCTTTGATAGCTTAGGCACCTAACTAAAGTAATGTACTTGTATGTTACATAGACATTCGTAAAACATAGAAAACTTATGTCGGAAGATGTACCAGGAAACGAATGCATGCGGCATAATTACGGGCCCTAAGGTTTTTGCCCACATTATGAGGACCCGTTGTATACTGAAGAAGGTGAACGAACATCAACCATTTCGAAACACTATAATCATTCGCCATTCAATTATTACTACCAATTTTGTTATAATAAGTTAAAATAGATAGGTATATTGCTGTTTTTCATATAAATTATTTCCTTAGGATAGAGGGAAGCAGTTAACATGGATTAAATAGCTGTTCATAGAAATAAGTCAGGCTCTGACACAATTAGGTATAGTTTTTTATATTTTCATCTCTTTAGAGATTATTAGAGCTTTTATACAATATTATTTAAAAAATACTAGCTTATAACAATTGGATATATGCCTACATATAATTTGGAGCTCATTTTATTTTAAAACTTAAATAGATACGGGCAAGTTGGTCTTGTGCACGGATGGCTACTTAATTTTAAATACCTACCATAAGATTTATTGTGGCATGCCAAAAATAAGATGCAGTTTTAAGAAGGTTACATGTTTTTGGCTATCAAATTTTCCGCCGGTCTGTTTGTTAGGTTGTTTGTTAATAAATCACTGTGAAACTAATATCCCTAATAAGGAAATAAATATCCTTAGACATTCTTCGCACTCGGTTATCTGATCCCAAACTAACTACCAGATAACTGACATATTAACTACAGAATAACTAAGGAGTTTTATGTCATTTTAAGTATTAATTAGGCTTCTATAAATTACAATTTTAGAATCTAAGGCTATTCTTGTACAAAACCCCTTAGTAAATTTACAATTACCCTCAAAATTTAATAATAGACTAGCTGACTAGCTGATCGAATCTTCCGATTGAATCGACTGTGAAATGTGCAATAAGAAATTGTAAATTAATTTATCTTATCCATATAATTCCGACCCATGCCTCTATTTTAAACGATATTTGCAGCGCGCATTCTGTCAATCGCTCCAGCTGTCAAACGATTGACATTAATAAAAGTTTATATCGGCAAAAGCGCTAGTAAAGTGGGTAAGTTTTCTGAAATTTTCTAATTTTCCACGCAAATTTCTGATTTTTTCTTGCGTAAGAACCTTCTCCTGACAGTAACAAACATAACAAAAAAAGAATTAGCGAAATCGGTCCAGCCGTCCATGCGTGATGCCGTGACCAAGGGAAATAGGGATTCATTTTTATATATATATAGATGCATCTATGCTATTCAAAAGTGATTGATGAATAATTAAAACGTTTAACCTGTACTACATAATTGTATTAATTTACACTCGGACACAGAGCAAACATGTTTATACACACAAATGTTTGTCCTGGGTAATAATCGAACCTACGCCCGGCGTTTAAACGGGTAGGTGTCTAGCTACTACACCCATTGGCACCTCAAACTTGGCATACATGTAGTGCAAGCGCGGGACACACATGATCATTTTTATTTCGAAGAATCGATTATAGGTACGTTGTTAAAATCACCTCGCATCTCGTGTAGCCATGTGTATATATAAGGCAAGTGTATGAGTATTTTTTTAAATAATTGGTCAGCTGATAGGACCATTTTAGACCCAAAGTTCTCGAAGACCACTCATAGTCCTCCAATATCTTGATAGATTCTGAAATGCGCCTCAATATGCATGCAGATGACACTATTAATAAGTGCTACAGAATGTTGTCATTCATAAACTGCAATACTAAGCAGTTCCGTTCCATACCCGCATTGAAATCCCTCTTCGCTGCATTAGTGCGCAGTCATATTGAATACTCCTCAGTCGTATGGTATCCCACCTACCAAAATAATAAACAGCGCATTGAAGGTATACAAAATAAGTTTGTAAAAAGACTTTCAGTATTGACAAATACACAACGCAATATCAAACACTACGATGACAGGCTTCATTTCAAAATTAAATCCTTACACTGGCGAAAAGTCTTTTTAAGTTTAACTTTCTTGTACAAAGTTGTCAATGGAGGTATAGATTGTTCGGAATGAGTATCTCAGTTAAATATTAATGTTTCTAGATCATCCGCTAGACTCCATAATTATAGGCCGTTTGTGATCGAAACTAGTCGAAACAATTACGGGTACAATTCACCTTTTTCCTATATCCTCAAAAGGTACAATGATTTCCTTCACAAGTGTGACTTGGATGTTTCTAGAGATAGTGTGGGCTCATTTAAAAATGCCATATTTCATAAAATGTAACAATTTATTTTCTTTATTTTCATTTTCTTTCATAGAGTGTTTTCCAAGCAAATGTCTTAGTTATATCCTATCGATTGTTTAATGTATAAGTTCGTACTTTAACAAAAAATCAATGCTGTGCTTTCCTTTAATTTTGACGCATGCGAGAAAAGTAAATGTAATAGTATTATAAGATAAGGTTAAGTGTGTATTTAGTTGGAAAGCCAATAATTAAATAAATAAATAAACATGAATAAACAACTCTCGGCTGCGCTCTGACCATCATCATCACTTGGTAATATCGGGTAATACCAACTCAATAATAATAATACCATTGATGGAAAGTGGGAAGTGACACTTTAGGAGCCTTTTTTAGAGTATATTTCTAGTTTTTTTTTTATTTTTATAAATCATGACTTTTAATTCATAATCATTGTTCTCATTACCTTTATATACCTAACTATTTTTATGATATATAACGAAATGGCGGTTGGTATGTAGTCAGGCTTCATATTAAACATTTAAACCTTATATTAACTCAATGCAATGATTTGAATAGTTATTATAAAAATACCTTTTTTGCACTATATTTTTGGATGTCGCATCAGTTAATATGACAATAGTTTTCACTTCGTGAAGGTAAGCAAATATATGTGAATGCACGGTTGTCCATGTATTGTGCTTATAGAATTAAGTGACTTGTGCTTCACACACGTGTGCCGTCCTTACTCTTCGAATTGACAACAATCAATTATTTCGCTCTGTTTACTTTTTTTTAGAATAAGCAAGACTTGAATTTGTCAAGGAGAATGCCTTCGTATTATGTACCTACATTCTATCGCATATTCTATATGAACCAAACAAGCTATAGTGCCTGTTCTTTTTAAAAATTAATAAGAAAAAGCAACCTTTTAAAATAAAATATTAACCGGATAAATGCATTGAGAGTACAAAATGTACGAGTAGACTTAATTGAACCTGATAATATCATCCTCATTCCTCTACCATTGGGTATTCCTCCTTAAAAATAGTTATGTGGGTAGGAAATAATATTTCTGAAGCAAATACTATTAAGTATTTAGTACACTGCTAACTACCCTTTATATTTTCCTATGTAATTCTTTCCATCCAATGGTTGTCTGGAAGGAATTGCTTTTAGCGATAAGACCGCCAATTGTACCTTTATTCAAGAATCAACTTCTGTACCTACTTCTTTCAGTGTACAATAAATATATTTATTATTATTATACCTTACTAATGCAAATAATTCAAAGTAGGAAGCACGTGAAGTGTGAAGGATGCCACGCTGCCACGGTTTGGTCGCGCCACTCCAGGTTGAAGTAACGCAATAAAAACTCCACCCGCGCCGCGTCACGCAGGAGCATTTATTTTGATAGTGATTCGGGTAACCGCCGGCCTTTGTCGCGACGCCGTTTGATTATTGATTTTTACGCTAAATGTCCCCTTTTTCAAAAATTCTATTCATTGCAATTATAGTTTCCATTAACATTTTTGATGTATTTAATTCATCGCACAAAAGGATGACTGCACAATATCATTAATAACCCGCGTGGAACTTGTCGCGATTCAGTTTGTGAAGAGTTCGATTTTATTTGGGATACTTTACTTCACGTATGGTTTATATAAGCAATGATTTGGCAAGTCATTTCACTTTTTGTTAACCCGGCATACAAAATGATTTCTGTTTATCTGAAATCTATTAAATTTATGAATTCCTGATAACATCCAATTATTCGATCTTGTTTTGTAGAAAAAATACTTGCTTTATCAGGATATTAATAAACATTGGTCAGGCTGATATTATATTACATATTAATTAAGTAAGTAATATTTACTAACTATTGTAAAGTGATTTTAGTAAACAGTAATAATTTACATACAATTATCTAAAATAATGTCGGTTTTTACCTTCATAGGTTTATCAATTCTGCGAATGTAAGCACAGACAGTGATAAGATGCCGACGCAATGTCAAAGCAGCCTCCAAGAAAGGAGTTAAATAAAAGAAATTCACGCGAAAATGTTTACTCAACGTTTAATACTTTAATCCGTCGAGTATCACTACCATCCAAAGGAGCGGTATTTTAGATACTATGACAATGTTTAATTGTTACTAAAATATTATGTGTATTTTTCTGCTGTGTTAGACACACAGTAGCCTGCGTCGCCGAAAGTAAGCTGACAAAAGAGTTTGTTTGTGTCCGTTTTGCATTTGTTGTTTGTGTAACCGCACAGTAGCCGATGGGTTTGTTTGCATTTAATCCGTTTGTAATGTCCTTTCTTCGATGTTTTCATAAAAGGAACAAAGCGACCAGCGGCACGTTAAATGTTATAAATAAAAACATCAATTGAAACGAATTTTGTATCAATATTATCTTTTTTTTAAAGCAATTCAAATACTCGTATGTCTCAAGTATGATAGAGTAGGCAGTCTAGTAGGTATTTATTTTTTAAGAGGATATCTCATGATCATTTATATAACTAAGAAGTTCTACTAAATACAAGATAAATTTGAATAATAATGTTTGCGTCACCCGAGCCGTGACCTGTTTTGGAAGAGCTAGGAATAATTAAAAAGAACTCTTAGAAACTGATGAAACTCTATCTTTGCGAAATCAGATCCCGGCCGGCTCCCTCACGGTTCATGAAGAAAAAACTCCGAGTTTTTTTTCCTTTTTCTAAGTAAAAAGTAAGGTGTAGGTAGGTAAAACGGGGGCGGACTCAACAGCTGCCGCTAATTTTAGAATCGCAAAATGTGCTGGATGGGTTGTAACAAAGACCCTTAGAACAACATAAATAAGTTCCGTGGAGGTAGTCATTTGTGATACCAACATACCAGTAAATACTTTCCACACCTGATTTATATGGAAACATGGCGTTCAACAATAATTCCACGATATGCATATTAGTCACATTGAACTTACAAAAATATTATTTATATATCATAGGCAGACTATGTATAACTTTATCAATGAACAATGAAGCTATCAAATACGCTCTTATATTGAGATTGTAGCTGAGAAAATAGTATAAATATAAAAAAAAAAACAAATCTTCCTAGTGCCTATCTTTAGCTAATAAGTAATACTTAATAACAACTGATTATTACGGTTAACATATACGAGTGTATTCAAACCTAGCATACGAATACTAAGCTTTAATGAAAATACATACATCTTGAATCACTTTAAAAGTTTTCGTACAATCGTAAAAGTAACAGACGTCAGGTACAAACTTAACTATAGTCAGTAAAGCGTGCTCATCGATGGTCGCACAAAAACGCGCATCGAGTAACAAACAGCAAAGGGGCAACTTTTTCATTATTATAAAAAGAGTTCTACAAAGGCTTGATAAATAGAACGTACGCATAACGGGCTTGCAACATGATAACCCTTAACACCTTGATCAATGTGGGTTAGTAATGTAGGTAGGTAGGTAATAAGTACCGCTGTTGGCTGTTTTTTTCCACAAATTGTCAAAAAGTGAACGGGTGTGCAATTTTTGGAGAAAAATGATATTTACCATCCGGTGTCAACTTTTAACTCTACCCGTAAATATATGGTAAAGTAAAATACCGGTTCTTTTACTGTTAACACGTTTATATTTGCTCGAATCATTGAAATCAATCAGTTTATGTTTTATATTCACCAGTAGCTAGATACGATGATGTGGTAAATAATATGTAATCTGCACTAAGTACATCGAGTTTTAAGCACAAACCGTAAAACTAGATTCTTTAATTCGCTAAAACTCCTGTTATAACAATGGTATTTCTTTAATAAAAAGAGATAAAGAGAGATCGTCCTGAAAAGCCTAGTAATACGTCAATCTGTCTCCGGCAGCTCTGTAACTTTTTAGTTGAATTCAAAGCTTGAATAGTGTCAAGTAAAAACCTTGACAAAATCACAGAGATTTTAACTTTATTGTTACAGAGTAGGTAATGAATTGGACAAAAAATAAAACTGGTTGAAAACTGAATAAAGTATGTCCTACACCTACTCAAATTATGTGTATAACGTTTTAAAATTTTGGTTACATAGCAATGTTACGCTCAACATAGTCTTTACCCGAATAAAGAGCGACCTTGAAGCTCAGAGAAAATCAATAGCGCAGATGATCGCAAGTGCACCATTATTGAATCAGCTGATCTATTGTTAAAGGTCAACGCACTTTTTATTTTCGAAGTGTGGTCCATAATGAAAAAACTGCATCACTAAAAAAGTAAGTCGGGTCTATAGAGAAAAAATTCAACCCTACCGTGTAGTCGCGTGGCAGGTACCCCATACACAAACCTTTACAAAAATGCTTAGAAAAAAACTCTGGGAAGTGAAAGGGTAAAAAAAAAGGGTTGTTATTACGCATGCGCCCGGTGGGATCAGTGCCCTCGTTTCTCATTTCAAAATTTCAACTCAGCACATTTTACAGTAATATATTTTATATTTTTTTTCTTATTGAATAAAGGGGTTGAAACAGTATTTAAAATTAAAAAATATTTTAATTAAACCCAGGCAGTGTTACTACCTCGACAAATTATTTGCAACATTCTTTTGCTAATTTTAAACACTAATTACCACGCTGCGGTTCCGCTCGCTTTAAATTGATAAAAGGTAGCCTATATCTCTCACCGTGGCATATACATTATTGCCAAATTTCAGCAAAAGCCGAGACAAAAAAACTTAGTTTGGATTTCTAAAGACTTTCTACATACCTAAATAGTTATTAGACGTAGAACACCGTTACTACGGGATACGCGATGCGCTACGTGTTGTCAATAAAATAATATCACAAATGGTATATTGTAAGTATTAGTTCCTCATGGAAAGAAACAAGTGGAAACCTTTTTAAGGAACTGCTCCGGGCTACAATTAACATTAACGACAAACGCACGTAATTCGATAATAACTAAACAGTTGTAGCAAAAACACGAGTCGAGCTACCAAATAACGGAGTGAAGCTATAATTAAGAAAGATAAATATCGTTTATTACTGTTAGGAAAGTCGATTAGAAAAAAACTACCCCTTTCACCCCACAATTTGTAACCCGTACAGTGGGCGCCGCGCCGCCCGACACGCATAAAAACGTACGACCACTCGCTAGTATGGAGCACACTTCTCTACGTATATTTGTTTGTAAATAAACTTATCTATAATATGCAATATATGTTACATTTTTAATATAAAATTTCGACCACCAAAATTATTTCTTTATTCTTAATCAGGTTTGTAAACACATTGTCAAAAGTGATGATGCGATACAATGTTCAATTGCTCCTAATTTTTCCATATTACACGTTTTTCTTTTGTCATTTTGAATTGAAACAAAGTGCGGTATGACAGAATGTCAAGAACCAAGTAATAATTTGCTATTATGTACGATTACTTTTTTATTTTATTTATGTACGATTACTTATATAACATCCTTATTTTTTTAAAAGCAAATACTAGATAGCCTAAATTACTCCTTATAACCTTACCTAACCAGTAAAAGTCTCGTCTAAATCAGTCCAGCCTCTTCGGAAATTAGCGAAACAATCAAAAATGCTAAAAAAATGTTTTTTCGTTATAGTACCGTATTTACTGTCATATGCATCGAGTTAAAAGCTGTTATTTTAAACATTACAAATACATTCATTTTTTATTTATTTTTTTAGATAACAAACTTTATAAGATCAGGTGGTTATTATTTCATTTTTTTTTATATGAATTCTAGGCAATATAACGGAACCTGTTCCATACTTCCGTAGCTAAAGAAAAAAATGTTACAGTTACATAACGCTTTTCCATAATAATAGAATCATTATCGAAAACAGAAGAGCGGGCAGCTGATTTATTAGACGATAATGGTTGCTGTCATAAATAGCTTTTTTCTAATGAATGTTTTTTACATCATGCGTGTAGGCCATACACCGGGCCTTGCGCAGCTTTTTATACAAATTATGTATGCACGATGTTATTTTAAACCTCCATCATAAAAGAACTTTGATAAAAAAAAACAAGAACCACCTTTTGTCAAAAGACTAATTAATTAAATCAAAATAAACATAAAATTGAAATACATATTTTCTGTTTATTGTACTCGCGTAAATTTAACATTTGAGTGTCATTATAGCTGTAAGTCAAATAATAAAAAATACAAACAACGAATCTAGTAAACACAAACGTGCAAGCCAGTACCGCACTGATTCAATCAAAAAGTAATAAAATAACAATGGAAGCCATCGACACGGACGTCACCCACATATGCTGGCCGACCTTCACAAATGCAACCGACTTGAATCGAGAATGCGCCGGTATCTGAATCCGAACTCCGTGATTTATAGCCGAGCTCAGTTCAAATATTAGTTGTAACGAATGTTCTCTGAATCGAGTATGTCCAATACATTCAACACACGCATAATTTTCTCAATATCGTTCCGGTAAAGAATTAAAACGACTTAAAAATTCAGCGTTTCCCCGTTGAAAAAAGAGTTAATATTGATCGTGGATTTCTCGTCGTGGGGTGCAGCGGCCGGCTGAGTCACCCCCCGGTTTTTTACTCACCCTAAGTTATATTTTTTGTAAAGCTCCCCCCTCCCCTCTCCCCGGCCCGCTTTAAAGGATGAGTAGTCTCTATGGAAACGGCTCGATCTAATTTATAGGCAGGAGAAAGTATACGGATTGCTTAATTAAGAATTTTAAATGTGTTTGTTAATTAATTAAAAAATTACAGTCTACTGATTTGGAACTGAAGATGAGATATTTTGTTATTTTGGTTCGTATTTACACTATTGCTGACTGTAAGGGCTTTTAATATAAAATTAATATCATAACGGAAACATAGCATACAAACATATTCAATAAATACCTATATATAACAAAGTAGGTCCGTTAGCCTAACTTCAAACCAAAACATTGGTACGTACAAACTATGAGATAAATATTACCATAAAATATGTTACAAACTTTATTTCTGCTCATAACCGAGTCTAGCTAGCGGAGCACGCGTATGACGTTTTATGAATACGCAAGGGTTGAGAACGCGGTGCACGGCGGCGAGGGCACGCGCGGGTTAAAAAACTGTGGGTCACGGCCGACCCCGCGCCCGCGCTCTCAGTTGCCGCTTTTTTGTGATCACGAACGCGCGTTTACTTCTCTTCGATCCGCGCCCGCGCAGCTATTATCTACTATTTATTACCAGGTGAGACATTTCAATTGTTTATCTGAAATCTTAATAATAATATAAATTTTAATGACAGTAATGCAAACCTACACATGTAGGACGGATACACAAATTCCGTCATGACAGAGTTAATAATTCATTTGATTTCTTCCTTAGGGAGAGCAACAGTAGCTAGTTTTTAATCTGGGAGCTTGGATGAAACCGTAGGGTGAATATTATTTATTCAATATTAATTAACAGATTCAGTTTTTAACAACACCGTCAGTATCGCTCTCATTCTACTTCGGAAGGGGATTTAAATGGATCTGGCGTTAGAGCCTGACCATTCATAAGTGACTGGCTTTTAAAAAAAATATTGCATTTTATTTCAATCCACAAACGGGCGTTAATAAGTAGGCACTATACTAAATATGTGCCTGTGAAGGCTTATTTGAGCAATATTTCATTTTATTTACTAAGCCTTTTTCCTTACTATGAAATAAATATTCAATAGACATTTTTTTTTATTCTTTAATGCGCTTTATTGTTAACATAATGATAGACGGCTAATAAAGCAAATTTCTAAAGTAGGGCTATTGAACCCGATGTCTTTACATAGTGGTGGGCAATCCTGCTAAAATTATAAACGCGAAAATTTGTATGTATGGATGTATGGATGTTTGTCCCTCTTTCACGCAAAAAGTATCCAACGGATTTGGATGAAACTTAGCACATAGATAGAGCATATATTGGAATAACCTATAGGCTTTTTATCCCGGGAAAATGTTACATCCCTCGAGAACGTGGGAGAAACCGCGGGGGACAGCTAGTTTTTTCTATAACTTTAATATATTAACAATAATTTTTTATTAGTCTTTGCGTATATTTTTGCAGATTTAGTCTCATAATAAATTTCAACAACATAAGTGACCATTTTAACATAAGTCAACACATGAACTTAATATTAGGAAACGCATAATATGTGTAATAGTATCTAATGGGTAGGTACAACCACCGATAACTTGATAGTTACTACGTACAACTACTCATACCTACTAGCTATATAGGATGGCACAAAATTTTTGGGCATTAAGAGCTAATAAATGGGAGACTTCTTTTGTTTTTCTCGATTTTGGCTAAGTAAGTAGTACGATCTGTTAATTACTTTCAGTGGAACATTTCTGTTGGGATATTAAATAGATTGAGCCCGTGTTGTTTTATAGTTTTTTGAAAATGTCGTTGTTCTGGTGGACATGACCATCAATGTAATGAGACCTGATTTTATTATTAATTTATCAAAACAAAAAGTTATTCTTCTATTTAGTACTCAGCCCACAAGTTATTACCTCGAACATCTAACAACGTCTGTTCCATGAATCACTTCAGAAAATAAACCGAATCGATTTGTTGGATTCGCTGATCATAATAATTAGATCTAGTGGGTAAGGCGAAAAAAAAACAATGGCGACAATGCTACCTAATGAGCCATAAAGAAGAAAACGATACGTAGAGCAAGGCGTAGACAAAAAAGGGCGCGGCAGGGGTGCGGGCGGTGCGCGGGCGGAGGCGCGAGGAAATGGCGGGAGAGCTAAATTAATTTGCGCGCTCCCGCCAAACAAAGGCACGCTAATGGAACGCGGCGAATGGAAAAAATGCCACCGTCCGCTCTCTGGCGACTTATTTTTTTTTTTGTAAATACAACCTTTGACTTTCCCAAATGAATAACATTACACTCGTCGAAGTTTGCCAACGGTTGCTTTGTCCCGATTTAATGAGGAAGAAGAAAACGCGATACCCACCACGCGTTTTCTTTAATTGCTCACTCAAAACAAACTTGGCTTCTGTTTTAATTACTTGGAGTGAAAAGTTTCTGAACGAGAAAATATATTTTCATTGTTTTCATAAAATTTCTGTGATAATACCATTATTGTGTGAAAATAATAGAAGACGTTATCTAAAGTAAAATTTGAATACCTACGAACCTATATGATACGATCATACAGAGATGAAGATGAGCGTGTAGCGGTTTCGTAGAACGTGTAGTCAGCTGTGCTACAAAAGCTACGAGACCTACGACAGACGATTTACGCAGCATACATTCATGCGTCGAGGACACATTATTCAAAACGTGCAGAAAATTATGAACTCACGCTCGGTGGAATGAGATTATTAAAAAAAAACAGAATTTATATAAGACTAACTATTCGTACCGTGGTTTTACCCGTGTAATGTATCCCGGCTTATAATATAATCTATGTCTATACGAAATAGTGTACCTTACAAATAGTGAAAGTGAAAGATTTTTGGAAGTAAGTGCCGTGGTTTCTGAGGTCACCCCCCATATACATACAAACTCACAAAATCATTTAAAATATAATGATTAGTATAGATTTATACAACTTGATCACGATATGCGAGATGACGGAAACAATGAGCGATGCTTATCTAAATGTACCTACCTAGCTACTTGCGGGTCGGCAGCTCTTTATCGCAAGATGAAATTAATGCGAGTTCCATTACTCCAGCTAGCGCGATTTATGTGCTCCCAATTAAAAGTTCTCCGTACTGAAGACGCGAAATTAGTGGAATTCGCTTACATTTATCAAGACATCAACGTTGCCTCGCGCCACGCGAAACTTCCCAAATTTAAATTAGAGACGATTTTTACAGCTACCTCCCGGATGGGGGAGGCTGGGGGGGCGCTACCCTTTCCTTATAACGAGGAAGGCCTCATGCATTTTTATGTGCTTCTTTTTTCGCCGGCGTTTTAAACAAGGGGGTGAGCATGGGGTGCGCCGGGGGGTGAACTTTTTTATTCGCGTCTTGATAAGTTAGGGTTGAAATTAGACGTTCGAGTTTCGTTCGCGGAATTCATAATGACGAAAATTAATAAGTTTTCTTTTGAGGGTCCTTCGAACTACGCCGCGCGCCGAATACTTAAAAGTGTATTTGGATTTTAATATGCTGTGCCATTCAAAATTTCCCTGCGTCATTGTAAATTTATGAAGCAATATATTATGTTTAGAAGAATTAGTTGTCTTTATCAAGACCCTTATGCCTCAACATTTATGCTACAGATGTTGTTTGAAGAAAACGAAACCAACTGATCATAACACAATCGAATAGGTACCATAATGAAAACATACCTACACTTTACATCATCCATCATCCTTTTCGGTTGAAGTCGGTTAAAAGGCCAAACAACTTATTTGCTTATCTAATGTGAGTATGTTTGTCTTCTATGTGTTCCTAAACCACTGATCAGATTGTGGTGAAACTTTAGTGAGTTGTTCTACGTGCGCCTGCGAAACTTCTTGACAGAACAATAAACTGATCGCATGGCAACGCATGCTGAGAATAGTTAGTTAGTCTATACTTATACATAAAAGCGAAAGGTTCACTTACTCAAAAACATCTTGACACTGTAATGGCGTCAGATAGGAACGGTTTTTTGGAAATGCTGATTCTATGGTGGTAATTTGGCGGCTGAAAGTATGAAAATACGCTTTTACAAAGGTCACACTATTACATTAATGCTGGCAAACCGGGTGAAGCACCGGGGTGAAAAGCTAGTACGTAATTAATATGGACATATTGATCATAATGAGCTTAATATTTAGCCCATGCAAGAATCTAAAATATTGAAGGCCTGTGAAATAACTAATAAATTATAACTTTTCAGATACTCAGTCCAGTTATTTTATATTATTAACTGTCAAGCTATTTTGATTGCCTGAAACACAGGTTTAACCACGGATTATAAAAAAAAAAGAGTTTAACCTAGTCCAGGCAGACATATAGTTGTTTTTTAGTTGACTGAACCTTTCGTTTTTGTACCTGTCAATTGAATCTTTAGCTAAAAAACTGATATCCCTAATGCAGAATTATCAACTATACAATTTTGTAGGATTGTCTATATTTGAACATAAATTGAAACAATTTTTTAAGCATTTTTATTAAAGTTTTTATTATTATACTTATTATGATTATCAATGACAATGGTGTAGTCAGTTTAAGCCAAAATGCGCTTTATTTTGCTTATATACAGTTTATTTTCAAGTGTATGTGAATGTACAATATACATAAGCTAATTTTAATGCAATGTATAACACACTGGACGGAATGGTAGCTCCATTCCGCGGTTTCACCCGCCTTGCCGAAGAATCTAATGTACCCCAGGATCATAATATATGTATGCACATTATAGCCAATGTCACATCTGGATAAAGTAGCTTTCTAATAGTGTAAGAATTATTGAATTGGTCCAGTGGTTTTTAAATTTTATTCTTTACAAACAAAAATACAATAAGTTAAAATTGATTCATATTATTGCATAGATACTATATTCATGTTACACTTTTTATTATCTTCAGAAGATCGTTTAGATGTTCCTAAATACAAGTTTTTTTTTATAGTTTCCTTTAGTCACACTTAGAGTAACTTCGTTGTATTATGTAGTTGTTCCTCGTCGCACCAAAAAAATGTTTCCGTAGCTCGAGCAAGCATACTGAGGTCAAAGTGCAATCCTATTTAAAGCAAATGTTATATCGTTATAAATAAATTAAATGCTAAATGTGCTTGAAAGCATTGTAAAAGTTAATTATTGCTGTAAAACAAAAGACTTCTGCGCATCGCTATATCTTGCTACCTTCTAACGAATATTTGTGTTGTCCACATGGACAAGAATTATTGAGATAGAGAGGAAACACGGAGTCGAATGTGAAGGTTTTCCCTAAACGACTCATTTTAGCGATAACTAACACATTCGGACAGTGATGTGTTTCGGTTGGCGTCAGGCGCGATACGATGTGAGTGGGAACGTGAGAGCACATGGGGACACTTGTTGATCTCTCGTAAGCATGCGCGCTCACATGAGCACATCACCGCCCCGAGTCGCTCGCCAACATCGCTTCCTGTTTACTACAACGGTCAAACATTGTCACATTCATTATTACATGCTTCGGCAACGTTATGCTGTCTCCGAGAGCTATGGCCACTCAGCGTGACCAATTAATGCTGACATTAAAAAATGCAAAATACATTAAACAACTCTCAACTTAACGATGAATTTTGCAAATGAATGACTATTATATTTCATCAAAGTTATAAATTGGAAGAATCAGCGGTGGCGGCTGCCGGCCGGTAAGTTGGATTCCTGCAATTATAAGAATAAAAGAAAGTCATTAGTCCAATCAATCCTGGCGGGCGCAGTGGCTCGGAACTCGGAGCGGAGAGCGGTTCTCGCATTATAATTCGCGTCTAATAACGTCGTTAACAACGCACATTAAAACAAAACAAACAGCGGCGACGAGAGCGGGCGCGGGCGGGCGCCATCCTTCCTCGAATCCGTGTCATTAATTTACGTAATGCGTAGGTACGCGCTATCCCCAAATATTTAAGAAGCCTCCTCCGGGAGCGCCCGCTCCTCCACTATTCCCCGGCCCCGCGCCGCCCGCCTCCCACAACCCGCCTGCCGAGAATTATGGCGGCCGCCTTGTAATTATATTTTTTAATTTATCTTCCTTAGCGAATACAATGGAGGCGCCACCCCGCCACCGGAGCGCTTCTTTCTCATGCTGAATATTGTATCAGGCCGCTGAAAAAAGGAAAGAACGCTTTAATTACAAGCGAGAGAGCGACCGGCATTACGCGCTAAATATTTGATGTTGTCTCTTTCTTTACTTTCACCGCTCGCCGCGCGCTCCGCCACCGCCGCCGCGTCCTGTCGTCAATAATTAAAACGCCTATTAACTCATTCCTCCTCAGGTGACCCCTCATTACTTTACAAATAAAAAATCTAACTACTCACATGAGCGTATATTCTACACACACCCCTCTACAGACAACGAAAGCCTAATTAAACATTTATTAACAAGACAAAATAAAAGCATTTTAAACATTGACAATTTACTTAATTTGTGTACTATTTTCATAACATACATCAGTTACCGTGCTCGATGAATTGTCATTTAAGTAAAAATGCTTTCAATATGTTTTTAAAGGACTCCATTTCAAATATATTACAGTGATATCTACTTAGCTACAATTTGGTACAACAGCACAGTTTGTTTACTAAATAGCAACTAAATGCCAGGATATGGTAATATAATTGACAGTTATTTTTTTTTGATTAAGTTTTTATTATTTTTATTCATTTAAGTATCAATCCATTATGATGCATAGTTGTAACAGTCGGAAATAAAGGAGAATTAAAATCAAAAGTACAAATTGAACTACCTACTGAGTATTTCGTATGTCAATAATAAACCGACATAATGTTTAAGCTATAATATCCATTTTCCAAACCAAATTCTCTACAGGAATTTACAATACCTACAAGACCTATTTTGTAATAAATTATTTTAATTACATACTTTTTAACCATTGAAATAATTCTTTTCCATTGCAGATCTACTACTAAAACCCCACATGTTATATGGCATAAAGGTACGCGTATAGTAGCGCTTAAATTCTAAATAGATACGCAAGGTGCGTGCACATTGATTTATTGTTGTAACAGTCTCAAATTAAGGCGGATTCAGTAGCGCGGACACCCGTAGCTGCAGTACTTAGCGAGAGGAGACAAAGTATAAAGTAACACCCCCAGCCACCCACTGAAAAACGTCTCTAATATTCTTTTAGAAACGGTGGCATTTACGGGCTATATTTTATCCTGAATTTGCATACGCTCCTTTTTTCGTACCCGTCCTCTATTTTATGGGTGAGTATTTTTTCATCCGGGGGTTAAGATACAAAAGGGTAAAGCGCGGGGAGCCGCTCAGATAATTAAATTGCACCGCGAGTGCGGGAGAGCAGCAAAAACTGTGCCTCGCGCTCGGCTACAATCATCACTTTTGTGTCACCCCAATTCCGATGTAGTATGCAACAATTTTATGACTTTACAACACATTAAACTTAACGTCCTTTCAAGAATGATTGTTAAAAACTTCTCACTCAATATGTTGCATATAATTAAGGTTATAGTACCCACAGTTGCAAGCTATATTTAAACTTAGGTAGGTATGTACTTCTGTATATTTCAATTGACCGTATCTGTCTAAAATTGATTTATATTTATGTTTAATAATGAAATAGAAAGATTTTATAACAGACAACATAATCCTACTAGTATTATAAATTTTATTGTTTGAGTATTTTAATGCTTGTGACTCAACACACATAAAAGGCTGAAATTACTTGAATGAAATCCGTCACACACTTAAAATATGTTTTGGAATAACTTTATTTAAAATGAACATGCATTTTATGTTCATCAATAGCCTTTCTAGGCGATGTAAACTACAGAACATAGGTCAAAGATTACCTCAACCAAAGGGCTGAGGCTGCTTGCACCGACTGAGAGCAACTCCGACCAGGTCTTCAGTGCACCTGGTTCACTTTTTAGGGAACCATACGTTCCCATCGATTATCGACTCATCGAGCGATGTGGCCTGCCCATTGCCAATTTTGCATATTGACCTAAAAAGTATCTCTGAAACTTTTTTTGGTTCTATAAAATGTCATCTTCCGTCACGTTAGACGAAAATTTCGAGCATTGTAGAGCCCTACAATGCTCGAAATTTTCGCTCGCTGTGTACCTATCTTTGTTCCTATTTATGGAGCCAGCAGCTTAGAATTCCTTTTGTTCCGTATGTCATCACTGGCACAACGCACTGATAGGATGTCTACTCTTTATCCCGGGACGAGCAAAACGTTTGAATAAATAAACTATTTTAACTATGAATAAAGAGGTATGAACGTGATGTGACCAAACCCCATCCAACCAGACCTCTAATATTGTCTATAGTTATAGACTAAATTGTCTAGCTAGACGAAAAAAAAGTTTTATTAAGTTATGATCCAGAAAAATTACTAATTTAAGGGTCTGCCGATAACATAAAACAGAAGATCTGATTCATTGATCTTTTGAATCATATCGATGCTTTTTAACAGAGTACAAAAAAATATAAGTTACTATGTATATCTGTGTATGTTTTTTTAGACTAATTATTCAGATTCCTGTCATTACCATATAACATTTTAACTTTTATTATTTACTGTAGAAAATTGTATTAATAACTTAAAAAAATATATTGAGAGGGGTTATGCAAAATTGTATTAAAGATAATGATATAGGTAGGTTCAGTACCTAGTGACTAGTACTTAACCTACTGAGTACATATATCTCAGTCCAATAAGTGTGTCTAAATCACATATTCTTACAAAACGAGTTATACTTAGTGCAAATAAAATATAACTATACTATATTTTACTCAGGGCCATAAAAAAGAACGCTATATTGTTTCTATTTCGTCAAAAGTTTTCTACTATTTGTTGTAAGTAGTTGATGTTATCTAAAACTTTATTTCAAGATCGTTTCAATTTGTATTTAACACTTAGGTAATTATGTCATATTATCCATGAAATATTTTCATGTCTTACCCAGTCGCGATACTAATTTAACTAACAAATTAGGAGAAATCTTACCCAGCTCTAAGTCAAATTACCATAATTGCTAATCAAATGCTGTAGGAGTAGCCGCGGCGGCGTTGCTTCGTTCTAATTACAAATTCTAATTTCCTCTCTTGTTTCACAGGCCCTTTGAATTTGTAAATTACTGCCTGTGCCTCAGGATGCCAAATGAATTTTGATCTTGCTGACTACACAAGTACGCACAACTGCTTTTAACCTGACCAGTTATGTATGAAATAATAAACATATGACGAGCTTTTGTGATCTTATTATTAAGTAATATGTATTTAATATATTATTATGTATTTCCTTCTTACGGTAATGACGACTTTGTACATTTAATTCGATAACATAGGTTCTATACGTAAGTACGTACCAACCTACGTAATGAGGTGTTTCTTCTAATACTAATATTATTACGCTGCTATATTCCATTTAGGAAGGAGGTATTTTGAATGTACCTATTACAAAATAACTTTATCGTCTTCATAGCTTCTATCCGTTATTTTCGAGAGTTAAATATTTACTTACCTATATAAAATGTAGTTTCAATAACTTTCAATTTGACCTTCGTGCCTTCCGAGGGCCTAAACTGAAAAAATGGTTTTTAATTTTTGAAAAACCACTTGTAGTTTTGATTTATATATGTGTCCGATTAACATATAAATAAATATCACGATGTGATTGAGTAACAACACTTCCTCGCACACATTTCATCAAACTCACCAGCACTACGTGCCAGCACTCAAACAGACTTTCGCATTTATGATACCTATTTGTGAGAAACCACCGAAATGGTAATCAATTCACACTCGAATCAATATCAAATCGTCCTTTCATGTTTTATTTCACATTAAAATATATGCCTGGCCTACTATTATATAGGTATTATATTTAGTATATAGGTATTATATAGGTAGGTATAACATTACGTTATACCTACCAACCTAATACCTATCTGTTATATGAGCTTTATGAAGAAGCTGTAAATTTGTTTGAAGTCGTATAAAGAGAATTTTCTTGAAAGGAAAATAAATCGTCAAAAACTTAATAATATTAAAACATTTTCGCTGTGTAGGTATTGAAGAGCGTCGTAGCGCGCGAATTTAATTCTATCACAAGTCTACTTATAAATAACACCGAGTCCAATTAAAAGCGCGGGACAGCTTTGAAAACGGAATGAAGGAGAGGAAAGTGTAAGTACGTAGGTGGGGAAATGTGCTCGTGTTTACGGAAAGCTCCTCCGGCAAATATTATCGCGAGACGAGCGCGATCAAATATTCAGACGGCGCGCGGGTGCGGAGCGGCGCGGGACGCAACCCTCTCCAACTTTCAAGCCCTTCCCTTTGCACGCCCTACACTAATTACGTTTAGAGTTCTTAAGCGAAATTACTTAGGCCCCTCGCCACCCGCGCCCGCACCGCCTCACGACCCCCTTCCGGAAATGAGGCGCGCTGGAAAAACAAGAAAGAGGAAAGCGTTATATAAGAAGGTCGCTGTCTTTCTGTACGTCCTAAATCTGGGCAATCTCTAAAAGATGTTGATGTAATGATTTTTTTCTTCATTTTCGCGAGAGTTCTTGTTCATGAGCGGTTGCTAAGTGAAAAGCAATTAAAGCACGGGCGAGTGATCTCCACCCATCCCGTCCCCGCGGCCGGGGGCACCGCCGTCCCCACCCATCTTGAGACTTATTCGATCAACAAGAAATATATAATTACAATATAAACATGATAATGTTGCATAAAGTTCACCGATGTATACCATCGTTTAATCAGTAGGTACGTGAGAATAGGATTTATACAATATTGAGAAATGATTCTGAAAGTACACAATTATCAATGAAACTTTGAAGTCATATTTGTCAAGTGTCATAAATTCGTATGGGGAATTTCTTCAAGGTCGAGTCTTTAGAGAGTTAGTGGCCTAGGGCACAACCTTAACAATATACTTGTAGTCTTTATGATATAGGCATTACAAATGTGTTCAATATTGCAGCTGACACGCATGTGTGATGATGTAAATAAAATAAACAAATAGAAGTCGGTGCTACATACTTGTAAATTTTAAAATAAGTTCAGGAAGCAGTATTTAAATAATTAATTCTGTAGAATATTGTGTGGCCGGGCGACGCGGTCGCGCGACGTCAACGGCAGCCGCTCGAATTTAGCAAACAAACGCCCGAGACCGCGTTTCCGCACCTTTCATGTACCAGCGCACAGTTTAATTTCCTAATTTTCAAATATTCTCCCAAAATAAGACAGACTTGGGAGACTTTATTATCCAATAGGAAGCTACCGTCAACGTGAACATTCATGCTATGTGGGTAGGTAGGTACAACAACGCTGAATAATTTCCTGTTTAACAAAATGGCTTTGATGCTTTTAAATGGATTTTTATGACATTAGGAAAGTAGGTATATGTTACTACCTATTGATATTAAGATCTGCGATACCTATTATATGCTGGTATTATCCTCTATTTCCTCTATCTATACTATATAATAATAAATATAGTAATAACTAGCTAATCTCCAAAACTACTAGATGAATTTCAATTGGGCTTTCACAACTGGAACCTTGCATGGGGCAAAATAATATATACGTCAAATTAGGCTCACAAAAAAGAGGTGACCTAATTTGAAGTTATTAAGCGACACACCCAATCAATAATATGGCGAAAATAATTTATAAGGAGATAAGTAACCATTTAGTCACCTAATTATGAAGGTATACTGCTAAATTAACAATTCTTTTAATTATTATTCGTGATATAATTCAACTTATTTTATTAGGCTGTTGAGATTTCCCCGTTGTCCAACGGCTTGAATTAGGTAGATAATGGTAGTAGACGGGAAATAGCGTCACGAAATTACAAAACAAGAGAGGGAAACTTGCGGCTGTTTAATGAGATTTAAATAATTAATGAGCGTGCAAAATTGGTTTCTTTTTTCAGCAACGGCAGCGGAGTGCTTCGGGGGCTGCGATGAAAAACAAGCTATAATTGCAACCCCGTCCTGAGTAGACGGGGACAAACTCGCTAACTGGTCGCCTCCACTGCTTTCACAAAATATTACCCAGCGAGGGAGCACTCTACCGATCATAATTCATAAAGTAAAACTTTTAATTGCTATCGTCATAAATCTTATCAGGACAGCAATTAAACTTGTAAGATGCTTCTAATGAATCGTGAATAATTTGTGCTATTGTTTGGTTACTTATAACTACCTAGGAAACCAACCAACCAATCTGTAGGTAGTTCATATGCTAAGGTAATTCATATATTAATGTATTACTTCACAATCAGGTGTTTTTTTAAGACAGTGTTCTTCAGAATATCGGTACCATGTTAACTATAGGTACCTCAAGTTAATAAGAAATAAATACGTTATTATTTCCCACATTTTTTTTAGCTGTAGTGATACGTCCTTCCAATGTAATGTTCCTAGCTACATGTAGATTTTATCTACTTTTCTATCACAATTGACAGATATCCGTTGAATTTGGAAAAAATATTCTATGATTAAATACAACATGTTGCGAAATTAACATATCAGACTACTTGTACTTGTCATTAAAACCAATCTTCCATCAAATTGAATTCAATGGTATGACCGTTACATTCGGGATTCCACATGATCAACCACAGTATTCCCGTTGATATACCTATGAATAACAATGTCAGGAATCTTATTTTTGGACTAAAAATGCAACTTTCAGTTCGTTGACTTTATTATTCTGTTATCGTGAAATCTTAACGGAATATGGAAAAGGAACAATGTTCTTATTCAAATGTTTGTGATTGACATCTCGCCGGGCGGTCAGCCGCCAACCGTACCGTGTAGCGACAGTTTGCAGGATTGAGTTCCCTTCGCCCTTCGCTCTATTCTACCTACTCTATTGTTAAATCTGACCACGATCAAAGCGATTGTGATCGAATCCAAAAACTATTTAAATTACATTCACAGCCTCAAGTTATTCTTAAACTATTCCGTTGGGAATTGCCGTTATTATACAAATCCATAGCATTTTCTTGGCTGGTTTTGGTATAGAATTTATTGATTGTTAAATACCAGCATTGCGTAAAATATTCTTTTGTAACAAAATACTAGCATCTATTTGGAAATATTGTTATTAGTCTACTTTAAAAAGATTATCGCATCGAAGTAGTACATCAAATAACTTGTTAATAAAACTGCGGTCTAAATTCAACTTAAATACAGGCGATTCTAGAATTGATAGGAATGTATTTTGGTAACGAGTTTTATCAAAAAAGAACAGTAACGTGGTTATATTTTCATGAAAATATGGTTCTATTTAAAATGTTACTATTATAAACTATAAGAATATTATTACAAAAATCAATAACTAGCCTCAATTTAGAACATATTGATAAGACTACAGATCACTTGATTTATCCTTCATTTACAGGAAATATAATTAAACGTAACAGTAAGTAATTTAATGACTTCTCTTCAAAACATGCCTTTTTAATTCATAAACCATTGACGGCGCTCGTTGCAGATGTCGAGCTCGCGTGCGGTACTTGTGCCACCCTACCAAAACACTATTGTCGATACCACCTCACAAAAAACGCTCCCAGATTGTTTACCTCACTTTTTACCTTTTTTAAACTTCTGTTTAGCTTTTTATGTGTATTTTTGTCGTTGCGCACGCGGCGACCGCCTTTATAGAGATCTCATTGAAGCGTTAGCGGTAGGTTGGTAGTCTATTGTTGTCATCCACGTACACCTAATTCATTTTTAATGTTTATTTAAAGATAGATAATCGGTGCGTACAATGAATAGATACAATTTAATTCATTTTTTGATGAATATTTTAGGCGTTTTATTTTATACTTAGTTCTCGTTCAAATTTAATTTAATCCATTGGAAAAGTTATGTACTTATCTATTTGGTGGCTTTATTTGAAAAACTTGTTTTTTTTTTTATAGTTATCTTTTTATATTATATGTTTTATTATTATTTTCAGCTACCAAGATGAAACATAAAATGTTGTCTATACTTTTCTTTTTTATTTTCCCCCTTCTTTACATAGTTATCTGCCACTGATGGTATTGGTCCTGTCCATATTAGTATGACCAAAGGAAAAAGGTAATAATAACAATAAAATGCAATATTCAAATTAAAAAAATAATTTTATTGAAGAGTAAAAAATGTAAATAAATATGCAATGAGCGATAATACTGTAGTATGAACCAATTGTATTGTGAAAATGTTAAATGCACCTAACACAGAACAGTATCAGTACCTAATCGGATTTTTTGTACAAGACACAGATACCATGTTAGTTTAAATGAATAGAACAGCAAATTACCTTCAACTTAAATCGATATAAATCAAAATATGAAAATCTGACTCTCAAGGCGATATTGAAATGCACTTTGTAAGATAGTAAAACATTGTTACGCTTTTAATATTATTGATGATTCATGGAAATGTCATAGATCCAGATGTTCACATTAAAAACAAAATTGTAAGATTCGTTTCACACTAATGTCAACCTTTGCAAGAGTAAGACCTTTTATTTACATATATATACACAAATGAGTACATATTAAATGTGAAACAATTCTATATACAATTTATCAACAAGTATTGACCGAAGTTAAGTACTCGTTATATTTCTTCTCTTGAGCTTGTTGTAACTTCTGTAGTTTCTTGACCAGCCCTTTACTGAGTTCCTTGCCCTCGTGATCGTGTGTGGGAAGACCCTAAGATTTTTATTAATTTTAATTGTGATATTAAACGATGATTATGACTAGCTTAATTGCATTAAAGATTCCTGAGTTACAATGTATCCGGAGACTACGAGGTTATGATATTCTAATACTTGTCCACCTTAATGGAAAAAAAAATAAGCCGTATTTTTTTATCCTTATATATTTTATCCATTATATATATATATAGATATAGGGGCAGAGAAAGCGACTTTGTTTTATACTATGTAGTGATTATATATATGATATATAATATAAATTCGAAGTAGCAAATATTTACCTTATCATCAAACGTTGAATATTTGTCAGTTTCCCGCTTGAACATTTCCGTGGGCGGTATTTTCTTCTGCTCCTCCTTGGCGCGCTGCGCGTCAAGCAACTCTTGCTTTTTCTTTTGTTTCTCTGCTTCGACGCGTTTCTTCTCTTCACGCTCTTTCGCAAGTTCTTCTTTACTTACTAGTTTTACTACTGTCCGATCTAAGGACATTAAATACAAATCATTACAAATGTAGGATCAATTTTAACGAAAACACTGTATGTATGTTTATTGTTCAATCTGAGTCTTGCATTTGAAGTGACAGTAATGAACTCAGCAATGCTCTATACAATTCTCTATAAACTTAGATTCATTGCAACATTTTTGTATTACTACTCCAAGAATAAAAATAACTGAGGAGTGATTTAGTGTTTAATAATCCCTAATAGATAATATCATAATGAGATATGGTGACCATTTAAAATACAGTAAATTCTTAATAAGAATTTTCTAGTATACTTCTGTTAATTTTTTCAGACTTTTAGACTCAGAGACGAGAGTCAATTTTTGTTCATAAAACAAAGAGTTAAAAAGATAAAGATATTAGAATCAATATATATATACTACACTAGATACCTTTTTAGCGATTATTCAAAACAATAATAATACTAACTAATGTTTTTTCCCTTTTCTCGATGTGTAGTAATTCAAGTCATGTAGTGAAAGCTGTCAGTAAATACTAAAACAAGTATCTGCAGCAACTGGCATACTGACCGGGCTTGTCCTCGAGGCGCACGCCCAGGTCGGGCAGCACGCGGTCCCGCAGCGCGTCGCACAGCGCCAGCACGGCCGCCGCGCCCGCGCCGCGCGCCGCCTCGCGGACGCGCCCGCGGAATGTGCTCAGGGCTTCCAAGTATGGCATTACTGTGTCTTCCAGCTGTTAGTTCACCAATTATATCATATTAATACAGTTTATATCTAGATATAATAAATCTGTAGACGTGGCATTTCTGTACATTGAAAATTATGAGAAAAATATAGTAGCTGTTTAAGAATAATTACATTTACCATGTTAATTAAATTTTGAATTTTTGTGTTTGGAGTTTGTATGTGCACGCATCACATGAAAACTAACGTTCCAATTTAAGAAATTCTTATACTCGTATGGAATCGTTTGTTCTGTGTTTGGGTGTAAAATATCTACAGAAGTATGTATTATGAAAAAAAGTTGTATAATATATCAGTAATCTGGTTTCCGCAGTACAAACTCTGCTTAGTTTGAGATCAGATGTGTAAAGAATGTACCAGGATATTAATTTATTTATGTCAGCAATAATTATATTGCTATTCCAGTAGGAATTTACAGATTTGTCATACTCTTCAAACTGATAAAAATCTTATTAAGGCTTTCAGCCACTCACACATAAAAATAACGTCATAAACTTAGCCTCACTCGGGTAAAATATTCCATTAGACAGTACAGAAATGGTACCTACACAGACACCATCGGTATCCCCGACAGGGAATCCGATGCCTCCCCTGGGCCCGTCGATGGCGCCGAACACGTGCAGTATGTCGGTGACGTAGCGCGCGGCCGCGGCCAGCAGCGGCGCCGCGCGCGGGCCGCCCGCCGTCGCGCGCAGGAACACGTGGCACGCGCCCACCAGCTCGCGCAGCGCGTCCACTGCCGTGCGGGTGTCGATGTTGTCTGTCCATCGAATCATCATGTTAAACCATGCTTCTTCTTCCCGTAGCACTTAGGGTGGTTTTACAGTGACCCTTTCGCCAGCGCGGTTGGTAAGCGTCTCTTGGATCGTTACATAGTTTAAACAACAGTCGCGGATGGCTTACGGGCCGCGCTTACCACCGCGACAGCGTCACTGTAAAACCACACTAACAATGGATATAGTAGATAATTATGCCATGAGATATAAGCCTCACCATATCAGCTATTTTATAGATATTTTTATTTCCGGAAAACTGAAATATCGGGAACGCGGGTGATACGGCGCGAGACAGCTAGACATGTATCTAATACATTTAACACTAAACATACCATAACCGGGTCAAATGACCCATTTTGAACTTGGCATTGAAAATGCACGTATCATCTTATTGCTTTTGCATATTTGACTTCATGACTTTTTGTTACTAATTAATATACAGTTATACTATTTATTTCCCTTCCTAACAACCATATTTCATACATTCAAGCAGGAAACATAAAGTCACATTTGACCCGCTATGGTGGAAATTGGCACCTAGTAGTAGGGGAGCCCAAGCGGGGATTTCGGGATTTACTAAAGCGCGGCAGATTAATATACAGGGGGATACCTTGTACCCGGTTAAGTACCTCCCCAAAACATGAGGCCCATATATAAGGCCGCCCGTGAAGGATACAGGATCAGATTAGTAAAAAAAAATTGACCATCAGAAATTCTCGAGCGCGTCAGATTAAGGTAGGGTGAGTTAATTACATCCTAAAAAGTGTATATTCCACTAACCTGACAATTTGAGAGTGACGTAAAGAAAGGGAAGGCCAGCAAAGTTGTAAAAAAAAAACGTCATCTCAACAATCTCGAGCGTAGCAAAATTTTTTTTTTATTTTGAAGGAAATAATTCAAGAATAATGAAAAATATATAATCTGACGATTTCCGCAAGCCAAAATAACAAAAATTCGTCGATAAAGTTAAATGCGTGCAGCTGCGTGATGCCTACATTTCCTTCTTCGTGTATTACTCTCTCACTCCGTCCCCACTCTGGTTTCTGCTGCCATGACGCCATCACAGCTGATCATAACGACTCGTTCGTGGCATACTGTTTACAACGTGTTTCCAACGTTTTGGCTTTTTTTGCAATTTTAATATTATTGGTGTGAATTAAAGTTTATAAATATTTTATATGAGTGATATTAATTTAAAATGTGTATTTTGTGGTGAAAGTACCTTACAAAAAACAATTAAATTTACAGTAGAAATATTAAAAAAATGTGTAAATATTTTGGAATATCGTCGGAGCAAGCCGGTTATCCGAAAGTCTCGAGGACATATGATAACCTCGAATTGTTGATGGAGCTTGAAAAACCACGTCGATCGCCACCAAGCTGGTCAAAATCGGTTGATTCGTTCGAGAGATATCGTGAACGAAAGAAACCCGAAAAATGTTTTTTCGGGATTACTCCGAAATTTGTGGTTCGATCAATTAAAATTGCCAACCGCGTGAAAATTGGTTGGTTAAGTTATTGCAGTATGAAAATTCCAAAAATAGTGTTCTATGAAACTTCTATCAGACTTTCGAGCTGGGAGAGAAAATCAAATGCATAGAAATATTATTTCTTTGAACTCAGCGAGCTCAAAATATCACATAAATTATATTTTGAGCTCAAAAATGTCATAAGTACAATTTTAAGCGCCCAGGAATGGAATTAGCGGGAAGTTGCAGGGGTGGCCTTTAAAGTGAACCGTTTTCTATTTTTTTTTGTCAGATCAGGCGAATCCCTCTAGATAATCATCAGATTATGAGACAGTACGTTTAGAGCATAAAGATGAACCATATATATCTTAATCTGACGCGCTTGAATATTTCAAAATGGCGAATTTTTTTTGCACATTATGAAAATGGCCGCGAGTTTGCGTCCTATCGAAATCGTCAGATTAGTGAGTGAGAGCTTTTTTTTGGTGCACTTAACACTCCCTTAGAAAATCTGACGCGCTCGATAATTTTTTTTTTTTCCATTTTCAACCCTTACATACAACCACCCGCATCATGCAAACGATCAGATTAACATACGTACATTATTACAAATACGTAGGGTATTAATGCTATCAATATCTGACGTGCTCGAGGATGTCCATGCAACAGTTTTTTTTTACATATTTAAAAATTTATAGCCGCTTCCCCCACCGATGTAAAGGTATATATCATTTAACATTTTTTTCTTCTTATCATCTAAGCTTTGCAATCCAATAGGTCTCTACGACGCTCGAGTAAATCCCCATTTAGCATCGTGGGCTCCCCTACTATAGTAAGTGTTGGTATGATTAGTGTTAAACGAGCAATTGTTGTATATATAATTAGGACCTCGGAAACGGCTCCAACGATTTTCATGGAATTTAGTATGCAGGGGCTTTCGGGGGCTTTAAATCGATCTAGCTAGGATTCATTTTCAGAAAATGTCCATTTATCCGTGTTTTTAAGCAAAGAAAACTGCTACAATACCATTAGAATACGAAGGCTACGAAGTACCTTTATGATCGCATCTAATACGTATCTAGGTATATATGACAGTGCTTTAAAAAGAGAACACGGCAGTAGTCATTACTAAAGAAAACTCGAGCAAAGTTCGGCCTAAAGGACCTAAAGGTACTAATATTATATATCATATGCTTTACATACCTCAATACCCTGATATGAAAGCTATCATCAAAATGCCGTGTTTCATTCAAAACTATCCAACAATAGTGCTCAAAAATCAGGCACATAGTTGTGACATTCTGAAATGTGTCAAAGCAACAAGCTTACAATTTTTGTAGGAAGTAATAATACAAACCACATAGCGCCGCCTGCACCTGATCTTTGACAGAAGTAAGTTTGGCTGAGAGCTGTTGTTCTTCAGGACCCCAAACACCTCCGCAATCTTCATCGTAACCGCTGCGAAGAGAGTCTTTCACCGTTAGGAAGAACTCCTGAAATTATCATTTTAATATATACATACCAAACATCATTTAACAAGTTAACGACCTTAGGGATTTAGGCCGACGGCAGAAAGCACGCCCTATGTCTACGCAAATAAGGTGGATTGTCCTCTGATGTGGAAACACATACAGAGGACGAAAACTAAATATGTATTTTAAGTTTTCGTTTTATGTACCGCTCCAACTAACATAGTTTAAGATATTACTAACACTTTTTTTTTATGCCACTTGGGCCGACAAACAAGCAGACGGTCCACCTGATGGTAAGTGGTCACCGCCGCCTATGGACATTTGCAACACTAGGAGCATCGCCAATGCGTTGTCGACCCTGAGACGTGAAGTTGTTAAATCTCATGTGCCTGTAATTTCACCGGCCCCCTTACCTTTCTAACCGAAACACAGTAATACAATTGCACTACTGCTTCACGGCGGAAATGGGTAAGGTGGTAGTACTTCCCTGGACGAACACTGCACTAAGAGCTCTACTACTCTAAATTATAAAACACTATTGGATTTCTGTGTAGCCTTAATAAATAAATGTTATAATTATTACGGCGACTTTGAAGATTTGGCGTCCTTACTTCAGGCTATTCAAGTATGAAAGCAATAAAATTAAATACAGGTAATGATTATGAACAATGCCTAAAGTAAATATGCACCTAAACACAGGATTGAGACGTGATTTATCACTTATGTGCAAACGCTGGGACAAATTGAGCATGTAACTTACATTAAACAGCTTTTCAATCTGAATAGCCATCTCCATGGTGTTCTCAGAGTAATCTAACGTGTCCTTCCAGCTATGCAGCAGGAAACCTATGCGAAGTTGTCTCGCGGTGTGACGTTTCAACGCGTCAGAGATCGTCACGAAATTCTTCAGCGATTTGGACATCTTGCAACCAGCTATCGTTAGGTGACCCGTGTGGAGGAAGTAGTTCACCCAACCAGGTTCGTCGAAGTGGGCCTGCGTATCAAATAAAACATTTAGTTTTGGTATATATGAATTAATTGCTTAATTTTATTGAATATCATCATCATCATCAATCGCTCAAACACATTCCGCCTGCGTGAGAAGGAGATTTACTTAGAGAATATGTCAGCCCAATTCCCGGATTCACTGACGTTTTTAGTGCTTCGAAGTAATTAAACTATAATAATATAGAAGTTGGAAGTAAATAGAAATAGAAAAAATCCATTATGTTACGTAGCACATTACTCTTATGTATGGGATCATGGTGAAAATTTACATCCTTGCGTCATCGGCATTCAACCTTTTATTTTAGTTTGTAAAACAAATATATATTTCAATGTCTTTTTCTTTTAGATAAAATAAAATAAATTACAGTGGATTATAAACAGTTGAAACAAACGCTATGTAAACAAATGAACTATATCAATATAACAAAACTCACCTCACTTTGAGCCAACTCATTATCATGATGCGGGAACTTGAGATCGACGCCTCCAGTGTGTATGTCTAGCTTGGAGCCGCACACGTCCGAGGCCATAGCGGAACACTCAATGTGCCAGCCCGGGCGCCCGAGGCCCCATGGAGACTGCCACGACGGCTCGCCAGCTTTACTGCGCTTCCAAAGAGCAAAGTCGTTGGGAGATTTCTTTTCTGCTGTGTCGTCGCTTAGGTCACCTAGAAAATTAATAGAATAAAGACAATATTATTCTGATCAATTTACAAAGTCTTTATGATGGTGAATCGGTAAAGTAGGTGGAAAGAAGCTCAGGGCTTCGTTTCCTGGTCTTTCTGTGGCCTGCTGCTGCTTGCTCCTGCGGCTTGACTGTTTGCAAAACGAAATCAAACCCCTGGGTTATAAATATCCATTGGCATTTGTGACCAGGAGTTTTAAAGATCAGGTCGACCATCCGCCTGTTTAGCAGCATATTTGACATTTAAAAAAATCTAGGTTTTTTAGGGTAAATGATCACATTACGAATTAGAGTTTAATGTGGTCACTTATCTTTTTAAATAAAACCTAAACTATATTATATTGATTTTTTATTTCGAATTAATTTAATATGGTTTCAAACCTTACCTTCACCTTCCTGTAATGATTTAGTATCACCATATGCTTCAGGAACCAGTCGGGCATAGTGATGCTTCTTTTTTTTATCAAATTCACTCACATTAAAATAAACTGAGCCATTTGACTCATATGCTAAACCATTATCAATTATCTTCTCTATGTATTTTACTATCTGTGGTACATATTCACTAACTCTTGTTAATACATCTGGTGGTAAAACCTGCAAAACATTTTATGCACATTCAGGACAGGCAGTTGGCTTGGTGGCTAGATACCCTACACCATAAGCCATAGGTTAGATTCCCACCCAGAACAAACATTTTCTGACACGAAAAACCATTGTATAACTACATTTTAGCACCATAGTATATGTTACTGCTTAATTTGGGATTGAAAGCTGGGTGTAAAGAATGTATCAAAATATTTATTTAATTTTAAATTCAATTGTACATCTGTCTACCTAAAAATATTTGAATAAATAATACCTCTTTTGTGACCTAAAAATGTAATAAAATACTTACATTTAATGCCTTCATGTCTTTGTGGAATTCATTTTCCCAATACCTAGGTAATGTAGTAAAAACAGAATTATCAGTCACTGTGTCACCATACTGGCTGTCCAACCATTCTGATATGGGGTTTTTGGCAGATTGCAATAAATTACATTTTGCTTCTATTATTTTGGCCTGGTCATTTGCTTCTATTGCTGATTTGAGCTCTTTGACTGCTGATGCAATGCTAAAAGTATAAAATAAAATATAGCTACTTGTACTGACAATACAAATTATAAACCATCATCATTATATTTATCTTAAATTCTATCGAAATTTTCGTTGAATGGATTTATTTGAATACAAAAGTATATCTGTGAAATAGGTTTTCTAAAACTTCTTTGAAAGTAATATAATTTATGTTTCAAGTTATATAATATATAGTTTTAAACTTGTAACATGCATATTATAATGTTCTTAGGCAACAATTATTTCACAGTAAATATTAATGAATGATTAATTAAATTACCACTTCCTTATATGGTAAATATTGTAATGAAGCAGATTTTAAATTGAAACAAGCCTATACATATATTCCAAGCAATAAAATGTACAGGCAAGCAAAAAACTTTGTAAAAATTGCTTGTTACTTAGGTTCCAATTACAAATAAACCTTTAGCTCCTTTCATACTGACTCACACTGCGGTTTTAGAAGTTAGCATCCCAAAAAGAATAATGACACTTACTTATCCAATATTTTCTGCATTGCATTCTTTTTATCTGGATCACCTGTTTCCTTGATTACCTTTTCATAGTAATTCACAACAGATGTTGCATCATCTATAATTTCATTAAGGTTACGTGGTTCTTTCTCATATTTTTCATACAAATGATTTTGTCTCGCTCTCTTAATGATTTTATCATCAATATCTGTTATATTCATTACATATAATATATCATAGCCAAAATAATTTGACATTATACGCCTCAATATATCAAAAGATATATATGACCTGAAACATGAGGAATGAAGGTGTTGTTTTGAAATTGAAAAGTTACCACAGCAATCGAAATATCTTTTTCAAACAATTTTCATATGCAGAAATGTCTCCTAGTGCATCAGTAAGCAGGGTACTTCAAAATACCTACCTGCCTGGCTCTACGACTCAAGTTCAAAGCACCACATCTTTGTATTAGACTGCTCTGTGTCTTATTATCTTACAATGGTGAGCTTGTCGTCAAAGTCAAATGCAGGCTTGTGTGGAGTGAAATGTGAATCATGTTTGTTTGATACAGAAAAAAAAATCGAAATAACTTACGTCTCTTGATCTATGGAACTAATATAAAATGTCTTTTATTTGTGGGAATGTTCAGATCCGTAAATAAAACGAAGAGTTCTTACCTGGCATGGCCCATGTGAGAGGCATCATATACAGTGGGTCCACAACTATACCAGTTAATACGGTTCCCATTAGCACAAACGAATTCTTCTTTCTGCCGAGTTAAGCTGTTAAACAGCTTTAGAACTGGCTTTTTCTCTAAATTTGTCGGCGGCGACCAACTGGGTTGACTTCTCTTCGACATCATAAACTGACTTCATAAAATAATAAGCAAGTATGGTGAACTGAATTACACCAGAACTTATAGATTATTAGTAAGATTAATTGGAATTAATTTATCGCCACGTATTGAACATGTTCTAAAAAACCCAAACGCAACAAAGTTTTTTTGAGGTTATGTATATGCCATGACATGACAGTGACATTTATTTGACAGATATCGTACTTCGTAGATTTGTTTTTAGTAGATTTTTCTCGATAAAATAATAGGCTAGCGTCGTTAACCATACAGCCTATACATTGGTAAAGGCAGATTAATAAAAGTTATGATAATAAGTTTCATAACTATGATGGCTAAAAGATATATTTAAAAATAATTTTAAATTTTTTATTGTCAAGTTTATGGATATGTCTCATAATGAGATTTTATTTTGTTTTGGTTATTGTTTTTGGTCTTTGGATACATTTTATAAATCAATATGTGAAAAAAGATGATAAAAACGATAACCTTTACTGAAGTGTATTGGCATCTCTCCCTTGCCTGCACAATAGCATATGAGTAAGAAAGAGGTAGGGCTAATCAGCTGCTAGTTAAAAACAAGCTTTATGTATGTGTGCGATCTGTCAAATAAAAATAGCTATATCTATACATACACATACACATACTCATTTAGTACGCATGTCGCATCGCATCGCATTTTATATTTTATCTACCTACCGAAAGTCGAAACAACTCTACAATTTTACATTCTTTCTTGAGTATTTTTATATTGTTTTAGTAATCAAACAATCATTTGCGGTCATAATGGCTCTCTGTGTTTGCAAATGCTTAAACGTAACTCTGGAAAGTGATAAAATCGAGGATAATGTTGATATTGGAAAACTGGAGCTAACATCCATGGAACAAAGGGATATTTATTTCAGTGAGGTACTACCGTCGACAGTAAACATGTCTTGACCTTGACTTATAGGAAGGGCTATTTGCTCCATTTATTTAATAAATTATGAATTAAACTTATATAGTTAGAGCATAAATGGGTCGTACGCCTTAAAATATTATTTGTATAAATACATCTGCATAACAATATTTAGTACATGTGCGTCCATCCGGCGCTCTTCTCTGTACATAACATTTACGTTCGTATGTGTTTGTCAATTAGTAGGTAGTCTTTAAATTCGGATCGTTTTTCAATTTAATAGTGTTTGTTATCATGTGATCGTGTTTTCATTATAGAAAACCAGCAATTTCATTTGATAAGTGGTAGGGAGACCTTGGGAATAAGGATTATATTGACATCTAAACAACAAAGCCATAACTATAGTAGATTACAGAAATATTGTTGGTAGCTATTGTTATAAAAATAAGTATGTATATGAATGTTGTCCATTTTAAAAAGGTAAATAAAAAAAAATTGTTATTGCTATTTCAGAAACTGCTAATGTGCTTCATAACAGGACTGAAGACCCAAATAGCACAACCGGCACTAGTGGGCCAACGCACAGCAGGTCGCTGGACCATACATTCATGTCTTGCCTGTGGACAGACTACACATGCATTGTTGAATGACCGGAATGGATCTAACTCAGTGCTCATACCCAAGTCAATTCAAGTGAGTTTTAAGAACTGCACTTGTATACAATAGCTTAGAGACTAAAAATACTGACAAACATCTTGTTGTTACTCATGGCACTAACTGGTCAGTACCTACCTTCTAACTTAGTCAGCTTAAAATACAAAGGAAATTATCTATTTTCCAAAACCTGCTGTATTTTTTTGTTGTGTGAAGTAGACCAACAAACAGGCAGATGGTACACTAGATGGTCAAGAGGTCACCACCACCTATGGATATTTGCAATACCAGTGTTATTGCCAATGCTTTCTTGACCCTGAGATGTTAAGTTGTTGTGAGTGTCATGTGTCTGTAATTTCACTGCGCCCCTTACACAGTAATACAAGTGCACTACTGCTTCATGGCAGAAATGGGCATGATAGTAGTATGTTCCTGGATGTACTCTGCACTAAGAGTACTACTACTTTTAAATATGTCCCCATTGTCATATAAGAATAAATATTTGAGTTTCAAATTACTTGTTGTACTATGTGCCATATCCAAATTGCAGTTGGTAGAATTTCTTAAATCCATTTACTTAATCTTATCTTTATCACAACATATCTTTGTCATGGATTCCTGACCCTGATTTACTATACATATACCTACAGTACAAAATGTTCTGTGTGAATTGGAATGTAAAGTATTTATAACATGATAATTGCATCCAACTGACATGGGAAAATGCCACTTACTAGTTTTATATATGTGAAATAGTTAAACTACAGAACCAATTTCAACAAATGAGATCTCCATTGTTTTATCTTGGTCTAGTGACTATACTTTGTAGATCTTTTAGTGGTAACTTCAAAACTCTTCCTTCTTCTATAGGTACCCTAAAAAAATATTGACATGATATCTATTTTTCAGAAATTGGTTAAACTGATATCCAAACGAAGCAAATGATTTAATAAAAGAGGATCTAGTATTTAAAGAGTGGTAGTAATTTTTGAAATCATTTATATTTCTTTAGATAAAAAATTTCATGAACATAAAATAATAATATTGTATCATTGTGGCAAAACAAATATGCTTACATATAAATACTGTCATTAAGACTGTTTCTAACACTGTGTAGCTTAAGGGCTGTAGTCTGAAAGTTGTGAATAAGTCTGATGATTGATAAAAATGTATGCAAAGAGGCCAAAAGAGAAATTGATACCAAGATAGACAAAGTTAGATAGGCTCTAATTTACCCCAAAATTATTGAAAATAGGGTAGACAGTAATGATAAACTGATAATTTGATGATTTTCTTGTTATAGACCACATCTGAGAGAATAAACAATTTGAAAAAATCAAGCAATTTCTCACCCGTATTCAATCTGCTCGTGCCAGAAGTGACAAATGACATTGAAATGAAAGAGAATATTGACACAAATAATTACAAAATTAATGATAAGAAATCATGGCTCCCAACGCAGCAAGTAATTGGCACACTCAGTAAGCAACTCAATCATACGCTACAGTCACAATTGGAAGCAGTAGAAGAGACTGTAAGACAATTTAGAGATCAAAAGTATGCAGAATTCGAAGCTTATAGAGAAAGAGCACAACGGGATCATAAAATTTTAGCTAGGTAAAAAAATATGTATAACATTATTGAGCAAAAATAATACCTTGCTTAAATAATAATAATATTAATATATTTAAATGTGCTTATCTTTTTTCTAGTATTGTAAGTAAAGCACGAAGCAACGCCGAAAGCGAATGGCGGGTCGATACAAGCTTGGACAATGGTCCTCCATCACCGCAGCTACCTCCTCTACAGAGACGAAGACTTTCCTCTATTAAAGATGCCAAAAAAATCTCCCAGCATATTGTTAAGGTAATAATATCTTAGTCCCTATTTATTTTATTTATCACTGCTAGTTAGCTGAGCCAACACACGTTCTTCTATCATACGCTAAACATTTTTACCGAATTTGCTAATTATCCTGCAGCTTTTACTATTTTTCTTTCCCTGAAAACCTAAGTCGAGTGTTTACGAACATTTAACAAAATTTCCAAACCGATTCAGCCATTCTTAAGCAATGCGCTTTCCAAACAACATAATTTTATTTATATAGATAAAATGAATGCAAATGTAAGAATATTATAATATGAAAAAGTAAACCTTAGAACAGGGTACTTAGGTGATAGTGTTATTTATCTCAGAAACGAGAAGCGGGGAAGACCTAGTAGTAACTAATGGATGAATACTCATCACGTGGCAAGCCTACAAAGCCTATAAGAGCTCATGTACAGCTGCCAAAAATAACTATAGGTAGCGACGAAAATATTCAACGAATGATGTATTGCATACTACCTCTCTACTCTACCATCTCAAACTCCAATGCATAACCTTCACGGCGACATCAAACGTCGCTTGTAATAAATCTGTCATATTCTAATCCAAAATATTTTCTCCTTCAGTCGAATAGAAATTTACCTCCCGAAGACGACTCCTTAGATGTCGAAGATCTCTTCGATCTTGATGGCATGGACGGTATGGACTCACGCCACAATATAGTGTCTGATGCTGATGATTATGATTCCGATCGTAAGTGTTGAACACTTTTTGTTTATTAACTTTTCATTTATGAAAACAAAACAATTACAGTGCTTAATACATATTCTTAATATATTTTTTGTCGTGGGATTGTCTTTGACACATCTTCTTTATTATTAATATTATAAATAGTATAAAACAATCTCTATTTTGTCTATCAGTCTGTTTGTCCGCTTTAAATTACGCAATAGATTTTGATTCTGCTTTCACCATCGTTTAGAAAATATCTCCTATACCTAAGCTTTACAAATGATATGGTACATTTAAATTATCCCACTCAGCCGAAGCGGGTTTAATAAAAATAATTATCAAAAAGAAACACTATTTTTCCGTATGAAATTTAATTCAAATTTCTCTGATGAAATCTGAAGAATTGAATATACTTTAGAAATATTACCAACTGTCTCTCTGAGCCTTCCACCTACCTCTTCCTGGTTAATAGGCGTGAAGTAAATATTGTTTGATTGATTTAGAAGGCAGCAACGACGAGGGGATACACATCGCGCGTCCACGTGGCGGCGCGGCCGCGGACATCGCGCGCTCTCTGCCCATGAATATGCCTAATATGCCCAACATGCCCAATATGCCCAGCGATCGCCTCTCCTATAGGAACCTCGATAATGATGTGGTAACTATTCATTTTAAAATGATACGCTTAAAAACGACCTTTCTGACCCCTCCGGCCGCTTTGGAAACCAAAGGTTCGAAACAGTTTAGACAACACTTATGTTATAATATATTGTTATTAATACAAGCTTATTTCTGTGAATCTATATTTAAATCAAATCCAAAATAAATATGTAAATTTTTCTTCTTTAAATCACGTTTTCATACGTTCACGTCATAAACTTATCGAAAAACGAACGAACGATTGGTTTATCAATTGATCCATGCTAGCTGGGCCAGTTTTCTGGTGTAAGGCAGAAAACTTTATGATTACCTGTTTCTGCGTACGCATAAATTATATTTATTTTGTAAATATGTTTTTAATTAACTTTGTTAATGGTGAGGAGGAGCCGCAGGATATAGCAGCGAGCATCAAGGCGCTGGCGCGGTCGGTGCACGGCGACGTGTTCGAGCTGCCTCGCCCGCGTTTCTCCACACAGATCTAGCGTCCCGCGCCCCCTCTACACACCTACTCTCGTAAGATTCCATTACAAACTTCCTATAGGACACCTCCTTCATCGCAAAATTATAACAATAAAAGTAAATATAAACGTCTCATCGAGTTGTGCATGACAGTTCTGTGCGCTTGCATTTCGAAACGATCGAAGGCTAGCCGCACTTTGGTGCTTTAAAAATGTGATCATTGTGACCCTAACTACCGATCGACGATACACTAGACGGTACGTTTGTACAGTACGGTACGAGCCATATAATTTAATGTATTCTTCTTATTAACGAAAGTCATAATTGCAATGTTACCCGTGAGTGACTCGAATGACAATTATAGTCAGGGTTGACAATCGTTTGAACCCATAATGATAATATAATAATTAACTAACAGAATAGAATTTAAGCAAGAGGCTATAAAATGTTATTATAAGCAGAGTATACTAGAATTATAACAACCAAAAATTTGTTAAAAATTACGTAAATTGCAAGAATGATATGACTTGACAGTCTCTTTTACAAATTGTTTATTTACAAATAGCAGTAAGATTAAATACGATTAATTACGTTGTTTTGTTGTGGAAAATCGGGGTAGCAATCATTAACGTACTTTTATGATATACTTACGCATCTACCGTGTGGGCTTTAAATTATGTCAATTACTTAAGCAGAAATCATTAACCAATATTACAGTTTTCTAAAAAAAAACTTACAAATATACATGAAACGATTAAGTATGTATTGATAGTCCTAATGCGAAAGTATGCCACAATAGTATATATCGAATAACTTAAAAGGTCTGAATTGTGCTTCAAATAATAACTGTTTTTGGCGGCGGTGACTTTTGTTAAGCGTTTGTACATAAAATTATATACATTACAAGTAAATTTAATTATGGATTGTTAACATCTAAGTCATATCCCCGTTAATAGACTATTCTATTATTTTTATCTGGTGTTATCTTAATGATAAGTGAAAAGTGTACAAAATAATTGAATACTTGCATTTCTTACTAGTCGTTTAGGGTCACGAATAATTTTCTCATTGTTAAAATTTATTTTTTCGATATAATGTAGATTTATTGAATCGCATGCATATATGAAATCCATTTAAATGTACATAGGGTAAGATCATGATATTTCCTTCGATGACGATACAAAACATTTTTGGAAATCATTTATTTTTATATCCAATGTTTTGAATGTTTATGTAAATGGACAAATCTATTCAAGAGTAGGCTATGGTGACGATGTAATCATTCGTTTAGTATGTGTACTGTTTTTTATAGACTTAGAGCCTTTAAATACACGGTGACATGGGTTGTGGTAAGTAGCGACGATGATTACATTTTCTAATACGGTAAAAGGGTTGCAGCTGCTCAGCAACTAGGTACATACATAGCTTTAAAACATTTACATGAATAGTAACTAAGGGTCTCTCTCACTACCCTCGACCCGCCACCTCTCTTGCATGTATACTAAGTACAAATCCATAAAAGAAATACCTTACCTACAGTAAATTTACCGTTTCGTGGACATAAATATAATTTTTTATATTAAATCATAATAATTAATAAGTGACAAGCCATTTAGATAGTTTTAATGTACTGTTTTTATTTTCCTTTTTTTTGTTTCGATCTCTCGAATGCACAAATTTTGGTGCAATTTCGACATTATAATGATTTATTTTTTATTTAAGGTTTATTTGTAAGCAAAGCAATATTGTTTATTATAATTAGGCAAGAATCATTTAAAAAAATATACGTTTGAAACTAAATGAAAAAGCAAGACTGGAATTGAGTGTAGCTATTGACACACAGTTACATTTCACCGTGTATTTTGAGCCCTGAAACTTATTACTCTAGTTCTTAAGTTAGTTTTATCTTTACAATATTTCGTTTACCTTAGTGTGAACCATTTTCAGTGTCTTCCAACAGCACTGTAATAAAGAGTGTAAAATACCACGTGATTCTTATAAATGTGATGTCAATATTTCAGTCAGTTGTTTATAATTTAGCTAAAACTAATAATTTGTTTAATTGGTGTGACAATATTGAGATGGACATTGATTGTAATGAATTTAGTGATCATGTAATAAATATTGAACGTGAATTTTATTCTTATTTTTTTGACAGTCCTAACTTAAATAGCGGCACGCTATCTATTCCCCTATCTCTCCTTAGTTTGCGATCGGATGGCCGTGGTTAAAGAAAAAAAATGTAAAATAGATATTACAGTCTTTAAAGCAAGAATTGCTGTAGTTTATTAGGCACGAAAAAAGAATATATACGGAGATTCAGCGTGCCGCTTGTTAAATGAATGATGATGGAGTTGCACTATCTAGAGTATGCCTATTGATAACTTTTCAAACTCTGCGCTCAAAAAAATAATGACCATCTTGAATGACTAACCAAAAAATATTGTGAGTACTGCGATATTTGCTATGGAATAGAGACCATATGGAGAATGATACCAAACAGGTTTTCAAAATATACGTCGTATACTTTATTTGCATAGAAAAAACCAGACATTATTTAAAAAAATACTACCTAAATACCTACTCTACATGCAAAATAGTTTTAGTAAAAATATTTTTGAGTCCATCGTTTAATACTTATAACCTCATTTTGCATGACCTCTTCAACCTTAGCCAAAGTGGTGACATTCGTTACCATAGTTACCGCGTCACAACAAAACAGCATCAAACTTTCTGAAGTTATTTTAATATATCTCAAAGGAATATTGAATAAATAAGATACATAATGTTAAGTTCTCGTTACTACAGCGCATCGCGACTCGGTACAGACGCAAAGCCTCGTACGGCCATTGTTGTAGATGAAGATGACGAGTTATACGCGGGGTTCAACGAAGTGGCGCCGGCTTTGGACACGCGTAACCTGAGGGAGGACCAGGACTTCCAGGAGACGTTAAGGACTGCCGGCATCGGGAGGAAAGTACCTAGTCGTATGGGTACTGGGGTAAGTCTACTTTATTATTTGCTTATCTTTAAATATTGCTTTGGTATTTGATGATAGAGCATAGCAACTTAACTAAGATTCTAATGAACAATAAACCTGAATACTACTAACATGCGTTATGTCGATATGTAACTTACCATAAATATATGCACAAAACACTTGTTTACTTCATCTTTCCATATAACTAATAGATGTATAGTATAGCACTTTTACAGGTGTTTTATGAATGTGTTCAGCCACTTATTGCTGAATGTACATATCAATAAATGTATTAGAGTATTAATATTAAATATATTTGTTTAACTGCTCGCTATCATTTGATTCTCTCAGGTACGCTTAAGATCTCTTAATTCCAGTAATTGTATATACCATCGCTTTCCGCCCGCGGCTCCGCCCGTGTGAACTACAATTTATATCGTGCCCAGCAGTGGAAAAATCCTATAGCCATCCTCAATAAATGGGCTACCTAATAGTGCAAGATTTTTTTCAAATCGGTCCAGTAGGCCAAGAGATTAGCGCGTTCAACGAAACAAAAAAACTGTTCACTTTTATAATATTAGTATAAATTACAATCTATTATCACTATATCTATAGATCAATATTACATTGATTTAATACGCGTGGGAACTACCTACATCCTTTTAATATTCAATAAATAGGTATATACCAAAATATTAGGTTGGGGAAAAAGTCTTTTCGCATTATAGTATGTATGAACTTGTAATAAAATCTCTTTGGCTATACTATTTGTATATGGCTGGTTTTGGTATCATTGAAATTTTAAAGAACATAATTCCAAATTCAAATTAGGAAAATGTGTGATTTGCATTTGTTTTTCGTACCGCCAAGATGAGTGAATCTAATGAAGAAATTCGATTCATTTTAAAATGTTACTACAAAAAAGGTAAAAATGCAACGCAAGCCGCGAAAAAAATTTGCGATGTTTATGGACCTAGTGCAGTGTCTGTGAGAGTAGCACAAATTTGGTTTAAGCGTTTTCAATCCGGAAATTTTGATGTCAAAGATGCACGTCGCTCTGGTCGCCCCATTACGGATAAAATGGATGCCATTTTTGAAAAAGTGGAGCAAGATCGGCATATCAGTAGTTACGACGTAGCTGAAGAACTGGGAATTGACCACAAAACAGTTTAGGCGCATTTGAAAAAAACTGGGTACACAAAAAAGCTAGATAAATATCTAGTACCCAAATGGGTACCTCACGAGCTCACTGAAAGAAACCTAATGAACCGTGTACTCATTTGTGATTCTTTATTACGACGTCATGAAACCGAATCATTTTTGAAGAAACTGATAACTGGTGATGAAAAGTGAATCACGTACGACAAGAACGTGCGAAAAAGGTCGTGGTCAAAGGCCGGTCAGGCTTCACAGACTGTGGCGAAACCCGGGTTAACTCGCAACAAGGTGATGCTGTGTGTGTGGTGGGATTGGAAGGGCATTATTCATTATGAGCTGTTATCACCAGGCAGGACTATCGATTCTGAACTCTACTGCGAACAACTGATGAGATTAAAGCAAGAAGTTGAGAGAAAGCGGCCGGAATTAATCAACAGAAGGGGTGTGGTTTTTCATCATGATAACGCTAGACCTCACACATCTTTAGCCACTCAGCAAAAATCAAGAGTTTGGCTGGGAGGTATTAATGCATCCGCCGTATAGTCCTGACCTTGCACCTTCAGATTTCCACCTGTTTCGGTCTCTTCAGATTTTTTTAGGCAGTGTCAGGTTAACATCACGAGAGGACTGTCAAAACCACTTGTCGCAGTATTTTGATCAGAAGTCCCAAAATGTCTATAGCAATGGGATTATGTCCCTACCTACAAGATGGCAAAAAGTTATCGAACAAAATGGAATAGTATTTAAATGTAAATAAACTATATTAAAAATATTTTGAATTTTCTTAAAAAATGCGGAGGAACTTTTTCCCCAACCTATTATATTTCTCTGTTTCTTTACCAGTTCTATTAAAATTTTCATAAAGTTTGATTCAGCATTACAAGATCAGGAGCTGGAGCTTTCGATTAAGATACTTAATTTTTTCTACAGTGTTAACGTTTTTGTAGTAAATATATACTAATAGCATATTAAAAAATATAAATTTAACAAAAAAAAAAAATTATTTTAAAATTAATTATTGTTCGTGGTAAACTAAAACATGCTTGACTTAAGCCGGGGTAACGTTTTAAGCATTAAACTTTTCGATACGTGTTTTCTAAAAATCACTAGGTATACATATAGCGTGTATGTGAATACCTTAATGTTTCATAATTATTCTAAAAAACAAAAAATGAGCGACAAAATACACTATTTTTCGGATTCAACGAGGATGGGTAGCCACGAAACAAACATATTTGCCACATAATTATGGCGAAATGTAATATTTCCATACTAACATAGCACGGTTTCATCATCTCCAATTCTTATCGACTCTAGTCATTTAAAGAATCAAAAATAAGATGGAATAAGCAAAATATTAATGTTAGCCTAGTAAAGCTATAATAAATACTAGGTGATGCGTATGGGCACGGTGAGCGTGCGCGGCGCCGGCGGGTCGTCACGCGCGGGCACGGCGGCGCGTCCCGTCACCGCGGTGCGGGCGGCCGGATACACCTCCGCGACCAGGGACGCGCCCACCCGCGAGGATACCAAGGAAGACACGTGAGAATACACCATCATCATTCTTTCCGAAAAATTCAGAGAATTATGCAACTTGTCTAGTATTAGTAGCATTTTAACTACAACAATAAACGCGTGGATAGGAAGTACAAGCGGTAGAAAAGGATTATCTTAAGGAGGACTTGAGTTTATTAAAACCCTGAATGTTCATTCTATCTATTATAGGTAATAATTGTACTACTTTCCACAAAAAAGTAATTATCTAGGTATTACTTATTTAAATTTGTGATCCTTCGCAACATAATTATAGAAAATTATTCCCAGTATTGAAGATAGAATAAAACAAATGGAGGCACGCATAATGACATTGGTTGAAGAATCTTGCATGTTCAGTGCTCGGCCAGATCCAGATGACGAAACCAGCTCTAAGAGAGAAGTAGATTTGGGACAGGTAATGTGTTGATTACTTTTGTAAGTCGTCACAATGCATATAGAATATAAGAAATTAAACATGATTCCTTTGTTTGTTTAGGCTTTGGCTAAAGCACAAGAGGCATCAACTCTCGAACGTCAATTGATTCGCGTTCAGGAACAATCTAACCTCGGTGACACCCATAATTTAGACCTCACATTTGCTGCAAGTATTAAGAGTTACGCAATAAGTAGCATATTATACAGATAGAGTATTCTATTTATGTAATCTTAATGTGCAAATTGCAGGTGCTATGTAATTTGGCCGGACAATATGCTCTGAATGAAATGTACACTGAAGCGTTAAACACGTACCAATTACTGACAAGGAACAAATTGTTTCCTCATGCTAACCGACTCAAGGTAACGTAAAAAAGTTATAGCGTGATATCAGCAATTATAAGTTTGAACGACCTTACACTACAGACAAATATTTATTGAAATATATTGTTGCTACCATATAATATATATATTCATGATTGTACTAGGTACCTAATGTAGGTACATTTTAAGCCCTCAAGATTAGAGCCTTTAAGATTTCAATTATTATATTTTTTTCTGTAAGCTTTGTAATAATATCATTAATGGCTGATTTATCAATGGCCAGATACACGGTATCTGGCTGTTTTATTTGAATTAAGAACTGTTTTTGTATAGACTTATCCAAGGAATAGCGTGTCCGAGGTTTATCCGTCGATTGAGAAATCGGTCGTAATTCAAATAGTTGCTTATTTAGTAATAAATAATAATATATTGGTACATTATTTACACACGGCCATCTGGTCCCAAACTATGCAGAGCTTGTAATATGGAAACCAGTTAACTGATATACTACTTTATTTTCTAAATACAATATACATATAGTTATTGACACCCAGACAGAACAAACACGCATGTTCATGTACACAAATGTTTGTCCTAGGTGGGAATCAAACCCGCGACCTTCGGTTTGGCGGTCAGAGTCGCTAACCACCAAGCCAACTGGCCTGTCAATATTATAAATATCAAATGATTTTAGGTAAATATGGGAAATATATATTTTAAAATGGGAGAACATCCCAAGGCATTGAAACTTTACCGTATGGCATTGGATCAAACACCAACAGCTGAAAAAGACCTTAGGTTTGTATGTTCCATGAATGTTTTATAAGTACGATCTCAGACGTGATGATAAAAATCTGAATGTTGTTCTTTTCAGGATGAAGGTTATGCACAATATCGGCCTACTTTTAGTGCGAATGGGCAAGTTCCGTGATGCAGTAACAAATTTTCAGCACATAATGCATGAACAAGGAGATTTTCAAACAGGTACTTGCAAAATGACCTACATAATTCAAGTAGGTAGGTAATATTGAGGAAAGAATTATTCAGCTCTTAACATTGAAGTTTGGTTAGACCATTCAACTACCAGTTCAGTTTACGAAAGGATTTAGTAGCGTACAATAAGAGGACTCCGTTTTACCCTTGATTTGATTAAAATAATTATAGAATATTATTGTCAGCATTGAAGACAGAATTAAACAAATGGAGGCAAAATAATCAAAATTATGTTCCAGGTCTGCATCTAGTATTGTGCTCGGTGGCGCTCAACGACGCTGAAGGTGGCAAAGCAGCGTTTCACGCCATGTTGGACGTCGAACCTCCGACCTACCATCAAGATATTACTATAGACGATGTAGGTACAAATTATCGGACAAAACATAAGTTGACAATGCATCTTTTGCATTATTATTGGTATGATCTTTCCTTTCGAGTCTCTCAGCGTATCTTTTGGAAGGCGTGCGTACAGGTTCAACGCGTATTATTTGATTATCAGTGATCGTATTAACTGATAAAACACCATCTAAGAAAAATAAATATCAAAATAACTTTGTAAACTCCCGCCATCATCAAAACGTTTTAGTATAAGTTGCGTTAGTGGTAGCGTTTAACTGTTGCTTGTGGTCCAGGAGAAGGACGCGTTCGAGTGCGTGGTGCGTGACGTGGCCCGCGGCGACCGGCTGGCGCGCTGGTCGCGGCGCGCGGCCGCCGGCGCCGAGCGGTGCCTCGCGCTCGCCGCCGCCGCGCTGCAGCGCCCGCCCAGCCGCGGCGACGACTCCGGGTACTGCATTATTCTTAATCAATTTGAAATGAATGGTACTATGGAAGAGCAAGGGTGAGAATCATTTAACCATTTAAAGGGGAAGATGTTCCGCCAGGTGATCCCACCGGACCTTGGTCCTTCTGATGATGTTGAAAGCTCCTATACTCTGAGACAACTTGATAGCGCGTTGTAGGATTTTCGGGTGTCTTCATAGATGTCGCTACAGTACCATATCTTATGGCAGGGGTATGTCATGGTGTGTCGAAGCGCTGCGTGGCTACAGCGGCGGTTCGATGGGCGCTCGACTGGAGCTGGGCGGCGCCCTGGCAGGGCTACGAGCACTGCGGGCGCCGGCGGTTGCAGCAGGGCAGCGTGCCTTGCAGCGCTTAAAGGCTGTCGCGCGCGCGCACCCTAACGATCGCGTGTTGCGCGCAGAAGCGAACGCAGATGCCGCTTTTGTTGCTTATGCGGTAAGTGTCATAGTGTCGACGTGAGATTTCCCAAAAGTTATCTCAGATTATTAGTAGATTATAGTACCTAAGCTATACAAACCTAAACCTTTATGACCGAAGCACCGATATTCCGGGAATCTGGAAGGACATTAAATCCTTTGGATCGGAAAACCACAGGTGGAAGTTAGTTCATATAATTATCTCTGTTTTCCATTTAAGTTTTGACATGATTGGTCGTGTCCACAGCTAGGGAACTGGTCGGAAGCCCGCGCGCTCGGTGAAGCAGCGTCCCGGGACGACCCGTACTCGTGCGCGGCGCGTGTGTCGGCGGCCCTGGGCGGCGCGCAGGAGCCCGCCCGCGCCCGCTCTGCGGACGAGGCGTGGCGGGAAGCGTCACAGCTAATAGCCGCCGCCACACATCTAGACCCCGCCGATTTGATTGCTTTGCATGATCTCGGTAAGTCACTAGCTAGTCACCGTCAATAGCTAATATAACGAGACTTTTATAATAATATATAACACACATGCGTGCAGATTTCCTTTACGTAGCTAAACTTTAAGCTGAAAGGAATGGGCCAGGGATTTTAACCTGATGCCTATCGCTGCGGTCATTACCGAGTTAATATTATATAAGCTTAAATTCATTTATTCATTTAAGAATTCGTTTCTGAAGTTACTACATAGTACATACTGTATGATATGTATGTAACATACACCATAATTTTTTCATCCCATTTACTCATCATGTAGGTAAGTATTACTTTGTCCCTAAAATAAGCTAATAGTGGTTAGGTAGTACTCCGCGGCCATTTGAAGACGTTGCTATGTCAGGTCCAACTTAACCCATTAACACCGAGGTGATCAGAATTTTTACTAACTTCAACGTGTTTATTTATTATGTTATCCGACCAAAAAAATAATGCAATATCTCTATGTCTACGCGAAATTTGATGCTCTTTAAGAATCTGAGTTCAAAATTTCGATTCGACAATATATTTATATAATAAATAAATAAGAAATATTTTTCCGCATTTTTTTTTCACAATGATACCGCAAAGGTATCAACTTTTTATAGAACATTTTTTTTTCAGAAAATTTATCAACGCGTTTTATCAAAATGGGGGCGAGAAGTAAACAATTTTATAAAAATCTTAATCTATCGCCTTCTTAAAAACTATAAACTTTAGAAAAAAAAATTCTATGTACAAAAATGTCTTTAAATTAGTTTTTTCAGAAACAAAAAATGTTTTTTTTTTCAAAAATACCGGATTTTTTTGTTTTTAATTTCACGTTTTTAACGTTCCAATCGACTATTTTTTTTTCTCGGTATCATATCGAAATGTTGAGCTCAGATTCTGAAAGATCATCAAATTTTGCGTAGGAATAGAGGACAATGCAATACATTGTTTTTTTGGTCCGATAACATAATAAATAAACACGTTCAAGAGTTCGTAAAAATTCTGATCACCTCGGCGTTAATGGGTTAAAAATCCAAATCTATTTAGGTCGATTAACTAAACCAAAGAGCAACATAAAAATGAAGGATGCTGAGATAGATAAATATCATCAGACATTCTTACTATGACACCAGTGCCCCGAGCGCGAACATCTAGTTGACGCTACGCTTGCGATGGATGTTCGTGCTTAGGCCTCAAATGACTGAATGAATTGTGGATGTTCATAAATATCTGTATGATGGTTGCATTGCAGCGCTGGCTCTAGAGAAGAGTTCGGAGGAGGGCAGCGCGGCGGCGGCGGAGGCGCGGTGGCGGCGCGCGCGCGGCGCCCCGGGGGCCGGCGCCACGCTGCGCGCGCTCGCCGCCGCCGCGCTCGCGCGCCTCGCCGACCGCGCGCGCGACCCCGCCGCCGCCGACCACTGGTAACTACGGAACACACACACACGCACAGATACACACATTACGATCCTACTGAGTCATATGCGTGACTGCACTAACACTGTATGTTCTGAATGACCCTAAAATTTTTGCACAAGATTTTTTTTTAAAGACTTTCAGTCTGCCTACTGACCGATACCGCTACTACCAGGATATGTAGCTCCCAAAAACTTATTTGATTCTGAAAGGACCAATTTTTTTTTTAATTTAATTGGTTTAATATTTTGACCTTCTGGATTATGTAGGTAAAGACGTAACGTATGTGACCTACCCTCAGCCCCCTTGGTAATATTTAAAGATGACTATATTAATGTTCAACGAATGCAATATTGCGACACGCCAGGTACAGTCTGATCGGCAGCTGGGACGTGGGAGTGACGTGCGCGCTCGCCCGGCTGCACGCCGACATGGCCGACACGCAGACTGCTAAGCATCACTATCAAGATGTAAGCTAATAACAATCCTAATTGATATTTAAACAATAATACTTAATCAATTTATTTATTAGTTTTAATGACGTAAGTCGTTTTTATTGATAACTGGATGGCTTTACCCGCTTTCAATCCTGATTCATGATTATAAACCTTCCTCTTGAATTACTCTATATACGAGTATTGCTGAAAACTGCATTAAAATCCGTTTGCATAGTTGACGATTTTTTTTTTATGCCACTTGGGCCGACAAACAAGCAGACGGTCCACCTGATGGTAAGTGATCACCGCCGCCTCTGGACATTTACAACACTAGGAGGATCGCCAATGCGTTGTCGACCCTGAGACGTGAAGTTGTTAAGTTAATTTCACCGGCCCCCTTACCTTTCGGTAACCGAAACACAGTAATACAAATGCACTACTGCTTCACGGTGGAAATGGGTAAGGTGGTAGTACTTCCCCGGACGAACTCTGCACTAAGAGCTCTACTACTCTAAACGATTCTATAAAAGACATACAGACAAACATTTTTTTTATAAATATAGAAGACAACGATGATGTAAGCTATTACCAGTCTTCATTAATGATTTAACAATACTTTTTACTCATTTCATTTATTAGTTTTCATTACGTAAGTGATTTTTGTTTAAATAAAGAAAACGATGATTATGTAATAAAATGTTTGCCAAATTAAAAATTATCTTAAGAGCACCTACTATTGAGTTGGCGATGGCTCTTATCTTATTTTTTTTTTAATGATTTATATTGTCACAATTTAATATAAACGTTTTGTGAGGTAAGTATGTTATCGAAAAATTTACCCTATTGCTGCTTCATCATACAATTTTCAATTTACCATGGTTCATCAAATAATGAAACTTGTGGCATAACCAATAAAGTACATTTTCTGTGAAATTCTTGGCTGTCGTGAAATCAGAATTAGTTTATTTATTAACTAGACATCATTGTTTTTTTTCCAGGTGGAAGCGGTCTGGCCATGCGAACTATCCGCGCTAGAATGGCTGGCCAGCGAGTCGACACCAGAGACCGCGTTACAGTATTACCGACGTGCTGCCAGATTACAGCCCAACAATGTACGTATAAACTATAAATCGCCACAAAATCTACAGAATTCATAAAAGGTTTATTATTAGGATCGTTCTTAAAAATGGTGGGCCCTTTGAAAACACATAATAATAATGAATTAAAATATACGTATATAAAAAAGCGAATAAAAAAAAAGTATGAGGCTTTTTATTAAAATTCGGGATTAAAAATGATCCGGGCACCCTCTGACATGTCCGATTTTGGATATTTTAATGTAATAATGTTTGTCACTTCATACAGCCGCAATGGAGTTTGCAGATGGGTGGCTGCTTGCGCGCCAACGGACGGTATCAAGAAGCTCTTTCTCTGTACAAGAAGATGAATGCCAGATTTCCGGACAATGTTCAATGTTAGTCACTATTTTCATTTTGGGTTTCAATGTTTTATTAAAACCACGGAATCACATACGTATATAGATGTAAGTATGTCTATATAAATAAATAAATATCCTAGGTCATATTTACTCATGGTCCCAAACTAAGCAGAGCGTGTACTATGGGAACCAAGTGGCTGACATAGATATACTACTTTTGCTTCTTCATATACAATACATCCTTATTTGGCTATTTAAACCGTATATCAGAACGTATTTAACAAGTGGTATATAACAACGGAAGTAGTGGCTGAATCTAAGCAGATGATCCCGTGATTCATTTGACATATACCTGTATTTTATTATTTAACTATAGGTCTGAAGTTAATAGTGAAGTTATGCGGTGATCAAGGGCTGTCAGAAACGAGCATGTGGACTCGAGAGCTGCAGCGGGCTCAAGCTCGGGTTAAACAACAGGAAAGAGGTCAGTAAATTTCTTAAAGTTTATTATTATTTTTTTTTATTACTACACACAATAAATTAAATGACTTTCTTGACATACGGCCATCTGATCCCAAACTAAGTGGACCTTGTAGGTGCTATAGAATATATAATATAAGTAATATTTGCACCTGGACACATAAAAACAGAGAACAAAAAATTGGATTCACAATATACCTAATTTTCATATCGACGAACACTGGCCATAGCGTTATTGTAATATTAATTATAATTACTAATGGGGAGTTAGTATCGATCGTCTTCGTAAATTAAATATAGCCAAAGGTCCAAGGGACAATACAGGAGAGCCTGCAAAATACAAATAATACGAATGTTATGAATTTACAGCGTCTGTAACGTCGGCTGGCAGCGTGTCTTCCGGAGCTAGTCAATCACCAGTAGAACAATTTAGAGGTAAGAAATTATGTAACTGTAAAAGCCTTGTGTGTTACAACTTGTCAATATCATTTGTTAAATGTAAAAATTCACACTAACCTATATATGGGCCGATAAACAAGCAGACAGTCCACCTGATTGTAAGTGATCTCTGCCGCCTTTGGGCATTTACAATACTAGGGGCATCGCCAACTGACTAGTTGTAGTATTCCTTTCAGGAAATTCATAACTTGTAGGTAGCTTTCCTTATAACAAAAAACAATATCTAAATATTGAAAAATAATTTATGGATTTGGAAAGCACTATTGTGATGCAATTTCTTCCTTCCTATTGCACTTAGAACTTACAAATCATGTCCAGGATAATGTACCACTAGCGTAGGTTCACTACCTACTATGTTTAGGTTACTTTTGTTCCGGATTAACATACAATACTTTGGTTACGGTAAAACATAAGGGTTGATTGTCATTGTCAGTTTAAAAGAGGTAATTAGATTAATAACCTATTAGTACCAACAACAATGGCTTCAAGCATATAAGTATGTGAAGTATAGAACATATATGACGCAATAACAGAAAATAGTTAACATTGTTTTCCTAGAACTAATTTTATTAGGTCATGAATTGATCCTTCGCTTTATAAATACACACAAACGAACTTTAATGTGATTAGATTCAATGACGTATATTACATTATATTTTATTCATAGGATTAGCTAGGTATAGTTAATCTCTTCCTCCCAGAATCTAAACCAAAATAATTAATAGTAAATATTTATTTTAATTAACTAGGTCAATACAGTCATAATTTTAATATTCTAGTATTTCTAAAGTCCAAAGGCGAAGATGAGCATTTACCATAAGAAGGAAAGTCTGCCTTCAGAAAAAAAAATAGAATACAATATAGTGACGGTGCTGATTTTGATTTAAGGGCAGACAACTATACAACAACTACAACTATAGGTGAATTTTGGAAATCTTGACTAATCGTAAAATTTGTCATTTTACCTTGCTACTAGTAAAACAAAATGGTAGGTACAATAACAAGGCTATACTTAACAGTAGATAACAGGGTATATCTAAAGGGGTTTAATGTTATAATTGATTTTGAAACATCAACAAAGGTATTTACTGTTGTCCCTAATTAGATTAAATTCTATTTCGATGGATGTCACTAGTATGTAGGTCCATATATCAACTATATCCTCCTTGGATAGGGATAGGTTCATAAAGGTTGAAAATGATAATGGTGATGTAACAATTATATACAATTTCAGGAAACCGTTTGGACAGCGCGGCCCCCTTGCCGCCCGCGTCCCGCCAGTCTCGCCACTCGAGCGATGGACGCGGAGATAGTGCTCAGACTCGACCCTATGCGTATGTACTAACTTCATTATCGAACACAGATTCTACAGTGGGAATACCCCTCGAGTAAAAAGTACATTAGTCTATTCTACCATTCTGTTTACACTACCATCACTAGTTCATATAAAAGTGCCTAGTAAAATCCTCAGATATCTTGTCCTGCACCTACTTATTGTTTATACAAAACATTAACATTGCAGCTGTTATTTTTAATCATATTTTACTCTCATACAATTATAAATAACAAATATATTCATCACTCGGGACAATCATGATTGATATTTGTATAAATATGAGTAGACGTGAGCACTTAATGAAAATAGCAAATAACCTCTGTATACTAAAACTAAAATCAACGCATAATAAGAGGTTTGAGACATAAATAATTAATTAGTCTAAAGAGCATTAAATTGTATAAATCTATGAAAGAATATATTATCCTTTAGTAAAGATGGTTCCTCACTTGCTTTGTTGGCAAACCAATGTACCTAATTCCGGTAGATAGTGTTCCTAACAATAACAAATTAAATATAGCAACAATATCGCTTCGTATAGTTGTAAATCATTAACCGATCTGAATGTCAAAATACATCTGACGTCAATAAGCACTGACGTTATTATAATAGCTTCTGTTTTAACAAACAGTACGATAAGAATATGGTCAAAACTGTTACTAGTTGCTGCAAAACTTTAATTTCAATTCCTCCTATCTTTCATCCAGTTTTCCAGTAAACAGCAATCTCTTTGTTATAATATCAGTTATAATTCATATACAGGTCGCAGACACGACAATGATCTTATTGATATTCCGTTGATGTTTTCTATAAATATGTATATGTGTTAGTGGTGTCGAAAAGGTAAAATTTGGTCCCCCAGATTTCACCCATGTTTAATAAGATTCTTGTCGTAATGTAAAAGTAAGTTATTGCGCACCAGACATACGTACTAAAAAAACTCAGACTGTGGCGCCACAGGGTCAAACAACTGAATATTTATCAGATTTCATTCACTAATCAATTCCAAGCTATGCATATACATGAGTGTAGTAACTGATATACATATAAAAATCAATCACCTATATTTGATATCTACGCCATATCATATATAATCAAGTCTATTATTTTATAGAGTACCGGATCCAAATTTAAGTCGGCAAAATCGGAAACACTTATAAATTCATCATTCACTCACATTTAGAGTGGAAACTATAGTCGCTACAGGTGGGGTCTTCTGTGACATCAGCGACACCACGAAAAAAATAATTTTGGATTTGCTTGCAGGCACTTCATACTTTTTTTGCTGTGTAGTCTAGTATGATATACCTTTGAAAAAATACAGTGAGGTTCCAGTTTTTATTTCGTTTAATACTTATGATACTTATGAGCTTTTGAGTTTAAATGAAACTAATTAAAAAAATATTAACTATGGAAATAGAAAAAAACGAAGCACAATGGTTTGAATGTCAGAGGTGACACTCTGCAAAGCCCTAGATTGGCAATTATGTCTGATTTTAGATCTGTAAAGCTCGATATGTGACACTTCGGACAATTTTTTTATTCATTTATTTAGTCATGGGCCCTTGACTTTACCCGAGCTCAATAAGATCCTTGTACTGTAAAAGTATGTTATTGCACAAATTTTGCAGATACTCAGGCGACACATCAACTCAAGATAGTTTGCAGCCCATGAATCGTTCTCTTCATCGAACTGAGAAAAGAAAGAAGAATGTTGATGAATTCGACGATGACCTACCACTACCACCAGAGTAATTAGGTAGGTTTTGTAATTTTTACGAGTTTTTCACATATAAATAAAATATAAACGAAACAATGTCTTTGCATTTTCTTAAAAAAAATTACAGTCTCGAGTAAAATTTTTAATAACTTCAGAATCTATTATTAATACTTATTCTACTTTTCTGTTCGAAAAAAAAGTTATTCGTAAGTTGTACACATATCACTATAATATTCAAACTTGTGTTATTGATGGCCACTTTAAGTAAAATAAAATATAACGCACGCAAACACAGGAAGTTTTGGGGGTTTAAAACATTACAGTAGGTAATCCTGAGGTAAACGAAGAGTACGAAAAGAACAAACAAAATTTTATGAAAATGTATAGAACATATAATATTTATAAATATTTAACAATTCATAAAGATTCTTATCTTAGACTATAAAAATAAACTGTACAGCTTACTCTTAACACTAAAACAGAGAAATGAGGATTATTAGAGGCATGTAACGTTAATTAATTATAAATATGTTACACTATGTACACTTCTTTTAAAAACAATTTAATTGTTTCGCTACCGTCCCAATATACAACTAGCTTTACCCTGTTTTAGGAAAACAAATACAAAACAAACAATTTGTCAGTTATTCTAAAGAGTTTCAATGAGGCAGACTTTTTAACATAACAGTCTTATTATTATTTTCTAGGCGTTAAGAGTAAGCGTTGTTTATTTATATTTATTTACAGGGTAATATCACATTATTATAACATGGTTTAACACATTGCTCCATAGAGAATCTTAAATAGTCATATGACTATTTAGAAAAACGCTGTCATCGTACTCGCCTTTATAGGGTAAAAATAAAAGCTCTCCAGATTAACAGAAATGGCAAAGCGTCAACAAGTGGACGTTCACACCAATTCCAGTAAAAATATCCTGATACGTGGTTATAAGTCAATTGTTTAGATATTGTTGTGAGTTTATTTGAAGCACATATGACTTTTATAATTTATATCACCTTTGAATCCAATATCGTTGAAGTGGGCTTATAAACTAAAATGCTATACCGACACGAATGATCGACGTTAAAAATATTCTTTATTTAAACAACGCAACCCTACAACAATAAAGTGGCGTATTATAATTCACTATTCTCTGTAAATAATTTCTACTGCCTACTTACAGATGAAAGATAATAAATAAAGCAAACACGTACACACTGATACCGCTGCGCTGACGATAACAATTAGGCGTTTTCTGTTTAATAAATGCGCAGCATTTTATATCTATCGTCTTACGTTTTCCTTTTGTGTTCAATGTAACCTTAGCTTATCATTAAACGTTATCTTTTAATAACATTTAATTTATCGTCCACACATTTCGGCCACATAAAGTCTTGTGATCATACCTTCGCACAGATGTATTCACAGTTTTTCACGTTATTTACGCAACTAGCAAAAGTCATGTAATGGCGTTTCGCCATTACCCACCACTATGAAATAACTTTAGCGAAGGGATGTTCTATATGCCCGTACTGTATCGCGAGCAACGTGTCCTTGACCCGCTGGAACACTGGTTGCGCCTGCTTCATGGTGGGTATATCGATATTTTTGTCTAGGAAGCCAACCCTACTAATTGGACTTATGACCACAGCCGTGCCCGCGCCGAACATTTCGAGTAACTGAAAATAAAAATAATTTATATAAGCTACAGCCTTCATATCTACTATAATATTAGTCTTATATTTCGGCTCCTAAATTCTGAATATAAATTCGACGCAAATATTTAAATCTTATAAAAATCGTTAGTCATGATTTTTAAGTACGTCTATTTTAATAACTTTCATGATTATCATTATATCGGTAAAGTAAGATTGAAAACTTACTCGTCCTTGTTTATTGAGCTCGACAACTCGATCCATGGTAATAACTTCTTCTTTGACAGTGAGGTCCTCCCATTGGCTTGCTAGTTCGAGAATAGAGCGCCTTGTGACTCCAGGTAATATGAGACCGTTCAATGGCGGAGTACTTAACTGTTTATCTACAACAAAGAAACATTGTTATTGCATAATTTATTTACAGAACGTAAGTATATAAGCGAATAATATTTTACTCTGGAAAAAACTTTATACTGATGTTACTGACCCTAATTGTTGCTTCAGATATGAGACGAGAATTTACCGGTCAAAGGGTCACAGCGCCGTCGAACCAGATAACACTACAATATCGGACGCTTACACAGATATCTGGCTATTAACAGGATGATTATGTATTATTAACAGTCATTCAATTACTTAAATAAATACATATCATCCAAATAAATTGCTTGAATGTATACTCTATTATAGGAAAATCCTAACAGTTATAATTACCTCCTTGATCGTTGATGTAGACCAGGAATATGTTCATGGCTCCAACTTCTGTGAGCTGATGGTTATCTCCGAACAGCCACAACACTTGGTGATGTCCCAGTTTAGCGGCTCGGGCGGTGGCCTCTGCGAATGACATCGTAAACTTAGACGCCGATACTGGTTATTCTTAACTATAACCGGTTATTACTTATGGCCTTTTATCAGTGAACTAACCCATTGATAATTATTTCCTTTCAATGCACATAGCACGTGTAATTTTATACGACTTATTTAAATTGAATAAAATAAAGTGTCAAATGTCATGATTGCTAATTCCAAGGGCACAATAATTGGTTTCTTTAAATTAAGAAAGTACCTATAGTAGGTCCGTAGTTAGATCCGACTTTTCTATTGCCGACTCCTCCAGGAAAAGCGCGGACGACATTGGGATCCGCAAATATAGAGACGGCACCATCGGTGCTAGATTTGTAGTAGGCACTCACTGGGCTCAGGATTACGAACAGCATCGCGGATTCCGGCGCCATGATGCCGAAAGTGGGCTGGCGAATTAATAAATTCAGTTAACATAGTCATATATTTTTCAAATAAGTAATTGCACTACATGATGAAACAGCCTAAAAATTTACTTTTATATGTTATGTAACTGAACATAATAACAGGAGTGAAAATAAAACAATATTTATCTTATATTAACATATACAAGCCCACAAATAAGCAGTTTTAATTAGAATATTGCATGTTATACTTCTGATAACATTTCATAACATTTACCGAGGTTCGTTATGTTATCAATTACCTACGTGTTATTCCAAGAAAAAGGTGTTATTCTAATGATTAATTAAACCTACTTTCTATATTTGTTCCTTGTTTGGTAAATGTTTCAAGATATTGAAAACATAGATTAACTTATTTACTTTGCTATTGCTAAGACCTGAAAAAATTAAGTTCCAGTTCACAACGAGTTTTTGTAAATGATAATGATTATCACAGTGAAATTAGATGATAAAATTAGACAAACAAAATTGTCATTACTATGCGAATGACCAGTTGACAACTAAATTTAGGGTTCTGTGTTGTCGAAGTAAAACAAAAAATATACTGAGGAGCCCAATAAATGTATGTGTGTTTTAATATATTATTTAATAGAAAAAATCTTACGTTACAATAATATCAATAAACTAAAACATAATAACCTCTGTAGAATGTAGCCAAATTGTGTTTGCATTAGGGACCCATGATTAAAAGTAACAAAACTCAAAAAAGGTTTAACTATTTTCTGTGACATTAATGGCAAGTGTATCTTGACAAATGTAAATAAATAAAAAAATACTTTCTCAATACATTAAGTTGCTGACAAACAGAGAGTGAATTGTTTATAGGTACTGATAAGAACAAAAAGATAAATCTGTCACTTTCTGTAGCTATTGTAACGTTCGCTTCAACAAACTTTATTTGTTTTCTCTCTCTTTCTCCGACTTATAAATTTAAATTTATTATGACCAAAGCTTTATTTAACGAAAATAAAATTGAAATATTACATGACATACACCCAAAATTATAAATTACATCGATCGGGCAATTATATTCGTTATCACGGATTTTTTTTATGATACCTATGTAATTATATTATTTGCCAGCTTTATCACACCGATAGGCTCTGTAATTTAAATATACCGTCTTTAAAATCAACACGCATAGATAAGAATAATTGGGCTACAATAATATAGGTAGGTACTTTTCTTTATTATACTTTCCGCACTGATTTTCAATGACTTGCAATGAAATTGATTAATAATATAAATTCTAAAGATGCTCCGAGCATCGTTTATGTACGATTCTTTCGGTAAAGATAAACGTGATTACCCGTAATCTGTATATTGCATTTTAAAGTTGATGATTCAAGATGCTCCACTGTTTCATGAACACGGAACTCTTTTGACTAACAATTAGTAAGGTCACATAATTAATCCCTATTCTATCATAAAATGTTAATTACTACAATATACTTCGCGGCATCTATATCACACAATCCGGATGTTAAATCATTGGGCAAATTGTTTCCCTACTTGATATGAACAAACGTCACTGGATTGATAATGAGCTGATTAAACAAATATTTGATACTGTTGGTATTTAGATATGGTAGCTCACCTCGGTGCCTATTAACGTAGGACGTATGTACAGCGTTGATGTTTCGGAATGTGGCACCCACTCCTGGTCGATTTGAACCAGTCGGGTGAAACAATCGACTAATTCCTGTCCGTCGAACATCGGTAGACCCGACCTCTGCGCCGCTAGGTTCATCCTTTCCATATTTAAATTCGGTCGAAACAACCGGATCTTGTCATCCACTCCTCTGTAGGCTTTCAAACCTTCGAACAACTGGAAATACATTAAATTATAAATTGTACCTTTCTACTTCAAAAGTTATTATAACATCGTTACCAAACAGTGACATCATACTCATATATTAACATAACAATACATGTTTTTGCTTTGATAATATGCTTCGTGTACGTCAAAGGCAGCAAGTCAGTTCTAGAAGACTATCATTCGTAGGCACCCCTGTGAGCCCATTATAAGTGAAGTGAGTTTATGGCCTCTCAAGCTAGCTAAGTAGAGTAGGTAAAACTTGCATTTACGTCAATGTCTAGTCCGTTTGTTTTCATAACAACGCAATTATTTTATAAAGAGAAAACAATTTTTTTTTCTACGTACTTGTATAGCGTAGTGAAGAGCTTTTGCAGCGGGGTGAATGCTCAGGTTTTCAAAAGGCATTATCTCTGGCTTCTGCCATCCTCCGAGCTGTTTGTGGTAGTTTATTTTGAGCATGTGATCGGTGAAATATTTTCCGAATCCGAGATCTTTCGCTTCGGGCTTCGGCTGTAATTGGTACGGGGCAGCGAGTCTCACTTGCAGGTCTTCGTACTGTAAAAGTTGAATTTATTATGAACAGCTATAAATCACGTGTTTATTGGCATACTTAACTCTGAATAAATCATGCGCAGGGCTACTGACGAGAAGATAGCGGTGGGAAGTTAGAAATAAATAAGCACGCATCGGAGCTGTGTGCTCATACATAAGGCGTAAACATGATAAAGATACAAAATACATAAGTTACATTCGAATTAAAAACAAGTGCGACTTAAATCCATTTACGTTGTGCAATGTAAGGATGTTATCATGCTCTGTATCGTTTACAGCCTGTCACTAACTTTAAATCTTTTTACTCGTTTGATGTAGGTTAATATCATTCCTCAATCAATTCGAACAAACAAAGTATAATTAGTGAAAGGAGAACCAAGACTGTAAACTGGGCCTCGATTCTGTAAGGAAAATGACACTAACTCGAGGATGTTTCGTCGCGGCCTCCGTGCTCTCTCTTTCGCTAACTACGCTAATAGTACTAATCACGTGAGAGGTAAGCTCTGCGAAGCCTCCGTGAAGCGGCTCGCCGACGAAGTTTGTATAAGCTGACTAAGGGGGCTGATTTGTAAGGTAGATATCGTCAAAGTACCTAAACTAAAATGGAGTATCAAACTTTAAAGAGTAATGAACATCAATAACAAAATTATGTATTTTTTTTTTAAATCAAGTCATCGCTATTTGGGGCCATTCAAGATTATTTTCCTTTCAATCAAAATAAATTAAAATCTAGAAGATAGATCTCTACTTACAACGATAACATTAAATGTTAGCTGATAATAAGTGAAGATAGCAAAAGGACATTTGTGTTTATTGGTGGAGTTTTGTATGTGGCATATTGACACTGCGCTTACCTTGAACGAGATTTCAGGCGTAATATGTGGGCGTGGATTGGCTGGTGCAGGCGCCGCGGGGGGCGCCACGTGGTCATGCTGCGCGGGCGCTCCGTTCTCTTCCAACTCCTTGTACCGCAGCGAAGAGCTGCAGTAACGCACTGTCTGCAGTTTATGCTGGTTCTCGAATATCCATTTCACTAAAACCTGTAATATGGATTTTGTTAAGCAATGCGTAGCAACGAATTTTCTTACATGGTTTAACAGTTAGCAATTGTTTTTCCTACGACGAGGAGTGAAGTAGGATGATCGAACCTGGTTCCTTATTCCTGCTTAATAGGCTTTATTACGTAACTTTAGTTCAATTTGAAACAAGCTCATCAGCTTTGCGATAAAGTATCTATTTATACTCCGATAGCTGCAATTTCAAAAACCAAAATTGGCGACGATATGATTATTTTAAATAGGAATTGATTGCAACCAAAGTACGCACGCTGGTCTCTGTATTTGAAACATACGTCCAGTATCATTACCTACTTGGGATTCGGTAAAAGAAAACAATGTGAGGAAAACTTGGATGCATGAACCTGAGTTTACTACTCAGAAGGTATGTGAAGTCTACCAGGGTAAGCTACACAACCTCAACTGACATTGTCATGTACGCGAGAAAGAAGTTCGATAAGATGCAGCATTTGAGAAGAATAATTGCAATGTGTTTGCCAAGGGACGAAATTGCACTGAAGTTGAACACGAATATCTTTTGCATTTCTCCATGACAAAAATTGCTACCAAATAACACGTGTAAGTGATATCATGTGCAGCAACGCAAATTAATATGAGGTGCAACGTCTTAATACAATTTTATTTTGTTGATCATCCCAAAGCGAAGCTATATCCATTCGGAAGAGGATACTTAGTTAAATTAAATACTAATAAGTTAGCCAGTAGGTAAAGTAGTTGCAAATTATTTAATCAATTTAATATATTAAATTCTTAGTTATCTTTTCAAAACAATCTATTTTAATAAGTACATATATATGATAAAAATAATTCTTACCTTACTGCGACGAATAGGCATTTTAAATTTCACAGTCAAAACCAATTCACTTAAAACACAAATAATTATTATTATAAATTAAGAAGCACTTAGTTTGTTCTATTATTTTTTAGTTTATTATTATTCTCGACAATTTTCTTTATATTAAATTGATCACTTTTAAAAATACTAGATTCATAGCACGCTCGACGTTAACTGACTTCACTGGATCTAAAGCACAAACATTTAAACGTAAGATAAGATTGTGGGCGGGCACACTATAGGTCACCATTTATATGTCGTACTCATTCATAATCAACACAAATTATAAAATATTCCTTGATAACGCAGTGAAACTTAATCAAAATAAAGATTACGCACTGAGAGTTATTTGCTTAGTGGCGTGACGTGCCGAGCGTGCCGAGCGTGCCAGCGAGCTGTGTCGAGTAGTGGCGCCTTGCCCGCGCGCCCGCCCTGCGCGCCGCTGCGGGTACGGTGTCGCCGAAAGGTCGAGTGAAATGCCTGTATTAGGTCACCGAGCATTCATGTTCATACACATTTAAATGGGTATGTTAATACTCCTGGCGAATCAATACTTATTTACGCACGACACTAATTTACATTACCGATTATTCAGCATAATGATACATTCGAAATGACAAAAGACTAAATCACCCAAAACTGCGTTGTAGCAATATAGCAATACCAACGAAGTATTTCACCAGTAAACCTTATTAGCTTTTGTGACTTAATGACAATTTTTGTTAATACCTAATTTGTTTTGTAGATAAAGCAGTCAGTGTAGCATATTTATGATGCTATCAGAAAGTATGATAATATTGTTAGTGAAGGGTAAGTCCAGTTATTTAATCTATGCATATTTATTTTTGCAGTGATTTGTTTCCATTTACGTACGTAAAGTATATTACCTACGCAATTTGAAGAAGATTGATTATAAACAATTAATAGCGCTAGCTTAGCTAGCGTTAGCTAATAAACAAAAAAGTTTGCATTTACATATTAATTTTTATGTGGTAAACAATTTTTGGAGCATTCCTGGACAACTAACATGTTGTATTCAAGAACTGTTATTGTTATATATTCTGCCGTTTAGTTCCTCAAACAAAACTAAATACCTGTAGTAAATCAGTTATCTGTTTACCTAGCACATGCACATGCCCTGCTTAGTTTAAAATCAGATAACCAGCTATGAAGTATGTCTCTGGATTACTTATTTTAAATTCCTATTGTACTGGGAGTCTAAGCGGACTTATTTTGCTATTTATAGGTATACTACTAGACATGTGATGTAATTGCAATACGAATGTTATTTTTGATTCAGTACCTACATGCAAATAAAATATAAACCTAGTACAGTTGTAAAGAATTATGTTGTTCAAATTGCACGTTTCTTGTCATTAGTAGTTTTGGTTGTACTTTGTCCTTGAGTGTGTCACATTAGTGATATAAATATATATATGGATATTTATAAATTTAAAATGATTTGTCGTAAAATAACTTTATGCTGATATATTATTAACTATAAAATCTAACAAATAATTTACTTTAACATCTAAGGCTAGCGTCACACGGGCTATTTGCGATTACACCGCGGTCTCGCCGCACGCGCAGTTTTTCGCAACTATAGTCATGTTTATTTGAAAATAGCTTGTAGTTGTCGTTGACCACACGCGTATGACGCTAGCGGCCCGCGTGACGCGACACTAATACTGTGTGACTATAAACAACAAATAATTCACAATCAACTACTATTACTAAAACAACATTCTATTAGTATAAGTTTGGTTGGCTGAGGGTAACTCTGTCTTCGTTTTTAGCGTGTTTTTTCAAGAGATCCATTATTTCGTTGTTAAACTCTTCAGGTGTGGGTTTTTTCTGTACAATCCAGTAGTAAATGTCCCAATCGTTGCTCGGAGAGTTAATGAGGCGGTCATACATAATGGTTTGCTGTTCTGTGAAGCCATCCAAGTATTTCTTTGCAAAGGTACTCAGAAGAAGATCATTTTCCAACATCCCTCTCTTACGTGATTGGTATTGAAGCCTGAAAAATATATTAACAGAATACAAATAATTACTTTTAAAATAAACCTATAACATTTCGTACGAAGCACATTTTAAACATTGTAGGTATTGTTGCTTTAAATCAATCAGGAAAAAGCACGTTGGTAAAGTTAATGGCAGCTTTATCTTGGAATAATATCACACAAACAACTGATACTAATATAATTAATTATATCTCTATAAGATATCGATGTGAGTAATTTAGAGGTAAATATTTATCATGACATGTACCTCTGTGAACTGCTTTCATAATACGTGCTTACACTATTATCTAAACTTTGTCATAATGGATAAGATACCTAACATGTTAACATTAATCCTGTTCGCTGCACTATTCATAGTTATATCCAAGAATATGGTTGGGGCAAGGAAACAGTAAATAACTTCTTAACCTAATACATAAATTTCTTCTGTTTGTGTGAACTGAACTCCTCCTAAACTGCTGGACCGATTTAGATTTTTTTTTTTGTGTATTTTAGAGGCTCTCTGGAAGATTTAGATTAATAAATAGACTCGGTGGGTGGCGATTGGTGGAAAGATTTTAATTTTTTTTACGAATACTATGAATATTCGTCCGGTCTGGATGTTTCATGGCTATAGTTGGAGCTTGTAGATGGCGATGTCGAGATCATATTTATAATATTAAATTCCTTAAAAAAAATTATAAATATTAGTTTGGGTCTACGATCCGATAGATGGCGCTGTAGTAAAGTCACATTCACCTCATAGTGAATCATTAAGAGATTTATTTAGGGAAATAAATATAATGACATTACCTTCACTATATATTTATGAAAATATAATGTTTATACGTAGAAACATAGGAATGTTTGAGTCAAAATTAGATATTCATAGTATAAATACAAGACAAAGGGAGAAGTTAGTTGTTCCATACTTTAGACTAACTAAAGTTAACAAGTCATTTCTTGGTAATTGTGTTCGATTTTATAATAAGATACCGCTTTCAATAACCAAAATGTCTGATCATAAATTTAAAAATTATATTAGGAAAGTTTTGAAAGAAAAAGCGTATTACAAGGTAGTTCATTATATTGAAGATAAAAATGTATGGAAATAGCTGCTCTCTGCACAGTGCACCTCTAAATCTCTTGTTTAAGTTGTAAGTACCTAATTATTGTTATTTTCTATTTTGTAGTCTTGTCATATTTTTTTTTTTTGTTTTGTTTTTATTAATGTTACCTATAATAAGTATTTTGTAATTGTTAAATATAAAATTATGTAAAATTGAAATTATAAAATAGCCAAAAAGTCAGAATAGATAAAAATTTATATAACAAATAAAAAAGAATGTAACCTTGCTGAGTTTCTTGCCGGTTCTTCTCAGTTGAAGGCTGACTTCCGAACCGGTTGTAGCTTCAGTAACTTTAAATTTGACCTTCATAAGTGCCCTCCGAAGGCCTAAACTGAATAAATGGTTTTGAATTTTTTGAATAGCGCCACCTACCGGGCAGGAAAACGTCTGTCGAGATAGCTAGTTTTTTTTATAAATTACTTATACATTTATATTAAAAAAAAAAGAATATTAACAATCACACTATCTAGATTTCATGGAGCAATAGTACTTTCTGAGTAATGTGTATTATATGAATAAATAAGTAAGGAAATAATTACTGATGGATTTTCTGGATTCTGTCTTTTAGGGATCTTTCACCATTATTACAAAAATTACTACCCTCTTATAGTATGACTTCCTGTATATGTCTCTATATTTCAGAAACTACTAATGCTGACGATTTGGCTTCTTTGCAAAACTTGCACTTGCCATTTTCTGTAGGTTTCCTGAGTCAACTTGGAACTCTTATAATGTTGCCATATCCGTCAGTCCACAGTTTAACTCTATCTGAGTTAAACTGTGGAAACTGCTCATGGTACTAAAAAACAGGAATCATGTCCAACAGTTATATATACTCGTATAGACACTTTGTCTATTCTGTTTGCGAAATATGAAGCTTTAGAGTGGTCATTTTAGTTAGTCAAGTGTCCCGTCAGTCTTTCCTACAAGCTTGTCTTGTATTTGGATTTGAAGTCATAAGGAAAACTATCACTGCCAAGAAGGAGTGTAGGCAGTAGAAGCATTTTATAAGTCAACCAACTTATAACATGTATTTGGATACTATGGAACCCCTTACTGCCTGTAGCCTGATACACACTATGCCGTTTTTTTATGAGATAAAAAGTAAGAGAATATAGTTTGTATAAGATTGAATATTGTTATAGAACAAGAAATTGATAACCTCAATCCATTTTTCTCTGACGGAGCCTCAAGATTTGAATTATTAAAATCTAGTACTGGTCTTTTTTGCCAAATAAATATTGTTTCTATAACAACAGTTTTACCCCAAAGCAAGGTATTGAGGTTTGTTTGTTTGTATTAATGTTATAATAATTTCTAGATCACAAAATCAAATCTACTTATAAGTGATAAAGCTTCTTACTCTTGACTGAGTGTTGGCAATCTTATCCATATTTTAAAGACAAAAAGTTATTTTTGAAACACTTTTAATGCCTCAGCTACACATTAATGAACACAACTCTTTAGTAAATAAGTAGTTCTAATAATAGAGTAAGTGCACTTACAACAGTTGGATGCATAATTAATTTGTATAAGCTGGTGTTGACCCAGTTGTGGATTTATATATAGGAAGCACACCAAGAAGGTGTATCAAGAATCTAACTTTCATAAAAAGATAAAATTATATTATGTTATAAATAGTAAGTAATAGCCTCTTCAATCAATCAATCAATGAGCCTTTATCCTGAATTCTTAAGATAGTAGTCTAGATTATAGGAATGTTTTACAGAAAGTCTCTCAGTTCCGTGTGCCTCTAGGCATAGGCCTCCTCTTAAAAGTTTATATTGCTTTCTATCTCTAGACTCCTCACTCTTATAGCCCCTTAGTTAATGTGTAGGCGGTGATGAATGAAAACACAACAAAACTAATATGAATTCAGTACTTTGTGTTATCAGGTATATATCAGAAACATCAGTTAATAAAGATTATTTTCTTACTAGACTTAATAATTGCTATAAATTCCTATCTAAAGGTTCCTACCTTACCTTGCCTTTCGGGTCTCAAGGGTTTGTGGCTTATCCACATCGTAAACAGGGATCTCCAAATAGGTAGTATCGACGGTATTTGTAGTACTGCTCGCATATTTTACATTCCTTATAGCAGTGATTGTCTGGAAAATTAAAGACTTACGAGTGAAAGGAGGATTTGATTGGTAATAACCTAAAATTATTTTCTGCAATTGTTCTATCAACAAGCATATAACATATAATGATATTGAAAAATTACAGATTGCAATGGTCGGGACCGCAACATCTTGATAAAATTCATATTATTGTATAGTTAGTTACACAACAAATCAATCTGAAAGAAATGTCATTCAATACGCGAGACGTCATTTGTTTTATTATTAATATAGTGATGTCCGATTGATCGAATTGATAGTTAGTTTTAAAACATATTTGATATCAAGCCAGTTGAGATAATATAATATTCAAAAATATATGTAAATCATGTAGGTCACTTATAATTCGTCACAGCAGTAAATTTTGTATTATATTGACGGTGCTACGACTATTGCCAAAACCCCGCTTGCTCGCCGGGTCATCAATCTAAATCAAAATAAGCTTCATCAGAATCTGAAAGAGTTACACAATTCGGGCCTTGATGAATAGTATAGATAATACAGTCTGCTTCCATGTTTTTTATTTAGCAATGAAATCATTTTAATGGACATATTTCAGTCCAGATTAATATTTATAGCAGAATGTCAATACAGTCACCTTTTGGCTTTTGCGCAAAGGCCAGGTATTATTTAAATGATGGGCGCTCTACAAAAAGTACTAAATTTCACCTCACTTTTACGTCTTAGAAAGTTTAATACGAATGTACTAGTCTCACATGTAAAGGCTGTCACTTTGGTGTCATCATGTTAAAATGTTAAAAATTAATAAAATGATTAATGTTATAAAATCGACTAACATTTGTGTCATTACTTATATGCACATCACCAATTACAAAATGCGTTTCCATGACAACAGAAATGCTGCGAGCTGTCACAACAAAAAGGAGTTTGCATGTTCTTTTAAAAATTTCATAAATTTAGCATACTCATTCCATTTTAATGATGTTGCTTAGGATATCAGACTGAAGCGATTCAAGGACAATCGTACGGTCGGAGTCACTACAATGATTTCCGCACGTGAATTTATATTAGATACTACAGGTACCGTGCTTAACATGTTTACCTACTTTTAACTAGACAAATTGGTTTATTATAAGTAATATAAAGCCATACTTATAAGTATTGAAAAACTTCTGCCTTGCATAACAAATCCTGAAAAAACCCTTCAAAGCTACCTATAATAAGAGTAGTAAATCCAAAAAAAATTGTTTGTGATATTACTGTTTCCATAACAATAACCAATAAATAACTCCATAAGTAAGGCCAACTGGCACAAAATAAAGTTTTCAAACAAAAACGGTAAAAAAGGAAGCCTAAAATGTGCATGTGTAAAAGACAATGGCAAAAGACCACATAATTTTTTTTATCATATAAATTGTAACTAATGTAAAAAAAAATGACCGTTCTCCTTTATCTCCAAAATGTAATAATTTCTATTTTACAGAAACAACTAAATTAAGTTTCATAATATTTGAGTCAGATATTCTAAACAACTTAAAAAAATTATTAGTCAAAACAGAGCTTTTTACACACAAAATTATTGATGTTTTATTATTTTTGTATGAAACCCTTCATCGACAATTCCCTTTTTTCATAATATAGGACCAAGGTCTATGCTACATATACTTAATTACTTCAAGCCCATTATTTTTCAGAACACTATTACAATATATCTAAATTACTTTTGAATGACAGTTCTGAAGAAGCCTTGTCAGAATTTATTAACAATTCACAAGTGCTATTAGTACAAGGTGTTTTACATAATGATAATACATTATTTATTCACACTAAGGTAAGTGAAAAACCTTGGATTCCTTACCTGTTGTTTTAGTTTCTTGGATATCCTACTAATATTATAAATGCGAAAGTTTGTGAGTATGGATGTTTGTTACTCTTTCACGGAAAAACTACTAAACTGATTTGGATGAAACTTGACACATAAATAGAGTATGGCCTAGAAAAACATATAGGATATTTTTATCTTGGGAAAATGGAACATCCCCTAGGAACGCGGGTAAAAACCGCGGGGGGCAGCTAGTAATAAATATGGTAGCTAGAAGAAACCACAGAAACTTCGTTCTCAAGTGCAGCTGGCAGAACACGTCAGTAGATCCTTTAATTTTTTTATTTATGGTACACCTGGTACACAGGTAGGTTAGTAATATATAGATTGTACAAAAATATAAGACAAAGGTAATATTCTAAAACTTATCCCTATCATTATATTTATATTAATAGTCACAATATGGAACTAAAAATAATAAGAATCAAAGATACAACTAACAAGAAAAAAAATTGAAAATAAACTTTTATAAAATTGATAATTATTATTATATAAATAGCCTGGGATACTTTTCATCTGATCCCAAACCAAGCAGAGCTAATACGAACTAATATGGACTCTAGATAACAGATGTACTATGCCTCATAATATTCACATCTAGGTTTTTCTTCATCTTTGGATAATTTAATGTATTATGGTTCATGATTTCCATTAATTCAATTTATCAAAAATATTTCAGATTCAGGATGATAAAAAGAAGTCTATAGTCTTTTACAAAACATCAGCCCAAGATTTGAACAATGACAATGCAGTAAAGAATATAAATATCATTACCCTGTCAACTAATGCTGCTGAGTCTCTATATCAGTTATTGAGACAGATATATTCGCCTCTGTTAGGAAATGTAAGTAGAATTATGTAGTATTATAACGATACGTGTTCTAGAGTGGAAACCACGGCTCGGTAAACGTAGAGTAGGGCGCCCTCCAACTAGATGGAACGATAATATACACAAGGCGGCTGGCAGCGGTTGGAAACAAAGAGCTGAAGATCGTGCTCAGTGGCGTGCCATAGGTGAGGCCTGTGTCCAGCAGTGGAAAGAGATAGGCTGATGATGATGATAGGATTTTCTTTGCCGATATCTAAAAATTATATCTTCACGCCCATGATCCCCGATGAGGTAGGGACTCAATAATGAGCCCTACATATCACGGAAAATAGTGTAAAGTCCTAACGCGACATATGGTAAGCACTGTCGCTAATCTCGGGCTACCAGTAATTATTTCTAAACTAGGAGACGTTAATATTAAAATTTTCCGAACCAGAGGCGGCCTTAGGGGGTGACGAACGGGGCAATGGCCCGGGGCCTCGCTCTTGCACCTGCAACCGCCTCGCGCAACTCAAGCAAATAAAAAAAATATGGATTTAAAATTTTATTTATTTGTGTACTTAAGCATTTCTTGTCAAACATGACAAATACCTGATCGCAATGACCTGCCGCCCGGAGCCTCGCAATGGGTAAGGCCGCCGCTGGCCCGATCTGCAAATTGTACCCAGGCTCCCCGGGAACCAACCCGATCTAAATACTACTCGACTACCGAGACGATCATAGCCGTGCGCTGCGTTTAGCGGGTGAATGCCCTAATAAACATATTAAATTATTATATATTCTACAGGGCAATGACTTATACTCCAACAAACTTCAAAAGAACCTATCTGACTTGGAATCTATTTTGAGGATTCTTACTCATGGAAAAAGAAATGAGAATGTTAATGGTCTGTATATCTTTTTACTTACATACCATATATGTACATAAACTCAAAATAAAGTAACCCAATACATTAAATAATTACTTTTCCAGTTATACTATCGATTGAAGATGAATTGGACTATTGGAAAGCCATGGCACAAAAAAAAGATGCAAATAAGAAAGAAAAAGAAGCTGCTTCTACTTTTTGTGAATTATTTGAAGACATCTCTGAGGAAATAAGGTATTTATATAAAAATGTATAAGCTCAATAAATTATGTAAGCTTACAACTAAAGTATTTAAGAATCAATTTAGAACACATAGTTAAATCCTTTAAACCGATACAATCCTTTTATTTTTTGTTTGTAGATCAATGCAATCGACAAGCATGAATGACGTGAGAGAGGCTGCAGAAAACATAGGCGGCCTTTTAGATGACGTGTGGCGTTTCACCGTTATTCCGTATTCACGAGACCGGATGACCCATGTCTTTGATATTATTGGTATGACGTTAACCATTAAGTTTGTTAATGAAATTTGAAGCTTATATACTCTTGTATCTTGTTTGGTAATCCTTTGCCACTGATTTTGAATATTCATTTATATTTCCACGACAGCGTAGTTGAATTTATGTGGCTATTTTACTCTTTGAACTTTGTTGTTGAAGTACAATAAATACAATTTTTCTTTGCAGGTCACATCATTTGTTCAATAATCCAAAAGACATTCTCAACTCTTGATCTATGGGCTGTACACAACGTACCTAAGGACAGTGATACATTAGGGCATCTATCAACAAGCTTAGAAGTTATTCAGACTTGGACCAGTGCTTGTAAATCTCTCACCGAGACCTATTGGCCTAATTATGCACTACATACGTGGAATGGAAAACCTTATGTACCCACATTTTGTTTGAATTTCCAAACTAGGATGAAGGAGGTAGGAATGTTTTGAGTATAATCGTTTGTAGATGGCGCTATTGTCGCTTGAATTCTGATCATAATTATGTAGCTTGTATATATGTAATATAAAATTTATATAAAAAATGATTAAATAAAAATAAAAAAGAATGTAAGCTTGCTGAGTTTCTTGCCGGTTCTTCTCAGTTGAAGGCTGACTTCCGAACCGGTTGTAGCTTCAGTAACTTAAAATTTGACCTTCATAAGTTGTTGTTTTGGCAAATAATAGTAAAGAAACACAAACATGCTTTAAATTGGCGTGATTTTAGTGCAAACATTTTAGGTATAACAACATATGCTAAAAACTGGACAAATGTGAGTCGGACGACTTTTGAAAAATCATATATTTTTGTGGTGGTTTGGAACTCTCGGTCGCTACTTGGCCGGTTTTTTAAATCATGAAATGACTTGTGTGTCTTATAGCATAATCTTACTATCCTTGTACACATTTCTATTCATCCTATCATTTAACTTTTTGCATGAACTAATCATGGACTTTGTATTCCAGATTCATGACATCAGATCAACGTATTGCCAACTTAACAAATTGCTTACTAACAACGAAAAATCAGAATTGCAGACTCATCTTTTATTCAAACCATTTGAAAGTAAAAAAAAATATATATATATAACTTGTAATAGTATGTTTAGGATTTAAACTTTTTATTTATTTGCTTTATAAATATGTCATACTTATAGATGTGAATGTATGGATGTGCAATGGGTTGAACGCTGGTTGGGAAACAGCTGTTTCACGTTTCTCTACAAGTTTACGACCAGCTGAATCGAAAATTGCTGAAAAATTGAGACCAAGACTGCATAATACCTCAACTAAGCAGGTACCTTCAATAATTATAATGTCTCGCGCTGAGGGTAATTGGGGAGAAGCCTGACTGTCCGCTTCTGTGGCACTGGACTCGTATGCATTGCTGCGGGTCGGGTGCACAAGATGGTGGACAGAGGTTTTTAAATTAGTAATTGGTATTATATAATTGTTAATGTTACTAACATAGTCTGTAAGTCTTATTATTAACCCATATGGACAAATGTCTGAGATAAATTAATAAATTTAAAAAAAAATATCCACGTTCCCGTGTGGTCTTATGTATCCTGGAATTATAACATAGCATATGCCACTCGGGAATAGTGTAGCTCTCTATCAGTGAAAGAATTTAAAAACACCACATACTCACAAAATTCGCATTCTTATAATAGTAGTTAAGATTCGTGATACAAAATTCCTCCTCAGATGCTATACGAATTTATGCGATACCGGTCATTATTAGAAAGACCCCTGGTCAAACACGCGCTCAACAACGAGTTGGAGATATTTATATCCTTGCTGGCATCCATGTTGAAGTCCATACAAAGTCAACTGGACTCTGACGAGGTCGATGTGAAGATGTATCAGCCGCCTGAAATGTCAACTGTTGTTCAGCAAATACAGTGGTCTAAGCAAATGGAAGCTAAAGTTCGTATTGATTTTAAATTACTTTTAGATTTTGTAATTATCCAGGAACACTCCAAGGAACATCTTGGGTCTTAATTACTCGTCAGTGTTACTGTTATTCTATTAATAATTCATATTCACAAATAATTTAATAACAACTACGAGAGATTATCAAAATACGGTTATACATATAATGACGTTTTCACGTTCGGTCCACCAACAGCGTCTGGTGCAGCCATCGCGGAATTTGCTCTCATGATGAAATAATAACGATTTTCAATAGAGTCTTGATTTCCGCCCCACTTAAGCTAAAATAAATAATATTTGTTATAATTAGCTATGAGAATAATCTGGAAACATAATCTAATACATTTTGAAACTCTTATACTTCCTAATGTGATATTCCAGGTAAAAGAAATCCAAACATGCGCGGAGAAGTATCTCAGTGAATTCCAAGGCAGTCAAGAGCTATCTAATCTCGCCTCTCAAGTGTTAAAAGATCTTAAGACTATGTACACTCAGGTCTATGAAGAGTGGTGTAGAGACTTACAGGTAAATATTTTCATTCTATTTTGAACATTATGGATATCTGTATTAAGTGTCTTCTTACTTGAACCTTATATTTTTAGGCACAAGCTCAGAACGGTTCTCTACAGCTTTCTCTAGACAAACCTGTAGTTGAGTTTAGCGCGAGCAATCAACTGATGGTGGTGAATTTCAATCCACGTTTAGTGAGTGTGCAACTTGAGGCTCAAGCGCTGTCGGCGTTGGGCTTGCCACCGCCTGCATCCGCTGCAGCGCTTGATACGCTAACTGATGCGTTAACCTACGCTAGACATCTTCAACAGGTAAATGCAATTACATAATTATTTTGATCGCGGCCTCTAACGAATAAATAGATATGTAGTTCGTGTTTGATCCGAGGTTTCCTCCTTTAATATTAAAGGCCAACATAGGCCATATTCTATCATGCAGTCCGAACGTAGGTACAGAGGTAAATATTGCAAGAGAATTGAATCTTTGATGTTTCCTTGTTAGGTAAGTGAAACCATAACTTAATTTTTGTTTCTTTATAAAATTTCATTATATTTTTTTTTGATTATTCAAAGGTGGCATCGTTCCATAATACGTTGGGTGAGCGCATGATCCCCTCGACAAGGCCGATGATGCTGCAAACAGCATTAGACTTGTCCTCGTTAGTGCAGGACCAGAAGGCCGTGTATTGGGACGACGCCGAACAGCTGGCCAATTACACTGATAAATTGAAGAAAATTGTTTTGAAACTTGAATCCCAGGTACAATAATCAGCATATTTATTAGGCCTTTCCTGCGTTCCCGAATGTTCTAATGTATCGCGGGATTATAACATATAGTCTATGTTACTTCTGTATTAAGTAGCTTTCGAATAGTGAAAGAAATATTAAAATCGGTCTATTTGTTTTCGAGTTTATTCATTACGAACAAAAATACAAATCTATACTAAATATAATATCTACTAGGTATATCAGTTTGATCCTTCACCGTGATCATAGTCTCATCAGACAGATGTTCGAAACTAAGGATATGGATTGTCGGAACTCATGCTTTGATCTTGAATTTAGCGTTACGATTATAATTTCCCGATTAAATATTTTTTTGCACAAATGGTCTATTGCAGAATTCGTACTTGACGAGTCAGCATCTAGCAATAAGAAACATTGTGGAAAAGCTTATGGACACAGAACTCTTAGCCAAGCAGTCAGAGTGGAAGAAAAGCGTCAAAGATATACGAGATATTATTGAAAAGGTATTATTCAGGCATTTTATATTCCCCTCTTTCTTAGTGCTCCATTGGTATGAATTTCAATAAGTAACCAAAAAAATAGTAACAAAATAAGAGTCTTTGGCCTCTGTGCTTTGCACAGGTCGGTGACACATTGGCTTACTGCTAGCGTCTATAGGCGTCGATGACTTAGCATGAACGCCTGCTGGTCAGCCTTCTGCTATCAAAATATAGGTATAAGAATAGGTTTTTATAGGAGCAGGTAGGTTAGTTAGAGAGTTAGAAGAACTACATTTCGCGCGTGCACTTTAACTAAAGTGCAACCGAGTTAAAAGCAAGATGGCGGAGCGCTTCGATCTCTCAGACTGCACGGTGACGAGACACTAAGATATCCTTTCTTTAATGGATACCACGACACATTATTGAACATTGATCGAATTGGAAATGTTTAGAAATTATCGATAAAATAATATTTCTAGGTGGAAGGGGATGGTTACAAAAATACAGAGCTGTGGAGATCCCACTGGGATTGGCAGTTGTATAAAGCACTTGAGTGCCAATACATTAAAACGTTGCTCTCCTTACATAAGCACTTCCCGCATGTCAAAGTGGACTTAGTACTCCGGTAAGTGATTCAACTTTTTATTAAGTATACCAAGATTTCATTAGTTTTATGAAATAATATCACTATAATTTATACCTATTCTTTCCCACTACTTGGATCGTAATATACTCGCATGTTGTCCTTAAATGGTGATCATATTATTATGTATCTATAGGACTAATGAAAGCCTGCCAGAGAATGAAATAGGTAGTTTTCATGTACCACGTGTGAAATGCATACATTTAACTTTTTTTCGTTTAATTAATTTCAGTGGTCACATGGTTCGCGTCCAACCTCCCATAGAAGAGATACGAGTGCAACACTACCACCAATTACGCCGCCTTGTGTCTATGCCCGCACACTTTGTTGGCTTACAGAACAACATCACTGACAATCAATCCATATTCACCGCTATTGTTGATAAGTAAGTCACTATTGTGATTAAGTATATATTTTGATAACAAATGTATTAGCAACAGCTTTGTTATTGTCAAAGTTTATGTCACAGCAACACTATGTATAATCTCTGGGTAATCTGTTTGATAGGGGCTTGTCGTCAGGCCAATATATGTTTTCAAATGGATATAGCATCACGTGAGATTTATTTGTTACGGTAATCTGAAATGTTCTATAAGTTGTTCTCAGTAGGTACTATGAACTTTATGGTCTGCTTGCTACCGTGCCACGGCTTATTCCGCGTTCTCGAAGATCCGGGATAATGGACCTAGCAATGGTGAAAGAATATTTCAGATAAGTCCCGTGATTCAGGCCGCATGCATACAAAGTCACAAAATTTACAATCTCGCTCACTCTTTATAAATTTAGATTCTTATATTGATGATGAGCGGAGATAGTTGATAATGTAAAAGATAATAAAATTGTAAGTGTAACAGACTCAAGGTTACAGAACAACTTCATATTGCAGATGCAAATATGCAGATCAGGGCTTTTATAATTTCGGATCTTTTAAGCTACTTATGTTTTTGATCGTAATTATAATCCGGTGATAGCTACAGTTAGTAAAACCGTGGGGCTGAACTATTAGTTTAATACATAACATTGCCCAGGCACAGTTGGTTGGGCAACAAGGCGGTGCAACAGATAGAAGCGTCGCTGTCGCGCCTGGAGCGGCTGTGCGACGCGTGGTCGCGGCGCGGCGCGCTCGCCTGCGTGCCCGACCTCGACAGCCTGTGTGCTCTACATCTAACGGAGCCTGAACACTGGGAGCTCAACTTTAAGGCTTGCAAGGCTTATGGGCAAGCTGTTGCTCAGATGACATTGTAAGTGCTTGCAAAAAGTGATGAAATTAATTATATATCGACTAAAATAGGCCTTCACAGGCACTTATGAATGGTCAAACTAACGCCGGTTCGGAAGGTTTCTACTCAATATTATTGACGATTGAGATATGTTAGTCAGTCATTAATTTCTGATTCACGTTATTAGGTGCGGCCAGCTATGCGGGTACTACTTAATCTGCTACAACTTTTTTGCATACTTTCTAGCCGTTTAATCTTCACCACAGCATTTCACGGCGTTACTACCGCAGTCCTACTGAGGATATAGTGACAATAAGATGTTCGACAGACTAGAGCAGGTCTCATCAATCTCTCAGTACCTATAACCCTTTTATTTACTGATGATGATATATAATCTACCCTATGCCTTCCTATTACTATTTATCTGATACCGATGAAACTTTAGTAACTATTTCTACGCCGGCTAAGATTCCTGACACTAAAAAACAAGTCGCATAGGAACGCATGCCGGGATCTTAAAATATTAAATCAAATGATAAATTATTCTATTCTTTTTAGTGAGGACGAGAAAATAGAGTGGATATCAGTAGGCACGGCTGCGTTAAGGCGAGAAATGGAGTCCCAAGCTCGCGCGCTCTGGGCCTGTCTCATATCCTCCCTACAGGCCAGCTGTCGCGCTGATGGAGCACAGCTTGATGCTTTTGTTGCCAACGCCACAGTCATGCTGGAGGATAAAACAATGCCCAAAAACGCTAAGGAGTTAGCTGAAGTTAGTGGAAAACAACAGGCTTTGCAGGGGAACATGCCAGAGGTATACAAGCTATTTGCGTTACTTAAAAAATATCTCAGGACATTCTTTATACACGGCCCTGATCCCAAACTAAGCAGAGCTTGTACTATAGAAACCATATAATTGATATACTACTTTTTCTCTACATCCATACTTATATAGATGTTTACACTCAGACACAGACCAAACAGACATATGCATGCGCATAAATGTTTGTCCTGGGTGGGAATCGAACCCACGACCTGTGGCGTGGAGGGTCTCTAACCTCGAAGCCAACTGGCTCGTATATTGATTGATCCATCTTTAAAATCTTTAACAGAGGATACCTAGTAAAAAATGTAAGCCTATGTTCTTGCCTTAGATGGAGAAATTGGTTGAAAATCTTAAACGCAAAGGTCACATGCTGCGTACGTGGGGAGGTGACGTGTCAGTGAACGGAACCATCAAAGAATGGCAAAAGATACGCGAGCTCATGATAAGCCACCAGCAAATGTTTGAACATCAGGTAGGTCTTCAACACACGTACTTATATTAATAATTTTGTAGTAGGTAGGTACACGTTCGTTCGATGAAACGCGGCGACATGCGACATCTATATATCTTTTATCTATAAATAGAACATGTTAACATTGGTAGCAGGTAACTGCTGTTTTCATGATTAAAATTATTTTTATCACCTCTAGGCTGAAATAGTGAAATCAAGTTTAACGGGAGAATGGGATAATCTAAACACGAGCGTGGACGCGTGGGTGTCGCGGTGGTCGCAAGCGAAGCCGCGGCTCGACGACACGCGGGACCTGCGCTACGAGGACATGCTCAATAGATGTCGCTCTGTGTTCGAAGCGCACGCGCACTGGACTAAACTTGTAGCTGATAGGGACGAGTTATTGTAAGATCTACAACAATTTCTTTATAAGAAGCTTGAATCTTGTAGTTCCTTACCTAAATGGAAAAAAAACTTATTGTGGAGGATTGTATGTTTCACCTTGTATTTGTGAAGGATTTGATACTGTATTCGAAGGTGGAAAGCACAAAAGCTTAGAACGTGAACGCTGCTAAAACTAACCATATTTTGCTGTATGGAAGGAAACAGAGCCCGTTTATATGACTCTCGACTATAGATAGATGCGTGCAAACAAGTTCGAACTAACCAATTACATCTTTATTTTATTCTCAGTGCATATCTATTATGAAGACGATTTTATTAGATGCTTTTTGAGTCATTTACCTACAGTACATTATTACATTCGTATACTTTCTATAGAGAGTATTATAATAAATAAATACTTTTATAAGAGAATATTTTTAATTTATCCATCTAGGAAGGAATGCGAGAAGTTTAATCTTGAGTTGAAAATATCCGAGATATGGCAACAAGCTGAAAAACTTATTACGGAATATGTCGATCTTTGGACCTCACTAAAAGATTACAATGAAGGTACTACACTGTTACTATCTATATTGTGTTATTTATGCTTCAGTAAAATAATTGGGACGATGAAAATAAAATACAATATCGATATATATAAAAACACTAGCTGACCCGGCAAACTTTGTTTTGCCATATTTACTTTATAATAAACTATACATGAAAATGTATCGTAGTAGAATTATTATCTTCGATAGGTGACCCGACAGTCGTTGTCCTGTTTTAACTATAAATATTGAATTCGAACTGGTATGATTAATAACAAAAATCCAAAAACATAGTATTTATAAATCCAATGCTTTAAGATACACAAAAAATGAACTTATAATATGTGACGCGATTGCTCTAACTGTGATGAACACACACTTAAGTGCTAAAAATTAAGTATAAAAATTTTCATAAATATTCCGATTGAATCAACTGCGACATGTGCACTAAGTCATGATAAATTAATTATTTCAACAATATAATTCCGACGCCTGCCTCTGTTTAAAACGATATTGTCAAATGACTGACATTTATGTCAAACACCATAAGGTTACATTATAAGAGTTTATATTATTCTCAAAAGCGGTAAGGTTAGAAAAGTTAATATGGTCGTTATGTTTTTTTAAGTTTTCTAATTTTCCGCGCAACTTTCTTAATTTTTTCGTTCATAAGAAAGAACCATCTCCTGACAATAACAAACACAACAAAAAAAAAATTGCGAAATCGGTCCAGCCGTTTATGCGTGATGTCGTGACCAAGGGAAATAGGTATTCATTATTATATATATAGATTCTTATTTTTAGTCTAGCCGAAAACGGCTGCACCAATTTGGCAATTTCTCTAATTTAAATGTTCGCTATAGTCCGAATAAAGTTTAAGGAAAAATCGGTAAAATTACACAGAAATGTGTTAATTAAATTGAAAATACTTTTTATATGAGACTTTTATACGAACTCAAGACCATAACTCACGATTTGAAGACGCACTGCAATGCATGCCGGGAGCAGCTAGTATACAATAAATAAATTATTATTTGTATTATTTTTTACCAAATATTTTTTTCAATATAGCGCCATGGCTCCCCATTTAAGCTATTCGAAGTAATAAGAACACAATTATTTTTATAGAATTTCAATCAATCGCCGAACAAGAGTGGATTGTTTTTCAAAAGAAGCTACATTTGCTCGACGAGTTCTCGTCGAAATGGAAGGGACAGTTGGAACCATACACAACAGTCACGTTGTTTATACAGCAAGAAGTTAATAAATATATGGTAAAACCTTTTTTAATTAGCCTGTAAGTAGGCCCCGTACACTTGGAAAAAGTCCTTGTTACTTACCTACATCAAAATACTATTATTTATGAAAATAACTCAAAATCTTATAAAGATAAGTCTTAGCTTTACTTATGTGTAGGTACTGTTCAGTAATTCTATATTTATATTGTATTAGTGGCGTCATGCGATATAATGTTAGCCAAATGTTCTCATGATGTCATAGTGATCGAACCGTTTCATAGACATTTTTTTTTGTGGGTGAATAATATAAAATAAGCAATAGACTGCTCCTAGTGCAGAGTTCATCCGGGGAAGTACTGCCACCTTACACACTTCCGCCGTGAAGCTGCACTTGCGTGCACTTGTATTTATTAATTTCGGGTAAAAGGTCGAGGGAGCCGGTGAATTTAGAGGCACATGGGCAAAACAACTTCACATCTCGGAGTCAACAACGCATTGGCAACGTCCCTGGTTTATTCATCCATTATATAAGCAACACAATTATTGAAAGGACACACTGTCCTTCGCGGTTTTACCCGCGTTATATACACAATACCAATCGATAACCGATGTTATGGAAGGAATGGAAGCCGTTGAACGGCCAGAAGTTATACAGAATGTTGGCAATCTGTATCGTGTCGTCAGATCGGATCGGTGTGTCGCGCTCTTAGTGCTCTCATAGTCTTAGGGGCCCCATTATATTATAGTGTCCAGGGCCTCCAATATTTTAAAGACGGTCCTGTATATTTTCCCAGGATAAAACGTATGTTAATATGCGTTCATCCAGGTTATAATCTAAAAAAAATAGCTTTATTTCAGAAATCATTTTAACAAAATTTACGCCGGGAATTCCCAGTCGATATACGTATGTGCTAAGCTTAATCCAAATCCGTGTCAAAGTTTCATGACAGAGTATCAATCATCCATACATCGATTCTTACAAAATTTTCGCATTTAGGTATAATATATGTAGGATTTACAATATTTCTTCAAATCAGGACCTTACTATACTACTGAAGTACCTCCGAGGTACCGAGTTCACGGAGCGTCACTGGCGAGAAGTATACGGGCTTCTTGAGATGATTGAGTACAAGAAACCTGACACTCTTCTTGTAAAGGATCTACTGAACGTTGCCTTAAATATTAAGAAGAATTTCAAAGCTTTACAGGTAAAGTATTAGCTATTAAATAAAGATGCAGGTCTTTTGTTTTGTGAGTTAATTAAGAACCAATTGTCTGTAACATTGTGTAACTGACATTAAATAAATAGATGGTCTTCCGGTAAATAGGCAATTGATCTTTTGAATAGGTCTGAATATGTACATAATTTTTGTACTGTGAAACAAAGTCTCTATTTTTGTCTATTTGTTGCGGATAGGTCTTTTAAACTTAGCAATAGATATGGGGTTTTCACTATCATTTAAAGAACATAAGAAAAGACGAAGCTGGGACGGGACCCTAGTGTATTATACATAAGGTAGATATACATATTTATGAAACCTTATTTTTACAAGATGTAATAATGTTTAACAGAAAATTTGCACCTCTGCTTCGAGTGAATCAGCCATACGAAGCGCCCTCAATGACTTAGAGCTGTGGTTCGCCGGCGCGCGATTCAATGTTATTTACTACAGCGACAAAGCAAAGCGCCCTACGCCAATCGTAAAGGACTTCAAAGATTTACTTGTTAAGGTAAATTTATATATGCAACAAAAATTACCATTTGCCTTGTAGTTTATAGTTTAGACTATACAATATTAAATTAGGCAATACATCCTGCTTATTATGATTCGATTCTACCAATTCACAAACGGGTGGCTCGAAAATGAATGTTGCTGACAACCAAGCTTCTAGGGTCTCATAGGAATACAGTGCATAAAATATAGTATAAAAAAATGTTAATTCGAGAGCTACCAAATTTTGTGAAGCCTCCATAACAGTATTGTATTCAATACTAGCTTAATAATGGACTAAAACAATAGTTTTAGTCCATTATTTTACATTAATCTAACCCATCTACAAGTATGACAAAATGTCATTGTTAACAAGTTGTCCCTCTTACAACCTGTCTCCCCGTGCTAATAAATTTCACACTATTAAAACTAAATAGTTTTCATAATTTCAGTACTGTTGTTATAGTAAAAGATTTCAGCTCCAACACTTCTGTGGTTCAGGTAGTTATAGTTAACCTTATTTATATTAAAAACAGATAGAGGAACAACAATGGGTGGTGTCATCGGTGAGCGGTGGCAGCGGCAGTGGCGGCGCGGATGCTTGTGCTGCGTGGGAGACCAGACTGCGAGCGGCTCGCCAGCTAGTGAGGGCGACACATCATGCACAGCGAAGGTACTCTTTTGCTAACTTTATATAGTTCATGCACGGGCATAGACATGAGTTGGGAAGAAGACACATATTATTTATGGACTGGAAGGTGGCTTCTCCGTAACTCCGTACGCGGACAATCCAGCGAGCACCGAAAGATTAAGAAACTGAGTTTAGGGTGCCCTGTGTGACCTTGGCTGGATTTCGTCGCGAGACTGAGTGGCGTTGTAACAGTCATCGCTAGCGAGGATGATTTTGATTTTGACGGTCATCATACTACTGATCTTTCGTTGCCAGGCTCGGCGAGGACGGTTTCGGTCTAATTCATACGGAACAGTGTATAAGTGTGCGGAAAACTATTAACGGAATAGAGGACTCTGTCTGGCTATGCTACTGTCTATCTCTGTCTTACACTACGGAATCTGATGAGAGATGAACAATATTTTAGATGTTAGTAATAAAGTTAAAGAGATACTGTGATACGATGTAAAAAAGCAACAGTATAAAATAACAACACGGCTTTAATTTCAAACATAATCTTAGGCTCTAGGAGAAACTCAAAATTAATATCCGTTAGGCAATTAGCCTTCAAAACAGATTAATGCAAATTATAAATTTCTCGTGACAATATAAACAATGATTGTTTAGAGTATTTTGTAAAGTTGAGTTTAACTTTTTATTATTGACTGTCATATTATTCGTCATTCGTCTTCCACACGGCAATTGAGTCTAGTTTTATTGCGGACCATAAGGATAATGAGGATGTGGGTGGATGATTGGCAAACTCCCTGGTATTGCAAATGGCCTAAAGCGGTGGATACTTACTTTCCATTAGGTGGACCGTCTGGCAGTGTTAGGGTATCGGAAACCAAAAAAGTTTTATTTTAATACTTGTTTACGCCTTACAATTTTATGCGCGTTCCCGTGTGATCAATAGTTTTCAGGGAATAAAAATTATTCTGTGTGCTATTCGAACATATACTCTATCAATGTGTGATAAAATCACTAATATCATTTTTTTTTACATTTACCATATTTAAATGAATAATTATTCTGTGTCATTCTTTACACACCACGTGCTTAATGAACTTAGCAGACCTTATGAATTATTTAGTTTGATTTTCTGTTTGTGCTTTAAAAGGAATATATACACACCCCTTCATAAAAGTAAAATAAAAACATTGCAAATTGTTATCAAACAAAGCAGGCAGAGTTGAGCACAATTATGTCATTAGTCGCGGCGCGGGCGCGCTATTGAGGGATTTGCGCTCGCCGCAACATGTGCACGACAGATGTGCAAGCTATTTCGACTTTTAGAACATTCGGTTTAGATCCCGTTTGGTTAGATGTTTTATTTTTATGTAATGTTAAGTACCTACTAACTTATTTCTTAGCTATTCTTGATGTCAATTTTAATCATTTGATTCCAGCTTTTTTATGTATGAACCTAATTGGTTGGTAACGGTTGGAAACTAAATTAATCAATGAGGGGATTCCCCTTAAAAATGCAGAAGGCGGTATAATATTATCAAGTGACATAAAATGTTAAATAGGTATCTATTACTTAAAATGTGCCTACTTATCATCAACACACAGCTCAAAATACTATGTATAAAATTTGTTAACGTAGCCTTTCGCTGTATCTTCTCGTGCATTTGTTATGTTTGTGAAATTCAACTCCCATACGCATTCGTGTTAAACTTAGAACAAATGCTAGTTTTATTAAAAAATTTACTACAGTCATAAATACTACATGGTTTGCATTTTATTTAGAACTTAATAATGTTTTTACTTTAAAAAGAAATTTATAACTAACTAGCTGCCCGGACAGACGTCGTTCTGTCGAAATAAGTCCATACAAAAATGCAGGAATTCGCTCGCAGCGCCACCTACCGGGTCCAATTGTGAATCTAAACCATCCAGGGCACCACCCAAACGCAAACAAAAAAAAACATTCCAATCGGTCCAGCCGTATTAAAAAAGAAGAAATAATTGAATTTCACGGTATTTCGTTTACTACAAAATAAATTTAATTTATACATTAGCCTCAATAACACGTGGTAATCATGATATTGAATTGTAGCTTATATGACACGTTCGTAGATTTACCATAGCAGCGCCATCTATTGATGACTTACTCAACCCAGTCGAAAGGTATCGACATCTCTTAGAATCATTTGGAGTTAACAGATAATTGTGACTGTCAAATAATAACAGACAAATAATTAGCAATAAATTAAAATTGCGACTATAATTTGAGATTTAAACTATCCTATCTCTCAAGTTGGATCGAACTGCACATGGTGTGCGAATTTTATTATAATCGGTTAAGTGGTTTAGGAGTCCATTGAGGACAAACATTGTGACACGAGATTTATATATATTAAGATATTCACATTGCTAAAAGAGATAAACTTCTATAGTTGCTTCTAAGTTAATTCTATAAATGGAGTTGGTACCTACACGTCACATTAGTAGCCAGTCAGCGTCTCTACACGCACAAATGAAACAAGTGAGAAGCGCTTACTGACTATATTTGGAATCTTGATAGCGATGGCCATAAGGAGTTTTTACTCTTCTGACTTGCCTTCATATAGAAAGTTATTCGTTTTCTATGCTATTAGTAACTGAATTACTTACAAAAATGTATAAAAAACTATGCTTTACAAAACTTTTCTGTAATAAATAATGCGCAAACTATCTGAACACTTGCTTGTTTTTTAGAACCTATAATTTGTTACATATAAAACTTCCTATTTGAATGTCAAAGAAAAACGAACCCTATTCCTTCATGATAAGGTTTATCTGCATAATCGCACAAACATTGGATTATTAGACGAACATTACTACGAACGCTATAACGCTAATTTTCTAGGACATTCTTCAATGCATAATGGACTTCTTATATGAAACAGACTTTAAGTGATGATATGATATTTTATGGTACCTTAGTTAGTTCAAATAAATATCCTGAGACATTCTTTACACACGGCCATCTGATTACAAACTAAGCGGAGCTTGTACTATGGAAACCAGATAACTGATATATTACATATAGTACTTTCTTTTGTAAATACATACTTATATTGATATTTGCACCCAGATACAGAACAAACAAACATGCCCATGCACACAAATGTTTGTCCTGGGTCGGAATCGAACCCGTGACCTGCGACTTGGCCGTCAGCCTTTATAAACAACATTGATATAAAACAACTTCTTTAGGAACTGTGTATGTTTTATAATTACTACCTATACTTCCTCTAGGATGTATGTAAGTAGGTACATAGGTGCTCAAAACTTTTAACAAGTCTTATTAAACTAATAAACAAGTGTAAGCTTAGATTAGACATTGTTCGAAGGATGGAAGTTTGCATTAAACCTATATGTCTAGATAACATGGGGTCACTGTCCTGAGGCTGAACATGTCCCACGTTATACAAAATTAGGCGACAAGCTATTAAGATAGCGTACGCTTTAATAACCCACTAAAATAGACGTATCTTTCAAGTCATATAAACTCTTGTAACCTCCGAGATTTATTTAGGTCCTGACCATAAAGACACATTATCCACTATGTTATTTAAGCTTTGTTTCAGTATTTCCTTTTTATTTATTCCTAATGCGGGTTGGCATCCGGCAAAGGGCTACATTTAAAATCGTCACAAAATTAACCTAAACCTCATCGCATCCCTCAAGTATCGTAAGGAGTGACTAAAGTGCATAATGGCGCACTTAACACTATGCACCAAGTGGTCAAAAGCATACCCACAGAGTTATTAACCGAACCAGCCGAAAAAAAACAGCTAAATCCCTTATAATATTTAATGCACTGAATGAACAAAAATCATACTTATTGTGCTGGCCACATATTATTGGTAGATAATGAGATTCCATTTAATCGTTCTGTCTGATTTCTTTCTAATATGTTTTATATAAATTTTATTCAGATGAAATACAAACATTTTTAAAGTGCATACCACCGATTCAGTTTGTGCCGCGTTGTCGCAAGCAACCACGGTGGGAAGAATCGTACGTATATCTTTATCTCTTTAACATAACATAAGTATTTAAGAAAAAAAACATTACAAGTTCAGTAACTACATTGAATTAATAAAAAACATGTCATAGGGACCTTAGGAATAGTTAGTGTTTTTGTAGTTAGCGGAACTTAAACCACAGTCAGTCTGTGAAGTCTTGTTTCGTTAGCTTCGGTCAACGACGCTTACAGTGAGGCAGTAATGCGCCAGAACGAGCTTTTATGATCCTTCTTACTTCACAGATTCGATACAGTTACGACATCATAATTTTAGAATTCTCTTCCTGCTAGTGCATTTGCGGCTTAAGATTTTCTAATAAGGAATGAAATCAATTATATAACCCAGTAGCATTATATTATTAATTTATCTTAGGTATTAGTATATGATTGCCAAAATAGATACGTTTTTATCAAGGCCGGTCACTATGAGAAAATTCCCAGAGATATTTGCTCCATGACGTCGATTTTAGTGTTGAAATTAACATTTTTATAAATTTTCTAGAGGAACCTTAGATATTTTGAATATTTATTATGTCGCTTGTGAGCATTAATGCAGTTTTTCTCAAAAATATCTCCAAATTAAGTGCCTCGATGAATCGCCAGTATAGTATGATGTATTATAATTATTATTATATGCATATGCATAAATACAAATGTGTAAGAATGAAATGTATCGATCATGTCCGTATCTACAATAAATCTTTGGTACATTTATATATTAGGCGTACTATTTAAATTGTTATGTCCATTTACCTACGGCAACAGATAAAGGCGGCTCAGATCCGTAGCCGAGCATTTATCTTCTGTGAACTTTGACATGATAACCGCCTTTTGAGAATGAACCCTTATCGACGCGAAAGCGTTCATTCACTGCGATGCGATTGTGGTGATGACGACGTTCTCAAAAGATTTCTTTTTGTATTAGCTTTTTCTTTATCAGTAATAAAAAATAAAGACGGCAAAGACTGCAGTTGCACTCCTTTGATCAAATCAAATTCAGCGTAAGAAAATACAACATCTAAAGTGAACATGCACATGATCAAATGTTCAAATAGAAATAATAATGTATGGATGAATATGAATATATAATTAGGAAAAACAAACATAATATAAATATGTATTTAAGATAATAGGGAAAATACAATTCTTTCCCTTGAGATTCAGTCGCGCTCTTGCAATTCGCGTACAAAAAGTAGTTGTTGTGTTTGTTATTTTGTTGTAAGTAATATTAAATAAAACAACGTAATAACTTTAAAAAACTCCTAATTCCTATGAGGTTTCTAGTCAACTTGACACTGATAAGGGGTTATCGTTTAAACTGTTGAAATTGTTACAATTTATCTGTATAGTTAAAGAGGCCACCATTTTTATTCTAAATCGTCCAGTTATAAGTGACGTCACTACTACACACCTAAAAAGTCACTAACAAAGCATGCGTAAGTGCCTTCAATCATCTTAAGACTTGTACTAGGTTAGCCTCGGATAGCTTTTATGCCCTAATGCGTATATTTGTAAGCTTCATATGAGTACTAAGGGTCTAATAATATGTTGAACAAATCTCTAGAACTTCCACTAATCGACACATATATTTTGAACTCAGTTGGAATGCTACTGATTAGACATAATGCTGCAAAAATTATGACCTAATTGAATGCCAAAATATTATATACCTACTACTGTTTTGATAACTATACACTTATGCAAACCATGATTTATTTTGCCTCATTCAAATCGAATCGAAATCTAAGTACAAACATGTCTGAATATTTTTTTTCCGCTGACATTAGCCACCCTTGTAGCCTTGTACCTCTTTTACAAGCTTTTATTAACATCTGACTGAACACCCTCATAGCTTATGAAATGCCAAACAAACCTCGCTATTTTATTCATCGTAACTTCATAGACGTACACACAAAAAATTCGATATTTGCAAATTCGTAGATCACCCCTGTAAAACTTTTTACTCACGTTTGCTTTTAATTTTACAAATGTTGATTACTTTATGTGTATACGTATAAGGTTCTAATTTGATGATGTCTTAGAAATCGCCAATTGTCTATGTGTTCGTGTGTGCTCATTTATTAATACATATGCACTAATGAACTTTGTATTCAACAAATCACTTTAAATGGCTAGACAAAATGTAATGCAAGTATGTTAGCTTGTACTTATTGCTGTGGTTTGGTAGGCGTTCCGTCCGCTAGGTTTATTTAGTCCACTGAACAATGTGAGGGCTTTATCCCTTTCCCTTTTGTCTCTCATCTTTTGCGGTAAACCCACTCTTACCTTTAGTATCCGTGCTCTATGCTCTGCCATCTTATACCTTATGCTTATACATATTAAAGTTATTGATCAAGTAAGGAAACGTAATGTGGTTAGATACCCAGATCTGCTTATTTTGGGACCATTTGAAGAATGTCCCTTGATGTATTTTATTTACATATCTGCACGGTTTATATTGTGATATAGATGTAATAGCTATATATCATTTGGGATATTCAACGTCCAGTTGAAACCATCAACTCAGAGTTTTTGTATAAAGTAGATATACAACATAGTTACTATACTAACTTAAGTGTGTCTTACAAACAAAAAGTAGCCAAATTATGCCTAATTTCTTACGTAACCTACTTGATAACTTAATTAACCAATGATTGTATTAGCGAAAAATCCTTATAAAGTTTAGTTCTTTCTAATAGCCGATCGTTAACGTGGCAGGTAAAGGGCATAATATAATTTTGTTTCTTTTTCTCCCTCTTTATCCCGATTGTACCTTAACCACATGTTTAATATCTTTATGAAGAATCTATGAATGGTAAATGATGTACAGTAATGTGGTATACCATAGGTGGTCTGCCTGATAGGCAGTCATGTTGATCGCGAATGTTTTATCAGTGGCGGATGTGTAGGGCGGAAGGCCGACGGCTCTGACGAGTCGGCTGTCGGTATCGGCTGCGTGAACAAGAGGTCCGACAAATTGTTGCCTTTTTACTCCTCAATTCTTTTCACTAAATAAGCACAACAATTCTTTAAGCCTTCGGTAGTTACACTATCAAATGCTTTTATTTATATTGAAGGTATGTAACCAGCTAAGTATGGGTATAAATAGTGATCGTCTATACTAATAATATTATAAAGAGGAAAGATTTGTATTTAAGTACGTTTGTCACTCTTTCACGCAAAAACTACTAAACGGATATAGATGAAACTTGGCACATAAATAGAGCATATCCTGGAATAACATATAGGCTACTTTTTATCCGGGGAAAATGTGATATCCTTCGGACACGCGGGTAAAACCGCGGGGGACAACTATTATTTGATAATTTTGAAGCTTTTAGGTCACAGGATGCCTCGTTTTACTGAGCTACATTTTATGTCAACGTTATTATAATAGAAATCTTAATAAGGAAAGTCTGTTGGTTGTAATAATTACCAAAACAAAAGCGCATCCCGAAATGCCGTGTTATTTTTGTTGCTTAGTGCCCGTTTCGGAGAACGGCACTAGCGGGCGCGCGGGCGGGAGCGGTCGTCGCCTCGTACAGGGCCGCATTCCACACTCAATACCTGTTTCTATAGATTGAATGGAAATACTCGAGAACATTGTACGGCATTATATTTATTTGCATTACATTACACTTTTAGGGGTTTTTTGATTCTTGAAACATTTACAAACATTAAAACTAATTGGTTAATTCGTCAAGGGAGAAATGATTGTTTTTAGATGTATGAATCTATAAGAATATATTAATATTAGGTTTTAAAATTATAAAATATATTTATCAAGACATAAACTCGAACTGTCATTGTTTGTATCTATCAGATTAAAATTCAAAGAGCCTACTCCTTATTTACAAAGTCATCAAAACAGCCCGTTTAAACGTCAGCTAAATAAGAGCTTTCTATAAAATCCGTATAACATATCTACAAATTTTATCTCTCAAATCAGCTTATTTATATCGTGAAAATTGTATTCGACAAGTGTACCATCTTCGTTAAACACGATATCAAATATGTTAAATAGAGTGAATAATTGTTAGAAGTCCGGCCCTGTTTATATAGGGCAGAGGGGTGTGCGGGGGAAGTGAGGCAGCGCGAGAGTGGCGCGGCTCGAGTGTCCGAAGCGGCAACCCAACAGTGCAGTAAGCGGCGCGCTCGGAGCCCGAACCGCGCCATGCCTCTGCGCGCTTTGTTTATCATCTCAGCGCTTATCGCCGGCGGCGGCGCCGTGTACAGTCGAGAGCGCGACCGCCTCCGCGCCGACCTCATAGATCGCGCTTGTGAATTAAGCTCATGCTACCCGGCCACCGGCAACCTACTCATCGGTCGCGAATCGCGGCTCCACGCTTCGTCGACATGCGGATCCGACGGCCGCGAGCGCTATTGCATTGTGTCGCATTTGGAACCGAAAAAGTGCTTTTGGTGTGACTCGACTAACAACACGATCCACAATCCCTACCTTAACCATCGGGTACAGAACATTATCTACAAGTTTTATCCCGGAACGCGTACAAAATCTTGGTGGCAATCTGAAAATGGCAAAGAAAATGTTACGATCCAGTTGGATATGGAAGCTGAGTTTCACCTTACCCATCTAATAATTCAATTCAAGACGTTTCGCCCTGCATCAATGTTAGTGGAAAGATCTTTTGATTTCGGAAAAACATGGCGTGTTTATCGGTATTTTGCTCACAATTGTGATGATTTCCCTGTTCCGAATCATACTCAGCGGTCATTGACTGAAGTTGTGTGTGAATCTCGTTATTCGGGAGTATCGCCATCCAGTGAAGGGGAAGTTATATTCAGAGTGCTGCCACCTAACATAAATGTTCCGATTACAAACCCGTACTCAGAAGAAGTTCAAAATTTATTGCGTATGACGAATCTCAGAATAAATTTCACCAAACTTCACACTCTCGGTGACGATAAGCTGGACAATAGAGCTGAAATACAAGAAAAATATTATTATGCTATATACGAAATGACTGTACGCGGTTCATGTTCATGTTATGGTCATGCATCTCGATGCCTGCCGATGCCTGGAGTGGAATCAAAAAACAACATGGTCCACGGACGCTGTGAGTGTACTCATAATACTCGAGGATTGAACTGTGAATATTGCGAAGATTTTTACAATGACCTGCCATGGCAACCAGCTGTAGGAAAAACATCTAACGCATGTAAAAGGTGTACATGTAATAATCATGCGACTACTTGTCATTTTGATCCAGCTGTTTACAATAAGACGGGAAAAATGAGTGGAGGTGTGTGCGATAATTGTCATCACAATACAATGGGAGTGAACTGTGAGCTCTGTAAACCGAAGTTTTATAAAGATCCTAATGAAAAAGATATTCAAAGCCCCGAGATATGTAAACCTTGTGATTGTGATCCCCAAGGAACAACCGATCAGGAGATTCTTTGTGAAGGCGAACCTGATCCTGTGAATAATAAAACAAGTGGTCGTTGTCTTTGTAAATCTAACGTCGACGGACTTAGATGTGATAGATGCAAAGACGGATTTTGGAATTTTGATCCACACAATCCCGAGGGATGTGAATCATGCACTTGCGATAGGCTCGGTACTATAAATGAACGTGGTTGTGATGCTACTACCGGTAATTGTTTCTGTAAACGTCACGTCACGGGTAGGAATTGTGATCAATGCCTCTCTGAGTTTTATGGTCTTTCAGATAGTGATGATGGTTGTTTGTCCTGTGACTGCGATGTAGGTGGTTCGCTAGATCGTGACTGTGATGTTATAACTGGTCAGTGTAAATGTCGTCCGAATATTTCTGGTCGCCGCTGTGATCAACCGATTCAAAACTTCTTCGTAGGTGCCCTTGATTCTTTTGTCATTGAAGGTGAATCGAGTCAGTGTGATTCGCAAATCGATGATAACGCTATACAGAGTCAACTTTGCCATGTTGTGATTAGAGAAAATTTCCCAGACGGACGTAAAGAAACATGGACAGGACCTGGTTTCATGAAGATTCCTGAGAGCAGTACTCTTGTTTTTATTGTTAATAATTTGAAAACGAGTATGAACTATAACGTGTTAATAAGATACGAGCCACAATCCCCCCAAAACTGGGAGGAAGCTACAATTTTAGTTAAAAGACTTCTACCTATTGATTCTGATTCACCCTGTGCTAACGTGCGGCCTGAAGATGATACCGTGTCTACAAAATTACCTGGTAATCAACGTAGTGTCCTTGTAAATCCCCCTGTATGCTTAGAAAAGGACAAAGAAACTGAAATTCGTATTTACTTAGGGCGGCAAGACGGACATACATCTAACTCCAGAGCATCTATTTTAATAGATTCTATAGTCCTTATCCCGTCTTTTGAGGATTTACCATTTTTCATCAACGCTAGTAATTTGAGAGATGAATTTGATCGTTATAATTGCGGCGATGCGTACTATTATGATCTCAATAGAGACAATATTCCAGAGGTTTGTAAAAAATATCATGCTAGTATTGGTTTCTACATAAGAAATGGTTCTGAATCTTGTCAATGTGACCCATCAGGATCAAAGAGTCATCAATGCGATCCGTATACTGGCTACTGTCAATGTGTTGAAAATATCGTGGGTTCAAGATGTGACCGGTGTGCACCTGGTACATACGGTTTTAGCAAGTTTGGCTGCAAACGATGTGATTGTAATAGTATCGGCTCTTTAGATAATTTCTGCGATGCAACAAGTGGGCAATGTAAGTGCAGGGCTAATACTTACGGGCGTGCTTGTAATTTATGCCAGCCTGGATACTACAATTTCCCAAATTGTCAACAATGTGATTGCAATGGTCATGCAATTGAATGTGATGATAAGTCAGGAGCCTGCAGAGAATGTAGAGATTATACCGAAGGCCATCGTTGTGAGAGATGCGTAGAAGGTTATTACGGTGATCCAAGGCTTGGAGTCGACATACCCTGCAGATCTTGCCCCTGTCCTGGTGTTAAAGGAGATTCTAGTAAGAGCAGTCATGCTGATCGTTGTGAATTAGACCCAGAAACGAAAGATGTTGTTTGTGATTGTAAAGAAGGTTATGCTGGACTGCTTTGTGATGTATGTGCTGATAATTATTACGGGGATCCTATAAAAGGAACTTGTGAAAAGTGTGACTGCAATGATAATATTGACATTACAAAACCTGGTAACTGTGATCCATATACTGGAAAATGTTTAAGATGTCTACACAATACTGCTGGTGAGCATTGTGAAGTGTGTGAAAAAGGATATTATGGTGATGCGATAGAAAAAGCCTGTTATAAATGTAATTGCTCTGAATTAGGCACCAATTTCACAAGTGGCAATTGCGATGGCATAACAGGACAATGCCCATGCTTTAACAATGTTATGGGTATAAACTGTGATCAATGTACGGAAAATCATTGGAGGATTGCACTCGGGACAGGTTGTGATCCTTGTGAATGCGATCCAATAGGCTCTCTGTCCCCTCAGTGTAACCCATATATTGGTAAATGTGATTGTATACCGGGTCACGGTGGAAGGCAATGTGACCAATGTCAAGAAAATCATTGGGGTGATCCAGATGTAGAATGCCATGAATGTCAATGTGATTTATATGGATCAGTTTCTCGACAATGCATGCGAGAGAATGGGTCGTGTATTTGTAAGCCAGGTATTGGTGGATATAATTGTGATAATTGCGCAAGAGGTTACTTAGGTGAAGCACCAAGATGCTATGCTTGTGGGGAATGTTTCGATAACTGGGACCGACTAATTAATGATTTGCGTATCGATACCGACTATGCTATTGGCAATGCTAGTAAAATCAAAGTTGTTGGTGCAACGGGGGCCTATACAAGAGACTTCGATGAAATGACTAAAAGATTGTCAGAAGTAGAAAACATGCTGCAAAGTGCAAAGTTAGGACAAACAACAGTGAAGGAATTGCTTGCCAGTATCACAAACTTACAAAATAAATTAGCCGAAGCGGAGAAAAAAGTCAAGGAAAGTAATGAAAACCTTAATGCTATAACGTCCAAAATAAATTTGGAAAATGTTACATTAGATGGTCTTAGAACAAGCATTGAATATTTAAAAGGAAAAACTCTTGATTTAGGAAATAATGCTACTAAATTACAAGAAGCAAACTTAGAAGGAGCACTAAATTTGACACGTGAAGCTAAACAGAGAGCTGTTAAGGCGGCAGATGAAGCTGAAAACGTACAGACTGTAATTGCTAACACAGATCGCCAAATTAAAAACACTGATCGTCTCATTGAACAGCAGTATTCACATTTTAACAGTACTCAGAGTGAAAACGATAAAAAGTTAGATGATCTACGTGAGCAACTAACGGAACTAGAACTGAAACTTCCAAAATTAAATGAAAAGATGTGTGGACAAGAAAGCGATTCTTGTGATATTTGTGGTGGAGCTGGCTGTGGAAAATGCGGTGGAATATCTTGTGATCAAGGTGCTGTTACGAAAGCTGAACAAGCTTTAGATTTCGCCAACAAGACTGAACATCGAATTAAAGAACATGAGCTTTCTGCTGAAGATTTATCCAGGTCTATTTCTCAAAGAAAACAAGATACAGTTGCAGTGAGAGCCAGAGCTAATGATTTGTTCCACAGGGCGCAAGATTTTAAAATATCTGCGGAACGCGTCACAAATGAAAGCCAAGATTTAACTACTGAGTTGAAAGAATTTTTATCAAATACTTCAAATAGCCCAGCGGACGTAAGAACACTAGCTAAAGATATTCTCAATTTATCCATAAGCATAGAACCTAAAGAAATAACAGAATTATCTCAACGGATTAATTCGTCGGTTTCACAACTAACTAACATTGAAAATATTATAATGGAAACTAAACCAGATTTAGAAAGAGCAAAAGCACTGCAGCAAAATGCAACTGCTGTCAATAAAGCAGCAAACTTAACATTAGAAATGGCTAATAAAGTACTTGAAGCACTGGACGAGGCGCAAGCTGCACAAGATGCAGCAGTAAATGCAATTGAAAAAGCAAACAGTGATATTGAAGCAGCGAACAGTGACCTTATTCCCATAGCCACGGAAACAGAACTGGCGCAGAAAAAAGCGAACGATACAAAGGATGCAGTAGAAGGATTAAGGTTACGTTTGTCTGATTTACAGAAAAATATATTAAAAATAGAGAGCGACGCAGAGCAAGTGAAACAAGAAGCAAATGATGTCGTTAACCGAGCTGAAGGTGCAGAACAAAAGGCAAGACAGTTGAGGCAAGATTTTAAACATACAAACATGTCCCTCGCAGAACGTGCAAGTCAAACCTCTAACTCGAGAGAACGAGCTCAACTGCTATTAAACCGAGCAACTAAGCTCGCTAGTGACACACAAATGCAACTGAAGCTCTTAGCAAATATGGAGGAATTGTATAACGCTCACAATGATCAACTGAATCTTTTAGAAAAAGAAATAGGAGAACTAAACACGCAAATGAATTATTACTTATTTGAAATCACAAATCGATCCGATAATTACCGGTCTTGTACGACGTAAAGTTCGAAAACCAATTGTATCATTACTATAGTGCCATAATACTGTATATTCTACAGTGTTACAATTTTTTTTGTTAAAGTAGTGTGACTACATCGTGTGTGTAATATATTGCAATTAATGGGTTGTTAAGCGTACTAACTCTTGAAATGTTCACTTTTTAATTATTCACATCATATCACTAAATGGTTTTGTGTTTCATGATTTTGTTTGAGATATTGCAATCAATGTGAGTTTTTAAGGGTACTAATTCTTGAAGTATATTTCAATTTCAAACAAATATCAATCAAATGTTCGAATGGGCTTTATTTTATTACATTGTTAATCCTTTTTCTTAATCGTTCAATTCCGTTACATTCAGAGGTTCAGACCTTAATGATTTTTTGTTACCATGAGTTGGTAGAAAAATGTTAATAGTACCGATAAGTGACAAATTTATATTTTGATTATTCTATTCATAGAAGAAACATTAAAACCATAAATTTCCTCCTTTGACCCTACTTAAGAAAACGCATATAAAAAAGTAGATAAAATATATTCGTACTAATATATCAATAATATTTTTATGTTACTTATAGTAATGTAGTTATACCTACTACATGAGTTTATGTGGTAATTCCATTACTGACCAATCCATGTGTGCCTTGATCTTCTCTTTACAAATTGACAAATTAATGATGACATTAGTTTAATTATGTATCTACTGTAATTAGTAATATGATTTATTAATACTTTTATGAATATTATATGGGTATGTATGTACCTATTCTACTACCTTTCCAAAGAATAACGTATAGTTCAGAAGATATGGTGACGTTTGTGGTTATTTAATTAGATTAATTATAACTGTCAATTCTTAACATCTTTAATTATTTAAGATTATTTCTGTGCCTTTTGTTAATAATAGTAACTGATAGGTAATTTATCTGCATTATTATATTTGTGTTATGTACCTACCGATTATTCTTTTGCTTGTTTCCTAATTTGTTTTAATTATGTTTAAAATAATATTTTTATATAACATTTTAGCAATAATTTTGTGTTAACTTCTATGTAAGCAATAAGTAAACCTACACTTTATGTATCTTTTTGCCATTTTAATACAAGTCTAGTTTTAGTATTTTTAACCCTAGGATTAGTCACTTTAATGCATTTGAGCCATATTTTATATTCCTATGAAGTGATGATATACGAGGCACCAATACTTAAATTGTTAATAAATCTTTTTATATATTATGTTTTTTAGTTTTATTTCTATGTCTGATTAATTTTAATCAAATTTATTGCTCCTGCAATACTGTACCGTCTTGTAAAGGCCTACTTGGAGTAAATATCTGAATTTTAAATGGAACTTTTGATAAATAATATTTATATTACAATAGCTATGTGAATTGAACCATTTAATTCTTAGTTTCAAGGATTTAGTTTTTTAATTATGATAGAGATTCATCCAAACGCCTTCACTTCTATAGTTTTAGAATTGGAATAGAAGGAAATAGACATGTTATTATTATAACATAAATATAACTTCTGATACATGTTTGCTTTTATCTTAGTAAGTAATAGTAAAAAAATATACAAAATTTTCTTTTTGACTAATATTGTGAATTATTACCTAGTAATCAAATGTAAAAAATAAGAAGCAGGTGTAGGGACCCTGGACAATAGTAATGTATTGGAAAATTTAACATCGCGAAACGTCACGTGCATAACGTGTATTTTTTTTCATTCATACCACTTTATGGCGCACTCGATGACGATACGCTTGCGATAGACGTTCTTGCTCATGCCTCTGGTCATAGGTTGGATTTCCCATAGCCAACGTTATCATGCTTGAGTATGTTGGGCACTTTTATAATTACATAGGTTTAGTACCCCGGTTTCACCCGTGCTCCCGTTAGGAGTAATGAAAAAAGGATTTTTTTTCTCACATAAAGTAATATGTCTATGCAAAATAAACACGATGCTCTGTTGCTGCGTGAAGGAAATACAAATAAAAAACCTTGTTGATTTGTTCACACTTTAAATTTAATAATATTGTTCTAGATAAATTTTACTACTTTACTCGACTTAATAATATCACAATTAAATGAAAAGTAAAGAATAAACAGAATGCACCTTTTTGCTTTGTTTTAGATAAATGCTTACCAGGGTTATAATCTTCTTGTACACCAAATTTCATAGAAATCCGTCCAGTAGATACTGCAAATTTTGATAACCGAACATAAAGACAGAAATACTGTCAAAAAATCTTTAAAAAAATGGTCTTCAGAATCCAGAATGCAAACCATTTTTGGAATGAAAATTCGATCACAATTTTTTCAGGTATCACACGTCATTATATGAGGTAGTTCGCTTATTGATTTCATGAAGGGAAAATCCTAAGTTGGCCGGGACATTGGCTATGCTTGACCAATTTGACACCATTGGTATAATATTATTATTAAAATCTCAAATCTAAACAGATTTATTATATATTTTTATAACGTTTCTATAGGTGGTTATACCTAGAACCAATCCTGTCCAACGATGATGGCGACTTAGGGATGAAGTTCCGGAAAGTAGACCAGGGGTTTAGACAGGTGATGCGCATTCTGGAGTCTGATCCACGACTCTCCGCTTTGCTTCAAACATCGAGACTACAACCGATGCTGGACTCAATATCAGAACAGCTACTTACTTGTCAGTCAGCTCTTAACCAATATATTGATGTAAGTAAAAAAAAAACATTTGATTTGAAATTGTATTTTTTTTAATCTAGATCGCAATTATATATAAACAATATTCGCGTTTCAAATAATCCCAACCAAAACCATTACTTGGTGCAACAAATTCCTAGATGCAAACGACGTTGGGGAAGAGAGTTTAGCAGTTCCTTTATCATAGCTGGAACGTAGGTATAACGTTCTTAAAACGATTAGGATTTTGTTTTATGTTCTACGATATTGGATTTATAACTTGGCCTTTTATACTGGACGTTCAAGTAAGCTTTATTTGATATGCAAAATTGCAGGTCTTATAGTGTATGAATTATAAAAGTGTTGAAAGTAGCTTCGAATCTTTTATTCAGAATGTAGCTGGCACACTGCCGTGTGTCTAGATTAATATATTACTCTACTACAAAGCAATGTCAGCAAAGTCTAATCTAGTCTAGTCTAAATTTATTAGTAAATTCTTAAAAGTTAGGATCCTAAAGATATAAGAAATTCCATTTGGACTCCCATATTTAGCCTTATGCCAAACCTACTAAAACGATACAAACTTAGCAGGTGAAGCGCATTTTTTTCCAGATTACACTTAAATTACATTTCAATGCTTTTCAGGAAAAACGCTCTATCTTTCCTAGACTTTACTTCCTTAGCGACGACGACTTACTAGAGTTGCTTGGTCAAGCACGCGCCGGGGCTGACGGTAGAGGAGCTGTGATGCAGACACACCTAAAGAAGCTGTTCCCTGGAACTACCGGGGTGCGACTTGGTCCCGGGGACATGTCCATTACAGCTCTATGCAGTCACTTTGGGGAGACTTTCCAACTAGACCATCCGATTGATATCGACTGTCCTGTAGAAGTATGTATTGTAATGTGATCATGACTTTAAGTCCTTATGCTGAGTTCCTCAACGGTAAACGTCATGAGTATTGCGATTTAACAATTTTGCCTAGGTAAAAACATATGACGAGGTATTGAATACACAAAACTCACTAAAAATCAATACATAGAATTTCGAATAAATGTATGAGGCTATGATTAATTTGACAGTGAAAAGTCGTTTATAAATTGAGCTTTATATTACTGTGTATAATTTCCAAAATCTCCTATACTAGACATAGCTTAGAAAGCAACATTTATCCTTACCTTACTGCAACTCGTCGCAGGTCTTTAGTTTATCTATATCTTACAAGAGTTCACGAACAGTAAAATCATTTTTTGGCAATTTTTTTTATTAAGAATTAAAATAGCTTTAGGCTTTTTCCATAAACGTGTCTCCTACATTACAGATTTGGTTGAAAAATCTCGAAACCGAAATGCGATCATCATTAAAAAATATGACATTAAAATGCGTTGTAACAAACTCGCTACAAGAGCAAGATCCATTTTCGCTGCCGACGCAAATACTTTGCCTCGCACAAAACATACGTTTTACTGAACAAGCAGAAAAAGCTATTATATCCAAGGATCTTCATAAACTCAAAGCCAGCGTAGAAAAGGAAAACGTTTACTATGCAGCCACCGAAGTGGAAGATGAAAGCGAAAGAAACAAAAGACAAGCACTAATTTTGCAATGTGCTTATTACCAGTCGGTCATAAGAATATTGATAGATAAAAATGTTGTTTCTACAAATGACTGGCTCTGGCAAAAACAGTTGAGGTAGGCAACATATTCGTATCTGCAGTAATCTTATAATCTTATAGTGCACAATCTTATAGTATCCTTTTGACAGCTAAGAATTTCAAATTAAAATGAACCCTATTGCTTTTAGGTTTCTCTGTATCACCATGCAATGAACCACTGGATTAATAGCCAAAGAACTCTATTTCAAAAGATATAAAGTTCTTTTTACTACACTATATTGTTCTGTCAAACCGAGCCTTTATTGTGACGATTTTAATAGATAACATTACTCAATGTTCCATATATCCACATATTACAGATTTTACCTACTCAGTTCAAAGGAAGTAGTAGCTAGAATGGGTCTAGCTCAGATTTCATATTCATACGAATATCTTGGTGTTAACACCGGTCAGTTTGTGCGTACGGAATTGGCTGAGGAATGCTTTCTCATATTGACACAGGTAATGGAATTTTATTGTATGTGTTATATTAGGTTGGGGAAAAAGTCTTTTCGCATTATAGTATTATATAGTAGTAATTATAGTAGTAACTTGTAATAAAATCTCTTTGGCTATACTATTTGTATCTGGCTGGTTTGGGTATCATTGAAAGTTTAAATTTTAAAGAACATAATTCCAAACACAAATTAGGAATATGTGTGATTTGCATTTGTTTTTCGTACCGCCAAGATGAGTGAATCTAATGAAGAAAATCGATTCATTTTAAAATTTTACTACAAAAAAGGTAAAAATGCAACGCAAGAAAAAAAATTGCGATGTTTATGGACCTAGTGCAGTGTCTGTGAGAGTAACACAAATTTGGTTTAAGCGTTTTCAATCCGGAAATTTTGATGGCAAAGATGCACGTCGCTCTGGTCGCCCCATTACGGATAAAATGGATGCCATTTTTAAAAAAGTGGAGCAAGATCGGCATATCAGTAGTTACGACGTAGCTGAAGAACTGGGAATTGACCACAAAACAGTTTTGGCGCATTTGAAAAAAACTGGGTACACAAAAAAGCTAGATATTTGGGTACCTCACGAGCTCACTGAAAGAAACCTAATGAACCGTGTACTCATTTGTGATTCTTTAATACGACGTCATGAAACCGAACCATTTTTGAAGAAGCTGATAACTGGTGATGAAAAGTGGATCACATACGACAAGAACGTGTGAAAAAGGTCGTGGTCAAAGGCCGGTCAGGCTTCACAGACTGTGGCGAAACCCGGGTTAACTCGCAACAAGGTGATGCTGTGTGTGTGGTGGGATTGGAAGGGCATTATTCATTATGAGCTGTTACCACCAGGCAGGACCATCGATTCTGAACTCTACTGCGAACAACTGATGAGATTAAAGCAAGAAGTTGAGAGAAAGCGGCCGGAATTAATCAACAGAAGGGGTGTGGTTTTTCATCATGATAACGCTAGTCCTCACACATCTTTAGCCACTCAGCAAAAATTAAGAGAGTTTCGCTGGGAGGTATTAATGCATCCGCCGTATAGTCCTGACCTTGCACCTTCAGATTTCCATCTGTTTTGGTCTCTTCAGAATTCTTTAGGCAGTGTCAGGTTAACATCACGAGAGGACTGTCAAAACCACTTGTCGCAGTATTTTGATCAGAAGTCCCAAAATTTCTATAGCAATGGGATCATGTCCCTACCTACAAGATGGCAAAAAGTTATCGAACAAAATGTACCTACATACTTTAGTTAACTATATTAAAAATGTTTTGAATTTTCTTAAAAAATGCGAAGGAACTTTTTCCCCAACCTATTATATATTATATTGATTATTTTACTATCAAATACCTACTTAAGTGTCTATGTTAAAATTACAGATACCTATATATTTTTATCTGTAGTACTTATGTATTTATTTGTTACGGAAAGTGATATAAAGTATATTTTTAGTCTCTACACCTCGGTTTGGTGGGGAACCCGTTTGGCCCCGCAGGAACTGGCAAGACAGAGTCTGTCAAAGCACTCGGAGGATTAGTCGGCCGCCTTGTTTTGATCTTTAACTGCGATGAGGTAACTATGGAATTGTATTTTGTTTATTCGTAAAGTAAGAAATCTTTCTATTATAATTGAATATGTAACAAAGACTACGTTAGTTTCCTAACTTGGATTGTTCGAAACACAAAAGTCCTGGAACTCGTTATTCGTATATGTAACCATTTCAAAGTTAAATATTTTTCCCAATCAGTGTATAAGTTAAAAACTTAAATGTAATTATGTTTGTTTCAGGCAATGGATGCAGAATGTATGGGTCGTCTTCTGAGTGGATTAGCACTATGTGGAGCTTGGGGTTGTTTCGACGAGTTCAATCGCTTGACGGCTGAAACATTAGCGACTGTGTCACATCAGTTCGCATCGTTGCTCACAGCCACGCACCAACGTAAACCGGGTGCTACTGCCACTGCCCTGCTGAATGGCAAAAACGTAAGTTGGACAAGATCTACTATCTATATTTAATCTTTTTTGTTTAGGTATCTCCAATAAAAGATCTAAAAATGACATTATCAGTTATATCGTAAATTTCGAGTATATCCGACAAGCTTTCCGCAGCGCGGTTGCTTTCTAGAATAATACTGATTTCATATTTATCCTCATTAAAAAAGGAGGTTGTCCAGTATTTTGATCCTGGTTTTTATTTTCTGTGTGCCAAGTATCATCAATATCCATAAAATCATTATCACACGAATATTCATCCGCAGTTCCATTCTCTTTATAAAAAATCCTTCTCTATGGTAATTACCAACCACCATTGGCCTCGCTTAGTCAAATGCAAATATGATCATTTGTCACTGTAAATTAAAATGTAATTACAGGTCGAAGTCTCCCAATGGTGTGGTGTGGCAGCCACAATGAACCCAGTCGGTCGCGGTTATGGAGGTCGGCGGGCATTACCGGCAGCGCTCGAAAGAGTAATGCGTCCTATAGCAATGGTACAGCCTCGCGGAGACAAACTTGCCGCTCCTTTACTGGCAGCCAAATGCATACCTGATGCTGAAGCCATTGCCATGGATTTGTATAACGTGTTCAATTTGGCTAGGTGAGTTATTTCATCACTGTCATTCATTAATAAAAATATACTTTACAACATTTAATATTATTTGAAAATTACATATTTATCTATCTAGTTTCCATTGTAGATCTTTAATTTGGAATCAGGTGTTTCTTTATAGTGGAATCCCAGCAATCATTGATCAACTTAGTAATTTATTTATTTTGACGTCAAATAAGGTTCCCAGATGGTTTTTGAGTGATTGAAAACTGTATTGTGTTTTTGATATGGTAAATGTTGGTGATTCAGCGCATTAGTGAGCAATGAGCGTCACTACGACTGGGGTCTGCGCGCACTGAAAGCGGCCGTTGGCGGCTGCGGCGCGCTTGCCGCTCAACATGGAAAGGGCACTGGCACGGGCACAAGCCATTACCGCGCTGCAGCGAGACGACTGCTCGCCCTCAATAATGTCTCTAAACTTACTCAGGAAGACGCTTTAAGGTACACTTCAAAATATTACCAAAATCCTCATAATATTAATTCTATAACCTTGTAGGTTTTGTAGTTTGTAGGAAGTATCGGATTTAAAGTAAGTTTAAAATAATATGTGTATTTTGTACAGCCCAGTGCCATCTAATGTTGATACAAAGAAAGTTTGGCTGCCTATCATTCGCAGCTAACATACTACACCTGTAGCTTCTTTGCAAAAGATTTTTTATTCGAACGAGATAGTCCGCCAGGTGGATACTACTAATTAATTATGGTTTCCTTAAGATATTTATCTACACCGAAAGCTTGAGTTCCTGTTATGATTCGAATCCACGACCTTAGCATTCTGCACCACTACCACGAAGCTGTCCTCGCATTACATATTAAGTACCTGGATGCCCGAGCTTTGCTCGGAATTTTTTTTTTGCTGTGTTGCTTAACAACGCCATCTACTGGAGTAGCTTTAATGTTGTTGTGTCGTTAAAACAATTAAAGTCAGGAAGTCATTTTTTTTCAGGTTATGTTTAAGTCAATTATCGATAAAGTTGAACATTGAAAACACGGATAAAACAACATTTTTTGAAAATGAACCCTAGCTAGAGCGCTCCCGAAAACCCCTGCATACTAAATTTCATGATATTCGTTGGAGCCGTTTCCGAGATCCTAATTATATATATGTATATATTATATATATACAAGAATTGCTCGTTTAAAAGTATTAGATAGATAGATAAACGTTACTAAAGTTTAAGCTGAATGTTTCAGATTCGAAAATATTTTGTCTGTGGTGTTTGCTGATGTCCCAGCAGAAGAATCCGCATCAGATCCAGTAAACATTGCTCTCGAAACAATCGTTACGAACCTTAATCTAGTTCATAACAAACATCAAGTAAGAATTACACATTATAAATTTAATAAAAACCTATTATGAAAAGGCTATTATTAAATTCCTTAATTATTACAGATTCAAAAATGCGTCGAACTGTATGAACAATTACAGCAAAGAATGGGCGTGGTCATAGTTGGCCCACCGGGTTCTGGTAAATCTACAATCAGACGACTGCTTAAAACTGTAAGCATACGATGACTTTATATTGGCCACAGATCAATTGTTACTTTAAGGCACTAGCCTGCTCTTGTAGCAGGCAGGGGATTATATCCTTATATTTAAAGTAGTCAGTTAGAGTATTAAGGCTTGTCATTGGTTGGCATGTCGTTTAATGAAATGTAGTCTAAATTGAAAGTGGATACTGGCTCTCGAGCGCCACACCGGTAGGAAGGTCCAAATTCGCCTTTCAAGTGGACACTATAATATATCCGCACGCACCTTGCATATGCACGATGCACCGTGCGATGAGATAGTGGAGTCATTTTTGTCAGATTATTATTTTGTCATTACAACTTCTATAGTCTTATGACTAAAAACGAAATCTCTCTAAATGTACAAACCTTTAATAATTTCAACTAACCACGGTGCTCAACAGGCTCTTATAAATCAAGGCAAGAACATAGTGGAGTACATAATATGCCCTAAAGCGATGAGTCGTGACTGGCTCCTCGGCAACATCGACCACGACACGAGACAATGGACTGACGGGGTTATATCTGCTACGGCTTTGGAAATATCCAACCAACCTACAGGTGGGAAATCATTTTTAAGTTATTATTATTTATTTATTTATAAATACTTGCTGGACTTACAGTATACAATACACCAAAAAGTACAACAAGTCAATTAATATAAGATAGGAGAATAAGTAATAATAAGTTGTAACAGTATTGTCAATTTAAGAAACTACGCTAAATACATTGTAGGCAAAAAGGCTAGAATGGAACTGGCTTACTAATACCGGTAAGTGCTCCTAGAGTCCGATTAACATCTTTTTTTGGCCTCATTTTACAGATGTATGGTCCTGGGTGGTATGCGATGGCGACATCGATCCGGAGTGGATAGAGTCTCTGAATTCCGTGCTAGATGACAATCGGCTCCTAACGCTACCATCTGGATGGAGGATACAGTTTGGGACAAATGTTAACTTTATATTCGAAACTCATAGTATGGAACACGCATCGCCTGCTACTGTATCGCGCATGGGAATTATATTACTGAGGTATGAAGAAGTATTGTGACTGTCTCAAATATTAGAAAGCGTTTATTCTATAGGTACATATTATAATGACATTGAAATTTGGCAACGGTGTTAGGTTGATATAATAATACACCTAGAAAATTATTCTTATCTTCCGCCCTACATATAATGAAAGTGTGAAAGTTTGTCAGAATCGATTTCTGGATGTTTATTGCTCTTTGCGCAAAAAATACCGAAGTATTTGAATCAATTTTGGCACATATCATGTGGTTTAAGATGCCTATATAGTATTATACATACACATGTAACACATTTATATTAGTAGGTATTTACTTAGAAAAACATATATCAGTTACCAGGTCTCCATAGTACAAGCTCTGCTTAGTTTGATATCAGATAGCAGTGTGTAAAAAATGTCCCCGGATATTTATCTATTTATTAATTATTATTAATTAAATAATATATTTATATAACAATTTTTGTTAAAGTGATGACTTCAGCTGCGATCGAGAAGTATTAGAAAATTGGATGCAAAAAGCTGACTTTGAAAATGAAATTGCAAAGATAGCATTACCATTATTGCAACAATCTATTAAAAAATGTATACAATGGTTCTCTCTACATAAATCTGACGTATGTCTGAAAATGTTCAACATAACATTGGTACGTACTTCTATTTTATAAAATAAATAAATAAAATACATTTTATTCAAGTAACTTGGACTCATATGACAGACACTTTATGACATTAATTAGGTAATTCATGTATTTATTTATTAATATATATATATATATATATATATATATACATATATATATATATATACAATACATATATATATATATATATATATATATATATATATATGTATTGTGTTGTTTGAGTAAATAACAAGGTACTTACATGCAATATAATAGTGAGAATAATAGGTATATACAGCGAAACACATGATAAAAGGGAGTTATGCCAGTTGCCGCTCTTGCCGGCCTCGCAGATGACTTGTCTTTATTTACACATACAAACAACATAATACAGCAAAACATATGAGAAGAGAGTCAGCCAGTTGTCTATCCGCAAGAGACTTGTCTGCACCAACAATCCCGAACATAGCGACATTTATATGAATAATTAGTGCTCTATTTAGTGCTAGTTTTTATTGAGTTAACAGATTCAAAAAAGGCGTAAATCTTTTTATTTTCAGGTTAGACAAATCTTGACGCAGTTTGAATACTTAGCTCAAAATATAATGAATTCAACACGGATCACTCCTGAGGAAATAGTATACCTCTCGTTAGAGCGCTGTCTGCTTGATATTATAAAAGAGAATGCTGTCGATAGTTTTCACGCTGAGGTAAGAATAAATTATTTAGCTGTCTTCTTGTTTATTTGAAACTGTGATTTACTTAGTAAAGTCTTTTCACTTATGAAGGTCAAAATGTAATGAAGCTATCACTTCCCAAACTTAGCAGAGCTTGTACTATGGAAACCAGACAACTGAAATACTACTTTTTTTTATATATATATTTACATTCAGACAGAACATACACATGTGTTCATGCACACAAATGTTTTTCTTGAGTGGGAATCGAGCCTACGACCTGAGCTAAGCGTGGGTCTCTAATTACCAAGTCAATTTGCCTGTCAAATTCACCTTGCATTGTAAGGTATAGTAGTAAAGTCGTATGTTTCTGTTGTCAGTTATCAGATGTATTAGGCCCTCCTCCGCCAACGCCTCTTCCTGTTGTCGAATGGGTATCAGACTCATTGTATATGTCCGCCCGACTGGCAGCATGTGAACCTGCCCTCAGAGCTTGCATTGCCTCGGAACACTCACATCTATTGATCGTTGGACCAGATGCCTGCGCCAAGAAGTGAGTGAACAATTTAGTTTTGCAATTTGAACTCTATCTGTATTTTTTTGATTCAAGAATTATTAGTGATATTATGCCCTATCCATTAATAGATGACATCTTGCTGAAATATAGAAATTACAATACTATTCTAGGGCTAGGAAGTCTAGCATAGGACCAATAATTTAAATATGCTTAAGAACTGGTTTGATAGTACAAATAAACATATTTTATTTTATTTTTAGCATTATAGCTGAGTACGTACTAAAGGAATGTAACTCAACTGTTATAACGATCGACTGCACGCCTATATTGGAGCCCTCCGACATAATTATGGAACTGAAAAGAGTAAGATGTTTAATTATTGATAACCTTTTTGGCGTAAATTCCTTTCTCAGATATCATTTATAAATTGTTGTTTAACTTTATGACCATTTATTCAATTTTAGATCTTCCAGTCTTAATTTGTAAGTGTATTTTTGTTTGCAGAATAATGCGGTTCGTTCTGGTGGGCGCGGTGCGGGAGGCAGCAACACACGCATCACGCTGCTGGTGCGGGCTCTGCACCGAGCCAGGCTCGACAGCTGGGGATCTAGCCCCGTTCACTCATTTCTACTACAGGTACTAATAATAAGTATCTAGAAGTAGACTAAGTTATCAATCAGTAGACACTACACGCGTACATGATTTCTGAATGAGAACTGACTGCGCCGGCCATCCTGGGTGATATCAAATCTGAGTGATTTGTATATATCAAAGATCAAGACTGGACATATAAAAAAATCTGGTGTTGTGACATCCTATGGTATGTAAATCGATGTGTTTATATTCTATGGACACCAAAACGATTTTGACAAGGCTTTCACTGGAAGATTGCTGAATTTATAAGAAGTGACCAAGGCTATTTTTTATCCCTGGAAAATGGAACATCACTCGGGAACGCAGGTAAAATAGCGGGGGAGAGCTAGTTAATATTAATTTACCATCGGGATGTGGAGTGGAGGAGGCCCATCAAAAATTATTTTTTTATGGGAAAAATGATCATGAGGCCTCTCTTTTCAGCTGATAGATCACGGTGGGTTCTGGAGCCGCGGTGGGGAAGGGAGGGAAGGCGGAGAGGGCGACGAAGAGTGCAGCGGGGCCGAGTGGCGCGCGGTGCTGCGCCTGCGCGTGCTGGCCACCGCGCGCGCCGCCGCCCTGGCGCCGCGCCTCGCCGCCGCGCTCGCCACTGTCGCGCTACTGTACGTATGCTTAAAGCTCATAATGCCTTGCCGTCCTTGGTTATAGATAGGAGCGACAAAAAGTGTTAACTACCCGTACTGCCGAATGACCGATTTATCCAAAAGGTGGCTCAATCCAATACATTTTTAATAGTTTTTCCCTTTCTAGAATATATATTACTAGCTGTCCCCTGCGGTTTCACCCGCATTCCCGAGGGTAATAACATTTTTCCGGCACAATAAGTATCCTATGTTACTTCTAATACCTACAAGAATATTTGTACAAAGTTTCATGATGATCGGTTAAGTAGTTTTCGCGTGAAAGCGTAACAAACAAACTTACATTCACATTTATAATATTAGTAGGGATTACAATTTATACTTACTGTTGACCTTTCAGGGAACCTGACGACGATGAACTTCTAGAACTAACGACAAACTACCTTAAGAATTGTGTTGACAAAAATATACCTATCAAGGAAATATCCGGATTGGCTGGAAGTGTTTTGATGATGTTCAAAGAGGTAGGGCCCTTTTATTAAATTAATGAAAATATGTTAAGGATATTTATGTTATTTTACTGAGTATTTACAAGCATTACCATTTTTTCAGATTACTGAAACATTTTACTCTCGACCTCATTATAAATGGAATGCTTCACACCTGAAGAAATGGTGTGAAAATGTCAAATGGTACTCGCCTGCAAATGTTGAAGAACTTTTGGTTGTAAGTAAAATATTTACATTAAAAGGGGAATGATAATTGCTTTAAGGTTCACTTTTACTTTTAGTTTAGGATTTAATTCGTTTAAATGCAAAGACGTGTGTGATTTTCTAAATTTATTTGACGACTGACTCTGGTAGGCGTACATCTGCGTGTAGTTAGTAGTGACGTTACATTATAGCTATAGTATGTATGTGTTATCTTCCTATGCTAAATAAATATTGTATACATTGCAAACTGTATAGTCAACATACCGCCCACCAAAAGGACTATATAACAATAGTTCTTTTAATAATCACTTAAATTATTTTCACAATACAAGAAACTTAATTTTAATTTACCGGACCCTTTTAGATTAAAAGTATATAAATGTTAGGCAAATTAACAGAGTTATGAAGAATCGATTGGTAATAAACACAACTTATGAATTGGTCTTTTTGTTGTGGAACCGTCACTTCTTACACTGTACACCCGCGTGAAGCCATCAGTTCCTGGATGTTTATCAACAATTCGTCCGAGTGACCATTTTGCAGGAGGTAAGTTATCAGTTTTGATCACTACTATGTCTCCAAGATTTAAATCTTGTTCTTTCTTCAGCCACTTGGGACGTTGCTGAAGTCTTGACAAGTATTCATCTTGCCATCTTCTCCAAAAATCATTAATAAGTTTTTGGATATGTTGCCAGCGTGATAAAGAAGAAATTCGTATTTCTTTGAAATCAGGTGATGGTACAACAATTGGTGCTTCTCCGACCAAGAAATGTCCCGGAGTTAGTGGATTAATATTATCTTTGTCAGTGTCGTCTATAGGGCATAGGGGTCGAGAATTCAGGCAGGCTTCTATTTGACACAATATTGTAGTCATCTCCTCAAACGTAAGGTGAGTTGTTATTATTCTCTTTAGGTGATACTTAATAGATTTAACACCTGCCTCCCAAAGTCCTCCGAAGTGAGGGGTGTAAGCCGGTATAAAGTGCCATTGCGTGCCATCTTTTGCGAGTGTTCGTGCTATTTGACCAGTGAATTGTAGTTTTGCTTCGTTCCATGCTTGTATTAATTCTCTGTTAGCACCCACAAAGTTTCTGCCTTGATCGCTCCACAATTGCTGACATTTACCTCTTCGTGCTACAAAACGTCTGAAAGCACCTATGAATGCTTCTGAAGTGAGATCTCCGACTAACTCGATGTGAATAGCCTTGGTACTCATGCAAATAAATATGGCTACATACGTTTTTACGGTTTTATTTCCTCTGCCCTTGGACATCAATGTATGGAACGGCCCTGCAAAATCGACGCCGCTGTGAAGAAATGGTCTCGAAGGAGTTACTCTTTGTTCTGGTAAGTCCCCCATAATTTGACTTCTTGTCGTTCCTTTTACCTTAGCACATATGAGGCATTTATGAATGTATTTTTTAACCATTGATTTTACTTTTAGAATCCAGTACTTAGAACGTAAGTGGCATAGCATCAGCTGTACACCACCATGTAGTGTTGATTTGTGCGCATCAGAAATTATTAAAGGCGTTAATGAATTTTTATTTCCTAAAATTATTGGATTCCTTCGGTCATGAGGTAAGTTCGTATGTCTAAGGCGACCGCCCACCCTGAGTATATATTTCTCATCTAAATAAGGATTGAGTGATCTCAACAAGCTTTTGTTCTTTACTTGTTTCTTTAACTTCAACCTCTCTATTTCATCTTTGAATTCTTCTTCTTGTGCCTTTCTTATGCAAATATTTAATGAATCATCTATTTCTTGTGTTTTCAGATCTTCATCTATAACGTTAGCATTTTTCTTAATGTTCAAAAATCTTTTGCAGTAAGTAATAGCCATTAGCAATTCTAATAAATTATCGAAGTTTTCAAATTGTGAAACTAATGTTTTTTCCTTATTTTCAGGTTCAACGGTAAGGTAAGTTTTAATCTTTTTTGTTTTCATTTCCTGGTCTGTTTCTGTAACCTCGTGTTGACTCACTTTTATTTCTGTTTCAGATAACCACATCGGACCTTTCCACCATAAGTCACATTCCTTCAGTGCTGAGAGCGAGATTCCTCTAGAGGCTAAGTCAGCTGGATTTTCATGTGACTGTACATGGTACCAGTGTTTATTGTTGAGGTTTTCTATGATTTCTACTACCCGATTTGCGACGAAAGGCTTCCATCTATTAGGTTCGCCACAAAGCCATGCAATAACTATCGATGAATCTGTCCATGCAAACATTTGGGATGTTGGTATCCTCATTGCTTGGCCAATTTGTCTCATTAATTTTGATAGAAGTTGAGCACCGCATAACTCTAGACGAGGTAGGGAAATAGTTTTTAGTGGTGCTACTCTGGTTCTAGCAGCGATAAGTTTTGTTTCAATGTCACCATTTTTAGTTTCGATTCTCATGTAAACAACTGCTGCATATGCTTTCATTGAAGCGTCGCTGAATCCATGTATTTCAATCTTATCTAGGTTAGTTTTAGTTGTACCAAGCCATCTCTCTACCTTAATTTCGTTCACATTTTCAAAGTCTAATCTGATACCTTTCCATTCTTCTTCTAATGTTTCGCTGATCCTTTCATCCCAGTTAACTTTTTCGAGCCATAGCTTTTGTATGAGAATTTTGGCCATGACTGTCTTTGGTGCTATCCAACCGAGTGGATCGAATAGTTTTTGTAGGTCAGATAAAATGTTGCGTTTTGTAATAGACTTTGCAATTGGTGCTAAGCTCATGTTGTATTGAAAATTGTCAGTATTTAAATTCCATGAAATGCCTAATGCCTTAATCGTTCCTTCCAGGTTCATATTGACATTTACATTTGCAGATCTTTTCCCTTCTTCAATGGACTGTATAAATTGCATATTGTTTGATGACCATTTAGTTAGTTGGAATCCTCCTTTTTGTAGGATTTCTCTTATTTCCTTAGCGAGAGCTATAGCATCTTCTGGAGTATCTCCCCCAGAAAGAAGGTCATCAACAAAAAAATCTTCTTTGATTGTTTTAGCAGCCAGTGTGTGGAGTTGCCCTTCATCATTAGCTACTCGTTGGAGTGTTTTGACAGCTAAGTATGGAGCTGAAGCTGTACCAAATGTCACTCTGAGAAGTCGATATTCTTGCAGATCATGAGACTCTTCTGCTCTCCAAAGTATTCGTTGAAAGTCTGCATCATCTGGGGTCACTAGTATTTGGCGATACATTTTTTGAACATCAGCTAAAAAGCAAACATGTTTTGTACGCCACCTCATCAGAAGAAATCTTAAATCTTCTTGTAGTTGCGGACCAACAAGTAATTCGTCATTAAGTGATACATTGTTTGTTCCTTTACAGGAAGCATCAAATACGACGCGCGTTCGAGTAGTTTCTTTGTCGTCTCGGACTACGGCGTGGTGAGGTAAGTAGACTGATCTTTTAGTTTCTTTTTCTATTTCAGGTACTCTTTCCATGTGTCCTTGTTCTATGTATTCTTCAATAACCTTTTTGTATTCTCTTTTCAGGTCAGGCGATTTTTTAAACTTTCTTTCCAGATATAAGAATCTTCGCGTAGCTATCTCTTTTGTATTTCCGTATGGTGACTGTATATTTTCTGTTTTAAATGGTAATTTAACCATGTAACGCCCTTCTATGTTTCTGGTTGTTGTTTCTTCAAATATTTGTTCACAAAGTTTTTCTTCCTTTGTTAAGCGTCTTTTTGTGTCTATTTCTAGTTCCCATATTGATTTCAACATGTCATCTACGTCGACTTGATGGTGCATTACAACGTATGTATCTTCTTTAGGTTTGGTACTTATTTCTCCAAAAAGTATCCATCCTAGGCTGGTATTCTGTGCGCATGGTGTGCCTGGGGGACCTTTGATATATTTTTCTTTTAGGATATGTGCATATTCCTTTACCCCAAGGAGTAGGTCTATAGACCCTGGCGTGAAGCAAGATGGATCAGCCAGGCTGAGTCCCTTAAGGTGAGGCCATTGCTGGATTGGAATAGTTTTGGTAGGAATCTTTGTGGTCAGTTGTTTTGGCATCACGTAGGCTTGTATCATTAAACTAAAGCTTGAGTCCCACTGTGATCGTATTTTTAGTTGTACCACATGCTTGATTTCAGTTCTCGTAGATCCCACCCCTATGACATTTCCTTTCATAGGTTTTCGTTCGAGCTTCAGCAGTTGAGTCGCCTTCTCGCTGATAAATGTTGCTTGGGAACCTAAATCTATGAGTGCTCGTAGTGGAATGTGATGTCCTTGCTCGCTTGTTGCTTCCACTACTGCAGTCGCTAGTAAAGCTACTCCCTGTCTAGTGACGAGATGAGATGCTATCATTGTGTTAACATGCATATGTTCTTGCTCTTCTTCTGCATGTTGAGAAACCGACGGTTGTTGTGTGGTGCCCTGTGAAGCCGCTGGTTCTTGTTTCTTGTACACATGTAGCAGAGAATGGTGACGCTTTTGGCAAACTCTACAGGACACTGGTAGTCTACATCTTGATGCTGAGTGCCCTGGTACTAGACAGTTGAAACACAATTGTTTCGTTGTTACATACTCGCTCCTTTCATTAGGTTCCATTTTGATAAACTCTTTGCAGTGGCAAAGTGTATGGCTCTCATTGCAAAGTAAACAGTTTCGTTTGGTGATTGGTGTGGCAACATGATAAGAACGTTCTTTTACAGGTTTTGTGTTAATTTCTCTAATAGTACCTGTGGTGATTAATTCTAAAGTGCGAAACTTTGATTCCAAAAACTTTTTAAATTCATTCCAAGAAGGTAAAGCTTTAGAATCATCTTTATAGGCGTGTTCTTCCCAGCTTTTGTGCGTATCTGGGTCCAACTTCTGTACTAGAAGATGAATAATTATTGGATCCCAAGAGTCCGTTGAAACTTCTAAATTAGCCAGATTATTGAGACATTCTGTCGTTGTATCCAACAATCCTTTTAATTGAATAGCTGTTTGAGCACTCAATTTCTTTTGATTAAATAATCTTTTCATAATACAATTTAAAATTAATCTTTTGTTGCCATACCTTGTCTGCAAAGTTTCCCACGCGTGGGAATAGTTATTGGACGTAACTTGAATGTGTTTTAATATTGACTCAGCTTCGCCGGTAACACTTGTCTTCAAATAATGTAGTTTTTGTACCTCATCCAACGCAACTTGATTATGTACTAATGTGGTAAATAAATCGTTGAATGTCGGCCATGCTTCGTAACTGCCGTTGAATTTTGGTAATTGAATTTTAGGCAGATGAACTAAGTTGTGTTGTGTACCTGATATATTTAAATTTGTGACCTTTGAAGAAGATTCCTTAGCTGAGTGTTCCGGTAATCTATTGAGCATATCTTTCAGATCTCCTTGTAAGACATTATACAAGTCTTCATAAACAAAGTATTCTTCGTTGAGAAAATACGGTAATATTCCCTTATGTTCCTTAGGCGTTATTTTCACTAACTGGCTATGCGCATTCTTGAAAGTATTCCAGTAGTCGTCTAATATTTTCATCCGCGCTTCGATATAACCAGTAGTCAGTCTTGCTTTAGGACATTTTTTTAAGTTGGTTTGGGATTTCTGTAGTAAGTTAGCACTATCCTCCAACACCGAGAGTAATTGTTGTTGTTCCTGCGTCGGCACCATATTTTACAACGTTTGTCTGTATGTTTAACACTTTAATTCTTCTTATTGACTCGAAATTTAGTCCATGTAACTTTTATTGTTCACCAAACGTAACGTAAATTAAATGTAAGTTGTTTACGAGTTAGTAATTCGCACAGGTAAAAGGTCGGGCGGCAGCGGTCGGCTCCTTATCGCCTCTGGAATGCAGTTCTTTTGTTCTCGTGGCCCAGGTGCGAATCGTCCGTCGCTAATTATATCCGGCTCGATTGCGACCATATGATAATTGCTTTAAGGTTCACTTTTACTTTTAGTTTAGGATTTAATTCGTTTAAATGCAAAGACGTGTGTGATTTTCTAAATTTATTTGACGACTGACTCTGGTAGGCGTACATCTGCGTGTAGTTAGTAGTGACGTTACATTATAGCTATAGTATGTATGTGTTATCTTCCTATGCTAAATAAATATTGTATACATTGCAAACTGTATAGTCAACAGGGAATATGTCGTCAGAGAAGTCCAAATTCTTTACTGTTACTTGATAATTTTAGAAATTCTAAAAGTTTCGTATATTTTAGGCCATCAGCTCAGAAGCAAACCTTATATTCAGAGATAGACTAGTCACTGACGAAGAAAAATTGCAATTCGGTGTGTTATCTAGAAAATATTTGAAAGGCAATAACAACGAAGAAAATTATTTTATTTGTAAACTTCGCGGAGACGGAGTCTACATGGAGAACGTAGACTATAACGATTGGTATCAGAAGACACAGAAAGTTATCAACCAGTGCTGTAAGTATAATATATAAGCACCAAAGAGTCCTTAATTAAATCGTCTATTCTATACAGATGACGAAAACATCAACTGCTCATTGAAATAGGGGGCCAGTTGACTTGGTAGTTAGAGACCCTGACTGCCACGCCGCCAGGTCGTGGATTCGATTCCCACCCAGAACAAACATTTGTGTTGATGAATATTTCTGTTTGTTCTGTGTCTGGGTGTAAATATCTAAAATTAGTTTATGTAGTATATCAGGTATCTAATTTCCATAGTACAAGCTCTGTTTAGTTTGCGTTCAGATGGCCGTGAGTAAAGAATCTCCCAGGATATTTATTAAAGTATCGTATTTACTGTTACAGTATCAGAACATGAGTACAATGTATTTGGTGACAATGGAGCTGAGGTGTGCCGGGAACTTGCAGTTCTGTGTCCAGCTGTGGCACGTGCGGTGAGTCTTGTCTTAAATATTATAACATTCCTAATATCTTATGAGAAAAGTCAATTTATAGAATAAAACAATCATTCTTTGATAAATTAACATGACTGAAATTGATGATTGTCAAGGTCGTGGTTATAAAAATCTGGTTTCGAATCCCATTTGTTGCCCATGGCTCCACCCCGCCACAGATGTAATAATACCGATAAAATACCGAAATAAATAAAAAATAACATCCCAGGACTTTCTGGACTCCCGGTTTTCTGATCCTAAATTAAGCAGTGCTTGTGTTACCATTTTAAATACAAACTTATATTTACATCCTTATATTAGAAAAATCAGATTTCATATCCATATTTCTCACTGTTTAGTGGTTCCTATATTCGAGTTTATTACTCGGTCGGTGACTGCTGGTTAACATTCACTGATTAGTTAGTAGGCATTTGCCATTTGCTGGAATATAAAAGCGGTTTCTTTCAGGCAAATGGTGGAATAGTGGTTTGCATCGGCAGTGCAGGCGCGGGACGACGCGCCGCCGCGCTGGTCGCCGCAGCCACGCTGCCCGCCACCTTGTTCTTCATCAATCACCACACAAAATTCAATGCGCAATTTAAAAATGTAAGCAAACAAAGATAATAAGAATCGCCAATACGAAGTCCTTTTCCATAATTGCAACTAGAACTGAACACTTTATTTTTACCAAACTGTTTGAACCCGGCCACGCTTACCTGTGGCTCAGTCTGATATTATGTAGTTATTAGGGAATTAATTTAATTCGCGTTCCCTTGGGAGCTTCAGAACAAAATTTTAAAGTAAACCCATCAAACATATGGAAGCAGAATTTTTATTCTTAATAAAGATAATTGAGTCGATTGTTAAAATGCCAAACCAAAGGAGAAAAATGTTCTTACAATACAATCATTTATGATACAGGCTCTATCATCGTCAGGCGAGGGTACTCGCACACTAATAATGATTACCGAGAGCGCGGCAACCAGTGCGGCTCTAGCGGCCGTAGAGGCGTTAACCCGCGCACACTCACTGCACGCTATTCCTGCCGATATGATGCCGACTGCAATTACGCAACATATGCTACAGAGTAAGTTCTGTAATTATTTATTAGCAGTCCATATATGTCAACTAATATCCCATATAATGATATTTCATGTGACCTCCCAACGATAAAAGGGTCACGTTAATTTAATTATTCGTGAAATACGCATTACTTAAGAAACATGTTAGATATTAAAATAGAACTTTTAGAACATTAATTTTGCACGCCCAGAAATAATGACAGACATTAAAATAAAATTGTTAACGTAGTATTATACACCATGTTCGTATTGTCAGCAAAAAAATAAGTACTTTACCGTTATAACAGATATAAAACAAAACCTAGGCATAGTGATATGCCTAGATAAAGATCAAGATAGTCTCACAGAATTGATGGAGAAGTATCCGTTATTGTACAACAAGGGTCACCTCGTGTGGCTGGAACATTGGTCGGATAGCACTCTGCGTGAGATGCCACAGCTTATTGTACAAAGGTATCGACCGACACTAGTATCCACATTGCACATAGGTTTACCGTAATGCACCGTTGAACACGCACTTGAGAGAAGGTAGTGTGTTTGCTCGCACAATAAAATATCATATCATTTGTGTGTCATTTTATGATCTATGGATACTATGGGGTAGATAGGCTTGAGTATGACCACAATCTCATATAAAACGACCTAGCTAAAATAAAAAATTGTGATAGAGACGTCTATATGGGCAAGTAAGAGAAAATGCATCCCATAGCTGCCACACAAACACTCTTTTTCAATTATTTTTTGCTATGTCAGTTTACCACTTTATCTCCAAGATTCTTGGTTAGAATTTAGAGTTCCATTTGTAAAATTCTGCCAAAGTGTTAACTAAAATTCAATAGAATATAATTCGCTCTATGGTTCACCCAAGGAGCCGAAAACAATCTGGGGCAAATAAAACGCCCTCATGTAAAATTGGTTCTTCAGGTTGTATCAAATTTTGTTCACTACACTTTGTATCATCACAATTACCCAAAAGCACCCGCACCAAGTACGAATTGAAATTACATGCCTTCTTATCACAGTATCAATTAATCACCATTCAATAAAGGATTGTACTACATATCCTTAGCTGATTAACTGGCATGACTTCTTTTACTACTGATTCTAATCGGAATTCGCGAAAAAATACTACTCCTCTGATTAAAAGCTTGATACCTACCCCATTCAATAAAAGAACCAGCAAACTATTTTTTGCGATTTCGGTTGCTTTACAGTCAAAATCATTTATATTGGTAAAATAATTATTTTTACCCCTGCCAGTTTATTTGACTGAATACAAAATTAAACTGTATTTTTTTATATTATTATTAATACATTTAAATAATGGTTAGGTTGCTGAAAGAGAACGTAACAGACTCTAAAGAGCACCTAGAAACGTTACCAGTGGAAGGATTCGTCAACATATACAACAGTCTTGATCTGGATAGTATGAAAGCTCCTTGCAGATACGTCAACTTCATTCATACATATTATAATATTGTGAGTAGGAAGAAGGCTACACTCGATCAGAGGCGGACTATGTTGTCGGTACGTATGATGCTTTAAATATTATTACTGTTTCATAATACATAGATATTCTATACAATAGCCTTTCACTTTTCAAAATTAATTGTGATCTTCATACTGATTTTTTTTTAAAAGAGACCAACTTCGTAAATGGTGACAAAAATCGCAAAATAAAATCTACGTAAAATAACAACATATTGTGTCGATTGTATTTCAATAGTTTCTTGGCTTCCTTTTAAAACCAGGCGGGTGTGGAAGCCCTACGTCGTGCCCGCAGTGAAGTGGCAACCCTACAATCAGAAGCTGCGGTACAAGAAACGGCCCTCAGCGATAAACAGAGTAGAGCCAATCAAGCACTTGACCAAATCTCCGCCACAGTGCGAGCCACTACCGATAAGAAAGAAGAAATGCACGCCCTCAAGAAGAACATCGAGATTGAGAACGAAAAATTGCAGTTGCAGTAAGCCTAAGTCTAAGCCTAAGTAATAAGTATCTGTATCTTCTTTATAATATGTGCATTAGGGTGTCCCAAAAAAATTAAAGTTGTTTTTTTTTAACGCATACCCTCTAATTATATTTCAATCGTGTTAAAACACGTATAAATAAAATTGCCGTGCCGACTTGCATTGATAGATTCAGTACTCGTTAACTTCGGCGTGTCGTAAATATTGTATCGGTGTTTAGTCATTACTGGTTTGTTTTCTTAGTGAACGCATTATTTTCGTTTAGTCAAGATGTCAGTGAAATTACGCAATTCTAGAAAAGGGATATTTTTAATAAGCGATGTATAACATCAAATTACCGGTTCAAAACTACCCTCTATTGGCCAAGTATTAGCGGTTCTGCTTTACAATATTCATGAAGTGAATTTAAGTGTCATTAAAAGCGCAAATCTAACTATAAGAGAGTGTATTATTTATTGGGAAAAGGCCCGTATACCGACTAAAGCTTTACCTAACTGAGTTAAGAAATAAGTTGCCTTATACCAAGTCTGGAGAGATTTACAAAAAAATGCCAACAAAACACAACCCATATTCGAACAGCGTCGCCAAGAGTTTATTACAAGCAGCGACAACTTGTTCGACATTGCACATGCCGATGCCCTTCAATTAATAAAAACTAATGAAGATAGAATATTCTTGGAGCGGCAGCGAGAGCCAGGCAGACCTGGTCACTTAGCTGGAGTGGATAAAAAGTTGACCGACAAAGAGGAAAATTCGCGCCTTAGAAATATCAAGAAATAAAAACGTCGAGCTAATTATTACGCATTCCTTACTGCTTCGACTTCATCTTGTCAAGAAAAATCATCTTCTGATTCTGAACTGATGGAAGTAATGGATTTGCAAGACGATTTGTCCACCCCAACTGAGATCGCACTGTCCGATATTAATAAAACGTCATCGAGCAAAAATTTTATAAATCCAAAATTAGTGGCAGCTTTGGACAGGTGTCAGAGAAATTCTGTGCATATTATCGAAGCTACTACCGAGGCACTAGGACTCAATACTGACGATTATCCTATAAGTAAGTCCACCATTCAAAGAATTCGTACAGAAAAACGAAAAGAGCGGGCAGAAGCTATTAATGTCTATTTCCAAAACGACCTGCCAGACTGTGACTGTTCATTGGGATGGAAGACTGTTTGCCAGCTTTAGACGTGTGCAAATGTAAAAAAGAACGTCTTTCGATAGAAATATTAAATGGTGATACAGAACAACTGATCGTGGTGCCAAAGTTGGACAACACCACTGGAAGGGAACAAGCAAAAGCAGTTTAAAAGCGGATACAGACTGGAATCTCGAAGATAAGATCCAAATTCTTTGATGTGACACCACTGCTTCTAATACTGGCATGACATTGAGAGCCGTTAATGATACAGCAGAGAGAGTAGTTAAATTGATGCAAGATTTCCAAGGAAAAATCACCGTTGAAGAGGAACAAAAGCAAGTTTTACTGCGTTGCGTACAGGAACCCAGACTCATATACCCTGATTGTAAAAAGATAACTTTGAAAAGAAAATATAATAAATAAGGTTCTTTTAATAATAAATATTTAATACACGAAAAAAAAGTGTTTAATTTAATAATAAAAAAATAGTTTTAAAAATTTTCCCTATAATCCCCATACAATTTTTTTCTTAAAAGTTTGGCATCAAGTCGGCACGGGTTATCGTTATCCGATTTCGATAATATTTTATATTTTAGTTATTAGGGTCAATTAGAAAAAAATATTACCGGTATGCGTACCCAAAATCGAAAAAAAAAATTTCGCCCTTATAGGCTGGGACACCCTAATGTGCATATATAGTAAAAAAACAATAAATAAAAAACCACTACAAGTAATTCATCGATATTTGCATTGAGTGTTTAATGAATCGGAAACAATACTGATTTCAAGATAAATAAAAAAAAAAACACTTACCAGTGTACTAAACATCTGAAAATGCATGGATCATCACATCTAAATATAATATGTAATATTGTTTTTGTATCAATCTAACCACAAACAGTAGGGCAGATCTTTTGATGCTGTACATTTATGATGTCACAACACACAGATTCATATAAAACACCATACAAATTATCGTTTTGAAATTAAAAAAGTTGCTGATTCACCATCCTTATTTTACAGAAAGACAGAGATAGAAGCTGAATTAGCGTCAGTGGAACCGATCATAGCAGCCGCTCGTGCAGCCGTCGGAGATATAAAACCGGAGTCGCTTAGCGAAGTAAATTCTATTATAAATATACATAATAGTAATGGTTACTTCTGCCTTCCTCTCCACGTTTCAATGAGAATGTTCAGAATTACACAAACTCCAAGAGCTTTAGCCAAGCTTGTCTTTTATTCTAAACTGTGTAGCCATTGCAACTTGATTAAGTATCAAAAATTATTAAGTATTAAGTATTTTTTTTTTTTATATACAGTGTAAACTCTTTATAACGTTATCCTTTATAACGATAAACTCCCTATAACGTTGAAGTGAGCCCAAGTTGGTTGGTTTGCGTTAAAACCCACATATTGAAACACTCTTTATAGCGATACGCCATTCTCTATTACGAAGAATTACGAAGAAATGTGTTCATATTTTTAGACAGTAAATATTTATTATCGGTATTATTGTTTATGTTATGTTATCAGGTAACAAAAGACTTTGAAGCTCCGAAACATCCGAGGTCGGTCTAGCTTTTGTTATCCTTAATTGCCTTGAACACGTGCAGTATGACACATTGTTTTCTCGGAAGTGATGGTCTTCGACCAAGCATACTGGGTACCTATCGTATTATCAGTCGTAAACCTACTTTGAAACTGTTAACATGGCCAGTAAACGGAAAGCGATTAGTGTTGACGAAAAAGTTTGTGTGATACGTGCGATTGAAAAGGGAGAAAAGAAAAGTGACGTTGGAAGGCGTTTTGAACTAAGTCAATCCACTGTTGCTACCATTTGGAAAAACCAAAAAACAATTCTACAGGCGGCGCTGGAAGGAAACTTGTCTAAAAAATTAAGAAATCCAAAATTCGAAGACTTAGATCAGGCAATGTTGTCGTCGGCCCCAGGGCCGGACGGTGTGCCCGCGCGTGTGGTGGCCATTGCCGCCACACATATGGCGGGAAGATTTCGGGACCTCTTCAGCGCGTGTTTCGCGTCTAGGAGGTTCCCGAAAATCTGGAAGGAGGGGCAATTGTGCCTCCTCCGCAAGGAAGGACGCCCGCCGGACTCCCCCTCGGCATACCGGCCCATCGTCCTGCTGGACGAGGTCGGTAAGATGTTCGAGGGGATTGTCGCCGGCCGGCTTAATGGCCTGCTGTCGGAGGTGGGGCCGAACCTGTCGGACGCTCAATTCGGCTTTCGAAAGGGGCGTTCGACAGTCGACGCTCTGGCCCGGCTCAAGAGCCAGGTGAAGGAGGCCGTGGGGGTGGGGGACGGGGTGTTGGCCGTGTCATTCGACATAGGTAATGCCTTCAACTCTGTCCCCCACTCGACGATACTAGAGGCACTACGGTACCACGGAGTGCCTCAGTACCTGCGGGACCTCCTGGCCAGCTACCTGGCGGACCGAGCGGTCCTTCTGGTAGACAGGGCGGGCCGACTCCGGCGGTACGGCGCGGAGACCGGCGTTCCACAGGGGTCCGTCCTAGGACCACTCCTGTGGAACGTCGGGTTCGACTGGCTCCTGCGGGGAGCTCTCCTCCGTGGCACGAGTGTCATCTGCTACGCGGATGACACTCTTCTCACTGCCCGGGGGAGAAGTTTTAGGGAGGCGGCCGACTTGGCCTCGGCTGGCGGATCCTTGGTCGCGGGAAGGATCCGTCGGCTGGGATTGAGGGTGGCGCTGAATAAGACCGAGGCGGTGTTTTTCCACGCGCCTCGGCAGCGCACCCCGACCGACGCCCACATTTTCGTGGAGGGCGTCGGGGTCCAGGTAAGGGCCCAGATGAAATATCTGGGCCTGGTGCTAGATAGCAGGTGGCGCTTTGGCCCGCACTTCAGCGGGCTGTCGACGCGCCTGCTGAAGGTTGCGGGGGCGCTTTCGTGGCTCCTCCCGAATATGGGGGGGCCCAAAGCGCGATGCCGGCAGCTGTATGCCGGCATCCTGAGGAGCATGGCTCTCTACGGGGCCCCCATCTGGGCGGACTCCCTCCAGAGGAGGGAGAACTCCGCCGCGATCCGGAGACCCCAAAGGGCAATCGCACAGCGGGTGGCGAGGGCCTACCGCTCGGTGGGCTTCGCGGCGGCGTGCGCTCTGGCGGGCACCCCTCCTTGGGAGCTCGAGGCGTGGGTGCTCGCCAGAGTGTACGAGTGGTCGGCGGGGCGCAAGGCGCTCGGGGAGCGCGGCGACCCGACGGTGCGGGAGGCCGTCCGGCGAGAGGCGAAGGATGCCATCGTCCACCATTGGGCGGAGGACCTCGCCTCCGCCGTGTTCGGCCGCCGAACGCTGGACGCTGTCGGGCCAGTCTTACGGGATTGGCTCGAGCGGCCCCACGGTTTCCTCTCGTTCCGTCTGGTGCAGGTATTGTCCGGGCACGGGTGTTTCGGATCGTATCTGCACCGGATCGGGCGGGAGGAGGCCCCGTCGTGCCACGGTTGCGGCGCGGCGGAGGACACGGCGCAGCACACCCTCGAGGTGTGCCCGTCGTGGAACGAACCGCGTCGCGACCTGGTCGCGGTGGTCGGGCCGGACCTTTCGCTTCCCAGTGTGGTCAACTCCATGCTGGGGGGCGAGGCCGGCTGGGCCGCGGTCGCCTCCTTCTGTGAGGATGTGATGTCACAGAAGGAGGCGGCAGAGCGCGCACGGGAGGAGGACCCTCTTGCGCCGCTGTGCAGGCGGAGAAGAAGGGGTAGGAGAAGGCGATTATAGTCGCCTTCTCTCTCCTCTTGTGGTGGTGAACGGCGGGAGACAGACGTGGAGGCGTCTTCTCCCGCATTGCACTCGTTCACCATCTCCGTTGGGCGGGAACGGTAAAGTCGCTGCCGTTTCCGGGCCCCTCCTTGCAGGGGGAGGGGCGTGCGGGCCCCGCCATAAATGGCGGGCGGTCGACGGGGGGGGGCTGGACGTCAAGGCTCTGCCGGTTTCCCAGCCCCTCTCCACATAGACGATGCCTGAGCGCCGCTGGGTCGTTTAGTGGGTAAACCGGGCCACTAGGGTCCGGGAGTCCCACATACCCCCCCCATCCTCCAATGGGGGGGAATGCGGAACGCATTTTTCCCAGCGTAAAAAAAAAAAAAAAAAAAAAAAAAAAAAAAGGCAATGTTGTCGTGGTTTAACAATCAGCGCCAGAATAATGTACCCATCTCGGGGCCAATTGTAAAAGCAAAGGCTGAAAAGTTTGCCAACCAACTTGGCATAATTGACTTTAAAGCATCTGAAGGTTGGCTCGGAAAATTTAAGCACCGTCATCAAATTACGTACGGTAAAATGAACGGAGAGGCGCGGGATGTCGATATGAATGTGACTAACAATTGGATTAGTACAGTGTGGCCTAAATTAAAGATGAAGTACTCACCAGAAGACATTTTTAATGCAGATGAAACTGGCCTTTTTTTCAAGTTGACTCCCGACAAAACTTTAAAATTCAAAGGGGAAAAATGTATTGGAGGAAAACTGTCTAAAGAGCGTATTACAGTTCTAGTGGCTGCCAATATGAGTGGCACAGAAAAAAGAAAGCTCTTAGTTATAGACAAATCGAAAAACCCTCGGTGTTTCAAGAACATAAAACAGTTGCCAGCTACGTACAAAGCAAACAAGTCAGCTTGGATGACATCGCAGATTTTTGAAGAGGAAGTGAGAAAATGGGATGCTGAATTAAAATCACGGAAAATCTTGCTTCTAGTAGACAATTGTCCTGCTCACCCAATCATATCTAATCTTCGAAACATAGAGTTAGCATTTTTCCCAGCTAATACAACCAGTATTTTACAACCAATGGATCAGAGTGTAATTAAATCCCTAAAGGGCCACTATAGACGGAAAATGTTGATGGATATGATCGAAACTGACGGCAAGGTCTCGATCAACATGCTACAAGCAGTGAACTTCATATCAAAAGCCTGGCAGGAGGTAACAGCGGCCACTATCCAACATTCTTTTCGACATGCTGGATTATGTAGTAGCCGAGAAACGAACCAATTTGACAGTGAAGACAATCTACCACTGAGTGAATGGATAAGCCAGTTCAACATACCAAACAATTTTAACGAAGATCTACAATCGTACGAAAATATAGATGAGGATGTAGCCGTAACTGGTACACTTACAGATCAACAAATTGTTGATTTAGTGTCAAAAAGTCAGGAAACACCCGATAATCAAGATGAAGAAGACGATCAAGTGGACAAAGCCGAATCACCACCAACAATTCAACAAGCCCTAGATGCCGCTAAGTTGGTAGAAAATTTTTTGTTGTTTTATAAAGACGATTCCACCACATATCTAGATATGAATAGAATACATAAAATAATACAAAACAAGTACTGGCATAGCAAAAAACGTCAGACAAAGTTATCAGACTATATGTGTAAACAATAATTTATACAAGCATTTATTATCTAAGACATACATATTAAAAATTCTTGTTAATTTGGTTTTTTTTGTTCACTCCATATAACGATAACTCTCTATAACGACAAAAAATGCTCAGTCCCTTGAGTTTCGTTATAAAGAGTTTACACTGTATTATTATTATATTGCTGTGCTAGTTGTGTATGTTTTACAATCTTATTCGTTCATACTTTCTTTTACTTAAATTGTGTAACTGTTATCTGTAAAAACGGTGATTTTGCTCTCTGCTTGTGTCAGTGCTGTATGTTTTCCTAAGAAAAAAAAATGTTCAAGTTATTAAATTTGTGTATAGGTCCGTTCTCTTCGAGCGCCGCCGGACGTGGTACGCGATGTTCTCGAAGGCGTTTTGCGTCTCATGGGTATCGCCGATACTTCGTGGCATTCCATGAAGAACTTCCTCTCCAAACGTGGCGTCAAGGAGGATATTAGGTAAGTTTTATTTTATGATTTCCGTTTCTTGAAATTCTTTAAAATTTTCTAAACAAACAATTTTAACACAAACGATTATTTTAATGACGACAATACTAGCGCTCACTTCAGCAGGACAGGACACATCTTTATGTACAAAATCTTATTTGGAAAAGAGTAATTGCTGAGTTTATTGCCGGCTCTTCTCAGTAAAAGCAACCTTCCGAACCGGTGTTAGTGTTCATAAATGCCTGTGAAGGCCTATTTGTTTAAATATTTCATTTCATTAAATAAATCTTTAGAATCTTTTTCACTTTGAAACCAACGATTTTTATATACGAATTTAATATGAATCTCAAACATTTTTGTCCCCTTATTTATAAAGTAAATATTAAAAAAATTATCACAAAATGTTTAAATTACACACATTTTTTTACCTAGAATTTTTCGTCACAATAAAATGTTGCGGATCAGGATTCCAAAGGCTTCCCATATGAAGTTTTACTGCAATAAGTAATAAGCAGCAAAATACAGTATCATTATGTCGGCAGTTCGATGTAAGATAGGATCGGTGTCGACAGAAACTTGGACGCGAGTCAGATAAGCCCCGCGGCGGCGGCGGGCGTGGTGCGGCTGGTGGAGCGGCGCGGCGCGTCGTTCGAGGCGGGCGCGGCGCGGCGGGCGAGCGCGGCCGTGGCGCCGCTGGCGGGCTGGGTGCGCGCGCACCTGGCGCACCACGCCGCCACCGCGCGCGTGCGCCCGCTGCAGGCGCGCCAGGCCGACTTGCACCGGTATACTACACTATACACTTACCATTTTCTTTTAGCTTACGATGTTTTTTACACCCAAATCTCTGGCTGTTTTGATTCGATATTCTATGTAGTGCCCGCGTAAGGGTAAAAACCGTCTGTTACTGAATTAAGGTGTAATTCATATCGATGAAAACATATTTATTAATATAAAATACTGGCTAGTTCTTTCAATATTCATAGACACGAGAAATGATTACAGAGTATCTATATCGCAAATGTGCATATATTACGTTTTGATTGCTCTTAATATGGATAGGATTAATTTTATAATTTTTTTTTTAAACTGTATCTTTTACTAGTAATCCAGTCGTCGGTATTGTATATCCTTAATTTACTTTATTAACCAACATTCCCAATCAACAAATAGTAACCTACAAGAAGCCGAAAATCAACTGGAAGCCCTATCCAGCGGTTTAGCAACAGTTGACGAGCGTGTGGCAGCCCTGAAAGACCAATTAGGGCAGCACACGCGAGACGCGGCTACGCTCGAACTTCGGCTGCAAACTGCCACTACCACCATACAAGCAGCTAAGGGACTCCTCGATCAACTCGCTCATGAGTACACCGCTTGGGAGAAAGATGTATGTAATTTCAACCTTGTTTCTTTGTAACAGAGTTATGTTTCGTAATCAATTTGTAATTTTTGTTAAATCAATTATTTATGAATTTTAGCTGGAAAACATATCAAAGGAAATAGCTGAATTAAATCCAAGATCTTTATTAGCGGCTGCTTACATAGTCTATCTACCTGATATTACAGAACCGCAAGCCAGGTAAGCTTGGTTATCATCATTTTTGTGTTTTTAAGAAATTATAATATTTGACTATAATAATTATTGAAAATTTGAAGAAAACACATAAATTTGCATATTAGAAAAAATACTGTTTCCGATTTTTTTATCTGATGTTAAAGCTCGTCAATAGCTACTGCACAAAAATAAAAAAAAAAGCGTAAATTATGTACTAACAGAGGAAAACATGATAGTTAACTATTTTGTATTTGCCTATGTACGTGTATAGATAACTATACAATAAGGATATTTACACAATTTCAGGGAGTACGTAAACAAATGGAGTACACTTATAGGTTTTGAAGATACGTCATTTTCTGTCATAAACTTCTTATCTTCTTCTGAGAAACAATTAAAATGGGATGCAGAAGGACTACCTTCAGATAAATCTGCTATAAAAAATGCTGTCTTTATTGATGAGGTAAACTTATTTTATATTTACACTTATATTGACAGGCCAGTTGGCTTGGTGGTTGGAGACCCTGACTGCCAAGCCGAAGGTCGCGGCTTCGATTCCCATCCAGGACAAACATTTGTGTGCATGAACATGTCTGTTTGTTCTGTGTCTGGGTGTAAATATCTATATACGTATGTATTTAAAAAAGTAATATATGTAGTATATCAGTTACCTGGAAGCCATACTACAAGCAGTACACTCTGCTTAACTTGGGATCAGGTAACCATGTGTGAAGAATGTCTTGGGATATTTATTTTATTTATTTAATTTTAATGTCGTATAACTATTTCCTTATTCAGTATCTTTATCCATTTGCAGATTTTACAAGCCAATAAATGTGGCTTCACCCCCCTTATTGTCGACCCTGATGGGGACGGTATAGCGTGGCTCAAAAACACTTTAGCGGGCTCTCAGTGCGATTTCGTATCGCAACACAGTGAAAAGTTGCTTACTGCTGTGCAGTATGCTATGAGGTTAGTATTCTATACTAATCATCTGATTGCTATGAAACTTTTGGGAGTTGTTATATCCAAAGTTTAGTGAAGAGAACAAAGGAAAAACACATTTTAAAGCATGACGGTAACAGCTAGTAAAAAAAACGGAAAATGTGTGCTTTTCGCTCACGGTAGATGTGAAACATTCAGAATACTACCTGTCTCATTCTGACGTAGGATAAATTCTATAGATGTATATATTTGCCTCTTTTTTGTGTCGCTTTTTCGTTTCATCGAGTTTCAAAATCACAAGTGCTCTTCAATAAATATTTGTAATAATGAATAATAAATATCCTGGAACATTTTTTACGACACGGCCACCTGATCTCAAATTAAGCAGAGATTGAAAACTAGACAACTGAAATAATATAAAGTAAAAATAAAATATAATGTTCCCAGGTTGGGTCGAGTGCTAGTAATAACAGAAGTGGACGGTATAGACGAGTCGTGGTCGCCGCTGGTGTGGGGGCTGCCGGCCGCCAGCGCGCTGCACGCGGGCGCGCGGCTGGTGCTGCACTGCCGCGCCGACGCGCCGGCGGCCCGCCTGCCGCCGCACTACGCCGCCAGGCTGTCGCCATTGCATTTCACCGCCAGACTTGATGGACTCACTGGCATGTTTATTACTTAATATTATAAATGCGAAAGTTTTGTACGGATTTTTGCAAAAACTACTGATGTAATTTGAATAAAACTTGGCATATTTGTATATCATAACTTGGATTAACAGATAGGATACTTTTTCTCCCGGGAAACTGCTACATTTCTTGGGAATTTCGGTAAAACTACGCGAGACAGCTAGTAATATTATAAATGCGAAAGTTTGTGCAGATCGAGAAAACTACGGAACGAATTTGGATGAACTTGATACATAGATAGATCCTGCCTTAGAATAACATATAGGATACTTTTATCCCGGGAAAATGTAACACTCCTTCGGGAAAGCGGGTGAAACCGAGGGAGTCGGTTAGTAATTTATATTTCTAGACTCTCGACCGTCCGTTTTGTTGTTTCTGAAATAACCGCATCTATATGATGAACTATTTTACACCGTATATCCAGGTTGTTTAATAAGTTTTGTCGTTCGATAAGAGAGGGCTTTGCCACTAGCCCAATATTTTTTTGGTTTGTTAGTACACTCGTCATATGAACGTATGTGAAGTTTCATTTCAATCTGTCGATTCATTCTTTGTTTACAAGCCATTTAGTGTCGCCGTGTCACAGTATTTTTTTACGACTGAAAAAATTCTTATTTTTGGAAGGTGTAGCAAAAGAATTTCAAAAGAAATTCACGAACGAATGTTAAAAGTGTATAATGATTGTTCACCTACAATTAGAACAGTAGAAAGATGGGTTGCTGAATTTAAACGTGGTAGTACAAGCCTTGAAGACGATCCACGTGAAGGACGTCCACAAATCGCATCAACACCAGAAATCATAGCCAAAATACAGGATATGGTTTTGGAAAATCGTCGATTGACTGAGCAAGATTTAGTAGAGGCTCTACACATCTCATTAGGTAGTGTGAGCCATATTTTCAGTGAAATTTTGGGTTTTAGAAAGCTGTGTGCACAATAGGTGTCGCATTCGCTAACAATGGAACAAAAACACATTCGAATGCGACTCTCAGCAACATTTGGAGCGTTTTAAAAAGGATAAAGTGGATTTTGTGCGTCGATTCATCACTATGGATGAGACTTGGGTCTATCATCATGATCCTGAATCAAAACAAGAGGCTAAAGAGTAGTGTGAACCTGGTTGTTCGGCTTCGAAACGAGTTCGTGTCCGGAAATCGGCTAAGACGGTTTTGGCATCAGATTTTTGGGATGCGAAAGGAATTTTGTTTGTGGATTACTTGCAAACTGGTAAACCAATTAATTCTGAATATTATTGCAACCGTTTGGACCAGTTGAAGGAAAAAAATCGTGAAAAAAGACCCGGTTTGCAGAAAAAGAAAATCCTTTTTCATCAGGATAATGCACCGTGTCACAAGAGCATTTTGACAATGGCTAAAATCCATGTATTAAAGTTCTAATTGTTGGAGCATCCACCGTATTCACCAGATTTGGCCCCCAGCGACTTCCATTTGGTCCAGAACTCAAAAAATTTATGCGTGGCAAGCGTTTTTCATCAAATGAAGAAGTCATAACGGCTGTTGAAGCGTATTTTGCAGACCTTCCGGATTCTCACTTCATGGAGGGAATCCACAGATTGGAGGATCGTTGGAGCAAGTGTATTAATGTTCAGGGAGATTATACTGAATAATAAAGTGTATTTTGAACCATAAATTTGTGTTTTTCTTATCGACAAAACTTACTGAACAACCTATTAGATACTGTGTAGCTCTTATAAAATAGTTAGATACGTACTAACCTACATTAACTCTTAGTGATTCGTATTTTACAGATATATGTTTACTCTGTTATTTTAGATCAGCTCGTACATTTCGCACTACAGCAACAAAATCCAGAAGTTAACGAGAAAGCTAATGAGATCAAGCTGAAAAAAGCTACTCTGCAAAAACAACAACATGAATTGCAAGTACGTTAATTCAGTTGTCATTTGTCTCATAAAAATCTCTTATACGATTTAGTTTTCTCTTTTTTCTGCTTCAAAAGGAAACCCTCCTTCGAGATCTGTCAAGCAACGTTGACATACTCCACGACGCGAATCTTCTAGCATCATTAAACAAAACACGCGCGACCAGTAACACCATCCTGGAAGCGCTTGAAGCAGCTCGTGCTATTGAACGCGAGAGTAGCGCAGCGTGTGAAGCGTTCGAGGCTAGCGCGAACCGTGCAGCTGTTCTAGCGCTTGCTGTGAAGCGGCTGGCGACGCATCGACCACTCGTTGCGTTGCCAGTGGACGCTATACTTGATGTTTATGTTGATGCAGTGCGCAGGGCTGGAGTACGTATTCCTTATAATACAAGAATGTTCTATATTAAAATCTTAGGCCTCTCTGCACTCGCCGAAATTGTCCGCGTAAGGGTGTAAGAGCCATGAGCGGCTAAAACTTTCGTCCCCATCATAAAAAACAGAATGGTCTATAAAAAGCTGGTAGTAAACCTCAAAGTTGTAAATCGCTTGACTCGCTATGAATCCACAAAATAATGATTTATTTGCTTGATTTTTAGGACAAAGGAAATATAAACAATGAAGAAATAATAAAATATTTAACAAGGAGAGTTATCGAGAGAGTTCTTTTAGGTCTTCATAAGAAAGACAAATATATTGTGGTATTGCATCTGTTAAAGCAAGTTTATGATGATATTATACCGGATAAGGTAAATGCGTTCAAAATATATGTTCTTACTTAACCTAAAACTTATAGGTAAAACGTATAGCTAAAAGAGAATTAACGTTCCAGCTTTGGCAAATTTTCATTAGCAGTTACGATGTTATCGAAGATAATAATGCTATAAATGAACTAAAGAAGATCTATTCGTGGTTACCTAACGAATGCGCCAAGAAGATCGCAAAGTTGAAGGTAAATCATCAATTGTACATTTAAATACATTAATGACCTGGAATACTCTTCACACATATTATCTGATTTCAAATAAAACTCTTAACTGATATACTGGATGCAGTTTATTTAGTTTTACTGAAGACTCTGGTAGCTTCATTAACTTTGACCTTCTTAAAGGCCATCCGCGCGGCCCTACACATAACAAATGGTTTTGAATTTTAAATCATTTCAAACAGGGAAAAACACTTTATCTAAAATTCAGGAAGGCTGAAGCTGCAAAAGTTAACACCACCGATTAAAATAATCTTATAGTTGCAAGACTGCAATTAGTGCATGTTTCGAAAATATTTGCTATAAGATCTATTGATTATTGATTATTGATCTTAAGGTGGCAAACGAAGACCTCTACAACAGGCTATCATTAAACAAGGAGGAGATATGGAAAGAGTTTATTTCTTCGGGAAAATTGAACATAATCGGCGGATTGAAGCTCAGCGCTTTCGAAATTGTCGTTGCGGTAGCGGCGTTGCGTCCCGATAGTTTATACAGGTCTATCGTAGCGTTTGTCGATCAAATACTTGGTAAGATTTAAAACATTGTAGGTAGGTACCTATATATACTTAAGTATTTTGTTTTAATCTTCAGAGATCTTTTATTTTCTCATTTACTGCGTACCGCTGAACTAACGGCGAAAATTAATATGCAATCCCGATCGAAAATCCATGGATTGATGAACCTTTTGACAGGAATTTTAATACACGTAATGTCAAAATTCTACTTCAATCTTGTGATTTTAGATAGGGATCTTATATTAATTTTGGCCGTAAGTGTAGCAAATCAATGTTTACAACAATACGGTAGATGTGACTTGACAGTAGTCAAGTAGGTCACAGTTCATAGCTCTCTAATAATGTAGCCATGAGGAATAAGGTACCTACCTACTTATGCGTAGAATATGTAGTACTCACAGATTTTGATAATAAATTTGTTAATGGCGCGGGTAGGTGCGGGCGTTGTGTCAGCGGGTGAGGCGGTCCCGCGGGCGGCGCGGTGTGCGCGGAGCGGCGCGGGGGGAGCGGGGGCTCGGCGCGGGGGCCGGCCCGTCTTGTTGCTGGGCGCTCACGCAGCGGATGTACTCGCCGCACATGCGCACTCGCTCACACAGGTATCCTCACTTATACTTCCCTATTATAAATTAAATAACACGATTATCCGTGTAAGGGTGTAAGAGCCATCAGGAACTAACAACTTCCTCTAATAAAAAAGAAATTTAGAACATAAAAAAGTTCTTAGTTGTATCTGAAAGTTTGACTCAACCTCGCTGACACGATTTCTATGTTTAACGACGTAAAGCATATTTATTTTTGAACTTGTATAAGTACAGTTTTGGTGTGGTTACTTTGACTACAATCTCACCATGCTATGTGATGCTGTGATGTGACCAAAGGTGCTGAGCACAAAGTCTAGACGGATACTAGCTGTCAAGTGTTACGAAATACCAGCAGTTGATTGGGGATAGATTTTCACTTGAGACTGGTGGAGACCAGCCAGGTGGGTATTGGACTATGCTATGGTTTGCTCAAGGAACTGTTTATTACCTTATTATTATAGGTGGGAATTGAAGAAGGTCGTAATGCGTGGGAGGCAGCAGTACATGCATCGCGCGGTGGAGGCTGGCTTGCATTACAAGTCGGCGCCTCTCCCTTCACGCAGGACCTTCAAGCATTCTTAGCCGCCTTTGTGGAAACACCGGTAAGTAATGTCGTGTATCACTTATCAAATTTGGTATTTAGTCTCAAAGTATGATAAAGTTTATCAAAAACCAATTTTGATACAAGGCGACCTAAACCATAAATATTTAATTTAACTAATCATATTTGACGTTGCTACTGCTATAATCAAAGCCTATCTAAATTACTCATAGGAAAATCACTGATATATAAAGTATTTGTTCTTGCCAGGCAGAAGAGTTAAACGACGAGTTTCGTCTATGGATCGTGTCGGAGGATCGCGACATCCCGCCATTGGTATCCAATATATGTGTCAACGTCATTTTAGAGGTAAGTGCAGCTAAAGATCTCCTGATATTTTTAGATAATTAGCAGTTCTACAAGTTAGAACGTGTCAATTAATTATTGTAATATAAGTTCAATAAGGAAGTTTTCATCTCAGACGTATTCCTATTGATATACTTATATCATCGTGTGTTACCAATCTTATACATAGGGCTGGATCAAATTTTTATTTTTCTATACAAAATTTAAGACAATTCTTTAGTATACACTGGCACACATATAAATATACAATTTCGGAAATATGTATTGTGTATTGGGTATTACACCTTTTTTTGAAAACTGTTTTAAATTAAACCTTAGAATTTTTTTCAGTTTTATAAAACCGAAAATGAAATTTCTTACATGGTGTTAAATACCCTATTGAACGCGAGTTAATTTGAAAAAAAACATCCTTGGTTGGGTATGCTGGTCGTTTCTTTGTCCTTACCATGTGTGATGTCGTTTGGTAGGCCCCGGAGGGCGTGAAGAACAACGTGATGGGCACCCTGTCAGCATGGAGTCGGCTGGAGACTGGGGTGGGGGCGGGCGCGGGGCCGGGGCCGACGCGCCAGCTCGCCTGTCTCGCGCTGTTCCACGCATTGCTGCAGGAGCGACGCGCTTACATACCGCAGGGTAAACAATCATATAATACAGGTTTCGTCAGTTTGCTGCACCCATCGGAAAGCCGAGTTCAGTTCTAATATTTTTGATATATAGAGCAGTAATTCATTTTATCAACAAAATTATACGCTATGCTAAACTTTTACCAATGATTTGATCGACTCTAGTAGCCAAGCAATCTGTGTTTCTCAGGTTGGAGCCGATGGTACTCCTGGGAATGGGGGGAGGTATGCGCGTGCGCTGACGCCCTGCGCTCCGTCAGCGGCGTCAACTGTACCGACGGCGGCAGCAAGCTGGTCGAAGCGTTATACGCCGCTCGGGTCAGCAGCGCGCCGGACCGCCGAGTGCTCGCGGCCCTACACGACAACATGATGTCTGAGGCCTCCCGAGCGAACAACTGGCGGCCTAGAGGCCTGCAACTGAAACTGCCCAATGGAAATAGCTTGCAGGTACTGTCTTACTATGAAACATAATTTAAAGGTGTGCATGCAGGATTTCGAGAGAACTAGCGAGCACGTCTACATAAACATTTTTAATAATATTAAATATTTTGTACCCTAGTAACATTCGCATTTTCAAAATATTATTTAAAAAAAGGAAAATATAGGTATTTATGATGCAGAAGTAAATTTCTAATTAATTATTACAGCAAACTACAGTCCACATCAAATTAAACAATAACCCACAATAAATGTTATCCCACAGGCATATGCATCAGCGTTCGACGGTTTACCTTCGATTGACACACCCCAACTGCTCGGGCTGCCGGACAACTGTCGCGTCGCCTGGGAGAAGAATACCGCTATGGACATAGTCGCGGGATTGATAGGTACCTATAGTAATGCTATCATAAGCAGGTCATATACTTCCTACTGCCAGGTAACTAGCACCCCTTTAACAATGCTGAGTCATCAATCTGTTAGCTAAGTGAGGATTGTTCGCTTACATGTCATTGAATTACGCTGTCTTTAATTTAACATACGAGTATATACATACAAATAACTTTTTTTGTAAATAAAATTATAATAATCGATCAAAGCATTCTAAGGTTGGGTAACAATGTTTTCTCACAGAACTAAATTCTACCGTGAGCGTGAATCAAACGACGAGCGACGCCGCGTCACTTAAAACGGTGCTGGCGCTGTGGAAGAAATTAATGTCGGGCAGTCCGCTCATCAAGGGAGAAAGCGAAGCAGATAAAGTATGTAGAAGATTATCACTCTTAGGGAATACAGTGTAAACTCTTTATAACGTTATCCTTTATAACGATAAACTCCCTATAACGTTGAAGTGAGCCCAAGTTGGTTGGTTTGTTCACTTTGTTTTGTTTTTTTTTGTTCACTCCATATAACGATAACTCTCTATAACGACAAAAAATGCTCAGTCCCTTGAGTTTCGTTATAAAGAGTTTACACTGTACTTGTAAAGAGAATTTATAGATCGTCTAGTTTAAATAATGTCTGAACGTCATACATAAGTACAATGCAATCAAATATAAAAGTTCACACAATAAAAGCACTCATCTCTAACTATTAAGATTTACTGGTACGCGTTCAAATGGTTTGGTATTAGCGTACTGACACGCTGATCACCTTCATCGAACAAGCCTTAAGTTAGGCATACAAAAATATATTTTTTTTTTTCGGGATTCCATTTTTAATGTAGGTATGCCACACATCGCTCCCCCATATTTATTCATAGATCCATATAAATTTCCTCGATGTACCTGTTAAAGTCAGACACAACACATGTGTCATGCAGGGTGGTGGTAGTGGCGGTGGAGGAGCGTCGTGGGGCGGGTGGTGGCGCGGCGTGTGCGGGTGCGAGGTGGCGGCGGCGCGCGCGGCCGCCTCGCGCCTTCACGCCGCGCTCGCCTCACTCGCTCGCGCGCCTCAGCCTCGCCCACTGTATAAGGTACCTTACCTCAAAGAAGTAGCGTTCATTTTTCAATGATACTGAATTTTTAAAAATCAAAATTAACGTAATAGTTTGCGCTAGCTGATTAGCTAGCACTAGGTACTGCTTCGCTTATTCTTGCTATAGTACCTCAAAGATATATTTCACTAATGCCTACCAGATGATGAGCGGCTACTTTTTCCATACCTCAACTTAAACAAAAAAACACGAGTCGAAACCGTAAAGTTATATTTAGGCGCCAGACAATAGAATAACTATTATAAAATTTCGATTGTTGTCTTATATAGTAAAATCTGTGAAAAGCGTCACATTTTATACACGGTTTCCTATGATTTGCTGATATTTATCATGAACTTTTATTTGAACTAGAACTATAAGAGGCAAACGCAAGAAAATAGTCCATATAAAAGACAAAGTAAGTATCAATCGGAAGTAATAACAACAAAAATAACACTGTTTAGAAATAGTCTTTAAGATATTTATATATGTTATCTACATGTGTTATATACATACAATTATAATATTTTTCATTGAGTTATTTTGGCACAATCAACAGAAGCTTATTAACTGCCATAGAGTTAGCTCTCTTAGCTGTCTAAACGTGCGTATCTGTCCTACGTGCGGTCGTGTCAGCATGACAACATTTAATAGTCTTTAAGATTATGCATCAGCTGAATTAATGATATTATAATATTTGAAGGTAAAAACAAAGTTCAAAATATTATTACTTGCTATGTCCCCTGCGGTTTTACCCGCGTTCCCGAGGGATGTCACATTTTCCCTGAAGAAAAAGTAGCCTATATGTTATTCCAGGATTTCCTATATCTGTGTGCCAAGTTTCTTCCAACTCTGTAAGTTTTTGCGTGAAAGAGTAACAAATATTGGCAAGTTTGTTTGTATATAATTGTCAAATATATTTTTTTCTTTCTTTCTATGTAACTCGTAGGTACCCGACGAGTGGCAGCTACTGTGGGCAGGTCCGGACTCACCTGACTCTTACATAAAAGAGTTCTGTCACCGCGCTCGCTCCGCTGTCTCCAGGTTGAAGGAATGCCAACCTCGTATAGATTACATGCCTACTGGTAAGTTCACCATTAATTTCTATTGAAAAAGATAACAATGCTGGAGAATTTTAGAACTTCTGCACCACCACAGATCATGGATTGAATTGTATCTATTATCTGGTTGCGTCAGTTTGGGATTAGATAGTCGCGCGTGAAAAATGTCCCATGGTATTTATTTTGAATAAATTACATACATACAAGTAAAAAGAATATACATTACAAACATAAATTGATACTACATTGTATTTTTAAACAATGGTCAAATGCATAAAATTTCAATTCAAATATATACATTTTTTCCAAGTGAACTATTTAGGAAATGCATAAAATATTGTTTCGAAGATTTTTTAATAAAATATAATTATTTAAATTGCGATATCGTATTAGGAAATGTATAAAACTAATTCTTTCTGTGAATAAAATGAATAAAACTCAGGCAACAATCGTACAGTAAAATATAATATCTTTATTAAATTATAAATAACTCGCCGTAAATAGAGATGTGTTTATGTTACAAAAAAACCTAAGTGTAAGTATATTTAAACTTTTGTGTTTTGGTTACTGATTGGCTTTTTACTAAAAGCTTCCAAAATCAATAATTTTTTAACATTTGCGAATGCTACTTTGGAAAGTTTATAGATTTTCTGGGAAATGTGTCTTATATCATAATTTATTTCACACATTTCCGGACTATTTTAGGAATTATATAAATTTCCTAGGAATTGTATACAACGACGGATTACATACAGTTGCGTCAACATATAAAGAAATCTATATATTAGGTTGGGGAAAAAGTCTTATCGCATTATAGTATGTATAAACTTGTAATAAAATCTCTTTGGCTATACTATTTGTATCTGGCTGGTATTTGTATCATTGAAAGTTTAAATTTTAAAGAACATAATTCCAAATTCAAATTAGGAAAATGTGTGATTTGCATTTGTTTTTCGTACCGCCAAGATGAGTGAATCTAATGAAGAAATTCAATTCATTTTAAAATTTTACCACAAAAAAGGTAGAAATGCAACGCAAGCCGAAAAAAATTTGCGATGTTTATGGACCTATTGCAGTGTCTGTGAGAGTAGCACAAATTTGGTTTAAGCGTTTTCAATCCGGAAATCACGTCGCTCTGGTCATTGTCATTTTTGAAAAAGTGGTTTTTCATCATGATAACGCTAGACATCACACATATTTAGCCACTCAGCAAAAATTAAGAGAGTTTGGCTGGGAGGTATTAATGCATCCGCCGTATAGTCCTGACCTTGCACCTTCAAATTTCCACCTGTTTCGGTCTCTTCAGAATTCTTTAGGCAGTATCAGGTTAACATCACGAGAGGACTGTCAAAACCACTTGTCGCAGTATTTTGATCAGAAGTCCCAAAATTTCTATAGCAATGGGATCATGTCCCTACCTACAAGATGGCAAAACGTTATCGAACAAAATGATACCTACATACTTTAGTTAAATGTAAATAAACTATATTAAAAATGTTTTGAATTTTCTTAAAAAATGCGAAGGAACTTTTTCCCCAACCTATTATACAGCCGTCATAGGTTAGAGTCGGTCATGTCGAAGGTCATAGTTCAAGTATCGTTGTTTATAATTAGAGGTGGACCTGCGGTCGTTCCTGCAGCCGTCGCGCGTGGTGTGGGCGCTGCGCGCGCGTGCCGGCCGCGCGCTGGCGTGCCCGCTGCACGCGCTCGCGCTGCACGTGCGCTGGGACTGTCGCCCCGGTACCTATCTATCTACTTCATATTTTCTGCTAAGTTGGTCATACTCATAAGACGTAGATTGAATCAACTAAGGATCAGGATTAGCACGCGTGTTAAAGCCGTAGTTGATATGAAACATGTGTACCACAGAAGACAACGCTGACGGCGAGGGGCTGATAGTGCGGGGGTTGCAGCTGAGCGGGAGCGGCTGCTCGGGCGGGGCGCTGGTGCCGGGCGCCACGGCGGCGCCCGCGCTGCTGTTGCGCTACCTGCCGCAGGTATACCTATTTACGTACAGTTTTATGGCTTCTAGATGCAAAAACTACTTTATATGAACACCTATAGTAGACCATGATTCTATGATAATTATTATTTATAAGATTTGTCTTCCGAATAATATAAAATAAATGACCTAATAAGTAACCTACCCTCCAAGATCCAATTCAATAACCAATGTATCTAACAACTCCCGGCGACACTTCAGGTCGTCTAACTAACTGTTCTACCCAAAATAGCAGAGAATGACAGTATGTTGCCAATTGCAACTCGATAGCTTTATTATTTAGTATTTTTTTATACACCATGGGATGATAAATAAGCAGACGGTCCACCGGATGGTAAGTGGTCATGTCAATGGACATTTGCAACATCAGGGGCATCGCCAATGCGTTGTCGATCCTGAGACGTGAAGTTGGTAACACTCATGAGCCTGTAATTTCACCGGCGAACAGTAATACAAGTGCACAACTGCTTCACGGCATTCTTTTTTCTAATGTCATTCATTACATGTGGAGAAGGTTGTTCCTTCAATTTTAATCAGTAAATTAAACTTTAGTTGATTGAAAATATTGTGAAGAAACCATAGCACGGTAGAAGTGTAGTACTACAGTACTCGCTTGGTTGACACTTAAGCTACAGTTTAAAGGCAGGAGCCTCTAAGATTTTATGTCCTTATTCACCTTCGTATATTATTGATTTGATGAAGTCCTTAAAAAAATGTTTAAATTGTACGCAGCACAAGGAGTCGCTGATCCCTGAGAACAGTATCGAAGTGCCGGTGTACACGAGCGAGGCGCGCGACGAGCTGGTGTTCGAGGCGCGGGCGCCGCTCGCGCGCTCCTACGACCGCGAGACGGCTTTATTGAACGCGATCGCACTCTTTATTGCACCTGTTGACTAAGTTTTATAAGTCAAAACATTGAATATCCGGACTTCAGTGATCAGTATTGATAGAAAGTTGAGCCATTTATCAGCATCTTCGAGTAATGAATAGCGTCGATGCATGAAGCACTATTAAATTATTTTTTCATGTTGCCTTGTACATTTTTTTTGCTACTTAATAAAACCAAGCTGTTGAGGAAGAACTAATACCGAAACAGACTTGCGCGTAGAAATTTATCTGCATATTTGTTTTACCTAATGTCAGCTAAATTAATATTTAATGTGAAGTAATAATTAGGTATATGTAATTTTAATAAATACAGCAATTATTATTTACACCTTTTTTATTTATCATTTCCTTACTCATTTTTTCATTAAAAAATATTTCATAATATTAATTAAAACACATACATACATATTGTATTTTATTATTTATTGACTTCAAAACGAACTTAAAAATACACTTACAGTAAGCTTAAATGGGTAACTATTTCATTAAAAAACTAATGGTTTAGGAGCTGGCGACTTTTTGGGTACATGATTTGCTCATGTTTCATATCAGTAGGGATTAAAGTTCAACCGGCTATTCACAAACTAAAACTGTACGGTGCGCAATGATCACTCAGGCGAGCACACAGGTACTGTGCCTTTCATCAGATTGCGGAGTTCACGAGAGAGAGACGGACAATAGCCAAATTAGAAATTAACAAAGGCTTTATAGATAACTAGCTGTCCCCCGCGGTGTCCCCCGCGTTCCGGAGGTCTGTGATACGCGAACTGTCAAACGCGCGCAGTTAAAATAGTTGTAATTCTCTAAAATTCTCGCATTTCCTCAATTTTAATATGTATTATACATAAAAACATTCCTCTTCAATCACTGTATCTATTTAAATAATCGCATCAAAATCCGTTGCGTAGTTTTAAAGAATAGCAGATAAAGGGACAGAGAAAGCGACTTTGTTTTATACTATGTAGTGATACCCAAGAATAGTAATCATACTTCAAATTGGAGGCATTCACAATAACGCAGCGATTGATCAGCTCATAAAAATCGATTTAGTCCAGTCAATTAAGATCTTACGTCGCTGCGTTGTTGGGTAGGCTTCAAAACTGGTTTTTTTTTCGGTGCAGATCGGGAACAGATCCAACTTAATAAAAAACTTGTAGCTATCTATTATATTTATCATATGGAAAGAGAAAATAAAAATAAACATTTTATTATTATTCTCCATATAATATTATTAACTACAGTGTAAACTCTTTATAACGAAACTCAAGGGACTGAGCATTTTTTGTCGTTATAGAGAGTTATCGTTATATGGAGTGAACAAAAAAAAACAAAACAAAGTGAACAAACCAACCAACTTGGGCTCACTTCAACGTTATAGGGAGTTTATCGTTATAAAGGATAACGTTATAAAGAGTTTACACTGTAATTACATTTATACAATATGGATTATTTTTAGTGTATAGTTGTTTCGTAAATATGTATCTGTTAACCGAATTCAACCGAGAAACAACAAATTTCCGTCATAATGCAGAGCTCTGTTGATCTCCTCATGGAATTTCATCGTTTTCAGTAAGATTTTGACCATTAGCCCCAGTGCCGTACAGTATATTGTAGGTCCTTTGTTACAAACCTTTATTACAAAGCATATTTAAAACGCCGTTCAAAGACAATGCAGCACTACCATGGTGGCAGAAGTCGTCCTTTATGTTTGTTACGGTACAGTTATTTCTATTAATAATGTCTACCACATAAGCAAATCGTGTAAAACCTTTATCGCCAGCTCCCTGATATACATTTTATTAGTAGCTACGTAATGCTATTATAACATAAGTGAGCTGGTTATTTCAACTACTTATATTCGTTCCCGGATGTAATTTGACAGACCTTTTATCATTAATTAAATTATTTAATAATCTTCGGCATTAAGTAGCAAGTTGCAATAACACATAAATCTTACAATTAACACAACCTAGAAAGGTACACAAATTAAGTTGAGATCCATAGTTGAGATCAAAAAGAATTTTAACAGTAGCACTGCCTTTATAGGTCAAGCAGTACTTATAATGCTACCCGTCAGAAGTAATTGTGTAATTCACTTTTCTTCAAAGAGAATAAATGTCACTCCTTTCTAATATACATCTCTCAGGACCGCTTACAAATAGTCCGTGTTCACTCTATAATGTTAATGTAACAAGTATGCCAATAATTCTGACGGGTAAGTAGTACCTAATATTATTTTGTAATGAAGTACATATGTCTAATTTAGATGCGATACCTATGACCTATCGTAAAAGCAACAGTGTCATGCTTATACTTATCCAACAAACATGGCTTATTCAGTCAGTCGATAAATAACTAAAATCAATTTATTTGGATTTCAATAAAAAATAAACACTGACTAATTTAGAGACGAGATAGCATCTCATTTAAAAAAAGAAATATTAGAGAAAACTAAACTTACTAAAATAGTGTTAAGTATGTCCTACGTTCAAATGTGGCCAGCACCGCGTCGCCGCCGCACCCCACCACCATTTAATTGGGGTCCTATCCGATACTTCAACATGCGTTGTTAGTCTAGTGATCATTTATTCCTTTATGATGTTTGATGTAGGTAACCTGATTGCAAATTTAAATGTTAACGTAAAATAAAACAAGACTACATACATGTTAAGCACAGCTAAGTACCTATAAAATATATTGAAGTACTCTAGTTTAGCTATAACAATTACCTAAGTACCTAATTACTGTTTGAAGGCGGCAAGATCATTTTTTATTAAGCCAGACTTACCGTAATTTGGTGCCTCTCAATCCTCGGTCTTTGTTTTCATTGCTTGGTGTAGTGGTGTGGTTGGTGCTCATTTTTTTAATTTAAGACAGTAGGTGTCAGAGTATCAATCTTACAAACCTCTAGTTCCTCTGCGTTCAAATCCATGAAGACTGAAAAACATTAGGCATATAATTTAGTCACAATATGATTTAAAATCCATTTTCCATCGACGATCCAACGAGATTTTAGGGGATAATACCAAACTATATTGCCAATATATCACGTCAGATAGTTATACTATACTTTTACAACTGTTAGTATACTTATAGACAAGAAATAAGTCGGTACACGATGTCTCATTGGAATCTGATTAATACTACCTAAGTAGCTGACCCGACACACGTTGTCTTGTCTTAACTATGAATATTGAATTCGAATCTTCCGATTAAATCAACTTTGAAATGTGCACTAAGTAATGATATATAAAGCCTACTAGCTACATATATTTCTGCTTATTTACCCTCAATAGAAAATAATTGGTCGGTGGTAGAGGTTACAGGTTCCCAGACTGCCCACCGGTTCCGATTCGCACTTGTTTTATTGTCGTGGGTATTAATGTCGAGTCTAGCAGAAATGAATATTCCTACGAATATTATAAATGCGAAAGTGAGTATGTTTGTTACTCTTTCACGGTTGGCTGAACCGATCTTGCTAAAATTTGGTACACACATAGCCTTATAGTGGGGAGAACGGAAATCGCGTGAGACAGCTAGTCCATAATAAGCATTAGACTTTAGATTCTCTATTTTCCTTAGTCGAATTACAGCGATGCATTTCAACCGATTTTATTCTTATGATTACTCATGTAGGTTATAAAATATAAATATCCTAGGACATTCTTTTCACACGGCCATCTGATGCCAAATTTAACTATTTGTACTACTTGTACTATGGAAGCCAGATAATACTACATATTTACTTTTATTTTCATCTAAATACATCTTTAAATAGTTACACCCAGACAGAACAAATCGACTAGATTGTTCATGCAGACAAATGTTTGTTCTTCGCTGGAATCGAACCCACGACCTGTGACGTGGCAGTCAGGGTCAATAAAGGTTCACTTCATCGAAACACAGTAAAATAATAACGGTCACTCGCTCGGTCACAACGAGGCCCGGAAATAATAACAATATTAGGTGTGACAATGCATCAGAAGTCTGTATAATGTATATTTGAAATAAATTATTATTACACAATAATTATGCAATAGCAAGATTTCTAAGGTAAGAATGGACATTATAAATGAAAAGCTGGTCAATGAAACATACAAAATAATTGCGAATTAAAGTCATAGTCATCGAATTAAATCATGATAAGCTTGCTTAGAAACAGCAAAAGGCGAAGTGATGATCATTATTGCATAGGTAGTAACTAATGTAGGTAGGTAGGTACTTGAACTTGAAACTGATTATTTATATACTTGCTTTATATTTGTTTACTTTGGATGCATTTAAGTTTGTGTAAGAGTTACCACCCACCGAAATTGTTTAGATATTATAACGAATAATCTAACATGGCAAAATGTTATGGCATTATTATCATAAAAATAGCAAAAGAAATACGACATTGCTGGAATTTCAGAGGGGTCACAAAATCGGTGACTCTCGTACTATGCTGGCTGATTTCTTTCACAAGTCTAGTTGAATTAGCATTACTAGCTTTCATCTAGGAATTCGCAACGCTTGACCATCGCTCCGGATCACATTTATCGTTCATATAACAATTATTTTTATTTAAAGTAGTAAGTGTACTCACGATAAGACACCTTGTGAATCTTGTATACATTTGTAGTCCGGAGCACCTGTATAAAAGTGCTGATTACTACCACGCTGGCTATAATAGCCGCTGACCATAGGGCCAAGTGTGACCAGTTCTCATATCGTTGTTCGTCTGGCGACAAGCACCTTGCACTGATACTGTCTTCGTCATAAACCTTTACTAAGCTGTAAAAAGTAACTTACTAAGTACTTAATAAGCTTCATAATTCGAAAAGCGAAAGTTATTTCTATCAATATACATCGGGTTCAAATGCTTAAGTAGACTAGCAAAATTTCCGTGGGCACCTGAACGAAACTTGTCTATCGAACATGTATTTCATACCCTCGCAACTTAGGTAGTACTACTACCTTTCATACCACAGCTATCTTACAACCCAGGAAAACTATTAAGTCATTCTGAAATACGAGTAGAATGTGAAACAATTTTATCAAAGTTATGAATCTATCGCTCACCCTTTAAAGCACGGTCCACACTCAGGAAGTGATTTTAAACAACTTGATTGATTGAAAATTGCAGGAGGAGCTCGTCTGTGTTCCTCGCAGTTTAGGCATTTGATACATGAATATGCCTTGGTATCACAGAAGGAACCACTTGAGCATTGCGCGTCTTCCATGCAATGTGTGGTGAGTTGTGAATTGACCAAAGCCATACCCATTAACAAAAAACTGAAACCAAACCAGTTAAATCCTGAAATATGGTAACTTTCCCATAAACGTTGTAACTTATAACTAAGTACATAATATTAAGATGGTATGGCATGTAAATTAGAGATACACAATAAAAGTTAAAATTTATCACTCATCCTACTTATTAAAGTTATAAAAATGGGAATATTATATAGGTACCTAGATCATTAACTTTGTTGCGACATTACAATATGTTTACTTACACATAGATGGCCATCCTAATAAATTGATGTCAAATTCTTTCCAATTAGGTAGGTAATCACTTTGATACGCACTTGAATTTAGTTCTTCACTGTAGAGTGTTTTACAACATTTAATATAATAGGTAATTAATTATCCTGCACTTGACTCCTTATTGAAATAAACACGGGCTGGATGATATCGCACCGGAGTTATAAACATGACTAGACTCGAAATTGGCTCTATACGTATGACGAAACATGAGACATTTAAAAAAAAGGATCTTGTCTGAACTTGTCGCCTTTCTAACAAAGAGGTTCTTGAATGAATGGATGGTGGACTGCGGATGGGCGATTGCGAACAATACAATCGACATCGTGGCATTTAATTATCATCGAGCATTAACAATTTTACTGAAATCTTTAATCTTATTTGGTTAGTCAGCAGCGAGTTTATTAGTAGATTATATATACTTTTATTATTCGTCGTACAGATTTTCACAGAGAAAGGTTTTGCAGTGATATTTTATGACTTATTAAAACAAGATATGCTAAATTGTGTCATTATGGTTGAATCTGTAGTGTACGACCCTTTTATGAGGATTCCGTAACCAACCAATAAGCAAACCTTAATTTCGTTATCTTCGATTGTTGTCCATATATCACAGCTATTTTATTCGGAGACTATTGTATCTTAAAGATGAAATTTGGTAGATAGGTTCTTTCTATTATCCGTTATAAATGTTGCAGTGGAAAAACACATACACGTGTTAGGTATTCAAAAACAAAGGTTCCTCATTAACTTTCTGATTTATGTTAATAGCTAGTTGGAAGGATCCGATATTTTTATTGTAGAAATTTGAAGAAAGGGGTGCTTTCTTATAGTATTTTGTTTGAAAGATACGTAAAAATATTTTGAAATATTTGCAATGTTCTGAAGTTTAGCGACCGTATATTATAATTTTGTATTTAATAGTATCTTAAACTTAAAATGTTAAGTAATACTTACTTGGTTTTGGCAGTCGGTAAAGTTATATGCTACTTAAAACACAGCACAATGCCTAGCAAAATTAGTGAAATAGCTCGCAGTTTTCAGGTTTCTTTTCAATGTGATAGGATCATTAATGAAAATAGGTATTTGATCTAAAAATCTTTATTTTACAGAAAACAGTTCTAATCACATTAAAAGATAAAATAATATAAGTATTTCGTAGGTTGTAACGTGAGAAATATGTTTAGTAGGTATTTACAACTATTTCTTAGTTTTAGATCTGACTTTATTCCCTACAATTGAATTACTTATTCATATAATATAGGTCACAGCCGTTATACAATGGTCCCTGTCTCTTGTAGACTAAAACTGGTAAAACGAAGATAAATACAAAAAAAACGTAAAATCTTTCTAGGCACAACTGGGACTATTGTACAATGTTTTATAATAAAACTTAAAAACGTAGTTCGGCGTAAGGACACAAAGGCATCTCTACACCAGCCTTGTATAGTACATTTAAAAAACTCGTGTGAAGACGCCTTATATTAACACAAAAATACAGACTATATTATATGGAAGCACTTCGTTCGTTATGTACGAACAGTAGAATATAGAATGAATAATTATTTATTATTCCATTATAACGTAACAAATATTTTAAAGTTTATTTGTGAAATTATTTTGTATGTACTGTAATCAACGTTTTATCTGAAGTTTGATTTAATACCAAATTAATTAATAACCTTCAAAGGGGAAAGGTCGTGAGGCTGACATTTTACTTAGCATTTGTCCAAAATTGATTTCAAGTTAGAAGGTGTTGTATTTGCTACCATTTTAAATAATATTATATTTATTTAGGCTGGGTAGCCCATCATTTGGTATTTAAATTAGCACGCACTTACGAAGGTAAATAAATAAATGCTATGGTTCTATATCCTCTCTAGTATATCTCATGCACTGTGACTAAAGACTCATGCTACTAACATACATCTGAAGTTGAAACAATATATTTAAACATAAAAAAATATTAAATAATTCATAAGGATGATGTATAAAAATCACATTTCGGTAGAATATTATTATACCTTTTCCTAATAATTATATAATTTTCTAGTAATATATACTATTAAATGAACAGTTCTACATAGGATTCTACTATACATAATATTATAATTTGACATCGATATGTAAAATCATTCTATATTACGTTGTGTTGAGCCATTGCACGAAAATTTCAAGTTTAATATATTTAATAAAATGCATAAATCTGGATAAAACTGGTATCCTTTACGAGAAGTTTAGTTTCGCGATTTTTCAAGAATTGGGTTACAAACAATCATATTGCTATCTCTGCCGCACGCCTCTGTACCCCAAATCGTGCGATAGAGAAGATGCAGCTTGGCGAGTATCATGAATACATTTTTGATAAAATATGCGCATCTGGACAAAACCTTAAAACCCACTAAGTTATAAAAATACAAATTTCCTTTTATTTTGGTAGCTTCAATATCACTTTTTATTATTAAATTTGTTATATAAACCGAATGAATTCTCTGAGTCAAAGTTTTATACACGAAAAATTTGATTATGTATTTTGAAAAATACATCTGTTTTTTTCTTTTTTTAAAATAGCTTGTATGTAGACATTTTGTATCATGTCAATAACAATCAAATAAACATCTATACCAGAAATATATGATTTTGAAAAATGTTTTATGGACATGTCGCCGCTTCGCTAACCACTAAAATCTACCAAAATTCTCGTACACAAGTACATAATCAAACTGTTCAATAATAACAACGATACCGTACATTAATTAAATTTCCTAAACATCTTTTGTTTAAAAACTAACATTAAATATACAATGAAAACATTATACTGAATTTCAATTGTTTATTTACAGGTAAAAATTGTGATAAACGTGATTAACGAGTGCTCAGTTAGTATAAATACTTATCAGTCTTAACATTTGAAGACTACTTGATAAACAAACAAACCATTGTTGCTAACATAAAATAAGCGAGCTTGAGCACTTCCAGACAGCTGCACCAAATACTAATTAATTTAAATTTGTTAAACCAGAGCGAAACTCCTTTTTAGTAATTTTTTATACAATATTCAAAAAACCTATAAAGAATCTACGTACAATTATGCGAATAAAATATTTTCTAATTACCTTAGGTTTATTAATTATTATAATGATCACTCATAATCTCAGAACAACTTTAGCAGATGAATATATAAAAGTAGGGATTAGTTTAAAGAGATTCGTATTGCTTAAAAATCTGATAAGCCCAACTGTGACTGTGCAAGTGGTGTCGATTATAGTTCATCAAACACATTATAATATGCTTTCGTCGGGCTTCACAGTTCTACGAATACAGTACCATCGTAAAAATTGTCACCGTAATTTAAATCCACACTGGCTTTTCTAATAGCCATAATTGGCACATTTATATCGAATTCAAATTATACATAAAATAATATTTTAAAAACATGTGACATATTTTTTAATAACATACATAAACCTAAGTAAGTACCAATGGCACGAAGACCTATCACATAGTTTAAAAAATATATATATATATATACAAGTAGGAGTATTTACATACATTCTCTAGTTGCAAGGCACACATTAATTGTATATGTAATAGTATTGCAAAAAAACTATTAAACATACAATAAAATCAATTAAATTGGTAACGGACGGTACCACAGAAGTCTCTTGATTAATTTATGACAAAAGAGTAAATAATGAAATACTAAAAAGCACTAAAAGCACACAAACAAATCCAGTCTTGAGCAAACCTTAAGCTATTATAATAAAACTATAAATTTAAAAGATTGCAAAAATCTCGATGTACAAAAATTGAGCAAAGCAGTTTATAATATTGCTTCCTTGCTAATTGTATTTAAATGTCATGAAAATTCATGCGGCAGTGAATTCATAATAAGGGCAAATTATTCTGATTTTGCCCATATTTCTACATATCATTCATTATTGCATCGTATAACTTAACACAAAATCAGGAACTGGTATGTGATTAGTTACATGATTTCAGGAACAAAAAGGTTGCATAATTTATTAATTTTTACTATAATTATTATAATAATAAATTAATCAACCGTGTAGTTCAAACGTAACAATAACAGGAGAGCGCGTGGATCGCTATGAGTGTGAGGCAGCTGGGTTACTTGGAGTTGTCGATCTGGAGGGAAGCGTAGAAGTCGACGTTGAAGTTGTTGACGACAACCCGCGCGCCCGAGCTGCTCGCCGACCGCGCCCCGCGGTTGTTGTTCGAGTCCTGCGCACCACACCACAACTTATCATTCATTCAATTTAAGATATACTGCTTATCCTCATTAACATAAATAAATAGTGACAGCTAGCGGTATATAATTGAAATATCCTGCCCATCTCCAGTGTAACTGTCACGGATTCAATGTGGGAGCCTAGTTCATAATCGATTGATGGCTCGGCGCGCGATTAGTGTAGGCAACAATCATAACACCGTCAATGTAATACAAAATTGACTGCAACTATGATTCTGATAGTGTACACAATCCCTCTGTAGGTCCCCAGCACTCCGATGTCATGGGTTATCGAAGTAATTCGCCAATATCTGTCTACTTTACTTTATTCTAGGTTCACATTATAGCTGCCATTTTATAAGTGGAAAAGGAATATAAATATCGTCGTAGTCTGGTACTTGTCCAAGAATAAGGGTAACAAAGACGACCTAGTGTGCAAACGTACAGAAATTAAGTAGTAATTTGCGACCTAGTGTTACCCGCGGTTTCGGAACCAATAGCTTGCAGAACGGGTATAATTACGAGCCAACTTGTATGTAACGGTATATATAAATATAAGATATTTACAGAAAGCGCTAGAATTTAAGTGAAGTGCTAGTAAATTACGTATAATATACATTATCTTTGATTGTTGACATAGTAACCTAGTGACGCCGTGTGTTAGCACTTATGGCTGGGAGGTTTCCTTGTCTCGCTACACCTGTTTGAGATACTTCATCAATAACTTATGAGATTTGAGATTTTGGTCAATACAATTGCAACTATATCCTACTAATATTATAAATGCGGATGTTTGTGAGTACGGATGTTTATTACTCTTTCACAGAAAAACTACTGAACGGATTTCGATGAAACTTGACACATATATAGAGCATGCTCTAGAATAACATATAGGGCACTTTTATCCCGGGACAATGGCACATCCCTCGGGAACGCGTGTGAAACCCCGGGGGACAGCTAGTATAATATATAAGGACTATAAAGCCTATAGGGTATATATAAAGGTATATAATAATAATAATATAAATACATAAATACTTATACTAATATTACAAATGCCAAAGTTTGTGAGGACAGATGTATGGCTGTTACAACATTCTCGCAATAACTACTAAACGGATTTAGATGAAATTTGGCACCTAGATAGTTTATAGTTCTACCGATGAATTAGCTGTTCTAAATGGCCCCACGGTGATGCTAGTTTAGATTATGGTAGGTATATACCTGTCTGACGCAGAGGATCTTGGGTGGCGAAGGTCCCACGAGCTTTGACTCCCGCGCCGTCGCCAGTAGCGCCGGCAGCCCCACATCGCCGGCCCCCACTCCAGCTCCGGGCCCTGACGCAGCGCCGACCCCGGCCCCGGCTACGCTAACCACACCGACACTGCTTGGAATCGGGCTTTAATAAATAAACAGACATATTAATTCATTAGTTACCATTAAACAATACAATACAATAGAAATTCCAACATGTATGCGTTCATTCTATACTTTAACTAATTTTGATTTTGTGATTTTATAATTCATTTTGAGTTTGATTTTATTATTTAAATATATATATTTAGATATATTTTTGAATGATGTGGTCTCCTCTAATTGAAGGAACACGCCACCTCACATTCACTGTGTGTTATAATAATGTAATGTTAACGTGTATCTTTTGTTGGAGATCCATAAATAAAAAAATCAATTTTGTAGTAGTTGATACTATTAGTAAAAATTTTAAGAGAAAATCACTCCAGAAAATTGTATTCATTCTCAACTAAATACTTAATGTATTTTATATATAGTACTCACTTGGCATTGCTGTCTTCGTTATCAGAGGTATTGTTTGGTGTCCACAGACTCTCCACGGTTTCTTCGTCGTGAGTAAAGGACGTGTCATTCTCCAGCTCGGTCACGGTCGCGCCTTCCGGACTACACATAATGTAAATTAGTCTCATAGAACAGTATGTAGTTAAATTGAAATAAGAGTTCTAGAACCCTTGTTATCCCATACATCACTACATAGTATAAAACAAAGTCACTTTCTCTGTCCCTATATCCCTATGTATGCTTAAATCTTTAAAACCACGCAACGGATTTTGATGCAGTTTTTATGTATAATACATGTGACATCCCACGGGAACGCGGGTAAAACCGCGGGGGACAGCTAGTATACCATATTTCCCGTTTATTAAACAAAAGCGATATTAATGAAATTTTGTACCAATAATCGTATTAAAAATATGACTACAAAGAGTTGTTTTTTTTTTACAAATAAAATCCTATAGCATCATCTTACTCGAAGGCTCTGAGTCAATGGTAACTAATAGAGCCCGTCCTCAATAAAAAGTTTTGAATAAATTAAAATAATGATGTAAGGCGTAATTGAATTAGGATACCTGGGTTGTTGCTCGTCCCTCATGTAGGCGGGCAGGTTGAACACGCGCGCCGCCTGCGTGCCCGCCGCCTCGCGGGCCTCGCGGGCCTCGCCGGCGCGCGGGCTGGGCGAGCGAGCGCGCTTCGCGAACAGAAACGATGACTCTGTTCAACATTTAATATATATCGCAATTAGCTAATATACTCAGTTTTGTTGCGTGACGGATAACATTTCAAGTGTACTTTAGTTCCTTGATATAGGGCATACAATCAACTGTTCTATAATATAGGTTTTGATGGGGGGAATAAGGGGGCTGGTTTTTAAACACATTTTATGGTAGCAGTCGTTTCAATCTTACAACGCCAGGTCAAGGTCACTGTAGTATGAGAACTTTTCGGTATTTCTTAGTAGAAGGTCGATTCTCGATCTGGTGGTAACATCACTAGTTTTAACCTTAATGTGTGCCCTTCTACTCCTAGAGGGCACTTATGAAGGCCAAAGCTCTGTCACGAAAAACTGAATCAATAGGTTTTTTTATAGTTTCCCTCGACTCAAGCATTTTTATAACTACTGGAGAAAAGGTGGATGAAGGACGGTGGAAAGATTTGCGTTCATTAGTGGAAAATCTATTTTTATGTATCGAATTGACATATGGATGTAATTCTACGTGACAATTATATCGTTATACTTATAGTTAATGTACACACATCATAAGTGTTTGTTATAAAAGGACTCACCATCTTCTTGCGGGTGATACGAATGGTGGTGCAGGTGAGGATCGTGCGGGTAGTGCGGGGCCGAGGCCGGGGCCGGGGCAAGGGCGGGGCCGGGGGCCGTAGCGGGGGCGGGGGGCGAGTCCGGCCGCACTGGACTGTAGCACGCGTCCTCGTACGCGGGCGGGGCCGGCGCGCTGGCAGGGTCGCTCCTCATGAATGGAGACTCCACAGACGTGCGGGTCGCTACCGAACAACTTCACTGTCTATCATTCACACAAAGAATTCCAAATGTCCAGAACGAGTGTCGCCCGTTTGAAAACATCAATTATACCGGCCATATTTGACAGCTTGTGTGCTTTGACATCGTTGAACACTCTTGGCCCGGCTATTACGCCTGTCCCTGAATAGCAGGCAGTATATTTTTTCCGTGTTATTTTTCGGGATATCTATATAAAATTTAGGAAAAAATGCTATGTAATGAGAATTTATTTAAAAGAAAAGAAATTGTATAAGTATGTAGTATTTCCGTTGTCTGATTTCCATAGTACAACCTCTACTTAGTTCGGGATCAGATAAGTGTGGACAGAACGTTCCAGGGTATTCTTTATTCATGGTACGCAATGAAATTCCCTACAATGCTCTCAGTAATAGTGAAATTAAGAAATGTGCTTACATGCTTTAATAATTCTAAAAGTTTCTGGATTCCGCAGCACATACAAGACGACGCCGAAGACAAGCACTATCAGTAGCAGGCACACGACGAACACCGGCCAGAAGTACGTGGGAAGATACTCCACTTGTTTGTCCGAATCAGGAGGGACGCACTCAGCGTTCACATCGTTTATGTGGTCTACAACCAATCTGCAAATGAAACATTAATTTATTTTACAGAGTAAAAATAAGATTTGTATGTTTGTAGGTCTGAAATAACTCATCCGATTTGAAGAATTCATTACAAGAAGCTACTCTATTCCCGGGTGATTTAGGCTGTGTTTTTATCCTTATAAATTATGATTATAAATTCTGGCTTTCTGCCACGCATTTTCACCCGTGTTCCCAAGATAAAAAGCTGCCTATGTGAGCTATGTCGCATAATACGCATCTAAGTGAATATAGGTAATACCAAACTATGTTCTGTTTATAAATGTAAACAAGTAATGTTTACATTTTTAAACAGAACATAGTTTGGCAGTAAGTAGTACAAAAAAGAAAGTGACGTCTTTTCATACAATTTATACCCTGGATACATACGTTGTAGAGAAACCGTATGCAAAATTCTCAAGTTTCTAATCCCAGTGGTTTCGGCTGTGTGATGATAGGCCAGTCAGTCACGACGAAAAATCATATGACATTCATATAAACTTACGACAACTGATATCCTTAGCTGCCGACTCCTACCTATAAACTACCTAATTGCCAAATTTCAGAATACATCAAGTAGTTTTCGAAATTTCATGTTTAGCCAATGAGCGAATCAGTGAGTGCTGCTTTTATATGCATAGAGAGCTGTAACCCTCGACTATATTCGCATTTTATTACCTTTTTTTCATAGTTTTCGTCCTACTTTCGTATTTATAATATTACATAATGAAAATAATTTAAGTATAGTTCGGAAACGACGCTGCGCCGCGCGGTTCGATACCTACGTTTAGTAAACAAACCAGACAAACGGCCCGCCTACTTGAGGGTCTGGCCAACAGGATGTGCCCTTACGATTATCGTAAAGGATTAAAAAAAGAAAACGTAAAGCATTTTATTCGTCGTTGTTTACCAGTTTGTCGTGCGACAAGGTTCGTTCTTCAGATCAATATTTCCCCAACGGAAGCAATAATGTGCCAAACGATCATTTTTAGTGTTCGCTTCGAATAATATTATTGATATTGCGTGTCGTTTACACCGCATTACTCCCACTATGGAACTCATTTTCAGTATTGAATCTATTTTTAATAACATGTTATATATTTAATAGTATGTATACATGCCGTTGATTATGATTCAAATTTGATAAAAACAAAACACTAATCTATAACCAAATGGCAGAACATGAAAATAGAATTCTGTTTTAAAAATGAAATTTATTTAAAATTAGAATTCCCCGCAAACCATAGATAAAAATTACATTTGGCGGTCTTAAAAATGATTATTTCATATTTAAAGTCCCATTATTATTCGTGCGAGGTTTTTATAATTTATTCCTTCCAATTTACATGATGTAAACGGCGATATTATCTACACAAAATTTCTTCGAGGAACATTATTTTATTTAAGTAAGGATTAAATATCAAAGTCAGTCAAATAAGCCACAAGACAATAAGGTTATAATAAATGATCAAACGAACTTCCCCGATGTGAAGTTCGATCATTATTATATGAGTCGCTTCATTCGAAGATATGATTTGATTACCAGGTAGTCCCTCTACTTACTAGGCAACATCGCACGATTTTTAAAGATTTAAAACTATAGACTAAAACTATTACCGGTTTACCCTTCCCTAGTCCGCCGTCTTGACATTTACTCATTTTTTAGAGTTCCTTGTGCAAAACTTTCATCAATGGGGAACGTCAGGGAGGGAGGGTGATCATATCTTCGAATGAAGCGACTCATATAATAATGATCGAACTTCACATCGGGGAAGTTCGTTTGATCATTTATTATATTTCGTCGCTTCATTCTTCAGATATGATTTGATTACCAGGTAGATGTTAAGAGAAGAAAGTTTTGGAATTCAATAAAAGCATACATGTTTTCTAACATTGTGGTTTTATTAACTCACATATAAGAAAGAAACATAATTAGTAAAACATATGTATTACTTCTTTAATTAAGTTAATTAACTTCTATACATGTATATGTATTATTAAATCAATCTATTGTGATTCTCTGATACCACATACAGAATTGGCAAATTCGCCTTCGTTTAGAATAGGTCTATTATAGAAATTGGAAAAGGATTTAGATGAGCTGGTCCAGCCAGCCGCTTTGCGGATGGTGTCAATGTTGACGCCGGCGGCACTGGCGGCCGACGTTGACGCGTGCCGTGTGCTATGTGCACCGAAAATACTAATATCAACACCGCTCTCTGACAGGACTTGCCTAATCCATCTACTGATAGACTGTGTTGTAGCGGCTTTGTGAGGCCGTTTGTATGTTAACAAGAGGTTACTCGTATTCTCAGGCCTTATATTTTTAGTTCTAGAAATATAGTCTGAGAAAACCGTTGCTGGGCAGATACTTAAATTTTCCCTGAAGTATGGCAGAAATAACACGGGTTGATCTCTACCGGGAGCAGACGTCTTTATGATATTAGTGATATTAATCTTAATGCCGCTGGCTAAAGAGGCAATATTTTCTAGGTTGATGAGCGAAAATGTCTGTACTCTGTGGGCGGTACAAATTGGTAATAAAATGACTAGTTTTTTAGTGATTTTTTCGAGCGATAGTTCGTTATTAGGAATCCACGTTGAAATTTGGTTTAAGATATACTGAGGATCCCAAGTGCTGGAGTACCTTGGTTTAGTGGGTTTCAGTTTGTACGCGCCCTTAAGAAGCCGAGTGCGTAAAGCCACTCGTCTGAACCAACGTTATTACCTACAAGGGCCGACAAAGCGGAACGGTGAGAATTTAAGCTGCCATACGCACAACCATTGTTAAATTGTGTTGTAAGAAAAGTAAGTATAGATGTCTTCGGTGGTTCGAATACATTGACGTTCTTAATAATACAGAATTGCCACCAAAGCTTCAGTGAGGTATCGTACTGCTTTATTGTGCTGTCAGAGAAAGATGCTAGCATTAGATTAGTGGTGTCTGCGCATGCGCCGCGACGTGTGAACGACTGCCGCAGAGCCGCGCGACACCCAGGGTAAGGTTCTTGTGCAAAGGGTGATGGTCTCTGAAATGGGATTGTAAAAGATATTTACTTGGATTTAAATATAAAACCTTGGAAACTATTAAAGTCTGTAATAATGGGAACCATGGTTGCGAAGGCCAATGGGGATAAACCAATATACCGTAGGCTTTATCGTCGATTATTTTTCGAAGACATTTCAATATTATAGAGAACGGCGGAAAAGCATAGAAATAATTCGACTGCCAGTTCAAAGTAAATGCGTCTACGGCAACTGCGTCTGGGTCTTGTTTCCAAGAAACGAATTGCGTACATTTAGCGTTATCTCGTGATGCGAATAAGTCAATTTCTGGTTGGCCAAAGTATTGCATGACCTTTTGGAATGCACCATCAGAAAGTGACCACTCGGTATCCGCATTTACAAATCTGGAGGCGGCGTCAGCGTGGTTTTGTTTGGTATTAACGTACGATGCAAATATCCAAAGGTCGCGCTGCTCGCACCATTGCCACAATGCCCTGGCTAAGTCGTTCAAATAGGGGTATTGTATACCCCCCATACGATTCACATAACTGATGGCAGTTGTGTTATCGATGCGGAGTAATATTGCACAGTTGGTTATCTCACTAGCGAATGACTTTAAACCTAAAAAAGCTGCCAATAATTCTAAGTAATTAATATGTTTTGTCTTTTCAGTATCTTTCCACTTGCCATACATCTTGTTATTTCCATGAACGGCACCCCAGCCGGTTATGGAAGCGTCAGTATAAATTTCAAGCTCGAAATTTGATTGTCTCATGAAATTGGATGTAGTGTCAATATTTGACGACCACCAGTCCAAATCCTGTAATATAATTTTAGGTAGCTTAATTCTTACTTCATAATTATTGTTATTTTTGACCAAGGTAAGATACTTTTGTCGCTCTAAAGTTTTGGTGTACAACCACCCGTACTTGGCTGCAGGGCAACTAGCAACCAATACTCCAATAAGTTGGGCAAATTCGCGGATACTACAAGTCGGTAGTTTAGTGTACTTGGTAACCAACTTTGCAATTTTATTTCGCTTGTCCAAGGGAAGACATAGGCTTAGATTTATTGTATTGAAAATAAACCCTAAAAACTTGCAAGTTTGTCGCGGCGATAGATTGCTTTTATCGTAATTTACCACGAATCCTAGGCAATGAAGTAGCTTTAACGTTTCGCTAAGGTTTTCGGCGCATTGTTGGTAGGTATCACCTATACATAAAATGTCGTCTAGGTAATAAACAGACTTATAGCCGCGACACCTTAAGTGAGTTATGACCTCTCTCATTAACTTCGTGAAAACTCGTGGAGCGATGGATAAACCGAATGGCATGCCATTAAACTCATATGTAAATGTTTTGGTCGAGTTAGGAGGCTGAAACTGAAATCGCAAATACCGACGGTCAGTGTTCCGAATAGATAAAAGAAAGTAAGCTTCTTTTAAGTCGATTGTAGCTAGGTATCCATTACTTGGAATTAATTTGCATGCGGTTCGGTAATCCTCCATCTTAAAATGATCGGTAGGAATGAATTTATTTAAGGGTTTCAAGTTTAATATGAAACGCTTGCCGCCGTTAGGCTTCGGAGTTAGAAATATTGTAGATATAAACTGGTCTTCTCTAGCTTTGCACTCCGAAATAGCTCCTATTTCCTTTAATTTATTAATAGCTTCTAACATATGTACCTTTTCAGAAGCCGAAAAGCTATTATTAGGTATATGAGACTGGGCAGCAAACGTTCGCAAGGGTATAGAATAACCGTCCCTAATCCAGTCGAGTACAACTATATTGTTTGTAATGTTTAACCAACAATTATAAAAGTGGGTAAGTCTACCCGTGTGAACCTGCGCTAGTGGTGACTCGGTGCCGAGGCACGGAGCTTGTCTTGGGTCGCCGCTCGGGGCCGCGGCACCGGTGCTGCGTGCGAGCGGCGCGCTGCTGATGGTGGCGGCTTTCTGTAGCCTGTATTGTAGCTTCCCCGCCCCCCCCTGTACGCTGGGTACCGAGGAGGCGCTGTCCAGTTTCCCTGGAAGGATGTAGGCCGAGCTGCGGACTGAGGTGCTGCAGGTGTTTGGGGTTTTACTGGTTTCTTAATCAGAAGGCCCTGCTTTTCTATGACCTTTGCGGCCTTTATCTTTTCCGATAACGATGAACCGAACAATGTTTCGTCTCTTTCGGAGTCGTGCACCATTTGGTGAAAAGCCCTGTCTAGACTGGGCGTGATAAGCTTTATACGATTTTGCGTAGCGGAATAATGTGAATCGCATAGTAATCTGCAGCCGTTGCTCAAATGTTTCATGGCCTGAATCTTATCATCGCTCTTTAATAGTATGTCAATACCTCTATTGACGGCAGTAATTCCCGAACCGAGCTGTTGTTGAGCGGCGGAGAGAGTTTTGTCTCGATTGCGAACCATGTCCGGTATCGCAGCAGATATTTCTGCATTTAGTTTTGGTGCTTGAAGAAGTCTGCAATTGTCCGGTATAAGATAATCCTTGATCATCTTGTCTTTGCTGTCTTTAGGCATTCCTTTTTTTTAAAGAAGGGAGCCATAATTTTGATAAATTATCGTGGATCTTGTCACCATATTCAGGGGTTTCGCACGTGGATTCGCCAAGAGCAGACAGTAGTTCAGGGTCCAAAGCTGGATCAGAACTGGCCGTGGCCGTGTCGTCAAGGCTGGTTCCAGCCTGATCTTCGATCTGGCTGGGGATATCCAAAGCCTCGTGCTCCACGTCTTGTATGACGTTCGGCGCCAGCTCCGGAATCACATCGTTGCCAGTATTTTTGGCTGGCTCGGAATCTTCGTTACCTATAATTACAATTTTGCAATTAAGGTTGTGAAGAAAAATATATATATTTTTTTTTTTTTTTTTTTTTTTTTTTTTTGGGGTAGGTAGTAAATAAAAATCGGCAAACTTAGTTTTGCGATTGGAATTGCGCAGAGGACTGTACATCTACTTCAGATTGTACGTTTTATCTGCTGTTTGTCATCGTTGAAGACTCGCAGTCAACCCCGATGCAAAATTGGTCGTCAAGCAGAGCTTATTATCCATCAAATTGGAAGATGTCAATGTTATTGACTCGCGGTCAATCCCAGCGCATACCAAATAGATTTATGGAATATCACTGCTATGCGACCAGTAATTAAATATATTTTTAATTAGGTACATACCTTCATCGTCCGATGATGATTGCAAAGGAGATATGATTCTCCGTCGTCGTTCACATTGTTCTATTTTTCGATTTAAACGTTCAATTTCTGATTGTGCACTTCTTTTCGGCATGTTGAATGAAATGCGCGTGCGATAGTTACCGCGCACGAAAGAGGAATGAGTAAATGTCAAGACGGCGGACTAGGGAAGGGTAAACCGGTAATAGTTTTAGTCTATAGTTTTAAATCTTTAAAAATCGTGCGATGTTGCCTAGTAAGTAGAGGGACTACCTGGTAATCAAATCATATCTGAAGAATGAAGCGACGAAATATAATTACATTCATATACTGAATGCCGTGCGTATTTTTTATCCTTGATTGACGGCATCTCCATTGGTTTTATTTGCTTATCAAATTTGAACGTTTGCTTATTGTAGATGACAACGCACGACCACGGTATTTGTATTAAATCATAATGTTATTCATTTGAAACTGCCAGAAAACTTCAATAGAACTAGAAAATAGAAATATCTGACATATCAAGAGACTTGTCTTACACGGAGATTATAGAAATCTGCACCTAACTTGTTTCTTACTTTTTAGTTGCTTTTTTTTATCCAGTTATCACTGGATCACCTCTTTTTATTTTTGCCATAAACGGAATACAGTTTTAAATTTCTTCCCTTCTACCTTTTTCGTTTATACCTTTGATGCGTGCTCGAAACAAGTGATGGTCAAATTATTTTGAAATAAAGATAAATATTTACGGAATTAATTGAATGCGCATGAAATTTTCTTAGGTATACATTTGACATACCACTCGACACGATAGGAAAAAAAGAAAATTCGGGGCCTCCCCAGTTTTTAAGATAAAACAGTCGTCATACTGATTTTGTTCGTATAAAAACATAGCAGTCCACAGCCAGTCACCCGGCCTATAATGACGCATCGATTGACACCTCATTTATCTAAATCGGCTCAATATTTAGGCGCTACGCTGTAACATTCGTAAATACAAATTCATAGACTGCTAAAATCATAACCCTTCCTTTTGGGCTCTGTCGTAGTCGTGTACAAATAGCAGCTCTCTTCTTTTAATTGTAGCTATTCATTAGGTAACGGACAGTCTTATCAAGCTAATTAAACTGTATGGATTTTTTCCCAATAATTATGAATAAAATCCTAGTTATACACCATTATATATTTACAGAAAAGGTAAGTAACGAATAAGAATTTATTTAAATAACTTACCCTTTTAAACATCCTCCACACTCGATCACAGATTTGATACAATTGGTAGGAATCAACGGTTGCTCTCGCTTCAGATCTTGGCATTGGAGACATTGCTTGCAGTAATCTTTTGCGCAGTAGTAACCGTCGGAGCATTGTTCATGTTCGTTGCATAAGGTGCCGACACTGGACTCCACCCCCGAGGACCACAACACGAGCGCCAAACATAGCGCTAGTGTCCTGAAATTGAAATATAACATTTTATTCATGCATATTATAATAATGACTGCGAGAGTAACATCGTGGAGCTGCACTGCGGGGAAGAGAAGCCGAGGGAGACCAGTAACCAGATGGGAAGACGACCTCGCGGCCAGGACAGCTGGCCTAAACTGGATAGACGTAGCAGTAGTAGTAGGATAGGGAGGCATGGGCATCTTCGGAGGAGGCCTTTACCCAATCCGGGGTTCTTGCCAACTAAAGCCGGGTTACTATATACGATCCCGATCTAAAATCGCAAGATTGAAGTAGAATTTTGACATTACGTGTATTAAAATTACTGTCAAAATCAATCCATGGATTTTCGATCGGGATCGTATATAGTAACCCGGCATAAATCAACTTACAATAAATTTTTAATTACATTTTTTTTAAAGCTTTATAAAAGCAAGACATTAAAAGCCATTTATTATGGCTTATTTATTTATTATGATAATAATAGTCAACTATAGGTTAATACGCGACACATTGTAAAGACCTATTCAACGGTCATCATTTGACTCACTACTACGTCAACGAGCTTTGTAAGTAGATGTTTTATCAACACGCACATTAATGCGCTACAAATACATCGCAAGGTGCCTTAAACTCCTTCTCCTCTATGGTGTAGAAGGCGACTAAAGAGTACACAGATGATCACTTACATTGTACACCTATAAAATACCATATAAAATAACCAAATCTTCTATAATATCAAATCCCCTAGCTAGTGGCGAAGCTCCAATAGAGTGGTATTGGTATGTTCAATGTGTATTGTGGTGTGTCTATGAATAAATAAAAAAAACATTAGAGCTAAAGCCAGGATAATTTTTTTTTATACCTACTCATACGTACCTCGATGCGCAATCCAATCCCAATAACACCATACCTACCTACATAAAATACAACGATGCTATCTTTCTACATCACAAAGGAAAATAAGAAAAGTAGGTATGTGTGAGAGGGGAAGCACGCATTTGCAGTAAGTGCGAAACGTTTTCACAATAAGTCGCCGATCCGCTTATTCACTAGCCTATTTTAATTTATTCTAAATCTACCGCATATGCCCGATACGGTACGGCCTGCATCCAACTCTCAAACAGACGATGATGCAATCACGTCCTGCGAAACACTGAGATAATATAATAGAGGATAATAAACTTTGTGCGAACTTATTCTTGTAACACATTACTATGGATAATTATGCACGAGTATTGCGTTGTTATGTTTGGTCTTAACTCCGGAAAGGTCTAGAATTGGTTTTATCTGACAATGAACTTGTAAAATGTATTTGAATTTTGCAACATAAAACGAGTACCTCAATTTAATTACCCATTATTATATCTAGCTAAGTACTTTAGTAAAATAATATAATGGTATAGTAAGATAAGATGTAATATTGTTCTATTCACGATTAGCTTCAGGATAATAAATGTATTGACAAAAAGAAATACACCGAAATACCTACTTATATTTTTGTGTAACTTCGAAACATGTACGCGTTATAACAAACCAAATAAAATTAATTTTGGATTTTAACGGTAATGAAATATCAAACAATTTGATGCGTGAAATGGTCTTAAAAGTTATTTAGTTGGACAGTGATTAGTCAGTATTCAAGTACCTACCTGTCAAAGAATGTATTTCATTTCCATTACAAGCTCTCGCGACTGTACAAGCTTTTACTAAAACAATGACAATAACATGTTTGATTTTAGCGTTACGACAGATTTTGACTGGTACCTAATCATCTAACTTTTATTCATAAAATTGATATGATGTATGTATATATGTACCCACTGTTTATGTATGTATAGGTGTAAAGGCATTGACGTTTTGATCATGATTAACAAAAAAATGCTGAAATGAGATCATATCGTAACTATACTTTGTTATTACAGAGTTGACCTTTACATTTTCATTTCGTGGAACAAATGTAGAGTAAGTACTGGAAAGATGTAAGCATGCCGCGTGTTCGTCTGCGACGAGTAGGTAGGTAATCAATATATTAATTTCAGTTAAATAGCAAACAAACGATGAGGCACCTGCCAAACATTGCTCACTTTTACCATTTCAACTTGAAATTGACCTTGAAGTAATTAGAGTACGCTGTGGGAGAGACGTTACGGATATACACCTACACATCACGCTACGGCTACAATCTAGCCGGATAGTCCGTTCTTTTTTCAAAGCTGAAACCGGACGCCACCCGCATTATGTTTATGACCTTTTGTTTATCACAAAACACAATAAGTATGTAAATCGATTATTTAATAGGTAATATGTGATTTTATTGTTTTTGTAGTAACTACGTGTAGAACAGTATTTTTTATGAATCCGTACATTTACAGTTCTTCTGTTACAGTTGCTAATTTCAGCAACTACTAGGGCTAACAACTTAAAATGGTATCTAATTCAAGTAAAATATTATGAAAATAAATTAATAGACATCGGAAATGGGGGACAATATCTGAATATGGAGTTACTACGGCAAATGAGGTGTCATATGTCGGTACATTTGCCGTCTTTACGGGCATAAATATTTTACGAAACATCCGTTCTATTTGCTACCTCCAGCATAAAAAAACGAGGCAAGTGCGTGCCAGATCATGCAGGTTCATAACATGCCCTAAGTTATAGTTATCGATTTCGATTCTGTTGTGCGTCATGTAACTTTAAGAAATCTATCTCATTGAATTTTAATTACAGGAAAAAAGAAAGAAAGCTTTAAGTTTAATGAAGTCTTGTCAAGTCAGCTTTTGGCATAGTGTTTTAGTAGTGGCATGTGCTAGAAGAATAAAATCGGATCGTCACACGATTCAAGTGAGTGCCTCATCAGCTCTCAAAAATTGTTCAGCTATAGGTGCTTGATCCGCTGAAGGTATGAAAACCACCGATGGCAGGCACTGCACAAAGCTGATTATGGTCGATTACCTATCTCTTTATTTTCAACATTCTACTTAATATCTTTATCATTATATGGCCGGGCACTGAGTTATATTTTCCAATTGTAATTAATTACCTATAGTCAAAATAAAAAACGACTTCTGTCGTCAGTAAGTTGCGATGGTCAGTTTTAAAAATAGTCAGAGTGTTGGTCGACGAGAGAAGTAGGTAAATAAGGATTATACAAAGCATCCCATGAGTCATCTCATAATACTGGTTCACCGTACGTAGGTATACGTATATATAGATAGTAAGGTACCTTTTCCTTTTCTGTCCTCCGTACCTATACGAGTGATCGCTGCTAGGCGCGACAGCATTAGAGCAGGACGGAGATGTGAGACGGTAATCATGCGATGTTTTAAATAATAAAAGCATGTTTAGTATGACGCAATATTGCGTAAGTTATACAAACATTAGTACGATATTATCAGTAATAGGGCATTATCTGTGAAAATTCCTTTTAGTAAAAAAATACACGTCATATTTTTTTCTTCACTACATACCTAGTATAAAACAAAGTCGCTTTCTCTGTCCCTATATTCCTATGTATGCCTAAATCTTTAAAACTACGCAATGGATTTTAATGCGGTTTTTTTTAATAGATAGATTGATTGAAGAGGAAAGCTTTTATGTATAATACATGTGGCATCCTACGGGAACGCGGGTAAAACCGCGGGGGACAGCTAGTTTTCTATAAATCGAAGTTTTACCTAAGAGATTCAAATTCAACAGTGATAAGAACAAAACACTTATCAATAAAAAAATGGCAGAAAATGAAAAAGGAATTCCAATGTCCTAAAAATAACATTTCAAACATAAGATTCAAATAGAAGTGCAACTGCACTGCACTTGAATGACAATGTCCGAATAAAATTGTTCCTTCCATTGTATTCAAAATAGAAGTATTATTAATTGGAATTAGAAGCAATTAATTTATATAAAAAATTTGTACATACATTTATGTAAGACAATTTCATGAAAGGGCTTTAAATGAGTTCCTTCTTACCGCAATTGACAGTATTTTATTGAAATCTACTATCAACCCAATAAGGTTTATATAAATATAAATATTTTCCCTTCATAGATTCATCAGAATTTAGTATAGTACAGAAAGAAATCAAAATGAAATGATTCACTTGTCAACAGCCTAAACTATTGAAGAATTAATGACATGGACACTGCATAGATACTTGCTATTTTTTATTTTTGGAAATTAAGAGTAAATGTTATTTTGAATTACCTACAATGTAATAGACATAAAAAATGTAAATAATCAGTATGTTGAAATGTGACTGGTTAGAAGCATGAGAAATTAAATCAAATACCATTTAGCAAAGTAATTGTAGCCATAATTAAATAATGAATACTCAACTATTTTTAAGATGATTTTTTTAAATAATAAGATACTTTAACAAAAATATTTGTATGGAAAAGAAAAGTACACAATAGCCAGATGTATTGTTCATCTTTCATTTGATTTTCATGGGATTTATATTTATATTGTTGCATACATGTAACAAGTCATAGTAAGCTCAATATGGTCATAACAATGATCTCCTTCAAGCTTACTATACTTGTATACACTTACACACTTCATGTCATACAATATTTTATATTTTCAGACCTCCACCACTTGAGCCACATGCCAATAATGATAGAAATTTTAATTTCTAACACTTTAACAACTAATATTGCTGACAAAAATTTGCTACAATATTTATTGTAGCTAGAATTTTAAATGCATATTCCATAGCTGGCCTGTCCCAGCAGCTATGTTAAGTTTAATGTAAAATAAAAGGCTTACATTTTTATCTAGTCCTTAGTAGCTTAAAAACAATAATACTGAAACAACAACTCAAGGGTCCTTTGCGGCTGATTTTAAAAAGAAAGGGATTCTACATGTTTGTATACTAGCTGTCCCCTGTGGTTTTACGTGTGGGGATTCCTGACAAATTTTGATATTTCCTGGAATCCCATATATTATTCCAGGATGTGTTCTATCTATGTGCCAAGTTTCATCTAAATCTGTTGGATATTTTTAGCGTGAAAGAGTAACAAACATGTAGTAACAAACTTTAGCATTTATAATATTAGTTGTATTTGTCAAATCTATCCAATATATTTAATGGCAGAGTATTAGTATTAATTTATTCATACCATCTTGAATGGCAATCTTACCAACAGTTTTTACAATATAAATTTTCTCATTATATTTTATTGATATTTAAATAATAATGAAGATTTGGCAATAATATAACTTATAATATTTAATAAATAGAGTTCCAAAACCATTTTTGAGAAACAATATTGAAGCTTGCATCAAGTACTCCTGACAAGTTGTTTAATCATTATTTTTAATATCAAAATTGTACTGAGAACAAACTTATAAAAAGTTATGTAGATTATGATTTTGTAATTCACTTACCGTAACATAATGCGAAACTTTTTGCGAATCACTATTTTCAATAAATAAACAGTTCTGTCGTTAATATTATTTTAAAGCACAATCACAAACACAGTAAATCGCGGATTTCTCAGTATTAAATATCCGGCAAGTGTCGACAAGCCTCGCTTTTCAATAATACACAACTTTTTATTTAAGTTAAACTAAGCCTCCAGCATAAGCGAACTGCGGCAAACATTGACCGAACTTGATAATTAATTAAAAGTCCGTGCTTTGAAACTCAAAATTAAAGAAATAAAGACATCTGACAGAGAAAAGAAAACTTATGTAGTTGCGGTTAGTCTCGCCAAAGAGTATTTATTCACTACGTTTAGCTCGTGGTCGGTCTCAACTCGCTATGAAAATCCTGTCGCGGCACGGACGGTTGTTGTTTTTTTTGTTAAAGCGCGAAACAAGTCTCAACCTGTCTGTCTTTACTAGTGTTGTGTAGTAATGTGTAGATATGGCATTCAATCTCATATTTATAGTAAATTTAAAACTATAATTGATTTCAAACCGATTTATAATAGTACCTAATAGTAACAATCAATATATTAGATCTTATTCGGTTCTCTGTGTTGAAAATATTTCAATATGCAATTCATCCAAGAAAACGACTATATAATAATTATTAAGTAGGTATATTTTTACTTTGATTTATTTTATATTGTAGACTTACTTTAATTAATCACTACAAAAGTTAATCATCGATAGGCAGATCAATTTGACTAAATATATAGGTAGATTTATTGATCGGAGGCCTGTCAAATGTATGAAAAAGGTAGCTATATTTTTTTTATGTGAATTTCACCTGTTAGGATTTAAATTCGGTTTTAGTTTGGTACCGTTTACGTGTGTCGTAATGATTATCGATATGCATCGATTTCAATCGGTTATCCGATTTTAGATCCGATTTGATATATCGGAGGCATATCTAATGTTGTCTCGATGACTACCACTCAACTCAACCAACGACCTTGATTATTTACACTACAATATTATTAACAATTCACAATAATAACAATAATAATTAAGACAGCAGAGAGTAAAGTATTGCCAACGTTGTGTTCGGTTTCGAATCAAATAAAAAAAACGAGTCAAGTGCGAGTCGGACTCGCGCACGAAGGGTTCCGTACCATTATCTATAAAAACTGCAAAAAAATTACGTTTGTTGTATGGGAGCCCTCTTATTTATTTTATCCGATTTTTTAGTATTTGTTGTTACAGCGGGAATAGAAATACATCGTCTGTGAAAATTTCACAAAAAGTGATTGCACCTGTTTTGTCAAATATTTTTAATGAATGTATTGATCAAAGTTGTTTTCCTGATTTAATGAAATATAGTAAAATAGTACCTATTTTTAAGTCCGGTTGTAAGAAGAATCCTCCTGATTACAGACCAGTTTCCGTTCTACCAGCATTTAGTAAAATTTTTGAAAAAATGCTGCTTAATCAAATGTTAGGTCACTTTACTAAGCATAAGGTATTGCATGATCATCAGTTCGGTTTCACGAAGGGAAGATCTACATCTGATGCGGCAGCAACATTGCTGAGACACATTTATGGCGCATTGGAGGATTCACAGGATGCTATTGGCATTTTTTATGATCTATCCAAGGCTTTCGATTGGGTTGACCACCGTACACTACTTCTAAAACTTGACTACTTCGGAATTCGTGGAACTGCTCATGATCTTGTTTTATCTTATTTATCAAATCGACAACAAAAGGTAAGAATTACTGGTACAATACCAAAGGGCTCTTTAGTCGAAATGGGGGTACCCCAGGGTTCAATTTTAGGTCCACTTTTGTTTTTAGTCTATATAAATGATTTGCCATATGTTGTAAATGATCTCACAGATATTGTCTTGTTTGCTGATGATACATCATTAATTTTGACAAGTTGATAGAAAAGGCAAAGATCTAACTAAAGACAATCATACTATGTCAATTTTCTGCGGGTGGTTTGCTACAAATAATCTTTTACTAAATTCAAAGAAAACTAAATGCTTAAGGTTTTCTTTACCGAATGTAGAACAAGTAGATAGCCAAATAATAATAGATGGGACCCATATTGATCTTGTCAATAAAACAGTATTTTTGGGTCTTACATTAGACAATAAATTGCAGTGGGGACCTCATGTTGATACTCTAGCTGCTAAATTAAGTTCGACTGGATTTGCTGTTACGAAATTTAAACAATTGACGAATCTCTTAATGATTCACGGGTCCCCGTGAATCATTAAGAGATTTATTTAGGGAAATAAATATAATGACATTGCCTTCATTATATATTTATGAAAATATAATGTTTATACGTAGAAACATATGAATGTTTGAGTCAAAATTGGATATCCATAATATTAACACAAGTCAAAGGGAGAAGTTAGTTGTTCCATACTTTAGACTAACTAAAGTAAACAAGTCATTTCTTGGTAATTGTGTTAGATTTTATAATAAGATACCGCTTTCAGTAACCAAAATGTCTGATCATAAATTTAAAAATTATATTAGGAAAGTTTTGAAAGAAAAAGCGTATTACAAGGTAATTCATTATATTGAAGATAAAAATGTATGGAATTAGCTACTCTCTGCACAGTGCACCTCTTATTTTCTTGTTTAACTTGTAAGTAATATTGTTGTTTTCTATTTCGTAGTCTTGTTAATTCTTTTTTTTTTTGTTCTGTTTTTGAATGTTACCTATTTATTATATAAGTATTTTGTAATTGTTAAATATAAAATTGATATTATAAAATAGCCAAAAAGTGAGAATTGATAAAATTTATATTAAAAAATATTTAATAAAACATAAAAAAGAATGTAACCTTGCTGAGTTTCTTCTTAGTTGAAGGCTGACTTCCGAACCGGTTGTAGCTTCAGTAACTTTAAATTTGACCTTCATAAGTATTCCCCCAGAGGGCCAAAATTGAATAAATGGTTTTGAATTTTGAATATTAAATATTTTGAATTATGAAATTATATATTAATATATATGTAATATAGAAATATTTTTATTTGAATAAAAATATTTTCATTTCATTTCATTTCGAATTTTTGAATTTTGATAGTGGGTTAGATTAATGGGTATCCGTGCAGATTTCATTGATTGCATGTTCAAATTCAAATATATATATAATTTTTTTTTTGATACAGATGACTGCCAGAATCCATACTAAAAACAGGTTAAGTTTGTATGTTTGTTCAGTTTTGATGTAAGAGATAGTGAGAACCTCGTGAAAGAACATAGGCTTTACATCGCGGGAAAATATCTCGTTCCTACGAGAATGAGGTAGATCGCAGGAAATCACCGTACGTTTTCAATAAAGATATGGGTCTCACACTTTTATGTACGTTTAGTTTCACCGCCAGTGTATGTTGGCCTTACAGGTTTCTATAGAGACTAGGGTAAAAATCTAAAATTTTATCTGGGCCAAGGGCAAGGGAAGAGTAGCGAGACAGTCACTTGGACCCTGTTCTATTTACTAGAGTTAGTGCACGTCGTGATTGCTATAAGATCATGTAGCCAGTGTTTCCTTTTGGAAGTTAATATACAACCGTTTATACAGAAACAGTTTACAGGATAAAAAGCACGTAGGTTAACGAAATCCAGAGCATACCTATTCTGTAGGAGTGCCACAATCAGCCTGCATGACGGTTTAAGTAAGAGGCCAAATAAAACAAAATCAAAATTTTCATTCATCTATATTGATTAAATGCCATACAATTGTAGATAGGTACACAATAATCGTAAATAAGTGTAATAAATAGCCATTTATTAGTTTGTATAGTTACCTATAGGTAAATAGTAGGTAGCTTAGGTACATCATGGAAACATTTCTACCAAAATTTAATAAGTGGATACATTTTATATATTTCACTATAAATCTGTGATATCACTACTTTCTACATAAATATACATTTTTGGCACGACACGACCGCTGAAATAGACAGGTGCTTTATTATAGAGGAAGACCTTACCTTCATTTATATATGTATAATATGTTATTCTAGGGTACCATAGATGGGACTAAGTAGTGTACAGCCGCAGGGTAGTTTACTACTTGGGCTACCAATAGTAAATTAGGTATCGTTTTCGAATGAATTATTTCATAAATTTTACAAAGTACACATGAGTCGGTGTCCATGCTTAGTAACTATAGGAAGACATAGAGAGACGATGCAAATCAAGTTGTTACGCTACGATAGATTTAGAATGAGATCAATGGTAACATATTTTGTGAACCTCACTATACATACGTAGGTAGATATTTGGGTATGTGCCTACCAGAACATCATGATCAGAACTCACTAAAACCTTACAATTGTGCTGACGATGGCTGACTAAACATTCGAATTTATTATAACGTGACATGACCTAATTAATTTCGGTGGAGTTTTACCTAACAAAGATAAATTCAATACAAGTGACACGTGGGATCGCAGTCAAGCACTAGTTTATATTATTTAAAAAAAAAAAAGTTAACCAACAATAATTAAACAATATACTTAATAGTTATCGCAACATCGTGTAACCGCAGCAGCCAAATAATTTATAATTAGGTTCTTTCCATTTTTACTATGTAGGTATTTGGCACGCATTACTTATTTAGTTTTATATACAACATAATATATATTAAAAAGTAGGTATCTATTTACATTGTTTAGGTTTATTTTATTGATAGGTAGATAAATTGTACTAAATATATATTCTCCTTATAGATAAATATTAGTTTCGTTATTAATTAATTCGGAACCAGCGAATCTATTTAAATCGTTTTTTGAACACACAATATCCGAGTTCAATAAGCCATGCCCGCAAAGCAAAAATTATTATAAACACGGAACGCTATCACATACCCATATTGGTATATATGTAGGTATATTCATAAAAATATTATGATCGCTTCATTATTTCGAATTCCGAAGTCTCTTTCGACACGTGATGTGCATTGGCAAAACGAGATGAAGGACGCCGTAGCACTGTCTTGGTTAAAACACGCTAAGAATGCGAACATTAGAAATGGCATAACATATTATTTCGCGTACTTAAGTACTCTCGTACTTTATACGAGAGAAAATAAAAGTTATGAACATATCAAATAATTTGACGCTTATTGAACACTCAGTTAATGTTCTGTACCAAGCATGTTGCATATTCAGCCTTGTCTTTTGCTTCCTAGCCAGCATTTAAATTTTGATAAACTGGTGCCATTCTATAAGATTCTTGAAGATCAGATCACTTTAACTTAACCTAGTAAATAAATCTTAATCTAATAAAAAGATATTGTATATTGGATTTTGATAGTGTAAAGACATTTATCATAAAAATAAACTAAAGCACCAAAAAACTTAAGACTTTTAAGGAACTTCAAACTAGAAACCAATATCACAATAATTATTTAACTTGTTGTAATTACATAGGTTTAACCATTTTTGTAGCATATTAGTTTGCATTTTCAAGCCTCTCTTTTAGACGGAAATATATTTTTAAGCCGGGTCTTAGTATAGTGAACACCATTACGAGTAGTACTAATGTGAAATTGGTATATCTCAATATGTCACCAAATTTCCACCATTTAGTAAATAATCCGAGCAAAATTGTTATGACTCCTAAGACAAATGTTATAAGACCGACGGATGCATGAAGTAGCTTTGTATATATTGGGGCTAGGTAGTACTTTAATTTTAGACTATACAGGGCACCCACACCACCAATCATGGTTCCAACCATAAATATTAGTGAGGCTAACCCAAATTTGGCATGCAATGAGCTGAAGTGTGCTTTATTATGTATGATTTTATTAGTCACAATAATTAGAAATCCTATGAGGATTATGATACCACCAATTAACTGTAGAACCCAGTGCCTGGCACTTCGAAGTCTTATAGGCATCCATTCCGTGGCCATGTCTCCCGGAGTTATTGCATTCACTGCAGAAGTCATAAACCACATCCACTAGAAAAGAGAAAAAGAAAATTGTAGAATTGTGACATAGCAGATATATTTTTTTTGCATGTCTGGAAGTTGATATTCCAATATGACATGCGCAAAATTATTTTTATTTCCAATGTGACATGCGCATAATGTATTTTAATTTCCAATAACTTTGTAACCATCTATCGCATCACTTTGGTCAGAAGAAGTTATACACCCGCTGAATGATTCCTAAACCATTTCATCAAAATTTTTATAGAGTTAAATTTAAACAAAAGAAATATTTTATAGCTGCTTTGTGAAAAGACAGAGAAAAGTAACAAAGCAAATAACATGGAAGTTAAATATATGTATTATTCTTATAAGAATTGTTAAGTAGAATAATAAAGCTTTAATTATAATAATAATTGTGAAAAGAAGGACAAAACAATAAACACTTTCATATCATTAAGGATAGTTTTCTTTTTTTTAATTATTCTACATTTTCAATCATAACATGCAAGGAATGTCAGGGAGTAAAATTTTATTTTTTATGCCATAATTCTAAGTTTCTTTATTAAATATATAAAAGCTTATTATGTTTATTGTTAGCCAAGAGCTAACAGAAGCAACATTCTGCACCATTCATAGAATCAGAATTTATAAGTGCCTATAAAAGTCTATTTAGGAACAATAATTTCAATAAATTTTATTGAAAAAGTGATAAATTTTTTTAATTGAATTTTTTATATGGTCAAATCAGATTTTCTGATGTTCATGCCTTAGTGTTGAGTGATATGAGTAATTATAAACCTAAACCATTTCTGAATTCATGCACAGAATTTGATAATAATGTCACTGTTAACATTATTGCCATTATTCAGAATTTCCAGTTATCATATTATAAAACATGTTAAATTTCCATCCATGGTATGGTATCAACAATCTATAGTGCTGGGAGGGGGGTGCAAGGGCACTCCCCTAATATCCTTTATACTTTAACTTTATAATCCTTTATACCTTTTTCCTATGAACTTGATGATTAGGCCATTTAGTATCACCTCTCCCTTTATTGACCAACTGATTTAATATAGGCATGCCTAAATTTATATCACCTATGAATATCATATTGTAGCACTATTATAAAATTAAATCTTATTAGATATTAATTAATAGACAGGCCAGTTGGCTTGGTGGTTAGAGACCCTGACTGCCAAACTGAAGGTCGCGGGTTCGATTCCCACCCAGGACAAACATTTGTGTGCATGAACATGTCTGTTTGTTCTGTGTCTGGGTGTAAATATCTATATAAGTATGTATTTTAAAAGTAGTATATGTAGTTTATCAGTTACCTGGTAGCCATACTACAAGCAGTACACTCTGCTTATCTTGGGATCAGGTAACCATGTGTGAAGAATGTCTTGGGATATTCATGGAAATTTAAATGGTAGCTATATAATATTTGGATGCAAATGCACCTCCCTGAAAATAGTTATGCCAGCACCCGAGTACATAAGTATCCAAGTAGCTATAGCTTAAGGCAATGTTAGCTCAGTTGGTTGGTTTGTGCATACAGTGATGTTGCATGCCATGACGATTTTTTTGAGTCCTACATTGAGTATCAGTTCATTGAAGGAAAATAGAGTGAGAAAGCTAACACTATAGCATGGTGGGAGGGTACTTTATGCCTGGCTGGCAACCACCCTCAATTTGAAATGATGTCGCCAAACATCTGTCGGTGTATTCAGACAGCTGCACTTTAGTTCTTTTCTAGGCTTTTATCACTTACCATTGTGGTCAAACATAAGCCATACATAGATTTAAAAAAAACATATCTACTACCCCTAAGCTGTACTCACCCCAAGAGTCATAAGACTTGGATGAAACGAGAATAAAGTAGCTCCATCCTTAAAACAGCAGTATAAGATTATGCCCAAAAGCAACAGTACACATATGTTACTGGCTACGTTCAAATAACTTGGTCTCGCAGCGGTATTAGGAGCAACAAGTCGCGACGACTCAGAATTTCTATCAGCTGGCGACATTTCATCAGTTTTAATCTCCTCTTGTAAGTTATCCATTAATTATTGACTGTTGTATGCGGTGGACTGGCTTTACTGAACAAATACGAGACAATATTTTCACTACACTTCTTCTATATGGCTATCAGAACCGAAAGAAGCAACAGAGTTGTATATATATATATATACGGTAGGTAGTTATTTTGTAAAGTGAGTGGAACGTTTATCGACTTTTAGGTCAGTAAAGTCATGAAGTGACGGCACTTGCTAATGTCATTTTAATTTCGAGTTCGTTCAGGAACCAATAGGTTAGTGCTACTAATGCCACCCCATTGAGAAATCGCTCATTAGTAAATCCTTAATTGTACTTATTATCTACTAGCTGCCCACGAATTCGTGCCCGTGATAATTTTTAATTAAAGTATTTTCCAGTCGCTGTTAAGATGATAAACCAGCCTACTGATTGTGAAAACACAACAACATTCAAGGAGAAATATAAACAGGAGGATAAACAGGCTCTTGTGCTCCCCCCAATTATTCTTATTATTCTTTTATGCTATTTTCTATTTGCTATTTACAATGAATTAAGGTACTTAAAAACACTGTATGATTTTATTCCATACTCTTGTTTGTCTATATATTATAATAATTAAAAAATGCGCTGTAACAAAACGGACATGTTTCTTTCCTTTTTTATTAATTTAGTATCCTACTCTAATAATTTGTGGCGCTCTATTTAAAATTCTTCCAGATGCTACAGTAGCGCCACCTTAATTTGTTCCCTTTCAACGGACACTTTTTAGTACACTGAGATGGTCCTCCTTTACTTCTACACTCCATAATATCACGGAATAGAAAAGTTTTTTTTTTTATTTTCAGCGTCTAGGGAGGTAATAATTCGATAAGCCTTGGCAACTCGATCCGTTGCCGAGGAAGCAACACTGGACCTGCTGGACTGACACTGACTTGACTGATGATGGTTGAATAAATTGATTGATTCTCTCTCTTCGCTTGTTCAGTCAGTCTCAATTGTGCAGATTTGTTCTAGCAAGATTGTCAGATTTGTTTAATGGTAATATCAAATACACATCACATCTAAGAATCACCGGTATAAAGAAGGGCATCTTGCTGAGCGCCACCGTAAGAAATTTTGCCTGTAAAAGTGAATATACAATAAAATGGCGTCTTTCATAACGATGTGATTTTATTGTTGATTATAGATGCCGAATATAAAGCTGCAATCGTCTGACACAGAAGTTTTCGTCGTGGATGTGGAAATTGCGAAATGCTCAGTCACCATAAAAACTATGTTGGAGGATTTGGGCATGGAGGATGACGAAGAAGAAGTAGTCCCATTGCCGAATGTTAATTCCGCTATTTTAAAAAAGGTTATTCAATGGGCTACTTATCACAAAGACGATCCACCATTACCAGAAGATGATGAAAACAAAGAGAAAAGAACTGATGATATTTCTTCTTGGGATGCTGATTTCTTAAAAGTAGATCAAGGTACACTCTTTGAACTCATTTTAGCAGCAAACTATTTAGACATCAAAGGATTATTGGATGTCACTTGCAAAACTGTAGCTAATATGATTAAGGGTAAAACTCCAGAAGAGATTCGCAAAACATTCAATATAAAGAATGATTTCACAGCTGCTGAAGAAGATCAAGTGCGCAAAGAGAATGAATGGTGTGAAGAGAAGTAAGCCTTTACTATCTTGCCCCATCATTGTAATGTTTATCATATTAAATTAGATATAACTTAAATAAAAAAAATACCTTACTTGTTTAGTGTAATACCAATTGTTTTGAATTCAATTTCTCAAATGAATTTATCCAGTTATAGCTGAATGTAACTTGTCAAAATTAATTACCGGCTTTAGTTTGTGTCACAGTATTATTTGGGAATGTTTAATTATTTTTGTCATGCTAAGCCAGGGCAGTAATTGTATGCATTATAATGGTAATAAATTATAATTTGTACATACAACTTTTATAGTTTAATTTAATGTATAGCGTGTTGTCAATGAGAATTACAAATAATAATAAAGGATCCAAAATTTTATAGCAATTTAGCTCTTTTAACTTTATCCAAAATATACTTATCTTTCTTAATGCTATTCTGGGCAGAGGACCTCCTAGTAGGTAGACAGCTGTAGTGAGGCCCACATTTTTATGGAAAACCAATTGTTTCAGTCCTAATGTGGTGAGAAAAGGTTTCTATCTCTGCTCGACCTCCAGAGCAATAAATTTATGAATGAAAATAAGTATTACATACAATTAATTTGATTAAATATTGCGAATGTGTAGAAATATGCAATAATAGAAATGTGAAATAATGGCAACCATCCATTCCTTGGTGTATTTCTAGCTAGTGTTGCGCAACTCGCATTGGTATGTCTGTTCAGGCGAAATAATATAATTATTTAATTTTAAACTACCTTCTTGATGAGATAGACTTGGAATTTTGAACATAGGCAGAAACTGGGTAACATTTTTTTTCTTTTCTTTATCTGCAATTGGCTCTTCAGCCATGATCTGATGTGTTCTGGGAGGAGGATATTTAGGAGCAATTCCATTGAATAGCCCTAATTAACTGGATAACAATGAATGAAAAGATTAAGAAGAAAGTCCTATTCTTATATACCTATATACATATGTAATAATATTAAAAATATAATTTTTGCTTGCTTCTTTGTTTTATTTTTTAAGAACCTCAGTTTTTCTTCACTGGAAAAAAGTTGTAACAATGTACTTTTTCAGATATGACCAGGTCAACAGGAGCAAAAATTTATCCCAAAGCTCATTTATTATTTCTTCCAGGTGTGTAAAATCGAATACAAAGTATAACACTCAATACTAAAAAGCAGAAAATTCTAATAATTACAAAACTTACCCCCACGTTTCTCAGTTTAAATCTTACAATATTTTTCAAGGCTATTATTAAAAGTTCATGAAAACAAATTCTCATGACAATTTGTGATAGACTCGGGATCGAATTTGTATTTAAAATCTTCATGGTGCTTAGATAAATAATTTTCTACTTTTTAGTACGTACATTTTAAAAACGAGGACAGCTGTCAGTCAGTCAAGTAACATAGGCTCCTTGTTTTAATTGAATATTTATTTGTTAAAGTATTATTTACATATAAAAACATTGTTATTTTACTTCTTAAGTCATAATCTTTGCGTGTAATTGTTAGTTTCAAAATCTAGAAACTCTTAAGTGCTAAAATTGAGGAATTTAATTCCGTTGACTTTGAACGCTTTAAGCATCAGTGACTCCTTTTAAATATATAAATAAGTGAACTCAGTGCAAAGAAGTGATAACTGGATGGATGTTTATTGTGTTACTCCAAATCAATTTTCGATTAGAAGCAAAAATCTATTTAATATAGTTATATTTTAATGGTGTGGCGGTGGATTTTATAATCTCCAATTTCCGCATACCCCCCATTATTATTTACAAAAATCAGCACTGTCATATATGAACCAAAACTTCGTCATTCCATCAATCGGCAAAATAGCGCAGTTCGTAAGATTACAGCCCAAGTAAGGACTACGGTACCTGCGACCCACGGTTCGAGCCTCACAAAAAGGGAATTGTTGTTTGCTTATTTAATTTGTTCTTTTTCGTTTAAGTATCCATTTTTAACATTAAATTTCGTTTAATTTATCTAATAAATATATAGCTAAATAATAAATATAATAATTTACTAATTTATTTCAAATAAATTCACTATATCATTGTTTAAATAATAATAGATTTTGGTTACTTTTGTTTATCTTAATAAGTATTTTAATAACTTATTATTCTTATTCGTTTTCATAACACGCACGTCCCCACCGACCCCCAACCGAGTCAAAATGATGACCCGCCAGGCTACAGCTAAAGATATGGAAAACAAGCTGAAGTTGGCTCTGCAGGAACTGAGAAAGTCTCAAGAACTTTGTGACCGGCTCATGAGGGAACGGGATGACAGCGAGGATGCAATTCAAGTAATTGTTAAGAGGAATACGGAAATTAAACTAGATCTCGCCAAATTACACGTTGAGTATGACGACATTGTAGTTCGATGTAATAAGCTTCAAGCCGAAGTGGATTCATTTAGTGAGTGTAGCGATACGCATATGAGAGCTCTGAGTCGCATCACCGAACTCGAGATCACCCTTATTGAGGCTCATAAGTCTATTGTCCAACTGGAGACTGCCAAAGAATCTCGGGAAAGCGATGCTACTCAGAGCCTATATGATGAGCTACTGGTATGTAACTCCAAAAATATATGTGCTGAGCTTCCCACTACTATTGATTTGACGTCTGACTGTGAATGTAGTCCACACGTTAGTTTATCAAATAATACGTCAAATATTATTTTTAATGGTAGAAATAAATTTAAAAGATATACAAAGTTTAATAAGATTATTAAAAAGACACAAACACTTTTGAAGAGACATAAAATAACACGCAACTTAAATTTGTTATTAAAAAAGGAACGTATTAATTTACAAGGTCAGTTAGAAACGTCTTATATTAATAATCAGAAGAGTAGGGACTTATATGATAGTAATACTCAACATTTGCATGATGAAATAGAATATCTTAAGTGTTCCCTAGAAGCTCTAAATGTAAAATATAGTAACGCTCAGAAACAAATCAACGAGCACATCCTAGCGACAGACGAAATTATCAGGTTAGGTGAATATAACAGTGAGCGTCTAGATTCATTAGTAAATAAGCATTGTAGCTGCTTGGGCACAATGCTTAATTCTGCTTCAAAACCAGAACTATATTTGAATAACACTGTACATCAGAAGCTAAAATCACAGCCCATAAGGCAAACGATTGTTATGAGTGACAAAATTGGTAAAGATTTTGGGCCTATCCTAAATAACGTGTCAATCGAACGTGTTACAAATAAATGTTACCCAGGGGCTTCCTATGAGCACTTAATAAACCAAATAAATTTAGAAGAGCTAAACGATAATACAACGGTTATTATTTTACATGGAGATAGTTTAACCATTAGAAAAAAAGTTATTGTAAATACTTTTAATAGGTTGCTTGACTTACACAGCCAGTTCAAATGTAAATTTGTTTTGTGTGCCTTTCCTTATTCCAATATGTTAACTCAGGAACAGAATAGGCACATATATGATTTGAATATGACACTTTATAATTTAATTCACCGTCATAATGACGCCATGTTTTATTTTGACATGAATAATTTTATAACTAATTTTAAGTTGACAAAAGATACTCTTTATCTGCCTCTTAAGTTTAAGCGACATATCGCTACATTGTTAGCCGGTAATATTACATTTTATAACAAAGCTACTAGTAGCTTGATCGGGGATATTGTATATGTCTAAAACCATGAGCTATTGCTCAATATTCCTAATTTTAAATTATTGGGTGCGTTTGTTAGAAAATCAGCTATACACGGTGGCAGCTTAATTTTAGTTTCAAGTAATATTAAATGTAAGGATCGCAAAGACATTGTGGATTTATCTATCGAACGCACTGTCGAACTGTCATGTGTGGAACTTGAACGATTTGTTATAGTTTGCGTGTACCGTCCCCCTCTTGGTGACTTTAGTTTGTTTGAATTAGTTGTGGAAGATGCTCTTAAGAAAGCTCAAACCTGTAATAAGACCACAATAGTATGTGGTGATTTTAATGTAAATTTGTTAGTAGATTCGCCTACAACAGTTAGATTAATTAATTTGTTTAAATCATTTAATCTCAATAATTTTTTCTGTGAACCAACTAGAATCACGGCAACATCTGCCACTTGCCTCGATAATGTGTTCTGCAGCTGTGATGTACTTGAAAAATCTGTAATCAGTGAGTTGACTTCAGATCATTGTGGTCAAAAGGTAGTTTTATTAGATGACAATTACATTAGCCGTCGTAATATAACATGTAGGCCTATTACCTCAAGTCGCATGGCCCGTTTCAAAAACGCTGTAAGTAGAAATATTGTTTCCATTGATATGTCACATGAAGAACCAGATAGTCTTTATAATGAACTATTCGATCTTATAAGAAAAGAATATGATAATAATTTTAAGCCAAGAACCTTTAGTGAAAATAAACATTTTATTAAGTTTAACGATTGGGCAACCGTTGGGATTTATAAAAGTAGAGCTATGTTGTATGAGCTGTATGGTATGAAAAAATATAATCAAAATCAAAATTTCATACTATATATAAAAAATTACTCTAAACTTTTTAAAAAAGTTTGTGCTTCTGCTAAATCTATTTACTTAAGAAATAAAATAAATCAATCAACCAATAAAGTAAAAACTACTTGGAACATTATTAACTCTGAAAGTGGAAAGTCTAAACACCATAATAAACGCATTGAATTAAACATTAATAATAAAGTTATAAGTGACGATAGTGAAATAGCACATGCATTTAATAACTTCTTTAGTGATATACCTATAGCTACAACGAGCTCCTTAAATTCCTCACCAACAGACGCGGAATTAATCTTGAAAAGCAATGTATCTGTATGTGATGAGTGTTTTAAATTTAAGCATATAACACCTCACGACATACTTAAAGCTTTTAAAAGTTTAAAAGTTAAACGCACTGGCGATTTATGGGATATGTCTGTTACGGTCTTACAGGGGATTGTAGATACTATCGCTCCCCATTTAGCTCTGATTTTCAATAGATGCGTTGATTCAGGTAAATTTCCGGATTTGATGAAATATAGTAAAGTTATACCGCTATTCAAAACTGGAGATCCTAGTGACCCCTCTAATTATCGGCCCGTCTCCATTTTGCCAGCCCTTAGTAAAGTATTTGAAAAGATTATTTTATCCCAATTGCTTACTCACTTTAATTTAAACAAACTTTTACATAGTCAGCAGTATGGTTTTACGAAAGGTCGTTCTACGGTTGACGCTGGCGTGGCGCTTTTAAGAAATATTTTTAAAGCTTGGGAGAAGTCACAAAATGTCATTGGTGTTTTCTGTGACTTATCTAAGGCTTTTGATTGTGTCGATCATGACACACTAATCCGTAAGTTACGTCATTATGGGGTAAAGGGTATGGCACTTGACATGATGAAATCGTACCTTGGGAAGAGAATTCAAAGTGTTGATGTAAATAGGGTCAAATCGTCTGGTTCTTCCGTGCATATGGGTGTACCGCAGGGCTCAATCCTAGGTCCATTTTTATTTTTAATTTACATTAATGACCTTCCATTTTATGTTAAAAATACCTGTGGAATTGTACTGTTTGCTGATGACACCTCACTGATTTTTAGTGTTGATAGACTGAAATCAAACTATGACGATGTAAACGTTGCATTGGCCCAGGTATTAAATTGGTTTACAGTAAATAATCTAGTTTTGAATGCAAAGAAGACTAAATGTATTAAATTTGCGTTACCCAATGTGAGAAAAGTAGGCTGTAATTTAATGATAAATAATGAAGCTCTCAATCTAGTTGAATCTTCAGTATTTTTAGGAATTACTTTAGACTCAAAACTTCAGTGGGGTACCCAAATATCATCCCTTGCGGGAAAACTCAGTTCGGCAGCTTACGCAGTGAGAAAAATTAGACAACTAACAGATGTAGATACAGCACGATTAGTATATTTTAGTTATTTTCATAGTGTTATGTCCTATGGCATTTTGCTCTGGGGCAAAGCTGCTGATATAGAAACTATATTTATTTTGCAAAAGCGGGCGGTGCGAGCTATGTATAATTGGGCTTCTCGAACTTCCCTTAGAGATAAGTTTGCAGAAATAGGAATACTTACAGTTGCATCACAGTACATTTATGCAAACATATTATTTGTCCATCGAAACATTAGTCATTTTGCTAAAAAATGTGATATGCACTCAATAAATACTAGAAATAAGCACAAACTCGTGACCTCTGCTTATCGACTGCAAAAAGTACAAGGTTCATTTCTGGGACTAGGTGCGCGCTTCTATAACAAAATCCCTGCATCGACTTTAGATTTGTCCTTGCAAAAATTTAAGGATCATATTAAAGCTGTATTGGTAAAAAAGGCTTATTACAACATAAATGAATATTTAAATGATAATAGTGCCTGGTTGTAAATGTATTGTTGTATGGTATGATTTATTTTTTTATTTGAATGCAATTTAAATTTATCTATAACTTTGAACATGTTATGGTCACAGTGATAACACTTTGTGTGTATTCTAAAATTCATAATTTTTTTTTTTTGATGTGCTTCAAACTTAAGTTAGTCATGCTCGCTTTAATGCCTTTGCTTGTGGCGGCGTCGTGTGGCGGGTCGCTCACTTCCCCACATGCGTCATACTTGTGAACAGGTGCTGCTTGTGGGGGCTGGTCGGCTTTAGTTTGTTTGTATTTTTTTTTCATTACATATTTATAATATTATATTATTGTTAAATAATTCTGCAATATTGCCATAACACACAGGTATTGTCAATGAGACTAAATAATATTTTATGTAATAAATCTAAGTTTGTTTTTTTTTTTTTTTAAAAAAGAGTAATTGCTGAGTTTATTGCCGGCTCTTCTCAGTAAAAAACAACCTTCCGAACCGGTATTAGAGTCAGACTATTCATAAGTGCTTGTAAAGGCCTATTTGAATAAAATATTTTCATTTTCATTTCATTTCGAGGTATAGGTAATAATCAAAAAAATCCTCAATAGTTTTTATGTTCTAGTTACATAAATTAATCTATCTATTATTACAAAGATAAGTCGGTGCCTGTTCTCCTGAACTATTCACAGGCACTTCACTCAAATTACCCTTTTTTGATATGATGAAAATCAAAGTGTATTAATACTGCTGATTATTTCGATGGCGTTTAGAAGTAAAATTAAGTGAAATCAATGCGGGTCACACACAAACAAATTACTGCTATGTCATCGCTACTAATATTAAAATTGGATGTTGGTTCGTGATAGTTACTCAATCGCGCATAAACGGTTGAACTGATTTGAATGTTCAAAAATTCAAAACCATTTATTCAGTTTAGGCCCTCGGAGGGCACTTATGAAGGTCAAATTTAAAGTTACTGAAGCTACAATGTAATATTATAGCTACCCTCCGCGTGTCACCCACGTTCCCGTTTTGGGGCAAAAGTCAATTTATCAACACAATTAAAATTTAAGACCCTGTCATGTCAAAATAACAGCATTAAACTATATGCATTTAAATTTACCTATATATCTATACGGTACTTTATACAAAATATATTTTTTTAATAATTTTTGTGTATTTGTTCGGACAAAACTCCAAAAGGACTGGACTGATTTTGATGAAACTTTCGTTATTAGATAGTCGATGTTATAAGGAGTAACTAAGGCCTATCATTACATATCTATACTTCTATACTAATAATATTATAAAGAGGAAAGATTTGTATGTAAGTATGTTTGTTACTCTTTCAGGCAAAAACTACTAAACGGATATGGATGAAACTTGGAACATAGATAGAGCATATCCTGGAATAACATATAGACTACTTTTTATCCCGGGAAAATGTGATATCCCTCGGGAACGCGGGGACAGCTAGTTTATTATATAAAGTATCCTATTTAAGTATTATTCTAGGGCATGATCTATCTATGTGCAATGATTCATACAAATCCGTTCGGTTGTTTTTGGGTGATAGAGTACCTAACAAACTTCCATCCTCACAAACTTTAGGATTATATTGATTGGACCTCATTGGCGTATATTTTAAACTAAAAAAGTCACTATTTTTCAGTTAGATAGTCTAATGTGAATCTAATATCTACAGCAAACAAGGCGCATTTTGATGTCGGCAAATTAAGTAGGTTTGAGTAGTATAATAAGTAAGTAGTAATATATACCTACGTATTTCTTCTAATTCTCTAAGCGGTATTTCTTCGGTAGGTAATGGAATAAGACATAGGGTGTATGAAACTCAGCGGCGTAGGTACCGGAGGGCTAGACAGGGCAGTGTCCCGGGGCCCCCAAGCTCAGGGGGCCCCTCGGTCTCTGACTTACTAACAGTGGCGTAGCTAACGGAGGGCTATACGGGGCAGAACCCCGGGGCCCCCAAGCTTTGGCTGGGGGACAAATTATTTTAAATAGTTTAGTTGAGCCCCTACTTAATTTACAGTTACGTACGGTAGCCTACGGTTACCTAGCTACGCCACTGATGAAACTAGTAATATTTTTATTGTATATGCCAAAGTGAGCTTGTTTGTTACCCCTTGACAACGTGTGATGAAATTTTGGCACCCACGTAGCCTATGAAATGAAGAGGGACATACCTTTAACTAAGTAACCCTACTACTCTATCCAAGGAACGCAGGAGACTTAATAACTTATTATGAATATGAGAGTAAAACACAACCAAAACCAGACTTCATTCATCAAAGAAGGCTTTATATACACATAATCTGGGCCTTTAATTTAAAATGTAATTTTATACTATGCTACGGTATGAATCCTCAATATTAGTATATGAATTAGGTATAAAATAATTATCTATACAAGTTAATATTGGGCTATTGAACCGTCCGAGATAAGATCCGCACGAAGCAGCTCCGAAAAGTAGCCCTAGGAGAAATGCTACAGCTATCAAAGCAACAAGAGCACATTGGCACTTGCTTCGAGACATAAATACCGCTTTACAAATACATAGGAAGTCATAAACAGATCTGAAAAAAATACTGAAAGTTAGGCTAAAGTTACAGAATATGTGGATGCTTTTTATTATAGTTAAATAGCTACTAATCTGTAATTGACTGTGTTGGAGATCTTAATACAAGAGGACTCAAGCGAATGGCCGTAACAAATCAATTAGTAAAGAATTATTGTATTCTAGCTGTACCCCGTGGTTTCACCTGCATTCATCGATATTCATCACACACAGATCATTTGCGCAATCACATGATCTGATTATATACCAATTTTCATCACGATCGGTCAAATCGTTCTCGAGTTTCAACTGGTTGAATTAGCGCTAAAATCTACGGACAGAACAGACAGACTTACATAGTATCTAATATAACAGAAAAAATAAAAACTTCTTTTGTGTCGTATTAGATCCTACAAACTGAACAGTTTGTGATGGGTGAGATGACAATTTGATTACTTCTCATCAATTAGTAGAGATCTTAGTGTAGAGTTCGTCCGGGGAAGCATTACCACCTTACCCATTTCCGCCGTGAAGCAGTAGTGCAATTGTATTACTGTGTTTCGGTTAGAAAGGTAAGTGGGCCGGTGAAATTACAGGCACTTAAGAACTTCACGTCTCAGGGTTGACAACGCATTAGCGATTTTTTTTTTTTTTTTGGAAGGGACGAAGGTGTTAGCCTCAGATGGCTCTTACACCCTTACGCGGACAATTCCGGCGAGCGCTAGGGGCTCTCAGCCGAAAGCATTAGCGATGCCCCTAGTGTTGCAAAAATCAGGTGGACCGTCTGCTTGGTTGTCGACTTGTTGGCAAAAAAAAAATTTACTTCTTCCATAAAATAGCAATAGCCTCTAGTGTCTCTAATTTCGCTACAGTTTTTCCTTATTAGTTTCTAGCCAAGATCAAAAACCTACTTAAAATAACTTTTACTAAGTTAAGTACAAATTTTAATTTAACAAATTACCTGCAACATTTGGTATTATCACACAGTAGTATGTCAGTGTCATCTAAAAGCCGTTGGAGTTGTTGTTGAGCTAATGTAATAACATGGCACTTTTTATGTAATATGTGGGCAATATTACCGTCAGGATCATGATCACAGCTACAACCGGCAATATCTAATGTGGTCCCGGCATTTCGAGGTGAGTTATTAGCTGCCTCTATATTAATATCATCCTGTTGACTACTAAAATCATCATCAAGTAGACCTCTCCTATTTTTCTTGTAAGTTTTTCTTGAATACTTGTGAACATCCTGTACCTGATAGTCATCGGAAGACATTGCATGACTTTTTTCTCAGTGGAATAAACGAAGTCTTAAATTCCAGTTTACTTCACTTCTTCTTTAAATGCGAATACTACTTTGGTACTGCTTGTCTTTTGACAGGGTAGAGATGTTTTTTTTTCATCCGAGCATCTATCAGATGACGATGATTGACAAACAAAAAGTATGTACTAACTTGATGTCGCTAAGGTACGTATTACCTAATTATTTGCAAAAGGTTGTGGAGTGGTAGTGCATAAAAAAGAACATACAAGAAGGCTTAACTGGCTAATCGAGCCCTGCGTGCCCCCCAAAAAGCACTCGAGAAAATGAGTCAAAAATAATAATAATTATTATTATTTATTTATCAGGCAGGTAGTTAATTCGAGTACCTGTATCCTGTTGCCCACTACTGTTTCTCTTATAGGCAATGTGAGAAAATAAGAGACAATTACATATACACGCAGAGAGAGGGAGAACTCCTTATATATCTACGTATGATTACACACCGGACACTTTTTTGCAGAGTCATGTGTTAAGGACAGCCAATCGAATACCTGCTGTTTTACTGAAAGCTTGTTTTCAATATCCCAAGATAATGTTTTAATTTTAGTTTTTGAATATCTTGTCCCTCTTTGTGGATTAATTAGACGTGAGAATTTCCTTTGTGCTACCAACAATCTTAACTATGAGTTCCACTCATCTTGCCTTATAGTGACACACCAGTTTAAATACTATTTGATTGATGATCTGGTGCGCTTTGTGGACTGTTTAAATAATATTCAATAATAATTCTCCTGCCGGGTAGCATACATATAATATTTTCTTCCAAACTTTCAACCCCTGCTTACTTTAACCCCTTAGGGGATGAATCTTAGTATTGTCAAACATGTCAAAATTCAATGTTAATAATCGATTGCACTAAGGAGTTTAAATACCGATATCGAATTAAATCTAATGAAAAATATTTTGCAACCCCCTTTTATCATTTAAGGGGTTGAATATTAAAAAACGATGAAACACTTGTTTAATTAAATCTTGTAAAGAATATAAATGCCAAGTTTGAAGTTGATCAGACCTAGAAAACATGTTGTTCCACACAAACTTTGCAACTACTTTTCACCCCCTTAGGGGTTGAATTTTCATAGTGCTTCCTTTCTTAGTGCACACCTACGTCACCTAGGGCATATTTGTGCAAACTTTCATGGTTCTAGACCCAGCGGTTTCAGACGTACGTTGAACGATCAGTCAGTCAGTTTCTGCTTTTATAATATAGATGTGAACCTACCATTTACGTCCGATATACTCGTATATGTGTAATGTATGTAAATTAGAATACTAAAACTGGCATAAACGTCAATTATGATGTATTAAAATTACTTACAAATAATTAATATTAATAAATGTTAACAGGAACAATATTTGGCAATTTCACTATAACAATAAATAACAATATTAGTCTCCAAAAGATTGATGCATGAACTTCTTGGAGTATTCGTAAACTACAAACAGGACTGCAGTAGCTGGTATTGTCCTGACGAGTGTTGGTTTCAGGCCATTGTATAACGCCAGCGCACCTGGAACAACATACGAATACGGCTAAATATTTATGAAATAATATGGTGTTCATAATACAATCATACATACAAAGGTCGTTGAAAGACTATCTCGCTCCGGCAGCAAGGGCTTCAGTATTATAACTTGAAGGTGGTAGGTACTCAGACGGGTACAACAAAGTATTCTACCCTCGTGTTATGGTTTTCTCACGATATTTTCATTTACCTAAAGCTCAAGCTCGTTGTACGATTTGAAACCACATCATTACCAACAGAGCTATCATGGTCTTATGTAGCTTGTATCTTCTCCCTTCCATGACAAACCTATGATGTCCCGATGTAATTCAATTCTAATTCTAACAGTTCCAAGAGCGTCGTAGGAGACAAATTAAATAATTATCTGGTAATCCACACAGCTTTTAGGAGCGTCCACGAGGTGACTAGGCTCAATCTTGCCCCTTTTTGTAATTTTACATTAGGGGCCGTTCATAAAATACGTTCGCATACAAGGGGAGGGGAGGGGTCTGGCTGAGTGTGACAAGACGTGACAAGGGGGGACGGGAGGTATACGGCAACGTGAATTTCGCCGTTTTTTTTTTTATATTCCTTTGAAATTTTGAAATGCTCAGACGAAGACTGCTGTGGCCAATATAGAAGTAGTTTGAGAAATTTACTTCCAAACGGATTTTTGTACCAATTAAATTACAACAAACTCAAAACGGATTAATGGTATCGCAAGTGAATTCTGATGATGGCACATATCTTAACCTATTTGCTCGTCTTGCTGTAAAAGTAAAGAAAATGTAAAGAATATGGCCTATATCACACATCTAACAAAACCTAACTACAGCATTTAAAAAATTTACATCCAAAACAAAAAAGGAAGGTTGAAGTAGTTCGGCGCGTACAACCAATTCGTATCGCAGCTCGGCGAGCTCGAGAGTTGTTATGCATAATAGGAGATGAAAACGATGGTACGGAAGATGCAGAATGGTTAGATGAAGATGCAGAAGAAGATGGTGCAATACCGATTGTAAATATTTCGGCCCATTTAGAAAATCCTTGGACTTCTGAATAATAGAAATATTATTTATATGTTCGTTGGGAAAGATATTTATTAATTTATTTAAATTTTATTATAATAACTAAATAAATATTTTTAATTTGCAGAATTTGTGTACTATAATTTAGTCATCATATATCATACTCAGCAGGGGGTCTTAGTTTTTGTGACGAAATATTTCTAGGGAGGTCACAAAAAGTGTGCCACAGCGTGACAATGGGGGGGAGGGGGTCAAAAATAGCTGATTTTAGTGTGACGTATTTTATGAACGGCCCCTTAGTAGTTCCGATTCTTATAATATTTCGAGCATATATAATTAGGATTATTTTAATAAATAAAAAGGTACCGACGATTCCAATGAAAACAATTGCTAACAACAAATATGGATTAGGCACTAACAGATTATCTGTTGTAAATATAATTTGTGATTTACAATAAAAACAAAGTATGTTTATCGCTTCATGCAAAATTATTCCATAGAAATATACCATATTTCTTAGGGTTAGAAACGCAATTCTAAGTTACCATAATCGAAAACATTAAATAATTATAATTTCATAAGTAATATACAGAGAGGCAAACATACGTAATATCGGCTGTATACATTACTTATAACATTTGTTGACAAAGGCCCTTATTTTTATTTTATTTATGCAGTTTTATGCTTTTAATATTCGATTTCTAAATTGGTTACTGTTTGTCGCTTTTTATAGCAAGCAGGAAATCAATAAATCAAAATGACTTCAGAAGTCACTATCTATAAGTTAGCCTCGATTCTTGACCTTTTATTTCACATACTATCAGAATCTATGTAGATAAATTTTGTATGATAATATTTTATCTACCAAAATAATATTGATTGAATGTTATTAAAGTTTAAATTAGGGGCAAATAAATCATAAGTATAATATTTATACCTTCCTTCTTCACAATTTCATATCCTACTGTTAGAAACTTCTGGCTTTTGTTTGATATTTGAACTCTCGACTTGATGACATCTGTGGGGAATATGACTGTCCACAGGATGAGACCGCCGACCGCACCAGCAATCATAGTTCTCACAAAGCCTATGTCATCTTTTGACTGACCTGGTTTAGCTAATAATCCTCTTGTACCTAGAAATAGAAGGTAAAAGTTTTATTATCAACTGTTAATACAGTGAATGATTAATTATGTATTTTTATAAGTGTTTACCCTCATATCCTCCAAAAAAGAAGAAATAGCCAGGCATTTCTCTCATAATAGTCGGAACTAGGCCCCTAAAAAGGCCTTGTATTCCATATTGTCTGAATATCTGTTGTGTCAGCTGCATTGGTGTCACTTTAACCTGAGACCAACAACTTGTTGATAAAATACATTGCATTGACATTTAGAAACAAACAAGATAAAACCTGTGTTATTTATAACATGCGCAATTATTTTAGATACATGGAGGGAAATGTAACATTCATAATAGGAATTCCTTACGCAATATTTGGTGTTATTATTGTTAAATATATATCATATATTATAAGTGGTTTTTTACACTTGTTTTGAATGTTTTTCTGTTAATAATCATAACAAGGACGAGTGTTAGTTAATAGAAAAAGAAATGGTAGACACAAGATAGAATTTAAAAAAGTTTTTAAATATGTTAATACAGCTGTGGGATTTTAATTAGTCTTTCAGAATCATTTAGATAACATTTGATAGGCGAAGTATTTACATGATGAAATGCGTCTCAGAATAAGCAATCATCTCAATGATAAACGATATCAATAGTGGCGTTGTTTAATTACATGTATATTTAGATAATGGAAGTGGCAATGAAAATCGCACAACTGTATAAATTTTAATAGGTACCGAAAATAGTCATTACAGCTGTTTGGGAGCCTTGTACATTGACCTCCCTCATGGCTTGCAGCTGGCACTTGATGAGCTCTGTGGGGCACAGAGTGAACGATGAGAAGAATGCAGCAAGGAAACCTGCCGACGCATTACCCAAGGCTGTGAGCTCCTCAACACTCTAAAAAATGCATACTTGAGATGAACAAATATCCTGACTGATGGTATTGTGAACTTAATCAGTACATTGACCTCTATGCTGTGCCTACGCCTGTGCTGATGTAAAAACATAAATGTTGAGTTAGGTTAGTCACAAATTGTGTTTAAGAAAAATATGGACATAATGATAGTAGTCATATAAACACATTAATGTTCTCGGTATTATATCTGAGGAAACATAATATTCCTAGGAAATACAGGTTAAACAATAGACAGATGCTATTATATAAGTATGTGTATTGAAAATAAATATTTCGTTTGGGATCATTTTATTGCAAGCTTTTAATAATGTTTATGGTTAGTATATATATATATATATTTAACAAGTTGGTTGTAATTACAATGCATTTTTATCATAACCGGATTGCCTTCAGATCAAGGAACTCTTCTAAGATCAACATCAACACCATAGACCAAATTTTTCAAAACACATTAAATTTTGATTGTCCATTTAATTTGCACCATTACCTGGCTTCTGCACCGAGATGTGCCTCTCGACGAGGGAACTCCTTAACGGTTAACAGCATGACAAAGTTTAAGAAAAATTATTTTTATTATTCATTTATTTATCAGAATGAACTGTAATAACTATAATGAATTATTTTACCTCTGTCCCACTGAGACGGCAGACAAATTTCTGACAGTAACCATATGCAGCAAAGAGCACTGAGTTTTCAGCTACATTAGCCATGATAGCAGGTGTTGTACCAGCATATAACCCTCTGATTACCCCATCATTCCTTAATGTTTGTTTTAAGCAATCATACATTCCTTTATACAAATGTGGGAATGTCTGCATCTTTACTTTAACTGTGTCAAGAGGTTGCCCAACATAAACGACTGCTACTCCGCCTGCAATTAAAATGTCACTGTGTTTTATAAGACAACTTTGATTACTGTATTAGTAAAGTATAGAAATAATATATAAGTTATATGCAAAGTAAATGCAGAAAATGTGGCTTTTTTAATGTAATACATTTTCCTGTATATTTTGTTAGAAAATATCTGTAAAAATGTAAAAAAATGAAATAATTAAGAACAGGTGATCATTGATGAGGATAACCTCATTATGAGCTTGTTGTAGTGCTTAGCTCAACTCATACAAATTATATTTGAATAATATGTATTTTAAAAATGTTTGTTTGTTTTAGTATAGGTGATTTTTCATGTCTATGAACCCATTATCTTGAGCTAAGGCTTAATAATAAAAGTAATTTACATAGTCATTTTGTTATTTTATTAGTACTAGCTATACTAACAACATACCTAAAGATCCTGCAGTGAAATCTATGATACCACTCTTGAAACTGCTTGGTGATCCTGAGGAGTGGGCCATTTTGGAATATTTTACCTAAAAATATAGGTAGGTAAGTATTTATAAATTAACTCTGCATATATATAAACAGCAACTGAATATTCTTAGAAAGGACTCAATATAACAATATTAATTATTGATGTAATTGCTATAACCTAAATGTCACAGGGGGCAAGAGTATAAGTTAAGTTGTACATTAGCATCGATAGAGCTGGGAGTCCATATTTTTTTACAGTGAAGTCACATTATTAGAAGTCTCCATGTAAAGTTTTACATTGTGGACATAAGTGTTAATAAAATAAAAATAAGTGGTTTTGGCTCGGCAACTCTTCTGTCACCATGGGGGGATCGACGCCTTAGTCACAAGGGAAGGATCCCTCCTCCTCCTGAAGTCCTACAAAATCTACCTTAGATATTTCTAATATATAATATATGGGAAAGTGGAACTTCTTACGTGAAGTAAGTCCGTAAGTGGTAGCCAGTATCAAACCAAGAATCTACTTAGGCATGACCCTTTTATAAATCCATAAGCCAGAGAGTAACCAAAATATTAAAGGGTTAATTAATATAATAGTATCTCAGCTTGGAACTAGAATTTAGTTTCTGCTTATCTTTTACGATTTATTATTGCAATCAAACAAAGTTCGTTTACTTCAATTGCGCCTAAGCTACATACCGTATCGTGTCCAATAAATAACAATTTATAAAACAGTCAGTTTCTTAGTTACTAATTCTGAGCGTGTTTACCAAATGACAATTTTAAAACTTTTGTCAGACTAAACATTAGGTTATTTTGACAATGAAAGATCAGTGTTGCCAAGATCAAAACCAGCCCAATTTGTTGTTTATGGGGCCATCGTGGTACCACCGATGTCTCTGCCAATGGGCACGACATGGCAATAAAAAATCTATATTACATGTATTTAATAAATGAATGTTAGCATATTTGTGCCCTATGCTTTTTTAAACTATGAATGCGATAGCGATGGTTTCTGACCAAAAAAAGAACAGTTGCATAGTAACGCATGCCGGAATCTAAAAAGTATAAAATAATTTCTCTTGATTAAGATTTAAAACCCCATACAAATTTCCAACCTCGTACAAATTATCCCGAAAAATTGTGATCCTGAAATCTATCAATGAGAAATAAATATATGTATATCAGTTCGTATTATTTCCGGTGTAATAAACTTATTAATCGAAATAATAGATCAATTATTTATTCTGTACGCCCGTTTTTCATTTTAAATTTTACAATTATTTTAATGGTTTAAAATTCACATTGTCGTAATATCGTCCAATGTCACCCAATCCTTGATTCAGAATTGTCTGAGTCAAGTCTCTAACTGTTGAGAAAGTTAATGAAAAATCTATTTAAACCATGAGTGAATTAGTGGTTTAGTAGATAAAACATATAATTATACTCTTAAACTCTAAAGTAAAGTCACTTTAGTAGTTTTAAAACTACGATCGACTGCATCGAGTTGGTTGTACATGATATACTGGTATATAGTTTTGTATTGGTTAGCATATATTTTCTTTTGATCATTCAAAATATGCCGTGGAAACGTTGTTTTGATGACCAGAGTAATAATTTTTTAACTGCCCATGCTCTGTAATATAGAATGGAATGTTTATAAACTTACAAATTATTTGGAAAATACGAACAGCAAATTAAACTTGAAGTTGTGCTCCATTATCTCCATACATTGGCGCGTTCTTCGTGGACTTAAAAATTATTTAAAAATAAAACATGCATGGTTTATTACTATTCTTTTGAAGATGTTCCTAAATAAACATTTACAATAATGTAATGATACCATTCTGTGATTTTTTGAAGGATTATTATTTTCTCATGCTTTTGATATTATTTAGGTAATAAAAACACAGCAGGAATATAATTGAATCAGATAATATTTTCATCTATATGCAGTTTAGATATTTATTGGATGAAATTTGCATGTTCCCGCCAAAAGGTCCCGAGTTGGTTGACCGAACTGTCTGTCTGTCTGCCTGTAGCAACTAGGTACGATGCTTTAGAATAGATATTTTTTTAGATAGTTCATAAAGATGGATAAGTAAAATTTGATTTTATTGATAATCAAATATACTTTATCTTTCTGTTCTAAAATACCTGAAAAATAGCGTAATTGAGTGATCTAAACTTTTTGGATATTTTACTAAATTTATTATCTTTGTGTTGGTTAATAAAAATTGTTTCACATTTTGAAGACATATTCATACCGATCGCTATGAATGTGTTATAGCTAAATGAATGAAGTGCACGAAAATATGGTTGTTTTTCAGCTTTCCTTGGGAATTAATTTGAATAAAATCAGTTTGCTTCTGTTTTAGTTCGTGTTATTACAATAATGGAGTAATTAACAGGAGTCGAAATAAAAATTGTTATGTATGTAAATAACCTAGCGGTTAGCGTCTGAAAGTGATTCTAGATAGTGTAGTTGTTATTGAGAATAATCATGAAATTTATACACATTCAATGATCTAAGTAAGTGAAACTCTTACCTGAATAGTTTTTCTACAGTGTACAGTGAATTAAATATAAATTTATGTGAATACTTTTACAAAAAATGGTGTCAAAGTTTTGACGTGTCGTTTTTGGTTTTCGTTCGTGTTCGGCCGCCATGTTTGTCCTTATAAAATATAGAAAATCTATGAGTGCTTCTTATGAGTACTGTTAATACTTCTGTAGCTAGCCACAACAATCATTGATATTATTTATAAAAATATTCATCAAAGCTAAATATGTTTTTTTTAATAGATAGAATGTGTGAGTGTATTTATTAAATGTCGCATCCTTTGTTGCCAAGGTATTCAGGATGGTTGTTGGATCAGCGACGTACCCAGGGAGGCAAGTGCTCCACAAAATGCAACCTATGGGCATGACTCCGCGTGAGCTGTCGGAGTACGACGACCTAGCGACGGCGCTCATTGTGGACCCCTACCTTGGCATCACAACACATAAAATGAATATTCGTTATAGACCTCTTAAAACTAATAAGGAAGAATTGAAAAACATAATAAAGGAGTTTGTACAGACTCAGGATTATAATAAAGCATATACAAAATTAGCTAATGGTGAATGGATGCCAAGACATTTTAGTAAAAATAAACATCAACAAACTAAACTAAGAGAACATGTTAGTATATTATTTGTCAATAATTTCAATGTCCATAGTATCCAGTTTCATCACATTAATTTATGGTTTTGTCTTTCCAGATATACCGTTACTTGAGAATTTTTGATAATAAAGCTGGCTTTGTTATTGAGCCATGCTATAGATATTCCCTTGAAGGTGGAGTTGGAGCAAAGATTTCAACTACAAAAAAATTCTTAAAGCATGAAAGAATTGACTTTCTAGTGGGGTGTATAGCTGAGATGACAGAAGAAGAAGAAAAACAGTTACTTCATCCAGGGAAAAATGATTTTTCTGTCATGTACAGTTGTAGAAAAAATTGTGCCCAGCTATGGCTTGGACCTGCAGCTTATATTAATCATGACTGTAGGCCTACATGTACCTTTGAAGCTACTGACAGAGGAAAAGCTTTTGTTCGTGTGTTAAGGGATATTGAAGCGGGGGAAGAAATAACATGCTTTTATGGTGAAGACTTTTTTGGAAATGGCAATTGTTACTGTGAATGTGAGACATGTGAGAGACGAGGGAAAGGTGCTTTTTCTGTTAAAAATGCACATAGTGATGAGCAAGCTACCAGATACAGATTTAGAGAAACTGATAATAGAATTAATAGAATGAAATCGAAACAAACTCAAAAAAATGTTGACAGCAAAAATGCTGAAAAAGCTCGAATATCAAACCGTCAAAATTCCAATATAGTATCTCCACTTAGTATGAAAGAAATGAAACAAAAAGGTTTGACAAAATATGATGCAGAACTTTTAATAGCTCAAGGCTGCATAGCAGATGTCATGGATAGGAATGTAGATAAAGAAGCACATGGTAGTAGGGAATCATCAACATCAAGTAGAGGTGAAAGGCTTCGCAGAAGAACACACAGTAGTCGCACTGCTAGTGGCTCTGTTACTTCGGTTAGTAGTGTAAAACGGCGAGCCCCCCCCTCACGCTGTTGCAGCACCACTAGTTCTCGCAGCAGTCGTGATTCCCACACTGGTATAGTTTTACGAAGTCACAAACGTCTTCTGGATTCTTGTACGCAGCCTACTTGTTCCAAACTAAGAAACAGTTCTAAAATGGGTTCTGAGACTAAATTGGAAACCAACTTTGATATCCCGAAATTAGAAGCCAATCTACCCAGCATGTTTGAAACTGATAATTTAGTTATTAAATCTGAACCACCACATGATACCCACAAAGACAGTCATGAAATGGATGAAGATTCTGTTAATATTACCAATACCCATGTAGATGAAAAATATAGTGATACAATGGAATCTCTACAACAAAGAACCGATAAGAGTATGGTAGCTGTAGTGAAAACAGATACATCTGAAAGTAATTCCAATATTCAAGAACAAACAATCAAGAATGTAGAATGTGTTAGTGATAATGCATGTTTGAAAAGTGAAATTAATGACTTTAGAGAAAATGTTAACCCAAGTGAATTAAAAGATAGTAAATTGAACAAGAATCAAAAAGTAGAAGTATCTAATCGGACAGAGGATTCAAAAAAGGAATCAGATTCTGGGCCACCATGGTTGGTAGACAATTCCAACAAAAGTAGTGAGTGCCCCTGCACGCCGCCTCGTAGGGGTTTAAAGCTAACACTTCGCGTGAAGAGGAGCCCAGTTGTAGAGGAAGTCATGGATTGTGGAGGTACGGCGGAAGCGCCCGAGTATGAGGTTCTGCGGTTGGAGGGCGTTGACCCAGAGACTGCCCGAAAACTAAAGAAGCGTCGACGATCTAAAGAGCGTCATCGTAAACACAGTCCAATCCATCCCCTGCCTCCTATGAAGCGCTTAAGATTAATTTTTGGCAATGAAAGTCGTACTATTGATTTGCCTACTGCTATTTCAGCAGACTGACAGCCGCAACTACCTTATGGTTATTTTTCCACCGTTATTATTCAATTATTAGTTTAATTGACACTGACTAGAATTATTTTATCTAGTATTTATTATTATGATGAACTTAATTGAGTATTGTGTGCTATGCATCAAATTTGAATTTGGTGATGATTGATGATTCCAAGAAAATACCTATTTATTAAAATGAAACGTCGAAAAGTTGTTAGTTATTTCATTAGCGCAAATTCATTTTATATCCCAATTGAAAAGACCTTTTCACAGTCGTCAAAAAAGTCCGTCTATATGCATGTATATCTATTTATTGTTTATCTATGATTATTAAGGCTATTGTTAAGATAAATGTATGTACAAAAATATTGTGTTCCATTATTTATTATATTACCTACATTCTACATCATTGGAACTTATTTGACGAAGGTGAAATCGTTCCTTGATGATAAAAGCTTTCTTTTCTTAGGAAAGTAATTACATCACAATAATATAAAACGAAATTGTTCATGCAGAAATACAAAGCTTTTTATAATATGGACATATTCAGGCACTGCATTTGTAGCTTTAATTGCATTGTATAACTTGTTTTTTTTTAAATAATTGATGAATTCTGTAAACATATTTATAGCATGAATTCAAATGATAGTAAACGAAGTTCTCTGTTTATAGAGTAATAATAAAGTATTGTTAGTGGTACCAAATATACTACTTGAGCAAGTGTAGTTCTCAAAAAGGTTTTCAGTACTCCCTGTATATAATGATGCCTATTATCGTCAATTGTGTTTGGAGATTGGTTCTGAGAATTCTATTAACTTTGAAATCTGATCAGTGCATAATGGTGTAGTACTCCTAGATCATCACGAATTTGAATGGTGGGTGGACCAGAAACCAATGTCGTTAACTTCAGAATTTGTCGATCCCTGGTTCTAAAGTTATTACTTGTAATACCATTGCGGGCACTTCCTAGCCGGACCATTCGCTGAAACATCCACTTTTATTATTTCCCATAGTGTTTTAATGGAAAAGTATGCCGATGTGCATTAAAAACGCGATAAAATGTACTTTTGTCCAAACTCGTTCTTTTTGCAGACTAAGTTTCAAGTTTTATTTTGATGCATTGCATAACTGAATCGGGACCATTGTTTGGTAGAACCGTAATGAAGCAGAAACACTTAAATAGTAATAGGTACCTATCTGTCGTAATATCTTTTGTTCTTAGAATCACCATCGCCTAACATTGGGGAGTAGGTAGGTATTCCGAAATAGACAATTAATATGAACTGTCAAATAATTACTGAAATGGAATTTGCTAAAATGGCGATTATTATGAAATGACTGGCGTTCTCGTGTCAGATAAGAAAAATAATTACAAAACTGGGAATGTGTCAAAATCGGAGGGGCTGCAGTAGTGGGAGCAGAAGTATTTCAGTAAATGAAACAATTCGTCGATAGATATGTTATAAAGGCAGTCTATTCTGCACAAAAATCATATTTCACTTTAATTTTATGACTATGACACGAATAATGATTTCAAGTTCTTGTAATTTGTAAATGAATTTACTGTGAGCAGGTTTAACCGCATTTGATTATTATTATTAATAGCTATTATACTATTCGGTATTGAGACGGGAATACTACAGTCAACCAGAACAGAATATCAGAAAATGATTTTAAAGACATGGTTAGGTTACAATAATAAATTCGGTCGTTTTAAATATGATGTAATACCTAAATCAACTACACATAATTCATCAGATAAAAGATTTTGATGCAAAAATTACATCTACACTGAAATATCCATCGGTAAGTGTCTACACGGTTACTACTTTTGCTTGGCCATAAATAATCTCATAATCCCAAACAAAGCCAGGCACAGATCGATACCGAGTCTGGGGTGATGTGGAGGGATATTTAGTTTTTATGTTTGCTCTGCCTTCCCCCAAACTTTACGAGCACAGCAAGAACATGATTAACATATCGTTGCTCTCCTCTACAACTTCATGGAGCGCTGTTTTATTTTTTATTTTTAATGCACTGTTTCTAAAAATATTGTACTTGCTTTCGAGTTACTTGCGCCTCGTGGTTTTATCCGCGTTCCCTTGGAAATGTGAAGTGGTAACAAAAATACATTCGATTTAAGATTTAATTATGTTTGTCTTTTGGGTACATTTGATAGTTACTTTGACGTAATTCGTAATAAATTTCAAAAGCTTTCTCAAGTAGTTTGTACTCTTGTATAGAGAAGATGTATTTATATCTTTCTGCAATAGTTCCTAAAAATTTATAAAATTTGCCAGCTCACTTTTGAAAAGAAGTAGGACGGCATTGCTATTTACCTCAATTTCACCTGATGGTAAGTGTAGATAAGGACGAAGATCAAGTTCATTTTCCCGTTAGTGAGCCCCTGTTGTAAGTTACTTTTTGGGATACATTACAACTTCATAACCAGGGATCGACATATTATTCTATTTGACGAGGTATATTTTTAATTCACTCAGCGTTCATATCCGTGTGGTCCTAAAAGTGCTACATTGTTAATGCAGATGTACTTAATAATAATACAACAGGCTATTAATTCTAGACATATTTTTCAATGGCAAAAATATGTATAGTAGGTTGTAAGAATATGAAACAGACTAGTATTTGAGACGCCGAGGTGGCCTTGACAGTAATTTTCCTGCCATGGTCATCTAAACACCTTATTAACTTGAACCTGGACTAACAGATTTGACCTAATTATATTATTATTTTTAGTTAGAAAAAAACACCTTATTCTTGAGTGTAAATTAATTTACATAAATGTCAATGAGAATTTGAAAATACATAGGTATCCTAAGTGCATCGTCGCAGAATTAGATTTAATACTTTCAATCTAAGTTACACTGGACGAAAATGAAAATATGTAATTATATATGTAAAAATATATAAATAGAGAAAATAAAATATACATACTTATGGATATGATAAAAACAAAATAGTTATAAAAATGACTTAAGTATGAATAAATATTTAGCAACAAATTTCGACAAACTGACGAAATTTTTTGATTCACTCAGCATTCAAATCCTTTACCCTTCCACCTTCATAGGATCGTGACCCTGCCAGGAAGTACACTAGGTTTGTCTTTTTCGTGTTCAGGTAATAAGATGTGGTCGAGTGATAGGTATCGGTTATAGTGATTTGGTTCAACTCCCGGGTCAGGCAAGGTGCAAGTACAGGTACCTACAATAGACGTTACAAATTTGTCGAAAATTATCTCTTCATCTTTGAAATTGCCGTTTAGTACAAAATCGGTTAAATATTTTTTTATGTTCTGTATCTGGATGGATTTTTTTTCTACTTAGAAATTATCCAAATTGTGGTGAAATTTAAACCTTATTGGCGCAAGGTCTGGTGAATGCGGTGAATGATAGAGAGCTTCAAACACTAGTTCTTGGATGCGTACGTCGGGCTGTTCGCGTATCATCAATTTGACAAGCTTTTTTATCTACCTAATTTGACACAATTGGACCAACATCGCTTTGATGCTAATGTTGAAAGTTCCTGCTAACTCAGCTATAAATGATTATCGTCAGAGTCCACGATGTTGTCGACCATAGTTGTCGTTGCAGAGCGACGGGTGATAGCGGGGTCATTTGTTCTTCAGATAAAAATTTCCGACAGGGAATTTTGATGGAATTGAAGTCATGATAATATGCTTCGTATACGTCTCGTTGATATTGCGTGCCATTTGCGCGGCATTACTTTAACGTCAGAGCTCGTATTTAATTCATACTCTTATTTTGAATGTGCCACTGTTGACTAAAAAACAAATTATTAACCAATGAACAAGTGGCAGAATTCGAATATAAAATTCCATATTTTTATTATTGAATTCGTTTGAAATTAGAATTCCCCGGTCAAAACTTGTAAAAATTACATAAATCGGTCTGAATTATAAAACAAAATAAATAAATATCCTGGTAAATTTTTTACACACGGCTCAGATAGCCGTGTGTAAAACGTCCATCTCAAACTACACCCAGCCACAGCACAAACAGTGCATGTTCATGCAAATAAATGTTTGTCCAGGGTGGGAATCGAACCTGCGACCTGCGACTTGGCAGTCAGTTCGCTAACCAGTCTAACCACCAAGCCAACTGCTTATTTTCCCGAAGTGGAAGGCAGACATCTCGGTACCAGTTTCACCGATGATTTTAAGTTTCAACGTGACATGTGGTGTGCATTGTCATCGTCTCTCGGGTATATTACCAATTACGGACTACAGGTAATAATATCTTAAAACATCAACTGTAACCTAAATTCAGACCTACATATGGAAATTGAAATTAATTAATTTTTTGCCGTAACTAACATATGAAAAATAACTATTTCTCTATATTTTGCTCATCAGCTATATTATGAGCTTATTTTATTTACCGAGTTATGTAGATATTTCTTGCATCATAATCCTTGCAAGATGAACTTACCTACACGTACAAAATAATCAACTTAGTAAGTAATGTTGCAAAATATATACAAGTTGTAAGTTAATTGTTAACGTTCGAGCTAGTCTGTGTTAAAAGAATCCCTTGCTCACGAGCGCTGCTACAGTTATCACATTCAACACGTCAACAGCTTCATGATTCAGATCGTTCTACCGAATAATACTGGAAATATAGGCTAGCCTTAATTATTTTGGCAGATTTTCACTCCAGCCTTGTTGAATCGATACAAATCGGTGAAATCTATCGATCTTGTGGTGTGGAATTGTTAACGGACAATTTATTGGGCCTTTCGAGCTACCTGCGTGACGATGAAACGCAGCTACTTACCTACATGTTTAGCATACTCACAAAACGATTAAATGGGTTACTGGGAGATATAAGCTTACATCTAAGAAGACAAATGTTTTTTTCAAATGAGAGTGCTCTTTGCCCATAAGCAACCGTTCTATATGAGCACCTTAATCAAACTTTCTTCAAAGGTGGATTGAAAGTGCCAGCCAAATCTCCCATTGATTTTTTTTTCTGGGGATATTACAAAGAGGTAGTTTATCCACAAGAAACTAACTCCAAAGCTTGCGACAAAAACTAACATCTGGTGAAATAATCATTGGAGGAAACACTGCTTTTAGAACACTGACACAGATTACTTAATAGTTAGGTACTGTTACTACGCACTCAACAATTATTTTTGAGGTGTTATATTGAAGTTTGAGGGCGACATTTAAATTTTTTTTTGTGAAATTATTTTCTATTCTAAAATTTTGGTGTATGATCTTAAATAATTAAATACTCAACTTATCTACATATGTATAACATGTTTAACTCGACATATGAAAGCCAAATTCAGCGAATAATAGCCAGTTTTTGAGAAAAGCTGCAGCAAAGCTTTTGAAACCATTTATAGAGCTATGTTAACTTCTTTTTCAATCTTTAACACACCACTGAAAATTTACTCGCTTGAACATAAATTATTGACTTCCGAATTGCAATACATTCATTTTTGGTATTTTAATGTTAGGAAGTTATTATCTTATATGTAAGTTCCACTTGGGTGGATTATGGTGGAAAAAATATGAGAATATACCAATTTTTTATGCAGACTCAACCGTTATTTCCAGACATAGAGAAAAATCAACATACCTACGCTTGTTCAAATACTGTGACCCCATAAGTTAGAGTAAAAATCAAAATCTGTCAAGCCGCTTAAGAGGAGAAGAACTATTTTGACGTATTTTAACATTTGGGATGCCAACTTCCATCCATCAACGAATTTTTTCGGGGAGCACTTATCGAAGAATGAACATTAAGCTTAAGACATGAGTTTCAATTCGGAGCGGAACAGAAAGTGGCGGACAACAGAAAGATATCAGGCACAAAATAAATAATTCCCTATAACTAACCAACCATTACGTCATAAGAGGGCTTGTAATGGTTAAACGATTACCAACGATTTTCACATTAAAACTATGGGATACCAAAGTCACGGTCATACGGAGGTAATCGTGATTGTGGCTTGAGTGAGGCCCTACAGCGAAAGACTTCACACCTGACCGGGGTTACCTAAAAAAATCTAAGGATAAGAGCCTGTATTAGATACATAATCCGAAAAAAATTCCTTTTACTTTTTAAACAGAAGTCAGAAACCTGAAACGCTACTATTGACGTTGGTAATATAGGAGGTAATTATAGGGTACTTAAGACTGAGCTATGATATTCTGTGTGATTATTCCATCGAGTTTTGGTTTGTGAATACGGCTGAATGTAACTTGATAATCAATCAACATACAGTTGTACAGACTCTTGCCCGCTTACTTTGTACTGCGTGCCCCATAGCATGCAAATTTATCAGGGGCAGCGCGGAATAGCTAAGTATTAACAAGTATTTGCTAACTGGAATTGAGAGAATTGCCTATAAAAATAAAATATAGTATGATAAATGTAAGAAAAAAAATAAAATGTGAGGCTGATAGAAAATTTACTATTTTTATGTGTTTTAAATTTCTATTACAAGATATAATAGGTAAGGTCACAATTTACAAATATCGCGAAATTAACAACAAAAATTTAAATTAAAAGGTTAATTTATTGAGAACTTAATGCAATATTGACATTTAGTAAGCCCATCTTCAGTGTTGTTTGTGGCTTGCTGTAGCTGCAGGATAAATTCGAAGCAGTCTAGTGTCCATATCTGCAACAAAGAACAAATAGTGCTGAAAATTGGTTAAGGTTTCTTAATTTAGATTTAATAGTTCCTTAGCCAATTGGCAAAAACTGAATCTTTATAGATTTGTTCTGGTTCGCTGTATCACCATTTTATTCCAAGAAAATTTGAAAAATGTACATGAAATTTGAACAGTACATCATTCTGTGTGAAGAAATTTTACTGTAGTATTTTTTGAAAATAAAAGTTCCCTTATTTTTTTTATATCTTTTGATACCATTTAGTTTACTGTTACTACTTTTACTTACTTCTGGAACTCCCACTCTCTGTTGTCTAGAGGACAGACTTGTCGAGTTTTGAGCCAACGTGAAATACAGTGGAAATGGAATGCATGCTGAAAAATAAAAATAGTTATTAATATAAAATATAACATACATTGTGTACAAGATAGAAACAGAGCTTGTACTACAGAAACCAGGTAACTGAAATAATACATAAAAAAAAATACATACATCTATAGATATTAACACCCAGGCAAAGGTCAAACAGACATGTTGCGCCCACATTAAAATTTTTGATCTGAAGGATCCAGAAGAATCCTATTATTATTCTCAATAAAAGAGTTGTTTGCACCCAAATATTACAATGTTACCTGTTGTATGTTGTAATTTTGTAACCAGACTAAATAAACAATTTTAATAGATTTTGATTAACTTACATTACAGACACCCCAGGCCACTGTGCACTCTTCACTGGTGGCTGAAGCCTGATTTGCTTGGCACTCAATACACAGATCCATTATGTGGTTGCGGCAGATAGCACAGTTGTCCACAACAATATCTGAAATATTATTCAAAACATGTTGTACCAATGCCTTAATATTGGTAATTTTCTTATACTACCTATAGGTAAGATTAAGAAAAAAATACTGTCCTGTAATATTTACCTTACGGAAGTATCTGTGTATATGTACTGTAAAGGTACCTTGACAGCAATCTCATTGTTTGAAAATGAGTAAGCATTTTCAGGTTATTTTTAAATGTAAGTTATTGATTTCGATAGAGTACATACCCCAAGCCCACAAAGCGACAGCATTCCACTAAAACGAAACATTATTTTAATATAATTAACAATACGGTACAGAATTAAACCAGAGTATCGTAATAAATAATGCGTAAATATTTGATACTACCTTTTTGACTTCAAATCTCTTTTTGTCTCCTTTACCACTACTAGAAGATGGCATTTCTACTTCTTCTTCGTCAACATCCATAACTGAAGCCATATTTTTTAACGGATACCTTCTTTATAAAATCTAAACTGAAATGGAGGCTTTGTACACAAATAAAATTATTTTCCTGACTGATTTATTTGCTGATTTGACTGGTGAGATGAATGAATGACTGACTGACAGTGAGACCAGACTGACTAGACTGACAGGAACATTGTGTATCCAACTCATCGTGTTATTATTACGGAAAACCGTCGTTTTGTTTTTCTCAGCTTCTAAGGTAATATCAATTGCAAGAGCAAAAATATTTTTTTCAATATCGACTGGTAGTTCCAAAGATACGATCGTTCGATATAAAAATAAAACTTCCCGTTTTTATTTTGTTAGTATGATTCTGCTACGTGTTTTATATATTCGTATTAAATAAAAAATGTTTATTAAATTGTATTTCACTCGCGTTCCCAATGGAGTATATCCCGGGATTATTTAAGTCATAGTTCTTTCGGCACCTATGGAAAAAATATGAGAGTTATATTTTTACGATGCGCGCGCACTACGTCAGCCAAAAACGATTGTCAGTGAGCAAAGATAATATTGTCAATCTTAGCCTAGAAATGTCAAAAATGGTTATTCGCTACTACAGGTGCAAATAGTTTGGGCACTACTTACAAAAATAATTTTCACGACTGAATAGTAAAGACACATGCTTTTTTATTTGACATTTTTACATTGATTTTTAGGCGGTAACACGCAAAGTGGCGTTTAACTTTCATAAAATTGTGTCATTTTGAGTTTTATAGAACTTATTCGGTGGTTTTTATCCATTAAGTGACCATTCAAGTTATCTCAAAAATGTCTGTCATAAATTTTAGAAGAACAGCCACTCACCACTAACTATTTAATACTTATCTAACTTTAGCGTGGACGGTGATTGACTTGAATTTGTGTTAAAGTTTTTTCCAATATAACCCCCGTTCAACGAATGACGTTCAGTAAGAATGTAATAAAAAGTTAATTTACATGATTATACAAATAACTACGACAATTAATCATTGGATCAATAGATTTACCCTAATTAAGAAACCTCTTTTTTATGTTCAAGAATGCCATAGCAAAATGTACTTTACTTGAATAAAATAGGAGACGTAGAGTTCATTTACAAAATATTAATTTGTTATAAAATTCATTAAGTCTGAATGACCATTTAGTTTGCATAATAAAAAAAGAGATAAGAAATTAGAAGTAGATAGTGCTTTTTGGCGGGCCTTCATAAGATTTTGTTTATTCCTCAGAGAAATTATATACCAGAGCCGGGTACTTTTGTGGGTTCCGTAGTCAAATGGCCCTTGACATTTAGAGTGATCCAAATGTCTTTGCCCTTCCTGTTAAATTTGGGCAGGAAAATTCTGATAAAATGTAAGGTACTCGAAACTAAAAATAGCTTGGAACGTTAATTCATGGGTTTAAAAAATAATGTGTTTTTGTTGTAGCTGGGGTGCAGATTAGGGTGATCATGTTTAGGAATGGCCTTTGTATCGAGTTCTTCCAATTTCTAGATTTACGAGAAGGTGCTGCTGTGACTGGTTTCCATAGTAAGTATGTCCTAAGTAGCAAGATATAGCTAACGATACTAAACACAAATGTTGGTAACTTAATTTTATCTAAATATTTATCTTTTAAACCAATTAATTAACGTTGCAAGCTCTTTTCAATGTCGAGTACGGTTACCATAGCACAAGCTCTGCTTATTTTGAGATGTAGAGGTCTCATTACTTACATTAACATTTCGCTGATGATAGTTTAGGTAAGTGTTACAACCTGCTTTTCCTTTTTTTTTTTTTTTTTTTTTCCAATGTGGGAAACTCATTAAGAGTTCGACCCCCGTCCTGGGAGAAACGGGGGGATATGTGGGGTTCCCTGCACCTCCCCTTCTCCTAATGAGAAGGGCAGGAGAGGTTTACCCACTAAAACCCACCTTGGCGTGCTACCGCTATCCGGTTGGTTGGACACCGTGGTACCGCTGAGCATTACCCACGATGTCCACCGGTCTCGCCCCAGCTGATGCCGGGGTCTTCCTCTCCAGAGGGAGATGGCCGAGCACGCGTGGCCATCTCCCGGCCGCCCAGTGGCTTGACACGGCAGACGGAGGACTCCCATCCTCCGCCTGCAGCCACTAAGTGTCCCCCGAGGGGGGTCCTTGCCGTATGTGCCGGTAGAGGCACCCACCCGCAGAACGAAGAGATGCCATTATGCTGGCATTTAGACGTCCATGCGGGTGTCTTCCTCTTCCGGCCGGCTGGCGGCCGCTACCACAGGGGTGGGGCGCGGTGGGCGGGCGGTCTTGGACCTCGCCACTCTGCCTTTCACCGCGGGCAGGGAGCATTTGAACCCCCCCATGACGTGGTTGGCCGGTAGTTGGGCGTGGTGGCAAACTGCGCACCACGCCTTCTCCTCCCCGCAGTCCTTCGAAAGGTGCCCCTCCCTACCGAACCGGAAGCACATATGGCTCCGGTCGATATCAGAGGGGCAGAGCTCCCTAGTGTGGCCCACACCCATGCATTTGAAGCAATGCATGGGTGTCGGCCCGACCGGAATTATCCTGATGGACGACCAGCCCACCAGGATCCGACCACGCCCGAGGAGAGCCTTTGCCGCCCCCACCGGGCACCGGATCAGAGCTGACCCGGTGCCATCGTAGCGGGAGCGGATGCCCCCCACCCTCACGTGAGTCGCCTCACACTCCCCCGCAGCAGCGACGGCTGCCGTCAGCGACTCTGCGGTCGCCGACTCGTCCAGGCCGACCGTTTGGATGGCGGACATTTTCTGCGGACGGCTTATGTGGGCTACGTCGCCCACGATGGCCTGCAGCTTCGCTGCAAGCGCATCCGCCGCCCGCTCTTTGTCCGCCTCGGGGACCTCGATGACCCTGCCCCCGGTCATCGAGGCCCGCACCCTCACGTGCTGCAGGCCGACCTCCGCGAGGCTGCAGCCCCTGATGGCTTTCGCGATAGTGGCGTGCAGCGTGGTGGCGGTAGCGAGGTCCTTTTTCAAGGTTATCACCACCGCCGCCGTGTTCGGGACCTTCGGTCCCTTCTCTTTTTTATTTTTGGGCGCTGCCTTTTTGATTGGGGGCACTTGAGTTGGGGGGACGCCCTTGCCCTTGCCCTTCTTTGCCACTGTTGCCCAGCTCACCTCCGCGGGCTGCTGGCCCGAGGGGCCCGGTCCCGCTCCTCCGAGGCCGGCGGGGCAACAGGGGCTGCCGCGGTGGGCTTCTTGGCGGCCTTAGCGGCGGCCTTGGGCCTCCGGGGCCGGCCGTCGCCCAGCCTCGCCCTTTCGGGCTCGCTTGCGGCTGGGATCGACGTGGCCAGTCCCGCAGTCTTCCTCCCATCGGCATCCAACGGGGGGCGGACGATGGGCTCGGCGGACAGGCGCCTGTTCATCTCCTCGAGTCAAGTATTGATCATACCCTCCAAAGAGGCGAACAGGTCCCGCCTGATCTCCGTCAAGGCCTTCGCCAGGTCCGCAGCGCTGAACTGCAGGGACGGAGGGGCTGGGGTCCCGCTCTGCGAGGGTCCGCGCTTCGTGGAGGCGGCGTGGAGCTTCCTCAGCTCTTCGTCGCGGAGGAGCACCCGCTCCCGCAGCCTCCAGTTGTCCGTTTGGAGGGCGCGGACCTCGTCGCTCACCGACTTCCCGGCCTCCACTACGTCCATACTGGCCAGTATTTTGTCGCAGGCCCTATTAATCTGGCCCCACACAGCCCCATTCAAATTCCTCGACTTGCGGGCGCCCTCTATGATCTGGGCAGCCGCCCTGCGTGTCTCCCCGACCGGGTCGACCACTGGCTCCTGCACCGTCTTCTTCTTCCCGGGAACGGGGAGATCCTCCCGGCACGAGGCGGAACTACCTTCGAGGAGGCTCCCCGCATCGGAGGTAGCGCAGTCATCCGAGTCTGCGCACCCCGCTGCGCGGGGCCTCGCTCTTGCCGCTGCCAGGCTCGCAAAGCTGGCGAGCCGCCCTCTAGCCCCACCCCTTCGGGAGGTGTTCACCTTGGGTGTTATCGGGCCTCGGATTATCCTCTCCTTCCTCATGCCCTCTTTTTCGGGGCAGAGAGGTCGGAGTTTCCGACCGGACTTCGCCCTCCGAGTCAGAGTTATCGGGCATAGACGACTCAGCCCGGCCGAAGAAACCCGACGTCACTCGCTGCTCCTTGGTGCCTGCCCGTGTTGGCTCTCTTTCCACGGCAGGCACTCCTTTCTCCTTCCTCCTCTCCTCACTCTCTTCCGCACTCTTTGGCATGTTCGCACTCTTTCGCATTCTTTCGCATAAGCAAGTCTCTTCTGCACAGTTCTCTTTAGCCGTCCCAGTTCCACTCCGTTACGGTGGTCAGAACTGGGCCGTTACTAGGGGACGCGACGTGGACGCAAGAACTGTGGGGGGTCCCCCACAACCTGCTTTTCCTGTCGTTATATTTATTTAGTAATTACCCTGGCTCACCAACTCACCAACTAATAGTCCAATCCTCCAGTATTCTGCTCCCGTTCAATCCATGGAATGAACTGCTTGACAGAATGATTAGCCGACCGTCTGAGTACTGACTGACTGACTGGTAGTAATGCCACTACTTGTACGCGTGAGACAGTGTTAAGTATCTATTAAATAGACACACAAACCCTATAGTAAGTATTGACGATGGGCTACAGGTAATGATAACAAAAAAAAAAACTTTAAGTATGCCTTGTCCGACCAAGGAATCGAAATATTTGTATATGACACGAATGACGGGGGTAGTTACTTCCAATAAAAAAAGTGCTATTGTATCTATTTTTTATTAGGTAATAATATAATAATACTACAAAGAGAGTATCTTTTGTGCAATCATGGTACATGGTGATTTTTTAATTCAAATCCATTCGCATCGTTACTACCACTAAAATCTTTTTTTATTTTGTATGAATTTTTCCATATTTCATAAAAACAGACGGTGGCTTGAAATCTATAGCAGACGAGAAGAGGCACTGATACGTGTGTGATAAGTGTCCAAGCCCAAACTCCGTAAAACTCCATCTGAAAACAAGAATAAATTAAGGATACTTAAAAAAAAGGATTGATTTGCCCGACAAACAAATAAATATTATATCCAAAGATAACTATTCAAGATCTATGTATGTAAATAGGCCGGTTCTTCTCTTTATAAAAAATAAATATAATAAAAAAAATACTTTATAAAGTTCCTAGATCATCCGCTAGACTCCATAATTATAGGCAGTTTGAGATCGAAACTAGTCGAAACAATTACGGGTACAATTCACCTTTTTCCTATATCCTCAGAAGGTACAATGATATACTTCATTAGTGTGTAATTCGTTATTTTCATTTTCTTTCATAGAGTGTTTTCCAAGCAAATGTCTGAGTTATAGTATACCTATCAACTGTTTAATGTATAAGTACGTACTTTAATAAAAAATCAATGCTGTGCTTTCCTGTAATTTAGATGCATGCGAAAAAAGTAACTGTTATAGTATTCTAAGATAATGTTAAGTGTGTATTTAGTTGGTAAGCCAATAATTAAATAAATAATAGAAAATATGTATAAGTTAATACTAGCTTCAATAGTAAAAAGTAGAATATAGCTTCGGCCTTGATTGCTCTATTGTCACGGTGCAAAAGATCATGTCTCTTTTCAGTTAGTTCATCCTTGCCTCCCATAAATCTACTGTATTTAGACTGGTTCGATACAATTAATATATTTTAGTAATAAAAATAGTCTTATTAATAAACATTTAGTATGTGTAATTAAATTGAGAATCTCAGAATGCTTGCATCTTTTCTTGATAAAAATACCTGTAGTGGATGAAACTCTGCTCTTGCATTTTTGACTCGGTTCAGAAGCCACAAAGCGAAGTTGCCGACGAGCAAGAAAGTGACCAGCTGTCGGCCCGGGCGCTGCCGACCGGTGCCGGCGCAGCGGCGCGACCATGCGTCGAGCACCAACAGCGTCTGGCAAGAGCTTTGTATCACCGCGCATAGAGGCGATATTATCCTGTAAAACAATAAGAATTGTTATCTACCGATTGTTTATTACAGTCTTGCAATAAGAATAAGGGCAGCATTTGGAAAACTTCGTCGAGTCTTCTCATCGCCCATACCCCAATGTCTGAAGACGAAAGACTTTAACGAGTGCGTCCTACCTGTACTTACGGAGCCGAGACGTGGACACTGACGGTGCGACTGGTTCTCCAACTCAAAGTCGCTCAGCGAGCTATGGAGAGAGCTATGCTCTGAGTCTCTCCGAAGGATCGAATTCGAAATGAAGTCATCCGTCAGAGAACCAAAGTTATCGACATAGCTCCAAGGATTACCAAGCTGAAGTGGCAGTGGGCTGGTCATATCTGCCGTAGAACCGATAACCGTTGGGGTAGACGTGTTCTAGAGTGGAGACCACGGCTCGGTAAACGTAGTGTAGGGCGCCCTCCAGCTAGATGGAGCGATGATATACGCAAGCTGGCTGGCAGCGGTTGGAAACAAAGAGCTCAGTGGCGTGCCATAGGTGAGGCCTATGTCCAGCAGTGAACGGAGATAGGCTGATGATGACAGTCTTGCAGCATCAATTTAAGGTATAAACTGGTCTACTCCTATTGATCGTAATGAGGGTATATAAATATTCTTATACATACATTTAAATAACCTGGCACATTTTTACACGGCCCTTTGATCTCAAACCTACCAATTTAAATTTTGGTACAGTTGACAAGATAATATTTTTTAAATTAATTCAAAATTCAATTCAAAATTCAAAACCATTTATTCAGTTTAGGCCCTCAGAAGGCACTTATGAAGGTCAAATTTAAAGTTACTGAAGCTACTACCGGTTCGGAAGTCAGCCTTCAACTGAGAAGAACCGGCAAGAAACTCAGCAAGGTTACATTCTTTTTTATTTTATTAAATTCTTTTTTATCTATTCTGACTTTTTGGCTATTTTATAACATCAATTTTACATATTTTTATATTTAACAATTACAAAATACTTAATAAAGCTAACATTCAAAAACAAAAAACAAAAAAAAAAAAGAAATAACAAGACTACAAAATAGAAAATGACAATAATTACTTACAACTTAAACAAGAAAATTAGAGGTGCACTGTGCAGAGAGCAGCTATTTCCATACATTTTTATCTTCAATATAATGAACCACCTTGTAATACGCTTTTTCTTTCAAAACTTTCCTAATATAATTTTTAAATTTATGATCAGACATTTTGGTTACTGAAAGCGGTATCTTATTATAAAATCGAACACAATTACCAAGAAATGACTTGTTTACTTTAGTTAGTCTAAAATATGGAACAACTAACTTCTCCCTTTGTCTTGTATTAATATTATGGATATCCAATTTTGACTCAAACATTCCTATGTTTCTACGTATAAACATTATATTTTCATAAATATATAATGAAGGCAATGTCATTATATTTATTTCCCTAAATAAATCTCTTAATGATTCACGGGGACCCATACCGTAAATTGCACGAATTGCTCTTTTTTGTATAATAAATATTGATTCTATATCCGCTGCTGCTCCCCAAAATAAAATACCATAGGACAAGAGGCTATGAAAATATGCAAAATAAACTAATTTGGCTGTCTCAACATTCGTCAATTGTTTAATTTTCCTAACAGCAAATGCAGCCGAACTTAACTTAGCAGCTAGAGTATCAACCTGAGGTCCCCACTGCAATTTATTGTCTAATGTAAGACCCAAAAATACCGTTTTATTAACAAGATCAATATGGCTCCCATCTATTATTATTTGGCTATCTACTTGTGCTACATTCGGTAAAGAAAACCTTAAGCATTTAGTTTTCTTTGAATTTAGTAATAGATTATTTGTAGCAAACCACCCACAGACAATTGACATAGTATGATTAACTTTAGTTAGATCTTTGTCTTTTCTATCAACTTTAAAAATTAATGATGTATCATCAGCAAACAAGACAATATCTGTGAGATCATTTACAACATATGGCAAGTCATTTATATAGACTAAAAACAAAAATGGACCTAAAATTGAACCCTGGGGTACCCCCATTTCGACTAAAGAGCCCTTGGATGTTGTGCCAGTAATCCCTACCTTTTGTTGACGATTTGATAAATAAGATAAAACAAGATCATGAGCAGTTCCACGAATTCCGTAGTAGTCAAGTTTTAGAAGTAGCGTACGGTGGTCAACGCAATCGAAAGCCTTGGATAGATCACAAAAAATGCCAATCGCATCCTGAGAATCCTCCCATGCGCCATAAATGTGTCTCAGCAATGCTGCTGCCGCATCGGATGTAGATCTTCCCTTCGTGAAACCGAACTGATGACCATGCAATATCTTATGCTTAGTAAAGTGACCTAACATTTGATTAAGCAGCAGTTTTTCAAAAATTTTACTAAGTGCTGGCAGAACGGAAACTGGTCTGTAATCAGAAGGATTCTCCTTACAACCGGACTTAAAAATAGGTACTATTTTACTGTATTTCATCAAATCAGGAAAACAACCCTGATCAATACATTCATTAAAAATATTTGACAAAACCGGTGCAATCACTGTTATTATTGATTTTACGATTGTTACTGATAAGCCCCATAAATCTTCAGTACTTTTCATATTGAGCGAATTAAAAGTATTTAAGATATCGCTAGCATTAATATGCTCAAATTTAAAACTAGGAAATATATTATGAATATGCTGTTTGAGTAAAGATTCCGCTACTATAGGACATGATTTAAGGCTTTTAGTAGTTTTACCAGGTATACTCGTGAAGAAGTTTTCGAAAGCACAGGCTACATCTAAATTATTCGTTAAAATTTTATCATTAATTTTAAGAGTTACCTGTTCATTATTATTTCTAATTTTACCAGTTTCCGTATTAATAACATTCCAGACTGTCTTTATTTTATTATTCGCATTACCTATTTTATTACATATATAGTGAGATTTAGCTTGATTACACACTAACTTGAATGTTTTTGAAAAGTTTCTAACATATTTATGAAATTCCTCGTTATGAGTTAGAGATTTTAAATGATAAAGTTCATACAACCTATCCCTGCTCTTACGAATACCTTTAGTAGCCCAGTCACTAAATCCCATTTTACTATTTACCTTCACTATTTTAGTAGGACAGGCTCTATTAAAATTATCGCAAATCCCGGACAATAAACCTTCATACAAGACATTGGGCTCATTACTATGATATTTTATTATTGTATTACAGAGTTTCAGTTCTAAATTATTCTTAAAGTTGTCTAATCTTGCCTTAGTAGTAGGTCTAATTACTTTCGTTACTTTAAATACTTGTCTTTTAAATGGCAATTCTATTAATTGAGCCTTATGATCCGAGCGAACACCACTAATAATCGATTTCCCTAGTATACTACTATTAGTTAATATATTATCAATACAAGTAGCCGAAGTGGCTGTAGATCTTGTTGACTCATTAAATAATATATCTAAGTTGAATGATTTGAATAAGGCAACTAAATTCCGACTTTCAGATGAGTTACTAAGAGTATCTACATTAAAGTCGCCACATAGAACTATTGACTTGTTACAATTATTAAATAACTTACGAAGAATCTCTTCTATTATAGAGGTAAACAATAAAAAATTTGATGCCGGTGGCCTATAAACACATACAATAATATAGCTCTGCAACTCTGCACAAGACACCTCACAAACACGCTCAACAGAGAGGCTGCAAATATCTTTCCGATCCTTGAATTTAATATTATTATTTATAAGAATTATTGTGCCGCCACCTTCTGCAGATAATCTATTGAATATACTGGCAACTGTAAAGTTTTTAATATTAAAAAGCATAGTGCCCGGTTTCAACCATGTCTCTGTAAAGCATAATATGTCTATAGTTATTTTATCTAACAATAAATGAATATCTAGAATTTTGCCAAAGAAGCGATTAATATTCTGATGTATTACAAAAATCGAACTGTTGAGCTTCTCTGTTGTCAAAAGTTTTTGTTTAAAGAACTATTCTGAATATTAATGTTAAAATTACTTATTTTTACTGAGTTATCCCGTATCCTATTAATATTATATGCTACAAGTGACGCAATCAATTTCTTAAGCTTTTTTGGAATAAACAGTGTATCCTGTTTCAATTTTAACTTACTAACAAACTTGTTAGTATCAAAATATATAAAATTAGCACTATGACATGTAACATTATGCATATGGTTATTTAAATGCCAAATATAATTATTCTCCATATCTGAGTAGTTTGAAGAGTATGGGAAAGCACATAACATTATTTTCATTACCCCTAATTTTGATAATGAGTTGAGACTATTTATCAAATCTTTTTTACTGATATTTAAAGCATTGCCAATTAAAATTATAATTATGGTTTGTTCATCAAACTTTGTATGCAAAATTTTATCTACTATTTGTTTGTATGATGCCCCTGGCATACAATAATTCATGACTGAATCAGTTATTTGGTTACTGATTATTGAGCCAAAGTCAGATCCTATTTTATCCGAAAAAACAATTGTCTTTGTGACTGTAGGATTGGATGGATTAGAATTTAATTGCGTGACCTGAACATCAGTCTGTTTCGTTTGAGATATTGGAAGCGATTCACCTGGCCCAGCTGGTGAATGGTCACAATCACATATATGATTATGGGACAGAGATCTTAATGTGTCCTCATTGTACTTACATAAGTCAACCAGGTGAGTCGCCGCCAATATATGCTCATTTATTTGTTTTTGAGCAATTTCATATCTAGAAACTAAGTCCCTAAGACAGATCTCCTTGTGCTCAAGGTCTGAGAGCAAGCGCTGAGTGTCAGTATCATACAATTTTTGACAATCATTTAATTTATTATTGCATTCTTTTAAATTTCTAATTATTTGGATCCTCTCTTTCCTTAATTGAACATTTTTATAAAAACATTTTTGTTTTTTAACTACTGAGTTTACTTTTCTAATAAATTTATTTAATTTTAAGTATTTCTTAATTTTATTATGACTTTTTAATTCAATTTTTGTTTGTTTAAAGTAAACAGAGTGATCACTATCCTTATTAAAAAATGCTTCAGAATTTGCCGGCTGAGTACACAAATCACTCCCAATCAGCTCATCAAAGAGGCTCAATGTATTGTTGGTTTGGTGACAGCTTGCTTCAGTTTCCAAGCGGTTAATTTTATCCTTCGCCTGACCCAAGCTGCTTTCCAGGCCAGAGATGCGAGCCAGTGCGTTCTCATAGGTGGTACTACACTCATTGAATGTACCCACCACCCTCTCTAAGCGGTCGCGCTGATCAGTCACTTCTGTGTAGTGGTTGTGAAGCTCAGCCAGGTCCTTCTTCAGCTGACTATTTCTGTTGTTCACTTCTCTTACTTCCTCCTCACTTTCTTCACGCTCCTGAATTAGTCGTTCACAGAGAAGTTGAGAGGCCTTAAGGTCTTCTAAAGCCTTTCTGAGCTTGGTCTCGACATCACGGGCACAGGCCTTGCGAGTCATCATGTTAACAGACATGAATCCACAGACCCTGAAGTGCAAAGACAGAAAGCTGAGAAGTGAACAATTTGTTTCCTATCTGCTATCTATTAATGAAGCAGTTTCAATATTAGTTTCTATCTTTTATTTGCAGGTAGGTATGATAAAAAGGGATATTGAACTAAACTAGGGGCTATTACTACTTAAATACAAATATTATACAGTGTTTAGTTATGTATAGTGTACAGTGTTAAACTAAGTATTAAAGTGTCTGAGGCAAGTTATATTATCATCAACTGTGCTTCCACAAATTTGTCAAACAAGGTGAGATTTGAAGGTGCCAAACTGAGTTAAGGACGTCGCTCAGAGAAATGAGCCGTGAGTAGGGTTAATGTATACTATGTTGTGTGTAAAAATGAACATAAATAAATACAATACTCCCCAGGTTTTAAGTCGTTCAGTTCAAATTTTATCCGTTTCGAGCCGTTGTTTGGTTGATTTTTTTCCGATGATAGGATTGATAATTTGTCACCAACACTTTAACATGAATTTATTTAGGTTTACAATGATTTTGGCTTTGAATTTCGATCAAATATTGTGTTTAATATAAATTTTTAATTAATTTAAAATACGATTAAAATTTAGACGTCTACTCGACAGGGTTGCCAGCCAGCAAAAAAAAAAAAAAAAAAAATAAATACATTATGTACCTACTTATATTAAAGGAAACTAGGTACTTACGTAAAACAATATGTTCATCATCTTTTTTTTTTAAATATTGAGTCATCTACAGAATAAAATGGCTTCTATTTTGTAAAGGATAATTTCCCTTTGGTTTTTTGACAAAAAATATCCTAAAAAATATTTACATCCACCCAGAACAAACAGGCAAGTTCATGAACACAATTGTTTGACCTGGGCAGGACTGTCTTTAAACTATTGGAGGCCCTGGGCACTACGACAAGGGGGCCCCTAAGACTGCACTCTAAGAGCGTGACACATCGATCCGATCTGACTACAGTATCGACAATTAAAGGGGACCATTCATTTTGGACCAGGGGTCCCATGAATCGCGGAGCCCTGGGCACTTGCCTAGAGTGCCTAATGGTTATGAAGGCCCTGGTTCTGGGTGGGAATCGAACCCACGATCTGAAGTGTGGCAGGCTGGCTCACTAACTACCAAGCCAATTGGTCCGTCGAATTTAGTTAGTCGAATTGCGTTGCTATTAAAAAAAGGGGATAATAAAAATAATGTTTAGCAACATGTCAAAGTACCTATTTTCATTGCGATTGTGATTTATATCCGCACATAGGAAGGCTTTATAAAAAAAAAAAATTATGCCTATGTTAAAAATCTGATTTTCGTACAAGTTCAGCTTAATTTGGGATCAGATGACCGCGTGTAAAAATGTCCTTGGAAATTTATTTAATCGCTTATTAAAACCCCCATTATTTCCAAAGAGATAGGTAGACGTCTCAGCAATGAAACCCACATTTCACTGAATATACATATTGATGTCCAACGTAAGGAGACAAATTACACAACAACTTATGTTAACATTGTCGCCGTCTCTTGGGCACTCTCCCAATATCGAGCAACAGGTAATAATTTCTTAATAGACGAATAACAGAAAGACACGGCGATTCACGGTATCCGTCGCTTCAATCCCAATGTAAGATGCTGAGCCAGCATTAGTGAAGGTTAGGGTTCGTTTACGACCAGGCAAAGATCGTTGGCCATCAATTGGGATGTGTCCAGTATTAAAGATACATGATCAAAAACTAACCAGTGTATTGAACATCCAAAAATACACGAAAATATTAAATATGATCCAAATTCAATCATTAATGTGATTTTTCAGTACCGATCTAATCATAAAGAGTATGTTATTTGATGCTGTACAATTATGACGTCACAACTTGCTATTTCATACCAAACTCCATACATTCGATCGTTTTGACATTTCATAAAGAATTGCTGGTTTGACATGTCAGGACACATCCCTATGAATTTACTTATAAGTATAACCTAATCTTATAATGATTATGACAAGACTATAATTATAAAAATAAATAAAATGTCATTGCCTCGTTGCTCGAGACCCTTCTGGGTATCGCTGCAGTAGGAATCCTGCACCAATGATTTGGAATAAATAATAAAGGTAGACGCCACACTGCGTGACCAGCAGCAGCGCGTGTTCTAAAGGCATCGTAGTCACAGCTCGGCGCAGCGGCAACGTCCGCATGCGCTGGATGCATGCTCCCGAACCAAGTGTCATTATGATGAAGAGAATCGTTTCCCACACATTTATCTATAATAAAAAATTCTTGTTCTTTACCATTTTCGATTTGTACAGCTTAATGTTAAATGTAAAAAGCGACACAATGATTCAATAAAAAAAATTACCTGTAACAGTGCCAAATCTACATGTTTCTCTTTCTGAAAGAGTCCATTGAACAGCATCAAGCTTACTATTGTACCGGCAAGCACTGCAATACCCATGAACAGGCCTTTATGTGCACTCCCGCAATCCACTGAGAAATGATTGTTAGCCTTCACTCGAGGACAGCATTGTCGATTATCTTTGTTGAATGACGGTACTGGAGCCGATTGCTTTAAGGGTTTCTGTAAAAAAATCAAATATCATTCCCTAACATTAATTAAGCAAATAGGTCGGTGATACATTTTCCAATGTGGTAACTATAATTGCACCATTGCATTATTAGTTTTTTATTATTATCAACTTTATTTTGTTTAATATATACGTATTCGTGAATCAGATTTGAGGTTACTTTGATATGCTTAGTTATTAAAATAATATTAAATTTATTAAAACAATGATTAACAGGTTACCTATGAGATAAGCAAATTAGTAAAAACTATTACAAATGTTTTATGTTTTCCTATTCGATTATATGTATATTTCCTAAACTCGATGTTAGATTATAGATAGAATATCGAGTTCAGGTCGCTACCTTAGGCTGGCAGCTTTACCTCGTTGAAAATCTAGGCTAATCCTTTGTCCGAGATAAGAACCAGCCCTCTGGTCACCAGATAACATAATGAGTCGCGTCGACATATACTACCTATGTAATTACAATATTCTTTATTAGATTACAGAACTAGTTGAAAAAGCTCATACAAGTCGTTACCAATTAATTTCATTACTTAGTAAGTACTTGTTAACAGTAGTTGTTTTGACATTTAATTACTGTAATAAAAATCTGAACTTATTCAAAAACTTGGTCAAATTAAGTAGATACATATAACAATTTTATTTTAAAATATATGTATTTAAATCATTGCAATAAACCCTTTGTTTGAGACTCATAACAAGAAGGTGGTAAAGAGAACTTAGGCCGCTGAATAAATTGTGTTAAAGGCTATGGGGCTAATAAGGGCATCCACTATTATGTATATAGAATGGTTTTACGCATTCTGCATGACAAACTGATTTTTTGATTCCATGTAGTCGGTTAATTATGGAAAATTTGTCATCATGGGGAGTCCGCAGTGTTAGAATTAGACTTGTTGTAATACTATCAATTAACACTTGTCAAAATAATACGACACTTACGGATCCAGGTACTGTGCAAATATCGTTCCATATCACGGCTAGAATGATAGAGCACAAGAGACTATACTCGACTCCACAAGGTCTCAAGTAAGGATTAACATTCCTTATTAAAGGCGTTATCATGTCAGAAACATTGCAAACCCATATATCTGGTTGCGTCGTAAAATTTAAATAACTTTCAGAAAGATTTGTTAGAATACTGTCATTGATACTTTGGTGGATAGGCTTCTCAACCTGAATTATGGTCATGTTATCTATTTCGTCTCTTATGTCTATTTCCGAATGTCCACTAATGTTGGCGTAACGCACGAGGCTTGGTCTATCGTAAGCTACTGCGATGATGTCGTCTCTTGTCTCCTGGACGACAACGTTAAGCCATTCGCACACGTTTGTTGCTATCAAGTGCATTAGACCAAATCTGTCAAGTACAACACCTCGCATTGGATCTAATATCTGAAAGGAAATGTTCATTGTTATAAAAACGACTTTATAGGTTTATGAGCTAACCTTTTACCACAGGGTTTTCTCTGCCTATAGTTTACGTCTATTTTATCTAGGCTATTTTAAGGTAATAAAATGGGGTTGTGGAAACAGTTGAACCGTTCAGAGCTGACGGGAATTGAAATGGTATGAGCTAAACAGTCAGGATATTTACGACTGCCTGTAGTAACCATGAATAGGCCACATCAGTTTATTTTTTTCAGTCAATGTGGTTCTCGTACTGGCTGTTAAGTTAAAGTTACTTATATTTTTAAACTCTGGCGAAAAGGAGTCGTTTGACACCGTGAGACTTTGGCACCTTAGCTTCTAAAAATAGGGACAGCAAAGTAAACAAAATAGATAGTTTAATTCAATTAGGGAAATTTTAACAAAATGCCTCTTCGACGCATTAAGGATCGACAATTTATTTATTTACATTGCATAAACCTTGCTGGCGTTCGATTGAATTGAAATTTGGCATAGATACTTCTAAAAGTTCGACAATGCAAGGTTATGGTACGGTTGGGTAGGTCTGATGGTGGAGAAAGAGAGGGCTGTAGGAACTCCTAAAGAACACATGCTAAAAGTATCCTGTTTATTAGAATCTAATTTGTCATAAGTACTACTTTTTCAGATGTTTTTCTGGGTCTCATGGTGGAATCGATAGATGGCGCTGGGAACTTGACAGCAAAAATGCTCCCCATTGAGTTAAGGCTACCTTTATTATTATATATTAATATGTATGTTAGTCTAGGGCCAGATAACGGAGCTGTAACTTTACAATAAAACAGAACTTTATATTCAAGTAATGGAAACCTAAACTTGGATAAACAAATAAAAAATATATATATTAAAGACTACAACTTCGTAACAGATGGCGCCGCAGGCTTTTAAGATGAAATTATATATAGAAAGAAAGAAAGGTAAGATATTTAAAAAGATATTGAATATTAAAAAAAAAGATTATAAAATGATCTACGATTAGTATTAATAAATATAGATATTATAGATAGACCTTACTACGCACACCCATATGATGGCTTGCCGATGAAGAGTCTATTTTTAACCAATTATTCAACTGATAAATGTAACGAAAAAAAATATTATATTATTTTATTTCAGTTTATTCATCGTTATGAACTTTAAAAAAAGGAGTCAACAGCAAAAGAACATTGAATGAATAGTAAAGAAGAGAAACTGACTTCTGAAGTCTCCGTTGACGAACACATAACTTCCCTTGTAAGCTAGAATGAATAGTTATTTATTGGCCGTGTCCCATCCTGGGTCTTGTTATAACTCCAAACGTTTTTTTTAGGATACTAATGTGTACCCAATAGCTTATTACTTCATATAAGATGGTTTTAGTAAAACAAAGCAATAGCACACACGACGCAGGCATGCTTATTGATGGCAAAAACGTTTCAGACACTACGTACGTGACACAATCACGATCAGTATTGTACCGGCATGTATCACAATAAAAAATAAAATAAATAATAAGCCATTTTCACACAAAATTACATTGGTGCATTAGGGTATCATGCCCTCCCTTTAAAATACCTGGTCAAATATTATTCAATAACTCTGTTTTCCGCAGCATGCGGTTCAAAGAATCTATTTTTAAAAGTTTCATCGCAAATATTAATGGAATTAGAAACGCATAATAGTGAAAAAAAAAGTTATTTAAAAAAATATTATTTGACTAGCTTATCCAGCAAACGTTGCACTTATTTCCGAATTTTCTAAACAATTTTACGTTCCGTTAGACTTATTCAGACATTCAAAAACGAACACAAAAAAATATAATAAATCCTACCATGATGCGCTTACCAAAGACAAGCATAACATTTTTATTTATTTAGAAAAGTCTACTTGTGTACTTACATCTGTGTATGAGAATATGAAGACAGTCTGAGCAACTAAATACAGTATTCGGAGAGCTGGCTTTAGCGCGACCACGGCAAGCTTACAGTCCCCGGAAAGGTCAAAGTACCCTCCGAATTGCAGGCATGAGTAGATGATGGAGCCCAGGCCAAACCCGGCCACACCCATGTGTAGGTAAAAACTACCGTAGCGAGTGCGTTTCACGTTCTCTTAAAACGGAAAAAAGTTAGATTCAAGTTGCAATGGCTAAAGACGACATGTAAAATATTGACAAATAATTTTTAAAAAAAATCATTTATATAATAATAATAGATATCCTGGGACATTATATACACACGGCTATATACATATTAAACAATACATATTAATATAGATATTTACATCCAGACACAGAATAAACAAACATGTTCATATGCACAAATGTTTGTACTGGATGGGAATCGAACCCACGACCTGCGGCGTGGCGGTCAGGGTCTCAAACCACCAAGCCATCAAACACAAATTACAACTATCATACAGTTAATATCCTAATTCAATAGTGTACCTAAGTCCCTTAACATATGAAAAAATATGTAGACACGTAATGTCGGTACTTTCAAAGCATAACATTGATTTCTAATTTCATTTACCGTGCAAATAGGTAGATTTTTTCGACAACCAGATTCAATGTGTGCCACGTTCTTATCAGAGGCGACATTGCTAATCAATTATATATCCTCATATAACCTATAAACTAGCATCGAAGAAGAGTGATATTATAATGAAACAAATAATCAATATTATTCGAACTAAGTATCAAGAATAAATTCTAGATCCTATTATTAATTCTGTTAATCTTTCAAATTCAATAATTTCGCGTTTGCCTGGAAGAGCTTGATAAATTGTTTAGTAAAAAGGCTTTGAAGAAGGCTACCGGATGTAGCTTGATGGTGATATCGTTCGCATAGAGTTCTGTGGCCTAATTTAATAGCGTCCTGCATGCAGTGGGTAATGGACGGATATTCAATTACCCATAGGATACAGGTATTATGAAACTGTACGAGCCTTTACGCTAAAGTGTATGTATTCATTATATTATTTACTAACGCTATGTCATATGACTTATATATTGACCGCTTCCGTCCCGCGGTCTCACCCGCATTTTACGATAAATATATGTATGACATTTTCCACTCGGCCATCTGATTCCAAACTATGCAGAGCTGTGCTATGGAAACCAGATAACTGATATACTACATCTACAACTTTTGTCCCTAAATTCATATTTAAATAAACAATTTACACTCACGCATAATTAATAATAAATAAATATCCCAAGACATTCTTCACACATGGTTACCTGATCCTAAGTTAAGCAGAGTGTACTGCTTGTAGTATGGCTACCAGGTAACTGATATACTACATATATTATACTACTTTTTTAAATACATACTTATATAGATATTTACACCCAGACACAAAACAAACAGTATCACATATGTTCATGCACACAAATGTTTGTCCTGGGTGGGAATCGAACCCGCGACCTTCGGCGCGGCAGTCAGGGTTTCTAACCTCCAAGCCAACTGGCCCGTCGATAAAAATTAGTCAAACACTGTGTGCCAAATTTTATCCATTTTTGTACAAACAGATGGGTGGCCATAATCATTTTATTCCATATAATACAACACAAAAAATAATCATATAAGGGGTAAATTATTCATTTCTTTAACAAACTACATTATATAATTACCTGCGTATAAGTTTAAAACGTAGCAAAGAAATGGTATCGAAAGGGTTCTGATAATATATCGGATAATAACTGAGCATCGAATTGCTCGCCTGGCATTTTTAATAAAAGAATTCCTTAACTTGTATTGTAAAATTCACTTATACGAGTATTTATAGTGTTGTCTGTTATATTAAAAAAAATATATAAATGCTTTTTATACGAACTTGTAAAAGCCTACATAAGTAAACAATATTTATATTACGATTTGGAAAGAATCTGTTGAACTTAACAAAAAACCTAGAAGTACCTAAGTAGGTCAGAAAGGTTCCTGACTCGACATTTTACGACTTTTGGTTTCAGTTTCTACTTTCACTCCTGTAAATGTTCTTATTATAGCTTATTTTTAAGTACTATAATTAGGTACAAAGTAGCTTTACTTACCATCTTTGTCTCTCCCAGCTACTCGAAGATGGTAAAATGTATATCCAAGAAATGCCATGCTGACGATATATAAATATATTGTGAATATCTGTAATTTTTTTTAAAATTTATATTAATAATAATGCTTATTGACTCATAGCTAAGTTAATACCAGGTAGTATTTGACAAAGATATCTTAAACTAGGTTATAAATATAGTAGATTAGCATCTGCTGCTGAGCTAGGCAAAAAGCCTGTATTACAGCATGCAGCGCCAAAATCCCAAAGGACATGTCTTAGTTTAAAACTAATCTTATCCAAAGTTAGTTAAAGTTCTGCACATTGTTATTTTTATTAGAAGGTAATTATAACATTACATATAAAAATACATAATTTTTTTTTTTCTTTTCTTTAATATATCTATACTAATATTATAAAGAGGAAAGATTTGTATGTAAGTATGTTTGATACTTTTTCACGCAAACACTACTAAACGGATATAGATGAAACTTAGCAAATAGATAGAGCATACTGAAATAATATATAGGCTACTTTTTATTCCGGGAAAATGTGATATCCCTCGGGAACGCGGGTAAAACCGCGGAGGACAGCTATTTATGATAAAAGTCTTAGGATATAACATCATTGCTGGAAATGGATTGAAAAATAAAGCAGTCTGTATGTAATTACTCCATAAGAAGCTTTAGATGCACTAAAGTACAGTCAAAATTAGTACTTACGTCCGATGTAATATTAGTATCGAGTTCATTTTGTATTGTGCTGGTCACAGGCAGTGCTACCCCCAAAACGATTAATAACTTCGCATAAAATGCTGACAACACCACAGTCATTGATTCACTGAAATAAAATGATATATCGAATCAATTAACTTAATAATCTAACCAAAAGCTATTGGAAATTAGTGCATATCTAAATTAATTTGAACGAATCCTTATTTTGCTGTAAATTCGGGTAATTTATTTGTGAGTGGTAATGTGACATAGCTTTATAGGATAATATTAGTAACATTGGTATGGGATATCTATATAATTAGTTGTATTTAATTGTAGTATAACAATGTAATATCGGGAATAGTATAGATTAGATATAAGATAGACAATAAGATCAATTACTCTGCCGCATTAGGGTTGCCTGTTAAGATAGACGTAAGTTACATGGTTAATAAATAAATAAATAATAAATACGTGAAGTGAAATCACTAGCTCCCTTTTTAAAGTTGATTTGATGAATTAAATTATTGAGGTTTCAATTCTGACAAAAAACCTCATTAAAGTTCTTACTTAAAATATATTACGAATTACGGTCGAATTTCGATCGCTAGGCGGCCACTAGTAATAATATAAATTTTACATAACAATACATTTCTTCGAAAATCACTTACTGTACTCATACTCATAAAATAATATTGGTACACTCACTCGCCATGTGATAGGGGTTTTCTTCTTGGTAAAGAAGGTAACACTATATTGTCTGTGCTGGAATCAGTGCTTGCCGGCATCACCACACTTAACCTGGGCAGTGAATGCGGAGGGTGCTCTCTGCAAAAAGTTTTAAGTCATTTGTCTAATGATATTTTTGAAAATGTGACAAATTCTCTATTTATGGCTAGTCTAGCTTTCCCCCGCGGTTTCACCCGTGTTTATCGATATCTCATCTAGGAAAAATTCCACGTCGAATGGTAGCAGTCTATCCTATCCCAAATGTTCAGTAACTTTGAGGTGATGGTGCGTCAAAGGAACCACATTTTGCCTATATAAATAATCATGTATGCAAGTTTGATGGAATTCCTACCTTGTACCCGTGGAGTTTGAGTTCAAAACTAATGTAACCTCTTGTGACCATATACATTTTCTTTTACATAACAAACTACTAATGGCGCAGTTATGGTATACCTGGCCATTTATTATTGATGGTATTATGACGTTTAAATTAGATTAACACTGATACTATGTCAGAATACATAAAAAATAAAAATAAACTAATTGGGGATTACATTTAATAAGTAAAATATTCTATATTACTTTAGTAGTTGGTCTTACAGCATCGAAAAAATCTATAATTCACCTAATGGTTACAAAATTACATCATATCAATCTTATGTCGTGACTTTTCATCAAATCTCCAAACAAGGTATTCAATTTGCAGCATTTCCATTAACGACCGACAGTATATCCTTGATGCACGCGTTCCAATATAACCTACCTTTTTCTCAGTAAAAATCCTGATTTTTGATTGCTTATTACTGAATCTACTAAATCTATTTACAATATTTACATAACCTGAAATTCCCTTCTCTTCCTTATTAAACATAATGTTAAAAATTGAAAACAGTGTACATAAAACCTGTAGGAAACTCCGCCTATAGCTACCTATATTTAGTAATGTTGAAATAAGCAAATAAACTGTACATTATATAACTAACGCATATGTTCTATGTGTATATCAAATAATAAATAATAAATGGAAGTAATTGTGGTTGAAGTAAGTAGTCACGATAGTTGTTTGATCATCTAGATATTGAAGAAGAACTATTATCATAAACGAATCAAAACTACTTAAATAATACTCGACAGTACCTATACATGGACTTGTACCTACTTAGTGTAGAAATACTGCATCAATATAATTTTCTGAGTTTTGTTGGTGCTCTAACTTGGAAACGCGAACAAATTATTCGCAGAATGAAGCAGGTGTCGATATAATGTTACAAGAGTTGTTTTGTTTTGAAGCGAGCGCTTATCGACTAATAGTGGGTTTTAATGAAGCGCTTCGTCCGACTCACCTTTCATCCTCAGGCACGGCGACGAGAGGCTCCGACCTCTCCCGCCACTCCTTCGATGCATTTTGATTGGATTTCTCCTTATTTTTCGTCATCAAATACCGTTTACACACAGACTAGCGCAGTTTTTTATTTACATCAGTTTTTATTAAATCACTCGAAGCGACGTCCTGAGCCAATTAACGCGACGAACGACTTTTAAACTAGGTTTGCACCACATAAAAATGAATATGTATATGTGTAACGTTTAGGTACGTTGTTTAGTCTCGTGAAACGAATTATGAACTGTATGAAAAGAGTCTCAAGTTGACTTCTGAAGTGACTAATACTTGGCATACAGTCGTGAGTGTAAATAATTAGTTGTGATCTGTGACAGGGTTAAAATTATGCAGCGTGATGTAGGCAATATGCTTACAGTTTGGGCGTGTAGTGAATAAATGATCATATGAAACTAGGAATTTCATAAAAAGATTTTAAGACATATTTAGATTGTTACGTCGTATGTTACCATTAACAAAATAATACATGTGACATGTAATACATTTGAGATGATTGTTCACCTTGCAGCTTGCGCCTTGTTGTGCTTCCATTTGATTTGTGGGATTTAATATCACGTCGCTGTTTCGCTTCCTAGAGGCGAGATTTTTTAAAATTGATCATCAAATTTTAAATGGCATTGAATTGTTGGTATTTTCATACGACTCTACTATACTATAAGCTGTAAGAATTAATTAAATTGAGCTTTATATTGCAACATTCAATTAAAATAACTGATGAATAGTTATCTCGGTTAAATCTTTTGTTTACTTATTCAGTGGGCATACCCGTAATAAAAATCATTATATCAATCACAATAAAGGCTACGATAAGTTTCCGATTTGAGTCACCAATGATGGGTAATATTGTGATGTGAATTCTAATTTGTAACGATGGTTTATATTGTAATGAGAGGAAAAATTACATAATTTTACTGGCCAGTTGGCTTATTGGTTAGACCTTGACCACCAAACCACAGGTCGTCGGTTCGATTCCCAATCAAAGCCATGCATGAACAGACACAGAACAAATAGACATATTTGTTCTGTGTCTGGGTGTAAATATGTTTTTAGAAAATAAAGTACTATAGATATGTGGTATATAAATTATCTGGTTTCTATAGTACAAGCTCCCCTTAGTTTCGGGTCAGATAAGGCTATCTGACCCGAAACCGTATCCTGAGATACTCAGGCGAGTATCTCAGGATATTTATTTTATTAATTTATCTTTAGCGAAAATGAGATTTTGTTTATGCATTAAAATATGCATCGCTGGAACGGATTGTAAGATGTTGTCCTCACGGGTAATTAGCGTCGGTGGTGTCACTTTCAGAGAGGGCCTTCTAACGAGGCTAGCACATGCACCGCTCCCAGCCCACCCGTGTCACCCCCTACTTTATCCGCCAACACTGCGCGATTAATTAGAGACGCAGACGATTACCTTGAAGGTTTAAACGTTTTTCCTACTCTTTGTTTTTTAGAAGATCATTTAAATATCAATTAATAATCATTGATATCTTAGAATATCGTGCTTTAAATTGACATAGTTTTTTTCACTTTTAATACTAACCGACTGTGATGAATTTTAAACAGTAGCAAATAAAACTTGGTATCAAAAGGGTTTTTCTAATATATCGGATTATATAGAAGAAAAACTATAAGCAATGAATGGCTCGCCTGACAATCTTAATAATTTATTTAATTATTTTGAATTGTTAAATTCTCTAATATTTTTATGTTTTTTCGGAGACCATTTCATTATCAATTAATAATAAATTGATATCCACGCAAGTCTTGCTTTTTATTATCATAGATTTTTAATTTTGAATACTAACCGACTGTGACGAATTTTACGCTCGAGTTTTGTGCTGATCTGCCTCGCTGGATGGTAATGGTGTGATCCATGCTCATAGCTTATATGTTTAGATTCATTTGCATCAGGTGACCTGTTTAAATTGTTTTGTTAGTGCCAGGAAACAAAGCCCACAATACACATTGGTAAGAAGTGGTTATCACATATAATCTTCTGTCAGTTATTCCCTGGAACCTAACTAACTGGTAAATTGTTTCATAGACTATGCCATGTAATGTTCAGATGCTGTGACTATCTTTATAATTTACTAGCTGTCTCCCGCGGTTTTACCCGCGTTCCCGTGCGATGTCACATGTATTATACATAAAAACCTTCCTCTTCAATCACTCTATCTATTAAACCGCATCATAATCCGTTGCGTAGTTTTAAAGATTTAAGCATACATAGGGTTATATGGACAGAGAAAGCGACTTTGTTTTATACTATGTAGTGATTATCTGTAATATTAATCACTTAACAGAAGTGTACGTAGTTATATATATATAAGAGATTTTAAAACGTCCACAGAACTATTATGACAATTTAAGTTGAAACTTCTAGCTAAGATTACACTTGTTATAGTCATATCAGTGCGTGAATGTCGGCGTTGCAGAGCCGAGAATAGCAACTCAAATCCTGATTATATTATCTTACTAAATAAAAGAAAACTTACCATTCCTTGTCCTCTTGAATAATATCGTCCATATTTTTAACTCAAAACTAGTATCAATCAAGCCTTATAATAAACATTGAGGTTACACCTACTTAGGTAATTTCCTTTATAAAGGTGCTTAAACAATGTTGAAATGCTTACAATATCTGATCCATGTGGCTAAACCTGTGGCATTATCTGAGATAGGCATCTAGTTATCTTGACAGGAGTTGAGGTGTTTAGGCGTCGGGAAGTCTACGGTACTGGATGACGCCACGACATTGTTTAGAGTCAGCGTATATTATGCGCTAATATATTGCTTGATGCTTGATTACATTATGAAATATTCCATTTTACATATTTCGTGGAACTTTATTTTAACGAAGTATGACTAAAGTATGACTCTCTGTTTACCTACTTTCAGTACATTGTGTTATTAACTCAAGACTGACTCGTCCATTTCAATATGGAATGAGTTTTGGCTATTAATTTTAATTTGCATGTTTAAAGTTATTATAATATCAGTAGTAGAGTTACCGCAAACAATTAGCGTACTTTGTTGTCTGATATTAGCCCATGACAAAGGGCGCCGTTCAACATGATAATTGTCACATCACGCTCGACATAAATGTGTCTAAATAGCCCGATAATATGTTCACACATTTTTAGTATATTTTTGTATATTTACGACTGTTTTCTTTGCCTTGAATATGACAAAGATTTTTAAGTAGATCTAAACAATTACCAGTGGTGGTGTTACCAACAAAAATATATGTAGTACTATCGAACGAAATACTTACGAAAATAAGAACACGATTTGTCCTTCAAGCTAATATCAAAAACTGTGTGGCTTACTTACAATAGTCAGGCTTATTTATTTCCAAATTAAAATTCCCCTTCCTGCGAGACAGTTTAAGGGAAATAAAGATAAAAACCCAATAGAAGTTACATTGATCAGGAGGTAGGTTTTTAAATAACTCTCTTATTATATTTAGGGCAGTCGTTACACTGACCATGACCCAACTACTTTGTCCGACATCCAGGAGGTGAAAACAAAAGCAACAGGTAATACAGAAAACGGGTAGAAATAATGCAAATAAGTTTTCCATCGAAATGTTATTTTTATTTATTTAAACAGCCATACAAATAAGTCTCCCATTTCATGATTTTTAACGTGTTTTGTAGTTTATTCCTTTATACATTAAGGTAGAGAGGTTTATTTTTGAAGCAGTTCTTCCATATCTCAAAGAGGCAGATTGTTGAGTGGAAACGGTAGAAGATTGCGAGAGGCATTGATACATGCGTAATTATCGTCCACGCCCAGGGTCCATAGAATGTAAGATGTGCCGGTCTGAACTCTGCTCTATTCTGTAATAAAAAAAATACTTGTAAATTATTATCAATAAAAAGGCAAAATATTTGCCGCAATTGAATTGCAATTGCAAAAAATGCAAAGTGTTTGGCTTCTTTTTGTTTCGAGAGTACAGAATACATTTAAATTAATTCAATTAGATCCCGGAGCATTAATAATAATAACTAAGTTTGAAATTGTCTTGTTAATATCTATTAAGTGACGGATCACCTCACACGGAGAAAAAATAATTCTATAAAAGGATTTGATAAATACAATATCTTCGCGGATGAATCTGCAATTTTAAGCTAATCAATTAAGTATTAATTAAAAATATCACAAGAAATCAATACTTTTTCCAGTGTGTTAATAGCCCACATGGCCATATTAGCGACGAGCAGGAACGTGACTAGTTGCCGCCCCGGCTTCTCTCGCCTCTGCTCAGAGGTACTACTGCGACGCCACCACGCGTCAATTATAAACAGAGACTGTAGTATTGTCTGGAATACATAAAATTTGTTAGTTTAGATGGAGAAACAAGAGAAAATAATGGTAGAAAGCAAAACCATTAGCTTTAATGCCGGATGCATATGTTATATTTTTGGTAATTACAGTAATATTAAATTAAATTTTCGAATATAATTTTTTTTTATTTCGCAAATCTTTTTTGATTATGTCATGGCATAGTAAATGTTGTACAGGCCTATTATAAGTATGCACATCATGCGCATCGTTGTGGTACTATCTTGTAGCCTATTTATAATCTTTAATGTGAATACTGTTGGCGTGTCTATTAAAAAAATATATATATAAAAACTAAACATTTTTGGAAATATACCTGATTCAGTGATAAGAATTCAGAAAAGAATCCGGTTAGTCCAGAACTATTTTTGCTGAACATTGTGTGATGGCAGCCAATCAAACTGAACATACAGTAAATGAACATTCCTGACTGTGCCAGGATAAGAAGTGATGTATCTAACCCTAAGACGGCTGAAAAACAGAAAAGTTTCACTATTATAGTTCTTTTTTTCATATTATATCCGTATATATAGACCAGATCGTGAGTTGAACGCGTTTACCTAGAAATAAGCATATTTATTGTAGCCTTGAAGGTATCTAGGGTGTAGGAGTCAGGGAGTCGGAAAATCCACACCTTTGCCGTCCCTAAAATAAATGAGGATGCAACCTGCTGGATGTATGTTGGGTATACCACCGCATCGACGTGAAGGTGGAGATATGACACGGCATCACGCACGGATCCACCTAAGAGGCCACGATGGCCATGCCCAGAACTCTAATAGACTTGTGACGTCACACTTTCATGGTCTATTGAGGTCGAAAGGCTGATGATATTATGTCCAATGCCTTTATAAAAAAAAAAACCTCCTTTGTATGAATGCAGTGTACCGATCATGAGGGAGTTCATACTCCGACTCGCACTTGGTCGATTTTCGGAAGGCTGTGACCACAATCTTTTTTGTGAGCTGGACCCGCACCTTCACGGCATTGTCTCTATGGGTGAATTTGAATGATGGCGATTTGCCTATAGGGTTCCTTTTAACATGTTTGGTCGCATGTATAATTGTATAATATACAGAAGTATTAAAACACCGGTTATATTACCCAAATAGGTACCTAATATCAACTTACCAACATAAACGCACGCAGTTTTATAGGGGACATAAAACAATGATGATAGACTAAGTACCTTGAGATTTCCTTTTATATGGCAATGCTCTCATTTGCTTTAACGCCGCTGCACAAGCCATAATAGTTATCGTATATAGAACCAACTCGCAGATATTTACTTGGAATATGGCATCCTGAAAGAATATATTGGTCGTTTAAGAGCTTATGGAAAAATAAGTAATACTCTTGAATATAAGAATTGATATTACGATAATGGTTGCGGGATTGCTCGCTAATACAAAGAACATGATAAGTGAAATTATAGTGAGCACGATGAGAAGAATTCCGGCGAAAAGTCCACGGTGGGCATGAGAGCAGTCTACTGAGAAATGGTGTAAAGCAGCTCTGCTGCCGTGCGGAGAACTCACTCCGAGCATTCCAGCTGAAAAGATTAACATGAAATAATTACTATTTATACCAGGTTTTAGGTAAACAGACAAACACAGGCGAGTGAGTCACAATAAGCAGATGGTTGGAAGTCGAGACAAACGAATGCATTTTGTGTGATTTTTTGCAAATTATTTATATGGAGTAGCGGATTTTTTTATGAAAGTTATAAGTTTATCATTAAATATGAAAGCTATTTTACCAAATTGCTGCAAAATTTTCTCAGGAGTTACGGAATTATTGCGCGATTTATTTTTAGGAATATTAAATTTCTTCTCAAAGTCTTCTGGTGTACACTTGACCTATAATGAAAGTTCAATTTTGTATACAAGTATTCGTAAAATCTATACATATATTACTATAAGAAAAAAAAATGTTTACTTTACCTCCTTCCACATCTCATAGAATATAACTGCGCAAATGAGAGAATATTCAATTGTACAAGGAAATAAAAATGGTGACGCGTTTTGTAACAATGCACCCATAATATTAGCTCTCCGACAGGGAATTTCTTCGGTTTCGTTGTGAGTTCCATTCAAAGGTGATAATACTGAGTGTTCTAAATGATGAATTTCATGTTTCGTTTCTTCCACGAGTACGTATAACCACTCGCACAAATTTGTAGCTATCATATGCATAAATCCAAACCTCTGTATCATTTTGTAACTACCAGATTCGATATCCTTGTTTGTCAAAAAAATAAACTGCATCTGCGCTAACGTTAGTGTCATTCGCAGTGCTGGGGTAATTACAGAGAGGATAGAGCGGCAACGATCTGTCATTTCGAAGTATTCGCCGAATTCCAAACCACTGTATACCATTGAACCAATTCCAAAAGCTGAAAATATTTATTCAATACAATTGGAGTTTAAATCATTGCAAAAAGTTAAGGTGCTACTTCTGGCTGTAGATATTGATGGCTTACCAATAGCACCAAGTCTTAAATAGAAGCTGCCGTAACGTGAAATTACTTCTTTCTGTTTTTGTTTTTCTGCGGCAACTTTGCAACTTTTATCTTCCTTATCAGTATCTTCTGTAAAGTATCAAGATATACTATGTTTTGTCATTAGAGAAATACCAATAGTTTTTTTGGCGTATAATTATACGAACGGTTGAATACGCTAATGAAATGCAAACTAAAGAAGGTAATATTCTTTGCTGCTGTAATTATGCAAACAAGATGTGATTTTAATGTCTCATTTTGTTAAGCAAATGTGCTTAATTACCTACGTATGTCGGTAGTACTTATACTATCGTAGTTCGTCTAATTGTTTTGTATATATACTATTCAGTTGAGATCACTTACCGTAGTTATGTATAATCATTTTGACAGCTTTCTGCCGCATTATGTTTGCGTATTGGAACACGACAAATATTACTGATACCAAGTATAAGTACAAATAAAATCCCTGAAAAATAAATGGTATTATGAATTTTGATTGTGTCACTTTTAAATATTAAAAAAAAAGTGATGTAGGTAGTTTCTACATCGCCCGAGTCGTGTCAGAACACGCGTTGTATATATAGTTTCTGTAGTAATAACGATGTGGTATGCTCTTTCACAAATTACTGGTAGACTATCGCTTTGTTTGACTAACATTCTATGGAGTTCATGGATTTTTTATTCAGATAAACTACAAAATGAAGTTGGTCGACCGGTGATTCTATTTGGTTTAAATCCGAATACATTTTAAAAATAATAGTTTTTATGTGTAGTTCCCTTGCGAGCCCAAGTTTTTTTTTAATGGTTTCAGATAATTAATTTATATTTCAAAATATCTGAAACTATTTAAAAAAGTACTTGGGCTAGCAAGGGAACTTCACATAAAAACTATTCTCTTTAAAAATATAATTTTTAATGATACATCCTGAGACGCGAAGAAAATAACTTCCTAATTTACATGAAGCACAGCTGTACTACGGACCTGTATTTAGTGTATAATTTTAGTTGTGAATTTTTCAGCGTCATAAACAATATAATAATACAGCCATAATACATAACCATAATACAGCGGAATAAAATAGCCATGGCCATGAAATACAGATAAATGAACAGGTCGAAATAATAGAGGTACAAAGAGTTCGACTACGAAACCCTTACAAGTGTTACCTGATAATACGCATCTGGAACACCATTTGCGATTACTTCAGTTACAGGAAAAGCTAGTCCTAGTACCACGAGCAGCTTGGCATACAGCGCAGACAGAGCTTTGCTCAAAGCTTCACTACAAATAACACAAAATTCATTATTGTACATCGAACAGCAGTAATTGAATACATCCAAACTGATATGCATATGTGGCAGCAAAAATATTTCAGTATGGAAGACAATAGGTGAAATTGAATACTATAAAAACATTTTCACATTTCAATTACATTCAGGTAGTCACGTTTGTAGTGAATGCTCACAGGATCATTGTCAACCTGTCTATCTATTAACAAATAAAGGGAGTGCTTTTGAATGGTGTTGTGTTGACGCAACGTAGGCGCCTCGCATTGTCAGTGGTATAATGCGGACGGTAGACGTTATCCAACTGAATATTATTCACCTCCAGGTTCCAGGTCCCTGTTTATTCATTACTGTGTTAAGAATGTTGTATTTGACCGAGGGTTCTTGCAATGTATCCGAGAAGCAGTGAAATTGTCATAATGTTTATTTTTAGAATTTACGAATTTTAGACTACAACGAGTTAGTGATTCCATTATTATTTTTAACTTGTAGAAACCACATGCTAACAAAACTATGGTTTTAGGGATGAACTAAGGTTGCAATGAAAATGGTGTTTCCAGGAAGTGTATATAAACAATGTAATAAGTTTGTGGTCAGTGTATCCCGTGTCAACTATTCGTAGGTCTTGCGGTGAAGATGTGCCGTTGTCGAGCGCACGTGCCGCCGCCACCCGTCCTTTGCTTTCCTGCCCCTTATTTATGGTCTATGTAGGTGTGATGGAAGATTTACTAATATTTATTGAAAGACTTTCTCGTAATGTTTTATGCCTGTCTAGTCATAGCCGAGTAAACCAATATAGATTTAAAATGGTGGCAATTTTCGTTGTATTGGATAAAAAGCAGAACTGTTGATATAATTTACTTTCTTTATACTTGAACTTCAAATAAAGTATTTAGCCAAAAGTTATTATGAGTACTCACTGTCCCATAATTTCAGCAGCTGAAGGAGGAGTCTCATGGATTGTGGACGCGACAGATGCCCGGGAATGTGGAGACAGTTCCGAAAGGAACCGACGCTGCGTTGCTGCGCATAATGCCAGCGCTTGCGACGGTCGACGAAATGCAGCTATAATAGCCGAAGGTCGCCTGTAGGTCATAATATTATTAACACTAATCATACCAACACTTACAAGGTACATATTTCTACCATAGCGGGTCAAATGTGACTTTATGTTCCTGCTTGAATGTATGAAAAATGGTTGTTAGGAAGGGAAATAAATAGTATAATAACTGTATATTAATTAGTAAGAAAAAGTCATGAAGTCAAATGTGCAAAAGCAATAAGATGATACGTGCATTATCAATGCAAAGTTCAAAATGGGTCATTTGACCCGTTATGGTATGTTTAGTGTTAAGTATGTAAAGGGTTACCTACAAATATCAATTAAAATGTTTGCTTTGTCATTGGAAAATTGCAATTGCTACTACATCTAACTATTTGACTCTATCTCAATATATGCATAAACATATTGTATACTTATTATCCATGATTTACCTTGTATTGAGATTGGCAGCGAGCTTAGCCTCAATATCTGAAGACATCCTGCGGCTGTTAGGCTGTGAGTGGGAATTCTGTACCAGGGGCTCCGCTGGTGTACCCAGCATGGCCCGTGTCCTCTCTCTGAGTCTTCCGAGATCCGAGTACGAAGATTCATCACTGTAATAATAATAACACTAACAATCTTATTAAATCGGAACTGTGCTGATGAATTAGTAATATAAAACCATTTCTCTATATTTCTGGCCTGCATTCGATTCAATTTAAAAAACAATGGTAAGTTTTACTTCTTTGTATGCATGCATCAACTACTCCTGCATTCTCTACTTCATATTTCGTTCAGTCGGGGTTCTCACGTTATTGCAAAGTAGATGAAAGAGATAGAGAAAAAAAGCTGCGACGACACTCGTCGAGCTAGTGTTACTAACAGAATCACATCCCAGGCGAGTATTATCAATGTAATATTGTTTTATTTTGTACAGAATTATTAGGAATACAGTTTTTGACGTGTGATTATTTGTGGCCAAAAGAGAACATTAAATATTGCTAGTACGTAAAAACGCTTAATACATATATCAGACTCATATTTTGGTTGTATGTAGGTACTGTAGTGAACGGGGGCGTAATTACAAAGAAACTTTTCAAATATTAATTATTTATTTAATATTTTTGTCCATTAGATTTTTATATAAAAATACATCTTTGTCCGTGCTCGCACACTGTCATTCTATTACTCTATTGTTTTATAAAACGAATATTAACTTATTAATTCAAATAATCGTCAGCCAGTTACAACAGTAATAACGGCCAGTGCGCTAGCATAGACCTTCCTTACAGTACCTATATTGAAAATAGGTATAGTTTTCTAGTTATGTATCCAAAATTTGAATCCTTTAGGATTTTTCTGGTAAACAGACGGGTGTGAGGTATATCGCCCAACACAAAGCGGTCTATCAAACTTCATAAATATTTTCGAAGCTCTTCGCGACTGCACCCAAATCCCCTTTATGTATTTCATATTTTCCGTTGATTCACAGAATGTTTCAAAGCTCGATACAGTCTCTTTCTATGTATTGTTTTAAAATATTTAGGTAACCTCTATTTATTCTAAACGCACCTCTAGCTAATTGTAATTGAATTACAATTTTATAACTGAATTTATTCAAACATTAATTTTGGATTTTACGTTTAATGAAAACATATTTTACAGATATCAAGAAACAAAAACAAAAAATAAACGCTGCGTTAAAGATTAGATAATTTAGACAATGCATTTTTATCCACTATTTATTTTAACATTTCTTTTTTTACAAAGTATTGAACACCCTGTAATGTTTAAATAAACGTCTGCACTGAAGTTGTAGTGAACTATTTCGACTGCCACGTTCTCAGCGCAAAATCTCCAAAATGTGCATCCGCTCGCCGGAAATGTCTTCCTAAGCTTCCTTGTATCCGCATTGAACCTATTTTGAATATCGCTTGTAGATTCTAAATATTGACATTCAGAATCATTCTTCTCACAGTATCGAATGTATACATAGATTGTAGGTATCTTTCAGATGATGTAGAAACGAGTCTTGATAAAACTATTGATAATTTTACCAGTTATACATTTTTAGTTAGGTACTCGTATTTATTTAGTTTGTGAGGTTATTGTATTGTTTGCTTTTGTTTATTATATTGGTTATTTGTATATACTCCCTACATTTAAATAATTTAAATATAATCCATAGATAAAATTTTTTTTAATTGTGTCGATTTTTAGGACTTTTAGGAATATTTAAGTACACTACAAGCAACGTCGGTTAGTGCTGCAATGCACCAAGCAACGGATCCAAACCGATGGAGACAGCTGGTAGACAGAGTCAGAAGGACCTACGATCCTCAGCAGTGATGGATACGACTAGAGAGAGAGACAAGCAACGACACAAGAAGGATGAACCCTAAAATGTTGAGTAAGAAGAATAAAAAAAACGCACAAACCAAAAACTTTGCAACCAAAAATTGTGCATTTAAATATAAAAAAAATGATAAAGTTCTAGACTGATACGATATCGTAAATATAATTTTATCAACGCAAAAGAAAACTAAAGAGATTAGTAGAACCTGTCACTTAAACGAGAATAACGCGTAAAAAAACGAGTATGCACAAGTGATCCCGTGTTAAGATAGCGGATAAAACTGAGTTGTGAGATAAAAGGATACACAGTTTAAAAGAAACTTTAATTAAATGGCTAGCTACGCTTTGTTTATGGTGAAAACGAACTGTCTGCTGTACGGCAGACATATTAATTTCCTCTTTTTATAAAGCCTTGTTTATTACAATACATTTTCTATAGACTCGTGAACGGACAGAACTAGGTTTATGAAGTTTATAGGCAAAATAATAGGTCTAGGTGTTCACTCAGTTGCTGAATCAACCTAGTTTCTGTTTTCTGTTATGTCCAAACCAACTTTCGATCTGATTCAGCAGTGTTGAGTGACGTTCGATATTGTTTTTTTTTATTCAACTGACATGCAGCTGCACTGCCAGTTTCAACGAAAACAAAACAAAATGTGATATTTTTGGCAATCGGGCTTTTTTTGTTAGGAAAATTTTAAATGATTCCATACCTGTCGTTGTCGTTTTCTTCATGCACAGTGTCCATGTCAGTGACGGTGACGGTTGGCCGCGAGTCGCTCGCCTCGCACAGTGGGCTGCGATTGCCCGGACTCATCTAGACAAAATAACGCACAACATTTAACTTCACGGCCATATCTTTTCAATCCACAAATGTGTTCCGTTACACAACTAGTTTCAAAGAAACAGAAGGTAGCTATACAATTGGGAAAACTTTGTGACAAATTTGAACAACAGAACAAATGCTTAGGTATCCACTACACAAACTATTGTTGGCTATTTTAAGATGCTTAGTTTCTGTTATTCTACCTTCTGACTGGAGGATGTTGTCTATGTATGTAATTGTATACGTACAAATAAAACTGTGGAACTAGCCAGTTTGTGTATTGAATATATTTTCAGAACATTTAGTGGTGGCGATGCAGTCAGATTATAATATTATATTTTAAAATATATAAAAATATTTTTTTTGCTTTTCTGTTTGTTTGTTTTCTGTGTACTACTATTGCGCGAAGGTTATGGGCATAGTACCTACAATATTTTTTTTAAATATCCCTCAAAGTCAACGTGATGTTTCCACGATTATTACTTCTGGGGAAGCAACGCGTGAAAAAAACATGTTTGTCTGTTTGTTTGGATTTGCTCATTTAAAAAACTACTAAACAACATTGCATGCAGCAATACTCAAGTTTTATTCCATCGGAATCAACCGACCAAATAAAAAGATGTCGTTATTTATATAAAAGCGCCCCTAAGGGAGAAATATCCTACTTTATATACATATCTATACTATATATCCTACCTATATACCCTTTTATCAGGTACCGGATAAGTCTGCTTGTCTGTTTGTTCGTAACGTATTAACAGTATAACTTTGTTAAAAATGAAATGGAAATTTCAGAGGGGTTGTTTTAACCACTAAACCATTTTAAATAGAATTACTTTAAACATCCTGCAATTGACATAACAAAAGTGCTTACTTATCTGTTTCTATATCTGTTGGGCTTTCTTCTCGAATTTTTTTTCATTGCCCTAATCTTCAACACAGCTCTGAAGCGTAGCGTAGTAATTGAGTTGTCACAGTATACAGAAATTGTATAAGTGAATACGTTTTTATTTGTTGACGACACATGCAAAGGTAAGAATTTGGATAATGGGTGTGTCAAAGAGAAGGGTCTATGTTATTGATTTGGGGACATAACATTTTTGAAGTGAAACTTTTTATGACAGTGCATTGAAATTCTTATCCGCAACATTTTTTTGACGAAAAATAAATACGAGTAAACACAATCTATGTTATTTAAAATGGATTGATGAACAAAAATGTTTCCCTGTTATACAAAAGTTTTAATTGTATCTTGTGTTTTTACGATACACCAGTTAACATATTATAATTATTCAAAAAATTGAGAATTTGCTTGTAAAAGTTACCCAACTCATTTACTTAATAATTACTAGTGGTCCTTACCGCGGAGCCGTAATAATTCATTTTTTAAGTTACGTTAATGAGGTTTTATGTTAGACTATAACCACTATAATCATTGCATAGAACTTTTGGAATTTTGTTTTAGTACAAGCGTACATAAATACGTTATTATGTGTTGTACACATTGGCAGTATTTACGTAAACAATTGATTTTTATGAGTTTTTTTTGTTAATTTATACGAATTCCAGCTTTCGGCTTTCCTTTTCTATACACAATTTAAACTATGCGAAATCTCACACGCCTCTTTGCCCGATATGTGCTTAAAAAGAGGTTCAAAGTTTTGGAAGTTTATTAAAATGATAATGATTTTGTCTTTGACGCTTTCTTGCATTACTGTTGTATTTTTAGTAGTGTACGGACATGCATCAGAAATAATATCATCAAATAATCTACATTACTATAATAAGCATTAACTTACCATTTATTGTATGGTTCTATTCACAAGGGTGACTGTCAGATGAATATTTAGATTTATATAGAAGATCACTAACACAACACTTATTGTTTAATCATTAGTACAATACAAAAAATATATTGCAATTGAAGGGATGCATTATTTAGATACTAACCAATTTATTGATCACTTATAGTTTACGACCGACAGATGCAAATATTAAATTAACAGACAAACTGAAAACGAAAACGCATTTTTTTTCTATTTTAATGTACATAAAGTGTAAGATTAAATGGTGAGTTTGTTTGTCTTGTGTCCGCCGGGCGGTCCGCTCTAAGGTTGTTAGGTTGTTGAATAAGTTTCTGAATTAAGAGAACTGAAAGTTTTCTCATCTCGAGATTACAGCAAAGTGTTTACCGTTTGGCTGTAGGATGCGGCCGCGACGCCGACACCCTCCGTAGGCATGGCCGCTCTACGCGACGTTCGCAACTCGATATCGAATAATTTATTTTTTAATTACATTTTCATGACTCGAAACTAATTAGTCTATTTTATTTTTAAATTGCTATTTCAAACTTTAACTTTGTTGAAATGTTTACGAATTATGTTTTGTGTCTACGAGATGTTGTTCCCAACTTTCCCTGTAGTAATCGGATCCCGTTCTGTATCTTAATCTTAATCTTTTGCACAAACGGACATAAACCTTTGGATTTATATTATTGGTATTGTATAATTATTTTGGCGGGCCTATTTAGTATCAACTAAAACCTCTGATCTATATCTATATGTAATAGTCAGAATCAATCACTGAATCAATTTCAGCGGTAAATGTTTTTAGGCGTAAAAATTTCTAACTGATTGTGGTCACCGATATATCAGTATACCTACTTAATTTTTTAAATTCCAAATTTGGCATTTACCTTGGTAAATTCTTATTCCGTGGTAAATTACTATATTTTACACAGGAATATCCAAACGTCTCTTTTATTACTTCTTGGGTATTCTATTAAGTTTGTTTTTTCTCACCGAAAAGCCAGTGTCGAAAGTTTTATCCACCTCAAAAATATACACATATCTTTAAAGGGCACTGTTAAAATATTTACCATCTTAAACAATGTCGATGTTTAGAACAGCCCTAGCGATAAAACAGTGTAGATATTTTCATAAAATATTTGCGTGAGTGTATCGCACCTGATGCCCGGCTATGTCGCTGCACTCTAAACTTGCTGTGATTTACCTAAACAAAAAGCCAAGACCAAATAGGTACAAAGCTAACTTGAACATGTGTCCTGTCGTCTTATGTGTGGGTACAAAACCAAGTATACGGGGTAAAATAATATAAATTTATATATAAAACACAAAAAATGTTTCTAACTATGGCTGTTATATACTTTGAAACCATAGATGTGCCCCAATCCGGTTTCATTAGAAAGGCAAATATGGAAGATTGTTTTTGAAAGGAAGAAAAATACTTGCTCAATTCGATACTGGGTGAAATTCAATCGAAAAATGAAACTGCACTAGTTGTAGCATAGTCGAGAAGGGCGAAAAATCTTTACGTTCACGCACATACCTTAAAATCTCAGAATATTGTTTAACCGCTAGCAAAAGATAAAAACGTTAATAAATAAACAAAATTTCCTATTTTTAGCGCAGGCGCATATGTCGGCTAGTTTACGATAAAATAGAAATAATCTCGAAAATAACCTAAAAATACCTCATTGTCACATTAGCAAATCAATTTGTCTTTCCTGCAAATTACGTTTATCATACGATTAGATACATAAATCAAGTCACTTGCCAAAAATAATCCTTTCATTTTCACATATTGTCATATCAAGTAAATACTGGTTATATGAAATACATATTTATTTGTATTGGAATATTAATATTAGTGCAGATAAGTGTAGATAGAGCGTTCTGCACTTGTTAGCGCCTCGTGTCGTGATCAGTCTCAATTTGCGTCTGTTAGTTAGTGACATAGGTACAAATATTCCTATATAAACGCTATAACGTGTGTCAAGTTGTAGGAATCACAAATATTGTATTGCCATTACACTGAATTGTGAAATCCAATTATGCTATGGAAATGTGAAAGTCAGCATATGGAGATGGATTTCATTTTGGAATGAATAAGTACCTATTTGTTATAGGATGAGGATCACCACATGATACCACATTATATGATGACCACATTCAGTTAACACCTTGTACCAATGGTTTGTTACTGAACTGTAAGAAAAGAAAATTTAAAAGATGCTCTGTCCCTTTTCAAAATAGTGGAAGCCTAGTCATGTAGCAAAATATGGGAGAGGTTTGGAATAGATTTTTAAAACTGTATTTTTGACTCTAAATTTTGAATAGAAATCAATACAGTAGTGCCCTTAGCTGCAAATTTATTTTGCATATTTTCAGCAGATTTATTTGCTATTCATATTGCCCTAAATCATAAATATGAGTTTAGCGAATAAATGTCATGTCTATACTTCATTACACATTTATGAAAAGAGAGCGTTATCTAGTCGCTGTGACGTCACGATTAGGTGGGTAGGGGATAAATGGCAAAGTTTTTATTAAATATGACGTAGCGTCAACCCCATTATTATTCTTTTTTTAATATTGATGGCATTTGATTACTTTTACGTTAAATGTAAACGTCACAATATATTTAAAAAAAAAACATTAAATTTATAAGAATGATTTGTTTGACGAACTCATAGGGTTTCAGATTTGCTGCAATATTTGAAACACTTGACTCAGCAATAGGGATGTGTCCTGACATATCAAATCAGCAATTCTTTATGAAATGTCAAAACGATCGAATGTATGGAGTTTTGTATGAAATAGCAAGTAGTGACGTCATAATTGTACAATATCAAATAACGTACTCTTTGTCATTAGATCGGTACTTAAAAATCACATTAATGATTAAATTTTGATCATATTTGATGTTTTCGTATATTTTTGGAAGTTCAATACACTGGTTAGTGTTTGATCATTTATTTTTAATACAGGACAGTTCCCTATTTCAGTAATGGGAATGCCATGGTGCTTCTCAGTCCCTCAGTAGGTGGACTTGACAGGACTAAAGAATAACCCAAATCTAGATGTGTAATTGGTACTGAAGATAAGAAAGTTGTACATTTTAGGGACCAGTCCTAGTAATGACAAGACGTGAAACAGGCTCGGAAGGCTGTAGTAGAATTTTTTTCAAAAGATTAAGTACCACTGCGTACTTCTGCGCTGTGTGATTCTGAGGTGCAAAGTTCCCATACATTATGTAATTGTAAGGAGTGCCTAAGTTGTTTTTTAGTTTTGCAACTCTTTTATTTTTTCTTTGTATTATTACTCCATATATATATTTTTTTAAATTTATGTGTACCACCGTAGTAACTATTTTTTCTCATGGAAGGAGTGCCCAACTTTGTTTTTTAGATTTGTAACTCTTTTTGATTTTTAAAAATTTTTTTCTATGGATTATTACTGTATACTATTTTTTTATGTGTACCGCCGTAGTAACTATTCTCATGTTATGCATAACTGTGGATAATGGTGCTGGTTGCACATGTATACAGAACTGTGTTGTAAAACTTTAATTTTATCATTGTGTGCAATTGTTTGTTGTCCTCGATAAAGGAAAAAAAAAAAAAAGTAGTTTCGTTGTTTTTCACCTTCATGAAAACTTAAAAACTTTACCACATTTTATATTAGTGTAGTTCATACTCAATATAATACATACTTTAATCCGTAAGACTACAGTTTATAGATCAAAATCTTTGTGGAAGATTTTATAAATATCGTTAATAATTCCAAAAGAAAATACAATTTTTAATCAATTGCCAAGCATCTATTATCGAAAATAATGGGGTTTTTCATACAATTATTCCCCCCCCCCCCCCTCCCATTTACACTTTAATAGCAGTTTTCAAAAAACACTGTAATATACCATACTTAGTTTCCATGTAAGTACATAAGTACTAAATACGTGAATTTAACTGTAAATAAATATCCCGGAACATTCTTTACGCACGGTTAACTGACCCTAAACTAAGAGCTTTTACTATAATACGTTTATTTTTCTTAATTACAATATTTTACTTTACCGACACAAAACAAATAGACTTGTTCATGCACCCAAATGTGTGTTTTGAGGTGGTAATCAAAACCACGACCCGTGGCGTGGCGGTAAGTTCCTAACAACCAAGTCAAATGGCCCATCAAACTATGACAATGAACGAATTCAATATGTAGAAAAACTGATATTTCTAATAATAATAATGTTATCATTATTATGATTATCACTACATAGTATAAAACAAAGTCACTGTCTCTGTCCCTATATCCCTATGTACTCGTATGCTTAAATCTTTAAAACTACGCAACGGATTTTGATGCAGATGTTTTTTTTAATAGATAGAGTGATTGAAGAGAAAAGTTTTTATGTATAAGACATGTGACATCACACGGGAACGCGGGTAAAAACGCGGGGGACAGCTATTATATATATAATTCTTCTGTACGTGGTGACAGCGAAATCCTCCTACACGGCTGGACCGAATTTAATTTTTTTTTGTTTGCGTTTGGGTGGCGCCCTGGATGGTTTAGATTGACAATTGGATCTACATATGTCTGTATTACTTTAATTATTATCTTCTAAATCCATACTTTTAAAGATATACACAAGACAAACAGACACCATACAAATGTTTATCTTGGGTGGGAATCGAACCCACGACTTACGGGCGTGTGTGACAGTCTGGGCCTCTAAATACCAAGCCAAACTGTCTCGTTGTATGTGATTTACAACATAGACAATGAATAAGAAGAGTTAGAATACTTCTATTTCTTACATAAAGCTGGCCAATTTACAGAACACAAGTACAAACAATATTATATATTTTTATGAATAGACTTAGCAATTAGTTACGCAGTTACAAACCTGGAAACGTGACATGGAGAGAAACTACAACATCAAAAAAAAACAATACAAGCTTCACAGTACACTGCTTTCCACAAAATATTATATTAAATATAAACGAATACAATACCATCCACTTACCGTACGTATTAAACTGTGAATTTGCCAAAATAACTACGTAAGAACTATGAATGCACTTACCTTTGTAATAATATATCCTTTTATCAATCAAATGACCGACCAATAAGTTTCTCAGCTGTATCAATGTGTATGTATCGAGTCACAGACGACCATCCTCGATGTTGTGTCCACTGATTTTCGGCAAACCCTCGTCTACGCGGCTGTCATTCACTCGCTAATTGTGCGATCAATTTATATCGCACGATCCTACACGTACATGTATAACGTGCTAAGCAATTACTAGCACACATCTGCTTATAATAAGGAAACTAAGAACATCCTTCGTTGTCTTAGGTTCCTTCCTTTGTTTCAGCGACGCTTTGTGGCATTATATCCGTCTTTTCTCATGTAAATTGAAATTTGACATGACAGTATGTTGAGTTTGTAATAAAGGATAATCATAATGTTCAGGAGATCTTGGGAGTGGCTTTTATGTAGCAAAGCGTTTTCGGGCACCTGTAATAGTCTACTAATATTAAAAAAGGTGCTAAAATATTTTCCTGTGATGCTGGTAAAGTGTTTATTATCATCACATTACATTACTATGACGTAATTTCACCTAAAAAAAAATATCCAAAGTTTGATCTAAAAAATACTACAGCGTAATAACGTAATAGCGTTGTAGCATTTTTTAGATCTTTTCTAGGAATCGAGTGAAATTGCAACCGCACCCGGTAGTAGTAGTAACCGATTTAAAAAAACATCGAAGAAAATCTGGCGTGTGAATGCTTTCAGGCAGACCCGGCGTTTCTCGAAATTCCGTTACAAGTCCGGACTCTGACAGCGTTGGGAGTACAACATGGGCTTTACAAAGCTATAGGTTTTTCGAGGCAGTAGGTTTAGTGGATGTGTTCAAAGAGCTTTGCTGTCGGCCGCAGTGTTTGTGCGCCGCGCCACCTAGTGACACCCGCGCGTTGCACTGCCCAGTGTGCACTCCCCGTGCAAACCTGATTGAAAACAGTTTCCCCGTTCTAATTGTAATTAACTGTTAAAACGCCACTATTTTGGTTAAAAATGCTAATAGGCCAAATAATTATATTCATTGACAACTCTGCCGCGGTTTCACACGCGTTCCCGAGGGATGTAAAGAATCCAGGGTTTATAACATAGCCTATTTCCATTACTTGTTAAATGGTAAATATTTTCTTCATTATGTGCCGTGGTTCGGAGATTTCCCTCCCTGTTGCATGCTCCCTTTATGATATTCAGTATAGATTTCAAATTCAAATTAGCATTATTTATTTTTTGAATAGAAAAATACAGTTTCATTATGTTGCGCTTTACAATGACATAAAAATATTTTTAACAGACCACATATAAACATTAATAAAATATTAAGTATTGAATGTACTTAATTTGTTTTTTAAGAACCAATATATGATATTGACTAATTAACCATGATTATACATATATAAACATAGTTATTGTATATGATATGCACACACCTTACCTGCATTTCTTTCTTCTTATAACTACCCCAAATTACTTGGAACACAGAAGTAAAAATGATCAACTTAAAAGTCCACTCAAAGTACAGATTCATGTATGAAGTGAGCGAAGAATATCCAGAATATTTATTATTAATATCGATTGGTTTACAAAAAAACATTTGTATTTCCTTAGCGTAATTATTCTTAAAAAAAGTTGGTTTGGTGGTTAACGCTCTGACTGCCAAACCGAAGGTCGCGGGTTCGATTCCCACCCAGGACAAACATTTGTGTGCATGAACATGTTTGTTTGTTCTGTGTCTGGGTGTAAATATCTATATAAGTATGTATTTAGAAAAAAAAAAGTAGTATATGTGTAGTATATCAGTTATCTGGTTTCCATAGTACAAGCTCTGCTTAGTTTGGGACCCGATGGCCGTGTGTAAAGAATGTCCCGGGATATTTATTATTTATTATTTATAACTTGACAATTTATGTAATTTTTATTAAATTTTAAAAGTTAAAAACATAATTTGTTTTTATGACAAGTTTAATAGATAAAGCATATTTATATTATTGTAATAATTCTCATTGTTATTTAACTTCACTGTACTTTTGGATACTTTTGAAATTAATTCTCGTTGTCGTAAACATTTTTGTGTATTTTTCAATGAATATATAATTTATCTATACTAATATTATAAAGAGGAAATATTTGTTTGTTTGTAATGAATAGGCTCCGAAACTACTGGACCGATTTCAAAAATTCTTTCACCTTTGGAAAGCTACATTATCCCCGAGTAACATAGGCTACTTTTTATCCAAGGAAAATGTAAATCCCTCAGGAACGCGGGTGAAACCGCGGGGGACAGCTATATATTATATTTATATAGATATATAGAACAAATATTTTTTTTAATAATTATATTAGTCATTATGTCATCCCGTGACAGAAACTTTGCGTTGTTTGTGCATTGAGAACAAATTTGTAAAATTTTATTGATTATATTAGATACATATTATTGTCATGATAAAATATTACACAAGAAAGAAGGTAAATAAATTGTGGGAAGAAGCTATTTCGAATCTGTTTATAATTTACATTTAATTTATTAAGTCAGTACCTAGTTGCGATAGTGGAAACACAAAGAAAAACAACGAAACATTTTTGTAAGCGTTTATTTGAAGTAAATATTGTGATGATCTGAAAATATTAACTGCAACGCAACAAATATAGAGGTAACCTTTTTAGATTGTTACAGTAGAATAAATAATTTTTCAAGTCGAGCGCACAAATCTTGGCTAGAGTAGATTGGAAGTAATGTAGCGCTAAATGCCATAATTAATGTCTTAATTTTTATGAGATTAATGAATTAATTAGGGTCCCCTATTATGTGGACATTCAAGGCACAGCTTTGAGTAAATATTTTAAGCAACACAAAGGGATTCGCGCTGATGCCGCGTGAAATTATGTTCCGAAAAATGAAGTTGAATTTTTTTAGTCGCCTTTGACGTTCAGAGTTGCCAGAGTTAATTCAATTTATTGTCTCTCTTAAAACGAGACTCCACCGTAATGTTATTTATGGAGTTCACCTATGGCTTGTTGACATGCCCCAAAAAGTGAGTGCAGGAGCGCACCGGCACTGAGGCGCCTAAGTGATTCGATACACGTTCAATATGTTTCATTAGGAAGCACCGTGTTCGCTTATTCAATCATATCGGCAGCGGCAGCGGCGGCGGCGGCGAGGCGCGCGCGCCGCACTGCAACCGACCTTTCTGCGAGCTCCACTCACTTCTTACATAATCAGTTTTTCCTACTCAGTAATGGTATACACTCAACTTATACAAGCTTTAAGTACGAGGGTACCAACATAAATGTCTTCCACGAAGGGCTTTTATTACTGTACTTAGCGGTTCCAATACCGTCTCAAAACTATGTCGCTACTCCTGTTGCTCCGATCTCAAAGTAATTTACTTACATTTAGGGAAACAAGAGCTAATTACAAATCCGTTAATGTGGGAAGTTAGGTAATCGACGTGGAAATTTTTCCTTCCTCCGGGGCGTCGGAACGAATGCGGAACGTTTCTGAGGAGAGAACACTTCTCGTCGAACGTTGTCTGCGTCCTGTGTCGCAGGAAATGGTAATTACCGCCTAATCTCGCCCGAAGCGCAGGGCGGCCCGACGTCCGGATATGAACTTCCGTTATGAACAATTTAGCGCGCGAAATTGGACGACGGCACGCTCTGCATTCAGCCTATCGCCGGTGAATCAGATGATGCAGGGCACACGTGCCTAGTCATTGCATCCCATTCACGGTGCGATTTGAGCCCGCGAATAACTTGTGTCGCCTCTATTGAATACGAATCGTAAAGCTTTTCAATCTCGCAAAATTATATTTTTTTTTAACCATTAAAAAATATTAAGCGTGAAAGTTGGGTAGTGAATGCAAGAAACATTAGGTTTTTTCCTTCCTATCCTTGTAAAGACTAAGTTATAGTAGATAACTTAGTCTTGTGTAATCTGTAGTAAAACTAAGAGTATGTGTATTATTTTAATAATGTTACCAGCTAGTCCGTTGAGGGTAGCAATTGTGAGATGATATTGCCTGAACAAATATTACAGACGTAATAAATTATTCGGAAATTGCGAAAATATTCAATTTACGTCATAAATTTAATTGCACTCACAGTAAAAACATTAAAACAAAATTCCACGCGTAATATCATTTTACTCAGTTGTAATGCTTCGTGCAGATGAATAAGCATATAGGCAGGTAAATAATATTTTTAGCAATAAAACTACAATGATGAATGTTAATACATAAAGCAATCTTGGAATCTTACTACTGCGAATGTAAGTTTGTTTGTTACGCTTTCACGGATGGAACTTTGTACACATATGGTATTCTTGGAGGTATTAGAAGTAACAGAGGATACTTTTTGTGCCGGAATAATGTTACATCCCTCGGGAACGCGGGTGAAACCGCGGGGGACAGCTTGTTTATTATTAATGCGTAAGTGTGGATGGACGAATATTTGTTACTCAATCTCAACGGCTGAACGAATCTGGTTGTAATTTGGCACAGAGATAGATTATAATCTGGAAAAGCACATAGGCTCTCGGAAAAATATTACGAGAACGCGGTAAAAACTTTTATAAACTAAATACATTTAAATTTATTAATTGACAATACAGTACATATTAGACCACATATTCAGTTGTGTATTGTTACATACATTGCATTCCAATGGTTGCAAATGATGATCCCAGTCCGACGTAGGCTAATGATCGCCATTCATAGTGATCTGCATTGATATGGAGGTATTATTACTTGGAACTACAAGCCTCTGCAATAGGTAAGCCATTTGTCAATGCAACCTGCTAGATAGTTACCTATTGGTTCAGACTTATCATCTAATCACTGACCAATCAGGCGTTGACGGTAATTGATACATGATGATTGTCGTATCGCTCGATTAGATCAATCCCTTGTGCAGGTACTCGGGGTCCGAGCTATATAGACATTGCTAAGATATTGGTATACTGAATACAGTAAGATTCTGACGGCTTTAAATCAAACTATATAAAAAAAAAGATCGAATCCGTATTTGGCTGTAACTATTGGTATACATGTCACAGTGTATTTATGAAAACATAATATTTGTACATCAAAATATTAGTCTTTATATAAAAAAGAGTGATATGCACTCCATCAATACTAGAAATAAGGATAAACTTGTCACTTCTGCATATGACTGCAAAAAGTGCAAGGCTCATTTTTAGGACTTGTGTACGCATCTATAATAAAATCCAAGCTGAAATTTTTAATTTGTCTTTACAAAAATATAAGGAAAGAATTAAGACTGGTTTAGTACAACAGGCTTTCTACAACACAAATTACTATTTTAATGACGACAATGCTTGGGCGTAGTGCTCGCTCCAGCAGGACACATCTTTTTGCACAAAATCTTATTTTGAAATAAGTAAGGAACCGGTGTTAGAGGTTCATAAATGCCTGTGAAGCCCTATTTGAATAAATATTTAATTTCATTTTATGTATGTCAAATTTTGGAAACTAAGAGCTGTGGATTTTGTTAAAATAAAATAAGTTTGAGCTAATATTCATATGCAATGTTCATGTTATCCAAATAAAAATTTTGTGAATTTATGAAAAGTTATTGAAATATGTACATTAAAATTGACAAAAGATGTATCTGTGAGTGTTCAAATTTGTAAAAAAAATTTGGTCCTTCACTACGTTGTGGGGCCGCGGGCCCACAAAAACGAGCCTACGGACCTGAACACCTATTGGGAGTAAGTATCTTGCAGAAGTACACTAAAGGAAAATTGTACATGCGAGATGACTTCTATCTGCAGTGTGTTGTGTGCATGTGATTGTCTTGGAACCATGTGATTCTGTAATATAAACTAAATTAAATGAATAATAATAAAAAATGTAATGTGAACAAAATAAATTACTTTCTTTATAGCATTAATTATTTATTTGGCCTAATAACGATGATATATACTTTTTTATTTATAAATATTAATATCCTGGGACATTCTTTTACACACGGCCATCTGGTCCCAAACTAAGCAGCAGCAGTGGCCATACCCATTGCGAGGCTCCGGGCGGCAGGTCATTGCGAGGCTCTTTGTCCTTCGTGAAAAGTATGTGATGCGAATCTATGTCGGATTGTTTGGTTTAGGTATTAGTCATGTTTAACAAGAAATGCTAAAGTTATACCAATAAATAAAATTTGAAATCCATCTTTTTTTTTATTTTGTTGGGTTGCGAGAGGCCCCTGCAAGAGCGAGGCCCCGGGCGATTGCCACCCCCTAATTCCACCTCTGCTAAGCAGAGCTTGTACTATGGAAACCAGATAACTGATATACTACTTTTTTTTCTAAAAACACTTATATAGATATTTACACCCAGACACAGAACAAACAGACATGTATACAAATGTTTGTCCTAGATGGGAATCAAACCCGCAACCTTGGGTTTGGCAGTCAGAGTCGCTAACCATCAAGCCAACTGGCCTGTTTAGTTATAATAAACATAAATCTCAAGTTCTTTTATTTACATTTCAATTAAGATTGCAAGTTGATTCAGGTAAACTCATTTTCTAGCTTGCAATCGAACAAAGTAATGCTTTGTTTCGATTCTGATAAATCACTCTTTCTTTAATTTGGTTGGAAACATTGCGCTTTCTACGATCTTAATTGCTTCGCCTTATTGAAGGCATTTTCCGTTACTATGTTATCGACTGCTTAGGTACTACTGCTAAGTTTTACAATCAGATGTCAAATTTTAATAAATATAAAAACCTCACTTATATTTAAAAAAAAGTCATTATCAATAATTTTAAATATAAAAAAATTATTACGTGGTAATATCAAAAAAGAATAACAAAAAAAAAATTGCTCCGAGCATTTCGAAATTTTCTTTCCATATGAAACTTTGCTCCTCTTCGCTGTGTTAAACAATGAAGGTTGTAGGTATGTCATAATTTCCAAACGCCAAAAAAAGGACTTTTTTTAATTTCATAAATATTTTCAGTGCGAAATACAAATAATTTAAAAGCTGAATCATTCGCCCCGTAAGCACATAACCAATGAACGGTTTGAACAAAATGTCAGATAGCTCGCATAATTAACTTATCGCCGATGCTATCGCCGACATACAACGAGTGTTCAAAAATCAGCGCATGGAAATGCCACCAGTGAAAATGCAATGAATTCGTGGAAAAATGATTTGGATATTCACAGAGCGAGAAACGAATGGACGGCCGGTTATTGTCTACTCTCATATAGCCTCCAAATGGACAGCGCTCGTTCAATTTCGATACTTTAACAATACAATAGACGGGAGTAAGGCGTGTTCACTGACCTGTTAAATTAAAAAAGCACTTGCATATTCCAAATAAACTAAATGATTTCACATGGTGGTGTGTGTATTGAATACATACGCTCTGTTCGTTATATAATCAACACGTTTACATTATGTAAGAGTGACATACAACATTAAAATAAAAAACATAGGTAGAGTGTAAAATGTATTAAGGCAAAAATTGCTTATGCATTTAAAACAGGTCATCCTTATAATATTATAAACGCGAAAGTTTGTATGTATGGATATTTGTTCGTCTTTTACGCAAAACTAGCCAACAGATTGGGATGACACTTGGCACATAAATAGAGCATACATATATTGGAATAACATATAGGCTACATTTTATCCCGGGAAAATGTTATATCCCTCGGGAACGCGGGTAAAACCGCGGGGTTAAAGTAAACAGCTAGTAGTTAAATATGGGTTTAAGTAACTTAGAGCCAGGATTAATAGAATTTTGATGAAATTTAAGCAAAATCGTTTTTGATACTTAACTAACACGTTCACATTTTGTGTGAGTTACATACTTTAGTTATTATAAAAATAAATCTAAATAAAACTGTTTAACAATAATATTTGTAAAAATAAAATTTATTAAAGTAAAAATGAAGTGTTTGTTCAAACAGGTCATGGTTTATAATTATGGGCTTCAGTATCTTATGGCCAGGATAATTGAATTTTGATATAATTTTAAGTAATAGTTATTTGTTATACAAGAGTGCAAAGTTGCTTTTTAACCGCGTGCTCAATTTTGATGACTGAGGAGGAATCAAAAGAGCACAAAGTGAAAAATCTTTGCACTCGAGTGCAACACGTAACTTTTCATCCCACCTCAGCGAGGAAATGACTAAATGCAAATTAAAAAGTTATAGAAAATCCGACAAAAAAATAGAAAATAAATTTGAATTAAGAATAATGTAAAGTAGTATTATGAGTAGAAGGATTATCATTTTGATAATATTTTAAAAAGCACCCCACGCTTTTTTACAATAAATTTTTTTTCTTCTTTACACAATTCTTAATTCAAATTTATTTTCTATTTTTTAGTTGGATTTTCTATAAAAGCGTGTTATTTTTAACTATTGTTTATTTTTATTTTTTTTGAGAAACCCTTATACCTGATCATCCTAGTAAGTATAACGGGTTAAACTATTTAGAATATTGAATTGTCATCGGTCCTTAACAAGTATGCCAAATTTCGAGTAAATCCGACGTCTTGAAGGGGGTAAAATCATGTTCAAAGATTCCGTTACATTTCATTTCATTTCATTTCATTTCACGATGTTCTAAATTCAGTTTACTTTATCTCTCTAGAGGATAAAAACGGCTTTTGCACTCAGTTATCGATGAGCAAAAATACTCTTTCCGAGATGGTGGGATGAAAAATAATTTTAGTCGCAAATTCATAACGATCTGTGATTATAGAATATAAATATATAAAAAAAATCAGTTTTTGAACCGATAAGGATTACCAGTATTTGAACATTGACTTCTCTCCATGTTAATCATTTGAAGTGTTTCACGCTTTTTTTCATAAATTTACAATAATTTACATTGTTTTCTTTGATGGAGTGTAAAAAGGGTAAATTTTTGTATAGCCTATAACTCTTTTTTATGACATTGATCTTAGGTATTTCAGTCTTAAAAAATACTCTTACCTTAGAACTAATACAAGAAAGTATAACAGTAATATTATAAGAACTAATAAACCTTAACTTATTATATTATCTATTATTACATAGAAACTTCAATCATAGATACTTTACGCTAGAGTAATTTAAGTGATACGATGTGAGTATTGGCTCCAACTCTTTGGTGAATTAAAAAAAATTGAAATGACAACATTGTTTTACGTTGAGGTATTATTTGTAACTATTTGTTGAGTTACTATAAATACTTGTAAACAGTTTTGTTCATCAATAAATAAACCGGAGATTCGGTTTTTGTATGAAAGAAATGCATCTGAAATCTAAAATTTCCTTCTTCTTTTATCTTCTTTTATATAAATGAAAATTGTAACATGTATGACGGAGCATCAATTCAGAACGGACTGGTTTGGGTGTTCTTTTTGTTGTGATCATAATTATAGGAGATATATATGAATGAAAATTTTGTTAAAATCCTTGAGAAATGTCAGACATTTAAATTGTAGTTTTGTGTGAAAATCTATTTCAAAATAATCTGTCGTTCTCTTTGACAGTTCTGCTGTCATATGTTTTCATAATAATAATTCCGCATTGAATATTGGTATTTTGCTCATTAGTTTAATTCAATTTTTTTTTCATTTGCTCAAACTTTGCTTTTACTCACTCTTATAAGTTACTGATAACCATTGTTTTCTCTAACCCGAACTGGCAGAGTTATCGTCAGCAAGATGGTGCCATAAACAACAAATTGGAATTCGATATTTTGCGAAAAGAAATTAATTTAAAGCGATACTGCAGTGTGCGGGTGGTGATTATATTTTTGGTGAATTCAAAATAGTATGTGAATCAATTTGGTGTTTTGCAAAGATTGGATTGATTTCAGTTCGTGGTATTTTTGTGTTTTGCAAATAGTCAATTGGTTTCATTTCGTGGTATATTTGTTTTAAAAAATGCTACGAGTATGGGGCTGAAATTTCGGTCGACGTACGCCGAACGCATACAACTACATGATTGTTGAGTCAATTAGACTGGGGATACCGAAGACAGCGTTTGGAGGCAAATCAAATACGAGTTTTTTAAGCGTGATCTATCGTGACCAATTATATTCGTTCATTAGGATTTTTCTCCTAGAACTTCTGTTCAGTACTGAAGCTGTAAAAAACACTATAGTTTTTTTGTTTGATAGCCGGCCATAGCGACTTTTTAAAATAAACGTATTAAATTCATTAGGCTCTATGAACCTCGGAATCTTGAAAGATGGGCCTTTCGACCTAAGGAGCCTCCGGAATAATACAACATTGTTGAAGTCGTTTGATGGTGCAGAATACCAGAACAAATCTGTGGAGACTTTAAGCGTACGGATGTTGCTATACACTATCTTGTGAAGTTCCTAAATAAATTGAACCTACCCGGTCTACCATCTCACATATTTATTCTCTGAGTGGAGTGGGAGAGTGGGTGGTGGGTGCTCCAGTAAAGATTTTTTCCTCTTTTTTATACCACATTGGCCGACAAACACGCCGACGGTCCACCGGATGGTAAGTGATCACCGCCGCCTATGGACATCTGCAACACGAGGGGAGGCATTGCCAATGCGTTGTGGACCCGGAGGCGTGAAGTTCTCATATACCTATAATTTCACCGGCCCTCTTAGCTTTCAAAGTAATACAAGAAAATGGAAACAGCAAATGGTATGTTACTGAGAAATCTAAATCTACCCAAGATGTGCAACGGGACCAGGTTGCGTGTAAATAGCTTACATCAAATGTGGTAGAGGCCATTGTATTGATTGGCTTTGCTTGAAGTGAATCGGTGGATATACCAGGGATACCACTTAAATCATCGGAGTACCCATTCGAGTTTAAAATACTTCAACTCCCCGTTAGGGTTTGCTTCACAATATCAAATAACAGCGGGAATTGATCTGAGATTGCTTTTCGCATGGTCAGTTTTACTTGTCCCGCTTAAGAGTGGGCTTCTAGAAGTCGAATATGGTCGAATTAGCATCTGAAGAGTATATAAAAAGGAACTTCAAGTATAAACTGATTAGTATAGATTATTTACTACTGAAGTTTTTCTTAGGTAGGTTTTCTGCGCGATTGACTGTGAAGAAATTTCTGTGTATCAAACCTGAAGTCTGCGTGAAGTCACAGCAATGGGTAGTCTTTTTAAGTCATCAGCGAAGAAGCACAAGTGATAATGGCGTTTTTTTCATCTTAGTTATCTATTAAAACTCGGAATAAACCAAGGCAAAGTGGGAACGTCATTAACTGAAATTATAATGTAGAACTTCGGAATGTAGGTATTAGGTTTATGTAGAGACCTTTATGAAATTCAGAACATTTTTTTATTTATTGGGTCTGTTGATTTACTTATTTTGTTAGTGTACGTATGAATTGCTTTGGTTACGTTATTAGCCAAAAGAATAAAAAATCACAAAACACATATTTTATTCCAAAAATTTAAAATTATATTTTTTTTTTATACCAAATGGGCCGACAAGCAAGCACCTGATGTTAAGTGGTCACCGCCACCTATGGACATTTGCGACACTAGGGGCATCACCAATGCGTTGTCGACCCTGAGACGTGAAATTGTTAAGTCTCATGTGCCTGTAATAAAGACAGTAGCTGCAATTATTGTTCTTTTTTATTTATTGGGATTTGTTGATTAAATTATTTATAATTATAAAATAAAATAAAATATTATTAAATTACAGTTTTTGTCGACAAATTCATAAAACACAGTACAATTATTATTATGTACGTTTGTATTACAGTTACGTAATAAGCTAAAATAATCAAAAATTACAAAACATATATTTGATTCCAAAAAATCGAAATTATAATGTAAATATTAAATTATGGGTTGTATAAAACACAGTAGGGCAAGAAATACATATTATGTGTGAAATCAATTATTGATTGACCCTTAAAATAACGTGTACTACCACTAAACAATAGGGATAGGTTACATACAAATCAATTAGTAAATTCAACACGAGTACGAGTAAATATAAATGTGTTGAGAAGTGATTCTGCAGCGTAGTAGTTCTTAGTAGTCAACAAAGTAGTAGTTGGAGTTTGCCGCACATTTTGCAGGTTTCGTCGACAACGAACCGTTCATTTAATCATGGTTCCGTCATCCCGAAACCCGAATCATGTGCGGATTCTTCGTTTACTTCATTTTCTTCTTTCTTTCTTCAGAACCGCGTACACAAATGTATGTAAAATTGTAAAGCAAATAAAATATTTACATAATATTATAAACTATTTAAAAACATGTAACTTTGACCTCTTTTTCAATAGAGGAAGAAAATCATGATAAGTTTCCTAGAAACATGCTTACCCTAATTTTAATTAAGGAATGGATGGGCAATTAATTAATTAGGCAGTGTCCACGTGAAGTAAATAAACGACTTAATGACTGGCACCTAGTGCGCAGTGGTGTTGTTTTCATCGAATTTGTTGGAGGTAAATTGCATCGTACTTTCCTTCTAATATTATAAATTCAAAAGTGTCCTTTCTCGGTTAATCGGATCAGGTTGGTTCTTTGCACAGATATAGCTAATAACGCGGAGGAGCAAGGCTTTTTTTATCCTCCACGTTTATTATTACCGCGAGGTGAAAGCTTGTGGTCTTTATAAAAAAATATTAATATAATATAATCTAACTAGAAATTTAAACCTCATTGTTATTGGATTTTTTTTTATTATAGTAAAATCATTGCCAAATTAATTGATACCCACATAATGTTATCTTTCTAAAAGTATTTTAAAATAATTGTATTTTCTTATTGCTATGACAAATATATCTTAAATAACATTTTCCTGATGTCCTGGAATAAAAATGTTGCTATTCTTTTATAAAAACACATATTTGCCCAAAAACTAAATGTAGGGCAGTAACAATTAGCCGAAAGTTGTATCCCTTATCGTATGTCTGCTAAACAAGATTAACGGATGTTTAAGCATTTCCCCTTGCAACAGATGACCAATTGTTCGTTCTCCCATAACGGAGCTAAAAGTTTTCCCATTTATTCAGTGCTCATACGTCAAGTGGATATAGCTGGTGCGGGCTGGGGCTGGGGCTGGGGCCGGGGCCGGGGGGCGCGCGGGGAGCGGGTGGCGGGCCGACGCCGCGCGCCGACGCGTTCCGGCGTGATAAGGCGGGCGGGTCCATTGTCGCGGCGTCGGCGCACGTTTCCTCCGCTGCCGTCGAGCCTACCGCATTGTTCCCTCTCGTAATGAACAAACTTATTCCCGAGGCTAATGCTGCAAAAGCGCCGTCGAATGCCGAATTTGCTTACTTTAACGTTATCTCGATGAATTGTCAACTTGTACCTACATTACATGCACGCTATGACAATGCCGCTATTATAAGTCCGAAAACCATTGATCGGCCTAGTTTTGTTTGTGTTGTTTGTAGTTACAGTGGTGTATGTGTAACATCTTATTAGCACAATTAGATGAGCCTCTCAAGCCTCTTATGGCTGTTTATATAAAGACCCGCAATCTATTAAGACAGATACGACATTCAATGACAGCGTATCAGTAGGTATTATAATGGTCGTTGCCCTCATTTGTTTCATTATATTGCAGTTTTTTCTACCATCTACAAATATTTAATATATACCCATTAATTAACATTTAATAAAAAGTTAATGAATAATCTAGTAAGATATTTACACCCATGTAAGATTAATAGGTTCTGAGAAATAAGATCTGTGTTGTGTATCTACAGATTTTAATTGGAAGCGATTGTTATCCGCTAATTGATTGTATCGTATTCCGCTAAACAGCGGTATAAAATTAAGGTTTATTTAAATCTAAACCCATTATTTATAGATGGATATTAGTAATGAATCTTTTGTAACTACTCATTCAGTTCTTCAATATCTACAAAATGGATATTACACTTAGCTACGGAAGTGTACACAATATATTTTTTTAATAGTGTTGTTGTATTGCTCGGAGCTTTGTAAAGCGTGCAAGCTGGATTAAATCTGGAAAATAAATTGGTTCTGTTATTGGAGCAAACAATTACCCATATTTTTATTAATCGGCGCGCCAGGTCCCCTAGGACGCGGTACACGATATCTCCCGCTCCGCTCCCGCGCCGCGCTTCCCGTCCCATTATCTAGCAGACACCCGCTAAAATACAACCTCCCCGCTCCCCAACTCTTCGCCTACATATTATGCATTCTCCGTGGTACCTAAATTTCTTATTCATTCTAATACATTCAAAATTGTCCCATAGTAGTAGCGCTCCATTTTCAATAGCGAAAAAATTTGAGACGACCCGGCAATAACTCTGAAGGGAGAAAATCGCATTTCGATCGAAAAGAGGGCAAATCTTTTATGTAATATGAGATTGTCATCGCGATTATTACAGGCAAATAGAATACGCCGGATCAGTAAGTAGGTTATCTTCTTGCTTCCTTTGGCCGGAATCATTTTATTGGATGTTGCGAGGTAGGTGCTTATTTTATATTTTGCGATTGTCACCTCAAAATAAAGTGTCTATGTAATAATAAAACAGGGAAATAAATTGGTAGATTATTTGGATTATTAGAGGACATACAAGTGGTAAATGAAACATACATGGGAATAGGATCCATCTTATTATATTACAATATATAGGTAATACATATTGTTAACTATATTATGTCATAAAACCAATTATTTACCAAAATATCAAAGAAATATTTAGTACTTATGCATGATAAAAGGCCCTATAGTATTTGCTATTTCTTTATAGCATAATAATATGACTGAAAACTTTTATCGTTCGAGGGGTGACGTCAATTTGTGAGAAAACGCTTTGCCGGTGACTCGAATTACTCACAAACAAAATGCCTGTCACGGGGTTGAAATATTGTAAGTTTATCAGGAAACTGTTCGCCGAGACGAAAATGTTTTCACAATAAAGAAAATACATATTAGAAGTGAAGTAGTTTAGTTCGTAACAACCATTTGCGATGTGCATATTCCATGAAGCGTGAATTTCTTGTGCATGGAATCTTTAATTGCGATTTGCAGAAAGCGAATATCGCTGCGACGCTGCGTTCTAGGTTCACGTATCGCTAATACGTATACGATGCGGCAGCAGATGTGCAGAGCCGGAAAAATCACACATTATTAGCTGACTCGCACGAGAAGCCATTGCATGCCAACGACATATTCATATTTAAATGTGACGATGCGACTGTAACTCGACAGAGTTAAGCCATGTGTGTAACGACGCGCCGGGTTTCTTAGCTGCTATAAAATGTGTTGAAGATCTAATTTATTTGTTAGCGTATAGATTTTAGCATAAAATTCGTAGATTAATAAATTTATTAATAGTTTATTAAAGGAAAGTTTTTTACTGTTCGCAATACGATATCTTTTTGGTGATATTTGATTTAGATAAGATAGTAGGTAGTTGTAGATAGAATCATTGGAAGATCTGATATGAGAAACCTTTTTGAAGTCGGGATTATATTTTTCATCAGCTCCTTTCATAGAAATGTACATTCAGCAGGTATCAACATTGGTCCGTTATATCCGAAGAGACTTTCTTTTCAAAATCTTTATTTTATAATGAAGGATTTGAACCATTATTATATCGTTTGTAGTGAGAGTATACTTACACCTGTATGTCTATGAATGTGAACAGGTAAGTAAGGATCTTTCTTTACCTAAATATAGAAATAACATTGTATCAAAATAAAAAAATAGGAGAGTATTATATAGAATATAGCGGAGATGTTCTCGTAAATAAATTTACTTCTCGGCGAAAAAGTGTGTTTATAAACTTAATTTAGAGCTAGGGGAGAACGTTTTCGCATGTTTTTATAGAGGGTCCAGCGAGGCCTTAATTATTAGTTATCTCTTCGTGTTAATACTTCAACTTTGACGCATAATGGTCAAAATTCATATTCGATTTGGATTCAAAATCTTTGGATTAATTTTCTTTTGACAGAAATTTATATAAAGGTAATGTCAAAAATTTACATCAATCTGGTGACTTTGGGTCGAAATTTTAAAACAAAAGAATAATATTCACAAAGTTCAAAGTACATAATAAACACATAAACGAATCAACGATGTCTATTTCATACATAAATACAAAGTAAGTATCTCAACCGTAAAGTGATTGTTTGCATCCACAAACAATGTGGTGTTTGTCACAAACAGAAATATTTGGAAGTTTCAATTTTATAATAAGCGTCAGTCACCGTGACCACAATGAATATTGAACATGATATTTCAGCGGTACACAATCAAAATGAGTTACAAAATTACAAAGCCTAAAAGATCCTCTCTTAAATTTCCCAACTACAATACAAAGGGATAAAAATGTTGGTTGCAATTTTGCGGAGAGTCAGCGACTCAATCCCGCGCCGCTCCGGGGAGCTAAACCGAATTTATGGTTTGAAAATTAAACTTAAATTGGATATTACCGAGTTATTTTTTAACATTTGCATTTAGAGAATAATTAAGCTGAAATTCGTTTCATGGTAATTTCATTTGATGGATATGAAAATTTTACATTGAGATTAACATTTTTTTTGCCGAATTTTACACCCGTGAGTCGGGTTATCAGATATTAGCTAGGTTTTAATCGAGGTTTAAAATTGTGGATTCGATTCCCTAACCCAGGTCATGCGAGCCATTGGCGCGCCCTTATTGTGGCCAGCATCGTAGCTCGTAGGACTCGTAGCACTCGTAGCCACTGACGTATGTGTACTTGTCACTGTGTGGTCTCTACGCTACGCCTATTCTACAAGTATGGTTTACCCAGCTTTGATTCCACAAATAGATCCATTAGTACTGTGTTATCCTGCTTGCTTTTTTATGTTAGAAAACTCACTTCGGAGATTTACGTAAATGTACTTAATTTTGAATAAGAAAGAATGAAGAAGATAACATTTAGAGTTAGAATATAAATAACTTTAAACCTAAACGAAAAAGCTATTAATTTTTGAATCACTGATGTACTCACTTGTAGTTCAACAAGTGTGAAAATTTCACCGCTCGGTGAAAGTAGGAGTAAGGAAAAAGAGAAAACTGTTGAGATTACTTTTGTACAGCGTGTTGACATTGTAGGCTTTTATCACCCTTTTTATAGGGGAGAAATCTCTGACACATATTTAAATAGGCAAACAATATTGCTCCGTGAGCAAATAGAAATAGTACCTATATAGGAGAAAGTTTTATCTCGGTTTAAATAAATAGGGATTCTTGAAAGATTTTGAAATTAGAAACAAGTCGAGTATTTTTTTCTGCCAGTTTTAGTCACCCTCATCGTAAGTGACGATAGAGGAAGGTAGAGCTCAATGGAAAGGCTTTAAAATTTTTGCAAATTCTTATGAAGATCAAATTATTCAAATTACATAAAAATATTTTAGCGAAACAACGATGGAACAAATCTCATTGTTCAAACGAGTAACCGGAGTTAAGAAGATGACACGCCATATTTTAAGTATCGAAGGAAAGTCGACACGAAGGCGACACCTGGAGGAGGAGACAGGTGTTCCTTCCCTCCCCAGCTTTATTGATATTACGGTGGGCGCATTAACCACTCCACGCGTTGTGTATTGGCTTTCGCATGAGGGGCACTACAATAAAACTAGAGTAGCAGATTGTGCCCCACAATATAAAAGTCGCAGTCTATTGAGATATCTTTATTTACTAAACCACTTGTCACATTATTATGATTGGTATCTATTTACTAATTAATGTTATTGGAATTTATCTGCTGGGTATGAACCGGTTTGATTTGGAGGATATCTTTTATGTTTTTTTTTAAATTGCTAAACTTAGGATCAAAAATATCAACTTCTGAATTATTTTATCTACTCATTATTGATTGATATTCCTGGAACACGACTTCTTGGTTACTTGCAGCTATTTGAACCGTTATAAAATGAACAAATCTGACCCTAATTATGCATGTTTACTTCCCACCTTATCAGTTCTATTCAGTTAATGTGTTTAAAAACGAATTATTAAATACCTAAAAGCAATAATATATACAGTGCAATACACAAACACCGCAATGTTCGCTCAATACAGTTGAATACAAGATAAGAATAAGTGTTTTATCTTGATTGCAAGTCGATATTCAAAGCCGTAGTGTCTGGGTGGCGCGGCGTCAGGCGGGCGGAGCGCATTGTCGTTGCCGGACCGCAATAATGAGAGAGCTCCTCCATTACGGATAAGAGCTTATATTTCTATACGTCGCAACGGTCAGTGGCGACGGTTTCTGCCTGTAATTGTGTCCGGTTTGCGTCCACCTGAACCAACTGCAGCAATCATAGCCCCGGGCATACGTGCTCTTCCTTTGCCGAAGCCTTAATTCAGTTTTAATTCTGTCTCGCTGCACAAGAAGCCCTGCAATCTATCACTGCATACGTCAAGCTAAGTGGCCGTCTGCGGGCACGGACTATTTCCTTAGTTTCTAAGTTGGTTCCGGCCCCAACAGGGATAAAAGTTTGCACCGAGATGGCGTCGCCAGGCCGCGAATGCCGCAACAACTGCCGAACTTTGCAGCACTTTAATTAGTATTTACTCTCCTTTTGCTATGCTTATTAAGTCACAAGTTGCTTGGACTTTAGTGAGCCTCATGTAACTTTTTTTATTATAAAATTACTTTAATTTGATGTTTTACTGACTTTCGATAAAATAAAGTTGGGGGAAGCATGCAAAGAATTTTATCTACCGGATTAAATAATGTTGAAGTTAACAATATTTCGGAAGGTATGAGTTAATTAACTCAAAATAATTCTCTAAAATGTGTAGGTTATTTTATTAGTTAAACATTATTATAAAGCAAAGTAGCAATAAAAAGCAGATAATAGAGATTCGAACCATTTTTATGAAATGTATCTTAAGGAAACAAATGCAGGAGATTTAGGTATGTACGTTGTTAGAAGCAGACATAGAAAATACGGTGCAGGTAGATATTATTAACGTTAGCACGGACTACAGCCTATTCGGGATTTCCCTGTAAAGCCGTTCTCAATAGATGGCGTCGGGTAATAAGCTCAGCGATGGGCTATTACGAGGCTACGAGAGAAATTCGTATCGTAGAGGGAGCCTACACGGTATCGGTAGCGTGCTGCTTTTATGGAACAAGTGGCGGATTGAAACGTGCGAGTCGGTCACAATAGCGATCGATTAGAAATAATCCCTGCCCCTGTCCGCAAATTGCAACAATTGTTTGTCGAGCGCAGAACGTATCCACCGTACAATTTTAGATAAAATTGAACCAGCACTCACCACTGGCTAATAGGTTTTCGGCCATCAAATTTTATGCCTGTTTATTTTATAAGCACCTAGTAAAGACTAAATAGGTTTTTTAAAGCTTATAAATCGGAAAAAATGGGTGAAACCGTAGGACAGTAACTAGTTTAATAGAAATAAATATACAACTATAAGATTCTGGCTGGTGTTTTTATAAATCAAGCATGAACACGTTTTTCTAAAAAAAAACATTTTTGATTCAGCTGCTCAACGTCTAAAGATACACTCAAAGAAGTACCTACTTACCTGCTACTAAGTAAAAGCCGCATCGAGGTAGTTCACCTGTTCTAAAACAACAATCCCTTTTCGGTCACTCGGATAAATACATCAGTTAATGGTGCTTTATTTTTGCAGGGTGTTCCTGTACTCTTAAGTGCACAGTAGCTTGGATGGGAAATTTCCATGTCGCAAAATGTCATAGTTAAAATCTTTCGAAAATATAAATGTCAAATTACTACTTTTTATGTAATTTTCAGATAAGTATACAATAACTATTATACTATTATTTCTTATTTGTACTGATTAATAAGACTTTGGAATGTCAAGAGTAAAATCTGTCGTTAATTAAAGTAAGTTTGTAATGACAAATAATTGAGATGTTGATGCAAGCGCATACAAACACTTCAATCGAATGCTGTTATTGTTGAATGTTCATTGATTCGATAATCCTTGTTTGCAATGACGTGGAAACATGCAGAGCGGCAACTCTGTTATTTTAGCGATACTGTCCTCATTAAGCATTAACACATTACCCATCAAAGAGAATTCAGTTTAGATCCATTATTTTCTAAATTTATATATGAAATAGTTTTTCTTGTGTGAAGAAAACAATTTAAACGCTTTTAGATGAGCCAGCCAATCTGATTATACAATGAACAAGACTGTCACCGCCTTTAACTCCTCAAAATGAGCTCGCTGAGATTGTTATAATGTCGCCAAATTTAATTGAATAAGGCTCGCTTACATTTTACGACACGGCGCGAGGTGACGGGCTAAAGCCGCAGCGTTAATCTCCTAGGTAAAATCAATTGCCAAAAATGTATTTATGTCGACGAATCGGTTTGAGTTAGTGTCTTGAGGGCAGAGGTTAAGATATCTTTTCGCGTGTCCGGAGCCCGCGGTAGGAGAATCATATCAAAGTAAATTATTTTCTCGTTTACAAAAGTGCACATCTCTCTCGTGTGGTTCGCGCTCGGTAATGTGTTTTAGTTGGTTCCCAGAAGGTTCATTTTTGCAGGTGTGTAACGAGGGCTGAGTTTTTATTGAGAAATTTATAGAGCAGCATTTAAGATCGTCACTGCCGCACCGATCGCAGCCGGGTCCGCCGCCCGCGCCGCCGCCGGCCGCCGTTGGCGTCGCGGTGAAGACATCTCGCTGCCCCTTTATTGCTTGCTTCAAATTAATGTCTCGACCTCATAGCGGAGGATTTTCTACTTTGTGGAAACGTTTACCAGATTTTATTACGTAAATATTTTATGAGAAAAGAAAACAAATATCTACTTTGATCATCTAGACTAGAAGGTATTGCTACTTGGAACTATTTTTTATAATTTAATTTATATTTCTTCTTATTTACGGGACTAGAATTACCAATAGAGGTTAATAATTTGTATTGTTACCGTGTATAATCGCCAATATTAATTTAATAAACAACAAACTGGAAATTCTGAAGTGGGTAGTTTTCCGGTCGTTGAAGCGGATAGTTTGTCAATGTTTTGCCCAGTTTACCGCATCATAGGCCGCACGTCCGCGTCGGGGTAAAGTAAGGACACAGAGGTAGGCGGGGCGCGTGTAATTTTCAGATTAGTTTGTTCAGTAAGCGAGCCGGCTAGGTTGTCGGCGCGCCGCAAATATGTGGCCAATAATAACGCCTAGCCACCGGCACCGAGCCTCACGTCGATCCACACCATACTTTCGATATATATTGCCACGTTAATAAAAAAAATATTAACTATGATCTAATGGTTCAAAACTATGCCTTTTTCATCATGCTTTATTAGTATTAGGTGATGTCAAAAATTTACATTAAGATTTAACGTCTTAAGAAAGTGACAAAAATGATCATAATTAATAGTCAAAAAGATACAAGTCACTGAGCAGTAATCAAAGTTCTTTAAAAATAAATAAGTACCACCCAGATGTTTATTATCAGTTCCTCTCGCAATAAATAAAGTCGTATTATATTCTTGAGCGGACGATCTCGCAGCTCTATAAATCATTTTTATTGTGCTGTCGAAGGGTCCCGGTTAATGGTGGAGTTTGAACTAAATTGGGTCGACTCCTTCAGTAAATAGATAATGCCTACTAAATACAGGCTATGATCGTCGATAAGTAGGCGCAGATGAATACGCGTTTTGATTTTAGGAAGCACGAGTACCAAATGTGAAGAGGAGCGTGTTTTATTTTTACGAAAAAGAAACAAAGGTATTGTCCACGGTCCATTAGTTCGGTTCAATTAAAATCAGTGCACAATGCAGCGAAAGAATGTTCATTTTGTTGGTACGGGGCGTAGCAGCGCGCGCGCCGGTCGCTCACATGAAACAATGAAAGCTTTGACATTACTTCCGGTAGTTGCGTCGCGTTCTACCCGGCACGCCTCATTTCATCTTTCTCCTTCACAATGCACATCAATGCGGACGTCTACAAAGTACTCCAAGTACCTCAGTTATACAGACAGATAAACAGGCCAGTGGGATCCGCCACCGTACGTTTTATTATATCGCTCAATATTGTACTGCAATAGATGAAATATGCAATAGGTACTATGGAGGCTGCGATTTATTTTCGAGTAGGTAGTTAACACCTATCGAGATGCCGGAGTTATTTTACTAAAATAAAACGTTGTAATGATAATAATAACCTATGATAATGAAATAGGTTGTTTTTTTCTAGTAGCTATAATTACATGCATTAATTAAGGTAATAACCTTTTTTTAGCACGAAGCTAATAAAGAAAGATAAATTTGATTTTTTTAGGATACAGCTTCGCTCTTCCAATTGTTAAAGAAAACGTTGTCCTGTCCAAATTTGAAAAATGTTTTCGACGTACTTACTGTATGCCTAGTAATTTACTGATGCCTTAAATTATAACTAGTTATCATTTTGAGGATAAAGACTAAAATTTACCTACCATGTTAAATCGGTTTGATATTATATAGAATATCAATTTTGTTCATGCAGGTCCAATAAGCTTTCGATATAAAACTGAGATATAAAAGGAGGTTATTTGGTTTCGCAGGCAATAACGTGGCATTCTTCGAGGACAATGAAAACTGCACTTGTCGTTTGTTGCGGTTGGATATTTGATTTTGGTTATTGTTTTTAAATTATTCCAACTCACCGAACAATGTTATATATTACGGTTCACCTAAGTTCGATTTTGGTATATAACAAACATCTCTTAGTAAATTGGAAGCAAGATATCTTATCGTCGAAGTGCAACAAGCGACAAGATTGGAAGCTTCGTTGCGGCGACAAACAATACAAAGGAGGGTTTGTGACTAGCTCGTTAAGACGAGAGGTCGCCTCAAGACAATCAGTGGTGAGGCCTCGATCTCAGCACAGCTCAGATTTAGCAAACTAGCGGTTAAATGTATCGAGGGTTCCGATTGCCTTCTCAAATTGCACACAAATCATTTCATTTATGGTTTTTGTATAATATTTCATTATGATATACTTATTATTATTAGAATTAGTTACTAGATATTCGTTTTAAATATAATTTTATAATGGAATTCCGCAAGGCCACGCCAGAATCTATTAGTTGATTTTTAATAGTATAATATATTTTCTTTTGATAGTATAAAACGTCTCTATTTGTCAGTTTGTGATCTTACACAATAGATTTTGATGCGTATTCATCGTAATTTAGCGTAGGTATTATATACTTTCTGGACGGGCGAAGGCTCTATCGCTCTCTTTCAATATACATTATATCTGTACTTATATAGTACTCAACAATATTAATATAATACTCAACCTACGAAATATATCTACCTACAAATATGTTGAATAAATACATCTTTAACATTTTATTACATTCCCATGTTAACACATTTTTAATTTAAAATTTCAAAGTAACTTAATAATCTCACAATTAATTTTAAATAATCTTATACGGATTTGGCTGAGTTTTTATTCTCATACCTATATGTACTGTTATTTTATTAATAAACAGCAAACAGGTAACATACATAAAAATGAGCGAGCTTATAAAAAACAGAGAACTTTGCCTTGTGAATAAACAATGTTGATCAATATAAAACCCTCCCAGGTAAAACAATTGCATAAACGAGTATTGGATAGATAAAAACAAACAGGAACTGTATTTTTTATAAAGCAATTCCAATAACAGTACGCACGATTACGTTTATTGAGAGGATTAAACCGGCGGCGTACGTGTAACGAAGTACATTTATGAACCAGGCGGTGCAACATTGCGACGGGAAAATCTTAAAAATCCTCTAAATGTAACTCCCAGGTCTTCTTATTAAGCGATCCTAGAAGTAATTGTGGCAGACTTACAAAGTTAAGCGGTTGAGGTAAGCCGCCTACCCGAGCGCACCCGTGAACGCTCATAATCGTTATTTTGTCTGCGGACTTTATAAATTGTGTGTAACCGACACTAACCTATGTTTCCCGATTATTATTTTCTCCTTTCTGCAAATATTTTGATTATGTTTCTAAGTAATTAATTAAGGGTTTACTTGGGTCTTTTACATATTTCGTTACAAGAATGCATACCTACTTTCCTATCATTTTATAAATAAATATAAATTATTACACTGTACATTCTAGTTATGATCATATTCAGTAGACTATACCTTACCTAAGCTAAAATGAAACAGTAATGAATTTTAGGAATCGCCGCTCTACTCAAAATGTCGAATCGCACAATTAACATAGGCATATATGAATGATTCAGTGAAATGTTGAAGTTATCGAATCGGGCTACATTTGACTGCGTACATGACACCCAGTGAGGGGCTGCGACGTCCGCCGGCCTATTCACGCCACACGTCACGCTCTGTGAGGCTCTAGCATACAGTACGTGTTCACAATAGTCATTCTGTGGCATAGGTAAAGAGGCAGGTGAATTCGATCAATTTAGTACACGCTGTGATGTCTCTGTGGGTACGTTATGAATGTCCTACATTATAGTCTATTATCTCGCATGATATCAATACTTTTTAAGAGTAGTAATCTGTAGGTAGCAGTACTTTACGGCAGATGGTTGCAAAGTTGCGAATAATGACAGACATGTCAAAAACATTTTTGGGTGGTTTTAGTGATCTTTGATCTTCTACCCCACCTTTCTTTTTTATTACTTTAATAAATATAAAGAGGAAGGGTCTATTATTTTTGCATTTATACGTCTGCCCTGCCAGATTTATCGATGGTTGTGATTTATTTGAGACTAGCTGCCACCCCGTGGATTTACCCACGGTTTTGCCGTGAACATTAGAATTCTATGTCGTTGTATATTGTTGATTTTCAGGAGACAATCTTCTAATACTCTATAAAAAAGGCAGCCGTAATGTATTTTCGTATATGTATATGAAAGCACAAATTTTTATGTACCGAATTTCTGTAAATACGGCGTTAATGTATTTTAGCTTATTTTGCATTATTTCGTTTGTATACAATTACTATAATTAGATGTATCAAAAGTCGAATATCATGAAAAAGTTTGATTGGTTTCAAATCACACGAAGCCGGCAAATCCACAAAACTCATTAAAAACAAATAGGAAAATGCGTAACATCATATCTACCAATGTGTACCTGTTGATTATTGGTTTAATATTTTGATGTTTCATTTAATTAGCATTTCCGTTAATTTCCGAAAATAATTACGTTACATATGCTATGCATTTTAATGTTATTAAATTAACGTTTTAAAATATTCTATCGAATATCTGTTTTCATTGTTATAATTTTGGAGACTTCAACTTGAAAAGTCATACTATTTATTTTTTGCCGTTGTACTTGTCGTTATTATTGTTTAGGATATATAAGATTCGAAAATGGCATTTAATTTATACTTACTGGCCTAAAAACGTGAAAACCTTCTGCAATTTATTATATTTTAAAATTAAATATATCAACATTTTTAAGGCGGATTTTTTAATTTAAGAAACATTCCGAATAACTTAATAGATAATGGTATTGAACTAACACTTATAAAATGAATTACCGCTTACGAAGAAATTAATTTACGGACTTAATTCAACAGTAACCAACACCAAGCAAACATTGAAACATGTCACCTAGCCACGGATCAATTGACTTAGTAATACAAGCAGAAGAGCGAGCACCCTCATATTTCGGGACCTCACTTTAAAATTATATGAATTATTCATAGGCATGTGGGCTTAAATGTGTTTTACTGTACACGCAAAAGTTTCCATAATAAACCACTGCGTAAGTGTTCAGTGAGTGAAAATAAAAAATAAAAACGAGGACGGGTTTGTGTAGTAGTTAGCCGTGGAGTGCCTTTATTATGGCCTACTGTTTCATTACTAGATGACTGAACCGATGGGTGAAAAGCTGGAATTTCCCTTTGTTGTAAAGCATTTTTGCTACTATCCAACACTGTTAGATGATAGTGAACTCGAATATCATGTATGCTAAGTCCATTTTTCAACTCCGGAATTCATTGTTAATCATGATGTCGGGAAAAATGGTTTTTGATCATCTAAGTAGATAATATTTTACCGGTAAGCCTGAGAAAGTATTGCCTTTCTTATTGTACACTAATATTCGTGCCGTGGTTTTATATGTCAACATTTTTTCAAGTCCTTATTAGTGCTTATATATCTTGCAGATAAGATTTTATTTGCTCAACATCGAAACATTTCTGATCCAACTTTTTGGGTAGGAAAGGAGTAAAAACAAATGATATCTGCTGTCGGGAAATTTATTCGATGGTCCAGTATGATGTGTATTAATATTTTTGAAAATAGAATTGTGTGTGTTTGTTTCGCACCACATTGGACCGATTTTCATACCGTTAAAATTTTTCGATCTAACTAAAATTTGTTATACTTTATGTTTCAAAATGTTTCTCATGGGAAAAGCAGTGGTAAAAAGGTTAAAAGTAGACCGAAGTGAAATACAGACATCAATTTAAAAACGAACATGTCTTTATATTTAAAATTCTTGGGGGTTTGGTGGGTGTTTTCATGATAAGAATTTTTATTAAACTTTCTGACCAAATTTTACTGAAATATAATATCTCGAATATTCAGTTAAATAATCATTTGTTTTTAGCCTCATCAGCACCTCTTAATAATTATTTTATAACATTTTTCCTTTTTTATATTTACGATTTTAAATAATATATTTTGTGAGTAAGGTCTATGGCAGAACAACGTCTGCCTTCCGGGTCCTAGTTTTATCAATAAAATTTTAACTATTTCATGCTATTTTTGGTTCGAATAAAAAAGAAGAGCTTTTTACAGATTGTTATAAAAAAACGAAAACATAAAATTCTCCGTACTAGTGAAATTGAGAATCGCTGTTAATTGTTGAATTGTTTGTATTAAATAACAGATCTCTTGTTTGAGAAATTGGAATGATATATAATGCTATGAATAATAATTCCATCATTTTTAATTTGATATTGTAATTTTTTTTTAATGTATTGCGTTTAAGTATTTCAAGTTTCATTTAAGTATTTTAAGCTTAAATCTGAAAATATGGTTGTTAAAGTACAAATGTTAAATAGATTACCGTGATTTAAAAAAACTGCTTCATATAACATGTTTATATTGGAATAAAAAAAATTGGTTGAATTTTTACATAAAATGTAAGTAAACCCTGAGTTCTAAAATTGACATTACGATAATACCTTCTTTATAAAAATAACCATTAAATAAAATAAAAATAAGAAAATGAGAAACACTGATGTTGTCAGATAGCTTACATCCAAAATTGCAAGGAGTCCGTTAAAGAATTTGGCAAAATATCAAAGTTTAATGAAAACAATTCCGTCCATTATACTTATACCATTATTACTTTAGGAATTATTTTTGAGAAACCTTTTTGGAGATTTTAAAGTGTTTTGTTGTAAAAAAAGGATATTAATATGAAAAAGTTTATGCAGGTTGCTAAGAAATCAAAGGCTGTAAAATATTCTCCGTGATTTAAAATTTTAGAGAACTGGATCACTTTTTTTTTTAAAACATGACTGTGACATTTTTATTTTAAAGAATTTTAATTTAACTGTACTTTGGATATTTGGTTTAATGAGTAATTTATTGAAAATTGTCGATAGCTTGATTCCTTAAAAAAATGGAATTTAAAATAGATACAAAATATACAATATCTACGTAGTAACAAGTCATAGATATGGTTGAAATCCGTATTTTGCGGGAACAGATGAAGTAGGTACTGTTGTAAAGTATAATGGTTTATGTTCAAAATTTTGCTGTATTTGTAGATAAAAATAAAAAAAAAAACGAAATGACGGGCATTTTTTTTTCAATTTTTATGAATTTTATCTGAAATAAATATGTTTCCAAAAATAATATTGCGTCAGAATTACTTCTTTCTTCTTTCAGGAACCATTTTGAAGCTGTTGTGGAGATAAAGTGCTAAAAAATCCGAATATTTCCTAGTGTTAACTTCTTATACGAATAACATCTAAAAAAAAAACGAGTTTTAGAGGAAAATTTAGTAAGAAAACTTTTTTTTTAAAACCCTAAATTCATACACTAAGTACGTTTTTAATGTATAAACTTTTTTTTTAATAAATTGTGATAGAGTCGATACTGCTAGATATGACTTCTAATAATTTGTTAAAATACGAAGTTCTAGCCAATTAAAATTAACTCTTTTGGAGATATTAAGTTTTTTAACGCCCGACTTACCTTAGGGAAAGAGTTTCGAAAAATTCTATTGTAGCCTCGCGTAACGTATTCAATGCATGAACCAAACTCATGAATCGGTTCAGAAGTCTTAAAATGGCGATAATTACCTAAAAAGCTTCTCTTATCTATCTGAATTAATAAAATTTAAGTGCATGTCTGCGATTTCAAAATACCTACATGTGATTTTTTTTTAACTGCTTTTTAGATGATGCCTTATTAAAAATGGCCGTTCTTAGAATTTCGTTTTAGCTTCAGTAACTTTAAATTTGACCTTCATAAGTTGCCTTCCGAGGGCCTAAACTGAATAAATGGTTTTGAATTTTGAATTTCTATCTGTAAGTTTATCTCGACTAATCTCCAAAACCAGTGATCGAATTTAAATAAAGAATAACTCATAGAGTAAATATTTTCTGGATTAACTCATAAGACATTTTTTATCGCGGATAATATTAAATTCTTCAAGAACCCGTGTAAAACCGTGAGGCGGAAGTGAGTTTAAAATTTAGATAAAAAATGTGCAACGATGGAGGATGACGAATTTAATTAAAACAAACATAAAAAACCTTTTATTCCATTCTAATACCATTTCGTAGTTTTCTTTGCTAAATTATTATAATTAAATTATTATAGTTTCCCAACAACAGTTCGATCAAACAAGAATAATAAATACCCATTTATTTGGAAATCCTTTTAAGAAAACATACGTTCTCGTTTTAATGCCGATGTAAAATAAATGCGTGGAAATGTTTCAAAAACAAACGATAGTTGATGCCGCGGCTCGAAAGATATATTGAACCGCAAAGTAAACATAATTAACAATACTTATTACTTAATTGAAGATGTTACATTAATATATACAAGAGTTTCTCCTTTATTGGAAATGTGTCTGCTTTATGTATTTAAGCCGATCATATTTCCTATTCAATACCTTCTTAATTAACTCTATAATATTTGGCACTCACTAAAATTAATATAATCACTTGTATGAGTATTAGTAAAGGTTGCGCGGTTATTTAATATTTCCTCTGATTGAATCCGGTACTCTGGTATTAAGTAAATATATTAAAATACGGACGGATTTGGTATACGAAATGTAGGTAAACATGAAAGTGATAAAAGGGAGAAGGACGGTTGTTTATAGATGAGTCAGTAAATTATATTCTTTTGAAGATGTGATATTATACGCAATAAGGGTTAGTATTAAGGAAATAAATGCCAAATTTGGTCTTTAAATATTCAATGTTTTGCAAATTTACGTATTATAATATTTTAGCGTGATATTTGAAAAATAAGGAGGCTGTTCTTATTTTGATGCGTATTTTTGTGTATTGATTTATAGAATATTTTTTTAAAGTGGTAAAATAGAATTTGATTTAAAAATTGAAGTAGTTGATAATGCTGGAATCAACTCATAAATTAAAAAAAATGTTGTATTTACCTTGACAATATATATTTTTTTATAAAGAATGTATTGTGGAATTTTATTACCTACACAGTAAATAAGAACACGTTATATACGGCGATGAAGTTGTCCCACAGCTGACGAGAATGTTGAGAGTGTTGAGAATGGTATATTCATTTTCTTCAACGCGCGAGGTTTGTCTTCTATTTTTCGATCGGAAGTGGTTTTTAAACCCGTTTAGAATTTTTTTGTTTTTCATTTTAAAATTGAAGAATTTATAAAATTTATTGCAAATAAATCCGAAGTATTTGCACAAATCCGTTTGTTTAATTAATATCTTCAACTTAAACAAATTGAAGTCGTTTACGCAGAGGTATATCCTGATCTTCTCCGGAGAAATTGCTTTTTAATCGAATGAAATATTCACTTACCCTCGAGGCAGGTCGCGGCGACCGACAACGGCAGCCCGGCTAGCTGCAGCGGCATACGACTTCGCCGCTCAACCCCGCAACCACAACTGATATTCCAGCGCGAAAACTTCCCTCGAGCGCGTCATCACCCACCCCATTCCTCTGCCGGCCAATCATCCGACGACGACACCAACGAAGCCTACCGGGCCCATCCGAGACTCAACGAACGCGAGGGGTGGTGATTGGATCTTTTAATCTGAAACATAAATGCATGCAAAAAGAAAACGAGTGAGTCGTAAGCTACCGTGCACGGTATGTAGGTTGAGGCGCCGGCCGAGACGTGCAACAGGTAAAGCTAAAATAGAGCTGAGTTCTTGGTTTTATACAATAATATTGTACGAATGAGTTTTTATTAGAACATATAACATAGTTGTGTGATAGGTGATTGTAGTTTGATATTATTACTATATGTGATAATACTTAAGTCGTCATATTCATAATTGTCTGTTAAAATACAACAAGAAATAGTTTAAATAAACCTAAGTACATTTTAATTTTATTTATATCAAATAGAAAACTTCGCAGTCAACGAGAATTCATATAAATAAATTATTAATTTGGGTAAAAAGAAAGAGAACAGTCGGTGAATTTGTCAAATTACGAATTACCTAATTTACAATTCTAATTATTTGTTTACAGCTGAAAGTGGAGCTGAATTAAATTGTAAATTTATTCTTGGGCTCTGGTTTTTAATAATTGGCTTTTGGGAAGACTTTTCATTTTTCCTAGTTAATTGAAGGGAAATAAAATTATCTATTTATTTGCATTACCTGATTCGAATATATAAAACGGAGGTACTACATGTCAATATATGATATTCGTCATGAAAACAAATGCCACCTTTCCCCTAAAATCCTAATGGATTCCGATCCGTAAAAGACGACACGTGTAATTGAAATCCCTTCAATTAGATTGTTTCATGATGGGCCACGTTACGTGTCGCCCATTAGATTACTTGTTTAATTCTTGACCACGAGAGGAGCCGTACGTAATCTAAGTTGTAAACTAAATCTTGGGGCCCGTCTCACATATCCCCTGTAAGCCGGGCTTGGTTGCTATTTGAATGCTCCTCGAACGACCACGAATTAGTATGCGTGCTTCATTCGGGCCACCAGTCCCAATGGGCGGTAAGCTCCTATTCTCTACATTGGTTTATCCTAGTATCGTAATAATATTTCGCCATTGCAACACATTCGTGTACTCTACAAAGTATAAATATACTTTTTGTAGTAGTATTAAAATATTAAATGGTTATATATGTTGAAATAAAGATTTATAGGAAAAATAAATTGAAGTAAGTTATAGACACTAAAAGCAATATTTAGTTTTAGTCATTGCAACCCATTTGTGTACTCTACAAAGTACAAATATACTTTTAGTAGTAGTATAAAAATATTAAATGGTTATTTATGTTGAAATAAAGAATGATAGGAAAAATAAATTGAAGTGAGTAACTGAAAACCATATTTTTGTTTGATAAACTTGAAAAAACCTCGGTAAATTATAAAAGCATGACATTATTACGAGACTAGGTACATAAATCGAATAATAACGAAAAATGTGTTGAATATTAAGAAAGTGGCAAGTTTGAATGGTCCATATGTTGTTTGAATATGTATGTTTACACAATGTATCAATTAGTTTAAAATGGGAGAGTGTGAAATTAGAATAGACCACCAGGGTGGTTCAATTTGTAAGCGGGATCTTGGGATACGTTCATTTTGTGTATTACAGAACTAGCACGGAATCATTCCAGAGCTGCCTGAATTATGTAAATATGGATTCAAATACATATTTGTGCAAATAAATGTCGTACCTTGTAAATTACAGTTATTGTTTTGTTTTGCTATTAAACTATATCGATTGGTAGTTTTATTTTGACGTTTAGATTATATTAAATAAATGTTATGGTTTCAAAAACAGTTTTTTTTTATTAATAAATGTCTGTTAATATAAATAATTTCAGCGTATTTATTAAGACTATATTTTCAAAATGATTATAATTGAAAATATTATTAAGGTATCTAGAACGTAACTAACATAGTTTTTTAAGACGTAAATCAATAAATATTAGTTGTAACTTGAATTTTATTGTAAAAGTTAAGACTAGTGCATATGAAGTAGTTAGATACGCCCAGCAACCTGTTTCAAAGTTCTGAAGTGGGCTCCTACTTATCTTGATGTAGTTTTCCTTATCTTGAGTCTGGTGAGCATTGTTTTCATAGAAATACTTGGAACTGCAACTAAGGATGCCGTCACAACTAGAGCTATTTCGTGATTGTCTTATTGCATGTTGTTTTAAGGTTGTAATTTCTATTGTTTATTTTGAAAAGTGTCACCCATGACCTCAATTTAATCAATGACTTCGACTTTGACAGTGGAATACCATAGCATGATTAAATCAACATGAAGGATACCCAACCAAGGATTTTATTAGGCTCTACGGTGAAGTAATAAAAAAAAATAAACAATAGAAAAAAAACCTCCAGCTTACTTGTAACGAAAGTTAAACGAAGCAAAAATATGGATATTAAAATATATTAAACATAAATAATGAAATTAAATGTGGTTTTATATCGTTACACCAAGTGTTTAGAAAGAAATTATATTCCAAGCCAAAAAAATACTTCCAGCTTACCAGTAACAAATGTAAAAAAGAATATAAAAAAAAAAAATAATTAATATAAAAAAAGCAATAAAATATGGTTTCATATCGTTGAACACTCAAATACTATTAGAATGAAACTAAATTCCAAGACAAACAAGGAGCGGGAGATCTAAAAGATAATATGCAATAAATATAAAATAAAAAGTATATTCTATCTGTACGGTAACAGGCCTAACGTCAGTCTGTAGGGCTAGAAGGCAATTTAAAAATTTGTCCCGAAGGCGTCGCCTAGTTGTCTATATTATGTGGGTGAGATATGCAGGGCGCCCACCGCGTCGCCTCCTCTCCCAGCCGAGGGTTACGAAAGCTACGAGAAGTGCTACGAAGTGCTACGAATACATCTTTATGCAATATTCTCAGCTTATCCAAAATTTTACTCATTTTTGTTGTTTATTAAAATCAGAGCCAATATTATACGTACCTGAAGTCGACGAATTAAGATTATGATTTTTTTGATTATATAAAATATACGATATACGAGACATACTTGTACATAAGCGTTCTTAATACTGGCTGGAATAATTTCAATGAAAATTTATGAGTAGGGGTAACAGTAGAAGTGTACAATTCTTTTATGCCAAAAGATTTATTTTTACTTACCAATATTTTAATATTAGTTTTAATTGTTTTTGTAAATCAAACATACTGTAATCTTAACTTTTTTCATCAAATAGAAAATAATAAATCTGTTCTGAATATTTTTTTACCTTTGTCATTGATTTTTTTAAGCTATTTGACCCTGGTCAAAAACTATGTCACATACAAGTATGAAATGTTTTAGAATGTGCAAATAAAGTTGATTCATTTATTGCTATTTGCAAACAAATTTTAGATATCGATCAACCTTTTCAGACCCAATGAATTTTGACAAATATCGAATGAATATATTTTTATATGTTCCGGTTGCAACTAAGCTAAATTTCAAGTACAAAGTACAGTGAAAGCTGCGTTCCTCTAAAGTTAATGAAATGAAAATATTTTTATTCAAATAGGCCTTTACAAGCACTTATGAATAGTCTGACTCTAATACAAATAGTTACGAAAAACATGTTTTGATTATTCCAATTCCAATTTGTTGTTTATGGCTCCATCGTGCTACCGATGATTCTGCCAATGTCATAGTAAGAGCACACAACGTTATAGCAAAAAATGTTTTGATTATTATTGATGACTAGCTGATCCGACAGACGTTTTCCTGTCTTCAATCGCGCCAACTGTCAAACGACTGATAATAATGTCAAACACGTTACATTAAAAAAGTCTATATGTATTGTCAAAAGCGCTAGTAAAGTCGTTGAGTTTTCGTAAATTTTCTAATTTTCCACGCAACTTTCTTAATTTTTTCTTTCATAAGAACCATCTCCTGATAATAACAAACACAACAAAAATTTAAATTATGACAGAATTAGCGAAACCGGTCCTGCCGTCCATGCTTGATGCCGTTCCCAAGGGAAATAGGGATTCATTTGTATATATATAGATATGTATTATATAATAACATGATTATTTACCACTGATGTAAGAAAATATATCAATGTTTGTTACAAGATCTGATTGATTGATCGATTGAAGAACCGATACAGACATAAAGTGATGCATTTGTAGGGGGTTGGTTTTCTTTTTTTTCATAGTGTAGGTTGCTGTTTATATATAGAATGTACTTAAAAAAAAAACCGAAATTCTTCCCCATAAGGACCGATGTATGTTTTGTATTATTAATATTGTCAATGAGGTTTAAATATACTTAAGGTTAGTAATAAGTAAAAGTTTGTATTGAAAATAATAGTGCCTGAGTTTATTGCCAGCTCTTCTCAGTAAAAACAATTATCCGAACCGGTATTAAAGTCAGACTATTCTTAAGTGGTTGTGAAGGCTAATTTGAAGCAAAGTAATTTTATTGAATTTCATGGAAATCTGTTATTTTCAAGATAAAACCTGTGGAAATGTTAAGTCTTTCATTGGATACAAAATGCTTAAAATGAAAAATGAATCTGTTTACATTTTTTTAAATTGTAAAAGTAGGAAAAGTCTGAAAAATAGTCATTAGTGCAAATTTGTTTAGATAAGCGGATGATAAAAACATAATTGCTTCTTTCTATTTTATTTATTTTATGAGGCAGGTCTACGAGTGTTCAGGTCTAGTCGCTTCCTGCGGCGGGCGCGGACCGGGGGGCGCGAAGTTGACTTGATTGGAAACCCTATTCCATATTTATTATGGGCCTATTTTGTCATGTTTATTGACGCGCCTGTCGGGATATAACTCCAGGTTATTAGGCGAGTTTCAAAGTTAGTTTATTGAATAACCTAAGCATTCATGTTAAAATGTCGTTTACTTTTAAAATACATTTATTGTATTATTTTCATTTATATTCTTGCGCAACGAACTGATCTAGCTAAGATATGGTTCAGGGCGTAAATTATATTATAAACCATATGTTTTTCTGACGCTTACGGACTTATTATTACCAAAGAAATTTACAGTTTGGGTACAGTACGCAACGTATATGAATGTTCAGCTGTCATCCGCGGTTTCCCACGGCTTCCCAAAATGTGTTATATTTTTAACATTAAAAAGTATCCTATGTGTGAATGCAAGTTATAAACTATATATTTGCCAAGTTTAATTCAAATGCGTCAATTAGTTTTTGCGTGAAGGAATAATACACATCCGTCACCACTAACCTTCACGTTTATAATATTAGAACTACTCTTCTGTAATAGTTTGATTTGGTATACATAACATTTTTTTTTATATTAAAAACTTGAGCGCCTGTGACTGGATCTCACCTGATGGAAAGTGACGATGCAGTTGAGGATGGTACATACGAACTCAAGTAATGCCTATACCTATAATGCCTACATATACTTGGGTATTTTCTTTATACAGTTAAATAAGTTTTACACGAAAATGATATAAAACTATGCAGGGTAGTGTAATAGTCAACAGATGTGAGAGGCTTACAGAAAACACTTAATGTGAGGTCGAAAGTCTATCAACAAGCGAACAGCATGACTTGAAGGCGGTGTGCTTCTTGTGCCTCGTTCAAAACGGACCACTTAAGTACTTGGTAGAGTTGGTCAGCTCGTTAAATGTGTAAATTGTGTTATTAATTTAGTTAAAAGGTATTTTTGTTGGTATCAATTTTATTATATTAAACTAGCTGTCATTTGTGATTCCACCAGCGATCCCGTTACGATGCCAAGGCAAAAGGTATTTATTATTCTCCCATAAAATATGGCTATTCAAAATCACACGGAACTATTGCTATTTTCTGTGTGAAAAAAGTAAAGCGAATACATACACTATAATTTTTGTTATATTAGTTAAAGATAGGTTTTGTCTCCTACGATTTTTTTTTAGTATTGAACGTCGTATAAATTTTATGAAATCTAAATATTGAAAATAATAGAGCTTTTCGTTATTGAACAACGTAATTTTGACCAGGATCATAATCTAATTGTGCACCAAATAGAAAAGAATTCATAGAAATGCATTTTATAGATCTTGAATCTATAAGCTGAGAAAGCTAAGATAGTAGTTTTAGTAACTTTAAATTTGACCTTCATAAGTGCCCTCTGCGGGCCTAAACGGAATAAATGGTTTTGAATTGAATTTTGATAGACATATATGATGACAAATTGAAATTCCTAAAAAAATATCAATTGTCACGACTTTTATACAGACTTATCATATGAATAAAAAATTAAACTTTTATGTGGGTGTGTGATACCGGATTATAGATGTATTTTAAATAAATAATAGGAATTAGACAATAAATAATTTTATCTTAAGAAACCATTAAATCCGACGGGAGTTTGAGAAAAACCGCGAGACTAGGCGTAGTTCAGATAATAACAAAATAAAATAATAAGTGATCATGAGTAGATCATGAGGGGGCTACATTTTCTCAGGATAAAAATTATGCTGTATGTTATTTCAAGGAATGCTCTATCTTTGCGCCAACTGTTATCAAAATCTATTTATAAATCATTCTCATAAACTTTCTCGTTTATAATATTAGTAGGATTAAATAACAAATGAGCACAAACTATAAACAACTGCTCAACTATAAGCAAAATTCAAAACACAAATTTTAATCAACCACTATAATATTGAAATGTAGCAAAACGCACAAGCATAAAGGGGTATCTCTCAAATAACTCAACAGAGCTTGGGGTGAGTAACTTAAACAAAAATAATGTAGGTCGAGTACAGTGGGCGGCTAGAGCGCGGCTCAGTGCGCCCGGAAGCGTTGTTAAAGGCATTATTATCCGGACGGTCGCGCTGCAAATAAATCGTCTGCCGAGCGGGCGCTCTTTCGATTATCTTCAAATCTTCATTACACCGACGTATGCTGTTACGGCTCGAACACCTATGTTTTTATATCGGTCTTTAAGAGAGTTTTAAATATATTTTATGGGAATAAATTCATAATGGAACTTTACTTTAAATGCTTTTACTATTAATGCAGTTAAGGCTCATTATTACTCTAGTTTTTTTGGTCATCTCGTTTATTTTTAATGTAATTGTTTTCTTTATATACCTACTAAGTAAGATTTGCTATTTAATAATTGTATATGTTTAGACTAACTGTTTTATTTAATTGTTATAGTACATGCGGTGTCTACCTTTAAGTAATTGTTATACTGTTATCATATTATGTATCCTTATTTTAACGTATGTGTAAACAATTGTTGGTAAGCCCGAGAATAAATAATGTAAATAAAATAAAACATCTCGATGGCGTATATCTTGGCTTAGAGACTGGAGGACCTGGGTTCGATTCCCAGTCCGCTTGAGTACAATTGATGTTTGTTTGTGAGATTTTTTTTACTGTAGCCCGGTATTGGTAACGTGTCTGAAAGACACTGTCGGCACTTAAGATATCTTTGGTGAAATATGGGTCTCAGTACTGAAACCTCTGCCTACAACTGTAGGTATAATGTTAAAATCAAAATATTATCGTTTAATGTTAAAAATACCTACATCATAAATTAAGAGTAAAGTAATTTGAATCACAGACATTTCTAAGTTTTCCATCGAAATGTCCAAAGTATTAAAGTAACCATTGATATTATTGAGTGAAGTACGAACAGGTACACACGCTCGTATTACGAGTTGAACATTGCAAGAAAATTTCAGCCGACATGTTTCAAACTCTATGAGGCAATGAAACTTCTGTTCAATAAGAAACTTTTAATGAAACACAGTTAGTTGATCTCTCTACAGGATGTTTTGGTTTAAGCAAATTATACTTTTTAATGTTGCTTATTTATTAATACTAGTCGTTGCCTAGCGATCGAAATCCGACCGTAATTCGGCATATATTTTAAGTTTGATCTTAATTAAGGTTTTTTGTCAGAGTATATAACCTCTATGATCATTGTATAGAACTTCTTTGAATTTTCTTGTTTTACGTCAGCTTGGAGCGTGTCACAAATACGTCATTATGTGTTTGGCATTGGCTGTATGAGTATGTGGCAAGCATATGGTAGTGTGTGTAATTTTTATTTTAATTAACCTAATATATATAAATGAATCCCTATTTCCCTTGGTCACGCATCACGTGTGAACGGCTAGACCGATTTCGCTAAATCTTTTTTTATTGTGTTTGTTATTGTCAGGAGAAGGTTCTTATGAAAGGAAAAAATAATCGTGGACAATCAGAAAATCTAATGAAACCTTACCGCTTTTGAAAATATCAACTCTTATAATGTAACCTTATGGTGTTTGACATATCGTGTCGAAATAAAATATATTGGTAAATAATTAATTTATAATTTCTTTGTGCACATTTCACGGTTGATTTAATCGGAAGAATCGAATTCAATTCATAGTTAAGACAGGACAACGTCTGTCAGCTAGTTTAATATAATTCTAATGAATTGAACATAAAAAAATTGCTGTATTCACTTCTTTTCCATATAAACTTTAACTGTGTCAAATTTCACGTTCTTCCGTTTGCACAATTGTCTTAAAAAGAGGTCTAAAGTTTTCTCTTCATGTATTAATATATAAATTACTAGCTGTTCCCCGCGGTTTCACCCGCGTTACCGTGGGATGTTACATTACATTATTTTGTTCTTTCTATCATCAATAGTTTTCGCAGCGCACGCGATGTAAGTAGTATATTTATGCAAACATAATATTTGTACATCAAAATATTAGTCTTTATGTCAAAAAGAGTGATATGCACTCCATTAATACTAGAAATGAGGATAAACTGCGCATCTATAATAAAATCCCTGCTGAAATTTTAAATTTGCCTCTACAAAAATTTAAGGAAAGAATTAAGACTGTTTTAGTACAAAAGACTTTCTTCAACACAAATGATTATTTTAATGACGACAATGCTTGGGTGTAGCGCTCGCTCAAGCAAGACACATCTTTATGTACAAAATCTTATTTTGAAAAGAGTAATTGCTGAGTTTATTGCCGGCTCTTCTCAGTAAAAGCAACCTTCCGAACCGGTGGTAGAGTCTGACTATTCATATGTGACTGTGAAGGCCTATTTGAATAAAATATTTCATTTCATTTCATTAAGGACTTTTTTTACACCTTGGGTTACAATATTGGAGTTTTAGTAAGGATGCCTATTTTCTTTGAAAATATAATATAGCCTGCGTCACCTGGGGATAGTGTAACTTCAGAACGCTGAAAGAATTTTTGAAATTAGTATTTTTTAACACACACAGTAGTTTTTAAGTTTATTCGTTACATACAAAAATGAAAATCTTTCTTCCTTATAAAATTAGTGTAGATATATATTTATAATGTAAGTGTAGATGTAGATATTAAATTAAAATAAATATCCCGGGACATTCTTTACACACGGCCATCTGATCCCAAACTAAGCAAGCTTGTTCTATGGAAACCAGATAACTGGTATAATACATTATTATACAAGTTTATTTATTTTTTTGATTACACATATATATATATAGATATTTACACTCAGATACAGAACAAACAGACATGTTCATGCACACAAATGTTTGTCCTGGGTGGGATCGAACCCGCGACCTTCGACTTGGCAGTCAGGATCGTTAACCGCCAAGCTAATTGGCCTGTCAAAGGTTTTCATACATTTCCCACGGTTATTTTATATACCGGATTGATAATACATTTATATACCAATCCGGTATATAAAATAACCGTGGGACACACATTCATTCACAAGGATTCACATGTATTATACATAAAAACTTTTCTCTTCAATCACTCTATCTATTAAAAAAAACCGCATCAAAATCCGTTTAAAGCTTTAAGCCGCAGTTTTAAAGATGTAAGCGTACACGAAAGAAGCGTACATAGGGATATAGGGACAGAGAAAGCGACTTAGTTTTATACTATGTAGTGATATTATCACATCTCATAGTGGCTTTTCTTAATTATCTTAAGTTGGTAATTTATAGGATGCATCTATGTTGGAAATAGTTAGTGAAGTTTTATTCAAATGGACGCAAAACCCGATGACAGGCACGCCCACCGGATATTGATTTACAGAGGCCAATGGAGCTCGGTTCCGGCTGCATCCTGTGATACACTACCATATTAGGTTTGTGTGCCTTTCGTGGGTAATTAATTTTATCGACGAGGTTGATCGTGTAAAGAGACCGAGTAAAACAAATTATAACTAACATGTAAATTTAAGATCTTTATAATAAAATATCTATATAAGTATGTATTTAGAAAACAAAGTAGTATGTGTAGTATATCAGTTATCTGGTTTCCATAGTACAAGCTCTGCTTAGTTTTGGAGTAGACGGCCGTGTGTATAGAATGTCCCAGGATATTAATTATATTTATTACTAGCTGTCCCCCGCGGTTTCACCCGCGTTCCTGTAGGATGTCACATGTATTATACATAAAAACTTTCCTCTTCAATCACTATATCTATTCAAAAAAACCGCATCAAAATCCGTTGCGTAGTTTTAAAGATTTAAGCATATATAGGGATATAGGGACAGATATAGCGACCTTGTTTTACACTATGTAGTGATTATTATTATTATTGTAATTTTAATGAAAGTTGGCATGCGTAATTCGCTTTGGACTGCAAGCTGTTGAATGATGTCCAATTAAATTTGGAAACATCATGGAAATTTTAATCATGGAATTCAGAGAATTCATCATACATCATCGTTGTTTTGTATTTTTTTATTACGAGTTGTTTTTCATATACTACTAATATTACAAAAGCTTAACCTAATTTCTGTTAATATATCGCTCACCTAGTAATAAATTGGCACATCTGCAAAAAAGTTAAAATTTAGTATCTAGGTGTTCAAAAGTACATAATTTATTAATTTATGTTTTATACTAGTAAACAAACCCATAAAGTCGATAAAAAAACGTAAACTGAACACATAAATTAAATTCAAACATTTTTTAAATCTTTGATTCTCGATTCCCGGAAAGTGAAAAAAGAAGATGTGCCAATATATTAATAGGCGAGCGATGTAAGACACAAAAAGAACGGTCGACATCATAAGTATATTTATATTATTAAATACCTATTCACGTTATCTTTTCAAATTATGGATAGTATTCTGGACAAAAATAATATACCATCTCCATCTTAAATGTTTGAACGTTATTTTTGTCAGTAGATAATCTACTTCTATCCAAAGATTTTGCATCATCAATTGATTTTGACTGTCAGATGTTTCAAATGTTTTTTCTGTTCAGTCACTTATGACGCCGACTGTACATGTTGTATTCCCATGCACGATTATTACTGTGAAATCTAAACAGTTGAATTCAGTGTATTGCTCTCTAAACGTTTGATATGGTATGAATAACATCAGAGGCGTGTACAAATGGATGAGCCGCATACGGGACGGGCGGCAAACGAATCATGTTGACGATCTCTCTGTTTATTTAAAATCCTTGGATGTGGTGTTCCTGTTTAGAACATTGATGATTTTTGATATAGTTAAATTTAATCCGGTATTTACTCATGATACTTATTTAAGAAGTTCATAATACAATTTAAAATATTTTTTTATTTTTGATCTTTGTGATTTTTAAATGTTACTAGTTGTCACATGTATTATACATAAAAACCTTCCTCTTCAATCACTCTATGTATTAAAAAAAAACCGCATCAAAATACCTAGCGTAGTTTTAAAGATTTAAGCATACATAGGTATATAGGGACAGAGAAAGCGACTTTGTTTCATACTATGTAGTGATGATAACAGTCAAAACACAAAAAGAAGGTCGGTAGGTAATGCTTCAATAATATAACGCCTAAATATTTCGAAATGCTATCGTTTGACATTTTATAAAATTATGCTAATTTCGCACCGAAATGTGAGTCTATTATGTCACGGATGTTTTTTCAGTAATGATAACTGCATTGATATAAAATATAAAGTACGAAATAATGTTAAAATTGTTAGGGATAAGCTCTAAAACGGAGTGCCAAAATTTTAAATAGAGATTTCTTCGCCAAGTAGGAAAGAATTTTATGAGCATTAAAAATAATCAATTAAAATTTAGGTTAATCAAAAAGGTTTTTATGCTTCACCGCACATCTCCAACTCTCCATGACCCGTATTTGGGACATAAGCTAGCATTTTTTATAATCTTACCATATTAAGTAAACATCATCCAAAGGGAAGTTCACAAATGAACTTTTATAGTTTCAGGATGAGGTTGAAGTAGGTATGTTGTTGTGGGGCGGCACGAGCGCCGGCAGCGCGGGGCGGCACGCGGCAGCGGCGGCGCGATTCTCTCACTCGACAGATCACCTGAAAGTGTACCACTTAATAACTCACATCCTCTCTCGGTTCAGTGGGCATCCGCTGGATCGTCACATATCTCTAAATATGGCCGTCGGAGCGTGACATGTGCTATACACTGCTACACGGTAGCCGGTAACCGGTAACACTGTATACGGATTAAGCCGGAGCGTCTGTTACCGGATCACAGGTGATATACCTATGTGATCGTGGTTTAAGCTTTTATTGAAATATCGCGTAACATGATTAAAGGATTGTCTATAATTAATTAATGAAGTGCATAAACATAAGACGCTAAAATATCGAATCATGTTACCCAATTAAAGTTTGTTATTGCGATCGCAAGGTATTAATTTTATATGGTTTTTTTAAAAAGAAAATACCGCTTGTTACGAATGTTCCAGAACAAATTGTAGTGCTGAGGTAAAACGTGGTATAACTAGGAAGGCAATTGTATTTATTATTTATTGAAAAATAAACTGCATCCTCATATTTTCCGAAGTAATATTATTGCGAAAGATTTTCTTAACAAGAATAAAGTACATGGAACTATTGAAGAGTTTAATAATATTCATTGGGCTTGGGCAATTTTCCGGGCGAGCGGCGGCGCGTCTTTGATCAGTATCGACTATCCCCGAGAATAGTCAAATTGACGAAGTAACTATATGGCTTAACAAGTCCTCAGAGCTACACTCAATAATTTTCTATCTTAAATGTTATCTTTTAGGTTTACTAATTATATAAAGATAAAGCTCTTTGTGGCCTATATTTTGCAATTTTGTTCACGATGTCACCGCGAGCGATCTATCGGTACGTCACTAAAAGCATTTTCCAAAATACTTATTCCCTAAATTAATTCAATTTTACACCCTCAAATAAGTCAGCCGCGAACACATGTAGGTTGATCACTCGGCGTTTGTCTACTTGGTTACCTACGAATGTATTGAAGGGATGTGAGCGATCCCTTCAGAGAAAGGGCAAGGGTTGAGGCGTCTTACCGCCTATGTGCATTTTAAGATTATTTCCACCGAGTGTACACGTAATTATGCGTACCTACTTGAAGGGATGATCACAATAACTATGAGGTTGTCTGATTATAATGATGTGCTTCTAAAATAGATACTACAACATTCAGTTCAAAAGCGCATTAATTTGATCCTTGCGATTGAACTATTAGAATTTAAAATCTATCTATGTTCGTAAATTGTTTAAGCTAGGTGCCTACTTATCTTTAAATAATATAGAATGTAGTCAAATGTTCTATATCTGTTTTTTTAGCCACGCAATATGATTTCGCGGGTTTAAGCACAATTTTAAGAATTTCTTCCAAAAGAGTTATGTATATAACCATGCAAGAGAAGCCATGGTGCCCCGCTAGTCTATTTATATAAAGGAAATAATTCAATGCGATCCGCAAGCATCATTTTTGCGGCGGTCACCCACCTGCTTTTAGTGACGTCTAAGTTGATATATTGAATCTATTTCAAAATGTTACGCGCTAAATATTGTCACTTTATTTTGTTTTACGAAGGTTTTTCCTGAAGATTGGCTCGTGATTTCCACCGAGTCGAATAAACACATATCTCCAATTGAGACCTTTTAATCAATCATTAACTGAACGCTACTGAATTGCATTCAATTAAGGATTAATTTGATGTTATAAGTAATTAAGATAAACACTCATTAATACCGTATTGGGTTCCGTATTGCCTGTGTTGTGTTTTTGTGATGACGTCATGTTTGCTCTGCTTGAGTTTTTTATTTACTAATCACTAATAATTACTATAATTCTTGATGGTACCAACGCAAATATTTTTATTTCAAATAATAAATAAATATCCCGGGACACTTTTTACACATGGCTATCTGATCTCAAACTGAGCAGAGCTTGTACTATGAAAACCAGATAATATTCTAATTACTGACCATTTGTATTAAAAATCAGACATTGTATGTGCGTGTAATTGGAATAAGACTTATTTAAAAAAAAATCTTTTATACAGAAGTATTGCACTAAATGACTAAATCAACTTACCCTTTACTTGAACAAGGCTGCGATTGCCTCTTAATGTCAGCAGTAGAGCTAATAATGTATTGGAAAGCGCTGGCATCGAGAGCTTTTCACATTGTAGGTTTTACTTCTAATATACCACAGACAAAGTGCTTCTTCATGTAGACAACGAATGCGTTTTTATTTATTAGAAAGCCACAGTAATTCTTATACCGATGGTAGTTATGAAAGTTATTTTTTAACAATTTTAATATTCTAACCAAATAATACACGAATTAATACTGAGTAGGACTATGAAAAACACGTATATATTTTGGTATTTTTTGACATTTATTTATTTGTTACGTATCAACACTTTATTCCAATATGAGTGTATTTTTTCCACAGATATATCGCGTGTGCAGTACGCGGATAACAAAGCGAGTATGCGCCTGCTCGTGTCACGGGTCGTGGGGACGTTTCCGGTGTGATGTCGCCGAGTCGCGCCCTTCCGGCGGTGCGCGGGCGCCGCCGCGCCGCTCTGCTCGCTACATCGAGCGTGACCGCGCGACCGTACACTATTATATTCTACTATTGTGTGCTCTAATAAATGATGTCAAAACCAATGATCATGCACATTGATATAAAACTAGAGTTACCTATCTAAAAAAATAATCTTACAACATTTTGCAACTTTACCATTACCGTAGCATTCTGTAGAAGGCCCATCATTTTAATCCAAGCTCAAAAGGGAAGGTATACACTGATATAATAGCTGTGGTTTTATTCCATTAGTCACATATTGGGTATTTTAACTACTGTTTATTACAAGGTCCACACTGTAAACCAATTAGTAGGTACGCACCGGAAAGCCTTTTATGATGCAATTAATGTATACAGTTAAAGCGTCGTGAAAAACAAAGGGGTATTAATTTTATAGTAACATGCTAATGGCGCCCAGCCACCTGAGCGCAATTTAAAAATATTTTGTTCACAGATATTCCTGGATACTGCTCTTTTTATTATTTAGTGCCGTAGTGATATAGAAAAAGCTGACACGATGTGAAGGGTTACTGAAGCATTGAACACCTTTATCAGCCGTCACTCACGTGTTAAAATTTTGTCAATACAACGCAGTGGTTATTCAGAGAAGATCGGAAACAATTAGACAACAGTGGCATTGGTCAGCCGAGCGCATATCCGTGCGTCGCGCGCTGCCCTACTGCTTCACTCGCGGATAATATTTTCTCGCAACATTTTAATATTTAAACATGCTAACCGACAAAACTGTTCAATGAACTATCATCTCTATTTGTAACATGGTACAGTGTAAAGTATTTCCTTTGGCCGAAATGTCTGAGCCTAGCCGGCTATTGAATTCGTATTTTGTATCGTGTAACTATTAGCTTTTCGGCCCACTGAGTGAATGTAAATACAAATTGTAATTGGGCAACTCTTTTGAACATACGTGAAAAATATTATTTTGAAAGGTTCAACGAGTCTGCGTAAAGTAACATTCAAATGTAAAAGCATATAACTATATTTTATAAATTATTTTTATTTGAGATTTAATTTGGATGGTAATTATAATTGGAGTTAACGTATTAGGTATTTTAACTTAGTTCTTGGAATGGACAGGCCAGTTGGCTTGGTGCTTAGCGACTCTGACTGCCAAACCGAAGGTCGCGGGTTCGATTGCCACCCCGGACAAACATTTGTGTGCATCAACATGTCTGTTTGTTCTGTGTCTGGGTGAAAATATCTATAGTATGTATTTAGAAAAAAAAAGAAGTATATGTAGTATATCAGTTATCTGGTTTCCATAGTACAAGTTCTGCTTAGTTTGGGACCAGAAGGCCGTGTGTCAAGAATGTCCCAGGACATTTATTTAATAGAAATAAAATTTGCACGTGATACTGTATTAAGCTAAGTCTGAACCAAAACCATTACCTGTGATTAAATACGCCAGACGAGTCTTATTGATGCTTGATATTTGCGCACGGTATCCTACTAATATAAATGTGACAGTTTGGGTGTATGTAATTCAATTACGCATTAACGACCGAACAGATTTGGATGTGATAGAATAAATTCTGAACTAACACTTTAATTATAAAAAATATTTTGGGGAATCATTTGACCTTCAGGACTCTGGTAGACGGGGCAGAAGCTTGTAATTATTGATTTTAAAGACAATCCGCTCAGTTTGTTTTGAACCGGCTTAAAAAAAAGGAGGTCCTCAATTCGACTGTATTTTTGAACTGAAAACTTCTTTAGCGGCGTTGAGCACTTTTTATGGATATGGATGGGTATAAAATGCTCCCTGATCGAAAATTCGTAAGACGGTAAAAATGTACAACATTAATGTTCAAGTTTTCACTTCTGCCGCGACTCCGGGAGTGCAACCCGTTGTTTTTTAAAATTTTTTTTACCTAATTTTTATATCAAATATAGCACGCAGATTGCACAGACGGTACTCGTATATGGTCGGTGACCATCAAGTGCAGACATTAGCAACACGGGGATTACCAAGGTTGGTATATATATCAAATTGCCGAAACAAGTTTCTGCAGTGATGTACCTGTATCTACTTTGCAGTGCATCGGGCAGAGCTTACGTTACAGGGTAGCTGTGTAAGGGGTCCTTAGATTGTAGTAACTAGTTTGTATCTAGGACGTCGTCGGCATCGCAAGCAAAGTGGCAACGTTGCTCCTGGACCGTAGTACTTAACCTAATATTCGGTAATTGCATTAGAGCCGCAACATAATTAACGGGCTCTCTGAGTTGGTCAGCTAAGACGCCGTATTGGTTGGCACGTGCTTTGTGGTCACACGTATGTATACATGTATCGGATGTGACCAACATTGTGCTGTAATTGAATCATTACAATGTAAGTACATTTCGATATACATGTGGTTAGATATTACGTGAATTTAATAAGGTAATGTTTATGTTGTTTGTTTGTATTACAGTAACTTTATAAAAACATAAAAAATTGTAGGTACAATTGATAAAATAAAAGTTGTTCGGTACCTATTTTCTTTAGTAAAACTTTATTTATAATATACATATCAGCCATATTACACATTTATAGTATTTTTTTAATATTTTATGGTGAGAAATTCGGTGGATATTGAAATAATATTTTTGATTTTTTTTATACTTCGAGCATAAATATATATGGACAGTTCAGAAACAATATGTCACAGCCTTAACATAATTCAACAGAAAGAAGAGAAAATAATGTATGAATATGCAGAAATAATTACAAAACTCTCTGTGGTTTACATATTATGTTTATGACTACAACGCGATTAAGTTCCAGAACAAAATGGCTGCCATGATTAAAATGACTATACTATCTACTCTTACATTAACAATAATTTAAGTTAATTACATTTTAATATTTAAGATAGGTATTTAAGGTATACAACTAATGTTTAGCACTACATGGCTGTCATGATAATAATTAAACTATTATAATATTTAAACTTACTTTTACAATAATTTACATATTAATATACTATTTAATGTTCAGCGCCAGGCTTATAAGCTGAATCCCAAATATCAGCAAAGCAAACACTTGAGTGGAATCTATAGAACATAATTAATGGTAAGCTGATGTGACCTAATATAGTCCACATAACTTTGCCGTAATATGCGTATCTTTCGTCTAGGCTCTCAGGAGATTTATATGAGAATGTGTAGAAGATCCAAGTACCGACGTTGACTATAAGGAGGAACATGAGCAGTTCTCGTCCAGGTTTTTTCCGGCGCAGTTTCTTGCTGTTGCTGCATCGCCTTAAGCCATCCATTATCAGTGGAGTCTGGATGATAACTTGTATAACCTATAAGAAAGGTATTAAAATAAATAAATATCCTGGGACATTCTTTACAGAGCTTGTACCATGGTAAACAGATAACTGATACTACATATACTATTCTTTTTCTTCTAAATACATACTTTGAATCTATAGATACGCATACAAATGTTTGTCCTGGGTGGGATTCGAACACACGACCTGTGGCGTGACAGTCAACTACCTAACCAGCAAGCCAACTGGCCCGTCTCAAATATTTATTGACAGTAAAGCTCCAAGTCATTTTTAAAACTTAATTAAGGTTCGATTTGATTAAATACTTACCATTACAACAAAATCTATGGTTTTGACAATGTTGAGAATGTTAATAGTAGCAATCATAGACAATAATGTTTCCATAAAGAAGGCAGGGAGGCATATGAACAACAAAACGTCATCTAGGAGTGAGATGGGATGTTCATTTATATCCAGTTTCCTTATCTGGTTCAAAGCCACGATGCTCGCGAACAACATGATTCCATGAAGAGCCAGTTTTGTACCATCATTCAGGAGATAGCCCAACTCCAAAAAGTCTCTAAAATAGATACATTAAATTAGTGTTCATAAATATGGTGAATAATAAGGAAATGCTGTAAAGGTGGTGAGGCTGCAAATATTTTAAAGTACTTAAGTAAGTGCGTAAGTAGTTTATTACCAGATGGATAGATGTTTATTTATTTAATACTTTATATACTGTATAATGCCAAAGGCGATAGATAGTGTAATTAGAACTTGTGAAAATGGCTTTAATCACAATCTAACCATGTTATCTCATGATGACAGAATTTCCTAAAAAGGAAGGTAGCAAAATAAAATAAATTAATATTTATTTTCATTCCATGTCGTATGAAATATGACATATCCCTATATATTCTGTACTTAAAGTGGCGCGTCATGTATGTACTTTGAAAAAAAAAAACGCCAAACCTAGTTTGATGTAGGGAACGTAACAAAATACAATAAAACCTTGACTATCTGTTGAATATGCTAATCTCCGAAGCTACTAGACGAGGTTAAATGGGATTTTCACCGGAAACTGAAACGTGGCGAGCAACAGATAGGCTTTATTAAATGGGTTCACGAAAAAACTTATACCTCAATTAAAATTTATCACGCGTACGAAGACGTGGGCACAACTTGTATCAATAATAATTCCTACATGTTATAAGTAATTTACGAAGCTGATAATCATAACCGAATAGCTTTCATAATAGAGCCGTTGCTATTAAAGGATCGTAATGAGAATGCCTAATAACTTGAAAAAAGCTATGTTATTACGATTAAATAGAAGATACTCACTCTCCAACACTGCTGAAGACGAATCCGATGATGAGCATACCCAAGATAATAACCACAACAATAAGACCAGCGAATAAACCTCGATTTGAGGCATGGCAGTCTGCGTGGATCACAATATTGCTCGTGAAGTCGTTGTCTTCGCTAGCTGTTGGTATTCTAGTAACACAAAACAATACGCTTAAAATATTGTGATTTTAGCCATCGCTAAAAATATGGGAAATGGTTTGGAGATTTTAAATAATAATATGGAAATTCTCTGAAGTGTGAATAAAGATCATAAAGTTTATGGGCAATAATTTACAAATAAAAATTACTGTAGATTAAACAGTTTTAAAAAAGGTTAACTGAATCTGCAGGATATTTTTTAAATTTGATTGCCACAAAATTAACTGTAAAACATATATTTTATAATAACATACTTGCAAATGTGAAAGTTGTCGTCAATCGTAGAATTAGTTTCTGAGTTGGTACCATCGTTATCACAGTTACCGATATTGTCCCAGATTATGTAATATACAGCAACTGAAATGTAAGATATTTTTAGTATTTTAATGTTAGGACAACTACACAGGAGTGGAATGGAAGAACGAGGAAGAACTTCTTCTTATGAGATCAATAGAGTCAGACTATTCATAAGTACTGATAAAGCCTATTTGAATAAAAAAATATTTTATTTCATTACAGGTGAGCGTAACGAAAAAAAAATTGAAGTAAATAGACAGGGTCCTTTTTTTCAAATAACGGATTTTACTCTTGACTAAGAATATTGATAAAAAAAAATCCAATGATGCAGTTTTGGTTTTGCATGAAAATTGGGGCGATACTCTTTTGAGTATTTTTGCAATTCCTCATAGTTTTTAAGCTATTGCATAGCTTCTATCGCGGGCCTTGAGCGTGGGGACCGAATCCAGAAATTCCGTAACGAAAAAACCTAACCCCCCACTCCGACCGGCACAGCGGTGATACTTTTTAGTTTTTCCATCTATCGATAAATATCAGAACTTTTAATGACTTTTTGAAATATCACGCTTGTCTCTTTAGTTCAGCAACCCGCCTTTAGGTGGCATTGGTTGTATTGGAAAACTACCGTAATCAGCTGTTTGTGAGAAAGCTTTGAAGAAAAAAAAATGTTTTTTTATCGGTCACCACGCTCAAAGTGTAACTTGAATTAATATCAAAGAAAAAAAAACAAAGGAAAAAAAATACTGCATTAATAAAATAAATAAATAATTATAATTGCATTATTTGATAAAAAATGCTATGCAATATATGTATATATAAAATATGCAATAGCTTTACCGCGGCAGTCTCCGAGTGCCACACGTCTTTTTTTTATATGACTTGGGCCGACATACAGGCTATGCACGCTCACATGACAAATTCACCTGGATGCTCGAGTTCAAATAGTAAAAAACAGTAGATACTTCTTTCGTGGCTTCTCAATTAACAAAATCAAAGTAGTTAAAACAAGGATATAAAATATATTTAATTGCGTACCGATAAGGATGTTGAATTCCACGCTGAACGGGAAAAGGTAGGGAGAAAAACTTTCAACTATAGTTGTAATGGCGGTTGATCCAACGCATTTCTCATTATGGAGCCCACTGATGTCGATGAACCGGGCTGATGAGCCAGGCGTTTTACCTGTAAAATAAGAAGTCGATAAATAACACTTTTACATATGTTTTCCCACGGTCTCAACGTAATAAGTGACTGAAAGCTCAAGTGATCTGAGGGTAGCTGTTAGGGGATAATTAAGAAAATCTCGGAAGAAATTTCTACAGATTTTTTAAATATTTAAATTATCCTAAAAAGCGTAGAATTGAGCACCTCTTAATTTTCATAAAGCCAGTTAAAATATGTAAGGAAGAGGTTCCAATACAAAAGTAACACTTTTAATTAATTTCCAAATATTTAAACTGGTAAGTACTGTAATATACTTTGATACGATGAAAATAAGGTCGTATTTCGTAAAACAGTAGGTTGTACTAACTAATTCTGGCAGTATCATTTTGTCCATATATAGAGTTAGCATAGATAGTTAATCCGAGCATTGTTTCACGAGCTATAGCAGACATCCAAAAACAAAGGCTGCTCCCAATCATGTGCATGAAAGCAAAGTGGGCCAAACCCTGCAAACAAATAAAAATGAAATTGATCAATACACTACATAAAACAGCGTACCTACTACTATAAAAACACGTTAGGGATTGCCCTAACGTGTTAATGTGAATGGAGTTAAATCATCTGGTTCACCTGTGCATATGGGTGTACCCCAAGGCTCTATTCTAGGGCCTTTTCTGTTTTTAGTATACATCAATGAACTACCATTTTACGTAAGAAATACCTGTGGAATTTTACTGTTTGCTGACGATACCTCACTGATTTTTGGTGTTGATAGACTGAAATACAATTATGACGATGTAAACGGTGCATTAGCCCAGGTATTAAATTGGTTTACTGTTAATATCGTTGTAATCTTGTTTTAAATGCAAGAAAAACGAAATGTATTACATTTGCATTACCCAATGTTAAAAAACTAGGCTGTAGTATAATGTTAGACACCGAAGCTCTTAGCCTTGTTGAGTCAACAGTTTTCTTAGAAATTACTTTAGACTCAAAACTTCAATGGGGGACACAAATATCATGTCTTGCAGGAAAACTTAGTTCAGCAGCTTACGCAGTTAGAAAAATCAGGCAGATTACAGATGCCGGTACGGCTAGATTAGTTTATTATAGCTATTTTGATAGTGTTATGACCTACGGCATTTTGCTTTGGGGTAAAGCTGCTGATATAGAAACCATTTTTATATTGCAAAAAAGAGCTGTTCGAGCAATTTATAATTTGAGTTCTCGAGCTTCCCTCAGAGAAAAGTTTAAACAAATTGATATCCTCACAGTTGCATCGCAGTATATTTATGCAAACATAATATTTGTACATCAAAATATTAGTCTTTATGTCAAAAAGAGTGATATGCACTCCATCAATACTAATAATATATAATATAATACTATAATAATAATGCATATAGACTGCAAAAAGTGCAAGGCTCATTTTTAGGACTTAGTGCACGCATCTATAATAAAATCCCTGCTAAAATTTTAAATTTGCCTTTACAAAAATTTAAGGAAAGAATTAAGACTGTTTTAGTACAAAAGGCTTTCTACAACACAAATGATTATTTTAATGACGACAATGCTTGGGTGTAGCGCTCGCTCCAGCAAGACACATCTTTATGTACAAAATCTTATTTTGAAAAGAGTAATTGCTGAGTTTATTGCCGGCTCTTCTCAGTAAAAGCAACCTTCCGAACCGGTGGTAGAGTCTGACCATTCATAAGTGCCTGTGAAGGCCTATTTGAATAAAATATTTAATTTCATTTCATAGAACAAAGTAGTGTTGATTTCACCATTTACAACTCAAGAACGCCTGTACAGATTCCAATGATCATTGATTGGTTGGATTTACCTCCATCCCGTAGGTAATACTACAAGTAGGTAATACATGATGTAAATAAGTGGTGTGTTAAACCAAAATATAACTCAATTACCTGTGCCCGCAGTATTATGACATTAGAATATTTAAATATGAAATACAGTTGAACGAAACAGTAGAAGGGGAAGATCACATCAAGTATAATTTGTAGGATGTTGACACAGTCTTCATTATTGATATTATCATCGAACCAATAGCCTATCTCCACAGTAATCAGAAGGAGAGAATGCACTAAGTGTCCTAGTGCGAAACCTGAAACAAATTAAAAGGATGTTAAAAACACGAATTTTTGCTATTGTTTGGATTGCAAATTGTTTATAGTTTTCATAATTTTACACATATGAATCAGATGATTTTACAATTAGGAAAAGTTTGTAAATGACTGTAATAAGTCAAAAACTGAGGTTTATTTATAGAAAATAAATGTCTACAGAGTCCATTCAAGTCAAGTACTTGTAGCGACATCTATGAACTCGCCTACAATCCTTCACCGCCGCACTACAGTGATGTGGCGACATCTATGAACGAGTAAAAACACGCGAGAATCCTACATCGCACTATCAATATTCTCTCAGGATTTGACATGAATACAAGCATCCAACATCAACAGTTGGACCGCGGTCCCCAGGCATGATCACCTAGCCTGAAGATCTTCCCTTTTAAATGGAGGAGTCTCACACCTCCCTCCTCCATATACTGATGGAAGGTTTACCTGCTGCCCCTAATTTGAGGTAAAAGCTTCCCGAATGCCTTCCTTGACTGAAACAGTACTGATGTTTTAATGGAATTAACACTGGTGCTGGTAGTCCAGGACCTCTGAATGCCTCGGGAGTGCGGTCTCCAGGTGTACTCTGACCGAAATCCTCCTGAAAAACATTTTATTTAATATAACACATCGCACACCCACATTGCACTGACGATGTTTTAGAGATTTATCAATCCCAGGCTATAGGGAGTTATTACTAACAAAGGAAGATTTCATATCACTTGTTCGACCTGGGAATCCAACCCAGATCAACGTCTCTAAGCTGAGCTTTATACCACTCGATCACCGAGGCGATAATTTCATATTTTTTTATGTGTTATAAATCTATTACATCTATATATAAAGAAATTTATCCCTATTTCCCTTGGTCACGGCATCACGCATGGACGGCTGGAACGATTTCGCAAATTCTTTTTTTGTTGTGTTTGTCATTGTTAGGGGAAGGTTCTTATAAAATAAAAAGTTAAGAAAGTTGCGTGAAAGATTAGAAAATTTAAAAAAACTTAAGCACTTTACTAGCACTTTTGACAATATAAACTTTTATTATTGTCGGTTTTTGACAGTTGGAGCGATTGACAGAATGCGCGCTGCAAATATCGTTTAAAATAGAGGCATGGGTGATTGCACATTTCACAGTCGATTCAATCGGAAGATTCGAATTCAATTTTCATTGTTAAGACTAGACAACGTCTGTCGGGTCAACTAGTAGAACAATAAAAAGTTTCAATCGACAACATATAGTTTTTATATGAATGAAATCAGTCACCTCTTGTTTCCTAAAAAAGTCTGCAATATTTTCCTCGTGCATTCCTTTGATCTTCTGATTTTTCAAAGCTATCGACTTATATCGGTTGATGTCGATAATTAAAAATATGAGATACAAGAATCCGGTACTGCTAAGTCCGATTGAGAATATCTGAAATAGAGAGGCAAGTATAACCAACTGTAACATATTTTATCTTTTTCTATTCGACAGTAAAGGACGGATAAACATAATTGTCATCTAATTACTTGTAATCCTTATTGATGGGTTGTAATTTAATCGAAATAGGTACTTGATTTTATAACAAGTAGTCAGGGTAGTCACAATTTTAGGGTTGAAGAATGTTATAGTAACACTATTCAATTTTAATTAGTTTTAACCTAATGAAATTAATTCGGGCTAAAAGGGTGTGATTGTGGCGTAAATAAGTGTCGATTGTTTACATTTGGGATAATATGATATTACCTCGTATATTAATGATAAGTTACTGAATGATTTGTGTTACCAGATAAAATAATTAGGTTTTTGAGGTAGCAGCGGACTATGATTTCGATAAACATATTTTTTATCAACCCTAACCTGTACTACCGATCGAACAATCCAGGCAAATAAGTTAATCAGATTTTTGCCAAAGTCAATCCAAATCTAGTTAACAATTACTCTCGGGGCCTGTTGACTCTGCCATGCCACAGGTCGTGGATTCGATTCCCACCCAAGACAAACATTTGTGCATATACATGTCTGTTTGATCTATATTTGGGTGTAAATATATATTTAAGTCTGTATTTAGAAAATTAGTGTATGTGTAATATATCTATTATCTGGTATCAGACGATCGTATGGAAAAAATGTAGAAAAAAATTAAGAAATACTCACAATTGATGCCGAAACTGTCACAAATGCATCACCAATGTTTATTATCAATCCCAGAGTTACTATCATTACTGCATATATACAACTCATTATGAGTGTTAGATATTTTCTGAAAATGTAAAACATGTTTAGCTTTTTTTAAGACACTACTCAGAATTCCTACAAAAAGAACAAATGAATTAGAATGAGCTTAGTGGCAGCGATTTCGAATGTAGTGGTAAAAGTCGTGGGTACAAATCCTACGATGGCGTAAAAATTCTGCCAAGCCTTATTGATATATTCTAGCAGATACATCTGGCACTCAAGTCTCAGTTCCCTTCAAGGTTATGATACATACTTTCGACCATATCGACTTTTATTTTAAGTCATTTTTTTCCATCAGAAATGACTTTCAGATTTCCTACAATAGAACTTAAACAACAGCCCGACCGAAATTGAAATATTATAGTCTACTATTTATATTAGGTTGGGGAAAAAGTCTTTTCGCATTATAGTATGTATGAACTTGTAATAAAATCTCTTTGGCTATACTATTTGTATCTGGCTGGTTTTGGTATCATTGAAAGTTTAAATTTTAAAGAACATAATTCAGCAGAATTTAATTTAAGCGTTTTCAATCCGGAAATTTTGATGTCAAAGATGCACGTCGCTCTGGTCGCCCCATTACGGATAAAATGGATGCCATTTCTGAAAAAGTGGAGCAAGATCGGCATATCAGTAGTTGCGACGTAGCTGAAGAACTGGGAATTGACCACAAAACAGTTTTGGCGCATTGCGCGTTTGGGTACCTCACGAGCTCACTGAAAGAAACCTAATGAACCGTGTACTCATTTGTGATTCTTTATTACGACGTCATGAAACCGAACCATTTTTGAAGAAGATGATAACTGGTGATGAAAAGTGGATCACGTACGACAAGAACGTGCGAAAAAGGTCGTTGTCATAGGCCGGTCAGGCTTCACAGTCTGTGGCGAAACCCGGGTTAACTCGCAATAAGGTGATGCTGTGTGTGTGGTGGGATTGGAAGGGCATTATTCATTATGAGCTGTTACCACCAGGCAGGACCATCGATTCTGAACTCTACTGCAAACAACTGATGAGATTAAAGCAAGAAGTTGAGAGAAAGCGGCCGGAATTAATCAACAGAAGGGGTGTGGTTTTTTATCATGATAGCGCTAGACCTCACACATCTTTAGACACTCAGCAAAAATTAAGAGAGTTTGGCTGGGAGGTATTAATGCATCCGTATAGTCCTGGCACACCTTCAGATTTCCACCTGTTTCGGTCTCTTCAGAATTCTTTAGGCAGTGTCAGGTTAACATCCCGAGAGGACTGCCAAAATCACTTGTCGCAGTATTTTGATCAGAAGTCCCAAAATTTCTATAGCAATGGGATCATGTCCCTACAAGATGGCAAAAAGTTATCGATCAAAATGGTACCTACATTTAGTTAAATGTAAATAAACTATATTAAAAATGTTTTGAATTTTCTTAAAAAATGCGAAGGAACCTTTTCCCCAACCTATCATTTTACCATGTCTCTTCTGACACGTATGTAATATTTTTCATGTGTCTCTTACTTTGTTAACTTTTTGTTGTCTTCAGGACTGGTAGGTGGTGGCGCGAGAGTTTCCATTGAGCGAATGGATTGTGCGTCCATGGTGGCCAATGACCTTTTCCTTGGGGTACCATTGTCTGCTGGCATGTAGAGTCGATAACTACCTGCAATTTACATTACATGTTTTGATTTATATTGTAATATATATTCATTTCTACGGTAAAGAACCTAGTTCTATTTGAAATTTGTGACAAGCTAAATATTTTAGCGGTATCACTCGTCAAAAAGAAATAACTTTTATTTGTGGACAAAATGAGAGGACATAGTCTTTTAATGTCTAAAACGCTATTCCTCAAGCTGTTAGTAGTTCGTTTGTTTTAAATAACAAAAATGTATAAGTACAAAATAAAAATAAATATATTAAACGTAGGTACTGATACTGTGTGGAGATTTTTCATGAATTAAATAAATTGGTTTTAAAAGCTTCAACAATACTGAATTGGTAAATATTAATTTCAAAAAATCGCTTTGCCTAGTCGATAGTTATGAGGTAAAAACATAAAAAAAATACAGACGAATTGAGAACCTCCTCCTTTTTTTTGAAGTCGTTTAAAAAGTAACTGAAGATTATGAATTACTTACTGAGTGATTTGACGTCACCATTTCGAAAATTGTTGGTATTGTATGGAAGGGGACTGTTGGTTCTGTCACCTGAAAATTTTCGTTAAAATGATTTATTAATTCAGTTATAACTGACACATTCTCATTATTTATAATTATAAAGATAACGTTGTGTATGCTTATCTTATTGCAAATATCTCAAAATCTCTGAAAATGTCGACAATCAATATAAGTTTTTACATACACCTGCCAGCTGATAAACATTTTTCAACATTTGTGATTTTTTTGTATATAATTGTATACACGCTGTGACAAAACTATCCATTTAGCCGAAATGAGGTTAAATGGGGCCTTATAACGAGTCCATTCATAATGATCATGAATGAAAAATTATTAAAGTAGACAATTATTAGGTAAAATAGGTACGTAGGTCTTTCTGTTAAATAATCTGGTTCCCTGACATGACAGCTTACTAGGGTTGTTGGCTTTGATCATTAATTATATTTTTACGTGGTATTTTGTGACACGTTGTGTAGTACATATAGATGTTTTTTTATACAACGTGGTCGACAAACTATCACACAGTCAACCTGATGGTAAGTGGTTACCGCTGCCTTGAACATTTGCAACACCAGGGCATCGCCAATGCGTTGTCGACCCTGAGACATGAAGTTTTTAAGTCTCATGTGGCTGTAATTCCACTGGCTCCATTACCTTTCTAACCACAGTAATACAAGTACACTACTGCTTCACGACGGAAATGGGTAAGGTGGTAGTACTTCCCCGGACGAACTCTGCACCTCTACTACTCAAATATATATCTAGTACCTGGATGGCCGAACTTTGCTCGGGGTACCTTTACTAATATAACTACTACCGTATTCTTTTTAATCTTTAAATTATTATTATTCTTTAAAGCTCTGTCTATAATATACCTACATTCGAATTATATGCGTTGATAAAGGGCTCCTAATAATAGTTTTTCACACAAAAGAAGGAATTTGAAAACCTTTAACCTTCGTATTCTAACGATATTGTATCAGTTTTTGTTTTCTGAAAATGAATCCTAGCTAGATCGATTTAACGCCCCCGAAACCCCCTGCATATTAATTTCATGAAAATCGTTGGAGCCGATTAAAGAATTGCTCGTTTAAAGGTATCAGATAGATAGATGTACATATAATAAGGTTTAGAAATTCTAGAAAATGTCTAATTTGAGATTATGAGTTAGGTACTTACCGAGTGATTTGACGTCAACATTTCTGAAATTGTTGTTGTTGTATGGAAGTGGACTGTTATTTCGGTCGCCTGAAATTATTGAGAAAACAATTTTTAATTCAGAGTAAATATAAATTATTGTCTTTGAAATTAAATGAAAATATATTTATTTTGATTTCATATTTATTAATTCAACCATTATGAGTTACTTACTGGGTGATTTGCCTTCAACATTTCTAAATGTGTTGGTATTGTATGAAAGTGGACTGTAGTTTCTGTCACCTGAAATTTTAATTGAAATTATTTTTAATTAATAAATAAATATCCTGGAACATTCTTTTACACACGGCCATCTGGTCCCAAACTAATCAGAGCTTGTACTATAAAAACCAGATAACTGATATACTGCATTTTTTTTCTAAAAATATACTTGTGTAGATATTTACACTCAGACACAGAACAAACAGACATTTTCATGCTTACAAACGTTTGTCCTGGGTGGGAATCGAACCCGCGACCTTCGGCTTGGCAGCCAGAGTCGCCAACCACCAAGCCAACTGGTCTGTCTATTATTTCATAGTTAATACATTCACATTGATTTAGCTTTATTTATATTTTAAAAAGGTGTTTAATTATTAAAGTGAAAATATTTAATAATCTCTGATGACATTTACATTCAAGATTAGCTTTTTTTTTATTTTCAATATAAGTGCAAAATTGTATTATTCATTACAAATTTATGCAATATTTAGCTAATGAACTTACCAATAGGTGTCGAATTCCCAGAGTCATCTCCTCGGGTAAAGAACACAAACTTCGGTGACTGTTTATCGTTTGAAGATTCCTGAAAGCAAATTTTATAGGTTGGTAAATCGATTTGTTTCAAAACACATTGTAATCTAGATTGCCAACAGATTCATATTTTCCGCTGTGAGCGGACTAAAAAACTGGTGAACGTGAACATCGAAAGCCGTATAAAATCGGATTAATAACTTCATTAGTCGCTTGTTTCTCTCGATCGACACTACCCTGTATTTCACAATAATCCCATTATGGTGTTGTACGTTCCTTTACAACGAATTTTGGCCGGATGCTGCAGCCGCTTTCAATAAAAAAAAAACTCTTTATCCACAAACGTGATACCTACATATTTGAAAGGACTGTGATTTTATAATCTAAGTTAACGTTAGTATTTATTATAGAGTAGTTAATAAATTAACTGCTTTATAATTACAATTATATAATATAATTACAAACTATCTTACTACTAAAAATAACCGTAAGAAAAAAAAATGTTGGTATATACAAATTAAAATCAATTTTAAATTATTATATAATGAGGTTTTATTTTCAAGAAATCAGTTCAGTGGTTAATCAATATGTACATTGTTCCTTATTTGGATAATGATGTCTATATGCAATACATCTTTATTAATTTAATAGGATTATCTATAAATTTTAAGATTGTCACAAACCTATTTTATCTTCTACGGATACAATATAAAAAAAAATCTTAAATGATTGATTATTTCATGAAACGATAGGTTCGTTTGAAAGTTATCAGATAACAAAAACGTTTTTGTATTTTATTTTTCATACTTTTACAATCACTCGATCGATGTTTAAGAAGCATTATGACTAAATTAATCGTAAGAAAAATGTTTATCGATATATATTAAATGATTACCAATTGTTGAAATTTTAGAAATGTACCTAAGTCGGTACAACGCAGAAATAAAATTACGAGAACTGAAGGTACCTATGATTAGAAAAGATTATCCTGCACCAGCTAAAGAAACACAGGTTTGGATTAAAGCGTCGTCAATGAACATTTCGATTGAGTATTTATGACGTTAACAGTCGATGTATTGGAAATAAAAATAAAAAGATCGAATTTTCATTAGGCGAGGCGTTGGGGCGGCACGGTGTGTCCGCAGTCGGTATTTACAGGCGCTGGATGGATGGGGTGAGGTAGGGGTGAGGGAGGCTCGCGGCCGGTTGGACTCAAAAGGTTTACAGTTGGCTGCGCGAGAGTGACCCGCCTCACAAACACGGCCGGGCGCTACCCGCTCGCCGCTCGCTACTCGCCGCTCGATGCTATGGATGGAGCTGTACTCATTCGCCCTTTACAAATTATCTTTTATCATTTTATTTTTATGAAAGGAATGATTATCGCGATCCCCTTTATTAATAAATACATCATAACTAGATGTCAACCTGTGGTTTTACTTGCGGTCACGTAAGAGGTTGTTGTTGTTTGTTTATGCAAAAATTCACCAACGCTTTTCTGTCTTTAAAAAAAATTATTATACTATAATTGGTAATAAATACCATTTTATGGCTTATTCTGGGTTAGTATGGTATGAAATTGGGTTTATAATTAAGAGCTAGACAAATAAACAAGATGATAAGAATGCACGTTGACTTATCGTTTTATTTGTGCCATAATTCTGTTTGGGTTAACAATGATATTTTTAATTGCATTTTCGAAGAACCATTATCTATTTTCCTCAAAAGATAATGATATACTTTACGTTATGTATTGCATTTTATATTTAATATCATGGTTATTTGTTTCGAGGCGTATCCATACGACTCTCATGTATAAAATCATTACAACCCATTGCGCCCATATATAGGAATTCGTTGTTTAAACTACGGGCACAGCTTAAAATAAATTTACTTTGAAAACATGGTAGAACAGTCCATTGCAAAAATTGCTTGTTTTAAATAAAATCTGCATAATAATATAATATTTTAAGACATGGATTAGCTTGCGACATCATGCGCTTATCGGATTAATTAATTATCAAGTCAATATGATATGTAATCGTAATTAATTAAAAATATTTTTGACGTACATTTGATTTATTATGTAGTACCAATACAATAATGTTTTGGTTTTATATGTTTATTTTAAATGCAGGTAAGTTGTATTATCGTACTTTAAACCTATAACCTCAAAGGTATATTGTTAAGAAGCTATATTTTTTTTCTTTTATGTTATGGTAGGCAAACGAGCAGAATATCACCTGGAGCCACAAGTGCGTTGCCAGCCTTTTAAAAAGGAGTACGCTCTTTAGCTATATAAATAAATGATACCTTAAAAAAATAACTATGCATCAATAAGTTTAACTATTCCGTCCGCTAACTGTACTTTCGATAAAACAATATTGTTAGTTAATGATTTTTTAAAAGCTTTTAATTTCTATATGTATAAAAGTGAATGTCTTATGTATGAACCTATGTTCGTCCCCTGTGCTGTTCTAACTATTATACTGTTGTTTCGATTGCGATGATACTTTGGGATAATATGAAGGTGTTGTGAGGGTGCCCCACAAGCTTGTATTTTGGAAACCAGATAACGTATAAAAATTACGAAAACATTAAAATTATACCGAGACGTACAAACGCAAATGCATACAAATGTTTGTCTTGTATGGGAATACAATCTACGACCCGTGTCGTAGTAATTCGGATAAATCAATGGCCAAGCACCTTGCACTTCAGATACAGTTCTCTTTTAGGCTTTGTGTGCTTACCAATTCCGGTTACTTCCGGATTTACTATGTTGAAAATATGAACAAACACTACAGTAAAAATACATTTTATTATGACTTATGATAACACAAAATTTAATATTACAAAGTAATATAATCAATAGATACTATTTATAAAATTATATCTTGAACTTGGTTGAATTCAATGTCACAAAATAGTAGGAAGTGCACATTGGCTGTATACTCGTATATAGTATGTTCTATAAAATAACTATATTCAATATTTAATAATGTCGTAGAACAAATTACTTTATTGTTTCTGTAATAAGGTTATTTATACTATAACACTACTAACAATTTTCATACCAAACCAGTTTAGTGTCAGAAGACCGAATCTCAGGTGACGGAATCTCAGATATTTATTTTGAAACGTAACTCGTTGTAATATGGTTGGTATTTACAATAGAATCATTAGATTGTGATGCACCTGATTAAGGTTGGGTCCTGGGACGTCTCGTGTCTCAATGTCTCGGTATTTTTTGTTAATTTAGTTGTCTCAGGTCTTGAGACTTTGGAGTCAAGACATGGTTATTGAAATTGTATTATAATAATGCTATTTTGAAAAGGTTGTTATTAAGCTTTATTAGCTTCCCGTACTCTGTTAATGAAAGCGCCATCTATTAGCTTATCAGATAATTACTCGATACCTACACCATACTTCTAAATGCGTTTGCCGCCAATGGCCGCCATATTATTGTCTTGTTCCATTTATAGAGAAAGCGATATTTGTGATTCAGCTTAGTCAGTCAGTCGTCAAAAATATACTCAATTCTTATCTAATTTTGAGAAGTCTTGAATTCCCAGGACGTCGCGGGATATCTGCCGAGGGTAGTCCCGTGTCCCGGGACTATGAGAATCATCATCAGCCTATCTTTGTCCATTGCTGGACATAGGCCTCATTTATGGCATGCCACTGAGATCGATCTTCATCTCTTCGTTTCCAACGACTGCCAGCCAGCTTGCGTATATATATATCTATTACAACTTTGAGAATGTTGAGACTTAATTTTACACCTAATATACGAGTATATGTGTCAATCAAGCGTGGATTGATTTATGTATGCCGTAGGATAGCACCATTTATTTGACCTACTTCATTCTTATCGCAGAATACACGTGTATTCTTTATTACTACGGCTACTAAGCTATGTCTTTTAATTATATATAGATAGGAAGGTCAATAATATTAACTTGCCCGTGACAAAAGAATTGAAGGCCTGATAAGCGATATCGATATGATTCTTGAATTAGCAATTTCTGAAAGTATCAATCGAATGGCTTATAAAAGTAATAAATATTACACGAGCACCGTCTCCAATTGAGAAATGCAACACAATTGCCATACAATCCGTGCAATGGTTCTCGAGATAGCGCGAACAGACAGTTTGACAGATGTTCCATGTACGTGTAGTGAAAGAGATGACGTGCATATTGTTTAGAATCGACGTTGACAACGTGAGTTGACGTACTAATGGACAAAAAGAAATGGTTTGTGTAGAAATTGAGATTTTTTTTTAAATAGCATGAATTATATTATTGTTTAATGTTATATAGGGAAGGTGACCGTATACCATTTTAAAAATGACATGTTTTTGATCTACTGCAACAATGCTCTCAAAATAATTCAACACTTTAAAAAAAAATAACTTTGCTCAATAGTAGTCAAATTATCGGTAACTGGAATATCACACTAAAAGTATATGAAGACCCCGACTTTGAATGTATACTCGTATAATGTAATAATGTATTTTATGTGAACTCACAATATATTAATATTAAGATTACACGATTCAACTACAATATATACAAGATACACGAAGCAATTTAAACAGCTTTTGTTTGTTGTCTACCTTTGTTGCTCAGCTACTCTCAACTCAGATGTAGATGACAGTTACCATTAGGATTATTAAAAACTATCGTATCTAGCTGTTCTACAACACGCTAACGGTTAGTTCGATTTCTAAACACCTAACGGCCTACATTAGTTTTCGATTCCGATCCCAAATCGTTAACATATGAGTATGTACCTACTTCTTGACAGAAATTCTATAATTTTTTTTATTTTTTTGATTTGAGCCTAGCATGTTGACTCCACCCTGCCTGATCTGAAGCAGCAATGTCCAGAAATGAGACCCGTCGGCGAGGTAATTGTAAAAAATCCATCCATATCCATTCGAAAATTGTGCATATTTTACCCGTATTAAGTAATCTCATTTCCAATGTGTAAGCTTGAGCTTGTAAGTTTGAAATCACATGGATGTAAAGAAATGTGGAAAGATATACCTTTTTATTGTGTGTTTGTGTTTAACAATGCACCTAATCAAATGTATCGACAATACCAACAGTAGTAGACTCAAACTAAAAAAATATTTTAATAGTTGAACTACACAAACATTTACATTTACAGTTCTGCCAGTAGACCATTATATTATATTACGAACAGGAATATTTCTCATTTTACAAAACACCAAGATTGATTGCAGAATAGTTAGTCCATATCAAGTAACGGACGGAGCGCTCCAAACCAAAACAATGGCAGGGGTATATAGAGTAAACTATAGCACTATTAAAAATCTGCGTGCTTTTAATCGAAGTATAAAGGTATGCTCGTACCTTAATAGTCTCTCCTAGGCGCAATAACAAGATTAAGTAGAGGGAGGATGTCGAATAAATGTATGTAAAGTGCAGGCAGTTTGTAAGCACAAAAAGAGGCGTAAAGTCAAGGTTTTTGACTCAAGCTGCACTGATAATTGTGATTCCATCGTAAATTTTGATTTTCGACACCTGGTAATTTTTTTTTGCGGGCTGGATATTAGCTTCTGGTGCTCGATTCTGTAAGGAAAATGACACTAACTCGAGGATGTATCGTCGCGGCCTCCGTGCTCATATCACTCACGTGAGACATAAGCTCTCCGAGGCCTCCGTGAAGGCTGATGACCTTACATCCTTACGCGGGAAAACCAGGTGCATATAGTTTGGATTAGGGAAACATGAAAGTAGTAAATGATAATAACCAGTTTGTTTCCTATACCACGCTTATGTACCACGTAACAGAAAAAGGGACGGTTAGCTATATTATAACTCTAAGGCCCTGCGCTGTGCTAAGGGGGTGCACGGCGCGGGCATCCGCGCAGCGTGCTGGTTTCATGTCATCTCAAAGAGCAGCGCTGCATGAGGCGGGTGAGTGTGAGATTGACATGAAACAGCAGGCCGCGCCGGCGCACACGACCTTACTGCTTCCTTTTAGTTCCTTCAATTAGTGGAATGTCATCAGTTTAGGTACAACATACTTAAATAAGCATAAGTTGTATCAGACGTGACATGCACTAAACCATCAAGAAAGGGACTCAGTTTGAAGAAGATCAATAATTAAGAGAAGAAATGTTCCATGAGCAAAGAGATTCGACACAATTACCACTAGATAAGCAAAAAAAAAATATATACCAATTTGATAATCACTAAACTTTCCACAATCATTTATCGACACCAAACAAAATCATCAATGTAGGCAATGAAGATGGGTTTTCCGTTTTAGGACACAATTCACGCATAGATAAGATTAAAACGTAGTAATTCTTGTTATGACTGAGTAATAAAATTAAAGAATAATATTATTTTATCGGAACATTAACCGTGCTGGCTTGGTTGTATATAGACCTATTTAAGAATTTTAGACTTACTTCCCTATATACCAGAGATCATCGAATCCACAAGAGGTGATAACAGGGCCTGGTGAATTCCCTTCTTATAAGACAGCGGTGAAAGTACTAACCTATATGGTATTGTTTTTGTGCTATAAAGTATTACAATCTAATATGCAGTTTTGACAGGTATTTTATAGAAAAGAATACTCTAATGGTTTTGAAATAAGGTACATTTTATAACAAAGCAATGTTGTAATTTTTTCGATGATGTACCAAAAGCAGTAAATGATTTTTTAAGCTGTCAAAACATTAATATCATGAGAGGAGAGGTTATTAGTATATATACATTTTATTAGCGCCACTGACATACACAACGCTGTATATTGGACTGATTGATAGCCGTAAAAAGCACAAAGAAACCAACAACAAATAATGTGCCATGAAAAAGATACACCAAATGTTTTGTTCATACTAAAGATAATAAAAAAAAAACATTCATACACACGGATCTGTTGTTACTTCTGCACTGCATCTGGCATAGGTTATATGGTCTCGATTATTATTCATATTCACGATATTATCACCAACACAGCAAGAACCTCACTTTTAAGTAAAATCGTTGCTAAAGCGATTGAAAGTAAATGAACACAATATCTAAATGGCAGTATATTTCGTATTTTCTTCACTAATGAGTTATGAATCACATTTTAGTATTATTTTCCTTGATCTAATCGGGTAGAGGTAGGTAACAGCTTGAGATATGGAGTCATAAAACATGTAACGATAACATCAAATAATGGGTGAGTTTTGTGTCGTGTGTAGGTATAAATAAATATATAGAATTATATAACAGTTCCTGGGGCTCGATTCAGCAAGGAAAATGACACTAACTCGAGGATGTTTCGCCGTGGCCTCCGTGCTCTGTCTCTTTCGCTAACTACTCTAATACTACTAATCACGTGAGGGATAAGCTCTCCGAGGCCTAGGTGAAGCTGCTCACCGACGAAGTTTGTATTAGGTGAATAAAGGGGCTGATAGTACATCAGAGTCGATACTTATTAGGAGTAAGTTGGTGATCTGGGGTAGCTTCAGTAACTTCATCTTCATAAGTGTCCTCCGCGGGTCTAAACTCAATAAATTATTTTGAATTTTAATTCTTTTGCCGCAGAGTTTATTATTGAAAGAAGTATTAAACGTGACATGCAGTTATAGTCATTTAAATCTAACCAAAACTCTACAATGGTAATCTGTTATGCAATATTGAACTTTATTGCATTACATGTGGAGTAGGTCTTAAATAATATGTAAGAGTTCCCATACACCCTGTAGAGCAACGCAGTTTTATATTTTTTAACAGGTAAAAGATAATTTAAATTGATTAAATCTTGGATTAGTCAATGGCGAATTATAATATAAATTCACCAACATCACGGCTCTCAAAAAAAGCGTAAATTCTAGATAGCTACATATACGCGCGAAAATTGAAAATAAAATAAAAATCATCTTATGCTGTACCTATTGCTAGAGAGAGATGAATAGACATCGCTAAACGTAACCTAAAGATTGAGTCCAGCATGCACCGCGCGCCCTATCGCGACAGTGGTGGGTACGCGACTAAATGGAATTAGGTCAATTGCCATTATTTTATGTTGCTATTTCTGAGTGTGGATAACGCATCTACAGTTTATATATCAATGGCATTAGTACACTGATAAAAAAATGTCCTGCCCAGCTACATCATCAGATCAACTTGACGGCATATCGCGGTATTAATTAGTATTAGAACTAAATACATTTCAAAGTTTTATATTGATACAATAATAAGAAAGGGATATGAATCAAATTTTCAGGGTTGCGAACTCATCAAGAAACCTTTGTAGTTTCCGTCATGTTTCTTGAATCATCCATCCGACTGTAGGTCACCCACAAATCTACTTGTAAATGTATATTGTTATATACATAACTATAGTCAAAACTATAGTTTATATATAAAGACAATGAATTAAGATTAAAAATTTTGAAAAGAAAAGTTTCTAACACTAACACAACACGGCATTGGTACCAGAAAATGTTATGTCTAAGCCTCGTCTAAACCAAGTAAATAAAGGCTAACTCTAGAGGTTAACTAGAAACTATTGAAGAGTTCCACTATCCACCTCCTAAGTTCATCATCAAGTCAGCAGAGCCAGATATGGCATCAAAAATTTTTCTGACGGGATTGCGATTGATTTCAATCTCACCTGATGGTAAGTGAAGATGAGGTCGAAGACGGAGCTCGCTTTCCCGTTAGTAGCCTAACTATTATTGTATTAATGTGTTTTAATCGACAGAACAATCCGAAGTAGGTTAAAATCGCCTTCCAAGATTTTATTACATAGTTACAAGTGAAGCTAATAAATGCGAATTAAAAATAAATTACAAGGTGTCTTTCTCTCTAACAATCGTTTTTAATTGTGTCGATGGATAAGAATTGTAACTACGCTCCCCGCGGTTTCATCCGTATTTATCGGTATTATTCACATGTTCTGACTATACATATATCTATTTTCATCACGATCAGTCAAATACTTCTTGGGATATAAAAGGACATAGAGACAGAAACAAAAATCAAAAATTGTATAATTGGCGTCAGTGAGTCATAAAACAACTATTTACCATAAAATTTTACAAAAAAAAATATACACATATCGCACCCTCAGAACGATAGGGGCTTAACTCAAAAAAACACTTTTGGCACATCTCGATTTTGGGTGACTTTTGCACTGAGCGGGGAGGGTGGGTCCCGGTGTTAAAGAGGCTGAAGTATCGGTATGCTTATTCTATCATTAAATTGACTATGTTTTACTATTCATCGGATAGAGCGTACTTTGTTTAGTCTCTCTATGATCGTAACTCCATTTCGCAAAATTTTGAGTTAAGCCCATATCGTACTGAGGGTGCGATATATTTGTATAAATGAGAGAAAATATTTGTCGCCTATCTATTTTCTTTTATCCTGTAACTAGCTGACCCGACAGACGTTGTCCTGTCTTAACTATGAATATTGCATTCGAGCTGGTATGATTAATAAACAAAAATCCAAAAACATAGTATTTATAAATCTATTGCTTTAAGATAAGACTCATCAATTGAACCCTTTATATGAGGCGTGATTGCTCTGAACTAACACACTTAATTATTTTATCAACATCATTCCGACCCATGCCTCTGTTTTAAACGAACATTCCACGCATCTTTCTTAATTTTTTCTTTCATAAGAACCTTCTCCTGGCAATAACAAACACAACCAAAAAAGAATTAGCGAAATTGGTCCAGCCGTCCATGCGTGATGCCGTGACCAAGGGAAATAGGGATTCATTTTAATATACTCGTATATAGATAATGCTTAGTCGGCCATTCCGTCTATGTCCGCGGATATCGGAATCGCCGCAACAGGCATGGTCGCGCGAAAAGAAAATATTTTTCCAGCGATATTAATATTATTATAAAAACTTTTTTCATTTCCACTGTCGCAGACAAAGAAGCAGTTGATGATAAGTGATCACCGCCGCCCATGAACATTTGCAACACCAGGGGCATCGCCAGTGCGTTGTAGACCCTGAGACGTGAAGTTGTTCAGTCTAATAACATAAGTGCACTAATACTTCACGGTGAAAATGGGTAAGGTGGTAACTTCGGAACCCTACTCCAGCAAGGATACATGTACTTGGTCGGTTTTAGTACTTATTTCCTCGATCTAATCTGTCAGAGGTAAGTAACAGTTTATACGTAGTCATAAAATTAGTAACGATAACAGATAATTGGTGATTTTTTGGTAGGTTTAATGATGAGCTAATACAATGAGTATGCAATTTTATACCTAAGTATGCAGCATTATCAGGAATTAAACCGTGAGGTTACATGCAGTATCAAAGTACTTCATGAAGTATCTTAACCTACTTGCATAATGACGAAGAAGCTGGCTGAAACAAATTCACCTTACATTTTCATTATTAGGTACTATCCCTATAGAAACAGTATCTTAACTACTTTCAATGCAAAAGTTAGGATTGTTACTTAATCGCGCCAAAACGGCTTAAAATATTTGAATGAAAGGGACAGAGATATGTAGATTATAATAATAAATAAGTAATACCCCGGGACATTCTTTACACCCGGCCATCTGGTCCCAAACTAAGCGAGCTTGTACTATGGAAACCAGGTAACTGATATACTAATGAATAATACAATTTTTTTAATATATACTTTTACACACCCAGAAACAGAACAAACAGACATGTTCATGCACACAAATGATTGTCCTGGAGTAGCACATTTGTTGGAGTAAAATGTAACAAGCCTTGGGAAACACGGGTAAAACCGCGGGGGACAGCTAGTTTCAATATATGTCGTGTTAGTACAATCATTGACCATCAGATAATCCGATACCGATAATAACAACACATATTACTAACTATATCTACAGTTTAAACATACTGAGCATAAGTAGGTACCTACGTATGGGCCCATGACATGATTCATTATATCGCGGTCAGTTTTAATAAACCAATAGCAATTTATAATCTAATCTGCATCTGGAAAACCACACGTGAAATCCACTATTGATCGCACAAAGTGTTTCATTGCCCGATAGTTAATTAATAAGACGTATGAGCATTCTCATTCTGTATTATTATATTGATTTTAATCCTACTATACTACCGGCACGCTATGATGGCCGTTTTGACGTTTCCGATTGTCATGGGAAAAGAAACTGTATTGCTTTGGAATAAGGTTGATTTCCATCATCATACAATTAGCTGTTTGATCAATAGATGCACCTTATGTATGAAGGAATAAAGGTTATTTTTCTTTGTCATTGTTAAACGTCAAAACGGCCATCATAGCGTGCCGCAAGTTTAATATTATAAATGCGAAAGTTTGTGAGTATGTTTATTACTCTTTCAGGTAAAAACTACTTATCAGATTTGGATAACATTTTGCCAGTAGACAGTTTATAACCTGGATTAACACATAGGATACTTTTTGTTCCGGAACAATGTAACAGCCCTCAGGAACGCGGGGGACAATTAGTGAGTAATAATTTAAAAAAATTAATTGCCTGTTATCAACGTAAGATATGTCATGACTCATTTTAAGTCGACGTCAAACCGCTGTGTCTACCTTCAAAATATTTTATTAATGTCCTCCCCTAAGCGGATAATATTGGATTTGAACACCATAATAGCGGTATTTAGAAAATAATCTTTTAAAGAGTTAAATAGGTGAACTCCGTAAGAATGCGGGTGAAACCGCAGGCCAGACTAGTTTATTAATTATTGAAAGTAAATACCTACTGCATGCATCGATATGAGATATGGGTTTTTACAACAATATCCGACAACAGTAATTTCCATTTATTTTGTAGTGCGAGATAAACATTTCATTTTGAATACAAAGTTTTATTATTATCATTGTGTTCATTCTACATTATTTTATTTGACTTCAAAATTGACATAGATAAGAGGATTGTAAACTATAAATAGATACCTAGCAGAAATATATCTTTTACTACCGCATACTATTTTTATAACAAAATATGTTGTTAGTGATTCATTTATTTATACTTGTGGGCGCCTAGTGATCGAAATTCGACCGTAATACCTACATTTCAAGTTTGAACTTTATTGTCTTTTAGTTTCAAAATATAACCTTTTTTAATTTTTTAATAGAACCTTTTTGAATTTTGTTTATTACGTCAGCTGCGAGCGTGTACATATACTCTATTATGTGTATGACATTGACAGAATGAACGATTTATATGTGCGTGTGTAATTCAAGCAGTAGTATGTAATTTAACGTATTTCTTATGCATTTTATATAAACTATAATACAAAATGTCACAAAGTTACCATACTCCTCCAAAACGACTTGACCGATTTTTATGAAATTTTATATGCATATCAGTAGGTCTGAGAATCGGTTACTATCTATTTTTCATACCCCTAAGTGATAAGGGTTGTCCACCCTAAATATATTTTTCTGACAATTCTTTTTATTTTATTATGATTTAGCGTTGAAAAATACATACAACTTCTGTTTTCATGCTTCAACGATTAAATCGCGATTTTTATATTATTCTGATCCATCCACAGATCCGCAATAGGGTTGTAAGATAGCAATCGAATATAATAATTGTAGTACGATAAATTTTCATGTAATGTATAATTAAGTAAATATGGCAAACAACGTTTGTCGGTTCAGCTAGTAAACTATAACTGTCAAATTTCACGTTCATTATTTCGCAAAATTTTCTTAAAAAGTGGTCTAAAGCTTTGGCTTCACGTATCACTACATAGTATAAAACAAAGTCGCTTTCTCTGTGCCTATATCCCTATGTATGCTTAAATCTTTAAAACTACGCAACGGATTATGATGCGGTTTTTTTTAAAGTGATTGAAGAGGAAGGTTTTTATGTATAATACCTGTGACATCCCACAGGAACGCGGGTAAAACCGTTGGGGACAGCAAGTTAATATATGTGTTGAGGTTGGTAAGTATTGGTAAGGTAGCTTCCGTAACGCGGTTTCACGCGTTCCTGAAATAAAGTATCACCTAAGTATATCTTTCTCGCTCTGTCAACAATCCCCGGGCCTAATGAAAATAATCAAGTCTATTACTCCGTTAAGACGTGAAGGAAGGATAAACAACATCCTAGGGTGATTAAACATTTTGATTGTGACGTCAAAGTAATGATGAAGTAAAGAAGAAAAACAAAAAGAAAAAAAAGAAGTAGTAGCTGCTCTTAGAGAGTTCATCCAGAGAAGTACTACTACCTCAATTCCTTCATTATGCACTTATTGTATTGGATTTCGGTTAGAAAGGTAAGGGGGCCGGTGAAATTACAGGCACATAAGACCTCATATTTTGACGTCTCAGGGTTGACAACGCATTGGTAATGCGCCTGGTGTTTCAAATGTCCACATGCGGGGGTGACCACTTACTATCAGATAGACCGTCTGTCTGTTTTTGGGCTGCTTGACATAAAAAAAAAAATTCTACAATAAATAAAGTACTGATTAGTTATGTCAATCAAATGAGATATTTTACAATCCATATAGGGATTTTTTTTTTTTTATTATTATCCGATAGAACAACCTCTAGCGCTAAATCTATAATTAAAAGAAATCTAAATTAATCTATACTTGTATATATGTATATAAAAATGAATGTGTATGTGTGTCCTTTATAGAATCGTAAATTATGCAACGGATTTTAATGCAGTTTTCATCAATAGATACGAGTAATTCAAGAGGAAGGTTTAAAAACATGACTGAAAATGGGCAAAATCGCAGGGCGCAGCAAATTTATTATTAAGAGGTAAAGTTTGTATGTTTGGATGTAGAAGTTCTCCGAAACTACTCATCCTATTTCAATAGTTCTCATAATCAAAAAGGACTAAACAATTCTCGAATGATATAGGTCATGTTATAGATCCCTCGAGTGTCAATAGATCCGCGGGTAAAGCCGCGGGACGGAAGCTAGTATCTACTAAAGAGAATGATAAAAAAGTACTGAAATTATAAGCAAAGCTATAACGGTTTCAGAGAGCCTTTCTTCGAGCTATAGCCAAAGTAAAATAGTTAGTAATAATATCGTTATAAAGTCTTGCTGTAACAGATACAGTACTAAGTAGCTAAGTCGTGCACAATTGGCTTTACAAAAGTACTAAGCCCATGCAGTTGGTCGGATTTAAGATATTTACGAGAAAAATTGTTTCCTTTGCAACTATAACATTGGTTTTCGAGCAATGAAGAACCCGACTTCGAAAAATTACGCTTTAAAAAGTATGAAACAAGAAAATATTCTCATGTGAAATTGTTATATACAAACTATCCAATATTTATTGTCTATTAAATAAAAAACTCACACATAATATATTTTAAAGTATTTAATACCTGTTCATAGTGATGTTCAGAGGATAGCCGTGGTCGTATGAGCCATATGACCATATATGAGGTGGCATACAACCACGGCTATCCTCTGAACATCACTATGAACAGGTATTAAATACTTTAAAATATATTATGTGTGAGTTTTTTATTTAATAGACAATAAATATTGGATAGTTTGTGTATAACAATTTCACATGAGAATATTTTCTTGTTTCATACTTTTTAAAGCGTAATTTTTCGTAGTCGGGTTTTAGTTTTTGAACTAATTTTTTTTATTACCGTTACTATTAGTGTTTTATTTGTAAATATTTGAGATTTAATTATTTATAATATAATGTTTTATTTTATGATTATAATTATATATAATTATTAACCAATTATTTGATATTTTTTTTACTTACAAAGCTTATTTGATGTATTCACGTACAAAGCTTAGATTTTTAGGTTATATTGTAGTGTCACTACAGTTAACAATAACAAAATTGATAATATTAATAAGTAATCAATAGTTTGATGGCCAAATTATAACAATAAATAAACATTATCGTATCACTTATAAGAATTTTTATAGTTAATGCCTTTATGTCCTGTAGAGAGCGCCATATCTAATTTATTGTGACGTCACATATCCTAAAACCAGCAGACGATCAAGACGCTTCGAACGATACCTTGTTTGCCAAATTACGATAAGTAGTTTAAAAGTTATGAGAGAACAGATGAACATACATACACACATACATACCGGTCAAAATCATAATCCTCCTTTGGCTTCGCCGTAGTCGGGTAAAAATGATTTATTACTAGCTGTCCTGGTTTTACCCGCGTTCCCGAGGAATGTCACGTTTTCCCGGGATAAAAAGGAGTCTATATGTTATTCCAATATATGTTCTATCTATGTGACAAGTTTCATCCAAATCCGTTGGGTAGTTTTTGCGTGAAAGAGGAACAAACATACAAACTTTCGCATTTATAATATTAGTAGGATGAACACAGTTGCAGCCACTCGTGCTACTGTATAATTTGAGTTATTTAAAGTACCTACCTACCTCAGACAAAGTAACAAAGAAATATTTTAGTTTCACGTTGCGCGGCAAATCATTGGCTTTACATCATTATCCACTAAATGCGTACGTAATCATTTTTTAATCATCATTATGCAAACCTAATTCTAGATAATATCAGTTTCTAAAGGCAAATCATGTGATTGATTGGTAGGTCATTAGTTATCAATAAGTAAGCAAATTTTGAAATAATAGTTTGTAAAAATATTGTATTAGGTACTATTAATAAAATCAGTTTTATACATTACTAGCTGTCTCCCGCGGTTTCACCCGCGTTCCCGAGGGATGTAACATTTTCCCGGCACAAACAGTATTCTATGTTACTTCTAATAACTCCAAGAATATGTGTAAAAATATTTCATGTTGATCGGATAAGTAATTTTCGCGTGAAAGCGTGACAAACAAACTTACATTCACATTTATAATATTAAGTAGGGATAGTAGGTATTTAAGCCAAATTTGTGATTGTATTTTATACATAACAAGATGTCTCCCGCGGTTTCACCCAGATTTACGAGGGATACAAGCATACATATAAACCTTCCTCTTGAATCATTCTGTCTATTGATGAAAACCATATCAAAATCGGTTGCGTGGTTTAAAAGACCTAAGCCTACAAACGGCGGAAGCGACTATGGTTTATATATTATACTTTGTAAGGATTTATATTATGTAAGGAGAATATAAAGGTTTTAATGAGTAAACAAATAACTATTGAAGAAACGTTATTTTTATGTGTTAAAACTAAATATATTTAAAACTATATTTTAGAAAAAAGATAGCAAGATATAAGTCCAAAACAATTGTTGTTAGGATATTGTTGGCCTTTTTTATATTTTTATATCAATAAATTAGCAAAATTTTCTTGGTACTGGCACTAAAATTACTAATATTTTAGAAGTATAAAAGTAATGGCCACCTTTATTTTGACATTAGAGGCTGGCAGTCCATAGAAAAAAAAAGTTTCTCATTTACTGCTTTGCATCTTCATAGTGCTAGGAAACATTATAATGATTTACCGATTTAAAGTCAAATTCAAACTCTGCATTTTATTTAACACCCGTGATCCAATTTCATATAGAAAGGTTGTCAAAAGAATTTAACAATAGTCAGGCTTTACGAGACTACTTTCATATTTCTTTGAATACTGTAAGAGCTATCTACTACAATTGATTTTTGCACTAGATTTTACTGCGAATGAAAGTAACTTCTGTCACTTTTATACGAAAAGCCTGTTGTTTTATTGGCAGATGATAGTTATAGAGCCAGAGGTGGTAAGTATTCCCACTCAGGACAAACATTTGTGTGCATGAACATGTTTCTTTGTTCTGTCTGGGTGTAAATATATTAATAAAAATATTTATATCAGCTATCAGATATATAATAGTATATACAAGCTCTGCTTAATTTGGGATGAGATGGTCATAACTAAAGAATGTCCCAGGATATTAATTACATATTTTTATTTCAATAATACTTTTTGCATTACATTATCACACCAATTTTACTGTTTCTAATGTTCTCTAGTCTCACATTTGGTTGGCTTTACATAAAAATAATATCGATTCGGAATTTTATCCTAAATATTAGTTACGATATGTTACTTAGTATGTGTAAAATAATATTGGCACAAAATAAAATTAATTAATAAAAAGGTAAGTAAAATCACGTGACTGCTGCGACCCGTGATAAAGGCATCAGGTGCGCCGGGCATGCTACTTAATTTCGAAGATATCGAAAGAGAATGAAACTGATAATAGAGGATCTTCTTGCCTACTTCTCATAAATACATCAATAAACAGGGTACCGATTACGTTGCACATAAAACTAAACTTAATTCCCCTCCTTTTTTTTCTTATGTAGAAAAGAGAGGAGATTTTTTGGAACAAATCCATTTTTTATACGCTATTTTAATGAAAACTAGACTCAATTAAAACGTAATGGCAAACTGAATAGGCACCCTGACTATCGCGCTGTAAGTCGTGTATTCGATTACCGCATAGGACATACGGTTGTGTGTATAACTATGTCTGTTTGTTCTGGGTATGTGACTATAAAGGTAAGAATGTACAAAAAAAAATTGTTATCTGGTTAAAGTATTACAAGCTCTGTTTAGTCCTCATATTGTTGAAAGAAATTTATATTAATGATTGAAGTTACCGACGCACTACAAAATCGACATAATTTTTATTTCTGATTGTAATCAAAACCCTATGCATTTTTGAATATTGACAGTACAGAATTTGACATGGAGGGCGAGTTGGCAAATATACATCAGATGACTGCTAAACAATGTCAATCTTTTAGAATAAACAATACTTACATTCCTATCAAGATCAGGTGCGTACATCACGTTCTTTGGAGGTCGCTTCCTGGCAGCCCGTGCCGCAGTAGCAGTGAGAAGACTCCCTGACATTGGCCCTGGTTGGGACATCGTGCGTCGTCGCTCAGATTGCTCGTCACCTTCTACATCATTTATTGATAAGTTGAGCACCTGAAAAGATATAAAAATAGTGTTCGTAATATAATTTCATCCGAACAGAACTGTATTGTACTTTTTAAAAATTTAATTATGTTATATTACTCATTTTAATGAGAGAAGCAAAAATAATTAATGCAAATCATTGTACTTAATAAATAGCAAGTCGGCCTTTTAGAGTTTCCAAATAATAATAATATATTTTCTTCATATACACACAATTGGGACAAAAATTGTAGTAAATCCCCTTTGGGTATAATTAATGCATTTGACTTTTAAAGAAGTAAAAACTGTTAGCTTGCATGTTAAACTGAGCCTTTTAAATAAAAATAAATGTACTGTAAAACTATCCATATGTAAGAATATCAAACTTACTCCCGGATCTTTAATTGCATCTGGAGTTGCTGCTTCCTCTTCTGCATAATGCTGTAGTGATGTCTCCGAATGAAACTTCTTACCCCCCATCCGTTTTCTATTCGCTATTTCTTCCATCAAATCTTTTCTTGGCATACTTTGTTCCGTCATTTTGAATAATTTCTTTCCTTTGTTTACTATTTAAGAAACCGTCTAATCAAAACTCCATTTTTAAATCAACACATAAAGAGTCTGTCTTGTTTGTACACTAAAGTCTTGCGATTTAGATTGCAAGTGAATTAATAAAAAAATATATAGTATTGCTATCTTTTATCAATATGATACATATCTTTAATGGCGGTCTAAATATCATTAACGCTTTACGGCTTCCTCTTTCAATTAAATGAATGTCCTTTTATAACAGAATAAAAATCACTCTATTTTGTTTATTGCAACTGAGAATTACAAGGAAATTACGGTGTTGTAATTGTGTTTATGTATGTACAACTTCTTAATTTTTGTGCAAAATAATGACAGGGCGACTTTATTTTATAATCTCTGTACATTATACGTATCTATGTAAAACTTACTGCTTGTGCCTAAATTAAAAAATCAAGTACTTGCTTATTTTTTATTTTATTTCTATTGTTGTTAGTACCTTTGATCGCTTGGTTTTTGTCAATTAAAAAACCTCAATAACTTTACTAACTATGCTAGGTTTGAATAAACTAATATACAAGGGAAAACAAATCATAGGGATGCACGTGTTTACTCGTAAATATTTAATTTTACCAGCCATAGTATAGACACGCACACTCATTGAAATATCTGTAAACAAACAGCTGAACGCTTTTCCGTCACAATATTAATCAAACTCATATCATAACAATATGATAATCTTCTCAATTTATGACATTAAATGTACGGACAGACCGCACAATTTTTTAATTAATATTATTACTGTGATTGATAAAATTAATTTAATTAATGCGTGATTTTTTTTATCGTAAGTAACTCGTGAGTTTATCAAGTTTATTGAAATAAACAAGTTTTCAGATTTCTTGAACACAATTAGCAATTTAGGTGCTAACTCAATTAATGCATTTAAATAACATTTGTTCGATGGTAGTAGACACTGCCTAGAGTTCTCAAATATAGGAGTCAGTTTGATTCTGTAAGGAAAATTATACTAACTCGAGGATGTTTGGTCGCGGCCTCTACGCTCTGTCCCTTTCGCTGACTATACAATCACGTGAGAGGTAAGCTCTCCGACGAAGTTTGTCCTAGTTGAATAAGGGGGCAGGACACACATGGGTGTGTGGTGGGCTTGTTAAAGGATGTTAAGTAGACAGGTAGGTTAAAATAAATTGCCTTGCCACTGTGTTCTGGTTTCCTCACATTGACTTCCTTTATCATAACTTCTATCACATTATAGGATTCGAACTTATATAGGATTTAGAATTTACGCTACTGCATACATCATTGGTACATACGAGGTTTTCGTTCGCTATGCTTATATCATTTCAGTGTGTAATGAATACATAAATAAAAAAATAAAAACTAAAAAAAATTGACTACCGCTGAGCTATCCCTTTGATCTTACCTCCTGTGTACATCTTAATATCCATCTATATATATAAAAATGTTATGTTGGTTTGTGTACGCTTCAAAAATTCAAAAAGCTCTGCACCGATCGAGCTGAAATTTTAGCATGATATATGATCCGCATCAAGGATTGTTTTTATCTGTTTTTTGCATCAGTCACATATCCACGACCGTTTTTGTTTTGTTTCTCAAACATTCAATCACAATGTGCCACAGCGAAGCGTGGCGGGGTACATCTACATGTATATAAAGTTCTAAACGGCTGAATAGATATTTTTGTGTGCGTTTCAGTGGACTCGAGAATGGTTTAGATTTACAATTAGACCTACTAGGTGGCGCTGCGATAGAATTTATGTGTTTTTGTATGGATGTATTTTGACAGGACAAATCTATCCTAACATCTAGTAATAATATAACCATCGCAAATTCTCATGCGTGCGTTCATTTTCACACTCTTCAGTTCTAATACAAGTCACAGTTGTCCGTATGTATATAGCTACTTTATCTACATGCCCCGTTAGCTACTGATAGTGATTAACAAAGTATTTAAATGTATTACTATAATAATATTGTATTTTTCCAAATTCTTTAGAACTGATACAGAGATTAAGAGATAAATTAAAAGCTTTACTCGCATCAAATCCAGCAGGGATATTAATTTAACGCAATTTGTGGTTATTAAGAAATAATATTATAGCAAATTTTGAATTAAAATGACCTATATATTGTGATTTTTTAAACTTATATAGGTTCATATTTTTTAATTTTAATATATTATTATAATTATAAAAATAAATATAATTGGTTTCGTTCATAATAAATATCATAAATACAATGGGTTCCAAGATATAAAAATATCTTATATGTTAAATAAAGATATTATAACCTATATTTGTACAGTCAGCAACATAAGTTATTAATATTTGTATATTTGTATGTAACGAATAAACTTAAAAACTACGAAACCGATTTCAAAAATTCTTTAGCTGTTAGAAAGCTACATTATCACTGAGTAACATAGACTGTATAATATTTAAAAAAAAATAGGGATCCTTTCTAAATCTTCAATAATATAACCCAAGGTATAAAAAAGCTACCTATAAAATTCCTTACATCGCATGCGCTGCGAAAATTGTGCCTTTGAGAACGTGGGTGAAATCGCGGGGGACAGCTATAATTAATAAAAAACATGTAGGTACCTACGCTTAAGTTGTAGAGATTTTAAGGCCTCGTTTTGACAACTAAGACAGTCATTGAAAACTCATCTTTATTGCATTTGAATAAGGTATATTATCATATATTGACCCAATTGATACTATTTCTAGCATGTGGATATTCGGCGGTAATTTAAAGTATGACAAAGTCAACTGTATAATTGAAAAGAAAGAACTATAATGTTTTTTTTGCCAAGAGGGTGACAAAGAGATAGACAGTCCATCTGTTCACCGGCACCTATTGACATTTGCACCACCACAGGCAATGCCAATGCGTTGACCCTGAGACGTGAAGTAGTTAAGTCTCATGTCCCTGTAATTTCACCGGCACCCTATGTGACTATACACCGTGAAATTTAGCTGGTTGTTTTCCCGCGGCAGAACAACTTGCCATAGGGACTACTTTTGAAGCATAAAGTAAAATTTATAAATAAAGATGTTTTTGTATTAAAATAATTAAAAAAATATTCATCAACTCGAAAACGTGAGAATCAATAGTACCAGACGAAACTTGGAGATTTTACTCGAATCGCACGCGCCGCCGCCAAAGGGAACAGCATACATTTTCAAAGTAAGTTATCAGCTGATTGAACAGCACGCGTGTCAACGGTTGTCGACAGGCCGCGCCGAACGTAGGTTCAAGGTCGGGGCAAGGTCCTCGGGAGGTCTCAGTACTATTGTTACGTTGTCGTTTTCGAATTTTGTTTTTCACAATGCTATATCTGCCATTTTTGGTATCTGATGTTTTATTTGTAAATAAAACGATTGTATGACCAAGACAAAACCATTTCGCTGCGGGAAAACCACCACTAAAATTTCACGGTGTATAATTACTAAATCTACCACACAAGTCACATTATCCAATTGCAAATGCATATTTCTATAGATAAATTTGGCACGTGATACCTTTAATTTTTTGATTTATGGCCGACTTCGAAGACTACGTCAACAACACTAATATTTTAATTTTTAATTGCACTATCAATGGATTATGAACTGGCTTCTAATCAGGCATAATGACCATCTCAAAATGATACGAAATAATTTATTTATATAAGTCATAAGCTTATAAGCGTGGGATTGGACATAGAGGTTATGTTCTACCGGGAATAAATTATACATCCTTTAGGAACGCGGGTAAAGTCGAAGGGCGGAATCTAGTGTGTTTCTATTTAGATTTAAGTGTATGTTCCTTTGCAAGTTCTATGAATCACCGGTAATGTAAATGAATAATCATAATTAGTCACTTATTATTTGTGAGTATTTACAATTTTAATAATCAAATGTAAAACGGAACGGGGTTTTTAAAAACTACCTGTATCTGTTATTTTTATATATTAAGAGATAAGATTTTATTATAGTCCATTCATAAATCAACACATTTACTTTTTAAACATGCTACTATTTTTAGAGTAATATAGCTCATAGTACACATTTCGTCCGGGGAAGTACTACTTTAACCATTTCCCCCGTGAAGCAGTAGTACACTTGTATTACGGTTTCGGTTAGAAAGGTAAGGGTGCCGGTGAAATTACAGGCATATGAGAGTTAACAACTTCACGTCTCAGGGACAACAACGCATTGGCGATGCCCCTGGTGTTGCAAATGTCCACAGGAGGTGGTGACCACATACTATCAGGTGGACCTCTCCTTGTTTGTCGGCCCATATGGTAGACTTCAAACGCTTAGTGTAACGATTATCTATAGATCACCTAATGTCAGTCGTAGTTTGAAAATCCCTACGAATATTATAAATGTGAATGTAAGTTTGTTTGTTACGCTTTCACGCGAAAACTACTTAAACGATCATCATGAAACTTTGTGGAGCACAGGACAAGTAACATAGGTTACTTTTTGTGCCGGGAAAATGTTACAACCTGGGGGACATATAGTAATATATATTATTGTTTTGGTGACAAAGTTAACATTGTGCCGTCACGACACAATTACATTACAATTATACAAAAACCTAATTGAAACAATGGTACAATAGCTATGGCTGAATTGTCATGAAATTCAAACAGAACATTTTCATCAATTCGTTTGTAGTTTCATCATAATTAGCATAATTGATAGTGACACTTGAATTGTTTGTATGCCTTATTAAGCAAATAGCATAGGTAGCATTGCATCGCTAAAATAATTAATATACTAGCTATACCCGCGGCTTCTTACGTGGTAACTTTAATTAAACACTTTTAATTGTGAACCGATTTTCATGAAATGAAGCCTACATTCAAGTTATTTAGTTAGCCCAAAAAATCGCGTCGTTATTTCAGAGATTAGCGTGTTTAACTAGACGAACCAACTTTTAAAAATGGTCTTATTGTACTGTTAAACTCCTTACGTTACCCGCAATAAAATTTTGGCAAATTATTTCAATATACAGACAAGACGGTTTTACAATTTTATTGCTGTTTAGATAGAAGAAGATAACACGGTAATTAAATAGGTTTATACTCTATGACGTAGGTATTTGTAACAAAAGCAAATAATAGATATCTAATGTATAAAAATCCATTGTTGTGAAATTTTATTATTAATTTCGAAATATTTTATATGGTTCTAAACACTTAACTGATTTTTGTAAGAAATAGATTAATTTAAGATTATATGGCATTCTATTATACTATATTAAATATATTTTAAAAAGAAAAACATATTACGAATACGTTATCCAAAAACCCATCAAAACAAAATAAATAGAAACAATGAGTTGGCAATATTATAGAAGTTGTACTTAGTGCCGGATTAAGCAAGCGCGGGGCCCGTAGTAAATTCTGTCGGAGGGCCTTTGGTCTGCTATGGGTTCAAAATACTAAAAAAAGCAATCGGCCTTAGACACGCGGGGCCCCATTTTGCACGGGGCGCGTAGCAATTGCTACTCTTGCTTCGTGGTTAATCCGGCACTGGTTGTGATTCTATTTACTCTTTTCCATTTACTGATTCATAAGTTTACTGAGAACTTCTTTCAGTTCCATTGAGAATTGCGATACGGGCAGCGCTAATTCTTGTATTGATCCACTCTTCTCATTCACCACGTAATCTGATGGTACTACGAACAACTGTTTCTTGTCTCCGACATAGTCAAGGGCTTTGAGGAACGGAGGCATCGGCAGGTGCGGTCGTTGCTTCAGCCATTTGTGGAATGCCTTTGTTGATCTGAAAATACAATCATTCGAATCAATAACAACTCATTCGCATTTTTATTGTTTAAGTTATACCGTCAATTGTTTATTATTATTTTATTATTACCGATTAGAGTAGTAGAGCTCTTAGTGCAGAGTTCGTCCGGGGAAGTACTACCACCTTACCCATTTCTGCCGTGAAGCAGTAGTGCACTTGTATTGCTGTGTTTCGGTTAGAAGGAGACACAACAACTTCACGTCTCAAGGTCAACAACGCATTGGCGATGACCCTAGTGTTGCAAATGTCCGTAGGCAGCGGTGACACTTACCATCAGGTGGACTGTCTGCTTGTTTGTCGGCCCGGTATAAAAAAAAAATGTGATTTTGCAATGAAAACGTATGGTCTGTACGTACGAAATTTAAGAAAGCGTCTTTTTTATATGGTAAGATTTTTCGTCGTTTTGTCATAAACAGTTCCTATTATGATTTGGCTACTCCAACTTAATCCCGCAATACTTTGTATTTTTTAAGTGTTGTATAGAATTCAACTACAATTCTGACAGCCTCATAAATGCAATGTAAAATTCACATTGACGGATACGTAAGTATAGTAGTTTTCGTCGTTTCCAAAAAATATTTCGTTTAAAAAAGTTCCTACTTGGTCTTATTGTGAATTGCTTAATCCACCACTAAATTCTGAAGAACTTGAAGCTATTTAACCTGGTAAAGATCTTAAGAACTTAAAATCCTCAGGAGTACCTGGTATCACCGTGGTGTACTATGGTTACACTTACGTCAGATGCTGCACATCGTCCCACACGCACGCCATACTACGCAGATCCTCTGGTATCTTGACGCTGTTCCATATCTTCTCCGTATTGTTTTGTGGTGGAATATGCTTCATCTTATGGGGAAGACTTGTACCAAATGCCATCAAGTGAGCGGGACTAGTCTCGGCTATAATATCGTAGTCAATCTGCCGCTTAAGAGCCATTGGGCACGCCTCCTGGATTTCACATGAAATTTTATTAAGGTGTAAAGAAAAATTCGTGAAAGATTGTGCTCGTCAAATTTACACACAAAGCTTAATATTTTGATAAAAATATGTTATAAACAACTCAAATAGAAAGTGGTTCAAAATAAGATAAACAGATGATTGTACATGCAACACAGAAAGTATTGATTTCAAATACGAACCTTCGGTACTCCAATATAAGTTGCAATGCTCTCCAACACACAAGGAAGTATCTTTGGATGAAGAACCAAACCTCGAGATGCATGTTCATCAAACCACACCTAAATCATAAGTATAAGTTAATAACTAATATATACATTCAAAATTTATATGAAGTTCTGTCTTGAATTCAGTGACTCTAGCCTGTCTCGCGGCTCGGCAATTAGATGAGAGGAGAGGCTATCCCCGTGTTACATGAGTAATCACTCGTTCGAGTTTTGGTTTTTAAATATCGTCCAGTAATAACAGCAATGCTGAATTGAGTCGCAGTTGTACATTTTTACAAAACTTCATGAGCCATCAAACGTCAAACCCGCCATCAAAGCGCGTTCCGCTAGTTCAGTCCTAAGGTTAAATAAGTTTAAAACTTACTTGGAACAGATCTTCAATATCTTCTGGTCGTTTGATTTCACTCTTGAATTCCAGATTTCCCAAGCCCACCCACCAATCGTAAAACTCTTTTGAGATCTAAAAAAAATACAACATTTTACAGCTTATTGCGGATTGCACTGTTTAAAATGTAACGGCTAAAATTAATATTGTTTGATGTATGTTTTTTAGACAGAAATTTCATTGCAATAAATTTCAAAATGTTACTTCAAACGAGCGAATTTTGGATTAGGATTATATATTCATTTTGACCGTAAGTATATCTATTTTATACATCGCAATAAAACAAAATATTGTAATACAAACCTACATATTATTTAAAATCTGTAAGTAGTATAAATAAGGCTACATTAATTAAAAAAATCAAATTTGTCGATTTAATATAAAATTTACCTAAAATATATAACGTTTATCGCTCGTAGTATTTTTTTGGGTGTGATTTAGTACTTAATTAGTCAATTTATTTATTTATTTAGGATACACAATACAAATTACAACCAAAAGGTAACCACATAATAAGGAATAACAAATTAAAAAAGAAGTAACAATGGTACCTGCTTAGTCATTATTTCTGCTTTCTTGCTAAATTCATCTGATGCCGATACTTCAAAAACTTTTTGTTTATATTTAGAGTTCCACTTTATCATGTCAGTTTCCGATTCATTGCAATACAACATTTCAAAATGTGGATTTTTTGTACGTCTTTGATATGGAACTCGTCTGAAATAGGTTCATTAAGGATATGTTGTAATAAGCATGGTGGAAGGTTTCTTCCTAATATGTATCTCTTAAGATTTAAATCTACCGTTGGAATGTGCACTCGAGAGCCCATTTTTACCATTTGTCTACGAAATTATATACTCACTTGGCAATTTTGCTACTTGATGCGTGAACTTCTAAATCATCCCCTGAAAAAGCTGATTCTTCAAATAACGAAATTTCAGATTTGAAACCTTTCAATTTGCTTGTATGTGATGATCTCACAGTGTTTCTAGACAAAAATTTTGAGAAGGATCTTGACATGTGTTTACTAAAAGACTTAGACATTGTGATAGACTTTGATCTGACCATTGATTTGGAACGAGATAGTCTCTTGAGATCCGTGTTAAGATCAACAGAAGATGTACTCCATTGATCAGAAATGTCTTCGTCTTTTTCGTATTGTTCCTCTTCTTCGAGTGACATTTCAAAATCACTTATTGAGTAACTGGACCTCATCCGAGACTAAAGAAAATAAACAAGACACGTCAGACTACACATTATCATCTACCTGCTGTGTTCCCCATTACTTGGGGTCGGAGTAATACGTATGCTTTCTGCCCATTCGGTTCCAAGAGATATGACAAAAGTTTTACGGCCACCCGCCTGCCTGACGCCTAAGTACCCTCATTGGGAATGCTTTTGTTGATCACTCGGTAGGTATTAGGTGTAAGTGAAGTGCACGTGGTCATCGGTATACTTTACAGTCGTCTTTAACTACCCCATAGATGAACGGGATGGTGGGATTGGCCATAAACATGCAATATTATTGAACATTTCGGTACATTTTGAAACCCACTTGCCACAAGCTGAAATGCTGTCGCCATGTTTGCTATGATGTAACTATATTAACACATAGCATGTACCCAAACTAAGAATCAAACTCTAGACCACCAGTACTCCAGTCAAGCGTTAAGCCACCTGATATCGCATGGAGGCGATTGATGTATTTTAACTGTGTTTGAAATCGAATATTAGCCCACTTCTGTATGACATGATTTTTCATACTGCGATTCTTGGCTTTGTGTCCGTATCACCATCGACCACACCGTCACTTATCGTGATACGATTGTTGTACGTAAACAGATAATCAAAATATAGAAGTCCAATATCCAAAAGTCGTCCTAAACGAGCATTGGGGATGATTTAGCATAAACAAAATCAAATACTGCAATTTATTTATCGGACAACAAAGATCCACGCGTTAGTTACAGATACATAATTAAAAAGTTTGTGTTATTCGCTAAAAATATAATTATTGTTATTCTACATATAACTTTAAACTACTACTTAAACTTAAACTCTTCCAACTAGCACTTGTATGAAGTGATTTAGTATTGGAGAATCAAATTTGTCCATTAACGTCCTCAAAATGTCATTCTGACTGGACCGCGTTGTCTCCAATGTACTTTTGATTTTGTTAAAACTATTAAAAAACTTATAAAATAAATAAATATCCCGGGACATTCTTTACACAAGGCCATCTGGTCCTAAACTAAGCAAAGCTTGAACTATGGAAACCGGATAACTACATAAACATACAACTTTTTTTTTCTAAATACATACTTATAAAGATATATATTTTTTTTTTTTTTTATGCCACTTAGGCCGACAAACAAGCAGACGGTCCACCTGATGGTAAGTGGTCACCGCCGCCTATGAACATTTGCAACACTAGGAGCATCGCCAATGCGTTGTCGACCCTGAGACGTGAAGTTGTTAAGTCTCATGTGCCTGTAATTTCACCGGCCCCCTTACCTTTCTAACCGAAACACAGTAATACAATTGCATTACTGCTTCACGGCGGAAATGGGTTTACACCCAAACACAGAACAAACAGACATATTCATGCACACAAAAGTTTGTCCTGGGTGGGAATCGAACCTGCGACTTTCGGCTTGGCAGTCAGAGTTGCTAATGCCAAGCCTATAAAAAAATAAATGCTTTTTTACCTGTGAAGCTGCTGTTTCTTTGTAAATGTTGTCTGATGGCACCAGAGATGATGTTTCGGACTTTACTACATATGGTGCCTCTTTTAAGGGCAGATTAAAGATTCTAACAATCCTTTTGAAGAGGACCGGTCCAACCAAATCTCGTACATTATCATATTGGGACTCCCAGAACTGAAAATAGGTAATTTTCATTATTAAAGTACAAATTATTATAATTAGAGTGTTTCACGAGATAATTCATGATGGCGATAAAACACGATAGCATTAATATAGATTAATAGTAACGTTGTCGACTGCCCCGGTAGTAGTTTATTTTTCTACTTAGCACTTTTGTTAAGTTTTATTAAAATGAAGACCCTACAAAATTTGGTTTATGAGAGTAGAAGCTATCTCCCGCGGTTTTACCCGCCTTACCTATATTAAAAGTAGCCTCAGTCCTTCTATATAGTAGGCTATGTGTGCGCCAAATTTCAGCAATATCGGTTCAGTCGTCTAGCCGTGAAAGTGTAACAAACTAAACACTTTCGCATTTCTAATATTAGTAAGAATGACGGCTTATGGCTTAATACAAGAAAAATTGAGTTGAAACCTGTTCATCTTTGTAAGATAGCTCCAAATCACTTATAACTTTCTTCCAGTGCTCTTTGACGGAAAGTTCGTTTTGTTCGTATCGAGATGGGCTGATGACCTTTACGTGTCTGGGTTTGTCCCATGATTTTTTGAGGGGCCGTTTTCCACATGGCATGATGCTCCTTTAATTTGAGCTTTAACTTTTCTCAAAAATACCTCGAAAGTGACTAGAAAAAGTACAATTTGAAGTGTCTACAAAGACTGATCACTTGATGAAAATATAACGTCACTATTTTTGAATGTAGAAAAAAGTATTAGATTAGCATAAATAAAAAAGAATGTTTTGGAACTAACCTTTTAGAACAACGCAGAGAAAGTAAACGTACCTATGAATGTCTTGAATTAGAAAAAAGTATCTTCAATTAATCTAATAATTTTGAATCGGGATTAAATATTAATTTAGGCAACGGGATATCAATGATTTCAGGGATAAAAATAAATCATAGATATCTTAATTGATTACCTACTTCCTTTTATTTAAAAATATTTAGTAATATCGCCAAACACGTTTTGGTCGAATAGGTTTTCGCCCTAAAATGATAGGAATACATCGCCTAGGTTCGATCATGAGTTACTGAGTGAAAACCTATTGTATTCAGTAATCCCAAACGATATTAGGATTAACAATAAAAAAAGCAAATTTATAAATAAAAATAATTTATTTATCATATCTTAGGTTCCTAAAGTAAACAAGTTTTATTCAAACACCGCCATCTATTCAACTTTGGAAGAACTACGCAGTATCGCCATATTTGTTGCGAGACGTGAGCCGTTGATAACAGCTCCGTCACAACTACATGGAAATAGTGTTAGCTAAATGACACAGATGGCGCTACTTACACTTTATTAGGTCATATCTACATTTTTAATAAGTTAATCATTTTATTATTGTATCTACATAATCTAATTATATTAATTTAACCTAGTTAATAAATAAATACGAGGAGACGTTTTATGTTAAGAGGTGGTCTCGTTTTCCAAGTCGCTCAGCATCTTCAAATGTATCTGGAACTTTCAGCCCACGTGTCTCAGGCTGAGTCAGCACTAAGATTGCAGATATCATGGACATTGCTGCGAACATTAAAGATGGTATTCCATACCAGTACTCCATCAATGGCGGCGTCAGTGGTGCAATAATCGATCCGATCCGTCCCAGCATTGAAGAGAATCCAAAGAATGAATGTTTGTGTCGAGTTGGATATAATTCAACGGTAAAAATGTACATTGCTGTCATCACTAAACCTATACTATATTTACCTAACAAATAAAAAAATAATGTCAAACCGCCCATATCATTGGGTGTGAAAACAAACGCAAGGCTACAAGCTGCACACACTACGTAACCGATAAATAATGTAATTTTTCGACCAATTCTATCTAATAGTAACAGGGCCGTCCAAAAACCAGGAATTTCAACTGCTGATACCGCTATGTAATTAACGTACATATTTCCAGACAAACTAACTGAGTTAATAGTTAGACCATAATAAATGAAGGTGGATGTTATCCACAGGAACGGAATAGTGCAGCACCTCCGTAATAATACAGGAGACCTCATAACGCGCATAAACAAGCTTTCTCCGTCCATTTCCTTTTTAATTTGATTTTCTTTCGGTATAGCATTTAAGAGGAAATTCATTGATTTTTCTGAGATTTTCTTTCCATTCATTCTAGCTGCCTTTTCTAATGTTGCCTTAGCTTCATCTTGGTTATGCTTACTGAGAAGCCATCGATGACTCTCAGTTAGAATCCAATAATATGAGACTAAAATAAAAGTTGGCGTGTAAAGTACCAAACTAAGGGACCGCCAGTCTGAAATGACTGATGCGAGTGAACCCAACAATATCTGACCTACGGAGAACATAGTGGATATAATAGCACCTGTCATTACACGATATCTAGTGCCAACTATTTCTGTTGCCAAAATATAACTTGCACTAAAGGCACCACCACCTAATGCAGTTTGAAGGAATTGCAATGAAACGTACATTTGATAATTAACCGAAAAAGCACGTATACACCCAACTAACGCAAGATTAAATGAGAAGAACACTATCGAAACACGCCGCCCGTATTTATCCGATATATATCCAGCTATGACGAGAGATACCATAGCTCCAACACTGTTTAGAGTTCCGGGAAGGGCTCGCAGCCATTCTTGGCATGCCAAATCGAAGTCGTAGACGGCACTATTAGTTCCTTCGTAGATGTAGCTCTCGCAGGGTATTATATTATTTCTGTCAAACATACTAGCAGGGCATATCTCTAGAAGACTGTTAGTTTGTGCTTCATTTGTTGAGTTAGCAAAACGATTACAGTTATCGAAGCCCGACGTAGTGTCTGGAATAGCATTCAGTATCCATTCTGGAGAATATTCTGGTTGCGTTACTTGTGGTCTATCACATTCCGGTATACGGCACCGATGGGGCAGTTTGGCCGCTGTGAATATGAAATCTCCAACCATTAAAGGGTTCACCATAGCAGGGACGGCCAACATTATCAAATATAATATTTGATATTTCCCAAATTGTCCAATTTCACGATTCAAAACTGTCTCAAAGTCTAAATGATTTTCACTTTCACTCGATGGTTTCTTCATCTTTAATCGATCTGTTCAAGTAACAACGAATAACATAAATATATAAACAGTCTGTCTGACTTTATGTATATATAAGGTCAGATATACTGTTATCATTATAATATGCTCGTATAAAACTTCTCGATTATGTTTTTGCTATCTCCACATTTCAGTATTGGTTGGCTAAGCCCTACAACAGTCTCTACTCGCATGGTTTTCTGTATCATAGATGGTGACGTTTTTTATTAAATTATAGATTATAATCTAATATACTACGAGATATATATTTAACCATATAATTTTCTCTCTTTGATAATATTACGGTGGATCCATCACTTGTTTGACATAACATTTTATTTGAATGTGTTTGAGGCATATGTATGATAGAGTATATACTAAGCTTATATAATAGCTAATATAAATGTATAAAAAGCCTTAATTAACTCTGCATACATACACTCTACTGGGCTAAAGTCCAACCACAATCTGCCACGCGAGCTCAGTAAGGACTTATCGACATTTTTGTTTTAAACCATTCGATGAAGAAAACCTACTTCTTTGAAGAGGTAGTAGGTATGTATGATTCCATAGGTACGCTTGAAATTCAAAGCTCAATCAACCTACACCGTGCGATCTACCTCTGAAAACGATTTCCTCTCTCAAGTTACAATTTCCTCTGAAGTCAGTCCAATTATCACAGCCATAACACTGAATATGCTTGATTCTATGTCATTAAAAGTAAGACTGAATCCTAAAATTCTAAATATGGAACGGTGTTTAAATGGTAGATCAAAAGCTTAGCTGAAAATGTCAGCTATAATGATACAAACATTTATTATTTCGAAACTAGATTTGTTTTATTTAATTACTAAGAAAATCGAAATCAAAGGATGTATCTTCACTAGGCATTATCAGAGTCATAGCATATTTTGTTTTAGCTTAGGCTCTAGAAGGCCTTTAAAATATAAATACGGCTTTGTAAAGTTTAAAATTATGAAGTGTCCTCCGGCACAGAAGGCAGCTCTAAATTGAGAAGAACCGGTAAGAAACACAGCTAGGGTCTATGCTTTTAAATTTGACTTTTTGGCTTTTTTACGTTTTATGTGTATTTTCTCTTAAGAGAATAAATTTATTAATGGACACATTACGGCGTATCGAGGAAATTAAAAAACTGTGTAGAGTTTAAATGTTTTTTTCTGGAATTACTTAATATATCAAAGAAAAATCATTTTTTATTTATATTAAGTAATTGTATTATTTAAAGTTCTTCCATTAAAATAATGTAACATGTATTCAATAATTGCCACACGATATTTCAGAAAGTTGTTTTAAGTTGGGTGCTTAGAATTTGCATTTTTCATACCAAGTCCACTGTGCATGGGCTGCTTTAAAAAACTATTTTACTTTCTATATAAAGAAATATATAAATATTCCGGGACATTCTTTTACACACGGCCACCTGATCCCAAACTAAGCAAAGCTTGTACTATGGAAACCAGAGAAGGGATATACTACATATACAACGTTTTTTTTCTACATACATACTTATATAGATATTTACAGCGAGACACAGAACAAACAGACGTGTTCATGCACATCAGTGTATCAATGTGGGTGGTAATCGAACCCGCGACTTTCGGCTTGGCAGTAACCAAGCCAACTGGTCTGTCCAATGAATGGAATGTAAATATAATATGTCGTCACACGTTACACGAGCATTATTGCTTCCTGTGAAGATCCAACTTTATATTTATTGCATCATAATTTATTGATGCTGTGAGATAAAAAACTGATAACTGATATGAGTGATAAGTATAAAAATAACTGATAAAAACCGCTTTTGTTAATCGATTAAACTGAGTCAGCTAATTGCGACAATCTTTTCCGTATGTGCTCTATGGGAGTCGGAGGTTCGTTTGGTGCGGTGATGGGCGCTACGTCGCGATTCTTTGCCTCGAAGGTGAGCCTCGCGTTCAATACTGCTGGGTCGAACATTCCAAGGCTTCTGAGGTACGGGGCACGTCTATATTCTGGATGCTCGATCATCCACCGACAATATTCCTTCACACTCCTGCAAAATTAGTTGGATGTAGGTAATGTGTTTCGTCTCTAGTGTGCGTAGTGGGCGTAAGTGGTCACTGAAAATTATACCAAAGCCACGTTTACATCTTGCACCAAGTGGTCGACAAAAGTATTCCCAAAAAGGTTTGGCGGCAAGCACGAAACGCTTGTAATATGTGATACAATGGATAGATACATGTAGCGCTGATTTCAAATGGGGGAACAAGGCAGGTTGATGTGAGAATCAACAACTTTATTTCTCATGATCGACGACGCATTGTCAATGCTTATGGTATTGCAAAAATCAGCAAGCAGGCGGTGGTACTTACCATCCACTTATCATCAAAGGGACAATTTGCCTATTTATCGGCTAACTTAACAAAACATAATTACATTTTTAAGTCCGTTATTCCCAAAGAGGTAGATGATAAGCTGCAGGTAATATTTAGTTAGAAATCAGTCAGTTCTGAATAAGTACTACATCCATATTTCATTCTACTGGGAAATAAACTTAAACGATTCTATATAAATACATTTTCACGCCTTTTATTCCCAAAGAGGTAGAGGATAAACTGAACTTGTAAGTATTCACAAATCAGTCAGTTCTGAACATCTAACCATGCGGTAACGGTTTTATAATATTACATTTTGCCACAACCACCTTAAATTGGTAATGCCTTCCCAAACAGCCTTCAAAGTGACGAGATCCTTTGGAACATGTCGTGCAGAGCGCCACAACTTCTTGGTGTTGTTCCGAGGAGCACGCCATTGCTCGTGTAGTGGTATACTGCGGTTGAACGCCTTCATGTAATCAGGACGCTGTTCAGCTTCAATGTCCCTGGTTACTTCTCTTTCTAACGCTGCGTATTGTGATTTCTAGACATAGAAAATAGAACATATATGCAGCAAAGTGGTAACATCTAACAATACTGCAACCATCAAAACTAACGGTATGAATAAGTTAGTCAGTCGTTTACTACAAAACTATATGAAAATGTAACTTTTCGCTATGAATACAAACACTCAAATCCACCTCTAAATATAACCCTTATAATGAAGACTGGCAGACTTTTTGACGTAACTTGCTGTGTGTGGTAGTGTATAAATTTTTCTGTTTTATTCTTCTTAAAATCATGGTGTTTTGAGTTTTGGTAGTGCTTTGTTAATGTGAGGCGAATTGAATTTTAGTAGGTACAGTTAAATAATATAAATACAGTTTTAAGTTTCTTTAGTAGTGTTTTGTTACAGTGTGAGGTGGCTTAATTTTGTTTAAGTACAATTTAATTATATAGATGTAGTTTTGGGAATAAGTAAGGAAAAGCCTCTTTTAAAAAATTATGCAACGATATTTTTGGACAAAGCCCCTTGGAACTCAATCTATGATAATGTTTGTACAGGGGGATTTGAATATGAACGTGTTTAAGAAGACATTTTAGTAACTTTCCCCAAAATATTAATTAAGTTGTTTTTTTTATAACAAAAATTAACACTGCAGATTGTAAGAAGAAATAGTAACGTAGTGAGCTAGAGAACTAAGAGTAAATATACTTACATAGGGATTTTCAGTAACATTGGCTATTTTTTCTTCAACAGTCGGCAGTTCTTTTGATATCACTCTCAAACTTCGGGCTACGTGGGTGTCAAATTCAATCTAAAATCACCATAATGGATGTTTGTAATGCACAATGTGTAGGGCCCCGTAGCCGCACCATGTTAAAGGAATATTTGGCCAGTTGTCTTGGTAGTTTGCGAATCTAACTGCGAAGCCGAAGGTCGCGGGTTCGATTCCCACCCAGGACAAACATTTGTGTGCATGAACATGTCTGTTTGTTCTGTGTCTGGGTGTAAATATCTATATAAGTATGTATTTAGAAAAATAAGTAGTATATATCAGTTATCTGGTTTCCATAGTACATACAAGCTCTGCTTAGTTTGGGACCAGATGGTGGAGTGTAAAGAATATCCCAGGATATTTATTTATTTTTATTTACTTTAAAATCCCATATCTCACCAACTTGGAACTACTTACGTATATACGACCTCATTAATACTTTTTCCCTATTTTATTTTTGAAGACCCATCTATAAATACTCCACACACACTATTATATGAACCAAAATCTCTTATTTCGTACTTCAGTTATTTGTATGGAACACTACCACAAAGGCCGCAAAAAACCCAAATCTAATGCATCTTTGTGTATTTAACCATATAATACCCTGACCTTTAAAATTCATCTATATTGTGTATATATCAATGTACGTATTTTCTTAATTGTTATTAAATTCTAAAACAGTCATCGTGGTACCTAGTAGGCGCCTCGAACCTACGTTTTATTCATTGCAATCATTTGCTTGCTTCCCTATCATCACTTATGATACACAAACACATAGTGATTCATTCAATAATAAAGAATACCGAAACGTTTGTCATATTTTTTTGTAAGCTGTAGGTTCCCCAAAAAAAATAAAATAAATTAATCGTCACGTGTTTCGCTTCTACACGTGTCGATTTTCTTGTTCGGGACTTGACAGATTAGGAGATCCAGCGGAATTAGTTACTAGATGTTTGTTTTTGTACAAAATTAAATAATGATAAACATCGAATTTAACAAGTTAGTGTAATAACTTTAACAAACTTGAAATAACTCCTTTATAGCCTTTGGTGTGAATAGTTTTGATTGTTGATCTCCACCCAGTTGTTTCATGTATTCGCAGAATTCTTTAGCGATCTGAAATTCAGAAAACCAGACTTGTAAAGATCATCATGATCATATCAGCCCAGGGTTGTCCAATGCTGAACATAGGCATGAATTTCCACCTCGAACGGTCCTGAGACGCTTGATCTATCGGCTTCCAGCTACTCTGATCAGGTCGTCGGTCCTGGTGAGAGGTCATCCCTCTCGGCATTTTCCTGTACGTGATCGCCACTCGAGAACCTTTCTTCCCAATCGGTGATCAGTTCTTCGAGTGATTTGGCCTGCCCAATGGGACTTTAGCTGGTATATAAATATGTATTTCTACATATCACAATAATTATTTGTATTTAACTTATTTATATTGAGCTGTTTATTTCGGTATTAATACTCATTGTAAAAGTATAGAAATAGGTACTCTATCTGTAAGATCATCAGCTTTCTTGACCAGGCTCTTCTCATCTTCCCTCTCAGGTTGTAGGTAGTGTGTAGCCCAAGTAACTTGTTCACGTTCCGACTTCATAAGGAACTCTTTATGGATGTTTGGCTCGTCGTCATCTTCATTGCTGCAATTAACAGTCGTATTAAAGTTGTTATGTTTTATTATTATAACATGATACCATATCAAAAAATACGATCTATATTATCTTGATATAAATAGAATATAATTTTACGTACATATCGTAAATTTTACGTTATATTTATTTGTTGTAATAAAAGTTTTAGGAATTATTATATTATATTTATTTAACTTAAACCTATTAACCTCACTCTATTTTACTATAATTGGAAAGAGATAGGAATATTTTGATGTAGAGATGAATAGAAGATGCAGAGAGTATTTTGTAAGTGTCAAACATCAAAAAAATATTATTAAACGATTAGATTATAAAAAAATAATAAAATAAAATTAAAATACTGTATTGCCGAGTCATTTGCTTGGTCATCTCGGTGGAAACTTCAGAATCATTAACTTTTTTTTCAACAGATTTTTTAATTTTATTTTGATAATAATTGACTAGCGTTTCCTTGCGGTTTCACCCGCGTTCCCTAGGGATGTGCCATTTTCCCCGGATAAAAGTATCCTGTATGTTATTCCAGGGTATACTCTATGTATGTGTTAAATTTCATTTAATTTCGTTCAGAAATTTTACGTGAAAGAACAAAATATGATTCATATTTTTAATATTAGTAAAATTTACTGAATCCATTTTGAACTATCATAATGAGTACGCTTCTTTTAATAGATATTCGTTTCATAATTTTATTAATTTAGTATGTTGCAGTATTAACCTAACAAAACAAGAGATGATTTTAGTAGTCGTAGAGCTCTTAGTGCAGAGTTCGTCCAGGGAAGTACTACCACCTTACCCATTTCCGCCGTGAAGCAGTAATGCAATTGTATTACTGTGTTTCGGTTAGAAAGGTAAGGGGGCCGGTGAAATTACAGGCACATGAGACTTAACAACTTCACGTCTCAGGGTCGACCACGCATTGGCGATGCTCCTAGTGTTGCAAATGTTCATAGGCGGCGGTGACCACTTACCATCAGGTGGACCATCTGCTTGTTTGTCGGCCTAAGTGGCATAAAAAAAAAAAAAAAAAAAAAAAAAAAGATGACGTAGTTACCTGCTACTTTACTTATAAGTGGTTGCAGATAACAATTTAATGCTTTTGTTTTACAATCATAATACCTACTCTCTTTGATTCGTTCGTATTTTTACGGCTGTGGATAATCAATTTACCGGAATACATTATAAGGTTTTAAGACTTACAGATAAAAGGTGCGTTAGTATATTACGTACTTGCTGTCCGCCGCGGTTTCACCCGCGTTCTTGAGGTACGATAAATTTATTTAAAAAATTTATAATAGCTTTATTTCAGAAAATTTACAGTTTTTTCTGTGTCTGGGTGTAAATATCTATATAAGTATGTATTTAGGAAAAAATAGTAGTATATCAGCTATCTGGTTTCCATAGTACAAGCTCTGCTTAGTTTGGGACAAGTTGGCCGTGTAAAGAATGTTCCGTATATTTATTATTATTATTATTTATCATTTTAGCAAAATTTACGCGCAGACTTCCCAGTAAGTATTCAGAGATACATGTGTTGGTAATGACTCGCAATTTATACACAATATACGCGATACAAAGTATATTAATCTTCTATATAAACTATCTACGTGCTAAATTTCATCCAAATCTATTTAGTAATTTTTGCGTGATAGAGTAACAATCATTCATCTGTCCACACAAACTTAGGCATTTATAATACCAGTAGGATTATATTAGATTTTTATTTAGGCACAGTCAGCTGTCACCTGATGAGCTGCTTCCTCAGATCCAAAATTACATCACACCTCAACAGTGTGTACGGCGTACCTTTATGGTGTAGGTTAAGTTGAAAAACTCAACCAAAATGCGTGAGCTTCGGTTCAGCTCACGGCTCACAAACGCGAGCTGCGAACCGATTCACAGACCAGCTCAAGTATTGCAGACTGATCACAGAGTCTCTACGCCGCCGCTGCCGCGCCGCAGTTCGATAACGATACAATATGACCGAACAGATCACAGATTGTATACAGACTGTAAAATAATAAGTGAGCCGCGAGCTGTTTAGTTTGCTCTTGAGCCGCAGCTCGGCAGTTCAAGTAGGTGTGATCTGATCTGTTGAACCGGTTCAGAGCTGAGTTACACATGCCTACTTATATTGCGTACCTGCTAGCTTCAACGTCTGTATCCGAATCCAACTCTCTGTCTATGAAGAGAGCTTTTCTGTATGTCATCATAGGCTCTTTAACAGACCGCCGTAAACTGTGATCTGTGAATGATTTATTTTATTTTTATTTATTTAGGACAATCAGTAGTTGTTACATTACTTCATTTGAATTTTAAATAACTTAAAAATAGCAACTAAATACAGAAACAAGTACAGAGACAATACAATTAATTAAAAATAATTTAAGAAACTATAAAGTAATTACATGTATTAGCCCACTAATGTATACTAATCTTTATTATTTTTATTATAGAGAGTGAGTACGTATTTTGTGAGTTTGTATAGTGTGTATGGGAAGGGTACACTCAGGAAACTAGATACCTATTTCAGATGGCCAAGGGCTATATAATCCTATTAAAGATAGTTTTGTCTCCTGAAATTGTTCTTCACGAACGGTATGAAACATTTTACTACTTTATTCTTGTTGCAATTACATTAAAATTATTGGAACAAACACAACTTTTGTATCCTGTTGTAGTCGGATAAATAAATATTGTACATAATTGTTTTTGAAATAATGAGGACATACAGACAGACAAAAATTAAGAAAAAAATATTTGATTTCAGTATCGCCCAATACGCCTCCAGTCCCTCTATTAAAAAAAAAAATTGTGACGAGCTGACTTTTCTACAGAATTTGTATCTATGTATACTAAGGCCAAATATTTATTTTGTCCGTCTGTATATAAATCCGTTTATATGTAAAGATACGATAGAAAACTGAAATAATTAATAAATAATAATAAAATAAAAAAGTAATAGAACCTTAAACATTAACATCACATCTATAAACAGAAAACATAACCTTATACCGTATTATATTTCTGATTTTCGTTATTTTATGTTCTGTAAATTGATCAGATTAGATATGCCAGTTACTTTTCCTTACTTTGCAGGTCCCGTTGAATAAAGTTTCCAAATATTAATTATGTTTTGTATAATGATTTGCATTGCATGTAAGAATGGCCTACATCGCTATCGACAAATCAACACTATGATAAATACTATGGTAACGCAACAATATCTCATAAATGAAGTAGGTAAGATCATATTTTAAAATTGGCACACATTTACGGTTTCTCCCTACTAATATTATAAATGTGAATGTAAGATTGTTTGTTACGCTTTCACCCGAAAACTACCTAACTACCATCATGAAACTTTGTACACATATTCTTGGAAGTATTAGTATTAGCACAGGATAATTTTTGTGCCGGGAAAATGTTACAACCCTCGGGAACGCGGGTGAAACCGCGGGAGACAGCTAGTAAAGAATAATAATAAAGTGTTTTAGTGTATTCAGATCAGTTTTGCATCTGCCCTACAGTTTCCTGGATGCTGGACCTTTTTTTTTATCGAGACCCGAGAATTCTTGCCTAGGATTTCTGAAGTAGCTCGAGACATTTAGATTTTTTTAATCATTTATTATTTTAAAATTTTTGCTTTATTATTATTTAGACTGATCAATGAGACAATTAAATCAAGTGGTAAATTTTTTGTAACCCTAAATTGCACTTGTTAATGGCAAATTAGAAACTAAAAATTTAATAGTCAATACTCGACTGGTGTACCTATATAAAAAGTAAAGAGTAAGGTAGTAGGAGTTCTCAACTTTCTTATAATTGTTGGATACCTACCAGTTCCCAAATCTACAACAGTATTTAATTGAACAAAAGCTTTTTAATAAATAACAAAATTACTAGAAACATTAAGGTAACCATAAAAACTCGTTAAACGTAACAAAACAAACATTTTGTTTTCGACTTAATCTGTTTTATTTCTATAAATTTAAATTTTCTTGTATTTTCTATATTATTGTTTATTATTATTATTTCTTTTTTGTTTTTAATTCATATCTATATTAAGTATTTTGTAAATAATTAAATAGCCAAAAAGTCAGATTAGATTAAATTTATAAAAAATTATAAAAAAAGAAATGTAAAGTTTCTGAGTTTCTTGCCGGTTATTTTCAGTTGAAGACTGACGAACCGGTGATAGCGTCAGTAAGTTTAAATTTGACATCCATAAGTGCCCTCCGCGGGCCTAACCTGAATTATTAGTTCTTTTTTATTATTATTATGTCAAAAGCATCACAGTCTTTCGATAAAAAAATCAAAATTAACTTTCCATATATTTTTCGGGGCATTGAGTTTTTTTCCTTTTCGACTAAAAACAAATTTCTCGAGAATTCTCGAACAGAAACCTTATGTCCTACTTACCTGGTACACATTCAGTTTCGTCAGTAAAATAAGATGTCATCGGGATATCCAAAGTGTTACATACTTTCTTGTAAATATTACTTGGAAGTACTTTGGCTAAATATCTGCTTTCATCCATCTATAAAATACTCTTATTAAGTTAGGAGATACTTAAACGATTAATCTATCTATAAGATATATATGTATATATAATATAATATAACGCATACAAAATTCATTCAAATCGGTCCAGCCGCTTAGGAGGAGTTCTCTGTTCACACACGTACAGAAGAATTATACATACTCGTATAAGGAAAATAGGATTCTTTTGACAATTCAAAACTACAGAACAGATTGGAATGGATGCTGCTGTTCAACGCAGAATTTTTCGTAGATGGTTATGATGATAATGATGGTTCCGACCGATTTCGGCCATGGTTATAAGCTATATATGATATCGATAAACGCGGTGAATCCGCGTGGGGCAGCTAGTAAATAAATAAAAACTAAAATTCAATTATAACTCACAACTGTCTTCGTAGTTGTATCTATTTCATTGAATATATTTTCCCAATACTTTTTGTTTGAATGTATTGCTTCAGCCATTTCATATTTAGAAGATTTTATCTTCATTATCTTCCGAGGTCTCTTTTGAGAATACGTAGATCCAGTTTCGTCCATAGCTTTGTTTGTTTTCGTTTATGTATGAATGTCAATAGAACCATCTAGATTTTATAAAAACCAGGCGGCGGTGCGGCGTCGAGTGATTCCAGCGACTGTTGAACGGCACAATGAACAGCCGCTCACTACAACACGCCTGGAGTATGGAAAATGCAGATACGGCATATTATAATTGAAAATAAAATCTAATTCACATATAGTGTATAATATGGCTATGTGATTCCAAACTAAGCAGAGCTTGTACTATGGAAACCAGATAACCGATTTACTACATACATATACTATTTTTTTCGACTTGGCAGTCAGGGTCGCTAACCACCAATCCAACTGGCCTGTCCTTGAACTATGGCAACTCGATAAGTGATATTTATTTTAATTTTTATTTATTTATTTATTTTAGGGTAATAATCGACTACAATACATGTTACAATAGTTAACAGAGTTAATAGCAAAAGAGTCAATTACAAATTTCCACTTATAGAAACAATTTAAACTTGTAGTACTTGTAGTGTATACTACAAATACTACTTTTTAAATACATTCTAATAGAGATAAGATAATTACACCCAGGCACAGAAGAAACACAAATGATGATGGTGGGAATCCAACCCACGACTTGTTGACTTGGCAGTCAGGATCTTTACCAAGCAAACTGGTCCGTCATAATGTGAGGTTTTTCCTTTGTATGTTCCTTTCATTAATTATCGCGGAATATTTTTGAATGGTGCAATAAATAATATGAATACAATAATATTAATCACCGCGGAAAACTACTTTTTGAACGGGAAGTTTCTATTGCTTTAAAATAAAAATAAATAATGATATATACAGATTTGATGATCTTTTTGCAAAACCAATGATAAACAATTAGCTTTCGCTCCCACGGATTAAGCCACGATCCTTAGAGATCAAATTTTCGTAGGATGAAAGAATGCCGACAAACATATAGACGGTCCACCAAACGGTAAGTGGTCACCGCAGCCTACCTATAGATAATTGCAACATCTGAGGCATTAATAATAATAGAAATCTGAGGTGTGAATTCGTTAAGTCTCATGTGCCAGTAATTTCACCGACTGCCTTACCTTTCAAACCGAAACACAGTAATACAAGTGCTCTACTGCTTCACGGCGGAAATAAGTACGGTGGTAGTACTTACCCGAACGAACTCTGCACAAGGAGCTTTACTACTCTAAAACTGTCTGGGTTCGCATTGCAAACAATTTTTCACCGAGAACGTTACTCATAATGCGTCTTCTGGTTGGAGGACGTAGACGGTGATTGACCTTACAGCTCGAGAATTAGAAGGGTTTAACTGTTACCTTTTCTGACACACACACACACACACGCACACACACACACAAACACACACACATACATGTATGTAGTTTCGCCATGTCCGTCGGTCTGTCGTAATTAAACAGAAACAGATTTGGGTGCTGAAATTTTCTATAGTATTAAATGAAATCGTAGAAGATATTATATACCGATCTGTTTGCGGATGGATGGCAGACTGCTTGAGGTATTGTGAGAGGCTAGAGTGACAGGTTTAGTTTTTGTAAATTTATTGATCTCATTTATTGTTACTCTTTTTTAAATTTTATTTTATTTTATTTATTTTATCCTAATTGTTAAAATAAATAAATAAATAAATTATGGTAGACATCATACCACCACAATGTCCCCTACACAATGTGGTCTAGGTGATTTTTAAAACTGTGTTTTTAACTAAATGTAAACGGAGCTAGATTAACCACTAATAATAACAGAAGTTTTTTCACGACGACTGTGTCGCCTAGTTCACGGGCTATATAAAATTTATTAGATTATATATGTAATATTATATTATAATAACAGGCCAGTTGGCTTGGTGGTTTGCGACTCTGACTGCCAAACCTAAGGTCGCGGGTTCGATTCCCTGCCAGGACAATTATTTGTGTGCATGAACATGTCTGTGTGTTCTGTGTCTGGGTGTAAATATCTAGAAGTATGTATTTAGAAAAAAAAAGGAGTATATGTTGTATATCAGAATGTCCCGGGATATTTATTATTTATTAAAAAAATGGATATGATGAAATTCCTAAATCCATGTTCATGTTGACTGCGTTGCCAGGGTTGCTACGACTGAGTATATGCACCCACCCCATAGTTCGTATTTAAATTTCATAGATAGATGTTTTTTGTAATGAAGCTACCGTCCTGCGGTTTCGCCCGCGTTCCCATGTGTCCAATGTAAACCGGCACCATAACAAGGCTAGAAAGTGACATATCACTCGGAAGTAGTGTCCTTTCAATCTGTGAAAGACATATTAAAACAGATGCAGTAGTTCCGGAGATAACTCTCCACATATCAACAAACTCACAAAATTCGCACTGTCCTCTTATAATTTTAGTTCGATTTTTGTAAAGTACAAAACCTAATATTTTTATCTGATATAGACACTCACCAGTCTTTTATTCGATCTAGTGACTAGGATAAGGTTGTGCAGTGCGATGTTTAATCAATAAGTGCCAGAATCGGTAATCATAACCACGTGACGTTTGCTATTTTTTATTCAAACAGCAAGAGTATTTTACTTAGAATTAAACTTTTTTAAGTAAGTGTTTCTGACAGGCCAGTTGGCTTGGTGGTTAGCGACTCTGACTGCCAAGCCGAAGGTCGCGGGTTCGATTCCCATCCAGGACAAATATTTGTGAGCATGAACATGTCTGTTTGTTCTGTGTCTGGGTGTAAATATCTATATACGTATGTATTTAGAAAAAAATAGTACCTATATGTAGTATATCAGTTATCTGGTTTCCATAGTACAAGCTCTGCTCAGTTTGGGATCAGCCGTGTGTAAGAGAATGTCCCAGGATATTTATTTATTTATTTAAAAACTTAACATTTTAATTATTTATTGCATAAAGAACTAGTTTATTTAAATTGGAAACTGAATCAAAAGATGAATGAACTCTTTACATTGAAGTTAGCAAGTTTATTCAGACTGTGCAGTTGTGTCAGATTTCAGGGAACTGGCGCTTAACACAATATTATGGAATGGCAAAACGTCAAGTTAGCATAACACTGTTAAACTTTGCCCTGCCATAGTAAAATTGGAGTAAAACTTCACTTTGTGCAGTCATTTTGGCCTTATTTTCTTTTCTGTGTTTGATATCGTTTATCGTTATGCTTCATGAATTTATAGGAGAGGAGTTTTATTAAATAAAGTATTTAAATATCCAATTTAAATATCCCAAGACATTCTTTACACATGGTTACCTGATACCAAGTTAAGCAGAGTGTACTGCTTGTAGTACTTTTACTATACTACTTTTGAAATACATACTTATATAGATATTTTCACCCAGACACAGAACAAACAGACATGTTCATGCACACAAATGTTTGTCCTGGGTGGGAATCGAATCCGCGACCTTCGGTTTGGCAGTCAGGGTCCCTAACCACCAAGCCAACAGTCCATTATTATTATTTTTTAATACAAATATCGACGATATTATTTATTAGATAATACTTTTAAGTGTCAAGTACGTCGACAAAGAGGCAGACGGCCCACCTGATGGTAAATGGTCACCGCTACCTACGGATATTTGCAACTCCAGAGGCATCGCCAAAGCGTTTTAGACCCTGAGACGTGAAGTTGTTAAGTCTAATATACCTTTCCAAATGAAAGACAGTAATCCAAGTGCAATATTGGTACATGGCGGAAATGTGTAAATTGTTAGGACTCCCATGGACGAACCAGTGTTCCTCCTGCACAAAGAGCTTCACTACTTCTATGTGAACTTTACTGTGATTATAATCATACATATCCGTTGAAATTCTATAAGCATTATAAAAGCCTCAGGGTTTATTCCCCACAAATGACTTTACTAGACACAATTATTTTTGTTCAACGGAACTTGAACTATTCGAGCAAAATTATGATTAAATTTGTATTCTTAATCACTTCATAGTATAAAACAAAGACGCTTTCTCTGTCCCTATATCCCTATGTATGCTTAAATCTTGAAAATCACGCAACGGATTTTGATGCGGTTTTTTTAATAGATAGTGTGATTCAAGAGGAAGGTTTATATGTATAATATATGTGACATCCCACGGGAACACGAGTAAAACTGCGGGGGACAGCTAGTTTTGTATAAAGTAGATGAAAAATTTGTAATTGAATCCTTGACCCACCATTTAATGGTAAATTATATTTACAAAATACATATATATCTCCTTTGTTCTACATTAGGTACTGTAAAGATAATGAAGCATCCTTCGTTGAACACAATATTTGACAGCGTCACAGGAGCGTTTAAAAACTGTCCTGAAATATAATCGAAGGAGATTAATATCTGCCGGTCTAAAACACTCCAGAAACCGCAAACAATAGCTATATATTTATACACACACTCACACACACACACACACACACACACACACACACACACACACACACACACACATACACACACATGCACACACATATTAATAACTTATTTTTTAAATTACTTTTGTTAACCGACTGTATTTCTTTAAATAACGGTAAAACTGTATCATGACAATAATGTATGTTTGTCGGTTTCTTCTCTTTTTAAAAAAAGTAATTATTTTCTCTTTTTTCACGTGAATAACAATATATTACTCAATTGTAACTTCTTCTTACCAAGAGGGGGAGCCAGGAAGCTCATAGCACAGGGTAACCTAGTTTGGGCTCCTGTCTCCCACAACTAAATGTTTTTTTTTGTTTTTTTATGTGTGGGAGAAAAATAAACATATTTTATTATTTTGATTATTATATACCCATGAGCTACAGTCACGAGCATTATTATGTACCCGTGGACAGTTGGGAAACAATATCTGGCAACCTTTACATAATTTCACACCACTGTTAATATTTACAACGACAGAGTTGTTGTAATAGTTGAGCCGTCTACACATGAAAGAAGACAATGAACCATCAAATACGTATTAATATAATATTAATTGAATATGTGTACTTTTTGTTAATCTTCAAATACAGTATTACTTCGTTATTTGAGAGAATAACATTCATTACCCTTTATTAACACTAAACATACCATAACCGGGTCAAATGACCCATTTTGAACTTTGCATTGTAAATGCACGTATCATCTTATTGCTTTTGCACATTTGACTTCATCGCTTTTTCTTACTAATTAATATACCGTTATACTATTTATGTCCCTTCCTAACAACCATATTTCATACATTCAAGCAGGAAACATAAAGTCACATTCGACCCGTTATGGTATAAAATAGGTACCTAGTAAGTGTTGGTATGATTAGTGTTAATCACACTAATAATTTCATTTTGATAAGTATTCACCCTTATGATCTAGTTAAAACCTACAGGTGCAGGAAAAAGTTACGTAGTTCTACTCCGAACATTTAATTTGCGTAAAAAGAGTTACGTACTAAAACCTTGCAATATAAACTTTAATAAAGCCAGAGATTATTTAAATTACAGCGTTTTAATAAGTAAGGCGTGGAACAAATAAGTAACTGAACTTGCACGACTTTACCTTCGTAATAATATCCTTAAGACTGTAGGTAGTCGTGTCAATTTAGGTCTTTAATAATGGATATTTTTGTGAGAGATTTAAGTTAGTATAGATATATTTTAAATCAATTGAAAATAAGACGTATGTAGTTTTGATTACTTCCTTTTTACATTGAAAACAATATTTTCTTTTTGGTTATTTTAGTCTTTTCATACTGTTCAGTTTCACAACCACTCACCAAATCTGATTATTTATAGTCAAATGACTGATTGCAGATAATAAATTAGAAAAAAAAATGTTTTTTTTTCAATGTACCTAAATATTTCCCTACCTATTCCAGTTCAGGAGCTGCGATGTAAACATTGTAATTTAATATTAAATCATTACCATTGTCCGCAGGTACATACCTATCAGATAAAAAGTAAATGTTAAGTTATCTACGAATAAATGTCAGCCTGAATGGCTTTCTTCTGTGTTATCTTCATTGGAGTTGCGAATTCGATGTCACTTCATTACGACAACTTGAACAAGATTATGTTTAATTAAGCGAACATTGCTTTCTTTGAAGAGTTATGTTTTTCAATGAACGTCTTTGTAGTTTTATGTTATAGCAAAAAAATGCTAACTTTCGTTTTCTAAGAACGTGTTTCTTTTGTTCCATTTATAAATTTATATCTACCTACCGCTGCATAAAATGCGACTTTTACAAAAACGTTTTGATATTCTTTATCTCGAAAGGAGAATAACAGAATCCTTATAAGAATGACACCTTACACAACTGGATAAACGAGGAAAACATATCGCACCTTTAGAATTGAAGTGGCTTAACTCAAAATTTTAAGAAAATGAGTTTTATACATCGAATTACTTATAAACATGTATTCTATCAGTTTATTATAAATAAACAGATTATTTTAGTCCAGAAAAGGACAAACGTAATATTTCTGTCATTTTTAAATCACGCGATTACCGCGCGTTCCTCTGTATATATAGGGCCCCATTCAGTGTTGCGTGGACAGTGCTAAACGTTGGATGCCGTGCGGTTGCTCCGTAAACGGCGTAAACTGTAATCTGCCGTTTTAATACTAAACGCAAGGTAAGTAATTTGTCCTATACTTATTTTTGTAATGACTCTTTTTGGTTTTGGTCGTGTCAATACAAAATTATTATAATATTGTGGTGTCGTATTTGTACTGCCGTCATTTTATTACTAAATATTGCTTAAATGATCGAGCCTTATTTTATATTATTGCTTTACTTTACTACCAATTTTGTGACTACGGAGACGTATAAGTAAATATGTTTATTCTTTATTGAATGCTATGTGACTTAGTGAGCTTTATTTTGAGTTGAGTCTTTTTATTTTTATTTCAGTTAAAGTTTGAGATTAATAATGAAAAGAAGAGCAGATTTTACTTTGCAACTATTAAACCGGAATGAAAATATAATGCATGAACAGGGTGAAGAGATTAAAACAGCAAGTGCAAAAGGTTATACTAGTGCTCAAAATGAATCCAAGGAGTGTGATAAGGAAAACTATTTGAAAATACCCTTGGATCAGGCGACAAATGGAAGTCCTAGTTTGAATCTTGAAATTTTACCGCAAGTGGAAACTGAACAACGGACTCTAAAGGAGATTGACAATACGTCGAAAATCAGTGGTGAGAATAACGATTATCCAATTATCAAAGAACAAACATCACAAAACATGAGAGATCGGTCCAGTAGTACATCATCATCCAGTTCTTCTACGTCATCATCTTCAAGTTCCAGCTCATCGTCGTCGTCATCAAAGTCTTCTACATTGGCAAAGCAAAGCGGGATGAAAATTAATTGCTCACCTTCAATCATATCAGGTACTCAAATAGATTGCACGAATATAATTTGTGCCGAGCCCTCAAATAGCAAAAGACGGTCAAATAAAGACATAAACTACCGGCAATCACCTGTGCATTCTGAGGAATCAGATGTCGATCTGAGTGACGCTGATCCGACTTACAACGATTCATCGCTACGACGCTCTTTGAGTTCATCAACCAACACGACTGACAGGGAACATGACCTTAACGATGCAATTGTTTCCTCTGAATTATTTCCTCAGAATAAAAAATCTAGAAAGCGCCTGCGCAATCCGTCTCAATGGAAACAAAATATTGTGAAATCTCTTCGAAATACCGGAAAAGCCTACCAATCACTTTCAAAATCTAATAAAGAGGTACCTGCAAAAAAAGTAAGAGATAGTTGTGTTTGTAGACTTCGTTGTTCGGATAACATAACCCCTGAGAAGAGATGCGAAATATTCGAGTATTATTGGCAGCTAAGTAATTTGGACTTGAAGAGATCTTTCATCAAGGCATGCATGATGGAGGTAAAACCCAAATATCAGTACACAAATGCTGCCCATCCTCGTAAACCAAACACAGCCTTTTATTTTACAGTTGATTGCCAAAGAATTCGCGTTTGTAAAACTTTTTTTATCAATACACTAGATATTACAGAGAGACAGATAAGAACTGTGAAACTGAAAACTAATTCCAATGGCTTTGTTGAAGAAGATCTTAGAGGGCGTTCTAGAAGCCGAGCCCCGATTGACCCAAGTCTTGTACAAGATATTAAAGATCATATTAATAGTATACCGCGCATAGAATCCCATTACCTAAGATCTTCTACTTCAAGAGAGTATATTGATGGCAGCAAGAGTATAAAAGAACTATGTAGGGACTTTAATATTAATCAAACCAAACAAAACAAACCTCACGCCCCATACTGGGTCTTTTACTTAATATTTACAACTGAATTTAATATAACCTTTTTTAAGCCCAAAAAAGATTTATGCGACCTATGTACAAGATATGAATTAGCATCAGCAGAAGAAAAGCTAGATATTCAAGAAAAGTATGAGAAGCATATTAAAGAAAAAAATCTATGTAGAGAGGAAAAAAGAATTGATCGCTGTAATGTTAACGAAACTAATATTTGTGCTGTTTATGATCTCGAAGCTGCAATGACCTGTCCTAAAGGAGATGTTTCATCTTTTTATTACAGATCAAGACTTAATTGTTACAATTTTACCATAGTTGAACTAGGTTCTAAATCAAAACATACTAATAAAAAGAAAAATGATAGTGAACTAGGTGCATATAAAGAAGTATATTGCTACTTTTGGAACGAAACACAGGGTAATAAAGGGGCTATTGAAATAGGTTCCTGCGTTTTTGATTACTTAAAGTCCATCAGTGAAAATAATGCGGACAAAACTTTAAATGTAATATTTTATTCAGACAATTGTAATGGTCAAAACAAAAATAAATATATTGCCAGTTTATACTCTTATGCAGTGGCCCATTTTGACAACATTCAATCAATAACGCATAAATATTTAATTAAGGGACATACACAGAATGAGGGGGACAATGCACATAGTTTAATTGAAAAAGAAATAAAGAGAAACCTGAGATCTGGTCCTATTTACATACCTCAACAATATTTGCCTTTACTAAGAGGTGCTAGAAAAACTGGCACCCCATTTAGAGTTAAAGAGTTAGATTACAATTTTTTTATAGACCTAAAAGTGTTACAGAACGAATGGGGGTATAACTTTAATCAGGATGTTGATAAAAATGCAGTGGGTTGGAGGGACTCAGATAGCGAGATAAAAGTGTTGAAATTTGTAAAGGACGAGTTATTTTTATTTTACTATAAAAATACATATGCCGAAAAAGACTTTAAGATAGTAAATATGCGCAATAAAAGAAATAAAATGAAAGGAGCCTCTGAAATCGCAATAGGGTGTTTCGCGCAGTTCGTGCAAATTCCATGACATTTCTAAATATCAAATTTAATGTCGAATAACTTTGTTTTTTTTTCTTATACGAATAATATACATATAATCTTTTAACTTTTTGTGGTTTCTAACTTCCGTCTATATATAACAATGAAATTACTATCAGATCAATATTAGGAGTGAGATGGTAATGAGAACTTTAAAGAGGGGAATGATATTGAGCGTTAAATAATGGTAAAGGGATGCGAAGGTAATGAAAATAAACAGAAGGCAGTGATGTATATAATAAAAGATGTACTTTTAATAATCTCACATTAAATACTGAAAGCAAAATTTCAATTGCTTTACTAAAATTAATCTTCTATACTTCTTATTCAACATTATATACGGGGTTATTTGTAAAACACTAACAACCCTTCAGATGGTGAAAGTAATATGAGATTAATCTGAAATCGCGAAAAACAAAGCTACACGTTGGTTCACATAAATTGTTTATAATCACTGTCCCATTCTAGGAAATTAACATTAACATGTTCTTTAATTATATTATTTATAATCTTTGGTAATAAGAGATCAACAAGATTTTTCTTAGCTTATCGAATATAAAAACTACTTATTTAAAAATAATTGTTTTTTTTAAATCAATATTATAACACTACATGTTACTTTAAAAAATATTCATATCGTCTTCATCAGAGTCAATCCAAAAGTCATTATTTTTCTCCGTTATTTTCAACATTTCTTCTTTATTTTCTTTGACGTCATTATCATTTTCAGTCTGAATAAATTTCTCAAAGTCTGATTGATAAGACGTAATATTCCCTGTATTTATTTTAATAAGATCCTCCTTTTTGATATAAAACTTTCGATTTTCCCAATTAGTCACATTAATATCGGATAGTATTTTGACTTTTGGTGAGCACGGCCTGTTTGAAAATTGACCCGTGAAGCTGATCGACTGGTCAGAATGAGTAATTGAAAAACCTGTGTCGTTTATTTCTTTGATAAGTTCTGGTGTTGTATTTTCATCGAGAAAACTCTGAATTTGGTTAGTATTGACGTCTTCATAATAAGGAATATCATAATGCCCAATATGCTTGTCGTGACTGCAAATAACTTTGTTGCTACACAGAAAACAACTTAGTTTTCTTAGACTAATTTTAGAGGACCCAAACGACCAAAGAGCTTGGTGCACCATCATTGTACCCTTGGCTGCTTTTAGCGCTCTTGGAAAAATTCTTGTTTGAATGTCATTCCTTGTTACAATACGAATCTCAAACTTCACTCTTGGTCCAAGACAGGCTAAGAATGTGTCTAACGAGTCCACGTCATCGCCAAAACGGACTACTTGATCTGCTGTTCGTTTTAGAACAGCACCAACTCCGTCTGGCGCCCCTTTCCCATGTCCAGCCTCTAAGTAGTTCCAGGTCACAGATTTCAGTTGAGGATAATCACGATACAGTTGGCTGATCATGTAAAAAATAAAGCGATTTCGATATTGGCTAGTTGGGCTGTCGGAAATAAAGTGTATTGTGTCAATTTGGGTCGAAATCTCCATTACGTACCCAATGGTCGGGATCAGATGTGACCAGATAGCCGCAGCATCATGTTGGGTGCATTCACTTACAGTGCAAAAGCTGTATTGTTTTTTAATACCAACTTCTGGGTCAATCAAGTAGATGACACATGTGTGCAGTGATAATTGCATTCTACTACCGCCAAAATGGAAACTTTGGATTTCTTCGTTATATTTAACGCAGTAGTTTTCGCTAAAGTCAACGTGAACTACGGCCTCTTGTGGAGTTAGATTGTTTTTAAGCTCTTTAATATTCCTATATTGAGTCAAAATATTAGTGCAGTGTTTCAAATAGCCAACAAGAGTGTTTTCTAATTTAAGTATAATGTTTCTGGGAAAATCATGTATTGTTTCTTTTTTAGTTACTAATTTTGTTTTTTCCTCATCTTTTACATAGTATTTTTCAGAGCAATTACACCACTGAACATATTTAATTTTCTTGTCATTCTGGAATTCGGCGTAATCTAAATTTCTCAATTGACATTTTTGACAACTTCGATTTAAACAATTTTCATTATTAACGTTGCAACATAAGCTTTCTAAAATACCTGTCCCGTTAGATTCTTTTAATATTTTATTTGTATTAAGGCATTTTACCAATAAATCTACATTTACATGAATTTTGCAAGCACACGTATTTCTATTGGACTCTTTTGGGTATAAAACCCAAAATGGGCGATATTTACAAAAAGTTTGATACGTTACCTTATGATTCGAATAATGCATAAACTTTTTGTACAGATTAGTCAATGTGTCCGTTAAATATCTTTTCTGCTTCCTTATTTTGTTTTTAGTAATGTATTCTTTTTTATCAGCTGCAATTCTTGTCACTTCATCGTCATCAAAAATATCCAAAATTAGTTGCTGTGTCAGGTTTTCACTCTTAGTTGCTTTATTCTCTTTTTTATCTCTTACTGTAAATATTTTAGTTTGGGTCAAGAGCTTATATTTTTTAAATTTTTCTTTTTCGGTCATTATAACATTAGAGAATTCCTTTTTGTCTTTTTTCTTCAAGCACTTGTACCCTTCTCCAACACTTCTTTTAAGAATTTCACCAAATATTAGTCTCTTTTTAATTTCTTCACGCTTTTCGGTGTTCACGTTTTCTACCAATTGTGCTACTTTTTCTTCAGTCGACATATTTTCATTTTTCTTCTTCATCACTCTATACAACATTTTTCTAATGGCATCTTTCTGTTTCTTTATTTTTTCTATTTCTTGTTTTAAAATGCATATATCTTTTTTTTGTCGGTAGCGAAACTTTCTGAAAAGAACATCCTTTCTTAGACACTCTTTACAAGAGTTACTATTACCAGAACCCAAGCAATTTAGAGACGAACTAGGTATGGGGCTTAGAGCTGGTGGAGCGAGAGGATCTTGTTCAGCTGGGTGTACTTCAGTGTGCCTGTTTGGTGGAGAATTATCTAGTAATAACTGTTGAATATTTTTCTCTTTCTTTTTCCTTTCATAATAACGTTTCGCATTATCTCTCCATGTTTTTCTCTGAGCTCTTAATTGTCTTGGTGTCATATCTTTTACACTTTTAATTTTTTTCTGTTCTTTTCTTTTGATGTATCTTTTTCTTTCTTTTCCCTTTATTTCTGCATACTTTTCGGGATCTTTCTTAATTTCTGCATACTTTCTTTGTTTTTGTAATCGATCACGTTCTCGTTTCTGCTCTAGTGTTAGTTTGGATTTCTTTGGCATTGTTAATTCTTAATAATCTGCAACTGTATATAATAATATAATGGCAGAGTTCATTTTTAATAATTAAGAGTAATAAAAAGTTATAAAAATATTCTCACAAGCTATCTTAAAGCTGCATCAATCAAAGTAATATGTTTCTTTATTTTTATTAACTCTTTACATTATTATTGTTGAAACAAAAACTTGACCACGGGTGAGACTAAAACCCACAACCAAACAGTTGACAAACGATGGCACGGTAAAAAAATAAGATATTGTACTCATATAAACAAGATTCTAATTGCCATCGTTTTGACATCATCACCATCGCTCAAAAAATCGACGGTAACCGAAGGTAGTGAGAAAGAAGGTAATGAGAATTGAATCTTTATCCAAGTGTTTCTTAATAAATATCAAATTTACGAACCTCATACAAATTATAAATTACGAAAGTAATCATTAGAATTGATAATTGGCTATATAATAAACAAAAACATTAATACTCACTTAATAATATGGACGATAGGAAAGAGAACGATTCCAGAATAATCACCGCCCGCGAGACTTCACACATAAATATTTTATTGCTACGTACAAGCGTGCTCCTGCCACGACATTTGCTGGATGACTGAGACGTACGCGGGGCGCGGCATGGCGGCATAGAAGCATTTAAGGTCGTACACAGACTATAGTTTAGATTCTTTTTCAAACCGATGGTAATCAGAAAAAATATATGTTAACTATTTTGAATTTTTTTTTTATTATGTTGTTTAGTTATCGTTATTTATTTTAAGTGTAAAAGCTGTTGTTTTTAATATAGTATCTAAGTATAGTTACATTGGACATATTTAATGAACGTATTAAAAAAAAAAAAAAAAACTATTTAGGAGTGTAGTAAATGGACACCGAAGGAAATGAGAATTAGTAAAGATTTTTGTTTATAACTTATTAACTGCGTTATTTTGGTCTGTAAATATGACATGCAATTATGCATAACTTCATTACGTTTAGTTTCCCATATAAGGAATATAAATATTTAATGAATAAATAATGTTTTTTATCCTGGACGTGTAATATGCACGAAAAATGAGAAACACCCAATAACGAATGCTTATTGCCACAAAATGGCGCTTGCAGAAAATAAAAAAAAAGATCTGAATTATCTTATAAGAACTAAAGCAATCCCTAGTAATTACGCCTGGTATTATGACTCGCTTTTATAATTATTTTTAATAAATTAACTTAATCATCTATTTTGATCTCATTTTAGTAAACAAGGTACGTTATTTTTGCTGTTTTGATTTTATAAAAGTGTTTTTATTTTGTTAACTCTTTCTTAGATATTTTTATAAACATTTTTTGGCCAGTTATTCAAATATACTGACTGATCTCAGTACTAGATATTGTTAGCATCTTTTAAGGCATTTTTTCAAATCTGATTGTTTATTTTCGAATAAGTATTAGTAAGACCAATTATTTTTATGTGTGATGGTAATGTGATGTTGGTAGCAGAACCCAAGCATTGATTGTGATTAGTGTTTAATGATGATTAGTGAGAGAAAATTTCAAAATACACGATTATGAAACCAAAGTCTGTTTTTCACTTTCCTTTAATTTAACTAGTCTACAATAATTAAACTAGCATATTCTAAAATCTGTCACCAAGTTCAAATATAACATTAGAAATTAATCGCCTCTTTTTTAAATAGTCACATTTTGTTTTTGTATAGTTAAGTAAAAAATTGACTCAAAGTCAAATAAGCCAATAATATTAAATCGATTTTGGTAAATAAGTGTCACTTTTTTTTTAATTGTTAATTAACAAAGGTTCTAATTAGTTATACTTAAAGGTTTAGTATCCAATCATTAAAACGATTCGTACCCTACAGTTAATAACAAAAAATGTAAAAGTAAACGCCTAATTTAAACCAATAAAATTTAAAAACTAAAAAACGGCTAATTCTGAAATTACATTTTTGGTGTTTACCAAAAAACAAGAATTTTGGATTAAGCCACTTCAATTCTAAAGGTGCGATATGATCTCCACTTTATGTGTAGGGGAGGTTACCTAAAAGAAATACCGCTTTAGTAGAAGTAGTAGTGTCAGACAGACAGATTGACTGTAATGGCGTAACTATAACTGTTCTTTCTTGACTATGGAACCCTAAAATAAGTATGATGAAGGTAGTAGATAATTTACTTATAATGAATAACAGCCCCCTTATACAGCTAATACAAACTTAGTCGGCGAGCCGCTTCACGAAGGCCTCGGACCTTACTTCTCACGTGATTAGTAGTATTAGCCTAGTAAGAGACAGAGAGAGAGCATAGAGGCCGCGACGAAACATCCTCGAGTTAGTGTCATTTTCCTTACAGAATCGAGCCCCAGCTATAAATATAGATGAACCAAAATATGTTTGCCTGTGTTAATATTTAGTTTTTAATAAATAGTTAGTTAAAAGTAATATTTAAAAAGGTGTTTATTGTTTGTGTTCTCCGCTTTGTGTTGTGTGTCAAACGGATCGAAATCTGATTTGATAGTCCAGAACATAATTCTATCTTAGCGACAAATTTCATCCAAACCCGTTAAGCTATTCAGCTATTTAGGATTAATCTAGGTCAATTAAAACATTGGTACCTGAAAGAAATACATAGATCTAATTTTGCCTGTTACACCACATAATTTTCATAAAAATCGAAGGAAGTAATTCAGAGTCACAGAATTCAATGATTATCTGCAGCAGACCAGATGCTGTCCAGCCAATGGAGCGGCTGGTTCTATTGTAAGCAAACTAAAACTACCTGGATCAACCTAATTATACACGCGTTTATTCTAGAATTGGTCTCTAATAGTCCAAACTCTACTCACTCCCGGCGTGTTTACTTTTACATCAAAATATTGACAAGTGGGTAGTTGGTCTACCTGATGGTATACTCGTAGAAGAAGTCAGCTCCAACTATGAGCATTCGTAACACCAAGAGTGTTTACGTCTTATTTACAGAACCCTATGTCGTAGAGTTCTGGAAAAGCCGTAATGGGTCTTACAGCCGTAAAGACTTGTTACGAGCAACTGGCTGACATAAAATACGTATCATAATACATTTGTTGCAAATAATAATAATAATAATAATAAGTTTATTTTCTCCCAAAACACACAAATTAAAATGATGGATACAATATATTCAAATAATGATTCTGTATCTGTGTGTCATGAGAAGAAAAAAGCCTAATGTTGAGGTTTCACCCACAACGCTGATATTCTGTCGTCGCCTATGAATATGCGTCACGATAAAAAAAAATGTACATTAATTCCTCGGTACCTATAGAAATATTAATCATAAAAATATATAAATAGTGCTATAGTATGCGTGCCGAGTTAATATTAATATATTTATAACAATAAATCCTTAACGTACTCCTTACGTATAGTTTAAATGAGTAGGTGCATAGTAACCGTATTATAAAATAAATATGGTAAATTAAATATAATATAATAATAAAATTCAATTTCATTAAATATATTAGCTGTATAAATTTATAAAAAAAAAATGATTGAAAATATTCCTATGTAAATTCCTATATAATTTAAAAAGATTTTACAAGTTATTTATTCCATAGCATAATTTGTTACTAGCTGTCGCCTGTGGTGTTACCCGCGTTTCCGAGGGATGTCACGTTTTCCCGGGATAAAAAGTAGCCTATGTTATTCCAGGATATGCTACTCTCTGCACAGTGCACCTCTTATTTTCTTGTTTAAGTTGTAAGTAATATTGTTATTATCTATTTAGTAGTCTTGTTAATTCTTCTAAAATAGCCAAAAAGTCAGAATAGATAAAATTTATATAAAAAATTTAAAAAGAATGTAACCTTGCTGAGTTTCTTGCCGGTTCTTCTCAGTTAAGGGCTAACTTCCGAACCGGTTGTTGCTTCAGTAACTTTAAATTTGACCTTCATAATTGCCCTCCGAGGGCCTAAACTGAATAAATAGTTTTGATTTTTTACTTTTGTGCCCAGTTGCTTCTATATACGTTAGCTAGTTTTTGCATGAAAGAGCAAACAGCCTTACATACAGACTTTCGCATTTATAATATTAGTAGAATAATAATAGGATGTATCCAGCCCCCTTATTCAGCTTATACAAATTTCATCGGCGAGCCGGCGCTCGGAGGCCTCCGAGAGCGTTCCTCTCACGTGTTTGCGTAGCTAGCGACTGAGACAGAACACGGAGGCCGCGACGAAACATCCTCCAGCTAGCATTTTAGCTTGCAGAATGGCACCTCGGACCTCTTTGGCTTGACATAAGCTAACTTGCCAAGTTACCTAATATACAAAAATAGAGTAATAGATGTACTATAGTTTTAAAACATATTGTATAGCTACGACACGACTGTCATAAGTCGTCTGAACATTACATTCACGTTAAGACGGGTGACGACTTAATAAGTTAAGTTGTTACGGGACTTGTGTAAATTTACCTTAACGCCCAATATACCCGCTCACACCCGTCCCTACATTATTCTTAGCTAACGATGTAATTTATATGATTGTGTGGAATATGGTGAATTCGCAAATACTGCAAATAGAGAAAATTGTGACATCCTACTTCTACTAATATTATAAATGCAAATGTTTGTATGTATGGATTATGGATATGTAGTTTGTAACTCTTTCACGCAAAAACTACCGGATAGATTTGGATGAAACTTGAACCACAGGGTACAGCTAGTTGAAAATAAATTACAAAATGCTGACCAAATTCTGGACTATCTTAATTTAGGTATATAATTATTTTGTCCTTGTGTATAATAGTGAACTCCTCCTAAGCGGCTGGATAGATTTTGTTGTTTTTTTTGTGTGTATTATGTGTAGTAAATTTTTTCCTAATTAATTATACTACTATGATGATGGCCCATGCACAAATTCGTTTTTTCTATGCATTTGGGTGGCGCCCTGGATGGTTTAGATTCACAATTGGATCCGGTAGGTGGCGCTGCGATCGAATTCCTGCATTTTTGTGTGGACTTATTTTGACCGAACAACGTCTGTCCGGACAGCTAGTGTTATAATATCACTTTAAGCTGTAATAACTGCTTTCATTTTGTTGATGCTTTTTTTATTTGTTATTTACATGTACAGTAAAATATAGGAATTGTACTTGTAATATTATCTACATCGTAGAAATGTATTTAAAAAAAAACCGTTAAATGAGTACACTAATTATAAAAATAAAATAAAAATTCGTTTATCCTGAACACATATATTTTTGTGCCAGGTTTCATCTAAATCCGCCCAGCCATTAGACCTATCATATTATTGATAAAAATATATATAAATGATAATAATAACGCAGAAGAGGTTCACTTAATTTTGCGTATACTACGCCGGAACTTGCGTAAACAAATATAGTATAGCAAACAAGAACAAATGAATAGAGTTTAGCAAGTAACCGCGAAGATACAGTGAACAATTTGTGATCTCTAATACACGGTGAAAGTAGACAAGTGTCTTTTGTCTAGTAAATTTGAATTTCTTTTACCAAGAACTTATTTTCTGAACACTTGTTTGTAAGTTAATCTTCACGCCCATAATCCCCGAAGGTGTAGGCAGAGATTCCCATATTTCACCTAAGATATGTAAGTCCCAACAAGCCATGTCGTTAGCATTGTTGCCGTCTCTTGGATACGTTGCAAATTTTGAGATTCAATTTATCATTTTAGACAAAGAAACATTATCTATACATATACTCTCGACCAGGGAATTGAACCCAGTACCACTGGTCTCTCAGCCGAGCTTTAGGTCGCTCGAAAAGCGAATTAAAAATTATTTATTATAAAATATAAACGTAAATTCAAATATTTATAATTTTTAAACTAAAGCAATCAAAATAATAAAATTAAAGTTGGAAATCAAAATCTTCTTCAGTAAATATTTTTAGTAAATTCGGATTCTGGTGCACAATTTCTCTGATAGAATTTTTACGTTTCATAAATATTTCTTTTAAAGCTTCACTTTTGGACACATTAGATTCGTTTTGTTTCAAAGAGATATTATCCATGCAGGGACATAAAGGCACGTTCAAATCCTCTTGACTAGAATATTGTGTCCCAGCATTGTGAGATCGCTCCTTTGTAGCGCAAAATGGTAATTCCTTAAAGACTATATTTTTAGGGTTAATAATTTCAGGTGCAATATCTTTTTGGGCAGGCTTTCCAATTATTGTTTTGACTCTTTCAAAATTTTCCTCTGTAAAGTCTAAATAGGAATCCAAATATGGAAATGATAGTTTTCCAACCCAGTCAATGCATTTTCTGTCTGGACATTCATCGAGTCTATGCATATCGTGGATCAATAGAGGCTCGTTAGAAGATTCGCCTTCACTTGATATAATTGGTTGCACTGATTTTGTAGATTCAGTGGAAAGAGATGTGTGAGATGGCGGATTCGATGGTACATCTAAGCATTTACAATATTGAGATTCAAGAAATTCTTTGATTTCTTCAAATTTGTGACATTTAGCATAAACATATTTTCGATCCAGCGTAATAGTTGGTAAGTCTACATTAGAACTTAAGGTCTCTCTGCTGCCATACGAAGGTGGTTTAGATTCAGTTAAATCTCCTATAATAACAAACGGTTCTTTTACACAAGGGGCTTCCTCGGTCTCTCTCTTCTCAAAATTGAAAATATTTTGTTCCTCGATTAGTACTGACGGAGTTTCTTGCGGCATTTTTTTTATTTCGTTCAATTGCAGTACTACCATTTTTTCAAAATCTAAGAGGAATGTAGTTTGCTCTGGTAGCAATTTTAGACTGAAGCTTACAAACTTAAGAAATAATTGAAGTACTTTTTTTATTTTGTCTTCCCACTCTCTGTTAATATCTGAAATATGTTCTTCTCTCAATTTGAAAGCTTCTATAATGTCATGTTTACTTTTTATAATCTGATATTTTTCCTTTATATCTGTACTTTGATAATTATCCAAAAGAAACTTTTGAATTTTACATTTCTTTCTTTCCATGCACATAATATACATTGTACTTGTAAATGTCTCGGCTTCAATTTGCCTGTAAAATGCATTCAGAGCATCATTTCTTTCATATATAGCGTGATTAACTAGCTTATTATTTCTATATAACTCATTATCCAATAGAAGTTCATAGTATTTGATAATTTTTTGTACTTCGCTCTGATATCGATTTTTCAATACATTGTTTAAAATATCTTTCTCAATTTGTAATTTTTCTTTGATTTCTGTATTTTTATCATTTATTATACCTGCATGAGCACTGATTAATATATTTTGGACTTCTGCTTTCAAATGTTGTTCTAATTCTTGTAGTGAATTTTCATAGAACAACATTATCTCTTTCATCATAGTCTTACTTTTAATATTAAAAATGCCATTATAAATTTTTTGAAGACGTTTTACGACCATTTCTTTCTCGTGTTCTAAAATATTGTTCCATGCAGCATCATTCTCGTATAGTAATTTAGAAAATCTTTTTAAAAAGTCTGCACGTTCTCTTTCCAAAACTGCGCCACCTATAGCAAGTATTCCATTATGAGTTTGGCCTCTTGTAATTTTAGATGTAAATGGTGGTTTAAGATCTATTATTTCGAGAAGTAAATCACTAGGGGATATCCATTCTTCCTTTTTTAAATCTTTGATTGATTGATTTGCAGGATTTTTTGATAACAGCTCATTCGTAGATGTTTTATTGTCACAGTGAATATCGTTAAGATATATGTCTGCGTATGTACTCGTTACTCTTTCGCCATCATGTAAAGTATTGATAATATTATGATCCATTTCACGCAACACTTCACAAATATTTATTGATATAGTAATTATTTTATAAAGGTAGATATATTACAAGCAAAAGGACTTTTGGAACAGAACTATAGGAGTTATGAATGAATAAACATTTATACATATTAATGTAAACAAGTCCTTTTGAAATTACGTCACTGTCAAACTTTATTGAGTTTTTATTTCTATACAATATGCAATAAGAGAGAATATATAAAATGAGGTTCATTCATGTACAAAATCATAATTTTTATATTTTTGTTGTTTTTTTTATTGCGAAACAAAAAACCAGAACCCATGATTTATTTTGCTCCAAACGAGTTTGGAAGGATTACAACCCTTTTAAATACTGTACTGAGCAGTCAGTTAATGAGTTTTCTGGCACTTACAAAATAACAGTTTGGTATTCAAATAGGCGAACGTGTCGACGGCCTACCTGTGATTAGCGGCGGTGATGTAAAGCGGTCTGAAGCCCCGGCCGCTAGATTTAATTAAATACTTCCTTGCACCACCCACCAACCTACCATTTACGCTACCTACCATCGCAGTTAGTCTATCTTGATGGTATTTTATAATATTTCAAATGTTTCAGTAAATTGTGTTTATTTTGAGCTTAAACTATTCCGCTTAATATCAGTTGCAGTAAAAAGAGTCGATTTCATAGCTGAGACTGGCCCGAACACGAGCATGTGATAATAAATTACAGACATATCTCGACTTCATTCTCATTACGGATGCGGCAATGTCCGTCGGAGTTTTGTCATAATTCAGTCTCGGTTGAAATTATTTCCGTTGGGTCTGATGAGAAAACTAGAGGTAGAGAGCTCGAAATGTAAGTATTCGCGCAACAAGCCGTGGAATAACGACGGGACATATTTCATTCTTAACGAAGTTAAATTTCCGGGAAGGTCCTGTAAGAGCGTGCGTAACTCTGATAAAAGGCTACACAGCCACAATACCAATTTTGTATTTGTGAGAAATTTTAGTTTATACATACATAAATAAATGTCTCATGAACATGACCTTTAATTATATCGCAGTTAATGGCATACTGGATATTTTGTTTCATATTTCAATCGTATTATACAAGGTAATAAAAGTTGCAAGAAGATGGGTATAGAAAGGTAAGATTTCTGACGACTGCGTAAACTTTGGCAAGCGTTTGACGTGCCCACAATAAAACAACAACCATAATTCAGAAACTGGGAACAAGTTGGATTGTTTTCTACACATCATATCGGCAAATAAATCTTTAGGCCGCTTATCTGCCGTCAAACTTAATTCTCATGCATAATTCATCGCGTCGATTTCGGGTGAAGAGGGAAAGTTGCTCAACTTAGTAAAACGAACGTCTACGACTGACAGCAGTCTGATAGAACTGCGCTGGACATTTTATTATTTCTAGTGGTCGGTCGTTTAGTGATTGAAATTCACCGATTTTTAATATTTTTTTATTTGATGTGTTTTTGTTGACCTCTTTAATCAATTTGTAGGTTTTTTTAAATTTTGTTTTATTACGTCAGCTGCGTATGCAAATACGCAATTATATGTGTTTGACATTGGTAGTATGAACGTAAACAATGTATTTAATTAATTAATCACTTCATATGCAAAGTAAAGTTCAGGGGTTAGTTCTGAAAGGAAAATGACACTAGCTCGAGGATGTTTCGTCGCGGCCTCCGTGCTCTGTCTCTTTCGCTAACTACTCTAATACTACTAATACTAATCACGTGAGAGATAAGCTCTCCGACGCCTCCGAGAAGCGGCTCGCCATCGAAGTTTGTATTAGCTGATTAAAGGGGCTGCACTCCTCCATATACTCTCTTTTGAACTTATATTTAACGGTACCAAATCACACACTTCTCCATGCGAACAATGGGTTTAAAAAGGGTAACAAAGATTTTCACGTATTAATATATAGTAGACTATAAAACCTAATACATCTAAATAATAATCGTGACAAGCATAATTTGCATAATATTGACAATCAAAGGATATTGGGAAAATACTGTTAAAAATGTATAATTTAATTTAATATTAAATGCAATTGTGAAAATTTACAGATAAAACTTTTAAGTTTAGGTGCTTTCAATGATGTTTTACTTTGTAAGCTTTTAATTAACAATAACAGTAACATTTAATTGCATGTTAATTTTCGATATACTTTAAATAAAACTAGTGGTCACCTAGCGATCAAATTCGACTATATTTCTAGAGTTTTTAAGTATTTTTTTTTGTCAGAGCATAACCGTTATAATTGTTAAATTACCAATTGGTCAATGATACGACAATTCTTCGTAAACAATAATGACAAGGAATCTTATGACCCTTCACATACGACCATCTGATCGCAAATCTATGCTAACATATATTACAGAAATACTTTTATTTAAACTACTAATATTATAAGTGACCAACATGGGTTTAGCAACCTGGTTATAGCCAGGTTTTCCCCAGGAATATAATAATTCCCCAAAATAAAAACTAGTCTTAATCCAGCACATATTTTATTTGAAAGCCAAATGGAGTTAGAAAGAGCGATACTTCCGAAATTTCGCATATATTATATTTTTCGTTTGAGTTCGGAACAATATGAATGATTTCTGTCTATTCTGTGCACAAATTTTACGGCCGGACGCCTTTTCGGGAATGCTTTTGTGGAGCTCTTGGTGCAAGGTCATAAGTGCATGATGATTTTTCTCAAATCATCTCTTACGACACCCAAATGATAAATTGGAGTACTAGTATTCATCGCCGTTAATCATAAAAAAAATGTTTATTCAATTTAGAAACATTAATCATAAAAAAATACAGAATACAAAATAATATGTATTCCAAATCATTAAATCTAGAAATTTTTAACGATATTTGTTGAAAGCAATAAAATCTCATTTGTAATTCAAATAACATTTCTTTACAATTGAAGAAAAGAATTACAAGTTATGGCATAAAAAAGGGAAATGTTTTTTTGTTTGCCCTGTGTGACTACACGGGCAATTCTATCGTAACAAAAATTACGCTTAGTAAAAATGTCTTAGCTTTACTCAAGCAAATAGATATCTACATAAAATAAAATAAATTTAACAATAAGACGGGTCCTACCAGAGATGAGATCGCTGCGTCGCGTCGCGTCGTACAGACGACATTTAGTATAATATTTCATACTTACAGAGAACAAGTTGGTGGAATAGTGTGCAGGAAACAGAGCGTGTTGCTTGCAGATAAAGAACCTACTCGCGAAGCCTTTCCCGACGGAAATTGACCTTCGAAACCATTTTTTGCTTTTACCTTATTACATATGTTTATATACCTCTCTCTTTCTTCTCTTTCTATTACATATTTAAATAAAATAAAACACCAGAACGTAAGTGTTATGTCATTAATCTCCATTTTTATTGTAAAGCAGCCAAGTGGAATCAGACTCGCACATAAAGGGATCCGTACCTTATATTCCATTTTATTAAATATAGTGCCACTATAATAAAAAAAAAAACTACATTACTATTAGTGCATACTCTGTGAAAAATTCAATAGTCTACCTGTTGCGGTTCATGAGATACAGCCCGTTAACAGACAGACGGACTGGCGGACGAATTGACGTATGGACGGCCAGATGAATAGCGGAACTTTAGAAGGTCCCATTGGCACCCTTTGCGTACAGAACCATAAAAATGATAAAGTTCAATAACAAGGATTCACTGAAAAGAATAAATAATGGTACAGATCTCTAATCTGACTGTAAATTATCGCGAAGAATAAACTGCCAAATCGTACTTGTCAGACATACAATTTTGCTATATATATTTAAAGCATCTAGGTATGTTGTGCTATTTACAATGGAAAAATAAAACTAGGTAAGACGATTACCTACAGTAATAATAAAATTGACCAAAATTTAGAATACAATAAGATTTCGATAACCAAGATTTAACGCTATAAACATGTTGAAATTCTTTCATTTAATATATTTTTATTAGCTATTTTTTACAGTCGATCACATAGAGTTCACGTTATACTCGTATGGTGTCCCTAAAAATAAAAATAGTTACCGTCATGATTAAAGGCTATAAGTTGTGTAAATTATTGCTTACTAGAGCCTACTAAGCTAGCGGCTTTGAAACTTATTATAAATATAAATAAATATACATGTATTGCTGCTAGTACGTATACGTCCCGTAGCTTAAAAAAGTGACCGATAAAGTTCTGAGTTGAGGGAACCCTTAAACCGTTGAATTGATAACCCCTTTAAATTGAGTTCAAAAAACTTTAATAAGATAAAGATTCATATTGAAAGCATATCCATTCAGTCATAGAATTAACCCAATATATTTACCAATTTATTACAAAATATAGGTAGTTTATAGTATCGTCATTCTCCAATTGACATTTGTGTTAGAAATAGGTTAATAATCCATTCACAGTGTAATGATTTATAATTATGCGTACCTATACATTTTTTTAAGCTGTTTATAATTATTAAGTACTTAATTTGTATTGTTTGTAATTATTTGATTGTAATGTTCAAATACCGTCAGAATGAGAAAAGGATAAAAAGGCAGCAACCATTAGCGGTAGGTACATTCAAATCGCAACGATCTAAGTGTTAACACGTTGTTAATAAAATTATACCAAGAATAAACTATTTCGTTTTACTGGGCCATCCGGCATCTATCATCAGAAGTGGGATAAAGAGCCATAAAATGGAACTCAATAAACATAATCGTGAAAAGTGTGACCGCAGATCTTGACCCAAAAAACGGTTATTTGTGCTTGCTCCACCTGTAAGCAGTTCCAGCAGTGATTATTCTGTTGAACGTGAAGAAACGTCGTCGAAGAAGATACTTCCGAGGCCTCAAAAACCGGTTGCTAAGAAGAAAAAAGTGAGAACACATCGGACTAACAATGGAAATCGACCCAATCAATGGATTGTCGAAGAGGAACGGACACAGTTTGAAAAGGATGATCGGCAGACAGAATTAAACTTTCAACCACCAGTTACAACTATGAGAGCAGCGCCAGTAACCACAGAGCAGCTTCAGCCGACTGTCACAAGTATACTGACTCCAGAGGTAATCCAAGGAAGTTCAAGTAAGAGTAACGATAACAATATGCTAATTAACGTTAGTGATTTTTCACAACTGATTCATTCAATGTTGCGACCAAACGTACACAATATGACTTTTGACAAAAACATGATACCAGTTTTTGATCCTTTACAAAAAAATCAAAAAATCGAGCGTTGGATAGCTAAAGTTAATGAATGTGCTAAGATTTACCACTGGAATGACGAACAAACTATTCATTTTGCATTACCCAAGTTAGGAGGACATGCCCAAAAATGGTATGAAGGTCTCCAATCAATCTTACATACGTGGACTGAATGGCAAGACCGTCTTATTAGGGCTTTCCCCTCTGAAAGTAATTATGGAGCTATATTGACTGAAATGTTAGATCGTCGTATGAAAATGGGTGAGCCTATAGATGAGTATTATTATGACAAAACAATGCTTCTTAACGCTTGCGAAATTAAAGGAAAAAAGGCGGTAGATTGCTTAATTTATGGAATAGAAGATCGTATGATTAGGACCGGTGCGTCTTCTGCTAGATTTAATGACCCTGAAGATTTACTTAAATTCCTCAAAGATTTCTGTAAGGAAACCAACTTTAGGGCATTTAAGCCTCGAACGGGTGCAAGTGCTTCCAATGATATTATTTGTCATAAGTGTCATAAACCAGGCCATCGCGCAATATATTGTCGAAGTAGCTTATCTGAGATAATTTGTTACAATTGTAAGGAGAAGGGCCACTTGTCTACAAATTGTACTAAGCCCATTATTAAATGTGAAAGATGCAATCGACTTGGTCACAAGACTGATGATTGTTTTCGCAACAAAAAGCCTAACGATAATAATAAATTATTAGAGAAGAAAACACTATTAACTCAGACTAGTAAATCGGATGCAAAATTTTTCAAAAAAGTTACTATTAATGGAGTTATTGATACTGAGGGTTTTGTGGATTTTGGAAGCGATTGTACACTTATCAGGCAGGATATAGTTGTTGATAATTCGTTGGTAAAATATAATGATAACTTACCTATAATACGCGGGTTTGGTAATGGAACATACACTCCTTTAGGAAAAACTAAAATAGACTTGTGTATAGGCAATGTAAACACTGAGATCGAGGCATTAATAGTAGACTCTTCACAACTAGCGACGCCCCTATTAATTGGTCAAGATTTTACCGAGAAATCAGACGTTTTAGTCATTAAAACTAGTGACAATCTTGATATTTTAAAACGTGAGTTACCACCGGAATATATATCCTTGCCTTTCGAAATTTGTGAAAATATCGTTCTAATTGTCGCGTCCGACACAATCATTGATAAAATGGATTATGTAGATTGTACTGATAATGATAAAACTTCGGGAGATATTTTTATTGAAAGTAGCACGCGGAGTCTCATGAAATCTGAATACTGTATAGTGGGAGGAGTCTATAAACTATGCGAGGGATATTGTAAGGTTGCTATTTATAACCCTTCTAAACAGCCAATAACTTTAATCATGGGATCAATTTTAGTACGCGCAAATCTAATTTCAAAACTGAATCCTCTATCCCAAATCAAGCGACTTAATTGCAATAGAACATCTACTCATTTAAATAAACGCCCTATTAATCAAGGTAGTATAAATATAAACTCTAAACTGTCAAAGAATCAAACTGATAGCATTATTGAACTGATAAATTCGTACCGACATTGCTTTGCTGAAAATTTGTCAGAATTAGGGTGTACTAACGTTACGGAAATGACAATTGAACTCAATGACCAAACTCCAGTAACGTACAGACCTTACCGTTTGAGTTACGTTGAAAGAGAAACTGTCCGTGACATGGTTAAGGAAATGATTGACAATGATATAGCAGAAGAATCGACCTCTTCCTATGCAAGCCCAATTATACTTGTTACAAAGAAAACTGGTGGATATAGGCTATGCGTAGATTTTAGGGCACTGAATAGAAAGACAGTAAAAGATCATTACCCCTTACCTAGAATAGATGATCTTCTTGACATGCTTAATGGTAACAAATTCTACACTAGTTTAGACTTAGCTAGTGGTTACTATCAGATTCCTATTCAAGCTGATTGTAGACACCTCACTGCATTCATAACTCCAGATGGATTATATCAGTTCAAAAAAATGCCATTTGGATTAGTAAACTCACCATCAGTCTTTCAAAGAGCCATAAATAAGGTGTTAGGCAATTCCCGTTATAAGTCTACCCTCGCTTACATGGATGACATTTTAATACCGGGAAAAGATTTTACTGAACAATTTAATCGATTAGAGTAAACTCTTAAATTATTGTCAAATGCCGGATTAACGTTAAATCTACAGAAATGTAATTTTTTTTCAAGAGGAACTGGAATATTTGGGCTATGACATCAGCGAGCATGGAATTAAACCGGGAAAGGCTAAAATAAGGGCAGTTGAACTTTTTCCAACCCCTAAAGATGTACATGAAATTAGACAGTTTGTAGGGTTAGCAAGTTATTTTAGAAAATTTATTAAAAACTTTGCTATTATTGCACGACCATTGACAGACTTGACTCAGAAAAATAAGATATGGACTTGGGGACAAGGTCAACAGGACGCTTTTAATGAATTCAAACGGGGGTTAATACAAAGACCTCTGTTAGGATTATATAACCATAAACACGATACTTATTTACATACGGATGCTAGTAAATATGGGCTAGCTGGTATTTTATTGCAAAAAGAAAACGAGGCGGCCCACCTTAGACCTATTGCGTATTTTAGTCGCAAAACCACGCGTGATGAGCAGAACTATCATGCTTATGAGTTAGAAACTTTGGCGGTGATAGCTTCTCTCAAAAGATTTCGTGTATATTTGTTAGGCATACAATTTACATTAGTTACTGATTGTATTGCTTTACGTGATACTTTTACAAAACGAGACCTTATCCCACGAATCGCACGATGGTGGATAGCACTCCAAGAATTTAATTTTAAAATTGAATATAAACCAGGTCATCGTATGGCACATGTAGATGCACTCAGTAGAAATCCCTTGCCTTGTGAATCGGTTGATGTACAGGATCCTATGCCATCTATTTTAAAAATAACGCAAGAAGATTGGTTATTGACTCTACAGTTAAATGACTCTGAAGTTCAACGTATTCGTAAAATATTAGAGGATAAAGAATACCCTGAAATAAAGAAAGAGTATGTTCTTAAAGATAATAAGCTATTCAGAATTAATGGTGATAGTTTACAATGGGTAGTACCAAAAAGCGCCCGATTCCAGTTATGTAAACTAAATCATGATGACATTGGTCATTTTAGTGTCGAAAAAACGTTGAATAAAATTAGTAAAGATTTTTGGTTTCCGAAAATGAAACGCTTTGTTACCAAATATGTTCGACGTTGTATTGAATGGGCATATAGTAAAGAACCAGGTGGTCCTAAAGAAGGCTATCTATATCCAATTCATAAAGTAAATAAACCTTTCGATACGGTGCATATTGACCACTTAGGGCCCTTTGTCAAAAGTGCTAGAGGTAATTCATACTTACTCGTGATCGTTGATGGATTTACAAAGTTTTGTTTACTCAAACCCCTTCGGAATTTAAAGTCAAGCCCTAGTATCCGCGTTTTAGAAGATACATTTACAACATTTGGCTACCCGAACAGAATTATATCTGATCAAGGAACATCCTTTACATCTATTGAGTTTAAAACATTTTGTAATGATGCCAAGATTAGACATATTCTAAATGCAGTAGCTTCTCCACGAGCTAACGGGCAAGTGGAGAGGTACAATAGAACCGTTTTAGATGCATTAACTTCATATACTAATAAATTAGGCGAAAAATCTTGGGATAAAGTATTAGGAAAATTACAATGGGGTCTCAATAATACATTGAATAAAGGTATAGGTAAAACACCATCTGAGGCATTATTTGGCATTCAGTTAGTAAGTAAAGGTGACAATATTTTCTCCGAAATATTGGACGAAACTAGGCAGCCAAGTTCACTGCAAGAAATTCGAAGTGAAGTAAGTTCACATATACAAAAAAATCAAAGTACGCAAAAAGCTAGGTATGATAAAAATAAAGTTAAAGCTAAAAATTATAAAGTAGGAGATCTAGTTAAAATATTAAAACCTACACCCGGAAATGACGGCAAGAGAAAAAAAACTGCTCCCAAAGTTTACAGGTCCGTTTAAAGTTTCAAAAGTCTTAGGAAATGATAGATATGAGGTTTCGAGTATTGAGGGATCCTCAATTACACAAAGGGATTATTGCAATATTTGGGCTGCAGATCGTATTAAGCCGTGGATAACTACATACAGTGATAGTAGCTCCAATAGTAGTGATCATAGTGAAGATGGGAATAGTTCTCATGGGTAATTGTGTTTGAGTCAGAATAATATTGTGTACTTAAGGATGTTGTTGCAACTATGACACATTGGTGACTTAATATTTAAATTATGTGTTTATATGTATTATGGCTCGTATTAGTTGGAAAATGGTGCTTTAGCATAAATGATAGATTCGAATTGGCTTAGACGATTATATTATAATGTTTTTGAGTTTGTTAATAATATGAGTTCTAATGTTGATCAATTGAATGAAAAATATAGATGTTGACAGATCCATCTAAAGTATTTTAAGTTTATAGATGTTGACAGATCCATCTAAATTATTATAAGTTTAAAGATGTTGACAGATCCATCTAAATAAAGTTTATAGATGTTGAAAGATCCATCTATGTGAGCTTTAAAGGTGTTGAGAGATCCACCTATGTGAGATTTAAAGGTGTAGTACCAGATGTTGATAGAACCATCTGCCTACACACATGTTTGATTAGAGATGTTGATAGATCCATCTCATATATTGATATAAATTGTGTTATATTGGGATGTTGATAGATCCATCTCATATATTGATATAAATTGTGTTATATTGTGATGTTGATAGATCCATCTCATATATTGATAAATTGTGTTATATTGGGATGTTGGTAGATCCATCTCATATATTGATATAAATTAAGTATGTTATATTGTGATGTTGATAGATCCATCTAAATAGTTCTAAGGAATTAAATAATAATTATAATAATGTTGTTTAGAAAATAAGTTTGAGGACAAACTTAATGTCAGGAAAGGCCGAATGTTAGAAATAGGTTAATAATCCATTCACAGTGTAATGATTTATAATTATGCGTACCTATACATTTTTTTAAGCTGTTTATAATTATTAAGTACTTAATTTGTATTGTTTGTAATTATTTGATTGTAATGTTCAAATACCGTCAGAATGAGAAAAGGATAAAAAGGCAGCAACCATTAGCGGTAGGTACATTCAAATCGCAACGATCTAAGTGTTAACACGTTGTTAATAAAATTATACCAAGAATAAACTATTTCGTTTTACTGGGCCATCCGGCATCTATCATTTGGGGTCATGTAAACAAGCTGTTATCAGTCAAAGTGCGCGAGAGATTGACGCAGCGTAAATCAATTTTGTCTAGCACCTGCCCTCGTAGCTCTCGTGTCTCATCACACGTCATACCATGAAATTGCCTCTTATTTGTAGTGCTGAAGTGCTAGATATACAAATGTGATACTACGAGACGCAAAATGAAAATCCTCCAAAGCTGAAAAAACAGCATTTAAAAAAATGTACCGGAATTCTTGATAATATAGCACAAATTGATTTCATCAACGGGACACAACGGGGAAAACACTGCAAAGCAAACAGAGACTTGCAAATAGTTGGACGCAACTGAATGTAGACATATAGATACGGCATATGTGTTTGTTGTTTGTTTACGACATTTAAATTCAGTACAGCAACTCACAGGAAAGAGTTTTAGTATTTGTCCGATGCAGCTGAACTCACACACGGAATTGTAAATGCATTCGTCGGTTTCTTAACTCAAAGGTCACCGGACGACATCCCCTTGCTCTATTTGGAATGACTACATGCCATGTAAGAGTTCACACAAAGATTTTTTCTCTAAAAAAACATTCGGTTAGTTTTGTATTTGTTTACCTGTTTCCTGAATAGTTTTTCGTTAGCTCTTTTTGTAGCACCTAAGCTCGAACTTCGAAGTAACAACACTAAATTGAATATCTAATACCATTGGAATATTGTGTTTTATTTTGTTGGGCACTTATATAATTGCTTAGCATTTTGCAGAGCATTCATAGTCGGGAAGCATAGAACTAAATTAAATTGGTAGTAGTGTGTCCGTTCACTTATTGCTGTACAGAGTGGGTACGTGTTATTGCTGCCAAGCACGACATTAGAAGGTGTTGCTTATAATTTCGCCGGTGTAAGATTGCGCTGTAATATAGGGTAAGGGCTGCTTGAATTGCTGTATTTCCTTAATAGTCTGCATTTACCCCCGCCGACAATTTGTGACAAGAGCGTGAGCTAAATTGTCGCCTGGAGGAAATAAACTAATTTGCTTATATATGACATTCATAAACTAAAGCGTTTGTTGAAATACAAAGTGGGTACTGAACAGTGAATAATGGAATGAAAAGGAATAAGTAGACCTATCTGAGTTATTGTTTATTAAGATTTGAATTTTACTCATGTATTAATCTTAATCAATATTTTCAATCTAAGTTAATATTGAATTCTATTATCAATATCAAGACTAAATTAAAATAAAAATTATATATAAATTCTCATGAATAAATAAATATTACGAATAGCGGCCTTCTGGATGTATTGATTGTTTGTTGAACCATCAAATTGCATTTATGTATGAAATAATAATTAATCATATTCAAATACCGGTACAAATAAGATATACCAACCTGTTTAGAATTAAAAACAAATGATAACATAATGATTATCATCTAAACTTCGATGTATAGACTACAATCTGATACTTAAATTAAATTAAACTTCAGCTTGAGGTCCCTGCCTTAAGGAAAACAATATTTCTCTGCTAACAGTAAGCACGTATTGCGTCTTAAATCTTAGTGCACATTAAGTAAGACAGTCGTAGTCTCAGAGGTATTTTAATAATGAATTCTTTTCAGGTGGCACGTAGTTAATACCGTAGCCGTTTTAATGAAGGGTGTCATAAAACGTGTCATTGTAACTGTAGTGTGAAGCCTTGAGTTTTAATGCCTGGCATTAACACTATCGCTCGCGCGGGACGGATTAGCGTAACAGTTTACGAACTTGCATGAGGACTCTGCACATGCATTACAAACATGCACTTAGAAACATTCGTAGGTTGATTTGAATTAACGATCTGTGTGCAAACCTCATTTGAGCTTTTCTATACCTAGGTATATGAATGACAGCTCCGTTCTCATCCATATATATATATATATACAAACTAGCTGTCCCCCGCGGTTTCACCCGTGTTTAGTTTGAAGTAGATCAGACCAAGAAAACACGTTGTTCCATACACTTACACCCCCGTTTAACCCCGCTTTATTGAATTTTCAAAAATCGTTTCTTAGTGCTCCCTTACGTTATAAAAGGAACCCCTGTGCAAAATTTCAAGTTTCTAACCCTTCTAGCCCTACGTTGAAATGTCAGTCAGTCAGTCAGCTTCTCCTTTTATATATACAGATATACATTTATTTGCGTAATTGTAAGTGATATCGAAGTGTCAGAATTATCGTGTGTATCTTGCCTTTAATTGTCCATACATATGTATATACTTACTGTACTAAAACCTACTCAAATAAAACTATAAGTCCACGTGTAATCAGAGTAAGTTATAAAGTTTGAAAATACACAGTCATCAGGCTTTATAGCTTGTGAGGATTTACCGCTTTTATGTGTCAGATTAAATAAGGTTGTAAAATGACAGTACAGAATATTGAGTAGGTATTTGTCGCACGCACTACGCACCTGTAGTGCATAGTAGTGATAATGTCAAATGCTCCGCTATGTTAGATCGTGCTGTCTATATCGACAGGATCGCTATGTAAGACCCTAGCCGAGCTTGGAGCCTAAATGCTTGCTCGGAATCCGATTCTATCCAATTGGCCAATGTTCGTAGACGGTTGCATTACATTAGATTAGACACAGATTGCATTCCTATTGTTCTAAATCCATCTGATTGAATATAAATAAATAGCTATAAATATAATCTACAATCGTAATAGAATAGTTCTCTCGTTTTATAATCTTGTCATTTTAATTATAAGGATATATTTTAATTAAGAATAACTAAAAGTCATAGCTTTCATTATTACGAATATAATTATTTTGATTTCGGTGACTACAGTGCCAAAGTTGGAATAAAAAAAAATAACTAAATTTGTCTCGTTTTCTGTAAGTACCAATCAGTGAGAAAACTAGTTTTAGTAAAAATCAAGGTATTTGCAAGAGCGTCTACTATTAACTAGTTGGAAAATGCGTATAATGGTTTTGAGACTCCATTTTATTTTTAACTGAAATGTATCTCCCAGTCTACCTGCCAGGCGATGCGGTGACAAAGAAGAGACATCAAAGACAATTTAAGCAAAAGTTTGTTAATGTCGGAGTTAATACGTGTTAATTTTATTGGAGGGCCGGTGACGTTTTGCTTAGCTCGCTGTCGGCTTGACGCAGGTCTGTTTGATGACGGTCCGCTGGTGCCACCGCGGACAATTGAATCATAAAGGAACACGTGACCTACGCCCCTCTGTGTCCTCTGTTAAACTGTACACCTATTGTATCTAATAGTCACAATGTGATTTTGTGTTTCAAAGCACAGTACACTCTATTATTATAGTTCTAATAAAGTACACTACCGACGCGCATATTTTTGGATTAGATTACCAATAAATATTAGACATAGAATTTATTACGTGGCAAAATTAAGTACCCAATTTTTTTAACATCGTTAATTATTTTACATTTTCTCGTATAAGTATGTATGTGTACTAAAATAAGTCGGTAAGTGTTTATTATTGTGTTAAATGTAATAAAAAATTTAGACTTAAATCAATTTATAAGTTATACATACTATTAAAATGAATATACAGTTAATCATTCGAATTATTTAGCCACAAACCGATGAGTAGATTGTAGGCATAATATATATATTACACTCTGACATCTTCCTATAATAATCCCAGGTCGGTGTCGGGCATCGTAATCAAATCCTGTCGGGGCTAGTGCCCTAATCGAGGCAGACCACGCTCGACCTCCGTCAAATCGGGCTAAGGAACACGACCTGAGTGTCACAGCGTACGTACAGATAAGTGCATCCGAGTTCACGTCCGATTTCCGAACTGAGTTCCGCGACCCGTCTCCGTCGGCCTCGTACCGGCGTCGTACCTCTTGGATTACAATAACACTGGTTAAGAAACAAATAAAAGTATTCATACCTCATCCCGACCGGTTTGAACTTACAAGATTTTCATTAGCCGTGCCAAAGTAACGTAATTAAATAGATTGCTAGTATCATAAACTTGCTGTTGGAAACTTTGCGGAACTGCCACGTGAACAAACTTGACAATGAACGCAGAATATACGCACTTCGCTTTTGAGTATAAAATTGAGATTTGAGGGTAATTCCAAAGATAAAATTATTCTCTCTTTATCTTTTTAAGTATTAAACGGCTAGTATTTTTATGTGGCTTAATCTAAAAGTGAACCATAAAATGAAATCGTTTTATAACTGCGGCATTCGTTTTCAATAAATCAATTATTGACAAAATAAATGTTACGCGTCGCTCCCTATTTCGTACACTTCTAAACGATTGTCTTGTCGTTTTGTTACGAATTTATATTGTCAACGACAGGAGGCGTCGGGGCTCGGGAGTCGGTAGCGCTTAGAGCGTTGGCCCTCTGCCTGCAACATATTTCACTACATAAATCATAACTTTATTTCCTCTCGCTCATGGATGCCGGCTCGAGGAGAGAGGTGTCTTTGAAATGGCTTTAAGAGTTCCCTCACGGCTACACCGCAACAAAGGATTCCGAAATTCAATTAGGTGTAGATGGAACAGTGGGACTAATATTATTTCTAAATATGCAATAAAACGAGAACTTCTAATTTTATTCTTCCAGTGCTACTTGATGTTCGCATATTAAACGTATTACGTAGGTATTGCTGTTTTATTGATATATAGCATTGTTTAGTGATTTGATAATGAAACTTGACTATAAAAATACAAGTTGAATAATTACCCAACACCCAACCATAATATAGACTTGTTATAGGAACATTTATTTTTATTGTGGTTACTTAGCCTTGCTCATTTGCGATCATTTTAGGCACCTTCCTGCCAATTAGTGTAGTGAAAACACCGTAAGCCCAAACAAAAGGAGAGGGAGGCTCATGAATTTATTGTTAGGTTACTGGCTTAAGTTATTTAAGTGTTCGCGGAACGAACGTTATTCACGTGCGAGACGCCGCGCAGAATGCAGCTTCCTGCGACAATTTATCATGAATCTTTAATTAAACTTTAACAGTGACTGTTCACACACAGACTTATTGTGTCACACAATAATTAAGCAGTATCGATTGCTTTGTAATTATTAAACAACACTAATAAATATAAGAAAACAATCACGTTTAGCTTCGGTTTATTGAATACGGATTTTATGAAAGAGTTTATAGTTATTTGGTGGTAGTAAAAAAGCTCCGTTGGCGTATGTTACCAATTGTTGACTCTTCTTAAATAAGTGCAACACTAACTCATAAAAGCTACAAGTCTAGGTTTATGTAAAAGGGAATAATAATGTTATCAATTAATGTAATAAGTAATGTTGGTATTGATTCCTGGCTTATACACCGTGAGTGCAACACTTTCCACGTTAAACATAATGGTAGTGATATTATTTTGGATACTGAAAAGTATTTATTGGGTCCTATGACATTTAATAGGTATGAAAAAAAAAAGATCTCATTTTTAAATTAGTTTGCAGTTACAAATTTGTTTACATTTGTTTGTATCCAACATATCTTTACTCCTATTATCCCCGATGATACCTCTTCGGGATAATAGGTAGGAGTACTAATGAGACCCAAATTTAACCTAAGGAGCGTGACATGTAATGGAATGCTGAACGTAATTTTTTTTTAACTTTAATATTGCCTTGTCCGTCCTGGGAATTTAATCCGAATCCGGGACCTGCGGGTCTCTGCCCGGGCTTTAAGCCCTTGACCACCCAGGTGATTTTAACTTCTATCCAATTTTTATGAATAGTGATCTCTTTAAAGCGTAAGAAAAAGGTCAGCCGCATGACGTAACTTTTACTGTAGTAATCGCAATGCATATTCGTTCTACATAAATCTACAGATTCTGTTTCCAGAAACTGCCTTTAATGCCAAATTAAATGATGAAAGTTTCCAAGTTATTCCGAATTCGTTTTATTATAAAATTACCTGTGTCAGTTTGCCAGTAGAATTCAATTAAGCAGTTCATGAATATTTTATAACTGTAAGAGAAGATGCCATTCCAAACGATAGTTTATTTTTAAATACCACATAGGCCGCCAAACAAGCGGACGGTCCACCTGATGGTAAGTGGTCACCGCCGCCCATGGACATTTGCAATACTAGGGGCATCGCCAATGCGTTGTCGACCCTGAGACATGGAGTTGTTAAGTCTCATGAGCCTGTAATTTCACCGGCCCCCTTACCTTTCTAACCGAAACTCAGTAATACAAGTGCACTACTGCTTCACGGCAGAAATGGGTAAGGTGGTAGTACTTCCCCGGACGAACACTGCACTAAGAGCTCGACTACTTCTAGCTTACGTATTTTGAATCAATTTAAAATTAGAATCATATCATTATCAATATTTAGGCGTAGAGATAACTAAGTCAAAGGATAATTTATGAGGAAAATAAAATCAGTGTGACATAATATGCATATTTATGTTCTTATTTTTCTATAAAGAATATTTACAACAATATCAACAAATATTTAAGTTAACTGATATACATTTACCTAGTTGCAACAGGGTTAGCTATACATAATTATATATATCTCTAGAAGAAGTCTATACTTACACACGCTGACATTAGCATATATTGCACTAGACATAGGTACAGTAAAATACTTATTCTGATCCCTAACGACACGTAGACCGTACATACCCTTCATAGCCCAAAATAATATAGAATTTCTAATTTAATAAATTACTCATACATTTACAATGGTAGATATACGTATGTGAAAATAATTGTAAAAACAAACGATTTTTAGTCTTCTTGAAAAGTTATGTTTTCAAATGATGTTGTAGAATTAATGTTTTTTATTTATGTAGTAAACGAAACTGAAAAAAAATCGCATGATAATAAAAAAATTACTCATAGTATCCGTCTGGAACTGTCATGTTAACAATTTATTACTTTTTATAAATATTCTGAGAAACGATACAAACTGAATTACATATGGATAAACATATTGGTGAAGTGTTTTTTCTCAGCCTGTTTATAATTCTTATTCAGATGAGTAGAAATACAATAAGGAAACCAAATTTACGCGACTACTTAAAGGGGTTAACCCATTTTAGAATGTCTACGGATTGAGAAATGGTCATAGACTAAAAATTCACTCGAGCAACATATTCAAACACTGAAGGCGTGACTTTTATCTACCATAAACATTTATTTTTATTTAAACACCATAATATACATAGTATAAAATATAATATACTATGTAATTTTACATTTATAGATCAGTAAGACATAATTGATTTAATGTTTTTAAGGTTTCACGATTCGTATACATTCTAATTATTATAGACAACGGGTCTAAATCGTGTAATAATTTGAAGTATAAATACCTTTTTTAACCCGATGTTTCGGCTGACTTATATCAAGTCGTTGACCACGGACTAGACCCGTTGTCTATAATAATTAGAAGACATAGATTTGGTTAACTGTAAAGAATACCTTAAACATAATTAGGTAACTATAAAAAAGGCTCAGTTGACGATTAAATCTTTTCTACAGTACCTATTACTTTGACGAAAACAATTCATGAAATAATATAGCAAATCAAATCCAATCGTTACTAAATGTGACTCCAAAAGGCACTAGTCTTTAATATATATATTTTAAACGTTTTCGAAAGTCGTTGTAGTTCATCAATTAATGAATTGTCGAGCCAATAGTACCTAAGTAATGGTTCCTACAAGAGCTTCATAATTGAAAATAAATTATCTATGATATCATTTCCTAAACATATAATATATTATATCGTTGTCTCATTATAATAGTAATAATAATCTGGTCATATCTTTAACATGATTATTTTAAATTTTCACTAGAATCACATTAAATAAGTACACAGATTCAACGATCGATTGAGACATATTTTTTTACGGTAGATAAAAAAACAGCATTTATACACACGATTGTCTAAATATATGCGCCTACCCAATAAATAACACAACAAATATTTTAATCAGATACCTACGGGTTTTAAAATAATGTCTACGTTATCATCGACATATAAGGCTCTCCTCTCTAGCTGCGCATGCTCCATGCGGTGGTGCCAAGAACAACTTGCCGTTAGCACACGCGCATAGTTGGTATATGTTCTGGTGATGAGGATCGTGCGCGTGAGGCGCTGACGATGGTGGTAAAGGCAGTGCTGACTTTAGCTTCGGCATGTATATGCTAGGTGCGTCTAAGCGTATCTGAAATTATCAATATAATCTATTTATTAAAAAGTATACTAATAAAAACGATAGTCCATCATGAGGGATAATAAAGTATATTGAAATATATTTATTGAATTAGACAATTGATATCAACATTTATAGATGTCCATAAAATAGGTATTTTTGTAAGAGACGAGTTATAAACAGTTAACAGTTGTGCAATTCGGAACGTGTTTTGTGCTTTCTAGCAACAGGGCTATGATTCAATGCTCACCGAACCGGCGACGGATCTGAGTCGGAAAGTCGTGAGGCAGCTGGCACTGATGTCGCCGGCACGCGACTCCAGAGCTATGTTTTGTGCCGCGTGCATCTCCAACGAGCGCGTCGGTGACTCCAGACTGTCGTAAAGGTATATCGTGTGTATTACTTATTAGTATAATTACAGTACAGGAAGTAACGTTTGCATGGAGTCTGTTTGCTTGATATTGTAACGATACAAATTTGAAATAGCTGGATAAAGTCAACAAAATGTGAAATATACCTATGGTATATTGGTATATGATTTTTTTTATTTAAGTTTAATTTGTGTTTCTAAAATTTTAACCAAAGCCATTCCGTGTTCAAAGGAGCTGTATAAAATGAATGGTTGGATGTTTTTTTATTTAGGTTATGGTCCGTTGTCAATTTTCCGAAATACTTAAAAACACTTTAACAAAAGTCTTTTGTTTCTAAAGGAGCTGTACATACTTTGAATATATAACTTTTCGTGAAACCAATATCTTTGTTTGGCGATAAATGCTTATAATTTCACAGGCCATTAAACTTACATTAATTGCTTAGATGGCGGCGCTTTGACCAGCGGCGTCTGCGCAGCCGTCTGTAAAGTTACACCAGCTGGGCTAGTGATGGTCAGAGTATCAGCTCCAACTGTCACCGAGTCCTGGCCAGCACCCAGCAGCAACACTCCGCGTGAGTCCCGCACTTCTAGTCTCAACGCATTTACTTCTAAGCGGTCGTGACCTGTAATTGTACATTGTGATATGAGGGTGGAAGGTAGATTAGTTAACCCCTGTAAGTCACATATTATTTATTATTAAGTTTGGGAGACAGCAAGAAGAGAAGTGCCTAGTAGGTTATCTTTTAGTTTATTATTAAATAAGTCATACCTAAGAACAATCGACTTTGAAGCAACCCATGGGAATCTCTGGTAGAAACAGTAAAGTTTCTTGATGACTCCACAGAAATGGGCTGTCCTCGACGTGATTTGATGCTTGATGCAAATAGAGAATCTAACACCAGCGCCTGTCCAAGGAGCTGTAAACCTCCAGGTACTATTCGCAATTGACCCATTCCTTCCTGAAACAAAGATTAGTATACTGAACCATGCAATTTAAAAAGCCCATCAGGGTATAATTATTGGTGTCTGAAACATTATTATAGGTACATTATATCAGCTTCAAGATCAGCCCCTAGTAATAATTAAGTTTGTAGCAGTGTTTTAAATAGGTTATGTAAAATTTACTTACCGAATTGAAATCCAAAACCTTCAAAACCCATAGTGTCAGAGCGAGATTAATGATCATCATAAACATGAGTGCCATGACAAGAATGTAAAGGCATTTTTTCCTCCAGCCGTAGATGCCAACTTTGAATTGGCTATTATAACTGTTCCTGATCGAGTCTGCCTTTGTGTCCCGTCCCGCATTGTTGTGCAGGATTGGTTCTGGGGTGATCTTGTCTGCGTAGGGTATCCTGGAAAAAATATTTTTCTTTTTAAACAACTTGTTAATAATCTTTCCAGCCAATGTTGTAAACATTTTAATCGAATAGATTTTGTGCGATATAGTTACTTGTTTCATGCCTTTTGAACATAAATAAATATTTTATTTAAATTTTTAAAAATGTTGTTCTATTTTTAAATTCTTTCCGATTTCTGGGGTAAAGTAAAGAAATGCATATTTTTATAAAGATATCCTTGTAACTCTAAGTACATGATTATTTTAGATGATTTCACACTTGCTCCGGGACATACTATCTTACTGCTTAATTTCTCAAAATTTCAACATTACGTTATATAAAGACGGAGTGAAATTTGTCGCGAGTGCCAACAACGTTCGCGCTATTTCAAACACATTTCACTTGCATAAATCATAACTTTGTTTTCTGTTAGATTCTATTCCTGGCTTTGTTTGAGAGGATTTTTAAATAAGCATTATTGAATTTTATTGGTACTTTTATGTAATAAAACGTATTCTTAAGATAACTTAGTTTAGTCAAAATTTGTGGAAACTATGATCTAATTAAACAAAACTACAAAAGTACTATGAGATAAGATTTGACTGAACTATTATTTTTGTCTGTGCATTAATATCTCTCAATTTCCATCCAGGACAAACATTCGTGTATTTGTTATGTGTCTGGATGTTAACTATCTTAAGTATGTATTATTAAAAAAATGTATATATACGTATGTAGATGTAGTGTATCAGCTGTCTAGTTTCCATAGAACAAGCACTGCTTGGTTTGGGATCAGATGGCCGTGTGTAAAGAATGTCCCATGATATTTCAGATATATATTAATAAACTTATAAATTACTTATAAAAAAAAAACTCTGCCGCGTTAATAAAGCGCCTGAATGCGATTGACTTAAGATGGTGTTTTCACTGCTCAAAGTAATTGTACTAACTTTCTAGAAGCCTTCTAATTATATATTTAAAGATAGTTCAATCAAAATCATAAAGAGTAAAGTAAACAAAGGCGTAAAATGTTTTTGCCGTCCCATGTATACTGATGAATTTGGTTTTACAATTCCAGTTCGATGTCGCAGCGCCAGGTAGCGAGGCCGCGGCCGGCCACCGTGCTGCAAGCCGTGTCCCGCGCGTATTTTTGCCATTAAAGCCTGTTTTTACTTCGGGAACATATAAAATGCACTTTTATATTCACGAATTCACTTTATTGTTTCGTTAAAACAAGGATTTTATAGCTTCAGAATTATTATAAAAACATTCCGTGTTCTTGTATGTATGCTACTCAATTTGTTATACATAAAATGTTATTACGTTTGGGTTCCGCAAATGAATTAAAAATGTAACTAGCTCCGTAGCTAACGGACAGTTTACCGGAACAAAATGTACCCATTTATTTTTATTCACAGACGTCTTATTAAACTGCCTTACTTTGCCATGTCCCAATCAAGCCCTGTTACGACGACACGTTGAGTTCCAAACAAATACAAACTTTCACATTTCACATAATTTATACTTGATATAATTTCCTTGAGATTACTTACTACATTCTCTAAAAAACAGTACAGTCGTGTTCACGTTAATTTAAACTACAAAGAAAACTTTAAAATAATAATTTTTGATACCCATAAACGATTCAGAAGTGAATATTTATATGAGACATGCATAAAAGCATACTTATTTGGTATTTGTGAAACGGGCCAGCGTTAGCGGCGAGGTCATAAATTTACAAGGATTTGAGCACGACAGAGGCATTGCACACTGAAAAATCCTAGCAAGCGTCCTTGCCACACGATGTAAGGGATATGTTCCCCAAGCTTGCATTTCACGGGGCCTTATTGACCCAACATATACGTAGCAACTCTGTCATAGTAATGTAGCTGCTATTACGATATTTATAATGTACAAAGTAGCAGGAAATGTATTCTGAGTGTAGATGGGTAATCTGCGACAGTTGACGTCATGAATGCATTTGACCACAACCCCGTGGGATTATGATCGGCACTAGCGTGTGTATAGAACCAATCTAGTACCTGCCGGGTGCACTTACACTTGATAGGGGTACGAATTTAGAATAACTTCTTTAGAACTAAATTTTTTAAGTGGATTTGTGTACGCTTCAAAAACTCAAAAAGTTGCACCGATTGTTCGCTAATTTTGAAACGATATACAACCCACTTCAATGATTTTTTAAATCTATTTATCGCGGAATAATAAAAATCTATTTTTTTAAATGTTTGTTCCGAAACGGATGGACCGGATTTGACGGGACTTTCAGTGGCAAATAGATGACTAACATAAGCTACTTCTCATGCCGGGAAAATGTTACATTCCTCGGGAAAACGCGTGATACCGTGGGGAACAGCTATAATATATATGTATATGCATACATATATATGTGATTTGTGTAATAATGTATTTTTTCAAAGCTCTTAACTAATTAATTAAATTAACTGACTACTAACTGATTATTTTAATTTCCATAAATTCACCCGTCATCATTTGTACAAATTAACAATTTTTGTTGGGAAAATTCAATCCAAATCACAGAATGAAATTGACTTTTAATAAACAAATATTCGACTTCATAATAAATACGCACTTCACTACATAGTATAAAACAAAGTCGCTTTCTCTGTCCCCATATCCCTATGTATGCTTAAATCTTTAAAACTACGCAACTGATTTTGATGCGGCTTTTTTTAATAGATAGAGTGATTGAAGAGGAAGGTTTTTATGTATAATACATGTGACATCCCACGGGAACGCCGGTAAAATAAAATTATAAAATAGTGCTGTAGTTACATCATTCTGGGTGCAGTAGATCTTAAGATGAAGTCCTGTGCCATAAAAAAACTTATATTAATTTAGTGAATTATAACTACCCCACCATCATTTTATTATTTATTAGTTTATTAAAGTACTAGCTGCGCCCTACGGCTTTGCTTTCATTCCTGATTATAAACCTTCCTCTTGATTACTCTTATCTATTGCTGAAAACTGCATTAAAATCCGTTGCATAGTTTACGATTCTATAAAGGACATACAGACAAACATTCATTTTAATATATATAGATTTTTCTGTATGAAGATTTTTAAAAATATTCATGATCTGTATGTTAGTATTTAATATGCAACTCCACCCATATTTTATGTGTCCTAATATACCCGAGGTTACCTAGAAGAAATTGCTTCAGCAATAAGGTCGCCTAAATTGTTTGCACTATTAATGTCTAGAAAATAAGTAAGTATATTTGTATTGTATTGTATTGTATTTTTAATTTCGAAATCATGTGTTTAAGTGAAGTTGACAAAAATACAACTTTATTTGGATCCAAATTTTTTATTTCTTTTTATGTTTTGTAAACAATAAAGTATATTTGTATTGTATTGTATTGCATTTTTAATTTCGAAATCATGTTGTTAAGTGAAGTTTTAAAAAATGTTACTTAATTTGGATACGGTTTTTTTTATTCTTTATGTGGTATAAACAATAAAGTATATTTGTATTGTATTGTATGGCATTTTAAATTTCGAAATCATGTATTTAAATGAAATTGACAATAATGTTACTTTATTTGAACACAAATTTTTGAACGACAATTCCCTTGTTTGAATGCAAACATTACATAGAGCTGTCGGAGCGAGTGCCTCACGCAGGATTTGGGGTAATCCTGATACAATAAGAGGGGACGCCTGAAGCGCTGAATTGTACTATATTCGCTTAACTCTGCTTCACTCTGAACTAACTTGTGTTCATAAAGAAAACAAATAACTTACAATTGGAAACAAATAACAGAATAAAAAACGAAATGTAAGGTTTGTGAATTCGTATTATTGAAATTTTAGTAATTTTATTGGTATACCTACCTACTATACATTATTGTTGTCGTCTAGAAGCTGTTGATAATGATTATGAAGTTAGTCTTGTTTAACAGTTTTAAATCTTTATTTTTTAAACCCTTATTGTTCTTGAAAGTTTTTAAATGATCTTGAACAAAATAGTAACATAAATTAGTGGAATTTTCTATCATTACGAGTCAAAGTGTTTAAAATATTGAATTGTCATCGGTACTTGATAAGTATGCCAAATTTATAGTTAATCCGACGTATTGAAGGGTGTCAAAATCATGTTCAAAGTTTCCGTTTCATACTAACATACAAACATACGTATGAAGCTAATAAAAGCGTATTATAAAGAAAATTTCTTGATACATTAACAAAGGTCTGGTGAGACAAAATAAAATGAAAAAATGAGAAATCGGTGTGAGAGTGTTCGTGCACTTTATCTCCCGGTCCACTCACCCAACACGTTTGGGGGGTTTACGTGGCATTAGAAACCAATTACACGAATAATACCTACTAGTAGCTCACGTTTTCCTATTTTTAAGTTAAATTGATAAAGGTTTAGCCAAAAATAGATGGGTGATATTATTAAGACTCTTGTCGAATACAAAATGTGGAATGTGAACTTGTTTCATGTTATCAAATAAATAATGTATGTTATATTTATACATAACTAGCTGCCCCCCCCCCCCCCCATTTTACCCGCGTTCCCGTCGGATGTCACATGTATTATATATAAAAACCTTCCTCTTTAATCACTCTATGTATCAAAATCCGTTGCGTAGTTTTAAGCATACATAGGGACATAGGGATATAGGGACAGAGAAAGCGACTTTGTTTTATACTATGTAGTGATGCAGATATTACCTAAATATTCATGATATTCAATCTGTATATTATACATTAATTACATCAAATATAGAAGTAGTGTGCTAACAGTATGATGATAAATGCAGTGTGTTCCGGATCCGATTAGTTAATGTTACGGCGCGTCAGGAACGTAATATTATTGCGTTAAATACATAATAGAGATAAAAGACAGAAATGGGGTAGAATCTAATAAATTCTCAGTGCGGAAGCGTAAACGATGTACGCAGAGACGAGAGCACGTAGCATCGCTTCGTAGCGGGCGGCGTAGCTCGTAACCTCGTAGCCGTCCTTCCCGTAGCCGGCGCGTACCGCAAATGAGCCATATTAATCATCCCCATCACGGCAACTCGACTTCTGAGCTTCCTCTGTTCCCAGATTCTTAATAAGACAACCTTTTTCGCTTTCACAGAAAGAAAGATTATTTTGAGGTGCTTAAAAACATATTTTCTTTTACGTTTCCGGGAATTTACAGAAAATTTTATGAAAATAGTGTGTTGTCGTAATAACATTCATAACAATTTTAAACAGCATGTGTTACGTGTGTTTTCATACAAAAGTGTGGATATCTGGCTAATAGAACGTTGTATGGACCGCGATGAATATAGTATGTTGTGCCAATTCATTGAGTGTGTGAAATGACTGGTATTTTATATGAAATGCTAGGTGGGATAGTTTAGCAGTGTGTGCTAATTGAGCGTTTCACCACGCGGCCGGCTGGTGGAATGCGCGGCCGCCGCACATTCGTTAGCAATATTCCGCTAACGAACCAAACTAATGGCTATTAAGTTGAATAACGTAGCACTTTGCGCTACGAATACCATACACTGCCGCACTGATAGATGATTCCAGATTCATACACACTCAGCTTAACAGTTTTTCACGTATTATATTTATTGCAGCTTAAAAATAGTCATAACATATCTCGCTCTGCATACAGCGGCCTGCTGTATTGCAGGTTATTAGACTATATACGGCCAAATTTATATACGATCCCGATCTAAAATCGCAAGATTGAAGTAGAATTTTGACATTACGTGTATTTAAATTACTGTCAAAATGTTCATCAATCCATGGATTTTCGATCGGGATTGCATATTAATTTTCGCCGATAGAGGTATTTATGTCGTATCAACCGATGATTATAATCCCTACTAATATTATAAATGTGAATGTAAGTTTGTTTGTTACGCTTACACGCGAAAAATACTTAACCGATTATCATGAAACTTTGTACACATATTCTTGGAGGTATTAGAAGTAACATAGGACAACTTATTGTGCCGTGAAAATGTTACATCCCTCGGGAATGCGGGTGAAACCACGGGGTACATCTAGTATATAATAATTCAGGGACGTATATTATTTTTTTAACTACAATTTATTATATTTTTCTAGCTTCTATCCGCTTCTACATAAATGTCCAATCCCATGACCGAAAGTAACTATATACAAAATTTGATACACAGAAATATGTCTTATATTAATGCGAATAAGAATACAAATACAGTGAAACGTTTTTACTAATTCATTTTTAAAACTCATAACCTAAAATCTCTGTCTTACTTGGACGATAAAGTTTTAAGCACTCTCACGGCTAACCAAGATATTAAATTTAAAGTGATAAATACAAAAACGAATACGGAGATGTAATGTAAAAATATTGGTTTGAACTTAAGCTTTGACATCTCAATTTTACATTCCACTGAGACTCTATCAGAATAAATCTTTTGTATAAGCAATGTTCTTGATATTATTAAATCCACTGAAGTCGGGGTGTCACCTTAGGTAAGCTGTATAAGCGCAGACGGTGGAGAGCTATAAATTAAGTTTTCTATTTGCTAATAACGTATCGCTAAGATGGCGCGGCGCGACTAAAATTTCGTATTTACAAGAAGCTTGCTTATACGAACACAGTTTGAATGGTATACAAGATGTTTTCACTATTTATCCGTTTGGTAGTGACTTTAATTCAACTTTAATGTAACTTTTTAAATGTAGGTGTAATTTTAATTGTATATTTTATATAATTATCAGTATTATAACAAGATGTTGGAAAGTATTTAAATTGTTTTTAAATAAATAATATCCTGGGACATTCTTTACACACGGCCATCTGGTCCCAAACTAAGCAGGGCTTGTACTATGGAAACCAGATAACTGATATACTACATATACAATTTTTTTTTCTAAATACATACATAAATAGATATTTACAACCAGACACAGAACAAACTGACATGTTCATGCACACAAATGTTTGTCCTGAGTGGGAATCGAACCGCGACTTTCAGTTTGGCAGTCAAAGCGCTAACCACCAAACTGGCCTGTCAAATATAAATGTTTGGATAAAAAAGGTAATTTACCCCTTTTAATTATTAATTATTTATTGTCAATTATTCGTCGTAGGTATTACACTGATACCATAGATTTCAAATTACTTAGCTGTTAGTTATTGTGTAAATATCATACAAAGGATATGTAGTAGAGGTCGACTGTTGGTTGCATGCAGCAAAATGCAACGCAGCGCTCCATTATGTGGGCCATAAATCAAGTGCATTGAAATCTCCTTCCTCCTTCGTGTCGGTGGGCCATCGTACAGCGACGGATATTTGAACCAATGCACCGCCGAACCGAGTGCGCTACACTCGCTTTACTTTGTTACTGTTTGTAGCTGCAACTAGCTAAGGACTGCGCCCCTCCGCCGCCGCCGCCGCCGCCACCGTGGCGTGAACACTAGGTACTATTGGAAAAATATATTAACTAAAGCTTTGACTCTGATGATGAAGGAATAGAGCAAGAAAATAAATTGCTTAAGTAGCTTTGCCTAAATTATTACTATTTTTATAATATAGCTAATTTTATGCTTCGCTCGATATTATTAGTTTTACTATTACATTATTTGACAGATATTTTCTCCTAATAGGTACACCTACTAATATATTTTAGTTCGGTTAAGATGTCCGTCCCCTCCTGATAAATAGCAGCTTACGTGGCATCACGTTTCATCCACATAAATTATGATAAGCTTCAAGCCGACTGGTCTAGTGTGGAATCATACAGCGCATCATTTGCATTTCGCGAATAATAATCGGAGTAGTCATTTAAAATTATGATTAATCATTATTTTTGTTTTCTGTTTCTATTATAAAGGCAAATCGCTCCGTAGGTTGAAATTAAATGAAATTTAGTATCATAAACATAGTTGATTATAAATAAATATCCCATGACATTCTTCACACATAATTACCTGATCCGAAATTAAGCAGAGTGTACTGCTTGTACTATGACTATCAAGTTACTGATATACCACATATACCTACTACTTTTTTTAAAATTCATACTTATATAGATATTTACCGCCAGACACAGAACAAACAAACATGTTCATGCCCAAAAATGTTTGTCCTGGGTGGGAATCAAACCAGCGGCTTGGCAGGGTGTCTAACGAAGCCTACAGGCCCGCCAATATAATAAGATCGTAAGGATAATATTGATTCCCGTGAAAAACCTAGTTATGAGAAGAAATAGAACTATTGGGAAAGACACTTGAAAATAGAATTGCAATAAATAATGTCGCATTCATGTTCACGTCCTCACAATGGGCGGGTTGGCCGACGGCGCTCGAAGGAACATCCATTCACTGGCTGTTACTCAATGGCTTTTGCATGTTGCATTCTGTACTGCAACCGCGTTTGAACTGCTACGTATGATAATTTCTATACGCCGATATACTTATAGAAATTCTTTTCATTGTTTCCATAAAGATATTTGGGCATATAATTAAGCTTTTGGCTAGTAAAGAGTATAGACAGGGCCTTATTTTCTATTCACTCGGGGCCCAGGGCCCTGCGATTCATGGGGCCCCCTGGTCCGATACGAATGGAACCCGTTAGACATCGATTTTGTCGTCAGATCGGATCGGTGTGTCGCGCTCTTAGAGCTCTCATAGTGTAGTCTCAGGGGCCTCCTTATCCTAATGCCTAGGGCCTCCAATAGCTTAGAGACGGCCCTGAGTATAGAGGCGGCATTTTGTAAACTCATTTAATTTTGATTGTCTCTTACCTGCCGTTGCTGCCAACACCAGGATTGTCTCGCGGTGAGGGAACTCCTTTACATTTGACAGCACAGCTAGTTTTTAACAAAATATTATTTACTTTTAATTTATTTTATACTGTAATGTATAAGTCAATTGTAACTACATCTTTCCAAGAGGGGGAGCCAGGAGAATCATAGCACAGGGGACCCCTGTCTCAAACAACTGAATGTATGTCTACCTGTTCATTAAATTGTTGTATTGTTTTATGTGGAAGAAAATAAACGTATTCTATTATTTATTATTATTTTAATCATAATTTTAATTCAAAAAAACATTGCTTGAATATTAATAGTTCAATTGTAACTGCAACTCGGGTAAAATGAACAACATGTCTACTCGTACAATATACAGGGATGTTACTTGTAATAGAAGGCTAACATATTAAACATCATAGCCGAATAGAACAGAGTAGTATGGGTGCAGCGAATAGGCACGGGGTGTCATGTTCGGGTTAATACCTTGCCTGAGAGACATGTCGGGCCGGCTCAGCGAAACGTCAAAGGGAAATTGAAAATTAATTTATGCTGCTAAATTTCATATACGTAAGGTTTGAAGTGATAAATCATTCACTACGAATATTTTCCTTGAAGAGACGTCCTAGAATTGAAGATGAGTATTTGTGTGGTCAAAAATGTGAGTATCTACGATTTATTGTTACTTTTAACTATGTGCGATGTTAAAATATCAAAGCTGTTTAAATGAACAATACACTAAGTCGTCTTTATTAATTTGCTGGTTTAACTATGTTTAAAAATTAAATTTAAATTTACATGTCCTGGCTGACTTTCAGATCTATCAATGACCAGACCGCTGGATCCAGATGCTTGCAATTTTGTATATTAGTTGCTGATATATCATAAATGCATTAAGAATATTAAGAAAAAAAATGGATATTCATCCACTTAGTGGTACTTCGGAAATGAAACTTTGTAGTTCATAAATATGATAGTATAAGTATGACTCATAAAAATTGTTATGTGGGTACTTTTATTAAACATAGCACCACTTATTTTGTATGAAGGTTTCCAAAATCCAACCCTAAAGGGGGTTAAATGGGGGTTGAAAGTTCGTACAGGGGTAGGTTACACGCCATTCGTTTTTAGTAAGGGTCGTGAAAATTAATATTTCGGCTGTCTGTTGCAAAAGAACAAAATCTGTTCAAATTCAAAATATACTGTCTTCTAATTAGGGCATAGCTCTAGGGAAGTGCAATTATTGTGATGGGTTTGTACGGAGTAAACGCATTCTTTTGGCGGAATAACCCAAAAAAAAAAACATTTTTACATGCCTATATACGTTTTCATTGCATGGAGATAGCGGAAAGGGGAGTTATATCATCAAACATATAGACTACATTTTAACCCTGGGAATACGGGTGGAAAACTAGTATGTTAATTCCATGATTCCATTAAACCCATAAGTTAATTCTTGCAAGACCAAATTAATGTTTAACTAAGTACTTCACTAAAAATAACGTTGTGCATTTTTACCGTTATACGAATTTTCGATCAGGTCACGTCCTGACGCGAGTTTAACATTGTATACCCATCCCAAGAAAACTCCTCAAATCCGATAAAGAAGTTCACTTAAAAAATACTGACAGAAATTATTTTTTATTTAACTACAGTTTTAAAAAATCCTAGCTTAAATAATAAGACTAATATGAAAATATTATTTTTATCATCCGACGGCGTATTCAAATGTTGATTCGCTCACGAGACGGTGCTCGGAGCGGAGTGGTGACGCTGAAACTGAACGCACTCGCGGGAGGGTTTCCTGAAAGAGTCGTAAATATACTCTTCACACCGCTCACTTATAAATTAGGATCATAAAGCAGTTGCCGAACTTTGTTGGCGTCACGACGACCATAAAACAACGCTTATGTCGCTGAGGGGATCGGCGGCGCTTGTCTCGCGTATCATTCAATTTGGACGGATTATAATAATGAAATTTTATATATTAAAATGAATTTAATTTTCCAAATTGATTTCCGGATAACATTAAATGATATTACTCTACTACAATATTGTTATCCAATTGTTTGATGAAAGTTGGATAAAATTCCATTCACACATACTAATTATATAGTATAGTATAGTATAGTATAGTATAGTATAGTATAGTATAGTATAGTATAGTATAGTATAGTATAGTATAGTATAGTATAGTATAGTATAGTATAGTATAGTATAGTATAGTATAGTATAGTATAGTATAGTATAGTATAGTATAGTATAGTATAGTATAGTGTAGTATAGTAACCAAATACTTAAGACTTATTTACTACTTAGCTATTTCTGTAAAGTCACAGTCCACACGTTTTGTTATTGATAATTCAACACAATACAAGATTAAGCTTTAAAATTAATGATGAAATACCAAAACATGATTAACTAACCTGAAAATTAATAATTTTAAGCATTCAAACAACAATTAAACCTAAATTCATTAACCCGACTCTTCTGTAAAGCCAATCCATAATAATATTACTGAATAAATGAGACGAGTCATAACGTCTGTCGGTATTCCATTAATTAGCGCGAATAATACATTTAAATTGTAAAATTGTGTTATAGTCGAATTAATTGGTAACTGGGTTTATTTTGTGTTCACCGACTACTCTACTCTGTTATGTATACAGGTAGGTGTTAGGTATACAAATTCCATATTATCAGCATACTTTTACAAAATTCGGAGGTTTTAAAATGCCTATCAATAAATTACTGTACTATGATTATAATTTTTTATAAATCCTATACTATGAAAAATCTTGATAATAGCATTATCTTCTATATGTCTTCGTATAATATATAATATAAAGATAATAGGGATCCATTGACGCCCCATCACCTCAAAACTATTGAACATATCAGGTGGGGCTACCATTCGACGCGGATTTTTTCCTAGATGGTTATAGGCTATATATGATATCGATAAACACGGCTGAAACCGCGGGGACAGCTAGTTATCATATAAAGTAAAAAGAGTGACACATGGCAGTTTACGCCACTGTGTTATGTAAACATTATCTCATCAAAAGGTGATAAAGAAAAATAATCTGTAACAGATGCGCAAGCTTAAACTCATCATTCCGAGATGGTGAAATCGCTTGGAAGTAATTCGCGAAGGCGAGTTCGCCACAGACGTTTTACTTACAGCACTTGAAGTTAGTTTGAGCAAACTTGCCCGTCTTTCCCCACTCGTACACTCTGTAACGACAACTTACTCACTATTGCTCACTTGGAGCTTAGCGCCACATTCGGATATGAAGAGGATTTTAAACGTGTTTACGCCTCATTGACATTACGAGAACCAATTTTATTTCAAAGGATATATAATAGCACAATGATGCTTAGATATTTGTGTTACTAATCATAATAATAATATTTATTTATTTATTTCACAAAGGCTGCTTAATAACTAGATGGAACAGAAATAATAATACAGTTTCCAAATGTAATGTCCTTTGTGAGAGACTAGTGTCTGTACTAGGAACTTGCCTGTATTACAGATTACCAGGCTCTCTCCTAGGAAGAATACTGTTTTATGTGACAAACATTTTATTAGTTATTCTAACCGTTAATATATTAACAATATTTTATAAAAATAGGCAAAATGTTACTATAATATAAGTTGAGGTGTGTGCGTGTGGGTCTGTGTGGGGGAGTGTGTGTGTGTGATATTTATCGTAACTATACGAATGAAAAAGGCGCTGGATTGAAACCACAGTTTATTTTAAATCGTTTTACCAAAAAATGTGAAATCCAGTGAACTTTTCTAGTGCCACTGACCGTCAGTACTTTTAGAATTTAGAAGACAAAATAACATCCAAAAAGGTGATGTAAATAAGTTCGGTACGTAACAATTTGTACGTACAATTTACGTCTAGCTGTCTCCCGCCGTTTCACCTACGTTCCATTTAGGGGTAAAATTGCGTGAAAGAAGGACAAACCATCAAACCTACAAACTCACTTTCAAATTAATAATACTAGTTAAAGAGTTTTGTCTCCTCCGATTGTTCTCGACGATCGAACGTGATTAAACATTTAACTACTTTACTCCACTCAGTATTGTTAAAATTGCATGAAACTATAGAAACTGAACTATTCTTTATTGCGCTAGCGTAGACGGATTACAAGTACTTTTTTGTTGGCTAGGGTCATAATCTGTACACTAAAAATCTTCCAGTAGATATTAAATTATAAGCGGTCATATAAACACACAGATAGACGAAAATAAATTTGGTTTCAGTATCGCTCATTTGGTCCTTATACTACTTATACTCTTCTAACAATATAGCAATTACTACTTTTCTACTGACGTATTATATAGTCCCAGGATATTTATTTATTATATGTATGCATATATCGATCAATAATAAATATGAAAAATAAAAATAGAATGCTGTTCGTTGGTACGCGCATCTCTTGAGAACAGTTGGGGCGATTTCGGAAATTCCTTCTTTAATCGTTGCTTGCAGTCCCAGAAATGGAGTTGCCCGGGGATTTAATGTGATTTTTCTATAGGATTTTTGTATAAATTCAAGATCCGCTATCAGAGAACTAACTCACTATTCTAAGACGAATTATAACGAATTCCGGGTGTTACGAACCGAACTCATTTACATCACCTTTTTGGATTTTATTTTGTCTTCTAAATTCAAAAAGTACACACACAAAAGTACAGGACATCCTTTTTAAGGAGTATATTGATTCCATTACTTGAATTGGATTGCATGAGTTGAATACCGTGTGATTTATAAGCGTAACAGATCACAAGAAGTCGATTATAAAAACTTCTTCCACCTGTCTCTTTAAACACGCTACTGTCCTAAGCTACTAAAGGTTTTCAAAGGTATACTAAAGTTTAACTTGAGGCAACATTAAGACGGCTGAATCCAATTTAATGAAAACACCCGTAATTATAGGAAACATCGCCCTCACGCTTTCACGGCTTAAGTAACTACCGAACAGATTTTGTTGCAAAATTGGCAGAGGTGTAGTTTGGACCACAGAGATAAACATCAATATATATACATAATGGACGGGTAAAAGGCGACTTGACTCAACTACCATTTTTGACGAAAGTCAATTTTTTCCTAATTAATTATACTACTATGATGATGGCCCATGCACAAATTCGTTGAAGGTTGCATTTAGTTTTAATATTCAACAGCTTCGATGTGGAATGTTAAGAAGTTTAGATGCAATATCTGTTTTTGGGTTTTAACATTTTCAAATAGCTCTCCTGTAAAGTTTTCAAAATGGCGCTTGAATCAAGTCGCCTTTTAACAGTCGAATAATTCTTCTGTACGTGTGTTGACAGTGAACTCCTCCTAAACGACTGGACCGATTTAAATGAATTTTTTTCTATGCATTTGGGTGGCGCCCTGGATGGTTTAGATTTAAAATTGGACCCGGTAGGAGGCGCTGCGAGCGAATTCCTGCATTTTTGTATGGACTTATTTCGACAGAACGACGTCTGTCCGGGAAGTTAGTAGGTTTATATAATTCCAGTAATTCGTGTGAAATATAAGTTTTTTCTAAAATTCGAAGCAGTACTTTTATGGCCAAAGTCTAATACGTATTCTATTACGTAGATCACTCACAGTAGGCTTTAATACCTAATTTATATTATTGGTACGTTCAACCAGCAATGTATAGTTTGTTAGTTACAATGTTAATTTTAACAACTAATATACAAAAATAAAATAAAATTCAAAGTCATAATTTGCGATCGTTGAACTGAAAATAGCGCATATTTTAAAAACTAATTAAAGTCTTGCTCAAATTCCATTTCGATGAAAGTGTTCTTATTGTTTTCGGTGGTTCAGTAGTATTAAGCTCGGCCAGAAACCAGTAGGTCTTGTGTTCCATTCCCTGTTCCGGCACGGTTATATATTAACGTTTCTGTGTTTAAAAATCTTTACCTTAGCTCGAGATTTCATGCTACGTTGGAACCTCAAATATCTTCAGTAAAATGTATATCTCATTACTAAGACCTCTGCCTACCTCTTTAAAGTTAATGGACAAGGTGTTATTATAATTACTAAAAGGCTGAACAGAACCCTAGAATCTTAAAACTTTATGTAGTTTAACGACTAGGAAAAGTAGTGCACATCCATAGTTACTGTAATTTTATTACATCTCTATCAACCTATCGAAGATTGAATGTGCGAGAGTAAATAAAATTATATTTCCAGACACGCATTCACCTGCATGTACCCTTCAGATTCTGCTCGTAAGTGTAACGTGAGTGTAAATAATTCAGTCGATACGAGGCTTGCTCTCCGGGGATTTGGATAGAATACCAACATCTGATCTGTGATTGCACACGATAAATCTGTTGCTCTCAACACACCGATTGTTATTTATTCTGTATAAATATTACATAAGAATTTACGTTTCGACTACGTTCTTTGTGAAAAAATTCTGAAGCTTGTCGAGGGACTACATAATGCATTAGAGCACAAAAGTAACGTTGTGACATTTTTTCGTACCCGTAGGTGTAACTTGAATTTTTACTTATTGTAACTAGAATAAGACGGCACGTGTATTCTATTGTTATATTTATAAGAAGAGCAAAAGTATAGTACATGGGTGCGAGAAAATAAAATGGCAACAATGTCTATGGAATTTTCGAACTGTGACTGAGTCCGCAAACAAGCCAAAGCCCTGTATGTACGTGACACGCAATACAAATCACGCACACTACCTACGCTTAAATCACACTCCAATTTATTTTTATACGTACCTACATTGATTATTGTATTATATTATCAATGATGTACTTCGATAGGTTTGGAATTAAAATACATATATATTTTCCGTTGATTTATTTAAAAAAGCTCACCCATTGTTGATTCGTTTGGGTTAATATATTAGTTTATGTATTAGTTAATATATTAAATACATTGCATAGCACCTTATACACAAAACTTATTTGATGAGAACCAGACAACAGGTACAACATACTTTTTTGGGTTCCGTACCCAAAGAGTAAAACGGGACTCTATTACTAAGACTCCGCTATCCGTCTGTCACCTCTGTGAAATTTTCACAGATGATGTACTTCTATTCCCGCTATAACAACAATATTTTATGAATATATAACAATACTTTAATACAGAATAAAATATATATTTAAGGGGGCTTCTTGGCGCTTTTATAGATAATGGTACGGAACACTTCATGGGCGAGTCCGACTCGCACTTGGCCGGTTTTTTTTAATACAATTTATGCAGTTATTTCCACCCAGACTAAGAACAAAGAGATATGTTCATGCTCGCAAATGTATTCTTTCAACCAGATATCCATTGCCAACCGGCCAAAGACTCATTGGTACACTTATCCTCTCCATATAATGACGCTATAACCTTCTATAACGATACTGAAAACCTCCACACGAAATAACGACACATATAATGATGCAAATTAGAAAATAAACTCAAACAGAAATACTAAAACTGACATTAATTTCTATAAAATAGTAGTATATTCTACAGGCTTCAAAACTAACCAAATGACTGCAGTCTGATAAAAGTACCAAAATACATTATATTAAATACGCTTAATCTTAAATTTATTTATTTTTATGGTCTTTTATGAATTAAATATACGAGTATCTCATGATAGAATTAACAATTGTCATTAGTATTAAACGTGAAATATTTAAATATACTTAGATTTGCTGTTCCGTTACATATAGTTTCCGTGATATTAGTACATATATGGTCATCACAAAAAAATGGAACTGGAACCAACCTGGTTTTTACCAATCATTTTAAACCATTTGGTGTTGCGGGTGTCCATGGGCGACGGTAATCGCTTACCATCAGGCGATACGTCTGCTCGTTTGACTACCAACCCATAAAAAAAAAAACAGTACAGATTTGGCAGATAAAAAAATAACGTCATATGAAAACCTCAACTTTTTTGGGTTTCGTACCGAAATGGTAAAATAGGAACATTTACGACAAAACATCACTGAGTCTATCTATCCATCTGCTAATGCAACTTCAAATCTTTAAAAAATGTACACAGTTTTTAACTTGCCTGCCCACATAACTATATGTGAAAAAACGATGAAAATAATTTTGTGGATGTACCCAGTAACAAAATATTGAAGGTATTATTGTAATGTACACATCAACTAACGGTCATAATACAAAAAACCAAGTCAAAGAGAACGTAATACACTGAGTAGAGTCCCATACCAAGCCACACAGACTACAAATTTACTAACATATCCCAAACTACATTCAAAACATAGAATACACCTAACATGCAAATTTATGTAAAAAAAATGCCAATATTCTCTGAGTAAATTGGCTGTGACATTTCAACAGATGGACAGATGGACAGATGGACATGATGAAATTATAGGACTTCCATTTTATATAATTTGACTATGGAACCGTATTAATAGTTCAATTAAAATATAACCTGAAGGTTTTATGGCTTTAAGCATTATAATGCAACCTGATATAACATGATCACCACTAAACTGTAGTAGAACACAAATTGACTAGTAACCGACACTAGTACCTACTGTTATTATTAAAATAATAACCAATTGCAATTTTCAATCTTTTGTGAAGTTTTCCGAGTAATCAAATAAACCGCTACTGAAATGATTTCGTGATTCAAATATTTTAATTGACAAACAGAAATGCCCCGAAAATAGCGCTTAAATTGTGCTTGCATTTGCGGGATGTTAATTCAATGAATAAACATCACGTCAGAACAACATCAAAATCCACTTTCTACTGGCTATATATTGATGCACCATGCACCACTTGGCATAACATTAAATGTCGTAATTATCATTTTGCTATTTATAAATAGTTTTGAATTCGAAAATACTGGTCATTATCTGATTGTCTTTATTTTACAGTTTTCGTTTTACAAAAAAAAATATTTTGTATTTTATTATGTATACTTTTAAATCATTATCCATTTTTTATTTATAAAACAATACCTAAGCTTCGTGATTATAAATAGCCTTTCATAGATAAATACATTAAATAACTAGTTTACTTGTTATCTGTGAGTCTCGCTCTAGTATTGTCGGTTATGACTATGATTCACAATACCTGAAACATTCTTCGCGTGACTTAACATAATTATCACGAAAATGCTCACATTTACTCTGATGCTATATAGATACATTCAAATTTCATAAAGCAAATTGTTAGTTTTACTAAAACTTTCCTTCAATTGTATTAGTCGAAAATTGATCGCTAATGTAGTCAAAACTTTTTGATCATTAACCTGATTTAGTATCGAGGAACTAACTGATTGTAATATAAAGAATGTACCTATTCATAATTGACATACATGGAGCACACGGTCGAGTGTTTCATATAGTTTGTTCGAGACACGTTTATTTCAACGAAACACAAAATTTACATGTACATAACTTATTTGCGCTGGAGGTGCGTCGGCTCGTAAATCTTGCGACAAGGGGATTTCTGTTTGTGAAGTTTCTTTTTTATTTCCACTTTATCTGTGGAACGTAAAGGACTGTGAATACTCAGGCGCAACTCTGGAGCCCGCTCAACTTCAATAAATCAATTTGTACACTTACCCGTACTTATAATGTACCGAACTGAGTTGGGGACGTGTCGAGCGCGACTCTGAATATGTGAAAATATTGACTGCGCCGCAAAGTGTGTGTACAACATAACGGTACAACGTCATTTACTTTATTTTATGCTCGTGAAATTCTGCTTGTATATCTTTTGATTATTTCGTTAAAATTTTATGTTATTTTAATTAAGTGGATATCTTTAATATTTATCCAATATTACTACTACCTAGGGTTTCATTAACTGTTTAATACATTTCCGGGCTCTAAGTTAATTGAGATTTATTTAAATGAAGTAACCATTCCGCCAAAATAAATAAGTAAGCAGTCCAAACAGTTCGTCCGGCTTGTCGTGTCCATTTTGCATCACAAAGTTAGATGTGTTTGTCGTTCTATTTTAAACGCGATAACGCCAACTTTCCAGTCCTCGAAATGTGAATACCTTGTTGCGAAAATGTGACTAACGGAAACTGTGTACAAGTAACTCGACTGTCCTTCCTCGGCACACATTCAGGCGGATCTCACCGCCTCCCTACCCCCCGCTACCCGCCGCTATCCGCCAGCCGCCGGCGCCACTACACTACCCGCGCATTACTACACATACGTTTTCCCTTACTTACTAGCGACTTGCTCAAATAACTTAAAGTGTGGGTACCTACCTATTAATTTAACAAACTTTTGTATGGCACAATTAAGGTATTTAAATATATTTAATAAAAGACTAACATTTAAAAGGGGAAATAAATAGATTTTTCCTCTTGGTTTTTTTATCTTTATGCTAAAAAGGTGATGTTTATTATTAGCAAGGGTGACCCTACCACCGATTGCTATGTCGACGACTACTTATACTTCCATTATAGCTACTACTGCTATTTCTTTTTCTAAGGTATTGTAATATATTTAAGAATAGACTGTCCTATTATAAATATGAAATAAATAGATTCTTCGTATAGTTTTAATATCTTCATGCTCAGAAGATTAAATGAATTAGATCATGTTTATTGTTAACAAGGCTATCGCCGATTGCTGTGTCGACGACTACTTATCCTTCTATTATAACTTCTACTGCTCTTACACCTCTTATACCTATTTTTGGAACGAAGTTCCTTATCGCGCGTTAAGAAAGGGGGCTAGACGGAAAAAATTCATACGAAAAGTTGTAACGACACTTTTTTTCGAAATTTAAATGATATGGTTTATTATTGGGTTTGTTTTTTTCATAATTTATTTAAAGCCTTCATACAACATGTTTAAAATTCTGTTTCATTTATAAATTAGTAATTATATTTCGTCGCTTCATTCTTCAGATATGATTTGATTACCAGGTAGTCCCTCTACTTACTAGGCAACATCGCACGATTTTTAAAGATTTAAAACTATAGACTAAAACTATTACCGGTTTACCCTTCCCTAGTCCGCCGTCTTGACATTTACTCATTCCTCTTTCGTGCGCGGTAACTATCGCACGCGCATTTCATTCAACATGCCGAAAAGAAGTGCACAATCAGAAATTGAACGTTTAAATCGAAAAATAAGGAAAATAGAACAATGTGAACGACGACGGAGAATCATATCTCCTTTGCAATCATCATCGGACGATGAAGGTATGTACCTAATTAAAAATATATTTAATTACTAGTCGTATAGCAGTGATATTCCATAAATCTATGTGGTATGCGTTGGGATTGACCGCGAGTCAATAACATTGACATCTTCCAATTTGATGGATAATAAGCTCTGCTTGACGACCAATTTTGCATCGGGGTTGACTGCGAGTCTTCAACGATGACAAACAGCAGATAAAACGTACAATCTGAAGTAGATGTACAGTCCTCTGCGCAATTCCAATCGCAAAACTAAGTTTGCCGATTTTTATTTACTACCTACCCAAAAAAAAATAAAAAAAAAATAAAATTATATATATATATATATATTTTTCTTCACAACCTTAATTGCAAAATTGTAATTATAGGTAACGAAGATTCCGAGCCAGCCAAAAATACTGGCAATGATGTGATTCCGGAGCTGGCGCCGAACGTCATACAAGACGTGGAGCACGAGGCTTTGGATATCCCCAGCCAGATCGAAGACCAGGCTGGAACCAGCCTTGACGACACGGCCACGGTCAGTTCTGATCCAGCTTTGGACCCTGAACTACTGTCTGCTCTTGGCGAATCCACGTGCGAAACCCCTGAATATGGTGACAAGATCCACGATAATTTATCAAAATTATGGCTCCCTTCTTTAAAAAAAGGAATGCCTAAAGACAGCAAAGACAAGATGATCAAGGATTATCTTATACCGGACAATTGCAGACTTCTTCAAGCACCAAAACTAAATGCAGAAATATCTGCTGCGATACCGGACATGGTTCGCAATCGAGACAAAACTCTCTCCGCCGCTCAACAACAGCTCGGTTCGGGAATTACTGCCGTCAATAGAGGTATTGACATACTGTTAAAGAGCGATGATAAGATTCAGGCCATGAAACATTTGAGCAACGGCTGCAGATTACTATGCGATTCACATTATTCCGCTACGCAAAATCGTATAAAGCTTATCACGCCCAGTCTAGACAGGGCTTTTCACCAAATGGTGCACGACTCCGAAAGAGACGAAACATTGTTCGGTTCATCGTTATCGGAGAAGATAAAGGCCGCAAAGGTCATAGAAAAGCAGGGCCTTCTGATTAAGAAACCAGTAAAACCCCAAACACCTGCAGCACCTCAGTCCGCAGCTCGGCCTACATCCTTCCAGGGAAACTGGACAGCGCCTCCTCGGGGGGCGGGGAAGATACAATACAGGCTACAGAAAGCCGCCACCACCAGCAGCGCGCCGCTCGCACGCAGCGCCGGTGCCGCGGCCCCGAGCGGCGACCCAAGACAAGCTCCGTGCCTCGGCACCGAGTCACCACTAGCGCAGGTTCACACGGGTAGACTTACCCACTTTTATAATTGTTGGTTAAACATTACAAACAATATAGTTGTACTCGACTGGATTAGGGACGGTTATTCTATACCCTTGCGAACGTTTGCTGCCCAGTCTCATATACCTAATAATAGCTTTTCGGCTTCTGAAAAGGTACATATGTTAGAAGCAATTAATAAATTAAAGGAAATAGGAGCAATTTCGGAGTGCAAAGCTAGAGAAGACCAGTTTATATCTACAATATTTCTAACTCCGAAGCCTAACGGCGGCAAGCGTTTCATATTAAACTTGAAACCCTTAAAAAAATTCATTTATACCGATCATTTTAAGATGGAGGATTACCGAACCGCATGCAAATTAATTCCAAGTAATGGATACCTAGCTACAATCGACTTAAAAGAAGCTTACTTTCTTTTATCTATTCGGAACACTGACCGTCGGTATTTGCGATTTCAGTTTCAGCCTCCTAACTCGACCAAAACATTTACATATGAGTTTAATGGCATGCCATTCGGTTTATCCATCGCTCCACGAGTTTTCACGAAGTTAATGAGAGAGGTCATAACTCACTTAAGGTGTCGCGGCTATAAGTCTGTTTATTACCTAGACGACATTTTATGTATAGGTGATACCTACCAACAATGCGCCGAAAACCTTAGCGAAACGTTAAAGCTACTTCATTGCCTAGGATTCGTGGTAAATTACGATAAAAGCAATCTATCACCGCGACAAACTTGCAAGTTTTTAGGGTTTATTTTCAATACAATAAATCTAAGCCTATGTCTTCCCTTGGACAAGCGAAATAAAATTGCAAAGTTGGTTACCAAGTACACTAAACTACCGACTTGTAGTATCCGCGAATTTGCCCAACTTATTGGAGTATTGGTTGCTAGTTGCCCTGCAGCCAAGTACGGGTGGTTGTACACCAAAACTTTAGAGCGACAAAAGTATCTTACCTTGGTCAAAAATAACAATAATTATGAAGTAAGAATTAAGCTACCTAAAATTATATTACAGGATTTGGACTGGTGGTCGTCAAATATTGACACTACATCCAATTTCATGAGACAATCAAATTTCGAGCTTGAAATTTATACTGACGCTTCCATAACCGGCTGGGGTGCCGTTCATGGAAATAACAAGATGTATGGCAAGTGGAAAGATACTGAAAAGACAAAACATATTAATTACTTAGAATTATTGGCAGCTTTTTTAGGTTTAAAGTCATTCGCTAGTGAGATAACCAACTGTGCAATATTACTCCGCATCGATAACACAACTGCCATCAGTTATGTGAATCGTATGGGGGGTATACAATACCCCCATTTGAACGACTTAGCCAGGGCATTGTGGCAATGGTGCGAGCAGCGCGACCTTTGGATATTTGCATCGTACGTTAATACCAAACAAAACCACGCTGACGCCGCCTCCAGATTTGTAAATGCGGATACCGAGTGGTCACTTTCTGATGGTGCATTCCAAAAGGTCATGCAATACTTTGGCCAACCAGAAATTGACTTATTCGCATCACGAGATAACGCTAAATGTACGCAATTCGTTTCTTGGAAACAAGACCCAGACGCAGTTGCCGTAGACGCATTTACTTTGAACTGGCAGTCGAATTATTTCTATGCTTTTCCGCCGTTCTCTATAATATTGAAATGTCTTCGAAAAATAATCGACGATAAAGCCTACGGTATATTGGTTTATCCCCATTGGCCTTCGCAACCATGGTTCCCATTATTACAGACTTTAATAGTTTCCAAGGTTTTATATTTAAATCCAAGTAAATATCTTTTACAATCCCATTTCAGAGACCATCACCCTTTGCACAAGAACCTTACCCTGGGTGTCGCGCGGCTCTGCGGCAGTCGTTCACACGTCGCGGCGCATGCGCAGACACCACTAATCTAATGCTAGCATCTTTCTCTGACAGCACAATAAAGCAGTACAATACCTCACTGAAGATTTGGTGGCAATTCTGTATTATTAAGAACGTCAATGTATTCGAACCACCGAAGACATCTATACTTACTTTTCTTACAACACAATTTAACAATGGTTGTGCGTATGGCAGCTTAAATTCTCACCGTTCCGCTTTGTCGGCCCTTGTAGGTAATAACGTTGGTTCAGACGAGTGCGTAAAGCGGCTTCTTAAGGGCGCGTACAAACTGAAACCCACTAAACCAAGGTACTCCAGCACTTGGGATCCTCAAAAAATCACTAAAAAACTAGTCATTTTATTAGCAATTTGTACCGCCCACAGAGTACAGACACTTTCGCTCATCAACCTAGAAAATATTGCTTCTTTAGCCAGCGGCATTAAGATTAATATCACTAATATCATAAAGACGTCTGCTCCCGGTAGAGATCAACCCGTGTTATTTCTGCCATACTTCAGGGAAAATTTAAGTATCTGCCCAGCAACGGTTCTCTCAGACTATATTTCTAGAACTAAAAATATAAGGCCTGAGAATACGAGTAACCTCTTGTTAACATACAAACGGCCTCACAAAGCCGCTACAACACAGTCTATCAGTAGATGGATTAGGCAAGTCCTGTCAGAGAGCGGTGTTGATATTAGTATTTTCGGTGCACATAGCACACGGCACGCGTCAACGTCGGCCGCCAGTGCCGCCGGCGTCAACATTGACACCATCCGCAAAGCGGCTGGCTGGACCAGCGCATCTAAATCCTTTTCCAATTTCTATAATAGACCTATTCTAAACGAAGGCGAATTTGCCAATTCTGTATGTGGTATCAGAGAAACACAATAGATTGATTTAATAATACATATACATGTATAGAAGATAATTAACTTAATTAAAGAAGTAATACATATGTTTTACTAATTATGTTTCTTTCTTATATGTGAGTTAATAAAACCACAATGTTAGAAAACATGTATGCTTTTATTGAATTCCAAAACTTTCTTCTCTTAACATCTACCTGGTAATCAAATCATATCTGAAGAATTAAGCGACGAAATATAATAAATGATCAAACGAACTTCCCCGATGTGAAGTTCGATCATTATTATATGAGTCGCTTCATTCGAAGATATGATCACCCTCCCTCCCTGACGTTCCCCATTGACGAAAGTTTTGCACAAGGAACTCTAAAAAATGAGTAAATGTCAAGACGGCGGACTAGGGAAGGGTAAACCGGTAATAGTTTTAGTCTATAGTTTTAAATCTTTAAAAATCGTGCGATGTTGCCTAGTAAGTAGAGGGACTACCTGGTAATCAAATCATATCTTCGAATGAAGCGACTCATATAATAATGATCGAACTTCACATCGGGGAAGTTCGTTTGATCATTTATTATTACTACAGTCTTGATCTTTTATTGAAGACCTAATACTAAAGACGAGAGATTGCAAGTTTTTCTCAACACTGGACCGGCTTGAATCGGGATTCAGCGTTTTGGTCAATTCCAATGCGTATCTTCGTTCCATCCGGGTGTCCCTTGGCACCTCTCAAGTTTTTCTTTTTCTTATCGATGCTCCCGTCGACATAATTTACGACGGGGTAACTAATATTATAAATGCGAAACAAGTTTGTTTGTCCCTATTTAATGTCTTTACAAAGCGACGGATAGATTATTATTTTAGAAACGGATAGCCAACAGAGCCAAGTCTTTTATCCTGATAACCCAGGCAACACCGCGAGGCTGAAGCTTGTATGTATAATACTAATGCAACGTTCAATTCAAATACTAACATTTATATGAAAAATAAGAAATTGAAGCGAGTGCAACAAAACATGACCAAAGTAGTGAATATAAATGTTTTTATAAAAGTTTCCCCTGTTCCGTTTTCTTATAACTATGGTTAGAAACTTTCTACACTTAATTTATATGAAAATTTCCTTTCCTTGCTTGACTTGGACGCGTTACGTAATATTTGAATATTTCAAATGTAGAATGAACGTATCCTCTTTCTGTTAGTTTTAAATTCAGGTGATTATAACGAAGTATATTATAACATCAAATCGAGATGCAGATTTTTTAAAGGCGTAAGTTCACGAGCATATTAATAAAAGATAAATGCAAGACAGTGACAAATATTATGAGAAGCAGGCTTATCTTGTACAACAGCTAGGAAAATATGTGTGTATATTCTATACGGAACAAATAAACTGACAGTAATTATAGTAGTTTCTACCTGCTGATACTTCTATCCTTTCTATGGAACATTAATATCATAAAAATAATTAAATTGTGAATAATTTGCTATTACCGAAAGTTTCTGTAACGTTTTTTTTAGGTAAGAATTAGCGTGTAACATTTGAAGTTCTGAAAGGGTAGCTAAAAATATTGTAATCTTTTTAAGGATTCAATTAAATCGCTAAAATAAATATTGCTTTACGTTACTCAAATATCTTGCAGCTATATTAACAGAAACAAAAGTAAGTAGGAAGAGCGAAAGTTAACTTTCAGTTGAAATTAATGAAGATTACAAAATTCACGGCCATTGAGTTCCCCGCTTCGACGAACCTTTGACTCTAAGTTGCTTGTTAGACTAAATTGAGAGAAATAATAGGTCTCATTTGTTTGGTTTAAAGGTTTGACTTTTACCCGCCGGATATTATTTTACCGCAATCAAAATGTCCATGGAATTAATTAATTTGGGGGGTCATAATTGTTCAAATACACTTTTAAAGTATTATGGAGGGCTGTGGGAGGTTTATATATAGCTTTTTATACTTACTCGTATATCTACTCAACCACTCATATATTGACCGTCATGCAACTCGCATTTATGCTTGTTTCCTTGTGACTTTCGACGCTCATAGAACTTATTACGGCAACGTTTATACGTCACGCATCATAGCTTTAGTTACATGGATGAAGATACTCTTTTATGTCACTTCAGTAGCAGTTACATAGGATTATAAAAATAAAGATGACTTAACTATATTGTTTTATACTCACTTCCTCCCTTTATGATCTGTGTAGACGATATGATTTCTTGCAGCGGGAGTCTGCCGACTCCGACCTAACGACTGCGCGTCCATCATCCGGCACTGAGCATACTCTTCAGTTTCTCGTTTACAACGTTAGTGTTTCTCATGCGGAGACAAATCTCACCGCACTCTTAGCTTAGCGGGCCGTTTAATGCAGCCGCGAACACTTCGAAACTGTCTGTTCACTAACTGACCGCTTTGGTAGAATTATTCCCCCGCTGCCCGCTCGGCTACGTTTAACAACTTCGAATGGCCGGCTTGTTAGAGCTCACTGTTCTCCCGACATTGTATACACAGTTTCGACTTCTTAGCTGTGAAAGTTTCACCCGCTCTGTTGATTTTGTTTGTTAACATTGTCCCGTTACTCAAGAACTGTATTTCAGAAATAGTCCCTTTGTCTGTATTTGTTTCCTAATTGGAAGCTTGATGTGACAATTTTTTGTTTTATTTAAACTTTATTCACTCCAAATGTATCTAACGTCAGTTGGTTTGTTTGTTTTATGATAGTATTAACTTTTGAGTTGAATTTGACTTGGTGAAAATAATAAAATCGCCTCTTCTTAACCTGTTTTGATATTTTTTATGATGTGAATTTGAATCTTATGTACTGGAAACCTAAATGATATCAAAAGTTTTGAATGATATTAGATGAAACATTACTTTTGATTGTGAAGTCACACTCATATAACTTCTACTACTATGTAACTATATAAAGGTTGCATCAACAGTAAAGCGGTGTTGTTATGTACCAATAAACAATAGGACAGGAAAGTATATCTAATCTCTAAAGTATATAAAACTGTTTACATAAGATGTTATTTACCTTCTCCGAGTAGGCGGAGCTTGGGATCGAGGCGGGCTTATTTCGAATCGACAAGGAGGTGGAGTAGAGGTATCTACTTGTTTATCAATACTCAAGTTTACGCAATACGCACTTACGTACTCTGAAAATATTTTTTTCTCTAAATACTAGATAGGAAAGACAAAAATATCTCGGTATCGTTTATATCACTTGCCTTAGCTTATATAAAGTGATTTAAATATTAATTTCATAACAAATAAATCATTACAAGCTCTAAATATTTTCAAGAATCAAATATTTTGCAAACGTTAAAACGTTTCTCATTTCATAAATTATATTTCGCAAGACAGTGTACAAATGGGCTTTAATTAACTGGGGAATGTCGGCGAAACGGCAAATATGCCTGGATCGGCCGGCTGCCCCGCGCCCTCGACGCCGACGCCGCCGCTCGCCGCCCGGCCACGCTAACTACGATTTACATTCGCTCTTATTTATTTACAAGATACACTAACACAATTTAATTTAATTTACCGAGAAGGGTAATTTTATTCCACAAGGTAACAACTAGCTGTTAAGCGAGGGATTTCGGAATAACTAACTTGGCATAAGAATTCCAACTGGTAATGAATTATTATTTTCTAGATACTTAAGAATCTACTTTTACTGCTTAAAAAATATAACTTGATTAATTTATGTGATTTGTTACTTTTGAAATGTTCAAGGAAAGACTAAATAAAAACCTAACCCTATCCTAAAAGCAACAATTTTTATTTAAATAAATATAGTTTATATTATTTTTGAATATGTACATTAATTTGATCTCTATTTTATAGTTCACAGATAAACTTATTAAGAAGTAGTAAGGTGATTATAGATTTTACATTACCTCTACATAATATATATTTGTCATATGATTTATATGTTTATTAAACACAGTTAACCTGTATTTGGTATAATTTAATTAGAACTCAAACACTACGATAATTTTGTAAACCGAAAACATTTTACTACGCAACGCTACGTAATAAGTTAGAACGCGACACCGGATAGCACAGCGAGGCTTGTACACTCACCTCCAAGGCTCGTTGCCAACTGAATACTGAACTCTTTGCTCTACAACATTATCCTGTGGACGCTAAAGGTTCAAATAAATATAGACCTTACAACGTTACAAATGAAGTCCATTTCACTTCGCTATTATCGGAGCAAGGCTCGACCGACGATGGAGTGAGAATTTGGGAGAATACGTCACGAAAATCTAATTCTTCCTACGCGAACATAATGACGGCTTTAGAACTGAGGATGACGAGGACCTCAAAAATTTCGTAAGATGAAGAGTCTTCACCCTGAAAACCTTTATGCTTAAGATCTCAGAGTTCATTTTGCTAGTAATGTGTCTGCGAGGGAGGCGGCGTAAGGCTTCAAGGGGTGGCGCGTAAAATAGGCGCATGCGTAAATCTTCTGAATTATTTCAGAAACTCAGAACTCGTATGAAGCTGAACTGATTAGCGTTTGGAATTCGATCACAGTAAAATGTACTCAAATTGTATACCAGCCTCATACAACATGTATATTTTGTGTACACTATTATTTGTTATTTTTAATTACTACTGAATACTGAACTGATTCGTTTAAATAAATAATGGTGTTTTACTGAAGCAAACCAGACTTAAACTGCCTATTTTAATCAATTATTGACAATCAGAGTTAATTAATACTCGTTAACAGATATAGTGTGTCATTTTCACTCCACGTTAATACTCGAGTTACAAGCAAATTAGTAGCGAAGAACTATAAGTAATTTGAAAATGCTGTGTAACTACAGTAAAACGCAGAAATATTCATATTTGCTCTATTTTGAAAAGTTGTAACAAAATGCGTTTTTTTTAATGTCAAATAAGCCCCAAACAGGCATACGGTCCACCTGGTGGTAAAGTGTTCATCGCCGCCTATGGATGGATGCAAAACCAGGGGCATTGTCAATGCGTTGTTGACTCTGAGACGGCAAGATTTTAAGTCTCCTTGCCTTCCTAAACGAACAGAAATACAAGTGATGTCCGGATGAACTCTGCACTTAGAGCTCTAACTAAATTACTAACTACTAACTACTTCTAAATAAAATCATACATGTACGTATGTTTAAATAATTTTCGTTAACGAAATATTTTACTATAGTTAGAAGTATACTTCTCTAGCATCGAATACTTAGTATTTTTAAAGATGTTATGATGTTCACATCTATCAGCCATAAAATACGTATGTATACAAGAATAGACGTCGATTTTTTTAAACTTTCCATAACTTTAAATAGGCAAAGACACTTCTTGCCATAGTGCGTGTTAATTAGATTGTTGGTGTTTGGGTTGTTGGCTGTCGATGCAGTTGCCCTATGAAAAGTGCTAGTGCTGGCCTGGTGTATACAAATGTATACATAAATATGTAGCTTGAAGATAATAGGCAGATGATTCAAAAATTCTAAGAAAAAAATTAAGAAAATACATTGTATTAAAAACATAACCAACGGCTTATGGTAAATTCATAATAATAAATATGAGAACCATAACAAGCATCGAATAAATTACAAAAGTATAATTAAAAAAACTTTTCCAAAGACACCATTGCATATATTTTTTTTTCAATCACTTGAAGAAATCAACGTTGCTGGTCAAATGCACTTTACACTCAGGAAAAAAGAAGTTTGACGGTAGCTTGATGAGCATGGCGGCATATAAAGCTTCAAATGATTGCGTCTAGTCAGTGGTCGTGTCAGAGTTGTAAAAGAAAGAAGATCAAGACAGTCTAGTTTCTTGGTAACAATCTTGTAAAGAAATTGAACATCGGCTGCCTCTCTCTTTAAAACGGTAGTACGCAGATACTTAAAAAACAAGTAATTTAAACACAAAACCTTACTTCGGCTAACAGAAGGGCCAGTCGGCTTTGGTTATTAAAGACACTGACTGTCACGCTGCAGATCGTGGGTTCGATTCTCAACCAAGACAAACATGTGTGGGCATCTGTGTGTTCTGTGTCTGGATATAAATATCTGTATAAGTATTTATGTATTAATAAAAAATGTATATCAGCTGTCTGGTTTCCATATTACAAGCTTTGCTTAGTTTGGGATCAGATAGCCGCGTGTAAAAAGAATGTCACAGGATATTTATTATTAGATTACTCATTATTAGTTAGATGTTATACCGAGGATAACAGATTTAGAATCCATATTGAAGTAGACTCCTGACCAGGTAACAGTAATGCAACTTAAACGCTGCGACTGATGTAAAGTTTTCGGTAATCCGAAATATGAAGCGTAGTGGCTTCATGGATTTTGAACAAATATGATCAATTTAATTATCAAAAAGTAGCTTTTAATCAAGGATGACGCCGAAATAAAAGACTATTTATTAATTCTATAATTAAAAAGAAATGGGTTACGATTGTGATACAATAACATTTAAAAATATTCATATCCAGTTTATTTTCAATGTATGAATCAAGAAGTTTATTCAGATCCTGCTGCAGAAGAAATATGAAAGGAAAACTATTTATTAAGGTCTCAAATAGTTAACAACAATAAAATCAAAGTTTCTAGAAAACTAAAAGAATAAAACCAAAAAACCAAAAACAAAAAAAGGTCAGCTGCGTGGAGTCAAAAATGGTTTCCATCCCAACTGATACTGCAGCACAGTTAAGACAAAAGCTGCAATGCTGGCTTAAGAAGGGAGATGTCCACGATATCATTATGTTTTTGGTGGGAATATATCAACTGCGAGCGTGTATAAATACTTCATTATGCATTCTTGGTATTCATTGCACATGGCAGTATGGACGTTAACCAATTATTTTTACTAGCTGTCCCCCGCGGTTTTATCCGCGTTCCCGAAGGATGTCTCGGTTCCCGAGATAAAAAGTAGCTTATATGATATTCCAGTATATTTTCTATCTGTATGCCAAGTTGCATCTCAATGCATTTGGTAGTTTTTGCGTGAAAGAGTAACAAACATCCATACATACATACTTTAGCATTTATATTAATATAGCTGTCCCCCGCGGTTTTACCCGCGTTTCCGAGGGATATCACATTTTCCCGGGATAAAAAGTAGCCTATATGTTATTCCAAGGTATGTATGCTCTATCTATATGCCAAATTTCATTCAAATCCGTTTAGTAGTTTTTGCGTGAAAGAGTAACAAACATACGATTAGTAGTAAGTAGGATTTATGATGTCGATTTATTTTTGTATATTCGTTGCACATATAATATGTATATATTATATCCCTGTTACGGAGGATTGTATCATAATTATAAATATAAATTTTTAAATCATTAATTTCCTTGCTATCAATAAATTTAATTACTCAGCATCCCACAAATATAACTCCAGCCATTAGTATATTATGCATTTATTTAAATACTGAACATGTACAACTTCAATATAAATAAACAATAACTAAACCAATCATAATTATAAACGGAAATACAAAGAAACAGATATCATAAAGAAACAAACGAAAGCACAGAACAAATGTAACTAGAGGCCAATGATCAAACTATTAAATAAGTTGTGAAAATTTGTTGCAAATCGACGTGTCCATGGCGGGCTACGCAGACGTTTGCTACAATGTTACTCTCAATATGAGCTTTGTTACCGCTTTGTGCCGCCATTTCTTGTGTCACTGCATTGAATATATCGGGTGCTTTCCTTTGTGCACGGAATATTGCTCGTCTTTTGTCGAAATGAACGTTACCTCCCCACGAGTTGTTTCAGCAAAGAATTTTGCGATTGCAAAGTAATATTTCCCCTTAAGAATTTCGATGTGTTTCTTTCATGTCGAAGATGACTTTACTTCGGATTATATTGTGTCGGGAAATGTTTTTCCAACTTTGGTTTCCATTATCGATGGCTCTTTCGCGAGTCGTTTGGATTTTTTCCTCCATACTATCAATCATTCTTCAATACTTTTTCATGAATACAAATCGTTTGTTTTAAAGTTTATTCAAGGAATGAAAAATGATCTCAATAAAATTGTTTATTTATCTTTTGTAAAAAAAATTACCATTCTCACGTATAAGAGATCGTAAGTAATCATTATTGCAGAGTAAATCCTTAGTCCCGGTAATTGCATTGGCTTTGCCGTTTCAAGTCCAATAGTCTTCTGGCCACCAATTAGAGTGGAATTAGCGACCGTGGAGCAGATAGCCCTGGTGTAATATGCCCCAGAGATTGCTTGTTAATTATTTCAAAGTATGTTCCAACTTAATTCATTAAACTTGTAATAACCTAATTATAGTGTTTAATATCTTTTATTTCACAATAGGGATGTTGAATGACTTGTCAAATTAGCAACTTTTTTTATATGTCAAAACGATTGAATGTATGGAGTTTTGCATGAAATAGAAATTGTGACGTCATAGTTTTACAGCATCAAACGATCTACTCTTTATGTTTAGATTGGTACTTAAAAATCAAATTAAGATCAAATATGTATGGTCGTGTAATTTAAGACATTCAATACACTGGTTAGTGTTTGATCATTTATCTTGAATACAGGATAGTTCCCTATTGTGGTAAAGCTACAATATAAAATGTTAGTAAATTGATCTTTTGTTACAATTGTGATTCTTATTAAAGAAATATATCCGTGTATAGAAGAAGCTGATGATTGATGACGTACCTACATGTAAGAAGGTAAATATTTTCCTAGGAAAAAAAGATGTGGTAAACGTTATATAATAGTTGGCGAACTTTGAAATCTCACCTACAAGGATATACAAAAAGAAACCATAAGTTGAAAAAGGGTGAAAAATTGTTCGAAACTCTCACTACCACATGCTTCACAGTGTTTTCATTGTCATCATTTTGAAGTTCAAATAACTACCTCATCAAGGACTTACCTCGACGCAGCATCTCGGTAACCTAAAACAAACCTTAATTGCTAATACTAATAAAGTTAATCATTTTAAATAACAGCATTAAATATATGGGCACAATTATACAGTAATTTTGCAACCGTAACAAAACCCTATCAGTATAATTTGTTCTTAAGGTAATTATGAATTCGCACTACACACCCAGTCGGAAACAACGTGATAAAAGCCGACTCGTATGCGGCACACGTTACCCCGGTACATTATAAAGGGGACACAAAAGGTACACGACAAATTTGTTCATCGAACTTGTTATAAATTGTGTTGTGTAACCTAAGTTGCAGTCAGGAGCACACTGTTGCCTCGCAATATTGAGATATCTTGGGTTTTTGTAGATATATGATGTCCCGCGGCTTTACCCACATTTCCATTTTAACAGGCTTTCACAGACACTTATGAATAATCAGACTCTAACTGTAACTCTTATGGAGGGTTCTGAACAAACTTAAAATTTTATTTTTGACATTTTCCAATATTTTCTTTGTCAAGGGTTATAGGTTATAATCTGTGAGTTTGCGAGAATCTAAATTGAGACGTATGTGGCCGTATCTTTTTGGGAGTGTGCTGCAATGCCTCTCAAAATAGTAGAAACATCTGTATTTTTTTCGCAGTTTTTGTATTGTTATTGTCGATTAATAGATAAATTATCGAGACACAATACTACCTTATTTTTTCATTATGAAATCTCATAACCTGCAATAGTTTGTGTAGTGACAAGTAATACTTACAAATCATTAATAAATTTAAACAGATACATGAACGAGAACAACTAAGATATAAAAATTATATGTATTTGGACTGTATTATATTTTTTTAGTTTTCAATGTTTTATTTTCTGCTCGGCCGTGTGTCCGCTCTCCACCGCGTACCACCAACCTGCTAATTAAGGCTGGATTACTGAACGGACCCGTCGACGGCTGCGAGTACTTACTGCTTACAACTAGAATCGAAGACAAAGCAAATAATGTCCCGAACAATACCCTCATTAACACGATACAACAAGTACAAGTTTCTCGTTTTGTCGTTTTAGTATCATTTTGTTAGGGGTGCTTAAATCGCTTAGCCTGAGAGATATTCTATCATAATTAAAATTCAAAATTCAAAGCCATTTATTCAGTTTAGGCCCTCGGAAGGCACTTATGAAGGTCAAATTTAAAGTTACTGAAGCTACAACTGGTTCGGAAGTCAGCCTCAACTGAGAACAACCGGCAAGAAACTCAGCAAGGTTAGTATTCTTTTTTTTTTTATTAAATATTTTTTATATAAATTTTAACTATTCTGACTTTTTGGCTATTTTATTATATAAATTTTATATATTTTTATGTATAACAATTACAAAATACTTAATATAGGTAACATTCAAATACAAAAATTAATAAATCTCATTCGCATTAAGATCATATTTTGATTAATGTAACCCGGGACGAATTATATGTGGGCCCAGTGAGCTAGTTCTGTATTCAGCGCGCAACGGCTGCTACTTGCGGCAGCTAGCCGCAAATAACAGAAAGAGCAAGTCCTCAGGGCATCGCTTTAGCTTTTCAATTTCCCTTTCGGAATTATTCGTGCTAATCGAATACGACCGCCGGGGTCTGGGGACACGATCGCGATGATTCATTCATGAGACTAATGTCGCAGTACGACTTAGACACTAGCTATTATTGTGCTCAATAGTGACGTTACCCGACAATGTTGCTATAATTTTCGTCACAATGACATTAGCGGAACGAAATTGTTTCAGAAACTTTGTAGGAAAATTATAAAACACAAAAATATGGTATAATATAAGTTTAAGAACTAGAATCAATATATAAAAAGATTTATTCCAATGAGAAATAAATCAAGCGACGCAACATATATAAACAATAGACAGTCTGGCATTGTTTGGTGGTCGATGTGACGTCTCTCTATGGGAATGCAGCGCGTCGTTGCAAATGATGAGGCGCGAGGTATTGTCGCGCCATTAATGAGCGCAGGCCGGCCGGGACAGCCGCGCGGAAGAGGAAAATTAAACTCCTGGGCCCCGGGCTCGTGTTCATTACTCCACACCCGATTACTCCACCGCTGTTTGTGAATGCGGCTTTAAAGTACGTATGCTAAAAGAGCCTCGGCTTGCGGTATAGGAACATTGGAATTAGAAACTGGAATAATTACTGTTTATAGAAATAACTATATCGCCCTCGTTTGATATGAAAATACCTTCTATTTCTACAAATAGTTTTAAGCTATTATAGCAATGCAATAAAACGATGTGGTTTTATAATATGTATTATATTAATTAAAACGATCAATGCGGGAATGATGTCTGTGTTTGTTTTTCATTTTATTTTCCATTCAGCATTGTGGTGGAAATATAAAGTCCGTGGGGCATTGCTTTAAGATTTCAATTTCCTTTCCGGAATTACTTGTACTCTAATCGAACACGCGTCAGGGGACACACGGGGTGGCGGGGGCGGGGTAGCGTCACAACCGCAAATTACTCCGGCACTCTACGTGCGAATGTTTAAAATATATTATTGAGATATACATAGTCGTATGTTGAACGAACAACGAGTAAATGTTTAATTACCTCGAAATTAGTAATTCCCATTATTTGATCGATTCCCATTTTTAAAATACAGTTAATTTGTGGTCACATTGTATTACGTACCTATCGTGCATACAACACAAAGGGTTTTAAAGATAAGTTATTTTATTCTCGACCATTCTTTTGATGAAACTAATTACATAAGGAATAGTTTCTACTAATAAACGAGGAAATTAAAGCAAAAATGTTAAGTAATAAGTAACATTTTTAAACATAAAAGTTAACTCAAGTAGCTACTAGATTTAAAATAAGTTTTTATGCATGGAAACGTCGGTAAGTTATATCGGGAGCGAGTATAGGCGTGCGACAGCCGGCTGCTGATTGTAAAGCGCTCACAGACGGAGCCTATTCGATTTCACGGCTCGCCGCGTCCGATATTTATTGTCATCGGTGCAGTTGTACGACACGGGGCCTACTGAACCGCGTTGAAAAATCTCCATCCCCAAATCGGACGAAAACATTCCACCGAGCCTGCGTCCAAACCATCAACTTTTAGTAAAAAAAGTTTCGCACCGTGTAAAACCGACAAAAACGTGTCGTCGCGCGTCGTCACAGCACTAACAATCGTTTCTTGAATATGTTTGCAAGCAGGCACACGACACCTTGTCTCGTTAGTAAAAAGTGATGGCGCTGTACGATTTATCACCTGCACACGACACGGAAGGCTCTACAGAGGCGAGTTTCCTTTAAAACATGTCGCCACGGTGAACTGGAATGAAAACAATCGTGTTAATTTTACTGCGCTCTAGATTTCACGAATCTGCTGTTCAAGTGGCGTACCGAAATCTTGAGAGAACATTTTGTCTACACTTAAAGTATTAGCTAAGTGTTTGATAAGGTTGGACTATCATATTCACTTTCATTAAACCTAGTCCGAGAATGTGAGCACGGAACATCAGCCCCTCTCACTGATTTTCACCTCGAAGACTCTTGGGGTGAAAAGTCATCACTTTACTTAATCAAAGGTTTTCCGTTCAGCTCCTACCGGTACCTACGTAGTCATCACTCGAGAATCTTCATTTCCCAGCGGTTGTTCGTTGTTCTTATATCGGTATAGTTCCCTTAACATTAATATAAAATAATAATTATGAATGCAATTTGGCGGCGAACCTGACTAGTAGCCATTATTGACGGGCAGATATTCCAAGGTTAAGTTCCGACCTCAATGATATTTGATCGAACGATTAAATTGGTCAGCTCGTACACTGAAGGCTGCCAATAGCCAGCACTAAACTGAATAGACCATCAATAAAGTCATTTTCAGCTAAAAGCGTAAATTGTACCGTGGTAACTCAATAGCTGCGGAGATAGTTAATTGGTACAATGCCAACTCGGTGGATATCGTTGTTTTAATTCAATTGTCTCGTAGCTAATGTACTCGGTAGAGCAATCTTAACCCTGTACAAGTTGATTACGGTAACTTTTCACTTGATATCATCCTCGTAAGCCTCTTTGTACTAAACTATTTCACCTGATATGAATATTTCTTTAACTTTTGGAAATTTTCTTTTAATAGATGATACTTAGATATAATGCCCAGTGTTAAATATGTTTTTTTTTTAATAACAATAAATATCCGTATTAGTAGCCAATCTGGTTATGCTAAAAAAGATAATAGTGAATTGTACAATAAAAGTACTTTCGAAATACTTTCTTGATACATAATTATTATTAACATTTTTTTTTACCGAATAAAACTAACTCACTACCAAACTACATCAAACAAAATTAATGATACTAAATACTGAGAAACAAATGCAAGTAGTCGAAATTAGAGCGAATAATAAATAAGCATCAGCGGTAGTTGTGTGCTTAGCTCGTGCAAACGGTCGCCAGTTGCAGTGCGTGGCGCTGAATACCGTTGCATCTCTGTGCACTGTTGACAAACCTAGAGGAATCTGTTTAGGTACGTGATTACCAGTTAGCTCAGGTTAATCATTCCCTTTATAACTACTGTTACTGACTCACACAATATGTACCCTTGTGACGTCGCCGTTACTGACAACTATACGTTGATTTAACTCCAGTGCAGTTAGAGTGATTGATATTTCATAAAGGCCATGATTGAGTGCTCAGAGAGCCAGACACTAAGCATCTCGAGGAAAATCGAATTTAGTTCCCTGCTTACAATATAAAAGTTATTCTATGATTTTCTGGTCTGAAGTTTGAAAATAAATGATTATTATATTTGTGTTATTCGTGTATTAATAAAGATATAAACAATAACGCTCGGCAAAGGTATACATAATATATATATTTTAAAAATAAATAGTATTAAAAACACGTAACTTTAAAAAAATTACTGTTTTTTTATGTGAAAATTACATAACAAATTATGAATTTATTCAAAACGCTTTATTTTGTTAAAGTTACGTGTTTTTAATACCATTTATTTTTAAAATATATATATTATACATAACCATTTAAAATTGAATTAACTTAAATAAATACGACAGCAAATAATAACACAGTATAATGAAGGACCATAACATTGTCTTCCATAATCCATTTACTTGATTTTATTTAAAACAATAAAATTTGTCAATTATGACAGATTATAGACACAATAAAATAAAACGTATTCAACGATTCATGTCGAATAATGAAGCAAGCAACTTTATGACTACCTCCGAGACAATATTATGAGTTGGCTACTCACTTACATCATGATTAAATTATCATTGCAAAGTCAGACCGGCTACATCCAAAGTTATTTCTTGCTCATCGCTTTCACAGGATTAGTTCAGACGTTTTATTATTATAATATTCAAAGCTGTTTTAAAATACATTGTCGTAACTCACTAAAACTTTAACGTTCTTTATTTAACCACGAATGTCTTAGAAAGTATATATTACATTTGATATTCCTACTGCAACATTTCATTTTAATTTGAGGCAGAATAAACCAATGTATGCCTAATATTTCTCTTCAATTAGAATTCCGCAAAGAGAACCTTGTGTATCCTTAATCGCGATGAAAATAAATTATTTTAATATTTTAGCTGGTGCAAAATAATGCTGTTAGCTGTTTTCCGGCGAGATTACGAACTAATAACATTACAAAACAAGCTCTTTGCGGGTAAATTATGCATGCACTCTCGGATCATTACCACGGCCCCGTTGGCCTTCGTTCAGAATCTTACGAGGGCCTTACGAACTGCACAATCTTTAACCGTGTTTTAATATTGCAACCCTAATCGAATGATTAATTTATTATTAGACAGTGAATTATAGGCAGTAAATAATACCTACACAATGGGAGAAGATGTAATAATTTCTTAGATATGAATACACATTCTACTAGTTTAAACTAGTTTTCATAGCATTATGTTCATTTAGTAATAATTACTCTTAGGTACGTCTTATTGTAAAGACTCAAAGAAAAGTATAGCATAAGGCTAGTAACTCACGTAACATATCAGAAGTACGAACTCCACCGGGAGCAACGGGATTAGCTAGATCTTTTCTGAATTGAGGGTAAACATCCGAGCAATCCGATCCCCAGAGTCGGCGGCTAAGGTGAGCGGGTGTTTGTTGCCTCTAAATCGCATTACTTCTTACTCACTAACTATGAAAGAGAAGCCTAGTTACGACGAGTTTTACGAACAAATCTTTACATTAAATGCTGTTTGTTTCTGATTAGATATTTATTATATTATGTACGAGTATACTTACTAAACGGTATTATAACTCGTAAGTTAAATGTTGAAATGTTAGTAAAGATTTAACGTCCTTCCTGTTAGAAAGGAGAGGTGAAGCAATTATATTACATTTTCTTTTAATTATAAAATAACACTAAATACATATTTTTATTAATTATTGATGAAGAATAATTAAAATTCGTCAATGTTTATAACAAATAATTTACATTGGAATCGCTTACCATTCTACTCAGGACTACTAAGATAAAAGCCAGGGAAATCCTCGCGAGCGCTCAAATTCTTCGAGCGCGGTGGCGAACCGTCTTTGCCCGTCGTCGGGCGGTAATAAAAACGGCTTAAATAGGATTTTAACCGCGAGTTCCTCGCCTTAATTAAATTGGATTTGCGAGTGAAAGAAATATACGTGAAAAATTCGTGTCGATTATGTCAGGGGAACGAGTTTTGAAATCCCTTTTAGTAAGCGGATTAGGTGCGTCTCTCAAAGATTACGTCTTTTTTTATAGCTGGACTCACACCATGCCGATGCATTTTATTTATTCTTAACAAAAATATACCATAATATCACATAATATCATGAAAATGGTATGGATGAAAAGGAAGTTAAGGCGTCCCGCATGCTACGATGCGCCACGAAGTGCTACGACAGCAAATCGCTACGCCTTCCTAATGAATGTGTAGTTCCATAAAACAGACACGAAAGGTAGGCATAATGGCGATGTGAATATCAACATATTTATATTACATTCAACACAGATATAATGTTAAATTCCTGATTGCTTTTTCATGATATTATAGAATGTAACAGTGATATTAAAACTCTGGAATGACGCCAGTAACAGCTGCAGTTACGGGGTTTTAATTATCACTTACAACGCCTTTCGGCCGCGTAAAATTACTCCCATAAACCATTTAGAATGGAGAATAGCTAAACGATTTGGGATGCCGGTTATTAGAATATTGCAGACTATTTTCTCATGCTGGCGTTAAAATTTATATAAAATATGCAGCAGATTTATTATACTCATATTTTTGAAATGTGTCTGGTTTGTAATTAAGTTATGCTATTGACATTTTTCCTTTAGGCTTTCGTAATTAAATCAATGGCGGTTAGGTATTGAATAACATTATCCCTCAATTAACATTTGGGGCCGATTTTTAAAGCGGCTACAAACGCGGGCCGGTGTAGGCAATAAAACGGCTCGTCCCTTATCCGTCATTCAGCCCTTAGAGATTTCTTCTGGGGGAATAATTTACGTTGATCGTCCGGAAGGGGAGCGTAACTGCCTCACTGAAACTTTAAGCTTTCACTCAGAACGGATGCGATTCGCGGTGCTTCAACTTTAAGTAATAAATTGGTTTCGATAGCACATTGAAGATGTTAATATTCTCCGCAGTTCTTTAGCCATTTAAAAAAAAAGGGGGGGGGGAGGGATGTAAGTAATTAAACAATTTACTTCATATTAATTTTAAGTATCACAAGTATTGAACATACTAACAAAATGACCTGAATTATTTATCTAATATTTCCCAAAATATTAGTTTTAACTGAAGTGCTACTAAGAAAGTAAATAATAAATGTAAATGTAAATCAATCATTGCCGAATTGGGATCAGACGTTCTTAACTTTCTTTAGAAACTTTTAAAATCTGTCAGAAAACTTTCAGCTTTTATCCAAATTACACTTGTCGATATAATAACAGAATTATACCTATATTTTTCAGGTACGGGTTTCGTTCGATGAATAAAATGTCTGCGTACGAAACTGGTTACCTCGAAATAAAAGTGTTCTCCGATACTGGTAACGTAGCACAGGTTTCGTTGGCGGCCAAAGAATATCCTTTTCTTATTTGACGAGAATCAAGTTTACCAAAGCTTAAAAGTCAAATTAAGTTCTAATAAAGTACCATATTTCACTAATGAAATGTTAATCGGAAGATTCACCTATTTTTAGGGTTCCTTATTCATTGGGCAAAAAACTGAACCTATACAATTTCGTATTGTCCGCATGTTGTTTGGAGACAATTTTAGTTCATAGGCAAAAGTAGGAAATGGCACGGAGCTCATTATGCGTGTATGACTCGCACTTGTCCGATATTTTTTTATGTAACGAGTGAAGAACAAGTACTAAAAATAAAGTATATTTTCATAATTATTAGCAACACAAAACCGCAGCATATATATACAAAACCACAACATTTTTAAAAATCCTCAACAGCGAGCAACAGCAGCTATGATGACTTTACGTGTCGATGAGTGTGAATAAAGCCTTTGACGCCTTTTACCGCATGCATTTCAAGCGAGGCACCTCAATTTCAGTTTACATGCAATCCCCGCCAAAGATCGTTTTTCGGTACAGAATTTCATAATGTTAATAAAACCAAACAGGAGAATAAACGTCAAAGAAATATTTGCCTGCATAACAAAGATACACTTAATAACTATGGGATATTAAAAATACACTTACTTTACTGAGTCATTAAGACTCAAAGTGGTAAAACTTAAATTTGGATAGCAAATACTGAACTAAAATCAGTTTGTTTAACTAAACTGAATTTGAAACTTTGTCATCTACATATTAGTAAACAATGATAGGTATTAAACATTCCGCAAACCCCCAAGCGCCCGTCTTGTTAAGAAAAAAAAAGGAGTGTACCGCCGGAGTCTCCCTAACGATACATCAGCGGTAAAACATGGCCTCGCACAGGCCCTAACGTATGCAAGAGCCGATGCTACTAATATTAGCTATGCCATGTGTCTTTCTTGACAACACTGATAATATTCACGACTTTCTTTACTTTCAATTCATATTCTAAAGCAAAAACACCACCACCCTGGCCTGCGTCAACTCAAATGCAATCGGTATCAAACAGGGTGTTATCGCACGAGCCTTTAAGGGGTATGTGGTTGAAATGGCTCGCTAATTCCTCTTTACGATCAACGATGGGTCGAATCGATATAGTTTTCGTATGGACAAGTTTTTCGTAGTCTAATGCTACTAAAGATTTTACTATAGTCGATTTTATAAAGCGTAAAAATTACAGGTTTGGTTAGCATGCGGTGATATAACGTACGTTAACTCTCAAAACGGGATGCTTTTATCATGTCACTATAAAGGAGAGTGCAGTGGTCGATGCAGGTTTGGCGTTAATTCTTGTTTACTGCGATTCGCTTTTAGTGGCCCTGTTCAAAGCGGCGCGCAGGCTGGGCGCGTGAGCTGCACTAGATTGAATTCACGCGTCCACTAGCCTCACTCACAAACCTACACTAAGATGGTCGAAGGAAAACAATCATGACCACCTAGTGCGCTAAATGGTTTCTTATGTACCTAACATTCGTGTGTCTTAGGACTGTAGCAATGACATTATTAAAAACGAATTGTTGGTATACGAGTATTATAATTAGTTATATATTTTCTTAATAGGTAATTTGCTTATTTTTAAACGTTTTTTTTAATGCTTTTTCCTACTGAACCCCTTCAATTGATACTGACGTCAATAATATATTGCATCTGTGCCCATGTGAGTGTAGTAAAAGAAACCACTACCTTTAGGCATCCGCAATTGAGTTTAGATTTCTATTGAATATAGATTTTACGCAGTGTATTCTGTTTGGCAATCACTTTTATATGAAACATAAAACCTTTTATATGAAAAATTTGAAGGTTGTCTGGAAAATTTTGTCCGCCATCATGTGAGGTCCAACACATTTGATTTCGACTAACATCATAAAGCTCGTTGAATTTTGGTTGTCGAATCATTCATTTTTATCCATTATTAAATCAATATCTTGTCGTGTCCGCCATATTGGATTTCGAAAATGCCACTCAGTCAAAATTCAAAATTCAAAATTCAAAACCATTTATTCAGTTTAGGCCTTCAGAAGGCACTTATGAAGGTCAAATTTAAAGTTACTGAAGCTACTACCGGTTCGGAAGTCAGCCTTCAACTGAGAAGAACCGGCAAGAAACTCAGCAAGGTTACATTCTTTTTTATTTTATTAAATTCCATTTTATCTATTCTGACTTTTTGGCTATTTTATAACATCAATTTTACATATTTTTATATTTAACAATTACAAAATACTTAATAAAGCTAACATTCAAAAACAAAAAAAAAACAAAAAAAAAGAAATAACAAGACTACAAAATAGAAAATGACAATAATTACTTACAACTTAAACAAGAAAATTAGAGGTGCACTGTGCAGAGAGCAGCTATTTCCATACATTTTTATCTTCAATATAATGAACCACCTTGTAATACGCTTTTTCTTTCAAAACTTTCCTAATATAATTTTTAAATTTATGATCAGACATTTTGGTTACTGAAAGCGGTATCTTATTATAAAATCGAACACAATTACCAAGAAATGACTTGTTTACTTTAGTTAGTCTAAAATATGGAACAACTAACTTCTCCCTTTGTCTTGTATTAATATTATGGATATCCAATTTTGACTCAAACATTCCTATGTTTCTACGTATAAACATTATATTTTCATAAATATATAATGAAGGCAATGTCATTATATTTATTTCCCTAAATAAATCTCTTAATGATTCACGGGGACCCATACCGTAAATTGCACGAATTGCTCTTTTTTGTATAATAAATATTGATTCTATATCCGCTGCTGCTCCCCAAAATAAAATACCATAGGACAAGAGGCTATGAAAATATGCAAAATAAACTAATTTGGCTGTCTCAACATTCGTCAATTGTTTAATTTTCCTAACAGCAAATGCAGCCGAACTTAACTTAGCAGCTAGAGTATCAACCTGAGGTCCCCACTGCAATTTATTGTCTAATGTAAGACCCAAAAATACCGTTTTATTAACAAGATCAATATGGCTCCCATCTATTATTATTTGGCTATCTACTTGTGCTACATTCGGTAAAGAAAACCTTAAGCATTTAGTTTTCTTTGAATTTAGTAATAGATTATTTGTAGCAAACCACCCACAGACAATTGACATAGTATGATTAACTTTAGTTAGATCTTTGTCTTTTCTATCAACTTTAAAAATTAATGATGTATCATCAGCAAACAAGACAATATCTGTGAGATCATTTACAACATATGGCAAGTCATTTATATAGACTAAAAACAAAAATGGACCTAAAATTGAACCCTGGGTACCCCCATTTCGACTAAAGAGCCCTTGGATGTTGTGCCAGTAATCCCTACCTTTTGTTGACGATTTGATAAATAAGATAAAACAAGATCATGAGCAGTTCCACGAATTCCGTAGTAGTCAAGTTTTAGAAGTAGTGTACGGTGGTCAACGCAATCGAAAGCCTTGGATAGATCACAAAAAAAAGTCAGTTTATCTTATATCTGTTGACACCAAAACTAAACGATTAAAAAAAACACCAAATTTCCGTTGTAAAATTTGATCCACACTCAATAACAATTTCAGTTAAATAAAATTTCTTAATTTAAATCTAAATAGAATTTTGAAAAAGCTCTATACCAGATTTAGAACAACATATTTAAGAATTTAAAAAAGCTCTGGTAAGAAGGTCAAAAATGAGAAAGAAAAATATGTTTTTATTTTAAATCCGCAATTTAATATTAATTTATAGTCGAAAATCACCCGCTCACCTTCATCGAGTTGGAAAATAACGGAAGTCTTTAAAAGATTTGGACGGTGTTTTGAAGAGGTCGGAAAAACAATTAATCATTCTGCTCTTTTATGGCTATAAAGGTTGAACGACACGATTGTTCTGTAATAGCAGAGCCGAGCCTTTGTTATCGTAAAAAGGAGCCGAATAAATATAGGTGTGTATGCATATTAATAGTTTCCAAATGCCCACTTTGAGCATTTCATCAATAGGTACAAAAGCTTATTATTAAAAGCTTGTAGACGAAACCGACTGAGTATTTAGATAATACCTCTAAATAATGGACGCCGCGATGCGCATTAATATTGAGGTAAATCTTATTAGGACCGCCTAAACGCCGCGATAATATCATATTGTTTTGGAACTCACCATCCGCGTTTCCTCTCTTATGCTTGGAAAGGTTCCATCCTCAGGGACAACCGAAGCCTCTGAATATTCATAGTATTATCACAAACCGACTTACAGAACAGAGCAGCGTCGTAAATACATAATACCCTTCATTCGAGATAAGTATCATTATGTAGCTTTTATAATCGTTGCGCACTAGTTGATTTATTTCGAATAGAACCGTTATTCCGGGCAGAGTGATAGAAAACATGTCGTGTAGGTGGTTTTTAAAGGTTTGTCGGGCGTTATTGGAAGTAGCGTTCGAGATGTAATTGTTGTGCTGATTTCCCCGGGGAGACGAAGGTTTCTCCCGACCCGACTGTAGGTTTGCTACCTGTAATGTTGCCCACGTGCAAGCGCCTGTAAACAATCATTTGTTAAATATTATTGCTACACTATTTCTATGAAAGTATTTGATCCAACGATGTTATTTTTTTACTAGATGTTTGGCCGTGACTTCCCTCGTGTGGATTTATAAAATAACAAGTGACACTTAAATTTTCATGTTATTCTTAGAAAGACGTATCTTCAACTCATACAAAAATTTAAAAATTCTAAAATTATTAACCAAAAATACACCTTAAAAATAGAATACTTTAAAAATATAATTCCGTACCTTCTGAACTAGTTGAGACTGTATCTCAGAAGGTAACTGTTCATCAGTGCTAAAAATATCCTAACTTACAAATTCGTGAAGATGGTGTCTAGGATTAAGGTATATTCAAAATTGAACGGAAGCATGGAAATTTAGATTTAGAAATACGAACCAAATCTTAATCAAAACAAAAGTAGTTCTCATGCATGTTTACTAAAAATATCTTACCCAAATAGATATCCAATAAATCATTTAATAACCTTGGGAGACTTTTTAAATTAAAGTTCAGAAAGCAGTAGAATACAAAGAATAACGTAGTGTTAAAATTCCAATAAATTGATATTTATTGGAATTCGAATTCTCAAACAATATATTTAACCGAAAAATCATTAGCTATTTATTTATTACAGCATACCACATGAACCTCGCTTATTACTGGATAATAATTGCACCAATAAAAACAATGACATATCAAACCTTTGTGCTGTAATATAAACTGTCCACATTGAATGATTTCACACATTATTTCACGTCAAAAGTATCACAAACTGCTGTTAATTCTGCCTAATATCCATAACAACCTTTACGCGGCTGTCATAACAGGGTCCAACATAAAGATGATGGATATCCCCCATATAAAATGAAATAGGCTCTACGTACACAAAGGTCATATATAAAAATACGTAGATACTCGCAAGCTGCTTATATTTGAACTGCATCTCACAACATCTACACTAAACATTCAATAACGTGAACTCTATATCAAGTATGCATAATGATCAATCTTGAGTATAAATTTTAATGGTTTCAGTCTATGGAGTTTCAATGCTTGTGATATATAGAAAAAATATACAGATTTTCACGTCATAGAACAAAAAGGAAACCTTCCTAAAGACAAGTTACAGTTATTGATACAAAAGGCAATCGTTTCCTCACAAAAGAGCCATGTTAAACTCGGAAAAAGATTAAAAAGGAAACGTTTGTCGGGCCGCTATCAGCACTATCAATCATGCGTATAATAGGCCACGTCCCCTAACACACGTTCTTAAATAATTTGTCAAAACTCGCTCCCTGCCTATACTCCGAACATTCAAGCACCTACTTATTCCTTTTTCCTTAAAACTTGTGTCGATGTTTTTTTATTTAAATGGTGAAATAAATAAATTTTCGTTTTCGATTTAATAGGTATTGTCATTGTTGTTAATAGCCGAGGCCGAATATAATATAAATCAATATCTATACAAGTGTTTTAAGAAAAAATATGCTTTATTTGTATCAATTAATATTATTTTAATTTAATAAATGAATAAATATATAATTTCATTATTAATAGTAGATAAATGGACAATATAAAAATTCAACTTAAAATTCAAACATAAAGTAGTGCAAGGCTTCTACTTTACTAAAGTTAATTTACTAGTATCGCTATCAAAGTATTAAATCATCTGAAATTAATTTACTAGTATCGCTATCAAAGTATTAAATCATCTGAAATTAATTTCATTCAAAATACCTACAATAGATTTTATAGAGCAAGCTTTGTTAGGAGGCAGGTAATATTTTTTTCAATTTGAAATCGGTTTCGATTCTAACTCATAGATCAAGCGAGCGATAGCACGAAACCATTACACTTTGTTGACACCAACGAATGCCCTTTTACATATTCACCCCGAGCACACAAAGATTGAGCCGTGAAATTGAAAATGGTTTCTATGAACAAAAATTTATTCCACGCACATACATGACATATTGTTACAATACTGGAATACAACATTTTCCAATGATAAATAAAATTATTTGATTATAAAATCAAAGAGTTTTGGAAATATTAATACACTTAATAGATACAATAATACTGTACAATCAGACCCTACGCCTGCTTTAAAAAGATAAATAATTGAGCCAGAAACAAGCACTAAAGATAATAATACATATTTACTAACACATCTATCTATAACTATACACACTATATAATAATAATAAATATCCTGGGACATTCTCTTACACACGGCCATCTGAACCCAAACTAAGCAGAGCTTGTACTACACATACTATTTTCTTTTCCTAAATACATACTTATATAGATATTAACACCCAGACACAGAATAAACAAACATGTTCATGCACACAAATGTTTGTCCTGGGTGGGAATCGAACCCGCGACCTTCGGCTTGGCAGTGAAAGTCGCTAACCACCAAGCGAACTGGCCTGTCTATATACTTCATATAGACAAAATTACTTTAACAGGAGCTTTTCTTATTATCAAATTATAACTTATTATCAAGAATAGAAAAGCAGTAATCATTTGAGTCTTAATGCATTTTAAAAGAACTGCACTTATAATACAGCAGCTAGAAGCTATTGCTCACTGAAATAAATTGCCTCGACGTAAATTGTAAAGAGCAAAAAATCGTGGACTAAGGTTGAAAGCTTTGCTAGTAACTTATCTAAAACATAAGAGATATCTGTAATACATAAAGCGTATGCTGTATTTACTTGTGACAGATTAAAATCTTTATGAATATTAAGCATTTATTTATTTTCTATTGAAATATCAATATCTCAGCGCAAGTAAGTAGATGCTGTAATACGTTCAATGTTAATTGAAGTTAGCTAAACTAGTATTCGATTTTTTATTATGCCTACGTTATCATTTAATAACAAAACACATTATTAAAGTTAAACGACAAAAGTTAACTTTGAATATAACTGGCGAATAAGTGGCAAGTTCCGGTAAAAAATTATTAAAAAACTAATTTCTCACTCTCATTCGCTAGCAGTGAATGAACCATTCTGCAATCTAGTTGCACTCGCAGCGCTGGCATTTCGGAGAATTTTATACTCGTTTTCATTTCATTGTAAATATGAAAATATTTTTTTTAGTACATGCCAGTTCGTTAAATTTTGACCAAAAATCTTGGCTAGTTACGTATGTATTGCGTTGTAACTACAATAAAATGTTTTCAAGTTCGACTTATGAAGGCAAGTAGATAGCTCTAGTAACGTGATGGATTTATTTAGATGTTGTGTATGTCTATGTCTGTCGGTTTGTTATCTTTGTTGCTAGTTATTTCTGAGACGGCGGCAGGCGGCAGGCGCCCGGGCGGCGGCGCGGCGCCGGCGGTGGGCTGCTCAAGCTGTTTACCCTGTAAGTATTGCGAAAAGATCGAACTTAATCCCAACGGGTTCGAGCCATCGCAGCGCTGGATGTGATAGATACTGAAAATTGCATAAAATCCATCAACGCAACTACTTTGTGTTCGTCGTTCTTAGCTGAGTAGCTGTTGACGGAAGAAAGGCGTTACTCAGTGGATGGATGTGTAAAACCTAATAAAGTTTCATTTGAATATCGACAGCATCTAACTGTGTATAGTAAGTATGGCGAAACATGAAAATATCGTCAAGCAATTTTGATACGTCAATATGCAGGGGAACCAATTTTTTTTCATCCGGGAGATCCCTTTGAACTTTATGTTTGACACCGACCCGTTGTTTGAAAATCCGGGCGACTAATTTTAAAAAAATGTCTCTCCGATCTAATATCTTATCGAACTGGTATAGGTTAATATGACGGAAAAGGACTATTTTAATGAAATAATTTATTTATATAGTTGTAGTAGTTAAACTATAGTAGCTAATATAGATACAGACAAAACAGTAAGTACACTACAAGCTATGATTTAGAAACGGTTTTGTAGAAGACAATTCAATAATACGATAGCATTATTTCAAAAGAAATAACACTCAGAGAAAAACATATTTTTCTATCCGGCTGTGCGGCAGAATAGAATCACTAAGTCAGCATTTTATCGGAGGTCGAGGACTGAGGGCCATATGTGGCAGTGTTGTGGCCTGGCTTGCATATATTGGGATACTACAAAATAGCACTGAAATAACTCCTACCAACAATGCACTTACTATAAACTGTACGTAGTAAAGGCAAGAAAATGTTGAGTATATCTATGGGACTTAATAATACAATGCAAGTTTACTTAAGCCTTTTATAGAAAATATGTTAATCTATAAAAAAAGTAATATAATATTATTTTACAATAATTTGTCATAAATCTTTAAAGAGTACGGACTAATAGTAATGTAAAATGAAATATTAAAAAAAAAAGCCTTTGTAGACTTAAAACTTAATATTTGAACCTCTTACAACTGAACTGTTATTTATATAATGATAACATTTTTAATTAATTAGTGTTGATATTTTTATTTTTTTACATTTAGATAATTGTAGCTTTACCTTCAGAGTAATATTTTCTTATTATAACGTGAGGTTATATCAAAGGTCCGATGTACTCTGGAAGAGATCTCAGATTTTCGCCTCAGGCTCCCGACACTAACAATCCGGTAACAAGGCCACTACTTACAACATACCTTACATTTTGAGTAACTATACTTATCTTTGGATTATGCTAGTTTGGATTATTCCCTACTTGCTTCTATATTTTTTTTTTTTAAATGTTGAGCGGGTGTAAAAATATGTTTTCTTATTTTTTACCCAATGAACTTTCTGTATTCTATTTCCGTTATTTTATTTTTGAGGTACACAAACTCAGGGATTACAGTTGTTATCAAATCAATGCCAAATCACGCTATTAAGAAACAAAAAACTTAACAAAAATTATTTTAAAGCCTCTGAAGAACGTAACACATGACAACCTACGATTTATGGAACTTCAAAAGTACCTGTTACCCAGTAAGGTTTAACTTCTTTTTTTAGCGAAGCCGTTATCAGAGTACGTATCTTGTTAGTATTTTGTAACGAACTTGGATTTCATTCACATTTATGTTTTTAGTGGGATCATTCATTTTATCAAACACCGATACCGATATCACGTTTATAAACACGTTCTTGGTTAATTAAAGTAATGTCGTTCAACTTCGTTTGACTTTTTCCCTTATAAACATTTCAATAAGAACACATTTTTTTTACTTTCTATGTCACCCGAATTTAGTTTATCCTTTTGATGAGTAAGTTAGTGAATTAGTGAGTGTTAAGAATAGTGATTTTCGAAACTGAGTCAATAGAATAAGTTTTTTTTTATTTGGTCATTAGAAGAGGGTCTGATTAGAATGGCAAGAGTGTAGGTCAAAAGGATTTAAAGTTATGACCCAAGATGATTCTTGTCATTTAAACCTACGGTCGGTGTGTCGCACTTTTGCTTTGAGAACTTGGCTGACACACTGCCGAGTGTCTAGATTGAAACAATATTGAAACTTATACAAACAACAGGTTATATTTGAAACGAAAATTGGAGTACTTAGCGTATACATTAAAGTAGTGATCGTGAATTAATAATGGTATAAAGAACACTTTGTACGTGGCACAGTTTCAGGTTGCATTAGTAATAATTCCCTGACCACCATTATAACTAAAACAACAGCAACAGCAAAGTTATACAAAGCCACAGTCAGGATTAAACTTTACCTGATATTCTAATTCCTAAATGTATACATAGGTGGAACGTATAAAGAGAAAATGTATATATACGTATCTACTTATATAGAAAAAAACGTATGAGGTACATCTGTGTTTTACAAGAAAACTACTTTCCAAGCCATACAATTAAGTTACAAGTGATTGATACCCTCTAACTTTACACTGGTGCTTGATACACATTATTGACACTCGGGGTGATGGATAGCAACGTGGAACTGTGTTTAAAACTTTATAAATAATTACCTTTTTTATGTTTCGAAACTACTAATAGACAACTGAAAACTAGCTCACTAAGAGCAAATATAGCATGTTGAGTATTCGGTGTAAATATATACGATTTGTAGGTACGTGGATGTATAAGCCGTGCTCTTGATTGATATGTTATAACATGGCCCGCCGCCGCGCTCGTCCCGACACTCACGACACCCGACATTATACGCAATTCGTTTTCCACAATCCCTTACATTTGAATTCTTAATGAAACAAAAATTGCAAATGTCATATCATATCTCTACGAGCCCCATGAATACTAAAGACGCTATTGTGGATCGTTGGCGTTTGTGAAATTGAGTGTACGCTCCAAATACAAATTATACAGATACGTCACGCTACTTTGGGGCAAATCATTACACGGCTACAATATAAAACTTGCGAGTGAACCCGTGTACGAAGCGACAATAAATCATGAAATCTGATTTAAAAGAATGATACACGTCGTCAGAAAACAATTGGAAAAACGTGACCGGAGCGTCGATCCCGTTGTGGGGGCGATCGCAGCACGTCGCGGCGCCCAATGCATACTAAGTAATGACGCCAGTTTCAATTTTATCTCCCCTTCTCTTCATAACATACTTTAAAGAAAGAAAACTCAAAGACGACTCATTCTATATGTGACCATATTTCGTCTTCGGTTGGACTGTGGACATAAACACCCCAGTGCGAGTCTGTAGTTTTAAGAGCACGTAGAGGCAAGCTACGAAATACCCGCGCTGGAGAGCAGCTCCTTATAAATAACTTATTACCTCTAGGTATCTGGTACGACTGTACGTTGGCCCGACCCGTGCTGTCTTCACTCAACTCAACACGTTGACGTTGAGATATTTATATGTCCTGACCCTGATCTATGCAGACAAAAAATATATTTATTTTACTGAGACAAATTTGTGCCCGCAACACGAAGCGCCGGAAAAATAGCCTTCCATTTAACAATAAAATACAAAGTTCAACTAATAAGCATAAATCGAACTATTCAATTAAAGTAGCTTCAAACCATGACGTTGCCGGTACTTAGTATTCAAACGTATGCAAATTACAGACGTGCTATGCAATAAATGCCGACACACGGATCACAATTCGACAATTGGCATTTATGTCGCAATCGTGTTGTATGTATGTATATGTACTTTATATTATTATGGTTATTTTCGGTTAAGCTATAGACATATTCTCATTTACTTATTTAAATACATTCTTTATTATAACGAATTTTCGAACGTACTATTCTAAAGATTTGGGCGTAACTCTTCAAGATGTATTTGAGGCAACAACTTCAGGTATTTGGGTCTGCAATGCCTTGGAAAATCCCCTGATGTTGCGAATGTCCATACATAGTAGAGAACACTTACCATCAGGTAGACTATAGAAAAAAGAAAATAAATAAATGGGTATTATTATAATAAATTTAAGTAATACCAAAACCTTATCTTTAACTTCAGGTATCAAGAAAAAATTGCAATAATTAGTACATCTACGATATTGTAATGCCACATTTATAACAATAATGTTTTGATGCAAGCAATATAGAATTAAAAATAATATATGAATTAATTTTTAGTTAACAAAATAGTGCTTGTAGATAAAACAGCGCAAATTGTTTAGGTGTGTTCGGCAGTGATAGAGCGGATCTTGCAAATCGCGCGCTCGTAGACTGGCCACCGCACGCTTTACCGATTTTAAAGTGGGGCTATTAAACTAGCTTCCGTAGTATCTTTTTGGGTCCTCTCGCAGTCTAACGGAATAATTAGATATATGGGCAAATTATGAATACATTTTTTCTTCGCGACTGCTTCGTCACTTTCCATTAGGTAAGATCCAGTCAAATTCGCTCAATTCGCGATCTCTCAAATTATTGTTTTAACCCAAATAAGCAGGATTTTGTAGAGATAATTTATTTTACATCATTATCAGCTGTATTGTATCAGTTAACTGGGTCCTTATTTTTTATAAGAATTTGATTTATCTCCATAGATTCGTTGTATTGAGGTTGGAATCTGCAGCACTCAAGGGATGACCTTTGAGTCGTATGATGTGTACAGTAACTGGAGCTTTAGAGCATTATTTTTTTTTATTTCAAAAGTGGCATCATTTATTTTTGACATATGTACAAACAAGCCACTGAGACATCCTGTCCCAGTTTTGAATACCAAAAAAGTGAAAAAAAAACCGCTATGAATATGGCTCCAATTCAGTGGAGGCCCGGGCCTTAAGCCGCCTGTTATGTGGGCCTTGTGGACCCGCCGCGAGCTCGCTGCACTCTACGAGACTACGAGTGCTACGAGGCTACGGCTACGTCACAAGCGCTACGGACACTACACATGAATGCAATCATGTTACATTTGTAGCGATTAAATCGCTTGCTCTGATCCGCTTACTAAGGTAAGTATTCACGGAAAAACTCATAATTTATGCTTTTTCATTAATTTGTGGTTTTTTTGAGTGGTAGATGATGTTTACTTAATCACATCGCTGTATTGCTTTGAATAAATTTATGATCCTTGATAGATATATTTATAAGGATAATCTCCATCTCGGGAACACATCCAAAAATTGCTATAAAAATCTATTTGAAGAAAAGTAGATAATAGATTCGCTTCTGCACTAAATATGTTTATGGCTAACTCAAATTTAACGTATATGCTTATTGCCTCCAAACAAAGCATTTTCTTTGCTTACACGTCTCGAACTTAAGATAGACCCTAATGAAAAGGGTGCCCCTATGATTACACGACTGATATCGTAATAAATGTTCTAATCAGTCAGTTCGAAAGTCAAATAAATTGTACCTTCTTTTACTTATTGAAATAAAATTATACCTAACAATAATAGCGAAAGGTATAAAAAATGCAACAGGGCATTAAATTGCGGTGGAAGGTAGACAAGAACTGAAATTGAAACTCTCAAAAGAGCAGTCTTAGAAACAACTGTATAATCAGCTTTGCGTCGATTAATATCATGATGCCCGCGGGCGCAGAACGTAGACTGCTAGCTCGATATTGCCAAGACAAAGAACTAAATTATTTCCTCCATTTCTTCAGGATCTCATTGTATTAGATACAACTGTTTGTTCTACCATTCTTTAAGGTAGACATTAGTTGGTAAATTATATTAAATATAGCATTATTTTACTTTAACCGTATAGAGTAATCAATATGTTTGATTATTGTTTTATTTTAAAAGTCATTGTTATAAAACAAATTTTTAATTGCTGTTTTTATCGCTCGGTCAACAATTAACGACCCAATTTTTTAAACGCCATCGGTTGATGGCGTGTGTAACCGAAATTAATTTGTTTATGTTCACAGAAAACTGCAAAAAGGCTTGCAGTGTTCTTCCCTCACTAATGGTTCAGGTAATGTTCAGGTATTAATTTGACTGCCAATCTGTTTGGCTAAACTAAGTATGCATTAAAAGCTATGCATTTAGGTAAGGTAAAGGTATTTTAATCGATTTGACCCTAGTTAAGATAAAGTTAATGTAATGTTTAATAATGTTTGAAAATTGTTAGGTATGTTCAACGAGTTCAAAGGTTGGTGCAGTGCCAAACTGTGCAGGGTAATGTAATTGTTTGCTGTGACGTCTAATGCACTAGTAACGATAGAGGTATCGCATCCCGTTCCATTTCAAAACTGTCTGGCGAAATACTTTTATATACATTTGGACACACAAGATGATATATGTATTCAATGATTTTATTCTTACGTTACAATAACATTATTTTTGCGACTGTCTCGTGGTAGGTACATATTGGAATTGAGGGTTTTCTTCTATACAAGGTCAATCGTAACAGACACGGTATAGTTTACCTAATTTATTTTTGACTAGCTGTCCCCCGCGGTTTTATTCGCGTTCCCGTGGGATATCGCATGTATTATACATAAAAACCTTCCTCTTTAATCACTCTATCTATTAAAAAAGACCACATCCAAATCCGTTGCGAAGTTTTAAAGATTTAAGCATACATAGGGATATAGGGAAGGAGAAAGCGACTTTGTTGTATACTATGTTGTGATTAACGAGATTTATAAAAAAAATTAAGTGTCATAATAGTATCAAGGAGTCCATGCAGCTTTCTCTGTATCTACCTGGCGGAGGGAAGAGGCCTAATGCTTGTCACAGACTTACCTAGTTTAGGCATTAGGAGCTCGACCGTGCAACTTTATTGAAACCAGCTGGCACGATGAATATTATAGTAATAGTTGCAATTTTTGTATGTACCCAATAATGTATCAATAAAGTATCAAATTTATTTATTATTTATCGTAAGAGGTACAGTGGCTTACAAAATGCAAACGTGGTAGCTTATTGCGATGCAACTTACCTTCAATCATTAAAATGTAACTGTAAACTGTATTTAATCCTAGTTTCTATTTCAGGAATTTCATTTAGGACAACGTGAGTATGCTTGTCTTTTCTTCACACCGAATAACCCATACATGTTCTTTTGTAAGGGGATAGTAAACATTCCGGAATAAACATATGTTAGTTTTTGACTTGATGTGAACGCCTGCTTTACGGTCAGTAATTAAATAGATAAATAAATCAAATAAATCCTGGGACATTCTTTACACACGACCATGTACTATGCCATGGACTTCACTACACAGCCCCAACGGAAGACCAGCGCTAGTTATGCATTTGAATAACCAGCATCATGCTGAGTTGGTGAACCTTTTTGTGACACGTCAGTTAATTTAACTTATAAATGTGTAAATACATATAATATTTATTTATTTTTTATAATATTTTTTTTTATACCACATGGGCCGACAAACAAGCGAAGGGTCCACCTGATGGTAAGTGATTACCGCCGCCTATGGACATTTGCAACACTAAGGGCATCGCCAATGCGTTGTCGACCCTGAGACGTGAAATTGTTAAGTCTCATGTGCCTGTAATTTCACCGGCCCCTTACCTTTCTAACCGTAAGTACACAGTAACACAAGTGCACTACTGCTTCACGGCAGAAATGGGTAAGGTGGTAGTACTTCCCCAGACGAACTCTGCACTAAGAGCTCTACTACTCGAGTATAATTCTTTTTATGTAATATTCGTCACAAATAAACATTTCTTTCTTTATTTCTTAATATGGAAACCAGATAACTGATATACTACACATACTCCTTTTTTTTCTAAATACACACTTGTAAAGACATTAACGTTATATTAGTATGTAATAAGTTTGACCTGTGTAAATAAGAATTCAATAAATCAATAATCAATAAGAATTTTCAGAAGTAAACAATTAGATGGAAACAGAGCACACAGTGCCCCACCTCGTCTATACATAAGTCATAAAAATGAATGAGGGATTCGAACATCGACATCCACTACAAACAGAAAACGAACATCGACTCGTGTACGCAAGCATAGTACAGTCGAGTGCAAAATATTTGTTCAACTTTCAACCTACCTATGGTTTATGAAATGCAATAACTTTGTGTTTATATTGACCAAAACTTTGCTTAATAGGTTTTGATACATTACTGAACTACGATCGCTTTTTTCTTACGCCTTTTCTTTAAGCAGGATTTACCCAAGCTTGAAGACAAAAAAAAATGTGTGTGCGTGTAACCTTTACGCGCAATTGAAGTAAAACTTAATAAAATTAAAAGATTAATCATATTATAATTTAATTATATTTATTATTCATGTGCTTTACAAAGACTATTCAAATGTTATTTTAGTATTATTCACTCGAAATAGATACCTACTTGAATGTCATAATAATTTTTTATGTATGAAATTATAGATTTGTAGTAACTATAACGTGAAACGTAAATTTTACTTTCTAAATTTGCTACTTTTCTTGAAAATACAGCATCTATCGTTGTACCAAAACGCGTTGTTGATTGAAGTCGAAAAATATTCATGGATAGATCAAATTTTTATTTATTCAAGAAAGTGTAAAAGGTTCCTGGGACTCCGCCATTTCATTTAAGCTTAGATCAGTACATGTCAATATAACCTTGTTATTGAATATTATAGAATGTCGCAATCGTCAGAAAATTTATTAATAAATTATTTATTACAAAATGTGAGGTTTTAATATTTTCGGCCAACTGCACGTTATTCATGTAAACAATGCATAATGTAACTTATACAGCAGTTGTATATTCATATATGTATATAACTAGCTACACGTGGATTAGATCCTTATTTTAAGTTTGCCTTCTATAGCCATTAGAGTATTTGATGAGAAAAAACGGACGTCAGAAGAAAACAATTAAAATGTCAATATAATTACTTTTAAGTAACAGAATATAAACTAAAATGAACTAATGCAATAACTATTATTATAATATTAGACTGAAAATTATATACATATTATACATGCACAAAGCATAGTAAGACTACTCTCATAAATAAACTATACATTATTTTTCAGAACGTTACTTCGGTCAGAAAAAAAATCTGAGTTACTCCCTAGTCGCGCCTAAAGAAGTTTTACTTCAAAAAACATTTTTTGATACTTATTAGCTGTATTTCGCGATTTTCTTAAAGGACGTTACATTTTCCCGGGTTAAAAAGAATATATGTTATTCCAAGGCATGTTCTATCTTTGTGCTAAGTTTCATCTAAATGCGTTCTGTACTTTTTGGGTAAAAGAGTGACAAACGTCCATACATCCTCACAAACTTTCGCATATATAAAATTCGAAGGATTTGGAAGTGACGTCCCGGTTCACGATTCATAAAGAAAGTTAAATCGATTATACAAATATTTATAACTACTAAAATATAAAATATTCATTCGGCATTTTGTGGCAACTAAAATGTGTATATGTACGAAATAAATTTTATGATATTGGGTATAAAATAGTATAAATTTTATACTTTCAGATAAAACCGCATGACATAATTTTCAGATTTTCATACAGATACAAAAGCAACATTAAACTATATATTACACGAAACTAAAATTAACAAATATTTTAATTTATAAATAACATGTTTTTCTATTTTTTATATTTAATAAAAATTAAGTGTGTCGTTCGATATAAAATGGTAAACTAATTTTATTAACTATTTTATTTATTAATGAGTTCATATTTCACCTGATATTATTCATTAGGAATCCCCACAGATAGTAAAATATTTAGGTGCCCTGAATATACTGAATATAACTCTCTAACAAACATCCACAAAATTCCTAAGATTTATGTCCTAGATGGTGTAGAGGTAAAAAAGTATCAAAAACATATCACGCCCCATTATCTCCAAATATGTAAGCAGAGGTCACACTAATGAGACTGACATTCCACTCAAGATATATGTAAGACTCAACGCGGCATGTGGTGTACATTATCACCGTCTCTCGGGCAAATTTCTAAACAAAGAAACGTTGGTCCCAGGTCCACTTCTAATCGCCCTTTATACGACCTGGCTACTTTTTTCCCACTTTCTCTTGCTATTACTAGTTCAATATTAATTTTGTTTGACTTAATAACAATATAAAAAATCGTATAATTTTTACAGCTATTCCCTCCCTCTCAATTAGGTACTATTTTGAAAACCTTAAATAAAAATCCATATTCTAATTTCGTAATTAATAAAATATACATATTAATAATTTCGTTTGGGAACTCCGAGTAGAATTTAGCAAAATCATGTCACGTGTCACATTGATTTAAGTCTCTTCTGACTAATATTTTATGAATTAAGTACATTTTGGACTTTTCATCGTTATTTTTTTTATTACATTTTTTTTTTTTAATTGCTATAACAAATTTTGTATAAAATATTCTCAATCAACAACATTCTTCTTTTGTGTATAATTTACTTTGGAGAGGTACCCAACTGTGCACAAAAAGCGACTGACAGCATGGTATTTTCATTAGGTTCGTTGCAGTAGGTAAGTAAAAACTTAATAAAGTTTTACTAAAGAATTTCTAATTAGAAATTTTAGCTCTTCACGACATAGCAATATTTCAGGCTCGTGAAGGTATTTCCAATAAAGGACTTTGCCAAGTCATAATTCTTCAAAGTTACGTGTAATGAGATGTGGATATTACGGCATTCTTATAAGATTTAGATGCTCCAGTTTAAGCGCACCCGCAATATGGATAACCCTGGCAGGTATCTTTTTTATTACTTCTTATTCTCCAGTATGTATGTGTAATAGAAAAATATGTTAAATAAAGTCAAAGTTGGTACCTAATTCAAGCGAACAGAGAAACGGTGCGGCAAATGGCGCATAAATTTTGCTTCGAGAATAAGTCGAGAGCATTAAGAAAATATAGATTACATGTACAGAACGTAAAAATGGTTTTGCATCGGTGACTTAACTTTGAATTTATTACGAAACGCCAATGCATACAATATTAATGTTTTGTTACCTTCAGTATACAATTTATATTCTGCAAAACATATTTTAGTACCTAGAATGATATTAATTTCACATTATTTCATGTTTTTCCAAGATGGTTCCATCCAATTTACAACGTTCAATCGACTTCAAGCAACATACTTCGATAGATGCCCCATTAAGGTAAGAGGATCACCGTGCCATAATACCTCGCTTTGTACAGTCCTGGGGCACTTTAAATTATTGAATTCTATTATAGAACAATAATAAAACATGCTACAATCATATTTTTAATGCAGGACAGGACATCGAGAAGTTACGAATCGTATTAAACACAATATTATGAAGATTTCTATATCGACTGATCATCGGTGATATTAGATTGAATACGAGAACGTGTAACAATACAGAAAATTGAAATCAAATGGTCTACGCTTTATGGGGATGAAACGTCAGTAGGTAAGTATCTCTATTGCAGGCTTTGCCAAATTTACATAATACGCTGGCGCGTAGTGAGCGATCAAAGCTCCGAGGACGCCATTCAAGTATGCAATCGCGTCACGAAAGTCGACGTTTCGAAAGTGGTCACGTAAAATTTTACGTTTGAGCCCGGCATCAGTGCACCGACAGCGCTTCGAACCTAATCCAATCAGAGCCAATGGCGCTGGACATGGGTGTCAATTTCACACATCGCGCCGCCAACACCCCGTACTCGGCGCGTCGTGGAGCTATGTCTGAATCTGCAATCTTTGAATATTCCATTAACAATAAAACCGAGCATCGCCTCGGCTTGGCTCGGCTCACAAATGCGTACCCGACAAACCGTTCAAACGTGTTTGTACTCATCATTATAGGCCAGACAGATAGATGATAAAGTATAATAATTTCTAGCGTTAGTCTACCGATTTATTTATGAGAGCAAGGTAAACCGTACACGTAGTGTCTGTAAATAAAACATGGTGAGGCTTTTAATACTTATTATTTACGATCCCTAATAACTAGCGTCGAGGCAAGCCGACTGCATCGGCGGCGGCGGCTCTACCTGAAGAAACTCTGCCGTCATATGCCGGCCGCCTGCAATGGACTTGCTTGGAATATTTAACGCGCTTTTACTGATAGTTTTACATAAACTATTACACACACATTATTATAACTGATTTATTACATATTCAAGATATTATTAAGTAAAATATATTAAGCGTGTTCATGTTATTAAAGAATAGGCAAGTGCGATCTAGAATCGTGAAAGGAGCGTTCCGTAAAAACCAAATAACTAAACCAACATAACTGACTGTATTTCAGATTTATTAAAATATTTGATACATATAAAAATTTTGAAAATATTTTAAAAAGAATTTTAATTCCAAATGATACCCTTTTTGCCGTAGTGACTCCCCTTTTAGATTTTGAATCCCCATTTCAGACTTTATTTTATTCTGCTCAAGATAAATTAATTTCTCCCATTATACCAAATATCGAGTCGAAAACAGCCGTGACAAAGGAGATATTTTTTTTTACCTAAAAATTAATATTTCAAAATATTTTTTATTCGCATTTCACTGTAGATGAGTATGAAAAACAAAATGTTTTTAGAATGATATTAGTTCTTATAAATACCTTCATAAATTCCTTTACGTTAAGCATGGTGCAGTAAACTCAGTAGGAAGCAAGTAGCAGATAAACGATTTGTCGGCGTATTAATAAAACGATTAAATGAAGCTCTCCATGGTAATCTGAGAGCGACGTAGAGCGCAGCAGATGGCCACAATTCCCAAACTTTGATGACGAAGCCCGCAATCTCTCAGACGGGAATCAACCGACGATTTGTAGACTTTTGTTGCAGACTACTTAAAAGGAATAAGTTGGTCGAACGCCCTTCATAATTTCCATCGCTTGGAAATAGCCCGACTGTCATTTCATAAAATACTTAAGTCTCTTACCCGTATGTAAAATAAATGCGCCATTAAAATTGTCTTTGAATGGTAACTTAACTAATGATAGGCTGACGTTCGACGCCGTCAATCGGTGTCCGTCGTTTGATGACTCGTCAAAATTGCTTCCTGTGTTGTTAAGTGCAGGAAATTGTGACTCCTCGATCGACACACCTACCAAAATGGTAACTGCTTTTGCCTTTTGCTTATATATGTGTATACCTTTTCGGTATTAATTACATATACATACCAATACGTTTTGGTTATAATTAGGTTTTGAATACTAAAATGGGGATTAAATTTTAAGTAACCGCAGACAACATGAATTACGTTATTTGCGAACTAATATACTTCTTAAATAGTTTTTTTATATATTTTTTTACATTACTTATTTTCTATACAAATAGAGTTCCTATGACGCACCATCACCTCAAAACTACTGAACATATCGGGATGGGACTGCTACCATTTGACGTGGAATTTATCGTAGATGGTTATAGGCTATATACGATATCGAAAGCGCAGGTAAAACCGCAGGGGACAACGAGTCTTTAATAAAAATGACTATAATCTAGTTTGATCTTTATTTACAACAGAAGACATTTGGGGTACAAACACTTGATTTACATTTTATAAAACAACTCCTACCTAACAGTTGTTCATACACCTTAATTTTTAAATGGCACTTATCTTCTTAATCTATATTAATATTATAAAAAGAGAGATAGCGCATTTTGTCACTTTATTTAATTATTGGAGGAAGGTAAAGGAAAGGTAAGATAAGGGAAAAATCTCTGGAACCGCGGCACCTATTTGAAAAAAATAGTTCACTATTTGTATGGTACATTTGTCCAGTTGGCTATGTCATTATCACGGGATATTTATTTCATCACACATAAATCGGTACAGTATGCTTACATAAGAGGTATATGTACTAAAATAATAACATCAACCGCCCCGAGTGTGTGATCTGGAGCCTAAACTAGGGCGACCCTGTACTTCAGGTCTCCAGGTCCTCACCCTCATCCCTCGGGAACGCGACTGAAACCGCGGGACAAAAGGATATAAACCGCCGAAACGTTATATAGTGTCTCTTGGTTAAATAAATGTGATATAGTAAGCTAATGTGCGAAATATACCTAAATTTAATATTTGTAAGTGTGTATGACTGATATCTACGTAGTATTATCCTAATAAAAGCCCCACGGCTGTCGACTAGTTCAAAGTAAATATGTATGCAAATAAAACTTAACTAGTTGAATCCGCTTAATTTTTATCTAAACGTGTAAAAGTGTCCCTTTAGTATGTGAAAGGATAAATCCACGCCAAAGTAGTAAACGGTGCTTGAGGCAATATCTCGGCAACAGCAGCTGTGAAGTAATGGCGCCGACACTTTACGCGATGCGATTACGACCACCTAAACATTCATTACAAGTAATGTCCGTCATTTATCTATCCTAATCACTGTGCGAGCGTTTGCCCCCGCGCCTGTGCTTACGTGATTAATTAAAAATAGCCAATGTAAACAAACTATCTTTCAACCCTCAACTCAATCAACAATCAATAACAACTATGCTTCTCAATAAACTCACTACTTAAGCTTAAACCACAGAGTTCTACAAAAGGTTTTACTTAGTTACTTTAAACTATTGCAGACAAAAATTTCCCGTAAATATATATTACGTTGCTGACTCAATGGAGAGCTAAGTGTCGACACAGTCATGCAATACAAGCCTAGAAGGTGAGCACCGCTAAATGTTTCACGGTTTAATCAAGCCCCAGCTATCAGGCAAGACAAATAGTTAGCTCATCTGCATCTATACGAGTCGGTACCGCGGCAACCAACAAAGCATCGATATTTTACCTCAACCTACTTGAAGTATTGCGCAATATATTTCGTTTAATGTGTGTAGGCCAAGTGTTGGCTGATAACATTAAGGGAAACCTAATAAGTGAGTTTCAATATTCATTAACTATAAATTCAGTTTGTTTGCATATATAAGAGCGATCCAAAATATATATAGAACGAGCTTTACGTAAGGTGTCGGTCGGCTAGTTCTCAATCGCGCTAATGGCTAGAACCGCAAGCGCAGTCTCCGGGGACATACTAACTAAATATGTAATGGTTATTCGGGCGCTACACTTAGGCTCCGGTTCGAATTGACCAGATAAGGTTACGTGCTCACCTGCAAATTAACATTAGGTTATGTTTTTTCTTACACAGTTAAATTAAATGCCTTAATACTTACAAACAATAATTCCATAAAGACTCCTATAGCGTAACGAGCCGAAACGTGACGTGTTCGGTTAAGGGGTTTTGAAAAAAGGAGAAAGTGCGAATGTAGTAAAAAACTTTTGAACCTTATTTTCTCGTTCCAAAATTGCAGTGGGTTTAAGCGAGATTTCATTTGTATGGAAGCCGGTATAATCTGGCATAATACCGCAGTAGCGGCGTGGGCCTTCAAAGACGCCACTCGTCCGCGCGCCGGTTGCCGCCTGTAATGAGTTTTTTTTAAATGCGCAACACATTCACACACCATGTCGAGTTCCACTGGATTTAATGTAGTGCTAGTACAGTTCATAAAGGCCACATGATTCAAGGGGAAAATCTCTATTTATGTAAATAAATAAGTCTCCGTTTAAAAATTATGTATGAACCTACCATCCGGCATTACTTGTTTCGACACAAGTTTATTTCTGATGTTTCATTATATTTCAGAGATGTAAAACACCATAGTCGTTCGTTTGTCTAGGGTAGGGAATAAAATCCAGCTGAAGCCGTCTTGATTACTACGACCCGAGCGCCGCTCGACGGTTCAGAATTGGACGGATTATGAGGAATTTAAAGGGCGATGACAATTTGAATATGAACACGAAAAGTATATTCTAAAATTAGACAAATTCATCCTTTTATGAAACGTTTCTGCTTTCCTAACTAAATGGAAATACCAGCGGTGTTTGTGCTTACATTATAGTCTAACAAGGATTTCTTTGTTGTGTTGATGAATAACAATAAAAATAAATTACATTCACATGCTGCGACATCATTATTTTTCTTCCTTCTTATGAACAAAATAAATAACGTACAAAATATGGAATTTATCATGAACAAATATTTTATACGGTTTTAGTTTTAACCATACGTAGATTCAAAAGTATAGTCATTAACAGGCAGACGTTACTGATTTTACAACTGAGTAAAAATATTAAACGTATGTCACCACACAGCTACGAGGGTATCGTTGTATTTCTACGGGTTCAGTCTGTTTATAAAAAGATATAATTATTTATGAAGTAAAATATATTTTATTTTGAATTCATTTGAAAATAATACCAACAACATTAAATTTTCAAGACTGTTTACTTCGATATGGATTCGATATGCTACATGTTACAAGCAAGAAGATTTGGTTCAAAAAGTCATTCTTATGATTCATGGAGTAAAAGTAAGGTTTTACATGCTAACATAAGGCTCTGCAGAGCGACTGCAGAGCGAGCGGAAGGAAAGCGGTGCTAATTACTCGCGCCGCCCGGAGCTAAGTCAGAGCTTCCAACCTCGTGCAAGGGGAGACCTGCTGAAAGCAAGGGAAGTCTACCTACTGCACATAAGGCATAGTACATGATAAAACCAAATGACGAAATGGCAGATACTTCTTTGGATGAAATCGCTTCGGTAATTTAAGATTTTAAGTACATAAATAAATAATATTATTGGCCAGGTGTATTAAACGTTTTATCGAAATCGTACCATGAAACTAAAATGATACAATACAATTACTTCGTACGATACGGTTATGGACAGGGCGAGGCAATTCGTGAGTCTCGCCAAGTACATTCGTATGTGAACCGATTTACCTACCTACCCCAAATTGATGTTAAATCGCTTTTTGTTTGCGCATTCAATCCTAAAGTAATTTCTCTGTTAGGAAAACAATTTTATACAGTGTCTTTTTATACTCTTGGGATGTAATGGTGAATTGTGTTTTGAATGTAAGGTATAGATAGTGTATATAACTTGATGGTTTAAGGTTAGTATTCGGGAATTTGTGGTAGGTAACACATCGTCATAGACCCAACGATCCAAGGCGACGCGGCGGCGTGGCGGCGTGGAGGGCGCGAGCCACCGCGCCGCCCGTGAGGGAAGCCATTCATAATATTGTAATAACGGCTTCCAGCACCAGTTATTTCGTGCTTAAACGTTTTACTGCGGTCATTATCTACCCGCTGAAAGGATATGCAGGCAATAAATTGTGAAGTGTTACCTACACACGTATCTACAAGATCCTTATCTTAAATCTAAATGCTACCCAGCGTCTTGGATGCGGAACTAATTTATTATCCGTAATTTATCAGTACGTGATACCTTGTTGTAATTATAAGGTATTATTGAAATTTTATTCATTCTTATCGGGTTCTGTGGAAAATACCAAAAAAGGTTTTTTTATTAACCGGTCAGTTGGCTTGGTGGTTAAATATTATAACTACCACGCCACAGCACGTAGATTCGACTCCCACCCAGGACATATTTGTATGCATGAACATATTATGTATGTTTGTTCTGTGTCTGGGTGTAAATATCTATATAAGGTCGATTTCCATAGTAGGTACAAGAACCTCTTATTTTGGGATCAGATGGTCGTGCGAAACGAATATCCCAGGATTTTTTTTTATGATTTGTTTTTGTGACTTAATAAAAAAGTCTAACTATTTAATTGTTACTGGCCATCGGTATTATTTTCAAATTATCAAATAATGTAAATGGAACAAGTGGTCGTGGTTACACTACGCCAATTAAAGACTGGATTAAACATCTAACGGCTAAACATATTTAAAATTTATGTAACCCCACATTATTTTAGAATGTTGTCAGACTAAAAATCTTAATAAATTCGAACTTATAGATTACTAGATACCTTATAAATATTTTTCATAAAAATTGTAAAAGAACTTTAACTAGCCAAAAAAAGTCTCACACAATAAACTTATTTTGATTATTAGGGTATGAAGCTTGCCACTAACTCGCTTTTTTTCTACTTTACAAATGTAATAGGATTTACGAAGGTATTGTATAAAATACTTTTTTTTTACTTTTTTCAGATTATTCGATTCTAAAAATGAAATCCCTATCTCAATGTGCACATAAAGGGAACGCGCCTTCCTTAGGCAATAAAGAGACCATTTAATCGAAGCTTATCTGCCCGGAAGCATTCATTAGATGATTGCACCATTACTAGTGGACTCTTTCCGAGTGACTCCACCCAGTTGGGGCATTTATTTATTGAATGAAGATATGAAAATCCTTTCAAAGGCTTAGCATTGTGGCTAACGAGTTGAGCGTAGATTGTCAATGCACTTGGGTGAAACAATATAGTTACATTTAATTAGAGAGCCGGGAGCTATTTGAATGTCATTATTTGTTTTGATGTAATTTTTACTTTATATTACATAATATTAGTATATCATGAGGGTGCACTTCAGTTATAAATATATAAAAAAATATCCAGGGACATTCTTTATCAGAAATCAGATGTATTACTTTTTCTTTCTCCAAATTCCTACATAAATAGATATTTACACCCAGATACAGAACAAACAGACACGTTTATGCATACTGTTTGTCTTGCATGGGAATCGAATCCACGCGCAGCGGCGTGAGGGTCAGGGTCTCTAACCAACAAGCCAACACACCTAACCAGTTATATGAAACATTTTCAAATTCTGGAATGTTATACTTCTATGTAAGACGCATCGTTTGTAAGGTCAAAGCATCAAATTATATTAAAGAAGCTGATGTTCAAAAAAAATACGAGCACCTATTATACTTCATCTAATAATATCAGTCCTAAATCAACACTTACGATTGAAGCAGCCAGTGTAAATGGTCCTGTAAATACGGTATAGAAAAAATAAAAGAAAAATAAACGAAATATTTGTACCTAATAAAATAAATAGTCTTGTATCTATTCCATATTTGGTGTACCAACTGACTTCACTCAATTTATAACAAAATTTTATAAAATAATTAATACTTTATATAAATAGGACCTTCAAGGCAGAAGCGGCCCTAGGGGGTGGCTAACGGGCCAATCGCCCGGGGCCTCGCTCTTGAAGGGGCCTCGCGCAAACCAAGCAAATAAAAAAATGGATTTAAAATTTTATTTATTTGTATAACTTTAGAATTTCTTGTCAAACATGACAAATACCTAAACCAAATAACCAGACTTACTTTCGCATCACATACTTTTTACGAAGGACAAAGTGCCTCACAATGACCTGCCTCCCAGAGCCTCGCAATGGGTAAGGCCGCCGCTGCTTCAAGGTATGTTATTGTCCTTTCCTTTGAAAGCTGCATCGACATCTATATGCCGTAGAACTATTTACTACTTTGTCAGCGTTGTACGCAAACAAATTCCAGATTTCGATATGAGCAATCGTGTCTTGAATTGACGCGCCAGTTGGCTTGGTGGTTAGGTACTCTGACTGCTACGCCACGGGTTTGATGCCTGGGAAAACACTTGTGTGCGTGAACATATATCGCACCCTCAGTACGATAAGGGCTTAACTTAAAATTTTGCGAAATGGAGTTACGATCATAGAGAGACTAAACCCAGTACGCTGTATCCGATGAATAGTAAAACATAGTCAATTTAATGATAAGCATACCGATACCACAGCCTCTTTAACACCGGGTCCCACCCTCCCCGCTCAGTGCAAAAGTGACCCAATCAGAGATGTGCCAAAAGTGATTTTTTGAGTTAAGCCTCTATCGTTCTGAGGGTGCGATATGTTTATTCTGTGTTTAGGTGTAGATACATATTAAAGCACCTATTTATTAACAAAATAATTAGTATATCAGTTATTTGGTTTCTAGCGCACAAGTTCTGATTAGTTTGAAATCAGAAGGCCGTGTGTAAGAGATTGTACCAGATTATTTATTTTTTATTCAACAACAACTTGGGACTACTATTCAACAAGCGACTACACAAACATTTGGCAAAAGCACGGAGCATCACGCGCTTTAGTAGTAGCCGTGTTAGTACGACGCCTGAAAAACTCACAAACTTTCATTGATGTGAAATGGTTGCTCTTACATGAAAAAAATGCCGGTTGCCGGTCCTTCTCTTGAATGCTCATTTTCGAACCGCTAGTAATGTCAATGGCGTTGACTTTTATAAAAAAAAATGAGCCTATGTATTATCGGAATTTAGAATTTTTGAAAAGGGTAAAATCTATTTTTGCTTCGGATTTTTGCCGATGTATGGAAATATTTCGCTCGCCCACTTTTAAAAAGTATACGTACAGGCTATATATATATTGGTCATAGGTACATACACCTACATAATGGTATATATATATGAAAAACAAGCCCTTTTTTGCGTGACTCACTGTTTTACTGGGGTTATACTGAATAAGTAAGAGTATTAATACCCCTCTCTTAAAAAATCTAATCTTACCTACCAAGAAAGTGTGAGTGTATGGTATAATTGTTATTTTTTTGGACACAAAATTTTATTAGAGACCGGAAACGAAAAATGGTAATATTTTCTATAAATAAACCACATCCAATCTAAAGCCCGTTCTATTGACATATCATGTACATAGGATTCGAAATAAACGTTAATGCAAGCTCTATTCGTATATTTTTATTAGTTTAGTTTATTCCCACTGTACTATTGCACGCAATTTTAAATTTTACAATAACTTTTTATAAATGATACGAATCACCTCTATGCTTTTTAAAAATTATCGATGCACAATCAGTTCTACAGTCTTTGCTATTAGCAACTTTGTAACCATTCGTGGTGTGCTTTACATTACTATTTTGGCGTAGGATATTTTCAATCTTACTATATTGTATGACGAATTTGAATATGTTTTACTGTCGATCTTGTTGTGTTTAACTACAATCACACAATAGCTAGCGGTGATTTGGTCGGAACTGGCATATAAAGCCAAGAATAAAACTTGGCACTCAAGTCCAGCTCTGCGAAAGGCAAGCCGGTAAGTCCTCGGTGACAGATTTTCACTAAAATATGAAGCATTTCTTCGCAGTTTATTCTAAACATCACAGCCCAGTATTAGTTCGAATCTTTGTCATAGCCCGTAACCAAAAGGTTACCAACCTTACACTAATAATACTTAATCTATTATGAGACAACAGAGTAAAGTATAAACACTAAAATAGCAACAGAGTTCATTCATAATAAAAAACACCTGCAATAAATTCTGACATGCAACACGGAATTGCTATTTGATCTGAATTTTACGCCCGTCCCAACTTATCCAGCATACTGAAATAGCTGCCATCCAGTTTTATTTTAAATTAATCAATAAATTGAAAATAAAAACAACATTATATGGCAACATGAGGTAAGCAGTTCAAAAGTGGTGCATAGCAGAGAACGTGGTGCGCGAGTCGCGGCCACCGCGCGCCGGCAGGTGGCTTAAATTACCGCATTTGTTACACGTTTACACGAAACTGTATCAATATTTCATGCGGATTTACACGAGCTATCGCGGCTGTTTGCATTTTGCTATCCTTAAAATATCTACGCAGCATTCACGATAACGATGCGAATGATACACGGCCACATGTATAAACCTAGATACTTCACTTAATCCCGTAAACGTAATTATATGAAACTATTCTTGCGAACTATTATTTCAATGAGACTGCAGCGCAGAATCCCTACAATGACAACTCACTCAAATGTAAACGCGAACTATTTCCATAAGAAAGGCATTGCGAAAGTTTTTCAATTTTCAAGTGACGCAGGTATGATGGAGAACTTTGGCTTCGGACGCACCGCCAGCCGCCGCCGCGCCGCGCGCCGCATCGTTGCGGTTTTGTTCACATCCACCAAGCGAACACCGATACTGTTCACAAACAACAGATTTTATTGCATAAAACATTAGCTTCTTAAACAAGAATGAATACAGATAATGACTTACCTTTCAATCGAAAATTTTATAATAAACTAGCTGCCTGGACAAACGTTGTCCTGTCAAAATAAGTCCATACAAAAATCCAGGAATTCGATCGCAGCGCCACCTACCGGCTCCAATTGTAAGTCTAAACGATTCAGGGCGCAACCCAAACGCATACTAAATTTTTTTTTCAAATCGGTCCATCCGTTTAGAAGGAGTTCACTGTCAACACACGTACAGAAGAATTATATATATAAAGATAGCTTACTTCAAGCAATAGCAATCAGATCTATCATTTAGCTGTGCCTTTTGTCTATAGGGAATCCGGCTAAGAGCGATTTGTACTGAAGCACAGAGAGTTACAATGACTGTATAACCGACAAAATGTTGTATGCAAAAATCTATCTTTATCAACATGCCGACATTGTAAAATATACCTACATAAAAACTATAAATCTGAATTATTTCAGATTTTTCGCTCGTAAGCTTCTGAGCTATATAAGGGTCAATTTTTGTACGTCATATATCACTTAAAAACTGGGTATCTCACATAAAATAAATGTAGCAAAAGTTTTGTAATGTGAAAACAAAGTCTGTTTATATTTCCCCTATTTTCCGTAGTTACCTCACTACAGGCAGACAGACAGACACCGAAATATCACCATACGGTTTCTTTTATTACCCTTTTTTTACGGAACCCTATTAAAAGGAACCCTTAGTAGTCTCAGAAGAAAGAATAAGAAACGAATTTATTTAGGATAGGTACGCAAAAATTTTATATTTTTATCTTTACAACCCTGTTGAGGAATTTTATTTAAATTGATAATAATAGGTAGGTTTGAGTGCGGGCACGGACGACATTATGCAGCATCACGCCGGGATCACTGGGATTGTTTCCTAAAACAGGATTGAGTGGGAACAGTGCCTGAGCTTAGCGAGAATAAAACACATCACGGTTGTCGGGACAAGCGATTTTAGTCGATTATTCAGGTAAGTAGGTATTTATTTAAAAAAATAAATAAATAAAAACAAGCCCTTTTTTGCGTGACTCACTGTTTTACTGGGGTTATACTGAATAAGTAAGAGTATTAATACCCCTCTCTTAAAAAATCTAATCTTACCTACCAAGAAAGTGTGAGTGTATGGTATAATTGTTATTTTTTTGGACACAAAATTTTATTAGAGACCGGAAACGAAAAATGGTAAAATTTTCTATAAATAAACCACATCCAATCTAAAGCCCGTTCTATTGACATATCATGTACATAGGATTCGAAATAAACGTTAATGCAAGCTCTATTCGTATATTTTTATTAGTTTAGTTTATTCCCACTGTACTATTGCACGCAATTTTAAATTTTACAATAACTTTTTATAAATGATACGAATCACCTCTATGCTTTTTAAAAATTATCGATGCACAATCAGTTCTACAGTCTTTGCTATTAGCAACTTTGTAACCATTCGTGGTGTGCTTTACATTACTATTTTGGCGTAGGATATTTTCAATCTTACTATATTGTATGACGAATTTGAATATGTTTTACTGTCGATCTTGTTGTGTTTAACTACAATCACACAATAGCTAGCGGTGATTTGGTCGGAACTGGCATATAAAGCCAAGAATAAAACTTGGCACTCAAGTCCAGCTCTGCGAAAGGCAAGCCGGTAAGTCCTCGGTGACAGATTTTCACTAAAATATGAAGCATTTCTTCGCAGTTTATTCTAAACATCACAGCCCAGTATTAGTTCGAATCTTTGTCATAGCCCGTAACCAAAAGGTTACCAACCTTACACTAATAATACTTAATCTATTATGAGACAACAGAGTAAAGTATAAACACTAAAATAGCAACAGAGTTCATTCATAATAAAAAACACCTGCAATAAATTCTGACATGCAACACGGAATTGCTATTTGATCTGAATTTTACGCCCGTCCCAACTTATCCAGCATACTGAAATAGCTGCCATCCAGTTTTATTTTAAATTAATCAATAAATTGAAAATAAAAACAACATTATATGGCAACATGAGGTAAGCAGTTCAAAAGTGGTGCATAGCAGAGAACGTGGTGCGCGAGTCGCGGCCACCGCGCGCCGGCAGGTGGCTTAAATTACCGCATTTGTTACACGTTTACACGAAACTGTATCAATATTTCATGCGGATTTACACGAGCTATCGCGGCTGTTTGCATTTTGCTATCCTTAAAATATCTACGCAGCATTCACGATAACGATGCGAATGATACACGGCCACATGTATAAACCTAGATACTTCACTTAATCCCGTAAACGTAATTATATGAAACTATTCTTGCGAACTATTATTTCAATGAGACTGCAGCGCAGAATCCCTACAATGACAACTCACTCAAATGTAAACGCGAACTATTTCCATAAGAAAGGCATTGCGAAAGTTTTTCAATTTTCAAGTGACGCAGGTATGATGGAGAACTTTGGCTTCGGACGCACCGCCAGCCGCCGCCGCGCCGCGCGCCGCATCGTTGCGGTTTTGTTCACATCCACCAAGCGAACACCGATACTGTTCACAAACAACAGATTTTATTGCATAAAACATTAGCTTCTTAAACAAGAATGAATACAGATAATGACTTACCTTTCAATCGAAAATTTTATAATAAACTAGCTGCCTGGACAAACGTTGTCCTGTCAAAATAAGTCCATACAAAAATCCAGGAATTCGATCGCAGCGCCACCTACCGGCTCCAATTGTAAGTCTAAACGATTCAGGGCGCAACCCAAACGCATACTAAATTTTTTTTTCAAATCGGTCCATCCGTTTAGAAGGAGTTCACTGTCAACACACGTACAGAAGAATTATATATATAAAGATAGCTTACTTCAAGCAATAGCAATCAGATCTATCATTTAGCTGTGCCTTTTGTCTATAGGGAATCCGGCTAAGAGCGATTTGTACTGAAGCACAGAGAGTTACAATGACTGTATAACCGACAAAATGTTGTATGCAAAAATCTATCTTTATCAACATGCCGACATTGTAAAATATACCTACATAAAAACTATCAATCTGAATTATTTCAGATTTTTCGCTCGTAAGCTTCTGAGCTATATAAGGGTCAATTTTTGTACGTCATATATCACTTAAAAACTGGGTATCTCACATAAAATAAATGTAGCAAAAGTTTTGTAATGTGAAAACAAAGTCTGTTTATATTTCCCCTATTTTCCGTAGTTACCTCACTACAGGCAGACAGACAGACACCGAAATATCACCATACGGTTTCTTTTATTACCCTTTTTTTACGGAACCCTATTAAAAGGAACCCTTAGTAGTCTCAGAAGAAAGAATAAGAAACGAATTTATTTAGGATAGGTACGCAAAAATTTTATATTTTTATCTTTACAACCCTGTTGAGGAATTTTATTTAAATTGATAATAATAGGTAGGTTTGAGTGCGGGCACGGACGACATTATGCAGCATCACGCCGGGATCACTGGGATTGTTTCCTAAAACAGGATTGAGTGGGAACAGTGCCTGAGCTTAGCGAGAATAAAACACATCACGGTTGTCGGGACAAGCGATTTTAGTCGATTATTCAGGTAAGTAGGTATTTATTTAAACGAACTGAAACAAATTTAGATCAATATGTGTTGCTTTTGTAGAGTAAAAAAAAAATCTTCTCTTTTAAACTAGGTGTTTACAGATGCAGATACAGAGTCCAAAAAATCCACAACGAAATCTATATTTCTCTTTGAATTTTAATATTAGCATCATTATGTGAGTGTTTGCTGACATGAAAGTGAAGTCAGTAAAACTAGTATACTATATATGTCTACATATTACATGTCTATACTTAGAATGATATAATCTTAAGACTGGATGGAACCCCCAGTATCCTCTTTTCTTTATCTAAAATGTGCCGGCGTGGTTGTCCCCGGCGGCCCACATTTATCAGCTCAATAAAACTTTCATAAAAACATTGGGTGACATTCAATATGATTTCATTGCTGTTTTCTAGAGGCTGGGCAAGAAGTTACATGGAACGTTCTGGATAATTCTGGAACGTATAATAACACGTCTGCTACTTTTATATGGACACGTAAACATTTATTCTGGACCTTTCTCAATGGTTTCTAGATTTGAGATTATGGTTCACTTTTTATTTTCATAGATCTACACATGAAGAGAAATTTTGTTCTCCTTTTTGAGCATATTGCGCGCACGGAGATGTAAGATTTGGTGTAGTTAACATTTTTGTAGAGATGGAGAATGTGTTACATATACATTACTGTAAAATGTATTAAATAACATAAATTGTATATGTTTACACTGCCAATTTTAAACACATCATGACGTATTTGTACACGCTCACAACTGACGTAAGAAATATGTATATCCAAAATTATTAACATAACCCTATATTATTTCTTTGCATTTTTGTTTATAATAATAACATGCGAGGTCATCCACGGGTGGTAACCACGAGCATAAATAAATAGAAAATTTCATATATAACTTCCTTAATTATAACCTACTTAATTGCTTTGACTTTGACATTATTACTACTCATACCTGATAACAGGTCTGTCATTTTCATTAACAAAATGTTTATGTATAAATAGGTAGTATGCATAAAAAATAATTATATTTATACGGACGGAGTTATTATGGGGTAACAACAGACCCAGTGCAAGTGCATAATCAATTCATGAATTCGTCGCGCAATTAATCCGTTACTGGGTAGTTAGCCATGTGCAGTTAACTGCTAGTGAATCATGCAATTCGTCCGTTTATATTATGGAAAGATTTTTTTTACTTTGTTAACGAAAAAAATAATTTTATAGTATTTTACTATGATAGCTTTGTGTACCACAATCCAACTATAGTCAGACATAATGTAGCCAAAGATTTGAACCAAGACCAGCGCTGCGGCACCAGACGATAGTATAGCTGACGTCATCGATCCGATATTTAAGTAACTACTCCAACATAGAAACGATCTAACAAATTATTCCAAATGGAAACAAAGGTATGGGTCCACCGGGGCGCTGTCAACACGGAGTATAATTACGGTTGTCAGGGTCGCGTCCTCTTTAATTATTTACAGGTGTGTATGAAGGTGTCAGTTAATGACACGTTAACGTTAACTAGAATTCGTAATACAGAGGAGCACAGCTGTATCCAGAGCGTTGCCGAGTTATGTCCCGCGCGAGACAGGCGCCCGATTAAAAATGCAGCACTTCAAAACGAGGTGGATTCGGCACCGGCACCGGCGGCAGCGGCAGTGGCAGTGCCAGTGGCGTCGCTCGCGCATCCCACTCCGCGTGCCAGTGTTGTTGTGACGCCGGGGCCGCCTGTTCGTACCTCTCCTCGCTCTATACTCGTAGACTCGTCGCCCCTGTGGTATTAGTGACAACAAACTTTTTATTTGCATCACAGTGACTTGCCGGATGTCCCAAAAACACGGAAAGATATTTCCGCTGCAACATTAAGTATGTATATATTAATTAAGCTTTATAATGAAAATATAGCTCCCGAACTGACCTCTCCAGTTTACAATCGAGGTGTCGACACGCGAATCGACGCGGGATAAAGCGCGACATTTTATTTATATACCATCGGTAGATCGATCGTGATAGTGGTAGCTACTGACGTTCATAAAACAGAAACGCGGCTAGCGCGAGACAGGAACGCTGCAAACGTCGGTATTTTATTTACGTGGAGAGCACAGCGATACCCGTTCCGCTTCTATTTTCGCACTATATCGTTTATTATGAGAACCGACGGCGGCATGGGCACACTGAGGGCGGGCGGCGAGCGCGTCGCGCAGGCCACTCCACCGCCTGATATTATATTCTGGAGCACGTCGCCTCACCTCGCTTCGCGCCAGATATTTCGAGTGTTGCTTCCACCACCTATGAATTTACCGAGACTCAGTCATAGAACACGCCCGCTGCAGCCGCCCGCATCGCGAAAAACGTTACTTTTCTCGTAAATAAAATATTAATGATCCGAGATAACGGTTAAAAAATGCTTGCTTACAATCTGAGCTACAAAAAATTATTGTTTATATTAAATTGAACAGTGACATCAAATCATTTAGTCTCGATCTAAACTAGGTCGGATATGACGGTTCATACATAATATCCCAGTATACAATAATAAAGTTGAATGATCCTGTTCTTCGTGCGTCCCATTAGGTGCGTATGATTTCATATTTCAGACATTACATGCACAAAAAAATATAAAGTTAGTGTCACTACAATCACCAAAACAAAACATATCATGTAGGTATATGAATATCCAGTCATAGGAATTAGTATTTTTTTTGTAGTCGTAGAAAAACTAGCGTTTCTGTATTTGCACAAAGAATTTAGATACGGACACTGTAGCGAGAGCAAATTACACATTGCAAATTCTTTGGCGTATGGATTTCAATATTTGGACTAGTGGGTGCGGTGGCTAGATACCCTGTTACACAGTTTATGGGTTCGATACCCATTCAAAACAAATATTTATGAGTAAAAACATATCATTTTTGTTTTGTTTTCGGACTATTATCTATTTATTTAATATCGCAGAATACAAAATCTACTTTCAGTTGAGTACAAGCTGTGCTTAGTTTTGGATCAAATGACTTACCAGTATTATCAGAGCGAGCGTCAGAGACTAAATATTCCATAAATAACAAACTATATTATGAACTTTGGGGTCATTCAAATGGGGTCCATATTTTAGTATCGTCTGTTAATAATAATGTCCAATTGCACCAAAGACTCTTACTTACCACCTACATAATTTATATACTAAAATAATATCCAACTAGATCGCTTTCTCCACCCCGTAACCCCCAAATAGCCTGCATATTTCATTCCAATTCCGCCATACTTTTACCTAAGCTAGTACGTATTACTCGGAAAATTAAATACATGATTCATTCAACGATAATAAATATACTACATCGTGTAAATATCAATATAAGTATGTATTTAAAAAAGGTAGTATATGTAGAACATCAGTTACATGGTAGCTATAGTTTAACACTAAACATACCATAACCGGGTCAAATGACCCATTTTGAACTTTGCATTGAAAATGCACGTATCATCTTATTGCTTTTGCACATTTAACTTCATGACTTTTCTTACTAATTAATATACAGTTATACTATTTATTTCCCTTTCTAACAACCATATTTCATACATTCAAGCAGGAAACATAAAGTCACATTTGACCCGCTATGGTAGAAATTGGTACCTAGTAAGTGTTGGTATGATTAGTTTTAAGCAGTATACTTCAGGTAACCATTTGTGAAGAATGTCTTATACTCGTATATATTATTATTACTACATGTTGACTTCCTAAGTACATTTGAAATCATATAGACACGTTGCGCATTTGTTTTTTTTCTACATCCAAGTCCATGGCGACGAATATAATAGCTCAAAATAATATTGAAGGTCCCTTGCACTTCGCATTTATATAATACTAACTGCGTCCTGCGCCTATATGCGTACGTGCGGTATAAACCTTCCTCTTGAATAACTATAAATTGCTGAAAACTGCATTAAAATCCGTTGCATATAGATTCTATAAAGGACATGCAGACAAACATTCATTTTTATATATATAGATGGATCTTCAACCATTTACTAGGCGTACAAGACTTAGTTTTGTATTCGGTGTTTTATTAATACTCTTTGACCTGCATTGCTATCGGTAGCTCGCTAGGCACCTTATTGTAAATTGCTATCAAAGACTCATCTATACATACTAGGAAAGTAGCTTAAGATCAAAATAAGTTATGTAAGTGACTTACTTCTCCAAACAGAGCCTACAAGGTGCCTTAAGATCGATAAAGTGACTCCACCAAACAGGTATTACAATAAGAGCGCAACTTTGACAAGCATTATTAATGTTCTCAAAAAGATATTGTGTCAAAATTTCAAAAATTCAAAATTCAAAACCATTCATTCAGTATAGGCCCTCGGAAGGCACTTATGAAGGTCAAATTTAAAGTTACTGAAGCTAGTACCGGTTCGGAAGTCAGCCTTCAACTGAGAAGAACCGGCAAGAAACTCAGCAAGGTTACATTCTTTTTTTTTATTAAATAATTTTTTATATAAATTTTATCTATTCTGACTTTTTGGCTATTTTTTAATATCAATTTCACATATTTTTATATTTAACAATTACAAAATACTTAAGCTAGGTAACATTCAAAAACAAAAAAAGAAATAACAAGACTACAAAATAGAATAGAAAACAAGAAAATTAGAAAATTAGAGGTGCACTGTGCCGAGAGTAGCTATTTCCATACATTTTTATCTTCAATATAATGAACTTTCCTAATATAATTTTTTTATTTATGATCAGACATTTTGGTTTCTTGAAAGCGGTATCGTATTATAAAATCGAACACAATTACCAAGAAATGACTTGTTTACTTTAGTTAGTCTAAAGTATGGAACAACTAACTATTCCCTTTGTCTTGTATAAATATTATGGATATCCAATTTTGACTCAAACGTTCCTATGTTTCTACGTAAAAACATTATATTTTCATAAATATATAGTGAAGGTAATGTCATTATATTTATTTCCCTAAATAAATCTCTTAATGATTCACGGGGACCCATACTGTAAATTGCAAGCAGATTGACTGGCATTAAAGTCGATTTTCGCATAATTGATTCTATTACTCCGAGGTATAAGAGACAGTCTTGGACGAGACCACAAATGATGATAGTAAAATCATTTTACTGCACTATATTCAAAGAATTATTAAATATTTTTTCATCATTCATCTTTGGCTAAAGTGGCCTATTGTATTGACGTGAAAAGCTTACACAAAGCCTAGTGCTATAGGCAGGTATGCCCGACACACGTATGTATATAGTTGATAGATAGGTATGCTGAAGGACAATGGAGCAAAAAGAAAAATTGCCTTCGGTTATTATACGTTTGCGAGGACAAAAATAAAAAAAACTTATTATGGTTTTACCTCATCATCATTGAGCTACACTAGAATCTTTTTGTTCTACAACCTTTTCCAATTACTGCTTTGACCTTAGCTTCGAGAGGAATATTCCTAACCTAAATATTAATATTACTGTAATACTATTATTTCACAAAATCTGCCTAGTTGGTAAGATATTTTTTTCTGTTTTATTATTGTATTCCAACGATGATTAGCACACATCATAATTTGATAGACCTTTCCTCTCCATTTTATACCACCACATAATCTCCTCTTCCTATACCTCCTCACCTTTTACCTTCCTCACAATTTGAGATTATAGTTTGAATTGTGTATTAGTATAGATAAAAGTAGCTGGTACTGAAAAAAATATATTTCTTGAAGAGGTACGCGACAGGACGCCCAAACTAACTCTCAATATAATTAATTATAAATAATATGTTGTTAGTATCTAGAGATTCCATTTACAATACGAAAACAGGTCACAAAGAGCTTTCTGTCGAGCTTTCATATAGTTATTAACAAAATTCGGCCTATTTAATGGGTGTTTTTCGAAAAGCTCTCAGTGTTATATTCATTAGTCGGTGCGCTCCGCAGCGTTCATTAGTGCACTACACTGCGCTTTATCCTCAAGTTTTGTCTCTTTCCTACCTTGTTTTTCATTCAATTACTAACCACTAATTGAAATATCAGTTCGTAGAGACAAACACTCGTAAAAATGTATTTTGTCATTCCGCTTTTCAGACATCCACTTAAAAAAGTTCCACTGAAAATTCAGATACATTGTTATACGACGGTTTGTATTGTAGTTTACGAGTATAAGAATATGGAAGTTGTAAAGCGTCGTTGGAGGTGGTTGTTTCGGCCCCTGGGCACCGCACCTGCACGCTACCTAAACCTGAGCTATCGGTTTTACATAAATTGCACTGTACTATTTATACGTAGACACTACAAAGATATATCTTTATACTGAACTGCTGGATTTAATTCAAAATTATATGATCTTTACAACGTGTTACAAAATACCCCGTAAAAATATACTTAATTATCAACGCCAACAACCCTAGTTAGCTGCCATGTCAGAACCAGATTATTGAACAAAAAGGCCTACGTACCTATTCTACCTAATAATTGTCTACTTTAATAGTTTTTAAAGTTTTCATTCATAAAAATCATTTTTACAGCATTCTTAAATATTGTGAATGGACTCGTTATAAGGCCCCATTTAACCTCCTTTCGGCTTTACGGGTAGTTTTGTAACACCTTGTATACTATACAGATAGAAACAATATGAATATTCAAACATGTAGCTAATATAATTGAGGGAATAATATTAATCGATTGCACTCGTGACTTACATTTGCCACTCCGTTAGACTGTAATTGACATTAGCTGTAATCCTTTGTTACAGGATCATAGCGGATTCAATAACCTAAGGTAGAGGTTACAGGTATTGGCGATGAGCGTGGAGGATACAAAGCCGAATGTTATCCATGGATGGGGTTGCACTCCCACTGGAGATCCTCCTCCAGCTGCCATGTCCTCGGAGGAGCATAACCAGAGAAGTTTACGAAATACATTAGCTAAAGGCTGGAGAAGAACTGCGCTTTATGCTATTCTAATTTTCCTAATGTTATTAGTATTTTTAAACATCGCATTGACTCTATGGATCATTAGTTCATTAAAACTGAGTATGGTAAGATATCTTGCCTTATGTTAATACTTTTAATTTATTTTTTTAAAAGCTGCTTTCATATTTGCCCTCATAGCACAGGGTATCCTAGTTTTAGGTTACAAATCAATCCTATTACTTGTGCTATGATGTTTACTGTTTATAACATGAAATCAATGTATCTGCGTGTATTAACGCTTATATTTTTTTCGTTGCAAATACACAATTTTTTATTTATTTATTTAAATATTAAATGTTATTTTCAGAACGGTATAGGCCCTATCAAGATTGTGAAAGGTGGAATCCAGTTAGACGGTCAAGCTTGGGTCGTGGATAACCTAGTAGCTTCGACTATAACTTCGCAAGTCGCTCAACCTATTACTCTACATTCACATCGGAACTTTACTGTTCTAGTTTCAGAGCCGCACCATTTGGGACACTCAAAGCTATTTATAAGTAAGTAAAATTATCTTTATCATTGATTATAAAATGGTTTCTATGCAGCTTTCTGAAAATGATTAAAGTGTATGAAAATCTTATTTTAAACCATGATTTAATATCTCTAAATTAAGGGTTTATCTTCCGCCAGGCTAGGTGATCATGCCTGTGGACCGCGGTCCAACTGTTGATGTTGGATGCTTGTATATATGTCAAATCCAGAGAGAGTCTTCATATCGCGATGTAGGATTCTCGCGAGTTTCTACTCGTTGATAGATGTCGCCGCATCACTGTGGTGCGGGCGGTGAAGGATTGTAGGCGTGTACATAGATATCGCCACATCCCCATTCGGAGGATATTAAATGTATTGAACATTTTGTAGCATCATTGAGCTTACAGTCATTTAATTGTAAACACAACTGGATTTTTTGTTTAAATGTTCTTAATGAATACCTTATAGAAAGCTCTAGTTATAAAACGTTAAATTATTAACGTAAGCTAGTTACTAGTTTATTTTGGCGTTTTTTTTATCATAAGTTTATATTTACGGTATAATATCTATGCTGATTTCAGCCATGGTGGCTACTGGCTTGCTAAGGAAATTTGAAACGTAGTATGGTACACCACAGATATTTTTCTTTTGACACATTGATCGGATACGGGAGTCATGTACATATACAAAGAAGTCTAATTTTAAATCCATTAGATACTCGGCAATTTGCACGGAGCCCGTGTGGTGACTATGCCTTTATTGTTCCATTTTTGTTAAGAGAGACTAGTGCACCAATATCTCATCTCTCTCTCTAATAGTATAAAACATAGTCACTATTTTTGTCTATCTGTTTATCCGCTTATATCTTCTAAACTACGAAATAAATTTTGATGCGGTTTTCCCACCGTTTAATAAACTTCCGGAAGGTTTATTTAATGATACATGTGAAGCTGGGGCGAGTCGCTAGTGTTTACTAAGATCTATGTTTTGTCTGTAATGAAAAAACTAAAAAAACTACTTGACCGATTTTAATAAGTCACCAATGGAAGGCTACTTTATTAAGAAGTTACATTGCCTATTTTATGATAAGATGCTTCAGGAACGTGGGTGAAACTGCGAGTCGGAAGCTAGTAATAAAGGAGTTAATTCTTCACTTATGAATAGATCAGACTCTAATGTATATAACTCGATATGAAGTTTATTGTACTTCTCTCTATTCAAACAACCTTAACCATATTTTCCAGAGCGAGATCATTTGGAATTCAGCGGTCGCTCGTTATCCGTCCAGGATGCACGTGGCAGCAGCGTCTTCCAAGCGTCGCGCGATGAGGTCCGAGTGTTCGCTGATACCTTCACCATTGATGGGGCGGGCGGACTCAACGTGCGAAGAGCTTTGCAAGTACCCTCCGTACGAGCACCTCCTGGCTCGGATCTCCAGTAAGTTCATTATTCCATATAAGCTATGGTGCCTACTTAATATTGTAGGCTATTTTTAGGGTTATGTAACCAAATAACTGAACAGAACCCTTACAATTTCATCCGCCTTCTCTTAAATAGCAAATTGGAATGCAGATGTAGATACCTATTCTATAAACCGGTTTACAAAGGCATAAATCATTTAAAAGAAATTAAGACTTTAACTGTATGTTAAATAAATTTATTAATCTTTGAACGAAAATTGGTTCATATGTAGGTACATTTCATGATAATAAAAGGTAATATACAAAGTCAAATTCCTAACATTTAATTTTTCAAATTTCAGGTTAGAATCTTTGACAAGAAGGCTAGATTTGAGGGCACCACAGTCAATTTCTTTAGACAGCAGAGCAGGAGGTATCGATATTACCTCACATGGTGATATCAAACTGGACTCAACCGCTGGAGCTGTAAGTACTTAAAATATTTATTATATTGGATTAATTAAATAAAGGCAAAGGAAGACAGAAGTCTCAGTAGTTACAACAGTACACCCACATCATATCGAATATAATCCTGGCCTGGTATACAGTGATTTGTAATTACCAACCAATAATCTAGCTTTAAATAATTTCAGATAAAAATTGATGCACCTAACATCGTGATAAATCATTTGAAAGTAGCTCAACTATCAGACAAGCCGCAGAAAAGTTCCAGAAACACTAAAGTGTACCAGTTATGCGCTTGTGGATCAGGCAGGCTGTTCTTGGCTGCACCGGATTCGCCATGCGCCGCTCATGAAAATGACAAGGATCTATGTCGATGATAGCGATCTTTACACTACTTGAATACACTATTATATGATCTACAGAGGAATAGAAAGAATTATCACAGCATCTAGTGTTAGAAACTATAGTGCCAAATAAGTATTTATTGATTATTTTTCATTTACATGGAAGTGAGCTTATAGAAGAAGAATACGCACAAAGGCTTTGCAAAAAATGAAACTCCCCGCACTGTGTTCCTAATGAAGATATTAAGAAAAGCTAATCTAACCTTTATAGATTATTGTAACACATAGTGAGTTCAAATGTACCTAATGTAATTTTTTGTACATAACTAATCAAAATATATTGACGATGATTCGGAACCAAAGTAAGACAAAACATCAAGTGTCCTATTGGCATGGCTACGTTACGTTTGAAAAGATGACATCTGGAATATTGTATCATCATTTTCTTCACATAAGTATTTTTTTAGGTATTCAACAACAGTATTATGTAATATAGAAGTATGTGTTAACTTGATTTTTAATATATTTAAGCTTACCATCCATATACCAGTACCTGCTATAGATATATATAGCTATATAGAATATAATAGATAGATATAAAAAAGGACATGGAAAATATAGCTGTTTTTTTTATTTAAATAAATACATAGGGAAAATAAAACATAATATCATTCAATAAAAAACACAGAGAATTATAAGAGGAATGATTTTATAGTTACAGGCATAAATAACATATTATATTCATACTCTTTTTATAGTAGAATTCTAGATTTCCATAAAGTTTCAAACCCCCGGATCAATTTTATCCGCAATGGATCGCAACGGAAACCACACTACACTACCCCTTAATTAGAAGTACGCCACCGGTCACCTTAATTGAAACCGCAACGACAACATTTTACTTAGATCCTTTTTATTTCGACATTGTTAACGAGAGACAACATTAGGATTGCGTTTTCTAAAGTTTATTTACCCACCTGAGTAAAAATTGTGTTTTTAACCTACTACCGAAAGGAAGAAGTGTAGGTACCTACTAAAGAGTGGGACCATCCGACTTGGAAAGGTCATGCCTATGCTAAAATTCTATTGAAATAATAGCACTATAGTCATAGTGTCGTAAGGGAAAACGACCCGAATAACACTCTCGTTGAGACACGATTTTATTTGTTTGCGTTATCCTTCGTGTCACATAAAAGAAGCTGTGAACTGTTACATTTATTCTACGAGACTTTTTTAGTTACGACTCAATAAACAAAGACAATCAAGTGTAAATATTTGAACGCATTTTTGATTTTCGTATGAAAGACAATAGACTTTATCTATTTCGTTTACTTATATGTAGGCGAAGTTACGATTATTACGTTAATAGTTAAACGTTTTAGACCAATAACTTGTTTCCGTTTTCATATTAAGGCTACAAGTAATATGATGTTCGTATTTGCGTGTTTTTTATAAGGACAAAACTTTCTTTACGACTCTCCAGGTACCTTTTTAACGCGCGCCCTACAATCTGCCGTTTAATCCGATCACCTCCCATTATACACTCTACGCTCTCATGTTTCCTCGTTTTATTTTTACTTTACATTCTATTGTGACTTTTTATGTGAATACGGAAAACTTCTAGCGTATTTATCTATTACCCTACATATTTCAATGTAGTTTCAGGCTATATTTTTGACATACTGCAGACATTGTTGCGCAAATAAGTAGTGTTTATTTTGGATTTTAAATAACGTTTACTTTTGGGCTGGCCGCCTGGGAATGCTTCTTGACTTACTAGGTGCATGATTTTGGTTACTACTTGTTTTCTTTAAAGGGATCTGATGGCTCTTACACCCTTACACAAACAAATAATTTTCTTTTGTTGGTCTCTTATGACTTTTTAGAGATGAGTCAGATGAACATTACCACCTCCTGCGTCTCCCTTTCTACATTGAAATGTTTACTGTGTAAATTGAATAATATTACTAAACCGCATATACGCAAGATAAGGTCAATAAATATGTATAGGTAGTAGAAGATTGGAACATGAATATCAAACCAAAATTTTATGGATCAGTGCAAAATGCAAAGTTTATCCGCCTCGTTACAGATTTAAAGCCGCATGATTTAAGCGAGTTGATTGATTGTTTTGCCTAAATTCCGTTTGAATTTGATCAAATTAATGAATTATTCCCTTTAACTACTTTTACACGATCGATACACGATATAAATGTCAGACCAGGTAATATGGGGAAGTGTGTTCTCAGAAATATGGTGTCGATTTTAGGAATTGATTATAATTATAATAATAATAAAAAATATCCTGTGACATTCTTTAACACACGGCCATCTGGTCCCAAACTAAGCAGAGTACTATGGAAACCAGATAACTGATATACTATTTTTTTTTCTAAATACATACTTATATAGATATTTACATTGGGTGGGAATTGAACCCGCAACCTTCGGTTTGGCAGTCAGAGTCGCTAACCACCAAGCCAACTGACCTGTCTGATTGATTTAAAGGTAATGAAACCTCGGGAATAGTAATAAAAAATACTGAAGTGAATACCAAAATAAATAGACATAAGTAATGAATTATTGTTACTAAGATTGACTATTGACTAAATTAATAAACAATTACGTGCTTTATTTATAATTATAATTTAATTTCTAGGTGTTTTATTTTCCTTTTTTAGACTTAATAATAGTGCCCATTTTAATTATCAACAAACCTGTGGTAAGTCTTCAAGGGAAGTCTATGTGAATATCGGATTATTTCCGCTTGCGAGTTTTTACAAAACTGTCCAGCAGCGGAGTTCAACGACTTGTCCACATTATGTAGATGAGGCCGCAGGTGCTCGTTATGTGGCCCCGCACCACACTGTATAAAAACTTCGCCGAACCAAACGACCCCCACTATTTCTAGGTGATACCTTCTGTTCTTAACCTACCGGAAAAATAAGTACATCACGAAGAAATGATTGTACAACATTGACATTACGGTCCACGATACGCGGATTTTTTTTTATCGTACGTAAACGTTCAAGTAATATAAGTTTGGATGGAAAATTACAGTTTGAAACCTGTGTTAAAACCACAAAACGAAAACGTTAAACCTAATGATCATTTGCAGGGTGAAATATAAAATATTTAGGGTATAAATATTGTAACATTTTGGGGTAGGTAGGTACGGGGATGACGAATACGGTTGTTAAAGCCACCTGGCGACGATAGCTGTCTGCAAACAATGCGTAATGCTCAATGAATTTCCTTTTATTGCTTTATAGTTCATACCTACCTAAGTTTGTATCAATTTAGATAATAGTTTTTACATTGAAAAATATACATGCTCTATATTAAACTGTATCTCTGTGCCGATGGAAATCCATGCTGCTAAGAGTTTAGGGATCATATCTTCATTTATATATGACACAAAAGAACAATTTTGTATGTATTTTGATAACACACGTGCTTCAGGTCAAAACGCTATTTGAGGACCCCGCTGAACGCCTTGGAAAAGAAAATGCTATACGATTTTAACCAATATATGTTGAGATCCACCACCAATAGCCTAAGTACCTATACTTAAATGATTTGACTCCACTTGATCCTAAACTAAGCAGAGCTTGTACTATGGAAACCAGATAACTGAAATACTACATATACTACTTTTTATTGTTCTAAATACATACATATAATATATAGATATTTACACCCAGACATAGAACAAACAGACATATTCATGCACACAAATGTTTGTGTGCATGGTGGGAATCGAACCCGCGACATTCGACTTGGTAGTCAGAGGCGCTAACCACCAAGCCAATTGACACACAACACACCAGGAAAAAATGAGCATGATATAGTTAATGTAAATTAGGTATTTGTACAATAATACACGTCTACAAAAATTTATTACATTACCCGGAAGTTATAAAAGTGTAATGAGGAGGCACGAAATGTAATTTTAATTTTATTTTTGCCACTTTTTTTCCGTGCGGTGGCGCTTAATCATAATCACGCCCGAGCGTGATAATCTCGCGGCTTGAGCCTAGAACGAAGAGAAAACGACACACGGATTATTTTTCACGCTTTCTCATTTTCTATCATTACATATTATACTTATCTCCAGTTGTTGTGCGAGTTAGAAATTTAGGAAAACGTTAATAATTTTGACATAATATTTTTTAAAATTTCTAAATCTAGTTGGGATATGTCCTGTATTAAATATAAATCAAGAAATATAGATCAAACACTAACCAGTGTATTGAACATCCATAAATATACGAAAACATTAAATATGATCAAAATTAAATCATTAATGTGATTTTTCAATACCGATCTAATCAAAAAGAGTGTGTTATTTGATGCTGTACAATTATGACGTCACAACCTGCTATTTCATACAAAACTCCATACATTCGATCGTTTTGACATTTCATAAAGAATTGCTGATTTGACATGTCAGGACACATCCCTATTTAACTCCTATCTCAAGTAATAAACAAACAAAATAAGGAATAGAAGTACAACACAAAATTAATAATTAATTTAATTTAAAAATGTGATTACGTCTTTTATATAGGTAGGTACACCAATAAATCATAATTATGGAAAATCATTAATATGACGTCAATCACATCCCATTTTCCTGCTCGAACGCCTTAAAATATTTATCAGTCTTATTTAGGGAAGTTACTTCAAAAATTGTGTTTGTTTCGCAATTTTTTATCATTAGTCTCAGGTGGTATTGTTCCCACAATTTTAACTCAAGTCAACTCGCCATTGATGAATACAGTTTATATCTACTTATTTATAATAATAAATTTATTTATTTTCTTCCAGTATACATACTAATTACATTATAACAAATAAGAGAAACTATGCAATGCTACGAGTGAAATATGTAGCGGGAGACAGGAGTCCAAACTGAGTAGACCCAGTACTATGGATCTCCCCACCTCTCAAGATTTTCTATAATTAAAATAATCTTCAAAACTTTACGTCTCAGGGTCGACCACGCATTGGCGATGCCCCTAGTGTTGCAAATATCCAAAGGCGGCGGTGACCACTTACCATCAGGTGGACCGTCCGCTTGTTTGTCGTCCCATGTGGTATAAAAAAAAAACAAAAAATCTTATGATAATGTAAAATCATGTAAAAACACTAAAAACTATAACACAATGCAAACACAGTGTATGTTTGTTAGTAGGTATGGTAGGTAGGTTTTTTAGGTATTTATTGCGAGTTACTTATTAACGTCAATAAAAATCTATCAATCGATGTATTCGTAAAGATACCGAGCATTACATGCCAATCCAACCCACGGAAGCGCCGACTTGGCGTTATTGCGAAATGTTTCACCTGCAACACTAACAGAACGTACTGTAATAACATTTACACAGGGGAAATTCAAACGTCGAACTATTTGCGCATTTGCCCCAAAATGGAATTTCTTTGTTATAGTACACGACCGATAAATATTTTATGAACGATGTGACAAAGAAGTGTAAAGGCAAAATTTTATACGCGCATCAAGTATTAATATATCTATCACGCTTGACATGTAGAAACAGTTCTAGTAGGTACTCTAGATCAAACATCCCGAAATAAATAATAAGTACCTGGATGACCGAGCATTGCTCGGTGTTTGATGCGTTAATAAAGGGTTCCCTTTAAACTGCTATTCGTTAACAGTTTTTCTCACAAAAGAAGGAACTTGAAAACCTTCGTATTCTAATGATATTGTAGCAGTTTACATTGTCTGAAAACACGGATAAAACATCGTTTTATAAAAATTAAACCTAGCTAAAACGATTTGTCGACCCCTAAACCCCCTACATACTAAATTTCATGAAAATCGTTGGAGCCGTTTCCGACATTAAGATACAAGAATTGCTCGTTTAATTGTATTAGATTTTTATGAAATTTAAAATAAAATTGTAAAAGCAAAAGGAAGCTGGTAAATGTTTTAGATTAATCAAGGCAAGACTACAATCGGCTCATTTGCATTTATACGAGTTGCTCGCGCCCGCTTTCGGTCAAACCACATCGATATCTAAACGGTTTGTCTTAAACTTGTCTACCGCTACTGACAAAATTCATACATTTCTCATTATTATTGTTCATTAAAATAATAATCACTACATAGTATAAAACAAAGTCGCTTTCTCTGTCTGTATATCCCTATGTATGCTTAAATCTTTAAAACTACACAACGGATTTTGATGCGGTTTTTTTTAATAGATAGAGTGATTGAAGAGGAAGGTTTTTATGTATAATACATGACATCCCACAGGGACGCGGGTAAAACCGCGGGGGACAGCTAGTTAACTATAAATAACACTGATTTGACACCGCGTGTGAATGTAAAAGACCATTTAAAGTATTTTTTTTAGTTACTATAAACAAAAATTATAATAACATAGATATACACCAAGATAATAAAAGTACTGACAATTTTAGAGCTATACGCTTAGAGTAGCCTCTGTCGATATTCAGAGTAAGAATAATATATCAACTACCTATAACTAAAATTCAAATCACTTTGAATCGATTTCACGAATCCACATTTGGAAATCTTAAGCTTTTCTTTCACAACATGCTTGAAAAATTGCTTCTTTTTTTGGTGGATAGTACATAGCTAAACACGTAGATACAGTTACCTCTCACTAAATTATATACACACAATAGGTAGCGACGAGAAATACTTAGTGGAACAATAGCCGGAGTATCATGTAGCGATTAGATAATCTCTTAATGGCCTACCAACGGACATGTTTTGATTAGCGTCACTGCATATAATATCCCTACTAATATTATAAATGTGAATGTAAGTTTGTCTGTTACGCTTTCACGTAAAAACTACTAAACCGATCATCATGAAACTTTGTACACGTATACTTGGAGGTATTAGAAGTAACATAGGATACTTTTTGTGCCGGGAAAATGTTACATCCCTGGGGAACACGGGTGAAACCGCGGGGGACAGCTAGTATATACACTAGCTTATGGTAACAGTGACAAGACTTCATAACAATAGAAAAAAAGAAATTTAATACTATATATTTAGGAATCACAAGCTCAAAACATCGAGATGAGCATGGGCGGATAGATGTACGTTTATAAAAATGCAATACAATTTATCATAGAATATTTTTAAAGAGTCCGTAGAAAAAGTAATATAAAAAAAAGGAGAAAAAAAAATTACTACAGTTCTAAAACACATCTATTCCACAAATATATCCGTTGCTCCCCAACGGCCTAGTAAAATCTTTTACAAGAGATTTCACCAAATCTGTAGTTAAGCAAATTGTGGTCGCCCACACACATAGTTAACTTGATAGTATCATTGCATTATCCAAATTACCTTCACATTTGACTTTATTATTTTTTTATAATCTGCACGGATAAGTACCTATATAATTTTAGTACATACTCTTCTTATGTAAATGTGAATGGTTTTAACTGTAAAACAGTTTTATGTTTCAGGGCTGATTTCTTAATCGACGTAAATACTTCGGTTACACTATTGCTCTAAAGTCTACGCAAAAGTTGTTCTAAATTCAAATTTTAAACTGGATACCGCATATCTGGCAATTGAAAAATTTGGCTTTATTGAGAGATATGGCATAAAATATATCTTAAAAGAAAGTCAGTTGTCAAAAAAGATACAAAAGATATAAAAAATTTGGTCATTTCAATTATTTCGAACTACAAATTCTGCCTTTTAATTCTACAATTTAAAAAAAAATTAGACAATCAGCTAATGAAAATATCCACGGAAACATGACTTACAAAACTTTTGTACTTGAAAATTTGAATCCCTTGTCACAAAAAATGTTTCTTAGAAATTTGCCCCTTTCCAACCATAGGTGAAATCCTATCTCATCGAACCCTTCGCTACCAAAAAGTTATCTAAGTTTTTCCTAGAAAAGCCTAGGCCCAGTAAAGCCTTTGCGTAGATGTGTCACCCAATCAGATATTCACAAAGTAATAAACTTTTCGTTAACGACACAGTCTTATAGTTATATTCAAACATAAGCATAAATTGAAACGGCTTAGACAAGTGGAATCATGTTAAGAGCAAGTTAAGCAATCGCCCATTAATCTGTTATTGAAACCGTTCAAAGTGTTGTCCTTTTATGTAGCTACTCCATAAATGTTTGATAGCACCATCACGGGAAATCTCTGTCTCCATTCGCAAAGGGTCCGCAGTCAAATAAAACTGAAATCCCAAATATTATTCGGAGACATTTTCCCTATTTCTTCGATGTGAACTTTTATTTTTATGTCCTTACGTATTCTTATCAGAGGAGAGACACACTCGGAGAGCTTCTGACATACTGACTCAAATCCTTTACCGACGAATGTAAGTTTGTCTCGGATTACACTGTCCTCGCTTTCCTATATTATTATAAAATAAATATTAATGTTGCTATACTTTCGTAATCTGTTTTTAGGGTTCCGTACCCAAAAGGTAAAACAGGACCCTATTACTAAAACTCCGCTATCCATCTGTCTGTCCGTCTGTCACCAGGCTGTATCGCATGAACTGTGATAGTTTGACAGTTTAAATGATGTACGACTGACAAATACTCAAAAACAGAATAAAGTAAATATTTAATACCCCCATACAACAGACATGATTTTTTTCCCATTATTATAGATAATGGTACGTACCCTTCGTGCGCGAGTTCGACTCGTACTTGGCCGGTTTTTTTACTGGTATGCTTAACGACATCGACTATTATGCTATAATATGCTTAAGTGAACGATTTATTTCATTTGAATTGAATGTTAACTCAAGTTAATCAATCATTGCTTAATCTTTAACTCCAAAGAAGATAATCCATATCATTCGAATCTGCATATCTATTATATTTGTGTTATACGTGATATTGAAAACAATGTTTTAAGTTAATATACTTAAGTACCTTTTTTCATTTACCAAGCATTTGTAACATACATTGTAACAATATTACAATACCTACTTACAAGAAAGTAAACCAGCTAAGTGCGGTTTATTTGTGGAGTCCACTAGATCATGGAGTCGTCGGGCGGCACAAATTTAATTTAGTTCTTGGTCGTGCCGTCTCTGGGTGAGATAGGATACAGTGCCACTAAAACATAATTTTAACTAAACTACTCGGAGAACATAGATTTTTTTTTTATATTTTTAGAGTCTCTAATTGCAGTTTGACTTTATCTATCTCGCCCTACTAATATTATAAATGTGAATGTAAGTTTGTTTGTTACGCTTTCGCGCGAAAACTACTAAACCGATAATCATGAAACTTTGTACACATGTACACATATTCTTGGAGGTATTAGAAGTAACATAGAGTACTTTTTGTGCCGGGAAAATGTTACATCTCTCGGGAATGTAGACCATGAGGGATAGCTAGTCTATATATAACACTGAATAAGATGTAAGTACCTATGCACAATACCATCATGAGTCATAGAATTTCAGAGACGTTCACTGATTCGTTCCATTATTACGAACGGAGATGTGGTCTGTGTGGTTTTCACTCGTCACATATTTCAGCAGCGTCACCTACCTCGTATTAGTATGCCCCGCCACAATAACCGAAGTCGAATCACAAAAGATTTCCGGAGCGCGACTTGCACAAGGGATGAAAGCCAACATTGTGTAATCAGAAGGGTCGCAATCTCACCTCACCCCCTCGCCACTGTGTCGAACACAGCTTCATCAACAAGGGCTCTTTCTACTCATTGTGACATTTCGTTGCTCAAAAGCGTACTCTTCACTTCTATGGCCGTTTGAATAAGTATTTATGTCAGGTGTCCCGTGTCCCACACGTTTCGTTTATCAGGTCAGGAGAAGTAAGTAAGAAATCGTTATAGTAAATCAAAAAAAAAAATTATCCCCCAACGCGCAACGTTCTCATTAGGCTCTGTCACGTATAACGAGCATGTCGAGATAAACGACTCAATATATGATGTACCTATATCTATGTGTAGCACATGATACATACCCTTCTTATGTTTTAATGCCTACTTGTATGTATTTATGGTACTACTGGATCAGTATTTGTGGTCTGTCGTTTGAAATTTATTTATTTAGATCACCAACAAGACACACACTAACACATTCAAAAATACAGGTATCAAAATGTTAATCATAAATGGTGTCCCAATTAGAGGTGACGACCGCATGCATTAAAGAAAGACAAACAACAGAACCAACAAATATCTTAAAAAAAAAAATTATATTTCACGACCCAATAAAATCATGGAAAAAAAAATATATATAGTAAAAAAGATTAAATATTTAAAGAGTAAATATTTCAACACTGTGGCACACGTAAAAGAGAAAGTGTTACTCATTCACGCAAAGCTACTAAACTGATTTTGATGAAACTTGGCACAGATATAGTTTATAGTCTGGAAACACACTTTTTTATCCGGAGAAAGAGCTCTCGGGATGGCGGGTGAAATCGCATGGGACAACTACTCTTACATATATCCTTGATGTAGTATGATGTTTGCTTTTTTTTGCGTATTAAGCAACAGGTTTAATTATGTTTAACTTAAAGCTACCTTTGTCACTGGCAGGTTTCTTCGATATTGGTTGAAGGTCATACTTAAGGTTGTATGTTAACTCTTTGACGTTGGGTAATATGTTTCTCGCTGGCATTCAAGCTTATACAGTTCTTACAACAGCTCTTTGCTAACTACAACGCATCTATAAACAACATAAATCATTTGCAGAGAGGAAATAAACCTGAATCGCTCAGCTTATCGCTCCGATCGAGTCCATTGGTATATTAATGCAAAATAATTTCCCCGCTGTTATTTTTATAGGTACTTTCAATAGAATATTTGTGCAAATGCTTTGGTAGGTGAAGCGAAGTGGAGTAGAGGCGCGACAATATTGCGGGAGACGTTTATGCCACACCGCGCACTCCTCATAGAACGCCCCGCAATAGTTTCGCGTTTGAATTTCTTGAACAAACGTTATTACTGCTCCAATGGCGAAATGTTCCGCTGAAACAATTCACTATAGCGGGAACTTCAATGTCAAAGGCAAAGAAGATTGGCTTGCGAATTTCAACTTACTTTAAACGCATCGAACAGTTTGGTCCTATAGGGATTGTTATAAGTATATTCCAACATATATTGTGTTGGAATATGTAAATGAAAACAAATTTAAGCATTCTATTTTTTTAATCCGATACGAACATGCTTGTCAAAAACTTTTCCAGGTCCTTTGTAGTTTTTTAAAGGTAAAACTAATCACTTTAATTAGTCATGCAAGATGTCTGAGAATTGATTATAATTCATTAACTGACATAAAATATCTTCACACCCCTTATTCCCGAAGATGTAGGGAAGAGTGAAATCAACATTTTAACGAAATTATTTTTAAATCAGGATTGACTTGATAAGCATTGTCGCACTCTCTCCCGCTACAAGTAATATTTCTAAATTTTAAACTGCTATTACATTGCCCGATATTGTCGAAATCGATTTTCCCAACCCAAGACACGGGGGTCTCTAGCCGGGCCTTATACCACTCGACCACAGAAGCGACATGTTTTTATCACCATAGACACCGTAATTCATTTGTTATATAAAAAAAGGATTTATTAAATGATAATATCACAATAATTATCCATGGCATAAAATCTGTCTTCGTTCCTATCTATTTATTTTCATAACATGTGGGTCTGGCGGAGGGAGGGGCTGGAGCCGGAGGGCGAAGGGACGTCACTCACACGGCATAACCGAGGGTCAGTCTCAAGGCATCAGCCGTATTCCCCGAACTCGTTATTGTTTCATATCAACGACGTAATGATTTTATCAACCCTATTTAGTTAGAACATGACACATGGTGCTGTGAAATGAACAAGTATTATCTATTACGAACAATGGACGTAGCCAGTACATTATCTTCTACAATGGTAGTTAAGAAAGCAAACTCTATCTTTGGCCTCATCTTCACTTGCCATCAGGTGAGATTGAGGTCAATCGCAATCCCGACATATATGAAATAAAAAAAATGTAAATTCAATAAATAAATATCCCGGGACTTTCTTTACACACGGCCATCTGATTCCAAACTAAGCAAATCTTGTACTATGGAAACTAGACAGCTGATATATGTATTATATACTACTTTTTTAAATACATACTTATATGGTTATTTACATACAGACACAGAACAACCAGACATGTTCGTGCACACAAATGTTTTTTTAGGAATCTAATCTAAATAATGTAAATATCTATAAGTATATATTTAAAGTACTATAGTATATATAGTATATCAGCTGTCTGGTGTCCATAGTCACTCCCTCTATCTCCTTAGTTTGAAATCAGATGGCTACATCAGAATGTCCCAGGAAACTTATTTATTATCATTTAGTACGTAGTTTCTCCTAATTATTCTGTTCATTTTAATTGATACTCTGTTAAACCTCAATAAAGAGTTCTACAAAAACTTACCTACATAGGTAAGTGAAGTCGAAGAAACGATTTGCGTTGCATTTAGCCGCCGGCGGTAATTAAGAACTCAAAATCCCTCTTTGTGATAGCGTTAAGTCCATAACCAGCTACAGAATTTGCTGGAGTTATTAAATTACCTACTATTATTTATTATGAGAAAATAAATATCTTAATGAATTACTTTTTATTTTAAAGCATTTAATCTACGTTATAAAACTATACTATATTTCCTATTATCAATTAAATAACATGCTTTTATAAAAGCTAAAAGGAACATAGACATCAATACAAAAATAAGTTATTTAAATGTTATTCTTATATTAACAGCGATTAAATACATTTATAATTGTGAAAATACGTCATTGTATTCCATATTTACATCTAAGCACCGTGCTTTTGTAACTGCCGTGGTATCAAATGTGAATTGTCCAAGAATATGACAATGTCTTAGACCGGGACGGTATGCTATATGTCATAAAGAATATATATCAATATGGCGAGGGTTTGATATATCAATAGGGTTGGCGATATTACACGGTACACAATACAATAACAATTAAAATTGCTATTCATATTGGAAATGTTGCCAGTCTTAACACGCATCCGTTGAACTTACATATCCGTTACAGAACTTTTTTTTATTCATTGTAATTTTTATTTAGCAATAGGAACTCCTTTCCTTAAATTTACTTTTGCATTATGTTTCAATGTAAGTTTATTAAATAAAATTTGGTACCAGTAATAATTATTTATTAAATAAACAGGAACGCTTATTAAACTGGGTGGATTAGTCGCTTCGTTTTTATACTTCTTATTATAGCCTGCTAATTATAAAAGGTGGTAGCTTTACAATGAAATAGAAGAGGATGAAATATTCATAGCCGAGCCGGGTACTTCTATAAATAGTTCTATCAATTTATTTATTGAAATATTTATTATTATTTATTTATTTATTGAATATATTTACAAAATTTGGTAATACATTATAAAATGTGTTTACTTTTTTGGAAACTATCTGTCCCCCGCGGTTTCACTCGCATTCCCGAGGGATATAAGCATACATCTTAATATATATATTTCTTGTGTGCGTGTGTATGTGACTGAACTCCTCCTAAACGACTGGACCGATTTTGATGAAATTTTTTGTGTGTGTTCGTGGAGATTCGAGAATGGTTTAGATTTACAATTGGACCCGGTAGGTGGCGCTGCGAGCGAATTCCTGCATTTTTGTATGGACTTATTTTGACAGAACGACGTCTGTCCGGGCAGCTAGTATCTATGTATAATTTTTGTTAACATAATTAATTTCGATGTAGACAATTAAGTTCAACATTACTATAACCCTTTGTGGTTTCTAAATGCTGTTTAAAAGTTAAATGATGTATGTTTTTTTCTATAAATTGGTAATAAATAAAATATATATTGAAGCATATAAACCTTTCTCTTGAATAATTCTATATATTGATGACAACCGCATCAAAATCCGTTGTGTAGTTTAAAAGTGAAGCGTACAAACGGCGAAAGCGACTCTGTTTCACTGAACCACTAATAAATAAATCAGATAATGTAAAGTCTTTTGACCCCCCACGCAACGCCCTGAGCCCGAGGTCCGAGCCCCACAGGGAGCACCCTCAGTGTGCTTGTTGTTTAAAATCTAAATGTACTTTCGGCTGAGAGCTCCTAGCGCTCGCCGGAATTGTCCGCGTAAGGGTGTAAGAGCCATCTGAGGCTAACACCTTCGTCCCTTCCAAAAAAAAAAAAAGACTCTGTTTTATACTATGTAAGGATGTCTAAATATTACTATTTGCGTCGATTGTTTAAATAAAAAGTTGGTGGTGACGGATTCTTATCATACACATTGAATTATTGCTTTCAATTCTTTTTTATTTTATTTAATAATATACAAGATTTTTTTTTCGTCAAATATCCATATTCTATGTCGAATTTGTTGTTATGATGAAAACTTGTGACAGTAGAAGTATCACTGAAGGACACATTTTTTTTATTATGATCTAAAATACCATTCCAAATTTCGTGTCGATTTTCAAAAATATTCTTTCGTACAATCCTTGTCCTTACATTTATAAAAAATAATATATGAGAACTATTTTTATTTAAGTATAACCATGTAATAATAATGTTGAATATAGAAGACACAAACTAAGCAAACCAATTTTTTTTATTAAAATTGTCATTCAAAAATAAGATTCTATTCCAATTTCCGAATTTTCTTCTTTTCAAAAAAAAATCGTTCATACAAACATGGTCCTTACAATTATAAAAAAAAACCTTTTTTTTATTTATATAGATGGGCTCAAGCATAGAATATATAGTGTTGACTACAGAAGACACAAACAGTGCAACATGTGACTCAGTGTTCATCAACGTGTTTTTTACGGTGAATTCCCATTATCAGAATTAGTAGGATTTCTTCTAAAGTTCTACGTAGGTCTACAATCTCTTGACAGACTGAGTTACAGCACTTTACAACAGGGGGACTGATTTCAATTAGAATGTTTGTATAGACATTAAGTGACTGGGGACTAATAAATAACCCTTTTTTTATTATTTCTTTTTACATTTTAACTCTTTAAAGATTCTATGATAAATTATTCTCAGATGAATTGTAAAACATTTATATGTATTGACATATTTCCGTGCTGCTCAGCTCATTGTTTTGAGCTGAGGCTTGTGATTCCTCAATATATAGTATTACATTTATTTTTTCTATTGGTAAATAACTCTTTATAACTATTAGTGGCAGCCATGTAAAGAAATATTAATTCCAGACTGAAATCCAAATTATTGTTAAGGAACTATACCTAACCCAGAATGCAAGACAGCTAAGCTCTGAAAATATAATTTGCAAATTGTGAAAATTTGTAATAGTTAGTCTAGTCACATTCATTGTACTTAGGCACGCCATACCATGTTCATAGTATTTAAACTAGGCAAATCTTTAAGGAGGTAAGTGTTTCTGAGACAATATTCTAGTTTCTATGAAGTCAAAAATAGATCCTTTAATACCGTAACGGCTAAGTTGTACAATTTATTATAAAAACCTTAACATGAATTTTTCAAAAAAAACACAAATATTCCATATTCAAAAGAGCCTTTAATAGAAACTAGCTGTCCCCCGCGGTTTCACCCGTGCTCCCGAGGGATGTAGCATTTTCCCGGCACATAAAGTATCCTATGTTACTTCTAATACCTCCAAGAATATGTGTACAAAGTTTCATGATGATCGGATCGACACATAATTTAAAATACTTTGTCGGTGTACACAAAATTATTGTCGCTTAGTGACAGTATAATATTCTTTATCTCAATAGCATCACAAAGCTGTATATAAATACTCATTTGCGTAATTTAATAAAAAATAACACCAACGCTTTAAAAATAAATCATAACTGAGATAAACTTGTGACCAATATTACGACAGTTCGCCAATTCCGATGATAAGACAGATAAAGATATCCACAAGCACGTAGCTAATGCGAAAGGGGCTCATTACATTGTGTTGACACCGACAAATGCCCCTTTACATATTCTCACTGAGATCCCGAAGATTGAGCCATGAAATTGAAAACGATCCCTTTGAAGAAATTTATTCCAAGCACGAACTGCTCTCCCACTCCGGCGAAGAGGAGATTTGCTCGTTTATTTTTATGAAATTATTAAAGAAACACTTCATTCTTGTCGCAGCCTAGTATAATTAAGGTTATAGCGTAATTTTATATACCAATTACTTATTACTTTCAGATGCCTATTTGAACGTATTGAAGCTGCAAAATAGCTCCGAAATCAAGATACACTATTTTATACTATCAGGATACACTATTATTTATTATTATACTATATTAAGTACGTAATCGCCCCTGGATTGGTGAAGTACCCGAAGACGGTGCCAACGCTCTTTTTTTTTTATACCACTTGGGCCGACAAACAAGCAGTTGCTCAACCTGATGGTCACCGCAGTCTATGGACATTTGCACCGCCAGGGGCATCGCCAATGCGTTGTCGCGTTCTCTATAAGCTCACCATACGATGGGATTAAAATATATTTTGTGAATACATACGGAGGTCATACAAAAGTCCTTATATTTATACCTAATATATAATTTCCTGGTAACCTGTAAAACAGGGTTTCCTAGTACGGGTACCAGTCTCTCACAAAATTTTATAGAAATATAGCAAACTTTACAATGGAAATTAAGCTTTTTAGTTTTTAAGAACTTTTGTGAAAGAAGAAAAAAAACATGTTTATTATTTTTTATTTATTTATATATTTACATTATGTCTGGGACATACCAAAAACAAACAGGTTCTACAGAAAAATATTATCCTAGGGGGGAATCGAACCCACTACCCATGGCCTGGCGGCCTGGGAATCTAAATTGAATTGGTAATTGGAATATCTCCATACATGACAATGTTTCACCAAGTATTTGATCGAATTAACAGCAAAGGTCCAAATTAAAAATAAAGATATATTGGTAAAATCCGCTCTTGAAGAAATCCTTAAAAAATGGCTCACACGGCAAACATTATCTACTCGTTGAAATACAGAGATAAACAAATGGTTTCTTATTTTTTCCACAAGGCTAAATATGCCGAAGGAGGTCATCTATGTTCTAATACTTACTCAAAAATTAAAAGGGACTTGTGGTTTAAAGAAGATTTCAAAATTCATTTTTATATTCGCTGCCAGTGTTATTTATTTTTCGGACAAAAGACATGAATATATATTTCTGGTTTATAGGTAACCGTAAATAATCTAATCACATTTCTATTATTTAAATTGAAATGGTATATCGATTTTGTATTTATAAACATATCTTTACGCCTAATATCGCCAAAGAAGTCGTATTAGTGTGACCTTATTGCAACGAAGATATTTTAAGTCCAAACGTGACGGCGAGCATCTCATTCTCAACATCAATCCAGGTCTTCAGGTTGAATCATTACGGCTAAATCGTAGGATTTTAGGGTCTCTAACTAAGCTTTGTAACACTGGACCTATAGTCATTAACCTTCAGTTATAATTACTTATACTCAGTGCCGGATTAACCACGAAGCAAGAGTAGCAATTGCTACGGGCCCCGCGCAAAAGGGGGCCCCGCGTGTCTAAGGCCGCCCACCACCGATTGTTTTTTTTACCACTTTATACTTAAGAACCCATAGCAGACTTAAGGCCCTCCGTCAATTTGCTAAGGGCCCCGCGCTTGCTTAATCCGGCACTGCTAATACTAAATTCATACCTTAGTTTAATAGTTTTTTTTTAAGTTAGAATGTTCAATAACACATAAAACAAAATAACCTTCTGACTATACTTCAATGTTATAAAAACTCGACCCGGATGAGAGGGTTATGTACTATCAGATTTGAGATTACCCACCATGATTTATTTCTTGAAAAAGTACCTATTTGGTATTAAAATACATTTATTTGGCAGATAAGTTTACCTAAGTTAGCAATTAGATAAAAACTGTAAAAATACGAGATAATTTGTTGCCAACGCAAATGTTGAATAGGTATAACTAAACCTACCTACGAACTAACAAACTATTCTTAAACTTAAATAATTATTTAGTATTACTACTTAACTCTACAAAAAGCCATATAAATTACTCAATTGGAAGTTTCACAAGAAATTTCCCAACTTCACAACAATAAAAATCGTTGGAAAGTGCTCACTACTATTTTTAAGCTTTTAACTTGCATTTAAGTTTTAAGAAGAATTATGAATCGGAATTGAAGGAAGTAAAAGTTTGAGTGAGTTATATGAGAAAAAAGGCAACTTATTTGGAAAATGTGAAAGTAAACGGTGTTTTCATTTTCGTTTCATTTTAATTTACGAGAACGTATTTAAACAATATTTTTTTGCATATTTCTAGGTATTCTCACCTTTTTCTTTTGGTTGTTTTATTTTTGCTCTCTTTTTTAACTGTCCTTCCTTAATCTTAAAACTTGTCAAATAGATAAATAAATAAAATAAAATACTACATAAATATATTGGGACATTCTTTTACACGCGGCCATCTGAAACTAAGCAGAGCTTGTACTATGGAAACCAGATAACTGATATACTACACATACTACTTTTTATTTTTCTAAATACATACATATTTAGATAAACTAAATAAATAGCTACTTAATGGAAAATAACATAAGGTGCTTTGTATCACCGGAACTCGGTAGAAGCCGCGGGGTGAAAGATAGTATTGTTTTTTACTTCAAACGCGTTACGGGCGAGTCTACTCAGATCACACTTCCCACGGGTCATTATGTTGGTGCGAAATGGCTCTGCGGTCGCTGCGATGATTAGTCAGCGTTCTGTGAAATCATAAGCATTGGGACTGGGAAGGCACCGAAGAGCGAACCGCTCGAGTAACTGCGTATTTAGCGAATGAGACAGAGCAGAGGTCGCGACGAAACATCGTCGAGATATACCTTACAGAATAACACCGCGTCCATGAAATGACAAAATTCGAAAAATTATACACAAAGCTTTAATTAACGACAATACATATAATTAAAATACCCGAAATCTAATAATAGGTACTAATTGCACCTTAAATATGTGTTTATATGTTCACAGCTGGATTTATTCGCTGCTGGTGCGCTCAACTTTTGTACTTTTTCATCCGGCAAAGCTTGCCAGCCACACGTTCTCTATTACTCGAAACTCGCGCTCTCCATTATCTCTGCAACCGAATTTGTTTTAAATTTCCTCACCACTTTCAGGCAAAAAATACACATCCCGTATGTATTTAGTGCGCTGCCTAATAAACTTTTGTTCTGCTCGCAATGTTTTGTCATTACAGCGGCAGTTTATCACTCACAAGTTAGATTTGATAATTAGTTACCGGCCTGATAATAAATATCCCAGGACATTCTTCACACATAGTTACCTGATCCCAAATTAAGCAGAGTGTACTGCTTGTACTATGGCTACCAGGTAACTGATATACTTCATTTACTACTTTTTAAATACATACTTATATAGATATTTACACCCAGACACAGAACAAACAGTCATATTCATGCACACAAATGTTTGTCCTGTGTGGGAATCGAACCCACGACCTGCTGCTTGGCAGTCAGGGTCTCAAACCAAGCAAGCTGGCTCGTCAACTTAATGTTAACCTATAATTTATCTTATTTTCAGTATTATAATCTCTGTACTTGCACGTTCTGACCCTCATTGTAAAGCACAAACGACTTTATCGTATAAAGAAGCAAAAATATAAAAATATCGCGAACGCAATTCGTCATGTCATTATGCAAGGAAAGGGCGAACTTTACGAGTATAATAACACGAGATGTCTGACTCGGTATACCTCATGAATGGTGAAATGTTCTTTATTGTGCCGTGTTTTATGTGAACGATTAACCTTTTAATGTTAGCCGGACGCACAAAATGAAATCCCCAATCGAGATATACGAGACTTTATTGGCAGACATTTCATAGAGCTATGTTATGCTGGCCATTTCCGAACATCATAATGTTAATTCTCCAAATATGCTTTAAATCAGAGTTCGAAGATTTTAACTAGGTCATCTATTTCAACCTCTTTTCAGCCAACTACGTTTGACTCTATCTACTGATACCTAATTATAGCATAACCCACGATAAATATTTTTTCAGTTGTTCATAAAAGGTTACCCTTGCTCGCTAATATGATCATAACGACACCTTTTTATTTCTCGTTATGTATGTACCATTTAGTAACAAAACTGTACCTAACATTAAATTATAATTTCGAGAGCCAGCGTATGATAAAACAATAATTTCAGTTTAATTTTACCTAACGCGGTCATTATCTTTAACCTAAACAAATTTTCCTGAATTTAACATCTTGTAAATCCTAATTGTTTTGTAAAGTCTTCGAAGAGGTCAGAGGAGAGGACCAACTTAATTTGTTTTTGATGAATACTGCCTAATCATGTTGTTCTTGTCAAATCATGCGGTTAATGAATCCTTTCCCCTTCTAACCTAGGCTCCATTTTCTTAATAGGTAAACATTTTTAAATAGGGTACCGGACTGCGTTGTCAAATCAGTTACTTTTTATCATCTGTCAAAACGCACTACTAGTATATAGAGTACTAACTTATGACATCATCATTTTTGATACTCAATTGCTGTACTTTTTTTGATTGCTTATATGCTGATGCTATAAATTTTGCTGTAATCGCAAAATTAAAATTGAAGGACATTAAAGGGGTGTTTTGAGACAATCTTTTTGATGAATGATAATTCGCAATTTAATTTTAATACAGTCCGCTCCCTATTGCATCACGATAGGTAGATAGGTACTGAACTGGTAAAATATTGAATAAAAATTCGAAAATGTGAATGTAAGCGAAGAGGAAGCTTGCCGAATAGGGTCTGATCAAAATGCTTATTATGATGGCACAATGCTTGCAATCACAGCGCTTCTTATCAATCCAAGCTAACATATTTGAATTTCTTTGATATATTTTTGTCTCAGTCTTTGCAAGCATCATGCAGCGAAACTAAGTATATGAATTTAAGTAAACATGATCATTGGTGTATTTTAAGTCTCTTATACTAAGATGGAGTGACTCCTCTCTTCCAATATTATTTTGACCAGCTTGACTGCCGACCTGGACTGAGTCGCTGGAAGCCGCTGGATGGTGAAAGTCCAGGGGAGGAGGCCGTAGTTCAGCAGTAAACATCCCAATAAAATCTAGTACCTAGACTATTACACTTCTGTCCACATGGATCAGCACTTCTTATGGTATTTTAATTACCTACTTAGCTACTAAAACACATTAGAATATGTTTAGTATAAGTTTTTACTAAATACCACGACTAACGTGCAACATAAAAATATTATAATTGAGATCTTTCAAAGCTTCGTCAGCAATCAGTTGAGTATATAACACAATATTTGTATAGAGTTATATATGTACGTAAATAAAGAAATAACTACAGTTTAATACAGGTACATAGAGTAATTAATGGTTTAAATTCCAACGTGTTAATAACGTTCATTCCCTTGATGTATTTTACATAGTCAAGAGAAAATGTCATTACGCCGGACATGTTCAATTATCGAATAGTCGATAAATACGAATAGCTAGCAATAGCTACAGCTTAGTATACGTGGTTATTGGCTGGAGCTAGCTGATATGGCACGAACAAGATAAGTGAACGAACAGTTATTAGATTCTAATACAACACAAAACATCTCTAATTTTCTTGTTTAAGTTGTAAGTAATTATTGTCATTTTCTATTTTGTACTCTTGTTATTTCTTTTTTTTTTGTTTTTTTTTTTGTTTTTGATTGTTAGCTTTATTAAGTATTTTGTAATTGTTAAATATAAAAATATGTAAAATTGATATTATAAAATAGCCAAAAAGTCAGAATAGAAAAAAATAATTTAATAAAATAAAAAAGAATGTAACCTTGCTGAGTTTCTTGCCGGTTCTTCTCAGTTGAAGGCTGACTTCCGAACCGGTAGTAGCTTCAGTAACTTTAAATTTGACCTTCATAAGTGCCTTCTGAGGGCCTAAACTGAATAAATGGTTTTGAATTTGAATTTGAATTTGACATATAATAGCAATGCAATTAAACCAACCATTTTAGTTTCTCTCTTTTGCTTTAAAAAATCTTTCAAATGCATGATTAACTAAATGGCATAGTACCAATTAGAAATATATTCATTCTTAACTGAATTTAACATCTTGTAAATCCTAATTGTTTTGTAAAGTCTTTAAAGAGGTCAGAAGAGAGGATAGTACCTATATAGTGCAGTCATTGAAGCATTATTGCTCCGATTTTTTTTACTGTGAACCGAATTGCATACAATTTTGGAATTAGGTTTATCTTACCCTTAACTTCAAAAGTGAAAATGATTTGAACTCCGCAACCACCCTGGGGGTGGTTGCCACCCCTTCTCGGGGGTGAATTTTTTTTTTTTTCAAAATAATCTCGGATATCGATAGAAGGCCTAATTTTAAGCAAAAAATCATCTATAAAGTTTTTCAAAAAATCCAATACTTTTCAAGTTATTGGCAATTGAAAATTCGCAATTTTTTCATGTTTTTCATCGGTTTTTTGCAAATATCTCCAAAAATATACGTTTTATCGAAAATTTTATGAAGAACAAAATTGTCGCAGGTAAAACAATGAACAATTTGGTTTTTTATAAAGTATTCTAAGTGCAATATTAAGCTAGATATTAATGATCAAAGATGACGTTTTTTATTTTGTCTGAAATTTAATCGATGTGGTCAATGCCATCTAGCGGCGAGCAGATGCATTTTATGCATTCTAATACAAAAGGGTTTTGTAGTGCTTGAAATAAGCTTTAAAATGAGCACTATTAAAAGTCTTTTGCACGTAAAATAAGTGAGCTGTATTGCAAATAAGGGGAGCATCTAATTTTTTTTCTTTTAAATCAATGGGTTTCATAAGTGCCATTTCCACCAAAATTAAAATTAATCGTATTCCGCCTAGAATTAACTTTATTATGAAGAGTTTGATAGATAGTATCAGTTTGGCTGCTTCAGGACACATATTTTTCAAAAAAGTCACGATTAAAAAAAAAAAATCTAATTTTTAAAAAACCCACTTTTTTTTTCATAATATCTCAAAAATGACGACAGATACGTATAAAAGTGTACGGATTAAAAATTTAGGTATTTTTCTGATAAACAATTTTGTTCTTTTTGTTTTTTCTGTCAAACAAAAATTGACGGAGATATGATTGTTTAAAGAGCGCAATCACAGCCTCTCTTAAGCCCTTTAACCCTTCGCCGTTTTAGAAAAAGGTTTTTTACTATATATTGCAATGGAGGATGTTGTAGTTTAGATTGTAAATAGTATAAGTTGTGATAGCATGAAAATTGAAGGAGTTATGGTCCAAAAACTTATCATATTTTTTTCTACTTACTAACTGAAAATTTCGGAGTGTGAATATTTGGAGCAATGTGAAAGTACGCAGTATAATAGAGACCCACAACTATTGTAATGTGTATATATATACATAATATGGCTCATATGTGTTGGAAACGTAGGCATGAATACATACCAACGTTCTTATATGTATATATAACACATTTGAGTGAAGGGGCCAACGAAAAAGCCATGTGATCAGCTGTGCGTGCTTCATTTATTCGTTATAATGTGACCAGTATATTTCCGTCTGCAAAGGAACTTTTTATTATTTGTTTTTATTTATTTACTGTTTCATATATGTATAATCATTTTCGAGAGTGTGAAATAATATTTAAATCCTATTCATTTTATCAAAAAAAATTTTTTAACAATTTTTTATCAAGGGGTAGTTTTCAAGGGTTGAAAGGGGGTTAAAAATTTGATAATTATTATAGAGAATATAAAATATTACTTACTCTATATTTACATCTTTTTATGTCATACCAAAGTATTTTTTTGTGATATTTTCAATTTAGGGGTTGTTTGCAAGGGTTGTAAGATTTTCAAGGGGTTGAAAATGATTTTAATATGAGGTAATTATGTTAGAAAATACTTTACAATTTCACCACTTACTATTAGACATGTATTCTAGCGATAAAATGGCTCAATGTCAATTTTTCCATTAAGGGGTTGTTTACACCCCTTAAAAATAATAGGCGGAGTTCAGATCATTTTCACTTTTGAAGTAAAGGGTAAGATGAACCTAATTCCAAAATTGTATGCAATTCGGTTCACAGTAAAAAAAATCGGAGGTAAGACCGTATTTTTCGCTTTAATGACTGCACTAATAAGGAATAAATAAATTTTAAACTAGATTGTGGTTACAACTATCTATATTGGATATAAATAATCATTATAAAATGGACCAAAAAATATACTAAGTATTACAAATTTCAAAAGTGAGTGAACTCAACTGAGATTTTGTCATAGTTTTTTAGAGATAACATTTGGAAATCCCCATCCATTACAAATAGGAGTCAATGTTAAATAATAATTGCTTTATTTTATTTTCTAAATCTTTTGACTAAACATTATTTAGATTTTAAATATATAGAATAAGTAGGATTTGACAGGCCAGTTGGTGGTTAGAGACCCTAACTGCAGGTCGTGGGTTCGATCCCCATCCAGGACAAATATGTGTGTCTATGAACATGTGTCTTTGTTCCGTGTCTGGGTGTAAATATCTATAAAAGTATTTATTTGAAAATAAAAGTAGTAGGTAATATGTAGTATACCAATTATCTGGTTCCATAGCTCAAGCTCTGCTTAGTTTGGGATCAGATGGACGTGTGTAAAGAATGTCCCGGGATATTTAGTATTAGATCCCATAACTAAAGGCAAAATATTATTACAAACATACACACAAGACCTCTTACTTCAAACCCATACCGTGTACATTCCGTCGAAAGTAAATAGTATAGGGCTACGTAAAGATTCGAAAGCCACACTCTTAGATTGATGGATTGAATCAGCGTCACTAGTAATAAGAAATTAAAACGCAGGCACTAACTAATTGTATTTTTCAATTAGAGCTACGTCCGGCGTCGAAGTCACTGTCTGTTTATAAGGCCTATATTACAAAACAGCGATTAGCGATTGATCTCGTTACGGAAAAAATTCTAAACCGCGTGTCAGAGCAATTTGAAAATATTTATTCCACAGGACAATTTTTTTTTATTATTTATTTTATAATATTTTACATTTATTACTATTATGACATTAACAATTTACAGATATTGAATTGAAACTGAATATTGTGGATATTCAGAAGTTTATTAACGTACCCTTCATCATTTCCTGTTTTAATTTTTTAAATCTTACTTACCATGAATTTTTCAGAACTTCCCAGCGGACGCGGATGCAAACGCAAGGGGAAAAATATAAACTAAATTAATTAATGCACTAATATAAATTTATATGAATTGGTTGGTAACGATGGTTGGAATATATTTATTGTACTGAAAAGGAACTTTTGCTTACTGCCTTATGGGAAGGTCTTAAATAAATATAATACAAAATAAAATAAAAATTGGGGAAATTTTATTATTGTTTAAAAATATTTACTGTTCCACGACACAAAATGTTCAAGTTCAGGTTTCAAACTAACTTTATGCCAGTTTCTCTTCTAGGTAGCTTAGCTGTGAAGCATAAACAAAAGCTGAATAGCTTACTCGTCACTTTTACACGTATAATTTATTAGTAAATAACCTTTATCACGAGATGTCACGTTGGGACTTCAAAAACTATCAATGGATAGTGGGTGTGCTACAGCTGCCTATCTCTTCTGAGATAATAGGCGTAAAGAAGATATGTTAGTAAATGAACCGCCCGCGCGTGCGGTGACCGCAGCTCGGTGCGCTCTGCCGTGGCACCTCCGTCACAGTCCCACAGTCGCCGAGACGTCGACATTGGATAAATAATTCTACTCGCGCTTATCCACTTCAACTAGAACTAAATTACATTTGTGGTAACGGAGAGCTGTCTGCCCTAGCCGTGCACGATACGACACCACTAGGTGCTCTTTGCACGTTATAGGGTTCCCTATTCAAATAAGGGAGACTTTTAGTTTCACTATGCCAGGTTGTCTGTTTGTTATATCAATTTTACTCATAAAATATTAAGTCGACGTTGAAGGCACATTTTTATAAAATGAAAACTTAGCATATAGATACTGATAAATATGATGAAAGGAATCGATTTTATTTATGTTTTTCCAAAGCCTGCTAATCGTTGATGGCCTTACCATTGAAATAAATCTTTTTTCACCTTTATCTGAACATTATCATTATCTGCATACTATCCCCTGTTAGACTATGGGTTGATATTAATAATATTGATGCAGATTTACCTGAAACTTGGTTAGTATAAATATTTGTTAAAACTAATAACTAAATTACACAGAATTCCAAATTTATCTTCTATAGTGGTGCGACGACAGAACTATTCAAGTTTGCAATCAAAAATGTTCGTGTCGATATAAAAATGAATAAGAGTCTGAACGGAGATCGCTGACAGGATATCGCAGATTAAATCGCGGAATGGAACACTAGTTTAAAAGAAAATATATATGAAATTCACAGATAGTTCATATTTTTTTATGATACAGTTGAATTTTTAGAAAGTTGTTGGAGGACACATTGCCATGTCTTCCGAAGCACAATTTCATCAAATATTCATCTGAAAAGTCACCTTTCATCCTGGTTTATTTTTTAAGACCTATCAAAAGGTACCCCGTACGACGATTTGTGCGTTTTATTTTCATCCCTGAATTTCATGTATGGAATGACTCGCCGAAACAAAAAAAGATTGTTTTATTTTTTCGCTGCACTAATTTATGTGTACCTATATGTAATGTAATTTCATAAATAAATGTTGTACCTGCGTAAATATTAGAAAAATATATATGTAGTTTATTTACCAGTAACATTTCATGTCGACAATCTACGAGCATATGGGTTTTAGTATTTTTTATTTTGTGATGATGTGGCCAACACCTTCCACGAACCAATCTTGAACCAATAGAACTGCTTCTTTAGTGCTACTGCCGGATCACACTAAGAGGTGCTTGGTGGCACTTATGTTACTTTAGGTTATTTTCCAGCCAAACGAGTTTCCATCCCCGAACGCTTAACCTCATTCTAGGATTCGATGTGACCATTCAACTTCTCCATCACAGAGGTAACTATCATCGTTAATATTGTGTTTCTACGAGACCCTAGAAGTTATTCAAGAGGCACCCGCATTTATGGGCATGACTATGAGTTGAAGGAGTCAAAATTTAAAAAGTTCTAAACTAACAATGCACTAAACGTTTGTGATTACAGGTTTCAGTCCATGTTAGTAAAATCACTACATTTATTTAGTTACCTCCCGTAAAGGTTTCATGACTTTCTCCAACTTTTAGCGAGTATTTTTATAAACAATACAACGACCATAGATAGTACAAATGCAAACTCCATATAATTTTTAATCAGTTGATAAGAAAAAAAAAATTATGGTTGTAAGGAATTCCAATAAAGCCAAGATGATTTTAGTCATTTATCTCATTGTGGCCAAAGCTAAGGGAGATATATGTAACTAAACCCGATTACCCTCTTGGAGTTTCCCTTGTGTTCAAAGTAAATGTATTGGAGCGGAATGTTCCACGTCAGAGGTAAAAGCAAGTATTCATGTTTAATTTCACCCGGTATGAGAGCCCGTAAAAACTCTTTTATCTGGACCCAAATTCCTAAGAAAGAATTATTTCTTGAAGAGTGTATAACAAATCCAACATTGTATAGAGACAATAGCATTGTTGTATAATAATACTAGAGACTTTTGTTAATTTCACAAATCACAGATTTTTTTATCATTTCTTAAGTGTTATTTTTAAAACGACCTACTAAAATTTAAGCTTTGATTTGGTTATTAGGTTTACTTTCACCGCAATAACGGTTTAATATCGAGAAATAAATCGAGAAAAGAGATGTGTAACAACAATTTTATTTAAAAACAATATTTCTTTGTAAAATTTTAACAGTCAGTCCAGGGTACAGAAACACGTGAAAGAAGGCAATTATGAGTACTCGGCTGGGATGCCATCTTTCGACCAGTCGAGGTCCACAGTCTTGCCGGATCGGGCGCTTTCTTCAGCTGCAGTCGCTATCTTACTTACAGCCAGGGTTTGCCAACTAGTCACTTCCATTGGTACGCCATCTGTTAATAAATTACCATTATTATACGTTGCCATCACAAGCTCATACGATTAATCTTATTGCACTACTTGGATTAGTAAACCGAACTATAAATATATTACTTTCTCCTTAAAACGGTATCGATTGTCAAAAAAGCTGTATGAAGATTTAGTACTTACGTTGCACAACATCCAAGAAATGCTCCATCTCAAGCTGGTAGGCGAGCTTGTAGCGAGATGGGAAAGAGTAGAAGATTGGTGTCTGCTTGATGCCCTCCTGACCGATGACCACCTCTGTCGAATGGCATGGTCTCTCATTCTCCACCTTAATCATACCTACAATAAAGAACAAAATTTAAATTCGACTCTCCGTTAAGGCGATGATGTTAAAGTAAAAGCTAAAAAGTAGTATCGAAGTAATATAATACCTTTGTTTCCAAAAACTTCAAGTCTCTGGTCGTAGCCGTATGCAGAATAGCGGCTGTTATCACCAAGGACGACGGCACCCGAGGGGAAAGTGAGCAGGAAAGCAATAGTGTCGAAATCATCGATAGCTTTTATCTCAGGGATGAGGGCAGTGGCAGTTGCTTGCACTCGGATCGGCAGCTCCCCCATCACCCAACAAGACATGTCGATGTCATGTACCAGACAATCATGGAATACTCCACCTGATAATATAATATTTAGTTCAAAACTGTTTTTATTTTGATCAGTACTAAGTTAAACTTCATTGCATCATTACGTAGTTAGGCAAGTATAATTCCAGATAATTCCATAAATAAATGAGTAATATTTGCAAACTACTTTGTAAAGATAAGATATCTTATATTGAGGTCAATAAATTTTCTACTAAGTATTTATATTTAAGGTTTAGGAAAATTTGTGATAAAATTCAAGAAAATGATAATAACATTATAAAAATTATGAGATATGAATAATATTTGCTGTTATGTAAACAATATTATCTATAATAAATAGGATCCAAATAAGCCTATAATAATATAATATAATCATGTCCATATTAAATAAGGTTAATAATTATCATGATTGATCCCAAGTAGACATGGCAACAACTGTAAACATATTTTATCACCGAACAAAAGTTTATGTATTAGACCTTGAGGGAACTCCGCCTATGACGTGCCCCTAGAACAATATGAAATTATAATAACACAAATATATTTAATTTTATGGGTGTGCTTCTACGTCATACTTTATACCTACTACTTGGGTGTAGCATGAGTAGCAACGTCGCGTATAAGTTCGTATACTCACATTGTATTGTTATATAATAACATTATCTATATTATTTCTTGTACATTGGTAATCAATAATAAAGTTAAATAATATATATTTTTTGTATAAATAGCGCGTGAAGTAATATTCCACAAATTCGATTGATAACAATCATAAACATATTATAACTCTTAGTATGATAAAACATTTTTTTTTGCTTCGATAATACGCCCAGTTACTAACCACCCAAAACAGCATGTAGAATACGAAGTACATCGTACGTTAACAAACATCAAATGAAACAGAAATACAGCCCATGATTTTTAATATTATACTTCTAAATAAATAGAGTTAATTAAGAATTTATAGATCTATAATAATAGGGATGGCACGGCATCCTTAAATATCGACACTTTCGGACCACCCTTTCCTGTCGAAGAAAGAGTGAAGAAGAGTGACCCATTCTCTACAAAGCTTTTTACCCCTACCCTTGAAGCAATAAGGAAACCGCGGGAAAGACTTGAAATCGGAGGTGTACCTATAGATTCGATTCGCCCATGAATACACATAGGTATCAAGGCCATATAGTACCTATATATGATATACCACATAAAACAAGAATAAAAGGTTGCAGTCTGGAAAAGCAATTGGACTATAATAAATATTACATGTAGGGCAACCTTCCACTAGCATTAAAGCGAAAACTCATTCCCGTGTATTCCCTCACACAAATTTATCACGAGAAGTTCACATGAGGTCAGCACTCCAAAAATTTTTTGCGTGTCTGCTTAAAAATTACTATTCTGCGCTACTAAATAAATATCACTGAAGTTTCTCACGAGACAACAGCTAAATTGGGCTAGTCTCGTCTGCCGGATCTCCAAATGAGTCTGACAAAACGCAAAGCGGAGTCGTGAAACCAAACTCTTCATTGTTGAAGAGATGAGTTTGGCCGACCCTCCTCGCAAAAGGCAGGAAAGAGCGGAGAGAGCGTAAGAGAAGCCTTTTCCCAGCATTGGGCCGATCTAAGCTAAATATATGGATAATGTTATTATTAATGATAGGTACGTGGCTCGATTTGCTACTTAACATAGTGTAACTCCAATAGTCTTTTAACTTCTTACTTCCCATCTGACGCGACAAAACATCGAGGTTAGTCGAAATTGTTTATATTTCTATATACGTCAACAAAAATTGCAACTAAAACATTAACTTAATTCGCGAAACTACACAATGAAAAGGAATTCTAATGTACAGGATATTAACAACAATACTGCTGCTGAAGATCAAGTGTTTATAATATACAGCTGGTAAATGCCTTATTTAACTTCGTTTTAAAAGAAATTCATAAATTACCTGATGTCTTCAAGTACTCCACAGAGGGTAAGGGTGAATCTCTTGCTGTAACTTTAACAATTTGCACGTGACCCACTTCTCCTTTTCGGACTCTGTTTTTGAGACCCCTGTAAGCAGGATCAAAACGGCGATTAAAAGCAGCGAACAGATTACGCCCCTTGGCCTTCGCTGCTTCATAACACTTCTTAGTGTCCTCAATATTCTCGGCGATGGGCTTCTCACAAAACACATCTTTATCATTGGCTAATGATTTGACTACGATATCATGGTGAGTCCAGGTAGGAGAACCAATGAATACGACATTAACACTGAAAAATACAAAAATACTCATTTCATGATTTATTTTTTACGAGGTTCCGTAATGTAAATTGCACATATTTCCAAAATGTATAAACGTATCTTGATCAAATCAATTTCTATTAAAAATGTTTAATTTTTTACAAAATCCTACAACATGTAATGATAATGTTGTGGTCGCAGTTTTATTTAACCGGAGTACCGATCGACTGCTTCATTTTCGGAATGGAATGTCATGTCATGGAAATTAGTAAAGACAAAACAGAAGTCATTCGATTCAATAGATAGATAACCCAATCAGTATGACATCCAAATCGGGTGTGCAAACAATCAAAAGAGTCAGATAGATCCAAAAATCGAAAATGTGTCTTGAATGGTTCAGATAATAAGATATATTTGACAACAATTGATAACAGTACCATAAAAGGATATTTAACGGAATATTTCAACCGGGTACCCGTACCTTTTACCACTGTAGGATTGCGTCAAATCTTTTTTTAACGGCAGTTGTAAAATAAGTTTATAGGTAAAGTCGAATACCAGATAATAGTTTCCCCAAGTAAGTCCCAACAACAGTATATTTTGAGTTTAGAACATTAACCGACTGGGACTAGCGGTTTTAAACTACCCTGCTAGATTTTAAGCACTATTTCAAACTTATTTATGACACTAAAAAGTATAATGTACATTTTAAAGATTTTTTGAATATGTACTATCGGCGAAAAAAACACTATGTGTACACAATACTTATATCGTATATGGTGGACGGTGTATCTGTAGTATTAGTATTAGTATAACTATAAATATGACAAAAATGATTTTGTACTTACGATTTATCCTTGTAAACAACATCAGCATCCTTGGAAGTAAGGAACTTAACATCATCGTTCATTCTCCAGTACTTCTTAAGGTCTGCAAACCTTTCTGGGCGGTCATCGATGATGTACTTTAAGGTTATGCGTGGATTTCTGATAATGCTTGACAAGTGAATGGATCCAGCCCGGCCCAAACCGAAAATGGCACCAACCGTTGGAGCTGCCTGCGACTTTGATTTGTGGTTCGTTGTAACGTTATCCAGGTACCTTTAAAAATAATTCCATTTTAAAGATAATTTTTATTTTGAATCTTAATTTTTTTTAAAGGACCTTTTTAATTACTATAATTATAAAAAAAATATATGAGGAAGTAACTGTAATTACAATAAAGCATAAAAAGGTGTAAACCTAGTAAGAATGTATTAATAGATGTTTCTGGCTTCCTTAGCAACTCAGATTGACTAAATACCTCTCCCGACACGGGCAGTTTAGTTTTAAAGTTTATTTATTTATTTGTGGAATGATTCGTGAATATGATGGATGGAAATGGATTCCAAGATGATCAGCTCTCGTCACGTTTTGATAATTAAAGTAGCCTATAATTCTGTTTAAAGCGTACAAAGCGGATATACTTCTCCATTTAAATTTCGTTTGTTTGTTAAAATGTTTAGAAGTAGGTGTGGGACCCAATAGGAAGGTAACACCATTCACAAAGAAAATATTTATAGCTTAATAATTTGTAATCTAAATTTGATATCAAGAAGTGTTAAAGATAACCCCCTACATATAATATTAAAATACCTACTTATTAAATAAATGCCTCACACGATGTGATAAGCGGATAAAGAAAACCGGCCAATTGCGTATCAGACTACGCACCGTGTGAGAGTTCCGTACTATTCCCAATGTATGTTATAGTTTACAATATTAATTTTAACGATTATACTACAAAATTAAGATAGATATTTTAACTTCCCAATCTTGTTCTGGAATTTTTTTAATTGAAAGTATTTTATTAATTTCTACTAATGGTTATTCGGAAATTTCTCTCCCATACTTGACACCTTAAATGAGAGGTTGGTGATACTTTCATTACATCTTTAGATTTAGACTTGATGTATATTACTTACGAGACATTATCTTACAAGTATTGACTCAAAAAAACTCTTCGAGAAACCTCTAAGATATTTCGTATCCGAGTTACATTGCTGATAGATAACATTATAATGGGTAAAATATTCGGAATCAGAACTTAAATAACATTACAAACTTTTAAGACGTTTACAGGAAGGCTCGTTTCGTACCAAGGATTTTATGAAAACTTTACGCAAAACTATGGAAACTTTCAGTTTATTATTGGTAATAGTCTCCGGTATAGGTAATAACCATGACGAAACTGAAGATTGCGAATATGACTACCGAACCCTAAAAAGGAGTGAGTACTGCGACGACGAGCATAAGCGTTGAATTAGATAATTGTGCATTTAACACCCACCCCACATTGTTGGGAACAAAGCAGGAAGCTGATAATGAAGATGATTTTGAATGCACGGTTAGATTTCATCTATACAATATATAGGTATGTATGTACATCATTTTTAAATAACTTAAAAAAAAATATTGTAAAAAAAGCGTAGTGCATGGTGTCAATAGTTATAAATATTTTATTGACAGATATTAGTAGAAGGATTATCATTTTGAATCTTAAAAGCACCCCTCGCTTTTTTTACAATCAAATATTTTTTTTTTCTTATTTACACTATTCTTAATTCAAATTTCTTTTCTATTTTTAGTTGGATTTTCTATAAAAGCGTGTTTATTAGTTTTTTTAAACTATTATTTATTTTTTAGTTTCACAGCCAATCCTGATTATCCTAGTAAGGATTGAATTGTCATCGGCCCTCGATGAATCGACAAAGTTTAAATGAAATCTGACCGTTAAAAGTTGGTCAAAATCGCGCCCAAAGGAGTCGGTTACTAACATACAAGTGAAGCTAATATAAAGCGTGTAAAAATAGGAGGTTCTCAATTGGTGTGATGGTTTTTAAACAAATCATCAATAATTAATGTACCAAAATATACATACTGGGTATACAAATAGTCATCCTCGGGATTTGAAGTAGCACTTGTATATGGAGATGGTCCGCCAAATTTCTTAGTTGCCATTTTAGATTAATTTGATGAATAATCTGTAGAAAAAAATGCACAGTTATAACATTAAATGGAGAAATGTAAAGGGGCGTCGCAGCAGTCCTTGATGAAGATGTCGGAAAGACCTGTGTTCCTAGTTAACTAAAGGAACTGGATAAACATGGGCCTACCTTCAGAATATAATATTAGGTAAAAGTACTATTAATTTCAACATCCTATTAACGTTTTCTTGAACACGTATTTATTTCGTTCAAATTAGTTGCCTGCCATAATATTGTAATTGGAGTCGGGACCTACATGCTTGATTACTTTTTGGACATCAAAAGTAGCTTTTAAAAATAAATTGACATTGACTAAACAAAACTTAATTACACGCACTGGCCATGAACAGCATATTTTAAAAATGGAACTTTAGTGTAAATAGAAAAATATATTTTTTTGTTTTAAGTATTTCTTATTTTCCAAAACATACGATGCCACATCATCAATTATTGTTTTTATAATTTATCCTATCTTCTGCTTGTAACGTTATTTTATCCATTAAAATAAAAAATTTAAGCGATCTCCGCAAACATGTTTAATACCTATTCGTGGTTAATCTATTGGAGACACTTTTTAGTAAAATAATAGTCAAAAATATACAAACACCAAACAAATAGTTTAAAAAAATTTAAGAAATATGTGGACCGTAAGCAAATTATGAACGACTAAAGTATCTTTTACTACTTTTAGTTTAGTAATTTTTAGTTATGATAGAGATTGATGCTTTTCAGTGACTATCTATTTAAATTGCGAGATTTTTTTAAGTATGACTCTATTTTTTTATTTAATTTATAATTTTTTTGCAAGCACTTCGCGAAATATAAAATACTCACCTAAGATATTATCAGCGTATAGTGTGGGACCAAACGGTAACGTCTAGATATTGAACATGATTATTTGAAACCAGCATCTTATATACAAATTGTTATTACAATAATTTCCAGGCGTCCTGATAAGACATCCTATTCTAGTGTTGTGCGAAAATCGTTTTAATTTCTATCGATAAGTTAAAAACGGATGTTATTTGAAAAGCAAGTTTTCTAGCGATGATCTTCTAGAAATAATCAATTCAAACACCTATTTTTCTTTTTTTTTCGCGAAAGGTAATAAAAAGGGCTGGAAGTCAATCTAATGGTAAGAAGTCTCTGTCCATGGATACTTTTCAATATCAGGATATGGCCTCCACCTGGGTGACCTTGAAGAATAAATTATTAAATTTTTCTTTTATATATCTCCATGATAAAGCGCGGCCAAAAATAGAATTACAAAAAACTTACCCTTAAAAAAATATGGCGAATCTTTGGTGATCTAGACCATTAAAATTATCATTAAAAACCTGTGCAGCATTACCTACTACGGAGAAATGAGAAGAATCTGGCAAGAATCTCCAGCCAGCTTTGGTCAATCGCTTGTCCTGGCTACTTGTCCGGCATAACGCGTGCCCGCACTGCAAAACAGACGGTTGTCAATTTCCAAGAGGTTATATCTTAGAGGTTGGCAGCTCTTCGTATCCACCATATTAGGCAGTTCTTGCGCTTACAGTCTACTTTTTCAAAATTAGGAAAACTTCTTGGTAGGATAAAAAATAAATTACCCGAGAGCCAGTAGCTCTTGGGTATCTAATGTCTTTCAAAAGTTAAAAACTAAACAATTTTGCACTAAATATTTTTTTAAGTATTGTAATTTTAATTAATGTTAACATAGCACAAGATAGATCCCAAACAAATTTGGGATCAGATTACTTTAAGGTTAACAGAGTATAATTTGACTATTCATTCCCCTACATACGAAGAAAAACTGATATAAAAGCTTGTTTTTATTAATTATTTGAATAAGCTCCCACATTACGGATCTGCGACACAGTCACAATTGCTCAACTGAATTAAACTCTTACTTATAGGTTAAAAAATTCAATACATTTAAAAAACCACATGACCGTATAGTGAGTGAGTGTAAACGTGCACGAGTGTAAATATAATATATAATAATAATATTAGGTTGGGGAAAAAGTCTTTTCGCATTATAGTATGTATGAACTTGTAATAAAATCTCTTTGGCTTACAATTTGTATCTGGCTGGTTTTGGTATCATTGAAAGTTTAAATTTAAAATAAATTCAAATTAGGAAAATGTGTGATTTGCATTTGTTTTTCGTACCGCCAAGATGAGTGAATCTAATGAAGGATATCGATTCATTTAAAAAAAATTACTACAAAAAAGGTAAATATGCAACGCAAGCCGCGAAAAAAATTTGCGATGTTTATGGACCTAGTGCAGTGTCTGTGAGAGTAGCACAAATTTGGTTTAAGCGTTTTCAATCCGGAAATTTTGATGTCAAAGATGCACGTCGCTCTGGTCGCCCCATTACGGATAAAATGGATGCCATTTTTGAAAAAGTGGAGCAAGATCGGCATATCAGTAGTTACGACGTAGCTGAAGACTTAGCTTGGACTTCGCAGAGACTGCATCTCGAAAAATGAAAACCGAATACCAAGCGTCTAGTAAATGTTCTCTGACGTTTTCATTTTCTTTGTGAGTGGAAGGATTAGATAGCATTCCATACAACGCTGAAAATTGAAAGAGACCCAGCGCATAAAATTCAAACAAACATTGGTTTTAATACACGTATTATCATCTGTCCCCACGGTTTCACCCACGTCCCCGAGGAAGGTATCATTTTCCCGGGATAAAGATGAGCCTGTGTTACTTACTCCTTAAAACATCAGCTATCTGCTTTAAAAGCCCCTCCAAAATCGGTCCAGCCGTTTTAGAGACCATAGACAACATACATACATCGATTTTTAATACATAGATTAGCTGTTCCCGGAATGCGTTGCTATGAGACTTTTTTTTTACTTCAGGCACCTTCGCAGATGGACGTAGCAACATACTAAAGTTTCATCACGATCGGATGAATAGTAATAATGTTTGATTGTTTGAAACGTTTGATCTAAATAAAAAAGATGTAAACGAAATACTATGTGGATCCTGCGAAACCAGATAACTGATATTCTACATTTTTATACTACTTTTTAAAAACATACTTAAATAGATACTAATATTCAGACACAGAACAAACAGATATGTTTATGCACACTAATATTGTTATATGAAAACCAGATAACTGATATAGTACATATACTACTTTCTTTTTTTCATTTCTAAATACATACTTATCCTATAGATATTTACAGTCCAACACAGAACACACAAACATGTTCATGCACACAAATGTTTGTACTGGGTGGGAATCGAACCCACCACCTACGGCGTGGCAGGAAGGGTCTCTAACCACCAAGCCAACTGGCACGACACTGCTAGCAGATACTGCTTCTTATAGACGTAAATGATATTTATTTTTGTGTATAAAACAAATAAAATTTTAAAAAAGTTGGATCAAGATTTTCCTGCAGTATTTCATTTTTATATACTGAATAAGCGGAACTTGTTGCTATTTATAACAAAAAATCAAAACTGATTAAACAATTGGTTTGGTTTTACTGAAAAAAGAGGCTAATTTCTTTAAAGCAAAAAAAATCGTATTTTTTTTTATATCAATTTAAAACGTACCTACTTAGGCACCTGTTTATGTCGATTGCTATATTTGCCCTGTAAATATATATACAGGGTGACTGGTGAGATACCTTCAATATTTGAGGATGTGATAGTTGGCGATCATATGTGATGAAAAAAAATAACATTCAAAATAAATATGAAATTACTTCTTAGTAAACTTAGTAAACAGTACTCCGAGAGTCCCGTATTTACCTGCGCAATTTTTGGATACGCGCAGTGCGCTATCAACACAGAATACATAGGTACGTACACTGTACAGCTGTTGCCTACCTACATCAAGTCCTCTCCCCATGTATGATCCCCATGAGCATGATCCGTTTTCCCTTCATACTTTAATCCTGGCTTAGGACAGGCAAAAATACCTAGGTAATCACTGATTTGTTGACAAAATAAAGTGTAGAATGTAGACAATAGAATTTGAGACAAGGTTAAATCTACAGAGCCACTGAAAAGTTCAAGAACCTTAGTATTTACGGCGTATTTAAAAAATGGAATCATACCTAGGTACAGAGTATAATATCCACATTTCACTTATTTTTAGAGAAATTTTGGTCAAAAATTAAGCACCTAATTTTATTACATCATTTTAACGAGAATCGAGTACCGAGTACTCTCCATAAGTAGCGAAGGTATCTCACTAGTCACCCTGCATATATAATAGCCATGTAAAAAAAAGATGGCAACCCCAAACATTTTTGACCATACTGATTAGTCAAATCAAATGCCGATAATTGCTGTTTGATTTGAATACAGAAGATATATTTAGAAGACATACTTACACATAAATGAATATTTTACTGATGACAATACCTGACTGTACCTCTCGCTCTCGCAGAACGCATAATGTATTTATTATGTATGTAATTTGGTATTTCGAATGGATTAATTGCTCAGCTTATTATCGGCTCTTCTCGGTAAAAGCAACCTTCAACACCGACGTTAGTCTTACAATTTATAAGTGCTTGGAGGCCAATTTGATTAAATATATTTAACTTCATTAGATATATGAAATAATACATATTTCAGTACCTATATTATTTTCTCAAAGAAAGCTATAACCTGCATAGTTATAGCTTTCTTAGGTATCCTGCATGCGTGCCGCGGTAAGGAATTAAGAACTTATATTGGCACCAGGGAGTTCGCAGTCTCTACTCTAATAAAGCAAACTCTTTCATCTTGCGTGCCGACAATTTGTTCCCATTTCCTTCAATTTCTAACATAATATTAGTGATGTATAATAGTAGGTATATATAGTATGTAGATAGACTAATCGGTTCAGTTAGCTTATAAAATGTAAGGATTTTAATTAGATATAAAACTGCTTAAATAACGTGCAAGAAAGTGTATTGATTAATACATGTCCCGGATGACCTGAGACATCGTAATTTAGCGACAAGAATACCGTAAATTCTGTTTTCGAATGATGAAAGGCACGTTAAATCGATCCATGAAGAGTGAAAACATTATATATATTATATATTGTTGGTCACTCGCCATTGTGGGGAACTCGAATCCTGGGGGGTTTTAGTCAGTAGAAGTCTGACACAACCCGACCGCTCCCCCCGGAGCCGGAATATGTTACACATCAACAGTGTAACATATTAAGCACTTAAAAAATAAAAATAATAATATGTACACCAGTGACAGATGTGTACAGCGTTTACCACATTTTACACGTAAATATATATTTTTAACTAAACTAACTTAATTATATTTATTTTAAACATAAAAAGAGCATCACTATTACTAAAAAAAACCTAAGCTTAACTACAAAATACATATGTTAGATGATATTTAAAAATAAATAGTCATACGAGAACAGCTATGTCCATACATATTTATCTTCAATATAAAGAACTACCTTGTAATCAGTTTATGTCTCCAAAAAATCTTTATATACCTAGCACTCTTGCTTAATTTGCTTATCCTATGATAGTGAGGGACTATCATAAAATATGCAGGATAGTGCAGGACAAATTGAAATAAAGCTGCGATATCTTTCTTTTTTAGTAATCGGCCTTGAATTATCCTTCGATCTCAGATCAGGGGCTCGATTCTGTGAGGAAAATGAGACTAACTCGAGGATGTTTCGTCGCGGCCTCTATGGTCTGTCTTTGTCACTTACTACGCTAATACTACTAATCACGTGAGAGGTAAGCTCTCCGAGGCCTCCGTAAAGCGGTCGCCGACGAAATTTGTATTAGCTGAATAACAGTTGACGTCAACTGTCATTGATCGGGAACTTGCAAAGTGACAGTACATTTTCAGTTTATTTTCATGGAAACGACATTTTTTTTGTTTTATTGTATAACTCTGCGAACAATCGTATTTGATCCATTAAAGAAATACAAGCACATCAGTAAAGTAAAGGGAAATGACTTATGAATAGCTTCCGTTGATGGGCCACCATTTTACAAGGTTTATTGACTGTGTCATGGTGTGATTATACGTCCATATAAAAAAATCATTAAGGAAATGTTCATCATACACAATCGAGTACTAGTAATTTTAATACACGTTAAAGCTGTGCTTACTCGAAACTTACGAGTACTTAAACGATTAATGGTTCAGATAATATCTGGTCACATTCGGTCATCGGCATAACCAGGGCTTAAAAAAACCAAAACACTATTTTTAAACCTACCGATACCGTATCATAATTAAATGCAATTTTTGGCTGCCTAACTTTAAAATGCCCATATAAAAATGTACTACTACTACTACTAAACTAACCGAAAAGAAATGTATGGTCTAAATTTATTACAATTCGGACCATTCAAGTTATATTATTTTGCGAATCTAATGCAGCAACACTGGGCGGGCAGTGCAGCACTAGTTCACAAGTCACACTGAAGGATTTAATCAATAAATCAGATCGTATTGTAGTAATAGTAAATTAATAACTGGATAAAGTGCATTGAATCACCGTTGCGTTGATACATTTTGAGGTCGTGCATATCCATCATGTTTAAATATTTGGGAATTTTATTTTTAGCTACTGGTCTAATTCAAAATGTGGTAAGTATGTAATAAAATAAATGTCTTTCATATAATTATGATGTAAAAAATCGGTATTCACTAGTCTCTATATAGTGTATCGCTTTGTAAGGAATGATCCCTCTACTCCATGAATTGCTGTTCAGTCGCACAATTAATAACAGACAAAAGTGTGTTGAATGTTGTTGCTGGTTCAAGCCATACCAACCTAAATTGAAGTTTGATCCCAATGCAAAATCTTTGGATGTACTTTATGACAGAACATTTAATGTCTATCAAGCAATTTTGGATCTGGAGCCAAATTTAAATTTTGGCTTTTCATCACTCAATAAATATGATAAGAATCTAGGGACTAGAAAGTGAACAATAAAAAAATATACATACCTTTTATAGATTAAAATTCTCTTTAGATATAAATCAGCCACAGTTATTGAGTTGATTTGTACTAGATTTTGTTTTTAAGAATAAAATTTCATTTAGGAACCATGAAAATAAATAAATAATATTTTATTGCATGTTACCTTTAGTTTTTAGTAATTTCAACCCCACACCAAAAAAACCATAGGTCGAAATACTGATGCTGTCTTAATTGGTGTAATCAACTTTTTTCCATTATATACGTAACTAAAAGATACATATATAATAGAATAAGTCCTTTCAGACCACCTGTCTCATCCAGGTATTTGTCCGTCCATGTTTATCTTTTGGTTTTATTACTAAATTACCTTTTTTTATTTCAGTTTTCCATGGATTATGATGGTTGGCTTAATATAAAGATAGATCATGCATTGAACTGTGTTGATAGAACATATTGTACCCGTGGAAATATATATTTAAAAAGTATAAAATCTGGGACAGCAGTTATAGATCAAACACCATTAAATAAGCAACATTTAGAAGCATTACAGGTATCCCATTAGTCACACCATTAAACTAACATGAGTAGAACTGATAAAGCTGTAACATGTAATATACTTATTGTAATATTTGATTGATTTTGGGCAGTTGTACCTATTGTCAGTATTGACACTGCATTTGATACTACTGAGAAAAGTTGGGGTTAATTTAAAAAAATATTTTTATACATGTTACTTTAATTTGTGGGGGAGTGTACAACAATATTAGTAAATTTTATTTCTTTTTCCATCTGCCTAGTAATTATAATCAGTGAATTATGTAATTGAATTTCTTTCAAGAATATTTAAATTAATAATTGTTTACCTTATCCTCTATTTGCAGAGACTAGCCGAAAAAGATGGATTTTATACAATCAGAACAGTTTCTACAACATCAGATAATAAAGGACTAAATTTTGTATCATCTATCAAAGCTAAAGCTTTTCTAGATAGTGGTCTCACAGATGTAATAAACACTTGGGTACTACCCAATGGAGCTGTTATGGCTATTACTTTCCAAGCAACAAATTCCACACGGATCAAAATCAAACCAAATGAAAATGAACATGAAATATCAACAGCTTTTTATCTTCATCACATTGATTATGCTCCTCTGTATGTATTATATTAACACCTTTAACTAATACATACAAATGATTAACATTAATATTTTGTATGTGCCTTAAAAATGGTAGTGAATATTGATCTTTTCCCCTCATTGGATTTTATATTGGCTTGTACCTATTATAACTGATACTCAAACTATATCTGATTACAGACCTGACACTGCTTCGTATATACAAAAATTGGAACGTGAAAGAGAAGCCAGAGACAGAGGTGAAGTGAAGGATAACAGATCATTCTTAGTTAAATATGTAAGTTTCCAATAATTCTTGACAATAGATACTTTATCATCACCAAACAAGATGTCCACTCTTGGAGACCTTTGATAATAATAATAATAAATATCCTGGGATATTCTTGACACACTCCCATCTGATCGCAAACTAAGCAGTGCCTGTACTATGGAAACCAGATAACTGATATACTATGTATATATCTTTTTTCTTCTAAATACATACTTATATAAATATTTACACCCAGACACATAAAAAAGAGACATGTTCATACACACAAATGTTTTTTCCTGGGTGGGAATCGAACCCGCGACCTTGGCTTGGCAGTCAGAATCGCTAACCACCAAGCCAACTGGCCTGTCAGGGATGGATTTAACTTTTGAGATTCCTCTGTCCCTTTTAGCTCCTTAATCCTCCTTGTTTCCTTTCCTGTTTATTCCTACTACTTATTTTGCAAATAAGGTTGCATTTCATGCATATAAGGTGTGGTGTGAACCTTTTCATTCCTGCAACTGTACAATTCTTGATCAATTTATTTTATTCTATCTTTCCCATATAATTAACTTATTTACCCCATCATTTATCATTGCATTGAATAACAATACGAATATTTTGTTAATACTAACTAAAACGAAATTTTGAAGTAGTAATCTCATAGCACAGAGTACTTCCGGGGAAGTGCTATCTCTTTACCCATTTCCGCCATGAAGCAGTAGTGCACTTACATTACTGAGTTTCGGTTAGAAATGTCGGGGGCTGTTGTAATTACAGGCACATGAGATTTAACAACTTCACGTCCTCGTATTGAAAATGTCTATCGGTGGCCACATACCATCAGGTATAGACCGTCTGCTTGTTTATCAGCCTACTTGATATAAAAACAAACTAAAGACTTACGTGACGTAACAACAAATTTAACTAAAGAGAGAATAAGGTGTGATCAGCTAAACAGCTCTGAGTAACCCTACAGGTTCCTAATATTTTCATCATTCGAATTCGCGCTTTTCTGATAAAACACAAATTGACAAAATTTTAAGAAAAGAATTATGACTATTTTAGTACAAAAGGCTTTCTACAACACAAACGATTATTTTAATTACTACAATGCTTGGGCGTAACACTCGTTCCAGCAGGACACATCTTTATGTACAAAATCTTATTTTGAAAAGAGTAATTGCTGAGTTTATTGCTGGCTCTTCTCAGTAAAAGCAACAATAAATAAATGCCTGTGAAGGCCTATTTGAATAAATATTTAATTAAAAGCTCAATTACATAAAATATTACTTTCCTAATTGCTTTTATTATTTTCAGTGGATGTATATTGTACCAATTGCAATATTCGTGATGATATCAGGAGCCACAAACCCCGAGCCAGCAGCACAAGGTTCTCGTTAAATTAAATTCTTCATGTAGGTAATAGTTATAATGTGCAAGGAATTCTCCAAACGCGTCTAGGAAAAATTCAACGCGTATATACCAAAGTAATTGTCATTTAGATATTGGATAGGACTCATGCCATCTAACGAATTAAGTCGCATGTCTCCACTTTGTGCTATGGTTTTATGTAGTGCCCCAAAGTACTATCGAGAAACGATTATCTATGCTGGCTGATAACTCCGATTCTAAGGACTGAACACTCAAGGAACAGTATTTTAAGGACACTACAGCTATAATTACTTGAAGTAGAGAGGCGCCTCTATATCCACATACAGTTATTGTCGTCTTGATATTGAGTCCTCACATTATTGTTGTTCTAGAAACCAAATGTATCGAGTAGTATTGCTTATGAATTTTTCAATACAATGCATTTAACTATCTTACAATGTTGTTTTATATTTAAGTTACCATATTGGCTGCATGAAAGCGTTAAGTGACTGATAACGCGGGGTTGTGGTGGTGGCACAGTTAAAGGAACCTGAGGCTTAAGCACGAACATTAACGCAAGTGTAGCGTCATTGTTGCACGATATTCATTTTCCCATCGATTTCGTTTTAGATGTTCGTGCTCAAACACGACATAAAACAATATTCTGTTTTCTGTAACCAGTTTGTAAATCAAGGATCGAAAGTAACCTAACAAAAGTCAAAGAGGTATATTCTAAAGAGTTGGCAGACTGCCCCTGTTCACTCCACACACTATTTGACAAACTAATCCGCTGGCAGAGATAGGCCAAATCTCTCTCGACTTCTTTCTCTTTCCTTCTATTCTCGATGATCGTTTAACCACAGATGATTAAAATTAGTTTTTGACAAGACGGCTCGTGCGCGTCAGCCTTCATGATGGGCCGACTCCATCATCTCCTTAATTACCTTCACAGAATATGGATCCTATGGATCCTAGGAGTCAAATCGGGGGTCTGTTGCAGCCTCCCACATCCAATGCACGCCATGGAACTGGAGCATCGGCAGAAAATGCGCAGACCCTCAAGCGCAGCAAATACTCGTGGCTAACTGACGATTAAGAATTTGTCGTTATGCGGTAGATAGAAACCATGGACATATGGTATCTGATACAAAGCTTACCTTAAGGACGTAGACAAGCATTTGGTCTGGGCCTCTAGGGACATGAGAGCCAGAGTGTTAAAATACACGAAATGAGAAAATATTACACAACACCGTTTTGAAGCTGGTGTTATGTTTTTAGACCAATTATTTGATAGCTCTTCAGTTATGGACAAACGTGGAAGCAGTTTATCTTCCGTACTCCTCTTCTGTAGATATTGGTACCCTCGAACCGTTGGGGTCACAACCAAGTAAATGTAATGATTTTATTTCGTATTCACCATAAACACGATAACAGTATATGGCTGAAGGCAATAATAGAAAATATTCGATTAAATGAGAATGCCCATACTACCTGTACGACGAAATACTTACTGCACTTATTAAATTTGACTTGCGATGTTGCCGTTCTGCGCCGGAATAGTTATTACACCATTATGAAAACTTTATTTGTAAGAATATACGATCCCGTTATACTTAGCATACTACTCCTAGTTATCGTTAGAATAAGTAAATTTTGATTTATACCCCTGTTACAATTTTAACAATACTGAGTGGTGTAAATTAGTCAAATATATGATTACGTTCGATCGTCAAGAACAACCGCAGGAGACAGAACTATAGTAACTAATAATAATATGAAAGTGTTTGTCAGTTTATTAGTTTATACTTCTTTCATCGCAGCAACAGTGCAACAGCTCCACTTGTTATTTTGCATAGACATTGTATTTTTTACTTAACGTAACCTAACCTAACTTAATAACTTGATCTAAAACACAAAGAATTGACTTAATAATAAATAAATCACAGGTTATTTACCTGGAACATTCTTTTCCACACGGTCATCTGATCCCAAACTAAGAAGAGCTTGTACTGTGGAAACCGTACAACTGATATACATGTACTCATTTTCATTGAAATACATAATTACACCGAGACACAAATCAAGCACACATATGTTTGTCCTGGGTGGGAATCGAACCCACGACTTGTGACGTGGCAGTCTCCTCAGAGACCCTCTAACAACAAAGCCAACGGTCCGTCAAGTCGAAACCTCAGTCGCAGTTTAATACCTATCTAAAGATATCCCACACACTTGTTTCCACATACATTTGGGTACTTGTCATCCCTCAGCAGTATGAGGCTTCCGGCGACTGGGCCAGCAGTCCCACTTGCCGGATCCATTTAATTTAAACATTTTTCTTCCGGCAACTGGGACCACCCCTAAATTAATGAAAAAAAACTATTGTTCAAGCCAAAAACCGTACAGTCAAACGAAAAAATGTTTAGTAAGTAATAAAAGAAAAAAGTCTTTTGATTCCAAAATATTATTAATTTATATAACATAAAAAAACACCCTTGGATTACTATTTAAAATTGACGGAATTACTGTACTTACCTGCACGATTGAATCACGCGAAAATGGGCTGGTTTAATCTATTACTAAGCGCATGGAATAAACTCATGTCTAGGATAAGTTAATAGATATCTATAAACCAAATACTTTTATTCTTTAATACTTACTTTAAACATGTTTTCGTTTGACTGTACTGATTTGGCTTGAACAATAGATTGTACTATTAATTTATGGGTGGTCCCAGTCACCGGAAGAAAAATATTTAAATTAAATGGATCCGGCAAGTGGGACCGCGGGCCCAGTCGCCGGAAGCCTCATGATTACAATTTCAAACTGATTTATTTGTAGGTATCGGTAGATTTTTTTTGTGCATACCCACGTCACAACTGTCTCCCATGAAAATTATAGTGTTATATAGGGTAGTATTGGACATTACCCAACATAGTCTGTGGCATTATCCCTCCATGTTTCATGACTCAAAGTATTCATAATAATAAAAAGCTTTTCCCTAATAATATCTCTTTAGTGAATGAGGAAAATATTGAAAATATTTAGAAAGAATTGAAAATAAATGAAATATCAAAAGATATTTGACTTAAAAAACAGAAGAAGATTTATTCACATTCTTACATCATGTGCAACAGCTGTACAAAATAAGTATTTTACTTAAAAGTATTGGGGGAAAATAATAATGTTTAAGCTCCAATTTTCTCAATTTCTTCTGCATCTTCAATATCAAGTAAATTAATTTTCTTTCCAAAGTGTGCTTCTATTTCCAAACAAATTTTCATTGCTAATGGGGAATCAATTAAATTGATAGCAATTCCTGCCTTTCCAAATCTCCCTGTACGTCCAATTCTGTGCAAGTATGTCTCACAGTCTGCTTGTTTTTCAACATCCATGGGCATGTCAAAGTTGACAACTAGGGTCACCTGTTCCACATCTATGCCTCTGGACAATACATTTGTGGTAATTAGAACTTTTTCTAGACCACCCCTGAATCGATCAAGCACTGCTATTCTTTGTTCAACAGTCAATTCACCAGATAATACAGCCACAGAATGTCCGTCTTTTGACATTTTTTCTGACAACCAACTGGCAGTCTTTCTGGTATGACAAAATATTATAGCTTGACCGATTGTTATAACACCATAAATATTACATATTGCTCTGTATTTCTCTTCTGCACCTTTGCATTTTACAAAATATTGCTTAATATTATCCAATGATTCTTCTTCACGCAATAATCTAATTATTATTGGATTAGGCACAATAATCTCAGCAAATTCCATAACTCCAGAAACATATGTGGCAGAGAAAAACATCATTTGACATGTAGAGGGCAAGCATTTATGTATTCTAATGCATTGATCTTGATGACCTTGGCGATGAATCATTACATCTGCTTCATCTAACACAAATACTTTGATCTTACTGAGGTCAAACATGCCAAATTTTACTCCCCAGTCAAGCATCTTGCCTGGTGTTCCAATAATTATGTGATCCGTTATCTTTGTACCCTTAGGTACTTCTTCACCTCTTACAGCATACTTAAGTTTTAATTCTGGACAAAACTTTGCCATTTTAGCAGCTACTTCTCCAGTCTGAATTGCAAGCTCATATGTGGGACTGAGACACAGTACTTGTGGATAATTCTTTAAAGGGTCAACTCTGCTTAACATAGCTAGCACAAAAGCAGCAGTCTTACCAGTTCCTGATTGAGATTGAGCAATCATATTCTGAGGAGGATCAGCCAACAGAGTTGGCAAAGCTGTCTCTTGAATTTTTGATGGAGCATTGAAGCCCATTGCATACACTCCTTTGAGAAGATTTGGCTTTAAATGCAGAGCTTCAAATGTCTTGACAGAATAAAGTGGTGAATTGGGATCTTTTCTTTGCACTTCAATATCTAACTTTGACTCCACTAAGCCTTGCCTTATGATTTTCATTAAAAGTGATGTGTCAGCCGCATTGATAGTATCAGGACCATCATCTGACTCTGTTGTCTGGTTGTGAAGTGTCTTATTTAAACCCAATCCTGCTACTTTATTTGAAATTTCCAATTCTTCAGCTTTTTGACCCCATTGGTTTGCCATTTTGATACTTAACTGAAAGCAGAAAAATGGGAAATGGATAATTATTACTGAAGGAGTCTTCAAGATTGAAGGAAATTGATATTATAAATAATATCTGTTTCTGACCATCAAAATGCTCTTAACTATTGCAATATCTATTTAATTACATTATGTGTAAGGTACTTGTTATACACATAATTGAATTTCCTAAGCATCAACATGACATGTATTGTTGCCATGGACTCCAACCCAAACTTTACACCGCTCAGCCATCAAGGTAAATAGATGAATTTCACTACCTACTTCCTGGTTAGAAGCAATGATAAAAGTACAACAGAGACCTTAACCCGCCTAGGTAGATACCACCCACATATTGAAAACCCACCACCAAGCAATGTTTCGCCAGAGGCACACGAGACCCAGGTCCCTTCCACGCTCTGCGTGCTTACTAACTTCGGCAAAACAATAATTAACATGTAAAAATTGTGGTTAAACGGTGTCCAAAAACATGTCCAGGATATTTTGTTGACACCTACCTACTTGTGATAAATTCGAATTTTAATCAGTAAGGTAAATTATTGTTTTAATACGTTGCGTGTTTGGTGCGATTGCAGTAAGTGAAACTTCTGAACGAACGATATTATTTTGAAGAATAGGTATAATAACAAAAATGTTTAAAGGCCTGTGATAGTGGATCATAGCAATATCATACATAGGAGAAATTCATAGATACTTACTTTAATATTTTTTCCGGAACTAAGACTCACAAATACACAGAAAGCACAAAATAATACAGTCACTGCTCAATGCTCATAACTGTAAGAACCTAACTGGCCGATTTGACTGATTGATTGACTGAACTGACTAACTAGGGCTGCCAGTAGAACCAACTTATATTACTCCCTGAATTTATACAAAATCAAATTTGATTGTACACACTGCATGCAGCTACGCATTTTACAGGCGGGTTATATACCTGTAACAGTTATTCTACATCTTAGGCACATAATGGTTGGAAAGGGACTTTGTTTGGGCTATTGGCTAATCACAGTGCGTTAGCAAGACACAATTATCCATTCCCAACTATTGCTATTACATAATATTTTCCGGTACTCTACAGTTAAATATTTATTTGAAAATTATAAGTATCAACATAATTTAAGTGTATTACAAAAATCATATCCGTTGTTTAAAACTGAGGTCTAAGTACGAACATATTTCGCAAGTATAACGTCATCGTATCGAGTGTGCCAAAAACCAATCCAATGGAAAAATTAATAACAAGTTATGTGGTATGTGCGGTGTTTGATTTTCCATACAAACCAGCATGTGAACTGATCTCATTTTACTTTTTTAAATAATCGTGCTCTTAACAGGCGCGGATCAAGCTCAGAAAAAAGGTTGTGGTCACATCCATCCGATAATCGACCAAACTTGAGGCGGAGTATGGAACTCGCTCATGATCGATATAGTGCATATCTACATTGGAGGTGTTTTTATATTTTACAAAAGGCATTGGAGTTAATATCATCAGCATTTCGACCTCAGTAGACGGTGAAAGTGTGACGTCACAAGTATATTAGCCCACAACGATGGATCCGCGCTTGCTCTTAATAGGGAAATATCCGATATTCATGGAAAAATAATCAAACACCACAAGTGTATTGATCATCCAAAAGTATACGGATACATCAAAACATATATTTAATATGATTTTTAAGTCCACATCCCTAATCAGACGTATTTACAAAAGTAACTCTCAATCTGATTAACTATAAAATAATTCGAACCTTCACAATTAAAAGCAGTTGATTATAGTTACATATATATGCTTGGAACATTATTTATTGCAATAAATGGTTTTATAATTTACATGCGATACATCATTTCATAAACAGGTTTTTTAAGGCTAGTAAATTCGCATTGGACCCTGCTTATAGGGAAGTATCTTTTCTTTTGCAAGCTTGCAAAATACTACAACTGAACTTCGAACGAATTCTGCCAGAGTTCAAATTAGAAAAGCAATCCTACCCATTTGGTAGGAAAACTGACACGTATGGTCACACCGTGAATAATATAAATCCAGTGCTGCCATAGTTGGCAAGTAGGGCTGTTGATATTTTTAAAAATATCGGGTTTTCGATGTATCGATATTTTTAAATATATCAATATCGGGGTTCGATATATCGAAAAAAAATATCGATATATTTGGCTACTACGATTATTAGGCACTAAAAGATTGATTGTAGAAGCAACTCTTCAGATGCTACAGATGTAGCAGAAGAAATCAAATATTTAACGGCTATTTCTGATAGCGCGGGAGTAAAATGCCTACGATCAATCCAAAATAATAAATAAATATTGTAATATCTGGCTGATCTAAATACTGCTTTAATTCAGCAGGTATTGTACCGAAAATCAAAATTATACGTGGACTTTTTTTGGTTCTAATTTCATAATTATTAAAAAAAATCAGCAATTGTTGAGTGTCGGCTAACTTAATTTTCATAAATAAAATGCGGTAGATTAAGTTTACGATGATTTTGTAGATTAAATGGATTACGAAAAAAAATGTATATAATAAATATCGACCACCGATATCGACATTTCAATATCGAATTATCGATATATCGACAAAAAAAATATTTGTAATAAATATCGATATTTCGAAATAATAATATCGATATATCGATATTTTATCAACAGTCCTATTGGCAAGTGCATTTTTGGAAATCGTACTCTAAAGCAAGCAACAATCCGCCTAGGTACGCGTCTTGTACAATGGACGCAGTATCTACGCAAAAATACTTACCGTATATTGAGGCCCGACTCGTCTATTATGGATGCCGTCCTTAAACTGAGTTTAGTTTTGATCGTACTCGGACCGGTTTAGATATAATTTGGCAACATTGATTCGCAGCCTTCAGTCAGCAGTTCATAGAAGTTCTTACTTTTTTGCCTTGCTTGATATTGATACCTACTATTGGTCTATCTATTTTTAATTTGATTTTCATAAATTAAGTGTGACTTTCTTCTAGATCTCATAATTCGATTCTGTATTTGAATGTAATGATCAGTGCGAACTGATTGTGATAATTTTTCTCTTAGAGCCTTGCACACTGCATACACACCCAAAATGTTAAGAAATTTTCGGCATATTACGAAAAGTACATTTTCAATATGTATTCAAAGGCGGTACTTTCTTACCAGTGATTATCAATGTAATGAAACTTGGAACAGGTTCAACACGGCTCCAACTTTATCTAAAGTAAACCTTAACGATTTTTATAACCAAATAGACCAAACCTATACATCTAGAGGATTGATAAGTGCTATTGATGTCGACATATTTGCGAATGCGGTTAAAGATACAATACATCTTGATGAACTGAAAGATCTTTTGCATAAATTAAGACTTTCAGCAGACACAGTTAATACTTTGGAATCAACACATCATGCAACTGTTAGAAATTTCATAAAATTTGGTCAGATTCCAGCCTTAATTGCCATTTTAAAAGATCCCTTGAATTATGGGCTTTTTCTTGATAATTTTAGTGCCAATATGTTATTGAATGAATTATTAACTGCATCAAATTATGAATTAGCTGCCAATGTTGCTTCCTTGATAATGTTACAAGAAGATTATACTAATGATATAACATGTTCTTTGTGTCAATATTCATGCTATAAATATATTACTAATTATGAAGCACCTGAGATTGTTGTACAGACTTTAGGTAAAAAGCAAAAAATAGAAGAAAAAAAAATACGAGTAAAGTATCTACGTAACACATTCTTTGATGATCATTTTGATCTTAATGATTTATTTACCCTGTCTGGTAAAACTCTGGCCTGGCTATCTGAATCAGGAACAGATAACCTAAACATTAATTTGCAAGCCATTGGCTGGTTAGTTTACAAGAAATATGAAAAATTATTAAGCTTATGTGAATCCTTGGATACCAAATCATTCAAATTATATAGTGAAGTTCTTGAGCTGCTACATAAAGAAAAAAGTAAAGAGACAGAAATTAATGCATCGTTAGAAAAGTGTCTTTCAATCCTAGAGAAAGCAGAAAAAATATCTACAGAAATTACATTGGAAAAGTCTCTACACAATGCTATTGAAAATGCAATAAACAAGACTCAAAATAATGACATACTGATGCAAACAAAGGTAAGTAAACTTATGAAGATTTATTTATTTATAGGACAACCAACAAAACATACACTGTTACATGAAAATAATTTTAAGACAATGCAGAAATTAAACTTGAGTGTTGCTTTAGTAACAGGTTGCCACTGCATGCAATCCCAAACCATCCAAACCCAAGTATACCAAGTATAGAACTAATTTTTTTTATACATAATTAAACAGTTTTAACAAAACAAAAAGAAAACAAAACAAAAAATTACTATGAGGACAGAGAACAAAAATATTACAATTTATTTTTAAAAGTGGCGTTGATATGACTTTTGAATGACTGTCATGAAATATGTCTATTGACGGACTAGAATTATTGTACTGATTTTGCAGTCTATTTATTGTGGCATTCTAACCCAGATTGCTTCTAGAGAGACCTGGCTTAAATGTCATTATTTTTTTATTGGACCTTTGGGATTTTCGTGGTGCATTGAAGGTGATTGTCTGCAGTAAACTTGGGCAATCCATGGCACCATTAACAAGTTTATGTAGAAATAAAAGGTCTATCAATTGCCTACGATCCTTTAGGTTATTCATTTTAAAATATTCTAAGCGCACCTTGTAAGAAGGTAAAATTTTTGCAAGATGACATTGATAGCTTAGATGCCATAACTTTTTGGACACTTTCTATGCGTTTTATGTAGACGTCATCATGAGGCGACCATACAAAGATGACCTAGATAGTAACATTATGATGTATTAATTTATCCTACTCTAGAGCTTTTGTTTAGAGACTACTTCCTATAAAAATTAATTGGAGTAAGATCCAAAAGGCATGCAGAAGAGACTATTGGGCTTAGGTATCATGGTTGTTGCTGATGTAGATTTCTATCAAATAAATTTTATATTATGATGGACCAGTTCAATTGGCTTCGCAGTTAGATCCTGCCAACCAGTTTGTGGGTTTGATTCCCACCCAAACCAAACCACCCAAACATTTGTATGCATGAAAATGCCTGTTTGTTCTGTATATGGGTGTAAATATCTATGCAGCCCCAGGGCAAGCTGTCAGGTTATCTATGTAAGATCCACTAATCGTGCGTTTGTTGCGCCATGGTTCCCACCGAACTCACGTGGCGCATCTCCGTGGGCTTCTTACTCACTGCATGCAACCAAATCCAGAGTACTCCAGGCGGGCCATCCAGAGGGCATCCAGCAACCGATCTCCCGCAGGGACGGCCCCCACCTGTCAACTCCTCCTTTATTCCCTAGTACACAGCGGCGACCAACTCCGCTTCGAGGTCTTTATCATATAGGATAAGTTAATGCTAAAGTCCTTAAAATGCCATGGTAAAAAGTTTTGATGATGCCATTTTTTTTCTTGCAGTTATTTGAATCCTGGAAAGATATTAGAGAAAAAAAACTTGAACAACAAACAATCCGTCTCGATAGAGCTCGGCGAATTCAGCTTATGCAAGAAAAACAGAAGGAATTAGAAGAAGAAGAGCAAAAGTTATGGTTCTTTGAAAATGAAGAAAAGCTTGATCTAGAAATTGAAGACAAAGAAAAACTTATGACAGATGTTAAAGTAAAGATAAGTGGAAAGAAAGTTATTGATGAGAATTATGTTCCACCTGAAATATTACCTAAAAGGAAATAACTTGTTAAAATAAAAGAATTAAGTATCTAAGAAATATTTATTTACAAAACCCACAGTGAGTAATGGTAAAGACAGTACATCCTAGATATAATGCTATAAATGTTATAGTTTTATGTTTGTGACTCAATGCATAAACAGATAGCCGATTAGTTGGAACTTAACATTAAGCATACAGTGGGTAGGTATATCATGTTTTTAAAACATGAACCAGTCAGGACCTTGGCGGACCAAAATAAACCCAGTAATGCAATGGATTCTTAAAGATGTCTCCAAAAATGAATGGACATAATGGAGAACATTAAGTTTTTAACTACTGGAGCCAAATTTGACATGTGGCAGCAAGCATATTGTCGCTTTCCAATATCTACCAATGCTCTCCTGGTAGTTTTTTTGTGACCATTATTTGTTTTAGAAGCATACCCTGTGGTCTATGGTTTAATGGTCTAGAGGGAAGGGGTATTTGTTTCATTTATTTTTAATTCAACTGGGTTCGGTTTCGAAATACAGACCGACGACATATTTTGGACCCCTAAAATGATTTAATATCACTATAATAAGGTACTCCTGCCCATCACTCTTCTTGAATTCTGGTCAAATCAATGTGTATTTTCTTCAAAGTATCTTCAGTTCTCTTGGCAATCTCGGTTTTAATGTTTTCTTCAAGATCAACTATATCCCTTGCCAAAGAGCCTGTCTCATTTACAAGAGACACTATCGTATTGCACTCAGAATGCAGCAATGCCAGTAATTTGTAAGCTTTTTTGGCTTGATCATCTTTTTTGGCATCCTGCAAATAGATAAGGTTATTTTTATTACATTAGTTTGGTAACATAACTGAAGGATTGAAAAAAACTATAAAAATTAGATGCACTACTGGGTGCTAATTTGTTATTGGTTACTGGGTTAAGTATTGGCCTATCCGGGTTAATTACGTAGTGTTTTCGAATACGACCCTGGAGGTCTAGATCTATTCTTCTCATGCGTAAGCATATATAAGGTAAATACCATCGACGCGACGCTCAGAACACGAGTAGTATATACCCTTAAATTCATATTCACTCTATAACCAGGTTCTTTGTCTATCAGTGAAAATGACGCTATCACGCCACAATAGGTACAATTTAGGCTATCATGACCAACGAGGACGGGAAATATCTCCGTAAGTAGTAAATAAGTCTATAGTTCGTACATCTTACGTCAGTATGAGAAAACTATAAATTTTTGACTAGGTAGTAGGTACCTACCCTAAAAAGTGTCTCATCTGCAATTGAAAAACAGCGGTCTAACTGGCCTTCTAGTGAGTTAATTTCCTTTTGTAACTGTCTTGTATCATCCAATATTTTATTTATTTCCATATTTTGCTTATCAACATTACTAATTATCTCTAAAATTCTCTTTGTGTACATTGATCTGAAAAAAAAAAACAGAACACATCATAAAAAGTATTTATCACTTGCGGTTGCTTGGGTGGATACATTTTTGTATGATGAAATGAAAATTATGGTACCAATATAGTCGGCTTAACTTTGGCTCAAGGTTGTTCTTATTTTTAACTAAGGTGGTTTTTTTCAAGTGGGCATGAATTGCCGAATCCGAAACGCTAAAAATAAACGAATCTCGGGTTCGATTTTAATGAAAACTAAAACTACACGATTGGATTTTTTTTAAATCGATATTTCTAGCCAGGAATCGAGCAACCGTTGATTTGAATCCGCTAATTCGAAAAAATTGAAATTAGAACTGAATGTTGTGAAAAAAGTTAATTTTAGTATAATTTCGAACTAGATAATGTAAGAATCAAATACATTATCTATTTTATTTTAATAAGCAATACAGTGTGTTTCAAAATCTACGGGATAGTTTCCTAGACAGCCAGGTTGGTAACGCAAAGTAACCTTTCACCCTTCGATCAGTAACCAACCACCAAACTTATATTATACTAGCTAACTTTCCCAGGAGTCTACCTCCAAGCTGGCCACGGGCGGTAGCTCAATGCAATATATCAGGAAGTCTGCGCCATTCAGCACAAATCGTCACTTAGCAGCCATTAGACTAACATGTAAATGTACATGAATACACACCTCTTGTTACCTCCTCTTAATTTTTCGTAACTATTTTTATATTGATTTTTAATTTCTACTTTCTTATCAAACTCTTCCTTCATCGCTCTGGCAGTTTCTTTTAAATTGTTTAAAATCTTCTTGCACTTCACTCTTTCAGACTGCGAATAAAGAAAACACGGATCATAGAACGAAGTCCTCAGCTTCTTAAAATAAAATTTCATACAACACTATGTTAGATGTTATTATTAGTTTACTACTGTTTCTCATAATTTCGGTTTGGTTACAAATTTGTTTCGTGTTCATAATGATGATTCATGCATGAAAACTGGATTTTGGTAAGTATATAATTTCATCAAAAGTATGCATTCTTAACTAGCGCCAGTGCGTGTAATAAAATACGACGGAGCTAAGCTGACCAATACCTCGAGGTTTGATATTAGCTAGAGCCGGAAGGTGCTGGGTTTTAACTTCGTTGGAGTTGCGAATACGCAGTCGGACCCTATACACTATCGAATAAGTATACCTTCTAAATGATGAAAGTACTTTGAAGTTTCATTTTACCTTATGGATTACTACTAGTCCACCTAGAGCCCTCTCAGGTCTTTTATAATTACAAATTACATTCATGACTAAGCAGATTTAAGTTGCGTGGTCTGCTCTTCATTTACTTCCTGTTATTTTACCCAACTACCGGTAAGTAGAATTACTTACCTCTGATATGTTCGCAGTGTTCTTCAATTTGTCTAATTCAACCTTTAGTGATAAATTACGCGATGTTAAGTCTTCACTTTTTTTATGTAATTTAATTATATTATTTTCCACTTTTTCAAATTGGCTCTCTGATGCATTTTCAGCTTCATCTCCGGATAAACCAATGCTATTCAGAATATTATGAACATTTTTCAAGTCTGCTTCAACCCGCTCAACAGATTTCCGTACCTTAAATATAAATTAAATAAGCAACTTTACACGCATCAAGAAAGAATAACTACTCAAAATAGATGAAAATAGTAGTAGAAAGAATATCTCTTTCTTATGATTTAATGATGGACCTAAAAAATAAATGATTGTCATATACTAATATAAAGTATTAAAATATACATACGCACAACATTACAAAAATGATAAGAAAACAAAATAAAAATCATTCATAAAAAGAAAAATATTACATCGAAAAACCATAATCCTACCACAAATTTGTGAAGGTACTACACCTTTGTAACGATATCAGAACCAAATATATAATTCGAATCGAAATCTGTTGGTTTGGTTAAGTGGCAGTTTTCAATATATGTAATAATAAATATATATAATAATAGGCAATATTCACTGCGATAATTCTGAAAATGGGTGATTTTGCCACAATTATTGAAAATTAGAATTTGTTTTTACCTTTGTATTTAAAAAAATATATTACCTGTCGGTTTGCCAGGCTGTTAAACAAAAGGATTGCGCACCAGAAGAGAATGGTAGGTACGTAACTAACTTGTCTTTGCCTATTTATATAATAAAATAATAATTTTGATACCAAAATAATATAGAGAACCAGGATGAATGCATTGTAATATTCAAAGGCCTTACCTGAAAGTGTTCAACCTCCATAACATTTCTGTCACTTTCGAGAGTATCTAGTTTTTGGCGCAAAACAATTGCCATTTCTTTCAGTTCCTTAAGACTTTCGCTAATTTTCAATTCAATTTCAAGTCCTTTGTCAGGAGCTTGTTCTGCTGCCTCTAAGGGCATCAAATTGACTGATTCAAACTGTAATTTACTGTTTGTAATCCTTTGTACCATGTGAATTATTTCTTCATTACTTAAAGAAATTTTGCCGCCAGCAGTATTATTCCACGTACCTAAAATAATATAATGCTTGTTGTAATAAGATCCCGAAAATGCAATGAACAGAAATATCTGCTTCAGGTTTTCAATTTACACAAATGGCTCGTAAAAATATAATTAATTATCAAAGCCTAGTAGCCTATCAACCCTAGTAAGCAGTCATGTCAGAGAACTAGATTATTCAACAGAAAGGCCTACGTACCTATTTTACCCAATAATTGTCTACTTTAATAATCTTTCTATTTTTTATTCATAAAAATCAGTTTTTTTTGGGCTCCTTTCTGCTTTACTTGTAGTTTTATAACATCCTGTATAGTTTAAACACTTACCTGGGGAATGTACAAAATCTCCTACGTTTTGCGAAGACTTATTACAACCTGGTGGTATCCATATTGAGTTGAATTCCTCTCTTATCTTATCCCTTATATTTTGTTTTAGCAAAGACTTCTTATTGGTGGAAATAGAGGTTGTAGTTGTCTGATTACCCTCATTTGGCAGTCGCTCAATTAGAAACATAAACACTTGTCGTAAATCACATTCATTGTAGTATAAAAAAGTTTGATAGCCAACATCATTTTTGTATCCCAAATCCTATAAAAAGACAATTATCATGTAATAGCTAAAATATGACGAAAAACAGTAAAATTGACAGCTCTGCTCCCCTTCCATGTTCATTAAACTTAACTCAAAAAGTGGCAGTGATCCAAATAAATAAGCCCTTTTTATGCTTCATATATACACTGGTATTTTCTTGAGGCCTGGGCTTGAGTTTAGCCTGGGCTAACTAATGTCCTACGAATTTTAAAAATGAGAAAGAGTTTGATGCTTGATGTATAGACATGCGTTACTCATTGACATAAAAACTATCAAATGGATTTGGGTGGAACTTGGCACATAGAGCATACCCTGAGATAACATATAGGATACTTTTTATAGCTTATGAGTCTGTTAACAATTTGCCCGAACATGGTGAAAAGTCTGAGAATCTAAGTATTCAGCAAGTAAAACAATATTACCTTACAAATTAATGCAATTTGTGCAGCCACTTCTATCCTATGTGATATACCATGTGGCAATTTGGTTGGTATTGTAAGTGATGGATTAATTGCACTAAGACAAGTGGCAGCTGCTTCAATTATTTTTTCTACTGGAAGTTCACAAATGTTCTTGGAGGTCTCATCCACATTTCTAAAAAAAAAAGATGTATGGTTACTTAGAGTATTCAATATAGAACCTTATCCATGAGACATATTATTCTAATTCTTTTATAATAATTATGTTATTATACTAATTATGTACTACACTTTATTTCAATTAACATCTGGCAAGGGGTTGAATTCTTATCCTACCTAAACTATTTATATTATAAAAGTGAACATTGGAATGGATGTATGATGATCAATCACACAACAATGCTGGAACTGATTTAAATGTACATAGCCGCATAAATAGACCATATGCTGAAAGACAACAGAATAATTGAGTCCTGGAAAACATAAATTCCATCTCAATGAAGTTAAAAATGTGCTGTGACTGTCTATAATTAAAATTAAATAAATAAATATCCTATGGCATTCTTTACACACTGCCATCTGATCTGAAATTAAGCAGAGTTTGTACTATGGAAACCAGATAACTACATTATACTGCATTAATTATTTTCTAAATACATACATTAATATATATTTCTTTTCACCCAGATGCAGAACAAACGGACATGTTCATACACACAAATGTTTGGCTGGGTGGAAATGGAACCCGTGAACAGCTTGGCAGTTAGGATCTCAACCACCAAGCCTGGCTGTCAAAGCTTATTACAGAATCACACCAAAATAGTGGAATGTGTTTGTATAAAAAGATTTGTGTTATATTAGATAGTGTAAATGTTACTGTAGGGTGGAAATTATTAAGTTTATAAATTTTTACTTTTTAATTTTAAATGTCAATATCCTTTTTCTCAAATAGAATACAAATGTGGTGTCTGCATGAAATGATGCCCTAGATAATGCCAACAATTACCACTAAATCTCACAGTGCTACAATCTGTGGATGCATCCTTTATTAAATACACCTACTTATTCTTTAGCTCATACATTTTCAAGTTGCTGGATACTTTTCAATCTCTTTAGTGTATGTTATTTTTAATGGGGCATAATATATTTTAAGTTACCCTGAGCTTATTCAATTTTAAATATTTATATAGTAATCGTGACTGAAGAACTAACTTTAAAACCCTTGCATCCGAGCCCCAATATCCCAATCCAAATTCATATATGAACATTATGTTCAATATTTACCTGCCTATTATGTATTTTCATCTGGAATAAAAGCAAAAGCATACATACATATTAAGTTGACGTAGAAAATGCAGAATAATTGAGTCCACTTCTTCCATTATTAATATATATTACAGACAATGAAATCAATTCAAATATTTTTATTCGTGTTGAATGCAAAATTATAAACACAACACACAATTTTAAATAGGCGAGGCGATATATATCAGTTAGTGTTGTGCGATAGTATAGAGAAAGTATTGCGGCCTAGTCAGTCACATATTAAATCATTATCGATAGTACAATTGATACTATTTACTATTAACAATACTATCAGAAGTTGAAATAAAATAACTACTATTGCTCAAAATCGATAGTTTCAGTTGCAAATATATTAATAGTATCGATACTAGAGGTAGTAATAATGATATGTGTGTAAGAGAATGTCCCAGAATATTTATTTATTATTTATTTATATTACTATTGACAAATAAAAAATGGTGATTGTAATATGTTCGTACCATTGATCATTTTGAATACATCACTATTTGCCTCCAGGCAAAATTATTAAAAAACTCTAATTAGGTACCAAAACAAAACTTTCGTTAGTAACAGTAATCGATAGGAATATTGACAAGTGTAAATAGTATCGATAACAATATGGACTTTCGGAATGTTCGGGGCTGTTCTAGCAACGCCAACAACCTTCAGAATTTCAAAACATTACAATTAATACCACACTAATGTACACCTGCCACAGCTTGAGATTACGACTTAGGTAAGCCTGCAAAAATAGCAAGATAGGCTCAATAAACCTATTATCTCCACAAGAAGATGTATTCTCCTTAAAAACTGGCAAATACCCGATGATACCACGCAGCAAAAAGGTGTTAATATTGTCGCGTATGAGTAAAAATCCCCAGCTCAGCTGACGTTTTTGTTATCTCCTATAAATATTAAAATCGATGCGTGTGTGTATGTTCTCGATAGACTCCGAAATGGCTGGGCCGATTTCGATGAAATTTCAGGAAACCTTATAGGCTAACCTCTGAAGTTTGATTAGCGATCGATCAATGGCTTTTTTTTGTTTTGCAGTCGCATAGCATCGCATGCCGCAAATAGGTAGTATTTAATAAACCAAGCTTATCAATGGTAATAATAACTTGAAAGATGTTTTGTCATGAAAGGTAAATCGATGACATAATCTGTTGGTTAAATCTACATACGAAAAAAATAAACTTCACTGTATAAAATATTGATTAAAATATTAAGACTGAATGTACAAATTTAATGGCTAATGTCAATTTAGCACCCAAACTAAAGAATCATTATATATTACAAAATCATTTTACACACATAGACTGAAGACATTGTTTCAGTGTTGTCGTATTTAAAATATGATCGAACAGATTCATAAAGAAAGAGATAGAACACGTATTAGCCGTGTGTTAGGAAGGGATAAATACTAAATCTTTTGTATTGTGAAGTATTACACTGGAACGAAAAGGGAGTGTAGTGAAGTCCCTTATTACATGACTAACCACGAATCAGAGAAACTAACTAATAAGTTTCTACTCATACTAGGAATGAGTAAATCTGTAGAAATCCTCGTAATATGAAACTCCGACTTTATGTCGTTCATTCTGAAACACGTATTTCTTTACTGTTTAGTATAAAAAATAAGCCAAAATATTAATTTATATATCCTGAAATTATGGGTCATCTAAATTTTCATTCCCTATATTAACTATTTTAAGATTTCTCTAGTCAATCATAAAGAAAAATATCCTCATCGTGTATCGAAAAATTAGGTTCAAATGGTAAGATTTGGTAGAATTTTGCTCCACACTTTAGTAGATTTGTCAAATATAATCTGGTCACGCCGAGTTTGTTGGATGAATTCATTGGTTGGATTCGATTGGTTGGTTTGGTTATATAATCATTGCGAAAGCATAGTGATATCACACAAAATGGGAAAGCATTTTGGAGAACTTGCTAAAATTCGAGGATTGATAACATATAAATTATCACCTCACGAACAAAGAGCTTACGCAGGAGCCATAGCCAATGGAATCCCAAATATATTCCGCAGGATCCGAGAGAATATTTTCATTGTAGCACCTCGTAAGTTTGATCAAGTTATATAAAACGCCATTTATATAGACAATACGACTTTAAACGATGCCTGTTATTTACAACGTTAAACGGTCAGTAACGTAAAATACTGTAAGATCAAAGATCGATCAGGAGGTAGCCTACATAACGCCCTATACACTACACCTGTCTTTATTATGTGAAAATAAAGTAATTGTTTTGTGTCTGCTTATATCTTAATACTATAAAGTTCTATTTGGATCTGTCACTCGCCTCATTTACTTTTTTTACACACATCACCTGTTTTGTAAAATTCAGCAGTTCTTTAGCTATTTCCCTGGTATTGCTAAAGTTTCACTTACTGTCAGGTGGATATCAATGGCCTGCATTCAACATGTCAGCCCTTTAAAACCAAATGTATATCTATCATTGGATATTCATGCCATTATAGGGAAAATGTTCAAGAACTACATAATGATGCCAATGAAAAAATTTGAAAATGAAATTTCTACTAACTAGTATTATTTATTACTGCAGTTTCACTGGCCGTCTTGAGATCCAAGACGTTCTATCTGCAAAATTTTATTGTAACATTTCCAGCAGTTAGAAAGTTGAGAGCTACAAATTAAAACACACACACAAAGCTTCACATTTATTATTTAAGTTACTTTAAGTTATTAGGCCCAATATAACTAACCAGTAAGATACTTAAAAGACTCCTAAAGTTTGTCTAAATGTTAGTCTAAATGAATTTTACAACTGTTATAGAAGTCTTCTAAGTTAGGAAAATGACCATTACAGTTGTTGTTATTCATATTTTGAGATACAATGCCTGATGACTGAATGATGTGACTTTTAACAGAGTAGCGAGACTACCATAGCCAACCAATTCAGGTTTTTTATTGGATATGTAACATAGGATAACGTAGGATATGTGACACTGCATATGTAATGAGTACTGGTTTTTTTTACAGCTTTCATCACTGGATACCTTATTTATGAAGGTGTAGAAAGAGAACATCACCGATTATCCCGCAAGAATCCTGCTGATTTTGAAAATGATCAATAAGAATATAGTGTCAGTTATAAGTTATTTTATGTAATGTAGATGTTATCCAAATAAATTCTTTATTTCAAATATCTCCTTTTATTTGAAATGCACAGGATTGGCTCACAAATGTAATATAATAATCAATTAAGATTATTATTAGATTTTAACATTGATAGACTTCAGAAACGGTTAAAACCAACAGGTGGGGTGTGCAAGGATGTACAATACTCTACCAAAGGTATATATCGATCTTTGTTTATGTTTAATTCCTAACTTTATATAGATTACGAGATAACTTTAACTGAACCGATTTCTTCACGGATAAGAAGCAAGGTTAAAGGGGCGCTTTATGTATATTATTTTTTACCTTTTCGGATAATATGAATTCGATGAGAGCGTAGTAAAAATATAGGTAATTTATTATCACTACCGATTCCTTATTTTTTTTTATATTTAAAGTCGTTTATACCGAGTTACTAACATCGAATGATATGATTTCGATGATGATCTCTTAAAATACTACTAATTTGACTTATGTTATATTCTCAAATGTTGATAATGTTTTTCAATTGGTTTTATTTCGCGGGGAATACACTGTGCATGATTTCAAGGACTTTTATCCTAATAATAGCATATATCCTTGCTTTTCTATCCCGTAGTACATATTATCTTTTGAGGAATAAGCCCTACGTTTGATCTAAATAAAATACAATATTAGGGCACTTCACTTAATTATAAAACATGTCTGGAAGGTCTGAACCTTTTTCCGCAAATCCTTAAATTTTAGATATGGTCTGTGGTAGTATGGTATTTGGTATGATGCTAGTCACATATTGCCACGGTACATCCGTCTAGACGAAAGGTGGCGCTTCGGATATCCGACAAATTTACAGTCATTCGCCATATAAAATAGCTATGGTAGCAACTATAGTGAGTAAAATGTATTTTCGGCTTCCAAAAAAAAAAAACTACAGTGAGTAGTCCCAAGTAGCTGTAGCTAACTAAACTTGAATAGCTATTAGTATGTAAATGAGCACATCATGTTTATAATGTGTATTCGTACATCTGTTCGAATCATGCAATTTATTTTGTACCAGTCTAGGTTTGGCATGGATTCAATCCGGCGGAGTTACTATAGCTTCCTCACCCGATGTGACTAAAATGAAATATAAACTATATATCGGAACCTCTCTCAAGATCCACAGAGTTAAACTATTCGTTTTAATCTTTAAAAAGTCTAATCTGGCGTAGCGAGTACATTACGTACCTACTTTTTGAGTCTACGTTGATGAGTCACTGTTGTTACAAAAAGAGGTTGTTAATATTCGTATTATCATAGTAAGTTACACATTTTGTATTCTCTAAAGGTAGGTGCCTACAAAATAATAACTAAATAGGTACATGATCCACACCTTATTTAATGCAATGAAATATGAACAAATACTGAGCGAAAATTACACATAGATAAAATTATATTTATTGTCTCAGGAGCTACACACAAATAACTTTATAAATTCAATTGTAGTTTTAACAATTGATATATTTCTTACCGATATTGAGACTAAGTTTACCGAGTCAGTTTGACATAAGAGACCACTGTTTACAACATTCGACGTTGTTATTCTTGTTTGATTGATACGATTAATTTCGTTTGCGTTCGTGGCTTAGGTTACTCTTTAGCCGGCATTATATACAATTCGGGCACTTGGCATAATAACTTTGGTTTTAATAATACGTATTTAAATGTATTCCTTTATGTAAGTTTCGTTAATGTGAGAGCATTAAAATATTCGAATCGAATTGGATGATTTCTTATTGTGCGAAAATTTGGGATGTCTTCAGATGACTCAAATACTAAACAAAACAGGTGAACAAGTAATCAGTGAGGAACCAGAATCTGAGGAACAATCAGCTGACTTGGTGGCAGCTGCTTCTGAATTAAATACTGAAGAAATGGATATAAATTCAAAGAAAACACATTCACTCAATAGAAGAGCAAAATATGGTAGGTACCTATATATATCATTCAGATCAATTATTTTATGATCAAATAATGCTTTCTCCATTAATCATTTATTTTATGGATGATGCAAACATAATAAAATTATTTGGATTATTCAAAACTTATTGCCACACAATTTGAAAATGTTCTGGATTAACTCACAGATTAGTTTTTATTGTGGAAAAACAAGATCTTTTGGGAATGGAGGTAAATAGCAGTTAAGAACTAGAATTGGGCTAGATGGAACTATACATTGCATCATATATGGTAAAACTCAAAATAGATGAAGGTATAAATACTTAAAAGTTTTATAAATTTATTAAGAGGGTGCAAAATAATCTCTATCTAAGTTTGTATATTTATTAATTAAAAGTAAGTTTTAAATTAATACATCAGGTAGAAAATATATTCGAGTTGTGATTTATGGAATAATACTAAATATCTCAAGGAGACAAAAAATCACTACCACCTGTAGCGGTTCTAAGAAGACTATAATTAATAATATACATAAATAAATAAAAAAGCTAAGAACATAGACAAACATTGAACCGCCTTTTTTAAGTCCGTTAAAAATGTAGTAATGCTAAAGTACAAATCAGGAAATATATTTTAGCAATAGATAAGGTTTTGTGATAAGTATGGAAACTAAAGTGAGTTTGTTGACTCTGTTGTATATAGGGTGGGCCAAGTAAAATTTATTTTGTAAACTGCAATAAAAAATGATTAAAATACTTTTTCAGCCAAATATGATGGCTATTAGAAAGAGCAAATATTCCCATTATTTATGGCATAGAAGTTCATTCATATGGCTTAATCAGCTGGCTTGGCAGTTATGCTTCTTGTCTACGCAATTTTCCAAGACGTTGTTGATGGTTGTGGGCTTAGCTGAAATATGGCCCAGCCAGTATCAATGGGCCTCAATAATTTGAAGAATGTTTGCTCAACATAAAGCATTCTGGGTACCACACAAAAATAAGTCAAATTGCAGCTCCAAACAATGCCAATATAGCTGTTTCCGTGACTTAGTGGACAAAATAAAAAAAAATCTAATTGGCCTTCACAGACGTTTGGTTGGGTTCTTACGCCGCCCGTTCAGAAGGGTTGCTTTTACTGAGAAGAATAATGGACTCTTAAGTCTTTGTGCTGAATTATTCTCAGGCTAGTACGACTAATGTTGAGTGGTTTGGTTGTGATCAATGGCGATTTGGATGTTTGGATGTTCTGCAATTGAGTCGCACACTCCACTACAGCAGCGAAATTTTCGGCTATCCATACCGTACGAGCTTGGGGAACGTGAGTATTGTCCTCTAGCATCACGATTTTTTTGCACTCATGTGGGTAGAGCAGGCGCGGTGTTACAAAATAGCACTTTTAGGAATAAGTACACTGTAGTTAGTTTGGAAATAATTTTACATTTCCCAACGTTGATCAAGCGTTAATCGATTCATTTTGTCCCGCCGTAATATGATACTGACCGATATTTTTTTTACTTTTTGAGTAGTAGAGCTCATAGTGCAGAGTTCGTCCGGGGAAGTACTACCACCTTGCCCATTTCTGCCGTGAAGCAGTAGTGCACTTGTATTACTGTGTTTCGGTTAGACAGGTAAGGGAGCCGGTGAAATTACAGGCACATGAGACTTAACAACTTCATGTCTTAGGGTCGACAACGCATCAGCGACGCTCTGGTGTTGCAAATGTCCATAGGCGGCGGTAACCACTTACCATTAGGTGGATCGTGTGCTTGTTTGTCGGCTCAGGTGGTATTAAAATATATTATATTTGAACCGGAAAGCAAAATCAGTATGATTTAAAAAGAAGTATAGTAGGTGGCCCACCCTTTTACAATTCTAACTGTTATAGCTCACTGATCTTTGTATAGATAGACTGAAATTTTAAATATAGTCATTACTGAATAATGAATAATCTTTTAAACTACGCAATTGATTTTGATGCAGTTTTCAGCTTAATTTTGTGAATTTCTTCCGGAAGGTTTATATGGCTTATGCATAGAACATTTATACTCTCACGAGGGCTTATGCCACTCGGGCAAAGCCTGTGGCGGGGCGCTAGTCTAATATGTAAACATAAATCTTTATTTTACATTTACGCGTAGCGCTTCTATAACATTTATCAGATTACGATGAAACTTTGGTGAGTTGTTATGCACAAACCAGGGAAGGCTGCAGGGAACTGGTAGTTTTCAATTTAACCGCTTTAATCAGACATTCACATTGCAACATTTATAAATAAAAATGATATATGTACAAATGGTACTATACTAATAAACATACCTATTTAACTATTACATTAAATAACAATTGATGAAGGCTATCGTATTCGTAATACAGTCGTGTATTTTTAATTATATTTAATCATTTTGAATATATCTTTGACGCTTTTTGCCATATGCCTACTCCAGTTTCATTTACTAAGTGTTTATGACTTTAGTGTGACGTTTGAGTCTGTATTTGAATAGCTTTTATGTTTGTGGCTGAAACTCGTAGAATGGCTCTCAAATTATATTTGTTATAAGTTTCGTCGCTCTTGCTAATGTTATCATTTATTATTCTAATAACCAAGAAAGTATTGCCAAAGTACAAATTCTATGATTCTGACTTCAAAACTAACTTTCTTCCCCTAAGCGAGGAATTTCTTTTTCCAATAATCTTCAAATGTGTATTCTAACATAAATAGGTTTTTAAAAATATCATAGAGGTTTTAAATTAACTCAATAGTATCAGAGATGTGTGAATACGCGCCAACTTTAATTAATCCTATCTTACGTTACGTCGCCTAACTCTCACTTGGCCGGTTATTTACTTATATTGCTTATTTATTTTTTACAGGGTATATAAAATATGTTAGTTTAGTGATACTGACATTACAAAATGCTGTACTTGGTCTCAGTATGCGTTATGCTCGAACAAGAGACGTTGAAATGTTTTCTTCAGCAGCTGGTGAGTGGAGTAGTACTTACTAAAATATTTTTAATGCATGTTTGTCACAAAATATTCTGTTGCTTTTTGTGACATATCAAGTAACTTTATTGTTGACCACGGCTCGGTAAACGTAGTGTAGGGCGCCCTCCTGCTAGATGGAGCGATGATATGCGCAAGCTGGCTGGCAGTGGTTGGAAACAAAAAGCTAAAGATCGAGCTCAGTGGCGTGCCTTAGGTGAGGCCTATGTCCAGCAGTGGACGGAGATAGACTGATGATGATATTGAAAGGGCTTAAACTGTTGAAATCATACCTAGGCGGAGAATTTAGTGTTGTTTGTTGTGAATAGCGTCTAAAACAACATCATTATAGAACCTGAAAATAACCTTTCTTTTTATGTTCCATATACTGGTGGAATTGTGTTGTTTGCTGATAGTCTCAACTATTACTATATAAACAGTGCATTTGCTCAGTCAGTGCTAAATGTCTAATAGAAAGGACTGAAAATGTATTAAATTTGTAAGAAATAACAGCTTTCTGATGTAGATACAGATCGATAATCGATATATAGGTTAGATATAGATATTTCTAAATAATACCATTAAGTAACTATGTTAATAAATATATCAGTGTTCTGAACATTTCACAATATGATAAATAATTTGATGTGAAAAGATAATGGATCGCGAAGGTTAGAAAGGGACGTAACACGGGGCACTTATTTTTGTGTAGGTATGTTGTGCGAAGACAGTGGCAACGTCACGTTTTACTAGTAGGTGTGTTGGGTGTAGATTGATGGTTTGGTGGGCGAACAGTATGGGACAACAGTCCTAGCGCCGTCAATGTAATACAAAATTGACTGCAATTATGATTTCGAGAAACCTAAAAAAAATCCGATACCTAAACCTTAGAACTGTTCGATTTGATTATAAGGTTTGAATCAAACCAAAAGTCTTGGACAGATTGGAGACATGTTCAGATGTAATAATAGCTCAATGGTTCAAATCAATTTTTTTTTTCATAAGCTTATGTAAAGGTAGATTAATTTTGTTTTGCTTAAATATTTCGTTTTACTATAATATGTATACATATTATATATCACTAATAGGTATGATGCGATTATTATCGAGCGAGTAGTGTAAGAAGGCGGGTTGCTTGCTATGGTCTTCTATATACCGAAAATAGGGTTCCTTTGACGCACCATCACCTCAAAACTACTGAACATATCGGTATGGGACTGCTACCTTTTGAAGCATTTTTCATAGATGGTTGTAGGGTATATGTGATATTGATAAACGCGTTTGAAACGCGGGGGACAGCTCGTTATTTAATATGGTTATTTTATTTTCAGCTGTTTTGATGTCCGAGGTTTTTAAATTAGCAATATGCATATGCCTTGTGATGCAGGAGTCGGGAGGTATTCGAAAAGGAGCACATTCTATGTTCAACATAGTAATATTAAATCTTAAAGACACATTGCGTGTGTGTGTGCCATCATGTCTGTATATTGTGCAAAATAATTTACTCTATGTATCAGCATCCAATTTGGATGCAGCAACTTATCAGGTACGTGGTTTATTCAATACTTTGGTTTGGTTATGTATCTTAACATACCGTTCCTGTTAAGTAACACCATTCAAAGATCAGTATTTTTTTGTGTTTGCTTTGACATGATTTCAGAGGGTAAATAAGGGTTAATGAACTATTATCTATGTATTGGAAATATCAATATTTAAATGTAGAACAAAAAGTATTACTCAAAACTTTATTTAAAAAAGTCAAAACAATATTATCAAAGATAGGCCAAAACATTATTATCAAAATTGAAAAAGAAAAAATACTCCACGAACGAAACTACATGAAGCGGTCGATGCAGAGGTTAGGTTAATGTTGTTATGTGACTCAAACAGCAATGATATCTTGCAAATAATAGGTAGGTACATATATTACTACTGGTTTTAAATAAAATGTAAATTAAACTAGTGTTTATCAGTCACTGTTTACGGCTCTAGATGGCTTCTTTAGCGTTTCATTTATAGGAATTCATTATTTTCTAATCAGTGGTTTATATTTTATAGGGTGCCCGTTTTATATATGTACGAAACCAGCATTATTATACGCCTTAGAATTGTAATTTTTTTTATAAATTCGTGGGTTTATTCGCCCTCGGACGATTTACGTGTCATAGTAAATCGTTCAAAAGTAGTTCTTAGTCTGAGTTTTTGTTATATTATATCACCACTACTGTACCTACTTGTGCATTTAGAATTGGATATTTACTGTTTAGCTTGTATTTGATACCTATATTGTTACAGTAACAAAAAAAATTCTGGCTGGTCGCCAGTAACTGATACGCGGTTGCCAAAAGTTTTAATATTACCTACTTTGCGACGCCAGATTTGAATATCGATGTTAAAAAAAAGTTTGAAACTAGTCTAGTTGCGTCTACCCTAATGCATTAACGTCATGTGACCGTATGCTCCCAAAATCACAACTAAAATATACGAGTTTGTTCTTTAAAACAATAATGTAATATCAAAATATAGTAAGAGTTCTACTACTCTTGCTCTAGTGCAGAGTTCGTCCGGGGAAGTAATACCACCTTACCCATTTCTGCCGTGAAGCAGTAGTGCACTTGTATTACTGTGTTGCGGTTAGAAATGTAAGGGTGCCGGTGAAATTACAGGCACATGAGACTTAACAACTTCACGTCTCAGGGTCGACAATGCATTAGTTGGTTTTAGTCCGTGTAGTCTATGAATATGAATTTTGATCACCTACTCGAGCCTACCTAACTAATGCTATTTAATATTTCAGGTTACATATCAGTTAAAGCTATTGACAACTGCGTTTTTTGCTGTGGTTGTATTAAAAAGACAGTTAAAAAAGTGGCAATGGTGTGCTTTAGGCCTATTGGCAGCTGGAGTAGCAATAGTTCAGCTTTCCTCAACAAGTAAAGCGGTTGAAAAATCTTCTCATCTGCCAGAACAGTCAAGAATTTTAGGTTTTGGTGCAGCGTTGGCGGCATGTTTTATTTCTGGGTTTGCAGGAATTTATTTCGAAAAAGTACTTAAGGAATCAGACATATCTGTAAGTTATTGTACCACTATATCGAGCAAGTTCATCCTTACCTCCACTCAGCTCAATGTAGGTACTTACCTACTTTAGATCGAAATGCCCCAAATGTTTTAGTGTCATTTTCTTAAGGAGTAACGTCTCCTTTTTCTTACCTGCATTAAAATAATAACTGAACATGTTGCTTTCTCTTTTAGTATTCAAGACACGTAGTGACAGACTGAAATCAATTATCAAATTTCTTAAATACTTCTAACAGCCGTAGAGATTGAAAGTTTAAATATGTATTCTTTCAAGTCTGTCGAGTTAATTCAGACAAATTAAAGCATATTTGGTTTCTTGTGAGCTATCTCACAACCAATTAGTCTGTTGATAAATTTAGAATATGAATAACATTGGTGTCATTGCTAAAATAAATTATTGCGTTATTTAACGACAAAGCCTCACGGTGTTTTAAGTTCGATCAATCAATGCATATTACTGCTTGACTTAATTTTAAAATTTGACATAATATTGTTCAACTAGAAAAAAATAATTACAAGAATATATTTTCAAAATATTTGTTTTAGGTGTGGATAAGAAACGTACAGTTGAGTTTACTTTCACTGCCATTTGGAACTATAACATATCTCATAAATGAAGGAACACAGAAGAACTTATTGACCGGATTCGACGGTTTCGTGTGGTATTTGGTGTTGCTTCAAGCTGCAGGAGGCCTTATCGTTGCTGTTGTTGTAAAATACGCAGATAATATATTAAAAGGTTTCGCAACATCCGTAGCCATTATAATATCCTGTATTGCGTCTATTTATCTATTTGATTTTGTATTGACTGTTAAATTCGCCACTGGAACAATGTTGGTAATAGGTTCCATATTTTTGTATGGATATGAACCTAAGAAGCCGGAACCTCGAACATCTTTAAGTGTATGATGATTATGATTAAGGTGTAGGAATACATTAAGATTGTGAGTTATTCACCTGCAGACCCACAAAGGTTGAAGTATGCATCAATATGAACAACATTAACTTTAGGGTCAACGACATCACTAGCATTAATCTAATCATAAGTCTTGGTATCATCTGCATGCATCAGATTTTTATAAATTTATTATAATACTAGCGACCCGCCCCGGATTCGCTCAGGTGCAATGTAGATACTAGTACATATAAACCTTCCTCTTCAATCACTCTATCTATTAAAAAAACCGCATCAAAATCCGTTGCGTAGTTTTAAAGATTTAAGCGTACATAGGGATATAGGGACAGGGACGACTTTGTTTTATACTTTGTAGTGATAATAAAAATCATACAATATAAAGTAATACTACAAGTTCCGTGCGGTGTTGTTTATCGAATTTCAAATTACTTCCTAATGTTGTTCATATTAATTAGTAGCTACTTCAACCCTCGTATTCTTTCGCGATTTAAGTGTTGCCCCTAGTAAATAATTATTTATAATCATGAGTACTTCCGTCCCTGCAAAGCTCTGCAGGTGAATTACAGATAACCCTGTATACTTATACGACCTTTATTTTATATTGGTGAGCCTTTTTAGTTACATAGTGTTTATAAGTACATACTTAAATAATATTATCAAGTGTATTAGCTATCGTCCTGTGGTTTTACCGAAACGGTATATTACTTAAATTTTAAATGAATTAAATATAGGGTTAGTAGGTGTAGTTTTCTTTTTAAGTTATGTAAATCTTATATTGATACAAAAAATGAATTATTATATTTTTACTTTAGGAAATGACTAAAATAAATAAGCTAAGTAAAGCGTGTGCTATGAAAATCTACCTATTACATTACAAATTCTTCTAAAGATATGATTGCTCAGCGGTTTCACTAGCGTTTTAAGGTCTAGTGCTCGTTTTAAAAAAGATTGCGTTCACTTATCAAACTAAATTTTTTCTTTTAATTTTCAAGCAATTGTTCTTAATAATAATATGTATTTTTTATTTATTTTGCATTTCAAATGATAGGTTCTTATGCGAGATATCTTTGTAATTTTTTTTTTTAACTATAAAATATCTTAAGTATTCCAAGTGAACGCAAACTTGTGTAAGTTCAACTCTACTATATGGCTCTGTAAAAAGTTGTATGTACTTATGTATACCTACTTCTGTATTAACTGATACTTCGGACCAGATCGATGATCGTCGATATCTATCAGAAATCATCCGGTATTGTCAAAATATATCACTATCCAGTGTTAGTACTAAGTTTACTTGAGTTTCAACTTGAATAAGTGTTACTCTAAAAAGTAACTTGTAAGAATAATATTTTAAATAATAGGTGCCTCAATCTATAAGCTTTTTTAGCACTACGTACAAACACTAACTAAAAAGTTCGTTAAGAAAACGTGGTTTTCTTTATATCTACGAATATTGTGGCATATAGCTAAAAAACGCTAACTGTCTGAGTGTATGTCAAAGCCATTTTAGTTTGAGACTATAAATAATTAAATTTAGAAGATGGTGTATTCTGTAAACCGCTATACAGTGGTACTAAAAATAAAATAAGGGTAATACCCTATATAAATAATAATTTTATAATATATAATACATATACAATACCACATACATGTAGCTGACTTCTAAAGAGGATTATCTGATAATCTAAGATTTTATTTATTTATTATTTAGCTTTTTTCTTATTTCAATTCTCGGATATTTTCATGACTAACTTCCATACAAATCTTCACCCCGAATTGCCAAAAATCCATTTTTAGTGCACACTTACGTTGAATAAAACAGACCGTCACGTTCCTCTTTTACTACATATTTAAATAAAGTAAGTAACTTGTCATCCATCCAATAAATGTCAATGAAGGAATAAAATATATTTTATAAGATTGAGAATTACTTTTATTTATCTATTAGTTGTGAAAATACAAGAGAAACGACAAGAGGCGATTGGAGAGGCCTTTGTGTTATTGCAGCGTTTAGGGGTAATGTCGAAGGTAGATGCTAGTCTTTATTACCCGACTGCGCAACAACAGTGTTATTTTATATTCACGCGTATCTACTTTATACCTAGCCTCGAAGCGTCCTGACTGCTGGATGAATTTTTATAAATGAGGTGTTGGAGAATAAAGCGCCTTGCACCTTTCAATCCGCAAGCAAAACCTATTAATTGCCGTGCGATTACGGGTAAAATTACCCTACCTCCCGATTTCAAGCATTAATTTATTTCAACATGTGATGCAAATCCAGCGTGATTGAAGATTGGTGAACTGCGTGACCCTAAATAAACCATTTCAAGATGAAGAACAGCTATTTCATTCAAATCGAGCTCTTCTTTCAGTCAAATAGTCAAAATATATAACCATGACAGTTTTGAAATAATATCTGAGTAGTTGAGTCGTCTACAAATGAAAGCAGACAAATTCTACTGAATTAATTATTTCATCACTCTCCGTGGTAATACGTAATAGTAATTATGGCCATGACTTTTTATTCTGAATCAAAGAGCGTCGAGACTTATTCCAAGGACACTGTGCCTTAGGAAACTTCAGTCATGTTCCAGTGAAATCCAGTCCATTGTATAACTGTCTCTCGAAATCAATGTTAAATGTTTAACAGAATACATTGATGATTCTGCGCGACAGTGTGTGATGGCTATCGCAATGCAGTCAATGAAAGAAATAAAATGTATAAGTACAACTACGATTCCGAGCATTAAGGTGTCATGTACACACTAATAAGCTCTTTGTTCCGTGTGTACACAAAACCGGTTGCACTTGTTTAATTGTTAATGTTCCCCGGAACAAGTAAGATGATAATATCTATACAAATAAATACAATTTTGATGTCAGAGGCCTAAGCACGAACATGTATCGTAAACGTAGTTATGAATCGAGGGCGCCAAAAATCGTGTTTGCGTTAAAATTGTTCTCGCATACTGTTACGTGGCGCGATGTTCATTTTCCCATACAAACTTTGTTTTTGGCGCAGTCGATACGATGGCCTGCGATAGATGTTACTTGTTGTAGATGTTGTGCTTCGGCCTCTGTTTGTAATGTCAAAATTACAGCTTTTTCTAGATGCATATACGGTACTAATAATTTAAAAATGTTTGTCGTTTGTTCCGAATATTCTCCGAAACAGCTAGATCGAATTTGAAGACTCACTGCTAGATGGCTAATATTGTAAGAAGTAATCATCGGTGCGACATAGTGAGACTACCTTGAATGCGACGAAGCTCCGCGTCCAGGGAACGAATGTGCGTACGGGAATATGTACGTGGGGCGCGGTGATAAAACTAATGGAAAAGCGCATAGCGGCGTCGCGTTGTAGGAATCAGTTTAAAGAAAACCGATCACTCAATAGTATTACAAACAGATTCAATAGTAGTAATAGTAGATTAGCTGCCTTTCTATGAGATCCCCTGCAGTTGTCCCTGTGATGCTAAGAAGAGAAAATAACCTAAATAATTGAACATTCCTATATATTGGCAAAGTAAAGGTTAAAAAAAAATACTTACAAGATTATTTCTAACATTTAATATCATTAAATAACTACAGATTTACAGCAAATTATTTTTAATAAGAATTGATAATTTTTCTCTTTCTCATTTGCTCTAACCAAGAGTCAAGTTGTTGTTGTGGTGTCTGTGGTTTTATTTTATAGTAGTCGACTGGAGGTTGACCTTCCTCTAGTCTAACAAAGTAATGACTATGTTTATAGCGGACTTCACCCAGTCTCCCTCTAGCATGTCTTCTTATTCCCTTTATTACCATTCCTTTGCCTACAAATGATTCAGCTGCAAAAAAAAATCTATATAAATAAAATATAGATTAACTAACCATGCTTTCTCCATATAAACTCCAAAACTCATGTCAGCCTACCATATTAGAACAATGTGTATTGTAAATTTATTATTTGGACCAAGCTTGGGCAAATATGTTTAATAAGATGTTATGTGAAATAAGATTTAGCCCCAATTTATTTGTTTCAAATTTCCATTCAGTCATACATTGCCAAAAGTGAACTAATAAAAATGTTGTAATAAAAAGAATAACCTCTTACCTATCCACAAATTGCTTCGGAATTCAACATTGTGTTCGGCTACAGCTAGTTCTTGAGCTTCAAGTATTGCATCTTTAACAAATATTGCACCCTTTTTATGGACGAAATTTAATTGTTTTACAGCTTCATCAACAGTCATTCCTCTGACAAAACTAGCAACATACCAAAGTTTGTCAGGACTATATTTAATGTTTGTCTTTTGATGGCACACATACTGAAAAATAAAACACCATAATGTTTTTATGTTAAAGTGCTCTGTTAATTAAAAACAGTTGTTTTAATAGGTATTGCTACATTTTGGATGTTTTGGGCATTCATCAACAACATTGTAGTCCATTAGCATGCCTCAGATAGCCAACACAATGAGGAAGACACTGATCTTCCTCAATCAATGATATTATTATTTAATATGGCCCTATAAAAGTAGCATATGACAATACATCAATTCTGCAATCACAGAATGGTCACATCTCTTTAGAAAGGCAACTTAAACTGAAAGCTATAGATAGAACGATATACATAAATATATAGATAGAAAGCTGTAAATTACTTGGCTGATTAAGAAATGTGACAGAAATTTGGACAGTCTATTTCACCACAGTGGTGGTGGAAGCCCTATAGAAGCTGCAGTTTGTATTTTTAAGGAAAAGGATACTCTTGATACATATAATATAATATTCAGAGCAAATTTAGCAATGTTGTAGTGGTCAAAATTATTTTTTAATCAGCAAAATTAAATGATTATATTTATAGTTAGAGGCTAAAGCTGTGGTTCAATAATACTACTCAATTTGCTTGGTTGTTTTATTTTTGCATGTCATAACAACAAATAAGTTTCGAAAAGTCTAGCCTTAGGTTGCTATGTTGGGTCTAGTTGTAGTTTCTGAATTTGAAATAACATTAATCTTGTATCTACAGTCTAGCATTATTTGCCTCTTTACCTTATATTAAATATCATGTTTAATTTATATTGGTACAAAGCAGAAGGGTAAAAAAAACTATTCCGAGGCACATGAAAATTTATATTTCCAGAAAATGTTCAAGCGAGGTTAGACACCCGATAATATCCTTCTTAAAATATAAATGTGAACATTTGTGAAGATGGTTGTGGGTGTTAATTTGAACAAAGAGAGTGCCCTGAAATAGCATGCTTATAGGCTATGTAATGGGAACGCGGACGAAACCGCTGGGGACAGCTAGTAAAAAATACTCACAGCTGGGCGTGCTTTTTCGCCTTCTTCTTGAGGCGGAAATATTTTTTTATTGTATTCGAGAAATTTTTTGGGCACAATCTGTTTTGACCACGCTAATACACATGCACTGCTATGAAAGCTGCTTGTTTGAGTAGTTTTATAGCCTGTATTACACAGGCTTTTTATGAATTGATGCATTGTTTAAAAATTATTCTTACCACTCTAGACAATAAACAAATTAGATTTTTTTATGAACAAGAGTTAGAGCTGTCATGCGTGCCCGATCTTAAATTTATTTTTATTGTTTATTGGCCAGGGTTGCTAGATCTATAGAAGTATGTGAATTTTCCCCAAAATTCCAAAATTGTTCCCCATACAGTTTTTCAAACCGGAAAATAAAACAAATGGAAAGATATAAAACAAAATTAAAAATAGGCCAAATAACATTTAAACTGAGTCGTGATTAATATTTAAAATTTCCGACACTTTCTCTTCATTAAGAATCTGAAGGCACTAAGCGCATCCCACCCTAGTCCAAATCGCGCTATCTAGGTCTGTGCCAATCATATTTTAAAAAAAAAGACGTGTGGCACTCGGAGACTGCCGCGGTAAAGCTATTGCATAGCATTTTTTATCAACTTATGCAATTATAATTATATATTTATTTTATTTATGCAGTATTTTTTTTCTTTGTAATGCGGCCCCGCGGGCCTTTGTTTGGACAGCCCTGCTCTAGAGGATAAAGTAAATTGAATATAGAACATCGTGTGCAATAAGTTTGTGAATTCAAAACATCATTAAACCAATTTACCTCTATGGTGCCGAAGTTATCAGGAAACCTTTTTTAATTTGTTAAAAACTCAGACTCGGAACCTTCTCGCTGAGACGTGTAGTTGTTAAGTCTCATGTGCCTGTAACTTCACCGGCCTTAACTTTCTAACCGAAACACAGTAATACAAGTGCACTACTGCTTCACGGCAGATATGAGTAAGGTGGTAGTACTTCCCCGGACGAACTCTGCACAAAAGTACCAACCAATGCGTAAATCAACATAATATAAACATGCATCATCTATATTCAAAACTAAAAATTTGATAAACTACCCTAAAGTGTTAGTAATAAAGTCGATAATCAATCTGAATATTCGACTTAATTTGAACGACTTAACTTTCAAATATACAGAATTTGAGAATTCAAAACACAGTCGTGCTTCCATTAAATTTACGAACTTATCTATTAGTAAATAAAGTTTACAATTGAAAACAAATACTAGCGACAATTTTCGAATTCAAATTTAAATAGAGAACCGTAACGGGCTCGAGGCTAACAATCATACATACTAAAAAAAAAATTCAAAATTCAAAACCATTTATTCAGTTTAGGCCTTCGGAGGGCACTTATGAAGGTCAAATTTAAAGTTACTGAAGCTACAACCGGTTCGGAAGTCAGCCTTCAACTGAGAAGAACCGGCAAGAAACTCAGCAAGGTTACATTCTTTTTTATTTGTTATATAAATTTTTATCTATTCTGACTTTTTGGCTATTTTATAATTTCAATTTTACATAATTTTATATTTAACAATTACAAAATACTTATTAAAGGTAACATTAATAAAAACAAAACAAAAAAAAAAAAAATATGACAAGACTACAAAATAGAAAATAACAATAATTAGGTACTTACAACTTAAACAAGAGATTTAGAGGTGCACTGTGCAGAGAGCAGCTATTTCCATACATTTTTATCTTCAATATAATGAACTACCTTGTAATACGCTTTTTCTTTCAAAACTTTCCTAATATAATTTTTAAATTTATGATCAGACATTTTGGTTATTGAAAGCGGTATCTTATTATAAAATCGAACACAATTACCAAGAAATGACTTGTTAACTTTAGTTAGTCTAAAGTATGGAACAACTAACTTCTCCCTTTGTCTTGTATTTATACTATGAATATCTAATTTTGACTCAAACATTCCTATGTTTCTACGTATAAACATTATATTTTCATAAATATATAGTGAAGGTAATGTCATTATATTTATTTCCCTAAATAAATCTCTTAATGATTCACGGGGACCCATACTGTAAATTGCACGAATTGCTCTTTTTTGTATAATAAATATTGATTCTATATCCGCTGCTGCTCCCCAAAACAAAATACCATAGGACAAGAGGCTATGAAAATATGCAAAATAAACTAATTTGGCCGTCTCAACATTCGTCAATTGTTTAATTTTCCTAACAGCAAAAGCAGCCGAACTTAATTTAGCAGCTAGAGTATCAACCTGAGGTCCCCATTGCAATTTATTGTCTAATGTAAGACCCAAAAATACCGTTTTATTTACAAGATCAATATGGCTCCCATCTATTATTATTTGGCTATCTACTTGTGCTACATTTGGTAAAGAAAACCTTAAGCATTTAGTTTTCTTTGAATTTAGTAATAGATTATTTGTAGCAAACCACCCACAGACAATTGACATAGTATGATTAACTTTAGTTAGATCTTTGTCTTTTCTATTAACTTTAAAAATTAATGATGTATCATCAGCAAACAAGACAATATCTGTGAGGTCATTTACAACATATGGCAAATCATTTATATATACTAAAAACAAAAATGGACCTAAAATTGAACCCTGGGGTACCCCCATTTCGACTAAAGAGCCCTTGGATGTTGTGCCGGTAATCCCTACCTTTTAGTTTACTAATTAGAGTCTTAAAAATTGTACATTAAGAATCAAATTTATAACTCGATTATTTCGTATTTGTATATCTTTTTTATCTAAATTTAAATAGAGAACGGACCGAGCTCGCTTCATGATGGTCCACTTTCCTATTTACATACAATTTTGAGTCTTAACTACTCAATAGAGACAGAATTTAAAAACTCAGAGTCGGAACCTTCTTGGTGTGTTAGGTTTTTTTCGTTACGGAATTTCTGGATTCGGTCCCCACGCTCAAGGCCCGCGATAGAAGCTATGCAATAGCTTAAAAAGTGGGGAAAAAATTCCTTCGCATTTTTTAAGAAAATTCAAAACAATTCTAATATAGTTTATTTACATTTAACACTAATCATACCAACACTTACTCGGTACCTATTTCTGCCATAGCGGGTCAAATGTAACTTTATGTTTCCTGCTTGAATGTATGAAATATGGTTGTTAGGAAGAGAAATAAATAGTATAACTGTACATTAATTAGTAAGAAAAAGTCATGAAATCAAATGTGCAAAAGCAATAAGATGATACATGCATTTTCAATGTAAAGTTCAAAATGGGTCATTTGACCCGGTTATGGTATGTTTAGTGTTAACTAAAGTATGTAGGTACCATTTTGTTCGATAACTTTTTGCCATCTTGTAGGTAGGGACATGATCCCATTGCTATAGAAATTTTGGGACTTCTGATCAAAATACTGCGACAAGTGGTTTTGACAGTCCTCTCGTAATGTTAACCTGACACTGCCTAAAGAGTTCTGAAGAGACCGAAACAGGTGGAAATCTCAAGGTGCAAGGTCACGACTATACGGCGGATGCATTAATACCTCCCAGCCAAACTCTCTTAATTTTTGCTGAGTGGCTAAAGATGTGTGAGGTCTAGCGTTATCATGATGAAAAACCACACCCCTTCTGTTGATTAATTCCGGCCGCTTTCTTTCAACTTCTTGCTTTAATCTCATCAGTTGTTCGCAGTAGAGTTCAGAATCGATGGTCCTGCCTGGTGGTAAAAGCTCATAATGAATAATGCCCTTCCAATCCCACCACACACACAGCATCACCTTGTTGCGAGTTAACCCGGGTTTCGCCACAGTCTGTGAAGCCTGACCGGCCTTTGACCACGACCTTTTTCGCACGTTCTTGTCGTACGTGATCCACTTTTCATCACCAGTTATCAGCTTCTTCAAAAATGGTTCGGTTTCATGACGTCGTAATAAAGAATCACAAATGAGTACACGGTTCATTAGGTTTCTTTCAGTGAGCTCGTGAGGTACCCAAATATCTAGCTTTTTTGTGTACCCAGTTTTTTTTCAAATGCGCCAAAACTGTTTTGTGGTCAATAGTTCTTCAGCTACGTCGTAACTACTGATATGCCGATCTTGCTCCACTTTTTGATTTGACGGATTGAAAACGCTTAAACCAAATTTATGCTACTCTCACAGACACTGCACTAGGTCCATAAACATCGCAATTTTTTTTCGCGGCTTGCGTTGCATTTTTACCTTTTTTGTAGTAAAATTTTAAAATCGAATTTCTTCATTAGATTGACTCATCTTGGCGGTACGAAAAACAAATGCAAATCACACATTTTCCTAATTTGAATTATGTTCTTTAAAATTTAAATTTTCAATGATACCAAAACCAATTTAAGAGTAGTAGAGCTCTTAGTGCAGAGTTCGTCCGGGGAAGTACTACCACCTTACCCATTTCCGCCGTGAAGCAGTAGTGCAATTGTATTACTGTGTTTCGGTTAGAAAGGTAAGGGGGCCGGTGAAATTACAGGCACATGACTGAACAACTTCACGTCTCAGGGTCGACAACGCATTGGCGATGCTCCTAGTGTTGCAAATGTCCATAGGCGGCGGTGACCACTTACCATCAGGTGGACCGTCTGCTTGTTTGTCGGCCCAAGTGGCATAAAAAAAAAAAAAAAAAAAAATCAGCCAGATACAAATAGTATAGCCAAAGAGATTTTATTACAAGTTCATACATACTATAATGCGAAAAGACTTTTTCCCCAACCTAATATCATTATAGCTGCGTGTGCGGTCACTCGAAAATTTGTATAGAAAATATATCGTAATATGCCTTGCGATGATTCATATTAATATATATTATAGCTGGGTCTGTGACGGGCTTTATGCAATACCTAAAATGTAAATCAAATGATCCAAGCGTTAGTTGTAGCATCTTCTCTTACAATTCTTTACTCGCTTTTGAAACCAAACCGTCGACCCTGTGTTCATGGAGTGCACCATATATTATCATTTCACAAATAACGCCAATATAATGAGTAAACTACATATCGATAAATTAGAAAACTTGAATTTTTTTAAAGTTTTTTATACTCTAATGGCACGTTTTAAGATTTTATATTTTTTAACTATCTGCGGTTAATGTATATAGTAGGATGCAATAATGTTATTTCTTTTGTGTATACATTTATTGATGTCAAAGGTACATTTTCAGTATGGGTAAAACGGTTATCTACTTGCCTATATAATACTTACTGATTTTTCCGACCGATTAAATATCTTTGGGATTTCCCCTACTAACGTGTCATTGATGATATAAAAATTAATGGCAGTCGTTGATAAGCATTAGACATACTTTTCTTGTCATATTTATATTATAAATAGAGTTTATCTGTGCTATCTTCTTTTTTTGATGACCTACCCTCGTATTTTAATTACGTATCTGTCTGTATACTTCTGAAGTATATTCTGTTCTATCATGAGTTACGGCCTAACACACAAGTTGTGTAATGGTTGTCTGAGTATTAAAATCATGATATTTGGTAGCTACAACCTACATTGATCGTATATATCGGTAAGAAACAAACAAAGTCAATCTCACTACTGTTATGTGGGACACCATAACTTAGGCCGTCTTCAGGACCATACAAACTATATAAACAGAGTTGTTAAAGATTAAAAAATATACCAATTGTCTCTCATAATATTCATACCTAAATTTTGAATAACAATGTCAACCTATGCGAAGCTTGCATCTCAGACCTACCGGCTCTTAGACAACCCCTTTTAGAAAATAAAGGGGATGTGTTTTCAAATCTATGGACCGACAAATTATCTGAGATTTATAATAGCAGAACTTCATAGTCTTCTCGGTGGCAGGTGGCACCCGCGTCTTGGCAACCGGTCAGAAAAAATAAAATATATTTTAATAGAAGTATCTAAACAATCATAGACAACAATAGAAGCTTTAGGATTGAAATAAAATATTATCAACTAATTAGGTAATTCATTTATTTCTTTATATCATCTAATTTTCCTAACAAAATTTGCCTTGATGACAAGATATACACATGTATGTCATCTTCTTCTACATGCCCAGTTCCCAATAATTTGGGTATGGATAGAAAGCATACATTTTTCTGCTTAACATATTGCGAGATTTGGCAGCCTTATATCGTTATAGCATTCACCTGCCTGACGCTAACCTTCTTTGTCTAATGCCTTTATTGACTGCTTGGTGCAGTGTCAAGTGCATATGGTCTACAGTATACTCTTTTATCCAGTCTTAACACACGCTAGAGAGAAGTTGAGTGTTATATATACATACATAAACAGGATGATATTTTTTCTGGTTAGTATGGGGAAATCCTTTACTTGTAGTACAGTGGACCCCCGCTAATACGGCCCCTGTCTAATCCGGCACCCCCTGTAATCCGACATGCCTATCACTGTTGAATTTGTTGGAGGCCATATTCATTGGGGTATATACTGGCACAGTATAAATGCAAAGTGTTTGTAATCTATTCAATATTTGAGTGTTGTTCTTTGAGTGTTCAAGTATCTTTGACACAAGCAATAAATGTTCCTGGTAAATAACCACTGTTTAATTCAGTATTTCCATTTGAATTTAGGTACACAAATATTATTAAGGCAAATCTTTAGATAGTATCTAATCATTTTTATCTGTAATTTTAAATAAATAAATTTCGGGACTCTTAAGCAGTACTCTATAGTCCGACAAATTCGATAGTCCGACACTGCCCTGCAAAACGTTTGTCGGATTACCGCGGGTTCACTGTATAAATATATAGATTTAATAGCCTAAAACAATTTATATGAACTGATGAAGTATCAATAAATTTAAAAGTAAACTGAAAAGTGAAAAATTAAGTGTCTTTCAACTGGTATGGGTAGATCAACTACTAAGTTACTCTAACTATGAATAAATTAAGGATAAAATATTTTGAGCAACCTAGACTTTTAATTGTAATACAATAATTTTTGATGTAATGTTAATATGTACATACATAAAACAATATCATCATTTGTTTCTCTTTACAATAGTTAGGGATTCTATATACTGACTAAGCATATAATAACTCTAGCATTCATTTAGAATGGAAAGGATTTTGAAATTTAATAACAATATGAAAACTATAATATTAAAAAAATACAGTGTTTTTCAAAATGTTACATTAAGTTACTGTTTTGAATGTTGGGAGTATGTTGAAAAAGGAAATGTTGACAAGTTTTACACACCAAGTAAAAGGTACAAGTTATAAAGTACCTGGTGTGGCATCTGTAGTATCTTTTAGCCCTAAATGCATGGTGGATGAACCATAATATATCCAGAAAGAAATGATCATTGAATATGCTAACATTATATCTCAACACATAGGGATTATAGAGAATTATTCTATATCTGTCAATATTTTGATTATATTTGAGGTAATAAGTAGACATCAGTAAAAATTATTCGGTTATGGCTTGGTCTTGACACTTGCCCTCGAAGTCATGTTAAAATTCATCAATATCAATAACCAAACAAGTGGACATCAGTAAAACATGATGCAGTTAAGAATTGATCTCTGACATTTCCCTTCAAACTCATGTAATAATTCATCAATATCATTATCCAAATCATCACTTTGTGCCATTTTAGTAACCATGTCACTGATTAGAAATGCACCAATAGTTGCTTCTTCATGGTTGTCTTGAATATCAATATTAACAACATGTACTGGTTGATTATAAACTGATCTTCTTGATCCAAACCACTCTATAACCTGATCATACACTCTTTCCTCACAAGTTATTATAACATCAAATAGTTCTACTGACACCTGGAATTTTTCTGGGCATGGTTTAATTCTTCGGTTTCTGTCCAACATATGCAATAAACCATTCTGAGTGTAGAATGTCTTGTCTTTTTCTAATAAATCATTATATATATCATCATATGGAACACCAAACTCGTAACAATTAGGGCGATCAGCAGAAGATCCTGGTAATTTTACCTTTTCTCCAGTACCGTAAGACTTTACCTTAAATCCCTTTTTAACAAGAAATGCATGTGCTTCCATGCTGCGGTTCATATTAGACGAGCAAACGACTGCTACGTATAAATCACCCATGTCTAGGTGTTTGTTGCGTTTAGGTACCAATTTGTTTATCCAGTCTTCTGCTTCGTAAAAAGTAAATCTTTTGCTCTCGTTTATGTCTAAATATGTAGACTATGTAGTGATACTTTTCAAAATAAGTTTTTCTGCATACTACCATTGTTTTTACATTTATAAAAATTGCACTAAGAGCGACAGGATCGCTCGCCCGCCACCGCGATTATTTTAATGGCGGAGAAAAAAAATAGGAACGAAAACCTCAGTACCTATTTTAGTACTGGTAACACTGAACAATATTTTGATTAATTTAACGATAATAAAATCAACACAGCATCTTTGGAATGCGGAGAAGACCATTCAATAAGAGTTCGAATTTAGCAATTTGGCTACGCTACCCTTGAGTAATGTTGTTAGCATCGATATAATGATAAGATAATGATGATATATGGCAATACATATTGCATTTACTATAATTTAAAAGCAATGAGTCATTATTAAATAAAAAAAAAGGGTTCTGATGTTCATAAACAAAAATGATTTGTCTGAATATACTTTATTTACTATATTATTATTTACTTTATTACTCACGCTTTTTTCAGCAAAGGAATCAATGAACTCCCGATAATTTGGCGAACAGCATGAATAACAATGGCACATACTTTGATTGATTTATTAAAATATTCGTATTGCTTTTTCCATTAAACGCCAATTTAAAATAATAATAAAAATAAAATTCGTAAATAAATTAATAATTTTTAGCTTAATAAAAATACATAAATTATACTGTAGAATAACGTATTTATTTTCAAAACTAGCAACTATCGCTACTAGCTCCATGTAGCTCCTTGATAACAATAAGTAGGAAACAACTAGCAGCTTATTTCTTTGAAGACGTTATTTTTTAACTCATAGTACCGATTCAATCGTATTTCTGCATATCTGAAATAAAATATTTTATTAGAAGACCCTTGTAATACTAATATACTTTATTAATGTAAACCCTTCACATGCTCTTATAAATATTTATATACACAAACAATAATATAAACAAGGAATTACACAATAAAAACAGTTAATTGATGTCAGCACTATCCAAAAGGAGGAAGTCACATGACTTTGAAAATAACTAAAATTAACTTATCGATCTATGACTGCATCAGTAAAATAACATATTTTCTTTACTACATATGATCCAGAACTGAGTCTGTTCGTCAAACAAGATATTTGATATTTATCTAACAATAGCAGTAGGCAAACAAGCATTTGTGATTTTTTTTTAAATCTTCTACCTACTTCTAGATGCATGATGGATCACAAATCAAAATTTTGGCATCAAGAGGTCGCTATATATATTATATGTATGGAAAGTTTATGGGTGACTGACCATAAGCAGTCGTTGAAGTGGTTGATTTTGAAAAATATTTAAATTTTTAATCAAATCATGATTAGTAATTGTAGGTACTTAGACCATCCTTTTCCATCCGATCTTACCTCCAAAAATCAAAATCTATATTGGATAGTTCTAACTGAACTAGTGACCATATACCCCAAAAGAAATTTGACAATAATGCATGTTGTTGAACTTCTGTTAATACTTTCTCTATATCTTGATTAGATGGATTGGCCCCATTCAAATATTCTGATAGGTAAACACTTATCCAAGCAAATTGGAAATCTTTACTGGGGTACCTATTGTAATCAATGTCTTCAATGGATAAACCTAGAAAAAAAAAACAAAAGCATGTAGTAAGTGTTTTTAATTTCGAATAACAAAAGGTTGATAAATCGCAATTAAACTGTGGGCCTACCGCTTTGACCTTAACTGATTTGGTTATCTGACAAACGATACTTTTTTGCGTACATCCCGACGTAGTTTGACCAACAACAATTTATCACATTCAGCCTGTTTTTACTCGCAACTACAGTTGATAAGCAAGGCCTATGTCTAATACTAAATAAAATTCATAATATTATACATGTTTATATTTTTGTGACTTAAGCTAGTCACAAACATTGACCTTCCTTTTTGTTCTGACTGTTACCTTGGACCTTATTCTAGTTCAGCAGTGCTATTCACAAGCTAAACTCGCCGAGTGATCGCTCAGGTGAACACGCGGATAGAGCAGACCTCTCATCTAATTGCAGAGTTGCGAGACAGAGACAGGGAATAGTCACTGCGTGAATTCATCATCGAGTTTGATTGCAGAATATCATAGCAGAGGTCTGAACATCTATCCCAAGCATAGCGTTATCGTATTGAGTGCGTCACAAAGTTGGTTTCTATGCCAAATACACCGCAAATACCTTGACGTTGCGCGTTGTAAAATTTTCATTGCATTGATTTTTGCTTCACTCGATACGACAATTCGTGCTCAGGCCACTGATTTATACGAGTATATGTTGTTTAGCAGTGAAAGTTTAATTGAGTTGTTTAAACGACGAGGGCTGTCAAGAGACAATCGGCATCTTTTTGAAATAATTTCTGTGTAAACTTACCAACAAATTCATTAAAATGATTTCCTATATCAAACGCTTGGTAATTGTAAGCAGCATATTCATAATCAATGAACGATAATATTCCTTCATTTTTATTATAGATTATATTTCCTAGAAGCAAATCATTATGAGCAAACACAAGTGGGCTCTCTGATTTCGATAGATACGATCTTAAACGTTCATATTCTATCCTTAGTTTTGTTACTGAACCAAATCTTTCCACAAAACTGTAACAAAATTTTTATATTGAGTTTCTTTATTGATTAATATCAATAAACCGACGAATCAAAACGAGTCTTTTGAAAGCTTCGCAGCCAAATGACAAAAAAAAAATCTTGGTCCTTGTCCAGTCCGTCTGTCCGAATGTAACAGCCATTTTAAATCGAAGACTATTAACGAATGAAATTTGGATTTTGCATTCTATGTACCGTTATACATCCAGAGCAACATAAATCTGAGAACAGCGGAAGTTGGGCAAAAACAAAACAAATTTGAAAAATAAATAGTAATTGTTTGGAAAATATTCGCGTACCTTTCTTGTTTCGTTACTGTTGAAAATGGCTCTGGGAGTAAACCTAAGAATTGTTCAAGTTTCTCCCATATCATAGGTTCCTTGGGTATCTGTAACAAGAAAAATAAATCAAATAACTTCGTTCATTTAAAATGTAGCACAGCTTTGGTAGATGTTATGCCTATAGTATTTTTCAAATAGCATGAGTAGTTGGTAGGTACACATGATGTTTTATAAGTTTGCTCAATGGTTTCAGTTTCGAAATAATAAGGGGATACCGTAACAGACCAGGGTCTAATGAAGTATTTAGAGTACCATATCAGAGTAATCAAGTGCTATCTCACAAGATACATGTACGGGTAAAACACCTTCGCCTGTCACGACTATCAAAGTTATATACATATATGTAGGTACGTCGTTGTTTGTTGACCCACGCCCCACGCCACTTTCCAGAAACATTATATACATCTAAAGGCAACTTATTGACTCAGGCGTGACCTTGCGGAAATCCATTGAAAGATTATACAAAAACAAATATCTAGTAACTTATTCAGTTGATCTCTGTCAAGTCCCAAACAAGGAAACTAAAGGCGGTTAAAAATTGACTCATTCAACCGCCTGGTATGAGCTTTGTTTAAAATAGTAGCGGTCCCGGTAAGAAGACTATGTTATGTCTCCAGCTGATAAAATATGTCTATGCATGAAATCACGTCGCGCGCCGATCCGTAGCTCCCTCGTAAAATATATACTTATGTATTAATAATGTTCATGGCTTAAACATCACATATGTGCAGATTTTGGTTGTGGAAATTAAATGCCTCGCTTCTCATCATATTTGTGCAGCGTCTGCCAAGGTCGGGCTTTGCAACATAGTAATGTGCAATGTGCATTCAGACGCGTATTTTTTACACGTGTTTTCTTTACTAAACACGATTGTAAAAACTAAAATACACGTACATACAATGCATTACATGTTGTGTAAAAGTAACTTTTAGGTACATAAAATTTCCCTGACGATAAGCAAAATTTAGATTAAGTATTATTTAACATTATCTACTTAAATTACCCCCCAGATTAAAATTAATTTGAAATATATCTTTTTTCATCTTTTATCAATTTGCAAATAATCTTAACATGTAGGTACATAACGTCGTCTTGGATTTACCTCTTTATATATATATTTATAATATTAGTAAAGTGCTTATAGATAATTACGTAGTGCAACTATAGGAAGACCGCCGACGTTGCAGTTGCATCGATGGATACCAACAGCAGATTGCCGACTCAGCATTGACGTCAATCGATGGTTTAATTTTCATTTTATTTGTAAGAATAATCATTCCATATTCCTACTTCGAAGTGGAATGATTTATTCAGTAGGCACTTAATTGTAATTTAATTTTTATTTTAATTAAAGTAATAAAATCATTTTGGTTTTTTTTCAATCTTCTGGATGTCGCAAACGTAATTGGCGCAGTCGGTAGGATATTCGCGGGAGACATCGAGACCTATCTCATATCGATAATCACGTCACGAGTCGCCCGGGTGGCTATCAAGCACCATCTCGGATATCCTAATCTCACGGACCTGCTGCAGACCGGAAGGAGAATCAAGAAATCGATTCACGGAGAGAAACCAGAGATGAAATACTTGTAAGTACACTTGAATCATTCTCGTGTTGCTCCCATTGAAATCTTAAACTTCAAGATTTACCATCCCAGAGCCTTTAGTTCGCGGGAACCTGAATCGCATCAGGCCCGTCGACAAACAGTAGATAGTAATAGGGATTTAGAATTAGATAATTTAGAACTAGACAATTTATTTAGCGTAACCATGGCCCATGAACCGGACGTCATTTATAAGGCCCTTCGCCTTGTCCCAGAGTTCAATGGTAACCCTAACGTGCTCACACGTTTTATAAAAATTTGTGACTCACTAGTGACACAATACCTTAGTAAAACGCCCGGTAGTGACCTCTCGAATTTGTGTTTGTTGAACGGAATCCTAAATAAGATAACCGGAACCGCTGCGAGTACTATTAACTCTAATGGGATACCAGAGAGTTGGTTAGGCATTCGAACTGCCTTAGTAAATAATTTTTCTGACCAACGCGACGAGACAGCGTTATATAATGACCTTTCTATGGCTATGCAGGGTAGTAAAACGCCCCAAGAATTTTATGATCATTGCCAAACTTTATTTAGTACGATAATGACATATGTTTCTTTACATGAGACCATAGCGACCACTATAGAAGCAAAACGCGAGTTATACAAAAAGGTCACCATGCAAGCATATGTTTGCGGCTTGAAAGAACCATTAGGGTCCCGTATACGTTGTATGCGGCCTATCACTATCGAAAAAGCTCTTGAATATGTACAAGAAGAATTAAACATTATGTATTTGCAGCAACGTAACGAGCCCCCAAAAGGACAGTCGACCCCTAAGGTCACCCCCTCACTACCACCAATTGCTTATGCTCCTCCACGACCACATGACTTTCAGTTACCGGCTCCTAACTGGCCAGTTCCAGTAGGACAACGCCCCATGAGGCCCCCGCCTCAACCTTTCAAATTTAATGAACCGATTCAATCTCAACATCGCATGCCTACGAACACACAGAGAATGTTCGGTGCACGGCCACCTAACTATAATCCACGTAGTAATGTTTTTAGATTACCACCCCGAAATAATCTACCACAAGGCCCTCAGTCTATGAGTGGAGTGCAACGCTTTACTCCCAAGGTTTTACCCCCAACCAATATGGTAACAGGCCATGATTGGAATAAGCTAGGGAACCCGCCGCCAGCGAATTATTTCAAAACTCGCGAAATGAACCTTAATGAATGTGCGGCTTACGACGACTCGTATTACAGCTATTATCTAGAACCGGAGTACAATTACAACACCGACTATACGGATACTGACTTTACCCCCGGTTTCACTTGTGATTTAAATTATTATAATACGAATATGGATAACCAACTTTTCGTTGATTCTCAGCCACAGGCAGTATCTAACCATGCTGAACAGGATTTTCAGGAGGTTCCTATTTTACCAAAACCAAAATAGAATTAAATCTTCAGACGCAGAGACAACTACCCTATATTCAAATCGCGGACCCCCCTTTGAAATTTTTGATAGACACGGGTGCCAATCAATCTTTTATAAGCCCTGAGGCCGTCGCGAAATACTTTGCTGAATATCCTCTCAATTTCGATCCATTTGAGGTGACAAACATACACGCGACAAGTAAGAATGACTATTCTATTACTTTGCCATGTTTCACAGAATTCAATGACGCTGATAGTATGAAGTTATTCATTTATCGGTTTCATGACTATTTCGATGGACTTATAGGTTTAGATTTACTGACTAGTTGGGAAGCCCGTATAGATTTAAGAGAAGGTCAGTTATTGACCCGAACTGCGTCTAACCCTATAAGAATGTATAACTCATGTAATGTAAATCTGTACGAAGATATTATTCCGGCTCGGACTTCAAAAATTATTCGTATCCCTGTGGATGTTACCGACGGTGATGCTTTCATTTGCGAACAAGTGCTCTGTAACTGTATAGTTCACGAATGCATTACTGCCGTAACTAATAACCGTGGATATTTAGAAATTGAGAACCCAACACCAAACGACGTAATATTTTCACTTGATCGTCCGGCACACGCGGAATTATTTAATACCGAGTGCGCTCGTACTCAACAAGTATCGACACGCGTACAAGATGTGGTTTCACGTTTACGGACTGATCATTTAAACGAAGAGGAAAAAGTTAACCTCATAACTCTTTGCTCTCGTTACTCAGACGTATTCTATATTGAAGGAGAGGGACTAACTTTCACTAATAAAATCAAACACCGTATTAGGACCACTGACGAGGTGCCAGTGCACGCTAAAAGTTATCGGTATCCATTCATTCATCGACAGGAAGTTAGGGACCAAATAAAAAAAATGTTAGATCAAGGTATCATACAACCGTCGGAATCTGCATGGAGCTCCCCCATCTGGGTAGTACCAAAAAAAATTGATGCCTCTGGAAAGCAAAAATGGCGATTAGTAGTAGATTTTCGGAAGTTAAATGAAAAGACATTGGACGACAAATATCCCATTCCAAATATTAGTGACGTACTTGACAAATTAGGGAAATGCCAATATTTTACAACCCTCGACCTGGCAAGTGGGTTCTATCAAGTAGAGATGGATCCCCAGGATATCGAAAAGACCGCGTTTAATGTTGAGCATGGTCATTTCGAATTTCTTCGAATGCCGATGGGACTAAAAAATTCTCCATCTACATTTCAACGTGTGATGGAAAATGTCCTTAGAGGACTTCAAAATGACATTTGCTTAGTTTACTTGGATGACATTATAGTATTTAGCACGTCCCTTCAAGAGCATATGACTAACCTTGAAAAGGTATTTCAAAGACTTCGAGAGTCCAACTTTAAGATCCAGATGGACAAATCTGAGTTTCTGAAGCTTGAAACAGCTTATCTCGGTCATATCATTAGTAAAGACGGTATTAAACCGAACCCCGACAAAATTTCTGCAATCAAAAACTACCCTATTCCAAAAACTCCAAAAGAAATTAAGCAATTCCTTGGCCTTCTCGGTTATTACCGAAAATTTATCCCAGATTTTGCACGTACCACCAAACCACTTACTCAATGTCTGAAAAAAGGTAGGAAGATCACTCTTGACACCGAATATGTAAATTGTTTTGAGAAATGTAAGATTCTTCTAACTAACGACCCCATTTTACAATACCCCGATTTTAGTAAAGAATTCAATTTAACAACTGACGCTTCAAATGTAGCCATTGGAGCTATACTATCCCAAGGTCCAATAGGATCGGACAAGCCCATCTGTTACGCATCTCGAACTTTAAATGAAAGCGAGATAAATTACAGTACTATTGAGAAGGAACTCCTTGCCATAGTTTGGGCCACAAAATATTTCAGACCCTATCTATTTGGACGAAAATTTAAAATCTTGACTGACCATAAACCATTGCAGTGGATGATGAATTTAAAAGAACCAAATTCACGTCTTACAAGATGGCGACTCAGACTCAGTGAATATGACTTTACAGTAATTTACAAAAAAGGAAAATCAAACACCAATGCTGACGCTCTGTCACGTATTGAAATTCATACTAAAGAAGCTATGTCTCTGATTGATGAAATTGACGAACTAAATTCTTTACTGGGCAACCCATCTGAAACGATTCCTGTGCAAGCAACTTCCTCTACTGAAACGGTACATACAAGTAATGAAAACCCAATTTTAGAAATTCCCATAACTGACGAACCACTCAATAAATTCCATCGACAAATACATCTTACAGTGGTTAATGACGTAAAAAGACGACCGACAGTAACTAAACCATTTGACACTCACACACGGACCAGTATTCAACTTTCCCAAAATAACCTGGAGGATGATGTGATTAACGCCATAAAAGAATACGTTAATCCCAAGGTTAAGACAGCTATCTTAATCAGTCCTACATTGGCTATGTATTCAATAATTCCCATCATACAGGACAAGTTCAAAAGCTCATCTTTGAATCTTGTTTTAACCAAATCCGAGTTAGAGAATGTCAAAGAATATCTGCGGCAACAAGAAATTATTTGCCACTATCATAATGGTAAGACTAACCATCGCGGAATTAATGAGTGCTATTTAGCTTTGTCTAATAAGTATTATTGGCCGAAAATGAAAGACCAAATAACGAAGTTCATAAATGAATGTACCATCTGCGGTCAAGCCAAGTACGATAGAAATCCGGTCAGACCTCAATTTAATGTTGTACCCCCAGCCACCAAACCATTTGAAATAATCCATATGGATCTATTTACTGTGCATAGTGAAAAATACGTTACTTTCATTGATGTATTCACTAAATACGGTCAAGCTTATCACCTTCGTGATGGAACGGCTGTTAGTATATTACAAGCCCTTTTGCATTACTGTACCCATCATGGCGTCCCTATGACTATTATAACAGATAATGGAACCGAATTTACTAATCAGTTGTTCATGGAATTTACACGTCTCCATAAGATCAACCATCATAGAATATTAGCTCACTCGCCAAATGATAACGGTAATATTGAACGATTTCACTTAACTATTCTAGAACACCTCAGAATTCTTAAGTTACAGCATAGAGATGAACCTATAGTTAATCTTATGCCCTATGCCATTATAGCCTATAACAGCTCTATACATAGTTTTACAAGGTGCCGACCTTTTGACTTATTGAATGGACATTTTGACCCTAGAGACTGCAAGGACATCGATTTAACACAACAACTATTACAGCAGTACAGTCAAGCTCATAGAGACCGAATGAAACAAGTATTTGACATAATTAACTCTTCATCACTTAGTAACCGTACAGCGCTAATTGATAATAGAAATAAAACTCGCGAACCTGAAAAGGAATATGCACCTCAACAGCAAGTATTTGTAAAGAACCCTCTTGCTAGTAGACAAAAGACTGCCCCACGTTATACGCAAGACACAGTTTTAGCTGACCTACCAATCCATATATATACATCTAAAAAGCGTGGACCTATAGCAAAATCCAGACTTAAACGTGTTCCTAAAGCTGCCAATTTGTTACAGAATCGTACTAATAACCATCCTCCCAATGACGCGACCTCAGGAGATAAAACTTGAAAGTCTCGATGACGGACCAGGACTTCTACCTTACAAACTTGGACTCATGAGATTTACTACTCACCATCATACGTTTCTACAGTACGTACGACTGAATAACATCGAAAGTAACGTTCATTCACTACAGACTCAATTACTTAATTGTCGAAATCAGATGACTAATGACACTTACTCTCTTTACGAAATTCAAATAGATTATCTTACTGGTAAGCTTGGCAATATCCTAAAACAATTACAATCTTTGGAACCCAATAGAGTTAAAAGAGGTCTTGTAGACGGACTAGGATCAATTATAAAAAGTTTAACAGGAAACCTAGATCATAATGATGCCTTAAGATACAATGAGGCAATTAAAACGTTAGAAACCAATCAGAATAAAATAGTAACCGAAGTCAACAATCACATTAGTATGAGTAAAGAGTGGATGTTCAAACATAGTAATGTACTGGCACAAATAGTAGATAACCAATGTAAAATTAATAGTACTTTAGAATTAATACTAAAGAGTGATGCATTAAAAGAAAATAGCTTGATAAAATACGCAAAATTTGCACAACTTTTAGAAGTAATAAGCGAAAATGTTGAGGACCTTACTCAAGAATTACTTAGAATAGAAAATAGTTTAGCTTTTATTCGTAGTTCTAGTACGCATCATTCTATGATAGATATAGAAATATTAGAATCAATGGTTAAGAAATTAAAAATAATCTATAGTACAGAACAGATTTTAGATTTAGAGCTCAGAGAATACTACGATATTATAGAACCAGGATCGTACTATGTGGATAAACAGATAGTTTTTATTTTTAAATTTCCAATTTTTTCTAAAGCAAATTATGATTTATATAGATTATCAGTAGTACCTAACAAACACGGGCAGGCTCTTATCCCATCCTTCCCTTTCCTAGCAACTAACGAGATGTCATTCGTGTACATAGAGGCTGAATGCCCGAAGTTAAGAAACTGGTATCTCTGCGAAAAGGGAATCACCCATCAGATCCACACCAAATCTGACTGCATCCAGGAGTTAATTACCAACCAAGTTATACAGGAATCCTGCCAGTTTACAACGGTCAACTTGTTGAGAGAAGCCATGGAGAAACTAGACGACCAACACTACGTCATATCCTTCCCAAGGCAAACAAAAGTACAACTCACCTGTAACCAGAAGGATTATACATCGCTCCAAGGAAGTTTCCTCGCTACGATTCCCATTGGATGTCGCCTGAAATCGGAAGAATTCACCATCGCAAACGACTATAATGAAATCAATGGTCATCCCCTGAAACTTATGAAGATACCATATAACGCTGAGAAACAATCTATCACAGCGACACACATAAATCTGAACTCCGTTGATCTTCAAGGATTACACAGCATTCAAGATAAGCTGATGATGCAGTCTTCTCTAGAAATGCATAATGCGAAATCAGATACTTTCTATAATACTACAATTCCCTTTTATGCTATACTATTGTGTGCGGGCATACTCACTATCGTCATAATGACCCGGCGATATCTATGCAAATGCAAGAATGCTTTGAAGAAGGATCAACCATCTACATCTGCAATCCTGAAAAGGAATGAAACACCTGACGACAATGTTCCGGCAACATTTTCACTCAACGTGCTAAAATAGTCGCCGTTCTAAGGGTGGAGGAATTACGTAGTGCAACTATAGGAAGACCGCCGACGTTGCAGTTGCATCGATGGATACCAACAGCAGATTGCCGACTCAGCATTGACGTCAATCGATGGTTTAATTTTCATTTTATTTGTAAGAATAATCATTCCATATTCCTACTTCGAAGTGGAATGATTTATTCAGTAGGCACTTAATTGTAATTTAATTTTTATTTTAATTAAAGTAATAAAATCATTTTGGTTTTTTTTCAATCTTCTGGATGTCGCAAACGTAATTAGATTATAATCATGTCATTATTGACAAGATCACAATCTCTTGGTAACAATATACATAGCTATATTATCTTATAAATTAATGGTAGGTACTCTATTATCTTTTTTAATGAGTTTGTTTCATTGCTTAGCTTACTAAACAATAAATCAAATAATCTCTGTATAACATTTTTTAATACTACGATAAGATTAAAACTTCAACGACACTTGTAAGTCTTTGGTTGAGAACTCTTAGCGCTCACCAAATTTCCACGTATGGGTGTATAAGTCTTAGGCGAATATCACCTTCGAGTCCCTAAAAGAAATGTATCGGATAGGGTGGATTTGACACACATTTTTTATATGCCGTAATAATGAACGCGGACCTTCCGCGTACCCAGCAGCGACGGCCTGGTGGAGGCCATGTCTCGTTGAGGGCGAAGACGTCTGCGGCAGTGAGGACCGGAGCTCTCGTCCTCACCGCCTCGCCTTAAGTAGCGTGCGGGAACACACGCACTACTACCCGAGCCCGATTGTGCTGCGCGGCGGACTCCCCCGAGTCTGTCGCCCATGGGCTCAAGTGAGGAGAAGGTGGCGTAAAAATGCCACCCTCCGGCGCCCGGTTCTCTTGCGGCGGATGGCCAGGATGGTTGTTTCCCCCTGTCCATTTCCTCCGCCTCCTTTGCGAGCATGACAGTCTCGCAAAAGGAGTGGAGTGCGCCCCAGGACCTCTCGTTAACGACTATAGCGCGGACCACGCTCGGCAACGAGAGGTCATTCCCCACAACGGCGCAGACCTCGCTGCGCTCGCTTGTCCAGGCTGTACATGCCTCCAGCGTGTGCTGGGCCTCCTTCTCGAGGCATCCGTCACAGTGGTGGCACTCGGCGGTCGGCTCCCTTCTGGATATGCGATACAGATACCTCCCGAAACAACCGTGTCCCGAGAGGATCTGCGTCAACCGAAAGGTCAGCGTCCCGTCTAGCCACTCCTCCAACATTGGCGTTGGCCTCGATGGTCCTTAGACCCGCATTAGGCGAGGGCACGCAATTCTGCTCTACACCTTTCCACCTAGCGTGGTGCTGGCCTCTGGCCCTGGGCCAGCGCCTCCTCACGCCAGAAGAACAAAGGAACCTGCCAGCATACACGCCGCCTCGGAGTAGATCGTGCGATATCCACGTATCGCCCTGATCGCCACCACCCTTTGCGGCCTTCGCAAGAGGGTGGCGAGATATTACGGCGATTCAGGGCACTATCGATCGCACGATCCCGAGCCGCCTGCAAAGGGCGCCCGGTTCGCCAGTGTGAATTATTGGATACCCAATTCAACTACAACCCAAAGGTTGTCGTGCCTGGAGGTAGCCTAAGATGCATATTATGTTCAGATGGGATATATACATGCGATATAGTCTTACTGTATTATTTAGGGTTTCATCGGGAATTAAAAAGATAGTGGAGTCTGCAAAGCCTACCTGTGGATTCAATAACAGCTTTCGCTCTGCTTTTGGACACTCTGTACCGAACCATGAGTGATATCGGTACAAATGGGGTGAATAGCTGTGATATCCTTTTAACATCGTTTTAATGGACGCCTTCTAAGCGCATCACTTAATAACTTTTATTATCATATGGCTTATTTAAATTTAAAAACGTTCGTAATAGTCTGAATAATGTATTTAGGGAGAGAAAAATAGGAAATGTTGGAAAATAAAATAAAGTGATATTTTCAATCCCCATAGGATTACAGTGATTCTGTATGAACTTAAGAAGACGCCTTGTAATGCATGGCAGGAACTTAGTAATAAATAAATATCCTATGACATTTCCTTGAAACATGGCCTTCTAATCCATCAGCTCAATAGCTTTTATGTACCTACTATGGGAACTGGATAACTGATAGACTTTTTAAATACACATATAGGTACATAAATCAAACTTACCTCTTCTCCCAGGTTAACTTTATGCATTTTTGCCATTTGCTGAGCAACAAGAGGCCATATTTTATCTTCTAGAACTGTATCAACATTTAATGTATCACCAGGATAGTACTGGTATGCCAATCCATTTTCAAAAACTCCATATAGTTTTGGTGCCAAACCTAACTGATTTAATATTTTAATATTGCTGAAAATTTAAAATTTAATCAACTTCCTGATATCTCTTATAGATATTAGGACTACTACATCCAGTTGTGGCGATAAGGATGCTGAGATGAGTTAAGCTGAATGGAATGACAAGAATGGATCGGCTAAGAAACATGAATCTCAGTGGAATCATCTGAAAAGTTACAGGTGCAAGTTTTGATATTTGGAGAAGAATATTTTGATATTAGGAGATGAAAGGTGACCTAAGTAGGAATGGTAAAATGGGACTATTTCATGCAAAAATTAAAGTTGCTGTAAATTTAGAAACATTTTATTTGCTTGACAATAAATGACAAGATGTATGGTGAATGGTCATACTCCAAAGGAATCAAGTTCCTATATTTTCTAAATGTAATTCTATCTAAATAAACCTTGTATGTAATATTGAGTTGTACTTAATTTATTAACATGAACATTTTTTTCTTTAAAAACATTGCATTTTCCCATGCATGTAGTTGTTTCATTTAAATGTTTAAGCCTGAATTACAATCCCAGTCACAAAATGGCTAAATGAAGATGGGCCTAAATTGTGAACATTTTATTATTTCATAAAAATTGCCATGTACCTTTTCCTCCATTGCTAAATATTGGAGAAAAAGTATCCAAATATATCAAAACTGATGTGATCTAGAATACATTTAGAAATTTAATTAAATCACTCACCGCAGCTCAGCATGTCTATTAATGAGTAAATCTGTTTTATTTCCATAAATACGTACAAGGACAATATCATTGTTATTACTTGACTGTAGGTTGGAGGAGCAAGCTATTAATTTATTAGTGATGCCATCAGTAAAAACCTGTAAGTTTTCTTTTAATCTTAAAATGTTATAATATTAAAATCCAACATAAATAAATAAATAGCCTGGAATAATATTCACACACAATCTGATCGCTATAAAAGTATAGAAACCAGATAACTTGCAATACTTTAATTACTTATTAATATACTAGCTGTCACCCATGGTTTCACTCGAGGGATAAAAGCATACATATAAACATTCTTCTTGAATCATTCTGTCAATTAATGAAAACCACATCAAAATCTGTTGTGTAGTTCAAAGTGTACAAACGTTGGAAGCGATTTTGATTTATACTATGTAAAGATTTATAACCAGCCTAGAACCAGTCATATTCATGCACAGGAATGTATGTCTTTGGTGGGTGTTCTAATCACAACATGTGGCACTCAGTGTATCTAATTACTATGCTAATGGGCGCATCAAATAATTATAAACATTACTTAAACTAAAAGTATTTGATACACTTGCACAACAATCAATCATATAACTTTGGCGGCTAAAAATATGGAATACTATTTGTGTATGGAATTGACTTGGTTTTTGATATCAGTCCACAGTTCTTGCCAACTTATAGGTGGATTTACTTATTCATAAGTTAAGCAACAAGTGATCTTAACTGTACTGTAATAATTGTTGTGTGAACACTGTTTTTAGTCTAATATTCTATCTGTTAATCACCTCAACCAACTTACACACTCAAGACTTAAGTTCGAATGAATGGCAAGTTACAGTAAACTTAACATTTTGTGAGAACACTTCTTACCTTAAATTTTATATTGTCCAAGGACCAAGTAGGTCTTATAGCTTTTAAAAGTTTTTTTATTCCTTCATAAAAATCGTTCTCATCTATTTTTATGGGAACGAAAACATCGCCTGCTGCAAGGCAAACTATTGACATCGTGCATGTAAAATAAAAACGGCAAAGAGCACAACAGACTTAATATAGAGTCAGATATACAACGCATCAAACAGCCGCCGCCGACTTTAGTACACAGAACAGTAATATTTTACATCTTACTCTAATTAGAGCTACTTCTCTACCAAAACAAACAATTAGGCAATTTAAGCGCACGCATGACAGTTATCTTTAGATGTATAGATAGCTTTATTTATACATACATTTATTATTTGTCTGTATGAGTGATCTAACTATCTATGGTCACAAAAGAAATAGGTACAGAAGTCAATCAGTCACATGTATGTACTTCACTTTTCATACCTTATATGCTCGGCAGTCTCGCTAGAGCACAAATATAAATTAGATAAAGTAAAGTCTTTTGACCTCCCCACGGAACGCCCTCAGCCCGAGCACCACGGGGGCACCCTCAGTATGCTTGTTGCTTAAAATCTAAATGTATTTTTTGCTGAGAGCCCTATGCACTGAATGGGCTTATGTAGGAGCGAGGTGTGAGACTCCTCCATTTAAAAGGGAAGATCCGGCCAGGCTAGATGATTATGTCTGGGGACCGCGGTCCAACTGTTGATGTTCAATACTTGTATATATATCAAATCCTGAGAGAATCTTGATAGCTATAGGGGATTCTCGCGTGGCGACATCTATGAACGAGTAGAAATGTTCATAGATATCGTCACATCACGGTAGTGCGGGCGGTGAAGGATTGTAGGCGTGTTCATAGGTGTCGCCACAGGCTACTCCAAGCCCGCAATATAGACCGCACGGTAAAAATTTTATTCTACAATATTAAAACACACCAATAAACATACTATTACAATACAAAAACATACAATTTTACATTTGATATTTTTCACAATCGAAAATCCCAAATAACTTCCTAACTAACGGATTACCCGATTCAAACAATTTCTTTTGCCTTATCCGTTTTAGACCTAAACCTATCAAATAAAAACCACACATTATCTACATTAACAAAAAATCATATATTCAACTTAAATACATAATATTTGGGGGCGTGAATTTACCATACAAAAATTTTGTTAAGTACTTCGTTTATACCGATACAAAATAGGAAACTATTATATAAATCAAGCTTAGAGAGACCACATACATATTCTCCGGAGGCCGGCCGTGGGGCTTACCTACCTACCAAAATGTTCTGTATTATGTTAAAACGATCCATCGAAATAGAAATACCTACAGACATATCTCTCCAAAACAACTGGTAGCTTAAAAAACAACAATTCACCGTTTAATGTTGCATTGAAACAACCGTCCACTGTTGACCACCGCCGACAACAGCTATAAGGATTTTTTTTATTGTTGCTCCATTTTTGCACAAAAATGGTCCTGGACGCGTGACTCGTACTCCCACTGGTCCCAACCAGTCCAAGATACCGTGTCCTTGAGCGATGTCTATGTGTGCGTTGCTCGAGCGCACTTTGTATGTAGTATTGAATTCTGTACTTATTTCTTTTGTGCTAAGTTGTTGGCACCCGCCCGAACCCTGCCTCATTCCCCGCGATTCTTCTAGTGACGTTACATGTAGACGTGTACCTACTATTTTCAGCAGATTGATAAATTACCATTTCTTGAAGTTTTCGTTGTCAGTTTAAGGTCTATCCGCACACATACGTCATGAACTATCAGTTCCATGCAGTGTGTCCACCGTGGAGATTTTCCTTTTGAGGGGAAATTAGAATAGAAAGAATAAGAAGAATGAAAGAATAGGAAAAATACAATTGCGACTTGAACAAGCTCACTCAACATAAAACTTAACGAAAAACTTTTGAATATAAATTAAAAAATCATCATCAAATTGTGAGTGTGAACAACAACGACAATCTTCAGGACGTCCCTACGGATCATGCTACAGGTTAGTGTGGACACGCATTATTTTTGGTAGTTTTGGATGCTGTACATTTTATCGACCAGCTTAGTGCAGCGATCGGCAATATCACACCAGTAATTACATATTGAACCCATATATGTAGCAGCGCTTTCAAACTTTAACGGGGAAAAAGTCCTGGGAAGGGGAAATCTCAACCGAGGCGTGGGGAAAGGAAATAAGTAGATACACTGGTTCTGTGAATTTTGTTGAGATTAGTTCAGTGTTCGGAACCGTCCGATAATATTGTGCCTACCTACGATGCAAATCGTTATCGTATAAAAGTTAAACATAAGTATAAAAAAAATTATAATTTACATTATTCTGATAAGTACGACAATTTTGGTCAAATTCGGTTCAAATACGATAATTCTACACTGGTATTCGCCCGAATCAGAGCACGAATGAACTAATCCTATAATGTTTTCGTCGCCCATATTATTTGGCAGATTATATTCTGCAATAAAATTCACGTCGGATCACTGAGCGCGTCAGAATATCACTAAACGCCAAGGACAACAATAACATCATTGGCGTCTCTAGGGTTGTTTTTTGGCCTCGACCCTGAGATGCCATGTTCTATGTGATCAAGCAGAAGTAGTAACAATAAACTATGCGTCACATAAAAAAAATACAAAAGTTTCGTTAATCTTGTGTATAGTAAATTTCGAATCTATACAATATCCTGAGGCTGAGTCCGCCCCTATGGCCTATGGACAACTTATGCGCTATTTGCACGATATCATCACCGTGATTTTTGTGAAAATACTAAATACTAGTAACCGATAACAGCTCAACAAATTATAACTAACCAGTTATAACTAACGAGTATGTATTTACATAAGACGTGCATTATTGTATCAAACAGTGTTCCGATGATGTGTTCTCCCTAGTTCCAATGTTCCAACATCCTATCTGTCATCATGAGCCAAATTGCGTAAAAATAAATAAGAAATAAAAACTTCAAAATCTATTTTGTTACTGGTAACCACACAAAATGTTACCTGTGACTATGGAGTTACTTCTACTATGGAGTGTAGAAGTAAAGGAGGACCATCTCTGTCAGTGTACTAAAAAGTGTCCCTTGAAAGGGAACAAATTAAGGTGGCGCTGCTGTAGCAAGTGGATGAATTTTAAATAAAGCTCTACAAATTATTAGAGCAGGATAGAAAATTAATAAAAAAAGGAAAGAAACATTTCCGATTTGTTACAGCGCATTTTTTATAATTATTATAATATATAGACAAATATGAGTATGAGTTGTAGTAAAAATAGAAAATAGTTTTAAAGAATTACCGGAAACCAACCCAGCACGCTTCACTCTGTTCATATCATTTCCACTTGTTACACTAGCGCTATTTCGGTGAGAATTCGAAACCCAATTTGCTGTTTACAAGGGGACACTTTTTCGACTAATCCCTCATACAAGATGGTCCTCCTTTACTTCTACACTCCATAACTTCTGTACTCCATACCTGTGACCCTATCTTAGAGCATCTTAACATGTCGAAACTTTAAATTTAAGATTTAATAACATAATTAAATAAAATACCTTCTAATTACGTGCATTATTACATTTCCTCAGCTAAAGATTTGTGTGAGGAGCTTCAGACGAAAATCGGAATAACGTAGGTCAAATATTTTTCACTATAGATGAAATATCTTGCAAAGAATTATGTTTATGGCATTATCTTTAAAGACAAAATAAACTGTTCATAATATAATGAGTCAAAAAAGTAGAGCTACAAAATTCACATTATGGTGGTATACATTATTTAGGTGGTAGTGCCAAGCTGTTTACAGCATGAATGGGCCGGCAGGACCGGGGTAGTACCACCCTCCCACAGAAAACCGACGTCAAATATCAGTATGTTCTGTACTGATGTGTTTCGTTCAGTGAGTGGGAGAGCCGGAGGCCCAACCATACCCTCTATATCCTCTCGTCATTTCCCATATGGGAAGGGAAGAGAGGATGTGGAGGATAAGCTGAGGGGGAGGTTATCGCAGCATACGTGGGACCAGTAGTGTATCTGTGGAGTCATTGTGGGGGTAGTGTGGGTCGACCCGCCGGCCAGGGAGACCTGTAGAAACGGTGGTGCCGCTGGCCGCCCGCGGCATAGTACAGGGGCCCAACTGGGACTAACCATCTTGGAAGGCTGCCCCACCAGGTCGCGCATAATCTCGAAGTGGCTCGTCGTGCCGGTTGGTGACCGGACGGTGGGACCCGGCGACCATTTCCGGGAGGGTACGGGAGCCCTTCCGTCCGGGGGGTCGACCACCCCTATACCTCACAGTATAGTGACAATACAATACTCTCCGCTTTGTCACGCGCTGCTGCGGTGACTGCCTCCTCTTTTTCACGCCCCCTTTTATTGAAATATGGCAGCTTAAAAAAATGGTTCCGGTCATACAGCGGCGTCATCGTTCCCCACCAACTCGCTTTTTGAGGTGGAGTCCGCTAACGTCCGCGGACTCCATTCAAACCTCAACGCCGTCCACCACCATCTCGAGACGGCCCGACCGGCCATGCTTTTCTTGACCGAGACTCAAATACGCCGTCCTGACGACACGACCTATCTGCATTATCCCGGTTATGCACTAGAAGAAAACTTCCACGCAAAAGCCGGGGTATGCTTGTTCGTCAGGGCGGATATTTGCTGTCGACGTCTACGCTGCCTAGAGGACCCTTCCTTTTCTATTCTATGGGTACACTTAAGTCTGGGTTCATCGGCCCGGATTTACGTGTGCCTTTACCGTTCCCATACCGGAGATGCAGAGACAACTCGACTGTTTGACTACCTGAGTCAGGCAGCAGATAATGCGCAGGAGCAGTTTCCGACCGCTGAGTTGGTCTTTTGGGAGATTTCAATGCCCACCATGAGACCTGGCTGGGCTCTTCCAGAACGGATCACGCGGGACGAGCTGCTCACGCATTCGCTCTCACGCATGACCTTACTCAACTGGTACTCCAGCCCACCAGGATACCAGACATATCGGGTCAAGCGCCCTCGTTGTTAGACCTTGTACTGACGAGTAACCCGGCCCAGTACAGTGTGACGGTACAAGCCCCTTTGGGTTCCTCCGACCACTGTCTGGTTCGCACTACAGTGCCATTCGCTTCACCTCCACAATCAGTGAAGGCAAGGCGTCGCTTGTGGCACTTGTGGAGCGCAGAGCGGATGCCCAGCGCATTGCACGGTTTGGTCAAGAACTTTTGTCGCACCCCACGGGCAGCCGGGGATACTGGCGATTGGCCAAAGCCGTGCAATCTAATTTCTGCCAGCCTTCATTGCCGCCGTTGCGATGCCCTGATGGATCACTCGCCCATGGGCCGCAAGAGAAAGCTGACCTGCTTGTCAATCTCTTTGCGGCTAACTCCCGAATCGATGATCGTAGTGCGCAACCGCCTTCGATTTCTTACTCCGGCCAGTCCATGCCTGATATCAAAATCAGGCAATGCGATGTACGCGCGACACTGCGATCTCTCGATGTCCGGAAAGCCAGTGGACCTGACGGAATTCCAGCGGTTGTGCTTAGGAAATGCGCAGCTGAGTTGTCTCCAATGCTTACACGCCTGTATCGCCTATCTTATGCCTCGGGCATAGTGCCGCAGGCTTGGAGAGAGGCGAACGTGCAACCGATTCCCAAAAAAGGGGATCGTTCTGATCCAGGCAATTATCGACCCATTGCTATCACCCCTATCCTCTGCAAGGTGTTTGAGCGAATAATAAACAACCAACTCGTTCGCTACCTAGAAGATCACTCCCTCATCAGTGATCGTCAATATGGCTTCAGACCGAAACGGTCTACGGGTGATCTTCTAGCGTATGTCACTCACCTCTGGGGTGAGGCGATGGACAAGCATGGGGAGTCGTTGGCTATTAGTCTCGACATTTCCAAAGCCTTCGATAGAGTCTGGCATCGTGCGCTTCTTTCCAAGCTTCCAGCCTACGGCTTGCCGCCTCGACTGTGCAACTGGGTTGCCAGCTTCCTGCATGAGCGCCGTATTCGAGTTCTCTGTGACGGCCACTCATCTAAGTTTCTCGAGGTGAATGCTGGTGTGCCTCAGGGGTCCGTATTATCGCCCACGCTTTTTCTTCTGCATATCAATGATATGCTCACTTTTGGGAGCATTCATTGCTATGCAGATGACAGCACTGTACATGGGCGATATCTCGGACACCCTGCGGCTAAGCAAGCCGATACTGAGGCGGATAGGCGAACACTTGTTGCTGAGCTTGATCGGGTTCTGAATTGCATCTCGCGTTGGGGTGATGTGAACCTGGTCGAGTTCAACGCCAAGAAAACACAGGTGTGTGCATTTTCAGCTAAATTATCTCCATTCCTTCCCTATCCCTCTCTTCTGGACACTCCACTACCGATTCAAGACAGCCTCAATATCCTAGGTATGGACATACGCCGCAATCTCAACCAGAAAAACTACATTGAGGGTGTCATCAAATCCGCATCCCGGAAACTGGGAGTCATGAACAGGGTGAGGAGGTTTTTCGAGCCGGAGCAGTTGTGTCTGTTATATAAAACTCAGGTTCGCTCCTGCGTGGAATACTGCTCCTTTCATCAATCACCATTGGAATGGCTCCGCCCAGTACTTATTGGACGCCCTCGATAGGTTGCAGCGGCGTGCTGTCCGTATCATTGGGGATCCTGAGGCCACAAAGACTCTTGAGTCACTGCAATTACGCAGAGACGTGGCCTCATTGGCTGACTTCTACCGCATTTATCACGGTGAGTGCTACGAAGAGCTATCTCAACTAATCCCATCCTCTCCTTTCCTATCCCGAACGACACGTGCTGGGTTAAGGTGCCACTCCTACACGGTGGAACAGATGCCGTCACGCACCAAACGGTTCGGCGCCTCTTATCTCTGCCGTTCCATTAAGACGTGGAACTCGCTACCAGCCCACGTGTTTCCCTTCTCTTATGATCCTGGGTCCTTTAAGCGGGGCGTGAAAAAGCTTCTCACAAGGCCGTCAAGGTGAGGGCCATCATGCCACAATGCTACGCTGGCTACTGGGATGATGGCCATCACTAGGGGACTTCATTGACTGCTTACCATCAGGCAGCATGGAGTCAATTTGGGCGGTAGCAATAAAAAAAATAAAATAATAATAATAATAATTTCTTATAATGAATAATCAACTTTTTAATTATCACTTTAGACTTCCAAAACAAAAATTTATTATTGACCATTATGACTTAAATTCCATAATAAATACGTTATTCTTCTATAGGTTTTAAGTCTTGTCGAGTAAGTTATACAAGAATTGTCAACCCCCCAATTTCTAGTTTTCTCAAATTTGATTCCGTATTTTCGGGACTGAAATATTACCAGGATCCCAAGATTTGGGTAGGAATCAAATACTCTAGCTATATATTTATACACTTGATAAAGAAAATGACAGCGTCTACCTCTTTCGAATCTCGATATTGACGAATAGGTTCTTTCTCTTGATGTGAAGACGAAGTAAGTTGGTTCGAAGAAACCGTTATGATGTATTTTTTTTTAAATACTCGTGAACTTATAAGAATACTACTAATAAAACTACTTTACCCTCCGCTGAGAGCCCTACGCGCAAACGGAATTAAAACTTTTTTAAGACACTTTTATGTTTATTTACGTTGTTAAAAAAGAAACGTCTATATATACTTAAATAATATAAATGACATACTTGACAGGCATATTACAATTTTGTCTAAAAAGTTATATTTATAACAAAATATTGGAATATCAACTTGAATACAGGTCTAAATCTTATTTTGAATATTTAGAAAATGGGCAAGCATTTCGGAGAGTTGGGGTTTATTCGTGGCATTGTGTATTATAAATTATCACCACACGAACAAAAGCCCTTTGCTAATTGTATTAAATATGGTCTACCTAATTTTGTCCCAAGAACTATGGCTACTATATTTTACTGGTTACCAGGTAAGTTTTTGCAATACAGTTATTCCAATGAGTAAATTGTTTGGTAAACGATAGGTCCACGATTTATATTATGCATGTTTTTGTGTTTTTACAATGTACAAGTTTTATAGAAGAAGAAAGTATACACAATTATTTCCATAAATCAATTGTAGCTTTAATTATTGGTGTTGCCGTATACAAAGGAGTGGAAGAAGCTCACCATCAGGCTGGAAGAAAGAATCCGAGAGATTTCTTGAATGAAGTGGATCCAAATGCTGGTAAAAAATGTTAAGCAAAGAAATTAAAGCGTTTGTCATAACACATTATCTATGGTTTTTATTTTACTAATTGGCGGTGAAGAAAATTATTATTCCAATGGCCTAGATTCGACTTTTAATAATAATTTATTTATTTATCAGACAACAAAGATCCACGTGTTAGCAACATATACTTAATTAAAATGTTTGTGTTATTATCTAAAATTAGAAATAATTGATATCCTACTTAATTAAATTCTACCTTACTACCACTTACATGAAGTGATTCAGTATTGGAGAATTACATTTGTCCAACAACATCTCCAGAATGCCAATCTGACAGGACCGCGTTCTCTCCAAAAGGAACGCCATCTTTCTTCTCACAATGGCGCAGAAGTCGTGAACACGTGCCTGAGCTAACATGCTCTAACGAGCATTCTGAAGCTGTTGTTGTATTGGATATGGAGTGTAGAAGTAAAGGAGGACCATCTCAGTGTACTCAGGGAACAAATTAAGGTGGCGCCACTGTAGTAACTGGAAGAATTTTAAATAAAGCGCTACAAATTATTAGAGTAGGATAGAAAATTCATAAACAAGGAAAGAAACATTTCCGATTTGTTACAGCGCATTTTTTATAATTATTATAATATATAGACAAATATGAGTATTGAGTAGTAGTAAAAATAGAAAATAGTTTTAAAGAATTACCGGAAACCAACCCAGCATTTCCACACTTAGTATTTTTTTCCACACGCGCTATTTTAGTGAGAATTCGAAACCTAATTTGCTGTTGTGGACACTTATTCGACAAATCCCCCATACAAGATGGACCTCCTTTACTTCTACACTCCATAGTATTGGACTCGTAGGGCGTCAAGAAATTTCCGTGTGTAGCTGGCCCACAAACTGCTTGTGTAGAACTTTAGCAGTAGGCCTTAAATTATGTTATTTTACCTCTTTACTACAGCAAGGTTGGCTCTTGATAGTGAGAATGGGCTCCTATGTCTGTTTCCTACCGGGGGCCCCCAAGAATATGTAAACACTCCTTTTTACAGTTGTGAACTCAACCATGACTACCAGCATAGATTTCACAGTATTCTAAAAGCTCTCTTATAGACCCGGCTGTTTGACCCCGCAGTACCACATCGTCCGCGTAACTAAAATTGTTCGTTATCAATGCAGCAACCAATCCGTTTACTGCTGAGTCCAGCGAAAAGATAGATTAAGATGAGGCATAAGGACTAACCGTACTGCTGCAACGTCAAGAGATACATAAGAAAAAAGGTTAAATGATCACAAAATAAACAACTGGTTCTATACGCGATATAGGTACTTCTTTTTAAATACATAACCCGATTTGTGTGATATTAACACCCAGAGAGAATAAATAGACGTATTCCTACACACACGATGGTAATGGGTGGAAATCGAACCCTCAACTTGTGGGGTGTGTGAACTGATATTAGGGTTATAATACTCTCGAGCTGATATTGGATATCGCTTACGGGGGCGCGTGCCCGTGTCTGTCATGTGCAAATCTAAATATCCCTTTAATTTCTAGCAAAAAATATTTATTTCTGCATACAATTTTTATGAATAATATACTCGTAGACAATAATAATATTATCGATATATATTGTCTATATTTTAAATCGCGATATATGTATCGATATTTATTAATGAGGCTTTTTTATCCATCGCCTCAAATTTTTCGTCCATCTATCACATGTCGCATTAGTGAGTGGTGTACCTACTGCGTTCTGGGGCTTGATTCTGTAAGGAAATTACACTAACTCGAGGATGTTTCGTCGAGGACTCCGTTTTCTGACTCTGTCGATTACTACGCTAATACTACTAATCGAGTGAGAGGCAAGCTCTCCGAGGCCTCCGTGAAGCGGCTCGCCGACGAAGTTTGTATTAGCTGAATAAGCGGGCTGCACGGGCATGTATCGCTTGCGACATAAATCGCTATATAGTGGCGAAGGAAAATAAATATTCACAGGTTTATTTGCACGCAATTATAGAACTATGTATATAAAACTATTTGGAGAATAAGCTGCATAGCTCTTGGCTCGAAATTAATGTGTTATATCTTCTAAATCAAGGACATTATAGCATGCAAATCGTTGTTCGTGGCCCTACCAGGAAGTACGACACTCGTATAACTTAAAATAATATTCTTCAAAGTAGGTATTTATTTGTAGCGCTAATTTATAGAACGACCTGTCGCAGTAGAGCACGTGTTCTTTCCTGTCGATATCTGCTGCCTCGGCTCAATGAGGCGTAGCATGCGATTGAAACGACGTACAAATCTCACATGGCTCGTGTGACGTTTGAGGTAGAAAAAAATCACACAGTCGATTTATATACTATTTAATGAACAAGCGGTATTTAGCCTATTCTAAATCTATGGTATATAACCGTAGTACAGATGAGTATATAATGTAAGGTAGGTACTATTGAGTTGTGGCTGGTTTTAAATTGACAAATTCATGACCACACGGCCCCCCCTCTGATTACTCTGAACTATTGCATAAAAAATGAATGGCTCGTTATAAATTTTAGGGTGGGTTATGTATTAAGTGGGTAGAGGAATTAAGGGCCGTGCGCGGTTCTGGTGGTCATGGCGTTTGCTCGTAACAGTCGACTACTGCAGTATTTCAATTGTGACACTTATCATGCTGGAAGAAATATTTATCATTATGAATAGAACAAACAATAGGCGTACCTTCATTTATAAAGCCATCTAGTTAAGTCTGTACATTATTACACCATTTATCGCGGTTTGGTGGCTAGGAATCGTACTTCCTGACAGCATCATCGAATTTCTTTGTAAGTACGCTAAAGCAGTTTCAAAATGTGAATGTGACACAGCTACAAAGTATTGCACGTCACGTATCCAGATTATGACCATAAAATAATGTTAAAACAGTATTCAATCAAAGTTGACATTTATTTTAGGAAACTTAGAGATTATACTAAATTACAAGAATTATTTGCTAGTAGTTATTAGCGATATTTCAATTTTATCACATTTAATGAAATAAAATTGCATTAATAGCAAAAACAAATGCACAGTGTATACTTAACAAACATAACCAAAATAACATCGCGTTAATATAAGTTTTATAATTGAATTTCAAATATAAGTATTCATTAACAATTCAAGTTTATCAGTTTTAGCAAAACATTATTTCATTTAAAATGACCAGCCATTCGAGTAAAAATAAATATTCACTATAATTTAACAGCATGCTCTTATAGGTGAGCCGGTGTATCATAAGACTAAATAATAACTGCTGCATACGTTAAACCACACGAAGCATTGTTTTTATTTTGAAAATAGTTGCAAAATAGGCAACCAAAGCCTTAGCTTTAGTCTTCACACACGCGTATATGTGTAAAAAACATTAATAAAAAGAAAATTGAGGAGTGTGAAACAATATGAAGCAGACCTATTCAACAGGGTTTTTTATAACCTGATAATTTTCCCTGTTAGTAGAACAAAACACATTTGTATGAGATTGTTTTATGATAATAAACAGTAAACCTGCCTTTTCATTTACGGCCAAGTTATATTAGTAAATTGTTACATTAACTCCATTGAAATTTCTGTCGAAAAGTTCATGAATTACATGATTTTTTATCGGGAATCATTTTAATATTGGCCAGTGATTTTTAATGTCAATGACAGAATAATGGTTTTCAGCTAATAATAAAAGTAAACAATGAAATTCCAAAAAGGGTCAATTTACCAGCTAAATCATCTCGAGAGCTGTAAGTGGCGACTGATGAGTATACGGATGACCAAGTACACAAAGACCATTCATCAAGTCAACAAAAGCATTTCTAAAGGGACTTCAAGCAGGCTTGCAATCTTAAAAATCTGCCAAATCTTTATATGTTATAATACATCGAATGGACAGAAAGCATACTATTGCGCCGACCCCAATGGCATAGGGCAGAGTGAAGAAATAAACGTTGTTTCTTTAGAATCTAAACTTTAGGTAGACCCAGATTAAAAGCTAAAGGTCTGGCACTACTAAACTCAGTATTGAATATTTTTAAGTACAGTTACTGTTTGTGTATGCATAGTTAATAGAAAGCATTGGAAAAATACGGTCGATCCAAAAATTATAGATCGGCGACCCCAAGAATTGTGAGCGTTAGAATCGTCATCCTGGGATCATCAATTAACTCGAAAACTCAACAGAAGACCACGTTTTTTCGGTTTAGGACAGATTCATATTAGGACAAATTCGTTTCAGGACAAAATCTGGTAGAAGTTGTATTTGCAACTGAAAATAATTTTGGATGGTATAAACATACGATATTTTGACAGACCTTGGGAATAGGGAATCTTTTTTAGGGTGTAGTTACACTCAATCAACAAAATGAACCCGAACAGTATAAATAGTTTTAATCATGTTCCATGTTTCCAAGATTTATTATTAGGTCCATGCAGGATATCATCTCTGCCATCAAAATATATTTAGATATACCCGTTTGCCTGATCCAGCATTGGTCTTGCCAAGGAGACCAGATGCCATAATTACAAACAAAATGACCCGTACATATTTATTTGTACGACGAACTTAGTCAATGTTTCCCTTGTATCATCTAGTGCAATTATTTGTTTATTAATTTACTATTATCGCGTATTTAGACATACATAAAAATAACACTATTTGCTCCGCACCAAAGTTCCTAACCTGCATCAAGTAAATTGTATCGCAAGTATAGTTCGATCATCGATGTGTGCGTTTGCACTGTAAATGTAGTTTATGTAGCGCTACTGGCCCTTAAAATATTTATATTATTATTATTTTTTGTTAATTCTTATAATATTTAATATAATTATACCCATTTTCACTAACACCTAAAGCATAGGCGACTCTTAACGCATATCAAAAATACTGTTATTCATTTGACATGTGTTAGTCGAATTTGTCTAACGGCCATATGTACTTTTCGATACCGATTATCATAATCACTGGCATGATATAGATTTTTAGTGACCTATACTGAAATTTCTTTCCAAAAGTACCTATTCCTTCGAGATTGATTGTTAATTTTGGCCCGTAGTTGGGGATTGGTTAGTTAAGAGACATTAGAGCTACATATAATTACCAGAATCGTTAGCGAAATGCAGAGGAAATTCGGTTTCAGCTTCAAAATCTAGTTTCGGTCGGACACTAGAATTTATATTGTTAAAATGGCTACTATTTTATCAACGAAATGCAATGCCTAATAGTGGAATTAGACGCACATCATTAGTGTTCAGTAATATATCGGAATCACTCGCTCATTTTTATCAAAATCTTACTCAGTTTCGACTAACTCGATATATCAATCGAGTCGTATTGAAAAATAACCGTGATAACGATAGGGCTCATAAGAATGTAGTTAGAGTGCAGTGGAGTGGGGTCAGACAACAGTCAGGCGGTCGTGAGTGTGTGCGTTTATTATTTAGTGTTACGATGGCATGACGTGTTAGTTGGTGCGGTGGTGCGGCGACGCGTTCACTCGACGTCCATGTGCTCCTGCGACGCGCCCGACGCGGGCGAGGCGCCGCCCGGGGGCGCCGGCGGCGCGCGGCTCTCGCCTCCGCGCTCGGCCTGCCCGTCACCCGCGGTAGGGTTTGCCGGTGGAGGAGTTTTCTCCTTAGGTTTCGGCTTGCTTAGGATGGGATTGACATTGCTTTCGAAGTTCTGTAAGGCAAAAAATATGATTTAGTAACGATAATAAAATTGATTATGTGGTTGAGAATGGGTCTGTAAATATGGGCGTGGGAACGAATTTCTTAATGATGAAAAGAATATCTTAGAATGCCTAAGACCATTTTCACTAATCACTTAGGTCCTGCTAGGCGATACCTGATGCTTAGAAGACACCCAACCACATGACAAAATTAAAGATTTTCATACAAATTATTCAATTTAACATAAATTTGGAGATTTTAACTAATAACCAAAGCCGGCTAAATAACTATACACTAAAAGTATAAAATAATCATTGAAGTACTGACTTTTAATTAGATAATTGTATTAGGTAGGAATATGTAATTTTTATGTTTAAAATATGAACATTCGGTTAGTAATTGACAATACTAAATACTGCATTTTTTAAAATTCTAAGCTTTATAAGGGGGTAAAATAGGAAGTGAAATTTTGTATAAAGTTCCTTTATTTTTTGGTGGTTTTCCGGACATTAGTAAAATTCGTTAAAACAAATAAATTGACTATTCGATCGCCAAATTCGTTCTTTGTCACATATAAGAAAAACTTCCGGAGAACTATAGTTTTTAGTTAGTTAAAGCAAATGAAATTGAATAAATGATAAATATGCAGTACCTGTCGCTCGTTGCGTATCTGGTGCGTGGTGTGCGGCGGCGGCAGGTGACGAGGCGAGTGCGCAAGCGCCTGGCGCGCGCTCTCTACCCAGTTCAAGGCATTCTTGGACGCCTCCACCACTTTTTGCACATCCGCCTCCGCCAGGTGCGCGTACTTAGCGTCACCAGATCTGGAAAGTTTCTCCTTTATTTACCGATTCATATTACCCCTTCGTTATGATAACAATAATCAGCCAAGTGTCAGACTTCGCACAGTGTTCCATAATATGCCCAAAGGAACAGGTACAGATAATTGATAATGCAAAAACTTATTAACGTCTCTAGTTTAAACAAATGTTAACAGTTTTTTAATTCTACTACCTTAAAATTTATTTTTTTATTTTTCTTTTTACGGGTTTATAAGCGCATATCTCACGAACGAATTACTTAAAGAAAAAGTCAATTAGTAGCATCTATCTCGATTTTGATGGCATACCTCCTTATGATGTCTAATGCCGTCAGTATGGTATTTTGTAGTACTTACGTACTTTTGTACTACCTTGGGGTAGATTGTTTTTCTTTTTTCAATAAACCACATGCTTTCCTTACTCCATCTATATAGTGCCTCTATATAGATCTATAGAGTATCCGAGTAAAACAAAACGGTTGTACAGGACACAATTATGTTAAAGGGCCATATGGCCACGGATCCCCAAAAAGGATCAAGGAAATTTATCGAAAGGAATTAAGTCATTTTTTAAAACTTACTTGTACAAGTCGACAGCCTTATTAGCTAATTGAATTGCTAACGCGAAGTCATCTAGTGCTCCCGGACGGAGCTCGAATTCCAGGCGACGTTGTTTAATAGGTTCACCTTCCGTTCGCAATTCCGTTAATTTATCGCTGTAAACCTGTTGATAAAGATAATTTATCAAACAATATCAATTATACCTGTACGGTTCGGGATGCCTGGGTGAAAGTATAGGATACTGTTGCCCATACGCAGAATGCTGACTGCTTTACTAAACTTGTACAATAATAATCAATATTTATGCAAAAATATAAAAGTGATACCTATACCTATTACATTACTTCACGCAGATCGTATACGTTCTCCCCAAGCGCGTTTAATTTATTAAACGTTTTGTGATGTGTGTGTCAATGTACCTGTCTGTTCTGGTCCTCGCCTTCATCGTAGAGCCACTGCTCGAGCGCGTCGAGCCGTTGCACGAGACGCTGGCGCTGGTCGGCCGCCACGAACTCGTGCAGCGTCTCTCCCTCCGACAACTTGCCTCGCAGCTCATAGACGTACTCCTCAAGTGCGTTGCGCGCGTCTGCACGCTCTTTCTCTTGGCGATCCTGAGCTTGCATCTTACCCTGAAAGGTTATATTTTATTTTATTTACTGCATCCCTTATGCATTCATGTAAGAGAGCGTTGAAGTACCTCTTGTTCCATATATCCATTGAGCTCTTGGTGGGTATACCCGTGCGTCTGAGCCTCTATCGGCAGCTCGATAGTTTTGACCTGGACTTTCTTCGACTTCTCCTTCGATTTATCCTTTTTGTCATCGTTATCCTGTAAATGAAGGTGAACCGTTCACACCTTTTAAATAAAAGTAACCCCACCACCACCACTGCTTGGATAAATTGGTTTTCCTCTGAAATATTAAATGCAATAAAGTTTTTCCAAGCCGTGTGGTGACCCATTTGCACCAGCTTCTGTTAATCCACTGCTATAAAATGCTTCATAAAAAAATTATTTGGAAGCCATTCGATTAAAATAGCTGCGGAAAGAATTACTAAAAAAAATAATCAAATTGAAATTGACAAAAACATGCGTGGACACAGAGACCAAACTATAAAAGAACAAAAACGTAAGGCGAAAAGTGTTAGTGCAAATGGGACCTCAAAATGAGGATGGGGAAGTAGCAAAACCCGTGGTGTCTGTTGCTTGCTTGACATGAAAAACTTTTACAAACAAAAAAATACCCATGACTACTGTAAAAACAAGAAATTTCTGGACAACTTCAAGTGGTAAAACTGAGCAACAAACACCACTAAATCATTGGACACACGCGCTACCGACACGTACCCCGATGAACCACTGGCCTACTCTCTGTGTCCACGATTGTTTTTGTTGCGGCTCCCCCTTCATTTCGTCGTCTCTCACCTCTTGGTTCTCTAGACCGTTCTGTTGTTCTTGGCTACCACCGTTTGTGTCCATGGGAGCTTCCTGAGTATTCTGCACATCATTCGAATTTTCCATCTCAATGCTTTCATTCTGAGCGGCGTCTTGTTTCTTTTCGACAAGCGACGCGGACGCGACGGTGATTATGCCGTGGATATTAACTCTAACTTTGAGTTTGACCTTTTGGGATTCTCCTTCGGGAGTCGGCTGAACATCTTTGATATGCCACTGACCTACGAATAGAAATTACTCGCACAACTCAATTGAAACTCTTCAATATAAACTCAAAGCGTCACATCTCGTTGCAAATATCTTTAAGCTTACCGATAAACGTGTCCGGATACGGTACTTGATCGGCGTAGTAGGCGCTGACGGAGAACGGTTCCTTCCGATAGAACGACAACATTTTCGAGAAGGGCGCAGCGTGGAATGCCGGGAACACCTATTAGAAATAGTCAAGACAAATTTAATTAATTCAAGGTAATATATGTAAATATCATGGACTTGTTTTCAATATCTATAAGTGAATAATAATGTCATTCTGTATCAGTCTCTCGCAGCCAAAATCCTGTAGATGTTTTTGAAGAACATGAACACCATGACGGCAATATGGTTGGACTGGATTGTTACAGTGTAGTGTACCTCCATGTCCTCGTCCTCGCCGCGGGCGGCGTCCCAGGCCAGGCGCACGCCGTAGGGCTGCACGTCGGCCACGCTGAACTCGCGCACGCGCACCGCCGGCGACAGCATCGCGCACTGCAGCGCGCAGCCCCGCGACACCGCCTCGTCCTACACCACCACCGCAACATGTTATGTTATATATTATATTTAATACGACACGATCGTTTCAAAATAAATTCTTTATTCGCAGAGGAAGTCTACGGTACGGTTGAGTTCCAGTAACGCACCCACCATCCAGATGTTACCACTTAATTTTTTTACATATTTATATATTACTTCTTTAATATTGGTCAAAGAATCATAGTTTAGCCACAGCCTATGAAGTTGAATTAAAAAGAAAGAAATTACAGAATTAACCATCTGAAAGGATGTTTTTTTCTGATTTCCTATGGTCACAGATTCGCTATTTTAATTGAATTAAGATACAAGACATAATACCTATATGAAGTGTGAGTTTTTGCTATAAAATAACACGTTCTACTGCGACCGCTTGTAAGTGTAGTACCTATACATATAATCATATGAAGAAATACTGTTTCTTTTGAATCATCGTTTCATCAAACAAACTAGGATAAATTAAAGGATAGGTTGAATTCTGGCAGAAACTCTTATCGATCTGTAATTTTTTTTTGTGATAATTATTTTCCCACCAAACACACGTATTTTAAGGCTAAAAATATCAATAAAAGTATATAGATACGGCTATTACTACATTAATTTTAAATTAAGTAATTCATGTCTACCTGGTTCAAAGTAGTGGATGGAATCTTGCCAAAGACTTGTTCAATTAAATTCTTAACGGCCGGAACTCTAGTCGCTCCTCCCACTATCTCAACGGAATTAATGTCGTCAGCTCTCAATTCTGAAAGTATTAAGAATTAATTAAGTACAAAAAGAATACGTAAGCTATACCTTTAAATATAAAATTAATAATTATAAATTAAAATTTTAATTTTAGTATATACGTTGCATAAAACAAGACGGCAATTTTGATAAAAATCTCGAAGCATTCTTAGGGGCAGCGGCAGCCATTTTGAGGCTCCTGGCGGCAGATCTTTCAGAGGCTCTTGTCCTTCGCGTTAAGTTAATTTAAAGTATGAGTAAGGCATTTCTGATGAGTAATGAGAAATTAAATTTATAAAAAATGTAAACATTATATTAGAAGATTTATTAAGACTTTTCCAAGGATAAATTAAAGAAATGTAACAGACAAACATTCAAAGTTGCAGCAGAAATAGATATTTAAGCATTTTGGTATGGAGCCCCCAAAAACTGGTAGGATGCATCCACTTACTTGCATTGTGAAGAACAGCTCTCAGAGTTCTTTCGACGCGATTGAATGTATCGGCACTAATCTCCTCCATCTGAGAACGCTGAATTTCACCGGTGACGTCTCGTTCTTCCATGAAACACTCGACGTTAAGAGGCAGCCGTGTGCTGTTTGCGGACATCTGTTTCTTCACTTTTTCAACCTCTTGCAATAGCCGCAGGAATGCTCTAGAAAGACAAATTTATGAAATGGCACACCAATGCCAGCTCCACAACAAGCCACGAAAGATATTCCTTTGAACAAATATGTCGAAAACACATTCTGATTTAAGCTCTGTCAAGTGATGGATACTAAACATACACTTGAAAATGGCTTGTGAGACGTTTTCCTGCACCAAAAGCTTAGTATAAAATTCGAACCCATAACTTTCACTGAGCTATCATCGCCTTATAGATGATCTTATCGATTTTACTCCCTCTGCCAGATTATTTCTGTGACATATATTATATGAATGCTGTACCTCTGGTTTTTTCTTGCATCCAATTTATATCTGTTAATAAAATCTTGAGCGAAATATTCGGCAAGACCCATGTCTATATCTCTTCCGCCACACTGTGAGTCTGTCGCTGTAGCAAGAACACGCAGTTTACCCTTGTTAAAAGCGCACGCTGACACCTTAAAGAGACATTAAACACTTATATTGGCACAGACGTGACGCCTCGTAGAATCGTGTAGTGATATCTAAATATTACAATCATTTCTTCTTTAGCTGAGAGGTTCTTGTTTATAACAATACCTGGGTATAATTATAATTGTCTTAGACTTCAAATTATACGAGCATTGATTTCAGCCTTGTATTTATTTGCCGCAATGACGTAATTCCTAATAAAAACATATTTTTTCAAGAAATTTTTACATTGAGCGTTAGTATATTCTTTTGCAACTATTTTGTGACAATATTTAAGCCAGGTGAGGCCTATGTCCAGCAGTGGACGGAGATAGGCTGATGATGATGATTTAAGCCAGATTGTGCACTATCAAACACCTTTTCCTAGTTCACATTCGAAAAAGAGTGTAATCGTCGTAAGATTTTTTATAATCTTGTGGAAGTTATAGCTGTTAATATTGATAAGAAAAAGAGTAGGCACTAGTTCTCTGCTTTTTGGGGCATCCATAGCTTAGATGTAGACTATCACTTACTATACGATCTCAATTTGACGTATTGGTGCCTGTCGGTGAAGAAGCTATCAAAAATATTCAATTGGGATCCTCGTATACCGTATCGAAGGCATTTGTCAGGTCAAGAAATACGTCAACATATTAATATTTACTATAAATTACTACAACCAGAAACTATATCAGACAACATTAGTTTTTATGATAAACACTATAAAACAAGCAAAATATGTTATTACCTGAAGGGAACTATGTCCAAAGTCAACAAAGACAACATTTCTGGGTTTTTCTTCAGGAGCTGGCAGGTCTTGCTTGTAAATACCATAAGCCAAGGCAGTTGCAGTTGTTTCATTCATAAGGCGCAGTACATTCAAACCTTAAGACAAAGTAAAGTTTTATATTAAACATACATACATATCGTCATTTCATAGTGGGTTAGATTGGATATCGAAGTTTTTTTTATACTGTGTATAAATGGTAATAAGGGATCGTAGTGACGACAAAAACTTGGAACGACTGACGGTGACTGGAAGGGTGGAAGGAAAGAGACCGAGAGGCCGGGAACCCCAGGCGGTGGGCAGACCAGATAGCGCAGGACCTGGAGATGCCGGTTGGTGCTGCAATGCACCAAGCAACGGATCGAAACCGATGGAGACACCTGGTCGACAAAGTCAGAAGGAGCCACGATCCTCAGCAGTGAGGGAGACGACTAGAGAGAGAGAGAAATGATAATAAACATGTCATGAATTCTCAGGTATTTTTATAACTAGGTTAGTCGATGCTATTTCAGGATCTGAATGCTTTATGTAAGAAATAATAGAAATCATTTATCAACAGGATATAACATTTTGTAACCGGACTTTGGATTAATTAAGTAAGTAAACAAAAATATTAAAAGGCTTAATTAATAAACTAATAAGAATTCAACAAGGTGGTTCTGACTGCTATCGTCGTCATAATTAGTAAGACAAGCCTTATAATATCGCACCTTTAGAATTGAAGTGGCATAACTCAAAATTTTAAGAAAATGACTTTTGTACATGGAATTACTTATAAACATCTATTCTATCAGTTTATTATAAATAAATAGATTATTTTAAGCCAGAAAAGGACAAACGTGCTATTTCCGTCTCTTTAAAATCACGCGGTTACCGCGCATCCCTCTGTATTAAAGGATCTCATTCAAAGTTGCGTCAACAGTGCTAAACGCTGGACGTAGTGCGGTTGCTCCGTAAAGGGCGGAAACTGTAATCTGCAGTTTTAATACTAAACGCAAGGTAAGTTATTTCTTCGATACATATTTTTGTAATGACTCATTTTGGTTTTGGGCGTTTCAATACTAAATGATTATAATATTGTGGTGTCGTATTAGTACTGCCGTCATTTTATTACCAAATATTGCTTAAATGATCGAGCCTTATTTTATATTATTGCTTTACTTTACTACCAATTTTGTGACTACGGAGACGTATAGGTAAATATGTTTATTCTTTACTGAATGATATGAGACTTAGTGAGCTTTATTTTGAGTTGAGTCTTTTTATTTTTATTTCAGTTAAAGTTTGAGATCAATAATGAAAAGAAGTGCAGATCTTATTTTGCATCTATTAAACCGGAATGAAATATTATGCATGAACAGGGTGAAGAGATGAGAACAGCAAGTGCAGAAGGTTATACTAGTGCTTAAAATGGATCCAAAGAGCGTGGTAAGGAAAACTATTAGAAAATACCCTTGGATAAGGCGACGGATGGAAGTCCTAGATTGAATTGAAATTTTACCGCAAGTGGAAACTGAACAACGGATTCTAAAGGAGATTAACAATACGTCGATAATCAGCAGTAAGAAAAGCGTTAATCCAATTATCAAAGAACAAACATCACAAAACATGAGAGATCGATCCAGTAGTACATCATCATCCAGTTCTGTTGTTTGTTTGTATTATTATTATTATTTTTTGTTTTATTAGTTATTCATAATATTATATTATTGTTCAATAATTCTTCACTTTTGCGATAACACACAGGTATTATTAGTGAGACTGAATAGATTTTATGTAATAAAGCTAAGTTGGTTTTTTAAAAAAAAGAGTTATTGCTGAGTTTAATGTCGGCTCTTCTCAGTAAAAAACAACCTTCCGAACCGGTATTAGAATCAGACTATTCATAAGTGCTTGGAAAGACCTATTTGAATAAAAATATTTTCATTTCATTTCATTTCTTCTATGTCATCATCTTCAAGTTCCAGCACAACGTCGTCGTCATCAAAGTCTTTTACATAACCGAAGCAAAGCTGAGACGAAATGAAAATAAATAGCTCACCTTCTATCATGTCAGGTACTCAAATCGATTACACGAATATAATTTGTGCCGAGCCCTCAAATAGCAAAATACGGTTAGATAAAGACATAAACTACCGTCAATCACCTGTGCATTCTTTGCAATCAGAAGTCGATCTGTGTGACGCTGATCCGACTTACAACGATTCATCGCTACGACGCTCTTTCAGTTCATCAACCAACACGTCTGACAGGGATGGGGCACATGATGGTGACGATGCAATTGTTTCCTCAGAATAAAAAATCTAGGAAGCGCCTGCGCAATCCGTCTCAATGGAAACAAAATATTGTTAAATCTCTTCGAAATACCGGAAAAGCCTACCAATCACTTTCTAAATCTAACAAAGTAATTGTGTTTGTAGACTTCGTTGTTCCGATAACATAACCCCTGAGCGAAATATACGACTATTATTGGCAGCTAAGTAATTTTGACTTGAAGCGATCATTTATCAAGGCATGCACGATGGAGGTGAAACCAAAATATCAGTACAAAAATGCTGCCCATCCTCGTAAACCAAACACAGCCATTTATTTTACAGCTGATTGCCAAAGAATTCGCGTTTATAAAACCTTTTTTTATCAATACACTAGATACTCGTATTACAGAGAGACAGATAAGAACTGTGAAACTGAAAACTAATGGCCTTGTGGAAGATCTTAGAGGGCGTTCTAGAAGCCGAGCCCCGATTAACCCAAATCTTGTACATGATATTAAGGACCATATTAATAGTCTACCGCGCATAGAATCACATTAACTAAGATTTTCTACTTCAAGAGATTATATGGATGGCAGCAAGAGTATAAAAGAGATATGTAGGGACTTTAATAATAATCAAAACAAATCTCACGCCCATACTGGGTTTTTTACTTAATATTTACAACTGAAATTAATATAAGCTTTTTTTAAGGCCAAAAAATATTTATGAGACTAATGATATATATAATATGAGACAAGATATAAATATATGAATATGTATTATTAACGAAACTAAATGTGCTGTTTATGATCTCGAAGCTGCAATGACCTGTCGTAAAGGCGATGATTCATCTTTATATTATAGGTCAAGACTTAATTGTTATAATTTTACAATAGTTGAACTAGCTTCTAAATCAAAACATAATAAAAAAAGAAAAACGTTAGTGAACTAGGTGCATATGAAGAAGTATATTGCTATTTTTGGAAAAGAAGACATGGTAATAAAGGGGCTATTGAAATAGGTTTCTGCGTTTTTGATTACTTAAAGTCCCATCAGTGAAAATAATGCAGACAAAACTTTAAATCTAATATTTTATTCAGAAATTGTAATGGTCAAAACAAAAATATATTGCCAGTTTATAGCAGTTTAGGCCACTGCATAAGACAGTGGCCCATTTTGACAACATTCAATCAATAACGCATAAATATCTAACTAAGGGACATACACAGAAAGAGGGAGACAATGCACATAGTTTAATTGAAAAGAAATAAAGAGAAACCTAAGATCTGGTCCTATTGACAAACCGCAACAATATATGCCTTTACTAAGAGGTGCTAGAAAAACTGGCACCCCAATTAGAGTTAAAGAGTTAAGGTTACAATTTTTTATAGACTTAAATGTGTTGCAGAAGGAATGGGGGTATAACTTTATTTAGGATGTTGATAAAAATGCAGTGGGTTTGAGGGACTTAGATAGCAAGATAAAAGTGTTAAAATTAGTTAAAGAGGAGCTATTTTTATTTTACTATAAAAATACATATGCTGAAAAAGACTTTAAGAAATAAAATGAAAAAAGCGTGTGAAATTACAATAACGAATGCTTATAGTCCAAAATGGTGCTTGCAGAAAATAAAAAAAAGATCTAAATTATCTTATAAGAACTAAAGCAATCCCTAGTATCTACGCCTGGTTCTATGACTCGCGTTTATAATTATTTTTAATAAATTAACTTAATGATCTATTTTGATCTCATTTTAGTGTTGAATCAAGATATGTTATTTTTGCTGTTTATTTAAAAAAAAGTGAATGGTTGATTATGTTAATTAGTTGAGTTTGATAAAAGTTTTTTTATTTCGTAAATTCTTTCTTAGACATTTTTATAAATATTTTTTGGCCAGTTATTAAATATAACAAAATGACTTTTACTTTATTATTTTTCTACTCTATTGATAAGAAGTATTTCATTGTTTTATATTATTTTATCAAAGGTTTACATAGTATTTGGAGATTATTTCAAACCATTGATTTTTATAAACTTACCTTAATTGAATACCAGGTGGTAATGTTATGTTGGTAGCAGTACCAGTAGATTAGTGTTTAATGATGATTAGTGAGGGAAAATTTCAAAATACACGATTTTGAAACCAAAGTCTGTTTTTCACTTTCCTTTAATTTAACTAGTCTACAATAATTAAACTAGCATATTGTAAAATCTGTCACCATGTTCAAATATAACATTAGAAATTAATCGCCTCTTTTTTAAATAGGCACAATTTGTTTATGTATCGTTTAGTAAAAAATTGACTCAAAGTCAAATATGCCAATAATATTAAATTGATTTCGGAAAATAAGTGTCATTTTTTTTTTAATGACTAATTAACAAATGTTCTAATTAGTTATACGTAAAGGTTTAGTGTCCAATCATTAAAACAATTCCTACCCTACGGTTAATAACAAAAAAAAAAAAAATAAACGCTTAACCTAGAGCAATAAAATTGAAAATCTACAAAACGGCTAATTCTTCTATTACATTTTTGGTGTTTACCAAAAAACAAGAATTTTGGATTAAGCCACTTCAATTCTAAAGGTGCGATATGTTAAATATTGTTGTTTACATAGTTAGTTTTAGTTTCAAGACTTCTAGCAATTTCACATTAATAACGTTATAATTCAATTCACGTCGGGAAGAATCCTAGAGGTTTTGATGAGTGAGTGAATCAGTGACGAAATCGACGTATTTAATGTATTAATAAAAATCCTAAGTGTAAAAGCTAGACAAATGAAACTTAGTATTAATTTGTATTAACGTCTCCATCATCGGCAACAATCCTGAGAGTTTGAGCTCTATCATTATCCTGGCAATACTGACTTTTTTAAACGTTACTTAAATGTTTTTTAAAATTATTTTTAAATTACGACGAAACAATTTCTTATATAGAAACTGTAAGCCTTATATCGTTAACGTGATGTGTGTTGTCTATAAGTGTACTAGCTTAGTATATGTTGTTGATATAAATTTAGGTCATGGAATAGCACGTATATTAGGTTACTTTTCACCGACCAGTTTTTTTGTTGAACCAACCAGTTACCGTCAGGTATATAAGGAATTTTATATTTCCTTTGCAGTTACTAAGAGACGACGTTTTGTACTCTTCTTTTTATGTTAATGTTTGATATTTTTTCATGTTTTATGCGTCTATTATATATTTGTTTTTATTGAATATTTTGTGGATAATTGAATAATTTTCTTAAATTATTTTCTTTTATGATTTTTTTTAGTAACATTTCACTATTCGGCCCTTTTTGTCAGCAAGTACACAGCAGGGATAGAGCGAGAGGCGCAGTCGGTCTAGGCGCCAAGTGGCACAATAAATCGGTAATTGCATAGCAGTAGGAATGAAATAGGATGCTTATGTTAAAGAAGCACGAGTGTTACATTTAGAGCTTCTTAATTTAAGTTCAGTAAATGTTGATTTATGTAATAAAAGTTATTTATTGAACTACATTGAAATAAAATGTATGTGGTTTAAAACCATCGACTAAAGAGTGCCGAAAGACAATCTCGCTCCACCGGCAATGCTATAGGGCCGCCGCTGAGTACACGAATAAAATTAGAAAAATCTAATTGTCCAGCGATTCTATTTTCAATCGAAAGAGAAATTGAGATAGTTACAGTTTCGATTTAGATTGTAGAGTAGGAAAAATCGCAAGTAAGGTTGGCAGTGGAAGCATCCTATCAATCATAAGCGTTCACAGTATTGCGTGTACGCTGGCACAGTATTGAGGCAAGAGACCCCTGACCTAGGCGCCCCACCAAATTTGGGGCACCGGGCCGTCGCTCTACCACGCCCCTCGGTGTTAGCACCGGCACTGCATCCGACAGTAATACCGCAGACCGGAAGCATGCTTAATAGACAGGTGTAAAATATAATACAATCCTTATATTTATATGGTTAAGTATGATTGTGATTTATCATCCAATCTTGTTTACTTTGGGCCTGGAATATCTACCGCAATCATAAAACTGATGAAACCGCTTTATCTGAATTTCCACAACAAACAGGCATTTTGGTCACACAGTTTAACCACACATAATTAATTGGTTGTCTGTTCAATTGGTAGTTATCATGACGTATTTTATTAAATTTGTAGTTACCAGAAATAGCAGCAGCATCCAACAGAGCATTTCTTTCAGCATTTGTGAAGTAACTAGGCACTGATATAACACAATCATTAATTGGAGTTTGCAGAGCTATAACTGCTACTTCTTTCAATTTTGTGAAGAGCATTGCTGTTATCTGAAAATATATTAGTGTATGAGTGTGTGAGATACACATCAGGAGTAAAGAAATACTTCCCTGTAAAGAAAAATTAAATAATGTTATACCTGCTCAGGGCTAAAAACGTTGTCTTCCCCAAGATAGTTAACTCTAATACCAATGCCACCATCTGGTCTCTGCTCAACCTTAAATGGGAAATGCTTTAACTCCTTTTGGACATATGGATCTGAAAACTTCCTTCCGAGGAGTCTTTTGAATCCAAATACGGTATTTTTCATATTTGTAATCATCTGATTTTTTGCTGCTACACCTAATATTCGATTTTTTTGAGAAAAGGCCACACATGATCTGAAAATAAATATACATTGAAATATGTAGTTTTAATATTTTACCAGAATGCTGACCTTGATGATTCATATATTATTACTAGCTGCCCGGACAGACGTCGTTCTGTCGAAATAAGTCCATACAAAAATGCAGGAATTCGCTCGCAGCGCCACCTACCGGGTCCAATTGTGAATCTAAACCATCCAGGGCACCACCCAAACGCAAACAAAAAAAAACATTCCAATCGGTCCAGCCGTATTAAAAAAGAAGAAATAATTGAATTTCACGGTATTTCGTTTACTACAAAATAAATTTAATTTATACATTAGCCTCAATAACACGTGGTAATCATGATATTGAATTGTAGCTTATATGACACGTTCGTAGATTTACCATAGCAGCGCCATCTATTGATGACTTACTCAACCCAGTCGAAAGGTATCGACATCTCTTAGAATCATTTGGAGTTAACAGATAATTGTGACTGTCAAATAATAACAGACAAATAATTAGCAATAAATTAAAATTGCGACTATAATTTGAGATTTAAACTATCCTATCTCTCAAGTTGGATCGAACTGCACATGGTGTGCGAATTTTATTATAATCGGTTAAGTGGTTTAGGAGTCCATTGAGGACAAACATTGTGACACGAGATTTATATATATTAAGATTGTAAACCACAATAGACACTACTTTGACACATTGCACATTTGTTGTGTTTAATCTCCAATATGGTTTTCCCCCATAGAAAGGAGGATTATCTAGGATGAGGAGTATACAGGCTAAAATTTATGAACATTTAAAGTTTTCTATTACCAGGCATTGACTGATTGTATCAGATGGTTTATATCAAAATTAAAGTTTGAGTTTCTAGAAACATCATGTAGAGAAACATTTATTAGATTGTAAATCAGTCAAATCACAACTTATGTTAATAAATAGATGATAAGATAGTGAGTTTTTCTAAAATTTCATGATTCATGATCCATCAGGTGGTGTATGCACAAGGTCTAGAATAGGAACTTGCTCTCAAGTGCACTCACTAGAACAGGCTAATTGGCACTTGGTTCCAAAAAGTACCAACAGTGCTATGGTTTCCTCACTATATTATTCTTCACAGCTTAAGCTCATTGTATGATTGTAGCCTACATCTTTTGTCACACATTAATATTTGCAGTAAAAATATGTATTAAAACCTTCCATATTGTAAGAAAATTATAAAGTTTATATTGTGATCAGTTGGTTCAATGTTGACCTACATATGTACTGCAGTATTGATTTCATATAGTATGTCATTTGGGTCAGTTCTTTTATAGACTGGTTTTAAACTTTTAAATTTTTGATGTCAATTTTTTCCTTTTTCAAGGATGTGTGCAGCAAAAATTTGTGTGTCCACCGTATAAAAGAGGTATGTTAATTAAAATATAATAAATACATAAGATTCATATAGCCATATTCTTGTCATCCACTGCTGAAAGTAGGACAATGAGTGTCCACACTGATTAAACTTGTGAATTGGAAAATGTTATCTAATCTTCAATGCTATCTTTATATATATTTATACTATATTTGCTTCACAATTGGTTCATTAGATAAGCATATTTAGAAAAAGTACTGTTAAAAGCACAACCTGTTCTCATTTAACTCTCCTGTCTAGTGACAGGAGAGTTAACAAACAATAGTTTGTTGTATTAGATTTTTTTAGGGTTAGCTTGTCAAACAAAAAAGTAAAAATTTATAAATTCTGTCAGTTATGCCTATAAAAACCTTAAGGTACATCTCCCCTAAATGTGAATAGTTTTTGTTTGCATTTGCATGAATCACCAATTTGAGTATGGAAGGCTATTTTAACATAAGTGTTTAGGAAGAAAATAAAAATGCTTTTAGCTTTAAATTAGTTATTTCCAATGTTGCTTATCCCCACCAATAGGTAAAACTGCTACTTTGAATCATATTAACAGTAGTAGTAGCATATGAGAGCAACTTTTAGTTTAAAGGATGTCATAAACACTCCATACACCACTAATCATGCTCCTAGTTGTCAGAACTGTAAATTTCAGTATTTTACAGAACTGTATAGGGTTTTGTGAAGTCTGAATTCTAAAACTGGGTGTATATGTTTTTTTTTTTACTTAATTAGTCTTTGTTATGTCAGAAATGATTTTCTTTTGGAAGTTTTCAATGAAAAATAAGCACTCTCATAAATCATGCAGGACTTGTTACAAAAGTCTGTTGATAAATTAAAATTTCTTACATAGGTACCTAGCTCTTTTGTGAACATTGAATATAACCAAATATATATAACTGTGAAATGAATAGTGCTATTATTTAAGATGCTTGATTTCAATTAGAATGTTTTCTTAGAAAACATCTTCACATATATGTAACTTAATTTGTAAGACATATGTAACAAAATAATTCGAGAAGTTCTTAATTGAATTTAGCTCTGACAATCACGATTACTCCATGGATTATTTCCAATTATGGTTTCGAACATGACATGCAGAATATTAATCAAATTTTGAGTGACAAATGTGGTCGTAATGTGATTTACAAATAACGTGACTTGTAGATGATCGTAACCATGAAATGCATGCATATAGTGATTTGAAGTTTTACTTACGGAGTACCCCGCAGACTGTAATCGTTAGCTATTGTTTCAATGCCACCTGCTTTAGCAACGGCGACATAACATGATTCATTACCGAAATCAATACCTATGACGGACATAGCAGCCATCGTGAACAGAAATACTTCGAAATTCGACTTTCGCTATAGTCACAAAAGCACAGGTACTGAGAAACACGTTGGTTAGCTTGACAATTGGTCAATTTAGATGATTTAATGAAAGTCACAAAAGATAGCACGCAACAATTCGCACAAATGCCGGTTTATTGCCGCATAGTCCGTAACTCGCCCCGAATTTTCTAGAAATGAAATAGGAGTTTCGGTGTTGCCTTGTTATAGGAAAATTATTTAGGCCGTGCGATTATTTAATAAAATGCAGAATAAATTAATGTTAGAATAAATTCTCCCAAAATCTATTTTAATTACTAGTAACACCAGCATATTGTTATTGTTTTTTTATTATATCTTCGCTATCTTTTAAACGTGAAGAAATTAATAAAGTAGATTTGATCATCTTTTACTAATGGCAATGTTTTATTCAACCACGACATTGGCAGAGTACTCTGGAAGTGTCCATGGACTGTTCTTCGATAAAGTCTCATGGGAATACTCTACTAAACTATAGACCGAATAGATTTAATTTGAATGTACAATACAGCAGGCATAATTTTATGACTTAATTTAAAATTTCACTGTATAGTAGTTGTAATTATTTAAAATATGTGAATAAAAATGTGTGATTTTATTTTTTACTGGCCAGTTGGCTTGGTGGTTAGAGACCCTGACTGCCAAACCGAAGGTCGCGGGTACTATTCCCACCCAGGACAAACATTTGTGTGCATGAACATGTCTGCTTGTTCTGTTTTTGGGTGTAATTATCTATATAAGTATGTATTTTAAAAAGTAGTATTTGTAGTATATCAGTTACCTGGTAGCCATACTACAAGCAGTACACTCTGCTTAACTTGGGATAAGAATATATGAGGTAACCATGTGTGAAGAACGTCTTGGAATATTTATTATTTATTTCTTCTTAGTCCTTAGTCCAGCACAGGTTCTTAGCTTGGTAACCAACCATGTCCTTATCATAGACTTATTTTTAGCCAATGTCAAGCTTTATTAAGTTCAAATTTGTGTTCGAAATAGTTGTGTAGTGTATTTCTAAACTGTACAAGGCCAAAACACTGCCATAGGAAACTGGTCGCGTATATATTTTACTTTTATTTTTAACTCTGTGATTACAATATATAAACGAATTTTGCGTACTGCTCGTGTATAGTGCATAACGTGAATACGTGCGTCCGCACTTTACTATACACCGGACAAGAGTTTAAAAGATATAGTTTAGTGAAACAAGTTATGAATAGGTATTTGAAATGATTTTTGAACCACCAGCGCCAGTTTTAATAACGTTTGGTTGATGTATAGCCGGAATGCACTATGGCTAAACGTTGTCCGCTGCATTGTTAAACGCATCGCAGTGACATTTTGGGTCCACATTCCAACCGTTAATCAAGGCGGCAACGTTTTTCATTTTGCCTGGCCATATTTGGTATTGCGGCGAATAATATTGTTTGGCTGCTACATTACAGGAAAGGGCGGGAATTGTCCGTATGCGTACTGGCACTATATATTTTGGAACATGCTGGGTAGTTAGGTCACTACGAAGTATATGCGAGTATTTACGTACTAGTCTTGTATAGATTGAAAGACCTTAGTAAAAAAGTGATTTCTAATCTATACGCGATTAGTTTCACACTCCTGCGTTCTGGCTTTGTACAGAACGGAAAAATACAGTAGCGCTCACAAGATCTGATTCATAATTATTTATAAGGCCTACAAATAGAACGTAAATAGAGCCATAATGCAAGAAAATATAGGCTTACTGGCATAGTAATCAAGTTGGCTCAAATCTTAAATATTTATAAACAAATGTTCTCATTAATTCACGCGATAATTGCGCCTTAAAATTACTATTTTCACTAACATTAAAAATACACAGTTACATACATCAAAAGTATTCCCCACTACCAGGTGACTTAGAAAGTAAAAAAATTGTGTGGCGATTATTGAACGATAAAAAAATTTTGCTAGTCCGCCCGGGAAAGAACCACTGCTAAGAATTAACAGCATGTTTACAATAATTTACAATTCCCCTTAGAAGTTTCCTTAGAAATTTCTTATAAAACACACATGTACAGCTAAATTTTAAAGTAAGGTATAGGAATATGAACATTTTTATATATTTTTTTTATCCTTCTCTCTTTTTCTATATTATCTACAACATAATTTTAATTACATTAAATTGGCAACCCTGAAAATGGCGCTTAACTTAAATCATAATTTGTTTTCATAAGCAGGCACAATCGCCCATTTAATTGTGTAATGCTCTCGGAATTGTGTATTACACTGGTGGCCTATAACTGATGTCCTACACTGTTTGCGCACCGAACTATCAATCTATTATGAAATTGGCTTCAGCATCGAATCCGATAGAATTATACAAGTACAGTTCGTAACTTTACCTAACTTATTTGCCGAAATATAAATTACTTTAATAATTGCAAGTTTTTAGGTAGCCTTTCTGAAGGTGTTTCCATAAAGTGAACGCATCAAGCTGGTCCGGCCCATCATTAAAATAGCTCTTACATAATTAGACCTGTAAGGTATAAATTGAAAGAGGAATAGGCAACTATCTACAATACGATTCTGAAGTGAAGTAGATGTACATTCGATGTATTGTTTATAGATTTAATATTCGTGGGACTGGACTAACGTGAACTGGTATATATTTATTAAAAAACCATACTTTTATTTTTGACTTACACCGTTTCCTGTAACTTTAAATGTGTCATAAAACGAACGGTAATTTATGGAATAAAAACTTTTGTAATTTTCCGCGCTATAAAATCTAGCTTCCTCTGGAAGAATCACCGTGCATCGATAAGTACCTACGTGGTTTTGTACCGGCGTAAATAAATATCATTATAATATACCGTGCGTGCCGGCCTATGCCGATGCCCGGTGCGGCGTGCCGCGAGGGGTCACCTTCAGGCAGTTTCATGACGTCGGCGTAGCGTAGTTTCATATCGTGTGCTGTGATTGTATTCATTCACGCTGTACATAATATCTCTGCGCCTGTGCTTTATTGTTGCAGAGTCCAAGCAGTTAGTATGAGTGGTGAACCCCAAGTGAAGAGAACAAAAATGAGTGCTCTTGAACAATTAAAACAACATTCCGTTGTTGTAGCGGATACTGGCGACTTTGAAGGTTAGTTTTTTCTTGCTCCCTAAATGCATATCCTTTTATATTAGAACAATTGGTAGTATTTCTCAGTGCAATAATACCTATTACTTGACTAAAATTGATGATGTAATTTCAAATGACTATTTTATTATGATTCTTATCCTACTTTGTAGCCTTGACATGCAGATTACTTGTTGATCAGTAAATTATCATACCTAACATTAAGTAGGTACTTAAGTTATGCAATATACAAGGTAATGCTTAATCAATTACCCTGAATACTCCCTCACCGTTTCCAATGTTCCAAGTATTTCAAATAAATAGTAACTATACTTGACTTTTTTAAAAGAAATCAAAAATATTCTATAACTATGTACCTATTATCAATGCTGATTACATTAAATGTACCTACATTCTCTTATCAAAATTCATGCTGAATTGATTCACGTACACTGATTGCAAAAATGAATTGTTCAAATTCTTAATCCATTTGCATGGATTTACTACAAGTGTGGTCCGAACAAAGGTTGATTTTGGATAAATCTCAAGCCAATGGTCCAGACCTGACTATAATTGTTAATAGAAACTGAATATTTCTAGATACTTTCAATGAATTATCTTGTGAAAAAGCTTTAAACTGTATTTTTTCTTTTTATATTGAAATAATAATGTTCAGATGGAATACATCGATCAGTTCAGATGTAATCTAATAGCTCAAGGTGCGGAAGCAATTAAATATTTAGTCTCTCAGGTCTTCATCTTTGGTGAACAGTTTATTTTTTCTGATGTCTGTTGGGGACAGCATACTTTTTACAAATTTGCATTCTACAAGATTAAATTGTCAACTGCTTAGCAAAAGCATAGAATAAGGGAATTTTTTGTGAACCACTGGAATAAGCTGGCTTCATTTTTATTTTCATTTTTTATCTCATATATTATTTAAAGCAGCAAAAATAAAACAATTGGTATATGTCTTACAAAGCCACCTGATTCCACTATAGAACTGGCCTACTATGGAAAACATAACTGATATACATCATATATTTTTCTAAATATATACTTTTATAGCTATTTACACCCAAACACAGAACAAACAGATATGTTTATGCACACAAATATGTCCTAGGGAATTGTACTCACAACCTGTGGCATGGCAGGGTACATAACCACCAAGCCAACTGACCCATCATGTATGTTAATTATTTGCAGCAATGAAAGAGTACAAGCCAACAGATGCCACCACAAACCCAAGTCTCATGCTGTCTGCTGCTGGTATGGAGCAATACCAGCACATTCTTGACAAAGCCATTAAATATGGAAAAGAAACTGGGAGGTGAGCAAGGTTTTACTATCCAGCTCTAGCCCGAATATATTCTTTATGACCATCATAGCCACACAGCCCAATTTTCTAGAGCCTGCAGCCATACTACAAGTTTAAGTTATCCTTTCTGGGAATAGGTTCAGATTTTTAAGCATCCTTCATAACAGAAGAGGGCTGTTCAGTCCTGACGTTGGTCAATTTTGATATTGCCCCCTGCTAAAATCACAAAAGTAATATATGAATCAACTACTTAGTCTAATAATTTCGACCACTATTCAATGCTGTTTGTTACGTTATTTATTTTCTTATGGTTTGTTCATTTATTTACCTAAAAATCCTAATATCTACTATATACATATAATATCTAATATACGTAGGGTTACATCAAAAAAGTAGGCTGCCATAGTTCCCCAGTTATAACTAACCTATTGCTGTTTCGTTTATTACAGCACTGTTGAGGAACAAGTTGCTGAAACTTTGGATATGCTAAGTGTGTTATTCGGTTGTGAAATACTGAAAATTATACCTGGTCGTGTTTCTGTGGAAGTTGATGCCAGGTAAATATGCTAAATGTATACAGGTTGATAAAGTGGACAACAAACAAGTGTTTAAAGTATTGGATGATAACAGCATATCTATTCATATTGAAGTGTCTGCTTGTAATATCAAAACAGCTTTTTACAAAATGCATATGAAAGGATATTACGATAAAAGTAATAAAAAAAATCGTTTGTCTGTCTGTTTGTTCATATCCTGGGAAAATTTATCATCCCTCGAGAACAAGGGTGAAACCGCAAAGGACAGCTAGTCTATTATAAAAATGAAGAATGTTATTTTTGAATGATATTCCCACCGTTTTACATGTAACTTCATAAAATTGGTATAATATTTTTTGCTGCTATATATTTTTTTTAGTAATAAAATCAATTATTATCCATAGTTGCGGGCCGAAAACATAAACATCATATTCAAACTTTTAAATTGTATCCTCCCTATTGAAAATTTTAGTTATTGGTCTGATTGGTTTTACAATTGTTATCCTTGGGAATCTTAAAACAATAATAATATTTAGGTTCTGGTTACAAATAAATGTAACTTTAATTTGTAGGCATGCCTTGCCCGATCACTTCACCATACTCAAATGTATTTAAACTTTTCAGATTATCATTTGATAAGGATGCAAGTATAGCAAAGGCTATTAAATTCATTAACATGTTTGCTGAATATGGCATTAAGAAGGAGCGCATTCTTATTAAGCTAGCTTCAACTTGGGAGGGTATTCAAGCTGCCAGGTAAGAAACATTTATATAATAAATATCCTGGGACATTCTTACAATAAATAACCTTTAGTCGAACGAGACAATATTTGTTAGTTATACTATATTTTTAAATCTTTGTATGACTATTTGCCAGGTGACAAAGAAAAATTTAATTGCCTCTTATAATTTATGAAGTTGTTGATGCAGTTAGTTATGTATGTTGTTTTTTTCAGGGAATTGGAGAAGAAACATGGTATCCACTGCAACTTGACGTTGCTCTTCTCTATGTACCAAGCTATTGCATGTGCAGAAGCCAATGTGACACTCATCTCTCCGTTTGTCGGAAGAATTTTGGATTGGTTAGTGTCATCGTAATTTTATATTATAGCGTATTATTTATATCTACTAGCTTTCTCCCCAGAGTATCCGCGTTGCTGAGGCACCTTACGGATATAATGTATTCTATGTTTTAATCGAATACATATTTAATCTGTGTAACAAACTTCTTACAAAGCTAATACGTAGCGCAATACGTAAACGGTATTAATAGTAAAATACGATTTTGAAAAGACTTTGCAACAAGGAAAGATTTTTTAACCACACCTTATAAATTTTTCGTCAATGTTAAAATTAATTACCTAATAACAAAGGATATTTCAGTCGCTGGTGGGTGCATTTTAAACAGCGCTGAATACAAGTCGTTTGAACGAATATTTATCATCTGAGCTTATATTCGTTCTGTGGTGCGTAAGAGCATGTTATAAATATTCGTAAATATACAGTATTCACTGATTTTCGTATGCCTCTTTTACTAACATGACTTTGGGCGTGATTCTTTTAACATTGACAAGTCAGACCCAAATTTCTCTGTTAGGACAATACATTTCTATGTCGTTTTTTCCAAATGTGGTACTTACTGTAGTATAAGTTTACAGCTATTTTCAAGTCCTAGATTTGTACTCCTGCCACTTTGCTTCTTGCACACTACTCGAGTCGTCGGCATCTTCTCATGACTTCGCCGAGATTGGGTAGTTTGGTACTAAAGCCATTCATGGGACCTAGGTTCCAAGTGGCTAAGGAGCGTATGTATTGCTTCGGCTGTCGCTTACAGAGACGCGACGACATACTATAGTAACATAGATTGTTTTTGTCGCTAGTCCTGATAATAAGTTTTAAAATAAATAATCTACATGTTTTAATCTATTTACGTTAGTATGATATTATTTACATTTTAATTACAGGAGTGTGGAACACTTAAAGAAATCATTTGAACCTAAAGATGACCCAGGCGTATTGTCTGTAACTCGTATCTACAACTACTATAAGAAGTTTGGGTATAAGACGCAAGTGATGGGCGCTTCATTCCGCAACACGGGAGAGATCCGAGAGTTATCCGGCTGCGATCTGCTCACCATTAGCCCCAAACTGTTGCAGGAGCTTGCCGCCAGTGACCAACCTTTGAAGAGAGTATGTATATTCTACACTTATACGTGATTTTAAATTTTATTCACCAAATAATAATAATAGTCAAACGAGTCAAAAAGAATATAAAAAAAAAACTCTTTAATTTTTTTTATGTTTTTCTATTGGTTAACATATGTATAGCATAGGGATAGCATTGCAGCTTCATCCGTTTCATCCGAGTTGTATTCCATAGAACATTTATACTCACGAGAAGAATGACAAGCGCATACATAAAATATGGGACAGAAATTTAGCCATCTAGTGGCAGCCCACAAAAACTTGACTGACATGTATACTAGGCGGGAAATTTAAATCTTAGAAATTAGGTATATATACCTACATATATGTACGGTTATAGTATACCATAAGTATAATAATATATATTATTGAAATATGGTAAACTGGTGGAATTAAAAAAAATGGTATCAGTTTCACAAATTTATTTCTGCAATATGTAGTGTACAAATGTTATACAAAATAATCTCTCAATAAACGGACAAGCATCTGCGGAAGGTGAAGAACCACACTTGATGCACTTTCTTAAGTTTTCCTTTATCCGATTCATCATCTTATACGATCAAAAGTCACTGTCTCACTAAAGATTCACTATCTCAAAACTTGATTCCACATACACAATGCAACAGGATGCTCGACTCAAGGTTATATATGATGGCAAAACAAGCAAATAAGTTTATATAAATTTAAATAAACACAAGAAAAAACTACCGTCCTCAACAGCAGCCATTTCTGTAGTTTTACCAGAATAAACTACCAGATTCTATTAATATTATATTATAGAAACAGAATTAATTAATTTATTGTTCTAAATGTAGATAATTACTTACAAATTTAATAAAAATCATTGATTGTTCCAATAATTATTAAATCACTAATCCATAAGCTATATATTTTAAGCATAAGCTAATGTATAACGTTAATATTTCATTTTATTTAACATGGTTACATTAAAGTGTCTGTCATCATGTTAGACAGAGGCGGCAACAATCGCTATTCTTGTCACTCTTTCAAGCCCACGTCGTGTCTAAGGTCACCCATAGACAGTTGACCGGGCCTGTTGTATTCACCTTAAAGTCGACCTATTACTTGTTTGCATTTGCATGAAACAGTACTGACAAAACAATTTATTCTCATAATTTAGGTCTGTCCGTCTGGACACGATAGAGCCATAATCAAAAATATGGAATTGGACCGATAAAAACTAACCTCTAATAACAACAATTACACATAACCTGTAACCTTTCTCAAGGAGCTCACACGACACACTTGAGCATAGGTCTTGCATCTTCACAAGTGCTCTCCATGGTCCTTTCGTTTATATTGCCCTAATGCTGCACCATTGAACCCAGGTTCTCATGTCTATCAGATAAAAATTTAAAATCTTACTTTAAAACCTTGATGTTTCATGGTTCGCAAATTGCAATGGTGACACTTACCAATGATTATACCAATGATACAAACAAAAATAAAAGTTTGCATATAAACGTTTTGAATTACATTTCTAAGCATTTATTCTGTTTTAAATATTTATGGATTAATTTACTTTGTAGTTTAGACAGGACGTATTATACCATTATTAAAAATCTTTTTTTAAAATATTTTATATAATAGTTTCTGTCAAACATCGCTTTTTTTCCATACATCCTAACGTTTTTTGACACAATAAAACATTATAGTATAGGCTGAATTGGATACAACAATATTAGATCCTAAGGCTGATTAGCAGATAAGTGGTATACATACTCAAGGCTAATGTAAACCTTTTCCACAGGTACTTGATCCCAAACTGGCTGCCCAAACCGACATCGAGAAGATATCGCTATCAGAGGCTCAATTTCGTTGGGGTCTTAATGAAGATCAGATGGCTACTGATAAATTATCCGATGGCATACGGAAGTTCGCAGCTGATACCAGAAAACTGGAGTCTCTTATTAAGACTCTCCTCGCTAAGAAATAATCAAATTATTTCCTAGTACGATATTCAGGTTTCTGTGGCACAAATAGTCTTAAGGAAAAAGGTTATATAGTGTTTACTAGAAAATATGCGGAGTTACATTACTATTATTATATACATATTAGATTTTATTGTACAAGATTTTTTATAAAACTCTGGGACCACAAAATTTATTGTTACATTCCCTTTATTTGTTAAATTTTTTTATGATCATTTTGATATTGGGTGAAAGGTGACTGCTATAGATATAATCGCTTTTCGTTATGTCTTTGGTGGCAACATTCATGTTTTCATTAAATACAGGTTATTTATGTATACATGAACTTTTGTTTTTATTTTAATACCTTCAGGAACTTTTTTATTATTTTAATGCTTAACTAACTCTTGTCTGTCTGCTGTTTCATTTTCATCACTAAACGGCTGAACCGATCTACATGTTTTTTTTAAATGTACTTTGCAACCCGGTAATGCCGGGAAAATTGCGGAGCGGATGCTACTTATTGTTAACCATGTTTTTGCCATCGCCACTAATATACATACACATTACACACCCTTAAATAAACATACTTCTATTAATGTAAGAAACCTGCCGCGTGCGACCTACCCTGCTTAGAACTGACTGTAATAAAACTGATAGAATCTTAGAATGTATAAATATGAAATCCGATTTATAGATAATGAAATTTGGACTACTTACCGGTAAGGCAAATGGATCTTGATGTTTTTAATAAATACCAACTTGTAAACCATAACAATTCAGTCTGTGAACTTAAATTAGGTATCGTATGCAGTATGCGGGCCGTACGCAGATATTTCAAGTGCCTGAGACCGTTCCCTTGAATCAGCAAACTGCTGTTCTGGGGCCATTTGGACTCTGGTCTATGTATCTGAACCGTCACCACGGTAGTCTCGACGATCCCAGTCAGCTGGGTGAGACTTATTTAAGAGACTCGGCTAGTGATCAGCGAGAGGAAGGTTCTCACGTGGTAGGTCATAAAATGAAATGAAATATTTATTGAAATAGGCCTTCACAGGCACTTATGAATGGTCTGACTCTTCGGACGAAAGACCGGTTCGGAAGGTTGTGATCTCATGTTCTTATGACTGGTGATTATTTCCCACGGGTAGGTACAGTCTTACAGTGGCTGTGGCACCAAGACCTGCACATACGTGAAACTCAACTCGTCGGCAAGCCAGAAATTTATCAAAATCTTTTTAATTAATTTATCGCACCCGGTACCTACATTGGTTTTTAATATTCATTCGGCGACTATCCAAGGAGCTTGTTGTAAGTATGTTAGTGAAATGGATATGCAATTTGATAATTTGGTATAACTATGATAGAACAATATAATCGTTGTTTTTAGCATTTGTGTCGCGATGTCAATGGACAATGCAGAGCTATCTTGCTGGGAAACTGTTTTCAGCGGTCCTTTACATTGTCTTAATCGAATAGGTAAGTATTCTACTAATATAGGTATTAAATTAATTATAAATACATTCAGTATTATATCGCCTCACTGGTTGAGTTCTAAAAAGCTCGGTTACTGGGTTCAATTCCCAGGTCGGGGAAGGTACTTGCAGTCGATGTAGGTTTATTATTAGTTACGATAACTTAAAGCCTGTAATCTGTATTTGTAAAATACCCAAGAGACTGCGACAATGTCGCTGACGGTGTCAACGCAGCTATACCATGTTGGCAGATGTGGTTCTTAATGTTTCGTTACAATTAGGTACCCTCCCAGGGTTTTGTCCGGGGTATTATACAAACGTTACCTTAAACTACCTACATACTATTAATATAGACTATTACTGTACTATTAATGTCTGTCTAAAATCCTCCCTAAGTATATAAGGTTTTTTTTATATAATCCTTATTATAATGGGGATAAACCTTCACTTGGATACGGGTAAACCGCTAGGCGAAAGCTAGTAGGTAAGTCTAAAAATATCATCTGAATCTGCAGTTAACGTTGATGTGTCTACCTACCTAGAATCATAATCAAGAAATACGGGTATGACATCCACAAGCTTACTTTTACGGACAGTACTTAATCCATAATGTTGTTTTTATTGACATGTAATAAACATTTAGATACGTGCTTACGTGTATTAGGTTTTTTTATCTTTGATGATATTGTAGAAAAAGAAGACTTGATTTTTTTGTCCTATAGTTTTTAAGTGATAGTTTCTGAAAATTAAGTAAGTGCATAAACCACACATAAATACGGGTGTCTAAAAGGTTAAGGCGATTAATTATAATTCTCGTAGATATGAATGGTTCCAGAATAGGTTTTCTGGGCCGCTATTCTACCTACCTACATGACTACGGAGATATAAAGCTCCATACGAAGCTTTATCGAGATACTGTGTCGAAGTAAATTCAATTCAATTTTGCTTTTAGTTATACGAACAATAAATTTCCCAATCTTTTTTAGTTTATGTAAAAATTTATTAAATTAAGAAAATTCCACCGCGGGGTAAGAAGGGTGAGGGGTGCGTTGGAGGCGGAGGCTTGATATTGACCTAAATGTTCATTCAGAGTTCGGTCGATGCGAAACTTGACATCTGCGCATTCCTGCGTTTTGTATTTTCGATTTAATGTACACTTAGCTCATCTACTTTATGATTTATTTATTTTATAAATCGCACGTTAAATTGCAATTTCTGTTGGTGCCACGTGTAATCATCAGAGTTCGTCGATAGTGGATAGTGTGATGTGCTGTGCGATACCCGGTGGTGCTTGTGCCATCGATGTCGTGGTGTTGGCTCTTATTATGATCAGACGACAATGCGCTTAAATATATTCAATTCAATTCAAAATTCGTCATTTTACGATGGAGAACTCAACAAATATTTCTCCAGTGGCTAGAAATATTCCAGACATGGATTCCAATTTATCTGATGTGAGTATTAATTAGTTGCACTAGCAGCTTAATTTCAACCCGTATTTATTGAGTGATGTCTGTGTGGTTGGAAATGCGGGTGTTGTTAAATTTTCCTGATAATCAATCCTGAAAATGCATATATGTTCATGGAAAATTCATGCTTTGTATTAGATCTTTGGAAAATCTCTAATTGGGTTGTCCCTATACTGTCCCAGTTAGATTAATCACACTGTACGAGTATATTTATCTGTCGTGGGAATTTCACTAGTGATATGGAAGATATAGGTATTTTTAAGATTTTATCGTGGAAACTATTAAAATGTCACGCTAAAATAAAAAAAACTAATCAATGTGATTGAGTAATATTTAGACGACCAATGAATCTAATCTGTAAAGTAAAGATACAATTATTGTATTATGGAAGAAGAAACAATCTGAGAAGCGAGAGTAGTTCAAAGTACCTATACCAACATATATAAAAATAGCTGGCCAAATATGTCAGATCTAGGATATTTAATCGTGTCTTAGATTGCAAGCTTATAGTTAATATTGATAATTTTATCCGCTACAAAAAATATGTTGGCATGTAGATATTACATAACCTTTTACAAAGATACTGACATACGTTATATAATTTGTCGTTGATTCTAACAAACATAGGTATAGAGGATATTTCAAAAACTGATTATTGTATCTTGCTTAAACCACTTTAGGTAGGCAATGTTTTTTAACTTATGTTAGGTAGATACTAGAAGAGGACGTTATACGACACGACTGTACGAGCGCAAATTATAGCATATATAAAAAAATGAGTAACCTCGTTTTCATGTGCACTGGAATTTTTCATCCTCTCAGTTAGGTACATTACATCTATGGAGTGCCACCCCAGTTTTGTTAGTTAATAGACCTGTTGTTTAGTGAGGGGTGTAGAGAAGCATCCTATTTCATTTATGTAGTGCCAATAGTCTCAACGTAAAAACGCTGCGTCATGCATTCACAGGCAAATGAACAGGTAAAATTATAATGGTTCCGGTTTTATGCCATTTGACTGCGACACCGTTTAAAATTAAATGTAGTCTCGAAGAAAGTTTTCCTTTATCTCCTTTGATTAGGTTTCCACCGACTGTCCCAGTTAGGCTATGAATGCACTGTTTATGTTATATGTCGGAGGCAGGTTAGGTTAGGATAGTTAGTTATGTTTGGGGCACGTACTTACGCTTCCAGATGATTATCAGCTCATATAGCGCTTATTTCTTCTTCCGTATAGTTATTACCTACCTGAGACGTCATAAAAGTCCTTTCATATTCAATACTAAGAACATAGATTTGTATTTTGTTTCTCAAAAGAGAAGGTATCACAGCAATACATTTTGCATATCTATTAACTAAAGAGAGGAGCCCAATTCGGGTGATTGACTGATTAATTGAGGCAGTGACAGAATTAGAAAAGTTTTTAATGTCTACGATATTCGGACAGTGGTTTTTTTAAAACGTAGGCAAGCTTTACAAAAGAGATAACCGAGTGTAAATTATTGGGCTAAGAAAATATGCATGGAATTTTATTTATGCAATTTACTTGTGCATATTATTTGATTGTCATAATATATAGGTAGGCAGGTACTTTAAAATATAATTCATGCAACAGGTGTTCTAGCGTTTTCCAAAATTAACATTCACCGAAGGCTTATGCAGGGATGATGATGGGTATATTTTTACAATAGTTGATTTATTTGAAATATGCACTATACCTATTTTACAGTCGACGCTAATAAACCACCCGATGATCACTGTAGCTTTCGTGTCAAACACTTGTGTATTCAACAAGTCCGCCGTATCGTTGAGTATGTCCCATTCTACTATGAAGTAGGGTAAATGACAGGCATTCTCTTTTTCGGCCTAGCATTGGATCATTGTTGCATAACTGTAGGTGCACCTAGGGTGTCACCATGTATACAAAAACTCGTGACCTCTATACGAAACTTTATACCGACTGCCTCTATCGCTACCGCATTCAGGAGCACTACCACTCTCCTCTCCTCAGCCGATTTCTGCCAATGTCCCCCATATCTCTGTTATTTTACCCAAGCCAAATATCTCATAGTAATCCTCTATGATCGTTTAACCTTCAGCCTAAACATAGAGACTGTTTGTGATTGGTCGAATTCACTTCCTTTTCATTTCGAGATCTAAACTCGCCTTAAAAAGCAAGGTTAGTATCTATATCGCGTGTTTGCATCCCATAATGATAGGTAGGTATATGCTGGTGCCATATTTGAACAAGCGGATCGGATCCATAAACTTCGAACCTTCACTATTGGCAGTGGATGCAACAGTCTTTCCGTTATCATTTCAACTTTGCATTCTCCTACCGAAAAATTATAGAATTTCCCAATAGTAAAGCCAGCAACTTACACCCTTTCTCATACAATGAGCCGCTTACATAACACAGGTAATACCACATCCCTGTTGACAAGACTACCCTAACCCAGTTTAAGCCAACCTCATTACATAACAACCTCAGGCTCGTAATCGTTCTAGAAGGCGAGAACTGTCGTGTCGCCCCTTGTCTCATCTTGTAAGTGCAGCCTGAGCCGCCACTCAAACGTGGATTCCGTGATACCGTGAACCGAGATCCTAGCCCCCCAGGGAACATCTGTAGTGTATTTGCTTTCTGTTGTTACTTACCCTCGGTTGAGTCTTTACTAAATTGCCCGCGTAAGGACTAAAAAATAATTTGAGGCTATCACCGTCAATAAAAAATATATACTCTATACAATATACAGAATGTTACAAAATTACCCGTAAAGCCGAAAGAAGGTTAAATGGGGCATTACAACAAGTCCATTCACAATATTTACGCTGTATAACATACCCCAAAAAAAACTACATTATTAGGTAAAATAGGTACGTAGGCCTTTCTGTTAAATAATCTGGTTCCCTAACATGACAGCTTACTAGGGTTGTCGGCTTTAATATAATTAAAATAAATAAATACTTGATACGTCAGACTTTCTCATCCTCAAAGGATGTAAACAGAGAATGCAAGCCTTCATTCTAATGGGGAAAATCGTATTTTAAGTTAATTTACTTTACCCCATTAATACCTCAAGCCATATTTACTTTTCATGTCATTGTTCTAAATGTAATGGAGAATTTGTTTTTTAATGACTAGTGCAAAGAAGATATTAAAACCGATTCAGCAATTGAAGATGCGGAACCCGAACGAGGAAACTGGACAGGCCGTTTTGACTTCCTCTTGTCGCTACTAGGCTACAGCGTGGGATTAGGCAATGTGTGGCGGTTTCCATATCTGTGCTACAATAATGGAGGAGGTTAGTACACAACTAACGTAGGGATAGAAGCACCTCTTGACTTATAAGTCTTAGTCTAAGAATCTGTATCATGTAATCTATGCACATTGTTGAAATCCCTGAAAAACATATTTCTTTACATATAATTCTAAATTAAAAAGTAACGGAATTTTCAAACAAACTAATACCCCTCGTTAGGCGTGGAATTTTAATATATCCTTATATGTATATGTAGAACTTCTTTTTATAGACTTAATTTTCAAAATTAGTCCTTATTTAATGTCATATTAATAACAGGTAGAAATTCCAAATATAATTTTTTAAAGTAATATTTCCAATTTCTAACCCCAACAGGCGAAGCTGTGCCTTGATAGGTCTACCAGTCAGAACTAGTCTCTTAATACGTATGTAGTTTCAAAACTTAACGCTTTCATTTTTTCAGGGGCATTTCTTATTCCTTTCACGGTGATGCTGATAATTGCGGGATTACCGCTGATGTTTATGGAATTATCGTTCGGACAATATGCCGCATTGGGGCCTGTAGCCGTTTACAATAAGTTCTGTCCTCTTTTCCAAGGCCTAGGCTACGGTATGGTCATCGTCTCAAGCATTGTCATGTTGTACTACAATCTCATAATAGCGTGGACAATTTACTACATGACTGTATCATTTGCGAGTATTTTTACACAGCTGCCTTGGCAAAACTGTAACGCAGATTGGAGCACCCAATGTGAGTAATATAGTAACCCAGATATTGACAACTACTTGCTGTATTTAATATACCTACTACTTATTATAAGTGTACTTTTATACGCTTTTATGAAAATATGCATTTCTTTCAGATTGCTATTCGTATGAAGAGGCAGATGCATGCGAGGCAATAAATGGAACATACTATTTAAGACAATGTTTCAATCAAACTTACGCTGTAGAACATAATATTATGGCACTGGCAGAAGTTGCGCTCAGACGACCACCAGCTGAAGAGTATTTCACGTAAGTACCCACTAGGTCAGGTGAATCGGTCCGCTTTAATTTTTAAATTTCTAACTTATGTTTGTTTGATGCTGTTCAATGAACTGGCAATCGAAATTTATATCAGTTGGGCTGCTTTCCATTTTATCTGAAGAAAAAAGAAACAAACATTCATACCTCCATCCTCATCAAATTTTGTAGGTATTTATAATATTAGTAGGATAGTTCGATTTTATATTAAGCTAATAGGGATGTGTCCTGACATGTCAAATCAGCAATTCTTTATGAAATGTCAAAACGATCCAATGTATGGAGTTTTGTATGAAATACCAAGTTGTGACGTCATAATTTTACAGCATCAAATAATATTACTAATTACTTAATAATACTCTTTATGATTAGAAAAATCACATTAATGATTTAATTTTGATCATATTTAATGTTTTCGTATATTTTTGGATGTTTAATGATCTTTATATGTTTTTATGTTTATCTTTAATATATTATATAATAATTTATTACGTATGTTGATTCTACGATTTTTTTGTTACCTACTGTTAGTTTTATGCAAAATACCTATTTATTATTTTCAGCAATCAAGTGTTAGGTCTGTCATCTGGAATAGAAGAAACTGGTCAGATTCGTCTGGGAATGGCGACTTGCTTACTAGCCGCTTGGCTGATCGTTTTTCTTTGCCTCTGTAAAGGTGTTCAGTCTTCAGGAAAGGTTTGTAATATAAGGCCCTTTAAGTATGTGTATCTACGCAACCAGAAGCTATTAACATTTTGAAATGTTTTCAGGTCGTGTACTTCACAGCTTTATTTCCATATGTAGTGCTAGTTATCTTATTTTTCCGTGGAGTGACATTACCAGGTGCATCAACTGGAATTCTGTTTTATTTGACGCCTGATTTCAGTCAGCTTCTTAACGCTCAGGTAAAGTTACTCAAAACGTAGTAAATAAAGTAAGTTTGATCCAAACGAGGTTATTAACATTTGAAAACATTTAGGTTTGGGGTGATGCTGCAGTGCAGATATTTTTTGCACTCAGTCCTGCTTGGGGAGGTCTCATAACACTATCATCTTATAACAAATTCTCTAACAACTGCTATATGTAAGTAACATTTTCTTCTACTATTGTACTTTTCCAATTAATTCTTTTGTAATGTTGTTAATGATTTTGCAGAGATTCGTTAATAGTTGCAGTGTCAAACATAGCCACTTCATTCTTTGCTGGACTAGTCATATTTTCTGTAATCGGCTTTTTGGCTCACGAATTAAACGTAAGCGTGGATCGGGTGGTCGATCAAGGAGCCGGCCTCGCCTTCATCGTGTATCCTGAAGTGGTGACTAGACTGCCAGTATCGCCTCTTTGGTCTATTTTATTCTTTCTCATGCTTTTGACTCTCGGTCTTGATTCTCAGGTGTGTAAAAACGTTAGAATACTGATTAAAATTGCAATTTAAAATATGACATTATGTGTCCTCCGTATCTATTTATGACCTCATGCTTTATTATTACAGTTTGCTCTTATGGAGACTGTGACAACCGCCATTCTTGATAGATATCCCAATTTCCGACACAATAAAGTTTGGGTGGTGTTGGGAGTCGCCGTGTTTGGCTATCTGGGCGGACTAATCTTCACTACTAACGTAAGATTGTATTCATGTTTGTCCTCATGTTCTGTACATCGCCTCTTTGTTACATTTTTGACTATTTTTGCAGAGTGGTATGTACTGGTTGCAATTAATGGATAAGTATGCAGCAAACTGGTCAGTCCTAATCATAGCGATCGGCGAGTGTATCTTGATTGCATGGATTTATGGCGCAGAGAAGTTCTGTAAAAACATTCAGTGCATGATCGGCCCTCAAACCAAGCTGTGGGTGTTCTTCTGGAGTGCTATGTGGCGGCTCATTACGCCTGCTGCTTTAGTGGTTTGTATATATCTATGAATCAACTTTTATGGGCTATGTCCGTATAAAAAACCCTTCATATGTCACGGAATTTGCGTTTCTGTATGTAATCATTAATTAAATTCTACTAGTTTATCCTGGTCTTCAACTGGATTGAGTACAAACCAGCGTCATACGGCCACTACGTGTACCCCATGTGGGCTGACGCCGTGGGCTGGATACTGGGTGTGTTACCTGTCGTCGTCGTCATCTTGATGGCCATCGATCAGATTTGCAGCGGACCTGATGATCTCACTATTATGGAGGTATTTATTTTTTTATGTTGTGATAGTATAATACCTAGGTATCTTAGTGGCAGTCAATTAGGTTAGGATGGGAAGGGATGTAAAAAACAATGGGGTTTATAGGAATTAGAAGAGGGCTTTCCAAAGTAGTGACTGAAATGAAATTGGATTGGTATATATAGATAAGCCTATGATGTTGTTACGTCTCATGTGCCTCTTATTTCATTGGCTCGCATACATTATCACAGTAATAAAATTGGACTACTGCTCCACGGCGGAAATGTCTATGGTGGTAGTACTTCCCCGGGCGAACTCGCACTAAGAGATCTACTTACTACATATAAATACTACAACCAAAAGAAGCCCAAACTCAAGTATTTGAAAATCTGAAATAGGTTATCACGCTATTAACTAATACTTAAACTAGTGTTAACTATATATTTACAGAAAGCCCGCGTGTTAGCTCGTCCAACAGAGGGGTGGGGGCCATCGGCGGCGGTGGCGTCAAGCAGCGTATGCCCTGTGCTGCGCGTGGAGACGGAGCTGTCGCCGCCGGTGCTTCTCCTCCACGGCCGACCCGTGCTGCGCGAGCGTGGAGCATGACCCCCGCACACCCATCCGCTCATTGCTATGCGGAAGGTAAATTACTTATTTAAATCGACTCACATAATCTCTCGCATATAGTCAAGCAAATCAATTATGTTATACAAGTTGGTACATTGGTAGACATCGCCGCCTAAGGCGATAATAGTTTAAATGGAAGTAATGACTGACGTAGCTGCGAAGGTCGTGTATTACAATCCTAACTTGAGCTTTCGCTAAAAAAAACATTGAGTCCACGTAAAAGAATTTGTTGCTAAGCAGCTACGGTCATACATTTTAGTTTTTGAGTGCTACATTAAAGGGCATTTCGGCAAACTAAAACAAAGATAACAAATGTTATACTGTATTATCAGAACTGACTTAACCTACAACCTAACAAATGAACACTCACTTCTATAGATTTTGTCGAATACGTGTAACAATGTGTAATGATTGTGACAATTATTTTGGCGCATACCTTAACTGGTCGTACAAAAATAAACTACACAATCAATGCATAGTTGTGCCAACCTACTCACAAACGACATGACACAAAGTGGCAAATGACTTCAAATTTGTGTCAAAATTTGCCACTGTTGATTCCTTAAGGTAATATTATCAGAGGTGGATTTATACTAGGGGCAGTTGGGGCTAGTGCCCAGGGCGGCAAATTTTCTAGGGCGGCAAAATTTGGAAAGTGAGATAAAATTTTCTATACAATATATAATTAACTAATTCTTTTAAATAAACATTTTATCTTTCAAGAAATATAATTCAAGTATTATGTATCGAAAAACGAGTTAAAAATTACTTACGTTCTACAATGGGTGCAAATAGACTCAATAGCTTAGCTATTCTATGCATAGAATCAGATGTGCTTCAACGTTTATATTGTGAAGATTTAATCGACCAGTTTGCAATTCAAAAAGTTAGGCGAGTTTGCCCGTGAAAAAAATTATGCGATACTAATATAAGTCGTTCTTAGTGCAAATCTTATAATTCTAAGAAAAATACAAATATTTTATTATATTACTATAGTATATAATAAATAATATATGAATAAATAAAGAATAAATATTAATAAAACATAATGTATAATAAATGCTATATAATACATAATAAATTTCCTGCAATCAATTAGTTATTCTAATTCTTAAAAATAAGATATCAAAGCTATTAAAATAAAATTTAAGTCATAGGGCGGCATTTTCTTCAGTGCCCCAGGGCGGCACAAATTTAAATCCGGCCCTGAATATTATGTTGCATGCGCCTCTGTGATTTGTTACGATGCAAACTTTTTGGGATTCAAACACCCACCGCCTTTCTAACTCGTTCCCAAGTTTGGCCAAAAATAATGAACGGGATAAAGGGGATGTGTAACGACGTTATAGCAAACAATCACTACAAACATCACGAAGCTTGTGGCTTGTGGGTGAAACTCCAGGCTATAAATTAGTTTGTAACTTACATTTGTTAACTATTTTTATTATATTTCAGACATCACAAGATGGCGGAGACACATCATCTATAACGAGTGGAGTAGAAAACGAAATCAAGAAACCAGGCGGAATAATGAAAACTAAAAAAATCTCTATTAAAAGAAAAGTTCAAAACATAAGTAATGAATATGACGAAACGGTAATTGAACCTCTCTTACAAAACGATAACGATAATACTGAAACTGCTTCTCAAAGTGCCAAATATTTACTGACGACTACAAAGACTGACATAATTAGTGCCCAGGGTAACGAAAATAATATAATGCTCACCGATAATAATATAATATTACCTGCCAATAGCAGAGTCATATCGAAAACTACATCTTTTACCGTACCTGGCCCAAAAGACAATACTGTTCCACAATCTTTTGCTAATACTACAGCCACGGTTCATAACCACATGAATACAAACGTATTTGCTAGTCATAATCTTACAACGAGTTTCATTACTCCAAAAACCCAAATACTTGTTGAAATAGATGGAACCAAACAATCGAGTTATAGCCCAAGTCCATTGATATTCACTACTGCAAAAATACACACAGATGGGAAAACTAACCATATGGAACCAGTGCAAGTAACTTCAGTGCCAATTTTATCAATTATAGAAGTAAGCGTTTCAAAAGCGGCAGATGTTGCTGAACGTGACCTGCGTACCAAAACTGGTGAAGCTGTATCCAGTTCCTATTCGATTCCTTCTGTAAATAACGCGAAAAGTATGGAGAAGGATCTAAAACCATGCACTGTATTGAAATCAGTACCGGAAATGTTAAGCAATAATGTAGCCCCTAAAGTAACGACCTCTGATTATAATGTAGAAAATATACTAAATAAAACTTCACCAATCACTAAGGCAAGTGATTTTGCACCACCAGTAGCTGGAGCGGATGCAAAATGGTCAAAAACAACATCTACGGGAAACAATATTAAAGTTGACGGGATGGGCTCTTTTGATTTAAATGACAATAAAAGATTAAAAGAGGAGCCTTGCGTAAAAGTATCGCAACCACAGTCTACGTCATTAACAAAAACACACAGTAATATACCTGTGAAATCTATATCACCCACTTCAAACAAAATGAAGGAGGGTAATAAGAATGACGAGGAAAATATAAAAGGTGATAGCACACTGATTGCTAAAATACCTAAAGTGGATGGAACAACTGAGACGCAAATTAAAACATCCAGTAATTGGAATGTACAACCCATCACTGCTAGTAGCATCGACCCTCAACATCCCGGGAAAACAAACAATATTAATAGTGTCACTGAAAAATCTAAAAACGACAAAACCACTAAAAGTCAAGCTAGCTCAGCTTCAAATAGATCATTACAACGCCAAAAAAATACGAAAATTGATGATACAAATGATCCTGATGTAACCTTAAAAAAAGGTACTCAGAAAGAATCCAATGATAAATTACAGTTATCATCTCAAACAAAAATATCAGACTGTAATGTAAATAGCGTAAGTGATAAATTTACACCGAAAACAAAAAGCATTAATGTAAATGTACTTACTACACAATCGGTTCCAAAAGTCACAGGAACAAGTACTGGTAAGTCTATATCGTGTTCAACAACAGCTTCAAAACCTACAACATCAAATATAGCGGCTATTGTGAAATCAAGCGAGACCACGTCAAATCAATCAAATGTGGTAAAACCTAAATCGTCATCCATAACAAAACCAAATGCAATCACTAAACAGGCAGGGAGAGTAGGAGTAACAAACGTAAACAAACCAGATCCTTCGCCTGGGTTGACAAATGTTAGTTCAGTAACGACAGCGGTTGTTGCCACCACAAAAACTGCATCTTCCACTTCTTCTGTATCAAAAGCTAAGTCTCCAAATCCAACGACATCTCAGCCTACACCTTCGATAAAACAACCAATTACCTCAGCAGTTAGTGTCACAACAGCGCCACATACCACTTTAATGGAAAAGGCTCCAATCAGAACTTCAAGCAGCTCCCATGAATCAACAAGTATTTCAAAAGCTACACCAAGCAAAGATACTAAACTAATATCCTCAAATAAAAATCCAGGTACATCCGTTAGCAGTGCTGCTGCCAAATCTACTACGTCAACTAAAAAAGGTGGTCAAAAATCTAGCGAACACAACAATGATGGTAAAAGCTCTAAAACTTAGCATTAGTAGCTATTAATTAATTAATTAGAAAATTAACCCATCGCTCAATCCAAGTGATAATTATTTTACTTTATGTTAAAAATAATTTGAATGTTGTATTGTGCTTGACGAAGCTCTGCAATGTGTAATAATTTCTTACTGACCTAAGAATGTTTAATCATTCCAACTGAACTACTTTGAACAAGTACCAAATAATTTAACCGGCAATGATTTATTACTATAGGTGTTCAAAACAATAACATTTATTATGGAAGAGAGCTTCACAGAAGTCCCAGACCTTTGTAAATTTGTAATAATTCGTAATACATATAAAGTTGTTTTCACAGCTAAAAAAATTATAAAGAGTGTATATCCCATCACGTAATAATATCAATACGCCAAATTATTATTGTAGGTTATAAGTGATTTAGACGTTCTGAATTAGATAGTAAGAAGACCGTTTAATCTTCAAGCGATTAAAACATGTATCAATAATTATTTGCTCATGAATAAAAGGAATTGATATATGAAATCCGTGAATACCAAAACTAGATATACTTAGATGAACATAATGTGTGAAACTTTCTACACTAATACAATTCTAAACATAAAACCATATTATGAATTATAGGTTTTTAAGAGTATGATAATGGTTTGAATGGCAATTATTCTTTCAACTATTATTTGATAATATTTGCATATGTATTGCTTCGATGTGTGACAAGAAATACATATTTGGTTAATAATATTTTTTTAGATACAATTTTAATATTTTCTATACGATTTAGAGATGATCGACTCCATCATCTCATGTACTGTCAATTTATATAACATAACATTTATTTATGAAGTATCGAAAGGAAATAAATAATTCCCACTAATTACTTTCGTACTACCAAGGTAGATTTTACTTAAACCTTGATTGATGAGAGAAAACTAAGAAAGCAGAGTAGCTTCTAATGATAATAAAATATCTAAGTACATCATTACTTATAATATTATTTTGAAAAAATATTTATTAAATAATACAATGTAATATGCGATGAGAATAGGATTGATGACTGTTTTGTCAAAAAGGCATTTATGAAATTTCAAAACGATTGTTTTATAGTGGCTTATATGAAATAGGTAGTTGCGACATTATAATTAAACAGCATAAACTTAATTACGTAGATACTCTTTGTGTTTTTATAGGTAAATAAAAAAAATCGTATTTTTTTTAAACATATTTAAGGTTTCCGTGTAGTTTTACATGTTTTATAAACAGTCCCCTTATTCAGCTAATACAAACTTCGTCAGTGAGTCGCTTCATGGAGGCCTCGGAGAGCTTTTCTCTCACGTCATTAGTAGTATTAGCGTAGTTAGCGAAAGAGACAGAGCACGGAGACCGCGACGATACATCCTCGAGTTACTGTAATTTTTAACCCCCGACGCAAAAACGACGTGGTGTTATGAGTTTGACGTGTCTGTGTGTGTGTCTGTCTGTGGCATCGTATCTCCCGAACGGATGAACCGATTTTGATTTTGGTTTGTTTTTTGTTTGAAAGGTCAATTTGTCGGGAGTGTTCTTAGCTATGTGTGTGTCTGTCTGTGGCATCGTATCTCCCGAACGGATGAACCGATTTTGATTTTGGATGTTTTTTGTTTGAAAGGTGAATTAGTCGGCGAGTTTTCCTTACAGAATCGAGCCCCTGGTTAGTGTTTGTTAATTTATGTTGATGGAAGTTCATTTTTCCTATTGACGAAATTCAATGATAGTTTATTATTTATTGTTCTGGGGTAAATCATGGGTTAATATAGCATTAAACACCGTGAAGATAATATAATGTTATTTTACTTTCACGCGTTACTTTCCTCAGTGTCAGTGTACTAAACTTTTATTTTTTAATTGGACACTGCCATAAAATCCTCATTATCTACTGTATTGGAATTGCTGAATTCTGTAATAGTGTTGTCAATTGCAATATAGAATAAATAGTTTTTCTGTACACAGAACAAGATAAATTGCATTCTTAAATATGACGTTTTTAGTATAATGTAGGTTTAGAGGCAGTCTTATATTAACTAGATAGTATTAATATAAAAAAAACGATTATCACACTTTCTATACAGGAATAAGCTTTTAAACTACCATGCACAACATAACATACGAGGGTACTGTAGGCACGTCCATTTTTTAGTTATTTTTAGTTTGTCTGTATTTGCACAAACAGCTTACAAATTGAGATTCGTTCAAGCTCACGTTACTTTGAGTAACCATTATTTTTTATTGTTTTTATTTGTTTATATATTATTATGTATAGTGTAAATAAAGAAAGACACCAAAAAGGTACATTGAAAATATAATTTAATATATATTGCTTTAAGCAAAAACAAAAAAAGATATATTTATGAAATTATTGTGTAATTGGTATTTTTTTGGTTTAGTTATATTTTTTCTTACTTACGAAGAGATTCATGAGGTTTTATTATTAGTGAGCTTTATGAGTAATTTGCACTATAAATAGGTACTTAAATAATGAAATTCAATTAATCAATTGAGATAATCCTACATTATAGATATACCTTAACTATCATAGTATGTGTCAGGTCAAGGTAGTAAATTAGATTTGTCGTTTAGGACCATAACTCAAATTGTAGATTGGTGGAAATTCAGAAACATATAGATGTAGGTACTTATATTTGTATTTAAGTCATTATAATTTTTTAGATGACTTTATTTTGATAACAATCGTGTTTAACCTGTAGGTAGTGGATGTATTGTAATAAGTTATATCTTACATGGAGTTTATATGATTAATGAAAATGTGGTTCGACTATTATTTTAATGTAGGTATGTACCTACCTATCAGATTAGTCTCCATTATATGATCGATGGCTATAGTGATGTATGCAGAGGGTTAAATAAAGATCACGTGTAGAGTTTGCCACCCTCTATGGCCGTGCCGAGTTTGTCACGTAATGTATAAGTACTTGCCATTTCGAGCAATGAAGTTGGTGTCATTGGTGGGAAATCGATACGATTGTAAATGTTTTAGATACACAGGGATGAATACGGTGACAATTGATGCAAAAATAAATTCACCGATAGGAACAGGGCAATATTATTAGTACTGATAGAACTATCTCTGAGATACGTACGTTGTTTCTACAAGACAATTAAAGGAGCCTAATGATAGCGTATTGTTGTTAAACTTGATGTATTTTAGAGAATTATTGATTAAATCGATGTTATATAGATGTTTATTGTAAATAGTAGAAATAATCGAAGGTTTGAAATGTTCTAGAGTGTTATAGAAGGCTGTATTTTTGGGTGATATTTTAGATCGGATGACAGCATATCTTTGATAATAGATATTATGAAAAGAACACAATGATCATGAGACGTGATGAAGGCATGGAAATGGTAATGATGTGATAAATGGAAAAGGTTTTAGTTTTAGTGTTGTTGTGCTATTAATAAAATATGTTCGAATGTGGTTATTGATTTAGTAATTTTATTTGACTCCTTCCACTTATAGATTAATTACGTTCTTATAATAGCTACTTAATTCAAGATTAAAACCCATATATCTTTTTAAATTATGAAGTTAAAAAGGTTTGTATATTTTTCACTAGGTTGGTCACCTATTTGTTTCGGCTACTAAACTTGTACCAACATCGATTCCACGGTCCTATTACTGTGAACATTAATGATGTATTCATTGATGGTGTCCACCCAGCATATACAGTTAGGCGCTGCTACATGCACAACATGGGTTATTAACTTTAAATTAAATCGCGATGCGAAGGTTTTTATGTCGTGACGTCGAACTTTCTTTAGCTGGTTTTATTTTGCCTGGCATTCGAGCTAGTTCTCCGCAGCGGACGCACGTCAGGTGTAACGACCGCTCACTGATTCAAAAACGACGCGTTCATTTCTAATTCAGCTGTCCCACCAGCGCGCGTACTAGCATTGACACTACAAACACACTGTGAATTGGTTTTTAAACCATAATATTATTGGACGTCATAAGAATACTCGTGCATACTACTCATAACAGTGAACTAGTGAAATGAAATACCTACATTTGGTGTATTCAGTGAAATGAGACGTTAGTAAAGTTGTGATAATGTCTTGTTGGTAAATGCTTTGCCTCAGTTCACAGTGAAACCATCATTAATTGGAATTTGTAAGTATTTTCTATTATCTAATATTTTACTGTTGTAGGTAGTTAGTTAGGACTTAGAACAGTGCCAAATCAAGATAAATACATTACTGATACCCAATAACTTATCTCAATTCAGCGTATAACAAACGCAGATACTGTCAGCCAGTCTATCTTGCAAAAGACTTAATCTTTGGCCTTGCCGTGTATCCCGTGTATTGTTCATCTAATTTATATTATGTATAAGTATTGTGTTTCGTTTGTTATTAATAACGAGGGTCATAGCAAAAACACTATCAAGACATTAAAACCAGAATAACAGTTTAAGATACTTGATTATATCAAGAAAGCCTTCCAGTATCCTGCCCTTATATCCTGTCTTTGCAAATATTTAGTGTTGCTAGCTAACTCAGGATATTAACAAGTGAAGCTCTTGGTATGTTGTTCAAATCTTCATCTAATAATATTCGGTGTTGAGAATTGTATCTATATTTGATTAATAATCAACATTTAAATATGGTGCTATAAAACCATTTAACCAAATCTAATACTTTATCTACCTCGTCAGACTAAATTATTTATTTTAAATCTAGAATCTATATTCGTGACTCAATCACTCATAACTACTAAACGGATTGGGGTGAAATTTGGCACACCTATCAAGTTCTGGATTAATCATTAGAATATATCAGCAGCACATTTAAATACTCGTGTAACTTTAAAGGCACATACTTAAGTACTATAATACTTGGCTATTCTTGATTATTTGTTAGTACCAAGGTCTGGATTTTGGTCTAGAAATCGTTGTTACTTACAGAAAAGTGTTAAAATTTATGGAAACTTTTCATACCAAACCTAGTAAACGAAAGTATCTAAGGTATGTAGCAGCATTAAGGGACTTAAAAATAAAAAAAAAATATGCCTATACAATATATTTTGTGGAATACTTAGTATGCGACCTCTCTTCGACACGGTAGTTAAATGTACCTAGTACCTACCTATTGGTAACATTTATTTATAGCAAATATTTTCAATTAGAAATTTAAAAAAGCGGTAACTTATGGGAGCGTGTGAACAGAAATTGCGGCATTGCGTCGTCTTGTCCATCAGCTTACTTTCCATCCATTCATGGAGGCTCCAGCTCTTTTTCTAACGATTTCTATCAAGCTTCTATATAATTCTTGTTTACTTGCTTTCTTCTTTGTTGATAACGTTTGATTAATTTTAAATTCTTACTTTATTTAAATTCTACGTCTGATGGAAACTATTAAATACTACATATTATTGTTGCTGTATTTATTAATCTAAGTCTGTCTGTCTTAATTTTTAAGGATCTTTTAAGGAACTTTTAAGGTTAGATCTTTCGGATTTGTTGAACGTTATGCTGCGCCGCCCGCACCGTAGCATGCAGGTGTGTCAAATTATCTAATTGCGTCCACAGTTAGACACGGTAGATACATATTTAGATAACATTTCAAACTCGAGGCTAAAAAATATATTTTATAATATTACTAGCGTTTTTACCAAGACGCAGCATAAGGAAAAGATTCCGCCCCACAGATGAGGAAGCACTCATACACAAGAAAAGGCCACATTGTACTTTTTGTATCGAGTATACCGATGCTGCGATCATGGATCGTGCCGATAAGCTAGTACATCCATATAACAGGTATCTTTAAGTATCTCGAATGTCGTTCTCATGTCATGGAGTTATGTCAGATATGTCGACAAACATTCAAATCTTGCGACGCGTCGACACAACCGATATTGCGTGATTTCTACCGAAAGTACATCGACGAGTAAGTGACCACCAGCGTGGCTACATTGTATTGTTTTGGTACATCCACCAACAGAAGCAGCTGAACAGATCTTTATTTACCCAAAACACCTGTACCTACACTACAATAATCCATAATATGGAAATATAAAATAAACAGGTGTTCTCATATGCAATGAGTAACCAAAAACCTACACTATTTCATTTCTGCATTCTGTATTAATTTTGTTGGACATATACATATGGTATAGATACCGCTGATAGATATCGAGACCGATAAGTCAGGAAAGGATAAATAAATTAATAACCTAACTATTTTTATAATTTCAAAACTTTTGTAGCAGTCAGTCATAGATATAATTAAATCTTCAAAATATGTTGACACCCTTGTCGTTGTTACTTAATTATTGCATTCTTAGATCAAGCAACATACGTTACTAAACCAAGACTTTATCGATTAATAAGATCTTAAACAAGTGGAAGAAACTTGCACAAATTCCATTGCGTGGCAGAACAAAGACATTGTCACATTCTTGTATCAGATACTACACCGTACAGCCAGGTGGGCCGCGGTAAGGGGCATGACACGGGGCCAGCTAGCCACACGTATCTACAATGCGAGAAAAAGTATAAGACAGAATAAATGGCCAAGTATGCAGCAGAGGTTGAAGGCGGTTAATTGGCGAAGAGTCGTCTCGGCCGGTTTATCCAGTGGTTGTTGTTTTACGGCATTCCTAGTCGATTAGCTAGCTGAGGTCTACTCCAAGACTAATTTTGTTTAGTGCTACATTGTTTAATAACCAGCCTATTTTCTAACAGGATAAATATCAACTAAATACTGCCTGTCACAGGCATAGGCAAGGATTATTTCTATTTGTTGGGTATAAGTAAGTAATCTAATACCTTTGGCGTGTAGGCGCGACATTAAAGGCTTCCCTATTCCTGTAGCCGGAAATTAAGAATCCCTTCAGCTATAAGCACGAACTGTCGGCTGCCCCCAAAGTTATTGTTTGTATTGTATCCTAGCAATATTGATCCGATTTTGTGTTTTATTTGGCTCTGATGTCAGTTATGAGTAATTTATTGTAGGATATATCCTACCCATATATAATTCACATTATTAGATAAAGTAAACATAAACAATTTAACTTTTATAAAAATGAATGTATGAAGTATGGAATAAAAACATGTTACAAATATAAATAATCAACACATTTATTTTGACTGACTCTCATTATGTGATAGTGAATGTAATGATTACCATAATCCATCTGTGTTTGCAATAGTCTATGGCCAAAAGATAGAAAATACATGGATAATGTTGTGTCAACGCATAGTTCACAAGACTAAATTAAAAAACGATAATCTTTAAAAGTAATATTTGCTTCTATTTCAAGGAAAAAAAAGTGAACACGACGTCATCAAGAAAGAATGGACTTATTAAGGGAAACCTAAATAGTTTATTTGAGTTTTTATCATGCGGCGTATAAATTGGTTATTAAATTTATCTGATTAATAAAGTGTTAGATACTTTTTCAAAGATTTTATCTTGGATCATACTTTTAAAACTATTGTCACGTTTCCTTCAAAATTGTAGGCAGCTTTCAGACTTTTTGATAGACCTATAGCAAATGTAGAAAAGAGTACTTAAGCATTTCGGGTAAGGCCATTGCTCTCGAGTGTCGACCTGACAGAGCAAAAACAGGGGACAGTTGTCGACCGGGCTGCGGCGGGGATTCACGGTTGAGCGCCTCGCCGCGCCACCTGCGCTGCCTCGCGCACCACCCGCGGCCGCGCTTGGTTTAATGCTTCAAGCACGATATAGCTCTATATTATTTCATGATTAGCATAATTACTCATCAAATCCCCTAAAATGTAGGTACAAAATTCAACTGAGCTACCAAGAATCAAGGACATGATAAATGAGGATGTTATGTCAACATTGATTTGTCAATATATCTCCAATCAATTAAGTGTCATTATGAAGGGACGAATATTACAGTATCCATGAAGAAGTCAGTAAGGTTTCTTGTTGCTACATAGGTCCATCAAAGTTATTTATTACGTAATAGAACAAAGGAATGATAGGTACCCTACTCAAGCAATTTGACAAATTACACGTTCCGTTCCGTCGTTACTACGACCAAAGTGAGATACAAAGAACAGCAATGTGAGTCCTTGCATTCTTTATAAATATTAAATACTTAGTTGGTAATTTGGCTCATTGAACTGAACGCTACGATGTTAAAACATTTTGTAGCAAGTGTACAGGTACTACTTTATGCAATTCCACCGAACTTTCACTTCCACGATTCTGTTCTATTTATTGCTGATTACTCTGCTGAAAGAGGATTTATTTAATACGTTAACTCTGTCATAATCAGCACAAAGCTATCATCACCAGAAATTACACTGAAAAACAGCACGACATTGTTAGCATACATTTTACGATATACCTTCGAATATAAATCATCCATCTCGAAGAATGACGAGAATTTCTCTAAATTTGAGCATAGTTTTAAGGATAATTTAGGTAAATAATAGACGGGTCGTAGTGCGGTAAAAATGAGTGCGGCGAACATTTGCAGCGAAGCAAGTTGTAGTCAGGAGGCTGTGCAGTGTGCAGGCGCACATAGAGGTCGTTGCACTGCTCGGAGGAGGCTGTGCTCTTGCCCCTTCCCCCCACCACAACCCTCTACCCCGGATCAGTGACTTTAGCGACCCCGCATCCTTATACTATACATGTTCTACAAGTAAGGGGAATACACTATCTATCACGATCTATTGGTACGGAAAGCAATTTTTTAATCGCTTTCACACTTTAATGGTTTGAAAAACTAAACTTATATGTTTCACCATGCGATGTAATTGAACTCTAGAAGAAAATACCTAGTTCTAATACAACATAAACAAACCAACAAAATACCATTTAAATTGACCTTTACTACGGATAATGCCAAGGATTATTTAAGAGATTGCTATTATTTTTCCCTTATTGTTAGACTGGTGGTATAAATATAAAGGTATTGCTTTAGTATTCACGACCCAAGTATCTATATATAATTTACTACCTGTCCCGGATGTTGCATTTTCCAGGGATAAGAAGTATCCTATTAATACTCACTGGATGTACGGGATGAACTGATGAAATGATGTAATCCGTAAAGTAGTTTTTTTTTTATACTACTAAGGTAGCAAACAAGCTGACGGCCCGTCTGATGGTAAACGGTCACCGCAGCCTATGGACGCTTGCAACACCGTGGGTATCACTCGCGCGTTGCCGACCCTGCAAAAATCTCTTCACACCCTTCTTGAAGAACCCCATGCTGTACTCCCTTGGGAAAACCTCGGCAGGGAGCTCATTCCACAGCTTAAGCGTGCGCGGCAGAAACACCCATCCAAATATCCTCAAACGTATTTATAATATTAGTAGGTTTTCCGTGAAAGAGTAATAAACACATATCCCGTATTCTCAACCATTTTCGCTTTTATAAAATTAGAAGGATTCTACGAGTATGATATACGATAGTAATAAATTAATTACATAATTTTACCTTAATTTTTTTATTGCAATTTTTGTGTCAGATAAGTACATAAGAGCAATGGCACATATTAGATAATAGTTGGACATTAGTTCGTAGAGTCCATACAGAGGTCATGTAACAAAAAAAAAATCAGGCTAACTCCGATGGTTTATCATTTTAGGCTAATTCCGGAATATTACACGTAAAGTTAACTTGCCTATTCTAGAGAAAGTTGTTACGCTACGTGTGAAACTTATTATGATGGATGTAGGAAGTGTGTTAAGAAGTTATTTTGGTAACTATACAAGTGAATAACAATTCCCTAATAATCTTCAGAAAAATGCCCTATGTTATATTGACAAAATAATAAAAAAAAAATGTTTCCAGTGTCGATCGAGTTAGAAGACGTGTGTTTCCTAAAAAAAAGAAGCGCTACAATAAAAAAATATAAGACAAAGAAAAAGAGTAAAACGTGCGTTTCTACATTATTTGAATAAATAAAAGAGTAGGTAAAAATGCACGCTTCATTTCTAAAAAAGCAGATAAGTAAGCTAATATAATATAATTAATATGCATATTGATACCTACAGATTTTAAGTGCATTTAGATACGCTTAATCATAGTGTAGATTGTATGTAAGTTATATATGAAAGTTAGTTTGTTACTGTTCTGTTTATAATTGTTGCCCTGTTGTGCCGTTAAAAAATGTTTTATTTATTACTAGCTGACCCGGCAAACGTTGTTTTGCCATATTTACTTTATTATAAACTATACATGACAATTTTTGTTTTTTTATATCGCGATTTAATAACAGGGGTTGATCGTTCAAAGGTTGAAAATTGGAAGTTGTATGTTCAATGCTAAATCATAATTAAATAATTGTCCAAAGAATAAAAAAAAAAATTTGGTGTGGACAACCCTTATCACTAGGGGTATGAAAAATAGATAGTAGCCGATTCTGAGACCTACTGAATATGCATATATCAAGCAAATCGGTCAAGCCGTTTCGGAGGAGTATGGTAACTAACATTGTGACACGTGAATTTTACATATATACGATTGTATTGAATACAAACATTAAATAGTTCATCATATAGGTAGGTTGCAAAATTGAGTGCATAAATGTGCGTAATATTTTGTCCAATATCATACATAATAATTTATTGTAACAAGTTTTAATAAGTTATTGTGTTGGTTTTATGAAAACGTTGCTAAAATAAATAAAAATATTGTGCTGCTGATACCACAAATTAGATAATAGTTAGTTAGGTACTATCTAATACTTACAAAACAAACATTTTTTTATAGAATACGCAAGTTACGTTCATTTTTTTGTGAGCGGCTGGTATTTGGACCCTGATGATTTTTTATTCACTACTGAGCTACTAGCGGCATTGTTCAATGTTGAGCTATCTTATTAAATGTGTTTTATAAATATAACAGGCCCACAATGTATGCCCCGTCAACGGCGTCAACAACGACGTCAGGGTCTGGGAGAGTGAACGTGAGCGATGTTGCCGAGCGAAGAGTCCGTGTCGTGCGTCTGCTGCGACCGCGCAAGGCTGCTCCAGCGTTCGGCTTCTCCTTGAGAGGCGGGAAAGAGTACGCATCAGGATTCTTCATATCAAAAGTCGAATTTAATTCCGAAGCTCATCTTCAGGGACTGAAAGTAAGTGTTTCAATTATTGTGTTGAAAGTTATTATAGGAATTACCTTCCGCCGTTCCAGGTAGGAAGAACGGATTATGTCCAGGTCCATGACTTAAAATAATTATGCTGAACGGGTAGTCCGTTCAGCCATTCCGAGACCGAGTGCCAACAAACACACACATAAACTTTTGCACTTATAGTATTGACTTAGTGTCTCCGCTTATGGGGACTAAGTATTAAACTATCGTTTCAAATTGCGTACTCTGGACGGAAGCTTTTAACAAATCTTATCCCGGTATTTCGACTGATTGAATAACTAGCCCCTGTTGGGGCGCGCGGGCGGCGGCTTTCGTCCTGTCAGGGACACCGTGCCCCCAGGTACTACCTACCTTGAGTACTTACCTACATTAAGTTGCATATTAAAAACGACAGTGATGAAATTTGCGAAATTTATATGATTTTGATACATTTTATCTAACCTATCCATAATAATATTCCTTAAACAACACCATTGATTTGCATAAATACATTTTAAGTGTAGAAGATATGTTATACCGCGCGAGCTAATTAATTGGTAGAACTGACAACTATATTCATGCGACTACTATAACGTATTGTGTCTCTCAAGATTCGAGTTCTTGTTCCTGCATGGCTATTGAGCAATACAACATTATCTTATTGTTTGGTTTTAATCGTTCGTTTCATTCTTACATGACCATAAGGGAAGATTGAATCTTTGTTGTTGACAGTTTTTATAGTCTTAATCCACGGTGCGAGTTTCCCACGACTCCTGTGTCCCACCGCTGGGCGCGTGCGAACAGTTCCCAATTATCTCACTGACTTGTTGCCAGCTTCTATACAATTACCTACCTGAATACGAGGTTGAATTACTGTCGCAAGCGCAAGACATTTTCTGTTCTTTTGGAGCGCTCACGTAATCTAGTTGTTACCTTTACACAACACAATCGTATCTCATGTCTTCGCGAATACTCGCTTTGCTATTTGAAGTTGTAACGATGGGTCCCTCCTTATTTTCACAACACGTTACGTTCGTTTCAAAACAAACGTTTTTTTTCTAAATAAATATATCCCATTAAATTTGTCAATTGACTCCGTTACCCATCTTGTTCCTTAGTTTAAAGCCTTCGTGTTTAATACGTACTTACGACCAAAATTTATATTCGATCCCGATCAAAAATCGCAAGATTGAAGAAGAATTTTGACATTACGTGTATTAAAATTACTGTCAAAAGGTTCATCAATCCATGGATTTTCGATCGGGATTGCATATTAATTTTCGCCGTAAAAGGGAAGGTACCCGTGTAGGGAACGCGGGTGATTGCATGCAGGAGTCAACCTGCCATCCCCACTGGCCGTGTCATCCATCCCTCGATTAATGAGTCGACCGTGTAAGCTGTATGTACCTCTATAACATAACTCTATAGCACAGAACACTGTTTCGCACAAACGGTGTTCAAAATGAAACTCTAGAGTCGAGGGGGAACCCTAAAGTGGACAAATTCGATTAATCAATGACATTGCGAATTATTATTACTTACCGCCCAATATTTTTTTATTAAATAGTTTATTACAAGAGAGTGTGCCAGTTACGGAAACCATGCTCCATTGTTAGCAGTTTTAACAGGTGTAGAACATTTTTATTATTACATCATCTAACATCAAATGGATTATAATGAATGCAGTAATCGTGAGCTGACCTACCTTTAAAATAGTCTTTTAATTTTAAATTGAATTTGATTGTTAGGTTTTGCAAAATAAAATGTATCTAATCATAATAGGTGATGAGTTTAAAATGTTGTAACTTTCCATTGATACTAGAGTATTACGCGATCTTCATCATTAATTATTTTGGTAGTGAAACAGTCATAGAAATTAAATCCCAAATGTTTACATTGATTTATTGGTAGGAATTAAAAACGAATATAAAATCTTTATTTAAAAAATATGGAGTAGTGCTTCTGATTTTGTGGACTCTTCTCAAGACTTGATTATTAGGTACCTATCAACTAAGGAAGTAAAACATGCCAGGTAATTATGATGCTTTCATGTGTAAAGGTTTCATCCCTATTTCCTACAGCATGTCATGCTAGCTAAATACAGGAAATAGCGGTAAGTACCTAATGGTGCTGCAATTAAATGACAATTTTGAAATAGTCCGTATTCCCATGAGTGAGGCGGGCCCGAACGTGTCCGGTGCGTGAGTCACTCAATTATTACTTCGGCCCGTGTAAAGGTGACTTTCTACTGCTCTCTGTTCGCGTGCGCCTCTTTCGAGTTAATGCTTCTTGTGTAACATTTGCTAAAATAGAAACGCGTTAATGACGTCCTTCAGCAAAGCCAGTAGTTGCCGAAGCAACCGCCACATCATTGTCTTCAAACTGTAGCTGTAACTGCTTACGTTTTTTTCTAAAATTGATTTGATGGTGATAGTCGCAGTTGGGTTTTGCATATTTTCGCGAACAAAATGTTCAGAAAGGTTGCCGAGTGATTTTTAATGTGACTGTGTTTTGCGCTGATTGATCTGAAATTTAAGTACATATAAAAAACGACAAACATTTCTTTCTTTTAATTAAAGCGATGAAAGCGTCGAAATTATAAGAGAAATAATGTAAACCTATCATTTCAGTTCAATCAGTATCAAAGCAGTTTTATGTTTAACCATGTTTGGATGAGTCACTCGACAATTTTTATGCTTCAGCACCTACGATGTACGTACTTACACACACATCTGTGTCCACGTGTATTGTGTCTGCACTCATGACATTGTTTCAGGTGTCTAATAAATAAAACTTATGTAGGTAGGTAAGATGTAGGTATATTTAATTAATAAAATAAAAAAATAGGTTTTGTGTCTTGTCAAAGAAAAACTAATATTTAATAATATAATATTTTTAACTAGGGTTAGGGCTGCCATCTGTCCGGGTTTCCCCGGATTTATCCTAGTTTAGAAGGTACCTACGGGGAGTGTCCGAATGGGGATTTCAAAAAAGAGTCCGGTTGAAACCCGGACTCTTTGAAATCCCAATTGAGCAGTTAAAATCGACTCGTAATTCTGAACCGCATCCAATAAAAATATAAACTATAAGTGTAAAAAATTTTTTTTCGCGTGTCCGGGAAAATACCCTATTTCACCTAAATGTGAATAGTGTGTCCGGGATTATTTAAGTTTTCGCCCGGCGTTGGCACTTTAGGTGATGACTGCCCTAACTAGGTCCCCTCGACCCCATAGTTTTAGAGGGACGTGGGTTGATCACCCTCTTCCAGTGTCCCCTTAGCCTTTTGGGATTAGGTTCACAAAGGAGGCCTCTAGCTTTTGTGAAGTGCAGAGTTCCGTACACGCACTTTATTTGATATCTGAATATCTAAGAAATAGCTGATCGTAAAATGTTTCCCTTGTATAAGGTATCATTAGCCCGCACCAGATACCAGATAACATTATTTTAATACTGTGATATCTACAACTGTCTATCGGTGATAACAGTAACTTTGATCTTCATAAGTTCTAGAGACCGCAGTTTCAATTAAAGATAGGAAATTGTTTGATAAAATGACAAACAAAACAAGTGGTACAGGTTTAAGTTAGAAAGTGCTGCGTATTCTCTGCGAAACTCAAAAACTATGAATAATGATTAATTAATCATTTACTTTAATAATTAAAATTTCTCTCAACTGACATAACTCAAATGTTGCGTTTCACTGTTACGCAGTTCTTAGGCAGTTACGAGTATGAGCGGCAAGACATCAATTAAGCCGACTCAATGAAGAAAGTGAATTCATTTGGTAGTGTTGGGCGTCGGTTAGTCTGGCGTTCTTTTGCGTCACTCGCAAAAAAGACGAGTTGTGTATAACGAAAGTCTGATCGAAAGTTGTCCGATATGTGGGGCACAAGCCGACCTGTCCGGCTTCTTTTACCGCGCGCCCGAGAGACTGACTAGAAGAAAGTATAGCCCTCACTGAAATAACCGCAATGACCACTACTTGTCCAATAATCATAGACCACAGATTTACGCCCTCAATAGCTAAGAAAATTAATATTTCTCCAGCTTTACTGTATTTTATATTATATATTTACACAAGTTAAATAAGTACAATCTTACAGCTTTCTATTGTAAGCATTTAAATATTCAAATTAATTCATAGCGGTATAGAATGTGGCTAATCCGGATACTGTAAAACGGACCAATCAAGTTCAATGTATTTCAAAATACTAAATCGTTTAACCGAAACCATACTGCACTACGAGCACTGAAAATAAATGCTCATTAAAATGTACTTGCTAGCACCCGTTGTGCTGAACTAAAACATAATTATCGGTTACATAGTGAGGTTCAGAAAGTAGGTCACTTTTTCTATTGATACATACAATATTTGTATACCATATTTTCATAACTATTCTAAAATATTATAATTGGGATTATTAACTTGGAGATTTCTTCACTGTGTACCAACATGGTATTTTTTTAAAGAATTCTATACATTATGATAGATATCCGCAGAGTCTTTGGCAACAAATTTGCGAATCCGAGAATTGGGCCGACTCATTTGTAAATAAGTTATGTTATAAGGCACTTAATATTTCATTAATTATTTTGTAGTATTGGTGCCTTATTACGCTATCGCTTTTATTTGGACTACAGTCGTCGTCATCGTGTCGTAGCGCGTTAAAACACAAAAAAAAGTACTGAGGTACATTACTCAATTCTAATGGCAATACGCTATTAACTCATTGTTGTTTCGACAGCTGAGAATACGCAACTTGGTACGTTTAAATTACGTGCTGGTACTGGCCTATAAGGCCATTGGATATTGGGTTATAGCCCAATTAATAATAGATAGTTTTGGTACCAACACGATTTAGAAATTTTAAATAGTTGTGTTTTTGATTTCAGGTTGGCGATCAGTTAGTGAGCGTAAACGGTTACCGCGTTGATGATGCGGTGCATACGGAGCTGGTGCATTATTTCGCAACGCAGTCGCGGCTTAAAATTAAAGTTCGTCGTAAGTTCCAAAATTTTATATAATTAATTTAACGGTTTTCCTCCATATCATTTTTTATACACATATACCAAAAAGTAAACAAACTGCGAATAATGCAAAACTAGGCAAAGCCGCAAAATATTTTCAAGACAGCAACAATCACTGGCAGGATTGCTATTGAATGTAAGGTGTTCGAGGTTAGATCAAATGAATCGCTCTGACTGACGTACAAGCGTGTACGTAATCCTTACAATAGCGATGCTACAGATAGGTTAATTATGAGGTCAATACAGTACACCATACTTAGCTGATTTTTTTATTTTATTTTATTAAGGACTGTCCAATATAAGAAGCCCGCTTGGTATTTAAGAATGTTATACAAAAAGTAACCCTTTTACTTTATAAATAAGGTTCATTGACATCATTATACAATGAACCATTGAATTACTAGATGAACTCGAAATAAGTAATATTTTTCTCTGACATTTTTATACATGTACTTCTTATATTGGACAGCCCATTCGTGTCAGTGCACCGTTAGGGAACTTATTTTGTAAATCCAATAAATTACCCAAATCAATTAGATGACAGCAAAAAAGAAAAGGTGTTAAGCACTTTGCGTAACCTAGCACAAAATACGTAATCTCGTAGGGGTACCTACTTATGTTGCATCTAATCAAAGGCATTTTAAGTTTTTAAGTACTGGGTGCTTAAGAAGAAAATATCGTTATGTAAATGAAACAAGCATTAATAAAAAAAAACTAAAATTGGAGGATGTATATAAGTAGGCGCGTGGGCGGTCTGGCCTACCAGATATCAACCTCTCTCCAACGTTGCATAAGACCAAACAGATTGTGGCAACCGAACACTGACATACCAACAAAAACTACTAGTTTCGAAGTTTGAATTCTTAGAATAGGCTTCAGGTCTAATGAATGACGTAACACTTGCAAAGCCAAGCCATATAATTAATAAAAAAAATTAATAAAATTATCACAAATCATTATTGTGCCCAAGCCGGTTTAAGATTATACAATATGTAACAAAAACCCTGTTGTTCCTTCTACCTACGTTTTAAGAATCGGTATACATACGTAATAAAGGAAGTCATTTATAATAAACTGTAAACACAAATAATTAAAATAAATATTTAATTATTAATATTTGTAATGTTATTCTGATATCTTACCTCTGCATGAAGCGATGACCCGAAATCACAAATAATAGGAAGAAGTTCTACCCGACCCGACAAAGAGAGTGGCCTCTCTTTGTCGGTGCCGCCGCGCCGCGCCGCGCCGGTTATCTACCTATTTTTTCTACACAAGTTCACGACTTTGTTACGGCTGTTGTTTATAACTTTAACGAATGAATCTTTGAAAATGTTGGTTTACACGATATTTTTATGCACAATTGATAATTGTTATAAGTACATTTAACACTTTTACATAAACAAAATAAAGTCCCCGCGTCTGTCACACAAAACCTTAAGTACCTACTTGCATTTTAATGTATTAATTTATTATAATGTCTACTAGACGGCCACGGAGATGCTGTTCAATATGACCACCTTGTACCTCGACACATTTGTTGCAACGCCTAATAATATTTTCACGTACGCTTTGTAAAATGATGCTATCGAACTTGATGTGGTCAAATGCTGCTACTATGCGTGAACGCATTTCGACCTGCGTATCACACGGTTTTTTAAACACCTGTTGCTTAACAGTACCCCAGAGGCAAACAATCGAAGGGCGTCAGATCAGGTGATCTTACGTAAACAAAACACAAGTCACTCACTAGGTCAACAATAACAACCGTTCGAAAGTAAGTTGCGCGGGAGACTGAGAAATTCGCTTATGATTCGCAGGGCGGCGGGTGGTGGGGTAAAGGGGTAGGAAGGCACGTGGCAGGGATACGAGGCACGTGCCTACGTTTTAGCGGCATCTTCTGTCGCATCAAAGAAAGCCGCCGAGCTCGTAGGCTATTTAGCGAAATAAAGATGTATTTGTAAAATCAGATAATCTAAACATTTTTTTGAATGTGTCAATTTTAATAGTTATTTGTATTTGACCTTTGTACAAGCCAATGTTTATAATTGTTGAATTCTAATATCATTAATGGTGTGCTTGTAGGTAATGTATAACATTCCTAAAAGGAATAACAGGGTTTTTGTTACATACTGTATAATGTTAATAATTAAATAAATAAAACATAATACCTACATTTTTTCCTGGTGTTTTTTTTCCTAGCTTTTATCTAATGTAGATAATGCGACAGGTAACCTAAGTACTCGTTTTGTTTGACGGTGGGTTGGGTTTGAAAAAATCAATAACTGATAACGATTAACACATGACATTGCATCTATAGGTACCTACTGTGGAAAATATGAAATGTTTAGATTTAAAATTTATATGTTTGTTTTCAGATGTCGGAATGCTGCCCTTCAAAGAGTAAGCACTTTTCTATACTTACCTACATATTTTGCTAAGTAATGACTTCTAACGAGGAAATCTTTTACATCAACTGTATACTGCATAACTGTCATAGATTTTGATAGGAGTAGGTATTACATAAATTTGAGGGGCTTTTTTTTATCTTTTTGTTGCGATTTTCATCATAATTTAATGAGTTTCTTCCGGAAGGTTTATGTGCCGGGGCGAGTCGCTGGCTAATAAATAAAACCTTTCTTTGTCGATATTATTGAAGTAAAAAATTGATATAGAATTACCACTCTATTTGATTTATTGCGACGAAAAGTTGTTTGATGAGTCGCCTACATTCTCCGAATACGTAGATAATTGAGAGTGAGACCATTCCAGACCATAACCAACTCTTCCATTGAATCCAATAATCTAGAAACCAACATAGATTATTATTAGGAGTTACAGGCTCGTACTTTAATGAAACGAATATCCTTTTGCAGGAAAACCCACGAGCTTCTTTCGTGGCAGTTTGTATCGGAGCGGGCATCCTTGGGCTCTGATGTGTCATCATCACCGACGCTTTGCCACGACACAGAGCGATTGCCATCAGACATGCGACTCTCGATCCTAGTACCGCCTAGAGCGAAGCTTGGTTGCGGGTATGTATTTTACTTATTAAATGCTTTATATTTAGTATAATTATTATAAGAATGTATTACAAACTACCATATACGAGTATCAGTTATCTGGTTTCCGTAGCTACAAGTTCCCCTTAGTTTGGGATCAGATGGCCCTGTGTAACGAAAGTCCCAAAATGTTTATGGTTATTTGTTTATGTCATATACAATATAAGACTTCTCAAGCAATAACGACATCGAAATAGGTTACTTACATAGTTAATAAAAGTTGTCTCTGTAAGAAGGCGCCCTTTTAATGCTGTGCGAGTATCATAACATTTTTTTCTTGTTATAGAATTTGCAAGGGTCCTGAATGGAAACCAGGCATCTTTGTCCAATTCGTACGCGATGGGGGCATTGCGCGAGAAGCTGGATTGAGACCAGGCGATCAAATACTGTCTTGCAATGGAACTGATTTCTCAAACTTATCTTTCAATGAGGTAACATGTTATTGCAATTACTTATTGAACTATGATATAATTAGATATATATTTATTTTTCTATGTAGGAAGAGTAACAGAATATAAACGACCATTTCATGGGTTCATAAGTGAAATGGCAAAAAATTTAACTATTATAATTTCTCCCTGTTCCTTCGTCCGTACGTTTTACAGAAGGTATGTTCTGTGATCCGCTATGCAACATCACTATATACAACATTACTTCACCGAATCACCAAAAAAATCATGTAACTAAGGGATGAAAAACAACTAGTGTACCACATTGTGTGTTTAGTGTGATATGAAAATGACATCTTTAGATAGATCATAAAAATGAGATATGCGACAAATCTCATGAATATATCGATTGTCTCATCTTGGATCTTATCTTTGGCATTTCCATCTGTGAAGTTGTCAACCTAACCGAAAATATTATCGAGTTTCCAAAAGAGCTCGATAAGAATTATAATATTTATAGACATTAGGTTAGATTTCAAGCACCTTATTATTTATATTTAAAATTCATGGAAATAGAAACGAGGGATTTTTGTTGAGACTTCGAAAAGATCTACAATTGCCCCAGAGATGACAATAAAATATGCAGGGTAACAACCAGATGAATCTATTTTGATGTTCTAGCAGCATCAGTAACCTAGTATTATATTATCTGGATTTTAAAAATAATAAATACGGTTTAAGAAACTATATTTTCATGTTTATAACTTGATTAACAAAAATTACTTCTTCCAATTCTTGATTATGCAGATGTCAGCTATCTAGACCTTTCCCAGGAGCATTTAAATAAAGTTGAGCGACTTCAAAATTTCTGTATTAGGTTCATATTTGGGTTACGCAAATTTGATCATGTCTCACAATTTCGTCACCAGCTCAAGTGGCTCCCCATTCGCCTTCGCCGGACTATACACATTCTTACACTTCTATTTACTATCCTCTTCAATCCCAGAGCTCCTACTTATCTCAAGGAACGCTTCGATTACTTCAACTCTCATCTTCATCCTATTCGCAGTTCTCTAGGGCTACGTCTGAATATTCCTTCTCACAGCTTTAACTTCATAGCCCAATCTTTTACCGTGGAAGCTGCCCAGTTATGGAACTCCCTTCCTCAGAAGATAAAACATGCGCAATCCTTGGATTCTTTTAAATCAATGTTATTTTCACACTTTCACTCTCTTTAAGCTATGTCTTCCTTCTTTTCCTTGTCTTCATGCACTGCTATTAAAGTTATTTTATTTCATATATTAATCTAGTATATATATATTGTGTAGGTATATATTCTGTTGTATGTATTATTAGTATATTAATATTTATTACTTTATTAAAATATTCTACTATATGTATTAGGATTATCAAAATATTCAAGAACTCTATGTAAGTATTTAGTAAGCAACACCAGCCATATTATTATTTGTTTCCTATTACCCTAGGTTGCCTGGAAGAAATTGCTTCAGCAATAAGGCCGCCTAAATTGTTTGCACTTACAATATTTGTAAAACACTTTTTATTTAATTTTCTCTGTATGTGGTGTGAACAATAAAGCATATTTGTATTGTATTGTATTGTACTTTAAAGCTTAACCACGGACATACAGACATGGTGAAATAAAACTATCATTCCGAAAAATAAAAATATGTCGGGAGAATTGTTCAATGTACACTGTGTTTCCACTACAATTTAAAAGGTCTTATTGTGCATAGCCCATACATACAGTAGAAGGTGGGCAATTCTAAGTAGGGTACTAATCACGTTTCCTTGCAGGCCATATCAGCAATGAAAGCTAACGGACGTCTCGAGCTGGTGATACGCGAGGGCGCCGGCACGGAGCTGGTGTCTCCGGAGAGCTCTGGGTACAACAGCTCAGCATCGTCAGCGGCGGGTGAGAGAAGCCCAGCTACAACTGCTGCGCACATACCGTTGGCGCCACCAGCAGCGCTCCGACGTCGCCTCGCCAGTGTTGCTGAAGAGGCTGCAGATCGAGCTGACAGGTCAGATTCTGTGACATCATTTTTAAGCTTCCATATTCTACTACTACTAACCGCCATCTGCCTAATCGTCTATTCGCCTAAAACACACGAGAGGCAAAATTATGGATATATACCTAGAAGATGGCGCAAAATTAATGTCATAATGTGAACTGGCTGCCGTTATGTTGGATATGGGTCTGTTATCACGCAGAGTTTATTTGAAGTTGTAAAATTAATGACCACTTCCAATATTGATGCATATTTGTGCTCTATATTCGGTATTTTGGTTTGTTTCTCGCAAAAAATCTTGTTGATTTCTTTTTAAATGTTGAGATTCAACGACTTGCAAGATTTGTTGTGGTATAGTCAAGATTCTAAGAAGCCCCATATATAAAAAAATCGGCGATTTTGCCGGCTAGTTCAAAACAGGAGATCACATGAAATTGATGTCGCCAAATCTCCATCGATCCCCGAGCTGTGTGAGCAGTTTCTCCGTCCTGCTGAAACCAACAATGCGCAAGATCCAATTAAGTAGCTTGCGGCAAAACAAACTCGCAATATACTCGGTTGAACGAGCAATACTGTGCACTTCTTGCGACATCTCTTGTGGACCCAGTTTGCACGAGATGCTCAACCAAACGCTTAATCATTTGCGCACATTTTGCAGGAGGGCGAGGAAAACGACGACGAAATTCACGCTGGGTTAAAACAACAGACCGGAAATTGGTCAAATACGGAGCAATAATAATGCTGCGTTCTTCGAATGTGTATAGCTCCACTGCTTATGGTCAATTGATTCTTTGTCTGATATTTGACACCATTTACAAAAATTATGGAACATTCACATTATGACATTACTTTTGCCCCACTTACAATACAATTACTTGTACAATATTTGCCACGTTTAAAATTAATTCTTAGGAGCTAGGCTCCTAAGGCGGTAGGCCCCCATCTATAAATTAATTCATGTGACAATAATTATTGTAATCACTTCTGTTATTTTAGATGTTGTAGACCCTTGTGATCTAAGTACTTAGTTTTTCAGGTTGACTATGAACAGATTAAAGAGAAGAACTTGGGATAGTTTGGAATTCGATTGGAAGAACAGTGATATGCACAATTTCGACGCACCCTCCGACATAGAACCTGATTACGACTGCCCCAGTATACCTAATAACCCGCACACGTTCGAAAATAAAAATAATTTGAGAAACAAAAGCAAGAAAGACTTGGTCACGTTTCCATCAAATAGAACTATAATTAATTTGACTGAAGACGGAGCGATGATACAATGTAGTTATGAGAATAATCAATCACCGATAAAAAACCTTACGAATAGAGACAATGAGAAAAAGACGATAGTTGTAGAAGTTCATCACACAAGTACCAATGCTTGTGGGAAATCACATTGCAATAATTATCCACCGCCTATGAAAAAGGATAACAGTGCTGATACCTCGAGTATATCTAGCTCAGCAACGTTGTCTAATGCGATTGCTGAAGAAATACAAAGAAGAAAACTAAACGTAAGTGAAGTGTAGCTATCTGAATCTTTCTTAGTGGCCAAGTAGTACATATTATTTGAACAATATGTACGATTTTGCCTATCTATAATAGTGTTTGAACTGTGAAATAGAATTTTAAAGAACACTTTTTTTTTATACCACTTGGGTCGACAAGCAAGCAGACGGTCCACCTGATGGTAAGTGGTCACCGCCACCATTGGTTATTTGCAACACTAAGGGCATCGCCAATGCGTTGTCGGCCCTGAGACGTAAAGTTGTTAAGTCTCATGTGCCTGTAATTTCATCGGCCCCCTTACCTTTCTAACCGAAACACAGTAATACAAGTGCACTACTGCTTCACGGTCGAAATGGGTAAGGTGGTAGTACATCCCCGGACGAACTCTGCACTAAGAGCTCTACTACTCTAAAAACTTTCTTTATTTCTAATCCTTATTACTGTCAAGTTTTAAGACTAATTTTAAATTAATGTGTTTTTGTACCTAATATTATGTGTTTATTTACTCTCAGAATAAGAAAATGTTAAAGCCTGAGAACCGTGTAGCACCAATACCTGCAAATAAACCCAATGTTCCAAAAGTAGTCGATGACGACAAAAAGAAACAACATAATGCCTTAATGGATGAATTCAAAAAAGTTCATAGAAAAATGTTTGCGAATATGGAAAATGATAAACCGGTCAGCATCGATGAAGGAAACAATACCCTGGTAAGTAAAATATTTTCTTAAATAGAATAAGATAAAAGCCAAGTGCGTACTGGACCACACGCAGTTTAGACTTCCGTAGATCCATTGCAAAAATAGCTATTCAAAGTTATAATGCACCTAGTTTTAACTTGTTGGCTAAACTGTCCAAGATAATTTCTATGGAACTGTTACGATTTTTTAAATAGCCGACTATTTCTCGTCTCTTTACACCAATAAAAATGACCTCTTCAATATTCACAAACCACCAATATTTTTGTAAACACCTAAACAATGGATTCGATGAGCAAAATAAATATGTGCATTTTACACGTGGTAGAAGTGATACCGTCAGAATACTACCTATCTCATTCTCTCGCAGGCTAAATACTAAAGATATAGGTATACAGTGTGTTACAAAACTACCCGTAAAGCCAAAAGGAGGTTAAATGGGATATAACGAGACCATTCATAATATTTAAGAACCGTAGTAACGCTCTAACATACCCAAAAAAAAAAAATTTATGTATGAAAAATAGAAAAATTAAGTAAAATAGGTACGTAGGCCATTCTGTTAGATAATCTGGATCCCTGACATGACAGCTTACTAGGGTTGTTGGCTTTGATAATTAATTATATTTTTACGGGGTATTTGTAACACGTTGTATATTTGTCTTATTTTAGTGTCACGTTTTCGTTTCATCATCATACCACATCGATGCCAAAGAAGTACGCACTTCAAAAAGCTTTATGAAAATGGGATTTCTCTGATCTTCTCCGGTCTTTTTAGATTTATTTCACAGCTTTGTCAGTGTTATGTACTTGCATGCTTTTTTATTAGCATAGCCTCCCGAATTTAACTGCGGACAGACGAACATGGCGGTATTATAAGGATTCCTTGTTGACTACGGAACCCTACAAAAAGAAACCACCAAGTAGTAACTACCTGAACTATTGTAATCTAATCAATTATTTACTTCTAATTTTACTGCTGTACCTTTTCATAAAATGATTATTTCGACTTACAACTACTTCAGTTTTAACCAACCAATTATTTCACTAATAGCGACCACCCCCGGCTTCGCAAGTGACTACACTTGCGAAGCACACAATATTTGAACAAATATTTTAATTATGTGATATTTCCGATTTCTTTTGCAAATATCATCATACCGGTAGGTTATTTTTGCAAAATGTTCATAAGTAATTACCTTCCGACGTTATCCCCATTTCTATTGCTGAAAACCTTATGAAAATTCGTATTTTTGAGGTTAGCCCGAACAAACACACAAGCTCGGTGCGGCGAGCTACTTTTTATAATGTGGTAATTATGATGTCAGTTAATAATCTTACTCCATAGTTATAATATCGATATCTCCATATCTTCTACCATAAATTAAAAAAAAAAAAATTAAAGGGATTAAGTATACAAGTAAACAACATGTACTAAAAAAGCGAACCAGTGATGAACAAAATAACAACACTATCTTTTAATATTTTTATACCAGTGGAAGCTCCATAAGGGGGCGTCCATTAATTACGTGAAGTGTTTAGGGGGGGGGGGGGGGGGAGGAGGTCGAGCAAAACGTCACCTATTCTCGCGTGGGGGAGAAGGGGGGTCTCGACAAATATCACGTAATATTTTGTGCTGCAAGAAACTGTAAAATTACGCGAAAACTGGGTAACGAAGTAAAAAACAATTATACACTAAATATGCATGAACCACATGAAAACATTATGATTGTGGTTATACGAACGGGACAAAGTAGCAGTAACAAATCTCACGTGAGATTAAGGAACGGAGAGAGGGTCGAAAAATCGCCAAAATTACCTCACGTAATTTATGGATGCCCCCTAAACACATCATTCCAAGTCATGATATGGCCTTCGTCCTCAGTAGAATGCATAGTAAATAATACAATAAACCCAAAGGTTCAAGACGATAGGGGGCACGGTATAAGTAAATCTATGTATATTTAATTAAAATATCCTCAATAACTCTAGTCGGTCTAGGTCTATCAACTACTAAGCACATTCTAGTTATTTTAGCGTCGTAAATAGATTTCCAAATCCAAAATTGTTAAATATCCAAGTTAGTGAATAGCTTATTAAAATATATTACATAACTATAACGTTAGGTTTAAAAAGAGCAGGAAATATTCACAATTACATAACGTTTTAATTCAAGACAATCGTCAATCTTGTGAAATTAATACAGTCACTTTGACACAAATTGTTACTGCATGCTTATATGAGCTTATAAGAATTAATTGGAGCGTAACTATGTACTTAGTTATTATGAAGTCCCACAGCCTACGAGCCTACCAAAACACCGTAATTTAAACCTTTACTTATAAGTATTTTGTGTTAATTCGCTCACAAGTAATCGCATAAATTGAATCATTCGTTACAACGATTCATCGGATAGTAGGCTAGTTTTAATAACTCTTTTAAACGGTATAAAGGGACAACTATGTACTTGAAATAAATCATTATATTATATTTATTGTTATTTTGGGATACCAAATCAATTATTTTAAATTTTGAGATGTTAAACCAATATACTATAAAATCAGTCACGTTTGGACATACGAAATCACATTTTTGTATTTAGCACTTGTGTTGGCAACCTGCCGTGCTATTCACAAACCAAAACTTGCTGAGTTCACTCAGGTGAACACGCGGATAGCCGACCTCTCGTCTAATTGCGGAGTGGCGAGATAGACAGGAAAAAGTCACTGTGTGAAGTCATCGTCGAGTTTGATTGCAGGATATCATACAAGTGCAAAAAATATTATCGAGCATAATTATGTTCATTCCCTGTTGTTATCAGGATGTACTTTTTATTTTCGATTATTATTTTTTATACAAATTTATATTTAGAGGATTTGAAGTATAATAATTGAATTTGACTTTCTTATGAAAACATAACCTACGGAATCCAGTTGCTACGCTTAATATAATGTTCGTAGGGCTCGTAAAGGTCGACAGGTTTGGTGTTATGACAATATCGACCTAGAAAATATTTAATGCCTAACAACTTGAATCGTATAGTACCTATAATACTAAGAAGTATTTTTAGTATTTTTAGGAGATAGAACGTACAGACGAACCGGAATGCATCTCGGTACCTACGCGTTGTTTATAAAGTATTTAGTAATGAGCTTAAACTATTCCCATGAACCGTTGCTTTCATAACGTTGGTCATACCTAATTGCAAGTAATTACTGCAATCATTAAGTTGTGTAATCTTGTTTACGGCGTATTAATATTAGACTACAATCTTTGCTTAATTATTGACACAATGATAATTAAAGTAGGAGGTTAGAAAAGGCTTGAAGAATATATATGTAGTTAGTTTAAAATAGGTAGCGTTAAGCAGAAAATATAAGAAATTTAAGGGTGAGTTCGTTCATTACCTCATGACGTCTCAACGGGTCGATTAATCGTGATTAAATTTAGCACATACGTAGTGTTTATTTTTCCCGGTAAAACGTTAAACACCCTCGACCACGTGACTCTTGCCAACACACACGCGAGTCTTGACAACAATGACAATAACTTTTGCTTGTGATATTTTAGGCTGAACGTTAAAATAATAATAATCAGTGAGCCTAATTTCGCCTTGTTCTTAATTGACGTGAGAACAAGTCATAATTAAGCCATCTCACTTACATTTCATAATAAGCTATTTTCGACAGTTCATCTTGTTTGACTGCTCTGTTCGGAGTCTTCTTCTTCTGAGTTTAAGTATGGCAAACAAAGAATAGAAAAAATAAATGAAAAACTAAATCCTTTTCAAGGTCTCATTTCTAGCCTATGTCGAGTCTTTTATTTGACTATTTTTTTTGATAAACTTTGCCGTTGTTTCACATTGTTGTCAAATTGTTTTTGCATTCTAAGTCCGACGGGAATAATTACACATTTTACTCCCACACGGGTAGAGTAATGGAGTAAATACTTATTTGAAACAACTTGAAAAGCTCCGTTTTTCAACCATGCGGTCTGGTACCTATCGACTGCCTCATGCCAAATGGAAATGAGAAATTACAAAATGTAAGCCATTCAATTCCATGGATAACCCAATTAGTTCGTCAACCGAGTCGGATGCCCACCAGAGAGGCTCTAATAACCCCTAATGTTTGGTGAAGATAAGATTAAAATATTTAGGGCCAAATTGGAAAGATTTGTATTGCTTGTTTTATTTTCGTAATATCTCACGTAGGTCGGTATGCGCCACCGCGAACTATAATAATAATTTGTTTACGTACTCTCTGGCTGTTAGTGGTGCTTAGCACGCTTGGAAGCACAACCATCGCAGTGATTTCGCATGATTTTGCTTTGCACTGATAACGGCAGCGAATAGGCAATCGGTGCGATCTGGCCGAGCGCCATTACTGTAGGTTTGATAATCATCGGCGTCTCGGCGGCGGCGGTGGCGTCGGCGTTCTTCAGTTGCTCGTTGCACTCCGCCGATCGTACTTCGTACTGAGAGTCGCGATCGTCCGTAGCCGCGCCCCCACCTCCCGCGCTGAGAACCGCGATTTTCCACGCCTCGGAAAAATTATTATCGACGACCTTCACGCGCTCTTTAGTGTTTATTAATGTGAGTTTCAAGCACTACTCATTGTGAATATTATTTCTGCGCAATGAATATTTAAATAAGTAGGTACTTTACCTACTGTTTAGTGCAAGAAATTGAATAGTAGTAATTAAAATTAACAGTGGTATGACGTCAGTTGGTGTACTTACTAAGTAATTGTTTAGAAGCGGTGTGATATTCTAAATAACGCTACCCGGATTTGATGAAAATGAAGAGGATTCATAATAAATCTAAGCCAATGGTTATTATCCAGTGCTACGAAGTAAGTTGATCGAGGAAAATGGATTGTATGCTTATCACTATTAGAGCGAGTCAAAACAAGATAATATTACGTATTTATTAGTCATAATAGCTACATAGATGTACACTACCTCTACCTGACTATTATACCTGCTCATATCACAGAATATATATAGGTAGGCAAGTAAAATAGCCATAATCAATTTGTTTATGTTAAAATAGCTTAACTAGGCTTAGCGTAAGTATTTAGAATTTAAGCTTGCTGAGATCATAATGGATATAAAAAACTGGTTTTCCCGTCCCGAGTTCGATGCATTTTTTCCATAATTTATTTTCTTTTAACGACTTGTACCCTGTCTCAAGGTACTCAGGGAACGTGGGACTTAGGTACATAAAATATATAGCACATTATAAATTTATACCACATGGGCCGACAAACAAGCGGACGGTCCACCTGATGGTAAGTGGTCACCGCCGCCTATGGACATTTACAACACTAGGGGCATCGCCAATGCGTTGTCGACCCTAAGACGTGAAGTTGTTAAGTCTCACGTGCCTGTAATTTCACCGGCCCCCTTACCTTTCTAACCGAAACACAGTAATGCAAGTGCACTACTGCTTCACGACAGAAATGGGTAAGGTGGTAGTACTTCCCCGGACGAACTCTGCTCTAAGAGCTCTAATAAATTATTTTGGGAATCTTGTTCAACGGCGGCACGGCCCGCACTTACACAGGACGAGGAATACGCAAGCATTGAGTAGATAATGCAGTTATCTTTTGTCATTGACTGATTATATAAAAGTAAATCAATCATTTGATTTTTACAAAGCTATACCTATCTAGTATAGTATCTACAAATCGAATCTACGCTTTGTAAAATTATATATTGTGTAAGTTTAACCTGTAAATCCGGAATTTACTGCATAAAAGCAGGTTTTAGGAGACCTCTGTTATAGTCAAAATAGTGGTTAGATTGAAGCCATCCAACAATTCCCAAAGAGGGATTTTGCCCATCGATATTTTGATATTAATATGAAAAAGCCATTCAAACGAGGTAGACGATGATAAAAATATGTTATACATTCTAGTAGTGTAGATAATTTAATAATATCTGTACCCTTATTAGGGGTCCATACCAAAATGGTCATAATCGTTATGGTTGTGGTCTGTCAGTATTTATGTCACAACTGCTTATTTCAACTAAATATATAATATTAATATAAATAAATAATAATATCGACATCAAATTTTGTACAGTTGTAAAACTTGCTTGCCCGTATATATTAAAATATCGGCAATAGAGTTATATGAAAAGGCATGATTTGAACATTCCAAAATATGCTTTTTAAATACAAAATTAATAGTGTTTAAGACACACAATTTTGAAGAAGAGATACAATATTGTTTTGTGAAAATAGACCTTATTGCATAAAAAATTTCAAGACACTCAATGCTATTTTTCAGTCAATGTCAGTCAGAAGTAAGAAATAGTAGAACTCTTAGTAAAAAGTTCTACCGGGACACTAAGCCTATTTAACATTTAAAAAAAGAGTCAACCTTTACCAGTTTATTCTTGGCTTCCAACGTCATGATTAATTATAATATGGTTACGTATTTATATCGAAAATGTACAATTTTTACTAGGTATTATATATATATATATTCCTAAACGGATCCTAAACAAAAGAATGCTAATCAGAGCGTGAGTATAACTATATTTTTTGTCTAGGATCGTCAGCAAACCTTGCCACTGCGAATAGCTGAGCATGCCACCTCCGAAATTACCGGCAATGACAGCCCGCAACTAAAACGTGAAGCCATCGATAATGCACCACCTCCTCCACCTGTAAGTCAAGAGCAAGCATATAATAGTGAACGTGTGGTTTAAGAATTAATTTCAATATTTTACATGGACCACTCATGATTATTTCTGCTTTATATTTTAGATGCCGACTGTAAATGGCCAACAAAATGGGAATTACAAAATTATAGAAACACAAAATCCTATGCCCAAGATCCTACCCACAGATCTCAAAACTCCAAGTTATATTAAAAATGGTACTTTAACACGAACCCCGACGCCGGATTATAATAACAAACTAGAATCCAACGCACTCTCCATATTAAAAAATATTAAAGATGAAAGGGCAGAACTGGAGTCCTTGGAATCATATAAGTTAAAAAATCCTTCGAATTCACAACCAAAACCACCTTCAAATTATTTTATAAAAGCCCCAAATGGTACAGCGACTATGAAGAAACATGGGCGCCCGGTGTCGGTCACTATAGGTGAATATGCGTACGGCGGCGGAGGCAGTAGACGAGAGCCAACGAAGCTGGACTTCCTGAATCCAGACAAACCTGACGGCCCCCAGAAACATGCCGACGATTTATCCCTCTCCAATCAACTACAATCAGAGCTCGTGATGACACTGTCTAGATCAAACTTGCGTAAGAAGACTGAGACTTTGGTGAGTTGACCTTCCTGTATAGTATTGACCTATGTATACTATTATGTACTTTGCTCTGATAAAAGTGAAATTCCATTAACGCGCGTAATTGTTAAATGAGATCGAAATAGATAATCATGCAAAGCTACAACTCATATGTTGAGTTCTTAGTGGAGCGATACACGGTATTAAAATAGATGACCTGTGTGTATTGGTTAGATACTCGAACTACCACGCGACAGGATTTGGGTTCCATTTTCACCCTCGACAAACATTTGTGTGATTGTTCTGTCTGGGTGAATATAGATATATACATATTTATTATTATATTTACTTATAAATCTTATATATGCTATATATTATTAGTATTTTATATATATCTACTGCTTATACCTATATCAGTTATCTTGCTATAGTACCTACCCATATAAGCTTTGTTTAGTATGATATCGGATTTGGTAGTCTGTAGAGAATATTTATTTATTTGGATAAGTAGGTATCTATATTACAAATATTAAAATTCTAACATAATATTAAATATCTTTCAGGCAAATGGAATAATTAAAAGAAGTCAAATTAATACAAACGATGACAGTGATTCGTCTTTAGATAAAAACTTTCATGCTAGATATGGCAACAACCTTTTACCCTTGGCTCCCTCGATAACTATACCAAAAATTTCAATGTCCAAAGTTTGTTCAAAGTTTGAAATGGAAACACCTATAGTATAGTTTGATAGGGAAAGAATACGTTGTAAGAGTATACAAATTTATTTGATTGATTAACGGCGCACACACAACTGCATGTGACTGAAGACACGTTTTGATCTCTAACATATGACTTTCTGGTGGAGGCAAAATAAACTATTTCAATAAAGAATGAATATAGGAATGATTTGAAATATATTGCATGGTATGCAAAACACGTTTAATTTGTGCAAAATCGGTGTATAATTCGTTATTTGAACCTTTTAGAGCGAAACGTGAAATAGTTTCTCAGACATTGTTTATATTCATTCTTTGGCGAGACTCGTTATACTTACAATTATAATATCCAATCTTTCTTAATATATGTTTTTGTTCACAGGCCGACAACGGTCGATGATGGCGAGTAAATTAGCAAATTCCTTCGAAATAAAAATATTTATATGTCAGAAATTATATAGGTATAATAACTATAGATAAGTACGAGTAAATTCACGAATTTGGTTAAAATAGAAATAAAATGTTATAAACCAAAGTTAGGTAGCTGTTAAATTAGAGTATATTGAATTAGGTATGTAGCTAGTAAATCAATATATTTGATAACAATACATATCCATTAATCTGATAAAATATTTGAATAAAAATCCCATTTCTACAACGCGATAAAAAATGTGTTTACTATATTATAGCGCATAACTCCCAACTGATAAACCACTTGAGATGATATGTACTGTTTTGATGGAGAGAAAAAGTATTCTCTTGAGACGGTCCTATATAAATCCTTGGTCTCGATAATTACCTTTTAACAAATAGTTATATGATAAGCTCCAATAATGATAAGCGATATATTCGGAGCTGTTCAGACCTATGTTGAAAAAGGTTTCTATTACGTGTTTCAAAATAATTTATTCGCAGCATCACTTATTTTTTGTAATTTTATTAACATTGATACTTCAAGGTCGATATAAGCACCCACATCTTTCTATTTATTATTATGTACCTATATTAATTGAAGTTTTCCGAATTTTGTAATTAATATAGTTTTAATGGCAATGGCTAAGTCATATAATTAAATATTATTGTGGAAGTAAGTAAATTTGTATTTTATTTCCTTAAATTGGTACCTACCTTATTTTTGAGATGATACAAGGCAACCAAAAATGTCCTTTTAATATTCACGATAACCCCTATATATATATATATATAGACTTGATAGAGACCTCGAGCGTGACCGTCATAACACACATGAGTCACAGGAAACAGAACGCAGACCATGACGAACAACTAACGTCTAAATTGCCAAAGTAAGTAAACCTCTTTTTACATTATTACAAAATTTACTAAGGAAAAGAAATAAAAAATGTTTATATCGAGTAGTGTAGCTTCAAATATGTAGCTAGGTAGGTACTTACGGATGATTGTAGTTGGTATTGTTGGATTGTATTAGTATCCTGTCAACATAAAATTCGCCAGATTGCTTGCACGCATCAATTGAACTAGAACAATTTAAAGATGTCGGAAATTAGGTTTGGATTGTGGGACGTAATCTGAAAGATGGGTAATTACGACAATTGATATGTCGTATGAACTTTTGCATATGGGGCGACAAACAAGCAGACGCCGCCTATGGACATTTGCAACAACAGGGGCATCGCCAATGCGTTGAAATTGTTAAGTCTCATGTGCCTGTAATTTCAACGGCCCCCTTTATAACCAAAAAAGAGTAGGTAATACAAGTGCACTACTGCTTCACTGCGGAAATGGGTGCGGTAGTAATGGTATTTCCCCAGACGAACTGTGCAATAAGAGCTCTACTACTCCACCCTACATTTTACACCTAAATTTAAATGTGAATGATTGAATAGTATACTATGACAAAATATGGTTTTATTTTTGTAGCACACAACATACCAACCTTAAAAAATCAACGAAAATTTACATTATCTAATCATTGTTATTTTACAAAGAAAGAATACATACATTTACGTAATTTAAAGAAACTATAAAAACCAATGAAAAAGGTTAAAATTTTTTGCCAATCCTCATTTCAAGCGTTGTAGATTTAAAATTTTAGTAGGTATAATGGACACGGAATAGAAAAAAACAAGATAATGGAAGATTTATTACAATAGATTTACCTATTCATACTCTAATGGATTTAGCTATATTCGGAGTTTTTCAAAATCACTCATCTGTCACAAATGTCAATAGATGACGCAGTCTTCAACTCAGCTGACTCCTGACTCAGAAAACCATTAAATGATTATACACGATAAACAAATTGGATTATTAATGATAAATTAAAACGGACGATGTCATTTTAAATGTATAAAGGGACAATAAGATATCTTCTCTCTAAAGAATTTACAGACTTAGATGAGACAATTTTGATAGAAAGCTCATTTATGAAAACCACGAGGAATGGATATCCTATACGTTCTATGAAACTAGGTAAGAAGTCAGCGTCTTTTTTACCTCTTCATATAACAGATTAAATAGTAGTTTTGACAATACCTACCTACATTTCTGACGTAAAGTCCGGTAAAGTACATCAATCTAACGATTCTAGATCGTGACTGACACTGGATTTGACCACAAGTTCTCGTACAACCTAGAGCCTGTGGCATCTGTGTCTATAAAAGTCCCTTAATGTCCTTATCCCTTACGCCATGTTAACATTTATAAAAAATTTGGGCTTTACAAAGTACTATCTTAACCCTATTTGAAATAAGTAATATGTTTCAGATGTTCCCTATTGTGTGCGAATAGATCTTAAAAATAAATCCAAAGGTATAGGTTCACAAAACAATTATATGCCCAAGAAGTAGTTCCCTTTTTGTTCCACTTATGACGAACTCTACACTAAGAGATTGATCTAAAAGGTGGCCTACGTACGGATACCTATAACTATTCGAACAACATCCCTACTAGCTTTCCACCCAGCGATTTCCATGCGTTCCCAAGGTAAAAAGAAGATTGTGTCCGCCCTGTGTTGTTTGATCACTGCGGGGGATATTTTGAGGGGTTGAATTATAGAAGACTTTACTAGGTTGACCAGTTCACTGAAATACAGAATCTCTTTTATAATTTATTCACTACACTTTACCCTCTTTGGATCACTTTAAATGTACCTACGTGTGGTTTGTCCCCCATTACTACTACGACGGACACGTATTCAATAATAATTAGTTTTTCATATTTTTTTATTTACCCATGCTCATGAAAATAATCCTATTAAATAAAGACAACACACTATTCAATAAACAAATGGCAATGGAAATATAACTCCATGTTTTTAAATTAAAATTCATTTGAAATTAGAATTTCCCGCTAAACCATAGATAAAGTACATTTGAAACAGTACCTATGAATCGGCAATTTCATATCCTACCATTCCTAATATAAGGAATTCCCGTGCAAAGTTTAATACCTGGAACATTCCACTTTTATATCAAAAGAAGATTGCTGACTTGACATACGCTGTACTGTCCAGTATGTAACGCAATGAACTATAAGTAACGTATCTACTAGAGCTACCTATTGAATCTTATTTTTTTTTATCATCATCAGCTGCTTTCCTTTTCCCAATCATTTGTGGTCGGCAATCCGTATGAATTCTGCCTATTCGGTGCATTATCTAGTATCTATCTAAGTATTACAAGAGATTTGGTAGATATAGGTATTAACTGTACCTAAAGTAATTAACACCAACCGTCATTATAAACGGTTTAGCTAAGTCGTAACATATCAACAAGTCTTCTTCGCTGCAATGGAGGATGTCTTCAAGATCAGGCAACAGCAGAGATATCAATAAATAAACACATCAACCACCCTTGATGACCTTGGGGTAGCGGCCCAACAAGTCGTCGATTTTGATAACAAACAGATGCCTATGTTCAGCCAGTACCCATCCCTGGGCTGAATATGGTGATTATAATTGTCGAAACTTCAGTGAGCGAGTCCAATTTGAACTCAACCCTTTTTTTAAGGCTTGCTGAATTTGCTGAATTGGTAGTTCATATTAGCTCATGCTTGTAATTGAAAGAATTTTGTATTTCCTCTACATCACAATGAATTAAATAAGTAATTATTTGCCTAGTATAAATACTATAATGAACGGATCAGAAATGAGAATGGGTGTCATTCAATTGGAGTAGGTAGGGGAGACCAGAGATGTAAGTAACACGGGATGAACGTAACAAACGAGTTTCTGAACGAATTATGTAGGCCACACTGACGTTTGTTTCACCCATACGCCCCATTTTGAGCCCCGCTCTTACCTTAGTTGCGTTGACGGTGCTGTGCTGTCAGGTTGTGTACGTAGCGAGTCAATGGCGCAAAAATACACCGAAAGTAAGTTTTGACCATTTTTTTAAAGTAAGTTTATTTATATAATGGTTAGTTATAGCTTGCATGTCAAGTATCAGTATAATAGCATAACTATTGACCTTTTTATTTTGGCATTCGATACAGTATCGTTCTAACGGTTATTTAAGGCTATAAGCACGTGTTTGTCGAAATCGGGAAAATTTTAAGCTAATTGTGATATGTATAAGCGTGTTTTATCAATTATTTAATAATCCACAGTACTACAGATATATTTTCTTATTCCAGAATGCCTAATATACATAAACGGACGACCAGTAGAGGCTTGGCTAGTTCAGAAATAATGGATTTGGCTGCAGAAGAAGTTCTTCTCAGAAAAGTACCGTTTAGAGATGCTGCAAATTCATATCGGCTGTGCCATGTAACTTTATATAGATACTAGCTGTCCGGACAGACGTTGTCCTGCCAAAATAAGTCCATACAAAAATTCAGGGTTTCGATCGCAGCGCCCCCTACCGGGTCCAATTGTAAATCTAAACCATTCTCGAATCTCCACGAACACACACAAAAAATTTCATCAAAATCGGTCCAGTCGTTTAGGAGGAGTTCAGTCACATACACACGCACACAAGAAATATCGCACCTTTAGAATTGAAGTGGCATAACTCAAAATTTTAAGAAAATGACTTTTGTACATGGAATTACTTATAAACATCTATTCTATCAGTTTATTATAAATAAATAGATTATTTTAAGCCAGAAAAGGACAAACGTGCTATTTCCGTCTCTTTAAAATCACGCGGTTACCGCGCATCCCTCTGTATTAAAGGATCTCATTCAAAGTTGCGTCAACAGTGCTAAACGCTGGACGTAGTGCGGTTGCTCCGTAAAGGGCGGAAACTGTAATCTGCAGTTTTAATACTAAACGCAAGGTAAGTTATTTCTTCGATACATATTTTTGTAATGACTCATTTTGGTTTTGGGCGTTTCAATACTAAATGATTATAATATTGTGGTGTCGTATTAGTACTGCCGTCATTTTATTACCAAATATTGCTTAAATGATCGAGCCTTATTTTATATTATTGCTTTACTTTACTACCAATTTTGTGACTACGGCGACGTATAGGTAAATATGTTTATTCTTTACTGAATGATATGAGACTTAGTGAGCTTTATTTTGAGTTGAGTCTTTTTATTTTTATTTCAGTTAAAGTTTGAGATCAATAATGAAAAGAAGTGCAGATCTTATTTTGCATCTATTAAACCGGAATGAAATATTATGCATGAACAGGGTGAAGAGATGAGAACAGCAAGTGCAGAAGGTTATACTAGTGCTTAAAATGGATCCAAAGAGCGTGGTAAGGAAAACTATTAGAAAATACCCTTGGATAAGGCGACGGATGGAAGTCCTAGATTGAATTGAAATTTTACCGCAAGTGGAAACTGAACAACGGATTCTAAAGGAGATTAACAATACGTCGATAATCAGCAGTAAGAAAAGCGTTAATCCAATTATCAAAGAACAAACATCACAAAACATGAGAGATCGATCCAGTAGTACATCATCATCCAGTTCTGTTGTTTGTTTGTATTATTATTATTATTTTTTGTTTTATTAGTTATTCATAATATTATATTATTGTTCAATAATTCTTCACTTTTGCGATAACACACAGGTATTATTAGTGAGACTGAATAGATTTTATGTAATAAAGCTAAGTTGGTTTTTAAAAAAAAAGAGTTATTGCTGAGTTTAATGTCGGCTCTTCTCAGTAAAAAACAACCTTCCGAACCGGTATTAGAATCAGACTATTCATAAGTGCTTGGAAAGACCTATTTGAATAAAAATATTTTCATTTCATTTCTTCTATGTCATCATCTTCAAGTTCCAGCACAACGTCGTCGTCATCAAAGTCTTTTACATAACCGAAGCAAAGCTGAGACGAAATGAAAATAAATAGCTCACCTTCTATCATGTCAGGTACTCAAATCGATTACACGAATATAATTTGTGCCGAGCCCTCAAATAGCAAAATACGGTTAGATAAAGACATAAACTACCGTCAATCACCTGTGCATTCTTTGCAATCAGAAGTCGATCTGTGTGACGCTGATCCGACTTACAACGATTCATCGCTACGACGCTCTTTCAGTTCATCAACCAACACGTCTGACAGGGATGGGGCACATGATGGTGACGATGCAATTGTTTCCTCAGAATAAAAAATCTAGGAAGCGCCTGCGCAATCCGTCTCAATGGAAACAAAATATTGTTAAATCTCTTCGAAATACCGGAAAAGCCTACCAATCACTTTCTAAATCTAACAAAGTAATTGTGTTTGTAGACTTCGTTGTTCCGATAACATAACCCCTGAGCGAAATATACGACTATTATTGGCAGCTAAGTAATTTTGACTTGAAGCGATCATTTATCAAGGCATGCACGATGGAGGTGAAACCAAAATATCAGTACAAAAATGCTGCCCATCCTCGTAAACCAAACACAGCCATTTATTTTACAGCTGATTGCCAAAGAATTCGCGTTTATAAAACCTTTTTTTATCAATACACTAGATACTCGTATTACAGAGAGACAGATAAGAACTGTGAAACTGAAAACTAATGGCCTTGTGGAAGATCTTAGAGGGCGTTCTAGAAGCCGAGCCCCGATTAACCCAAATCTTGTACATGATATTAAGGACCATATTAATAGTCTACCGCGCATAGAATCACATTAACTAAGATTTTCTACTTCAAGAGATTATATGGATGGCAGCAAGAGTATAAAAGAGATATGTAGGGACTTTAATAATAATCAAAACAAATCTCACGCCCATACTGGGTTTTTTACTTAATATTTACAACTGAAATTAATATAAGCTTTTTTTAAGGCCAAAAAATATTTATGAGACTAATGATATATATAATATGAGACAAGATATAAATATATGAATATGTATTATTAACGAAACTAAATGTGCTGTTTATGATCTCGAAGCTGCAATGACCTGTCGTAAAGGCGATGATTCATCTTTATATTATAGGTCAAGACTTAATTGTTATAATTTTACAATAGTTGAACTAGCTTCTAAATCAAAACATAATAAAAAAAGAAGAACGTTAGTGAACTAGGTGCATATGAAGAAGTATATTGCTATTTTTGGAAAAGAAGACATGGTAATAAAGGGGCTATTGAAATAGGTTTCTGCGTTTTTGATTACTTAAAGTCCCATCAGTGAAAATAATGCAGACAAAACTTTAAATCTAATATTTTATTCAGAAATTGTAATGGTCAAAACAAAAATATATTGCCAGTTTATAGCAGTTTAGGCCACTGCATAAGACAGTGGCCCATTTTGACAACATTCAATCAATAACGCATAAATATCTAATTAAGGGACATACACAGAAAGAGGGAGACAATGCACATAGTTTAATTGAAAAGAAATAAAGAGAAACCTAAGATCTGGTCCTATTGACAAACCGCAACAATATATGCCTTTACTAAGAGGTGCTAGAAAAACTGGCACCCCAATTAGAGTTAAAGAGTTAAGGTTACAATTTTTTATAGACTTAAATGTGTTGCAGAAGGAATGGGGGTATAACTTTATTTAGGATGTTGATAAAAATGCAGTGGGTTTGAGGGACTTAGATAGCAAGATAAAAGTGTTAAAATTAGTTAAAGACGAGCTATTTTTATTTTACTATAAAAATACATATGCTGAAAAAGACTAAGAAATAAAATGAAAAAAGCGTGTGAAATTACAATAACGAATGCTTATAGTCCAAAATGGTGCTTGCAGAAAATAAAAAAAAGATCTAAATTATCTTATAAGAACTAAAGCAATCCCTAGTATCTACGCCTGGTTCTATGACTCGCGTTTATAATTATTTTTAATAAATTAACTTAATGATCTATTTTGATCTCATTTTAGTGTTGAATCAAGATATGTTATTTTTGCTGTTTATTTAAAAAAAAGTGAATGGTTGATTATGTTAATTAGTTGAGTTTGATAAAAGTTTTTTTATTTCGTAAATTCTTTCTTAGACATTTTTATAAATATTTTTTGGCCAGTTATTAAATATAACAAAATGACTTTTACTTTATTATTTTTCTACTCTATTGATAAGAAGTATTTCATTGTTTTATATTATTTTATCAAAGGTTTACATAGTATTTGGAGATTATTTCAAACCATTGATTTTTATAAACTTACCTTAATTGAATACCAGGTGGTAATGTTATGTTGGTAGCAGTACCAGTAGATTAGTGTTTAATGATGATTAGTGAGGGAAAATTTCAAAATACACGATTTTGAAACCAAAGTCTGTTTTTCACTTTCCTTTAATTTAACTAGTCTACAATAATTAAACTAGCATATTGTAAAATCTGTCACCATGTTCAAATATAACATTAGAAATTAATCGCCTCTTTTTTAAATAGGCACAATTTGTTTATGTATCGTTAAGTAAAAAATTGACTCAAAGTCAAATATGCCAATAATATTAAATTGATTTCGGAAAATAAGTGTCATTTTTTTTTTAATGACTAATTAACAAATGTTCTAATTAGTTATACGTAAAGGTTTAGTGTCCAATCATTAAAACAATCCCTACCCTACGGTTAATAACAAAAAAAATAAAAATAAACGCTTAACCTAGAGCAATAAAATTGAAAATCTACAAAACGGCTAATTCTTCTATTACATTTTTGGTGTTTACCAAAAAACAAGAATTTTGGATTAAGCCACTTCAATTCTAAAGGTGCGTATATATATTAAGATGTGCAAAAGAAGAAAAAACTGCTTGAAGAAGGCTCAACAAGCCTTCCAATTGTAGGCTACGTTTCGAATAGAAGAGTTTTTAATGACAGTGAAGAAAAAATACTGGCCGAGTATTTACTTCATTGTTCCCAAATTAATTACGGATTAACAACCAAAGGAGTACGAAAACTAGCGTTTCAATTAGCGATGAAATATAATAAAGAAATTCCTAGCTCGTGGAGGGCCAATGAATGTGCTGGCGATGACTGGCTGAGATTGTTTATGCGCCGCAATCCGAGATTATCGATAAGAGCCCCGCAAGCAACCAGTATTGCCCGAGCGACGAGCTTTAATCAAAGCAATGTTGAATTGTTCTTTCAACATTATACTGAGATACTAGGGCGAGACAATTATACTGCATCAGCTATATGGAATATGGATGAAACTGGCATAACTACTGTACAGAAACCAAACAGAGTAGTAGCAGGAAGAGGGACCAAGCAAGTAAGTTCAGTCACATCTGCAGAGCGTGGCGTGCTGGTTACAGTAGCGACTGCAGTTAACGCCATTGGAAACAGTATTCCTCCGATGTTCATATTCCTGAGACAAAGATTTAAAGATCATTTCATTCGTGATGCACCCCATGGGTCGGTTGGAAGTGCGAATGGAAGTGGTTGGATGCAGGAAGATGATTTCTCCATCTTTTTGAATCATTTTAAGACTCATGCAAGACTATCTAAAGACAATAAATGCATTCTTCTGTTAGACAACCACAGCTCCCATATAGCACTAAAGAATATTGACTTTTGCAGAGACTCTGGCATAGTCCTGTTGACGTTCCCACCGCACTGCACACATAAGATGCAGCCGCTTGATTGTAGTGTATTTGGACCACTGAAAAAAACCGTGAATGCATGCTGTGACAACTGGATGAGATCAAACCCTGGGAAAGTTATGACAATATATGATATTCCTAGTATCGTCCGAGACTCCTTTCCGATCGCTGTAACATATTGCAGTTTCTAGTAGGCCTTCAGACCAGATTCCGCCAACAAGACGTCAGACTGAAGCAATTCCCTCTTCATCGTCATTAAACGTGCAAGCAGTGTCGGCTGATAATTTGCTACCCCTCCAGCGTGATTTGATGACACCCACACCATTAGTGACACCACCATTGGCAGCTTCACCCGCTACACCAGCTTCCCCATTACTGCCAAAAACGCCTCCTGAATCAACTTTGCCTACATCAATGGTCTTGCCATCAACAACTGTTTTTGAAGCAAATGTATCTATTCCATCGACATCGTCTGATAATTTGCACGTTCCATCTATCTCTTCAGTCAGTGTCCAAGACGTCCCAATGACATCGTTTAGTCCCTATGAAGTTAAACCTCTACCAAAGGCAGGGCCCAGGAAGAATAATGGAAAGGGAAGGAAAGGCAGGAAAACAGCAATAATGACCGATACTCCAAATAAGAAAGAAATTCAAGAACAAGAAGAAAGGAAGCTTAGAGCCAAATAAGTTAAGAAACCAATTTTGCAGAATACTAAAGAGACACCAAAGCCAAAGGCTTCAGTTTTCAAGAAAACTAATAAAAAAAATATTAAAAAAACACTGAAGAAGAAAAAGGATGCTAAAAAAACTAAGGATAGTGATAATTCAGACAACGAAGATTATTTTTGTTTAGTGTGTGTGGAATCCTTTTCAAACAGTAAGTCAAATGAAAAATGGGTGCAATGCCTTGAATGTCATCGGTGGGCCCATGTAGATTGCACTAACTACGAAGTAAGTTATGTGTGCCATAATTGCTTATCTGAATAAGCTCTCATTAGATGATATTGATTATTAAAGAAGATTGTTATGAAACATAACAACATAATAGGGAAACCATGAAAGTATAATATTTTTAATAATTGTGATATTAATGTGCAACCTAAAAGGCTGATTTGAAATAAATACGTTGATTATAAAAGTATATTTGTTTTTATATGCAATGTTACAACCATCCCTTTACACTGTTACAACCAACCCCAGGGGTCGGGATGGTGGTAACAGATTTTTTTTTTTGTTTGTTTAGCCGTTTTTCTCAAAATTTGTTATGTCAGTCGTATTTAAGTTAGTCCTAAAAGATTGTTGAAAGATCAACCTATCACGTGAACCCATTAAAATTTTGATATTCCATGAGGTCTGTAAGATAATATAAGAAAATTGAATTTTGTTACGTTCATCCCTGGTCTCCCCTATTTATACTTACCATAAATGTAATCCTGTAAATGTAACCATAATATTATCGATTGTTTTTTTGCAATGGTTTATAAGTAGGTAAGTCTTGAAATTCCCTGTACCTAGTATAAAACATTAAATAATACCTAATATTGTAAGAAATAGGTAACATAAGTAGGTATATATTTGATAAATTTGTTGTTGCTTCCAGCCTTAACACCTTTTAGTTTTATAACCGCTTCATGCAACTATAGTGATGATAAGGAACTGGAACTGCGTTCGATATATCCATTAGATTTGATGAAGATTGAAGTATTCAAGAAGAGTCAAAAACAATCACTTAAAGCCGTTATAAGTAACAAACCGTCAGAATACTATGAATTGGAAAACACTTTCAAGAAGGAGGTAAAATATAGAACGGTTAGAATTGGGTGGTCAAGCAGAATGTCGTTTTAGAATTAGCAGAAGTTTCCTTGAATTCGACGACAGATTTGTGCGAATATAATGTAGTCATAATTAATAAGTCACTACACAAAGTTATGCATGGTCCTGCCTAGTCTAGGTACACAAAATAGTATAGGTACGTTTTGTTAAGAAATTTGTTTCGGATCCCACCATATCAAAATTGTAAATGTTCAGTCATTTTTGTTAAGCCATGGTACCTACATGGATATATTGTCAAATTTTGTCATAGTGCCCGTAAGAGTTCTCAGCTGTTCTATGAGAGTAGGTACTAAACTATTGTAATTTCAAGCTGAATTGCTTGATATATTCGGTTTTATCTCGAAAAATATAACGTCATATTATATAAGTACGTAGGTTCTCCATAGATGCTAGTATATTCTACATCTTTGATCGCAGTTTGTAAACAACTTGTTACAGATATTTTGGAAGCTATGGTGCTTACATGTTACAGAACTAAACAGTGCACAAAGAATATGGCCCTTTACATGTGTGAAAAACTCAAAAAATACGAAAGACTTAAAAAAAGAGACTAGTCGGTCGAAATGGGTTGATAAATATTTATATTTGGGAACAAAAAGGGAAAAAGAAGATAAAGAGCGCCCAGTACCTCTACCAGGACTTGGGCCTACAGATGAAATCAAATTATTTTATTTAAAGACACAATACTTCGGTTGTTGGGATCAGTCAGAACATTGGGTACAATGCGACGAATAACTGTAGGTATCTGCTAATCCGAAAGGACAGGTGGATACTCCATTACTTAATATCTACTAAGTACATACTAACTAAACTATTGGTACTTAACAGACGCATCAGCACATTGGCTATGCTCACCTCCAACAGACATAGGTAGTACCTACCCGTTACATACAACTTTTATCCTTGCAGTACTTCAAAAGCATTAAAAGTTTTAATAATAGGAGTGCCCCATCAAACAGTCAAAAAAACAAACCAGATTCAAAAATAATACGCCAATTTCAGGTATATTATTTTAATGTAACTTAGTGGTTTTTCTCATAAAGAAGGCCCCACATCGCAGTTGCACATATGATTCGTTTAGTTAGAGAAGGTAGGTTACTATTTATTGGGTTTTGACTAAAATCGAGAAGGATACTACTAGAAACAGGGGAGTAGACATAATTTTAGTACCAGTAGTGGAGCATCACTACTTGTGGAGAGATTACGCAACCTCAAAAATGTCATTACCGATTACAACTTGGCATTCAAATAAATGAATACCTATAGCTCGACCACCGCCACCATTTGCAATCAGATTTAGATACTTATACCAACACGCCATATGATGTCCCCTAAACTGATGAAACAGATGATAAGTCTGGTGTATGTTTTGAACAGGTATAACAATTGCAAGGAAATAAAATAAATATAGACAATAATATTAATAATATTGAAAGGAATACAAGGTGTCAAGAAAACCACATTTTAACTAAATATTATCTATTATTTTCTCTGATCATCAATGGTTTGCTCAATAAATTTGTTCAAATAATGTGATTTTTCTTCTACTGTCTTTAATTTTGAATAAACACTCCAGGGAACCTGTAATATAGTATTATTTGTACTTAAAACAGTTAATAAAAAATAGAACAATAAAGCCAGGAATTGAGCTTGGTTTCAAGTGTGGCACCCAGAATACACTGACAATAGTAAATTTGACTTTTGTTAAAGGAAAATGTTATGAAACAGTGGTACTGGTTAAAAAGATACAATAAATATTAAGAGTAGATAGTAGCTAGCTATCACCTCTATAATTTAAGTAGATAATATTCTGTCAATAGGTACTTACAACATGTAAATATAATATTTAAAAAAAAAGGATAATAATATATGTATGTATTACCAATGCTGAATGGAAGCCTAAAGCTTTTAATTCTTTAGCTTTGGTAAAGAAGTGACCTGTTGGTGTATCAGAACTATGTATTATGGCATTTCTTCCGACAATAACAAAAGCTGTCCAAATATTATCATCAGGAGGCCTTTCAAGCAATCCAAATCTTTTGTTTTTGAATAATTCTGTTACTGTCACAGGTTGTCCATCTGGTTTGTTGCATACAACAATATCTAAAAAGCAAGAACTATGTAATCATCATTCATTCTATGCATCTATAAATGCATATCTAATACATGTCAACAATAATATTAGTAAACTGTTATAACTAATACCTCCTCTTTGATGGTGACTTACAATATGGCCTCCTGTCACATATTCTTCACCTCCACGATCTCGTTTAAGGACTCTCATAACATCCAAGACCATTTTTTCAGTTATATTGTATTGTTTTTGATAATCTTCACTTGGTATATAGTCTGTAAATTTTCTTGCCAATATTTTAACATTTTTTTCAGAGAGTAGATTCATTTTAGCTCCTCCACAAAATAATTCTGCCGAGTTATTAATGGTTAAAATTTCTCTGCCATAACCATAGGATTGTTTGCCATATGTTTTTTCTAGAAATTCTGAACTAAGGACTCTGTTCATTAAATCTAAAGGATAAAATCCTATAAGATTCAAATATGATATGCAGCAAGCAAATGATCTACTATGTTTAAGTATTTCTTTTTCTCTTTCTGGTTTTCTTAACTCATTTATAACTTTTGAAAAAAAACATTCATCTGTTTTAGGTATGAGATTAAATGTTCCATAAGTCAGTACTAATCTTTCCAAATCTTTGACTCTGGTCATGGTAATAGAGTCTATTATTGTGTTTGCAATTTTAGTCAGGCATCTTTCATGTAAAGTGAGTGTGGCTGTGCCAACTAGTGCCATGTGCACATTACACATTACTGATAACCGGGGAACTTCATGTTGCAATTTGTCCAACATTCTGTATATTTTATCATCCTGATTTATTTTCATGGAGTAGCGAATTATTTTTAACAGAGCAGCTAATGAAACTTCATGTATGTTTTTGGAACTGTTCATAACAACATTTATTATTTTACCAGTTAATTCCAAACTCCTTATTGGAGTTTTACTTTTAAAAAAACCCATTGAAATAATAGCTAATTCATCTACAGTGAACATTGAAAAATTATCAAATATATGAACTTCAAAATTGTGCATGTCAAATGGTTGTTTTCTCATCACACCCACAAAAAACATTGCCTGTACTAATTGACCTGGAGACAGTTGCTTAGCCTTACTTGCCATCTTTTGCAATGACTTTAAAGTGAAATCACTGACTCGTGAAACATTCACCATATAAAATAATGCAACAAATGATAACATTTGATCTACTGTCCATTGATTTACCCTACTCAGACACACATCATCTAATGCAACCCATATTTCTATAAAGTTTCTAGTTCTAATAGAACTTGTTTCAGGCCATTTGCACAGTGAATAGAACAATAATTCAAGCTCTTGATCTGTTGCAGTTTTTATTTGGTCAGTTAAATAGTCTATGTAGTTATCAAATACTGTGTCCGAAATACATGTATTATTTTTTGAACAATAATCACCAAGTCTAGGAAAAACATCAAATATAAATTCTGCGGACTGTTTAGACCAGTCTAATTTCAGTAGGTTATCAAATTCATCCTTGGACAATGATAAGATCTCTTTTCCGTTATCCAAGCTGATCGCGTATCCCTTGCTCTCCAGGATGTTGTATGCGTATGTATTTTCATGTTCCATAAACATTTTCATACATAATCCTGAACTCACATGTAAATTTTTATGAGGATTTTGTAACCCTTGTTGAGAACGAAGTAACCTTAGCTGACTACGATATTTGGAATATGTCCGCATAACTTTTATTGTGAAAGACATTATAATCAGGACTTTATGCTGGGTGGGCGCCCCGTGAATTTACTATTTATATAAATAACCTGTAAATCAGTCACAATCAGCCGTCCCAGCCCAGACCGAACGAACAGTTATACAGATGAACATTTATTTGCTGTCATGTCAATGTCAATGCTGTCATGCTCATGTCATTACTTTTGTTGTTATTGTAGAGATACGGAAAAAATATTGTATCGATACACTATCGAGTACTTTTGATGTACTTTTAAGCCTGTATCGGTAGTAAAAATGCGAAAAATGGCTCACTAAAAAGAAAAGAGAGATATAGCTCTTTTGAAAGAGCCAATTGAGCCGTTGAACTATGGAGTGTAGAAGTAAAGGAGGACCATCTCAGTGTACTAAAAAGTGTCCGTCGATAGGCAGCAACTTAAGGTAGCGCTGCTGGAGCACGTGGAAGAATTTTAAGTAGAGCGCCACAAATTATTAGATTAGGATACTAAATTAATAAAACAGGAGAGAAACATTTCCGTTTTGTCACAGCGCATTTTTTTAAATTATTATAATATACAGGATGACTGGTGAGATACCTTCGGTACTTATGGAGAGTACTCGTACTCGATTCTCGTTAAAATGATGTAATAAAATTAGGTGCTTAATTTTTGACCAAAATTTCTCTAAAAATAAGTGAAATGTGGATATTATACTCTCTAAACACGCCGCGGTGTTTGTTGTTTAAGTTGATCTAGTCCCGTGCGGCACGCGCTAGTCCAGGCTACTATGCGGCGAACTATGCATCACACGAGGCGGTACACATTTTGAACAATTTGAAGGTAGGTAGGTAGTTTAATTAAATTCAATCGTTGTACATAGCTATGATTCCATTTTTTAAATACGCAAATAACATAAAAAATACCAAGGTTTTCAGTGGCTCTGTAGATTTAACCTTGTCTCAAATTCTATTGTCTACATTCTATACTTTATTTAGTCAACAAATTAGTGACTACCTAGGTATTTTTGCCTGTCCTAAGCCAGGATTAAAGTATGAAGGGAAAACGGATCATGCTCACGGGGATCATACATAGGGAGAGCTTGATGTAGGTAGGCAACAGCTGTACAGTGTACGTACCTATGTATTCTGTGTTGATAGCGCGCTGCGCGTATCCAAAAATTGCGCAGGTAAATACGGGACTCTCGGAGTACTGCTTACTAAGTTTACTAAGAAGTAATTTAATATTTATTTTTAATGTTATTTTTTTCATCACATATGATCGCCAACTATCACACCCTCAAATATTGAAGGTATCTCACCAGTCATCCTGTATAGACAAACATGAGTATGGAATAAAATTATACAGTGTTTTTAAGTACTCCAATCAATTTTAAACAGCAAATAGAAAATAGTATTAAAGAATTACCGGAAACCAACCCAGCACACTTCACTCTGTTCTTATCATTTCCACTTGCTACACTAGCGCTACTTCAGTGAGAATTCGAAAACTAATTTGCTGTTTACAAGTGAACACTTTTTCGACTTCCTTCTACACTCCATACCCCAAAGCATTCTGCTTTATAACACATTTTTATGAATTCATTTTTATGAAATTTAAAAGGAGCATAAATTGTGGTAAACATATCCGACGTTAGTTTTGTTCGCCAACAAGTCACTGACCCCGTAAAGAGGCTCCTCTTCCTTTTAATTCTTCTCTAAGTTGTGGAACCAACCCCCGACACATTAATCCTGACAATAATTGAACATTCAGCGGTAATACGAAGTCTCTTGTGTAAAAAACAAGCAAAAAACCGATAAGTGTGAAACGTCAGAATCATTGTTAAGAGTCAAGCGAAACCAGCGCCATATGTAAACGCTTTGCGTTTTCTTCCGTATTAATAGCATTATTGTATTTAAATATTTGTGTGGTGTTACCAGTTACAAAAATAGTTTTAGACGTCGTTTTAAAAAAAAAGAGCCATTATAATAACCGCGGTTCCTAAACACAACCATGCATGAGAGTTTAAGTCAAATTTGTTAGAAATAATGAATTAAGCAGCACGCACAGAATATTGTAAAAATTGGTTAATGTCCAAATTAGCTAACGAGCACCAAGTATTATTATTTAGGTGTTTGTGATAACTTGTTACAACTTAATCATGTCTCAAACGGAGGAAGCTATGGACGTTGCAGATGTCGGCGACAATTCTGTAAGATACAAAACATTAGCTATTCACCGTATCACAACGCTCTCAACGACGTTAACTATTACTTATTTATGATTTTTATTTTATAGAATGAATCATCGAGCGACACGACTTCATCTAGAGGAAAAGAAGGAGATTTTGAAAGTAAAATTGAAACTGATCGTTCCAAACGATTCGACTTTTTACTGAAACAAACAGAGATTTTTTCGCATTTCATGACAAATACCCCCAAAACTGGCACCAGCCCTCCCAAACCTAAAGCTGGGAGACCCAAAAAGATAAAAGATATTGATTCTTCAGGAGCAGCTGGAGAGTAAGTTCTTTAAAACATATAGATTCAACACCACAATCAGTCTACACAACAACAACATAATTATATGTTAAACAATTAGTAGTATACAAACATTTTTTTTACCAAAGTAAAACAGGAATAATAATAATTTCAGTAACAAAATTAGATTAATGTCTGAATTGAGATTTGATTGTGTTTCAATCAAAAATGGCAGGTTCTTCTTCATCACAGCCTTTGATAAAGATGAACATGTAATTTTTGTATGATTTAAGAGTAGATTTCTGAGGTAGTAGTACTTTGTCCTGACTAGGTCTAGACTCTGTTATACTATGGCTTACACTGAATAAATGGATTTGAATTATGCCTACATAATGCTTGAATGCTTTCAAACGTTTTTTATATTTTTAGTAGAAATTAGTATGTTAATAAGTAATCATTACAATTGTGTTGTGTTTTAAAACTATTCAATAATATTTGCTCCGGAATGGACATATATTTTAAAATCATGCACCTCTTGGAATAGTTGCTTGTAATTATTTTTATTTTGTTAAAAGAACAGTTTAAGCTATAATATAATATATTATTTCCTCACAGAAATGTTTAAACATTGCATGGTGTAACCGTATAAACATATTGATATCAATTTTAGGAAAGAATAGAAGTTTTGCAGTCATGGCTTTCTAGAACATAAAAAATAGTTTTAGAGACGTGCTTGGGTGTGTAGCTCTTGCTTCACCAGGTTACATCTTTACATACAAAATCTTGTTTTGAAATGAGTAAACAATTGCTGAGTTTATTGTGGGCTCTTCTCAGTAAAACTCTGTGCAACCTTCTGAGTCTGACCATTCATAAGTGCTGTGAAGGCCTATTTTAGTCAAGATATTTCATTTGAAATTGTGGTCCCTCAACATGCAATGTATAATTTTTTATTGTAGCCATCGTCATCGAAAAACGGAACAGGAAGAAGATGAAGAACTCCTTGCAGAGACCAATATAAAAACCAAAGCAATATTCCGTTTTGAAGCGTCACCTCACTATGTTAAAAATGGAGAAATGCGAGACTATCAAGTCCGAGGCCTAAATTGGATGATTTCCCTCTATGAAAATGGTATAAATGGCATATTAGCAGATGAAATGGGTCTTGGAAAAACCCTCCAAACTATATCTCTTCTAGGCTATATGAAGCATTTCAAGTTAGTAATGCAAATAACCAATGGCTTTTTTTATTTACCTATATAAAATTGCTTAATCTTTAATTTTATTATGATTCTTAGATTCTTTATGACAAATTTAGTTTAATTAATATACGGTTTCAGGAATGTTCCTGGTCCACACATTGTCATTGTGCCAAAATCAACACTTACAAATTGGATGAATGAATTCAAGAAATGGTGTCCATCAATTAGAGCTGTATGTCTGATTGGTGATCAAGAAACCAGGGTAATTATTTATATGTTAGCTTTGGCCTGTGATTTCACCTAAATGGAATGTTATTTATATACAAAGCCTAACATATGATTTCCTAGTGGCCTTATGAACCATTATGATCTCCTATTTCCAACAACTAAGTAATTTTTATATTTTCCTATTGATAGATGCAACCAGACAGATTCTACAACTGATATAAATTTTCTCTTTTGTTATTAACAGAACACATTTATTCGTGAAACACTTATGCCTGGAAACTGGGATGTATGTATTACATCTTATGAAATGATAATTCGTGAAAGATCTGTATTCAAAAAGTTCACTTGGCGTTATATGGTGATTGATGAAGCTCACCGCATCAAGAATGAAAAGTCGAAACTTTCAGAACTTCTCCGTGAGTTCAAAAGTATGAACAGGTTGCTTCTTACTGGTACCCCACTGCAAAACAATCTGCATGAGCTGTGGGCTCTTCTTAACTTCCTTCTACCAGATGTCTTTAATAGCTCAGATGTAAGTAGATAGTTTTTACACGTTTCTTGTCTTACAAGGCGGTTGCGTATTTTATTAATATTTTTAAACAAGTAATTGAATAAACAAAACGTTGCTTGTGAAATAATTGAAATTGGCTTGCAGCCTGGAGATTATCCACATAATTCATAATGTCTCATTATTTTAAACTAAAATGGCTTCTTACAGGACTTTGACTCCTGGTTCAACACTAATGCTGCTCTTGGTGACAATCAATTAGTATCTCGATTGCATGCTGTCCTAAGACCGTTTTTGCTCAGACGTCTTAAATCTGAAGTGGAGAAGAAACTTAAACCGAAAAAGGAGTGTAAAGTATACGTCGGTCTCAGCAAAATGCAGAGAGAATGGTATACCAAGGTTCTTATGAAGGATATTGATGTTGGTAAGTTTTTTTATGTTTCTTTGTTGCTATAGGACGTTTGCATCTGTTTGTTAGGAACAGATTATTTAATCCATTCTTTATTTAACCTTAATATAACTTCTAGTTAATGGAGCTGGCAAAGTGGAGAAAATGCGATTGCAAAACATTCTTATGCAGTTGCGTAAATGCTGCAACCACCCTTACTTATTTGATGGCGCTGAGCCTGGCCCGCCGTACACAACGGATGAGCACCTGGTCTACAACTGCGGGAAGCTCGCTATATTGGACAAGTTGCTGCCTAAACTCCGCGAACAAGACTCTCGAGTATTGATATTCTCACAGATGACAAGGATGTTAGATATACTGGAGGACTATTGTCTTTGGAGGCAGTACAAGGTAGAATTTTATTACAAACTACATGTCCTCCTTTCCCTATTATTCACACAATCACATGATCTGACTATATACAAGTTTTCATCAATATCTGTCTAATTGTTCTTGAGCTATAAAAGGACATACAGACAGACAAAAAAAATAGTATAGTCGAATTGGCGTCACTGAAAGGAAATGATCGTACATATTTATAAAGTAGTAAAGAATAGGTGGGAAAAATATGGATTTGTAATTAAAGAAATGCTAGACATTATTATAGGTTTCCCGTAGTTTGTTATATTTACCATGTGATTTTCACGCTTTCGACGTTTGAAAAATATGGCGGATAACAGACAAATCTATTGAATTTCTTAGATATCGACCATGATATTTGTCAAATGTCGAAGTTTTGTTGAAATGTCGACATTGAAGTAAAAAATGCGAGAATTGGGTTCAAATGACAGCCCGGACTCAAAAAGAAACATTTTGCGTATCGTGCAATACCTTTATTTATTTAAAATCACGATGTATACATTTTAGTACTGCCGCTTGGATGGTCAAACTCCCCACGAGGACAGAAATCGGCAAATAGAGGAGTACAATGCAGAAGGCAGCGAAAAGTTTGTTTTCATGTTGTCGACGCGCGCCGGTGGTCTCGGCATTAACTTGACTTCGGCAGACGTCGTCATCATTTACGATTCTGATTGGAATCCTCAGATGGATCTTCAGGCTATGGACAGAGCTCATCGTATTGGTCAAATGAAACAAGTAACTATCGACATACTTTATTATCATTTTGAAGTACAGCCTCCAGAAGTAAATTAAAATAGAATCTGTAGTTTTATGAAAGCTTAAAATTATTAATTGAATCTATTTCTATAGGTAGGTATATAAAAAGTTTAAAGACAACCTTTTTCATTATGCATGTTTGTATTACCTAGGTACGTGTATTCCGCCTTATAACGGACAACACAGTTGAAGAGAAAATTGTGGAACGAGCTGAAGTAAAGCTCCGTTTGGATAAATTAGTTATTCAGTCCGGGCGGCTGGTGGACCAAAAGAACCAACTCAATAAAGATGAGATGCTCAACATGATTCGACATGGCGCCAACCATGTCTTTTCGTCTAAAGACTCTGAAATTACTGATGAAGATATCGACAGCATATTGGCGAAGGGAGAACACAAGGTATATAAGTTTCAAAGTATTAACAAGGATTCGTCAAGGAAAATTAATAAAAAATATATGTTTTATTTGTAGACTGAAGAACTTAAACAAAAGTTGGAAAGCCTGGGAGAATCTTCGCTTCGTGCTTTCTCAATGGATACACCTGGAGCAACAACAGATTCGGTTTATCAATTTGAAGGTTTCAACTTTTATTGTCATTTTTTTTTTCAAATGTGTAATGTATAGTTTAGTTTTTAGGTAATACTAGAAATTGTTAATAATAATTCAATGTGCACCATTATTACATTTTGTTTGTGTACTTAGGAGAGGATTATAGAGAGAAACAAAAGGTTACACTGGGTAGCTGGATAGAGCCTCCAAAGCGCGAGCGTAAAGCTAACTACGCAGTGGATGCGTACTTCCGTGAGGCACTCCGTGTCTCCGAACCCAAGGCGCCCAAGGTACAGGTAAATAAGTGTAAAGAGCTAAAAGCGGAAACCGGCGCTGCAGCGATCACTCGGTGGTGGTACTATTAAAATTTATATCATGTAACCATTGTCTTATGTAATTGTATCACATTAATTAGCTCTTTATACTGGCTTAGAATATATATTTTTATCTGTTATTTATGTTACTTATTTGTTTGTTTTATACATAACATTGATCATAAATTATATTTATCTCTTATTTATATATATTTATGTAATAAATAACATCACAGTAACATGCTTTACTATTTATGTATGTAGTTTTACTGCTTGTATACACTGATACGGAAACATGGCCTAGCATGTTGAGTTCGTTCGTTTTTTTAGAATAAAGGCCTAAGCACGACTATCATAAGCGTATCGTCATCGAATCGAGTGCGCCGACAACAATGCTTTGGGAAATTGAACATCACGGTATGCGCCATGTTCCATTTTCTATGCAAACCAGCTTTTTGGCCCCCTCGATACGATGACGCTACGTTTCCGATAGATATTCTGGCACTGAACTTGTTAAAAATATTGTTAGAATTTCACTGTTTGTTTCTACATTCATAAACAATGTTAAGACTAAGGAAATAAAGTTAAAGTTGAGGATATAACAACGAATTTCGTCTGTTTAAATACTCAAAAAGTATAAAATTGGGGGATTTTATAAACATTTTATTTGTGTTTTTCGAATTGGCAATTAAACCTAAGTACGTATGCAAAAAATTATTGTGGCCATGTTTCCGTGTCGATGAGTGTATTTATTTATTCGCCGCGAATATTATGTATTACGTAACTATTAACATTCGCTTGTATGTGATTGCAGGCACCGAGGCCTCCCAAGCAGCCAATTGTGCAAGACTTCCAGTTCTTCCCGCCTCGACTCTTCGAACTTCTGGACCAAGAGATTTACTTTTACCGAAAGACTTTGGGGTACTCGTTTCAATCTGTATTTTGTTGTACATAACTATTGTTGGGTGACATTTCCATTCAAGGAAGTATTAATCAATTTTGTCAGAACCAAAATTTGTTAAATCTTTATTAAAGAGGACAAAATTGTAAATATTAACCTTTTACAATGATACTTACTAGGGAATAAAAAATATAATTTAAGGTCATTAAAAATCTATCTTGTTCAAAGCAGTTTTGTTGCATGAACATTTAAGATTGTTCTGTGTCTAGGTCTTTGTTCCATATCACTAGTTAGTTAGAGATCAGATAACAAAATTAGAAGAAAGTCTCAAGTTATTTATTTATAAAGCTGTAACCAAGTGTTCATAAAACAGGTACAAAGTGCCGCGCAACCCCGAGCTAGGTCCAGACGCAGCCAAGATCCAAAGAGAGGAGCAACGCAAAATAGATGACGCCGAACCCCTCACAGAAGAAGAGGTACAGGAGAAAGAACAACTCTTGACTCAAGGTAATTTATCATTCATCATAGCATTATTTGTTCACTTGAAGAAAATAACTAGTTATTTTGGTACTGTACAGTCATGGGTTTAATTATATAATCAAGGAGACTTCTAGATTATCTGATGTCATAAATTTATCGTAAGTAGTAACAGTGTTGTTGAATTATGTGAAGGATGTCATATTATTACTGAACATCCATATTTTTGCCTGTGACTGTACTCAAATTGTGCAATATATGGCCCTTTTACTAATAATAAGTCGTTTATCTGGAACTGTATCCGTTTAACCGAAATTGATTCTTTATTTTATATAATCTAGGGTTTTATAAATGTAACATGGCGTCTATGATGGCAAATAATAAAGGCTCTAACTCAAAAGTCTATTTTTATTATGTATTAAGCTGCAATTTGAATCTAATATTTTTTATAATGTCTGATTAAAGAATAAATATGTACTTATATTAAGTAAATTGTTTTAGGATTTACTAACTGGACAAAACGTGATTTTAACCAGTTCATCAAAGCAAATGAAAAGTATGGGCGAGATGACATCGAAAATATAGCAAAGGATGTGGAAGGGAAAACTCCAGAAGAGGTGATTTTCCTCATTTTTTAAAATAAATTTCAATGATGTTATTTATTTATGTAACATTTAAATACCAATATGTCGTGTCTATATTTTAGGTTATGGAATATTCAGCTGTATTTTGGGAGCGATGTCATGAACTTCAGGATATTGACAGAATCATGGGCCAAATCGAGCGGGGTGAAGCTAAAATACAGAGACGAGCGTCTATCAAGAAAGCGCTGGACGCCAAAATGGCGCGTTACAGGGCACCATTCCATCAGCTGAGAATTTCATATGGTACCAATAAGGGAAAAAATTACGTGGAGGAAGAGGACAGGTAAATTAAAGCGTTTATTTTTCTGTATTACTTTGTATTTTTAAACGCACGTAATTTTGAACATTTCTGTCGGAAGGTTTGCTTTTATAATATGTACATGTTTTCTCCTTTGAATTTCGTAGAATTTCCTCAATCTTATGTTCATTTTGTGTAATTCATTTGATGTAAGTGCAAATGATAAAAAACCCCATAAATGTGTTTTAAAAACTGCCTATGCTAAGTTGATTACGATTTTTCGCAATATCAAAAAGATTTAAGTGCTTTTAGCTGCATGGAGCAGCACAGGTATACTAAAATGTGTACAATTTTATAGGTTTCTGGTGTGTATGCTGCACAAGTTAGGTTTCGACAAGGAGAATGTTTACGAAGAGCTTCGCGCATCCGTGCACACCGCGCCGCAGTTCCGCTTTGACTGGTTCCTCAAGTCTCGTACAGCCGTTGAATTGCAGCGCAGGTAGCTTTGCTTATGTTATAACTAGCTGCCCCCCGCGGTTTTACACGCGTTCCCGAGGGATGTCACGTTTTCTCAGGATAAAAAGTACCCTGTATGGTTTTCTAGGATATGCTCTATCTATGTGCCAAGTTGCATCTAAATCCGTTAGTTTTTGCGTGCAAGAGTAACAAACATCCATAACCTACAAACTTTTGAATTTATAATATTAGTGGATAAAAATATAAAAAAAACGATTTAAAAAAAAATACCTTACTCTATAATTATGAACATGAAGTAATATTTTTTTTTAAGCTGAGTTGTATCATTAATTAAAAGTTGTTCAGCTTGACAATCCCAAAATAGGCTTTGAAATGATGACATTAAAAGTATACACTTGCAATATTCGATTTATAGTATTGTTTTATATAGCGCATTCGAATTGTTGAATAATGTTGTGTATTTATTTAGGTTTATTGTTATATTTCAGATGTAATACTCTTATCACATTAATTGAAAGAGAGAATCAAGAGTTAGAAGAAAAGGAGCGCGCTGAGAAGAAGAAAAAGAGTGGGAACGCTAATCAGAATACACCGGGTAATGCATCTAACAAAGGTGCAAACACAAGTAAACGCAAGGCTGATAATGCTCCCGATTCAGTCCAAAAACACAAGAAAAAGAAGAAATAAAATGTTATTAATGGAACAACGAAAGTAAGAAGAAAATAAAACTGGATGGTAGCTTTTACATACACAATTCTAATGACAAATCAATATTTGGATAACATTATTTTTTAAAGCAGCGTCCCAATTCTAGATTAGTGTAGTTCCAATTAATTTTGTTAATTTTATTTTAATCGTTAATATTGTAGAATTGTATAATGATACAACCTTCCAGAAACTGATTGTATTAATTACGTATTTATACATGCGCGTTTGTATAATATTTCATTAAATACTTAATTAAATATTTTGTGTGTATATGTTTCATTGATTCGAGCTACTTTTCGTGACAGTGATTTAATAAAATTGCTTTTCATATTTCGAATATTATGGCAAATGTTATTTCTTTAACAAACCTTTAATATTTACTTAGTTTTAAATATGCCTCCCATCGTGGCTTATAAAGGCGGATCTATCACGAAGCGCACGCCTGTATTTGAGTCTACTTAGCGAAAATATCTGCTCCCAGAATTTATCGAAATATTCTAATATAATAATAATTATAATTTATAAGGATTCATTTAAAAGTGAGGAAAAAATCTGATATCTTATTTTAGTTTGTCACTGAGAAATATTACATATTCATAGTTTTTCCTCATAGCCAAACATATTTACACTGTAACTCTCAGAAGTAAATTGGCTCGAGCGGGGCGGTCGGTCGACCCGCCTTCCATCGACTGCGATCCCGCATTGCAGCGGCGGTACGTTTCCCGTTAAATTGTTCGTGTGCTAAAAACCTTCCGCTCTTGTGCGTGCGTCTTGTGTATGAAGCTTCCGCACTCTCGTTCATCTGAATCTGGCCCATGGGTGCCCGCAGGATCAAATTTGGGAGGTGCATCTGCATCCAAATATGATATACTACTACTATTTAAACAAAATAATTGATAAGATTTAATTTAATAATCTTGCATGATTATGATATTAGTAGGCGATGTAAAATTTGCCAGGCACGCCTTTATTAATATGAAATCAGTTGGTCAACGATGGGAGACGCGAGACTAAATGGCCTGGTCATCAAGTTTATAAGAGAAGGGTATATATTAAGGATTTCTTTGTATATTTTGCACCCCTATCCGGGGCCCATGCTCTGCCCCATAAAATATACCTACTCACTAAAGCATTATAGGTCCTGAGTAACCAGCGCCGGCCCTGGGTAAAGCGGGAGAAGCGGTCGCTATAGGCGTAGATGGAAAATGGTGCCAAAGTAAATAGCTAATAACATAGCGGCAGGAACTATGCTTATGATTAAAATGCACGAGTGTTATATTTAGAGCTTCTTGATTAACTTCAATGAATGTTGATTGATAGCAATACAAATTATTTAACTAAATTGATGTGATTTAAAACCATTCAACTAAAGGGTGTTGAAAGGCAATCTCGCTCCATCATTTATCAGACACAGAGGATAATAGAAACATTTACCTGAAATGAAGCTTATCACTTTTTTCGCTTATTTCCACTCCTTTTCTACCTACCCATACATAGCTTTCTTTTTCTTCTCAACCGGTTCCTTCACAACTAGGGAGGGCAAGCTCGCCACTTTTTCATTATGTCGAAATCACCTTAACTCACTTAATAATCGTTTTAGTTCGATACAACGTATCTATTAAATACAAGACCGTTATTTGATATCGCCTGGTGGATGTGGTGCCAATGTGATACGGTTGTATTTTCATGGTTTACATTTGAAGGAATGCTATATTAAGTTTTGGGATGAATAAATAAAAACATATTTGAAGCAACATCATATTATTTAATATGTGACGCGTGATTGATTACATTGATAATAATTATACCTCAAATTATCTTTTATATAATATCATTGAAATTTATAATTTAAGCATTGATAGCTGTAATACTACATTGTTTTTATTCTAAGGTAACTACTAAGTTACATGATAGGTAACTATTATAAATAATTGTCTTCAGACAAGTGAGATTGATAAACATTTCTAATAATTTGAAAAGGTTAAGTAATTTAAATATCAATTTAGCAGACTAAATTACTTTGAAAGAATTGGCAATCGAAGTACTTGGAGGAGCCGGCATAACTTCTCGTCTATAGAAACGTCTGAAGGTATTTTCTGATCTCCCAGTTTCCTTTGGACATAATTTCGCCATCCATTACTAGACCACCTTTTGGAAGCAACTGTCGACCTTACCCTGCCAGGAGGTGCTATTATCCCAGCTTTTGTAAGTAGTTTAACTTAGTGACTGAATTCAAATCGTTCCAATTTTTTATATTCCTCGTCTAGCCCCACATTTCCAAACTTCCTAGGTCAATTCTTGTGTTTTGGGAGTCGGTAGGTGTCGTATTCTGAAAGGGGCCACTCTGGACTTGAGGTCTGCTCTCCAGAAGATACGACTCCACCTCGGGACTATTATTAAAAATACACCTTGTGCCCGGTTGAGATGAGTCAGTACCTTGAGAATAAGATAAGCCTGGGGGTCGAAGTCCTGGAGAAAGCATCATGAAAACAGGCTTGAGAATTATTGATATCCAGTGTAACATAATTGATGACAACATGAGCTTATTTTGAGCCGTACAAATCTTTCACAGGAATTCCAAATTTCTGATATATTATATCTGTGCATACCGGAACAGATGCCGTTCCGGTGGCGATCGGAAGCGAGATAGATGATCTCCGCGCCCCTTGTATTTGCCTGGTATATAATGACCAACAATGTGAATATGATGACTATCTATTATATGTAATATTTGGAAAGTTATGTCCATTAAAGTACTCGATATTTTCCATCTTGGCCTTCCATATTAGAAGTGGGTAGGACGATCAATCTGAAGTCGTGTAACAAAGTCAGTCCTTTTTAGTTAAGCTCGAAATAACGGTCATATATAATATTTAAATTGCAGTTTAAAAGCAGGGAAGTGTGTATATTAATGGTAAGTACCTTAAAGATGGTACGATACATAGGTAACCGTTAGTGCAAAACGGTTGGGCAAATTTCAAAACTTTATTTTTTGCGTGTAACATCACGAGATTATAATGAATGAAACTCTATTTCACGATCTGTTCCAATTTATATTTATTTTTCTTAATTTAAATAACTCCCGCATGTGATAAGACTCAAGCTAGAAGTGTCGGGTTCGGCATAACTTGCTTTCGCGAACATTTTGAATGAGTTAGCGCGCATGTATCTTCAATTACGAATGGAACGGATCGTGATATAGGGTCCGGCCTTAAGCTAATTTAAATTGCTTCAAATAATAGTACACTCAATTATCACGGTCCACACAGTGCCGGATTAAGCAAGCGCGGGGCCCTTTACAAATTCTATCGAGGGGCCTTTGTTTTGCTGTGGGTTCTTATGTAGAAAGTAGTCAAAAATACATACGTAAGATTCTCGCGCCTTAGAATTTAAATTTCTTTAAGTCTTACTAATAAAAAAACAATTTCACAATTTTGAATTGTTCCATTTCAATTCTATCACACGCATTACAAATCAACACTGAGTGTTGAGTAAGGGTGCTCGTCACGTCAGGCTTTTTGTAGAGCCGATTATCGGGCTGATCTAAAATCTATACATTTATACGAACGACTTCTTGTAGAACTTGTGCGTTTATGTACCCTATGCAATACTGTTTTATTTTAACCACAAACATAATTGGTTACCGATTGTCAGACGTGGATTGTCTTATTGCGAAAAGGGGTTAAGTTTAACTTATTTGTGACATCAAGAAAATTCAATATAACGTCCTAACAAGTTCACTCAAAAAATTACGCTCAGGCAGATGGGGGGCCTTTAACACGCGGGCCCCCTTTTGCGCAGGGCCCCTAGCAATTGCTACTCTTGCTACGTGGTTAATCCGGCATGGGGTCCACAATGAAAATTTTCTGTACATCAGAAGGTATATAACAAAAACACAAATCACTCTGTTATATGGAAAACGCGTGTTGCGTGGTGCTGGTAAGGTTTCTTGAGCTCCCAGTCTCTCCAGTTCAAGAAGAACTACCATTTTCAATATTATCTTGGAAATTGTTTGCGTTGCCAGCAAATGGAGCTCCTAATCCATAAAGGTGCCCACTTGTACTCTCTATATTGCCATCAAAGAATATCTGAAAGGATGAATTAAATTGTCAAATAGTTTTATTTAGCTTGCCCTGTTTGTTGTTTGTTTATTTATTTATTTGATTTGATTTTTAATTTAGAAATTATTTATATATTATGTTTTGATTTAAACTGTATGTCATTAAAACAAGTTTATACTTCTTTGATTTTAAAAAAAGCCATTCCAGTCAGGTGCGAGTCAGAGCCTGCTTGGTGCTGCGGCCCGACACGCCGTAGTTCGAGCTGATCAGCGACTTCTTGCAGACCGCCCTTTAGATTCTTGCATAGTTTCATCAAGTACTAAAACAGTTTGATTTTTGAATAAAATTATGTCATAATTAAATATTATAGTTTCATGAAATTAGCAAGATAAGGTAGTAACTGACCTTTACATCATAAACGGTTGGAAAGTACAATCTGAGACTTTCGAAGAAATCATTCTCTTCTAGCGGAAGGTTCTGATCAGTCAAGAGTTTTAACAAGTATCCAAAGTCATATCCAGAATGAAAACTTAACCATTTGATGTTGTCCATAAGAACAATCCCTAAGACAAGTAATTATATTTTATAAAAATCTTGATGCATTTTCACATAGCAATACAATCTCAAACTAAGCAATGTATGAACATACTTTTCTATTTTAAACATATTAAGATACAGATCATGCACAAAAATATTTTTTTTGAAGACATTTCCAAGTCTGTCTGAGATTTTTATGTTATTGTATTTAAAATATCCACTAGCACAGAGAGTTAATACCTGAAGTCATCAAAAGTTCTGCAAATTCTAGTGGTTCTATACCATGTTCCTCATGTTCTCTAAACTGAAGTCCAGAATTTTGCAACAAGTCTATGGAATCCTGTGCATACATATCTTCTCTGTAAAACAAAGTTGTAATGTGTAATTATGTTACAAACCTTAGTTTTTATTATCAGTATGAAAACTATTGTAACACTTACTGAAGGTTGAACTTGAAATTAAATTGCCATGTGGTACATCCAGGTGGAGTTTTGCCTTTCTCATCCATAAATGTGAGACCCAGCTGTATGATCCTCAGAAGATCTACATTACATCTAAAACAAACAACCATCATCATCCCTTTCCACCACTTGCGAAGAGGAACAAGTAAAACCTATGCTGTAGGAATCAAAACAGTTTTTATTTTATTTTATAATATGTATATCAAATTATTTGGAGAATTATAAACCATGGCAAAGATTGCTCCTTTATAGTTTACTGTGTGGGCTATCCTACTAATATTGTAAATGCAAAAGTTTGTATGTATGGACGTTTGTTACTCATTCATGCAAAAACTATCAAACAGATTTGGATGAAACTTGGCACATATATAGAAAATGCCCTGGTATAACACATAGGATACTTTTGTGCCAGGAAAATGTCACATCCCTCGTAACCACGGATGAAACCGCAGGTGACAGCTGGTTTTAAATAATTTGATAACAATTTTTTTATTAGGGTATAAAAGGTTTAACAAATAATAACAATTTTTCTATCTTTCCCACTTGTATGTTGATTATTGTTTATTATGAAAGTATTATTATGTATTATGTCATCATCATCAGCCTATCTCCGTCCACTGCTGGACATAGGCCTCACCTATGGCACGCCACTGAGCTCGATCTTCAGCTCTTTGTTTCCAACCGCTGCCAGCCAGCTTGCGTATATCATCGCTCCATCTAGCTGGAGGGCGCCCTACACTACGTTTACCGAGCCGTGGTCTCCACTCTAGAACACGTCTACCCCAACGGTTATCGGTTCTACGGCAGATGTGACCAGCCCACTGCCACTTCAGCTTGCTAATCCTATGAGCTATGTCGATAACTTTGGTTCTCTGACGGATGACTTCATTTCGAATTCGATCCTTCAGAGAGACTCCGAGCATAGCTCTCTCCATAGCTCGCTGAGCGACTTTGAGTTGGTGAACTAGTCGCACCGTCAGTGTCCACGTCTCGGCTCCGTAAGTCATAACAGGTAGGACGCACTCGTTAAAGACTTTCGTCTTCAGACATTGGGGTATGGGCGATGAAAAGACTCGACGAAGTTTTCCAAATGCTGCCCACCCTAGCTGTACTCTTCTGCGAGCCTCCTTCTCGAAGTTGTGTCTACCCAATTGCAAGATCTGCCCTAGATAGACGTATTCGTGAACAACTTCGAGAGGAACCCCGTCAAGGGCAACCGGTTCCGGAATAACATGCTCGTTGAACATGATCTTGGTTTTATCCAAGTTCATCCGGAGACCGATGCGTGCAGAAGAATCAGCCAGGGTATTCAGCATGTATTGGAGATCTTGCACGGTTTCAGCCATGATGACGATATCATCCGCAAATCTCAGGTGTGAGAGGTACTCGCCGTTAATATTTATGCCCCGTCCTTTCCAATTTAGCGTCTTGAACATATCCTCCAGAGTGTTAGTGAACAATTTGGGGGAAATAACGTCCCCTTGTCTCACTCCTCTATGTAAGGGGATATGTTCAGTCTGCTGATTTTGTACTTGGACGGTCATAGTTGCGGAGTTATACAGTCCTCTCAGCACTTGGATGTATCGCCAATCGACTTGGCACCGTTGCAAGGACTCCAGAACAGACCAGGTCTCAATGGAGTCAAAAGCTTTCTCATAGTCCACAAACGCAAGGCACAGGGGCTGGTTATACTCTTCGGTCTTCTGTATAACCTGCCGCACTGTGTGGATGTGGTCTATGGTGCCATATCCTCCTCGAAACCCAGCCTGCTCCGGGGGCTGAAACTCGTCGAGCCTACGCGCGAGACGGTTCGTGATGACTCTCGAAAAGAGCTTATAGACGTGGCTCAAGAGTGAGATGGGTCTATAGTTCTTCAAAAGGGTTTTATCACCTTTTTTGAAGAACATTATGACCACACTCTTGCTCCACGCCTTCGGAGTTCTCCCCGAAAAGAGGACGGAATTAAATATACGCTGAAGCTGTAGCAGCGTTGGAGTTCCACCAGCTTTTAGGAGCTCCGTTGTAATTCCATCCTCTCCGGGGGCTTTTCCGTTTTTAAGCTGTCTGAGAGCCATCACGACCTCGTCCAGGCTGACCTCTGGCAGATCCTCGGTATAATGGCGGGTAAGAGTGGCCCTGGGATCCTTGGAATGAGGTTGGGGACGGGACGCTTGCGAGGTATATAATTGGCCGTAAAAGTCTTGCACCTCCCTGAGTATCTCCGGCTTAGAAGCGACGACATTCCCGCTAGATGTGGTCAACTTCGTCAGATGGCTTCGACCTAGCTGTTGGGCAAAGACTTTAGACCCCCGGTTTCGCTCAATCGCTTCTGTAATAGAGCGTGTGTTGGAGCTCCGGAGGTCCCGTCTTACCAGCTTTGAGATTTTTTTGTTTAAAGCCCGTTGATCTGACGTAGTGACTGCGGGATTTTCACGTCGCTTCTGCATTAGCTGCAGAGATTCCCCTGAAAGCTTGGATCTCTTACCGGCACCTCGCGTCTCACAGAATTTCTTCCCCTCCTCCCCGAGGATTCCCACCACTTGGTCGAGATCCTGGTCGACATCAACGTTGATTGTAGTTTCCAAGGCAGCAAATCGGTTCTCCAGTTTCAACTGAAACGTTTCAGACCCAACCACGGATTGGAGCATATTAGGCCGGAGCGTAGATTTCATTAGACGGACTCGTTCAAGCTTACAGTCTATATCTAGAGTGCCTCGGACAAGTCGGTGATCACTTCCGGTTTTGAACCTAGTGATCACTGAGACATCTCTAAATATACGCTTCTTGTCCGTCATAATGAAATCAATCTCATTTCTGGTCATAGCGTCGGGGCTTTGCCACGTCCACTTCCGCCGGGGCTTCTTCTGAAAGAAAGAATTCATTAGAAAAAGCCCTTCTTTCTCCAGGAAGTTGACGAGCATTTGCCCCCTATGGTTCCTGCTTCCAAATCCGTGTGGTCCTACTACCGATTCGCCGCTTGTTTGTACTCCTACTTTAGCGTTGAGATCCCCCATGACAACGTTGAAGTGGGCCTTTTGGGTGGTGTATAAGGCCTTGGAAATGTCCTCGTACATTTCCTCCACTTCATCATCCGAGTGTGCCGAAGTCGGTGCGTACACTTGGATAACCTTGAGGCTATACCTCTCGGTGAGTTTGATCACAAGGTACGCTACCCTTGTCGACACACTGGAGATTTCTATGACGTTGCCAGAGAGGGCCTTGTGTACCAAGAACCCGACGCCGCCTTGGGATGGTTGGTCTCCCTCTCTGAAGTACATAAGATGGCCGGATTCTAGGGTTACGGTATCCTCCCCCTCCCTTCGGACTTCACATAACCCCAGAACGTGCCACCTTATGTTCCTCAGCTCCTCTTCGAGTTGCGCCAGATGTTCATCGAGCCGCAGCGTGCGTCCGTTATACGTTGCCAGAGTCAGTCGGTGTTGGCGGCCTACCGTAGCCCGGGGATTCTTAGCACCCCCTACCCCGCCGTGACCATGACCGCCGCCTTGGCCAGGAATAGCGGGGCGACCGGGAACTGGGGGCCGTTGCTGTAGCGTGCTATTCATTAGGGGGTTTATGCCCGTAATCACCACACGCTGGGCAGGCGGGTTGGGTGATCGCAGAACGTAGCTCTCGCACCGGTGACGCTGCTGCCCATCACCGGCCTGTGCCATTTGGCTACGCTGTACAGAATGGTTATACCGCCATTGGTCGGTCGCCAGAGCCTCGTTCGCTTGTCGGCAGGATGCACCGCGGGCAGGTGAGGTTGGCTGGGAGCACTAAGGTGGCATTGTGCTCCCTTACATCCCTCATGTATTATGTAATTTATCTCTTTCTTAATAAATGTATGTTCATTTTTTTATTATGGTTTAAAAAAACTAAAATTAACGCTTTTATAGAAAATCCGACTAAAAGTAGGAAATAAATTTGAATTAAGAATAGTGTAAATAAGAAATAATGAATTTTATTGTAAAAAAGTGTGCATGGTGTCAATAGTTATAAATATTTTATTGACAGATATGAGTAGAAGGATTATCATTTAGATAATATCTTAAGAAGCCCCTATGCTTTTTTTACAATGAAATTAATTTTTCTTATTCTTAATTTAAATTTATTTTCTATTTATTAGTTGGTTTTTCTATAAAAGCACGTTTTTTGGATTTATTATACTATTTTTTTAGTTTAATTGCTAATCCTGATTATTCTAGTAAGGATAATGGGTCTAACTGTTAAAAAAATTTTATTGTTATCGGTCCTTGATAAATCTACAAAGTTTGAATGAAATCTGACCGTTTAAAGTGGGTCAAAATCATGTCCAAAGTAATTGGTTACAAACATGTTTTTTGGATTTATTATACTAGTTTTTTTAGTTTAATTGCTAATCCTGATTATTCTAGTAAGGATAATGGGTCTAACTGTTAAAAAAAATTTATTGTTATTGGTCCTCGATAAATCTACAAAGTTTGAATGAAATCTGACCGTTTAAAGAGGGTCAAAATCATGTCCAAAGTAATTGGTTACAAACATACAAGTGACACTATTATAAATGATGTAAAAAGAGAAATTTCCGATTTTCTTGCCGGCTCTACTCAGTAAAAAACAACCTTTCAAAATGGTGTTATAGTCAGACAATTTATGAGTATTTGTAAAGGCCTATTTCAAAAGCCTTTTCAACTTATATGTACTTACTTACACAATGATCAAAAGCCTTTTCAACTTAAACATACTTACTTACACAATGATGCTATTTATCTTGAAAAAACATTATTTGAAAGCAAGTTTATAAATAAGTAAATCATAATCACCTCAATAGTTGATACTGGTAGTCTGCTGTAGATCTGAACTCACCAATTGGCTTTGCTACAACACCAGGGAACTCTGTGTCCATAGCAACCCAATGAAACTTCTGAACAACCTAATAATAAAAATAAATAATCATAAAATATAAACTGTTTATAGCTTATGTTGTTACTGCAGTGTGTCATTATGAGACTATTGAATTAACAATTAAGTTCAAACTAGAAAAAATAGACCTATTACCCGTCTGATAACATGAAACTCTTCATGAAGATTATGGTTCCAAACATTTCTGATAGTACACTCTTCTTTCACGTTTGCTAGCATTGAACCAAAGCTCGCCGCTGGCATCTAGACATAGAAATTATTTATGAATGAGATATGTACACAAAGATTTTAAATGATCATGGCATGGAGTCATTGATATAATTTAATCCACAAACATGACTTCAAAAAATACCTTTTGTGAAGTGCTTAAGTTAGACAGGGTTCTGGATTCAGAAACTCTCTTTATTTTATATTTGTGTAAGACCGCTTACACTCGCGTATTATAATAAATTCAAAGAGAACGAACTGAAATACTATTCGAAAAATAAGCCACAAACTTATTGATTTTTACAATTGTGTTCAAGAAATCGCACTTCTCTTTATAGTTTGAGTTTGACAATATTGACAGACATTACATTTATGCCGCAATTCTCAATTTGTAGAAAATTATATTAAAAACAATTTTTCTTACTGGTAGCACAGCTCCACAGATAAAATTCGAATAAGAATAATAAGGATTCGAATAGCCGATTAGTAGAGCTCTTATTGCAGTGCAGAGTTCGACCGGAGAAGGATTACCTTACCCATTTCCGCCGTGAAGTAGTAGTGCAGTTGTATTACTGTTTCGGTAATAAAGGTAAAGGGGCCGGTGAAATTACAGGCACATGAGATTTAAGAACTTCACGTCTCAAACTCGACAACGCATTGGCGATGTCCCTAGTGTTGCAAATGTCCATAGGCGGCAGTGACCACTTACCATCAGGTGGACCGTTTCCGTATTTTGTAGACTACATTTTTTGCCAATTTGTACTAATATTATGATTTTACCATGTAAATGAGCACTATCTAAAGTCTGCACAAGTTAATATTATCTATTTAATGAAATTGTGGTTGTGTTCTACAATTATTGGCAGGGTTTTAAAGAAAACTTTAAAAAGTCACAGTTGAAGTTAAATTGATGTTTAAATAAAGCTTCACAGAAATTTTTCATTACAAATTGCAACTAATATTAGCATGCTTTTTTTATGAAAATGAAACGCAACGATGAAAATGAAAACATTGTTTTATTCAAATAGGCAAGCACTGATGAATAGTCTGACTCTAACGCTAGATGCTTTGTTTGTTTCCCATTTTTCTAGATAGATTTATCGGTGGGTAGAAATGGCGGAAAAATACATTTTTGGGAAAAAATATGAGTGAATTTTTACATGGCACACTATCAACCACCGAAGATGGTTGCTAAATTTCTCTCTCGTTTCATATCAGCCCCCTTATTCAAATATTATGCTAATACAAACTTCGTCGGCGAGCCGCCGTACGGCGAAAGAGAGACCGCGGCGAAACATCCTCGAGCTAGTCATTTGCCTTACAGAATCGAGCCCCAGTATGATTGAAATATAAATAAGGTGGTATAAGATGAGTGTTCTTTTTTTAAATGATATAATGTTTTATACCTATTCTATAGGGATCATAAGTTAACATCTCACACAGTGGGCGTAGCTTACCTTAGACGGGCTCTGTATAAAAAATAGTTGGGGGGCCCAAATGAAAGATTTAAAGGATTATAGATAATGATTTACAATTTTTTGCTTACGTTTAGGGCCCCTGATGCCCGGGGGCCCCGTATCATTGATATGGTAGATACGGCGGTAGCTACCGCCTCTGATCTCACAATACCACCCTTTTTTGCACAATTGCCGCCCTGGCGAATGTGTCAGTTCTTTGTCATTACGAGTTTCTAGGTTTTCTCAAGTTACGGACACATCGATAACGAAAATGTCTTCGTCATGATCTTCACATGGCGCTGCCTCACCCATTGTAATCAGCGTTGTTGTCTTTGCCGTGTGTTCAGTGGTGCCTTCAAGCACCTGTCTTCGTAATATTATTAAAGACTTCTGTATCAACTATATCTAAATCTATTGTAAATCCTAAATTTTGAAATTGGGAAGCTCCCAGAAGATGTTGTAACAGATCAAAATGTAAATCAATTCAAAAACTGAATCGACAAGCATCTCAAAGAGAAGAACTAGCAGAGAACAACAGAATATAGGTACTTATCAGTGGAATCAACTGCCTACCTGATAATTAAATAATAATAATAAAATCTTACTACCGATAAATAGGAAATACTAAATCTAAAAAAAATATCTAATAGGAATTCACATCATAATGAAATTGTTTATTATCTCTCTGTAAAAGAACAAAATAATAAAGTATTAATTTCTTATCTTAAAAGACATAAAATAAACAGTAAAAACTTATTAAAATAATTTCTTAAATCTACAAATACAAAATATTTATACAAATTTAATTAAAGTAAAATTTGATCATGATCAATATAAATTCAGTTGAATAAAATTCTTCAATATGGAATCGAATGCTGCAATAAAATTCATCAGTTTCTGGTTGACAATACAAAACATACCTGCTTACTAATTTAATCTGTTCCTAGGAATTACAATTTTTTTTTCATTAGATTGAATACACCTTTAGTTACAGATTAGATTTTTGGTTTACATAGATGCAAAAGGTTAACTGACACGACACTGAGCGTGATCATAATTTACAGACTAATCCGAGAAGATCTAAGAAGAGTTTCCATTTTCGCCGTTGTCTTGAAAGTTGTTAACATTTACCGGGTAAGGCGCGCCTAAGCCGTAAAGGTGGCCACTGGAACTCTCAATGTTGTCATCAAAGAATATCTGGAAAATAAATGATTTAGTATATTTATTAAACGTTATTTTATGATGTCATTACGACGGGGTTTGATTTTGCTTTATGTTTGAAATTTCAAGGAATTTTTGACAGAGTGTATGTATATAGTCATTGCATAGTGCATTACTATACTTTTTAATTGGGGACGCGGTTGAAACCGTGGGGGACAGCTAGTTATAATATAAAAATATTAGCTCTCTGCACTCCTTCTCATTTTTGAAAATACTCTACCAAGTTTCATACTCCGTACGCGTAATTTTTGAAAAAAGGGGTAGATGTAAATATCTATATAAGTATGTATTGAAAAAGATTTAGAGAGATTAATATTTGAACGTATGTAGTATATCAGTTTCCTGGTTGCCAGAGTATAAGCAGTACAAATTCTGCTTACTCTAGGACCATCATTATCATTTACTACACTTTCCACACGATGTTTTAGATAACTTGAAAAGTAAAAAAAAAATGGTTTCTCAATTCTAACAAAACCTGGCACCGAACGACCGCCGGCCGGAGGGAACTGACGAAGTCGTATACAAATTTATTTTTAAACACATTTAATTACATGGATACACTTGTCGCATTCCACGAAGTCTACTCAGCCCTGCGTGTAATGAATTTGAGATCTATTATATAATAGATAGATTTATAATATAATAATACCGTAATATACCGTAACGTACCGTAATAATATTCGTTAGATCGACGATTATCTGTACCAAGAACATTTTACAAGATAAAGCATTTTGAAGGATAAATATCCGAGGATATTATTTCTTCACACACTGTTATCAGAACCCAAATTAACAAGTTTGTTTTGTTTTTATTACAACTGATAAATTAAATTATCCCTTTTAAATTCATTTTTTGATAGATATTTACACCCAGATACAGGACATACAGATATAACATACAAACTTATATATAGCACACAAGGTTGTCTGGAGTGGGAATCAAACCTAAATGTGGTGTGGCGGTCAATGTCTCCAACCACCAAGCCATCTGGCCCGTCAAATATTCTATTGTTTACCTCTTTTATTTTAAAGAACGCCATTCCAGTCAAATGTGAGTCCGAGCCAGCTTGATGCTGTGGCCCCACACGCCGCAGTTCCAGTTGGTCTGCCACTTCTTGGAGTCCACCTTTCAGGTTCTTGCATAATTTCATCAAGTACTGCAAATAAATACTCAAAGTAACTATATTTATTCACTGTAGAATTGTGTAAAATTATGCTACGCGGTGCTGCTTAAGTGCAACTGCGGGGACAGACCAGTAGGTTTTTGGTGATAAAAAGTTAACTTGAGTGCCTTGTGGCCTCAGCTCTGCTGTCAACCATCATAACCCACAACCCCTGAATATTCTTTGTAAGTAGACCAAGGCTTGTGCACGTAGTCGATTTTGAAGAGGGGATCACACACCCTTTTCGAATTGCTGTTGTTGTAGATAGAAGCACAACAAAACGCCAATACCGATATCGACCACGCTGTCCTGAGCGACACACTACCCTGTCTCGTTTAAGTTATCTAATAAAACCGCTCCTCGATTAATTCACTTATTTATCATTTCTTTTGACACGTACGAGCCCGAGAGAGACACCTGTAGCGTAGTTGCTTAACTTATCCTCGGTTGAGAGTTGTCAGCGCTCAATGAATTGTAGCAGTTGAGCTTTCTAAAGTGCTTTTCAGAGTATGCATATAATTACGGATTAGTTCGAGCTTACTTTGTAAGTACGTTTACGAAACGTTTTAAAATAAATCCTCTTTAGAAGAAAGAAACGAGTACGAGTTACAGTCAACACCGCAGAATATAAAGGACTATTACAGCGTCAAAGTATTAAATTACCACTACCCCTCATAAATAAAGCATTTGCCAGCCGTTTTGCTCAGTTTATTAGATCGCATGTGTATAACTTCACTATCATTTTCTGCGACATAAAACGCTGTTCGGTGAATAAAGCTAAAAGCATTGTTAGTAAATTTTTGTCTAGCCTCACATAAATAACGACACTGAAGTAAATTACAATGAAGTCCTAAGAACAAACCTAGTAACTTTCTTTTATTTAATTGTAGTAATTCTTGTATAAGCCATGTTAAATTTTTGAATATTATGTACTTTATAGTGTTATAATTTGATGTGGTTTTGTAAATTTTTATTGTTTTAGAATTCCTTTCTTATTTTTATTTTTTTTCTAAGAATTTATGTTAAAGTATAACTTCTAAGTAATACGAGGTTTCTCCTTATTACAGGCTTTTGTCTAGTGTGAAGGCCACAAGTCAATCCTTATTGCTAAAAACCTCCAGGAATACCTATACCATTTTTTCTAATACTGTGCTTTAAAACACATTGTCATGCAACTTTGTATTTTTGCTGCAATAAGCACATTCCAATTTTTGTATTCTTCAACTAGGTAATTAAGTACAATTGAGTATTCCAAAACAGTGTGTTCGGGATGCAAAAGATCATACATACGCATCATGCAACTACAACTGATGCACTTTCTGTGTTTATTGTGGTGGAGTGGATATATACGTTTAAAGAATTTATTTCTCATAAAAAAATTTACAGTTCACATAAAATTTGAAATTTGTTCTTAAATAGGTTGACCTCTGACTGAGGCTAATAGAACAAAATGGTAAAGAGAATAGAGTAATTTATAATGTACACAAATATTTCCTAAGTTTATTTTTATACATACTTATGCTTATATGTATATCAATAAATAAAACTAACCTTCACATCATAAATTGTGGGAAAGTATAATCGCAGGCTTTCAAAAAAGTCATTCTCTTCCTGGGGCAAATTTTGATCTGTGAGTAGTTTAAGCAAATAGCCAAAGTCATAACCCGAATGAAAACTCAGCCATTTGATATCGTCTATGAGGACCAGACCTGAAAAATAATATGATTCAAATGTAATGACTATAATTTAAGAAAAATAAAAGCTTATTAACCAGGTGATCTTAAATTTCTTTTGATTCATCTTTTTGATTGTGATATATTTTTACTTTATTTGCAATAATCAGTCAGTGACCATACCCGATGTCATCAGCAGCTCAGCGAATTCCAGAGGTTCTATACCATCTTCTTCATGTTTTCTGAACTGTAATCCCGAATTTTGGAGCAGATCTATGGAATCCTGAGCATACATATCTTCTCTGTAATAATTAAAATATTTATGGTGAATCAATATAAAGGATCATACCACAACACTCATGAAATGTAGCAGCTTAAAATATTAAATGTGGATCTCAGTGGTATGACTGCTATCACCTTTGTCTACCTTTTTAAGGATAATGGGTGTATAGATATTCTTGAAAAAAAATCGGTATGTTCTCAATTAGTCAGTACTATGGAACCCTTAGTAGAATTTTATAGAGTAGTAGACCTCTTAGAGCAGAGGTCAGTGGAAGTACTAGCACTTGAATTACTGTGTCTCAGTTAGAAAGGTAAGGGGGGGCATGAAATAACAGGCACAAGAGACTTAACAACTTCACGTATCAGGGTTACAATGCTTTGGCGATACCTCTGGTGTTGCCAATGTCCATAGGGAGCGGAGAGCATTTACCATCGCCCAGGTGAATCGTTTGGCTGTATGTCAGCCCAAATAGTATAATAGAAAATTAAAAACTCCATTCCTATATTAAGCTTAAAGCTCTGAATATTGTTAATACATAAAATACATTTGAGTTGACATTTGGTCTGCACCTATCCAAGTTAATCTATAATAATCATTATAATATACTATAATAGTCATCATAATATGAAGTTCACTTCTGAGTATGAGAAAATTGATACACAGTTTGAGACTTCTTAAATGTGTTAATTTGACCAAAGGTTACATTCATCTTTATTCCATGTGGGCGAGGCAGAGGTATGTTGTTTGATAATTTTAAGTTAGATATAATGTATGTGTATATTCTTACTGTAAATTGAACTTGAAGTTGAATTGCCAGGTTGTGTTGCCTTGAGGAGTTTTACCATTTTCATCCATAAATGTCAGACCCAGTTGTATTATTCTCAGGAGATCAACATTACATCTGTAATAAAACATATACATAATTGGTTTTAAAAATGATGTAAATAATTTAAGTAGGTACTCTAAATGCCTTAAGCTACTTAAGTTGTCTATAAAATGTGGGTGTGGCATTGAAACATAAAATTTTTAATGAAATATATGAATTGGATTGTTTTGTTTAAAGTTATTTAATTCAACCATTATATTGGTTGGCCAATATTGCAACCCCTATTTTTAAAATAAAATCAATAAAGGATATAAATATTAAGGAATAAATATGTTTCTACAAATTTGATTTACCTTAGTAGTTGGTATTGATAGTCAGCTGTAGATCTGAATTCTCCAATTGGACGTGCAACAACTCCAGGGAACTCTGTATCCATGGCAACCCAATGGTATTTTTGAACAACCTTTACAGTAAAATAGGTGTATGTTAATGACAAGTAAAACCGTAAACTAGATTTGTTTAGTTCCTTAAGATTAGCTTTTACTTTCATATAACTTTAGAGAGAGATAAAACATTTAAGCATTAAGACACATTATTGTTAAAGAAGGTTTAGGCGTTAGCACATTTATAACCAAGGGTTATTTCTTTCCATCACATTTATGTGATGATCCAATATTTTAGTAATGACTTTATGATTGATGTGCTGAGAAATGTAGTACTCAGTCTTTGTCAAAGAAGATGTGTATTATGGTGTAAGTGCAACCAACAACCGAATGAAAGTGCAGTTTTAATTAAAAAAATCTGGAAAAGGTGGTTAGTGACACTAATCACAAAGAGTGAAAGTGTTAAATATTACTCACTTGTCTTATTACTTGAAACTCCTCATGTAAGTTATGATTCCATACATCTTTTATGCCACAATCATTACCGCTTGGTAATGATATTGCACCAAAACTGGCCGCTGGCATCTACACAAGCACAAATAGATTAACATGTCAATCAATTCCAACATTTTGCCAAAAAGCACCCTATAAAATTTTTCTATCTAAAGAATTAAATTATTTTAATAAATTCCACCCGATTTACCTAAATATTTGATGTTCCCCTGACATAAATTATACTGGTTTCATCCAGGATATATCTGAATGCCAAATTTTAGACAAATCATAATGAACATAATTACAAAAAATTATACAGTTTCTGTGTGTACACACAACACATATATTATATTATTATTTTATATATTAATTATTTAATAATAGTTTGATAATTTTGTGTACCAGATAGCAAAATAAATAATATTTACTAATGAATGTGTTTTATTACCAATTGTGTGAATTTTCAAGGCAATATTGGTAATGCCATCTCATAGCATGTGACAATATCCATAAACTGTGTCTGTACGTGACCTTACTTACATGGAGTCAGAAATGTTATTAGATATAATTATTAACTATTTCATATAGATAAAACAGATACAAACCTTGTATCGGTCGTTATTCAGTTTCTCTGTTGAAGTCACCGTGGTTTCGGTTAAATTTGTTACCTTCAAGAAACTGGGAGACAGTTATTGTGTTTTCGTACCAAAACCAAAAATGTAGTTTTAAACTTTTTACAACCCTTCTGGACTCTAAGAAAATGTGGTTCATGTACAAAGAAGTCAATAATCCATATTTCGTTTTGTTTATCACTGTTAATATTCTCAATAATTGTTTGTTTCCTAAAGTTGGTAGCACAGTAGCATTTTAGAAATAAAAATGCAATCGATTTTGATGGCCTCAATAAATTGTATGGCAAGCGGAAAAAAAGGACCTTGACAAAATATTTTTATTATTGGTCACACCACTAAATATTCGATTTGATTAGTGGTAGTATCATCTCAAAATGAAGGTTTTATAATAATAATAACATTTATTTGATAAGGCAACACAGAAACCAAATATTGTTAGTAAAATCTTAAACTAAGTTAGTTGGAGCGAACATAAAACTAAAACTTAAATGAGATAAAGACCAGGAGTACCCAATCATTGTTAAGATAAACTAAGTCAAAATTCAAGGAGTTACAATTTTTTTTTTCTTACGTTGTATCAATGAGTATAATAAGAATTTCAATAACATGAGATCTATGAAATTGCAAGTGTTAGTTTTTTCGCAGTCGAGGTGGTACGAACAGATGGTTTGACGATTCGTTCTCGAGGAGCCACAGTTTCCAATTTGAATAATTTTGTTATTTCATTTATTGAAATCAACAATAAGTAATGTTTGTAGACGAGATTGAGAGATTTTTAATCGCCATCAAGTATTGATTAACTTCTTCATTCTAAATGGAAATCTTATTAAAAAATGGAAGATTAGCAATTCTGACAACTTTCGGTGACGGGTATGCACCCGATCAGGACTCTATAACCCCCAATATTTGTAATGATAGATTTTTATTTGGTCAGAATAAATTAGGCTTCTGGCCGATCCAGGAAGGCAAACGCGTTTTCTTCTTCAACTAATGTTTTTTAATCATTAGAAACAAGTGACGAACATTTTTACTAGTCAGTAGATCTATTAGTAAATAAGTTACCTGGCAGCACTGAAATTAAAAGTTAGGGTTCCGAACTCAATGCGATTTAATCAAGCATCATTTGTTTGTTCAATTATATTAAGATTTTTTAAGGTCTGGCCCTATTCCAATAAAAATATTGTAATAAGTTTAAACGGCAGCGTATTTTTTGTAGTGACCAAGGGTATACAACAAGAGTTGTTTCCGTTACTGTACTATTACCAAAAGAAACTTCGAAAGGGCCTGATTTACTATAATACTTTTTATATCTGTGAATTAACTGAATTGCACGCCCCCTTATAATGCTCGCTCTTCTATGTAGTTAGGGCTGGATAAACTATGTCGGGGCCCTTTCCCCTTTTCTAATTTCCTAAAATATATTTTTTCTTTCCCAACGCAATTATATCTATAACTAACTATCCCCCGCGGTTTCACCTCGTTTCCGAGATAAAAAGTAAGTGAGCCAATGATAAAACAAGACAATTATATTATCATTAAGGGTTTTGTTAAATAGAAATCTCCGAATGAAATGTTCATTTGAAAAAAAAATCAAGTTACGGGTCCCCTAGGCAGTTACCTACACTGCCTAATGGGTCATCCATCCGGCTCTGTTTGTAGTATTATTTTTTTAAGTGATCGTTAATGGTTTATACAACGTTGATAAAAGCGAGAGGCATTAAATGAAACCTCATATACTTTGTATCATTTTCAGGCCACACACCAAAAATCAGAGCAATAGAAGCAATACTTAAGCTACAGGATATTTTTAAAGATTTTTCTTAGATAAAGCACGATGTATCTTCCCTAGCAGCTGACGTACATAGGTATAGCTACTTAGAGTCATTCACCTTAAAATGACATAATTCACGCGACAATGCCGCTCTTCATCATATGTTCCCAATACAAACAAGGAAGCAATATTAAAAGACAGTACAGATAATGGTTAATGTCTCGCTCTAATTTAATAAGCGTAACAGAAAAAGAAATAGGTCAGTTTGCTGCTGTTGCGCGGGCGGCTCTACTAAGTAGGTTGCGGTCACAATTTCTCATTTATAGTGCAAAAACGATATCCGCTCGGAGTGCACGTCCCGCAACTCGTCACAGCATATTTTCAGTTAAACATTTAAAGATTTTGTGTGTCGTGCTGTGTATGATTGTGTACAGTACATACTAACAATTAATAACACAAGTCTGCAAAAAAAAAAGTTGAGAGCTGTTTAGGTTTTTTTGTGTAATTCTTATGTTTGGATGTGCTGAATTCGAAAATAACTTTAATTTTGTCCTAGAACGCCACGTTTTTTGACAATATAGGTGTCTTGTTAAACAAGTGATCATCTCAAAATAAAACATAAAAAAAATATATATTTATAATTGCGTAACAAAATTTATTTTTTATATGTAATACATTAATTAGTAAGCACTAAAGACATTTCTTTTTCCCAGTGATACATCTTTTGGTACATTTTCGCTTGTGGGAAGCATCTGGAAGGTCTCTTTGAAGCGTCCAACAGTAGTCTGCCATCATTGAGACGCTCCATCTTCCCTGGTATCTTTTTTCCATCTCCTTAATATCTTGGTGAAATCGTTCACCTTGCTCTTCACTCACGTCTCCTAAATTTACAAGAAAGTAGTCGAGGTGGGAATAAAGAAAATGTCTTTGTTATTGCCTAAAAATTTCGTTATAACTTCTTTAAAGGCAATCCACTCTTCTCTTTGAGAATCCGTCGTGGTTGTGATGAATAGTGGATCAACCATAAGCCGTCTAATATCTGGTCCGACGAAAACACCTTTCTTCAACTTTGCCTCCGAGAGGCCTGGAAACTTTGATATCAAGTATTTGAAGCAATTTTCATCTTTTGGAAGCGACTTAACAAATTGCTTCATCAATCCCAGCTTTATGTGATGCGGTGGTAGAAAAACTTTATGACGAGGCACCAAAGTTTCATGCAGGACATTCTTTTCGCCAACTTTAAGCTCCCTCGGAGGCCAACACTTTTTGGTCCAGTGATTTGTTCGGTCTCTACTATCCCATAAACACAAAAAGCAAGGGAATTTGGTAAACCGAGATTGTTGTCCGAGCGCCATGCCCAAGATTTTGAAATCACCGCACACTTGCCAACCGTGATCTTTATATTTTAATTTGCAAAGAATCAATTCCAAGTTCTTGTAGGTTTCTTTGAGGTGTACAGAATGACCGACAGGAATGGAAGCATAGAAACCGCCGTTGTGAAGCAGAACTGCTTTAAGGCTTCTTTTTGAAGAATCTATGAAAATACGCCACTCTGCTGGGTCGTATGAGATCTTAAATGTATCCATCAAACCTGCAATATTGGTACAATAAACCAACTCGTCCTCTTGGGCAAAGTAGGAAGTAAACTGCTTCTCACGATATCTAAACCAGGAGGAAGACACTCCCGGCAAAAGTAAGTTCTTGCTTTTGAGACTCGATCCAAGCAACTCAGCAGCGTTTTTGGGAAGATTCAAGTCTCTTACCAAATCATTTAGCTCGCCCTGGGAAAACAATTTCGGACTGCTGTCATCTTCAAATTCAAAACTTGACTGGTCAACGGGTTGAGGTACAGCACCATCTTCGTCAGAACTTGGAATCTCTTCCAAGGTAGCAGGTACCTTGGGCACTGGTATTTCAATCCCATGAGGGATGGGACGAATAGCTGGTTGCAGATTGGGGTAAGAAATCGACTGCTTCCGTTTTGAGTTATACCCTTTCACATTACACGAACAAAAGTAACAATCATCACTATGGTTCTTTTGCTCGCGCCATACCATAGGAATCGCATATCGGAAAGCTTTTTTCTTGCCCTTAAACCAATTTCGAAGGTCTTCAACACATCGTTTGCAGACTTTATGAGGTGCCCAAACTTTATCCTGATCTCCAAGTTTTAAGCCAAAATTCGCGAAGTATACTTTTTTTACAAAGTCCGTAATATTCACTTGTTGCTTTAATGTCATATATTCGCCACAAATGTAACAGAAACTGTCAGACGAGTTCACACACTTCCGCACAGACGACATTGCACTATATTGAACACTATAAGATCTATAAAACAATAACGAATTAACACGATTGTACCGCACCACGTTCTATACTATCGGAGCGCGCACGTTCAGGTTACAACATATTTATATTTGTTAATGTAGCTCAAATAAGGTGTTCCATATTAAAAAAAAAAATGGTAGTTATGTCCTGTAAATATTTAAAAACAGTAATCAAAATTAAAGGTATAATCATAGGTATGATGATCATACCAATGATTTATGACTAAAAGTTAGCCCAAAAAACCCTTTTTGTAAAAAAAAAATTGCGTTTTGTAAAATAACCTTACGTTCTGGAATATTTTGAGTATTTTTTTAAGTTTTCAGAACACTTAAATACATAGAAATCAGTTGAAAATATCCAGACAGCATTTTTGTTGCAGACCTGTGTAATTATTGCTTATTATGACCATAACTTCCAACGTTACGTAAACTATTTACATAAGCGTCTACCTACCTACATCAAACGCACCACCTCGCTTTGTTGTGAGCGGCACCGAGACGCCCCGCCCGCGCCGCATCGACTCACGCGCCACGCTATGCGATGTTGCCATTCCGATACGCAGGTCAGAGGACATTTTTGATGTTTTTGGATGTTTAAGTTTTACTTTGAGTATTCAGCTATTTAATTTCGTTGAAAAAAGTTTTTTCATATTTTTCACGTAAACTTTTATTATTAGTTTCAAATTAATTGTAAGCACGTACAGTATATGTGGTTTCATTTAATGCCTCTCGCTTTTATCAACGTCGTATACTTACCAAAATTTATTTACATGATTTCTAAATTAATTAAATATTTTGTTCATTTTTACAAATAATAAGCACCGTAAACGCATTCGATATTTCCACCGTGACCGAATTGACCCCTATAGTCACTTGTTCAGAATAGCACGAAAAGGATTCCTCGGCACGAGTTCGGTATCCAATCGAATCGATTCGGTTAGTTATCGAAATGTTCTGAATCGACATGCAGGTGTATGATTTTTGTGCTTCTTAGTTTGCAAATGTCAGACATTCATTTAACCGTTTGACGCTTATTTTATCCCCTTAGCGCAAAAAAAGTCCTAAAATGTGCTTTTGGTGATTACTTACTCCACTTAAAGAACCATTGTGCAAAATTTTAAGATCAGTCAGTCGGGGCAAGTATACTGCACCGGGGTAAGAACGAATATTTTTTTAAGAAAACCAATAGGTTGCTGATAAATATTTGTTTTCTCGGCATTAAAAATGTTGACCCAACTAATATATTATAAGATTTTTGTATAATAAATAGACTCACACTGACATGTGCTCTGTGGCTCTAATCATGCATTATAAAATAGGAATATTCCGTCTTACCCCTTTTTCACATGATTACAACACGCTACAAAATTTGTAAAAAAGACAGCATTGTAGTGTAACACTACAATTTAACCAAAAAGTTGCCGGGGTAGGTTAGGATCCTTAAAAATCACACAATACGCACCTTCTCCATCCCGATGAATGAAACACGCCCTAAAGATCCTAGTGACTGACCTTAACTAATAGGTGGGGGGGAGTGGAGACCGCAAAATGGCGTCACAAAATATGTTGCCAACAATTAAAAGACACCCTAGGTTAGGTAGTTAAATTATGATCGACCTTTTCTTTTAAATGTTGCAAGCTCAGAATATAGTGTTGTAGTATGAATGATTAATCGAGCTGTTATAACATGACATTTCGATAACATTTTACTCAATGGTGTCAATAAATGTTTTATAACTATAAACGTAACTTTTAATAAATAAGATGATTTGTCGATGACACTTTTAACTCTTTTTGTTAGTAAATATATGAATGGGTTCTATTGCCTGTAAAGAAAATTACTATTATACACGGCAGGCATCCGCCATGTTATCATTCGTCTCCTTTCTCCGCTCGCAGTATTTCGTATTTGTTGTATCTTTCCTTGTTACCTTTTTTTGTTTGAGTGTTGTTGTTTATTTCAAAACAACATGAAAGTCGAAGAACGGTCACAAAAAAGAATTAGAAGATTGAATTTGTTGTTATTATTGCATACAGAATTTAATGAAGCTGCCAAGTGCATTTAAGTTGGATATCACATAAATTTTTTTTATACACGGACAATTCTGGCAAGCGCAGAGGCCTCTCAGCCGAAATGCCTAGTAAATCACATAAAAATAAAATGAATCACAATATTCGATTCTCGATCGAAATTATCTCGGTCACTCAAGATACAACACTATCGTTATTGTATGATAACGAGGCAACCCACCAAATGTCATTTTAGTCTATCTTAATTAAAAATCAGAGAATTCTGAACCTTTAGACTAAGTATTTAGATTCCTCAGTACTTTAGTCTAGGGATTTTATGGATATGAAATTTCGGATCAGGATATGGATACGGCTATATGAATAATATCGGTTTTGGTTACGGTTACAGATATGAATTTCAATTGTTTCGGATTATCGGATAGTTTCGGTTACGGATATTAGATTTTTTAGAAATTGTAATCCGCAAATACAAAGTAACGTTTTGACTTTATTTCTTGGCTATCGTTTTGCCCTACAAAACTTAATTACAATAAACAAAACAACATTTTGAATTAGTTCCTATTCGATTATTAAATATAGTTTTTTGGGATGATTACGTACTAAAAATATTGTAACTAATACTTAGTTCATAGGGACAGAAACGCAGCTGTTATCGGCAAATCAAGAACGCATTCAATTGATCAGCCTTTTAAAGAGTCATTATAATAAAATAAAATAATGTAAGTAAATTACTATTATGTAAGTTACTAAATTAATGGTAAAACGGTACGCACACCATAACGCATCTCATTTAGTCTCCGCCCATATTCGAAATTATTCGAAACTTTTATATTGGATACGGTAACAGTTTCGGATAGATTTTTATTTCGGATATCCGATAGTTTCGGTTCCAGTTACGTAGCTCCATGATATCCCGGCTCTCTTCATACTCTTCTGACGATGCAGCCAACCAGGGGTCTTGAAGGTCTTTATTATTTTCCTATGCAAACACATTTAATCGGCAATTTCAAAAAACATGTAAATGGTTAGGTATCTACCATGGTATATATCTAACATTTATAACTTTTATCTCAAAAAATGCAGAACTAAAAAGCTAACACATCTGTATTTTTAATGTTGTAACAGTCACAACACTAAAATTAATCGAATTCTTGTAAAAAAAAAATACAATGAATTCACTAGCTGTCTCCCGTGGTTTCACCAGCATTCTCAAGGCATGATAGATTTTGCCGGGATAGAAGTATTCTATGTTTTATACCAATTTTATTTATTTATTATAAAATTGATACTTAGTTGTTTGTATAGTCAAAATTACAGTTTTTTACTAAAAGTATTTGGAAGCATTTAGTACGGTGCTTAAACAAACAATTTACATAATTTTTATCTGTCTGCCTGTTTGTTTGTTCGGCTAATCTCTGAAACAGCTGGACCAATGTTGACAGGACTTTCATTGGTAGATAGCTGGTGTTATAAGGAGTACCTATATACTTTCGTAAGTATTTAGTAAACCTTAAATTTTAGTTATTTGTACATTAGTAAAACCCTGAGAAAATCTAATCATACACTGAAACTTTCGCTACATTTAAATCATTTCAGAAAGCTAGAATTCCGTATAAAAATACATACTATGTATAATATAACAATATGTTTCTTAATAATACGAAAAAATGATTATTAAGGAATTGTATAAGTACATAGATAATACTACATAACTTTAAAAAAATAAAACATCACACGTGCAAAATGTGCCGCTTGATGTGGATTTACAATTTATTCAGATAATTTTCATCTATCGCTTAAAAGTTACCTAATTGGGACTTCATTTGAGGAGATGAGATTATTTTAATAGATTCCTGTTTATAATTGACATGATCGAAGACTTTTTTATGAGCTTGCCGTCGATTAATTTATATACGAGTATACCTACTTACTTCATAAGAAAATATTTAAGTGCTGATAATCTTCAATTATACTCGACTAATAATTAGTTGTTCTAAGGCTGTTCCTACCTAATTCTAGAACCCAATATATATAATCTTCTACCAGTGAAAACCTATGCACATAGACAAAAAATATTTTTTTATTAGAATCAACGTAGAATAGATAGATTACAATTAATATGAAAATTTTACTAATCAGAAGTTCAAATGTTAGCCGGAGACTGAAAGGATTTTATGTTATGTATCGGTAGGTATGTAAGCTCGTGAGCTTGGAAGACAGAGTGTGCGTGCAGTCGGACGCGATCACCCACGGGGGTAGGTTGTTTCAGCGCTTTTTCAGGCCGCGACGTAGATCGCTGCAGATCGAACTTTATGACAAGTGAACCAATCAACTTTTTTTTAGTATTATGTGTTTTTTTTCGTGCCAGTATCTAAAATAGTTATTTTTTTAAATTTATACAAATGTGATCTTATTTTGATTCGTTAGTTGGTGTGCATTGCAGAGGAAAATGTAAGTAAAACTACATGCTTCTTTTAATTCTGTAATTAAATTACATCTCATTACATAATGTTCCTATAGTCCTCATAGGATAGTGTAATAAGTTATTTCAAATAATTAAATTATAAAGCTTGGTTTAATAAATCGGTCTGCAATTTTAAAACTACACAACTCTGCAAATTGGGACTATTTAACTATATGTAAAGAATCTATACTATTCACAACAATATAATAAACTAGCTTACATCTCGCGGTTTCTCTCGCATTCCCGAAGGATCTTATGTATCCCGGGATTAAAACATAGCCTATGTTACTTCTGAATAATATAGCTTTCTAATTGTGAAATAATAATTACAATCGGTTCAGTAATTTTTGAGTTTATTAACTACAACCAAACATACAAATATTTTGTTCTTTATAATATTTGTGTAGATGTAGATATAGAGTAATGATCATATACGAGTACTTAAGAACGATCCAGGATTTTTTGATAAAAATTATGTAGTTATATGATTTTTCTTAAAATTAATAAGCTATGTTATTGTGTTATTGCATGTTCACGGGTTGTAATTACAATGTACTTACTGCCTTACACTGGCAAGGCATAGACTCTATCATTTTTTAAAATTAATATACAATATATATAATAATATATAATATATTTTATCATTATATTATATTATACATATTACAAACATAATAGAAGTAGTAGAGCACTTAGTGCAGAGATCGTCCGGGGAATACCAATTTCCACCGTGAAACAGCAGTGCACTTGTATTTCTATGATTCGGTTTGAAAGGTAAGAGGGCCGGTGTAATTACAGGCAAATGAGACTTAACCAGCTGACATTTTGGGCCGACAACACATTGGCGATGCCCCTGGTATTGCAAAAGTCCATAGGCGGTGGTGACCACTTACTACCAGGTGGAAGAAGAGATAGAGTTCCAATCTTTTGGTGAAAATATCGTAGGTACAGCGCTCTTATTTAAGAGCAACAATTTGTTTTAAAAATTAAAAAGTGTAGCGATTTTACTACACTGGCGATTTGATACACTTCTGTTGACTTCGCTCCAAAGATTTTTAATTGGGTAAATGCTTCTTGAGACTTTGCTCTGATACAGTATCCCGTTATTGTGTGGCAATAAACATAAACCATTGAGAAATCTTATAAAACACCATGTGTCACCGAACTCGTGCTATTTGAAAAATTATATAGTTTTATCGTGATATGGGGAATTCTGTAGCGATGCGTGCAGTAACTTTTGGATCATTATCGTGCTGGAAAGTCCAAATAACCATGTCATCAGCATATGGTTACATTGTTTCATCCAGTATTTTTGTATCGGAATTGATCCATATTTTTTTCTATTAACCTAACAGATCCAACTCCATAACCAGAAAAGCATCCCCAAATTTTCACGTTGCTTTAATGCACTTACATTGTAATTGCATGTATATTACATGTAATATTAATAATTTTTGTTCTTGGAGTCGAATGCTTTATTCAGAGGGCGTATCCATATGCTTTTGCATTAGAACACACTCAGTTTACTTTTGTCTTGTCAGAAATAATACTTATTTTTTACTATCTGACTGTCCAGTTTTTCCTTCGTGCAGGGGCTACTTTTCCATTGGGCACTTTGGGCATGTGCCCAGGGCCCAGCGATCCATAGGGCCCCCTAATTCGGACGGAATGAAAGCCGTTGTACAGAGAACGGATGCTCATGATCGTGTCGTGAAATCGGTATGTCGCGGTCTTACAGCTCTCATAGCATAGTCTAGGGGCTCCATTATCCTAGTGCCCAGGGCCTCCAATAGTTTAAAGACGGCCCTGCTTTCGTGCAAATATTCTTTTCTTATCTCGTTAGACCTTTTAAGTGGATTTTGTTTGCCAAACGAACGATATTTATATAATTTAGACGAGACGTGATTCTCTGTTTAGGAACGCGCGTGTTACTATACTTGTTAAATGCTTCATGGCATAGAAAAACGTCTATTTAGAGAATCTGCATGATTATCAGCTATATTTTTCTACTACAAATTCTTCGTGCGATGTTTTATAGTAGCTTATTTTGTAGATTTATCGCATCTTTTATTTTCCCTAAGGTTTTTATAAAGTAATCTCGCTTTAGACTTTTACAGCCGTAAATGGCGCCAAAATTATACGTAAAGTGACATAACCACAGAGAGTTCTCTATAGAAATTTAAATAAATAAAAAAATCTTAATTATTAGACCAGCCAGTAATTAGTAATACTATGGCACTTATGACATTTTATTTCTGTTTCATGTATTGTATTATATGTATTATATATTATATGTTTAGGTGAATGTACCGCGAGTATGGAAAACTTTTGCGATATCACGAGAATTAAAGAAACAGGATGTGTCGTGAATACACGCGATAGATGTGAAACTTTTGTATTACAGGGAAACATTCATTAGCATCATTCAGCATAGATGTTAATCATTTATTTATTATTCTTCACACAAAAAGGCTGCGGATAAGAAGTTTTACTGCAAAAATAAAACATAAAGTATGTAAGTTTGTTGGATTAATCTTATCTGATTAAATTCATTTTTAATCATATGACCCGCACGGTAGCTCTGCCCAAAAAGGAAAGTTTTATCTTTCGAGTAGGTTGGTAGGTATATAAGTATCACTACATAGTATATAACAAAGTCGCTTTCTCTGTCCCTATATCCCTATGTATGCTTAAATCTTTAAAACCACGCAACGGATTTTGATACGTTTTTTTAATAGAAAGAGTGATTGAAGAGGAAGGTTTTATGTATAATACATGTGACATCCCACGGGAACGCGGGTAAAACCGCGGGGGACAGCTAGTATTATATATTTTGTGAAATGCTGTATTTTACTTAGGTACCTACATACGAATAAAAATCGAGAGTATCAATAAATCTAAAACCCATGAACACAATACGATGTGTTCAAATTTTGTGTTAGCCACTCTGTTATTTTATTCATAAAAAGTTTATAAGAATAGTTAAAGAAACAGTTTTCTAATGCTTGTGTCGCCGGCGATCTGTAGCAACAATACCTAGGAGATAATTATATGTATCTAGGTATACCTATAGCATAAAGCTCACATTGATAGATCCGCAAACTAGTCCTATATACTTAAGAGAGTTGTTGAAAAAAACATAAATAAGTCGGTAAGAACGGATCTCTCACTTGACTGCGTAGTTAGTGAGCGAGAGGCCTCGACGAAACATCGTCGAGCTAGTGTCATAGGTACCTTATAGGATCACAACCCAGCAGGCATAGACAAGGATGCAATGTCATTTCCCATAGAACAATCTCTCAGCGGGCATTAACGTTTATAGATATATAAACTCTTGTCCTCGATTCTTTTCTTCTATTAACATTATTGTCACTTTCTTTTATGTCCACCATGTTTTTTTGGCATATGTTGTATTCGATATTAATGTCAAGGACGCGATAATGGGTCCCTGTGGCATCGCCAATGCGTTGTCGTCCCTGAGGCAGTTTTAACTGCCTATTTTTTATACTAATTCTAAAATGTTACTAGTTTTAAATATCAAAAGTAACCATATACCTACAAATTCAACATTAGTAGGTCACCTTAATTTAAAATTCTTTAGCACCACGTGAAGAGGAGTCAATCATTTCAAGTTGAAGCAAATATCACCTAAATAAAGCGAAATATAAATTCATTAAAAAATAATCGTATAATCTTTTTCTGTATTTAGTTAAAAATGTTAAAATGGGTTTATGCATACAGGCAGAAAATAATAGACCAGACCAAAAACCTTGTTCTGAATAAAAAGGTAGCCAGCAGCGTCAAACTAACGACTAACTAGCACAAATTTTAGCTAGTTTGCGCTTTTAAATAATGATACCACCAGGATATTCGAGTTTTAGAATGTTATAATACCCACACAGAACTCATTAAAAACTTGGCGGTTCAGACAGCTTAATGCAATGAAACTGTTACTGTATGTATGCTGTTGTAAAACAGTAAAGGCGAATTATGATAATCTAAAACCTAATATTTAAAAAAGAATGTTTGTTCCTTCGTCTTCTACACGTTTCCTTACCATTCGTCCGATTGCGATAAAAGGGAGTTGTTGTAAGTGTGCGCGTTTCAGAAAAAGAAAATGATTCAAAATTCAAAATCATTTATTCAGTTTAGGCCCTCGGAGGGCACTTATGATTTAGTATTCTATACTTTGCAATTTCCATATCAGCTTAGGGATCACTGCTGAACATAGGACATTAATTACCACATCGATCGCCCTAGGCCGCCTGCATCTAGCGGCTCCCAGCGACTCTGACCAGGTGGTCGGTCCACCTGGTGAGAGGTTGTCCTACTCGGCGCTCAAGAACCTTTCATCCTCATCAGTTATCGGTCCTTCGAGCGATATGGCCTGCCGATTGCTACTTTAGTTTACTGACCCTAAAAGCTATGTCATTTTTTTATTTGGTTTTCTACAAATGTCCTCGTTTCGGATCCTATCGCGTAGAGAAATTCCGAGCATTCGTTGCGTAGCTCGCCGAGTGAGTTCTAGCTTATTTATACGGTTAGCAGTAAGCCTACTACCTAAAACCTACAGCCTACTTATTGTAGAAGTCACAAAATTATGCATTGTAAACAATAACTTATGGGCAGTATTTTTAATGAATCAACTTGGGGTTTGTAGCCTACCTAGGCAGATAGCTTTTACATTACACCCTCACAACAAACAATAAGTACTTGTTTAACATAGGTCTAGGTAATAAACTGGTTAGTACTGAACTTTTAATGATTACTTATGATAATAAATGCAATTACCAACGTGTAAGCGCACTGTATGTGTAGTCTACTCTAATATTCAACCATCTTAAATTGGATGAGATTGAAGGACTATACAAAAATTAAGAATTTCTACAGGAATCTAAAAATACTGACCTTATTAAATAAGTCGTGAGGATTAGAAACCTTACACACATTTTTACTTAGTCACGTTGCATGTAGGTACTAACCTAATACCCATATACATTAGTAGCGGAACCACCATACAAACTTTTACCTCTAACTTTACCTCTGGGTTGAATTAGTGAAGTCACCGAAACACGTGTTTCTTAATTTTTTACAAAGACCTGAAATATCAATTTTCATGACACTACCATCATTAATTACAAACTTCCATACACACTTACAGTCCCGATTTTACCCCTTCAGAAGAGTCAAATTATTTCTTATTGGAGATGTCTACGGCCTGTGTGAGATATGTATGCAAAATTACAAGTTTCTAATCCCAGAGGCTGAGTCTCTGATTAACAGATTAGGCAGTCAGGACAACTCTGTTTATATGTATTGATTGCACCATCCTGAATATTGCAGTTGTTATATAAGATTTGGCTTTTTGACTTACTCTAATAGATCTACCATGATGCAAGTAAAGATTTTCTCTAATGTGCTGCCTTGTTCCTATTAATCGTAAAATCAATATTAGCTAATAGGTCTGATTTATGATTAGATATTAACCTGACTTAATTGCGTGATCATATTATATTATCATCGACACTGAATAAATGTCTTTTACATTATTGTCGCTATCCAGATCTCGGCCGAATATTGTCGAATTCGCGGGATCGTTTATTTTGGGTGTTAGAGCGACGAGAGCGTTGACTCAGTGAGATTACGATTTAAATATAGGCGGGGGGAGTTGCCAAATCATTGGGGAATTGTACGGTCGGATCGCATATCCCAAGAACTTGAAAGAAATGCAGTTTTTTCATTAATCAGTAAATAGTTTTAACCTTGTAATTTTCATACAGAATAGTTAGCCAAAATTACTGGAACATTCAATTTCGCTTTCATACTATTGAACGTAATTTCCTTTCGCTTTCGTCTACCCCATCTTATGTCGGTTCTATGAATTTCTGCCTCATATTTTGTAAGGGTCGAAACCTTTGTAAAGGTGCCAATTAAATAGCAATATAACACAGTTAAGAAACCCTAAGCTAATCCGAATTGTATAGCGATACGTGATTACGCGTAGGTACATTGATATAAATATTTCGGAAGTTAAGCGGTTCTATTATATTTGCATAATAATGTGAAGGTAGGTAGGTATGATGAGGAGATACCCAGACGAATTCATTCTCACAAATGGGAGAGGGTTAATAAAGTTAGTTTGCTTAATAAATGCAAATTGGATAGTAAACTGAAATACATAAATCCTTAATGCTCCTATAAACCTCTCGAGTGAATTATAGCCTGAATGTTTTCATAAAAGCATAGTGTAATCAATGTTGAATAGGTATATGAATTTAAAACGTTTAATTTATTTTGTACCTATAGGTATGGAATCTTAATTCCTTAGTATTTTAATTAAACAAGCATTAGCACCGCAGTTTCATGGTCCTTACATTTTTTATCGGTATTTGGTTCTGCTTATTTTTTATGTAGTGAGCCCAATAAAACATATATATAAGTAAATATTGCCAATAAATATGTCATAGAACAGGATTTGTTTAGAACTAAGAAGAAGAAAACTTGTTGGTAGATATTATTTGAAAAATCCTTCAAAATAATACCGAGCAAATTGAAATGTTATTTTTTTAGGAGGGTTAGGTGGGTCATTCAAGGATTAAAATTACGTAAGCCAAGTTATTTTTAACATTTATCTTTTATAGCAATTCAAATGTTTTATATCCATTCATAGATCACAAAGAACCTTTAACCACTAAAGAAATACAGCCGAAATTACTAAAGTTCAGGATGGACGTCACCAGCGGGACTCGGGTGAAACCATAAATTAACAAACTTTCCTACAACACAGGTGTTTTATAAACTTACCTAAAACAAGAAATAGTAAGATCCTACAGGCCTGTCTGCTTATAAATACTTAATTCACCTAATTGCTTTTCCCGTGACTTATTACTGTACAAATATTTTGGAGATAATATTAATCGTTTTGAGTTCACAACAATTTAACAAGTAAAGCCTTATAATTAAAGGATAGTCGTTATATCACAAATTCCACGCTTTAAAAATAAAATTAATATGATATTCGAATTTCCCGCCAAACCATAGATAAATTACAGTTGAAACGGCCAGTACCTACTATAAAACGGCAACTTCATAGACACCATAATTGTATTTCCCCAGTACCACAATGCAATGAATACTGTCAAATTTGTACTTTCATGTGAAAGCTTTACGCTGTTATTTAGTTGTTTTATAGCTACATTGCTGTGGCTGCAATAAACATGCTGAAAGCACGTTTTATTCAAGCGTACTGCAAATATGCTGAGGTTGTAGCTTTGCATACTTTTGCATATTAAGTAGATGCAAAATTGAAGTTCGGTATATTGGAATAAAAAAATGTCAAGCACTAAAATCCCTGCACTAGCCTATAAAACATTATAGGTACGTTTTATTTTTTTTATTGTTACCGGTTACGCTATATCTGGCAGTTAATTTGAATTGAGTTTTTGTATTGACTTGTCGAAGGAATAGTTTATTCGATGTTTTTCCATCATTTGAAATTCGAATTGTAAATTATTCCTTAAAATACCTTTAGCTGTGGATCTGTCACGTAATGAAGTTAGTTATGTCCGTTATTAAACCAGATGATTGCGTTTTATACTAGATTTTTTCTATAAGTACCACTTTAAGTCGTTTAATTTGGTACAATGTTAGTTAAAAACGTTAATGAAATAAAAATGAAAATATTTTTATTCATATAGGCCTATACAAGCACATATGAATAGTTTGACTCTAATACTGGTTTGGAAGGTTGATTTTTGCTGAGAAGAGCCGGCAATAAACTCAGCAATTACTTTTTTTAAAAACGAACTTAGTTTTATTACATAAAATTTATATTCATATTTTTATTTATATTATTTAATTTTTTTTTTAATTTTTTTTTTTAATAATATAAACTAGTGCTTGACTGCGATCCCACCTGATGGTAAGCAGTGATGCAATCTTAGATGTTGAGGCGCACTAGTTTATTAAGAGCCTATTCACTCTAGCCTTGAAGACACCCAAATTATAGTTGCTCGGGAAGACCGCATATATAATTAAAAGTGAAGAATTAGTGAACTATAATATGATATTATGAATATCTAATTAAAAAAAATACAAACAACTAAAGCTGACCAGCCCCCACAAGCAGCACCTGGTCACAAGTGTGACGCAAGTGGCAGCCATCGCCCTCCTCGCCATATTGTAGTGAAAAGACATGATGAAAGTACTAATTAGAAGTCAGGGCTATGTGTTCGAGTAGTAAGCTTATGGGATCACAGTGCAAAATACTGTTATACTTACATGGACAAATACGGTTAGGGCTTAACCCTCTAATTAAATAACGAGTACGTCGGATTTATGCCTGTTTCTGGAAAGATAATCCTACCACTATTATGAATGTGAAAGTTGAGAATGGATGTGTAGATCTTTGTTCTTTTCGCAATAACTACTGAACGGATTTGAATGAAACTTGGCATGTAGATAGTTCATAACCTAGATTAACACAAAGGATAATTATCATTCCGGAGAAATGTTTCATCTCTCGGAAACACGACTGAAACGGAAGGCTATTAATCATATAAAAATGTTGATATTGTTCTCGTATTTAGAAAATAAATAACAGTTATTCAAGTGGGAAGATGAATGATGCGTTGCTGGATAATGAGGAAAATAAGTTTGGGTCTACATACATAGAACAAAGTGCTCCTAAACACGTATACACCTTTATGGGTGAAGGTCGTGGTTAAATTGCTAGTTCACCTCTTAACTGCATTAGTAGCGGAGGTACTGACCCATTTAATCTTTACTTGATTATAGGATCTGAAATCAGATGAGTGTATGGACCCTATGCTATATATTCTCAAAGCGCTTTTATCATTTTGTCTCAATTAATAGATGTGCTGCGCGGAAAAAGCCACTCTACATCTGAAAATTCAAAACCGTTTATTCAGTTTAGGCCCGTGGAAGGTACTTTTCAAGGTCAAATTTAATGTTACTGAAGCTACTAGCTGTAGAGAGGATTAGCATAAAAACGCAGTTGCATTAAATTTCATTTAATTTTACAGGCGTTTTTAATAATGCTATCAAGAAGCTGTTTTATTTTTGCGTTTAAATCTACCATTCCTCTACAGTGATAGTGGTGGGTTTAAGTTCTGGCTCTCTCCCGTGTTAATGAAGCATTGGCACTTTGTTAATTCAAATTATTCGACAACAAACGTAAACTAATAAGCTAAGCCAGATAAAGATTCCAAGCATTCAATGCGGACACAAGCTTGTGTTACCTAATACGAATAATAGATGCTATTAACACTTCGTTAACAAAAGCAATAAGCCGAGAATCTCTTTTTAGTTGATGAAGGCACCATTGTTGTTTTAAATAATACCATTACCCTTACCATATAATACTACTGCTAACCAACTGATGAATATGCAAATGAAATATCTCGTCAGGATTCCGGGTATATCTCTCAAAGGGGCATGTCTTCATTGCCAGAGCATAGATTAAAATTGACTAATGAAACTGATAAATTATTCAGATTACTTTGTATTTAAATAAAAGTTTTTTTTTATACCACGTGGGCCGACTAACAAGCGGACGGTTCACCTGATGGTAAGTGGTCACCGCCACCTATGGACATTTGCAACACTAGGGGCATCGCCAATGCGTTGTCGACCCTGAGACGTGAAGTTGATAAGTCTCATGTGCCTGTAATTTCACCGGCCCCTTACCTTTCTAACCGAAACACAGTAATACAAGTGCACTACTGCTTCACGGCAGAAATGGATAGGGTACTTCTCCGGACGAACTCTGCTAAAAACTACTTCTTTTTTAAAATACATTACGATCATCAGCAACATATAGCTATAAGTATTTTAGTGACCTATTCAACAATACTCAACACGATCATGTCCAGTTTGGATAATATTGTTCCCTCTCCGTTAAATGTATCGATTGAGCTCCATAGTTTTTCTTTGATAAATCTGGTTCAGTAATTAGTTACTGGCAATAAAATAGTTTCCAGAAAATGTTTCTTTGTGAGAGACTGGTATCTGTCCTAGATCTGCATTACAGACTTCCTAGTACAGACACCTTCTTATTCATGAATTTCATTACACCGTAGTTCACCGAATTGAAGAACAATATTCACTCGGGGTAGTCATAATTTACCGGAGACTTAGCTTCAGGAAATAAGATAAGAGTCAACAATGCAGTGTTGTCTTTATATTGTAATTTTTTTAAGTAAAACAACTGCTAGGTAATGCTTTACCTAGGAAGTGTTCCAACTCGTGTTTTTACCCGCGTTCCCAAGATATCCTCTATTTACTAGGAATCAAAACATAGCCTCAAATAAGAAAATCACTCGGAAATGGAATAGGGTAGTTTTCTGTAGGATCTATATTTTCGGAGATTACTTCCTAAATCCATAATTACCAACTTTACCTTTTTATGATATTGTTATAGGTTTGTTTAATTTCGTTATATCAGTAATAATATCACATAGTTGGGCACTGGTACCTATATGAAAAGCTGTGGCGGATGTTCAGAAACGACAAGTTATTTAAATATTAAGTGATCTATTAGTTAAACGCTAGACTTATATTCACATTAGATCTTACAAGCTACTATTGCTGTAATTATTACCTACATAAAATGCTTTTTGATAGGATTTATCTCTGAGTTTATCATAAAATTATATGCCAATTATACCATCACAGACATCCAACCATTACAGTCACAAAAATAAAACTGTTTTTTTGAGTACATATACTTTCCCATTTTGTGAAAAACTGTTAACAAAATTTTGACATTACAGACGCAATTTTTTTAATTTGTATGTCATCATATTGTAAATGATTCCTATGTACTTTAATAATTAAAGGTATGTATTTACCTACTTATATGGTAGATACCTTGATATTTTGCCAGAAATTTGTCAGCTACAAACTGTTCACGGTTCACTGAACGTAGATTTCCCTTTCTATCTAATAAATAAATAGAAATAAACATGCGTAAACGTGTGACACATTCTGAAAATAGATTGATATTTAGACAAAAGAACTGAATTATTACGCAAGATTCTACCATAAAATTTATAAATGGAATTCTACTTTTCCGCAAACTGAGGTACATTTATTTATAACACAAAACGAGACATTTAAATCTATTGAGAGCTACGCTAGCGGCAATAAAGCTGGGTTTGATAACGATATTTTTAGCGCATTTTCAATTTCACGAGGGCTGTTTGTCTCTGATAGCCAGCCAGCTTCTGAAAAGCTTCTTGACTAATAGATACGCAAAAATAACTTGTTGCGTTTCGATATAGGTGGTATACCTGCCGGCATTTTACCCGAAAGAATCTGCCAGATTGAAAATTTGTTTATCGTGAAAGAAAAACCGAAAATAAAATATTATGTTTTAATAAAAAAATAAATATTATTCGGTTGTTTTGCTGAAATGGTAACAGGGATTTTGAATGTTTGTGTTGTTATTGCCGAATAAACTGTTAGTACATTTGAGTGATTTTAATTTAATATTACGGCAAGATATAGATAGATAGTTAAAACCAAAACCGTTATTAAATCTTTATAATCATAATTTGGGATCATTGAACGCAAACTGCAAATTGTAGATATTACAAAATCTACCGCTGTATCTTGTTCAAACCAAATTAGTTGCATGTGTTTTTTAATTTGAATTTTTTTTGGTCCATGTACCTATGTCAGGTACTTTTTAAGGTTTCGCAAAGATAACCTCTATATTTCTCTACAACATTTTTGAATCCCTATCTATCATATCATACCTTTATAACCTAAATTACATCGCACTATCAAAGTTCTTTGTTGCTTAAATGTTGATTCTCACAATCGGCGTTTCAGTGTGTAATAAATATAATAAAATTAAAAAAAAATCTAAATTCAAAACCATTTATTCAGTTTAGGCCCTCGGAAGGCACTTATAAAGGTCAAAGGTCAAGGTTACGTCATTGCGTAAAGGGTTAGAGCTTAGAGACCGCCACGAAACATCCTCGAGCTACTGTCATTTTCTATACAGAATCGAAGTCCAGGTGGCGTCAGAACGGTACCGTAGTACAGCAGACAGCTTACTCGCTCATGCAACTAAAGTGTAAACTCTTCCGGACTTAGTGCCGTAAATCTGCCATTTTGTTGATATCATAAATTAAAATACAATCAGTATAAAGAACATTGAAAATACAAGTATGAAGGAAGTAGTTAAATAACTTACGCTTGCATTCCACACCGCCGTTCAACGATCATAAAAATGTAAGTCATGGTTAAATATAGATTGATGATCAAATATAATTTTCTCATAGTATTTATTTGTAGACGAAAGAGTAACGCAAATGCCAATCATTCTGATGGATGTATGACATAATATTTCACTCTAAATACTTTAGGCCCGTTAGAGTAATGCACTGCAATTATTTAAGACTTTTTTAATCAAAATCAATAAAATAACCGGTGAAGAGAATGTTAGAACATGGACAATGAAGAGTTCCATACCATGTCCTATGTTTTTTTTTATATATATATATATTTATTAACCATATAAAAAATACAATACATAATTATGAGCGCCTTCACGGAAGCCTCGTGGGCTTATCTGTGTAGGCGGTCGCCGCAACAACATAATAAAAAATTAAAGTTCTAAATCTATGCTTAGTGTAAAACATGTACATATAGGTTCACTATACAATATATCTATATATTTATTTAACAATTTTTTATTTTATCTTTATAGCATATTTTATATAATGTATAAATAATAATTTTATCACCATTTACTACAGCTAGTAGCATGAGAATTTATTTACGACCTTTTTTTAAGAAATATTCTTTTATTTTCCCTTTGTAGCTATGTGTTTCAGTGTACTTGTTTTTAACGTTGTCTGGTAGTTCTTTAATTGTTTTAGGTAGAATATAATAGAATGTTATTGAATACAAAGTTATGATGATGTAACTTGGAACTGAAATAACTTATATTTCTAATAGTCATTCAAGTATTTTGTTGGTGAATGCAATTTTCGTTTAAAGTGTTTATCAATCAAAATTTTCCATTTCAAAATGCAAAATATAGACAAGCCTTATCTCACTAACTATTGACTTAGTAAAAAGCCTCCTTCCAATTTTTAATAGAATACCCTATATATTAATACGTGAAGCAAAAACTTTGTACTATTTTTTCGGAAAATTACGCGGACAGAGGAGTTTGAAATTTGGCACCGTTAAAGTTTATTTGGAGAAGGAGTTCAGAAAGCTAATATTTTTATTTATTAATGCATTAAATAACAAAAAAAACCATTACATACACTCCCATGCGTTTAACACTCACATATATTACGTCATACCGCATATCATACTGCCGATGTCAAACTAATGACGTATTTGTACACGATTGCAATTGACGCAATATGAGAATTGAATTAATAGAACAAAATTTAAAAAAAAACTATGCATTGTGTTTAGAGGTTATACTCAAACAAAAACAAACTCAATAACGTTCAAATATTACGGTCGAATTTCGATCGCTAGCCTAGTATAGATAGATATCCCAAACTCTGGGCTCTGTAATTTTGGTCCAGTTACATGCATCGAGTGACATCCATAAAACGAATATCTCGCTCCATCAGTCTATAATTACTGTGACATATATACAGATGGATATACAGACAGCAGGGCGAAATAAAAAGGGTTCTGTTGCACGTCCTAGTAGTAGGTCACAGTTTACAATGTTTATTTTATTCGACTACGAAAAATAAATACATTTTATGAATGACTTACTATGGAATACAAAGTTGTAATAATATTTTGTTATACAACGTGTTACAAAATACCCCGTTAAAATATAATTTATTATCAATGCCGACAACCCTAGTAAGCTGTCATGTCAGGGAACAATATTAATAAACAGAACGGCCTACGTAGCTATTTTACCTAATAAGTGTCTACTTTAATAGTTTTTCTATTTTTATTCATATAAATATATATTGTTTTATTTTTTTGGGGTATGATACACAGCGTTGCGACGGTTCTTAAATATTGTGAATGGACTCGTTATAAGGCCCCATTTAACCTCCTTTCGGCTTTACGGGTAGTTTTGTAACAGCCTTTATAGGTACACTATATTGTTTCAACAAAACTTAAACTACAAAGTTTCGCCTCCATATCTGCATAGTCAGTGCCATTTTTGTCGGAGACTCAAAAGTCTCCGGGTAAATGGCTTTCGCAGACGGGCGGACTGATAGACGTACATAACAAAATTATTAGGGTTCCCTATTTTGCCTTTCAAAATGAAGGTTGGTAAACGATCACCGTCACCTATTTTCCCACAACACTGAGATTAAGTCACCAACCCACAGGTTTATTCCTGTGGGAAAACCTCGAAAATAAGACCAGCTCCAAGAAGACGCTCACGTAAACCCGCTCTCCGAGACCTCGTTAATTTAAATAGATTTTGTAATAAATGTAAAGGCTGTTTTAATTACTTTGATACCATTTAGACACATAAGCATCGTATGTGTGTAATTGTGTTTTTTGTTTACGTGCTGTACCGCAATTTACGTTACGATGAGAAATGAAACATGTTGGCTCTGTTGGCTGACCTTTCATAGATAAATGGTTGCGGTTTTGAAATTGTATTTTCATTATCTGGCGAGTGTTATGACATTTTGTTGAAATTGTGGTTTATTTGTGAAATTTTGAACCGAGAAATTAATGAATTTCACTGAAATCATGAATTACGTTTGTGTTACAAAAGTAAATGAAAGTGAACTAGGATTAAGCTATATGTAACAATTCATAAGCTGAACATTTAATGAAATATATTGATGTTCATATGTGGTTTCGAACAGTGAATTATACAAGTATTTGTAGGATTCCATAGCTAATGGCAATTATTGGAACTCTTATAATCTCATCTTTTTCATCTATCCGCCTGCAGGTCTGTTTGTAGATCATAGCCATTGTACATTATAGCCGTTGATCCATCTCTGGAATAAACCCTATCAAATATAAATTTATTGTAAAAAAAGCGTGGGGTGCATGGTGTCAATAGTTATAAATATTTTATTGACAGATATGAGTAGAAGGATTATCATTTTGATAATATCTTAAAAAGCACCCCACGCTTTTTTTACAGTAAAAAATTTTTTTTTCTTATTGACACTATTCATAATTCAAATTTTTAAAAACTTATTTTTTAGTTGGATTTTCTGTAAAAAGCGTATTTTTTTAGTTTTTAAACTATTATTTATTTTTCATTTTTTGGTCGAATTTTTTATAAAAGCGTATTTTCTTTTAATTAGATCAATTTACTATTAAAGTAAATTCTAAATAGATATTGTCTGCATTTATAATGAGATCGATTAATATTGTGTTATTTAGAATATTGATAAAGCATGTTGAAGAACTAAAGTGCACAATGTTTCCATATCCTACTATGAAAATCAACCATTTTCAATAAAAATCGGGAAGTGGTTGATATTTTAAGCCTGTAATCATCCGATAAATAAGTAAATCGAGTGCCTGGTGCCTTCCTTATGAGATAGGCGGTTCTCAGGTTCCCTATCCGAAAATTTTATTTTAAGCACAGTCGGTAACTTATCCGATAAGTGAGTAAATGAGGGCCTGGTGCCTTCCTTGGTTGAGATAGGCGGTTCTCAGGTTCCCTCTCCGAAAATTTTATCATAAGCACAGTCGGTAACTTCTCCGAGCAATAGGTGATCGGCGCGCCTGGTAGATTCCTTTATTGGTCTTGACGCAGACCTTCCGGGTCTCAGGAAAACAAAAATCGCTGATCCTGATTATCCTAGTAAGGATAACGGGTCAAAATGTTTAAAATATTGAATTGTCATCGGTCCTTAATAAGTATGCCGAATTTCGAGTTAATCCGACGTTTTGAAGGGGGTCAAAATCATGTTCAAAGATTCCGTTACATACTAACATACGTCTGAAGCTAATAAAAGCGTATTAAAAAAAAACCTAAATTAATCCACAATTGTCATTTTCACAATGTGTCTATTGTCACATTGCACCTACTCCTTTTTTTGATATCGGCTAAATAACGAGTACTAGTCGACCAACCCGACATTGCGCGTGGCCCAACACGGTTTATAAATCAATTATCTAAATTAAGTTTTATATAGTGAAGTGGTATTTTAATAAATATTAAACGCAATAACTTAACTTTAGCTAGCTCAAATATGGAATAAATTATTTCTCTCTGTTTATATTCTATTTGAAGTCTATATTTTTTCGTATAACATTTTTATTTTTATAATTGTAATTGTATGACATAATTCAATTATGAAAATTGATTACCTACATTTGCAATTTGCAATATTTTACTTTTATTGCTTTTAAAAAACCTCCTAATGATTTACGAGGACACCAATGCCAAATATGTTCAATTTCAGCTCAATTGATTTCAAATTAAATTGGAAGCATTTGTCCCAATTAACCTAAACATCAAACTAACACTGAAAATGTGTCGGGTTATTGATTATGATGAATAGAGTGATATATAATTCTCATACTCGCTGAGTTGTGACAGTTGAAGGTTTTTTACCCATATCTTATAAATTAGCACTTGATTACGCTCAGATACTACACTAAACGCTTTAATGGACCTAACTCTGTTTTGGTATTCCCTTATTATGTCGAAATAAACATAAACCACTGAGATCTATACTAATATTATAAAGTGGAAAGATTTGTATGTAAGTATGTTTGTTACTCTTTCACGCAAAAACTACTAAACGGACATGGGTGAAACTTGGCACATAGATAGAGCAAATCCTGGAATAACATATAGGCTTTTTAACCCGGGAAAATGTGATATCCCTCGGAAACGCGGGTAAAACCGCGGGGGACAGCTAGTATATTTTAAACACCATGAGTCACCCAACTCATGCTATTTGTAAAATACTGTAATAACACTAAACGTGTTATATGTTACTAATTGCTTTGGGCATTAGTAACGTTAGGTGCAAAGACTAGATCTTTAACTAAATGACAAGTCTAGTTTAATTAAATAATTATAGTATACCCCTAGGATCCGAAGAGAGGTCGTGCAAACACGCCACATCCTCGCAATATTTTATCTATGCATTAGTTTATATTGCGTGAACCGACCCCGACCTAACACAATAGAAGGATAATGATCGCATTATATTATATGTATATATATTACATTATATAACCTATCGGGGTTATTCGTTTATGATTAACCTTCAAATATATTGCGTTGAAATAGCTTTTCATAATCTTATCTTACAAATATTATGCGAAACTTTGTTTGTATGTTATGACTCAGCTTGTGACAGCTGAGTGGGATATATTTGGATCAAAATATAAGACTTGCCGGTTTTTCCCGGGAACTCAAGTGAAACCGAGAGTGGAAGTTTGTATGCATAATATGAATGTTTGCAATATTTGAATATAATGGGGTTTTTGATATTCGGCCCAGGAATTAGGATGAGTGTGCGAGTTGGTTTATTATAAATTATTACATAATATGATTAACATTTATGTACAAACGTGGAATGAAATGGTTTGTCAGTTAACAAATTGACTCATTTATCGTTTAGAAAGGACATGTTATCTTTTCAAACATGCCACGGAAAGCTATGGCAGGCAAAATGATGTCTATCTTTTTAAATTAACTCAAACCAAAGTTGCCTTTTTTATCTATATATATATATATATATCTCTATACAAGAATATTTTTTATTCAGTGCGCAAACTTTGACAAATTAAACTTAAATGAGTTTTATTAAACACCAAATATTTATCTTGATAAGTTTTAGTACAAAAGAATAAAATAATCGCTAACGAAAGATTATAGACTTTAAAATTGATATTATGGCTACTGTACGACTGTCTGTCAGTCGCCCACCCCGGCCGTGGCCTTGGCAACAGCTGGCACTACCGCCGTGTGCGGCGCACGGCGCGCGCGCCCTTTGATATTATTATGAATAGATAGTGTCCATTGTTTGTTGATTTTAAAGTCGAAAAAAAAATACAAAAAAAATTAAACAAATAATGGAAATTGTTCTGTTACTGATACTGAACCACCGAATTTTTTTTGTGCATTGCTTAAAAAATATTTCTGTATATGTAAGGATTTTTTCCTAGATGGTTATAGGTTATATATGATATCGATAAACTCGGGTGAAACCGCGGGAGACAGCTAGTCTAGTATAAAAAGGTTATTTAGAAAATTTTACATATTCATATTAGCTTAAACCTTTTCTTGATTATACCGATTATGCTGTAAACTTTATATTTATGTAAATTCTATACACCTGTATGTTAAATCAAACAAATCGATAATGTTAAAATTTTCTAGTAAATGGGTTTGTGTAAACACAAACATCTAATTTAAATTCATTTCATATACCTTTGGCTATTTGTAGGGTAAATGTATTTCGTAAATTGGATGAATATAATATCTTCATTAGCTAATCGGGCATTCACCTAATTAACTGGGCACATTAAACATATCTTTTGACTGTCACATAATACCACGTAATAAGTATGTATGTCGGTTCGGAAACACAACATTCATTACACGAAAAAGGAGATCTTTTAGGATTAACGTTTGACAAATTGCGCTATTATGTTTGGCCTGGATTTATCAAACATCACCTGAGCCTTTGATATTTATTTGCTCCAGAGGGCCAAGGGTACACTGGAGTTTCAAACGGTCATTCTATAAATAATCAAAGCTTGACACATTGGAAATAAAATATGTAATGTTCTTTATTTCTAAAATGTATTATGTATTTAAAGCAGTGAAGATAATTCATAATTATGATAATGTTATAAAAGTGACGAACCAATTTAAAACGGCTCTTTCTTGCTCTTTTCCAATTACCTTTGACCTGAGTGTCTTTATTTCGTTAGAGGTCATAATGTAGTTTAAAAGGGGATGATTTGATAATATTAATCCACTGAGAGATACGAGATTTATGTTAGACTATTTAAAAAGTTAAATATTAAAACAGGGTGTGCCGTAAAGACACGATAGAACTGAAACTTTTATATTACAGGGAAACAATTTAACAATTTTGAATATTGAATTGAGTAGCATAGACTGTGTTAATCATTCATTTATTTTTCGTCACACAAAAAAGGTTGATTATCAGAATTTCTAAACTCTCCCATAAGTAGTTTAACTTCGAAATAAACATCACAATGTGCGCCATTTAAACCTATGTAAACTAAAGCGTTTTTATGTTTTGACGTGACATGAGTCGTAATGTTTACGGAATGTTAATTGGTAATCAAATATTACCTACACTTAGATCTTTAATAGCGTTATTGCGTTCTAGGGTGTTGATTACACCATTCAGATATTGTATCAATTTCATAATTAGAATTATTTAGGTCATTGACAATAAACACCTTCAATTCATCAACGTAGAGAGGGATGGGTAGTTTAATAGGGGTAATTTAAGCCCCCAAATTAGGGTCTTTCAGGTACCCTAGATATTACATCTATAGATACCGCACCTATTAGGTAAACCTGAAATTATTCTGAAAAATCTGAATTCCTTATTAATAAAATAAAATTTACTCTGCAACGGATTTTAAGAATATTGAGAGAACATTCTCATGATTCTTCTATTATTAGAAATGGAAATAATTAACGTGACTTGGCGTCTTGCCCCGCTGTATTGAATGACTTCGGAAGCATCACGCATAAAAGTGCTTCGTTAAATGGATTTCTATTTAAAATAATGTAGAAGGAAAGGCGTGATATTTATAATTTATTCTGTTGGGTTGTATTTAGATAAAAGCTTTCTACCAAAGTATTTAAATAAAGATTTAAAGCAATTAATTTTAGCTTACGCTTATGTTTATTATTACTTTGTTAATAATTAAACGTTTCGATTCTCATGTGTCAGACTCGTTAGAGTCAAAATACTCAAATGGGTATACGTCTGTATGTAAAAAATTGTTTTCATTTTATGAGCTGCAATTCTATTTTAAAGATCTCAGAAGAGTTCTTGGTTGTTACTTATGGAAAAAAGGTGTCGGTTACGAATCCCTTGTGAATAACATTATCGTTGCTAACTAGAATTTTCGGTTTATTTTCGTTGATATTTTCGACATACTCGTATTTACCTACAACATCAATGGACTTATAAAATCCCTACTAATTGATTGTTACGCTTTCACCGATCATCATGAAATTTTGTACACATATTCTTGAAGGTATTAGAAGTAACCGCGGGAACGCGAGTGAAACCGTGGGGACAGCTAGTAATTTATAAAATTGTTGTCGCTGAGTGTACATAATGTTTGGAACTGTCAATGAAATTATACAGATAATATTTCAGGCGTAAATATTATTACAATGATGGATGATGTCTAGGCTAAGATTTGTAAAGAATTACATAAAATAGGTGCTTGTCCAAGAAACGTTTGTTTAAGTACACTCTATAGTAGATACCTAACATTGCTACGTAAGCGCTGAAGCGTACAAAATATTGGTGTAAGTAGTTTTTGTTGTTCTAATCAGGGGCTCGATTCTGTAAGGAAAATGACACTAACTCGCGGATGTTTCGTCGCGGCCTCTATGCTCTATCTCTGCCGCTTACTACGCCAATACTACTAACCACGTGAGAGGTAAGCTCTCCGAGGCCTGCGTAAAGCGGCTCGCCGAAAAGTTTGTATTAGCTGAATAAGGGGGCTGATCATAGTCTTAAGCTAGGTACTGCTTTTAAAAACATTACCAGGGTTCTGTACTCAATGGGTGACAACAGGAACATATCACTATGGCTCCACTGTCCGTACGTCTGCCCGTCTGCTCGTCTGTTCAGTCTCTGGGTTGTTTAGATAATGTAAGACCATATTCCATAGAACTATAGTTATAGTTGCATAAAAAAACGCTTTTCGCACATTTGCAGTACTTCGCATCGAAACGAATCGCCTCGTCGGTCGAATGTTATAAAGGTTGACCAGAGAGAGGTCCTGGATCAAATACCTGGGACGAGCAAGATAATATTTCTTTGTTTAGAAATAATTACTCGGGATTTGTTATTTTCCAGAGAGACGGCGACAATTGTCATCACATGTTATGTTGGGACGTAAACAATATATTCGACGGAAGATGGGTCTCATAACTGAGATCTCTGTCTACTTATTCGTCGATGATGGGTGTGATGATATCAAGAATTTATAATTTGAGTTCTCGAGCTTCCGTCAGAGAAAAGTTTACAAAACATAATATTTGTACATCTAAATAATATTCCATATGTCAAAAACAGTGATATGCACAATACTAGAAATAAGGATAAACTTGTCACTTCTGCATATAGACTACAAAAAGTGCAAGGCTCATTTTTAAGACTTAGTGCACGCATCTATAATAAAATCCCTACTGAAATTTTAAATTTGCCTTTACCAAAATTTAAGACTGTTTTAGTACAAAAGGCTTTCTATTATTATCTTAATATATATATTTCTTGTGTGCGTGTGTATGTGACTGAACTCCTCCTAAACGACTGGACCGATTTTGATGAAATTTTTTGTGTGTGTTCGTGGAGATTCGAGAATGGTTTAGATTCACAATTGGACCCAGTAGGTGGCGCTGCGAGCGAATTCCTGCAGTTTTGTATGGAATTATTTCGACAGAACGACGTCTGTCCGGGCAGCTAGTATTAATATAAAAGATTATTTTAATGACGACAATGCTTGGGTGTAGCGCTCGCTCCAGCAGGATACATCTTTATGTACAAAATCTTATTTTGAAAATTGCTGAGTTTATCGCCGGCTCTTCTCAGTAAAAGCAACCTTCCGAACCGGTGTTAGAGTTTGACCATTCATAAGTGCCTGTGAAAGCCTATTTGAATAAATATTTTATTTCGAAGATATTTGGATAACGAAATAAATGCATCAACGTTATTTTTGTACGTTTTTTTTCATGATACCTACAAATATACTTTGGTACCGTCTATGGGTGCTTAGGTCCAATCTATGTTTATATCTAAGCTATACGGCGGAGAATTAATTAATTCCAGAGGACTTCGCTTTCGTTTACTTCATTCACCGACGGCATGATATACGTGCAGATAATTGCATTGGAGTCTATTGTGGTCTTCGTTAAGCTCAACCTCTCTTTATACTTTGTGCTACGTGCGTCCTTTTGACTTTACCTATCATGATTATTAAAGCCTGGATTATGAAGGTATTCATTTTATCTAGGGGATAAGAGAAAAAGATTAAATAAAGTCTAATCCAAAAAGAAACAATTGAATTGCTTGTTGAGTATGATTATCATTATTTATTCACTTGAGATGAAATTTACGAATGAGCTCAGTGGAGGATTTTAAACGTTTTGCAGCATAACTATAGAGTAATTGGAAGTCTGTTATTTTGTTCCAAGTGCCCGATATTTTAACGGGCGTCTTTGATGTGTTTACTTTCAAGATTATTCTGAAAATAGGCTCATAAAAGCTTGGTCGTTTACGATATTTACACTTCATTTCTTTCAAGACCGATTCGAATGACTCTCGTATTTTAAGCTGTCCCTATTTGATATTGTTATTACGGATAATATTACTATGGGTACACACACACACACATTTATTCTATTAATTAAAAATATGTAGAAGTAAGGTGACATATTTTCATTCCCTTTCTTTGCACCGTGATATTGGTGAAAAGCGGGTCTATATTATAATATCTCATCACTAACATACAGTTAATTAAACACTTATGCAAATAATACCTAGCCAAATAAAAATTAAATCTTGTTTACCCAATAAACATACAGCCCCCTTATTCAGCTAATACAAACAAAGTCGGCGAGCAGCTTCACGGAGGCTTCGGAGAGCTTACCCCTCAGGTGATTAGTAGTATTAGCATAGTAAGCGACAGAGACAGAGCATAGAGACCGCGACGAAACATCCTCGAGTTAATGTCATTTTCCTTATAGAATCAAGCCCCTGCTATTTGTCTTCAACGGTGTTTTCACCCAAGAAATTACATGCTATCTATCTATTTATAGTAGGTACACGGGAATTCACTTCCTTCCGACGCGCAACGTTCCGGCTTGTTGAGCAGACAAACCGGAACTCATAATATTGTCTAATATTGATCTCTAGACATACACTCTAAATACCAATATATATTATATCTTTATGATATATTCATGACCTTTGAAAGGTATAATAATATAAAAATGAAACTGCTCGTCAAAAGTGAAAGCTTCACAATTTTTTAGGAAGAATTCTTGTTTTTTTTTTACCACATGAGCCGACAAACAATTACACGGTCCACTTGATGGTAAGTGGTAACCGCCGCCTATAGACATTTGCAACACCAGAGCATCGCCAATGCGTTGTCGACCCTGAGACGTGAAGTTGTTAAGTCTCATGTGCCTGCAATTTCACCGGCTCCCTTACCTTTCTAACCGAAACACAGTAATACATTGTTTAAAATAAAGATATGTAAAATTGATATTATAAAATAGCCAAAAAGTCAGAATAGATAAAAAAGAATTTAATAAAATAAAAAAGAATGTAACCTTGCTGAGTTTCTTGCCGGTTCTTCTCAGTTGAAGGCTGACTTCCGAACCGGTAGTAGCTTCAGTAACTTTAAATTTGACCTTCACAAGTGCCTTCTGAGGGCCTAAACTGAATAAATGGTTTTGAATTTTGAATTTTTTTGAACATGTGTTCTACTGTTTCACGGCGGAAATGGGTAAGGTGGTGTACTTCCCCGGACGAACTCTGCACTAGGAGCTCTACTACTCAAATATGATTTATGTATTAACATACTAATACAAAATTCATTTGTTGCACTATATTACATAAAAAGGAAGAATTATTATCTATTTAAGTACCTGTGTTTCTACACATTAATAAATACATTTTATAAATTTAATTTTTAACATTTCTTTCATAAATTTTCTTCCATAACATATACAACTCTCTGATTATTATCATTATTAACATCATATTCAAACACTGATACTATAAAGATTATGGTAACTTATGGTAACGAACAATTTTGATTGAAATCTATAGATAAGTACAAATATCTTGTAAAGCAGCATCAATTGTAGTTCTGTGATGTCGATCATTGAACACCGCCAAATGAAACTTTTAAAAAAAAATCTATTAATGGTAAATTTTTATCATCTGCAAAGTTAATGTCGAATTCTCCACTTCCACATCACAATCTTCCACTCACACACACAGCGAAAGACGTAAATCGTTTGACAATTCGGCAAATGGATTTTCATAAGGAATTCTACCAACAACGTCTCTAATTTCCTCTCCATCATCGGGAACAATTTCACGGTATAATTCTCTATAGGTTTCTAATGAACGTGATGTGATGGTCACGGGAGTTCTGTGCCTTTTCCTCATCCCAAAAGAGCCATATAGCTCTTTTATATATAGCTCTCTTACATACATACATCTGTATAAATGTAGGTATCTGAGCGTGTCGGTCACGCGAGTTCAGTGCTTATTCCCCATCCCAAAAGTGCTAGACGTTCCTAAAGAAGTTTCCACTTCAATAACTTGACACCTGAGCAACAAAAGCTACTAAAATAAACTATGTTTACAACTTCTAACCATCGTAAAATGAGTGCTAGCATCTAAACTAGGCCAAATCTGTATCTTAGATTAGTTATAATAATATGGTTTCTTTCGAAGACATAATGAATTATAATTAGTTTACCTTACTTACCTTTGAATATGTAAGTCAATAAGCTTCTGGACCGAAACTAACTTCTTCGCGTCGGGACCCGTGCAAAGATTACAGGCATAGTAAATTATTTGTACAAACATTATCCCAAGCAAATAATTTTCATTGCGAATCACGTCGCAATCGTTCACTACGTTTTATGTTTCAAACGTTGCTCCTATTTGCTTTTGGGTGCGTGAGATGTTTTAATTTGACCAATCGAGCAATATATCACATCGAAATATCTACAGATTAACCAAATTGCAATTATTTTCTAAAAGTATTTTAAATCATATGTTTATGTCATTTCATATTTAAATACCTTCATACATATTTTAAATATTTTTTTATAATTATTATTATATAATATTGATTGATTTATTGATGCATGTTTTTATCGCTTGTTACTTAAGATTTATAAAGAACTATCTATGATATAGGTACCATGAGTTAAGGCACAGTTTCATCATATTTGCTCTTGATAGATTGGCGTTTTATGTGACTACCATGTCCTATCATCGCCATAACACAACTGCTAATGGAATCTTGTAGAATATAAATAAATACTTCGTTTAAACTCTTTTTTACGATCAAGTAATTGCAACAACCGACAATCTCGTTCGACCTATATCTCAGTTTATAAGGCACCTAAAAAGGTTTCAGTTTTATGTATGCTCGGGTTTATACGAGAATGTCTTCATAAACTTTAGCATACGTCTACATGATTTCATTGATAATAAAATATTTGACAATGGCATCGACAGCAGTCTCTCTCTGATTACTACGTCAAGATTTTATTTATAAATTGAATTATGGCAAAAGGGATGTTTCAAATGCGACCTGCGTTCAATTGTAAATTCATTACATTCCAGGTCAATTGATCCGGTTGAAAAGATCTTATATTTGTTAAACGTACCCATGTTTTTGAATATAATGAAATTTGGTACACAGATAGAACGTTTTGAATGAAGATATTGAATACTTGTTTTCCCGGAAAAGTTTCGAGATCCCGCGGGAATACCCGGTTGTATGTGATTCAATAACGAATAAACCGTTGATAGGATTTCGATGTTTGACATATAAGTAATTTAAAATGAAATGCTTGTAGATGCAAGATTTTAATTTCATAAATGATCGAGTATTTAATAGATTATTTGCCGGGAATTCGCAAAGGACCTACCGTTGCATTTTGGTATTATCATTAATATCATCTTCACGAGAAATTTCAATAATTACGGCAATTTCTAATATAACTGCATGTATGTGATTCAGTTATCGGTTCTACGGCAGATGTGACCAGCCCACTGCCACTTCAGCTTGCTAATCCTATGAGCTATGTCGATAACTTTGGTTCTCTGACGGATGACTTCATTTCGAATTCGATCCTTCAGAGAGACTCCGAGCATTGGGGTAGACGTGTTCTAGAGTGGAGACCACGGCTCGGTAAACGTAGTGTAGGGCGCCCTCCAGCTAGATGGAGCGATGATATACGCAAGCTGGCTGGCAGCGGTTGGAAACAAAGAGCTGAAGATCGAGCTCAGTGGCGTGCCATAAGTGAGGCCTATGTCCAGCAGTGGACGGAGATAGGCTGATGATGATGATGATGATGATGTGATTCAGAAAATTGTCTCAAAAAGATTGTAATAAGGTTACCGTTTTACTTAGACCTGGCTGTTGCGCGAATTGAGATTGTGTTATGGCTTATGTTACGAGCCTTTGGCTTATGACTCGATACTAGAAAAAATATGTTGTAATAACAACATTTGGTTACCATAAATAAAATAAGAAGAACTAACAGAAGTAGTGTGTTGTCGCTGCGAACCTTTTCCATACAAGGTATTTAGATTTAAATATTTTTTTGCGGTAACAAACTGTGAAAAGGGGTACGATACGAATAGTTTGAAGCAACACACGAGATAAAACTCGAGGGAAATAAAGTAAATCGAGCTCACGACCGGCATTCAAACCGGCTGTCTCAGATAAACCGAGTAGGTATAGTCGCCTTTTTGTGATTGGCCTATTTTTGGGACTTTTATGACTTACGTAGACGCAGACGGCAGAAGCCATAAAGTGCCCATTATTTGATTAGAATGAAACAATGTTTGGTGGTTTATCATATTCATAGATCACTGAAGATTTCCGTTGTTTTGTTAAATTGAAATTGTGGGGGCGAGACAGTTGGCAAACTGAATTTAGAACGGCATTTTGAATTTCAATTGTAGTTTCCTTTTAACAATAATATCTGTTTTTGATGCATCGATATAAAAATTAAATGGTTGGTATTAAAATTCCGATAGATATCGGCAAATTATTGAAAAAGAAAAAAGACTTTCACATGGTTATACATATCTTATTCCCTCTTACGTTATGTAGGTAATATGATTGTATAGTAAGTGTTATTAGGGTTATGATATTAGTGTTTCGGGACTCTATGGCTAATATTATTATCCAAACAAATCGTGATTAATAGGGATGAAAATGGGCTATATAACGTTTGTGTAGAAACGGTCACCGACTTTTTGATACCAATCATGAAATGTAAATAAAACTCAACATTTATCATCGCCTAGGGAGGTACGAATGATGAAGTTTTTATGGATAAAACAATCATTAAATTACAAAAATACTTAGTCCTGGGAACGCGGGAACTGTAGGTATGTTATGCGCTTCGATTCTGTGAGGAAAATAACACTATTTCGAGGATTCGCCGCGGCCTCAATGCTCTGTCTCTTTCGCTATCTACCCAATCACATGAGAGGAAGCTCTCCGAGGCCTCGATGCGCCAGTTCACCGACGAGATTTGTTTTAGCTGAATAAGGGTGCTGTGCAAACCATAACCAAAATTGAGGTTACAATGGAGATTTGTCGGACATGAAATCTTAACGTCCTCAGATTTCATGACGTGTAGTCATAGATGTTTGATAAAGGTCAGCACAGACTTTAGTTACTTTAATTTTGTTGATCCAGAACGTATTCAATATCAATGTGTGCAAAATTTCGTTTTCGTATTTTGCACACATACAAACTTTCTCATTTATATTAAAAAGATAAGATAATATTTTATTGCAAAAGTTATTGGCTCGAAAATAATGCAAAGGTACTGTGTATTGTATGTATTGTACAAAGGACTTAATATTGAACCCCGCGGCCTACAGACATACAATTTTACTGGGATAAAGATCACGTTCTAGTCACTTCACTCACCATTCTTTCATGAAGTCATATTGTACCTACGAGTAATTCCACAATCAGAATTTTATATAGGTATTGGGTATTGGCAATATTTTCAATGAAACTCGTAGATTTCTTGTTAACCAATTTTATTAGTAACTTGCTGCATTACACTTTTTGACACGTTTTTATAATAGTAAAGACTAGGGAGGTTAGCGCACCTAGTGACAAAAAAAGTAAACTCATTTGTACGTTTACAAAGACAGTTGGTAACAAAATGTTTACAGATACACCTTATGAACTACATATATTATAAATTTATAATAATTCAATAATAGGGTTATTCGTTCTCGAGGATGCATAGAACTTTTTACTTTATTTTTGATTTTAGAGTTTCATATTAATGAGACTGGGGCCTGCAAGTACCTATAGTGGAATGACAAATAACCCTGTATGTATAATATTTTCTTTGTATTTCAATATTTTAACTGTACTTCATTTTCTTTCAGTTCTCATTGGACTTAAACACACTTCACCATTCCCAAGTCCCGCCAAAACACGCCAAGATGTACGCGGAAACGAAGAGATAAGAAGAAATATAGAAAGGACAAGAGTCCCACCATGTTTTCCCTTGCGGAAGGATGTGGATGCGTTAGTTTTCGAGGAGGGCGTCGAGCTCGCTCCTTGGGTGACGATTCCTCCTCTTGCAGGAGTTCGGAAATCGAACAAGAAGTACCCAAGAAATCTAGCAAGAGAGTCCTGAATGGCGAATGCACAATGAAGGCTCTTGCACCATTTTTAAAGTTCTGGAGAAGAGATGACGTTAGCATGACAAAAGCCGAAAGAAGTAAGTATTTTATTATCGTACGACACGAAAGTGTGTGTACTGGTAAACATCACAAATCGTACAATCACAATACGTACTTAATGCATCTACGTACTGCTCCAATTCCATTGCACAAATATTTACATTCTTTCCTACTTTATAAATGGATTTATATATATAATGGAATACTATATAAGTAGATGGATGTATGCCTGTTTGTTACTCCTTCAAGGAAAAAGGATTTGGAGGAAATTTGGCACATAGAGCATGCCCTGGAAGAAAATACGGGGAAAATCATACATCCCTCGGAAACCCAGTTAAACCACGAGGTACCGGGCTATATTTTAACGATTCATGAAATATTATACCCATGATTGGTGAGATTATCGTGATGGTTGGCTTATCTTCCTCAGAATATATTGATTTAACACAGTATAATATTTTTGGTGACAAAATATTTAGGTACAAATATTTTTCCTTTCACCTCAGATATTTATTGGATTTCATTTAAACAAATAACTGTCACTTAGTATTTTTTATTGTCAAGCAGATTACCACAGTAGATCGTTCAATACAATGAGATCTAAATTGAATCTTGTTTCACTTCACAATCTACATAGTCTGTTTATACAAGGTAAAGAAAGGTAATTGGATCTTTCAATTATTATTGATTTTAAATTGGGACTTGATCAAGATTTATCGGTTTAGCAAATAGCTAATCTACATGTGCTTTGTACTTGTCCCGCAAGAAAGCGTAATAAGTTTTGTCGCGCAAATACGAAATAGTCTTTAGTTCAAATTCAGTAACTACATATTCTTCTGATGATTCTTACGCCTATTTTTACTAATTATGAGACCCCTAACGCTTGTCAAAGTTATAGTTTCCTTATACGTAGTTATCAATTCGATATTTGTTAGGGGTGCCTAAGTTAGGCACTGTTAAGTGAAAATGGGCATTAGTCATTAATGATAAGACAGATTTTGCCATGGGGGTCTTTGACAAATGTTTTCATCTGCATAGGTATGAAAAAGAAGTTTGAGAAGCGTTTTTAGGGTTCCGTACGTCAATAGAAAAAAACACAATACCATTGTGAACGCAATAACGTATTTTAAAAGTGTTACAGTGGTTTTTCTATTTGCCCAAACAACAAGACCAAAATACGTTGTGTGATGTTATGTTCGTTCATACAGATACATACTTTTGTCATTGGCTTTAAAACATTTCTATAGATTTACGTGGGAAACAATTTTAGCAATATATACCCGCCTTATTACTGTGCAGGGTTGGGGGTAGATCATCGTTTATTGATCCCGAGCTCACAAGCGGTTTAGAGCCCCTAATTCTAAGGAGAGACATGTCCTCCTTATGTGTTTTTTACCGCTTGTACAACGGACTGTGTTCTGAGGAATTGTTTGATTTGATGCCCACGGCTACTTTTTACCATCGCACCTCTCGCCACAGACGGGGAGTTCATCCTCACACATTGAAGCCAAACTGGTCTCGCACGGTGCGATTCCAAAGGAGCTTTCTGCCGCGCACGCTTAAGCTGTGGAATGAGCTCCCTGCCGAGGTTTTCCCAAGGGAGTACAGCATGGGGTTCTTCAAGAAGGGTGTGAAGAGATTTTTGCAGGGTCGGCAACGCGCGAGTGATACCCACGGTGTTGCAAGCGTCCATAGGCTGCGGTGACCGTTTACCATCAGACGGGCCGTCAGCTTGTTTGCTGCCTTAGTAGTATAAAAAAAAAAAAAACCACTGGTGACTCAAAAAAAAAACTACAGGTATCCACCTAGTTTGAGAGTCAGAGGCAAATCGATCGTGAATATATAATTTATAGCCTGTCTCACTGTGTTTCCACATGTTATAAGTTTAATGTGTTTTGGTGTAATAAATTTATATTCATTTCATAGTAGAATCTGTATCAAGCCACTTATATAAGATCATAAAATGAAAATCAAACAGATTTTAATAAGTTATCGAAAAGTTGTCAGAACACACAGCTTGACAAAGACTACCGCTGTATAATATCTCTCAGCTCATTTATTTTATTATTTAGAGCTGCTTTCACCAATAAAACTAATTCGGTAAGGCTTTCATCGATTTCGTATTCAGACAGCTTTGAAAATAACTAGGATTAAAATACCTAAATTAATAGTCTCATAAATTTAGACGGGAATTAAATTAAGTCTGTATTTTAACATCTGAATCAACAATAAGCATATACATGGTCCAAGACACGGTGCAAGATTTACCACAACGCGGGCCCAATGCTGATTGTGGGCATCGCATACTATTATTGTTCCTAAACGAAACGTCAGTGGGGAATCCCTTAAGTAAGTTTTAAACTAAGAACTACGAACTTACACCCTCATGACTTTTAAGGGCTGCATTCATTAGCGAGTCGCTGTCAGTTTGTACAATAATATTATGTTATTTTCATGTCACACTAATGATTATGCGCAGTTCACCGGCGACTTGCTGTCAATTGACCCACATTTGGCGCCGCGTTTACCACATGTCACTATAATGCCTGATGTAATCGTACTGTTACTTCGAACTTCAAAGCAAATTAAGTGTAGTTATGATAGAGCTTTTACAAGCAATTTATACCAATAGCCCTGCTTATCTGGGTTAAAGTAGATAAAGTACCCTTAACTAGCTATAGACTATTAAAACTGCATTAAAATGTATGTCCTAGATTATAGACTATACCTCATCGTACTTGACGAGTCAGGTACCTTGGTGGTTAAAGACCTTGACTACCAGACCACAGGACGTCGGTTCGATACCCACCCAGGACAAAAGTTTGTGTGCATGAACATGTCTGGTAGTTCTGTGCCTGGACGTAAATATCTATATAAGTATGTATTTTAAAAAGTAGTATATGTAGTATATCAGTTGTCTGGTTCTCATATTACAAGTTGTGCTTAGTTTGGGATCAGATGGCCGTGTGTAAAAGAATGTGGCAGGATATTTATTATTATTTATTTATCGGGATACCACGGGACCACACTATGTACATATTAAGAACGTGGCAAGCACTTGGCTCGTTTTTTGCCTGATGATATACACTTGCGATAATCGTGAAATTAGAATAAAATCCAAGATGGTTCGTATGAATGAATACTTTATAATATAATATTTATCTATTCCCATTGACCTCAAGGTGAAGATATTACTATGGAATAACTAGCAACAAGATAATAATGAAATTGAAAGCGATATTATTCACAATGAATTCATTTGAATGTTCGTTGGACGTCAAGGACTGGATGAAAGTTCTTTGTCTACAAGATTTATTATTTTGTATGTAAAGATAATGTTCCATTTTCAGACAATGGTCCTTTCACAAAGAGTATGTGGTCCGCACTTCATGCGGGCTCTGAATATTACGTTTGTAGCTACTGTCTATGTTAACGGTTGAATAACTTTAACCTTATATGTAAAATACTTAATAGTTATGTAGTCTGAAAATATATATTTACTAGCTCTCCCCCGCGGCTTCACTCCCGTTTATCGTAATCATATATATATGATTACAATAAACTAATGCTTATAGGCTAAGCACGCAGCAAGCAGGACAAGCAAGCAGACGGTCCACCTGATGGTAAGTGGTAACCGCCGCCTATGGACATTTGCAACACTAGGAGCATCGCCAACGCGTTTGTCGACCCTGAGACGTGAAGTTGTTAAGTCTCATGTGCCTGTAATTTCACCGGCCCCCTTACCTTTCTAACCGAAACACAGTAATACAATTGCACTACTGCTTCACGGCGGAAATGGGTAAGGTGGTAGTACTTCCCCGGACGAACTCTGCACTAAGAGCTCTACTACTCTAGCCTATAAGCATTTGTGAAAAAATTCGCGTCGAATGGTAGCAGTCCCATCCCGATATGTTCAGTAGTTTTGAGGGGATGGTGCGTCAGAGGAACCCTATTTTGCTTTTATTTATGTATATATAGGAGATAAACGTAAATAATCATCAAGTGTTCAGAGGCTGGATGGAACAGATATACCATACATATTTGCTAAAAGAAATATTCCGGCAAAACATAAATCATGACCAACCAATCAAATGTTAGTTTTATATATCAATACTTCAGGTAAAGCTGACCTATGGATCAAAGTGTGTATGTAGGTATATCATTAATAGTGCCTGGGAGACTGAGCTTTGCTCGGAAAACAATTTGTCCAAAAATGACAAGCTAATTGACCGATTTCTAGACCCCGAGGAGGTATTTGTCCAAATCCTTAGAGCTCTTTTCGACTTCTTAGCAAAGTATTTAGTAGGAGAAATTCATATGACTTGTATTCTAAGAAGAAATACTTTCTAACTTAATTATTTAGTTCCACAACTGGTAATGAAGTTAACTAATGTTTTGTTTCACTAACTTATAGGGCGACAAAGTCAAGGACGTATAGAAACCAACCTCATAGCATACCTACCTACATGCAGCGAATTTTTATTTAATTAGTAACTATTTGTGCCAACCCGTACTGTAATTGATCGTATTATACTTTTAGATAAGCCTAATTAATGTGTTTACCAAGATATCGTATTTTAGGTAATAATGAAGGATATGTAGAGCTGCCCCCTTATTCAGTTAATACAAACTCCGTCGGCGAGTCGGCGAAAAGAGGCCTCGGAGAGCTTACCTCTCACGTGATTGCGTAGCTACCAAAAGAGACAGAGTATAGGGGGCGCGACGAAACATCCTCGAGCTAGTGTCATTTTCCTTACATAATCGAAGCCTGTAGTGTATAATAGGTTGGGGAAAAAGTTCCTTCGCATTTTTTAAGAAAATTCTAAACATTTTTAATATAGTTTATTTACATTTAACTAAAGTATGTAGGTACCATTTTGTTCGATAACTTTTTGCCATATTGTAGGTAGGGACATGATCCCATTGCTTTAGAAATTTTGGGACTTCTGATCAAAATACTGCGACAAGTGGTTTTGACAGCCCTCTCGTGATGTTAACCTGACACTGCCTAAAGAATTCTGAAGAGACCGAAGCGGGTGGAAATCTGAAGGTGCAAGGTCAGGACTATACGGCGGATGCATTAATACCTCCCAGCCAAACTCTTAATTTTAGCTGAGTGGCTAAAGATGTGTGAGGTCTAGCGTTATCATGATGAAAAAACTACACCCCTTCTGTTGATTAATTCCGGCCGCTTTCTCTCAACTTCTTGCTTTAATCTCATCAGTTGTTCGCAGTAGAGTTCAGAATCGATGGTCCTGCCTGGTGGTAACAGCTCATAATGAATAATGCCCTTCCAATCCCACCACACACACAGCATCACCTTGTTGCGAGTTAACCCGGGTGTCGCCACAGTCTGTGAAGCGTGACCGGCCTTTGACCACGACCTTTTTCGCACGTTCTTGTTAGTAGGGGAGCCCACGATGCTAAATGGGGATTTACTCGAGCGTCGTAGAGACCTATTGGGTTGCAAAGCTTAGATGATAACAAGAAAAAAATGTTAAATGATATATACCTTTACATGGGTGGGGGAAGCGGCTATAAATTTTTAAATATGTAAAAAAAAACTGTTGCATGGACATCCTCGAGCACGTCAGATATTGATAGCATCAATGCCCTACGTATTTGTAATAATGTATGTATGTTAATCTGATCGTTTGCATGATGCGGGTGGTTGTATGTAAGGGTTGAAAATGAAAAAAAAAAAAAATTATCGAGCGCGTCAGATTTTCTATGGGAGTGTTAAGTGCACCAAAAAAAAGCTATCACTCACTAATCTGACGATTTCGATGGGACGCAAGCTCGCGGCCATTTTCATAATGTGCAAAAAAAATTCGCCATTTTGAAATACTCAAGCGCGTCAGATTAAGATATATATGGTTCATCTTTATGTTCTAAACGAACTGTCTCATAATCTGACGATTATCTAGAGGGATTCGCCTGATCTGACAAAAAAAAATATAAAAACGGTTCACCTTAAAGGCCATCCCTGCAACTTCCCGCTAATTCCATTCCTGGGCGCTTAAAATTGTACCTATGACATTTTTGAGCTCAAAATATAATTTATGTGATATTTTGAGCTCGCTGAGTTCAAAGAAATAATACTTCTATGCATTTGATTTTCTCTCCCAGCTCGAAAGTCTGATAGAAGTTTCATAGAACACTATTTTTGGAATTTTCAAACCGCAATAACTTTTGAATGGATCAACCAATTTTCACGCGGTTAGCCATTTTAATTGATCGAACCACAAATTTCGGAGTAATCCCGAAAAAACACTTTTTCGGGTTTCTTTCGTTCACGATATCTCTCGAACGAATCAACCGATTTTGACCAGCTTGGTGGCGATAGATGTGGTTTTTCAAGCTCCATCGACAATTCGAGGTTATCATATGTTTCTCGAGACTTTCGGATAACCGGCTTGCTCCGACGATATTCCGAAATATTTACACATTTTTTTAATGTTTCTACTGTAAATTTAATTGTTTTTGTAAGGTACTTTCACCACAAAATACACATTTTAAATTAATATCACTCATATTAAATATTTATAAACTTTCATTCACACCAATAATATTAAAATAGCAAAAAAAGCCAAAACGCTGGAAACACGTTACATGCGCACATACTGTATGCCACGAACGAGTCTTTATGATCAGCTGTGATGGCGTCATGGCAGCAGAAACCAGAGTGGGGACGGAGTGAGAGAGTAATAGATAGAGAAAGAGTGAGAGAGGAATAGAAACGCGGAGAAGGAAATGTAGGCATCACGCAGCTGCACGCATTTAACTTTATCGACGAATTTTTGTTATTTCGGCTTGCGGAAATCGTCAGATTATATATTTTTCATTATTCTTGAATTATTTCCTTCAAAATAAAAAAAAAATTTGCTACGCTCGAGAATGTCGAGATGACGTTTTTTTTTACAACTTTGCTGCCCTAACGTTTCTTTACGTCACTCTCAAATTGTCAGATTAGTGGAATATACACTTTTAAGGATGTAATTAACTCACCCTACCTTAATCTGACGCGCTCGAGAATTTCTGATGGTCAATTTTTTTTTACTAATCTGATCCTGTATCCTCCACGGGCGGCCTTATATATGGGCCTCATGTTTTGTGGAGGTACTTAACCGGGTACAAGGTATCCCCCTGTATATTAATCTGCCGCGCTTTAGTAAATCCCGAAATCCCCGCTTGGGCTCCCCTACTATGTCGTACGTGATCCACTTTTCATCACCAGTTATCAGCTTCTTCAAAAATGGTTCGGTTTCATGACGTCGTAATAAAGAATCACAAATGAGTACACGGTTCATTACGTTTCTTTCATTGAGCTCGTGAGGTACCCAAATATCTACTTTGTGTACCCAGTTTTTTTCAAATCCGCCAAAACTGTTTTGTGGTAAATTCCCAGTTCTTCAGCTACGTCGTAACTACTGATATGCCGATCTTGCTCCACTTTTTCAAAAATGGCATCCATTTTATCCGTAATGGGGCGACCAGAGCTACGTGCATCTTTAACATCAAAATTTCCGGATTGAAAACGCTTAAACCAAATTTGTGCTACTCTCACAGACACTGCACTAGGTCCATAAATATCACAAATCTTTTTCGCGGCTGCGTTGCATTTTTACCTTTTTTGTAGTAAAATTTTAAAATGAATCTAATTTCTTCACTAGATTCACTCATCTTGGCGGTACGAAAAACAAATGCAAATCACACATTTTCCTAATTTAAATTTGGAATTATGTTCTTTAAAATTTAAACTTTCAATGATACCAAAACCAGCCAGATACAAATAGTATAGCCAAAGAGATTTTATTACAAGTTCATACATACTATAATGCGAAAAGACTTTTTCCCCAACCTAATATTTCGATCAGAGTTGGCGCCTGACTGGGTTTTGTTTGTGTAATTTTCGCAGTGTATATTTTGACGAAACAATCAATCTATCATGCCATTTAATAAGCAGGACTCTGTAACGATATATTACTACATCCAATATTATTATTACTGATGACACGTAGGTATCAAACCCAAAACACTATAATACGTGAGATATTATTATTAAAAACTTTGAATGGAGTTTCAATTTATAAGTAAATGTTTAAGACAAGTTTTATGAGCATATTAACCAAATTTTACTTTTGTTACAGCAATGAAAGCGGCCATCTTGATTCAGCAGTGGTATCGTCGGTATTTGGCTCGAATGGAGGTGCGCAGGCGCTATACTTGGACTATATTCCAGAGCATCGAATATGCTGGCGAACAGGACCAAGTTAAAGTAAGTAATTAGATTTGACCACACAATTAATAACGTACTAAACGTATAAACTGATCCCCAATCGTGCTAGCATTAAAAACGTGCATCACCACGAAGCGAGTGTTGAGTAAATAATTAGGTACAGAAAAAAGCAATCTCAGAAGATTTCATTGCAAACTAGAATCAAATAGATCTTACATCAACATCAAATCACGTTGATATCTAGCCATTGAAAATGGATGTTGTCGTTCAGTCGAACGACGTTGTCTGAATGCCACTTGCGTCTCTAACGCTTGAGACAGACTTGCTTTCATGATATGTTATGACAATTATCTTCAATACAAGACGTGGTTGAAATGTCAATACCTATTTCTGACAGAATAACACTGAAAGTTAATATTATTGGCAATGCCATAAACCGTGGACGCCGGCAGGATTATTTTCAAGGAGGTGCATCTGCATCCAAATATTATATAGCTTCTAATAGCTATTAGCTAATATTTAAACGAAATAACTGATAAGATTTTATTTTATATCAGTGCAACATTATGATATTCATGCAAAATTAGGTACACATGCCTAAATTAATATGCGCGAGACTAAATTGCCTGGTCGTTAAGTTCTTAGGAAAAAGGTATTAAGGATTTTTTCTCCATATTAGCAGAGTGCATGTGCACCCCCGTGCACAGCTCTCCCGGCGCCCATTCCCTAAACAACTAATTAAAATTGGAATTACTAGATTTATACAAAAATTATAAACACTGTACAACAATTTTAAAAAAGAATAAGCCTCGCAATACATCGAGGCAATGCCGCAAGCATTCTTGGTACTCTGCCACCAGGGGAGGAGTTAGGGGAGGTTTTCTATTTATAATAATTATAATTAGGTTAAGCTCTTGTTTACTTTTATTTCATGAAATCCAGTTAATAGTAGTATTTAATCTTATTATATTAAATAATATTTTTAATGTCAATGCAAATATGGCTCTTAAATAATCTAGTTATATTTGGTCATCTACTAATGAGAGCCAGTTCTTTTCAAACCAATGTCTTGTCGATTCTGAAACATAAAGGTAAATTAGGTCAGATATATTTATTAAAGTAGGTTTTTACATCGTCAGACCTATTTAAAAAAGTAATACATAAGTATAATACTTTCAGAATCATTGTGTCGGTTATTTATATGCGCACAAAAACAAAATGATTTATGAGGAATACTTATAACAATATTGACGAAGCTTTCCCATGTGGGAATGTTACATATGCGACGCAAGAAAAAATAAGTGTACTGTCGGAGAAGGAACAAATTCTACCCCAAATATACTAGGCTACTTTCATTAACTGTAATGTCATTGACACAAATGTAGGTCATGTTATGATAGTGGAAACAGGTGTACAAATCATTATCAAGCTGCTTAATTGTTATTTTGCCCTTCTTCTTTGTAGGAGATGTAGCTTGTTTTCCAAAGGTAGACTTTAGGTCCTCTGATTACGGCCAAAACTTACAAGACGTGCCAATATATATTTTTAATTCGTATCAGTTGCTTATTGTAAAAATGCTTTCATCTTCTTTTAGTTATCCAAATTTGGGTTTTAATAATGATGATTTAATTATTCCTATTTACTGTCAAAGTTGTTAAGTTTCTCTCCTTATTCCATGGAGATTGAGTGACGTTTGATGAATGGTAAATTTTAAAAGGCTACGACATCCGTTCTACAAAAACAAGAATCACTTTCAGTAATAATTTTCCGAGTAAAAAATTATACTTGCCTCACGAAAAACCAGAATGAATGGGGTAAAATTGAGCAAGTAATATTTATGAAATAAAATTGTACTTTCAGAGTTCTGTACTCGCAAAAAATAGAACTTGACAGGTTTCATGAAAAACAGGAAAACGTTTATTTTTTCACGTCACGTTGCGTGTTTTCAAAAGTTTGTTTCTCGAAAGCAGGCTCAAAATTGTAAATAATAATTATCCTTTTAAACTAACATGCAGAGTACTTTCCTTATTATTAATGATTTAAAATAAAACAGATAGAGAAACAAACAACACAATAGGCGATTAGCGTAGCCGATTACATTAAATTTATCGTTTCGGGTCGCTCGCCAACATTCTAAAAGTTAATTCTGTGAACGTTGTAATTGTACTAAGGCGAGATTTACATTTCATTTGAAAGTTAGGGACCGTTTTCCAATAAAATTTATTATTGCAATAGTTCCAACAGATGTTGTCGTTGTGAAGTCACCTTCATCGCACATGTATGAAATGACTTAAGTGTCTGGAATGGGTATGTACATACCTACCTACCTATAGGTACATGTCTGAACGATGACATGACTTAAACAATTATTTATGTAGATTATCTGTGATTCTGTTCAGAAGTTTATATGCATCATTATATTTATGCGAGTTAGTTTAACAACATAGTCACATTAAATTAAGTTGAAGACGAGTTGAGCAATCTAGCTGGAGTCGAAGGGGTGTCGGTTCTACTGATTCACTGTGTTCACTGAACATTTCAGTTCAATCATTCGATTTCAGTGAACAAAGCCACGCTCAATAAAACTATTTAGTGACGTTTTTATTTTCATATTTACCTAGACAAGAGATGCGTTTTGTAATCTTTTAAGGTATTTAGGTACACTTATTTATAGCTTATTGATTTAATGGTATCCAGAGTATTACAAAGGTAGTTTTAATTTAAAATTAAAAACCTTATTTTACAAACAATCAAAATGTACCCATGGATGGAAAACTATGCAATAAACTATGACAAATAAGAAGATTGCTTTCTCTCAAAAGAGTTTAATTAATGCAACATTGCCATGTCAGGTTTATATACTCGTATATGTATGTAGGTACTAGCTCTCTCGTTCTAATAATTTTACCAGTACTCGAAGACACAGAGAATATTAACAATTCAGGGTGTTCTCCAGTCCAGTTGAGTGGTTCTCTCTGTGGTCAGTGACGTGATCAAAGGTCGGCGATGCGCGTACACAATAATCACACACACATCGTCATCTGCCTGCCCTGTTCTCAATCATTTGAGGTCGGTGCAATGTGTATGCTTGGTCCAATGCCGTTCGGTGCGTTATATCTAATTACAAGAGTCGTAGGTCGATTTTTATGCTACTTTGGTGCAAGGTGTTAAAATGGTCCTCGGACAAATAGAAAATACTATACTATCCATTACACAAATAATAGGAAAATAATTCATGCCTTGGGGCCAAATTCACCGACCCAAACTCAATCAAGTAAACTCATTTTAGTATTAATCTAAGTTTAAAATTTGGTTTCAAAATTTACTAACAGTGTATAAACTAGTTTGGTACTAAACTCAGTAACTATACAAAACGATATTAAACGCAGTTGCAGTTCGGCCGCTGAGATACATATTCTGTGGCTGAGCACGCATGCTGACAGGTCGTGATTAAAGAGTTCATCCAGATAAATACCTACGACCACTATACCCATTTCCACCATGAAGCAGTAGTACTGTACAGTATTACTGTGTTATGTATATGAAAATATCGAAAATTCACAGTCGTATTCATGCTTTTATTGATATAATTAATAAAGACACCTCACACGAATCGGAGTCTTGTTATTGTTTAAGCCCAGTCGCAACTATTTTTCAAACTACTTTTATTGTTGGATTTTATATCAAATATTCCAATCGTTTTTATCCTTTACCCTAGTTCAGTTACACTTAGAAATTAGAAGCCAGATAAACAAGCATTAAAACTTATGTTTCTTACTCTTTTCTTGGCTCTATTGAAAAAGTAAATAAAATTTTTACTTATTGCCTGGTCATGATGAACTGACAGTCGTTAGGAACGTATTCTCTCAGGAGGGACTTTACTGTAACGTTGGCTAAACTTATTTTTTGGACCAATCAGTGGAATTGGCTTCAAGTAGCGTTATATTCTACAACTTATTATTACATTTGTCATTTTGAATTTAGAGAGTGAGCGAAGTTACTTGCACTTATTGAGTTTTCGATGTTGGCTATTGTTGGATGGAACACTTCTAACTTCGTTATAACTCCACCAGTCTTGCCGACGATTCTATAATTTATTATCTAATCATCTTTTATGTATTTGTGGATAAGTTTCTTATTAATAAAGTTGTTTTATGTAGTATATAGTTTATAATCTTAGATCATAAGTTATATAATACTTCGCTTTAAAAATATTCGAAAATGTTTTTTAAAAGTAAAAAGTAAGTTCTTAAAAAGTATTCTTTCTTATCGTAATATTTATTTCAGTTGTACAATTTCTTCAATGCGCTGCTAAGTCATATGAGGGATACTAGTGGTCGGCCCTCTTCTGAGCGAACCTCAAGAACTGCTTCAATTTGTAAGTAAAACTCAAATTAAAAACTTTTAAATTTTTAAACGTTTAACTTTCTCTGTTAACAAAGAAAGTATATATAAGAGGCACGCTGAAAGTGCTGAATTAAAACAATTCTTATTACTGACATCTTGGCTCTTTCCATAGTTTAGTGCTATCAACAAATTTGGAAGGTCCGATGCTGAATGGCAACTTTTTGCTCAAACAACTGTCAATTACTATAAAATGTTTAGAAAACTTGTTGTTCAGTTGGAAAGGTCATACTAAAACTTGGCTTAAATATGTTTGTGTCAACAAATTGTTCGAGGGGGTAAGTGGGGTTCCCGGTAGCATCATCATAGTCATCGGACTAGATATAGGTATAGACATAGAAGGGTATCTAAAAAATCTTATGCAGAAAACATACAACTGACCGCAATAATGTTTATGTAGGCACAGTGCGTCAAAATATTTGTATAATTATGTTCCCTAACTATTCTGAAGAATTTATTAAAGTAGTTTGTTTGACAAATAATTGGAAAGGTCCTACTTAGAAGGTAATTGAAGCAATAATTTGAATAGCCGCTAAATTGTGGCACGAAATACCTGGTTAAAGAATAATAAACGATAAAAACAAACGTTCAGTGCATTCTTAAATACTTAGTACCCTACCTAAAGAAATATGTAGGTACTGTAAAATAGTGTAGATTTTATAAACAGGCTTACAATAAACATGGTTCTTCAAATAAATTCAATATAGCAGCTAAAACTGACACGTAAGTGGCATTATTAAGTTTACGTACCAATGTATGAGTAATTTTATTTGTTCCGTGTTCCAATTCCTAGTGCTCAGCGTCCATTCTCTCTGTTTTTACTATTTTCTAGCACGCGACGTTGCGGTATCTTTACACATGTCACGAGTCACATAATTCAACTAACTGCGCTGACCTTTGCCACTTGGTAATGTAAATAAAACTAGGTCTTGGCTATTCTGGGATCGGCCTGACACAGAATCCTCGCTTTAAATGTCTGGTAGATTATTCTCTAATGATTGGGTTCAGTGGATTACAACTCAAAAAAAATCGAATTGTGTCTCTGTGTTACCGCTGCATAGTAATACTCTGAAGTTAGGTATTCTGTATCAGTTTTGTCATGAAAGTAAATAATGCACCGCGTTAGTTAATGAGTATACAAAACTTTATATTTAGCGAACTCACCGGGACATGGCGTAACTTTGTAAGCGTTATTCTAGTTTTCGACGGAAGTAGATTGTATTAAAATGTAACCACAAGCTAAATCTGTGAACAAATATTAGGTATTTGTACTGAACCAACAACTTATTCTGTACAATTTTATAGTGGAGCAAGTATTTTCTGAGGAGTCAGACGAGGGAGGGGGTGTCGACGAAACAGCACCCCCGAAACCTTCCCGCGGCCCCGACATTGAGTTTCCGCTGCAAAGGAAGGATATCGACCTACTTATTGAAGCATTTAGAAAAAAAAAGGTATCTTCACATAACATACTTATTTAACTTTCGATATCGAAGGGCACTTTCCGATACATATTTGATATATCAATTTATTTTGTGAATTTTCTATCGATACTTATTTCGTAAATTATCTCACGAAATCTCGACGCAAAAAGATGGGTACTTCAAAGTACATCACCGAAAGTTCAAACTCATCATGGAACTTGGACTTCACAACATAATTCTATGTTTCTGTCATTGAGCTTTTATAGTTAAAATATGTATGCCTTTTAAGTAGCGGTATTACTCACATTTGCATGCACAGTTGAGGTAAACCAAAAATCGTATTACAGCATCGTCTACATCCCAAGCACGTCGCTCAAATATTAAAGGAGGCTACCCAAGTACTAAAAAGGCTGCCCAACATCAACGTGGCCACAACCTCTATCTCGAGTCAGATAACAGTTTGCGGTGACTTGCATGGGAAACTCGACGACTTGTTGGTTATTTTCCATAAGGTGAGCACAACAAATGTACTTTTAATTAAAATGCCCTTTCATTACTTTGACTAACAAACAAATATATATTCGGATTCCGGTTGTAAAGGCTATTGTCACGTATTTCACGTGAATGTTTCCAGTTAAGCGGAAGTAATTACAGCGTCACATTCTCTTCGACTTGTTGATTATACGAATGAGTAGCTTTGTATAAAAGTTGATCGCTTTCATAACGAAATGTCAACAGTATTCACGAAAAGTTTTCCTTTTACGGGAAAATCTTGGCGTGAGTGTAATTGCCATCACCTTTTCTACTGAATTATTTCTATGATAAGTTAGATTCGAAGTATCATGGTTTTTATTCCCATTATCACAATTCAGGGTTCATCATGTTTTTTGAAAAGTATTGATTGAAATTTGTTATCCATACTAATAGGTATTATAAATGTAAATGTAAGTTTGTCTGTTACGCTTTCACGCTAAAACTACTTAAACGATCATCATGATTTTGTGCCGGGAAAATGTTACATCCCTCGGGAACGCGGGGTACAGCTAGTAATTACATATATGTATGTAGATAAAATAGAGACTTATGTCAATTTCGGCATTAAATTTAAGGTTAACATTGAGTAACCAAGTCAGAGACACCTCCTATGAATCTTCCCAAAATTGAGCCATCTCTCTGAAATATTCAAGCATAGCAGCAATATGCACACAGCGATTTTATGGAATAAATTATTGATGACATGCTTCATTTTAGCGAAAATTTCTATGCCATCGTTATTGTATGATAGTAATATTTGTATATTATGAAAGCGTATGAAGTCAATCAATGTTAATCAAGTGCATTTTCTCGTATTAAACTAATATATAAATATTAATAGGCTAGATACTTTATGAGATAAACGATGATATTTAATGAAATGGTTAAAACATATTTTTATGCATTGGGTTATTGGGTATAGTGAACTAAACTCTGTATCTTTTATGATGTGTTTTCGAACCTTTAAGGATGTCATTATGCATTATCAAACTAATTAAATTGATTTTGCATTTATCTCTTAATTCAAAATTGTATGACGACGCAGATGAACTCCATCATAGAGATGTAGGGTTTCCTTTTGAAAGGTCAAAAAGGACTTCTTATAAGGAGCAGGACAGAGGTTTGCTGTTGGTCATTAGTGCCAGTTTTGACGTTAAGGGGGCGAGCAAGCGAGCGACAGACGGGTCGCAATCGGCCTCGTGGGCCACAGTAAACATAGCAGGGAGCGGCGCACGCGTCATCTAATTGGTTCCACCGTCGCTCGACCACTGTTTGATTGATAGACCGCCTGTTACGCCGGATGACCTCGTTAATTTGGTGATATTGTTTTCCTTCTGTTATTTCCATTTAACAAACATCGATGGTCCACTTTACCGATGTTTTATTGCTCAAGTGATAAAAAATATATATACCTAGTTCTATAATAGACAGATTAGTTAAACTTAAAGCCCTGTATCAAAGTCCCACGGAAAATAATGCATGCGTTGCTTACCAATATTACCTGCTAGCGTATTGATCGAGCGTGAGCTAATTACCCGTGACTAAGCAAGTCAGGGATATCACTGTATGTTTTCTGTACCTAAAGGATAATGATTATGTAACGTAACTGTTTATCGATCAGTCGGCAGCACATTACGTAAGCAACCTTGGTTACCGACACCGCTGCAGATGTAAGGATTCGTAAAATGGCCTTTGGATCGCTAGCACTCTCTGCAAATAGATTTACAATATTTCATAACATATCTTTACCTAAAGCACATTAACACAGTAATACTAAGTATTTAATATACTTCATACTTTTCGTTTCAAGAATAAAGGAATATAAATCACAGAGAATTCGTGCTCGAGATCCTTTGTGTGTACAAAAAGCTTACAGTAATTCCACCGTGCCGTTAGAATAAATAAAACATGGGTTTAAACTACTACCCGAAAGGAATTTTCCAGACTGGAAAACATGTTGAGAGGCAACCATAAAAAGCTTTGAAAGAATGAATAAAACTGATTATTTTTGTTTTCAAAAACTCGTTTAATTTCGCACCAACTGCTACGCCGAGTATTCTCAAATTATCATATGTATGCAGAACGGGCTGCCTTCACCAGAAAATCCATACATATTCAATGGGGACTTCGTAGATCGTGGCAAGAAAGGTTTAGAGGTATTCCTTCTTCTGTTGGCTTGTATGGTGACCTTTCCTGGTGGCGTATATTTGAACCGAGGCAACCATGAAGATCTCATAATGAATTCTAGGTGAGTCCTGAAATAAAGTCTCTCCAATACTAAACTTGAATAAGATTTAAATTCATTATAATATTTTGTTTTTGTACAGGTACGGTTTCATAAAGGAAGTCCAACAAAAATACCGGGTGAGTTAATAATTTAACGGCGCCGTCGCGCGTCGCCGTGTTGCACTTAAAATCGATTTACTGATTCGATAGTTGAACTGTCTGGAAAATGAAGCTTTTGCTATAAATTTAATAAGTTTGTGGTAAAATGAGTAAACCATTGAGACCTGTGAGACCTTTGAAAGCTCCAATCTATTTTAGTATCACTTTAATGTAAATCGTGTATCATCGATGTTTTCCATTATCTCGTGAAATTGTGGACGTGCTTAAACTAGAGAGAAAATTATATTTCAAGTTCCTATTAGAAAATCCTTTGGACAAAAATTGGTTGACATATTATTTAATAACTCATAAAGGTACTTTGATCATTCATTTCGATCTAATACACCGGTAATGTAAAGAAATTTGTAATTTTGACTGAGGCTAACTTGTTTCATTTATCTTTAGTGCTCAGTTTTCGTATTTAGCTAGTATGATTAAGCAACAAAAGTATTATAGTTAGAAATTTATTCGATACATGGGTGGAGCAACCAATATCTTTTTATTTGGTCTCAAAGAAAACGATAAGCAATGAAATACGGAAATATCATTACAAACTAAAGAATTGAAATTTTGTGCCAATTTAACCAATCAATGCTCAACTACACATGTAGAAAACTTAAGAGGCGCAATAAAAAAATCTACTGATGAAAAATACTTTTAAAGTGTTTCGAAATTATGCATGTCGAGTAAAAATTAATTGGGCTTGGGTAAACGCTTGGTTTAAAAGTACCTGACCTAATCTAGCGAAATAAACCCAATAGAATTAAACCTATTTACGATAGAATTTAAAATTGTTGATTTCCGATACAGCACAACGCAGAGCGGCTCTTGAAACTGATTGAGTGCGTGTATCGCTGGCTGCCTCTCGGGACCATCATCAACAACCGAGTGTTTGTAGTACACGGAGGTATTTCAGACACCACAGATCTTGATATGATACGGAGCCTCGAACGAGATAAGGTAAAAACATATAAGATATTTATCATTAAATTGAAAAATTCAAGTACATACCTAAACGTAATTATGTTTGTTGATTGGATTAAGTTACACCTATGAATACAAATATGAAATTCATGTTTTGTTTGAATGGTTTCTAATATGTGCCTCATTTTTCAGTATGTGTCACTTTTGCGGCCTCCGGTTACTGAAGGCTCGGCGGCCGAAGCTATAGACAAAGTGGAATGGAAGCAGGTTAGTCGTTTGTAATCAATCATTCACGATTCAATCTGCGCTTATCGATCGTTTTCATTGCCGGCTTCTTGGCACTCGACATTTATCTCTCTCATTCTCTGGCTGAAGCTGTCGATGTGTCACGCCTTTGCCAATTTCAGTGATATATGGGAGTTATTAGTAGGCACTATTATTGGTTACAAATCTTTAGTTTCGAACTTTCGGAACGAAAATGCTTCCCTTTTTGACAGGACAACAAAATTATGAAAGTTATCATATATATAAAAATCTTTGTAAATGCTTGTCCTCGTTGCGGTCCTAAACTATTTATCCGATAGGAATAAATAAAAATAAATATCCTGGGACATTCTTTTTACACACGGCCATCTGGTCCCAAACTAAGCAGAGCTTGTACTATGGAAACCAGATAACTGATATACTACATATACTACTTTTTTTTCTAAATACATACTTATATAGATATTTATACCCAGACACAGAACAAACAGACATGTTCATGCACACAAATGTTTGTCCTGGGTGGGAATCGAACCCGCGACCTTAGGTTTGACAGTCAGAGCGTTAACCACCAAGCCAACTGACCAGTCAATGAAACTTTTGTGAGTTGCATACGCATGCGATGGTTTCGGAAGAAAATAAAAGTCGCATAGCAACGCATGCCGGAAGGATTAGTATATTAGAAAGGGTTCTTGAAAAAAAGAAGACAAATTTAGGTTAAAGGTTTATTGGTTAAATATATGTACTTTTCCAGTTTCGTAAATAGGGACATGATACATACCAAATTTTGATTACATAAGACGCTGAAGGCACTGTACTTTGTTAGCTTTCTCGGAGTAAAATGTAAAACAATCAATGCATAACGCGTTTGCTTGCAAACACCTCATCATAGAAAATTCGGAAAACTAACATTATAATATGTCAAAGGGTACTTGCGAAACGATTCCAATAGCAGATTAATTTCATAGTGCCCAGCAAGTTCACTGTTACTCAGTTTAACTGAATCAATAGCTGCAGCGAGTTTAAGTACCTATTAAGTTTGCATTTAATTTAAGTAGGTTACGTTTCAATTGGATTTATTATTACATTATTATACCTATAGGCAATAAAAAAAGATATATGAAAGGCAATCATATCTTAGGGATATTCCTCAATAAACTATGGAGTAGAGGCCCCAATGCTGATTGAGTTAGTGGCGTCGTCGGCGTTATTAGATACATCAATGATATTTTCTCATTTCTTTCGGTTCCAAGCAATTTCAGCACACGCCATCCTCACTGTAATACAATTTATCCGGGTTGGACTCCAGCCGAGTATCACATGATTAAGTTTAGTACCAACCCTACACTGCAACCGCTTTATGAACTTTCTGTCCCCAAAGGGGAGGTTCTTTAAACACTTTGTCGCTGTTCTTGACATTTTATGATCCCACTCGAGAGCCTTAGAATTGACGTCAACATTATTATGATTTCTCACTAAAAGTTTACCTTTCATAAATATTTTCTTGTAGGAGTATTGTGCATATACATATTAAATTGTTAATGCTTAATGTACATAAGCAAATAACCTTTTACCTTTCTCGTAACAATAGGTTTAAAGGCTCATTAGCATTGTGTCATTTTTCCTGCATCAGATTTGGTTCCAATGTTGTCCCTTGTCAACTAATTTGGCGACACGACAGGATCGTTTTATAAATATTGGAGATACTCTACGTGACATCTCGTAGTGAAAATACACGATAGGGATCTCAGCTTAACAATTGCTACTCTTTTCTGAATATATTTTCAGTGAAGTTTTATTTTGTGTGGGTATAGTTGCGCAGATTTGATATCAAATGATATATGGTTTTCTATTAATGATTTTATTGCGTACTTTAGATTAAACTCGCCAGATGTGCTACGAGACGATGTTTTATAGCTTAGATTCTCATATTGCTTGATTTAGATGTTTCTATTAATCATAGTGAAATAGATAGATAAGATATAACAGTCATGTATTTTTTACATTGCGTCTAGATAATAGCATAGTAGTATTGAATTATGTATTACTTTTGTGTTACGTGATTTTATTTACGAATAGATGAAAACAGAAATATCTTACGATTTTTTTGCCGCATTCATAAAAGGAGGGTGGACACATTTTTTACTTCTTGAGAATGGCATATCTCATAAATTGTTGACTTTAAAAAAAACATTGTGTAATCAGTAAAATGTATATAATATAACTAACACGCTTTGGTGTGAGTACATATAAATCGAAAGCCACCCCATTTTATTCCTCTCAATATCACAGCTGTATTATAGCGGTTTAAAAAAAACATTTACCTTTCAAATTTCGATTATATCTGTGACATACAGACAGACGCACGAGACGAAATTATAAGGGTTCCGTCTCTCTGTGATTTCACCATGGAACTCTAAAAGATTACGATCTTGTAAAACGAAATTGTGGACTTAATCTCCTAGCGAGAAGATAAATATAAGGAAATCTTGTTTAAAGCAGTAAAAGCCTTGAAAGACCAGACCTTTCTATGTTAAGTACACGTAATGACGGTTTTAAATCCACGGAAATGAGTAACATAAACGAGTAACACGCAGAAGCATTAAAATCTAGTAAGCCATTAAACATCTTTCCGCGATCCAATTCTTTAACAAAGAGAGCGCTACATTCCTCGACGTCAGCAATGAATTGCGTTTCAGTTTCACACTATATATAAATACAAGCTCATTATTTGTAGGGATTCGATCAAAAGCAATAAAGGTAATGGTATTTTCTATAATTTAGCTAATAGTGAACGGTATTGCATCATTGCTTACATAAAAAATACTAATCAGAAAATCCTTCTGTCTAATTAATTCTTATAAATAGGTACCTGTAAAAACGAATTGCATGACTATTTGAATTAATATATCTGCAATAATCTGCATATATACTAAATATCATCGCTCAATAGAGCTCTGTTACACGTTGTCAAGCCATTGATGGATGAGATTCGTCGCTGAAAATGTGATTAGGTACACAAATTCGGTTCAATTTCTTATGCCGGCAATTTCGATGCGTCACGAGATTGAATCGATAGTCAAAGAACTCTTACAAGGGCTTTCCACTTATACAAGAAACATCTCGATGTCTGGATAGCTTCTTCAGAAAGGCAAAACATATATTTTTATTGGACGTATAAATATTACTTTTCTTTCGAACAGGTGTTCGATATTCTCTGGTCGGATCCTCAATGTACTGGTGGCTGTGTAGCAAATGCGTTGCGTGGGGCTGGAACATACTTCGGCCCTGATGTCACCTCGTCATTTCTTCGGAAGAATAAGCTCAGTTTCCTCGTCAGGAGTCACGAATGCAAGCCCGGTGGATACGAGATTCTTCATAATGGAAATGTAAGTTACCAATATTTTTTTGTATTATATGAATTATTATAATCATTTCAAATAGTTGTTTTTAAGTAATAGCAGATAGAGCATCATCCTGCCCATTTATACAAATTGAGTTTTGGCAGATTTTTTGTGCCTAACTGATGAGGCCTATTTTTGGAATAACCTTATGAATGATGAGTGATATTATGAATTTATACGTTGAAGTAAGGTGTAAAGTACACGTGGTCACTTGTATAATACAGTTTAATCGTCTCTTACGTCATCCTTAGAGATAAGTTGGGCTGGTAGTATTAATCGACGCTGTCACATATGTTTCATAGTTAGGCCAGAATAATGGTTTCGAATATTTTATGATCCATATTTATGTATCCTACTAATATTATTAATGGGACAGTTTGTGAGGATGGTCGTTGTTTGTTACTCTTTCACGCAAAAACTACAAAACGAATTTGGATGAAACTTGGTACATGTCGTACATACCATCATGGATCATCGGTGATTGGAACCGCGACCTTTCTCCGTTTGTTGAGAATTAGCCGCCAGCCCCAAATGTCCACCAAAACCTGGTGGGCAGTTGAAGCCGACGTTGCCCAGGGTGCGCCACGAGGAGGCTTCTCAACATGCACCCCATGTAGAAATAACCTGGATTAACACACACACTTTTTGATCCCAAGCAAATGTAGTCCCAATGAAAAAGCGCGTGAAACCGCGGGGGACAGCTAGTTAAAAAGGAAGACATAAATTTTCGTGCATAAAATTTCATATTCTGGCAAACAAACCACTAACATAATAATTTTTCATTGTTCTGTTTATTAACGTCGTAATTTCGGAATGACTTGTTGTAGGTACATACAATATTATATAATATACTTAACTAGAAAAATTCAGAACATTTATAATACAAGGTTCAATAACACAATAAAGGCTATTTGTACTATAAATCCGTATAATCTAGATGTTTATTCCCGCGTGCATTTCGGAGAAGCTCTGTGCATCCATTGCGGTTATGAGTGCTTATATTAGTCATGATATTGCTCATCTGATTTTTATGGTGCTCTCTATGGATTCTCTCGCAGAAAGTAATTTAGCAAGATCCGTTTTGAACTATACGAACTCTTTTATAACACACCTCTTAAATTTTCATCTTAAACTATATCAGACGGATTTTGTCTATGGCCAGAAGATTTTAATTCATTCCTTTGCTTAAATCGCGATGCAGTAATAACTTCACAACGGTGCTACCTACTTATATATATATATATGATGTTTTGTTTTCCCTGAAAGAACAACCACAATGAGGTTAATGTTTTGATCGTCAGAAGAAAATACTTTATTACTTGCGGGAATGCAAGTTTTACGTTGTGGGAATGCTAATTATCTATCATTTTTTTTCCTTTTACCTCGGAACAAAGTCGGCGAATACAATTCAACGTTTTGAAAGATGCTTCCAATTTTATTATACGCACTGTTACTGAGTTATATCAAATGGTAGACCTATTAAAATAAATCAAAATCATAACCCTCCTTTTTGCTTCGCTGTAGTCTTGTAATAAAGCGTAAGGACCAGCAGCCTGAGGCTCTGGCTGGTCAAGCGTCCTAACGCTTTATTACCTCGTCTGCGTAGTTCTATAAGAATCACCCAGGATTTAGATATCTTAAGAATCCGCTTCGTAACCAGGGTGTAAGCGATACAAAGTAAAGAATGAATATTTAGCCTTGGTATTTAATAGCCGTCCATTTACATATTTAAATTCTAATTTAATTTATCCGGAAGATTTCAAACTTTATTCTCCCGCAGGTTATAACGATCTTCTCGGCCTCCAACTACTATGAGCTCGGGTCGAATAAGGGAGCTTACTTGAAACTCTGTGGCAACTCCCTCGAACGCCAATTTGTTCAATACACAGCAGCGGTGTCCCGTACTCGTCGATTGACATTTCGACAGCGCGTTGGTCTCGTGGAGTCTTCAGCAATGAGAGAGTTGCACAACCAGATCATAATGGCTAGAAGATATTTAGAAGCGACCTTCAGGAGTATGGATTTGGATCAGAGTGGTGAGTACTTCTGTGAGAAAAGATTGAGGGCGGTGACTTCCATCCATATATATTATAAAACTCGGTGTAAAGTTATTTTAACAAAATTTTAAATGATTTGAGTAATTTAACTATCACCAAAGGTTAATATGTAATGACTTAGAATGTAATATTAGGGGTTCGAATATAACGTAATGGCGTCACATGCTTCAATAAGCGCTAATGGCTCTCATGTGCGGTGAAAACTAGATCCAACACCGTTTTATAAGATAGATAGGTACAATTACATTTCCCTATCGATCGTTGACTCTAAAAGCTTTTACTGCATGGCATGTGATGCACACTCACAAACATGTTATATGTGTTTGTTTTGTGCCTTCATTTATCCTCCCAGTGTCATCCATCGCCATAGATCGAATATTCTATATCTATACGAATGTTTTGTATGTTTTATGCCGCTGCGCAAAGTAAAACGTATAAAATTCGCATTTGACTATAACAACATTTGTAATCTATGGATGTGCAATTTCACGTAACTGCAAAATGAGTTCATCGCCGCTAGCGCATATTCATGCATATAGCAATGAATTGTCAAGTAGATGGTGGCCCAGGGGGGGCTCTTATTACTCTGTGAGTCCGTATCGCTGCATGTTTTACGGAATATTCGTGTAACAGCTCGAATCAACATTGTCCGTCATGTCTGTTGGTTCTATGTCTGGGTGTTTATATATCTTTTAATAACATGCCAAAGCAGCACACAAGGTTAAGAAATATGAGCTGAAGTTCTTTTATACTTGAGGCTTTTTATCTATCTGTATAAGTTATGTAGAAGGCATATAAATTAACTCATAAGAAAAGAAAAAAAGGTCGTTATAAATGCAGAAGGAGAATAGCAAAGTGAAGTGAAAGCAAAGAAGAAGTTGTTGATAGACACTTAATGCTGTTTTTTAAGCCAAATAGTAAATCTCTTTAGCTCGGAGATTATTTAGTTATTTAGTTCAACTATATAGTTGTAAATTGGAAAGTAGGTATGTTTAGAAGTACTAAAGCCCTGTATGTAATTATAATTGTAAACAAAATTGTGTTAAACAGGTTATATTTCGGTGAGCGATTGGTGTCAAGCGATGGAAGATACTACCCACCTGGGACTTCCATGGAGGATGCTTAAGGATAAACTCGTGCGTACAGACACTGAGACTCGCCGAGTTCGATACATGGATACGTTTGACTTAAACTCTACCGTAAGTCTGCTTTATACTTAGATCATCTATTGTAGGCTGCGTTAGTCTTTAGACGTGGTCATTGTCATGTCATCATCTAACCATTTGATCCCAAATGTGTTATTACAATCGTTGTCATAGTCATCTCTAGGATGTTTACTTGACTAAGATGTCTTGCATGGATTTCTAGAATTGATGGTCTTGAGCTGTTGCATCCAGCGTCTCCCAACGACTCAACCAACGTAACCAAGTCATCGGTCCACCTAGAGTAAATGTTAGGCCACTTCTTGAAGAATGTGTTCATCATAGAGAGTAATTTCTTTCGAGTAGAACGAAGTGGGTCATTCATAGACCCCTAGCGTGCTTTTGTACTGCCACCACTTTGGGCTCATCAACATATTAAGTCTGGAGTTTGGGTAGTATCCCCCTTCATAGAGCTTTAGAATTTATATGTATATGACTCATGAGATCTGCTCATACAAAAGCATAAAATCAAATTTTGATTGGCCTCATTTCATTCGTGGTTGACAAAAATAACACTACTTTGCTTTGTCATGTTATATTATTGATTGCTACGTCGTAGCTATTCCACCCTTCTATTCTATTAGAAATTCCATTAAAATACTCATTTAATTTTCCAAGAAAATCAACTATGCTGCCGTTGCTCGTACCTTTAACCAACTAATCAGCTTTATCCTTGGAAATACTCGTACGAAAGCTCATATGAGTTATTTATGTGGTACTTCGACTAAATGATATCATAATATCGTGTTTGTTGTGTTGTAAATGAACGGTTTATTTTATTTTAACGTTTCAGAGAACCGGTCGGAAGTCTGATACTCAAACTGTTGTCGAAACTTTATATAAGAATAAAAGAAGTTTGGAGGCAATATTCAAAATCCTCGATAAGGATAACTCGGGTATGTCACAATAAATTATTTTGTAATAGGTGTTACAATAAATAAAAATATTACAATGATATCATTTGATTTTGTAATCAGGTTTCATAACATTGGAAGAGTTCTCAGAGGCTTGCCAGCTACTGGGTAAGTATATGCCAAATCCAATGACTCAGGAACAACTCGTTGATATCTGTCGACTTATGGACATCAATAAGGACGGGCTGGTCGATCTGAACGAGTTTTTGGAGAGCTTCCGTCTCGCTGAGAAGAGTCTACACGATGAAGACAACGAATGCGCAGACCTACATGCTACCTGACAAGAGCTAGGCCGTCGCCCCAGCAGGACGGCGGTCGATAAAGATGAAACCGGTGTCGAAATAGAAATCCTCAAATTAGACGACAGCGAGAGAGACAAGAGCGTCGGAAATAAAAATGGCCAGGTTCATTTATTTGGTAATTGTGTTCCTGGCTCTTCCAATGAGATTGACGACATTGAGTTGATAGATTGCGAGGATACGCCGAAGCGGCCGGGCCTGTTGGAAAGTGATATTTAAAACTTTTATTTCATTCACTGCTGTAATTTAACGGAATAATAGGCTTAAACACTTTTGAGATGGCATTTTATGATCACTTTGCCAGATACTTCATAGTTATTGTAATTTTGGGTGTTAACATATTTGTGTTTATTTGTGAAATTTGAATGTTAGATGTATTTTCTAGTGTATTTTGTCAAGCCTAATATTATATTCAGTATATATAGATGTCAAATTAAAGTATTGTATAGACTTATTTATACATTTTACATACCTGCACTATCTTACTAAATTTGTAATAAATATTTACTAAAATTTCAAGACGCTCGTGTCTTTAGTCACAATACAATTTTTAGATGCAATGCTATAAAGTGACATACCTAATGGATGTACAATGAAGTTTATACAAACTTTGATATTCGAATTAGTTTATTAAAGAATTGGTGCCAATTATATAAAAAAACACTATGTAAAACATAATATATTTACAAAGCTAATTGATCGCTGCTTACAATATTTATACTTAACAAAATTATTAAACTGAACAATTTTTATTAATCAAATTTAAAGTAATCAATTATAATCGAATGGGAACAATGATACCAATTCTACGAGTACCTATTTTTCGTAGGAAATTATTCGTGACCGTGTGACAAGCTTTTTCTTGAATTAGATAATCAATAGGGTAGCGGACTGTATTAAAATTAAATTGCAAATAATCATTAATCAAAAAGATTGTTTCAAAACACCTCTATAAATGTCCTGCAATTAAAATTTTGCGACTTAAGCAAATTTTCAGTACATTTTGCATACAAAATTTGCGTTTTGACAGATGATAAAAAGTATCTGATTTGACAAGGCAGTTAAGTACCCTATTGTGCTTAATTTATAATTTATATATTAAATTTATCGTAGAAAACCATTGATTTAAGAATCTTTTAGCTGCATTATTAATATCATGATATTTCAAAATAATGTAACTTTACATAGTTCAGATGAATTTATATCTAATCTTGTGCAATGCAGTTAAGAACTCTAATACATAGTATAATCTTACACCTTTTATTCAATTACAGATTAGTAAATAAATAAATTATTAATTGTGTGTTTCTAGTCGTGTAATAAGTAGAAAAAGTTTTATACATATCTATGTAATATTATTCACAGCATTCCAATCTATCTTTAACATATACGACGCATTAAAAAATAAATTATCTATTTAGGTGTAAATATTTTCTAATTGTGCAGGAGTGTCGTGTCTGTGCGGTACTTATGACTTGTTACAGCATACAAAACACACTGCTTAAAATATTAATCTCAAGCTCGATGTCTATTAGTGATAATTGACCGACACATCTAATTGGACGGACTAATGTATTATATATAACGGTAGCGAGGCTTATTTTTAAAAGTAAACTAGCTCTTTTTCAAGGCAATTTGTTACCTAACAGCCGTGTATGAAATATTATTGTTTTTTTTTCTGGAATTAACATTTTACTCTAACTAGGTTAGGTATTAACGGATTAATTTGAAAATGGAGTTTGAAGATTGCCGCATTGTTTTCCAATTGGACAGAGATGTTATCTAACAATATTTGTATGGCCTAATAATAGCATGCTGTTATTTAGATATTGTTGGAATTTCTATATTATGTGTGAATCATTCGATTACTTGTCTTATAGAAGCCATGAATAGCAGTTTAAATGGCTTTTATGAGTTTATTATATTAAAAACAACAGTGAGTTTCTATTGTCGAAAATGTTAGATATTCTATTTATTTTTGTAATAAAATTTATTGCTATACCCAGTATGCCTCGTATTGCTATGTACATTATTTGTATTTATTCATATCTACGTAAAATAACTTTTATTGGTTCACAAATTAACAAGAGCTTACCTTACTTTTATTGAATACTTTATTGTATCATATTATACATGAATACTATAGAAACCTTTTACCAGATATCTAATGAAATTAACTAATATATTAGGTATATTGATAATATATATTTTAGCAAAACATTTATAAATCCTCGTAGATATTTACTATGGATACAAATATATCTTATCCCATTTTGCAATATCTTGCTATTGGAGTTTATGATATTCTTAAACATTTTTCATTATACGAAGCTGTAGCTTATATTCTGTATTTTTAATAATAATTGTCCATTAAATTGTGATATTGCTTTGGTCGTCTTTTTTTATATCGGTAAATTATTAACTACCCATTAACTGAATGTCGAACGGGAGCGTTGAATTTATTGTTAAATGAATTGACTAAAAACCTTTATTATTTATAAAATATTTGATGTAGTTTCAAAATGAATGATTTATCATATTTACTCAAAATGCCCTGCATGAAAGTAGCAATAGATCGTTCGATATGCGATACCTAGATAATGGATTCAACAATCAATCAACCGCTGATGGTAGTTCTGACGTTCACAAACGCTTTATGGTCTTAACTGAATAAATGATGGGGTTTCAGCCCTTATATTGTTGGCTATGATTAATATTCAATAGGTACTCATTATAAAAATCATTTGTTTTAAAACGAATAAATCAAAGCCATATTTATCTCTAAATGTTATTTTATTGAAAGCCTTTAATGTTTATGCCGGGCACGTACACTCTCACAATGTTTTGACAATAACGCGAATCTGAATTGTATAATTTTACAATGTATCCCAATTTAAGAACAATTTTAGGAAATAAAGTTAAAGCTGAAAACAGAAAGATTATTTTAACAATATAAATCGTTATTGTATTTTTATTTAGCAATCACAAACTGACAAATGCAAACTTATTTTTGGTGCAAAGAAGAAGAATGATTAAGGTTTTGTTGTATTTTTTGTTACACGTGACTTTAGGCCGAGAGATGAATCGATTTTCAATAAGTAAATATTGCAATTTTATGACTGACAAATGTATGAAACAGAAATGTTAATACATTTTTAGTAGGGTATATTGTATGAATTGATATGAATTCGAAACCACAGTCATAAAAGCCTTCGTCGATTCCCATGCAGTTTATGTAAAAGTCTACAGATTTGTCATGAACAACCACCATTGAACAGTCAAGGGTTTGTAGGTAAGTATTTGAGATATCATGTTGTATTCATACAAGGAGAAACTCCAGAGATGATAGCTCAAAGATAAAAATCCTTGGCGGTTGACCTTATATTGCATTTTACGATGATGACCATTGATTTACCATCGAAGATTGGGGACGAATTTTTGCGATGGGACATTTTGGAATGATTTTCGAATTTATTTCTACATAGCTGTTGCATGCGGCTTCACCTGCGTTTCCGAGGGATGTTCGTTCTTTCTATCAGCAATGGTTTTCATAGCGCACGCAACTTAAAGAATTTTAAGGTATTTTTTTATATTATTGTACTTTTAGGATCCCTAATTTAAAAAAATATATAATATAGCCTATGTCACCGGTGAAAGAATATTTCAAATCGGTCTAGTAGTTCCGGAGCCTATACAATGCAAACAAACAAGCGAACAAACAAACACTCAAATCTATCCTTTTTATAATATTAGTATAGACAAATGTGACGTTTAACAAGTTAAGCAATTAAGTAAGTAAGTTAGGTTTTCACAAAAATAATTAGCATATTGAAATTGATAATTCGGATAATTTTTTCTAACCCCTGAAAGGGGTTAATTATTCTTGTATCAACAATCGTTTTGGGCTCCCTAATGAAGGGATTAAGTGGATCTTTAATGCAGACCCTTTCTTAGCGGTCGGTATTTATGTAGGTACCTAAAGAAGAGAGCTGCTATTTATATTCCTAAAATAGATGACGCCAGATCACCAAATCGAATCTACAGACTAAAAAGGCTTCATTTATCTGCAGCCCTAATTCCTAAAATAGAGAGCTCGCGTTGAAAGCGGTAAAGTTAGATTGGAGGCTAAAATGACGAAATTATATAAAATACATGAATTTTGAAGTGAGAATATGTGAATCTCAATGAAAATACAAAACTATGCTATATTGGAATGGATGGCAATAATAATTGTATTAAAATGGAGGTTTTAATTGCATGTAGAGCAAATGGTGTCGGCATCAATAGTGAACGAACATAGTGTAGGTACCTATTTACCTAACCTACGTCATATCTATATATAAAAAAAATAATGTTTGTCTAAATCATTTTTTTCTAGAGTAGTAGTGCTCTTAGTGCAGAGTTCGTTCGGGGAAGTACTACCACCTTACCCATTTCTGCCATGAAGCAGTAGTGCACTTGTATTGTGTTTCGGTTAGAAAGGTAAGAGGGCCGGTGAAATTACAGGACCATGAGACTTAATAACTTCACGTCTCAGGGTCGACAAGGCATTGGCGATGCCCCTGGTGTTGCAAATGTTCATAGGCGGCGGTGACCACTTACCATCAGGTGGACCGTCTGCTTGATTGTCGGCCAAAGTGGTATAAAAAAAAATCTTAAACTGTGCAACGCAGTTTTCAGCAATATATAGACCAATTCAAAAGACAGGTTTATAACCAGGATTGAAAGCGGGCAAAGCCGCAGGGCGCAGCTAGTTCTATTTTAAAACCATATATATCTCTACGAGTATACACATTTTATCGACAGACTATGACTAAGGACATACATATTTGAAACAGCACGGCTTGTGGGCTTCCTGGTTCGTTCATTGCATGAGGGGCGGTAAAGGTCACGAAGCTGAATACCTGAGTGATGAATTTTAAATTACAGCTCTAAAATTGTATGGTAGGTACCTTCAGTTATTTACTTAAACTTTAAAGTTCTTGCTAACCGTAATATGAAAGGTCACAGTTAAATTTATGAAATGAAATGAAATGAAATAAATGAAATGAAATGAAAATGAAATGAAAATATTTTTATTCAAATAGGCCTTTACAAGCACTTATGAATAGTCTGACTCTAATACCGGTTCGGAAGGTTGTTTTTTACTGAGAAGAGCCGGCAATAAACTCAGCAATTACTCTTTTAAAAAAAAAAACAAACTTAGATTTATTACATAAAATATTATTTAGTCTCATTGACAATACCTGTGTGTTATGGCAATATTGCAGAATTATTTAACAATAATATAATATTATAAATATGTAATGAAAAAAAAAATACAAACAAACTAAAGCCGACCAGCCCCCACAAGCAGCACCTGTTCACAAGTATGACGCATGTGGCAGCCATCGCCCTCCTCGCCATATTGTAGGGAAGTGAGCGACCCGCCACACGACGCCGCCACAAGCAAAGGCATTAAAGCGAGCATGACTAACTTAAGTTTGAAGCACATAAAAAAAAAAAAATTATGAATTTTAGAATACACACAAAGTGTTATCACTGTGACCATAACATGTTCAAAGTTATAGATAAATTTAAATTGCATTCAAATAAAAAAATAAATCATACCATACAACAATACATTTACAACCAGGCACTATTATCATTTAAATATTCTTTTATGTTGTAATAAGCCTTTTTTACCAATACAGCTTTAATATGATCCTTAAATTTTTGCAAGGACAAATCTAAAGTCGATGCAGGGATTTTGTTATAGAAGCGCGCACCTAGTCCCAGAAATGAACCTTGTACTTTTTGCAGTCGATAAGCAGAGGTCACGAGTTTGTGCTTATTTCTAGTATTTATTGAGTGCATATCACATTTTTTAGCAAAATGACTAATGTTTCGATGGACAAATAATATGTTTGCATAAATGTACTGTGATGCAACTGTAAGTATTCCTATTTCTGCAAACTTATCTCTAAGGGAAGTTCGAGAACCCCAATTATACATAGCTCGCACCGCCCGCTTTTGCAAAATAAATATAGTTTCTATATCAGCAGCTTTGCCCCAGAGCAAAATGCCATAGGACATAACACTATGAAAATAACTAAAATATACTAATCGTGCTGTATCTACATCTGTTAGTTGTCTAATTTTTCTCACTGCGTAAGCTGCCGAACTGAGTTTTCCCGCAAGGGATGATATTTGGGTACCCCACTGAAGTTTTGAGTCTAAAGTAATTCCTAAAAATACTGTAGATTAAACTAGATTGAGAGCTTCATTATTTATCATTAAATTACAGCCTACTTTTCTCACATTGGGTACCGCAAATTTAATACATTTAGTCTTCTTTGCATTCAAAACTAGATTATTTACTGTAAACCAATTTAATACCTGGGCCAATGCAACGTTTACATCGTCATAGTTTGATTTCAGTCTATCAACACTAAAAATCAGTGAGGTGTCATCAGCAAACAGAACAATTCCACAGGTATTTTTAACATAAAATGGAAGGTCATTAATGTAAATTAAAAATAAAAATGGACCTAGGATTGAGCCCTGCGGTACACCCATATGCACGGAAGAACCAGACGATTTGACCCTATTTACATCAACACTTTGAATTCTCTTCCCAAGGTACGATTTCATCATGTCAAGTGCCATACCCTTTACCCCATAATGACGTAACTTACGGATTAGTGTGTCATGATCGACACAATCAAAAGCCTTAGATAAGTCACAGAAAACACCAATGACATTTTGTGACTTCTCCCAAGCTGTAAAAATATTTCTTAAAAGCGCCACGCCAGCGTCAACCGTAGAACGACCTTTCGTAAAACCATACTGCTGACTATGTAAAAGTTTGTTTAAATTAAAGTGAGTAAGCAATTGGGATAAAATAATCTTTTCAAATACTTTACTAAGGGCTGGCAAAATGGAGACGGGCCGATAATTAGAGGGGTCACTAGGATCTCCAGTTTTGAATAGCGGTATAACTTTACTATATTTCATCAAATCCGGAAATTTACCTGAATCAACGCATCTATTGAAAATCAGAGCTAAATGGGGAGCGATAGTATCTACAATCCCCTGTAAGACCGTAACACACATATCCCATAAATCGCCAGTGCGTTTAACTTTTAAACTTTTAAAAGCTTTAAGTATGTCGTGAGGTGTTATATGCTTAAATTTAAAACACTCATCACATACAGATACATTGCTTTTCAAGATTAATTCCGCGTCTGTTGGTGAGGAATTTAAGGAGCTCGTTGTAGCTATAGGTATATCACTAAAGAAGTTATTAAATGCATGTGCTATTTCACTATCGTCACTTATAACTTTATTATTAATGTTTAATTCAATGCGTTTATTATGGTGTTTAGACTTTCCATTTTCAGAGTTAATAATATTCCAAGTAGTTTTTACTTTATTGGTTGATTGATTTATTTTATTTCTTAAGTAAATAGATTTAGCAGAAGCACAAACTTTTTTAAAAAGTTTAGAGTAATTTTTTATATATAGTATGAAATTTTGATTTTGATTATATTTTTTCATACCATACAGCTCATACAACATAGCTCTACTTGTATAAATCCCAACGGTTGCCCAATCGTTAAACTTAATAAAATGTTTATTTTCACTAAAGGTTCTTGGCTTAAAATTATTATCATATTCTTTTCTTATAAGATCGAATAGTTCATTATAAAGACTATCTGGTTCTTCATGTGACATATCAATGGAAACAATATTTCTACTTACAGCGTTTTTGAAACGGGCCATGCGACTTGAGGTAATAGGCCTACATGTTATATTACGACGGCTAATGTAATTGTCATCTAATAAAACTACCTTTTGACCACAATGATCTGAAGTCAACTCACTGATTACAGATTTTTCAAGTACATCACAGCTGCAGAACACATTATCGAGGCAAGTGGCAGATGTTGCCGTGATTCTAGTTGGTTCACAGAATAAATTATTGAGATTAAATGATTTAAACAAATTAATTAATCTAACTGTTGTAGGCGAATCTACTAACAAATTTACATTAAAATCACCACATACTATTGTGGTCTTATTACAGGTTTGAGCTTTCTTAAGAGCATCTTCCACAACTAATTCAAACAAACTAAAGTCACCAAGAGGGGAAAGTACACGCAAACTATAACAAATCGTTCAAGTTCCACACATGACAGTTCGACAGTGCGTTCGATAGATAAATCCACAATGTCTTTGCGATCCTTACATTTAATATTACTTGAAACTAAAATTAAGCTGCCACCGTGTATAGCTGATTTTCTAACAAACGCACTCAATAATTTAAAATTAGGAATATTGAGCAATAGCTCATGGTTTTTATACCAGTGTTCAGTTACACAAAAAACATGTACATTATGATATTCCAGAAATAGTTCTATTTCTAATTCCTTGCCAGCTAGCCCTTGTATGTTCTGATGTACAATATTTAAATGATTGAGCCTAGCCTTTGTCGTTTCTGAAAACCCTCCCCAGGTACCTCGTTATCACCAATAACGATAGGCACAATATCCCCGATCAAGCTACTAGTAGCTTTGTTATAAAATGTAATATTACCGGCTAACAATGTAGCGATATGTCGCTTAAACTTAAGAGGCAGATAAAGAGTATCTTTTGTCAACTTAAAATTAGTTATAAAATTATTCATGTCAAAATAAAACATGGCGTCACTATGACGGTGAATTAAATTATAAAGTGTCATATTCAAATCATATATGTGCCTATTCTGTTCCTGAGTTAACATATTGGAATAAGGAAAGGCACACAAAACAAATTTACATTTAAACTGGCTGTGTAAGTCAAGCAACCTATTAAAAGTATTTACAATAACTTTTTTTCTAATGGTTAAACTATCTCCATGTAAAATAATAACCGTTGTATTATCGTTTAGCTCTTCTAAATTTATTTGGTTTATTAAGTGCTCATAGGAAGCCCCTGGGTAACATTTATTTGTAACACGTTCGATTGACACGTTATTTAGGATAGGCCCAAAATCTTTACCAATTGTGTCACTCATAACAATCGTTTGCCTTATGGGCTGTGATTTTAGCTTCTGATGTACAGTGTTATTCAAATATAGTTCTGGTTTTGAAGCAGAATTAAGCATTGTGCCCAAGCAGCTACAATGCTTATTTACTAATGAATCAAGACGCTCACTGTTATATTCACCTAACCTGATAATTTCGTCTGTCGCTAGGATGTGCTCGTTGATTTGTTTCTGAGCGTTACTATATTTTACATTTAGAGCTTCTAGGGAACACTTAAGATATTCTATTTCATCATGCAAATGTTGAGTATTACTATCATATAAGTCCCTACTCTTCTGATTATTAATATAAGACGTTTCTAATTGACCTTGTAAATTAATACGTTCCTTTTTTAATAACAAATTTAAGTTGCGTGTTATTTTATGTCTCTTCAAAAGTGTTTGTGTCTTTTTAATAATCTTATTAAACTTTGTATATCTTTTAAATTTATTTCTACCATTAAAAATAATATTTGACGTATTATTTGATAAACTAACGTGTGGACTACATTCACAGTCAGACGTCAAATCAATAGTAGTGGGAAGCTCAGCACATATATTTTTGGAGTTACATACCAGTAGCTCATCATATAGGCTCTGAGTAGCATCGCTTTCCCGAGATTCTTTGGCAGTCTCCAGTTGGACAATAGACTTATGAGCCTCAATAAGGGTGATCTCGAGTTCGGTGATGCGACTCAGAGCTCTCATATGCGTATCGCTACACTCACTAAATGAATCCACTTCGGCTTGAAGCTTATTACATCGAACTACAATGTCGTCATACTCAACGTGTAATTTGGCGAGATCTAGTTTAATTTCCGTATTCCTCTTAACAATTACTTGAATTTCATCCTCGCTGTCATCCCGTTCCCTCATGAGCCGGTCACAAAGTTCTTGAGACTTTCTCAGTTCCTGCAGAGCCAACTTCAGCTTGTTTTCCATATCTTTAGCTGTAGCCTGGCGGGTCATCATTTTGACTCGGTTGAGGGTCGGTGGGGACGTGCGTGTTATGAAAACGAATAAGAATAATAAGTTATTAAAATACTTATTAAGATAAACAAAAGTAACCAAAAACTATTATTATTTAAACAATGATATAGTGAATTTATTTGAAATAAATTAGTAAATTATTATATTTATTATTTAGCTATATATTTATTAGATAAATTAAACGAAATTTAATGTTAAAAATGGATACTTAAACGAAAAAGAACAAATTAAATAAGCAAACAACAATTCCCTTTTTGCGAGGGCTCGAACCGTGGGTCGCAGGTACCGTAGTCCTTACTTGGGCTGCAATCTTACGAACTGCGCTATTTTGCCGATTGATGGAATGACGAAGTTTTGGTTCATATTATGACAGTGCTGATTTTTGTAAATAATAATGGGGGTATGCGGAAATTGGAGATTATAAAATCCACCGCCACACCATTAAAATATAACTATATTAAATAGATTTTTGCTTCTAATCGAAAATTGATTTGGAGTAACACAATAAACATCCATCCAGTTATCACTTCTTTGCACTGAGTTCACTTATTTATATATTTAAAAGGAGTCACTGATGCTTAAAGCGTTCAAATTCAACGGAATTAAATTCCTCAATTTTAGCACTTAAGAGTTTCTAGATTTTGAAACTAACAATTACACGCAAAGATTATGACTTAAGAAGTAAAATAACAATGTTTTTATATGTAAATAATACTTTAACAAATAAATATTCAATTAAAACAAGGAGCCTATGTTACTTGACTGACTGACAGCTGTCATGTTTATTGAATGTCAAACATTCCTTTTGTCTGGCTTCCATAAGATGGCAGATTCTTCAGAAAGGATCATTAGCTGAATTGGTTCCATTGTAATAATAGTGGAATTTGAAAATGAAGACAATGACCTAGTCGTTAAGAAGTGGTAGGTAAAACTATGCAAAATTGTAACAAAACAAATCTATACATTAAAATGAATAAACTGACGGTCATCTGATCCCAAACTAAGTAGACCTTTTACTAATGTAACCAGATAACATGGGATACTTTTACTACTACATTTTAAAAATATAACAAAAATGGGCTATGTGGGAATGAAACAATTGACCTATTAAGATTTTATAGAACATTATTGATTTTAAGAAAAAATCGTCTATTGATCTAATAGTTATTTGTATAATGATGGTGATGAACGTTATATAATAGCGCCTAGGGCTCATTTTTCTATGACACCCATCGTTGTCAAAACGGACCTATTAGATCTCGACGACTTTAGTCAGGGTATCTAATCCCAAACAACCAGTCCGTCAATTGACGCAGCTACTTATTCAATAAAAAAAAATGAGTGGGTTGGGGATATCCGTATAAATCTACGTGTGAGATGAGCATCCTTTTCTTCCCTCAAAGCATATCGCACAATTTAGGATTTAACGGTACGATTATGTGTGCGACTAGGGGCTCGTAAGCTTATAAAATAATGTTAATTAAGGCAGTAACGTAACAAAAATCCCCTTAAGCTTCTCTCAAATTAAGTTTCTCGGCTCAATAACTTACCGTACCTTGCAATAAAGGGGGTGAAACTTTGTCACTACAAGCCAAGATACTGCTTTACGTCCATAACTTTACGAAATGGGTCGAGCCTTAGACGTTATATTGGGTCCCTATATTTAGACAGGATACGCACACAATTGCTTCCTATCCTGAATTTTAATGAATTTACTTGTCATCTACTTATCTATCTATTTAATTCCTTTAAACGAGCAATTCTTGTATATATGTAATTATAAAAATATATTAGGTTGGGGAAAAAGTCTTTTCGCATTATAGTATGTATGAACTTGTAATAAAATCTCTATACTATTTATATCTGGCTGGTTTTGGTATCATTGAAAGTTTATATTTTAAAGTACATAATTCCAAATTCAAATTAGGAAAATGTGTGATTTGCATTTGTTTATCGTACCGCCAAGATGAGTGAACCTAATGAAGAAATTCGATTCATTTTAAAATTTTACTACAAAAAAGGTAAAAATGCAACGCAAGCCGCGAAAAAAATTTTTGATGTTTATGGACATAGTGCAGTGATTGACCACAAAACAGTTTTGGCGCAAAAAAGCTGGGTACACAAAAAAGCTAGATATTTGGGTACCTCACGAGCTCACTGAAAGAAACCTAATGAACACACGGTTCATTAGGTTTCTTTCTAGTCAAAGGCCGGTCAGGCTTCACAAACTGTGGCGAAACCAGGGTTAACTCGCAACAAGGTGATGCTGTGTGTGTGGTGGGATTGGAAGGGCATTATTCATTATGAGCTGTTACCACCAGGCAGGACCATCGATTCTGAACTCTACTGCGAACAACTGATGAGATTAAAGCAAGAAGTTGAGAGAAAGCGGCCGGAATTAATCAACAGAAGGGGTATGGTTTTTCATCATGATAACGCTAGACCTCACACATCTTTAGCCAGTGTCAGGTTAACATCACGAGAGGACTGTCAAAACCACTTGTCGCAGTATTTTGATCAGAAGTCCCAAAATTTCTATAGCAATGGGATCATGTCCCTACCTACGAGATGGCAAAAAGTTATCGAACAAAATGGTACCTTCATACTTTAGATAAATGTAAATAAACTATATTAAAAATGTTTTGAATTTTCTTAAAAAATGCGAAGGAACTTTTTCCCCAACCTATTATATATAATTAGGATCTCGGAAACGGCTCCAACGATTTTCATGAAATTTAGTATGCAACGGGTTTCGGGGGCGTTAAATCAATGTAGCTGGGTATCATTTTCAAAAAATGTCGTTTTATCCGTGTTTTTAGGCAATGAAAACTGCTACAATGTCATTAGAAGCTAAGGTTTTCAAGTTACATCTTTTGTGAGAAATACTGTTATTGGGAGCCCTTTATTATCGCATCTAATTCGTATTTAGGTATATATGACATGCTTTAAAAATGAGAATACGGTAGAAGTCACGTTAGTAAAGAAATCCCGAGCAATGCTCGGCCATCCAGGTATGACAAACAAGCTCTCTGTATCTCTCGAAATTAATACTATTGTATCTAATTACATCTCTCATCAACCTCATAGAGGATATTTTGCGATATGGCAATATTTCCTTTTGCATAATTCATTTTTTATCGATATACACATTTACATACAGACAAATACCTTGTTTTTTCCCATTGCGTAATCATTCAGTAGAGTGTAGCAGGATATATAATTAACTAATAGTCCGCGAAGACTGTCGGTGACGAAGGTCAACCACCTTTAATTTATTGTCAGAGTAATAGGATCTAATAAGAATGGAAATGCTATCACCCTTTCAGTATTGAGGAACTGTTTGTCAAATTAGTAGTTTGGTTGTGATTCATGATGTATATTCTAGAACTATTTATTCGAAAGTAAAAATAAGTAAGTAAGTGCGATAACACACAGGTATTGTACTAAATAAATTTTATGTAATAAATCTAAGATCGTTTTTAAAAAGAATAATTGCTGAGTTTATTCCCGGCTCTTCTCAGTAAAAAACAACCTTCCGAATCGGTATTGGAGTCGGACTATTCATAAGTGCTTGTATTTGAATAAAAATATTTTCATTTTTTTAATTTTTCAACTAAGCATAAGGTATTGCATGGTCATCAGTTCGGTTTCACGAAGGGAAGATCTACATCCGATGCGGCAGCAACATTGCTGAGGCACATTTATGGCGCATGGGAGGATTCACAGGATGCGATTGGCATATTTTGTGATCTGTCCAAGGCATTCGATTGCGTTGACCACCGTACGCTACTACTAAAACTTGACTTCTACGGAATTCGTGGAACTGCTCATGATCTTGTTTTATCTTATTTATCAAATCGCCAGCAAAAGGTAGGGATTACCGGCACAACATCCAAGGGCTCTTTAGTCGAAATGGGGGTACCCCAGGGTTCAATTTTAGGTCCATTTTTGTTTTTAGTATATATAAATGATTTGCCATATGTTGTAAATGACCTCACAGATATTGTCTTGTTTGCTGATGATACATCATTAATTTTTAAAGTTAATAGAAAAGACAAAGATCTAACTAAAGTTAATCATACTATGTCAATTGTCTGTGGGTGGTTTGCTACAAATAATCTATTACTAAATTCAAAGAAAACTAAATGCTTAAGGTTTTCTTTACCAAATGTAGCACAAGTAGATAGCCAAATAATAATAGATGGGAGCCATATTGATCTTGTAAATAAAACGGTATTTTTGGGTCTTACATTAGACAATAAATTGCAATGGGGACCTCAGGTTGATACTCTAGCTGCTAAATTAAGTTCGGCTGCTTTTGCTGTTAGGAAAATTAAACAATTGACGAATGTTGAGACGGCCAAATTAGTTTATTTTGCATATTTTCATAGCCTCTTGTCCTATGGTATTTTGTTTTGGGGAGCAGCAGCGGATATAGAATCAATATTTATTATACAAAAAAGAGCAATTCGTGCAATTTACAGTATGGGTCCCCGTGAATCATTAAGAGATTTATTTAGGGAAATAAATATAATGACATTACCTTCACTATATATTTATGAAAATATAATGTTTATACGTAGAAACATAGGAATGTTTGAGTCAAAATTAGATATTCATAGTATAAATACAAGACAATGGGAGAAGTTAGTTGTTCCATACTTTAGACTAACTAAAGTTAACAAGTCATTTCTTGGTAATTGTGTTCGATTTTATAATAAGATACCGCTTTCAATAACCAAAATGTCTGATCATAAATTTAAAAATTATATTAGGAAAGTTTTGAAAGAAAAAGCGTATTACAAGGTAGTTCATTATATTGAAGATAAAAATGTATGGAAATAGCTGCTCTCTGCACAGTGCACCTCTAAATCTCTTGTTTAAGTTGTAAGTACCTAATTATTGTTATTTTCTATTTTGTAGTCTTGTCATATTTTTTTTTTGTTTTGTTTTTATTAATGTTACCTATAATAAGTATTTTGTAATTGTTAAATATAAAATTATGTAAAATTAAAATTATAAAATAGCCAAAAAGTCAGAATAGATAAAAATTTATATAACAAATAAAAAAGAATGTAACCTTGCTGAGTTTCTTGCCAGTTCTTCTCAGTTGAAGGCTGACTTCCGAACCGGTTGTAGCTTCAGTAACTTTAAATTTGACCTTCATAAGTGCCCTCCGAAGGCCTAAACTGAATAAATGGTTTTGAATTTTGAATTTTGAACACTGCTCATTCACATTTTTGTACATTACTGATTTACAGGTATGTCAAAATGGCAAAAAAAACATTATTTTCTTTTTATTTGCTTATATCTTCCAATTATTTAGATTTTGATGCGACCTTCGCTTACAAAATATCTTTCAGAGGGTTTATGTGTATGACACATTTATATTTTCCCACTCAGGCGAAGGCGAGGAGGGTCGCTAAATACATAAATAAATATCTTGAGACATTCATTAGACAGGGCTATCTGAACACAAACTAAACAAAGGAGGAAACATCATCTATGTTATATGTATAATGTTTCACCAATTTTTTTAATATAATGCGGACTACTAACTAAAAGGCGGACGTTCCACCTTATGTTGTCACCACCACTTATGGACATTAACAACACCAGCATTACCAATGCGTTGTCGACCCTCACACGTGAAGTCTCATGTGCCTGTTATTTCAACGGCCCCTGACCTTTCTAACTGAAATACAGTCATGCTAGCTTCTTACTCCTTCACGCAATAATCCAATATCGCTGATAGGAGCTCTACTGTGTCAAAAATACATGGTCGACCAGATACAGAACAAGCAGACATGTCTAAATATTTGTCCTGGGTGGGAATAGAAACCACGACCTGTGGCATGGCAATCAAGGTCTCTAACCACCAAATTCTACAGAAATTGACCTCTATATATGCTAAATGCATAATTACAAGGGTATAATATACATACCTATAACAAAGTAAAAGATATACCTAATATAACAGAGTGGTCAAAGCGTGGAATATGCTCCCAGAAGACGATGTAACAGCCCAAAATATTAATATATGCAAAAACCGACTCTACAAGCACAACAGAGAGAAGTACTAGCTGAGAGGAACAGAATACAGACACTTATCAGTAGAATCAACTGCCTGACTGACATAATAAATAATAATAAATTTTGTTAAATAACTTCTAAAACAATAAAACCTATACAATCATAATGTATATCCTGATTTCTCTACTAACTACGATACGCAAAAGGCACTTGTTCTTCGATTTATTGACAGTCTCACCGTAACGAATTATGTATGAGACAAGTGCAAACAATAACACAGAACTTCTATACCCACGCAAACCTTGATTACATACCTATCGCACTGAATAAACGAATCCAAGAGCCGTTCAAAGCAAAGACCATCACAATAACAACACAAAGAAACCCTTTGTATTCGACAAACATAATGTCTGAGTCAATAAAACCACACATGAGCGAAGAAAGTTGTTACGCGTCCCGCAACACTGTTAATACCCAAGTTTGTTTTATGGGATCACATAGATACCTACAATACTAATTTAAGGCATTGCTCTACTATATAAGGCTACCCACTTACTTTACCTAATCTCCGTTATCATTATTTCAAGCATTAAGTATACCTGCAAAGTTACTTACGCATATCATTAGGTCATAACGATAAGTACGCCGGCAAATAAAATACTTAGGTGTGGTTGAAGAAAACCTACCTGATGGTCGATAAAGCTGATCCTTGAGCTACTTTTCTACTAAATATTAAACATAGTAATAATCACATTATTATAAGCAAAATAAAGTTACTTTGACGCACCAATACCTCAAAACTACTGAACATATCGGGATGGGACTGCTACCATTCGACGCGGAATTTTTCGATATAGGCTATATACGGTATTGATTAAGGGGTTTAAACATGCAGCAGGTGACAGCTAGTATTTGTATATAAACGAGAGATATAATAGTATATCTATATCCATAAACGATTTATGGGACATAATTGTTATTACTAGTGTCCTCTCACTGTAGAATTTCGACCATTATCATAATTGTAAATTTGAGATAAAACATGAATTTGCATGTTAAAAATTATAATTGTTCCCATATATTGCAATATAAAATATCGATTCACAAACACAACAAAGAGAAAATGGTAATTTACAATTTTTGTATTGTCTATTTAGATCGCGAAAAATCTATTAATAATATTTATATCCAAGTAAAAAAAAATATTATACACAGACCGAATCTGTCTCTTCCTGACTATATGAATTCTTCTTCTTATAAGTTCTTCGTATAAGTCAGTGAATGATATAACTTTAGTCCCTAACCGTGTTATCGTATTTTTACCTAGAACTAATTAGCTTTTCCTTTTGAATGTGGTGTTTATTCCTTCCTTCAATAGATCGATCGATGACGACGACCGATGACCTTTTGACCTGTATTTAAAGTTCAAAGGGGACGTAAGCCGTATACTGATGACCGGATTTGTAAAATTAACGGAATAGCTGTACCTATCTAATTATGTAGTAAGTACTATAATGTATTTAGGTTTAGAAATTTTGCACGATCGTTGTCTATGGTATGGAAATATCGATAGGATATAGTTTATATCAGACTAGCTGACCCGACAGACGTTGACCTGTCTATTGAATTCGAATCTTCCGATTGAAGCGACTGTGAAATGTGCAATAAGAAATTCGATATTTGCAGCGCGCATTCTGTCAATCGCTCCAGCTGTCAAACGACTGACAATAATTTTTATAAAAAAGTTTATATTGTCAAAAGCGCTAGTAAGGGTTCAATTTTAGGTCCATTTTTGTTTTTAGTATATATAAATGATTTGCCATATGTTGTAAATGACCTCACAGATATTGTCTTGTTTGCTGATGATACATCATTAATTTTTAAAGTTAATAGAAAAGACAAAGATCTAACTAAAGTTAATCATACTATGTCAATTGTCTGTGGGTGGTTTGCTACAAATAATCTATTACTAAATTCAAAGAAAACTAAATGCTTAAGGTTTTCTTTACCAAATGTAGCACAAGTAGATAGCCAAATAATAATAGATGGGAGCCATATTGATCTTGTAAATAAAACGGTATTTTTGGGTCTTACATTAGACAATAAATTGCAATGGGGACCTCAGGTTGATACTCTAGCTGCTAAATTAAGTTCGGCTGCTTTTGCTGTTAGGAAAATTAAACAATTGACGAATGTTGAGACGGCCAAATTAGTTTATTTTGCATATTTTCATAGCCTCTTGTCCTATGGTATTTTGTTTTGGGGAGCAGCAGCGGATATAGAATCAATATTTATTATACAAAAAAGAGCAATTCGTGCAATTTACAGTATGGGTCCCCGTGAATCATTAAGAGATTTATTTAGGGAAATAAATATAATGACATTACCTTCACTATATATTTATGAAAATATAATGTTTATACGTAGAAACATAGGAATGTTTGAGTCAAAATTAGATATTCATAGTATAAATACAAGACAATGGGAGAAGTTAGTTGTTCCATACTTTAGACTAACTAAAGTTAACAAGTCATTTCTTGGTAATTGTGTTCGATTTTATAATAAGATACCGCTTTCAATAACCAAAATGTCTGATCATAAATTTAAAAATTATATTAGGAAAGTTTTGAAAGAAAAAGCGTATTACAAGGTAGTTCATTATATTGAAGATAAAAATGTATGGAAATAGCTGCTCTCTGCACAGTGCACCTCTAAATCTCTTGTTTAAGTTGTAAGTACCTAATTATTGTTATTTTCTATTTTGTAGTCTTGTCATATTTTTTTTTTGTTTTGTTTTTATTAATGTTACCTATAATAAGTATTTTGTAATTGTTAAATATAAAATTATGTAAAATTAAAATTATAAAATAGCCAAAAAGTCAGAATAGATAAAAATTTATATAACAAATAAAAAAGAATGTAACCTTGCTGAGTTTCTTGCCAGTTCTTCTCAGTTGAAGGCTGACTTCCGAACCGGTTGTAGCTTCAGTAACTTTAAATTTGACCTTCATAAGTGCCCTCCGAAGGCCTAAACTGAATAAATGGTTTTGAATTTTGAATTTTGAACACTGCTCATTCACATTTTTGTACATTACTGATTTACAGGTATGTCAAAATGGCAAAAAAAACATTATTTTCTTTTTATTTGCTTATATCTTCCAATTATTTAGATTTTGATGCGACCTTCGCTTACAAAATATCTTTCAGAGGGTTTATGTGTATGACACATTTATATTTTCCCACTCAGGCGAAGGCGAGGAGGGTCGCTAAATACATAAATAAATATCTTGAGACATTCATTAGACAGGGCTATCTGAACACAAACTAAACAAAGGAGGAAACATCATCTATGTTATATGTATAATGTTTCACCAATTTTTTTAATATAATGCGGACTACTAACTAAAAGGCGGACGTTCCACCTTATGTTGTCACCACCACTTATGGACATTAACAACACCAGCATTACCAATGCGTTGTCGACCCTCACACGTGAAGTCTCATGTGCCTGTTATTTCAACGGCCCCTGACCTTTCTAACTGAAATACAGTCATGCTAGCTTCTTACTCCTTCACGCAATAATCCAATATCGCTGATAGGAGCTCTACTGTGTCAAAAATACATGGTCGACCAGATACAGAACAAGCAGACATGTCTAAATATTTGTCCTGGGTGGGAATAGAAACCACGACCTGTGGCATGGCAATCAAGGTCTCTAACCACCAAATTCTACAGAAATTGACCTCTATATATGCTAAATGCATAATTACAAGGGTATAATATACATACCTATAACAAAGTAAAAGATATACCTAATATAACAGAGTGGTCAAAGCGTGGAATATGCTCCCAGAAGACGATGTAACAGCCCAAAATATTAATATATGCAAAAACCGACTCTACAAGCACAACAGAGAGAAGTACTAGCTGAGAGGAACAGAATACAGACACTTATCAGTAGAATCAACTGCCTGACTGACATAATAAATAATAATAAATTTTGTTAAATAACTTCTAAAACAATAAAACCTATACAATCATAATGTATATCCTGATTTCTCTACTAACTACGATACGCAAAAGGCACTTGTTCTTCGATTTATTGACAGTCTCACCGTAACGAATTATGTATGAGACAAGTGCAAACAATAACACAGAACTTCTATACCCACGCAAACCTTGATTACATACCTATCGCACTGAATAAACGAATCCAAGAGCCGTTCAAAGCAAAGACCATCACAATAACAACACAAAGAAACCCTTTGTATTCGACAAACATAATGTCTGAGTCAATAAAACCACACATGAGCGAAGAAAGTTGTTACGCGTCCCGCAACACTGTTAATACCCAAGTTTGTTTTATGGGATCACATAGATACCTACAATACTAATTTAAGGCATTGCTCTACTATATAAGGCTACCCACTTACTTTACCTAATCTCCGTTATCATTATTTCAAGCATTAAGTATACCTGCAAAGTTACTTACGCATATCATTAGGTCATAACGATAAGTACGCCGGCAAATAAAATACTTAGGTGTGGTTGAAGAAAACCTACCTGATGGTCGATAAAGCTGATCCTTGAGCTACTTTTCTACTAAATATTAAACATAGTAATAATCACATTATTATAAGCAAAATAAAGTTACTTTGACGCACCAATACCTCAAAACTACTGAACATATCGGGATGGGACTGCTACCATTCGACGCGGAATTTTTCGATATAGGCTATATACGGTATTGATTAAGGGGTTTAAACATGCAGCAGGTGACAGCTAGTATTTGTATATAAACGAGAGATATAATAGTATATCTATATCCATAAACGATTTATGGGACATAATTGTTATTACTAGTGTCCTCTCACTGTAGAATTTCGACCATTATCATAATTGTAAATTTGAGATAAAACATGAATTTGCATGTTAAAAATTATAATTGTTCCCATATATTGCAATATAAAATATCGATTCACAAACACAACAAAGAGAAAATGGTAATTTACAATTTTTGTATTGTCTATTTAGATCGCGAAAAATCTATTAATAATATTTATATCCAAGTAAAAAAAAATATTATACACAGACCGAATCTGTCTCTTCCTGACTATATGAATTCTTCTTCTTATAAGTTCTTCGTATAAGTCAGTGAATGATATAACTTTAGTCCCTAACCGTGTTATCGTATTTTTACCTAGAACTAATTAGCTTTTCCTTTTGAATGTGGTGTTTATTCCTTCCTTCAATAGATCGATCGATGACGACGACCGATGACCTTTTGACCTGTATTTAAAGTTCAAAGGGGACGTAAGCCGTATACTGATGACCGGATTTGTAAAATTAACGGAATAGCTGTACCTATCTAATTATGTAGTAAGTACTATAATGTATTTAGGTTTAGAAATTTTGCACGATCGTTGTCTATGGTATGGAAATATCGATAGGATATAGTTTATATCAGACTAGCTGACCCGACAGACGTTGACCTGTCTATTGAATTCGAATCTTCCGATTGAAGCGACTGTGAAATGTGCAATAAGAAATTCGATATTTGCAGCGCGCATTCTGTCAATCGCTCCAGCTGTCAAACGACTGACAATAATTTTTATAAAAAAGTTTATATTGTCAAAAGCGCTAGTAAGGTGGTTAAGTTTTCTTAAATTTTCTAATTTTCCGCGCAACTTTCTTAACTTTTTCGTTCATAAGAACCATCTACTGATAATTACAAACACAACAAAAAAAGAATTTGCGAAATCGGTCCAGCCGTCTATGCGTGATGCCGTGACCAAGGGAAATAGGGATTCATTTTTATATACGAGTATATAGATAATATTCGATTTGAATGCGGGTGTATGCTAATAGAAAAAAAACTGTTTCAGTTCTTGGTTTTAACGAAAAGAATATTATATTTACGCAAATTGTTTTATTTGGACAATCTTTTATTAGATCTTATTTTGATTATATTATGTTAAAGGTCATCCAATTTGTAATTCAATAGAACAAAGGCCCAGACATGATCGTTGGACACGTATATGCTTGTGTACTTGTCACTTATTTTGTGTTATAATTTTCGTGTTTCTTATTGTATTACGGATATCGATTGTCTCTGTAAAAATAATAAATAGGAATGCATGAATTGTTAATAAAATAATGCCCGATATATTGGGTGTTAAAGCAAAACCGATAGAGTTCAAAATACCTCATATGCGATCACAATACAAATTCACCTCATTGATTTAGATAATCATATTGACGTTTAAACATCACCAAAATTGATGCACAAATTTATACAATTTTATAAAATTAACTATGCCATACAACGTTAGATTGCAAGGTCCCATGAAAAAGTCAGATGCTATCATCATCTTATTTTTATTTTAAAATAGTAAGCAAATCCTAAATAAATATGTTTTTGGTCGTTTTAGAAGGAACCAGGCATCATTATTCGCCATGCGCTGTAAATATTTTATATCGACCGTACTTTTACAAGTCAGCAATCTATAGTTTTTTCATAAATGTCTAGTTACCTATCACAAATAATAAAAAAGTTAAATTAAAAACATCTATTTCTTATTAACGCTTTTTACCCTCTTTATGTGAAGTAATTGCAAGCTGAGTTACTGTTACCTAGTTCGTTATACTCTTTATGGGGTCAATTAAAAAGCTATTTAAAGTTTCATTTAGGTTTAAGTACATACTAACCAAAACGATGTTTTCAGGTAAGTACAATTGCAATACTAAGTTTAATGTGGGATATTAAAGCCATATTAAAGTAGGGACTTGGCCTGTGAGGGATTGGGGCTCTACAGTTCTCGGCTGAGAGACCTCTACGCTTGAGTAATTGACCTCGCAAGGGTGTAAAAGCCAGCAGAGGTCGACATCTTCGTCAATCCAAAAAGAAACCTTATACATATTCGTGACCTATCTGAGCGCCTGGTCGATGCATCTTGTTGCCAGAAAGCTGGTGAATACCACGGCCTGAGAATTAGTGGCAATTTCGCCAGCAATGGGAACGTGTCCCATCTACCTATTTGGATCAGTCGTTCCTTTTCCGAGCGTAAGATAAACTTTTTCGTTTTCTTTTTTCTTGTATATTTTAATAGCTTTCCTGGTTTTACCCGCATTCCCAGAATGAACGTGAACTAGGTATATATGACCTTTACCTACTGCCGTGCTAGCATGCAAAGCAAATAAAACTAAATCATTAGGAATTCTGTAAGAGCGGTAACTTGTTATTTGTTTTAAGGAATATTTATTAAATCTGCCAAAGTAATACGTTTTGTCCAAACAAACTTCATTACCCTGGAGGATGACATTACGTTGGGTGGGTACTGTACTGTTCTTTATTTGCAACAAAAAGTACCTAGTTCAAAGCAAATAATGACCATAGAAACATTGTAACAACACTTTATGGATGATTTTTCAAAAGATTGGATAAAAATAACAGATACCGAAATACCGATTTTCTTTCAAGACAACGACTTCCAAACTCCATTTTACCACGTTCAGGGTTTAATTTTGCTTTTGCTTCTATGATTCTAACTTTAAAAGTAACGGATCCCCCAATACCAAATCCTACTAATATTATAAACGCGAAAGTTGTATGTATGGATGTTTGTTCCTCTTTCACGAAAAAGTACCCAACGGATTTGGATGACACTTGGCACATAGATAGAGCATATATCGGAACACATAAGCTACTATTTTCGACCGAAACAGGTGGAAATCTGAAGGTGCAAGGTCAGGACTATACGGCGGATGCATTAATACCTCCCAGCCAAACTCTCTTATTTTTGCTGAGTGGCTAAAGATGTGTGAGGTCTAGCGTTATCATGATGAAAAACCACACCCCTTCTGTTGATTAATTCCGGCCGCTTTCTCTCAACTTCTTGCTTTAATCTCATCAGTTGTTCGCAGTAGAGTTCAGAATCGATTGTCCTGCCTGGTGGTAACAGCTCATAATGAATAATGCTCTTCCAATCCTACTACACACACAACATCACCTTGTTGCGAGTTAACCCGGGTTTTGCCACAGTCTGTGAAGCCTGACCGGCCTTTGACCACGACCTTTTTCGCACGTTCTTGTCGTACGTGATCCACTTTTCATCACCAGTTATCAGCTTCTTCAAAAATGGTTCGGTTTCATGACGTCGTAATAAAGAATCACAAATGAGTACACGGTTCATTAGGTTTCTTTCAGTGAGCTCGTGAGGTACCCAAATATCTAGCTTTTTTGTGTACCCAGTTTTTTTCAAATGCGTTAAAACTGTTTTGTGGTCAATTCCCAGTTCTTCAGCTACGCCGTAACTACTGATATGCCGATCTTACTCCACTTTTACAAAAATGGCATCCATTTTATCCGTAATGGGGCGACCAGAGCGACGTGCATCTTTGACATCAAAATATCCGGATTGAAAACGCTTAAACCAAATTTGTGTTACTCTCACAGACACTGCACTAGGTCCATAAACATCGCAAATTTTTTTCGCGGCTTGCGTTGCATTTTTACCTTTTTTTGTAGTAAAATTTTAAAATGAATCGAATTTCTTCATTAGATTCACTCATCTTGGCGGTACGAAAAATAAATGCAAATCACATGTATTCCTAATTCGAATTTGGAATTATGTTCTTTAAAATTTAAACTTTCAATGATACCAAAACCAGCCAGATACAAATAGTATAGCCAAAGAGATTTTATTACAAGTTCATACATACTATAATGCGAAAAGACTTTTTCCCCAACCTAATATTTGAAGGTAAGTAAATGTACCTATAGATAGTAAATAATTCCAGCCTGGTTTCTAGAGAATCTATATTTCTAACACTGCAGATGCAGTAGACATCAATTCCTTATTTTATACAGGAATTGATGCATCATATCTGAACTGATAAATAATATGCATGTAGCTGATCTGAGTGGTGATTGTCTGAGAGCAAACTGTGTTGAAGGTATAACCTTCATTTTACTATACTGAGACACTTCTGAGCAATGGCCTGAGTTAATAGTTTATGGACTAATTTTAAGTCGCCTCCGCCACCTCTTATAGCGACCCCTTTCCTCTCATGTCCATCTGAGTTTACCTGAGTGATAGCTGTCCAACGATCATCTCCTTACCAATGTATGTCTGAGGCTTAATAACATGAATAGCTGATATCGGAGCATAATCCAACGATCATCTCCTTACAAACGTCTGTCTGTCTTAGTAATACGAATAGCTGAGTATCTGCGCATGATCCAACGATCATGTCCTTATCAACGTCCGTCTGAGTCCACCCAAATGATATGACTGTCTGTGCAATATGAATAGCTGAGTCTCTGAACATCATCCAACGATCACGTCCCTACTAATATCCATCCGAGGCAGGCAGGCATATCCTACTATAGCAAGTAACAACAACCGTAAGTACAAAGTTTCTGAACCGCACGCTCGAATCTCAACTAGGTACTTGGTATTACAATCAACTAAATCTAAAGCGCTCACCTAGGCCTCCCACAACACGCGCACCCAGGTTGCCACACTCACATCTCTCAATCTCTGCCTGGATAGTTAGTTATTTGCTTTGTTCACACTTTATAATTTGATGAAACGTGGAGTTTATTTAAGTTTCGTGGGTAGCAGTAGCGGGAAATGTTTCAATGCCGGTGACAGGGCTTTTTGGGTTGCCAGTCTTTTATATTAACAAGGTTTGACGTTTTAGTTATTTACAATTTATGGTACATTTCGCGACGTAGTTCGCGACAATTGTATTATAAAAAAAATATTCTATATCAGCTGCTGGTCCCCTATACGACAAAAGGCTATGCAAAATAAACTTATTTGGCCGTCACAACAATTTTCCTTACAGCAATTTCAATGTTTCTGACGTTCGTTCCAGGCTCCTTATTCAGTTAATACAAACTTCATCCGCAAGCAGGCGAAAAGAGGCCTCCGAGACCGGACCTCTCACGTAACTGCTTAGTTAATGAAAGAGACAGAGCAAAGGGATTGAGACGAAACATCTAGTCGTTAACCTTATAGAATTGAACTTCTGCTCGAACAGTCCGTGCTTGCATTGCATTTAGCCTCACTTCATGATCTTCTTCAGATTTGTGAGGCAAAATTATAACTTTATAATTTTTGGATTTCGACTACTTCGCGAAAGTTTCGACTAATTTAATGTAACTTAAAACACTTTGTTAAACTATTAATAAAAAACGGACACATAAAAGATCCGTGGTAAGAGCATGAATAAGACGACATCAAGTCACTACAACACAGAAGTAACAAGAACAAAGACACACATTTTTGAAGTTACTCCTTATTTATAAGGGCTGGTTGGTGTTAGCCACTACTAATAGCTTTTATAACCTTACATGGATAATAAAAAAGAAACATAACCAGCTACAACAGATGAATAAACTTGGCGAGTGTCATTCTACCACAGGAAACCATAACCGCGATTCAGACAATGACGCCGATATAGGTACTGCCAAAAGCACCATTGGGTGTCAACCCTGATAAACCCCAATGCCCAGTTTTTTTTTTATTTTAATTAATAATTTTGTGTGTTTTTTAATGTATTTATTTTTATTTTTTTTAGTTTCAATAAATTGATCCTTGTTGTCTGAATAGAATAATTGTTAATTAAATTTAAAAAGCTTTCGGACAAACACTTTGTATGCTATGTAAATTATAGATGTCGTTGGATGTAACTTGCGTTATAATGACAAGCTTTTCTTTTGATAGAGAACAGTGATGGCAATGAAAAAAAAAACTATTATCTTCTCTGAGTTACACACAAGAACGGAGGGTTATTTCTGCTAAATAACTAACACTGAGTAGGTGCAGTTTCGGCATTATAAAATTGGATTCAAGTTTAATTTGCATGTCATTGTTGAAATTGAAAGTTTTAAAGTGGGTACGAAACGAACCAAACGCACAGACCAATTTAGTTGAGGATAATGCCATATATGTACCTACTGTGACATTGGAGCTTCAGATTGTTATTCCATTTGAGTTATTTACTTTTTTTTACCATCATACCATACATTTTATTTATCTAAATTAGGAATACTTAATCACACTTTTTGTTAATTATTTTGGCGAATCTTTTTTTCTCGACGCCACTAGCACATTATTTTATAACTAAAAGACATCTGTTGGCCACTACTAATAGCTTTTATAACCTTACATGGATAATAAAAAAGAAACATAACCAGCTACAACAGATGAATAAACTTGGCGAGTGTCATTCTACCACAGGAAACCATAACCGCGATTCAGACAATGACGCCGATATAGGTACTGCCAAAAGCACCATTGGGTGTCAACCCTGATAAACCCCAATGCCCAGTTTTTTTTTTATTTTAATTAATAATTTTGTGTGTTTTTTAATGTATTTATTTTTATTTTTTTTAGTTTCAATAAATTGATCCTTGTTGTCTGAATAGAATAATTGTTAATTAAATTTAAAAAGCTTTCGGACAAACACTTTGTATGCTATGTAAATTATAGATGTCGTTGGATGTAACTTGCGTTATAATGACAAGCTTTTCTTTTGATAGAGAACAGTGATGGCAATGAAAAAAAAAACTATTATCTTCTCTGAGTTACACACAAGAACGGAGGGTTATTTCTGCTAAATAACTAACACTGAGTAGGTGCAGTTTCGGCATTATAAAATTGGATTCAAGTTTAATTTGCATGTCATTGTTGAAATTGAAAGTTTTAAAGTGGGTACGAAACGAACCAAACGCACAGACCAATTTAGTTGAGGATAATGCCATATATGTACCTACTGTGACATTGGAGCTTCAGATTGTTATTCCATTTGAGTTATTTACTTTTTTTTACCATCATACCATACATTTTATTTATCTAAATTAGGAATACTTAATCACACTTTTTGTTAATTATTTTGGCGAATCTTTTTTTCTCGACGCCACTAGCACATTATTTTATAACTAAAAGACATCTGTTGGCCAATGGTTTAACAATTTCTTTTCTTCTAAACTTTAAGGGCTTACTATCAAATTGTTTACTACAATTTTGTAAGATGGCGCTGACGTGATTCGGTCAGACATCGCCCTAACGTTTGGGTTTTTAGGCCATGTTTACGTTGGTAGTTCTCAGCTCTCTGTATAGATGGCGCGCTTCATGATTCTGTATACCGTTAGCTCTTTACTATACATCTCTACATATCGAGAATCCATTTCCTAAACCCTACTATTATTATAAATGTGAATGTAAGTTTGTTTATTACGCTTTCACGCGAAACCTTCTTAACCGATAATCATGAAACTTTGTACACATATTTTTGGAGGTATTAGAAGTAACATAGGATACTTTTTGTGCCGGGAAAATATTACATCCCTCGGGGACGCGGGTGAAAACGCTGGGGACAGCTAGTAATGTTATAAATGCGACAGTTTGTGAGGATGGATGTATCTATATATTTTACTCTTTCACGTAAAAACGACTTAACCCGATTTATATACAGAATACCCTGGATACCTATCATATGTTAAAATATGCTACCTACCTCGTAGCATATTTTTTCCCGAAAAAAGTAGGATCTGTTGGGAACGCGGGGCGGAAACTAGTTTTTAAAACTTTAATTTTGAAAACCAATTTTTATTCTAATTGAGGTACAATTAGAATAAAAATTGGTGGCTAAAAAATATTATAAAGAATTATGAATACCAAAAAAATAATGAAAATCTATAAATTTTATTTATCGGTTACATCTTATTTGCGTTTATAGCCCACCGAAGACCCGACGCTCATGTTCCATATAAGACAATCTTAAGAGTTCTCAACATAAAACTGTTCAATTTAGTTTAGGTTCTAAAAGGTATATACGACTTATGAAGAGCTATTGAAGTTACCACAATAAATATTATCTACTGATGACTCATGCACCATATTAGTGAAATTAAAAAATCTATAGCACTACCAAGCAATCTATCAATCAATTGGCGACAATAATCTTGAGCAAATATTTAAGCGTATTAAAATAAAATTATACCACATTCCAACAAATAATGTTAAATTGTTAAGTCTCATGTGCCTGTAATTTCACCGACCCCCTTACCTTTCCAACCGAAACGCAGTAATAGAAGTACACTACCGCTTCACGACGCAAGCATGGTGGTAGTACTTCCCCGCACGAACTCTGCATTAAGAGCTCTACTACCTACTAACCTTTTACCAATTTACTTAAATTATAGGCAAATTAGACCGTATAATAAGATTTTCCATATTAACGTTTATAATTAAAGTAATTACAACAATACGCTATTAAAATGTGATCTCTTTAGGTTTTGCAGTTTGCTCTTAGGGTTGATGAATGGGATAGCCGGTATTTCTAACGATAGATATTCGAGAGGACTGAGAAAGTCGACATAGATTATACCTATTAGAAAAAACGTTACTTCATTTATACTCAGCTATAGGAATGGCATCAACCCTTTCCCAGCCACCAATGCAATTTATTTAACAAGTTTATCATATTTTATTTCATCCAATAGTCTGTCTTGATCTCAGTCCTAGACAATAACATGCTATGTCCGGGAATGGTATTTGTAAGTATATAATTATCTGCTAATATTTGACTCAACTTTAGCGGTCAGCCCGCCGCCTTTGTTGAGGTCCTTAAAAATGAACTAATACTATTTGAATTATAGTTCTATGTTAGCAAAAACGTAAAATTAAGCCGGACAAAGCTTTTCGAATATGGGTATCATCGAAATGTAGTAGTTAATAAGTTTACAGCTATTAGGGTAATTTATAGCCGTTTAATTTGTTACGAACTCGCAGAGATTTGATTATCGATGTTAATATTTTTTGTTGGTAGACGCCACGCTGCGGGATCGCGTGTCGCGTGCTTCTGACGTCTTTTTTTCGCTTTATGTTTTGGGGGTGTACTAACAAAAAATATTATAACTGGTCACCGACTACCGGAATATAATTTTGACAATTTCGTAAATTATACAGCGTATCAGTTAATAATTGGTAGCTGAGGGGCATGTTTTTATTGAAGCCAAGACGGTAAGCAACATGTTGCACTAGATGTGAATAGATGAGGCATATAAACTTTAGAGAATAATAAATAATACCTTCGTGTTTAGTTATTTTTCTCAAAATTTGACTAACCTCTCTTAAAGCTTGATTATGCAGAATTTTACACTAACAAATGCCTTTACAAGGGAAGGTTTTTTGTCGCATATTTACTAATGATACAGTTTACATGCTGTTTATGGAAAATCTTTCATATGTACCCACCTTTCAAACGTACAAAAGAAAATACAAAATATATGGACAGTTTACGTATTTAAGTAATATGTATAGTTCGAAATGTAGGTACCTATAACGGGTTTGGATATTGATACGCTATGCCATATTTAAAAAAAAATTAAGCTATCAATTCTATGATCTCTCTGTAATCGAAATATCAGATTTGATACAAGCTACAGTCACTACAGTCGGCATATCGATGCGAGCGCGCGGACGCAGCGGTGTGGCAAAGAAATTGCGCAGTCGCGCGCGCCTCGCCCCTACCGCGAAACATGACTCTACACTACACACCATTACTGCGTGTTGCCTGTATACCTTCTTTATAAACTATATCCACAGATAAAAATTACGATTCTTTTTTCTTTTTGTAAATAGTGTGCCTATTGTCTCCGTTTTCACGCCCGATTTCCATATCTAGAAACACATACCTCCTGTTTTTTTCGAGAACTCGAACATAAAAGTATGACACCTATCATGCTTTTTTGTTCGAGTTCTCAAAACAATTGTATCGTCCTCGATACAAAATAAAACACATACTTACCTTCGCTTATAAATTAGCTATGTTAGATAACTTTTATTGCAATGCAATAGAGGAACTAATAGCAATAAAACCTTTACCAAATGAAATTCACGATCATATAACAATAGTTTACGCATTGATGAAAATACAAGGTATCTTACTAAAGTATTTACTTGCGAGGATTAACTTATAAAAATACAATGCTTTCTACTACTTGCAAGGATTTTTAAACGTTGGATTACGGTTTTTTAGCATCTTATTCAGTCAACATCACCCCTAAAACCGCCAATGCTAATGGATACCAAAGATAAGGTTTCATTCTATTGTCTTGATAAATTCTAACTGATGGAATTCCTCATGGCCCCAAGATCGCTGGTCACTGATCACGTTACGAGGCGCCCGCGCCCAGTAGCGGTGCTGTGGAGTTTTTGTCTCTTTTCTGACAGATCGAATTAAAATAAACGCTCCGATAAGGCGTCCTATAATATTATCATCCTGTATTTGGTTACGTGAGCGAGTGACGGGCAGTGGGAACGCGGTAGGTGGGAGCCAACTATTTTAGGAGCTGCTCTATTTTTGTCTATTTCGAATTGACGGATTAAAAAAAGTAGTTTAATTAATTTGATTACTCTGGCTTGCATTTAGAAATGCGAGTTTTGGTCTTACTATTGGAAACATTTAAATGGTGTGCATTTTTGAGAGATAAAATAATTAAAGTGCCTAATACCTATGCAACTAACAGATAAAAAAATCAACTTTTCTCAGGCCTCTGATAAAATATCTTTCTGAGCTAGGTCAGAGCGGCAAGGACGCTGTGATTCCGATTAAGGCAACATCTCGGATGACTTGCTGCAAAAATTAGGAGAATTTTTATTTTTTTTTCATTTATATTTAATAAAATCGGTTAAATGCGATATATACATAAAATAAATGTTGATTAAAAAATATATATAATTTTACGGCATTTTTCTTGATATTTTCTCAATAAAATCATGTTAAATTAATCGCTGAGTGAATATGGATAAAGGAATGAAAGCCACTTGATCTAGTTTATAATTTATCAGAGAGTTTATCTACTAGATTAACTTCATTCATTATTTCATCAAATAATTGTTTAGAGAAATTTAAGCACTTTGTGCTAATCTGTAATAATCTGTGGTTAGGTTATCAAGCATTTTATCGGCAAATGGTGAAACAAGGCCTAAATGGACTAGGATTGTTAATAAATACTACTAATAGCTTCTTTCAACTTAGAAAAAGCAATTATGCAGGTCTATTAAAAAACAGACATTTAGGTAAAACAAATTAATAAAAAGCCTTTCTCTACAGGTATTAATGAAGACAACATCAAATTCTGTCAAGCGTTAAAGCTACCGAATTCAACGGAAAAAGGTTTCCTTTTTTATGTCCAACCGTTATTATAAATTGCCAGATGGTCTATTTTTTGTTTCAACACATTCATAATTATGGTTGACACGTATGATACACGCTTCAACGAGAATTAGGAATTTAGCAACATGGAAAAGAATTGGGAAAAGTAAACATTGAATTTGCATGAACGAATATTATTATAATTCACGTACCTAATACATGGCAATAGTATGAGAAGATTATGACCAATGCCTTCCACCAAGGTCTTTTTTACAACCTTCATACGGAACTTATGTTGTTATGCTTTCATGTCTGTGTAAATCTTTTGATAGCTGTCAGCTTAGCTTTGCTGTAAGCAAAATCAGCCTTTCAGAAAGCAAAATGGGCCTTACGATACGTGGAAATCAATAGACATAATACATCACGATGCGCTTCATCATCAAACGGAAAAGGGGTTTTAGAATGACGGAGAGACAGGCATGCATAAAGAAAAACGGCGGTTCCACTACCGGCCCTAGAGACGTGACTCCACGAGGCTGTGAGAGTTACAAGAGCTATAAAGATAGTAATTAAACGACCTTGTTACAAAAGTAGAGGTTCTACCAACATGCCAAGCTAACGTTTTAAGAAGAAAGCTCATATCACAATATGCAAATGTATTTCAAAATAAAGATAAATGATTCAATACGACTACATCGTTAACTGTATTGCTGGTGACATCAGAAAGTAAAAATGCCGACGAAAATAAGTTCACAAACATTGCCCTCGTTTTAAAGGTTCATCGTTTCATAAAAAGCAGAATACACGCCCAAAATTGAAAATACTAAAACAAAAGCAATTTCATCTTAATCGTACCGAATACTCGACCGGAGGCAGAGCGATATCCACCTTATCGAGTTACCTAGGCTACTGGGCATCTTCACATTTATTTACTAAAAGGACATAAATTAAGTTTATGGTTTTTCTAAATTGTATTCTATGTTGGAACACCTAAGGCTTTTGAGCCATCGTAGCTTATATTCCAGTTATGGCAATGGATGGGACAACAATAATAGTCGCTTCGGTGATTTTATGGAAACATGATATCGTGTTGGCCTCTCACAAAAAGAATAAAGTAAAACTCGAACGAAATTGTTTTAATCGTCGGAAGCCACACTGTACTCGTTATTATTTTGTAATTATTTGATTATGCAATATTTTATACCATTACGTCAGTTTTTTTTGATTTCTTCGAAATCAGCTGAAATGGACCTGAGGAAAGGACCTGAGGACCTAAGACTCTGTCTTATAAATGTCTATTTATAAGACAGAGATTTGGACAGTGGACAGTAAATGTCATAACATGTCTTTATTTTAATCATATTTTACAGTATTTATTTTACAATAATACGAACTGGTATTGAATGTTTAAGTTGTTGTCGCTATTAATATTATTATGTATGTGTCTACTTACTCCGATCGTAATCCCTAACTTAAAAAACGTTGACGTGATTCAAAGAGACACCGTACGATTTGTTTGAACTAACTTGCGCATGAAATTTCGGTCGGAGTCAGCTACCGATGGTTTGCTGGCTTACCTACCGCGGTTCTCGGCCACAGAAAAAACTCATAGCACTGTCCTAAGGCATCCGAATTCCTTTGAGGCAAATGAGTGTGTGTAATCGCACGTAACAATTTATTTAATACAGCGCGAGATAAAACACGGGGCGGGAAACGAAGAGGTCGATTTTGTAGTTCGACACGGTTATTCATATAGATATTGTGATTAATTTGTGGTAACATGTTCTTTTGTGTATTCATCCGACGAAAAGTTAAGAATTTGCCTCGGCGGCGCCTGCCTACCTGAGGATTCCGTGAAGCGCCGATCGCGTGTCGAATACAACCGCGAACATTCACGAAGTGGACTTTTAATGGACCCCGATAACCAAACGAATTATCGATATCCAGCTTATTACTTACCTACTGCAATGACTGCTTAGTTAACACAAAATTCTTCCAATTGTTATATTTATTATTACTAACTACGGACTTTTGAAGCTAGGCCATGTTTGCTCAAAAATAATTCAGGGATGGCATTACTTGACAAACTTTCTTTTTCGTTTCAATGCACAAAACAAACGAGACGTGTCGGAAATAACAGAAGCAGGTGACAGCGGAACAAAGCCATAATAGATTTGCAAAGTTGACATTAAAAAGGCGAGAAGCGTATGGTATCTTTTTGTAAAGTTTTGGAAACCGCAATAAAACCGCATACCTTTAAACTGTGTCGCGTGGCGTGCGCCTGCTTAAAAACTTTTACCAAATTTTTTACACTTTATTTATTATTTAAAACATTTTGGTTTCTCTGCTTAGTGGTTCGTAAAAATGTAACTACGCAGAAGCGATCCTTTAACGATATAATTAAATTCGGTAAACGACATCGGTGTTTCCCAATCTGTTTATACGACTCACAAGTTTTTAAGCCTCTACTTTTATTAGACCAATAAATACATCATGTATCCTTCAACTATCTTATCAAAATAGACTTCAAACGACAAATTGATCCTAAATCAAGCGTCCAATTTATAATAGCTGTAAACTTATCGCCTTTTGACTGATAATCAAATATACCATATGATGTGAAATTTTATAACATTTATATTAACTTAGAGATTTTTAAGGTACTACTTACTAATTACATACTTTTTTCACAAGTTGCATTAAGTTTGTGAATAATATATATATATTTTATATTACGTACTTATTTATTTATGACAATGGGAGAGAGAGAGAGTCAGAGTTGAATAAATAATTCGAAATGAGATAAAATTAATATTTGCTTTTTCATGTTTTTGGCATGCTTAGTCTCAAAATACATTAAAGTACCTTGTATACCATAAAATAACATACATTTTAAAATCGAGGAGACGATCAAAGATTACTTGTCCATGAAGCTTATTAGGTAAAGTAACTGTTTTTTATATTAATGACTATTCTGATAGTTACCTACAATTGCTTCAGCAATTTATGTTGAATTTAAGCAAGGGTTGGCCCACTATTCATTGTTTATTGCACCTGCGTCCGATTGTTATCCAGATCCGATTGGCCGCTGTAAAAGACTCTTTATGATCGATCGGCCTTACATTTAACTTAACTGACGAAAATTTATACTTCAAGCCACTTAATTAAACTGCCATTAGAGTTTTAGAAGAGTTGATTTTGTATCATACAGGGGATTTGAATATAATCCCAAGATATTTATGGGGTTTCCGTAATTTGTATACCTAATTAAAAATTAATATAAATAGGTTAAATTGAAAAAATAAATAAATTAAATGTACGTAATGTGTGTATGAAGGTTTATAATGAATTTCTTTTCAATCTAATACAGTTTACAAAAAATATTTGGATTTGGTTTTGACTGTCTATACTCAGGTTTAAAGAATCCCTGACCTTCCAGTTTAAATATATTTTTAAACATACTTATAAGTATGGTTATGGTATAGTTAGTTGTGCAGTAAACCTGAATCAGTCGGTGAGCAGGCGATGCATCAATTGCGCGCCACAAGGGGTCGCCACCGCACCCGTCATTCAAATATGAAGAGCGGCGAATGTGCCTGAGAGACACGACACCCACGCTCAGGTTATCGATGTTTTAAATTAAGAAACATGCATTTCGAGGCCTTTAAAATTTGCTTTCTATATTATTATGCTGTAACTGTGTGGTAGTGTTTTTTACACCATAGATCTAGTCTTCAACGAAAGAGTGTTAGCGTCAGGCATATCGGTGCCGCACTCGATTAAATGACGATACATCACGCAAACGTGATGCGCTGACTCCTAAATGATTGGCAACAGGTCAGGCAGATGACGATATACCTATCTAAATAAAACTTATATTTTGTTAACTGCCATTTCGGGTCGACTAGTGATGAGAAAAATGCAACATTTTCATAATTCAAAACAAATATTAATCACAAATCTATTACAGGTTGTTAGACTTCCCAATGTTAAAACCATGACTTAATTTCAATCCATTCCTTGTGATCCAACCAATAATCTTACAACTTTTGTCGATATCGAATGCACAACCCTTTAAATCTGACTGACACTGGTGGAAGCACCAGTGACGCACTTCGGTGAAGCCGACTCTGAGGTCGTCGCATTCCCGCGGATGCGCGAATCGCCGCCGACACCACTCGATTGTAGATAAAGACCACTTATGACATGAACCATGCCTTTATTCCAACAAATTGATTTCAAACATAGAACGCGTATCGATAATTCCGATCTCCTTCGTTGAATTTACCATCAAAGAAACAAAAGAGACAACGTTATCGTTTATAAATTGACACGTATCTACAAAATGGTGGCCTCACTGAATGTAAGATTGATGCGCTTTCATTTTATTTTAGTGGTCATAATATGTAGTTAAATATGAAGTTAGAAAAAAAATCTCAAGTAAATAAACTATCATACCACATCTATCTATCAAAAAGAAAGTAACGATTAGTAATTTGGAACCGAACACATTCAACAATTATTGCGCTAGACTAAATTGTGATCAAGATAACCGATTTATTAATCGCCACTAATTACTGCTGGTGTTAGTTCGACCTTTATCTGGACACCATTTACCTACGCCGGCCAACAAAAAATACAACAAAAACCGTGAAGAAAGGTACACTTGTATCCCAGTTCCGTTGGCCGATGGTTCACCTGTTCATTGTTTGGCTGGCGGCTGTTACAAACAAAAGGGTTCAAATATCACAGTTTTTGGAGATAATAGCATTCGATTCAATAAATCTTGTTGGTAATAACTGCACTTGCAGAGCCTTAGATTATCACTATAATGTATGGGTAAAGATTTTACGAATGTGATTTATTGAATTAATATCCTTATATCTTGCAATACATTAAAAATATTGCTGTTTATTCACGGTGAATTGAAAATATCGACGTTATATCGTAGGTTTTTAGTCTGAAGGTAGGAATCGTGTCTTTATAACTACATCGCTTTTTTAATTCATATCTTGAGATTTACTCAATATGTAAGATCTTTAAGAGTATGAAACAAAATGTCACATTGTGTTTTATCATGTAGTATGGTTTATGCGAAGATTTCCGACACGTTTGCGGTCGAAACGGATGTAAGCGTCTTGGCTGGGAGTCGCAGCGATAAATCCGAAGTTCGCCGCCGGCGCTGGTTTCGGGAGCCATCAATCATTATGTGGAGGAGCGACGTCGCTGGAGGTTCAATGTCATAGAGTAATGTAATAATAGAGTAATCACATTATTGAGATTTAATTAATGGCGGCAATAAGATTATGGTGAATTGAGTCTGAGTGCAACTAGAGTTGCAAGAAAAGTTAAAGTGACCTATTGACGCTATCTGTAACTGTAAATGCAGATATTGCTTGAATGAAGATTGCACAATAATTCGCAATTTTGAGAAGGACAAAAAAAATGAAGGTACCTCCATTGTTTTTATTTTTTTAACAAATATGATTTTCTAAATCCTATTTTAGTTTTGAGCCTGCACATAAATCCTATTTAATCTGAAATAGACAGGAATGCTCTAGAAATTATGATTAATTATTCTATAGCTTTTATAAACGAACGTAAGTCAAAATCAAATCAGAGTAGGCCTCTGGGTCAGCTTACTCTGTGCAGTATTCTAACGACTCCTTATTAAAAGCTAAACCGCTACAGAGGATGTCAGACAGAATGTTTGATACATGATAACTAGAGGCTACATTAAATCTGGCTGCTTGCGTTCACTCGCGTAATTCACTTACTTACTCCGCGAAAGTGGCGTAATACCATCATATTAGGGGTTTATAAACATTATTCAATTCGTTCAACCATGATTAATGGACAATTGGAAAAATCCCATGGAAGTTAGTTGGCACTTACAGCATGAAACATTGGATTTCGGCATCAGAATATTATTATTATTTTTATTCACGTTTATTTTCCTTTGGAATTTCTTTTAGGGTTCATTACAATTGCTTATACAATCAGTCTCATATTTAACTTCACGTGTGTGTACGTGAAGGTCGAATTGTGTCGAAGCTGGCAACATTTAAACCGGTTTGCCTATTTCCAGACACGCTTGGTTTTGGTGACATTGCATGATTAGCTATTTGACTTCATTCTAATTCTAATTTAGTGTTTGTTTTTTAGATTTGACATATATATCCAATGATAGGATTTGAAAAGACAAACTTCATAAGGAACATAGATATGTCATCATCGTTAGCCTATAACTAATTTTAAGTAAAATTATAAAGAGAGACTATGTAGCTTATGGGATTTTGTGATCTCCAGGACCTCTGCACCTTAAAGCAAGTGAGGGAAACGTCCATAAAAGAGATGGCCACCTTTTAAGCTTAAACCGCAATAGCAATTGTCAATTACTTTAATATAGTCCTCAATCTACAGCTAGCACCATTAAGTCTGTAAAAAAATTCAATGCAAAAGTCATTACCGTCAACAGCACTACAGAAGTGCACCAATTGTAAGCTCGCGTCAGTAATAACATATGCGTGTGTTTTTGATGGATCTCTCTCAGGATAATACTCACCCACAGGTTAATGCTAGACTTTTACAATAACAAGCAATTTTAAACTCAATTACGTACATTTAGAATTATAATTCGTTTAAAAAGGATTGGGTAATTAATTAATGTTGTGGGTATTTTATTCCATCCTTTATATCGAAGTTCGTAAGGTGTGATTTGTTGTGAAGGATGATAATGTGTAAGTGAGGCGAGTGTGAAATCAAGGCACGACTGAAACGCTAGCCGCGAGCACGGCGATTAGGGTGTGGAAGCTATGCCCTTACTTCCATAGGTAGTCATATCTACGCGAATAGTCAGAAAAACATAAATGAAGTAAGTGATTTGATTAACCTTGCGCCCAGCTAAAGATTGGAATTTTCTCTCCTCCTCTGTGGTCCCTGAAACATACTTCTTAAGGCTCATTAAGAAAAGAGTAAATAGGCTACTAACGCGAAAGCGAGCTCCATCTTCGGCAAGGTGAGATTGAGGTCAATCGCAATAACATCGCAATCTCGTCATAAATAAATAAAAACAGTTATAAAATTGAGCTTGCGTTACATATTGAAGGTACAAGTTTATATTAAAAATACGACATAGGTATGTATTAAGTTTTTGCTTAACTATCATTAACTATAATCAGCTTTTTCTTACATTTTTAGCTGACATAAAAAAAGAGGAGGTTATAGATTGTTTTCTTTTGTTATGTAACTTCATTGGTCTGCCACATCTGGACCGATTTTGATAATAATTATTTTAAGATGATGTAATGATAGTCTTTAAAAACTTGAAGAAGTGCCAATTACCATCGCTTTCCCGACGCATAGTATCAATGGTGGAGTCGCTGGAAGCTCTAGACACCATGCTCAATGACCTCAACAAGGTTTCACAACAGGGCTTAAGATGAATATACGAGTAGATGAGATGAAAATTATATCCAATGTCCATATCGCGCCAATACCCGTCACTGTTAGGAACCTGTTCTCGAAGTTGTTGACGAGTATGTTTACTAAGGTCAAATTATCCAACTAGGTAGGCCCAACTTCGACAAAGAGGTCAATCGAAGAATCCAACTCGGCTGGGCAGTGTTCAGCATTTCGCAGCTTTGAGTTATATTGCGTCCAAGATAGGAGTCTGGATCAAACTACTTTATATAAAATTTGCCATGACAGGTTTGATTGCGCTCAACTAATCAATCAAATATATATACGTACCCCTTGCCGTTCCCAACGAATCCGTGATAGTCATAAGCAATGTTTATTTGCACCCAAATTTTGTCATACTATCGCTGGTGAACGTGCTCCTCTTCGTCGTATAATGCAATCGTATAACGAACATTTTAGTGACAGATTTATTCTTTCTAACGCATGCACAATTTAAAAAAATGTTAATGACATGCTTGCGGATGTCTGTGATCTTTGATATTTATCTAAATGTATTTAATCTGTTTTCTTTTTTTATGTTTTGTTCACTTTATTGTTAATATTTTACTTATTCACTTGTTAATCTTGTTTAGTACATTATTTTGTGAATAACGGTGTTGGTTATGCAATTACTTTTTTATTTATATATAATATTGTTACATAAGCTTTATTGTGCAATTGTTTGTTATTCTCAATAAAGGAAAAAAAAAAAAAAAGATACCTCAGTGATGGCGCAGAGATGTGGTCTTTTACTGTTGGCGTTATAAATAAGCTCAAATTCACTCAGTAAGCTGTGGAATGGGAATGGGATTCAAATCGAGGGCATTCGTAGAAAACGTTAGCTCGTAGAGTCAGTAGGTAGCTGTTGTGGTAATGGGCAGGCCAACGCTCAGGAACTGATAACCAATGGGGAAGAAGATAGGTTTTCGAATAGCAATCACGTACCGGAAAACGTCGAGAGCGACGACCTCCCACTAGCTAGCCCGACGACCAGGTCAGAGATACCGGGTGCCGCTGGATGCTACTTGCATGCTCAGGATCGTTTGTTTGGGAAATCCATTGAGGTAAACTTTGTTCAGTAGTAGACATCCCTGGGATGATATGAATATGATTATAATGATCTGATCTCAAACTAAGCAGAACTAGATACTGGTATACTACAAATACAACCTTTTTTTCTTCTAACACCCTTATATAGATATTTACACCCAAACACTAACAGATATGTCATGCACACAAATGTTAGTGCTGGGTGGAAATGGAAAACCCGACCTGAGGCAGTGAGGGTGTTTAATCACCGAGCTAAACGGCATCATTCATCATAACTTCACGAGAGGAAAAAATCTCTTGGATTAACACAAAAATACTAACTCATATAGAGTTTAAAATCAAATATATATTTCCATAATGAACTAATGTTCTCATATATCTCTTTAAGAAATTGTATCTTCATCTAACAATTTTTTTATTTTTTAATGGCACCTCTATTACCTTTTAAGGGATAATTTATTTCAAGAGCTCTTAACAGTGAAGGAGGTACGTTATAGTCTTAAATGTGTTTGTTATTTTGTCCTACAGGCACTTATTAGAGGATCTTTGGCGGTAACCTGAGGCCGGAACTTTACATCGTACAAACTGCACTTCATCAACATGACTCAAGAGCAAAAATGATACATGAAACAAGGGAGTTGATTCGGTTGCAAAACTCAACATGTGGTAAAAAAAACATTTAAAATAATGCTTTTTTTTAACCATGACCTAAGACTCATAAGGTAAGTTTATATTTTTGATGACAAAAAGCTTGTCGTGTAAAATGTGTAACAAATTAATTTGTCTGAAGAGTAAAGGTACCAGTGAAATTACAGGCACATGGTACTTAACAACTTCTGGCCTCAGGGTCGACAATGCATTGGCGATGCTCTGGTGTTGCAAATGTCATGTTAAATTGAGAAATTTTCACAGGATGGCTTTATGGATGTATGGATGTGGACTTTCACCCAAAATGTATTGAACGGATTTGGATAAAACTTCCCACATCGATAGAGCATGCCCTGTTAATGTATGTATATACTTTTTTCCCGGGAAAATATAACATCCCTCGGAAACACGGTAGAAACCGTGGGGTAAAGCCAGTACCATATAATTTAAAAAGCCCACTTGTCAACCTTCAGGAATGTTTTACCAAAAGCTTCAATTTACATTTATATTCTTAACCTGAGGAGTTATTATTATTATGAATTATATTATTATACTTCCCTAAGATACGTCTATCTTTTTACAAAATTTCATTAAGATCCGGATAACCGTTAGCCGTGAAAAGGTAACAAACAAACATACAGATAGAGACACGTTCGAATTTATAATATTAGTATGGATGAAACAAGTACAAATACCAATACAATTGTGTGAGACCCGTTATTACAAAATCTACGTGGTAGGAGGTAATAAATTATGAACCAACAAAATTATTCTGATCGCCGATTGTCACATGTTCCTTCGTACCCATGCTTTAATTTCTACCAAATGTGCCTTAAATTCCGCAACAATCACGAAGCAGCAATCATAAAGACACTGTGATATAATTAAGTTTAAATAATTAATTGATAACAAGACCGATTTGGCTGGTCGTTATTCGTACTCCCCAGGCTTTATGAATAACTAGCTGTCCCCCGCGGTTTCACCCGCGTTTAGTTTGAAGTTGATCAGGCTTAGAAAGCATTGTTCCATACAAACTTTGCAACCCTTTTTCACCCCCTTAGGGGTTGAATTTTCAAAAATCCTTTCTTAGTGCTATAATGTAGGGGCGTTATAAAAGGAATCCCTGTCCAAAATTTCAAGTTTGTAATCCTTATAGTTTAGGCCCTGCGTTGATATGTCAGTCAGTCAGCTCCTCCTTTTATATACATACTAGCTGTCCTACGCGGTTTCACCCGCGTTCATAAGGGATATCACATTTTCCCGGGATAAAAAGTGGCCTATATGTTATTCCAGGAGATGCTCTATTTATATGCCAAGTTTCATCGTTATCCGTTTAGTAGTTTTTGCGTGAAAGAGTAACACACATACAAATCTTTCCTCTTTATAATATTAGTATAGAAATAGATTATTTTCACATCACGGTCCATCCTTGCTTACTTATAATAAATATATAGGTAAAATTTTGTATGCGTGTGTTGGATGTGAATGAAATTTGGCTCTGGAATATATCCTGTTTTGGGTTATTGCATAAGATACAATTTATCCTATGGAAACAAATGATCTCTCGGTACCCCGATTGGAACCGCGCGGGGAAGGTAAGTACATATCTAATCTAATACATTTTAACGAGCATTTCTTGTAGGATCCTGGAAACGTCTACAACGATTTTCCTGAAAGTTAGTATGCAGGGGGTTTCGGGGGCGTTTAATCGATCTAGCTAGGATTCATTTTCAGAAAATGACGTTTTATCTGTGTTTTAGGCAATGAAAACTACTACAATGTCATTAGAAGGTAAGGTTTTCATGTTACATCTTTTGTGAGAAATACTGTTATTGGGAGCCCTTTATTTTCGCATCTAATTCGTATCTAGGTATATATGACAGTGCTTTAAAAAAAGAGAATACGGTAGAAGTCACGTTAGTAAAGAAATCCCGAGCAATGCTCGGCCATCCAGGTACTAAGTATATTAACAAACAGATGAAGCTAAATAAAAGCTTGTTCGTCCGAACCTATTTGTTGAAAATAGTGAACAGAAACTCTATAAGAAATTGTAGCATTTGGTTGTGTAACCCCGACATTATGGTGTTAGTAAGAGATAGGCGCAGTTAGCTTTTGAACCCGATGAGTGAGCCTTCATCGGATTTTGTAGGGATGGGCGTCAGTGATTCAGATAATATTCTTGTGTATTTTTATCATACTCATACCTACTAACAACAGAATGCAGTAGTACAAGCATCAAGATTTATTTTAAATCATTGTTGACATAAAGCAGTATTGATTCTGTACGTGATTAACCATTTCTTTAAATAGTAGTTGTGCAGTAATATGTAGTTATCTTATTATTAGTGGGATCTCATGATCTCGAGATTCTCAGAGTTGCTGGCTGCATTAATGTATATTTTTTTTATTTCAAAAAAAGTTTTTTTAATTTTAATCAGGATATCATATCTACAAATTCATTTATCTTCATATTCTAGGAATAAACTGACATTAATTTAAGACCCGCTCGGTTTTGTTATGAAGAGCACAGCAATATATAACGTTTTAATTCAGTCATCTGTTTATTCATCGCCATCACTACGGCGAACAAGGGCGTTAAGTATGGGTAACTTATCGACTCGATTAATAATGTTGCAAAGCAATCGATAGTTGGCGACCAGTCCCGGTGCCGGTGAAGCCCTGAGAGGTTTATACTCCGCGATCGAGGGTCGGCGCCTATTATCCTGTCGATACTCCGATTCGTGAGCACGAACATCGCTGAATTACACCACTATTTACTGTCGAACTTAATTTCTTACTCGTGTCGTTAGAAACTTCATCGCGAGGGAAAAATATTTCTTTGAATATTATAAAAATATTAAACCATTTTTAATAAAAATAAATATTTTAATGGCCTTAGCTTTTTGCTGAGTCGGGACCCATTCCTGGCATCACTCAGCATTGCTACATTTTTAAAACGTTTGGTTTATAGTTTGTTGTCTCATATTATTTTGTTTTTTAATGTAATGTATTGTAATGTTGTGTGATGCCACGAATAAACGTATTTTCTTTCTTTTTCTTTCTTCTAATAATTCGGAAATAATTATTTCCAATCATCAAACTTACCAGTCAAAACCTCATTATGCGCCCCATGTTAGGGAAATGTGACACATCTCCTTAGTACCCTCGTTGTGCTTTCACACGATGGATCGCGTCCTCTTCGATTCATCGTATTTATTGAAATAATTTCTGCATCATTTCATGCAATGTCGTACCATCCGTTGGGCCATCCTAAACTAGACGGTGTAGATTATTGTGCTACCGGGTCAGATAGCCAGGATTTTGAGTTATTGCGGTTCGAATGACCCAACTAGAACTTGCTAACATTGTGATCTGCTGACTAATTACTCAAAAGATGAAGATTGGAATATGGGTATGGCAGTCAAAAGATTAACATTTGGTTAAAAGTTTGTGTCATCCTCATTTAAAATAAAAGTTTGCATGTTTCTTTAATGGAATTAAAGAACTTTAAAACAAATTTCAAAAATGGGTCTCACTTTTCTATTCTGAGTGATACTTTACGTAAGTAACTAACGATCTGTGTTTATGAGAAGTCGCATATATGTTTAGTTATATACATAATAAAAACATTATTAATACTATATTTTTAAGTGAAGGTATGTTTTGCGGGTATTTGCTACTTGATCACTTTAACTATTTAGACAGTCTTTAGTTTCTTTTAATTAGTAAACTAACTAGAACCTCAAATAAAATATAGAATAACCGAATAACCACTATTAAATCTAAAGAAAGAGGGTAAGACTAGGCAAAAGCTATCACTACATAGTATAAAACAAAGTCGCTTTCTCTGTCCCTATATCCCTATGTATGCTTAAATCTTTAAAACTACGCAACGGATTTTGATGCGGTTTTTTAATATATACGAGTGATTGAAGAGAAAGGTCGCGGGGGACAGCTAGTTTAAAATAAAAATCACTCGAAATATCTACGATTTCTAATACCTACCTGTGTAGTATTGTTAGGCTAAGTGTTAAATAATATATTATCTCGGTCCAGTATGACGAGTACGAGTGATTAGTTACTGGTTGTTATAATTTAAGCTTAGCGTCAGTATAACGTTTTGTATCGACCGCTTGTTAGGCTCACTTGTTATGCGCGCGCGCACACATCCGAACAAATTATACTGCTCAATAATGTGGAATAAGATTGTACTATTTTATTTATCGACGACTAAAACTGTCTGTTTTGAATTGATTGAGCCTTCAAGAAATCAGTGGACATAAATATAAAAATCATCGAATGTCTGCCTTCGAATAAAACCTCCTTATTTTTTAATACATACTTTAAAAATACAGGAAAAAAAATTCGATTGCTTAAACTATACCTATATTCAGGCCCGAGATAGTCTACTAGATAGAATACTAATAATAATAAATATCCTAGGACATTCTTTACACACGGCCACCTAACCCCAAACTAAGCAGAGCTTGTACTACGGATTCTGATAGATGATATACTACATATACATTTTTTTCTCTACTATTTGCACAGTATAATAAACTACATACATGGTAAGGTTATTTTTATTATTCTCGAACTATGTAAATAAAAAAATATTATTGCTTATAAAAGCCGTTTCCAAACCTAGTTAGCCACTTCCAGACATTAACATATCGATGACCATTTATTTACATTAGTACCATTTCTTTATCAGTTTATCATTTATTGTCTCGAATTTTCTATTGAAGTGCAATATACATACACATGTTGTATTGATTAATAGGCGATGACTAAATGTAAATACGATTGAGCTTTTGTTAGAGTACCCTCGATCGGTCTGTGCATCAGGTTGTTGGGCCTCAAGAACTCAAACGCACAATGATTGTAGTGTTGGTACCACTTTATGATGAAAAGTGTTTTGACCTATTGAGGTTATTAATAAGCCGTTATGACGCATGTAACAAAAATCAAATACTCAAAATAGTTGATGACGGTTAGGTTACCTATAAAGTTGCCGTTTTATAATATTGACCGATCATTGATTTGCTGGGGAATTCTATTTTCGAATTCCATTTGTTCACTTCTGTTTTTGAAGTTTGATCTGAGGTATGAGCCCTGTTATCGACCGAAAACTATACTCGACATCTCAGATTTTTTAAAGGTGATTTTGTAAGTTGAATTTACTCACAAAACCAAACTCGCACGGGACAATCCTACCCGCGACTCTCAGGTTGTGGAATGAGCTCCAACGTGGTTTTCCCAAGAGAATATCATCATGGGGTTCTACAAGAAGGGCGTCAAGAGATTTTTGCTAGGTCAGCAACGCGCGAGGGGGGTTCTCTCAAGGTGTTGCAAGCGCTATTAGGATGCGATGACCGTTTACCATCAAACTGGCCCCTAAGTTTATTTGCCATATTCGTGGTGCTAAAAAAAAACTAAAAAACAATCTACGGCTGAGTTAGCTACAACTTACAACGTTAGCATTAAAATTATATTGGCCTATTTGCGTAAATTGGCAAGGTAAAAAATCTTGACAAATGGGTACTACGCGAACCCAATAATCGCTAGCATGACGTACGCGTCGATGCATGCCTTTGGTTACGATTTTGGTATACGATCATTATGAGCGCTCATCCTGTTAGCTGGACCCTGGTTCATCAGCTTAGTTAATACCCTAATCGAAAATTTACCCCTAGGAAAGTGATGGTCAGTGTTTTTTGTTTGGTGGTCTAGTGCCAGTGTAATTCGTTACAGCGTCTTACCATTACGAACGAGCATAACGCGCATATATCCGCTAATGTTGTGGGGAAATGAACACAATGGTGGAAAAGCTCGGAAATCGCCAGCCAGCCTTGGTCTATCGCTCATTCTCATTGCTTCTGCACCGCAACATGCGAGCCCATATAGATGATGGCTACACGAGTTAGGTTTGGAAGCTCATCAGACCTTGCGTCAACAGACTTCTACTTTTTCAGATTACATTACTTGAGAGGCCGTACAAAATACATGTGAAGAGTTTGTTGCCTCGTGCTCCATGTATAGGTGCCTACTTCAATTAAAAAATAAAATTATAGATACAAATAATAATATTTTTCCCAATTTGAAATAGGATTTTAAATGTAATGAACATTAAAAACCTAGTAGTACTTACTAGACACATCACCTACATACACCACAAAATATTCATGGTATTCTGTTACCTTGACGACAGAGTTAGGATAATGCATGAAAGGCATTTTGATAGATATAAAAACCGTCTTTCACAGCGGATACGCCGTATAAATATGAATTAGTAGGTTGACTTCATTCAAGGGTTGTATGTAGGTACCGATGGGATCTTTTGTGTAGGGTCCCTATTAACTGCTTCAGAAGTTCATAGTTTTTTTATAAGCACTCAGCGGTGACATCTTTTGTTAGTCTGACTTATAAAGTGGGTTTCTGTGGGTTACTATGAACACTTCGACCGTCCTTTTAAACGGTGATCGTATTGTGTAAGAATATTTTGACACATTGCCTTATATTGTTTATGATTTTTTAAGGTCGTAAATTACTTTTTTACGCTGACAACGTCTTGGTGTACGCGTATTTGACGAGGATTCATGTGGTATGATTAAGGATTATGTTGATGTTATGATTTATATGATGAACCTATTGTAAAGTTGATTCCTATCAAATTGTGGAATGTAAGGAATATTTAAAACCTTTTTGTTATAAACATCTAATTTGCGTTGAAAATTTATAGTTATAAAAAAATCAATTTCCAAAATTTATTCCTTGCCAAGATCATGGATCTTGTCAATAGATTTGTACCTACCATTCGAAAGTCTATTTTAGGTGTTATGTGTTACAGAACGCGGTGTCGCATTGTGTGTGTAAAGTGTAGACAGGTGACAAAAGAGCGCGGCACCTCTTTGAGTGTCACGCGCGACGAACAAGTGTGATAAACAATTGAGGAGAGTGCTGCCGGCACAATGGAGTCGCACAGTAGCGGGCTTCCGTGTCCCCGGTCAAGCAGAACTAGGAATATCGATATAACAGACCTGTCTTCGCCTGATCAGCGGAGATTAAAATTTGCCAAGATTACTTCTGATGAATAATATGTATCTATTGAGTTAAAAAAAATACTGTATTGTAATTTTTTTTTCAAGAGTTTCGTAAAATCGATGTCTTAAAATGTTGTTTTGTTTATAATTCAGACAAACCAGATACCCAACCTATTCAAGGGTAAATTATTTTTTAATTTACTGAACTTTGAATGAAGTATGTGTCTTGGTAAACTTGGGCTTTTGTGTTAAATAAAAGTACAAGACCATTTGTTTAAGCACCTACAATACAACCAAACTAAACTCCTTATTTGATGACTCGACATTATGTTGTTCATATTTTATCCAAGGCTATCCGGATAAAAAAATATTAGAACAGGCCCCTTATTCAGCTAATACATATTTCGCCGGGGAGCTGCTTCATGGAGGCCTCGGAGAGCTTACCTCTCATGTAATTAGTATCATTAGCGTAGTAAGCGACAGAGACAGAGCATAGAGGCCGCGACGAAATATCCTCGAGTTAGTGTAATTTTCCTTACAGAATCGAACCCCAGATCTTCCTGTTAATATGTTGCTACTTATAATATTTTACACGATTATTATAAAAAAAACTAGGGGTCGCCGAGTGGAGGGAGCGCCTTTAATCATTATTTGTTGGCTACATTTTAAAATTCTTTGTCGCTAATGTCTGTTCTGTGGGACCGTTTGACCACAGACTATTGTCGGTTTGACATTGGCCGTATGCACGTAAACATTTTTTTTTAACATAACACATGTTCATGTTATACCTTATTGCATTTTGGACTCGTACTCCATATAAACTTTAACTCTGCCAAATCTCACACTGGCCCGTGGGCGTGATAGTACTGGAAAAGGTATAGCTACAAAGTTATTATTAATATTATATTTAATACTACTAAGTTGGTATTTGGTCTATGGTTAAGTGGGCTGTTATTGCGACATAATAACTTGTGGTGAGGTGCACATAAGCCACGGTAAACAATTAGCATAATTTAAAAATCAAAAATCCTTTGAAATATACCGACTCGCCGCCTCTCACCGCTTTGAACTGCTTATTTTCATTCTAAACAATGTATTTTCATGTCCCTACATTATGAGAAAATAGACATACGAAGCAACAGAATTGGTACTGTAAAATTTTCCATATTGGATGGATTGTTAGAGTCCAAATTTGAAATGAACGCAATTATAGAATTCTAGCCATTGCCTCGCGGTTTCACTCGTGCTATATTTTATAAAATCCTTTAGCGTGGTGCCATATCATTGCAGATAAGTTTTTACTTATAAAATAATTCAAAACGTTTCTTAATCAACTCCTTAAGCGGATAGAATTTACCAGAAAATAAAATTATGTCTATTTGATTGAGCAGTCTACTGGCATAAGTGGTTCAACCGATTTTGATACGGTGATTATTATTTAATCAACTTAATCAGAGCGAAGATCGTAGTGGTAAGGAGTCATCCGACATACTACCGACTTAACTCGATCCCTAACTCATTTTTAGTGTTCTGTACCCAAACGATGTCCTAATACTAAATCTCCGTTATCCGTGTCCATCAGGGAGTTACGTCCCATAAACAGTAGGCAGTCGAAATTTTCACAGAGTATGTACTATGGCCGTATAGTAACAAAAAATACCCCATAGAGCAAACCTGTTATTTCAAAATTGGCCGCATTTTTATTATAATATCTATATTTTTTGTTCGCAGTGGGTTTGTTAGCTTAAAACTTTGGAATTGCTACACGAATTTTGATCCAGTTATCACTAAGTAATGGCCAGGAATATTTAGAGCTAGTTATCATTGAGCCGCGCCGTGACCTAGCTGAGAAATGAACTCTTCAGTCACCAAAGCAATTTACTAATATGGTACCTACATACCTAGTAATTAAATTTATTAATGACTAGCTGACCCGACAGACATTGTCCTGTCTTAACTATGAATATGAATTCCAATATTCTCATTGAATCGACAGTGAATTATGCACTAAGAAATTCCGACCCATGCGTCTATTTTAAACGATACTTTGCAGCGCGCATTCTTTCAATCGCGCTAACTGTCAAATGACTGACAATAATTTCAAACAGGTATCATTAAAAAAGTTTATAATGTCAAATGCGCTAGTAAAGTGGTTTAGTTTTCTTCAATTTTCTGATTATCCGCGCATTTTTCTTAATTTTTTGTTTCATAAGAACCATCTCCTGACAATAACAAACACAACAAAAAAATAATTAACGAAATCGGTCCAGCCGTCCATGCGTGATGTCGTGACGAAGGAAAATAGGGATTCATTTTTATATATTAGGTTGGGGAAAAAGTCTTTTCGCATTATAGTATGTATGAACTTGTAATAAAATCTCTTTGGCTATACTATTTGTATCTGGCTGGTTTTGGTATCATTCAAAGTTTAAATTTTAAAGAACATAATTCCAAATTCAAATTACACGTCGCTCTGGTCGCCCCATTACGGATAAAATGGATGGCACTTTTGAAAAAGTGGAGCAAGATCGGCATATCAGTAGTTACGACGTAGCTGAAGAACTGGGAATTGACCACAAAACAGTTTTAGTGCATTTGAAAAAAACTGGGTACACAAAAAAGCTAGATATTCGGCTACCTCACTAGCTTACTGAAAGAAAATCAACCGTGTACTCATTTGTGATTATTTATTACGACGTCATGGTACCGAACCATTTTTGAAGAAGTTGATAACTGGTGATGAAAAGTGGATCACGTACGACAAGAACGTGCGAAAAAGGTCGTGGTCAAAGGCCGGTCAGGCTTCACAGACTGTGGCGAAACCCGGGCTAACTCGCAACAAGGTGATGTTGTGTGTGTGGTGGGATTGGAAGGGCGTTATTCATTATGAGCTGTTACCACCAGGCAGGACCATCGATTCTGAACTCTACTGCGAACAACTGATGAGATTAAAGCAAGAAGTTGAGAGAAAGCGGCCGGAATTAATCAACAGAAGGGGTGTGGATTTTCATCATGATAACGCTAGACCTCACACATCTTTAGCCACTCAGCAAAATTTAAGAGAGTTTGGCTGGGAGGTATTAATGCATCCGCCGTATAGTCCTGACCTTGCACCTTCAGATTTCCACCTGCTTCGGTCAAATCTAATGTTTAGTCAAATTTCACAATTATGTTTATTTTTGCCAAATTACAGCATTAGTAAGTGCCTATTCAAAAACACTGAGTTAAATCGTGGACCGACGGACAGACGGATCAACTAGTGCTACTATTTAAAAACTGGCTTGCTGGTGGGTCTGTAGGTATATCATAAAGGTAAAAAAATATTAAACTAATATTAGTAATGGTTATTGGTACATTTTTAAAAACATATGAATATTTTTATGATTTTAACTTACTCACCTTCAAACAGATGTCATATGAATTTTGTATAAAAGCTGTCATTATAATAATTACGGATTGTCTTTATCGTTAGGGATCTATAAATTACAATGGACAATAGGATTTTGGCTCTACATAGAATTCCTCCTGTAGAACTAAAAGCCTAATCATGTACTTATTTAATAAGATGATTTATTACATACTAGCTGTCCCCCGCGGTATCACCCGTGTTCCCGAGGGATGTATCATATCCCCGGCACTAAAAGTATCCCATGTTTCTTCTAATACCTCCAAAAATATGTGTACAAAGTTCTTGATGATCGGTTTAGTTTTTGCGTGAAAGCGTAACAAACATTACAATCAAATTTATTATATTAAGTAGGGATTTTCACGGTTTCATCGTGATCTAGAGTTCGTAAAGCGCAACGTATTTTCTTATGTTATGTGCATTTGTTATCAAACGATGTGCACTCAGCGGGCGTATTTAGTGTAAGCTTCTTATATAATAGGCCCCTAATGCTTACTCATTGGCGAGCATTGAACGAGTATTCCCCTACCGCCGTGCAATTAACAGTTTATTGCCGCCCTCATTGGTCCGCGCGCACAATGCTTCATTTCGAACAGTTTGCCTTTTGAAAATAGGGACAAATACAGGTAAAAATGCGTAAAATGCTAATTAAAATACATAAGATATGCTAATAAAAACTTTTTTACATACATTTTTAATTACGGCCGATATAATAAGGTTGGGGAAAAAGTTCCTTCGCATTTTTTAAGAAAATTCAACACATTTTTATAGTTTATTTACATTTAACTAAAGTATGTAGGTACCATTTTGTTCGATAATATCATAAAAATAATGTCTGTAATAAACTAAGATCTATATTTTGTTTTTTTTTTACTTCGTGAAACATTTCATTGAATGTACCTACATGGTATACCACGACTGGCGGATTCATTATTGAGATAGCAATAGGGCTTAAGCAGCTATGAAAGAACTTCCCAAACTCGCTTAAACATTATTATACAACTTCAAAAAGGATTTTTTAAATGTTGGTAAATAGAACTAATGAAAAATATATTATAAATTACGAACAATTGTTTAAAGCGTGTAAGACTTACTGGCTATAGAGGAGTTTGCATATGATTGAAATTTATTATAAAATAGTACAGGACCTACATATATCCAACAAGATAGCTACAACAAGCTAATATTTATGAGGATCAAAGAAGTATGTTTATTTTGGTCGAAGAACTTGGCATTCTCAGAATTTTTTATAGTATTTTCTCTAATATAATATTCGATGAAAATCTCGAAAATAAAAATGATATAGTAAAATTGAAAAAAAAATGATGTTTAAAAACTTAGACAAGATTATATTAGATAATATACTCTCCTCCTTGGATTTCCATCTAGAACGATCTTGAGCCGCCTGCACCCACCGGCTTCCAGCGTCTCTGACCAGGTCGTCGGCCCACCTGGTGGGAGGTCGTCCCAATCAGCATTTTCCTGTATGTGGTTGCCACTCGAAAAGCTTTCTTTCTCATCGGTTATCAGTTCTTCGAGCGATGTGGTCTGCCTATTGCTACTTCAGCTGGCTGACTCTACGAGCTACATAGCTCGTCGCAAATATTATATTTTTATAAGATATTTTTTTCACTAAAAATATGAGAAGGCTTTAGATGTAGATCTATTTGAATGAAACAGCAAGTAATTAATAATACCTACCATAATAATAATACAAAAAAGGCAGTCGTTAGACGAAAGGGCGGAGTGTTTACGCCGATGTAATTAAATCCCCATTAACGAATCTCGTTGCCGCCGTGACCACCCCGTGACGATCAGCACCCATATCTAAACTTTACATACAAACATTTGGGGAACGTCAACACCAATGTATGTAGACCTCTTTAATTGAAAGAAAATTACTGGAGAAAATATACCTGCCTTCACAATTGCTCAAAATTTTCAACATGAAAAAATATTAAATAACATTTTTTAATATTTTACAACTATTGGTAGAGTGTATTTCTTTCATGTCATATTCGTGCAGCTTATATCACAAGGTTAATATGAGCTTGCCTGTAAAAAAATGAGCCATCGATCGGTAGCGTGTTGAAGTTCATTTTATATTGGACGGATGTAGAAATTAAAATTGTATATAAAGTAGTTCGACGTTCCAAGGAAAGGCATTTATTGATCTGCCAGATAACAAACGAAGCAACCGTCAGTAGCCATTGTTTTAACATGTGAAAATGTGCTACATTCTATCCGGTAGATTATTTGATGGCTTGCGTAATTTGTTTTTAATTAGTAGTATTTAACAATATTGTATACAAAGTAACATATGCGGGTAATTAGATTGTGGCTCAATATATTGTTTCATACAATATAAACCACAACCTCTATTTTTAAACGCAATTTTCCTGGGGTTGGACCGTCTGCCTAAATGTCGGCCTCTTGACATTATAAAAAAAGGTATATGATTATCTACTTTATTACTTAATTTTTCGAGTAGTAGAGCTCTTAGTGCAGAGTTCGTCCGGGGAAGTACTACCACCTTACCCACTTCTGCCGCGAAGCAGTAGTGCACTTGTATTACTGAGTTTCGGTTAGAAAGGTAAGGGGGCCGTTGAAATTACAGGCACATGAGACTTAACAACTTCACGTCTCAGGGTCGACAACGCATTGGCGATGCCCCTAGTGTTGCAAATGTCCATAGGCGGCGGTGACCACTTACCATCAGGTGGACCGTCCGCTTGTTTGTCGGCCCAAGTGGTATAAAAAAAAAATATTTTTATTATTCTGTTTAATCGATGTACCGTGATACATTACTATTGAAACGAGGCATGAGGTCACGTGAAGTTTTTTAGGTATTTGTTAATCCCAAGGTACGTGATTTCCACAGCATTTCTGACAAAGAAATAACCCTACATCGTGACCTAAACTGTATCAAACTGCATGATAATAAAAAATATTTGAATGATTTCTTGAAGTTAATCTTAATTAAAAATATCAAGACTTAAATTTAGTGTCAAGTCTTTATGTCAAACTTGAAAAAAAATATGGTTATATTAAATTATTTTGGGGTACTTATATTCATTTGCTTAAAAACTTTTTAGCTGTAAGAAGAATGTATGTGGGTAATTTATCACTAGCTTTCTCCCTAAGGGATATGATATTATCCATAGACACTGAGTATCACTTAAATTAGTTCAGTCAATATAGTATCATCTTAATCCGCACAGCCGTTTATGCGTGAGTCATTCACATTTAAAATATTAATAGGACTACTTAATTCGCGCTAAATAAAAAGAGTTACACTTTAAGTTACACCTGTCCATAAAATATTCCTATGCTCTGGTCGAATTTTTTTAACAAAAATAAATTACCATTCTATGCGCCTTGGGATTTAATGTTTTAAATTTTAGGTTCCGACGTCAAAGTATCGCAAGGTGTACGTTAGAATATGATTAGCAGCTTGTCAAAAGTGAGTTAGGGGATAAAAATATTCAAATTTAATCAGCAATGGGTTAACGTTTAAATAATTGATAGAGAAAGGGCTTATGTTGGGTTTTACGAAATTCTAAATGATTGACGTAGTGATTCATTAACTGCCTACTCTAATCAATGTAGGTTTAGTATAGATTATTTTTAGGTATATATATAAGAGATTCGGCATACTTTTTCGTTATTCTAATAGGTAGCAGGTATTAATTTTCATACTTTCAAAGGAAGCAATGTTTAGCGGCATTTTTTGTATTACACGGTTATATTTAGGGGCCGTTCATAAAATACGTTCGCATACAAGGGGAGGGGAGGGGTCTGGCTGAGTGTGTCAAAAAAATTTTAGTGTGACGTATTTTATGAACGGCCCCTTATAAGAATCTTGGCAAAAATATGGAATATATTCCAGACTTGCTGTTCCCTCCATACGTTGCAATGCCTCTTCAAATCGTAATTTATGGTCCTGAGTCCATTAAAAAATCCCAGACCTAGAAAAAATTTGAAGGGATTTGCCAATTTTCCGAGAAACATCCCCAATATTTCTTTCTCTAAAGACCATATTTGGGCAATTACAAATATAAAAAATATCGTCCAAGTGCCAGTCGGGCCACGCGGAGTGTAGGGTTCCGACATCCATAGTATCCATGTAGATAAATAGTAATTTATAAATTGGTTTACTATTACCTACTCTTATACCTTTAAAGCCTTCTTAGCGGTAGGTTTCCTTTTATTACCGCTATATACAATACTAGCGTGAATTATTCTGCATATCCAAAAACAAAGGTTTAGCTTTGTACAAGCTGAACCGGAGGGACACTATCAATACCTCTTTAAAGCTTAATATTTGGCAAATGGATCCCTGAATCGAAAATATTTTAATAAACTATTCATCGACATCAATAATGTATATATAAGTAAAAAATATTATCCCCACTTTACGTTCATGGGAGAAAGCCCAAAATATATACCTAGGTATGTTAATTTTCACTTCAATAGCTCAAACATGTAGGTTTTGCTGCCTGAAAATTTTGCAAAAAGATAATTATGTCTTTTAATGTAATTTATTGAATTTTTAACTTATTGTTGTATTTAAACGAAACTAAGTATTTACTGCAAACAAAACTAATATTTAACCTGTAAATATTTATTTCTAGTTTCAATAATATTACGTAATATATTTTGAATAATAAAATATCATGGGTGCTATTTCCGAACACGCCTTAATTTAAATAAAAGAGCGGGAATAAAATTTCGTGGCTCGCGAAAAGAGTTGAATAAGTTAAAAAATATAAATAATCGTAAATTATGAGTGAAACTAGCGACGAGAACAGTATTTTAACACCGGAAGAGTTAAAACAACAAGTTCCTGTTTATTATTTTATCTCCTAAAGTGTTCCCGCTGCTGAAGTGAAAAGTTATGTGTGTTACACGAGAGCAAAGTTTTTTGCATCTCGTGCCCTTGAATCCCTCGCCACACTCAGGATTCAAAATCAGCACTCGCAGCAAAAAACGACTTTGCTCTCTTGTTGCACAAATAACTATTTCAAGATTTTATTTCACAACTTCGTCGGCGAGATTATATTAATTTAATTATATATAACCATGCCAAACTACATATATTTAGTATCAAGAGCCTCCGAGTGAAACTGCGCATAGACAGACAGACGGACATGGCGAAACAATAAGATTATAACCAAATCGGTCCAGCGCTCTAAAGTGATGCACTTACCAACGATCCGGAATCAATTTCAATTTATATTGATTAACATATTTAATTATTTTTATCCTAAAAAATATATTAGATCCTATAACATGTTATGTACTAACACTAGATGTAAGATAAGTTACTAACACTATGGATTTCTGTTAACTAAATTTTTGAAAATAAATAAATAAAACCGTAATCCGTAATCAATATAAGATCAGTAGGTACTTAGGTTAAGTGAAAAAATTTTAATTATTTTTTTTAATTAATTCAATTTGAATATAAACGTTAACAAATACAAACGCATCGATGAAAGAAATAATTACCTACTGATAGTGGATGACGTAGATCTTGACATGATAAGTAACCCTCTATTACAAGCAGTTACAAATGTCTTTGGATACGTGGAGGGTGCTAAATCGTCCCGGCAACGTATTAACATATCAGTTTTACATTGTTTTGCATAATTACTCGCTCGATAGAAATTTATTTAGTTAGTCTTACGTACTTATACATGTTTTGTTAAAAAATATATCTTGGTAGGCACTAATCCTATTAATATTATATGCGAAACTTTATACAACGTGTTACAAAATAATTAAAAAAATATAATTAATTTATCAAAGCCAACAGCCCTAAAAAGCTTCATGTCAGGGAACCAGATTATTTGACAGAAAGGCCTACGTACCTATTTTACCTAATAATGGTTTGGCAGTCAGGGTTTCTAACCACCAAGCCAACTGGCCCGTCAGATATGGATGTTTGTTACTCTTTCACGCAAAACCATCGAACGGATTTGTATGAAACTTGGCACTTAGATAGTACATAACCTGGATGTATTCACACATAGAATACTTTTTACCTCGGGAAAATGTAACATCCCACGGGAATGCGAGTGAAACCGCGAGGGACAGCTAACGACACGCGATTTTCTAACTATCCTACAGGAATGGTATATTTTGCTCCGGGATGAAAAGTATATCTTGTCATATTCGACGACCTTAAGTAACTATAAGTACCTACGTATTACTTACGAAATTTATGAAACTCTGTTCAGTCGATACGAGCGGAGTCGTAATATGTACACACATACCTACACAATCTTTCATTCAGGACCAAGTTTACTACCTTTTGTCGTAGTACTACAAAATCCTAGTAACGATATTCTAAAATTCATGAAACTTTATTCAGCCGTTACGGAGCTGAGTATTAAGATGAAGCCATAAATACACGTACTTAAGCATTTACAATATGGGTATGACAAGACAATAAATATGTTGCTGGTACATAATTGTACGAATTGTAGAGGAAATGTATAAAATCTGCAATATTGTGAATGCGCAATGTTCGTGTCGCCTGATCAAGATAGTGAGGGCAGTCAATTGTTAGAAGTGCACTTCGTTGTACGGCAACTATACACTGTGAACAATAATTTCCACAGTGACAGTGACATGTACTATTAAATCCATGCGTGTATTGAACTTGTGACTGATTCCACTTTGTAATAATGTCACGCAAATAACGACCATTCGTGAAAGGTAAATTACATAGTTCTATAGACTCTATATATAATTCGAAACCCACTACGAATAACGGGTTGTAATTACTCACAATTTCTTATTATATTATGTTTGAAACTATTCAAATACAGTACTGATGCCTAAGTAAGACATAAAGTGCGCCTTAACATCTAAGATTGCATCACTGCTTACCATCAGGTGGGATCGCAGTCAAGCACTAGTTTATATTATTAAAAAAAAAAAAAAAAAGACAAAATAGTTTCTTTTTGTTTATGTTTTTATTTTTAGTGAATCTGAAGTACACTAATATTTTTTCTGAATATGGGTAGACCTATTAAACAACCTCCTTTTTTGAAGTCGGTTAAAAATAATAACGTACTAATAATATTAATGCTGATCGGAAGCAAGTTGCTCAAGTATTAAATTTAACTTATAAAAACACATTATACCTAGCGTACTTTATTCATCACAGGATCACAGGTAGAACAGTATAATATGTGGGAAAACTGTCATAACTTAACCATAAACATGAGGGTAAATACTTTTACTTTTTCCATTCTCTTGCCACTTGAACTGACAAGTCAGTAAATTAAAAGCTCAAAAGCTCCGTCATATGCAAATTGTCATATCCCCCCGGCTAAATATCGTATCTAGAATATCACGGCTCCCATCGTAAGTCTTGTTTAAAATTCGTTCCACCGCGACTCTGATATGCAAATGGCGGGCGACATTCGAATACAAAAAGCTCGAGCGCGGTGGCAGCGAGTAAATCAATCGATCAACGCCGGATATACTCGTAGGAATACGTCTTCATTGTGTTCATTAGCGTCGTCGGTCGTCGGGAAGCCGAGCGGGCCGCAGCTCGACCACACCTGCCATTCGAATAATGTCCTGCATTCCGCAAAAAGCCTACGAATTAAACACCCCTGTCGCTTAATAAATTCGATCTTACTTCTAGTTTTATGTAGTACGTCATGATGAAATACGGCGTAGGCGTCGGTCGGTTCTTCTCGCGTGAGAACAGTTCAATATTTTCGGTCATTATTGTCTTCGTGTTTTTCTCAGAGTTGATTTAATTAAACTTGATGTTTCGGTGATGTACCTTAGAGAGATACATGCGAAGATAGTGTGTAGGTACTGGGAAAGAGATCTATCCTATTGCTGTTTCGAAATCTCAATAATTCGTTTTTAAAAGCCTTAATGTTACACTGCAGGTTTCGTCGATTGATTACGATTTGTTTCGATCCAATTCGTTACGATTGATTCGATTCGATTAATGCATTAATCTAATACGGTCTGTAATGAAACTTGCGGTAATATAAGGCGAATCCGTCTGACACAGAGCGCTATCATAATGTATAGGTTACGCAAGTTGTAAGTGGTAGGTAGTTAATTTAATTAAAAAGCATTTGATACCTACTATTTGATAAGGATACACATCAATCAAAGTTTTTTCCACGGTTTCAATAAGAAATTGAGGCACATTTAAGATGTATAAAAACATAATACTATTCGATTGGGACCGTTACGAGCTATTATGCTATTAAGCACCCTAATTACAGATCAAATGTTGTAACCACAAAGGCGTCATCTCGTAACGCATTTTCAACTTTTGTGTCGTAAAATTCACGGTGCGAGAACTGTAGTTTAGTGGTTTTTAAATAAGGTGTTTTGGGTTCCACTTATGGCGTGCCAGACATGAATTGGTACTAGATTGCTAAATAAGTTTTACTACTTGATTATAAAGTGTGAATTAATAAAACGATTAGTCCTCTTAAAATGACTACAACAACTACCTAACTTATTTCATGGCCTGTTAAATTTTAAGATTAAAAACATGCCTAGTATAATTTTACGCTTTATTATGCACATGTTTCACGCGTACGCTAGAAGAATAATCTTCGTTCCACAACAAAAATCAACCTTGCCTGTGCATTGTGCTTTGTAATATTTCTATACATATATATAATCATTTATCCGTTCTATATATTTCATTTAAAACCAAAAAACCGCAAAGCCGCAGCAACTTCCGTATTTTTGTTGTGATTTTTGCATTGTTATTGCATTGCTTGCTGTAAGTACTTATGAATACTTATCATCGGAAAAAAACCTGCAACAAAGCTGTAGCGCAGCTACTTAATAACGTACGCTTATTATTATATGAAAAGGTTCCATTTCTTCAATACCATTTTCGTTTATTCTTGTAGAAGTTCTCACGAATAAGTGTTTTATTTATTAAATGTCTATTGAAAATGAATGTTTTTAAGCTTATTTTTGGACATATGGCATTCGACGTATTATGAGCTAAGTACTTGTACCTTTACCTCAAGTTTTGTATAACTTTCGTAAACAATGTATAAAATTGCTAAGGTCATAAAATTCCGGAACGACACCAAAGTAACGTTGTTTAGAAAATAAACCTTATTAAAGGAGCGTTATCGCACCGCGGGTACGTGTAGGGTATTTACGAGTACGAGTATATACCTTAAATCCGGGCACTAGCGGGTAAGCCGTAAACGTAGTCAACCGTCCATTTTACCGCTATCGCGACTACAGGCAGCGGACACGCAGACCTCGTTTACTTACCAATTTCTATAAGTCCTATCAACCAAAAACAATTAGGTTAAAAAGAGTTTTATACCTTCTTTATTACTGTTGATTCTTACAGTGCTTCTCTAATGGTTCAGGCTGGTATTCGTGCCAGTATAAGTCTATTAGCATAACGACCCGCGCGCCCCTTAACGCAGCATGCTTGGTCACGCTGCCCCCCGACGTTGGTCGCAATTTCCACAGCGGGGCTTTTCGTGAAAAGTGGTGTGACCGTATATTAATGGACATTACATTAAAGATAAAGAGTAGAATTGTTTTAAAGCGATAGTATTAGATTTTGGGAAAATGGAAATCACATATAGACCACCGCTGTTTTTGTGGTTAATCCCAGTTAGGTAGTAATCCCAGTAGGTCCCTATAACTAAATAAATTCCTGGTATTGGAATCATGAACTTCATGCCGCATAGCTAGATATTTAAAGCTCTAAATTGTATACCTTTGGAATAACCATATTAGGTAGCTATTTAAGAGTTACCTACTATGGAAATTATTACATTTCTTTCCATACTCGGCTTATCACCCCAAAATACATACATCAACTTCATGTCACTGCGGTAAAACTTGCTTTTCACGTAGGTAAATCCAATTTGTGCGGTTCCTCCGAAAGGGCGACTCATGCCTGGCTGTAATTATTCACGTGTTATGACATCTCATTTGCATATAATCGGTGAGGCAGTCCCCGATGCGTGAGGCAACAACGAGGCACTGTAGGCCATTCACACGAACACGGTCGACTATCTTGATTGAAGCCGGCCTATGAAAAAGCTGCCACTAATTAAAAAATAAACTGTACCTAAGATGGTTCGTAAATAATTCACGAAAGCGGCCGGAAGAGATTTACCTTACGTACCTCTACAGGTTAGGATTCGGGCATAAACTCAATTTGTGGCCACATTTTATTGTAAATAATTGTGTATGTACCTAGGTATATATTTAATGACATGACATAACAGTTCAAGATCCTCATGACTAGTTCATTTTGCATATTTTATATTAAAAGCTGTAAATCGGTTTGATTTCTCGACAGTACAATGTACACAGTAGATAAGCAATTGGAAAGCGTCGTGAGATGTGTGCTTGTGAGCGTGGTATATTTTGCATGACCTGCATCGTTTAACGCATATCTATGCATATCGCCGTTCCGAAACCCATTGTGCCCAGAGCAGACCGCGAAGCGAGCAAAATCGCCTCCTTTATTTGCGAAATGCTGGAGCGATAGACAAAACAACATTCGAAGAGCGAATGCATTATAACATTCAGACGTACGCAGTTTATAAATGGGCGAAATAATTTAAAATTCTTGATTGACTGATTTTTTAAAAGTTATAATATAAATAAGATGATTATATTAAATGCTTTAGCTTTTAGCTCAAGTTCCTTTGTGTACAGCAAAATTAAATTATTCCACGTGTTTATATTTTGTCCCTGTTCACTTAATGAAATAAAAAACTCCATCAACCGTTTAAAAAGGTATAAAATCAAAACGAATTGAAAATTTCAGCAGCGTTTTTGTAAACTGTACAATCCCTACCCTGTGTACAAATTATGTATGTATCTTTGTACCTACTTTCAGTGCAGACTAACATACGTGTACGTCAGTTAGAAACTGTACTATGTGAAATGACGATTAAGAACAGTTGTAAGTAGCCTTTGTTTGATCGCGACTAAGATAACTTTGGCTATTGTAGAGGCCACCAGTGGAGCTATTCAAATGTTAAGTGAACATATAGTTTACTTTCCTAATTTAAATAAAACGTAGGTACATATCATGTATACTTATGTATTGATCCTTTAAGCTCTAGGTATAACAATAAAATGTAAATTTTTACATGAAATTATGGTTTAATTATTTATCTGCTCTTCATATGGTATACTCGTATTTGATTTAAACAACAAGTTTCATAGTTTTTTCAAATTGAGCCCGAGATGTCAAAACATTACCAAATTATTGCAGTCTTACGGCGAAAATTAATATGCAATCCCGATCAAAAATCCATGGATTGATGAACCTTTTGACGGTAATTTTAATACACGTAATGTCAAAATTCTACTTCAATCTTGCGATTTTAGATCGGGATCGTATATTTATTTTGGCCGTTAGAGGTGCAAAAACACCTGTCGCTAGTGTAGCGTCATCGTATTGAGTGCGCAAAAAAGCTGGTTTGTATAGAAAATTGAACACCGCACATACTTCGAGCAATGTTCAATTTTCCATAGCTAACGTTTTTGACGCACTCGATACGATAACGATATCCTTACGATAGATGTTAGTCCTTAAGGCACGGATCAGAGTAACCTGCTTCACTTTTAAGTGCATACCTATCTATTTAGGAGTCGGTTATAAAAATAAACCTAATTGTAGAATGTGAATTTCACACAATACTACCGTACAATAGATAGAGTACCTATTATGTATGTACCATACTTATGTATAAACAATAATATAGTCAATAGAACAATGAGTTTCTCCGTTCGAATTCATCAAAGATTTCTCAAAATGTTAGACGATTATAAATCTTTTGGTACATAATTGAACCTGTTACCTCGACCCATTGTCGGAATTTGGTTCTCACCATCATTTAATTACCAAACCGTTTCGTAATTAGCCACATGTAATTGAAATGAAAGGATAATAAGCGACCGTCCATCGGCTTTTCTAAATAATAAAGGCTTCCTTGTACAGTAACGCAGACCCTATTCAAATAATTATAAGCGACAGTCGAATGGCACTATTACATCGAATATATCACTAGCTCCGCCAGCATAATTAAGCAGATCTATAATTAGAAGAATATAACAATTAATTTCCGCTATTAAACTTTATAATTCGGAAATTGGCGTGTTCGATGTATGGTTACCACCCTAATAGGTGTGTAGTGTATGCGGCCTACATAGCTTGGTATTTACATGGAGGGCCAAAAGCGTCAGTTGTGCGAGTATTTTTTCAGTTAAAATATGTAAATGGGAAGCAATTAGGCGAGTTAAAACACGGGGTAGGCAGGAGACTAGGCAAGTGCACCTCGCGCCCCTTCCGTTCAGACGCCATATGTTAGTGGGCGGGCGGCGGCTGTCGCGCTCTGCCTTAACTATAGCGTGTTTTATAAATCTAAGAACTTTTTTAAAATTACATTGACATTTTTACTTTTTAAAGAATGTACTATTCAGAACAATCTAAGTTAAACGAAAAGTATTCAGGGATAATATGATGAGCAGATATTTATAATTTACGTGCTGCAGTTGACGATGCGTCGTTGGTATAATTTTCGGCTGTGGTTTGTAGCTAAAACGTAAGCATATACATAATTTTAATTTAGCTTTTCATGTTAATATACAACTCCGAGTGTGTTTCGGCCGTGCCTCTTTGAGTACATTTTCTTCTTAGTTCAGCGTATCTCCAATCCATTGCCACCAGTGTTGTCAAAAATCTTATACTCTATAGTTTTCGAAAATAAATTTATATGACCCAAAGTGGAAATGAAAATGGACGAATGGATGGAAGGGGAGTTCATTTTACACCAACAGCCTGTATATGGTTTGTATGACATACCTACAAACAAATATTAACGTTTTTTTACCATTTATATTATTAGGATGGCTTGTAAACGATAATTTCAATATAGGTTCCAAATAATACATACCGATACATTTTTAAATAATTTCATTTTATATTCTAAGTTCTGTTGTTGTTTATTCCAAAAAAAAAAAATTTTTTCTGGAATAAGGCTTTCAAATATTAGAATGAAAGTACTGGGATGGTGTGATGGGGACTGATGTCCACAAATACATTTTACAGTATTAAAATTCTACTACGTGCTATTACAGAAGAAGTTGATTATACTTGCTTAGTTCAGACGTTTTTGAAAGTAACACCGACAAGCCTATTGAATGAGCATTTACTTGTAAAAAGTTTGTTCTTCAATTACGGGAATAGTTTCTTTGACAGCACCTGACTTAACTTTATAGTTGTAATAATGTTCTTCTATACATTGACATAGGTACGTAATTGTACATCTGTAAATGCAAGAATGTAATAGTAAAAGCAAAACGGACAAGTGCGAATCTGTATTTCGCACCGAGGGTTACGTACAAACTTGTAAGTAGATAGTTCCCCAAATTATTATACTTTAGCGGTCTAAAAATACTTCCTATAAATCGATATACCTATTTACGTCACAGTAAATTTTCCGAGTCCAAAATATAACTTTGTAATCATAACAATGGGGTATGCTCGAAGTTGCTTTACGTGAGAGGGTCCGAAACGAGGACATTCCTAGAAAAACTAAGGTTTTGGACATAGTTCCTAGAGCCAGTCAGCTGAAGTGGCAATGGGCAGGCCACATCGCTCGAAGAACTTTTAACCGATGGGGAAGAAAGGTTCACTAGTGGCAACTAAATGTAGGAAAGCGCTGAGCGACCTTTCACCACGTGGACGGACGACCTGAGGCCTAAGTACGAATATTTATCGCTAACGTAGCGTCATCGTATCGAGGACACCAAAATGCTGGTTTGTATAGAAAATTGAATATCGCGCACACCATACGTTGCGCGATGTTCTATTTCCCATTGCATTGGTTTTTCGCGCTTTCGATACGATGACGATATGCTTCCGATAGATGTTCATGCTCAGACCACCGGTCAGAGTCTCCGGAAGCCGCTCGATGCAGCCGGTTCAGGATCTTTCGAGGTGGGAATCGATGGGGGAGAGCAATGTTCAGCAGAGGGGCTGATTTTTTCATATTATATAAGAACAAATTATCGATTTTTGGATTTTTTGCTTCACTTGTGCTGTGAGACGTTGCTTCTTGTTAAATTCCATGATTCAATGACAATGGAAAAACCGGTTTTGATTTACCTGCGAAGTTCTAAAATAAACGGTTTAAATGGCCGAATATTTGATGGGGTAATTTTGAAACATGATTTTATACAGACATAAGTATTTTATGTTAACAGTTGGATATAACGTCAAAATCAGTTCAAAACAACGAGCTGAGCAAGCGCGGAAAGATGTTAATTTAAAAAAAAATACTATTAATCTTAAAATAATTTATCGTAGAATCTTCAAAGAGTACGGACTAAGAGTCCGTAGAAAATGTAAAAAGAAATAAAAAAACAGTTGGATAGAAAGAAGGACAGACGGACAAACGGAGAATGAAGTATTCTTATAAGAGTTCCTTATTTACCTTATGGACCCCCAAACAAATAGTTACGTAATTACATATTAACGATTTTCAGATAATTTCTATTACTTGTGCTGTGAGACCTTGCTTCATGCCAAATTTAATGATAATAGTAGAATGTGAAGTAGGTACCCTATAGGTTTCGATTTATTGGTGAATGTCGAAATGTGCGGCATGAGTATTTTTTATTGCGTTCACTTAGCAGCTTGTTTTTTATAGATCTAAACGACCGGAGAATTAAGTTATTAATAATAATTACAACTTGATGCCGGTTAGTGCTGCAATGCCCTCCCAAGCAACAGATCGAAACCGATGGAGACAGCTGGTTGACGAAGTCAGAAGGAGCCACGATCCTCAGCAGTGAGGGAAACGACTAAAGAGAGACAACTTGATACGTTCACGCGTTCCTGAAAAGGAAGGTTTTGACAGAGAGACAATAAAGTGTTCCAATTTCTTTCTTTTTTTTTGAGGTATCCCTGAAGTCAATTAAATATTTTTATTGTCGATCGATAAAAGCGGAATGAACCTACATTAGGTTTCTCCAAAAACGCGTGAAAACAAGTCACTCGTAAGTTTGGCAACACACGAATCGCACGCGAATAGTAATAAACGTTTTTACATATCACATAGCAATTTGCCCTGGGCCTTGCCCTAGCAAATATTGATGCTATTGATAAGTTACATATTTTTCAAGGTAATATTTTGTGCAAGTCAGTATGTTTGTAACTCTCCTTCACTTCGACACAGAGGTCATACGAAGTATCCGACATGACGGCGTAGTGCTTAGGATACTATAACATGGATCTATTTGTCCAGAGATACTTAACTTTTGACTCTGAAGATAAAAGCTTTGAAAAACTGCGTGCTACCACGGTTAATAGAATAGATTTATAGAAGACATCTTCCTCTATTAATTGCCAGTACAACCGAATGGGCTTTGCTAGGAATTTCTCACTGTGACATGGTTTGTAATTAAAGATGTTTTCTGAAAATGAAATGTGAATTTACTAGACATAGCTAACAGAGTAAAAATGGTAAAATGGTATAGGGTAGGCTATACCGTTCTATCCCCCCATAACTAACTAGTGACTAAAGAAGCAACTCACCCTCGGGTAGATAAAAACCTGGAAAGTTACCCTGAGAGACGAGCTAAGCATAAGTAAAGTCGGAATATTCAAAATTACAATAACTGTCTGATGTAGTCAATATGATAAGCATTAGTGGCAAGAGATGATTAGACTAGGCTAACTCTATTATATTTCTCTAAATATGATAAATGACGATGAAAAGAATTACAGTTTTGGTCAAATTCCCTTATCTTAAGAATTTTGGCATAATATTTTTTTATTACTTTTATTAATTGTTATTAAAATGTATATTTTTCGTAAGAACCGCGAATGATCGTAAGGTAAGCGCGATCGTTAGGTGGTCGCGACCTCTGTCAGGGAGTGGCCATGCTGGCGCCGCCCCCCGTCGAAGCGCGCCCATTGGGCGGACGCGCTCGATTGTTGATAGATGTTTGACTCACTCCTCGCTTGTGGACAATACTAACTGCTAATGAACTTTTATTTGAAATGTATCATACAAAAATTCGTCAACGAGTCAAAAATTAAGAAAATGTGCTTCTCGAAGCACATTTTAAAATTTTTTTTATTTGATATTTAAAATGCACATTTTGAGATGTTCACGGTTAATGTCTCACTATATGAGCCTCGATTAAACGAAAATTCGCACTTTTAAAAAAAATTACTACCTAGTTATTATCTGATCTGCTAATCGTAGGTAGATATATGATATATTTTTTATTTCAAAAAAATCATGTTGTGTCATAGACCTCATTGGTCTTAATATTTTATTATCCATCAGAAGGAAACTCCTACTAATATTTATAAAGTTTCGTAAAAACATACAAAATAAATCTAATATACCTACGTAAGTAGGTACCTATGTAAAACAAATTGTAAGTGAAAATATTTAAAAATGCAGACCTTAACTCCATAGAGTCAGTCAAGTAAGAAAAGGCCATGGCGGGTAATAAGAATAGATGAAACGTTCTGTTCTATCAGGTACCTCAAAGTGTAATATGACACATATACCCCCTCGGCTTGGGTGGTCCCTGCTAGATATCACAAATATTTTAAGCACATTATGATGGAAATGTGCGCTGTCTCTGCAGTCGCCGCGCCATTGTACCGATGGACCACGACGAATGTTGCGTGTCGCTTACTTATATTTGACCATTTTAACTTGACACGCTTGCGAAGAGGTTCCCAAAGAAAATCTCTTATTCTTTTCATAAGTGCGAGCACCCGTAGGTGTCAAGTTAAGGTGATCGTTCAGTAGGTGCGCACGCGATGTGTTGCATCTCGATTCTGTATGTGCTGTGGGTGATGAGTCGTCGGTCTATTGTGCCTGGATCTATTGTAAACTGTGAAGCGGGGGCTAATGCAAAACGTACATAGAGAGCAGTCTATAGTTGCATGTCTCTTGTGTAATGGCTGTATACTCTATGTACATAAAGAATGGCAACAGCTACAGAATGATTATGAAACTGTTACTGTCATAAAAATGTGAATGCCTCCTAAATAATAATCTAGATGCTGATTGTCTCTTGCTTTATTTCAACTTCATGGAGAACACTTTTATCTCATAATTTATTATGTCACCATCAATATGGAAAGTTAGCTTTTGAATTGCATAAGCATTTACAATAGTACTGAAAAATCGAATTATAGCCAGCACAGGCGGTTGTTTTTAAGAATGGGATATAAGAAGTATGTAATCTGGCCACATGAATTATTGGCAATTTCTCACTTAATGTCAACTTTTGAGTGTTGCTTAAAAGCTTAAATTTATACTTTAGAAAGTACTTATTCATTACATTGAAGTAACTATTATACACAGGTCGACGATAGAAACATGTCTCTGTCGGTGCGAGATAAAAGTCGGCAAAAGCGCTGCGCCGGCACATAAATAAATATATTCATTAGGTGACACCCACGCCGTATCTCGGCACTAAATCCTCCGTGTGTCGGCCTCTGTCTGAGGAGGCTGTACAACACCACGTTCAGTTGGACCATTAAAAGAAAAAATATATCTGCTCGTGTGTAAAGCACTGTCTCCACTCAGTGTAAATGTTGTCAAATTGTTTTCGAGCTCCAATGGAGTCACAACTTTTGATTTGCTCTTTGTGCTGGAATCTCAAACTTTTTAATTTTTTTATAAAACAGGTTTAAATATTTACCTACCCTAGCTACCAACCTATTTAAGTTTAGATTTTTTATGTATACTTTTTGGTATTGATCTTTTGGTAATCAAGAACCGATTGACTCGGTTCTCTCTATAGCCAGCTAAATTCTCTCCATACTAACGAGAAATTGAATATAGCTTGACAGATATCAAAGTTGATGTTGCAGTGGGCTGGTCACAAACAACATACAAACGATAACCGCTTTAGTGATCTTGTTTTAAATAGAAATAAAAAGGAGGGAAATTGTCGTGCTGGGTGCGTGCAGATAAGCCATGGGTATATTAACCTTTTGAAGCTAAATATAACGGTACAGCTATTTGGTTTGATTGTTTTTACTTCTCTTGCACTTCGCTTCTTATAACTAGGAAACATTATAGAATCGTAAACTATGCAACGGATTTTAATGCAGTTTTCAGCAATAGATAGAGTTTTTCAAGAGGAAGGTTTAATACCAGGATTGAAAGCGGGCAAAGCAACAGGGCGCAGCTACTTTGAATAAACACAAATAGGTAATTGACTTAAATACCAATTTTTAAGTAGGTATAATGCTTTATTTTGTTGATGCTGTATTTTTGTTGTTTGTGTGTGTTAGTTTTTCGATAATATTTTTATACTGATAGTGAATTATTTGGTTAAATCATTATAATTTACTTAGTCTCTAAATTCCAACAAATTTATATCATAGCATTTCCTTCATTTGAAAAATTCAGGAACCTAGTCTCATTTTAATCTTTCTAAAATATAATAAGTGGAATAGTTAGCCTCAAGTTAGTGCCCTGCGACTTCCCGTCGGCTTTGTTTTTGGTAAATAAATATAGATATTTTTTTAAATATATTAAATGGAATTATAATTAAAATACGGGTTCGGTAAGAAAGAGTTTACGATAAATCATTTTTCATTTGCTGGTTTACTTTTAGTCTTTTAATTTATTTAATAAAGTTAATATTGATATTTAATCATCAACAAGTTTATGAATTTTCAGGAGGTATCGCTTAAAAATATCGGAAATATAAACTTAAGATTTTGCAACTACCTTAACATCTTAATAAAAATTATAATCAATTGGAATAATTTTTTTTACGTGAAATTAATTATTGTAGCATTTTTCGAGCATATATCTTCCCAGTTATTGCTAGCATTAGAATTGCCTAAAAATATTCGTACGATGTTTTGTTAGTCAGTGCAATCACAAGCATTTATCTTTGCAATAACCGAAGGTAGATATGTACAAATCAATACATAAAAAACGCACTATAATTTAATAAACAAAGAAAATGTTCTGATAACATATAAGAAACGACTTCAACGCAACGAACTCAGTCGTATAGGTACTTAACGTAGCAGTTGGGCATCGGTCGGAACCTTCCGGCGGTTCACTTTTCCCTATATAATTACAAAATAAAACATCAGAGTGATATCAACTCCCAGCGTTGAACTAACAGACAGTCAAAAGGTTTAAATACAAGAAGTCTCTGCCATTGTCATAATAATAAACTTGAAACTTGGTATAATTAGCGCTAATTTAGATTTAATTATGTGTGCTAAAATGTTTGCGGCAGATTGCGTTCCGACGACATATGACTTTATTATTTAGTTAATGCTTTTGCAACATTAAAGGGTGTATAAGAAACAGAACATAAAAAACTCTATTACATGTCTAACCACGTGTTCTTAAACTATTATCTGCTTTATTAAACTGTAGGTAACATCAATTAATTTTCAGGTTGAGCAAATAAAGCTCAGAATGTAGAATCTGCTCTTTGAATTTGTGTGTATCATAGGCACCCGAAACTGTAACTATTAAAACAGACGCTAAGCATGGTTAACTAGAGTCACATTTAATAAGAAGCTTAACTCTATGTAGCGTTGTCTCTAAACACTTTTGAGAATTATTGTAGGAACGAAAGAGAAAGGTATACATTAACACCTTCTCTCTATTTGATAAAAGATCACCTGTGCTCACTACCGTAATTCTACTGTGCGGTAGAGCACCTGTCCCTTTCATACTGTTCATGCTTAGGCTGAACCGAACGAGTGCGAGTAGGAGTAGTTTCATACGTGTTCCATATCAAAACGACCTAACCACAAGATTATCGACCTAACATAAACCACCGTTAAGTTCTAAACATTAAGAGACATTTTATAAATTTTACAATGATGTTTGATTTCAAAAAATCTAAGAACGGGACGGAAGGTTGCTTTGGAATCGACTGATGCCGTAATTTCGACGCGTTCAGAAATCGAATTAAGAACGTTAGAGTGAGAGGTGCATGGAGGCTCGATTCTGTGGAGGTAGTTTTTTTGTTATTGTTTGGCGACGGAGATTTTTTCCAAGGCGTGCAAATGGGAGTAGGCGCGCGAGTGGGCGCGCCGGTACGACAAGCGCGCTCTTCAGTGTTCTGGCTGAGCTTCAAGCGAGCGCGTGCGAGACGAGTGCCGTCCGTCATATAGGTGCATCATAGCTGTCTTATCACTCAAGTTATGAGAAACCAGTCAGACTGTTAACAAATAGGAACCGTGAACTGTATACCAGAGTGAACTTTTGGTTGGTGTCGTATGCTCAGGTTGCAGAAAGTTTCGTAGTTGAAAGGTGGCTCGACCATGTTGATATCGGCGGGCAGTGGCCCCACGCCCGAATTCTCCCCTGCTTCGTGCTGCGCCCCTTGGAAGATGGAGCCGGCGCCCCCTGCGTCCGCGGCCATCACACAGCCACTCAATATATCATCAAATGGTATGTCCTTAAAAAATATTTTTAAATGTCTTCCTTATAAGAGAATAATCAAAATTTACTTATCTGTGACAATTTGTGTAAATTTGTTTCAAATACTTTATATTTTATTGATAATTTAAAGTTTCTTGATTCTTCGATTGGCCAATCAAAAATTTGATTATTGTAACCAGATGGATTCTTAAAGGACTCCACAAATAAAAATATGTTCAATTAGAATTATTGGTACGATCCACAAAATAATGTGCGAAATAATAGAGCTTTAAAAGGTTACACATAATGGAAAGAAAATTGGTCAAGTGTTCTTAAGAGCAGGCAAAGTATTGTAAGTTATAAAGCTAAGGTTAAGTATTATTATAAGTTAAAATATGAATCAATAAAATAACTTGTGCAGCAAGTTACCTACATTTGATACATTAATAAGAATTGTATACTGAAAATGTACGAAGAGCCAAATTTGTCAACGGCACTAAGGTTGACTTCAGGTTGATTCTCAATTACCAATATATTTTTCCTTGTAACTTCAGTATTTTATCCAGCTCTGTATACAACGTGTTACAAAATACCCTTTAAAAATATAATAAATTATCAAAGCCAACAACCCTAGTAAGCTGTCATGTCAGGGAACCAGATTATTTAACAGAAAGGCATACGTATTTATTTCACCTAATAATTGTCTACATTAATAGTTTTTCTATTTTTCATTCACAATAATCAGTTTTTTTAAATTTTATTGGAGTATGTGATACAGCGTTACTGCGGTTCTTAAATATTGTGAATGGACTCGTTATAAGGATTTAACCTCCTTTCGGCTTTACGGGTAGTTTTGTAGCATCCTGTATATTTTACTAATTTTTCTAAACAGTTTTATCTGAAGTGGAGTGGAAAATATACTTTTAAGATTTTTACCCAACATATTGAGGATTCATATACGACCAGGGATGATATACCCGCTAGTTATAACCTTACTCGAGCAGAAACGATAATCTTCAGATAGTGTTACTTATACCTGAAACTAATTCTTAAGAGTCAAACCATGTGTCAGATGGAATAAGCAGACAGCAATTTTATTTATTAAGATCAAACCTCTAGAATATTTTAAGCTGCCAAATAAAATATCTAGTTTATAGTTATTTCATTAAAGATACACGGATAAAAAATAATAAGCCATTTACATATATATGAGTACCTTACAATGTAACTTCCCCACTTTGTTGGTATCCGATTATTAATAATAATGTCATTGTATTAATATGTATAGCTTATAAACTTCTAGAAAAATAGACAACAAAAAACAGCGAGTAATTGCTTGATTTAGAAACCCTAAGTTATCGTCAGTTTAGTTATATAGTTGAACCCTAGAAAACGTTAAATACAGTTAAGTTATGTTATACGATTATTGATTTTAATTTACTAAAGAAGTCATTTATTGACTTGCCTTTTAATATGTACAATTTATGGCTATAAACAAATTAGTTACAGGTACAACGTTGATAACATAAAATTAAAATTATGTACGATTTTTGTTCCTTCATATTATAGCTATGTCCTTCAATTAGCTGATTTCATTACCAACACTTTATTTTCATTAATTATATATTAATATTGATTTATTTAAATCTTAACCGCTCGAATTCTGTTTATATTCAATACATAAAATGGTTTAAGAAAAAAAAATTTAAACCCGTTAAAATTTAAAAATAAATCTTTACATAGGTACCTATAATAACAATTGCTGAAGAATCGATCTCCCATGTGTAGTAAAAAATCTTTAGCTATGGCAGTTTGCGTAATTTCAATAGGTTATTAGGTGATTGATTAAAATTGATATTAATCTCTACTTAAACTAGTAATTGTTAAGTATTTCAGGAGCTCGATGTTTATTGAAGATATAAAAGCTAAAATAAACCCACTTCTGAAACTAGAACTTCTACTACAATAATTAATCCAAGTAACTACACTGATTACAACTCTTCTTTTGGCCTTTTTAGTTTTAAACAAGCATAATAAGGTAGGTACTAATTACATTATAAGGTTTCTCACGAAAAGTAAGAAATAGAATTTGATATACAATTTTATTTGAGCAAAGTTGCACAGTGGGATATAAAATATTATAGTCAGCACTAAGAAAGTATGAGAAACATATTCGTAGCTACAACACCAAAAAGTCATTTTAAAGCGCGAAAAATGATAATATATTATATCCAATAAAAATATTTTTGTATAAAATCATGAGGAAGTTTAGTTTAGTTTGACTATTGATGACTTCTTTCAACTGACTTGCTAGACTTCAACCATGTTTATTTTATACCTCCATGTTAAGATCTTTTTAACAAGATATGGGTCCTCACACGTCTACCTTTTGGTGACGTCATTAGATCATCATTTGTCATCGCGTAAACTGAACACAGCTGCCACGATGAGTGAGCGAAAAACAGCAGCCATCACACGACATTGTTCGCATTGTATTGCCGATCGAACTAATTAATCGGTAGATCGGCCGCTAGATTGCCCGGTAGCGTTTCCGGTGAAGGTTGCTCAATATTCACCAGGCGATTTATACGCGATATAGTATTTGAAACGTTTTGATTGACGATAGCAAATAATTGGATAAACAGTACTGGCGGTGTCTTTGTCAGATCAGATGATTGAGGTACACCGTCTAATTGCTCTATAAAAACAAGAGGATGTATATAGGCTTGTAAATACCTACTTAGGTACAGGATTCCGTAAATACTGTTTTGATTTTATTACACGTTGAGTATCTTAATGATATCTTGTTGATTGAAGTAGTTTAAGTTCAATTTGTCAGTAAGAATCTGTATTCATTGGATCAACATAGGTTGTTCTTTAAATTAAGATCGATCGTGGTTATTCTGCTATTTAGAATGGAGCTAATTTCTCTTATGTGTAATCTAATATATCTACTACAAACGCATTACCAATTCGTCCACGTTAACCAAGAATAGGCTCGGACTAGGACAGGATCTAATAGAATCTTCTTATCGTGGATCTTCTTAGTTTGAGGTTTGTTGTATTATGTTATAGTTTAGAGTACCTAGAGCTCTTAGTGCAGAGTTTGTCTGGGAAAGTACTATCACGATACGCATTTCCGCCGTGAAGCAGTAACGCTCTTGTTAGGGGGCCGGTGAAATGACTGGCACATGAGACTAATAACTTCATGTCTCATGTACGAAAATGCATAGGCGATGACATTGGTGTTGATAAATATCCATAGGCGGGACGTCTGCATGTTTGTCGGCCCATGCGGTATAATTTTTTTTTTAATAATTTAAAATTCAAATTAATCCATCCCGAAGTCAGATATTAAAGCTAAAAACAGAAAGGGTTTTGGGTATAATTTGAAAAGCTCCATTGCATAGCTTTTCATGAATTCACATTACATTACTTTTTTTATGGCACTAACGCCGACGTCCTGATGGTAAATGGTCACCGCCGCCTATAGACATTTGCAGCACCAGGGGCATCGCTAATACGTTATCGACCCTAAGTTGACGTTGTTAAGTTTCATGTGTCTGTTATTTCACCGGCCCCCTTACCTTTCTAACCGAAACACGTGCACAACTTCACGGGGGAAATGGTTATGGTGGTAGTACTTCACTGGACAAACTTTGCATTAAGAGCTCTACAACTTGTACCAAGGAGATGAAGATGGAAGAGATGGAAATCCAAGGGGGAAGCCTATGTTCAGCAGTGGACATCCCTGGGCTGATATGATGATGATGAACTTGTACCTACTAGTCTAGTACTTCTTTTGAAAATGTAGCTATCTAATATTTAATAATATTTTGATTGTTTTTATATTAAAGTGATATAGGAGCTATCTAATAAATGTTAGCTACCCGCTACCCCGAGGGATCTGATTTCCCGGATGCCTATGCCTATGTCACCCTGAAATAGAGTAGATATTTATCAGTGAAAGATTTTTATGGATACGTAGTTTCGTAGATTACCTCCTACATCTAAACATACAATTCAACAAATTTTACCACTTCGTAAGTTAAAATAGAAAAGCATAAATTAAATTATTAAATTTTATAATTACCTTTATAGTTTATGACCATTTATAAATCTTTGCAGTACCCGCAGAATGTTCACTGAATTATTATTCATTTTTAGGGGTATCACACCACTGTATTTCATATAAAACTCTGTGGAAAGTACCCTCTAAACCTTTTGTCATAACAATGAAATGTTGTTAATAAAAAACATACTTGCCAATTGATAAAAGCAAGAAGGCTAGGATTTAAAAAAAGACTAACTTTTGCGATTTAGTTAATTTTAACAGAACATATTAGGTTGGGGAAAAAGTCTTTTCGCATTATAGTATGTATGAACTTGTAATAAAATCTCTTTGGCTATACTATTTGCATCTGGCTGGTTTTGGTATCATTGAAATTTATTTTATATATGTATATTTATATGTATATTTATATTACAAATTAGGAAAATGTGCGATTTGCATTTGTTTTTCGTACCGCCAAAATGAGTGAATCTAATGAAGAAATTCGATTATTTTTAAAATTTTACTACAAAAAAGATAAAAATGCAACGCAAGCCGCGAAAAAAAATTGCGATGTTTATGGACCTATTGTAGTGTCTGTGAGAGTAGCACAAATTTGGTTTAAGCGTTTTCAATCCGGAAATTTTGATGTCAAAGATGCACGTCGCTCTGGTCGCCCCATTACGGATAAAATGGATGCCATTTTTGAAAAAGTGGAGCAAGATCGGCATATCAGTAGTAACGACGTAGCTGAAGAACTAGGTATTGACCACAAAACAGTTTTGGCGCATTTGAAAAATACTGGGTACACAAAAATGCTAGATATTTGGGTACCTCACGAGCTCACTGAAAGAAACCTAATGAACCGTGTACTCATTTGTGATTCTTTATTACGACGTCATGAAACCGAACCATTTTTGAAGAAGCTGATAACTGGTGATGAAAAGTGGATCACGTACGACAAGAACGTGCGAAAAAGGTCGTGGTCAAAGGCCGGTCAGGCTTCACAGACTGTGGCGAAACCCGGGTTAACTCGCAACAAGGTGATGCTGTGTGTGTGGTGGGATTGGAAGGGCATTATTCATTATGAGGTGTTACCACCAGGCAGGACCATCGATTCTGAACTCTACTGCGAATAACTGATGAGATTAAAGCAAGAAGTTGAGAGAAAGCGGCCGGAATTAATCAACAGAAGGGGTGTGGTTTTTCATCATGATAACGCTAGACCTCACACATCTTTAGCCACTCAGCAAAAATTAAGAGAGTTTGGCTGGGAGGTATTAATGCATCCGCCGTATAGTCCTGACCTTGCACCTTCAGATTTCCACCTGTTTCGGTCTCATCAGAATTCTTTAGGCAGTGTCAGGTTAACATCACGAGAGGACTGTCAAAACCACTTGTCGCAGTATTTTGATCAGAAGTCCCAAAATTTCTATAGCAATGGGATCATGTCCCTACCTACAAGATGGCAAAAAGTTATCGAACAAAATGGTACCTACATACTTTAGTTAAATGTAAATAAAGTATATTAAAAATGTTTTGAATTTTCTTAAAAAATGCGAAAGAACTTTTTCCCCAACCTATTATTTATTGATCGCATATTTCTGTAACTAACAAGTTACGAAATTCTTACCTAAGTAAATTATATATATAACAGAATAACTATAAAAAATTTTCACGTCAATTATAATCTGACTCATAAGTGTTGAATAAATTTTCATAGAGCACAATGCCAGTACGAGGCTGTGTTTATGACAAGTGCATTTGATCAGGTGCGCCAATAAATCTAATTAACATTTAAATGCTGATCACGCATAATAATCAGCTGGCTTTGTAAACTGAGACGATGCTCCTTAATTAGTAGACAATAGCAACAATGTATTAATGAGCCATAAAGTCGGCTAAAACATTCATACATGATGTTAATGAATAAGCGGAGAGCACTTGTTCACACTCAGCGGGTCCCGTGTGACGCAAGTGTTGGGTGCCGACATAGCTTGCGCGAGCCCACGCTACGGCTACTTACACAAGTATGATTTTGATTTAAATCACCATATCATTATGTCATTTAATATTTATTAATGTAAATACAGATTTTATAAATTTATTTTTAATAGATTTGTTCTGCCAAATTATTTAACTTCTGAATAATAAAATGGCAACTAAAATATTCAATTATAATTCTCCGTCATTGTTACCAAAAAATATATATAATAAACTATTTGAACATGTTTTATGAAAAGTGTTTTAATACTACTAGAAGTAATATATGTTGGTTGATAATAGCAACACCTACGATCTAGAGTGTCTACGATTGATTTCTATTCTATTGATATTCTTTCATTGTGTCATGATTTCTGAATTTCAAAAATCGCTTTTGTAAATCTTCTATTGGAAGAATTAAATTTAAAATAACATCCATGCGCATTTGTAAATTATCCCCATTCGATTAGACTAACCTTCAATAACGGCGTGTCCAGTCACACCACAAATTCTTCTTGAAAATATACGAGTATAGCTAAATTCACTAATAATAAAACCTCTTGAGTCTTTGCCTATTGTTACACTGTCATTCTCAAGATACTTCACTTAGGTACTCTGGTTTATCGCTATCCGCATCCAATTCAAATTCAATCGTGAATATTATACTTCTTTCTACAGAATGGAAAGCTACTGATACTTAGTGCCACAGCTTATCAATGCAGCAGCTCAAAACACCCCCATATATCCATAATATAACGTTGTTTTTGGCCATAATGCTATCATTTTGGCTAAAAACTAGTATAAGTGTAACTAAATATGCTGCGTAAGTATGCATTTATGTTTTATGGCAAATAATATATGAAAATGATCTTGTGGGCATTGTTGCACTACAGTTAGCTTTAATTTGCGCAAGTCTTTATAATTAACTTAAAATTCATTGCTACAAAATAACTACAATTTATAATGGATTAAAAAATCAATGTGAACCTGGCTGTCACGTACCTACGTTTCATCGTACTTTGCGTTTACAAAAAACCTATTACCTAGGTTAGCGGACAAAAACTTATTTCTTGACAAAAATAAAACGGTAAGACGACTTTAAATGAGCGCCATGGTACCATCGACAGCTACTCGTCAATATACGTTTATTTTTAATTTATACCTTATTGCCGAGGAATAAAGTAGAAGAAAAAACATTGTACCCGTACCATTTCAATCCAAAGATCACTTTAAAATGCAGGCATTGTTTTTACTTATTTATCTATTAATGCCATTAAAATTAATGGGATATAGTGCTAATTTATTCTTTATGGATATCATAGGCATTTATAATGTATAAATATGAATAAACCTGGCTAAACAATCAGAGAGACGCCACAAGATCTACAAGAGAATTATTTATTATTTTTTAGATGCCAGCTACTATATTGTTTACTATGCGTTCGTTTAGTGGACTTTCAAAAGTCAGGATTTTTAATAATCCCTTAGTCTTGCTCTACAAATTCTTTTTTATAAATCTTATAACAATATATCATATATATAATAGGTACTAGATATAAAATGTATAAAAACGCGGAAGCACAAATAAATACATTGTACCATGTATTTTTAATATTTACACGTGAGTATACTGACGACCAAGCGTATTGGTTCCTAAAGTAATTTTATCAGTCAAGATTATTCCAAGAAAAATATGCGCTAAATCATAAAGTCTAATAGTAATAGTCAGAGTAGTAGAGCTCTTAGTGCAGAGTTCGTCCGGGGAAGTACTACCACCTTACCCATTTCCGCCGTGAAGCAGTAGTGCTATTGTATTACTGTGTTTCGGTTAGAAAGGTAAGGGGGCCGGTGAAATTACAGGCACATGAGACTTAACAACTTCACGTCTCAGGGTCGACAACGCATTGGCGATGCTCCTAGTGGCGGCGGTGACCACTTACCATCAGGTGGACCGTCTGCTTGTTTGTCGGCTCAAGTAGCATAAAAAAAAAAAAAAAAAGTTGTGTGACTGGGGAGATTGCAACACACGCGTATTTATAAATTTTATGTCAGAATCCTTATAAGCAGATGAGCTACCTTACACTAAGTGGCTTCATTGGCAAAAGACTATTAATACCATCGGATAGCTACTGTATTGACAAGACGACAAAGCTGCACAATCACAACAGTAGCTGTGTCTACCGTGCTACTGTTTCTCCAGATGTTTCCCTTGTCCGAAAGTTCAATTTCGTTGCAGGATTCATATCCAATACTTTCGTCATGGTTTTTACGATGATAGCTCTTTACCAATTGTCACTGCCTTGAACTTGTACCGAAAATTACAATCCTATCGTTATTAAACTACTAATATTATAAGTGCGAAAGTTTTTGAGGATGGATGGAAACGGCTAAATGGATTTGGATGAAACTTTTCATATAAGTAGTTTATAAGCTGGAGAAATATACTTTTTATGTAGCATTCGCATTCGGAAATGCAAGCAGTGAGGGATAGAGAGTAGAATTTTCACAGCAGAATATCTGCTATTTTTCATAAAAGATATATTAGTATCAATCAAAAAGCTACTAATAATTATTATTTAATGATGAACATTACAAAGTGTATCGTTACACTAAGAAGTTGGTAGAATAGCAGTTACAATATGATTCAGTTGGTCTGTCATTATAGTCTTCGATTCATTAATAGCCATATCAACTCTCATAGTTATATTATTTATATATATCTAATACCTTTAAACGAGCAATTCTTGTATATACATATATAATTAGGATCTCGGAAACGGCTCCAACGATTTTCATGAAATTTAGTATGCAGGAGGTTTCGGGGTTTCGGGGCCGTTAAATCGATCTAGCTAGGATTCATTTGTAGAAAATGTCGTTTTATCCGTGTTTTTAGGCAATGAAAACTGCTACAATGTCATTAGAAGGTAAGGTTATCAAGTTACATATTTTGTGAGAAATACTGTTATTGGGAGCTCTTTATTATCGCATCTAGGTATATATGACAGTGCTTTAGAAAAGAGAATACGGTAGAAGTCACGTTAATAAAGAAATCCCGAGCAATGCTCGGCCATCCAGGTACTTAGTATCAATAAGTGATTCAAATGTAAGACTAATTGATATAAAACGTACACTATCTAGCATATACAATGTCTTAATTGTTTAAGTACAAGCTCCAGTTCACTTCCCCTCCCTTGGATCCAAATTGATTTTCATTAATTCATTATTCAAAACCATTTATTCAGTTTAGGCCCGCGGAGGGCACTTATGACGGTCAAATTTAAAGTTACTCAAGCTACCACCGGTTCGGAAGTCCGCCTTCAACTGAGAAGAACCGACAAACTCAGCAAGGTAAAGCATATCTGCAGGCCGACAAGGTGAGGCTGATCGGCGTTGTGACTTCGGCACCTCGCCGATGGGGGGTCTCATTACTGGACTCCATTGCTGTTTGAGATCAGGCAGGGTGGAGTCAACTTGTTAGTCTCAAATAATAAAAAAAAGGTAACATTTTTATTTATTACAAAGTTTTCACGACGTTCGTAGACCGCTGACGATAACTATTTATTTAATTTTGTATAATGTTGCATATATAAAGTACGGGCTTAGTGTAATCAGGAATGCATACCTTCATTTATCATCTTGTCAATCATTCCTAATTCGTTTTCTTATTTTTAAAAAATGACAAAGAAATTAAAAAAATATCAAATTTCGATGAATACTTCATTCGCTAGCTTCTATTAGCTCCTTATGATGCTACAAAAAGATTGATTTCATTTAGTAAATGTAAGCATAAACTTATTAACATAGGAAAAATATATAATGCCGTAGTAAATCTTAACTATCTAGGTAACAGACATGATATGTACACTAAAGCGATGAGACAAAACTGTTATTGCTTTTTCAACATGAGTACTGAGCCTGATAAATTGTTTTAATACTAAAATTCTAAAAAATGCCTTGGTGTACGAGTATGTATGTTATGACGGTTTTACAATATCAAAGAACGCAATAAATTTTCTTTTAAATCAATTGAAGATCTTTGTACATTCATATAGCTATGATTAAATTAACTGCTTTGGAACTCGGCACCCGTTAAATCTCAACTTTTTCATCGACAATTCCGACCACCACGAACATAGTTTTTACCGAACTTGGCCTCTTGTTTACGCGACTACTGGAAAGGAAGGATTTTGATTTTAGCAGTTTATGTATGTCTGTTTGTATCCTACTGATATTATAAATGCGAAAGTTTGTATGTATAGATGTTTGTTACTCTTTCACGCAAAAACTGCCAAACGGCTTTGATGAGACTTGGCACATATATAGAAAATATCCTGGAATACCGGATTTCCGGTACAAAAGTTTTTTTTTATACCACAAGGGCCGACAAACAAGCGGACTGTCCACTTGATGGTAAGTGGTCACCTCCGCCTATGGACATTTGCAACACTGGGGGCATCGCCAATGCGTTGCCGACCCTGAGATCTGAAGCTGTTAAGTCTCATGTGCCTGTAATTTCACCGACCCCCTTACATTTCTAACCGTAATACGAGTGCACTACTGCTTCACGGCAGACATGGGTAAGGTGGTAGTATTTCCCCGGACGAACTCTGCACTAACTCTACTACTCATAAAAGTGTGATACTTTTTGTACCGGGAAAAAAAAAGTTGACGGGTACAACGCAGTGAATAAACTCATTAGAGTAAACACGGATATTTAAATTGTTGGATAAACCACGGATATACTTACTATACCTTTAAATAACTCAAAACAAAAAATAAGTACAAATAGACAGGCATGCATCGTGGCCATTGAAAAACCAATCCTCATTCATTTGGTTAAGGCTTACTTCCGACTTTCGCTTCCGTCCGCGATCCAAACCAGACCATTCAATCTTTGAAAATCCCTCATTGAATATGCAACGTAGAAGGTTACTCCAGAATACCAGTAGGTATCTACGTTTATTTGGCAAGTGTCGCTGCATTCAGAGATATCATAATATTATTTACATCAAAAGTATTTTTTATTACAATACACGCCTTATATGTAAATAACGTGAGTGTTTATCGATTATGCGATAAAATGTAAGAAACTGCTTATGAATCCGGTACTTTTTAAAAGAAACTTCTCTGTATCCTTTGTAACTTTAGCTCGATAACATTTAAGGAAAAGGAAGAAACCTGTGTCCATATGTTTAGCCATTCATTTGTTTTATAGGCTAGATCGATATTTTTTTGTTACTCGTTTGGTCCCGTCCACAGGGAATTTAATGCAATTCCTTATCCAAACTCCTAAGTCAAAATATTCGACAGGCCAGAAGGCTTGGTGGTTGCGAATCTGACTGCCAAGTCGACGGACGCGGGTTCCATTCCCATCCAGGACAAACATTTGTGAGCATGAACACAAATGTTTGTTCAATGTCAGAGTGTAAATATCTATTTAAGTATGTATTTAGAAAAAAAAAGTAGTCTATAGTGTAGAATATCAGTTATCTGGTTTCCATAGTACAACCTCTGCTTGGTTTGGGATCAGATGGGCCGTGTGTAAAGAATGTCCCGGGATATTTATTTTATATTATTAGACATTTCAGATGCTAGCTATGTCCGCGACTTTCTATGCGTGATTACTTAACGTTTCTTTTTAACCGACTTCAGAAATGGAAGAGGTTCTCAATTCGTCTGTATTTTTTTTATGAGCTGATTTTGATGACATAAAGTCTATATCATTATTTCAGTTAAACGTGTAAATCCCATAAACATTTAGTCTAGTAGTTTCAGACATTAGCGTGTTCAGACACACATTTTTTTTAAAAAGATATGGTCTCATTGTATGTACCTACTCCGTTACACTCCCTACATCAACCGCAGGTTTTAGGCAAATATTTTCAAGTATAGACGGTTTTAGGTTTTAGGTATAGAAGGTAGATAGAGAAGAGTATAGAAGTTAGAAGAAGAAGTCCCCTTAATGCCAGTCTAACAAGAAACTTATAGAGCACTCATATTAAAAGTGCGCTTTAGTACCACGAAAGCATATGAAAATTGTGAAATATTCGAATAATTGAAATAAAACACAAATTAACTCATAAGAAAAGTATTTCAAAACATTGATCGTTATTTTGTTTAAATATCAAGAAACACCAAATAAACTTCGTTGTTCGTTGATGGAATCTTCATCATGAAATAATAGCGATTGTACAAGTTATGAAATAAGTACTTGGAACTACCGCCTTGGAAATAAACCATATTCTGCAAACCGCTCATAAAATACTTTCACGCACAATTTAACTCAAATCACTGAAATCCACACTTTAATACAGAATCAAGTAAAAAGCGGTCCTTAACCTGCCTCATATACATAACTCATGCGAATTTTTAAAAACAATTCCGAAAGAGCTGTTGTTGAATGTAATACTTGCAATCATATAGGGGCATAAGCGAGCACTTTTGATCTTGTATTGAAATTTACATGAAAGGTGGTAATTTTCCGCCGCGTGATGACATTAATAGCTACGAGACTCTTGGGTAGAACAATATTTTTTGCATTAAATTGTTTTACATTCGGACGTATAAACGTTTTCTGGAGTTGTTATGCGCGCTCCCCTTTGCATTACTTTGCATGTTTATACGACGCCTGCGCAGGTGTAACAAAACCAAACATAACCTATGTTTAAATAACAACAAAAATATGGCCAAAAGGTAAAATTAATACCATATTATCGGTTAATTACCGACGCGTTTTATGATAATTATCTAAGTTTTAAGTGCGTTAATATAAGTAAGTATTACCATAAAAATAATTATTAAATTACTTCTGGCTTTGATGCTTCTGTTGATACTCTCAATAAAGTCATTGCATTTTTATAAGTAGCTAATCGAATAAGAAGGTTTAAACACTTTGGTTACGAGAGCGATAAGTAAAATTACACTTTGCGTTAGTGGCGGACCTAATTAAATAAACAAACTGTCTAGTTTAGATCGTTAAACATTAACAAATAGATAAAATGAGACCATTAAAGCTTAAAAAAGTGATGGTGATAAATATGTGAGACGACCATGCGCCGGAGTCAACGCCAGTCAATACATTCTAATCAGTGATTTATTGCCACTAATCCTCAGCTCAGCACAAATAAGCTATCTTGTCGACTTAATGTTATATCAGCTCAGGCGTGAAACTCCTGCGCACCACTAAGTGGTCCTTCCAGTTTCCACTCGAAATATTTTAATAAGGCCTCTCTGCTCACGCACCCTAATAAAAACACACACACGCACTCACTGACACGAACCATCTCTTTAAAACCACTACTCGTTCGAGTTCAATTTATTTATAATAGTAACGACACTAAGGATCTACATTTTTGCTCTAAACGGTGTTAATTTATGGACCGTGGGCAGATAATATCACTTTTTTTCACCCATTATTAAAGCGATTACATGAGAAATTATACGTCGAAGTCCAGTCCGGAGCGTTCGATCGAAACGGAGGCCCCGTTCTAAAATGTACCTTAAAATGCTGGGCTATGAATGAAATTTACATCAACAGAGCCTCGAGACTCGATAATACTTTCGTTGACGAAATCGTCTTATTGACTCGCTAATAAAAAGTGTAAAGTTATGGACAAGTTATGCCACTTGCATTAATTTCGATGCTTAACCTGATAAACAAATTATGGTATATTAAGTTAATAGCTTAATTTATAATTGAATGTGTTACGATGTGTTCATAAGAAAGCATTGTTACGATCGGCCTTTTGCATATCTGAGGACAAATTGTATGAATAAAAATGTATACCTACTTAAAAGTATTGAGATATCAAATCTTTAATGCTCGGAGAACTTTTTTAATTTTGTATTTATGACATCGACGATTCCAGTTTGTCTGCCTATAAAATTTTATTTTTACACCGTTCTATCTGATTTTAACTGTGCTTTTGCAATATTAAAGACGGAATTTATTATATTCATAAGCTGGTATAGTAATTTTTTACTTCGTAACTATTAACTTATGAAAGTGAATACGAAGTGTCGTATGAGTCGTACCCTGTCATCATGGAAACTGATTACAGTGAACTGAACATTTCTATGACAATTCGCACGGCCGACACGTAACCTAACTATTACGGTAGCTAGTAATAAAGCCGTTTTGAATTCTTTGATGCGATATGTGTAATGATTGAGTAGTCCACCGTATTATTTAATCACAGACTTGCCAGGGGCATTCTCATTTTGATATCATTGCAAAAAAATAATTCTTTTGGAACGAAACGTATATAAAGTCGCACCAAATTGCTTTGTTAATTTGTTTGTGTTTTGATGGCTTCATTTTATGAAGGTATGTTATTTGGTTTTCTGTTTTAAAGAAATCATATCATATCATCATACTATCTTATAATAAAAGTAGATTACATCTGCATGACCGCTAGTAGTCAAATCATTTTGTGTTACTATAGTTAAAAATAAGCGGATAAAAGTTTGGTCTGGGACACATATACAGTACTTAGCATCAATCTGAATGAGCAAAAATAATTAACAGGATTCTTCCTTGTCAGGTTATATAAATGTTACCTTGCTGAGTTTTTTGCCAGTTCTTTTCAGTAGAAGGATGTCTTCCAAACTGGTGGTTAATTATGTACCTTTAAAGCCCCTTCTATAAAGGGTCCACACTGAATTAATATACAATTCGGCTTTGACTTCGAAAGTTGTTTTCTCTTAGTAGGTAAAGAAGGGGCCAAACTTATAACTCATAGATAAAAAAACACAACTATCACATAATTTGTGTAAATAAAACCCTATTTTACTATAATCTATGTATGTTGGGTATTAAAGTATTAAATATATTAGTTACATTCATTGATTAAAAATAAAACTATGAGGTTCAGAATATTCGAAGTGAACTAAATAAATGGATATCGTACCTGCCATCTTTTCAATAGACAAAGTAGAATATTTTATAATGGAAATTGATACAGAAGATTGTACCTATAAAGGTATGATGATTTGAAATATCCACTTTAAACGAGGCCTTGCATATTATACGACAACCTAGATGAACAAGCATGTGAAACATTCTAGCCGTAGATGAACTTATTTACATATCTAATTAATTACCCATTTTTTCACTTCCCCAAAAATAAATCTATTTGAACTTGATATCGTTACCTAGTTTTTGACACGTGAAAAACTTCTAATTCATACTTTTGGCATTACCACATATGTTGGAAAACAATTCTGCCTGGCTTCAACAATAATAACATTTTCTTCAGTGTGAAAATATCATTTTAGCGTATTGTTATTTAAGCGATATCATGAAAAAAATATTTCTCTAATTTTAATACAGTGTTTTTTTTCTTTCTTTTTAGTGCCAGTGTCACCCTCGTCTTCTGGTGGCGGCGGCGGAGGCGGAGGCACTCCCTTGTATCCTGGAGCGGCGTCCCATCCACTCTCATCCTTGTTGTCTCAACAAAGGTTGCTGGAATTGTCAAGATTTGGCCTGAGGCATTATGACATTGCCCATCATGTGCTGTCCCAGCAAGGTGCTGTAACCAAATTGCTTGGTAAGCAAATTTTTATTTAAACATAGCTAGCGTTTCTGTAACTATTTTTGTTAGGTGGAGACTATTAATTCAACAATATGTATGTATACCTCTCTATATGTATACTTTAGTCCAAAGTCTAGACTAAAAACCAAGTACGACGTCCTTAAGGCACTTAAGTAATTAAAATTAAGCACGAGTTATTAAAATGTGTATAATTTTAACTATACGCTGTATACAACACAACTTGAAAGTGAATTTCTTTTTAAAACTTCGATTTAGTTGACCGACCAACCTAAATGTCTCATAGCCTATAGTTTGAGGGGTATATTACCTACTACCGTGGTAAAATACAAGTAGCATTCAAATAAAAGAATATAAAGAACCCTAATGCGTTCACATATGACTCAAAATGATTGGAATAGCAAAGAAAACTTGGAAATGCTTGTAGAGAGAGAATAATTGATAAAACGAACTTTTGCCTACTGGGCATTTGTTCCACTATAATTAGCGCATAAGTGTATTATATGGGGAGATGGCAAAGCTCTGTTCAGTGTAGTATTGATTTATATAACCGTTCTTTATGGGACTGCCCTGCGGCCGTTATTGCCTGCAACCTAAGTTATTTGTGATAATTACTTCACCGCCCGCCTAGAATGATCAATAAGTAGGTAGCGTAACTACCAAGTAACTACTCATTACTTGTCCATAGTTGTCAACATTACGACATAGAGCAATTTTCTTAATAAAATATTCAATTCGTGTTTAGATATTTAAGTAAGTTTTTCCAGGATAGTTAATGAGATCCCTTGAGTAAAAGAATTATCTTTCGTTCAGTATTTTACAAAACATTAGATTGTTTTAATAAAAACCATCTTTGACAAATCTCAAAACTAAACAACAGAACTAAATTCCAGAATAATTATTATCTTTAAAATATATTGCATTTAGTTTGTTCTATTTAACTTGGCCAGTGTCTATAAAACCAGCAACAAAAACAACAAATAAAATAAGTATTATAACCACTCAGACCAACAAAGAAAAAAAATTCAACCGTTTATTAACCCCATAAATGATATCAGAATATCCATTGACACTCGGCAATTTGTCGAAAGCGACGCGGCCACGGTCTGTGTTTAACTCAGATCTAATAACACGGTTAGGGCGAAAATCTCAATCGCAATTAATCAACGATAGCCATCGCCGGAGCCTGCCGATGCCGCGACGAAAGCTGCTATTGACGAAAGCTTAGATTCTAATCGATTCATAAGACTTGCAGCGTGTTAATTATAAGCTACCAGGGTGCGGATGAATGCGCCGAGACGAGCTTCGCCGCGAGCATGCGCTCCCTACGCGATCCTGATTGGTGATGTGAGAACTATCTTATCATCGGCGATTCTTCACAATCCACAACCGGCTGTTTCCTTTACAATTATCATGGTTGCATTTTAAAGCAATCTTCAGTCGAGAATTCGAAACAATAAATAATGCCATGGTGATTCTTCATAACGAATATAATTTTTTGTTGTTCTCACCCGATGAATTAATTGTTGATACCTCGAAGGCAAATATTATGCAACTGTTAACGTAGAATTAAGAGCCGGGATGTTACATAGTCATCATAGTAATTAATGTTCCTTAATTAAGGTAAACAATGTCGATTGAGTCAATTTTTGCGTTGTAATACCATGGTTGGTTTCAACCGAAGCGTGAGTGGACTACGACATACCAGACACTTGGTGTACCTGTAGAGGTAATTCGATGAATTAGATCTGCGGGTGGTATGTCATTAGAACACATGGGACACTTTGTGTTTGCTCAGAAATCGTGAACGGACTATTTCGAAAGCACTGAGGCGTGGATCGTGCGCCCTATGTTATTTTACGCCGTTTGAACTTTGAGGTCTCTTGCCGAAATGTATTCATACTTCATACTCGATGTCCAAACAATTACAAAAATACCATGTTTTATTGTTATCGTATTATTATCGTTATGATCTATTAATAAATCAATGAAATATAGATGATACGAAGTCGGCTAGCTTCCAAATAAACCATCACGTATGATGAAAAGTTGAATTGCGCTACAGATTAGGTTCAAATTTAGCAAATAATGTTTCATTTTAAATACAAAAATATCACATTTGAATACAGACTTTATAGAACCGTTAGTGATACATGGGAATGTATAGTGTAGTGTCAATCAATTTTAGCCCGTGGTGATTTCATAACGTCATGTGTCGAGTTCCCACGGAAGCCTGACTACGAGCCGCCCAGGGCCGTCAGGTATAACCACTTACGTATTTAACATAGGTACACCGCCTTAGCTTAAAAGTTATTATCTAGCCTAAACAATTTCTGAGCTGACGGCATCGAAATGGGCACGCATAAATAACACCCCATGGCCGAGTTTGAGTATTAAATTGACGGTTAACTGCGGAGTGAGCGAATTGACAAATAAATTGCTTACTTTGTGACCTCTTCAATACTACAGTAAGTTGATTATGAAAACGTACATTGGTAGCCTAGTCTAAGCTAGTAGACAAGACGTATTGTGACACCTACTTAACTGGAAAATTACATGACAAACTGAAGATACTCATCGAATAATGTAATATTTGTGGTTTTAATTTATTTCAGTAACTTTTAGTGTGCTTTTTATTGTACTTTGTATCTTAGTTTCAGTCTTAATTTTTGGTCAGTTTTATAGGTACTATAAAGTTAATTTAAGTAAATTTATAAATAGTGCTCAATTCATTTTTCGATTATTATTAATAGATGTAAAATATACAATATCTATATGCTCGTACATGCATTAGGTTATGCATAGGTTATGTTTATTATATTTTTATGGTAAGTGAGGATGGGGCTGAAGGTGGTCAGAACCAAGAAGGGAACTGGTTCTTTAGTGCAGCTGCTGAAACACACCGGTAGGTGTTTGGTGGCAGATTTTTAGCTTGAGGTGGTAACGAGCCAGCCCCAGGTACCTACTACAATGTATTCTACCACCGTGTTATGCGATTCCTCAAGGTATTTTCATTCACCGGTAGCTCAAGATATTAGTCAAATCAAACTACTTTTGATTTGAAGTACACATTAGGTATTCATTTTAAGTGTGTAGTAGCTAGGTACCATGACGAAGGCACGGGTTCCAATCCGATTTCAAATTTACCCGTGGCTAACTACCTTAACTACGTAGGTACCTTACTTATAAATTTCAGTCTACGAAACAACCAAAATCACGAAATGGGTAATTTTATTTTAAGCCGGTAATTTTATTCGTATACAGAAATTTGATAGTTAATGATACCTACTCAAAAAGATTGTCCGCGGATCGTCGCAGCGGGTAATGAAACTGTATTTAGGCTTTGGTCCTATAATCAAAATTGAATTAACCGGGTTGACATTCTTGGTTCACAATAACAAAGCTCTTTCTTTTTTCTGCTCCAATTCCCTTTAGTTAATTTTGATCATTTTTTGTTTAGTATTTCTTTCTGTCAATTCGATGTCATTTCCATTTGTTGACTGTCGTCATGACATAGTACTGCATACGTCTATTGCAACTAGATATTTAGCACATTTTCCCTCTTGTTATTTGAAATATACAATTTTCTTTAATATTTTGTGGAATAGCTAGACATTGTTTCGTGAAAGTTGTAATATTCTTGTATTTGACAGGCTTGTTGGCTTGGTGGATATAAATCTGACTGCCACGCCGCAGGTTATGGGTTCGATTCCAACCCTGGTCAAACATTTTTGTGCATGAACATGTCCGTTTGTTCTGTGCAAGTAAATAGCTATATAAGTATGTATTAAAAAGAAGTATATCAGTTGTCTGGTTTTCATAGTATAAGCTCTGCTTAGTTTAGGATAATATGGCCGTGTGTAAAGAATTTATATTTTAAATGCAGAGAACATTTGGTATTAGCATATAGCCCTCTAAGCTCTGTTTAGTTTAAGCGTGTCAGTAACAGTTTTGAACCAGATTAATCTCACACGATTTTTTGTTTCAACGTTATTAATTGCTTCTGAAGAAGCAAGCGCGAACTGATTTACGTTTCATACAAAAAGTCGATCAATCACCAAATCAAGGCATCGTTAACACGCATTGCATTATGTTCAATAAATCAGGCCATCCAGGCCCACTTCGCCGGTAAAGATTTTGATCTATTAGTTGCATGACAGTGCACTTCTGCTTCGCGGCTAGCACTAGCGCCAGCCAATATAAAGGGCCACTTTTAAATACCTTTAATACAAATTTAATTAACTGGCTTCAGGCCTTTTCTGTGACGTTTAAAAAGATCTTTGTAGGAGCACCGTGTAATGACTTTAAGCGTCCATAAATGATTCTTGTGTGGAAATTTATTAACCGTCGTTTTGGGTGTGCATTGTACCCTTTACAACTCTCACTTCCTTAACCGTATCGGTGATGATTAATTGCTTATCATTGTTTTGCAAGTGAAGTCCATTTTGAATAAGAATAACAAAAAATAACACGAGATTATTCCACACCTTGTTCGTGTAGTATTGAAGTTTCACTTGCGTTTAAGGTAAAGAAGTTATTTAAGTTTGAATTGACATTACTATAAACACGTATATTATTATAATAAACATGAAGTTTATAAAAGATACTTGTCTCTTTTGTAAACTCTCGTTTTTAAATATTTATTCTTAGGTAAAGTAGCCGTTGAATTGTTAACTTCGTTTAAAAGCTGTTTTATTACATCGATCCATTCAAGTTTTTTCTCCTCCATATATGGTTAACTAGCTATTATAATGGAGCAGTTAAATAAATGGCTGCAGGTTAAGGTTTCTAAATAGAGTAAATTAGGTTCTTATCGAATATAAACTATTAGAAAACTTACGACTGATAGTAAAGACGGCAATAAGGAAAATATGCAAGTTGGTGTATTAAAGTGGCAATATCGTAGACGTTTCACAATATTACCTTCATAGAGGAAGTTAGGTCGTTGACTATATTATTGTTAGATTTGTCTGCATGTTATGAGTATAAGGTTCGATAAAAATATACATTTAACAAATAGCCGATTCAAATTTCGATAAATTATATCTTTCTGAGTCCCATGGGTTTATTTATCTTATGTATTTTTTTTGTAATCATAGGATCCAATGATAGGAGATTCTTTACATGGTTAACTAAAACCTATACCGTACAATATTCTTTACTTTACGGTAAATACCGTACCACACTCAGACACAGAAAAAAACAAGCTTTATCATTGTTCATGCACCCAAATGTTTGTCCCAGGCGGGAATTGAACCGAAAACCAGCGTGATATTTAGAATATCTAACAACAACAACCGCCCATCAATACTTTTTTATATCAATAGTTTAAGTAGGTACTAACTACTCATTCGATTAAGGCAATGAAATGGATAGAATAAATAAATATCCCGGGACATTCTTTACACACGGCATGGTCCCAAGCTAAGCAGAGCTTGTACTATGGAAACCAGACTACACAGATACACTACATATAATACTTTATTTTTATTTTTTAAATACATACTTATAAAGATATTTACACCCAGACAATTTGTTCTGTACAAACAGACATGTTCATGCACACAAATGTTTGTCCTGGGTGGGAATCGAACCCGCGACCTTCGGCTTGGCAGTCAGAGTCGCTAACCACTAAGCCAACTGGCCTGTCAATAAAAGTTAAGTAAAGGATAAAGGTAGAATAAAATTGTAAATTCACTACCAATGATTTATTTATTTATTTATAATAGTATTACTCGTAACAGGACTAGTATATACGGATACTACATCGCCAAGTGCGCACTCAGAGCACACGCATGAGTTTCACGTAAATAATAGACATTTAACAACAATTTCTGTGGTACCTCACACGATCCGCCTCTGCCTAGGCAACGTCGAGTAATTGGCTCCGGTCATGCGATTACGTTCCTAGCCGATTTAATTATCGCAAAATGATCAGTGTGCCGGCCTCCTGCAATTTAGCTATCAATCAATGGGAGAACGGCTCGGTTATTTGCGTTTTTGACATGGACATGACTGCAATATGGATTTTCAATCGTTACGGTAAACAGTTGGTACTTACAGTGAAAGGCGACGTTGAATTTCATGCAAGTTACGTATCTACGTAAATGGTTGTGGCTTTGGGACGTCTGTCTTGTTGTCTCGTTTGGTTGAATAGTCAGTTTATATATGACACTTTATTACAGGAATAAAACAAATATTGCTACCATTATCAAATTTCAGTCACTTCTGCAGTTGTGTATATATATCTAGAATTAATTTTCATGGAAATTCTTTGGGTGTACATTTTTTTTTATAAAAACTTGAGGGCATTTGACTGGATCTCACTTGAGGGAAAGTGACGTTAACTAAATTAACAGATAAACTACGTTAACAGTAGTCAATTTAATATTACAGTTAATAAAAATGTTAATGTTTTCGATAAGTCGAATATAGGTAGGTAATGTGAATTTTAAAAACTATATTTTTAATACAAATGGGAGGTTGTCAATCCATTTTTGCACTTTTGATAGTAGACAGGGTGGAGAAGGAAAGGTGCTAGGTACTTTTGTTTAGAAAACGCGCGTTTATGAAATGACTTTTACTATTGGAGTTAACGGAATGTTACAGTAATGCTCCGAATTTATGCTGAAACAATATACACGAAAGGTGTGTTCACTCCTTACAGTTTTATACCACGCCACCTTATATGTATAATGTATAAGTAGAAACTAGAATCGCCATTATATTGAGTGTGTTTAGGGTATTTTGTTTATTGAACCTCCCTGCATCGATAAAATTCAAATAATTTTACTCACCTATTATGGGAATGTGTCGCCAACTTGGTGTAAGTAATCTCAAGTCTGAGTTTTTGCACTACTGCACCATGTTTGGCGGTAAGCTTTAGTCTTATCAAGACATAAAGACCCTTATGAATTTATCGTCAATGGCGTTGACAAAAATGTGAATATAAATAATGTGTTGAATAATTCAGCGTGTTATCGGTATGGAGGGCTGTGTTTGCTCGCGCGCACGGTAAAAACGCAGCGCCGACGCTCGCCGCCCGCCGGAATGCCGCGCTGGTGCGTTTTTACGTAATTGTCCCGGAGCACGCACTCATCCATTATCTAACTGGCTTAGGCATCGCTGAATCCATATTTTTTACTTTCTGTATTCATAAACCACTGGTTATAATTTAATGCGTTATTGCCGAACAAATTATACGTCGAGCTTTTGTTATCATAATTTAAAATTAAATATACAAAAGTTATTTATTTGTAACTTGCCTCTAAAATGTCAAGGGATGTTCAAGACGAGGAATGTGAGGTACTTAGTAATTGCAAGATAAATTAAAAATTCTCGTCACGTACACAAAACTTTAATTAGCCGATGTCAATGATTCTGTATTAATTATAAATAATACCAATTTGAAGCTTTCATTGTTATTCTTACCGCCGTGCTCGATTATCATTTTTTTATTCGACTGCACGTCCACCTTCCGTTTAAATACAAAGGCGCACACAGAGATATGCTGTTCATAAAAATGTTTTAGCCTCTAACCCTTTCAAATAAGAGTCATAGAGGCGAAAGTAAAAAGATTGGAATTGAAAGAGTTGATTCGCGACGAGTAAACCGCGTTTACTCACGTTTAGCACTCAATGAAATTGCATCAATCGGTATCGTGTCGCTATTATTGGTATTTTTATTTGAGGCTCTAATTTGATTTTAAATTTTCTTTTATTTCCTTCATCGGGAAGCAGGTGGCACTCGGTTCAATTTTGTTTTTATTGTTTAAATACTGTGTTTTCATTGAATCTGATAAGAAAGCTGCTCTCTATTACAGCAGAGATTGCATAGTGAGGACGGAGTTATGTAACATGGTGCATGATCAAAAGTAATGAAATAACTCGATATTTTAAAATTTTATGTTGCCTGCTTGAACCTGGAAGTGGGATAAATTACATGTTAAATACATTATTTATTTGATTTTAGGTACCTTAAGACCGCCTGGTCTTATCGGCGGCAGCAAACCAAAGGTTGCAACCCCGGCAGTAGTGTCCAAGATAGAACAATACAAGAGGGAAAACCCGACCATATTCGCATGGGAGATCCGCGAGCGACTAATCTCTGAAGGTAAACAAACAATTATCTCACAATAAACGTAGCACAGGTTGTATCAGTCAGAAGCTAAGATATTTCCCGCATTGCATGCATATACCGTGAACGCCGAGGGCGGTCACGACGCGCCCAAGAGTACCTAACCGCGGCTAGAAAATTTATCTTGTTTCTACGTTTACTAATAATTTGACGCAAGCATTTGTTTTGGAACGTGCGTTATGGATACAATCATAGTAAAATTAGAAAATAGCTTGCCGAAACGCAATTTGTCCTACGTAGTAGCATGAAGGCCTTATCCGCCCTGTCAAGGAAAACTAAAATAACGCGTTATGCGTTCAATTTATTTGTACCCTAGGTGTACCAAGTTTTAATCAAATGTGTTTTATCCCCTTTTCAATCGTTTAGGGACGGAATTTTCAAAAAATGATGATCAGAGCCGATGCACCAATTTTCATCAACTTAAAGAATGGTACTGCATTGTAAACGGTTACCTGAATTTTAGCCCCTTAACAGTTGAATATTCCTGAAATATGTGTTTTTACATGTAAAGGAAGGATCATTGACTCAAAATGCAGGTACAAAAACCTTTTATATAAACCCTTAGGGAGTGAATTTCCTAAAATCCATTACCACCTACGTACTTTTATGGTAGATCTATAAGAAACGTATGTGTAAATACCCCAAAAGTAGTAATCGTTCGATTGAATTACATTTTTTTCACACTATTGCATTTATAGAAGTATCCTTATATACTTTACATCCTGCAATTTCCACCGGAACGCGAAATCATTAACATCACACTGAGCCACAGTGAAATAAGGCTATTAGCTAATAAATAAATATGACTCAATTTCGCAAAACGGCTTAACGGATTTGGATTAAATTTGGCATACAGCAATTCATTTAAGCATATTATGCAAATAAATATTCCACATTTTATACCGGGTCAATATTACCCCTCGCTGACGTGAGTCAATTAGGTGAATGTGAGGAATCAGTAAATATAAAGCAAATTTTGCCAATCCCGACTAAGTATTCAAGTATTTAAAATATTTAACTGACTATACTTATATTAGTGAAGTAGACAGTAAAGGTAAGTTATTAGTTAACTAACGCCGCCCCGGCGTCACCTAAGTGGGACAATATAAATGTATTATACACATAAAACTTTTGGATTCTAAATGATGACGAAATCCCCACCAAAATATATATTTCTTGGTTTTAAAGAGCTTAACTTATAAACAGTCAGCAAAAATATATAATATTGTTTTAAATTCGTATTAACTTAGAGACATTTTTTATTGACCTAAAAAACATTAGCTAGAACAAGTTTAACGCGAATAATCCTTCATTGATGTTTATCTATATCTACTAAAATTTTAATGAGGTAAAGTTTGTTAGTTTGTATGCTTGTAGACGGAAATCTTCGAAACTACTTAACCGATTTCAAAAACTCTTTTTTCGATTAACATACGTGTATATATATATTAGATTCTTCGGGAACGCGGGTGAAACCGCAGGACGATAGCTAGCAATATATATATTTACAGAAAGGCGTGGCTTTACGATAAGGTCCGAATAAGACTTCATACATTTTTTTGTTTCCGAAAATATTAAATGTTTGTGCCTTTTTCTATTTATGCGATGAGATTTTATTGAGAAGTCCGACGTAGGTTCGGTAAGGATTTAAAAAAAAAAACGTCGTAAAGAAACGTATATCAATATCCTTTAAAGTTACTGAACTCATAGGTATAGGATATTTTAAAATAAACTAGGAATCACCAGTATACAAAATATATATTCAACAAAAAAATTAAAGTTACATTGGGAAAGTAACACAACTACAGATAGTCGTAATATGTTGTGAATAATTGTAATAACACCACCATACCTACACGAGGCCAATATAGGTGCATTATTATAAAACGTCGACCGAGCCGCGTAATACCGGTAAGCTACTCTTGTTACAAAGGCTGGGTTGCGTGCGCGCACACGATGTAGAACTCGCGACTGCCTGATCATCGAATTGTAGACATGTCATTATAATAATTGACAATAATTTATCTACCATTACTTATCAAATAAATATTAAGGTCCATGTATTATGCATGTAAAAGAATATCTATTTTAGATAACGCATTGTTACTTCGTGGTGTCACGGATAAGAATTGATATACTATTACAAAAAATGTTTGCCATTTATCACTATTTATTAGCCCAATAACATTATACTTCTTTTTTTAGAATATTAGTGACACGATTAACTGTTAATTTAGGTATTGTATGATGAAATGATAGTATAAAAGTATCAGGTTATGTTAAAATAATAGTTGCTCTATAATTTATTACGTAATTTCTTATTCAGTACCTACAGACATCATGCGAAGACGTTATTATCTCACTTCCTCACAAAAAATTACCCTAAACGTTACAACACACAAGATAACAAAACATATCCAATGATGGTCACAATACTAGTTTTATAAATTTTAAATAATATTTTATGTTGGTAAAAAGCTTAGGTATCAAGCTAATTTATTTTTATGAAATTTGATGAATATATATAGATACGATTCATAATTAATACTTTTCTGTAAACATAATTTAACTTCATAATTATAATAGATTGAATCTCCCTTCTTTCCTACATGTACTCCATCAGATGGCCCTCGCCAGTACTGAAATAAAGGTAAAATTACAATTTAGAATACAAATTAACGAGAGCTGGTATTAACAATAACAAATGTCGAGGTTCTATAAAAAAAACAGTGACCTTTAGATATTTTTTTTAATAAGCATGTACAAATTCTGACCAAACCTCCTGAAATATAATGTAGTTGTGTAACAAGTTCCGGCCGCAAGGTCGGCTCAGTTGGTGAACGCTTTGTTTACGCGGTAACTGAATACTTATCCAATTACATACTTGACTCGGTTATCTGAGTACTGAACTTTAGGTATTTCGTGTCAAATACTTTTTGGGAGGTCAATAGGTAAAGCCATTGAAGTGCAACCCCGAATATGGTCTAATAGTTTCGTAAATGTCCGTCGGCTTACTGACAACGGATATTATGCTGTAACTTGAGAACATGTATTGGATTTAAGGTGTCTATGTGCAACAAGCAAAACAATATTATATACACTATTGTTTATTATGTAAAATCATACATATTTTTTACCAAATAAATAAATAATAAATAAATAAATAAATAAATATCCAGGGACATTCTTTACACACGGCCATCTGATCCCAAACTAAGCAGAGCTTGTACTATGGAAACCAGACAACTGATATACTACATATACTACTTTTTTTTCTAAATATATACTTATATAGATATTGACACCCAGACACAGAACAAACAGACATGTTCATGCACACAAATGTTTGTCCTGGGTGGGAATCGAACCCGCGACCTTCGGTTTGGCAGTCAGAGTCGCTAACCACCAAGCCAACTGGCCTGTCAAGTGCAATGCAGTTGCAATATCTATCATTTTTTTTTTATGATTGGTGACCTCGAAGCTCGAGTATGAATTAGAATTTGCTCTAAACGATCAAATCTATAAACAAACTCTATTACCATACTATAATATAATCAGAAATTTTACATTTAAAGTGACTGTAAAACAAAAGTAAAGCTATTTAATTTGTGCTGTCACTTTTAAAACGACATGTTTGGAAAAAAAATATTGTTACCGCGATAAATAATCGTGTCCATAGATATTGAATAGCAAGATGGGCGTCTTTACCTCTGAGGCCAACGAGCCAATTGCGATAATTGCACCAACGACACCTCTCGTGACCATGCGTGACGTTAAGCTCCACCAGTTCTCTCAAACGACACATCGATCAACTTGATCACAATCGATATTATACGTTAATACAACATATCGAAAGTATAAAATCGCTTAGCTGATACGAAATACTTATGGCCTTAGTCTTTAAGAGACTCAGGTGTTTCAACTTCATGTTTTCTCTAGTGAGTAGTGCAGAGCAGAGCAGTAGGGTGCGTGCGATCGCCTGTGAAACAGGTTTCGCTTACAAGACCACTTCTGGTTTACGATATCACTGGGGACCGGATTAGGAGACGATAACATTCTTGATGGGAAACACTGTGCTAAACTGAGTTGCTAAATTGGTTCACAGTCGTTAAATCCACGGGGGATGCCATAATTTTTAAAACACATGATTGGGCTAAGCATCTACCTATATATAATGGGTTTTTATTCACGATTTTGTGTCATACATAATATACCTATTCAAATTTTATATTATTACAAATTAATAACACTTTTTTATTACCTGATTATAGGAAAAAAGTATTATTATTATTTATTAATCAGAAAACAAATTATGTAATTGTCATTTAAAAGAGATATGTCTTAAATCAATACTAACAAGAAATAAACAATGAAAGTATTTTGAATGTTACTAAAGCTGTATGTCAAACAAATTTTCGCAAAATTTCAACAAGGAAATGGATAAGGAAGTTAGATTGAACGTTGTTTCATCATTTGTTTTTTTATAAGAATAGCGCTTGTACCAGTCAAGTAACATTAAAAATATTTCATTATTTATTTCTCGTTGGTATTGAGTTAATGTTTTTTTTTATTTTATTAGGTATATTTTTTCATAACCAATGATAAAAAATAATGACATTCCCTGATACGTTCATTTAGTAAATACAGTCAGCAAAATAAGTAGCTAAACAGATCCAAATTTACAAAACCCTTTTATCCTACAACTATTTATAATACGGAAAAATAAAATAAACAAATGTGTCTAAAAAAGCTACAGCACTATATTTGTGTAGATTGGTTTTAGAGTTCAAATGTTAGGATTTATTCAGCTACTTAAGTTGCTGACCGTACCTTTCAAGCATTTACAGCACTTTACATCTTACTCCACCACCACAATTCAAGACATCAATTACTACATTCAATGTGATAAAAGAATATTGAGAACAAAGGCTGCGTTCAAAATAAGTTTGGTTGAGAGATGTTTCATTCCTTCCACATTTTTTGGAAATGGATCAAAGTTTATGGCACTTCGTCGTCACCGCATTTTTTTTTGTACTTTTATAATTTGAAAATATGAACGGATCCTTATGCAGGAGGGCTCTCACAATTGCTCAATGAATACCATTTTGTTGTGCTTTTTTATTCTTATCTCCGTGGTTGGCTGACATTATCGTCATTTGTTGAAATGTGTTTAAAATAATTGCTCGAGCGCAGTGTGCGCCCATGCCTTCGTTGTATGCGAAAATTGCACGCGATCCCACGTCGGTTGTTTTGCGTAAATGCTCACATATTTGTCGTAAATGCTTCAGTATTTAAATAAATTCTGCTGTATTTTGACTCGAATGTTTAAATTTTACAGTTAAGGATTGCGGTTCTTTGTACACATTCAATACAATTATTGCATTGGAAATGCTTTGTTCAATTTTGTCTGGGACATTCCTAAGTGCGGCGGGGATGTAGTTATGATTGATTCCATTAGATCTGACGATGGTTTCGGTGTATCAAAGTGTGTTGACCGGGCCGGACCACCTGCTGACGAGGGAGCCTCGAATAACTTTTATAAATACTACAACATTAGAGATATTAGAAGTGACTAGAAAACATTATTTTAATCTTTAACATTACCACGGCATTGTGTGTGGATAATAAAAATGTTAGAGTCAGATCATTCATTAGTTTGAAGGCATATTTGAATAAAACTATTTAATTAGTTTTGAATATTTTAAAACAAATAATTAGAAGACTTGGATACATAGGATACCTACGTTAGAGTTACAATGAAATATCACTTGAGAGAGATAAGACTGTTTACAGCATCAATTGACTTATTACTTAATATTCTTCCCATTGGAAGGGTTCCTTCTAATTAGCTTTATACTTACAAGCTTATTGGTAAAATAGACCCAAATAAAAATGTATTTTATTACATACTCTTTAAACTGACATTTTAGTATAAAAAGTCTAGTTATGTTTCGGTTTTGATGTATTATAAGTAACTCTCTACATTTTAATGGTCTATGGTATTGTCAAAAAATAAGTAATAGAATTTTAATCAAATTTGTAACAAAATGATCGTGCTCACAATACGATGCCTGTTATCACAAGCGCGTGCTCGATGCTTAGCTATTGAAATTGGCCAAATTGATTAATATTTCATTTAGATACAATAGCGGCACGCTTCCATGAAATTTATTTTTTAAGGTGCTCATCAGAGGCTGCTACCGGATGTACGTGAAAAAGTTCAAATACTACCTCTATCCAGTTACTGATCTCAGAAGGTTTCATTATGTTTGTTTAAGCTAAAAAAATATATCTTATTTCTATAGAGTAATTTATAACTCCGTTTTCGTTCCGACAGATTCCATTTACCTCAATCCAATATATACAAACGCTTACCATAAAAGAAATCTGTCAAAAACGCGGCTATAAGTGGTGGCCGTTTGTCGATCGCCGTTGAGGCAGCAGTTATCAAAACAGAGCGGCTCATCGATGCCGGCTAAATTTTAATAAGGTGCCCACTACCGCCTTTGTTAACGATGACGGCGCAGTTTTGGACAATAGCTTGCGCAACTTATCTACTAAATCGATATCGGTTTACGAGGCGTTACGGGCGGCTCTAGCTACTGACCACGTTTTGATTAATTGCATTCTTAGCCCGCAGTCTGTATGGGTTAGGTTGCAGCCGAAATTATTGGCTGGCGCCGATTAATTAGCGAAACCGATGACGAGTAACTTTACGGTCGGAGTGTTAAAATGTTTTGAGTAGGTTATAAAACGCTTTTGTAATTTATTATTTTACAGTTAATGTTGTTTTTATAGCGGCCGCTTAGCGTCCGTTTTTAGGAGACTCTAAACATAAATACCTCGTCGTTCGATCGCACCATATCTACAGACTCGCACGTACTAATCAGCGATAAATAGAATGAGAGTCTTTTCAAAAGTTTTTTGACATTTACTAACAAGGTCCCAACTCGTTCCTCGACATTGTACCGTAGAAATAAATCAAATCGATCTCTACACAGCTTCCAATAAACCGATACATTTATTGATTTGTTACAGCATTAAATTGGTTCCCAGCAGTGCACCGCACCAACAGTGTTGCTCGTCACTCGGGAGGGTCACGGTCATGATTTTGGGTCTCGTTTTTGGGTAACTTTTAATCGCCGATCGAACATGCTCTTCAATAAAAAACATTTGTTCTTTTTTTGCTGTACTATTGTCACGTTATTGATGAACCTAATGTGCTTTGTGAGACATGAAAATAACAGTTAGTATTACGTAAAAAGCGTACACACGGGTACGTGCAGATAAATCGTTCTGATTTCAATATTGAAAAAGAGTATAGAAGTTTTAATTTTAGCTGTAATTTCTGTGAACAACAGGTAGTTAGAAAATCACCAAACGATCGCAGGGAGAACGATTTTTCCAAGCACGGTTATTATTTATTACGAGCTGACACTCCTTTTGTTACTTTACCCATTCATTGCTAATTGAAATGGGTAGAAAAGCGGGTGCGTAGAGTAGGCGTTTAGCGCAACGGTTGCTGCGAGCGGCCCCCTGCTGGTACGGACACCTTTTTACTTGGTCCACGCCGCGGGTGCCGGTTGATTGCATCCGATCTCATCGTTTTATGTACCCCATAAAGCCAACAATAATTCATTTAGACGACGTGACGCCACTCACTCGTTAACTGGTTCCAACTGTTCAGCGAGGACGTGATTTTTTAAAGTTTGTGTCAATGCATACAGTTCCGGTACGATGATAAGAAAGTGTGGTAGGTACTATGATTAGGTCTGTTATAATAAGAACATTACCAAAACTAAGAACTATTATGTATCTGCTGGAAAATATACCAAATTAAAATAAGTGATAAATAATTAAAAAAAAATGGATTAATGCGAGCTAAAGAGAAAACAAAAAGACAAGTAACGTATAGCCTACATGTCATGTAAAATAAAGCATTTACAATTCTCGCTAATCAATTAGCGGATACTTAATTATTTAACTTGGCTTGACGACTATTGAGTAAGTAAGCATCAAACCAATCAACTATAACTAATTAACATAATCCGATAAAGTCCAATATCCGTTCTTGTTGGGATTAACCAAACCTAACGAAGAACCGGTCTAAGTAAAACAAACAAACAAATTCATTCCGAACCATTAGGCACGAGATCCGACTGTTAATGTCTCAATTTAGAAACGAGCGTAAATCTTCAAAGGCGTGACAATTACTGTTACTTCCCGGCAGTACAAACAAAAAGGTTTTCCGTCAATTATCGATAAATTAATCCGATTAAACACTCTATAGCCAGACGGCGCCGGAGTGTCTTATCTTTGGACATGCCACGCTTTTAGGCAGGTACCAACTTAACAACAGTCCGACGCAGAAACATTAAGATTTTCAAACCAATTTGCTTTTTATTAGGATTCCATGGGAAATTGAGCCTCGATTAATTTCTGGTGCCCCTTTAACATAAGTGCCAAATTCGGACCAAAATACAAAGTTAAATATTTAATATGACTTCATATAAAAACAAGTGTAAAATACGGTACGTTTATAAGAAGCTGATTCTTTTGAAGACTTCTCTCATCAACCTTTTAATAGAAGCGGACCCTATTGTGACTAATCATGATTAAACGACTTTAGACAAATTGCATGACCGTGACTAGGCATGTAGGGTCTCGAACCGAACCCAAATTATTAAAAGAACAATTATAGATATCGCATTCCCACCTGCAACCTGTTGATGGATAATGATCTCATTTTAAACAAATAGTGAAACTAAACCCATTGATTGCTGCTCAGTGTTTGATTGACTGACCAAATTAAAATGCAATTGATACCCGCAAACTTACATTCTTATCATTACTAGCTATCGACAACCAACAAAACCAGGTTGATTAAACATATGAATACCTATCACATCATGGATGTATAATGCAAACTGTATGATAAAAGAATCTGATATTCCTTGCTTACTAAGGTTTTTGGCTTCAAGCTTTGGTTTATTGATACGGATTAAAAATATCAGCTTATCCGTATTTAAACCACGACTAAAGAATAATATCGATCAAAACGATTGATAGGAAAGTACGTGCTCGATACTAAATGGAAACCAATTTAACTTTTCTGTTAAAGATCATTGAAGTTTTTTGTCGTTTAAAAGAATAGAAAACGAACTAGATTAACCCACGGAGACGCATCGCTGAGCTCCCACAAAACGTTAACAGATTTTCAACGGCTTGTTTTCTTTTTGAAAACCGTCGCTCCCAATATAATTAGAGATCTCGACTGTAAAGTGATGACTGGTTACCATTATACTGTTCTCGGCCATGTCAACCTTTTGACGTATGGTCTGGCACGGAAGGCGGTTCTATCGGAGCGACTTCTCATCGCGCCGATTACCAGCCAAACAAATTGTGTAGAGGGCACCTTTTTGTGCTTTACGACGTGCTAACAATGAACGAAGCCGCGCAACTGATCATTACCATTATACTATATATAAGGCTTTGTGTTTTGAGTCAATTATAACAGGTCCATTTTGTGTTTTATTTGATACGTCGGACGTTGCTTGCGTCGACGCGCGTCGGAGCTCCTCACAATAGAGCTTCATTACCAACGGTGACCGCATTAAAACCATCTTTACAAATTGCGATGGTATTAAGCATGGTCGAGTTATTATTATAATAATTACTGTTAATGCCTAGAGCCTATCAAATTGTTTCTATACGACAAATAATTGACAGGGCGGTTTATTTATAATATGTCGAAGCGCAATTTACTGTATACTTCTCTTCAAACGTAAGGTACCTTTTAAAGAGCGTCCATTAAGCAATTAAATTGAATTATTGTTCCTACGTATAATTGTCTCAACTTGATACCTATGCAAATGATAGGTTCTGATAAACGGAATAGATCTACTTTGAGTAAATACGGGTAAGTAATTACCTTTGAACATTGCAAAGGCAAAGTGTTAGTAATATGCCGTTGTAATACATGGCCACCAGTTGCCCTACCTATTATGGTCGTAAATTATTGGCGGATACTATTTTCGATATTGCAACGAACTTAATGTGTCTATTAAGTAAACAGAAGTAGTTATTTAATCATTGAATTTAACATGGTGCCGTGTATTGGCTCTCACATCGATTTGTATTGGATATCAGAAAATTGCTTTATTAAATGCACAGCGAATGTTTAGTGATTAGGGAACCATAAGTTGGTAGGTACATTTAATATCATAGTTGTATTAGGAACCTTAGAGTGTTCTTATAGTAGATCGGTAGGTATTTCTATTTCCTTACTTAAAACTTTTTAGACTTTACTGCTAAAACTGCTAATGAGCGATCAGGATCACGCACAATATAGTGTTTTAAGAATCGCTGTATGTATATGAAAGTGTTATTGATGCTATTAAAAGTGGCTAGCTCCCACACTTTTTGTATGAAGAGTGGAGATCACAACACATAGCTTGTGGTCAATTTAAGCTTCAGAACTAGAAGGCTTTCGAGGGCTGTGATAGTTGTCGTTGTAACTAAAGTAATTCCAGCACAGTAAATATTTTTTAGATTCTTCTGTATTAAATGGGTCAAACGTTTCGAAAGTTAAAAAAAAATTAAAAATTGAAAGTTAAATTTCTAACTACTTAGCGATTGACCGCGACTTGTTAAGAAGATACAGAGTAAAACAATTATTATTTGAGATATCTCTGTTTGTTTCACACAAAGCACACATCATTGATTTTGGTTGGCTAGTAAAAAACTACATACCTATTATATCTTGCTCAATTGTTGTTAAAAAAAATCAAATAGTTTTGTATAACCGTGTAGAAGCGTGTTATTCAAAATAACTCTGACAAGATCGCTGCTGCTCAGTAGCACTACGAATTCTACGACAATTACACTCGGACAGGTTATGATTAAATGATGGCAGTTACTCGGAGTGTTTCCTGAAAATTACATGGGATGCCTCTCCAAGGCTGCTCCGGCACGCGATCCCACTGCACGCATTAAACGTTATAATGGCCAGCGATTTTAAAACGCGACCAATGACGCATCGGTTTTAACGCGCTGCTGGTCACTCATTTTATGCACACTATGCGCAATTAAGTGTACGTACACGTTAAGTAAGAAACAACGCGTTTGAAGCTGTATTTAGATAAATTGTTATTGCCTATTTGTGTTCAACACGAACGTCGCGCGGCAATTGTGCGCGGTCTTGATGTTAAGACTTGCTCTGATAGAGTAGAAGGTAACAGAATATATTTGTTTTTAATTTAACTTTGGGGATTTAATACTATAGTACTGTTGCCTCAACTCTCACCAGGGTTAAACACAAGGCGAAGTAAATAGTGCACTGATGACAAAGTCCCCTTTACACTTTCCATCTAGAAGTCAACAAGAAAATTTCATAAGTTGGTAGGCGCCAGGGAAATCAGCTAACTATTGCCAAATATCATATAACTAGCTGTCTCCCGTGGTTTCACTCGCGTCCCCCTATGGGGTAAAAAGTAGTCTACGTATTCTCTGTCCGTAAAACCAAAAAAATCTACTTCGCCCGCGCTATTAGTTCGTTTAGGCTTAGCGTTCTTTTTGTAATTTTTTTCTTTTGCTGCTTCGAGTAAGTCCAGAGATTAGCGACTTCAAATAAACAAAATCTTCAGCTTCATTATCTTTATATATACAATTCTTCTGTACGTGTGTTGATAGTGAACTCCTCCTGAACGGCTGGACCGATTTGAATGATTTTTTTTTGTATGCGTTTGGGTGGCGGCCTGGATGGTTTGGATTCACAATTGGACCCGGTAGGTGGCGCTGCGAGCGCTATCTTGCATTCTTGTATGGACTTATTTCGACAGAACGACGTCTGTCCGGGCAGCTAGTATTAGTATTATTAGTATAGATATTTACACTGAATGTTACGAAAACACATTGCGAATTCCTCATATGACCGAGATCAAAGGCAAGCAAATGAGGATTTATGTAATTAATAATTAGCAAATAAATTGTAGGCAATGCTGTTAATTACTTATAACCTTAGCGTTTCATTATAGCTTCATAAATTAAAAAATCTAATGTGTGATTATGTGAATCATCTTGTGCTTATGTGAACAATGTAAATTATTGTCATAAAATTAAACTATACATGAAATAATATAAACCTGTCAGTTTGTTTTTCTATCTAAAATAAGTTTTGTAATTTATTTATTTTCCAAATCCAAATTATTTTTTACTTTGATGTAAATCTGATGAAAATAACGTTGATGACGATAAGAATCGCTGTTGAGATACATTGCTACCAAAATACCAAGAATGTTACAGTAAAATTTACATAATCTGTGCGGATGTAAGCAAGAAGATCACTATTAAAATAACTTATTATTGTTCATAACAGGCGTATGTACAAACGCGACGGCCCCGAGCGTCTCATCCATCAACAGAATACTCCGGAATAGGGCAGCTGAGCGCGCCGCTGCGGAATTTGCCCGAGCTGCAGGTTATGGGCTGTATGCTGCCCCACCTCCTTATGGTGCATTTCCCTGGGCTGGTGGTGGTGGTGTCTGGCCCCCGGGAACTCTGTCCCTCCCGCCTGGAGTACCTGGCCCGCCCTCAGGTGTCCCCCACCCAGATGCCGTCCAGCAGGGTTACCTTTCATCTGGCAGAGGACTTATTGGTAAGTTACTAGATAGTTAAGTAGATTCTTTCGGATTAATACATTTATAAGAATTAAGTAAAAGTTATTACTCGTTAAGAAACAACGTCATTTATTTGTGTTTTTTGTACCAGATGTAGACGGTGATGATTCTGGTTCTCTGGATGGCGAGCAGCCAAAGTTCAGACGAAATCGCACCACCTTCAGTCCAGATCAGCTAGAAGAATTAGAAAAAGAATTTGAAAAGTCTCATTATCCGTGCGTCTCTACACGGGAGAGACTCGCCTCTAAAACCTCGCTATCGGAAGCACGCGTTCAGGTAACTATCCAAATTTAATTCTTCTCATAACTTGAAAATACACAAATCTACAACATATTTATTGATAATCTAATGATATGTCCGGCCAACCAAAGAGTTAGTCAAATTAGTGCCATAATTTTATTTAATACCAATTTACATTCATGAATATTTTGTGTTAACACATTGAAAGCGGCATACTAATCACGTTTATTTACCGTTACTGACAGGTTTGGTTTTCCAACAGACGAGCCAAGTGGAGACGCCACCAGCGCATGAACCTCCTGAAGCGCGGTGGCGGCTCGCCCCCGCACCGCCTCCCCCACTCCCCCTCCCGCTCCCGTTCGCGTTCTTTGTCCCCCGCGCGCGCCCCTTACCACACCCCACAGATGGGAGGCGAAAATAGCGCCTTCAAGTCACTCACGCATCAAGACACAAACGCCCTGAAAGCACTATCGCATCAAGCGCACTTCGATAGTAACGCACTGAAAGCGCTTTCGCAGCAAACCTCCTTCGACGGTGGGGCGTTTAAACCTCACCCGGCGTTAGAAAACAGCGCGTTCAAGGCGCTAGTCCCGCACTCGGCGGCCGCGGCACTGTTGGCGGCGCAGTCGATACAATTAGCTCGCGGATACGAATCACATTCCGATTCAGATGAAGAGATAAACGTACACGATGAAAGCGACGACGACGGCGACAGGCTGAGAAACATAACCATGTCTAGATCGCCGAGCCCCTGTCGACGGCCGGCGGCATCCAATGATTTACCCCTACAACTAACTAAACACGACCGTTGATGTAGAGTAATTTTAATTTATTTATTTACCCCCATAAAGTATTACGATAATCATTCCTATTAAATGTCCATGTTTCGAATAATTATGTAAATTAAGAACCTAGAGTGCTAATACTCCTGTTAGTTTGTAAATGTATGTAAATATGTAGATATTTGAGTTGTTAATTATTAGAAGGAAGATGAACGAGCTATTCTATTTTATTTATTTAAATAAATCCATAGAAAAGTTAATGGGCGTATAGAATTATATATCAGTTTACATTGAGGCAAGCAGATACAAGACACACAATTTCTTTCAAATCATGTAGAAAGGAAATTTTGTTGTTAATTATTGCAAAAAGAATAGGGATAAGATACCTACATTCATGTTTAAATATAAATAATTCGTAAAGGTTTGGAGGAGAAAACCAAAGTATTATTTTTATTGTGAAAAATAGGTTCGTTTGTTGCAGGAAAGTTAAAGTTCCTAATTAACAACAATATTATTTATTATTAATAAATATGAATTAGATGAATACATTATTCTTAAATTTAAATTAAAATTATATGAAACTATGAAAAGTATTAACTAATAGGTACCTAAATGTTCGCAATAAAAGATGGACACCTGCATACATTTCTTCTTACTACTGGGTACCTACTAGCATACCTAATAGATAATAATGTTGTGTAAATATCGTTATACAGTTCTTAAACATTGTAAATAATAGAGCTTAAGCTGTAAAGTTATTGTATAGTAGATGATTGACATTATGTACCTAAGGTTTACGAAAATAAAAGAATTAACTTAAGCTGTGTTTTCTTTAAACTTTATCACTCATAAAGTCTCTTAGAACAAGTCATACACAATCACAAGTAGATTAATAAATCTATATACATATATATATATATATGTATATAGATTTATTAATCAACGTGTTACAATATACCCCGTAAAAATATAATAAATTATCAAAGCCGACAACCCTAGTAAGCTGTCATGTTAGGGAACCAGATTATTTAACAGAAAGGCCTACGTACCTATTTTACCTAATAATTGACTACTTTAATAGTTTTTCTATTTTTCATTCATAATAATCAGTTGTTTTATGTTTTTGGATATGATAGACATCCTTACTACGGTTCTTAAATATTGTAAATGGACTCGTTATAAGGCTCCATTTAACCTCCTTTCGGCTTTACGGGTACTTTTGTAACATTCTGTATATACAACGTGTCTCAGAAATCAACGTGAAGCCATAAACGAGCAATATGCCCAGTCTTGAAAAAATATAAAAAAAAATATCTTGGTACATGTACTTTTCAAATCATAAGGATTTAAAAATATATCTCAAAAAGTGACATCCTGTGACATCTTTCGAGTCCTGTGACTACAAATATTAATTTTTCGTCAGTTTTTTTTCTGGGATGTAACCATGAATAGCCCTTCTGTAAAGTAAAGTTCATGGTTGCATCACAACATGACCAATATTTGTTTTTATATATTTCTAATAACTGTCACGACTTGGCCTATTACCCGTTTTTGGCTTGAGGTGGAATTCTGGGACACGTTCTATACAAGAAAAATAGGGTTCCTTCAATGCCCCATCTCCTCAACCTACTCAACATATCGGGATAACTGCTACCATTCGACGCGGAATTTTCCGTAGAACGCGGGTGAAACCACGGGGGACAGTTAGTGAGTTTAAAAAACCTCTTAAAATCCTGTCCTTACTTACAATTTTAATAAAGAACGAAAGACTCTATTTTCAAAAGATAACAAAAAAAGTCATTTGTAACAGATTTTAATTACAATACTTACATTCAGACAATGTGTCAACGACACGGACAGACAGCCAACATGAATGGTTATTCCTAGGCACTTGGCCGTAAAATTACACATATTTTACCACATTTGCCCTGGGAAAGGTTTTGCCTAGGTTCCTATTATACGATGTATACCTACTTAACTAATTGATTTGAGTTAAGCAAGCGTGGCTCAAGATCGTCTACAGTGATAATGTCCGTAAAGTATGTTTAGTAATGGAAATCCCAAAGATTCTTAAAGTTTTGATCTAGTTCACAAAGTCCGTAACAAAAGTACAAAAATACAAATCATATTAGAAAGTAAGGCTGTATATAGGTTAAACTATCGCACGAATTTATTGAAGTTAACAGAAAATCACTTTGCGGTCCGAACACAATAATTATAATAATAAATTTCATTTATTCAGGCATCACAGAAACCCAATATTGTTAAAAAATGATACAATGATCCCAATAATAAAAAATAATATTAATAAAAAATCTGAAATGTTTATTATCGCAAGGCCAACTCAAACTAAAACTATTAAAGAGCCAGGCTATAACTGTTCATATATTAAATACAGATACACAACCAGATACATAATAAAATATGTAGGTATATAAGTACCTAGACTACGTATAATTCATTTTATCCTGTACAACTTGTATAGATATAAAGAAGTCGGGTTAAAACCACAGGTGATGATACAAAAATGAAAACGGTGTTCCGGTAATTAATCCCTAGTAAGTATTAAGGAACACAGAGCTACACTTAACTCTCAGCCCTTTACAACAGTTTCATTCGGACAATTATAATTTTTTCCCTATTGTGTTAAGTACAAAGACTCAGATTCAGTCCTTCCCGGATATCGACAATCATTTCGGTGAAAGCCGATCGAGGTCAGCACAAAAACATGATTACAGGGGAACAAAGCGTCATTAGCAGATCTTTAAATGCTTTATCTTTTTCATTGTATCGTTTTAAAAAGTAAATACTAACAACGTGCAACGAATTGACGGAGTTTAGGACATGATTAAGCGTTAACTATATATTTTTAAGTGGTCATACTTATGAACTTAATCGCAGCTAGCAACTATTACTTCATATTTATATTACTTATGAATTTGCTGTAAGGAGCAGACAAAAATCAAATTGGTAAAAAATACTTTGAACTATATGCCGCGTTTATCAGTTACTATTAACCTATAGGTGTACAAAAAAATGAGACATAAAACTTATGTATTAACATAAATTTATATGGGAAAATAATCATAATCATAAGTAACATAACAATAATTCTTCACGTTAAATTAAAAGATGAAATAATCATTATAATCAGACTAGAAATATGTACATATTCTCACGTGAATTTTCAAATAATCAAACCTTACGGACGAATACTATATTATCTGATTAGGTAGAAGGGTGTAAATGTTCATAGTATGTAGATGCGAGACTATCATTAACAAATTGGCAGCAATGCAGAATGTTTATTGTCGTTTATTCTCAGGCGACGGTCTTATTCTGAACATTTTCATTTAACTAACTAATGCGAACGCTTTCTGTTTAAGGTTTGTTGCAAAAAGCTGCTTGAGGAAACATTTATTTTGTAATTGCTCTATAGCATTTCTTTTATTTAATCAAATAAATTTGAGGTCTTATTGGTAATATTTAGTTACTTTACCAATAAAAAAATATATAAAATCTTGAGTCATGTTGATTATAGTTTGTAAATAAAGCCGCTACCATTCCCAACTTCTATGGATATTAACCGACGAATGTGTTGTCAGACAAATCAAAATACAGCATATTTTATTGTGAAGTCGTAAAAATCACCAACATGGGATAAAGTCATTTCGTTTATTCAGAATAGTGAGGCGCTCCGATAAAGTTGTAGCGTCGTGATAGCCGCGGAGTGTGGATGCATGTACGCGCGCCGGCCCAATAACAATAAATTTTGTGCGTCGTTTGAAGCGCCGAGTGGACACTCACGCGTTATTACAAACTCTACTCACTCAACGCTGTGATCACTTATAATAAATATCACTGATATTTTAAGAATACAGCCTCAATATTCGAGGCTTAAAAATAATTTAATCTATTCCAATTATTTATTTATAAATTCAAACAGGACGTGGTAATTAAGTAATTTAATTAACGTAAAAACCAGCCATAGAGATAATTATAAAATTGTATATTACTTTCCCACTTTTTATATTTAAATTACAAGTATTCCAATTTAGCGATTGCAGAAATATGCACGCTAAACTCTGTATAGTAGAATTTATTCTCAGGATCAGAGTGTGTTTCGTGTTTACGCGTCCAACGTACCCTGCTCCTGTCACAGATGGGCCCAAGATACAGATTAAGAGAGCGTGGTGTGAACCAACGTGCTCGCGCACTATCGCACCAATAATTTTAACCATAAAAAGTGCTAATATACCACGATATGACTGATATTAGTCCCCTTTTCATTTGCTGTACATATATTTAGGATTAATATATTGCATTGATTATAACGATAAGAATTCCTAACGACACCTCAAGCTGCTTCGTGATAACAGCATTGATAGCTTAAATTTACTAAGTTATATTATGACCCTTGGTTAGTAAGTAAATAAGGACTAGCGAGTTTTCTCTAGAGATTTCTACTTATTACCACAGCTGTTGAGTTGGGTTATGAAAAACGTCATAAGTATTAGCTATAATAAAATCACATAACTTATCATATACCAGATCACTTATTTTATTTATTTTTATTATCTTAAGGACAGTTACGAGTTTCTGAAAAATAATATACTTTCTGAAGGGAATGCTAGCGTGCGTTGATGTCTAACTGAGGGAAATTATAACATACCACACCACTTATTTTATTTATTTTTATTATCCTAAGGACAGTTACGAGTTTCTGAAAAATAATATTTACTTCTGAAGAAAATGCTGGCGCGCGTTGATGTCTAAGTGAGGTAACTTATCACAGAAACATTCCAACAACTTTTATTTCTTTTTTGTATTTTTTGAAAAAATACAATTGCTTGCATTGTTTTAAATTGAAATGTGGATAAATTATTTGTATTTTATTGATTGTTTAAAACAAAACTGAACCAATTTTCATTAAAACCAAATTCTCTTTACCGAAATGAAGTGAGAAACGGACTTAATAAAAATATCAAATGATACAATAAAAAATCTGATAGTGTTGCTTATGCGACATTTTTCAGATAATAATATAATTAATTTATTGTTTCTGTTTTATTTTTTTAGACCTTTTGGGTCCAATGCGAGCCTGCAATAAACACATTTTAAATAATAGATAAGTAATGTAAGTCTAAAATTTGGAAAACTAAAGTTATGTTAATTTATTGTCGAATAGATTCTCGTACAGGCAACTTGATCAGATCGTCAAGGTTAGTCAAAACAATAAATTCACATTAATTAATGAGCTAATAAACGCGATATATTACTAAAATCATGAATAGCAATAGGATATAAGTAATGATTATTCGTTTTACTTGAAAAATATAAGCAACGACTTATCAACTTTCTACTTAATTAATTAAGCCACAATTTATATTTATTTCGATTCCTGCAAAGTTAATAAAAATGTATTTTTGATTATAATTATTTTACACATCTCCTCACAAAACACCCGAGGCCATGACATCATTGGCACATAAAATTCACATATTATTCATATGCAAATTGAGTGAGCAATCATAACATAAATTTAATATACCTTCCCACTCCGACCAACCTTACATCGGAGATCAATAAAATAATGCCCCCGACCATTACGAGCGGTTTGAGGCTCCGGGTTGACATTTTAAATTAGCCTGACAAACAAATGCAGGGGCATGGAATGTAAAAAAAATATACTAATACTTATAGGTACTAACTGAACATCTGTTCAATACTATTAGTTTTCTGGTTATAACTATTCAGCAAATGCGCTAAAATACTTGCACAGTTTATTAGACTTCATTAATTTTATTATTGGATTAACCTACAATTAAAAAAAATGCGAATTAAATTCTGTTCCATCTGATCATTTATCAAAGATAGGCAAAAAGACAGATTAGATAAAATTTATATAAAAATTATTTAAAAAAAAGTTACCTAGCTGAGTGTCTTACTGGTTCTTCTCAGTTGAAGGCTGACTTCCGAACCGGTGGAAGATTCAGTAACTTTAAATTTTACCTTCATAAGAGCCCTCTGGGAACCTAGACTGGATACATTTATTTTTGTAATTTTTTAATTGTTTTATTGTGAATTTTGAATTTTGATTTCAACCCTCACAAATATCAATGAACAAAATCAAATAATAACATTAATATTTTACAAACATAATAACTATATAAATAACAGTTGACAAAATAAAATCGGTCACAGTTTCCCATAAAGTCATGAGCAGATTCGAAATGTAAGCACATTAACTTATCGGCCAAATTATCTGGATGTGTGTTACAATATTTATTTGTTTCTCACTCAGAAGGGATTTGGGTGTTTGTGGGCAGAGTGTTCTCTCCCAATTAGGTGGTTATTGACGTTTTACTGTTATCAGGTTAATCTTGAAACTCTGACTCGTATTCATAGTACGGTTTCCCAAAATCGAAAACTTCCATGGAAATTACGTCCAACATTCTTAGTCAATTTTAGTGAGAATTATTGAACCTTTATTGAGATTTCAAAAACAAATAAAATTTAAGAAATATAAAAGCATATCATTTTATGGTGGTAAGTATTGGAGCTCTCAAGATATTAAGTGTTTGTGTTAAAATCATACTAAAATAAACAAGGATTGTTTTATAGTCGTCATAAAGTATTAAAATTTTACATTGTATTTCAAAATCATATTTCTTCTAATAAACATTAGAAGTTATGATTAAATAAAAAAATCATCTCATTTGCCAATAAAACAAAAAGTAATTATCATCTTCAAATTATTTATATAATCGTGCACTTCTCCAAATAAATAACAGAAAATTGTAAGTCACCTCTATAAATGTGACAACAGTGCGATAGCGCCTAAAGTCGACATTTATTCCAAAAAGGGAAGCTGTTAATAGAGTCATTCAACGTTACCGGTGGAATTATCTACAAAGAGAGAAGTCGGTCTGGTGTCGGTCGGAAATATAAATTTATTTGGTGGTTGTCGCCGCGACACGGGCGCCCGCGCCTCTATCTCGCCGCGTAATCTTGAACATTGGCGTTAAAGAATTTAAATTATACGCTGATACAAATGAACGGGCGAACCCAACTTATTTATTACCTTAATCCAAATTATACTGACTAGGTTTTTTGGATTCTAAAGATATTGTCACGTGATCTAAACTATTATGTCGAAACCGACACGTTATTCGATTATCATAAGCTTATGTTATGTTCCCTGTAGATGTGTTTGTAAATTATACTATTATTGACGTTTTGTGTCCAATGTTACACTAGTTAGACCTTTTATGTTACGGGAAATTATTTTACGATCATAACTGGAAGCGTTAAGTCATTGCTCTCTCGTATATCAGCCGAGGCGTCAACTTTGCACTATAAATTCCAATTACTAATATTTCTCTTTGCTGGCCACTAATTAACTGCAGCAACCAATTCGCGCATGCGCACCGATCGAGGAGCGCCTGAAGACACCATTAGTCTCACTACTATGGTTCTTTTTGGTAGACCTAAAAATATTCAAGAATCGCTTATGACTCTTTTCTTAATATTTTAATAACTAGTATATTTGGCGATTTACTATAAATCAAACCATAAAAGCATATTCTATCGATCTACGTGTAAAAAAAAAAAAATTACTTTATAATCTTATTTTGATTAACTTGGTAGAGGGTCAATATTCCTTCAAACTTTAATTTTATACATAAATGGCCATGTCCACATTTATATAGCTCTATTTAATTTGCGATATTTATTACGAGACATCTCTATTTCAAAGCCTATAATATGCTAATATGAACGGTGCAATCAACTTCATAAGCCCGATGGCTTGAGGAGTGTAATCTCGCGATAGTGTAGGTACTCAGGTTACCTTTTAAAAGCTGGTATAGAGTTGAATTAAGCTAGGTATCTACTGTTACCGTGTACAGGATGATATTAAATTGCTTTGCGGTTATGAATTAGGTAGTACCAATATGGCAATATTTTGAAATATAAGACCAACGATGAAGTCGTGAAAAACTAACTGCCACTCCATTGATTTTGGTCAAGTAATCTATTGAACCTACGCTGTGAATTATTTATGCTAAAATTGGTTCTATATGAAAATAATGAAAATCAATTAGTATTTTATAACTTCTGTATATACCATTAACAAATTAAGTAAACATAACAACATATATGTTATATATTTTGACATCGTGTAAATTTGAATCCATACAGTTTATCACCAACATTACACATATCATTTAGTCAACTGTGCTCGTAATTTCCTTTTCTCTTCCAATATTTTTTTTAAATTACTTATTTCTTTAGAAGCGGAACTTTGTAAAGTGACATTAGACTTTTTGGTCTGTTTACGCATCTCTGCCCGTTCAGTCATATATTTTTTTATAGATTGTTTAGCTTCTTCCAACTCATACTTTACATTTTCGTTCTCCTCCTTGACAAGCCTCTTTTTCATTTCTAATTCATCTTTGAAAGCAATCTTCATTAGACTTAATCTTTCTTGCAACTCCGCTAAAGACATTTCACACAATAAACCAATTCCAGACGATTCTGTCAAGTCTATTATTTTTGGTATCGTAGCTTTTTTCGCAATCATGGCTAATATTTTTATTTCTCTTATCATATTTACTTTCCGTTCCAACTCGTCTTGTTTCTCTTGCATTGTTTTTTCATACATAATTTCAGATTCCTTTCTTAATTTGTTTGCGTTTTGTTTTTTTCTTTCAGTTACTCCATTTTTTGCCTGAAGTAGGTTAAGCTCATTCATAGAAAATTTCTCAACTTGTTTGCGATTCCGTTCCGTCTCAACTTTTCTCCACTTTTCTATTTCCTGGTCCCATAATTCTTTTTCTTTTAAGAACTCTTCATATCTCTTCTTATTTTCTTCGTGGAGTTTTTTTTTAGCTATGAGTGCTTCTTCGTGTGTGATTTGACCCATTAAATGTTTCCTTTCAATATCAAATAGTCTTTCCCTTTCCCTTTCTTGTCTATTATATTCTTCAAGCTCTTCAATTTTTGTTGTGTTTCTGCAACTGTCTACTAAGGTCTCGAGCCACTGCACTTCTTCCTTTTCTGCAAGTTGAACTCTTTTGTGAATTCTTTTTACAGTTGTGATAGTATCTTTAACGGGTGGAGTTGCATTCTTAAGACTTATCTTTTTTCTCCGGATTGAAAATGATCTAGACATATTGTTTTCACTTTCGTTTCTGGTATCAGAAATTATCTTATTTTGATGATCTGATTTTATCTGTGCATGGTGAAAGTTATTGTTTTTGACATCATTTAACAAGTGTGCAGCTTTTTGTTTATTTTTCTCATGAATATGTTTTAACTTTTGGTCTATAGCACTTTTTGTGAGCATTTTCTTGTTTTTATTTCGTAAAGAATTAGGTGGAGTCTCTGGTAATAAAGATTGATGTATGACGGATGGAATTTCTTTACTTTTTCGATTGAGGACATTTGGCTGTATAGGTATTGTTGGTGACTTAAGTCTTCTGTTCTCAATTTTCTTTACGTATTCCGCGTAACTATGAGCCATTTCACTAATATACGGTTGCCATTCGAATAGTGGTTGAATTATTTTATTCGTTATGTAATTAGCGTCGTAGCAGCTTTGCGCTACTTGTGAAATGTAGGTTAAAACTTCGTTATTACTCATAAATTTGGTAAATGTATTGAGTAATCCCTTACTCAAATTGAAAGTACACTTATAGAGGAGCTGCATATCCTTTGGTTTGATTTGAAACGTGATAGAATAAAGTGTTATCATAAAATAGTCTTGGTTCTCTTCAGAGAGCTCCTCAGACATGTGAGACGCTATTGTTTTGAGAAAATGTCCGTGCTTCTGTATTCCTAAGAACGATTCTGTTATCCAAGATAGTTTTGCATCGTCTGTAGTTTCAGGACATTTTTCTATATATGTCTTCATGTATTCGTATGGTGACACTTCAATAGATGCGTCGTAGTCGATGATAATATTTCTTAACATTCTGACATTCCCGGACGTGTAATAGTAAACCATTGTATAATTAATGGTTTACTACCCTGCATGCAATTTCAGAAACGAAATGAAAACATGACACAAAATACAAACACGACAATTAATTTTGTTGACAGATAGATAACTTTTTAATATATCATAAAGAGGTCAAAAATATTGATCCAGTGCTAAAATATTACCATGGTGACGCGAAGAAGGCCGTAATAATCACTTATTTTTTCCAATTTTATACACACTTTATTTTACATGGAAACAAAAAAGTACCATTGCCAAATATTGAAGGTAGGTGAAATCAATCGGCAACCGCTCAAATGCTCATGCATCATAATATTCCAATCGTTTGAAGCAGTTGGGGTCGGGAGTATTTAATTAGATAGTCCAGTCTGTTTTCGCCGGGTCTGTCATTAATCAATCATTTGAGAGGCGAAGCTATTATTCGACAGCTCGACACCTCCGCCGGGAGCGCTCCTCTACGCACAAAATGCAAGTCACACGGGGCCTCTTAAAATATAATAATCGTGTTAAACACAACCATAAAAGCCATATTCGATTAGAGGAATTTTAAATAGGTTCCTGTCTTGTTATCTTCGGACCATTGTCGATCGTAACTACGTATCACGTTAGACGTAGTTTTTGTTCGCTCCCATTATGATTACTCTCACAGTACTATGGGAGCTATATTAATATGGAACTTGCTATGGGAACTGAAATTTTAATTTATTTAAGCAAATATTTTAGGTATATGTTAAACAAAATGTTGAATATTTTGTTTAACATATACCTAAAATATTGTCAATTCTATTTATGAGTTTTAAGCTAGAAATTGCAAAATTTCTTGAATTATACTCTATAAGATTTCATGTCATTTATTAATTTATAAATTCACAAGTCTTTGATAAACTGGTTAACTAATATTATTCTTGATGCCTATAGATAATTTAATTATACTGAATACACGGAAGAAGGCTTCAGATCTCCTTAGATCTGAATATAATACAACTTTTTAATGTTTTCCTTAGGATAGCTTAGTAACGAGGCAAAGATTCAACTTTTACCGAAACACATACATACGCTACAGGTGTTTCAGTCACTAAACATACCATAACCGAGCCAAATGACCCATTTTGAACTTTGCATTGAAAATGCACGTATCATCTTATTGCTTCTGCACATTTTACTTTATAACTTTTTCTTACTAATCAATATACAGTTATACTATTTATTTCCCTTCCTGACAACTATTTTTCATGCATTCAAGCAGGAAATATAAAGTCACATTTAACCCGCTATGGTACAAATAGGTACCTAGTAAGTGTTGGTATGATTAGTGTTAACCTTCTTGGCAAAATTACAAATGTAATAAAGAAGAATAAATAAATATCCTGGTACATTCGTTACACATCTGATCCCAAACTTACTATAATTTAGAGCATTGTAGAAACCAGATAACTGATATTCACTACATACAGTACTTGTTCCTTTTACATAGAACAAACAGACATGTTCAAGCACACAAATTTTGTCCTGCATATTGAACCTAAGACCTATGGCGTGGCCATCAGGGGCTCTAACCACTAAGCCTACTAACTAGTCATGGCATGATTCACAAGTAGCTTGTGACAAATCATATGATATACTTTTTCATATGTCACACCTACTACCTGCCTTGACGTCGTTTGTTAAAAATCACTCAGCTTCTTTTCTGCTACCTTGCCTACACGATACATCGCACACCGCAGATCATTCGGATATTATCGTATTTCACCGATGACTCACGACGACGTCAGAAAGAAAGAGCGTCTTTCTAACACGGCTGGGTTAAGCAAAATATATACTGATCGTCACTACGAACGGCTCGCACGGCCAAGAGTGACATTAGAGCATTGCGGAAATAAATCATTGGCTGTGAAATTTCACAGGTGAAATCACTGTGAAAAAAAAAACATTAAATGAAAATTAAATAAAAGTAGCAATCATTTCCATGCCTACTACTAACCCGTCTAAAAGAATAAAACTGTAATGATCATGCAGTTCAATTTCATTTGTATCATCCAACATATCTAAGTTCATAACTGAAGGCTACCTCGACCGACGAGAAAGCGGTGGCTTATTGACTCTGTCAAAATTAATTCAACTTTGAACACAAATCAATTTCAACATAATATTAGCTGTCAGGGCATGTCAAATTACCGTCCCTAATTAACGATTCGGCTCTCCTTTCTCACGTCTTATAAACGTCTTACATTTTGATTGTAGGAACATAATTGTTATTTTTAACCGACCCATTGTATTGTATCTCCCTATACTTACTTATTTTTCTTCTGTGATATTGTAAAGAAGATATCAATATGGTATTTTATAAATAATTGTGATTATAATAAATGCAGTGACCTTTACTTGTCATTGTTATAGAAAGTTATGAAATGATGCAGTTACTTTACTCTTGACACTCATAGCTAACATTGGTATTAAAATAATTATGTCTGGTTATAGTCTTCCAGTATAGAACTATTAGTTCACCAGTTAGATATATGAGCTATACAAATCAATAAACCGTAATCACAATGATGGTTATTGTAAAATAAACCATATCACGAACATTGATAGGTACTTATCCGTTATTTGGTTCATTAAATTGTTATTTATCACTCATTTGTCGCTCAAGAATATGTACTCGTACACCTACCGGTCGGAAACAATTAACAAGGTGAGATATTAATATAATGGCAGCGATTTTTCCTCCCATACCGATGTAAAACACCTTGTTTTCGCAGGTGGCTGCATTACAATACCTTTTCTCTAATAGGCTGTTTAAGTTATTATGGAAATAAATGACCGTCAAAACCGCACGGCCTCAGTTCCTAGAGCCTGCAGGCAAACTCCAAGTTTTAAAACCCTCTTCAGAAATAAATGTGCCAACAGTGTTTGCTTGTGTAAACAAAAATAGTATCCTTGATAATCGTCAGGAATGTACGACACCTTTATGACCCTGATCATTCCTAACCGCGATTATGGTACAAATTATGCGACCCTCAGACTGCAGGTAGACTATCGACTATAGAAACTGTGGCCGTGCTGTTCTGATGGTTATGGAAATAGGACAATGTAGAATCCAGTGTTTTAGCAGTTGGCTCCGCCTAGTGTTGCGACATTATGCTGAGTGGGAGGCCTTTTCAGCTCTCAATAAATGAACTTACGATAAGTTGAAATGTTATAAATTTAAGCTTGTTTCCTTCATTTTTACCTTTGAAACTACATTTATTATAATCTTATAATAAATAAATATACGAAAGTAAATTTAACTTGTTTTGAACTTTAACTTGCATATTTTGGTGTGTTAAGAGAATGCTCTCATTGAAATAATTGTTCCATTATATTTAATAATAATAAATAACAAGTGGTGGCTCAGCGGAAACGCTCCGATTATGTTCAATATTTATAGAATCAACTGTCGTTAACTTATGTATAATTTCCTCATTGAATTTTTGGTACACAGCTAAAAATAAAAATTCGTGGTAAATGAGATCATCTTATTATAAAAAAGTGTTTTAAATCGGAACCGTGTCAAGGGCGAATATTATCGTAGCCGAGGATGGAGCACGCTTACCCAGAAAAAAAACCTATTGATTTACGCCTAGAAGTACTCTAGGAGGAGATACATACAGAAGCATTAGAAATGAGAATCCAACGCTACGTCTCCATGTCCGGAAAGTCAACGTATTGGTGAAAAATGTACCTTTTTATTTTAATGTATGTCCTATGGAAAATCGAAAGCCAAGCAAGAAGGTTTTACTTTCGTAAAAACATTTTCAACCAGCATTATATTTAAAAGAGGCCAAATAGAGACAACGACAACTATAAACAGAAGGCATCATCTTATAACAAAACATAACATTAAAATCGTTAACATTTGTCTTCAAAATTATAAATAATGATTTCATAAAAAAAATAAGTAGGCAAAAATAGAGTGTTTAAATCAACGGCAAGATAAATCCTAAGTGGCGAGGCTGACCGTTCGTCACGAAAGGTTACAGAGCTTATTTATTGGAGTTCGTATCACGACTTGTGAACAAACGAATATCGTTGCTTCCATTATGTACATTGCACCTCATAATCGGTTCGTAAATGGTAATTTATGAACCCTAATTGTGGAGCTGTCACGTTGACTCGTATTGTTAGTTAAGGAAGTGAATACGTGGTTCCATCACTTTCTATGAAAGTGGTTGACAAACATGAAGTATCAATAAAAAATTGCAAAACTACATATATCAAACGACCCCCCCGCATATAGTGTATATATTCAATATAGATTCCCCTTCACCCGTGTTCCCGAGGGATGTCATAATTCCCGGAATAAAGTACTAAATGTGTTATTCCAGGCCATAAACAATCAATACACCAAGTTTTGACCAAATTCGATTAGTAGTTTTTGCGTGAAAGAGTAACAAACATCCATACATTAATCCTTACAAACATTCAAATATATTATATACTAGCTGTCCCCCGCGGTTTCACTCGCGTTCTCGAGGGATTTAACATTTTCCTGGTACCAATAGAATCCTTTGTTACTTGTAATATTTCCAAGAATATGCGTACAAAGTTTCATAATGATCATTTAAGTAGTTTTCGCGTGAAAGCGTAACAAACAAACTTAGATTTACATTCATTATATTACTCGCTGTCACCCGCGGTTCTACCCGCGTTCCAGTGGGATGTTTCATTATTTGGTTATTTCTATCAACAATAGTTTTCGCAGCGCACGCGATGTTATAATTTTTAGGTCAGTTTTTTTACACCTCGGGTTACATTATTGGAATTTAATAAGGTTCCCTATTTTTTTTTTAAATATAATATCACCTATGCTAATCAGTAATAATGTAGCTTTCTAACAACAACAGAATTTTTGAAAACTGTCCAGTAGTTTTTATGTTTATTCGTTACATATTTAAAAATACTTTCCTCTTTATAATTTAAAATAAATAAAAGTTTGTGTAGATGTTAATTATTATTAGTAGGGATTTATGTACGATAGGAACTAAGATAGAATAGTATAATTTGAATTAATACGTGTCCTAAAATTAAATGTAACTCAATCAATTGATTGCAAACATAAAGCAAAATTATAAAAGGAATATTAACCCGGCCCACCTAAGGAGCGGGTTCATCAATCTCCACGGCCAGTTACAAAGGACCTTAACAAAGAATTATAAGTATTTATGTGTGTTCGCTACTATGTAGGAGCATTATTACTCAATTTTAATGGCCAGCCGTGATTAGATATTACCTCGCCTTACCTCTATATCTTTATTACATAAATCTTAAAGAGAATATGGCTGAAGTAATAAATAAAATGTCTTAAGCGCTCATGTAGACTTAATTAAAAGGAAAACATATATAATTATAAAACTCAAGATACAAGTTGTCTAACAAAAAATAACAACTTACGTAGGAGATACCTACTATACGTTTTACCTTCGTAATCCTTTCTTCTTCATCACTACATAGTATAAAACAAAGTCGCTTTCTCTGTCCCTATATCCCTATGTATGCTTAAATCTTTAAAACTTCGCAACGGAATTTGATGTAGTTTTTTTTAATAGATAGAGTGATTGAAGAGGAAGGTTTTTATGTATAATACATGTGACATCCCACGGGAACGCGCGTAAAACCGCGGGGGACAGCTAGTAAGTATAAATGCGAAAGCTTGTGGAGATAGAGGTATAGATGTATGGATGAGGTGTTTGTTACTCTTTCACGCAAAAACTAATAAACGTATTTGGATGTTGAGTTACTTTTTATCCCCGGAAAATGTTACACCATTCGAGAAAGCTGGTAATGCTATAAATATGAAAGTTCGTATATATTTCACCACTCGGCTTAAGATAAGAATGAATTTTGGCGCACCGATAGAATATGTTTTGAATACGCACCTAGGATACAATTTTAGTAAACATGTCAACATTTAATAGTAACATTTTTATTACCATTTTTTTTATTAAGTAACCTACTTTTTAGTGTAACAAAAAAACAACAAACAATCACAAATAGGTATGTATATTTTGACGCAACCTCCGTCCGAGATAGAGTTTGATGACCACCGATGTTATTTATTTGTTTAGTAATTTATATAAGGTTAGTTACTGTTTTATTGGCCGTATTAAATCAAGCCCCAATAAGGCAGCCATTCATGTTTATTTTTACGAAGTTTCTGCTTGGTATGTCCAATAAATTATTTACTTGGTCACTTTTATCACGGGACTATAGTAACGTTTATCGGACGTTAGTCGAATTATGGATTCTTTAATTTATCCAGTATTTTTTTTTAATCTTACATTCGTTTTATATGTGGTAAACGCTGTACACTGAAAAATTAATTGCTGTTGCATTAATTTAATATAAAGTGCTTAATATGCATAGTTTTTCCCGGTATAAAAAGCCTATATGTTCTTCCAATATATACTTTATCTATGTGCCAAGTTTCATCCAAATCTGTTGGGCAGTTTTTGCGTGAAAGAGGAACAAACATCCATACATACAAACTTTGGCGTTTATAATATTAGTACGATATTAAAATGGAAACGCAGCACTACGTGTATACGAGTATGTATTTTTTAAATCCCTAGCTTTCCCCCGCGGTTATACACGCGTTCCCTAAAAACTATTACCACGGGATGAAGATAGCTGTCATTCCAGACTATAATTTATCTCTGTGCCAAGTTTCATCAAGATTCGTTCAGCACTTTTGGCGTGATTTAAAGACAAACATCCATCCAAACTTTTGCATTTATAAAAGTAGTAACATTTTTAAATTTATTTTTATATGAATGTTAGTTTCTAATTGATTTGTTATTTACATCATAAATTAACATGGGTATCTATTTAAATTGAAATATATCATTTTAATTAATATTTTTTTATTGTGTAATGTGTCATGGTAGTTTTTTTTTTATTTCCCGCAAATTTTTAAATTCAGTCAAATAACCTTAATAATAAATATAATAGGGATGTGTTCTGACATGTCAAATCAGCAATTCTTTATGAAATGTCAACATGATCGAATGTATGGGGATTGGTATGAAATAGCAAGTTGTGACGTCATAATTGTCAGCATCAAATAACACACTCTTTATGATTAGATCGGTACTTAAAAATCACATGAATGATTTAATTTTGATCATATTTGCTGTTTTCGTATATTTTTGGATGTTCAATACACTGATTAGTGTTTGATAATTTTTCTTTAATATAGGAAAGTTATCTATTGTCAAACAAAACAACTTGTAGTTTCTATGGTAACCAAACTGATTAACTACTTATTCATATTTTTTTATTATACATATACTTAAGCCTATACGTAACGGACTCGCAGATGTACAAAATTCAAAAATTCTAAACTCAAAACCATTTATTCAGTTTAGGCCCTCGAAAGGCACTAATGAAGGTCAAATTTAAAGGTACTGAAGCTTCTACCCAAATGCATTTCCAGTGGTAGGGGTAATGGCAGTCAGGTTCCATTTCCCATAGAATCCGCCCAGTTTACTAAAAATTATATCTTTAATTAATTTTCCCTCTTCATTATAATGAAAAATATATAAACGGCTTATCCATATTAATATCTTACAAACCACAAAGTGGCCCAACTCGCTGGGGTTTATTGATTGACAAGCGCAGACTTCGATTAACTTCTCGCAACTTGGCACAGACATTAGCTTTACACGGGGCCTGTAATGAAATAATAAGTAACATTAATAAAATCGTATGTCTTATTTTTATTCATATTTTATTAATTAATATACCAAACTAGCTAATAAACTTTGATTCAACCGTAATGAGGACATTTGAAAGAGAATCAAACATAATTGGGGCATAATTCTTTGAGTCAGTAAGCTGAAGTGACATTCGGTAGGCCACATAAAAGATTTTTTGTTGGTTTGGCCACAGATTAAACAATAGTGAATTAATCATTAGACCTATAGTAATTTAAAACGTAAAAAAATATCATCATAAAAATGTAGTATTGCATATGATAATTAATGCTGTTTTGTAGTCAATTTAAAATTTGACTGAGTTACTTAAACCATTATTTATTTCTAGTACTTACGCATCTAACCTTAAACCGTTTTATAAAAATAATATAATAATAATTAATAATAAATTTTCACAGATAATATAATATACTTACTCCTCCTGAAGTATTTTTGCTGCTGAAAACATGGCTTGAAAGCTTTGTTTTCCAGTATCATTTGAGTTAATTGGATACGATAGTAATCATTTAATTATTTGGTTTATTAACAAGTGGCAACGCTAATAAGACAAATTAGAATGTGAACGATCGACTCCTAGCGAGGCGCATAAATCTCTGCACGAGATTTTATTGGATCTTAAAAAAATGTCTGATCATGACGAACCATTCAAGGGGTAATTGGGTTCACCGGCTTCACATAAAATATGAGTTCTTGGCTTGAGAAGGTTTTATAGAGAACATAAACACTTTATTGTATTTTGTTCGTATCTCTTTATACACTAACTGTTGTACGTAGATACTGAAAGTCAAACAAATTAATTTTCTTATTTTTTTGGAATTTTATTTGTTAAAAAAAGTATGTGCGTTCTTTCGACCGAAACTCGTAGAAACTGCAAGATTTTTTGTTTTTCCAATAAATAGTAGTAAACCTTTTTACCTACTCATTGCATGTGTATTCAAGAGAAATGAAAATCGTTACATCAACCGATCGACCGCTTTTTTTAAAGTAGGTACATTATTACTCGGGTTTTTCTCCTAATACTGAATGTATTAAGAGTACTATGAAATATAATGTTAATAACGTTAATAATTATTTAAGATCCATTAGAAAATATTATTAACCAGGCTAAAAAAAACTTTCAAATGTCTACGTTTCAGCAGCAAAGTTTCCAAAGTCATAAAATAAAAAAAACATTTGGAGAATAATCTTGTGTTGCATACAATTGAGTTTGACCGTATTAAAGAATTCGCAATTTCTTACAAAACGGCTTAAAGTCATGAGTCTTTTTCATTTAAATGAGCAACTAACAGTGGAAAGTTGTTACGCTCCTGTTGTTATATAAAGCATAACTGCAATTCAAGCTAAAGACAAAGGTGCGCGACACAGAGGCACACCAAAATTGCCATTCAACATTTTCTGAGCGAGTTCCACTTCAAGTGAGGTTCATTTGAGCATAAAATTACATTGTCTGACATTGTCGGGTGGCAATGAACTGCACTTTGACATAAAATTGCTTTGGACGCTATAAATCCATTTCATTGCCTTAATAAAGGATGACTAAGGAATTCGATAGGTGAGCCATCATTCCCCTCGGCCATCTATCATAGGTCATAGTCGTTAATTAAGTTCCTCTTAGTTTTTTAAAGAAAACAACAAGTTTTACAATCGGTCACTCTTAAATATTTTCAATAGCTATATTGTTCATGCCATTACTGGTGATTCTTATAAATTGCATGCATTGGGTCGTCGCCTAATTTTGTATGTTAACAATAACTAACGAGGTAATAATGTTATGCGAACGTTTTCTCAAAACTACTTTCCATAATCTTTTATAATATTTAGTTGTACCTTTGTCAATCAAAAGTGGTTAATCCACATTTTGTGGTTGAAATAATAACCCTCGTTAGCTTCAACAAAGAGTTGGAAGATATGTAAATTTGTGAAAGGGCCGACTACAAAAAATCCAGGCTCATGCGTGTAACAGGTGCGTTCTTGATCCTGATTTCTAATAGTAGCATTGGGATAGTAATTACTGAGTGAATCTGGTATTGAACGTGCTGGAATACTTTTACTGTCGGTCGACCGCAAACTCTCGATTTTTTTTGTGATTCCCAAAGGACATTTGTCTGTATGATTATATAAAATTATTTTATTTTTCGTTTAAAACATGTGTGTTGGCAGATGTTTTCCATTTGGTCTGTTTACACAATATAACTTGACGTCCTTGTTTTCTTTGGCTTTTCAACTTATTCTATTGTCTTACCTATTTGTGTCGACTACTACAATAGCGACGAAGTATGAGTGTTTGTGCTCAGTTTTTAGATCATTCGTTTCTATATTAAACATCATCAAATTGTTTCTTCATGGAACTTACATAAAATAACTAAAAAAGATTCTTCAATATTTTAACTATTCATATACAACCTTTTCCAACAGTATTAATGTTTTCCGGAATTAAAGCTTTGTCTTTATTATACAGGGATTATTAGCTTTGAAGCACGGAAAGAATTTTGGAAATCGCCCGAATCGTTTCGAGATCACCTACATCGAAGGTCATTCAATATTTTATCTCTATTATATCTATACTTTCGACCAATGCTAATAAGTATTTATTTCAAAATTATTATGCACATAAAAGAAATTATCAATATCAAATGCCAGTAAATACATCTAAGGAGAGCTTTAAAGAAAACGCTTACAATAAAGAAATGTGATATCTACTGTTTCACAGTAGCTTCTGAAATGCGCGGGCGTTGGCGCTTATCTGGTAAGAGCGAGCTGGATTTATGAGCCATCTCACCACTTCGCGTCTGAACGCAGCACCGTTGAAACCCTATATAGTCCCGAGTTATGCCTTAAAATAGTTTTATAACTTATAGCGCACAAGCAGTCTTAAATCAATTCTAGTTAAATTGTACAGTTACCGACAAAATTAATCAAACGGTATCATTATCACTAGGTGGTGTGGCAAACTCATCTAATTTACACATTCATTTACTGAAGTAAGTAGAGTTTAAGTCGTTTTCGATGATGATGAACTTATCGATTTAGTAGGAGTGTTTTGAAAAGGAGTACACACAATGTGTCTATCAGGCCTTAGGGGAAATGAATCAGACGTAGATAACGACCTGGAAGTACTCGTATATATTTATAACTACATAATATATATAGTATACTATAATCTCTTTTTAATAAATAAATATCCCGGGACATTCTTTACACACGGCCATCTGGTCCCAAACTAAGCAGAGCTTGTACAATGGAAACCAGATAACTGATATACTACTTTTTTTCTTCTAAATACATACTTATATAAATATTTACACCCAGACACAGAACAAACAGACATGTTCATGTACACAAATGTTTGTCCTGGGTGGGAATCGAACTCGCGACCTTCGGCTTGGCAGTCAGAGTCGCTAACGACCAACCCAACTGGCCTGTCAAATTGTCAACTTGTTCGAATACCAGTACTTAGGTAGATAATTTTGTGCAATAGGCATTACCTATACCTTTTAGAAAACAAGAAACTCTTTGAAGTAGCAAACCAACAGACATTATAAAGCAGCCTATCTCACCCTCTGACTCTCTAGATTAAATGAAAATATGGTTATGATTGTAGTCGTAAATGTTGAATAGATATAAAATATAATAATATTTATATGTATTTGCATCTTTAACGTAATATGAATAGCTGCTAAGTTCGAATACCTTTCTGAAAACAAAACAATTGTTATTATTAAAAGGTTTTTATAATGTTTTATACTTTCTATGTGAATGTGAAAAACACACTAAGTGTTAGTGTAAAATCCCTATAGATATATTAGATTTGAAAGTCATTAATATTTTATAATTTTAGTGACAAAATTAATTACCTAACTCTTCGTCTATATAAAACACTTACCTTAAAGACTCGAGTAAGAATTTTACGTAAGTTTCCATAATATTACATTTAACAGTGGCACGAATATCTTGGTCATGAATATAAATCATGAGCCGTTGATTGGTCGGTATTGTTGTCGGCGCCGCGTAGAATGGTAGCCTCCGCAGGCTTTCATTCGATCCGTGTAATAGTGGTAAGCCGATTGCGAGTTTTATACCCGAGTCTCGGAGACCGTATTTTATTTCCCTCTGAGAGGATTGATTTATTCGCACCACGGCAATTACACTTCTTGTGCATGTTTGTATAAGAGCTGTAACTCCGTTAAGTTAATCATCAGCTTGTTGTATGAAAATGTTATCGGAGTTTTTCAATCAGCAATCGATACGTTTATAATTGCCAATTAAATTAGCGCATTTTTTTTGTAGTTATCAATTAGATAGGTATTAATGTGCTTATTCGTTATGAAAATTCTATCTTCAAGCTCTATTAAGGAGAATAGTTACATGTTTGTATGTATGTTATATTGAACAGGTGTAGTGTATTCATTATGTTATCTACTATAGTTATATAGGCACAAAGGTTTTTTTTTTCAATAGAAAATATAACTGTTTAGTTTATTGTACTTATGCGCAATTGATTTTACGGACCGTTTTGTGTATTAGTTAGATATCCAAACATAACAGCCAGAGACAAAACATTACTTTGCATGAACATGTCTGATTATTCTGTATCTATAATAGTATAAACATTTTTTTATTATAATATATATTAATTATATTTCTTTCTTTATTAGTTTCTTAGAAACGCCATACACGGTCGTACACTTACGATGCATCATTAACTGAAAATCATAAGTGATTCGAAGATCTAGCCTCTCATAGGACAATGTATCCTAGTTTGAGGAGTTAGGACTCATTTCTAATACTTATTTTAAGATGTTTAGTCTTAACATGGAACCTAAGTATCTGCGTTTATCCTAATGTAAAATGTTCTATTTTTTTTGCCAAATAAACAATTTTTTTATTTTATATGTACGTTTATTATATATTAAAAGCTGTACGTATATCTATATTGTAAGTCTAGTTTCATATAACAATCTATGCGTATCTTAGCTTAGTATAACAGATGTCCTAGAAATGAGTAGGTTCTACCTAAAATAACAGAAGAAATTATTAAATATTTGATTTATCTCACTATGTAGTTACTGATATAAAGTTCTCTAATACAAGAATGGAGCCCTTGAAAAGCTACAATAATGTGACCTAAGTATTCGGTCGGTTCTCGGGTTCGGTGTGCGGTCGCATCTCACTGTGACGAGCAACGATTGATCGATGATTATGTCTCCATCCCGAACCTATGTCCCGGGCTCTCCCAGGCTCTCCCGGGCGAGACAAACTTACTACACCGTTATCAACGGATTCTGTAACTCTTGATCTTGATCCTTGTGTTTTGATAAAGGCTATAAGTGTTTCCGTAGTATTTGAACTGATTTAACTATTAACTATAAGGATATAATAACTTAAGTAAATAAATAAAAAAAAACTATATCCTGTTCTATTAATGTCATAAATACAAATGTTTGTGAGTATGGATGTCTGACTGTATGGATATATGGATGTTTGTTACTCTTTCACGCAAAAGCTGCTAAACGGATTTCGATGAAAGTAGGCAAAGAGACATATGAAAACAAAGAGCATTCTCTGGACATATAGGGCACCTTTTATCCTAGTAAATGTAACATCTTTAGCTAGGATAAGGGATAGCTATTCGTTAATATGGTGAAATGTAATCTACACTAATATTATAAAGAGGAAAGATTTGATTGTTTTTTTGTTTGTTTGTTTGCACTGAATAGGCTCCGAAACTACTGGACCGATTTGAAAAATTCTCACACCGTTCGAAAGCACTATCCCCGGGTGACAAAGGCTATATTATATTTTCAAAAATTTTTGGGATCCTAACGCAAACTCCAATAATGTAACCCTAGGTGTAAAGAAATTACCTAAAAATTCCTTACGTCGTGTGCGCTGCGAAAATAATTTTGAAATGACATGAAGTGAGATAGTATAGAGAATACGTCGGGAACGCGGGTGATATATTATATACTCGTATATATATTTATTTTTTTATTTCAGGCGGGATTGCGATTGGCCTTAATCTCACCTGATGGTAAGTGAAGATGATAATATTTTGAAACAGTACCTGGTAAAATTAATTTTATATATAGTATTTAGATATTTGTTGGGTTCGCAGCCGAAACCGCGGGGCGAATGATATCTATTTAATAAAGAAACCTTACTGCAATGATCAAAACTATGATACAAGGTATCGTCTCGTTCTACCTGTGTCATTCACTGCGTCGGTGCAGGTTGCTCCGCTTCACAAAAAACTCCTTTAGAATGTAAATCAGCACAAACCGACAAAGCAAATTGTCACAAATAAACACTGATACATTTAGTTTTTTATGAAAGTTTACAAAAACCTGGTCGCATCAGTAAAGGGTCAGATTTAAGCCAATCAATCTAAGGTAAAAATTTCTTTTATTGATTTTTTGCTACCGCCCGTTTAACTTATTCTTTGTGACTCTGAACTTTGATTGTTATCCGTGAGACTTTTGATCAAATACAAATGTTTCCTGTCAGAGATTAAGAGCACGCCAGTTTTTAAATAATTGTACTCCATATAGTATTTAATTGATAGGTGGGTACCTACTTCTTTATTAGAAGGTACACGTTGGTTTAGGTTACCTACCTAATGAAATTGGGTTTATAATAGAAACACAATTATTTTAATGGATTTTCTTATCCTACTAATATTATAAACGTGAAAGTTTGTATGTATGGATGTTTGTTTCTCTTTCACGCAAAAACTACGCAACGGATTTAGATGAAACTTGGGACATAAATAGAGCATTTATTGGAATAACATATAGGCTTTTTATGCCGGAATGCTACATCCCTCGGGAACGCGGGCGAAACCGCGGGAGACAGCTAGTATTATATATAACCTCCGCAGTTTCACCCGCGTTCTCGAGGGACATATAAACCTTGCTCTTCAATACTTCAGTCTGTTGATGAAAACCGCATCAAAGTCCGTAGCGTAGCTTAAAAGATCTAAGTATACAGACGACGGGAAGCAATTTTGTTTTATACTGTGTAGAGATATGACGATGGATTAGAACATAAGGCTTAGTGTTCTGGCTAGTTTTGTTACTGTAATGAAGCAAATAGATGAAAAACTTCATTAGCTTTACACCCTTCGCACATGTTCTAAAATTTGTGTTATGTTCTTAAATCCTCCCAGGAAGCATGCTTTAAACAAACTAAACATGGCTCAATTAATATTTATTAAATATCCATTTTTTCTCGGATACAGGTGATAAAATAAAAAAAAGCAAGTAAGCCTATATTTAGTCATATAATAAGATATACAAACATAATAAAAATAAAGGTTTTTGAAGTACAAAGTATCTAGTTAACTCTAGTTCAGTACGACCTAAATTTCCATTACTCAACTCCATATGGAAATAGATTGAGTGATCCAGGCAGGTGTTTCATCATATTCACGAAACTGTAGCCTTAATCTCAAATCTTAATAAAACAAAAAGACTAAAGATTTGAATACGTTAGTCCAAATATTGATTTAACCCTATCAACGACGGAAGCAGGTGCCCGCCGCACGCGCCTTCCCGCTCCGAATCAATAAGCGTTTCTCAAAGAACTATGAAATTAAATGATAATCACGACCTTTTTTAATATTTATATAAGAAGTTAATAAGTACATTTGGAATGTATTAACATAGATCGTCAACATTTAACTTAATTTATTACGAAATATTTTATACTATTAGGTACTATACCTACTAGTAGGTACCTACGTTATTAGACGTTACGAGTATAACCAGTCGTAAGTGCCTGTAAAGGCTTTTTTAATAAAAAAATATACAAAAATAAAATAAATAAAATTAAAAACATAAACAAATAAATAGAATTTAAATTCCATTCCTTTCATTATTTCAGTAACCATTATACAATATCCCATCTTCATTTAGGTACAGGAAAGAAATTGGCAACACCTGAACGGTACACAAGTAACTACGATTGCTTAAACTTTAGTTTACTTTAACTTAGACAGGCCAATTGCCTTGGTGGTTAGCGACCCTTGCTGCCAAGTCGAAGGTCGCGGGTTCAATTCCCACCCAGGACAAACATGTATGTGCATGAACATGTCTGTTTGTTCTGTGTCTGGGTGTAAATATCTATATTTGTATGTATTTAGAAAAATAAAAAAGTTGTATATGTAGTTTATCAGTTATCTGGTTTCCATAGTACAACCTCTGCTTTGTTTGAGATCAGATGCCTGTGTGTAATAGAATGTCCCAGGATATTTACTTAAACTGTCGACAAAATACATAACAATTATATTTTTGTTACTGGTAGGTACCAGAACCATTACACATTATGCTCATATTAAATTGCTACACTTCTTCAAAGTAAGTTATCTCCTCTGTGTAATTGAAACCTGAACCAAAGAAATAATGCCGTAAGTACACCTATACCTATAGATAAGTATCAATATTTATTTTATATAAAAATGTTAGCGACCTCTGCATTCACACCGCCATTATTCATTTTAACGGTTTGCCGGCACCCATGAGAGGGTTGTGCGTCACGCTTCACTCTGATGTTACGGATAGATACGATAACGTACCTAAGCCTTTTTGAGGCAGATGCATAAACTCATAATTGGGCCGTATCAAAACATTAGTAGTTTGGGAACATACAAATTAGGGTCACTTCTACCGTATAGATATATACTGGCTTAAATTTAACTTAGTCAATGTATATTTTTTATGAATTGTTAGAGTGTGAGTACTTTTATAACATTAATTTTAACTCATATCCAGTCAATGGATCTTCGAAGATGATTAAAAGGAAACTTGGAAGTTGACTTACGAAGTCCAAATTTTGTATCAACTTCTACATAAATAAATACCGTAGAATACATATGTGTGTCTGCCTGTTAGATATGTTTTAATTTTTTTGTATTAACAATAAATGGTATTAACTTTAATGTTCTAGTATATCATGAGTGACTTGATGGACAATTAGCGTAATGCTAGGCGCAAACAAATATTTTTTTAATATGTAGTGATGATGTGGTTAAAGGTTAAGAAGTTGACCAGTTGGCTTGGTGATTAGAGACCCTGACTGCCACGACAAACATTTGTGTGCACGGACATGTCTGTTTGTTCTGTGTCTGGGCGTAATACCCTACTCATTTTATAAATGTGAATGTATGTTTGTTACGATTTCATGCGACAACTACTCAACCGATCATCATGAAACTTTGTAGGTACACATATTCTTGGATTAGAAGTAACAAAGGATACTTTTGTGCCGGGAAAATGTTACATCCCTTGGGAACGCGGGTGAATCCGCCGGGGACAGCTAGTATGTATATAGGAATGTATTTATAAAGTAGTGTATGTAGTATACCTATCAGTTATCTGGTTCGATACTACAAGCTCTGCTTAGTTTGGGATCAGATGGCTGAGTGTAAAGAATGTCGTAGGATATTTATTTATTTAATAGCTAAGGTACTGTAAGGAACGTCTATGCAACCGCACTGGCCGTTACTACTGTTACTGGCTGAGGATAATTTGAATTAATAAGTAAATATTCGTTGTTTAAAAAAAGAAAGATATAATGACAGTGTGCGAGCACGGGTAAAATTAATTGATGGACTAAAATATTAAAATAAATAATTAAAATCTGCTTATTTTTTTTGTAATTACGCCCCCGTTCACTACAGTACCTAGGCATGTACACAAAATTCCTCACATCATAATACACGTTTCAAATGCTGCAACAAAAACAAAATCCCTATCATTCTCGTAAAATCTTAAATAATAGGGTAATTTGTCAGAGCTAAGCAGTTTGCATATGAAATCGCGTATCCAGCCACTCCAGCCGAGGGCGACTGATGACTTTTAAACACTCGCTCGTATAGACACTTCCAATAATAAAGAGTGATGTAACCCTATTTGAAGGGTTAAAGCTGATTTAGGGGCAGATTATGGCACGCAAGCATTTTTATTTTATTTGAGAAACTGCTGATAAGGTGTGCTAAGTTATCAATTAAAATAGGGAACTATCCTGTATTCAAGACAGAGCGGCGGCCTTACCCATTGCGAGGCTCCGGGTGGCATGTTATTGCGAGGCCCTTTGTCCTTCGTGAAAAGTATGTGATGCGAAAGTAAGTCTGGTTGTTTGGTTTAGGTATTTGACATGTTTGACAAGAAATGCTAAAGTTACACAAATACATAAAATTTGAAATCCATGTTTTTTTTTAATTTGCTTGGGTTGCGCGAGGCCTCTTCAAGAGCGAGGCTCCGGGCGATTGCCCCGTTCGCCACCCCCTAAGGCCGCCTCTGATTCATGATAAATGATCAAACACTAACCAGTGTATTTAACGTCAAAAAATTCACGAATATATCAATTCTAAAGCCATTTTCACTACAAAATAATAAGCAAATACGTACCCTAATATCAATTGCGTACCTAAACTAAGTACATTTTCTTGCCTTTGAATAATGCTTGTCAAAACATTTTTGGCCATACGTAAACTATAATACCTTCAAGAGCAAATTCTGTATAAAAAAAAAATTATTGGAGTTCCTGACAAAAAAATTGAAAGTGCTGATGATATTGGTGCTGCCATCTATTGTATTTAAGGCAAACTATTTAAGAGCCACAGTCATTGTGGTAAAGATGCTTGCTATCTCGGTTCCTTTATTTCTCCACAGATGTCACTGTTATTTATAAACACTGCCATCTATGTTTGTTACCCAAAACTACGAAGTACTGATAGAAAGCTAGGATTAGTGTGATATTTTATTTTAGTACACTTGGTACTTAAAAGATGGCTCTCTTTTAAGATATTTATTTTCTTCAAATAATCGTTGTATTAACTTTTCCTGAAGTTAGCAGCTTATAAATATGATCAATATTGTCTATTATTATGTATTATGAGTACTGAGCGATACATTCTTATTAGACTGGAATGTGTAGAGATCTATGTCATAGAGGTGTACCCTACTGGAGGCGGTATTTTTCTGGTTTTTGACTTGTGAAAACTTGCATATAGTAGGTACTACACTTTTGTTAACCGCTGTGTGCCCTGTCTGTGGTTATTTAATTTCAGCACCTCGGCTCTCAAATTAAGCGGGTCCAAAACTAGCGTTAGATATAACCTACGATTTTTATTGATTACTAAGACTATTTTCGTTGCGGTACCTATTAATTGCCTAATACCTATGTAGTATTAATGTGATAAGTATAGTAGATATTTTGTAGCTTTTGATTTTTATGTTAAATATGTTTTATGTAAATTTAACAAAAATAGTTACTCTATAATATCCAGTAATGTCGATTTTTACACGCTACCTGTTTTATTATAGATAATAATTATAGTTTGCTCCTAAGACTAAACGGGGTGCGTTGTAATTTCGTTTAACATAATATAATAGGTAGGTATGTACCTAATTTGGGAGTTAATATAATCTACTGTATATTTGTATGTTTAAGAACGTGTAGGTAGGTACATTGACGTAATTATAATAAAATGAGAAAACAAAACAAATAGCGCCCTCGTTGTCTTATGATTTCTTAGGAATTAGGGAAAAAGGATCTATCTATACTTATTTCATATTTTCTGATACTATAGTGGCCGCAAAAACCATCGAATTTCTATTACGATGTAAATTTTCAAATTATTATTTTAGAAGATACTTGATCTGCAATCAAGCCCCAAGGGGCGCCCGCTTCCAATATCTGTAGGACGATTTACGCTGCCTTCAAATTCCCTTTAAAATGTCGGTCCCGGAGCTCCGACCGGTGCAGGTCGATTAAACGATGTCTTGAATACCTAATAGGAGTGGAGTACTCGAATGCTCTCCCGCAATTCACTCTCCGGCGCATAAATTAGCGGTGCGAGCACACAACCGCCGCAATTCCGCAAAAACTCCAATCGTAGAGGAAAGTTTGGCGATTAAGCCATGAGGCGTGGCACGGCCAGGACTGTTCGTGACAGTTAGTGCCGCCACTTATTATAATCCGTTGAACTTTCGACCCTTGTCAAGGTAGGCTAAGAATTAATGGAAATGCCTTCTTTCCCTGATTCATGGTAGACATCATTTTTTAAATTCATATTGCCAAAAGCTTTGACGGCGCCGTATGATGCAAGCCTTCATTGTGCCTGTGTCATGTAATTACTCGTACGTAAGCGCATACAGCGCTCATCTTAATAGAATTAATTTGCATCTTCTTCTATGTGCAACCCTCTTAACAAGTTTGCATAAAATTTGCCTTGTCCTTGTAATTCTAATGACTGTAAATCTAAAATGCTCATTCGGCGAGTGCTGTATTTGGAAATGAGAGATAAATTATTAAAGAGCATCCTAATATTTTTCACTCTTGTCTCTTTCTCTTCCTGGTTATACACAGTCTCCGATATATTGTATCTGGGCTTGTTCGAGGCACAGTAGATGTCTAATAGTGGTCTAGGTAAAACTGAATTTTAAAAAGGCTTTAGTGATACAATTTTGTGCGTATTTATCTAATCATGTAATCAAAATATTAAAATAAAAAGCAGAAAATGAAACTTGAAGATTTAAAACTGAGTTACGTGGATCATGTCGCTTGATTCAAATGTCTTAAATTCTCTTCAAAATAACTGGCGTAATTGTATAATTGGAATACCTGAGATGCTCGTAATGATCGGAATTTTGGAAGCCAGGCAAGTAGGTAAGTAATTATTATAAATTGTTATTTTAAGCGTTGCTAATTATGAGTAAAATATTAAGGTAAAAGGTTTGGTTAATGAATAAATGTTATAGTTTTCATACAACTAATCTTTTTCGAATTAATATTCTTATTGTATATAAGATTAACATATGTAGTAACTTTAGATAAAAGAAATCAAAAGTGCTGAATACTTAGTACATTGTCAGAAATATGTAATTTTGGCCGTCATGTTATGCTGTAAAATGATAATATAGAATAATTAAGTTTGTTGTTGTTATTAATTAAAATTTTTCTTAGACATGTTGGCCGATGTAGGTAAGTAAGGGGTCACCGTTGCCTATGGATATTTCAATTCCAGGGGCATCGCCATTGCGTGGTCGATCTTGCGATATGAAGCAATTAAATGTCATATGTACCTCACTTATTTTCATAATTTCACCGAGCATCTTTATTATTTCTCTAAGTGACACAAATGCACAGCTTCACGAGGGAATTGGTTATTGTTGGTAGTATGGGCCCGTGCAAACTAAAAGCTTCGACCTTATACTTCTTAAATCATCACTCTTAATAAAAAAAGGAGGTTAAAAAGTAAAATAAACCTCGAAGAAGACATAATAACGTTCCTAAGTGAATGTAAGAAATAATCAACATAAAGATATACAATCGAACGGTTTCACTCAAGGAATAGACATTATGATAATCACAGGTACGAACAAAATCACAATAGGATCGGGGATATAAGAAAAGAGAATTCCCAAAGACGATAACATGGCGGGAAAAACGCTACCGTAAACCGAAGGCAATAAAGACTGGCAACAATTTATTTATATGACGCTTCGGGGAGAAGTTATCCGCAGATCCGGGGAACGAACGAGGTAAAATCAAGTTGATGCGTGCCGAAACCGGAATGAGAAAATGAGATATTTCTCTATATCGTAATCACGACTAATCTGCTTTCCGTACCCTGTTGAGTTGTAACATACCAATGTCCATTCTCATTTTCAAACAGTTGGCTTATTTTACGATATTCCTAACGCTTTTATACATTTTCAATTTGACTAGACTTCCCTAAGTTAGGCATTGGTTGGATAGCAAATATGGGATACAGCATCCTTTTTCTACTGACAGACCTTAGCATCTGCTAAAAATATAGTAGGTACTGGCTATGTTGGATGATAAAACTGTTGAAACAAGTTGCTATCATAACTGAGATAATAGTAACTTAAAGGAGGCACTTAAATTTTACTTACTGCGGTAGACTGTAGGCATGTGTGACTCAGCTCTGAACCGTTTCAACAGTTCAGATCACACCTACTTGAACTGTTGAGCTGCGGCTCAAGAGAAAACTAAACAGCTCACTGATTATTTTACAGTCTGTAGTTATACAATCTGCGATCTATTCAGTCATAATGAGTCGTTGTCGAAATGCGGCGCGGAAGCGGCGTAGAGACTCTGTGATCGGTCTGCAATACTTGAGCTGATCTGTGAACTGGTACTCATGCAACCACAGCTCAAGCATTTTGGTTGAGTTACCCATGTCTAGTAGACTGTAAGTATTTAAATAAAAAAGATAGGAACCTGAATTTAAAAAACCATTACACATTAACCTTTAAAAATCTAAAGAATACTAGAGTTTTAATCACCGAGAGAAGTCGCAATAAAAATACACACATTGTTTTATTACCAACTAATAACATGAATAAAAAACACTCCTCCTTATGCAGTTTCTTCCTCATGTCTATGTGAAATTAACACCATTTAAGGACTTCAGATAAAACCCCTTTAAATTGTAAGGAGGAAATCTGTCTCGAGCACTACTGAAGTAAACTTGAGCACTCAACTGTGAAACAAGATGCCAACAGTGTTTAGTTTCAAAACTTCAATCATGATTTCACAGCGTTCAGTCTTCCAGGGCATTAATTGTATGAATATCTACTGATAATCTTAGACAATTAACTAATCGAATGATATTATATATATCATAGAGAAAGTATTGTAGATTACTTCCTGTAATCGTTTAATAAGGAAGTTTAAGCTCACGACTTATTTAATTTTGCTTGATCTACAACTGAGTGAGACTGTTAACGAAATACTGATTATTTTAGTATAATAATATCACTATATACTCAATCTATATATACAATAAACTTATTGCATAAATGCGAAAGTTTGTGACGATGGATGTATGCTACTTAAACTTGCGGCACGCTATAATGGCGGTTTTGACGTTTAACTATGACAAAGAAAAATAACCTTTATACCTTCAAACGTAAGGTGCATTTATTGATTCAACAGCTAATTGTATGATGATGGAAATCAACCTTATTCCAAAACAATACAGTTTCTTTTCCTATGACAATTTGAGCCGTCAAAACGGCCATTTTAGCGTGCAGGTGGTCATCATGTTTGTTGCTCTATCACGCAATTCAATGAAACTGAAAATAAACATGAACATATAAACTATATTTTATCCCGGGAAAATGTTATATCCCTCGGGAATGCGGGTAAAACCTGGGGTGGCTAGTCTGTAATAACATAGCCAGTAATTTTTTTTCACGATATTATATTACTGGCTTGAAGCAGGTAACTATTGGAAGTGAGATGTATGTATAGCGGTGGGTACTGACCGGTATTATGGGTGTAATGATTCATTTGCAGCGAGCATGTTACGTTACGTCGTGTGCTAAAATCTTGCAGCGAACAACGAGCTCGTTGCTGTTCCGGGCGCCTTGTTTCCCCGTACTGCACGAACGCTCGCTGTGTAACACGTTACATTACGCCCCGTAACACTGGGCAGGGGCTCGATTCTGTAAGAAGAATGAAGTAGAATTACACTAATTCGACGATTTTTCGTCGCGGCCTCCGTGCTCTGTCTGTTTCGCTAACTACACTCCTATTACTAATCACGTGAGAGATAAGCTCGCCGAAGCCTTCGTGAAGCAGCTCGCCGACGAAGCTGTATTAGCTGAATAAGGGGGCAGTACCCACCTTAATGTTCTCGCATTAACAATTTTAACAAATATTTTTATTTCTATTCATTTTTGAATTTATTTGTGTTTCTTAAATTGCATAATTATACTTTAAAGTCATTTGCAAGACTATGGTTACACATCCTTTTTTTTTTTTTTTTTTTTTTCTCAGAGGGGAAATGCATTACGCATACCACCGCGCCCGGGGGGGGAGAGACGCGGTGGTTATGTGGGACTCCCACTCGCAAACTCCCCTTCTCATATCAAAAATGAGAAGGGGCCCGAGGGTATACCCACTAAAACCCCTCCGGTGTTCCTTCACACACCTAAGCGCCGGGGGTCGCGGGCACGAATTCAGCTTCCGCAACCCCCGGCTGGTGCTGGCCCGCCATCGCGGGCCCCATCTGGTCGAGGGGGGGAGTGAGGTGTTAACTCCTCCCCCCCGACTTCTCTGAGGGGCGCGCGTGGAACACTACACGCGCGCCGCCACCTCGGGTCCTGATGATGATGGGGGGCGACAGACGGATATGGTTACACATCCTGTCATAACTGGCATGCAACAATTTAGGTAAATGGTAGATATTTAAATGCTTTATAAAACAATCCAAAGTAACCTAAATCCAATATAAATATAATTATAAAAACATTATGCTATAGTTGTGGATCGGTGAAATGAATGGACTCATAAAAGTCGCGTGCATAACTTGATGATGCGTTGCGCGCAGCAACGGATTAAACAGTCAAACTGGAAATTCCACAGGCTTTGCCGTCATGGATAGACATCAACGTACTGTCAGCGTTAACATTCGGATTTGCGGGGATTGGGGATATTAAACAAGCCAGCTCCGGTCGCTACTCTGTGTGTGCCACTCAAATACTGTAAGTATAGGTGCAATCGAAAATGAATCCTATGCGTAGGTATTATGAGAATGAATGTATGAGTGATTAAATTCAATTTTATCCGCGTACCCGAGGAATAAAAACATATTAAAAATCGTTGAAACACGTGTTTAATTAAATCTCTTAATGAGTATAAATGCCAAGTTTGAAATTGATCAAACCAACAAAACACGTTGTTCCGTACAAACCTTGGACCCTCGTTTTACCCCCTTAGGAGGTGAATTTTAAAAAAATTGTGCAAAATTTCAAGTTTCTAACCCTTAATAAAGTTTATGCCCTGCGTTGATATGTCAGTCAGTCAGCTTCTCCTTTTATATAAAAGTACCTGGATGACCGAGGTTAGCTCGGGTTTCCTTTACTAATGTGACTACTGCCTTTTTCTATTTTTTAAATCACTGTCATTAATACTACGAAATAGATGCGATTATAAAGTGTAAGTGCTTTTACCTCTAATGGTATTGTAGCAGTTTTCATTGGCTAAAAACACGGATAAAACGAAGTTTTCTAAAAATGAAACCTAGCTAGATCGATTTGTCGCCCCCGAAACCCCTTGCATACTAAATTTCATGAAAATCGTTGGAGCCATTTCCAAGATCCTAATTATATATATATTATGTTATATGACAAGCATTTGTGTATATGGGTATAAAATATCGATATGTTTTTAAAAAAAATGTTAGTATATCAGTTATCGGGTCAACATTTTGCAAGCTCAGGGGCACGATTCTGTAAGGAAGATGACTCTAACTCGACGATGTTTCATCGCGGCCTCTATGCTCTATCTCTGTCGCTTACACGTGAGAGATAAGCTCTCTGAGGCCTCCGTGAAGCGGGTCGCCGACGAAGTTTGTATTTGCTGAATAATGGGGCTGCTTAGTTTGTGATCACAAGGCAGTGTCACAGAAGAATACCATATATATTAATTTTTTTTACTAGTAAAATGGCTTAATAAACATTATAAATCCTAAAATACACGTACCAAGAAAGATTTTTATCCCCATCAGAAATTTCAAAATAAATAATAAAAAGGTTATATAACATTATAATAACAGAAAATTGAAGCAAAAAGAAATGACATAATGTTGCGTTAGTATATTCCCGGTAGATCCACATTAAATACGATATTCTTTTTTCCTGTTAACGTGGAAAACTCATTAGCTCATTGACTGGGCGGTCAATACTGATAGCTATCACGGAGCCGATGAAATGTAGTAATAGCATCTATTAGGAGCCAATATAAATCATATTATTCCATATTATTTTTATATATCCATAGAGAAATTCTTTAGAAATTAGAATTCCTTTTTCCAATAGGATTTTATTATATTGTTAAAAGTGAAGCATTATTATTAACATATATATACAATGAAAAATACAAAAGCACTTAAAATGAATTTAGTTACTATATTTACACTAATTAAACAAAACCGAAAATATATCTAAAATAAAAGGTCATCTAAATGCTTTATGGTACCCATGATACTAGCGGCGTTACCCCATTGGATGGTTAAGCTTAGTCTCTGGGCAAAAAAGTCCTGGCTCTCAACTCCCCAGAGGCTATGACCAAACGCTTGACTATCTATTAATAAATCCTCAAATGCCCATTTTGTGTCAACATTTTCCAATAATAATTACATATCAAGTTAATTCACAAATACCTAACTAAAACAACATCAATTACATTATAGTTTATAAAGAAAAAACCCAAAAAGACAAACAAGACTAAACAATAAATTTTATTCCACACACCACGCAACTAGAGAATAAGGGAGCCCGTCATTAATAAATCCTTCCTTTAAGTAGGTAGTAAAACAAATGGTAAAATGTACTCAAAAGGTAAGCAAAAAATTGTCGGAGTCAACTGTACTTTAGTCCTACCTGGCAGGAGGGCCCGCCACGCGATACTCGGCCCCAAACATCGCGACCCTCCCGGAGGAGTTGCAGGTCCGCGCTCCGCGGTCACGTATAAATTACTCTGAGGGGAATGGACCTCTCTTTGTTGTCCCGACAAACTTACTTTCTTCCAAGGTTTAAATCCTGACTTGAATTACTATAGGGTCGCACTTTAAAGAACTCTTTAGAGCGCATCCGTTACCGTTAACGTGGATGAAGTAAGTGTGAGGGAGAGATCGAAAACTTATAGGTATTATAAACTTATATTACTGCTATAACCTATTAAAACATGTGTGAATTGAAGGAGTATATGATAAATAACTTCCAAAATAGAATATACAAGTATATTGCATTAAATGAAACACGTGTAAATTAACGGGAAACCCTCATATCTCATATACACCAGCAAAGTACCAGGGAGGGCTCGAAAAAACATTAGCGTTGTAATTTGACACTAATTAACCGTGGACGTTATGGAAGCGATACATCAACACTGTATCCTCACCGCGCCTACCTATCTGTTACTCACCAATTTAACTTGAGACTTGTTGCGTCTAATAACAATATAAAGAGCGTTTGTACTGAGGGTGAGACTGAAGGTCTAGATTATGTGGTCGTTTGTCGCGGGGCATTCATCAGAGCAGTTAATTTGCGAGCAGATGAGTCACAGCACCATCGCTCATCTTGTGTACATATGATTATATGTCAGAAGCACTTGGTGTGGATGGATACTCTCAACCTTGCCTACATACTAGTTATTGACTTTGTAGTCGATTCAGAAACTCTGTTATATTGAAATTGATGTATGGTAAACTTGACACTACAGAAATGATAATGGCGCATCATGTAGCGATACAGGTAATTACATTAATTACACAATAACCTATGTTTGATATTTATGACGATTTTATTATAATAATAGGTACTTAGGTCAAACAAACATGAACATAGTTACAAATAAATATTGTTTTTTTTATTATCTATTAGATTAATATAGATAGTAAAGTCATAATAATCTAAGTGAAATCTAAATGTGAGTTGTTGTGTACTTTCGACCTAAGGAGCCACGCAAACGCCTTTTGAGAACAAAAATAGATATTAGAAAAAAGATTTTAAAAGCAAGCTTTTATTAAATTAATTTACTTAAAGAAATATAGTATTCAAAGTAGGTCTATTTATAAGCCTTATTAAAACCTTTTACAATATTTTCTACTAGGTCCTACACAGTTTAAATAAGTGTAAATATCTATAAAGGTTTTTTATTTGCACATTTTTATTATTTAGCTCTATATTTATAACGGAAATGCGCACATATGTCAAACTTATGTAAGGATAATACAGTTACGGAAATACATACTTATGTCAAATTAATGTTAAGATAGAAGAGCAAACTACCTAAATTAAAACAACAAAGAATAAAAACCGACTAATTGTGAGACAAGTACTAAATGTATATTATTCAAGAATTATGTACAAGTACTCTAATTATAAGCCTATTTAAATATTTCAATATATACAATGAAAAATACAAAAGCACTTAAAATTAAATTAGTTTCTATAAACACATATTACACTAATAAAACAAAACCGAAAATATAAAAATGAATCCCTATTTTCTTTAGTCATAGCATCACGCATGGACGGCTGGACCGATTTCGCTAATTCATTTTTTGTTGTGTTTGTTATTGTCAGGAGAGGGTTATTATAAAAGAAAAAATTAAGAAAGTTGCTTGGAAAATTAGAAAATTTAAGAAAACATAACGACCATATTAAGTTAGTTAAGAGCAATCACGCCTAAGTTCAATTGTCAAGAATAATATACATCTGACGACGAAGATATTCAGGCTTTATCCTTGTACGATTCATTATAACCAATGCTAAAGATGTAGATACAAGATCGCATAATTTCATGCATTGTTTTTTGCATTGTCCGTATGAAAAATTCAGAGGAATTAAGCAGCTGTGTCGGGTTGGTACAATCGTAAACATTTCATAGTGTTTTTACGACCTAACCCTACGGACGGCGGTCTGTAGGCGGACATTCTGTAATTTCTTTTATATGCGGAGCTGAACTTATTTTATAAGGAACAAACATAACCCGCGGTATCCGCAATATTAATCAATTCCGACTTAAAACTTTTTCGGTTACATATGTGTTTTTTTACTACGAAGTAGGCAAACAAGCTAACCGCCTGATGGTGAACGGTCACAACCTATCTATGCTTGCAACACCGAGGGTATCACTCTAGCAGTGTCGACGCTATATCTATGTTTAAGCGTAACCCATATTGGGCCTTATGGCTTCATTCTGAGTATGAAATCTAAAAAGTTTATGAAAATATAAAACCTATAAATAAGTTACCAAGAAGGCAACATATAATATAACATTATCGCGTACCCATTATAGACTACAGTCACACTGTCTTGTGTAAAAAAGGCAATTATCAAAATGAAATAAGATAGTATTGTTTATACACAAGCTTTAATCTAATATAGGCACGTGTTTAGTATTTTATTGGACTAGCAATTAGATGATAGTCAAGTCTATTTTTAGAGATGTTCACTGAAGGAGCACTAATTACTGTCTTTGATAGTTTATTCCACGAACGCATTAGCCCACACGATTTGGACAAGAAGTGTTTTGAAATTGTTTACGCTTTACCAATTTTACCAGCGTCCTTTCTGCACCGAATTCAAATCTTATATATAAACTAGCTGACCCGGCAAACGTTATTTTGCCACATTTACCCAATATGCACACAAAATTTCATGAGAATCGGTAAAGCCGTTTCGGAGGAGAACGGTATCTAACACTGTGACACGAGAATTTTATATATGTATTAGAAAAAAATTAAATTACGTGTGAACTGTGGACATTCGAAACTGATTTTTTTATGAGATTTTTGTATATACTCAAAACCATAAATTTGGATTCGGAGACGGATTACCTACAACGCATGTCGGCGTTGTAACAGTTAGTTTTTAAATATTTTACCTTCAGTGTTATTTTTAATGAGCCCCAAGTGTGTTCTTGGCTTCCAAAGTCACACATAAATAATAAATATATTTTTAAAAACTTAGCTTAGGTTACATATGTTTTTGTGATGTCCTTTCAAGCAAAGATTTGCTTGTGTTAGCATTTTATAATATCGGGAACATATACAGAGTGTTACAAGACTACCCGTAAAACCGAAAGGAGGTTAAATGGAAGCTTATAACGAGTCCATTCACAATATTTAAGAACCGTAGTAACGCTGTATAACATACCCCAAAAAAAAAGAAACACTGATTTTTATGAATGAAAAATAGAAAACCTATTAAAGAAGACAATTATTAGGTAAATTTACTAGGGTTGGTGTTGGCGTTGATAATGTACACTAATATTATAAAGAGGAAAGATTTGTATTTTTGTATGTAACGAATAAACTCAAAAAGTACTGGACCGATTTTAATAATTCTTTTTTCATTTGAAAGCTACATTATCACTGAGTAACATAGGCATAGGTATTTATTGCTAGAATGGCTTAGGGATCCTTACTAAAACTCCAATAATGTAACCCAAGGTGTCAAAAAATACCTTAAAAAATCCTTAAATCGCGGGCGCTGAGAAAACTATTGATGGTAGAAAGAACAAGATAATGTAGCATCCCTCGAGAACGCGGGTAAAATTAATTATATTTTTACGGGGTATTTTGTAACATGTTGTATAATAATTTACCTAAATTTTGTTTTATAACCTCGCATATTACACACACTTATCCAATACAAGATAAGCGAAATATTATGCAAAGTATCATTTACTTTCACGGGCTTATAGCCGAGATCTAATTAAGTTAATTAAGCATTTACATTAATTTAAATCGGCCCTGTTCGTGTGTATAAAATCGATATGGTAAAGCTTACAAATAACGGCGCCTACGTAATGTTTATTAGAGGCAAACATTAAAGTTCGTAAGCAACATGAAGACCTTGCCCCCGCGGCACTTATTCCTAGTTTGATGTTTGATGTCGAGTTAGGTCACAATACGGGTCTTAAGGTTAAATATTAGATCATGTACAATATTTATGTAGACTAACTAAAACCGTCGCTTGTTTCGAGTACTACGAAGTTTTAACAATAGGAACATTGACTTATTAGTGTTTAGAACCAAAATCTACAAATCCTATGACGACCTAATGAATTAATACTTTTCAAGTGACATTGAAATACTAGCCAAGTTAACAAAGTTACTTATTTAATTTTATCTTTCTTTTTGATTAGTATATACAAAAAGAAATATCTAGTAACCAATTCCGCTGGATCTCCTTCTTTGTCAAATCCTAAAAAAGGAAATTCAACAGGATATCGACACGTGTTTCTCTTCTACACAGCATCTTCTTGAAGATTACTTACAATGGCTTTCCGCAAAGTCACGCGTTACGGGCAAAATTAATATACGATTCCGATCTAAAATCGCAAAATTAAAATAAATTTTCGACATAACATGCAAATTGAAATTTCTGTCAAATAGTTCATCAATCCAAGGATTTCAGATCAGGATTTCATATAAATTTTGGTCGTTAGTAAATTATTTTTTTAATGAAACTGAATCACTTATAAGTGGTATCTAGAGTAGTAGAGCTCTTAGTGCAGAGTTCGTCTGGGGAAGTACTACCACCTTACCCATTTCCGCCGTGAAGCAGTAGTGCAATTGTATTACTGTGTTTCGGTTAGAAAGGTAAGGGGGCCGGTGAAATTACAGGCACATGAGACTTAACAACTTCACGTCTCAGGGTCGACAACGCATTGGCGATGCCCCTAGTGTTGCAAATGTCCATAGGCGGCGGTGACCACTTACCATCAGGTGGACTGTCCGCTTGTTTGTCGGCCCACGTGGTATAAAAAAAAAAGTGGAAGTGGAACTAATAAGTGGAAGATATTACAAAATCCGTAACCTTTATATACTTATAACCTTGATACTCTTGGCGTGGTTCACCGTTATTTTATAAGGTTGTGTATTGAACTAACCTTCGTGTCCTCATTAATTTTCACTAGTTTGTCCTGCGATGTGGTTTTCGTGCGGCCCTAACATAAATTCCTAGATAACTTGGACAAACAAGTAGTCCAAATAAGTACAATGTGCCCTTAGTGACGGAAATGTTTGTAAATCGAAATAAATAATTAACGCGGTGCGTACTAAAAACCGTGCGTCGGTAATTTACTTGACATTTTTATAATGCACATAGGTAGGTTTTTATGTATAATACATGTGACATCCCACGGGAATGCGGGTAAAACCGCGGGGGACAGCTAGTACTTATATATGTATATCATGGGACAAAACAAACATATATGAATGGCGAGTGGTCAAGTATCTAATCACCACGCCGACCAGCGTGTTCTTATCCCAAATTAATGAGCTTCTTTAACGGGCCAGTTGGCTTGGTGGTTAGAGACCCAGACTGCCAAACCGAAGGTCGCGGGTTCGATTCCCACCCAGGACAAACATTTGTGTGCATGAACATGTCTGTTTGTTCTGTGTCTGGGTGTAAATATCTATATAAGTATGTATTTAAAAAGTAGTATATGAAGTATATCAGTTACCTGGTAGCCATACTACTAGCAGTACACACTGCTTAACTTGGGATCAGGTAACCATGTGTGAAGAATGTCTAGGGATATTATTTATTTATTCTACTATAGGCACTAAAGGTAGTATCGTAACCAGCTTACTGATGAACTACAAAATAATGATTCTTTTAAAATTTATCTTTCATAAATACCTAGCTATAAAATGAAAGATAATGATTACTACCCACAGTTTCAGTGCTAGAGGCACGAACATAAAACTTTTCAAAAGTATTGGATATCAAAATTAGACCTAAATATAAAAATAAATTACGTTTCAATAATGCATTTGCTGATTGTCTCAAAATTTTACATAAATGAAATAAAAATAATTTTATTTTCTCCAAATTCACGTACATAAACCACAATATCCCAAGACATACTTCACACATGGTTACCTGATCCCAAGTTAAGCGGAGTGTACTGCTTGTAATATGGCTACCAGGTAACTGATAAACTACATATACTACTTTTTAAATACATACTTATATAGATATTTACACCCAGACAGAACAAACAGACATGTTCATACACACCAATGTTTGTCCTGGGTGGGAATCGAACCCGCGACCTTCGGTTTGGCAGTCAGGGTCTCTAACCACCAAGCCAAATGGCCCGTCAAATACTGATAAACACAATTTAGGCAAAAAGAAGATTTAGTGTCTGAATTTCATGGTGAGAAAAGAAGGCTTACTACTCAGCTTAAGGTTGTACCCACTACGCTAATATTCTGTAGTCGCCTGTGAGTGTGCGTAAAGAAAAATTAATAAAATATTTAGTACCAAGTAGATACGGGTTTACAACAGAGAAAGTATGGAGTGCAGCGTCGTATATGCATTTAAAAAAATTAAGAAGACCCTTCTTCAATTAATTTAACTAATGAGGCGTGGTACCTAAATATAAATTTCCTAAATTCGGCTCCTATAAAAGTGAGAGGGTAAATACCTTTTAAAGGATATTCTTAACCTTATTATTCACAAAAATTCAAAATTCAAAGCCATTTATTCAGTTTAGGCCCTCGGGAGGCACTATGAAAATCAAATTTAAAGTTACTGAAGCTACAACCGGTTTGGAAGTCAGCCTTCAATTGAGAAGAACCGGCAAGAGACTCAGCAAGGTTACATTCTTTTTTATTTTTTATATAAATTTTATCTATTCTGACTTTTTGGCTATTTTATAATATCAATTTTATATGTTTTTATATTTACAAAATACTTAATATAGGTAACATTGAAAACAAAAAAAAAAGAAGAAATATCAAGACTATAAAATAGACAATAACAATAATTACTTACAACTTAAACAAGAAAATAAGAGGGGCACTGTGCCGAGAGTAGCTGTTTCCATACATTTTTATCTTCAATATAATGAACTACCTTGTAATAAGCTTTTCTTTAAAAACCTTCCTTATATTTGAAACCATAAGTAAGTATATAAATGTATAAAAATACAAAAACACAAATGCATCAAAATAATACCTAATATTATTTTAGTTAAACTAAAATGTGAACCACATTTGATTGAATCCGAACTTAAATCATTATAAGAAATGGAAGCAAATAGCATTTTGAAAGGTTTTCAACATAAAGTTCGGATGTGTAAAGTCACATTCAGAACACAAGTGTTGAACTGAAACACTATTTACGTAAATAAACTCATTTCGTTAAGGCGGTCTACATCGGCACAGCTTCGTTTAAAGTTTTAATCGCTTTCAAGCCGTGATAAACAAATTTTAATTAAGTTTTAATATCACCGCGTAATTGCTAGGGCGAACGAATATCACGATATCTTTGTTTATGATAACTTATAAGATTTTGGCATGATATCTTATTCATTTTATAAATCTCGAGCATGGTCTTTAGATTTATGTAAATTGTTCTCTCTACGAACATTAAACTAATTATCATCATACGCTTTAAGTGCGTAATTTTCCTGTAATTCAAGGCAAACCACAGTGAGGACATTTTCTCGTCCAGAATGGCCAAAACTTTTCTCTAATCCCAAGTTTTTGTATCCGCTCTCCTCCATTTGTCCCTTGGTATATTTTTTATTTATCAACTTAGGTACTTTCTTTGTTTCCAGTAAGCTTATTGTTAATTTCATTATGTAACGGTCCCACTGAAGAAGTTTTTACTAGCTTCCCACGAAATTGTTTATGACTCGTAAAATTGCGCTTTGTTTTTTCATTTGTGTTCCGTGCAACGGATAATGAACAACTTCATAAATTCATGACTTTCGTTTATTTCAGTGCGTGAAACTTTTGCACGATTATTTGAGAGCGTGATAAATTTATAAATCGGAGGAAACACCAAGTGAGACAATTACTTGAATAAGTAGGTACTTACTTATTGTAAAAAAAGTCTTTGTATTCAACTTGACAAGTGAAATCGAGATAATACTCCCATTTTTCATCTCTGTAGGAGTGTGGACGATGCGACGCTATTCTGAACGAATTGTACCTCGGGGCATGAATTTAATCTCAGAATTCAGCGTGTCAGATTCATAAAAACCGTCACTTCGAAGATATTTGCGTTTTATACCAAGACTTGTTTTTACTGCGAGAGTATACTCATGGTAGCAAAAAGTGAGATTGTTGCTTTGTTTCAAAACAATACCCCTAATATTAAAATGTTAAAATCTTAACAAAGTTGTATCGTATTTAGGTACCCATATATTTTTTTATGGACCTAAAGATATAATAAATAAATATCCAGGGGAATTCTTTACACACGGCCATTGGATACCAAACTAAGCAGAGCTTGTTTTATGGAAACCAGATAACTGATATACTACAAATACAGACAGAATAAACAGTCAAGTTCTCGCTCAGAAATGTTTGTCCTGGGTGGAAATCTAACCTTGGGCGTGGCGGTCATGGTCTCTAACCACCCCGTCCCGTCATGGTATCATATATTAGGTAAGCGATGTTCCATATTAATATTCAGTATTTCAAACCTGTTGCAATCATGCTAAAGTGCATTTAAAATGAGAACCGTTGTTTTAAGAAAAACAACTTTTCTGAAAAATTTGTGTAAAGGTGCTAACCTTCGTTGTCTGTTTACTTGCAACGTGTGAACTAGCTATAATGAACTTGCCTAGAAAACATGTTTACTTTACAGCTTACTTTAGAACAGATTGACGAGTGTCTACAAAGTCTTAACGTACCTATCTTGCCGCTTACTTACGTATTTGAATGATAGAAATAAAGCATGCACTTGTAATTTAAATCGAACTAAATATTCACATTATTATTGATCTATCCAAAAAGGATCACACAGTAACATTTTTTTAAGTGATTAGTGAGCTTAGATCGGTTCAATCTAGTTTCAAATCTTGTAGATTTTATTCATTAATTGTTAAAGAAATATAGTAAAAAAATAAATAAAATACTTCCTTATTAGGTTGACAGGTCAGTTGGCTTAGTGGTAAGTGTTGTATAAATATTAATATATAGTGTAATATATAATTTATTTGTATAAATTAGTTTCTTATATACATAGTTGCTAGGTACAAGTTGTGTGTATGTAATTATAAGTAAAAAGGTAATTTAGGTATATAATCTTAATTTTTTATATATAAGGGAAGATGTTGTATTAATATTAATATATAGTGGGTAATTGAAAATAAATGAGTCTTTGTCCAAAACTCGGTCGTTTCACTTCAGTTAGAGACCCTGACTGCCACTCCGCAGGTAATGGGTTCGATTCCCACCCAGGACAAACATTTGTGTGCATGAACATGTTTGTTAGTCCTGTGTCTGGGTGTATGATATCTATATAACAATGTATTTCATAAAGACGTATATGTAGTATATCAGTTTTCTAGCTTCCATAGAACAAGCTCCGCTTAGTTTGGAATCAGATGGCCGTGTGTAAAGAATGTCCCAGAATATATATTACTGTAAAAAAAATGTTCGAATTCAATTACAAGTGAACTGTATACTTTATATCACTCAAATACGTAAGTAAGTAGCGTATTAATATGTTAGTATTGCAATAGTTCCAGCCCCCTTATTCGGCTAATACAAACTTCGTCGGCGAGCCGCTTCACGGAGGCCTTGGAGAGCTTACCTCTCACGTAATTAGCAGTATTAGCGTAGTAAGCGAAAGAGACAGAGCACGGAGGCCGCAACGAAAAATCCTCGAGTTAGTGTTATTTTCCTTATAGAATCGAGCCCCTGGTACGATGATCGAGCGCGCGTGCAGAGCGGAGATTATAAGTTGCAGTTACACTGGCACTAATGAATGCGAGTGGGATTACCGCTGCTCCGACGAGCGGCCAATTATATAAAAGTTGCCTGACATCCAGAATCCCGCACCATACATTACACCACGTTCCCTGGCTGTATTGTTTTATTCATACTTCAGCGTATTAATGTGATGTTATTTATAAGTTGCTATCTTCTATTCTCAGCTTGGGAAAATAACTTGGAGCGGGGTGGTTCAACTAAAAACTCCAAACTATTGGTCATGAGTTTTTTAAATTCAGTAGTTTGTGATCTATCTATATATATAGGCTTATATACCATCACCTCAAAACTACGAAACATATCGGGATGATACTGGTACCATTCGACGCAGAATCTTTTGTAGATGGATATAGCCTATAATATGATATCGATAAACGCGTGTGAAACCGCGGGGGACAGCTAGTTAATTATACGAGCTCACCTCTCCCAAACAACTCTATGGTAAACCCACATCTAACTTACTGAAACTTTTATAAATCTTATAAATGTTGTAGTAACCACTTCAACTCTAATAATGACTTCATATAAAGAAGTACCTCAAACGAATGCACATATACCAAATGATGCATTACCAACTGTAGGTATTTGCTTGCTATAATAACACTGCTACAGATGTAGCGCTCGCTTATAGTTCCCAGCAGAAATAACCGGCCGTAAAAGCTTTTTCCGTCGACATTTTTATATTGCGCATATCCGGAAACGTACTTGTAGTGTTGTTATATTATTATAGAATGTAACGTAGAATACCTTCATAGTGCAAATTTTTAATGCTGCAGCAATATGGACAATCAATTTCTAGGGAGAAGACAGTTGTTCCATACTTTAGATTAACTAAAGTGAATAAGTAATTTCTTGGTAGTTGTGTTCGATTTTATAAGTACCTAATTATTGTTATTTTCTATTTTGTAGTCTTGTTATTTCTTTTTTTTTTGTTATGTTACTTATATTAAGTATTTTGTAATTGTTCGATATAAAATTATGTAAAATTGATATTATAAAATAGCCAAAAAGTCACAATAGATAAAAATTTTATAAAAAAATATTTAATAAAAAATAAAAAGGAATCTAACATTGCTGAGTTTTTTTGCCGGTTCTTCTCAGTTGAAGGCTGACTTCCGAACCGGTTGTAGCTTCAGTAACTTTAAATTTGACTTTCATAAGTGCCTTCCGAGGGCCTAAACTGAATAAATGGTTTTGAATTATATATCAAGTCTAAAAGCAAGGTAGATAAGTAAACCGTAAATTGGTAGGTGTATTTTGAATATTAAAAATGCACAATTCTTGGAGGAGTTGTCTAAGCGCTAAGTGTCTCTAAGACACTTAGCGCTTAGACAACTCCTGCATTGTCCGAAAATGATCCATCGATAATCCAACGAAAAATTCGGCTATTAACAATTTAAAATGTTGACTGTCTTATTTATTAATATTATGTATATTTCTGTGTCATTAATCAATATATGACCGAGAACTAAATTTAATATATGACCGAGAACTAAATTTAATATATGACCTAGAACTAAATTTAATAGAAACTATAAGTTTTATTATATTTATATGTGCGTAAAGAAAACATGGGAATTAATTGAGTTCATGGAAACTTTAGTGCACTAGCAACCTAAACTAGGGAGAGCCTGTATCATAGGTCCCTTTGCCAATCAGTATCGTAAATAAATCGTATACTACCTAATTTTATTCAGTTAAATAACAATATAAGTAGTTTTAGATATTATTATTAACTTAAACCATTGATCAATCGACAATTGCCAATACGTATATGATAACAAAATTATATTATATATTAATGTTTAGGTAGTTTTAACTATTTCTTTGGTTCAACGAATTCCTCACTATGAGAGTATTCTAATTATAATTAAACCTAAAAACAAAACATGAGATTAGTAGGTATGTTAAGTAAATAAGCATTCCACAGTTATTTATTACATGTGTTTTTTATAGTAACTAACTAGCTATCCCCCGCGGTTTTACCCGCGTTGCCGTGGGATGTCACATGTATTATACATAAAAACTTTCCTCTTCAATCACTCCATCTATTAAAACCGCATCAAAATCCGTTGCGTAGTTTTAAAGATTTAAGCATACATAGGGATATAGGGACAGAGAAAGCGACATTGTTTTATACTATGTAGTGATGTATGAAAAGTAAATTTTCTGCCTCATTGTAGGTTAAACATAAAAATAGGTAGAATTTCCTTCAAGATACCTACGTGTTTTCATAATGACTACATATAACGTTCACCGTCGACGTCGAGCCATGTTCCTCCGACCACGACGTCGCCCGCACACCTGGGCCAGTTTGACCAAGACATCGGTTTGGCATAATCCTGCCTTGCCACTGACACAACCACAATTGTCCAAGGGCTTAGCAACAACCTATATACTAACTGATATTGTATATTATACATTAGGAAATGCTTTATTAATAAATAATAATTATAACAATATCCTGGGACATTTTTTACACATAGCGATCCCAAACTAAGCGGAGCTTGTTGAATTTAGATAACTGATATACTACTGAAAGAATAACTCCATTACTTGAAGGAAAGCTCCATTATTTCATAAACACAAGCTTTTATTTCGGTTTTATACACATGTTAATTAACAAGAAATAAATAAAACGTACAAATTTATATTACCTTAAAAAAATGCACATTAACATTTTACTTGAAATCAAATGTAATAATGTTTTATTATTTTACAATATGTTGGCGAATAATTTATTATTCTGAAAATATATAGTTAGATAGATATTTCAATCCAGACACAGAAGAAACAGACATGTTCAGTTCATATACACAAATATTTGCCCTGGGTGGGAATCGAACCCAAGACCTGCGGCGTGGTCAGGGCCTCTAACTACTTAGCCAACTGGCCCGTCGCATATAATTATAATAGCTTATTAAATTCCAAAGAGTGCTCACGCATCACGCACGATACATCGGAGTCTCAAATTTGACTTTAAACCGTACGTATTTTAAATGCAAATAAGTACTACGTCCGTGTTGTCCTATAAAAGTGAAATTCAATACTAAGATTCGCATTATCAATAACAAATCCCAGCTACGTGCCTCCGTATAATCGGTTGGATAAAAGAGGGCGTGCTCATCTCTTTCCTTCCAAGTTTATCTAGATTTTATAATGTAACCATGGGATGCTGTCTATGTGGAGCACCTAGTAGGTTATTCTATTGCAGTTTCATTTCCATGTTTGTCGCTTACGATACGAAGTTCGAACATCTTTTAAGAAAACCGGGTGGTCTTTGTTCGATTAGACATATTTATGCTTTATTCATAAACAAAACATCCATATTAAGCAACTAATAATTATAACAACTAAATATTAAACTAAATTTTCTGTCTACTAACACGCTTAGTTTATAAGTAATTACATGTACCTACTAACTAAATATGGATGCTTTGTCCGAATTAAATTTATTATTATTATATACTTAATCACTCGTCAAAATTAAAAGCACAATATGCTGTTGATGAGTTTTTTGCCTCCCGTCCAGCTAGCTTTTTCAAGATGGGCTTTGATAAATTGTACTGGCAAAGGTATATCGATAACATGGGTAAATACTTCGGTTCTATTTCTGCCCGTTTTTTTATGTAGTATTGATATGACTGATGTTCAATCTTTGCTGCAGAAATTAACACTATTGGCTGGTTATTCATAAATCCATAATTACAGTTAGATGGTCGATAAATACGTGACAACATAACTAAGTTAATGAGAGTTCTTAAGTAAGCATAGAAGAATGATCAGAATCAAAACCAAGTAGTAATAGATAAACAAAAAATTCTACCATTAATTACAGTTTAGGTCCGCGGAGGACTCAAGGAGGAAGATCAAATTTAAAGTTACTGAAGCTGCTATGGCTTCCAAAATCAGCCATCAACTGAGAATAACTCACAAGAAAGGTTAAAATGTGCATATGTAACGTTACTTAAATTTGTATAGAATGCGAAAACAACAAAACAACAGACTTTAACGTAGATTTTATAAAATAAACGACACATAGAAAACGTATTTGTGAATTTCCAGTCGTTTCCCCCAATGCATTATGGTCGTGTGATCGCGGCGTATCGGTTTCGGGCCGAGAGGAAATTGCCACGTTATGTCTCGATGGGATCACGGCAAACGTCAACTGTTGCTTCTATTTATACGTTAGATACGTACCTTCGATGTTACTCGAGACATATCTGTATAAGATAATGTACAAGTAAGATTAAGTGCTACAATATTGCTTTGTTTTCATTCCTTGAATTAGTGCATAATTGTCCTAATTTATTGCATTGGAGTGTGGAACAGGTGACATTTTGACGAGTTTTTAGTAAAACATAGAAAAATATTCTTCAATCAGGGCCATCTTATCCTAAATAAAGCAGTACCTACGGGTACATATATTTATCAGCAGTATACAATTTTTATACTTATACTGAGTGACTGGTGAGATATCTTCAACTTTTGAGGACGTGATAGTTGGCGATCATATATAATGAAAAAAAAAAACATTAAAAATAAACATTAAATTACTTCTTACTAAACATAGTAAACAGTACACCGAGAGTCCCTTATTTACCTGCGCAATACTTGGATACCGCGCCAAAGCACATGTCGCGCAGCGCGCTATCAACATAGATTACATAGTTACCTACACTGTACAGCTATTGCCAACCTACATCAAGACCTCTCCCCATGTATGATCCGCATGATCATGATCCGTTTTCTCTTCATACTTTAATCCTGGCTTAGGATAGGCAAAAATACCTAGGTAATGACTAATTTGTTGACTAAATAAAGTGTAGGTATTGAGACAAGGTTAATTCTACTGCAAAGAGCAACTGAAAAGAACCTTGGTATTTTCGGCGTATTGATTGAAAAATGGAATCATACCTATGGACAAAGATTGAATTTAATAAAACTACCTACTATAATATCCACATTTCACTTATTATTAGAGAAATTTTGGTCAAAAATTAAGCACCTAATTTTATTATATCATTTCAACGAGAATCGAGTACCGAGTACCCTCCATAAGTATCGAAGATATCTCACCAGTCACTCTGTATAGTAAAAGCACTCAGATCCGGGACAGTTTTCTTCATACACACAAATGTTTGTTCTAGGTGAAAATCGACCACGGCCTGTATCTCTAACATAAGTTTAGTACCTATATCAATTAACAGCTGATTTAAGCCACCAAAGTAGACCACCCCGACCCTACGTGGTACTTATTTGATTTAAATAACTTTTGAAGCAAACCGTTTGGTACGAATTTGTAGAAACAAAAACAACTTAAGTCTTTGTAGAAGTAGTGAGGCTGTAAGTTCTAATAAATATTATTTTCGGTTCGTTACAAAAATAATTGTATAAGTCTTTAGAATTGTTATGAGTTATTATTCCAGCTAATAGAAGTCCTTAACTTCATTAGTATGTACTTAGTGGAAAAATTACACTCTCTTATCATATTATATATGATGGTGAAGTAATTATAATTTTGTTTAAAAATATAGTAAAGATTTTTTTGTAATTAAAGGGACATTGCCCATCTTATAATTTCACACTCCTATATAAGTACATAATCACTACACCATTTGTAAAATATTAGGCTTGCCTTTAACAATTATCATTAAATACCAACCCTTTTCATAAGTCATCCTTTGTGCTCTCTGATTCTACATTCTTGTTTTATACTGTGTCTATTAATACATTAATGTTTTGAAATTAGACCGAGACCTATTCTCACCCTTGTCAAATTATCGTACAATAGATAAACACAACTATTCTCATAAAACCATTCCAGGGTTTGTCTATCCGTTTAATTTAACTAATTATAGTAAATAGGATTGTTTAATGGTGGAAACACCAGATGAAAGTAGTGTGAAGTGGGTAGTTTTGAATGTATGCGTGTAGTGGTGATGGTGAGCAATGGGAGACATATTGGAAATTGTGTATTTCGAAATAAATATTTATAACACGTATTTAATTCATTTCCAAAGTATTTAACACTAGATAAATAAACTTATACGGTCATTATTTGACTACAAGTTGGTCAAAACGGTGGCTAATTATTCTAGGATAGATTGCCATGGTGCAGGAAACAAAAACAATAAAGTTTTTCGTACCTTTTTTTTTATACCACTTGGGCCGATAAACAAGCAGACGGTCCACCTGATGGATAGAGGGCACCGCCGCCTATGGGCATTTGCAACACTAGGGGCATCGCCAACGCGTTGTCGACCCTGAGACGCGAAGTTGTAAGTCTCATGTGCCTGTAATTTCACCAACCCCTTTACCTTTCTAACCGAAACACAGTAATACAAGTGCACTACTGCTTCACGGCAGAAATGGGTAAGGTGGTACGTCCTCGGACGAATTCTGCACTAAGAGCTCTACTACTCTGAAAATAGTAAGTCTGATATTAGTAATATTTACATTTATTATATTTATTTACGTTTCTTATCACGCTACATTGATTGTATCTATACATAAATAGCTTACCTATGAAACATGAACATTCAACGTAAAAGTTTCCCGAACCTACCATCATATAAAGCACGGAGATTAGTAGCGGCAAAAATTTACGGAGAAAACATTCACTCTCGGACTAATGTTCATTGTAAAGGCAACAAATAAGCTCCAATCAAACTAACGCCCGACCTCAATTTGTCTTAGCTAGAGAAATATTGTGTTCCTCAGCATCCGAGTTGGGTACCTACATATGTGGGAAACCTTTACATTGGGAGTTTGGACCTCTCGGGTAGAGGAAAGGAAGGTAAATGATGGTGTCATGAGTTTGTAATTAGTGTTTACTGTGTTATTTATTTTGTTACATTATTACAGATAGATTCATAAATTTTGGGTAAAAGGAAAGGTGGGTTCCGCATGGAAGCGATAGCATACGAAAACCTGTACATAAATAATAGTACAGTGTAAACTCTTTATAACGAAACTCAAGGGACTGAGCATTTTTTGTCGTTATAGAGAGTTATCGTTATATGGAGTGAACAAAAAAAAACAAAACAAAGTGAACAAACCAACCAACTTGGGCTCACTTCAACGTTATAGGGAGTTTATCGTTATAAAGGATAACGTTATAAGAGTTTACACTGTAATTATAATAATAAATATACTGGGATATTCTTTACACACGACCACCTGATCCTAAACTAAGCATAGCTTGTATTATGGAAACTGCGGTCTTCCCGAGCAACTATAATTTGGGTGTCTTCAAGGCTAGAGTGAATAGGCTCTTAATAAACTAGTGCGCCTCAACATCTAAGATTGCATCACTGCTTACCATCAGGTGGGATCGCAGACAAGCACTAGTTTATATTATTAAAAAAAAAAAAAAAACAGATAACTTTTATACTATAATAAATAAACTACTTTTTTCTCGTTTTTCTAAATACATTCTGGTATTTAAATATAGTGTTGTAAGTTTTCTCAATAAAGTAAACAAAAATTCTATAACTAAGATAATTAATAAGCAGCAATTAAATACAATCTTAATCTGCGGCAAAGTTTAGGCTTGCCACTCGCTTGCAAAGTTTAGGAAGTTCAATCGTACTTTAAACGAGTTAATCCACTTTTAATAAGTGTTGATGCTCACTCTTGCTGCGGCCGCTGAGGATCTCATTTCGTTGTGTTAACTAGGGAAATTTACGACTTTACGTTGTTAGGGAACTTTTTTGAATCCATAAAGTAATGCAATCAAGGAATGTTAATGAACTTTTTCTTTTACAGTTCAGGAATGGATTGGTAAGCAACATTTGTTGTTAATCCCTACTAATATTATAAATGTGAATATAAATTTGTATGTTACGCTTTAACGCAAAATCTACTAATAACCGATCATCCTGAAACTTTGTACACATATTCATGAAGGTATTAGAAGTTACATAGGATACTTTTTGTGCCGGGAAAATGTTACATCCATTGGGAACACGGCTGAAATCGCGGGGGACAACTAGTATTACATAAATCCGCCGAAAGTAAACATTTTTTTTGTAATTTGATTGATCTTCTATATATATGTAAATAAAATATTTTTGTTTAAAAAGTCACTCTATAACATCATATCTGAAAACGCCATAATTATAATAAATGAACACAATATTTTGTTGTTTACAGAAAAATAACTGACAGGGTGTTTCTATAGAAAATGTAGTTGATTGAGTTAATTTTCACGAAATCGTTTTTACGGGTTACCCCACTTGTTGTTACAGTTTATTTCACCCTACGGTATCATTTCTAGGAAATTGTTTCGTTCAAACCTTTTGGGCTCGAAAAAACGTTTTTCCATGTAGACATTCCTCCACATGTATAAGTATCAAAAACAACTGTACAGTGTTTGCCACCACGCAATCAAAATTTTTAAGCAAAATTACTGTGATATTTATTTTCGATATTAGACAGTTAAAACATATCCAATGAACACATCAAGAACCAGAGGAAAATTTTCGGCATTGGTGTATCATTTTAGTTTCAGGATCATACAAAATTAAAAATAAATTTTTGGCTATAGGCTTCAGAGGCAACATGAGCCTCTTTAGTACCCATTTTTCTTTCAAAAGGTATCGGGGTAATCGTCCACATAAATATTCACTAATTCCTTTGGCAAACACATTACCTACGGTCAGAAGAAGGATATAGCATAAAGGATAAACATTAGATTCCTGGAGAAAGTAGGTAGTACCAAGGAGTGGAACGTGGAACATAAACTAATCTAAATAATGTTAACATGCATTGATTAAAACAACACAGAGCCAATATCTCTCCGGCTGATTTAGGATCTGAATCGTATTAAATGTGTAAACATTGGAAATCATTTTGTTTACATTATCAAGTGTAAACATCAAATATACTCAACAAATGAGGGAGTATTACCTTTTGAGAGATAACAGTGGCGCCGGCGGCGGGCGAAATCATTTCCGTTGCGTCAATCACACGTCCGCGCGGCCCGTCCAGCTGTACATACGTCCACTAATGAGTTCGTGGGCCTGTACAAATCGCATCGAGATACACCCATCCTATTGCAGGTTAATTATTTTTATCTAATAAGTGTACACAATCAGTGAGTTAGTCAAACATTCAAAATAAGTACGGCATTATACTGTAAATTTTAACCCTGGATACTATGTTTCCATTCAGGGTTTGTGTTACATGAGAAATCCATAAATCACAAATTCAGTGCCAAAGTTATAAGTATACGCATTCACACAAATAACATAATAATAATAAAAGTAAATAAAATACATAAGTTAAAATTTTCTTTGACATTTAGAAATTACAGTGCCTTCACTAAAAATACACCCGTTAAAGCAATATGAAATGTTGTCATCTGCTGTATTGATATTTTTAATGGAGGCGAAGTTTTATAGGCAACATCGAAGACTGGGCTGACCGCAAGTAGCGGGGCCAAGTCGGAAACATTAAGGTTCCATCAGCGGCCATATTTTCCGGCGGGTGCTGAATTTTCACGGAGGCCGGAGTCCGTCCGGCAACTCGACACGCCTTTGCACTCAGACACTAGCGTAGGATGAAGTGGAATTGTGTACCCTGCCGACGTTCTACGCCAATATTTTCACATACGTTCACAGTTTAAGTCTCAAGTCACTGGCCAGTTTTGGGTGTTTATATATTTGCAAGACCAAGATAGAGGTAAACTAAAAAAAAAATTGAATATAATTTTTTTTTCTGTGGAAAATGTAATTTTATTATTCAATGAAGGATCCTCCGGGAATATTTACCGAGATGATTTAATTTATTAATATAAGTTCTAGTTACAAGTAGAATTAAAAAATATTGTCCTAGACTTTGTTAAATTAATTGGTTTCATAAATAACCTTGTTTTTAGTGAACTTTAAAACATATAAAATAAGTTTCATTACATAATATTGCTTTTGGCAAAGTTTTTTCATGGCGATAAAAAAAGACTCATCTTATCTCATAAGTTTGGGTAGCTTTCTGTGAAATGACACCTTTGGGCGTCTTTGTCGCCCAACAAACGCCCCGTGAAATTGAAACAGACCGGTCCATTCCCCAGAAAATTCACAGCTTCAAATTCCTTCTTTTCATTCCTTTTAATCTGATAGAACACCACAGTCCTATACACAGCTATTACTGTAACCTATTTTCGAGTAGATTTAGTTACAACGTAGGTGAATTTCATCGATATACGATACCAATATCTATGGTCAATATATTATTAGATACATTAGATAGGAGGATTATATGATTATCCGTAATTTTATACTTAAAATTTAAAGTTTTGAAGACCAGGTAAACTATTCATTATTGAACTTTTCATTGACCTCTTTTTGATTTGGGATTTCATAAATAGAAAGTTTAAAGATATTTATAAACTTTGATAAACTATACAGTAATCTCTACTTTTCCATAACATACAAATTACGGGGTCGCATGTAATGAATATGTCCACGATCTATCAGAATTAGAAGACCCTTTTCCTGTCACATGTATGATCGATGTGCGGAAATGAACACGATCTTTTTCTAAGAGTGTGTGATATAGCGCGGAATCGGTTCACACTTCATCACTACGTAACGACATATGGTATTCTTATGTAGAACTTCAAAGTTTAAATTTAGATTTATTGTTTAGTGAGTCAACAAGATCTACAGCCACTTCGGCTACTTGTATTGATAATATATTAACTAATAGTAGTATACTAGGGAAATCGATTATTAGTGGTGTTCGCTCGGATCATAAGGCTCAATTAATAGAATTGCCATTTAAAAGACAAGTATTTAAAGTAACGAAAGTAATTAGACCTACTACTAAGGCAAGATTAGACACCTTTAAGAATAATTTAGAGCTGAAACTCTGTAATACAATATATCATAGTGATGAGCCCAATGTCTTGTATAAAGGTTTATTGTCTGGGATTTGCGATAATTTTAATAGAGCCTGTCCTACTAAAATAGTGAAGGTAAATAGTAAAATGGGATTTAGTGACTGGGCTACAAAAGGTATTCGTAAGAGCAGGGATAGGTTGTATGAACTTTATCATTTAAAATCTCTAACTCAGAACGAAGAATTTCATAAATATGTTAGAAAATTTTCAAAGACTTTCAAGTTAGTGTGTAATCAAGCTAAATCTTACTTTATATGTAATAAAATAGGTAATGCTAATAACAAAATAAAGACAGTCTGGAATGTTATTAATACGGAAACTGGTAAAATTAGAAATAATAATGAACAGGTAACTCTTAAAATTAATGATAAAATTCTAACAAATAATTTAGATGTAGCCTGTGCTTTTGAAAACTTCTTCACGAGTATACCTGGTAAAACTACTAAAAGCCTTAAATCATGTCCTATAGCAGCGGAATCTTTACTCAAGCAGCATATTCATAATACATTTCCAAGTTTTAAATTTGACCATATTAATGCTAGCGATATCATAATAACTTTTAATTCTCTCAATATGAAAAGTACTGAAGATTTATGGGGCTTATCAGTAACAATCGTAAAATCAATAATAACAGTGATTGCACCTGTTTTGTCAAATATTTTTAATGAATGCATTGATCAGGGTTGTTTTCCTGATTTAATGAAATATAGTAAAATAGTACCTATTTTCAAGTCCGGTTGTAGGGAGAATCCATCTGATTACAGACCAGTTTCCGTTCTGCCAGCACTTACTAAAATCTTTGAAAAATTGCTGCTTAATCAAATGTCAAGTCATTTTACTAAGCATAAGGTATTGCATGGTCATCAGTTCGGTTTCACGAAGGGAAGATCTACATCCGATGCGGCAGCAACATTGCTGAGGCACATTTATGGCGCATGGGAGGATTCACAGGATGCGATTGGCATTTTTTGTGATCTGTCCAAGGCATTCGATTGCGTTGACCACCGTACGCTACTACTAAAACTTGACTTCTACGGAATTCGTGGAACTGCTCATGATCTTGTTTTATCTTATTTATCAAATCGCCAGCAAAAGGTAGGGATTACCGGCACAACATCCAAGGGCTCTTTAGTCGAAATGGGGGTACCCCAGGGTTCAATTTTAGGTCCATTTTTGTTTTTAGTATATATAAATGATTTGCCATATGTTGTAAATGACCTCACAGATATTGTCTTGTTTGCTGATGATACATCATTAATTTTTAAAGTTAATAGAAAAGACAAAGATCTAACTAAAGTTAATCATACTATGTCAATTGTCTGTGGGTGGTTTGCTACAAATAATCTATTACTAAATTCAAAGAAAACTAAATGCTTAAGGTTTTCTTTACCAAATGTAGCACAAGTAGATAGCCAAATAATAATAGATGGGAGCCATATTGATCTTGTAAATAAAACGGTATTTTTGGGTCTTACATTAGACAATAAATTGCAATGGGGACCTCAGGTTGATACTCTAGCTGCTAAATTAAGTTCGGCTGCTTTTGCTGTTAGGAAAATTAAACAATTGACGAATGTTGAGACGGCCAAATTAGTTTATTTTGCATATTTTCATAGCCTCTTGTCCTATGGTATTTTGTTTTGGGGAGCAGCAGCGGATATAGAATCAATATTTATTATACAAAAAAGAGCAATTCGTGCAATTTACAGTATGGGTCCCCGTGAATCATTAAGAGATTTATTTAGGGAAATAAATATAATGACATTACCTTCACTATATATTTATGAAAATATAATGTTTATACGTAGAAACATAGGAATGTTTGAGTCAAAATTAGATATTCATAGTAGAAATACAAGACAAAGGGCGAAGTTAGTTGTTCCATACTTTAGACTAACTAAAGTTAACAAGTCATTTCTTGGTAATTGTGTTCGATTTTATAATAAGATACCGCTTTCAATAACCAAAATGTCTGATCATAAATTTAAAAATTATATTAGGAAAGTTTTGAAAGAAAAAGCGTATTACAAGGTAGTTCATTATATTGAAGATAAAAATGTATGGAAATAGCTGCTCTCTGCACAGTGCACCTCTAAATCTCTTGTTTAAGTTGTAAGTACCTAATTATTGTTATTTTCTATTTTGTAGTCTTGTCATATTTTTTTTGTTTTGTTTTTATTAATGTTACCTATAATAAGTATTTTGTAATTGTTAAATATAAAATTATGTAAAATTGAAATTATAAAATAGCCAAAAAGTCAGAATAGATAAAAATTTATATAACAAATAAAAAAGAATGTAACCTTGCTGAGTTTCTTGCCGGTTCTTCTCAGTTGAAGGCTGACTTCCGAACCGGTTGTAGCTTCAGTAACTTTAAATTTGACCTTCATAAGTGCCCTCCGAAGGCCTAAACTGAATAAATGGTTTTGAATTTTGAATTTTTTGAATTTTTGAAAGAATATTAAAAAATACTATTTTATTTTTTATTATAATTTATTATGTTTGCATTATTGGCATGTCTTAAAGGTAACTTAAAGGATTTTATTCTTGCCGCAAATTGCCGCTTATTTCAGCATTCATATACGAACATACTAGTTTCTAGAATTTAAACTTCTACATTCTTAAATTAAGATAAATAAATATTATTCAAAGAGCGGTATCAACGGCAACCAAGAGATTATACTCGTAATAACCAGTTGTGACCATAAATTCATTTATCTTTTAATTCAAAATCATTTATTTCATACGCAACCAAGATACGTTAAAAAATAATTTATTATGGGAAGGATTTAAAAAACACCTTACGCCCAAACCCTCGGATAAAGCTGTTTTAAGAATATGTGGGAATTCCTCCAGGTGATTCGGCGGAAAATATACATATACCAAGCTTCCATGAAAAGACGTGTATAAGATTTAACTGCTTAAAATAATAGGTATTTCATTTTTATTTTACTTAGTCTAAACGGTTTATAAAACGGCACTAGTATTCTGGAGTAATACATGTACCTAAGGATAAATCACAAGCCATGCATAATATCTGTTAGATGATATTTTCATTTTTATTTTACTTAGTCTAAACGGTTTATAAAACGGCACTAGTATTCTGGAGTAATACATGTAAGAATAAATCACAAGCCATGCATAATATCTGTTAGATGATATTTTCATATTTATTTTACTTAGTCTAAACGGTTTATAAAACGGCACTAGTATTCTGGAGTAATACATGTAAGAATAAGTCACAAGCCATACATAATATCTGTAAGATGATATTTTCATCACGACTCATTGTAAAAAGAAAGGAGATTTTATTTACCCGTCTCTCATCTTTCCGTTCGCGGTACAATCGGTCCCATTCAAGTCCCATTGCATTCGCTATTGTATTTGCCGAAGGCTCTACTGCTCATGTCGATTACCTATCGAACGGAATGTGAGTGAACGCCAGCCATTTGCCAGGACTGAATGGCTGCTGTTGATTATTTGCTAATAATGCTCCGATGATAGGGGTTAGTAACGAGAAATACACTACAGGACTGAAGCACTCAGAATGATTTCCATATTGAACAAAACAGTCGCAGTGCTCTTTACTTAATTTAAAAATGCACCCGGACTTAGTAAGCGACCTCCTGTGAGAATAGAGTATGACTGCGGCTCGAGTAATTGCCTTCACAATGTGTAGCAGGATATCTGCGGTGGATTAATTAGCTGACTCGCGGCCTGAAACTTTTAATCTTTATAATGTAGCTGTGATATCCAGCGGTGAGGTTGAGAATTGTAAAAATACAATTATATTTTTCAATTTGACTGCTGTGCTATTGGAAACCGAATGGAATAGAATGTTTGGTCATCGAACGGACATACCACGGACGCCGCATGTAATCGAATACGCTATTGAAACGATGACACCACTCCCGTCTGTTTGGGAACGAAAGCTAAATTATTTGTGTCCCAACTGCGGTTATTTGTCAGTCACGCTGAAACTGGAGTAAATCATTATATGACTTATTTATGCGGTGTTTCATTTAGTAGTAGGTACCTAGAATAATTTAATGCTTCTCGTGGATTTATGTTCTGGTAACTAACTAATTCAACAGGTATACTTACTCTTGAGTAAGTAATCAACTCGTTTATATATTATAATAAATCATTTATAATAAGACATTTAAATAAGGGAAACATACCCTACAATATTTTGCTAGCAAATTGGTTTAATACAAAGGCTTGACATATTTTTTTAATCATCAAAAAATTATAAAAAATAGCTACCTATATTTCTAAAATAAAGAGAAAGAAATGTTTTATTTAAAATAGTAGGTAGAAATCACAATCTCTCGGGACCAGGTGTGCTGAGAACACAGTGCAGTTTGAAGCATGCATGCTATGTATGTATGTAGGTTGGGGTTACAACACATGAAGAAAAATTAGTTTCCGAAAATGTCAAAAGGTCTTGATATTTATGAAAAACCGATCAAGTGCGTCCCGTACCACTTAAACCAACCAAACCACAGATGGATCAATGTAAAAACTGACAGATAGACAAGTTAAACCATAAAGGTACAGAACCCTAAAAGAAATAGTAAAGCCGTAGATCGGCCGTCAGGATTCAATCTCGTGCTATCTTGAATATTTACTCTATTAGGTAAAAGTATTTTTTACATGCCCACATTTTAGCGAATTTATCCCAGGTATAGAGAATAACGGTAGAAAATAAATTATAGCTAGAGATGCGGTTTAGAGAAGAAACAACACCTACGCCGCTCGCCTCGCACCGCGCCAGCCGCCCGCTGGCTCCCCGCGGGCCTTGCTCTTCGTACATAAATCGTAGATACTGCCCTCTGCGGTACTCGGCTAACTACAGCCATTTGTTTGCACCGTCTCTGATTACACATCTATACGAGTATACAAACAGCGGTCACATTACATTGAATTACATATACTTTAACATTCATGACTCGTGGAATAAGACTAAGATGATCGATGCTTGGTCTATTACCTCAGTAAGAAGGCTGATGGATATCAGTGTGTGCAGCTGAGCTTCCATGCAGATTAAGAGAAGACAGTGACAGTGAAGAACTGACCATTTGCTTATAATTTTTTTTAAATATGCAGTGTAAAGAAATGTCTCTTTTCCATTTGATCACAAACTAGGCAGAGTTGTTAACTGATATAGTATTATGAACTGTGTCTTATCTCCAAAGCTTGTCCTAAGTAGAAGCGAACCCACGAACTGTGCCGTGGCAGTCAGAGTATCTAGACATGCACTCCAACTGGGTCGTCAAAGCCCGTCAGTTTAAGTATTTATAAATTATCTACATACTAATAAATCTAATGATACAGTAACATATAAATATTTTTATAATATTTGCTTGTTTGCACAGCGTACATTAGTGGTATTGGGTTTAACCTTTCTGATTTGTAGCGTACAAATAGAGAGCGGTGGTCGGTTGACTCAGCTCTTGATTCACCGTGTTGTGAATGCGCTCACTCTTGTGTGTGCGCCGTTTGTTGTCGTCCTGAAACCCAGCGCAGTCCGCACATATACTTACAACCAGATACAGTCCAATTAGAAATATATTGCTCCACTGGTGATGAAAAAACCGTTTGAAGTTCCGCCGTGGATGAAACCATTCCAAATACTTTGGCTTGTGGACTCGTATTCCGCATTCAGTATTTTGAGAGTAGCGGAAAATTTACACATTGGTTTTGAGTCAAGGTAGGTTTTATTTAACGATGCGACTTAAAATAAAACCACAGATTTTACTATTGCACTTTTTTGGTTGTATTATGTAATGCATGCATTTTATTCTTTGTCAGAGTTTTCACCAACGAAACAGAATATGATCATTAATTAACTACATGCAAGTTTTTATACAGAAAAAAGTGCATGTAAAATTTGCACTTCACATACATCAAGGCAAGTAGACAGATACTTCTGATACTACAAAAATAACAATATTGGACAATATTATTATTGTTCGTAGCATACTTGCGTAATCTTCATCTTTTTACGACAAATTAATATTTATTCAGTTACGGAATCGATCGTAACAAAATTCAATTTAGTTACGACACAGACGAACGTCTTTTATCTATGCACAGAAGGTTCTTTTATTTGATGGGCTTTCAGGGATACTAGTGCCCTTGTGAAGTAAGTATTTGAGAATATCTGCCTAATAGCAAAGTATGGACATTCTCACTTATCCTGTAAAATATTGATTTAATAGGTAATAAGATTTTTTTTTATACCACATTGGCCGACAAACAAGCGAACGGTCCACCTGTGCCTTTACCATGAGTTTTTCACGTACGTACTCGCTAGCGACGGCGTAAAACATTTCTATGGAAAATGTGTACAGCGCCACTAGCGGTCACCTAAAGAACTAAAATCGATAGTACGAGTCGATAGGTAAAAAACCTATCGAAATATAAACACTAGCGAGTAAGGTTTTTTAGCCTTTGCTATAGAAATTCGGTACCATAAGTCACAAATTTGACAGTTGCTATCGAGAAATACTGTATCGATTGTAGTTTACGCGCTAGTGACTAAAGTAAGTTTCGATAGTAACTCATGGTAGAGGTACAGATGGTAAGTGGTTACCGCCGCCTATGGTCATTTGCAACACTAGGTGGTTGACCCTGAGACGTGACGATGTTAAGTCTCATGTGCCTGTAATTTCTCCGGGCCCCTTACCTTTCTAACCGAAACACAGTAATACAAGTGCACTACTGCTTCACGGCAGAAATGGGTAAGGTGGTAGTACTTCCCCGGACGAACTCTGCACTAAGAGCTCTACTACTCGGAAAACTGATTTTATTACTTAAAGTATGATCAGCTCAGGATCGTACTTCTGATCATACTACAGAAACCTATAGAAACATTATAAGCAATAATATAGAGGCCTGGCTTAAATTAACGTTTTTGAAAAGTTATTCGGTAAATCGCAAAATAGAAAAAGATAATATTTTAATACGAATAGGCGTATCATCCTTATGTCAACGTTGAATATTCATCACATTTAGATAGAAGAGGCCGATAGACCCACATCAGAAAAACATCAAAAATGCATCAAGCGGAAATATTCGTTGACATTGTAAGAACAATATTGCTTCTCACGCGTCAAGCTTTCAAATTTTGGCTGAGCCTAAACAATACGTTTTGTTGTAACATTGGAAATAAAACAGTCTTACAAATATATTCCGATACAAAATTATTCGTTGGTAGGTGGTCAGAATTGTTACTCGTATTCTTTATGAACTACCTATTTCAACATACATCATATCAGCTCAAGGATATCCACTACTGAACATTGGTCTTGCCCATTGCACTGAACATCAACTAACGACTTGCTTTACAAATCATAAAGGTCACTCAAGAAAATTTCACGTTTACTTTTGAGTGGTTCTCCATTTAAACCACATTTGTCATAAATCTAATCTGACAAAATATTATAACCGGTTACAGAACCACAAAAGTAGCAAAGAATAATTATGTACGCTGTTGGTCCCTTGCCCCATAAACGTTCAAATACGTATGGCTTTCGTAATCCCCCTTCTCATTTACATGGTAACAGAATGACGAAAAATAAAATTAATTTTATGAAAAACATTACTTTAGCGTATTCGTTAAGAGCGAACAAATTGCCAAAGCCCGCCCCGCGACGTGACAACGACCGTTCAGTCATAGTTAATGAGAGGTCACCACAGACGCGCCACCGAGCCGCCCGCGCCCGCGCCCGCTCCCCTCCCGTCAGTTTGTTTGCAAGCATATTGTTGAGCGTCGCGACTTGCGCGCCCCGTCTGTCACGCCGTCTGCCTCCCGCCTGAAATATTATCGGCGTTTCACTAACTTTTAATTATGACTCATGAAGATGCTTAGTTTAATTTTAATTACACTTAAATTGTTTGTACTGCTGCCAGGTTTAACGGTTCAATTAGTACTCATTAGTAGCAAGTATTATCGTAGTAGGTTACGTTAGAAGAAAATTTGAAAAACTTATTAATGATGACAAAATAGCGGTCATCATAATATAGCTAATTCAATTAAAAGTTTAGTTCTTACAGCCCAGATGTACCCACAGATATTCAACAAACACAAAATCTTGAAAACTTGTACAATAAAACATTTATTGTAAAAGTCAAATGTCAGTGAATTTTGTATTTTTAATCATACAAATACCTTGTGTTTTCTTTTGAATATATTCATGTTTCTGGTCTCAATATTGTTTCGCGGGGCAGCATACACAATATGAACTGTGGGAGCCGAGAGTTCGCCCGGCTCGGGGCGGGCGGCGGCGTTGTACTATTCAAAACATTCGCTACCGAACACGTGTGCGCTCCAATGATTATTACTTCTTATACAGATTCACATAACTCGAATAAATATATGCGGAGAGCAAACTTTTTTCTTATTAAACTTTGCGCTTTTTCTAGTACCGTTTTAATTCACACTATGTTTATCAAGGTACTCGTAAATATTTATTAATAGCATAGTTGGAGGACCAACAGCTTACAAAAATTTGATCAATTTCATCATACAAAATTGGTGAGCCATCTAGAGGACCTCACTGATAAACACACAATAATATTAAGATATTCGTTAACTTTATACAAGAAGGCGAAAAATACGACAGAATAATAAAAACACACAGAAACTTAGTGGAAGAACAAGTATAGTGAATTATTATCTATGGAAGAATTTAAATTATCCGTTAACATTGTTGTTAACTCTGGTCTGCCTTATTTGCACTGGCCGGATCCCCGCCCTGGGACCTAGAGGCGAAAGTCCTCGCGTCACTGTATCGGTGGCGCGAGGAAGAGGCGGAGCGGGGCGAACGACCGATGCAGCGTCACATCGAGCTGCGTCGGTCTCAGCTCCGCGAGGTCCTGGTGGCGGAATGGCGGGACAGGCTTTCACGCCCTACCGCCGGCCTCGACATAGTCGGGGCGGTCCGGCCGGTGCTCGAGCGCTGGCTCGGGAGGAGGCACGGCTCCCTGTCGTTTCGGGCGACGCAGGTACTCTCGGGGCACGGTTGCTTCGGGAAGTACCTGTGTCGCATAAACAGGGAGCCGGACGCCCGGTGCCACCACTGCGTCCATTGCCGGGAGGACACGGCGCGGCACACGCTGGCAGAGTGTGCCGCTTGGGAGGAGCCGCGTCGTGCCCTTGTTGCCGTAGTAGGCCCGGACCTCTCGCTGCCTGCCGTGGTCGAGTCGATGGTCGGCGGCGAGGAGGCCTGGGACGCAGTGGTCACCTTCTGCGAGACAGTTATCGCGCAGAAGGAGGCTGCGGAAAGGGAGAGGGAAATCTCAACCCCTCACCCGATCCGCAGCAGACGCACCGGGTGTCGGCGGAGGGCAGACAATGCCCTCTTCCAGCCCCCCTAAATGGGTCCAGGGGCGACGGACTCGGGGACGTCCCTCGCCCCCCACAACATCAGGACCCGAGGTGGCGGCGCGTGTGGTGTTCCACGCGCGCCCCTCAGAGAAGTCGGGGGGGGAGGAGTTAACACCTCGCTCCCCCCCCTCGACCAGATGGGGCCCGCGATGGCGGGCCAGCACCAGCCGGGGGTTGCGGAAGCTGAATTCGTGCCCGCGACCCCCGGTGCTTAGGTGTGTGAAGGAACACCGGAGGGGTTTTAGTGGGTATACCTCTCGAGCCCCTTCTCATTTTTGATATGAGAAGGGGAGTTTGCGAGAGGGAGTCCCACATAACCACCGCGTCTCCCCGGGCGCGGTGGTATGCGCAAAGCATTTCCCCTCCTAACAAAAAAAAAAAAAAAATGGTCTGCCTTATTTGGTAAAGATATGGTAAAGGTATTTAAATTATAATGGTAGTTAATGCTATAAAAGTTTCTAAGATGTCGCTTATCTTCATGAAGCAATAAGTACTAAAACAAAACTCGTATAATAGATTTAAACAGGTATTTGTGAATCTCGTATACAATGTGGCGAGAGGGTTGATAAACTAATATTAACAGGCACGTATCACAAACCGCAAGATCATGAAAATTTACCCCGATCCCTCTCGGTATGGCATGGATAACTTCCATGTTTGGCCTCCATACATTATTTATTACATTAGGTTATACCTTGTTTACTTTGGTTGCCTTTTGGCAAACTACCCAACCCACCGCAGCTAATATGGACAAATTAATTTCCATTCAGTTAGTTTATGTAGTGATGTGATGCAATTGTGACTCGATGCTCCGTTATGCAATTATTATGGTACGTCCAACTGCGGTTATCATGCAATTTGCAAACAAACTCTAAAGCTAGCTGTTAACGACTATGTGTAAGCTTAGTAATATTTGATATGGCTTTATTAACGAAAGCTTCTGGCTAAGGCTTAACCCATTTTTTCAGATGTTTAATAATATGTATATTATTTCACCCTTTCTTTAAACCTAGATTTTACCCGCAATCCCGCACGCGGGACATTCTTACAGACGTATCTGATTCAAGATTTAGCGGAGCTTGTGGGTACTGCTTATACTATAGCAACCAGTTTACTGATATACTACAAACTTTTCAAGTACATCATTTATGCATGTTAATGCACACAAATGTTTGTCCTAGGTAAGGTACTCGTAAATATTTATTAATAGCATAGTTAGAGGACCAACAGCTTACAAAAATTTGATCAATTTCATCATACAAAATTGGTGAGCCATCTAGAGGACCTCACTGATAAACACACAATAATATTAAGATATTCGTTAACTTTATACAAGAAGGCGAAAAATACGACAGAATAATAAAAACACACAGAAACTTAGTGGAAGAACAAGTATAGTGAATTATTATCTATGGAAGAATTTAAATTATCCGTTAACATTGTTGTTAACTCTGGTCTGCCTTATTTGCACTGGCCGGATCCCCGCCCTGGGACCTAGAGGCGAAAGTCCTCGCGTCACTGTATCGGTGGCGCGAGGAAGAGGCGGAGCGTCATTTATATAGATATTCACAACCAGACACAGAACAAATAAGCATGTTAATGCACACAAATGTTTGTCCTAGGTGTGAATCGAACCTACGACCTGCGGCTTGGTAATTAGAGTATATAACCACTACGCCTACTGGTCCGGCAAAACCTACCTTTAAAAGTATTACATTTGTTAAATGAAAACTAATTGGATCTGATAGTCAAATTTAATTACAATAAGCTTATTTATTAGGCGTGATTGTGTCACAAGCGTCCATATTTATCGAGATCCACATTTATTTAGTCCATTCGCTTACAATGCAGTTTGCTGTTCATAATGTTCCAATATACGCATCCTGCAATTCAGCATTCCTATTGACAAACATCCATTAGCATGTATCAGGTCCTTCCTTCGCCAGTTAGGGCCCACAGTTACCTTTAGTTCTGCTTTCAAACAAGAAGGAAAGAATTAATTGTTGTCTTCCTCTGCTTCGTAAAATATCTCTATTATTGACACTCTTCTATCATCTAAAGCCAATTTCTAGGGTAATCTAATTTTCAATTCGTTTTCCAAAAATATCTCCATTTCTAAAATAGTTTCTGGAGTTCTTAGTGTTTTAGCATTTTTTTAAGTCTATATTTGCTAAGCTTAAGGATTAAAAACAGTTCTAGCCTAAAATTAATCCGTTCTTTAAATTTTTGTAGGTACCTTGGCTTACTGCCTTAAAATTATGACGAGTGTAACAAGAGCCTGCTGTCTTTTATTTTTCTAGCGCTCAATTGTTTTTAGATGTGTCTTTGCGATTCTCTAGTCAAACTTACAGATGAACTTCATTGGAAATATTGGGAAAATTTAAATATAGCCACAAATGATACTTCCAAAAGTTTGAAGGCCGCGTGATACTTATAAGGATCAAAGATGTACAACAAAACAAGCCCTATGTAGAGATATTTCCCCAGCATAATATTATTATTCTCGTATATGTACACCATGTAAGATATGTCTCGGGTACCATCCAATAATGTCAAAATAAACTCAAACTGGTTCTTAAAAACCACCTCTGATGCATTATAAGAGCAGGAAAAGCGCCATTAAAGAGTTTAAAGTTTTCGTTTTGAAATACTTAGAGTGAAATAGCGCTCGGCGCACGTATTTTCATGTCTTGTACTCAAGGTGTCATGCAAAAGTACCGGGTACGGAAGCGAGGTAGTATAATTCTTTTTCACCGGCAAATAGAAAAACTACACAATATGTTCAGTTCAAAAAAGATCTCTCTTTAGTGTACAGATGAATTGGTAAAATACAATAAACTGTATAATAATTAAAATACCTCAAATAAGTATCTGTTTTACTTGCACTTAAGCTGCGGTGGCTTATTTCTAATATACTCGTGGTCGCCTAGCGATCGAAATTCGATCATAATACTTATATTTCAAGTTTAAATTTTATTTAGTTTTTTTTTATAATCTTTGCATACAATTTACATAGAACCTTATGAATGTCATTAAGTTTATATGTTTGATATTGGCTGTAGTGTATCAACGTGAGCTATTTATAATGTAAAATATGTGTGTGTGTTTATGTGTGTGTGTGTGTGAGTCAAACGCATGGTAATGTGTGTAATGTTATTTTAATTAATTTTATGTATTTCATATGCACTTTATATTAAAAATGCACTTCTACTGCATAAAAACAAATTTTTTGTTCATCCGTTAGCGCAATTTTCTTACAAAGGGGTCTAAAGTTTCCGCGTTACGTATTAATATATAGATAATTAAACTAACCTTATTGTTATATATACAACCTTAGTAATATTAAGAAGTTATGTTCACAATAAATGAACAAGTAAAATTTATGATTAGTACTAAACAACTAGACACCTAAATAGCATTTACACTGCGACAAGTACAATCGTAAATCTAGTAAAGCTGAACTGAGTTTGTGCGGTAAATCAAATGGTATATTACTATTTAAGATCTTAATGGACTAATACAAACAATTAGTGGGTCACATGAAGTGATTAAAGTTACATTTCCAAGAATGGTGTCGGTGTTTGGCAGTATTATAATGTTGTTATCGGTCGCAGCCCGTCGACTTCCGCTTTCAACTTTGTTCCAGTAATAATGCGACTCATTATTGACCACTGTCAACCTCTTGAAACTAAATGTGATTTAGAAAAATAAAAACTAAGAGGTTGTCACTTAGACCGATAAATGATTAAACTATGTAAACTATCCCTACTAATATTATAAATGTGAATGTAAGTTTGTTTGTTACGCTTTCATACGAAAACTACCTAAGCGATCATCATGAAAGTTTGTACGCATATTCTTGGAAGTATTAGAAGTAACAAATGATAGTTTTTGTGCCGGAAAAATGTTACATTCGTCGGGAACGCGGGTGAAACCGCGAGGGACAGCTAGTATAATATATATAAGTAAAATGGGGTTCCTCTGACGCACAATCAGTTCAAAACTACTGAACATATCGGGTTGGGATTGCTAACATTCGACGGGGATTTTTTCCTAGATGGTTATAGGCTATATGATATTGATAAACGCGAGAGAAATGCGGGAGACAGCTAGTAAAAGAAGCTTTTCATTTAGATTAGTTAGGTTTAAGTGCAGAAGCTTATCACGGGAAATATTTATAAAATAAGAGATATAAACATAGAGACATAAAAGAGTTTCAAGGACATAATGATTCTAATGAAATTCTTTTGCATTGAACCCTGAACAGTGATTACCACAGGTACCAACATATTTTTAAACTCACTCCAAAAATCTTTTTGACATTACATTACCTTAATAAAATCTATTATGTCGTTATACAAACCTATTGTACTCCATAGCGCATGATTTAAGTAAAATAAAGATGAAATAAAGTCTAAAGATTTAATTTATGATTTTATTTTTATTTAGTGCTTTTAGTTTAAGCATTTTAGCTTATTTTATGAATTTAAACGAATCACCCATATTAAGGGTGATTCAGGGAACAATAAAACAGCATCATGTATGTTTATTACAGACCTACGTTATCTAAAATCTTCGTAAATTCTCAACAGTAGGGCCCATAAAAAAGGCTAAGTCACATCGATGTAAAACTTCGTTCGATCTAACCTTTACTGACAGAAAAAGCTTACAGCTTCATTTATATTCACCCTCCTTCTCGGATGAGTAGACAAGGACCACATTTCACTTAGGTACTACAATCCCAGTACACCTCTTGTTTTCATATTTACTAAACAAAGCGCAAACTAAGGCACCGAACAAAGTAGCATTAAATTTATGGTAGAGTGAGCACAGCGTAAAACTCGTAAAAGTGCCTCATATGTCAATACCTTTTGAAATACGGTAATGGAAATACGAAATAAAACAGAAAGCAAAGTATGATTAGTGAGTGCCATATGTCCCATTGTCAGACTTTACTGCCGCTCGCTTCTGCAATATTCATTTCAATTCGAAATATATTTAAATATTCACTAAAGTGATATTTTCTAGTTTAAACTATAGTGACACTATGAAATTTTAAGCATTTAACTAACAGCTCTCAGAATTTAAGACTAATAGTGACTTTTGATGTATTTATAAAAAAATATTGACATGAAAGCTAACATAAAGTAACATTCGAGTAGGATAGAGGACGACCGCAAATGCAATCAAATGGAAAATAGGAAATGTCTGGTAACAGTTACAGTTTTTCTCTGTCGCGGTGCAAGTGGAAAAATAAAGTTAGCATGAAACATCCATGTGAGACTTTAAAACAACTTCGAACTTTGCAGCTATGATAACTCACTTATTGGTTACCTATGTGTGTTGTAGGTTCGAATTATTCGTTGAGCCTGTACTTACCTTGAAAGACACCATTGTGATAAACCATTGACATTATGTTTATTGGTTATTTTTGATGAGCAGATTCCTATGTAAGTTTTAAAATGTCGTGGATTTTTATAACGAGTTTTTATTCTTATTTCCTCGCCAATAGAAGGTTTAAAACCCATTCATTGCTGTATTAATTCAAACCTAGGAATACATTTCCTGCAATAAAAAAAAAAACATATGATAGATGAATAAGACTTAGTATTGAGGAAAAGTAGCAGAACATGAAGGAAACCGCAGGGGTGCCGGTTCGGTGCTCGGGTGAGATTAAAAGTCCGGTGCAGTTGTTTGCGGTGGCGCATGGCGGGCAGCCCTGAATGCACATGCACTCGGAACACTGACGGCACCTCCTGTTCGTTATGATTAATGCGCACAGTATTCACCTACAAATAAATGTAGCCTACACGGGGGATATATTGCACTGTAATTTCCAGGTTTCATATTCATTTGTCCGTTTTGTGTGAGATCAAAGCGTGCGGAGCCTTTTACGCTCGACGTCGGCGCTTTTAATATTTCATTTAAAATTGAAATTAACATTTAGGTAGTGATGTCAGATTTATTGGAGAAGTTATGATGTTTTTTCTCCTCAATTTTTTTATGTTTTCATTGAAGCAAAACAGTCTCATGTAACTTTACTTCTTGATCAGTTCTTCTCAGTCGAAAGTTCCCGAACTGGTGACAACTTTAGTAGCTTTTGAGCTTCTTAAGTGCCTGTTCTAGGGACTAGGGCTAAATAAATGGTTTACCATTGTTATCATGATGGATAAGAGCAGAGTCCAGAGGGTATATACCAAAGGAGCTCGTTTGAACCAACGAAATACCAACAAGGGAAGAGTGCTCGGTTGAGAGCCCCCAACACTTGAATTGTCTTCGTCAGAAGGTAAAATCCATCCGCAGACGGATGATTTACTGATTTAATTCATATTGACCTTAAATCAATAACAAATAAAAAGTTTCTAAATAAAATGAACACGCCTTTTTAAGAAGAATTGCAAGTGAAAATCACCACTAGGTATAAGTGTGCGAAACATGTTTTTTTTTAAATGCCATAACAAAACACAGTCATAAACTTCCATCTCTCTGAGAATTTCATCAAGCAATACATAAACAACAAAAATTAAATAAAACATCTATAACTTATTAATTGGCTCCAATATAGTACCGGCACGCGATGTTTCAGATTGTCATAGGAAAAGAAACTGTATTGCTTTGGAATAAGGTTGATTTCCATCATCGTACAATTAGCTGTTGGATCAATAGATGCACCTTACGTATGAAGGAATAAAGGTTATTTTTCTTTGTCATTGTTAAACGTCAAAACGGCCATCATAGCGTGCCGCAAGTTTAAATATCAAATTAAAATGTTTTCAGAAAAAAATATGCTATAAATTGAATATTTAAATTTTGTCAAAAATATGTTTTGCCAATGTTTGTTCCCTTATCCCTTTATTCTCTTATCTATCGATCTACTTTCTAGTCCTATTAGTTAACGAACTTAATAACCTTAGTAATCATAGCTTATTATATTTTAGTAGCTCACCATCAAGTTGTGACGATCCGATACATATAAGGGCGATCAGTAAACTATTTAATGGAGGCTGTTCTCAAGGTGGCGCTGAGATTTATAGCAGTCGGCCTCGACCACTAACGACGGCCGGCGGCGCATCCGGCCCACCACCACCTCGCTGACTGATGCTTTACATTTGTTTCAACTGATTTACTTTCCGTATTCGCGCACATTTTCACGACTCGACCTACCAATTTATCGATCTATTCTAAGACTCTTATTCGTTCATGATAAAAAGACAGCCGGAGCTCAGTCTCACTCAGATGTATTTATTTTATTAATTAATTTCCAATGTATAAAATTCGGTAGGGCGCGTTCACCTCAGACAAAGTTTTCATTAGGAGCGGGCGTAAGTTTGCGGCGAGTGTGCGAGTGGGAACGTTTGGCACGACGCTGATAACACAACAAACAACTTGTTACAAACGTGTTTAGTTTTAGTTATTGCTTCGAGTTCGACGCTTTAACTCATTGGTCTAATAATGAAGAGGGTAGAGGCGGGTGCAGTAATTAAGCTCGGTTTTGTCGGAGTCGCTCGACTAATACACTTACCTACGTAACTATTTGTGAATATGCTGGTGATGAATAGTGTGTACCGTTAATCCGTCATAGAAACTACACGAGGTTTTTTTTTTTCAGGGCTTTGCCAATGTGATACAAGATTAAATTACGTGCGGGCGCGTGGACGGTATGCGGATGCCGGCCGGTCTAACAAATTTTTATTTTTTCGTACATTCGTTTGCTGGATGTCAAACAGATCTGTAAACCGAAATCAAATTGGGAAATTTGTGTGGATTGGAATTCGTACCGGCAAAAACGTACGCTGTACCTATGTTGTGATTTAGATACACGAATTCGTTTTGCGGGGACAGTTCTTTCTGATTCATGATTCTTGTTGCCGATATAAATACAATTTTTATAAAAAGTCGACTCAAAAATTCGGGGAACATTACTTTATAATAGGTTTTAACTGAGCCTTAGAGCACCTTACCAAAATGATGAGATAAGAAACCGGCTCCCCCACCCCTTACTATCAAGATTTTAAAGAGTACATAGTAAGATTTATTTATAATTAGATTAAAATAAGTTCAAGATCAAAGTAAACAATTTTAGTAAGCGAACTACATGAAATCCCAAAAAAGTATCGCTATTTGACACGAATATTACATATCTACAAAATTCAGACTGGTCAGATGGCTTAGTGGTTAGAGAATTTGACTGCCACTCCGCAGGTCGTGGGTTCGATTCCCTCCCAGGACAAACATTAGCTAACATGTATGTTTGTTCTGTGTCTGGATGTAAATATAAATTGAAGTATGTATTTATAAAAGCAGAATATGTAGTATATCAGTTTTTTGGTTTCCAAAGTACAAGCTCTGCTCAGTTTGGGATCAGATGGCGGTGTGTAAGTAAAGAATGCCCCAGGATATTTATTATTTTTATTCAGATAGTTTTATAGTTGTTCGAAGCCCTACTTATGTGAGCCTACTCGTATTTTTGATTGGTTATTCGCAAATACTCAGTTGTATGGATTTAGTTTACTAGGAATGCTATATTCGTTTTCTCTGTTACCACTTAATCAGAGCTTCATCCCTTTCATTACTATAGTATGAACACAAATACTCAGTACACAAAATAACAATTATCTAATCGCAACAACATTTCAACGTACTAGTTCAAGGTGAATAGTAGCACACAGGGGTGTATATTTTCACTACCTACATCTTTTCTAGTATGCCCGTTACACGATGTTAGGCAAAGGGGCAGGAAGAGGAAGCGGTTTATCTGTGCTCCGGAACTCAGGAAGACGTACGCCCGCTCCGGTACTGGGTCCGCGCTGAATTCCTTTAGGCTTTACATTTGTACCAAATTGCTATTGTGTGTATCTACCTCGTATGAACGGTATACAAGCAAGGTGCCACTAGCCGTTGTTCTACACTTTACAACAAAATAGATTTTATGATTTCTTACATTGAAATTGTTTTGAGTTTTGCAAACAAAGTTGTTGCATGCTTTCAGATGAATTGTTAAGTTATTTATTATAACGGGCCAGTTGGCTTGGTGGTTAGAGACCCTCACTGCAAAGCCGCAGGTCGTGGTTCGATTCCCGCCCAGGTCTAACATTTGTGCATGAATATGTCAGTTTGTTCTGTGTTTGGGCGCAAATGTATGCTTTAAAAAATAGTATAGGTATGTAGTATATTATCAGTTACCTGGTAGCCATAGACAAACACGTTCAGCTTAATTTGGGATCCGGTAACCATGTGTGAAGAATGTCCTGGTATATTTATTAAAATTTTGATCTGACTTTAAATATTTCTACGTAGATAGTCTATTTAAATGAGTTCAGATCTATTCCAGCAAATAGAGATACCTAAACACGTTTAAAGTGCTCTTTTTTATTATTTAACAACAGTTCTTTGAGGTTAACGTATTCAAGAGATGCATCTATGAAAATTTTCTCTCAGGGCATTTGTTTAGTGCAGCGTTTTATTTTCTTATCTCAAGGAAATGTTTCGCTGGCTTTGTCTCCTTTGCACAACAAAGCTAGCGTCGGACGCTGGTCGACCTTCAGGGACCGATTTTAAACGAAATACTAGGATTCCAACCCTGCACTAACCACTTTTAGAATATATCTTACATAAATAGCTTGTTCTTACATATGTACCTACGTGGATACGTCCGCGCGTGCCGGTATCGTAAATTCAAGTAAGAAGTGTCACGAGTTTAGAAGTTAGTTTAGAAAGCTTGTACTAAGGATGTGTGGCTTTTTCGTTGTTAGCCATTAAACTTTGGGAATACGAGTCATGTAAGTGTGAGTACTTGGGTATTGTTCGAGACCTACCTTTTAGCTATTTTACCACTTATTTATACTTTTCTTTACTGTTTTTTTTAGAACTTGTATTTAGTAGATTTAGGGATGATTTAAGCAGGGTCGGCAACGCGCGAGTTATACCCACAGTGTTGCAAGCGTCCATAGGCTGCGGTGACCGTTTACCATCAGACGGGCCGTCAGCTTGTTTGCTACCTTAGCATTATAAAAAAAGGGACATTAGGCACATTATTTCATGAATAATGACTATTATACATGTTCAACATCACCATGAACTAACGATAACGGCTTCAGGTATTTTTTACACGTCTATGGTCGTTAACTTCCGTTTACGTGAACATTAAAAAATGTAAGGTTGAATAAATAACATAGGTAACAAATATTACCAAGACTTTTGTAAGTAGGTACTTATCTAAAATCTCAACGATACTACATTAAGCGAAAATGTTATGCAAAAATACTCAATTGGAAATAGACTAGGAAGTAAGAGGTATTAAACTGTACCTGACAAAAAGTGTTTTTATGACACAGCTTTTAACGTTTTTGTTGCAGTAATCCTTTATGTATATTTTAAGATTTTCTTCTATTTATGCAAGATAACTAGGTACCTAGTTTAACATAACAAACCGCCCTATACCAGTTCTCAAACAAGGTTAATCTTCTCGTTTTCACTTAGATAAGTACATTTCTCAGATAGTAAAATACATTTTAGATTTCAAGACATCAAGACAACAATTGTCAAATCCAAATAAAACTAAACCCTGCCTACGGAACCCAAAAAGGTAAAGTGCCGCAGCTCTTACAAGGTGCGCGTAAATGTCTACCAGAAAGAAATACGAGAAAAGCTAATGACGCTATTTCCTTTAACCCCCAACCGCAGTGCAGCTATACTCCAAATATAATTTTCAAAGGTGTTCACCGCCGATAGGTAACACATAAATTTAAACTGCGATAGTAATAGGCTAGTGTTGCTCGAGGTTTGATTTAAGGCGCGCGCGAGCTGAAAATGCAGACGATATCGGATTGCAGATTTACTATAAGTTTAATAAATCTGTTTATAAGCAGATTTTCTCTGTTTCACGTGACAAATGTCTTTAGATTCAACTGTACTGTCTTTCAAAGAGTAATATTAATGTAGGTCATAGATTTCCACTTAACCTTTCATAAAACAAGCATTAATACAAACAAAGACAAAATACGTATCACTATCCTATGAAAAACGCTGCTTAACGAATCTCCAAGTCCGAACACAAAAGATAGCAATTATTCTTTTTTTTTGTATCCTGAACAGTTTTAGTCCCTACAGGCTATTCGTCCACTAATACAGTGTGCTCCTCAGATGGGCGTAAGTGGTGTTTTGCACAACAAACAAATACTCCGTGAAATTAACTGCGCCGCGCCCAGAACGTTTCGGGTGCCTCGATTTTGCTTACCAAGATATAGAATAGCTAGATTTAACTGGATTTTTGCTTATAAATAAGTGTTTATTTCCAAAAATTTATAAAAGAGTAAAGGCTTTCAGTTTGGTGTGGATATAAACTTATAATATTAATAAATACATATTTTAGTATATATTTTACTATCGTATCTTTAACATGATGAATCAAATAAATAGTTATAAAAAATAAATTACATTTGAAGCAGTAATTCAAAATTAAACCAATAATTGGAAAATTGTATAGTTCTGGTAGAATATGGGGTGGAGAAAATGGCCGATGCAATAAATTAAGCCTCTCAGGGACTGACCCGTCTACAGCTTTAATTAACTTTTCAACCAGGCGTTTTCGAATGGAAAAAATATCAAGGATTCTCTAAGTTTAAGAGTCACGTAGAAAGTTACAGTTCTCAGAGATTCTGAAGTAAATAGTTTTGAAAATGAGCATCACTGCTCGAAATTTTGAAGTCGAGGAGCAATTTGGTACTTGCTTTGAGGATTAAGTGTATCATAATGAAAATAACTGACTGATTTGAACTGAATTGATTTTTTTTTTCTCGGACGAGGTTGCAATTGACCTCAATCACACCAGTAAATCGATAGTCTCTGTACGAGTATACTATGTGAGATAACTTATTATTTCTGTACAAAATTCAAGTTTAAAATTCAAATCCCTTTATTCAGTTCAGGCTCACAGAGAGCACTTATAAAGGTGAAAGTTACTAAAGCTACCATATACCTAATTTGTATACAGAGTATCTACACCGGTTTACTTGTAAGAATAAATTAAAAAAAATAGTGCAAAATGGTTGATCAGAGATCATATACTCGTACAGTCATCAAAGTAGGCACTTACGACATTTTTTCTTCACCGAATACTCAAATCCATGACTATCGATAGATCGACAACCAAACTGTCATCGTTTTCGTAAAAAATAATCAAGAAATATCAAAATTACATACTATAATGTTCATCCAGCCACGGCAGTTTTAAACTATCGTAGTATACATTTTATATTTTCAAACGTCATTGAAAATCGTGCTAGAGGTGACTTTCGTCTATCGTGTGTGTGGTTTTCATGATAAAATATTACTTTTGCTAGTAAGCAAGTACGAAAAGAAATATGAAACCTGATAATAAAAATGTTGGTAATATTGCACCTGCCTGTTATATTTGACATGGGTCGACTTGCATGTATCACCTTGACAGCTTGAGTAAATTTCTGTCGCTTGAATAAATAATCTTGTCGTTTGTGTCACTGAAATTTGTTACCTACACACTTGAATGGGCTTATGAATATTCATATTTTTAAGGTTTGTTCCATTATAATCATTTATATTGGCATGGATATGGAGCATTACGTTATAAGCCCTTTTATTTGATATAATATGACCTAATAATATGATGACCTTAATTCCTAATCGTCTGTCGTTACACTTTCTACATTTGCATGCCCTTTGCATGCAATCTTGGAAAGTATGTTATTTTTTGCATTACCAGTTCGTACTTTATATTATTCTCCTAGACCTAAATTCTGAGTATTTCTTATTTCAGTAAAACAGAATATATAAGAACAAATAATCTGATTGCCACAGCACAGGCCAACACCCTGTAATAAATTGTAAATGAACTCGTATTTGACCGAACAAAGAATATTGGCGAAGAAATTAAAAAGCTTTTGTTTGTTAGTAAACAGAGTGGGATAGTGGCAAACAGAGACGTTTTGGCTAAGGCATTGTAATAATATATTAAGTGCTAGCACGCGACTTGGCAATAAGTCTGCCTCGCCTTGTTCGCCGCTAGATAACAATTATAAATCTCACTAATACTTCTTACTGTCCACACCGAAACTATTGTTTTAGAATTCGTATATCTATGTATAATATATATATAAATGAATCCCTATTTCCCTTGGTCACGGCATCACACATGGACGGCTGGACCGATTTCGCTAATTCTTTTTTTGTTGTGTTTGTTATTGTCAGGAGAAGGTTCTTATAAAAGACGTTAATATAAGTTGCGTTAAAAATTAGAAAATTTAAGATAACTTCACAATTTTATGAGCGCTTTTGACAATGTAAACTTTTTTAATGTAACCTGTTTGACATTATTGTCAGTTGGCGCGATTGACAGAATGCACACTGCAAATATCCTTTAAAAAAAGGGTTAGCGGAATTATATTGATAAAGTAATTAATTTATAATTTCTAAGTGCACATTTCACAGTCGATTCAATCGGAAGATTCGAATTCAATGTTCATAACTCAGACAGGACAACGTTTGTCGGGTCAGCTAGTATAAAATATAACTGACACAAGAGCATGAGCTTTTAATAAAAGGCACATAGTGCTGTTTTACAAACAAAAAAATCTAACAAAAATGATAAATGTTTCTAGTTGAAAATGCAATAGAATCCATGTAAATATTAAGAAAACCATATAATGAGGAGATTGATTTCTTGTTTACTTGGCTGAAGTACAATTGAAGTAATATATTTATATATCTCCTCCTAGATCTTTATGCCACTGAATAAGAATGAAGAGTGAAAGAGGACAAAAAAATAACACAATGTTACGGAATATACGCATCCGTTGTCGTGGACAGGACATCATAAAAGCATCAAGAAGCCATCAGAGGTAGTAACAGGTTGTCTCCACATACAAGATCCTTCATATTTCAAGCCATTTGCGTAAGATAAATCGTTCTTTTTCTACTTTGTTAGATTTTTAATTTTTGACAAAACGGAGATTTTTTATTTCTCCCTATAAATGCTCAAACCCAATTTTATAACCCTATTTAAACTCTTAAAATAATAAATGTAAGCTAAGATAATTAAAATAACTAAAAACGTTGAAAGTAAGGTAAGGTAAAATACTTACAACTCACAGCGCGGATATCTATAACATTCTATAAAAATGGGTCTCTCAAAATGGTTTAGGTACCTGGGTCGCCTCTTTGTGACCTTTTTATTTCTATATCTGATTAAGTTACAATGGTTCCATACTAAAATACATGCGATTTCCTTTTATTAAATTCCTTCAAAAATAAAACATTTATCCCGGTGAAGTACAATATTGTATAGAGAAGGAGAAGTAGTGAGTGCAGCGGAAGCGTCGACGCGATGACTCCGGGCCTCCGGGGGACGCATCTCCAACGTTTCGCTTCCCTACACAGCGATGTTTATATCAGTTTAAAATGTGACTTCACCGATCGAGACATTTTCTTTGCGATGGCATAAAAGAATTTACAAGAAACAGTTCTATTTGAATAGCTGTAAGCACTACACATTTTAAAACGTTTACGCCGCCTGTAGATATTTCTTTGTCTATCTGATAAACTGTCTGTATATTGCAGGGTTTATTTCCATTCGATTAGGTTCAATAGGCAGTTGAAATTATGAGGTATATAATGGAAAAAGAAAATTTACAAATCTAAGAGGGGTTTCGAAGTCATTGAACTTAAACTGAACATTGAAGATATTAATCATACTAACTTAAATAATGGTTCAGTTGCTATTACTTAGACTTTTTAGAATTTTCTATTCCGTAGTTGAAAAGGGAAACATATTTTTACGTCTTTGGAAGCGTATATCTTACAAGCTATTGACCTAAGTAAACTATGTTTCATTTCTGAAAACCTTTCAAAAATACCTCACAAGCATATTATAGCATATATGTGCACTAGGATTTTTTATTTATTCATTAAATTTTTTTTTTTGGCAAAAGTAAAATGGCTATACATACGAACAGACGGACAGGATGATTTTATAAGAGTTCAGATTTATGCCAAATATACTACGATATTTTTATATCACTATGAAGCTTTCATGTCTATGTCTACATCATATGTATTTCCTAACATCTATACCGATAGCCTATAGCATTTTTATTCCTGTGAACAAGAATAAATACTGAAGTGAACTCATGTTTCATCTAGATACCAACAAATACATTCATTATTTGGTTGCTATCATTATATTCAAGTGTTTGCTTATTAATTTTAATGATAAAACCAAAATCTTGCTTAGCTTGCCACTTGTCCAGAAGTGTGCTTCTTAAAGTCCTACGGCTGGGGCATAAAGTTCACCACTCATGATAATCACTCTGTGGACCTCACTTGAAATGGCACGCAAGATAAACGAGACTGCTCATATTTTTTGTAAAGGTAGGGTGAGAAAACAATGAGAATCTTATTTTTATTTTGTACTTAGGTTACAGTTCCTACTGATTTATTTTACTCACCACTCATATAACCCCTTATAATAACCAAAATATTATTAGTAGCAATAAAAAAAACGAAAATTATTAAAAATCAAATTTTTTTTTCTGACCGTACCTTAAATTGAGAAGTGGGAGCATCACTCAAGCCAATATTGAATTATTTATAAATAGACAGCATTGAATGGGAACTGAGGAGTGTTTTGACACCACCTATTGACTGCATACTTACGACTTCTGAGTGATGATTTCTCTTTGTATCCGTAGCTTTTGTTATTCTCTATAAAGTGGCTGTACCATTTTTCAAGTAGCTATTGTGGCTTTTGGTTGTATAAGAATATTTTTAATGTTATCAAATAAGTTAATATTACTTACAATTTATATCTGAACTAGGGTAGACTTATTTCGACAGGCCAGTTGGCTTGGGGGTCGCGGCTTCGATTCCCACCCTTTTTTGACAAACATTTTTCTACAAGAACATGATGTTGACATGAAAAGATATTATACCTAAATGTCGTATATCAGTTACCTAGTTTCCATAGTACAAGTTCTGCTTAGTTTGGGATCAGACGACCGTGTGTAAAGAATGTCCCCAGGATATTAATATTATTTATTTTATTTTATCTTTATGGTTATATTTTAAAATGATACAAGATTATTATAACAGAATTTTTTGGGTCAGGTCTCCCATCCGATGGAGCAGAAATGTTGCACACTCATTTGTTTTTGTTGACAATGCACAATTAGCTTAGTGACGTTATTCAAAATCCAATATGGTGGACGTGGTAAGATGGTCCATATCATGAGTATCTTATGAAAGGGTTTACAAAATCCATGACATCAGTTTAAAGGCTTTAAGCTGAATTTTCGTAAACATATTACTTGTATAGCTCCTTTAGCCTTGTCTAATAGTTTTTTGTCAGCCTAGGCTAGATATATGATAACCAATTTTCATATAAAACAGATAAAAGCAAATATTCACCTTTAATTTTATTCAAATAACACTCGAAAGAGTTTTATCCTACTGAAATAATTCATCTTTCAAGCTCTTTTAGAGCAAAAAAATCCGTTCCTTGTTCGCGTGCGAAAGCAATCTAGCAAAAGCGTGTGAATGTAGGCAGGTGGTGATTTTTTTTCTGTTAGACTTGCAAAGGTGCTTATTCGTATCCCAACCAGCTATGCCATAGATAGTTAATCATTTTTTATTGCGTTCTAAAAAAAATATCATCAGAAATTGTTTAAATTGAATTATATGTAGTTAGGTATTTATACATTGGCAAAACATTTTTTTTTATTGTAACTTATTATTTAATAATGAAACAAAGTGAATTTTATCAATGAAACTCTTAAATTACAATTTAAAATGTATACTTATTATGGACCGTAAATTGCTAAGCAATTTTTTTATGCAAGAAATCATTATAATATTTAAAACATAATGTGCTGTAGACCATAATAATATACCATTCGTAGATTTCCATTGCATAAGATTTTCCATCTCCAGTTATCCACACACCAATGATAATAAAAAGATTCCGTCTATAAGCCACATAAAATCCTCTGCGGGATATTTGCATACCTGCTTGTAAACAAATCAAGCGCGCCAACCGAAGCTCTATGATCGAATGGACCACCAAATTCAATTACGTGGCAGACAAAATAAAAACGTCCCGCCGTGTACCGTATCGTTGATTTGTTTTCACTTTGTTGCGTCACGTTCTACCCACTCACAACATGTATCTATCCGTACTGTCACCAGTAAACATAGAGCCCCTCCGACTTCAAACATCTCTTTTAACCGACACCGAAAGATGTGTATCCAAAGCTCAACGTTGTTTGGTCATATAATAGGTCGAAATCGCCGCTTGACGTGAAACATGACACTTTTGTTGAGATTTCATGAAGTTTAATTAAACATCTCCCGCGAGCCAGACATCTTAATGACACAAGTTGATTGACTCTGGGAAATTACGAAAATATGATTTTACGTTTGATTTCAGGGGTATCTTAATGTTTCTGATTTGGTAGCTTGGTTCATAAAATTTAAAATCTCTCGGCAATATAAAATTTAAATCAGCAAATGTAACTTAGCCTTAACTCTGAAAAGTAAGACTTTTCGTAAAACTGCGAGTTTTCTCTCGAAATAAACGGATCTGGCGACCCTCTGGCATTTATTTGAAAAGGTAAACAATAATTCCTTACTGACTGAGAGATCAACCCAGAGTCTTTCTTAATCGCTAGTCACAAACACATAAATTAGAGGATAACTTCTAAATATATCGAAATGACATATCTAAATACGATATTTCAATGTGACACACCTTAAACGAAAAGAATTTGGTTAAAATAATAATGATTTAAATTGGTCTGGTTATTTCCTATAATTTGTAGTTCATTTATTTTGCAAAAGTCATCCTTATCTATAGTAAACTCTACATCATCTTAAATATCACTCTGTGAAAAGTATTATGTTCTAGTGAAAACGCTTTACCTTGAACGCATCTTGAATTTTGTAGCGATCCTCGTTGCTACAGTGTTCCTCTATTGTGAAATATGTCAAGAAAATAATGGCGTACAACTACGTAGGAGCGTCTCGGTCTGGGATGTTTAGTGAGATAATGCGCTGAAATTGGTATCGTGATGGACATTATGACATAGTTTTTACAAAAACAATTACAATCAACAAATAAGTAAATAATAATAAATAAATATCCTGGGACATTCTTTACACACGGCCATCTGGTCCCAAACTAAGCAGAGCTTTACTATGGAAACCAGATAGCTGATATACTACATAAATTACTTTTTTTTCTAAATACATACTTATATAGATATTTACACCCAGCCACAGAACAAACAGACATGTTCATGCACACAAATGTTTATCCTGGGTGGGAATCGAACCCGCGACCTTCGGTTTGGCAGTCAGAGCGTTAACCACCAAGCCAACTGGCATGTCAAAACTAAGTAAGTTACAGTATCTACTGGATCAAAATCGCTGAAGTTGGTATCTCGATGGACATTATGTCATAGTTTTTACTAAAACAATAGGGTACCGGACTGCCTTGTCAATCCGTTACTTTTTATCATCTGTCAAAACGCAAATTTTGTATGCAAAATGTACTGAGTACTAACTTATGACATCATCATTTATTATACTCAATTGCTGTACTTTTTAGATTGTTTTAATAATATAAAATTAGCTGTAATCGCAAAATAAAAATTGAAGGACATTTATAGGGGTGTTTTGAGACAATCTATTTCACGCATTCGAATTATCATTATAATTCGCAATTTCATTTTAACGTTACTTTTATTACAGTCCGCTACCCTATCATCATCCATGAATAAAATAGACACTACAGACTGTTTATTAAAACACAAATGTTACTCCATGAATCTGGATATAGGAGTTAAAATCATGAATAGAGAGATTAGAAACTAAACACATAATATAATATTGTACTACTAGTTGTCCCCCGCGGCTTTACCCGCGTTCCCATGGGATGTCACATGTATTATACATAAAAACCTTCCTCTTCAATCACTCTATCTATTAAAAACCACATCAAAATCCGTTGCGCAGTTTTAAAGATTTAAGCATACATAGGGATATAGGGACAGAGAAAGTGACATTGTTTTATACTATGTAGTGATGCGTAAGTAGAAAAATATAATTTGAAAGTTAACCAAACCAAATTAAAACATCGTCGCGTGGAATAATTAAGATCTTAATGCACAGTACAAAAGCTCTGCTTCATTAAAAGAATTGTCTTTTTTTATTTCTACTTAATCAAAGTATCCTAATGTTCACCTGCACTGTTTCAGGAGGAAATGAATTAATTCTATTTTACACAAGAGTGCTTTAAAATAAGGAGGCGCTTTCTTGCAGCAAGAGAAATACCCCGTGAAATTAACTTCTGGATTCAGTTCACACTGGACACCTCTCAGGTACGAAAGACAAATGGCCCGAGGGGCAAGAATTGTTCGACGTACTTACTTACATGAAAGGAGCTTAAAAAGCCAACGCGCTTTTAGATAATTGTACTGCTTTCATTCTTTGCGCATATTTAATAATTTATTTTTATACAATGATTATCCTTATGATAATTATATTCTTGAAGCCATACATATTTTTTTTTATTAGGCTGTAAAAATGTGCTTACAGGTGGGTTCCATAAATAATCAAGAATTATTGGTCAATACAAATACAACGTGTTACAAAATACCACGCAAAAATATAATTAATTATCAAAGCCAACAACCCTAGTAAGCTGTCATGTCAGGAATCCCGACTATTTTACAGAAAGGCCTACGTACCTTTTTCACTTAATAATTGTCTACTTTAATAGTTTTTCTATTTTTCATTCATAAAAATCTTTTATTATTAATTTTTTTGGGGTATATTATACAGCGTTACTACGGTTCTTAAATATTGTGAATGGACTCGTTATAAGGCCCCATTTAACCTCCTTTAGGCTTTACGGGTAGTTTTTTAACACGCTGTATAGGTAGGTACCTAAGTAATTATTGTATCGTTTTTAATCTTTTCGAAAGCGTAACATATATTATTGTCTATGTTTACCTTGTATATGATGTATTAAATTGGCTAACGTACATATTAAGGCATACAATATTGCCTTCGTAAGTTAAGTCCCGCTGTATCGTAAGAGATTCCCGCCCTCCTTGGTCTCCACGTGAATACTTTACGTTGTCGGCGAGCGTTCATAAAAAAGACAATTTCCCTTATTGCCGCAATCTGTTACACATGTTCCGCACAGGGTTATGTCTGCAGCCGCCCTCATAAACGACAAAGTAAACCATAATTTATTGCGCAAATTTAGGGTCAAACGCAACAGTCATAAATTGCTTTAGTATATTATTTTGGACTAACTACACGCTTACTAACAACGGTAATACTACACACATTTAGTTTATGTATTTCCTTAACCCGACTGACTATTTTACTTGAAAAATGACTCGTATAATTCCAGAAATTCATCCGATTCCGGTCACGTCCGGAATCAAATGAAGACACGACGTCTTAAGATATACGTTATTGATACAACTTTCTACTAACGACCAAGTTGCGACATGAAAAATGTAGGTATCGCTTTGAAAAATACTATTTGAACTTTTGAAAGTCTGAAACATAGCTCTTCTTTTATTCATGCTCTGACATGTGGCGTTCTCTCCCGTTGTGTACAGGCTTTCTTCCCTAACAAAATAAACAACATTTACTTGGAGTTAGGTCCTTTGAGAGGCGCTCCCTGTACTAATGTTTTATGAATGAGCTCTTATGCAGTTACGACTTTATATGTACTATATTGATGCACTTGGGCTACGTTCATGAGTAATTATATTAAATCCACGATGAGCAATGTACATACCTCTACATGTTGCTGGTATGTACATGCATTTCAGATGTGAGCATTTTTAGGCAATAGACTATTTTCTTCGCACAGATTCTTAGAACATTTTAAGATCATCCCCACCATGCCAATCACGTAGGCCGTTCCCTTTATCACGAAAAACTGTATCCATCTCTGTCTCACAAGGAAAAATTCACACGTTTTCCACCGCACCGGATGGTTTTCATGTATTTATTCCTACCTCATTTTATACTCAATATACGATCCCATAGCGCCTTAATTCCAGTACTGAAATGTGTGTCTTTATCACATTTTTATTCTAGGTACAGACACATAGTAACGTATTACGGAAAAACCTTAAATAAAGCTTTCTTTTCAGTCGAAATTCAATGTTAATGTCGTATATATAAGGTATACAATCGGGGAAAGGCGTTTGTATTTAGAACGTTTTTAAACCGGTTTCACTCATGGAAAACTTGGAAGGCAGGAAAGAGGAATGTATAGGCTGTAGTGAAACAAGCCTTCAGTCGCACCGCGCACATGCTCGCGTGAAGACGGACGCAGAGCCTGGCCTGTACGTCAAATGGCGGGAACTTTCCGATAACTTTCGTATAGTAATACGCAACGACATATCCATACATATCGCGTTGAACTGTTAAAAATAAACGTGCTTTTACAATAGACTTTCGATATTGATGTTAAAATGTTATAAAAAGTGCAACAAGAAGATTTTTGAAGATAGCAGTTTTATTTCCAGTATCTAACCGTATGTACTATCCTTTTTGTAAATTATTAAATAGTGTAGATTGTAATAGTCCGTCCATAAAGAATTGATAATTATACATAGCAATTAATACCCATTGGCTATACATACCAATGTTTCTTTCAGAAAATTGGCTATAAGTAACAAATGTATCTTACTTTTGATACGAAAATGTACTATAGCTATCAATACTTGTTAATAGATAACAATTAAATAATTACTAAATAAAGTACAATATTTTGACACGGCTATCTGATCCCAAACTAAGAACCGCTCGTGCTATTGGAACCTAATAACTGATACCCTGCATTTTTTTATTATTAATGTATATGGTGTATGTAAACTTAATAAATAAAAATAAAATAAAATAAATTATACATTTTTTTAAATTATTATCTATATATTTTTATAGAAAGACAAGGAACAAACAGACAGACACCCAATTTAATTGTCGTTAGTGGAATTTGAATCCAAGACTTGTGTGTGACATGGCAGTCGGGATCTATACATTTGTACACACTTCGCAAACCAGCCTTATTTAAAATTAATTGTATAGGTAGATAAAATATACAGTAAATATAATTATTGTTTAAATCTGTTACCCGCTTGCCAAAATCGCTTCCGAGTGCACAATATCGATTATTGTTCTTATTACTTTGGTGAAAATAATAAGGAACTTCGTTCCAATAAAACACCGTAAAAACCTTTCCAATATTTTTTTTTCGAATCAGTCATCAGCTTATTATTAATTTATAATATTACTTTATTATCATATAAAATTAAACAAAATACATAACTAATTACTGTAGATTAATTCATCGTTCAATTATGATAAACGATTTAATTTGCATATTTAATGATTTTTTTTTATAATTTTCAAATATATATATTAAATATGTTTCTTTTTATAAACAAATATGTCATCATTTAATTTAATGTACACATATCATTTATGATTGAAGGTGTATGCCATATGCTAATTTAAGCACACTAAACATTATTGTGTAAATTGGTTGAGCAACCTAAAATAATTTAATTAATCCAACTTAATATTGTTAAGCTAATTTAAAACGATTGTCTAAGCTAAATAAATTGTAATTCTAAAAAAACAAAACATAAGAATCCAATCCAATCATTATATGAACCTAAATCACAAAACGAGGTTGGTTTAAACAAAATAGTGGCTGCGAAATTCCCCGTGGAAATAATATTCGGACAAATGAAAATTCCTCCCAATGCATTCGGAATCGTGAGCACCGCACGGGGGCTTTAATTCCCTTGACTGTTGCGAATCGGCGCATGTTTTTTCATTAAAACGCATTCAATACGCCGACGACGTGGCTTTCAAAAAGCGGACCTTTTCAAAAAATATTTCCCTGACATTCCGCTCTGCAGTGCACTCGTTTCATTCACAGCCGTTTTTTGTATAGAATTAAAAAATCGACGCATTTTATGTCACCGTTGTGAAGCCTTCTGTAATCAGTTAATGTTATAGGTAATTAACAGTGTCCTTATAAATTAACTAGATTGTTGAACAAGCTTTAGACATTTAAATATCCAATTTTAACTAAAATATTTAAATCAATTCAAAAATTGCATGATTCCTGTATATCGATTCTAATTACCTATAAATAGTTGTATAATAATGGTCAATTATAACTTGGAAATGAATAAATTATATTACATAATCAAGTATAGTAACCGGGATACCAAAAAATCTTTAGCAACCTATTCCTGCAGGCATAATAACTTTGTCTGGCGTTAATTATAGTTGTTTCTTAACTGACATACGGCTTGTGCTGAAGTGGTCGTGTTGGGGTCTCAATGACACCCTCACCTCTCCATTAGTACCTATACCGTGAAGCAGGGTTAACGACCGGTTCGCGTGATACCACACTACTTTACGCTTATTTATACGATGAGGCGTACAAACCCGGACTCCGACATTCAAACGTTACAACATGGCCCGCGACATATCAAATTTCCATTATCACCAAGTGCCCCAACACTTTTAATGGGCAATGAAGTTTTTAACACAACTTCATAAGGTTAGGTTACGCTAGTGATACTACCTATATTTTCTTTGGTTAGGGCTTAAATTGAAAATTACTATTGAAGTGTTACTTTAATAAAATAGCTACACAGTTCATCTACAAATTTAATTCCGTCGAATAAGAACACTGACAAAGCATAAAACGAAATATTATAGACTAGATTAAAAGTTGCTTGATAGCTTGCATGCTTCTTTACAACGGGTTGGGTCGTCGTTATTTTGATAGCTTGACAGTCTAAATTACCGTAAAATGAAGTAGTCTTTGTATCCTCTTTTAATCCATTGTTTTTGTAAAATATTTATCGCAAACAAATTTTGTTGTTATTGTGTTATTTGATTACGAATTTAAAAATCATATTAAAATGTAAATTCCACATATATATCACTTTTCCTTTTGGTTTCAGGTTTCAAAGAACATGAAACGAAATAAATATTCATCAAGCGAAGTTTAGTAACTGCGTTTCCAAGGAATAAGTACAATTTTACAATGAAAAAGCTCAAGAAAGAAAATTGTAATAACAATAAAATATCATAAAGAAATTCCAATGTCGGGTCCGAAAGAAAGCGTGTCATAGACAATGCACACCATCCTTGGGGCGGCTGTAGTGTCGGCATTACTGCAGATACTTTTCTCCTTTACGGGTAAGAATATAATATTATACTTAAAATAAACTAGAAGACGTAGCTCTATTTTTCACTTCTAACATTTCCGCAAGTACGTGATGGAAAAACTTTATGTACCGTCTTCAAAGAAATAAACAATGGTTGTATTAATTTTAAGACTTTACAATTAAAATAATTGGAACCTACGATTATCACTTTGTCCATGTACTTAATCCTAATTACAAAAGCATAACTTTCAAACCACGAAAACAAGAAAGGTGTAGGTTTGTAATTAGTGTTTTTATCGTAGCTTCGTCCTCTCTACCTGCGGTTAAGCAGCATGTAAAATATACCTCCATAAAATAAAAGAATACAACCTCAATGCTAATGAAAACAAAATTCATTTTCGTACGTAACCATACTACAGGAACATTTCTGAAAATGGATACACTTAATGTTATTGTATGGTAATCTTGTTTCAAATTGAAATTCAAACTTTAAACAAACTTAGAGATTACTTCCCAGTGTACGCGTGTAACGATAACGTTTAATAAAATCACGTGGAATAGCTGTATATTCATGTATAGAGAGTGCTGCGATGAGAAAATATTTTAGAACGAATATAATTGTGTTATATTTCGAAAGATAATGTGACGTCAGCTTTTGGGCTAGACCCGACCGCGTAAAGACAGGCGTCAAGCGTCGGACGAGGGCCGGAAGCAGCTGTGTCGTTCGCGTGCTGTTTGCCAATTTATCACTAAGCTGATTATATATAGGCTCGTCCTTACGACGTGCTTTATGACCTTGTTTGCTCTCCTTCTATTGTTTCACACTCCTTTATTTACACACCTTTTAAACACAAGAAAAGTCGGTAGAAAATGTTTGGTGTCAATAGTACGTACATTTCCGTTGAGAATGTAATTTGTTCTCTTATTTTATTGGTACTGTCACTATCATGTGCGACACACTTTATTCGGTACATTTGTATGTATTGCGACATTAGCCACCGCAACTTTAAAATTTTCTTTACAATAAACAAATTACTATTATATTTCATAGTTAAAAATATACATTTTCAGGGAAAAACACATATCCATACATATAACGAATGAATAAATTGCATAAAAGTAAACAAGAGAACAAAAGGCGCGCCACAAATTGTGTTTTCACTGCTACATAGGTCCGGAGTAGTCCGTAGCGCAGGTGGCCTGGCCTGCCTTAAGCTCAGGCGGACCGCAACCAAATCCGCATACGACTTTAATTTAACTTTGCTTCACTGAATATTGTCCTTATACTAAAATTTAAATTATGAGTTCAAGCTGACAAGATACTTTCACCACCTGCCAAGTATAACCAACTGAATTAAGAATATAATTAAAGATAATTTCATTGCTTTAATTAAATTTGAAATTAAGTTTTTATCTGTGTTATAATATTAATAACGGGTTACCTAGCTCATTGAAACAAATAAATAAAAATAAATGATAATGAAGCAAATAAAAATATTATATTTAGAATCCAAAACAATATAGATTCTCAATTTATTCCTCATTCATAACATTATAAGAAAACAATAAATTCAATACATAACTACTAAACATACATGAGGGTATGGGGTACGCCATTCCCAAAACCGGAATCAATATACAAGAAGTCCATTAAGATGATAACAGCTAGATACTCGGATGCGCTCAAATGCAATAGTATGGAATTTGCATAGGTAGGAGAGTTCGACCGTGCCCCGCGCGCCGTACGCGATACGGTCTGCATACGTAACGTGACTGCATCAGTACCGACCCCGCGAAAATACAGTTTCATAAGCGACAAACCATATTTCCTAGTACTGCAGATAATCTTTGCTGAAATTGTACGGATGCTGATTTGTATGCTTGATGAGAAATTATATCCCGGCGGGCTATGATTGAACAGATGAAACGAAATATTATTATAATACTGAGAACTAGTAAACTTTAGTATTGTAGGAAATATTAATCTTCTTAGGTTTCTATCTATAATCTTTTTGTTATAGATAATAAGTATTAGAGTGTCTATTCAACGTGCAAAACATAAACTTTATTAAATCTGCTTTAGTGCAGGTGGTACGAAAATGAAAGTATTTTAATTTTAACCAGATTTCACAAATTGGTGCTTACGGATTATCGGTATTGGCAAAATAACGCTTTGTATTTAACTATGAAAGAGAACTAATCGTTAGTTCTGTCGTTTTAATTTGGTTGACTAATAGTTGAAACTGATTAAAGCAATGAGTTCATGTACCTACAAATATGTTGTGGTATTTTTAAGAACATTCACAGAGTAGATAGGTACAGCGATTAAAGTTATTCGCGCCAACGAAGCTTTTGTTATGCGGGTGTCGAGGAGAGTCGCGATCGGCGCAGCCTTGCACATGCCACGCAAAGAACACCCAATGCACCGTGAAATTGCCTATTTTCCACGTGATTTTATTTATTTATTTCATACATCGATGACATTTCCATTCGTTCTGTTACGGTTCAATGCATCGGAAAATCGCTACGGAGATCTCAATGGTACTAAATCATCTGCCTTTATATAAGTGTTTATTAATTCACATGAAAGCACAGATATAGACACTTAATAGAACTTTTAATTCTTGAGCATTCAAAAACAAGGTTCGCTCAGTTTAAAATGTAGGAATAGTACAATGAGTCTCGACAAGTAATGCATCCTGTTTAAATTTGTTCAAAGCATGGTGCATTGAACGGTACTGCGTAGACAGTAGGGTTTCGTTTGGAACGCGACACAGATATATCATTTGCCTCACTCAAAACGGAAACTGATTCATTTCCGATGCATAGTTGAAGCTCTTTGTGGAGTTCGTCGGCTGCGAATTGCTCACGTTTTCAACATTTGATTGCGACATCAATACCTTTGATATGTTGTTGATTGTATATACCTATCTATTTTCGGTGCACAATCTATTTTGTAATAATGGAATCATCAATCACGGGTCTAATAAATAATTTGAAAAAAATCTTTAGAATAATATCGTATTCTCCGGAGTTTTCCGACGTACGTCGTCTTCCAGACTTCCTGTCGAGAGTTAAAACTAAGCAGACGCTGACTGGCATCTCCCGAGCGAGCACTTCCCTGCTTCACGTAGCATTCGCGTCTGCAAAATGCAACAATGCATAAGAATTCAATCTTATGTTTGTTTCAATATACTCACTGTAGGTACTATCGTTGCCGAAAATATATATTATTGTTTAAGTTCTTTGAAATTTATCTCATATTACTCAATGTACATATACCTGGAAGGGTAATGAATGGTGCCTAGTTCGCAGTTCAGTAATTCATAGATTCAATACGATGTACCGCCGCCTCAGGTGTTGTTTTCGACGGTAAAGTTGCTTTAAGCCGCACTGAGCTATACTTAGTGTCCATACAGGCTTGCGAGCTCACTTAATGTTATCCCTGTTTCCAAAGTTACAAAGCTATAACAATTATTATTAATTTTCTAAACAAGGAAGCAGTCAATTTTACAGTTTATTGAATATTTAATGAGTCAATGTTCAAAACGCAAATTTATATGGGAGTGATAATATATTTTCTTTTTTATAAACAATATTAAGGTAACACTATGAATAAGTTCTTAAATAGTTAATTCAATGATTCAAAATACAGTTCAGGTTAAAGACAAGTTAGTGAGTCATTCTTCTAGACTTACTTCGAAACTTAATAAGGTGTATTAAAGTTTCTATACACGAAATGCGAGAGACTTGGAACATCGTGTGCAACGCAACACATTATTTCAAATAAACGGTAGCGTATTCCGTGAGGCTGAAGTTTGTTGAGTAGCATTAAAAGATTAAAAGTCGACAGTTCGCTCAAGCTGTATCGAATCGAAACTGGAAACGATCTCTCGACTCGACTGTAACATATATTTGCGATGCAGGCGGCGCGTCCGTGGCGAACTTTGCCTGGCGAATGCAAAAATTTAAATTAAAAACATAAATCAGGCGTGTATCGAGTAAGTTTCGAGATTGGTGTGTATTTCGAGTACACGTTTCGGTATTATTTTGTTGTGAAATTTGTTGATTCCTTTTCGTTAATTTAAACTTTATTTTTCATCACAAATTGACCGTAATATAATATGAAATTAGAGGCAGCTCAGCGAGCAAGCGTGAAGTGGATACTGTTAGGGAAATGATTACAGGAAAAGATACTCAGATAATTATATCTTGGAATCTCGACTCAGTATTTTTGAATTAATTGCTTTGAAATTATTATGAGTATCATAATCTCATAATCTTAATTAAGAAAACTTTAGCCAGCTCAAATTAGAAATTTTAATCTTCTGTAAATCCTTCTCCCGTGAGTCGGTGGTGCTTATGAAGTTGGAATATTTGTGGGATTTTTTTAATTACGTAAAGCTTTATAAAGCGACAATTGTTACTGAATTAAATAAATAATAATTCTGTATTACCTTAGTAACACCATCCTTTTCATAGTTCAACTATAAATTGAACTACAATTTTATGAAATCTCTTTTCTATTTTATCAGAAAAGATTAGTGCCATATGATTTTTTTCATGTTTCTGAAGTGGATTTGAAGAAAGTTTTTTACTTTCTACTTCACTGTGAAAATATGAATAGAAAATGAGTAAAAGTCATGCTGTCAGTCTGTCATTGTATTTAATTTGATTGAAAATGATTAAAAACCAATCAAATGCGTGTTGGAACACGCTCAGTATACGGTTCCGTAGTCAGTATCTACGATGTGGTGCAATCTGAGAACTAGAACATAGTGTATTACTAAAAATAATTAAACATATACATGGATATGAAAACATATACCTTTTATTAAAGTTGGCTGAAACAATTATGTTAATTATAATAATAATATTTATTGGTTAAACAAATAACAAAGCAAATGCAGTCCTGACTATTAAGCCAGTGTGAACTATGTGTCAAAAGATAGTTCCTTCCCACGGAATTTAGGTAATTCTATTTAATTTAACTTAAAAAATTACTAATACCTACCAAAATAGTACCTATGAATTATGTGTGTGTGACAATAAGTTTGGTGTTTGGTTGTGTGAGCGGGTTTGGTGTAAGTGTGAGGGAGTATATGTATGGGTGTTAGTGTGTGTGTTTGTGTGTATGGTGCGTGCGTTCACTTAAATTATTAACAGCAAGTAGTTTTTCTTTGCCCTTGAAATTTAAGCTCTTTAAAATCTATTTTATTATCTACACCAATATTAGGCAACGAAAAGTTTTGTATTTTAAAGTCAGTGAATATTTTTATATTGTTACTTACTGTTAAAGAATAAACTCAAAAACTAATGATTTTAATCATTCATTAATTATTAAAAACCTGCTTATTCAGAAGTAACATGTATTATGGGTTATGTAATCATCCCGCAATATATATGCCGGAAATTAGGAGTTTACTAATAAATAAACTGTAATTTATAAATGGTAGCGTATAACTAATTAGTAATAAACGTATATTAATGTAATTATTAAATTATCTTGGTGCTAGTGACATTTATTAATGTTACGCAAGATTACTTTTTACTATGGGAATATTCCCGTAGTAAAAAGTTACAGGTACAGGTAAAGGTCTGAATTATAAGAGTTTTATCAATCGTATACTTGTGAGGTATCTACGAATACTGGTATAGATATAAAGGTAGAAAAGCCATCAGCCATTTAAAATACTTCATGGAGATAAAACGGAAGGTCGAGCGATACCTTAAACGCCGCTGTGTGATCACTCAAGTTCAAGTAAATTACTTTTAGCAGCAACACTCTACGAGTAGATAGATTATATACTAACAAATTTTAAATCTTTGTATATATGTATTAGGAACTATAGATTTGAGACTATTCGAAGATTCCTAAAAATAAATATAACCTATAGTTTACGCAATCAATTAGAAACAGAAGATAAGTGTTTTTCCAGTTAAAACGGTACTCAATAAAATCTCCTAATTATTTTATAACTGATATCCTTTACAGAAATGGGCAAGTAAATAAAATAAATAATAATTCGTTTATTTCTCCTCAAAATGAAAAGACTTATAGGTAGGTGCAAAAATTTTTTTTTTTGGTTTTGAAATTTACAGTCTAGTGCGGAACTGGTGTCTATTATAGGTGTAATCCTATATCCATAGTTCAGATGACCAAGTCCTCACCCCACGGAATTCAGTAGATCTATAAGTTAACTTGATTTGGCGGCACGAGTGAATTCCTAAAAGGAAATCTTTAGGAAAAGCTTCTACTATACTAGGATTAGAAAAAGCAACGGATTTTTTTTTGCAGTATTGAGGGATAGTATCTTCCAGCCAGCATTTAGTGAAAATAGTTCCACAATTATTTGATGATCACTATCCTATGTGCAACTGTAGACCAACAGAACTGTATCATCAGCAAACATTTGTATATCAGCAAAAGCTGTTAGTTCAAATTTGCACAGTTTGGAGTTGATCACTGTTCAGTTTAAGTCATTTTGCAGGTAAGTAGGTAGGTAGGTGTCACTAATAAGCTAAACTGCCACTACACATTACTATACAAAACGAATAAAGTTTTAAAAACTGTAACGCGGCTAGGGATAAATTAAAAAAAAAGTAAGAAACTTGTTAGTTACTGATTTCTATCATCGTCTTATTCAGGAAGACATGTTAGATATTCCTGTTTATTTGTTTTAATTAAGTTTTCTGGCAGTTTTTTCATTATTGGCATTTAATTAAATTCAAATTCCATATGGCAAGAAGATAAATAAAAAGGTCTAACATATCATAAGACTTCTCTAATTAAATATGACGATGATAGCAATAAGTATCTATCTGTTTGCATACTTGGAGTTTTTTTTTTATTAATCCCTTTTCGGGTTACAGTCTATTAATCTTTTTCATCCATCGTCAGGTCAGTTTTAAAAATTTTAACTTTTTAACCTTTTTCGAATTACCTTTCGATACAACAGAAAAAATAAGAAATACATTTTTCTCAAAACAAGTAATGGCAAAATCATGATTAGAAATGAAATAAACATTTTTTTTTTCTTTCCCTCGGTTAGTTTATTTTAATATTATGCTTTATTTATTTATTTACGTACTTACTCTTTTTGCATTTAACATTTTAATCGAGACGATAACAAAATAAAATGTTTGACTCACTTTGAACGCGTTAAATATGTTTATTAACTATTATCAAAATTATAAGGATTCTGAGTTTTACTACAGAACCCTAAAAAAGTTATTTACAACAAAGCTTGTTGTGAACAATCACACCACGTCAAGGGGAAACGTTTTGTTTCAAATGAATATCGTTTTCCGCTCCATCGCCTCATTTTATTTTCGTTTATTTTGTAAAGAAAAAAAAGCAAAAGCTTGCTTTTGATAATTATTTTACCATTTGTATTTTCGGGTATAGGCTTGTATACCTATATTTTTTGATAGTCAAATTCCAATTTATATCTGCATTCATCGGAACCTAATGCTGTATTGTAGAATGGATGAAAATAAAAATCATTAAAAATGTTGGGAATAAAAACCAATGCGTAGTATTAATATTTTTACGGTGTAAAAAAAATCAATAAATCACGTTTATTAAGTTGAGCCAACGTAACTATTTAAGTGTATACTTCAAAATATATTTAAATACATAAATTCATCCTGAGTGGGAATCGAACCCACGACTGCAGTGTAGCAGTCATTTACATGAACAAAACTCCAAATTATTTCTAAATATACTTGTATGAAAATAACATACTTTTATATAGAATATCTGTCAAACTGAGAATGTAGATTCATAAAAACTCTACAAGACTTGGGACACGAAACCAGTATAAAACGTACATTTTAACGTTACGAAAATTACCAATAAAATAGGTTATGAAATAACTATTGGTATGGAACTCTGTATGTAGACACAGAGTTAATTACAAATTAACCATTGAAGTTCTTAAAAGCCTTCTATACCTTCTTATTCATTTTCTGTAGGTACTTTGTAAGACTTCTGTTCATTTTACCAACTGTCTACCCTCCAAATAAAACAACAGACCTTCTTAAAACAGCCACTAAGTTAATTTTGTGACAATCGTAGGTACTTAATGATTTTCCAGATACTCCACTGTTTTTATAAGAATTCTTTGAAACCAGCAATACTCTAGAATATAAAATGAGTTAAGGATTTAAATGTAAAAAGAAATATTATTTACGCACGTCGTGTATTTTTATGGATAATGTACTCTAAAGCTTTTAGAATAAAACTGGTTTTCTGAGAAGTATCATAAACTAACAATTTTGGTCTTACGCTCAGCATTTGAGTTCGAAAGTCTTTGTTTCATTATTATTTAATGAGGAGCATAGAGTAGAGTATTCATAATGAAAATGTGCAGACTTAATTAGAGTTGGTGTGATTGCAGCCGTGAGTGGCGTCAGCTGGGAAGAATGGTGGACCTACGACGGGATTTCAGGTGAGTTCATTGCACTACTCTGATTCACTATTTGTGACATTATGTAGTTGGATATTTTAATGCACACTGGGCATTTGCCAAAGTCTTAAACTCTCTCGTGGAATATCAACTTGTGGTATTCAAACCGAAAACATTCTTAAAATATAATAATGTTGGTTAGGAAAATTTAAGATTTTATTAATGTAATTAAATTTATTATCATGTTAATGTGTACAAATTTTTGCGGAGAGAGCTTTGGTATCCATAACACAAGTTTATTCTTACCTTGGATACCAGAAGTTTCAACAAACTCTTACTTATATCATTTGTTAAACTGATGAGTGCCTAACTGTTGAAGTGTAAAAATTTTGTGCTGTATTGCGAAAAAAAATTAAAATTTTAAAAAAATATTACAAAAGTCATATACCCAACATTACTATGGAGTTAAAAGTATACTAACTCAATCAACGCTGTAAATAAAAAGGAACCACGATATTTAAAAAGAAATCTAGACTTGTATAATTATGGGCCACAGCTATTTTACTAATCATATTTATAAATTAAAATACCTATGAACTGTTAAAATATTAATTAATATCAGTGCTATTCAATGAAATTGAGAGCGCAAAGTTAAACATAAAATGGTCACAAATTTATATCACAAAACTTGCGGCACGCTATGATGGCCGTTTTGACCTTTACCAATGACAAAGAAAAATAACCTTAATTCCTTCAGACATAAGCTGTATCTATTGATCCAACAGCTAATTGTATGATGATGGAAATCAACCTTATTCCAAAGCAATACGGTTTCTTTTTGCATGACAATCTGAAACGTCAAAACGGCCATCATAACTGCTATGCTATAATTAGTAAATAGATTATCTTGTATAATAATGATTCTAGTAAATTATATATATGACTGTTATGTACCGAGAATATCATATCGATGGACTAGTGAAAATAAACTTCCGAACCGGTAGTAGCTTCAGTAACTTTAAATTTGACCTTCATAAGTGTCCTCCGTGGGCCTAAACAGAATAAATGGTTTTGAATTTTGAAATGTGCTCTAATTTCAATATTGACTTTTGCCCATGCATACACATTTGATAGAATTAATAGACCTTGACCAGTACCTTACTGTATTTATATGATTATTTATGATAATGGTGACAAATTTAGAATTTATTTGATCTTATTCTCATTCTCTCAGTTGAAGGCTGACTTACGAACCAGAGGTAACTTTCATAAGTGCCTTAAGTGGGCTTAAAATGATTAAATAATAAATAATTAAATGGTTCTATCTTTATAACTCCCACTTCATCAGGGATCTCAAATTACTGTATTATATTACAATTTCTACTATTTCTAAAGACGATTATATTATACTAGGTGTCCCCCGCGGTTTCACCCGCGTTCCCGAGGGATGAAACATTTCCCGGCACAAAAAGTATCCTATGTTACTTCTAATATCTCCAAAAATATGTGTTCAAAGTTTCATGATGATTGGTTTAGTAGTTTTCGCGTGAAAGCGTAACAAACAAACTTACATTCACATAATATTAGTACGGTTTAGATGATAATAGCTGATAGTATCTAGCTATGCCCCGCGGTTTTACCCGCGTTCCCGAGGGATATCACATTTTCCCAGCATAAAAAGTAGCCTATATGTTATTCCAGGATATGCTTTATCTATGTGCTAAGTTTCATCCATATTCGTTTAGTAGTTTTTGCGTGAAAGAGTAACAAACATACATACATACAAATCTTTCCTCTTTATAATATTAAAGTATAGATAATTACGATTTCTAGTCATTCTTTATCATTTCTTAGTAGCTAATCGAACACCATGAAACAACCAATGTCAAAAGTTATTATTTGTTATTTAGGAATATACGTCAATATGTAAAAATCTGTATAAATTGACCTACCGCAATTGTACCACAAAACATTCGTTTGTGTAGCCGGCGCGTATCAATTTCTCTGTGCCGATAACATTTTTGCCGGTTTACGTGACATGAAATTTATACGGGTGATTTATCTTGCATTCATATTACGTTACTGGCAAAATTGTGAGGTATGCTATCATGCTAGTCGATTTCAGATATGTTATTTTATCTCCCTATATTTTATGATCAACTAATTAAACTTTTTTACATTAGATAAACTGTATGTTTTTGTTGTCTTGTTGTTGCGCGATGAAACTAAATCTTTAAGCGTGTAATAATTATTGTCGCTATAAGAAAGGATCATAGTTTGCTTTTTTTTTTGTAGCATGGGCTTAGCAATAAGGGGGCGTCCATTAATTACGTGAGGCTTTTAGGGGTGGGGGGGGGGAGGAGGTCCAGCTGAATCTCACCGAATCTCACGTGGAGGAGAGGGGGGGTTTTGGCAAAAACCACGTAACTATAATTATGATAATATCAAATCTCACGTGAGATTAGAGGCGGGGAGAGGGGGTCGAGCAAAATGTCATTACATTACACCAAGGGGACATTGGGGTCGAAAAATCGCCATAATCACCTCACGTAATTAATGGATGCCCCCTAATCGATGAAAGACACTATTTGCATTGATTATTAATTATTGATGGGCCAATTGATGGCCAATTGATGGCTTGGTGGTTAGAGACCCTGATTGCCAAGCCGCAGGTCATGGGTTCGATTCCCACCCAGGACAAACATTTCTTTGCATGAACATGTCAGTTTGTTCTGTCTGAGTCTAAATATCTATATAAGTATATATTAAAAGTAGTATATGTAGTATATCAGTTACCTGGTAGCCATAGTACAAGCAGTACACTTTGCTTAATTTGGGATCAGGTAACTATGTGTGATATTTATAATTATTATTTTGGTTGTCACCTTTACAGTAAAAAAAGAACATTATGAAATACTTTATCTCTATCAGTTCCTCTATCAAAATCTTGGCAAAATGCTACGTATTGGCATCAAAAGAAAGGTCTCATCGCCGACACCTCTCGTATTAAAGCTGTCCCATTTATCGTGAACCTATTCAACAAACAATGTTCACTTATAAAGGTTAACACAAAAATAATATAGATACACTTTTATACTAAGGCCTTACCCATCCATTCATTTTTACAAAGGAAATAGTCTGATTCGCTTAGTAGGCGAATACATCCATAAGTCAAAGACACATTAAAAAACATATGTTTCATTTCTTTTCATTTTTTTCATTCTATTTTCCACTTACACATATTCTGTGAAAATTTCAACAAATTACCTAAAAAGGTTTGAATGATACAGTTCATTTAAGGATGACAGTCCTAGGGTCCCGTAGACACAGGTACAGAACTCTTATAAGAAAGACAGGCACCGGCGAAGTTATTTCGAGGAGACTTGTAAGTTTCGGCTGCAAATGCAATAAATTAAAGTCACTAATAGCCTTCAAAATTACTTTTGGGAGATAATGCAGCTCCAACATTACCATATGCAACTCATTACTGTGTACCATATACTGAAGGAAAATAAAGAAGCCATGCATTAGGTACCTACCTAAACATGGTGCCAAAAACAAAAAACTATTTGCATTAATGGAAAGTTCGCTTAACGCGTGCCCATAAAGTGGGCGTGACCGCAACCGCTGCGCCCGCCGGCTTACTCATGCAATTTTCAAGGTCATAAATAATAAAACCGTGAACGCGATCCAAAGCACTTTGGCTACTTTCGCGCCGCACTTCGGTTCTATATTGAAAGTCCTTGGGAACACAAAAGTTCGTAAAGGTTTTTTATTCACCATTTTCTTTGCGTACAAGAAATTTTCCTAAAAGTTTTCGCTTATTATTGCTAGGTGGTTAGTAGATCACTAGTTAGATAGTTCGTGAATCATGTCCTTCAAGAACGAGACCGGGACACGCTCGAACATTTAGATACTTACCGAAAGATAAGCGTTTTTATTTAGCTTGCGGTTGTGGTACAGACATGAATTAGTAATTTAGCTCACTGAAGCTCACTGAAACTGTTACATCGATCGTAAAACTCTATACATAATTTGCGACATGCTCCGAACATAATGCGTAAACTACAATAAGGCCATTGTCACAGCGATAATTAACACGATATTTCTGTTCCATCTGATATTGCGGAATACAACGCAAAATGGACGTCCATAAAATTGTGATCCTGTGTACACATTAAACATGCCAATATACCTAACATATTTAAATTATGTGGAAACTATTGAAATGGTATGGAATGCTATTTGAAATTTTCCATTTAATATTAATTTCACAATTTTGTTTATACCATTTTTACTACCTCGACAATAAGTCGATCTAGGTAATATGTATGATTACCTAGATCGACTTATTGCTTCACATTGACAAATAAGGTACATTGCTGGAAACTATTTATAATAATTGTCCCCCGTGGTTTCACCCGTGTTCCCGAGGGATGTTCCATTTTCCCGGGATAAAGGGTAGCCTATGTGCTATTTCAGACTATAATATATCTCTATGGTTAATTTTATTTATATCTGCCCAGCAGTTCTGGTGATTTAGTAACAAACATCCACCCATACTGTGTTTCGGTTAGAAAGGTAAGGGGGCCGGTGAAATTACAGGCACATGAGACTTAACAACTTCGCGTCTCTGGGTTGACAACGCTTGGCGATGCCCCTAGGTTGCAAATGTCCATAGGCGGCGGTGACCACTTACCATCAGGTGGACCGTCTGCTTGTTTGTCGGCCTAAATGGTATAATAAAAAAAACATCTACGTTTATAATGATAGTTATTCGATCCAAATTGCTTAGCTTACAAAAAATAAATAGATAAGTAATATAATATTTATATTCACGCAGGTCCAGCATTCTGGGGATTGATCAATCCAGAATGGTCGCTTTGCAACAAAGGCCGGCGACAGTCACCGGTCAACTTAGAACCGGAAAAACTACTCTTCGACCCAAACCTACGGTTTTTGCACATAGATAAACATAGAGTTAGTAAGATAACTATTATGATAATATTCTTAGTCGTGCTATAGACTAGTTACTGGCCCGTGGATTTACCCGCATGCCTAGTATCTGTAATTTGCTCTCTATTCAGCAGATCTATTAAGAAATATAATTTTAGTTAATTTAGGAAAACAATCTGTGTGCCAAATTACATCCAACGTTTTTGCGTGATTAGGTTAAAATCATCCAAAGAACAAAACATACTCAATGTCTAATTTATAATATGAGTAGATGTAGAATATACAAGAAAACTTTACAAATTTGCTAAATACAACTATATAAGAACTAAGTTTGTCTTAAAAAATTGTTTTCACATCACTTGCTTATATTAAGGCTCGAAATAAACTTTATTGCAGCGGAAAAGCGTAATTGCTGACTTTATTGCCTCCTTTTCTCTCTAAAAGCAGACACACTACACCCTGGGAAAGCATATTTCATAATTCATAAATATCTAACAATCATTGGACTTTCAATAAAACTTTTTTAATTGCATGGCTAAATGTTATCCTGTAAACAGATAAATGGACTGATCAGCAATACTGGCCACTCAGTAATCTTCACTGTGGAGAATGAAACTCGACACCACATCAACATCACTGGGGGCCCACTCTCCTATAAGTACCAGTTCCATGAAATCCACATACATTACGGCCTTCATGATCAGTTTGGTTCAGAACACGCCATCAACGGGTATTCCTTTCCGGCTGAGGTGAGTTGATATTCAGTTTTTTTGTACCTAGAAAGCATGCCATCAATATTGCAAAGGTTAAACCCTTTTAAAAACGGTAATGACAAGGTTCTAGACTCGTAACTCCTTTGATCACTATTCTCTATTTCGTATTTCTTAGTATTCATGACTTATAGTTTGTCCAATATAAACAACAATTTTGGCTTAAAAAAAGAGGTTTATTTAAATTTTAAAAGCTAGTCTGTATATGACACAATAATATTTTGTTTTTTGACACTATAATAGCTTTACCGAACCTAAATACCACTTATTAATTGACACGTCTACATTTTTATTCAACTACATGGATAATTGTGATCAAATAATAATACTTAGAACATTTCATAACAAAAGGTCATTTGATATCAAACTAAGCAGAGCTTGTCCCATGGTAACAAATACTTAATAAATAAATAAATACAACTAAAGACTCAACAAACATGCACATAAATGCTTATCCTGGATATAACCCACGATCTGTGGTCCAGCAGCCAAGGAGCGTAACCGAAGCCGGCCCATAATAATTCAATATTTGATTTAATTTAATACATGCAATACCTTCTTTATTCAGTTCGTAGAAGCAATTATAATTAGATATTGCTCTGTGCATTACTTCCTTATTATATCGGATTACTTACTACTATTGCTATTCTATTACAATATCATCTTCGCCACATACTTATTACCTATACATTAGCTAGACACACGGTAGTGGGTCAGCCAAGTTCCCAAAGTGAAAGGGCGATAAAACTACCATGGGCTTTACACCAACCATCTCAAGACACTTGCAATTTTGCATATCCCTCCTGTCTAAATCTCATATTTCACCAATAAACACTCACGAGATGATGACGTCCGGAAATCACTAGGTTCTATACTCACTGACATACTGACTCACTCATCAAAAGTATAATCTACTTTCAGGTGACTAGACAATTAGAATAAGAAGTAAAAAGTTGGTGTGGAATTAGGTTATAGGATAAACTCATTAAAGCTGCGGTTTAAAACATTATGTATTGAACTAAAGAACTAGATGACTTTATATTCTTTTATTAAACGACATGTTATCAATCATCTATGTTAAACAAAATAATAATGATATCCCACCAAAAACACTAATGTGAAAAAAACCAAATCCCTAATAAAAAACGAGAATAAAACGAACTTACTGAAAACAGATTCTCTAATAAAAAAAATCTGATCAATGATCTGAAAAAATGTGATCTAACTGGATACCAAGTACTTTCGAAGTTCCTCAAATCCTAGCTCCTATCAGGGAAAACATTGTTCAGTAGCTTTAAAAGCAAATTTATTATGTTCTTTGCTACGCAATAACGTGACTTTGCAAGTTTTATCTCAGTCAATTTTCTCTAATTGAACTTGAACTAACACTTAATAGGTAAACAAAGTTCAAAAACAAATATTTACATATTTTGGACCTTGATAATCCATTGACTGTACTTTATTCATACCCTGACTTCAAATACTCAAAATAATACAATTAACTAAATTATTATGATATGATAATAATAACTAGTTGGTACAGATTATTATCTACGAAGCTAGTCGCGTACCTTAACTTTGTTACACTGACTCGAATACTTGATTGACTAGATCTTTGTCAATGAAATACTTAACTTAATTGTTGTCAAACTCAAGGATTCAATTTTTATCTTGAAACTACTAAACATTGTCCCCTTTATAATATAGAGATACGATTTCAGGAACTTCAAAAGTACTTGATAGCCAGTTAGAGATCAGTTCTTTTATTAGCGTATCTTATTTTTATTATTAGTTCTTATCTTGCAAGTCTTTGTAAAGAACTTGGCTATTTTTCACACTAATGCTTTTGCTGGGATTTTCATCGTATATTTTCATATTCTATGTACCTATTGGATTAATAGTTTCTCAGTTATCAAGCGGGTAAATGAGTATTAAAGTTTGTTAGTATTATTATTATAATATAAAAGGGACACCTAGGTACACTGGTATATCAATTATTAAAATAAGATACAGAACAAATAAATATGTTCATACACACAAAAATTGTAACATACTGACATAAAACTTAAAGAGACGGAAAAGTAACAAAACACAATCCACTCAAGAACCCGGTGTATTTTCTTATTTTTTACCTACCCATGATACTTAAGTTGATCTTATAAAGTGGTAGGTGAGACATCAAATAAACATGTAACATAGATAAACGTTAAAAATGTTATCAGGGATTTCTTGGGAGAGGTATCAAAAGAAAGCGAAGCAGATGTTTTCACGCGCGTCGCCTCGCCCGCCCGCCTAGAGACGCTGAAATCTCAAATGTAATCCCGACGAACGACTTCACTGCGAACCAACTCAACCATCCCTCCTGTTTATTTATGTGACAAATTCCTACGCAGTCACGTTAAATCCGAAATCATGTGCTTACTCTTGTGTGGGAGCATTTTTTTACACACAGTCAGCTTTTATGTCAAAAACGCGAAGCAAATTCCTTGGTCGCGCCAACATTCGCAAATTAATTTACGAAATAGAAAGTAATTTTGGGTTATAAATTAGGTTAGGTTTTGAAACTGCTCAGGAGTTATTTTAATTTAACTATATATTTTACTTAATTATATTTATACTACTACTTAAACATGGGAGCTTTAAATTAAATAAAATGTATAATATTAAAAAAATATTGGCTTTCATGACTTTTTTGCCTCCCAGTCTACATGAAGAAAATGTAAAACTTAATTAGCTGTTAAAAATATGTACAACAATATGTTATGGGATACTTTTTGTTGCAGATACAAATATTTGGTTTCAATTCGCAACTGTATTCAAACTTCTCGGAAGCTCTACACAAAGCTCAAGGAATTGTTTCAATCTCCTTACTGCTACAGGTAATTTGATGTAGCTTCCTGATTGCATCGCGATTGTATTTCGAAGTCACATAATGTAGAAATCAACAAGCCGACTAATGCAATTCAGTAACCGTATTTAAAAAAATGAACATTTTATTAGAATAAATTATTCAGATTTAAATGTTTTATAACCTTGTTTGCAACAAATATTAAAGCATATATTTTTTAAACACAACTACACTTAACCGTAATTGAAGCTATCGACGAAGTGTTATCAACAGAGCCGCGCCCATTCATAGCTTTCCAACCAAACTGAGCGCAGTTAATTAAGGAAATTGGAATTTTCTGCGCACCATTAGATTAGCTACCAAAGCTATTAGTTCAAATTAAGAACTGTCTAAACTAAGGTATGAAGGTAGGTGTATGGCCGGTCACTTCGAGGGTCAACACAAAGCCGCCCTTTAGTTTCAATTAACGTTTCAATTAATTGATGCCACATTGCATTTACCTATCCATATATTTTGGTACGGCAATCACTAATGATATTTTTATATAGATACTACCAGCACCCTGCGGCTTTGCAGGCTTTCAATCCTGGTTATAAACCTTCCTCTTGAATTACTCTATCTAGTGCTGATAATTGCATTAAAATCCGTTACATAGTTTACGATTCTATAAATATAATATATATTATATAAAAATGTTGACCAATATATTTTAAATAATGCTAGAATTTTCTCCTAACTTAACCAGTGTTATTATTCGATCGTTTTATGACTTTCCTTAATGAAGGCTAGCGCCTGTGTTAGCACATCCCAGCCGATGTTGTCCCGGGGGAACATGTTTACCGACACGTTCATATTTCGCTCGTGGCCGCCGTTAACTGAAACTTTGCAAAGGCAAGCTATTTCTACACAGACGACAAACAATTAGTGTCGTTACCTATGTGTTTCCTTTTATTTTTAAGATACAAATTAACATAACGTCGTGTGACACTTCAACAAAGGTAGTTTAGGAGTATTATATTATAAATAATGATGTTGAGTTTTAATTTTCACTTATTGCTTCTTTTCGCTTAAGTACCTTCAAAATAATAATTATAATCCTTGTTTCAGCTTGGAGATTTATCAAATCCAGAGTTAAGAGTATTGACAGAAGAATTAGAAAATATCAAATATGGAGGTAAGAGAACAGGGCCTTAGCTACCGCCGTATCTACCGTATCAATGATACGGGGCCCTTGGGCTACAGGGGCCCTGAACGTAAGCTAAAAATAGAAAAACATTATCCAAAATCCTTTAAATCTCTCATTTAGGCCCCCAACAAAATTTTATATAAGGACCGTCTAAGGCAGATATGGGCAACCTTTAACATGTTGAGGGCCAAACTTTAGCGGGCCCGCGACTGGTTGTTGCCCATATATGGTCTAAGGTAAGCTACGCCACTGTAAGAGAACCTCATAATTAATTTTCTATATAAATATAAACATATGTTTTAGCCATGTTATTATTTTGGCTGAATGTTTACTTACACGTGATACTTACAGCAGTGGTGCGCACCTCATTCTTGGAACCGTCTAGTTATCGCGCGCCTGCATTTTGCATAGTACTATCAAGCCTATCGGAGAACAAAGCAACTGTTATATTATGTAGATTAAACCTAAATATTACATTATCCTTAGGAACAAACAATTACATGACGACTTACATTTTATTCTTGCTGTAAAATTTGTTGTGTGGAGTGTATGTATCATTTGAACGTACTAAAGATTACATGTTTGTTTGTTAAGAAGTTTGGTGTTCAATTATCTACGGCAGAATGGTTTTTGCTGTATTGCTAGATTCCCTCCCGCGGTTTCGCCCGCGTTCACGAGGGATAAAACAATCCTAACTGTTGTTTCAGTACATGCTCTATCAATGCTCATGATCATGCTCTCTCTAGTTTATTACCTTTTACCTACATGAAAGAGTAACAAGCTTTAAGACATCCATCCGATCAAGGCAAGGAAAGGGATAATAATTAAAAACCTATGTACCATGTACATATAGCTTTCTTCTCATATAACTATATACGCATTAAGATGCAACATAAATATTTAAATTCAGAGGATAATCATAAGTAGCTCAAAGGTTTATTCGCTCTTGAAGATTTTACTTTTGCTGCGAACATTCTCAAAACACAAAACACTTCAATTTCCTTATGAACTATTCTAACAAACCCGTAAGCAAGCAGAGTAAAACGAACGGGTATTGGGAAAAAGGTCCTTAAAGATTGATAGAAGTTTACTATGCTAATGATGAAAGTTCTGTTATATTTTATCGTGTTCCTTCAATTAAGGTTAGGATATCTTTTATGTATGAAGTTTTAAGACAAGATTGACTGAAAATTTATTTTATAAACTATATATGTAGTTGAAAATAATTTACTATTCTAATATCAGTTACGAAGGGCTAAGTAATATTATTCTAGGTTCACTTATAAGTTATATTCACTTAGTTTTGATAACCGCAAATTCTCTTTTGTTTTTTTTTATACTTTGGCCGGCCATCAAGCAGACGGTCCACCTCATGGTAAGTGGTCACCGCCGCTTATGGACATTTGCAACATCAAGGGCATCGCCAATGCGCTTTCGACCCTGGGACGTGAAGTTGTTACGTCTCATAAAATATGCCAATAATTTCACCGGTCCCCTTTCAAACCAAAACACAGTAATACAAGTGCACTACTGCTTCATGGTGTAAACGGGTTAGGTGGTAGTACTTCCCCGGAAGAACTCTGCACGAAGAGCTCTACTACTCTAATAAATCTACCCAAACTATTGTAATACGTAAGGATACGTTATTCCCCTATACAGTTACTATAACTACCAGTTCCATCTCTAGGTCAGTTTAACTGTGTCATCAAAACACAATTATCATATTTCGAATTCGTTGTAAGTCGGTTCCATATGTCCCATTATCTACATCGTTACTTACATACAGGTCGACTTTATAGAAGAATTTTATTCAAAGTATAGGTCTATGACCCCTTTCGTACATTTTAGTTCAAAAAAGAGACTAATTATAATAATAATAATAAATTTATTTCATCATAAAAAAAAATTGTGACAAGAACACGATACTTATAACTAGACACTTACTAGTAATTTTAATAAAGGTAAGATTTAACTTGTATTTTGGATACCAAGACTCTCTCTACTCAGGTTTAAACACAGCTTACAAATAAGTTAAAATTAAAACTAAAGTGTAAATTAAAGCTAAAGCTAAAATAAAGCTAAAGTATAAAACATCTTAACCTATTTTATGGAGGTTTTCAGTCTCAATATAATTTATAGTAAAAAGTCAGTTTCTTACTTTATTTTTGCATTAAAATTTGTTTAGGGAGTATATTGAACAAATCTTATTAATTTTGTTGTACAAATAACTTCCAAGTACACTGTGATGTCGTTTAGCAAGACTACATTTCCATGGTGGAACATGACACACTTTGTAGTTGTATAAATTTAAAAAAATTACGTATTTAATAAAAATCTATACCTTTTTTAAGAAGTGCGCTTATATTACAGTGTTCCATTTAGAAAATTAAGGGGTTGAGTGAAATTGCAGGCACATGAGACTTAACAACTTCACGTCTCTGGGTTGCCCCTGGTGTTCCACATGAATATAGGCGGTGGTGACTATTTACCATCAGGTGGACTGTATGCCTATTTGTCGGCGCATGTGATATAAAAAAATCTTATTTGGGTTAATCTGTCTCCTGGCCCAATTGTGAATGACTCGTCATTTTGTAAAGCGTATAATTTTTCCTAGGCGCTGAAATGCCAGTTAACAAATTATCAGTTCGTGGTTTATTACCGGACACCGATTACTACATGACGTATGACGGCTCGACAACTGCCCCAGCCTGCTTCGAGACTGTCACATGGGTCATCGTCAACAAACCTATTTACATCACCAAACAACAAGTAAGTGCGATAGATATCCATTTTATACATACGAGTTTATATATATAAAAGAACTTAAATTATCAGCCTTTTTAAATATTTCAATATATACAATGAAAAATACAAAAGCACTTGAAATTTAATTAGTTACTATATTACACTAATAAAACAAAACCGAAAATGTGTCTAAAATAAGTCTTCTATGGAACATATCCATGGTACCCATGATATGTTGTGTATTCTGATTATTTTAATTTTATTTTTCTGTGCCTTTAACACCTCTAATTCTCTAACATGGGCGCCAGGAGGGGGGTGCAAGGGGATGATTATGCACCCCTATTTGTAAAACAATGGCCATTTAGTCTTGATTCTTCCATCGTTGCCCCCTTTTATATAATATAATAAAATTAAATTTTATTAGTTATTTAGTTTAAATAGCTTTATATTTCGATGCAGATGTACCTCCTTGTAAAAATCCTGCCGACGCCCATATTCTCAAATATAAAATCACAAAAATAATTAGGAGGCTGAAGCAAAACAAAAATCGATAACTAAGTATCTTAAATTAATGTTGTTTAATTCTAACAAACATTCTTTAGTATAGATAAAACAACGTAAATGTAACAAAAGATCCTTAACAAAGTTTAACAAAGTCAAGAAGCAAGTAAGTTGTTACAATCAATATGACCACCGCTCATATTGATGCATCCGCTCAAGTTCACCCTACTTGCATTACATGCTTGCTTGCCTACCAACTTGGCACTAGATGTACAAAATATGGAAAATTTATCTGCAATTCAACAACTTGTATGTAGTAACAGTAAAACTAATATGTGTATAAAATAAGGTCACTGAACGATTTATTTATTTCAAATAAATTATACTTGTTTAATAAAATTACAGCCACATTTGATGTGTGCTAATTGATAATTCATTTTGTTTTGATCGTATAGCATTTAATATTTATGTAGCTATTAATATCATAACAATAGATGTTGTACTGCAAATGTACATTCAATGTATAAAAAAATTATATGACATGAAGTCTCGAAACACACATATATCATTGCAGGTGAAACCGCAGAACGGTGGCTAGTATATTTGAGACAAGGGGCCTGAGTGTCAACATGTTTTTGTATTCTTGATATCCTGATATGTAGTTTACTGTAAAGGGTGTGCATACCTATAAGTGACGTATTTACACTGTACTCAAATTATGAAATATTGTGTCACTAATAATTAATTGTAAATATGTCGTTGGTTTGCCTTATCAATAAATAAATAAATATGATAAACAGGTAGATATTAAACACATAACATTTCCTAAAGAAATTCTCTAAATCATGGCGAAAACCACAGCTATTTCGTAGATTAAAAAATGTAACGGACCAACAGTTTTATGCAATTTAGAGATAAAACGTAGGTTGATTTACGGACCCCGTATGAACTTGAGCAAAGAGAAAATTGAGTAATTGATTACTTACCCGTGAGTATAGAGCGCGATATCACCAAGTGGACACATCCAGTCGAATAATTATTTCTGTGTATTGAACCGTGGTTGAGGCCAGCGTAATAACATTTTCATTTGTGCTCACGCTACAATAAACAACTCACGTCCCTGGCCTTTAGACAAAGACTCCGCCGTGAATTATGTACGTGTTAAAAGTAAACTGAAAGTGCCGCGTTGTGTGGCTGTTATTATAAATCATTGTTTATGTTTTCCGTTTGTGTTGGTGGGAAATTAAGTGCTAGTGGAAACTGCTTGCAATCTCGTGAGGAGTTAAGGAACGCCATGTGGTCGCTTGATGCATCATTCGCTGTTGGATTTACATTTTAAATTCAAAGCTTCATACTATATTACTTCAACTTAAATTTTATTCTTTATATAATAATTTTTGGTACCTATTATTTTGTTAACAATGTAAGTAACACATTGTAATGGCACAACTTGAATAACTAGATTAGATTTGTGAACGAGGAATTTTTTTTAATAAGATTCCGCACTATACTAAAAAAAACTTTATTTAATGGCTCTTCTTGAAATGTTTACAATAATGTTTAGCTTTTGTTTAATAAACTACTACAGTTTCTTACATAAATGTTCGGTTTCGAGATAGAGCGCAACAAAAAACTTTTAGCATAATTGTAAGATATAGCAACGCGTATTCTGTGATGACTTTAAAAACGTAGTCTCTTTCTCGGCAAGTTTACTTACCTACTGCTTGTCAGCAAAAAATACTTATATTCTATTTTGTACATGGAAAAATCAAAGCATAGGTGAAGTCTATAATCAGAATCAAATTGTTTAATACAACGTTAACAGCGATGCGAATGAGATAGCGACGGTCGTGTCGCGTGCGCCGCGCCCGTTAATCCCAATCTCCTATGTGTGAGTGAAACCGCGTATACACGTATACATCAAACAGTCAACACTAACACATAAGTGAAAGAAATTTCAATTTACTAGAAATCGTTCTTCACCTCTATACTTGGTCCCTACGTTTTAATGAAAGTGGAACATGCTCGTGTGGATGTCTTATAGTGGAATTAGGTTAATAATGTAGGTACATCTTATCATCAACAATGGAATAAAGTACTGTTTTTTCAATTTGTCTATCTTTATCAGTATAATTCCCAAAAAATACACATGTGAGATGTGAAAATCATGAAAATAAAACTTTTATTTCACCCTTTAAAAATTTTCTATTAATAATAAATAGGTAAAACAAAGCCATTTGGTTCACACAATAATGATACGTGTGTACCTAATGTCCTAGTGTTTATAGCTTCGTTAAGTTTAATAACCGTCTAGAATTATGCAGGATGCACCTCCAGTAAGACCTAACAGACATAAAACGTTAACTCATTAAAATAACCAAAACTTTATGACGTACAAGTTATGTAGGTAATGTGATTAAAGTTAATAATTAATTTGTATTAAATCTAAATTAGGCAGATAATAAAAGATAATTGTGATGTCTTTATTGAACTTTCCCATTCATCCTCATTATGGATGTAAAGCATAAACGTGTAATGGATTGAATTGATTAAATTGTATGACATTAGTTGCACGGTCTGAGGCGGCTGATGCAGGGCGACGCGCGGCACCCGAAGGCTCCCCTCGGAAACAACTTCAGACCGCCCCAGCCGCTCCACCATCGGGCCGTACGGACTAACATTGACTTCGACTTGAGCAAGGTAATTTAAACCCTAACAAACACTAAATTAAACCCAAAATTGCTTATTGACACCTAACACTAATAATTCATAATATATGTTCAGCTTGGTACCTACTTACTAAGCGATCCACTTAGTCGTTGCAGTGTATACTCTACGAATTTACTCCATAATGTGCTCTTACCATAAAATTAGTTACCAGGACTCTAATAATTACAAATTCAACACGCATGAGTTCACGTCTTAATATTGGTTAGTTTAATTAATTAGATTAGTCTGGGTAAGTAATTAATCATTCTGTTTTAGTATCCCGGGAAAACCTGCCCAAGTATGCAGAGGGATATGCATTACAAAGGTATGGAATCCATTCTTATTAATATAAATTTGTAAGTGTCTCTGTCTGTTTATTACGTTTTCACACCTAATCGGCTGAAAGGATTTTGATGAAATTTTGGAAGAAGACCAATTGTATCACGGGGAAGGACATAGGCTACATTTTTTCCAATAAAATATTGTTATCCATTGCTGGTTAAACCGTGGGGCTATGCTAGTTTCCGAGCTAGTAATTAAAGCTTAACACCTTAAATGAAGGGGTAGATGAGATTGGGCTATAAACAAATACACAGCAATTGCACCTAGTCGGACCCAGAAAGCGAACTCAGAATCTTTCTGACTCTTGTCGAGATTTTTACTGAAATTTAAAACTTGATTATGATTTTCATACAATTTTTATCCATTACAGCCAAAACCTGGACACAATATTAAAGAAACAACATTCCACTACCGGTAGGCATTCATTTCTTAGCTGCTACGTAGAACAAATATATAAACAAAATTAGATAAGTTTTTGTATATACTTCTTGTACAGTCCTAACATATCCTGCTTATGATAAATGGAGCTACAAAGTGTACTTTATAAGTTAGACAAATAAGAAATGCGTCTAAGTGACTGTAGTGTAGTTTAGTACGTTACCTTGTGATGTTACTAAACCTTTATTGATAAGAGCGTATAATCGACGTATTTTATAACGGCCTATGGTTAGGTAATGCATACCTACATAGATATTTTCGGATAGATTGTTTGAACCATGCCATCGATAATGTTTTTAGAAATAAATAGACTTTTAAATAGTAGAACAATTTATAATAGCCTAATGTCATTTAAGATAGAAATTGAAAATTTTTAGCTGTTCAATGAAAATAACCTATATTTAAAACACTAGTTAATTTTAAACTAATTATTATAACGTTAATTATACTTAACTAATTCAATTATAGTTTAAAATTTATTTATTAGAATAATTTATTTAAAAATATGTATTATGAAATTAAAGTAATTATGAATTTGACTAGATATTCATATCAAATATGTGTACGTAAAGAAAAAAGTGACTGTAACGTAGGCATTTAGAATAAAGTAACTATCTATTTATTGCTGTAAGGCAGCTATAGCTTTAAATAACTAATATCCTATGTTTTTATTTCATCGCATAAAATTGTAAAATTTATTCACCTAGTTATACATTATATATGATGTTTATCGCCTGGCTTTCTTGTAAGATCTATTAGAAGTATACATTATTTGAATAAATGAAATCTTACAAAAAAATACTCCTATTATTTTTACGTCTGCGATTTTTTTATGCAAATCCTATGCTATTTAATGTTTTCCGAGTTTTGTAGTTCCATTAAATACTACTACAAACAGAAATGTGTGATTGTAATGTGTGTTAATGACTGTGAATATTTCTGTCCGTTGTTTTTTTTTTCAAGGGATTTGACAGATTTTCTAAAACCGGCTGCCTTCTTCCTCAATATAAATGCAGTTGATCACTTGGTGCAAAGTTTACATGGTTATCGGTATACTCTTTACAAAAAGCAAGTTATGACTTCAGAATTATTCGGCATAAAATTATTTTTGGTCTTTAAATAACATAAAAGTTTTTTTTTCTATTTTCCTATTCACTCTTTTCTTAAAGAGCCCCAAGTTGTAAGTTTCTGGGAACACAAACGAGGGGAGAGAATTCCAATCTTTATCTTTATTAAGAAATACAACCAGACAATTTATATTTTATTCAGTAACGTCAACTGCACTAGTGTTTGTCAACAATAAGTCCACAAACGTCACCATAACATCGTTTATCTTAGAGCCAGTAATCACAAGCTTAAAGTTATGGCTCTGGGGCGTACCTTTATGTAACTCTAATGCAATGGAGTGGCACCGTCTGTTTTAGTGTTTCCTCCACTCTTGTGTTTGAATAAAAAGCTCATTTGAATTCTATGAGAATCGAAATTGCTCTCCTTTTCGCTGTAGTAACTTAATTTAATCGAGTTCCATCACAATGTCTTTTACCTTTAGATTAGATACTGAAGTAAGGTAGATAAAATGTGAAAGAAGACTCTGGTAGGCGTAGCAACGTTCTAATATTGCAAAAAAATCGTTGAATTATTATTTATATTATTTCTTTATTCTTCTGTACTGTAGATACTGAAGATATATCCGTATATTAAATAAATACAAACCTACGAAAATATGTATACAATATTTATCATCATTATTGTTTAGTTGACCATAAAATCAAAAAAAGCAATAAGCATTTGTTTATGTTCCAAGGGAATCAGTAAAATTAGGCATGTTATAAACTAAAGATTAAGATATCATAAAATAAATTGCTCGATTTTCCGCACAGGAACGCGACTCCACGTTATTGGAAAAGTTCCCGCCGGGCCACGTTAATAGACTTACACAAATTGAGTTCATTAAAATTAATAATAATCGAGACCGAGATCGATTCTTAATTCTTTTTAGGTTGAAAAGTAAGCTTTAATATCTAATTCATTAAGGTTAAGGATACATTACATCTATGGTTGTTTCGTTTGGTAACGTATCTATGAGTGCATATTAGTATTTGAATCAATTTCATTCGTTCATGAAATTTAGAGCTCGAGGTACATAATTATTTCATTACTATTATTATTACGCTACCTAGCTTTTTTTAAACTAAAAAAAATTACAAAAATATGCATAGGTATGTATATACATTTGAAAATGCAATCTGCTTACTATAGAAAAGTGTTTCGACTATATACACAAATGGAAAATAACGGACTTGAAAACCTGCGGGACATTTTCTCCATACTAGTATAAATTTTATTTGAAAGGAACTCCAGATTCCCAAGCGTATTAGAAAGAGCGGAAAATCGAGTTGAGAGTTAGCTGAAACTGTTTATTTATTTTTTTGGCACTTTTCCATTTATCTCCACAAGAGGTGTCAGAGTGGCATAGGAGACTACCGCGATCAAGCATTTTAAGGTATATAAGGATATAGAACTGCAACTATTACAACCACTCCTTATTACGTAAACTTATACACGTAGATATTACCTAAAAATACTGAAGGTAATTTTCACATAAGTTCATAAAATTATTATTTTCGATTATTTAATAGTTACTACTTATTATTATTTTATAGTAACACACGATATTCTATTTGTATTGATATATTAATATGATTTTTGTAGCTATAAAAATATTTTCGTCGAGCCAATTCACGTACAAGGTAAATCACGTGAACAGAATTGTTTGAACAGCCTGCTAAACACTTCGCGAGAGGCGCGCGTCTTGAGTGTGTGCTTGTCGACGAGTGAGCTCCGATGTACTTGAGTGTCGAGTTTATTTGCTCTATATTCAGTGTGTGACAAGATTTGACGTCGCCGCGTCGCATGTGTCGAGTGTGCATTGAGCTTTATGTCGGTAAGACGTCACAGATGTAGTACCGAATCGATGTTTGCCTTTTGTGTTTGCTCTAATTTTTCTTTAATTAATCGCGCTTTCTCAATTTTCCTTGACATTTCTAAACTCTCAATTAATATTGGATGACATTTTCCTATTGAAATAATCTGTGGGATAACAGTCACAGCTAAAGGGGTATTTAGTTTAATGATAATAAAAAAGTTAGGTCCAGTTTCGGCAAACATAAAATATATAAAAAATAGTTATGATTACCTGCTCATAAAACAAGCGAATGCATGAAAACTTAATTTACCATGTAGTTTTGCCACAACTCTAGTTAAAAGTTTCATTGCAACAGTGGCGTACACATCGTTGGAGCCAATTCGACTTTTATGCAAATTTGTGTGTAGTTCAGCCAAGCCAACTTGAATGGGACCATGGGGAGGTCGGCAAAAACGGAGATTTGTACAAAAATCGTACTTTAAAAAGTTGAGAGCCTTTTTTAAGATGAATCAGCATTATTACACATATGACAGGCCAATTGGCTTGGTGGTTAACAACCCTGACTGCCAAGTCGACGGTCGCGGGTTCGATTCCCACCCAGGACAAAACATTTATGTGCATGAACATGTCTGTTTGTTCTGTGTCTGGGTGTAAATATCGATATATGTATGTATTTAGAAAAAAAAAAAGTAGTATATGTAGTATATCAGTTATCCATAGTACAAACTCTGTTTGGGATCAGATGGCAGTGCGAAGAATCTCCCAGGATATTTATTTATTATTATTATTTAATCTTAACATGCCAAGTTATATTAACTGCAGGTGTTAAGAACACAAAGCTTCAGTAGAAATTAAAACTCAAGTGCAGCTGCTGGAACATACTCGTTGGAGTTTTATGATATATATTCCACATTAAGAGAGCCGGGTACTATAAAGTATCTTACTAAGGTATTTCGTACTACCGAAAGCTTAATATCAAAGTAAGGTCCAAACCCTTATTGATGACAAGGAAGTATCATCATCTTAAATTCTTTAATCTTTCGAAGACGGGCCCCCGTAAGGCGGTCTGGGTAGTGATTAGGTACCCTAACTGCTCAGGGCTCGATTCTGTAAGAAAAATGACACTAACTCGAGGATGTTTCGTCGCGGCCTCCGTGCTCTGTCTCTTTCGCTAACTACGCTAATACCAACTACTACAAGTAATCGCGTGAGAGATAAGCTCTCCGAGGCCTCCGTGAAGCGGCTCGCCGACGAAGTTTTTATTAGCTGAATAAGGGGGCAGGATAAACAACAAAAGAAAATACTAACGTGCATATTTTCAGTATATAAATTGGATTGTAATTTACTACATTCCGAATATAATTAGTATGTCCGTATACAAGGCCTAGGGAATTGTTTGAGGCTTATATGTGATTATATAATTATTACATGTAGGTAACTCGAAAGATATGAAAGGATAATTATTATTTTTAGAGATAACATTTAAGAACGCAGTGAACACCTACAATCACCTTGGCCACCTGCCCATTCAGATAAAAAACAGTGAATTTACTTAAATGGAAAACTGCCAAGAATGTTGTCTTTACTTATAAAAGTTATTGCGAGAAAAGAAATCCGCTTTCATACCCCAACTAACTCTTTATTTGTATGGGTGATCCCTTGGGGTAGAAGTTAAAAACAGCTTTCACCGGCCGACGCGTTTGAATAAGTTTCACTGAAGTTTTATTGAAGTTGTAACCTTCGAAGCGGTTTGATATATGTACCTCTCGCATCTGTAGTGAACAGGCCCCGTCGTGGCCAAAGTTAGTGTACTCGTAAATTATTCAACCCCTCTGTATATACTTACTTGTCGTAACCGACTGCCGTTTGGTAACAATGTGTCGTTATGTTTCATTTATTGAAAAGTATTACGCGCTTGGCTTACTTCAATGTATTCATAACTGAACGGGAAAAATGGGTTATCTCACACTTTACAATATCTATACTAATATTATAAAGAGGAAAGATTTGTATGTAAGTATGTTTGTTATTCTTTCACGCAAAAACTACTAAACGGATATGGATAAAACTTGGCACATAGATAAAGCATATCCTGGAATAACATATAGGCTTATATTATATTATTATAGACTTTTTATCCCGCGAAAATGTGATATCCCTCCGGAACCCGGGTAAAACCGCGGGGTGCAGCTAGTTACAAATATTAGAAATGCTAAAGTTTTTGTAATTAAATTTGGCATACAACAGATAAGGTCAAGAAATAGGGCAGAGGGTACTTATAATAATAATAACAGATAAATATCCTGGGACATTCTTTACACACGGCTATACGGGTGGCCAGAAAGTGTTTTAATTATATACTATATATATGTATAGTTGGCCTTCTTAAATAACCTTTATTCCTTTTTTAACATCTAAAGTTTAAGTTTATTTAAAAATAAATAAATAAATATCTCGGGACATTCTTTTACACACGGCCATCTGGTCCCAAACTTAGCAGAGCTTGTACTATGGAAACCAGATAACTGATATACTACATGTACTACTTTTTTTTCTAAATACATACTTATATAGATATTTACACCCAGACTCAGAACAAACAGACATGTTCATGCACACAAATGTTTGGGTGGGAATCGAACCCGCGACCCTCGGTTTGGCAGTCAGAGTCGCTAACCACCAAGCCAACTGGCCTGTCAGATCTTGATAATATGTGGTTAAAGAAAGTTTCTTAATAATTTCCAATTAACTAAAAAAGGCCTCAGTATGTATAGAAAAAGTAGTTGGTTCTACATATAATTATCCCAAATTACAACATTTTAGTAATAGACTATCTTAGTCAGTGATAATAACGTTAAGTGCACTAACAAAAGCTAATTATAATAATACAAACTCAGCGCTACGACGGTGCTACGTGGCTACGAAATTTGGAACTACGAAACTACGAACAATCGTAGCATCTTCTTGTAAATAAAATTATAAAAGTTCATATGAAACAATAGTATTATTAGATAACAATATTCCATAAATAATACCATAAATATAGCACCAAGTCCTATTATTGCAAAGTTGAAGGGCAATACTACTACAATACAAGGTTTCGAGAAATCGCTCTATTTGTATGTCTGAGCTCTAATAAATGATAAAAATACCACCTGATATTAAAAAAAAAATACACGGATAAAATATTTAAAGCCTGAATCAAATCATTAATTTTTCCCACAATTTGCCAGAGATCGCAATAACAATATTATGAATAAATTCTGTAATAATTCAAAGTGATAGAAAGAATCGGAGTAATTAAAACGTAATTAAGCATGACAATGGTTTCAGGTGTCCATTCTAATCTCATGTTCTAAAGAAAAGCAGCGATATTCCCAAATACTTATTCTGACAAATTCTTAGATGGTGATACAATTCTGAATGATTTAAATATTATTCCGCACTGAATTTCAGAATATGGTCTTGGATGAGAATTACTTTTGAAATAAAAAAAAAACATTTAAAGGGATAACACAAAATTGATTCTCGATAATAAGAAAATTCCAAATTCAAAAATTATAGACAAAAATTCGCTTCGACGCCTAGAGTCAACGATTGATATATAATATTAAATATCCTGGGACATTCTTTACACACGGCCATCTGATTACAAACTAAGCAGAGCTTGTACTATGGAAAAAATGATGTGATGAATCACACCCATCTGGCTCATTTGACATTATATTTTCGTTCTGAAATCTTCCTATAGGTTATGGAGTTGACCCTCGAGGCGAAACCATAATATTTTTAAATAATACATAGATCCGCACAAATTGATGTGTAAAACTGCCAGCATTATTGTTCTCAGAACACATTATGCGAGACCCAATAGAAAACCTCCCCCTTCTGTAATCCCAATTTCAGTGCAGGTGCGACGGGGCATTAAAGTTGGCACGGAAAAAAATAAAATTTAAGTAAAAACAGGTAAAAATTTAACATTAGACATATATTTGCCTTTCCTTTGCCCTAAAATAGCTGACAGGCCATAAGACGACATTTACTTCATCATCGGTGAAACCGCAAAAACTAGATTAGTAAGAAAGCTATAGGATTGACCAGAACGTTTATATTTTACGATTTATTTTCAAATAAGATAGCTCAGAAATCATAAGACGTGAGATAAACAGTTGGAGTTATGCAGAATAAGGACGCCACGGCCGCGGTGGCCGCCCAGCCGGGATCTAGACGCGTGTGCAGATTCCCACGGCCCGCCCGCAGACATGCGACGTTTATTAAGCTCTTCACGTTTTTGTTACCTGCCGAGAGATTTATTACTTTTAATTATTTTTCATTGTCCGCAACCGTTATTCGTCTTACAGGCATCGCATTAAATTATTATGCTCACAGGATATGAATTACTACTAAAAGCGCAAGTAATTTATGAAAAATGATATGATAAAAATGGTAAAACTACTTTGTACTAATTGGGAAACCGCGATAGTAGTATCTCGTTACTAAAGTAAGCTTTTACAATAACAGTGGCAAATATTGGGAGTCAAAAAGTTGAAACTTTTTTATGTTTTTTGTATTTTTTTATATCAGTTGCCTGGTTTCTATAGTACAAGCTCTGCTTAGTTTGGGACCGGATCGCCGTGTGTAAAGAATGTCTCAGAATATTTATTAATTATTATTTAAAGTCTTTAAATCAATGTACATGGGTATCGACGTGTAATTATTCTCATATTCCAGAAACATTATCAACAAAACAGGAGTATTGTACAACAAGTCCTTCATCGGTATTCATAGCGACTGCGGTAGAGTTCATTAAAATGCGTCGAACAATAAACGGTGGGCCCGTGGGACCTTTTGTGACTGCACGAGTTTAAACCACATTTCAATCTGTTGTTCATTATTATTTCCTCATATTATTTATGTACAGTTACACCATGTTAACCAAATACCATTTTTAAAACCACTGACAAAAGATCAACATTTGAAAGCTTTTAACAATACCAATATTTTATTGCATACTTTTATTTTTTATTTATTGAAAAATATCCAGTCAGTTTCTATTGCCAGTTGGCTTGGTGGTTAGCGCTCTGACTGCCAAACCGAAGGTCACGGGTTCGATTCCCATCCAGGACAAACATTTGTGTGCATAAACATGTCTGTTTGTTCTGTGTCTGGGTGTAAAGAAAAAAAAGTATTATATATGTAGTATATCAGTTATTTGGTTTCCATAGTACAAGCCCTGCTTAGTTTGGGACCAGATGGCCGTGTGTAAAGAATGTCCCGGGATATTTATTGCATCTGAAAAAAAAACAGATAAATTTAAATAGTTTTAAAAACTTCAAATGCTTATAAATATTAAGGCAAACAATATTTGACAAAAAATTTGCGAATGATATTTGAGACTGCAGAAGACCATGCAGTGTAAGGCTAATGGGCTAATTTATAATAGCTCGTGGAGGCCGCGTGCAAGCACGACGACGCCCAAGCGTTGTTCCCTATATCTATGACTCCATGGCCCGCCCAACGGATTACCATATGCGCCATAGGAGACCGTTAATTAACTCACACCATCATATTTTACTACTATCGCTAAAGTAATTTCACTGGATTGAATAGTTAAATAAACAGGATAGCTTATGATAAATTATACTTAAGTTTTTTAAGATATGCCTTAAGGTTCATATTGCATTACTCAATCATTAAATCAATTTACTACAAATACATCTAGATAGTATATTTATCCGATTTTATATGATGACAATATTTATATATGTATGTTAGTGAAGTAGACCTAGCGGCATATGGGTTAAGATATTCGACTAAGCTCAGACACGGGCCATTCAAAAGGCTCTCTAAACGGAAGGATACGAGCCGTAAAATAGGATTTCATGCATGCGTTGGCTTGTGTGAACAAATATGTACGGTTGACAACGCAAGACCTTTGCAAAAACCTCCTTGCTGAATAAAAAAATTACGTCGCTTTCCATTTTCAAGAATGATTATTTTGCTTAGCTTTCAGATTACGATTCCTTTAATGATATTTGAATGGCTTAAATTATTTTTTTAATACATTAAGCCAAGATTAATAAATAGTAAAATAAACACCAATCACTTATAAAAACAGAATTCAGAGACTCAATTAAAATGTGTGTATTTTTTTCTTCTTTCTTGCAAAGCTATTTGATTTTATTTAAAAATGTAGTTTTTATTTTCGCTCCGTGGAATCTAGCTTTGCAGATTCATGCCCAGGGTACAACTCTCAGAGCAATCAGCAACACATACGTATGTCTGGTACCCCAAGTGGGCCATTGCAAAGCCGTTTTGAATATTGCATTTAACGGCGCAATCTCTACGACCTTTACTCCCTTAGTGCCATTCTTTTTATTGCGACCTTTGGCTGATCTATTTAATATGAAAAAGCACCTTTAAAGAACTATTAAAGGAGCTTTAACATATCATAAAATTTTAAAATTATTGTTTAAATAAGATGATATTTTTATTGTTATAGATTAAAAAATGTGCCATTGCTGACTGGCTCCACTAAAGTCAAAAATATTTACTGCTAATCCTGGTTGCACTACGTCTGTTATAAGGCTTAGATACTCTGCAAGCCCATCATACCACCCAGTTATTTAAATTGGACGTATTAAATATGTAGATGGCAATGCAGGGAATCCACAAATTGTTTTCTTTATGGCTAATTTGCCTAAGTCTAATAGTCTTGCCCTCCACCTGAACAAAATGTACACTTAAAAATGTATAATTCTTGGTTTTCGGATACACAAGTGATGCTCAATTCAACGCCTAAATTAAGCTACAAAACGCCATTTGAATTCACGATGTGTTTGAGCAGAACATCAACAAAGTTATCAAGAATCAGCATTGACATTTCATCTCGTTGCAGCAGAGATAGTTTGCATTTTGACTCCAAACAGTAATCTAAGTTACTGGTCGGATTGTGGGTAACTTAGACGGAACTATACAGCTAAGCGTATCCATTTAACTAATGCACTGTCCGACTATTGGTCTTGGTGCAAACGAGGCACTTTGTTCCACTGACTAACATATTAGCTACGTTACTTACCCGTGGGTACTTCGTCTTTCCATTGTTTACAATGTCTGCTAGTTAGTAACTATGCGGCTCTGCCGACTTAGAGCAAAATTGTTGATGCTAGTCAAATTCCTCACCTTCATAGACTAGCCCCGTACTTGCCAATAACCTCTGTATTATGTAACGTCCACTAATTAACCCTTTATAAAATTACCCTCGATCAGACATAAATTTACATATAGTACCTAAATGAAACAGATTTTTTTTATCTTATTACTCCTACAGATATAAAAAAATATACAAAATTCAAAAACTAAAGGAGTAGAATGTACTTACACTGTTCTTAGCGGATAAACAATTTTTGAATTATATGTTTTTCGAAGTAGGTACGTTTTGTTTAACTTAGTCCAAAAATAAACATTAATATAATTATAATTACTTTGTAATTCTATCTCTAAGTCTGAGTTCTGAGTTTATTTCTTAGAAGTAGATAACTTCTAAGAAATAAAAACAAAGAAAAATAAAGTAAATGTATTGTGATTATAAGTTTACCAAAAGTCAATACCATATAACAAGAGATTTTCTAATCTTTTTCACCAGATGCCTCAAATAAATTATTGTAACCAATATCAAACACGTAAAAAAATATGTCCAGTACGAATTAATCGATATTTGAAACAAAGACCCTAATTTGTTTAAATAATTGCTGAAATTATATTTCTAATGAAAACGGTTTAACAATAGAGCCAGTGCGCGCATCTAAATATATGGTTTGCGAACTATAGGTAAACTATCTGACCATGCGGTTTCACCCACGTTCCCGAGGAATGTTATTTATTCTCAGGATAAAAATGCATATGTGCTGTTCTAGACTCAAGTCTATCATTCTGCCAAATTTCATCAATATCTGTTCATCCGTACTGGCGTGATTGAGTAACCAACATTTATCAACAAAAAAAGAATCAATTTAAAACTATCTAATCAGTTTAGGCCTGCAGAGAGCACTTATGAAGGTCAAAGTTGCTAAAGCTACTATATCGGTATTTCTTTAATATAATCAATAATAATTATTCACTTTAGCCAAAATCGTCGTAATATAAAATCAAATCATCAAAGGTGGTGAAACCATAACTTATCAATGAAATTAACAAACAATGAAATATCGAAGATTGAGTTGTTTTTGAAAACAATCCTTACAATTTTTCTGTTGAAACGATTCAAAATAAATGCTTTTCATTACCTACTGTAGTATCAAAAAGTCTTTGTAAATTTTTAAAAGCATCGAGTAGCATACACTTAACCAAAAAACCGACTAATAAAAAACCTTTTAGTCAATATGGACCAAAATCATTTTGCTTTACACAATAAACAATTATTGAATTTGCTGTGATAAGGCAATTAGGTCCCGTATGTAGTTTGAATACGGTACTGGCAACGTTATTAGTTCCAATTAACGTGGTAACCTCAGCACATGTATGGGCAATTAAATGGAGTGATACCTTACTTCCATTACTACCCTCTGTGTTGTTTACATCAATTAACAGGCATGTTAATTTTAATGCTCGCATCTGTTGCCCGCTTTGTGTGGCGTGCGTTTAGTGACTCCGCGACGCGACCTATGTACATGTATAAACGACTAAATATTGTGTGATAATTTATTCAAACTTATCATGTGGCACTTGTTGATAATTTGGTACGCGAATATTTATTAAGAGCTATATCCAACGTGTTACAAAATACCCCGTAAAAATATAATTAATTATCAAAGCTACAACCCTAGTAAGCTGTCATGTCAGGGAACCAGATTATTTAACAGAAAGGCCTACGTACCTATTTTACTACCTAATAATTTTCATTCATAAAAATTGTTTTTTTTTTTTGGTATGTTATACTGCGTTACTACGGTTCTTAAATATTGTGAACTCGCTATAAGGCCTCATTTTACCTCCTTTCGGCTTTACAGTAGTTTTGTAACACCTGTATAGGGCTCTAGCACATATCTACGATTAGTATATTTATGTTATCTTACTACTATTCTAAATGCCAAAGTTTTAATGGATGGTTGTTTGTTACTGAATCACGCCAGATCGCCTGAACGGGTCTAGATGAAATTTGGCAAAGATAGATCATAGTCTGGAATCTACCCTTTAATGTACTTTATCCCGGGAATATGTAGCACCCCTTGGGAACGCGGAAACCGTGGGGGATACCTTGCTTAGGTTTGTACGTAGTCACGATAAATAACTTTATTGATAGTCACGAGGTCACTGACCCTTCCCTAACTTAGCTCTATGAAAGCTTTGTTTTTCGCACACACATAAGTAATATAAAAAGACAAAGATCAATATAGCATTAAGCTGAAATAAAACAGCGACGGTGTATGGACGTTAAGGCTGGAATGCAATGCCACAGGTCGTCGTTTTTATGCTCCCCTTTAATGTTATTTCCCCGTTTATGACACTATAAAGACGATACCGGCCACTACGCGTAATGAAATCTTGTGTTCAATACTGCGCAGATAGTGCTTTCACTATTAACAGGTGACTACACATATATTTTTTGACTTAAACTTATAATTTAATCTTTTTCAATAGTAATGGTCCCATATTAATAATAATAATAAATAATGACCGGCGGTCTTGGTGGTTAGTGACTCTGACCGCCAAGCCGCAGGTTGCGGGTTCCATTCCCACCCACGACAAACATTTATGTTCATAAACGTGTCTGTTTGTTTTGTATTTGGTCATAAATATCTATAAATTAAGTGGTATATTATTTATCTGGTTTTCATAGTACAAGCTCTGTTTACTATAGAGTCAGATGCCCGTGTGTAAAGAATGTCCCAGGATATTTATTAAATCTCTCCAATATAAATAATAAAATAAATATCCTGGGACATTCTTTTACACACGACCATCTGGTCCCAAACTAAGCAGAGCTTGTACTATGGAAACCAGATAACTGATATACTACATATACTACTCTTTTTTTTCTAAATACATACTTATATAGATATTTACACCCAGACACAGAACAAACAGACATGTTCATGCACACAAATGTCTGTCCTGGGTGGGAATCGAACCCGCGGCCTTCGGTTTGGCAGTCAGAGCGTTAACCACCAAGCCAACAGGCCTGTCTTAATATGTAACTTACAGGATCAATTTATGAGAAAATTCGAAGCGGTAGAAGTTTTTATTTCTCGTTGAATCTTACACAACATAGTTACGTACAAACATGCACCTTTGTAATGGGCCCGCATGAAGCGAGATTATCTAACATTCACGACCTACCTGTATGCTTCGATAGTTCGTCCAACTACTCTACTCTGAGCTATTATTTACCCATTAGTTACTTAGGCATATTGACTAATACAACATGGCACTAGACTCGCTAACTATTACATGATTGAAATCAAATATTTAGTTGTTTGTTATTATATCTATTTACCCTAGTAAAAGATATTTAATACAATTATTATGAAAGCTTTTTTTAAATGAGAATGCCATTACTTAAGAATATAAATAATTAAGTTATTTTAAAAATCTCATTCTTTTAAGGTAGATTACAGGGCCAGATTATCCAATAGGCAGTGCAGGCATCTGCCTAGGAGCCCCGCATTGCGCAGGGGCCCACGAGAAAAAAAAATGGTTTGTCAAATATCATGTACGAGTAACTAAGACATAATGATAAAATTCTCATTTCTTAAACACATAGGTGAGGCCTATGTCCAGCAGTGGACGGAGATAGGCTGATGATGATGATGAAACACATAGACTATTTTATGGAGAGAGACATAAGACTGTGTTTATCCGCGTGAAGCCGCAGGGAACAGCTAGTTGTGAACATAATTACAAATTTGTAAAACATATATTTTTAGTAAATTGGAATTAGTAAAGGGTCTCCGTGATATGCATTGCCTAGGGGCCCAACACGGTTGATCCGGCCCTGGGTAGATAGGTACCTATGAACCTTAAAGAATTAGAGGTATCGTTATAAATCTACAAGTTTGTTAGCCTCGTGGGATGAAGCCCTGTAGCTGGCGTTTCACTCTGACTCGTATCTAACGTTCATAGAGATAGTATTTAATATCATTATTTCTTTAGTCAGTTATCCACTGGAGAGTGATAAGAAATGGTGAAGTTAAGACTAGAGAAGAGAGATGCTTAAGCCACTATAATTTAAAAAATGAATTTAATTTATTTCGTTACACTCTTTTTTCCGTTGTTAACATATTATGATGTACTCGTTCTTTGGATACTTTGTATTTTAGCCTTTTAGCATAACATCCTCTCCTAATTCCTACTAATATTAAAAATGGGAAAAATTGTGGAGATGGATTTAATGATGTATGGATGTTAGCTGCTCTTTCACGCAAAAACTACTTAACGGATTTGGATGAAACTTAACAAGCATATCGTTTATAACCTAAATTCACATTCCTTGAGAACGCAAGAGAAACCGCGGGAAACAGCTAGTAATATAAATGCGAGTGTTTGTGGGGGTAAATATATGGAAGTTTGTTGATCTTTCATACAAAAACTACTATATGGATTTGGAAGAAACTTGGCAAATAGATAGTTTATTATATAGTTTACATTTTATCCCGGGAAAATGTAATATCCCCCGGGAATGCGGGTGAACCCCAAAGGTAAGCTAGTTTAATATAAATGCATAAACAAGCAACAAATATCTAAATGTAAACGTAGGAATCTATGAAGTCAAAAGTGACATTGTCGAACACGTATCGTTCCTCGCTAATCCTTTGCTAGCTTCGTTCGGAGCGCACAACTTTGCCTCGAAAGCATTTCACACTTCACGTACCTACAAGTATTGTTGGATTTCGAACTCAACTTTCCTCTTGTTACGTAAACGTCTACGTTTTTCCTTGTTATGTTAGAATGATAAATATGTAACGAAAAAATACAACTATTTTTATATATTTATGACAGAATTGTACAATTGAATACATACAATAGTGAGATTAAATACTAGATGGTAAAAAGCCTAGGCTTTTTAGCGATAAGACCACCCATTGTACATAGGTTTAAGGTTTATTGTTGTATATTTTCTTGTTTGGTGTTCAATTAAGAGTTATCTATCTATCTAACTTTACAGTTAAAATTATTTCACTTTAAAAGCTTTTTACTGTCAAAGTACTTATCTATACGTAAAACATAAAAAAGAATACATACTTTGCTAGTACTACAAAGAAACAAAACTATACAACTTATGCCGTACATCCAAGAATGTTGTTACCAGTTTAAAACCTCAATATTTTTACACCAATACTCTTCAAATTCCAATAGAAATGTACATTTACCCCCGCAAAGTTTTAGGCGGTTAACTTTTCTGCCCTCTTACCCGCGCTGGGATTAAATTTTAAACTTCCACTGACTATCCTCATGAAGTTGAAATGAGTTGCATTTATACAGTGTACTTATGCATTTAACTTTATAGTGGTACCTACATTTACAAAATACAATGAGTAAGCTTCGAAGTGAGATGGACATTTATTGCGATTGGCAAAGCCAAAGGTACTCGGATGTCAGTCTTCAAGTTAGAGGTCGCAATACTGTCCATGGACTTTAAATAGTTTTCTTTTATTGATTTATTTAATACTAGGTGTCCCCCTCGGTTTTACCCGCGTTCCCGTGGGATGTCACATGTATTTTACTTAAAACTTCCTCTTCAATCACTCTATCAATTAAAAAAAACCGCATCAAAATCCGTTGCGTAGTTTTAAAGATTTAAGCATACATAGGGACTTAGGGATATAGGGACAGAGAAAGCGACTTTGTTTTATACTATGTAGTGATACTGTACAAAGCACTAAAACGTACATATAGCCACATAACGTAAAACTCTAATCGTAAAAATCTATTAGTGGCGAGGTCGTTCGTCTGCACCGAAAAAAAATACAAAGGAAAAATTTTTTATACTTATAATTTTTTTTTATTTTAATTAATTTATATTTAATCATAAAATAATTTAGTTTATTTTTTATTTATTTTTTTACGACAGGTAAAATATATTTTACGATTAAAACACCTTAAAAACCATAGAAGGTTTGTTTTGGGTATTACATTCCTTACAAACTGTTAAATACTTATAAAAGTTATATAGCAAGTATGTTATTATTAATACAGACCATGCGATAAGCGAGTATATAATTTAAAGAGAGGTTTTTCATCGTATTCCAGTCAGACAATATGGTTTGTCAATGTGGCAAATCCATCCACACCAACATCTCCACAAGCATCCACATAAACATGTACATATAATCAAGTAAATATCACCACACCTCTTATCCTCTGAGAAGTCAGAATTCATTTAAAGCTTTGGGCACTTATAAAGGTCAATGATACAGAAGTTACCAGGTTCGGCAGTCAGTTTTCAACTGAAAAGAACTGGCAAGAATCTTAGCAAATTTGGCTATTTTATTTATTCAAAACATAACAATATTTAAGTCCTATGTTATACTTGAAGTGAGCACCTCTGAAAGTCGTAATCATTTTGTAATTTTCCCACTTTATTTTATTTATCAATGTCCGGTATTACATAAACAATATTTTAGTTTAATAAACAAGTTTGGACAACTGCCGGCCGACAATCTTCCCTCTATTCATATAATCGATTGCTGATGTTATTGCACAAGTTCTCGGCTTTATTGATAGAGTTGCCAAAGTAATCCGATGGACACTGCTATATTAAATGTTTCTAAATCGAAAACATACATAAATATGATGTGTAGTTATGAAGTATTTTCTATTTATTATTTATGACAAAGAGTAGAGTAAAATTGTTTATACAGTAAAACTATTATAAAGAGTAAGAAAAATTAAATAAAGAAATGGAAAAGTTTGTCTTTTTTATCACCTTCCGAAGGCTTTGGACTTCAATTTTTTTTATTCAATAATAAATTTAAGGGTCTAATCACAATTCAATTTTTTTTTTATAATGACTTTGTTAGAAAATGTTAATTATGATTATCGGTAAACATAATTAATATAGAAATTTTTTAGGCATTTTTTATTTACATAAAGTATAATTCAAATCACGTATATATAATTAAAAGTAGTGAAAGTATAATATCTATTCAAACAGAATTATAGTTTAAGAATTAAAAACATTTTTAACGTCATAAGAAATTCAAAGAAAAAATATTCTCTATTGTTACAACATAAGTCTCTGAGGAACAAGGAGGACAAGCCATGCTAGGAAAGAAAATCACAGCCGATTTTAATCGTCTTGAAGAAAATGGCTTCGGTGCATTTCATCGGCCGCTCTAAAGAATTTCTCTTTTTAATATGAGCATCGATTCCAATTACAAAAGATCAAAGAATCGCCGCGCGGCCCACTTCGTCTTTGTTCAAACGAAAGATGAATTATTCAGAGAGCTGGAAACGTTTCAATTGGCCAGCTATAAAAAAGGAAACGGTTCGTTGCTTCTTCCACTAAATTAAAATTCTTCTTTATTTTCGTTTAGTCAATGTTTAGTGACAATTATAATTCATGATTATTGTACATTAAATTACCTATAGGTAAGCATTAATTAGGCTGGAAATAACGTAATGATGGAATGACTTTCTATAGAATAATTTATAATGACCATATACTTAACAATCAAGAAAATTAATTAACCATCAAAGTATGGAAAATTAGTAGAAATTTCAGCGAAATTATCTCATTGAAAGTAATAAAGTTTAAGCAAAATACTATTAACCTTGTTATTTTTAACCAGGCTGGATTTATGGTGGTGACACCTGGCGGGGCCGCGTAGTCAGTGATTGAGAGAGCCAGCCCGTACGCGAAATTATTAAAGCGTAATTTATGCTCGCAATTTGTACGTAACTTGAATTCGTTCCTTGTGTCATTCATCACGGCTGCCACAGGCGAAACGATTAATTTCAACAATCATCTGTAAAAACGACCGATTACGCATGTCTACTAATATGAACCTTTACATGATGGATGCACGTTGATTTAACCGACACCCCTCCTCCTGGCCTACTAATATTTTAAATGAAAGTCAATGGCTATAAGTATGTATGTTTATACGAATCATCTTATGATTTAAGGCTTAATAGAACTATTAGCTCAAATTCTGACGGGGTCGTGGGTTCGAATTCAACAATGAGCTTGGGTCTTAGTTAATGGAAAACATCTTGCGGAAACCATGGTACGATTTGTAGAGTGGTGGGAGCTAAATACCACTCTCTAGTAGAAAATCTATCCCCAAGCACCTGTTGGTTTGCCGATAGCTGTATTTAAGAGGTCCCTTTTATGATTTGATTCTTACCGCCTCCATGGTGCTTACTACATCATCACATCACTATAGTGAGATTGTGGTCAAAACACAGAATAAAAGAAAAACTTTCTACTGAACTAACATATTTTAATAATATTATATTTAATTTTATTATATCTGAATATTAATTGATTTCGTGTAGCAAAGTTATGGCAGGTTTTTTAAGGTTTTAGAATTGTGATGAGACTTAAGGGAACTGAAGCTCTCAGTACAATTTTATGAAAATAAAGCTGATATAAAACATTTCAAGTCGCGAGCAGAATGTCTCTTTGAAATGTGTGCTATCTTATGTTCTTTTTATTTCTAACTTATAATACTTATATATTAATTTTTAACTAGAAATTAATTAGATTTTACTGTACAATTATTTTTTATTCACACTAGTTTTGATTATTTACATAATAACGTATTATGAAGCAGACGAAATCGTCTAATTAGTTAGGGAATTACTAAGACTTTTCAAGTGCACAACATACTTATGGAATCCCAAACTAAGCAGAGCTTGTACTATAGAAATCAGATAACTAATAAATATACTACTTTTTTAAATACATTATCTTTATACATATATATAATTCTTCTGTACGTGTGTTGGCAGTGAACTCCTCCTAAACGGCTGGATAGATTTTTGTTAAATTTTTGTGTGTGTTCCAGTGGATTTGAGAATGGTTTAGATTCAAAATTGGACCCGGTAGGTGGCGCTGCGATCGAATTTCTGCATTTTTGTAGGGACTTATTTCGACAAGAACGTCTTTCACTAGTACTTATATAGAACTAACAAACATGTTCATGCACACAAATGTTTATCCTGGGTGGGAATCGAACCCACGACCTGCGGTGTGGCAGGGTCTCTAACCACCAAGGCAACTAAACCGTCAAATATGTATGATATATAAGTGCTAAATATAAATAAAAAAATATAGGTGTCAGAGGTGGCTGAGCGGTAGTTCTTCCGTCGTTCGTACTCGGAGGAATAGGGTTAATTGTAATGAAAGTCAATACTTATATCACGCAACAATAAGTGGAACTGACAGTTTCGTTACGACTGATGACTCTGTCCACACCCATTTTTTTTTAATATTTGTCAAAAGAACAATTTTTTAAATAACAATCTCTTAATATTTCATAAAATGTTCTCCAAGACATATATATACCATCTTAATTTATTAATAAAGCGTAAAGCGCATTAAGTAAGCGTAAACAAAATTCATTGCCAAAACTTCATTAATATTTTTTGTAAATAGTAGTCAAAACAACGATTATTTAAATAACAATCAAATCAATGTCTTAATATTTCATAAACTGTTCTCCACGACATATATATATACCATCTTAATTTATTAATAAACACACACCAACGCTTATATCATTAAGTGAGCGTAAACAAAATTCATTGCCAAAACTTTATTAAGATTCCACAGTAGATACAGATAACTTTTCGTTCAGTGACGGCGCGTCCGCTTCCTGGCGTCGCCTTCCGCTGGGAAGCCCCCTCGTTCATTTTATTTTAGTTACGTTTCACATAATCCAATACCCGTTTTGGAAATTTGTCGACAGAGAAAACAGCCCAAGCATGGTTTATATAAATATTTTTTTATGCTATTACTGAATGCGTGGACAGTCAGCAGATCTATAACATTATTAAGTAATGTACTATCGTATTATAATCGAGAATATAAGTTGGTAAATATTTAAAATACTTTCATTCAATTTATATTTTAATTTAATTAATTTTATTTTATTAATAATTTTAGAATTTCGTGTTTATTATATATTATAGTGTATGTGTCCTATTTCTTTTATATGATTGTAAAGTTTCAATTTATTATATTCTATAATAACAGAATAGAAAATATACGTAACACCCTCAACTACAAACTCTACTCAAACTCAACTATAAAATTAAATTTAAATTAAATTGTAAAACAAATAAATGAAGTTTTAAATATTATGTTTGATCTAAATACCCATTAGTATAATTAAATTCATTGCAGCCCTTAAAATAACAAAAGTTTCATAAGTTCACAGGCCGCAATAAAAATTATAATTAAATTATAAAATAATAAATTATACCTATTATCTTCCTCTTTGGACCTATAAATTTATAGAAATATTCATGAGAAAACTTTCAAAGTAATTATAATTGCTCGTATTGTTATAAAATATGAATAATACAAATATAATTTATGATTAAACAATCGTTTTAATAGACTTTAAATTTGACACGCAAAATAACAATTTGTATTGATTATGATTTCCTCAGAACGTTTATACTAGGTGAGGCTTTCAGTGTCTGTAAACCTAGCATCCAATTATGTGGTTTGAATACCATCGATATTAGCTCCCTTCAACATAGTGTACACACACTACGTGTCTGTATTAATTAGGCAGTAATATGGCACCATAATTGCCATTTATGGCTACACAATTATTTGGTAGTTAATAATTAATTTTAATACCTAGACTATGCCTCAATTTAGAGAATATGATTATTAACCTATTTATAATTATCCTCGATAATTATTTCCAAACTAGTTCAATGAAACATATAATAAACAATAATATATATTTTTTGCAAATATTTGACACGTCAATATTTTCCTTTTTAATAAATCACGGTAGTTAAAATGATAGTCATTTATTTGATTTATGCACTAGAATGGCGCGAATGAGACTGAAGGATAATGGTGCCAACGGGCGAGCCCTCAGTTTGTTTTTCATATTTGTGACATAGTTAAACTAAAATGGTTTACTGGTCGATTACAGTATCCAAACTTAATTCTAGAAAAATCTCTCACTTACCATTTGACTCTGTAAAAACGAGAATTGAAATAAAATCAGATACAGCATTTCATGCCCCAGCAGTACCAAGTATTAACACTTTTAATACGATTCAAAAGGCTAAGGAAAGTCAAGGTTCGATTAACACCCAAACTGCCGAAAATTTTCCAATCAGCCCCTGTAAATTGGAAAACTTTTATATACGTTCAAAAGTCCAGGTGTATTTCTATCCCTGTTCCCGAATCTCAGGAAAGTTTTTGCTCAGATCGTCTCTAAAAAACGATTTAATTAGTGTCGATTGAAAATTCTAACCGTAAAAGTGAAACTCATTTACCTTGCCGCAAATTGCCATCTTTGTTTTCTTTGCAGATTTTTTCTCACTTCCAAAGAGTGTCGTGTAGCATTTTAATTTATTTTAGGTCGATTTATATACCACTTTTAAATATTCAAATAGAGAATGCTTTCAAATCTTATAATACCAGCAAACTTATTTTCGTATGAACAATATATTCCACGTGGTAGGTCGTTAATGCCTCAACTTAACCGAGCAATAAAACAATATTATTATTAGTGTGTTGCAAATTGGTTTTTGGCTCGATACCGTGCGCGACCGCACACCGTATTCGCGGTCATTAGCAATTTTGGCAGAGCTACATGAGCTCGCGTCTGACTTATGACTTTATGAGATTCCAAAGCTAAATTGCTTTTCACAATCTTAATATTTTCAAATATTCCACAACCACTATACATCTATCTAATCTTAACATATTTAATTATTTGATATTAACTTTATACTACAAAAGCTACTTACTGTTTTCTTAAATTAAAAATTTACGTTTAAGTATGATATGACGTCATGGACTTGATTTTTATTTTTATTTCTACTGAAATATACGCTTTTCGAGAACGTCAAGGTAAGACCTACGTTCTTCCTCATTTTCGGTATAAAAAATAAAATTCCACAGAGTCGTAAGAGTGTTGCACAATAAATACTAATGAAGCAACGACTTTCCCCGTGTCTGCGGTTTGCATGCCTCCCTATTCGGAGAACTCAGGGAGTATTTTTAGCTGCTAATCAACATTCCATCACACTGCCACCTCTCATTAGTACACCTTTGTCTTTAATATACATTGCAGTTCCAAACATTTAACATATAAGGTTATATATTTGTATGTACCCATGTTTCATATTTAAAGTAAATATATATACATTGTACTTAATATTATAGAGACTAATGTCTGTGTGTTTGTTGCCACTCAGCTTCATAACAGCTGGATTGGGATAGAACATACAAAGGTATGTGAACTGTAAATATTGAAAACTCGCAAAGATCGCTATTTTCTACGTACATTACAGCAATTTTATTAACTTTTAACAAACTTAAACCTTTAGTTGAGGTAATAAGTTATAAAATTCAAATTTCAAAACCATTTATTCAGTTTAGGCCCGCGGAAGGGAAGTCCCTTAAAGGTCAAGTTACGACATAACTTAATACTAGGTGTATTATGAATTTAAAATGTTATTGTTGCAATACCCTGACAACGCGCGTGATATGCACCCCGGTTTGAAGTTTGGCAGGTACATTTATTAATTAGTAGTTAAACCATTTTTGTAGATTGCTCAAGGGTTTAGTCTCCAGCTTACAAATGAATGAAATTGGATATATAGAAAAATACAGTAGTTATTATTGGAAGAATTATGTGTAATTTTCTTTTTAAAATAGATACCTAGATTTCAATCTAAACTTTGATGATATAGTTATCTTATTTTACAAAGTATCTGGTATTGCAGCAAAGTGTTGAAGTGGACCTACTACTCTTTTAGCTTTAAAAGATAAAAATATAAAAAGGTCAATTAAAAAGCTTCCGGCGGACAATTCATTGCTACTCGACGTCCACGTCACTTGAGTCTAGAATATTTTGAGCAGTAATATTATAAATTCGGAATATAAGTGCTCTCACTCAATTTAGAGGGTACACTTGAGAAAATTACGGGAAGGCGGTCTTATCCTCTTCAACCGCCACTCCCAAAGGTTTGAACTCAAATTATTATCTGCATGACTCATAAAAACGCGCTACAATTGATAAGCCACCGATTTCTTCGCTTTGATATTGTAGCCCCGTATAAAAACGTTCCAGGTACACAATTCTCAAAATTTTGATAAGTAAGAGTCGACAGTCACCTCAAAGTGAAATTTTATTCAAGTAAATGTTAAAGCAAAACCGAGTAAACTCAGCAAAATCCGGTGAAACAGAGGAAGTATCCCCGATAATTATTCAAATTGCTCCCTTTATATTTTTATTCAGATGTTATAATAAAAATTTAATTTCGCGTAATTTAATTCTTATCTTCTCCGGCAAGACCATATCTCAGAAGAAAATTCGTAAATTATTCATGAGGAAAGTTTTAACGGGGACATGATTTTAAAACCGACATTTGTAAGCCCCGCTAGGCAATAACTCTGCGAGCTTTAAGGCGATTCCTAACTATCTTTAAGAATTTATAAGCTAGATACGATTATGATTATAATGGCTCAGTTGTAATTGTCCTATAATTTATAAGCTAGATACGATTATGATTATAATGGCTCAGTTGTAATTGTCCTATAATTTATAAGCTAGATACGATTATGATTATAATGGCTCAGTTGTAATTGTCCTATAATTTATAAGCTAGATACGATTATGATTATAATGGCTCAGTTGTAATTGTCCTATAATTTATAAGCTAGATACGATTATGATTATAATGGCTCAGTTGTAATTGTCCTATAATTTAAACTATTATATTATACATATTAATATTTCTTTTTTATTATTTACAATATTTTATTTTATCATTGGATTGATGAACTATCGCATTTATTTGTATTCTGACACTATATTTTTTTAATAAAGCAAAATAATAGCGCAGGCAAATTACCAAGACTTTTTCGGAATGAAGCCAGCACAGAAGTTTTCGTGTGCTTTGTTAATAACAAATTTACAATGTGAAATGAGAAAGCAAACAAGTAAAATGGAGAGTTGGGAGTCATCGTTTACATTTATACACGAACGTTGTTATGTAAACACAATGCTTAAAGCATCGGCGCAAAGTTCAAAAGTTAGTTTCACTTCAAACAGCTAGAAGCTAACGGGGGCTGTATACTTTGTCATTATAGCGATTATCAACACATTGCTTTGTCTTTAGATTAACATTATGCTGCATTTATATCAGACCCTTATTGTGTACAACTGATAGACACTACAAAAAAAAAATAGCTACGATCAACTATGCAGGTAACTACATAAATAAAAATGTTATAGCTAATCAATACAATTAATTCATATTAATTGACACACTACGCCTGGCAGAATTCTGGTCTAGACAAATTTAGCCAAAACGATCGACACACAAAAAAAAATATAATTTTATATTTTTAACTTATACGTTTAGGCGAGGTATCAAGGGATAAATAAAGTTGTATTCATTACTTTGTATGAACACAACCACTGGCTTTTGCTTATTGAACATACTGCCTAATATGCGTCTATTATTTAAATTTTCAATTCACTAGGCAATGAGCAATCAAGTGGGTACAACATAATTCATAATATATTACGTGGTAAATATGAAATGTGCCTAATCACTAAATCCAGAAATCACGCACGATTCATAGGTACTCTGATTTATATGCAAATGTGCTTATGCGACAAGCGATGCCTATTGGAGTAGCTACCGACGTCAATAGAAGACTAATTTGCGCGGAGCAATCAAATTTCTGTTAATTATGACGCCGTAATTATGTGTCTCTCACTATGCGAGCATTAGGGGCACAGAGCATGTGGCTAGGGTTCGCATGTTTACGTTCATTATCTAGTCTTTTATGGTAGACCATGTATGTACATGCAAACAAGTTAAAGTCCTGAATATGTTAGTAGCTCAAAACATATAAAATGCATGAAATGTAACATTACCTAATGGTTTTCTACAACTTAGCAAATAAATTATGTTTACTTATAAAACTTTCCGGTTAACCTTTTCAATTTCGTTATATTCAACAAACAAATGATTTAATAAATTGTAAAAATATTATTCAATTTTAAACTCAGGAACAACATGAAATTGTTAAAGAATCTTTCGTTCAGCAAGAGAGTTGTGTTTCTGATAAAGTTTGCTCGTTACATAAACAGTTTCAAATATCAGCAGTGAATTACTTGTACCTACTTGGTTCTATTTACACAAGTATTGAAGATCGTTGATCCATAAAATTTACTTTTTGATAACATTATCGTTACATTTACTATGTTTTGTTGCATTAAAATGTAAATATCTATATAAGTATGTACTTAAGTAATATAATATGTTGTATATAAGTTATCTACTTTCCGTAGTACAAGCACTGCTTTGTTTAGGATCAGATAGCCATGTCAAGAATGTCCCAGGATTTTTGGAGGAGACAGTTCTGTTTGTGAAGTAGAATAATAATAAGTTTATTTAATCAAATATTGATGTCGCTTTTGTAACTAAATAAAACTTATGTTGAATAATATGTAATGTTTAATAACAAAAAACCCAGAACTTCCAGACTTTTATTAGTAATATCCAATAAGTCTAAGCCAATTCAATTAAATTATTATACAAAATATACATAATCATAGTATAGAGGTATAGAAAACAGGTAGTAATACGAATCAACAACGGTAAGATACTAAAGGCACAAGTTGTATAGCAAACGGGCGATTGGATTTGAAACAAAGCTAACGAACCGTTGAATCATGTAAACAGAGGCCAAGACAACCGTCTTGTTTACCTAAAGAGCCTTTGCTTCATTAGGATCCAATTTAATGTCAACAAATTAATCCCCTTTCGATGTTATTGTATATCTGATACCATTTAGTACTATTACAAAACAGAATTTAGATAAACCTTCAGGGAATATATCAAACGTGGATGATGTATAGCTATACAATAAAACATGTACAAAAGTATTCCAGAATATTTATATATAGTATATTTTGATGAAAGTACAGCATTTACAATACAGGGTTCGAGGTATGGTCAGCTCGCGTTCCGTAGAAGCGCTAGTAATTTTAATATTGTCATTTGTGGTCTATCAATAATCTATGGTGTCTAGACAAGTACCAGTTGCAAAAGTCTCTTTGTCAATTTAGGTCCTTTTTGGATTCATATCAGCTTGTTGAGTATGTTAGAATCAAGTCAATACCCAGCGTTTATATATTTTCTAAAGCTTTTCCCGGCTTGTGTTCTTTTTTAAGGGTCCAGAACCTTCTCAGGCGTTTCAGTTTTGTGCGTTATTGGATAAATAGCATAAGAGTATATAGCACATATAGCATAGGTAAAACATACACATATTATTTTTTATATATATATAGAAGATAAAGTAGGGTGTGTTTGAGAATGTACACTGCTGCTGAAAAGTTTCAATGTTTTTACATACCAAGATAAAAAGTTATGAATTCACTTTTGTGCCTTTTTTATCATGTTCAAATTCGGGACTTAGAGACTTTTACAACTCGTGTCCTCATATTCATCTTTATACATAAATAACTATGAGTACGATTGTGTTTGATCCTTTTGCAATTGATTGCTCACTTTCTAAAGCGAATATCTGAAGTCCTGTTTATAAATTGCGAGAAAAGCAATTAATTTAAAGTCAACAATAGAAAAGTTCGCCGTTTTGATGCATTGTGTTCCGCTTAACAGTTTGCTTTCTTGAACTGGCTCATTCAATGATTTCCTTTATTAGTTCGTGTATTGAAAATGAGCGAAGACTTGTTTATTCTGTATTGTTAAGTTTATTGTTTATTATGATTTAAAACTACGGTAGGATTTAAAATAAATTATAGTAAGTAGTAGAGTAGAGTAAATAGCTTCGGATTTGAAATAAATACTCAAAAAATTTGTAGAATTGATAGTATTGAAAATTAATGCCTCAGATTCTTAATAATTCTCGTAATTTTCTTACCAAAGTTCTAAGCTTTTAGGTGGGTTTTTATGAAGCTTCTGAACCTTTACTACTTTGAAGTACTGGCCAAAACCTCAGCGAAGACACATTTTGAAACACTTTTTACAATCCGACTATTAAATTATAATTTTTAAATTTAAAATACTGTATGCAAGAAACCGATAGAATTTGAATATATCAAAGGTACTATTTGCTTTTTTAGACTTTTTCTCATATTATACCATATATTTATTATACCTAACTCATAAGTTTATGTTTCTGAGCTCCTACTTACACAAAAATTGGCACTATAGAGTATTTTATAAAAAAAAATGCTATGAAATCCCATATGACCTAATTGTTACATGACAAAATATTGTACCTACTAATCCAGTTAACTAAAGCTGGTCTCTAAAATGTAATTGTTTGTCGAAATTTGCAAATTCATTTAAAATACGTGAGCGTTGAGTGAAACAGACTTGTTTGTAGTACCTGCAATAAATTGCAATTAGGAAAGCTGTTGTGTCTTGTTATCGAGTTAGCAGCCTTCAAGCCTCTCCTCGCTGCAGGAACACTCCAAATAGCGGCTCTGGAACAAATTAATAGCAAACAATCTCCATTATTATAGGTACGTAACGCACTTGCGATGGCTATGATGTTTAAGCATTCTTTATATGTATAAGGATTTTTTTCATATTTAAACAATTATGAAAGCCATTATAATCAATCATATTTAAGAAAAAATGTTAGCAATATTTTTATATTCAACGTTTCTGCAATCAAAGTTGCCTATCCCAAGAAGCGAACAGTCACAGATAAAATAAACGCCGAATCTTTCCTCGTAAATCTGTCAGCAAAACAATTCGTACCCTTTCACGAGCAATAAAATGCTACCAAGAAGAGAGGCAACGAAAAAAGTATCATAAATATAAGATTCATTTATATTCGTTCAGTACCCCTTGAGGGGAAAACTGAGACCGCGCATTGAAAAAACAATGTGAAAAGCTCAAACAATATTTACATTTTACGTACAGACACGTAGAATATTTACGTGTTTTTTGGGCATTCGTATTAATTTTGAACTGCTATCGTTCCAAAACCAACGTAAAGCAAAGCAAGTTTAAATTAAAATCCAACAAAAACCCCAATCCTTTTAGGACCACCGATCAATTGAATGTTTCCAGCTCTTTACACTATTGATTTTTCATGTCCTTTGATCTATTCTAATTTCTCGGAGTGTTAAGGGCAACACACCGACATAAAACCATTTCATTTCGTTTTGGTTTATAAACTAACGCTGTGCTTTCATGGCAATTTGTAATAGAATACAACCTTCAATGTATGTTATCCAAACTCCAATAGTGGTGTATTATTCGGAACTGAATTGGTGATCTGTGTCAGAATAATACAGAAATGGAATCAGTAGTGGGATAAAATTTTATAAAAACTACCTTTCGTCTCGTTTATCCCACATTTCAGAAGGATTATTGAAATTCTAACTGATCTTAGATACAATTAAGAATAATACTGCGCCAATTCTCACCAGCGTTATCTTTATTATTAAATTCTGCCATAAAACATGTGTATACAAAAAAATTACGTTGCTCCGTTGATAAACCGACAAACATACATTCAAATTACTAATATTATATAGAGCTAGTTATGTCTCCGGCGATCGTTCTTAATAATCGAACGAACGATGGAACACTTAACTTGTTTACTCCACTTCCACTCACTTATAACAAACAAAATTGTAAACATAAAAAAAAGAACTCTTCCTTTTTTTTTCTCTTTCACCTACGTGAATAAACTCGATTCTATTATATACAACTAACAGATATTCAAATAAACAGTTTTTTTTATCAAATTATTGTAAGTGTTATTAACCAAAACGTAAATAAATACTTAACAAATAACAACTAATCGATTAGCTTACGCACGTAACGCTTAAGTATAAAATTACCTCCACAACTGGGGCTTTAACCCATCCGATGAGACTACATAACAGATGAGAGAACAAATCCGCTGTTAATTACCCATTCGTGTGTAATCTTTTAATTAACTAAGTGTAAACTTATTCGCGCCACTGACAGCAATTCCTTTATGTTTCTTAGCTACAACATCGTCTGTTACAGCTTCCTATATATCTAGATATAGTCTTAATTGCTTTGATTCCGGTTTGTGTTTATTTATTAAATTGTTTGCACAGACGGTAATTGTAATGTAAGAATGGGCTTAAATATTATGACTATAATTAATAGGTTTTTAATTATTCGATATTAATGAAAAATCTGACCAAAAAAAATTACTATAGAAAACATGTTTTCCTATATAGCTTGCACAGACGGTAATTGTAATGTAAGTATGGGCTTAAATATTATGACTATAATTAATAGGTTTTTATTCGATATTAATGAAAAATATGACCAAATATGATAAAAATGTACTATAGAAAATACGCCTTCCTATACAGATCATATTGTCCGTGTAGGGGTGTAAGAGCCAAAAAAGGCGAACACCTTAGTCCTTTAAAAGCGTATAATTTGAAGAAGCAGTATCTGGAGGAAGAATTTTTAGGTGCTTATACTACACAAGCATCCATCCTGCTAAAAAACAATGGGTTGCACTCCGGGAGTGCCGACAGAAGTGAGAACTTGAACATTAACGCTTCCATTTTTACCGTCCTACGAATTTTCGATCAGGTCACGTGTCCTGACGCGAGTTTAACATTTTATACCCATCCCAAGAAAAGTGCTCAACGCCGCTAAAGAAGTTTTCACTTTATAAAATCAAGCGTATAACTGACGGAGTTGAGGACATAGTATACTACATTTCGTTCAGCAGCGTTTCAAACGAGATGCTACTAAATTTATTTCTACTCTTCCTCCGTGAGTTTTAAGGGTTTCACTGTAGATCCTCTCATGATATAGTTATGTTCATTTGTTAATGTTAATAAGATAGTTATAAAACATCCAATTTGGGATTTCATCCCTGGTAATTTGCTGACAAAATATTTTTCTACGAAATTATAGTTAAGTTATATAGACCATAATTTATAACCATACCAAGAAAATGTTATACTGTCTACTCACTTACTCCGTTGTACAAAAACATCAAACTAACTTGCCGATGAAACTCTGTAGCTCGTAGTAATCTCGTAGCAGACTCGTAGCGGTCATAGATGGCGTAACAAAATATTTTTTTGTTCAATTGTGCATTTGTGCCTGGATCTTTCTTTGTCCTTTTTTATCCATAATAGTTTCCTCCTCACGTTTTAGCCACGTTTTCGTTGAATGTATTGTTCGTCGGGATAAACGTATATTGCCTGATATTATAAGAAATAAAACCAAACAATATCTTAATTATAAATAATATTATGTAAAATCTTTTAAATATGTTATTACATAGCGTGGCGCAAGTTGTACTGAAATTCGTTTATTACCGCTAGATTTTTAAATGAATTCCCAAACTTACGCATTATGCACACAAATTGTAATATTTATCGATAGGTATATCAATTCTAAATAGAAAAATAAAAAACCTTTTTTAACATTTTATTCTTCAACAATTTACATTCATATCATGCATCACAAAGAAGATCTGTATCCTTCGCAGGTAACACAGATAACAGTATCTGAGTTCAATTAATCTCTCTTATGTGAATAGTAAACGTATAGCTTTATAACTAAGGCTGTACAGCGTAATGCTCTTTGGAGGCAGGCAAAGCCGGTGAATACACAAAGAGAATCCGCATGTCACGGCCCAGCGTCAGGTGCGCCCAACAGATTCATGTGATAGGCTTTGCTCATTGTCTGCCGTGTAAGTGCATAATTGACATGGCCTTATATGTGCATAATCTACATAAATCTATGTTTACGGTTGTTATGTTTATTATCATCTTAAATTTGTGGTTAATAATAATTATTATAAACGAATAATAAGTTCAAAGTGTTGTATTTCAATGAACATTACATATATTGATCAAATTTGTGAAATTAATTTATTGATTATTGAATAAGTATATAAGCAAAATAGGGTTCCTTTGACGCACCATCACCTCAAAACTACTGAACATATCGGGATGGGTCTACTACCATTCGAGGCGGAATTTTTCCTAGATAGATATAGGCTATATATGATATCGATAAACGCGGGTGAAACTGCGTGGACAGCTAGTTACTGATTAAATACGATTATTGCTGATTACTGCTGCTTTTATCATCGTATGAATATATCTTACTGATATTTTTCTCTTGCCCAATAATTTTGTGAACACTTGTTCTGTTATCCATTTCTTTATGTTTGTTCTTCTCTTTTTATGTGTTGTACAAGTAAAGGGTATTGTATGATATATTGTATATTGTATTGTATATTGTTTTGTAATATACGGATACAATATAAAATTTTAGTCCATACTTATTTCTTCAGAGAAACTATCTACACTAGTTGAATTGTCTATATTTCAGGGCACCAGCAGGGTGATTGTATAATGCTCTTGGAATAGTCGCTGCAGCCAAATTTGTGTTACGTCGACGGCGCTACGACTGTAGTCCTTCAATGTTCGCGCGTTGAACCATCAATCTATTATGGAATCGGCTTCAACATTGAATCCGAGTGAATTGCACGGTACAGGTTACCTCACGGACTCATAGTGTTATTTTACATTTCAGTATGTAGATAGTAAAAACATAGTACTAGCACAAGATAGTTGCAGCAGCTGCGAAAATAAAATTATGAACTTACTACAGAATTTATACAAAACGATTATGTGATTATAATTATAATTGTATACAGTTACTATTGGTCCCCCGCGGTTTCAACTGTGTTCTTCGATAACATGTATAGCCTGTAACCATCTAGGAAAAATTCCACTTCGAATAGTAACATTCCCATCTCCATAACCTCAGTAGTTGTGAAGTGATGGTACGTCCCCTATTTTCTCTAGGAACCCTATTTTCCTTATCTTATATATATATACTAGCTGTCCCCCGCGGCTTTACCCGCGTTCCCGAGCTTTGATTGTCATATTTGTTTATATCGAATCAACAGCCTAAAAAAAATTCCATACTACTTTTCACCCCCCCCCCCCCCCCCCTCCTTTCAACCCCTTACAACTCTTTTTTCGCATTAAAAAGTACCCTATGTCCTTTTTCAGGCTCTAGACTATCTGTGTACCAAATTTTATTTAAATCAATTTAGTACTTTTGGCGAGAAAGCGCGACAGACAGACAGAGTTACTTTCGCATTCATAATATTAGTAAGGGCTAGTAAGGATAGATAGATAAGTTTAAGTAGACCCAATTCGTTAAAAAGTTAATGCTGCGTCTACATCATATATTTAAATATGATACTGAACACTTTACTTAAAGGAAGGTTGTGAACTGGGAGCATCTTAATAGATATGATGCTTTTCCTTGAAACTTCAGTTCTTATTCTAGCTCAGTATATTTTATTTCTGGCTTTTTTAATCGACTGATAATTTTTATGTATTCAAGTAAAAAGCTTATGGCAGATATTTGGACATTATGGGTTACTTAATAAACTTACTTACTTATAATAAACTGAGTAGGACTCTAAGGGTTTTTTGTTTGGTATAGAACTCTTAAATGAGATAAGTGTATTAGAAAGTGTGACGGTGTTGTTGTAGGCCATATAGATACTGGCACAGTATAAATGCAAAGTGTTTGTAATCTATTCTATATTTAAGTGTTGTTCTTTGAGTGTTCTAGTGTCTTTGACACAAGTAATAAATATTCCTGGTAAATAACCACTGTTTTATCAATATTTCCATTTAGTTATCGGCACAGATACCCAGAAATAGCCAGGAAAAAGTCTAAAGCATTGAAGTAATATAAATAATAAAACAATAAAGTGGAATCATTTTTTTTTGCCAAATTTTTGTTCGCGATGATTTCGGGAGAAATAATTTTTTGTTTGATATAGAACTCTGAAATGGAATGAGTGTATTTGAAAGTGTGACGGTGTGAGGATTTGTGGGAGTGTAGAGTTGTGTTTATTTTGGGTTTGAGTGTGTAAGAGAGAGAATATGATGTCTGCCGTAATCCTGAGAAATGCTAATACGGACGATAATTATGTATTAATTTAAAAATTATAAAAAAATTATGCTTTTTTTTAAATATGATTGTTAAGGTTACAGAATCTGAGCTTGCCTTTTTACATTATTTTATAGAAACTAATAATATTAATATAAAGTATCTACTAAAAATAGTAGATAATATAGTCTTATAAAATATTATTAAACTCGCCGATTCTTTTAAGGTAAGACATACAGACATATTTTTGAACCAGGGTAAACTTTAGTAGTTTTGTCATTCATAAATCTTAGGGTCTTTAATTAATTAGTTTGAATATATCTTTCAACATGACGTCTGCTAAACTCTCACCTATGATATTAAGCTGGTGTTTCTTAGCAAACAATAGCTTGTTATCGAATAGTGCCTCGTGTGATAGGTGGGGTGTTCTTAACCTTAGCTGACAAGGAGTTTAATAGCTCAACCGGACCATTACCTCCCGGGGCTGTTTACAACCGGGTCACGTACGTCCCTGTCGTCCCACTGTCTAGACATGCCTTAATAATTTATTTACGGTTCAAATTATTAATAAACAAGATTTGGTTACCCACAATGTGCCTAGCAAGCCAAAACATAAGACATAAGCGCATTTATTATTTCTCTGAAAAATAAATGTGTACTGAATACTTGAAAAGATGCAAAAGCAAATTACATTTACATAATAAATGTAAAATAATGTACCCATGCTATGGTGAAAATGTTGTTCGACTCTAAGCAAATTTTTTATGAATTGGAATATTTGTGAAAAGATCGATCAATACCTACCGACCAACTCGTTATAACTTAAACTCACTGAGAGATTTTCTTATTGAAGTAAATTTCTATTTCAATTAGAAAAACTCAAGAATCTCCATTTCCTCGTAGTTCAATGAAATAAAAAAATCGAATAAAATGCATAAACGTGTTCAAGCTCAATTGGCCAGCTGCGCGGAGGAAATCGTGCTTCTGATGTTCTTTTAAATTTTATTACGACGACGAGTTTTTTAACCTCTTAACTTTTTCTTTTATATAAACAAGATTTAATCTGTCTCTGCATAAACCTATAGGAATACTATTTCGATTACTTTAGAACACAATATTGTTTAATTTGTAGTGAAACGTTACATTTCTTATAAATAAATTGAATAGATTCATCAATAGATATATTTTTAAAAGCCTTAAATAAGTACCGGGTAAATCTAAAAGATATCTCATCCCCGGCGACGAATGTTATTCATAGTATTTTTACACATGTTCCCCATAAATATGATGTCTAAACGTAAGACGTAAAATGGTTCAAAGTTAGATTAAAGACAATAAACCCGAGGTACGGTGTCAACTCGGCATGAGCCGGTTGTCATATCTCGGGGGGAACCTTCGCGCCTCGCCAGTTCTGACGTCTCTCTGTTCCACCCCACAACACAGCGATGCATACCATTTACTTTTCCTTTTCATTGTTTAATTTTTCATATTGTCCTTGTTTTATTATTCGTTGACTCTTTTACCAAATTGTTTGAACATAACATTTTATAGAAGTTGTTATTACAGCGAACATTTCGGCGTTGTCGATTTTGCACAATTTGTGGGACTTCTAAATAGGTCAATAGGTCCAAATTCTGAAAGGCTTTTGATAATAGGGTTAAGTATTTAAATAAATATTTACATAAAAATCTTGAACGATAAAACATACTAAAATTTTGTGTTTGAGTGTTAAAAGCTGTTTTGACCTAACAACCCTAAGCGTTTTCTTGTGTAGGTACGAGTAAAAAAGCGTGAAAGTTTTTAAAACAGGAAGCCAACACTTTAAAGAAGTTAAGTGAAAAGTTAACGCAGTCTGAGTTTTATTTATTAACACTTAGTGGGCAGTGTAACAGTCACTTAACAGCTCCGGAATCCATGTCTAGATATTTTAGTAGATAGTAGACTCCTAATCTCCTGAGGATTTCAAATTATCAATACCCACATTAACGGTAAAATGTAATTACGATGCTCATATTCCCTACCCTACAAAAGGTGATGTGAGATAAAAATCTTTTATCGGCCAGAAAGCCAAAAAATTGAATTAGATTAATTTTATAGGCTCTTTAAACTTCCGAGAAAGGCTATTAGAAGTAGGGTGAACACGTTTTATCGGGAAACGCAGAAGCGATGATAATGGTGGCTCATAAAGAAGTGGCGCGGCCGATAGATTCCGCAAGTTACCAACTTTCGGGGCACCTACCGCCATTAGCGGGGTACTAATGCGGTTGCCATCACAACTGCCCCCAACTTCACATTACCGATGTCGTTATCGTTTCATAAACTATTCAATAAGGGTCATTTATTTTATCTTAAAAAAACTTTGTACCAGTGCTACAACTAAATGCGAATGTGCCCGTAATATGTGATTATGTTATTACAGTTTATGAACCTAACTCAAAAGGGTTATGCTAATTCCTTTGCAAAATATTCAGTAGATTGAGAAACAAGTTTGGGTTTGCAAAATACTTACAACAATAGTTTCAAAACATTACGATTCTTATGTTATCCATTCAAATTTCCGTTTTCTCAACGCGACGCAAAGAAGAACATCCGTCCGCTTTGATTCCGTGAACGTATTAGCATTGGATTTGAATAGAACAAACAAAGGGATTGTTCAAGACAGTATGCTTTCGTAGGCGATTGTAAATTCAGCGTATCGTAAAAATCCCCGCTCGGCTCACTACCCATCTCCTACGAAACATAAGTACTCTGTTAGCAATTTTGGTGGATTTAAAATGCATAAAACTGGTAAAACAATATATTCCTTAAATTTATAATATGAAGAACTTACCCTTTCATTTAAAGTTAATGAATTATCATAATAATATCTGAAGGCATAAATTTGTTTAGTCAACATTTATGTAGAATCTATAAAAACTGGTAAAAAAGACTCACCTTCAAATAATACAAAAGAATATTGCCTCTATTTTGTCTTAAAGTTCCATGTCATGAAAATAGAAACAGACATTTTGCTCGTATGCTATCGGTACCATGCACAATGTTCTGTAGAGGCACATCTCCCTGCCCATATTGATAAATCCTTACAATCGTTCTGGCTTTGCGAATAGCACTCAGACGATGCAACTTGCACCTTGTATTACATTCTCTTTCTAAGGATTACCAATTTGCAAATGTTGCGGAACCCTTGCTATATGTGTTGGTTTTTTACTTAACATGTTTTTTCTGCCTAAATTATTTTCGTTAAGGAAGGTTAAGGTGAACAACAAAAATTGCCGTCAATACATAGCCAAACTTACAAATATTTTATTTTTGGTAATCTAATGTCCGGCGTTTGCTTGATAATAAATAAAATGTCCTAGGACACTTTCTTATATGTGAAATCATTTGACCCTAAACTATAAACAGAGCTGAAGACTAAAAGTACTTTTTAATGAATACAGAACAATCAGATATGTTCACGTTTGTTTTGAGTAGGACTTGAACCGATAGCATCTTACCACCACGCCAACTTTATAATCAAAATAAATAATGAAAAACGTTGACTTTGGCTCTACCCAAAAATATTGAAGATAATATAAAACATTCTACAGTAATTTATACGTACCTTAATAATACATCTACAAACGGGTTTTTCCGAGACGTCGAACTTAGTGATAAAAATCATTTTGGGAAAAATACTTTAGAAGGTATCTAGCCTGAAAGTCAATGGGGAGCTTGAGAAAAGTATCACGTCTCCTGAAAACGGGCATTTGGTCACACGCCTTCTCACCTTTCTTAGTGCCTCCTGGGATTTGGTGGCGTTGACCTTGAACACTGATGTCTTATTTAAGTACCTAAAAGAAACGTGGTAAGGGAATAACTGGTAAATAATAATAATAGAAATGGCTAAAATAATGAACACTTGTAAAGAAACTGTACAGTGTTTCATATCGTATCCAATATTTTTGATAAACAGTAAATATTATCAATATGTAGGCAGATACAAGATGATACAGACGTTGAGACACAACAGTCACGTATCCCGTTTTGGGAAGACATAAAGATTCCTAACGGGTATAGAACTACCCAACTCAAGCCATTTCCTACAAAACTGGGAACATGCTTCTTTTAAATTGGTTCCATTAAAATAGAATGGTAAAGTAATAACTCGGTGCAAAATTTTTGTAAGTCCGTAAACTTTACACTTCTAAACTTAAATCTCTATGAAGTGTTTATTTATCTTTTTCTCTTATACAAAGCCTGCGGTTTCACTTGCATTTGATTGTATACATACCTTTTAATATTGACCTTGTACACAGGCCAGTTGGCTTGGTGGTTAACGCTCTGACTGCGAAACCGAAGGTCGCGGGTTCGATTCCCTCCCAGGACAAACATTTTGTGTGCATGAACATGTCTGTTTGTTCTGTGTCTGGGTGTAAATATCTATATAAGTATATATTTAGAAAAAAATAGAAGTAGTATATGTAGTAGGTATATCAGTTATGGGGACCCGGTGGTCTAGCGGCCTAAAATTTAGCCTATTTTTAAAATTTTTTTTTTATATGACAGAAATGACTAAGGGTTTAAAATTTTTTTAGGCTTATTTTATTACTTATTAACAATACAAAAATGATGGTAAACACAAAATTTTCTTTTTTTTTTAATTCCAAAAGTGGCGCTGAAGTTCCCCTCTCAAAAAAAAAGGACCTGGCTGCTGAAGGAGGTTTTATCTCTCCCTTTGATCTGAAATTAAAAAATAAGACGGATTTTTAATCAGTATAAGTATAGTTATGGCGGGGACCAGAATAAAAAAAAAAAAACTGACAAAATGGTGCGTAATTCAAAGTACGTGTCTGAAAACGACTCTTTTTTTGCAATGTTTTTTTAATAAAGAAAATAGAAATACTCAACAGAAAATATTTTTTCTAGTCCCGGCGAGAGGCAGTACTATTTAAAATGACCTGTTAAAATTTCAGACGAATCGGTCGAACCGTTTTTTTTTTTTTAGCTTCAGTAGACCAAAAAAAGTAGTTTCGAGATAAACGCGTTTAAAGTTTAATGGAGCCCAACTCACCGATCGTCTACCTGACATTGTAATGGGTTTTAAATATAGTAATACTCGGAATTTTGTCACCAAATTTTAACAGTATATTTTTAAAATACTATACTTTCGAAATATGTAAAAAAAAAACGATTTTTCGAAAATTCTAGACCACCGGGTCCCCTTATCTGGTTTCCATAGTACAAGCTCTGCTTAGTTTGGGACCAGATGGCCATGTGTAAAAGAATGTCCCAGGATATTGATTTATTATTTATTTATTTTAAGTGCGGTTAGTTTTTACTTGTTAAGTAAGACGGACATCGAAACGTTTCGATATCAACTATTAAGTAGATGGATATTTTGAATTAATCATGGCAACAAAAAATATATAAAAATCGAAACGGGTGGATTGATTTGATTATTTGTACAGTAGGTCGATATATTCCAGAAGATACAATTCTGAACCGATTATAGGAATTTTATTTATAAAAAGTTATGAGGTAACAAACAAAAAAAAAATAAAAAATACAGACGAATTGCGAACCTCCTCCTTTTTTTTGAAGTGGGTTAAAAACTGAGATTCTTTTTAAATTAAATATCTCTAATTGGAAAGCGATGGATAGCAGTAGTAAATAGTGCCCTGACCACAGATATGAATAAAAAAAATACTTGTATTACACATTAAATGCATTAATGCTAAAATTTTGTTAAAATTTTGGTTTGAGTAATTGCGTAAGAAAGAAATATATCCCAAAATAATTATTAAATGCACTAGTAAAGAACTGAACATAGATTTTGATCCAGTAGATCTCTCGGTACTCCTCGCAACTTAAGATTTTAAGCTTTGTATATGCACTTTAACTAAGCTTAGCGGTAAACACTTTAATCGTCTACGTGTTTAGTACCTTAGTAGAGTAAAAGCTGATTATTAATTTCCTATATACTCTATAAAAACACATTACAAAAAAAAAATATTATAAATCAGCTTTATTAAATGCATATTCAATAATAATGCCGAGCACCCCTGAGTTGATGTTTCAAAACATATGTTTTTTATATATATTGTCCTAGTGTCATAACATTAAGAATAATAAAGAAATACCACGGGACAATCTTTACACACGGCCACCTGATCCCAAACTAAGCAGAGCGAATCGTTTGCACCTGTGTGTAATTTTGTATCTACGACAAACAATTCTAGAAATAAGTACAGAGCTTACTTCGAATCACACTTTAGGTCCGTTTCCACCTACGCGGGCAAGAAATAGATTTTATGAAAAATCCCGACCAATCAAGCGACTATGTACCATCTTTAATCTATCAAATCTCACGTGCCAAATGTTATATGAAATCTTCCCCTTATATAAGTGCTAGTTTCCTAGTTTTAAAAGTAGCCTATGCATTAATTTATGTCCTGACAGCTATCTCTGTGCAAAGTAAACGCAAGCAATTGCATGACCCGATTTTTGTCAGGTTAATCCGCCCAAGGAGGAGGGAATACGTTTCATCCATACAAACTTCCCCATCTTGCTTCTGGATTAGAACGTTGTGTATTTTACATTTTAATATTTGCTTCAAGAAGTATGTGTACCAAGTTTTAATATAACCATGGAATAAGATTTTCCTTGCAAAAGTTTGAACCCCTTTCCAACTCATTAGAAGAAAAATTAAACACTGTTTTTTAATTTTTACTTTTATTTTTAGCAGATAACAGAAACACTTTCTTATGACCTATGAGCTAAAAAATAACCAAAATCTCCATAGAACAACAATTCACAAGTTTTGTATCTAGGTTTCAGAAACACATTATTTGTAATAAATACCTAAAATGCCAATTTCCATAATTATATTTTTTTTAAATAACGAAATTCCTTCCATAAAAACTTGATTCATCTCCGATTTAAAAATTCCAAAAATGTTAATACAAGGAAATTCGATGCAAAAATTCAGATTTTCAGTTTCACCGTTTTTTTTAAGGGTGAATCAGCCAATCAATAGGGAAGTATCGTTGAATATTACATAGACTTAGAATTAACATAGCCCCACAAAAATATATATAAATTACTTTTATATAACAAAATTATATATTAGGTTGGGGAAAAAGTCTTTTCGCATTATAGTATGTATGAATTTGTAATAAAATCTCTTTGGCTATACTATTTGTATCTGGCTGGTTTTGGTATCATTGAAAGTTTAAATTTTAAAGGACATAATTCCAAATTCAAATTAGGAAAATGTGTGATTTGCATTTGTTTTTCGTACCGCCAAGATGAGTGAATCTAATGAAGAAATTCGATTCGTTCTAAAATGCAACGCAAGCCGCGAAAAAAATTTGCGATGTTTATGGACCTAGGCAGTGTCTGTGAGAGTAGCACAAATTTGGTTTAAGCGTTTTCAATCCGGAAATTTTGATGTCAAAGATGCACGTCGCCCCATTACGGATAAAATGGATGCCATTTTTGAGTGGAGCAAGATCGGCATATCAGTAGTTACGACGTAGCTGAAGAACTGGGAATTGACCACAAAACAGTTTTGGCTCATTTGAAAAAAACTGGGTACAAAAAAAAGCTAGATAATTGGGTACCTCACGAGCTCACTGAAAGAAACCTAATGAACCGTGTACTCATTTGTGATTCTTTATTACGACATCATGAAACCGAACCATTTTTGAAGAAGCTGATAACTGGTGATGAAAAGTGGATCACGTACGACAAGAACGTGCGAAAAAGGTCGTGGTCAGGCTTCACAGACTGTGGCGAAACCCGGGCTAACTCGCAACAAGGTGATGCTGTGTGTGTGGTGGGATTGGAAGGGCATTATTCATAATGAATAATGCAGCTGTTACCACCAGGTAGGACCATCGATTCTGAACTCTACTGCGAACATCAGTTCATCAGTTCTCAATCTCAACTCAACTTCAATCTCATCAGTTGATGAGATTTAAGCAAGAAGTTGAGGGAAAGCGGCCGGAATTAATCAACAGAAGGGGTGTGGTTTTTCATCATGATAACGCTAGACCTCACACATTTTTAGCCACTCAGCAAAAATTAAGAGAGTTTGACTGGGAGGTATTAATTCATCCGCCGTATAGTCCTGACCTTGCACCTTCAGATTTCCACCTGTTTCGGTCTCTTCAGAATTCTTTAGGCAGTGTCAGGTTAACATCACGAGAGGACTGTCAAAACCACTTGTCGCAGTATTTAGATCAGAAGTCGCAAAATTTCTATAGCAATGGGATCATGTCCCTACCTACAAGATGGCAAAAAGTTATCGAACAAAATGGTACCTACATACTTTAGTTAAATGTAAATAAACTATATTAAAAATGTTTTGAATTTTCTTAAAAATTGCGAAGGAACTTTTTCCCCAACCTATTATTTTTATTAATAATAAATACCATTAATAGTCAAGAGGGTATGTCAAAACATACCCTCTGAGATTGGTGGCATAGCTTAAATAGATGGAGGCCGGTGTCTGACCGCGTCGCGTCACTCAGGGTATGAAATTTACATTGCACGCATATTTGCGGCGCCCGAAAACAGACCAACTTGGCACTAGCAATGTCTAACATTTCAGAGATTTGACGTTATGTCTGTGTGTATAACTGCTAATTTCTATGAATATTTCAGGGCAGTTTATATATGGCGGTGAGACACAAAAATGTTGGTACTTTGTAACACAATACAGTATTAAAAACATGACGGGCTGGCGAGGTGGTTACATACCTCAAGGCACAGGTCGTTTGTTCAATACCCTACCCAGGTCAAACATAAAATAGTATGCATGAACAGTCTAGGTTCTGTTAGCTCAGAGCCGGGTGTAAATATATATACTACTAATATTATACATGCGAAAGATTATGACGATTTGGATAAAACTTTGTACATATATATTTTATAATTTGGATTACATACAATTTACTTTTTATCCCGTGAAAATTTAACATCCCTGGGGAACGCGTGCGTAACTGCGGGGAACACTATTTTAACTATATATTTAAAATGAGTATATAATGTAGTATATTTGTATATAGTTGCAGTTGGATGGTTACGATATTGCAAAGACATACATAAATACTTACTTTAAGATCAGTCGATTGTATGTACGCGAAGAAACAAAGCTTTGACTAAATTTGACAGATCTAGATAAATATCTAATTTTATTAAGTTATTGATAACCATACTTGCAGGACACATTTCGTCAAATATCATTTGAGAATTATTATGGATTACCTCAATATTACATTAAGTACACGGTAAGTATCCTCTCCAGAACATATAGGTACCTCATCAATTATACAAAATTGTGTGTATTGTATTTTACATAAAGTATAAAAAGAGTGTGAAACTTACTCTATTCTGTTTTCCATAAATTATTCTTTCGAAGAGTAGGTACTTAATTAGTTATTTATTTACAACAAACACGTGCATGCACAAGCCCCTCGCCAGGGAATGAGATGCTAATGGATATGATAATTTACATAAACACATTTACTAAGATTTTGACGCTTCCACTATATGCTTGACATTTGAAATCTCTGACATGAATATTGCTTGGAATTTCCTACGCGTAGCGTTACCAAGAAATTTGTACGTTATGCCATCTCTTGACACCAACGTAGCGACTATCTCGTTCTTACCTTTGAAACATTAATGAGTTAAGTCTCCTTTGTAAATTTTGATTTAGCGGGTATCAGACATGTATTCAAATTCATTACCTACCGAGTCATCTACTCAAGAGCCCTTGGAATGAAAACCTATTTAGCAAGATCAATAAACTCGGTTCAGTCAGTGAATGCTAAATAACATAGAAGCACAAATTAATAAATTTATAATAACACTATGTGATATTGGAAAATCATCAATAAATACTTCGGTATACTACTAAGAGAAACTTTATAAGAAAATCGGTTAGCGTGATATTGAGTTACTCGTTCATTTGTCGCTCACATGCTTAACGTTAATTTTAGACTTATATGGTTTTCTCATGGGTGCCACTGTCAGAACTGGACTAAACAAATGGGACCACACGGGAAGCACCAGCATTCAAATAAATAAAATAATTATTAAAATCGCTTCGCCCAGTCGAAAGTTATGAGGTAACAAACTCCTCCTTTTTTGAAGTCGGTTAAAAAGGTCGAATCGACCGTGGGCCACCTCGTCCATTATAATCTCGTCAAACGTACAGATTACATTATTTTATAGATTCCAAATAAAATACAGCAATTATTGGTATTAATTATGATATCGTTGTTAAATAAAAATAACAATTTGATAACTTCTAAGGCTTTTAATTAATTTCAGTATCCACACTGTGTGGTGTCTGAAGATTGACCAAAAAATATCTGCCAAATCTCTTGTTATATGTAATGCGAATAGACATACAGATTAATGTTGGAATATTGTGCCGATCCCATATGATTAGGAAAAAGGCCAGTACATTAACACTAAACATACCAAAACCGGGTCAAATGATCCATTTTGAACTTTGCATTGAAAATGCACGCATCATCTTATTGGTTTTGCACATTTGACTTCATGACTTTTTCTTACTAATTAATATACAGTTATACTATTTATTTCCCTTCCTGACAACCATATTTCATACATACAAGCAGGAAATATAAAGTCACATTTGACCTGCTATGGTAGAAATTGGTACCTAGTAAGTGTTGGTATGATTAGTGTTAAGATTCCTACGTGATACATTTATGTAATAAACTTAATACACTAAAACACCTTTACTTTCAAAGTCCAAACCGACACGACAAAACTCAATTATAATTGAGCTAAACGCAAAGTATTTATTTTTTTTCTTTTTCGTCACCACTACAAAAAATAACAAATCAAAAGTACCTTAACATAGCATTCCGCAAGGCGACTTCATTAGAAAAGTTTGTTACCCGCAAAGCCTAAGTCCCCACCGGTATTAATAAAGTTTTGTTACGGACCCGTCCGTTGGAAAAGAAACGTGTTAATTATCTGCGCGGAGTACAACCTTGGCCATCTGTCACGTGGCGAAGCCCAGTGGGACTAGGATATCGGAAAACACTGAATACCTATAAATCTTTAAATAATTGTTATTATGTCTAAACCTACTAATATATAATAATAAATGTAATTGTTTGTATGTATGGATGTGTGTTACTCTTTCACGCAAAACTACCGGACAGATTTGGATGAAACTTGGCACATAGATAGAGCATATCCTGGAATAACATATAGACTTTTTATCCCGGAAAAATGAGACATACATCGGGAAAGCGGGTAAAACCGCGGGGGATAATAATACTATAAGTAGTATTGGCCGGGCTAGTTGGCTTGGTTGTTAGATTCCCACCCAGGACAAAAACTTGTGTGCTGGAACATGTCTGTTTGTTCTGTACCTGAGTCTAAATATCTGTAAATCACTACATAGTATAAAACAAAGTCCCTTTTTCTGTCCCTATATCCCTATGTACGATTAAATCTTTAAAACTACGCAACGGATGTGGTTTTTTTTAATAGATAGAGGGATTGAATAAAAAGGATTTTATTCACGGGAACGCGGGGGACAGCTAGTAGAAGTATATATTAGAAAAGTAGCATATGTAGTATAAAAGTTACCTGGTAGCCATAGAGCAAGCAGTTCCACTTAATTTGGGATCAGGTAACCATGTGTGAAGAATGTCCTGGGATATTTATTATTAAAAAGAGAGAATGCATACTGTGAGTTGTATGTATTCAAAGGAAACCCCGTACCCACCATACTATACTATACTGTATATGCACCTGTTTGAAAAATCATTCACAATTTGCAAGGTAGATCGTTCCAAATGGACATAGGCAATGCTATAATCCCCCGTTACATTAGATCACCTGGGAACGTGAGCGAAACCGCGGCACGAAAAGCTGCTTAAATTAACTTGCTTCCACTGCGGGTTTAGCTGTATTGTTGATGGTCCTAATGTTTTCCCCGAATTGTTGATATTCCATTGTTTCGTCTAAATCCATTCAATTTTAGGTATTTACAATACTACCCGTAAAGCCGAAAGGAAGTTAAATGGGGCCTTATAACGAGTCCATTCACAATATTTAAGAACCGTAGTAACGCTGTATAACATAACCCAAAAAAAAACAGAATTTTATGAATGAAAAAAGAAAAACTATTAAAGTAGACAATTATTAGGTAAAATAGGTACGTAGGCCTTTCTGTTAAATAATCTATATCTAGGGTTGTTGGCTTTGATAATTACAGTGTAAACTCTTTATAACGTTATCCTTTATAACGATAAACTCCCTATAACGTTGAAGTGAGCCCAAGTTGGTTGGTTTGTTCACTTTGTTTTGTTTTTTTTTGTTCACTCCATATAACGATAACTCTCTATAACGACAAAAAATGCTCAGTCCCTTGAGTTTCGTTATAAAGAGTTTACACTGTAATTATATTTTTACAGGGTATTTTGTATACGCTCTTGAGTCATAATCACTAATCTAAACATTACTTTCACAATAATTATATTACAAATATAAAAATGTGACTAATTATTGTCAAAGTATATATAAGAATATTATAATGAATATTCTTGTATCTCATAAAATAAGTACGTTCGCACAGATAGAAGTGATAATGATTTATAAACTAACTATTATTCACACACTGGTCGAAATTCAACCATAATCATTACTGAACATTTTAGTATAACTAATATAATGAGTGTGCACTGTTTCCAATTGTGTTTTATTGATAACAGCACACTAAAGTTCGTCAATAGCTACTAAACAAAAATAAAGGCGATTCACAAACAGAAGAGATAATGGTACTAACCTAATTTGACTTTGCCTATTTATATATAGATATACACAATCGGATTATTTTGCGGATAATAAAAAACCCTTAGCAATTAATTACTTGTCTGAAAATATTATTTTTTATTATTATTTTTATATCAATGTTATGAATTAATCTAAGTTCGTTTTTAAAAAGAGTAATTTCTAAGTTTATTTAGGTTCTATTCTCGGTAAAAAAAACGACCTTCCGAATCGCTATTGACTATTCTGTGACTATTCATAAGTACTCCTGAAGGTCTGTTTCAATAAAAAAAAAGTTTAATTAAAAATAACTAATAATTTGCAAGCTTCTGAAAAATCTCCAAGTATAAACACCTTAACGGAAAATGTGAAGGGAGTGTTAAATGACAGCAAAAGCACACCATGCACAGGTGATAAATTTCACTGTTAATACCTCCGAGCCAAAAATGAAGCAATTTGTTGAGTAGACAACAGGAGATGAAAAACATTATTTAACACAAAGTTTATTAAGTTACAAAGGTTTATCACCCCAGTGCGAGGAAATGATGTTTGTTATTATTATAATTATTACCTATATTAGAACAGTATTTGTTATTACAGGATTGGGCATCATAATAATGTTAAATAATAGGTGTACTGGTGTTCCATACAACTATGTAAATAAAATAAGGAATCTTTGTCGTTTCATCATGTTTATCCGTCAGTCATGGCAATTTTTTTTTATTTATATAAGAGCTTGCATATACAACCAGAATTTAACCCTTAGTAGGTATAAAAAAAAGAAAATATGATAATTCCTCCCCTATATGTAAATTAGGGATGATTAACTTTTGTCTGAGATTTAAAAAAAAATCAAAAGTTGTTTGTTTTTAATTTGATTGTTGGTTTCAATCAATAAAATATGAAAATGTCAGTAGATTATGAAAGAACATTGATGATACAACATGCATATAATTATTCTTTATTGTAATACATAAGATGCTCAAAACATAATATATTACTCGACAACAGAAAACGAAAAAGCCATACACACGGTATATACTTACATTGGACAAAAGCGAATGTTGTAATTTAGGCATAACGCCCGAGTCACCTGAGCTCCGCAGTTCTCAACACCCGGTGCACTGATGGCCGTAATCAAAGAAAACAGGCTAATTAAGTTTGTGCCCCGAAATATTTCTTATCCAGCCCTTGCAATATAATTCATTCCTTTTTACAGTTCAATTTAAGATTGAATATTACTTAATACGTTTCATAAATCGTAATCAATACTTATATATTTAGATATATATAAATTACAGGCACAGACAACGCAGTGGCGATGCCTCTGGTGTTGCAAATGTCCATAGGCGGCGGTGACCACTTACAATCACGTGGACAGTCTGCTTGTTTCTCGAGCCATGTGGTATTAAAAAAATATATATATATGTATGTTAATAACGTAATATTATATATACTTTAAGTTTGTTTCTTTTACGATTGTTCATGTAGTAAGGGAAATACTGATCAACTTGGTTTTTGGCATAGGGATAGCTGACATGGCGGAGAAGCATATACGTTCGCTTCTTTTTATCCTAATCACGTGTGGGAAAACCCCCAATCAAGTTGTATTTATTTTAATATAGTTATCTTTTAGGGTCTCTTGCATCGACCTCATAAAAAAACTGCAATTGAATGTGTTTACAGCTTTCTTGTATGAATATAATTTATAATTTGGTTTTTAATTTAGTTACAAGTTTAGTAACAGTTTCTGAACATTTTTTTTTAAACAGAATTATAAAGTCGATTATACACGTAAAGTTTTGTATGCAGTTATCACAGTTGACAGATGCTAAAATAATTATTATGATTCCGTACCAAAATGATAATAATAATGTCACAGCTTTGTTCCTCAACAACTACAAATGGTTCTCCCATAACGCCGCAAAAAGTCGCATTAAAAATGAGACCTGAAACGTTGGTCCAAATGCCAATTTGGGGTTACTACTTTAAACAGGGAGCCATACAAACGAGCTATTTTGCATATTCCCAAACCATATTCTTGTAATTTTATATGACATAAAACATGTGTGTTTTGGCATGTGGCCAAAATGTACAAAATATTATTCCCCTGTTTGCCGCTGAAAAATCATTTATAAAATACATACAAAGATAATGTATATTTTACAAATTTATTAAAATTAGGTATTTTAATCCATATATATATTTTTTATACATAAATATTATAAAGAGTTAAAATTTGTAAGTTTAAATTAAGGTAATAATCTTGAAACTATCCATCTTATCTTCTGAATGCTAGATTATTCCCGAGTACATCCGGTACATCACACCGCAAAGGTTTTATCCGATAATACATTTATTCTCGCGGGAACGTGAGTAAAACCGCAGGACGGAAGCTGATATCAAGCTACATTCCGATGTTATTATTTGTATTTTAATAGGGGCCCAACTAGGAGACCCTAGGGCTTCTGCATGGACTAAGACCCTGGAAGTAGGTAACTGGTAGGCCAATTGGCTTGGTGGTTAGCGACCCTGACTGCCAAGTCGAAGGTCGCGGGTTCGATTCCCACCCTGGACAAACATTTGTGTGCATGAACATATCTGTTTGTTCTGTGTCTGGGTGTAAATATCTATATATGTATGTATTTAGAAAAATAAAAAGTAGTTGGTATATGTAGTACATCAGTTATCTGGTTTCCATAGAACAAGCTCTGCTTAGTTTGGAATCAAATGGCCGTGTGTAAAAGAATGTCTCAGGATATTTATTAAAAAAAAATAACGATAAAAGAACTACATCACATTATCTTATATCTAACTTTTAACAAAACTTACTTTATAATAAAAGATATAACTGAAAAGTTTATTTGAATAATAATCATAGGTTCTTAAATCTTACGAAGTAATAACGTAGATATTTACCTATTGTTTTGTAAATCTCCTTATTCTTTTATTTTTAAAATCCGTTTAAACACAGAGGACTTACTATTCACATATCTGTATTGCGATGCGGGCCTCAATCCAGTCTACGGTAGGTGTTTGCTCTCAAATCAGTCGTTTAAATAAAACTGTTTCGTTTTTTCCTTTCTGGAAAATTCAATTCTCTCAGCTCCCGGAAACACATTTAGTTACGTTTACTTTACACGTTGTACAGGATTTTAGATGGTAATGGATTCGTGTGGGTAGTAAAATTAGAGCACTATTTGTATAGGTTTTGTAATGTTTGTATTAAGTTTTCTTATGATAAAGAATTTTATATCACAAAGCTGCTTAATCTGTATGTTGGTTAATTTATCAATGTCTATATAACTTCAAAATAACATAGTGTTTTTCATGGCAAGTTATTCTAATTAAGTATTTCAGAACGATTTAGAAAAATAACAAGAAAATAAACATTGTCAAGCCGTTGTAATCCAAGAAAGATGGCTTCAGATTATTAAGCTTCATTTTGCAAACTCCCGTATACAGGATTAGCTTTAACTTAATCCTCGCCACACTTGTTGATGCCTACCCATAAAATTAAGACAGATTTTATATTTTACGCGTTTACATAACATACAAAGGAGTTTGTTGGCCGAATGGTACGTAAATTGAGTTGAGATCTCAATATTATTGACCCTTGCGGCCTCTTTTAGGCTAACTAAGATGTTTTATTGATAAACATTGTACTTATTTACTATTTTATGTATTTTTTTTATTGTATAAATATTTTTTTTATATTAACAGATGTATCTTTCAGCATATCAGCGCTGCACCGTTTAATAAACTAAAATTTAAATTAATTATAATAATAATAATTAAAAAAAAAATTAAAATCGTAACCTCTTTCTTTCTAGATTATATTCGAAACCATGTGATTGACTGACTACTAAATATATGTTAGCTTCAGTATGTTTGGCATTCATAAGTCCTAGAACCAAAGTCAAAGCTATTTTATTCAAATGAAATAATTATTTGACTTTTATTTAACCTTTACATGCCGAAGTTTCACCCGTGTTTTTTAGGGTTGGTAATTTTTTTCTCTTTAATTTGAATGATTCTAAATATTGCTTGGCCCGGAATTTAAGCAGCCTATGTCCATCCGGTATAATAAACCTTACGAATGGTGAAAGAATATTTCAGATAGATACCGTGGTGCCAAAGATTTACCCTCTGCATACATGCAAACTCAAAAAATTCGCACGTTCTCTTTATAATATTAGTATAGATAAAATAGTATAGTATGGGTAAAAGATGACTAGCTGTTCCCCGCGGGTTAAAATTACATTTTCCCGGTATTAAAACAATCTTATTATCTTATTATTCCTGGTTATTAACTATCTATGTGCCAAGTTTTATCCAAATTCGTCACGTAGTTTTTGCCTGAAAAAGTAACAAAACATGTAACGAACTTTCACAATTATAATTAGTAGAATTAGTCCATTATTTTTTATTCGACACGACCTTTTACAAAAATAACCATCAAAAATATTTTCCGTAGCGTGCATGTGATCGCGCCATGACAACCAAAAAGCTTGATTTCAAAGCGCTGCCTAACAAACAGTTTTTAATCCTTTGGTCTTGTGTACCTTTCAAATGTCCACGAGAAAAGGCATGCCTTTAACTACGGTGACGGCAACTCCACGATATAAAATCGTTAGTTGTCGTTCGTTAGATTTTTTTCTCTTTCATTTGAATGATTCTAAATATTGCTTGGCCCGGAATTTAAGCAGCCTATGTCCATCCGGTATAATAAGCCTAACGAATGGTGAAAGAATATTTCAGATAGATACCGTGGTGCCAAAGATTTACCCTCTGCATACATGCAAACTCAAAAAATTCGCACGTTCTCTTTATAATATTAGTATAGATAAAATAGTATAGTATGGGTAAAAGATGACTAGCTGTTCCCCGCGGGTACTACTTTACTACTTAGTTTACAACGTTGGGAAGTGAGGATTCGAGTAAAAGCCCCTGGTATTATATTTCTTATTATATTCTTCTGTATTCCTAAACATTTCAAACAAATTTACATTTGAATGAACGCCGTTATAACATTTGATAATAGCTTTAATTTCTGAACAAAAAGAAAACCCTATCAATCGCGAAACTAATTTTGTCTTGATAATCGTGATAAAGCAACAAAATAGCAATTTGCTCGACCATAAAAATAATTGAGTTCAAACTGCGTTGAGGCAATAAAAAGCGTGAAAGCAGGCCCAATAACCTTTAGCAGGGGAAACGTGGGAAAACAGGCACCTGCTAAATAGTGAGGAATAGAGAAGAGGGCTATTAGGCGCTCACACCACGTGAGCCAATGTAACGACCTCCGCCATTTTGGGCGCTCCATTACCAGGATTTTTTAAAGAATCATTCGTAGCTTTTTATGGGTAGTGTCTAAATATATTTTGTATCTATATTACCTATTGAAATAAGTAACATCTTTGTTCCATATTATAAAAAGTTCACTTTTTTTTTTCATTTGAAAAATTCTGCTTACTTCCTCCGGCTTAAAGCTTCGAAAAACAAAAGTTAATCAGTTGGATGAATAACTTAAAAACAATTATAGCTAGTAATGTTTTCGCTGTTAAAGAGCTGGACACGCTCAAATAAATTGTTGCATATATATTTTCTTTTTGTTGAATGATCCACTTTAACGTTTATCCTTATCGTAATAATAATAATCCACGTCGTAATTTTTTTGATTATGTTGGTATACTAAATTTACCAACATGCAGCGTATAAGTATCAAGTACCCAGTTACCATCCCAACTGTAACATAAATAATTAAACCCAACACTGCATTACATTCTACCAACTAAACAGACTACTCCTCACAAAATGTGTAATTTTGCGATTAACATAATATGAACCTGAAAATTTAGAGAAAGAATAAGTTTGTAGAAATATAAAACTTGCAGAGTTAACATTAAATCAACTTATATTGGACCTTATTTGAAGAGTTGTAACCGAAGTACAGATAAATGCACTACTCCCACTAGAAAATGAAGACTAGTGTTAAGGGCATCTTTACAACACACTAGGGAGACAGCTAACCGTGAGTTATGACGGCATTTTCTCCACCCTTATGAGGAAATACGACAGTTTCTGCTCCGAGACGGTAGAGGGTCGAGTCTATGATTGCCTAAAGTTAAGCTAGGTAACACTGGTCTATAAACCTTCTATTTTAGCGAACGTCGTTACCACCAGTCACTTTACGTTTATTAAAAGCAACAGAACTTTCAACTTAAGTTTTCTGTCGTAGTATACAACCTGTTTATAGCGCATCATGTGACGTTCGTGCTTAAAACGTTCCGCTTATAGTTTTAAAGCAACGAATTATAATAATACTAGCTATACCCTGCCACGCTTCGCTGTGGAAAATTCTAATTGAATGGTTTTGGAATTAATTGACTGATGCAAAAAATAGATAAAAACAATCCTTGAGCTCCATCGGTGCAGACCTTTTTGAGTTTTTGAAGCGTACACAAACCAACATAACATTTTTATATATATAGATAAACCAAAGCATTTATCAATAATAAAAACGTATCAATGACGATCGTTTAGTATGATCAACGTCGAGCAAAGCAATTACGGAGGGCGCATCGGTTGCAATATCGAGGGCAGTATTGTAGGCCGGACCATGATCTAATATTCATCGTCGGCAGACGTAGCTGTCTACATGGCAAAGCATAATACGTAATTAGATACAGCAAATGCTCCCAGGGTCTCGTGCCCGCCCGCCAACATGCATTATGCACGAATCTAAATTGAATGTGCAGTTAGTTGCGTGGATTAAACCTCGACATATAACGTCACATGACCGCTCTACGTTTTTGTTAATGTTTTTGTGAATATTGCATACTGTGGGGTTTGGGTTTTCGGTAAACAACATAATTTTGTAACATTATTGTACCTAGGCGTTGCATGTGTAATACAGGTTCAAGGATACATAGAATGATAGAATAATGGATAGAATACTTAGCGCTAGAATATACACATGGGCACCTTCATTAATTTTCGTGATTTTACGTTATTATAATAGCTTCAGTTTTTATGCTCATGCCCATTGGCGAGGTGTTTAAATACCCTGACGATCACGCCACAGGTTGTGAATTTGATTCCCACCTACGACGTTTTTTGTGGAAATTCATGAGAGCTAATACCTTCCGTGATTAAGTGACATTTATACTACGCCATAGGTATCAGCACCTAAAGCGAGCTCATGGCTCCTCATTGCCTAAACGGATATAAGATCGACTTAACGAAGGTATAAAAATTCAATAACATGTAAATTTCCCTTTCCTGCGTCTGAGCGTAAACTTTTTAAAGGAAGTTCTTGACAGAGCCAATTGATTGAGGAGCTTGTATAACGCTATGTAATTTTATTCAGTAGGCTGTAAAGTTAGCTTTATTGCATATTTAATGAAAAATTTATCAATATTGCATAATCATTCAACTGCCTACCCTGTTCCTAATCAAAAGGGATGTGTCCTGACATGTCAAATAAGCAATTCTTTATGAAATGTCAAAACGATCGAATGTATGGAGTTTTGTATGAAATAGCAAGTTGTGACGTCATAATTGTACAGCATCAAATAACATACTCTTTATGATTAGATCGGTACTGAAAAAACACATTAATGATTTAATTTTGATCATATTTAATATTTTCGTATATTTTTGGATGTTCAATACACTGGTTAGTGTTTAATCATTTATCTTTAATACATGACACATCCCAATTGCGGTTGGTGCAATATTTTACTTTGGTCATTTGACATGCGGTGCCTTACATATTACTAAAAAGAATTTTGGCAGATTTTTAATAGCCGGCCGCCTGCCATTTGCCACCCCTCTGTGGAAAAGCTTTTGTTGATCACATAATGCAAAGTGTAAAGTGCAGCTGAGGTAAATCATTGTGGAATAATACAGCAAACAATTTGGCAGTATTAGTACGTATACATATTACAAAATACACGCTAGCTTACTACTTAATTGATTAAATCGTTATTAAATGCAAACATAGGTGTAATATCGCTGAACAGTAAAGTTAACAAACGTTTTATGTGAATTTTGTGGAAATTACTATTTGACACCAAATGTTTATTCATACTAATATTATAAATGTGAATGTAAGTTTGTTTGTTACCCTTTCTCGCGAAAACTATTTAACTGGTCATCATGAAACTTTGAATACATATTCTTGGAGGTATTAGAAGTAACATCGGATACTTTTTGTGCCGGGAAAATGTTACATCCCTCGGGAACGCGGGTAAAACCGCGGGGGACAGCTAGTAACTACATATATATCCGTTTGTCATATTGAACGAATAGTTCGAGGTATTTTTTTCTCATCTAGATTTATGAACTAGTTTAGAATGAATTAGGCATGATATTAATATCAGTTTCAGTTACTGTTTTAGAAGCTATCTTATTTTGCAAGTGTTATGGATGCTTATGGTTTTTTGGGAGTGTATGTTTGTCACCAATCAACCTATAAGGGTTGATCAGATTTTTGTAAAAAAAAATTACATATCTAAATATATAAAATGAATCCCTATTTCCCTTGGTCACGGCATCACGCATGGACGGCTGGACCGATTTCGCTGATTATTTTTTTGTTGTATTTGTTATTGTCAGGAGAAGGTTCTTATGAAAGAAAAAATTAAGAAAGATGCGCGGAAAATAAGAAAATTTAAGAAAACTTAACGATTTTACTAGCGCTTTTGACAATATAAACTTTTATTATTGTCAGTCGTTTGACAGTTGGAGTGATTGACAGAATCCGCGCTGCAAATATCCTTTAAAATGGTTCGGAATTATATTGATAAAGTAATTAATTTATAATTTCTTAGTGCATATTTCACAGTCGATTCAATCGGAAGATTCGAATCCAATGTTCATAGTTCAGACAGGACAACGTCTGTCGGGTCAACTAGTTCTATAATACATTTACATATTTTGTTACATTAATTGTATTTGTACATGTATAGTTACTATGAGTCATAAAATACTTTTCATACAGATAATGTAGGTAGGTAGTATTTTATAAATCCTAAAGAGGTAGTTAGGCACTAAAACCTGCAGGCTAGAATTCATATTAGAACATAATATAATAGGCAATGAGGCCGCCTAAATTGTTTGCTATCAGTGCAATGTTTGTAGAATACTTTTATTTTGTTTTCTTATTTGTGGTGTGAACAATTAAAAAACATCAATACCATTAATTCAGTTTAGGCCCTCGGAAGGCACTGAAGATCAAATTTAAAGTTACTGAAGCTACTATGTGCCATGTATAAAAAAGAAGTTTATTTGTATTGTAATATCTTACTTACTTTGTTTATTATTATTACCAACATTTTAAACGCAACTTTAAGTCACAGACTTTTCACGCGATATTTGTGTTGACGTTTGTTACTCAATCGCGCCATTGAAGCTAACCGGATTATACCAGATTGAATTTCGAATAATAAATTGTGTAATTTCTTAGCGACTCAGGTAACCAAACCTGGTATGCTGATGTTAAGAGAAAGGTGATTGTAAGAAATAATAAAGGTACAACTCATCAAAAACATTGAATATAAAAATGTAAGCCCACAATCGCGCCTATGTAAAGTTGTGAGTTCTAATATGTAACAACACAAGTTTGACTTTTTATTTGATGATTATAAAATAAACTGTATGTAGTTTAGCTTCATAAGAAAGTAGGTAAAACATAAATATACCTAATTGCATAGAAAATAACATCATTAATACATTCATACATACATTTTTCAAAGTAACTAATTTGTTCATTACTTTTTATTTTATTATAGATACTCATAAAAAACTCTATGTATTTTAGCTCCATAAATTGATAGGTCATAAATAAATGTACTTAATTGTATAGACAACAACGTACATTTTTCAAAGCAACAAATTTGTTCATTACTTTTTGTTACATAGGTAATGAAAGCACGACCATACCCGACTGCACCCGTCCCGTTCCAAGGACTTGTTAACTAGTCTCCAAGACACTCAGACGTTAGGTAACAAGTGTAGCAAGTCTACGACTGTTTGACAAATTTCAACCTGTCTCCACGTTAACACTTAAATTGATTGAATGCAACTGACAATCCAGTACTAATGAATGCTTACAACTAATTGCTCAACATGCAATCTAAGTCTCTTGCCAAACTATTTCAAATATGTAATTGTTATTTGGAATTGTGAAAACAACTTCGATTTAATTAAAAAGGTACTAAGTAGGTTGTCATAAATTTGTAGCCTATGCTTTCAGTTATTACGGCACAATACATTTGTCATGTAGAAAAGAGAAAGACTACTTAAAGAGTTATAAGTGAATTAATGTGATTCTTCGGCTTATTTCTCTTAATTGTTTTTTTAGGACAAACGTTTCTTTGTTTATTTCTTCCATTGGCTGTAAGTACAATTTATGCACTATATATTTTATTTTACAGGTACGAACATAACAGATTGAGTATTACTTATAAATCTAGATAGTTTGCAGCGGCGGCCTTACCCATTGCGAGGCTCCGGGCGGCATGTCACTGCGAGGCCCTTTGTCCTTCGTGAAAAGTATGTGATGCGAAAGTAAGTCTGGTTGTTTGGTTTAGGTATTTGACAGGTTTGAAAGAAATTCAAAAGTTTTACAAATAAATAAAATTTGAAATCCATATTTTTTTTTGTTTGCTTGGGTTGCGCGAGGCCCCTTCAAGAGCGAGGCCCCGGGCGATTGCCCCGTTCGTCACCCCCTAAGACCGCATCTGATAGTTTGTACATAATATATGTATATACTATATGTCAAAAATTATTATTAATTACAGGCATAATCCTTTCCATTGGCGAATCGTAAGCATCGAACCTTTTTTTAAGTTCTTATTCACAGTAAAAATTGTAATTTCGCTTCACTTATTTCCTTTGATGATATTTTTCAGCCAGACAGAACAGACAATAATAAAATATATTTAAAAGAGAATTCTGTCAACAAACGGACGTCTATTGAAGGTTTCTCTTGATGTCCCGATTTTTCCCTAAATTTCGATATTGATTTAAGCAATTTAACTTTGTATTCCAGTCCTCATATTGAAAGTAATTAAAATAGACAAGCAGCTCAACGATCTCAATTGTTTCTAGTTATTACGGATTCTTTACATAGCTTTACATTTTTAGATTTAGATCACTACTATAATGAAAAATTACGGTTTTCTGCTTTCCAAATTCTGGATTTTCCATCTCCGCTTCGGAGATTGGGGTCAAAAACTATATATATAGATAATAAAAATGTAGTGCATAAAAATATTTTTCCTAGTGAAACCTCACAGATACTAAGTTACCGTCCAGCTCGAGCATCCTCCTCAGGCCCGCTAAATATCCACAATCTTAACACCCTCACGGCGTCGCTGCAGCAGTATTTTCTCATAGAGGCCAACAAGATTGAACAGGAGTAAGGCGATCATAACTCACAGTTAAACGTGGCCCGTGGTGTAATCTCGGAGCGTGGACGCGCGCAATAATCCCCAGCCGTCCATTCTATCGGTAAACCTTGTAATTTTTATACATTTACTCACGTAACTTATGTTTATGACCGCAACAAACCGCATTTAGGTACAACATATATAACTGGACACGTTTAAAACTTGGAGACAGTCAGAATTCACAAATTCACCTGTTCTCCATTGATAATAGAAATATTTTTATGTAAAATGAACTGTCCAGAAATCAGATAGCATTACTGTTGGCAATTAATATTATTACGGTAGAACGGTAGGGAAAATGTACCCAGATAAATTTAGTTGGAAGTGATAACCACATATCCCACGAGCGGCCGCCGCGAGTGCATCGATACACCCGCAGAGCTGCAATAATAATGAAAGTAAAGAAACATGCGCTGAATTTATTTTCCAATTCAAAGTTCATTCAGAATTAAGTTCCGTGCCAGAGAGAGCGGCCGCCCTGCAGCCAAATGGAATTGCTTTAACTCTGCACTTCGTAGACTTAGGAAGTTCATCGAACAAATATCCGATTATTTCCTCTATTAATACTGCAAAACACATTTAATTTCCTAATGCATATAATTGTTAATATAGAATACTACATTTTTTTGCCATATAAAAAAAATCGGATTTTATTAACAATGCCGTGTCTATTAGAGCAGTAACATGAAACTAAGAGGATTAGCTCCAGTTACAAGAAGCTTATTATTTAACCATAACAATAAAAAATCGATTTTAGTGCATCGCTAGAACTTTTGCTACAGTACAAGGACTTGTTTTCAAATATTCACCATAGCTTTATTTGATAAATTATGTTTTTCACTATATCCATATGCTTTAAAAAACAATTTTATTGAGTAAATACTATATTATGTTCTCTAATGATTATTTACGAGAGATTCGTAGGTTATATATTAAAGTACTTATTTGATAAATAATGTTTTTTACAATACCCATATGGTTCTAAAAACAATTGTATTGAGTAAATACTATATTATGTTCTCTAAGGATTATTTACAAGAGTAAAGATTAACGGGTCTTCAATTATGCATAAGTTATATATTAAATTAAGTACTATAGAATATTAAATCTTTATGAAAATATTTACAATAGCTGTCCCCCGTGGCTTTATTCGCTCTCCCGAGGGATATCACATTTTCCCGGGATAAAAAGCAGCCTAAATGTTATTCCAGGATATGTTCTATCAATGTGCCAAGTTTCATCCATATCCGTTTAGTAGTTTTTGCGTGAAAGAGTAACAAACATACTTACATACAAATCTTTCCTCTCTATAATATTAGTATAGAAGAATAAAAAGACAAAACTCATTGAGATTTAAAGTATGTAGTACAAAAAAGACAATGATGATAGCGCAGTGGAGAACAAATACCGGGAATGACATTTGATTTCCCCGCGCACCTCGTTAGTGCAGTTTAATGCGCCGCCTGTAGCGATGCTCGTTTTATTATGCTAACGGGCGGGCGTTGTAATATTTTGAGTACGTCACCGGTGGTGACATGCTGCATATTTAAACAAAGCCGTCGCGCCGTGAGATTCGAGCAAAATTGTTGCACCATTAAGCGTCACTCCAGATAAAAGTGCTCCTCCCAGTGCGTGAGCGCTTGCATGAAGGATAAAAGGTCATTAAACTGTAATTAAGACATTTTCTCTTAAGTGCTATGACGGTAACTTTTTTTATGTAAATATTACTTCTTTATGGAGGAGGCAAAATAGGTATCGAATCAGATGTATTGGTAACAAGATATAAATAAAGTTTATCAGATACAAACGCCAGCGAACACTCTCGTTCTGTTTTAGATAATTGACGTTGTCAAAAACCTATCTGCACCATATTTAGCCTTTTACTTAAACGCTCAATCTAAATTATAATATAAAGATTCAAAGCTGTTAATGCTTTAAACAATACAGTAGCAAAAGCACATAGTTTTTGTTTGTAGGGAACTTTCCCCCTCATCGCTTTGTAAGTGAAGTCATCATTGAGAAAAAATCGGCCTAAGATCTGTTCGAGCCGCCGGATGCTTTTGACAGTCGGGCCACATCGCGACCTGAACGATTTACATATTACGTGACACTTTTACGAAGCTCGCCATTGACTCCAGTCTGATAGACTGAGACATTGAAGACGATATTGTTTTTCCGAATGTAGCCCTCTGTTCCGGGCCCTTCAAGGGTGAGATGTTTTTTTATTGTGCCTACTGAAAATTCTATGAGCGCTCTTGAATAGCGATCTTTATTCTTGTGCAACGCTCGGTTATAGCATCCACGTTTTATGAAATAAATTACGTTACCTTACACAAAGATTATTGATTAAATTATGTGAAAACATGTTGTGCTACACGCCAACGGAGAGATTAAATTATTTAACATAAAACGGCGGAGAGACTTTGATGCCTACTACGTGATTTACACCCTTGACGTTACATGCCTATGTCATTACAAACAACATTATTTAGATTTCGCGATACAGTTGAAGCCTTTCATGTTTAAGCCGTAGTTTCCATGCTTACAAGGCGTTATATTATTTACCTCCAGTCCCTACCTATCTGCCATTGACACCTAGGGTGTATGTAGTAAGAGGCAACCAAACAGTACACCGATGACTTCTTTATACTTAACAAGGTCATCAAAACCATTACCTAAGTGAATTGGAATCAGGCACGCCTCTGAAATCGTTCAAATTTCATATTAACAAATATTTTGACAGCCCAGTTGGCTTGGTGGTTAGAGACCCTGACAGCCAAGTCGCAGGTCGCGGGCTCGATTCCCACCCAGGACAAATATTTGTGTGCATGAATATGTATGTTGGTTCTGTGTATAATATTAATACAAGACAAAGGGAGAAGTTAGTTGTTCCATATTTTAGACTAACTAAAGTAAACAAGTCGTTTCTTGGTAATTGTGTTCGATTTTATAATAAGATACCGCTTTCAGTAACCAAAATGTCTGATCATAAATTTAAAAATTATATTAGGAAAGTTTTGAAAGAAAAAGCGTATTACAAGGTGGTTCATTATATTGAAGATAAAAATGTATGGAAATAGCTGCTCTCTGCACAGTGCACCTCTAATTTTCTTGTTTAAGTTGTAAGTAATTATTGTCATTTTCTATTTTGTAGTCTTGTTATTTCTTTTTTTTGTTTTTTTTTTTGTTTTTGAATGTTAGCTTTCTTAAGTATTTTGTAATTGTTAAATATAAAAATATGTAAAATTGATATTATAAAATAGCCAAAAAGTCAGAATAGATAAAAAAGAATTTAATAAAATAAAAAAGAATGTAACCTTGCTGAGTTTCTTGCCGGTTCTTCTCAGTTGAAGGCTGACTTCCGAACCGGTAGTAGCTTCAGTAACTTTAAATTTGACCTTCATAAGTGCCTTCTGAGGGCCTAAACTGAATAAATGGTTTTGAATTTTGAATTTTGTGTCTGGGTGTAATAACTTTTTAAGTATGTATTTGGAAAAATAAAAAGGTAGCACATTACAACATTACATTACAATATACTCTATTTGTACGACACATAACAGGAGAAGAAGAAACATAAAGAAGTGGATAATAGAATAAGTGTTTACAAATTTTGTTAGTAATATAACGTTAGTATATGAATTATATCAGTTATCTGGATTCCATAGTACAAGCTCTGCTTAGTTCGGGATCAGGTGGCGTGTAAAGAATGTCCCAGGATATTTGTTTATTAATTTATTTAATACTGAATGTTCAGGAAGCATACATATTTCTACTATCACAAATACTTGGAACATTACAGAAAAATGATTTATCCATCCATCCTACCATTTCCGACATGAATACTCAATTACGGAATCAAACAAAACAATAAACAATTGAATAGGCATTGTAAAGTTACAATCTTATTTCAACTTACAGAGGAAATCCAACCAAAGCTTTTGTATTACAGGAAACTGAACTGAAACTCCAATGTATTTCAACTGCATTTGCTTGAAACTTGTAAATATTAAGTGAAAATTCTAGCCAATTAGGCAAGCAGCCGTATTGCATCGAAGGAAACTTTCTGTGCTGTCGTGCTTGTTCTGCGAATAGAATGGAGAGCTTACTGGCTTTTGATTTGCTTGCACGAGTGAAGCTTTATATAAAACGATGCGTTAAATGTATGACGTTTAATTAATATATCTGTTTATTTATAGTGAACTAAACATTTATATACATGTCACTACATAGTATAAAACAAAGTCGCTTTTTCTCTGTCCCTATATCCCTATGTATGCTTAAATCTTTAAAACTACGCAACGGATTTTGTTGCGGTTTTTTTTATATATAATACATGTGACATCCCACGGGAACGCGGGGGACAGTTATATACTCGTATTATAAACGTGAAAGTTTGTAAGTATGGATGCGTGAATGTTTGTTCCTCCTTCACGCAAAAACTACCCAACGAATTTGGATGAAACTTGGCACATAGATAGAGCATATATTGGAATAACATTTAGGCTACTTTTTATCCCGGGAAAATCTTACATCTCTCAGAAACGCGAGTGAAACCGAGGGGGACAGCTAGTTTAATACAAATATAAAGTTAATTTATTATGTAAATAAAAACATTACTTAGTTAAACAATATAGAATCAGCATACGGTGTTATTTGTTACCAACACAATAAAAGCTATTCGTTTGTAGGTTTTCAATCACATCATATTCCCACTAAAATAGAAATATATTACATATTTATAGAGGCTAAAATAAACGGTCACTCGAATTTCATGCAAAATGTTAGTTGGATCTATGTATTCAGGTTTTTGTTTATTTTTAAAACTATGTGAAAAAAAGCGATACCACGGTACGCAAGCAATTTAGAACGTGACATTGTACCGATACGTGGACAGATGAGTCGTCCATTTGTTGTCAGGGCGATGTACCGAACACATCGGCTCCGTTTAATTGAGCTATTTGTGTTAGTCCGCCATGACAACGCCACAATGTAACTTTATATCGAACCATTGTTTACTTTTGATATACGTGTTTGCTTTCGATACCCTATTGCCCCGCCCGGAAAAGTATCAGAGAAAAAAATAATCATTTTGTTATGTAGGTACTTGTTTTATTATTTTGCTCAGTAACTTACTCTATTCAACATCAAGAATAGAACGTTTCTCAATGACTGCATATTTTATTAATCTTTAAAATAATCTGTTTTTATTCTTTTCAAATCAGAAAAAACCTTTTTAATAAAGCTTCTTTACGCCCCCGCCCCTACTAAGCCTCTCAGACGGTTGGAAATACTAATTTCATTTTTTTATGAAAAATATAGTCTAATCATAATTTTGATAAACATAATATTCAGTTTATGATAGTCCAAAGTCCAAATAGACGTCTATCCATCCAGCGCTGTTCACAACAATTTACATGATAAAATATTTTCTTTACCAAATTATTCAAAGTACGTACAATGTCTCAGATCAAAACTACATTCAACGTTAGTTTATTTATTTCAAGCAGGTGCCGGTGCAAAGAAATATTATTGTATTTTTACCAAAATAATAATATAACATTTCTAGCAACACTTTCATCACTATTCAGGTAGAAAAAGTAAAATTGAGAACAAAAAGTGTATCTTGTTTTGTGGTGTTTGCTATAGCGCTCCCTCGGGCGCCACATAATTCGGGAGCTTAACAAACGAGCGGGATAACACATGGGTTACACGAGAATATCTTTAGTTTTCTGTTACTAACAACGATTGTAAGCTTAGTACAAAAATAGCCTTTTTTACTGTTACAAAAATAGAAAAAAAATAAAATTATGATGAAACTTTTTCTCTATCTGTTTGTATGTCTGTTTTTCATAGCGTAAAACTTCTATATATATACTGGAAATTTGCTGACGTGCCTACCTATTAAAAAGGTATATAAAAAAATAGTTTTTTATAGGGCCAACATAGTTACCGTTACCCGCCAATTGCCTGCGAAATATGTGGACTGAGAACTCTGAAATAATTCAAACATTGCAAAAATCAAGTAACAGATTAAGCATATGTCTATTTTTGGATTAGGTACTCGGTAGAAGACCAACAACTATTTCAACTAACAGTAAAGGAAGACATCTTGGTTCCTTACAGTATGCTGTCAGAAACTTCTCGTTCATTTAGTCAGAGTTTCGATAGTTTTCCGCCTGATTTCGGATTGTTGCAAATTTAACACTGAGTCAAAGCGAGCTCTTCTGATCGCAAAGGCACTAAATTAGATGCTAGTTCAGAAACTACCCGATGAACTAGAGTTATTTAGAATACTAGCATATTCACAAATTAGTTATCTTGATTTCCTTTGGATAAATAAATATCCTGGAACATTCTTTACACACGGCCATTTGATCCCAAACTAAGCAGAGCTTGTACTATGGAAACCAGATCACTGATATACTACATATACTACATTTTGTTTGTCTATTTAGACATGTAAGTATGTAAATACATAGATATTGCCTTTCTTCTTTTAAAATCGAAAGTCTGAAAGAAAATCAAATTCCAAAACAAACATCGTATAAAGTCTATCGATAGATGTAGTTATTATTACTAAGCTCTCAGAAATGATATATTATAAACAATCTAAATAAGCATCAGGATATTCTTCGCACGTGGTTATCTAATCCCAAGTTAAACAGAGCTTGTATTGCTTGTTAGGTACAAGTGCTATGGCAACTTGACGTTACTTTATTATATTTACTTATGGTAAATTTTAAATTCTTGCTGAGCCGAAAGGAAGTTAAATGGAGGCCCATTTAACTAAAAAGTCTAACTTTAAAGTATAACGAGTCCATTCACAATATTTAAGAACCGTAGTAACGCTCTATAACAAACCCCAAAAAAATTAAAAAGAACTGATTTTTATCAATGAAAAATAGAAGAACTGTTAAAATAGACAATTATTAGGTAAAATAGGTACGTAACCCTTTCTGTTAAATAATCTGGTTCCCCGACATGACAGCTTACTAGGGTTGTTGGCTTTATTAATTAATTATATTTTTACGGGGTATTTTTTGACACGTTGTATATAATAAGCTGCGGTATTACTGTTATTCCCGACGGATGTAACATTTTCCCTGAAGAAAAATATCCAGGTAATAAACTATATATGTGCCAAGTTCCATGCAAATCTGTTAAGTAGTTCTTGCCTGAAAACGTAGCAAACATCATCCACCTGTCCTCCAAAACATTCGCGTTTGATTATATAGGATATTAGATTATAGAATAATGAATACTCGTGTGCTAATATGTTTGGCAATAACATTATAACAACCAATAATTAGAATAACATCAATAACACAATTGCCATAATAATAAACAGCTTCACATTGCATTCCACCGAAGTAATTACTTCTATCACAATATACAAAATATTATATAAATAAATAAAACAAATACCCTGGGACATTCTTTTAAACATGGCCATCTGATCCCAAACTAAGCAGAGCTTGTACTATGGAAACCAGATAGCTGATATACTACATATACCTACAACTTTTTTTTTCTAAACACATACATATATAGATATTCACACACAGACACCAGAACAAACAGACATATTCATACACACAAATGTTTGTCCTGGGTGGGAATCGAACCCGCGACCTTCGACTTGGCAGTCAGGGTCACTAACCACCAAGCCAATTGGCCTGTCAATGATAATGTTATTTGTTTTTTATGCTGTCTATTAACACCCCTAGCTTGTAAGTAATTGCGCCCTGCGGCTTTGCCCGCTATCAATCCTGGTTACAAACCTTCCTCTTGAATAAAACTATCTTTTGCTGAAAACTGCATTAAAATCCGTTGCATAGTTTACGATTATATAAAGGATATACAGACAAACTTTCATTTTTATATATATAGATAGATTAAATGTACCTACTAACACAATATGGATGCTTTGTCCGAAACGAATAATTATTGTTATTATTATTATAATGTAAAAAAACAAGTTAAAGTCTATTCAAAATATATATAAATATATGCTAATTTCAGAATAAGTAATATATTTTCGCACCTATTTACGAGCGAATGAAAAAGAGTAAATCCGGTACTTAACATAAAGGCTTACAAAGAAAACTATCTCTCCTCTGCCTAATCTCTTTTTCTAATTGCTTAGCTTTTGTTAAAATTATAATAACGACAAAATCTGAGATCAAGATTTTCTAAAACTTATTCATTAACGATTTTTTAAGTGAAAACTTCTTTAGCGGCGTTGAGCAGTTTTCTTGGGATGGGTATAAAATGTTAAACTCGCGTCAGGACACGTGACCGAAAATTCATAAGACGGTAAAAATGCACACCGTTAATGTTCAAGTTTTTGTATCATTAAGACACATCAGAGATTAGTTATGGGTTCATTTGTAGCGTCGCATCTCCTGAGCAAAATATTATAGAAAACGTAATTGACGCCTTGAACGTGTAATAAACCTAGCAATTTATTATGACATCATAGTTCAGTTTCAATCGAAAGAACCTTGACCTTGCCAATCAGTACCTAAGTCGTCGTACCCGCGGCTACTGCACATCTGTGTTGTGTTCTCACGTTTGAATGATAGATACTCGTGATATTATATTGAAATAATTGAAATTCCAGTCATAGACAGACAACTTTCATATGCAGTATTTAGTAAAGAGTAATTGTGGATTACAAAGAGACACTTCAATTTTGAATGTTTTGAATGTATTAGTGACACGCCCCGGCCTTGCACGGGTGTATAGATACTAATACATGTAACCTTTCTTTTGAATCATTCTGTCTATTAATGAAAACTGCATCAAAATCCTTTGCTTAGTAAACTCTATATTGAAGCCTAATATAAGCTATTAAGCTCCACAGAAAACATTCATTGCCCCAACAACTCAATAAATTATTCAAAAACTTTTTACTGACATTTCTTATAAATAGACATGATGCAAACAATTAAATCATACAACAATAAAGCGAAGTACCATCACGTCATCATTCTTAGTACCTACACTCCAAAAGAAGTTTACGGTCACAAAAAACAGTTCCGCCTTTAACCTCTTCTAAATATAGTATAAAATCTAAAACGATAGCAATAAGGTACTGTCCTTTATTAAAGATAAATAATAATAATTGACTACCCAGTGTATTGAACATAAAAAAATATACAAAAACATCAAATATGATCAAAATTAAATCATTATTGTGATTTTTAAGTAGCGATCTAATCACAAAGAGTATGTTATTTGAGGCCGTACAATTATGACGTCACAACTTGTTATTTCATACAAAACTCCATACATTCGATCGTTTTGACATTTCATAAAGAATTGCTGATTTGACATGTTAGGACACATCCCTATTAAATAATTGTTAGTAATTTCGTTACATGTAGGTAATTTATGTCGTGTCAAATGCGAGAGGCTATCGCAATCGCAAGGGTAGGCAACAGTCAGGTTTAGGACTGGCATTTGGTTGCTGCCGGGAGTAGGTAGAGGATAAATGTCATATTTCATAAAAAAATATTTTTATTTTTGTGGAAAATATGAAGGTATTATTGAAATACCTACGGAGAATTTTTTCGCAGAGCAATTAAAATAAGAATCCATAAATAAGCATTGTGTCATCATTACCAAAGCGGTCCAAAATAAACATAAGTCAGTAAACATGAGTGTAGGTACGACTGTATTACTTTAATGTATTTGATTAGCGGCTGACCGAGACTTTGTTTGAATATGCGAATTTTGTAAACTTGGTCAACTAAATGATATATGTACGCAATATGTTTTAGTCAGTTTGGATAGAACAAAGGGCATTGACACTCTATCTATACTAATATTATAAAGAGGAAAGATTTGTATGTAAGTATGTTTGTGGATGTTACTCTTTCACGCAAAAACTACTTAACGGATATGGATGAAACTTGGCACATAGATAAAGAATATCCTGGAATAACATATAGACTACTTTTTATCCCGGGAAAATGTGATATCCCTCGGGAACGCGGGTAAAACCGCGGGGGACAGCTATCTTTTATAAATAGCTAAAGCAGTAGTATTATTTAATAAAGCCATTTTACCTACGTATTTATTTTGTTCTGTAACTTAACTTCTTATTTTATACATGTATTAGTGACACGCCCCAGCTTTGCACGGGTGTATAGATACTAATACATGTAACCTTTCTTTTGAATCATTCTGTCTATTAATGAAAACTGCATCAAAATCCTTTGCTTAGTTTAAAATATCTAAGCGTTACAGACGGCGCGAAGCGAATATGTTTTATGCTATGTAAGAATTGGTAAAACAGTTTGCAGCCTAAACCACTAAACAGATAGAAAATTTTACACCCCGCTCCTTATAAAATTTAGGGTTGAAGAATAGATGTTCCAAATTCAACCTGGAGGTGAAAAGGCAAGTAGGCTGTATGGATTTTTTTTTAATGAAAATAAATACTGTTTACAGCAAAATAACGATTGTTTTAAATTGACCCTTAAAAGTTTAGGGTGTGTAATATATTAATAAAGGTATAAATATAGGTCTTTAGATACTTAATCCTTAAAAGGGAAGTAGGGGAAGTACAGTTTGTATGATTTCTTTTTATTCACTTAAAATTTTGCGCAGTGATAGCTAGATCGATGGGTCATTTCGGTCATGACAGGTTGTAGGTTCTATTCTCTCACAGATAAACATTTGTGTGCATAAACATGCAAGTTTGTTCTGTGCCTGCATGTAATCCACATAACTATATATTTAAAAGAAAAATAGTAGTATAGTTATGTAGTTTATTAGATAACAGAGTTCCATAGTACAAACTTTGCCTAGTAGTAGTGCCAGAATATTTATAATGATTATTTATTTACAGGTAATCGGACGAAGAAGGCCACAGACCATATACATTATAATTTATCGTAGGAACTCAGATGAAACCTTGGAGCCAAACCTTAGTAGGTAATCTGGGACAATGCCATCGATTTCTAATTCTAATTATCAACTAAGATACTTACAACAAATGGAATGGTTACCATTAATGGGTTAGAGATTGCAATTTTGGGATAGTTCAAGCCGTACTTCCCCTACGCAGGGACAGGTGTCTCACTCTCTGCCACAATAAATAGCTATTTACCAGAGAGTGCGGCCAGGCTGCGGTACCGCTCCGCCGTCGGAAGGTGTTCTCAATTTGTCGCCTGGAATGAGATTGTCGCCGCTTTCAGTATTAGGTAAGTGGCTTTTACATTTCACTTTACACGAGACGACTTTGATTTAGGTCCTACTACCTGATAAATATCGACATGTTGCGTGTGAACAATACCTTTATTATCTACTCTTTAACTAACGTAAAAAATATTAAACGTGATGGGTTTTGCTTTGAGTTATTCCATATAAACACTATTCAGGTACTCCCGCGATAATCAAAACGTAATACATATTTCCGTCTAATCAATAAAACTTGGTCAGTGAGAATTGGACTCGCACTCGGAGGGTTCCGTAATAAGAAATTTTATTTGAAGCTTCCGAGTAGGCTCTTCAACTATATTTTAAGTGTTTTTTGGTAAATAAATTTATTTAAAAAAGGGTTTTTAATGGTTATCAAACACTAACACTAAAATATTATGTTTTTTGAAATATAAAGCTATCAAGTCTAAATTAATTCAAAATTTTCGGGACGCAAACTTTTTGTGGGGTAGTTTCTCTATAGCTAGATCTTAAGATATTAGAAGTACATGTAACTAAAGGTGGCAAAAATATGCTATTGCGTGTACGCTTGTGAGGTGAGGGAGGTAAGGGAGTAAGTAAAGTTTTCTCCAACTATTTTGATGAATGCAATAGTTTGTAAGATATGCGCATTTAAAATCATTAAAAGTACCCCACACCAACTTTTGAAACAGGATGATAGTAAATAAACAGCACTGTCAACAAAAATTGTTTCTGAAATATTATCCTCTATTTACTGTCTGAATTCAACATCCAAAAATTACAAGAATAACTTTGTATTGCTATAAATAGCTACTTAGGACATGGATGGTGGAAAATTACACATTTGCGCTTAGCCTATTTTCGGCCGGTTATTTACCATTTTAGTACGGGACCCTAAATGTTTTTATTCCTCATTAACACTTCTAAAAGGAACCGGCAATCAAGCACCAAGCATCAGTCAGACAAAAAACCTACCTATTTTATTGTCAGTGCATTTACCTCCGTGTAAAGCAGGTATCCATTATTTACGTAACAAATAAGCATATACAGATGGAAATAACGTTAGTGGTTCTATTTTCCGATATAAGTTCCGTTATTCATGCGTCAAACTAAAGTTTAAGTTTCCACAGCCCAAGGTAACATAAATTATTTTTTGTAAGTCCTAACTTAAGTCAGGATTCTACTTTGAAACTTTGAAAAAATTTTTTTTTTTTTTACATTTTTCGAAAGTAAATATGTTCAAGAATGTTTGGTCAAAAAAATTGGATGAAAACACCCACCTGGAACACGTCGAAGGCATATTATATAGCCCAGGCATCGCAGATTGAGGGTAAGATAATTTTTTCCACGATTTATCACTCACCAAAACTTTACTAACCGTGGTCGTGATAACTCAAAAAGTACTGAACCGATCCTTATGAAATTTGGAACACATATCCTATATGTTTGTACCAACCGACCTAACCACAATCAACTTAAAATTTTGATTGGATCTATTTTTTTATTGCAATAAAAGACCCAAAAAAACGCATTTTTTTTTTCGTATTTTAGGCGCCATTTTGTTAAATTTGCACGTATATAAAATATTTTAGTTAGGTCGGTTCCTGAAGACATACTGAACATAAAACTATTTGATTTTTTTGTTTCAGACCATCCGTCGGGAAGATTTTACGACCACGGTAACGGTACCTTCTTTTCGAGGCGTTGGATTTATACATATTTTACGTGTACAAAAAATGAATAAAATACATTTAAATTTTTTTTTATGTACTTTAGAGTGTATTTATTGAATATTTTAAGCCCTATATCACAAAAAAAAACTTAACATTTTTAACATTCTTAACTGTCACTGTCAACAAATCTACGTCCTTAATTCTACCAATTCAATATACCCATTTATATTATCTATTTGTCTGTATATTACAGAAACTGTGCCCAACTGAGCGTAAGCGTGAAATTGACAGATTGTAAAAGGTTGAACGAATATATTACTCTCAGGTGCGATGTAAGTACCACCTATATTAACTGCCTACTGTAGTTTATATTATCATTAGCTATCCCCCGCGGCTTCCCCCACGTTCCCGAGGGATGTACCATTTTCCCGGCACAAAAAGTATTCCATGTTACTTCTAATACATCCAAGAATATGTATAAAGTTTCATGATGATCAGTTAAGTAGTTTTTAGTGTAAGTGTAACAAACAAACTTACATTCACATTTATGATATTAATAAAAATTGTAATAGGTGTTAGAAATACCAGTCAATAAATTACCCAATGTATAATTAAAAATTAATGTTTTTAACAAAGTATGCCCACTATGCCTTCTTAAACTATTTATCCGATCGAGATGAAATTTTTGTGAGTTGTACTACGTACCCCCGTGAACGTTGAAAAAAAAAAGGTCTCATTACACCGCGTGCTGGCAACAGTACGTAAGATCAAAAATGATTGTAGCAGATACAATTTTATTTCTAATAGCTGTCCCCCGCGATTTCCCCGCGTTCCCGTGGGATGTCACATGTAATAGGTTGTTCAATAAGTTTTGTCATTCGATAAGAAAAACACAATTTTATGGTTCAAAATACACTTTATTATTCAATATAATCTACCTGAACATTAATACACTTGCTCCAACGATTCTCCAATTTGTGGATTCCATCCATGAAGTGAGAATCCGGAAGGTCTGCAAAATACGCTTCAACAGCCGTTATGACTTCTTCATTTGATGAAAAACGCTTGCCACGCATACATTTTTTGAGTTCTGGAAACAAATGGATGTCGCTGGAGGGCAAATCTGGTGAATACGGTGGATGCTCCAACAATTCGAACTTTAATTCATGGATTTTAGCCATTGTCAAAATGCTCTTGTGACACGGTGCATTGTCCTGATGAAAAAGGATTTTCTTTTTCTGCAAACCGGGTCCTTTTTCACGAATTTTTTTCTTCAACTGGTCCAATAGGTTGCAATAATATTCAGAATTAATTGTTTTACCAGTTTACAAGTAATCCTTTCACAAACAAAATTCCTTTCGCATCCCAAAGAACTGATGCCATAACCTTCTTAGCCGATTTCCGGACACGAACTCGTTTCGAAGCCGAACAACCAGGTTCACACCACTCTTTAGCCTCTTGTTTTGATTCAGGATCATGATGATAGACCCAAGTCTCATCCATAGTGATGAATCGACGCACAAAATCCACTTTATCCTTTATAAAACGCTCCAAATGTTGCTGAGAAAGTCGCATTCGAATGTGTTTTTGTTCCATTGTTAGCACACAGCTTTCTAAAACCCAAAATTTCACTTTAAATATGGTTCACACTGCCTAATGAGATGTGTAGAGCCTCTACTAAATCTCGCTCAGTTAATCGACGATTTTCCAAAACCATATCCTGTATTTTGGCTATGATTTCTGGTGTTGATGCGCTTTTTGGACTACCTTCACGTGGATCGTCTTCAAGGCTTGCGACCACGTTAAAATTCAGCAACCCATCTTTCTACTGTTCTAATTGTAGGTGAACAATGATTATACACTTTTAACATTCGTTCGTGAATTTCTTTTGGTGCTATACCTTCCAAAAATAACAATTTTATCACTGCACGGCGACACTAAATGGCTTGTAAACAAAGAATGAATTGACAGATTTAAATGAAACTTCACATACGTTTATATGAAGAGTGTACTAACAAAACAAAAATTTGGGCTAAGGCAACGCCCTCTCTTATCGAACGACAAAACTTATTGAACAACCTGGATTATACATTTTTTTTTTTTTTTTTTTTTTATTATTGAACAAACATAAATACATGGAAAATAAAACTTAAAATCATTCACAAAAAACCACAGAGGTTTATAAGAGGAATGACTTATTCGACATTCAATCCTTAAATTACTAAATTTCCTACAAATTTCTTTGAGGTAGATACATAAGTACCTACTTCATCACATACCATATTGATAAAATATAATTAAAATAAACAGTGTGTGGGTAGTGAGAATAAATATGGATAGATGTGCGATGTTGTGCCGACACTCACTCAATAATTGTACATACATTTTTTTTTATAGTGTTAAAGGTTCGATACAAGGTGATGTTTTAATTTAATTTTTATGTTTGAAGGAGTAATATTTTTCCTAATTTCGCTATCAAGTTGGTTAATCATACGAGGAATTATGTAGGAGCATGTTCGTTGGCCGTAGGCGTTGTTTGCTTTTATAGACTTTAGTTTCTTTTGTGTCATTTGTCGTGTTATAATTTTGTGTTCTAAATTGAATTGTAATTTTGTGTTGAAAAATTGTTCTTTAAGGAGGTTGTATTTTACTTTGATATGTACAGGGAGAGTGTTGCAGTGTTTAAATAAAAGGTTATCGTCATTGGCACACTTATGTTTAATATTTGGGGAAACTATGTGTTTTAGTATTCTAATCTGGAGTCGGTAAATGCTATTTAAGTACGTTTGGTATGTTCGCCCGTAGCTACTTAGACCATAACACACAACGGAATCAACGAAAGCATTGTAGATCAATAGCCGAGTTTTAAATGGTATTCGTTTTTTTATAACAGCAATAGTGGCCAAGAAGGCTCTTAGTTTGTCACACACTCGATCAATATGGGGTTGCCAGTTGAAGGTACTATCGATAATGAGACCCAGGTATGTATGGCTCCCAACAACCTCGATGACTTTGCAATTTTGTTCGCAAGTTTGGGGCAAGGTCAGATCATGTAGGCAAGAGTGACTGTGGCAAATGAGATCTGTAGATAATGTGTCAGGTTTATATGCTGAGTGTATATGAAGAATTTTAGTCTTCTGGGCATTTAGCACCAATCCTGCATCGTGGCACCATTTGCTCAGGTTGTTAAAGTCAACCTGCATTTTTGTAATTGCTTTGTTAACATCACGATCTGCTACAAGCAAGCAAGTGTCATCAGCAAATTGGTAGGAAGTGCAGAAGCGTAAAATATTGTGCATATCATTGACGTAGGCCAAGAAATGCAAAGGCCCTAATACTGAGCCTTGAGCAGTGCCTTCAGTTATCCTCACATTTACACTAGAGCTATCCAGCACTTTCACGCAGTATGATCGGCTTTGAAGATAACTTTGGCACCACCTTAGAAGTGGACCGCTTACTCCGGTGTTATTTAACCTACTTATCAGCTTGTCATGGTCTAAGGTATCAAACGCCCGAGAAAAGTCAATGAACAAGACAAGTATTTGGTTCTTATTGTTAAGATTATCATTAATGAAATCAGTGAATTGAGAAAGTAGGGAAGTTGTACTCTTTCCTGGTTGGAAACCAAATTGGTTCTTGGAAATTATGTCATTTTTTTTATAATAATCATGAATTCGGCCACACACATACTTTTCGAAGATTTTATTAATATTTGATAAAAGTGTAATAGGGCGGTAGTTCGTGACGTCATCGTGTTTTCCTTTTTTATGTACGGGACGCACACAGCCATGCTTGAGGTCATTAGGATAGGTTCCTGTTTCAATGGATCTATTTATGAGATTAGAGAAAGCTATCGAAACCTTTGAGTTTATCTTCTTTATGTCACAAGCTCTTATACCATCCATACCAGGAGCTTTGTGTGTACTTAAACTCATAATAATTTTGCTGACATTTTTAGGTGTGGCTTTCTGAAAGTACATACTTGTGTCAGATCTATTGCTAAGGTCAGATGAAAGTAGATTGTTAGTACACTTTGGAAGTATCTTTTTAACCGAACTATCAAATGCATAGGCAAATTTGTTAGCAATTTCTCGCGGTAAGAGATTTTGAGCTCTAAATGCTTTCAATAATACTTGATCAACAGTTAATGTAATTCTGCCATATATTTCATTAACAACCTGCCAGATTTTCTTATGATTAGTAAAATTCTCTTTTATTTTACTTTTATAGTATGTATTCCTATAGTATTCAATTACTTTATGTACCTTATTCCTAGTTTTATTATATTCACATCGTAACTTGAAATCATTGACATCTTTTTTCCATTTGTTAAATAATTTGTCTCTTTTATCACATAAACTCCGGATATTATCATTTATCCACGGAATCTCATGTGTTTTTTTAGCTGAAAATTTATTTTGTTTTTTTGATATATTGTATGCGTTCTGAAAATTATATTTTATGAAATTGAATATTTCTTTAGGGGACTTCATATCGTTTGTGCAGTTCCAATCAGCCTTACATAGTTCCTCGAGAAGTGTTTTACTATTATATCTTATTGGTGATTTTTTATTTTGAACATCCTGTATATTATTAAGTGAGTGCGCACTGTTGCAAGTGATAATAATAGCGCGATGATCTGCTAGTACAGTATCGACAGCCGCAGAGACCGGTTCCAGTGAGGCTAGGCGTACGAAAATATGATCTATGCACGACTTTGAAACCTTATTTAATCGCGTTTCAATTCGTGTGTAATCAGTTATTGCACACTGTAACCCCAGATTACTCAGCATATCTAGATACGATTCTCTGTATGATGAAAAAGTACAAAGATCTATATTGATGTCGCCAAGCAACAACATGTTATCACTGGAATGGAATTTGTCGAATAGTGAATGGAGTTCACTGATAAACAGAAGTTTATTAGATGAAGGTGGTCTATACACTGCACAGACAGTTATCGCTTCATTAAAGGCGGTTTTTATTGTGCCTGTGATATTTTCAAATGTGTGTGTCTTTATAAATTGTGGCGTAAATTTTAGATAGTTTTTAACATATATTATAATTCCACCACCTTTTTTCTTTGACCGTAACTGTGTGTGCATTGCATACCCAGGAATGTTGTACAAGTTACTTAGTGAGTTCGTTATACCCACTTCACTAATTATAATCACATCCAGCGGACTAACACAGGTCTGTACAATTTGGAGTAACTGAGAAAAGTTTTTAATGATAGAACGTATGTTGATGTAGATACATGCAAGGTTAATTTTATTTACATCTATATTATTAAAGTAATTGTTAATTGTAATACAATTAAATAATTCTTTTACATGGGAGAAATGGTTCATATTACTTGAAGAAAGGATAAGTACCTGATTTCGATGACTACAAATATATATGGAATAGAATTATTCAGAGATATTTTTTTCTAAAGCCTTAACATCACTGATAGACCGTATGACGTACACCTTGCTTCCATTAGATTGACGGACATATACTTTTCCTGCTTTGACCCAAATATACTGGTAGTTTACCCGGAGAGCTTGCTTGGTATTGAATAGAAGTGTTTTCGTTTGGTGTGTCAGAGATTCACGAATGTAGATGCGATCATTCGCATTAGCTCTAGGTGCATCCCCAACAATATCCCCTACTGATAGCGTTAGGCGTTTACCCGCAGCAATCCATTGTTCGCAAGCCGTTTTAGTCTTCATTTCCAATACTATCGGACCCGGTTGTTCTCTGCGGCCATTTAGGCGCCTTGCAGCTTGTAAGTCTTCGATGTTTACTTCCAGTTTTTTTGCAATGGATTTTATGAGAGGTGTAACATCTTTGGTGCTATCAGATTCAGGGATACCCGTTATTTCGACAGAAGTGAGTAAGAATTTTTGATTCATTTCTTGTATCTGTTGTTCCATAGCCGCGACACGGAGCTCAAGATTTTTGTTCTTATTAAGTAGATCAATGTTTTTATTTTCTAGCACTTTTATTTTACTATCTTGGCCTTTAATAGATTTATCCATATTGCTGACTTGTTCACTTGTAAACTCGAGTGATAATTGTATATTTTCGAGCTCGTCTTTGATAATTCTTCTCATTTCACGTCCCATATCCTCAAGTAATTTTTTGACGTCGATATTGCCGGTTGGAATGCTTGTGGTAGTTGCAGCGACAGACTCATCCTCGCTGTCAGATTCTTCTCCAGGGACAAAAAAGGATGATCGTTTGGAGATGTTGCGCAGGCATTCGTCACAGCTCCATTCTAGTGCATTAGAGTTTCGGAGCGATATAATTTGTTTGTTGCTGATCTTTGCACAGTCAGGGCTTGCATGAACTATTTTATTGCATCTACTACACTCTAAACCTGGTAATTTTTTCGTTATATTCTTTTTGCAAGATACGCACTTTTTCACAACCATTTTAAGATAGGTGGGTAGATCTCACTGAGATACACTGAGACACATAAAAACCTTCCTCTTCAATCACTCTATCTATTAAAAAAAACCGCATCAAAATACGTTGCGTAGTTTAAAGATTTAATGTAGGGATATAGGGACAGAGAAAGCGACTTTGTTTTATACTATGTAGTGATGGGGAAAATAGTTAGAACTGGCGCAAAATATCGAAATTCTCCAAATGCAAATCCAAATTAATTCTTAAACTTATCTTGATGAGCAAATATCGGATGACGTCTTACATTGGACATAATTATCCTTTATTGGTCATACATACCAAATAACCAAACAGAAACCGGTTCAGAGGAATATTCACAAGTTAAATGCTTCTCTGTAGATCAGTTATTCGATGGACGGCGCGTTTGTGAGGTTCCTATATTAAAATTAATAATTAATAAACATTATAATGAAGTGTTTAACAATTGTATTATGTGGGTCGTATTTTATAACAGCAGTTCTCAGCGGACCACGGTATGAAAATTTAAGAGGTACGTCTAAGTGTGATAGTTGTTTAGAAGATGATCGAATTAGCAAGCGAAAAAGAAAACATAATGTTTAAAAGTACACGCCTGGGTTTGAATGTAAATTAATTATTTGTCGTGGTGGAGTGGTATATAGTTCGGCTAAGACGAAGGTCCTAGTTTTGATACCCAGACGGGATTAGCTACATTTAACGTTTTCTCGTTAGAAATGATACTGCGAACTCTGCCTACATATTGGGGGTTAATGGGCATAAAGATGTTATTTTTTTTTTATCAAATAGAGTCTGTCTATATTTGCCTACCTCAAAAAAAAAGAATAATCTTTAGTTTGGATGTAATCTTTAAGTATTACTTCATTTTTTGACAAAAAAATCTATGTAAAAAAGCGTATAATTCCACGGAAAATATTCAATGTTTTCGATTCAGCATAATTGGGTGAATGTTACGCTTGGATAATTTATCGTAGTGCGACACGATTTTACTGTGACGATACAATTGTGTGGAATATATAATGGGGTTCCTTAAATTATACGTTAGAAAAGGAACCCCATTACTGGTGTTGATTTTTGTAAACACCTTCCAAAAAATAAAATTTGCAAATTAAGTTTTTTGTTTCGGAGATTCAACTTCGAACGTGGTGAAAGTATGTAGGTCTCGATAGTTTTTAAGTTTTGTTTTAAAAAGACATGTATTTCCGTTTTTTGAAAATATTTAAAAGTGGTAAATTTCGGGTTGAACTTTTGCATAAAAATTTTAGTAGCGGTTTTTAAGTTTGGGTCATAAGATTTGTTCCCGGACTTCTGCTGAAGACAAAGCTGTAAAACGCTTGCATGGAAAATATAATTGCATGGTCAGTCAAATTTCACTTACTTAAACTTAGAACTAATATCTTGATGCAAATAATGAAATTCACACACACAAATTCTTCCCCCCTAGTAGAAAGTAGGGTGGTGATTTTATAAATTTAGAAAATGTTTTTCTTTGGCAGATAAACCCAAGAAAATTACGGCATATAATTAAATTGACACACTTGGAAAATAAATATTATCTATTAACTATTAACTAGAATCTCCTGTTTATAGGAATTTGAACGCCACTTTGAAAGTAAATAAATAACATAACATATGTAGCATGAAAATAATTTACGTAAATTCAATTTCAACAGATACTTCCAATAGTATAAATAATGTGCGTAACTCATTAACACAAAACTTTTGTTGTTCTTCAGATAAGCAGTTACTGTGGATGACGCTACAACATCCTTCACAAAAATCATCAGATAAAATAAGGCTACGACGCCAAGATAATTATTTTACGCAGTTTAGTAAAGATGAAACTATGAAACCACAGAATAATGAATCATCTGATGAACAGCAACGTCCAACGTCTGTTGACGACAGACCATATGATGATACGAAACAATCACATTATGATTATAGACAACCGTCTTATAATGACCACTATGATAGACGAACTTCCTATAACAGGCACCCACCCCCTCCTCCACCTTCCTATAACAGAGGTCCTCCTGATCATTCGCCCTACGATAGAGGTCCACCTCATCATCCACCTCCTTTTGATCGAGGCCCACCTCACTATTATGATAGAGGTCCGCCACCTCCCCATCATGACAGAGGTCCTCCTTTTCACGATCGAGGTCCACCACCACATGATAGAAGACCCCCACATTACGGTCCTGGACCCCATAACGATGACAGACAAACCCGTCAATCAACACAATTTGACTATTATGAAGGAAGACGCCCTCCACCACCTTCTCATTATGACAATAGACCGCCTCATCATGGGGGCAGACCACCTCCACCACCTTATGATGATCGACCACCTCACCACGGCGGCAGACCACCTCCACCTCCTTATGATGATAGACCACCTCACCACGGCGGTAGACCACCTCCACCTCACCACGGCGGCAGACCACCTCCACCACCTTATGATGATAGACCACCTCACCACGGCGGCAGACCACCTCCACCTCCTTATTATGATAGACCACCTCACCACGGCGGCAGACCACCTCCACCTCCTTATGATGATAGACCACCCCACCACGGTGGTAGACCACCTCCACCTCCTGACGATGATAGACCACCTCACCAAAATAGACCGAATGATAGAGGATCACCAGATCCAGAAAGACGACCTCCTCCTCGTGATGAATCTTCTTACGATACAAACGGGCCTCCAATGAGGGAACAAAATTCAGAAAGACCACCAGGCCTTAGTAATGCTCCTTACGCACGTTACGAAAATGAGGAAACACAATCACCCGAAAATAATGCTATTAATCGGCGACAAAGCAATAATGCAGGGTTACGACTTAGCTTCCGAGATTCAAACAAACAAAATGCACAATATCTGATCGATCCTAGATGGGCATTAGATGAGGACGTATCTCCCATTCAGAGACCGGAGACAACGCCCAGGCCAATATCTTCTTTATTCCAAGTAGTACCAGTTACTCCAGAGAGCTAAAAAGTCTTTAACTATTCATGTTTTATACATATTTTCTATAATTACTGTTATTTTTATAATTAAAAACACGAACAATGTAATTATATTGCAAATACATAAATCAATGTCCAACTTGCATGTTTTTAGTTTTATTTAACTATCAATCAATCCTAGATTTTTAATAACACACATGTTTAGAATTATTATGTTTTTATGGTATGTGCATAATTCCCAGATATTTCAGTTCTGATCAAAATAATAACTAAGACATATACACATATAAATAGAAACATCATAAAAATAAATTATCTCCGACTACCTAAAAGAAACTAATTTTATAAAAAATATTCTTTCATGCTTGAATACGTCCTAAAATGGAAAAATGTGTTATTTATTAAAGAATTAGTATTCGTGTGTATTGCAAACTTAAATAAAGGAACAATTTCACAAGTGTCATAATGATAGCAAAATGTCGGCGGCCGCTACACGGATATTGCTTAATCTGATAAATTTTTCTCATAAAAAATATACTCTCTATTGAATTAAATTTCTCCATTAAATTATCGGATCTGAACAATATTTATGTAAATTTAATAATAACACATACCTAATTATCAAACATTTATTTTTAGAAAAACGAATGCCTCAAGAAATGTGGGAATCACACCCTGATCTTCGATCCGCTGAAATGAGAGGACCGCCTATCAATAGAGGACCACCAATGAATAGAGGACCTCCAGTAAATAGAGGTCCGCCAAATCACAGAGGTCCTCCAGAAAACAGGGGACCACCCAAAAACAGAGGACCGCCAGAAAACAGGGGACCACCAGAAAATAGAGGACCACCAGAAAACAGGGGACAACCAGGTAACAGAGGACCACCTGAAAACAGAGGACCACCAGGTAACAGAGGACCGCCAAATAATAGAGGCCAACCGAACTACAGACAGCCGGATAAGAACGAAGAACAGTCTGATTACTCTAGGCCATCATTATATGAGCAAACACCATCAGTATTGAATTCAGATAGGTTTATAGAATCCGAAACCGATAATAGTGAGAAAAATATCAAGGCCACTGCTGAAATAAATAAAGATCAAGCAATAAATATCGAGAACGATCGAGCAAATAATTCGTCGCCTATCGAAAATCCTAATGAAGAAGAATTAAATCCTAATCCATCCGACACGAAAGTTGTTGCTCCTTCGGGAAGTAATGGTTTTATTAGTAATCTATTAAGTAAATATTCACCAATATTTCAAGCTATAGCTGTAACTCCAGAGCCATAAAATAATTAATATACAATGCTCTTTTATCTACATCATCTTTAAATGTGTTAACATATTTATTAAATAGTGTACATAATTAATATTAATAATAAATTAATATCAAACATGTTATTTTCTTTTTATTGTATGTATTGGTAATATAGCCTGGGTTAAAAGCCATAGTTCTTAAAACATAGTTCACCAATGTACATAAACACTTATGATTTTCCTCAAAGTACTCGTAAGAATGAAAAGTTTGCCGTGCTAGACAGTAGTTTAACTTCCTTTAAAAAATCATAAGTTAGTAAAGTATAAAATTTCTGAATTTATAAGCTATGTTTGGATTCACCACGTTTACTGCAAAGGAAAATATACCCCTTTATTTCAAACTAGATACCCCGTTGCAATTCATATCGGTAGAAACAATTTCATTGTATGAATGCTGATGCTCGCAGGACTTGCAGTATTTTTAATTACTGTTGGGGTCTATATATATATATATTAGGGTGTCCCAGCCTATAAGTGCGATTTTTTTTTTTTTGATTTTGAATACGCATACCCTTTATATTTTTTTTAATTGACCCTAATAACTAAAATATGAAATATTATCGAAATCAGATAACGATAACCCGTGCCGACTTGATGCCAAACTTTTAAGAAATTTTTTATATGGAGATTGTAGGGGAAAATTTTTAAACTATTTTTTTGTTATTAAATTACACACTATTTTACTTGTATTAAATATTTATAATTAAAGGAACATTATTTATTATATTTTCTTTTCAAAGTTTTCTTTTTACAATTAGGGTATATGAGTCTGTGTTCCTGTACGCAACGCAGTAAAAATTGCTTTTGTTCCTCTTCAACGGTGATTTTTCCATGGAAATCTTGCATCAATTTAACTGCTCTCTCTGCTGTATCATTAACGGCTCTCAATGTCATCATCTGTTCCTTAACTCGCAGAAAAGAAGCATTACTAGGCCATGAAGAAGGACAGTCGTTGAGAAAACTGTCATCAATTTTAAAACGATTAAACAAGGTCTTGCTTTTGTTAGAAATGAAGTCGTCGATGTTTTTCTCGTAAAGTAAACCACACAGGTCTTCTTTTGAAGGAATGTAGCGTTGACTGTAAGCTGGTGGATTTTCGTTAGACAAACTTTGAACTATCTTTATTTTTGTTTCTTGGTCTACATCATCGTCAAATAGAGACAAAACAGCTACTTCATCAACCAAATACCATAAATGCTGACAGAACTTCTGTAAAGCTGCTTTGGAGATCGTTTTATCGATTGTTTCATAAGCTTTCATAGTTTTTAAAAAACACAAATCTTGGTACGGTGCTTTCACTGCTAAAATACATTGCATCCAAGGCTTAACATAGCATGTGACAATGAACATGCAGACATCTAACAGTGCCACTTTGTCTTTGTGTGGAATTTTAAATTGAGAACTAAGTAATGATATTTTTAATGAATAAATTGCTCTCGCCATCCACCGTGCCTGGTGCATAGCACCTGGAGGCCGAATCTTATATTTACTTTCTGTATCTCCACCAAGAAATATGATAGATAGTTCTATTAATTCTCTATAATCATCCCTAACAATTTCCTTCGTCAATTCAATCCGGTAAAACTCTAACAGTTTCTCATTTTCTGAAACATTCAGCCGTGATAATATTTCTGCAGGACTTTGTATTTTCTTGGGATCTATGTTCTTCCAGTTATCTCGGAATTTTTTGAATAATGGAATATCAGGGTTGTTAGTCACTTGGCAAATTTTAGCCTCAAATACTCCTTTCAATACTAATTCATAGATGTGATGACGGCAAGTAAAAATAAGCATATGTCTATTAAATTTTAGTTCCAGAAGCACGCAGGCACCATTAATACGACCAGTATTTGAAGCAGTGGTGTCACAACAAAGAATTTGGATCTTATCTTCGAGATTCCAGTCTGTAACCGCATTCCAAATTGCTTGTGCTTGTTCACTTCCAGTGGAGTTGTCCAACTTTGGCACCGCGATTAGTTGTTCTTTATCACCAAATGAAATTACTATCGGAAGGCGTTCTTCTTTAGATTTACGCACGTCTAAAGCTGGCAACAATTTTCCATCCCAATGAACAGTCACAGTATCAGGCAGGTCGTTTTGGAAATCGACTTTAATAGCTTCAGCCCGCTCTTTCCGTTTTTCAGTACGAATTCTTTGAATGGTGGACTTACTTATAGGATAATCGTCAGTGTTGAGTCCTAGTGCCTCGATAGTAGCTTCGATAATATACACAGAATGTCTCATACTTAACTGACACCTGTCCAAAGCTGCCACTAATTTTGGAGTTATAAAATTTTTGCTCGTTGACTTTTTATTAATATCGGACAGTGGGATCTCAGTTGGGGTGGACAAATCGTTTTGCAAATCCATTACTTCCATCAATTCAGAATCAGAAGATGATTTTTCTTGATAAGATGAAGTTGTAGCAGTAAGGGACGCATAATAATTATCTCGACGTTTTTGTTCCTTGATATTTCTAAGGTAAGATTTTTCCTCTTTGTCGGTCAACTTTTTATCCAGTCCAGCTAAGTGACCAGGTCTGCCTGGCTCTCTCTGCCGCTCCAAGAATATTTTATCTTCATTTATTTTTATTAATTGAAGGGCATCGGCATGTGCAATGTCGAACAAATTGTCCATGCTTGTAATAAACTCTTGGCGACGCTGTTCAAATATAGGTTGCGTTTTGTTGGCATTTTTTTGTAACTCTCTCCAGATTTGGTATAAGGCAACTAATTTCTTAGCACAGTTAGGTAAAGCTTTAGTCGGTATACGGGCCTTTTCCCAATAAATAATACACTCTCTTATAGTTAGATTTGCGCTTTCATTAACACTTAAATTCACTTCACGAATATTATAAAACAGTACCGCCAATACTTGGCCATTAGAGGGTAGTTTCGAACCGGTAATTTGATGTTTTACATCGCCAATTAAAAATAGGGCTTTTCTAGAACTCCGTAATTCCACTGACATCTTGTATTATCGAAAATAATGCGTTTACTAAGAAAACAAACAAGTAATGACTAAACACCGATACGACGCGCTGAAGTTAACAAGTACTGACATGTATCAATGCAAGTCGGCACGGGTTGCTGTGGTCCTAGGTACATAAAATTTTATATATACGTGTTTTAACACGATTGAAATATAATTAGAGGGTATGCGTTAAAAAAAAAACAACTTTTTTTTTTGGGACACCCTAATATATATATATATAGACCGTATATATATATTCGTACTGGGTTTAATTCTTTAATATAAATGACTCTAGTTCGAGATTGTCACGTCGCGGGCTCTGTGATATGTCTCTTTCGCTACATAGCCATGACTTGAGAGGTCCGCTCTCCAAGGCCTTGTTGGCCACAACATTGTATTAGCTGAATAAGGTAGCTGGATTCGCATGGTAGATTTCAAGTCCGCGTCTAATGTAATTAGATCGATAAAACTGTTTGAGTTATATTGTACTAGATATGCCAGGTTTACTAGAAAGTATTGATGTGGTCTACTGCTTTTTAGTGTCTCATGTATTTTAATAATTTATCATTTAAACATCATTAGATTTATTAAAAACAAGGGATATTTGATTAAATACTTCAATTGTCATCCTTGTGTCGGTAAACCTAATGTCATAAAAAACCCTTCAGACTTCAAAATAGGCTTGCACTAAAAGGTAGGAAATAATTAACTAATATTAGACACCACTAGTATCAAACACCATCTCAATTAAAAATGTCTTGGTTTGGACGCATGACAAAAAATATCCTCTAGGTAGGTACAAACATTTTTTTCCTATAATATAATTTTCAGCTTTAAATATCCATTATGTATATTTAATAGTTAGCATAAAAATATACATTGAAAGAAATTTCTTTATTGATAAAATATACAAGTAAAACAGCATAATATACGAAAATGTTTAATTGATTATATCAAATGTTTATGGCATGTGTTGGTACAAAACTAAGGAATACATAGGTATATCAAATTTAAAATTACCTTATTATTCAATAAAACACCACAAAATTACATCAAAAGTACAATTTAGACGAAAAGTTAATTAAAATATAGTTACCAATATATATGATTGATTGACGAACCTATGTGTGTTTTGTTTAGGTAGATCAAAAGGTAGGCTTGCATCTACCGTCCGGAGTACGCAAGTACCCCGTGGAACATCCGCCAGTGAAGTTTTCTCGGCCATCTTTACCCGTAGTCCCGTTGCCCTTTGATGCGCTTTCAATAGTAGTGGTCGATAACGTCGTTGTTGTTATTTCGGGAACTGCAACTTTCGTGGTTATTTCCTCTGGTTTTGTCGTAAAAGAACTGACTTCGTCCTCATCTCTGAATACAATTGCGCCTTCTTGATTATCACTATTCTTATTCAAATGAAAGAATGCTTTCACGTCTTCTTCCACCTTTTGGACACCGGTTTTGACCTTTCCGAAAACATCCTTTATAGTTCCACCGATCGATGTTGTTGGCAGCGTCAACATTATACAACATAGAGTAAAAATAAAGATCTTCATTGTAAATATGAGAAACTAATACTCGTTCGCCTGTCAGGTCTTCATAGATAATTTATCTCAACTGAATTTATAAGAAGTGTCTGCGCTATATGATAACTTTTAACCTCCTTATCAGTCAGCGAAAACGAGTATGATTAGTTCCACGTATATAATATGTAGATAAAAAATTACATTAGGTAAATTATGATGGCGTAAATCTTTTTATTTTAACTTTTATATAAATTCAAAAATTTTGCTCAGATTGATTAACTTGGAGACATACATAGCAGATTTGACCTGAAAATAAAAATACCACTTAATATAGTAGGTATCTGAGAACGGTATAACAGCATTATTATAACTATGCATTGTTATGAGTATTATACTCGTGAAAGTAAAATAAAATACCCTGGCTCTAAATTGAACTGATAAAATTACATCGGTACTAAAATTATTAGTGTATCAAAAACTACATGCAATACAGTTATGTCTGTCTATGTTTAATAATACTATGGTGGTTTCTTTTTATATGAATAAACAAACTCAATAAAATATCTACCATTAGAATCTTTTCCGGCAAATTCCTAATGCATCACGTGCTTGATCAAAGGGGCATTGCGTTTTTGGTTCTCTTGGAACATAATTACACACAACTGTAGAGACCATCGCCAATATGATGCAACATACAGTAAAAAAAATGATCTTCATTTTTATAATATGTAACAATAAGCGTTCACTTGTACGGTCTTCGTAAATAACTTATAACAACTGAAATTAATGAAACCCGTTGTGCTATATGATAACTTTTAACCTTTTAATATATCAGCGAAAACAAACATGGCCAATTCCACGTGTAAATGACAAAATACCCATTAGATATTTTACCAAGGCAATTCAATCATGGCGGATTATCACACTATATTAAAAACTAGAATCTTGTTCTGTATTATGAACTTGTCGCCGCAGACAGTTTACAGCAGGCGTGACCTGAAAAGTGAAAACAGAAATACATAAATACTAGTTTTATTTTCTTCTAAACCCAGACGTGTGGTGTGGCCATCAGGGTCTCTAACTGGTGGCTAACTGTACGCGTCATTTTTATTTGTTTTGTCTAAGTGAGATCCTTACGAGTATATTGGTATATAATTAATAGGAGTGCCTATGACATATAACTGCTTTTTGATTGCCATACAGGCTTTGTTTATTGACATTAGATGCCCATATGTGAAAACATATCGTTGTATATCTACACATTTTTTTTTGTGTTTACAAATATTTTTGTATGTAACGAATAAACTTAAAAACTACTGGACCGATTTAAAAAAAAAACACCATTGTGACGCTACACTATCCCAGGTGATATAGGCTATATTATAACTTAAACTTGGGTTCGTTACTAAAACTCTAATAATGTTACCCAAGGTGTAAACAAATAACCTAAAATATTCCTAAAATCACGTGCGCTGCGAAAACTATTAATAGAAAGGACAACATACATACATGGCATCCCTCGGGAACGCGGGTGAAACCGCGGTGACAGCTAGTATGTATATATATTATTTTTATAAATATTATTAGGCCTTACTACAATCAAACATCCAAATTATAATTAGCTGCATACGATTTAGTGCTCGGATTTTAGAAGGGAGACCTCTCGTATGCTGTAATATCTCGAAAGTGTAAATACCTATTACGTGCAACTACACATTCAAACTTATTTATAATAGATTAGGTATGAATGGACATCATTATTTTTAACTACAAGCAATATTTTATAGCTTTTATAAAATAAATACTCAATAACAAAAATACCTTTACATCCTTTCTCGGCAGTGCCCTAATGCATCACGTCGTTGACCGAAAGGGCATTCTAATTCGGGTACTCTTATAACTTGACTACTCTTGACGGTTACCGACGAAGCTGTTGAAGTTGCCATTCGAATTTTTTCGTGAAAATTAAACACTACATGAGTTTGGAATGTTAAACACACATTCAACATCATCACTGTCATGAGTAACACAATTTTCGCGTCCATTTTAAAGTAATGCAAAGAGCACACTACGCTGCGCAATAATAAGGTGATGTATTAGATCACCATGGCTGCCTGCACACTCCGTTGATGTCCTTAACAGTGCCTCCTGTACATTTGTCGGTATTGATCGGTACATTAATCATACTAGGTTTTCCGTTAACTTCTCCGTGAGTTTTATTGCCATTATTGATATGCTTTCTTGGTGAGATGGAATTTTCAAAGTCCTTCACTGGATCCCCAAATATATCTAGTAAATCCTGAGCTGAGAAAGGTGCAGCAGCAGCACAAAATAATAAATGGACTAATGTACTGAGCACGAGTATCTGCGTCGGTACGGACGTCATTTTACGTTGCTAGAGAATATTGCTATCCACAATATGCTTATCTACCAATGGCCAGTTCATTCGACACAATTACGATAATGCTCCAACATGGTACAAACAATTTATCAGTACTTAATACTTTATATCCATAAAAGATAAATTCTTATTTATTTCAACAAGACAAACAGTCGTTAGTTGCGACAATTACAATGACCTAAATATGTAGAAATATATAGTTATGTACAAATTTTTGTGATGAGTATGTTTATAATTATATTAAGGTTAGGCTAATGTTAATAAAACAACTCGTTTGATAAGAATTAGGTAATTATGTAGTATATAAACAATGGAAATAATCAATAATTTAGTTTAAAGTTCATCTCTCTTTTTAAAATATTTTATTTAAAAATTATTTTGTAAATATAGAACCCATCATGTCAATGCTGTATTATATACTTTTAACTAATTCTTTCATCGAATGCTTATTAACTAAAAAATGATAATTGAATAATCCATGAACAATGAACTGCTTTTTTTCCATACCTCCAAAAAGAAGCTTTTATTTACTTCTCAGTGCAAATCAAAATATTTTGTAGCCGGTTTTATTTTTGTTAAATAAAAATTTGCGTTCTTAGTGTCCAAAGCTTCTCATTCTCAATATTTATCAAAGATAAAATATTAATATTTATTAACCAAAATTGAAACCCATTTCCATCTATTGAACATTGATTCCTATTTATCGAAGTTATGTCTGCCATTAAATTTCTTGTTTTTTTTAGTTTTTAGGGTTCCATAACCGAAGTGTTCCAACAGGACCCTATTACTAAGGCTTCGCTGTCCATCCATCCATCCGCCCGTCTGTCACAGGGCTGTATTTTTGAATCGTATTAGATAAACACTTAATTTTTTACAAATAATGTACTTGTGACATTATAATACGTGTGACTTAAGCAGTCCATGCATAGACTACTTAATTCACGAGCAGCGGCGGCCTTACCCATTGCGAGGCTCCGGGCGGCAGATCATTGCGAGGCCCTTTGTCCTTCGTGAAAAGTATGAGATGCGGAAGTAAGTCTGGTTGTTTGGTTTAGGTATTTCTCATGTTTGACAAGAAATGCTAAAGTTATACAAATAAATAAAATTTGAAATCCATATATTTTTTTTAATTTACTTGGGTTGCGCGAGGCTATTTTACTCTAGCTGGTGTGCCCTGGGGCTCGATTCTGTAAGGAAAATGACACTTACTCGAGGAAGTTTCGTCGCGGCCTCTATACTCTGTCTCAGTCGCTTACTACGCTAATATTACTAATTACGTGAGAGGTAAGCTCTCCGAGGCCTCCGTGAAGCGGCTCGCCGACAAAACTTGTATTAGCTGAATAAGGGGGCTAATCCGCATTTAAGTCATTGTAAAAATGGACTACTTAGGTCACAGAGAAGCGTGACTTAACTGCGGGCTGAAGTGACACAGTACTATAAAATATATAACTATAAAATATTGTCCGGTGGTACGGTCCCAAATACAGTCAATAACAAGTTCACTTGCACTTATTGTGTCAATTGACTTCTGTCATTCCTTTTATTGACAATACTGTATTACGTTCAATAAACACAATTGTGCATGTATCATCAGAATGACGCTTTCAGTTGTTTTATGGTTCACTGTGGCTTCTTAGATCTGAAACAGATAGAGTGATTTTAGAGCTAGGTTCAGTTATTAAAGTTATTTTATTTGGAATATTTAATAACTCACAATTCCTTATTTTTTCAAGGCCAAAAGAAGGTTCACGTCAAAAGCCTATAATTTTAAGCAAGGTAAAAAAAACGTAAGAGGAAAATCCCGTTTGTAAACGTAATGTTTATTTGCTATTCCACTAATAGATAAAAACATTCGCCTTCGGTAAAAAAATACTATTGTTGTGATTCACCACAGTGTTTTTTACCTATTTATTAATAACTAAAATACATTAACAACGTCACGATATTCACTAGAAGAGTGACTTGCTCAATCAATATAAAGTCCCTTTTCATATTTAATGTTTAGGTACATAATATGTATTATTTTAATGATCTGAGTATTAGTTGTATGTAGTTATATCGACGGGCCAGTTGGCTGAGTGGTTAGAGACCCTGACTGCCAAGCCTTAGGATGTGGGTTCGATTCCCACCGAACAAACAGTTGTGTGCATTAACATGTCTGTTCGTTCTGTCTGGGTGTTCTATATACGAATATAAAAATGTATTTGAAAAATATTATATGTAGTATATCAGTTATCTAGTAGCCATAGTACAAGCAGTACACGAAGCTTAAGGATGTAATGCTAGGCAAATGTGACACTGTAGTCAGTGAGGTTCATTCCTGCGATGCAGTGGGCACAAACTAATTTTAGTATATAATATGTAAATATAGTTAATTACCTAAATTAAATATATAATAGTATTGTTATCGAGCGTATCTTGCCAACAAGCTATATAGCTTGGCAAGGAAAATTGTATGTGTAATTTGTTATTTTTGCTTTGAAATAAATGATAAATGATTTTAAACTCTGCTTTCTTCGAGATCAGGTAACCATGTATGAAGAATGTCCTGGGGATATTTATTTATTTATATTATTAATTTGGTATCAAAATTAAAAAAAATCAAAACTATTCAGTTTAGGCCCAAAGGTCAAATTTATCGTGTACGTATCGTGTAGTTATTTAAGGATAATAAGCAATTGGATTCAACAAATATTTAGCTGCCTTTAAAAGGTCCGGGTTCGTTTTGTGAAGATCAATGAAACAGTTGACTAGCTAGTTAAAAGCTAGGTTACTAGTACCATAATCACGTTAAACTACTGGATTAATATTAATTATTCTAGGTTGATATTCCGAATGATAAAGGGCTCTTGTAGTTCATCATCGTGAAATTCTCGTTAGTGGAGCCCGCAATACAGAATCGCTTCACCGACTTCATTCGTTTCGTTCGCGAGGAAGATATACCTAGTTTTCGTGGAAAAACTGACCAATTTAAATTTTTCATTTTCTGATTGCATTTGTATTATTTATATTGTTTCTTTTTCCGCATTTTAGAGTAAGATACTAACGCGTTTGGACTCATTATTTGGTACAGGTGAAGAACTAGCTTTTAACATAATATATCTATAACAAAATATTAATAATCGGAAGATATGTCAGATCACACACAAAGAGTAGGGAGTCGTACTCGTCCAAGCAAGTAATAAAAATATTGAGTTTGGGGTTGTTGAACGCACTATTTTTATCCTTTTTTTTATTTATAGTTTTTTTTTGCTTGTATTTCTCCCCAATTTTCCAGGTCATAGTTGATAAGTCAGAGGAAAAGGACATACTGAAAAATCATTATAAATAAGACTATAAGAAAATAAATTTAACAGTGAAAGTAAAATGTGTTCTTGTTAAATTTTAGAGGAAAACTTTTTTTTTAGTTGACTAGTCATTATTGTTTTTAGGTACACCAAATGGTACAAAGTCGAAATGAAATTATCAGACTATGTTTGTCTGTATGGTCTGTATCACAGCAACTACAGAACCTATTGTCTTGTATATGTATATATTTTAAAGAAAAGGTTATCTAGGTTGAACTTGAAACATCGGAATCTCGACCTTTGTTTTTAAATACTTACTTAATATATTAAGTAAAGTATTTTTTATTTATACTTACATGCCTACCTTTTATAGTTATTGATTGGACTATTAATTATGTTGTGACCTGGAATAACATTTTTAGACTAATAAAGCTCATATTGCAGGTTCCTTCCGAGGAATTACTAACACCATACCCATTTTCTTCGTGAAACAGTAGTGCACTTGTATTACTGTGTTTCAATTAAGGTAAGGAGGCTGGTGGAATTACAGGTACATGAAACTTAATAACTTCACATCTCAGAGTTGACAACGCACAAGAACAGACGATGCCCCTGATGTTGCAAATGTCCATAGACGGCGGTCACCATAAACCATCAGGTGATATAAAAAATACGACTTCGAGCGTAGAAGGTATTCTTTATCATGATAGCTCAACAACTAGACTTTTGCGAGCTTGATTTGTTCACAAAAGCTACTGTCTTATGTATGTGTTTTAGCAGGTACGATTCAGCGAAAATGAGGTTCTATATTTCTTTGATTCCTTCACCGAATTTGCACCGATTTTCTTTATTCTCTCGATCTTTTTTATTAGAACTAAAACCTTTATACCTCTTTGGTTATTTTTTATCAAATAAACGTACAAAGCCAAGCACTCTTTTTGGTTAAGACTGTTAAAATTCGGATATTATTACGGGTAGCAACTCTACCGTTAAATGCTTTTATCGAAAATAGTGTAAATAAGAAAAATATGTTTATTTTCTTTAAAAGCGCGTGCTTTTAAAGATATTATCAAAATAATAATCCTTCTACTCATATCTCTCAATAAAATATTTATAACTATTGACACCATGCACCACACGCTTATTTTTTACATTATACATTTTATTATTATTTAAACTATTCTTAATTCAAATGTATTACAATTTATTTTCTATTTCATAGTTCAATCGCTAATCCTGGTATCCAAGTAAGGCTAACGGGTCTAACTGTTTAAAATATTGAATTATCATCGGTCCTCGATAAATCTACAAAGTTTGAATGAAATCTGACCGTTTAATGTGGGTCAAAATCGCGGTTACAAAACCAAAAGAGTCGGTTACAAACATACAAACAAACATGCAAACAAACATACAAACAAACATACAGCAGAACCTAATAAAAAAATAAAGCTACTTAATATTATTAATGTGAATGTTTGTAAAGAAGGAAGTACGAATATGTATATTTTTTACTCTCTCACACAAAAAATACTTAACGGATTTGGATGAAACTTGGCCCATAGATTGTTCAAAACCGCGAGGTTCCACCAGTACGATATAAAGAAGAACATGTAAAACCCACCCAGGGTGCAGCAACTAGCTCAACAAGTAAAAATTAACGAATATAATTATATTAATTTTTATTGAGCAAAATTGTTGTCTATCATAAACTTTAAAAATGTTTATATTTTCATAATTTAGAGGTTTGTAGCGTTGGTATGCATATCTCCTATCCTGGCATGTATTACGTTACACAGTAGCTTTGAAATGAAAATTTGTTATGTTATTTGTTTATAGTGTGACTTAGCAACTTTTCTCTTAGTAAATTTCTATTTGGAGTGTGTTACAATAACTAATTTTTTTATACCACATGGGCCGACATATAAGCAGGCGGTTCACCTGAGTGGTCACCGCCGCCTATGGACATTTGCAACACTACAGGCATCGCCAATGCGTTGTCACCCCTGAGACGTGAAGTTGTGAAGTTTCATGTGCCTGTAATTTCACCGGCCCCTTACCTTTTTAACCAAAACACAGTAATACATGTGCACTACTGCTACTCGGCGGAAATGGGTAAGGCGGTAGTTCTTCCCTGCACTTTTATTATGAACTTTGAACAACCAACAGGATAATTTGTAATAATCTTTTTAGTAAAATTATCCAATAAATATTGCAACAACACTCCATTGTGCGTGCGTACATTTCAAAGGCTGGTATAACGGACAAATATCCTTTGATGCCATAGCTGATATCACTGAGTGAAAAATGCGACATAAACGGCTCGTAAGCGCGGGAGGTATTTCGTGATTAAAATACCTATCTCTTAGAACATTATTTTATAATTACACTGTATGCGTCAACATTTATTTCAAATTTCTCGTGACACGTACCAAAATTCATACGAAAGGCGTTACGCTACAAAGGATGTGTAAATGGCAGACATTTTTTAAAACACCGGCCTCCTTTGTTGAAATAAAATTATAATTTTTAAGTAAATGTTATATTATAAATGAAAACAAAATACATCAGAATAACATACTTATTACAGATTTCTGTAAACATATACGACTAGTAAGGTATAGGTATTTGTTTTCATAAAAACGTCATATAAAATTAAAATTTATCCCTTGAAATATACTATATTTATTAATCGATACCACATTACAATTGAGAACAAAGAAACTGATTTATGCATGACATACAATTAACTGAATCTGACATGGAAATCGCTAATGACTACGATTTATGTTTTAATTAGCCCGTGTGTTTAAAGCAACAGATACAACTATGTAATTTAAATGTAACAACCGTCGAATTGATTTGCTTTAATGAAATTAATTAGTAGGGCTATTCATGCTTTATTTACATATTATTATTATTATTTTCCATCTCGTTTTAAAGGACCAAAGATCTTGTGAATCTAAAATACGTCAAACACAAATCGGTTGATCGATTTTCTTGTTTGGCTGTCTTGACTCAGTTTTTGCAATGTGTGCTTCGGAATTGTTTTGACTTCTTGTGCTGAAAAAATTAAAATATTATACAATTAGGTATAAAAATATATATTGATATGCCGATGACATTAAATTTAAGTTAACATGTTGTGGGTATTATTATATTACTACATTCCACGTTGAGGTTATAATAAATAACTTATTTTCTTTCAGGTAAAAGGACTACATTTTTGTTAGTATACACCTTATAATAAGTAATAGTTACACGTAAATATTAAATTAATTAGAGAAACAGAGCATTTATTGAGAAAACTATTGTTGACTTACTTAATAAAAAATTATTAATTTAAGAAATAATTATTTTTAGAATTGGGCAGTTATGTTCCCCGAAAAACCCGATAAATATAAGCTCTCTCCTATTACCGTCCTGTCGGCTAACGCTAAGCAAGAAAGAGTGAGAACAAACAACCTAGGTACTTAATTTGACATAAGTACATGTGTTTAAATACCTTCAAAAGATCTCTTTTAAAACATTCGACTGGTATTTCTTTTTTGTGTGTGAAGAAATAAAACCACGTCAGGGACCAGCCGGAATTTGTAGTAGAAAAAAAGATATACAGTTATCTTTTAGTTTAGTGTGTAATTTTTTTCACTCAGCTTAATTAAGTTTTGACGAGCCTTTACTTCTGGGTTGAAATTTAAAGGTTTTGCTAAGATCTAATAAGATCAATCAGAGCAATATGAATTTAATATTAATGTTATTTTTTATTTTTATGCTTCAGCGTGAGGAGGATTCTTTATAATCTTTGAGAACAAAATGACATGGATGTAACTTGAAGGTAACTAACTGGTACAATTACTATAATTATTGATTTATTTCAGATAGTTACCGATAAACTTTCTGTGCATCTCTGTTTTCTCTGTTGTCACATTTTTAGAGGGTTGAATGTTTTTATCATATCGCATTGATATTTAATATAAGAACTAGTTAAATCTAAATTAATAAAGTTTTTGTGGACACAAATTATTTTATTTCCACTAAAATTGTTCCCTAAGGGGATACTACTGGCGCCACCTTCCTCGACACTGCTTTTTTTTATAGTAATTATCCTGGGGAATTCTCTACACACGGCCATCTGACCCCAAACCAAGCAGAGCTTGTACTATTACCAGATAACTGGTATACTACATATATAATTTTTTTCTTTTCTAAATCTCATCCAGACATTTTCATGCAGACAAATGTTTGTCCTGGGTAGGAATCGAACCTACTGCGGGGTGGCAGTCAGGGTCTGTAACCACCAAGCCAACTGGCCCATCATAAAAGAAAGAACACATATTGCGCCGAGCCCTAATGATTGGAAACATGCCAGACAGATTAAAATACATACGTGATGACCACCGCTGGAACTATCCTTGCATTTATTGTCATCTTCTTCGGATGATGATGACGATGATGAAGATGAGGATGACGAGGACGATGATGAGTCATCATTTTTCCTTCTGTGACCCTGCAAATAGAAATGAGTCAGGTATGAAATACCAATAACACACGGTCAAAATAGATACTATAATCTGATAGATTAGTAACTATGCTTGGTTAGTCACTTTTATCAGTAAAAGTACTAAAATCAAGATATCATAGAATTACCTAACTTAATGAATGAAAATCGAATCATGACATGGATGTAGTCACTATACGTTTATTTTAACTATTTAGGTACGAAAACAAACAGACTAAAACAAAAATCAAGGTAATTTTGGATATTTGGTATTATTATGACTAGTCAGCGTGTTAGCAAGTATACTATGTGAGGACCAAACTGCCAAAACGAAGCAAACAGAGTTGTAACATTTTTACTCCTTAATATCTGTTGAAGTGGAAATAAAATAATATAACGCGGTAAAAGTTGAGGGAACAGTTTCATCATTATTGCTCATTAGAGCCGCAATTGAGGCCCGCTTGAAGAAACTCGCCATAACGCAAACATTCTCCGGGCAAATTGGAGTGTTTCACTGAGTTCTTCAGCTACGTAAGTAGGTGCATTTAATATACACAGATAAATCTATAGATAATTAAAATAAGCTTTGCTACTTTACTATATCTATAAATGTTATTTAATTCGTTTCAAAGTATTTGATTGATTTTTAATTTTGAAATTACTTCTCATCCACTCATGTCACACTTCGGTGCATTACTTATTACAAGAGATGTGTCTGGTATTTTACGGCCGGCTGCCTGACGCCAACTCTCTTGTTGATGTTGATATCAAAAATTCATAATTAATGATCATCGTTCAAATTACCTCAGGTGCTTTATTTGTTCACACAATAAGTCGTACTATAAAAAAACTCTATCTTAATATATATGTTTAATTCTTCTGTCCGTATGTACTCGTATGTTAGTGAACTAATCCGTTAACAGTGCGGCAGAACTGAAAACTTGAACAATAACGTTGTGCATTTTTACCGTCTTACGATTTTTCGACCAGGTCACGTGTCCTGACGCGAGCTTAACATTTTATACCCATCCCAAGAAAAGTGCTCAAAGCCGCTAAAGAAGTTTTCACTTAAAAAATTGTGTGTGTTCCAGTGGATTCGAGAATGGTTTAGATTCAATTGGACCCGATAGATGGCGCTGCGATCGAATTCTTGCATTGATTTTTGTTATGAAACTTTTGTATGAACTTATTTCGACAGGACGACGTCTGTTGGTACGTACCTATATTTTCAAGATTTAACAAATATATACTTACAGTGTTGCAATCATCTTCTTCAGATGAGGATGATGATGAAGACGACGACGAGGAAGACGATGAAGAGTCATTGCATCTCTGAAATAACACATGAGTTATTTTACATTTAATATTCTGAAAAAAGCCTTAAAAAATATCTAATTTAAAATATGGCACAATTATTAATCTTCTCAAAGATTATGTTTTTGTTCTTTTTCTTTTCTTTATTATATATAATACTTTTGTTCTGTTTGTCCGCCTATCTGTATAATATTAGTAAAGTTAGTTTATTTGAATGTTGGAGGTCTGAATCCGGATCTTAGAAACTACTTATCTGATTTCAATCATTCTTTCATTGATAGAAAACTACACTATTCCCGTGTTAAATAGACTATGTTATAATCCAGGGATGCATTAAACATCTCGGGAACGAGGTGAATCCGCGGGACAGAAGCTAGTCGCTTATAACTTGATATCTACGTCACGAATTGTGATGCTGTTACAAGAATACTTTAGGGATACCCTGAAGATGAAGGTATATTTTGTCGAGAATGCGAGTGATCGAATGGTTGGCATGCTCTGCAAATAAATTTATGCATCGTGAGAAGGCCGTGGCACAGTGGTAATATATTGAAAATTTGTTACCGAAGAATTGCTGATTAAAAAACTGTCCTAGACTTTGTTCTAACTCACCTACCAGTTTTAGCTATGGCATCACTTGGAGAGTTTGATGGTGATTGAGGTTGTGATCAACTACACTGACTGCGCCCGGAATGGACCTACCTAGGTAGGTATTTAAATAATAATGTTTTTCCTACTATGACAAACAAGAATAATATCGATTGACTATTTGTCAGGTACAAATATGGCGAGTTTACATAACTCTACTTTTTACCCGACTACGGTAAATCTAAATCACCGTAGAGCCTAAACTACTGAGCCACTTTTGATAAATATTGAATCAACCGGTAATTAATAAGTTGAATTATAAATGATATTAGTGTAAAACCTACCAAAACTTAATTATAACTAAATAAACAATAAATATCAGTCTTGTCTTACTCAATAAGACGATGACGGCAATCAGCATGTAATTTGTTTATAACTTTTTAGTTTTTTTATTTATCAGTAGTCGGGTTACAGTAATTCATTATTTATATACGTATTTTAAATAAGTACTCTCCTAGATAAAATCTAAATTATCTCTAAATAGGATACTCGTATAACAAAGTCACTGATTTTATCTGTCAGTTAGTCTTCTTTTTTTATTTATTTTTTTACGGCACAGGCTGACTAATCAGCAGACGTTCCACCTGATAGTGAGTGGTCTCCGTCACCTATGGACATTGGCAACACTAGAGGCATCTTGCGATGTCCACCCTGAGATGAGAAGATCTTAAGTCTCATGTGCCTTTAATTTCACCGGCCCCCTTACCTTTCTAACCGAAACACAGTAATACAAGTGCACTACTGGTTCACGGAGGGAATGGGTAAGGTGGTAGTACTTTCCCGGACAAACTCTGCATTAAGAGCTCTGCTACTCAAATATTATTATATAAATTAATATATTTAATATAATAATATCTTTAAATTATATATAGCTGAACCCTGCCACGCTTCGCTGTCGCACATTGTGATTGAATGGTTGAGAAATGAGAAACAAAACAAAGACGGTCGCGGATATGTGACTGATGCAAAAAATAGATAAAAACAATCCATGATGCAGATTATATATCGTGCTAAAATTTCAGCTTGATCAGTGCAGAACTTTTAGAGTTTTTGAAGCGTACACAAACCAACATAACAATTTTATATAATAGGTTGGGGAAAAAGTTCCTTCGCATTTTTTAAGAAAATTCAAAACATTTTTAATATAGTTTATTTACATTTAACTAAAGTATGTAGGTACCATTTTGTTCGATAACTTTTTGCCATCTTGTAGGGAGGGACATGATCCCATTGCTATAGAAATTTTGGGGCTTCTGATCAAAATACTGCGACAAGTGGTTTTGACAGTCCTCTCGTGATGTTAACCTGACACTGCCTAAAGAATTCTGAAGAGACCGAAACAGGTGGAAATCTGAAGGTGCAAGGTCAGGACTATACGGCGGATGCATTAATACCTCCCAGCTTAACTCTCTTAATTTTTGCTGAGTGGCTAAAGATGTGTGAGGTCTAGCGTTATCATGATGAAAAACCACACCCCTTCTGTTGATTAAATACGGCCGCTTTCTCTCAACTTCTTGCTTTAATCTCATCAGTTGTTCGCAGTAGAGTTCAGAATCGATGGTCCTGCCTGGTGGTAACAGCTCATAATGAATAATGCCCTTCCAATCCCACGACACACACAGCATCACCTTGTTGCGAGATAACCCGGGTTTCGCCACAGTCTGTGAAGCCTGACCGGCCTTTGACCACGACCTTTTTCGCACATTCTTATCGTACGTGATCCACTTTTCATCACCAGTTATCAGCTTCTTCAAAAATGGTTCGGTTTCATGACGTCGTAATAAAGAATCACAAATGAGTACACGGTTCATTAGGTTTCTTTCAGTGAGCTCGTGAGGTACCCTGTATATCTAGCTTTTTTGTGTATCCAGTTTCTTTAAAATGCGCCAAAACTGTTTTGTGGTCAATTCCCAGTTCTTCAGCTACGTCGTAACTACTGATATGCCGATCTTGCTCCACTTTTTCAAAATGGCATCCATTTTATCCGTAATGGGGCGACCAGAGGGACGTGCATCTTTGACATCAAAATTTCCGGATTGAAAACGCTTAAACCAAATTTGTGCTACTCTCACAGACACTGCACTAGGTCCATAAACATCGCAAATTTTTTTCGCGGCTTGCGTTGCTTTATTACCTTTTTTGTAAAGTAAAATTTTAAAATGAATCGAATTTCTTCATTAGATTCACTCATCTTGGCGGTACGAAAAACAAATGCAAATCACACATTTTCCTAATTTGAATTTGGAATTATGTTCTTTAAAATTTAAACTTTCAATGATACCAAAACCAGCCAGATACAAATAGTATAGCCAAAGAGATTTTATTACAAGTTCATACATACTATAATGCGAAAAGACTTTTTCCCCAACCTAATATATAGATAATTCTTTTATAAGTGTGTTGACAGTGAACTCCTCCTAAACGGCTGGACCGACTTGAATGAATTTTTGTATGCGTTTGGGTGGCGCCCTGGATGGTTAGGATTCACAATTGGACCCGGTAGGTGGCGAGCGAATTCCTGCATTTTTGTATGGACTTATTTCGACAGTACGACGTCTGTCCGGGCAGCTAGTTATATATATAAAATAAGATTATTACTAGTATGGACTTTGAAGCGGTGTTTACTATAATTAACACACAAATATTTACTTCAAGCAACTATTAATTGAATCTTTACCAAAGTGAACTAAGAGACGATAATATAAATAACGAGCGATAGATGTGATTCCAAGATCGCAGGGTTCACAGATAAATTTCGCTTCGTAGATAAAGGATTTAGGACAGTTCAATGGGTGAAGGTTCTGTTATTTTAGTACTTATCGATTATATTCAATAATAACAATGAGATTTTATTTCTGTGGGATATATATGCCACCTCATCCTTATATAAATATGAGGTATCTGCCCCCTTATTCAACTAGCACAAACTTCGCAGGCGATTCACGGAGGCCTGGGAGGGCTTACCTCTCACGTGATTAGTAGTATTAGCGTAGTTAGCGAAAGAGACAGAGCACGGAGGCCGCGACGAAACATTCTCGAGTTAGTGTAATTTTCCTTACAGAATTGAACCCCTGATCCTAAAGGACATGATGTATGTTAACCAGATTATTGATATACTACATATACTATTTTTTCAATATTAAACGTAACCCAGGTGACAAGGAGTCCAGACATTTTAAATCATATCTTAATTTTATATACAGATTAGGAATTTATTATTATTTACTAACTGTATCCAGCGGTTTCACCTGCGTTCCCGGGAGACTAATAATAACGATCCTAGGCCAGTTGGCTGGGTGGTTAGCGACTCTGACTGCCAAGCCGAAGGTCGCGGGTTCGATTCCCACCCAGGACAAACATTTGTGTGCATGAAAATGTCGGTTTGTTCTGTGTCTGGATGTAAATATCTATATAAGTATGCATTTAGAAAAAAAATGTAGTATATGTAGTATATCAGCTATATGGGATATTATCTTGGGATATTATCAGCTATCTGGTTTCCATAGTACAAGCTCTGCTTAGTTTGGGACCAGATGGCCGTGTGTAAAGAATGTCCCGGGATATTTATTTATTTATATTAATCTATAAGGTTCTAGACCCTTTATTCTGGATTTAAAATATTAGAAGAATTAGTAAGGTAAAGGTGATTTATTATTTTGACATTTTTTAGATTATAGAAAGAATTTAAAGACATTTAGTCACACTTCTTAATATATTTAAATGTCCCCAGGACATTTTTCACATATCTTACTTAGAGGTTACCTGATCCCAAATTAAGCAGAGTGTACTGATTGTACTATTGCTATCAGGTAACTGATATAATACATATACTTCATCACTTTTAGTAGGTAAATAATTCATGCAACTTACATCATTACTGTCAACATCATTTTTGCAACGGCGAGTGTTTCTGGAAACAATTTTTGAAAAACTTTATTTGGGAAAAATATTATTGGTCAATTTTCGTGATGGATAAGAAATGGTTTCTTACTTGGTAGAACATGATCTTGCCTCAGTCATTACTGCAACAGCCATGATTGCCAGCAGGATCACAATTAATTTATTCATGACTGAAACTTCTGCAGATGAAATAAATATTAATAAAAGAGCTTTTGAAAAAGTATTACCTAACATTATTTTATTCAATAATCAAATTGTTAATAACTTTATTAATGTTGCTTTATTAATATTATAATAATTTGTATACAAATCTAATAACTATCACGTTACGCGGCCTACGAGTTAAGCCTTATTTCCACCCACGCCTTCCAAATGTTTTGTTATCCAACAGAAATATACAAATAATTTAAATAATAACATAACCGTCAATTTATTACGAATAAATATTGTCAATATATGAATAAACATTATTTTAAAACCATAAGTGCATATACAGAGTGTTACAAAACTACCCGTAAAGTTGAAAGAAGGTTAAATGGGGCCTTATAACGAGTTAATTCACAATATTTAAAAACAGTAGTAACGCTGCCCAAAAAAATAAATTTTAGTAGTAGTAGAGCTCTTAGTGCAGAGTTCGTCCGGGGAAGTACTACCACCTTACCCATTTCCGCCGTGAAGCAGTAATGCAATTGTATTACTGTGTTTCGGTTAGAAAGGTAAGGGGACCGGTGAAATTACAGGCACATGAGACTTAACAACTTCACGTCTCAGGGTCGACAACGCATTGGCGATGCTCCTAGTGTTGCAAATGTTCATAGGCGGCGGTGACCACTTACCATCAGGTGGACCGTCTGCTTGTTTGTCGGCCTAAGTGGCATAAAAAAAAAAAATACACAGATTTTTATGAATGAAAAATAGAAAAACTATTAAAGTAGACAATTATTAGGTAAAATAGGTACGTAGGCCTTTCTGTTAAATAATTTGGTTTCCTGACATGACAGCGTACTAGGGTTGTTGGCTTTGATAATTAATTATATTTTTACGGGGTATTTTTTAACACGTTGTATAAGACAAATATTTACGGTATTTTTTTTTTGTTTTTAAATTCCGCCAATAATATTTCACTTAGGCTAACATTACATAAAATTAATCAAAACAAATAAAAACTTAGGAAATCTGAACTTAACTTTTTATTGCTGAACTTCAATGCGCCGATCCGATCAAGTGATTTGCACTGACTGGATTTTATAACAACTCAATATTGAGGGATAACCTATTTAGTGATTTATAGCACACTAGGACGTAATCAACAGAGGTCAATTTGATAATAGTCGTATTCAGTGCCAAAACAAATGGGCTCAGTAATAATTATCTATAAATGTGCATGTTGAAAACAAATATTCATTTTTATTTTACAATTGCAATCAATACACCATTTATGTAAGTAACTAGCTGTTCCCCGCGGTTTCACCCGCGTTCCCGGGGGATGTTACATTTCCCGGGATAAAACGGACGCTATGTGCTATTCCAGAGTATAATATCTATATAATATATTAATCGCAGCGCACGAAGCGGAAGCTCTCAAGAAGAAAAAAAATCCCGATTTTGAAATATTCATTGGTGCTCCGCTCTTATTAGTTTTAGCGTGATGGTATACAGCCTTCCTCGATAAATGCACTATCCATCACTGAAAGAATTTTTCAAATCGGACCAGCGGTTCCTGAGATTAGCGCGTTCATACAAACAAACTCTTAAGCTTTATCTTCTATATATATATAATATATAAAAATGAATCCCTATTTCCTTTGGTCACGGCATCACGCATGAACGGGTGGACCGATTTCGTTAATTCTTTTTTTGTTGTGTTTGTTTTTGTCAGGAGAAGGTTCTTATGAACGAAAAAATTATGAAAGTAGCGTAGAAAATTTGAAAATTTAAGAAATCTTAATAACCATATTAACTGTCAGTCGTTTGACAGTTGCAGTTGACTGAATGCGCGCTGCAAATATCGCTTATCGGAATGAGTCGGAATTATATTGATAAAATAATTAATTTATCATTTCTTAGTGGACATTTACATCGGAAAATTGTATTGTAATGTAGAGTGAGTTTTTTAAGAAGTGTTTGTTCATCACGGTTAGATCAGATCGTCTTCACGCATAATATTAATAGTTTAATTGTCAAGATTTAACAATATATACTTGGTATTTTATTTTGATTTATGATACCAATTTGAATTCTATATTTATAGAAGACAGGACAACGTCTGCCGGGTCAGCTAGTATTAGTATATATAAACACGCACGCAAGAGATCTACTCGCACAAACAATAATACTACCATTACAAACATTGGGTATTATTTGTGTCATGTCATACAAGCTCAATTCACTTTGCTTTATCTGGATTATTCGATAAATAGTCCGTCGTCAGCGAGAAAACAAGCTCCTTACACAAATAGAAGGGATTTTAATATCCTTAAGTAGTGATGATACTGGCCTTCTCTCGTATAAAAGACTTGCAAAGTAATCCACAGAAGGCGTACAGATATCTCTCGAATCTGCCTGAGTCATCGCATCCTTTTCAAATAAATACGAAATGAAAAGAGTTTGAAAAAGAAACATCTATTTTTCATAATTCGATTGGTATGTGTGTGTTTACAGATTTTGTAAATGATTTAAATATGTTAGTATTTGGGAGATTTTACAGGCACATGACACTTAACAACTTCACGTCTCAGACCATGACAAGGCTGTGGCGATGCCCCTGGTGTTGCTAATGTCCATAGGCGGCGGTGACCACTTACCATCAGGTGGACCGTCTGCTTGTTTGCCGACCCAAGAGGAATTTTTAAAAAGTGCAGTAAATCTGTAAACTTACGTAAACGTTGAAATCTGGTAGAAATAATGTACGTACCGTACCTTTTTTAGAAATAGTAATATAAATGGTACGTTAGGCGAGCAATAAATCTCATTGGTTATGGTAACCTATTTGGTACCTATTTATAAACAAAGTACCGAAACAATCTTTCCGTTATAATTTACTATTAAGGTAATATGTTCTTATCGAATGAGTGATTACCTATGAAATTGCTTCCGTTGACAAACTTCGTACTTATTGAATTTACCTTCAGCTAATGCTAAACGTTACGTACTTGAAGTAAAATTATGAACTGGTTTAAACTTCTCGATGAAGTGGAGTTCGAAAATAGCATTATAAATTCAGCAGTTTACAATCACAGCGCTACCTACTTGGCGAAGGCAAAAAACCTTGGCGGGAAACTCGTTCTAACTTTTCCTATTTTTCTGCGTTAATTTCACCTGAACCCATTACACTTTGCAACAATTCTTAGTGCGAACGTTTCTATTAGGCTGTTCAAATTGCATTTTAAATGACTTTGTGAAACTTTCAAAGGTACTTATATCTGGAACTCTTAACTTACATTTAAGTTGTTGAGTGAGCCTACTGAGTCTGGGTACAAAGCTTCGATTTTAGTTTAAATTTTAATATTTATTTTAGGTACTTATATAATTTATACCAGAATATTTTATAATTTATAAGTTTATATTATTGTAGTCATTACTGAAACTTATCATTTACGAAACATTGATAACCAGATAACTTATGGCTCTCTCACTTTCAACTTGTCACGCAACTTGTATGGTAGGTACGGTTCGTAAGGGTCGAAAGTAGAAGTAAAGTGTAAAAGTAGTATCCAAGTTGAGCAATGAAATGTTAAGGATGAATAAGTTAATTGGCCCCCGGAGCGTATCGGCGGGGCCTCCTGTGGCACAGAGGAATGCATTTAAATTGGATTTTAAGAGTAGAAATCACCGGCGTGCTCTCCGCCTCTCCCAGCCTTGTTAGAGCCAATCTCAAAGTTTACGTAAACGAATAAACCTTCGCCGTGAAACCAAATTTATCGGTATCAATTCAAACTACGGCTATATATAATAACTGGGACCGTATTTAACTGAACTGTGGAATGAATGTCGGGACTGAAGAGTTTTTCAGTTTTGTACTCTGTTTTTTGATTGAAGTACTTTATAGCTGACGTCGTCGTATCGTAAACTGCCACAATATTATATTATTCGCTACATGTGTTATTGTTCCCCTTGTCACAAATAAATTTGTTTCCTTCTTTCTTTACTTATTTTGAAACGTCTTCTTGAGTTATTTTGTTTATTTTTTAATCTATCTATAAAAGAAACAGAATTTACAATCAAGTTTATAATATTATTTGAACTAATAATCTAATAGCAGACTTTAGACTTTTAGAGTTTTAACTAAATACTTTTCCGCCAAATATTGAAATAAGTAGGTGTATGTATAATAACTATAGTGAAAATTATGTAGAAGTGTTCTCGTAAATGTGGGTTTACGTTTGTAGTGTCGTTCTAGAAAATCATTACGATCAAGTGGAATTGCCTCGTTTTTACTCCACCCGCTACTAGGTACTCGTGGGTACTTCACTTTATGCCGCTTCTGTAGTTACACTTTGAAATTAAGCTTTAAAGCGAATTAATGAATTAAAACCCGTCTGCGCAATTAACAATTTAACTTCTTTATGTTGTAGGTAAGTGGGTTCCTAATATATGTAACACTAGCTGTCCCCCGCGGTTTCACCCGCATTCCCGAGAGATATTACATTATTTTGTTTTTTTGGCAGCGATGGTTAGTTGGAATTTTTTAGGTAATTTGTTTTTCACCTTTGTTAGATTATTGGAGTTTTAGTATTGACTTCGTATTATAGTTTTTATGTACCGCTCAAACTAACATAGATCTTACTAACAATACTGGGTTTCTGTGTTGCCTGAAGGAATCAATTTTATTATTAATTAGTAGGGATCCCATTAAAAAAAATTGAATAAATCCTACGTTTCTCTATGATAATTGTAGCTTTCTAACGGCAAAAGAATTTTTGAAAACGGTAAAGAAGTTTTTAAGTTTATTCGTTACATACAAAAATACAAAAACACAAATCTTTGTTCTTTATAATACTAGTGTAGATAGGTATCACACATGAATAATGAGATAAAGTTATATAACAACAAAATTTCATAACATTTATATATTTTTAGAGTTCGTCCGGAAAAGTACTACCTTCCCCATTTCCGCCCTGAAGCAGTAGTGCACTTGTAATAAATACAATAATGTGTTTCGGTTAGAACGGTGAGGGGCCGGTGAGTACCGGTGATAAGTCACATGTGCCTTTATTTTCACCGTTTTACGTGAAGTTATTAAGATCTCTGGGTCGACAAAGCATTGGCAATGCCCTTAGTATTGCCAAGCATGTCTATAGGTGGCGGTGACCACCCACCATCAGGTGTACCATCTGCTAGTTTGCAGGGCCATGTGGTATAAAAAAAAATGTCATTCAATTTCTACCCTTTAGCTTACTCAACTATGTAAAAAAAATACTCGATCGACATGTTACCTTTATAGAAGACTTTATAGGCCAGTATTAAGCGTCGGATAATCTCTTGTAATACATCAATAATGATTTGCGGTATTATCTTGTGCCTTTGGAATATTCACAGAACATACATGATGTATACTAATTAGGATAAGCTGTCTTACAACTGTAACAACTTCACATCGCAAAGCTCTTTTCACTTTGCGTATCGAAATCTGTAATCTTTAGTTCTGTTATATATGCCTGAATACGTACATAAGTGGTATTAACGAATTGTGATAGGTACATCATTTTCAATCAATCAATCCATTGGCAGTTTATGTGCCGAGATAACATCAATTACGATATTAAGGGGACGTGAGCTGCGGTCTCAGGAGAAATTCAATAGTATTGTTGAATTTTCGCAAATGCTCTGCGGTGTCGCTCTCAAACTGTGCGACAGCCAGGCTCTAGGGCGCACCATTGCTTGTCGGGTCTATACAACAGAATATTGAATGCGTATGTGATAAAACATCACCTATTTAACGCTATCAGCTGAGGGGATTTAAAGGGGATGGCCCTTTAAATGGGTTGTAGACTTTCTATGTTTCTTGCCGGCTCTTCTCAGTTGAAGGTTGACTTCTGAACCGGGGTAACGTTGAATACAGTAAATTTCAATTTAACCTTTATTAGTACCATCCGCGGGCCTAAACTGAGTTAATGTTTTTCATACTCTCATTGCTAATAATTTGAAACTGTATTAAGGCTTGTTATTAATATATAATAAAAATAAATACCTATTTATATAGATATTAACACCCAAACAAAGAACAAACAGACATGTTGTGCACACAAAAGTCTGCCCAGAATTGGAATCGAACCCACGACCTGCGGCATGGCGGTTAGGGTCTCTAACCACCAAACCAAGTGAGGTTTCAGTGCTGAACTTTACCTAGGGGATTTACCAATTATTCCATTAACAAAATTAGTTTTATGTCGTTTTTTAAGTTTTTATGTCAGTGGGCTAACAAAATAAAATAATTTTTTTTTTATAAATTATTTTTTTATTATTTTAGGTTAAAGGAAACTTATTATGCTGGGAAAATAATATACATCTTCAGATCTGCAGGCAAAACCACAAGGCTAAAAGTAAGTAAAAAGAAACTAACTACAACTACTTACAATAAAAGTACAACTTTACATATTATTATTGAACATAAGGGAAAATTTCTCATGAAGTTTATTCCGATTTGTTACAGCATACATGCGACCTACTGAATTTTTGTTACTCATCCACTAACCTGACCGGGCTGTCCACTTAACTTGAATAATGATGTGCGAGGGAAAGGGATCGGAGAGGTGAACCGGCAAAACGCCGGAGGTCCATACAATCTGCCCACCAAATGGTTCATGCCCGATCGGAAAACTAATTCTTTCTTTCCTTTACTTTTTCAACTTCATTAGTTTTGGTACCGCTGGGTAGTGGAAGGAGAAGCGAGGTGTAGGAAGTGAGTTTAATGAAAATCACACTATGGAATTGTATTCCAATTGGTAATATGATACAGAGAGCGAATCTTAGAACTAAGTGACAATAACCTACGATATACGCTATATTAGTCGTTAAGACGTTTTAGTATGTCAAAGAATATTCAAATTTCAAAACCATTTTTTGAGGGCATTTATGAAGGTGAAATTTAAAGTTACTGAAGCTACTAACGGTTCGGAAGCAGGAAGCATGTCAACAAAATTGAGAAGAAACGGCAAGAAACTCAGCAAGGTTTCTTTTTTTTTTAACTTATACATAAATTATTGTAACCTACCTACACTTTTTTATACTACTCTTCTCTATAAAAAAAAATATTATATATTTATCTGCCATGAACCTAGCTAATTAGATAAAAAATCGTATTTATTGACATATTATTTATATGGTCCCTAATAATAAAATGTAAGCAGAAGGCGGCGATGTAGTTGCGGTGCGTAACCCCGTGGAAAGAAAACGGCTTTCTTTACGAGCTATTCCGCTGAGCCAATATTTCTCCGCGACAGTGCGCGCCATCATAAAATAAAACGAAAAATTCCAACGTACTGCCTCTAGCCGCCATGAAAATCATAAGAGGCGAGATTTTATGGCCTTTCGGTGCGAGTACCACTCGTCGCCAGGTGATTAATAACATAAACAATACAACTGGCTTCTATTATTATTGCGACCACTGATATAGAAGCCTGACTGCCTAAAGATCGATATGAATTGACTAAACTATATTATCTCTAGATATTATATTTTCAAACAGTAACCAGCATTTTATGTATAGATAAATAAATAAATATTCAGGAACATTACTTACGTAAGAAGTAGGTAGGACTACAATTTAGGACGTACCTCTGAAATCCTTTTTTTAATCATAAATACCATTCCGATACGGCAGGTACGTGAATGGGCATATGGAGTGCACTTATTATGTTGTGAGCTTGAGTCTCGTACGACAACCGCTTGACAAAATACTCCGCCAATTGTGTCGGAGCACCGCCCTCAATTGTTCGAGATGAAAAATGGCCTATTCGGATTGTTCATGAACAAATGCGTACCGTGCGGGTCATTACGCTTTGTTTTAGGAGTAAGTACGACAAAAAATTCAGTGTAAAAAGCTGAAATTTCTGCTTCCGCCCTCTTGAGCTGTGAGCAAGCAGTGTTTAAACTACGGCCAATTGTTTCGCCCTGAAAAATTATATCCACACCAAAGTATTCCTCTTTTTATTTTGAGCACAATGGGGCACTTATACATTAATTTTCTTCATGAATCTACTTTTCTTTTTCGCAAGTAAAAATGTAGGATCGTGATATTGGACGAATAATAGCTAAAGATGAAAATCGTCGATGGAAATCATAACAAGAGATTTTACTGCTCGGCATCCGATTGGAACGGGATGCCAAAGATTGTTTCAGAGCTCGGGCAGGATTGAGGCGATAATAACAATGTCGTCACTTCCTCAATCTAACTTGTTCAATATTTCCTGTAGAACCGATTCGCAATAAATTTTTATACGTCTGGAATATTTTTATGCGACAAATTTTCGAACTAGGCTTTTTAGGAAAATACCTTCTCGTGAAATTAGTAAGAGTATTAGGGTCGAGACATATTTGAAATAATATCTAATGAAATAAAATCAGCGTAAAATCCTTTATTTGACTGATAAATATATTTTCCATTTGAGTAGTTAATTCCCTTTTATAAGACAATCTCATTTTCCCATCAGTGTCGAGGTAATTTCTTGTGATTCGTCGTTCGACGCCGCCTCAGTCCCGACGCGACCCGATGTTTACAAGTCACTTTACGAGCCATGTAATTACTCTCATCGTAACACAATTACCGATGTGGTTTGTAAACCATTGCGAAATTAATTAATGACGACATTATTTAATCATACCATCTGATCTTAATATTAATTATATCCGAAACACATTCTGTTTTAAAACGTGATCACTTTATATACTAAAAACAATCATTTGGAACGTTATAAATAAATTGAATTTACGAACATATTTATGTTTTCTATTTTCCAACCATATAGCTCAGACATTAAACCTTACACGGTACAACTCAATATACCTAGTTACAATTTGTTATTTATGTACATACATCACTGCACATTTTAAATTGATTAAACAAGCCGTTTTATTTGTTAAATGAATAAATTCATTAATCCTATAAACAAAATAGATGCGGCCGTAGATCGGTACAATTCATTTAACTCTCAGGTATCCGCTCATCTAGATACCTACCTGAAATAACTCTCAAAGCATGTTTTAAACTCATCATATCAAAGTTATCGGGAGGGATGAATGGTCATTAATTAATTAAGGTGAACCCTTCGCGATATGTCCCTGAGGATCCATTACTTAATTAACATTTGGTACTCATGTGCTGGTTTCGGACTATGCTTTCAAATTTACAGCGATAAGGCTTATTTTACTAGAACTTTATCTTATGATCATCTTCAGGTAGCTTCAGTCGCTTCTTTGGGCTTTTATAATTTACCTTTGATTAATAAAATCCATCAGCGTCTAATTCAAAAGAAAATAACACTCTATATTTCACCGGTCATCCGTCTCGCTCTGTAATATTACTATTTCTTCCCAAGAAAGAACAAAAAGGCTGGCGTTACTGAAAACCAGACTTTACTTATGCATTTTATGGCCGTCGGTAATATTTATGAGGCCCAGGTGAGCGCAAAAAAACAGTAAGCACCTAATTGCAAGCGATTTTTTTTATATAAGTATTAGACAAAATGTTGTACCAAAATAAAAAATATGCACTGGAAAGGAAACAAAAACAAGCCATCTTCTCTCGAATGAGTAGTTATTTATTTTTATAATCGCAACCTTATTGCTTGTTATCTTTCTTTTAGCACCCAAGACTTAAGAAGCCATTCTATAATCCCTGTATTAAGAGTTATTCGTGGCGGGGGATTTAAAACGTGTTTTTCCCTACTTTCAGAGGCCAAGGCGTCGCATACCGCTATCCCGGAGGATTCCATTCCGAAAAACCTCCATAAATATTTCTTACAGTATTTGTATCTTCCTTGGAGTATCGTTAGCACAATGTTTCCCTTTTTTCCTCCAAGCCCGGTAAGCATCTGCTCCCACCAACTGTAAATATTTGACTATTATTCTATTGTTATGTTTAATAAGAAAATAAATCAATATATACGGAACTTGTGTGAAAGATTCTTTAGGACAATCTATTTTTCAATAACCTTTGGCATTTTATGGATTTATCGTAAGTTTTCTACTAAAAGAATACCTAAAAGAAAAAATCTTTTATGTGAATATATTTTCCCACTATTTGTAGTAAGTTGGTAGAATAAACGATATCTTTACTGTCTTACTACGGTACGGACATTATTTACAAAGGGAATCCCATAATGTGAACCATTTTATATCAATTAAGTAGCCGCGTTCAGGCCAAAATAATAATCAAGACAATATGTTGGAATAGCCGTAATTTGTATTCATTTTCGGTTCTGGGTTCACCTCGATCTCGTAGCTCCTGTAGTCAACGTGAGAGAAGGGAACCATTTGAAGCACACATATAAAATATTACGTAGACACTATGGTACGTGACAACGAAAGCACTTTAATACATTTGCTCTGAACGTCATTACAGTTTATCGCTACTTTGGCGCGGACCCGAAATAAATAGCTGCTATCAAAGAGCGATTACACAAACTGTTCACAAGCTCATAAAAAGACAAACATTACGAAATCTCTGGTGTCAAAGAAAAATAAATCTGTAATAAAGTTTAACAGCTTCGACGACAATAACGTTTGAATGATAGTAACAAAATATAGAGGATTAATTCGTTGCAGATGGAGTAATACATGGATTGGTGTCCCTATGAAACAGACTGTTAAAGAAAAGTACATACCTAGGTATTTTAAAAGTTTTAGCGCAAATAGTAAGTGATCAATCACACATTCGAAGCTAAAGCCATAAGATCTGTAAAATAAAAATAAATAAAAGTAAATAGTCATATGCCTATGTCTCTTTCACATTTTCTTTTACTTTAAAAAAAATATTTAAATGACAATGCTTGTTGTGTTCGCTCCAGCAGGACACATATTTATGTACAAAATCTTATTTTGAAAAGATTAATTGCTGAGTTTATTGCCGGCTCTTCTCAGTAAAAGCAACCTTCCGAATCGGTGTTAGAGTTTAACCATTCATAAGTGCATGTAAGGCCTATTTGAATAAATATTTCATTTTAGTTACCATAAAACATTAAATTTGAATCGTCATATATACTACCTGCAAAATCCATACACAATCACTTTAATAACAAATGTACTCCCGTAGTCACGAGAAATGTCAGTAGCTTCCATGATATTTCTCTACTTGGACATTTTATACAAAGAAATGCTAGATGTATGTAGGCTTCTAGTATAAAGTATTGTTTTGACTCACTAACTCTAGTACGGTCTGCAATATAAGTAAGTTAAAACATCCATAATATAGAAATTTATAAGTGCAATTTTTTGCAGACACATATTTCCAAAACCTTTGTTGACATCATATATCTGTATTTTATAAATTCAAATCTATTCAGCTAAGTACTTATATTGACGATTGTACCAACTTAATGGATTTTTTAGATCCGGAACGTAAAGTCCGTTTATATCATCCACTTTTAAGTTGCGTGTTGTTTGGAAAGCGCAGTATAAATTTTATTGCATATATTTTGAAGGTATCGAAATTCAAGCTTAATTGTCAATTTACGCCGTTCGCGTTTATGTGCTCGGCAAAAACATCTGGCCTCTTGATTGCTTACGTTTTTATGTGCACTTAGATACTCAAACGCCACTCTCGGGAAAATGTACTCAGGTATCTAAATAATGCAATCACAATGCTCCACATTTATGAGTAAACGTATTTATATGCAAATTGATATATTGGCTGGGAATGGTACGAGATCCAATAATAATTACTCTTACCTACCTGTTACAAAAGATTGCATGTCAATACACTCAGGTATCGACAGGTGCCTGGAGATGTGTATATCCAGATTGTGATATTCGTAGATGTAGCAGCACTCACTGATTCCATTAGCTGATTAGCTAACGTTCAGTCTGATCACATTAATTTTCAAACATGTGCCATAGGCTTACAAAATGTAGCTTTTATATTATTACTAGCTGTCCCCCGCGGTTTCACCCGCGTTTAGTTTTTAGTTGATCAGACTAAGGAAACACATTATTCCATACAAAGTTTGCAAAAATCCTTTTTTAGTGCTCCCCTACCTTATAAAAGGAACCTCTGTCCAAAATTTCTAGTTTCTAACCCTTATAGTTTAGGCCCTGCGTTGATATATCAGTCAGTCAGCTTTTCTTTTTTATATATATTGGTGCTTTTTCCTATATACCTATTTGTAAAATAGCAGCGTGAATTTCCCAATAATATTATCTCTGAAAGCGAAACCATGTAGTACGATCCTTTGGGGGATTTTAAGTAACCGCATCCCAAGGGTCAACTGAAAGGTTTGACCATACAACCAGCATTCATCAAACTGAACGAACAATAGCTGCAAATGAAACAAATACATGAAGTTATATATAATATGTTTTGCTAATGAACAATACGTAACTTCCTCATGAAACCTACAAATAAATAAAACCTGTGCGCCTTGGTAACATCTATTTGATAATATGAAAATATAAAAAGCGGATTTAATTTTTACAAGAATTAAGCTGAAAACAAACATAACAGACCAGTTTATTACTTATAGACTAGAACTAGGTACAATGTGAAAATTTATTCAAAGGACTATAGTTTCAATTCAATTCGCAACAAAAATAAAACACGTTCATTATAGAACAATGAATTTGTGATCACTAGCTTTATCCAAAATCATGATATGTACATACATTTTTGTATGAGTACCTAAACAAACATTATAATGAATAATAACAAATATAACTGCAAAAAATGGGTCTTACAGAAATCTCTTAAACTTTATCAAGTAACAGACTAAAGATACTGCAAATTATGTATTTAAATATTCATAAAAACTATCTATAATTGCACATAAGATGTTAGTAAACGTTTGTTGTAGCTACATAATACGAGAACAGGCATTTGAATAGCCCCTAGGTATGTTAGTTATTCAGCGCGTGACTCGCTGGGCGGCCAGCCCGCTCCCTCGTAAATCAAACTCGCCATTCGCTTATGCATTATACAATTTTATTTGTGCGAGTCCGCTGAATAGGTAATAAACTATGGCAGGTGAAACGTTCTGCGTGTCCGAATGCGCAGGGAATTTGAAACGTACGCAAATATTCCTGTGTTTACTACGTTTTACCGTGGCAAAACTCACCGTGACAGCCGAGCGCTGCATGCCAAGTGGTGGATTGAAAGCCTCTAAAACATCAAAACACCAAGTAATACTATAATGCATATAATATCTTCACAACTTCAGATCACTGTCTGGTGAAGTCTGTATCGTCCTTCTCCCCACCTGACTGCGACTCACGCAGTGAACGGCGAATGTGGCGATACAAATCAGCAGATTGGGATGAGATGCGACACTTCTTTGCGTCTTATCCTTGGCAGCGGGTCTGCTTCTCTTTGGAAAATCCGTCGAGCTGTGCGGATGCTATATCCGATGTGGTACGTCAAGCTATGGAGTATTTCATCCCCTATAGTGACGTATCCATCGGTGGCTCAGCTCGCCCATGGTTCAACGCCGATTGTGCTGAAGCTGAAAAGCGTAAGCATTCGGCGTTTCTCACCTGGGTGGATGCTCGTGACCGCAAAGCTCCGGATTTGAGCTCAAAGAAGAGAGCCTTCAACCATGCTGCCAAGTCCTACAAAAAGGCACTAAGAAAGGCTCGCTTCGATCGTATTACCCATATTGGCAAAAAGCTCTCTGTACAACCATCTGGTAGCAGAGCATTTTGGTCCCTTGCCAAATCGGTCGAAGCGAACTTTTGTCGGCCCACATTGCCTCCGCTGGTTAAGCCTGATGGAACACTGGCTCATACGGCTAGAGAGAAGGCAGGTCTCTTTGCATCTCTCTTCGCCTATAATTCGCGTCTTGATACTAGCAGCGCTACCCCACCGATTTTGCCTTATTGCGACACTTCGATGCCCGAGGTTCGCATAAGGAATAAAGAGGTTCTGAAAGTGCTGTGTCGTCTGGATGTGAATAAAGCTAGTGGACCAGATGGTATACCAGCGATTGTTCTCAAGGCTTGTGCGCCCGAGTTGTCTCCTGTATTGACACGCTTGTATCGCCTCTCAATTCGGACTGGTATAGTGCCCAAGTCCTGGAAGCTTGCCAATGTGCAACCCGTGCCCAAAAAGGGCAGTCGTGCCGATCCTGCCAACTATTGGCCGATTTCGGTAACCTCCATACTCTGCAAGATTATGGAGCGTGTATTGAACTCGCGCCTCATGGCATACCTGGAAGGTAACGATCTCCTCAGTGACCGACAGTACGGATTTCGCCACAATCGGTCTACTGGGGACCTACTAGTGTACGCCACCCACTTGTGGGGCGAAGCCCTCGAGAAGAATGGGGAAGCAATAGCCGTTTCCTTGGACGTCTCGAAGGCCTTCGACAGGGTATGGCACGCTAGTCTTATTGGCAAGCTTCCAGCGTTCGGCATTTCTCCTGGTTTGATTGCCTGGGTAAAAGACTTCCTGAGTGAACGGTCTCTCCGAGTTGTTGTCAATGGTTGCTCATCGGAACCCATGACGACAAATGCCGGGGTCCCTCAGGGGTCTGTGCTCTCTGCAACTCTCTTCCTGCTGCATATTAACGATCTGCTGATGCCCGGTGTCTATGGGTATGCAGATGACAGCACAGTTGTAGAGAGATATCTGCCGGGTGCTCGGGCTAGTAAGGAGCTAATCCGGTCCGAAAGAGAGGCTATGGTAGAGCGTACAAATATCTCACTTCAGGCAGTCTCCAAATGGGGTGAAGCCAATCTGGTGGGATTCAACGCTGCCAAAACACAGGCGTGTCTGTTCACCGCAAAAAGGAGCCCGTTCACCTTGGCTCCTGCTTTCCGGAATGTATCCCTGGAATGCACCAACCGCCTTCAGCTCTTGGGAGTTGAAGTTTCCTCAGACCTCAACTTCGGGCGGTTCATTGAGTCCAAAGCCAAGACAGCTGCTAAAAAACTCGGCGTTCTTGCAAAGGTCCGGCGGTACTTCACACCGGGACAGCTTCTAATGTTATACAAAGCTCAGGTCCGATCGTGTGTGGAGTACTGCAACCACATATGGGCTGGTGCTGCAAAATGCCATTTAGCAGCTTTGGACTCGGTGGAAAGGCGTGCAAAAAGGCTAATTGGTGATCCAGGTTTGGTTAAATCCAATCTGCAAAGCCTTGAGCACAGGCGTAGGGTAGCCAGCCTTTCGGTGTTCTACAGGTTGCATTTCGGAGAGTGTGCGCGTGAATTGCATGACTTGATTCCGCCATCACCTTTCCACCATCGGACATCCCGTCGTACGGCGAGTATCCACCCCTACGTTGTCGAAACTCCTACGGTCTAAGCGTTTCGCCTCGTCGTTTATACCGCGTACATCGAGGGACTGGAACAACTTGCCTGCTGCGGTCTTCCCGAGCAACTATAATTTGGGTGTCTTCAAGGCTAGAGTGAATAGGCTCTTAATAAACTAGTGCGCCTCAACATCTAAGATTGCATCACTGCTTACCATCAGGTGGGATCGCAGTCAAGCACTAGTTTATATTATTTAAAAAAAAAAAAAAAAAAAAATATTAGGTATGTATATTCATATGATATCGATGTAGAAAAATTAAACTGTTTCAGGTGGATGCTGTGCTAAAGGATTACTGAAAACACTAAGTTCTTGGAGGGAAATGAGGTGCCTGAAACTTTATTGTTAACTGGATAAAATAATCTGAGGAGGTTCTCAAATTGACGTTTCATTACTTGATAATTTTGAATTCTAAAGAAAACTATTCCACGGATATATTCATGTTCAATCGAAATGTATACTACCTTTGATGCAACAAGATTTGGTTAGCGGTCTTTCAAAATATATTCAGAGTACCTACATCATTAATTTTTAATATATTTCAGTGCAGTAATTAATATTTGAATTTTTCCTTTATAGTTAGGATTATTAGTATAACCCCTTGCTCACATAAATAACTACCTACATTAATAATAATCTTGTTTTTTTTTTATCTGTAAATTTAACTATTATATCAATATTAAAAAAAAAGATCACAAAAAAACGGAACCCTTATATCACATTCACTGGATCACTTTGTTGTCTGTCTGTCAAGAACCTTTTTCTCAGGAATGCGTGGAGGTATCACTCTAAAATTTATATCAGCTCCTCTGGTCTATAATACCTTTAAGCTGTAACAAAATCAAACTTCTATGTCAACGCAATCAAAAGAAACAGCTTCACCTAGAAGTTTGTACTGAACCCTTGGTGTGCGAGTCCGACTCGCACTTGGCCGATTTTTTTATTTAGGATTCTCCTGATTATATTTACCCACTGAAACAACTTTATTGTTTTTTTTTATCAATATTCGATTTTGTGTCAACCTTCAGAACGAAATATCCAATAGCAGGTCTGTTACTCATTCCGTTTACGAGCTCGAGGCCCATTACATACACGGGCAGACAAACAAACAAACAACGTGATACCAATAGGGCTTCGTTGAATGCTCTGTACGAAACCTTAAAATCCATGTGATTTATGTGGTATTCACTTAGTTAACTGACAAAATCTAAAAAACATATTTGGTCAATGTTTGTACTGTCTTAAGGTCTATATTTAATGGACAATTTATTTACAAGTACCTACGTAGGGCGGTTAGTGCGAGTTAGTTTTCCAGAGGTCTCTTCATCTTGTAGCGCGGCGGAGCAGAAAATTCACTCCTACCCTCGTTCCACACGTCGCTGCTTGCGTCTCGACCCATCTGCTAAAGGATAATCTTTTGCTAATTTAATTACATTATATTGTAGAAAAATAATCATAAAAAAATGACATTTATGAATTTTAGCTTTTAATACTGCGTTTTAAGACTATGTTTTGTTACCATTATTATATTTTTACTTTGTTATTAAAAAAATAAATTTATATTTAAAATATAGTATGTTAAGTAAAATGTAAGTTTTATAAAATAATATACATTATTGATTACCAATTCGAGCTCAGTGGCATGTCAAGCTCAGTGGCTTGTCATAGGTGAGGCCTATGTCCAGCAGTGGACAGAGATAGGCTGATGATGATGAATTACCAATTTTATAATAAACTCTTCTTTACCGTAGCAATAATTTACAGTTAATTGTACAAATTACATACTTATATAATTATATACCAATAACATGTTATTACTAAATATCATTGAGATAGTCGCAAAAATAAAATCAATTGAAGCATAATTATTGTGATTATATGATCGATTATATTGGTTATCATTAGTATTGGATACAATGGTAAACGCTGATCAGCATTCATGTTAATGAAATGGGGAATAAAATGAACGTAATTACGGTGAGCGTTTTTACTGCATTGTTGGCTGCCCCCGTCGCGTCGCCGAAATCACCTGGCATTACCTACCGTTGTGAAAATATTTTCAACAAATGGCCCATTAATTCGAGCACCAGACATGATAACTTTTGTAATTACAATTACCAAAATCTGCATTGTAATGATATCCTTCAAGCCTGAAATAACCTGTCAAGATTTCCGGGGCATTTTGGTTAATATTTTCAGGTTTTTAAATAGTAAAACCTCAAACCAAATTATAATGTTCCGCATGAGGGATCAGCTGTGTACTTTTACCCCAATTCACTAACATAAAAGTACCTACTAATATATTATAACCGTATTTCAACAAATTATGTGAAAAATAAACAAGTAGATAATAATTTATTATTGCGGCGCCGGCGACATGTTTACGGTAGCGAGGCTTAAACAGCTTTGCACAGACGAGCCGGATTAGAAAAATCCCTGTTACAGCTACGGTACTGAATTTTGTATGAAAACTATATTATTACAATGATGACTATATTACTGGCTCTCTTATTTAACAACTCTCCGTCAGAATATTTAACGTTATTTAATGAACTTATGTGTCCCGATACGTTTGGGTAGTAGTAGGTAATAGTCGTTGTAAGTAGAAGGTATCAAAATAGTAAAAGGAACCCTTATGGTGAACATTCAGTGTCAGTTTGTATACTTACATATTTGTGACTACAGTTTTTCTCAGCTACTACAGTATACTTGAAGTTCAGTATTGTTGGAGAACTTATTTAATATTACTACAAAATTTTATTTGTGAACGTTCATCCCGTTCATTGAACTCATCAGTGTGAGTGAGCCGGCACGCATTTAGCTAGTTTTATTTTTATTGTACCGTACCCTAAGTGCGCCAGGCCAAATTGATTTATTCTATAGGTGTTTCTTGTAAATCGTAAGTTTTATTTTTTTTAAACCTATGTAACAACGAAACTTTTTACTTGTAGGTACATAGAGTCAATGACAGATAGATATTCTGCTAGTAATGTATTTTCAAAGAGGTTTATGTTGAAAGTTTGGCGCACCACGTCACACTCCCGTGCCCCAAGCCCTAAGGACACACATTCTACTTTGTTCTTACACGAAAGTTTAAGAAGTTGGTTAACAGATGTTCCGCCTGACTTTTGTCCTCGAGTAAGTCATGTATCCTTTTACAAATATATTTTTGTCTAAAAAGAAATATGTCGTGTTTATATTCAGGATATTTCTTTATAGTTGATAATACTTTTTCATAGGTACCTATTTACCTATAAGTAATTTCATATACTACAGACCTCTCTACCTATACACACATCGGAATCGTACAATGATGGACCGGATAGCATAGTGGTCTGATAATCTGCCAAGCCACAGGTCGTGGTTTCGATTCCCGGACAACCATATGGGTGCATTAACATATCTATGTGTTCTGAGCCTGTTTATAAGTATATATTTAAAGAATAGTTTCCTTTTTTTTATAAATAAAATGTACAGTACAATATGTATACGTTATCGAGTTAGCAACAACCTTGCTGTATATCAGATATTGTGTTTTTTATTAACTGTATTATTAACAGCCTTAATTTTATACGAAGAAGGTACCTAAGTAACGACATATACTCGATCGATAACTTTATCAGTGTTAAAGTCTGGGTCCCAGGACGTCTCGCGTCGTTGTTGTGGAGACTGGAGTTAAGGTTGTTTAAATTATATTATTATAATGTTATTTTCAAAAGGTTATAAATAATACACTTTATAGCTCCCCGCACTCTGTCATTCAAAGCGTCATCTATTAGCTAAACAAATAATTACTTGATTCCTAAACAATACTCCAGAATGCGTTTGTCGGCAATGGCCGCCCTATTGTTGCTTTTTAGAGATAGTGATTCGTTTATTTGCGATACAGCTCAGTCAGTCAGTCAAGTAAATTTTTGGAAGTTTTTAATTATAGGTACATCTCGCCAAAATTAACTCGATTCTGAGTTTATTCTGAGAAGTCTTGAAGTCCCGTATGTTTCGCATGAGGGATCAGCTGTGTACGATGTATGTATGGATGTCGAGGGACTTTGAGAATGTCACGATTTCGCAAACCCTAATAAGTGCACACACATAGAGCACATACACATAAATCAAAGATTATACAACATTGTTTAAATTAGTACTGGTCCACTGATGCTTAGTTTTAAAAATCAAGCCGCAATGCTACTCGTTGAGCCGCACCCGCTACCAGACTATCACTTCAAAATACTGTCCAAACGTGACTTGCCGATATTGCATCATTTGTACCACATCTAACCGCAAGTGCACGTACAAACCTACAACGCTGCATCACACCTCACGTATTCTAATAACCTAACCATCAACAATATAGGTTTGCAGACATCAATACAACTATTTTGTACATTGTAATTTAGTTACCTTAATCTGACCTATCATAAGTAACAAATGTGCAGATCATAGCAATAAGTGGCACCTAAAATCTGAGACTGAAATGTGTTTAATCATTGTTTAGATTTATCAGTTGAATCTATGATCCACTACTTTGTTCAAGAAGCACCACACTTGATTGCTCAGGAGCTTATTGATTAATTATTTAAAAAGGAAATTTAAACCAACAACATAAATATTTCAATCCTTAATACCTATTATAATTGCGAATTTAAGTCTGTTTGTTTATTTATTTGTTTGTTATTGACGAAATATAATGTCGATGATGATAATTGACTCGCACGTAATGTATACTACATCTATTACAATTTCATACTTACACATTAATCTTACACTGACAAAGTATATCTGTTGATATTCCAACGAATAACATACGCAACTGGCGATGTAATGCAAGCCCTAGTTTCATAGATAAAATAGCTTTATGTTTAATAAAATGGTAACAAACAAATACATACATACTAACAAATATTCTACCGTCACCGATCAAATTTGATAAATTTTCATGTTGGACTTTTATCACATTAGACGATATACTATGGCTGAACATTATTCAGACTAGAAATTAGTAATTGAAAATTTTATAACTAAAAGATTACAGATACTTACAGAATAATTATGTTAATATAAAAGTAATTTTCTTTATCAAGGTCAAACATGATTTATTCTGAAAAATCGTAACTAAATGCGGTGCAAAAGTTTTGGAAAGCATAGACCTCTTCGGAAAACTCTCCCGTGTAATGGAAATCGTGCCCCTCGGCCCCCAGGGCATCGCGGATTCTCTGCACAAAAGGCCCAACAAAAAGGTCCTGCCGTCACATGAACATTGTAAAACTCGCCCTCGTATTCATGTCCCGACTTACGAACCATTTCCACCTTAAGTCTAATGCGTTTAAGATCTACTTTCCCTTTTCGAAACTTATTTTGTAACCGTTTTTTCCAATCCGATAATGCGACCTTAGTGTCGGGATCATGGTTTACTACAAATTGTATTAGAGTAGTAGATTTAACTATTTACGCGGTGCCGGTGTTCAGTCCGGTGGGTAAAAGGAAACAGCTTCTACCTGACAGAGTGTCCATATACTGGTTCACTATCATGTTTATTCTTATTAATACTAATGTGAATGTAGAACACTAATATACAGAAATTGCTTCAACAGAAAACATTAGAATAGCATTTCTTTCTGTTAAATAACGGGAAATTGTCTACTTGGTTATTAATCTTATGAGTTAATTAAACGTGCCATTACGTATGCAGAATACACACACTGAAATGCGATAAGATGTTAGAGTAGGTTACTCGGCGTAGCTTCATCTCGAGTGCATCTCTCACGATCAGAGGAGCTTTTGCCTCCATGGAATCGATTACCTGTAGACGTCTCGCATTCCACAGATATCGTCTTGATCTCGATCCGCTATGACGACGTGTATTAAATATCTAGGTACCCAGCAACCTTCCATCGTGTTCTGAATATTTTGTCGTAAAAACATTCAGAATAAAAGATATTTGCTTATCTTTCTCATCTGAGTGTTAAGAGAAGTGATAGATATTAATCTATAGAAAAAATACGTTGCATAATGAATTCAATTTCGGGATAGCTTTATCGCATGTTAGCTGTCCCGCGGTTTTACCCGCTTTCCCGAGGGAAGTTACATTTTTGCAGTATACAAAGTAGCATTCCTAGTATATATTCCAGGGCTTGTTCTACCTGTGTGCCAAGCTTATTTACGAGCGCTATTGAGCTTTCTATTAATCGCTAGTAATTCAGTACTTCTATTTCTAAAACGCTAGAAAAATACTAATATAAAACTTAACAATAACCCAATTTATAAACTATAACCAATCAATATATTATAAAGAAAATTCGTATTGTGTATGAGAAAGTCGGCTCTTTTCCTTATGAGGCTCTGATGGCATTTACTGAAATGAAAATTGATATAAGGATCCCAGGACTTCCTTTATGAACTTATAGACGTTTCTTTCTATGTTAGCTACTGATGGAAAACACAATAATAAGCATTATCTCTCCAAAATCCTTGTATCAAGTTTTGAAATCGCTTCGCATTGTTGTCTTTTGTGTTCGGGTTCGCATTCGTTTTCCATCGTACACCATTATTCACATTAAGTGGACAGATCTCGGGTCAGATCCAGGCACAAGAAAAGCACAAAAAGTGCCCGCTTTATCCGAGCATGATAAATCTACTTCAAATCCGAGAATAGCGTCTTTTATGAAGGAAATTGAAATAAACCGACCGTGCGGATAACGGCTAAGTAAGAAGATCGGGATCCTTTTACGAATATATTGGTGAATCATTTTCATTCATCAAGCTATCATTCTGTTTAGCAAAGCGCGCCTCCTTACCTGCCAGAATCTTGTTCGGTTATGAAACTTTGCCATTGGGTAAGTTCAGGCACGGGTATGAGGTATTATTAAGAACAACACTTAGCAATGCTTCACATAGTTATATGTAATTATCAAAGGTTAGTAAGTACAACTGACACCGACAATATACAGAGAGAGACTGTACCAAAAAGGCTTAGCCTAATATGTATTAGTACAATTTATATGATGAAATTATTGTGCAATACTGATGATCCACTAGGAGGCACAAAGCCATTTCAAATAAAAGATTATAGTTGCAATACCAACTATTTTGTATCTGTCGAATGACAGAATTAAAGCGATATCAATTGTTAGTAAGAAGGATGACTGACCCTACGAAATTCTAAAGAGTATTTAGTGAGTCAACAGTAATAAGAATCCTTCCAGGAAACTATTGGAATTCATACCCATTTCATAACCCTTATTATTATGTAAAGGACATCAACAAAAAATCCTAATAATAGCAATGAACAATGCCAAACATTATTGGTAAATATTAATTAAATATCCCAGGGCAAAGCGATATCTATTATTCCCTAATTTATTTATTTTTTCTACTGAATAGATAGTGGAACGTACGCGGTACGTCCCTATTTTTTGTGGTTGAACAGAAATCGAGCGTGAAATGGTTACCACACGAAGCGGTTGTCTCGCGAACAAACGAAATAGCAGATCGCCGTTTGCTGTCGGTCCGGGCGTTTGGCGGAAAATTGGCTGGCCAATTCGAACATACTAAAGCTTAATAATAACACGATATATCAACATCGTAGCGTGTTACATAACATAGTAGCATTTAAATCCAATTATTAAACTAGAATAGCTTGAGTAGATGAGACTTTTATATAAAACTCAATTTCGACAAAATTGCCGTCTCACGTTGATTTTACATTACATTAAGCTAAAACACCAAAATCACAGAATAAAGAATAATACTTATTATTTAAAAAATATATGTAGGTATCCACATAACAACAAAATAATTATCTACGATGGACAACAGTAACTGACAATTCCTATAGGTAGGTAAAGGACGGTACGTAGCCCACCCATCCAACCCTTAGGGAGTGAGCTGCAGAAAACCATCCTTCGTCGGGCAAGCGTGACGAGCCAATGTGCCATAATATACTGGTAAGATTTTAGCCGAGGACATATAGAAAAACTGATCGAATTTTTCGATTCCATTTTATGATATAGGGTATCAATTTATGGACTTGAGTTGTAAAACCTCAGGTTTCGCGCTACTAACAAAAGCGTAGTAGTCTCAATCATCTTAGAAATTTTATACAGTTTCCCGGTAACATGGGCCCCGAAGTGTTCCATGGTACATAGGTAACTAAAGTTGAACTCTGTTATCCAAATTCCCGTATTCACAATTGAAAAAAATTATTTTATGCTGGATTTGTTTTTTAATCGCGAAACCTTAATTGTTAATATTTATCCCAATTTGCAAAATTTCTCTCATCAGTCCCGAAAATTCGACTTGGTATTCAAAGATTATAATGTCAAATAGCATACTTTCTAAATTTTTTCAAAATTTTCTCTAAGTCCTTTGCTTTAGGATTTCTCCATATTTTCTAAAACTCACCTATGTCCACAATAAATTCCATCCACTGGGATGGAGAAGAAGTAGTTAATACCATAAAAAATCGAAAAAATCCAAACCACCAATTCAAAACTGAAAAAAAAAACGATTGTAAACATTAATTTCTTTAATAAATTTAACTAAAGACATACAAGAATTATAAATTAGATAAATTAAAAAAGGTCGTAAAGAATACTTAATATCAAAAGGGATTTTATATAATAGTATATCTGATGGGCCTTTTAAGTATTTTTATTGTGAATTTATAAATGTTTAATATCTTTAAGAATCCACGTAAAGACAATTTATAAACGAGGCTGTGAAGGCCTACATGAATAAACAAAATTTCTATTCTATTCTAATATATTCATTGAATGAGAGGACAGAACAACCAACTTCCTTGTATTAAACATACCGCTAAAGATTGTGATAATATTCTCTTTGACAGTGATTTACTCTTTGGATAGAATTTATAGCTTGACATTTACAGTATTTTTCGAAATTTATTTTATATTTTACAATTTTGTATTTATTTATTATTTTCACAAGATCAGCGATTATTGTAAATTTGAAATCAAATAACTATGATACGATGTCCGAAGAAAATACATTCTATCAGCTTCAGGATGAGGGTATAAACATTGAGAACCTGCAAGAGTCACTATCTGCTATTGCTCATGAATTAGAAAGGTTATATTGATTTGTATTAGGTTAGGTTACATATTAGAAATAACTAACTTAGCATTACATAAAAACCTACTTTAAGAGTAGGTAACCTACAAAATACTCATGTGTGATGTCTACTAATCAACTCTTAGTTAAGGTTCACGACAATTCCATAATATGTCTAACCTGTAGGTATGCATATGTTCTAACATGTACGGTCGCCCCAGAGGCGGGTTTTTTAGTGGATTGTAATCAGTATAAATTGTTATAGATTTTACAATTCATCAATAACTCCAGACAAGGATCAAACTGAAAGTGAAGAAGTATTACACAAGCTGATAAAGTGTAAATCCATGTTAAAATGTAAGAAGAGTAGCCTAAAGAAACTAAAAAATAACTTGAGGACTGCATGTAGTGAGTTGCTCATTTGTAATCATTATAAACTAGCTGACCCGACAGACGTTGTCCTGTCTTAACTATGAATATTGAATTCGAATTTTCCGATTGAATCGTCTGTGAAATGTGCAATAAGAAATTATAAATTAATAATATTATCAATATAATTCCGACCCATGACTCTTTTAAATGATATTGTCAAACGACTGATAATAATGTCAAACAGGTTACATTAAAAAAGTTTATGTTGTATATAGTATAAAGCGCTAGTAAAGTGGTTAAGTTTTCTTAAATTCCCTAATTTTCTGCGCAACTTTTATTTCATAAGAACCTTCTCCTGACACTAATAAAACACTACAAAAAAAGAATTAGCGAAATCGGTCCAGCCGTCTATGCGTGATCCCGTGACCAAGGCAAATTGGGATTCATTTTTATATATATAGATAGGTACATAAGTTGTTCCATCCGATGTGGCTGTCCACCCAGAAAGATACATTGTATAAATGTTCTATGGATACAGTACTCAAATCTTAAACTATTATATTTCTTACAGTCGTTACCAAAACAGTATTATCGGCGAAGGAAAACGAAACATCGTCCCTCAACAATTATTTAAAAGCTGCACGAAACGAATGTATCGATTTAACACAAAAAAACATAAAAAACGAAAACTTGATACATACATTGACGACAGAAAATCGTATCCTTCATCAACGATTAGAAACTATCAGCAATTTTATTAATCTTGGTTATCAAGAATTGCAGAAAATACGTAACGAACGATCAGAAGAACAATCGGTTGAAATACAACTGAAGAAAATTTTAATTTGTTGCGGTCAGTACTACGCAAATTACTGTAATGAGGAAGCAAGGACGACCCAGTTAGAACAAAAGAATCGATTTTTAAATCATAGAATAAGTATTTTGCAGAGCAACTTAGAAAATATAACGCAGGAAGTAAAAAATCTGAGAAACCACAAGGACAGACTTCAAATACAAACCACAAATCTGTTAAATAAGGGTCACAATAATACGAACATCCTTAACACTGAGTGCAAAATACGACATCAAAGTAATCCAAATGTTTGTCTAAGAAGTAAAACCAAAATTGATCCTATTAAATCAATAACAATTGACTCAAATGATTTAGATTTGACATCGCATCTCTCTATGGTAAAATATCTGTTAGACGATCAAGCAATACTATTAGATGATATTAAAAGTATTTCACAAGAACTTAACTCTTTAGACCATGTGACTGTTTAAAAAAATATTAATAATTAAATGGATTGGAACTATAACGTTATCATTTTAATGCTATTACATATAGAAATTGATCTACATCGGGTAATTAACTGACTCATATATACAAAGGCGAAACTATCTTCGAGTTATCGGTGTCACTAATGCATATCAGGAATAGCATGCTGATGCAGTATTATCTATCAAGACCCAGAGATTTTTTTTGTACATAGTTTTGTTACGTGATGTGGAAATACTAGTTACAATTATTTTTTTTCTTGAGGAGAGATGTAAAAGTGCGTAAAAAAAGAACAATTATAATTCTTACCTACCTTTGCATGTTTGCAAAATTAAACAAAAAATAGCACAATTATAATTCCTAGCAACTTACAACTCTAGCTCCTTAGCAACAATATGAAGTATTGAACATAACTATCTACTCCACATTAAGGTTCTATCAGCCAAAACCTGTATACACAATTCAAGTCACACAATTTCGAAGGTGGGTTTGTTGAATCCCGAGTTCACATTAGGTATTATAATGTTCTCAGCAAAATAGGATAGCAAATTTCATTGGAACTTAACATTTTTATAAAATAGTGAAAGTTCTTTTCATACATTTTTCAACAACCAAATTTACTAAATATCTTTATTTTTTCTTCTATTTTTTGTTTTTTTTTTCATGCAATATCCATACAATCTGTATATACAACATAAAAGCCTTTCTCCTGTTAGCGATAGTCTCGCCTGAACAGCGAGGTTCGCTTTTCCTCCATTGTACTATGGACAGGGCCGGATTTAGCCTTAGAGCATTAGAAAACGCCGCCCCATCACCGATAGTTTCCATATTATTTAGTAAAATTATCTTAATTATGAATAATAGATAAATATGCATTCGGAAGCCCGATTCCCGGAAATTAGACGAAAATCAATACATTTCGGCCTACTAAAAATTTAAAATGACATAGCGTAGGTTAAAAATGATTAAATTAAATATTTCTTAATTAGCCATTCATTATCGGGTAGTTAATACATTTTTCGTAAGCCTGACGTTATTCAACAGTTTTCTACTGTGTGCACTGTTTCAAATGTTTCAGTTAGAAAGGTAAGGGGGGCGGTCATATTACAAGCACATGAGGTATAATAACTTTACCTTGCCTCAGGATAGGCAATATATTGGCGATAGCCCTGGTGATGCAAATGTCCATTGAGGGCCAAATACCGTCTACCTACTTGTTTTAAAAAATAACAGGATATGTAGCTTTCAATGATTAGTTACGAAGTTAAACATTTTAGATTATAAAAAGTAGTAGTAAAATTGATATTACAGAATAGATACAATTTATATAAAAAATTATTTAATAAGAAATAAAAAAGAATGTAACCTTGCTGAGTTTCTTGCCGGTTCTTCTCAGTTGAAGGCTGACTTCCGAACCGGTTGTAGCTTCAGTAACTTTAAATTTGACCTTCATAAGTGCCCTCCGAGGGCCCAAACGGAATAAATGGTTTTGAATTTTGAATTTCGAAATCAAAGTCAGAAAATCTCAATTGTATTACTCCAGAACCAATATTGATATCCGCATTGTGAAAAATATAGTATTATATTTGTCATATTCTTTTGGTATTTGGACAACAAACATTCGAAACGAAAACAACAAGTTCAGCCAAATATGCAGTTTTTTTTACTGATTTGAAGTTACTCACTGCAGATATATTATATACCGCTAACAGTGTTCCAGCAGTTATACTTGAGACCCAATTCCCATTGAGGCTTTGTATGTTTTCCTTGCAAATTACAGAAATTATTAATATGTAATAGGTAGATACCTATGTATATCGTGACTCGGTCTCAAAACGTGAAAAGTTGAGGGGCCAGTAGCCGCGGTAGTTAGATCGCCTGATTGATCAAGCCACGGGCTGTGGATTTGATACCACTAAGAACAAACATGTGTGCCTGGGTATCAATCTATTCATTTATGGCCAGTTGGCTTGGTGGGTAGCGACTCTGACTGCCAAACCTAAGGTCGCGGGTTCGATTCCCACCCAAGACAAACATTTGTGTGCATGAACATGTCTGTTTGTTCTGTGTCTGGGTGTAAATAATAGATCGGGGAAAAAGTTCCTTCGCATTTTTTAAGAAAATTCAAAACATTTTTAATATAGTTTATTTACATTTAACTAAAGTATGTAGGTACCATTTTGTTCGATAACTTTTTGCCATCTTGTAGGTAGGGACATGATCCCATTGCTATAGAAATTTTGGGACTTCTGATCAAAATACTGCGACAAGTGGTTTTGACAGTCCTCTCGTGATGTTAACCTGACAATGCCTAAAGAATTCTGAAGAGACCGAAACAGGTGGAAATCTGAAGGTGCAAGGTCAGGACTATACGGCGGATGCATTAATACCTCCCAGCCAAACTCTCTTAATTTTTGCTGAGTGGCTAAAGATGTGTGAGATCTAGCGTTATCATGATGAAAAACCACACCCCTTCTGTTGATTAATTCCGGCCGCTTTCTCTCAACTTCTTGCTTTAATCTCATCAGTCGTTCGCAGTAGAGTTCAGAATCGATGGTCCTGCCTGGTGGTAACAGCTCATAATGAATAATGCCCTTACAATCCCACCACACACTCAGCATCACCTTGTTGTGAGTTAACCCGGGTTTCGCCACAGTCTGTGAAGCCTGACCGGCCTTTGACCACGACCTTTTTCGCACGTTCTTGTCGTACGTGATCCACTTTTCATCACCAGTTATCAGCTTCTTCAAAAATGGTTCGGTTTCTTGACGTCGTAATAAAGAATCACAAATGAGTACACGGTTCATTAGGTTTCTTTCAGTGAGCTCGTGAGGTACCCAAATATCTAGCTTTTTTGTGTACCCAGTTTTTTTCAAACGCGCCAAAACTGTTTTGTGGTCAATTTCCAGTTCTTCAGCTACGTCGTAACTACTGATATGCCGATCTTGCTCCACTATTTCAAAAATGGCATCCATTTTATCCGTAATGGGGCGACCAGAGCGACTGCATCTTTGACATCAAAATTTCCGGATTGAAAACGCTTAAACCAAATTTGTGCTACTCTCACAGACACTGCACTAGGTCCATAAACATCGCAATTTTTTTTCGCGGCTTGCGTTGCATTTTTACCTTTTTTGTAGTAAAATTTTAAAATGAATCGAATTTCTTCATTAAATTCATTCATCTTGGCGGTACGAAAAACAAATGCAAATCACACATTTTCCTAATTTGAATTTGGAATTATGTTCTATAAAATTTAAACTTTCAATGATACCAAAACTAGCCAGATACAAATAGTATAGCCAAAGAGATTTTATTACAAGTTCATACATACTATAATGCGAAAAGACTTTTTCCCCAACCTAATATCTATATATGTATGTATTTAGAAAAATAAAAAAGTAGTATATCAGTTATCTGGTTTCCATAGTACAAGCTCTGCTTAGTTTGGGATCAGATGGCCGTGTCTAAAGAATGTCCCAGGATATTAATATTTATTTATAAATAAAAAAGTCGTGTTGAGAAAAGTCATGTCTTTAATCGCAAATTGATTAATTGAGCGATAAATTTGCCATTGCTATGGGTAGCAAGTTTAAGATAGGAGTCCCACATGGTACGCTCTTAGACCCTAAGCACTTGGTGTTGTCTCCCCTGCTATTCTCGCTATTCACCAGCCAGGATCAGAGACACTCACCTAGCCCTGCAGCCAGAACCAATCCCTAGGCAAAGGCATGCCAAATATCTAAGGTTATTCCTTGATGATAAAACTAACCTTCCACGTAGATAATGTGGTGTCGCTTGCCGATTTGACTGTATATCACGCAAGTCTAGTTCTTGCACATGCTATTCCCCGGCGGATCCATAAACATCAAGTCCTTCAAAATAGTCATGCTCAGAAATACGGGTGCCCTGTGTTATGTATATGCGTAATGTCAATCTCCATATGGACCATCAAGCAATCGATGAAAAGGACTTACAATTGACCATAAAAATCTGCTAACAGTAAATTAAGGCCGCACCCTACACTCCGTCGCATATTAGTCCCGTACGTAGACCAAAACACGCCCTCGCCGAGTCTGACGACGAAATCATCAAAGCCCAGATCGTTGCAGATATAGCTGCAGCTCACGGTACAATCGAACACACAGGTATAAAGGCATTGCTTAGTTTAGCCTCGATGTCGTCCTCATCGGCAAGAACCGTCAGGACGCCTCTCCCAATCTCGTCTTGTCGGCTCCACAGGGGGCCTGAGCGCAGTAGCTTAAATTTTATCCTCGGTAGAGTGCCCACTGCGCTCGCCAAATTATCCGCGTAAGGGTGTGTAACGACACTAGCGACATCTATCAGCATGCACGCTACATCGCACTATCGAAGTTGTCTCAGTATTTGACCATTTGGAAATTAAAAAACCTACCCGGTTGATTTTCCAGAAAAATCGGTAATAAAGTTACAGTGATTACTGATTATACATTATCGTACCACTTCTTGCTTGATATTTTTGTAATCATTTTGGTCACTATGAAAATTATAACATGTTCGGTTATTTTCTCCGATGCATCTCTTTGTGTGGAGAAGATCAATAATCAATTCAGTGGATAGTTTGCTGCGCTCTTTAGTTTTCATTACATTAATTGACGAAAATTTTCGTACCATGTTTGCAGATGAGTCAGAATATTAATAACAAACGAACAAATGTTTTCCAAAGTTCGTGAACCATTTCCGCATTTCATGCTTACCTAAGTTTACTATGCCAAACATTCGGGAGACTAAATCGCGATATCGGGAGGGAAAAGTCAAAATCGGTAGATTTCCCGATTAATCGGGAATTTTTCATCACTGGTTTCTTCTCAAGAAGCGATCTGCTTCTAAGTATTTCCAATAGGTAATTCGAGCTCAACATTGCGATATCCCGTGTTAGTGATGCCGCAGATTTAAATGTTATATGATTTGGTGATTATTAAAATAATTCTAATTACAAATGAATTTTATTAAAAGAACATTTTCTTTTTCAACAGAATTCTATTTTCAAGTTCTACCATTCTCATAGCTTCATTTTTCAGATCCCTAACTAAAAAACTAGCTAAACGCATAGTACACTCTTTCAACCCCGATTTTACAGAAATGTTTCTTTATTTCTAAGAAAGAGCACATAATATATACTTTTATCAGTGCTGCCAAATACTGATATATCGGTAAATTACTGATTTTCAGGGGTGTCTGCTGATAATTATTATCTAGATTTCAATCCCAAATCTTCTTTTTTCCTAGTCTGTGGATCACTTATAATGTTTTCGAACCAAAACCACTTATCTACATCTGAATCAGAAAATAATAAGTTAAACAACGAGGTATGCAAAAATAACCATTACTTAAATTTTCATTTTATGATATGAAAGCTAATTTTAGTGCAGTGTATAAAAATAATTCCATACACTTTAACTGATAATTTTTTTTTTCTTTTCCTTCTAACTTCGAATTTTTTGTCAGTATATCTACTTATTTTTCAATTACGCTTTCCTGGTTTTGTTCAGATTCGACCTGGCAATACTGGTTATTATTTTATTTTTGTTTGAATAAATTATGAATTAGCTACTGCGAGTATAATTAAGTTTATCGGATAATTCTACTTGTTGCAAATCATAGCGCCCAGAAAGAAATGATTATTGATATTTAACTTTCTTTATTGAAGCTTACTCGCTGAGGCGGCTCAGAGACGTGGTTCCGAAATGGTGGGTTAATGATTTATGCAAGCATGTATGCTTTAAAAACTATATTGATTATTTTGTTAAGCTTATTGTGTAGCAGTAAACCATTTTCGGGCCTACACGCCATGAGCTATCAATTAATAATAAACATCCTGGGACATCACCCAGTTATCTGATCCCAATGAAGCAAAGGTTGCTTGTATAAGCTTTATAGCAAATTAATCTAAATGAAAATGATTTCAGGCTACTGCAGCTACCACCCAGAAGAAAACTGTAACCAGTAATGCTCCTACAGGTGGAGTTCGTAAGAAATCAGGTCCCAAATTTGAATTATCCCAAGAACAAAGACGGGATATAAAGGAAGCATTTGATTTATTTGATATAGAAAACACTGGAAAAATAGATACCAAAGAATTGAAAGTGGCAATCAGAGCTCTTGGCTTTGAGCCAAAGAAAGAAGAAATCAAAAAGATGATTGCAGAAATTGACAGAGGTGATGGCAAGGTTTCTTTTGAAGATTTTCTTGATTTGATGACAGTGAAAATGGCAGAAAAAGATACCAAAGAAGAGATTATGAAAGCATTTAAACTATTTGATGATGATGAAACAGGTAAGAATGTAATTACTACCATCTCATCACTGATATGTGATGGGTTGCTTTACTAAATTTAAACCATAACTGATGGGAGGTTGTGTATTTAATTTCTATATAGGATAAACATCTGTACATAGTCAGGTCTTTTATTTTGGTTTGTGTGTATATTTGTATTTATTTTGATTTTCTAGGTATAGATATTAGAGTCAGACTATTCATAAGTGCTTGTAAAGGCCTATTTAATAAAAAAATATTTTCACTCTTATAGGAAAAATTTCATTCAAGAATCTTAAACGGGTTGCAAAAGAACTTGGTGAAAATTTAACAGATGAAGAACTTCATGAAATGATTGATGAAGCAGATAGAGATGGTGATGGAGAAATTAATCAAGAAGAGTTCCTACGTATCATGAAGAAAACTAGCCTTTACTAATCACAATCCTTATTAAATATTATTTTATTGGATTGAAATGCCTAATTTTGCAACTATTAAGGTGTAGTTTATCACAAATTATCTGATTTGTATGAATGTTTTATATTGATATAATTTTAATCTATCTTAAAGTAAATTAAAAAGAAATGAAAATTATGTACATAATAAATTATCTTAATTTACCAATTTTGAACAGCTATAATTAATTGTTGATTGTTTCTAACATGCATAGCAAATGAGACTATTTCAGTAGACAATAAGTTTATTCTAAAAGATAATCTTTCAATAATCTGATACCAGTAACAATTAGATCTTGATATTTTATCAAAGTATTATGAGAGGTAGTAAATACCAAGGTAAGTAAATATGATATGCATTCCGAAGTCAAAATGCCCACCTTTATTCATAATAATAGACTAATTAAGATTAATTAAGTTATAAAGCATGTTTCTGAGTTAAGGATTCTATTTTATTGCACAAATTATATAATTTTATAATGTACTTTCATGCAGATTTGTACATAGCATAGAGCATTTTAATAAATGTTGTGGCACACATTATTACCTGTCTTTTCAACATCCACTAAGTACATTAATATATATTCAGATCAAGTATAAAAATAATATAAAATAGGTGTATGAAGTATGCGAGTTAGTATTTATCCAGATGGTAATCTATTTCAAATATTCTTTCCCCGTTTGATCCAGGAATAAATTTTATGTTTTGGGAATGCAGATGAATCCACAGTATGGAATGCTAGTTCAAAAGTACTAGACATGGTAAATAAAATTATCTTGCATTACAACTGAATCATTTTTTTTTTATAGAAATTATATTTTACTAATAAAAAATTTGTTAAAGAAGGTTTAAATATCAAGGAGGCAAAGGATATTTATATTTAGATCTTTACAAATATTAGGTATTCTATTTTGTGGTTTTCACTGAGATAACAAAATAAATGATCTATTGGCATTAATTTTATCAAAATTATGAGTATTTGCTGTTCTGATTATATCATTGGAAATATAAAAAATTGGATTGATTGTCAATAGCTTATAATCAGTAGTTAGTATAATAATTTTCTATATTGAATTACATCACTGCAAGTGAAATCAAACTTTATTAATATTATAAGTCTTTTAGAAAGTAACACAAAGAAATAATAGAATTTTATTATAACAGTTTTTTTTATTACAATATTCTTTAATAAAACATGAAAAATTGTATAAAAATGTAATCTGAAAATAATAGCAGATCTGCATCCCTGACATGCTCTCCTGTTTTCATAATTATTGAATTCTTTCAACAACTGTACCTTCAGGCTGTCCAAAGTAAGCCTTATGACACATTTTAACAAACAAACCACTTTCAACAACTCCCGGTATCATCTTTATTGCTGTGCTTACTTTTTCCCAGTCTAAATCTTGATTAGTAAACATCCAGTCAAGAATGAAGTTACCATTGTCAGTAACCACAGGTCCTGCTTTTGCTACAGCACTGCGTAATTTAATTTCACCTCCAAACATAGTAATAATCTTATTCTTAATAGGAACATATGCAAGAGGAATAACTTCAATTGGTATACCTTTTTTGTACCTATCACCTAATTTTACAGAATCTTTGGTGTAATCTGCTATAACAATGAGCTTTTTAGAACAAGATGCAACAATTTTTTCTTGTAATAAGCAACCACCTCCTCCCTTTATCAAGGTCATATTTGCGTCAACTTCATCTGCACCGTCAATTGTCACATCTATGACAGGATTTGTGTCCAGCTCTCCCAAAGTAAGGTTATGTTTAATAATCAACTGTTTGGCTTGAAACGAAGTCGGGATGCAGGTCACCTTCAACTTATCAGCTTCGACTCGTTCCGCAAGACGTTGCACAGCGTATATCACAGTGGAACCGCTGCCGACCCCGAAAATACAATTGTCAGATACAAATTCATCAACTGCCCGGTATGCAGCAACTTGTTTAGCTTCTTCTAGTGACATTTTAACTTTATTATCACTAAGTAATCGATAATTTTGTGTACCAGCGATGTAAAAAGGTTTTATAAATGATTTCGCAACGCGAGATAGCTTCACCATTTACAACAGAAAATGAAGTAACGATATTAATATTTATGTACCTATGTACGTATATAGGTAATACAACTGTGTGTTTAAGTGTACTGTATATAGCTATAAAAGGAGTCTCATGCAATTAAATGAGGTAACAAAAGTGGACTGCATGGACTAACTAACCCACTAACTACCAACGGAATGATCTACAGTACCCTAATACCCAATTTATAATTTATTACCGTATCGAATACGTTTAGAAATACATATTATTATTAGTAGTAAGCACTTCCATGTATTAATCACTACCAGACCAACCAAGCATACCACAGTTTAAAAATCAGTTTAACTGTGCTATGTATGTGATAAGTATGTTAAAACTGTAAACTTATTGAAAGAAAGAAATGTATGTCCCGATTAGGGTTACCATACTCGAGTAGCTCTTAGTGCAGAGTTCGTCCGGGGAAGTACTACCACCTTACCCATTTCTGCCGTGAAGCAGTAGTGCACTTGTGTTACTGTGTTTCGGTTAGAAAGGTAAGGGGGCCGGTGAAATTACAGGCACATAAGACTTAACAACTTCACGTCTCAGGGTCGACAACGCATTGGCGATGCCCCTAGTGTTGCAAATGTCCATAGGCGGCGGTGACCACTTACCATCAGGTGGACCGTCCGCTTGTTTGTCGGCCCATGTGGTATAAAAAAAAAAAAAAAACCATCCGTCTGATTTGTCCGACTTTCACTCACTTTCCGTCTGGACATTAGGCTTAAATAATTAGTCCCGATTTTTTGCGGAAAAGGAAGACATGTACCATATATGTTACAATTAAAACCATTTTTAGATAGAACGCGATTTTCCTAGTTAGAACTAGTTTTTACTATTTGCCTTTATTAAAACTATGATTAATTTTGTTAACGTTGCAAAAAAAATACCAAAACCTATATTTAAACTTTTGCGTTTTGGTTACTGATAAATAGGTAAGTACGTCCCGTATCCATTTTTCTTGACGGTCATTGTGAATCACAAAATTACAAATTTACTACGATTGTGTACTTGTGTTCATATTAATATGTATAATATAAACAGTTTTAACTGACTCGCTACGAAAATCGCATTTTGTCTGGTAAGAACTAGTTTTAACTGATATAAAATTTATATAACTGATATTAACTGATATTTTATTTAGTTAATTCTAGTTTTAACAAAGGCATATAGTTAAAACTAGTTTTAACTAGGAAAAACGCGTTATGTCTACATACAGTCATGTTAAAGGTTACCCAATGAACTTGGCACTTATTGGCATTCATTGGCAGGTTTATTTTATATGGTTGGGTCGGGTAATTAAATTTGCGCCAAAATTTATTATAACATCGAAAGCAAAATAAACTAATTTAACTTAAGAAAAAGAACAATGTGAAAAATTATTGCAATGATTTGTTAAAAAAACAACAATAACGAATGTAGATCATTTGGTTTTAAATAAAACTATCATTTTTTTATGAACTAATAGTGTCATGACAGTGCGTCAATATTGCTGGATGTCAAAAACTTCGCCAAGACAATAATAAGTTGGTACATGGTATAAGCCCCAAGTATCTGGTACGTCTAAATCACTGTGTATATTTGTATTAAAAAGGAATGTTTTTACCCTATGCCATTAAAAAACTATTATCATCGGAGCTATCTATCTATCGGCTATCGAGCGATAAAACTTTTGTGAGTTGTTCTACGGTACGCCTGCGAAGGTTCTGCACTAAAAAAAATCGTCTAGCAAACATGCAGGGAACAGGTATAGAAAACCAAAACTTGATTTTACATTTAAAAGATGGGTTAAAGTCTAGTATAGTCACGCACGCGGAGGGGCGGGGGAGGGGATGGGAGGGGGAGGGGGGGATGCCTCCTCTGACTTAGCACCACTCCCATGAAAAGGTAACCCACCATTCCTGAGAAATACATTTTTTTGTAACCTAACCTCAAAACACTATAAAGTTGCTTCTGCAACGGCTCCGACGCTGCGGGAAGTGCAACCCCTTCGCCCTAACGTAACAAAGGTCGCTGCCCTCCCTTCGCGTCTCCGAATTTTTATATACACTCTAGAAGTAGTAGCCAAAAGACTGCGTGGAGTCGGGGTGCCCCGATTCGGTTTTGAAACAGATTCGACCAAATTCAGCCATAAATAAGACATATTAATTTCGAAAGGCAAAAAATCGGTGTCCAGTGTACAAGTGCAGGTCAATTGTGAAGGCAAACAATCAAAGCCCAGATGAAAAGCCAAAGACGTCGAAGAAAACCACAACAAAAACACCAAGAGCACATTCACGTAACGAAAACAAATGACACGGACATATGTTTAATTATTTTTAACGTTCCGTTTCATACAATTTGCAAGACACTTTACACCACAGACAATGTGCTTGTACAGATTTGGTTGTCAATCGCCCATTTTAACGTTTCGTTTTTCCATTTTGTGATTTGAGGTTAGTTTACATTTCTATTAATTTCTCGAAAAATATGCATTACCTTTTCATAAGAGTGGTAGCGTTATAATTAGGGATCCAACCCCTACCAACTACAACCATTTTTACCCCCCCCCGCGTGCGTGACTATACTAGACCACAACCAAAAGATGCAAATAAGTAAGTAAGTAAACGGTAGGAAATACATTTCTCCTTATGAAGTACTTACCTTACTTTTACTCATCTGAGGCAATCTGTGCTTCAATCTGGCCGGACTTAGCTGGCGCGGCAGCATGGGGCGAACGAAAGGAAGGCTTTCCGTTTCCTTTTAGTAAAAAAAATATGTACTATTTAAACTATTCGAACTATTGTCAATAGATGTCGCACCGCATTATACACGATTATGTTACATCTATTACGTTCTCTCAAGCGTTTGATTTATGTTTCATCTTGTAACCAGCTCTCCATCAATTCCACTAAATAACTCCCTTACCTACGAATGTTCGTAGTGAAGTGATATTGGTATATTTCTACTTTAATTTGAAAAATAAATTGCTAAATTAAAAAAAAATCGTGTCTACAAGTCGGGTACCATTTCAATTTCATTGTATGTAATGTATGCTGATTCTAGTATTCTTTTACCCCGATCGTAAAGCTATCGATCGACGGCCTCATTCCAAAAGGCAATTAGAAATTAAAATTATTGAAGCCGTTCGAGTTTGTAGATGTGTATTAAAACTAATATGATATAGGTTTTGTTTAACATAGGTCATACATCACTAATTTAAGGTCATCGAGGCAAATCTAATTTCGAATTTATGATGTTTTGCATGAGCAATATGGTATTATAGTATTGAAAATAATCAATAAAACGAAAATGTGCCACCATACTCTTTTCAAATGTTATTAAACAATTGTATAAGATTTAATCACAAATTGTAGCTACCTATATTATTTTGTTCCATTTTCAATGATCAAAAAAGAATCAAAGCTGTAAAGCTAATCTTATATTATAATTTAAAAGTTGACGAATAAAACAGAATTGACTTCATTCGCCGGGTCGCCGTCGCAAGAGTAGGCGCCGCGCTAATAAATCTTCTAAAATAATCACCACCGGAAAATTTGCAAAAACTTATAATAATATTATTTTATTATTATAAATAAAAGAATGTACATTATAAATGCTCGCAGCCCTTAATTTCGGCTTCGAATAGTTTAGAATAAAATATAAACTATTTAATTGATCATTGCTCAGCCTCAGGCTGATGTTTAGAATACTACTTAAAACGAAGAAAATCGAAGACACACATGAGTTATTTGAGCATGGAAAACGTAGAGGACAGAAAATAAAATTTCTGCCAATATGTTGCCTCTGGGTTATCAATTAAAAGCTCTGAAGAATATCAGCATTTCCCCAGTATCATGAGTAAACAGAAATGAAACGAAACTTAATATTTTATGAAAATATTTTTATTCAAATAGGTTAGGCGTTCACAATCACATGAATTGTAAGTCAATACTTAATACCTTCACGGGAGATTGTTTTAACTGAGAAGAGCCGGCAATAAACACAGCAGTTTCTCGTTAAAAACACATAGATTTTTTTATATAAAATTTATTTAGTCTCGTTGACAATATTTGTTATAAGGTACATAATGAAATGAAATGAAATGAAATGAAATATTTATTCAAATAGGCCTTCACAGGCACTTATGAATGGTCAGACTCTAACACCGGTTCGGAAGGTTGCTTTTACTGAGAAGAGCCGGCAAGAAACTCAGCAATTACTCTTTTCAAAATAAGATTTTGTACATAAAGATGTGTCCTGCTGGAGCGAGCGCTACACCCAAGCATTGTCGTCATTAAAATAATCATTTGTATTGTAGAAAGCCTTTTGTACTAAAACTGTCTTAATTCTTTCCTTAAATTTTTGTAAAGGCAAATTTAAAATTTCAGCAGGGATTTTATTATAGATGCGTGCACTAAGTCCTAAAAATGAGCCTTGCACTTTTTGCAGTCTATATGCAGAAGTGACAAGTTTATCCTTATTTCTAGTATTGATGGAGTGCATATCACTCTTTTTGACATAAAGACTAATATTTTGATGTACAAATATTATGTTTGCATAAATATACTGCGATGCAACTGTGAGGATATCAATTTGTTTAAACTTTTCTCTGAGGGAAGCTCGAGAACTCAAATTATAAATTGCTCGAACTGCTCTTTTTTGCAATATAAAAATTGTTTCTATATCAGCAGCTTTACCCCAAAGCAAAATGCCGTAGGTCATAACACTATGAAAGTAGCTAAAATAAACTAATCTAGCCGTATCGACATCTGTAATCTGCCTAATTTTTCTAACTGCGTAAGCTGCTGAACTAAGTTTTCCCGCAAGACATGATAATGAGTGAGCATAAACCACAAACTAAAGCAGTCCAGCCCCACAAGCAGCATCAGTTCACTATAGATTTTGGTAGGTACAATTGATTTTTTGTACAAATTTGTAGCTCTGTAACAGAATAACACAGCGACGTAGGATCATAATTGGCTAGACCAAATCGATACGTATTGATCTGAACTTGAATCCCCATCGATATAAAACATAAGGAAATCATGTTCCAAAATGCTCGCCAGCTCCCTGACCACAAGTTGAATGAACACTCGAATAACATCAAATTCTATAATCAGTGCCTTGAGCACGAACATCTAACGTATATATTAATAGGAAAAAGTACAACTATGCGATGGATTTTTTTTCTCATTTCTGGAAACCCGATACGATGACGCTATGCTGCCTACTCTTGCGATAATTGTTTGTGCTCAGGGCACATAGCTCAGAGCAGTATCTTCGTAAAATACTTAATGTTAACAAGATGTGGTCTTGAATTCTCGCCATATTTATAGTGTAATAAGAACATGAAAAGAAAACGAATCGGTAAAAAACGTTTTATATTATAGGTATTAAACATTATATTACAAATTTATTCGAATTAGAATTTTTCTCCTAGAGCCATATTTGAACAAGATTTGTGTTTAGCTCTAAATATAATTATTAGGAACCTCTGCGGCCCGTATTAATTAACACTTAAAAAACATTATAACTCAGAAAATACAAACAACTTATATTATTTCATTCGGTTTATCCAGGGACTTTATGTTGACATTAGTAGCTATATTATTTATAACACTACTCAGGGTGCAGAAGGCAAAGTTCCGAATGATTTCATAAGATGGTAGCAGTGTGGTAATCGACTGCGGTGACCTATCTTCTGTAGTGTGGCGGCGGCCTGAGCAAGCATGCCTGCGCGTTCGCCGGGCCCGGCCAGCACGGCGGCCGGCAAGTGCTTGCAGGCCATGTACAGCGCAACCGCTCGCTCGCCGTCACCGCCGCCACCTTCTAGGGCGCGTTCTGTTTATTGAAAATAAATTGACCGTTAGTATTATCCTGGAAAATTTCATCACCCACTGCCATGTGAACACAAATGTTGAATCCCACTATTTATGGCGTGGCAGTCAGGAAAAATGAACTTGCTTCACATAATATTATTATTTTACCCTAAAATATTTTATTAAAATATCTTACAAACATAATCTCGAATGCTAAAGTTTGTTTGATAGTTACCCAATGTATGGTTTTATTAAAAATATTGATATGTTACTGTAAAAGTTCGAATAGTTTTGTTAGTATTTACATGTAAATCTTAAGATTTACAGAAGAAGATTATTTATTAAATTGAGAAGTTTTTACAGAAACATACGAGTATGTATTTATAGAATGCCACAATGGCATAATTGATTTTAATGAAATCGGGAAACAGTTTATATAGATTTTAGCTTTTCCTAACAACACTCGATATTTTTACCGATTTTTGCTAAAAATTTGGACTAAAGAAATACGAGGTCGCAGTTGGGTAAAAATAAGGGTTGGCTCTTGAAAAATAATAATTCCACAGAACGAAAGTCTTATTAATGCCATATACTAACATTATAAATTGACAATTCCATGCAAATTGAAACCGAAATGAAAACTTGAAAAGTGATTTAACGCAATATGTCTTTAATTAATCTTCTATAAATGAATATAGATAGAATAATATATAAATCTTATATTTAGCTAATTAATAAAAATCCGATATTGATTACTGCGAGTTGAACTAGCGCACGTAGAATCTCGTTACATAGATGTTTCGTTTGTAAACGTTTTATGCTATATTTCTACATTCAATGGGATGATATATCAAATTTAATTATTTTTGGATTTTCAGCACTTCCATTGAACAATACCTTTTCCACAAATGATAGATGATCGGTTGAAGCGCGGTCGTAGACTGCCGTCCAACAGCTGCTGCGTCCGGCGTGGCGCGGCGCCTGCCATCATGCGGCATACCGCCGAGTGAAGAAACACTCGAGATGTCACCCACTGAAACAACAACACCAATATCGATCATCAACAACGTCAAGATTTCGTACCTACAAGTCAATCCATTTAAAGTCGATTTAATATTCAAGTTTTATTTTGAGAATGGAAGTGCAATCAAAGTTTTTTTTTTTTTCAGTTAATAAAAACAAAACTAGAAGTAAGGCGGATCCATATTGATACATACCGGTAGGGTCTGCGATAGCCTTCGCAATGAGTGCAAGTCTCGTTGGAAGGCGCGAAGGTGCGCGTGCGAGGCCGGCGCGGCGCCGCCCTCCGCGTCCCTCTTGCCGGCCTCCCCAGCCTCTCCGGCCTCCCCGCCCCCTGCGCCCGACGTGTGCTCCCACACCCCCGCGCGGACCTCCAGCACCCAGTCACAGCACAGCACCTGCATCAACTAACAGGACCACCACATCTGTTACTAATGGTACCCCGAAGAAAAAGGCAGAGGTCTCAGTAATAAGACCCATACTTCACCAAAAATATTTTGAAGTCCTTCCACTGGTAACTCTTCTATTATTCTGCTAGCCCAAAATCTTTATCGAAAGCTTAGTTTTTTTTTGGTCAAGATAAATTTTTAACATGAATCGACTGTAGTTCGAACGTTCTCAGCAGATTTTTTTGTCGTCACCACAAATCTTACTTTGAGCCAAAAACATCGATTTTAGAAACCGTACTAGGTTTTGAGTGTAAACGAGGTGTGTGGAGAAGTACATTAGGTATAATTCAATTCATCAACACAAAAAAAATAATTCACATCCACCATGCCAATTGGCCGGAATGGAAGTAAAGCACCTACCTTTCTCTGTCAACAATAATCAAAAATAAAACATATACTCAACTAGTGCTATATGTACAGGTATATTGGAAACATGCATAAAATTTTCTAAGCGATGAGCGTTACTAATTCGAGATTTGCTTTGTAGTAATATTGCACAAACTATGGAAACCAGTGCAATGCAACTACAATGCACTCCCGCAAAAGTCATCAATCTTCGAGTCTTCAGAACAATCATCTTCACTAACTGCTAAAGAAATATAAAGTAAACAAAAATCAAATAAACAAAACATTCGCTATACACACCAAAACATTTTTTATAAATTAAATTGGCTTCAAATGTCATGCATGAACTATCGCAATTTATTTACTACTTTAACACATACGTAACAGAGTCAACATTGGGAAAACAGAAAAATCAACTAATGCCTTTACCTTACTTAGCTCTACGAGAATAAACTGCGTGAAGATATATCAATTGGTAAATTGTTTGATTGACGCAAATTTCGCAGGCAATTATACAATTTATAATCGTGTAAAGAATTCTTTTACTTGAACATTAGCGTCATAGCATTTGAATTATTGTCAATATGTACTTCCAATGCAAAAGTTATCTACAGTACATTATATACATGCAGCAAACCAGTAAAAAAAAAAAACTAATAATTAGACATGCTATAATAAAGTCTGAAACTTACTATCATGAGCTGTGTTGGTTTTCGGCAACAGTAATATGCCAGTGAGTCAGCTAACCTGGCTCCCGCAATATCACAAACCTGAAAAACATGTCAAATATTAGGTTAAAATGTATCATCCAACATTATACATGGAGTACGGATTTCTATAGCCGCGCGCCATGCCTATGGTTGAGTTAGCAACGGGTGTTGCGTAGTTTTGAGTTATTTTCAATAAATTGGATGGTTTTATCCAATAAAGAATTAATGCGATACTGAAACCGCACTCAAGTGCGGTGAATACCTTGGTGCTATTGTTAATTACGTGATTCGGACATTAAGCACTTGTATCTGGACATTGATTAGAAATCAGTTCTATCATTGCATAGGTATTTTAAACAACACAGTATATTTATTCCCATTTTTTGTCTGAAAAATTTTGCTAACATTTAAAAAAAAACCGTAGAAATGTAAATTGAACTCGCGTTGAGAGGGTTCCATAAGATGAATGTTTTCTACTCTATATTTTTATGACCATAGACTTATTATAGGTTTGCCTGTGATCTAAATACAGTCGGTAATTTCGGAGATAAGCGGATGATGATCTTTCATCTATTTTCTTGGTAAACTTCAAAAATATTTATTTTAAAATTCATAAAAAGCAACAAGCCCTTTTATTTGATATGTCACACAGGTAGCCATTTTTATTAGTAACAATATTTTGTTTTCAGCAATTGGGAAATATATAATAATACCTATTCAAAAACTAAATAGTAATCATCTCGGATCTACTTTTAGTGTAATAACACATTAGTTAATGAATATTGATAGTTAAAAGATCTAAAGATCTCAAACCTTTCGCAAATTGTAATTGTTTAATATAAAATTATGTAAAATTGAAATTATAAAATAGCCAAAAAGTCAGAATAGATAAAAATTTATATAACAAATAAAAAAGAATGTAACCTTGCTGAGTTTCTTGCCGGTTCTTCTCAGTTGAAGGCTGACTTCCGAACCGGTTGTAGCTTCAGTAACATTAAATTTGACCTTCATAAGTGCCCTCCGAAGGCCTAAACTGAATAAATGGTTTTGAATTTAGATTTTTTTTTTAAATGGGGCATTGATTTAACGTGTCTCTTTTTCTGTGATAGTAATATTCAGAACTAAACTTATTAAAATATAACACTAATCCGAACCTTAAATTCCTACCGAGTACCTACCAATACATCAAAATATTTAGTTAGATCATATTGTACGACGTATGACAGTACGACCGACGACGTCGCTATAGCTTGTTTAACAAATTATCGTCATTTCCGACATTTGTCGACAATAGTTTGAACAAAAGAAGGTACCCTTATAAAGCCTTATATATCTTATTACAAAAATTTACTTACATTATTTACCGCTACAAAAGCTATAGGTAGTTGGATAATATATTACTACTTGTTAATTGGAAAAATCATACCCAGTTGGCTTGGTGGTTAACGCTCTGACTGCCAAACCGAAGGTCGCGGGTTCGATTCCCACCCAGGACAAACATTTGTGTGCATGAACATGTCTGTTTGTTCTGTGTCTGGGTGTAAATATCTATATAAGTATGTATTTAGAAAAAAAAATTAGTATATGTAGTATATCAGTTATCTGGTTTCCATAGTACAAGCTCTGCTTAGTTTGGGACCAGATGGCCGTGTGTAAAGAATGTCCCAGGATATTTATTTATTATTTATTTTAATAAGTCAAAAATTCCCCGATTCGGTTACCATTCCGACCGTAAGGAAAAAAATATTGTACGAAATCTATGCTTATGCCGAGCAAGAGATCTCTTAACAGCAGTACCGATGACTCATACCAAATAAAATATTTTTTTCATCTAGAGATTATAAGATTATTATTATTTAACGATAGATTTACGGAATGGTGATATCAGTAATCTTTAAATAAAAAGCTAAAATTGGATCTGAAATTGATCTCATTGACAAATTTATCCTTACTCAATGAAACTTCACTAGGCAGGATTTCAAACATGTAATGATTTTAAAGTAATAATAAATAAATAAATATCCTTGGACATTTTTTACGGCCATCTGATCCCAAACTAAGCAGAGATTGTACTATGGAAACCAGAATACTGATACATTACATATTCTACATTTAAATACAAACTTTTATAGATATTTACATCCAGACACAGAACAAACAGATATGTTCATGCACACAAATGTTTGTCCTGGGCGGGAACAGTAGTCTCCCACTACTGTTCCCAGTTAGTGACTCTAACCACCAAGCCAACTGGCCTGTCAAATAATGATAACACAAATTAAAATAAAAAGACAATGACAAACCTTGAGGATGATCTCGGCGGTCCTTTCGATGGAGCGTTCATCTTGATACTGAACGAGGCTTAACAGACCGCGGCGGCTTTTGTACGCCATATGCAGTGCCCTATGAATAATAGTACAATAGCTATATTTTCATCAGCTCATGTTTATGCTATGAATGACAATAGTTATTAATACAGCGACTATAAACTATACACTTGTGTTTTATAAACATCAGCGACTAGCATTTCTAAGTTTCCATGTGTGAGAGTCTTCTCATTGTTAGTTTGATTATCGTTTGACGATATACAAATATATTTTACATTTCGTCACTGCCCAATTGCTTTGAAATTTAATTAATGATAGACTAATCCGACAGTCAGTGTAACAGGTACATTTCTTTTGTTTCGATAAAACAAATTAAATAAAACTAGGTTAAAAAATCAAAATTTAAATCCATAATTGGCTGTAAGTATTGGTATACATATTATATGTAAATTTTTAGTGACTAAGAGCTGTGGATTTTGTTGTTGAAATAAATAAATGTAGAAAGTGTTTAATATAATTTTGACCTACACTGTCAGATTCAAGCAAAATGGTTAATATAGCAAAGAATTTATAAGATATTTTTAACAGGTTTCTTTGTTTAACTCCAATCCACAAAGTTGAGTGATGATGTGGTAAGATAAAAGTACCTTGGTAGTGGATCTTCGCAGTTGGCCAGTGGTTCCGGTAGCAAGTTCAGTCTATCGCCTATTTCTACCGCCTTCGCCGCGTCAGCTAACAGCCAAGTAGCAGCCACACCGACCATATTGGCCCACCATTCCATTACAGGGTCCCAACAACCTAAATTTGTGAGTAAATTTTATTATATTTTGTGTCTTTTTTTACTGAGCCAGCAATAGCTCTTGTCCCTTGCATTTATTAACTTACAGTGAAAATTAATTATACCCATAGAAAAACTGAATAAAATTATGGAATAAAAAAATCTTATTTGAGCCGATAAGATCAAATAAACGTTTCTACATCTCTTTCACTATTTCTTTTTTCCCGTGCTTCCCATTTAAACTAAATACAAGTAACGATATTCGTTAGACTTAGTTTTAGTTAATAACAAAACATTCGGCTGCTGTCTAAAACCAAATCGTTAAGGTACAGCTCCTTACTTTTAAAATCTTAAAACACTCGACTTTAAAGTTGTTAATAGGAGGATGATTCGCAGCATAGATAGCGACATGAAAAATACATGGAAACAGCTTCAACTTCGATTCTGAGAGCAATGCACATTTACTACTCACGTATTACAGGCATTAACAGAAAATCATAGCCCAGTAAATTACAAATTAAATATTACTAACATCGACTGAAGTGCAAGTACAAGCAACACTTTAATTATAAACAAGACAACTAGGCATTGTAATAATATGATTTAATCGAACAGATAAACAAAAATAACAGCTTACCAGAGTGGTGCGGAGCATCAGTTGAGACGTCGTCAGTGATCAGCTTGATAAGCTCCAGGACATCATGGGTGTTGCTGCGCTCGTCCGCGCAAAGCAGCATTTGTAGACTTGTTTGTAAGGTTTCCAGGTGGTAAGCCTGAAATATTAGTATAAGTAATAAGTCTGTGAGCTTTGGTTATCAAAGAACTACATACCCATGATTCGACAGCCATTGGTAAAGTTTTGAAGAAACATAAACATATTTATATTTCCTATTTTCCTTTCAAAATCCATTAGTATCCAGTAACTAGTAAAGTCAATAAACACAAGATCTAAAACAATGACCGATCAAACTCGCACACGAATTCCATACAGTCATAATTAAACAAATCAAGTGCAACTGCCGGAAATCATCACCGGGGCTTATTAAATATAATGTCTAATTGTACCTATAGCATTTTTTTTGTATTCACTTTAAAATAGGTCCTAGCACTGTTATAATGATTTGATTCAATAAGTGTTTAAGCTAATAATATGACGTCACTGCAACGTAGCCATCATCGATTAAAGATGTACTTATCTATGATATTATAAAAATGCCATCAGATAGAATATTCAATTTCTTTTACACTATGTTCAATAACGAGTGAGGAGTGCAATCCATTCACTCTACATTTAGCAAACAACAATTCTAAACTTTAAATAAACCAATCGACCAAAACATGACCTCGGTCATTTCAACCGCATACATATCCCCAAATCTCTCGGTACGTACCCTCATAGCATATGCGAGTGGATCAGCGGGGTCGGAGAGAGTGCAGAAGAGTGCAGAGGAAGTTGGTGCTAGTTCATAGGTCCAGCGCCTGGTGCAGAGGAACCGCTGGCCGCGCGGGCTGCAGGCCCAGCGCGCGCGCACCCCGCCCCCCGCGCCGCCCGAGCCCCGCGCCCCGCCCGCGCCGCCCTCCCACTCCAACACGCTGGCGGCGCACACGCGGAGGTAGTGCCTGAACCATTTATTGACTGATTGAAAGCGTCCAAGGGTATAGGCCTACCATACTTCTTTACTGAGTAAACACTGTTTTAAGTTACCCGTGCGTGCTGCAGATGCGCTTCAATGCAACACGCGAATGGAAATGTAATAATATTAATAAATAAATATCCTAGGACATTCTTTACACGCACATCCATTTGATCCCAAACTAGGCAAAGCTTGTAATATGGAAACCAGATATTTACACCTAGGCACAAACAGACATGTTATATGAACACAAAATGTCTGTGCTGGGTGGGAATCGAACCCACGACCTGCGGTGTGGCTTTCCGGGTCTCTTACATCTCTACGACTTCACCAATGGGCCCGTTGAAATGTTTGTAAGGAGTATTCTTTCCATAGGTATATTTATGATCATAATGTAGCCGAAGGCTAAAGTAGTTTCACAAAGCATAAACGACAGAGGAGGCGAGAACCTGACCGTAAGTGCTTCGCGATTTATGCAATGAGGTGTAAACCCAACAGGCCACCTTCCACCCTGTTTGAAATCGATGTCATTCCACATTCCATATATCGCAATCGCTACATTTTAATTCCTATTGAAGGAGCTTCATCTAGCTTGAGAAGTAAAATATTACTTACCCACATAACCAGTTCCCAATTTTAGGCATATAATCCTTAAAAACCATAGCAGCTGTTACATAAGTGTCAGCCAACAGCTTTCTACTGCCAGCCACTTCTGCCAGGTTGACCGCTTGCAGAGCCAGAAGAACGCGTTCGCTTCGCCCACTGTGATCCGATAGTATTTCTAACTGTGCAAGACGGTGGGAGATGGTCGAAACTTCAGCAGCCCAGTGTTGAGTAGATCTTCTTGCAGGACTAAAAAAATATATATATTTATCTCCATTTTTATATCAGCAAGAAGAAAAGCAGGCACAATCCCCCGCTTAATTCTTCTGGTATTGACGGCCTACGCAAAACCTAAAATGCTAATAGATTTTTAACGTGAGGATGGTAACCAGTCATGTGGATCACTAAAAAGAACCCTACCACCATTCTGAATGAAATGAACGGAATCATATAACGATAAAGATAGGTAATCTATCTCTGATTTCTTTTGTAGCAATTATTAGTTAACACAATAATTGATTCCAATGGTAACCAATTGAACACTTATTATTGTCGTTAGCAGATCTGGATATTATTTTCAATAATTATATTTAAAATTGATATCTATTTTAAATTGCCTTTTTTTACTACTATCTAATACTCCCAGACAATATAACAGGTAAAAATTTATAGTTAAACTTCGGAAATCATGTCATATTTACCTGTCACTCCACAAATCGCCAGCACGTCCCGTGAGGTAATTGCTAAAAGGCATTCTCTGTAACAACTGCCTCAGTACTGCCGCTATCAGTGCCGAATACTTTGCATGTCCTTGACCACCGGCTTGAACGTTCTTGCCACAAACCGCTAATGCCCGGTGAAGTTCCACTCTTGCATTTGTTTGATCATCCTAAATAGCAGAAAAATATTTTAATTTTACTTAAGCTCGTTGTAATTTTTAGTTTTATTTGTATAAGAAATAGTAACAAATATAACCTTTCGCAAATATTTGTCTGCCTCTCGTTTATGTTTATAAAACTGTCCAGCTTCATTTGATTGTGATTTTGGTACAGAGTCGCCGTAAACTAACAGTTTGACGAGACATCCACCCAAAATTATGAAGTTTACTAAATATAGGAAGAATGAGTTAAATATCCAAGCATTCCAAGATCCTCCACTGATGCCTGCAACAAATATAGCATAATTTAAACAATGCTAATTGTATACAAAGTCACAAAAAACTAGAGAGTGGAATCGAACAATTCGACTTCAGCTAACTGCCATTAGATTTATTTCATTTGACTGGCCAGTTTTCTAATCATTTACGATATTATTTAACATTTTCAGTTCTCGAACTTCAAAGTATTTAATGAGCATGGTTTTACATACAACATATAGTTAGGTATTATTAGATGTGGATGAGCAGATACATAAAACTGTATCAAATATCAAGTCGGTAAGATACCCATGATAGTTGCAAAAGGATTAATTATTATTTAATACTTATTTCAAACACTAAAAGATTTGACCCCATTGTCTACATGGATCTAAAAATATAGTTATGTAATAACTGATCAATTATGTGTTTATTTATTTAATTTAAATGATATACAAGGATCTAGCAGTTGGATAAGTGTATCAATGGCCTTAAAGTAGTCTTAAAGGCAAATTCTAAAAGATTTCACTAATTTTAGAATGGTAACAGAGTCTGGTAGTTTATTCTACATGAAAATGACACAGTTAGGCATAAAGTGTTGATGGGGATTGCTTGCACTCCATAATCTAATAATACTGACGTTGATGGACAATGGGAGTAGGTTTCATCTTAACTAATATTATAAATGCGAAAGTAACTCTGTCTGTCTGTCCATCTGTCTCGCTTTCATGTCAAACTACTAAACCAATTTAAATTAAATTTGGTATACAGATAGTCTAGAGCCTCAGCAAGGACATAGACTACTTTTTAATGCGCAAAATGAGTTGTAAGGGCTTGAAAGGGGGATGAAAAGTTGTATGGTGCAACTCAATAAGGGCAATTAATTGTAAATATAAATTGAAATGGTTTAAGAAATTATTTACCTGTATTATTATTACTTTCTGATAAAATCCTTCTTTGGTCCAGTCTGCTTGAGTAGTCACCTGTAGAATCTGTTGAAAAGCCTTCAAAAAATGTGCTGAATGGATTGAAGGCAATTAGTCCAACCATAAAAGCGCATAGAGCTAATCGTGAGTGATCTCCCATACCCATTACAATTTTTGAATATTTATCTTCAACCTGTAAATTTAGTCAGTTATTTAATTATAATGAAATCATTTAAGTATAAAACAGCTACAACATACAGATAGACATACTCCATATTCTCACTGTAAGGGTTATGTTTTTAACCATTTGGCATAGAACTGTAATAACACTTGTTATTCAACCACTGCTAAAATGCTTTCGATTTTTACAAAGAGACATTATAGAAATTATAACATATTTAAAAGCAATTACCTTAAATTCAGGAGAAGATGGTGAATCACTGTCAATCCCATGTGGTGAATGATAAGGTGAAGAGATGTCACTGTGTGGAGGAGTGTATGCTCCCTCAAAGGAGGGCTCCTTCACACCAGACTTCTGACAGGCTAATTTGAGAGCAACATTCTCTTGTTTTAGCCTTGTATTCTGATTTTGAAGGTATTTTATGTAGTCAATTGTTTTTCTTAATATTGCTGATTTATTCAACTGTAAAAATACAATACACTAATAATAAATGGTATTCAATATATCATTTAAAGATAATACTGAAGACTTTTAGAATAGTTCTAAAGAAACCTTCAGTCTTGACTTAGCTATACTATGTATTAACTCTTTCAGTCATTCCTTTTCCATGTTTTTTTATTAAAAACAGCTCTTTCTGTTGATTCTTGGTTGCACTTACATGATAATACTTTGACAAAGACTGTGTACTACATTTCTCTGCACATCGGTCATAAAGTCATTACTAAAATATTGGCATTATTATGCATTTTACAAGCATAATACGTAGGATTGTAAGAGTAAACACATTATTACACCCCCTGTGAAACAGATAACACAATTTTGACAATGAACAAATTACCTTTGCATCTTCTCCTACTAGCATATTTTTTAATTCAACTATCCTATCATTGATACTTGTCCTGTATCTTCGCTCAATGGCATTATGTGCGCTTCGTTTCACTTCTTTTACTTTAGGTGGACCAACGTTTGGTGCTTGACTTAATGCAATCTTTTCACCTTCTAAAACTACTGGAATACTGGTCAGAAGAGTTTGTCCACTGTTACTTGTGAAAAATGTGTGGATTGGTCTATTTTCAGTACCAGCTTTAGTAGTGATAATACCTTGTGTAGCACCTATAATAAATTGAGTAACATTATTTTATTATGTTATTTATAATTATATTTTAATGATCCACTATTATTAAATTGCCTCACCTTGAATAGGAGCACTTGTATACATCAAAGTTTGTGTTTCAGGATTAATAATATTTGATTGTAATATCAATGGTGAGAAATTAGAATCTGAACTTTTTAAAATTAATGGTGTCACTCTTTTTGAGTTATTCTGTATTAAAAGGGGTTGGCTGGTTTGTTTTGACTTATTTGATTGGTTTATTTGTGTGGTACTATCTAGCTGTACAAGAGATGGTCTGCTATCCGGAAGTTGAATATTTCCCGGAGCCAAGTTGACATAAACAGGTCTTTGAACAACTTGTTGGACCATTATGGGGGTTTGATTTGGTACTTGAGTATGACCATGTTGAGTGACATCTGGCAATGGTACTCCTTCATTTATCTGGCGCAAGTTGTAACTTTCCTCTCTGGCATATACTCCTTGAACGGGACTGCTCTTTGGATGTGGGGGCGTTTGCACTTTGACTCTATGTGTATACTGTGATACTAATGGATTTCCACTTTTATTAAAACAAGGTGACACTTGGGGTTGTGATGCTGCATCGGCCTTGCTTTTCGTGTCAACACTTAGTAAAATATTTTCGTTATCGACGAATGTCAACTCTTCCTCCAGCTTTTGCATAAAATCTCCATCACAACCACTGAGAAAGTCTGTAATAGAAATTATAACTTTCAAGTAATTATGAAAACAAAACTTACGATGAGTAATAGTAAGTTTGCGTCATTCATTAAAAGTTCATGTAATTAAGTCTTACCTTCTATTTCAGCGATATCATGAACATTAAAAACATCGGAGTTTATAAATGGTTCATCCTGGTCCATTTCGTTGTCTGATTTTAAAATAAAATAAGAAAAATAAACTTACATTACTTAGTACCCTTGTTTACCTTTTACGATATTTTATTTTGACAGTTGTCTGGCGATCTATTTTAGCCAATCAGAGTTTAGGAAATTAGTGGTGCGATTTGACGTCAGAAGAATCCATAGACAAGCCATTTTTTTTTGAGCTGAGGCCAAGAAACTATTTGAGAAATGCGTAGTTATAGTACAAAGCACCAAAGAGTGTAATATAATATAGTAGTGATAGAATAAAATAATATTTTCGTTAGATGTGTGGCGTTAGCATTTCTGAACGAACTTGTAATTTACCTAGAGCCTCGAGAGTAAAGTTGCCGCGCTTATGTGATTAATACACTAGGTACCAAGAACGAGTCAGAGTTTGGTCACAGTATAAGTATCAAACAGTATGGAAACTAAGCCTATTTGTAAAAATGATTACCTACCGTCTATTGAAGCTATGGGGCTGTTTACACTTTAAACCTTTTTTATGAAAAAAAAAAAGAGTTTTGTAGTGATCATTCAATCGTATTGAAATAACTAGTTTACAAATAAAATTTAAATAGGTAATCTCAGAGCATCGGTTAATCTCAGCAAAATACGATACACAGTTTAATATTGACACATCAACTTGTAGACCTTTGTTTTTGTTTTGTAGATCTTTATCTTCATTACAGCACCCGGAGTAACCTTTTACAAGTTTTGGTGGAAGCGTACGTGAGCCGCGGTTAGACGAGGGCGTGTTAGTGTGCTCTTCGGAGCGTGCGCGCGGGAGGCGGCACAGGTGGCGCGCGGGCAGGGCTCATGCATGAACAGCTGTTTTCAGCTGTGTGGCACGCATTTTCGAGTTGATTCATACCCCGTTCAAACCTTAAATGGCACATTCATTTAAGCTTTTTTTAGGTCATTTTAGGTGTACTAGTAATTAAAAAAAACCTTTATTCTTCATAAATTACAAAATGCAGTTTAACATGACATAAAAGGGCGGTTACAAATATTAACTGAAAAATACTTTCATCTCCTACGACACGTACTGAATTCTTTATTATTAAATTTTATTGTGTAAAAAATTCTCATTCTTATTAACACCCTCGAAAACCATGAAAACGATACCCATGACGAAAAAATTGATAATTGATTGCAGCCGCCATTTTGACAGCATTATCGGCTTCAACACCATCGAAAACCATGAAAACGATACCCATGACGAGAAAGTTGATAATTTATTGTAGCCGCCATCTTGGATTTCCATTTTGACAGCACTATCCACTTCAACACCCTCGAAAACCATGAAAACGATACCCATGACGAAAAAGTTGATAATTTATTGCAGCCACCATCTTGGATTTACATTCTGAGTTAAATACAAAAACGCTTATGTCGGCGCTACAACGCTCGTATAGTAAAAACTTTGTTCGAAACAGTGTCGGTCTCACTCACTCAGTGCTATTATTTACAACTGCTTATAATTATTCGAGTGCAATATTATAACAATAAATCATTCTTACCTTTCGAAATCTTTAACGTGACCAGTCGCTTCGACGCGGCACTCGCTACTGACAGCCCCGCGACAACCGCTTAGGGGTCTCGTCCGTGTGCATGTTTATGTTTGCGTGCCTTTTCGAACAAATGTAGACAGTTTCCATACTGTTTGTATATTTATTCTGTGGTTTGGTCCTTCAATTGTTTAGCTCTCATATATTTGTAATTAGCATAACTTATAAACTTACTGCAATTACTATCAACTCACACACCTAAGAACATTTTCTTCAGTATCCGCTACATCTACATATATTGGTGACCGACTACACACGCAACCTCAAGTGGCTTAGATATGCATGGTGTGGTCTCAGTGACGGCATGTGTGATGAGACATTCGTTGCATTCCCTAGTCTAGATTTTTGACGAGAGATATGCAGTGTCAGATGTCACAGTGTAGTTACACCACACACCGAGACCAATAAGGTACGTATCATATTGTGGCCTTAATCTAAGACCAAAATATTTCATGGAAGTCCGTACCAACCTTTTATCCTGAACATGCTAGCTACACAAAATTATTAGTTTTTTGTCTTATACGGCTTTCATGTGATGTCTTATTGCGTAATTCGTGCAAAAACCCAAATAAAAGGTGGTAGGTAGGTAACTAGGGTGACGTTTTTAAAGAAAACAAAGATTACCAATATAACTTGTGTTTAATTAAGGCAAGTAAAGATAAATACAATTGAAAAAGGGGTAACAATTCATAATTTAGCTCAATTACTAATATCATAGCTACTAATTGCACAGTGGGACCTCTTTACCTTACTTTATACAATGTTGATAAAAGCGATAGGCATTAAGACTGCGCCGAGCAAAATAATTCAAAACGATCGTCACGGTTATAGGGATATAATCAATATTATCACCATAATTACCAAAAAAAAAAATACGTAATGAACACCACAATGAATGTGTTAACGATTTTATGTTGGCAAAAACAAAAAATATTGTCTAGTATAAATAACAAAAATACGTAAAGTTTGACAAAAATCTTAAAATAGCATGCTCGTATTTTGTTGAATTTTGATAGTAAACTGTTGAATTTTTTCACATAATTTAATTCATATTCATCTCTAATAATCATACCACAATTTGTAGTTTTTAGATTTTCGAAATGTCCTTTGGCTATTTTAGTTTACATTTTTTTCTTAATTTTCGCGCTGTTTTTAATCATACGCAACGTACGCCGGTCGGCAATTCAGTCGACCGCGAGAGCTCGAAGAGTGAGTACGTGTCATCGTGGAGCGACGCGCCATACACGACAATTCGCGATCTAGTGTGTACGTATACGTTGCCGCAAGTGGTTGAATAAGGTACTTAAGTCTTAATTTTATTTTTTTGAAAATGACTTTTTATGCATACCTAACATTTACTTTTTATGTTTTTACTATTTAATAAGTACATATTTCTGCAACATTTTTTTAAATTTTTGTTTTAGTGATAATGGGAAAGCGTAAGGAAACATATTATAAGAAGAAAGTTGGCGCTCATTTCCAAAAAAAATAGTACGTATTTCTGTTTAAATTGAAAGATGGCGGATGCAACTTTTTCTCAAACATTCGATATGGGTATCGTGTGATGGGTATTTGGGGATGCCGATTGCAAATCTGACATTATTTTTAAAATCCAAGATGGCGCATGCAACTTTTTCTCAAACATTCAATATTGATATCGTGTAATAGGTATTTGGGGGTGCCGATTGCTATTCTGACATTTATTTTAGTTTCCACGATGGTACATAAATTTTTTTCTCAAAATTGTGAATTTGTTTAATTTTTGATCTATCACAAGAATCGGTAGTAGATATCTATACTACTATTTTTTAAGATATTAGGAAGAGTAATCACGCCAGTTGCTTGCACACCACGCACCACGATTATGTAGGTACTACTGGGACCTGTGTGGAATTAGAACTTCCCCCAATATGATTATACAGCCTAATAATAGATAATAATAGCCTAAGCAAACCTATAAAAACTTTATTACTGTTTTTGGGACTGTATATATACTGTATATATTTCTCAGACATGCTTTTTTTATTGAAAACTTGGTCGTTACAAGATGTTTTTTTTATTGTAGATCCATTTCTGGTGGAATTAAAGCAAATGAAACTGAAAATCCTCCCAACGGCGTAGTAATAATACTAGCCTGTAACTGTTTTACAGCAGGGCAAAGTCCTCTTCTCATACAGAGACGGTACGTTCGCCATGCTTGCTGAAGACGGGTTAGCGATTTCGAACTTATATTATAATACCTATAAGTCAAGATTTCCTCACGATGTTTTCCTTTACCGTTGTCACTGATGTCCAAGGCAAACTCAGAAAGTACATATTAATTTGAAAAAGTCGCATTGCCTGGATTTGAACCCACGACCTCAAGCACGAGGAGCGAGCCCAAGGCCATATTTTGTTGCTAGTGCTTGCTGGCTTAAGTCTTTCACGTGGGCTAATACTTATGTAGGTATTATGTAAACTATATTTATTTTAGTCTGTTCATAACATTTTAGGAGTTAGGTTGATAAATACATCTGATAATTACTTCAATTTCATAATTTTATTAAATTACTTACAACAACTATATTTTATTACGTTTTAGAAAATGCTGACCAATAAAGATCCTTGCCAATACGTTGTTGAAGAACCTTGCCCATACGTTGGTAAAGAACCTTCAGTTAGTGATGATATTCCATGCAACAATCTCGATGTAAGTTAATTGTTCTTAGATACATTTTTAATTATGTCTTAGTACTAGTTTCAGCCGCGTGGCTTAGGGACTACTTACAATATTATTATTTAATTTCAGGATTCTTTAAAACATACGGATTCATATTTAAACATTTTGGTAGTAGAAGAAACCGACGACAAAGACGAGATCATAATACATGGCAATAGACTATTTGATTTTGCATACCTCTATAAACAACTGCAAGAAATTGGAAATCACAACTCCCCACTGGGTTGCAACTTGAGTTGTTTAAAACTTACCAAAGAGGTAAAGAAAGGGTTTCTATCAAAATTATATTTTACTTGTCGAATGTGTAAAAAAAATGGAATTAATAAATTGTAAAGAACGAGATAGCTTTACAGACCTAAACCTGAACGATAATGCTGTAAGCAGTTTTATGTCGATAGGAGCGGGGTTTTCTGGCTTAGACAAGTTGCAGCTTCCCTTGACATTCCCTGTATGTCCAACAAATTATACGCCAAGTGCCATACCAAAGTCTGTGGACTATGGGAATAAGCCAAAGAAAAAAGCATGGAAGAAGCAGCTAAAGAAGAGTACGATCTAGCTATTTTCAACGGCGAAGTGGATTTGAACGGAGTACCGATGATAGCTGTGCTTGCTGATGGCTGCTGGTCTAAAAGATCGTAACGAAAAAATTACAGTGCTTTATCGGGTGCCGCAGTAATAATAGGCTATAGGACAAACGAAACGAGAAACGAAAAGATTTGAAACGAAAACTAGAAACTGAAGAAACAACAAAACGCAAAGAAAAGCGCAATAAATCGCATGATCACATTCTTTCATAATGCACCAGTATTTGAAAATAACAAATGAGATTGATATTATCCTTCTTTTCTCTTTTCCAGTATTTTTTTATCATGTCCCCACACAAAAGAAAACGCCCATTTTTCGCCCATCTATGTAATAATTACTAAAAAAATACATAAAAACATCAAAATAATAAATATTCGTCTTTTCTACTCACTCAACACAACGACTCAAATTTTAAAAAAAACTAAGTTATTTTGTCCTACAACTGCAAGCGGGGCTCGAGCGAACTTGTCATTGTGTGCGTGACGACGCACACGACTAGCGCGCTGTAGCAAATACCTAATTGGCGCGTGCCGCGTTCGCTCGGCGCAGTCTTAATCATATACTTTGTATCATTTTCAGGCCACACACCAAAATCAGAGCAATAGAAGCAATAGTTTAGCCACAGGATATTTTTAAAGATTTTTCTTAGATAAAACACGATGTATCTTCCCTAGCAGCTGACCAAGAACATTGGTATAGATACCTAGAGTTATTCACCTTAAAATGACAAAATTCAAGCGACGATGCCGCTCTTCATCATAAGTTCCCAATACAAACAAGGCGCTACAGGCATAGCCCTCATTAGCTTATCAGTGATTGAAATGTGTGCAAAATATTTCTTAGAACCGGGATAATGTGGATCATGGCTACCGGCTTAGATAATTAGTTCTTGGAAATTTGAAAGTGTTTTTAAAGTGAAACTTTTATTAGATCGTCTCACACTTTTTGGTCTGTGTGTTGCATGTCGCGTTACGGTCGGCCGCGGAGTAGGGATAAAGTGAAAGGCGCTCGCCAGAGCAGCCAAGGTCAATATGGCGGAATAAAAATATTGTTTTCAGTTTTTTAATATGTGTATATAATCTAAATAATTGTTAAGTATTATGTATGTCGTACTCTAAGGCACAGAGTTCAATAAAAATATTAGTTGTGTGTAAAATTAAGTGTAAAATTAAAATTGATAAAGCGATTTTTATACCCTTAATGGAATATTATTCCAAAAAATTTTAGTTAAATGTCTATAAAGTGAAAAAAAGTTTCACTTTTACCGTGGTTTTATAAAACCACACAATCTTTTTATTTGTCTAGCTAGCATATTCAGGATGAATCACTGTGCTACGGCCGGAATAAATAAGGTGGGTCCCAGAATTTTCAAAAGTATCTTATATACACAAGACATATTAGAAATAATTAGTGCTCATACGTCTTAACCATTCCCAGTTGGGGCAATACTATTTGCTATCATCGTCAACAAAAGGGAAGTTACAAAGCGCCTTGCATTTAATTACTAGAACTACCAACATTTTTGAAATTGGGCAACAGCGTAATCGACAGTAACTTGACTTGGTGACGAGTGTTTCCACACCTAGAAACCTTTAAAAGGTAAAGGAGGACCATCTCAGTGTACTAAAATGTGTCCGTTGAAAGGGAGCAAATTAAGGTGGCGCTACTGTAACAAGTGGAAGAATTTTAAATAGAGCGCCACAAATTATTAGAGTAGGATACTAAATTAATAAAAAAGGAAAGAAACATTTCCGTTTACTTACAGCGCATTTTTTAAAATTATTATAATATACAGACAAACATGAGTATGGAATAAAATTATACAGTGTTTTTAAGTACATACTCCAATTAATTGTAAATAGCAAATAGAAAATAGTATTAAAGAATTACCGGAAACCAACCCAGCACACTTCACTCTGTTCATATCATTTCCACTTGCTACACTAGCGCTATTTCGGTGAGAATTCGAAACCTAATTTTCTGTTTACAGGAGGACACTTTTTCGACTAATCCCCCATACAATATGGTTCTCCTCTACTTCTACACTCCATAGGTAAAGGGAAGACACACAGTTCTTTAAAAAGTCAACAGATGGCCGGCTAATTTCTGTATGTCGCATACGGCACTGTTAGGTGTCAGAAATGGTAACTCAAAACAGGAAGACATAACATAGGGGTCGTTTTATTATCCCAACTTGCCGCTAGATGGCGCTACTTGTTATGACAAAATCAGTCATTCAAGAGTTAAATGTCGATTATAGAAAACAGTATTGATAAGGACCTACGTCGTGAATAAGTTCCTACCTTAACTCCCTTAGCTTCCTAATACCTCTACCTACTTAAGGACTTGTTTTTAAATTATCTGTAAGTAGGTACGGCATGTCACTACAATATTAAATTTTACACTGGTATACGTAACCAGTGTAAAATATAATATAAGCCTAGTAAGGCAATCATTTCAAACATAAGCTTGGTAAGGTTAGTGACTAAAACAATGCATTTTTTACGTAGATATATCTAAACCCCCACTGTAGGGGCGCAACACGCAAGCTTTCCTTTACATCTAAGGCCATTTTATTAGTCCTCTAAACGCAGTTACTTTAAAATATTCTTCGATTGTTCTACCACACATAACGATACGTATTAGTGGACTTCCCGTTCATTTTATTTCTCAGTTTGGTAAAAATACGTATCTAAGTATCCTCAATGAATTCACCGTCAAGGGAATTAAGCATGTGGCGAATCTAGTGTTGTATAAGACTCGAGTCGATTACTCAAGACTGACGATTCGCAACTCATGAATCCTTTGGACAAGTATGTAGTATTTTGTTTTCTTTTTTAAGGACATTCGACTTAGTTTCTTTTAGAAAAGAACCATGAAACTCAATTGACTAGCTTTGCAATATTCTTATAAACCTTGAGCCTTATTACTTATTTATGTACTTCCTTAGGACGCGAGTCATTCCAATTATTAGGGGAATAAGGACTATGTGGGTGCGAGACAGTTTTGGTTGTCATGGAAATAATTTAAATAAACCAAAATGGATATTAAATGTTTAATTTATATTCATAACATTATATTATCTGTAAATATAGAGTTCTTATTATAATAATAATAATGTATGTAGTTACGAGATAAACAAACTCGATCTATTGTTGCTTAAAAGTACAAATACAGTACCAATTTTATTTAAAATATTACATATAAGGTATTTTAAATTCACAACTTAAAAAAATTGAACTCTAGTGCAATAACATCATACTTAATAATATATATCTATAGGCACAAAAGTGGATTATAATTATTACATAACATTTGTTTTAACAAAACTGTGAGATATAGTGTAGTTCAAACGTGGCCAGCCAGGTGTCAAAGACAAATTAAAGTTACTACATATATCTAGCTATAATCGTAACCACACAAAGATACCACGCTTACGCCGTTCTGTATGTACAATCATCCATATAACACAAAAGTTAATGGTGCATATTTACTGGAATGTCCTAACATACAACTTACATCTTGGTTACAACAAACAAAGGCACAAAATAGTGAGACCTATACCGTGTAGGCTCTACACACCCAATACGTGATATTAAACTTAATTAATTACAATATTATTACGTATGCAAACACTAAGGTATATATATTCGTATCTATGGCATTTTCAAACTAGACTAAAGTAACAAATCAGTCTTCCAGTAAAGTAATTAAATTTAACTTAAATGGCTATGATAAAATTAATTATAGAAGAAACAATATTTAACTCAAATCGGTTGGTTGTAAAACAGAATATTACAAAATAATGAGTTAAGTTTTAGGTATGTAGTTGTTAACGTAAAAATGAACGTGTTTTTTGTTTGTGCACACTACAATAATTTGTCTAGCTTAATAACGAAACATTGCAACATTATAGAACATTTTATTTAATTTGTACAATATAGGTAAGTTTACCCTCGTAAGTATTTAAAAGTATTTAGATAATCTAGTATTTTACGATTAATTGCAGCGAATTGCGACGACATTTTTATACCACAAACCTAAGAAAAACATTGAGCATTCTTACCTAAGTGTTAAAGACTGTACTAGCTAATATCAATAACCAAAGTGCTTGTGCAAAACATTTACTGACAGTAAGCACAATCAATAGGTAATAAGAAAATAACAATTAATATTTATGGCAATCGACAGAAAATAAATTATTCTAACCCGTAACACAGTAATTTAATAGGTCGGTATGTAGATACGTCGCTATTCGCGGAGACATGAGCTTCACCCGTCACACGCACGGTCTTCACGATCTTTAATTAGACAAGGGCTAACTTTTCTAAGGTGACTGCTTCAAACATTAATGACATAGTGCGACGTGGTGGACTAGAGGTAAGCTGTAGCGAGCGTGAGGTAGTAGTGGCGTTTCAGTCTATAAACATCACAGTCGCGGTCAACAAATTGCACAATAACTCGTCTAGGCGAACCCGCCCGAGGCGCGTCGCGTCGGCGCTTCGGCGCGGCGTGGCCGGCGCTGCCTTCCTGTCCTTCGGCCCTATAATGTTACCGATCCAACTAAGACATTATAATATGCTCATTAAAGCTAACTTATATTTCTATTCATTTAACAAAGACGTAAATGTTTAAACATAAAAATCAAAGAAAGGAATAAACAAAAATAAAATCACAATAAGATGTCGCCATCACCCTTCTAACGGAAATTTTATTTCGTTAGTCGGTTTAGACGAAACATGGAAATAAATAGAAAAGAAGAGGTAGAATAAGAGTGGCCGCGGGGCCAATTGCAATCGCCCGGCCGGAGCGCCCGGTCAGCGTGGCATGCGCGCGCGGCGCGTCCTACCAGTAGCCTATCAATAAGAGCCTTACTTCTAACTTTGTACGCCTAAGTCAGTCTTTTAGAATATTTTCCTTTGTCGATGTCTTCTCAATCTCTTTCACTGCCGCAATCCAAAGCAAAATTGCGTGGAGGCATGATAACACCGGTCGGTGGATCCAAGTCACGGCGACGAGATATCGAGAGATCCTCTACATGATCGTCGTCTGGCGGTGGTGTCCGAGGCGACTGGGGTGGTGATCGTGGTGGAGTCCGAGGGGTAAGGGCTGCGTGTGCCGCTGCAGCTAAAGCCATGGCGTGAAGTGCTTCGCGACCCCCATCTCTTGTCGCTCCTTCTAATGCTTGCTGCAGGAATGATGGATCTATAAGTGGAGTACCTGGATTTCCATCCTCACTACCACCTGTACCGCTCAGTCCATATGGAAATGCGGCTCCATTTGTCTCCCTCTTAACACCTCGACTCATCGGACGACTTGTCGTGATGCCTAGTTTTTTCACCTTATCATATAAGGTACGTGATGGAACGCCGTACTTACGCGACGCTTGTAGGGCGCTCATACCGTTCCTTACGCACTCAATTGCTGAAAGAATGTCCGATCTAGTATATTGCTTATATCGTTTCCATTCCGGTTTTTGTTGCGGAGGGACATAAGGTGCTAGCCCTGCTCTTACGTCCTGTTGAAAACCGGTCGGTGGAGAAGAGGGATGAAAAGAACGAGGGTGTTCTTCCTCGAAAGAACGTTCCGTATAAGGAGAATGTGCATCTTCCGAGCGGTCAGACCGGTTGTAGTGTGGAGAAGAGGCGCGAGAGGAAAGCCTGCGAGGACGATAATCGAAAGCACGCTGTGGACTCGGGGGTCGTTCTGACTCATGAGCTGACCCGTTGGAGTGGAGGCGAGGCGGTGCGTGTTGGTTGACCGGGTGACAAACAAGAGACATGGGCTGTGAAGAGTCGACGGGAGAGGTCTGTGCGAGAACATTCCTCAGAATCGGAGTGTCCCGGGTGGCCAACATACTGGAAAGTTTCTTACGTTTGAGTGGGTTCATGTCAGCCGAGTCGTAAGCGGCAGAAAGAACAGGCGCTGTAGGTGGAGGAGGCCAACGAGAGGGCGGCGCGGGTGCAGGCGGAGAGACGCTGGAGGGCGCTGCAGGCACCACCCGCGGAGGGGAAGCTCCCGGTGTTCGTTCTGTGCTGCCAGGACGCCGTCGAAGTTCCGTCATATCGAAAAGGCCCTTCACCTCGAGTTGCTCTGCTACTTTCATGATCCTCGGTATATGCGCCTGTGTCACGTTAACTTCACCTGTATACATGTATTCAAGAAGAGCACGCATTTCGAAATCTTTGACTCCAGGAAAAAGAATGCTGCAATGGTCCATTGGAACATCGGCTAATATTGATTGAAAGTATGGAGAATTTGCAGCTAGAACGACTCGATGTGCCTTGAAGGTGACTTGGTCGTCGACTACTAGAGTGCAATCTACGTATGTTTCGACCTTGATTAGCGCCTCCAGGATTTCGACTAAGTTGGTTTTGTGATGATTCCATTTCAGGCAGAACGTTTGCTGACCTTCGCTGCTCCCCATTTTCTTCAGTTGGTATTCTAAGAACAAAAAAAAATATTAATAATAGTTGTATAAAAAATAAATACTAAAAATACGTAAAAAAAATCGAATTGGAAATGAAAGACCGACACTATTACAAAAAATAAACAAATTTATAGATTTACATTGTTTACCCATCAAAGAACCATCAACATTACTCAAGTGCTAAGATTTCCTAAAATCGAAAAAAAATACTAATATTTGATGAGCAACTAAGATGAAGTCTTTAACAGGGCGATGATAGTCCAAAATAATATTAAGGGTTTAGCTAATTATTAGCAAACAATGCCTTTTTATTTATACATCAAATTAAAAAGAAAGGTCACGGCTCCTCCGAAAGTCCACATCAAACAGAAAACTTACTAAATTTGTAACTATGAAACATTAGGTTACTGCTAATTTTATTAAAATCAAATTAACTTATTTGTTTATTATTATTAAAAATATATTATACTTCAACATTATTATTACCTATAACTGTATAATTAATTCAAACTATATTTATAAAATTGTTTATACCTGGCAAAATATCGTAATATGTAGAAGCGGGATACATAGTAGAAATAGCCGCGTCACGAGTGACGACCTGACTTTGAATCCACCGAAACTGATAATCCGTACACAAACTAGCGTGCACCCGTGTGCAGGGCCACACTACACTACACTAGACCGCTGCGACTATGAGCCGACTGTTGTGGCGTACGGCACGGACTAGCGCGACTGTTCGACTGCACCGCCCTTCCCCATTTACATATTACGCTTCATAGCCCTTCCACACTGTTAAATTGACTTTTTACCTTTTATTCGGCAGGTATAATCTAACTTGGGGGACCGTGAAAAGCGACTACGCGTTTTGTTTATTCTTTTTTAATTTAAGCTTATAATTATTAGGAAAAAATAAACTTTACTATTGAGAAATATTTAAGTTTACCGTGAGTGTCTACGAACTCTACATAGTCTACGAAATCGTAGTAGCTCTACATAACTCTACGATATTAAAGGGATGCAAATATTGTAAATAATATTTAAAACTTACCCAATAAATTTTAATCCTTAGCCTTAGGCTTCGAATGATTGATTAATTTCTTGAAAACTCATGAGAAATTTTCGCACTGGCACTGTATAAAGTTCGTAGTACGTTCGGGGTTGTTTCGCGCGTGTACGTAAGTAATAACTACGCCCTTCGTGTGGGGGCGGTGTGCTCTAGCGAGCGTCTGGCTGTGACTGTCTGTTGGTGGAAAGCGTTCGGTCGCGGCTGGCCTGAGTTCTCGGCCTCCGCCACCGCGCCGCGCGCCGCGCCCCGCACCTCTCGCGTGCGCTTTTTACGCACGCAGCGCAGCGTGCCAGAGTGCAGTGCAATTGCGTGCAGGCGAGAGGGCGCGGGACGCGGCGGCGGCGGCGGACTCAACGAATTGCAGCGCGCTGCGGAGGGCTGTCGCTTCTGTGTGCGTGAGTGCGCACGCGCATACAACGCTTGCTGTAGTGGTGTGTGTCGCGAACGCAGTCGTTATGCGGCGCACATTTTGACGATAAAATAAAGCCCAATTCAGCTTATAAAAACTGATGTCGCGCCTTGCCGGACTTTATAAGCTATTATATTCTATACTTGCTTCCGCCTCGCGGTTAGACGCAAGTTCCCAAGAAATCTTATGTTTTACTGAGTTTCTTAAGTGATAATCCATAACATATAGGTACTTACTACCTGTGTGCCAATTATCAATAAAAAAAAAATACCTATTTTCCGTCAATGATCAGTGACGAAAACAATAACTTAAATATTTTTATATTAGGTACCATGGATTTGTATGATTACAATTCGCTCTTTTAACCAATTTCTTCGAATATACATACATTCATAAAGCAATTGCTTTCTGCTGTCTTTTTTTAATCACGAGATTAAATAGTTTTTGAGGAGATACTAATAGTACACACCAACATAATAAAATATGATCTTTTACATTTTTGACATATTTCTACATCAAGATATGAAACGCAAGCAGAGTGCTCTAATTGATCTTAACATAATTATTGAGTATGTATTTATTTCCGAAGATTTTGTAGATCATCTGTTTACTAACCTAAGATGTCATTAAAAATATAAAATCAGAAAATGCACGAAATATAATACAATGTGGGTATTTTCGAATGCGGCTGAAAATGCTACACTGTTTACTCTGCATAACATCGCCCTAAAATTCCCAAAAGCTCGTGAACAACGCAAGCAATTGAGTTCATTGACACACTGCTTGTGGAGGGAACGCCAAAATAGCGCGAAATGCACTCAAAAATAGACCAACCAAGCTGTATGCAATATTTTTTGTTAGGCAGAGCGCGGTTTCCGCCAAAACTAGGGGAACTGCAACTGTTTGTTAAATCTAATAAGAATTACAAGTTCTTTGTTACTCGTAGATATTTTTATTTCCGACTACTCGGTTCCAATGATAGACCGAATAACGATTAGGGCTATTAATGGATTGTTAAACTATTGATAATTCACAATATTAGAGTCTTACAAAGTCAATCTTCATCATCTCTATCACAATTAATATGATACGGGACACGCGGATTGTCATTGAGTTGAGCAAAAGGGGTACGTTAGTTATTTGTTCCTATCTATATATATTTAATAGACATCTATCTATCTTAGTCTATAGAGAATTATATTTTGATCTAGCGAAACAGTTTGAATTAGAGAGTGGGCTTGTTTTTAGGCAGTTTCTATATTTTTTAAAGTATAACTGGAAATATTAAAATCAATTACAATTTTATCCTGGAATCGCAAGTAATATCACAAAACGTCAAGCAATTACAATCAACGTATATTTTACCTAGACTTGAATGAAAATAAGACACGTCATATTGAAGTCACACGAGTATGGTATTTCGAAACCTAATTTGTAACCTTATGTTAAGGACATATTGGGTGCATTTTATTTTCCATACACATCAGACTTCACTAAAATAGGAATGTTAAAAAATAATTTCTCACGATATATTTGACATGAGCAATTGAGTATATTTCGAAGCAGAAACAATAGCACCAAAAGTCAGAGCAACTCTCGTCATCTCTACTGTACTGTATGTCAAGTGCACTTAATAACTCAAACACAACCATTTGCATATCGATGACTGCTCTTGAAATAGGCACCCATCGAAAATTATTCCATTTATTATGTCGCGCAAAATGATCGAATTGCATTAATATATAATATAAACTACATATTATGTATGTTATGTTTACTAGCAATATATTTTTTTTAATCTGCGTTGTTGTTAAGTATACAAACTTTATTTACCATATTGGATTTATTTTGCATTGTTAATTTATCTCTAATTATACTTATCGATATACCACATCATGTCAGCGGTCAACCACACAACCGTTAAAATTTCACGTTAATTTGGCTATTGCGCCGGAAACACGAATGCAAATGTTCTATTGTCGATACTTAACAGTTATAACCTTTGATACGGACGGACGTCGCGCGTCGGTAATTAGTTTAGCAATTCGCGGAAGCTATCGTCTCACAATAATTAGATGGGGACTGGGGCCAATAAACTTTATAATGGAAATTCTTGTATTTGCAATTCATACTGATTTATAAAGGAAGTATTTCAGCGACAATTGGTGAACAATGGCCTATAAGCGATGCACAAAAATGCATTATGCTAATACCAGCATAAACAGCGATGCATCGCGACCTATCCCACGACGCACGCGTAGCAAAAACTGCAAAGCGGGGGTTAGAAAAAAGACTAATAAAAAAGTAATAATGCGATCCCGCATGGTGGCTCGTTGAGACGCGCCTGATGAACCGAAAGTAAGGGATTATATTGAAGTACAATATAAATAGAAACGTTATATCAAGTAGGCACGTTTGCTATTCCTATTAATGAAAACTGTCGAAAGGAAATCGGTTGCGACTTCTTTTTTGTATTCATGTTTATGCATTATTTTCAATAATTATTAAATTATTTAACATGGCTGGAAACAAACCAATTTCGATAAAGCTTGGCATAGATCGAACATGTTCCGGATTAATACACATATGGCAATGAGTAAATATGATCCCTCAGGACCGCGGAGCGAATGCTCGTTGGGTACTTATAAATAATTATCGTGTTAGGTTTTTGAAATGATTATTTGAACAATTAATGCTTTGACTTTGCATAATGAGTAAAGGGGTGGTGTGGCCAGTATAAAGATATAATTGTAATTTCACGCGAAGCGGCGGCCTCATCATTTGTCACCAGCATCCTGCCACGCGCCCTGACTGAATTAATTACTTCATTTTATATGGGGTGCTATTACTCTATTATCTACATATAATATTAACTGCCAAACCTTTTGTATAATATTCAATAGATACACATCCAAATTCGCGTTCACAATTTATGTTGTCCTTTTCTATTTATATTTTGTTACTACATAGAGTATTGTTTTTAAACACTTAATAATTGTTTAAATCCTTATGTAGCGCTTTTTAGGTTCTTCCACAATTAAATGTAAGTACCTGGATGGCCGAGCATTGCTCGAGAATTCTTTACTAACGTGACTTCTACCGTATTCGTATATCGTATTAGATGCGATAATAAAGGGCTCCCCATAACAGTATTTCTCATAAAAGATGTAACTTGAAAGCCTTACCTTCTAATGACATTGTATCAGTTTTCATTGCCTAAAAACACGGATAAAACGACTTTTTCTGAAAATGAATCCTAGCTATATCGATTTAACGCCTCCGAAACCTCCTGCATACTAAATTTCATGAAAATCGTTGGAGCCGTTTCCGAGATCCTAATTATTTGTAAGAATTGCTCGTTTAAAGGTAATTAGATTTGATAAAATGGTATAATAAAAAGGGGCTTCATTTAATAAGGTTAAAGACATGTATAAGGATAATGGAAGCTCAAAACTATGACGGCAATACATTCACATTGGGTTGCCTAGTTAAGTTACTTGTCGGGTCGAGTGTGGATTCGATGTCCACGGCCGGAGCGGGGCGCGGGTACCCCGGATGCGGCTCATTGTAGCGAAACTCCCCGGACTATGCCGGGACAGAGGCGAGGTGAAACAATACACTCTTTCCTCCCATTGTCTAAAGCTGGCCCGGTACACATTAGTATTCATAATTTCATTATAACGTGCGTATATATATATAATTGCGAAATATATAATGCCTTCGTCTATCTATTATGTAGATGGTATAATGTTACTTTTTTTATAAGTACTAAATGAATATTACTTCGCTTTTTAGTCAATAATATGAATATAATTCTTCTTTTAGTTAATTAGTAATCCAATAAAGCTATCGATATCAACATACAATATTTTTTTGAGATACTGAATTTCTATACTAAAATGAATGTAGATTTAAGATATAATTTATAACAATACATAATTTTACTTTACGAACGCAAATGTCAAATTTCCTTGCGATAAGATCAGCTAGTTCGAAAATGGGTCAAGAGGCTAAGAAAAAAGTGTATTAAATTAAAAAAATGGGTGGTTCTGCTAAGTATCATTGTCAAAATATCAGTAAACACCTGCCTCGTAGACAGGGTGGCGCGTAACGAACTTTTGTATTATTATCATAGCTACTAAGGTTCTAATAAATAACACATTAATATTATTGTCTTTATTCTTGGACTAAAACTTTGTGCAAAGCCTAGTCTAGCAATTTTTTCTCTATACTCAGACAATCTGCATTTGCATTGGAATAGGCTTAGAAAATGACTTTAAATATCATTGAAGCTTCGTTGTATCTGGCACAGCTTGATAAAAATCTTATAAAGTATATCTGAAGATAATTCGCTTCCCGGCCCTCGGCCATGTTGCCTTTGCCCGATAAAATAAAACAACCTCGAGCTGTACACTTTTAACTTTTTTTTATACAGGATCATTTTTCTTACCTACGGTTAGAGACAGGCTATACTAGTCGTTATGGCCTTCAATTTAAGGTGGTACGATATTTGGAGGCTGTACCAGAGTGGACGTCCTTGGGCGGACTTGATCTGCTAGCCGCGAGAGATCGTCCCATCGCCGCATACTGGTCGTTGCACCGACACGATACTTCTAAAATGCATTGGAAAGTAAAAAAACGTATTCGTGTATATTTTGTAAGACAACTCGCGTCAATATCACATGGAAAGGAATTTAATATAGTAGGAGTTTATGTAGGTAATAACTGCAATAAATCATTCAATGTTTATGAAGGTGAAGGCTATGAAGGGTAGGTTTGCAAAATGACCTCCAAAGATTATAAATATAGTATGTAGGTAAACGAGAAATGAAAACCCAAGTCAAACCTGTAAGTAGGTAAGTAATAAGTAAGAAGTCTATAATAGTTCGCCATTAGTTTCGTTGGTCTCGCCCATCACTAATGAGACAAAATGTTTTACCTTCGAATTTACGACGTGTTGATGTCGCTAAATGTTGAAAAAACCGCTTTGCTTTCGAAATACGTAACGAAACTACTACCATAAGGGCTCAGACTGTATTTTAAAACAACTTTCGCAATAAACACTTTTACCATTCCAACTCACAACTGAATAATTATACTTAACCGAGGTATAATATTCATTTGAAATCTAATGGTAAAGTAACAAATTTTGCAAAAAAAAAACTAAGCAATGAGAAGATAATAAGATAATGATTTGCATAGTTTACAATTTCTTTACAATCATCACGTACTTGCTACAGATTGACTGTCTATGCATGACGATAGTAATTTTACATAGTACATACCTACTTATTTTAATAAGAAACACGTGCAAACCTCAGTGTATAAAAAAGTGGTAGCAATTTTAGCAAAATCGATAACATATTGTGACCATTCGTTATTTCCGTCGCGCGTGCATAATAGCCCAGTGGCGACCACGGACCGGTGCGAATAGATGGGCATCATGATATGCGGCTTGCGGGCTTTAATTACAGGTATCATTCGCAATGAACTCGTCCATATTGTACAGTACAATATTCTGAGAACACCTGGTGACGGTGGCATGCAAACTGTGAATTAACACTTGAATGTTGCTACCGAATGGGTTTGCTACTCTACACTGAGTCAATCAAAACAATATGATTTTTGTTATTGTTAAGATCAAGTATAGATGCAAAAAATTATCCTTATCTAAATTTACATAATTTATTCCTAGGTCTTAAAGGGTAATTTGTAAAAATAATTAGGTACTGTTACGAAAATAAACACAAAGCTGAAAAACAATCAAAATCAAATTTTACTTGTTTGGCATATGTTGAAACAAAACCCGAGGTGCGATTGTGAGTTTTATGGTAGCTTTATTCGCAAACACCCTTCGACAATAATGTTGCTGTGGGGTTGCGGTCAAAATTGTATTTTTATTATAATTGCTCCGCTTTATGAGGGCCTGTCCGCTAGGGTAAACATTGTGGAGCCTTACATTTTGCTACGATTAGACATTGCGAGGGTATCATTTAGAAGTATAATTATTTATGAATAACATTCATATTTTAACTGGTTTATAATAACTAAGGAAATTAGACACACTCAATATTTTTTTTTTGTAACGGCTTTTTTATTGACTCGTTTCAATTTCACTAGAATCGTAGAAGTCTTCTATTACCTAAAAATAATATAAAGTAATTAATGTGGTAAAAATTACCGGAGAACCCGTAAGGTACATATTTACTCGACTTACATTCTACAAATGACTGTGAATACACAATTTTCTTTTAGTTAGATATATGACTTTTGCGACTGGAATTTTTACTGATATAGAAAACAAAGGATAAATATTACTTACGCATAAACACTGACAGTTTTATTATTCAAATAATAGCAAAAAAACCGGCAAACATGTCGCCCTGTCCATACAAAACTCGACCCGCATCAAAAGGCTTAACGTAACACCCTTTTCTCAATTTTATATCACGAAAAGATTACCCATGACTGTTTTGTTGCCAAATAACACGATCCTTTTATCCCTATCGAAACTATTTTATGTCAAGCTGGTCAAGCCTAAACATTATCATATTTATATCAATACAATCTACCACAAATTGCGGTATAAAATGGATCTGCAGAGGCGACTGAAATTGGTGAATATTCCCACTATTGTTTTTGCCTTATAGGTATGTTTGTATGTATGGATAGATAAAACTACCGGACAGATTTGGATGAAACTTGGCACATAGATAGACCATGTCCTGGAATAACATATAGGCTATTCTTATCCCGGGAAAATATGACATCCCCCGGGAACGCGGGTAAAACCGCGTTTGAAAGATACAACACACAGATATGCGAAAGCAACATAAATTAGTTTTTAAATAAAGTATTCGTACATAAAATGTCATCTCCGAAATCTATTGCAATTTGTAGTCTCGTTATCAGTCACTATCGCAAAGCATTAGTTTCTAGGTAGCGATAATGTTATCTATTGCTAGAATTCGCTTGCACCAGATACGTATTACGTCCATGCGTTACGTCTAACATATTTCATAGCAAAACTTAACATGTTGATTGCAATTCGGTATGAATATTTTTTTTAAATGATTGTTTACTACATGTAAAGGTTGGGTTTCCCGACAAGAATGAGAATGATAGCTTACCTTTCAGAAAGATTTCGCATTAGCTTCTGCCCCGCGGATTCAGAATAAAAGGTTCTGCTTCATCTAATAGACCAAAATAAAGGAATATCGTATACTGAAGGAAAGACAAACAAGCAAACAAACAAAGTCACTTTCGAATTTGGAATTGCATGAAAAGATTGATGCTTCACAGAACATTGATTCCTATGCAAACCTAAACTAGGGGTACGCATGATGGCAGTTTTGACGATTGTTCTGTAACGAAGTTTTGTTAAAATTTACAACTGCGTTCATTTACTTATTAATAAAGTATCTTTGTTTTTAGATCAAAATAACATTAGCTGTACATTTTACTGTGCGACTAAAACATTTTACATACGTATAGGTTATTTCTTTCCCTCTTACACCTAAAATAGAAGATGGGAAAAATTGATGACTAATGGAAATTCTATAATTTCCCTTACACGTAGAACTTTCGAAGGACTTTTCACTAATAGCAAAAGTTAACATGTTGATTGCAATTCGGTATGAATTTTTTTTTAAATGATGGTTACTACATGTAAGAGTCGGATTTCCCGACAAGAATTAGAATGTTAGACCCTGCAGGGAATAATTTCGTCTAGATGCTTTTTCGACTATAGATCAATTGTTTAATTAATTTAAAATCACATACCCATCTACAGTAAATCACAAGTCATCGGTGGATTGCTTACGGTCTCTAAACAAGAGATGACTCATAGGAACTTTATTTAGCTACACAAATACTAGCTGAGGGAAATCACATGTCATTAAACAGTTATTTTGTAAAAAAATATGATCTTATGAAATTACAATGTTTGATTTAAATTATACGCTTTTGATTGCTTCTTTTGCTTCAGGGCTCCATTAAAAATGGCGCTTCTTAAATTGTCAATCATTTCTCTATTGGGAAACGTGCAACTATGCATTATTTTTTTAATCATAGTTTCACATATATTATGCGTAACGCACGCATTTCATAATAAACCTCACGTATTGTAAATCTATCAAAAGGCAGTAATAATATGTTTGCGAAAGTATTATTTTTGTGCAACATTATTAAACGTGCAAGTGGACAATCATATTTTTTCATCGAGGGAATAAGCGGAATGGATATCGCGCAAAATGCAATGTTACACGCACGATGCGTGTGCGAAGATAGAGTGCGTTCGACCGATAACAGGCCCATAGCCGCGATAACACACTGTCCGCATAGATACTGCACATAAATTTGCTCACACAAAATTTTCCAATGAACTTTTACCCGCATTATCTACGGGGAGTAAATATATCAAATAAACGAATGTAAATAAATTGCTCTAACTAGTTTGCTTACATAAATACCTATTTAAAACGCGAACAAAAACTAAACGTACATTCGCAGACATTATTACGTTTGTGTGGCCTCACACATCAACGTTTTGGTGTGCAAACATACGTCACAAAGGACAAAGACCTGTCTTAAAGTCTAGCGACAAAATTCGCACAGCTTAGTCTATGAATGAAGGGGTTCCCCGACCTTCACAGAATTGCCAGCTCAGATTAGTTAACGATGACATAACAATGTTGAATGTATGCGAAAAGGCGCGTGCGCATGCAAAAAAATGTTTTGTGGGCGGGCTTTTAGTTACGTCAATTTCGCACAATTGTACCAGAGAATAATAAGATCGTAAGAGGTGTTTGTGTTGTTGCAAAAAATGGTCAGCCTTGAATGAAACGTATAAATCGAGTTTTGTAGAGGCACTCATGTAATGTTTTCCTTTCATTGACTATCTATCGGCCATTTTAGCGCAGTGTGGAGTAGCAGCATGCAGCTGATGATCTGTGCATTTAGCACCGAAGTCGCTGTTCAAGACTCAATAGCACATGTACTGTATTCACAGGATATATCATATTATATTGCCTTTCCGTCAAGATAAATGTTCGGGTGCGAAAAGGGGGCGATACTAGGTACCATCAATCTCTACTTTCTATGTCTAACATATCAAGATATAACTAATTAAGATGTTTATTCAATTATTATATTTTATTTTCACCTAAAAACAACAGATACTTACTAACCAAGTATATTATCATAATAAATCAAATTACAATCAAATGGCTTTGTTAACTTCTTTTACAAACAAAATATTCAAACAAATTTGTATCAGGCAATCATAAGTTGTGAGGAGATTCGTAAAACACAACATAAATACGTATCTGGGTAGTTCTAATGAGTATTTGTGTGAGTGTGATCGTCATCAGCGATGACTCATTTTGGCAACCGGTCCACAAGGAGGCGTTGCCAATTTGGGATATACATTATGTACACAGACATGATTCGCACACAGACAAGCTTGTGATATGATAACGCTTCTGTCTAATGCCCTGGTACTCGTTATACCTATTCGTTTTGCGATAAAGTTTTTAGATATCACGTTTACATTTCAATTGTAATAATATATATTGATAGCCGTGTGTGAAGAATGTCACATTATTTTATATTCCAGGATATTTTCTCGGAGCTCTAAAGGAAAAGAAAGGCCGTCAATATAACTTAAAACAATTTACATACATTATTATTATCTATTCGGTTGCGATATTTTCAACCTAAACAAATTGTTCAACAACATGTTCTCGAGGCTACTCAGAGATTTGGGGCCAAGGCTTTACCGCTAATATGTAGATATTTAAATGTGTGATAAGTAAATATATAAATAAATGTAGTAGGCAAACTAGTTTTATATGTGGATTGGATATTATAATTTGTTACTAAATATAAATGAAATGTGGGTAAATATATCTACAGTCGATTCAATCAACGGTTTATACTACTAGTATCAACTCTTACTCTAGTAGCAATGTACCTAATACCTATGTATTCCATATACATAATATCAATAAAGCGTAGGCAAAGGTACCTTTATTAATCTCAAAGTAGATAAAATGAAACACGACGCGACGATTCAAGTAAATCTTGCGCTAGAATATGAACGAACATACAATGAAATGAAACTTAAAGTAAATGGTAATTTTAATGAACAAATGCGATTCTAACCTAAAAAATATTTTGATTATTATTTTGTAAGTCAACCCCTTGGAAGTAGGTACCGTATATGTATTGAAAACTAACTGACCGCTCGCGCTGGCCTGGTGGGGCTGGCGTCCACGCGTCCTCGTGACCAAAATACGCGCCTTGAATTATTGAAGCCTAGGACTGCCTCCACCACCACCCACAACCCGCTCGACTTTCAGTTTTTATCAGTTGATTATAATACACCGCAAATTATTGATTGCCCAGAAATAAATTGACGTGCGACTATTACAATAGTACAAAAATGTATCTAAGCACCCATAAATCTAGCTTACCTTTCAAAAAATATTTCGCATTATATTAGCTTCTGCAGCGCGAATTCAGAATAATGGTCCTGCTGAATCTGATAGACTAAAATAAAATACGTGAAGGAAAGACAAACAAGACAATGAACAAAGTCACTTTCGAATTTGGAATTGTATGAAAGGATTGATGCTTCACAAAAGATTGGTTCGTTCGCAAACCTAAACTAGGGGTACGCTTGATGGCTGTTTTGAAGATTGTGTTGAAACGAAGTTCTGTTAAAATTTACAACTGGGTTTATTTTTTTATTAATTAAGTTTTTAGATTAAAATAACATTTGGTCTATGTACCTAGATTTTACTGTGTGACAAAAACATTTTACGAATAAGTACTATTTCTTTCCCTTACACCTTACTTACACCACAATTGAAGATGGGAAAAATTGATGACTAATGGAAATTCTATAATTTTCCCTTACACGTAGAACTTTTGAAGGACTTTTACCACGTCGAGGTAATTATAGTGAAATATTTCTAGCCGTGTGTTCAAACGGCATCTATTTGTCTTCCACACGCAAATGTGCCAGGGAAATTAGTGTGAATAATTGATACGTGTCATTTGGCAACCCCCCTCCCCACTAGCTGTCACCCTACACACGTCGTGTCACATAAGTCAATATACCCACGCTTCTTAACAAGGTATCCAATCCACCATACAATGTTTTCGAAGGTTTCAGGCATATTAAGGCGTATTAAACGAGGTAGACTTATTTTGGTACCTTATTATCATCATTTTTAAACAGTATGACTTATTTTTCTAATATTCAGTAGATAAGTAGTATATTCAGTGGCTTAAATCTCGTCCCAAAGATTTATTAAATCCATCTTTGCTAAACAAACCTCAAAACCAATTAGTTAACATATTGTGTATCAAGTATAAAATCTTTTTACAATTGGTGGGGATTTAAATTTGGGATAGTGGTCAAATGTCCGGTTAATTACACTTATTCGTCGTGCCTTATTTTTTAGCCAAAGGCAATAAATAACGGGTATCGGTATGATGGGGGATGTGTCCGCGTCCACGCACTTTGCTGGTGGTGGCGGTGGCGGTGGTGGTAAGGTGATGCCCCACATCGATATTTCGTGCATTATTGAGTAGTCGCGTGCTGCCTCCCGAATTTCCAATGTTTGGCGATTGATGTGTAGATTGACTTTTGTCATTTGCCTCGGCCATGTCAAACAGTAAAATGTTTTTACAAATTGTTGTGGGTTGAAAAGTAATGGACAAGGCGACTCGAATACTTATAGGTATCCGTATGGATATTATTGTTTGTTCGTGTATCTGATTGGCACGGTGATGGATGAAAGCTGTCCGTTGTTTTCTTTATTTAGGACCCATCAAATATATTTTTCAGTCGATTATCATTGTCACGAATGTTGTATGCTTACGTGCGTTAATTTAAAAGTAATACATACATAATTACCTGCGTAGGTATATGAAAAATATCATATTGAAAGAAATGGATGGGAGGTACATACGTACGCTTTTATAAGTAATAGGTACCCTTGGTTGTAGAATAATGGACTCGCCTTTTATGCAAAGGAGTTAAGACCCGCTATTTACAAATACAACTGATAAGAGATTAGCTTGTGCAAATTTTACGGGTGGTCGGCGAAAGGTTCCGGATAGGTACCATAAAAGCGGCATCTTTGCAAGGAATTATATAAAATGTCGGCACTTTGTGCGTAAGCGCCAGTGCGTGGCTTTTTTCTTCCTTAGAAAGTTTTATTTCTTGGTAACAGTTATGGTTATTGTTAAGTCGCTTTGTGTATTAGCAATCCCTTTAAAATGATTTTTTAACGGTAAAGAAAGTGAATATTCATAGTTAGATTTTGAGCAAATTAGCTAAATTGGTATTAAAATTTAAACTTTTTTCAAAGTAAAAAAGGAAGTACAAACCAATGGTTAAATAATAACAATTCTGTAACTGATCACATTGTTGCAAATACCTTCTTACGTTTCAATAACTATGTTCAAAGAATCAACAAAATTACAATTCTTCGTCTCCACTTAAATACTTTCAAACTCTTAACTATACCTAAAAGTACAAAGATATATTACATCACAGAAGCTTTTACGTGAACATTTACCATAAAACCTAATAACTCGCGATGCGGTACCAACCATGATAAATAGACGCGAGAAAACATATTACTTATCTAGTGGTAATAACTCGCCTTCCATTAGCCCCAAGTTATATATAAAAGAGAGAAATGTTTATAGAAAATAGTACCGTTACGGTCTTTATGAGAACGTTCAATAAAGGAGAAACCCTATCCCGCAACATTAAACCCTTTACGCAACGTTTCTGCGGAGAATAGCGCAATTTTTATTATTTTACGACGTTCCTCAAATGTTGCAGAACTCCGCCAGACTCTGCAAAGACGCCGACTCAAACAGCTAAATAAAGGGGTATAATAAAAACAAACGGAAAGGGTTTATACAATGCGGAAAAATTACGCAATTACCGGTTTTATGATTTTTTTGAAAAAAAACAACTTCGCAGGTACGAAAATGGTCTATTGTTGTTGCGAGGGCTCACCCTACGTGAAGTTACAAAGTGGGTTTACGAATACAAGTGCCATTCACCGGTCTAATGACACTGTATGCAAATAGATGCAAATCTTTTACGATCGCTTTTTTTCAATTCAACAATTAATGAATTGTGAGTAGTGGCCGGCGCTACCGAAGTCGATTGTATGAGGTGTCGTAAAGATATTATCGATTCTACTAAATACTCCTCGAAATAATGATGGAGGCTGTTCGACTTAAAAATTGCTTCTCACACTTCCCATATCTATGTTCAATCCTTCACTGTGCAAACTCTTTTCTATGCAATTCTCTTTTCTTCCACGAAGTGAATAACATTTATAATATCATCAATTAAATTAGCTGATATCTTTTTTAGTTGTTAATTACCTAAGTATTTTGTTACTGATTTTTTATTAGTAGGTATGTCTAATATTTTTGTTTGTACACCTATATATGGAAGAAAATCTTTAGCCCAAATTATATTTAAATATTACAATATCGTCTCAACGTAAATGTACACAACGACATGTTAAAACATATATCTTCAGAGCGTGTTTTCCCCTTTGAACTTGATCTTTTTATCAAAAGTGGCTACGAACCCAAAATTATATCAGCATCGTCGCCGCATTCCGCGCTCTCGCATTCACACATGCATACATGCATATAACACTATGGATGCTACAAACAAAAACGCACACATGTACAACTGCATGACAAACATTTTTTTTTATTATGTGACAATGGTGACTATTCGCAACGCATAAAGAACCTTCGCAAAAAAGACATCAACGTGCGTACGGTTAATATTTAATTTTATTTTTTTTATTACTTTCATCTCATTATCTTGAGACCAATTTATCTATTTCTACGCTTTCTTTAACCTTATTCATAACAATAAGTGTGGTGCTTCAAAAAAGCAATGTTTTCGGCCTGTATTCAACTTTTATAACAACGATCGAAATTCAACTGCATAAATGCTATGATATGAGCAAGGCAAGGGAATAGTTAAGCATACTTAGTGTGAGACGGCATTTAATCTATCGGCATGTACAAACACATGTATAAAACTGCTTTGAGGCGACGCAGGCGCATAGACTCACACATGCATATGGACTTGTCAAACGCTGTATAAGCCCGTACTATGATGACAAACTAACTCTCCTATTTATCGCTAGTAACACTAGTGAGTATCATACACCCACACTGTTAATGTTCTAGGACAAGCCGTTTTTTTCGTAAAGCTAAACTTCAATATTCATTCCTAATTTTTCCTAAGCATGTATCCATATATTTTCAACCTTTTCGGATACTTTTCGCAAATTGCAATTAGACTTTGACTTTACAGATTTATTTAACTAAACAATTATTGTTCGACAAAACTGAGGAGCTACAAGATTTTATATCAAATCAATTAAGAAGTCTCGACTTATTGATAGTTCTGTGAATCTACAGTGAGTTCTCAAACTGTGGTAAGGATTTGTATGTAAACGCACACAAGGGTTTGGCTAGACACGAATATTGCTCGCTATGCTAATGCAGCGGAGATTGGGCAGGTCGATGGCCGCGCTCCCGGACGTTACAAAGTCATTCGGCAGAACCCGTCTCGCGGCCACCCTCACCCCGCCGCACGCCCTCACACTCACTTAACTTTAGTCTCTATCATTTTCAACATTCAATTGTCCTTAATTCTTGTAGTAACATACGGCAGAAAATAATTAAAATGGGCAGTCAGACTTTCTCCTGTAATTATCAAATTTATGGTGCCAGTAAATTGTTATTATTTTTAATCCTGCAGCAGCGATTGCCGCTACTGCTGGCATCTGGAGATAATGTGACTGAACGAATGCCATTTTAATGTTACAAATACTGTCATTAAAATCACTATAGCTTACTATATAATATTTGCTGAAAACGATGAAATAGCTGGAAAGTACATACCTATATTAAAATAGACTTATTTAAATGCGGCGACTCCCTAAACTAAATGTAAAGTGATGGTAAATTCGGTTTATGGGCCGCGCGAGCAACGTCACCCGCTGGCCAGTAACCTTGGGCTGCGCAGGCGCAATAGATTAGTCAGCCACAACGCACACGACTTGTTAAACACATACAGACATCCACCCCATAACATATACATACAAGAATTTGTACGGTTTGTAGAGGACATTGATTAGATAATAGTTTTTAGGTTGATATCAAATCAAATGCAATTTATATTATGATCGAGCTGTTGATTTTGTAGTTGTTCCACAAAATGGTAATGATTACGTTACTGGTACGTTATAAATAGTAGTATTTTATTCAAATAAGCTCTAAGTAGTAGTCAGTTGACCTCTATTTTGGATGTAGTATTTAATAAAACTATTGTGAATACTAATGAAAAAGCACGAATTTATTTTGTAGTTGGTAAAATTGATGCGCAACAAGCTTACTTAGTAGTTACATATGCTATTAAACACTAGCCACTGCGTAGATCGATACACACTTGACCGGTTGTTTCACCAAGAGGCATTCGGCGTAATAAACATCGTTTATCAACCTTAAATATTAATCTGAACTCTGTAGCCGGTATAAGAAGCATATTTTTATAAAATGTAGCGTGGGCGTTTTGACAGGAGAAAATCCCTGAGTCGACAACGTCAACGCATAATGGATGCATAATAATGGTGTGCCACATCTCGTGAAAGTGCATCGACTGCAACCTTGAACAGACCCTTTCCCTCGTCCATCAAACGGGCGTGAGGTGGCTTGAGGCGACCGCTCTCACCATTTACCCTATACCGTTCATTAAGCTATCTAGCGAACATTTATCGCAGATGAAATTCTCTTTAGTTAAATCTTTTTCTTATTTAAACAAATTCCTACAGTTCCTACGGAAATAATCTCGATATTTTTAATCTATCAGTAGGTAGGAATAAACTGTAGATTTGTAATATACCCAGTATGACACGTGTCAAATGTACCTGCAGTAATTTAAATAACCTATTAAAAATTATTAGGTATCTACAAAACATTTCCTAATTTTTATCCTTTAGCAAATGTACATTTAAACAAATATTGACTAGGCTAGTTCTATAAAAGTATCTACGTAAATCCGTTGAAGTAACATTGAAATCATAAGAAAGGGTTTGTTGTTTACAATCGCGTTATAGATCTTCTTCCCCTCGTGATGTGCGTGATAGGCGTGCCGTGCATGGCTATAAGGCAGTACATCCTGGTGCTGGTGGCGGCGGCGGCGGGGGCGGCGAGCGTGGGCGCAGGCGGGGCGACAGACCAAGCGGTTATTTCGGTATGCACATTGCATGCAGCGCAGCGGCCGCGGCACTTGCCACTCGAAATAGTCAGGTCAGGGACCGCGAGCATCGGCTCGATCCTGCCCCAAGGTCAAGTCTCTGCAGCACTGACACCTCCCTTCCCCCTGCCCGCAGCCATCCAACCCCGCAAGTCGCGCCTATGCACATTAATGTAAACGCCTCTCGAACTGTGCTAGTCACTCGTTAGTTATACGAATACGTTTATTTATCATCATCATCCTACCTACTAACTAACTTTGTCACACTCTTCCTTTGACAGTACCTATTTAAAATTACAACTGAATGTAGGTACCTAAAGTGAACGCAGCAGGATGCTATTATTGCAAATTAATGATAAATAAATAGCGATACTGATGACTTGTTTATCGAGACCGACGTTGGCAAACGTGACCCTTCGACTGTTTAATCGGTTCTTAATTGCAAAAGCCCATTAAAGTTGCGAGATAAAATCGAAAAACTCATAGCGTTTGTTTACGATTCTTTTATCAATTCCAGGCAGTAGCCATTTCTATAAGATCATTTGCAAGGATTTTTGGTATTAACTGATGATGTCTAATTGCGTCGTGGCAGTATAAAGTAAGTGTATCGAATTATAGTTGAATTAGATATCTACCTATCTACTGGTTTCTTCATTTTTGAGTGAAGTCATTCGTCTTGTACCAAATGAGCTACCAAATATGTTTTTAATCTTTAGAATACTTAATTGCGTCAAATATTAATATTTAAATTTCTACACGAGTAATTATGCTCATCTGATTCTCATTATACAGTGTTTAACAAAAATATTGTTTATATAGGGAACTGCTTAATATTTGCATCTAAATATTGGTTAACAGACTCCTGTTAACCAGCATCGATAAACCTAGCTAGATACTCATCTAGGTAAGTACACAAGCAACTCTTGCAATGACAAAATGCTTGTGTAAAATAATAACAGGATTCACCCTCACTTTGGTTGGTGGTCATTTATATGGCTTCAGCTTCCCTTAGGTTTGGTCATCGACACCTTAATTTTAGGGAGACATCGCAGCTAACTATCACAATCAACCTGCCATGGGTAGCTATATTTGCACCTATATTAAAAACATAGTCATAAATCTATTTATACTAATCTATCATAACGATGAAATTGTAAGTTTTAAGGGTTTCGTTAAATGTTATAATGCGCATAAACATAAGGTAAACACACGATTAACTGGTACAAACAAACGTATAATAACCGAACTAAATAATCCGAAACTGGGATGAAACACGAGACATCGACCGGCTTGAAAATGTAATAATTTCTACAAAAAATTCGATGTTTCTAGATGCCGAGGGAAGAGTAGTCAAGGCGTCTCAGCGGCGATGATAGCGAGGACATTGCACTTCTGATGCCTCCTCCCTCCTCTCTCCCCCCTGCCTCTTGGTCCTTACTTCACCCCACTGGCCCTGCCGAAACTTGCTAACCAGTGCCGCTCCTGTGCCGACCGGATAACACTATTTAGTCATCGTTGGTATGATGTTTATGTTATGAACGGAATAACAGTCCCTATGAAAATTTTGTGCTCAATATTGGTTAGTTTTAAAAGACATACCTACATTAGAATGGGATTTATAAAAAATATTAAAATGTGTATACTCGTATGAGTGAACAGGCGCGGGAACATGACCCCCCCAAAACAGTACATGTCAAATTGAAAAACCTTCTAAAATATACAAAATAAAAAAGCATATTAAATTATTATTAGTGACCCCCTCCAAAATTTCAGGCTGCGACCGCGCCTGTGAGTAAATGAGTCTGAATATGTCATTCTTAGATATGTACAACGTTTTCGTAGAATCGGGTTTTCACTTATAATTAACAGCCGCAATCTGACTAAATGACGATAACGAGTGTCCGATAGAAACCTTAATTGGAAATATCAAATCAGAAATAAACTAGAAACGAATAGTCTTTCTGTGATAGCCGACTAATCTTACATTAAATTGGTAGAAGTACCTATATCATTTTATTACGTAAAATGTCTATCATTACCAAAGTATTAGTCCAGTGAATGAAATTCGGCCGGCGTCACATCGCATCAAATGCACAAAGCAGTGATGCAGACGCGGCGCAAGCGCATCGTTTCCCGTTACATTGTATGTAATATACCCATGTACATAGAGCTGCATTTACTGCGTCGTCACTCAATTTGTACCGTTAACATATTCAGTAAATAAAAACACAATAATATAATATATTTGTAGTCTTCAATCATTGATTGTTACAAGTAACCTTTGAAACAGAGGCGTGGTAAGTTCAAAAGTTCAAGTTAAAAGCATGGTTTTTTTTATAGCAAGTATCTAAATAACGTCACATATATTTTATAAATCATTAAATAAATTATCCAATAATGATGAATGAACTATTGGAATCATGAAAATGGGTTCCTGTCATCCTATAAAATCAATCACAATTCCAAACCATTGATTCAGTTTTGGGCTAACGGAGGGCTCTTATGAAGATTAAAGTTACTGAAGTTACCATTGATATATATAATTCGTATAAGTAAATATTTGAAAAGAATTGAATTAATTTTGTAACCTTGTTTGTTATTTAAACATGTACCTTCATTTCCCCATGAAATAACCATAGTGTTTCTTAGAAGCTTATCTAATAACATTATGCTGTAATTGCCTAATCAGCAAACCATTATGTACGGCTTTGGACATACGAAAACAGATAAGTTTATTCGCGATTTCTCTCAAGTATCTGTTGAACACAATCACGATTGATTGAGTGCCCCCCAGTACACCAATAGTCTGAATCCACCAACACCATGACCAGTTCAGAAGGTTCTTAGTACCTCTAATAAAAGCCTGCAAAGATCGCAGTATTACTCTTTTCAAAATAAACTAGATTTGTTGCTTTCATTACAATATCAATCAATGCGAAATCGTTACTGTAATGTCAATTTTCCTAAAAAGTGTATTGTCAGTTGTAGGTTATTCTATACATTATGTATTACCCATTAATCCTCTTAGTGTATCAGTACCAATATCGGTACGATATGACTAAGTGAAATGTTATGATTAAAAAAAAATGTGCTTGTATTATCACACTTGGCCATCTGATACCCAACCAAGCAGAGCTTTTGCTTTAAAAACGAAATAACTGATATCCACACAAATATTAGTGGAGCTATCTAGATCTATATATATGGTAGGTCAAGTTCTGATGACCTTCAAGTATTTTAACTTTTTAATTAAAATACAAGACGTACAAAATGTTTTGCTGACGTTATTGAATAGCGAGGCGAGTGGTGATCGCGACCATGTTGCCGGCCTGCCTCAACACGCGGCACATAAAGCGGGCGCTGCGTGCCCACCGCAGCACAAACGTGACGTCGTGCTTCCCTGAATCAATTTCATGAACATCTACTATTATATAAAAAGATCATTTATTTGTTATTTCCATGCACTTTACAATTTATCCGACGAAGTAACTTTGGTGAGTTGTTAAGCGCAAAGGTATGACAAAAAAGCAATGCTTGACTTGAGGAATGTGGTGAATATCATTAGTCAAATGTTTGAATTTTTTGTAGTTGATTTCCTCAAATTAATATCAAAAGACGGGATACTAGTATTTATTATGAAGATCGCGAAGGATTTCCGGTACATTTGTCTTTGACCAATATTGATAGCATATTCTACGATGAGACAGTTCAAGAGCAGTGTTTAGTGAATGGAAGCTAGGATGAGCTAGCAACCAAAAGTAAAATTTGATCCCGATCCAAAATTGAGTTTTTATCCCTACCTACTCGTGGGCAGAAATTTTAATGCAAATAACATTAGAAATTGACATAAATCCAAAGATTTTGATCAGGATAGAATATTAAATCGGCCATAAATCACTCTGCCATATTGTGATCCCAAAACAAACAATAGAAAGTGGAACAATGTGTGAATGTTAATTATCTAACAATATTTACAAAAGATTATTAGTAACAAAGACAGTGCAAATGCGCGTAATGTTAATCATTTTTCCTAAGTACTTAGGTACCTACCATTTATTAACATCGGGAATTCGTTTCCAGTGAAGTAAATTAATTATTAGATAACGGATTATTAGAAGTCACCAACTGCGTCAAACGATGCTGTGGGTGAGATGTGTAGGACTGAACTTCGTTTAGTAGTACATACTTACCATTAATTATTCTGGAGTATAGGTGTTTTATTCGTTTTAACGACATTATCATTACGAATATATATTCAGGGTTATTTTTATTCCATTGATATCAACTCCAAAATATTAAAATGTAAATAAATAGGTAGATAATCATTATAAATGCGAATGTTTGTCTGTGTATTTATTAGTTTGCTACTACTCGCTCTGTGACGGCGGAACTTGGATCAAACATGGCACACGTATAGAATACTAGCTGTCCCCCGCAGTTTCAGCCGCGTTCCCGAGCGACGTAACATTTCCCGGCCCAAAAGTATCCTATGTTACTTCTAATACGTCCAAGAGTAGGTGTACAAAGTTTCATGATGATCGGTAAAGTAGTATTTGCGTGAAAGGGTAACAAAAAAACTTACATTCACATTTATAATATTAGTAGGGAAGTAGGGATGTTCTGGATTGGGAAGACCAGACATTATTTATTTAAATATAATAGTTATTTTACGTAGAAACGTTATCCATCGTTAGTTTGCACTTGTAAAGTATTGGACCTACGACAACAATATCTAATTTGTGTTTATAGAACAGTGATAGCGCTATCAGCGTACGCAAATTGCCCTTTAAGTGGCCAGATCGCTAATTGAACAATACTTTAGTTCAAACATTGATAATAACTATCCAGTCATTTATAAATTGAATATGAAATGAAAATTAATATCTTCTCTCAAGCACGCCCATTATCCGTTAAGTCTCAGAGTATTTCACTCAGGAAAATAAATAAATAAAATAATAAAGCAGAAGTATGTAGATCTTCCTAATAAAATTGATTTAAAGGTAGACATCGTAGACATAGTATACTTACAGATCTTCAATGATAGACTGACAATGTAATGAGTTTACATAACCTCACCTTGCTAATAGACTAAGTGGGAAAAAGGTTACGGCTACCACAATTAAATATAAATATATCGCGGGACATTCTTTACACACGGCCATCTGGTCCCAAACTAAGCAGAGCTTGTACTATGGAAACCAGATAACTGATATACTACATATAATACTTTTTTTTTTCTAAATACATACTTATATAGATATTTACACCCAGACACAGAACAAACAGACATGTTCGTGCACACAAATGTTTGTCCTGGGTGGGAATCGAACCCGCGACCTTCGGTTTGGCAGTCAGAGCGTTAACCACCAAGCCAACTGGCTTTGTATTTGCCTATATCACAATAGATATAGGCAAATACAAATCGTAAACACCTCTGCAGATGACCGAATTAATAAACTTTATTCACTTACACAATAAGAGAATTCCAAAATAAATGTATCCAACTATAATATTTAAATCTGAAACTCTTTATTTAAAGATGTTTCTTACTCTTTCACGCTAAAAATACCAAAAGGATTTGGATAAAACTTGGCACATATAGACAATGCCCTGGAATAACACATTGGATACTTTTTGTGCCGGGATTATTTTTGAATCCCTTGGGAACGCGGGTGAAACCGCCGGGGACAGCTAGTTTGTATATTATTATTTGTAAAACCTTTTTAGAATGGATAATACGAAGGTACTCTTACTTAAATATTGATATCATATAAATAATTGACGTCCCCAAATAACCCCCTCATGTCGTTCAAATAAAACGGATGAAGCGCTACGGAGGAAAAAGAAAGAAAAGATTTCAATTATATTTAGCAATCACCCCTGTAATTACTGCGTAGGTTTCCTTAATTACAGGCCCCAATAAAAAGGTTTGTGCTTCCTACTTCCCACAAAGACACATGATGCGAGGGCAGGCAATGCGCATGCGCGCGACATGTGCGCGATGCGGCTTATTATTAAATAAATATTATTTAAATGTCCGTAGAGCTATGAAGGTAATATACATTACTTTAACTACAGCTGATAAATTAATTTAATCGCTGCAATAATCTTATATTGATATTTGAAAAGCTTTATATGACTTACAACTAATTTTATATATAAATATTATTACATGTAGGTGCCTACTACAAGTATTCTTAAGGTTACTACTATAAGGCTCTTAGTTAATTATCCTAGATGCCTAACCAAAAAAGAAGAACGTACTTACAAACTACCTTACTTCTTAGAACAACTCTTATTGTTACTAGGTACCACTTGGATGTACAAAATTATATTTTCGAAGTAAATTCTACAACTTTAATAAGTCTATTTCATTTCCAAGTTGAGTGATAAAATAATACAAAAAGACATATAAAGTTCCGGTAGAACCGTGAAAGACCTGCGACAAGTTCCTCTATTTCAGGCCGCGTCCCGTCCGCGGTAGATTAATTTATCACGTGTTATGTTACACATCAATTCTATTCATAGAAGAATTAATTTAAAGATAAATATAAGTAAGGGTTCTATCAAGTAATGATGGTAAGAGTAATCATTTTAAAAATTTGAATTCACTTAAACCGAACTTCAAATTGTAGATGTGTTAGATGGCACATCGCAAAATTGCCTCTCTGGTCATAAAAATAGCTTTTAAAATCTTAAAACACATCTTATTATACAGTATAGGAATTAATAAAATGCATTTCTTTACCTTTATACACACAACATATGTCACTTACATTTCATTGCAAAGCGTGCCAGCTCGATCATTGAACCTCATTGTTATATCTTGCGAAACACGCGATTAACATATTCGCGTTGTGGCGGTACAAATCGCAACTTGACTCCTGAACCAAGATGCATGATTAATTTAAACGTTTAATTTTAATGACTTTTTTTGCCAATAGCTTGACAAGCTGGCATACTATCTGTATGATTGCAATACTAAGAAAATGGGTAATGTATCGGTGACCTATGATTAAACGACGCTTTAGAGGCCTATTCTGAAGAATTCATGAGGTAAAGCCGCGGGAAATTGTAATGGAGATCTCATTGTTCAGACTTCGTTTATTCACAAAAAGCATCCGAATCAATTATTATTCATATAATATGAACTCCCGTTTGCATTTAGCATTAAAACGTACTAAGCTGACAGTCGTTGGCGGGTCAGAGGTGACCAACGGAAAGACTGTGAGTGCACCCTTTCGCATCTTCCATTCAAAACATTAAGTATAAGGGATTGACCGTCCCAGTACGTTAACTGTTATAAAAGTCTTCTATTATTGACAGGTTTCGGAATATTTTAGACTGCCAAATTCTATAAAGCTTTAACATTTTTTTTTATTAATTTTTATTAGGATAGCCTTGTGTTTGATGACAATCTCAGTAGGTATGGTAAGACAAGTGTTATTTTGTTGAGGTAGCAGGTAAGGTCTCTCAGCTGCCGGTAGATACTTAGTAGTACAACAGTAGGTACTACATTGTATCCTATAGTCCAGTTCTATGATTTCCTAACCGATAGGATGCGAAACCACGACTTTTGTCACGCCATGCGTTAAACACCACTACAAGTTCAGGGCCATATTATCATAATACCAGTTTACATCTATTCTTCGAAAAATAAAGTCTTTATTTTATTTAAAGAAAACTGGCGTATTTTAAGTTTGTACCTATGAACTAAAGGTAACAATATGGAAGCGGCGTATTTTTTTTCGAAATACTTGTTTCTTTAAAGCATTTTATAAAATTCTTGAAGAATGCTTATAAAAGTTCAATGTCACATCGAGTTTGCAAGTACGGTACAAGTTGCCGATCCCATGAGGTCAGCGGTCAGCGGTCAGGGGTGACCAACGGCCGCGGCCGGCTATAAGGGGTTGCGAATAAATAGTTTGACCATGAGTGACCGTGACCGTCGAAATTAATATTCTTTCGCTTACTTTTGCTGTTATAGAAACACTTTTAATCCCTGATAACGTGATAATCACAAATACTACAATGTTATGGAAAATCATTTTCTTTGCGTTTTGAGAGCCATTGATTAAATTAGGTGTACGAAGCGTAATTAATAATATTTTTAGGATATTCTACATAAAGAATGAAACTGAGCCATATTACGGTCTATCTTAAATTCGTTTAGAATCGTTTTGCATGCAAATAATTGAGGAAAATAAAAAAAAAACGATTTACGAACTAGATTTAGTCCATTTAAACCCGGCTTTTTTTATATTTTTAGACCCGGTTTTTTGTTTTATAGTCCTGAAACCTTTAATTTTTTGCAAATCTCAATGTCACAATTACACCTAGCAAGGATTAAGTTCAAATTCTCAGTCACATGAGGTCAGCGGTCATCGGTCAGGGGTGATCAACGGCTAGCGAATATTGTGCGAGTCCGAGCAGTTCACTTGCGAATGCCCCAAACAATGCATTCGCAACTCTACCCTACACCTGTATGGGCCAAGCTAACAATGCAACACCCCAAGAATGTAGGTAGATACTTTTTGCATGTTATCCTAAAATTATTAAGAAATTCGTAACATTCTTTACAAAAAGATAAAAAGCAAATGTATTGGTATTTGCCAACTTCCCTTATCAGTTGACCGCTGCCAAAATACCATGCCTCGTCATATTTCTAAAACTCTTCAATGAACTCGTCACGAATAAGAAAAATCTTTAAAAAAAGATTAATTCAATCTATACCAACTGCGCAACATGTATTTGGTTAAAAACCGGGTTCGTCCGTCCGTTTGTCACCTCTGACCCACGCCTAACCAGTAAGGACTGTCCCTCGCACGAAATGTACTGCCGTACTTTTGATCTCAAGTACACAGTTTTGCATAGCCTTGGTATTGAGAGAATAATAAAGTTCTCCCTTTATTAAACATGCTTAGATAAAACCAAACAATACCTGTTTGCAAAAAGATCTTGTAAATTATTATCAAATAGAAATCGAATGGATTCTTGTTGAATAGAAGTACAATTATACTTACTATACATACATTATAGGTATGAGACCTAGTAGGTATATAAAATTTTATTACATTTTATTAAAAAAAAATTTACTCCTAATCATTTTTTAACTAGGTTATGTGGTTCTTATTACCTCTCATTTAACCTTTCGGTATTCTTTTACATAATTTTTACAAAATAATTTGTAATTTCAAGGTCATGGAAGGATGTCAAGTTTTAAAGTAGGTACCTACATCAACTGTTCGATGAAATTTATAAGTTTGCTTCAATTATGGTAAAATCGACTCGTAAATTTCAAACGTCACATCAAATTTAAGTCGTAAGTTAGTCCAGCGGTCACTGGGCAGTGGTCAATTCTACAGGGTTTTTTATTTACTCAAAGCTTATTAAACCCTTTCCATTGTTGAATATTCTTGAGAAGGGTAATTAATATGGTCGGTATTGTGCAAAATCGCCACCTTTGTTCCTTGTGTTTTGGCGCTTTGTGTTTAAACTTGGGTCTGCTTTTATACAACTTTTTGTTTAGGTGATCATTAGCCCAGTGGGCAGTTTTGCGCTGACCGCTTCGAATACTTTTTCTCACAGGTATAATAGGAAGACCGTTACGTCATTTAGCGATTCCGTGTGTGATTAATTGGTGAAAACATTTTTTTTATTATTTGAGACACCTAAATAAAATATTATACGTTTTTCTTTTAAATAGATATATGTACATATATATAATATTAAAACGTTGCGATACCAATCCAATTGACACAGTTTTCATTGAATTGAAATAAGAATAGACAAACAGCCTACAGCAAGTGACCACTGCAATGCAATGCTGCACCGCTCTGACCTCTGATCTCCCGATACATTTCTGTGCGCAGCCGTTGAGCAATTGTGCGAAGACTGGTTTCAATTCTAATACAATAATGCGTGTGAATCAATTGATCATAAACCACCTTTTTATTCATTATTAAAAATTAACAGCGAAGTGGAATCGCATCAGCAAACCGGCTGAATAAAGCTGTGCTATTACCATATTTATGTTTCGAACATGAGAATTGATTTATGATAACGAACATTATGTTACTATTATAGAGCTTTATATATTTCATTCATAAATCTAATAATAATCATTCTAAGCAAATCTCGTACTAATTCATGTTTTCCTGGTATACCTATTACTACTACATACAGACAGGCTATCAATAGAAGACAAAGCAGATAAAAAACATAAGTTGTATGGGTGTATAGATTGTGTCGGTGTGAGTGATTATTCACACAGAGGACACAGCGATTTGCCATAAATGTGCGCATGTGGTGGTTCGCGAATCGCATCACGCGAGAGGAAAGAGGATCGCCCTCCCGCGCTCTCAGCCAATCGGAGGAAGTCTAGACGGGCGAGGCGCTCCGTATCGCGACGCGGCGATATCGCGAATAAATTAGCACTCATATGTGTACATTGTACATACATACTCTTATATACAACGTATTTAAATATGATATAATCTCAACTGTGTATATATTATATTTAAAACATAGATACTATGAATCTCATTGGCCAATTTACGTATTATTATGTACTATTTATTTTATGTATTAGCGACAAACTATACCTATACATTATTATGTACAGTTCACCATTACATACTATATTATATACTATGTATATGTGTTGTGAGCATACTATTAACCTACCGTTAGATTTGACGTATCTATGACGAGAACTCTGTAATATCATGCGATCTTGGTACTTCAACTCGTTTTCAATGTTAGTTAGTCGTAGGAAAATGGTTTATTAAGACAATAGAGTATGTCAGGACGTCAGAAAACTTTCTTCCAGAAATACAAGCATTATTCCAAATTAGTGACGGCAGAGGGTTAGGCTATGGTTATGTTAGCAAAGCAAGGGAGGTGTGCAACCCTTCAGTATAAAATATCTCAATTTAAACGTTCAAAAACACATGTTTGGTTTAACACTGATCCCAAGTGGAGGTTGCGACTTACGGGGTAACACATCGCTTGCTACTGCAGTTAATTATTACAAGCAGCAATAACATTACAGCTTATTTAAACTATTGGAGTGTATTCTTACTACTCTATCCAAAAGTTACATTAAAAATAAATTTATGAAACACAAAGCGGTTAGTAATGTTGCACTTTTATTTTACCAGTCTTCATAATAAATCAAATATGCTTGCTTATTTATTTTAATAACAGCTCGATTCGAATTAAATTGATTTCATTTAATGTCTCCTATACAGTATATCATTAATATGATACTTTGAGATGTTAAGAATCCCATTAAATACAAAATAAACTATTAATACTACATATTTTATAGAAATAGCGCGTAACGAGCGAGTGCAGCGCATTGGTCAAGTTGTAAATCCTGAAAGAATTTCATCTAAGTACGTCATTAATACCCACAACTAATTTAAAAAAATATATTTAATCGCAACAACTTAATAACCCTGTTACGATTCCGAAAATACTTACAAGAAATTCCACTCCAACCCCTTCATATATAATAACTGGCAAAAAACTCCGTAGGGATGACTGAGATTAGCCCTCCGATGTTGTGCTAAGCAAAAACGCACTGCATATGGGCGTTTTTCAATTAGCTGTCAGTTTGTCAACTCTTCTGCTATATTTATTTTTGAGAGGATGCTTGCAAAGGGCGCCAAAACACCCTCATTGTTTTATAATGAGTTTTTAAAATAGTCCACAGTATCAATGTTAGAATTATATACTTAGGTGCGTTCGTTTTATTGAGAACTGTCCCCCGCGGTTTCACCTGCGTTCCCGAGGAAATAAGCGTTCATATAAACCTTTCTCTTGAATCGCTCTATCTATTAAAAAAACCGCATTAAAATTCATTGCGTAGTTTTAAAGGTTTAAGCATACATAGGGACAGACAGACAGCGCGAAGCGACATTGTTTACTATGTAGTGATTTTCCATGCTTGATATTAAAAAAAATATATAAAAATAAGTACTAAAGGGTAACAAGTCTACAAAACAGATTCAAATAGAATTATACAAATATTGAGGAACTAGAATCCTATATCTCTCTTAATACCTACTAATACTAATTAATTCCTTATATTCAGCGCCAGCAGACCGAACGATTGTTAATTATAGTAGAGGCTATTTAAAACCAAGGATTAAAGACAGAAATATAAAAAAAAACATATAAGGTACTAAATACTGTAATATACGTTACTTGCAGTGGCTTAAACAATTATCTGTTCAACATAAATAGACATAACATCGTTTTTTTCTTGGATTTCTTAACAATACTGATAGAAATCATATCGAACATGAAGACAAACAATTCACATAAAACATAAATTTATATCAAATAATTTTACTTAGTGAAATACGCGGATATTCCATTTAACCCTTTAATATAAAGGATGTGTGTAGGTAAGTAGGTCAGACATTACATTGCACATGTTGTGAAAGCTGAGCAAAAAATACCCCAATTTTATTGCGCTTTGTTTCCACACGTGATGAAAAAACTTTGATTATTGCCTGCAATTTGTACCCTTAAGCCAGTATTGTAGGCTTGTTATGAATTGGACCCTGTTAACATTACCAAATAAATTGCGGCTGTTAATTAATACTACAGGAAAATCGTCACATTAACTTGAAGATTATGAGTGACCCAATAAAACTAAATCGACCTATTTAAAAAAATAATTACTTTTAGTATGGACAAAACTACTAGGATAGTGGGAATTATTTATTTAGTGACTATTTATAGCAGGAAAAAGATATTGAAAATAAAGGTTATCTCTACGTATAAACTTAATATGCTGTGTCGAAACTATTGAAGATAAGCAAAACCGAATGTGACACACCAGTAGCGAATCAAAACTTTTGAGACAAGACTGAAGTGCAGCAGTATAGCTTAGCAGCGTTTTATCATATTTTTTACCTTCTCTCGCTTACGTTTTAACCCTTCTCGAGCTCTTGGCAGCCATTCTTTGCCTCCCGACCAATTTTTTGTTCGCCTCCTTTTTAAATGGCACATGCAGAGAGAGAGCTCTTTTTTAGGCACATCAACCTATCCAATAAAATGCAATATCATCAGTCTACCTGGACAATCTTTGGAGTCTATTCTTTTAATAAAACGTCCCTAATCGATTAAAGCTTGCAAAGGTCAGAGTTTTAGTTACCTTTTTTTGAATAAATTGATCTAAAATTTCATGCAGGTTTGAAGTAGTAGGTAGGTAAGCCAGTAGCATACCTACTGTTAAGCCTAAATATAACAATAAATGCGGGACTGACACAATTTTTAGGCTGGGATATATTATATATAAAGGTTTATGGGATAAATACTGAATAGTGTTGTTGCCCTAGACACTAGACCTCTTCAACTTCAGACTAGACATCTAGAAACCTGAATAAGTATCTATCAATCAAAAACAAATTAACAGAGACTATTACTGTATTCCGTTTTGGAGTCAGTCATAACAATATTTATTTACTTAGTTTTAGCTATGACTGAAATAGTGCCTTTTATTTCACACAAGAGAGGTTCCACCATACTTCTAGTAACATATGCTACACTAGGTAACATGAGCCACGGCCTATATTTTTTCCCTGTTGATATCTAACAGTAAACCCAAATCCAACTTCACCAAATAACCGGTCGTGCAAAATGTCAGATATCAAGGAATCTCGGGAACCAAAAAATCACAGGTAAAAAGTCATATACCGGTATAATTGTCACAAATTAAAGCAAAAAATCCCACACAAAAGATATCAAAATTCTGCAAGCCACACGAGCAGGTAGGCGGACTTTATAAACTTAATGTTTTTTGTTGGGAAGTTGTGCAAAAGCGTGGGACGGGTCGTGGAATAACTGTATTCTGCGATACTCCGGCACCGGCGAATCGAGACATAAATCTTCTGTCTTATTAAGCAGTCTATTCAATTCTGTTGAGATTATAGAACTCTAACCATTTGATATATGACTCTAGACTCTAGAGGCATATACTTTAGCTTTAAATTAAATATAGGAGGATCTTTACTGACCTGTATATTTGGTTTCCTTGGTGCAAAAAGGTTACTGGCATCTACATCAGCATTAGCGCTTCCGTAATTACTTTAGTCATATTTATCGAGTACTTACGTAAAATATTCATTTCCTTTTAGCAACGACATAAGGTAGATGACTTGACAGACAATTATTTGTATTATATATTTTCATCTACCATAAAAATGTTGGATATCTGGTTGTATAAACAGAATCAAAATATTCATATTTCTTAAAAATAGCATTATGTGCAAGTTTACTATTTGTCTTAAGTAAACAACTCGAACCCAACAAAAAGAGTCTTATACATTTTTTCAAAGACATTTTAATGCAAAAAACACACAAAAACATAAAATCTGGTATCACTTTTAGCCGTAGCGTGATAAGTTTATTTTGAAATAGAGATTTAAGTTTATCATTGTTATTGCTGAAAATGTTTATACAACATACAATTTTACTTTCGGTATGCCCTTCTATTATAAGTCTGATGTATGGATGTCTTTATCAGTGAAAACAATCCGTTGACAACTGGTTACTTTTAAAACACAAGTCATAAATTGAAAATTATAACAAAAAATTGTTTCGAATATTCATAGCCGTATAATAATTGTATTTTGTATACAAAAGATAAATACAAAGGCTCATTCAGTTGAAAATCTAACATTAATCCAGGATAAGTAAAGCTTATGCGTTATACCATACCCTGCTGAAGCCAAGCGAACGTTAGGCGAACATTTGCGTGAAGTCGTTGAACCCTCCTGAACAAAAACTCCCCCGCCAGTTTCAGTATATCGCACGGCGCACGACGCCCTGCGTTCTCACGCCAAGCTTCGAACTCTGACACCAGTAAAAACTCAGCAAACTATTTAAATATAGAACAGATTTCTGTGACGATGCACTAAGCCAGGGTATGCGTTCGCAAATGGAACAACTTTGTCATTGATTGCATGAAGATGCGTTAATAATATGTGCATATGACAGCACCGGAAATGGGATATCACTGCGAATGTTGCGTTTCCGGCCCGCCCCCGCAGTGAATACTCATTATTCTTTCGGCAAATTGTTTTGACTATACCCTTTACCTATATGGCAGGACGACAAATGATCTCTGAGGTATCGCCGTTTTTATAATGATGCATCATTATCGACCATCTGTCGTAGAGTAAACAATTGTAAAGTAATCAAATTATACAATATGAAGGTAACAAACATATTGAATATGGCGTTGTATAGATATATTTTCTAAATGGATACTAACTAGATAAAAGATTTACAAAATAAAATCTTATTGGAAATATTAGATTACTTACGGTGTTTATTATAACGGCTTACTGGATATTATGGTTAATACCTACAAGAGATTTAATTTTCAAAGGGTTTTCTTATTTATTCATATACAAATTCCGTACCTTTAAGAAAGCATTACAGGGCTTTACAAAATGAATAACACCAAGCAGGTAATTTGAACAAAGGTACGGATAATAATTCGGAAGATATAATATCTGCGGCAATTCTGGTCTGGCATAAAATTCATTTAAAACTAAGTGCAAGATTATAATTGTGATTATTTTCCGTATCCATTAAAACATCCATATAACATAATTACAGTTACATGGCTGTTTATTATTTCCACAAACAATCGATTCGATATTGCCTCTGCTATTTGTGTTATCGATAAACCTGCAATTACCTACGTCGAACGGTGCCTATGCTACGGACTAAAGCTTGTAATCCTTTTATTTTTTGCGCAAAATGTATATAACGGTTACCTTTACATTTATCAATTGAACATTCTCAATAGCTGTCGTCACTTCCCCGATTGAGTAGGATTGTGGGAACAAATTATCGCAAACACTTCTATGATGCGCAAAAAACCTCTTGCACAAAACACCACGACGAATGTTCCTGGCAAAAAAAATATACTCCCACGACCCGAAAGGGTTGAATATGCACCTGACCTATATTAAACTGTACGTAAAAAAATCTGTTTTCTTTTGCATTTTTTGCTCATTATTCTCATTGTTGTAGATATCAACATCAGCAGATCACATTAGATTTTTGTGGGTTGACTACGATGTATTATTTTATGGGACATCCAAATGTTATTTTCTTATTTGCGATTAAATTTAAAACTAAATATGGGGCACGGTATTTATTGAAGACCATTCATAAAAATAATATAGATAGTATTAGAATACTCTATAACAGACTTTTTGGTATAAGTTATTATGAAATCAATCGTCGTTAAGAAAAAGTATTCATTACTTTTTTTTTTATTTTAAAAGAGGGAGCTCGTAATGATTTCCTTATTATAACCAAATAAATAACCAATTAAATAACCAAATAAACAACAACAAAACATTTATCCCGCACAAGCCGGTGTATTTATGCACCCCACTGGTTCGACAGGAGTTGCGTACAATACGCACATTGTAGTTGCGCGAGCGCAGGTAGTCCAAAAAGGGGTTATCCGCTTATATAAAAAAGTAAACTACTATCCGATTAACACTTGCACAATATGTGATTTTAGTTTTTAAAATAATAAAGTCACTGTAAAGACTTTATCCAAGGCGTGTGCTATATCAAATTTACATGTCTATGGCAAGATTGTTTCTGTCATTGTAGCTCTATTGCACGAATATAATAGTAGATAGTAAAAGTGTAACCTTGATTCTGTACTTATATCAGAAATAACATTTGTAATTATAATAACTAACTTGAAAGAAGGAACAGTAACCACATACCTACTTACAACAGCACTCTACGTATCTCACTCCTAAGTGTAAGTACCTATTGCTGTAAACCTCATATTCATTTCTCAACTAGACTTGCAGCCAAAGCTGAGCAATATTAGACTTTAATTTTATAAAATCAAATAACAAAATATGCGATAAATGAGTTATACTATACAAAATATACATTCAAGTTAAAAAATAGCGTGCATGTTCGTATTTTGGTTAGCGCTTTAACAGCCAGCAACGCTTCGTGAATTTGCCGGCCTTTAACGAAGGAAGCTCATTAAGAATTCATCGATGAGAACACGTCGTGAGTCGACAGGGGTGGGTGAAAAGGCCGACAGGCGATGTGTTGCAAAATGAATAAATAGTGGCGAGAAATAGGGGCAGTTCCCCGCCCGCCATAACTCAATAATGCAGTCCGGTTAGTCGTTTTTAGACCAAGACCCCATTACATAAAGCCTAGCAATGGTTCAGGAGGTCTTCTAAAACTGGTAGTAAATACTACGCCGCGAAACATAAGCATTCTAAGTTTTCCGACCGACACGATAATGTCATGGCAAACAGTTGCAATCGACAGTTTGCAACCGCCCCCTTTCTTGTCCAGGCTTCATTAAACAATTATGGTTTCACCAGGGCCGCGGTATACATCATTGGTAATAACATTATTGATTATTGTTGTTTTGAGAAATGTATCGCACACTAGCATTACTCAGCTAAGTAACGGCATGGAATTTTATGTAGGCATATTACATACACAAACAAAAGATGCGCGCTCAAAAAACTGCATTAGACAGATATGTCTACGCAAATGTTTAAAAAACTCGGTGGATGAGCACCATGTGCAGTCGCAGGTGCCCTCCGTTCCCACACAACCCTTTCAGCAGCCGACCTCTCGCAATGTACCGCGCCCGCACACCATCCCACCCCCTCCAAACTGCATAAAAACCAATATTCTAAATAACTAACAAAAAATGAACCTAAAGCTCAAGTACACAAGATCCATTTTCGACTGTCTACATATTAAAGTTTTAAGTCTTTATTAGTTTGCGGTGGTCATTAGTTCAAAATTCTACCTGTTCCGATTTATAGACGCTGTCGTGTCATTAGATTTATTGTGGATATAATGCAATCCTATCCATATTTTTTGCCTTTTGATTGCGACTAAGTATCACAGACAGTTCTATAATAATATATAGATAGGTAGTAAGAAGATTGGTATAAGGTATCCTATATATTGATGAGCAAGGGGTATCTTTACGTAAGCGGTGAAAACTCTACTCATCTTTCAGATTTGCAATACAGCCCTTATACGCCTATACTTATACTATACTATACTTTACTTGATTTGTTTTATTTGAATACTAGCTTAATCGTGGTATAATAATGGTCTTATGCTCAAATATGTTTAATGAGAATCAGATCAGCCCTTTTCTAGATTTAAACAAAGCCCGGTTAAGTATCGATCACTCACTATAGCTGGAGGCTTAAACGCAAATGTTTTAACGGCCTAAGAAGAAAGAGCATTTTTTTAAACACTTCTTAATTCATTTAAAACCCAAAACAAAAACTAGAAACCTTTTATGATATGTAAGCTAAATGAAACATTTCAACCGTGCAGATCTTAACAATACAAAAAAATTCGTTATCACTTGGTCTTTTTGTAAATGGGATGTGTTTTGTATCCAATTAAAAGCAAAAGGGACACCGGCTGTTGCGGTCCGTGGTTCTCCGCAATAAATCGCAACCCTACACAAAGTGTTTCCGCTCAAGCTATATTAGGACAGATATTACCAACCCTACGCAATCAAATTAATTATATTATTAAGAAGGTAATATGTACGTGGAAAATAATTGTACTTACCTATTGTGCCTCCGGATATGGGGAATCTAATATCTTAATGGTTATTAGACAACTTATAACAGTTCAACCAAAAAATAACGTATTTTTGATATTCGCGAAAATGCTACTATAAATACAATACAAAGAAAAACAAAAAAAACTAGTAAAATAAATGTGAACACTGTTCGTCAATTTAAGCTACTTTCTTATGCATAATTTAAATAAGTTACCATATGATATATGTGATGATGATTGTTCCGACCGATGTCGGCCATGGCGACCCCTAGTAAACAAAGATGTTTTTATTAAAATGAGAAAAAAATATATTACCGCAAGAATACCTAAATGTTATTTATAGATTTTTTTTTTTAATTTTTTTATTTATTTGGATAACCAACAAAACATACACTGATACTTGCAAATAATAATTACACAAAACAAAAATAAGACTTGAGTGCTGCCTTAATTACGGGTTGCCACTGCATGCATTATGTGTACGTATAGAGAAAATTATAAGTTTTGATGAAGCAACGTGATTACTTTGTCCTTTAAGGAGTAGAAACACTCTAGTCCAAATAAACTATTTATTACATTTATCGATCTTAATTGAGATGATTATTGTGGTAGGTACTTAAATAAGTATATTAACTATTATATATTAGTTGATATTCGAGTGTTACCTCCTTATTAGTTTATAGGTCGGCTGTATCTATAAATAGATAATCATAATTGAGTTCATATTTTCGTACTATCTTATCTACTAAAAACTACTTAATATGCCCCTCTAAGCTGCTTGACTTGTGAATAGTGGTGAATTAATTGTAATGCGTGGGTAAGTCGCTCGCTATTGGTTAGCTCACACAAGCTGCATCGATGCCCATGCAGTTGCAGAACATGTCCGATACAACCATCTACCTATTTTATATTTAGCGTTTTCACATCTGCCTATTAACCTACCATATTTTACTTTCACCTCCATAATTATTGTTGTATCAGTTTAAACTGAATTACGAGTTTCATTCTCGCTAACAATACAAATAATTGGGATGTGTCCTGTGTAAAAGATAAATGATCAGACACTAACCAGTGTATTGAACATCCAAAAATATACGAAAACAATAAATATGATAATCATAAAGAGTATGTTATTATCTTGCTATTTCATACAAAACTCCATACATTCGATGGTTTTGACATTTCATAAAGAATTGCTGATTTGACATGTCAGGACACATCCCTATTATCTATACATCAGGTAGGTATTCTGCTACACATATTTTACTGGAATCATCTGTTAATTAAGCTCTATATTACTGCCAAATTAAAACTCAAAATTGCAAATATTTCTAATTATTTCGATAGATCTAGATGACTTGTGTTCGTCCAATGTAAAGATAATGCAAATTGGGATGAAATAGGCCAGAATAAAAAATGAATCATCACTTATTTCTTCCATATATTCATTGGTCATGATAACCAAATATCAACTAAATAACTAAAGGGCAAGCAAGCAAATATTTGACAATACTGTATGTACTTACAGTGGAGTGTTTCCGTAACCGATATTTCTCATTAAGGCAGTCTGTTTGCCTTTCGATAAAAAAGCATTGTGCGCTGGTCGGTGGCCAGGCTCAGGCAAGGGTTGTTGGCTATCTCAACCCCAGAGGGCTTCAAAGAACAGAGGTAAACATGCAGATGTTCGCGGCTTCAATTACATAATCAACAGATATCGTATTCAAATGAGAGTGCATCGATTCTGACCACTTTGTTTTTTTTTATATTAAATTACTGTACAATTTTCTATCATTGATTACGCTATGAACTTTTAAGCATTGTCTGTTAATCTCCCTAAATTTATAGAAAAATGATAAATGGTATGTTAGTTATACTTCAGTTGAAAGGATATATTATTCATCAAAACAAGGAAATCAAAGGCAACAAAGAACTCACAATACACCTCACTTTTATAAATATGTATAAATATTTAGATTTTATTTACATCTACACAAAATTTATAAAGAGAGAAGATTTGTATTTTTGTTTGTTTGTATTGACAAATCAAAAACTTCTAGACCGATTTAAATCATTATTTCACTAATAGATAGCCGCTTTATCCAGAAGTAACATAGGCTATGTTAGAATCCCGAGATACTTTAGATCGTTCAGGAACGCGAGTGAAACCGCGAGACGGGAGCTAGTAAGTCGTAAACATAGTAGGTATTACTTATTTAATAATTGCAATAGTAAAAGCATTGTTAAAGATCATGTTACGTGCCAAATAATAAAAATGATTGTGCTATGATTCTCGACGACATAACAATGTATGCACGCTACCTACTCTTATTTTCACACCGTTTCGGACCAAATTACACTTGAAACAGAATCAGGGCTAAGTACAGTAACTGCAGAATTGGAGAATTATCTTCCATCCGTTAATTCCTCGAAGACATCAAAATATCAAAGACAAGACTGTTGCTAATTCAAGGCTCAGTATTAAAATGCATATGGCCTCCGGCAAACGAATCAAGGGTTCTACAAATTAGCAATGTCAAAACCTGGTAATGTGAATACCAACATTTATCATGGGATCATAATTGATCACATAATATTACTGTCTTTTGACTTTGATACCTCGAACATCACTATAACTGCAAACATAGTATGAAGCGAAATATGACGGCGAATGCCCGATCAAATTAAATAAGTACACTTTATGTAACTCTCTGTGCCAGTGAATTATGAAATACATAATTCCTTTACTAGCATTTGATGACCAGCTATTAACAAGATTGGCAAGTATTTTATATCTTTGACAAAGTTCTTCCAACTTGCAAAGCAAATATAATTTTAACGAATTTGTGCGCGCTCATTGCGGATTGATGAATTCTCTGCTGTTTCTTCCATTAATCCTTCAGAATTTATATACAAGAATGGTTGTAATATTATCCTTTATCGTATACTCCTCTAAACTACCCACAAGTAGATGAGTGAATAGATGTCCTGTGACTCGTAGGAAGTCATTAGTTGCAAGAAGACACTTTATTTAACTCAACAATAAATGGTTATTCAACATTTGAGGTTAAAGAGAGATATATAAAGAGACGTATATGTTTTAAGGATTTGACTGTTAAGCTACGGACGGTTTTAATCAGTGAGACGTTTTATTCAACCGTTCCTGTATCCTATTTAGATTTCATACAATATACCTACACAACATGACACTGCACCACCACACAAAATCCCCATCGGACCCTACCCTACTTAATTATCACATTTTTTTCGTAGTTACGGGTATTGACTCTCTTATTAAAATAAAAAAAAAACAATTTCTTCTTTGTTGTCTGTAAATGACGAAATGCGGTAAGGACCATAATATTGGCTCTAGTTTTGGAGCTGATAGTTTTTCGTTGTTTTTACGCTACATATAATTGTGTCCAATACCTTGGTGAGATAGCTAGAAATACTGTTTACCTGAGTAAATATTAGTTATGATATCATCATATTATGCTGGTGCCATAATACTAATCATTCTGATTAGCCATAGATTATTATAGTGAATTGAACAACAATAACAGAAACCGAAAGTAGTAAAGAAAGCAAAAGATACATAATATTGAAAAGTCACTGGAGCAGCGGGTAACGACGATTGTTCCAATACTAGCCAGCTTTTGGGCTAAGTATTATACAATGTTCGACTGAACGATCATTTATACTATACATACATCCATGGCTTCTTTAGTAGAGCGGCTTTTCTCGATGTAACACATCGGACTGTCGATGAATGTTGATATGGGTTGTTAGTATCGTTTGGTGGGTTATGATAATGTGGGTGAAGATCACGGTGTGTTATGCACTGACGTAACGGTGCATTAGTGACTGAGTCACAGGGAACTGACCTAGAGGCATGCAGCGGAGTGCATTGACGCCCGTTGCCGGCGCACTTATCACTAGCATGCCTCTTGAGAGATAATGCATAGAACATGCCCTTTCGGACTGATGAATAACACATGTCTGACAGCTATGAATTACATGTTTAGTTCAAAAACACGGATCTTGTCACAATTGGTTTTATTATGCCTAAACTAATTCTCAGTGACATGTCTTGTCAATCTTAACAATTTACAAAAATCTTTTGTAATGTAGAAATAATTAGATTGTAGGTATGCTAGACATAGGCTAATTTAAGGACTTTTGAATTCCATCCAACATTGATGAATTATCGGAAAGATTTCCTACTATCCTCAAGCGAAAAACATAGATGACACAGGTATTAGGTGATCATATTAGACTAGACACAAAATGTAGTTTTATATGCTATGTTTTATTTAACAGCCCCATTTATAGAAGAAAACAATGACCAATCGATTCTATAATTATGATATTAATGCACTGCTAACTACCCTTTACATTTTCCTATGTAATTCTTTCCATCCAATGGTTGTCTGGAAGAAATTGCTTTTTAGCGATAAGACCGCCAATTGTACCTTTATTTAAGTATCAATTCTGTACCATACTTCTTTCAGTGTACAATAAAGTATATTTATTATTATTATTATTATTATTAATTATGTACGTCTGTAATAAATCAATAGTTTGATAGAGATAAGCAGATCCTTAGCGTACTTGAACAAACTAAATACTAGTAGGTAACAGCGGAATTTTTATTATCTTAAAGAAATATTAATCGTGAAATCGTCAACTTGACCGTAATTCGTGTGATCTAACCAAGGTCCTGGACGAGTGATAAGACGGTGGTGTTTCACAATAGCAGAATTATTTGCGGCAGAGGGCCACCCGTCACCTTGAGATGCGCGCCACAAACAACTGTAGCGAACGAGGTCAGCTGAAATATACCTAATACAATCACACGCTCAAGTGCTATGGCGACTAGTACTGTAAATTGATACTGAGCCGTTGCTTTAATTGGAACCTATCCTATTTATTTAAGCGTTCCCGTTTTTATTCTATTAAGTATTCACCCATGCTATCGATGCACCTTGCCAGCGCAGTGGCAATTTATAAATACCCTTCTTGAAAGTCAGCTAGAGGGGTGGTAACAAACTCTTCAAAGGCATTTTGTACTGCCTTTAGGGTATTGAATATTTTTTCCTACTTAGAAGTTCTCCAAATTCTTGAAAGAGTAAAAGTGGAAAGGATAGAAGAAAAAGACTTGAACATTAACATTGTGCATTTATACCGTCTTACAAATTTTCGATCAGGTCACGGGTCCTGACGCGAGTGTAACATTTTATACCCATCCCAAGAAAAGTGCTCAACGCCGCGCCGCTAAAGAAGTTTTCACTTCAACAGTGACCAACACGTTTCTAGGGACAAGTATAGGGCATAACCTAGGTGCTGAACCGAGGCCCAACCAACGGGATGAGCGCAGCTTACGATTGTCGTAATCAAAGGTATAATACGGTTTACGTAGAAATCTTGTTACAATCAATCAGCTGCTGGACCATGTGGCGACATGTAAGTGATGATCATGGAATTGTTCCCCTCTATTAACCTTAGTAAAGTAGATAGAGACGTACATAGGTTTCAGAATGACAACCAACATCTCTCAATCTCGCGAGTCAGACAATTCCAACCTCACAAAATCTCGACACGACCAAAATCTATCGAGATATCAGGTAATGTTATTTTATGAATATGTTTTATGGTATACTTATCGAGAAATTCACCACTATTCCCATTAAAAAATTATTATCATGTATATTTTTTACACTCAAAATAATGTCAGACGAAAGGCCTACGTCAAAAATGAGTGTACGTGACAGATGGATGTTGCGAAGAGCTTTCATCGGCGAGTGTACGCTGTGCGCACACGCCGCCGCCGCCGCCGCTCGTGTAGGTACGTGTAAGTGGGTCAATGGCGGCGCGTGACGCTGACGCGGCCCTTTGCGAGCTGCGTAGGGCTCGCCTTGAACCGCCCAACTAATACCGCCAGCTTGACTGTATTAATTTGCGCTCGTTTTCTGCTAAAAATAAAAACAAATTTATAGATTTAACGCGCGTTTCATGCTCGCAAGAGTGACAAAATTGGAACCTATTTAAAGAACGAAAGCACTGAGCTGAAAAGAAATTGATTTGTCAAACAATGTAAAAAAAATTGTAGCTAGAAAGTAAGTCTAATATGCAATTTAGGAAAATAAATTTTGGAATATGATATACAAATGCATGTATTTTTATAATTTTGTGCTACCTTAAGTTTCTAAATAATTGTTTATAATAAAGCGGTAGTGACGTCGGATGTTGTGACGAGAGCCGTGGGTTCGAATCCTCCACAGATCTTGGGCTTTCGTTGAAGGAATCCCCGTGACGGAACTAAAGCACGGTGGTAAAGTACTTTGTAGAACCTAGCCTGGATTTTTGTAGGTACGGTATCCCCAACAACCTTTGATACATGAGAATTTAATGAATCTATTGCCACATAAAAGTCGAAAAAGAAAATCCTTTATCTGCAAATGTCATATGTCTGCCCAAAAGTAATATTTAGATCCTACACACAGGATATCATTTCCAAAAACAGTTTTTTTACAAAATATTTTCGGTCTTTTGAATTTCTCTGTCATAATTTATGGGTTGTATGGCAGCACCGTGACTGCACGAGTGCACGGTGCTGCCACTATTTTATTAGGTATATCTACAGTCCCGCGGTTCGACCCACGTTCCCGAGGGATCTGATGTAACCCGGGATTAAAGCATAGCCTATGTTGCTCTGGAATAATGTACCTTTCTAATGGTGAAAGAATTTTTCAAATAGGTGCCGTGGTTCCGGAGATTTCCTTTCTCTACATACTTTACATCTCACAAAATTCGAACTCTCTTTTTTTATAGATGTCCCTCGCGGTTTCACCCGCATTCCCGATCTATGTAACATTTTCCCGGCACAAAAAATATCCTATCTTACTTCTAATACCTCCAACAATATGTGTACAAAGTTTCATGATGATCGGTTAAGTAGTTTTCGCGTGAAATCGTAACAAACAAACTTACATTCACATTTATAATATTAGTAGGGTTTTAAGATAAGTCGAGATAATAGTTGGCTCAATAATAAGTAACCAAATAACTGATTCAGTAATAAATTATTGTATGCCAGGAGCATCATACAAACAAATAATAGATAAGATTTTGCATACAAAGTTTGATGAAAATACCATAATAATAATTTTAATTGGCAATGTTATAAATATAAGTAAAAAAGACTTGATAAATAGTCTCAATTCTTTATCAAAATTAGAGGTAATGAAAATAATGTTATGTGCTTTCCCATACTCTTCCAACTATTCAGATATGGAGAATAATTATATTTGGCATTTAAATAACCATATGCATAATGTTACATGTCATAGTGCTAATTTTATTTATTTTGATACTAACAAGTTTGTTAGTAATTTGAAATTGAAACAGGATACCCTGTTTATTCCAAAAAAACTTAAGAAATTGATTGCATCACTTGTAGCATATAATATTAATAGGATAAGGGATAACACAGTAAGAACAAGTCATTTTAACATTAAATCTCAGAATAGTTCTTTAAACAAAAACTTTTGACAACAGAGAAGCTAAACAGTTCGACTTTTTTATTACATCAGAATATTAATCGCTTCTTTGGCAAAATTCTTGATATTCATTTATTATTAGATAAAATAAATATAGATATATTATGTTTTACAGAGACATGGTTGAAACCGGGCACTATGCTTTTTAATATTAAAAACTTTACAGTTGCCAGTATATTCAATAGATTATCTGCAGAAGGTGGCGGCACAATAATTCTTATAAATAATAATATTAAATTCAAGGATCGTAAAGATATTTGTAGCCTCTCTGTTGAGCGTGTTTGTGAGGTGTCTTGTGCAGAGTTGCAGAACTATATTATTGTTTGTGTTTATAGGCCACCGGCATCAAATTTTTTATTGTTTACGTCTATAATGGAAGAGATTCTTCGTAAGTTATTTAATAATTCTAACAAGTCAATAGTTGTATGTGGCGACTTTAATGTAGATACTCTTAGTAATTCATCTGAAAGTCGGAATTTTGTTGCCTTATTCAAATCGTTCAACTTAGATTTATTGTTTAGTGAGTGAACAAGATCTACAGCCACTTCGGCTACTTGTATTGATAATATATTAACTAATAGTAGTATACTAGGGAAATCGATTATTAGTGGTGTTCGCTCGGATCATAAGGCTCAATTAATAGAATTGCCATTTAAAAGACAAGTATTTAAAGTAACGAAAGTAATTAGACCTACTACTAAGGCAAGATTAGACACCTTTAAGAATAATTTAGAGCTGAAACTCTGTAATACAATATATCATAGTGATGAGCCCAATGTCTTGTATAAAGGTTTATTGTCTGGGATTTGCGATAATTTTAATAGAGCCTGTCCTACTAAAATAGTGAAGGTAAATAGTAAAATGGGATTTAGTGACTGGGCTACAAAAGGTATTCGTAAGAGCAGGGATAGGTTGTATGAACTTTATCATTTAAAATCTCTAACTCAGAACGAAGAATTTCATAAATATGTTAGAAAATTTTCAAAGACTTTCAAGTTAGTGTGTAATCAAGCTAAATCTTACTTTATATGTAATAAAATAGGTAATGCTAATAACAAAATAAAGACAGTCTGGAATGTTATTAATACGGAAACTGGTAAAATTAGAAATAATAATGAACAGGTAACTCTTAAAATTAATGAAAAAATTCTAACAAATAATTTAGATGTAGCCTGTGCTTTTGAAAACTTCTTCACGAGTATACCTGGTAAAACTACTAAAAGCCTTAAATCATGTCCTATAGCAGCGGAATCTTTACTCAAGCAGCATATTCATAATACATTTCCAAGTTTTAAATTTGACCATATTAATGCTAGCGATATCATAATAACTTTTAATTCTCTCAATATGAAAAGTACTGATGATTTATGGGGCTTATCAGTAACAATCGTAAAATCAATAATAACAGTGATTGCACCTGTTTTGTCAAATATTTTTAATGAATGCATTGATCAGGGTTGTTTTCCTGATTTAATGAAATATAGTAAAATAGTACCTATTTTCAAGTCCGGTTGTAGGGAGAATCCATCTGATTACAGACCAGTTTCCGTTCTGCCAGCACTTAGTAAAATCTTTGAAAAATTGCTGCTTAATCAAATGTCAAGTCACTTTACTAAGCATAAGGTATTGCATGGTCATCAGTTCGGTTTCACGAAGGGAAGATCTACATCCGATGCGGCAGCAACATTGCTGAGGCACATTTATGGCGCATGGGAGGATTCACAGGATGCGATTGGCATTTTTTGTGATCTGTCCAAGGCATTCGATTGCGTTGACCACCGTACGCTACTACTAAAACTTGACTTCTACGGAATTCGTGGAACTGCTCATGATCTTGTTTTATCTTATTTATCAAATCGCCAGCAAAAGGTAGGGATTACCGGCACAACATCCAAGGGCTCTTTAGTCGAAATGGGGGTACCCCAGGGTTCAATTTTAGGTCCATTTTTGTTTTTAGTATATATAAATGATTTGCCATATGTTGTAAATGACCTCACAGATATTGTCTTGTTTGCTGATGATACATCATTAATTTTTAAAGTTAATAGAAAAGACAAAGATCTAACTAAAGTTAATCATACTATGTCAATTGTCTGTGGGTGGTTTGCTACAAATAATCTATTACTAAATTCAAAGAAAACTAAATGCTTAAGGTTTTCTTTACCAAATGTAGCACAAGTAGATAGCCAAATAATAATAGATGGGAGCCATATTGATCTTGTAAATAAAACGGTATTTTTGGGTCTTACATTAGACAATAAATTGCAATGGGGACCTCAGGTTGATACTCTAGCTGCTAAATTAAGTTCGGCTGCTTTTGCTGTTAGGAAAATTAAACAATTGACGAATGTTGAGACGGCCAAATTAGTTTATTTTGCATATTTTCATAGCCTCTTGTCCTATGGTATTTTGTTTTGGGGAGCAGCAGCGGATATAGAATCAATATTTATTATACAAAAAAGAGCAATTCGTGCAATTTACAGTATGGGTCCCCGTGAATCATTAAGAGATTTATTTAGGGAAATAAATATAATGACATTACCTTCACTATATATTTATGAAAATATAATGTTTATACGTAGAAACATAGGAATGTTTGAGGCAAAATTAGATATTCATAGTATAAATACAAGACAAAGGGAGAAGTTAGTTGTTCCATACTTTAGACTAACTAAAGTTAACAAGTCATTTCTTGGTAATTGTGTTCGATTTTATAATAAGATACCGCTTTCAATAACCAAAATGTCTGATCATAAATTTAAAAATTATATTAGGAAAGTTTTGAAAGAAAAAGCGTATTACAAGGTAGTTCATTATATTGAAGATAAAAATGTATGGAAATAGCTGCTCTCTGCACAGTGCACCTCTAAATCTCTTGTTTAAGTTGTAAGTATCTAATTATTGTTATTTTCTATTTTGTAGTCTTGTCATATTTTTTTTTGTTTTGTTTTTATTAATGTTACCTATAATAAGTATTTTGTAATTGTTAAATATAAAATTATGTAAAATTGAAATTATAAAATAGCCAAAAAGTCAGAATAGATAAAAATTTATATTATAACAAATAAAAAAGAATGTAACCTTGCTGAGTTTCTTGCCGGTTCTTCTCAGTTGAAGGCTGACTTCCGAACCGGTTGTAGCTTCAGTAACTTTAAATTTGACCTTCATAAGTGCCCTCCGAAGGCCTAAACTGAATAAATGGTTTTGAATTTTGAATTTTGCGAAGTTATGAAATGTCAAAATGCAAATGTCAATTCACCCATTTACAAACGTTTTGTTGTAAGTGATGATTTCATTCACTAGTTTTGCAAACAAATATCAACATTAATAAGTTTACTCATATCAGCAGGATACTGCAAACCAAAATAACATTCTTTGCGGTGTTATAGTGAACGTGTACATGAAAATGTTAGAACTAAATGATAATGGGCTGTACCAAATACCTAATAATATGTTAATTTTTAGTAGCTACATGTTAATCTTATTTTAAAAAGCGCTCCGACACTTGTCACTCAGTTATTTTCTACAGCGAAGCTGTCCTGTAAACGACCAAGGCGGTGGTAAGGTTTGTAAACAGGTAAACTTTTGGGCGGTCAATGTATACTAAGGTTAAAGTATATCACATTAAAACGAAGGACGAGGATGAGCGGACAAGATGAAGTGAGTGTAAAATAATCCGAATTCATAGTATATGATATGGGAAAAGCAGAATAAAATAATTTGAGGGCCAACCGCTGTTTAGCTGTTTTTTTTATTTATGACGGGATTGCGGTTGTCCTCAAACTCACCTGATGGTAAGTGAAGATGAGGCCGAAGATGGAGCGCGCTTTCCTGTTAGTAGCCAATTCCCTCTTTTCTCTATTTTAGTTTGCACTAGCTGTTTTCGCCGGTCCTCCACTCGATCTAATGTCTATTAGACCTTAAGATATTCAGCAAACGCTTCGTATCCTCCAATATGCGTGATATAGGCATAATTTATAGTTTTAAATTGACCCTGAAAAAAACGATGGAAGACATTTTTTTGCAGATATCAACATTTTCACGTTTGACGTCCTCACGTCTAACTTAATATTAATTCGCAAGAGTATTACAATAAATGTTGTAAAATATTCACCGAACATCAAGCAGCGTTTAAACTGAGGAAAATGTTCCTTAATCGAGGTTAAGACCAGGAAATCATATTTAAACAGCTGATAGTCACGACTAGAGGAACGTCCAAATTGAAGGCCCATTGAAAGAATAGGTACATTTATAGTACAATAATTATATAGAGCCCTGTACATGTACCTACCAACTGACAATATAAAACAAGCACGCGCAAAGACGATTTGCATAAGAGCCGTTGTCAATGCTAGCACTCGTGGGCAATGGGCAATAGACAGAAGGTCTTGATGGTGACCTTCCGCTGCTACTGACGAGGCCCTTTGATTCGCCATGACGGCATATCACTGCGATAAATTAGTGTGTAAACAGCCGTATTACTGTCACACAAGTTCACACAACCAATGCAAATAATTTTACATACTAGATCCTATTGAATAAATTTTGCTATTGAAATCCCCGAACACGAGAATAACAGGAATAAATTAGAATCATTTTATTAATGTAAAATTGGACATCTACTAAAGAAAAAGAATTAAGTTACAAAAATCTATAAAGCTTAGAATATCTGGAAACATCACAATACCTACCTACAATTTAATACTTATTCTGCATCTGAATTATTTAGGTATTAACATTTGGTAGTCAAGTATCACGGTGGATTGATAGGCGAAAGTACCTAGCTATGTTTAGATAAAACAATATCATTCCATATCCATGCTATCCCCTCGAAATCAATGGCGTTCCATATTATTCGCGAGCGCAAGGTTGCATTACGCAAGCCTTACACGTGTCGCGGGCCACGGCACTGGATGGCGGAGGCGCGGGGCGGGCGCGGCGGCGCGGGCGCGGGCGCTGGCGCTGGCGCACGACGACCTCTTCTAAACACTTCCGATTCGCATGCACAATAACAACTTATGAATAATTTTAGTAGTGAAGGTGACGTACACACGGAAACAAATCTTTTATGCAGCATAGTAGCTAGCTACCTTGTTGATAAATTACATTATATAAATATAAGGCCATAATTACAAAATTATAATGTCGGTATCTGTGAATCGCATTTAAATTCAAAATCAATGAAAGCCTTGGCTTAAATGTATTTTCTACACCTGGTAGCGAGTTTACTTTGAATCTAATTATTGGAAAATCTCAAGAGTACACAGATGAACAAATGTTTAGATTTCTCCTGAGACTCAAACTTCCATAATTATGAAGGTATCTAACCATTGATTTAGCTATCATTGCGGGTAAATCATTACTCATTTATTTTTATTATGAAGATTATTTCTTTACGAGCATTAACTTTTTATTATTATATAATTATGTACTAATCTCTGGGAATTAATTAAGCAATACTTAAATTATTTTATGGATTGAATCGCAATATAAAATTTAAACATGTTAAAATACAGTTATATAAGTAATTATAAGGAACAATAATTCTTGTGACTGTACAACAATCGATAAAACCCCACTACGTAAATCAAATCATGCTGGGTCTAACTTAGTGCACATCAATATTTTCAGCTGACCTATATTGACTCGTCAAGACATCAGTCGCACCAACCTTGCGTTATATTAGTTACGCGAACAATTTCGATCTCCTTTTGACCCCTCCATAACTCGAGATTTGTTTGACCTATATAATTGCAGTTTTGCGCGCAGGTATATAAAGAACCCTTCAATTAGAATTCAATTTCATTGATGTAACTCTTATGCTTCTATTAGAATTCAATTTCATTGATGTAACTCTTATGCTTCTATTAGAATTCAATTTCATTGATGTAACTCTTATGCTTCTATTAGAATTCAATTTCATTGATGTAACTCTTATGCTTCTATTAGAATCCAATTGCATTGATGTAACTCTTATGTTTCTTGATATCAACGTCTGAAAATTACATTATTTAACATTAATGTTTCTAAAACCTGAACTTCTTCCAGGTGACTTAGAAATATGGATTCTCAGTACGATAGTTCCTCTAGTAGATCTATCACTTTGTGATCTAGGTAGATCTGAGGTGATCTGAAAGGAAAAATACCTGAAAATAGACTAAAATAAAAATTGCTGGTAAGGAAAGGACTAAAAGAGATTATGGCCACAATATCTTGGAGGAGAAAGCAAGAAAACTTTTAATGGAAACATCTAAAGAAAAATAATTGGAAGATGCCTACGCCGAAATGGCGACTGTAATAAGATAAAATTAATTTGGTTTAAAAAGTAGATAGTAAAACAAAATAAGAACAAGGTTTAAATTTTATGAGAGATCTGTGAGCATGTTGTTTTGAAAAGTTGGTATCTATTGCAATTTCGGTAGTGTTCTGTATATAGCAATTGAGTACAAGGCCAAAAATCTATGACAAAGATCATTGGCTGAAGGGCCTGTTGAATAACTACAACGTGACCTCAAACTCTTAGCATGCTACTGTCATCTATCATACACGACTGAGGTAAAATTTACAAACGAAATGAACATTAATGATGGCAGTAGTTGTATATTCTAGAACCATACATCGCGATCCAGTCGTGACGCCTTATCTATCTTAATTTAAAGGACGCAAATAGATATTATTGAGTAGGTACCAATAAAATGATCATGGTATTAAATCCATATTCGTAATCAATCTGCGACATGCTTTAAAAGACAAGTAGTAAGTATTTCTACATGCATGATTCTATCGTGAGCTGAGATTCGTACATTTCAACAACATTAGCGGTTTGATGGCCACTTTTGTTATAACGGAATCTCGTTTAAAGATATCAGCACGTGGGTCTAATTTAGTTATGTAGGTTAAAAGACAGGTACCTAGCTATAATATTCTTACTTATAGTAAATCTTAATTTGGCAAACAGGGATATTAGATAGGCAACAAAATCCTTCATGATTTAAATTGAGAAAACCTTTAAGTGTAAAGCTATATATCATTCATTATATTAATCAACATTGTCGGTCGCCTGCCACCAAAGTTGAAGCCCTTCACCAATACTAATGCCCTGTGTAAATCTACGGTGTGGTTAGCGTACACACATATAAATAATGTAGCGCAGAATCGAAACAAACAACGTAGGAGTATGTGTATAGTTGATCGTGTAAGTACATAGCACACATAGACGAGGCGACGACTTTGTTTTGCCGTTGAGATTCGCGCGTGCAGTTGCGCAAGCGCACGTTGGAGGCCATTGACTCGGTGGACGTTTGAACACGGCCGCCATATTGAGGCGGGCGCGGACGAAGGCGCGGGCGCGGTAATGGAGCGCAAATCTAGCGACTACTGTTCCGCGCGGTTTGGTAATCACGTGTTGAAGCCTCACCACGATCTCTCGATAAGCATATTGTGGACCATAGGATTTATGAAATTACGAAGATGACGGATCAGTGGGCTCAGTAGAAATTCTCACTGTCACGCCACAGGTCGTAGGTTTCCGACCCAGGACATACATTTGTGTGTATGAGCATGTATAGGTGTATATATCTTAGAGATAAAAATACGAAAATGTTGTAGGAATATGTTAGCAGGTAGTACCAATATCTAATATCAGTTATCTTGTTTCCATAGTACAAACTCTACTTAGTTTGGGATATATGATAGATGGTCGTGTGTAAAGAATGACCCAGGATATTTCAAAATTCTCAAAACGTAGATTGAATTATCTAACAGTAAAATTCGTACGTAAGTATTTAAGGGTAAATTAGCTCATCTGCATCTTCCTACAATACTTTGACGCAACTTTAAACAATAGGTAGAGACTACTGTAAGTTTTTGAAATGTTGTTACTAAGGTTACCTAATTAGATAGATAACAATTTACTTTTACACACGCGTCACCTAACATCCATCTGCTTAATTTGTATTACGCTTACATTCGTTAACCTAATTATTAGGTTCTGTCCTAAAATTTTAAATACGGTACTCTCCTCTCTGACCTGCCTGTATGTGGCTAAATAAGTGTTGGCAGTTCTACTCAGAAACTCCAAATGCTATTGACTTGAATAAATTTGTTTTGTAGGTACTATTGTGGAGTTGCCTCCATATAGTAGGTATACAAAATATTGATTATGCGATCTTGAAAACACTAAAATTTACACTCATAATGCGTCTTGATGTACTTAAAGACATTATCATTCTGTTACGTCGACCTAACATAGCAAAAACTACGAAAATATAAAAATTTCTTCCGCCGCTTACAACCAACCCAACGCGCAATTTAATAATATATGTGGTATCGATTAAGCTGGTTTTAAAAGCAATGTATTGATCGACTGGATTATTAACGAAGGGCCAACGTGCGAAGGAAAATTTCAGTAAGAATCGTATTAATTACGAGTTTATGAGAACCGTCAGTTGTTTGTTACCATGAAGACAAACTTATTTTACCCGGTGTACGTTGCGCAACGATATTCGCGAACAGATAGTGGAGTAGGTAGCTATACCTATAGCGGAGCCCCTCCGTCCTCCGTCCTCGCAGAATCCGGTCTCTGACAACAGTCGTCTCTTTCCCTCTCACCTCGACTACATACGTCGGATTTGCTTCAACGCTGTGACATAGATACCAGCCCAATTGCGAAACAGCGCGGATTATATAGCAGGTGGATTGTGCGTAAACGAGTTTAAATAACTGCTTTCACATGCCTATGAATACATAAGCATTCATAACCATAAATAGACCATTCAAAATACCTTCATGCAGATGGATGCGAAAACAGTTATGCAGAGCCGTTCGACAACGTATTTTAAACGCAGTAGTTTTATATTTGCTGATAAAATATCCAGCTAGGTACATCGTTTCGTTAGACAGTGTTATAAAGCCTAACAGTTATATTACTGATGCAAAATCTCATGGTTAATGGCTTTATTCAATTACTATATAGAATTGAGCTATATGCTACGAACATGGATAGCGAAGCATCAAATTTGCATAAGGCAATCGCGAGCAAATTGCAAATAATGCACCCGGAGGCGGAGTCCGCGGGGTCCAATGCAAGGGTTTATAGAACGCATGCGCTGTAATCATCGCCTATAAATGATTGTAGTTGTGGAGCGATGCGTGAGTTTGATTCCCATTTTACTGGAGCGAGCGGCGACACGCCAGCGATAGGTGCCGATAAGATAAGAATAATCGATATTTTCGCGCGATTCGCCGCTCGGCCACACGAAAGGTCACTCACGTTGCGAAATAATGTATCGAATGTTGTTGGAAAACACGAAAGTTGATCTTGATAAATTATAATTTATTTACTCTATAAAAGCTTATTAAAATAATTATACTCATAATATTATAGATGGTAATTAGCTTCATATATAACCCACTGGTAAATATTTTTCTTCATTACAAAAAATCTGGGTACACTACATATATCTTACTAATAATAATATTATTGTCACTGATCGTAACTATATGAAATGAAAGAGGGCGCTGGATTGAAGCCACAGATTATATTTTTAATTAATTTACAAGACCAATAAGAAAATCAGCGAACTTTTCTAGTGTAACTAACTGGCAGTACCTTTTGAATTTAGAAGACAAAATTAATCTAAAAAGGTGATGTAAATAAGTTCGGTTCGTAACAATTATAAGAGGTAAGTTTAAAAGTTTTGATGTAAAAGGTAATCATCAAAACCACTATTGATTTCAAAAAATGTTTCAGTGATAGAGGTCCCTACCATATTGTCCCCACCTCCCAATTGACACAGGCTATTTTATTATCCCGGGGGTGCATTAGTAGGTATCATCGAGAACGCGAGTAAAACTGAGGTAACTAATAAATACAAAAATCCACTGAGTTGTGATGAAATGAAAAAATAACACACCAATTTCTAAAAATACGGTTATATTTTTTCATAGTCATACCCGTCTAGGAAAAGCTCTTATAAAAGTGGTATTTAAAATCCTCATACAAATTACTTATATATCAAGAGTTAGTGAAAGGCAATAAGCAAATTATTTATTGATTTGAAGGTTCTTTAAAAATATCTTAATGATATATTTGGATAAAAGAATATTGTCTTAAATTTTCTGTAATCGCTCCTAATATTTATAAATGAATGTAAGTTTGTTTGTTACGCTTTCACGCAAAACTTAACCGATCATCATTAAAATTTGTACACATATTCTTGGAGGTATTAGAAGCAACATAGGATACTTTTTATCCCAGAAAAATATTACATTCCTAGGGAATGCGGGTGAAACCGCGAGGGACAGCTACTAAATAAATAAAGACATATACTTATCATTAGGTATCCCAAACTGTTAAAAATAAATATATATAGCATATAAGTACTTACTTACGACAAAATCGTGACCGTTCCAGATTTAATAACCAAAACATAATTATGTACATCATTGGTGTTGATTTGCTCCACTTTAATACAATTTCCATGAACCAGTAAATACCTATTGGAGGTAATGCAAACCGTTTTACTTGTCTGCCTCTATCGAAGACATTGACATGTTCGCTAAATTATAAATCAGATAATAGCTGAAACTACGATTAGCGTGTAACGGGTTGCAATGGGGCTGTAGCTTGCATACCTAGTGCCTTATGTTATAAAATGCTTGGTAAAATAGTTATAGGGCCTGGATATAAAAATACAACTAGGTAATTAATTTGACCGGTTTATTATGGTTTTTGTCAGGTTATATATTTGAGTTTGAAGTATAACATTTAATGTTAAATCATAAGAAGTTTAAATTAAAAAAATAAACAATAACAATTTTTGTGTAGGTACGCAGGTGACATGGGCAGATTATTTACACGTTCCTCTAATTTCTTGGAGAATATACTGATTTTTCCAGGATTATCCTACCTGTCTGCCTACTCTGCCATTGTATAAAATTTCATATAAATCAAAATCAAAACTGGCAAGTCCGCGTAAAGGTGTAAGAGCCACCAAGGCTAACCACCTTAGTCCAATCCAAAAAAAATGAAATCAAAACTAGCATAATTTATTAGTGGTTTACCAATCCACTGCAAAAAAATATCTTCACGCTTATTATTTAAAAGAAACAAACATGATTTTTATTGAGGTAGTACAAATTTCACACTGTCAAAAATATTAATATAAAAGCCAACACCCAACAGCTGCAGGTGTGTTTAGATGCAAACCTGCTTTCGTGAGAAGAAAATTCCAAAAGAATTTATACCTACTACTCTTTAACGTTAGAATAGATAATGTAGGCACATGGAAGTGTCAATTGATTCGTAGATACGAGTATATGAATTTTGCACTAAGGTTACACAGGCAACTTATATGTAATGATGTTTTCTTTTTTTCTTTTTTACAATTAATAATGTCGTTATAATTCCGATATTGTGGAGCTTCCTGATTTATAATATAAAAAAAAAACATAAATAAAACAATAAACGCTTGAAAAAAATATAATAATATAATAAAAAAATTATAATATGGAAATAAGAAAGTCTTAAATAAATAAATTCCGATATTGTTAAACTTTTCCGAATACCTACTACTCGAACATATAAATACCTCAATATTACCTACGTATTAATTATTCATCTTTCGAAGTGTCAATCAGTGATTAATGATTATAAGATGCTTAAACTATTATTTGCGATATTTTTTTTATGTGTTTGAAACGGATAATTGAGTGATTTATGAACTCAAACCATTAAAATAGGTTTGACACGGCTTGTTTCCGATGTGATGAAAGAATCTCGGGTTCCATACATGTGTATGTGAAGCATGTGCTACGGTTTTAACTTTCGCTTACATTTCATTAACTAAAACAACATTACGAGATCATTAGCAAAACATTAAAAATTCGCGATTTCTTTTATTTTAAATTGTATCCCTGATGGATCTTCTTTTCGACAAATTGTGCGATGTTTGTAATAAAGATAATATTTTTAAGGGATAATTTATTATGTGGTATAAGACAGTGTACAATATTTTTGAAAAATATATTTAAAAAAAACACGGTTTATTATAATATTCACCGGATCCACGAGTCGAGTATACTTACGCATTTATTTTATTTTATTTTTTAAGATTAATTTTATAGAACATTTAATTCCATTAACGAGATGTTTAAAAAAAAGAAAACACTGAAAAGAGTCTTTTACGTGTGTTTAGTAGGTTTTACGAAAGTTTTTCAAATTACCTTGGTAACAATGAGAAAACTGATGTTCTAGCAAAGTAAGAGAAAATAATAACATAGCTTCAAATGATAAAGGGAATAGGGAATTCAATATTAGTACATTCTCTGAAACACCTTTAGAAGTCTACTCGAACTACATACCTATCAGAATCAAACCTATCAATAGAAAACCTTTCAACAAGCACCCATTATTAAGATGAAGATCAGCTATGATATTCTGCAATCAAAATTGACAATGAATTCACGCATTGAGTATTACATGTCTCTCTCGCGACTCCAAAATTATACGAGAGATCCGCTCTATCCGCGTCTTAACCTGAGTGATCACTCGGCGAGTTTGGTTTGTGAATAGCACGGCAGCAAACACTTGACCGAACCGACATACCAGAAGGTAATGTCCCACGAGAACAAAAATATATTAACAATTATTAATTTTAATTACCATTATACTTTATATAAATAAGCACAGTCTCGTCTCATAAAACGTTACAAAGATTGTAATGATTTAGCGTGCGGAACATATAAAAACATCATAAAGTAGAATTAATACCGAAATCACTTTACCTTTCACTTAAATATAAAATAGCTGCTGTCGCACATGTGTTCACGATAAAAGACAGACTTGCCGAGATTTATTCTAGTTATGGGATTAAAAGAGTTTTTGTTATTTTTTAATTATATTTAACATTGCTCATGAAGAGTAAACATCAGTTACAATTACCGTTTATGTCTACAGTGTGTTCACAACCGAATTTTAATCGGTTTTAAGCGGTAATAAAACATTTTTTTTGGCCATTATCACTGGAATAAAATTTAAGACGAATACAAACTATATATAAGCAATACGTTGCAAAAAAAACTGTAACTGGGTACTCTGATCAGGGCCTCAATTCTGTAAGGAAAATTAGACTAACTCGCGGATGTTTCGTCGCGACCTCTATGCTCCGTCTCTGTCGCTTACTACGCTAATACTACTAATCACGCGAGAGGTAAGCTCTCCGAAGCCTCCGTGAAGCGCCTCGCTGACGAAGATTGTACATATTAGCTGAATAAGGGGGCTGACTGTATTCTAAGTACTATATTGAAAACGTAGAGCAAAATTAGGGGTAGGTATCAACCAGAGTCCTCTTAACGGACTTCGTAATTTTTTCGAGAGATCTTACACTGAGAGACAGCCATGTTGTCGCACACAAATGTTTGTCTATAGTGGGAGTCAAATCCTTGACCAGCAGCATGATTTTTAGAGCATCTAAGCAACATGCCAACGGTCGAGACATTATTTTTGACCTTCTTTTTAAATTTTCATAAAAGGGTTAAACACTATGGGTAGTGTACCTTAATTACCACTTACCATGTAGAAATCATTCTAAAGTTTAGGTTTATTTGAATGTGTCCATTTCTTTAACAAAATATTTTTTTTTATATCAAATTGATTCTTCCCTAGCGGCCAGGCCTAAGTTTACCTTTTAATCTTATTTGAAAAGGAGGGGTTCACAGACGAGTTGGCGGGAAATCTTGCTATTCTAACTCCTAGTATAAACGCGGAGTTAGTTTTTATAGTGTTTTTTCACCTTCTCAACACAAGCAGGTTGACACAGAGTCAAACTCTGCGCCTGTTTTGTAAAAGGTATTGGCTTTTATCATTCCGCCTGTTATTTCCAATAAAAATAGAGAAAGTATTCACACAATATTTTAGAGAAAGTGAATGTTAATACATTTTTTCATGTATTTTTTCTGCTGACGTCAATATGTTGCATTACACATTATTTGTTGTGCACAACATTATGTCTAGAGTTTAAACGCTATCCCTAACGTTAATTAAACCGTATTATAATTTAAGCTATATCGCGATCACAAATCCGCCCCGCGGTTCTGTTGAGTTATTTAATAGTGTTTTTTGTGTGGTGGCAGGCGATTGCGCTCTGCCACCCTCGGGCTTCGCGCAAAAAACCCTCTGGTTCACAAATACTCAGAATGTTGTTTTGTAGGAGTGCGGGGCGCGGGGGCGGAGGCCGAGGGGCACACGGAGATCGCTATCGCACGCACCCAATGCACGCACTATCCTAAAGCTAGCCACTTAATTGTTATATATGCCGCGAAGCCTAAATAACAGCTTAGCATTTTATATTTCTTTATAATAACATAGGTTATATCTAAAAATCTAAATATTGTCATTCATGTAGCTTCTATGAAATAGGTTCCTACAAATTGTCTATCCACCTGAAATTATAGTACGCGGAAAAAAATGCGTTGAAAAATTGTCAGTTGGTTCTCTACAGTATAAGCAAAGTGCCTACCTACAATCAAAGTCTCATTTTTGTAGACAACATACGCGACGACAGGTGGCTAACGCAACAACCTGTTTTCTTTACCCAGTAAAATTACAGCAAAAACTCTTACTAACCCTTTAGATAAAACTTAAATCCGCTTTAAAATTTTGACATTTATTAGGATATCTGTAGAATGGGGAGAATGACTACCGGACACATTTAATTATTGCTTACAGGTAAGGTTACTTTTACATAAGGTAACTTTTGTGGCTTCGGCCCACCGGATATCGGAAACTATGCTGGCGGAAGTATCACCCCTGCACAAGTAAACCTTTGCGACAGTGGTGGATGGAACCCCAGCAAATTAGTTGCGATGTTAAATTTGAGGCACCTTACGAAGATCATAATACTACAAACTTAATAACAATGAAAACATAATGGTACCTACTGTATCCATTAAGATTACTAGCAGAGTTGTACAATGCAACCTTATTTAACTACGTTATATTTTCGTCTTTCGTGATTTAGGATAAATTCTTAGATTAAAGGTTGAATGATTGCTCGAATATTTTGGTGTTTGCGTTTTTCGTGCTACGAAGGTAGTTGCACAAAAATGCGTATTAGTTGCGTGTGCGTGAGGCAACGGGGTGGGGGAGCTCATTAAAGTAAAAAGCCGAGTGCAAACGACGACTAATGGCGAATTACACGAAGGGGAGCGACAGCCGACCAACCATATTTTTGACTGTGTGCGGTGTGGTGACCGACTCTGGTGGTAAAGACGAAAATAGTTTTCTGACATAAAAATGTCAGGTTTCCTTCACACAATTGGCATTTTATGCTATATGTTATAACTATTTTACTTCCATCTTATAATCATATCTATCCCTGCTTTATACGGTTCTGTTGCCAAATTATACATACAGGAACCCAATGTCGTCCATAGTCTCTCCAAACCGGTGGTAACTTTAGTAAATTTGACCTAACTGCCCTCCGCGAGCATGAATGGTTTTTCATTATAATCATTAACTTTCGCCCAGCAATATAAAAACTCGTATAAAATACTCTACTAAAACAAAAAGAGAAATAGATCATCCCCAAAATTGCTATTTGTGTACCAAGGTGTTCTTTTAGATCACCTAATATCTAAGCTTAAGAACTTAATTTTCCAATTGCATAACCAATAATAGTGCAACAAATCTATACAAGCAAAATAACTCCACCAACCACGATATCAACAGTCGGGTTAAAAAGCTAAGTCAGGAGTGCCGACGAGCCCGGGGCTAGTCACGCCTGGGGCACGGGGGCGGAGGGCTATCAGCATTTCGGCGCGTCCGCGTGCCCCTCCCCCTTCCCCAACACCCCCCGCACCCGCACCGCGCCGAATTTGCCCTGCACCTCACTACCCGCGACGCTCCCCTCCAAACTCAAGCTAACCTTGAAAATAGTTTTTACTGGCTCGAGGGTATTCACCCCGAACCCGAATTCCGGAGCCCGATGCACACTACATCTTCCTTCGCATACGACCGAACTTCTCATAGAAGAGAGGTCCTTTTCTACCATAATCGCCTAGTGTGCTATCTGTTGCATGCAGAGAGTTTTACGCGGACGGCGCGACGGGCAAAGGATATTTGACTTTGTAGTTTTTTAGGTAAGTCGTGAGCTCGTTGGTCGCTGTCGGGATCTGTTTGTGAATTGTATGTTGGTACCTTTGTATCAGGAATTTTGATGCCATAAATATAGCCGATATGTTTTAATAATGACCTACATATTTTGTTATGTTTTTAGGTATTAGACTAGCTTAGTTGGTCAAATACATTAAACAGCTCTACCTACTTAAACGATTCACTAAAAAAATGTTGATTGACAATGCACACTTTAACAGCGGCCTAGCAATATCAAGCAGGATATAGTCACGGCGACAAACTAATTGGTAACTAGGTAGTTGAACAGTCGCTATTCTAAATTCCAAGATATAAAACACCTACTTTAAATTTGATTTGTATATTAATTTTATATAAATCAATCTTACTTAATATCCTTCGTTGATAAAGAATGGAAAAATTCCACCCGAAAAAAGGAAGGTTAGATACTACTTATTTACCTGCAAGAGCTGCAAGTCGTGCGCGGGCGATAGGAAAATAAATAAAAAGACGACGATCGCCTTACATAAGCAAGGGTAGAGCGGCAAAAAAGGTAAAAAGCAATGCGTATTTCGTTCCCCGCCTACGCGAAGCCGCGAGCCGGCTCTCCGCCGCGCCCGCGCCCTCGACGTCGCATTCTATGCTGCATTTAGGTACTTAATTTTAATCATATGCAAGTCGTAGGCTTTCTAAAAAAACGAGTGAATATTAAAAACTTCCACATTTTTGCAATGTTTAAAACTATTTTACATGCATTTTACATGCATATGTCCGTAAGATTCACAGAATTAAAAATCATTTTTATTTAATTAAGATTCTGCAGCCTTCAATGGGTTGGTAGGCGTAGAACTACGCCATATAATACAATGTCATATGCTGCGTTTAAATATCTACAGTCTACACCAAATATAAAAATATGTTTTACTGACCCTGAAATTGTATTTTGTGATTTACAAAAACTTATTTTATAAATAAGACCATGAAATACACATGATTTTTTTTCATCATAATCATTATATCGCTATGAATATATACGGGTGAAAACAAGCAAGGCTTTGGAAGCTAGAAAGAAAACAGCTGTGACAACTGTTAAATACAAGTATTAGATACTGAAAAAATATATGGTTCGTAAATTGTATTTAGGTATTAAATAACATGAAATCTAAACTTTTGAAGATAAAACTCAAACTAGAATTCAGATTCCTAGGATCTTAACATAACTAACATGAATCAGACTGCAAACAAAATGTTCTTCATTCACGTTTTTTTACAAAAACATCGGATAGACGATAGTCATGACTCGTCAATTAACGCACCGCGGCAACCCCTGCACAATGCACATTTTGATTGGTGGGCAGCTGTCCGTGGCAGCAAAAAACTGCTTTCTAAATTACTGCTATCAACCGCGCATATATCTAGTGTACACCCGCCTCACAAGATCATAATCGAAGCTAGAAGACCATGCTTCCGTATCAAATATATGTGGGGCCAAAAGTCGTCCACGATCAACGAATTTCTGATCCGTTGTAACATCGTATTGGCTGAATAATAATAATGATTTATTGGGAAACCATTATTGACTAAATATCTACCTATCTAAAGTTTTTAGGTAGTCCTTCTGTTGTAAAAATGGTAAACCCTTACACCTAGAGATCTCCTGTCCCTTGGTAGACATGGCATTTGATAAATTTGTTAAGCACTACCTAGACTAATATGTTTCTTATTATTTAGACACCTAAGTTTATAAAAAAGGACCTAGACAGGGTGAAAAAATCATTCAGTAGGTGCATTGCGTCATACACAACAGATTCTGCTACTTATTCAATCGAATAAGTTTTGAAATATGACTGGATACTGCACAACATTAACACAAATACATTTTCATTGACCTAAATCTGCACTAGAATTCTAGTTTCAGAGAATCGAAACGTTTGTCAAAGTGAGACATTTTCAAATAAATTTATCGATTTGACATGACTGTTTTATGAATCTCCTAAGATCGGGTTCTCATGGGCATGAATCGGTATATATGTATCAACTAAAATACTTAACTACAAAAAAGGTGGTATGATATTGTGAAGTTGGTATTTTTACATGATAGTGTGATATCACCCAACTACAATTTAGTTCCTTGTAGATAAAAGCTGCGAGTGAGTCGAAGAAGCGGCGCGCGGTGGCGTTGCAGCCAACCTCGAGATAAGGAGCTGTTTACACTGCTTGAGTCAATGTCCTCCTCCTGCACGCGAACAAGGAAAACCATGGAGTGGTTCTTCCGTATTTAAATGTCTTTGAGATCAATGATCTATAAATCGAATTCAGCCGTAATTACTAATTGTTGCTGTTGTGGTAGGAATCGTCCCATTGCCTTTACATTATATAAATACAACCATTTGAATAGAATCCTCGTACCATTAGTGACTCATCTACGCATAGCAAAAAAATAAACCGACTCTAAAATGGTTATGCACTGAAAAGCATATAATCTTTCATATGAATGATCTATGAAAGAAAAATTAAAACAAACAGTCGTTAAGTTTCTGAAAAAATCTTATTGTCTTTCTCCGACATCAAAATCGTAACCAAAATCTTCTTTTCGACAGCGATAAGATGGTGATGTATCGGTTACGTAAATTGCCATGAGACGATGCACTGCAGTGCAATTACAATCAAAGAAAGAACATTTCATGTTGGGAACTCTTATATATTGCAACTGCTGAAAGAACTATGATACTGCGATGTAGGTTAGTTGTGTCATCTTGCATCTTCTAACGTCCATTGCCATGACGACGCCCTCCATATTCAATTTCATTCTGTAGCGCGGTTTTTATGATTAACCTATTAATTTTCCAGTGTAATAAGTAAATGCCAGGATTTTAAAATTTTTGTTACTGGAGTTTAACCGTGACAACGGAGTCGTTTTCATTGAGAAAACAATTATCCACCTACGCCAATTTTTGGTCAAGAGTTAACTTTCCATAAAGAATGTATCACTGGAAAAAAAACCGGTAATAACCGGACAAGTGCGAGTCGGACTCGCCAACCAAGGGCTCCGTACAAATTTGTAGGTGCATATTATAAATAAAAAAAGGGAAAACTTTTTTTTCATTCTTCGTCATAAATCGAAAACTAAACTACTACATATACTATACATCATAAGAATAATTAAAAATATGTTTAAGCTAGTACCAATGAAGCCCTTTCATATACCCCGCATGACACGGTTAAGGCGTCGCGGTTCTCCCAATTGGCGTCGATCGTACGAGCGAACGTTGCGTTTTCGCCGCACGACGAGATTAAACACACACATTTGTTTAGAGTATCCTAATTGAAGCATACAAGTCATCGCACGACCACAGAAAATGCTTCGTTGCATAAAGAATTCTATGATTCTATCTTCAATGTTTTAAATAAAAATCTCTAGTTTTCAGATTGCTTCCTATTGATACCCTATATTCCCTATTCCTACACGATCCCTATAGGTACTTGTAGTACAAGACGGTATTACTTGCCAAATTTGATAGATCTAGAACAACGGAAAAAATACCCTATTAATATTGATTCCCTTGAGAATGTCAAAATATACGTTTTTGCGGCATAAACATCCGTATCTTTTTTTTACGTTAACTTATAAGCTTAATTTTTTTACAGCTTCAAGAAACTGTACACCTGAGTATATAATTTCGACTCGATACCTCAACGCGTTTACGAGATAAAGGGTCTTGAAAGACAGACGAACCGACAACAAGGTGAGAGGCACAGAACCCTAACAATGTGCAGGGAGCTCTGGTAATATAAAATAAAAACTACAGCACGCGTCATCCCACAACCATGTGAATGCAAAATCTTAGATTATGTGTTATCATTTTCCAAAGGTAGTTAATTTCATTGATATTAACAAAATTTTCTTGATATAAGCAAGTTATTATTCAAACACTGTAGTGACAAACAGTGTTTGATTATTTCACCTGACAAATGAATTATCGATTTATTATCGTTATTAACAACAATTAATAATTGGCCGGTACCGTTCTTTGACTGTCTGGAATTTGAATCCAATTGCATAATAGATTGATCTTTCGGCGCGCACACGGCAGTAGTGGTATTGTACCGTCAATGTAATAAAAAATCGTGCAAGACGATGAATGCAACGGTAGTGATTGGATGCATCTTTACTAAGGTATATTCTACAAATAAATACAGATGATGAGCTACTCCATTCCAATGTTTAGCCTATGTTCCCGCGCCCCTAGCGGTTGCCTCCTAAATAAATTGAGCCTGCATTAGTGGCAATTGTTCGCTATTGCTGCGCCGCGCCCGCGCCTCCCGCTGTATGCACCTTTATACCATGAAGTAGGTACTCACGTCACAAGAAGTTAAACATATAAAATAAACTTGTCATTAGGTATCACGAGCATCTATTTGCCTTAATTCATGATCGTTAATAAGTAATATTAGGTCCTTACATATGAAATTGGCGTTTTGTCAAACTGGCCACTTTGATCTCAAATATCTGACGTTTGGTTAGGAATTCCAAATTCGAATTTAATTCCAATTTAGGCTTGTGTATTTGTTTCTCGAATATACCGATTAATTTGTTTGCGCGCCATTTAATTTTTCTTTAACATCGTTTAGTTCACGATATGGAAAACTTAAGATATCGGGCTATTTACGAACACTAGTTCCACCGTGGCACCAGCGCTGCAGAAACAGCTCGAAGCATTAATTATGTGTATGAAGAACCTACCGTAAAAGAAAACACGTTACGTTTTTAGTTCCAACGTTTTGCTTCTGGAAATTTTGACATACAGTGCCCTTAGCATGCTTTGGCTAGTTGTGTAGTAGTAAGTTGACAATGAAGAATTAAAAGTCTAGGCTAGACTACCCATTGCACAATAGAAGATCGCTAAAGTAATGGAGCTGCGATTGCAATGTCCCCGACATACACCATACGGATCCTTGTCCCCGGACCTTGTTCCAAACAGATTACCACTTTTTCCGGAATTTGAACAACTTCTTGCAAGGAAAAATATTCTATTCCGACAATGCTGTCAAAGCCACCTTTAAAGATTTTATTGATTCTCGCTTCCATGATTTTTTCATCAAATGAATCAATGAACTACTGATAAAATGGCAAAAGTGCATAGATAACAATGGATACAAACTTTGATTGATAAATTAAGTAAAAAATAGTTTCATTAAAAAACATCGTTCTGCTTTTTCATACCAAGAAGGTGTCCAAATTCTGGAAATAGAAGTCTGTTGGTCTGGTGAATATTTTTTGTTTTTATCCCACATGGACCTTCAAACAAGCACCACTTATGGATATTTGCAACACCAGGAGACCATTGGGTTGTCGTCCCTGAGACATAAAGTTGTTAAGTCTCATGTAATTTCACCGGCCCCCTTACCTTTCCAACCGAAACACAGTAGCTAAAATAAGTGCACTACTGCTTCACGCCCGCAATGGTTTCTCTCTCTCTCTACTTTGTCTCTGCACTAAGAGCTCTACTACTCTACGTGAATACAGAGGCATGAAGTTGTTAAGTATCATGTGACTGTAATTTCCCACTTCTCTATCTTTATAATTTCTTCTTTGGGGATTAAAATATTAAATTTAGAGAGGTTAGAGCAGTAAGTTTCTCGAAGTCAGTTATATTCAGTGATGGCCGACTCCCTGCAGACTGTAGACTATGTACGCTCGAGCTATAATCACAAACATAGCCAATGGAACTATCTTTGAAGGCATGTATAGCTACATTCATGGGAAAAGCCATTGAAAAGTAGGCCTTAAACCCGCCTTCACCACGTGGATGTACTCCCAGCTAGTGTTATTATTGTGTGCGTGTCTTGTTTCATGTCGAACGTAATACCAATAAATACATGCGAATTAATAACAGCTAAAAACATTAATTTTGCTGTGGTTGCATTTCCATATACCAGGTAAAATTATACATACAAGTGCGAATTTTGTGAGTGTGTATGTATGCGGTATCATGGCACTTATTCCGGATGAACACGAGTTATAATCCCTGGTTATATAACATGCATCGGGACTGAGAGTGAAACCGCGCGAAAGCTAGTGTCTCATAGTTCAGTTTGTCACTTACAGTTCTACATGTTGGTTTTTCAGACTTGTAATGAAGACAGAAAATGCTCATCTCGCTGAACAAAATTTAAAATTCTAAGGATCCATTTGGTTGTAATCCTTATATGTTGTCCCAAAACAAATGAAAAAGTATACTTACTAAATTCTGTAAATTAAACACAATTTTGTTGCTGAATTTCAGTTTTAATTAAAACGTCGGACTGATATATCTATGATTATAAAAAAGTACGTACATAATTATAAAATTTTACACAGCTACAAAGTTTTGCTTTATTTATTAATGTAACAGATGTTGCGATTGCAGTTAATTTCAATAATAAATGCAATAAGTACCTAAGTTGACGTTGTATTTTCGTGCTGTAAATTGATAAGGTTCGGGTTTCCAATTCGCTTAGAGCTAAAATTCTAGACTTGTATTATCTCACGAACTGCATCTATTCACGAGTCATTGAAATAAAGGGTTAAAGTAAACAAAAAAATCACGAGACACGTTGTTTTTCTTAATTGAAACTTACTATGATGGATCGACCATTTTACTAAGGCAATATTAAGCCTGAGAATACATTTTCATATCCTCACAATAACCACTAACAGGTACATTCTGATCGCATTCAAAGATTATTTTTATTAAAACACAAATTTCAATTTCGACCATGCTATAATAAAAATAATAAAATAATTTAAGAAACGATCATGGAATTCAATCCCCACACAAAGTGGCCTTAAAAGAAGAATACACATTGATCTAAAAGATTTTTCTAAATTCATCCCTCAAATTTTCCCGAAGTACTTACTATTTGCTGCAAAGTAATGAAATAGAAGGTATAGGATGGTAGTAGGTAGGGGTAGGAATACCTACCTTCATGAAGTTTCTTAGAGAAAATGTATTACTTATTTTGGCGAAATATTCCTTAAAACAAATAACTAGATATCTACCTGTCTTACAGAGTTCTTTATTGTTTAGCTTTACTTGCTTTCTCGCACGCAGTAGAAGGGGCCGGCAAGGTCATATATCTATAGGCGTATTCTGGGAAAGCGGGAAAATCCGCAGGGCGGAAACTAGTAGGTGATTTTATAAAGGGACCGACACAGCCTAGCGGAAAACCGGCAAACTCATTTTTTATTGTAGGACCTGGGTATTGGTATTTTTTGTACCTCTTATGCAAACAGACGGTGCTGCCGTTCTATGAAAAAATGCAATATCAGGGATCGCCAATGTGTCGTAAGCCCTGAGACATGAAGTTGTCACGCCTCATATGCCCACAATTTTGTCGCCCACCCTTACCTTTCTAACCAAAGACTACAAATATTAGTGGACTACGATTTCACATTGGAAATTAAACGAACTCTACACTAAAACCTCGAATTAATCATTGCAGAGCATTATAAAGAGACAGCATATAACTAATCCTAGAAGCCTTATGTTTCGACAGATTACCATTAACATACAAAATACATTGTCTCCGATTCTATGGGAGAAACCATGGGAATAAACTATTTTATTAATATTATTAAACTCGCACAGTGATCCCACAGGCCGCGACCCGCGAGACGTTGCACAAACACAAAAAATCCACAAGTCACAGCCACCTGTGTCCCATGCCGCGTCATCTACAATAACTGCAATAAAATATATCGAATGTCAGTGTTATTGTAGTATATAGTTAAAACTTTTAATATTTATATGTTCAAATAATATCATAACGTAGGTAAGAACCCATATTTTCTTAGTAGTTCGGTGTACATAGATAAAGGTAAGGACATACATATAGTAGGTACAGCTACTTGTAATCTTAGGAACTTCAAAATACCAACCATATAATATCTAAGTACATAATAGAAATACGCACTGCTATACAAATAGGTAAGAACCTACGTACCTACCTACCTATAATGTATGAACACCTTAACCTTAACCTAAACCTTACAGTCATTTTAAAGTTCCTAAAATTCTTTTGTTGTTATAGTCACATATTTTTCTCAGGCGAATAAAGTTTATATGGAAAGTGGGATAAAGGTTTGATACAAAAAATATTAAAAGTATTGTAAAAGGTCGCCTTGTGTCGCTTGACAAAAACCATCGTAGACCCCGCTCATTTGGGTGTTTATGTTTTGATAGAAATGAGTGGGCAGGTAGATAAAACGCGTCGCGAACTGGCATGCTTTTTTAATTTAAATATTAGCTCCTTGCGTCGCTTTTTTTTAAAGATTTTGTCTGTAAACGATAGATAAGTAAGATTAGATACCTATTTTAATAAAATTTTAAGCTGAACAGCTTACATTACGCCTAAATAAAAAAGGGAACTTAGGAACTTTCCAGTGTTGCTCTCGTAACACGTCGTACACGCGTAAGTTGATGTCGACGAAAGAGCCGAATGAATTTCACTCCTACCATTTAAGGGTTTCTTACCTACCTGATAAAATGATAAACAAAGAGTTTGTTAGATCTCGAACAATGTGTTGTATAAGGTTCCGTACCGTGTCCTATGTTGCAAATTATAGGAATATAATGCTATAATTCGAGCGGATTAATACGGACAGGACAAACATAGGGGGAGGTCCCCGAGTACTGGAAACAAAAGGAGTATTAAAAATAGACATAAACATGGTTAATTAGCTCTCAATTATGTACCCACGATCGTAGGAATCCTCAAGCACTTTTCAGAAAAATCCTTTAAATCTAAATCTAGATCTAGAAACAAAACTACAATGATAAATACCAGGTGTAGGTGACAAACGGCACTTCCAAAGAGTAAAATAATACATTTGGCACTTCACTAGATAGGGACATTCTGACCGCGACAAAAGTAACAGAATGGCGCGCTTTCTCGCACCGATTTAAATACTGTCTGGCCTTAGGAGCCGCCTAGGCTTCCGGGACTTCCCTCTACATCTTTCGCAATTTAACTTCGGTACCTTAAAAATTAATTTAAATATCTCTCTCTATATCTGTCTTTCCATGAGGACAAGGAAAGAGATAGTTCATTTTATATTCTCAGTAGGTACCTACTGCATTGTGCTCTTGGGCTGGCAGTGTGACCGGCCCCTTCACTACCGTTCCATGCTCTCTTACTATATACTATCCATATCTAAGGATTGTACAAAAAATACTATAATTTCACTTACAAGACCAAAACAACCCTGGTTGGGCAGCACAGAGCAGTGTATTATTATCTATGCCACAGCACAGAGTACATTTTGAGTTCTGTTGTAGTCTGTGCCTACTCTGTAGTAGTCTGTAGTAAGTGAAGATTCATTATTATTTTGATTTGATTAATCGTAAACTTTTACAAACTATTCAAGTGGGAGACGAGATAAACATTGTTTAAATAAATCAAATATCTACTTCCAGAAACAAAGTTTATCAAGTAGAAAATAAAACATGGCACTTAATAACAAGGTAAAATAGGAAACCGCTATATCAACTGTTTCTCATAAATAATTATTATTGAATCGTTATGAAACCAATATGTGTATGGACTCATGGAACAACTTAATAATTTTTTTTACAGAATTTTCCCGAACTGAAAAATGATAGGTTAATAAAGGCAGCTTTAGGAAAAGAGGTAGATAAAGTGCCCGTTTGGGTTATGCGACAGGCCGGCAGATATTTGCCGGAATTTCAGGAAGTAAGAGCGTTACATGACTTCTTCACAGTTTGTCGCACTCCTGAACTGGCGTGTGAAGTTACACTTCAACCTCTTAGAAGATATGAATTGGATGCATCTATAATATTTAGTGATATTCTGGTCATTCCACAAGCACTTGGAATGACTGTAGAAATGCACCCTGGTGTTGTAAGTATTAAACCCTTTATATATTTCTGGTGACAGTGGGCAAAACCAACAATATACTGACTTAAATTATGAGAACCCATTTGTATGAGATTCAAGATACCCTAATAGTTACTTCTGATTAGGGTATGATCCCCACCATGTTATAAAACATTAGATTGCATAAACTATCTTTCATATTTATATTCTAAGGCACATTCATTACATATGCTTAGCGGGTTCAATAAAGTTTCTAACTGCGTGTTAATAAAGTAAAATGAAAAATTTGGGACAAAGTAACTAAATTCAAAAGTGACTATGTATTTAATGAAGTTGACTATTGGCTTGTATAGCCTACATAATGCTTATAGCAATACTTTCCTTGTCTGTCACAAGATTTTATTAGAAACAAATAGGACAAAAAATCCTTCATATTTTGCAGGCAGCTATATATTTTGAAGTGCATTTAGGTGCATCTTGATATTCACTTACAGTTCATATGTATTCAGCATAAGTCAGGAAGATAATGAGGATGTTGCAGAGACACCTAGTCTGGATGAAAAATATAGCAAATTTCTGTTTATTCCTTATAGTGATAGTTTTAATAATAATATATATATTTTTTTTGTCTTGAATTGACATTTTGCACACAGATAATCTGTGACCATTAAAACTATTACTAAACTAAAAATAATGATTCAGGGACCAGTATTTCCAAAACCCCTTGCAAGTCCCGAGGAAATAGATGATTTGCAGCCCGTAGGAGCAGTTTCTAAATTATCATATGTTGGAGATGCTATCACTCTAACAAGACACAAGATTGAGGGCAAAGTACCTCTCATTGGTTTCACTGGTGCACCTGTAAGTAATCATTTCAGATATACAGCATTTTTTTAAACATAAAACTGAGAGCAGACCTTGCTTCAATAATATCCTGAGCTATCTTAAATAATTTTGTATTTTCACTGGGCATAGTGATTTTGCTTCAAGAGTAACATGTTAAACCACGTTATGTCTTATGCTAGTTATGCTAACTTCAGTTTTTCAAAATTTCATGCTTCTAGACTTCGGTCTGGGCAATGAAGCAGACAGAATGCGTAATTCTACATATTGTGATTTCAAGAAACTAAAAAAAATTTTTTTTTTACAGTTCACTTTGATGGGGTACATGATTGAAGGTGGTGGCAGCAAGACAATGTCTAAAACAAAAGATTGGCTAGAAAAATATCCTAAGGATGTTCACAGACTTCTAAGAATGTTAACTAAAGTCATTATAGACTATTTAGTAATGCAGGTAAAGCACTTGCTAAAGTTTAAAGGACTTATTATCTAGGTCTATAGATGAGAGATCAATCATTGTAAAACAATCTATCAACTTTTAGATTATAATGCACTAAAGATAGAATCTTCAGTACCTTACAGCAGCAATTTAAATATACCAGTTGGTAGCAATCACTATTGCTTTTTTATGTTGTTATAGTTTTGTTTTTCCGTTGTTGTACTACCAAAATGGTAGATATATCAAGTACCTGTTGCTATTGTATTTTGTACGTACTGGTCCCAAAATTGATATTTCACTTAAATTTTTCATATAATTAAATTTTATTTAGGTTGAAAGTGGAGCTCAACTGCTACAAGTGTTTGAATCCAGTGCTGATCATTTAACAAGAGAGCAATTTTCTGAAGTTTCTGCTCCATATTTAAAGGAAATAAGCTGTGAAGTTCGGACAAAAGTGGATGCTAAGAATTTAGAACAGGTTCCCATGGTAAGCTAGTGCATAGAAATCACCTTTTTTGGCGGAACTTTAATATTACGCTCTGATACAAACATCAAATTGTATAGTAATTTTTCGTCTGAAATAGTATGTTCTTGAATCCTCTTTTTCACGATTTGCAGTTCAGCGGCAAACTTCCATTAAAAAAATTGTCACAACACAAAACTGCGAATCTGATATTGTCCTGACTGGCGAGGATCGCCCCACCATATAATAATTTCTCCGCAACTAATCTTTGCCAAACACGTTAAGAACATGGTCACTTAAATGGTTTTGTAGTTTCATTGCGTTTCAAATAAGATATGTTATTAAATAAATAGAAATGATAAATACAATTAATCAATATAGTCTGAGGTGATGTTGATACCTTCTTAATTACCTTTACAGACCGTTTTTGCCAAAGGAGGTGGACCTTCATTAGATGTACAAGCAACGCTAGGTTATGAAGTCATTGGATTGGACTGGACAGTAGATCCTATTGAAGCAAGGAAAATTGTTGGTGACAATATAACTTTGCAAGGCAATCTTGATCCACAAGACCTTTACAAAACACCAGTAAGTAAACGTATTTTTCGTTAAGAATAAACAAGTATGAACAAAATATTAACAACTTGCGTCCCTCACGTCGTTTCACATTTTCCCGGAAAGTCGGCAGTGAAAGCCCTGTCAAAATGTGCAGCCGTTTTATTTATTTATTTAGTATAGGAACACCAACAGTACACAAATTAAAATAAAATACATTGTCTAAGCTATAAAGATTATGATAGTATCATAATGCAGCACAGATATGTGCACCCATTAAAGGTGTACACAGTATTAAGAGAAAAACACAACTAGTTATCAGTACAATAAGATAAAATAAATGAACACTATTAAATTTTGAATTTCAGAACATTAGATTATAAATTGTTAATAATTATATAAAATGAAAATAAAAACACTAAGATATGAAAAATAAAATAACTTTACCACTAATATTAAGCATCGTTATACGCGAAAAATCTTTGAAGTTTTTGTTTGAAAACATGCAGAGAGTCTGAGAAAATATCTAGATCGCTTATGGGACCGCTGAACTCATTATAAGTACGACACATTCGAGTAAATGGTGCGTTTAGGCCCGGATTAGTTTTGCATTGAGATACACTAACGTTTTGATGTCCTCAAGGAACATACACATCGATTTTTATATAAATTGATTATTTATCCCACGTTCATGAGGGATTTAGTTTACTGCTAGATGTATATATATAAATGTGTTAATCCAGTACAAAATGTTGATTCTGTTAAAAAAGAAACAAATTCGAGCAGCCGTTACAGAGCCGAGTGGTAACAAATACACACAACTTATAAAAATCTTTAAAAATAATTTTAGTTCTCGCACCTCAAAACTAAATAAAACTGAAAAAAAAAAAAATATGTGTGTAGTAGAGTTGTTACGCCCTAAGCGGTAAGCACAAAATGTAATGAAACAAGGCCAAAAATATTATGACAGCAAAACTTACTGAACCCGCATGATAAATATACAAAATATTATAATCCCTACTAATATTATAAATATGAATGTAAGTTTGTTTGTTACGCTTCCACGCAAAAACTACTTAATTAATCATCTTGAAACTTTGTACACATATTCTTGGAGGTATTAGAAGTAACATAGGATACTATTTAGAGTAGTAGAGCTCTTAGTGCATCGTCGTAGTTCGTCCGAGGAAGTACTACCTAACTACTAACCTTACCCATTTCTGCCGTGAAACAGTAGTGCACTTGTATTACTGTGTTTCGGTTATAAAGGTAAGGGGGCCGGTGAAATTACAGGCACATGAGACTTAACAACATCACGTCTCAGGGCCGACAACGCATTGGCGATGCTCCCTAGTGTTGCAAATGTCTATAGGCGGCGGTCACCACTTACCATCAGGTGGACCGTCTGGTTGTTTGTCGGCCCAAGTGATATAAAAAAAAATTATATGCCGGGAAAATGTTACACCCCACGAGAATGCGGGTGAAACCGCAGGGGACAGCTAGTATTATATATTATATAGTGTGAAATATGTTATGTTGCGATGATATATGATGTGACATAATTAACAGAAATGATCAATCACGTGTGCCCATTTTTACTTCGGGCATTTTTTTTCTAATTGAAAGGATCGAGGCTCGTTCTGGATAGATAGATAACTCTTTATTGTACTACACCAAATAAAAAGAAAACAAACAACAATAAACCTTAAATCTATGTACAATGGGCGGTCTTATCGCTAAAAAGCGATCTCTTACAGACAACCTTAGGATGGAGAGAAATTTAGGGACGATAATTGACGGTGGTGCATCTCAATTATATAAAATTGACATACACATACATATACTATATAAAAATAAAATATGTGTTATACATATAATCAAATAACGATAATGAAAAGAGAAAAAGGAAATAAATATATATTAAAAGCAACAAACTGGGACAATAGAAATGATATTACCAAAATAGCAGCGACAGTTAATTGGAGAGATAAAAAAAATTCACCTGATATTTAAAAGAAGTTAGTGAAGGTGCTTTCTTTAAAGAGACTGGCAACGCATTCCAAAGGCGAACTGCTTGGACTGTAGATGATGTAATCTAGTTAAATTATGATTCTTTAAAAAAAGAATAACGCTACGCTCTAAAACTTATGTTACGATCGTTTCTGAAATACAATAACGGGAATCTACGACACTAATTGTTTTCTTTTACAGGAAGAAATCCGGAAGTTAACAACAGATATGGTACAAAAGTTTGGAAAACATCGATACATTGCCAATCTAGGACATGGCATTACCCCTCAGACACCGCTAGAAAGCATGACTGCATTTACCGAAGCTGTGCATCAAGCTATATAGTTTATCTTTATTATTGATGTTTAATTAATTTTATAATTGTTTTTTTTTATAGCAAGGAATAGTGGAATAAATAAATATAAAACTAAATAGTAAATGTTAAACTTGTATATTAATCCATTAATAATAATTTACATAGTATAAGTGGTCTTTGAGTTCTGACTAGTTGCTGGGAGGTCTTCTTCATGACTGCCTACAGATTTCTTCACATACTGAAACAATAATTAATAGAAGTTAATAAAAATAATAGTTTTAGAAGCAGAAGAGCTCATAGTGCAGAGGTTATCCCAGCACATACTACCACCATACCCATTTACCTACGTCGCAATGGAGTAATGTACTCGTATTACTATTCAGTTAGAAAAGTAAGGGGCCTGGTGAAATTAAAACAGGCACATGATAAAAAAACCGTCTCAGGGTCCACAATGCAAATATCAGGCGGCGATGATAACTTACTATCCGTCTGCCTGTTGGTTGTTAGCCTATCTGTCATTTAAAAAAACCTTTCATTATACAAAATGTATACTTAGCTTAGTAAGCTAGTGGTGAATACCCTATAAATAAACACTGAAGTCACAACTAACAACTTAAACAGTTTTAACGACCGTCGCGTCGTCCGAACAATAATAATTTACTGTCTTGTAATGGGGCTCGAGCCTGCAATAATCAAATAAATGTCTCATGACCCGGAACAACCTAAGCATAGGTTCTAGTCTCAGTGGGCGCCCTCAGTGCGCTATTCTAATCTAAACCTCGGCTGAGAGCCGTCTGCGCTCACCCAACTTGCGTAAGGGTGTAAGACCCACTAGAAGCTAACACCTAGTCCCACCAAACTTTCAGCAAATTCGGCCACGACAAAAGAATGAGACTACTGATATTTTTTACTCTTATGCAAATACTGATATAATACTTAATAATATTCTAAATTTGACTATAAACTCGTCTCTATAAAATGATTTGGACTACCTGAGGATTGACTTGTATCTGCTCATCCATCTCTTGTATGTATTGATGGAGTTTAGTACAGGCTGCCATTTGCTGTTCCAGAACACATAGGGTTTCAGGTGAAGCATATTTTTCAGGACTATCAAGGAAGACCACCATACCATCCTTTTGATTTATCATTGCGTAGATTTCGCCTTCTTCAATCTATAATAAATATTAAAATCTTTTAAATTAATTACGTTCGTCGGCATACGGAATACTTTCGTTGTCAGGGTGTTGTATAGAACCTCAACTTTAGCACGTCACATTATAATAATTGAATAATATTTACCCACCATATTAAGTATGTACGCCTCGGCCTGTGCTGGTCCTGTCAGTTGTACTCGTGAAGCAACATCGCTCAGAGATAGAGTCAAAAATGTCTTGGTGAGCCTCTGTATGTTCTTTTTGTACATTGAGCTTAAGACCTAAATATGAAATGAACATATATCAGATTATTTCAAGTAACTATATAGCACACCTATATATATATATATCTAATCATAATCCTACAATGGAAGTATGATGGTAAGGAAAAGATCTTTACCATCTACCAACCAGTTTTAAAGCCACATATTTTGTTCGACAAACAAGCAGACGGTCCACCTGATGATAAATGGTCACCGCCGCCTAGACATTTGCAACAGTAGGAGTATCGCAAATGCGTTATCTACCCTGAGATGTTAAATCTAATGTGCCTGTAATTTCTTTTAAATGTAAGTAGCAGTAGCTGCATTAGCTGCACTTGTGTCTATGCCTTTCCAGGTTTTGTGCCTATCTGCCAAATCATCGCTTACCATCAAAAGATTGTGATTAACATTAGCTTATTCACAATGATAGAAAAACAAATACACACTTGATTAACTAATCCCATGTTCTTGTCCCTTATAAATGTTTCCCGATGTTTAATAGCTGCATGCTGTGAAGTTGCAAGTTCATAGTAGGCTACAGAAAGTGGTTTTAAAAATCGGCACACTACTTGTGATGTATATTTAGGCATTGGTGATATCTGAAAAAAAAACAGAAAATTTTATTACATACATATGAGAATTTTAGTTTTTCAAAGAATAATACACTAAGCATTTAAAATATCTGAAACACAGGTGCAACTGTAGGGCTGCAGAAGCTAGTTCAATTCAAATAAGTTCTTGTCTACATTTCTCAATCAAAGGTTTTTTGGATTCAAGTATTATTTTTTTATAAATAATGCACATCAAATTTAATTATTACCTTTCCATGTAAAATAAATGAGACTAATATGTATTTCTTGTAAGCCTCCAACATTATGTGGGACACAACCATGGCTGGCACTGTTACGACAACTTCGAAAAAGTACAAAGCTCTATCATAATTCTTCAAAGCAGTGAAGATCATTCCTCCGTAGTAATAAAAAAGCAAAAAGTTTTTCGACTCATTGTTACCACCAAGCTGAAATAGAATAATTTTAAAAATTACTTAATGCAGCCTAATATTTAAAATAAATTGTTTTTACTATACTCCAATTAATGAAAATATATGTCGTCTATTGGACAGTTTTGTAAACATTTTTCTGTTGTCCTTTACAATGATTATACGGGTCATTCTAAAATCCGTTGCAGAAAAACGTGGCAATAAATTTAAATTAAAAAAATTGTTTAATTTAGGTGTATATATATTCTTGTTAGGAACATAGCTTTATAAAATCCAAGTTTGAATCTAGGCGTGATCTTTTGTCTCTATTTTAGTTTTTTTTGAGAATTTACTGGATAAGGGAACAAAAAATAACAACTCTGTTACCATCATCTATTTATTATTAGTTAAACAAAAAAAAATATTTTATATATTCTTTATTGGAATTAACATAAATTAAGTCTTTACTCTCATGTTTGACATGGAAAATCACAGTATTGTTTCTTAACAATTAATCATAATTCAAATTATAGATACTCTGTTACTCTGTATGTTTTATGAAACATTTTTTTCCTTGAATTGCTTAAATTAAATTAAATATAACAAGATTCATCTAACTTATTGTTCGTAAATGGTAATATATATATATCTATATATATAAAAATTAATCCTTATTTCCCTTGGTCACGGCATCACGCATGGACGGCTGGACCGATTTCGCTAATTCTGTTTTTGTTATTGTCAGGAGAATGTTCTTATGAAAGAAAAAAATAAATAAAAATTAAAAATAATTAAATAAATTAATGAAAGTTCCAGGGAAAATTAGAAAATTTAAGACAACATAACGACCAAATTAACTTTTCTAATGTAACCTTACCGCTTAATGTAATCTTATGGTGTTTGACATAAATGTTAGTCGTTTGACAATATCGTTTAAAACAGAGGTATGGGTCGGAATTTTATTGATAAAATAATTAAATACCATTTTTTTGTGCACATTTCACAGTAAATTCAATCGGAAAATTGTAATGTAATGTAGAGTGAGTTTTTTAAGAAGTGATTGTTCATCACGGTTAGTTCAGAGCGTCATCACGCCTAAAATTAAAAGTTTAATTGTCAAGAATAATAAACACTATGTTCTTGGATTTTATTTGTATTAATAGTATCAATTCGAATTCAATATTCATTGAAGACAGGACAACGTCTGCCGGGTCGGCTAGTAACATATAAAATATACAATCATGTACCAACTTTTTTACAAAAAATCTAACTTACTCTATTAAAAGTAGGGACATAAAAGTAACAGACTTTTGGATTTATGAACTTTAATCACAAAACTGTCTTTTTATAATAATTAGACATGTATCTGAAAATATGTGTATCACTATTATATTGGGCGACCGTTCTCGAATTGAAGAAAGTATGGAGTGAAAATGACTCCAAATTGCCGAAGGGCCGTGTGATAGGTTGCTTGACACCGAACAAAAGGATTCCACTTCTATGTTTTGACTTCCGAACTTCTCTTCTATAACACACCTGTGTGAAAGGATACTTGCTAACGCGACCCACCAAAATGATGTAAATATATCTCTTCATGCAGCTTACAACTGTAATAATAAGTATAATAACAGGTCTGTTAGTAGATAGTGGTAACAGAATTGTGCAGTAACAGATTGGTAAATTCGACGCTTCATGTCTTTTATTATTGAAACAGAATTATATTATGTTAAAATAAATACACATTAGGTAATTATTAATTAGGTTATCTTTAAAGTTGTAAAATTGTATAGAAATATATAAATACTTACTTAAAAACACCGATAACAGAGTACACACAAAATAAAACCACGCACCTCACATCACAGCCAACGGACGGCAGGTTCGTACACCTCCTGCATCTCTTGCAACGAACATTGTCGATAAATCAGCATACATTATAACACAACTGTTTGCGTTGCAAAGGTGGCATATCTTGGCAATTGTCAAATATACATGGTAACAGAATGTATGCTTATTATTTGAAATAAAGTGGACTTAATTTTAAATTTAAAGTGGATTAATTAATTGTAATTACTAGGTATAAAACGTGTTGTTGAAAATTTTGAAATTGCTCAATTACATTATCATTTAAAGAAAAAGGTCCATATGGTTTGATGAAATTACATCAAGATTTCCGCATAATGATCTGAGGTCTGGGACACAATGTTTTTGTATGAAAAACAGCTCTGTTACCTTGAAATACTCCTCTGTTATGTAAAAAAGATGGTGATTAATTAACATTAAAACCATCAAATGTTTAAAAAGTCATTAAATAATGTGTCTTTACCCAATCATCCCATAATTTTATTTATATGTTTTTTATATTTTATTATTTCAGCAAAAATTAAGTATTTTAGTTTTGGGACAGCATTTTCTGAAACAGATTTTAGAATGACCCATACCTTATTACAAATATACCTGTCAATCTAATTATTTTGCTATTGTCCAAACATGCAACAGGATTTAGAAATATACATAGTTTTACCTCTGTTCCTATTCCAGTAACATCTGTTACTAAGAATTCAATAGCTGGTTTCATACATTTAGCCAGCAAGCAAAGCTGGCACAAATCTGCATGGATTGAAGTCAGCTGGGAGTCAAACAATTGTATTTTCCTGATGGCTTTCCTGAGGATTTCAATTCCTCTAATGGGCTGCTTTATCTCTATGAGGTAGCTTGTAAGAAGGTGGCATAAGTCTGCATCTATAAAGAAAAGTAATCAACAGATAAACTCTGTAAATGAGGCAGAAAATTTTACATTTGTTAATTTAAAGAACCAAGTTTGTTTACAAATTTCATAGTCAACAATAAAATTTATATTTTTTTTTCCATGCTATTATGACCTGAGATCAGTCATCAAGACTACAATCAAGTGAGTTGAATGAGGTTGGGGTTTGGTGTGCTAGAGCCACTGCTTAGCACATCAGCTCTCTTAAGTCTTCTTATCGGATTAGGCTGCAAGAGTATACTATACTAACTAAGATAATGTTAAAATTATAAAAAAATAATCATGCTTACACAAATCTGGGGCAAATCGTGCCTGTTCGCCGTTGCAGTTGCTAATGAAATCATGAATCTGTTGATATGTTGTTGATCGGTCTACATCAACATTAGCCTGAAAAGGATAATTATTTATTTGGTTCCATATGATAGTATATTTTTTATTGAGGAAGTACTTAAGAAACAACAGGCAACTTTGATGCACAGGGCTACAAATATACAATTTGATGCTTTCTGGTAGTGCTTTGGTTTCTACTTTACCTATGCTATTTACTCTTCTGTAAACAGTATAGAAAGTTTAGCTGAATTGGTAAGTAGTAAGAGAAAGTGGTCTCAGGCTAGTTGAAAATATCTGATTACTAAATCCATCTTCTTGCAGGTACTTGATGACACCATACAAAGGTGAGGTTCCCTCAATAACATATACTTAATCATAATTAATTTACTCAAAATGTGGATAGTTACCGGCGGCAAAGAGTATTTTGCCACAAGAACTGCTAGAACTCCCAAAGAATGCTGTTGAATATCAAGTGTTTCCAGCACGGTATTGAGATGAGCACTGTTCCGCTGTAATATCTCGTCTGATTTACCAATGACCTCGCATAGTTCTCTGAAGTTACCTGTAAATTAGATACGTACTTTAGAGCAACAAAATATTTGGATGAGTTAGGGTAATTGAGTATAATTTATCAACAACAAACCTGATGCGGACATAGTCCTAACATTGTTCACAAATTGTTCTAGCGGCGATGCCATTTTACCTTTCGTCAATATACTTCCAGGATTAAGGATAATTAGTACGTAACCAGTCCTTGTCGATCCTCTTAGGTATTAGTAATTCAAATAAGAAATTGGTTTCATATATCCTGGTTTTTAAAATATCGCAAGCAATCAACTGCGAGGACCTTCAGTCAGTCAGCCGCAATTACTTTATGTCAAAAAAAAATATAAGACGTCAAAAACTATTTATCTTACTGGCAATAACACCAAAAGAATATAACTGATGTCTTTGATTTATGATGTTATCTGTGACCCAGACTAAGTTGAAGATTTGAGTAGTAGCACTATGGAGTGTAGAAGTAAATGAGGACCATCTCAGTGTACTACAAAGTGTCCCTTGAAAGGGAACAAATTAAGGTGGCGCTGCTGTAGCAAATGGAAGAGTTTTAAATAGAGCGCTACAAATTATTAGAGTAGGATAGAAAATTAATAAAAAAGGAAAGAAACATTTCCGTTTTGTTACCTCGCATTTTATATAATTATTATAATATATAAACAAATATGAGTATGGAATAAAATTATACAGTGATTTTAAGTACCCCAATTAATTGTAAATAGGAAATAGAAAATAGTTTTAAAGAATTACCGGAAACCAACCCAGCATACTTCACTCTGTTCATATCATTTCCACTTGCTACACTAGCGCTATTTCGGTGAGAATTTGAAACCTAATTTGCTGTTTACAAGGGGACACTTTTTCGACTAATCCCCCATACAAGATGGTCCTCCTTTACTTCTACACTCCATAAGTAGCACAAACAATCCAGTATTTTCAGATTCATTAATATTTTCTTTTCAAATACAGCAATATATCTTTTTATAAAAATATGATGATATACGTTCAGAGCTGATAAAGCTACATTGATGTGTAAATATGCTTACATATTTTACTCAATATTTTTCGGTTGCAATTAGATTGATTATTATACTTTAATATAATAATTAGTTATTATAAATACTAGCTGTCCCAACAGACGTTGCCCTGTTGATACGAAATAATAAAAAAAGAATGCAGGAATTCAATCGCAGCGCCACCTACCGGGTTCAATTGTGAATTTAAACCATTCTCGAACCCATTGAAACACCCAAAATTTCATCAAGGTCCACTCGTTTAGGAGGAGTTCACTACATACACACCGACAGAAGATTTATATACAGGGTGACTGGTGAGATACCTTCGATACTTATGGAGAGTACTCGGTACTCGATTCTCGTTAAAATGATGCTTAATTTTTGACCAAAATTTCTCTAAAAATAAGTGAAATGTGGATCTCTAAACACGCCGTGGTGTTTGTTGTTTAAGTTGATCTAGTCACGTGCGGCACGCGCTAGTCAATGGCTGTGTTGATAGCGCGCTGCGCGTATCCAAGAATGGCGCAGGTAAATACGGGACTCTCGGTGTACTGTTTACTAAGTTTACTAAGAAGTAATTTAATATTTATTTTTAATGTTATTTTTTTTTTCATCATATATGATCGCCAACTATCACATCCTCAAATATTGAAGGTATCTCACCAGTCACCCTGTATATTTAGATAGCAGACTCGGCCAAGTAAATTTCGAATACACGCGTGTGACGTGAAATAAATTGTAAAAGGAAACGTTTAGACTTTTAACATCTATTGGATACTTGCTCAATCCAGCCGATAAAATCCAGACCAAAGAACTTTTGAAACTTTTGTTTCCCCAACAACATTTTCTACTTCGCACACTTCCTTCCGTTTATTACTGCAAAATTCATAACATTTCTTCTTGCTACACTAGCGCTATTTTGGTGGATTCTTGAAGGATAATTTTCTGCTTACAGCTGGACACTTTTGTAACTTGTTCCCCGACATAACGCGGTCCACCTCTACTTTCCATACCTACAGAACATTTGTGATAAAATTTAAAAGACAAAATCGATATTTTAGGGTGCGTTCCACAAGTGACTACGATCGTTGTGGTCGCGGTGAAAACATCATTAATACGTCATTACTTATGCTCACGCTAAGCTATGGAGTGTAGAAGTAAAGGAGGACCATCTTGTATGGGGGATTAGTCGAAAAAGTGTCCCCTTGTAAACAGCATATAAGGTTTCGAATTAGCGCTAGCGTAGCAAGTGGAAATGATATGAACAGAGTGAAGTGTGCTGGGTTGGTATCCGGTAATTCTTTAAAACTATTTTCTTTTTCCTATTTACAATTAATTGGGGTACTTAAAATCACTGTATAATTTTATTCCATACTCATGTTTGTCTATACAGGAATATTTTTTATTCAGTGCGCAAACTTTGACAAATTAAACTTAAATTTTTTGATAAGTTTTAGAAAAAAAAAATAAAGTAATTGTTAACGAAAGATATGGACTTTAAAATTGATATTATGGCTACTGTACGACTGTCTGTCGGTTGCCCACCCCGGCCGTGGCCTTGGCAACAGCTGGCTCTACCGCCGCGTGCGGTGGACGGCACGCGCGCTCTTTGATATTATTATGATTGAGAGTGTCCATTGTTTGTTGATTTTAAAGTCGAAAAAAAAAATACAAAAAAACAAACAAATAATGGAAATGTGTTCTGTTACTGATACTGAACCACCGAAATTTTTTTGCGCATTGCTTCAAAAATATTCCTGTATATTATAATAATTATAAAAAATGCGCTGTAACAAAACGAAAACGTTTCTTTCCTTTTTTATTAATTTTCTATCCTACTCTAATAATTTGTGGCGCTCTATTTAGAATTCTTCCACTTGCTACAGCAGCGCCACCTTAATTTGTTCCCTTTCAAGGGACACTTTTCAGTACACTGAAATGGTCCTCCTTTACTTCTACACTCCATACGCAAAGCTCACGGGGCGAATAGGTGGGTCGAAGTGAGGGTTGAGAAATTTAGTGCAATTTTTAAAAATTAAAGTAACAAAGATGGCGATAACGAAATAACTTTGTGTGATGCGGATAAATCTAAATAAAAATTGAGAAAATGAGATTTGAATATTCTATATAAAAAAAAAAAATTGTAATTATACTTTTTTGAATGCTACATAATATGCATATTTTTGGTGTATCTTGTATACATTTGTTGAAAAAAAAATGTTTAGTTGCCTGTTAACATCCGGTTCATATACGTTTCACACTGATAGTTTAATAGTATTTTCGTGCAGGCAGACCATAGTCTAATATTGCATTTCATAAAGATTGTGGCGGGATTTTTTAAAATTTGCGATGCGCGTGGTACTTGCAGGGAGTAATTGGTAACACGAAACCAGAGTTGCGTTAAAAAATACATCGAAATTAATACGAATTCGAACTCTAAAATAAATATCAAATATCGGTATATCGTAATAAAAAATATCGGCGATATATTTCGATGAAGACTATCGATATAATTCTATGGAAAAATATCGAAATTGTTTGCCCATGCCTAACGTACCCGACCATTAAAATAATTGCAGCGTTTTGGTTGAGCTTGTTGGATTGTCAAAGAGAGAAAAATCATAATCTATTTATAAAATACTCTAAAATTTACTTGGACCATTTCTAATAATGGCTATTTTACACCGGGCGCTGTTTACGTGGTTTATTTTTCTAGTTTTTTTAATACTACTATGTCTAAGACTAGAATCAAGAACCCATTGGAATTGGTTCATAGTTTTTATTCCATTGTGGGTTTACGACAGTATTTTACTAATATACGTGTTGTTTCACATGATATCGCATTGTAGAAACGGAATCGAAAGGTTTCGAGGTACAATAAACAAAAATGTTTGGTACATTGCAGCAATAGGGCTGAAAATGGCTGCACAAATCATCATCTGTATCAAGTTAGAGTATACCAAAGTAAATCTACCCATATATGTGGTGATGACACCTATTTGGATGCTTTTACCGGTCCTCTGCGTAGAAGTGTTCATGCATCTAATCAAACATTCAAGTGGGAGCAGCAGATATTAAAAACGTGCCAAAGAATGTTTATAGATATGTTTAGTGAGGAACATGAACTAAAATAAATTCGACTGTGAGGGAATAGCATGTGACTTTATGTGTTGTAAGATAAATTTAAACTTGGCACACATTCATTGACACTGAATGTGTTTGCACTTGTCAAATTTTCATGGCCCGTGTGGGAAATTTTGATGATATAACAACTATCTATCAAAAACATTTAAATATGCAATCACTTTCAAGTATCAGTCCTGAGATTAAAAGTTCAGTTGTGACTGAATATCCTGTGGGTGCAACTGCTGTATTGAATTGCAACAGCAATGATTATAATCACAATTTTATGTTTTGGCTGTTTGGCAACAATAAGGTGATAGGCCCCGGCAATGACTATGATGAGAGGAAGTACAAATATGAAGTTTTATCAGGGAAGCTCCACATTGGTGTAAGTACCTAGTTGATATTTCTTTTCTTGAGTGATCTTTCGTGAGGAGTACATATATATCAAAAGGATCTGGTGAAATACTGCAAACAATGCTTTTTAAGATTGTGTTAATAAATAATAGGACTCTAATAGGACTGGACTCTTGCTATTTAGTTCAATGAGTTAATTAAGGCATGTTAGAAACCGAGATTAATAATAATCTGCTTGATTGTCACCTAGGACAAACATTTGTGTGCAAGAAGATGTTTGTTTGCATATATCTAGATATTATGTGTATGTATCTAAAAACAATGGTTAGTAGTTCAGTATCAGTTATCAGGGTGACTACACCCAGACTTGTACTAACAAGTGCTGCTTATTTTGGGGTCAACTTTGTGTGAAGAATTTATATTATTTTTTGTTACATTATTCTCTAGTTTTTATAAATTTTATTAGTTTTGTAGGTGTATATTATAAAGTGATATATTATTTATTTAGGTGTAAAGAATACCCAAAATATTGTCAGAGATAAAATATATTTGATGTCAAAGATGTTATAAATAAGATTTCTTGGTGATTAATTATATCAATGCATCTGAAGCTGTATAGGTATCTATCAATAAAATCAGAATAAAAATAATTTTAAATCATTTGTCTATTAAAATTTAAGTATAACTCTACATAAAATTTGGATCTTTTCAGAATGTGTCTCCTGATGAGTCTGGTTACTACAAATGTGTGTCGAAACAGCTTGAAGGCTCAGGATTAGCAGTGGGTGAAGTGGAAATGATAGTAACAGGGTCAACATTCTCAGCCATTGATGCTGTAAAGTTAGTGGCTATAATTGTGTCCATTGTCGTGATTATTGGCTGTGCAATTCTTTACTATCGCTTGAGAAAGGATTGGAAAAGATATGATGGAAGAACAGTTGTGCCAGGTAATTGTATATCATGTACAAAGACTAAAAAATTATAGTTGTAAGTCTAAGAGAATGGAATAGCAAATGGGTCATAATGTATCCAAATGTCTAAATGGCAGTCAATAATCCTAAAGCATTGCCTTTTCGCTCATTCAAGTTTATTGCGTGGCTCTTGATTTTATTTTTCGTAGATGGGTATATATCCATAAATGCAGGTGAAACCGCTGGTGACAGCTAGTACTATTTATAAATAGTTGATATATTTATTTCAGGTAATATATATAATTTACATTGGGAACACCTTGATTTTTTATGTTAGGACAAAAGAAATGATTTTTGTTTTGCAATCATTAGGCACTTTACTATGGAATGTAGAAGTAACCATACACTTTACGATCCGTTAAAGATTCGCCATGTTCTTTTGTCCGCGGTTTAACTCCATAGACTTAACTAGATAACTCTGATGGCAGTGATCTCGAATGCCGTGGATTAAAGTTGTGGGTTCAACTCCTACAATAAACTTGAGAGTTATAGCGTAAGGTCTTAAACGGCATACGTACATATGAAGAATATGTTATGAATAAATCGTTATCGGTTAAGGTGGCGTTGCTGGAGAGTACCACACTATGAGACTTTGACATTGTTACGACAAAGCAATAAACAAACTTTCATTCTCGCATTTATAAATGTTTAATTATTTTTATATTTAACTATTATTTATAAATCGTCAACATGTTGTTTTGGCATGTACGTACGACATATGTAGGCTTTTATAAGCTCTTATGTTCAGTGTAAATGTCAGTGTACATATATTTTTTTACAGTAGACGAGGCAGATGATGAGGATGGTGATGAAATATACAATCGAACCACGACAACGATTAGCCAGCCTGTTCCAGGGCCAAGTAGGAACCAATCTTCAGAGCATCTTCTCTACGGTATCGACAATCAAGGATTAGATACAGACTTTAATTCTGTTTTTGAAAATATCCAAATTAAGTCACCTCCAAAAAGTTTAATTTAATCAGTTAGTAGTTATATTTTTGTTTTAATGTAGATAACATGTATATAGTTTGATTATTATTATTTAATAAATTCTCCTTAAGAATAAGAAAGAGCTTTGAGTTTGAATGATACAATAATATCTATTTCACCATTATTTTAGCGTCCGCCCCGCGGTTTTAGTCTCGATACTAGGATAGAAGTAGCTTGTTTATATGACTAATACAGGTCTCTCGTGGTTGACATGCTAAAACTACAGTGTTCTTGACTGGAATGGATTAAACTTCATCTGGATGTAATAGGTTTGGAATTCACTTCCGGCATCTGCGTTTTCTGTCACCGATAACGAGATGTCTAGAAAAGCCTTTCTAGCTAGCCAGCTAGAGCATCTTCGGAGAAAGCGTATTCGTCTTCAGCCTCGTTGCTTCTCGAGTGACAATTAGCCACTGAGAGCAAACAATATGGATAGATAGTTTAGCTTTTGAGATACAGCGTGACCCTGCCAGGAAGTATAGTAACCAAAACATCCTTTTAACTTTTGAGGGGGCCCGACTCGTTATTTGCCAATTAATTTCGACAATAACTGACTTTTTTTTTTATCTAGTCCGCATTCAAATCCTTGATTGTGACCTATAACACATATCTTCCAAATTCCATTTATAACCATAAAACATTTATTAGCTACGGACCCTAAAAACAATATTATGCTGCATTGCCAATATCTTTATATCAAAGTTTTAAGAAAAAATACTGTAAAACATTGGATATATGAGATCGTTTAATTTTCATATAATCTATGACAATTCATGATACAATGCTATTTCTAAAAAGTGATATTATTGGAACCAGAAGTATTCGGCTTAGCAGGTGTATCTTGTTCATTTGTTGTGAATGATTGAGGTGTTGTGTCAAGAGTTTCATCTTCATCATCTTCACCATCCACTTCCATTTCAAAAACTTTTACTCTTCTGTGACTCTTCGATAAAATAACGGCAACTTTACGACCTCCTGAGACAGCTATACGATAACCATCCATCTTTTCTAGTACCTTATAAACACCTAGATCTAATAAAGGTGCAATATCTATTTTAGATGTTTTCTCATTAAACAAATAAGATTTTGACTTCACATTGAATTCATGGGAGTATTCCAATGCAAGTTTGACTGGCAATTGTACAAAGATAGTATTTTCTACACTATGCGGATGCTTTATGAGAATAGAAAGATACTCGGATGAATAAAACTGTAAATCAAGTATGTCTACATATTCATTGGTGGATTTATCATTACAATTATCACGAATCAAATTAGGTGAAAAGTAATATTTTACGGCAGTAGCAGTACATGACTTATCTTTGATATTTACAGACATAAAATATATGCAGTCTTTTTGGTTTGTTATATTCATGGCCATCAAAAATATATTTTGAGCAGGATCAAATGTTTGAGACACACGCAAATGATCAGTTATCTTTGCATTCAGTTGATTTTCGTAGCATTTAAAATTGAACAAAACGGAGAAATATTTTCCAGTATCTTTTTTTGTGATATCAAAAACATTATATATTGCATTTTTCAAATATGTCTGTTGTTGTACAAGCGAAAACTTTCTAAATTCTGTCATTGAGAAAATAGTTTCGGAGTCTTTCAATAGACAGGAGTTATCCTTGAGAAATTTATGCCAGGGATTATCTTCATCATCTGGCAATATTGTTAAGTCTTGGTCTTGTAAATATTGTCCTAGCCTTTCTATGTTGAATTTAACTGGTTTTTCCGTCGTGTTTTCATTACTTTGAACTTGAACATTATCAAAATTATATAAGTACTCAGCAATGTGAGAGAGCTCCTGTTGAGTTATTTTCACAATTTCACTTGGCGTTTGTTCATCTAATAAACGGACAATAACAACAAACAGCCACCTGAAGAAGGCTTTATAATTGCGCATTGAAACGTCAATAACTTGTTGTAATTCTAAACATTTGTTGAGAAAAGCACAACAAGCTTTTATGGCTCCAGTAACTGTACTTTCCTCAAGGTCAAGAATCTGAAGGAAAATAATAAATTAATAACATGTGTGTTTTTGTCACAACCTTGGGTCCCTGGACTCAAGATTAAAACTAAAAGGTACAAAGGTCCTTACTATCATTATAAAGATATGCTAACTGATAAGAAAAAAGTTTGACATCTAAAAAATGAATATTCACCAACATATCTGATCCTAAACCAAGTAGAGTTTATGCTATGTTTAGCCGAAAAATTATATTATATTTAAACTACTTGTAAATCCATAATTATAGAGATATACTATACATAGCAAACAAATGCTTGTCCTGGGTGGGAATCGAACCCACGATCTGGAGTGTGGCAGTCAGGGTCTCTAACTACCAAGCCACTAAGTGACCAGTCATGAACAGTATACAACCAAATATAATTGTTTTGAACAGACGTTAAAAACTCAAAGGCAAATGAGTGGCTCGACGATGTCTCGACGCAGCATCTAAATGAAGGGCTGCTTTCGGTAGCTACACAATCACGTGAGAGATCTCCAAGACCTCGTTGCACCGCCTTGCTGACGAAATTAGCTGAATAAGGGCGCTGAACTAAAATCCCTAAAATATGTATGAAACATGAACTAATCAGATACCAAATTTTCCGACCTACGACCTATGACCAATATTACCTTATATCTGTCTGGTATTCTTGAAAGTCCTCTCAATTCAGCAAGATAAAAAGTCAAACTTTGTCCAACAATATTTAATTGTTTGAGAACCAACTTTTGTATCGTAGAATAGCTCAATTCTACAGAATTCCCGATTTTTTTTAAGTCATTAGCTGTTAATTTATTCAGCAGGAATAATTGTAGTTCATCTGATGGTGATCCTGTATCAACAAAAATATTATTAAGATATAATTTTATTTTATTTTATGGAATAATAAATAATTATTTATATAAGTTCTTGTACTGAAGCGCGGTTTTACACGCGTTCACGAAAAAAAAAATAGGGCTAGGCAATATTAGGGTCACTCGCGTATAGTGTGTGAAACCCTAATATTGTGTTCAATCAGTAAAAGAATTATAATAATCGGATGAGTATTTTCAAAGATGACTTCCTACATCCATATTTACAAAAATTATAATACCATTAAGTTATTATTAACCATAAGGTATATTCTTATCTTTATTTAAGGAAAAATACAAACCTAACATAAGTAATTCCAATAAATCGGCGGAGACACCGCCTTCAGGGAGCGAATCCGCATAATAAGCCATTTTGATATCCATTTCCAGTAAAATATTTTCCCATGCTTCAGTAATTGATATCATAGTTTGATCCAAATGTGATAGTAATTGAACAACTTGACCATGCTTTTTAGCGACAATGAATATTTCTTCAGCATAGGCAGACAGAACACTTGTATTGATGAAGCACAAAAGTACATTGTTAGTGACTATGTCAATATAAATAACTTGCATCACACTAAAGTCATCAGATAAATTTATATCTAATACTTTATACTCTCCAAAATCATCTTTAGCAACCTGAGCTAAATGAATAGTGCCATATGGGTATCTACCAAAAATATTCATGTAAATGTAACCTGTGCCGTAACCAACAAGTAGCATATTCAGCTGTGTAGGCTCTTGTATCTCTTTCAAATCTTTGATATGTTCATCAGTTTGGTTCTTATATCTACTTGTCATTGGTGTTTTTTGTAAAAATACTGAAGCATCATCCTGAAAATCAAAACAATAATTATGATATCAAAGCTGTATATTTGGTTCAGGTCCTAGAGGGTAGGCACTTATGAAATGAAAACTACTGAAGTCACAGTTAAAAATCAATGAGTTTAACAATTTATAAATTCTTACTTATTATAAACTACAAAAATAGTGACTAAGTCATGCAAAAATAATTGGAGTAAATATACTATTGGAAGGTTTGGGTGAAAGTAACATGTTAGAAAATAGAAGGTCATATTAAATGATCAGTGTAGTTCAGACTTAATTACCACTTTTACTATAATTATCTTAGTTTTTACTAGAAAGCCTTGGGATTTACCTTTGTTCTACATTTTCAGTAACATATTAAGCATAAGATATTGCATGGTCATCAGTTCGGTTTCACGAAGGGAAGATCTACATCCGATGCGGCAGCAGCATTGCTGAGACACATTTATGGCGCATGGGAGGATTCTCAGGATGCGATTGGCATTTTTTGTGATCTATCCAAGACTTTCGATTGCGTTGACCACCGTACGCTACTTCTAAAACTTGACTACTACGGAATTCGTGGAACTGCTCATGATCTTGTTTTATCTTATTTATCAAATCGTCAACAAAAGGTAGGGATTACTGGCACAACATCCAAGGGCTCTTTAGTCGAAATGGGGGTACCCCAGGGTTCAATTTTAGGTCCATTTTTGTTTTTAGTCTATATAAATGACTTGCCATATGTTGTAAATGATCTCACAGATATTGTCTTGTTTGCTGATGATACATCATTAATTTTTAAAGTTGATAGAAAAGACAAAGATCTAACTAAAGTTAATCATACTATGTCAATTGTCTGTGGGTGGTTTGCTACAAATAATCTATTACTAAATTCAAAGAAAACTAAATGCTTAAGGTTTTCTTTACCGAATGTAGCACAAGTAGATAGCCAAATAATAATAGATGGGAGCCATATTGATCTTGTTAATAAAACGGTATTTTTGGGTCTTACATTAGACAATAAATTGCAGTGGGGACCTCAGGTTGATACTCTAGCTGCTAAGTTAAGTTCGGCTGCATTTGCTGTTAGGAAAATTAAACAATTGACGAATGTTGAGACAGCCAAATTAGTTTATTTTGCATATTTTCATAGCCTCTTGTCCTATGGTATTTTATTTTGGGGAGCAGCAGCGGATATAGAATCAATATTTATTATACAAAAAAGAGCAATTCGTGCAATTTACGGTATGGGTCCCCGTGAATCATTAAGAGATTTATTTAGGGAAATAAATATAATGACATTGCCTTCATTATATATTTATGAAAATATAATGTTTATACGTAGAAACATAGGAATGTTTGAGTCAAAATTGGATATCCATAATATTAATACAAGACAAAGGGAGAAGTTAGTTGTTCCATATTTTAGACTAACTAAAGTAAACAAGTCATTTCTTGGTAATTGTGTTCGATTTTATAATAAGATACCGCTTTCAGTAACCAAAATGTCTGATCATAAATTTAAAAATTATATTAGGAAAGTTTTGAAAGAAAAAGCGTATTACAAGGTGGTTCATTATATTGAAGATAAAAATGTATGGAAATAGCTGCTCTCTGCACAGTGCACCTCTAATTTTCTTGTTTAAGTTGTAAGTAATTATTGTCATTTTCTATTTTGTAGTCTTGTTATTTCTTTTTTTTTTTGTTTTTTGTTTTTGAATGTTAGCTTTATTAAGTATTTTGTAATTGTTAAATATAAAAATATGTAAAATTGATGTTATAAAATAGCCAAAAAGTCAGAATAGATAAAAAAGAATTTAATAAAATAAAAAAGAATGTAACCTTGCTGAGTTTCTTGCCGGTTCTTCTCAGTTGAAGGCTGACTTCCGAACCGGTAGTAGCTTCAGTAACTTTAAATTTGACCTTCATAAGTGCCTTCTGAGGGCCTAAACTGAATAAATGGTTTTGAATTTTGAATTTTTTTTGAATATAAATAAATATCCCGGGACATTCATTACACACGGCCATCTGGTGCCAAACTAAGCAGAGCTTGTACTATGGAAACCAGATAGCTGATATACTATATATACTTCTTTTAGTTTTTTCTAAATACATACTTATATAGATATTTACACCCAGACACAGAACAAACAGACATGTTGATGCACACACATGTTTGTCCTGGGTGGGAATCGAACCCACAACCTTCGGCTTGGCAGTCAGTCTCTAACCACCAAGCAAACAGGCCTGCCAATTCTATAAAAAAATATTAATAATACACCCATTGAGAATTAGCAGTCCAAGCCTCAATAATTAATTTAAGACACTTACATACAAATTGTATTCTGTAGCACTCTCTAAAGTATCAGATCTGACTGCCCATGTGATACAGGTGATGCCACATTGTTTTACTTCATCAAATTCCTCGGATTTCTCTGGTTCAAGATCATATTTATCAAGGATTTCTTTGTCTTCAATATCAACTATATAGACTGATCCTGAACTATATCCTATTGCCAGGGCCTGAAAAAATAACCAGTCAGTTGTGACAATAATAGCAATTTTCAGTTTAGTTGATTTTACTGTCTGCAAAAAATTATAGTAGTATTATTATAGTATTGAAAAGTGAATATCATAATATTTTACAATGATACTATGGAATAATCACCACCATTGTTGTGTGGTATAAAGCTGTCACATAATTAGGAGTTTTTTCCTAACATTTTATGTAGCTGGGATAGGTGGCATACAAAAACTTATGATAATTTATCTCATTACTAAGCATATCATTTTACTTTTATGTAAAAACATCTTGATGTATTATATATTAAATATAATAGTAATTAGTGGTCCCTGCTTTTAGACAATTATACTTAGACTTCTGCTTAGGAGGTTGTAGCAGGAGCAATGTAATGCATTTGCTTTAGCCTTAATTGTTATATTTTATAAGCCACAACAATTCGCCAATGCATTGTCAACCTTGAGACGTGAAGTTTTTAAGTCAATTGTGCCAGTAATTTCACAGGCCCTTTACCTTTCTCACCAAAATACAGTAATACAAGTGCACCACACCACAGTACTAACTTTCCTGGATAAACTCTGAACTAAGAGTTTTATTCATTCTATTCTACAATAATGGCTGCAAATGAATGAATTAATTTAATATGACCTTACTTTTCCATCAGGACGCCATGCCATAGCTCTAACAGAGACATTTTCCATGGGAGGTAAGAGGTTCCATACTTTTTGCCAGTGGAGTCTGTGTACTTGAACTTCGCCTTAAAACGAGAAGTGAAATAAGCTTAGACATTTACCGATCTCAAACCAAGTTTAAATAGAAAAATGTTGATGTAACATATTAACGTACCCTTAAAGTTGCTCAAAGCCAATAAATCAAGTCTATTGGACCAAACCATTAGGTCCACTTTATACGCTACATGTCTTTCTTCGACTTGTCGCATACCACAATGATACAAAGACATTTTTTTTATTAAATTAATGAATGACCTATTAGTAAACTATTTAATTTCACACCCCAATCAATCAATCAACTACTCGAACTCTAACGTCTCTATCTAACATACAATTTTTCTCTGCAACTCGCAACGCTACTACATAGAACATTTATACTGCGCTACTACCAAATTATCTCTTAGCCGGTAAGTTGTTTTGCTCTAGGGATGGCAAAGTCGATTCCGATTCTACTCGAGGATCGACTTTTATATTATAATGCTCGATTATTCAGAGTCGACTCTTACAAAGTTGATCAAGAATCGATTCTAAGCATTTGACTTAACTATCAGCCATGAACCTAGTCATATAAAATGGAATAAATAAAAAAAACATCGCACGCCATAATTTCGCCAATGATAATCATAGATCATATTCTGGATTCCGGATGCAGATGTAAGCAGAGAGGGAGTAGACGTACGACAGTCTGGAGCCCGGTTCCCATGATCCTTGCCTGTTTGTTGACATTAGCCGCCAGCCCCAAATGTCCACCAAAACCTGGTGGGCAGTTGGAGCCGACGTTGCCCAGGGTGCGCCACGAGGAAGCTTCTCATGCACCCCGATAGTTCGATACTAAATTAACTTCACAATTGATCAAGCATTGTTGTAGAGAATGTTTATAATTTCATATTTATTTGAAAAACACAAAATGTTCAAGAAATATTGTTAAGATTAAATTAGATTAAATTCACTCGTGACCACCCGCGACGTTGAAACAGTTGACGGTTCTTTGAACATTTTGGTCGCGAACGTTTGACGGGGTAGTTGATTGCAAACTCAGGAACCGATAAAGATTCAAAAAAGTTGATTCTTACAGTCGTTTAATCGAATTTAAGAATCGCATGATAAAAAAACTACTTAGGTAATTTAAGAATGCTGTTTGAACTCGTTCGCGTCTTGCACTTGTACCCGAGGGCAAGCGAGGTTCCCGTTCGGGCCCGCGCCGCGGCATCCGATGCCCGCGCGGCTTACAAGCGCTATACACGTTGTGATTATATACTCTTTGCGCTATACGACTTAAAATGCGAACGAACCAAAGTATGCTCTTAGCGGGGCTCATTCGCGCCAGCGTCCTCGTTTTGCCCGGTTGTCTAGCGGAAACCCACCTATTAGATTGCGTTTTATGCTGCGTCGTTCGACAAAATTTATTTGTGTTATAGCTGGAATAGTCCAGATATAAATTATTCCTTTTTAGTATTGTACTTTAACGGCATTTGTGAGTTATTTAATGTAATGCAATGTATGTATGTAATGTAATGCTTAGGTAAATTATTTCTTTCAAAACCTCATTTGTTTGTAGCTATTTTAGGTTAGTTTATCATTTCATTTATTAAGTAGGGTAGGACCTTAGGAGTAAGATTCACTGTAGACAATAGCATAAAAAAGAAAACCATGCAGCGGAAACACAAGAAAAAACATTAAATCTCAATACCTGCCTAGTTTTCTGTACAAAAAGTAATGGTATCCCACAAAAAACATAAATGTTAAAAAGCAGAGCCAAGTTCAATACAAAAATTATGCTTGGCTGTGAGCTTCGCCGCAAAAACAATGGAGATCTAAATGAGTGCCAAGTTCTATGCAAAATCCTAATATATACGTATTTATAGGAACAAAATAACATTATGAACAAGTATTAAACTCTGTTTCTTTGAAACATTGTATGTTGTATGATATCAGAATTAAATATATATATACAACGTCGATACAAGCGAGAGGCATTAAATGTAACCTGATATACTTTGTATCATTTTCAGGCCACACACCAAAAATCAGTGCAATAGAAGCAATACTTTAGCCACAGGATATTTTTAAAGATTTTTCTTAGATAAAACACGATGTATCTTCCCTAGCAGCTGACCAAGAACATAGGCATATCTACATACGTCATTCACCTTAAAATTCATGCGTCGATGCCGCTCTTCGTCATAAGTTCCCAATACAAACAACGAAGCAATATTAAAAGACAGTACAGATAATGGTTAATGTCTCGCTCTAATTTAATAAGCGAAACAGAAAAAGAAATAGGTCAGTGTGTTGGTTGCTATTGCGCGGGCGGCTCTACTAAGTAGGTTGCAGTCACAATTTCTCTTTTTTAGTGCAAAAACGATATACTTCCGGAGTGCACGTCACGCAACTCATCACAGGATTTTGTCGCTTTTCGCGCGATAATTGTAAAGTTATTTATTGTTATTGTGATACCTGGACACCAAACTTAGTGATAATTAGTGCCTATTTTTTGATGTGACAGGACACGGAAGTTATTTAGTGGTATAGTTATTAGTTTTGTGTTAGGACACATTTAATGCTAACGGTGGACATTCCGAACATTTAAAGATTTAGTGTGTCGTGCTGTGTATGATTGTGTGCAGTACATACTAACAATTAATAATTATTGCTATTATGATCACAACTTCCAACGTTACAAATACTATTTACATAAGTGTCTACCTACACACATCAAACGCACCACCCCGATTTGTTGCGAGCGGCACCGAGACGACCCCCGCGCCGCACCGACTCACGCGCTACGCTATGCGATGTTGCCATTCCGATACGCAGGTCAGAGGACATTTTTGCAAAGGTGTTTCTTTGAAAAAAAAAAATAATTATAATTTTAATGTAAACGGTATAGTAAATGTGGTTTCATTTAATGCCTCTCGTTTTTATCAACGTTGTATATGTTGAATAACTTAATAAAATGACTGATATAATGAAAACTGGCCATGTCAAATCTAACCTACTTGAAGATCTCACATTTTTAAATAACAGTAATTGTTAATAAAGCAAAGAAATAGAGTTTAATACTTGTTCATAATGTTATTTTGTTCCTATAAATACATATAAGGATTTTGCATAGATATAACCTATGTCACCCGGGGATAGTGTAGCTTCACAACGCTGAAAGAATTTTTGAAATCGGTCCAGTAGTTTTTAAATTTATTCGTTACATACATTAATACTAATCTTTCCACTTTATTAGTACATGGTATTATGTTACAAGTGTGTAATGTTGGTGATTACCGCTGAGGCGCCATTGAGACCCGTTAGGTGAGGGTCTTAAGAGAGCCGAGGACAGTAATCATCAATACACACGTGTATCATACGACGTTTTTCAACACACTTATAAATAAGAAAATAATACTAAATAATTATAATTTCAACAGTGAAAACGAGTTCTGAAAATTTTTTCGCAATGGCGGGAAAAATTTATCAGTTTTCCTATGCACGCGCATCTAACAATGGTGATCGGCCATAGACTAAAAAATGAGGTTTTTTTTTTGGTATTTCGCGGATAGCGTTTTAGCATTTAAAAAACCCTATAACTCACTTGTGAATAATAGCAATGAAAAAGTCACAGTTTGATTACAGGTGTCATTATGTGCCTAATTACGATGAAATTAGAGCCATTTTATGAGCAAGTGTGTTGAAAAATATATTATAAGTATCGTGTTCTTGTCACAACTTTTTATGATGAAATAAATTTATTATTTTCACCCGCGTTTCCGAGGGATGTTACATTAATTTGTTCTTTCTATCACCTATAATTTTCGCAGCGCACGCGATGTAAGGAATTTTTAAGGTATTTTTTTTACACCTTCCTTCGGTTACATTGGAGTTTTAGTAAGGATCTCTAATTCTTTTAAAAATACAAAATAGCCTTTCTCACTCGGGGATAATGTAGCTTCCCAACAATGAATAAATTTTTCAAATCGTCCAGTGGTTTTGGGGCCTATTCAATACAAACAATCAAATCTTTCCGCTCAGTAGTTTTATATATTATATTATAGCTGACCCGGCAAACGTTGTTTTGCCATATTTACTTTATTATAAATTCATGAAAATTTATCGTACTACGATTAATCTATTATTTTATTCGAATATTGAATTCAAACTGTTATTATTAATAAAAATGAAATCCAAAAACATAGTATTTATAAATCTAATGCTTTAAGATACACAACAATTGAACTTTTAATATGAGGCGTGATTGCTCTGAACTAACTGTGATGAACACACTTCTCAAAAACGATGTGTAAAAATTTTCACAAATATTCCGATTGAATCAATTGTAAAATAAATAAATAAATATCCTGGGACATTCTTTACACACGGCCATTTGATCCCAAACTAAGCAGAGCTTGTACTATGGAAATCAGATAACTGATATACTACATATACTACTTTTTTTTTTCTAAATACATACTTATATAGATATTTACACCCAGACACAGAACAAACAGACATGTTCATGCACACAAATGTTTGTCCTGGGTGGGAATCGAACCCGCGACCTTCAGAGCGTTAACCACCAAGCCAACTGGCCTGTTCAAATGTGCACTAAGTAATGATAATTTAACTATATTATCAATATCATATGATATCATACAATATACAATGTTTTTTTTTATTGCAAAATACATTTTGTATTGATTTTTACAGCTAGACACAGAACAAACAGACATGTTCAGCAGGTAATGATTGAACCTAAGACCTGTGTTTGGCAGTTAGCCAACCACCAAAGCAACTGACCCGTCAGTAAACTATATTAGTTTCTCATTTTAACATTGCTTTTGCCGCGTATTATAAATTATTATTAAAATGTAACTTAAATTATTTGTGTTTACAATACATATTGTTAAAAATACACTACAATATGCAGTCTCTGTTGTGGTCATGAAAGCTGAATGCATAAATATTAGCAAATTGTTTTTATAACTGGAAGTAACTTATTATTTCCTTGGTAAAATGTATTATTAAAAAAATATTTGTACAGTTGGTAATAAGTTCACAAAATTACTCAAGTTTGTATTTTATTGTTTAACTATAATATTTCTATATTTACATCTATAAATTATTAATAAAATGAATACCACTGATCATGGGATATTAGAAATGTCATCTATTTAAGCCATGACTATACCACGGTATAAATATGAAATTATAATGTGACTATACCGAGTTATCGACGCAAGTAAAATCTTAACTATTTCTAGAGTGGATATTATGTCAAATAAAATTTGGTTTAAGGTAAAAAGTCACTCAGATACAGGCATTTAAATAAACTTGTATTCGGATTTTGCTAGTATATGAAAGCGCGGACTTCAATCATAGAAATAGTTTGTTGTACATCGGATTAATCCTATGACGACAGAATTTAGAAGTAGGTACTTTGCATATTATTTCATTCCTAATTGTAATTAAATGAAAATAATATTTAATATTAGTGCACTATAAGGTTTAAAAAATCCTTAACAAATACATATTATTATTATTAGACATGTTATGTCAAGTGAATGAAATTCATTACCGCAACCATGAGATAAGTTAATTGTAGAGTATGTTAATGGTTATATAAGGTGTAAAAATAGCCGCTCAGATAGCGACAGTACCCCACTCTCCCCCGTGAAGGGGAGCGAACGATCATCGAAGGCTAATGATGGACCACCATTGCCAACCTCACGCTCAGGGCACCGCGCCACATCTCATCAACGCGGCTGCTGGGTGACTCACATAGTGTGAAAGTCTCAGGAAGAGCTTACTATAGAAATGATCCTATGAAGTAAGGTCTTACTGAAGCCGAACATTGCGCGGAGGGTCATTAAACGGCGGAGACTCTTAACATCGCGATGTAGAAATGCAATGTTTACAAGGTAGCGACATCTGGTTATAAGTTGCGGAACTAACCACTAGGTTTTTAAATTATAGGTATATAATATTTAATTGAAATTCATGTCTTGTAATTTGGAAATTATGGTAATCACAATAAGTGTTCTTTGACCATGTTAATTAATCCTATTTTTGCACTAAATATGTATATAATGTATAAATGATCTACCACAATATCGCCATCTACTGAAGATCTATTGAAACTTTAATGATTTTCAATATGGAAGGATCTACATATATTTATAACAAGCTATCTCCCGCGGTTTCACCCGCGTTCCCGAGTGATGTTACATTATTTTGTTCTTCCTACCATCGTTTTCCAGCGCACGCGATGTCAGGTGTGTCATTTTTTTTTACATCTTGGACTACATTATTGGGGTTTTAGTAAGGATGCCAAATAAAGAAAAAAATTATATAGACAATGTCACCCGAGGATAGAGAAGCTTCCCAACGGTGAAACAATTTTTCAAATCGGTCCAGTAGTTTCGGAGCCTATTTAATGCAAACCAAAAAACAATCAAATATATTTTCCTCGTTATATTACATAGATTGACTCCTCTCCCATACCCCAGTGTCGCCTACATCAGTTATTATTATTATGATGCCGTCTAATCGAGCGGCGACCATGTGCATTTTTCAAATAACTTACATTTTTAAAGGAATATCCAAATTGAATAATTCAAAAAGTTAAGTAATGGTATTGAAACAGACTTAAATATGAAGTCATTTATGTTGATGAGGATTAATTCCAAAGTTCCAAAGTATAAATAAAAGAGTTTTTATGGCGGTGGCTATTATATATATTTTTAATGAAAAAACACTTATTGTGACATAACTATAATAGTTAGACAGATGCTGTCGCGATATTTTTTGTGGATAATTATCCCACGAAAAACATAAATGTAAAACAGGCGGCTCTCCTGTTCAATACAAATTTATGCTTGGCTGTGGGCTTCGCCGCAAATATAAATTTCTCTATTTCTTTATTGGATACCTATAACAATTGCTGTTATTTAAAAAGTGAGATCTTAAAGTAGGTTAGATTTGACTTGGCCAGTTTTTATTACATCAGTCATTTTATAAAGTTATTCAACATATATATTTTAATTCTGATAAAAACTGGCCAAGTCAATCTTACCTACTTTAAGATCTCACATTTTTAAATAACAGCAATTGTTGTAGGTATCCAGCAAAGAAATATAGTATATTCTATAAATACATATTAGGATTTTGCATAGAAGTTGGCACTCATTTAGATTTCTACTCTTTTTGCGGCGAAGCCCACAGCCCAGCATAATTTTTGTTTGGAACTTGGCTCTCCTTTTTTACATTTATGTTTTTGGTGGGATATTAATTACAGGTACACAATTGACAAAACTGAGAGATTTTTTTCATTCTGAATTGCTTTTGTTTGTCAATATTTTTTTATGACAAGTATCCCAATCAAATATCGAAACACCTGGGTGGACGTAGCATGCGTTCTGTCCGTGTTATATTACTAAAACACAAATAAAGCGTATGACTGCTCACGAATGAGTATAGTGAAGAGGAAGCTTACCCTTGTTGATGCGAACGGGACGATCATACGCTACAAGTTGTATTTATCCTGATACTCCATCTCCTTCATGATAATGTCATCCGCGGTGGTAGTGTCCGACTCAAGTATAATCCACTGAAGCTGATTTCCAATCTCAATAAGTCTTTGATGTCAAACTTGCAAGGCTTGAATTGCACACATAGCTACCCATAATCTAAGTGATTTTTTAGAGGTTTTTAGGAGCTTTTTTATTTACATGTACGGATCCTGAGATAACTTAATTCAGCTAAAAACTAGTAATTGAAATTGCCCGCTGTCCGCGCGCATCTAGATAAATAAATAAACCAGAGTCCATTTTTTTTTGATAATTAGGATATAGTTTGGATAATTTATATATCAAACAAACTTAAATTTAATAATCATTATTTTAGGGGGATTTTCAAGTATCTGAGGCGAGTTTAGGGGGTTTTGACCACGGGAGGTAAATTAAATAAGGGGGAAACCATTCTTAGAGTTGGTAGCACTGATTTGAAATTCTACATTGATTGATTGATTAATCGAATCCAAAATAATATTGTACTCTCATGAGAGTACAAATTTAATGTTCTAAAAGAAATCAAAAAAATATATAAGTGTTGAATAAAAAACGGCACATCGATAATTACAAGCAAGCGGAATCTAAACCGACATTCAAAGTAAAGATTTGCGATATTTAATAAAATTGATGCTTTCACAAGCGCGCACTCTGAGATATAAAAAGTACTCTTAAGATACAACAACCATCCACGTACAATTATTATTTATAATTGATTGATATCATAAAGTGACTGCAATGAAAGAGATACAAAATATAATGATTTGTCTATCACAACAATTAAGTGAATTTGAGTTGCTAAGCTCAATGTATCCCGACAATGGCGAAATTATATTATCTGATAAAAACATCATAAATGAAATAAATACATTTTTAGCAGCTAAAGCAGACTATAGGTTTCCTGATCCTTTAGAATTTGCCATAAATATCTATGTTTGTGGGCTTAAACTTGAAATGTGTATAAATTTACCAACTTTGTACCCATTAGAAGGGCCAGACATTTATATAAGAAGCAATCAAATAAATGGTCAACAAGAAACTACTTTGAATTCTGATCTAAAAAATTACATCAAAAGTGTTGTTGGTGAAGTGTGCATATACACCGCAATATTGTGGCTGCAGGAAAATCTTGAGACATACCGTCTAATGGAAACAAGTGATATACAAACAAGTAAAGAAATTTATGGATCACCTGACAAAGAATCACTTGTTCGACTATGGATTTTTTCTCATCATATATATAGTAAAAAAAAAAGAAATGAAATCATAAAGTGTGCGAAAGAATTAAACGTAACAGGATTTTGTTTTCCTGGAAAGCCTGGTATTATATGCATAGAAGGTTTAAACAGTGATTGTTATGAATGGTGGAGACAAATAAAATCATTAAACTGGAAAAAAATTATGATAAAAAAAACAGAAATTCTTGACATAAGTGAACAGATGACACCAAAAAAATTTACTAATTTTGAAGAGATTGGAAATAGAAACATGAGTACTTTATCAGAATATATGAATGAGCTTGGCTTTAATGAATGTTTTAACGAATTATTTGGATTACATAGTAACTAATCAAATAAATATAATTAAATTACTTAAAAGTAGGAATTGTAAGTACTAACCAAGTTATGATATGTTTAATGTTAAAAACATTAGTGTATTAAAATTTTATGTTTATTATCTCTGAGTGATAATTAAATTAGTTACAAGTAGAAGTAGAAGTCAAAATAGATAATCATGGCTTGAAAAAGATTTGGATGTAAAAAGAAATTTAAAATAAATGTCTTTAGAACATAGTTATTCCAAACTGGCATTTTTTCACTTGGCTTTTGTTGGTCTCAATATTTTTATTATTTAACTACATTTTGATTTTGGGAAGCGGAAAAATATCGAAACATGTAAAAAACGAGATTAATAAAAACATAATATGTTGGTGCATAGCACTATATGGGTCTGTGACTGAAATGTGGTATCAGATTTTGCCCAACCCTGGTTCAAAAGATATTGTAGAATGAAAATGTTTTTAAGTATGTGTACAGTATTATTATTGTATAACTCCCCCGTATACCCCTATGCTAGTATCAATTAAAAACATATCCTATGAATTTGACAACCAGCGAGCTGATTGTATAATGCTCTCGCAATCGAAATCAAAGTCAGGTAAAATGTTCCGAAAAATTTGGGCAGAAGCTTATAATTCGTGAAAAGTATGTGATGCGAAAGTAAGTTTGGTTGTTTGGTTTAGGTAATTGTCATGTTTGACAAGAGATGCTAAAGTTATACAAATAAATAAAATTTTAAATCCGTATTTTTTCAAATTTGCTTGGGTTGCTCGAGGCCCCGGGCGATTGCCCCGTTCGCCACCCCCTCTCTGCCGCCTCTGATGAGATCATAGCAGCCGAGCTGGAAACAGTAGATTGGAAGCAAAGCAGGCATTTGGTTCTCAGCATTCTGTTGATGAAATGCTTACTTCTTACTATTCAATTTTAAATAAAACTAGCTGACCCGGCAAAGGTTGTTTTACCATATTTACATTAGGTATTTTAAACTATAGTTGACCCGACAATCGTTGTCCTGTTTTAACTATGAATATTGAAATCGAACTGGTATGATTAATAAAAACAAAATCCAAAAACATAGTACTTATGAATCTAATGCTTTAAGATACACAACAATTGAACTTTTAATATGAGGCATGATTGCTCTGAACTAACTGTGATGAAAACACTTCTCATAAACGAAGTGTAAAAAATTGACTGTGAAATGTGCACTAAGTAATGCTAAATTTATTATTTTATCAATATAATTCCGACCCATGCGTATAGGACATTTATACTCTCACGAGAAGAATGACAAGCACATAGATAAAATATGAGGGTGTTTTTCACAAATAATGACCCTGTGACGAACGGGAAATATAATTTTGGCATTACATGAAATTGTTTATAATTACTCTGATATTTAAGAATATATTATTTACTAGCTAAATATGTTATTTAAATTAAAATTACTGCATAAATATAAGAAATATTCAAGTTTTTCAGGCAGCATATGACGCATAGTATTCCTGTGCGTTACAAAATGTAATCAATCAGAAATAAGACCACCGAGTATTGAAACAAAATCAACTTATATTAGCGATATTAAGATATGCTTAAAATCTTTCCAAAAATAACAAAAGGCTTGCATAATTCTATCAAATTAATAAATAATCAGCGAAATAGTTTCATGTTCGTCACTTCTAGGACACATCGCACCAGAAAAATTGGCATTATTAATTATACGTGTTACAAATACAAAAATCAAGCAATGTGAGGAATTTTTGGCAATAACATAATACTGATAATGACATAATAAATACTATAAGATGAAAAATATATATTTTAAAGCCATTTTTTACCATTCAGAATATGGGACAGTGACTATTAGGACAAACGAGAAGAATTTGAGCAGTGTCCATACTGCCGGTTTAAAAACACAATCAAAAGGACTAAATATTATAAATTATTATCAATGAAACATTTTCGAAACATGAAAAGAACACCATAAAATGCTGCAGTTTCATACTATCATTGATTTTTCGCCGACATCCGAAACACTTTTTAGTAATTATGAAATGTGTAATAGGCCAGGGCCACTTAGCATTATTAATGTAACATTGATTTAAATCATAAAATGTTACGATTTTGTCAAGTTCCCAAAAGACTACCATAGCTGCTAGCAGAGTGCATGCTAAATGTCTATTTAATCTGAAACAAAAAAGGTCCTATAACAATATTTTTTAAATAATACAAACAATCATCAATTACCGTCAAAACTGGCTAAAAAGTAGTCCATTTATAGCACTCCAGAATAATTAGCTTTCTTTATATAACAGTAATTTCTTTATCCAATGAGTAGTTACAGAGATTACCTACGTACAACAATACACATGTCATCTCTTTACAATACCTATTAACAAAATTAGTTAACAGGTAAGTAGGTTTACTAAATGAAAGTAAAACATATTTTTTTATATTTCATTCTACACTAAGCTTTACAATTCAAGTTCGTCACGATTTTGTTCCGGTAGTATGTCACATGACGCACAGGAGGTGACGTATTCATCCCACGAAACTTTTAAAATTAAAAATCACTTATATTTACTAAAATTAACTTGTTTTTAGCTTTACAAATCTCATAAGGTTAGTTTATTGTTGTAAATACAATATGATAAAGTAAAGAAAACAGTATATTTACCTTTTAACTTGGTCACTATCCGGAAACTTGTTTTGTACCACGAAGACACCAAAACTTTCGTCTCAGTTTTTGTCCCAACTGGCGTTTAAAACAACAATGGGGGTATCATTTAAGATCACAATATCGCCAGGAAGGCCGAAATGAATACAAATAAGTAGGTTTTGTCTCGTGTAAGATATCAAATTCACCGTGACGCAACCGGATTTTCCGGTACTAGTACTTTCGTAGGACAACATTAAAATAATGATATTTCTTAAAATAACTAATTATTTATCATATAGAGACTGCAAAGACACTTTTAGACACACAACAACTATTTTCAAACACTTAAACGTACTCAAAGACTTAGATTCTACAAGTGAGATACATTTGAAATCTCGGAGGGCGCCGTGGGACACACGAAATTTTTACCTCATATTTTGCTTATTTTTAAATATAAAAATAACTATCCGCTTATGGTACTTTTTAAACAAATTCAATTTTGAAAAATATACCTAAATTATATAAAATTTCACTTCTACATGTGCCATATAAAAAAGTAAAAATAAAAATGGTTGAAGTTGTGGGACAGTACGATTTCAATAGGGTCATTTTTTGTGAAAAACACCCATGAGACAGAAATTTAGCCATCTAGTGGCAGCCCACAAAAACTTGACGGACTTGTATACTAGGCGGGAAATTTAAATCTTACGAATGTAGGTATATATACCTATATTTATACGTATATGCACTGTTATAATAATATATAATGTATGTAATAATAAATAATGTATAATAATATATATTATTGAAATATAGACATGAACTCGTGGAATTAAAAATATGGTATCAGTTTCACAAATTTATTTCTGCATTCTCATTTCTGTATTTATTTATTTAGTGTATACTAATAATACTACAAATGTTATACAAAATAATCACTCAATAAACGCACAAACATCTGCGGAAGGTGAGGAACCACACTTGATGCACTTTCTCAAGTTTTCCTTTATCCGCTTAATCATCTTATACGATCAAGTCACTGTCTCACTAAAGAGTCACTTTCTCAGGATGCTCGACTCAACGTTATATATAATGGCAAAACAAGTGAATAAGTTTATATAAATTTAAATAAACACAAGAAAAAACGACCGTCCAGAACAAACTACCAGAGTCTATTAATATGATATTATAGAAACAGAATTAATTAATTAATTGTTCTAAATGTAGATAATTACTTACAAATTTAACAAAAATCATTGATTGTTCCAATAATTATTAAATCACTAATTCATAAGCTATATACTTAAAAAAAACTAATGTATAACGTTAATATTTCATTTTATTTAACATGGTTACATTAAAGTGTATGCCATCATGTTAGACAGAGGCGTCAACAATCGCTATTCTTGTCACTCTTTCAAGCCCACGTCGTGTCCAAGGTCACCTATAGACTGTGCCTATAGACAGTTGACCGGGCGTGCCCAAAACGCCGTGCCGTGCGTGTTTTAAAAGATATTGTCAAACGACTGACATTTATGTCAAACACCATATGTCGGCGCTTCAACGCTCGTATAGTTAAAACTTCGTTCGAAACAGTGTCGGTCTCACTCACTCAGTGCTATTATTTGCAACTACTTATAATTTATCGAGTACAATATTATAACAATAAATCATTCTTGCCTTTCAAAATCAGCAGGCAGTTTTAAAAACGATAGCTCTCGTTGATAAATTAGAGTTCAAACAGCCGTACACTACGCAATACACTCGTGGCATTTTGTATTTTTTTTTTTTTTTTTTTTTATGGAAGGGACGAAGGTGTTAGCCTCAGATGGCTCTTACACCCTTACGCGGACAATTCCGGCGAGCGCTAGGGGCTCTCAGCCGAAAGTACATTTAGATTTTAAGCAACAAGCACACTGAGGGTGCCCCCTGTGGGGCTCGGACCTCGGGCTCAGGGCGTTGCGTGGGGGGTCAAAAGACTTTACATTATCTGATTTATTTATTAGTGGTTCTTTATTTCAATACAAAAAACAACAACAATGAATTTTTAGAGGGAGCGCGGCTAACGTCCACGCCGGCGAGGACGGTATCTAGGCTGATGGCCTTGTGGGTGTGTAGTATCGCGAGCTGAAGATTCGGCTGCAGCTGTTTGAGCTTTGGTGATTTCGTCGTCAGACTCGGCGAGGGCGTGCCTCGGTCTGCGAACGCGACTGATACGGGACGGAGTGTAGGACGCGGCCTTTATTATTAGGGGATTACTGTGGTTTATTGCAGAATCGAAATGGCGGCGAGAAGCCCCTTTGATGAATTGCCTGATGGTCGGCAATCGTAAATCCATGTGGAGTTGGAGATTTCGCATGTACCACGGGGCCCCCGTGGCTCTGCGCATGAATTTATTTTGGAGGACTTGAAGTGAATGGATCCGCTTGGGGGCGGCGTGTGCAAAAGTTACACACGCGTACGTCATGATGGGCCGTATACACGCGGTATACAGTCTAAGCTTGCTTTTTAGGGCGAGTTTAGAACGTGAGTTGATGAGGAAGTGAAGCCTGCCTAACACAAAGTTGGCACGCTTACGCACCGTGTCTATGTGAGGGCCGAAGGAAAGTCTCTCATCCAGAATGACGCCTAAATATTTGGCTTGCCTCTCCCAAGGGATGGGCACGCCAAACATAGAGATGGATGTGTCGGGGAAAGCTCGGTAAGTTGCGCGAAAAGCTCTAAAAAAGAGAATGGCTTGACTCTTAGTGGGATTAATTTCGATTCTCCATTTGCGGAACCAATCGCCTAGGGCGTTGGCTGCGCATTGGAGACGTTTCAAAATGAGGGGAACGCTTCTACTTGAGGAGTAGATTGCCGTGTCATCCGCAAACAGGGCCAAGTGTGTGTCTCTGGTCCTGGGCATGTCACTCGTGAAGAGCGAGAATAACAGGGGAGACAACACCGAGCCCTGCGGGACTCCGGCGCGAATGGGATGAGGCGATGAAAGTACGCGCCCTTCGACTCGGTAGCGAAAGTAGCGATTCGACAGGTAGTCTCGTAAGATGGCAACGAGCCTCGGTGGCACACCCATAGTGTAAAGCTTATAAATTAAGCCGTCGTGCCACACTTTGTCGAACGCTTTCGCCACGTCGAAGAAGAGCGCGCCCGTCAGTGCACCGGATTGGAAGTTACTAGAGATGTGTTCAACGATTCTATGGACTTGTTGAACACACGAGTGTTTGGTTCGAAAACCAAACTGCTCGTCGGGAATGAGTTTATTAGCATCGGCATATGCTTTTAATCGAATATAAATGAGTCTCTCATAAATCTTACCCATGACATTGAGTAGACTTATGGGACGATAACTGGTGGGCTCGGATCTAGGTTTGCCGGGTTTGAAAATGCCAATGACGTGCGCCTCCTTCCACTGTTGCGGAAAGTAGTTACACGCCAAGGCGGCGTTGTAGATGGCCACCAGAAGGGTGATAAGGGTCGGGGGGAAGAGTTTAACTACTCGATTTGTGATACGATCCGAGCCTGGAGCTTTCCTCGGATGTAGATTCCTGATGATAGACTTTACCTCGTCAGGTGTAACTAGGGGGATGGGGTCCTCCACTTCCTCAGTTGCAGTGGGGCTGGGGGGGGTTGGGGCGATGGAGGGAGGAGAAGATGGTAACGGGAGAGAACTTCTCCGTTCCACTTCGGAAACGACTGCCTCCACGTGACTCGGGTCAACATGAAGGGAGCTGGGTGTACATTGAAGCGCCAGGCTGTCGGCTAGGCATTCGGACTTTTCGCTATCCTCGAAAGGGCATAGTTAAGGGCATGGGAGCTACCGTATCTTTAGTGAATTTACGGGAGAGTTGCCAAAATGCAGTATGAGAGGGTTCGATCTCCTCGATAGTACGTTCCCATTGAGCGTTGCGTGCCTCCTTTACGCGGACCTTAATGGCCCGCTGTAAATAACGCATGCGAGCGCGTATGTGGTCGTATGGTTTTTTGTCGTGATATCGTGTTATGGCGTTCTTCTCCCTGATCAATGCACGTATATCTTCGGGCAATTGCCATTTACGGTCACCCGTATCCGGCACTGTCCGAGAGCAATCGACAACGGTCGATTGTAGGTGGTTGGTTAGGGAGTCGATAGCCACAGACACGTCGACCGCGGTGGTTATAGTGTCGGGTATACTATCGAGGTGAACGGAATTGGTGGCAGATTTAAGGCGTTCGCCAAGTCTGTCCCAATTGATAATGTTTTTAGTCGCTGTGCGACTTGGGTCTGTGTGGGGGTCTGTTCGTGAAGCGAATTCTAATATGACTGGTCTGTGATCAGAGGTAAGCTCGTGTAGCACCGATACGCAATGCAAGCGGAGGCTTACGTTCCGTAGCAGCGCCACGTCGAGTATATCCGGGCGGTGAGACACTACGCCCGGGAAGTGGGTCGGCTCTAAGGGTGAGATTAGGTCTATGTTTAGTGCGTCTAGAAGGGACTCTAATATTTTCCCCCGGGTATTGGTTGTTACGCAATCCCAGAGGGTGTTTTTAGCATTTAGATCCCCTGCCAGAATGACAGAGTGACCCATTTGCATCAGGGATTCTACGTCGCTTTTTAGCAACGTCCTAGGGTTTGTTTCGGTCGAGGTTGGCGAGAGATAGGCTGATATAAGCACTATGGACTCGTGTCCGGTCATGGCGAGCCTACATACCGACGCTTCGATGTACTTGAGGTCGGAAGGCGGATCCAGGGGGGAACAGTGCAGGGACTTGTTGTAATAGATCAGCGTCCCTCCGAGCGCTGAGTTGATCCTATCGTTGCGCACTATGTTGTAGTTTGCAATTCTGGGATCCCTATGAAAGGGTTTGAGGAATGTCTCCTGCACTAGTAGGAGGTCAAGTTGGTGATCACGCAAGAATTTTGCGATCTCATCGCGTTGATCTCTAATGCCGTTGGCATTGAAGTAACCTAACTTGAGAGATCGGGGTTTGATTCTGCATAGCGGCGTGGTAGCCATTTAATTTATTGAGAAGTTTTTAAGGGCGTCGAGTACGTCCTTATATTGGTGGATGATTCCCGCGAGAGCGAAGAGATCACCGATGTTGGCCTCGATTTGGCCTGCGAATTCGTCGACTCGTTCGTAGTCGATTGCTTGCGCGAGCCGGCACACAGTGAGGAGGCTGAACCAGGGGCTACCTTCTGTGCGGGTTGGATATTGTTTGCGGCGCGGGGCGTCTGCTTGAGGAGCGGACGCTGCGATGACGGCGGCGGCAACGGTGCCGTTTTAGGCCCAGCGGTAGGCTTTGGTACGGTCGCGGTCGCGGTCGCGGCGGCGGGGGTGGCGGTGCTCACGGGAGCGCCTGCTACGGTAGCAGCGAAAGTATTGTTTGGCGCGAACGCCGATCTAGGTAAGGGGGGGCCTGGAGGGGGGGGGATAGACTGAGGGTCGTGTGGGTTCCTCCAGGGAGTTTGTCTCTGCGGCCGGAGGGCCGTAGTATTGACGGACATAAGGGGGGGGATGGTCCGTGAGCTGTGCCACGGTCGGGCAGTCGGGCGAGGCGCCTTGGGGCAACCTTTGTAATTTGCCGTGTGACCTACGGTCTGACATAGGACGCATCCTGGTGCCTCAGTGGCCAGCGACACGTCTTTGGGCCTGGGGCACGCAGCCGTGCCGTGGTCACCGAGGCACTTGACGCACCTGGGTGTGGCGTAACAGTGACGCGCGGAATGGCCATAGAGCTGGCACCTATGGCATTGTGACGGGAAAGCCGTCCTACGGGGCGGCTCGACATGAATGCCCGACAAGTGGCACACGGTGCGGATTTTGAAAATGGCTTTCGCCGCCTCGCTGTTGTCGAGGACGACGATTACCATATTAAAAGGGACATGGGGGTTGCCTCTGTACATCCGGTGGACGGACTGCACAGGGAGGGATTGGGATTGGAGGGATTCTTTCACCTCGTCAGTGGGAATCTCTTTTGGGACACCTCGGATAACGACGCGTAAGGCGCGTTCCTCGGGGAGAGCGTAGGTGTGGAAGGACACCTTGCGCTCTTGAAGTAGTTTGGTTAGGGCACGGTGGTCGTCTGAGGACGGCACCGTGACCTTGATGCCGGTTTCGGCGGGACGGGCGGATGTAAAATTGATGTGGTGCTCGGTGCACCACTTTGAAATGTTGGTCCACTGACCTTTGTCCTGAACGTACAGGGGGGGCGGGGCCGTGGATTTGCGCTTGCCGGCGGTGGCAGAGGCGGGAGCGGGGATGGACGCGGACGCGGGGGCATCGCGGCTCGTTTGCGCGGCGGCGACGGGCTGCGTGACCATCGGGGTTTCAGCGGGGGCGGGCGACGCGGGGGTTACGACAGCGTCGGCGGGGGTGGGGGGAGGGGAAGGGCACGAAGCTTTCGCCGCTTTTGCGGTGACAGCTTTTGCGGCTTTCTTGCCGCTCCTCTTCCTCTTCCCACCCTTCGGCACCAACGTGTATTCCTCCTCGTTCGAAGAGGAGGACGCGGCGGTGGCGAGGTCGTCGGAGGGGGAATTCGCGGCGGTGGCGGGGACGGGTTTGTTTTTGGCGGCGGGCACTGAGGGTGCCTCGTCGCTGTCGGAGCCCGACTCGTTGTCGGAGTCAGATTTCGCGGACATCGGGGACGGGGCGCGCGACGCGGGATGGAAAGGAGGCGGATTCGCGGGGGGAGGGACGAAAAATCGCCCGTTGTATCTCTTGACGAGGTAGCTGTGTGCCTCCTTGTCAATGAGAATGTCCTCAAAGGACAAAACTGGTTGTGAGTCGGCCATAGTGGCCGCTCTGCCTTAAGGGCCGCGTAATTTTCGGGAGGATTTTGGGAACCTACTCTATCGATAAACTATGTGGTTTCGTACCGGGGCGTTCCAGAGAGAAGAAACCACAAGAAACTTCTGGCAGTCGCCCTACTCTAAGAAAACCCTAACGGGCCCTATCAGCCCCGGTGCAGGGATGTTATTGAGTCCCCACTACCAGAGTGGGGTCTCGCACACCCAAACAAACACCGGAGAATGGGATGATTCGGGAAAGGGTAGGGTGGGAGGGGGGAGATAACTGGGGTCGACTAGGGAAGCCCCCAAGGCCGACTGATCCAGTCCCGTCCGGTGTTGGCTTTTTCCTGAAGGGAAAAAGCGAGCGCCCGGGTCACGCTCGAACTAGCTTCGTTGGCACCGTAAGGTATCCGCTAGTCACCACGTGAAGCGTGGATTTTTCTGTGGGTGCCTGAGGCGGCGGCCGTCAAAGTGACGGAGGGCGACGATATTATTGCGTTCTGAAAAGAACACTATAATACGTCTTTTGTGTCTGAGGCGACAAAGGGCGACTGATTAGCGTCGTTCTGAAAAGAACGAGCTAATCGCCTGGGTGTCTGAAGCGACAAAGGGGTCGACTATTACCGCGTCCTGAAAAGGACACGATAACGTCTCAGCGGCCGATTGACGGTACGCTATGAAAGCGCACCGACAATGCCGGGAGTGTGTGCGGTGCGTGCAGGTGCAGACCGCAGGTAGGCTGGCTTCTCGGAAGAAGCTCGGGCGGGCAGGCAGTGGGCGCAGCACAATGGCAGGCGACCGTGCGGCACGGAGGTTCGGCGTAGAGTCGGCATTTTGAAAAAGATCGCCGAAATCTTTAACGTGACCAGTCGCTTCGACACGGCACTCGCTACTGACAGCCCCGCGACAACTGCTTAGGGGTTTCGTCCATGTTTATGTGTGCGTGCCGTTTCGAACGATTGTAGGCAGTTTCCATACTGTTTGTATATTTATTCTGTGTTTAGGGGGTGGCGAACAGGACAACCGCCCGGGGCCTCGCTCTTGCATGGGGCCTCGCGCACCAACCCAGCAAATTTAAAAAAATATTGATTTTTTTTAGCAATAGTTTTTTATTTAAAACTTTTGATATTGATCCTTAATTATTTATTAATATATATATAATAATAGATATAACAGAACGGTCTAATAAAATAAAATATTTTTTTATTTATTTGTATAACTAGAGCATTTCTCGTCAAATATCACAAATACCTAAACCAAACAACCAGACTCACTTTCGCATCACACACTTTCCACGAAGGACAAAGGGCCTCGCAAAGACCTGCCGCCCGGGGCCTCACAATGCGTAAGGCCGCCGCTGATAGTCAACCTACACGAGGTATCGGGCAGACTCACTTTGTGGCACAGCTTCCCCTCCTCAGCGTAAACGTGACGTGTAGCTGGTATATAAAACGGGACAGATACTTATGGAACTCCCCCCATTATATATTGGATATCGGAAAGCTCAGAGCATAATATTATCTCACCCGTCATATCATAAATGAAAATCTACCAATATTAATAATAATCCACCATGGAAATGATTGTTTCCCGTATATGGGTGTTGACAACACCTGTGACTTCATTCGTTCGGTATCTTCATCGTTTTCACGGTTCTGTAATCGATTCGGTATGTATTTGATTTGGTAATTATGTACCTAAGTAAGCTGAGTAAGCGATGCGTGAGTCTCCTTTCCGTAGACAGTGAAACCAATTAGATTTCCAACCATAACTACCGTAACCGCCGTAGGTGGTATTGGGTTCTTAGTTCCTATATAGTTCGCGGACAACCTAGATGAACTGAGCAAACTAGTTCGTCGATGATTTTTGTTAGTGCTTTTTTATATTCTCTGGCGTCCGTTCTATTATGCAGTGACGCTACATGACCAACCAAACGATCACTTCTGCTCTTAAACGAGTACTTTTTAAATAAAAGTAAACAACATTCGAAATCATCATAAATGTGTATATATTATTTTTATAATTAGTTGTACAGAAATACAATAAAAAAATAACTAAACAAGAAGACTGCGAACTAAATTGAGCACCCCCAACTCATCCAATCGTGCCGACTATGCCCAAGACTTGCCGTCCGTAGGTAGAGAAAGTATGCACAACGCTAACTTGACTTGACGTTGACGTTTGTGACGTTATATTATTTACGTCCTCTAAAGAGACCACATTTCAAATCAAATTATTTATTATTATGTAGCTAAGAATCATTTTTATATTGTCACATTAATTGATTACAATCGAAAAGGAAGAGGCTAAGTTATAAAGATGATAATTCAAATTATGATAATAGTGTCTCTAGTTAAACTGCTTTTTATTCCATTGTAGTAAGTATAAAAACACCGGTGCCATTTACTAGCAAGCTAAACTTTAATTATGATATTTTATTATTATATTTACAGCTATTCTACAGACTTTGAAGTACATCGGAATTGGTTAGCTATTACACACAGTCTTACAATAGAACAGTGGTATTATGATTCCACTTCAGAATGGACATTGGATTATCCTCCATTCTTTGCATGGTTGGAATACACCTTATCATTTGTTGCGAAATATTTTGATCCTGGAATGCTGGATTTGAATAATTTGAATTATAATTCTGCGATGACTGTACTTTTTCAAAGACTATCTGTTATTGCCTTGGATTTTGTATTCTATTTTGGTGCAAAAAGGTATGTTAAGTTATTATTTTTTATAGAAGCACTTAATCGTTTTTGATTTCACAAATCTGTACTAACTTAGTGTGCAAATTAAACCTCATTCTAGTTCTAAATAGTTCTACCAGGATGATATACCCTATGTATCAATCCAGGCCTATCAATGTGGCAAACTAAATCTTAATTGGTTTTGTCTTTTCAGCTAACTCAGTAATAAACAGACATCTATTCCAACTTCCCTAGTAATTTTTTCAAACTTCTGAGCATTAATATCAATATTTCCAAGTGGTCTAACCTGTTCAGGAATGCTAATTTTTGTTTGTATATTGTAATCCAGCTACAGTTTGTGTTCATCTTTTTCTGCCCTCCTATAATGGTCTGAAAATGGAATGATTAAGCAGTTTAAGCCATTTGCATGTAGGCTCTAGGAAAGCATATAAAAGAGTTTTTCCTTGCATATTGATTTATTCAAGAGTGAATTGTTGTTTTTACTCCCAGTAACTTATATTGAAAATATGCAATTCACTATAGGCAATTTGTTGACTAAATTTTATCCCTATTTCAATCAAATCCATAGAACTATAAAATTTTAATATCATAATGGTATATGGCCTTTTATATTTTAATAAAGGTATGTGTACTAGCTTCATATAATTAGTTTACTTACCATTTTAGCTGTGCAAATCTTGTAAGTAATGGAAAGCTTCTTGTATTCATATTGTTGGTATCAAGTCCAGGACTGTTGATGATTGATCATATACATTTTCAATATAATGGATTTTTGTACGGCTTTCTTCTATTTTCCATTTCAAATATGATAAGAGTAAGTTTAATATATTTTACTTACAAATTTAATTTCATAGCTGTTTATCTCTAATAAATTTGCTGTTGTACATCTTCGGCTCAAACTTTTAGTAATATTAAAGATGTAAATTTCATAAGATACAAAAAATAATCTGTAAATTGTTTTCATATTTCAGACCAATTATATTCAAGGGGCATTGTGGTTTGCAGTACTTTTGAATTTCAAACATATATTCTTATATGTTGCACCTGTTTACTTTGTATATTTAATAAGGGCGTATTGCTTTACCATTTCATCTGTAGATGGTGAACATACTCCATGGTATTCTTTTTCTATAACTAACCTAATAAAACTGGGTATGGCTGTATCTACAGTATTTGTATTGTCACTAGGGCCTTTTGTGGACCATTTGCCACAGGTAAGAAGCAATTACTTATGATATCATACTTTCTTAAGATCGATGTAACTGTTACTAAAGTCATTAATTATTTTCAGCTCTTTTCAAGGTTATTTCCATTCAAACGAGGTCTTTCTCATGCTTATTGGGCACCTAACTTTTGGGCATTATATAATTTTGCAGACAAAGTACTACAATATGTATGTAAGTATTGACTGTAAATAGTATTTTCAAAATCAAGTATGTTATCAAGAATTTAATTACATGTCTAGTTCAGGGATATTGGCGTGACCATGTTGAAGGTCCATCGAAATATAATCTGTGGGTAAAGTGACTTTTTGATGGTAGATATATGTATAATGGCGGAATTTGCCTTAGTTATCTTGTGTGCGTTGCCGACGCGAACTTATATCGAATTTCTTGTTTTTTTTTTATTGCTACATCATAGCAAGCAGCCAGTTCTCCTTATGGTAAGGGGTCACCGCCGCTTATGGTCATTTACAACGCCAGGGGCATCGCCAATGCGTTGTCTACCTTGAGACGTGAAGTTGTTAAGTTTCATGTGCCTGTAATTTCACCGGCCCCCTTACCTTTCTAACCGAAACACAGACAGCGTTAAGAAATATTTATGATATTCGTCAACAACGTATTCGGCTGCGGAAATGTTTCGTGTCTAGATTAACTCTTTAAAACAAGTTTATGTACCTACGATAAAAATATACCTAAGTTACGTATTAGTGGGTCATCATCACCATCATATCCGCCCAGGGATGCCCACTGCTGAACATATGCCTCCCCTGGGATTAGTGTGTAATGAAATGTGTTTGATTAAATTCAACAGTAACTGTCGTCCAGCAGTTTCAGACTTCGTGTGTCAGTTGATATACATTACTTCTAGTACCTATTTGTATTGTATTATTATTAGAAACATAAAATTAACTGCGGTCGTCATCGTTTTAACGCTTTAACCCTTTAGTAAATGGAGGCCCTCAGAACTCAATTTTCATATCGAATCATGAAGAAAGGCTTACAATTACATATAATAATAATTTATTGCCAGAAAAAACATAACATAACAATATGCCTTCTTTCGTGGGTACACACATGAGAAAAATACAATATAAATGACAAGAGAGACTACTTCCTAAAAAAGGGTAGAACCCTGTAGCTTAAGATTTGCAGTGCTCTTTCCAGAAACAAAATGACACTTAAACAACAATTTGAACATTACTTATGGTTTTTTTAAACAAATATCAAGATTAGTTTTTGAGATAGCTGAATCGCTGCAATATATCGCGGCGTTAAGACCTTTCATACAAACGCAGTACCTAGTACTTAGCCTAAGTAACCTATGTAGCTTAGGTAATATCTAAGTACCTATTTGTCTTTTTTATTTTAGTATCACAAGCTGGGATGGGAGTTGCAAAACCAGAAGCATCAATGACTGGTGGACTTGTGCAGGAATATGAGCATGCTGTTCTTCCATCAATAAAACCAAGTTTAACATTTGTACTAACTTTTCTGTCGATGCTTCCTGCACTGATTAAACTGTGGCACCTGTGTGCCGATAGAAGATACAGGCCTTTGAGTTTTGTAAGGTTTGTATGCCATAAAAATCATACTTATATCTACATAATTTATTTAAAGTCACTGGAAAACGCTTACTTATTTCTCACAACTAATTTAATTTATTCAATTAGTTTGTTTCTTCCATTCTATATGGTAATCCGGCATAGTACCTACCTACGCTTTGCCCTTAATCCTTCTCTAGGATATGGCAGGCGCAGGCATCAGAGCTGTGCTATATATAGGAACTGACAATTACAAAATAAAATAATATTTTCTATCCTACAGGTGTTTGGTCGTGTGTGCAACTTGTTCATTTATGTTTGGCTGGCATGTTCATGAAAAAGCTATTCTACTGATTCTGATGCCACTCAGGTATGTTACTAATATTACTAGAAGTTGGCCGACAGTGGCGCTCCGGTTCAAATGCTTTCACTTACAGGCAGAGTCGTGAATTCGGCACCTCACAAAGAAATCACGATTATGTCGTAAAAATTATGGGCTATTTTAAAACACTGAAGAAAATATAGATAATGGAAACCTTTTGAGCCTCAAAACGTTATAGATTTTATTCAAATCGTTTATAAGAGTCAACTCACACATATCCCCGCTGCACTGATGATTGAGGTACAACGAAATGATGTTTTCTCACAGTAGCGTAAGCGGACATATAGATGAATTTGACGACCCTCACGTGCCTCTAAACGGACACTGATAGTAGTACCAGTAGGAATAGCTCGGAAGGGATATGTGTACCACTCGGTTAGGGAAATTGCATCGGTAGAAATAAATCTACAAAAATGTGCTCTCATCCCTACCAGTAAGGATAGCTCGGTAGGGATATCACCCGGAATATTGTGGCGCCCACTTAAGAAAATCTGCAAAGTGTAAGGTTGTCGTTGGAAGCAGCCCTCCAATCATAAACTCGATCGCAGTGTAGTAGAGGAAGAACTCTAACGATATGCGTAGATCAGAGAGCGAGAGGACCTCGGCGCTCCCCCTCCTAAAATTTGATGCCTCAGGCCATCGTCGTAGCTGGTACCCTCCTATCGCCGGCACTGTTCAATCATAAAATTTTCATTAATTCCAATATTAATATGTTTTATGTTTACAGTTTCTTGTCGGTGCTGGGTGATGTGGACAGTAAACAGTTTTTGATACTCTCAACAATCGGAAGCTATTCAATATTGCCATTACTTCATCCAAAGAATTTATTAATGATAAAAATATTTATTGTTTTGACGCATACCGCTATTGCATTTGGTAACATACCGTCACTCTACGAGGTGATAACAAAACCGAAATCAAAAAGAAGAAGGATATTCCGTTTACCCTTGCTTAGTAGATTGGAGACCATATATCTATATGGACTAGTGTTACTGTGTCTCTATGAAAATGTACTTCATTTTGTTTGGGGTCTTGATAAGACATTGCCATTTTTACCTCTTATGATGAACTCTGTTTATTGCGCCGTAGGCGTTTCATATTTTTGGTTGTTATACTATTATTACTTTTTAACTTTCAGCGTTAGTAAGGTCCCTACTTTCAGTACTAATTTGAATCAAAAAAATAGTTACAAAAAATTTCGTTAATTAAGTATACTGAAATCTGAGTTTGTTGTTAAGAACTACACGTGGAAATGATAATACCGAATCAAAAGATCAAAATACCCATAGTATTTAATAATATATACGTATATTGTATTGATTTTACTCTCATATGCATACTATCATCATAGACAACAGAAAATAATAGTAGATAAATAAAATCTCAATAATGGCATATTGTATTTTGGTTAACAAATCCCAACGATTACTCAGCCCAATAGACGCTTAATAACAGGCGACAGATTTCCGTCAGCGCATCTATTGCATCCTATCTACTTCTCCTATTTAAAAAAATGCGAAAGTTTGTGAGCATGGATATTTGTAACTCTATTACGCAAGAACTACCGAACGGAATTGAATGAACCTTAATACATAGATAAAGCATGCATTGGAATAACATATAGGCTACTTATTTTTATATTTTATTTAAGTTTCCATTTATATTCACTCTGAATCATGGGCGTACCCACGGGCGTACCCATTCTGCTCCAACCCTAAAAGATGCTGGAAATATGCATGCTCTCAATTCTATTACTCAAGTTTGTATGTTGTATTCATTATAATTTCCTAATTAACAGTTCAAGCACAATTAAACGCCTTTCGCAAATCACAAAATACCGGCCTCATAACCCTTCTTAATCCATGGCCGTAATCGTGTAAAAACACCTAAAACATCTTTTAAATCCTCCCAGGCATTATAAATATGTTCAATAAGCTGATCACCGACATCGGTTGTCGGGCGACCCTTTGTAAAGCCAAACTGTATTTAGCGAAATAATTTTTAATACTATTAAAAGGTACGTATTAATTATCATTTGATTAAGTATAATTCTTCAAAATTTTACTAAATGTTGGTAGTGCCTAGGCATTTAAATATAGGTCTAACATTAGTGGGATCACTTGACCACCAGCTTTAAATAAGGGTACTACATTACTGCAATAAATTAAGCAGGGCATTAAACTTTTTCTCTTAATATGATATTATAGTGTGTTTAGTAAATAATTATTTATTATAATGAAGGCTCTATTGCACAGGAAAAACTTTGGAGCAGAACCATTGATGTAATTACTCACGACGACATCTGTCTTGAAAGTCCGGGTTATGTGGGTTCCGGTGGACACAGACAGAGCAAATCGTCTATATCTGAACCTATCTATCGAGATCCGGGTTCTTGACAAAGGTGTAAATCTTCAGTCTTAAAAATAAATGCACGCTTAGGAAATGTTATGAAATCTTTTTGGGTTGTTTTATTGCCATTTTTGGACGGATCTCACAAAATAACATTGTTAATAAAAGCTTTTGGAATTATATATTTCGTAATTCTGAACCAATTATAAGTTCGATCTAGTTCTGATTACTAAGGTACGAACTGCTTCCGCTATATTGTTATCGATTTGAAAATAGATAATACGATTGGTATGTAGCTGCGATCGGTAGCTAAACTTATTTTTATGGCTTTGGAATTTATAACGTACCTGTTTACGTAAGTGTCCATCCCGATATGCAAGTAAGTTGAGACATTTTATAAGTTTTAGGGTTTGGAGTTGGGTGCACTAGTAACATTTACATAACTTTATATTCAGTGGCGTAGAGAGCAAACTTACAGTGACATCGTAAATTCTGCCAAACTTACAAACACGCTAGAAATTCCGATTTGCAAGTTATAGCTGTCCATAAATTATAATAAGGAACAGGGATATAAAAATTTAAGAGGTGTTAGGTTATATAGATATCTATACTAAGTATAATCCACAAGCATTACCTACCTAATGGAATGTATACCCATTTAACGTTTTTTTTTGCGATATGTTAGATATCCACGAAACTTGACTGTCGTCTGACGATTATTGTGCGATTCACAGGCACAGGCTTAGACAATGTGCTCTACACCTCTGTTCAACAGAACCTACAAACTCGCATTTGAAAATCCTTTTCTAAGGTCTGACGCACCTAAATACCACAGAAAGAAGTTGAAATAGATACAAAAATTATTCACTCATTCCAAACTCAAAATAGAACACAACATGAAGTATTTATTCCTTCAATGACTTATTATTCCATTTTAATAAAAAACGTTGAACCTCCTTATATTATGATTCTTCACCACGTTTGGTAGTAGGTAATTTAAAAACGATTTGAGACTTGTAACTGTGCTCTGTCACAGCTATGTCATGTTGAAAAATATTAGATTATTTTTTATGAATTTTAATTAATATGATATTTTATGATTCTCTTCCTATTTCCCTAAAACTTTTGATAAGTATATACAGTAGATTAAATAAGTTTTAGAAAAAGTGGTCGTTGCGCTGATGGCTGACGACGAGGATGAAGGCGGATTTGGTGGTTTGTACGAGGAAGGTCACTGGGTATGGGACGATAGCATCGCTAATTTAGTGTTCATAAGGTTTGAATATTTTAAATGTTTCGATGAAGGGTATATTTATATATAATACATTACAAGGCTTATCTTTGAAATTACCGTTAGTGCAAAAAAGGTAAGACTAAATTTTAAATTTATTTTATTTCTATTACCGATTAAGTATCGATGCGTGTTTGCCAGTGCTGAGGCAATTAATCAATGCTCCTCTTGATAAAGTCAGGAGAATAGAAGGCAACAAAATTCAAAGGCATTTTGTGATGCATCTCGGTCATTGCTTTTTTCTACCATGAAGATGTTTAAATTCTGGAAAAAGAAAAAGTGGCGGGAGGTCTGAATAATACGGTGGATGGGGGATTTTACAAACCTAGCTCTTGTTGTTTAGATATCGTCTGGTACCGTTGGTACCGTGTGGTAAGAGCTATTAATCACATCGCCACTAGCACTAGACCACTAAACAGTGGCAGGGCAGTCTTTAAATTATTGGCCCTAAGACTAGGCTATTGGAAATCTAAAAGCCAGACACATATTCGACATAACGAAACGATTTGTCGCATGCGTTTTCGAAACCTAAGGCCGTCGGCTTTCATTCCTTCCGAACTAGGGGGCCCCACGGATGTCGTAAGTCAGGTGTCTTTTGGATACCTACACTTGTAATTTTTTAAATATTTTCTATTCGGTAAGGAAAGATTATCTCTTATTCTGTGAAAATTATTATATCTTAGATACCTTATAATTTTTGATCTGTGTTATCTAAAAATCTATATTCCTAATTCACGGAGTATTAAAATCTGTAATTACAGTGATGTTCCTCTAATGCCTGTGGAAGCTGTTCAAATACAAACAAAAGCACCAACTGGAACCATTGAGTTCAGAGATGATGTCGACTTAATAGAACAGGTGATATGATGAATTGATGAATTTATTTTAATTGGTAATAGAATTATATTTAAGGCAAGCAGTTATCATTTTGAGGTTCCTTCGATACCTCGATAGGATAAATTGGCACCCATGTAGGATCGCTCTATTGTCCCTCCGTCTGTTTGTCTGACAAAACCTCAGGGTAGACGTACAAAGTTGAGATTGTTAATGTGTGTTGTTAATGTTGTTGTTTGTTGTTGAACGAAATTAAAGGCCATTTGTGTCACATGTTTAGATACCCGCAAACTCACTGATCAAAATCTATAGGTACGGGAGGAGGTACCTATGGTAGGTAAAAGGAACAAAATCGCGTATGAATATTGGCCTGTGGCACTCAAGTTGACTGAGTAACCATTAAGCTAACCGTAAATATTAAGTTTATACGGAATCCTCAGGACAAGACTCCTACTCGCACTTGTTCGTCTCAGGTGGTCTGGTTAATTACCTGAATTTACTATATAAACATAAAACAAAATAAAAAATTTCATAATAAGTTAATTATAAATTTCTCCCAGATTCGATTCCGGCGACGCTATCAAAGAAAATTGAAACCAGGACAAGCCGATATCATTACTGTGCAGGTTTGTAAAAATATGTGGTATATGGGTTTTGACCATCGACTTATTTATTTACTCCAGTTGGAGTTATGACGACTGAACGAGTATTACACTGCCACTGAAAATATGTCTAGTCTTCACTCATCAATAACATTAAAGTTACAATCATGCGCATGTATTTAAGAGACAATATTATTTTGTACAGGTATTCCCGTCAGTTATTACTACTTCTAATAGCCCCGTTTTGTGTCATTGAAAAGTTAACCGTAGATAAGTTTGGTTTATGATAAGGTTCATCTGCCTGATAATTAAATAGATAAACTATTTTTCAAAAGAAAGCAAATATTTCTGTCATATTTAACTGTCAAAATGGGCCTAAGATAGATTGTGTACGAGCGTTTTATTCAGTCCCAATTCTCTGAAAGTGTAGGTAGGCATAAGCAATCATAAAGGGGATTATTATTATTTTCAGGATGTTAAAGATATAGCATTATACACAGCTCCTGTGACTTTACTCAGTCCGTTACTTATAAACATGCTACACCTTCCCACGACCGAAAGGTTTATAAGGGCACTCATACTTTGCTGTGCTTACTATTTGCAGGTACCTTATTATACCATCCTATAGATTAAGGTTTTTCTTTACATGCGTTATTGCTGTTTAGTACAAAAAAGTTACCCTGTAACTTGCTAATGAGCAAACAGTCCCTAAAAAGGGCAATCGCGCCGATCCTGCTTACTATATTGATTGCAATCATCTCCTTCATACTCTACAGAGTCCTAAGAGGAAAGCCTCCGGTTACAACCGGAGGCTTCCTCATCACACCTAGAAGATAAGCCTCCTTACTTTCCATCAAAAACGGTTCATCCATTCGTGCAGCAAACCCATTGAGAATATCGAAGAAGCTATTTCCGTGTCCCTCGTAATATCTAAGGTTTTCGGCATCATTCTGATGACCGCCGTTGTAAGCCTGGATTTTTGGGTATATGGAATTCCTGATCTGTGCGCTTGCATCTCAGATTTCCGTAGTGAACGATTTATACGAGTGGTTATAGACGGTAGCTTGACTTCTGGCATCAATTTCATCTGCAACCTTATTTTTGCTGCAAATTAATGAACTGTTAAAGCTGGTATGTTTGAGTACGCAGATGACAGCACTATTGCCGAGAGATATTGTCTCCAGCGCACGAGGCACCAGTTATCCATTTGTTGCGAGAGACTATATTCAAGCTTCTCTGTTGTAAGCCAATAGACCTACAACACAACTAGTTACAAATACTACTTATTACAGTCGCACCCACTTATAAGCTTCAACTACTTATCTAGATGCAAATACGAGCCATTTGTACAGGCAGGGACACAGCCTTACTTTGTGTGTTCTACTATAATGAGCAGAGCTCTGAAAAACTTTTTTTTACTTGGTCCCTTTATCATCTTACTTTCATCACACCGCTTGCTGACGATCTCATCTTCATACCCTAAAGTACTGTGTCGTGCTGAGGTATTTAACCGAAACCTTTTTATGTAGGTAATATTTTACTTTCAGACTGCAGATGAAATGTCTAATCGCATAATAGAATTGGAATTGAAAGTAAGGACACCAGATTGTGACATTCTTGAAGAAGAATTTCGTGATAATCTTGCCGATTTGCGAGTTTTAGTAGCAAAAGAATATAGCACGATGCTTATTGGTGTGTTTGTAAGATTTGAGAGGTTCAAAAGTGTTTGTGATACGCGTAGCTTATTAGTTTAAAGCGGGTGGTTTCAGGTGGAGGGGATACACGAAAATTCCATCATATGGGGCCGCAAAAGAAAAGACAATCATTATCAGATAAAGATGCAAGACTTTTTGAAACGTTACTGCGTATGTGTGTTCAGATCGTTTGGCTGGCATTAGGACGCAAATCATTTAATCAGATCGGTAAACATCTTAATGCTGATCCACTTTTGAACTTGCAAGATCTAAATAAATTATCAAATTAACTAGTTTTCGTAACAACAATACATGCATTTCAGAAAACCTATATTGAATTGTAAACATTGGGTAAGAATATTAATGGGCTTATTGATTTTTATAGAACTAGAGGTGAATAGAATTTTCAAGTCTGAGATATTCAACGCAGTGGAGCACACATTAAAGACAGGTTACGTGGCTAAAATGGCAAAAGAGGAGCGTTCTGTGTTGCTAGGCCACTGTGTGCGGCATGACAAGAAACTCAACACTCGCTCCCCTCTCATGAATGAAGTTTTTTGTCACAGGCCCATCGACTACCGGATGATGGGCCTCGGAGTTATAAAGTGTTTACCGTACGTAATTATTACAAATCAATCTCATGGTTTTAAATGACTAATTATAATTTAATTTTAATTTGCTCTTGCTGACATATTGTGCTTAGGAGTATTTTTTTACCTGCCTTATACAGGCGCGGTCCGAAGGGGAGGGTCACAGGGAACATGACCTCCCCCAAAACCGTACACGACAAATAAAAAACTTCTAAAAATTTACAAAATAATTGAATTTTAGCAACTCTTCCTATAGGTGCGACATCAGAGAGATTGACTACGCTTAGGCGTGTGAAAACAAACAAAAGGTTGATAGCAAACATGTTCGAGGAATAAAGTCTAATTTACTTATTGTATTATTATTAGTGACCCCCTCCAAAATTTCAGGCTGCGACCGCGCCTGGCCTTATATTGTTTAGTAGTAACACTTGAGTCTGATTATTTATTTGTCTTGTAAGATAGTTATCATAATATCTTTCAATTGAAAGTAGGCCTCATCAATTACTATTATTTTAATGTGTTTTATTTAAAGGATGTCATCACGTCTGCAATATTTTTTGGTACTAATAAATAATCCTGAAGATAATTTGAAAGATTTCGGAGTAAGCCTAGGTATTGTTGGTATGCCGCGTTCGTGTTTCGATACCATGCTGAGGCCACTACCTACTGCTGAGACTGGAAGATCCAAATCTAAGGCTTCAATGTTTGTAACATTACCTATCTAGAATTATATTACAGATTAGTATTATAAGTATTATAATTCTCAATGCTCTTTATAGGATTTCTACGAGTGTTTACAGTTCCAAGAGCAGTGGTTCAAAGAAGAGCACGACAACAGTTCAGAAGCTTTACCCTGACATTGTAATACCTCATAAGCAAATACAATTGTGAGGAACTTGTTTTTTTATCTACCAGTTTTGTTTATATACAAATCATAATCATACGTGACATGATTGCAGGGCGCAACTCCCATTATCCTTTCCGGATATTCCTGAAACGATCCGACAATGCAGTGAGACTCAACGACGTAGGTGGCAGACTAGACTCCAGAGACTTTTAAAGTAACTAACAATAAAGCCAACCTATGTACATATAAAATGATATTAATATACTATAATGTGTATGATCGTAAGAAGTTTCACAGGTGTATGGCAATACACATATCGCTTACCGCGGAAAATATTGATGCACTTTACCCGTTCGAAGTTCTCCGTAAAATATTTAAAATGTTAGTCACTTGCTATAAACGTATATTGTAGTAGACCTATTGAAGTTTCACAATGCCTATACTACTGATGCTTTGGAAGTTGATTTATGACTTTATAATTTTTATAAACTCTTTGAGTTTGATTAGATATACATATTTAAACTGTGTTAGTTATTGCTATTTTATAATTGTAATATCTTTTTATAATTAAAAAAAGGTAACCAAACTGAATCTGCAACATCCCTACGTTCTCTACTCACATGATTTATGCACGATCCTAAAACCAACCCTTTTTTTCCACTTATTTAAGATATACCTACCTATTATTACCAATTATAGCCTACCTACTTAATTAATTAAGATTGGCATACATAGACAGATTGTAGTTCTCTTGTAACTTGAAATCATGTGTGTGCTTGGTCGGGATGTTACTGGCTCAGTCAGGTTACAGCTGTTTTTGTATTTTGTTTATGGAAATATAATACCTATACGTAGATAAACGAATGTTTTATTAAAAAGAACCTTGCCTATGTTTCATTCAAATCCGTGCAACCGTTCTGGCGTGATTGGGAATAATTAATAACTGATTCTAACTTATAGGTTGGTTATAGAGTTAGGTGGTAATTTAAGGAGCTTTTCCGCTATCTAGGTATCGACTCTGCATTTAACGAGAAAATTCGCGGACGTAAAGTAGAAACTTTGTGTGAGATGACTTGACAAACGACACTTCTACGTTTTTAGAAAGATCCACTACAAATATGTTTTGCGGGTCAGGTATGATGTGCTTTTTGTAAAAAAACGTTACTGCTTTGGTTGTGATGCCTTGAATATATATTGTTATATGAATTCCGTGAAACCTACTTCTTTAAAGGAAAAATTTAGCCCCATGATAATGGCAATAGATAGAGCATTCTGGCATGAAAATTAGTGGTGATGCCATAAAAACTAAGTTACAAGATATGAGCACGGCTTTTGAAGGTTATCCGGAAAATGCATTTCAATTCAGAACCGCGACATAACATCGCACAAATCGCAACTGTCGTCAGTGGGTAATGTTATTCTTGTCAATAATAACCTCAAAACGCCAAAAACTGTTATTCGTTGCTACAGATGCAAAGAGTTTTGACACTACAAAAATCATTTTCACGATTGAATAGTAAATACATTTTTTTGCATCGTAGTTGATATCACAATAGTGCTTTTCATTTAAATTACTTACATTTTATTTTGACAAATGTTGAAAACGCAAACCAATTTTATTCAAAAAACGCTGTACTCACATTAAAGCTTGGTGCATTACAATTCTCTTTAAAATTGGAATGATAATATAAAATAATTTTTAAATACAATAGATGGCGCTACGAATATCAACAGATAATTCTACATCGCGATGTTAAGAGTCTCGGGCGATACATACTGGCTCGCATGTTTCTTCCAACAACTAACTCTGGTTTCCTATCAACACGAATAAATCTTTCGCCTTTTACTAAAGATTTCCGTGGAGGGGAACACTCAAATGAGTCTATAATATTTTTTGACGCCTCGCTTATGTGGGGCATATAATGACACTTAGAATAATAATAATACTTTAATGATCAAAAATAAAAGTTGTTTACAACGGTAGTTCACTAGCCTCTACACTAGGATTCCCTGTGTCGCGGAGACTAGTCTCATTCATCTTAACAATAACATGTTGTCTCAAAATAAAGTGTTATAAAAAAAAAAATATGACAATGTAAGGGTACAGATTTTAGATCAAATAAAGTAAAGTGTGTGCTGTGTGCGGGAGTGGTGCGTAAGTGACTGAGTGTGTGTGTGCGTGCGTGTGTGTGTGTCCATACGTGTGTGTGTGTGTGCGCGCGTGCTTGTGTGTGTGTGTGTGTGTGTGTATGTTTGTGCATATGATCTATCTATTTATATATATAAAGGAAATAGGTTTACTTTGACGCACCATTACTTCAAAACTGCTGAACATATCGAGATGGGACTGATCGGGATTCGACGTGGAATTTTTCGTAGATGGTTATAGGCTATATATATCTCAAATCGATAAACGCTGGGAACAGCTAATATATCATATATCCATGAGAAATTACAGATGTTAAGTACCAAGCCTCTCTGAGTTACCTAAGCCGCAAGCAGACGTGGATGGCGAAACCAAGGCTTCTTTGTTGTCTATGGAATTCTAAAAACCATCACATAGAAACTATTATTATTCCACACGTATATATATATATCACAACACCATGCTAGCCCTTAAATGGGTGCTAAACTAAGTAGATACTCATTTGATCACATGGCAGAGCGCACACGATCAAAGTTGCGGACGGTCGCGCGTCGCTTTATGTGTGCGATCGTCTGTGAGCGCGAATTCAATGAATTAAAACAAATGACACACTTTGCTCAAATTTCCTTACAGTGAATTAAGCTCGAAAAATATACAGAAATATTAACCTATATTGTAGTGTTTTATTTACATATTTTAATATTTTTTAACTTATTGCAACTCTTTACGCCAGCCACGAATATTAAATACCGTTAAATATCGGTTTTATTTGCAGTAAATACTTATTTTCGTTTAAATACAATAATAAGTTAAAAATTCAATTAATTACTATACATTAATGGAAATAATTTTGTTTTGAAAATTTTCTTTAGTTACTACGAATATTCGAACGTATTTATATATTTCTTTGAGGTCGAATTCAAAATCGAAACTTCGAAAGGGCTGGTCCTTGTCTCTCTCTCTCTCTCTAATGGGGGGAATGAGATAGAGTGGGAATGTTTCGAATCTGAATAAGATATTCGCGGCTTTCTAAAAACCAAAATTAAAACGATTCTTTGTAATATTAAGATTACTAAGAGATTTCAGGCAGCAAAACCTACATGTTTGAGCTACTGAAGTGAAAATAACTATTGTGCCCCGCGTTGGGAGGGGGTGGACCATCGCTTCTCAGGGCGCCCCTACCAATTGTCTCAATACTAAAAATATTTCTTTTTACTAAATATTTTTGTGTCGTAGAAAAGGTCTCTTAAAAATATTTTTGGAGCAGGAAAGGTCGCCAGAGCACTGCTTGCACCCATGTGCTTATTTAATTGTGTTTAATACGGGGCTGGATACTATTTATCTCGGGAAAATGGAACCTCAGGTACACGCGGGACGGCTAGTGTTTGATAATTAACTTTTTCTTGATACTATGTAACCTTACAGGTAATTCAGAGCTGCGCTCGGGTGCACAAAATTCGGGTGATGAACCAATTGGGTCATCATACCTACGATTTAATATGAGAAATTAAAAATAAAAGCTAATGCTATAAAATTTCCCATTTTATAGTTAAGCGCGAAGGTTATAAACCTACCTTCATTAAAGCTTAAAGTATTGCGAATTTACTGTCTAAGGAGAAAATGCAAAACACAATTTAAAAAAAACCTTGAATGTGAGGTCTGTCAAATTTATGTCAAATAATAAATAAGAAGTGAAGGAATATAGTATAGTATTGCAAATAAGTGTGTTATTTTATAAGTAGGCTATAGAAGAGAAGCCATAAACAATTGGAATAGGGCAGTATATATCAGATAAGTAGTTTCTTAAAAGAGAGCCGAGCCGATTCGCTGATGGCAGATGATGACGATGAAGGTGGATTTGGGGGTTTGTACGATGGAGGTCATTGGGGATGGGACGATAACATCGCAAGTTTAACGTTCATAAGGTTTGGATGTTCTGAATATGTTTCGATTTAAAGACAAATAAATTTATAAGTCTTCGTAAACAATTGGCAACTATTGTAATGGATATGGACATGAAAGTTCCCGTAATTATGTAGGTACCTACATAATTCATTGTTGAGTCCCAAAAACCAATAGTTTCTCAAGTAGTAGTCTAAGGTACAGATTTAAGGGTTCGTAAAATTGACGATCACAGAACCCTATCGATCTATGTTTTCATATTTGTGGTCAAGAGTCTGGGATAAGTTAATTCCAACTATACAGTTGAGATTTTGTACAAACAAGGAGTACTTGTTATTCTGTTATTGAGCCATTAAAAATTAGACAATTATAGTGCGGCTATAGGATACGTTTTCATAAAAACTGTATGGTCTCGTCCGTTGGTAATGCCATCTAGTGTCGAAACACATATTCGTTTAAATATAACACAATTTCTATAGTAATGATATCGCACGTTACGTGATCCTATCCGTAATGAACTTCGGAAAGGAATGTTACCACAGGATTTTACCGATCAGGTATTAACAGTATCCGCGAAGAATACCTATAGGTACCATGAGAACAAGTATATATTCCTCACACCTAAAGCTATCCAAACACACCCCATGTATGTTCCCCAATTTTATGTAATTTTCGAGCTATGTACTTTTAAATTAAATTTTGAGCTTAGTCAGCATAAAAACAATATTTTTTTCCTTTTTGCCAGATATGTGGAGGTTTTTTAATGCATGTTAATCATCAGAATTTGAACTTACAAGCAAAAATAAATAATCAGCTGCTAAAATTTAACGCAAGTGGCAAAAATAAAAATCATAGGGCAATAGTTTAATTCGCACTTTATTTTAAAGCTTCTTTCTCATCATTGAGTTAAAAATTTATTAAGAAATTCGATAACTCTCTAGGTAATAAAAAAGAAATTATGGTAGCCTAAGCTTTAATAATAAGACTAGCTTCTCGTCCCGGGGTTTTACGTGGGTTCCCGAGGGATCCAATGTAATCCCAGAATTATAACATAGCCTGTCTAGTGAATAGTATCAGTGAACATTTTGGAAATTATTTAAGTAGTTTCGAGAACGAACTCCTTAAAACAAACTCACCTCTTAATAATATTGGTATTAAATGGTAGATAACAAAAGTAGTAGGTACCTACTTAGTAGAGTTAGTAGGCTGTTATTCATTGAAGTCGCCCACAACTCTGTAATACAAACAATTACGAATTAAAACTGTTTTAGCACAAAAGGCTTTCTACAACACAAACGATTATTTTAATAACTACAATGCTATGTAGCGCTCGCTTCAGCAGGACACATCTTTATGTACAAAATCTTATTTCGAAAAGTAATTGCTGAGTTTATTGCCGGCTCTTCTCAGTAAAAGTAACCTTCCGAACTGGTGTTAGTCTCACCATTCACAAGTGCATGTGAAGGCTTATTTGAATAAAATATTTCATTTCATTTTATTACAGGTATTACTTTGTTGTGAATTTTTGTTATTATTTTTGATAAGTTCATCTTACAAATCAGATATGTGGACTATGTTGGTTCCTTAAGTGCACCTTTGTGATAACTTATTGTTCACTTTGTTACTTGTGTTATCGTTTCCGTTGCCTTATATCAAAATCAGGGGATTGCCATTATTGTCGGTCTATAGAGCCCACTTGCTCTCTAAGGCAACTGCGTGGCCACACTGGTAGGTCTTTGGCGACAGATTTAAACTTATGGGAGAGTTCCATCCATCGCAAACCGATAAAAAATACAGGTTAACAGCTGATATATTTAGACACTACGACAGTAATAATTTTTTCAACACACTTGCTCATAAAATGGCTCTAACTTCACCGTAATTACATAATGACACCTGTAATCAAACTGACTTTTTCATTGCTATTATTCACAAGTGAGTTATAGGGTTTTATTTTTATTTTATTGGTTGAGTTGCTTTGTTCTTAAAAAAGTTTCGATACAAAAAAACAATAAAGATCGTGTCCAATAGTACAAATAAATTAATGTACCACCTATTGCTTGCTCATTTCATGCAACTTCGTATTTAAATAGATAATTTCAACATGTACATTTTTAATAAATAAAACTTTCACTCAAATATAACTTTTGTTTTTAAAGTGAAACTTTTATTAGATCGTCTCAAACTTTTTGGTCTGTGTGTTGCATGTCGCGTGACGGTCGGCCGCGGAGTAGGGATAAAGTGAAAGGCTTTCAAAATGACTCAACGATAATAAAAATATTGTTTTCAGTTTTTTAATATGTGTATATAATCTAAATAATTGTTAAGTATTATGTATGTCGTACTCTAAGGGACAGAGTTCAATAAAAATATTAGTTGGAGATTTAGTCTACTTTTATCATTCCAATTTTCCAAGTGTAAAATTAAGATTGATAAAGCGATTTTTATACCCTTAATGGAATATTATTCCAAAATTTTTTAGTTAAATGTCTATAATGTGAAAAAAAGTTTCACTTTTACCGTGGTTTCATAAAACCACACAATCTTTTTCTCTGTAATAAAGAAAACTTTGAATTCCCCATTTTGTACGTGGCTAAAACGCTGCCCGCGAAAAGCAAAAAAAAAAAAGAAACCTCATTCTTTTAGTCTATGGCCGATCACTTTTGTTAGATGCGCGCGCGTAGGAAAACTGATACATTTTTCCCGCCATACATTTACTAATTGCTTCTCTAAATAAACTTTTAATCTACAAAATAGAATGATTTTTTAGTATTATTTTCTTCACAAATGTATTGAAAAACGTCGTATGATACACGTGTGTATTGATGATTACCGCTGTGGCGCCATTGAGACCCGAGCCGTTAGGTCAGGGTCTTAAGAGAGCCGAGGACGATGCACCAACATTACACACTTGTACCATAATGTACTATTATACAGACATTTTTAATAATTATTATTAATTAAAAATATTAAGAATTTGAAAATAACAATAATCTGTTATTACAGTGATATTCCTCCGAAGCCTGAAGAAGTTGTTCAAATACAAACTAAGGCACTAACTGGAACAGTAGAGTTTAGAGATGACATCGATTTAATAGAACAGGTGGTTTGGATAATTACAGTGTAAACTCTTTATAACGAAACTCAAGGGACTGAGCATTTTTTGTCGTTATAGAGAGTTATCGTTATATGGAGTGAACAAAAAAAAACAAAACAAAGTGAACAAACCAACCAACTTGGGCTCACTTCAACGTTATAGGGAGTTTATCGTTATAAAGAGTTTACACTGTACTTGAAAATTACAAATTTAAACAAACAATTTTATAATAAGTTAATTATTTATTTTTTCTAGATTCGATTTCGACGACGCTATCAAAGAAAATTAAAGCCCGGACAGGCAGATGTCATTACAGTGCAGGTGTGTGTATTATGTATCAATGACGAAAGATATGTTTCTAATGAAAATACAGTGTAAACTCTTTATAACGAAACTCAAGGGACTGAGCATTTTTTGTCGTTATAGAGAGTTATCGTTATATGGAGTGAACAAAAAAAAACAAAACAAAGTGAACAAACCAACCAACTTGGGCTCACTTCAACGTTATAGGGAGTTTATCGTTATAAAGGATAACGTTATAAAGAGTTTACACTGTACTTACCGATACATGAAACATTTTTTCGAGAAGGTCCCAGGGTTTCAAGATTGAATATAATAAAAGGAATTTTATTAATGAATAACGTACATGCATATTCTTTGATATCATTGGTCAGTGACAATCTCAAGAGGTATTTAGATACTCACATACAAACAACACTCAAAACAATAATAATATAAAGAAAATAGTTTTAATTTAACGCATATAATGTACATATGTAATTATAAAACAGTATTTTTTCAGGACGTCAAAGATATAGCTATATACACAGCTCCTTTGAACTTACTCAGTCCAATGCTTATAAACATGCTACACCTTCCCACGACCGAAAGGTTTATAAGGGCACTCATACTTTGCTGTGCTTACTATTTGCAGGTACCTTATAATACTACCCTATACATTAAGGTCTTTATTTACATATGAGATTGCCGTTTAGTACAAAAATGGTACCCTGTAACTTGCTAATGAGCCAGCAGTCCCTTAAAGGGGAATGGTGCCGATCCTACCAATTACTGATCAATTGCGATCACCTTACCTGGTCTACCGATGAAAATCGGCATTATAGGATCAGATGCGAATAATATGTTGATACTCATACTATATTATTTCTAGATTGTAGATGAAATGTCGAATCGCATAATAGAACTAGAGACGAAAGTCAGGACACCAGATTGCGATTTTCTGGAAGAAGAATTTCGTGATAACCTTGCAGATTTGCGAGTTTTAGTGGCAAAAGAATATAGCACGATGCTTATTGGTGTGTAAAATTTGATTTTTTTATATTCAATTTGTAATTGAACGACGTAGTTTAAATTGGATGGTTTCAGGCGGAGGGGATACACGAAAGTTTCATCATATGGGACCGCAAAAGAAAAGACAATCTCTATCAGATAAGGATGCAAGACTTTTTGAAACGTTGCTACGTATGTGTGTTCAGATCGTTTGGCTGGCGTTAGGACGCAAATCATTTAATCAGATCGGTAAATATTATATTAACTTACTCTTAATATACCATATTAAGAGTTTAGTAGGTACCAACTAAATAAGTAACGTAATCAGTTAGGTATCTGCCTATAGATTTTTCTTTTTAGATGTCTAAACTGATTGAAAAATTTGCTATGAATTAAACCGAGTTAGATTGTATCTAGTTACCGTAACGGTACCGTAACTAGGTACAGGTAAAATATATGTATAAGTTCAATTAAATAAATATTAACTATCGGACAGCCTTCACCTGAAAAGAATCGGCAAGAAACTCAGCAAGATATTCTTTTCATTGTTTTCAAACCAGAGTTTTTGTTTTTTATGTTTTTACACGTTTTATATTAGTTTCACTTGTCTGTTTGTAACCGACTCCTTTGGGCGTGATTTTGAACCACTTTAAACGGTCAGATTTCATTCAAACTTTATAGATTTATCGAGGACCGATGACAATTCAATATTTTAAACAGTTAGACCCGTTATCCTTACTAGGATAAACAGGATTAGCGGTTTAACTGGAAATAAATAATAATTTAAAACGCGCTTTTATAGAAAATCCAACAAAAAATTGGAAATTGAATTTAAATGTGCATGGTGTCAATAGTTATAAAGATTATATTGACATTGACAAGGATTATCATTTTGATAATATCTTAAAAAGCACCCCACCCTTTTTACAATAAAATATATATTTTCTATTTTTTAGTTGGATTTTCTAAAAAACCGTGATATTTAGTTTTTTAAACTATTATTAAATTAATCCTTCACGAAATACTTTATTTCTTCAGTTCTTTATTTCATGAATTGTTTTATATGTAGGTGCCCCTTTGGTGCAATATGGTCGGCTACCTGCTTTCTATCTATCTATTTTCGATGTTATGAGCTACCACAGAAGCAACCTTCTAATAATCACATTCTTTCAACTCTTTTTGATAGAACTGGAAGTGAATCGAATATTTAAGTCGGAGATATTCAATGCGGCAGAGCACACATTAAAGACAGGTTACGTGGCCAAAATGGCAAAAGAAGAGCGTTCTGTGTTGCTAGGCCACTGTGTGCGGCATGACAAGAAACTAAACACTCTCTCACCTCTTATGAACGAAGTTTTTTGTCACAGGCCCATCGACTACCGGATGATGGGCCTTGGAGTTATTAAATGTTCGCCGTAAGCCTCATTTTTTACCAGCAGGGAAAATTATTATACATTCAATTTAAAATTCATCATAGAAGAGAACCAAATATTTCTTTAATATTTAACATTACCGACGACGACCCGTAGGGTGCCGTACTAAAAGGTAAATAGGTATACCGTTGTGATCAAAATTCTACTATAGATCTGGATACATGACATATCCCTTCTTTGTTGGTCTCTCCCTCTTCATATTCTTGCACAATTGCAATAAGTTGTGCCGCCTCGGACGTGTTACGGTTGTGACGTCATCGGCACGCATCGCAAAAGTTGCCTCTCGGAGCAACGGTTCCGATGTGCGATCCGTACAATGCGGAACAGTGGATGCACTTGTGTGACTTTCTATCCAAACGATACTACGATAAATGCGATGCGTCCGATGCGTACGATACCGACCTGTGGACGCTTAGCATTGAAGTAAAAGCCATCGTCGGTAACGGATAGATATAGAGACTCTTCATTTCACAAAATGATGTTAATTTTTGTGTAGTTAATAAAACTGAAAAGATATCTATCTTCATCATACAATACGTAGCTTATATTAATTTTAATAAGTAACATTTATAGGATGACATCACGTCTGCAATATTTATTGCAACTAATCAATAGTCCTGAAGATAATTTGAAAGATTCTGGAGTAAGCCTGGGTATTGTGGGTATGTCGCGTTCATGTTTTGATACTATGCTCAGGCCACTACCTACTTCGGATTCTGGGAGATCAAAATCTAAAGCCTCCATGTAAGTAACAGTACCTATCATTTCAAAATTATGTAACAGGTCTTTTTGTATATGTAGCCATCGCATGTCTCACTTGTAATCAAGTTTTTAGTATAAGTATGCATTTTAGTTTCAGGCTCTGTTTTATAGTCATCAATAATGTCACAAATTTGACTCTAAGCTATTGAATAATTGACAATATTTGTTTGAATCTGCCGGGCCACTTTGCTCTCGCTAATTACGCAAGTGCGTAATAGGTAATGATCACAACTGCGCCCGCGGGCACACTCTGTACCCTAAAAGCATCAGTCAGTTAATAGGTCATTTAATAGCCATTGGGCAGACTTCGCAAATGTAAGCTCTAGTATATGATAATCACCTGAATAAGGAGCAGTATTTAAGAGTTCCTATTATTCTCTTTAGGAGTACTGCGTCTGCTTACGCTTCTAAAAGCAGTGGTTCAAGGAAGAGCACAATGACAGTTCAGAAGCTTTATCCTGACATTGTTATACCTCAGAAACAAGTTCATCTGTGAGTAACTTGAAATCCTATAAGACAGTGTTATTACACAACGTTATAATCATTAGTGTTTCGATTGTAGGGTGCAACTCCCATCATCGTTCCCGGATTTCCCTGAAGCAATCCGACGTTGCAGTGAAACTCAACGTCGAAGGTGGTTGACTAGACTTCAGAGACGTCTGCAACCTCACCATGTATCTATTAAGTAACAGATAGTTATTATGTGCTGTAAGGGAGCACAATGTCATCTTAGTGCTCCCAGCCAACCTCACCTGCCCGTGGTGCATCCTGCCGACCAGCGAACGAGGCTCTGGCGACCGACTAATGGCGGTATAACCATTCTAAACAACGTAGTGAAATGGCACAGGCCGGTGACGGGCAGCAGCGTCACCGGTGCGAGAGCTACGTTCTGCGATCACCCAACCCGCCTGCCCAGCGTGTGGTGATTACGGGCATAAACCATCATGGGTAGCACACCACAACAACGGCCCCCAGTTCCCGGTCGCCCCGCTATTCCTGGCCAAGGCGGCGGTCATGGTCACGGCGGGGTAGGGGGTGCTAAGAATCCCCGGGCTACGGTAGGCCGCCAACACCGACTGACTCTGGCTACGTACAACGGACGCACGCTACGGCTCGACGAACATCTGGCGCAACTCGAAGAGGAGCTGAGGAACATAAGATGGCACATTTTGGGGCTATGTGAAGTCCGAAGAGAGGGGGAGGATACTGTAACCCTAGAATCAGGCCATCTTATGTACTTCAGAGAGGGAGACCAACCATCCCAAGGCGGCGTCGGGTTCTTGGTACACAAGGCCCTCTCTGACAACGTCATAGAAATCTCCAGTGTGTCGACTAGGGTAGCGTATCTTGTGATCAAACTCACCGAGAGGTATAGCCTCAAGGTTATCCAAGTATACGCGCCGACTTCGGCACACTCGGATGATGAAGTGGAGGAAATGTACGAGGACATTTCCAAGGCCTTATACACCACCCAAAAGGCCCACTTCAACGTTGTCATGGGGGATCTCAACGCTAAAGTGGGAGTACAAACAAGCGGCGAATCGGTAGTAGGACCACACGGATTTGGAAGCAGGAACCATAGGGGGCAAATGCTCGTCAACTTCCTGGAGAAAGAAGGGTTTTTTCTGATGAATTCTTTCTTTCAGAAGAAACCCCGGCGGAAGTGGACGTGGCAAAGCCCCGACGCTGCGACCAAAAATGAGATTGATTTCATTATGACGGACAAAAAGCGTATATTTAGAGATGTCTCAGTGATCACTAGGTTCAAAACCGGAAGTGATCACCGACTGGTCCGAGGCACTCTAGATATAAACTGTAAGCTTGAACGAGTCCGTCTAATGAAATCTACGCTCCGGCCTAATATGCTCCAATCCGTGGTTGGGTCTGAAACGTTCCAGTTGAAACTGGAGAACCGATTCGCTGCCTTGGAAACCACAATCGACGTTGATGTCGACCAGGATCTCGACCGAGTGGTAGGAATCCTCGGGGAGGAGGGGAAGAAATTCTGCGAGACGCGAGGTGCCGGTAAGAGGTCTAAGCTTTCAAAAGAATCTCTGCAGCTAATGCAGAAGCGACGAGAAAATCCCGCAGTCACTACGTCAGATCAACGAGCTTTGAACAAAAAAATCTCTCAGCTGGTAAGACGTGACCTCCGGAGCTCCAACACACGCTCTATTCAAGAAGCGATTGAGCGAAACCGGGGGTCTAGAGTCTTTGTTCAACAGCTCGGTCGAAGCCATCTGACGAAGTTGACCACATCGAGCGGGAATCTCGTCGCTTCTAAGCCGGAGATACTTAGGGAGGTGGAAGACTTCTACGGCCAACTATATACCTCGCAAGCGTCTCGTCCTCAACCCCATCCCGAGGATCCCAGGGCCACTCTGACCCGCCATTACACCGAGGATCTGCCAGAGGTCAGCCTGGACGAGGTCATGATGGCTCTCAGACAGCTTAAAAACGGAAAAGCCCCCGGGGAGGATGGAATTACAACGGAGCTCCTAAAAGCTGGTGGAACTCCAACGCTACTTCAGCTTCAGCGTATATTTAATTCCGTCCTCTTTTCGGGGAGAACTCCGAAGGCGTGGAGTAAGAGTGTGGTCGTTATGTTCTTCAAAAAAGGTGACAAAACCCTTTTGAAGAACTATCGACCCATTTCACTCTTGAGCCACGTCTATAAGCTGTTTTCGAGAGTCATCACAAATCGTCTCGCGCGTAGACTCGACGAGTTTCAGCCTCCGGAGCAGGCTGGGTTTCGAGGAGGATACGGCACCATAGACCACATTCACACAGTGCGGCAGGTTATACAGAAGACCGAAGAGTATAACCAGCCCCTGTGCCTTGCGTTTGTGGACTATGAGAAAGCCTTTGACTCCGTTGAAACCTGGTCTGTTCTGGAGTCTTTGCAACGGTGCCAAGTTGATTGGCGATACGTCCAAGTGCTGAGAGGACTGTATGACACCGCGACTATGACCGTCCAAGTACAAAATCAGCAGACTGAACATATCCCCTTACATAGAGGAGTGAGACAAGGGGACGTTATTTCCCCCAAATTGTTCACTAACACTCTGGAGGATATGTTCAAGTCCCTAAATTGGAAAGGACGGGGCATAAATATTAACGGCGAGTACCTCTCACACCTTAGATTTGCGGATGATATCGTCATCATGGCTGAAACCGTGCAAGATCTCCAATTCATGCTGACTACCCTGGCTGATTCTTCTGCACGCATCGGTCTCCGGATGAACTTGGATAAAACCAAGATCATGTTCAACGAGCATGTTATTCCGGAACCGGTTGCCCTTGACGGGGTTCCTCTCGAAGTTGTTCACGAATACGTCTACCTTGGGCAAATCTTGCAATTGGGTAGACACAACTTCGAGAAGGAAGCTCGCAGAAGAGTACAGCTAGGGTGGGCAGCATTTGGAAAACTTCGTCGAATCTTTTCATCGCCCATACCCCAATGTCTAAAGACGAAAGTCTTTAACGAGTGCGTCCTACCTGTTATGACTTACGGAGCCGAGACGTGGACACTGACGGTGCGACTGGTTCACCAACTCAAAGTCGCTCAGCGAGCTATGGAGAGAGCTATGCTCGGAGTCTCTCTGAAGGATCGAATTCGAAATGAAGTCATCCGTCAGAGAACCAAAGTTATCGACATAGCTCAAAGGATTAGCAAGCTGAAGTGGCAGTGGGCTGGTCACATCTGTCGCAGAATCGATAACCGTTGGGGTAGACGTGTTCTAGAGTGGAGACCACGGCTCGGTAAACGTAGTGTAGGGCGCCCTCCAGCTAGATGGAGCGATGATATACGCAAGCTGGCTGGCAGCGGTTGGAAACAAAGAGCTGAAGATCGAGCTCAGTGGCGTGCCCTAGGTGAGGCCTATGTCCAGCAGTGGACGGAGATAGGCTGATGATGATGATTATGTGCGGCTTTTCAAGAAGGAATGAGGCTTTCGGATAAGCTAATTACTTAGAACAAATAACCCTGGGGAAATCAATAACTCAAATCAAACACATTCCATATGTTCGCTCTAAATGTTTTACGCAATATTTGGAATAAATTTTATAAGGTTCTGGATCAGAATAAATAACTAGAAAATATTTAAATAAAGTGATTTATCAAATACATTTGACTCGAAATTAAAATCTATGCAAGAAGAATGTACTTTGAAATGGAATCCCAAACAAGCATAAATAAATAGAGTTTTTCATACTCAGGAATAATTATTGGGAAGTTTAATAGTCATAAAAAAAAATTATAGGCTATTTTAGGTTAAAGTCTTAAAAATCTTTGCTTGCCGTTTGATTTGAAAGAATTTGGAATTTCGTAGACTAGACACACATCGTTTACCCTGAAAATATTGCTGCACTTTAACGGTTTGAAGCTATTCGTAAAATATTTAAGAATGCATATTCACTTGCCGTACACGGCATGTATCATAATCTACTAAATAAGTAGGTACCCTAATTTTAACATATTTTACGTATTTATTATATGTTTAGCCAGTTTTATTTAAGGTTGATTAGATAAATAAAGACTATTGCAGTACGTGATCTCGATATTCATTTAATCTGTGCCGATAAAAGAACAAGCCTACCTGAGAGATTCATTCATCAACGTTTCAACCACGCATTTTGACAAATTTGAGAACAGCTTTCGTAGAAACTATTATTTAATCTGTGGTACAGCGTACATTTATTTTTCATTCATTCACCCGCCATTCTGATGGATACTAACCACCCTTCACCCACCTTCTACTTATCTACACGAATAACTGTTAGAACTTCAGAAAAATGAATTATTCGTATCGACTTATGTTTGACAGGATAATTGCGGATTGAAAAGGCCGTGGGCTTCTAAAGGCCATTCATGGTTGGTAGATATGGTACCTCTAATATGGTTCGATTATACACCACATGTCAGGTGATTTTACGATTATTAAATGGTAATATAATCTCGTCAAAATTTCCATTAATTATAATAATAAATAATATATGTGCGTAGTAGCAGCGGAATAATGTCGAATTTATTGATTTTAGTTTTGAATATGTACTGAAAATATAAAGCTGCTGAGTACATATTGAGCGTCTTTCGTCAATTGATTGGGATTTGTTATAAGTATTCAGTATAAAGAATCCCTATATTATTATAGGTAATTAATGGTTAGCCCACCAAGCCTAGAAGATAACTGGCTCTCGCAGCTATCGGAACGCATCAACAGGTGTTTACAGGCGGAGATTTTTAACTTGAACGTCGTAGCCAGCCAGGCGGTTACTATAACCACCGTGCTATTCTATGGTTTCTCCACAGTGTTTTCTTTAACCAAAGGCTCAAATACATAGTAGAATTCGAACCCACGACACTCAACGGCATTTGACGTCACAACCGACTGAGCTTTCATCGCCTTAAAAAGTGATACTTAGTGGTCACTTTCAGCGGAAATTACGTCACCAGATTCCACTTAATAATCTCTTGTCAAAGACGCATGTAATATTGTATGTTTTTAATATAAAGTGTAAATTGGCGTAAAGTATTGTCAGTTGAGGCGTCTTTTATGTACTACTTTTGAGATACGCCCCAACCATTTTCTGCGCTGCTCGTTGTTGCAGACCTTCTTCGGATGTTTTGTTTCAGATAAATAATCAGGCGTGCAATCACTGTATCAAAATTAGTGAAATAAATAATTTTATACAGCATTCATATGAAAACATGCCAATTAAGGTGGCGTTCAAACAGATTCCTGTTAGACCTCTTAAACCCCAAAAGTAAAGACTATAAAAATATATCAAAGAAGCACTAAACCAACCCATTAACGCCGAGGCGATCAGAATTTTTACTAACTTTCCAACGTGTTTATTTATTACTAGCGACCCGCCCCGGCTTCGCTTTGGTGCAACATATATACTAATACATATAAACCTTCCTCTTCAATCACTCTATCTATTAAAAAAACCGCATCAAAATCCGTTGCGTAGTTTTAAAGATTTATGCATACATAGGGATATAGGGAGAGAAAGCGAATTTGTTTAATACTATGTAGTGATGTTATCGGCTCAAAAAAATGATGCAATATCATATATTAGTCCTACGCGAAATTTGATGCACTTTCAGAATCTGAGGTCAAAATTTCGATTCGACACAGAGAAAAAAATGGTCCATTGAAACGTGAAAAACGTGAAAATTTTCGAAAATTATTTTCTTCGCATTATATTTCACAATGATACCGCAACGGTATCAACTTTTTACTATGATCAGAGATGATCATGGCACTCGAATATTGAGAGGATTTTTTTCAGAAACTTGCACCCATGGGCTTTTTCATAATGGCGGCGTGAATTAAACAATTTTATAAAAATCTTAATCTATCGTTTTCTTAAAAACTATAAACTTAAGAAAAATAAATCTCAGAAAAATGTCTTAAAAATGAACACGTTGAAAAGTTTGTAAAAATTCTGATCACCTCGGCGATAATGGGTTAAGCTGAGAAACCAAAGAACACCACACCACATGTTCAATTGAATAATAGATAATTAACCAAATTTCCCTTTAACAATGTAAGAATCGAATACTACCTTTGCATTTCGACCATAGAAGTGATTTGTAAGAATGGTAAGATTTTTCCCATCATATATGGTTTACCTACATTTCAAGTTCCTTGTGAGGAAGAATGATATTATTGTAAAGTGGCGGGGGAGTAGTATTTGGATCACTTTTTCTAGATGCACTGATCCGCGAACTTCTTGATGCCACTGACCTAAAACAGAAAAAAAAACGATAGACAAATTTCGAACCGGTCCATTATTTGGAGACATTTATGTTGATGGATCTAGACTAGAATCCCCATTCTAGTCATCCATTCATTTCCTAATTGGTACTGTCTATATAAAAAACTAAGACAAGTGTGAGTCTTGCATGCGTGGAGTGAAAATAAGGCTTAACTATCCATGAGTATGAGTGATCTTCATCATTATTACCGTCTTCCTGAAAGTTGGATACTTCCAGATGAGGCGCCAGACACCGAGACTGCTCCTTTTATTTCTTTTAGCAGCGTGTCAAATCGAGACCGTTGTAGGCCGATGATACCCAGAGATATTCCAAACTTAGGTAACGAGTCCTCTGGAGCCATTAATACGTGTTCCATGTGACGAAGTCGCGAACTCAAACTGATGAAATAAACAAAAGTTGTAATATTAATTTGACAGACAGGCACTACCGACAAACATACGGTGGTAAGTGGTCACCCTCGCCTATGGCCATTTGGGGCATCGCCAAGGCGTTGCCCTCGTGTGCCTGTAATTTTACCGGCCCCCTTACAATTCTAACCGAATCACAATCATACAAGTACACTACTGATTCAAAATTCAAAAAATTCAAAACCATTTATTCAGTTTAGGCCCTCAGAAGGCACTTCTGAAGGTCAAATTTAAAGTTACTGAAGCTACTAGCAACATTTCACGGCGGAAATGAAATGGGGTAGTAGTACTGTCCCCGATGGACTCTGCATTACGAGCTCTTCTATTTCTCGTTCTCTTAAGCTCTAATATTGATACGCGAATGTTTCTGCCATTTTATCCGCGTAAAAAATTAATAAAAACTAGCCTATATCCCTCTCTGCACTATAAATTCCGATTCGGTCAAATTTTACTCGTTTTATAATGAAACGAAATTACATTTTTTGGATAAATGTGAAGGTACAATCAGAAATTAATGTAGCTTAACAGATGCTAACTTTCAAAAAACTTTGTATATTAAAATATACCCATAAATAACTGTAGAAATGCAATAAAATAGTTTTTGGAGACACATTTATATGACTGGCAGTATGATTTTTTTTCATGAATACTACTACATTGTAAAACAATGGTAAACGGTCACTGAACCCTATTGGAGCTTGCAAGGGTAACACAGGCGCGTTGCCAACCTTGCAAAAAACTCTTCATGCACTTCTTCAAGAACCTGAATTGATCGCTGTTCGTGAAGTCGATGAATATACCATACTCGGTATTTTACATTGACCTAGGAAATGCCATCTAATCACCTATTGAATTTTAATACTCCAAGTCCGAAAATACGGTAGTCAATATCCCGTTCACAGAAAACTTCATTTTTTAAAGGCGAGTTTGAGTTAACTTTTTTATCGTATTGCACACAATGACCATAAAGGACAAAGCGCTCTTCAGGGGTCATTTTAGACTGATTTTTAGTTTTGTACTGGTGTTCCGCAACATTGTATATTTGTGTTTTAAATAATCTGTGAACTTCCAATTCTGAAAGATAAAATAAATATTGTTGGTAATAGTAACATACTATAGAATCTTTTTACCTCTGATACTGAGTCGTTTATAAATGTAATGCTTATTATAAATGTGTATGTGTGCGTATATAGGTTTATTATAATTATATTATTTACCTATTTGGATCAAAGATTTACGGCCAAGAGCTAGCCAAACTATCTGTATACAAATGCGTAAAACAGATTCGAACAGAATACATTCTTTTTTGGTTAACGACTGCGCTTTTTTCGATGGACCCATGTGATGGTATTTTTTAAAATCTGCACCACCTGATAAAAATTAAAGAGCGGATAAAGTGGGGCATACGTGCAATTGCTTAAATTCTAATAAAGTACGAGATACTTACCCGTTATCAGACAGTAATATTCTTTGGCGACGAGAAGACGCAAGTCCTCTAAATTTTCACGATATTGTAACTCCTTTTCCATACTTGTTGTAGTGCGCACTTTTGTTTCATTCTCTAAAGTCCGTCTACTCATTTCATCTGCAGTCTGAAATTTTATAGCAAATAGTGTTATTTTATGATAATTAATAGCTGACAATAGTTGACATGATTACCTAAATACTATTAAATTAACCCTTCCGCGGGCAATACTAATTACACCTCCGATTTTGATTTTATTGATTCAAAACATTGTGAAATAACATTTTTAAAACAATACTAATCACTCTGCCAAGGCCCGTTTGTGACTTCTTATTTGGAAAACTAATTGCCAATGCTCAGCTTGCAATACATATAATATATATATATGATTACAATCTCAGATCATAATCTATATCTAAAAGGAATCTAAAAGTGGTTTGGCAATTATTTTGCCAATGCTCGCGAAAGGGTTAAAGTCTGATCAAAAACATATTGAATTCATTAGAAATCATTGCGATACCTGTAAGTAGTATTGACAGTAAAATATCAAAGCTCGTATAAATCGCTCCGTTATAGGTAGATGCAAGATATTTATGACTGCAGGACTTAATATTCTCACCGGTGCCGAAAACAACACAACATCTTTTACATCCTAACAAAGACAATTCAAAATTAATATTTATTTTCTTACATTGCTCTTTATGATAGACTAGATACAAAGTTTCTCAAGATGTTATGATATAACTCGTTTTCAATTTAAATTTTGCATTTAAAAAATCATTTAATAAATAAAAAGACCAACGTTTGACAGCATTTTACAGAGGGACTACTCCTTATTTGAAAAACTAAAAGAAAAGTAAAATACTGTAAGATTAGGTTGGGACAAGGATTATTCAAGAATAAATACAATCTTAGTATGTAAACGACTTAGTTTAACATAACTTAATCAAAAAGTCAGCAAAATCAGACCTAAAATAAGAAAAAAAAAAAGCATATACACTACGAATCGAGAATATCCATAAGTGTTGAAGACGGTTAAAAATTGCATTTGATAGATGAAATTATAAAGATAGAAGAGAAGTGTTGCGAAGGACGTTGTCGTTGAACCAAAAGGAAAAAGAAAAATTAATAGATATTTGGTAGTTGAATGAGCAGGTAGGTGTACATAAGGTAAAAAAAAGAAGGATGTATTTATTAAATGGCAGAAAGTAGTTGGCACTGAAAAAAGGATTAATTAAATGTGATAAAGAAGTAAAAAAAACGATGGCGATGGTTAGGCCCAAGTTTATAATGTACCAACTCCTGGAAAGCTAAGGGAGGAAATAAAACAAAAAATTATTTACAAACTACCAAAAGCCAGAGAAAGGACGACGAATGAAACGACGTATTGAGAATGGAAAAAGCTATATAAATACCTGCAGGGTAACAATGTCATCTTCGGTAGTCCATCTTTGATACCGCTTTCTGAATCTTTGCTAAAATATTTGAGAATGCTTAGAATGATTAGATCATTTGCTCCTAATATGTTATGTAAAGCATCACAGCTACTGTTAGGCTATTAATATACCTGTTCTATTAAATCGATATCGTCTTTAAATTCTATTGGACTGTAGAGTGTCGGTAGCGGAGTTCCATAATCTTCTTCTGTTATCGCCAAGTTGCTTTAAAATTACAATTATAAAATTAGTTTGTTTGACGAGCCAGTTGACTCGGTGGTAAGAGACCCTGACTGCCATGCCACAGCTTGTGGTATTGATTTCCAAGGACAAACATTTGTGTACATGACCATCTGTTTGTTCTGTGTAAAATGTGTAAGCTGGTTTTCATAGTAGTAGCTCTGCGTATTAAATCGCCGAGTGCATAGAATTTCACAGGATATTTACTTGGTGAGGTACCCATTTTGTACGATTTAAGTATTACATAAAAAGATAATACATGCGTGTACCACTCTGTCATAAAGTCTGGTGGCTGAGGCATGAACGCAAAACTATTAAAACTAGCTGTTTCTTGTAGGTAATAGGAAGTGTAGAGTCATTCGGGTCAAGTGGACACTTAGCGCTTTGAAGGGTCGGCAAAACTTAAATATTATGATGATAATTAAAAAAAACTATAAAGTAGAGCATTTATTAGACCATTACTTTTTTCAAGAATAAAATAAAATCTGAAAATCTTTACACTAAGAAAAAAAATTAAGTAAGGCAACTCCGAATGCGCGCAGATGACCCATAGTGCGGGTAAGCGTGCGCACTCCTGAAGGGTAAGTAGACGCATGTTGGGAAAGTGAGTAAATATTCATAAATCTATCGGTACCGAATACAACCTAAAAATTTTTGTGGAGGATTATTCTTTAAAAATGTACTGAAATGAAAAAAAAAACTACACCCTAATTTTTAAGCAGTCTTAAGCGTCACACTTTTTGCCGTCACGGAAACCTATTTCAGTAATAGCCAATTAAATGGTAGGTATGTGTAGAAAGGAGAGTGTCTACACATACCTAGACCGATTTTCAAGATCAGCCAGGTGGTTTCTATAAAATACGTTACCACTGTGAAGAAACTACGACGATTTTGTTCATTGTACGATTCGAACTCATGGCAAGGCATTTGATAAAGTAAACAACTTAGTTATAGTTTCTCTCTGATTATTTTGGAACTACCTGACCAATTCCCTTGGTGTATGGTGTTAATATTTAAGTCCATAGGGTAATAAAATGGGTTGTTAAAATTTAAATGGAATGGCTAACGTCGAAGGGTAATTAGCTTGAAACTTAGATCAAATAATAAAACAAACATCATTATTTAAAGAAGACATGTGAATGAAACCGCTCCGGGAAGTATTATGATAAACTTAATTCCATAGAAATTACCTTATAAAAACCAATTCTCCGGTAAATTCATTCCAGTCCCAATATCCATTTTGATAAATTCCTTCGAAACCTTCAGCCTCATCATCTTCACAATCCATTATAAATAATCAAATCATTTATATTCTCCTAATAAAGGCATAGATTAGTGTCAATAAAATAAATATTTACAAAAATATAAAATTATATATAAAAATCCCAACTGGCCCCATCGTGTCAGCAATGACATATTTATTTGCAAATAAAAATAAATTTAACCACGGACATAAATTTATAGGTTTCTCCAACAAGATCGGATACACCGCAAAGTATACCTCTTTGCATGCATTGGTTGAATACTGAGGCTCGATTCTGTAAGGAAAATGACACTAACTCGAGGATGTTTCGTCGCGGCTTCCGTGCTCTGTCTCTTTCGTTAACTACGCTAATACGTGAGAGATAACCTCTCCGAGGCCTCCGTGAAGCGGCTCGCCGACGAAGTTTGTATTAGCTGAATGAGGGGGCTGGAGTCAACATGAACCATGTTGACGCTTCATAAATATATATATATGATTCACATATTAAAGACACCATAACGCACCGGTGAATAAAACACACAGTGTTCGATAATTCATATTTATTCATACTGATAGTTTTACGCTAACGAGAAATTTGCACAAATCTCGGTATAATAAGACTGTAAAAGCAGTCAGAGGCTAGCCCAAAAATTATACAGAAAAAAAACATATAGTTTATTCTTTTATTTTCTTAAACTTGGACGACAAAAATAATTGGGCCTACAGTAAGTACTTATATTTGTTGTTGAAATAAATAAATAAATAAATATGAACATGAAATTCTCTTGTGTGTGGCTAGTGGTTATGTATTAACATTTTCTAGCGAAGATGATCCAATCTAAATAAATACTAAAAATGTAATCTATGTGATGGTTGTTCATATTCGTTTTGCTGGTTAATCACACATAACTGCTAAAAGGATTGACTGACAAAGTGAATGAAACCGCAGATTATTAAAAGTTAAGTAAATAATCGATGAATATATATTTTCTGATCGTGATGAGGGCGAGGGCAGTGAGCATCAGGTGCCCACTACTTTGAAAGCGCTTGGCGGACCGTGAGCGTTAACCACTCAACCGTCGTCGACCGCTCATGAGTTCATAACGAGTTCATACGCTCTCGATGTTCTGGAAACTCGGGCAAGGGCGAAAACATGTTTTGAGATACATATTAATGGACACTCCGTGACATTTATACGTTTTTTTTATGTAAAGTAGGTTCATGAACAGACAAAAATACCACCTGATATAATTTATTAATAATTATTTTCACTTAGTCCTAAGTTTATTAAACCTGTGAACTTACCCTTTTAGATAATTTAAACTATGCTGGCTTCTCTACTACAGAAATTGTTATTAAAATAATTGACATAATTATGTAGTATAACTACGAGTAAAACAACACAACAAAGGGAACAATCTAAATCCAATCACTGTTTTATGAAATCTCTTAGACAAAGTATAAGGCACAAAGAAATCAAAATGTAGGTTATGAGGTGCAGTAAATATAACAATAATAAGCCTTTATTGCTGTAACTAAACAAAAATAATAATTAAACTAACTTATAAACTAACACCTCTGTTTTCCGTTTTAGTGATCAGCGTGTCTTGTGACACATAGGCCTCTTCCAGCTGCTTCCACTCCTTTCTGTCTCTGGCTTTTCTTGACCAGGTAGCTTCTCCGACTTTCTTTATATCATCCATCCATCTTTTTACCTGCCTGCCTCTTTTTCTTTTACCATCGCGAGGTTGCCACTCCGTTATGATCTTAGTCCACGTTGTTCTGCTGTCTCTTGTCATATGTCCTGTCCATTTCCATTTCAACTGTTTTACTTTTTCTATAAATCGCAGTAAATATAATCGAATATAAAAATCTAAAATATGTGCAATATGACAAAATGCCGGTTAGCGGTATGCGGATATTACGCCAGATACAACAATATATGATGAAGCGAATTATGGAGGTCTAGTATTATTATTATGACAAGCTTAAAATATATTGAAGTATGAGAAGAAAATATAGATGCCCGATGTAAATCTCATCCCGTTCTTTAGTATAATTTAAGCATTGAAATATCTCTAATATGTATCCATCGAATCAGCCAGAATCATTCACGACCATCCAGCATTCTTGCGAGACAGGGAAGTAGAATAAAACTTCCAAGTCCGAGGATTTATCCTACTAATATTATAAATTGGAATGTTTGTATGTTCCGTCACTCTTTCACACAAAAACTTCCCGACTGATTTGGATAAAATTTGGCACATAGATAGAGCATATCCTGGAATGATATAATATATGGGCTACTTTTTATCCCGGGAAACTGTGACATCCCTCGGAAACGCGGGTAAAACCGCATTGTCACGCAGTAGGAAACATTTTGGTGGACTACCATAAAAAATATTTTAGTGGTACTTAACTATTGGACAAAAGTGTGCGTTAACTTAATATTGATCGATGTCATCATTGTATGAAGAAATCAGAATATTTGAAGCTTGCTTTTCGCCCCACCATTTTAACTGCTAGCTAGCTGAAGCTCCGTGCGAAGACATCGCATCGCATTAGGAATTCTGTAAGACATCTAGATATTCCGACTTTCAAGTTAATCCGACATAATAATACGTTTTCTACCAACAAACTTCAGTGCCCTGAGGGAGGACATTATATGGGTTACTCTACATTTAATTATTTGCTTTAATTTAATTATATTTTATTATTTAATTAAGTGATTTAAATACAAAAATGTTGTCCTCCACAGAGATAGATTTTTTAAAAGGTTTAGTTTTGTTTGTATGTAACTGTAACTACTGAGTACTGAAACACCAAATTTCATTACCCTGGCCAAAAAAAAAGTAACGGTCCTTCTTATGCAAACTTTCAATCCCCATTTTACCCCTTTAGGGTTAAATTTAAAAAACCCTGAATCACTTTTCTATTCTCTTCAAACCTTTACCATTAGTAGTTTGGGCTGGGCGTTGACGAATCAGTCGCGACCTTGCTTTTTATTATATATGATAGGTATGTTTAGCAAATCAAAAAAAGCACTTCATAACCCATAATTGTATTGGCATTTATTATATTGTACATTTAAGTTACTTTCATTCTTTCAAATTGTCTGTATGTCTGTATATCATATCGAGACATGATGCACGACAAAGAATTTTGTCCAAGTGACTGATACCGCGTGACCTTGCTCGCATCATTCCCGGCTACCTATTATAGACTACAAAGAAGCGAGCATTACAAGTACCTATTCATTCACATTCATTTATTTTCCATTAGCTCTCAGACACCTCACATGTTGAGTAGTGTCATTTTGTGTTCCAATAAAATAAAAATGTGAATTAAAGTATAACACACCCACGTTTCCATAGTTATTTTATACCGTTGTATTGTGCAAAGTGAATTTAAAGTCATAATGGCTGCGGTAGCTGAATATTCTGTACAAAAAGAGTACGAAAAAATACCAAACGTAAAGCCGGAAGTGGTACAGAATTTACGACAGTGGTTAACAGAGCAGCCACATCTTCCTCATGACTATATTACAGGTTTGTGCAAAGTTATAAATAACCGTCGATCGATTTTATTCGCAACCATGTTTTATTGTTAATTTTTGTTTTCAGATTTAGATATCTTATTAGCATATCGCAGCTGTTACTGCAATATTGAAAAAACAAAACAAGTGATTGATCTTAATTTCACGTTAAGGACATTGTTTACTTTCTATTCGTGTAGAGAAATTAATAAAAGTTTAGAAAACGCCTTTCAGACGTGGTAATGTATTTGCATTAGCCATTCTTTTTTAAAACATTTCTTGAATAAACATTTCATTCGTATTTCAGGTTAATGGTACCTCTGGAAACAACAACAAATAAAGGAGACAGAGCTATTTACTGTCAATTATTGAACACAGATCCAAGTATCTTTAATTACAGTGATGTAGTTAGGTAATTATGCTTATATAATATATAATTAAACAGGCTGCGCCCAGCGACTTTTCCCGCTTTCAATCCTGGTTATAAACCTTCGCCTTGAATTACTCTATCTATTGCTGAAAGCTGCAATAAAATCCGTTGCAAATTCTATTAAGGATATACAGAGAAACGGTTACAGTTACTCATTAAATATACAATTATTCATACTAATCTGTTGTTTTCAGAGCTTTTGTTATGGTAATGGATCTTTGGCAATATGAAGAAGGCACTCTTCCTGGTATAGTGTTAATAGTAAATATGGATAAAGTGTCAATGGGTCATTTATCTCGAATCAATTTAAACGTTGCGCAACAATTTTTCTATTTTTTGCAGGTGATTATGTAATTGAATATTTTTGTTATTATAAATAATAAATAAATATCCCGGGACATTCTTTACACACGGCCATCTGGTCCCAAACTAAGCAGAGCTTGTACTATAGAAACCAGATAACTGATATACTACATATAATACTTTTTTTTCTAAATACTTACTTATATAGATATTTGATGTATCCTTATATGGAAGCATAGGGTGATAGTTATTGTATGTTTGATTTGGATCGTTAATAATAGCTGTGAAAGTAAACTATTTTCAGGAAGCAATGTTCGTACGCCTCAAAGGATTTCATTTTATAAATGCTCCGAGCTTTATTGACGGATTACTTTCCATGGTCAGTCCCTTTATGAAAAAAGAAATGCTGGACCTATTGAGAGTTCATCAAGTGGGTTCTAATACACTAAACGATTGTATACCTTTATCCGCTTTACCGAAAGATGCAGGAGGCGAGAAAAAAGATGGAGTAGCGCTTAAAAGTGAGATTTGTCATAGAATGCTTTTTTTAATCTTAAATATATAGTTAGTCTAAAATGTTCTTAAATCTGTTGTTTTAGAAGAAATTTGCGATAAAATCATGGCAAATAAAAAGTTTTTCGAGGAAGAATCAAGAAAAAGAGTTGATGAGGCCAAGCGACCTGGAAGGCCTATGGTCTTAAGCACTTTTTTCCCTGGATTAGAAGGAACTTTTAAGAAACTAGAAATCGATTGAATTCTTAAACGATATTTAATTTAAATTAACACACATTTAAAAAAAAAATTACAGCAGTGACAATATTCTAAACAAATCCAAATTGTGTAAATGTTGATAAGATCTTAATCTAAGCTCCTTTTATCCTCTTATTATAAAATTATGATAAATATTGTAAAGAATACTCTCGAATTCTTGATTTATTATAGTTTTTGTTATACTGAAAGATACCTAAATATTGATATGTGGATTGTAAACGTAGCCGCGAGCAATGTATAATAATTGCATCAGAGATTCTGCTGGTTTGTTTGTACGTAGACTGTAGGCCTCTGAAAACAAACTTGGCTTGTAATATCTAATAAATAACTCAGGAATTTCCTTATGAACTGGCTATTTGTATTTGTACGACGATGTAGAACTGTAGATAAGTAACTGTTAGTTATAAGGATGACCTTATTGCACATATTTTGTCAAATAAAAGTATTATTAAAAGTATGTACGAATAATTTTACAAACTATATAAACTCAACAAACGCCTGCACTGGTTCAGCCAAAACTTTATTTAGTTTTAAGGTTAGAATTATCTCCCTTCAAACATTTGAGTAGGTTTCTCTATGTTTGTTTAAAGTAGTTTAATGGCAATATACTCTCAAAAAGCATCGTATAATAAATAAATTAAAATGGTGTATTTTAGGGGAAAATAAAGACCCTTTTTTCATAATATATGGGCCGACAAACAGACGGTCCTTCTGATGGTGGTCGCTGCCGCCTATGGACATTTGCAACACCAGGGGCATCGCATATGCGTTGTCGTTCCTGAGACGTGAAGTCAAGTGTCATGCGCCTGTAATTTCACCGGCCCCCGTACTTTTTTAACTGAAACACAATACTATAATGCACTACTCCTTCACGGTGGAAATGAGTAAGGTAGTACTTCCCAAGATGAACTCTGGACTAAGAGCTCTACTAATCTTAAAACCATAATTTGTATTAATATTTTTTCATCTCATTAATCTATGCTGTTGTTTCTATATAGCGTCGATACTTGTAGGTTGTTAGTGAGTTACTTTTTAACATTTTCATGTTCAGCGCTTCCAAATTGTTCCTTACGTTGCATTGTAGTGATACAATGATGTCGCCGACAATGGCGTAATGGTAGAAATAAAATACCTATAACAGGACTGCAATCGGTGCACCATTGTCCATAAATACAATACAAAAGAAATTCGAATTTAGCGATACGGTATTTTGTTGCAGATAAAAGAAAACCTAATCCTAATAATAGATTTAAGTTTGAATTATCGCTCTTTTATCTGTAACAAATCCTATTTAACCTTGTTTATTCTCAAATCGCCTTCTTTGTTGAGCTCAGCTAAAGACCAATGGGCCTGGGTTCAATTACCAGGTCGGGCAAGGTTCAATTAACGTTGCTTTATTGGAAATGTATGCCTGAGTAACTGCTTTATATCATGATGCTTACAACATGACACTCAGGTCACTTTTAGACTTTAATATCTTCGGCGCGATGTTGGTCTCAGACTGAAGCTTCTGCCTACCACTTCGGGGATAAGGGACATCAAAACCAACCGGTGTTTTGGCTTTGTATAGTATTCCACAATTCCCTTTTTGGTTGTGCAAGTATAAAGGCGTAGGTGACTTACCATTAGTAGGTCTATGGACCAGTAATTAAAGTTGACCATCTGCCTGCCAGTTTCCAGACTAAAACCAACATATCTAATATTTAACCTCAAAGAGGCCTCTGAACCAATTTAAATGTGGATTTTCATAACCGTATTTCTATGATATTTAAGAGAAATATTCTTTATTATTGAAATAACTAGTTTTAGTTAAAAAAAAATACAAATTGATAAGTGCATGTTTACAGGCACATGAGACAAATATACATTGTATATTCTTTTAATTGATTTATTAGTATAAAAAAAAATAAGATTTTATAGATTAAAATACATATAACTAATTAATAATAAATTAACTTTTTTATATTTGTTAAAAAAATATTAAAATAGTATTATTATTATTGTTGTTTACCTACCAGTAGTGATAACTTGGTAGGGATAAGTGTACCACTCGGTAATGGGCAGTGCACCTATCCCTACCGGTAGAAATAAATCGACAAAAAGTGCACTCATCCCTACCAGTAGTATATTACACCTGTTTTTTTAATTTCCTCATTTGATTTTATATTTATTACATTCTAACCTTATGGGAACGGAGTTAGAACATACGTACTTATCGATTAATTAACAATAAAAGCAATATTCATATCGCAACTAGGCATCTGTCAAATAAATATATATAGAGATAAATTTACCTACAATCGTATAAATTTCTAGACTCAGGTACAAATCAATAACACGTTTACGAATCTACCTAACCTTACATTAGTTACAGCAGAAATATCAAGGCTCAACTATATTTGGGAGGACAATTGCAAAGCTTAAATAAAATGCAAGTTTTCAATACTAGAATCGGTGGATGGAATAAAGTGCATGTGCTGTTACATAGTAAATAATTCTGGCGAGAGCTACGCCATCCGCACTTGCAATAAAACGAACAATGCAATTTAGCTAGTGCTGCATTCATGCGATGGCTTCTCTGTAAAAGTTGGTGGTTCCAACCGTGCGCAGCCCTCGATTACCGACACAACCGAATATAAAACTAAATAACGGTATCATAACACTGGCCCATTTAGTTTGTATCGTACATATTGAAATATGAGTATCAAAGTGTATAAAACTTCGACTACCTATAAAACACAAATGTAGTCAAGGTTTTTTTAATAATAGAATGTTTATTGATTGTCGCATCACAATGCAGCTGGTCAAAGTCTGGCGTTTCATAGTATATGTCAATTAATAAATAAGTAGTATTTTTCTGTTGACACTTTTATTGTTAACATGGATAGGCTTGCACAGTATCCCATTCATGTGGCCGTATATAACTTACCACCTCCTGTAAACACACTAGCATAGATGGAAACTAGTCAACACAGTTCCTCATAAAATGCAGCGAAGTCCGATTTGTGGGAATAGCGTATAAAAATTTCAAAGAGCCTGTATGCGCGTGCAGTGTCCACGGCCGCATCACTCGCCGCTTACATAAAACATGCAAATTGGTCCACTTCACTGGTGTGCAGTGCCTAAGTTCACTCGCTTTTGCACTTTTATGTAAAATTGAAGTCTATTAGTCATGTAAATATTGTTAAGCGTTGCTCTAACACACCTACCTCTATAGCGTTACATTTAAATATATTTTCTCTATTATATTTAAACGAGGCCAGCCAACGGTGATAGTAAGTAGGTACTCTACTCATCTACTTACACTTGCATGTGAGGAGTTACTAAAAAAGAGTACCTATTTGATTTTTTGTGACTAGCATTACATCATTCGTATACGTATTTTGTTCACCATTTATGGGGTTCCGTAGTTAATGCTGAACCCATAAATTTTTGCCATTTCATGTCGATCCGTCCGTCTGTCCGCGGCTTAGTTAGCACTCTTAGTAGGAACTAGAAAACTGGCGTATTGGTGAGATAAAATCTTTAAAAAAAAGATTATTAGGGTTTTAGGATTTCTCGTAAAGTGTGGATGAATTTATTTTTTCTCGTCTATCCCATGGGTGTCGATAGATAGGTCGTCCGTCGTGGACCGTATGCGAAATATTAAGGTTTAAAGTTGTAATTTATGTTAAAGCCAAGGACCCCCATGTACAAGCTAAACCGTTGTTTTTGGTTCGCATCATATTCATGGCATCAAAGTAAAGGTATATAGGGGAAAGTGGGGGAAATACGAGCACCTAAGGGAAAACTCAAATGAAACAGTGAAATTTAATCACATAGCTTCTTTAATCGTTTAATTATAAAGTTTATTAATGTATGCAACGAATTAACAAGACAACATTTATATTTTTTTAATAAAGTATGAAAATATGAATAAAAAACAAAACTCTTAGTGTTCGGCTTTCCCCGACTCTAGTCGGGTAAATACGAACACCAAGTGGGGTAATTACGTACGTAGTTTACGTAACATTAATAACGACAGTGATCACATTTATAACCCGCCGATGTTGACTGTCCGTCGGTACAGTTCTCGTGAGCCCATTTTCCACACACGTAACACATGATCCAGTCTTCGACGGGGGGATCTATATATTTTTCTTCACAAAAAATACAAAAGAAGTCTTCATTTCTCTCCTTTTTTCCTTTTTCTTTTGTATTTTGACTAGCGTTATTAAATTCTTTTATATTATTGAAAGGTAAAGTCAGCATAATGATTCCATGTTCTCTGCATAGTGAATAAGCATCAAGACTTATGTGGCTTTCATGGTTATCCAATATGAGCAACACTGGATCTTCTTTTGAAGGCTTTGCATATGAAATGAAGTGGTGTAACCAATCAACAAAAAGACTTTCATTTATCCATCCAGAGTCTGACACAGCTCCAATCATGTTAGGGTTACTACCTTTTAGTAACAGTGGATTCATGCGTTTTCTTTTAAAAATAAAAAATGGTGGAATGTATTGACCGGCTGCACTAAATGCACAAACCACTGTTGTTGTAGATCCCCTTTCGGCACTTGTTGCCTTACCAACTTGTTTCTGACCTCTTACTGCCACTATTTTCTTTTTTTTCTGGACTGTTGATATACCTGTCTCATCGACGTTAAACATTTTATCAGGTTGAATATGATATTTCTCTCGTATGGCCTTCAAATTATCATAAAAAACTTGAACGTCAGTTTCATTGAATGCTGTGATACGATTCAGTGAAGTCGCCTCAGGTGTTCTCAGAGATAGGCTGGGGTGTCTTTTCATGAAACTGTAATACCAGTCTTTCCCGGCTAGCTGTTTTACTCGGTCGAAATTATGAGGAAGTTTGTTCATCTCAGCATATTGGTACGCAATTCGGCGAATTTTTTTTATGGTTAGCCCGTAATAAAGTTTACTGCATTTTATTATATAATCCACGAGTTCAGCTTCTTGCTCGCCTGTGAATAAAGTTTTTCGACCAGCTATTGGCAATTTAATCACTGGTTTCTTTAGGTGATCAAAAATGGTAGTTTTTGGAATATTATAAGTTTCTGCAGCTTTGCCGATGGTAAGTTTATTGGTTTGAACATCATTTATAGCCTTTTGGAGATCTTCTAGACTGTATTTCGTCACTGTTTTTCGTTTGTAATTACGAGGCATCTGGAACAATAACACATTATGGGGTAATGACAAACGGTCGAGATTACCCGACATGGAGTGTTCGCCTTTACCCCGCCAAATCGAAAAAAAAAATTGAGTTGAATATTTTAGGTTATATTACTTTTGCCGATTACGTCATTGCTATTTAGCAGTTTATTATGTAAGTATTCCAGTAAGTAAAAGTTAAATAAATATTGTTAATAAAAATCAAGTAATATCAAGTTGCATTTACGAAAAAATTACATCAAAATCATGCAAATTATAACAAAATGCATACCTTAATAAGTACGTGCGTCCACGTCGCTCGGGTTGTTGACTGGCACTAGTGGTGGCGTTATCTTCGAGACAGCGACGAGTGAAATATGCCTATCTCTTTCTAACATATCAGAATCGTCGCGTTCGGGTTTACCCCGCGTTCGCGTTTACCCCACACTCCCCTACGAAGTTAAAAGGAAAGCTAAGAACTATAAAGCAAATCAGTAAATGGCTCACCTCTGGGAGCTCTTCGTTTTTCGTTGAAACAACATACACTTAGGTTTATTGTAAGTTTGGAAAACATGAAGGTAATCTCTAAAACTACTTATCCGATTTCTATGATAAAAAGCTACATAATACCCGTGGAAAAAAACTATGATTTTATGATTATACTATCTGTCCCCCGCGGTTTTACCCGCGTTCCTGAGGGATATCACACTTTCCGGGATAAAAAGTACCCTATATGTTATTCCAGGATGCTCTATCTATGTGCCAAGTTTCAGCCATATCCGTTTATTAATTTTTGCGTGAAAGAGTAACAAAGATACTTACATACAAACCTCTTTATAATATTATATTAGTATTGATAAGTTAAGATCTTGGGTTGTTTAGTATAGTTATGACGGACCAGTTGCCTTGAGTTCCAAGCCACAAGGTCGTGGGTTCGATTCCCACCCGGACAAACATTTGTGTGCATGAACATGTATATTTGATCTGTGTCTGGATGTAAATATCTATATAAGTATACATTTAGAAAAATACTAGTATAGATGATAATGTTATATGTAATAATGTATATGTTAATAACAGTCTCCTTATAATATGGTACTTATTTCATCCTAATGATGGTTAATGTAAATTGTATTGCAATAAAAGATCAGTTATAATTGCCGTTTGGTGACAATAGACTGTTAAATGATGACGGATGGTCGGACGGCTGCGATTGTTTAGCTTTGGTGTGAGACTGAATAGCGAGCGTCCGACTCGATAATGAGCTTTTGAAGCATTTAATGAGTGCGTTTAGTCCCCTTATTCAGCTAATACGAACTTCATCGGCGAACGACGCAACGAAGCCTCCGAAAACCGACCTCTCACATAATTGTGTAGTTAGTGAAAGAGACACACCATGAAAGCCGCGACGAGACATCCTCTAGCTCTAGTGTAATTTTACCTTATAGAATGACACCCTAGTTCATTCTTAAAAACCTTCACTAAACAAGTTCATGCCGGTCTTTGTGCTGCTTGAAAGTACCCACTTTAAGTTGCTGTGCTATCTTGAAATGCTAAAGTTATTTATATGTCTCTATTCTACATTTAATTTATGTCTTTTATGAGACACAATTTATTGTACCAGCATCCGCTCTGCTGTGTTACCAGCGATGCCAGACTAATAGTAACTTCGCAACCCTGTCAGCCATTCTCGTGAAAAAGTTTTGTCGATCGGCGATACATAGGAAGCAAAGACACACCAACGAACAAACAAAACTTAAAATAACTTCACACGTATCCGAAGAGGTTGTTACATTCTACGGATTTTTAATTCCCAATGTATTTAAAATTATCTATAATATATGTTTCTTTTTTTATGGGATATTAATTTACACATGGCCATCTGATCCCAAACTAAGCAGAGCTTGTGCTATGGAAACCAGATAACTGATATACTACATATACTACTTTTTTTTTCTAAATACATACATTGTATAGATATTTACACCCAGACAGAGAACAAACAGACATGTTCATGCAAACAAATGAAGCCGCGACCTTCGACTTGGGAGTCAGGGTCGCTAACCACCAAGCCTAGAACGGCTGGAAAGATTTTGACAGGAGTTTCAGTAGTAGATAGCTGATGTAACAAGGAGTATTAGGCTACTTTCGGATACGCGGGTGAAGCTGCGAGGGACAACTAGTATAGAATAATGGATTTGTTTATAGACAAGCAGCTTGGCAGCTAATGTGTCAATACCACACAGTATTGGAAGTTGGTTAGAATTCACATTATCTTTAGTTTTTTAGTTTTAGTCTTTAGTTTAAAATTGTATATAAAAAAAATACACTTTCTATTATTTGGTAGATAGCTAAGAAGTATCAATATTATACCACCGAGACTATTATTGGGTAGCTTAAATATATCCAATACTAAACTAATACCAATAACCAATACTAATAAATAATATAAAAATAGTATGCATGAGTGTACATACTTACTTGCTATATTTTATTTCTTGGATGGCTTAACGTCTTAATTTTAAATATAACCTACCGTTGGTCATTTTAATAACGCCACCGTGCTCCTTGTAATTACCTCTAGCCTCTAGCAAAAACAGCATTAAAACACAAGTAAAATTTTGAAAAAATTAAGAGCTGACCTTTCTGCGTCGCTTTGGGAGTAGATAAAGTTTGTTCTGTCGAAGGTGGCTTGGTAAAGATTAACCGCGGCGTGGTGTCACGTCGACTTCATCAATTATCCCTCGGCCCCCGCTGTCGGGGCCTCGCGGCCCCTGCTGGCTCAACCAGATCTAAGGACACGCCTCCTAACATCTGCATCGAGACAGGACCTTTGGCACTTTACGAATGATTGATCTCACCACTATGTCTCATACATTTTTTTAACTTTTTGAACATTATTTTTATTAGTGTATGCGATGTTTGAAAGCGTTTACTTAAAAGAAAGTGAACTGTAAGTAAGATTTCCAGTTCAGTGGAATCGATTATCTTTTATATTTTATTGGTTTCCAAATACTCTAGTAAAAATAGTATTAGTACCAGGAGAATTTTAGCCTTAGTAGTTATTTTGTAGCAGTAGCGGTAATATTTCTGAAAATAATTTAATTTTAATGAAATATTTTTATTAAAACACGCGTTCACAGAAACTTGCAATACAAAGTCATGAGTTGTTACAAGTATAAGTTTGTTGAGAAGCATTGTCGGCAATAAACTCAGCAATGTCTCTTTTCATAATAAATTTAGTTTGTTTATATTAGCTACTATCTACTACTGTCAGCATAGAGTGAACGATAAAGCTTCAGTATCGTCATTAAAATATACATGATATTACGGTAGAAGGCTTCTACTAAAACGATCGAGGACGACCTTCATTGTTTCAATTTTATTTTTTCTAATGTAGGATTTTGCTATAATAAGGTACACTCACTCATAGAAATTAACCTTGCATTTTAGGAGTTTATAGGTAGATAATGGTTACCTAGTTATATTCATCGTCATAATCATCATCAGTTACCGACCCGATCATTTAAGGCTGGGGTAATTTGTATGTTTTCATTTATTCGGGACATTACATATTTTAAGCGATTTGGCAGGTTCTTTAGCTGGACTTTTGTGACATGTGTCATTTTTGTCATCACCCTAGATTCACCTCATTAGTTGGGGTGGTCCGATTTGTCACCGCTACCACATGCATTTATTAATAAATAAATTAAAATAACTAATATTAACAAATTTAGAATAAGTATTATCTTCAATACCATTGTGAGTCAATTTTATCTTCTACTTGAAATTATTCTGTGGTTAAGTACATTTATCGGTAATACAAAGTCGTTAAAATAACTCGATTTATAAGACTGGTATAGCTTTTAACGAACAAGCAAGTAGTTGCAGCGAGTGGTCACAGCCCCCGCAGATCTGGAACGCAGTGATCATTGTTGCATTGTTTATCGTTGCACAATTATGTAGGGATTGGCGCTGAGCACGCCGCTGAAAACAAATTGAATGTATTAAGCTCCCGCACAACTTTATACTTCGCGGTTTATATCCATTGTTTACGGTACACGTGTGTTGTTCAAGTTTATGTTCGAATTATTGCTTAAAACGATGTATAGTGTACGTACGTATGAGATTGAAACAATGGACGACTGTGCTCACTGTAGACTTTGAGAATTAAGTGGGATTCGAATTAATTACAAATAAATTAATCTTTATGCCCACACTTTTTATAATATAACTAGCTGTCTACTGCGGTTTACCTCGTGTTCGTGAGGAATGTTTATCCTGAGATAAAAAGTATCCAATATGCTATTCCAGGTGATAAGCTATCTATTTGTCAGGTTTCATCCAAATCAGGTTGGTAGTTTTAGCGTAAAGGAGTAACAAACATCCATACTTCCATCCTCACAAACTTTCGCATTTATAATATTAGTAGGATATTTTTCAATTGCTATCATTATTTAAGCAAAGTATTTTCAACGACACCACTCTATTTTTAATTTGGTATATATAACTGAATTAATATACAAAGTTATCTTATTATTCGAGGGGAATATTTGCGGTCCGTAAAAATGACGACTAAAATATTGTAATTGGAGTGGCCGATGGGCCGCGGTCGGAGCGGTGCGGCGCGGCGGCGTGGTGCGGTGTCGGGTGGAAGTGCGCTCAAGTGCCACGACCTTTCTCCTCTAATGGATACCGAAAACCTTCTTCACTTTTACGCGAAAAATCTTTTTGGAAAATAAATGAATCCATACCGTATGTAAATCGCACGACGTCGAAAGTTTTTATTGAAAAACTTGAGGAACTGATGAAAATGGGGCCGCTACGTTTAAGATATCTCCGTTCATCTTATGAATGTGATACCGACTGAATTCCAAATGTTCTTACTTCTAGAAATGGACTTACTTAAATTTATGATATTCTTGTTTACCTATGTAAATTACTTAGCAGTGCGGGCACCAATTAGAGTTCAACGTAACATTCATCTTTATTAATGCGTTTGACAAATATTAATATAAAAAAAGATTTAATCTACTTCTTAATTACTCTTTTGGATTTAAAAATAGCCATTTAATAAATATCAACTGATTTATCAAATACGTATGAGTCAACAAACACCGATTAAAAATTCAACGAGTTTTGTTGAAAGGTCTGATGTCATAATTAAGTTATTTAAGATTAATTAAAGGCGAGTCGAGAGGGCTCACAGCGCTCTGTGCTGAGTCTTAGGATGGAGTGGCCCTCCGCAGAGAGGCTGAGTAATTGATAAAGCTAACCCTACTGTCCTTAATCACGGTCAGCTCAAAGCTAAAGTTAATAAATAGTTATTTATTAAGTTGTCTACAAACTTCTAAGTAAGTCCCGGCTTGGGCCTGTCGTGTTTACTTTATGAGGTCCTTATGTATGTGAGGAGAATGTCAGTGGGAGTACTTCACCAAGTTCATAATACTAATATGTTCTAAGGTATGTTGTACATAACAGGTATTGAAACTGGAATAAAAACTTCGCAATTGTGAGTTCTTGAAACCCAGACATAGGACCTACAATAAACCAAGATAATTTTGTATTCAAAAGGATCACTTTGGACCGACAAATATTTCAATAGGATTTAATGTTTTTTGGGTAATCATTTTTATAAACGTTTAAATTTGAAGGCTGACGTATTTAAGTAAATTTATTTTCTCGATATAATATTATTATTGCTTTTCTTTTATAAAAAACATAAACCTGAAGCAACAAGTACATATTTTCACTATTGCTTTTGATCCCAAAGTAATTTTTTTATGAAATAACTTTTTTTAATTATTATCATCATAATTAACTCCACCTTAACATGTTCTTCAATAGCTAGTAGTATAAAAAATAACATTCCAAACGATTACACATCCATGAAATAAATTAAGCTATAAATAATAATTAATCTCATAATATTATTCGCTAAATTATAGATATAAAATTTGAATACCTTCTAAATAAGCTCGCTAATTATAATATCGCTTCGAGTTGACGTCGTGATGACTTGTTTATAATGCTATCCGTTATTTACGAGCCAGCATGTGACTCATACACGGGTAAGCTAGGCTACTTATTAATAAACATTCAAAAAATAAAATACCAACTTCCTTTTGCGTGCCTACAGACATAAAAGTTCTTCGTGCGTATCCTAACAGAAACATAAATTAGGTAAATTTATATAGAGAACATCCCCTTCGTTACAATATGTTCGTAACGACACCGAGGGTCAATGCGCAGTCAAATCTCCCCTGCACGAATTCAAGCGGCTCCGGGATCGGCGAAATTATCAAAACTTTTTAACTTTCAACTTTTCCTTTAAGCGAGTCGAGCGAGTGAGCTTTTTCATTCGGTGGAGCTTTCGTAGGTTCGCTTCGGACGAGTTCCGTCCCTGTCTCGCCCGAGCATCGCATCGGAGCATAGGCGAGCTTCGGTCGCTTCGCAGAGCCGTTGTCTCACATGTGCCGGTTCCAGCCAGCCGGGCCGATTCGCTGTTTCCTCTGTGAGGCGAATTTCAGTTAACGTCGCTGCGATGCCGGTGGCGCACGTCATGCCGGTCGCTCGCCGACAACAGTACGTTACCACGATCGCGGAACACTTCTTTCCCAACTAATAAATCAGGCGAACCGAACGAACTAAACCCTCACGAACAGATTATAACTCGATATGAGATAACAAGCTCGCGGGACGACTCCGGTGATTAATCACTGAAGTCAGTTCAACTCGAATGATTCGAACGGAAGCATAATCTTCGAGTTTCGATTTAGATGCGCTACGCGTAAAGTAAACAGACTAACATTGTTCAAGTTTTTTGAAGTAGTTTGTCGAGTCACATAAATAGTTCAGCGTGCGAGTTACTTAAAAAGTACGGCATCGTATGGAGGATTGATGCTACAATGTTATTGAGAAGCGCGAGATTCGTATAGTAGTCTCGAGTGTGGCGTGGATGTGTCCGGATAGGTAGAACTTTTGTGCAGGATGGGTGGCGGTGGAGGTCAGTGGACCGCGGGGGTGCTGTGGGCAGTGTTGGCGGCGGCGCTGGCCGACTCCTGGACTGCTTTCCAGGAGCAGCCATGTTGCCGGCCCTTGTCACACCATCGAGTTCGGCATCACAGAGGTGAGTCATTGGTTCGAAGTTAATATTCACCTACAACAAATTAGATGATACAGACTCGTCGTGATGATTAGTCATAGGTCGGTAAAGTAGACTGATAAATCTATAGGTATGTACGTATATTGTTTAACTGTAAAACAAGATAGAACAATACGTATTTGCACCTTACAAACTTATAAAAGGTACACTTTAGATTGTTAAATTAGTAATAGATCATAATTGGGGCGATGATTCAAACGGTCACAATTTAAATGGGTTAAAATAAGCATAGGTTACTTAAACCTGTCTACTACTACCTGGTCGCTATTATTATTGTATCTAATTTACCTAAAGGTTGTACAATTTTAGTGTCGTGCTGTGTATGTTTATTTAGAAGTATGTATAATTGAATTTAAATAAATTTACGTTTAACTAAAAAAAGAAAAAAAACTTTTTTAATAAACTTAAGAGATATGATATTAATATTAATTTTAAGTTGCAGGTAAAAAAGTTTAAACTTATTTTATTTTAATAATAAATTGAAAAATCTAAACCTAAATATGTATGATCAATGACTGATGAACAAAAAAAAAATAACAATGTAATCTGTGAATAGCAAATCAATAAATAATTAAAAAGGGCTAATATGATATAGTAGTAAATAAACTTGTATGTGAGATGTAGGTATAACAGTCCCAGGAATATATAAACACAAATAATAATACACATATAATATAAACACAAATAATAATAACACAAATAATATAAACACAAATAAATAATAATACGGGTTGACTAGATACCAGTCTGCTCATTGATTAAAAATAAATGAAATATGACTGGCCACAAATAGCCAAAGATTAAAAAAAATATATATAAATAATTAAATATATATATGGCTGATTTCTCCCTCGTTGTCGAGATATTAAATGTATCCCAGGATAATAACATAGCCTATATCCATAATAATAATTAACCTAACGAAAAGTGAAATAATATTCCAAATAGGTGCCGTGGTTGCGGAGATTATCCACATATAAACAAACTTAGAAAATCCGCTCTCTTTATGCTATTACTGTAAATAAAAGTTAAACAAATTAATCTTAACATTATTTAATAACTTACAAATAACATTTATTCTTTTAAAGTTTGTCTGGTATAATTTTATTAGTTTGGAGTTTCATATCTTCTTGAACGAGTTCATTTATCAGATATACAAATAAATCGTTTTTTAATGTACCTAAGCGTAGTTCAATAAACCTTTATTTATAACAAAGCATTTAAACAGTAACATTCATAATAATCAGCTCTTACTCCATATAGTGTTGAAGAAGAACTGGTTACCTGCTGACGTCATTTTTAAAACCTCCAAGCACCTTTTAGGCCTCCATCTGTATCAAACTGCTGTAAATTTGACTGGCGATACCATTTTAAATGTAGTTTATGGAGAAGGGTCCCATCATGGTTGCCAACAGGTTTAATTAAAGATTAAATTATTACTTAATCCGTTTCAAATATATATGTATAGCTATGAGTTCTCATTCTTGGGGGTGATAATGAGCGTGAACATATTAATAAATAAATATCCTGGGACATTCTTTACATACGGCCATCTAGTCCCAAACTAAGCAGAACTTGTACTATAGAAGTACATTTTTTTCTCAATGTATACTTATATAGATATTTGCACCCTAACACAGAACAGACATGTTCATCCACACAAATGTTAGTCCTGGGTGGAAATCGAACCCGCGACCTTCGGCTTGGCAGTCAGAGTCGCTAACCACTAAGCCAACCGGCCTGTCAAATTATACACATGTCACATATTATTAATGTTTAATAATATAAGTAACTTTCTCGGTCTCGATCTATCATTTGAGCCATCTACTCTACATACAGTCTATTGTAGTTTGTTTTACCTAGTCAGTTATTATATGTGCTAGTATTAATATAGAAATATTTGCAATAAAGCGCATTTCCATGTTCGCATACATATTTAATTTTAGGCAACGTATAGCCGTCCCGAATTCCTTTTGGACATCGAGGCGAGACGAAAACAATTTGCCGTCATTAGGAAAGTAGCTAGCATTCCCTACTGACGCGTCGGCATAAAAAAAGCTTGCTCATATTGCTTTGATATATACTGTCGTACCTAGGTACATATATTACTCCTACCTGTCTCATACCAACTTTTATGTCATTACTTAGGTATAACCTAACACTGAGACCTGTTTGTTTAGCGAGACTTTAGGTAAATTATGAGTCTATAGAATGTAATAAAATAAACAATTGCGGCACTAATTCTTATTATACCAAATGGAAGTCGTTGTCTATGGCTATCTTATCTGCTTTCGAGTCTATGGTAGCCTATTCACTGTTAGTTTATCCTCTGTTAGCTTAAGCTACGGTAGTGTATTAACTGTGTGTATCTGCCCTCTTTTAACTAAAACCTTACAATCCACTAACCATCTCATCAAACTAGCATGATTTTAAGAAGACACTTATCTATTACTAGCTTTCGTCTCACGGTTTCACCCGAGTTCCAGAAGGATCGAATGTATCCCTGTATTAAAATATAGCCTATGTTACTCAGGAATAATTTAGTATTCTCATGGTCAAAGTATTATTAAAATAGGTCCATAGTTTTTGAATTTATTCGTTACACACATACAAAAATACAAATATTTATTTATTATATTACTAGCTGTCCCCCGCGGTTTCACCCGCGTTCCCGTGGGGTGTCACATGTATTATACATAAAAACCTTCCTCTTCAATCACTCTATCTATTAAAAAAACCGCATCAAAATCCGTTGCGTAGTTTTTAAAGATTTAAGCATACATATAGGGACATAGGGACAGAGAAAGCGACTTTGTTTTATACTATGTAGTGATTAGTGTAGATAAAAAACTTTTATTTTATTGCTATTAAACAATAAAATGAAATCGATTAAGTTCTTAATCAATTGATTTCTGTAGCTAATAATCCTAATCACTTGTGAGAACTGCGAACGTTCTGAAACTACTATTTTAACGAGGGACTTCGTTACAAGGAGTTCTTAACATCGTTTCGAGCAAAAAACATTATGCATGCTGAGTCCAATTCCCTTGGCCCCTGGCCCCCCGCCCCCGGGCAAGCCGGCTGCGGGAAGGAGATCACTGCGGACCGGTTCCACGTGCGTGCGCTCGCGCAGGTAATTGACTCGGCCGCGCTCCTCACGGCTAAATTAAGTTATAAGAGAGCTAGTGTAATCGGACCATAAGCTTTGCCTTTATTTTTTTATTCTGTTTGAATACATTTTAATGGTCTTCCCGATTAGGCTAACCCGAGACTTATATTTGCAGAACTTTTGGTTTTTTATCAGTTTACATTTTATTTAACGTTACTTTCTTTTTATAAATCTATTACGAATATGTTATTACAATTAGTAGTCATAAAAATAATTAGGAGGTTGAGATACGATCACATTGAATATGTTAAGTAGATACACGCCTCGGTAAAATATTTTGAGGTAAAATAAGTAATAAGATCATTGAACTCTATTCGCAAGATTAATTAGCACGTCTTAAGAATTTATATTGAAAATTAATATTGTTGCTACGTACTCTGGTGAAGTAAGATGAGATTATAAATAAAACAAAAACATCTTAATATATTACACCTCCAGTAGTGTTACTGCGTAAACGGTATAGATACAATGGATGCACTTCAAATGGGAAACCAACGCGCTATGAATAATAATACGAGTATTTATTGAAATTACAGCTTATCTTATATGCCAGCGTATTTCAGGGTGTGTAATCTCATCAGAACCCAAACAGTTTCTTCATGTCTGTCATGTCTGCCTGTCGCGGCCATTTTTAGGGTTCCGAACCCAAGACGTAAACCCTATTACTAAGACTTCGCTGTCCGTCTGTCTGTCTGTCACCAGGCTCTATCTCATGAACCGTGATAGTTAGACAGTTGAATTTTTTACAGATGATGTATTTCTGTTGTCGCTATAAATACTATATATACTGAGTAGTAGAGCTCTTAGTGCAGAGTTCGTCCGGGGAAGTACTACCACCTTACCCATTTCCACCGTGAAGCAGTAGTGCACTTGTATTACTGTGTTTCGGTTAGAAAGGTAAGGGGGCCGGTAAAATTACAGGCACATGAGACTTAACAACTTCACGTCAAAGGTTCGACAACGCATTGGCGATGCCCCTATTGCAAATGTCCATAGGCGGCGGTGACCACTTACCATCAGGTGGACCGTCTGCTTGTTTGTCGGCCCAAGTGGCATAAAAAACTATACATAAATAAAGTAATATATCAATACTAAAAAACCGAATAAAATAAATATTTAAGGGGGCTCCCTGCCGGTTGTAGACATGATTGTTTTGTCGTTTTTACAGATAATGGTACGGAACCGCACTTGGCCGGTTTTTTTGTATAGATGTTCGAAGAATATCCTTAGTTAAGATCGTTTGTTACCGCTCCAGGTGGTACACACTTAAATGCCACAATGCCACTTTGGCTACATTTATTCAAATAATCCATTTACAAGAGTATTCTACTAATAATAAATGTGAAAGTTTGTGTGTATGGATGTTTGTACTCTTTCATGCATAAACTACCACACGGATTTGGATGAAACTTGGCACATATATAGAAAATGCCCTGGAATAACACATAGGATATTTTTTGTGCCGGGAAAATGTTACATCCCATGGGAACGTGGGTCCAACCGCGGGGGACAGCTAGTTGCTTATAATATTAGGTTGGCCTATATGCAGCTAAATTACTGTGTAGGTAACAGAACTTGTGTGACTCGTGTTTAGTTCTTATGATGGATGATGAAGCCTGCCGATACGTAGTTACAGGTACTTCATAACGGAACAACGTATCCTTACCCTATTTAGGCTTATTGAAACTGTCTTGAGATTTGAGGGGATATCAACAATAGGAGCAATGCGGGTCTAATGTCATCTCATCATAATGATTAGACAGATTATCTAACTACCCGTTTAATTAATGTCTGACGTTAATTCATCAAAATAATGGGTAATTTGTTAATTAGTTTTAAACGTAACGTTTCTGTTAAGGTGCTCATCGATAACTTTCATTTGATATCTAGTCATCATCATGATCATATCAGCCCAGGGATGTCCACTGCTGAATATAGGCCCCTTGGATTTCCACCTCGAACGGTCTAGAAAAGAAGAGTGATATCTAGTGGAGAAGTGAAATATCTTTACCTGAGTTTCAATGCGTTACTTTTAATCTAATATATACGTTTTCTTGTGTCGTCATAAGCCCTAAGATACTCTTTGGGGAGAGAGATTCTAAGATAACTTATTATGTCAAAATCGGGTCATCGTTTGGGCTGTCCGTGGTAACAAACTATCACCGTTACATTCATACTCGTAGGAATATTATAAATACACTAGGTGACCTGGCAATCGCTGTTTTGACGTATTCATTTAATTATAAACTTTATTATTATATTCGATTGCCATCTTGCAACCCTATTGGGGATCTGTGGGTGCAACAGAATAATATAAAAATCGCGATTAAAAAACAGGGGTTGGTGATAGAAAGGTGAAAATTTAGGGTTGTAGGTATTTTTACACTATAAAAAAAAAATTGTCCAAAAAATAAAAATAATTTCTTATCGCTTGGGGTTATGAAAAATAAATAGTAGCCGATTCTCGGGCGTACTGAATATGCATATAAAATTTAATAAAAATCGGTCAAGCCGTTTCAGAGTATACTCGTACATTGTGACACGAAAATTTTATATATATGATATACAGTGAGATTAATAATTCTTTATCTCTAACATTTTCGTTAGTTACTAACATATACCTATATAATAATAATAATAATAATTTATTTATTTCTCTCTTTACAAAGGTTCCTAATATCTAGGTAAGTAGTTAAGATTAACATTAGACAGTTTATCAACGCTACTCCTTTGTGAGAGACTGGTGCCTGTACTAGGATACCCTGTTTTACAGGTCACCAGGACCCCACGCCGCGGACATATGTACTGTTTATTAAATAGTTACTTCCAAACTACGAGCAACACATAAATATGGCAAAAATAAAATGAAATGAAGTATAATTAAATTAAATTTAGTTAATAAGGTTGGCAAAGCAAAGATGTATTTGGATGTATGTGGTTGTGGCTGTGGAAGTGTGAGTATGTGTGTGTATGTGTATGTGTTTGTGTGTGAGATATGTCAGTAAGACTCTCAAAACTCTAAAAAGCAATAAAAATTAGTAGTTATTTTATGGTAAAAGATTTTAATATTCAATTATAATGTTATCGGTATTTAATACAGCTTTTTATTAGGCATTGCGGTTTTTGCTGCGAGCAACAATAAACGCTTTGGCTGTTTCTCTTGGCGTGTGGTCTCACATCGCAGAGAGTTCGACCAATCGTTCTGACAGCGCCCGCCGCTGATCTTATCACTATTTAATATAAACCTATTTACTAGAGCCCCGTATACGGTATAAGATACCGCTACGAGTGGGTGGATAGGTTAAGCACCCAAGGGTATTGAGTTACAAAAACTATCAAAGCTTTTATATATTTGCGGCGTTCACAAAGGTTTCATGTGGTTTACCTGGGACATGATAAATATGTTGGTTGATTTTTATAAAAATACGGGTAAAGTGATGGGTTTATAATAACTTTGTTATATTTTTTTGCTGATTTGTTTATAAAATAAGTAAGTATGAAATGAAATGTTCATTCAAACGGGCCTTCACAGGCACTTAGGTATGGTCAGACTCTAACACCGGTATGCTTTTTATCCGCAATGACATAATCGTGAAAAGCCATTTGCACGAATTCTATTGATGTATCTATGGATGTTTGGTACTCTTTTAAGCAAAAACTACCGAACGGTTTGGATGAAACTATGCACATATATAGTTCATTACCTGGATTAACACATAGAATACTTTTATCCGCGTAAAGTGTAACCAACCTTGGATCCGCGGGTAAAACCGTGGGGCACAGCTACTATTACTATACATGCAAAAAATTATCAGCATTTAATGTAGTTCACTACTGTTTTGTTTGTATTGTTAAAGTATGTAGATATTCCTTACAGCGGAGTTGAGTTTAAGACCTTTACATATAGTTGTATTGCAGGTATATACATATATAGGTACGGCAATGTTATTGCTTACTTACTGTTATACACTCTCGCACGTTACTCCCGAGCAAAGTCTCTAATATCGTACGGAGTCGTGTAGGGATTTCCTTGTGCTGTGTTAAACGAGCTTTATTGGGCGTGTAGCGTCGCAAGCAGCAGACTCGAGGCTTGTGTAAATCGAACTGACAGTCCTGTCTCAGATTGACTGACGTGGCTTGAACCGCTTTATCCGAGGTAAATCGCTTTACGTGCGGGTATCTACCGTACTGTAATTTAAACTAGCTTTGTTCAACTTGAAGTTAACCTTTTGATAGGTATTGGGTATGCGTTAATTGTTATTTATTACTTTCATACTTACCTACAAGTATAAGTTAGTATTTAAAGACATGGTGATGTTCTACTAGGAGTACCGTGAAAACTGCCATGTATATAAAAAAAAGTATTTTTTTAGTATATAAACTTTTTTTATGTGGTATCATTTGACTTCCCTGTTCTCAAAGTAGTCGCATCTTACAGTCTCTGTGTCTCTTATAGGTTGTGGTGTGGTGGAATTCTTCACTACCACGATATATGTAAAAATATAATTTTGGTACTAGTACCTGTCCAGCGAGTTCTCGAGGAATATAATTTTTTCTCGGAATAAAAAGTATTCTATACATAATTCCAAGGCATGCTCTATAAGTGTGCTGTTTCATTAAAATCCGTTTACCAGTTATTTCATTAACTCTGAAATATAAACCAATATTTTCGCATTTTTAGTAGGACAGGATAATCTAAGAGCTAAAATTAATTTATGTTAACAGTCTGTTGAATACTAAAGTGGTTGAAGGGTACTATTAAAATAAATCACATTTATAACAGAAGTAATAACATAAGGAAATTAGATATCCGAAGTATCTAGCCATAACATCGTAGATATCTATCTATACTAATATTATAAAGAGGCAATGTTTGTATTTGTGCAATTTGCATGTAGGAGGTAATCTCCGAAACTACTCATCTGATTTCAATAATTCTTTAATTAGTAGAAAGCTTATCTATTCCCGAGTGACGTAGGCTATGTTACCTATAGTCTGGACATAATATAAATCCCTCAGGAATTTAGGGGAAACTGCGGGACAAATAAATGTGATTGTACAGCGAAATAATTTTCTCTGGTTGTCTACACTTACAGCGACCTACAAAAAAAACCTAATCTGTTTACTAGTATTTAGACTGACGAAATACTAAATCTTTGGTAGCTGCTAGATGTAGTTTATTCTTCGATTTTCATTCATTAGAACGAGCCCGATATTTGTCGTGAAGTGTATAAAGATGTTTGCATCACTAGACTATGAACGCATAAAAAAACCGAGTGCGTGACGGACTCGCGCACGAATGGATCCGTACCTTTATCTATATTAAAGCGAAAAAATCATGTCTGTAGTATGGAAGCCACTTTAAATATTTATTTTATGTTTAATTTATTGTTATAGCGGCAACAGAAATACATCATCTGTGTGTCAAAATTTCAACTGTCTAACTATCACGGTTCATGAGATACAGCCTGGTGACAGACGGACAGACAGACAGACAGCAGAGTCTTAGTAATAGGGCCCCGTCTAAACCTTTGGGTACGGAACCATAAAAATGAAAGTTTTATATTTTTTTAGAAAGCATAAGATGTTATCATAATTTTGTTTATACGCTTTTACATTACCGGCTAACTTTACAGCACCCCTATTATCACATTGAGGATCGTAAAAGTGCACATGTGTTCGATACCAGTAACTACTTATCTATCGTGTGAAATGCGACAATAGTGGAGATAAGTGCTACGTAGGTAGAGCTATTTACTGCTCGTTAAGTACCAGAGCATAAGTAGTTGACGTGTAATAACATAGATGACCACTTAACTGTAATTGCATAATGTTCACCTTTCCTGATTTTAAGTAGGTCGGTCATATTGGTAATCAATGCTGGTTTCACGTTGAAATTGTGAATAAATTATAATATAACAAATATGACAACCGTTCAGGGTAGAACCAGTGAATTCGATTGTCTTACATGTGTATAAATGAAAAGAACAAGGTGTTTCGTAAAGACACATGATAGAAGTGAAGATTGTATTTATCATTATTAATTTTTTTGTCACACAAAAAAGTTGTCAATTAGATTTTCAAAGCCGTCAGAAGATTCACTTCAAAAATATGACCATTTCAATTCGAGGTAATATAGTACAGCAAGCTAATATTGATAATGACATACCGGTGCTTGGAAAACTTACTTCATTCATTGTAGCTTCAGTAACTTTAAATTTGACCTTCATAAGTGCCTTCCGAGGGCCTAAACTGAATAAATGGTTTTGAATTTTGAAATTTTTTTTTTGACTCCATTTGACCGAAATACATTTACACCTAAAATATTTTGTATCATAACTTTATATAAATTTTACTAGTTGTGCAAATGATTTGTCACATGTATTTACTTAAACGTTGTACAGCAAGCAAATTTTGATATTGAAACTAAAATCATTCATAACCTCCAAGACATTTAAACCAAATAAGTTTTGTATCACCACTAGATATAAATTTTACTAGTAGTACAAATGAATTGTCTCATATATTTACTCTAACGTTTGTTGTAACGAAGCTAATGGGAACGATATCGTCGGATACAAGGACGGTGACTATTGACTCTGGTATTCAAATATTGGGTCCGCTGTCTCACCGATAAGAGCGGTAACATGACGCTTTACCGGTGTACAAGGGGCACTACTCGGACGGGTGGACCTTGTACAATCAGTTTCCCGACGCCCGCACCGCTTCTAACAGCCACAGAAATGCTTTTATTACCAAGGTATTCAATAGACATTGTTACTGTCAATACCAACATTCTCAATAGCTGAGCTGGGACTTATCTGACTCGATGTAGATACATGTAAATACGTATTTACTGGGTACTTGGTTATCTCTGTTATACGGGTAGAATCGGTTATGGTTAGCTTTTCTTCTCACACGGTTCAACTTTAATTCTACGGTACGGACGTTGACAGGCCGTAAAGGTTGTGAAATGTGTTTTTTTTATTACAACACATAAAATCGACATTAATTTCGTAACACCGGGTTTCGGAATAGCAAGATGAATTCTGCGATTTGTTTTATTAAATAGAATGAGGAGTAATTTTTTTTTTTTTGGCAAGTTTTTTTTTAATTTTATTCAACTATTAAAAAAATTTTAATGGACCGTCCTTAATAATCGAATTATATGTTTATTGGACTCGTTAAATATTTTTGACGCATGTTGTCCCTTGTTGTTGCTCGGAATGAAAATAAAATGTTTATTAATACCGGCAAATACCTGAATTCTATCATCCCGCCATGTTTCAAATTCAGGTACAATGGTTTGTGCCTACAGCCTACGTAGCGCTCTATATTTCGCATTTCAGTGAATCGAATTAAATTTCGATGTACCTAAAAGCAACGTGAACAATAAATTGGCAATTATTTCCAATTTTTTGTGCAATTCATACCCGCCGGGTTGTGTTTATGGCAACGCTTAGTTGAGTGGAATGATTGTGTAAAGCTGTTGGACGGGCTCCAGCAAGCGGGTGCGCCGCGCGAGAAACAAACGCCACAAATAAAGTCAAATAAGTGAACCCAGCAGAATGGCCTCCCGATGCACTTGTTTGAACGGATTTCAACCATTTTATGGGAACGCCATAAAAAATTCATAACAACGTTATGAATATAAATATATCGTCCATTTAGGGACGATTGATCTATTGAATTGATCGATTGAATACTGTGTAGAACTATAACTTAATTTGATCTTCTATGTGTATGATTTAAATGAATGAGGCATGGCGATTTAATTTGGCATGTTGTTTCTAATATTTGCATTTTTTTCGTGGTTTTACGCGCGTTCCAACATAAGAAGCAGCCTATATCCTGTCAGCTATCATGATGTAAAAGATCGAAGAAATAAAAAAAAAATCTTTACTGTATTACCTTAAATGGATATTCCAAAACTCAACCCGAGTTTTGGAATATCCATTTTAGTTAGTATAGCTTTGTACTTATGGTATATTTACACCAAGATTTGAGATAATCGGCTAGTGTAATATTTTTGTCACACAAAGTTTAAGTTCCCCTCCACGTGGGGTCGAATAAGATCTAATCAGATGTTTCGAAAGGGGTGAAAATCACTTTCAAAGATTTCGTTACTTAGATACATACATACAGGCGAAGAATAATGAAAGAAAATGATGAAGAAATAAAGTTACGCGCATTTTCTAATTATTTTGCTTTTTTTGTTGTCTTTTTTTATTTATGACGGGGTTGCGTGCGATTGACCTCAATCACACCTAAGAAGATAAGTGAAGATGGGGCAGAAGATGGAGCTCGCTTTCCCGTTAGTACCCTATTCACTCTTTTTTTAAAGAGCCACAAGTTGTAAGGTACCTAATCATGTAACTCCCAAATCTCAAATATTTGTTGGTTCAATTTGTAAATTAAATTATTTGCTTCTTGGTTTATTTTTTTTGGATATGTATTAATTATTTTTTTCTAACTAGAAACTATTGCTTTTTGGCTAATGCTGTACACGCCTCTTACAGGTTTACGTATCAGAATCAAAATTATATTGTAAAATTACTAATGAAGTGGCAATATGAGAACTGTATCTAATAAATAAATAAATGAAACTTGAGAGGTGTCAAGGGACACCCGGATGGAACGAAGATACGCATTGGAATTGACCAAAAAGCTGAGTTTAGGTTCAGTGTTGAGAAATACTTGCAATCTCACGTCTTTAGTGTTAGGTCTTCAATAAAAGATCAAAACTGTGCTAATAATTACTATTTATACTAATTTATAAATGGAACAGAATTTTAAACATGTTGTATGTAGCCTTTAAATAAATTATGAAAAAAAATAAACCCAATAATAAACCATATCATTTAAATTTCGAAAAAAAGTGTCGTTACAACTTTTCGTATGAATTTTTTTCGTCTAGCCCTCTTTCACAACGCGTGATAAGGAGCTTCGTTCCAAAATCTATTATATATATTCCCTAAAAATCTTATTCGGACAAACATTCATTAAAGAAATTACGTATCGGTCCAGCCGTTCTCAAGCATTGAAGATTTAATAATATAGAGAAGTTGTGTCAAACACACACATACAATAGGGTATGTTTGCGTGGAATATTGTCGGGAGTTATTTTGGTGTCCTTCCGAGAACCGTTTGTGTATGTTACAGTAACGCGAATATGCAATTCTGTGCATTGGCAATGTTTTGTGTTTATTTCTCCGCTGTACGATCGTGGTAATCTAACGGAAGTAATATATAAAGCCGGTGAGTGTGGCTTGCGGATGTCTTGTCACGTGCACAACATTATCTATAAGTATTACGTTGAGTCCATCGCCACTTTCTTAATTGCAGGTATCGTGCTTTGGAATATATACTTAGAGAATTGTAATGGAAACAAATAGGGAACTATCCTGTATTTAAAATAAATAATCAAACACTACCCTGTGTATTGAACATACAAATATACAGGGATACATCAAATGTGATCAAAATCTTATAATCAATTTTTAAGTTCCAATCGAACCCAAAAGAGTAGATCTGTTGATGCTGTACAATTATGACCTCACTTGCTATTTCATACAAAAATTCGTTCGTTTTGACATTTAATAAAAAGTTGCTCATTTGACATGTCAGTCAGGATCCCTATTATACTACTTCATTAAGATTCGATATAAAAGCTGTACTGATTAATTGAACACACCATGATATGAAATGACGTCATATGTTTTTTTCCACAAATCCTACTAATATTATAAACGAAATTTTGTATGTATGGATGTTTGTTCCTCTTTCACGCAAAAACTACTCAACGGATTTGCCTGAAACTTGGCACATAGAGCATATATTGCAATAACATATAGTCTACTTTTTATCCCGGGAAAATGTTACATCCCTCGGGAACGCGGGTGAAACCGCGGGGGACAAAATTAATATATCTCAATCGAATAGCTCGCTTATAACAGTTGCATAACACTTTACTCAAGTACTCGCATGGGTTATTTTAGTCTAGATTCCCCAGAGTTAATTGACATCAATTGTCCTGCTCTATTTAGACCATCAATAGTTTGATCACGTGTTTGCCTTGCCATAAATGGATCTTTATTGAGCTGATTTGATAAACACACAGACAAACACTATTGGTACTGTGTCTATTAACCGCGAAGGTCTAAATATATCTATAATGATGATAAGCAAGAGCCCTGGGTATGTATTGTCGTAGAGTAGGTTAAGGTACCTACTGCGTATTGCTTCTCGGCTGGCACCGCTCCAGTTGTTTCAATTTTATCCAGCGGGACGCTCTCTGTAAACATCTCTAAATGATAAACGCATAATTTAACGCCCCAACGAAACATGAAAATTGTGCAACCATTTATTTTCCCGATCATAGAACCGTGAAGACGTTCGTATGGTAAATTTATGAGTTCAGCATGAGGGTTCAATAATATTCAGTCGTGTTCTTATTTTATTTATTATATCCGATGTTATTTCATTTGTAAAAAGTGACAACAAACTTTATTAAAGTTCAAACGACGTTTCATACAATTGGATGAATTATTAACGTTCTTGCTACGTGATGACTTGACTACTGGGGCAATAAAACGAGATAGCAGCAGTTATATTGCCTGCGTTTATGAAGTTTTTATAAGCAATTAAAGAAGTTTATTGATACAAGGAGGGATGTAAAGCGTTTTTAAGATAATTAAATAGAGTTGATTGAGTTCGAAATCTTTTATAATTACTTCTGAATTAATTAAAAGTATATTACATATTGGTATATTTTTACGGTGTGTCTATATAAACTGAAATTTTGCTAATAATATATGCTAACAATTTGTTGTTTATTAGTAAAATTTTGTAGCAAAGAATAACGAATGATGAATTATTAAAGTTAAAAATTATCTAATGAACATTGTTATATTCACTACATAACCAGACTACGATGCGCTACGATCGCTACAAATACTCAGTGTCGTTACTACAATAATTATAAATAATATTCGTTACGTATGCTGATGTAAAAAAAACGTTCATCAACAGTTCATACAATAATACAGAGAAATTAAAAAAAATATACATTTTTTTTACCAATTGTACCTAAACTACGTAATTAAAAATAGGTCGGTTTAACCTTACTACCCAGCAGTAGAGTACCCAGGAAACCGGCCATGTTAGTTCCAGCCTACCAAGGTTATCTTTTGCCTTTGGTGAGAGTCAGCTCTCTGATTAGTTATTCGCTCGATTGGGGGGCGCTGACAGCTCAGAACTAGACAGACATAGCAATGCTTGTTTTTTCTAAGTAGGAATCGAACTCACGACCTTTTCTGTGGCACCCCGACACCCACTGGTCCATCACATTGTTTCAATACGAAACATTTGTAAATATTGTTCACAAAACAACGAGCGGATCGAAGAGTGGCGGCACGGGCGGTTTCGGTGCGGGCGTGGCGTGCCACGCTTGCGGGGAATGCCGCCGCCGCGCCGATAACATCGCGGCCTTCGTCGCCGGTGCACATAAATCTAGCTTTGATACATTTTGGTAAGAAGCCAACTATGGTGCATCGGTCGCCACGGCCCACGATCCACTCAACCCTGTGCATTGCAAAATAACACTGCTTTTATTTGAGCCACACCTAACATTTTATAGCCTCCGCTCCGTTCGTACGTATGAACACGAATGTACATTTTATTTTCGGTACATAACACAACCAAACGTATTGTTTATTTTAAAACAACTTAATTTAAGACAACAATGAAACTTTTAGTATATTGTGCACTGACAACAATATTATTGTGTGTAATCGCTCGCTGGAATCGCTCACACACTGCGCTGGCTACAATGAATACGAGCTGAGTCACCACACGTTGTTCATTCGATATTCATATTAAACAAATCCGATAGTAACAAAGATTTATCTTGTGCAATAATAGCATCGTGCTCCGTTCGTGCGCATTCACGTCGAAATAAAGACTTTATTGTAATATCAGGTGAAGAATGCCCGCAACCACGCATACGTAATGAATCATATAATCATGAACATTACCCACCGATAATATCTTTATACCTACGCCTCAGTTGGTCCTCGTTCAAATACCGACAAGAAAAGAAAGAATCAAAAATAATAAAAATATTCATAGATGTACTGACTCTTTAGGCTTGTTAGAAGATACCTTGACGGAGTTAGGTGTAAATATCAGTAATTAGATGTAGGTACAATCAGGCTATAATATTTTGACCAGTTAGAGATAAAAGCTAACACAAAATCTTTAACTTTAACTTCTTAGTCACATGTTTATTCCCAGTTCCTTTGAAGTTTATTATACAAGATAGCAAATACGAAACAACGTGGCTTTTAATTCTCAGAAGGTCAGTTATTAAGGAGTTTACTTTCTTGGGATGGACGATAACATAGAAAAGAGAAAGTTGGTAAGTAATAGGGTTCATTTTCAAGTTGGCGGGGCAAGCTCGTTAATCACAGCGTTGCGCGCACTTCCGTCGCGGCCACCGGAACACCAACTTATTTTTGATTGTTTTTGATAAAAACAACAAAGACGAATGAATACGCCAAATCATTAATCATAAGCATTAAACGGTTTTTCCTTTTGCATTACACTCCTAGTATAGTGTATGTCTAACTGAATATATTTGATGATGACTTTGAAAAGTTAAGGGTTCGAATGTTAAAGTTTTTTTTAATTAAAATTTAGAAACCCGTCGACTCATGTACAAAGTTTTATAGCTTTTTCAGAATATTGTTTCGTAGATCAATTATTTTCATCGTAGTATCTGGATAGTGGTAGCCATGACAAGTGGTATGTGTTCAGGGGCTCGATTCTGTAAGGAAAAATACACTAACTTGAGGATGTTTCGTTCCTGCCTCCGTGCTCTGTCTCTTTCGCTAACTACGCTAATACCAGTAATCACGTGAGAGTAGCTCGCCGACGAAGTTTGTATTAGCAAAATAAGAGGGCTGGTCTACTCGTTTTTGAGAATATCCATTGCGGCCAATGCCACTTTTTTATAGTCAACTAACAGCTGCTTATTTTCTTATAACTTCAGTTCATAACTCGTCCTGGGATCAGTCGAAGGCCAAACAGATTAAATCTTAGAATTTAATCACTAAATTCAAACAGACATTACACTTGGTAACGAAGGAACATATGACAGAGCCAGGAGAGGAGCAATGAAACACTTTAGTGACAATGTTTTGGTGGTTTTAATTATTTTAATTTCTAGTCAACTGATTAAAATCACCAGTACTTTTACTGAGAGCAGCCTCAGCTTTCTTCAATAGGTATTAAGCTAGCCGGCGAGTCGGCGCAACGAAGCTTCAGAGAGCGAATCTCTCATGTAATTTTGTAGTTAATGAGAGAGAGACAAAGCGTTGAGGGTGCATTGATTCAGCGTCGAGATTGTGTCATTTACCTTACGGAATCACAATACCCCAGGAGTGTAATTCGCGCGAACGTTAGGTGGGCGGCGCGTTGTTGTGTCACAGAGTATTATATCCCTGTTATGGAAAAGCGATCACCACACGAGAGCTTCGCGTCGCTCGCGCCCCGCACCCGTTACCAAATTAATGTGTCACGAACTCTATCGCGCTATGATATTGATGTTGAAAAATGACGCGCTTTGACGTTTCATTGCAATCGTAAATCTCTCGGAATTGCCTGCCCTATTCATATTCAGATTTGTAAGTAAGTATTTACTTTTGCATCAAGCACTAACCGCTACTTATATATACATTCAATGATCTATAGTCATAACTGCCTATTGCCAAATTTGTAATTAGTCACAAATTACCTATACTTATTGAAGGCCCAACTCCACCGCCTAAACTAAAAAGCCATTCCCAACGAGACCCTGTACTTAGCAGGTGTACTTTTAATTAGCGATGAACATCGATAAAACTTCAAACAAACTAAGAAGAAATGAGAAAGACAATTATTATACTGTGTAACAACACACAGCACATAGGTTTAAACAATGATTTTACTTAAAACGTTACTTATCTTTTTTACTGAAGAGTGAATCTTATGTATAGATACATAGTCGTCTATATTAAATGTGCGAACCATAATAACGTATCATAATAAGATTAATAGTGGTATTATTCGGTGAATGTGGATACGGGGGTGAACCCGAGATCGGAATGATTATCGTGAAGCTCACGCTCCGCTGATCACACCACAAAATTAGTTTAGGTTTAGGCGATGGTTTGTGGGCGTTGCAAATGGTAAACTCTAGCTACATCGGTATATTTCTAGTTTGCCTGCAATCGAGCAACTTGTATTCAAAGGCTGGCCTAGCGGCTGACAAACTGTCGAACTCAGCTTTACCAGAATTGATCTGTAAAATTGAATTCTATTCGCCGCTAACGAACAAAGGTTGCGATGACACTGTAGAGGTGACTGAGCGTGATTCATTGTTTTGATGTTACACGTTTGACGAATTGATGCCCACATAATTACCATTATATGATATTTGTTTGCTTTCAGTCCCAATTAATTTACGCTGATGTCAAATCACATAGGTAATTAAGTTATTGATAGTATAATTTCAATGATTTCAGATTCAGTTTGTTTAGCCATTGACTAATAATATTAATAAATGCTGATTACAGCGCACGGTGTATTTCATATAATTATTTTTAGTTACAACGAGCCGGTGATATCAAAATTTGTCTAGGTATGATTTATTAAAAATATAATAGACAAGTCTGTAGGTTTTATTTACCGATGTTCGTCAACGTATGAATTGAATGGTTGATGGAACGTAGAATAGAGAGCGACGCAATTTTAGAACAATGAGGTGGGAAATTGCTTTCCATCGAGTAGGTGGTACGGTGGTGGGTAAACCGCGAGGCGGCGGTGATCGCCGGCCTGCCTTCGCTCTCGGACTTGTGCTTATACAACAGAATCTAATCTATCCACTACTACTTCAGCTTCAGTTTTGTTATAGTTTGCGAACATTGCCGGCGTTTGCGTTGGTATCTAGCTTTGAAATATGGGTTTGAGTTATTATCCAATATTTTTTTATGTTATCTTCGGATTCATTTTGTTTATGAGCAGTATTCTCTACCATTATCTAGATATAAACATAGTTTACTTTATCTTTATAACTCAGACGCGTTAATTAGGAATAATGCACACTGCCCTCAACTGACTTTCTATATGAACACACTGAAGATAATTAAAACCTAATGAGCTATCAACCGTCGGAGAGAATAATGTTTTTATCTTGTGGCTATAATTACTTAATTATTTCAATCTTACTTTCTCAGCCCACGGCGAACTAAGACGAAGTTATATTGGAGCATAAAATGCATGTGCATACAAACTTCCGCCTCCATGAGCTTTTAAACCGTATCAGTCAATCAGTAAAAAATCCAAATTATGCATATAGTTCACGGTAATTTTATAAATTACACTTGTTTCTACATCGATTTAGACACCCACATAAAGGTTGTCTATTTCAAATTGTTTCTACGTTGCATTAAATCTAAGTAGAACTCGTGAGTTGTTTATTAGATGTGACCGCGTGGATAGTCGTATTCGTGAGGAACTGGTATCGTAAATCTGCCTGGACCGGAATGGGTTACAGCATCGGCTCCATAAATTGACCATCCATAGTTTACGATTCCGTGTGAAAGGAACCCGCTGGGTTACCGCCTTCTACTGAGATAAAATGGAACACTTTTGCTAGTGTATATTTTGACGTTAAACTTTAATCAAAATCCTCCATACAATATTTCACAATACATCGACAAAAACAAGTTTCTTGTATTTTCATTTCTTGATTATTTGTTGGCCATAATGGTGAAAATTTCGAGTTTCTAGGTATTATGGTTCATAAGATGCAGCCCTGTGATAGAGGGACAGCGGAGCCAAAGTAATAGGTTTGGCACCCATCGGGTACGGAACCCTAAGACTATACAATAATAATAACTAATAAAAATTCTACACTCGAAAACTTTCAATTACTCTACAAATTTTACGATGATTGAGTTCCAAATGCAAGTTTAAATCTAAACTGTTTAATTAGTTAACGAGATTATAGAGGGATAAAAATGCTTTATATTTATTTCATGCAGGTCACGTCACCGCGCAAAATTTAGACAACCGTGTCAGATTGTATCTAAATTTAGTGACGATGTAACCGTTGAAGGCGTTCTCAGAACGCTGGAGAGGTGCTTTAGTTCCCTTACAGTTGTTAATTGAAAGATACCCTGGAGCAATGCCTATTTCATGGCAATGAAACACGCTGGCTAAGAGACAGGCACATTTTCATTAAAAATAGGTACATAATTTATTAGAGGTGTTAAATTTAATTATAGTGTACCCGCTTATTTATTTATATCTTTTAATTTTGGGTCTGGCCGGTTGCCTTTATGGATAGGGGATCTAGCTCACTACTACATCACTGATTATGGGTTCGATTCCAGATTACATAATCAGGAATCGAATTTGCGTTTTCAAGTTTGTACGATCTAAGGGTGTGAAAATCTCTTTTTAACATTTAATTTTATAGAAGAAAGGAGTAATGTAGCAGACAAAGTATCTTTATTTATTATATTGCCAGTTATTGTTAGTGAGGGATCTGATAGCCTTATGTTAAACCACGATATTCATTTGGCAGTATCTATATACCCACGTATTACACATTATCTATTTTAAACTGACTCAAAAAAGTCAATTAAGTAAGATGTCCTTAATTTTACTATATTTGAATTCTAATAAACGTATACGAGAAATTCTATTTGCGTGTTCTATCAGTCACAGGCTTTTAAAATAAGAATCACTTGCAATGAATTAAGAAGTGACAGTTTAGATGAACTTTCGCGGAGACAAAATCTGAAGATCATTCGAATTCGAGAATCAACACCGAAATATTTCCATGAGATTGGATCGATCAAAGCAGACAGAGGTGCGCTTTAAAGCCTCATTGAAATGCAAGGGATCCATTTATACTACGCATTCAATTTACAAATCCTCTGTTTTAGGAAGAATAAATCTAATACTATTGAACGCGCAATTCTGGTACTTCAGTATAATACTCTGACATACAATAAATGCGCGACTTGCATGAAAATGTATATCATATTATAGTTATACTATGTTATAATACTGTATATTAGTTTCCCTAATAATTAAAAATATTTCAAAACGTCTCTGTTCACCACAAACAATAATGCAGTAGGAACTCCAACAGATATCACGTAATACATTATTAAAACAACAAAAATAGCGACTTTTGTAGCATCTGTAACATGCACATTTTGAAATGCGCTAGTTTAAAACTGTAATAAAAATAACGAACCGCTCCGACTGTAAATGAGTGCGTGCCGTACAACGAAAACACATTTAACATTTTGCTTTCAGGATTTGCAGTGATACGCGGGTAGTTGTTTATTTATTTGTAAGGATTAAACATGAAGCTGGTCCGAATAGTGAAGCGTGTGCAGCGGTAGTGGTTCACTTAAACTTTGCTAAACGGCCAGCTTCACTGAAAGCCTTCTAAACTCTCACTGCGTTTTGCACATCGCATTTCGTGTGTTCAAATAATGCAAGTATTGATAGAGATTACTACGGAGCGCTCGAACCTAATCTCCGATATCACTGGATTTATAAATAAAATAAATTTAAGAATAGGGATGTTGACTGACATGTCAAATTAGCAACCTTTTATTAAATGTTAAAACGAACGAATGTATGGAGTTTTGTATGAAATAGCAAGATGTGACGTCATAATTGTACAGCATCAAAAGATGTACTCTTTTTAGTTAGATTGGTTCTTAAAAATTATATTTATTATCAAATTTCGGTCACATTTGATGTATCCGTGTATTTTTGGATGTTCGATACACTGGCCAGTGTTTGATCATTTATCTAGAATACAGGATCGACAACAAGATTTTATTTATAATGCTCTAGTTTTGTTGCATTAAAATTATGCAGGCCAGTTGGCTTGGTGGTAAGCGACCCTGGCTGCGTAGTCGCACGTCGCGGGTTCGACTCACACCCAGGTCAAACATGTGCGCATGAACATATCTGTTTGTTTTGTGTCTGGCTGTAAATATCTATATACCTAGGTAAGGATTATATTTTATATAGTACCTATTTATTTCTTTTTTTTCATTTTTTTTCTACGGACTATTAGTCCGTACTCTTTGAAGATTCAACGATAAATTTATTGTGTTTTTATAAATTAACATCTTTTATATAGTACCTATATCAGTTATCTGGTTTCCATAGTACAAGCTCTCCTTAGTTTGGGATTAGACGGCCATGTGTAAAAATGTTCCAGTATATATATTATAGCCACAAATAATTCGTAAGTATTTGTGGTTGGAACCGTGAAGCAGCTGATTGCTTGCAGGATAATTACATGATTGGTAGAATGCATTGATCAATATCAGATAAAACTTGCTTGTGTTGATACCAGACTAGATGTTATTTCTTCTATTCTATCTTTCACCCGCGTTCCATAGACAAAGGCTACCTTTGTCTATTCCGCTCTGAGAGCTGCTTCCATGTCAAATCAAGCCGATCCGTTGCTCCAAAATGACGTAAAGGTAGGATAAACAAACAAACCAACTCTTTTTCGTATGTATTATATAAGGTAGGATTGAACTCTAAATATATACTTATATAGATAGATATTTACATATTTGACCGTACCGAAGGTCTCTGGTTCGATTCCCACCTAGGACAAACTTGTGTGCATGAACATGTCTGTTTTTTCTGTGTCTAGGGTGTAAATATCTTTATAAGTATGTATATAAAAAGTAGTATATAAGTTACCTGGTAGCCATACTACAAGCAGTACACTCTGCTTAACTTGGGATCAGGTAACCATGTGTGAAGAATGTCTTGGGATTTATTTACACACAGACACAGAACAAACAGACATGTTCATGCACTCAAATATTGGTACTGGGTGGGAATCGAACCCACGACTTGTGGCTTGGAAGTCATGGCAACTGGTCCGTCATAACTATACTAAACAACCTAAGATCTTAACTTATTTAATCGTATAATAAATACGGTAATTTCAGTAAATGTAATGATTTAAAATAGTCTATTCCGAGCCACAGCTTAGGGGAACCCGCCGAGCTTGACCACTATTCTGTACTGTGATGAAGGAGCTATAAATTTTGCTATAACTAGTTCCCTGGTTATACAACATAAGCTCTTATAATCTACCCATAATTCTTACCATTAATAATTATGCAGAATGAACTATCTTCAATTTAACTAATCCTTACCTCTTCCTATTATAATAATAATATAATATATCAGGTTTGGTGGTTAGACCCTGACTGCAACGCAGTAGGTCGTGGGTTGGAATCCCATATCAGTTATCTGGTTTCCATAGTACAAGCTCTGTTAAGTTTAAGATCAGATGGGCGTGTGTAAAGAATTTTCCAGGATATATATTTTGTTGCTTTTAAATATTGTAACCTAACCTACTAATATTTTGAATGCCAATGTTTTTTTATATTTTGAACTTGTATAAAACTGTAATAACCAAAGCACATTATAATCTAAACCATATCGTTTTATAGGCAGAACGATACCGTAAAACTGTTTAGTTTGTATTTTTAGATGACCAAACATGACATTATAAAATGTACCAAGCATACGAAGTGAAAATAATTTAGGAAATAAAATTCGAACATAAATTTAAATTGAATGTCCATCAATATGTCAGTTTCCGATAAGTAACAAACGATCTATTTTAAAGGTGAATGATGTTCCTCGTTTGTAGGTGAACTGGGAATCTCTGCATACGAGTAGATGGTTCATATAATAGAGCTGGGATAGGTAGTGCACATAAATCATTAAATGTTATGGATTAAGAACAACCTCCCGTCTCTGACTAGGAGTGATATACAATATACGACTCGTACTACATAAATTACTTATATATGTTACAATAGTTATACATATGTATATTTATTGCGTTGGTTATTCCCATAATTAATGATATCTATTGCCAGACATGTTCAGTTCAATGAAACAATATTTAAGATACAAATTTCAGAGGGGAAGCTTATTAATTTAAAAAATATATATTTTTAGAAAATGTTTTTCATTTAAAAGCTACGTAAATGTCCTTTTCCGTCTTTCAATGAAGTTGGCTATCGGATATCGCAGTGGAGTGAGATAATGTATCGGATTACAATGAATAATAAACGATCGTTCTTGTCTAGGAACCGCGGGCATCGCTAATGCATAGCGTGGCAATCTCTCGTTTACATAATAACTAGAAATGGAGTTTATCATATGCAAATCGTATGATTGCTAGTCATTTTCATCATAATGCCGAGTTATTTACGTTGTGTTTTTATAGATATTTGAAACAATACAAATGTGATATCAAACTTTTAATGAATTATTTTACGGTGCCCCTCCTCATTACTTTTCAAAAACTTTCATAGCTCAGAATTTCCTTGTTTTTTTTTACTCCTCGCATTATTTAATGTTTAAGCACGCATGAAGTAAAAATCCTGTTGTAGTCTCTACCTGCTATTTAATTTTAATGTTTCTACGCTCACCTGAAAAACTTTGAAGTCGCGAAATGTCTAACCCCAAAAGTATGTCCGATTTGGACATAACGTGGACATTTCCCGATTTGAATATTTTATGACTCGGACGTTTTACGACATGGACGTTTTATGACATAGACAATCTAAGACTTACAAAGTGTGACATTTTGTTCTTTTGACATTTTCTGCTTGAGTCTTTTTTGTTATGTAAAAGCAGGTGGTGGTACACACGAGAAGGTTCTTGGAGACAGTTTTTTCACTAAGGATGTCTCCAAGTACTAGGAAATACACCTTTTTCCTTCACCTAAAAATCAAGCTCCATATAAGATTCAAACCCACGGTATTCAACGTCACTGCGATCATTACGTTATATCCATATGTAATATAATACAAATAAATAAGTAAGAAAAAGTACTGAAAGGCTGACGTCTTACTACAGTAGCAGCGAAATGCGAGCAACTAATTGTTTTAATTGCAATAGTAGCGTGCAATTGTAATTGTAGAGGTATGTGACATCGTGTCGGCTAGTGGGCACTGTGTGGGTTCCGTCGGCTTTGGCGCCCGTCCCGTCTCTTCACCGCTTTCATTAAAGATACATTACTCCTTTTATTCTTGTTTAGATTGCAAATTCTCTCTCAGTCCTTTGTCTCATTTAGCATTTATTTACGGCGTATTCAATTTAAATACTCCTTTCGCGTTTTATCGTTGGAGAAATTGCTAGGGTTGGACCTCAACTCTTTTATTTATTTGTCAGTTATGTTCTTGCTGCTGGTCTTATGACAGTGTTTAACTTTCAATGCTCATAATGAAGGTACTATGCATACACCTATTTATGACAATGAGTATACTATTAATATTTATAGCAATATTAATACCATAGTATTTTTTAAGTTTAAATAATTTAGTAAACAACCGTTTCATTTGAGGTTAAAAGAATAACATTTTATACAATAAGCATACAGCTAATATTGACATTCATAAAGAAAAATACCTTAAACAATAACCAAAAGACCCTAAGTAAAAGGAATATAACAAAGAAGATTATTACTGAAGAAAAAGAATCAAAACTAATTTACATTACAATATCGCTGGGGTATTCTTCCGAGCGCCTAATCATTAGGGATTTTATAAATATTACGTCCCCGTTATGCGAGCGTAAGTTTGCAGAAGCGTAATTAAAACTTAAAACTTGTATTATGGCGGAAGCGCGGCGTGAATGTGAACAGTGTCGGATTTTGTACGTGCTTCGAGTCCGCGATGCACTCCTTTTGTGAGTCACACACGTTGCCTCCGCAAACCACGGGATTTCCCCACATTTCGCTAAACCTTGAACATTTTTCTGCCGTGTAGGGCCGGAGGCATTCAGTATACTACAAATAACTACTTATACACTAATTTAGGTTTTATAAAAGGGGTTTTCCTTAAACGTCAGTGCAATGAAGCGACAAAAAAGTCTCTCTTATTACCTGAGTGTTTGATGAAGTACTTTGATGTTTGATTAATTTTGCCATCTTCCCGCGTATCGCAATAATTTCGACCTCGATCTGCAATCAGTAATCATTTTTTTTGGGTCAAGCGTCTCCCCTCACTCAACTCAACATAAAAAAAAATGTATATACTACATTAAAAAGAAAACTATCACAGCTAAATAGGCTTTACAAATTAACGAGTAGGCAATAGTCAACCAACTTTTAAAATGTAGGTACAAGTAAATTGGTTAGATAAGCAAACATTTTATGAAAAGCTTTATTTTCGTTATAAATATGAAACCTTACGGTGCACGTTTTTTATAAATATAAAATATATGTATATATAAAAATATAGTTTGCTCTTAATGAAATATAAATAAACGTTGTTGTCGATTTTTAACAATATTTTCTTAGGATGAAAATTGTCTTATGAATAACTTAGGTTTTAATTTTGGCGATGTTTCTTTAGTTTTTCATATAAATACAGTAAAACGTGGAATCTTAGGCTCATTTTGCTATAAGCTTCTTACTGTTATAGGAAGAGACTCGTCTTAGTTACGCAGAAATCGAGCCTTATCTCAGGGCTAATTAAAACCTTGGCACGCAAGGGCGGGAGTCTTGGCGTCGCGTCGTGGCCTCACCGAGACACAACTGAGAGCTATTTGCCCTCGCTTTTTGCTCTTTTTAACCTGTTGTCGCTGGCTTCATGTCAGTTTTAATATATATACGTGATTCAATGCCCTTTTTATGATATAACACTTTCCAATATTGGTATGAGTATAATAATTGATGAAAAATTTATATTGAAAAAGCTTGCACAAAATTTTAATTAAAATAATTGATTTTTAAAAGTTTATTAATTTCATACAGCTCTAACACTTAAAATAAAAAGAGCAATATTTTATAATAATTTAGAATATTTCGTTGGATGGAATAGCATATAAATTTATTAAGGGTTCAAAAGTTGTGACGTTTTAATTAAAATTACAACTCGTTTTTGTGTTCGTCCATCGTACGTGTTTCATGCACGTGACATCCATTGTAACAAACTTTATGTGAGCCGCGTTACCCCACAATAAGAAAATGTTACATATATTTCGTAAATACTAACAATCAAGTGTAACTGTGGAAATTCACGGTGCTTATATAGAGCTCTACTACAAAAGCTTGTGTTTTTTCCCTGACTACAAGATCAAAGTGCACGTAGGTTCTTAAGATGGAGTGACTAGTTTCCATTTCTCCATGCAGCTTAAAATATTTTCATTTACTGGGGAAGTTAAAACATTGAAGGGTGCAGCATGAAATAAAATTAGTTACATAAATTACTGAGATTGATGATTAGTAATAAAGCAAATATTTTCAGCCTTTTTGTTCAGTAGCAATTTAATTACTCGTGCATTGATATTATTCCTTTTCTAGTTGTTAATTAAAAATCTATTTTGTAAAAGATTTGTGTCTTATTAAATAATTTTACGAGTTTTGTGAATGTTCTATTTTGTCAATGTTAGTACCACTAGATTGACCGACTTTGCCCCCGGGAGGCGTTTGGCTCTTCTAGAAAAGGAAAGTCACGAATTCATCTCGGGGCCATTCCAACTCCCAACAAAATAAATATATTTTGCTGATTCGAGACGAAATTTGCAAGTCTGCCAAGAATATTCGTACCAAATCGTTTTCCTATAATTGGAGTACATGTGAATTTGTATTCAGTAGCGCATCCACGGCGGATGGAATTTCGCCATTTCGCGGGAACCTCGTCCTCCATCATGCGTGCTTATTGGAGTAATTTGTGTAGCCCTGCGTGTATTAGAATATCTACTTCAGTGTTATTGTACCCTATTAATGTTCAACATATTCTGTAAATGGACATACATTTGTATTTACATTTGCAAATATTTCCGTGTTTAAAATTGAATATGGCTATCAAAATACAAGTATGAAATAAAACGGTTATACTAAAAACAATGTGGTTTTTGAGTATACAAAGTGATTTTAATATTAACGTTTATTTTGTAGACCATAAAACCGAAATTCAAAAGATATCTATTTCCTTCAACATCATAAATTATTGAGCCGACCCTCAAGAGAATTTGTCAGGTTGCCGTCTTTTAAAGTCCGGACGGCCTGTAAAACAAATTGATCCGCTGGGGCTTGTTGTAGGTAGCTTTGATAGTAATTTACAAATAAAACCATGACAAGCAGAGTAAACAAGTAAAGTTCGTAAATTTTCAAATTTATTTTTCTCTTGAGTAATGAAAGAATTTATAGCCTACATATTATATAATCACACTACCTACTGCATAGCTTTATAATAATCCTGTCAATATTGAATATGCGAATAATTTTGTGCCTATTTTTGTTTGTGTTAATGTTTGGTAGCTAATCGCCCCGTAATGGTTCATTAGATTACACCAATGAAACCTTGCACATAGATAGAGATAAAAATTGACTGTAGTTTTATATGCTATGTTTGTTATAAAACATATAATGCTACACTGTCCCGGAATCCCGGAAAACATTAGATCCCTCGTTAAACAACAACATTATTTTCAACTAGCCACTTTGTTTCAACAAAGTTATTTTCAACTAGGTTCCGCCCCGCGATATTACCCGCGCATTTGAGGTATCTATATAGTGTTATTCCGGAAAAAATATAATTTGAGCTCATTCAAATTATATGTTTTATGCCTGTAGGTAATACGTTTTACCAAAATCACCTCACACACCCGTTTACGAGTGATTAAGTCACAGAAAAATTCTTTTCAGTTCGTTAAATTTTTCAAGTAACCACCGTTTAACTTGACAAATAAGAAGGTATTATTTGACATGACAGTTTTATATTTTTTATGTGCAAGTTACCGTAGAACTATCGATGAAGGCAAGCATGTTTATAGTCTGCTTCTACGGTGGCTTCATTTGTAAACTTTTGAATGCAGCGTGTAATGTAAACTCAAAATAACTTATTTGCTGAGAGGAACAGCGGTTGACTCGGCTCGGGCGGGCGTGGCGCGGATGACACACGACACAGGGGCCACGGCATGGCTTGGAGGCTATCAGAGTCACGCTTGGCTTCACACGTGTATTCGTCGCCTCTAGCGCCCGCATGTGCACACATTTCGTTGTTTACATGCCTATTCTGAAAACAACCAGATACTATCATTTGTATAATATGACTAAGTACAAAGTAACTGTACTAAATAATTTTTTTTGGTACAAATTCAAAATAATAAAGCTGTTGTCACTGTCGCATGGTAGACACAACACTACATCTAGAATTTACAAAATAACGACAGAGGTAAATTTCGTCTGTACAATTGGATTTTGTAATTGCCAAATTTATTTGGGAAATTTTATTTGCGATATTTAGGTAATTTATTTTTTCATTAATATAAATATCAACGAATACGGTGTCGAAACGAGCAAGCCCCAAATTCCGTTAAAAACTTTTATGGCCATTTTAATAAATATTTAAATTATTAATATGCTGTGCACTGAGACTGTGGCCTATAATGCACAAGCTTAGTAAAAAAAAATATTTAGCATGCATGACAGAAGTCCAGAATCAAGATTAGCTTATAGTGCTCCTTTGTTTATTTCATCAAAATCATAGGACGAAAAAAATAATAACAAAAAGAAAATATAAAAATCGCACACAAACATGTAGGCAATTAGTAATTACCTACCTATTGTAGGCGACATTATTATGCTAATGATAAACCTGTGATATGAAATATTTTTAAATTATGCTAAATGTATTTTGTGAGAAAATTAGAATAGTCTACCGCGGTACCTACTAGCTGACTGGAAGCCCCAAGCTCATTTCACGGCAGCCGCACATTCATATTTCCAAAAGAGGCATTTTACTTGCAAAAAAAATGGTTTGAGATCAAAAGTATACAGAACCTATGCTGTAAGCCAAGAGAGTTCATTTTAAATTGTGCAATAAAAACGCTAAGTGCGTCTTGGGTCACACGCTGTGTTGGGTTCCGTAGTATCCAATATTTTATAAATGAGTCGACTATCACTCGTTAACTTGTGAAGCCTACTTATTTGTCATAGTTTTCCTTTAACTTCTTTCCTCCCATATTTTGTTTGAAATTATTTTGTTGTTAGTGCGAAGAGATGATTACAATTTGAAATTCGAACTTTATGTTGCGATGCTTATTGTGTTGCAGGCTTGTGTTATAATAAAATATTAAGCACCTTATCGTGTTCGAGATATGGGTAATAGAAGCATCAAAAACAATACTTTATAATTTAACATTTTCCTTCTTGTACCTAATCCAGATATTTTTCTAAATTTTATTTGAACGCTTTGTCAGCGTGCTCCAATTTATAGCTTTTTAGCCTACCATTAGTCTCAGAGTTTAGCCGTGGACAGAGAGACATGGGAAACTATAAGGGCTACTTGTGAAAACCAACCTAGTGCGTCTCCGATCACTAGCAGTGGGTTCCGTACCATGTTCTGAGTCAAGTTATAGTTTACTATACTTATTAATTTTGCCAACTACAAAAAAGTTCTATATTTGTTTTTAGAAGCAGTTACCACTTAGTGTGGACAGTCTGCCTACTTGAAATAAAAAATAAAAGTAAAATGTATTACAATATTATAGTCATTGTCAGGCGAAAGGACAGTTAGTTTGGTGGTAAGCGACTCTGACTGCCAAACCGATGGTCGCTTGTTCGATTCCCACCCAGGACAAACATTTGTGTGCATGGGCATGTCTGGTTGTTCTGTGTTTGGGTGTAGATATCTATTTAGAAAAAAAAAGTACCATAGTATATCAGTTATCTGGTTTCCATAGTACAAGTTCTGCTTAGTTTTGGGACCAGATGGCCGTGTGTAAAGAATGTCCCGGGATATTTATTTATTAATTGTCATCGCCAATGATTATAAGCTGCTATATTTAAGTACATTATGGTTGAAATTAAAAATGTATTTCTACAGCAATTTTTCCACCAAACTATAAGAGTTCACATTTGGCTATGGAACTCCAAAAATGTTTGCAAAAGGATATTCTTTGTGTATAATCTAAACGATTACATAGATAAGCTATTCAGAATTGCTATTTAAACTCAATAATTAGTTGTTTATTATTACATTTAGGTACTGGAAAAATCCTACCAAATGATGTGATTTCTGACATAACGGAGGACTAAAAGCCTTGAAAACCGTGCATCGGAGGCAACGTCGTATTAAAGCGAGCTCTAAACCGCCTTATCTCCCCTACTTGTTTAGATAGACGGCAGCGTCTTCCGTAAAATGCATCTATAAGGAGTTCAAAGATAAGATTTTATGTCCAAAATATGTTGTTCGGGTCATACGGGTAATACATAGGGGATCTACAATAGGTACAGTGGAACTGTACATATTTGAACATACATACTTTGTAATACGTTTTGTTTAATAACTCGAGCGCATTTAACTGGATCTTACTTGTCGGTAAAATCCATGTAGCTAAATAAGTAGGTAGTCATTTCGTTAGGTGGGAATTGTCTGAAACGATATTGCTAATACTTGAAAATAGTTAGTGTAATAATTTTAGACAAAAGATTGTGTAAGCCTACGCATAATTCTAGCGAAATTTTTCATAATGATACTTAAGAATACTATATAGTATTACATTATTTACAATGTTTATCACTAGTAGGGCTTTAATAACCGCGCTGTTTAAACTTATCGTGATAGAAACACTGACGAACAAACTAGATTTTCTTTTAAGTTAACATCGGTATTCGAAGATACCGTGAAGATTTTATTAATATATACAGGCAGTGTACCAATTTACCAGTTTATAAGAGAGTTGACTTTACAATATCAGCTGAACATTGTTTCAACGATAAATTACGAATTCCGTAAAAAGAGTAGTCTGACAGTGACATTTTATATCCAGCAGGTGAGAAAATTTTATTTAATCTGTAAATGGTTATGTGATTAGGTGTTTGCAATAAGAATTTATTGCTTTAAGTTTACAAACGAAAGTAAACTTTTTAATAAAAACAAACATTTAAATGGTATAAAACAAAAGCAGTAATATTTATGTGTGAAATAAAGGAAAACAAAATTGATTGAGTTTTCAACAGTTTCGGTATTGTGCGTTGCCAAGTCTGCAGGATTGCAGGCAGAGGTCGTGACACGTGGCCTACGAATCCGCCGTCACCTCATCGTTGCAGGTCCACTCTGCACTCACTGACCTACATCCGCTTTGGCACCGCTCACAATCGCCGCTTCAACTTAATTGTCCCGACACTTCGGCCTTCCTAACGACTGTGCCGCAATCGGCCGATTTAAGGGGGCGCTCAGAATACTATGACTCCGACCCCTTTCACTCGCGCTTTGCGCAGATATCCATCCTACAGCGGGTCAAACGCCACCCGCAGTGGAGATGACGCTATGCAAATCGAGGCTTTGTGACAACTCAAACCTTTGTTAGTGAAATACTTTTATGTTTCTCTCACAAAAATAAAGTGGTGGTATAGGTATCTGCATAATGCATTGTCGACTGAAATAAACTGAGAATTACGACACATTGTGTGAGTGCCACGTTACGGACATATAAATGAAAAGAGGGGGATTACAATTTGCCTTTGTGATGGCGTCGTCCAATTACATTAATCTGGCGTACTCGTGCCGAGGCGGCGCCGCCACAAGCAACTTGATTAAAAATTCTATTAGTTGAAAGGCACAGACATCTTCTTAATAGATAAAATGCACGTTCGCTTCTGTGACTTGTGGTTAGGTTAGATTTCAAGATATTCTTAATAGAATAATATATATATTCAAACGCATAATGGATCTGAATAGCAGTAGGTACCTACCCATAGCACATACCAACATCCGATCGATTGTGTTGAGTGGTAACAGTTTCATACTATCTAGCTATCTTACCTACGTACCAAGTATAAACCTATCGGAATGATAATAATTAAAAAGCATCACAAATTTCAAATCTGTAAGCTATTTTAGTGAAATTTACTATAAATATAGTCTATCCGTTGTTAATGTTAATTAATAAACCATTCGATCTGTATATAATGAATTCCACGGCGTAATACAATGTTGAACAACATCATCTCCTAAGTGCGAAATCCGGATTAAATCATTGGCGGTAAATCGACAATGGGGCCGCTGTTGTTGCACTTACCCATGCCCGAGCCCAATGCGAGCACAATATTGTTTACGGTAAATAATTTCCTATTAAAACCTCCGTGTTGTCGTATTTAATTTGACAGACCGAAATCTCACCGTTATAGTTCCATTTAGGATTGTAGATAAACCATATTTTCTCTACTCATGTGGAGAATATGGATTTATTATCCTTAAGTGTATAAATATTCCAAGTTTCAATAAGAATATCAGTCTGTAAAAGACTTAACTTGAATTTTTATGTATCCTAAAAAACGATGCCAACTGGACTTTTCAATTCCCACTAAATCCATTGAAAGATACAAATCTGAAAACAATAACTCAATGTAGCTAAATGTAAATAAAATAAAACCGCATCCGCAGAGCGGTTCCGCCAAGAGATTGGTATCTACCTATGTGGAGCGTAACATAGAGCTAGGCGGTGCGACAACCACTCGGACAGAACCGGACAGATTTACGAACACTCCACAATATCTCAACAACCGCATCTCGGCACAACGCATACGTATGCATGTTGTAAAAAAGAAAACAACAGTTAACCCTAACCAATAAATTAACAATTTGCATTCCGACTCTCTTAGTGCGCAATAAATTCTCTACAACTCCTCTGAGTATTAGATTACCTTTGTCTGTCATCGAGTCCGAGAAATGAAGAACAGAAGAATAATACGGGACAAATATTCCAGACGGTTGGTAAAACTAAAACGTTTATAGAATTGTTATTTTTAAGTACACAGACAACTCCCACTGTAAGTCGCCGACACTCGTGTGAGCTCTTTGTAAATACGTTCAGTTTATTTAAACACTGGCACTACCATGACTGATTTACTTTTAGTTCTGTAAGCCCGAGGTACCTTTCTGGGCTTACAAAATGAATGCGAAATAAGATAACGTCTATTACCCAAAAAGACTTTTAATCAAAAACGGCTCTAACGATTTCGATAAAGATCTCGCACCGGGTTTCAGAAATAAATCTGTTAGATTCTCATTTTCAGTAATAATAATTTTTCGGTTGCTGTCGGATTGTTCGTTGAATAAATAGGTTCTTTAGTGGCTTTAGGTTCAGTCACCTCGTTACAAGCCCCATCAAATTTGCATAAGGCGTATTATTTCGTAATTTCTTGTAAGTACCTCAAAATGCCACAATATCATTTCAAAATTCAAAACCATTTATTCAGTTTAGGCCCTCAGAAGGCACTTATGAAGGTCAAATTTAAAGTTACTGAAACTTTCATTCAAGTCATCACGATACTCCAATTCAATAAGCGTAATAAAATTAATATTTAGTTACATAAAACAATGTAAGAAAAAATACATGTAAATGCTTCTAGTGGTTACAGCTGCGTTCAAATAAAAGAAATTACTTAGACAGTTTTACGGCATCCGGCACTGTGCACATATGTAGTTGTAAACTTGCACCTAGTGGGTACAATAGCATCGTTCTTTTGAAATGTTCTCAACCGTTCCAGTATATCAGATACAAATATTATTTTTGACAACTTAACAATAATTGCACCAGTGAAAAAATTCTTGGAAGCAGAAAAGAAAACAATCATCAGAATGTTGTGCAATGAACGTCCATTGCATTGCTTATTGTGAACTCTATCTTAATGCAAATCAGTTTCTTGGATTATATGTTGCAAAATATTTTCCCACCCACATTACATGACCGAGATGCAAACAAAAATTAGCTTGTTTCTCAATGACTGTGTCGAATTGTGATTTAGAGGCAACTTGTAATTATGATAAAACACGGCTGCTGCGTCGCTTGTTCTTTTCTCTTTGAACTTGGCTGGACACGCCGCCGCGTGCCTAGATATAACAAATTTAGATAATTATGAATTACAATTAGCAACGTATCTGATGGAAAACTGCGAACTAGAAATTACTGTATTTGGGTTGCAGTTCTCTATAGCATGGAGCAAAAGGTAAAATTGTAATGACACAATTAAACACTATGAAAATGACTTTGAAACAAGCGGGAGGCATGTTTTGTGTTTCCACACAAATAGCGGGCTTCGGCAGTTTACTTGTTGCGGTATTTAACCGGCTGATGCTATCTGCATAATGCGGTCGTCAGTGCCAGCACCAGCGCGGCGTCGCCCGATACTTCACCTCGTTATTATGGATTTACATTTTAACCGCGCTTATCCATATTAATTAATTTAGTCATTTGACAAAGCTCTACTTAAATAGATGGATCATAAAAATCAAAGGGTCCATTGTATCGTTTATGACACAGATACAATGAGTTCTAAAATAGGAATGTTTTGTTTTCACCCGCATGCGGCAGTTTGCTATTTAAGTTTAATTTTGTGTAAGCTTTCGAAGTAAATTTAATAATTTTTAGCGAATTTGTTGTGACAGGCCAGTTGGTTAGCGACTCTGACCGCCAAACCGAAGGTCGCGGGTTCGATTCCCACCCAGGACAAAAATTTGTGTGCATGAACATGTCTGTTTGTTCTGTGTCTGGGTGTAAATATCTATTTCTATAAGTATATATTTAGAAAAAAAAGTAGCATATCTAGTATATCAGTTATCTGGTTTCCATAGTACAAGCTCTGCTTAGTTTGGGACCAGATGGCCGTGTGTAAAAGAATGTCCCAGGATATTTATTTATTTATATTTATATATCTAATAATGATAATTCAAGGATATTGTCAGTGCTTTCAAAAATTTAAATAACCACAGGACAAACACAAAACACTTAGGGTTAAAACATGGGCCAACGCATACAAACACTTCACTGAATGACGTAGTAGAAAATCAAAACCGGAACTCTTACAGCGGCAAACATACCTGCTACCTATTATAACGTTAAACGGGTAATCAAAAGTACCGTCATGTATTCCTAAGGGATATAATGTACCTACGTACTTCCTATAAAATCGTTGTGCATAGTTCGTTAGATATGCAAACAATGACTTCATTAGCGCTGTAATCGCGCGGTACCCAACAGTCGCGCGTCGGTTTCGGATCACTGTTGCAATATATACCTACAACTATAATCCTCGATGCCATTATACAATTTACACTGCCAAAGTATACGCAAATTGTGAACAATTGTTAATTTTAAGTAGTATGTTATTATTTTAATGAAAGTAATTCAAGTTTTACGGGGACCGAGAACTTGCGCAATGACATATATAATAAGACATTAAAATTAATTGAAGTGTATATATGACCTTTGGATAAGTTTAATTATTATTAAAGTAACGGTAATAGTAAAACGTTATGCCGAAGTCTGGGAGGGCGACACGATAGGTCGCGTGCGCGCGGGGGCCGCGGGGCCACCTGCCAATAATCACTACCTACTATTATATCCCACTGTATTCCATAGCTGTAATTAGATGGAATCTAAAATTGCAACCACAACCGTTATTTTTTATTATTATTGGTATCTAGACTACGGCGTTTAGCACCAGGAACCCCTTTGCTATTATACGAGCCTAGAAAGGAAAATTAATTAAGTCTACGTTATGAATCAGAAGAATAAACAACCTATCAAACCGTTGGAAAGCCATCATATTTTCACGTGGTTTACCTATTATTATTTTCATTTGTTTTCAATTATAGCACCTAAGAATACAATTTAATATAAATAATATAATATATGTGTAATATATATATGTGAATGTATGTTTGTTTGTTACGCTTTCATGCGAAAAGTACTTAACTGATAATCATGAAACTTAGAACACATATTCTTGGGGGTATTAGAAGAAATATAGGATACATATTGTGCCGTGAAAATGTCACATCCCTCGGGAACGCGGATAAAACCGCGGGGAACAGCTAGTATAGAAAGACAATATAAAAATAATATTTCTGAAAATTTATATAATTTTTTTTATTATTTATATAAATTTATATATTTATGGAAGACATAAAACTTACGTAATTTTCCTTTCTTTACAGATCACATACGAGAGTTTTCTTGTGGGAGCCTTTTCTACCGCACACTTTATTTGAATGAAGAGAGAAATACGCTTTATGTTGGTGCTATGTAAGTAATTTTATCTTAAATATATGCCTTTATATCGTAGAATACGTTTTAAATTATTCTACTAACATTATAAATTAGAAAGTGACTTTATTATTTGTTAGGGTGCGGAATTAACTGTCAGGGCAGAGAAGGACACATGGTTACGGTTTTGTTTGTACCAAAATGGTAAAAATGGGATTCTTATGATGAGACTTAGTCAGTCTCTCTGTTTGTTCTATCATACCTGCTTATTTCAGCAATGCTATCGATATGATATTTACTCGCATTCAAGTTAGGTATACAGACATAAATATTAATTTAAATATTACATTTTGCAAAGACATCCGGTCTACGAGGGGTCGGAATTGCCATTTGTCTAAAAGTGGCGTTACTACTTTGTACGATGTAAAATAATTATTTTTAAGGGACAGAAGCTGTTAGCCCGTCTATCTTTATTCTCCGAAGTTTGTAATTTTCGCTGATAGATAAATAATCCATAATTTATAAATAAAAACCTTTAATTTTAATATTTACCAGTTCTTTAATAATGGTAATTTAATATCATAATAAATAAAGTAAAAACGAGAAAAGTAAAATTTAATTTAGTGAAAATAGTTTATATGTATTATTATTTGGATACGGCGCATGAAACTTCCACGGTAGCTAAAAGATACATATAATCTTTGATTAATGGACGACAAACAGAGTAATAATTATAATTGCTCGTAATATTTTTTTTTACATTTCCGTAATAGAAAAGTGTGCATATTTCATAAGTCGTTCGGGCTAACAATTGAACATTATTAGTCGGTCTGAGCACACAACTCGCCGACATTGTAATGATCTACCCGACCCGAGGGAAATGGATCCGGGACATGAAACACAATTATCCACTATTTCTGTCAACTTTTATTTATTCTTACTTGCCATCTACATCCCAAGGAATATTCTTATTTGCAAAGGTATTATGTTTTAATGTTTTTGTTTGTACCTTCTGTAGCTTTTATCGGCATGCTATGCATTTAACTTTTGAAACTTTACCAGTCACAGATAATAAAACCAAATGGTATTATAAATGGTGTATTATTATTATCTGTATAATTCATAGACATAGTATCTATGATCCTGTTTATTTTACTCTATACTAATAAAATATATTTAATGTAGGTATGACTCATTCGTGTAAGTTAATAAATTAAATTGATGTATCGTTTAGACCCACGGTTTAGATTACATTTATAATCAAAGCAGGTGCTTATTACTTCCAGTTATAATAATACGAAGTTGTATTGTAATAACAGATCCAGGTCGTAACTCTTACTTAGTAAACAACTCGTTGTTATACCTAATGCTAACTAGCCAAGAATTCTGCATAATTTATACACCCGTAAGGCGGATACTGGACATAAAAAAGAAATGGCGTCTCTGTACAACTGCATATGTGCCCCCAACCGCAAAAAAGGACAATTTATTCCATTGCAATGCAACGATTTTCTTAGTTATGCGACGGGCTTGAAAGTAATTTAAACTCGGCAATTAAATAAGAAAAACACATTGAATTAGCTTGCATTTTACTTTAATTCCATTTTGGCAAGTAACGCCGTAGTCATTCCTAATAAGAGGATAATAGATGGAGATAACATTTGACATTAATCAAGTACTAGCTGTCCCCCGCGGTTTCACCGGCATTTATCGATATCTTACATAGCCTATAACCATCTACGAATAATTCTGCGTCGAATGGTAGCTGCCCCATCCCGATATGTTCAGTAATTTGAGGTGATGTTCCGTCAAAGGAACCCTATTTTCCTTATATACCTATATTCAATTCAAAACCATTTATTCAGTTTAGGCCTTCGGAGGGCACTTATGAAGGTCAAATTTAAAGTTACTGAAGCTACAACCGGTTCGGAAGTCAGCCTTCAACTGAGAAGAACCGGCAAGAAACTCAGCAAGGTTACATTCTTTTTTATTTGTTATATAAATTTTTATCTATTCTGACTTTTTGGCTATTTTATAATTTCAATTTTACATAATTTTATATTTAACAATTACAAAATACTTATTATAGGTAACATTAAAAAACAAAACAAAAAAAAAAATATGACAAGACTACAAAATAGAAAATAACAATAATTAGGTACTTACAACTTAAACAAGAGATTTAGAGGTGCACTGTGCAGAGAGCAGCTATTTCCATACATTTTTATCTTCAATATAATGAACTACCTTGTAATACGCTTTTTCTTTCAAAACTTTCCTAATATAATTTTTAAATTTATGATCAGACATTTTGGTTATTGAAAGCGGTATCTTATTATAAAATCGAACACAATTACCAAGAAATGACTTGTTAACTTTAGTTAGTCTAAAGTATGGAACAACAAACTTTTCCCTTTGTCTTGTATTTATACTATGAATATCTAATTTTGACTCAAACATTCCTATGTTTCTACGTATAAACATTATATTTTCATAAATATATAGTGAAGGTAATGTCATTATATTTATTTCCCTAAATAAATCTCTTAATGATTCACGGGGACCCATACTGTAAATTGCACGAATTGCTCTTTTTTGTATAATAAATATTGATTCTATATCCGCTGCTGCTCCCCAAAACAAAATACCATAGGACAAGAGGCTATGAAAATATGCAAAATAAACTAATTTAACATATAAGACTAGCTGTCCCCCGCGGTTTAACTCGCGTTTATAGATATCATACATAGCCTTTAACCATCTACGAATAATTCCGCTTCGAATGGTAGCTGTCCCATCCCTATACTCAGTAATTTGAGGTGATGGTGCGTCAAAGGAACCCTACTTTCCTTAAATATAATAGATCACACAGAGTGTAAAATTATCACTTAAAATACAACTTTTGTTACAGGGATCGAGTTTTCAGATTAAATTTGACTGATATAAGTCAATCACATTGCGATGTAAGTATAAAGAGTAAGCCCTTTATAGTTGACGTAGTCGTAGAATGCACATAAGAGACTTTTTCATAAAGTAAAATTAACCGCTTACTTACGGCTGCCGACTGCACAAGAAGGCACTTTTCCGGCACTACAGTAGATTTTAAATGCATCTTTCTTTCACATACAGCTCTTTTTAATTTCCATACGTAAGTGTCATAATCTTTTGAAATTCAAAAACTCTTTATGCATGTTGTCGTACTTCACGAAAATATGAGAGTAAGATGAGTTAGTATTACTAAGAGGAGAATGGTGTTTTGGATTTGAAAAAATATAATCTTTTTTAGCATCTTATTTAAAATGTATCGGGATGCTTATTTTAAATTAATTTACGATTTGACTTTTCTTCGAAGTTTGTAAACCGAAAAATGTGGAATAATTTTGCTATATTTGATAAAAAAGAACTCAATTGAATAAATTAATTAGAGTATTTAAAAAAAATTACAAACACACTAATTACTACTAAACTTCTTTGTCATTTGATTGCATCTAAAGTGGCGTCAAATGCTTAAATACAAATGTTCCCGACCCTTTTAATCCTGTAACTGTATTGTGAAGAGGCAAATCGATATCAACCTTAGTCTTGGAACTATGGATAGAAATGGAAATATCAAACAGTGGCACTCCACTGAATAGCTTGAGAGAATATGATAGAATAGAGTGTCATCCCCTGAACGTTTGAGACCCATCCGGCTAGTTGCCTCTAAAACGTTGTGGGTATTTACTTCAATTTGTAGGGACAAGAATGAACCACATCCATTGATTGAAACTCTCCTTTCAGCGTGATACATTAGTATTAGAAGCAAGCAATGTAGCGAGATGTGTAAGTAAAGGCAAATCGGAGCCTTTTGAATGCAGAAATCACATTCGTGTTCTACAGCCACTCGGTGACGCCGAGAGACTGTATGTTTGCGGCACCAACGCTCACAGTCCTAAAGACTGGGTAGTTTATGTAAGTACCTCAGTATTTTATGAATATAATATGTATGTGTTACAGGCTTGTTTTTTATAAATCATTTATTTAGATCTGATATAAGTACATACCTTTATGGTAATTCTTATTTCTTTGTTAGTTAGGGTCGCGTTTTGTTCAATCGCAGCACGTGTTGACTAATGATGTGGTCATAGCCCATTGTGACAATAATGTTTTCCTGCCTATACAATTTATGAAAAGTTTGTTTCAGCCTTTCGTATAAAGTAAAAAAAAATCGCATAGAGTAAATTCAATTTCTTATAACTACAAACCAACTCAAACTTAATTGTTCTTTTACATCCTTCCTTTATCATCGAAGTGACGATAGCCTTTAACGTTTCGTCGACGAGAATTTGATATTAGCCTTAGTAATCAGATAACTCGCTAGTTCTCTATCGTAGAATAAATTGGCTTTACTTTTGTTGTACAGTTAAATCTAACACACCTACCGAGGCACGAATATGTGCCTGGAGTAGGCGTGGGTGTTGCTAAATGCCCATACGACCCTGCAGATAATAGCACAGCTGTGTGGGTCACGGGAGGCAACCCTGGGAGTCTACCAGCCTTATACGCTGGTACCAATGCCGAATTCACTAAAGCAGACCCGGTCATCTTCCGCAATGATCTCTTTGATTTCCGAACTGGGCAGAAGAAGTTCAACTTCAAAAGGACTCTGAAATATGATTCAAAGTGGTTGGACAGTAAGTTTAAATTGTTATCGTTACGAATTATTCTACTAGTTTTATAATAAATATGCAACATCAATCAAAAGATTAGGAAATGCAATGTTGTTTTATGATATTGGAAGAAACATTATGTTGAATCCAATGTATGATATCAGTCTTATCAGACAAATAAACGACTGAACATCCCTAATGTTCATTATATTAATAGGGATATTGGGTCTATGTCCCTTATTCCGTACTTTCTTTTACGAGTCTGCGATAAAAACCATAGATGCTTACGCTTTATCGTACGCATATAAAAGGAAATAAAGGAAGAACCTCATATTGCACCCAGTCTGGTGAGGTGGGTGACCAAGAGCGAACATTTATTTAGTTTGAATGTACATTTAAAATTATTTCTTTATAAGAGATACCTTATCTGATTTATATCTGTATCTGTATTTATAAAATTCATAAAACTTTGTATTTGTTTTTAGGTAGGTTATTAATTATTTTCTTCCATTTTACAGAAACTAATTTCGTAGGTTCATTTGATGTTGGAGAATACGTACTGTTTTTTTTTCGGGAAACTGCAGTAGAGTTTATGAACTGTGGCAAGGCAGTATATTCGCGGGTAGCGAGAGTCTGCAAACAAGATACAGGGGGCAAACATATACTAAGTCAAAATTGGGCTACATATCTAAAAGCAAGGCTAAACTGTAGTATACCTGGAGAGTTCCCTTTCTATTTTGATGAAATACGTGAGTAAAACTTATGTTCAATTCAAATCTGCACTACGAGGCTTCATGCAGGCTCTTAATTACCTATAACTGTTGCATTAAAACTATGAACTCTTGAATTCAACAAATGATATGAAGAGAATGTTTAAAGTTTCGCTGAGTCAAAGAGGGGTACTTTAAATGCTTAATTTCATTTCGGTTGGGGGAAATTTAGCTTTACTCATAAAGCTATGTCACGTGAAGTGTTGCTCTCGTGATATAAAGGCATAATGAGAGGATTTTATTATAACATAGTATTTTTTAACCGACAATATTCTTACGTGAGTATCGTTTTTGTTTGTAACAGAGAGTGTATACCAAATGCCTGGCGATCCAACAAGATTTTACGCGGCATTCACTACAGGTGCAAGCGATGGCCTCGTCGGATCAGCGATATGTACATACACTTTTGAGGACATACAGGAAGCTTTCGCTGGAAGATTCAAGGAACAGGTCATTATCTTAACTACCAAACTTCACATTATTATGTACTTCATGTAAACTGTTTTTAAGTACTATAGCACTAACGTCAGAGCTCTGACCTCATTCTGTTGGTGTAATATTATGCAGGCAGTCTACCGTACCTAATATTTTAGGGTTAGCTGAATCTAGACTTTATATAGTCTATAATAAATGAATAATTAATCTTGCTTGTCGAAAACATGTTTTAAAACCCAGATCCCATAATTCCTTCATTAGATTCATTGTTGTCATGCCGTTGTCAGGCCTAAGTTGGCCCGACTGTGAATTAACTATTTTGTACCTAGACTTGAAATGGGTGACCGCTTAGTGGATTACGAGCGCTAGTAATTAATTTTCATGTGTAACCCACTGTCAGATAAATAAACCTTATCAATACCTATAATTTCATCGTCCATATTTTAGATAATCACTATAGTACACAATATTCAATGAAATCAATTATTGAGCTTAACTTTGCTCATTGGCCTTGTACTTGATGTAAATATCTATACAGGCTGCTACAAAACTACCCGTAAAACCGAAAGGAGGTTGAACCCATATAAGGCCTCAGCCTTATAAGGAGTCCATTCACAATATTTAAGAACCTTACCAACGCTGTATAACATACAAAAAAATAAAAAAACTGATTTTCATGAACGAAAAAGAGAAAAACGTAGGCCTTTCTGTTAAATAATCTGGTTCCCTGACATGACAGCTTACTAAGGTTGTTGTCTTTGATAAAATTCATAATATTTTTACGGTGTATTTTGTAGCACGTTGTATAAGTATCTATTTACAGAAGTAGTACCTATATGTACTATTTTAGTTATCTGGTGACCATAGTACAAGAAGTGTGTAAAGAATGTCGCAGCATATGTACAATTTTAATAGGAATATTAATAGTACAAAACGCAAAATTATTGCAGGCTTCGTCCAGTTCGGCGTGGTTGCCAGTATTGAGGGCGCGGGTCCCAGTGCCCCGGCCTGGCACCTGCGTTAACAATACCGAAGCACTCCCAGACAATGTGCTTAACTTTATCAGGTACGTGTATCTTTCTGTGGCTGACTTCCGACCCGGTGGCAGCTTCAGTAATTTTGACCTTCATAATTACCCTCCGCGAGGTTAAACTGAATAAATTGTTTTGAGGGGACAAGCAGAGTGGTTCAATTGTTTTTATTTAAAACATCAGTCGGATATGGGCAGACGCTTTCCAAATGATTACTCTGAAGGGTACATTAAATTGATACGGTTTTCATACGAGGTAACACTATAATAGAAAATTGTTGTAAAATAAAGTTGAATTATTTATTACTTATAGCTGTCCCCCGCGGTTTTACCCGCGTTCCCGTGGGATGTCACATGTATTATACACAAAAACCTTCCTCTTCAATAGTCCGCGTAGTTTTAAAGATTTAAGCATACATAGGGATATAGGGACAGAGAAAGCGACTTTGTTTTATTATATGTAGTGAAGATGTCATGAATAATAAATAAATGTTGTTGATGTGCTATCCCCGTAAATAAGGATGCAATTATCTTAGATCCCATACCCTATTACGATATAACAGCAATAAACTAGATAAATACATACAATGTATACAAAATGTGGTATCTCTGAAATGATTAATTATACGCGCTAAATTCACGAAGAAATTCAAGCTATTGGAAACCTGGAGCGTTTCATCTTGTGTTCCCCGGAGAGTAATCTCTGCAAGGTTACAGACCTCACATTAGTTTCGCGAGTTCGCGACGCGTGTGTTCTGCTAATTGGGTCACACTCGCGTGTCTAATTGATGACGCGGTGCGAAAGTAGGCTCAGTTAGTAAGCCACTGATTTTCTTACAACACCTATTGTTCCTTTACAAGGAAATTTTACAGTAAACGAAGATCCTTTAGGAATAAATTTCTATGTATTTGTTAGGTCTCATCCGCTCATGGACTCAGCGGTGCGTCATGAAGGCGACGCGCCAGCCTTCTACAAACGCGACCTAGTCCTCACCACACTAGTAGTTGACAAACAGTTCGTCGACATGCTGGGAGATGACATCACCTACACTGTTTTTTATGCTGGCACTAGTGAGTAACTTACATGATATCAAAAAGCGCGACACATTGACAAGGATTAAACGAATTATTAGTGCTGAAAAACTCAGTAGCTCAGACGGAACCTAACTTTATAGCTTTAATCTCCCGTCGTATCGTTCATTACGCATTTAGTTAATTGTAAATCTTGGACCAACAATTTTTGCATATTGTGATTTCATCGCCTTAACGGTCTTTTAAATTTTAGACTTGTGTAAATAGAAAAGTGTTTGTGAGGTTAATCTACTCATCAATATGAACCACTTTTAATACAGAAGAAAACATTGTGGGTGTTAGGTATGGGTGAAGTATACAAGGTGGTGCAGTGGCACGTCGCTGTCGGCGGCGGCGGCGGGTGGCGCGTGGCGGACGTGTGGCGAGCGGCTAGTGAGCCGGTGCGCGCGCTCGCGCTCTCGCGGCGGACACACGCGCTCTACCTCGCCACCGATGACCGCCTGCGACAGTTGCCGCTGAGGGCCTGCGCCCATCGGTTAGATTTATGACTTTTTCTACATATTTTATAACTCAAGAATGCCTAATATTAAATATGTTCATGTTTCCATCACTATTGTCTCAACACTCTTATCTAGCGATGAATGATGGATGGAACATTAGTAATATCGTTCCGCCACAAAAGAAGAACCCTGAAATAAATAGCTTATGAAATTTGCTTTTTATATTTGAATATATAAAATTTTCCGTTTTATAATATTAGTAACTTCAGATATAATGAAATAAAAATTATTAATTCTGTTTTCTGAATTTATTTGTAACTCTATAGTGACCATATGCCACTAAAAATAACTTTCTTTCACAATAGCTATGATAGCTGCATGCGGTGCGTTTTAGACCCGTACTGTGGTTGGGACAAAGAAGTCGGAGCGTGTCGGCCGTATAGTCCCGGGTTGTTACACGACGCTACTAACTCCACACCCTCTATATGCGACGCCAGTGCCCCATTGAAAACCGTGAGGGCAGGATACGGGCAAAGTGTCCATTTAGCAGCATTCGGGAAAACCCCAGAAGCGTTAAAAGACCAACTTGTGGTGTGGTACCATCATTCGAGGGAGAAAGGGCGTTATAAGATAAATTACAAGTAAGACTTATTTGTTTCTATTTTTGTCTTGAGAATAGAATTACCCTATTAATTTTTCCAGTAAAAAAATGAAAATCTGATTATATTAGCAGCATTAAAAAGTTTCGTTTTATACGAATATATTGTTTCGCTCAAAGTACAATACTGTCATTGTTGTAGCTGGGAACGGGTGCTACAAACCTCTGAGCGGGGTCTGGTACTACTGTCTGTGACAGAATCGGATCGCGGTCGCTATGAGTGCTACTTCGGCCCAACACTTATCGCTTCCTACAACCTAGACATCGATATACACAGGTACGAATTTGTGTAGAACAGACCTTGGTAACACTCAACAAGAATCGCTACCAAAAAGTATGCACTTAATTAAAGCCTTCTTACTATGTACTTAACTGGTAAGTAACAGATTACTATCTGATTGGTCACTCTCATAATGAATTTATTTAGCGCTTTTGTATTTTTTTTTCCTATTAACAAACAAACATTTTAATAAATATGGATGTAGTGTCAAGCACCTATCAAATTTTTTTGTAAATATTTAATAGTACGACAAGATGGTTAAGCAAAATTTTAGTAATTTTTATCTGAAACAAGTTGGATAATAGGTAACTGAAACTGAACATTCAAAAGGGCTCCTATATTTATTTTATTCACTTTTAATACCAGTCAAAAAGTATGACTATATATAAATAACCAACTACCTATAATATATACTATATAGTAGTCATCAGTAAATATCTCCATCCATATTGGACACACAAAAAAAACAGTTTACTTTCACTTGGAAAACTAAAAATTTTACAATTTTATTTAGTTCTTCGTTTAAAAATATTCAAATGTATTTAAACAAGAAAGTACTATCGAAAACATTTTTTAAAAAATTCTATCAAAACCATGCAATATCCTAACTGTTCCTAGTGAACGCAAACTTTTTCGTTGTGTGTATTATGTTGTGTGTCAAAGTATTATTTCGCTATAGATGTACGCAGCCGAGCAAGTCTCAGGAATATAAGCAAGTTTACTCGGACTGGTGCCACGAGTTCGAGAAATATAAAAGTGCGATGAAAGCTTGGGAGACGCGACAAATGGTAAGAAATAATAGTATATTACAGTCTCATCTTGAAATACATCTCCACCTAAATAAAGATCTCTTAGTGTAGACTTTACCTGGGAAGTACTCTCCTACCATACCTATTCAAGCAATAGTGCACTTGCCTTGAAATTTTAGACACATAAGACTAAACCGTTTAATGTCTTAGGATCGACAAGCCATTGGCGATTCTCTTTGTATTGCAAATGTCCATAGGTAGCGGCGACCACTTACCATCAGATGGACCGTCTGCTTGTTTATCGGTCTATAATCTGAACTAGCCTTTCTCCCCCTACCCGACTTCGCCCGTGTAGGATAATATTACACAGAAATCTTCCGGATGAAATTCTCTAAATTGTGTTGAAGGCCGCATAAAAAATCCATTGAAAATAAATACTCTGCAACTTAATAAAGAGAATAAATAGACAAACAAAAATCGTGAAGTTGTTTCGTACTATTTAGTTACAGAAGAAAATACAGTCGGTATAGGAGCTTCAAGACACTACACTCGCAATTAAGTACTTAATTGTTTTTTGCCACTCTATCCAACAAATATGTTTAATTTCAAGCACGTAGTTATTCTATACAACAAACTATTGCTATTATAAGAAAATAGAGGATAAGAAACAAATAGCTTTTCATTGTAATAACTACAAACGAATAATGTTACTTTAGTTATTTTTCACAATGAGACTCCTGGCTGTTGTATATTTAATCCAATAGAAAGCAAAACAAAACATTTTTATAGATTGGCTCTTTAGTAGTAATCACTCAAGAAACACAACTTGTTTTATTTTGGACGTAGTTTAATATAATCACCGCGCAGTCTGTTGTTTCTAACGACCCTTATCAAATTACAAATCGGGCATATGGTTTATTTTCAAATGTCGAATTGTTTTTATTACAGTTAATCTACTGGATTTCAAGTTAACTGCTCGTAGAGCTTAATACTTTATACACTGGGCCATTACTCTAGTTAACTATAAATACTTTACTTATAATAGCCAGTTCAGTCAATAATTCTGCATTTAACAATCTCAAATCTACAAGTTTCATACATTGTATTCTGTAAAATTTTCGTCAAGAAGTTAAAAGTGGGTGCAAGAAACTATGTTGTTTGATATATATTTGTATAACTGCCTTAAATTTTAAAATTTATTACAAATATATATGAAACAACATAGTTTCTTACATGTGTGTTGTACGTTAAAATGTTACTCTTATTCGTTTTAAAAAACATCACATGATTCTTAATTAGAAATGCATTCTCAACCGATAAGGATTCATATTTATTTATTATTTATTAGATATCGATGGAATATTGTGAAAATAACTTTGAAGATAGGATGAATAGATTTCCCTACACTAAACATCACGAACATCACGATTGTATTATAAAGTTAATTAAAATTTCTGATCAGTATCTCTCCAAATCTCGAAAAAGAAACTCAAGATTAAAATAAAAATCTTTAAACAAAATAAAAGTGTATTTATTAGGTGATTTTTTTGAGTAGTAGAGCTTTTAGTGCAGAAATCGTCGGGGGATGTGACCTTAACCATTTCCCCCGTAGTGTACTTGTATTACTGTTCAGTTAGTTGGTAAGGGGGCCGATGTAAGTACAGGCATATGAGACTTAACAACTTCATGGCTCAGGGTCGACAACGTTTTGGCGATGCCCCTAGTGTTGCAAATATCCATAGTGTACTGTTTACTGGTTCGTCGGTCCATGTGGTATAAAAATATAGGTTTGAAGTTGACGAGAAATGCACCCCAAAGCGACATCCCTGAATCTGTGTAGACCTTGATGTTTCTCTGTTGAATATGTTAATTTAAGATTGTTGGTTTATTGACTATTTATTTATTACATTGGTTACACGTACATTACACGTAATTTTTAAACATGTGCAGCGTTTTTTAATTTAAACGATATCAATTTAGTAAATTTTCATTCACTTGCTCACTCTTGTTCTTTCACAATGTTAAAATTTCTTAAAAGGCATTGGATAACCACGGTGGGTTCATTAGATGATTAAAGTATTGTCACATTACATTAGTTCATTTAAATATAAATCTGTGTTTATAAAAATGTATTACCGAAACGGTGATTCGGCTTCTCGAAGAGGTTTATCCGTCTTGATATTCCCCATAGACGGTATAGAGTACTTACGCACCTATATCTCTGAATTTCTCCCCCGCAGAGGCTAAAATTGAGGTCCGTGGCTAGTCAAGAGATGCCCTTAGGGTAGACGAACCCCGATTTGCTCGTTATGAAATCCATTTACACAAATTGTCTATTTCAGCAATGTTCCAAAAACCTGAATGCATCGAGCCAGCAAAACAGTATGGCGAACGAGATCGTGGCGTCGCTGCGGTGATAGGGCACAGCTCGCTAGTGATTAATGAACGATTACACACACCGAGCTCGCTAACATAAACTATCCGATATTTTGTCGACGGCACCCGGCCCCTACTATGTGACTTCGAGCCCTACAAACATTATCTCGCATAGTTTAGAAGCAAAATTATGCCTACAAATGATTTGTGATGTCGTTACGTTTTGTAGTTTATAATATTATAAACCATCTACCCGTAAGTAAGAGAAATGATATGTACGATAACGATATTAATTTTCTCATGAATAGCAAATATCAGTTCGTGATAATTGGAAATCTGTAGATGTAATTATCTCGGAATGTTGCGAGATAGAAATCAGTGGTTGGGGATTTGGTACTGAAAGGGGAACGATAATGTAGGAAGGGGATGATCTGTTAAAATAGATTTGTTGCCCATTCCGGAGACTGCGTACGTTGATGGATGACTGACTTCTGTTCAACTTTCTCTCACAACTTCTTCTTTGTACGGACTAAGGCCGGGTATCGAATAGTTTGCATTAGTTGTAAGTAGGTAATCATCGCGATTAATTGTTTAACTATTGTTTACGAAAGTGACTGAGTATAATGTAGTAAGTCGTGAGATTATTTCATCGATACTCGTATTGCTTTGGAATAATGTGTAGGTAGTTATAGTTATAACGAACCTTTCGCCTTTGCATTAATACTATATCTGTATAACCTATATTCCACAAAAGTGAGAGGAACAAAATTATGAGGGTGAGATTCCACCAATACAAAATGCTGTGATATCAGTTCTCGTTGGATCATTATTGTGCTGTCAGAATAAAAATAATATTTTGTATTCGTAAGTACCATAGTTCGCTTCGAATTGATAATAAAACATTAGTATTGTATAATTTAGTTTTATTTAAATATTTTTGTGGTATTATTGAAAGTGGATTGCACAAAGTTTTAGCAGATGTTGAGAGAGGCGATTGACGCAATTAATTGTTAAATCGTACAAGACAAGTTATAGATGATATTTAATAAATAAAGACCGATATTCAGATTTTTAAATAATTGAGTATAGTTAAAATTATGAGCAATACAAACGCCAATTTAGATGTAAGCATATTTGTATTATAACAAGCTTATTTGGTATGAAATAAAAGTGTTTTGCATTAGGGTATTACATTTTTAGATGAGTTTTGTTGATGTGGTGACTGACTACGAACGTTGCGTGTTAAATCCTTGTTCCACATGGTAGCGGTTTCTGTTGGCTTGTGTTTAAAGTTGTTATTGATTTGTTGCCATAAAATATAACGTTAGGCCGACTTCGGACTTCAAAACCGAATTTAATAGAAGTTGGTTACGTTTTATTCAGTTGAGTTAATTCAATCTCGCTAGAATAGTGCCTTGTGATGCATGCTTACAATATAGTAAAACATATAAAATTATTATTAGATAATATTTTTGTGTACCATATAAAGATGATTCGATGAAGTAGGTACCTAGTTTTAAGTGATTCTTCACACAATACATTTATAGTTAAAAAGCAATAATATTTCATTGATTATGTCGCCAGTAATTAATTAACAATGTATCGCAGATAGTAGATTTTATCTATGTATAGCGATATGATATACAAATTGTATGTTTTATATTTTAGATGTTAGTAGCGGTGCTCTAAAGAGCTAATTAAGTTTACTTGCCCTCGTTAACAAGTTACAATTATTTATTTCTAAAACGTTAATAACAATAAACGAAGTTTTTTAAGTGGATCAAGAGACCTCGTTATAAAAGAAGTGCACAAGTGCTTAAAGTATTAAATTTGATTTGATAATTAAAATTAAATTTTAGAAAAAAATGTAATCAAATTGATTTTTCATGCCGAAAAAAATAAAATTCATAATTTATAGAAAAGTATTATTTGAAAAGTAAGTTTTGCTTTACACTAAAATTGATTGTACTGTACTTAATTACTATTAGAAATTCATTTGTTTATTTGTAAACTCATTTCCAATAAAATTAATGTTAATGTATAGAATATTGTAAATAAGTATTCATAAATTCGGTAGAAAGGTCGCTATTAATTATGTTTACTGTAAAAATATTACTAAGCTAGTTTTAAGCGATTGTTTTATAAAAAGAGCATTAAAAATAAATTATTTTAGATCATTTTGATTTTTATTACTTAACCAATTTTTAAGATTTATTCTAAATATAATTTATATTTTATTTAAATATACTGAAATGATCCTATATACAATGAAAAATACAAATGTACTTAAAATTGAATTAGTTGCTATATTACAGTAATAAAACAAAACCGAAAATATATCAAAAATAAAAGGTCGTCTAGATGTTCCATGGTACCCATGATACTAGCGGCGCGCTCGTTGGATGGTCAAGCTCTGGAAAAAAATGTCCCTTATTATTTTAAGAAATATAAATGTCAACATATCAAAAGAATAGATCTAGATGCGAGACGAGCGAGCGTCAATTTACCAAGCTATAGCGTACCTATAGCTATAAGGTATTCCTTGAATCTTACCAGGTAGAAAAGCTCATTAGCAGCAGAAGCAGTTACCTGTTAAACAAAAACAAAACAATGCTCTCTAAAAAGCACTCATTCATCAGGAAAAGTGATTTAATATTTCTTTATAATTTGCGATTATAAATCTTCTGAAAAATTTACGCGCTCTTGCACTGAAAGTCTCAATAATAAGCTCTTGTTATGTCTTTTTACGGGCAATGAAACCTTAATTTGGGTATCGTAAATGACGCCTGTCTTAGATTGGCGATCATAGAATTTAATTACTGAGGGAGACTGAAATAATTGGCGACTCGCCTGTAATGGCCACACTTTACGGCCAAATTAATAGATTTCCGCTGCGGGCCCGCTGAACCTCCACTGAACTAATTTTGATATTAATAGCTGACCTACAACCAAAGTATATAATAATTACCACGTTTTGATTATTAAAGTCAATTATACTTCGAAAACATTTTTCTATCCATTTGTAAGTCTAGCGGAGTTTCTGTTTAATAATTGTGAGAAGTTAAATATTTAAAAGACAAAATTGATCGAATTTGCTCCATTTTACACCGAACGCTTATTGTGGTGTATACTGAACAGTCATGGAGTATGTTAGGTATTCTTTATTCTTGATCGATATCAGAATAGGACAAATCAATTAGTAAGTAAGGTAGTAGACAATAAAGCATAAAATATAGATAATCACTATATTATTCACAACCAATTTCGTATATTATCATAGGGTAGTTTACGTGTCATATCAAATAACATAACGACAAATAATTACTCAAAACGGTATTTTTTTTTCATAGCAATATAATTGATGTTATTTGTACCAATTTGTGTTCTGATAGTAGTTGCATAAATAAACAAATTTTATGAGAATGTAGATTTTGATACCAGTTATCAATTATTTAAAACAGTAATCATTCAACACACCAGTTCTAAAGTTTGAGCTCCTATGGGCTTCACTATTGAAAACAAAACTTTGCTTACACTGCTGTATCTACGTCAGACTCGTTACGAACTTTTGCTTTTAATGTATTATAATTAATTCCTGAAGCATCTGCCTGTTTTCCTACAAAACGAATGCAACAGTAATTACTTTGGTTCAACTAAGTGACATTTACATCTTATTTTGGATAATAGTTTTCATGTCTAGTTTGTATTTGACGGGCCAGTTGGCTTGGTGGTTAGAGACCCTGACTGCCAAACCGAAGGTCGCGGGTTCGATTTCCACCCAGGACAAACATTTGTGCGCATGAACATGTCTGTTTGTTCTGTGTCTGGGTGCAAATGTATTTATAAGTATATATTTAAAAAGTAGTATATGTAGTATATCAGTTACCTAGTAGCCATACTGCAAGCTGTAGACTCTGCTTAACTTGGGATCAGGTAACCATGTGTGAAGAATGTCTTGGAATATTTATTATTATTTTATTTAATAAGCTATTACTGTTTCGAGCATTTCATTATTCATGGTCAGTAAAAGGCGTAAATTCAGTAGAATTAAGCTTGTAGATACTTATAATGTGGGCGTATTTTGTGGATTACTTAAAAAGAAGTTCGTGATGAAATCTCCAATCCCTACGAATATTATAAATGTGAATGTGAGTTTGTTTGTTACGTTTTACGCGAAAAGTACTTAACCGATCATCATGAAACTTTGTACACACATAGTTGGAGGTATTAAAAGTAACATACGATATTTTTTGTGCCGGAAAAATGTTACATCCCTCGGGAACGCGGTTGAAACCGCAGGGGACAGCTAGTAATACTTATAATAAAGCAGCATTAAAGATAAAAATATATTCATCCAATAAATGTTAATATTCGTGCTCAGTAATCAAATTGCTGATTCCAATGTTAGATAGTTTTTGTGGTATTTCGGTTAGGCTATTCCAAACGCATGTGTTAACTAGACGGTTTTTAAAATGGCACAAAGTAGGATCTTAGGTAAAACTTATTGTTATCTATACTATGCTTTTGTTTCTTTATACTCATCAATTTAAAAAAAATATGTGTATATTAATTTTATACATACCTGGATTTTCATTATAATGCATTTAAGAGTAGACGTAGTAAGAAAACAAATTAAAAAAATATAATTTAAGACGAGACCTTTTAAAATTATTTTGACTAATACAAATTAATAAACGTTTTTCTTGAGAAAACCAATAACATGAAAGCGAAACTTGAAGACGTATTTCGATTATCCTTTGATCTTCCATCTCAGCAACGTTCCTAGCTCGGCTGCGCCCGCGAGGTCCTGATTCGTTTCGAGTAATCGAATTAAGGAAAAGGGCCTATAGAGTAGGACTTAGTTGAGCGATGGAGCGAACGACAGGTCGTTTCGTATGAAATGTCACGGATACATGACGCGCATGATCGATCACACGTACCTACCGGCCACGTTTGTAAGGTACACTACTCATGCCTTTGAAACAATAATTTTCAAAGGCCCCATATATCTAGATTCGGTGAAATGAGCACGTTCAAAACAGCCATTACTCATATTATTTGAACTATATAAAGGGATTGAACGCTTAATTAATCATGGTCTTAATAAACCCTTATACCTACAGACATATTTGTGATTTCTTTACTTGATTTAAGTAATAAAAGTGGCAAAAGTGGCAACATGAAAGATTTCAACCGTTAGAAAATCGACATGTGTTCGTTTGTAAATGCGTCGGTTTCTTATTTCGTTTCGTGCCCAACGAACCGCATAAATTACCGCTTTCCTGCGACTCGTTGAATGTTTCTTTATTTTTACTGTTAAGACCGCCGCTGGTTTAATTTATGGCTCAATAGAATGTAGAACTACAGAAATGCCATTCGAGCTATTTCACCGCCACTCATGCACACTCATGAACGGGAATGACAACGTTACTAATTCGAAATAAACCTTTACAAATCCCTATTAATAGTTAAAGCTCAAGGGCTGTGCCATCATAATAAAATGCAAATTGACACAGATTTAATCCGGACTTATACCGCTGAGCCCAATAACAGTTAATAATCCGGCCGGGCGGCAAATGCGAACTCTGGTCGTGTCGCCCGCCCGTTCACATAATAGATATCGTTTAGCCGTTATTATTCCCTAATCTATGCTTTAGTTTCGCTACTTTTTGATTATTCCTGTTTATTTCTTAATTATTATGCTCCGCCTGGCGATATAAATTGGTAGATAACCTTTAGACATTTGTTATCGAGACCATAAGTATAACCTTTGTTACTAAGTGATGGAGTTTCTAGGTTGTAACATAATTGTAATTTTAACCAACTGAAAAAACGTGAGGTACTAGGTAAATAATGCGAGATAGTTGCAGGGTCACGTGTGATTTTTCCTGTAGTATATTATAATATGTCTGCAGGGGAACCCGACACACTATTAGGCACATGATCTTTTGCGGGTCAAAACAATTTCCCTATTCCTCCTCAAAATTAAAACTAGCGAATTTCAATCTAAAGCCTTATACATACCTACTCATTATATTATTATTAATAGGTAAAAACTTGGCAAGGTGTACACTTAGTACTGAATAGGAATAACAAATATTCTTTAAAAGCAATTAAATAAGTTTTAAAGCAACTCTATCAAACTTGGTACTCAATTAAAATATCTCTCAATTATTTTATCAACATCCCAAACGTCCGAGCCCGGTTTCTTTTTCCATTAATGTTTATAGTGTGTTTATTTATTTACATTCTACATTGTTTTCATATAGCTTCTGAAATAAATACTCTGTAGGCTATGGAACTATGGAGTTCATTTAAAAATACGGCTACTTTTTGTAGGTAATTTTCTTAACAAAGAAACATTTATTCTGACCATCTACGGCTCTCGTGTGAGGGATAAATATAATAAACGTTAAATAATAAGTCGCTCAGAGGTTCTCTTAGATGATTACTTACATTTAATCCGATAATACGAGAGGTTGATCTAAATTGCTTCATTGCACTAATGTTATCGTATACGAGCAACAAATGTTATCCTTTATACAACGTAATTTGTTTTTAATAAGGGAACCATTTTAAAATTCTAACTAAATTAACAGCATTATATGATGTGACCATTTTAAATTTCTAACTTAATTAACAAATACCTTTTTATACTGCATTTAACACAACATCGTTCAATTCCACAAAGTTAGACGGTTTCATTTCTAATGGATATGTTAGGCCTACTAATTAAACTTTTTTAATCTGAGCAGTGGAAGCAAGGTGTCGACGCCTCGAGGCCACTCGGTCTCATCGAGATAGCTCTTTCTCAATTTAAGGATCTCGGCCAAGCCCTCTGATAAGCCCCAGATTTAGCGCTGAGCGAATTTGTTCGGGTAATTTACTTTCCAAGTTGTGAAGACAATAAAAGTTGGCAAGGGCTTTACTTTTGAGTAGCTTTATTTTGTTTTGTAATGAAGACTTATTTTACAAGAGATACATCTTCTCGAAGTAAATGAGAAACAACAAATAGTATGTCAAACTCGTGTGACAGGTACCGAAGTTATAGTAGCAATTAAATGTAAGTGTATATATGTACGATATGACTGTCTACATTATGGTATGAAAGCGTTAATCCTCTATGCCCCTTTGATTTATAGATCTAATTAAATGCCTCTATGTGAACCGTGAATTGTCTGAGAAACTCCTGTTTCAAAGCAATATTAGAGTTATATTGCCATGCCTCCATAGCAATAGTTTAACAAGAGATAACTTAAACATACTTTTGAATTATTGCGAGCAATGTAAATTGTATTTAATGTACCTATATATAATAATCAAAATATAAAATTATTACCGATGGGGTTGGTTCAAACCCTTAGCTAACCCTTAGTTCATGAAACTGGGCCATGGTATCCCTTACCAATCTAATCGGTACGTCAAAGCGACAAGATAACGTTCTGTAATTATAATCTAAATTTTAATTGGGAAACAAATAATTTAGGTACCTAATACCTCTTTAAATACGGAATACCAATTTATTATGTTTTTAAATTGTGTATTTTTATCGGCGTTTAGCGGATTACTTTAGGTCTTGAAATCTGACTAAAGCATTTTTCATCCCGAGAATCTGGGTGAAACCGCGGCTCAGCAGCTAATAGTATATTAAAATTATTCTTATTTGATTCTTATTGAATTGCCACTTGGACTCTCATTCAAGAGAAGGGTATTTAAGAATCTCGATAGGTAGATCATATACATCTACAAGAATCAAGGATGCGTGTCACGAAGAGTTTGGTGCTGTCACCGCCAATCTCATTTATCAACCCTTTTCCAAACTTACAATACATAAAAACCCAACTTTGACTGTACTGTGGTGTAAGTATCTGCCGTCCTATGATGTCATGATTACATATTGTTTTGTTTTGTTTTGTGACTATTCTTTTATTGGTTGGTATATCCAATGTCCTATTCCCTAACCTAACGTGAAAATCTGTACAGTCACTACTAATATGTGGTGCACACGCATAAGTTAACGTATTTATTACAAGATTATATTACGCTATCGTATGAACTTCGAGGGTTCTACAGAAATGTTTTCTAAGTTTAATTTCATGTAATTTATCCTGATGGACGTAGCGTGAAAATATTTGGCTAAATTTAGGAGCAGTAGGTTTCAGGTGAAATTACAACATATTATTTTTAGAATTTCTTGAAAATATATATGCAACGAAATATATTTATTTAAATAAGCCGTCAAAAACATCTGATTGGCCAGATGCCCGTCAGGAAGGTGGGTTTTGCTGAGATGATCTGGCAATAAACTCAGCAATTACTCTTTTTTAAATAAAAATTTGTACATAAAGAGTAAATACTGAGTTTAATGTATTTATTTAAAGTAATGAATACGCTACGATTTGTTTTTAATGCTAACACTTTTAATGATATTAAATGTGAAAACTAATTCCTTATACGAGTAGATCCTACGAATATTATAAACGCGAAATTTTGTATGTATGGATGTTTGTTCCTCTTTCACGCAAAAACTTTCCAACGGATTTGAATGAAACTTGGTACATAGATAGACCATATATTGAGTATAGTATATATACAGTTTTTTTTTTTTTTTTTTTTTTTTTTTTTTTTTTTTTTTTTTTTTGCTGGCTGGCAACCCTGTCGAGTAGACGTCTAAATTTTAATCGTATTTTAAATTAATTAAAAATTTATATTAAACACAATATCTGATCGAAATTCAAAGCCAAAATCATTGTAAACCTAAATAAATTCATGTTAAAGTGTTGGTGACAAATTATCAATCCTATCATCGGAAAAAATTCAACCAAACAACGGCTCGAAACGGACAAAATTTGAACTGAACGACTTAAAACCTGGGGAGTATTGTATTTATTTATGTTCATTTTTACACACAACATAGTATACATTAACCCTACTCACGGCTCATTTCTCTGAGCGACGTCCTTAACTCAGTTTGGCACCTTCAAATCTCACCTTGTTTGACAAATTTGTGGAAGCACAGTTGATGATAATATAACTTGCCTCAGACACTTTAATACTTAGTTTAACACTATACATAACTAAACACTGTATAATATTTGTATTTAAGTAGTAATAGCCCCTAGTTTAGTTCAATATCCCTTTTTATCATACCTACCTACAAATAAAAGATAGAAACTAATATTGAAACTGCTTCATTAATAGATAGCAGATAGGAAACAAATTGTTCACTTCTCAGCTTTCTGTCTTTGCACTTCAGGGTCTGTGGATTCATGTCTGTTAACATGATGACTCGCAAGGCCTGTGCCCGTGATGTCGAGACCAAGCTCAGAAAGGCTTTAGAAGACCTTAAGGCCTCTCAACTTCTCTGTGAACGACTAATTCAGGAGCGTGAAGAAGGTGAGGAGGAAGTAAGAAAAGTGAACAACAGAAATAGTCAGCTGAAGAAGGACCTGGCTGAGCTTCACAACCACTACACAGAAGTCACTGATCAGCGCGACCGCTTAGAGAGGGTGGTGGGTACATTCAATGAGTGTAGTACCACCTATGAGAACGCACTGGCTCGCATCTCTGGCCTGGAGAGCAGCTTGGGTCAGGCGAAGGATAAAATTAACCGCTTGGAAACTGAAGCAAGCTGTCACCAAACCAACAATACATTGAGCCTCTTTGATGAGCTGATTGGGAGTGATTTGTGTACTCAGCCGGCAAATTCTGAAGCATTTTTTAACAAGGATAGTGATCACTCTGTTTACTTTAAACAAACAAAAATTGAATTAAAAAGTCATAATAAAATTAAGAAATATTTAAAATTAAATAAATTTATTAGAAAAGTAAACTCAGTAGTTTAAAAACAAAAATGTTTTTATAAAAATGTTCAATTAAGGAAAGAGAGGATCCAAATAATTAGAAATTTAAAAGAATGCAATAATAAATTAAATGATTGTCAAAAATTGTATGATACTGACACTCAGCGCTTGCTCTCAGACCTTGAGCACAAGGAGATCTGTCTTAGGGACTTAGTTTCTAGATATGAAATTGCTCAAAAACAAATAAATGAGCATATATTGGCGGCGACTCACCTGGTTGACTTATGTAAGTACAATGAGGACACATTAAGATCTCTGTCCCATAATCATATATGTGATTGTGACCATTCACCAGCTGGGCCAGGTGAGTCGCTTCCAATATCTCAAACGAAACAGACTGATGTTCAGGTCACGCAATTAAATTCTAATCCATCCAATCCTACAGTCACAAAGACAATTGTTTTTTCGGATAAAATAGGATCTGACTTTGGCTCAATAATCAGTAACCAAATAACTGATTCAGTCATGAATTATTGTATGCCAGGGGCATCATACAAACAAATAGTGGATAAAATTTTGCATACAAAGTTTGATGAACAAACCATAATTATAATTTTAATTGGCAATGCTTTAAATATCAGTAAAAAAGATTTGATAAATAGTCTCAACTCATTATCAAAATTAGGGGTAATGAAAATAATGTTATGTGCTTTCCCATACTCTTCAAACTACTCAGATATGGAGAATAATTATATTTGGCATTTAAATAACCATATGCATAATGTTACATGTCATAGTGCTAATTTTATATATTTTGATACTAACAAGTTTGTTAGTAAGTTAAAATTGAAACAGGATACACTGTTTATTCCAAAAAAGCTTAAGAAATTGATTGCGTCACTTGTAGCATATAATATTAATAGGATACGGGATAACTCAGTAAAAATAAGTAATTTTAACATTAATATTCAGAATAGTTCTTTAAACAAAAACTTTTGACAACAGAGAAGCTCAACAGTTCGATTTTTGTAATACATCAGAATATTAATCGCTTCTTTGGCAAAATTCTAGATATTCATTTATTGTTAGATAAAATAACTATAGACATATTATGCTTTACAGAGACATGGTTGAAACCGGGCACTATGCTTTTTAATATTAAAAACTTTACAGTTGCCAGTATATTCAATAGATTATCTGCAGAAGGTGGCGGCACAATAATTCTTATAAATAATAATATTAAATTCAAGGATCGGAAAGATATTTGCAGCCTCTCTGTTGAGCGTGTTTGTGAGGTGTCTTGTGCAGAGTTGCAGAGCTATATTATTGTATGTGTTTATAGGCCACCGGCATCAAATTTTTTATTGTTTACCTCTATAATAGAAGAGATTCTTCGTAAGTTATTTAATAATTGTAACAAGTCAATAGTTCTATGTGGCGACTTTAATGTAGATACTCTTAGTAATTCATCTGAAAGTCGGAATTTAGTTGCCTTATTCAAATCATTCAACTTAGATATATTATTTAATGAGTCAACAAGATCTACAGCCACTTCGGCTACTTGTATTGATAATATATTAACTAATAGTAGTATACTAGGGAAATCGATTATTAGTGGTGTTCGCTCGGATCATAAGGCTCAATTAATAGAATTGCCATTTAAAAGACAAGTATTTAAAGTAACGAAAGTAATTAGACCTACTACTAAGGCAAGATTAGACAACTTTAAGAATAATTTAGAACTGAAACTCTGTAATACAATATATCATAGTAATGAGCCCAATGTCTTGTATGAAGGTTTATTGTCCGGGATTTGCGATAATTTTAATAGAGCCTGTCCTACTAAAATAGTGAAGGTAAATAGTAAAATGGGATTTAGTGACTGGGCTACTAAAGGTATTCGTAAGAGCAGGGATAGGTTGTATGAACTTTATCATTTAAAATCTCTAACTCATAACGAGGAATTTCATAAATATGTTAGAAACTTTTCAAAAACATTCAAGTTAGTGTGTAATCAAGCTAAATCTCACTTTATATGTAATAAAATAGGTAATGCGAATAATAAAATAAAGACAGTCTGGAATGTTATTAATACGGAAACTGGTAAAATTAGAAATAATAATGAACAGGTAACTCTTAAAATTAATGATAAAATTTTAACGAATAATTTAGATGTAGCCTGTGCTTTCGAAAACTTCTTCACGAGTATACCTGGTAAAACTACTAAAAGCCTTAAATCATGTCCTATAGTAGCGGAATCTTTACTCAAACAGCATATTCATAATATATTTCCTAGTTTTAAATTTGAGCATATTAATGCTAGCGATATCTTAAATACTTTTAATTCGCTCAATATGAAAAGTACTGAAGATTTATGGGGCTTATCAGTAATAATCGTAAAATCAATAATAACAGTGATTGCACCGGTTTTGTCAAATATTTTTAATGAATGTATTGATCAGGGTTGTTTTCCTGATTTGATGAAATACAGTAAAATAGTACCTATTTTTAAGTCCGGTTGTAAGGAGAATCCTTCTGATTACAGACCAGTTTCCGTTCTGCCAGCACTTAGTAAAATTTTTGAAAAACTGCTGCTTAATCAAATGTTAGGTCACTTTACTAAGCATAAGATATTGCATGGTCATCAGTTCGGTTTCACGAAGGGAAGATCTACATCCGATGCGGCAGCAGCATTGCTGAGACACATTTATGGCGCATGGGAGGATTCTTAGGATGCGATTGGCATTTTTTGTGATCTATCCAAGGCTTTCGATTGCGTTGACCACCGTACGCTACTTCTAAAACTTGACTACTACGGAATTCGTGGAACTGCTCATGATCTTGTTTTATCTTATTTATCAAATCGTCAACAAAAGGTAGGGATTACTGGCACAACATCCAAGGGCTCTTTAGTCGAAATGGGGGTACCCCAGGGTTCAATTTTAGGTCCATTTTTGTTTTTAGTCTATATAAATGACTTGCCATATGTTGTAAATGATCTCACAGATATTGTCTTGTTTGCTGATGATACATCATTAATTTTTAAAGTTGATAGAAAAGACAAAGATCTAACTAAAGTTAATCATACTATGTCAATTGTCTGTGGGTGGTTTGCTACAAATAATCTATTACTAAATTCAAAGAAAACTAAATGCTTAAGGTTTTCTTTACCGAATGTAGCACAAGTAGATAGCCAAATAATAATAGATGGGAGCCATATTGATCTTGTTAATAAAACGGTATTTTTGGGTCTTACATTAGACAATAAATTGCAGTGGGGACCTCAGGTTGATACTCTAGCTGCTAAGTTAAGTTCGGCTGCATTTGCTGTTAGGAAAATTAAACAATTGACGAATGTTGAGACAGCCAAATTAGTTTATTTTGCATATTTTCATAGCCTCTTGTCCTATGGTATTTTATTTTGGGGAGCAGCAGCGGATATAGAATCAATATTTATTATACAAAAAAGAGCAATTCGTGCAATTTACGGTATGGGTCCCCGTGAATCATTAAGAGATTTATTTAGGGAAATAAATATAATGACATTGCCTTCATTATATATTTATGAAAATATAATGTTTATACGTAGAAACATAGGAATGTTTGAGTCAAAATTGGATATCCATAATATTAATACAAGACAAAGGGAGAAGTTAGTTGTTCCATATTTTAGACTAACTAAAGTAAACAAGTCATTTCTTGGTAATTGTGTTCGATTTTATAATAAGATACCGCTTTCAGTAACCAAAATGTCTGATCATAAATTTAAAAATTATATTAGGAAAGTTTTGAAAGAAAAAGCGTATTACAAGGTGGTTCATTATATTGAAGATAAAAATGTATGGAAATAGCTGCTCTCTGCACAGTGCACCTCTAATTTTCTTGTTTAAGTTGTAAGTAATTATTGTCATTTTCTATTTTGTAGTCTTGTTATTTCTGTTTTTTTTGTTTTTTTTTTTTTGTTTTTGAATGTTAGCTTTATTAAGTATTTTGTAATTGTTAAATATAAAAATATGTAAAATTGATGTTATAAAATAGCCAAAAAGTCAGAATAGATAAAAAAGAATTTAATAAAATAAAAAAGAATGTAACCTTGCTGAGTTTCTTGCCGGTTCTTCTCAGTTGAAGGCTGACTTCCGAACCGGTAGTAGCTTCAGTAACTTTAAATTTGACCTTCATAAGTGCCTTCTGAGGGCCTAAACTGAATAAATGGTTTTGAATTTTGAATTTTGAATTGAATTTTGAAAAATTTTTTGAATTTTGAATTGAAATACCATAAAGGCTATTTTTTATCCCTGGAAAATTTTACATTCCTAGGGAACGCGGGTGAAATCGCGGAGGATAGCTATTTTTTTCTAAAACATCTTGTACTTATGTTTGCCAAATGTTTGATTTAGGTATTAATAAAAAAAAAAATTTTTTTTTGTTTTTATATTTCTATATTCAAGAGCTTCCAAACCTGACAAACATTTTCTTATGGTACTTTGCCCCTTAATAATCATAAACCCCTCAATATTTTTTAAATGTTATTAATTTTAAGTTAAATTGTTATTATAAATGGTATATTTTTACATGACTATAATTTGATAGATCCTTATTTAAAACATCACATAAATCATTATTAAACATATACGAAACATACTTACTATCCACCAACTTATTTCAAATCAATGTTTCTCATCTAGTATGAATGCAACGTCAATCAGAATGAAGGATAGGCAAATTGGTTTGAGTTTACAAAGAAATGTTCTATTTGTGATTGAGTTGCCACAATCCATGCTACAATGTGATGGATAGTTTGCCCGGTCGGTCGGCTCTCTGTGCTCCGGACCCCTGCTGACGTGTCACATCTCAGGCGAACTGTGTACACTGCATATTGCTGATATCGAACTGACCAAGATTAGCTTTGATTCGAAAACGGACGAACGTATACCTACAGTATACACACGATCATAGTTTCAGTATGACTGTTTCTATTTTAGTATTCACTGGGAAACCATCTTGTTCGGGAAATAGAATCGCTGAGATTTTTATTAAACGTACAGCAATGAGATTGAGTTTTTGTAAATGACTCACAAGTATTGTTTGAATTTTTGGTACAAATCTTAACTTTGACAGATTTGACGTGTTTCAATACTTCATCAAGAATAATCAATCGTTTATCCAGTGGAGGGCAATTGATTATAATGTATGATAGATTCGAGTCAACTGTCTATGAACATCGGCCTATAGATATGGTTTAAAGCAGAGGCGGCCTTAGGGGGTGGCGAACGGGGCAATCGCCCAGGGCCCAGGGCCTCGCTCGTGCAGGGGCTGCGCGCAACCCAAGCAAATAAAAAAAAATATGGATTCAAATTTTATTTATTTGTATAACTTTAGCATTTTTTGTCAAACATGACAGATATCTAAACCAAACAACCAGACTTAGGTACCTTCGCATCACATACTTTTCACGAAGGACAATGGGCCTCGCAATGACCTGCCGGAGCCTCGCAATGGGTAAGGCCGTCGCTGGTTTAAAGTTTTGTATGTATCTTTAAATCAAGGGTCAAATTTGTCAATTAGGTGTTCCAAGATTTAAAGTAATTTCTTTAAATGGAAATATTTGGAGATTCATCAGAATATAAAACATACATTTATATGACTCCAAAATAAACAGCTGTTTTCAGCTTGATTCAGCAGTAAAGAAACTTCGTGAATGTAAATTCTCCGTATGGTACGGGTCAACAAAGTGAGGGTGACATGGTCACGTGATGTTCCGTGCACTCACCCATGGATAACTGCCAATAACAGTATGTTTCACCCTACCATTAAGTTGGTATACGTTAGTAAACTCAACTCTACGTCTACTTTTAACTCTGCGTCAACTGCTGCAATTGCATTCGTTAAAACTGCCCCTTTTACTGTAATTACTAGATATTGGATAAGTTTAAATCACGGAACATACAACATTTACACTGATCGTGCATTTAATATACGTACATATATTTCATTCTGTACATATTGTAGGTAATTAGTTTACTGCATAGACATTAACGCTTCTTAAACCATATTTTTATTAAAAAAATACGCTTTACTAAAGTTAACGATATCAATCAGCAATAAAATACAGGGTTGGTCGTAAAGAAGCCAGTATTTTGACTAGCAAAGGCTGCAGAGGCGAATATTTGGACGTGGCTAGTATCGTTTTCCGCTATAAATCAGGTTCGTGAGTGTGAGAAAATAGTTAAAGCGGATGATGCGGTCTGCAAGTGGGCAACTGCTGTACGCCCCTACCTACATTCGCCCACAATTATTAACACACATGCGGGATATTCTAGCTTAATATTTTCTTTTAATAATAGTTAATTTTAAAGTAGGTGTTACTTTTTAAATATTTCATATAAACCCTCATTCCTTTTTAAGTATCAAGTAGTTAGATGGCGTCATTTATCATTTTAAACCAATCGAAATGCAAGCTTCCATCCCCCTTATTTTTTTAAGTAAAAACTTTTCAATAACAACTTTTCGAGTGTCGTCCAAGGGTATCAAAATGAATTATTATACTGTCTCATGAAAAAAATCACTTCCCCGAGTAATGAAAACTCAAGCTGATGCGCTCGAGAGGTACCACTTCGGTCCGGCGGATATTACGGCAATATATTTCAATTACACATAAGAAAAAGAACAAGTCGTTTGAAGTAGCTGAAAGGCCAGATTACAGTCGTGGAGGAAATAATAAGGAAGACCCCGCTAACGAGCTCGAGACGGCAACTTTTAGAAAAGAAAACGTGTGGGGAGAAAAAATGCTCCACAGGAGTGATTAAATTCCAAGTATTATTTTTTAGAGCTCTGCGAACATGCCAAGTGTCATCATTTTCACTTTTCAATCTTACGTAAGTGTTTACATCTCTGCGAAAAAAGGTATTACCTACTCTAAATTAATAATAAGGTTACCTTAGATAAATGATTATAGTTCCTATATCTATATCGCCAGGTATACTTTTAGATAAATAGGTAGCGAGTGGGGACGTAGGGCGAAGATTTGTGCGATTCAATGGAATTTAATTACTCGGTGAACGGACCAACATAACGACGCAAAAATATTTATGTTTATTGTCCGAGCTAATGCTCCAATGAGACCGCACGCGGACCGTCGACAAGGGACACAGAAATATATTGCTAATAACACTTTGTATCTTCGGTACAACTAAACTGAGCTGCCTACAAAAAGGTTTCAACTATTACATAGATAATTTAATATGCTCTATTTCACAACCTTTATTCTGAGTAATAATTAGAATAAATTACAAAATTTAGTATAAACCGATGGTGTCCCGAAAATAATATTTTCTCCGATAACTGCAGGGACATAAACATCCCGAATCGTAGCGTTACACGAAATAATATGGTTACACATATTTCACAATTATTTAACGTTGTGCTGTCAGCAATATGTACTCTATGATATAGTTTTATTTCACGCGAGTGTATTCAGGTGGCTCGTGCTACCGCAACGGCCGGCCGGCCGTATGTCTTTAAAAATCGAACGTATGTCATGCAATTCATATTTATTTCCAGCGTCGATAATTACGGTCATTCGAAGTCGAGCGTGATGTTTCCAGTCCATTTCTCGTAATAGCCGTGCTATTATAACCGAAGCGTAATGAAACTCGTTTAAATATCACAAAAGTGGTTGGATTACGGCAGTCAAGCACTTTATACTGCTTAATTACTGCCCTCGACAGAAATAATTGAGAACTTGGGGGATTACAGCCGGACTTTACTGGCGAATTAAAGATATTTTTGGTAATATTAAAAAGGAAACGGCGATTGGTTTATTGAATGGAAATAAATCAATTATATAGGCATTAGGATCGTATTCCCAATATTTAATGAGGCTGAACCCTGATTGGAAAAACACCAATAGAAGGTAAATAATGGGTACCTCTTTTAAATTTACTAATACAATGTTTATTTCAGGGCACTTGTGGCGTAAATCAAAACTAAGAGAAATTATGGATTGGGTATACTAAAATTCGCGTAATCTGTTGAAATGACAAGTGGTGCATCGCGGCATCACTGCATGAGTGAGCATTGTTCGTTAACTGAATAGGAACAAATGAGTTGATCATTTAGCCCGCGATGTGTATCGCAACAAAGCCGATCACAGCGTACTTTGTTATGAATCAATAACTTCATACATTATTTATTAAATTGGAGAAAATACTGTAACATTTAGTATGATATTTTGAGATCATTATGTCATATTTTTTCATATATGGGTATATTTTTATCTTCATGGCAAAAAATCTTTCGATAAAACTTCCACAAACATAAAAATATGCCGCTTTCTGCTGGCCATATTCTATATCTATGTGATATTTATCTTCTAATAATGATACTGAAACTATTTATTCAGAAGTAGGTATATATTTTGAGTAAAATATACACAATTGATATAAACGACAAAAAACAGCTATGAAGTTTTGATGTTCCGACGCTCGTTTCCGCCTCTTGTTTTATAAACTTTGTCCGTCCATTGTTCATTGTACCTAAACTTTATTTAGCGGTGATGATGTATTGTATATCAACTCCAATCGATAGCAATGAATATGTAAGTAACTAAGTAAGTACACTTAGCACTACAAATCATCAAAACCGTACCTACCAATTTAATTGACATATTAGGTAATTTCTTATCAAATTGACCATTTTTTTTATGGGAAAATTAAATCCATTTTTTGTATGACTCTCTGTGTTCTATAAAAAGAATGATTAATTAAAATAAAAATTATTTCAAATGAAAAATTATCTAATTATACTAAAATCCAATGTTCTGTACGACTTTCTGTGTTTATTAACAAATTATTTAAAAGCAACGTAATTAAATATTAAAGTTTTATTTCAATTGAACATTTTATCTAATTATAGCTATGCGAAGTAATGTTACTAAATTCCTATGTTTTTTACATTAGATAACGTACATGAAAATGAAAAAGAAATCTGTGTTTATCAACAAATTATTTATAAGCATGATTAATTGAACATAAAAGCTTTATTTGAAATGAAAATCTTATCTAATTATAGGTATGCGAAATAATGATACTAAAAGGAAACAGCTGGAGGTGACCTAATTACGTGTCCGTAGAATCAACCGAAAGCCATGTAATCCAATGAGGTCTCATTGAGTTTAGCCGTGTAAGCGTGCTCGAGCCATGCAGCCTCTACGTCTAATTATTTTTAAATACCTATTTTCTCGTATACAGAAACACTTTTGCTCCTTATTTAAATGCTCATTAATTTACAATTGCATTTATTATTGGATTTTCCGTTTTATTAAACGTTGAAATTAAAGCGTACTAATATTATAAATGCGAAAGTTTGTATGTATGGATGTTTGTTACTCTTTAACGCATAAACTATAAAACGGATTTGGATGAAACTTGACACATATATATATATAGAAAATGCCCGCAAATAACACATAGAATACTTTTTGCTACATCCCTTGGGAACGCGGGTGAAAAAGCTTCTTAACTATCTATCTATCTATCTAAAAAAATCTGGGAAACGGCTCCAACGATTTTCATGAACTTTAGTATGCAGGGGTTTTCGGGGGCGATAAATCGATCTAGCTAGGGTTCATTTTCAGAAAATGCCGTTTAATCCGTGTTTTCAATGATCAACTCTATCGATATTGACTTAAACATAACCTGAAAAAAATTACTTCCTGACATTAACTGTTTTAACGACACACCAATATTAAAGCTACTCCAGTAGATGGCGTTGTTAAGCAACACGAACCCAATAATCAACTTTACATAATTTACCAAAAAAAATACATCCAGGTACTTTATTCAAATAGGCCTTCACAGGCTAATCAATTCAGACTCAAACTCATCCACGGTTCATACGACTGTTATTTTAGACGTAAACAAAGGATTAAATTAAGAGTAAGGGGCCGTTCATAAAATACGTTCGCATACAAGGGGAGGGGAGGGGTCTGGCTGAGTGTGACAAGATGTGACAAGGGGTTCGGGGGGTATACGACAACGTGACGTTTGCCGTTTTTTTTTTTATATGCTGGTGTAGTCCAGCTGGCCTCTATGAATATCATGTACAGCCAATGTTTGTTCGGCAATGAGCCGAGTCCTCACAGTCGAAGATAATCGAAAATTAACCTGGCGCATAGCGAAAATTATCCGACCATGGTGGGACTCGAACCCATGCTTGGCCAGTACCCGTAGTTCGAAGTTAAGCACGTTAGCCGCTCGGCTACAAGTACTGGTTACGTTCGCCGTTTATATTATATGTTTAGTTTATATTTATATGTTCGTTGTGAAAGATATTTATTAATTTATTTAAATTTTATTATTTTTAATTTTCAGAATTTGTGTACTATCATTTAGAATTTATCATACTCAGCAGGGGGGGGGGGGGGTCTTAGTTTTTGTGACGAAATATTTCTAGGGGGGGTCACAAAAAGTGTGACACAGCGTGACAATGGGGGGGAGGGGGTTAAAAAAAGCTGATTTTAGTGTGACGTATTTTATGAACGGCCCCTAACTCTTATATATATAGATAGATTGTAGCGCTGAAGTTTATAATAATAGCTTTACATACATTGCTAGCAGGTTAGGATTTGCCTTTCCGTAACTATGAATTTCGGTCACTGAAATAGGCATCTCTCGGTATTGGTAATGCTTATGTTCCATACCGTTGTACCTGTTTGATGCATTTCAATATGGTGGTATTTGTATGTATAGATGTGTAGCTTCGAACATTTACTGTTATTTATTTCAAACAACAACGTTGCATTGATGATTGTATTACAATAATGCCAAATTCCAAATTACAAGCTCTGCTTTGTTTTTGATCAAATGGTCGTGTGTGAAGAATGTCCTACGATATTATTATAATATATTGCAGCCACACTCACACGCACACACACACACACAAAATACACAACGCACACACCCACAAAAAATACAGGCAAAGATTATTATGTACTTGCTAAAATACAGGCCTAGGCTTAGTTTAGACTCCAGATCTCCCACAAATTACAGATCAAATCTGTCATGTTTTCCTTAATGTTAAAAATAAGTACCTACTACCTAGACCTACCAATTGTAAAACTTTTCTCAATTTTTGTATCCCTAATATTGTAATTTGTGGAGATGAAATAAACGCATTTTTATTTTATTTATTATTTATAAATATATAATACTATAATCACTTACGTACTTACAAACCTGAGCTACCATTTATTTATAGATACAGGAAGAAAATCTCCCCACGTTTTTATACTCAACTAACAGCGCCTCGCGGTTTCACCCGCGTAGTTCCCATTTCCGTGAGAATACAGGGATAAAAATTAAATATAGTCTGTTACTCGGTAAATATGTAGCATTCTAATAATGATTTATAAAACCGGTTCATTAGATACAGAGATTACCCCAACAAACTCACTTACCTACTTATTTCTACTTTTACTACCTCTTTATAATTACTAGCTCCCCGGACAGACGTCGTTCTGTCGAAATAAGTCCATACAAAAATGCAGGAATTCGCTCGCAGCGCCACCTACCGGGTCCAATTGTGAATCTAAACCATCCAGAGCGCCACACAAACGCATACAAAAAAAATCATTCAAATCGGTCCAGCCGGTTAGGGGGGTTTCACTGTCAACACACGTACAGAAGAATTGTATATATAAATTTGATAGATTATAATATGGCTTAAATGGAGATCCGTACGAGGAAAATGGAGTGAACTTTTTGCTGTTACTTATTTGTTTTTTTTTCTACTTTTAATCCATTGCATGTTGTATACCTGGAATACTCAAGACAAACTAAACAAGCTCAAACATGGCTCGGATATTTTGTTCTATTGTGGAGTTTCAATGCCTATCGTCCAGCGGTACCTGGCAACTATTATAAATGTGATTGGAACAAGCCTTCATATGTCTAATTGATTATTGTGTTGTGTATTGGTAGCCATGTATTGAGTTTATTTTTTCTTTATTTTATTTCTTTTTCACTTTCTACGGACTCTTAGTCCGTACACTTTGAAGATTCTACGACAAATTATCTTAAGATCAATTGTATCATGTTTTTTATAAATTAACATCTTTCCGCGCTTGCTCAGCTCGTTGTTTTGAACTGAGGCTTGTGATTCCTTAATATTTAGTATTACATTTCATTTTTCTATTGCTGAATGCCTGGATTATAAATAGATAACTTAAGATTTTCTTAAATGTACCTAGTTACACTTATTCATCAAAATTTATTCATTCTTTCATCGAGTTTCTTCCTAGCTTCATCTTCAGATATGTTCAGTGGAAACATATCACTGTATTGTCATTTGAACTATACATAATTGCCAAATTTCTTTGTGGAACATGGGTGAAATTCAGTTTCATACAAGCAGAATCACCCTATAAAAGCGTGTTAAAAAGGTTAATACCTACTTTATTAAACTAGCAACAGTAAGAGTTGTTAGTAATATTAGCTGAATACCATGTAAATAAAAATATTGTAAACTAGCTGTCCTCCGCGGTTCTACCCGCGTTCCCGAGGGGTGTCACGTTTTCCCGGGACAAAAAGGAACCTATATGTTATACTAAAGTATGCTCTATCTGTGTGCCAAGTTACATCTAAATCCGTTTGGTAGTTTTTGCGTGAAATAGTAACAAACATTCATACACAAAAACTTTTGCATTTATAATATTAGTAGGATTTTATTATTATATTATAACTGTTAGGAAATAAATTCAGCTACGGATTTGCGCTACGAGAAATAGCTACGAGGCCTACGAGAGTATATTATTAGTTGAATAACTAAAATTAATACCATAGTCAAAATGACAAGCTATAAATAACAAACTAGAATACATTTTGGTTACAATGCACACAAATCATTTTTAGTGTTCCACTTTGAACTAATATGGAAAGTGTATAAGCCGAGAGAAATAGTTCATTCCACGGACACCGGTCAATGCAAACTGATTAATTCTCGGCCGTTGGACGAACACCAGAAATATTAGCTCCACGGATATGAGATTGCTAATTCCACTAATGCATCGGACAAATATCGCAAGAACCCTCGACTCTCTGTACGATTCCGATAATTCTGTAAAACGTGTGCTAAGCAATTAACTCTACTTTTGTAATTAAAAACTAATGTAAATTATTCTACTTTAGTTTGTATTACTTAGTTAGTTTAATTTTCATTTCAATAGCGTTTTCGGAAAGTTTTTATTTGAAGAAATAATTGCTTCCGGTGTTACAAGCAATGCACAAGGTTATAAACCGTTGTTAATCGATAAAACTTGACCTAAACTACTTTAATATGGTTATTATAATCGTAAATGATAAAATATTATTCATTAACTTTATTACAATTCAAAATGCAGAAACTATATTAAGTTATAGCTAACATAAACAGTTTATTTGCCTTTACTCTATTCTGTAGCAACTTTTAGAACTGGCTTTAGTCTGACAAGTTCTAAGTGCCTGTGAAAGCCAATTTGAATAAATGTTTTTCATTTCAAATTCAAATTAACATGACTGATAAATTCACATTTGTTTCCACTTTTAATCTACTAAAATATACTAAACACTCGGGCACGTAAATAACTTTTTTTATGTCGTAGTCGATAAATACGTGATGACATCTATACTAGTTTATATCTATACTAATATTATAAAGAGAAAATATTTTTATGTAAGTATGTTTGTTACTCTTTCACGCAAAAACTACTTAACGGATACGGATGAAATGGCTTGGCACATAGATAGAGGAATCCTGGAATAACATATAGGCTACTTTTTATTTCGGGAAAATGTGATATCCCTCGGGAACGCGGGTAAAACCGCGGGGGACAGCTGGTAAATAATAAGCGTTTTATAAGTAAGGACGCTAGTGTTGTGAATAGGTATTTTGATTATATTTCCTGACTTTAATAAAAAAACGAACGTGTTATTTGATTTTTAAAATTAAAAACATCAGTCATACATAGATCGCACCCCACACGCACAAGTGCAGTCTATTCATTTGCCGGATGGATTAATTTCCGCCGTGAGATCGTTCCAAAGGGAAATGCGATTGGAACAAAGTGTACGCGACTGGCACCAGGAGGGTTCGCCAGATATTCCATTTTATGTCCATTTATCTCTGAAAGGGTTAAAAACCATGCGTATTGCCTACTCGAAAATATTCTTGTTAAATTTATTTATGAAAATTAATGTGTCAACGTTTTTTGGAGAAGCGATAACTTCGTTGAAATATGGGAACTTGTTTATTCCATCTTCTGGTGGTTCTGTTGGTGCAGTATCGTAACGTTTTCCTCGCCTTACATTCCGGGTCAAGCCTGTTGCCCACAGATTTAACTTTATTGCATAGCAGGCATAGTGCCAAGGCAGTACTGAATGATTATTATTACGCGACGCATCTTATTCTTCGAAGCGCAGTTTCAGTAAGACAAAATGGCTCCCATATCGATGTAGACTAAGTATTCTTATTTTATGAAGTTATAAATAATAAATAAATACCATGAGACGTTCTTTTACACGCGGCCATCTGATCCCTAACTAAGCAGATCTTGTATTATGGAAACCAGATAACTGATATACTACATATACTACTTTTTATTTTTCGAAATACATACATGTATAGATATTTGCACTCAGACACAGAACAAACAGTCATGTTCATGCACACAAATGTTTGTCCTGGGTGGGAATCGAACCCGCGACCTTCGACTTGGCAGTCAGGGTCACTAACCATCAAGCCAATTGGTCTGGTTCTATTGTTATTCAAAATAATTAATATTAAACTTTAGCCATTTATAACCAATATAAATATATTTGGTTTCAATCTCAACGTTATTCAGTTTGTAGAGTTAAGAAGTTCGATTTTCCAAATGTTATGTGCGCAATTTTATGATGCATTTTACGATGTCCTCTCGGTCAAACACGCGACACTAAGGTTTATGGCATCCACGCAGGGTTTATAACTCAACTAAAATAAAGGCTATTACTTACTCGGAGAAAAACTTTAAACAAATTCTCGTCAAAACACAAACTTACGTCATATTTTATTGCTACATTTATAAGATAACCTTTCATCATCAACGGGCACAATAAACAAACCGCTTTGTGTTATGGTAATTACTTTCGTAGAGTTTCTTTAATGGACTAAGTTACAAAAGTATTTACGCAAGGAACGCCTATTTGAATGGTGTAAACATAATTTGTGGACAAAGTTGTATATGTAATGTTCTGCGTGATGGTGTTACCAAAACAACTCACTGGATTTAATTACATTGCCAGTTGTTGCACCCTATTACGGTCCTTGTCAACGCGAAATTGAAAAATAGAAGGTACATTTATCAGTGTACAATATCTATAGGTGGCTGAACCCAGGACTTCCACCGTATTTTAGTACAGCAACTATTTAGGTCTCATGACAAGTTAATGGCAAAACTTATCATATATTAAAAAAAAAATCGTTTCACTCTGTGATAGTCACATTAAATATAAAGTGATCTTTTCCCTAAAGGACAGGCTTATAAAATTATCATTATGCATGTAGATACCTTTTAAATTGTAAAGTATTTTGTTGAATTTTAATAATAGCTATAATTGGTATCGCGAAGTCCCGGGAGTTGTTTTGGACACGGTATCGTCGCTAAAATCCGGCATACGCCACTGATAGATAGCATTTAGTGTAGATGAAGTTGTCCCCGGGAGTGCCTTTCGCTTCACGCCGTTGAACAAGTGCCAATGAGAGCCAATCTCCGAGCAAATTTGCAAAAAAATAAGACAAAATCAACGAAGAAAGTAGTCGTAGAACTCAGATAGAAACGCTGATTCCTTTTTTTATTATATCTTCATTATACAACTGTATCTTTGTTTTTGTAAATCCGTGCTTTGTTTCGATGATCTCCGAAAATATAGTCTTAATCGATGAGGGGATTTGTATTTACGGAGTCCATTTTTCTGTGTTTTATAATACAAGAACGTCAGGGTCGGATTGAATATCCACGGCGTCATTTCCCTGCAAACATTTATCGAACTTTTCACTACTTATTTTAAATGTAACTCTTTTACCACCTCATGCCTAGGTTGTAATAAGTGACATGAAGTTATATTGGTAGTTATCTACATTAAAAAAGCGTAGCTTTCCACCTTGTACTAAGTGGTCAACAAAACCATTTCCAAAGAGGGTTAGGAAGGACAACTGTTCATCGAGTGATGAAAATGATGTATCAAACTAACCTTTTTGTAGTCATCAGCAGGTTTAGGTGTTGTATTTTCAGTAAAGTCATTCTTGTATTCAGGATGTTCAGCTGTCGTTGGTTCGTGGTGTGAAAGTTTATATTTATCTTCGTAGTAAGAAACTAGTTTCATCATGAGGACATCTTTTAAAGCTGCCTTCTGTGTATTCATTGAGTCCTGAAACAACAAATTTTTATCTGTTACATTCATATTTTACCAGATAATTTATATACACATAGCATTACTAGCTGTCCCCGGCGGTTTCATCCGCGCTTATCAATATCATATATAGCCTATAACCATCTATGAAAAATTCCACGTCACATAGTAGCAGTCCCATCCCGACATGTTCCGTAGTTTTTAAGTGATGGTGCGTCAAAGGAACCCTGTTTTGTTTATCTTTATATATATAAATTTTCTGTACGTGTGTTGACAGTGAACTTCTCCTAAACGGCTGAACCGATTTGAATGATTTTTTTGTATGCGTTTGGGTGGCGCCATGAATGGTTTAGATTCACAATTGGACCCGGTAGGTGTCGCCGCGATCGAATTCCTGCATTTTTTTTATGGACTTATTTCGACAGGACGACGTCTGTCCGGGCAGCTAGTATAAATATAGATTATTGAACATTATTTTATGACAATAATAACAATAATCCAAAACAATAATTTATGTAAGAGAAGTAAGATACACGGACAAGTCCAAAAAATTGCATTCAAACTTACTAACTTCATTTCTCCGAAAATTTTTCATTTTCTGCGTTGTAGAAGAAATGGGTGATGAAGGAATAGTCGTTTTAACATTCTGTGGCTCATCCTTTGATTTGTACGAGTAAACCATTGATCCCAAGCTTTTCACGAAGCTCAGAAAATCATCCGGAAACTGCACTTCGTTTTTTTCCACGGGCATCTGCTGTTTGAAATGTAGATTATATTAATCTGATTCAAAAATATTATACGCTTGTAGGTCTACTTGTATTAAACTTGATAAATACCTGGGCTGTTGATTCAACAGTAAATTGTAGTATAATTACGATTGAAACAAACGCAACGTGACCACGTAACGGCTTATTCATGAAAACTAAGAGCTGCACAACAAGTATAGTACTGAGGAATCGAGAAACTATAACCGGCGAAACCATAAACAAGTCGCAGTGATAAGGTTCGTTTCCTACTATAGTTTATACACAACGATATTACTTTTTTATTTTTTTTTTTTACTTACTTTTTACTTATCATTACAAACAACCATGGTTTGGAATCATGTATTTTGCAAATTTATTCTAAGAACTCAATGCGTCTCGGTTGGTACATCAATAATCATTTAAAACAGAAAGTGAGATTCTATCTCAAACATCCGTGGCTCAGAAAGCTTACCGTAGCGTCGGTATCGTGTGACTAAATGCAAGTCGAGTCAAGGAGAAATCTGAGCGTAGGTTTAATGGTTTCGCCTTGATCCTGAGCGAGTCGGAGCGCAGTTACACGGCTAGATTTATTAGTTCAATTACCCTGGTCCTGTTCGGAGCCGCTCCGCTTGCTTGAGCGCAGACGCCAACAACTAAATTTTGCTCAGGTTGCAACACATTCTCCGTTCACCTTTTTATACCTTTTAACTACGAGCTTTAATGGGCAAACCTAAATTAGAAACGTTTCGTTTTAGCTGAGTTACCGTACTATCTATTGCAACTAGTAACTAAGGATAAAATAAAATATTCAGATATTAAATTTTTTGGCTTGGATGAAAGCGTTTTTGTGTATCCGTTTTTGAAAATCTCTTCTCGTGCCGTTACCTTACCGTTTCAATATTGTGTACCAACTTATTTATGTTGTTCCTTTCCCGATCAATGCAGTCCACGTATGTTTTTACCCTTGCTTACAATAAATGCGTGCTCAATACAGAGTCACAATTATATGCAGTCTAAATTTAGTGATGTAAATGAGAAAGTGAGTGGTTTTTATATGGAGATACATATAATTTTTTACTCACGGCTAACGGGTAAACCACTAGGTAAAAGTTAGTTTTAATAAAACCTTTATCATGTCACCTAAGTACCTAATAATTAATATTCGGGTAAAACTCCACAAGCTAGAAAAACCACGATGGCATGCGGAGCCACAAGCGCGGCAGTCCACGGACGCAAGCGGCGGGCGCGGGTGGTGCGCAGTGCTGACCACAAACACCCCCTGCCGATACAAGTTGGCCAACTTTCAAATTTGTGGGTTGGCGCTTTCGGTACAACACTCATCCCTACGCTCAGCTTAACATACTAATTAGAGGATACCAACCCAATCATGTTTTAATAATAATATTGGTAATCACATTACTCTATGATAATGCCAAACTTGATAATTACAAATTGTAATAAATAAGGATAAATACTAAAATACAACGGGCCAGTTGGCTTGGTGCACGCCGCAGGCCGTGGGTTCGATTCCTCCTAGGACAAACATTAGTGTGCATGATTATGTCTGGTTGTTCTGTGTATTGATGTAAGTATGTATTATTTAAAAAAGTAGTATATGTAGCATATCCGTTATCTGGTTTCCATAGTACAAACTCTGCTTAGTTTGGGATCAGATGGCAATTTGTAAAGAATGCCCCAGGAGGATTAATAAATTTATTTAAATTTCATCATGATTAATTAAGTTTAAGCCTTCACCATTATCAGGCTGTTTTAAATATGAGGTGAAAGATCTGGTTTTGTGTCGTCAAATTGTTAATCAATTTTTAATTAAATTCGATTTCGGGGATTTCGGGTTCGATTTCTACAATGAATTTCAGCTCTCGGTAAAGGAAAACATCAAGAAGGAAACACAGTGGTGGTTATTTTATAGATCTCACAACGCCTTCCTCCTACAAGTCGAAGTCTGTCGTCAAGCACTTACCGTGCAGGTGAGTTCCGGCAGTAACTCCTGAGAGCCTATTTAGGCTTGGTGTGCTTAGATCCTTCGGGTACATCATCACATGCAATACCCTAGTCATATTAAGTATTAAAATATATATACGAGTATTATAATTATGAATTTGTTATGTTCCTATTTAATCAGAAGATTAAACAGAATTGTAATTCATTGTTTTTGTTTAAACTCTATACTCTTCCAAGTCGATTGCTGTTACATATATACATATATTCTACGGTTATATGACAGACTAGTTAATAATTTTAACTATACAACCGCTTCTATGGTCTGTTTTACGTTTAACGAGTAAGCGTAATAAAACAAGGTTCCTGTGGTATGATCGTATTTCAACCCGAGCAGAAAAAAAAATGTATAAAGGTGGTCACTAAACAATTCAGGTCAGCGACTCGTTATATTGATGGAACGGGTCCGAATGTGAATAGTGTTCGCGAGCTCCTGGTGGCCCCTCGATAGCGGCCGCCCGCGCTCATGAATATTGTAGCAGCACGCGCGCTCGCTGGATCCTCCAGATTCCGTGCTTGTATCCCAAGTTTTATATCTACCTTTTATATTCTTTTATATGCAATCTGCAAATACTCCTCGATCCACTTTTTGTTAGCGCACAAAAAGTTAAATTAAAAAATATTTTCGGTTGTGATTTTGCGATCGGTTTCAACGGCCAGTTGGTTGCTAGTTATGGGGTCGAACATTCTGAATAAATTTAAGGTAGTAGTCAATATTTTAAAAGAAACTTGGATTGCATAAACTATGCTGTGTAGTATTAGAGACAATATTCTATTATATTGTGATATACATTCGAATAGAATAGAGAAACAATGGCATACAAACAATGATATTTTCGGTTACATGCATGTCTTTTGAATTTAACGACCGCAGATATAACAAAGTTAGAAAAACCTGACTATTAATCTTATTACTCTGCGTGGTCCGATACGCACTTGACTCCTTATTTATATCTATTATTTAACACGGCAGTGTATCTGCCAAGTTACCAAAGTAAAAGGGCGACACACCGACTGTGCGACTGATTTTGCTCTACATTTGCTCTTCACCATTTTGCTTGTCATGTAGGATCCTCTTCTAATGAAAAAATCTCAATTATAACAAAAAAAATACTCATACCATTCGCTAGATAACGACGTCCAAAAAATAATAATTCATAACTCACAGACTTACTTAAAGTATAAACTACTTCCAGTTGACATCGGAATAAAAAAAATATTTCAAGGCAGTTTATTGAACGTGTAAAAGAAAAAACGATTTTACACTAACTAATCGAGAGTATGTTTTTAAACGCGATATCGCACTATTGTGCCCAAGGAACATAACATTTTTTTTAAGCCACTCAAGATCGTTATACATGAGAGCTTCATAGCTACGATTTAAGGAACTTTAAAAGAACATGATATCCAGTTAAATCTCACTTCTAATCATTATTGAAACTGTTAACTGAGTTCTTATCTTGGCAGTTTTTTGTTACGAACTTAGCTGTGTTTCACATTTATGTTGTTGGTGGGAATAATGACTTTCACAATTCTTATTTAAATAATTCTGCGTCTTAGTTGCTCGTTTTATTCGTTTAGTACACCAAGCTTACATTAGTAATGCTCACATGTTATTATAAAGAAGCGATAGTAAGTATTTATTATGCATAACGTGGAGTCCATAAACGTAAGCCCACGCGGCCAGCAGTGGGCGCTGGCGCTGGCAGACACTCGCGTGTCCGACGGAGCACAGAGGCACTAAGTGGTGCGGCGCGACGATAATACGTCAAACCACCGACTGCGGTTCACCCGCCCTGTCCGGCTAAAATTTAATAGCACCGTACTACGTACTCTGGTATCTCCACGAGTATACTCGTGTCAGCCTTGACAACACTCTATATTACATATATATACATATATTATACAAAGGGGTGAGATAAATTAATTTCCATTTGGACCTCTATATTGGTATTATTTTAGGTAAGATATTCATGATATAAAAAAAATTAAAAAATACTATACCATACCATACTATACCATAGCCTACAGTATATATGTATATATAGTAAATACCGATAGTAGGTACCAATAAATGCCTCTTTATTTTAATCCTTAATCATTTTTACTGCACTCTATTACTACGCTTACGTCTGTTGCCATCTTTCATTGTTCCTATCCATCTGTTGCCTAAAGGGACTGTAACGCTATAACCGTTAGTGCAACAAGGCATGGATATGATGGTCCGCTACGGAGGTTATGTGACCTTTGGGCTTCATCATCAAATCAGCTCGATGGTACCATTTTACTGTATTGCCATCAAAACAGCAACATAAAAAAATCGATTCCATAGAACCATCATATTTGCCTACGTCCATTGATCGACCTAATAAAAGCGTTAATAATTGAAAAGCCTGTAACTTTTGTTTGCTTGTAGTTTATTGATTTTCAGTCTCTAATAGTTCTAATAGTTACTCTTACATAAATAAAATACAAAACTTACTTAAAAATAAATACAATAAGAAGAAAGTGGGAAAGAAAGGATAGATTAGCTGCTCACATTCGGAACAGCTCATTTTTATAGTATAGTAGCTGTCCCCCGCGTTCCCTAGGAATGTAACATTTTCCCGGGATAAAGAAGCCTATATGTTATTTCAATATATGCTCTATCTATGTCCCAAGTTTCATCCAAATCCGTTGGGTAGTTTTTGCGTGAAAGAGGAACAAACATCTATACATCCATACATACAGACTGATTTTTGGCAAATGAGAACATTTTTTAACTTCCATCAACATTAATGTTTTCATTACATACACGTACGATTTGTGCGTCTTTCAAATCGAAGCGTCAAATAAATTCTCAATCCATCGAGTTAGTTCGGGGTAGGTGTCGGTTGAAAGGTTTACTGGCATTATTTGACCGACAGGTCTATTTGTCCGGAGTGCATAGGTCATTCGTATTCCGAGCATGGAAGATGTAGTGTGCATGAGGAGAGACGATGATATCGTACCCGAGGGTCGATACCCACCTAATACACTAAAACCACTCACTACTCACAAGCACACTCGAGCCTTATGCTATGTAATGTACTGACGAAGAATGAGTTTTGACACCTGAAGGCTATTAGTATGTGAGGGTTGCGTTGAAGAAACTAAATGCTGGTTATATTACTAGTACTTATTGTCTTGATTTTATTTTTTTACCTACTGGTAACTCTAGTAACTTTAACCCTCATATGCCGTTCTTGGGCCTGAACTAAATACATAGCTTAATATATTTAGAGGCCATCTACATTATTTCTTTTGGTTCTAACTTTCGTTCTCATTATCGAATTTTTGAACTGGCTCTTTTTATTTATTACATCAACTATTATTTGCTATTTTTTTATATTATTCTTAGAATACATTTTAGAACTCTATATAACTTGATAATACGATCTCTTAATTATCTGTTTGTTTCTTAATAAGACTAGACTTAGACTCCATTTTTTTTTTATGTTACGTATCATCATCTTGTGAAGCCACAACGATAATTGCATTTAGTGACTTCACGGATCTAGAATCAGAATCTAGACTTGACGCTACTACGTACGTGAAAGTGCCTTATCAAATGGAGACATCCAAGATTTATTACAGACTAGATGAACCGAAAAACGTCTTCCTGCATCAGTTTCAATTTTAAGATCTTTCTGTGTAATTGTGAAAAGCTATTGGAAATGCGTAGACATAGTAAAAATAATTAAAGACATATTTCTGAGTATACCACTCGTATCAACAATTTTGGCAATGGATATTAAATTTATTTATTTATAAAAGAATTATAATTCAGAAATAGTAACATATGCTAGTGGGGTAATTGTACATGCGAGATTAATTGTATCGGCAGTACCTCTACACCGCAATGTGGTGTCATGCGTCATTACTATATTCACAATGGCGTGGCTGAACTATAAGGGTTCCTTGTTGGATATCGAGCCCTAAAAAGCACGTCCAGTTTTCCGAGCAACTTTAAAAAAAAGTCCATATAAACCTCGATCGGCCTTAAGACAAGGTGAGGCTGATCGGCCTTGTGACTTCGGCACCTCGCCGATGGGTCTATTTTTGGACTACATTGCTGCTTCAGATCAGGCAGGGTGGAGTCAACTTGTTAGGCTCAAATAAAAAAAAGATTAATTTTAACAAAATATAACCTAATCGGTCTAGCCGTAGATGCATAACATTTTTATTTAATATTTTGCCTTTCCTTTTATGGTTGATCCAAAAACCAATCATTATGAATACATAAAATTATCATTATATATTAGAATAAATATCTACCGAATTATTAAGAATTCGATTCCCATCCATAATAAAAAAAATGTGTGCATGAATATGTCTGTTTGTTTTGTGTCTGGGTGCAAATATCTATAATTTTATTAAGGTAATTGTATATACTTGTATATAGTAGTATAGCTGTATATTAAGTATATCAGGTTTCCATAATGCAAGCTGTACAAGCTCTCCTTAATTACAAAAAGATGTATTACTTAAAAAGGTGTATTGAAATCTTCACAAGAGTACCTATAACGTTTTAAATAATTGTAAAGCGAAAATGAAATCCCTTAGTAGAATTTATATTCTAGAATTACTTGATTAAATAAAATATACCTACATATTCTATTAAAAGAGCTATTAAACAGTGCATAGTTTCTTAAACTCATTTCATATTATGTTTTACTAAGAACAACAGCCTCTAGTCTATGTATTTACTTTGTTTACAAAAATAGAAGAGAGAGGAAAAAAGGAAAATATCGAGAGTACAATGTCACACACGTCATCCATTGTTGGGAGATTGTCTTAGATATTAGCGTTGCAATCAATCACTGGTGTGTTCGTGACATGTACGTAATTAGCAGTGAACCTACGAGGGTACCGGAGACATATTCTGAAACTAAAAATGAAACTACCGTTTTACTTTATAGGGCTAACGGTGGAATCATTCAAAATGGCGCGTAATTTAATTTACTTACTTTTTTGGCTAGTATTCAAATGATAAATAACAAATATCCTTGGACATTCCTTACACACGGCCCTAAACTAAACAGAGCTTGTACTATGGAAACCAGATAACTGTTATACTACATATAGGACTAGTTTTTTATTATTCTAAATACATTATAGATATTTAAACCCAGGCACAGAACACATACCATGATAATAATAATTAAAAAGATTTTATTTATTTTTACCAAAATCCCACGACTAGTGGGGATAATTTACGAAGTTTTTATGTAGGCGACTCGCCACTTGTCACGCGGGATAAGTTTCTTATGAATATGGAAGTTATAGCTTATTTCACTAATGCTCTCATCTTACATAGTTACGAAAGGCATAGTGAGCTCCAAAAGTTTGCTAACAATGAAGAAATTCAATCTAGATACGGGTAAAACTTCGTACTTTTCATGTTTTTCTATAAACTGATGTAGTAACGATAATCTGAAACAAGGTTGGTTTCCCACGCACCGCAGTTCGAGACCTACCTAGAAGCTTGCATTATTTGGGCTTTACATACGTATTAAATAAAATGAATAAACCTCATCAATTTATATTCTAGATTCTTACAGATATATTTACCCTAAAATCTGATTACATATTAATAAAGTTAAATAATAAAAATTAATTAAAAAATAGTACATTTTACATTAAGATAAACGCAGATACATAGGTTCCATGTTAAGACTAATACATCTTAATATAAGTATTAGAAATGAGTTCAATAAAATATTTTTTTCTATCTCAGATAATTAAAGAAAATAAACAGTTGCTATTACCATTCAATACAAAGTGGATGTTCGGTTTAGCTGAATAAGGCGCCATGGGGTGGTTGGGTCGAGGCAACTGTCGGCGACGGCGTCGTGTCGCGTCGTGTCGCGTCGTGACGCGTCGTGTCGCGTCGTGCGTGTCTCGATCCAGTCCGTAGTACAGTCAAGTCGACGCACTCTGCTCTCCGTGGGACACCCAACATTCAAACATCACTTACGCTTAATTAAACACTAAGTGCCTTGCCACATTCCTTAATTGCACAAAACATTAATTTACTACGTGGTACGTTCAAGTATTTACGTAAACTGAGATTTTATCTCCGCTCTCATATTGAATTGTTTCTTTTCCTGCGTAAGTTCAAAGTCTTTCTACTCCCCATCATCAAGTCCTTCATTTATCTTATCAAGGTTGATGGCGGTAATGGTAGGACGGTAAGATAAAATATATTAATTACGGGATAAGTGCCACAATGGAATAGAAGTAATTCGCAAAGCCATTTTAATATTGTTGCTTTCTATCTTAATAATTCGTAAAAGTACTTTGGGAAGATAATAGGGTTCGTAGATCGTGAATCTTCTTAATTACCAACAATGTTGAAATTAAGCTTTTAATGAGTTTTAATTAACAAGTTTTGGAGCGTTGCGTGAAAATATCTAATGATCATTGTGAGATAATGTTGCCGACATAAATAGGGGCAAATATCAGATATATTAGATTTTGATTAATGTCTAAGTGTAGGTATTCGAAAGAATTGACGTGACTTAATTTATGTTTCGACGTTTCAAAGCCTTGGGGCCCGATTTAGGTGAAAGGTCCCGAAGGATTGTGATTTAACGCCAGATTACCAGGTCTACAAAATGTGTTAATGTGATACAACTATTATATATGTTATCCTAAACAACATTTTGTTTGGTTTAAGTAAAATAATGTAAATAACATAAGAATACAATCTTTACTATTTACGCCTCAAGTATTATATTTTAATTTTAAGAAATTTTCGAGCACATTTTTCACACACTGCCATCAAAATTCAAAATCATTTATTCAGTTTAGGCCCACGGAGGGCATTTATGAAGGTCAAATTTACTGAAGATTACATCAGATCCTAAACTAAAATAGCTTGTATTATGGAAATTAACTATATAATTCTTACTGCTTTTTAAAAGTGGGGCAGAATACTCAAGGCTACCTATGAGATACGCAACAAACTGACGCTCCTTTATGTTCACAAATATATTCTGGGAGGGACTTGAACCACTACCTATTACATTACCTATAACGTAACAAGGGTCAGGTACCCTTGTTACACCACCTGGCGATTCATTAGAAATTAGTTTGATCGATATAAATCATTAAGTTTTCAAATTTTTGCATAACCTCAACATTCCAAACCATTTATTCAGTTTAGGCCCACGGAAGGCACTTATGAAGGTCAGATTTAAAGTTACTGAAGCTACTACCACAGCTATAACGGGTATTAAGTTAATAATGGGTTAATACCCATAATTTAACTTCAATATAATAAATACACACACAATACAAACCAATAACAGAATATGGTGTAAGCATCTCGATGACACACTAAAGATATGTATAATTTATGCCGTAACAGAGCCAACAATCCCCTGTGTAGGTTCAGATGTAGGTCACAGGATTTGGCGTGCGCCAAAACGTAACCTAGTGCCGGCTGCAGGTGCAATCCGCTCACAGTGACACTTTAAAATTACAACACGAGCTCAGTTTACACTGTAATCATACCTTGAAATACAAACGTGTTCATTGCTAACAAAACCTTAGTTGTGATACCAAACGGCTTGGCTTGGCGATTCATGTTGATGTTGATCAAAAATTGTCCATATCCAATGGAGTTAAAGAATGTAAGACATTCCTATGCTCTTGGCGACTGTCATTGGAAATATATTTGCTTTTAATTGAATTATCATTTAAATCTTAGGCATATAGTTAATCAGTAGAACCTTCCTATTTTTACTGTACATATTTTTAAGTCATTTTTAGTATTCATTAGGCTTCTGTAGATAGTACATCTTAATATATATATTTCTTGTGTGCGTGTGTATGTGACTGAACTCCTCCTAAACGACTGGACCGATTTTGATGAAATTTTTTGTGTGTGTTTGTGGAGATTCGAGAATGGTTTGGATTTACAATTGGAACCGGTAGGGGGCGCTGCGATCGAAACCCTGAATTTTTGTATGGACTTATTTTGGCAGGACAACGTCTGTCCGGACAGCTAGTATTATTTATAAAACATATTAAAGAAAGTTATTAGAATCAGTAGAAAATAAATAATATATTATTATTTTATTAATTAACCGAATAAACATGAAAACTTCAGCTTCTTGTATATCAGCACAAATTAACACCTTCTAATAACATACAAATACATATACTCTACAAAATACGCTAATAAAAACAAAACTTTATGTTTAAAAAAAACGTATCGAATGCGAAATGTCTACAACAAATATTATATGGTGTAGAATCTACAGTAAAGATAATATATAATTTTATATGAACCTACCTAGAAAGTGATGAATATGAACAAATTAGCAGCAATTTGCCTCGCAACGTACCGGTCGTTGCGGACCAAATGTGAATATCAAATGAGTATTTAAGCCACCCATTTGGATCACTCTCGGCTCATGCCAATCATTTCAAAATTGATGCTTGCGGTTTTCGTTCGATGACTGTTAATTACTGGTAGCGCCGATATACTAGATACTCCTCATGTTTAATGCTCTCTACTCTACGAGATTGATTCCATTGGCTTTAACTAGTAAGTGTGTTTCAGTATAAAATTAAACAATATAAACAGAACTGATTTGTGCCTGATTTGCCATAAATACTTCGACGGCCACATTGACAACGTTAATTCGATTCTCACACAGGACATTGTTTGATTACAATATATATTACCTAGGTAGAGCTCAGATGAGATTGAGATGCTGATGGCACATTTAATTTATAATTTACTAGCTGTCCCCCGCGGTTTCACCCGCGTGCCCGAGGGATGTAACATTTTCCCGACACAATAAACACAACATAGGATTATGTTACTTTTAATACGTTAAAAAAAATGTGCACAAAGTTTCATGATGATCGGTTAAGTAGTTTGTCCCTGAAAGCGTAACAAACAAACTTACACTCACATTTATAATATTAGTACGGATAGTCTACCAACTGCATACCAACCTATTTGAGAAACAAAAATCCCATAAAATTATGTACAATGCGATAACCAAATCTTGATTCATTAAAGTGCACCGAAAGCTACGTTGTCATGGAGAAACCCTTCAACAACGTCTTGATTATGTCTCCAACAGATTGAATACATCCGAAGCGACCCGAAACAAAAGGGTCTTATTGTTATTCACCCCAGCGTAGTGTAGCAGTGACAAACTATTAAGGCGGGCGGGAGTGTCACCACCCCGGTGATTGTTCGGCCGAAGTATAAGCAAAAGGCAAGCTTACTAATCTAAATATCTACACAAATTGAACAGTCAAGGATCCTCGTATTGTAACCGTCTCTTTGATGATCACATCAAACTTCGACATCCAAAACATATATTAAAATAAGACTATGATAAATACTCTGATATAGAGAAAGCGAAGGAAACAAAACAGAATAATATTTTCCTTGCGATAAATACTGTGAGATATCGAAATACACGTCATCCGAGATTTGTTGCCGAGAAATTGGTTCTGTCCTCACAATTTCCGCCCTCCATTTCATCGTTTTATTAAATTTTCCGTGCGACTAATCAAAAAGGATCAAAATCCTGCGTTAATACCCTAGCCACTACGCTAGTGGCTAAGCAAGTCACTAAGATATGTTAAAAATATTGAAATATAATTAAGGGGCTCAGTAAAAACGAATTAATAGGTAATTCATAAAGTCCAATTATACCTAAATAACATTTATGGAGAGCAATATTTATTTATATTTATATATCGTAAAAATAACACCGATAGAATACTCAAATCCTTTATATTTATTTGTAGAAATGTTAGAATTTCCAGGTAAGAGGTAACTAGGTAAATCTAATTTTTGTTTCGTTTGCTACCTAACCATAGCAAATATAACTATAGTTAGGTTTATTGTTTCGATCAAACAAACTCGAAAGAACCAAATATATAGACAAGCTGTAAACTTGATTACGGGATTGAAAGAAACAACAAACTACGAAAGAAAAATCAAGGAAAGAAGCTGTTTGCACGGGTACTTACTCAAAGCCCGAGAATAAAATTCTTTGAGGGAGGAAGATATGACTTATTTTGTTGGTAAATAGTACAGGATAAGTGAAGGAAACAAAATATATTTTAGGGAAAAGGTGTAACATAAGTAAAACAAATTACTAAAATTCTGACAGTTATATGTAACGAGCATATATGCATACTGTGTAGGGTTTTAACTTCACGTTGAGGCGGAAAATGATTATGTCGCGAAACTTCCAATTATGCTTATGTAACACCAATTTTACGCGACAAAGTTACAAATGTTATAAATGATAATAATCCGAATACGGAATGCTTTGTTCGTGCCTTATAAATCTAATAGTTCAGAAACATTAGAAACATATTAATATCCACGGTAGGTATGATTTTCACGGTTATTGAGTCTTCGTGAACTATTTATATATTTATCAACCAAATATTTTTTCTGTAAATCCCCTTTTAAAGCTAAATATGCGAAATACGGTCCATCATGTAATTTCCGCTACGACATTAATTTTGTCGTGTAAAATTGAGTCTTAATGAGTATGTAATAACTTTGGAACTCACATCATGCATGGTTCTAGATGAATTTAACTGGATTTTCTGTGGTGAACATTTTTTAATTTGTTAAATTGAAAATTATGTAAGTGTAGATTTTGTAGAAAATAATATAGAAATAGCATTATATCTTATTCCCTTGAATATTACACCGCAAAATCATGTACGCTATTTTCATTTTTCCTAGCATCCTAAATTTATAACCTTATACAAATTTCCCTTACAAATTTATAATAGTGAATTTTTTTATGTTATGAAAATATTTGATTGAATTCTTTACCCAAATCAAAAATAGCATCATATCTTATTCTCTTGAATATAACTCCGCACAATCATGAAGGATATTATGTGCATGTTCGCTTAAGTTAGTTGGTCAACAGTTATTATACATATATAATTTAGTTAAATTGAATAAAGTTTAACATGAACAAATATATTAACTTTGCTGTGCAATATTAAAAGATTGAGATGGAAATAAAAATGCAAGTAAGAGCAGCAGCAAGGCAGAGCGACGCCATGCCCTCTCTAACTTTGGCAGTTTATATGACCCGTGTAATGGGGCGCCTTAAACTAAATAACGCTTTACATTTGCCTTCTGTATCGTGAGCTGTGCTACGCCCTCTCGCTTTGTCTCAACGACGAGATTAGAACTTTAGCTATGAATACATTTTATTTACTCTACTATATATATACCATCTATATAGAAGCTTGACAGATTTTTTCCCCCACTTTCCGAAAAGATTTATTACGTACTTAAGAGAATGTCGTAAAATATATTAGTTATACGATAAATTAAAAACTATTCAATAAAAAAGTTTCATAATAATATTGAGGATTATTATCATTGTTATCAGAAAAGAAACATTAATTAATTGGTGTTTAAAAGCACTAAACTAATGACAAAGAGCCTAAGTACATCAAAAATAATGATAGCTGAATTGTGCAGGCATTTATTAGTCTCAAGTCTCTCATCTCACTTCTATAAATATTGGCAGACATTTTAAGTGTAAACTTGTAACTTGATCATCTACCTCTATGATTTCATAATTTTAAATGACATCACAGATATGTAGAGTGTAGATATACCTAGATACATAATCATAAACCATGTCCGTCTGGCTGATGCACCTGTCATCGCCGGAGGCAGCTTGGACTTAGTCCAGTCACGAATGCAAATTCATACCATTTCCGACTCTGTATGCTTTCAGGCATATTAGTGCAAATTTTAGCAAATTATGCTTGTACGATGGCGAAATGGAAATGTCCATTGTGAACTCTACTGTCCTACCATGTAACGAAAAATGAGAGCATGACTCTATCTATACACACCTACATGAAAACACCTAACATGCATAACGAAAATGGTTGTTTCAAATGGCAGGTAGAAAGACATAAATCCAAATAAAATAGACAGTAAAAAGTAGGTACTTTGCCTTCAGAAAATAAATACCTCAACTACAAGGTAAGGAATGAGATGTTAACCTATCACATTTTTCACACACATCTACGTGATGAAACAGAGCAAAACAAAGCAATTTCGATTTCGCCTCGCCACCGGAAACTCGACGCTAGCAAACATAAGATTATGATGTGTAAGAAAACAAGGGTGTTTATACCATGTTTACTCCAGATTCTTTCATATTTGTTTTGCAAGATAAACATATAAAACAATGATATATGCGTATTTTACCTTTACAATTTCTATTTTGATCAAGACTCGAAATAGCATTGAGTTTAAGCTTTATGTTTATTCATGACCGTCAAAGTAAGGGCGAGCTATGGCATCTTCGCAAACAAACTTTGTAGCTGACTACATCCTAAAACATGGACGTCAACGCACTCGCAACTTTATGGGTAATGACGCGCGCTCGTGATATGGGAGGCGAATACCAAGTATGTGTATATTTTTATAATCTCATAGAAAGATTTTGCTTATCTCATTCCCCAGATACATATTTGAGGCAAAATCATTCACAAACTGATATTCAACGTGAACTAAATATAAAAATATTGAAGACAAAAGAATCCATAATATACATTCGAGTCGGTTTTAATTTTATATCGCGTTTTTAAAATAGACTTAACAGTATAAAGTAATAATAAAAAATTCTAGACCCAAATATGTGAGCAGGTTATGTTGACTTATGTTAGAGAATAGAGACACGTTGTTGTCTCACGCCATATGTTGGACGTGTACTTGGCGCGAGACACGATTGTGTCTCCGGATTTTCTTTAGCCATTCTAACTTTAATGATTTTTGAACTCTTTTGAATGTTTTGATAATATTTGATGCACAAACTCCTCACCAAAGCACGAACAACTTGATTGCATTGTAAATGATATGTATGAACTGTTGTGCCTGTTTTCTCAACGACAGCTACATCTTATACTCCTTACTATGCCTCAAGTTTTTCGTTATAAATCTTAAAATTATTTTGTAACTTTTTCTTGCAATATTTTGTTTTAATTTGTATAATAAGTAGGTTGGAAATGTTAAGTAATTGGTCATAGATTGTAACAATTGAAACCTTGAGAAGTTTCTTACCAGATCTTCTCAATTGGAGGCTGACTTCCAAAACGGTAGTAATTTCATTTACATTAACTAACCGTCATAAGTGCTCTAATGAACCTAAGCTAAATAAAACATACCCAAATAACTTACTTGAACCGATTGCACGGATTTTATTATACATTACTGAAAAAATACTATCTCTCTTTCTCACCACTTTCAAGAAATTATTATAAGTCCAAAGAAACGAATACATTTTGAATACGTTAGACATTCCACTCACGTCCTCACATTTCCGCTTTTCACGTCCTACCATTTCCTACCACTTCCATAGGTCATCATCCACCTGGCTGAGTATATAATACAAGCTTTACGATATATGGAGAAAATGCATGTAGGTACATAAACAGTAAAAATGTACCCATCTTAGTGGTAAGCCAGGTTAGAATACTAACGAAGTAACGAATACTCTGAAAGTGAACAGCTCTCACATACGCCTTTATTTACGGCGATACGGAGTCTGTGAACTGTGTGTGCTCAATCCGTAGATGCCAATTACCTATCCCGTAATCAAGGATTCGCGAAAGGGTTCAGGCGAAGCTCAATCAAACTTAAGCAATCATCACGCCTATCTAATCTCCTGGGTAACAATGTAAACGGGATTGGATCCTCAACGGACCACATTAACTACTACCTTATTTATATGTAATGATAACAAGTCCAATAGGGCAACCGTACTTTGGTGCCCTGTTAGTGTGGTAGATTATTATACCACATTGGTTGTGTGTATTGCGTTGACAATTGTATGGATAATGGCAACACAACAAGGAAAGTTATGGCAGAAAATCCAAAGATTTTTGTGTTTTGAGCATTGTTTTTCTTGACTAGTTCGTTTATAATTTTCACTGTAATTAATTTCATACTAAAGTATACGAGAATACCTATCCTACTTACAACGAGCCATAATCAGAATATTATAATTTTAAAAAGCGCTAATTGAATATATTTAAAAAAAAATCGGCCAAGTATTGAACTCGCAAATAAGATTTTTTTTTTCGAATGTCTCAAATAATCTAAATTATACTTTTAATATTTTAGACTATTATTTTTGTTTGGGGTATTTTGGGTACAGTGCATGAATAACAATAATAATATGTGTAGCACAGCTTCTTACGTTACCGTATAAAAATTAGCAGAGAAAAGTGTAAAATGCATGTTTCTTGTCATTTTTAGTAAGAAAAACCGGAAATTAAAAACATCACTCAATACCTGTAATTTATTTTACCTATTACGGTTATAAGCCAGACTAGTAATAGTATAGAACCTATCCATTCAGAGCTCTAAAAACTATTAAGATAATAATATACAGAAAATTCTTGCCAAATTTCTATATTTGTACTCGCACAGTAGACAGTTTTTAATTTCCGGCGGCCTGGTAGCTTCCGCTACGCAAAAAAATATTAATTGAATATGTGCGCTTGTTTGCGGAGATAGAAACGGATCTAAAACCGTTGTTGCTATTTTATCAAACATGTTTGTAAACATTTGTTTTAAATAAAATCTCATAAAAACCCGAAATCCTCGGAACGATACATAAAAATAGGATGAGCATTTTGTGCTTTCTGCCCATTCCATGCATATTAAAAGATTCAGTAGAATGTTTGCTGGCGGCCGCCTGCCTGACGCCAGCTCTCTTTAGGAATGATTTCGATGATCACTCGGTGCAAGGTGTAAGGTGAAAGTAGTTATCGTAGATTTCGTCGTCGCTGCCTCATATCTGTCTATATTGAAACTATCTTAAACAAGTCTACCTTAATGATATAGAACATTAGTACAATGACATAACTAGAGGTTTTATTGTTCGATAAAAGATAGAAACTAGTCGATAAATAAATATAAAATACATTACATTTTTACAAGTCGATAGCTGACAACCTTATTTTATAAATGTACGTGAGTAAAACTACCTGCAGTGTCGACGTGTGACCCGTTTGCAAACAAACAGATGCATTGATTTTTAGGTGACGTTGCCACATGACGACGCAGCTGAGACGAGATATCCAGAATATAAATACTCCAATTGCATATTTAACAAAAGCTAGCTGCAGTTAACGGTATTGGTGCAGAACCAGTCTCTGAAAAGCAGGATCTTTATTGAATAATTCATTAGACCGGACAAATAAATCGATACCACAATCGAGCCTGTTTGCAAACGTTTAATTGAATTGTGATGTATATAAGAAAGGGTTGGATCGTGTGAAAAGTTCGTTAATCCAACAGACTGCTGGTTTAGTCGAACCCAGATTAGAAAAACTAACACACATACTTAAGTGAGGAACACACGCAGGCGAATATTTATAAAAGAAAAAAAAATGGAATAGACAACATCAAAATCTAAATATGTTATGCCCAATACACATGTCGGACCTCGCTCTTTAGGGGTCCATACGTATGGTACATAAGGTACAACGAAAACAATGTAAACATATTTTTATATTGCGTGGTTTGGAAATAAACTTCCTATTTGCCGAAAAGAGAGATGAGTTAAGCCAAAAAAATGTTTCATCGCTTTTCTGGCGACAGTTTACACACTACAAAATGAATCTGGGTTTTTATTCAGTTTGAATACAGTATATGGTGTAAATATACAGAGGTTCTTAGCACTTTAAATTATTTGGAGGTTTTCTATATACAATTCTTCACCTAGATACCTAGGTTAATTGACTTAGTTTTAAACTAACCTTGTTCCTAACACTATTGGGTTTCTGTGTTGCCTTATCAAATAAATATTATTATTATTTCTATTATATACAATTATTCTTAGCTTATCGATGTCACATAGCCAGCTTCACTTTTATAATGAAACCATTCACTAGCTTACTCACATGCTGTGGCTTTTTTTCCAAAAAGCCCACTAACAAAAAAAATCTGAAAGAAAAGCCAAGCAAGAAATACACACTCGTACATAGACAATCGAATTAAACCTTACTTATTAATACTACTAGAACAAATCGAACATTTTATTGTTAGCAAAACAATACCGACATAAAATCTCTTTGTGATGTCTTGAAACGTACATCGTTGAGCTCACTTGGTGCCAAGATATAATCTGTTATGGTGACATTATCTGAATCTCATGCCAACTCCGGATCCCGCCAAGAACTTAAAACATTCTGCTTTCAAAACTGTCTATATCTTCGTACGCTTTTCCGCAGACTTTTGTTCCTCTTCTTTAATTAATTCTGTGCAAAATATAAAAGAAAATATTTCATTTGGTTAACGTTGTGAAAATCGTATCCATAACATTATTATTTCCCTAGAGTGACATTACAAGTCGCCTAATGAAGATGTGTTGGTGAGGTCGCACAGGTTCTTGTCGCACCGCTTTGTGATGACCAAAACATTGTTAAACATTGCTAATTGAAAATAACAAATTTATAACTCATTTAGGTACTTTGTTTGGTTTAATTACTGAGTCATAACAGTATTTTATTAATCAAATGAGAAACAAGAGTGTCCATTTTACAATATGAGTAGATTTATTTATGTCAGTGCACCACCATAAACAATTTTATTACCTACAGAAATAAACCAAAATACTTCAGATGAAATATGTACATATATATACATATTATATACTATTTGCGTGTATTTTGTATACAAGGAAGATGCTTATTGATTTAAAAAAAAAATTACTGTTTATAAAAAAAATATTATCTTAACTTAGAAATAAAAATTGTGGGCGTTCGTTTGTCGTATTTTAATTTATAAATCAAAATATCTATTTAATAATTTATTTATTGTAAGTATTGAATATAAGTCGACGAGAATGTTTCTGATATTTTTTAGATCGGCCCATCTATTTGTAGGGTGGGGTATAAATAACTACCATGATACATATTGCATCCACTCAATATGCAAGAAAATAAAACATTACAGTAATTTCAAAAGCGCAGCTTTAAAACACAGTGCACAATAAATCATCGCGCTAAGTTGGCGTACTAGACTAAAATGGCTACCGTTTATTCATATGAGAATATGAGAGTCGTATATATTTCTAGCCCCAGTAATAACTTGTCGCGCGAATTACCTTTGTGATTTTTTTTTATTAAAGCACGCACTCGGCGGCGGCGCCCTATAAATCTGGTGTTGGCACTCCCACTTTACTGCTGTACCTATCAATTGGGCAGATATATTTGGGCTTTGTGATTTTTATGATTTCGTTTATTATTGTAACATAACTACATATAACATACACATACATTTTCTTTGTGATTTCATGCGATCAAAAACTTTTTGTTCTTAAATTTAAAAAAAGTGATGTCCGAGAAAGTACTGTCAACTCGAAAAAGAAGTAAATCTAAGAGTTTACGAGTAGATATATAAATCAAATAAAATAAAACAGTTCCTGGGTATTCTTCATGATCTATGTTTGAAATAATAAAGTAAATAAACAATGTAACATTTTACTCAAATCGGGTTTGACTTATCCTACCTGATATTATTAGAAGAGCGTTTGTACGTTCTGCTTTAACATTTAATGAAGCATGAATAACGGGTCAACTTGATTTTCTGGACTAGGATAGCTAGATTTTTGATAATTATTTCATTGAAATTTCTATCAATCTTAAATTGTATACCGGGTTCGATTATTATTTATTCTTTTGACTAAGAAAACAGAAGCCAGTAATGTAAAAACCGTATTTAATTATGGTAATATACCTGTATAAGATTCATTAGTGGGTGGTGGATGAATTCTTTGCCTGAACTTTAATTCTTTGGAGTTTCTATCAATTATTTTATGTTATGTCTGGTTTAGTTCTACATCATTGTATTGTTAAGTAGCTTAAAATAACTATATAATATTTAAGAAACATTTGAGAAAATTAAAAATAAAAGACAAACTTCAATTACTTAGGTATACGACCTTTTTTGATTTTATATTATGACTAGTTTAGTTCCACATCATGTTATTGTTGTAGCTTTAAATAACCTTATAATATTTAAGAAACATTGAATATATTTAAAAACAAACTTCCATTACTTAGGTATCCGACCTTTGATAGTCTGTACGCCCACCACCGTGGAATGGACATGGTTAATTTTGAAAATTAATTCTCCGTCTTATTACCAACTTCAATTTAACTGATGTGCTATCAAGTTAAAAGTAACGGTGGACTACTATAGTTGGTGCAGAATATTAATGTTGTGTTTTTCCAAGAAGTGATATCCCTGCATACCCCCAGGGCATACTGTTGTGTCATCTCTCTGCCGTCTCATCTCAGACAGACACCATTAGTTATAAATTCGCTAGATATAAATATTAGCACGTTACCCGGTTTGGAGATATTCTTTTGCAGGCGTTGTTATAATATCCTCATTACTTTTCACTATTTTCGTTTGCGTAAATTATCTGCACAATAAATAAGTACATAAACAACATTGTTAATCAAATATATAATATACTAGCTGACCCCCGCGGTTTCACTCACGTTCCCGAAGGCTGCTACATATTCCCGGACTTAAAAGTAGCCTATATGTTATTCCAGGACATGTTCTATTCATGTGCCTAGATTCATTCAAATCTGTTTAGTAGATTTTGCGTCAAAGAGTAACAAACATCCATACATACAAACTTTCGCATTTATAATATTAGTTGGATTGAAATTAATAATATCAATTTTGAATGACGAGCTTTTAGCCTAAATAAAAAATCAAAACTTAAAATATGACGTTGAGTTTTACTTATCAATGAACTGAGACATTTTTAAATGATAGAAGACCATCAGGTATGTAAGTAAACCAGAAGGTTATTTATTTATATTAACCAAGTGATTAGGCATATAACTGCGTAACTAGTTGAAGATTTATATATAACAAATAGTCGAATAAGTTCACCCTGAAATAGTCGAAGGCTACACCTGCGCGAATGCTCCGCCTATATAGGTAATTGAGGTAATAAATCGCAACGGACCGGGCAAATCACGACTTATTGCCACCACTACCCCTTACGAGACGACAATTAAATCAAGTTCTAATGGCACGTCAAATTGATGTATCAGACCCCTACTGCTTTATACTAGGTCACACATCACTGTTATATTGCCAATTAAAATCATACAACGTTCGGAAAGTTGTTAGCTCAGTATAATCCGGTTAAGTGTAAAAGACGGTAGTTCCAGGTGTAGCCGGTGCGGCCAGACCGCGTATAATTGAGGCAATAAATCCCTGCAGGACGACTTATGCCACCCGCTCGCTTCTGCCGAGACGCGACAATTAAATCAGGTTGAATCATGGAATACCACTAATTACATATGTACTGGCATGGTAATATTTCAGATATATATATTTGTGTACCTTATATACGGTACCTAATGTATATTTCAAACACCTAATTATGTTTTCTATAGGTACCATTTCTTATTTGTTTAAGGCACTTTTTAAAGTGAGTTTCCAATTAGTGTTAAGTCAATTTTATTTTATTGTGACAATTTGTAATATCCTTTTTATTCCTACACCAGAATGTTTACTCTTTCCGATAACTTGTCTGCAAATGATCTATGAATTCCTGTAATCGAAATTATCATTTTTTTAGTGCGCGCGTCTTGTCACACAGGCGTGTTACACAGGCTGTACAAAGTCTATAGAAAACTGTTCTCATTGCAAATTAACATACATAACATAGACACATTGAAAATTCATGGCCTTAAAGTACCTAACGTGTTCATAGACAAAAGTGACGGATAACTCCAGAGTTTATGATAACAACAAAACTTACGTGCAATAACAAACAAACCTAATAAAGTAATAAAATAACATAAAATATAAAATAACCCGAAATAAATTCTCTAAACACATGAAATTGCTTAAACTCAGGTATATCTGCGAATTCAAATTACCCTGTAGCAGCTTTATGTTAACAGCTGTGACAATACTCCGACACGTGAAAAATGAAATGAATATCAAATTATGAAATAAATGAAGGATCACAACATAAAGTGATGCGAGTGCAATAAAATGACTTTATTTTCGGTAGCTGCTGTCATTAAGGCTACACAAAGTCGTAACCCCTTGATGTCGGTCGTAACTTGTTTATAGTAACGCCTTAAATTAGAAAGCGGTAGGTATGCATAAATTACGGAACAGCAAAGAAACTGTACCAAATACCATTCTAGATTGAAATGTAATTACTTTTGGATTCATTACACACAGCGCGCAAAACGGACTGAGCTTTTAATAACATAGCTATTGGATAAAGTAGGTACATTTGCGCGTCAAAACGTATCCCTTTACTTTAGTAGGAAATCCTCGTCCTTCTACCTTAGATTCCATTTTCAGGGCGGAAAAAACACGGGCTTATTGACTGTTCTAACGGTATACCTTCGTCAGTGTCAATTAACATATGGATAAAAGGAAAATACTTAAGTACTATTGATATTAGATTTTATTAAGTAAATATTGTAAAATTCATATGGTATACTAATATAGAGAACTATATTTTTCATAATGTAGTTTTAAGCAATGCTTATAAGCAAATAAAAAAAAAATGAGAAAATACATACATCTATGAAAAGTGGCTAGGTTATTACCCAGAACCTTGTCTGTAGTATATCAGTTATCTGGTTTCTATAGTACAAGCTCTGCTTAGTTTGGGATCAGGTGGCCGTGTGTAAAGAATGTCCTAGGATATTTATTATGGTTATGAAAATCCATTTTGAAAAGCCTACGTTCTTTCATAGTTAACCTTTGTTATAAACTTCGCTGAAAGCTTTCAAAATGTATCAATTGCCTTTCGATCCGCGCATTCATTGATCCACATTCCATTTCAGGGATCAGAATTGAGTATCATTCAACAAAATCCGTTCACTGTTCCTGACTGCCAAACCGAAGTTCGCGGGTTAGATTACCACACAGGACAAACATTTGTGAGCATGAACATGCCTGTTTGTTCTGTGTCTGGGTGTAAATATCTATATAAGTATGTATTTAAAAAGTAGTATATGTAGTATATCAGTTACCTGGTAGCCATACTACAAGCAACACCACAAGTACACTTTGCTTAACCTGGGATCAGGTATTAGTAACAAACATTCTAATTAAACGAATATCTTTTAGAAAAGTAATATGAGGTAGGTAGTATTGTTCTATATCATCTTTACAGAATAAAACGACATTTCGTAATTATGACGATGTGAATACTGGGGCTCGATTCTGTAAGGAAAATAACACTAAATTGAGGATTCGTCGCGGCTTCTATGCTCTGTCTCTGTCGCTTACTACGCTTATACTACTAATCACGTGAGGGCCTCTGTGAAGCGGCTCGCCGACGAAGTTTGTATTAGCTGAATAAGGGGGCTGCTCTCTCAGAAGTTACTGGTTACTGGTAAACTGGTATACAGTAAATAATCTGCTCTTAAAGGAGAAAACGCAATGTAAATTAAGTTTACCGAATGTACGACAAGTAAATACCAACATTAGAGAACTAAAATAAAAGTATTGAACTTGTAGAACACAGTATTTCTAGGTATCACTTTAGATGCAAAGCTTCAATCCTCATATATCTCGGTTGGCGATCGGATACAGTTTTCCAGCATCTGCAGTAAAGAATATTAGTTCTCTTACTGGTAAAGATATAACTAAGTTATTATTTTTTTGTTATTTTCACAGCTTGATGTCTAATGGCATCCCGTGCATAGTTAGTAGTGTCAAGGAAAAATAAAAAAAATAAAAATTAAAAAATGTTACAGATTTATAAGAGCCCGTGAGCCTACATAAATAAAAAAATATTTCTATTTCTACACCCAAATTTCCCTTCTAAAATATTTTGGGGAAATGAAAAAAAAAAATTTATTCGGTTTAGCATTATTTTTCTATCTATCTAAAATTAAATGAGTATATAAAGGACATTGTAGTGATAATAACTTTTTAGTACCTAATTTAAACTATTCGAACGGGCAACACAATAACACAATTTGTTACTTTACCAAACTGTTACAGACTAGAGGTCTAAATAGGAAACGGCACCCTAGATGGCACTAAAAGCTTTTTCATTCCACATTTAGATATTATCTTATAGCAAAATGTTTGTCTGTATCCTTTAGGCTAGTGAAAGCCTGAAAGTTAAATGAATAACTTGAAAATTATCTTTCAATTCAAAATGCTTATTTGTATAGTGAATTGTAATGTTTAGCATCCGAGCAACCTTCGAGCTGGAGTAAGATCTCGCATTCTAAATAGAGTTGCCTTAACGTGTTGGATAAAGAGAAGTCAAGGGGAAGTCAACTTCTAAGTTGGAAACTTCAACCTGTTGCCAAAGTTGCCGTACCGTTCCCGGTCTACCTTCCAAAGATAACGTAAGCATTATCTATTACATCCCAGCATACTGATCTTTAAAGAGCTTTGAAACTGAATAATACTAGCTTAACGATCGTGGATTTACCTGCATTTCTTTTAAATTTCCATGTTAACATACGACTTCTATTTCAAAGTCTTATAGGAGTTGAGTTTGGGCAAAATTCTTATCATTTAAATCTATTGATTTTTTATCTATTTTTTTTTTATTTATTGAAACTCCATTTTATTTACCTACATTATTCTAAAAACAGTTTTAAGTAAGGATAACTATAATAGTCCCGAAAACGGCACCTGTGAAATGACCGGCGGGCGGCTGGCGGCGGGCGGCGGCGGGGCGGCACTCGGTTAATGTTTAAGATAGAGAGGTTCGCGAGGAGCGCGTCCGGCATCCGGCGCGTCCGCGTCCTTCCCTACCCTACCGACTATTCAATTTAGCCCGGCCCGCGACAAACTCCATTGATTGTTTCGATATTCCGCTCACAAACGGTGGAAATTCGTACGACTCTTGTAGTTCTATGGAGCTTTTTTATTTATATTCTTACTTCACTCAAATACAGTTAGTTACGTGTATTGATATTATAATACATTATTATTATAATATTACATTACTTTAAAAACAGTAGGTAGAAAATGCATAAGCTAGTGTTTTAATTCCCAAAGGAAACCTATTAGTTCGTTATATCTCATTAAGCTCAGTTAAAAAGGCGTCGTACTTGCGCAGGGATTGTCTCGACTAAAAATAGATAAAATATATGAAAACCAAGTCTTTGTGACATTTTAACTGCATTTTCCCATAATTAGTGCACTTTCATAACTTTGATATAACTGACACATAAAAACTGACAGATAGAGGATCAGCTATACCATATATAACCAGGAAGAAATTTTACTGTACAGTTTACCTCAAAAAAGTTCATCCATCCCAAATTCACCATGTTGATGTTCTTCCAACTAACCTCAAACTTCAAACGATTGCATGTTGACACCACTACACCCCGCTATCTGATTACCAACGTTAAACGATTCAATTCACCCTGACACAATGTCCGTTCGTATTTTCGTGAGCTTCAACATATTTTCTTGTAAATATTCCTTACATAACGTTTATGTACGCGCCGACGGGAACATAGTAAACAATATGTAAACTATATCGTTGAACACGGACTTGCGCGTTTTGCCTACCGATGTGATTTCTATAACTTGATACTATATAATGGTTTATTTTATTTCCGGAGTGGAACAAGTTGTCCCCTACATATGTTCGTTTTCCGCCGGCGCCGGAGAGGCACAATACACAGAGCCTCAGTGATTTAGTTTTATTGTCATGCACCCTCTTTTCACTGCCATCCAGATTATTCAAGAGAAAGAAATATAGATACTAAAACATTTCAAGACAGATGCAGGCTTTGCATATTTAATGAAAGCAAATCTACTATAGATACTAATTCAGTGTTAATGACTGACAATATAAAATTACCAATATTTCTGAAAATCTATTTATTGAAATAAGTATTTTCGTGTCGTTTGATAAACTTATAACGGTGTCCCGACACTTAACCGTGACGAGGGATGATAAAGGGGTCATGACGCAACCTTCACGTGAGTATGAGCGGTTTACCTTGCATTGTAATGTGCCCCCCGCGCTGGCCAGCTCCTTTGAATAGCAATTTCATAGACTCCCCCCTGTTATTAGGGGTCGTATAAACCCGACTGCCAGTCGCCGTCTCAGTGGTCTAAACAGACGATGAGAAACCTTAAAGTAGATACTTTGTGCATTGCAGTCAGTTCATCAGATACCAAGCTATTGTGTTCGTGAAAATATAATCACGCTTTACTACAACAATAGAGATACATCAAGCGCCGAACGCTGAAAATGCAAATTGACTTAAAACAAAAAGACACAAAACAGTTTTGATACATAAACGGGACGGACGTGTATCGGACCGCTATAAAAATTGTTCAGCTAAAATCATAAAACGATCTGTTTCAGCGTTGAATCGACGCTGTTAACCCATATCGCGTGAAACGGCCGCCACTCCGTCCGGAGAGACGATCTTTTGCGGAGACGTGACCGTACGAGCCAATAAAATCTTTCCAATGGCCCTGGCTTCACTTCCGATGGTGTAAAAATTTTCGAACGTGACGAGGACGCACCGTTGACACCATAAATTGTTATGCTAATACAAACCTTTAGCCCGTATTATTTAAGAACATAAAACATGAGGAGTAGAATTTAATTACGGAAATAAAAATGTTTAGCTTTCGTGTAACCTTATTAAAGTATCCACATTTCTAGACATTTACCCAAACTACAATAACGTTTTGTACTTGAAAGTTTTGAGCTGAGCTTTGTTGGAAACAGGAATGCTCAAAGTTGGGTGGTAATAATTGTGGAGCTACGCATGGGGCCGACACGAACCGGGAGCGACAGTTCGATGTCGGATAACAATAAAACTAAATCATCGGGAAGTTATCTATCTTCGTAGTCGACGGGCCCGGAAAGCGAGCATGTGCACGAAAACGTATTACACAGGATAAGACGTTAAATGGTGCAGCGGCAATGACTTCCACTTTTCCTAATTTGGTTTCTTTTCTTTGTCATAAATGTATCTTTGGCATGATATCATGCCAAATACATACTAAAAACATGCAGAATACATGTTTCATATGTTTTTTGTTTTGCAAAAACTAACACACTATTTTTCATGAGACATACGAGTACGTTTTACTTATGGTTTGATGAAAATAATATCATATAATAAATAAATATAAAACAGGAAAATTCGCGTCTAATCACCTAACAATTCTTCGAGAAAGCAAGCATATTGTATTGTAGCCGAGATGACGAGGGGAGCTAAGATTGAATTAAGTTATCGACGAAACCGACCCGCCTCACGGTATTTATGAGAGAAAGGAAAGGAAACTAACCGCGCTGTTATCTACTAACTATTAATTTCGACGATAATTAAACCTGACTACGCCATTTATATTTGCTTTGCGATACCGACTGGAAGTTAATGTATTATTTTATGGAGTAAAAATGGTGCCTTTATATATTTTTTTTAATTATCCCACCATTGCTCAATATTAGTGACGTCAAATGTCATTAGGAATGTGAATGAGTGAATTTCCGCAATGGCCGCAGTAAACAGTTACGGTCAGGTGACCACCTCATGGTAAAAGGTCACCGCGTCTCCTACAATATATATTTTAATAGTGCCTAGACTTGGATCTAGCAGCTCCCATTTGATTTAATTCTATACGATTTATACGTATTGCAAATACAGACGTGACAAATATAAAAAGTGCTACCTACCATAACGCCGCCTACTGTCATAAAATCCGACCCCAATTATTGCTAATGGAAAATTAATGGGATACGTAATTTGCGAAATGTCATCCTTAATAAATATCATACCTACATGCGATTTGACATTTTTGATTTTTACAGCCCTTTAGTCCGATTACCAATGATCTATAAGGCACGATAAATTATAAAAAGTTTGTCCTACAATGATGAGAAATCACATTTGATTTCGTTTATCTTACGAGAATAATGTCGCTTAAGAAAGATGCAGTACAAAGCAGTATGAAATATTATCTTCGTTTCGATTATTACTTACTTTTGAAACCAACTGGTAATAACCTTACTTCCAGTGGTATGATTTACACTCACTGTGTAAAATACGACTTCCCCGTTTGTAAACCTTCTTTATAATATTTAAATAATTGCATAAGGTTCCTCAATAGATAACTCCACCAGTAAAATATTAAAGAAATTTGTATTAATAAAACCAGTGAAGCAAATGAAAAAGCCACATGTCAGCGAGTAGACAGAAATAAAAGACACACTTCCACCACTATGCCAATATGAAATATGCAGCTAGCCTCGTAGCCACTTTGGCTCTGGCTGACCGTAACTCATCTTGACCCTATATCCAGCATCGCTTTTGTTAAGATTTTATATTTTATTCCCGACAAAATAAAAAGTCATGTTATTACATGGTCATCGTTTAGCTCAGGGTCAAATGTGGGGTGGAGACAATGCCTGTGACTCGTAAAATTTCGATTTTCCCGAGTCATGTCGTTAATTACCGATCGTGTGCCACATGACGATGTGTCTGAAAATGTGTCGTCGGTATTTATGTATAGAAACGAATAAAGCTATCTCATTCATCCAATCACTGAATCTGAATTAATTCCTTTGTCACACATATATATTGTCGTCAATAAACTGTGCAAAATGGCGGAATTTGCATTTTCAATTTAGGTTGGATGAATCGTAAGACTTTCGTATGTTTTCCGACTCAACAAATCTACCGAATTCAAATTCAGATCCCCAAATCTGGCAGATGAATTAACTAGGTAGGAATATCAAGGAATAAATAAATTATTTCCCGTTTCAATAGAGGTTGTAACATCCAAACACTGAAACAAAAATAATTTAAAGCTGAATGGTGGAAAGGGATTTCCTGAAATCAAATATCCGTATCTGCGAAGCCCTCGCGTTTCTAATTCAATTTGAACACCAAGATGGTGCTCGAGAACAACTTGTTCCCTACACTAGGCCGAAACAAGTCTGTGTAATCCCTCAAATCCAAATTAGATTTTCTTTCAGTGCCTCTCACTATTGACAGGTTTCCGGAATCGGGACTCAGTTCAGCCGAGCTTCGTGTTACTGGCGGCACCGAGGCGCGACGCTCCAAGCGCAATCTTTATCCCTACTAACGCGACACCTAATTGGAAAAAAGCTCCGAGCTAGACGTACCACGTAGATACTAAACACATTTTTGTATGTACAAATTCAGAATCGATTATTCAAACATGTCGGTACATAAAACTCGCATGACATTAAACAACCTGTGTGTACCTTTGTAGATAAAACGAACTTTAGGTCATTATCAAGATAAAAAACTATATTATACGAATTTATATCGTGTAAATAATAGGCAATGAATTTCCATTCAACTAATTTTAATAGGCCCACAAAAATTTAACCAGGCGGGCGTAACAAGAAGAAACAATAAAATAAAGCGACTCGGCGGTAATGAATAGGCTGTACAAATATTGGGCCAGATTTAACAGGGTGTAAGTCGATAGCGCGACAGGCGATGTCGCGTGCCGCGCGCCCGTGAGCCGCCCCCGCCCCGCACGCACACGCCGATTTAGACATCACTTACAATACGATACACTTGTATAACCATAATACACACTATTACTCATTAAAATCCAGGTGCTTATTTATTTTTGAGCTTTAATTAACATTACAACGCTCCTCGAAGACAACTAGATCAAGTGCTAACATCTTAGACAAAATGTCACAAAATACATTTAAGTTTAAATTATCTACTTTTAAAAATGTTTTTTTAGTTTTCTAGTTTAGTAACCTAATTTAAAGTTTCATCTACATTAACACTAAAAACATTGAGTAATTAGAAAATTCTACCAATTAAACGATTTAATACATCAACCATTTTTTAAATTACATAAAATGTCAAAATGTTGTAATTTTTTCCTACACTCCTTTGACTGTACCCAGAGAAACATATGCTATAATAAATTTTATAAAAATCTATTTACAATGCACAGAATAAATCAAACCTATGTTATGCACGCCTATAGAAAGTCTACTATTATTAGTTTATATAGAATGGAAATAAGTTAATATAAAATTCAATTCTCAAAACGGTTCTAGTAAACGAATTTTCCTTTTACGACTCAAAATAATGAGCTCGTTCGCCTATAACATAGGGTCGCCTGACATGCATCCCTCAAAGAATTAAATTGAATATGAAAGGAAATTACATAGGCTCATATCGACACCCGTCTCTCGTTCCAATCGAATTTTCCTCTGAAAACAATGCCGAAACGGAAATTAAACCGACGTATGAAAATAACTGCGATCTTGCCAATGGACGCAGATTTATGGCAAAGCGTGTGTTAGAAAGGTTTATTTAAAACCGACGGATTGGATTTGTATCTTTTTGTCTCTTTTGGGGAAATTATTTTTCATGGTAGATTCAATTAAATGTTTATTTTAGCAAGGATAAAAGTTCTACATTTTATAAATAAAAACATGGAAATCTTTTACAAAAGGAAAATACATCTTGAATCACTTTTGAAACGTAAAAGAATGAACCAAATTGCAAGTAAATGATTGGATGGAGAAGCATAGGTTTGAAGCGTGTTTACACAAAATCCGGTGATGTTCGAGAGCTAAGTGATTGTAAGTGGAGGAAGCGGGAGCGGACTGGCGCCTTGCCGGAAGTCGTTCTCACGTGACGGACGCCGGAAGTGACGCCGGATCGTTCCTTCGTTATGCCGCCTTACCATCACACTCACCAGTCTTAATCCTGGTATAAGTAGATGCATTACACGCCATCCTAACAATTCTCTCAGCACTCTTTTGAGGCAAGATACGAGTAGTTGTACGTAAGCCAAGCATAATGATTTTTTTTTTAAACATTGTACCTTATACAGTGCAACCTTAATATAACGTACCTCAATATAACGACTTCCTCGATTTAACAAATTCTTCGTAATCCCCTTGAATTGTCCATAAGAGTCAATATAAAATATACCTTTACATTGCGAACATTTAACGAATTTTAGACCATCCTAACCTCAACATAACAAACCTCAGTTCAACGAATTACTTGATATAACGAATATTTACTTGTTCCCCTTCGATTTGTTATATTGAGGTTGCACTGTATTTTAATTATATCAATGAAAAATATTTTATATTGTTAAAATTGTATTACCCTCCAAACATAATTAAAAAAAATCATCAGATCAGAAAAATACATTTCGGGGCCAATAACATTTATTGACTGTCCTTGGGGCATACACAATCATTGTCATCTGCCTGCCCTGTTCCTAATAATTTGGGGCAGCGTAATACATATGCTTTCTGTCCATTCGATTATTACCTATTAGAAGAGATTTGGCAGCATTTTACGGCCGGCCGATCGAGACGGTAGAGCTTACTTCTGAATGGTCATAGACAATAGAAATTGAAAAATTTAACAGAGTCGTTATTTGTAATGGCCACATATTCCAACGCCAGAATTAAGTAGTTGGCACTGACAAAACGTTGAGTAATACGGGTTGAAGTGCGTCGTTGTTTTTGTAATGCCTTTTCTTATGACTGGCCCTAACGATTATTCCCCCCATTGTGCGATCCGCGACCGCTGCCAAGACCCCGCGGAGAAAGAGCTAAACTTACAAAAGTTTCCGACTTGTTCAAATGGCCGGCTTTTGTCAGAGAGAGACTTATTGTTCGGAACAGATTGCTGGGGATCAGCATCGTGCTCCCGCAAATTTTTATTACAAACAAAACCTCCTAGTATTATGTCAGTTGATTTTTAGGTGCATCTCTATCTGGAAAATATTTTCGAAATACTGTATTTTTTTTCTATATGGTATCTATTACGGTATTGTAGGGAATATCTGTAGTGACCTTTATACACATCAATTTAATTAAAAGATATAAAGACTTCAATGAGCTATCTTAAATATACATATACATACTCAGGACTCGACGAAAAATGTATGTACGTTTTATTGTTATGTTTTGACAAAAAAATTATACTTTTACCCACTGTGCATGTCGCCGCGCCGTCGCCCGGTCACGGGCCGGTTATTTACAAACTAAAAAGGAAAACGCGACTGTACACAAACATAAAAGAATAGTCAAACCTTATTGTTTTACTTTATTTTAGTACAAACCAAACTTTTTTGCTGCTACTACTATTATTAAGACTTCATTTGTACATCATGTACATACGTAAAGTAAATAAAACAAATAATAATTGACGGGCCGGTTGGCTTGGTGGTTAGAGACCCTCACTGCCGAGCCACAGGTCGTGGGTTCGATTCCAATCCAGGACAAAAAATTGTGTGCATGACCATGTCTGTTTGTTCTGTGTCTGGATGTAAGATAAGTGTGTATTTAAAAAAGTAGTATATCAGTTGTCTGGTTTCCATGGTAAAATCTCTTCTAGTTGGAGATCAGGTCTAAAGAATGTCCATGGAAATTAATATTTTTACACCTAACAAGTACTAACATATTATATTAAACCTATTAAAAAATCTTATGCGACAAAATAAAGTACAAACTTTAACTTCATTGTTAGACATTCTAACGTATAAGTTTTGGTAATAAATCCCCTGAAGTCAATCAAAACGTTGACAAAAAATATTATTAAAATTGGGTAAGCCGTCTTAGGCAAATAACAAAAAATATTAGATCCGTTTCGCCGTGGGTAAAAGCCATTTCGATTGTATTTGTTTAGAATTTTCAGTTCTTGAAGCTAGAAATAAAAGCAGCTTCAGCTAATAAAGCACAGACAGATTAAAGTGATGGGTACGTACATGATTCGATATATAATTTCAGTGCATATATATTTCGAAGTCGATTAAAGTTTATGATTTCTTTGATTTTTAATGTTTCAGTTTTAGATAATTTATTGAATTATATTTATCAAAATATTTTTCTCGTGATTACATTATTGTTTAATCCAAAATCCGTGGATAGAATACATTTTTGACATTACCTGTATTAAAATAAATGTCAATAAGTACATCAAAGAATTTGATTTTGAATAGGGTTCAATACTAATCTTGACCGTTAATCATATGACAAAAAAATTGTCGAGTTTTGAGATCCTTTACTTGTTTTTAGGTGCTGATAAATATAATGCAAAATTAGTGCACATAGTATACAAATATAAAGCAACAACAATGTCGAAACTCCATCAAAGAAAAATGAAATATTTTTAACAGCGCGGATCCCGGTGACAGTGCTGAATACGATGCGCTCCAAAAGCTATTTATTTCTGCTTATAAAGAAAACTGTATTATCCCATATAACTCCGAAACATGTAGCAATATATTCAGTAATAACGAAATAATATGTTTTGTGAGATAGAATTCATATTTCATAAGCACTCATACGCATAAGATATTACAGCGAAAGTGGTGCTTTTTCCTTTATTTCACAGTAAAGATAAAGGGTAGCAGCCGATTGGAGGGGGCTAACTGACTCGCTGTCAGCCTCCTTCAGATTCATTCCCTAACATTAGGCGTAGGTACATTATATTTCACGGCGGGTGCGACGACATTTGATATGCATGAAAACAACAGCATTCCAATTAGGGTTGTAGGTATGTCACATTTATGAGATATTCAGTTAAAGTTCTTAATTCAAAGTTTTTACTACTTTCATTCCGTTATTAATTTTTGCTTGTCAAGTAATTGAAAATTTAAGAGTAGTGTAAACTTTAGTGCCGCCATCTCAGCAACCGTAAAGCGAGTAAATTAAACGTTATAACTAATTCAATAGTTCGTTCCGACATCTGTAAGTGTTATGATGCCTATAAAAAGCTCATTTACGCTCCGGTTTAATGATCACTTCCCCAACACGTTGTGCAGCCGCAATTTAACGCAGTCGCTAGATTATTATGAAGCCAAAATTAAATAAGTATCATATTTTACCGTAATACCGTAATTTGCCACACGCCTCTTATAACAAAAACATTCTTCTAAATCTGGTAAGATTGTATTAACATAACCGCTTTGTTAAATGGAGTCAAGATAATTTGTGGACGAAGTTCGGCCTGTAATACCTCGCAAATTGCCGGATAAGACTGTGTGAGACAACTGTTAGTTTTAATTAAACTGCTGGTTGTGCTCGCGGGGAGTCCTCGGAATGAGAAAATTATTCTAATCTTATAAGCCTGTCGGTGGCCCAGAAGTGGGGCTGAAATTAATATTGTGTGGGTCGGCCCGTTCCGCGTGGCTTGTAGCTAACACATTCACAACACCGCTTTAAATGGCTCGCGTTGTCGCGGTGTCGCGGTGTGCTCGAGGACGAGGCGGCTACCGATCGCTACACTTACATTACGTAAGGCGATTTGTGGAGAGCGCACGCGAAATCTGTTCGATTAAATGGAAAGTATAAACCGAAGGCGAAATCACTGGAACGAGATAATCTCCAGTATCAATTTGAGGGGCGACGTGCTGCCGTGTCTTGGGAGAAGTATTTCATTAGATGGCAGGTTGAGTCGAGCCACCTGTGTCGCGGGGCGGTACAACTACGCTTCATAGTTTCAGATATACGTTGCACTGTAGGTAAAATGCTGTACGCGCAGACATAATTTTAATTATGACGATTCGCAGACACTTTGCACATACTTATGTGCGTAGTCCGTACTTTTATTCAGTTTTGTTCTTCCTTTCATGTCAATCAAAATAACAAATGTATTCGGTACACTAAGATTATTTTATCAAATACAATCCAATCGAGTATAATTGTGATTTTTTAGATTGGCAACATTTAAATTTGCACTAATAGTAAGTACCCATCTGATTGTCTTCCAGCCGCTGTGCAGAATTATTGCTGGCGTAGTTTAGTGAGTCGGACCGCTTGTCAAACTTTGGTAATTTAACTTCAAAACAGGTTCCTAACGGTGAACCAGGGCCGAACATTTGTTCAACCACATCGGAGATGTAGCTTCATGACAATAACATCACAACCATCTTTCTTTTAAATTAATGGTGACATGTTCGTTATATTATATACGACACTGAACACATATGGTCCCGTACCTCTAAGATTTAGTTTCTAAATCTACATTGGTACACAAAATGAATGATAAAGAACTTATCCATCTGCAAGTTAGACTTGAGGAATCAAAGTTCGTACAAATGAAAATAAAATCGACCAAGTGCGTGTAGAAACAAGTGTAGTGCAGTTAGATTGTCAGAAATGGTACGCTTAATCAGGTGTTTATAATCTCAATTACTTATCAGACTATTCTATTAAGATTTTGCAGTTGTTTGTGTTTTCAAAATAAGTTGCAAAATTTTCATCATCCCAAAAGGATATATATCATTAGGTATTTAATATTTTTGTTTGTCTGTCTGACCATTTATCTCAAACAGGCTTCGAATAAAATACTTCCTGGATTACCACATGGGGTACTTAATATCGCGGAGAGCTAAGATAAATAAATAAAATACATAATAAATAAATATCCTGGGACATTCTTTACACACGGCCATTTAGTCCCAAACTAAACAGAGCTTGTACTATGGAATCCAGATAACTGATATTCTACATATACTTCTTTTTTTTCTAAATAAATACTTATATAGATATTTACACCCAGACACAGAACAAACAGACACGTTCATGCGCACAAATGTTTGTCCTGAGTGGGAATCGAACCCGCGACCTTCGGTTTGGCAGTCAGAGTCGCTAACCACCAAGCCAACTGGCCTGCCAAGATCTTTCGCTGGTAAGACCGCGGGATAAACAAGTTAAGTCTACTAAGAGATTATACTTTTGGTTTGTAAAGTAGTGGTTTGAAAGTACTGCGGTTTGACAGAATGTTACTTTATGTTTATTAGTTATTAATACTTTGGTAAAATAAATAAAAAAAAACATTACCATGCGGCCACTGTAAATATTCATTCTCTTCATCATAATATTTTTATTTCATTTTTAAAGTATGAGTCAAGCTTGTATAAAGAAGCAGACAAAAGATTTAACATGTTACCTTTCATATTTCTATGATATAGTGAGAGTATTCAGTTAAATATAAATTTTGAAATCGGTTTATTTATTTTTTGTTTTATTATTACGCATGAGATAAGAGTTCACAAACATTTTGAGGTTAGTATAGAAAGGGCTTTGTTGTGACGCTACGACAGAAGAGAGTTAAAGCGACTACATGGCCGAACCTTTTGTTACAAACCACCGAGTGTGAATTGATAATGGTTGTACGTATTTGTTATGTTTTGTCTCCGGACCCTAGAGGTGCTATATAAATGAAAGTCTTTTACGTTAAATAAATACTCAAACGACCTTTTTCGGATGACTTTTTTACATAAGCCGCGACCAAAATAAGGCTTTCATTCTGCATACATAATAGAGTATTTCTTTCTTAGTATTTTTTTTGGTTTATTTAGACATAGAATTCTTCGTGGTTAGAAAATCACTGTGGAATATATACTTTTAGCCGCGTATTCATAGATTTTAGGCAGTGTTAAATGGCTACTTCACAGCCTGTATCTATTGCAATGTTATACATTGTATAGGAAGGTAGTTAGGTACAAGCAAATTATTTATTTTGAGTCTAGCTGGTAAGGGTATGCGTTGAGTTGCATCTTCGAAACGAAAGTGTCTTAAATTACTTAGAAAAAATCGCTAGAAAAAGTATTTGAAATTTTTATATTTTTTATTATCGGAGTTTGTCTTCTGAGTAACTTTCCCTAGAAGCCTTATTTAGAGTACCGAAACCCCCAATCAGTCCAGCCAGTTACAAATGATAGCACTTACTAACAAACAACATACTTTTCTAGTCAAATATAAATAATAAATATCCTGGGACATTCTTTTACACACGGCCACCTGATCCCAAACTAAGCAGAGCTTGTACTATGGAAACCAGATAACTAATATACTACATACACCACTTTTTTATATTTCTAAATACATACATAAATATAAAGATATTTACACCCAGACACAGAACAAACAGACATGTTCATGCACACAAATGTTTGTTTTGGGTGGGAATCGAACCTGCGACCTGCGACTTGGCAGTCAGGGTCGGTAACCACCAAGCCAATTGGCCTGTCTAATATTATATTTGGTGAACTAAGTGATGTTATTATTTTCGGCGAAAAAACATATATCACAAAGTTATGAAACATTCGCAGTTGAGGTAACATCAATAGGAGGTAAATGCAAAATCCGCAGTTACCTGTCCCTTTTAAATCATATGAAACAATTTGTACAAACAAAGACGCGGTCACATAAATTCGTTTTACGCAGCTCTGTAACGTTCGTAGAGCGACTAATTAGAACATAAATCTGTCTTAATACCAAACCGTTCTTTTTACGAGGAAATTTTGTATCTCGTGTGAAATTCTTGCTTAACATAACACTTTATAAACATAAATAGATGTAATATTTAATCATTGTTTAGATTGTAAGGTATATTTGATAAATAATACTAACATATCCTGGTCAAATCTGTTTTAATTAAGTAAAATAATATGCTGTTTTTTGGTGCGTCTTTTGGTGGGCTAAATATGGCTTCTAGGGAAGTTTGCTGCATTGAACATTTCTTGCCACATGTCCAGGTCACAAACTCAACAATTAATTTAAAACAAATATTTAAAAAATATGATTAAACGGCTCCATTTGTCGTATGACCCGTTTTCCAATGACTCACGGGTCATAATCTGAAGCATTTAATTTATTTATTTCAATGGGGCTGTATGACCCTGCATTACACGAACCAAAACGCTTGTTCATTCATTCCAAATGTCATCAATCAACGATCTAAATAATATTCAATCCGGATGTGGAATTAGCTCCAGCTTTGAGCTTGATGAATACCCAGATCTCGGAAGCACAAGATACTATACAACGTGTTACAAAATACCCCGTAAAAAATATAATTAATTATCAAAGCCAAAAACCCTAGTAAGCTATCATGTCAGGGAACCAGATTATCTAACAGAAAGGCCTACGTACCAATTTTACCCAATAATTGTCTACTTTAATAGGTTTTCTATTTTTCATTCATAAAAATCAGCTTTTTTTATTTTTTTGGAGTATGTTATACAGCGATACTACGGTTCTTAAATATTGTGAATAGACTCGTTATAAGGCCCCATTTACCTCCTTTCGGCTGTACGGGTAGTTTTGTAACAGCCTGTATATTTAATTGCAGCATTTTCCTTGTTATAATATCTGAATGTAAACAACTCTCTGTCAATGGGTAGGTGATTATTTTGATGCGATGAGCAAACGTTATAAATTCAGCGCACATCCACACCGCCCTGCGTTATTGCAGCAGAGTGGAATTTATGACGGCGCTCATTTTAAATAAAGCTATTCTTCTAAAATATTGTCATATCTGCTTTAAATATTTCACTTTATATGTCCCGTAGGTGGCGTTAAAAATTTCAACTGGGTAATCTATACGAATGGCCAATGAATTTGATATACCTACCTATGACATTTGAAAATTTATCACGTAGATGTGATACTCTCCCATGCGTGCTAAAATAAAGATAAATGTCCATTTCTTTCGATTTGTTTTTTTGTTCGCGGAAAAAGAATTATAATTGGCCAGTGATATTAATAATTTAAATATCGTATCCTTTTTATACGAAAAATATCAGTTTAAAAAAATATGTTAATGAATTATTCCTTTTTTGAAAGCTTATATTATATTGCAATTAATCTATAAGTGTGATCACTTGCGAATGTAACGAGAAGCACGTTTTGGGGTGGAGCGTCTAATACTTTAATCTCTGTTTACTTATTTTGTTTATTACTCTCTTCATGAAGACTGTACAGGTGTAAGTATTCTCACGAAGCAATTAACGTCCAACCAAGTTGAAGGGTTGCTCTTGAACCTCAAAAAGGAAGCAAAGAAAATAGTAATGTGGTCTTAGCCATTATTTTGTTGCCACTAATGTTTTCCCTCAAGGTATGAAAATAGACACTCCATTACTCATTATTCGTAGACTCCGTAGTGTAAGTTGTTAACGTTTTTAAGGGCTTGTTTGAACATTTCATTGGTTTTGTTGACGTTAGGTCTACTAGTTATATTAGTAGTAATGGCCAGTTATTAATTTTGTTTTTATTTTACTTTATTGTCATATATCTCTGCAATCATTATCTATACTAATATTATAAAGTTGTATGGAGAAAGGAAATAAAAATTATTATTATTATAAAGAGGAAAGATTTGTATGTAAGTATGTTTGTTACTTTTTCTCGCAAAAACTACTGAACGAATATGGATGAAACTTGGCACATAGATAGAGCATGGAATAACATATAGGCTACTTTTATCCCGGGAAAATGAGATATCCCTCGGGAACGCGGGTAAAACCGCGGGGGACAGATAGTTAAAATATAAAAAAATGCATAGTATTTATGGCAGATTTACATTAGTCCAAAATTAATTATAATACAAACTCTGAACAAAGTCGGATTTATCCCATTTCATGAAAACAACTATAATTTCTCTAACATCCAAATACCTATGTGCCAAAATAATCTTTGTGCCGCTAGTATCATGGGTACCATGGAGCATTTAGAGGACCTTTTATTTTAGCAAAATTTTCGGTTTTGTTTTATTAGTGTACATAATATAGTAACTAATGTAATTTTAAGTGCATTTGTATTTTTCTATGTATATATTTGTTTAAGGTTCTTGTTATTATATGGTAGCCTATTGGTAGACCCTGAGCTTAAATTCCATACTAATAGCGCATACCTACGTCCTACAAAAAAATGGTCCTATTTAAAAAGTTTGTGTTTATTTGAGCCGACAATCGGACCTACAGAAAGGCCCGTAATGTAACTAAAACACTATTGCATACCTTCTTGCTACGAAAGTAGCTACGAAATGTGCTACGAAACGGCTCCGAACGGCAAGAATAAATCATCACTATACTTTTTTTTTTATGTCGTCGACTTGGCCTTTTTGGTCCAGGTTAAACTACCTACTAAACAGGATAATTATAAATAACAATGTAATATATGCGAAAACGATTCTCACACACTGCTTAGTGCGCATTGTACATGTTAGTGATTCGAAATCTATATATTAGTACACATTCGGTGCTTACGTACGTATTAGAACAAAGAAAAAGATAAAATGAAAAAGGTTTTCAGATTAATTTTTATGACAAAAGAACCTTTTCTAACATTATGAATTATGGTCGAATTTCAACCACTAGGCGCCACTAATATGCATTACCTTATAAATATATAAAAACAACGACCAAGGTAAGATGTAGTGTCAGCATTCTTATCTGATATACGCCTTCCTGCTCTGAATACTAAAACTAGACTTAATGACCTACTCAAAATAGTCTAGAACCCATCAGCACACGAGCTCGACAAAACTTAAATGAGTTGGACTATTTAGTTTTATGGCAAAAAATAAATTAAACAACCAGCAGAGGGGCTGAGTCCGAATTAACGCTGCGTGTCATGAATTTCTCTAGGAGCTCATATAGCCAACGTGAAGTTAGCGCATGCAGTGGTGGAACTGGGGCTATAACTTTACACGCAACATTAACTTGCAACACAGTCGCGACGCGGCACATAGAAACCGCGCTTTACACTCCTAGAAAAGACTAGCCGTATGATCAATAGTTCCAAAGTCGGAATCTTTGTCTACGTTGTACCATACCTACTGATATTCTTCAATAAGTTTGAGGCGGGTGCTTATGCTGCTCTTTGTTTAGTCTTCTAATCTTTCTTTAGCTGAAGTCAAGCTAATTTAACGTTTTTATAACCTACCTTGAATTTATGCAACAATATCTAAGAAGTAGTAGGTAATCAATGAGTTAAATTGTAAGGCATCTTTTATACTTCACGTACATACAGAATACGTACCCATTTCGAATTAAATCAGTAAATTCAAGATTACATACATCAAATTCTTAAAGTTCGTTAGAGTCAGGTATAAGTGCGATCGCGTCTTTGCTGTTAATGTTGTCTTAATTTATTCAGAAGCGGAACGGGATCCCGCCCCGACCTTAACAAGATACATTAAGAAAATTAACGCTCGTCTCGGTTCTCTCTTTTGACACAAAACTCCTTGATTGGCCCTCTTACGTAACTAAAATTTGATTATCGTATGTTAAATAAAAATATAGACGTGGAAATTAAACAAGATTTTAAATCAAAGTGTTTGTTAGAATTAGCAAATGTAACGAAATAAGCTAAATCCCGGCGGGCTATCGTTTAAACTAAGTGCCTATAATTCGCAAGAGTTTACCCTCTGCCGCCGTAGGGAATCGCGCTCCGGCGCTTTGAAATATTTCTGACACATAGGTAGGTATGTAACATAGGTAGGTATTCCGAGCCACGTTCTTACACCTTGTACCTACAGGCTCCTGTCATCCCGCAGTCTAGCTACGCAACATAGTTTCTAGCAACAATATCCTTAAGAATATTTTGTACGCTTTACACACAAATTAGGTAGTTACTGTAGATTAGGTTTCCTGTGCTATACCTGGTTTCTTACATAAATAGTATAATATAATTTATGCATAGGTATAACCACACTTTAAAAAAACCATTCAAAATATACAACTATCTTGCAACTTCAAAACATGATTTTGAACATAATATGTACAAATAATTGTTGAATATCCATGCAGGGACATTGTTTACACACGGCCGTCTGATCCCAAACTAAGTTGTACTGGGATCCAGTTAACTGATATACTACTTTTTTATCCATTCACAGATATTTAGACCCAGACAAAGAAGAAACAAACGTTTATGCGCACACAAAGTTTGTCCTGGGTGGGAATTGAACCCACGACATGTAGCGTGGCAGTCAGGGTATCTAACAACGAAGTCAACCGGTCCATAAAGCGTACTTAATGTATTTAAGCTAAAAATTACACTATTCATTCACAACGTCAATAAGACTGTCAAGCAATTGTGAAATGTGATGTTATCAAAGCAACGTACCTACGGTGAGCTATGTGGGTATTGAAACAGGGGTAAAGTTGTTAGGCTAGGGAGCAGTCGGGTAGGCTGGTTTTATTGGCGTCACTAATGAGTTGCTAATTCAATTTCACGGACGCAGGGACGGTGACGGGTCGCCGCCGGCCAGTGGGGGGTAGGCAGAGAGGGGCGGCGGCGCGGCGCGACGGTGATCGCATGCGACTCCACTGCACCGCAGATGCGAATGAGGCCCGACTGGTACGTTCACAACTTATTATAATATACAGATAATAATAGTTAGTACAGACAATATAGAGATACTGAAAGTTCGAGCCAGTGAAAAGTTGTGAGCGTATTTAACATTTACATGAAAGTAGGAAAATCAGGGTAAACACTAGTTGCAAAAACCTCGCTCACCGCTCACAAAAGTCGAGGGTCACGTTTTTACGCGCTATAAACGTCTATTTATTATGTATAATTAGGGTAATCTAATTTTATTTCCTAATTCCTCTTTTATATCCAAATAATTTGTGGTGATAACAAAATAATATTACTGAACGAGTCATGCTCTATTTCACAACAATGTATAATTGAGCAATGATATACCAATATGTGGGCAGCGGGAATCGACTCTCATTATGATGATTATGACCAAATATTCAGAACTTAGTCAAATACTACCAAATGCCTGATCGTTACCATTAAGTTAATGTAGCTCATAAAACCTTTGTGTTTTTGGTTTATGACGTTGCGGTCGCTGTTCGGCCCGAAAAGAAAGTTTCAGCAAGCGGCAGAAAATAACAAGAATCTTTTGATATTTCCCCCTCACAAGTATACTTCCAAATGGCAATGTCCCTTTTGTCTAATAGACAATATTAGATAAAAGATTTATTTGAAATGTATCCGAGTAATAAAAATAATAAATGTTCTTTATTTATATAATTGTTGATACTAAGAAATAAAAAATATACATCGCACGTTAGTTTTTGTAGTTTCCAGTAAAGTTTGCAACTATTATAACAAATAGCACGTATTCTGAAGTCAATACATACACCTAACTGTCAGTTCCGTTCAACAACAAAGTTACGCCTGAAAGAAATAACACACTTTAAAGTTAGCGAATTCAATCGCTGGAAGACGGAAACTTTGCGCAATTGTTTTCTTTTTCAAAGTGTAGCACTTAGACGAATTTGTAGAGATTCGAGTGTATCGAGCACATATAGATTTTATTTTAAAGTGGGTATTAGGGAAATTAGTACAACCCCATAGTAATAATAATGGAAGATTTCTCTTGTAGTAAAAATATTCTGAATATCTGGTGGTTCAAATACTATTGCCTTCCAATATGTCACAGTATTTTCCTGAATAAATGTGAATAGTACGAGCTCAGGTGGACCTTCAAGAAAACATTACATTTGTCTGACCATATGGAATAAAAAATAACATTATAGGTATAACATTTATGTTACGCGTGATTACGGTGTGATTGTTATTTGTCATAAATAGTATTTTTTTTTTCAAAATATGAATATGTCTCAGATAACAACTGAGACCTGCCAGCAATTTTTCCTATAAGCAGGCTGGCGGGCCACCCGATGGAAAGTGGTCACCGCCGCCTATGGCCATTTGCAACACTGGGAGCATCGGTTATACTTTGTCGACCCTGAGAGGTTAAGTCTCATGTGTCTATAATTTAACTTGACTTTAAGTAATTTTCTCTTTCATTGAAACGGTGATAGCTCAGTAGAGAGAAATTAAATGAAGTGCCTTCGACCACCCACAAGCTTGAACAAATAACTGTCGACAGCTAATCAGTGTATGTCGGCAACATCACTGAAGAACCATTATGGCAGTTCCTTTCAGTGAATTGAACCTGTAACCTAATAATTGTAATATAAATATTCCACGAATATTATTGTCAAATATTCTTAAAAGATCTAAAGGACCGTGTGTATGAAAAGATTATAAAGATGACCGCACACATGAACCGTTCACCGCTTTGTGAACGGTCGATCGACTCCAATCGAACAAGTGAGCCTGATACTATCCAACCAAACTACGTACGTACACATGTCTGATTCACTCGAGTGCAATCCCAGACTTTTGATGTTTGCGGTCAAAGTAACGTCAATAACTATTATTCTGCTGATGATCAAAAAGTTATACAGAGTTTGAAGTAGGTAGGTAACCTATGTAAGTAACTAGCTTACCCCGCGGCTTTACCCGCGTTCCCGAGGGATATCACATTTTCCCGAGATAAAAAGTAGCGCATATATTATTGCAGGATATGCTCTATCTTTGTGCCAAGTTTCATCCATATCCGTTTAGTAATTTTTGCGTGAAAGTGTAACAAACATTCTAACATACAAATCTTTCCTCTTTTTAATATTAGTATACGATTTTAAATTTGTAAATAGATTTAAAAAGTTCCAATAGCTCAAATAGCCCAGCAGTGGACAGAGATAGAATGATGATGAAGATGATGATGATGAATAGCTCAACCTATTTATTATAATCACATAACGTTGCTTACATACGAATTCTAGAAGTTATCATTATAGGATAATATATCCTTGGTCATTCTTGATAACTGATATACTACATGTACTAATTTCTTTTCCTAATATATACTTAGATATTTACACCCAGACACAGAGCAAACAGACATGTTCATTGTGTTCATGAGTATTCATGCATACAAATGTTTGTCCTGGGTGGGAATCAAACCCACGACCTTCGGTTTGGCAGTTAGAGTCGCTAACCACCAAGCCAACTGGCCTGTCAAAAACTAGAGTCCCGATTTAAAAATGTATACAGGCTGTTACCAAACTACCCGTAAAACCGAAAGGAGGTTAAATGGGTATAACGAGTCCATTCACAATATTTAAGAACCGTAGTAACGCTGTATAACGTACCCCAAAAACATTTTTAAATTGATTTTTATGGATGAAAAATAGAAAAACTATTATAGTAGACAATTATTAGGTAAAATAGGTACGTAGGCCTTTCTGCTAAATAATCTGGTTCCCTGACATGACAGCTTACCAGAGTAGTTGGCTTTGTAATTTATTATATTTTTACGGGGTATTTTGTAACACGTTGTATAGAACCAGCTAACCCCACATTAAATACATTAGTTATAAGATATCAAATGTGTAATAGTTAGGTAAGCAAACAATTGTATGAGCAGGCACTGTTTCAGTGCCAACATGTGACATTAACATACATCATGTAGAGAGTAGCTGCCAAAACTGTCTGCCAGAGGTCCCGCTCCCGCTCCGCACTACTTACTAACTGAAACAATATAACTTAGCTGACAATAACTTATGGCGGCGCATTGGTGGGCTTCGATAAGGAATTATTAATTAAATCTTAATTTTATTTAATTTTAAGCTTACCGAATTTACTACCTTTCGTTATAAGAAAAGTTTTATTCAATGTGGGATTTCGAAACAAAAATCTAAAAAAAGCTATATTACTAACTGTCCCTGCGGTTTCACCCGCGTTTATCGAAATTATATATAGAAAATCTATCTAGGAAAAATTCTGCGTCGCTTGGTAGCAGTTCCATCCCGATATGTTTTCTATTTTTGGGGTGATGGTGCGTCAAAGTAACCCTATTTTCCTCTTGTCTCTTTAAATAATGATTTTTATAACTTTACTTATTAGGGTTCTATAGAAATGGTATAGAAAATTTGTCTTTCTGTCCCAGCAAATTTTAGTAACTACAAATGCGATTATAAATTAGACACAGTTGTAGAACTTAATTTGCGGTAGGTACGATTTGAGTTTTATAAATATTTAAAATAAGCTTGACGTGGGGGCTTAAATCTGCAAAAGAAAATACTACTTGCTTTTACTAACTATATATTATCATACAAATACTTTAATTCTTCAATAATTTTAGGTGAATTTCGTAGCTTTAGGCGCTCTTTTGAAAGCCAAGTTTGCATGTCAAAATATTTTTAATGATTGAGACTGATGATAATTATCTATTCAAAATTCAAAACCATTTATTCAGTTTAGGCCTTCGGAGGGCACTTATGAAGGTCAAATTTAAAGTTACTGAAGCTACAACCGGTCTATATATTAGACACTAAATTGTTTTAAAATGTTACAGTTTTTAAATAATCAAATAAAGTTTTCTCTCTATATAAATTGAAATGATAATAATAAATAAAATAATAATAAAACTTTATTTTATTTTTCTCTCACAAAAGTCTTCATAATGCAATTCAAAGCTAAGTTGGTATACAGTACAATGCAGACCTGCCTTGTGAGAGACCTGGTGCTTGTGGTAGGTTAAAAACCTGTATTACAAGTTATCATATTTAATGATTATTCAAAAGAACATTTTTGGACACATTATTCAATTAATTAGGTTTTTAAAACTTTTCTATGGAGCCCTCCGTGCGCGATTCCATCTTACTTATCGGTTTTATAAGAAAACGATTGAGATTCGAGAATGACAACGTTTATTTTTTTAGTTTGGTTGCCATCTCATTGTAATTATACTCTATTTACAAAATTACCGTCTCTATACCCACGGTTCTAATTAATTGAAAAAAATGCAGTTCAGGCACAATAGCATATCATCAAGAAAACTATTTAGTATGCATGATGTCCTAAATACCCATTATACGGCGTCCCGTAAGGTATAGTCCTCGGACCTACCATGTTACTTGTTTTGTCAACAATTTGCCTGAATAATGCACGTATATTCTCTTAAGCAGATGACACTGCATTAGTTATTTGGGCCATAGATCCATGTTTAAAGTTTTAATTATAAATAAATCAAATACCATAACATTTTCCAATAACCTATCACCCTAAGTATAATAAATCTAAACCAATTTAAACACGGAAAAAGTTTTCTTTAAAAATAATTTAAGCATAATTTTTGTTAATAAAACTCTGAGTAGTAGAGCTCTTAGTGCAGAGTTCGTCCGGGGAAGTACTACCACTTTACCCATTGCCGCCGTGAAGCAATAGTGCACTTGTATTACTGATTCAATTAGAAAGGTAAGGGGTTAAATTACAGGCACAGAGACTTAGCAACTTCACGTCTCAGGGTCGACAACGCATTGGCGACGCATTGTCCATGGTGTTGCAAATGTCTATTTTCTGCAGTGATCACTTACCATCAGGTGAACCCTCCACCCATGCTTGTTTGTCGGCCCAAGTGGTATAAAAAAAACAATCGTAGTCCTGGGACGAAAGGTATTCCATAGCCTGAAGCAACTATCCATTCTTACGTTATGGATTTGAGTATTTTAGAAAACATCCACACACAGACATCCGCATTTAAAATATATGTTAGTTTTATTTATATATTTATATATCGATACAGTCTACAAATGCTTGGATGTAGCGCTCGCTCCAGCAGGATACATCTTTATGTACAAAATCCTATTTTGAAAAGAGTAAGTGCTGTGTGTATTGCCGGCTCTTCTCAGTATAAGCCACCTTCCGAAACGGTGTTAGTGTCTGACCATTCATAAGGCCTTTTTGAATAAATATTTCATTTCATTTCAAGAGTTCAGCTAGCGATCGCAGGTCATCGGTTAAATTTCCAGGTCGGGTAAGATACAATTAACGTTTCTTTGTTAGCAATTACCTGTAGCCCGGCCCCCTTATTCAGCTAATACAAACTTTGTCGGCGAGCCGCTTCACGGTGGCCTCGGAGAGCTTATCTCTCACGCGATTAGTATTATTAGCGTAATTAGCGAAAGAGACAGCACGGAGGCCGCGACGAAACATCCTCGAGTTAGTGTCATTTTCCTTACAGAATCGAGCCCCGGGATTAGTAACTTACCGCTCACCCCATAGGTATCACTTTGGGATTGGTAGGTCTCAGAACTGTAACCTCTGCTACTCGTTTTAAAATGGTGTGAAGATTTTAACTTTAATTATTTATTTACGTACATGTCTACCTATAGGTAGGAATTTTACAAAACCTTCAGTTAATTTTTTTTAGAATTAACTGTTTTTTATCTATTTTTAAATTATAATTTTGAAATCTTAAAAATACTCTAATACTAAACTATTAGGTAAAATTGTTATTAATGTAGCTACTAAGTATATTGAAATTCTAAATACTCATCTATGCTTGCATGACCAATAATTAAGAGCTCTCCTGTATATCAGAAAATTCAAATATCGATTGTTGTTTACATAAGTAATCCCTACTTCCCTACTAATATTATAAACTAGTATTATAAATGTGAATGTAAGTTTGTTTGTTATGCTTTCACGCCACAACTACTTAACCGATCATCATGAAACTTTATACACATATTCTTGGAGGTATTAAAAGTAACATAGAATACTTTTTTTTTAATTTTTATGCCGGGAAAATGTTACATCCCTCGGGAACGCGGGTGTAACCGCGGGGGATAGCTAGCAATTTATAATTTCAAACACAACCCGTCATTATTTTAAGAGCCCCAACGGCAGATTCCTACGTACTAAGGTGCACAAGCAGCCAACACCATTGACCCATTTATGTAAAGATAGATACCTATACATTCACTGGGATTCCGTGGTATCAACAAGGATTAGTCTTGCGCAAATCTCTATTTTAGTGGTGCGATCTGTGCTCGCCAAAACTGGGCCAATTAGAGATTACTCGCACTAATCAAAGTATCGATACCACAATGTAGGTAGTAATATTGATCGTTAATATCAATAGAGGTTTCTGTTGTTCTCTCAGATTTGTAGTTTTTGCTTTTATGAATTACAACTTCAGCACATGGCACTAAGATGCATTATTGTTTACTCAGATTCAAGGGACGCGCTTCAATCATATAACTAACTAGCTGTGCCCTGCGGCTTTGCCCGCTTTCAATCCTGGTTATAAACCTTCGTCTTGAATTACTCTATCTATTGCTGACTGCAAACTGAAACTGCATTAAAATCCGTTGCATAGTTTACGATTTTATAAAGGACATAACAGACAAACATCTACTAATAAACTATGTGATAGTAGAATCAAAATTATAAAAAAAACACGAGCTGTCTCCTGAAGCTTCACCCACGTTCCCAAGGGATGTTACACTTACCGGGCTAAAAAGTATCCTACATGCTTATCCAGATTATAAACTATCTAAATGCCAAGTTTCATTTCAAGTCGTTTAAGTTTTTGTGTATGAAAGAGAAAACAAACATCCATGCATTCCACCCATTCTCACAAATTTCAGCATTTGTTATATTAGTAGGATTTAAGGTACTAAACATATATTAAACCGTTGTTTGTAGACCTGAGATCCTTTTCTTACCTCTACCCATAGATAAGTACTCACCTACCAAGAACGAAAAGATAAATAAGGTGTTACTTTATTTACCAACTAAATAGGCAACGTAATTATCCCCCTGAATCCCGGGCCAATTCCAGTGTTTAAGAAAGATAAACGAGAGGAAAAGGAAACCATTCTAACGAAACTTGTAACTCCCCCGATCACAATACTTAGTTTGAAATACCTGATTAGTGAAGATATCCGTAAAAATCTTTCGTTTATTTAAGTAAATTTAAGTTCCAATAAATATTGGACAACCAACAAAACATACACTGATGTTATGAGTGTTACTTTAGTAATAGGTTGCCACTGCATGCAATTGAATACAGGGCTATAAAGGGTTTATATATCGCCCAAGTATGGAACAAAAAAAATTGATATATAATTAAACAGTTTTAACAAAACAAAAAATAACTTTGAGGACAGAGAACAAAAATATTATCATTTAATTATATATTAATGATAGTTTAAAATTGGTTCTTAAAGGCTTATTATAGCTATTTATTCAAGTAACATGTGCTTAAAAGTATGAGAATTATAAATATTTACGCGAATCTATCCTGAATTTCAGATAGTCAACGCGTGGTGGATATTAAAAAAAATACTTATAAAAGTTACTTCGGTGCCAATTACCAAATTATTCACTGTATACCTAAGGCATACAAAAGAGACCCTACTCTGTGTTTAATTATAACTTTTGTAAAATGAGGATACCTATACTTGTGTAGTCCGACGCGGGGTGCGGTTTATAACTTCATTCCGGGCCGCAATTACATTGCAGCTTATTTTTTGTAGAGCGGCCCGTGTGGCATTCGAGAACATTTCAACAACTGCAAACATTCGTCATTAGTTAACATTATTCATTCGGATGCCTTGTTTTTCAGCGTCTGCCTTTTAATGACATGCCATTGAACTTATTTATAGCTATTCTTTGTCTTATTTCAATGCGAATAGAGCTGAGACTAGACTATCGAATACGAAGTTAAAAAAACTATCACGAGGCATTTAATCTTGCTCAAATATCTACTCACATTTTTTTGTGTTCAAACTTAATTTACCTACTGGAGGTATACTATTCAATATCTTTACCAATAAAAAAAGTGTAGGTATGTCTGTGATTGCAAAATAAAGACCATTTTTTTTATTAAAACTGCTATTTTTACGCTGCCTCATATATAATCGTTTGTAGAACTTTTGTCTGTCTGAATGTTTGTCTTGAGAAGTCTCTGAAACAGGTGATCAGCAGGCCTACCATCAACTTTTACTTATCCATTCAATTCCGATGCAATTCAGTTTAGGTGCCTAAACTGAATCGCTAAGATTCGTACCATGAAGTGCCTTTTGCTGACTGGCGTTTGAATCGCTCACGGAGGAATGAACGAACGAAATTTGTCTCTGGTCCGCGGTGAGAAAGAGATAACGCTATACCGTCGTTGCATAAGTCTGTCTCTTTTACTCGAACCATATGTGTTGCGTTTCGAAACCTAGTTGATATGATTTAGCGGTTTCTATGTGTAAAAATAACAAGAAATATATTTTAAAATTGCGCTATTGAGCATAAAATTAAATACCACTAAGGTTTTCTTAGTACTAAATTACTAATTAGTAATAATAAATAATAGTAATTTATATAATTTTTTACATTACAATTTAAAGGTTTGTTTAGTGTTGTCGTAAAAATAAATTGATTATGACGAGTTTAGAGCGCGCCTCCACTCATGTTGGATTTGACAGAAGGCGGTTGTTATTGTTGAGATTTTTAGAGTTTTGAAAGTAGGTATCTCTAACTACATATTATTGAAAGAAAATTACGTGTTATTATTAGTACATATTTATTTTATTTATAAGTGTTTTAACGTTTCACTGCCTTAAAATAATTGGTAATACGAATAAGGGCGCAAGTATCCTTGTGTAGTTTGTGTAATAATGTTATATTTTCATAATGTAAACTTACAAACTTCTTTATCTCAAACGCGTACCTAACTTAAGTACCAATGTATTTTAAGTGTTTTTTTTACTGTAATGGATCGCGTCGTAGAGTAACGTTCGGTCAACTTGAGCAGCTATGGGAATTTCTGAACCGAAATAAAGACAGCAACGGGCTTTAATAAAAAATCCTCAGTTCATCACACAGTTCTTATACCAATTGTTTAGACAACCGATATCTCTTTATGAATTCTGCATCTTCCAAATAAAAGGGGTCCGATTGTTACCGTGTTAGACGTCTTTTTTGTCGCCGTGTTGTGTTTATTTTATTATCATTTTCCATGAATTCAAAAAGGACTAGTTCGTCAGACATCTACAATAAAAAAATGCTCTACAAATCACTTGTTTACATTAACACATAAGAAACACAAAATATTCAACTGAAATACCTTGAATTACGTATATTTTCACTATTTTTTAAAAGTTATTAACAAAACGATTCACTTCACGCCAAGAAAGAAGCAACTTTTATTGGATCGCTTCATTTGACACTTAAACTATCCAATTTAGGTTGATATGTCACCTCATGGTACGAAAAATGAACGAATGAAAACAGTTTGCCATCCAATTGCAGACTTGATTTGGCGTCAACCTAAACTGAATCGCGTTAATGACGTCGTGGTATGAAATAGCGGGGCAGTTTATTTTAGGTCGTCAAATGAATCGCAATAAGAGTTCATAGTAGGCCTGCTGATTTGATTGAAATTTGGCACACATATTGTTACATGTTTTAGTGAGAATATAAGATCGTTTGTAAAATCGAGGGGCGACAGCTAGTATTGTAATATAATTTGTTAGCTAGTTGCGGTAGCTGGTAAAAGAATTGTTCATATTCTGGAAAATCGCTGCTATTAACCTTGCATTTTTGAGGCTTAGCACAAAAAGGCCGCCATAACTAACTAAACGAATGAAAAAAGTAAAGTTAAAATTTAATTAAACAAAGGCCTCTTCGTTGATATCAACAATGTAGGTACAATGTTGTTTACGTATGGTGATTTTAATAAATAATGATATTGTTTGACTCCCCCGTACCAACAGACATCGAAATAAAGTTAGACACAAAAATCGCATCATTGCATAAAAAAATCATATATGTGATCCGAATATGCATTGAATAGACAATGCCCCGATGAAGATCTTATGACAAGAATAGAAATGCTATTTGCAGAAAACAGCCGCCGTGCAAGTCAGCGAGCCACTTTAGCCCCTATATGTCCCCTACGTGATTACTCTCTAAATATTCCACTTTATTGAGCAATCCTCTCGTTGTCATGGCAAGAAGCGATGTTAGGAGGTGAACCTGAATAATTTAGTCAGTCGGCGGCGGATGTACCATTTATCCAAATTGTCGTCTCCGACGGGGAAGCAAAGGCTCGTGTTAAAAATGAACGAGCTGTCAGTTTCGGCTAGCACTCACACCGATTCGCCCTAACAAAAAAAATTGCGCAAGCTAAAGGTATGCAAAAGGGCAGTATTTATGTCTGCCGTTTTCAGACTCAATTTGTAAGCTTTTCTGGGTAATGGCTGTTGCTTACATTTATACAAATAAACAGTGAACCTTCTAGTTTGTGCACCCGTGAAAAATAACCCACATTATTTTTAGTTATGTCACGTGAATTAGTTATGACTAACGATATGTTTAAACACTAAGGCATTGACAGTCTCTACAAAACATTAGGTAAAGAATTTTTTTTTACCAATGAGGGTTCTGCATAAGTTTGGAAAACAAACTAGTAGCATCGTACAACAAAAGGGATGTGTCCTGACACATCAAATCAGCAACTCTTTATGAAATGTCATAACGATTGACTGTATGGAGTTTTGCAAAAAATAGCAAGTTGTGACGTCATAATTGTACAGCATCAAATAACATACTTTTTGTGATTAGAACTGTACTGAAAAATCACATTAATGCTTTAATTTTAATTATTTTTGGTGCTGTCGCATATTTTTGGATGTTCAATACACTGGTTAGTGGTTGATCATTTATCTTTGATGTAGGACAGTTCCCAATTATAAAACCTAATATGGAATAGGATTTCGACTAGCCAAAAGGTTTACATTGATTAATTTTATTTTGAATTCTTCTATAACTTACACACAATGGTTTATTGATCAAAATCATTCCATATTCTTCGGAGATATGGTGGAGAACCGATAAAACTACCTCTGCCTTTAAATTTAACCGTATCATCGTCATCTTCCCCTCTACTCTGACGTTTGTAAGTCGATTTTTTTTTTATAATTTAGAATGCTTATCCGATTTTATTTTTGTAGAGTAGGTTGATTTTTTTTATAATTGAGCAGTGCCCGAGTTCATTATGCACTAGGCCGGTATTTTACTTGTAGGTACTTGAAGTAATGAAACGTTTGTGAATTTTACAATTAAATAATATTTGTTGGTAAGTACTTACTATACAAATTACACAATGAACACGGATAAATTAAAAGTTTTCTTGTAAAAGTTGGGTACGTGAGCTTTATTAGCCCTCAGTGGAAACGAAATGGCTCATAATTATAGCAATATTTGAATTGCCTTTTTCCATATAACAACAATCGCATGTTTACGGACTATTTGAATGCGGCAAAATGATTATTTTTGTGTCTTTTGAACTTGTAGGTCGCCCGGTCGCCGCACATACCATGTCGTGGTTGTTACTATGGCTAGCGGTTAAAATATAATTAATAGCCTTTTCATGAACTAACTACACCTAATTAGTAAAATATGGCAACAATATATTCAGCGTGTTTTTAAGGGCCAATGATCTTCATTGTTTTTTGGACCAGTGAACCAGTTCTACGAATCAAACTAATTATTATGGGTTTTGTTATTATAAAGGGCCTTTGTAATGAATAAATAGCAAATATCTTTTACTGAAGGTGTTCGCACCATATAATATGCTATAGTTGTTACCTATCGTAAAGGATAACACTATTGCATCGACATAAAATTGAAGGAGCAGGTAAATCAAATAATAAAGGAAAATTCCATTACTGTCCCTATTCAGATAGGTGAAGTTTTCTACTGAAAAAGAATTTCATTTCGTCTGTAAGAAACTTTATATAGAATATATAGGTAGGTAGAAGGATATTATTAAATAAGTGATTTGGGATTTCCTAATCGGATATTTTTCAGTTGCCTGAGCTAGGTAACATTACTAGCTGGACGATTGAAACGTACGTTTACGCGTACCTATACTAACTTTTTTCCTACAACGTAGTTTATTGAGCATTGAGGTACTTGGTACAATAGGGATGTCCTGACATGTCAAATTCAAATCAGCAATTCATTATGAAATGTCAAAACGATCGAATGTATGGAGTTTTGTATGAAATAGCAAGTTGTGACGTCACGGTACTGAAACATCACATTAATGATTTAATTTTAATCATATTTGATGTTTTCGTATATTTTTGGATGTTCAATACACTGGTTAGTGTTTGATCATTTGTCTTTAATACGGGACACATCCCAATTATATTTACAAATCATATTTTTTTTCATTGCTTAGGTACACATTATTTAATATTATTAATGAAATGGATATGGAGTAAAATCCTCAATTCTAGGTGGCATACGACCGTAAGTTTGATCGTAGTAGGATTGTAGTTTAATCCTGATGCCCAATACCTATGCTTTTAAATAAATAAATAATAAATATCCCGGAACATTCTTTACACACGGCCATCTGATCCCAAACTAAGCAGAGCTTGTTCTATGGAAACCAGATAACTCATATATATATACTACTTATACTAAATTGTTTTTTCTAAATATATACTTATATAGATATTTACACCCAGACACAGAACAAACAGACATGTTCATGCACATAAATGTTTGTCCTGGGTGGGAATCGGACCCGCGATCTTCGGTTTGGCAGTCAGAGACCACCAAGTCAATTGGCCTGTCAAGAGGTCTTTTAGGGTAAGTATAGGTACAATGTTTTTACAATGGTTTTCCCATACGCAGGATTATGACGTTTCGATAGCATTTGTTATTGCTGTGCTAGTATAATTTTGATGCAAAAATTTATCACCTTGATAATTAAAGTTGTACCTATCGTTCAATCTAGTATAAGTAAAAATAGACCTTCGAAAAATAGTTATGTAGGCATTTTCTCTTCTGTTTGTGATTCGTCTTTTTTTGTTTATGTTTATGTTAAAAGTCCTAGTTTGTGTCCTAAAATTTTCATATTATTGAAAATTTTTGGTCGATTCATCCAGTGGTCTAAAACCCCTATGAAATCCCTTTAATTACGTAAAATTGTTGTCATGCAATAAACATAAATCAACAAGGTAAGTACGTGATTACATTATAGCTTGAAGCAAATCAGAAGCTGCAATAATGTCATGACGTCAGCAACCCCGCTATATCTAGTGATCCCATGGTAATATCCACGTACGTATTCTCGCGCGTATATCAATCTGTCACTGATTTAAGTGGATTCGGGTGGGACCTATAAATTATGTAAATAGCAGAACATCTCAACTGCCATTTGTTATTAGGTATGCGAGGTACGATGCTGTAATTACAATTAACCTTAATAATATACATATTCCTATTCTATCTTCGGGTAGGAACGTAACTACTCAATAATATGATGTCAATTATATATGATCTTTGATTTCAAAGCCAAATATTTCCCAAAGTTTTATTTATATAATAGTTACATTAATTATTACAAGTGAATAATGTTGGTGATTACCGCTGAGGCGCCATTGAGATCTTAAGAAAGCCGAGGACGGTAATCATTAATACACACATGTATCATACGACGTTTTTCAACACACTTGTGAAGAAAAGAATACAAAAAAATAATTTTATTTAGTGAATAAAAAGTTTATTTAGAGAAACAATTAGTAAATGTGCAGTTAGAAAAATTATCATATAATTTACTGTTTGTAAAAAAAGCAACTCAACCTATAAAATAAAAAAACTTTATAACTCACTTGTGAATAATAGCAATGAAAAAGTAACAGTTTCATTACAGGTGTCATTATGTGCCTTATTACGGTGAAATTAGAGCCATTTTATGAGCAAGTGTGTTGAAAAAAGTTTATATAATTTGTATAACGTCATTCACTTAGATAGAACAGTGTTTAGCTATGATTTTGTATGCATTTATTACATTTGTTTCTTTGCCTCCAACTTGTCCGTTAGTCTACTACTAGCGGACTTTTCGAGCATTAAAAGTTCTTCTAGAGTTAATATATCGAATATAACGTAATATTAGGTTGGGGAAAAAGTCTTTTCGTAATATAGTATGTATGAACTTGTAATAAAATCTCTTTGGCTATACTATTTGTATCTGGCTAGTTTTGGTATCATTGAAAGTTTAAATTTTAAAGAACATAATTCCAAATTCAAATTAGGAAAATGTGTGATATGCATTTGTTTTTCGTACCGCCAAGATGAGTGAATCTAATGAAGAAATTCGATTCATTTTAAAATTTTACTACAAAAAAGGTAAAAATGCAACGCAAGCCGCGAAAAAAATTTGCGATGTTTATGGACCTAGTGCAGTGTCTGTGAGAGTAGCACAAATTTGGTTTAAGCGTTTTCAATCCGGAAATTTTGATGTCAAAGATGCACGTTGCTCTGGTCGCCCTATTACGGATAAAATGGATGCCATTTTTGAAAAAGTGGAGCAAGATCGGCATATCAGTAGTTACGACGTAGCTGAAGAACTGGGAATTGACCATAAAACAGTTTTGGCGCATTTGAATAAAACTGGGTACACAAAAAAGCTAGATATTTGGGTACCTCACGAGCTCACTGAAAGTAACCTAATGAACCGTGTACTTATTTGTGATTCTTTATTACGACGTCATGAAACCGAACCATTTTTGAAGAAGCTGATAACTGGTCATGAAAAGTGGATCACGTACGACAAGAACGTGCGAAAAAGGTCGTGGTCAAAGGCCGGTCAGGCTTCACAGACTGAGGCCAAACCCAGGCGTAACTTGCAACAAGGTGATGCTGTGTGTGTGGTGGGATTGGAAGGGCATTATTCATTATGAGCTGTTAACATCAGGCAGGACCATCGATTCTGAACTCTACTGCGAACAACTGATGAGATTAAAGCAAGAAGTTGTGAGAAAGCGGCCGGAATTAATCAACAGAAGGGGTGTGGTTTTTCATCATGATAACGCTAGACCTCACACATCTTTAGCCACTCAGCAAAAATTAAGAGAGTTTGGCTGGGAGGTATTAATGCATCCGCCGTATAGTCCTGACCTTGCACCTTCAGATTTCCACCTGTTTCGGTCTCTTCAGAATTCTTTAGGCAGTGTCTGGTTAACATCACGAGAGGACTGTCAAAACCACTTGTCGCAGTATTTTGATCAGAAGTCCCAAAATTTCTATAGCAATGGGATCATGTCCCTACCTACAAGATGGCAAAAAGTTATCGAACAAAATGGTACCTACATACTTTAGTTAAATGTAAATAAACTATATTAAAAATGTTTTGAATTTTCTTAAAAAATGTAATGAAAGGTACCTGCATCGGTAATTTTTTTATTGTGATGTTTTCAATAGTTTGATTATGATAAATTTGAATTAAGAATAGTGTAAATAAGAAAAAAAAATATTGTAAAAAAAAGCGTTGGGTGCATGGTGTCAATAGTTATAAATATTTTATTGATAGATATTAGTAGAAGAATTATCATTTTGATAATATCTTAAAAAGCACCGCACTGTTTTTTTACACTAAAATATATTTTTTTCTTATTTACACTATTCTTAATTCAAATTTATTTTCCATGTTTTAGTTGGATTTTCTATAAAAGCGTGTTTTTAAGTTTTTTTAAACTATAATTTATTTTTCATTTTTAGTTAAACCGCTAAACCGGATTATCCTAGTAAGGATAACGTATTAACATATTGAATCTCATATCTGTCCTCGATAAATCTACAAAATTTGAATAAAATTTGACCGTTTAAACTGGGTCAAAATCGCGCCCAAAAGAGTCGGTTACAAACATACAAGTGAAACTAATAGAAAGCGTGTAAAAATAGGTACCTTATCATATGTTACGCGACAAGTTGATAGCAATTACCTACTGTAGAAGCCCCTTTCAATTCAACTAGTTAAATCGTATTACAAGTTATCTTGAAAGTTCAGGAATATTGTTAATACGCGTTCGAGCATCGCGCATCAATTTGAAACTTTGAAATTGACGTCTATTGAATGAATACACAAGTAGGTCATACATAAATGGAGGATGTGCTTTCCCTTCAGAATTAATAACTAGTGTGAACAAAGTTTTAAACGTAGTGATCAAAATAAACCTGATATTGCAAGAATCCGACATTCTTTTATTTTACTTTGTATTACAATATAGCATAACAAAAAAAAACAAGTTATTGAGTTAAGTTTTATTTTATTAAATAGTTTAATGTTAATACATCAAATTCAAGGCATCACCGGCCGAAGAGAAATTAAAAGCTATCTATGTATGGATCTAGCGCATTTCAATGTGATCTGCTAGCATATCTAAAAGGAAACTATAATAAAGTTTATTAAAATAAATCTGTGACCATCTTGGCATACAAGAAATCATTATTACTTTCACAATATTACACCATATTACAAATATATGACGTAAGAAATTAAATAAAAATATAATAATTTTATTATGACAAAGTCACACTGGCAGACAATAAAAGCATTTTCTTTTCACTTGGAAGTTGGAAAAGCACATATATAATACTTGTTCTTAAGTAAGAAGTAGTGGTTGTTTTACTCGTTATTATTGTGTGTATTATTTGAGTACATATATTTATCGTTATGACCACCAAAGCCAACATTTTTAATTCTGCTTTTGAACGAAGTTGGATTCTATGCAATAATCGAACGTCGAGTACCACTATGAGTTTGATAAATAGCTGACGCGTTCCAATTTTAAATTCTATTATTAGTCAGCAAACTGATGTCAACCAACGCGAACACCGATAATTCTGGAATTGTTGTTCTTGTTTTAATAAAAAATAAAGATGACAAGTATTCTGACTTCTTTGTCGCATGCAAACATGTCAACACATATTGCATATTTCGAGCTCATATTGTAATAAATGTCAGATATTAATAAGCTGTGGTATTACGACATAGATTATTGTATAAAATAAGTAGGTGTAAGTAAATTAGCAAGGGCGACGGTCCGGCCCGCGACGGCGCGGTGCCGCCTTCAGAATGTTGTCGACGCGCAGGATCATCTCTGCAGCTTCCGAAGCGGACAGAAGTACTTGACGCTTCACAACGTACGATTCTGTTATGCCTAAAGACTTCATGTTACCGACACATCCATTTTGCATATCTGTGAACAAAAGTTTGTTTATAATGTTAGAAGAATTATTAATTTGACTATTATTGCTATAAAAGTACATATTTTGATCTGATATCTTCATTAACAGTGAGTTTACAGTCAAACACAAGTGAATCTATTGAAACAGCAGCTAAATAGCATAATAATAGTATAGATTCACAGCATATATCTCAATAATTTTAGTCGCAACATTGATTGCATATTTTTTTTATTGTACTCAGAAGCATCCGCTTACGACGGAACATTTTCAAAACATAAACAATCGTGGTACGACCCCAGGTCAACAGATCAGTAAAAATGATTCTCACCGAGCCCCATTGTGTTTTCACCCTGCGCATGGTGCGCCCTCAGCCTGGCGATGAGGTCGGCGCTGTCGTAGCCGGCGTTGTCGGCGATAGCGGAGGGCAGGCGGCGTAGCGCTACCGCGAACGCCTCCACGGCCGCCGCCTCCTTGCCCGCCGTCCTCGCCGCTGCGCGCGACACCGCCTCCGCCATCAGCATCTCGCTTGCGCCTGGTAACAATTAACACATCATCATAATGTAATGTATTGGTCACGTTTAGTTTGTACGATGAAATTAAAGTGTTTGGACATTTTTGCTTTTATTTTCAAATATTTGAACCCACAACCATTGCCTGCTTGCATTTCCACCAGAGGCCTAAGTACGAACATCTATCGTAAGCATATCGTCATCGTATCGAGTGCGCCAAAAAACAATGCAATGGGAAATTGAACAGCGCGCAACGTCAGGGTATGCGCGGTGTTCCGTTTTTTCTTTACAAACCAGATTTTTGGCGCACACCCAAAACATCAAGTCGAGAAAGTAAAGAAGGCGGTTCTTACACCGCGCCGCGCCACGCGACTAAGCGCGCGGGACTGCTTTTTTTTACGATGTACCGAAGTATCTCAGTTTGAATAGAAAACAAGCGCGGTACTGACAAAGCCACTCCGCGCTTAAGAGTAGCAGTTTTACGTTCCGGGGTTTTGCGAACTAATCAATACCTATATAAAAAAATGTAATCCGTCTACGGAAAAAAAAAATACTATTATAACCCGACTAAAGGGATAAAATAACTAAATTAAAAGCCTGAGAGGGAAGCTACGGATAATATAGAATAGCAGTCGCCGTCGTGGTGAGCGAATTGCACCGCCCACTGCGCGCATCGTTCGCTGTGAATCAGCCGCTCACTCAATGAGTCAGCAAGGGAAACGCCTCAACTGTGTACATTACGCGCGGTATGGACACTCCATTTAAACATTATATGTAAGCAAAATGGAAGCAAACAGTCTGCAGTCGATACGATGACAAAATAAAAATTTCAGAGGCCCTCGCTTCCTACTATCATCCCTCATATGGATTTTATTAGTATAAAATATAGCCTATTTCAGCGGGCCTATAATAACGAACTGGTTGACACCGCATTCATCAAAATCGGTTCAGAAGTTTAAGAAATACAATGGAAAATACGGCAAAACAAAACTTCATACTCTACACTAAAATCATAACTCTTCTGCCGTTGTCATGATAAAACTAAAATAAAAATATACACATTTTAACTGTAACAAAACTACTAACCTCCTCCATAAATAACTTTGGGCTCCCTGACGGTGGCAGCGAGTACGCAAAGAGCGTCGTGGAGCGAGCGCTCGGCCTCGTCGATGACTTGCTGCGTGGCGCCGCGGATGACCACGGTGCACGCCGAGCCCAGCTCAACGCCGGAGAAACGGATCAGGCACTCGTCACCGAGCAGTACCTACAGAGCAAGAATCACAAAATGATTTTTAAATAAAAGTCATCACACATAGTATAGGTAAAACAAAGTCGCTTTCTCTGTCCCTATATCCCTATGTATGATTAAATCTTTAAGACTACGCAACGGATTTTGATGCGGTTATTTTTAATAGATAGTGATTTAAGAGGAAGGTTCATATGTATTAGTATCTACATTGCACCTGAGCGAAGCCGGGGCGGGTCGCTAGAATATTATAAACAAGTAAGTCCTTTTAAGAGTGATAGTTGTGATACTTGAACAACTCGGCAGGTGATGATGTTCAGAGGGATATTAAAAAGTTGGAGATATAATTAAGCTTCAACATTCCTTAACTTAGATATTAAACTGAAGTTGAGTTGAAGAAATTGATAGTAAATGTAAAAAATAAGGGTATGGACTAATACCTATGTGTATTGGTACCTAACCTTTGGTGCCTTATTTTAACTCATGTCAATAATTTATTTTACTCTTTAGTACCTGCTCAATAAGTTTGCAGTGTCCAATTTTGACTTTCTCGGGGGAATCGAACGTGGAGACTATTTCACCGCCAGTGACGAGCGCCAAACGCTCAATCCCGTCGAAGTCTGCGTGCTCGATTGCCATCACGCCTGCGTCAGCGAACAACTGTTCTGGGTAGTTGTAAATGAGCTGCCTGAAAATATATTTGAATGATTACTGCCATTCTCAATCATTCGATAGTTTTTAATCTGTGGTTATTACCGAATATTTCGCAAAATAGAATTGTCTAGTAGGTATGTAAGACCACATAACATCAAAATGTAAATATAATATTTTGTTAATAATAAATTCACAAATTTTATACATTGAAGCTCTACTAACCTGTTGATGAACACATTGCACTTATGACTCAAAATTTTGTTAACTTTCTCTTTCATTTTCTCCTTTTCAGCAACTTCCAGTTCTGCAATTTTGGCCATTGAATCAACCTTGATGGTAGAACCAAATACTTTGATTTTATCCGTGTCCATTGGTGTGTTGGCAATAAGGATATTTGCATTTTCTAGTCTTTTTGGTTGATGTACACCAACCTGAAAATTATTTTAAAGAATATTATTTTTTTAGATTTATAAGAACTTCGATTATACAAAAACAAATATCTAGTAACTAATTCCGCTGTCTCCTCCGTCAAGTCCCAAACAAGAAAACTCAAAACATATAAGAACTTGTAAAAACCTACATAAATAAATAATATTTCTATTTATAATAAAGATAATGATTTTAAGCCACTTTTTTACTACATAATAATTATTTTTGTATTTAAATAAATTATATTTATTTCCCTATGATAGATATCATGTGTGGCAAAATTTGGCATTATGTACATCATAAATATCATGTTTCTTATTAAAGCACATACCTTCTTGTTCAAGAGGAAACCTTCATCAAGGAAGGATTCTTCCAGTAAACCACCAGAAATCTTGATGATCTGAATAGACTTTAGGTTACCAGAACCTTTTAGGCGGAGAACTGCATCAACAGCTAACTTGGTGAAATGCCTGTGAATCAATTAACATGATGGATGAGTCACAAAAATCTAATATAGTTTCAAAATATGACATTATCATAATTAAAAAGCATTTGCAGCTATGTTTTTTAATTGCACTCCATAAATAAACCAATAAACATATAAATAAACCTTAAGTTATACAGAAATCCAATTATTATATCAAACAGACATTTTGATAGAACAAACTAGATTAATGTGGAGCCAATTCACTAGTACACCAAGATTTATAGATGGAGAGATGACTGTCTAGGGTGCTTACAATTCAGCATTTATCTGAAAAATGCGTTCCGGAAAGAAAAAGCTGTGTAAAATACATAAAATAATAACTAAAATAAAAAATAAATCAAATGTGTACAATATGTGTAATGTGTATGTATGTATGTATACAATAATTCACTGAATGTTGTTTCATTCAGTATTAGGACAAATCCAAAAAAAAAAAATTAATGGGTCATTGTATTTTCCCAGTACTTCCACTAGTGCCAACCAAATGCATTGTGTTTAAATCCCTACCAAATGCAGAACACATGTGTGTCAAATGGTAACCATAACTACACTACACACAGTTGACAAAACAAATTGTTTGTCAATTTAACACTAAACATACCATAACCGGGTCAAATGACCCATTTTGAACTTTGCATTGAAAATGCACATCTAATCTTATTGCTTTTGCACATTTGACTTCATCACTTTTTCTTATTAATTAATATACAGTTAAACTATTTATTTCCCTTCCTTACAACCATATTTCATACATACAAGCAGGAAAAATAAAGTCACATTTGACCCCCTATGGTAGAAATAGGTACCTAGCAAGTGTTGGTATGATTAGTGTTAAGTAAATAGTTCAATTTTCTTGATAAAAAATGATGATTGCCGAATGAATGAGAAATGCCTATGAGTAAACTGACTGACTAATTCGTATGGATTGATGGATGGGCAGAAATTTGATAGACAGATGTTTGATAATTTAATCAATATTATATATATATAATCTATGAGCAGCATATATGATATCTGATGGGCCAGTTGGCTTGATGGTTAGAGACACTGACAGCCATGCCGCATGGGTTTGATTCCCACCCAGAACAAACATTTGTGTGCATTAACATGGCTGTTTGTTCTGTGTCTGGATGTAAATATCTATATAAGTATGTATTTAAAAGTATATGTAATGTATCAGTTGTCTGTTTCCATAGTACAAGCTCTCCCTAGTTTTGAATCAGGTGGCCATGTGTAAAGAATGTCCCAGGATGTTGGCGGGGCTTCCATTCAATGAGACAAAGAGCAAATCTCATTCAATCTCACTTGGCATAGAACTGTGTATAATTGCAAGAAAACTGGGTTAAATCAACAATAAAATGTTTCCACTAAAATATGGTTTAATCATAGAGGTATGAAATGATTTATCAAGTTTATATGAAAGCCACAATGTAGCAGAAACAAATCTCACGTGAGATTAGGTGGGGGTAAGGTGTCAAGGAAAATTTCACATCTCAAGGGAAAAATTTACACGATCACCTGACATAATTAATGAATGCCCCCCATATTACAGATAAACTGGAGAGCCTGGCAAATAATAATAATAAATATACTCACTCTTTATGGTTAGAAAGAATCTTGGAACTCAATGTGGTACGAGCAATGTTCTCAAGGTCCAAACGAAGAGCAGCTTCATTAACATTCTTCTCATGATCAAAGCTTGCATCAGATAGTGACTGTTTAGCAGCATCTACTGCAATACGCCAACCAGCAATGATTGTCTGAGGGTGTAACTTCTGCTCTACTAATTTCTCTGCTTCACGAAGAAGTTCAGCAGCTAAAGGAAAATAATAAGAAATATAGTAAGTATGCCTGTCAGCTAGGCTTAGTTATTTATCCACACCCTAATCATAGGTGACTTAAATTAATCAACAAGCTAGTTTTGGTTTTAGGTGGAATGTTGACAAATATTCTATAACAATGGAAACTCCCATTAAACACAAAATAATAGGACAATACACAATAGTACACAAAATAATAATAATAATAGTATCTTAAGACATACCTAGAACTGTAACAGATGTGGTTCCATCACCAACCTCATCATCCTGAACTTTAGACATGTCAACAAGGATTTTAGCAGCTGGGTTATCAACACCAATAGACTTTAATATGGTAGCACCATCATTTGTTACTTCCACCTGAAAAATAACCATATTTATTTCCATGGGAGGGTTTTATAGGTTATGTACATATTTCAATCTAGCATATAATGTGAAGAGTGGCTACCAGTTAATATTTGAACCTAAAAATGAGGCCTTGATAAGAGAAAAAAATAGAAATAACTTACCTGACCGGCATTCCTACCACTGGAAACTAAGATTTTGTCCATCCCTTTAGGGCCCAAAGTGCTTTTAACTAAATCACCAATAGCAATAGCTCCAATGAAGCTAGACAGTCGCGCCACCTCGGCTTTTTCTTCTTCTGCCTCATTCTTCAGTATTCTGATAGGATTTAGCGATACCTGGACAAATTATTGATGTTAATTATAGCACATGTGCAAGGACTGAGATTGCAACGGTTCATATTTATTAGTAATATATCAGGATATCTCCCATTTTGTCCTAATAAAAATACTGTAAAACATAAATTAACATGTAAATTTCACAAAAATCCTCACCATCTTGATTGTTTTAGGTCGGATATAGAAATAATCGCGATTATAAAACTATTGAGCCGGCTCTGAATACAATATATTTCCAACACTATTGTTCTGCAAACCTCAAAGCAAAGACTAAAGAAAAGAATGAAAATGGGCGTCACAGATACACATCTAACATCAAGAATGAACGAAAAACGGACGCAAAGACAACATAGACCCAGTGCACAAGTTTTGATTTTAGTGGCCTTACGTTTTTCCAGTACCAACAGTCATGCTCATCTGACCAATTATAAATACCAACCTGACGGCCTAAATAGTAAATAGTGTTGATCCTTTACCTTATTCATATCTTTTCTTTTTTTATTTTAATGACCTGATCGCTTGGACCTTTAACGGCCACCATACCACACTAGACTAACATTAAAATTCAAATAACGATACTTTAGAAATTCTATAGAACTCCTTTATTAAATAATGTTTTTATTGACTTGATATTTTGCACTGTGGTGGCAATCAAAGGCTCAAAGGCTATTATTTTTACCCTGGAAATCTAGATTCTGCGGGCCGAAAGCTAGTTTTAAATTTGCTGTAGTAGTATCTATATCAGTAGAATTTTCAATTTAAATGTGGTCACACTGGTGATTCACTAATTTTATTCGTTGTCAACTCAATTAATTTTATACGAAAAACACCCTTCGCCATATTTTTGTACGTTTCGTAGAATTGTAAAATAAAACTGGAATTACGTAGCTGTTTTAGCTGTGATAATCATTGTGATCTATTCTAATCTCCTAACACTTCAACAATGGAAGATCAAGGCAGTTCTGCACCCAGAGTAAGCGACAAAAGATTGCAACAAACTCAGGCTAAAGTCGATGAAGTTGTTGGCATTATGCGTGTCAATGTCGAGAAAGTTTTGGAGAGAGACCAAAAGCTTTCAGAGCTCGATAATCGCGCAGATGCTTTACAGCATGGAGCAGCACAGTTTGAGCAGCAGGCAGGTAAACTCAAGCGGAAATACTGGTGGCAAAACTTGAAGATGATGTTGATAATTGGTGCTATTGGAGTCATCTTGCTTATCATTATTATTGTGTGGGCTACCTCTGGTTCAGGTACTCCGAGCAACGCTCCCGCAGTCACCGAACCTCCAAGTGGTCGATAGTGGACAGGTATTCATATTAATGTATTGGATACTTATCACACCATTCTACATAATATATTGCAGGTTTATAGATCAAAATGTGACTCATCACATTAAACCACATTTTTTACCTAAATCTATACAAACTACGCACACAATATTTATATATATATATCTAAATAACTAAGTACATTTTGATAAAAATCTACATACACACACATATAAAATATGTTATAAATTGTAACCATGAAATTTGTTCACTAGGTATAAAGGTAAATAATGAAAAAGAACTGTTATTTAATTATATATACTTATTTTTGGAAATATGGTATTATTGTGAATATTTACAGCTAAAATGCATGGCATTAGTCAGATGTAAAAGTTTTTGTAACAGTTACGAAGTTAAAAGTTTAATTATTGTATGGAAAAACGTTGTGATAAGTAGAATTTAATTAAAAGTTATACTGTCACAGAGTTTATCAAATTGACCATAAAGTACTGAAATTGAAACAAGATGTTATTACTACTTAGATGGTACTTGCTGCTTAGATAAAGTTCTACAAATGTTGATGTTAATAATGAATATTAACCAATGTAATTGATGTTATAAAATGTTATGTTGGTTTTTTAAAAGAATATGTATTCAAGCCATTCATTTTAACAATTACATTGCACACCTAATTATTTATCCGATAGCACAAAAATTACTATCAAGACTTCTGGTTAATTGATTAATAAAACTTTATACTTTTACTACTAAAAATATTTATTAGTGAACTCCAGAGCTTATATCCTAATGGAGGAATCTGATGTATTCTAAGCTAAAGGAGACTAAGCATTTAGATTTTGGGGCTTAGTGTTATTTTTATTTTTCAATGTTAGTTTTGGGTTAATTAGTTAAGGTACCTAAGTATTTGTTTGCCACCTTAGTATGAATATATGCAAAGACCAGTTTTTATAGCTTTAGTAATTATGGCACAAATTATTATACAACATTCAATTCAATATTCATGACTAAGGTTTGATTAGTTTTTCTTTAGTTATCCTGTAGTTTTGCCTGACCAAGTTGACCTTTTTTCTGGTATTTTCTAGTAACTATTGATTGTATTGCCAGTAGGTAGAATAATGTAAAACTGTGTTTGAAATTCCTCTAAAAATTTCAATTATTATCAAAATTTGCAACTTATAAGAGATGTTCATTATTTACTGCATCTTACAATCAATAATTACCTACATGCCATAATTAACAGGTAACTTGAGACTGGCAAGCTTACATGGTGACTGTTTGATTCAATCATTAAAGCGCTTTCATAAAATTTCAATTGGTTTCCGGCTGACATTCATATCAAGCTAAATTAAAAACACAGTAATTAAACAAAAATAAAATGTAGTTTACTCCTTTGCACATAACAATATTTTTTATAAGGTAGTTGGTGTTGAGTTAAATATAAGATGTATCTTAAATAATTTTTCTTTCGCATTTCACTATTTTATTTTTCTTAATAACATTATAATGGGACCAACATTTCAATGTTTACTATACAGCATCAAGGTCCATACAGTTTTCACTTTGATATTACAATATCAAATAGTAGGTATTTTATGTATGCTAATAAACTAAATTTTGATGTTGTATATTATACCTATGTATTTGTATATCTTAGTTTTATATTATACAATAAATGTATGTGTTCTGAATAATTGTATGATTGGAAAATTATTTATTAGTTTGCAATTTGAGTCATAAAATTGAAATCAAGTTTATCAACCATTTTTGTTATCTTTATCAGTATTGTAGTCTGATAAGTACAGGTGTTGTAGTTTAAGTACGTACACACACTTGCCAATGTCAGGTGAGAACAAAGACAAGATAGTAGTTGTATAACCGAGTCAGAATAATGCATGTCACAAGATAACAGCATATAATTCGATCTACATCTTAAAGCATTGTAGTGAGACTGTTTTCTACCAAATCTAATTATGGCTGTTCTTGCCTTGAATCAAACAAATTGATTTTGATAAAATCACAACTTGTACAAAACGATAATGTTATTAATTAGGGGGCATCCATTAATTACGTGAGGTAATTTTGGCGATTTTTCGACCCTCACCTCACTAAGGGGGGCTTTGGTGGGATGTCCTGAGATTTTGTGCGACCCCCTCTCCCTTCCTTAATCTCACGTGAGATTTGTTACTGCTACTTTGTCCCGTTCGTATAACCACAATCATGTTTTCATGTGGTTGATGCATATTTAGTGGATAATTGTTTTTTACTTCGTTACCCAGTTTTCACGTAATTTTACAGTTTCTTGCAGCAAAAAATATTACGTGATAATTGTGCGCTTATCACGTTTAATGTTTAGGGCTCTGTACCATATAGGTACTTATAGTACCGGCACGCTATGATGGCCGTTTTGACGTTTCAGATTGTCATAGGAAAAGATACTGTATTGCTTTGGAATAAGGTTGATTTCCATCATCATACAATTAGCTGTTGGATCAATAAATGCACCTCATGTCTGAAGGAATAATGGTTATTTTTATTAACGTCAAAACGGCCGTCATAGCCTGCTGCAAGTTTAGTAGCAAGTTATATAGGTAAGTACACTACATTTTACCGTCCAGAAATATATTTTTTGTAAAATTAATTATGTACTAAACATTAAGTATTATACCTATACTTATTTAAATATGGCATCACAGGCACCTATGAATTGGCTGACTTACGCCGATAATTCTTAATGTTAAAAGACGAACAAACACTTTCAATTCTTCATTACTTTATTTTACTGCACACTTTGTTGATGTTATAAGACTCAACGAAACATTAATTTAACAGAATATATATATACTACGTGAGAACCAAACCATAGTGCGATGTAAAGTACGAGTAGCGCCATCTAGTATTAAAATAAATCAATATACTGAATCTCACTTAAACATCCTCCCGGGCGAAAACAAAGAAAAATATGATGTACATACATCTGCACTGTAGTAGGTACATGATAATAAAATTACAAAAAAAACTATAACTAAGAAGACTCCAGGGGTAATGGACACAATTTTGCGACTGGTCTTTTAAATGTGTTATTTTTGTATTGTAGAGTAACTACACGAGTTATTCCATCACTACCTGGATGCTTCTGTATAACACGTCCCAAGAGCCATTTTCCAGGAGGTAGCCTTTCATCCTTCACTAAAACAACGGCACCTAACTCAACATCGGGTTGTTGAACACACCATTTATATCGGTGCTGCAAAGTAGTGAGATACTCATTTTGCCATCTTTTCCATAAATGTTGTGTCATACGTTGAATTGTCTGCCAACGGTTGAGACGATTCATCGCAACATCTTCCAAATTATCTTCAATTACTAAGACAGGGGGCTCTCCTATGAGAAAATGACCAGGGGTTAACGGTGTTTCATCTGATGATGAACTTATGACTGTCAGAGGACGTGAATTCACACAAGCTTCGACTTGTGTGAGGAGAGTATAAAACTCTTCGAAAGTAAGAGATGTCTGCCCTATAACTCTTTTGAGATGTCCTTTAACGGACTTGACTCCGGCTTCCCAAAGTCCTCCAAAGTGAGGTGAACTGGGTGGAATAAAGTTCCACGCTGTGTTGTCGTTCGCTAAAAGTTCGGCAATCTCCTTAACAACATTCGATTTTGCATTTCGAAATTGTAAATCTAATTCACGTGAAGCGCCAATGAAATTGGTACCACAATCACTCCACAACTCTCTACAGTGACCGCGACGGGACGAAAATCTTTTAAACGCGGCAATAAAAGCTGAAGTAGTCAAATCACTGACCAACTCCAAGTGGATGGCTTTTGTTACTGTACAAATAAAAAGACATATATAAGCTTTCGAAGTTCGGTTACATCTTCCAGAGAACATTTTTAAAGTAAATGGACCAGCATAGTCAACTCCACTTATACGGAATGGACGATTTTGGTTTAATCTAAATTCAGGTAAATTCCCCATAAAAGGCGCTTTTGGTGCAGCTTTCTGCTTAAAACAAGGAATACATAGATGAATGACTTTTTTAACAACATTTTTTGCATTAACAATCCAATAGCTTTGATTAACAATATTTAAAGTGAGTTGAATACCTCCATGCAACGTCTTCCTATGAGCATCTAAAACAATTAACTTAGTTAAATTACATTTATTAGAGAGAATTATAGGAAATTTTTGATCATAACAGAGTTGGGACTTAGAAAGTCTTCCACCCACACGTAATATCGCATCTGTGTCTAAAAAGGGATTTAAATTCGCTATTCGACTGTTCTTTGCATTTAACATCAAACCTTTAGATAATAAGTCAATCTCATTTTTAATGTAAGTGTTTTGTGACATTTTAATACAAATCATTCTAGCACATTTTAATTCAAATGAAGTTAAATACGGTTCAGGTTTAGTTTTAGTTTGATTTTTACATAGTTTTATAAATTTTAAGCAATATGCTGTAACACGTATTAACTTTAACAAACTAGAATATTTTGTCAAATAAACATAATCAAATTGATGATGTTCTGATGTGCATAGCAAATTCGTAATCTTACGATTAGTTTCAATTTCAGTGTCAGGTATGTCGCAAATCGGGTAATTAATTACATTTTCTTTCAAAAATGCTGGGCCTTCCCACCATAATTTGGTAAGGTCTGTAGGACTGACACCACGTGATGCGCTGTCAGCAGGGTTATCGCCAGACTTAACATGTTGCCACTGATTACTATTGGTAACATTCAAAATTTCAGTTGTGCGATTTGCCACGAACGTTTTCCAAGTATTAGGATTTTTCCGCAGCCATGCCAAAACTATAGTGGAATCGGTCCATGCAAAGCAACAATTTTTATCAATTTTCAGAACTTCTCGTGTATGCTCTAACAACTTTGCTAGAAGTACTGCACCGCAGAGTTCAAGTCTTGGTAGTGTGACTCTTTTTACAGGAGCTACTTTAGTCTTTGCAGTAATTAATCTAACGTCTATACCGTTATTGGTTACAACTCGGAGATACAGTACAGCAGCGTAAGCAGTACACGAGGCATCGCAAAACCCATGTAATTGAATGGTATCGTTAGTATTACAAGTACCCAACCATCGAGGCATGTGCACAACATTCATGTTCTTGAGACTAGTATAGTAAGCAAACCATTCATCTTTTAAATTATCAGGTAATAGTTCATCCCAATCTAAACCAGCTAACCATAGTTTTTGCATATAAATTTTGCCAACAATAGTAATAGGTGCTAGCCAGCCTAGAGGGTCAAATGTTTTTGCAATACTCGATAAAACATTTCTTTTTGTTACATTTTCATCATAATTATTTTCTATACTATTAATCTTAAGTTCGAATGTATCACTTTTTGGTTTCCACAATACACCTAATGCTTTTACTGATTCATCTAATTGAATATTCACTGAACTTTGAGACATTTGTTCACTTTTACGAATTTGATCAAGCACTAAATCACTGTTTGACGCCCATTTGTGTAACGGAAATCCACCCTTTTGAAATAGTTCAGTCAGACGCTTTTGTAACTCAATGGCTCTAGTTTCCGTGCATGCTCCAGACATCAAATCGTCCATGTAGAAGTCAGTTCTTAATAATTTAACTTCTTCCCCAAACAGCAGTTCTTCATCATCAGCAAGTTGTAGTAACGTTCGGCATGCAAGGTAAGGAGCACAAGAAGTACCGTAAGTTACTGTAAGTAATCTATATTCTTTCATGTTATCAGTAGGATCTTCACGCCAAATAATTCTTTGGAAATCAGTGTCTTGATGTGAAACTAGTATTTGTCTATACATCTGTTTGATGTCAGCTACTAAAGCGATTTTATGCTGTCTCCATCGAGTAACCAAATCACGTAAGTCTTGCAGCAAGGGAGGACCAGTTAGTAGTTCTTCATTTAACGCTTTCCCATTTTCAGGTTTGGCGCTTCCATCGAAAACTACTCTGAGTTTGGTACTAATACTTGCTTCTCTTAATACTGCGTGATGAGGTAAGTAGTATACTTTTTTCTTAGGTGTCTGTGTATTATCGTTATTAATGTATTCTTTCTTTTCAGATTCTACGTGTTCTTCGTGTATCAATTCCATGTGACCCAGTAATTCGTATTGTTTCATAAATTTACAATACTCTTCTTTCAATTCAGGTCGATGTATGAATTTCTTTTCCATTTGTAGCAATCGTCGGACTGCGAGTGGTTTAGAATCTCCTATCTTTGGATCATCTTCATTCTCAAAAGGTAATCGAACTTCATATCTCCCATCAGGATTTCTTTTGTGTGTATTTTTATAATTTTCTTCACACTGTCTTTCCAGTTTAGTCATTAGTTTCTTGGTTGGTTGTTCCTCTAATTCCCAAAATCTTCGAAGTAAATAATCTACTTCTACTTCATAATGATTAACAACAAATTGCCGTGGTTGGGAATTAATCTTCGATATCTTTCCAGATATTAGCCACCCAAGATGAGAGTTGACAGCTATCAGAGATTTGTGCCTGCGAATCCCTTCTTTAAGTATATCACTATGGACGTCGGCACCAAGGAGAATATCAATAAAACCTGGCTTGTAAAAATCTGGATCAGCTAATTCCAGTTTTTCAGAGGTTGTCCAGCAATTTATGTCATATTCTTGCGATGGTAATAATGATGTGAGTCGTCCAAGCACATATGCTTCAGTATAAAACATAGGTGTCAAACTTCTTACAGAGTGAAACTTCAGTGTAGTCGTTGCCTTAGAAGTTATTGTTTTGTTTTCTTCAATTCCTGAAATTCTTCCAAATGCTTTCTTTTTATCAAGACCAAGTAGTTGTGTGGCTGCTTCCGTTATAAACGACGCTTGTGATCCCGGATCAATTAAAGCTCTGAGGTAATGAGTACTTCCATCTTTAGAAATAATGGCTATGCGTGCAGTAGCCAACAGCACATCTTGGTTGTTACTCATTTCGTTTTTCATGCTAAGTAGTGATTTTTCCTCAGATTGTGTGGTTTCGGGAGTTTCTGGTGCTGCAGTCGTCTTCATAGGGTAAGTATTATGAAGCAAGGTGTGATGACGTCGACCACATTTCTTGCAACATATCGGTTGTCTGCAACTAGTTACGGTGTGACCCTTAACTAAGCAGTTGAAGCAGATTCCATTCTTTCTTGCGAAGTCTTGTCTTTGTGTAACCTCTAAGTTAGCGAAGTCTTTGCAGTGACATATGTAATGCCCTTGTGTGCAGTATGAGCAAGAAGTGTTTATTTCTGTTGCAAATGTTTTTATAGGAGCAACGGGTTTTGAATAAAAATTTGATTTCGGAACATTGAATTGCGGTTTAGTAAAATCTCGTTGTGGCTTAGACTGTTGCTTGTTCGTAGACTCAATCATCTCGATTGTCCTAAATCGACTTTCTAAGTAAGATGCAAAATCTTTAAAAGTGGGTACATTCTGTGATGAACCAAGTGACTGTTCCCAAAGTTTGTGTGATTCATTGTCTAATTTGGAAACAACAATATGAACAACAATTGCATCCCAAGAAGAGGTATCTATCTCCAGATTGTCTAGTGAATTCAAACATTCCCTGGTGGTATCAAGCAACTCTTTAATACCATGACCATTTTCTGTTAGTAACCCTCGTTGATGCAATAAACGATTGAGAATTGTTTTAACTATTATTCTCTTATTGTTGAATCTGTTTTCAATCGCTTCCCACGCCTTATCGTAGTTCGCTTCGGTTACAGCTAAATGTTTCAACAACTGGTCTGCTTCACCACAAAGACTAGATCGCAAATAATGATGCTTTTCTACTTTTGACAGATTTGCATCATTATGAATAAGCGAGCGAAATAAGTCACGAAAACCCATCCAGTCATTATAGTTTCCCGAAAACTTAGGCAACGATATAGGTGGTAATTTAGACTTTGGTTTAGAAATGTGTTTGCATTCAGATGATGTATCTTTAGTATCTGTCGATTTCTCATCACTCTTTGATATCTCAATAATGTAGTCTTTTATAAACGATTTTAGATCTAAGTAATTATCTTCAGCCTTTTGAAAATATGTATCCGCATCATAACTTATCTTCTTTAAAGTTTCTTCATTTAATGACGTTATTATTTCATCGTGTTGTTCTGTATATTTTTTCCAAATGTCCTCTAAAGTCTCAAGTCGCGTTTCCAAATAACCACGTGTTAAACGCGTCTTTGGGCTCTTTTTAGTGTTCGTATACAGACTTTCTAATCTTTGGAAGAGTAACTTTTGTGTAATACAAAGTTCCGACATCTTTAAATTTCCCAAGATTTTATTTTCTAAGTTCGTAATCAATAAATTATTCTGTGTTGTAAATTTTCAGAGTTCTATTTATTATGAGTAATTTTTCTAAGTCCAATATTTGAGAGATTTTTTCTAAGTGCCGTAATCAGTAAGTATTCTAAGTCCACTAATGAGTAAAAAGTAAAAGTCCAATCAGCTATGAAACTTCTAAGTGTTTAACACTTAATCACATAGTCAATTGTACATACCAAGAATCCGTTATAGCACTTACTGACACTTCACAAATTCACAAGACTTAGCCCTAATCACTCACTGTTGTTAATCCGGCTCGAAGGACCAATGTTAAAAGACGAACAAACACTTTCAATTCTTCATTACTTTATTTTACTGCACACTTTGTTGATGTTATAAGACTCAACGAAACATTAATTTAACAGAATATATATATACTACGTGAGAACCAAACCATAGTGCGATGTAAAGTACGAGTAGCGCCATCTAGTATTAAAATAAATCAATATACTGAATCTCACTTAAACATCATACAAAGAAGGTAAGTACCTAATACAGTGTAAACTCTTTATAACGTTATCCTTTATAACGATAAACTCCCTATAACGTTGAAGTGAGCCCAAGTTGGTTGGTTTGTTCACTTTGTTTTGTTTTTTTTTGTTCACTCCATATAACGATAACTCTCTATAACGACAAAAAATGCTCAGTCCCTTGAGTTTCGTTATAAAGAGTTTACACTGTATTTAGACTTGGTGGAACTCAAACAAAAAATTGCGTATTTCATAAACTTATTATCCAATATGTATGAGTTATTTGTAATTTCAGTCCTAGGCATTAACTTGAGAGATTTTTCTGTATTTTCACACTTCGTTGAAGAGTTGGAAAAAAAGCGCATAATGTTACAAGATATTTATTTAACACGATTTATGACGTGGATTTAAAACGAGGGGTAGGTTAAACTTAAATAACTAGGTCGACTTCAATTATATCATTCAAGAAAAGATACCTACTTCATTAATATGAATCATATATTATACCCATATATTTCTAAGTCCCTAAGAACTTTCCTCCAATATTTTGTTCAATCGTATATATCGTACCATCGTCATAATAAAGTATCTACCTGCTTTCCTACCAGACTAACCATAATACGATTACTTAGGCCCATGTTTGGCATGAGATATTCTGTTTCGTGGTGTTATATTTCATGATCTGGCTTCGAACAGTTACCAACTACAGAAATGTCAAATTCTAAAAATAATCATCACAAGGCAAATCCAAGTCGAATGAAAGCGTGGTTTGTTGTTTACAAGACCAAAGTCAAACAGGCGTTTCAGTTTATCGTTTTATTGTTGATCTTGCGTCATCCGATCTTAATATAAAGTAATGTTAATCATTTACGTTTTATTACCTATAACACTGACTAAAGAAAATATTTACTTACTTACAATCACAGTATATAAGTAAATGCTCCAAAAATAGACAATTGGCCACCCTTTTGTTTTCTTTAGAGCTCTCAGTGCTTACCTTGACAATTAACAGCGTGAAGGGTAGGTACATACATTTAAGCTATCTAGAATTACCTAGATGGCTAATGTGATCATTAATGTAAATGCAGGTTGTTTACCTTCCTGATAGGTACTACATACTTAACATGAAAAAAAAATAAGTAGGTACTTTGGGTATTTAAAAAAAATCATCCCTTTTGTTTTGGTTGATATGATGGCTTTTTGTGAGTGTCTGTAGGATAGTTTATTTATTTGATCGTGTTAGAAAAGCACGTAGATACCAACCTTATCTACAAGAGAATAAAAATCTTTCAGTGATAGGGTAAAAGTGGGATAGACGCCCTTGGAGGATAGATGCCGCACCTTAAAAACCCAAGTACCAAGTTCCTCGGACAGATTTCGCCCCGCATAGCTCAGTCCGCGCACGCGCTTCGACAGGACTGCACGTGACGCCGCTTGAGTTAAAAAGTTACAAAATTTTATCGCGCTTGTATGATTCTTGTGACAGTGACATTTTGACGTGTTCAGAACTTTCGTTTTCGAAGGTAAGTTTTAAGTGTGTATTATTATTTAAATAGTATGTATCATTTTTATTTATGGTGTGTTTAAAAAATTACGAAAATATTTAAGTATTTTTATTTATTTGCTGGGGAGTCTATCCCTACTAAAAAGGATAGAGGCCCCACTATTGACTGAGTATAGACGCCCTTAGAGGCATATATCCTCTATGACTTATTCACAGGTACTTAGGCTATAGGTAAGATTTTTTTAAATAACGTACCTATCTAGTTAATATGCAACTTAGTAGGAAAATTGACTTTCCAGTTTATTTATGAGCTGTTTATACCTTTACATGTCGTACTTCACTGTACTTGTACAAAATAATGCAGCGTATCACCTAATTTCATTTTTTATTTTCAGAATCAGATTCTGACCAGACTGAATCTGATAAAGAAAATACTCAATGCAGAGAATGTTTCGATGACTATGCAAGTACCAAGGCATGACTGATCCACGGCGGACTGGATTCAGTGCCTGATGTGTAAACTCTGGTTACATGAAGATTGCACTCTATATGGCGATTACTGTAATAGATGTGGACACAAGAAGAAGCTTGCAGCTCTAAAAGCTAACCTGGCCAGAGTGAATTCAAAGAATAAGTAACCTGGCCAAAGTAAACAGTATCTCTATATTTGTTGATTATTTGAAAATTTTGATTACTGTTATTTTTTTTTAAGAAGGAAGCTTTGTTTTTTCCCAAAGAAGTCCTTAACGGACGGATTTGTTTTAAGTTTTATTATTCCAAAATTTAGTTCTGTAAAGTTTTAAATAATTTTTAATAGACGTTGTTAAGTTGCTAAGTTTACCCAAAGAATGATTGGAAGACTGAGCCATTTGTTCCTATAAAAGTGCCATTTACTTCAGTTTTACGGTATATTTGGATAAGATAACCTTATAATATATTATTGCAACTAAGAAAGCAAATAAACATTTTATTTAATTTTCTACGAATTTTTTTTTATTACGGAGGCATCTATCCCATTGTAGGGCATCTATACTCATGTCGAAATTTTGCCAGGGGCAACTACCCCATACAGTAGGCGTCTATCCTCAAACAATAAGTTTTTTTTAGAAAGTATAAGGACTATAGTTGTTACAAATAGTTAACTCACTCGAATAGTGCTTTAAAAAAAAAGTTATAGTCAGCTTACAGAAAGTGGGGCATATATCCCACTTTTACCCTACTCCAAATCCCTACCCTGAGGACTGAAGTAGGTATTCCTCCCCTGTCAGTTGACAGGGGATGACAGTTTGTAAGTGGAAATATCTTATTGCATGTCGAAATGTAGAATAAAACCAACTTGCAAAATGTCCATTTGCGGCGGTAACCATTTTCCATTAGGTGGTACGTCTCGTCTGATTAGTGGCCTTAGAAATATTGAAAAAAATAGTTTATAATAAAAAAAATACGTTGTGAACAAAATACTGTATACATACTGGGTTACCCATAAACAAATAATAAAACAGAGAGTTTATATCTATTTTAATATTTTTAGATTTCCCAAAGGGTGCGTCCCGTCCATCTGTCTATCGGCGAGCTGTATCTTTAGGACCGTAATAGGTAGAACTGTTGACATTGTCACAGTAATAAGTAAACTTACAAATGAAAGGGGGTCCCCACAAGAAAAGTGTTTCTTTCGGCGTTTTCTTAAATATTTTGCATTCGTACGAAATTCTTCGTATGCGAGTGCGTCTCACACTTGGCCGCCCTTATAAATTCAACTCCTAAGAGTACCTACCTATATTCTAAGGGGCAGTTGATTATGTTATTGCATTACTTACATGAAGCACATAGATAAAAACCTTTTAAAATTCTTCTTCGCCATCACCACCCACACTTCCGTAATAATATCTGACACCCATATAACACCAATATTATTCAACATAACTGTTTCTTGCTACTTTAAAGCGACAGAGTAGTTGTAATAGTTGAGCTTGTTCTCGCTTAGTTAAAGGAAGAGGAATAAATGAATCATGAAAACAGATATTAATGCAGTGAGTAGGTACTGTCCGTGGTTATACATACATATTATACCATACCCCAAATAGTAACTTATAAGATAATACAAAAACAAATATCTAGTAACTAATTCCGCTGGATCTCCTCCTCTATCAAGTCCCAAACAAGGAACTAGAACATCGACTCAGTGACAGCGGGTCTAATACGTCCTGAAGATGCTTCGTGTAGAAGCGAAACACGTGTCGATTTCCTGTTGAGTTTCCTTGTTTGGGACTTGACAGAGAAGGAGATCCAGCGGAATTATTTACTAGATATTTGTTTTTGTATAATCTTACAATGGATTTCCGCAAGGTTACGCCTGAGTCAATTAGTTATCTCGTAACTTATTGTTTAGGCACCTACCTACGATGTGATTTAGCGAGCACAAAAAGTAAGCCCATACCTAATTATAGGTATATTCCGTTTATTGTCTTAAGACAACTTATTTTACATGCCTTATGGCTTCGGTACCCTAAAAGGAGGTGAAAGCGTGGCCATTTAGTGAAGGAGGGTCCTAGATATTTGATCATGGCTCTTGATACATAATAACTACATATTAGTACCTAAAATGATGAGCTAAAATGTATATGAGTAGAATAGAATACAAGCTAACTATACTACCGGCACGCTATGATGGTAGTTATGACGTTTCAGATTGTCATAGGAAAAGAAACTGTATTGCTTTGGAATAAGGTTGATTTTCATCATCATACAATTAGCTGTTGGATCAATAGATGCACCTTATGTCTGAAGGAATAAATGCAATTTTTCTTTGTCATTGTTAAACGTCAAAACGGCCATCATAGCGTCATCTAACACGTCACATTTCTTAGTTATGGTATGTTTATTATTTTTATATAGGTAACCTTCCCTCAATAGTAATTATTAATATGATACAAAGAAGTTAACACACAAGGATATTTAACTGGAATTAAAACAAATTGGTGTTTCTCGTAACATATTACATGTTTGGTGTTTCTAAACAATTTGATTAAGAAAATTACTTCGTCATAGGTGTAAAATCATCTAGATAAATTTTGTTTTGTTTGTGGAAAAAATCTTATTAAATCTCAAGGAAGAGTTCCTACTAACAAGGTGAAACATATATAAACAAGCATATTATCAATGGCACAAGATAAAGAATGGACCCTGAAACTTTTTTGCATTTCGTTCTACATTGTATTAAATGAATGGTTTTATGAAATTCCCGTATCTATGTATTTTGTAGCACCGATGATTTGGCGGGATCAAGTAAATCATTACGATGAGTGCTATCTTTGCTTGACTAATAACAGATGAATATCGTAATAGATTTTTATAATTATGTATTTAAAAAGTGTTTTTACTAAATTAAAATAAATATTCTGGAACTTTTAACGGCTCAGTTAATTAGTCGATAAAGCTGAAAATGCTGTATTTAGTATTAAGTTTTAGTCTTAATACAAAAATATAAAACCATGGGGTATAGAATGACTTTAAAAAAAAATTCTTGTACCTACTATTCTTATTTTTATTTTGGAATGATGAGTAACGAACAAGTTGAATGATTTCACCAGCAGCAAAGTCACATGAGTTAGCAAGCGAGATGGAGTGCTAAAATGTTAGCCGATTTCTGTTGGTTTGTAATTTAAGACGATTTTTCACTTTACAAAGAAGAATAAAATGTATTGTTTCTATTACTTGCGCTATTTTTGTTCACAATACATGTATTAGTATATTACTGTTTTATACTATTATACAAAATACAGGTAAAAAAACATGTTTATATTGATTTGAAACTTTAAAATGTCATTATTTATTTATGGAACTAAAATTTATAATAATATTGAAATGGTGTCACAAAAAAATCATTGTTATGTTCGTGTTTAGCAGACCCAACTTGACAGCAATCAGCTATTTAAATCAGTTATAGATAAAAAAAAATGTCACACAGTGAAATCATTAAGCACAATGTGGATATGAAAAATACTACATGATTTAAATATAATTCTAATAAATGGTTAACACGGCCGAGTGGAATTAAAATATGCGTATCAGATATCATCGAAACTAGAGTCTAGAGGTTGTGTGTGAGGAAGAACGCGGAAGGGGTCGGCGCGGTCCATCTAGCTAGCAGTTCCGCTTTCCGCTCTGCTTGCCACCTCGAAAGAGTGACAAAATAGCAACTATCGTGCTCTTCAACCTTGATCTTTCATTGTTTTGTCACACTTTATTAACAAACCTTGACGCGGTATGCAGACATTTTGTGCCGGTAATTTAGTTAAACCTATTCACATGAGTTATATGTAGGTACCTACTGTATAAGAGTCTGTTATTTTCGAAAACTAGGGATTGAAGGAGTAAAGGAAGCCAAGTCGTTTTTGGGCTTGACTTATTGTGGAATATTTAGGAGTAGTAAAATAGTACTACCTAGAAACGTAATAATTAAGTAGTTTACGCCAAAATAGAAACATGAAGCTGGGTTGGGTTAGCAGCTTGTAACTTACTTGCAAATATTTTTTTAAACAGGTCATTTAAATGAAAATTTAAAAGGAAGCATACATAAAAGCAATTTTGTAGTTAAGTGGATCACAATGGGCGGAACGAGGACATCGAACCGAATAATCGACTCGTACAACTTCTTCATAAGTAGGAAATTACTTCTAAATTCTCATCATGCATATAGGATGTGTGTTTTTAATTTTAATTACATCATAAGCGGTATCATAGTTCACGAAATTCCTAATAAGGTCCGTTTGTAGGTGCTGGGTATTGAATGAGTTGGTTGCGTCACGTCACGTTCTTGTTCTATTCGTAATTGGTAGTGGTCGTTCACCCATATTTATTCATCAACGCTCCAAAAATCTTATCACATTGGATTGTCAATGAGTTTTGTCAAGATAGGATAATTACCCGCTATAAACGTATAAGCTGGTACAATATATCAAGTCTGTTCTTTGATTCAAAGGCAAGTACCTACTTCCCATCAAAGCGGGAAGTGAATGACCCCGTAGTTTATCGCTTTCATCAACATTCCAACCCGGACTGTTTGTTACGTGCTGCAGAACTACTTAGGTACTTAAATTGCAGTCGTTTGCACGTTGCCGCGTTGTTAGGATTTACAAAGTGAGAACGCAGATAATATTCCATCTATTTACGTTCCCGCTGTTGCAAACAAACTTGGATGTTGCGGTAGAAGTGTCGTTATCGTGGCCTACCTATAATTGAAAGTTATATTCAGATGAGATCATCTCTGTGAAACAGTTCTCTTAATACAGCCTATACGGCATGTTGGTCACTTGGGTCATTTATCAATTAAGCGTGGCGGACAGCAATTATACTACTTATTTATATGCAGCTCCCATGCAAAGTCATGCGAATGTGAGAACCGTGAGAAATGGAGCGAGTATTTTCGAGAAAAAATTATAACAACGCCTGAGTGGCTAGGTCGCCTACCTGTTGGTACCTATACCTACTAATTGGGCACGTATTTATCCACAAAGTGCTATTAAGACACTGTCGCATTGATTTATTGTAACATGTCTAGACTGAGTGTTCTACTACCTAGCTATCTAAAATAACTCATCATGATACTATCCTTTAGGAGCTTTATTACTCGTGTAGACCACATTTAACGTTCAAATTATTTTGGTAACGTTTCATCAATTTGCCTCGATTATTGATTCATATTTCGAACCATTAAGAAGTCCGTCGTTTGTCATAACATGTGTTCCAATTTCGTGATGTGACGGGGCTCCACAATGTCGGTAATTTCTAAAAATAGGGATGATGGCTTCTCTTTCAACCACTCTATATCATTTCCTGTAGATAGGTAGGTACATTTATGCTGACTACATTTAAAGGAAGTGTCAGTCAGTATTACAAATGATCCTCAAAGTGAGTGGGTAATTATTTTTTACAGGAGATAATTAAGAAAACCGTCAACCATATATACCTATGCTACATTTTACTTACTACAAGGTATATTATGATCAGTTTTAGAAAATAATTAGTTCTTGTGTAAAAAAACACAGACAGAGTTATGCGCTTATTACGCCGACTCCAGATGATTGGGAACTGGGCAGATGGATGACCTTTATTTTATTAATATTTAAGGCAGAGGTTGTAAAAAATTTAAATACCTTAGTAATTTTGTATTCAATTAAAATACAATTTTTAACAGCCAAACATTTTTGCTCATAACAGTTACCTACATTTTAAGACGTAACTAGGTACGTAGAGATAATAAATAATCCATAATAATAAATTATCAAACTGAAATTGTAGTTCACATAATTCGGATCGCAAACGCTTTTAAAATGACACGAGATAACAGCGCTGGTAATTTTTAAACATTGAATGAACGCTAGAGTTATAGCTTGTTTTAACCCAGTTTAGGTTAGTTGTGGAGGCTGGGAGGAGTAGGAGGCTTACATTTTTTCCTAAGTATTATTAAGATACAATAGTTATCTGTCACTTTTATATTTTGAAGTCGGTTTTATTTTTGTCAGCAAGTTTTATTTATTTTAGTCTTTTTAGGGTTCCAAAAATGGCAAAAAACGGAACCCTTATGGATTCGTCATGTCTGTCTGTCTGTCCGTCCGTCTGTCACAGCCACTTTTTTCCGAAACTATAAGACCTATACTGTTGAAACAAGGTAAGTAGATGTATTCTGTGAACCGCATTAAGATTTTCATACAAAAATCGAAAAAAAAAACAATAAATTTTGGGGGTTTCCTATACTTAGACTAAACTCAGAATTTTTTTTCATCAAACCCGTGTTTTTTTTAATACGTCATTATTCGTAAACCGCAAATTAATTTTCATTCAATCAACTCACATCGATCAAAGTTACAACGAACTGCAAGAACTTTTATATTATGTTACTTGCTGCTACGGAACCCTTCATGGACGAGTGCGACTCGAACTTGGCCGCTTTTTTTGTTTTTTTTTTTTTTTTTTTTTTTTATGCCACTGGGCCGACAAACAAGCAGACGGTCCACCTGATGGTAAGTGGTCACCGCCGCCTATGGACATTTGCAACACTAGGAGCATCGCCAATGCGTTGTCGACCCTGAGACGTGAAGTTGTTAAGTCTCATGTGCCTGTAATTTCACCGGCCCCCTTACCTTTCTAACCGAAACACAGTAATACAATTGCACTACTGCTTCACGGCGGAAATGGGTAAGGTGGTAGTACTTCCCCGGACGAACTCTGCACTAAGAGCTCTACTACTCTTTTGTGTAGGATTCTACCAGATACTCAAAGTCGTCTATGTATACTATACTTTTGAAAATAAAAAAGTACTTATCCAAACTTGATAAAACTTATATGGGACCACCTCTCGTAATTGAGAACCTCCTCCTTTTTTGAAATCGGTTAAAAAGACATACCTAAATAAAACATTTTTATTAAAATAAATTGGTTTTATTGTTGTTATTTAAGTCACCTTCTTTATTATGTATTGGTATAGGTCGCATCTAATCTACGACTTCTCACTCGTAAAAAATCATAAAGGCCTACCATTTCGGGTTTAGTGTTAAAGTTGTTGATCAAATTATTAATAATGATTAAGTATAAGTTATTTACTAGATATGGATTTAGATATAAGCGCTGTGATTTATAGTGTCTGCTTCTTTCTACTCCGATGCAAGCTAAGAAACACTCAGTTTGTTTCAAATTAAGCATTGGTAAGTATATTCATTATAATAGGCCTTCCTAAACACTTATGAATGGGTAGACTAACGCAGCCTCGGAAGGTAGCTTTTGCTGAGGAGAGTCGAGAGTAAGCTCTGTTGGTTAGGAAGTGAAGTTAACTGGCTATCTTAAGTACTAGATGGTTTTTAGAGTAGTAAAGCTCTAAGTGTGTTTGTCCGGGGAAGTACTACCACCTTAATCATTTCCCCTGTGAAGTAGTGGTTTTGTGGTGTGTTTTGGTTAGAAAAATAAAATTTCACTGGCGGCGGTGAAATTACAGGCACATGAAACTTAACAACTTCACGTCTCAGGGACGACAACGAATTGGCGACGCCCCTGGTGTTGCAAAAGTCCTTATTAAAATTATTATCGGCCCAGGTGGTATTAAAAAAAACTGCCTATCCATACTTATGTATAGTTTCATCATAGGGGAAGGCAAAGTCATTCTCATAGTTAATTAGCATAGTAAGTTCCAGAACTACACAATCAAGGACGTTTAAATTTGTGGAATATTATTACATAGGCACCTACAGGCCTACAGCAAAGGTACCGCCTGTGTATCCATACCATAAATGGACCTATATGCCAATACCTCCTACACGTGCAACTTGTACTGTAATACTTATCAACATAATAATAAGGTATGCAATTATAATAAAGAACATGAGTAACACTTCCTATTTATATCGATCACATACCGATCTAAAGCAGTTAGGTAGTACCTAATTTTATTAAGTGGGTGTTTGTATTTACCCTTCTTGCTGGTGGTTTTACCTACCTTCCTGAACGTACTAATGTTTTCCTTGGAATCAAAATTCCTGTATTCTAGATTAGAATATATTTTTCTGACTGACAATTTTCGCGCCATTTATGGAGCTGGAGTCACTATGAATCAATTACTTGCTTATGTACTTAAATGGAAGGAGATGCTTAGAATTTTGGAGAGGACCAAAAATACTAGGTTAACTCGAGTGATTCCAAATGATTCGATGAAATCGACCAGTTTGTTATAAGGTTATTGTGATAAGGTTTTCAAGAAATTAATATGGTGTCAGTTTGTAGAGTTAGTGTAATTTTCACAAATAGTGACAAATTGCTGAAACAATTCTGAATACAGCGAGGTATTTCATCTCTCTGTATTATCTCTAACTATAAACATAGTGAGTATTATTTTCTTGTGCATATTTTACGGGTTAGTATAAATGATAATGACTATCTCGTTATATTTACAGTCAGATATTAGTTAAGTAACTTGCAACCGGCGTTTTCTATCTACATAGTTAGCGAAACGACGTAGCCAAATGACGTCATAAGGCCAAGGTAACCAGCTAGTTTTTCTGCAATGCTTTAGTCATTACCGTCCTGGACATGTCTTCGCGTTAAATTACATCCAGGCATTTGTTGACACATGAGTTGCCCAATAAAAATATCACAATGAATAAGATTATCGTATTTAGGTATTGTGTTGATTGCCTTAAAGAGAAGAGACAAATTCAGGCGAAATGATTCATCAATATCATGAGTTTGTTCTGACAGCGTCTTGCTCCTTCACGGCGCCTTCCTTTGCATCGCATGCTTCATGGCAAGACAAGGATGCCCGATATTCAACCACTATGAAGTACTACCTACTTCTAAACTATCAGGCATGGTAATTGGCATGGCGTTGGCAGACGTGGAATGAGCGAGAAGCAAAGTGTGGGCCGCGGGCCGAATGACGCCGAGCGAGTCTGCGACGGCGTTCGAACATGAGGCTATTTAAAACTGTGCGCAGGCCCCCTGGCGCCGAGTCGACGACTAATGATCAGTCAGTGCTGCCTTGTCTGCCGTTGAGTGCGTAGCGAAACCGTGATCTGTGTTTACACAAGAACATTTAGTGTTTGTTTAGTTACAACGATTTTACATTATACACATTAAAATGGCCGACAGTGGTCTGAAGAGGAATATCCCAATTAAGCTTGGTGACTTTTCTGTCATTGATACCGAATTCTCAAGCATTAGGGAGAGGTTTGACGCTGAAATGAGAAAGATGGAAGAAGAAATGAGCAAATTCAGATCGGAACTAATGAACAGAGAAAGCAACAACTTTTTCAAGAGCACCACAAGGTACCTACCCAAATATTATACAGTTTAAAATTAACATAATATTAAAAAATATCTTATAAGAATCTTATGCCAACTTTTCAAGATATCTTGTGAAAAGTTTGCCCGCAAAGCCAAATTGTCGAGAACATAAAACGGTGACCAGGTACTCTTAATCATCTGGATTATGACGCGGAGATATTTGTGTGGGTGTATAGTAGGTATAAGCCGAGTACCTAGTCGCATGGTCTCATTATTATTCCGATCGCAACAGTTACGTAGGTATATGGCCTGTTTTCCTTAAAGGGAATCTTGAATAATGAGTTCGGGGGTTTCGCAAGAGTTACCCACCTTGGGCGGTCTCGACGATGAGTCCTAGAAAGTATATTCAAAAGGCATTATTCGGGTTCACTTGGCGGAACGGCATCAACTGCAGACATCTCAGTCGCGTCCATTTAAAGCGTGCAGCGATACGTAAGCCCGACGCGGGATGATGTCATAAATAGAAATAGCGCCGGCTGCGCTCACTTACCAGAATTTGTTGCTAAAACACAGGAATGCATGAAATTGTAAACAGTGTTTATTCCATGAATCGAATGATGACGTATACCTTGGTCACATATCTTGACGATTGTAAATCTTTAGAATATGCCGCAGACATTTTGGTCTTGCTTTAAGTTTTTATCAATTGTTTTAGTTGATTACGTAAGTTTAGATATCTACGTAAGCTTCAGTATACTTATAATATGTAATAACTGATAAGAAAGTTTACTTATTTAATACCTACCGTGTAGGTTAGGTTACAGGTTGATATAAAACTTGAGTCAATAAGATCACATGGGAATTTTCTCTGAGGTTTTGTATGTATTTTGAATCACAAAATAAGGGCAAAATACCAATGCAAATTGGGTGTTCAATTCTTCAAAGGATATCGATAACGGATTATCCGATTGCAGAAAATGCTAATTGGCATTCGTGAGCCACGTATGAATCCTACAAATGTATTGTAGTAGGGAATAGTATATAGGTAACGTACTTTCTTTAATCCTTAAAAGTCACTAGGTAGGTTCCTAGTAAGTATCAGGTTTATAATTCATATTTGAGGGTATTGTTCCATTGTCAGTAGGTATCCAATAAAAATGCGCGTCGTATTTTTTTACTTATGGTAAAGTAGAACCTACAACTGCGAAGGTAATTAGTAAACTAAACAAGGGCATTTCAATAAATGTATAACCTGGTTGAATTCATAGAAATATCATTCAAGAAAACTGGGTAGTAATTGTTTATTCAACGCTGGGTAGGCAACAGTAGGTATCCAGTTATGTTGGCGCCGACAGACGGGCATGCTGAAGTTATGTTTACGGCATGAATACGTGACCCAGTTGGAGCGAGTGAGTTGGTGCCGTTTCAGCCACGGATCTTGTGATGCAATAATAGCCTTCACTATAATACTTATCTGCAGTTCATATAGCTGCGTAGGATGTCGAAACATATCTCCATGCTAAGTACAGAATATTGGGTACAAAGCCACATACTTGGCGTGGTTCGATCTGTCAAAACAAACGAGTATATGCATACGAATATTACGATATGTTGTCAATTAAATGTCGTCAAAGATATTTTAAGTTTATTGCTCAATCATCTAAGTGTGGGCTTTACTTTTTAACTGGTCCGCCCATACTGTGCGAGTTCGTTCACAATCACCTGTGTGGGTTGAGTATTTCAGCAAGATCGGGCTTATTTGGACATGCTACCAACCTTGTTATTAATAAAGGTGCGATCTAACTCAAATACTGTAGGTACAAAGTTTTTGACACTTTCAACAGTAAATTGTGTTTAGTGCCTTAAACAAACTTTTACAAATATTGTTATACCGTGCCTTAACACTCAGCAACAAAACGGTCGTTCATTACACAGGTTTATTACAACTCGTTACTGAAAAACATTGACGTCACGTTGTTATTTACAGTGTCTACATCATCCCAAGTACACATAACGATACACACTTTTTTATAAGGTTTAACTTCGTATTCATATTAAATAAACACGTTATATTATATATGCTTTTATAATACAACAATATCATCAATATAAATAGAAATATAACATCTATGTTTATTTAATTCATCGATATTTATAGTCGGTAATCATATTAATATTTATTATGAATATACTTTTCATACTGAAAATTAGGGATAGTGTAGCTCATTATATTATGATGGTTCATTAGAAATATTGTTAAAAAAATACTTTGAATTTATATTAATTATCATAGCACCCAACACTAGAAACATAACTAGTGTCTCTTTATTATGATTATTAGGTGATAAACATACTATTAATTACTTTCCAATTTGTCAATCTGTTAGGGTACCCTTGAAAACAATTGTCTAACAACTAAACCTTATGCTTAAATTAAAACTAACAACGAATATTGCTTTTTGCATGTCTTACAATTTCGAAAGTGTTTCCTCTGGAGGAGTAACGAAGTCGTCAGAGAGGTAAATTGAGCGAAATTACAACCATAATGGTCCACATGTATTATGTATGTATTGTGATAATTCTTATGTTAGTTTTATGCATGTACCTTCGTTAGTTTGTATGCATTCAATGTAGTTTATCATGCTTGAAATGTAGTTTAGACCACATCATTATTATAATGATTGATTATGAAACTAAATAAAGTAGCTACGTAAATCAATTAAAATATATTGTTTGTATACATATGTTACAATAGTTCGAGCAATTGTAGTGCTAACAATTTAAAAATAGCTGTAACCCTAAGTTATAATGGTGAAGGATACTGCACATCTAAGTAATCAGGGCTTCGCTGTGGGACTTCAAGGCGTGCATGACTAAAGCAGGACCTTCACAAATTAACACTCCCTTATTCACAGATTTACAAAATCAGGTCAAATTTAATTATCTTGTGTTACCATATTGCATCTACTTTTAACCTTACCCTTCGATTCACGAAATTATTCTTTTAGCTTGATGCACTTGCAATACCTTGATATAAATTTTATATTTAAACATTGGTTTAACTACGCAAGCATCATTAATTATATGGTCACGAATATCATACAAAGATCGTTATTTGCACTAACAGTTTATAGGTTCCAATAAAACCTTGCTATTTGGAACATCATTATTAGCGACAGATTTCACATTACACCAACGTAAATTATCGTAGTATCTACCTATAAGGGATTTTTTTGCTTGTCAATGGTCATTCTACTCTGTAGATAAATTTTACTGGTACATCTACATTTTGCATATAAGCGCTTCGTGAATGACGTTTCAGTCACGGCAGCGGGACCGAATCATTTCGGTGCCCATGTTACATCTCGTCAAAAGTCCTGCGTGACCTGCGGTACCATGAAATATTGCATGTGCCTAGCGATTCCGCTTGGTTTTACTGAGACCCAAAGTATACCAACATGTAAGTAAGTGCATGACTGCGATGCGGTATTGTTTCGAAACCGAGCCCAATGTGCCGCGCTGTGCCGCTGTACCGACCAATCAGAGTAAACTCATGAATATTAATATTATTTGTTATTCTTATGGTAAAGGGTCATTATGTACTGTTATGTATTTTTAGCATGTCAAACCTGTTTTATAGTTTATAAATCATTTTTTTAGCATTATACTAAGCTAAATTAGGTACACTACGATATTGGTTCAAACGAAGATAATTGAGATGACCTTCGAAAGTCACTAAACTGCCAAACCCCATCACACGGTACCTTATTATTAAATGAAATCGCACTATAGGCTTCAATAGCGGGTATAATCAAGTTCATTCAGGTCGATATTGTGTTTAGGTCTCCCATTGATCGGCCAATAAATTGATGAAATTATTTCTTACAATGGTCACAAACTACATTGATAATGTACCAAGTATAATATCGATGAGGTCATTTGTTGATAGTGACCTTGTATTTGTATCTGCATTGATGACATGAGCATGACATCAACTGTGTGATAATCAACTTCAAACGCGGAAAAATTAGGTATGCATCGAGCAAAAGTCAATAGTTATGAGGACATAACAAAATAATTTTATGTAGCATTTTTATATAACCTTACAATTTACGAATAAAAAGATGTGTAGGTGTTAGCATGTCATAGGAATGATTTGTCCAAATAAATGTTGTTTTCTTTTAATTGGGGTAGGTAGGAAGTCTATTTAGGTATCAAATTCTTTGGGTATACACTCGCAATATTAGCAATTACTTAGTACAGTCTATAATATTGCGTAAAAGTAGCATGTCGATGTCAGTAAAAAAATATTTAATGTATTGTGGAGGATATTTTGCTAAAAGTATTTTGATACTAATCTAATGTTGAAATGCACTTTCAATTGAAACGACTGTATGCATGCTATATGGTGTTTATGGTATTGTTATTTTGTAGTCATATTGTATGTAGTTGCTGTATCAATAAAGTGCTGAAAGGTACCTACAGTCTGTCGAGTTGGTTACCACGTACCTACTCGAATGGGTATTATAAAAACATTACTATCAAGTGCAAATTCTAGAAATATAAAAATGGATAAGCGTTATAACAAGTGGATTAACATGCCACGCTAATTTGCACCCACATCCCACTGTTTAAGTACCTAATTCACATGTCAACAAATGAATATCACGATTATTGTTAATTCAATGTAGAATAGGTATCTAATTAATCGCACCACCCAAATTTCACTTCGGTACTGGTTATATTTGATTGCCAATTAATTCACGTAAAAACAGCACTATCGCGAACAATGATACCTACCTACACTTATTTATAGTACACCCATCGTAGTTTTGGGAATTTACTTACAATAACAGGATACTGAGTCAATGATGATTCTTATTTCGCAGCTCGACCTCATCCACACAACACAGTGACAGCAGACAATTGGCTGAACCCAGCCATTGGGACAGCCTAAACTCACCTCTGATCCAGGATGAGGGTGATGGCAAATCATTGAAGCTCCGCTTCGATGTCAGCCAGTACACTCCTGAAGAAATCGTCGTTAAGACAGTAGACAACAAATTATTGGTAAGTGTTTTAATTTAAATCAAAATATATCATACGATATTATAATTTAACAAAATGTTATATTTTAATAGAGTAGTTATATAGCCGCGAACTTACTTTTAGTAATGTCTGAGTGAATTCCTAAGATTGAATATATGTCATATGTTCATCGGTATTTACCACCATAAGTACCTTATTAAAACAACAATTAACAATGTAGTTATCAGGTTTCGTCATATAAAAACACCATCACAATTTGACGATCCAGCATTTTCGTAACAAGGCGTACGATGCCTAGTTCTAATAAAATGTTTATATATTCACTCACCACTTATCTTCCTTCAGTCTAGTTCCCGGGTTCGACTCCAGTGTAGAGCAATATTTAATCGCAGTTTCATTGTTACAAATGTTAGCCCTCTACCAGTGATTTATTAATTAGGATTTGTGATGTAGACAAAAGCCAAAATTTTCATAACTCATCATATTTCTCTGTGGGCATTCTTCGGTTAAATGAGGGTCTAAGCACTAAGACATTTGGCCACCTCTTTGGGGATGACGGGTGCTACGATATTTTAATATATACCTACTATAATACAAATAAGGTACTTTCGTTACCCCACCCAACTCAGGTTATAGGAATGGTATAAAAAAGCAACACGCGATTGCATGACTTTAACCGCAACAATTAACGCTGTTGCTTTACTATATGTGTTTATGTATTTGATACATATTTATATTTCCATGTGAGGTAATGGTGTTAGCCAGTGGGTAGAGCAGGTACCTACCTAAATCAATGACAACGTAGTTTTGGCCCACTGGACGATTTTTCGTTTATGTTTTTACGTTACTTTGTCACGGTCTCATGAACATAAATAATTCTAGCAAAATGAAGTGTTTAGTTGAGTCGAGTTTATTTACGCTTAGTAACGAAGTAAAAAATGCTCCTGAAAACAGGCAATATGCCAAGAGACATACATCTACCTAAAGCTTTTGTGCACGTTGGTATTTAATTTTTATCGAGGTTAACAATATGTACATGTCTGAGACGAGACATAAATTCCTGCATTTTAAGAGCGAGATGGATGAAGTTTTAAAAATGAATGTTATTTTTTCAGGTCCACGCCAAGCACGAGGAGAAATCGGACACAAAGTCGGTGTACAGAGAGTACAACAGGGAGTTCCTGCTGCCCAAGGGCACGAACCCCGAGGCCATCAAGTCGTCGCTGTCGCGGGACGGCGTGCTCACCGTGGAGGCGCCGCTGCCGCAGCTCGCCATCACCGACAGGAACATCCCCATCCAGAAGCACTGAGCGCAGAATCTCTCGCTAGCGGTCCACTAAGACAGCAGCTATTCCATACTACTGTTAATAATTTATTTTAATTTACGTTTTATAAATTACTGTAAGAGGAGCAATTGGCGATATTTATTTTAGAATCTTATAGTGAATCTCAAAATTAATTAACACTCGAATCTTATAATCGGTCAATTAGTCTTCTCGAGAATTCCATCCTTAGTTATGGAGCACATTTGCATGTTTAAATGTTGCTTTAGTGCTGACATTTGCTTGCATAGTGATTGTTAGGAGTCCGTGCATTAATGCATTTTTTTAAATTGAATAATATATAGAAAGGTCATTTGATTTAGTGAACTTTAATTTAAAGGTACCTACCTAAATAAGGAAATAGTTGTGTTGATACACAAACGGCCTAAAAAAACTTATGAAATGGAGCTTATGCGTGTTCACTGCGAAAATAAATGTTTGGATCTTTCAAAAAAATACAGAAGAAGGATTCATTCGCAATAGAAAATAATTACAACGACGGTTGAAGAAGTGTCTTAATAATCATACATGTAATGTATAGAAGTCCATTTTTGCTTAACACAAACTGCAATTTGCAGCGATAACAAGCATGTTATATAAATACATACACTTTTAACAGCTTTTAACTTGATACACATTTATATATTAGTACAAACAGTTGTTACGAATGTTTTAGATGTCAATAAAATTTGAAAATGCTTTTGTTCTTTATATATCTCCTTTGAATACCCACCCAATGAATCACACTGAGTCCCCAATAAGGATGTACCTAATGATAAAATTACCATAGATTTTACCCAGAGTCCTTATACACTTATTTTAAAGAAAAACTGAGAGATTTGTTTGTTTTAGTTCCGTCTAATATACCAAGTTGGGCACACCACTGGCACAAATGTGAAATATAGAGCGTTAGCAACATAATATATTGAAAAGGAAACGGATGTAGGTAGTCATTATTAGAAACAGTCCGGTATAAAGTACAGACCAAACGCGCCATGTTTCAATTGGAAAAGAAAAACACCCAATATCAACATCCACTTATTCAATCAAACGACCTACTTCAATGTAGGTAGGTACGGCTCCATTACACGGTCACTATTAGCATAACATTTACGAAAACCAGAGGTTTCAGGTTTCCACAATGGTTATGCCTACCATACCATTCCAATAATGAAAGTGGCATTATAAATTATTGAATGATACCTAATGTTTCCATCCAGTGGAGCCGTTCTTTTATTCGTTTTCCTTCCTACACGTGTAGGTATTCGTATTGTACATAAACGGTTAGTTTTTAACCTACCAAGCCCGGATCCACCGTTGTGGGCGCGATGGGCATGCCCACAACCCTCATAGACTTGTGACGTCACACATTCAGGTCGAATATCGATTTATATAAGGTCGATTTTGTATCCAATCTTCCAGTCTTTATAAGAAATACAAAACCTCCTTTTTTTGGGGAGAAGGTTGCATAGTCATTTTAGACGTATTTTGAAGGTCCTATGCACTATATTGATCATGAACGAGTTCATCCGACTCGCATCTGGTCGATTTTCTGATGGCTGTGACCACAACCTTTTTTTGGGTTGTACCTACTTATTCTGTTAAAGCACTTATTAAGTATGTGTACTTAAGTTGTTAACAATATAAATAATGTTTAAGGTAATAATATGTATTGGAAAAACATACATACATGATTAATTTATTGATGCTGCTGAAATATAAAATAAGTCACACTATTATGCTAATACTATAAATACACAAAGTATGTTCATAAAGTGTAGTGGTTTATATGAGTAGGGTAAACATGATTAGTGGTCATGGATGACCAAACAGCTGAACATTGCGCAGGCTAGTGAATGATGTGCGCAACTATTAGCGGCGATGACTTATCATCAATCATAAACAAACTCTAATTAACGCTGACTACTGTCTGGCTTCAACATCATTGCCAAACGCATCCCAACGGATATAGGTGACAAGGACAGCCTGCTTTAGAATTTGCGACAGTAATTCTTAATTTTGCAATTTGCCGGTTGTGTAGGCAAGCGTTTTTGTAGGTATGTCAAAGTGGATGACTTGTCCGTTTAGAAACTGGGGTAATGAATAAATGCCGTGTGCCGTTAGCCTTGGCTGTGCCAGTTGTTCAATTTAACACGTCATACATTATGACAGCGGTATGCAAGTATTTCAATCAAGATTTGAATCTAGGGTTGTGTCACACCACATTTATTTCAACTAGTTGAAGAATGGGTAGGTTTATTTTATCTTTAATTATTTTTAGCGGTTGCCAATAATTCTTGGGAGGAAATACTGTTTTCGGAGATATAGATGCCTATTTTTACCAATCCACATCCAATTTTCAATAATCTAACAATAATAGCCCATAAGTTACTTTAGGAGCTGTGTTTGCATTATCTTTGTGTTAAGGGTGCGAAATAAGTAAATTAATCAGTTAGTAAGTAGGTCTAATAATAGATGGGGAAAAAGATTATCCAAGATCACATCTAAGTACTGGTGCGCTTCCCAATAGCACAACCTAACACTTCCTTTATCATTAGTACGCTGGTCAGACTACGGTAAGCATTATATTTGGCGATTAGTGATTGGGCTGTGTTGTCGATCGTGCAGCGCGTCTAGCGGACTGTAGAAAAATAACAAATTATTTACTTTACCTGTTTGTTGGAATGTCGATTACGTCACCAAAATTCTTTTCACGGTAGGCGTATTGAGTCGGAAGGAATCGCTGGACGCAAGTGGGTTAAGGCGGGTCCTTGTGGAAATCGATGGGGTAGACAGGCTTTTAATTATTATTTAAAAAAAAATATAGTGCCCTCTTCAGGCCTAAACTGTATAAATGGTTATGAATTTTGATGTCTACGTAACAGTTTAAAGACAAGGTTAGTTTGTCATTTATGCAATGTAAAAATTAAGAATACTAATACTGAACACTAAAAGGGAGAGATTACCATAAAGTAATTTCAACAATAAACATTTATTTCTTTAACAAGTTACTTAAAAAGTTTTTGGTATTGTAGACTAAAAAACCTAGAGAGCAAACCATCACAACTTCACTGATATATCCCAAGAATATTTGGTGAGTAGACTTGTCTCTGATAAAATCCGCTGGCTGAGGGTTACTTCTGTTAATCTGCAAGAAAACGAAAAATACATATCAGCCATAATAAGTAATTAACTCATTGTATTTTTAATGTGAACTTACTATTTATCCTCTACTCTAACTAATTGACACAGGCGTGACTTGCGGAAATCCATTGTAAGATTATACAAGAATAAATATCAAGTAACTAATTCCGCTCGATCTCCTTCTCTGTCAAGTCCCAAACAAGGAAACTCAACAGGAAATCGACACGTGTTTCGCTTCTACGCGAAGCATCTTAAGGACTATTAGACCCGCTGCCACTGAGTCGACACACTAGCCACAGATACGTGTTACCTCGCCGACCGCCTGCGTTGTGGGAGTTCCACTGTGAGTAACAAACACAGCATTTTATTGTAAAAATATTTTTTTTTTATACCACATGGGCCGACCAACAAGCCCACGATCCACCTAGTAAGTAGTAAGTGATCATTGCTTATGAACATTTGCAACACCACGGGCATCGTTGTCGACCCTAAGATGTGGAGTTGTTAAGTCGCATGGGGCTGTAATTTCACCGGCCCCCTTTACCTAAATAACAGTAATACAACTGCTTCACGGCGGAAATAGGTAAGGTAGTAGTTCCCTGGACTAGAGCTTCATTAAAAATTTTTTTTTAGCGTAATCGTGAAGGCGTATTTTTTAGTTTTTCAAATCACTCGTCCTGAAGATCGTGGTTAGGATAATGGGGCAAACTATTTAAATTATTGCATTGTCATTGGTCCTTGATAAGTCCGCAAAGTTTAAATTTAATTCGACGTTTTGAAGTGGGTTAAAATCACGATCGAAGATTCCGGTACAATGAAACACATAGTACATAATATTCAAAATTCAAAGTACATAATTACCTTTAAGAGTATCTGCTTCATAGTCTTCATTTCTGTTCTAATGCTGTTTATATTAGTAACATTTTTCTTAGCGGCCGTTTTCATTTTTAGCAGCAGTGGTGAATCAGGGGGTTCAAACTTAATTAGATTTTGTACCCTGCCATATTCGCGCAGTGTGTATTGCAATGTAGCTTCCAAAACGTACAGCTGGTGTAAATGGTTGCCCATTGTTGTTAAACAGTCTAACACGCTGCAAAACGGTACAAAGTTTATTACTGCACTTCGGACTTTTACAACGTGTTACAAAATACCGCGTAAATATATAATGAACTATCAAAGCCAAAAACCCTAGCAAGCTGTCATGTCAGGGAATCACATTATTTAACAGAAAGACCTATATACCTATTTTACCTAATAATTGTCTACTTTAATAGTTTTTCTATTTTTCATTTTCATAAAAATCTGTTTTTTAATTTTTTGGTTTGCATATATTTATTATTTATATACTCTATCTAAATTTATACTTGCTGTAGGATTACAGAGTGATTAAGTAATTTAATATTATATGGGTAGTCTTACTATCATAGTTGTCCTGTATGCAGAATGTTGCTACTTACAATCGAGACAAACCTCCATGGTATTTTAGATTGTAACAGTAAATGTGATAAATAATATTTAGAAGTAAGTTAAGGTAACTGTTCAATAAATTCTCACCTATAATTGTCAGCTTTTCTTGCATACAATCCTGCAACAGCATTAAGTTTCCATCCCCTCAAATGAAAGTTGCGCAAGCCTTGTATCAATCTTTGCCTTTCATATGGCATATCAATGCCCATTTTAATCATATCGTTTTCCTCTAGTAGTAGGAATGTTCGCAAATCAATTCCACTCTTGTATAATAAAGATCCTAAACGCTCACTATTCATCCCGTAAAGCAGATGTGAAATCTCACTGGTGTAGCATAGCCTAAAATTAATATAAGTATGTGATTAATATATTATGACAGGCCAGTTGGCTTGGTGATTAGCGACTCTGACTCCCAAGCCGAAGGTCGCGGGTTCGATTCCCACCCAGGACAAACATTTGTGTGCAAGAACATGTCTGTTTGTTCTGTATCTGGATGTAAATATCTATAAAAAGTATGCATTTAAAAAAAAGTAGTATATCAGTGATCTGGTTTTCATAGTACAAGCTCTGCTTAGTTTGGGACCAGATGGCCGTGTGTAAAGAATGTCACAGGATATTTATTTATTTATTAACTGGAATCTAGTACTAGAATACTATAAATATCATTATTATTGTTATTACATTTTCAGGATTTGTTTATGAAAAATATTGAGTTATTTTTTCTGATATATTTTTTTCCATAATTGCTATATGGATTGCCAAATATACCGGGACCAATAAACCTCTCTATACAAAGTGTTCGCATCAAATCGTAACAGCATTATAGGAGTTTTTGTGTTTGTTTATTTATTATTTTACTACTAACGTGAGGGATAACATCACAATCCTGTGGTAGTACTTTGTAGTGCACGCATGCTTGGCTACCAACTTCAAGTGGAGGATCTATCGCCAAACACCTGTTGATGATTCTACAGTTGCTCATGATAGGCAGTTCCCTTCGAGGCTTTCTATGCTTACCACCTGTAGTCTCATCATTATGAGTAATGTGAGCACTAGGCAAGTAGGGTCCAAAACAAACTTGTATGTAAATAAAATATTAACCACGTATTTTGACCCCAGATCGATGATTTGATTTTAATTTGACTTGACTAGACAACATGATACTTTTAGGCATCTCTGAGAGTGGGTCTTGACAGACTGACGTACGAGCAAGGAGTCATCATATAATGGTTCCTTTTTGCCTTTTGAGGTACGGAAATCTAAAAAAAGGTACCTACTTACTTTTCACCTTGCTTGATTCCAGGGTAAAATTCATGCCACGTACTAAGCTGGTTATTGATAAATGTGTTTCTCTCTAGTTCATCATTATTATCATCAATATTCAGGTGCTTGTGTAATATTTCCTCAATGTTTTTATAGTCGTGTGAGTTGGCTATGTCTAATGGTTTTCTACCATACTTGTCTACTACGTTCAGCCTTGCGCCTTGGACAATTAGCAACTCCAAGATTCCTGGTTGATTATGGTGCACTGCCCAGAAGAGTGGCTGCAAATTACTTTTTAAAATTAATCAAATTGTTTTGTGATGCAAATGTAATAGTTATTTTTGACCAGCTTTTCACCTGGGCTTCACGCGCCTGAATTTTATGAAATTATTTACTACTTTATACTTTTTTTATAACCATATTGTTGCGAAGTTCACAGCTCAACTTGAGTTAATTAAACAGTGTTCTTGAATGAACAACCCATCAATAAATTTATTATTTATGTGCCAACTTACTGTCCAACCTTGTTGATCCCTCATTTCAATATTCACTTTCATATCAATAAGCTTCTGTACAACAGCTACTCGTCCACTGCTGATTGCCCTCATGAGTGGAGATTGTCCATGTTTGTCACCAACATTCAATATGCAATCTTTCGCAATAAGATTTGTAACAACATTGTAAATAGTTTCATCATTGGCACTAGAGTTTGAGCATGCAGCCATGACTGGTGTCACAGAGTCTGCAATATAATGAAGAAAACAATGTAGTACAGGAGACAACCAGTATTATGCCAGTACTATTTATTTGAACACTTTGCAGCACAATTGGATTTTCATTGCACTGGCCCAGTCAATGCTTTTAACTAAGTACAAGACTTGCAGATATTTTGATAAGTGCACTTCTCCTTCGACTTGCTGTACTAGTATAGTTTTTCAGACAACAGTTTCATTTATCAACCAATGATTTCTATGCTGTATCCCTCTCTGACCAACTTGTCTAGATGCTTTGAAGAAATGAAGTATGTACTAGCAAATTAAACCTCTAAAATATACAGTATTTGTGCTATGTTGAAGCTAATTTATAAGTTACTAGCTGTCCCCCAAGGTATCACCTGCATTTCTGAGGGATACAAGGGTGCTAGCTCTAAAAATATGCATGCAAATTGTATGATGTTAACACCTTACTTAGCCTCCTCTAAGGATGAGTGCAATAAAGTTAAAACACTCTTTATTTCTTATCAAAAGCCTAAATAATAATATTAATTTTCAACTCCCCAACTTCAGCATTTATGGATTTTTCTACCCTATTAAAGATTCCTTCTTGAGACAAAAGATTGAGAAAAGAAGAAGCATCAATGTCCTTCCCAGGATATAATCTAAATCGTTGACAAATTTCATAATGATCTGATCAGCTGGTTAGATGTGAAAAGGTAAAAACACAGTTACTTTTGCTTTAACAATATTAGTATAGATGTACATTTATAATTTTGTTAAATTAAGGAGGGTTTTCCTTTGAACCATAAGAAATACTATAATTTTAAATTAAATAATTAATTAAAAAAGAGAGATAAAGTAACATCCATAAAATAAGACAAAAATGAAATTAAGTTTTTCTAAGAAAAAAGACATATAATCCACTGTTAAATCAAAGCTATCAATGAATTGGTATTAGAGGACAACATAGGGGCATATTTGATTCTCATTTGCTTCTACTATGTGCCACTTGGCTGACTGATGTAGCCTAACACAAAATTTAATTAAGCTAATATATATTACCACATACATACTTGATAAATATTTTTAAAAGGAATTCAACTTACCAGCATGTAAATTTGGATCTGCACCTTTTTCCAGTAAGAGCTCCACAATTCTATCTTGAGCATGGAAACAAGCATGCATTAGTGGAGTCCATCCACTGTCCAGTTTCATGTTAACATTGTCATTGAGGTCTGAAATTATTATAGTTAATCAATTAATCATTACATTATGGTACAACAGGTAATCAAGGATTTATTAAAATGTATTGTCGTCAGCTTTGGTTTATTTATGTATAAACTGGATATACTTTGAAGCTCACTTGAGAGATGCCACTACAACACAGCAGCAGCACAGCCAGGGGAACTGCCCTAGTATTTCACCGATTGGATTTAAAATGTTGATTCTCAATGAAAAGGTAGGTAGCATAGCCTGTAGCTTAGAATTTATGCCATTTCAATTTATATTTTTAAATTTCTCACCTAAACTAATTATATCTGCAACCTCATTAATATTTCCATTTAGTATGGCATCCTGTAACTTAACTTCTATATTCTTTTTCGCATTCTCTTGAATCGAATAATACTTTCGAGGCTGAAATTAAAAGAGACCAAGCAAGTTATATCTGATCAAATTAAAAAAAAAACAATAAAGACTGCAATGGAAAGTGGTTGCTTAACTATTTACCAGCTGAATTATTAAATAAAAGGTATGTTAATTTTTGTGGAGATAAAAGGTATGCGGTTTATTCTGGAATTTTTGAGTGATTTTCTTTTGCGGGGAAATAAGATATCGGTGCATTGGGACATTCAAATTAAAACAGTGCTCGATTTAAATCTGTCAATGAAAAATATTTATATTAGACTTACTCGTTTTTCAGAAAATCCATAATCATCGCTATCCGAATCGGAGTCTGAAAATCCGGCTGGCCTGAACTGTGCCATAATACTATTTTATTATGTGCTTTCCTGAGTTCTGTTTGCTAGAGTGACAGTGGCTTAGTATGGAGTGAAAGATTTAAATTAATTATTATGTTCCTTAATCATCTGAATTTATTTATTTATTTTTCGGCACAAGTAAAAGAATTGATTTAAATCATTCACTACCAGTACCACAGGTCCACAGATTATCCTTCGTGATCTATGCTATGAAGGTACCACAGAGTATATTATATATATTGAAAATACTAACAACTACCAATCTCATCTTACTCACTAGTAATTTTTTTCAATACCATAGCCATAGCACGAAGAGATTTTGTTCCGTGACCTTAGCCATGTACTATAAAACTGATCACAAACTTTAATTGAATCACTTGTCAGTAGAGATAGTATGTGAAAGAGAATGGTGTGTAGTTCCGGAAAATAGGTGCAAATATTATATTGAACGGATTGATACGCCCTATTGTTAAGAACATTCTGTCTGTCAGTTATTAAATTGTTCACAAAAACATCGATTGTGCTTAATGTTTTTATATTAAAAATATCATGAGAAGAACAAGATAGTTAAACGTAATCTCTTAATAATTTTGGCAGCACTTTGCTTGCCGCAAAGTGTCACTATATCAAAAGTCCGTGGCACGGATGTCGTGCACGGAATCCGTGCTAGTCTGCAATTTTTAACAGGGTTGTCAGATTTTTTATTTGGATTCAACAACAGTATAATTAGGTGATTAATCGTATCCAGAGCCCTAAGCACGAACGTCTTTTGCAAAAACCAATGCTATGGGAAATTGAACAGCTCGCAACGTTACGCTATGCGCGGTAATAAAACGTTGTAGATGAAACCGAAAAAAAAGAAGTTAAAAACAATCTTAATATTATAATGAGTGCAAATTGAGGGATGGTACAGAACGTCAAGTAGTTTTAATACAAATTTAACTGCCTACCCTCATTCGTTTAATATAAAAAAATAACCTCAAACTTTTAGCGCTTTCATTCAAATTTACTAATTAATTTATAATTTAAAATTGTGGCGCCACCCAAATTTTACGCATTACGACGACACTTTTTCATAGGTTCGCAGAGATAGTTCTCTTTACCTCTACCCTCCAGATTTTACTTAGATATGTTTAGTGTAGGTAAATGATTTATTATATTGCTTATAATTCATGTACTTTGGGGCGAAGATATAGATGTCTAGAAATTGCTGTTCTCTGCACAGGTGTCCCTTTCCATTGCTTGTTTAGGTTATTATTGTTTTGATTTTTTAAATTAATTTGACATGTAAAAATTTAAATAATATAAAATAAACACAAACTCTCATTAACTAAAATGTATCTTAATATGATTTAAAAAAAATGTAACCTTGCTGAATTTCATGCCAGTTCTTCTCAGTTGAAGGCTGACTTTCGTACCGCTGCGCTGGCAGCTTCAGTAGCTTTGGTCTACATAAGTGCGCTCCGGGAGAAGATAACCACAGAAAACATTTTATATATGGGTAAACGAAATAAATGGTTAAAAATTTTGAATGCAGATGATCAGCTATTCTTTTTAACGACCAATTCTTCCCTCTTTGTTTTTGTATGAAATAATCTTATTTTAGTGTTTTACAATCAGTGGCGCCCAAATTACACGAAATGTGACCTAGTGTTGAGAGTTCTCTATTTAATTTGGAATTAAAAATAAACTAATCAGCGATCTTAATTATTTGACCAGCCAGTAAGTATTAAGTAATTGATCATTCATGCAATTTATCAGTATTAATAAAAAGTCTTGGGCTAGAGAACTAAAAATATTATACTTTTTACAATTTACATGCAATATGTAAGTTATACTAGTTTGTTTGAAAAAATCTTGTGTTTTAATAAGCGTTCTTAATTATATGAACAAACTGTATACGATTACACAACAAATTATGAATTAATAATTATAGCGACTAACCTATTTTGATTTTCTATCGTAAAGTGACATTAAAATAATTTTAGTTTATTAATTTTCTCATTACTACAATGTCATAATTTGTTGTGGATGGTGGTAGATGATGAAGTAGAAGTTGTATCACTGCAACATTACTGACTAAGAAGTATCCTGTTTAGATTCTTATTACTATAAATTTTTTAAATTGGTGTTTATTTGAATTTATGAAAATTATATGTATTCGATAATAAGACATAGAGATAGTTACAAGTTCTGCTTACTTTGGGATCTATGAGATATTGAATTTATAGATAACTATTAATTATGTACATAACTATTGTAACTTTAAACGTGAATATCTCTATACTTCAATGTAGTTCAGATTAGGTGTCTTAGAGTGAAGTGTGCCCTCTAAGTGTCCAATAATTACCACTATAGGTCAAAATACTATAGTCTGGGGAAGCGTCACATAATAAATTACGCATTATACTTTTTAAAGTATATTTTTTTCGAATTATACACCCCTGCAATCCATGTATATTTGCCAGTCCAGTGGCAACTTATCAATGACCTTGATAAACTTTTACCTGAACAGAAGGCAAAAAACTTTTGAAAGGCATTTTATACTGCCTTTAGAACTGTGGGTATTGATTTTTTTAACCAAAATGAAGTCTTTTGGCGAGAGGTTTGGTTACGATAGGGTTACGTTAATACGTTTGATGACAGAGAGCTTCGAACCCTAGCTCATATAGGTTACAGGACTGTCTGTTGTGCAGTATGGGCTCGCCCATTGTCATGCAGAAGCACTGCAGTGCGACACAGAAACGAAGGGTTCAAAATTCCTGTGTCTGTTGAAGAACGAAAGGAATTATTCAGTTCGTGTGGCACCCATTTTACAAATTCTTTTAGCTTGCTTGTTAAAATTTCTTCCTTAAGCTCCCACAATCGCCTTTTAATTTTAATTCGTCGTTGTCGAGTTACATACGTTTCGACATCGTTTTCAGGTGACCACGGGATACTTCAGATCTCCGGGGTTAATTTATATGGATCACTCCGTGGTTTGCTCCGTATACGTTGATGATATTGCATAGATTTCCATGCTTTTGTAAATAAAATTCATTTGAAATTAGAATTCTTCGCAGAACAATAGATAAATTACATTTGAAACGGTGAATACCTACCTACTATATAAAATGGCAACGTTATTACCACCTATAAGTTACATTTCATTGTTGATATTTTGCGTTTACTATGCAAAAGTTTGAATGCCATTGAATAATGTGTTGTAATAAAATAAAAAAAAAATTAACTAATTTAAAAATTATGCAGTGACATTACATGACCAACCAAACGATCACTTTTGCTTTTAAATTAGTACTTTTTAAACTAAAAGGTGTGTGTGCGATTCACACACGATAGAAGTGAAACTTCAGTAAATCGACAAAAGAATGAGATGAATATATGTAACAAGGGTAGGATAATTACAAAGTTTATTTGTTTAAAAAAATGACAGGTAAGAGACACAAATACAAAAATGTGTAGGATGAAGCCGGCAAAGAATGAGAGAAATATACATATTGTATTTGTGTCTCTTACCTGTCGTTTTTTTCGTTGCATCCGGTTTGAAATCACAACGATTCTAAAGAAGTTTCACTTCTAAAATATTATTTATAAAAAACATTTTATAAAATTTTGAAAGTGCTAATATTTGAGATCCTAATATAAATCCGGAAATGGATATAAACCGCTTCTATCTTTTTCATAATTTCCATGATTTTTTTGCTGCGACAAATAACTTATATGTAGCGTTTTATTAGCGGAAAAAGATAGCTGACAAAAGAGTTAAAGCGGACTCCTTAAATTTATGAACGAGAGAGTCACGGTCTATATCTGTGATTCTGATATTTCTGAATCCAGTTCATCAAGCAAGATATAAAGCTGTTCTATGTTGCTCTGTGATTTGAAGATTAATAAAGGATGGCGAGCGAAACCTTTTCTAGGATTTTCAATGTTTGTATAATCTATGTAGACGAAACGAGATGATAAGATAGGTCAGCAGTAGAAACACGTCAAATGGTATGATGAAGATTGTGGGTTCAAATCGTGCAATGAGCCACCTACCCATCTGAGTTATAACAAAACCAAAGTTAAAAATCTATCCCGAATCACATACACTTGAGAGCCAGTTCTCTTCTAGGCTTTACCATTATCATCGTCACCACTAACCATGGTAAGATTGTGTTCGAACACAATCCTATACTTAGGTATACTATTATATTAGGTATATTATGTACACAATAAATCATAACATGACATTTGTAAAATAAATAGCAGTAACAACAAAGGTACTTAGGTTCAGAAATAAAAGGTGAAGAATCTCGAGTAAAAAATATGAAGTAGGTACAATTCTCAAGCTTGGAAGTTATTCGCGTCGTAAGGTAAGGATAATAGGCAACAGTTCCAATTAGGCGACGAGGGCGTTTGTTAACATTTAATTAATGCCTGGGAGCCATTGTGTCGGCGTCGTCGCCAAGCTCCAGGGTCGCCAGCTTCTACTGCTGTATCTTGAACCGCAGTTGCACTTCTATAACAGTAGAGCAATCTTTAAAATTTTATCGCTTAAATTTATGTATATGCATTACTGTGATATCCAGGCGAAGTAACATGTTACGGTTGGAACTTACAAAGTCCAAAGTAGAATTAACGATACGTAATACAAGTGTTGAAGGATTGGAAGGGTTCCTGCCCTAATGACAGAATGCTAATGATGCGTCATTAGAAGCAATGTCACTTTCTTCGTGAGACTGAAGTGCAATCATCGATTTTTTTAGGGTTCCGTGCCTCTGTGGGCAAAAATGGTACCCTTATAGGATGACTTTGTTATACGTCCGTATGTGTATGTCCATCTGTCCGTCTGTCCATTTGCCCCTTTTTTCTCAGAAACGCGTGAGGCATCAAGCTGAAATAAACACCAAATCCTAAAGTTTGCTACCCTTGAAGCAGTGAAAAAATCAAGCTTCTAACGGCGAAAGTTAATATGCAATCCCGATCGAAAATCCATGAATTGATGAACCTTTTGACAGTAATTTTATAACACGTAATGTAAAAATTCTACATCAATCTTGCGATTTTAGATCGGGATCGTATATTAATTTTGGCCGTAAGTCATCTCAATCTAAAGATAAGGCCGTTTATGCCATGTAGCATAACACAAGTAAAAGAAAACATCCGAAAACCTATAACTTCTTTTTGTGTAGTAACATCACAAAAAAAAATTATAAACTTATTTGCAGTTCTATTGGTAAACTGACCACGACCTATATCGATGTTTGGGAACAAGAATTCCAAAGACAAACTTATTCTCCTTCAATCCGATTTATTGTCCGTGGTTTTACAGATTACCTATACGGAGCCCCCGGTGCGCAATTCAGACTTGCACTGGTCTGCGTTTTTCTTATTATTCTGTTTCATCTGATTTGCGACTAGCGTATTGACTCGTTAAAGGCTCTTTGAGACAGAAATATATAATTATAGTAATTATTATCTCATTTCGCAATAAATTACGAAGAGGGCGGTGGGAGCCACATAAGTCATACTTGAAAACAGGTGGTGCTTGTGCGCCTGTTCTTTAACCTGTATTCGCGTCAGACTATTCTCATGTGCTTGTATCTCAATGATTATTCAAGCTACCTCCTTACATAATCCATTATTAACTTATGTGAGATAAATTGTGTCTAAACGTAACTAGTCATTAATCTTAATATTTATCAATTGAATTGTATTAAAAAAAGCAGTGGTTCGATTCCAGGCACTATAATTTATTTTTGAAATATAATATAAAAATATTTACTCTAAATTATATTTCTTTGTTTGCCCAAATACTCAATATCATATTTACTCGAATCTGTTCCTAAGTTATAACAAGGTTGGCATTTAGCGATAAATAACAATAATTGTTTTATTTATAATTCTTTATTGCTAGTCGAAGAAATGTTTGCGAATGTAATAAGGATTTTTCTCAGCGACGTAGAAGGTAAAAGATTTGATTTATCGTAGTGAGCTAGTGAGGCGCGCTGACCGCCCGCGCCCGCGCCCGTTTAGGGCGGGAGCTGCCCAGCCGCTCGGCCGCGCGGCCGCTCTAGCCCGCCCGGACGCGTTATTAAACTTTTCCCCATATTAAACATTCCGGAGACGAATACATTTTATTGTTGCCTCGGACCGACGTCAGAGGCCCCTACAAAGCGAAACTCAAAGACGGCAATTGCGAAATAAATTGAAAGCAATTTGATATTGCGTTGTAAGTAATAGCCGTCAGAACCCCGCAAGCCTGTAAGAGACATTTTGTATGCAATCTAAAAGAGTTTCTAACGGGTCACATGATTGTGCTGCTTTATGGTAGAGCTTTGGAAATTTCTCGTTTAAAAGTATTACTTACATTAAATATTGAAGTAGTTTACGATGATTCTAAGTTCAACTAAATGTTATACCCAATATTTAACGTTATTTAGTAGATCTTTGAAATAATTAATTATTATGGTGTTCAGGTGATCATTTAATTACTAAAGTAGTTTACCTTCTGTGATAAAAGCGGGCCAACAATAAAGTATACATTACAATTAAAATAACTTAATAACTTAACTCAATAAATGCGATATCGTATTGACTTAGGACGTAGAGTTAGGTAGAACCTAAGTCAATACGAGATACTTATAAAAAACATTGACTTTTGTAAGCTTTAAATCCACGGAATGATGTATAAAATATTTTAAAGAAACGACTCGGCGACTCCAAAGGCAAGTCTATAATAATTGTGTACTATACGAGTATAGTCCTATGTAAATGGGCCAAAATGCAAAATGTCTACTTTACAGGAGAGGCTGTCAAAGTTTAAATTTACTATAATTTTAGATTGATAAACCCGAAGTTTACGAAATTTTGCTTATTTGCTAAGACACCTATCGTCAACATTTTTACCGTATTTTATTTATTTTAGTTTTTATTAAAACTATTTTTATTTAAAAACATCTTAAAAAGGCCAATGGGTCATATTGGCCATTATACGCGTATTACGCTAATTAGTTTAAAGATGTACTAGTATATTATTATAAAACATATTTTAAATACTTAAAAAGGTTATCATCGCTTTTTTTTTATAAAATCGTCGTTTTCATCAACCTAAATCGTTTCTCTGCGCACTATTATTTTCATTTCCCAATGCAAAATTCACAAAATTCTGACTTCTACTCAACTTAGCACGATAACTAGATGCCACCTTTTACTTATTTAATAAATTATAACGCAAAAAATCAACAATTACATTTTTTTGTTCAACACAGTGCGACTATTGCTCCGATCAACGTATAAGTGTCAAACCGGCTGATTGGTCCAAATTATAAACAAACGCGCGGGTACTCCCCGCGTTTAAATTCATGTTACGTATGCCGTTATACTGCAATACAAAAGCGTGTTTCTACGCAAAAATCTTTTTTTTTTTTAATAACATGATTAATTAGATCGATAAGAAGCGTTTACCATACAAAAGTTAAAACAGCCAAATTGTTAGTTTGGCCCTTATACATAGGACCCATCGATATATTGGAGGCCAATATAGGTTCAGGATGTTGCCAATCGTTTGAGATGAGAGATTGAAGGTGTAGTGAAGTCCAAAAAAGTGGTGGCTAAGAACTAAAAACCTCACCAACCAACCTGGAAGACTCAAGAGACTCAAGGAACTCGAACAACCTAGGAGAGCGCAGTGCTGGAGGTAAAGAAGCGAGAGGAGCCATATGTTAAACAGTGGGTAGACAAAGACTGAAAACAATGATGATGATAAATCCTTATTATTCAGGCAAATACATTTTATTTGGTCATATCTGTTATCTAGTAACCTAAGCACTGCACGCAAGCTCTGCTTAGTTGAGCATCAGCTAGATGGCCGTAGGTAAAAAATTCCCCAGGATATTAATCCTTATCAATAATTTGGTCCTAAACATATAGATCAGTAGGTAGGTACATAAACTAGAATTAAAACAACTACAGATTTTTCAACGATTTTTTGCAAGCGCGTCTTACTCTATTTCCTACAATTATTTGTCGGAAATGAGATTTTGGATTAAAGCGTCAGCTGATAAAGGCAGACTTGGCGTCCAAGATGGACCAATAGAAAAATACAATAAAATATGTGAAAAAACCATGAAAATACTAATTTATATATAGTACACAATTATTATAGATTTGCCTTTGGAGCTAATGTCTTCATTGAGATTTGAGGATAGGTGTCTTAGCAAATAAGCAAAATTTCGTAAACTTCGGGTTTATCAATCTAAAATTATAGTAAATCTAAACTTTGACAGCCTCTCCTGTAAAGTTGACGTTTTGCATTTTGGCCCATTTACATAGGACCCTTCTACATCTGGAACTTTACGGTTCCTTAAATGAAATCAACCAAGTACAGCGTCGATGTTTCCTACCTGCATGAACCACATGATCACATTTATTCAATCCTACGTTGGACAATCTTAGTATGGTAAGTGACGGTGCGGTCGATGGATGCTGGAACACACCGGCAGGTGCTTGGTAGCTAATAATCATGATTTTCTTAAGCAAATAAGTACTCGGAACATGGCCCTATTGCACTAGAAGCTTGAATTGGGGGCAGTGTTCAGTTACTGATATGCAAGCGACTAAAATAGTGGTCGTATTTGAGTTTATAAGTTACTGGATAAGTCATCATAATAATTACAATGCAATACATTTATATTTATGTAGTTAATCTAAATTTGTTTTGAAAAGAGTACCTACGTAAGTGCTGGGTTTATTGCCCGTTCTTCTTAGCATAGACAACCTACCGAACCGGTAAGAGTCAGGCTATTCTTCTCAACTCAAGGCCAATTTTATCTTTAATATTTAATTTTATTATTTTAATTTTTGTACTCTTCTGGGTAACAATATAGGTATAATTCAGTCATCAATACTCATTCTCATCCTATTCAGTAATTTAAGTGATTAGTACTTTAATTATTAAAGTTATTGGAATGCCTAGCAATTCACAATTAAATTGGGATAATCCACTAGTTTACCATTTAAACTTGTGAATGTTAGAGGCAAAATACATGTAGCAAATCTTGTAAGTAAATAGTATGTGTGAGTAACCTACGTAGCTTACTGTATATATGTATAAAGCGGAGTGGACTCGACGCTAAGTGATTGGATCGGTCCATTATCTTGTATCTGCTGATTTCTGCCAAGTCGCCCAACTCTTTTGATTCACTTGAAGCAATGAATGTAAATGTGTCATATTTATTTATTTTCGGATAGAAAGAGGATGTTGTTTACATACAGGCGCATTTACTGATGAGTACATGTATTTGAATATTACTTAACTCTGAATTAATGGTAGTATTTTATATAGTTACTAGCTGTCCCCCGCGGTTTCACTCGCGTTTCCGAAGGATGTAACATTTTCCTGACACAAAAAGTATTCTATTTTACTTATAATACCGCCAACAGTGTGCGTACAAAGTTTCATGATGATCGGTTAAGTAGATTTCCCGTGAAAGCGTAACAAACAAACTTACATTCACATTCATAGTATTAGTAGGGATTAAATCAGATACAGACATCATACACAATCATAACAACCTTCGTATTCAAATAGCATGAGCACGAGCCTCCCATAAAATTTAATAACGAATACTTACTCTATTGATGTACCTACTTGATCATATCTACTTTCTGCAAAGACAAAAACCATACAGATCTTTTGTTAACTATTCTGAATTTAACAATTCATTAATGTGCATATATTAATACCTAATGTTGAGTACGTATAAATATGTTGTAAGAAGAAGCGAGGAGTTACGAGGTAGACTTATTGCTTCTATTCAGTGGAGGAGAGATAATGCTTGCAGGCAATCACATAAGTGGATCAAATAGCTGTAGTCCATTTGGATAATGAACTAGCGACTCTGTAGCCTCGGTGAGTTCTTTTATTGTACACTCGTCGATATATTAACTAATATTATTTATTTACGATTGAATGGCTATCTATTGATATTAGTTCTTTTTTATGTCTTTAGGTTGATATGAATACCTTATATGATTTTTCATATCGGGTCTTACTGACTATCGTGAAAATTTCTAAAGTTCTAAATAATTATTAAAACTGAAATATATCCACTATTTCAGCCGTATCTCACGTCGTAACGTGGATACTGACATACCTATAGTGTAGCGTGCTCAAAGTGGTATCTGATCAATCCATTATCGGAGTCCGTACTCTGTCCAGGAGCTGTTAGGCCGCAACTTGGCGACACACATTTTCCATTTCCCCCTTGTCCCAACACCGTCCCAGTTTCACGTCTTCCATAATTCAATCCATATCGAATCCATTGTACCTATTCTACGATACACTACCCTACCTATAGGTACACATTATTAGGTACGAGTGTTGTATAATGTTTTCTATGAGTGAAGGATACTTTAAAAATAAATGTTGGACCACTGAAATGTATATATATTTATATGTATCTCGACTAAATTGAGTTGTAGTATGACATAGGTAATTGATTTGTTCATTTAACAATTCTGTTGTCCATCAAACTAAAGTTATCCAAAATCCATGACAGTTCATTATTTAAATTTTTTATTATTATTTTTACATTTACTTTATTCCTATAAAGCTAGCTTTTGAATTAGCCATCTTTTAATGGTGCATTAGCATAGTGAAGGGTTTTGATCAAACTGACGGAACTAAATATCTCCTTTTTCCAACATTAGAAAAATAAAGAGAGATTCCATGGATTTTAAATAAGTTTTGTTTGATGCACAACATAATTGTCAAATGAAAAAATCAATTAGCTATGTCATACTACGAGACAGTCCATTTTATCGACACATTAAGACTAAATTAAGAATTAAATAATATAAAAAGATGTATGTGCATTTGTCGTAGGTATTACCTACTAAATTAATATCGAGGCATGTTCAGCGAAATTGGAAAATTAATGTGCACACAGACGGATTTCTGTTGACTATAATTATCTGGCACTGGTTATAGTAGCAATTTATGTGGTCTTATATCAAGGAGGTAAATAAAGGTAGTAAATACTCAACTAAAATAGTAAAGTATTTATAAAAACACTTAAATGTTATACTATCACTAGCTGCCCCCCGCGGTTTCACCCGCGTTCCCGAGGGATGTAACATTTTCCCCGCACAAAAAGTATCCTATGTTACTTCTAATACCTCAAAGAATATGTGTACAAAGTTTCATAGTGATCGGTTAAGTAGTTTTCGCGTGAAAGCGTAACAAACAAAGTAACATTCACATTTATAATATTAGTAGGGATTACCTTAAACTACGCAGATTATCATTTTGTTTGTCTTATGACTAGTCGTACTTAATTTAATGTATGTATATGGTGCGAAGTGATGCACTCTAGTTGTTATCGTTGTTAGTTAACTATACGAGCTAGTTGGTTGGTACGTAAGTACCAATACATGTTGTAACATCGATATGCACTTTGCGCTGACCATGTGCCGCCTAGTGACGATTCTGCTTTAGGTGCTTTGTTGATATATCCTAAAATACATCTGGTGTGCATTTGCTTGTTGTCTTCTCTCAAAGTCAGAGGAAATCGAGCTGGTACCTAAACCGAGTCTACCTTTGTGCTATGTGGTGTCTGTTATCAAAGTTTACGATACAATGTTATAATCCATCGGTTGTAATTGTATTGCCTACGTAGAAGTTAGATGGTTTTTACATTACGTAGGTAAATAATATTACCATTTAGTAATGAAAATACAATGTGTATGTTAATTTTTAGATTATTTAGATGCACCACCGTCAATTATCGTCCCTAAATTTCTCTCCATCCTAAGGCTGTCTGGAAGAAGTCGCTTTTTAGCGATAAGACCGCCCATTGTACATAGTTTTAAGGTTTATTGTTGTTTATGTTCTTCATTTTCTTGTTTGGTGTACAATAAAGAGATATCTATCTATCTATCAAAATACCTATCTGATACTTGACAAAAATATCACCTGTAAAAACTATCTCTTCAAAGAATGCAAGGGAAATCCATTCATAAACGCAATAGCGGTGTTTCCTTGATCCAGTCTATTTCGGGGAGATCCATTACCGCGAGAGTGGCGGCACGAAGCAATCTCGTTGAATGACCGTCTTAACCCCCACACATCCTCCTCAGACATCGGCCCGCAGCGCACCCCCACTGATCCACGCCAATCGGTAAATATGCGTGTTAAATATGTATGCGCTGTAAGATGCTCGTAAGTGTATTAGATTTTGCTTGCTTTTTCATTCTGTCAAGTGGCTGAGCACACTTGTCTATTTGGACATAAAGAGGTCCGCCCAATTTGCTTACGCATGCTGTTCACGAATCAATTTATTTTCATATAGAGTAGGTTCGCTATCTAAATAAACTGGCCAACCGATGCGAGCTTGTGATGTATTAACCAGATTGGTACGATGTAGCATACTAATCGTACCGCTTTCATTTTATTTTGCTTACTTTATCTTTTAGTATCAAACAGACAGTATCTACTATTCAATTTGCGGGAGTAGGATTTAAGTAACTACAAGCTAAACAAAGTTATCCGAAACAATAAGATATTGCCTGCAATAGGGCTTAAGTAATAACTTCTATCTGACAGGAGCGAAAACTTGGAATGCACTTCGCACGAAGTGACTAGACTTTTCCATTAGGGGCAATTATCAGGCACAACAGAGAATCCCGTGCTTTCACCACTCAGCAACCCCATCCCGGCGACGGAACCTGTTAGAGATAACGTCATAAAGTCGCCGATGCAGAGAGCCGGACTAACGTCTTTGCTGTTGCGATGCCCTCACCTCGGATAATGGACCGCACTCCTAGCTCCCTGCTCCTCCTCCTGCTCCCTGTGGACCGCCAATTTCCAAATTATACTTACACTTGGATTGCACCGCATTCTGTTGCGATAAAATAGACTCTATAGGTTATTTATGAACGTATATTGTATTATTTGCGTAAAATGTGCACTTACTTTATTCTTGTTGTTTCAAATAATATTAAAGTAATCAAATCTATCACTTATATATAATAATACATAATAGAAGTAGATAAGTATCATCTATGTATTAAAACGTGAAGAAAAAACCTTAGACACCCCTTTGTAAGAAAATTGATGAACGTGAAATTTGATACCGTTTAAGTTTATATGGAGAAGGAGTACATAAAGCAATCTATTTTAAATACTTTTTTTTTTAGAAATACATATGTTAAACTAATTTTACAATATAAATAACTTACGTTCATACAGCCAATGACAAACACATAAATTACGTATATGACACGCTTCACAGCAGACATAATAGAAGAACATTAAAAAATATTCTATGCAATGATCATAGAGGTTATACTCAGACAAAAAAAACTCAATAAATTTCAAACCTAAAATATTTACGATCGAATTTCGATCTCTACAACCACTAGTTTAATACAATACCGTTAGCCATACCTACATAACGTATAATTTTTACTATTTACGAAATGTATATAGAATAATATACGTATAATATTATATGACAGGCACATAAGAGTGCTAATGAAATAATGGCGTATCAAACATCCCGTACCAAGCCGAGGCCCCCTCGGCCGCTTCTCTCTCGGTTAATGGAGCAATGATGGTCCGTCACTCTACATTTGACTAGGCGGCTTTCACATCGGGAGGCACTCGGCACTTATCTAATGCCTGTGAGCTTACACACTATCTACACTAACGTATGTACAAAGGTGCCTATTTTACTCTACCTGATATTTCGAGATATACGTCCAGTACCAACGTAACAATATATTTTGTTATGTTAAAGATAGTAATGCCGAAAGAAAAGTAAAATAAAAAAACGTATTTATAAGCCGTTTTGAAAATAAATGGTAACAGACACACCTCTTAAAAGGTATACTTTCGCCGAGAGTAAAAACACTGATCTTAAATTATATCTCTCCATATAACTTGTAAGTGCTGTATCAAACTCTAACAAGATTATTTTTCGAAGCCATCTCCTATCTCCTTTTCGGTATTTTGTTTAATGTGTACATCCGAAAAGATCTCAAATAGTAAAAATCTTTTTAGGCTTACGTCCAGTGTTGAGTGGGTCCACAAATGTCGCTAAAAGGCTGGACGTCATTGTTTATCCGGGCAACATTAGGCGGGTAACCGGACACGCGCGCGCTGAGTGCGCTACAAGTATCCGCTTTCAACTCATTACGGTTCGGACGTGGTGCGTGGGCACTGGGCAGCCGCAACCCCCTCCGCATCCCACTCTCGACCGTCTTTGTCCTTCAATCCCTCTTACAATCTTCGATCCAATTTCGAATACCCATACATCCGCCTAATGTTAGATTCTACGATACAATGGATGGGGCTATGTTTCCTAAAGAGAGGTAACATGACGTTTACTGTTAATTAACCTTTTCCCTGCTGAATTAGCAATGTTGTGGTAACTATCTGAATTAACTCTGTTAAGTTATGTTATGATGTAATTATGGTCTAGATGCCTGGCATAGAAACTACCCGGTAGATTTATTCTAAATTAACAATAAAGAAGATTGTGACCTCATGTCAGATGTAATCGCAAAATAAAGTGACACAAGTATCTTAATCAAGTGTCCATTCCGGGGAGTTAGAGCCGCCCGAGCTGTCTGTTATGGGCGATTCCGTATAAAACTGAACTGGCGGCGGGTTGCTCGTCCCGTGCAATAACAGTTTCGACAAATTGAGTCCACTGACATTGAAGCTAGATTCAATAGGATCGTCGGTATTAATTTACCTACTGAAACTCATTCGGTGCGTAACTTTTTATTACACTATTTTAGATAATGAAAGTAGGTATCTATTCGGATTTCAGCGCAACTCGTTTACGATTCAGGGCGTTCATACGTCAGAACACTTTGATTTAAAAGATTTTTATAACCATTTAACATTTTTTTTCAAACTTACCTGGTAACATTTGATAAAATCCACGAAAATGAAATTTTATGTCAAAAATCATGTAGTAAGTCGCCCGGCGCGCTTCCCGACCGCAATAACATAACCGTTTGGACAAATTGTGGCTCGGTTGGGCCGGGATTAGCGACTTTATAGAACAATTTATGTAAACCTATCCATAGATACACCAGCAAGGTTTCTGATAATTGATATCATTGCTTTGTGTCTGGTCGTGAATGGAATTTAGAAGTTATTTGTATAATTTTACTTTTATTCAGTTGTTGATTTATTTATTTATTTATTAACCATGAAACTTACGTCTATCTTTACAGGCAAGCCTAATGCGACAGAGTAATTGATCTTATTATCTATCTTATATCTAATCTATACTATTCTATATTATCCCAATATTACATTGTTATATTACAATCAAATACAACTAATTTAATTTTGATAGACTAATTTGAAAAATGCGGCTTAAAAGAAGTAATGAAGGACAGAACAATAAACATAAAACTAAAAAGTTAATTATACGCCAATCCTGGGCGCTAACTCAGGAAATGGCAAATAAACTCGCCACATGCCAGTATACAATGGAAAGGAGTATGTTACATATCAGGAAATCAGACAGAATAAAAAATTGTAGTATTAGAAATAAAACAAAAACTACAAGCGTCGCAACGAAAATAAGAAGATTAAAATGGAGATGGGCAGGGCATATGATTAGAGGTTACGACAAATGGAGTAAAAAAGTCACAAGATGGTACCCCAGGGAAGGCAAAAGGAAGAAAGGTAGACCACAAAAAAGGTGGGACGATGACATCAGACAGCTTGCTGGAGTGATGTGGAACAGAGTAGCCCAAGAAAGATCAGAATGGAAAAGGTTCGAGGAGGCCTTTGCCGATTGGCAAACAGATCTGCTGATGATAAAGAAATCTCAAATAATAGAATAAGATTAAATATTAGTGTAATAATGTTTTTGGTGTAAGATCTGAATAAATGGCTTTATTATTATTATTATTATTATTAATTTGAAAAATAAAGAGAGAAAATGGTCGGAAAAAAAGTATAATTGCTAGCATTAGCAATTGTAACATTCGAGTGTGGATGCCATGTACTGCGAGCGCCACTGACCGATTCGCCTTGTGCATCGAACAAAGGAGATACAGAAATATACATATGTGTATGTAACCTATGTATATTTATTTTAATGTACCCAATTACCCATTGTATATTTTTATCAATACATTCATACTATGATTTGCCATCGATCGTGGTGAAAGGATCAGCCAGTCTGCGTTACCGACTTGGAAGTCCCTCAACAGACTCCGAACCCAAGTCGGCCGATGCAGGGACAATCTGTGCCGATGGGGTTACAGCACAAGCAACCTGTGCAACTGCGGCGCCTCCCCTCAGACAATGGCACATCTATTGTCGTGCCCTGCGTGCCCCTCATCTTGCACGCCGGAAGACCTGTATAATGCCACAGACGACACAGTACGCCTGGCAGAATTCTGGTCTAAACAAATTTAGCCAGAACGATCGACACGCAAAAAAAAAAAAAAAAAAAAAAAAAAATACATTCATACATATACTATATATATATTCATCCCACAAAAGTTCTAACCCAGGTAAACATCTCTCACATCAAAATTTAAAGGTTAATTGCTTTCAGTGCGATTACATCACAGTCAGAGATCACCAAGTGCTTATCTGGTGTATTCGCTAATTTCATTAAAATTTAAACTCAGATAAGTACCTACATCCAAACTGAACGTAAATTAGTTTTTCTTAACACAAGCCGTTCTGAATAGTAAACAAAATGAATGGGCCGCCCTAAGCAAAGTTTAATCCGTTTTTATTACGAAGAAAAGAAGTAATTACTGTACCCTTAGCGCTGTAGAGGGTTGGAGCTCGAGGTAAAAATTTCCATAGATTTATCATAAGCAAATTAAGTTTATAATTAAAAACAGGAGTTTTGTATAGACGTAATTTAAATATGTAAATAACATTGTTCATGGTATCGCTTATTACAAAAATTATTAATATTTCCATCTTCTTAAATACAAATAATATACAAATACAATTATATAGCTGACACAAAATGTGCCTTTGAGGATATAGGCAAGCGTTTGGTCTTAGCCTCTGGGGACTTGAGAGCCAGGGACTTTTTTGCCCAGAGACTAAGCTTAACCATCCAACGGGGCAACGCCGCTAGTATCATGGGTACCATGGAGCATTTAGAGGACCTTTTATTTTAGCAAAGTTTTCGGTTTTTGTTTTATTAGTGTACATAATATAGTAACTAATGTAATTTTAAGTGCTTTGTATTTTTCTATGTATATATTTGTTTATGTTAATATAATATAGCACAAAGAACCATTAGAAATGATATTAAGTTCGGAATAAAGTACAATTGTAGGTATAATATAATAGCGTTAATATTAGGTGATATTTCGCCAAGTCTAAATCAAGAAGGCTTGCTTGGTGCGGAATAGTTAGGGTTTCATTATGGGGTTGGCAGTAGGGCACGCGCGCTTCCGCAATTATCCTCCTCTCAGCGAAGTAATTATTCCATTAGCTGAGCAAATACCTAATGATAAGCCCACTGATTAACTGTAAATCAATCGACGCATCGAACGTTCGCTTGTAATTAGACTTAATTAAAAGTTCCAAATTAATCAACTATAAATCTAACGCATGTATAATGAACTACAGCATCGTTTTTACTCGGTCTTAGGAAGGGTCGTTCAACGTCACATAATGTTACTGGGGTTTCCGTGATATCAAAAGCTTTTGATTGTGTTGACCATCAGACGCGCAGCTAGATGACTTTGAGTTAAGGGTGTAGATAACACAAAGCGTTGAATGTGCCAGATGTTCTGGAGCCGTTGTTCACCTTTGGAATTGTATACTGTTGCTGATGATAACCCATTGATATGGGTAGATAAGACATAGAATAGGCGTAGACACTGAAATACTATCATGACCACGTAAGCAGTGTATTTGGTCAGGTATACTGTAGTAATTTGTTTAACAGACAATTATTTCGGTGTTTATGGCTTGAAATGGCCAATGTTGGCTAGCAATGGTTAGCGACCCTGACTGCCAAGTCGAAGGTCGCGGGTTCGATTTCCACCCAGGACAAATATTTGTGTGCATGAACATATCTGTTTATTCTGTGTCTGGGTGTAAATATCTAAAAATGTATGTATTTAGAAAAATTTTAAGTAGTATATGTAGAATATCAGTTATCTGGTTTCCATAGTACAAGCACTTCTTAGTTTGGGATCAGATGGCCGCGTGTAAAAGAATGTCCCAGCATATTTATTATTTATTTATAGTTTGATGTAAGGTAATGAAGCTCTCTGTCTTGTTGCGCCAATGCAACATTTTTGTTGTTTATTAAATGTGAAAATAAATAAATTATCTTCCCACCACGAGGACTCTCGAAGAGGTAGATAGAGTTCTCTGTACTGCGAACCAGATTTCACTGAATGGTTATCTATGTGGTTAGTATTGTTACCGTCTCTTGGGCACATTACTAATCCCGAGATGCAGCTAGATTAAGGCGGCCTGCATTCTGCGAGATCGTTTCGAATGGCAGTTGTAATCCTGCTTTCCAATCAGTACCAATCGTCCGATTTAGATGCATATTTGGTTGTAATGAAACAGCAATGAACTTTACTAATTGTAGTTGAAGATTTCCAATAATGCTGACAGACCGTCTACTGCTTATCATATATAACTTCTCATTTTAATCAATATTTTCTCTTATATCAAAATTTCTTGCACCGTGATACTCTCTTCAAATCCGAGTTCTTTTATATTTTTTTATACCACATGGTCCGACAAACAAGTGGACGGTCCACCTGATGGTAAGTGGTCACCGCCGCCCATGGACATTTGCAACACTAGGGGCATCGCCAATGCGTTGTTCACCCTGAGACGTGAAGTTGTTAAGTCTCATGTGCCTGTAATTTCACCGGCGCTCTTACCTTTCCAACCGAAACACAGTAACACAAGTGCACTACTGCTTCACGGCAGAAATGGGTAAGGTGGTAGTACTTCCCCGGACGAACTCTGCACTAAGTCATCTACAGTGGGCAAATAGTTCTGGAATGTCAGTTTTATCTCTTCATCAAGATACCAGTGAAATCAATTTAGAGCCCATAAGGCCAAACGGACTCACCTAAGAGTCCCTAAAAGTCCCGAAGGCGGAGTCCCTGCCGCCACCCGTCTCGTTCGCTCGTGCCCGTTTATAAACGGTTTTATTGCTTTCGGAGCAACCGAACATTATTAAACTTTTCCAATTTCGATTTATCACGTAGCTGTCGGAATTTAATACCGCCCTACCTTCGGCGGAGGCGATCGCCCGCCGCGTGATTACAATACACGTCGTTAATAATACGAGCTGAGTGCGGTATGGGTGCGAGAAGCTCATCTCACTGCTAATAATTATCAAGTGACAGCCAGACCGCACGGTCCGTGCACCCCTTGTTCTACTAATCCGATGTGTGAATGTGATTACACATTATCCTTTTATAAAATGAAACCTTTTTGGTTGAACTTCACAGTCTGTCTGTCGATAAATGCCAACAAACAAGTTTTGAAATTTCTGCCGGGAAAGTAGTTCTTATTGCATAGCACTGTGTTCTTACTCAAACTTTTGTAAGACTTCATAATCTGATTTGTTTTCATAATTTGATTTAAATATAAAATGAAACACACCCTGTTATTTTCCATTAAATATACTTATTCGCTTATCCTGTTTCATAAGACTAACATTGTCGGATAGAGAATTTCATATCAAAATGAAGTCCAATATCAGCCTGGGTTAAAATTATGAAGCTAAAACTGTAGGTTATTGAAAACGTGACTTACATTTACATGGGTTACATCTACGAGATTTCATAAGAAGATAATATATGAAATGGGTTGCATATAAAATCGTATTAGAATTTACATAGATTTATTTGATCCAGATGGTACATGCCAGACCTACCTAGTGAAATTCGAAAATTGCCGCTAGACGTAATATGAACAAACTGATGATGATATTGTAAGGGTAGTGAAAGGGTATGATGAAGTGCGGAAGCGGTAGCGGTCGCGGATGGCGAGTGGCGGCAATGCAATCTACTCACATTCATAGGGCCAATCAAGCACCAACCCGCTGCCATCCTCGCCCCTTATCTCCACCCCACACAGGGACGGACTTTTACTACAACATTTTTCAAATAAATACCGACGTTCTGTATTTATTCCAACTTTCATTTATTTACGAAAATTTTAAATGAAAATGTTATCTTATTCAAATAGGCCTTTACAAGCACATATGCATAGTCTGACTTTAATACGAATGTATGTATGGTATGCGTTTAATCAATTCTCGAATACCGACTTCTGGTAGGTAAATATTATTTCACTTCTTACACTAAATTCATGTACCACTTATAGATACATTAATTATATCTTCGTTAAGCAGAAGTAACATATATTGTTTTGGTTTATAAGGTTAACAAGCAAAGTTGAAGCCGCTCGTTAGACAATAATAATGAGGCAGGCACTCCGATTATAACTCTTTAGCCTTATTCCACTTCGTAAACAGTTGGCAATACAGGTAACCCTTCAAGTGATGCCAGTGATACCAGAGATGTTAACCGATTATAACTTTATGAACCGGTATTTACCGGATCACACAAATAGAAAACCCTTTTAAACATTTTAGTCGGCTAGAGTTATGACATCTTCATTGTTTTAAAAATATCGGGTTTTACTGAAATAAATGAGTGTTGAATTTCTATAAACACACGCATGTCCTGAGCTAGCGAACATCTTTATTCCTATTATGTTTTAAAAAATAGATCCCACTGCATACCAAATCAGGTTAACATGATTATTTTGTCGAACGCGTGTCCACCCACGCTTGCTCTGTTTTTTCTTGTCGTACCTAAGTCATTATGCTTTTGTTTGATTTGCTTTTACACAAAGTTACCGCTCAGTATTATTTTCATATGCTAGTACCTAAACTGTGCAGTTATAGTCTTACTAGCTTCAATGTGAACCAAATTACAACCGACATTTTAGTCATCTTTAATCTAACAGTTTTTTTATACCATAGCGTCGACAAACAAGCGGACGGTCCACCTGATGGTAAGTGGCCAATGGACATTTGCAACACTAGGGGCATCGCCAATGCGTTGTCGACCCTGAGACGTGAAGTTGTTAAGTCTTATGTGCCTGTAATTTCACCGGCCCCCTTACCTTTCTAACCGAAACACAGTAATACAAGTTCACTACTGCTTCACGACAGAAATGGGAAAGGTGGTATTACTTCCCCCGACGAACTCTGCACTAAGAGCTCTACTACCCGAAAGCAGTTAATCGATTCAATCCATACTAATATTAAACATTCTAAAATCTGTCTGTTTGTTACGTTTTCACGACTACCAGGTTTATTAGATTTTTCTGAAATTTGGGGAACACATGGCCTATGGTACAGAGAGGGATATAGGCTACTTTTAACCAAGTTTAATGCGGGTGAAACCACAGGGCGAATACTAGTATCCTATAAATAATTTCATGAGTTTACTGAGGTAGGTACATAAATATAACTTTATGCCGAAGGCGGCCCCGTGCGCAGAGCTCACGTACGACCGCTCGTAAGTTCAATGGAGGTGTTGATTAAAAATATTTCCCATGTGCGGGCGGATAAGGCCCAATTGGGCCGGCAATCAGCCGCCCGCGCCCGCCCGTCCGCCGCTAATCATGTCAGCTACTTGCCGTTTATTGTACACCGTTTTGTATGCCAATGCGACGTAATATGTACATTTTTCTTCTGTAAATCAGGAAAAACGTTGGCATAGCTTAGCTGTGCCCACGCATATATAGTTATAGACCCAAGGGCGTTGATAGTGCGATATTATATAGGTATTTAATAATAATAGTAAATAAGTAAATTATTCTTAAAATAATAGACGCATTTAGTAAGCACCGAGAAATATAAAATGATGAAGCCGGTAGATTCTACACTGTGACTCTAGTAGATAATTAGGTATGTATTGTTCTGAAGACTCAATATTTTGCTGATGGTTTTATTGTTTGATCAAGGATAATGTAGTTTTGATTTCGGTGTCCCCACGTTATTACTTCATTTCTAGCTTACCAATGATTTTGACTAGATATTATAGATACTCGTGCCGCTTACAGTTGAGGAAAGCCACAATTTTTTGTCCATGCTCAGTTAAAAGCTGAACAATACTAACACGTACTTACACATCAAAGGCACGAAGCATGGCAGTAATAGTATAATTTAATTTGACATTTCACAACCACTTTTATTGTAAGATGATTAACAGCGCAACAAAGAAAAGTAAAAAAAATAATGGCTGTAATACTCAATCGTGCGCATACTTGTTATTAGCCGTAATGTTCAGTGTTAACAAAGCTCCCTAATAAGTAGCAAAAGAAACGATGTATTTCTCTTTGGAGAAAATTTCATTGCCAGGTACCTACGGTATCTTATGTACGATAGTTTAAATTAAGATAATTAAATACTCAGAGAGAGAGAGATAAACCTATAGACACGGACTAAGATCATTACTTTAATTAATAACCAAGTTACGAGCCATTCTTAAGTTAATAAGTCTCAATATTTTTATTCTTATCTCAAAATTTTTAAAAAGCAGGTTAATAAAATATAAAATATTATTCATGCAACTTTTTAGTGGCCGTAAAGTATTTTAAATTACTAAAGTATCTTTTGATGTTAATAATGGACGGATAAAAATACTGTAAAACTCGTACCCCTGTTATATGATCGACCGTTTCTAGACTATCTAACGATCAACAATTATTTCTTGTAAGAAAGATGACAGCGCTGCATCGTCTGAGACTAAGCAGGATGAGTTTCTTTGTTTTTTCACCGTTTGATCTAAATTCATTAGAAAACTTGCGCACGATCGTGGTCGTCTCAAGCGCACGAATCGTCGCGCGCGGTGCGGATTCCGAGCTTTTTGCGCGCCACACTGTCTAACAAGATTGAAATAACTGCTCGCATTTGAACTGGAGATTTGATTATATCAAAGAATAAAACAGGTACGTCAAGAAGATTAGACTATGTAAACTCACATTATTTTTCATTATCCATAAATCCATTAATGTTCTAGTTTTAACCATATCTTAGTCCACAATCATATTCATTTAAATTAAATAAATATTTTTTGTCGAAACAATTGTTATTGAATTCTGTCATGGTAGATTCAGGCAAAAAATACCTACCCTTATCTAATCAATTTGGCAAGAACAAGATAATGGTCGACCATTTCAAAATAATAACTCCTACTCTATTAGGTATGACATTTAGTCGTTCTACAAATCAATAGACTAGAAAGATAATTATAGTAAGCAATGTGCGTGTGACGTCCATAGTTTTCTTTAGTTATAAAACAGACAGCCGTTATTTAACAGTCAGGAATGTGAGTTGCGAAGCAGAGTTGTTGCAGCCCTACGTGATTAGGAACCGTTTATTTTATTGAAGCTTCCATGCCGACAGTTTTTATCAGATACCTTTTCATTCCCATCTTCAGTGTGTCTGCACAGTTGCCACGACGGGTTTCATCATTAGATTCAGCACAGTAACATCGTAATTCCTTTCGGAGGAATTTTCGATGTCTGCTATTTGAAACGCTTTTGTCATTCGGTACTATACACACAACAGATTACCTAATTAATTGATTCCTTTGTTATAATGTAATTCCAATAAATAGCTTTCGGTAACATTTACTTGTTTTTATAATTCTTCAGAATGTTTCTACTCCCAAATACATGCATGATAAGCTGAACAAGAAGGCATGTGCTATTCTGTATTAAGAGCATACTTTGCTTTTTGGTATTTGCTAGAAGGTAAGTTGCTAGAAGAAATTTTATCATTCCTCCTTTGTAGGAATATTAATGTTTTAATTAAATATTTATTGTTTTAGAGAATCCTGGTTAAATTTGCTTCGTTCTAGTTCTGTCTATTTGACTCATGCTAATCAAAATATTTCTTATCTATAAATATAGGCTTGATTAACATACCTTAAGTCTAGATCTCTAATGCCAAAATCGATTTTCGTTGGTACCTATATTTTTAAACCTCTATTAGAGATTATGTCTGAAGGTGGTAAGTATAAGTAACATGCTCAGTTTTTTGCCGGTTCTTCTCAGTTGAAGGCTGACTAAGTGCTTTCCGAGAGCATGAACTGAATAAATGGTTTTGAATTTTTAACAATCTTGAATAGCCAATTTCGATGTTTATTTCATTGAAAAAGGGAATAAATATATGGTGTTAATTTATAATAATACTAGATGTCCCCGCGATTTCACCCGCGTTCCCGAGGGATGTAACATTTTCCCGGCACAAATCATCCTATGTTACTTCTAATATATCCCAGAATGTGTACAAAGTTTCATTATGATCGGTTAAGTAGATTTCGCGTTATAGCGTAACAAACAAACTTATAATACAATAATATTTGTAGGTTTTTAATTTATTACATTTTTAGGTTATTTTAAATTATTAGGTTTTAAATAGATTTAAACTATAAAAGAACCATTGCTGTATTAAAATACTCATCAAAAGACAAACTTAGTATTCCCATCTCATTCTGCCTGCATAGAGGGATTCCAGACCAGAAGGTCCGTCTCGTTAGGCTGCCTGCACGTCCCCCGTCGCGAATAAGTGCACTGCAGTCAGTATTGCAGCGGTCAGCTTAATATCTGATATTAAAATACTGAGATAATGTATATGAATACCTTACAAATAATTTATTGTTCTTGTTATTGAGATTTTACTTGATATATAGATGAATACGTAAATTTCTTTTGTTCCCACTGCAGCTTTTATCATGTGCTCCTTTTTGTGTATTACTTAATGTAGTCTATTTTTCTGAATATACTGCTGACTCTACTAGTCTATGGTTTAGATATTTATACTAATACTAGCTGACCCGGCAAACGTTGTTTTGCCACATTTACTTTATTATAAACTATACATGAAATGTTTATCGTACTACAATTTTTATATTCGATTGCCATCTAACAACCCTATTGCGAATCTGTGGATGGAATAGACAATATAAAAATCGCGATTAAAAAACAGAGGTTGATCGTAGAAGGGTGAAAATTTTAAGTTGAAGTATGTATTTGCCAAAGATAAATCATAATAAAATAAACATAAAAAATGTTGTCAAGAAAATAAAAATAAATATTTAGGGGTGGGTCACCCTTATCATTTAAGGGTATGAAAAGTAGACGTTGCCCGATTCTCAGACCTACCCGATATGCACACACAATTTCATACAAATCGGTTCAGCCGTTTCGGAGGAGTTTGTTGACAAACACCGCGTCCGTCAGTCCGTCAGTCCGTCAGTCCGTCAGTCCGTCAGTCCGTCAGTCCGTCAGTCCATCAGCCAGTCAGTCCGTCAATTGGTAAAAAGAAACTTATTGAAAATAGTGTGAAGTGTTATAGTTAGTATAAACCTTGGCAATAATATATAGCAAAAAGTGCGCGGTTAAAACCACGGGGGACAGCTAGCCCTTAATATCTTGCTAACTCTACTAGTCTATGGTTTAGTTAATAGGTTGGGGAAAAAGTTCCTTCGCATTTTTTAAGAAAATTCAAAATATTTTAAATATAGTTTATTTACATTTAACTAAAGTATGTAGGTACCATTTTGTTCGATAACTTTTTGCCATCTTGTAGGTAGGTAGATGATCCCATTGCTATAGAAATTTTGAGACTTCGGATCAAAATACTGCGACAAGTGGTTTTGACAGTCCTCTCGTGATGTTAACCTGACACTGCCTAAAAAATTCTGAAGAGACCGAAACAGGTGGAAATCTGAAGGTGCAAAGGTCAGGACTATACGGCGGATGCATTAATACCTCCCACCCAAACTATCTTAATTTTTGCTGAGTGGCTAAAGATGTGTGAGGTCTAGCGTTATCATGATGTAAAACCACACCCCTTCTGTTGATTAATTCCGGCCGCTTTTTCTCAACTTCTTGCTTTAATCTCATCAGTTGTTCGCAGTAGAGTTCAGAATCGATGGTCCTGCCTGGTGGTAACAGCTCATAATGAATAATGCCCTTCCAATCCCACCACACACACAGCATCACCTTGTTGCGAGTTAACCCGGGTTTCGCCACAGTCTGTGAAGCCTGACTGGCCTTTGACCACGACCTTTTTCGCACGTTCTTGTCGTACGTGATCCACTTTTCATCACCAGTTATCAGCTTCTTCAAAAATGGTTCGGTTTCATGACGTCGTAATAAAGAATCACAAATGAGGGTTTCTTTCAGCTCGTGAGGTACCCAAATATCTAGCTTTTCTTTTTTTTGTGTACCCAGTTTTTTTCAATTGCGCCAAAACTGTTTTGTGGTCAATTCCCAGTTCTTCAGCTATGTCGTAACTACCGATATGCCGATCTTGCTCCACTTTTTCAACAATGGCATCCATTTTAACCGTAATGGGGCGACCAGAGCGACGTGCATTTTGACATCAAAATTTCCGGATTGAAAACGCTTAAACCAAATTTGTGCTACTCTCACAGACACTGCACTAGGTCCATAAACATCGCAAATTTTTCGTTGCATTTTTACCTTTTTTGTAGTAAAATTTTAAAATGAATCGAATTTCTTCATTAGATTCACTCATCTTGGCGGTACGAAAAACAAATGCAAATCACACATTTTCCTAATTTGTATTTGGAATTATGTTCTTTAAAATTTAAACTTTCAATGATACCAAAACCAGCCAGATACAAATAGTATAGCCAAAGAGATTTTATTACAAGTTCATACATACTATAACCCGAAAAGACTTTTTCCCCAACCTAACCTAACCTATTTATGGTGCGGATGATTTATACTTATATGGTTGCTGCCTTGCCAGGACTTTCTACATACGTATGCAAGTCAAGCAGTGTGTTAATGACTATGATTTAATTAAAAGGACGATTTATTAATCAACAGAAAACCATTAATTACATATGTATTGGAATTTACAACAAAACAACTCATATTTATTGATTAAAATCGATTTAATGTATTTTTTGTCAGTGAAGGCTGAAACATTCACAGATTACTCAAGGAGTTCTCATGATCTAGGCCCTAAGTCGTCTACAGTGACCCGATAGGGCAGGGGAAAGGGGAAGGGCAAGGGCAAGCCTCCGTCTGCCCCCCTCGCCCAAAGGCACCCCGTGAAGAAGGTAGTGCCTAAACCCAAGGCGCTGCAGATCCCGAAGACGACGGCGGACGACGGCGGTGGTGATCACCCTTAAGAAGGACCTCAGCACCGCCACAACGCTGCAGGCCACCATGGCCAAAGCCATCAACAGCCTGAGCCTGGAGGAAGTAGGCCTGCAGCACGTCCGGGTGAGGACTTTCATGACAGGGGGTCGAATAATCGAGGTCCCCGGGGCTGACAGCGGGCGGGCGGCAGACGCACTGGCGGCTTAGCTGCAAGCTTTAGTGGGCGACGTCGCAAAAATTAGCCGCCCCCAAAAAATGGCCGCTTTCCAGATCGCCGGTCTAGACGAGTCGGCGACAAAGGAGTGGTGGCGGCCGTCGCAAAAATGGGAGGCTGCGATAAGGCCCATGTAAAGGTGGGGGGCATCCGTCCCCTCTACGATGACACTGGAGCGGCCCTGGTCCGGTGTCCAGTGGGGACGGCAAAGGCCCTTGTCAAACGTGGTCGGATCCTGGTGGGGTGGTCCTCAGCCATGGTCAGCTCGATTGGACCGGCACCCATGCGGTGCTTTAAATGCATGGGTGTTGGTCACAGAGAGCCACAAAGAGACGAGGCTCAGATCCGCCCGCCCCCCACGCCCCACCCTTGAAGCAACGGCCGCTAGCCAAAATGAGGAAAATGGCATGGATGTCTAAATGCCGGTGATTTGGCAAATCCTGCAAACGAACGCCAACCACTCCACCAGAGCTCAAGATCTGCTCATGCAGTACATGGTGGAGTGGGGAATTGGCGTCGCAGTCGTGGCGGAGCCCTATTCCGTCCCCCCCCCCCCTTCAATACTAGGCCGGGGCCTCAGACGGAATGGTGGCGATCGCAGTGCCGGCAGTCGGGGATTTCCCCCCTCTATCAAGGGTCGAGGGCGGCCCGGGATACGTGGCGGCCAAATGGGGGAGTCACACTGTAATAGTAGCAGTGTACTTCTCCCCCAACAGGCCGCTACGCGACTTCGAGCGGTTCCTGGGGGTCCTAAGCGGGGTAGTTATGAGAGCTGCCCCGACTCAACTGATGGTCATGGGGGACCTAAACGCCAAAAGCGTGGCGTGGGGTGCCCCCATCACGGTCCCTCGGGGGACTGCCCTCGAGGACTGGGTGACGGCGTCAGGACTGGTGATCCTGAACCAGGTGCCAACACTTGCGTGCGGCGGCAGGGATCTATCGTGAATGTCACATTCGCGACCCCTTTTTTTTTTTTTTTTTTTTTTTTTTTCGCTGGGAAAAATGCGTTCCGCATTCCCCCCCATTGGAGGATGGGGGGGGTATGTGGGACTCCCGGACCCTAGTGGCCCGGTTTACCCACTAAACGACCCAGCGGCGCTCAGGCATCGTCTATGTGGAGAGGGGCTGGGAAACCGGCAGAGCCTTGACGTCCAGCCCCCCCCCGTCGACCGCCCGCCATTTACGGCGGGGCCCGCACGCCCCTCCCCCTGCAAGGAGGGGCCCGGAAACGGCAGCGACTTTGCCGTTCCCGCCCGACGGAGATGGTGAACGAGTGCTATGCGGGAGAAGGCGCCTCCACGTCTGTCTCCCGCCGTTCACCACCACAAGAGGAGAGAGAAGGCGACTATAATCGCCTTCTCCTACCCCTTCTTCTAAGCCTGCACAGCGGCGCAAGAGGGTCCTCCTCCCGTGCGCGCTCTGCCGCCTCCTTCTGTGACATCATATCCTCACAGAAGGAGGCGACCGCGGCCCAGCCGGCCTCGCCCCCCAGCATGGAGTTGACCACACTGGGAAGCGAAAGGTCCGGCCCGACCACCGCGACCAGGTCGCGTCGCGGTTCGTTCCACGACGGGCACACCTCGAGGGTGTGCTGCGCCGTGTCCTCCGCCGCGCCGCAACCGTGGCACGACGGGGTCTCCTCCCGCCCGATCCGGTGCAGATACGATCCGAAACACCCGTGCCCGGACAATACCTGCACCAGACGGAACGAGAGGAAGCCGTGGGGCCGCTCGAGCCAATCCCGTAAGACTGGCCCGACAGCGTCCAGCGTTCGGCGGCCGAACACGGCAGAGGCGAGGTCCTCCGCCCAATGGTGGACGATGGCATCCTTCGCCTCTCGCCGGACGGCCTCCCGCTCCGTCGGGTCGCCGCGCTCCCCGAGCGCCTTGCGTCCCGCCGACCACTCGTACACTCTGGCAAGCACCCACGCCTCGAGCTCCCAAGGAGGGGTGCCCGCCAGAGCGCACGCCGCCGCGAAACTCACCGAGCGGTAGGCCCTCGCCACCCGCTGTGCGATTGCCCTTTGGGGCCTCCGTATCGCGGTGGAGTTATCCCTCCTCTGGAGGGAGTCCGCCCAGATGGGGGCCCCATAGAGGGCCATGCTCCTCAGGATGCCGGCATACAGCTGCCGGCATCGCGCTTTGGGCCCCCCCATATTCGGGAGGAGCCACGAAAGCGCCCCCGCGACCTTCAGCAGGCGCGTCGACAGCCCGCTGAAGTGCGGGCCGAAGCGCCACCTGTTGTCTAGGACTAGGCCCAGATATTTCATCTGGGCCCTTACTTCGACCCTGACGCCCTCCACGAAAATGTGGGCGTCGCTCGGGGTGCGCTGCCGAGGCGCGTGGAAAAACACCGCCTCGGTCTTATTTAGCGCCACCCTCAATCCAAGCCGACGGATCCTTCCCACGACCAAGGATCCGCCAGCCGAAGCCAAGTCGGCCGCCTCCCTAAAACTTCTCCCCCGGGCAGTGAGAAGAGTGTCATCCGCGTAGCAGATGACACTCGTGCCACGGAGGAGAGCTCCCCGCAGGAGCCAGTCGAATCCGACGTTCCACAGGAGTGGTCCTAGGACGGACCCCTGTGGAACGCCGGACTCCGCGCCGTACCGCCGGAGTCGGCCCGCCCTGTCTACCAGGAGGACCGCTCGGTCCGCCAGGTAGCTGGCCAGGAGGTCCCGCAGGTACTGAGGCACTCCGTGGTACCGTAGTGCCTCTAGTATCGTCGAGTGGGGGACAGAGTTGAAGGCATTGGCTATGTCGAATGACACGGCCAACACCCCGTCCCCCACCCCCACGGCCTCCTTCACCTGGCTTTTGAGCCGGGCCAGAGCATCGACTGTCGAACGTCCCTTTCGAAAGCCGAATTGGGCGTCCGACAAGTTCGGCCCCACCTCCGACAGCAGGCCATTGAGCCTGCCGGCGACAATCCCCTCGAACATCTTACCGACCTCGTCCAACAGGACGATGGGCCGGTATGCCGAGGGGGAGTCCGGCGGGCGTCCTTCCTTGCGGAGGAGGCACAATTGCCCCACCTTCCAGATTTTCGGGAACCTCCCAGACGCGAAACACGCGCTGAAGAGCTCCCGAAATCTTCCTGCCATATGTGTGGCGGCAATGGCCACCACACGCGCGGGCACACCGTCCGGCCCTGGGGCCGTCTTCTTGGCGCGGAGGCGGAGGGCCTCCGCGGCGAGCTCGTCCACCGTGACCGGAGAGATCTCCTCGATCGGCGGACGCGCCCCCCGCGGGGGGTCCATCACTGGAGGCGTGAAGTCGGTCCCGGTTGGAAACAGGGACCGAACCACACCGTCCAGTAATGCCGGCTCCAGGGACTCCGTCAGGGGGGGACCGAAGGGACGCAGTTTGTTCCGCGCCGCCTTGTACGGTCTCCCGTACGGGTCCCTGTCGAGGCCCTCCAGCATCTCCGCTCGCGCCGCATCATCGGCAGCCCCCATTGCCGACTTGAGGACCCTCTTTGCCTCTATGTAAGAGGCGTAGAGAAGGTCCTCGTTGTCGGGGTCCCTCCTGCTGCGCCGTCGGCTCCGCGTGTACTCCCGCCTTGCCGCCACGCAGGCGGCTCGGAGGCCCGCCAGTTCCTCCGACCACCAATAGACGGCACGACGGGGAGGTGGGCGGCGAGACCGAGGCATGCTGGAGTTGCACACCTCGGTCAGGGACTTCCTCAGTTGGGCGGCCGCGGAGTCGACGTCCTGGACATCGACGGGAGGCGTGAGCCAGTCCTGGACGAACGCCGCCTCCGCAGCCGCCTCACGGTCGAGGCGGGTGAGAGCCCACCGTGGGAAAGCAGGTCGGCCAGAGAGCCTTGCCCTCCCCCGGGGACTGTGGGGGGAGATGTCGAATCGCACATATCGGTGGTCCGACATCGTCTCCACCATCTCTACCCGCCAGTCCACGACGCGGGCGGCAAGGACGGGGGAGGCGAACGAAACGTCCACCACTGACCCTCCCCGTCGCCGCACACACGTCTGGACTGTCCCCCTGTTAAGGAGGGACACGCCGCACGAGGTCGCCCACAGCTCGACCGCGCGTCCCCGGACGTTGCAAGAGGCTCGTATCTGCACCGGATCGGGCGGGAGGAGGCCCCGTCGTGCCACGGTTGCGGCGCGGCGGAGGACACGGCGCAGCACACCCTCGAGGTATGCCCGTCGTGGAACGAACCGCGACGCGACCTGGTCGCGGTGGTCGGGCCGGACCTTTCGCTTCCCAGTGTGGTCAACTCCATGCTGGGGGGCGAGGCCGGCTGGGCCGCGGGCGCCTCCTTCTGTGAGGATGTGATGTCACAGAAGGAGGCGGCAGAGCGCGCACGGGAGGAGGACCCTCTTGCGCCGCTGTGCAGGCTTAGAAGAAGGGGTAGGAGAAGGCGATTATAGTCGCCTTCTCTCTCCTCTTGTGGTGGTGAACGGCGGGAGACAGACGTGGAGGCGTCTTCTCCCGCATTGCACTCGTTCACCATCTCCGTCGGGCGGGAACGGCAAAGTCGCTGCCGTTTCCGGGCCCCTCCTTGCAGGGGGAGGGGCGTGCGGGCCCCGCCGTAAATGGCGGGCGGTCGACGGGGGGGGTCTGGACGTCAAGGCTCTGCCGGTTTCCCAGCCCCTCTCCACATAGACGATGCCTGAGCGCCGCTGGGTCGTTTAGTGGGTAAACCGGGCCACTAGGGTCCGGGAGTCCCACATACCCCCCCCATCCTCCAATGGGGGGGAATGCGGAACGCATTTTTCCCAGCGAAAAAAAAAAAAAAATAAAAAAAAAAAAAAAAAAAAAAGGCCGCTGACTTGGCGTTCAGGTCACCCAACACGGCGACCGGGCGAGGAGCCGCCCTACCGACGACTGCAGTGCGGATTTCTAGGAAATCCTCGAAATCCTGCAGAGGCCGGTTTGGGGAGAAATATACGCCCACCAGGGCTATTTCCCCCCACGCGGCGGCCACGTATCCCGGTCCCCTCTCTAAGAGCGAGAGGGGAGGGGTGTCTGTGGAAGACCGCGCAACCAAGGCCACAAGGCCGTCCCGATCGCCCAGCCAACGGCACCGAGTACGGCTCGGCGACTACCGCAGAAGGTGGCGGCACAATAATTCTTATAAATAATAATATTAAATTCAAGGATCGGAAAGATATTTGCAGCCTCTCTGTTGAGCGTGTTTGTGAGGTGTCTTGTGCAGAGTTGCAGAGCTATATTATTGTATGTGTTTATAGGCCACCGGCATCAAATTTTTTATTGTTTACCTCTATAATAGAAGAGATTCTTCGTAAGTTATTTAATAATTGTAACAAGTCAATAGTTCTATGTGGCGACTTTAATGTAGATACTCTTAGTAATTCATCTGAAAGTCGGAATTTAGTTGCCTTATTCAAATCATTCAACTTAGATATATTATTTAATGAGTCAACAAGATCTACAGCCACTTCGGCTACTTGTATTGATAATATATTAACTAATAGTAGTATACTAGGGAAATCGATTATTAGTGGTGTTCGCTCGGATCATAAGGCTCAATTAATAGAATTGCCATTTAAAAGACAAGTATTTAAAGTAACGAAAGTAATTAGACCTACTACTAAGGCAAGATTAGACAACTTTAAGAATAATTTAGAACTGAAACTCTGTAATACAATATATCATAGTAATGAGCCCAATGTCTTGTATGAAGGTTTATTGTCCGGGATTTGCGATAATTTTAATAGAGCCTGTCCTACTAAAATAGTGAAGGTAAATAGTAAAATGGGATTTAGTGACTGGGCTACTAAAGGTATTCGTAAGAGCAGGGATAGGTTGTATGAACTTTATCATTTAAAATCTCTAACTCATAACGAGGAATTTCATAAATATGTTAGAAACTTTTCAAAAACATTCAAGTTAGTGTGTAATCAAGCTAAATCTCACTTTATATGTAATAAAATAGGTAATGCGAATAATAAAATAAAGACAGTCTGGAATGTTATTAATACGGAAACTGGTAAAATTAGAAATAATAATGAACAGGTAACTCTTAAAATTAATGATAAAATTTTAACGAATAATTTAGATGTAGCCTGTGCTTTCGAAAACTTCTTCACGAGTATACCTGGTAAAACTACTAAAAGCCTTAAATCATGTCCTATAGTAGCGGAATCTTTACTCAAACAGCATATTCATAATATATTTCCTAGTTTTAAATTTGAGCATATTAATGCTAGCGATATCTTAAATACTTTTAATTCGCTCAATATGAAAAGTACTGAAGATTTATGGGGCTTATCAGTAACAATCGTAAAATCAATAATAACAGTGATTGCACCGGTTTTGTCAAATATTTTTAATGAATGTATTGATCAGGGTTGTTTTCCTGATTTGATGAAATACAGTAAAATAGTACCTATTTTTAAGTCCGGTTGTAAGGAGAATCCTTCTGATTACAGACCAGTTTCCGTTCTGCCAGCACTTAGTAAAATTTTTGAAAAACTGCTGCTTAATCAAATGTTAGGTCACTTTACTAAGCATAAGATATTGCATGGTCATCAGTTCGGTTTCACGAAGGGAAGATCTACATCCGATGCGGCAGCAGCATTGCTGAGACACATTTATGGCGCATGGGAGGATTCTCAGGATGCGATTGGCATTTTTTGTGATCTATCCAAGGCTTTCGATTGCGTTGACCACCGTACGCTACTTCTAAAACTTGACTACTACGGAATTCGTGGAACTGCTCATGATCTTGTTTTATCTTATTTATCAAATCGTCAACAAAAGGTAGGGATTACTGGCACAACATCCAAGGGCTCTTTAGTCGAAATGGGGGTACCCCAGGGTTCAATTTTAGGTCCATTTTTGTTTTTAGTCTATATAAATGACTTGCCATATGTTGTAAATGATCTCACAGATATTGTCTTGTTTGCTGATGATACATCATTAATTTTTAAAGTTGATAGAAAAGACAAAGATCTAACTAAAGTTAATCATACTATGTCAATTGTCTGTGGGTGGTTTGCTACAAATAATCTATTACTAAATTCAAAGAAAACTAAATGCTTAAGGTTTTCTTTACCGAATGTAGCACAAGTAGATAGCCAAATAATAATAGATGGGAGCCATATTGATCTTGTTAATAAAACGGTATTTTTGGGTCTTACATTAGACAATAAATTGCAGTGGGGACCTCAGGTTGATACTCTAGCTGCTAAGTTAAGTTCGGCTGCATTTGCTGTTAGGAAAATTAAACAATTGACGAATGTTGAGACAGCCAAATTAGTTTATTTTGCATATTTTCATAGCCTCTTGTCCTATGGTATTTTATTTTGGGGAGCAGCAGCGGATATAGAATCAATATTTATTATACAAAAAAGAGCAATTCGTGCAATTTACGGTATGGGTCCCCGTGAATCATTAAGAGATTTATTTAGGGAAATAAATATAATGACATTGCCTTCATTATATATTTATGAAAATATAATGTTTATACGTAGAAACATAGGAATGTTTGAGTCAAAATTGGATATCCATAATATTAATACAAGACAAAGGGAGAAGTTAGTTGTTCCATATTTTAGACTAACTAAAGTAAACAAGTCATTTCTTGGTAATTGTGTTCGATTTTATAATAAGATACCGCTTTCAGTAACCAAAATGTCTGATCATAAATTTAAAAATTATATTAGGAAAGTTTTGAAAGAAAAAGCGTATTACAAGGTGGTTCATTATATTGAAGATAAAAATGTATGGAAATAGCTGCTCTCTGCACAGTGCACCTCTAATTTTCTTGTTTAAGTTGTAAGTAATTATTGTCATTTTCTATTTTGTAGTCTTGTTATTTCTGTTTTTTTTGTTTTTTTTTTTTTTGTTTTTGAATGTTAGCTTTATTAAGTATTTTGTAATTGTTAAATATAAAAATATGTAAAATTGATGTTATAAAATAGCCAAAAAGTCAGAATAGATAAAAAAGAATTTAATAAAATAAAAAAGAATGTAACCTTGCTGAGTTTCTTGCCGGTTCTTCTCAGTTGAAGGCTGACTTCCGAACCGGTAGTAGCTTCAGTAACTTTAAATTTGACCTTCATAAGTGCCTTCTGAGGGCCTAAACTGAATAAATGGTTTTGAATTTTGAATTTTGAAAACCGCCACGTCCACCAACCACTCAGCCATTGTCTGCATCAGCAGGGCCTGGGCTGCTTTGCAGTGGTTGGCGTTCGTCTGGAGGATGCGATGCTCGACTCTGTCCATCAGTCGCTCATCGCACCCTCCTCATCCACCACCGAGGTTCCCGCTTCGGGAGCGGTGGTCGCAGCGGCAGGCGGGGTCAGCGCCTGCACTTTGCCCTTCTTAGGGGGAGGATTACAATTTCTCCCCTTCATGGTGTGCCCCGCGGGGCGCCCGCTGGCTACGCACACCGCGCAGCGCGGCGTGGCGGCCTTGCAGGAGGCGGACTGGTGCCCCTCCTCGCCGCAGCGGTAACAGTTGTCCGTCCTGTCCACCTTGGATGGACAAAGGGCCCGCACGTGCCCGATTCCGAAGCACCTGAAGCAGCGCAGAGGCTGGTCTTCAAGTGCCCGGATCCGGCAGGAGCTGAACCCCACCAGGAGCCGTCCCTTGGCCAGGATGGTTTTGGCCGCGGCGACGGGGCACTCCAGACGGATAGCTCCCATGCCGCCGCGGCCGGGCCTGATGTCCCGGCCCTGCACCGCTGCGACGTTGCAGCCTCCAACCACTGCGATCGCCGCCACCACCTCCTCTTTGGTGACCGAGTCGTCCAGATCGGTCACCTCCAAGGCCGCTGACCTGACCGGCCTGGCCACCTTCGCCGCGTCCGCGATGACCTCTCGCAGTTTTCCTGCGAAGAGGTCCACGTTGGCGCTGCCCTGGGCCCCCGGGAACTCGAAGATACGAGCCCCAGCCTGGGTCCTGCGGCACGTGACTGCTCTGATCCCCAGCTGGGTGGGATCGGCGTTGGTACGAGCCCGTTTGAGGACGGACTCGTATGTCTCCCCCCGTTCCGCAGCCTCCGCGGTGAGTGTCACTACGACGGCTGCGGTCTTGGGAGGAACCAATGTCTTCCTCCCACCCGCGGAGGCCCTTTTGGCTGCTGAGGCAGCGCTGGTGGGCTCGGGGGCCGCCATTTTCCCCTTGCCCTTCCCCTTACCCTTGCCGGTCGCCTGGGACGGGCAGGGAGGGGTGACGGAGGGGGCGGCAGGGGCGGCGGCCGTTTTTGTCTTCTTTTTGGCCTTGCCCTTCTTTCCCCTCTTTACCACTTCCGTCCACGGGTTGGACGGAGTGGTAGAGGGTACTTGGGCATCCTCCCCTTGGGAGGATGGCCCCAGCTGGTTCCGCCTCTCTTCCACCGGTAGCGGAGGACGAAGGCGGCCCTCGATGGCTTCGAGGCAGGCTTTGGTGTAAGCCCTTTCCTCCATGACGACCTTGCGGATAACATCCTCAAGGTTGGAGGGAGGGGCCTCAGTTGCCGGACCAGCCTGACTAGGCCGGGCCGTGGCTTCAGCCAGCTTTTGATGCAGCAGGCTAACCTCCGACTGCAGGCGATCAACTTTCGCCTGCAATTGCCGCGTCTCATCAGAGCCAGTGCGCTGCACGAGCTCTCTGATGATACCGCGCATACTCGCGGCTCTGCACTTTAGGGACTTCTGAAAAGTCCCTTTCAGGTTTGAGGACTTGGAGGCGACCTGCGCTATCTCCTCCGCGTCTTCCTGTGCCATGCGGTCCAGCTCGGCCAGGGAGTGGTCCTCGTAGATAACGCACGACTGACCATACCCCGCCTTGGCCCGCGTGGTGCACGCCTGCTTCTCCTTGGCAGCGACCTGCTCCTCCAGGTCCTGCTGGAGCCGTGCCCGCCGAGTCAGGTTCAGCTGACTCTGCGCGTCAGCCAAACCCACATCGTGGGTATCGGCAACGGCAGGAGGCCTTCTTGACCTCATCGTCCGCTTGCACCTGCTCCCGGTGGAGTCCGAGCCAGACCCACCCTTCAGAAAGGCCCGCTTTCGTTTCTGTCGAGCCGCCGTTGAACCGGCGTCCGACTCGAACATAACGGACTCGCTGTCGGAGTCAAGCTCCGATATCTCGTCCGCCCTGCCAAGCAAGCCAACCGTGGCGGTTGATGCGCAGACCGCCGGCGTGCCTTCGTCGGGTTGGCCCTGAGAAGGGCCTTTTTCGTGTTGGCCCTGAGAAGGGCCTTCTTGGGGTGGGCCCTGAGAAGGGCCTTTTTCGGGTTGGCCCTGAGAAGGGCCTTTTAAGAAACGCCCGGAGGCGTCCCGCGCAGGTTTGGGCATAGCCCCAGACAATTTTGCAGTTTTCCGCATAAGTACTACAACGCACAGTGCACTTTAGCCGAGCCCAGTTCTGCCACTCCGTTACGGTGGTCAGAACTGGGTCGTTTCCAGGGGACGCGACGTGGACGCAAGCACTGTGGGGGGTCCCCCACATTCGCGACCCCTGCCATAGCCGCACGCGTCACTGGTTGGCACGTTCTGGAGGACGTCGAGACCCTCTCTGATCATCGGTACATCAGAATGAGGGTCTCCAAAAATGGCGTCCAGCCGTCGCCCATCCCAAGGGGAGAAATAAGGGGCGGAGGCAGGAATAGACCAAAATTCCCTAGGTGGTCCCTGCCCCACCTGGATAGAGAAAGGGCGGACGAGGCGGCGATGGTGGAGGCATGGTGCGCCACCCCACCCCCCGCCCTGGGCGTCGAGGAAAAGGCGGCACGGTTCCGCGTCGCACTATAGAGGGTGTGCGATGCGGCCATGCCCAGGGCGGGGTACACGGTCCGGTCCTCACCGCCACCCTGAAACACCTCGGGAACCGCTTCAGGCAAATCTTGGACGGCTGCCTGAAGGAGGGAAGGTTCCCGAGGGCTTGGAAAGAGGGGCGGCTCTGCCTCCTCCGGAATGAGGGTCGGCCTATCGCCCCATAGTGCTAAATGTGTAAAACAAAAAAAACAAAAAAACGGCCCTAAGTCATCTAATGCTGATTATACGAGTATGTCTTCCCAATGAATATCCATTAAGAAGAGTCTGGGGCAGCTTGCATCCAGCAGCTGAGATCAAGTCATTGTTTAACTTGGTGGGAACTAATCCTGATCAGCGCTTTCATATACTTGGGTGCCGTCGAGAACCATTCTTCCCGTCGGTTTTTGACTCTTGGGTGACTTCATGAAACTGTTTTACAATGTCAATTGTCTTAAAACGTATGTAAGGGTTACCTTACCTTTCGTTACGGAGCTGGGTTAACACCCAGTAACGACTGAATGGATTTGAGTATTTGGCACACATACAATATGTTCTGATACTTTTTATCGTACGTTACGTATACCCTCAGAGACTGCGGTGACACCACAAGGTGGAAGCAAATCTTACTTCTATTATAAATGCGAATGTTTTGATGGATGAACGGGTGAACGAATCTGGATGAAATTTGGCACAAAGATAGATAGATTATAGTCTGGAATAGCGCATACATTATTCCGAGTAACGGTGACCACTTACCATCAGGTGGACCGTCTGCTTGTTTGTCGGCCCAAGTGGCAAAAAAAAAAAAAAAAATAACATCCTTTGGGAACGCGGATGAAACCGCGGGGGACAGCTAGAACAATAAAATAGGAAAATGACTTAGACTTAATTATGTTCAGCTAAACCTGTAGCGCTGAAGGATCTAGAAAATATTATAAACGCTTCTGGTGTAACAGCTGAACAGCTTTAGTCGATTAAATATCTTGCCACTGTCAAACTCCGCTCTCTAAGCAAAGTGTACGGAATGTTATCAGTTGCACAAGTGTAATAACTGCGGAATTATCACAAAATCGTATCTTTTCTTTAAATGTTTTTTTAAAATAGTTTGATATTATTATTTACCGTGTTCCCGTGGGGTAAAATTGCAGCGGATCTGCCGTACGGGCGTGAGTGAGTGAACCTCCATTTATAATGGGGAACTACCTTGTATTCTAGATAAATGATCAGACACTAGCCAGTGTATCATCCAAACACTGAACATCCAAAAATACAAGGATACATCAAATGTGACCTAAATTTAATAATGAATATGACTTTTATGATCCAAACTAACTCAAAAGAGTAGATCTTTTGATGCTGTACAGTTATGACGTCACAACCTGCTATTTCATGAAAACTCCATACATTCATTCGTTTTGACATTTAATAAAAAGTTGCTAATTAGACATGTCGGTCAACATCCGTATTGTAGCAAGTTGATGCTTCCGATATAGTTACTAGTATATAAAATTTTGCCTCCTTGTTGCATCAAATTTTTCTTCCTATCTTTTAGAAGCAAATGCCACAAGCTTGACGAGGCCTCCTTGCTCTATCTTTTTCGCTAACTACGCAATCACGCGAGAGGTCTGCGCTCCGCTGGCTCCCCGACGAAGTATTAAATGAATATGGTTGTTGCAAAATTCTAAGGTACTTACCTCTCTTTACCACTTCTAGGTAACACAGAAATTTTAAATTTTGCTATAGTAGCCTTAGTATTAGCCAATAGTATTATGGAAGAAAACTGAAAAATCAAAAATTTTAGTCCTGTTTTCTTTGCGCTCAGACTCTTTCTAATGTCTACTAGCTGACCCCCGTGGTTTTACCCGCGTTCCCGAGGAATATAACATTTTCCCGGGATAAAACATAGCCTATATGTTATTCCAGGATATGCTCTATCTCTGTGCCAAGTTTCATCCATATCCGTTTAATAGCTTTTGCGTGAAAGAGTAACAAACATCTTTACAATATTATCACCTCTTTATAATATTAGTATAGATATAGATTTACGATTTTAAATTTGTAAATAGATTTAAAAACTTGCAATAGCTCAAATAGCCCAGCAGTGGACAGAGATAGAATGATGATGATGAAAAGCTCAAAACATAATATTATTAGTATAGATTATGACAATTATTTAATAAAATGTTTCGAACTGCATAATAACTTTGTTTTCTCAAGTGAGTATAGCATGGGGTTCTTTAAGAAGGGTGTGAAGAGATTTTTGCAGGGTCGACAACGCGAGAGTTATTCCCAGGGTGTTGCAAGCGTCAATAGCCTGGGGTGACCGTTTACTATCAGACGGGTCGTCAGCTTGTTTGCTACCCTAGGAATATAAAAAAAAATATCGAATATAGGTAGATACAGTCAGCCACAGTTATATGTAAACAATCTCACAAAAAACTTGTGCATAAGGCATGTGCCACCCATCTAAGTAGGTACCTAGGTAGTAGCTACGGATGCTGCTACTGGATGGCTGATTGTGTTTTGTTCCATAAGTTTCGACAGTGTCACATTGCACAAACATAATGAAGTAGGGTTAAATGGTTCAGATTGACGATTTTGTATGGATTTGACAAGTGATATTAAAATAATTTCATGATATCAACGAGTTTAGACATCATTGTGAAAGCCGCCCATATTAAATTATGTAACTTAAAACAACTGTTAATTTATTGTTTATTTATCAACATTTTCAGTTTAATATTACGTAGTCAATCTACATACATATATAAAAATGACTGTTTGTCTGTACGTCCTTTATAGAATCGTAAATTATGCAACGGATTTTAGCAGTTTTCAGCAATAGATAGAGTAATTCAAGAGGAAGGTTTATAACCAGGATTGAAAGCGGGCAAAGCAGCAGGGCGTAGGTAGTTTATTAATAAATTATTTTTTTCGAATTTTTATTGACGTTTTGGGATGTAATTAGAAGTTTTATTTGAATATTTTATTTCAAAATGTTTTCCTTTAATAAGTAGTTTTGTTCAATCTCAACGAAACCTTTTAAAATTTTAGTTATCAAGTTCAGCAGACTGAACTTTAATCAAATAATGGTCGTTTTACTACAGTTAGCTAGCTTGTCCTGGGTGGGAATTGAACCCACGACCTTCGGCTTGGCAGTCAGTGTCGCTAACCACCAAGCCATTTAAAACCGAAGTAAGAACAATTTGCGTGTTATGACTGCATGTAAATAGCTATAAGTAGGTAATTAACTCTTTCAATCTTAATGATTAGTGTCACTAACCACCTTTCCGGATGTTTGTAATAAAATTTCGTTACAAATCAGTAACATTACAATACAGTTTCTTTCGGTTGTTAGTTGCACTTACACGATAATACACATCTTCTTTGACAAAGACTGAGTACCTACTACATATCTCCACACATCGGTCATAAAGTCATTACTAAAATATTGGTATTATTATGCATGTAAACGTGTAACTGAAGAGTTAAATGTTGCTTCGAATACCTAAATACTAATTACTCTTATTTAATATTAGGAGTATTGAGTTCATTTGTATAAATGTTATCATTTTTTGATTCAGACGGTAATGAGTTAAGAATTTACTTATCTCACCACGACTTCATAATGCAATTGAACTTAGGCTAAGCTGAATTTTATCAAATATCTCTCTTCTATTCAGACTAGCGGAATTGTTTTGGAAAAAATTACGTTTGAGAGTGGCCAGGAAAATTTAACACCGCGCATCGGTACGGTAAGAGCCATGTTTGTTGTGATTTTCCATACAAATCAGCTTTTCGGTGCACTCGACACGATGACGCTTGCTATAGAAAAAATCTATGCTTGCACTGGGCACAGCATAGGTATAGTCGAATCACAAAGAAATGGTGGTGGTAGAGCAGATCCCTGATAGAAATAGAGTAGTTTATGAGTAGAGTGGTATTACATCCAATTAATTATTTTGAATTTTACATCAAAGCACGTTAGTATATTTTGTTACATTTAAAATTATATTTGATAAAACACGGCCTGAGTATTTCCACTGACTACCCTGAAATATTTTCAACGATCAGACTTTAGAGACATATTAAAGATAACTATAATTTTAGTTAGTAGAATTCATTAACCTATATTGTTCAAAGATTAGAATGAAGCATTATTTTGAAAGGCATTAACACTAATCATACCAGCACTTACTATGTACCTAATTCCACCATAGCGGGTCAAATGTGACTTTATGTTTCTTGCTTGAATGTATGAAATATGGTTGTTAGGAAGGGAAATAAATAGTATAATAACTGTATATTAATTAGTAAGAAAAAGTCATGAAGTCAAATGTGCAAAAGCAATAAGATGATACGTGCATTTTCAATGCAAAGTTCAAAATGGGTCATTTGACCCCGGTTATGGTATGTTTAGTGTTAATAATTCTGTTACAAAGTGCAGGCGAATTTTAAACAAGACTAGCCATTATCGTGCTATATTTAGCTATCCAACAACAATACTATAGAACAAGTAATAACATTTTAAATGAATTATATACTTAAATGAACTGGTTTTTTTACTAAGAATTGATTGATTTCAGTTACACTTTCGGAGTAAGTTGATGAATAGCTTTTAATTTAATGTTCTGTATATAACTATTGAATAATTTTGTATTGGTTGGTCCGACATTATGTATTCATTCGATAGCTGTTATTTGGTGAAATGTTTGTTGGCACTAAATAAAACTGAGTGTGGGTCAAATCAAGGCTGCGCGGGCTCCCGGTCGAAGCGTTCACTCGGTTTTCTTTATAGCGCCCACTCTCTTACGGAAGAGTTTGATGACGAGAGAATATTGTGGAACTTGTATAAAAGATAATTCTTTAGCAATATAAATCTTTCATCGCTTTCCTAATGAGCAAACTAATAAAATGACTTTGTTTAGGTACTAAAAAAGTTACTATGAAACTAAAAAATATTTGTTATCATAATAAATATTTTTGGAACAAGGTCTACATTAAATACTACAGCGGCAGGCACATGTACACTTGTCTTGATTTACTTCCCAGACGGGTAGGTCCATACATTTCGAATACTCCGTAGCAATACTTTTAATGGATCTTGTGAGTTTTTGCCTTTATTTATACGTTACGATGTGCGCATAATGGATCAGCAGACGAACACTTAGTAGATATGCGATAGGTAGTCGTATATTATTAGCACTCTTCTCGATTTACGAAATATACTTAAATATATATTTTTATTCTCGTATATTATGTAGCTATACTACTTTGTTGCCGTGATAAGCTACTTATAGACACTTATTCGATAAGCCAGTGTCGTAACGCATCACTACATAGTATAAAACAAAGTTGCTTTCTCTACATCCCTTTGTTTAAATCTTCAAAACTACGCAACGGATTTTAATGAGGTTTTTTTTAATAGATAGAGTGATTGAAGAGGAAGGTTTTTATGTGTAATACATGTGACATCGCACGGGAACGCGGGTAAAACCGCGGGGGACAGATAGTTTGTAATAAAGTCAAACACGTAGTACAGTGTGTTATAAGTACTATATAGGTACTTTAGGTACGTAGTCATCATCGCCTTCGCCAGTAAAAACAATTAAACTTGTACAATGAAAGCGCTACTACACATAGTGCTAAGCGCCAACCCATTGTGTTGCTACGAGTATTAATCGAATAAGTCGGACCGGTAAAGGCTCGTTGTGTAAGCGACGCCAGTGAACTATTTATCACACCTGGATTTACCTGTACCTGCTTGCGATATTAATAAGAATGGAACGATTTACTTCAGTATACTTTAATTCTACGAAACTTGTACGTACTCAGGTGTTTAAAGTTTCTATGTGTTCAAATTTCAATGAACCTAATTAACAATATGGATAAAAGATTTTCTACTGAAGACATGTACACGCCGCATGAGTGAACTCAAAAACATGAGTCATTGCCTTACTCTAAAATTATGTTAAATGAAAGTATAGAAACGTGTTGTTATCATAATGTAAATACAAATGCTATTAGTGGTGGGTGTTCGTATTGTTGATACACCGCGCAGCTCGAGTCGGATAGGTCGGCCCAAGTGAGTTAATTAACTGGGAGCGTGTAAGGCGACGCTCACGGCCGCTCTAATTGCGCGATTATTCCTCCGCGACGCCTAACTGCTGGATGAAATTTAATTAAAGTTTGTTGTTCAAATAGATTTAATTAAAGTAATGTTGTAGCGAGCGGAGCGCCGACGCCGACGCCCGCCGAGCCGCGCGGCTCAATCCGCGTGAGTGCTGCGCAACTTTTCTAATTCATTACTTCTGAAAGCGTTCCCGTGATGTCGAGCACTCTTAATAATTTGTATTGTGTCGTTATAGTCGTTTTAGTGAGATCCGAGTGGAACTCTGCCCCATGTCGCTGGCATCTCTACCGCGACCGGCCCGCGACGCGGCCTGCCTACATTCGGACGATACTTCGATATCTCGCCAGCCGACCGTCTTCTGAGCACTGGGCCAATTATACTAATGGATTTACGATTTCATCTCTACTTAAATTAAATCGATTACCATAAGCTAAGTATCGTGTGATGTACGTACCTACCCAAGTCGACTGCAGGAATCGACTGAATTATTCATAAATTAAAATTAAACTACTAGTAGATATTTATCCATTAGCGAGACAGTTGTGCCGTTGAAAATTACATCGAAATGGTCTCTCGAATACAAATGCATCGTTAAAAGCGACATTAAGATAAAAGCTGTATGCCATAATTCTTATTAATTATTAATTGGATTGTCAATTACGAAGGAATACCTACAGTTCGGAAGACCTGAAAATAGGAAATGTTTATCTATCCAGAAATAATAATTGTAGCAGCGATTCGCGTCCGTAAGCGACGAACGATGTTCGCGTCAATTACGGCTAATGGAAAACTCAAATTATGATAAAAGTTATAGAGTTCACGCCGGATGCTGTGTCTGTCTTTCTATCCGCGTCAGCGACGCTGCCGTGTCGGTGTGCCGGTCGCACACGAGAGTTGTTGGCCGCGAGCTCGCTAACGACCGACGAACTCGTCTCGTACGAGGCGTACTGATACATCTCGACATAGCATTTCACACTTGTATTGACAGTTTATATCTGTCATCCATTTATAAGCATCTTTTTATGAGACGGTTAGCTATTTTTCATTGGAAACTTGTTATGTAGTAAACCTATTTATATGAAATTACTTATTATGAAATGAGGTGTGGCAGCTGTTACTATCCTTCTATTTGATCCTACAGGTATCCTTTAGGTAGTATCAACCAGTTAGAGATAAGTAAGTACCAAGCTTTTTAACTCAAATCGACGCCATTTTACGATAACTACAACTTTGTTTTATTACATATTTAAATTGACCGTAGGTGCGAATGGAAAATAATTTCAAAAAAAGAACTTAAAAAAATGAAAGTACATGTCCATAGCAGGCCCTGTCCAACGCGGGTGCGGGCGCGGGCGTCCCGGTCGCCCCGTCGACCCACAAAAGCTCTCTGTCGGGCAGCTTTCAGCCGATTACCCGCGACGCGGAGCCTAATTTGATTGCCGCTCGCCATCAATTACCTCACGACTACCGCAGCTTTTTATTTACTGCTCCGCTTTCGCATGCTCTCCCCGCGACTTTTCGATTATTTATCAAACAGCGATTTATTGTGCGACTCAGAACAATATTATTATTCTTCACTCCAAATCACTTGTTCAATAGTCGTTGTATAGCGTGATATGCTTGTATAGTATGTACCTATTTTGCTATTCAGTAGATATTATATGAATGACAAAAGCTTTATTCGGTGACAGTTTTAATTTCAATGCTGTAGATAAAAAATTATTACCTATATTGGGATACGACATTTACAAATAAAAATATGCTCCGAAATTACCAATTTTAATAACAGTATATTCTAATGAAATACGTTACATACAACATTCACTAAAACCAATTCCAGTAACAGACGTGATATTGTCACCCCGTTTTGGAACACGCAAACCAATCGTTGTACGGCGAGCGTGATGTAAATAAAGAGTGGATTGCTTTGCGTTGTCTGCCAGTCAATTTCCTTGATGAACTCACAATTACGGAAATTGGAAGCGCCACCGCCACCACCGCCGCCGCCGCCGCCGCCGCCACGCCACACGTCGCCGCCACGCCGCGCGTCGCCCGCCCGCCACTGGGGCACTCTCGGGGCTCCCGACAAACGCAGCGAATAACCACTATGAAATACTATTAATAAAAGATTAACCAAACACCCAAATAACTTTTAATAAAAATCGTGACTCAATTTACAACAAGAAGTTCACTCATAACATGCGACATAAACTAAAAAAATAATTAAATTTTACGACGCTCGGTTGCCTCGACTGGATGTCAATTAAATTCTTGTGACAAGGTTTCCATTTCAAAAGCTTTACTAATGAGAAGCATATGGAATTCTCATCTCGGAACCAGTATTTGTGACGGTTCTTTTTTTGCTCGTCTCTCGTACTGGAATAAGCTTGTTTTCAAGCGCAAGGGGATATCCTTATTGAAATCTTTACAGACCTCATTGTTCCATTCTCAATTTGGGCGTCCTTGCAAGTTTACGCATCTCTTTCACGAGTAAATTGCTCTGCTCCGTCGGAGGAGTCATAAAGAAAATTGCTATACAGTTGATAAATAATTTATCTGAAAGCCCGCCCCAGTCACCGAAACACGCCCGGGGTAGCACTGAGTCTACTTCCACCTAATATTACTTTCCTTTTGTACAATTTTGCAACAGGGCCGTTCGCACGTTCCCTTCCTTTTATGGGCAATAAGTGGAACGCAATTATATTTATGGAGGAGAAATGGTTAGAAAACTAATTTTACGAAGTATCATTTCATGTTGGTTTATTTTGCCTAATGAGTAATATGCTAGCGTGTAATAACTCGTTGTATGGCTATCGACGTCAGGTCAATTATTGCACGTCCGGGGTACTTAGTTACTTCAAATTATAACCATTTTAATTTATTAAAATAGTTCATATTCCCATAATTTCTAATATACGTTCGATCTTAAATAATCTTCTGTGGAATGTGGGTCTCACTCAGTACGTAGGCATGCATGTCTCATCGAGGATAAGGGGCGTGAAGTTATTTATTAATTTAATTTACTTAATAGTATAATTAATCTTGTAATCAAACGGGCCATATTTTTTTAGGGCTGTTAGTTATATCGAATGCCGTGACGCGTAATGGGTTTAAATTCTACAATGAGTCTGAGTGTACAGGGAATTAAAATATTATGAAATACCCAAAGTATCACCGTATTTTGGGTACTTCATAATGCTCATACGTAAGTTTAAAATTTGCCGCCAAGCACCTGTAGATGGTATGTTCCATACTTGTGTTTCTGCACTCGGTAGTTCATTTCTAAGATTTGTGCTCACTAAAATAGAAAAGATATTCACCAGACACCCCGCAAATTCGGGAAACCCGGTTACCCTAGACTTAACTTAAAGATAATGTTAAAATAAAAACCCTTAATCATTATAAAATAATTATTTGTATGGTAATTGGACTTAGGGCGATGACGTAGCTGTTAATTGGGAAAGTTAGATATTCAGTTTCTGGAGCACTGGTGTCTAATTAGTGTGCGCAGCGGCCTCTCATTACGACGCTCCATTTTAATTACCCGCACGAACAAACTTAATATGGCATCTGATTCTCGGTATCGTATACTACGCTTAAGAATTTGAGATTTTTTAAGATGCCAGGATGTGATTCTTACAATTCTCATAATCGATTATTAAAATTATAAGATTTGCAATAAAAATTAATTCATTACTTCGCTATTCTTCCAACTTAAGATAGCTCATGAGATGTTTATTAGGATGTGATTAAAAAATCATATATAATCGTTAAATTTACATTTGATATGAATAAAAATGCAAAACAAATAATTCGGAAGCATAATTTAAAGTTGTAGTCATAAATTACATCATAATAAAGCTGCATGAAATTGTTAATCCCCGTCCCGTATGGTGGTTGTTTGTTCAGGTGTATTAATTAACAGTGTAGTCAGTTTAGTAACAGGGTAGACGAAACGTACCCTAATTAGAGACATGTCTGTTACACTCGTTTCTGGCGGACACGAGTCTGCTTGCAACGCTCTGCTGATACTTTAGGGTACACGCTGTATACGCGTAATAGACACAATATTATGTTTATGATACACTATTATGTTAACCGTATCATGTTTTCAATCTATGAATTGAATTCTCCTTTGAAAATCAACATGGCCCCAACTATAGGTACATGGCTTAATAATGTATATTAAATCAAATTAAAATAAAAAAATATTTTATTCGGACAACAAAGGATCCATTTTTTAAAACTACCAAGACATATAAGTTATAAAATAAATGAATTTAAAACATACACAAAATTATCAGTTTAAAAAAAAATTATATACAATATTATTAAATTTAACCTAAATATTTCTTGTTTTCAAAATGGAAGTGTTCGTCAATTTATTCGACGGCGTTCTTGTATAAATTATATCATACATTTATTATACTCTTTTCCTGTCCTTATGATTATTCTGGTGAAAAATATATTATAGTTGCAATCAATATAATAACCGTTTTAATGCGTGGTTATATTAGTGGCGGATGTAAAGGTAACAGTGATAGGCAATAAACAGCAGGCCCGGCGTGGAGTCTATAACATGTCAGTTAAGGACGTCGGCAGAGCAGCGAAATCAATTAGGTTCGTTTGCGAACTGCTCTAATAAATACTGCTATCGTTAATTAGAATCAATCGTGGGATTGCGTCGGAGTCTATTCTGAAATCAGTTTGTGCCGTCGCTGGCGTGGGTGGACGAGACTACGTTGACAGCAATTGGCTTATTAAGAAGCTAACAAAACGCAATAGTGTCTAGCTCAGCGGGATTAATTTATTTTGTCAGTATCACTGTATATTCACCAGTGATGGATTGATCTGTTTGTGTTTGCAATATATTTTGCTTGGACGACGACTTTAGTTATATAGCTACTGAATATTTATACTAACATAGCTGTGTAACAGTATATGATTTTGATGGGATTCAAATATTATTTTTATCAATGTTATCTATACTAATATTATAAAGAGGAATGATTTGTATGTAAGTATTGTTACTCTTTCACGCAAAAACTACTAAACGGATATGAGTGAAACTTGGCACATAGATCAAGCATATCATGGAATAACATATAGGCTACTTTTTATCCTTGGGGACAGCTAGTATTACTGATAATTCAATACATGCCTTTCCGATTGTATAGTCATTTTTTTAAGTGGTTTAGAAGACTAGACCCTCGCCACGCGGTTCAAAGAAAACTTTAAGTTCTTACCTCTTACCTTATGTCTAGAGACGGGATAAATTACGACGTACAGTACAAGGACAATATATTGTTTTCTGATAAACTTTTTATTAGACGAATAACGGTACTGTTAAAAAATAAAGACTGAATGAAATACTGTCGTGTAAATAAGGACGGAATATATGTGGAAGACAAGCAACAGAAGCTTAAATTATCCTGTGTGCTACTTTTAAGTAGTATTTCAAAATATTTTTAACTTAAGCTTCAAAACTATAAGAGAGAGTGTAATTAAATTTATGTTCAATAGCTGTCTCCCGCGGCTTCACCCGCGTTCCGCTGTCAAACGCGCGCAAAGCTCTCAAAATCAATTCTTATTTTCCCGTTTTTGTCATTTTTTTAATGGTGCTCCGCTCCTATTAGTCGTAGCGTGATGTTATATAGCCTATAGCCTTCCTCGATAAATGCACTATCTAATACTTAAATAATTTTTCAAATCGGACCAGCGGTTCCTGCGATTAGTGCGTTCAAACAAACAAATAAACAAACTCTTCAGCTTTATAATATTAGTATAGATAAGCCAACAAACAAACATTCTTGGTATTAAAACAGGAAGGGTGTAAAAATATCATTTCCATTTAAATAGCATAATATCACTTTATGCTTTGAACAAATCATCTATTCTCAATATTGCTTATGCAAACAAATATTTTGTAATTACGAGTTTATTCGTGGTGCAGCTCTGCGGTGGTGCAAAAGGCGATTAATCTTTCGATTTGCATCGATTTGAATACTGATTGGAATTATACGAGTAGTAGTATAGGTGAGTGCAATCGGGCGGTCACGCCCGAGGTGCCCGAGGCGCGTTTACAACACGCTTACCGAGACAGCTTTACAACGAGGCCCCGGTAATATACATATTTAGTCTGTTAATTAACACTAATGTAATAAATAAGAATCAAGCTTTAGCATTTTGTACATGTAAATCAAAGACAACCACTCATCTGATCAATCATATATTTAGGTCATTAGATATTCTTTGTTTCATCCAAATTGATTATATCAATAATACCTAACATCATTGATGTTGCCGGACGGTTCTACAAAAAATATCCAAGGCGTATTTTTATTTAAGTACACCTAAACATGAAATGGCTTTATTATTTAAGAGGTGTTAAAACTTTTGATCATTACACGTTTAGTCAATTTGGTTTTAAGACCATAAAAACGAATTGATTCTAAAAGGGTTGTTAATTAATCGTGGTCCATCGCGTGGTTATTATTAGGTATAATGATTATAATGCAAACCCATCGGTATTACCGGGGAGCAATCACGAGAAGTAAACGAGATGAGACGGGATGGGAGAATCTTGGGCGTTATCTGTAATTAGGATCGAGTGGCGGAAGTGCTCTCCGAGACACAAGGAATATCCGGCTCAAGGCTTCATGTCGAACGTAGCATAGCGGGTCAGACACCTAACTAATTAACTATGTAGATAAACACAAATGATTATAAAATAACAATAATTGTATGATACAAAGTAAGATTAAATCTATGATCATTATTATTCAATCAACATGTCACCTATAAAAACAAATAACAAATTAAAAAGACGAAGCTATTTTCAAGTTAATAAAATATACCGATACAGCACAATGGACCATTAATAATCATAGCAAACACAATGTCTGTAACAAGAATGGATTGTTGTTACTGACTTGGCTTAATTAAACAAGCCGGGAGTCGACACTCAGACGCATAATACTGCTAATTAAACGCGGGTTTACAGAGATCCGAAAAAGAGCCACTCAAACACGCTTAGCCGGTATTATTACAGTGTATTCAGGAGGCTCGGCAAACAGGCCCTCGTCGCCGAGGGTACTACTCTCAAGTTTCGCGTTTAATTAGACAGATAGAGGCGCGGACGGGCCTTATTAGTATTGTCTACGGGGGCCCAATTAACACCCGGGAGGCGCCGTGGGTGGTTCCAAGTTCGTTTTAATAATCAAGGGATACCAAGCTTCGTTAGCCGAATAATAGGATCCGGTGGTTTCGATGATTTCTACCAAAAAAGTGTTCATGGCCGGTCTTCAATGTTACGATACCGTTCGACTTGAGTGGCGCGCCGCCCGACGATGCCACAGGTGTGAACTGGCTGTTCGGCTTATCCATTCATTACATTATGAATAATTAATTCATTTTACACATGAAGTGTGGACGGATTGATTAATTGGTTTATACTATTTTTGACTCATCGTTTGTAGTTCAATAACTTTACAAGAATTCTAATTTAGAGCTTTTAATAATAAGTAAAATAATCTAGTTATTTATCTGTAACTGGCTGCGCCCTGCGGCTTTGCCCAATTTCAATCGTGGTTATAAACCTTCCTCTTGAATTACTCTATCTATTGCTGAATGCATTAAAATCCGTTGCTTCTATGAAGGATATAAATAGCATCCATACTAATATAAATGTGATAGTAACTCTATTTATTTGTTTGCTTGTTACCTTTTCACAACTAAACGGCTAATCGGATCGTAACGAAATTTGGCAAGAAGATAGATGATATCCTGAGGCAGGACATAGGCTCTTTTAACCCGAAAAATAATCTTGAAGGGGTGAAATAGAATTGAAAGTTTGTATGGGAAATCCATATTTCCTCACGATAGGGAACTGAAAATTCATATTTAGGCTTTTGGTAAGAAATAAAGTTTTTACTAAATCATCCCTAAAGGTGACAAAGTAAGGGGCTAAAACCATGAGACTTTCTTAGCCCTTACAAATAAATTATGCTATCGCAAAGGTAATTTTATGTAGATAATATTTGCCATTTACATCATATAATTTGGATGCATAGTTTTTGAGATAATTTTTTATTAACAAAACGCTGGGGCCCTTTTATACCTCAGGAACGCAGGTGAAACCGCAGGAAAGAGTAAGGTACTTATAAAAAAGGAAATAGGTAATTTATAATTATACCGTGTGTAATATGTAGGTATTAAATTAATTAGAAGTAAGCTCAGGACCGACAGCAATTTGCTCCATGAGTCTTGTAGCTCTGAAGCGCGTACCGCATCCCTGTTGGCCATAAAACTCTAATTACAGGACGAGCAATTTCTCTCGCTAATGAACATTGCACAACCTTGTTGTCAATAAATGAAATGTTCAGGATGATACATATTTTGTTGTTTCCTATTCAGTACTTCCTTTTTAAATTAATTTTGAGTTATTGCTTTTGTTTTGTTGGAGTCTTTGATTGGATTTTGAATAGGCACAGATAGTATGTACATGTATTTATATTGTGGGTGATAAGTGTGGAAACTCATACACTCTTTACGCCCTTTATCTCCAAAAAGGTAGGCACCCACTGACACTAAGTACGGACGTACTGATAAAGTTAAGCGCATAAGTAAAAATTTTTGTAAAGTTCAGCTTCTGATCCATGTTGGACTTATACTTATAGTAAGAACTTTTTAATTGAATTCCTGTTTGACGTAAGCTGTATGTTTTCCCGTAAATATCATTAAAACATAAATAAAACTCGAGTGCGCGTTCTTTAACAACCTGCATTAATGCATTCCCTTTCTGACACAGAAAATTGCACACCAAAATGCAAGCGCATGCGCACATTGTCGGCTCACGTGACTTGTCGGCGCTAATAACTTTTTCTCAAAACACTAATGAATAACTTGCTCCTTATTACTGGGCACGTTTCACCACTCGAGATGTTAGGAGGGGGAGGGGGCGGTCCGACGCGGGGGGAGATTGCTCGCCGTTGGCGCGATGGCGCCAATCTTACAACTTACCATTAAGTAATTTTCATCGAGATTCATGTTACACTTAATGAACTTCTATTTGTACCTACTATGTATAAATAACATTCCTTGCATTTTACGTCTTTACTTAGGTTATATACTTAATTATTTGTTTTTATACCTATTTATTTGTTTTTGCTAGATATGTTTGTGCAGTCCTATATAATGAGAATTTGTCTTTTATATTGGATTTTAAAGTAGTCTAAAATCTGAAGGTGCTTACTAATCTAATTACGTGAAAAAAGAAATTAAATTATTTATATTATTAACTACCGTCTGCCCACGGTTTCATTCGAGTTAAAATGGATATAAGTAACCTAGTCTGCTTGCCATGAGCAATGTATTTGGCGAAAATCTTAGCATCGGTTTAGGTGTCTGCTTCTGAAATGGTAACAAACAAGTAGACATTTATATTAATATTATCGTGGATTACTGTAGTTATGCCAACTACACATTTATAATATTATATTATGTTTGTATTATTATACTGAATGCGGTGTTACCTGGTATCCCGAGGGATCAGAATTTTTCCGGGTTAAAAAGTATTATATATCCCTCTCAATGCTATAGACAGTAGAAGTAGTAGAGCTCTTAGTGCAGAGTTCGTCCGGAAAAGTACTACCACCAATCCCATTTCCGCCGTGAGGCATTAGTGCACTTGTATTACAGTTAGAATGTTAAGAGAGCTGGTAAAATTACATGATTTTATGTTTCTGTTTATAATTTCATTATATAATATTCCACGTGGCAACTTTATATTTAGAATTCTCATTAGTGCGAGCTTAGAATTTTATAGCATACAATACATATTATTTCCTTCCTAGAATCTGAGAGCGGTGAGTAGCTCTCGTACAATGTAAAGCTGAAACAAGAACCTTAATGAGCTCAATCCACTTGAAATAAACAATGAAGGTATAAAAGCCACTTTCATAATTGGCGTTACGAAGCGGACGTTTTTCTCAGTACCTACCTATTTATCAAACATCGTTCCATGCCGATCGCTATAGTACAAAAGTTTTTCTTATACTTTTCTAACGACTAGCACAGTCTTTACTTTCTTGTAACCGTTACTCACATTCTACTAGATTGTTTATAGGGAAAATGCTATGCACATGACATTTAATTAGACAACGCTGCCTGTTACATTATATATTTAACATGAGACTTATAAGGAATTAATGTAATTGACGCCAGTTTTAATGGAGCATTTATACAGGTCCGGTGATTACTGGGGCCATAAGAAGTGCAATTCCCCGAGTCGGCGTAGAGCGGAGCCAATTTAATTTACAAAGTTGTCGGTCAAGTCCGGATTAAGCTCGACTGATCGACTCTGGGCGCTCTTAATAATGACGTGCCCACGGATATCTGTCACAGATTTACGCACTCTTAGTCATTTCGATGCAGCCAACTACTGCAAAACCGCTGTTTAACGAACCTTGCCAATAATACATTTACCAGGAACAGGTTGATCTCGAAGTGAAAAATATGACTCGATATCTAATCAGTGTCAAGGAATCAACTTGAAGTCTGTCCAAGTTTCTGTCTCGGACGTATCACCATTATATCTCCTTTTTTTGAAATGAATAATAAAATTGTATTCAATTAGAAAAAACAAGATTCGTATTGCCAGACTCTTGGAGCAATCTATACTATAAAAAATATTGGTAGTCTTAAGATGCGTTCGAGACTATGTTATCATTCAAAAACTATAATAATAACTGAACGCGTGACGGCTGGCATTTAAACTGTTTCGTAGCACTTAGCACATTTTTATTTCCACAGCCTTGTGAAGTTCATAACTCCAGTAATAATGTGAAATACTAATAGATGGCCTCATAAAATCCGAGCTAATGGATCAGTCGGGTAGTCGCTTTAAAAATATCTATCTTAACTTAGACTCAATCCTGGCATATAAAACATTTACAGTTTTAAGACATGTCTGACACAAAAAATATTGCTACGAACGCTCTACGAATATTTTTAACGTTTTAACTATTATTATGAACCACTCCTGCTGAGCCTTACTGTCTACGAGTATTATTTATTTGTTTAAGGTATTAATATACACTTACGCATAAATCATCAAAACATTCATTATTATACTTAGTCATAACGATATTTATGTTTATACCCAATTAATACATTGTACCTTTAATGAAAACTAAATTACTTCACAAAAACTCACCGCTCTGTTAAGCTTTGTATTATAGTCGAATCGTAATCTTTGCTGGCGTTGACGGCCCTAAATGGGGAGGTAGATGGTATTTATTCAGCATTAGAAAGCAGGCACTCACTGTTGATGCGGCACTGACATATCCGTTAATGCTTTTTCCATTTCCCCGCTACTACACTCCGCTCTCCACCCTCGCTCTGTTCGACTGATGGCTTGACCGAAAAGCTTCATATTATTCTGTGATATTATGTTGAGAATATAAAATTCTACATGAGGTGATAATATCAAATTTGAAAGTGTTATTTGTAGATGCTGATGAAGGATCCTAAAAACGAATCGAAATAGAACCGGACTCAAAGTGTTTTCCTTTTAAAGTAATGCAAGATATTATTTATATCATCATCTTGTAAGTAAGCGAAAATGATTAGGTAGTTATAGGGCAAGCAATCAAAATTGTAATTTACAAAAAAACAAGCCCCGAATGTCGAGTGGGGTAAGGGGGTTCCTCCCTAGTTGCATAGCCCTCGAGTGGTGGCCGCTGCCCTTTTGATTGCGCATTATTCGCGTGTTTATACAGTTAGATCGCTTTCTAGATTGTTGCTATTGTGATAGCGTTTTTTTTGTTGGCGCGGTTTTGAAGGGGGTTTTAATTAAAAATGCTTGTTTAGAGAGACGGAATGGTTTCTTTCATTTATAGCGGAAAGTGTATACGGATATTCACGGGGATTTAATACGTGTATAGTGCGTGATCAGTCATGCAAATTGGTTTTTTAACTATTCGCGAGCAAAACACATTAATTGGATGGAGATTTGTAATTGAAATATTTCCATTTGCTATGGATTTTTTATTTTCTTGCAGACAGAAGTTGCTAATTTTAATGTCTGGTTCAGAATTATTGTATCAAAGTTGCTTAATCCAAAAATTGAGGAGAGCCGCCTATCTCATCCGGCCCACCCACGGCGTCGTCCATTCATCTCCCCAGCGCATTTATACATTACTCACGGCTCAAGTATCCGATTATATAACACGCAAAATTTCAATTACAACTTGTAATTAGTTTTTCGAGAGTTTTTCTTTCAGGAAGGGGGAGGGTGGAGGCGCTGGCGAGAGAACAAGACGGCATATGCCTATGTCTCACTCATACATGTGGCTGAAGTGCAACGCGCTTTGAGTAATGTCCATGCCACTTATTTGATTATTTTTATGCAATCTGCGCGGGAAAATGAAGGATTTATTTCCTGCATATCCTACCCGCTGTTAATTAATTTTACGAAGTCCGAGCTGTTTCGTAGCTAGTTATTAGCAGATTCGGTTCTTTTTTAATGTTAAATAAAATATGTCTGTAAAGTAATACACTGGTTTGCATGCATCGAATGTACCTAAAAAGGTAAGTTCATTAAACAACAAAATGTATTACGATGACAGATACTTATATTATTCAATACTAAGTAGGTATTCAAAATCTAAAGATATCATTTATGTTCAACCAAATACTTGATAGTATGAAGTACCAAAGTATATTATGGGCACCTAATATAATTCACATGGCGACCCTTCTCGTGGATTGGCAGCCTCGTCGCTGCCCGCTAATGCACGGAAGCCGGGCCATGCGAATTAATGGCAAGAATAATGGCGATCCCATTATGGATTGCCGCCAACATACTTTAGCCATGAAAAGAACCGAAAGTTACATTTGCGATACTCTGAATACTGAGCGCTCTTGGTTACCCCAACCCTGCACCACCCCTCCGTGGTGGGACTAAAAGTGCGGTAGAGTGGTGTTAATGGATCTTGACGTTGTTATGACAACATTTTATCAAAAAGATATTTTAATTATACCATAAAAATTATGTGGAATAATAATAATAATAATAATAATAATAATAATTTTTATTTCATAATAAATTTGCACGGACACTTAAACAGTTAATATTCAAAGCAAATAATTGGGATGGTAAAGTTAGGGAGTTTAGTGTTTATTGAGCTCTGGACCCTGCGGTAAGAATAAACTTGTGTTGCGAGTTCCAGCTCTCGCTCCAGGTTTTATGTGGTTAACATAATCAGATATGCTGCAAGTGCTTCAAGTATGAGCTAAAATTTAATATAAATGTAATAATAAAGGTAAAAGTAAAGTAAATATAAAAGGAAAAGGTAAACTGATGTGTAGTCTAATTATGTAAAGTAAATGAGTGAATGTGTATGTATGTGTATATGTATATGTGTGTGAGTGTGTGTGTGCGTGTTTGTATGGTGAGGTGTGTGTGGATGTGTGTGTCATGGGTGTGTATATGTATGTATGTGTGTGTGTGTAGATGTAGGTGAGTTGTGTAAGCCATGAATAACCGAAAGTACATTGGCGGCTGCTAAACGGTAGTTGCGTAGATTGAGAATAATAGGGAGTCAAGTTTTTAAGAGATCTTCCGTTTCTTCGTAGGTTAGGGTTTTCAACCAATCACTGACTTTTATTTTGAGCTCATGTTTACTTAGGGGATATATATTGCACAGTTTGTTAATTTTATTATATAAGTAATTACTATTGACGTGATAGTGTCGCCTAGCAAGACAGGTTTTGAAAAACGGAATAGAACAAATTTTATATGAATGGCGTTTAGAGGTAAGACCCGATTTAAACTCCAATGTAGCATGCTTCCTCATTGCGGTACGGAGTATGAATAGTTGACGTACTGATAAAATTTTGCACTCTTTATAAAGTAGCGTAGTAGGATGACGAAAGTGTTTGAATAACATTACTTTTAATACAGCCCTTTGAGCTCTTTCTATCTGTAGAAAGTTTGTTTAAGGGGCACCACCCCATATAGTTATGCAATATGAGATTACAGAACGACAAAGTGCGTAAAAGGTATTTATTAAGGTTTCATGGTCAGCCGAGTGACGCAGTTTTTTGAAAACAAAAATCATCTTCCGTACACGCGAAGTAAGCTTGTCCAGATGCGATTTCCAACTTAGCAGATGATCAATTTGGACTCCAAGATATTTTATACTATTTGATCTACTAAGTTTAGGACATGAGCATGGAAGGTACGGAGTTGAAGCAAAAGAACAGGTGTGGGCTTTAATTATACAAGAATTTAACGGTGGTAACTTTGAGGATTTCAGAGCAAAAGTATTTTATTTACATAAAGCTTTTTTTAAGGTAATCTGTTTGAAAATTCAGGTACTTTATTAGTTGTTTTTGTCATTTCTAATTTAGAAATTACAGGCATATGAGTCTTATAAACTTCATGTCTCAGGGTCGACAACGCATTGACAATGCTCCTAATATTGCAAATGGCGGCGGTAAACACTTACAATCATGTGTCCGTCTCCTTGTTTGTCGGCCCAAATGGTATAAATAAAATATAACAATATATCTAATAAATTAATAAGAGTTGTCTTAGAGTAATTGTACCGATAATCACGTGCACAACACGTGTAAATAAATATAATGACATTACCTTCACTATATATTTACTATGTTTATACGTAGAAACATAGGAGATATTTGAGACAAAATTGGATATCCATAATATTAATACAAGACTAAGGGAGAAGTTAATTGTTCCATACTTTAGACTAACTAATGTAAACAAGTCATTTCTTGGTAATTGTGTTCGATTTTATAATAAGATACCGCTTTTAGTAACCAAAATGTCTGATCATAAATTAAAAAATTATATTTGGAAAGTTTTGAAAGAAAAAGCGTATTACAAGGTAGTTCATTACATTGAAGATGAAAATGTATGGAAATAGCTACTCTCTGCACAGTGCACCTAAAATTTTCTAATATCTTGTAATTATTGTTATTTTCCATTTTGTAGTCTTGTTACTTCTTGTTTTTTTGTTTTTGAATGTTACCTACATTAAGTATTTTGTAATTGTTAAATATATAAAATTGATATTACAAAATAGCCAAAAAGTCAGAATAGATAAAATTTATATAAAAAATTATTTAATAAAAATAAAAAAGAATGTAACCTTGCTGGGTTTCATGCCGGTTCTTCTCAGTTGAAGGCTGACTTCCGAACCGGTAGTAGCTTCAGTAACTTTAAATTTGACCTTCATACGTGCTTTCCGAGGGCCTAAACTGAATAAATGGTTTGGAATTTTGAATTTTTTGACTCTACAGCTTGTATTTCACCTCTTGGGACAACTATTAACGAGTCTTGGCGTCAGGAACGTAGTCAGTAATAAGATTCTGCCAAATCTGTTATTCTATATAATGCACCGTCCGTCCCTCCGTGTTTCACGGACTTTCACGTGTACATATTTTGCCGTGGTTAAATTAATGGATTCTGTAAAGAAAATAACATCAACTCGAGGATGTTTCTTCGAGAGCCTTTATGCTCCGTCTTTTTCACTAACTACGCAAAAACGCGAGATACGTGAGTGGTAAGCTCTCACCAACCAGTATGTATTAGTTGAATAATGAGGAAGGCAGCTATTTATGACGTTATCGCATATATCAATTTTACAGACTAATTGGCCACCAGAATAAAAGTTTTTATGTTGTATTAAAATATAGTAGTCTGTTCGACTCTACGTACATTACTGTTCCTTTGTCACCGTCTTTCAAGCGAAAGTTTTAGAACGGAAAAGTCTTTTAAAACTGCTTTCAAGAAAATTAAAGCATTAATGGTCGCTGTATTTAAGAGTGATCTTAGATGGTTAGCGTGGAGTCGTGGACCGGACACGGTGATGTTGTGACGATGATGCGGCGAACATGTAACTTTCAGACACTGATCGTCTGATATTGGGATACTGATAGTGGTGTCTTATTCTTGGAGCACGGAGCAACGTCGCTGCCTCTCCGCAGCTCGTAGCTTCGTCGTCGGCCGCCCTGAACGCTGAGCCCAGCGTAGCCGTTTGGCGCGGTACTAATTGGCAATTTGTTCGATCCTTAGATCTGACATAATGATGCAAGTTCGTTTATTTAAATGATTCGACGGAAACTTCTTGCCGTGCCCACGTCGCTTCTAAAATAAATTAAGGGTTAATGGCCCATTCACGACTGGCGTCCGAAGGCTGAAAGTTTTTAGTAGTTAGTTGTTAATTCACTTTCATGTTTTATAATTGATTTTAATCTCTGTTTACCGCGGTGCTTAATGCCAAGGTGATTTATATGCGCACTTTAAAGTCAGTATGTTGTTATGTTATTAATCGAATGTAAAAATATTTTTTGTAATCTGGTACTTATTGTCAATTTACTCCGTAACTGTAAATGGCAAGGCATTAATTAAATGACTTGTTTCTTTATTATAATTGGTTATTGGATCATACCAGCCTTACACAGGAGTAGGTAGTTACTTCTTATCCATAACTTGCTTTAGATCTTTAGAGTTAATTAGAGATGCATATTGTTGCACAAATCTGAGTCTCAAATCATATTCACAGGCAGTTAATTATTAATTACTTGCATAAACTCTATAATAAATCGGTCCGTTGGCATAATGACCCGCCATAGCGCGGCGTTGTCGCTAATTAAACGCAAACAAAGACAACTGCCTTCACTTCGTTACGATCAAACACATTAGCGAGGATTTGCTAGCACTTACAGCTATTTCCTCGGTATCCTGGACCGGATTTACTCTTTCACCCAGTGCAGTACACAAGTGTTATGTTATATTCAAAACTGATGGTCTATGTGTATATTTCTATTCAACAACAGTAAAAATGGTATGGATTTCGTAAATATCTTTGAATGTTAAGCTTGAGTATGTGGCTTGCACACTCTCGTCTGTTTACTCAATCATTGCGTCCTTGTTGGAAATAAAGCAAGTTACCGCCAGCGCATCCATTACCTTTCAAAAAGTTTGCGTAGCCCTGTAGCCGAGTGCAGCTCACCGTGAAAGTTGATTGTGATGGTCATTAGTCTCCAGCTATACGGACTAATTAAAACAACATTTTGAATAAAGCTTCGTGATAAGATTCTTCGCGGTGTGGAGAAAAATCAGAAATTTAATTAAAAAGTTTAAGTGAGTTTTCACGGGCGAGCGTACGCCACGTGGCTCTCAATACCTCAGGCGAATTTCTATTGAGATTAAAATATACGGTAAGAGTAGGTAACCTATACTACCTAATTATCTTTATACATACAGCTACCTTGCCGCGGTTTCACCTGCGTTCGATTGTGTCCGGGTTTATCACATAGCCTATGTCACTCGGGAATGTAGTTTTCTATCAATGAAAGATTTTTTTATTAAATGCATTGTTTTCGGTGATTACTCTCCATAAATCTCACAAAATTCACACTATCTTGTCATGACATGAATTAAAGGCTTATATTCTGTCGGCTTTATTATCAAGGTGTTAAAGCCTTCAAAACAAAGCCATTAAAGAAACGCCCTGTTTCTTAACTAATAAATAAAATAAATATGATTCTTTATTCAATTATCTACAAGTTAGAACCTCTTTTTACATTTTTTTTTATTTTCACTTAAATAATATAATTTTAAATAGTATTCCAGATGAGAACGACTAACTCATTACATGACGAGTGGTGCGTCAGTCATTATTGCGCCGGAGTCGCTCGGTGGATACTCAGAAAACGCACACATTTTTGTGAGCTCATTAAAATTACATTACAGCTCTTATTTAAACAGCAAACAACTAAACGACGCTCGTTAATGCGTCTCGTCGACGAGAATTTTATGGATAAACCCACCACCCTGCCAGTAAAAAATATTGTTGTCGGCATAAAAGATAAGTCTCAGCAAATACAGAGATGAAGAGAAAGTTTTATATGCTCCGTAAATATTTAAATAAAGTGCCACAATCTTATCTTAATTATTGATAAATTATTGAAGGGCCGGTTGGTGTGGAGGTTAAATACCTGACCTCTACACTACAGGTCGTGGATTCGATTCTCACTGAGAACTAACATTTGTTTGTATTTATTATTTTCTGTTTAAGTTAAAATATTGATATACGTAAGATTTATCTAAAAGTAGTATATGTAAATACAATATCAGTTGTCTGGTTTCCATAGTACAAACTCTGCTAGTTTGGGATGTGTAGAAAAAATGCCCTAGGAAACTTATTTTGTATTAAAATATAGTTCCCCCTTACATTTATAATTTTAACGATTTGTTACCAACTTTTCTAGAAATAGATCAGATAGACTCAATATTAATACAAATCATATTATGACGATTGCTTTGATCATGCTGTCATGCTGTCCACAATCAGGAAGCCCACAGCAGTGTTGTTACTGATGCTGGTTCTCGAACACGAATTACAGCGCCTTTAATTCAATTATCAAACCATAATATATTTATAGTCTCTTTAGGCAATAACCCTATGGTTGAGAGGTATTCGTTAAACCATTCATGTAATTACTTATATCATTTGAGGAACCTTCGTGTTCAGACCGAGTTGATGGCAATGTGCCTTAATAATAGAAAAGGGTATATTGTGCAGTATTTTTGCTTTTCCCGCTCCCCTTAATCACTCCACTTTTGTATGACAGGATTAAAATGTATTCAAAGTTCTTTTTTTAAATATGTAGCATATCCATATGCATCTTTACATCGTTAAAGTTCACTGATTGTTTGAGAACATAATGTATTTTTGAACGATTTAAAAAGATGTTTGCGGCTGTGTGAGAGACCTTTGCTTCCCAATTAGCACGCTATCCGTCGTTATTCTGTATTCAGACTAAAATTGAATACGATAAGTCTAAGAGTAACCCTTACTGATCTAGCCGTAGTGAGGGAGGTGACTACATTTCATAAACAGCCCCCTTATTCAGCTAATACAAACTTCGACGGCGAGCCGCTTCACGGAGCCCTCGGAAAGCTTACCTCTCACGTGATTAGTGGTATTAGCGTAGTAAGCGACAGAGACAGAGCATGCCGCGACGAAACATACTCGAGTTAGTGTCATTTTCCTTACAGAATCGAGCCCCTGTTCACTCAGGAAATTATGCAATAAAACACATTAATGTAATCGTTAAATAAATATATTTATTTACATATTAACGGCAAAAGGAAATAATTATTCTGTCGATGTTCATGAAAGTTGGAAACATTTATTATATCGGCACTATTGCTGTTAATAATATATTATTAGGTATACGTTGACAAACATTATATACTAGCCAATATTGTACCTATGTAACGACAGTTTGAATTTTTACATAAATACATCTTTTATCGTAGAAATCTTTATATTACATCAATGTTTTTAAATCTTAGTAAAAATTTTAGCAATAATCTAAATTTAAAGTTTTCAATTCTTCAATGGAAACAAATTTACTTAAGCATTTAGTTATTGGAAACCTTTGTTTTATTCCATACACACGCGAACAACAATCACTGAAGCTGTGGCGAAAAGAAAAACACGAGGTTTACAAAAAAATTCTTAAACATTAAAACGTTTATATTTATTACAGAGGTACTTAACTAACCATTGCACCACTTCACAGTACCAAGTATATCACTATAAATCCACGTTCGTAGCTCGTCTGTGTAGGTACACTCTCCTTATATTAAATCCATTTAACGGAAACTTATCTTTGGTAAAAAATAACATTAATATACTTAACCAATCAAAGATGTAAAATAAAAAAAAAGAAATTATCCTCAATTAAACTTCATACCTTGTATGATAACAATATTTAGGTTTACTAAATGTACATCCATACAATTCCATAACAATGAGATCGATTTTATCAATATTTTTTAAATTATTTTCGTGTTCTGGACCTGAATCGTTGTATGACAATGAAAGTAACCGACAAAAGAGCCGTAGAGATAAGTACACAACATTAGTATAATCGTCAATGCTGTATCAGTATCCTCAGCTGAACTTTAATCGTTAACATCTAAGAATTGTTATATTAAAGAAAACGTAATCACCTAAGGTTTGCAGTGGGGGTAATGGGTTTAGACGTATAGCAATACTCTATTAAAAATGATCGTGTTAATACAAAGGTGTCTAAATGGCTAAGCGCAAGACGTGGTACAGTAGATACAGAACAAGCGAGAGCGCGCGCCCTACCCACGCGACGCTGCTATCTTAACATGTAAACAAGTGCTCAAATCGTATACATAATGGAAATATCGTGTTCTAACAACGTTATCGCGACTCATCCCGGACACTTTGTAAAGTGGCCGCATATCCACGGCACGCCTTCTAGCCTAATGTACCCTCGTGCACCGCTTATAATATATTCCCCAAGACGTCTCGATGTAATTCTGCACTTAGCCGGCTCTACATCGAATACCTGGCCGCGAAATACCTTCATTTGTCTTAATATCGATTATACATTTGAGATTACTTAACAGGTTCTCAAAGACGTGCAAGTCTTAGGAATGAAATACAAAAATAAAGCAATATAAACTAGACTATTTTCTATAGGTAGCTGTAGTAAGGTGATGGCTAGTTTGTATGAAGGTGAAAGAACGCAATACGTCATGCTAATATCTATTTTGTGGGATGATTGAGTCAAGTGACATTCGCCGATTACCAGGTGTCTCCCTGATTGATAGGGCCCCCCGGTCTAAGCGCCTCGTCAACACTCAATGCGGTTTCACCTGCACATCAAACAAGGCAGTTTATAGATTATTCTTAATAATTCGACTATATATTTACACGAGGTTCAATTAAGAAAATGAATACGTAAAGAGTAGCTACAAGTATGGATTTCAGAAAAAATTACCGAGGCGACAAGTCGGCGAGGCATTGTCGGTCATCGTGCGGCATCACAAACGTCGGGGTCGGGCGGGCTGCCGTATCCGCTGGAGGCATCATCTGCACCCGCGCAGCCCCCATTATCTTTTTCGACAAGAGCACCGGCCACCCCCGGTGCACCGCACCCAGCGACCGGCCCCACGTATCCACCACTCGGAGACTATAAACAAAACACCCCACTTATTATTAATAGAGTAACGACTTATTAAAATTATTTCTCGATTCACTTGTTATGCTATCAACAGTAGACCATGAGCACAATCAAAAAGTCGATTAGAAATGTCGTGCGGCTGAATGGGTTTCCTCCACTCGCGCGACTCATAAAATGAAATAGATTCCCCCACATTCGCATTCCGACAAGCGTTCGTACGAGAAAGATTAATGATCACAAAAGAAACATAATAAAGTGGAGATAGAATCTCCTACTAACAGTGTCCTTGTGGGAGTTATTTACTTCGCTGAGTCGGCTTTTTCACGTGCCCTTTATTCGGGATGGAGTCATTTGAAAAAAGCTATCTTGTCACATTAGCCGCCAACAAATATAAAAAAAACTTTCATAATACTGTAAAAGTTATAGGTACTGAATTATAATGAACACAATTTGGTAAGTGCAATCGAATCTTGAAACGTTTTATTTTGACGAATCAATGACTAATCCTTACTAAGTTTATAAATTGAAATAAGAACTATGTTTAAGAGAGGAGTCCGGGTCACGGTTGAATACCAATTACGACACATCGCTTTGGCTCTCGTCCGCGAATCATCCACGGTAGGTACCAGCGCAATACGTCTGGCCTTGGTATGGGCCACGTAAGGCCATGTCGAGCCTCGTTGAATCATGTAGAGCCACGTAGAGCCACGTAGGGCCACGTGTTGCAACCGAGTGCGATGGGAACCGACAGGTGCCGACAGCATGGCATACTTACCTTATTAAAGGCCCATGCAGCAGACAAAGGCTTTATGTTTTAGTTCAGGGTTTGGCTTATCGATCGATTTGAATCTTAGAATGAATCTATATATATTCTCTAATAATCTGAAATATTGTTTTATTTATAAATATAAGCCGTATTATAAGTATTAAGGCACTATGATAGGGAATTATCTTGAAAAAACCCTAAGTACATGGTTATAATGTACTTATTTAGGTAGAAGTCTATAACTTATTACAAATTTTATAAAGAGTGAGTTATGTATTTCAGATGTGTCTGGAAATTAAAAAAGGTAAGTCATAATTTAGTATTTATCTGAGACTCAGTGGAAGGGAGGTAATTGCACCCAGTGCCTTCCCTTGTAGGCATCCGCGCCTGCCACTTTAAATAGAATTTCACATCGGTAAAAGAGGTCAATCAATAGCCCAAATTGACTATTCATAGGCAAATCTGTTCACAGATAGGTAAATACACCTGTCTAGACGGTTAAACTGATAGAGTTGTTTCAAATATATTCACCTGTAGCCCGCTGACTTGCCGCCGGATATGCGCCAAGCCGCTGGGGTTTGCAGCCATGCTTGCGAACACCAGCCTCTCTTCGTAATCGTACTCACAAAGTATCTTGTTGTCGCAAAGATAGAACCTGTCGCCTACGCAGAACCTGTATCAAGTTGGAACAGTTTATTTGTAGTGGTAATAATGCAGCTATCGATATCCATATTCTTAAAACTGAGCACCTCTATTCATTCTGATCAAAATCATAAGCAAATAAATATTTAGACCGCCATTTATAGACACAGACCAAACATATTGTTCATGAACACAAATATTTGTCTATGAACAGTGGCACGTGGCAGTTTGAGTATCTATCCACCACGCCAACTGAACGGTTTCACTTACCTCGTTATACAATACGATTGAAAAATAAATCTTTGAAGCCTTCTCATATAGGCCAGAATAACATTTTAAAGCCCCATGGCATTAATCGTGTGTTACCATGCATATTTGCGCAAAGAAATAACGTTTCTCTTTATCTTCTTCCGTATGTCTTTTTCATTATAATATAAAATAAATAAATAAAAACTAAAACCTGGTAGGTAGCATGGACTGCGGATGTTAACTTAATACATTATATCCTCATAACTAGTAAATCCGCGGGGACAGCTCTGACTACATAAGATTGAATCTTAAAGTGAGCAGCGTTATAATTACCTGTGATTGCATTGTTGACAGGCAAAGCATTCTAAGTGGTAAACGAAACTCTTGGCTCGCATAACCATTTCGAAGGCGGGAATGACTTTGTTGCACGCCACACAGTTGCCTGTGGCACCAAATAACCTGTTAAAGAATAACAGGGCTATAAACATTAAATAACGACTTATAAACATTGAGAACACTTTAGATGCACGCTATAGTTGTTAAGCGAGCAAATTTTTTTAAATCATGAAGTATTTACTTACCTAAGATAGTCCCTTTTGCAGAGCATAAGGTCCGCTTTATAGTATAACTTGGAGCCGACTTCCCCGAGGCGGCAGTCGCAACAGCCACACTTCAGGCAGTCCTCGTGCCAGAACCGCTCCATTGCTTTGAGGAGGAACCTCTCTGTGATGACTTTGCCGCACTGAGCACATAGCCTGGCGCCGCCTGTACTGCCCGTAACACTACTGGTAAGTCCGTACTTGTTTTCATCTTGTTGACCTGCTAAAGATTATAGCTAATATTAAATGAGTTTTAGCAAAACATGGAATGTTTAATTATTATTTATCATAACTGTTATTCTTTTGAAAAATTTCATTTTAAAAATCATTTTACTAGATAAAACTGAGCGTAACAATACGCCTCCTTCTGTAAACAACGATTCTATAAAATAAATCATAATATGACAAGTCCAGCAAGAAAATATTCAGTAAATTAAGTTTATGAAATTTCTTCTACGAATTCATTATCATGAATTAAAGAAAAGTGCATTGTAAGCTCGGCTATAGAATGCATCGACCCTAATGGCCAAATATAGTCAATCATCAACGAACTATTTATAAAGTCCATCATTAATATTCTTGAAAAATAAATTATTTACGAGCTAGAAAGAAGGTTGAATTAAAGCTTTGACTTTAGTAATGAAGTCTGTTTCACTACATATAAGTGGGTAATTGTTCGTAATACACGTCTCATTATGGCATTAAGCTAGGCTCAATTGTTTTCTACTGTGTAATTGCGTCAATTAATTCGAGCAAAGGCGCGCCGCGTGACATGCAGTCGTTGCTCGCTGACGTCATTAAGATGCGCATACGCATTTTTCTCACACAAGAAAAAACTGCAGCATTGAACACATGCGGACTCATTATGTGTATTAACAGCACCCAATAAAACTTTATGGAGCATTCACGCTATAAAAGGCTAAACAACAGTTCTTTTTTCCTTTCTGAACAAATAAAATGTTGCTTGGGGCGCATAACGACTTCTCGGTGTCATTTTCGGCGGTCAACCTCGAGTGTCATAAATAAATAGGTTGGTGGTCATTCAGTAAACAATCAGTTCCAATTTATCGGCACACCACGGCCCATATAATAATAGTACGTACGTCAACCCAATCAAGGACCCAATTGAAGGGGTAACTAGGTGGACATAACTCATCGCAATCGATCACTTGCGCATCGTCGCCAGTTCCCGCCGATACGTCTCGTTTATTGAAGCAGACGTCGCGACAATAAAGTTAATTGGAGTATATTAATGATGGCTCTTTAATAATAAACTAATAAACATGAGCTTCGGCCTCCGGATGTTGCACTTCAGTTTATAGACTCTTATGACACTACAAATAGAATATTGATGGTGATAGATGGTAGCCGTTACTTTCTTATTGCACAATAAGCAAATAAATTATGCTATTGCCACATAGTGAAGCGTTGGAAGTTAATCAATTCAATGTTGTTTTCTTTAATATTCTCGAAACATTATGAACAGGTGTGGTAAGTTTTCTCAAGATAAAAAATGATTGTGGTTTTACCTGCACCAATACAAGAATCTCTGTATTTTTCCGAGGAATGCCGCATGAAGGCGACGGAGACGCCGAGGCGTGCAGTTACTGGCGTGTTTTGTCCATTTCAAGCTGTGCTGTGCATGTTGTTAATGCCGTAATTACGGAGCGAGTGCGCGTCGTTCTAATAGCCAGATCGATTATATCGATTCAAAAAAGACGATGGCTACTGCGCTTGCACTCACGTTTTAGTTGTTTTAATGTCACTCATACCAAAAATAAGACCCATTGCACTCCATCAAAAGTACGAAACAATGTCTTCCTATTGACTTTTTTGTAGGAGTTTAGAAATTATTTATATCTTCCAACTACATCTGGACCTAATACAGAGGTAACATTATTTTTAAGTTTGCTTATAATTATTACGTGCTTTACAAATCTCGAGTGACATGCTTGATTTTATTGTTTTACTTATTTAGTTATTCTTTTTGGTACAGAATTACTAAAAGAAAAAGAGAAATCACTGCTGATAGGTTTAGCTTTTAGGTTAACCAAACCAGATATAAATTACTAAATACAATTTATTGCAATAATAATGGTGTTGAATAGTTCTATAAAAAGGTATGAGCACAATAAAAGTCAAAGAAAAAAATAAGTTGATGACGAGGTGTATTTTAAGTAATCATACTCAATTCATATAAAAATAAATAACTTTGACACCAGGAAAATACAGATAATGTTTGCCCTCTACACCATGTGATTGGTCGTAGATTAGGTAGTCGATTAAGGAAAAATATAAAATTATAGAAAACAGCGAGCTAAGTGAATTATAACACGGCGATATAGGTACGACCGGCACCCGATCAACGCTGTTAGGGTCTTCACACACCACACAGGTGATTTCTAGGTTATTTCTTAGCAAGGCCTCGGAGAACGCATCGAGGAGGCGGGGAACTCTCAACGCGGACGCACTGGTATTTCTAATTTTATTAGACACAGATTACCGCAATAAGTCGTGAAACGATTAGGTACGTGTGATTTTTATTTTATGATCGTTCCATTTAAGTTTAAGACTGCTAAACTGCGGTAGAAATTGAATAGGTAGTTTTTATTTATTTTATATTAAACTAGCTGCTCTCCGCGGTTTTACCCGCGTTCCCGTGGGATGTCACATGTATTATACATAAAAACCTTCCTCTTCAATCACTCTATCTATTAAAAAAATCGCATCAAAATCCGTTGCGTAGTTTTAAAGATTAAAGTATACATGGGAATATAGGGACAGAGAAAGCGACTTTGTTTTATACTATGTAGTGATAATGTTAGTATTCATAACCAAGAAGTTACTAGTAGTCTATGTCAGATTGATCCGGTTCCCCTCTGTTTACCCTAACCAGATTTGAAAAACGGATATGTCTATTATTCTAACAAGAGGGGCCCAAGCAATAAATGAAGAGTTAATAACGTGGACCGAACATACATAAATATCAGTTGGCGGGTAAAGGCGCTTCGTATAATTTTCGTTTTATTACCACCGGGTCGAGAATTTGATAGAGACTTGGCTACTGTACTGCCCCGGCAGTATAATTTCGCCGACACAGCCGGTCGGCTGCCGCCAACGTATTAAGGCGCCGAAATGAAAAGAAACCCGGAAATGGATGAAAAGTAATTTACTTTGGCGTGAGCGGGGCGACAATGGTTCGGACATATATCGTTGTTTCGTCGTTGATACTCTTCGCCCGCCCGCCCTCACGCAGTCCCATGTGACCCACTGTTGTAACACTCTAACACTCGCTTCCGTTTGTTACTAGAGCCGCTCTGACATTATATTAATTTCCTAATTTCTCCCCAAAATTACTTCTAAACATGGGAAAAAAACGTGGGATCTATTTGAAATATGTAAGGGTCTTTTGTTCTTAAAATCCTTTCTTGCAACACAATTCATTTCCGGTGGGTGAATATTTTGTGTCATATAGTATTTGAAAGTTGATAAAATAATACATATCTGAAAAAAAAGACACGCCATAATGGTTGAGCGGATTTAGAAGAAAGTTTCTTTGTATGTAGGATGATATATACTGTAAGTTATTACATTATTTTTTTCTCGGTTCCATTATAACCCGTAACGAGAACTGACAATGCGGATGAAAATACGTACGTCAGGTTTGACAAACAACAACTTCATTAAGTCTTTTTTGTAACCGCCATGTCATGGTGTTAACAATAACGTTTATTTGCATAGTGTTTAATATAAATAAAATCTGTTAGTTGTTGGTATTTCTGCACTTAAAAGAAAACAAGGCACGTTACAATACAGGCAAATTCCATAGATTTAATTAAATGCCAGGTTATTGTAATGAGCAAACATCACGAGCAATCCGCAGTCATTCCAAGCAATATACAATCGTTCATTGCATTTTGCAATTAACTCAACATCCCCGTATTGTAACGTAACATGCCTACATTGACTATTCATCATTCTCGGTACGTTTTGCATGGATCTCATCATGTTTTATTGTATTAATAAGATGGATCTAGAATTGAATATTAATATTTGACAAGCCCTTTTTAATAAGCAATGATTTTATCAAGCAACCTTAGTTTAGCAACTGAGGTAGTGACGTTATATTTTTACTTCGTAACCAGTCGTAAAAAATATGTTTTTTATTGTAAAGTAGGTAGTATTTATAATCAAAAACAGCTAGTTAACTTAAAAAAATAATCTCCTTGTCAACATGTACCTATTCTGTTGACAAGATGTTCGTAGAACCAATTCAAATTCTTATTTGAACGGCAATTTAAAAGGGCAAATAAAAGAGCAAGCCGCTGCTTGTTGAATTTCATTACGAAAACAAATAATCATATGGAATAATCTAAAGTGCGATACTAATGGATATGTATTTAATGACTGTGGTTGCAGCTGTTCTAAATGGTCCTACAATTTATTTAGTTTTAGTCGGCGGTCACTCATTAAACAATGGAGTTGATTGCGTAGTTGCGATATCCATTATGCGGGCAGTAATTAGATTTAACCAAATGCGGGCTTTGCATTAATAGCTATTCTAATTTAAAAACCTTACTGATACAGTTACAGTCGACCTAAATGACATTATTGTTATTAATCAAAAATAATTAGTTATCTACAAATACCAGTGCTCTATTACATTCAGTAACCTTATAAGGAAATAATAATTGATGTTCAATACGTATAATTACTTTTTAGATGCGCTACCATTTGTAATAAGTTGACTTGTGGGAAAATCTCGATCGAAATTGAATTTATGGTCATAGTATAATGTTATTGGATAACATTATTGCTATTTCCTAATATGTCTTCTTGTCTCACTTTAGCGTACAAATATAATTATACTCGTTCTTTTAGAGTAGTATTTACATAAACAAAATGAACGAAGTTGTAAATCTGATTAGTAGCTTGTAAAGTAATGCTAAATTCTAAGGTGCAGAGGTGGAACGCACCTTATTAAAATTCCAACTGACCTATGGCAGCGGCACGTACCTACCTAGCTACCCAACAACACACCCCACCTTCCCCACTTATTGCCGCCATCGTTAACATTTCCGTTATTAAAAAAGTACGAGACTTTGTCATCAGAGAAGTTAGTTTTTTTTAATTAAAATTATGAAATTGATATTGCTTTTACGCTGGTGCTCGCTTCCCAACTCAACCTTGTGAAAAGTTTAAATTAATTTTTGAATTAAGCCTAATGGCAGTGGTAAACGATTTCTAAGGAAAGAGTTTATAGCAATTAAAATTTCAATTATTTGATCGTTGAAAACCGTATCTTAATTGCTTTTCATTGCTGGAATAAAAACAGATCGTTATTCGTTTATATAATAAAAAATATACAAGATTAATGAATTATGAGGAAATTAATTATTTTACAGGTAAAAACTTAATAATGTTTCAATGCAATCTTACCGAGACAGAAACCAATTGAAAGATTAAAATATGATGGTAAAATGAGCATTTTAAAATTAATTAAGGCTTATCGAAATTCCGTCAGTTACCAAAATGACGAGATAATCATACCTATAGGGTTGAGATAAGTTATTCATTTACCTTGTTGACAATAATTAAATTAAAAAATAAATTTATAAAATTAATTAAAGACATATTTTACGACTTGTAAAGCGCTTGTCTCACTAACTTTACAGTATAGGCCCCCGTGAATACGTGAGACTTTTTTAGGGAAATAAATATTATAACTTTATCTTCACTATATATTTATGAAAATATAATGTTTATACGTAGAAACATAGGAATATTTGAGTCAAAATTGGATATCCATAATATTAATACAAGACAAAGGGAGAAGTTAATTGTTCCATACTTTAGACTTACCAAAGTAAACAAGTCATTTCTTGGTAATTGTGTTCGATTTTATAATAAGATACCGCTTTCAGTAACCAAAATGTCTGATCATAAATTTAAAAATTATATTAGGAAAGTTTTGAAAGAAAAACCGTATTACAAGGTAGTTCATTATATTGAAGATAAAAATGGAAATAGCTACTCTCTGCACAGTGCACCTCTAATGCTTTGTTTAAGATGTCAGTAATTATTGTTATTTTCTATTCTGTAGTCTTGTTATTTCTTTTTGTTTTTGTTTTTGAATGTTACCTATATTAAGTATTTTGTAATTGTTAAATATAAAATTATGTAAAATTGATATTATAAAATAGCCAAAAAGTCAAAATAAGTAGATAAAATTTATATAAAAATAATGTAACCCTGCTGAATTTCTTGCCGGTTCTTCTCAGTTGAAGGCTGACTTCCGAATCGGTTGTAGCTTCATAAGTGCTTTCCGAGGGCCTAAACTGAATAAATGGTTTTGAATTTTGTTTTTTTATTTGAACTTTTGATCATTTTAAGGGTTCATTTTTTATTCATTTCACTTTATATAGAACTTGTTAATATGCGCTAAATTGTATAATATAACGGCCCATGTACTCTCATTTAAATGTAGTAGGTAAATATGTACCGGTATCTGACTCAGCGTAGAAGCAGCTGTTTCGTAGTAAATTTGAAATTAGACCAAGATGTACAACATACAAGTCAAGGTATAATAGCTGCAGGAAAGGTCGGCAGTGAAAAATATCTGTACCCTCGTATAAATACCGGTATGGATTTCAGAATGATGGAGAACGTATTGACTTACTTTGTTCATACGATTAATTAAATAATTTTAAAATACGCCTTTAACCTATGTGATTTATTATTATACGATGTTATTACAAATTAAATCAAGTATCTGTAATATAAAAACAAGAAAAAGGCCGCGCTGGCCTTTTGGTTTATTATTATTATCATTAGCAAAAAGGGTTAAAAATACTAAGGTTGTTTATTCCAATTATAAAGTAATGCTTTAAACTTAGCTTCATACCTACTGAATAAAAAAACTCGCGATCATCGAGTTATATGGCGAGAAGGTATCTGCTTCCAGAATAAGAAGAATGTTATTATATTGTATTCCCAAACGACAATCAAACGAGTACAAAGTCGAGACAATCTACGTCATAAATTATTTTCTCAGAGAAAGGCTCCGGGCGAAACTTAAGCCTGACATAAGTGGGCAATAAACTTCAGCCAATTTGGAGATTCGCATCTGGAGGCTCTTATTAAAGCCCGAAAGTTAGTCCTTTTCATCCATCACTCGTAATACGTGTGTGAGTTATTGTATGAAAAATTGAAGAATAAATTGAGTCGCTGCAGCAGCGGCGAGACATAAATCCCAACTGAGCCCTCAATATTGTTTTAAAGGGGAAGTGGCCATAAATTTTATCAGGGCCGCCCAGAGCAGCCGTGGGCGCCGAGGCACGCTCGCCACGCTACGCCGCGCTGCGCTGCCGCCCGCCACGTCCGCGTCGCACCCGCAGTGTCTCCACAATTTTCCGCCAGTGCTCGTGGTGCATTCGATGCTCATAACAACGTGAACTAGTCGTGTTATGTTTCGCCAAATGAAAATCAGTCTCCCCTACCAATTCTCTACTACTTATTGGCAAATATGTACAAATACAGTCTATAGGTTCTGTCCGCGCTCTCCAGCATAAAATGTGTATATGTTGTTCCTCGCCCGTTTAGCTATCCCCGTGCAAATAATCAAGTCGGATCTGTAGCTCCGTCTCGACATTTAATGAGCACAAACAAACAAGTTCACTTTCTTGTCTATAATATCAGTAGGAGGAGAAGTTATTGGCAGTAGCAAAATATTATAAGGTTTAATAGCATTGTAAAACACAATTATTGCTATGAAGTATTGTATTAAAAAAAGGTAGGTAATATTTGGATATTCCACGAAGTCACAATAACAAACAACGTAGAAAATCATACTCCTAGAGACAATATTGTGGAGCACAATAAAAAATCGCTTATTTTTATCAATACGATCTGGGTGTCGGACATTTCGCATAAATGTGATATTGCAATATCGTTCGTCCCCTTTTTAATATCGCGACGGACGCTGCTGGGCGGTTTATGGCACAACCCTTCCCGCGTTTTATTCGCGACCTGTTTGTCCTAATATTATGAAAAAATTGATGTCAGCAAAACGAATGTCAGCTGCTTACATTTTTTATTATGAATCGCTTTGAGTTATATTGTTTCTTCAGAGCAAAGAATTGTTCTGCTCCATTTCGGAACGCAGCTATCTATTTAAACAAGCTGTATTAATATATTAACATGGAGTTATTATTTATTAGGTTGTTTCGAATGAAAAGTCAAGATTGGTAGATATTGTCAAACATTAACATTATCAAACTCAATCTGCCTATGGTTTTGTTTGTATTTGTCTTAGGTGAATCCTTGGGACGAATGCACTAGCATTCGTCCGCTTTATTTAGCGTATGTCTTTCTCTGCTCTGTCAGGTTGACATTCAAAATCAAGTTGATCCGTTACCCAGTTAAGACATGCAGATAGTTCCAATAAACAAACTCAAATCGCATTTGTAATATTTATAGGAATTAACTAGGCGATGCCTTTGCAATCGATATTGTCAGAATGTATCTTTGGTTACTTATTACTTACTGTTGGCAGAGTCAGGCTTGTGCATGGCCGGAGGATCTCGAATCATGACGAACTCGTCACTCCTGCATCCCACAACAGTAAAATTGTCCTGAAACAAAACAGTAAACAAACTTAATATTTTGATCAATTTATGATTTCATTAAATATTTAATATAAGTAAGTACCTCAAGACCTAAGTATTATTACTTGATGTTTAATAAGGTAATATTCGCTTGATTATACTGCCTGAGTTCAAGAACTAGGAATGTACCTACGCGCCTCCCAACATTCGTTAAACAGTTCTGTGACATTTTTTAGATGCAGCGATTTTCAATTGCACAAAGATCGTATATTCATGACTCATAGTTGTGCCATTTTTCAGAGCTATATTTATTCTCAAAGAATTCTTGTTAGGAAGCGAGGAAGTAATACGCCGAGAGTGGCGGACACCAGCAGCACGCGTCTTGCAGCGCAACCTCATTAGAATAAACGATATCCTCTCCTTACGTCCACTCCGCGCAAGACCTTATTACTCCGACAAACTGCCGTCAAACGGCACCAAGCAAGCAACCTTCGGGATCCACAAATACACTTTGTAAACTACAACATAAGGCTTCTTTTTCAATAAGCACACAGCTCTGGAACTCATTCCAATAGTTTTCCATCCTACATACATTGAAATAGAGTCGAATTTCAAATGGAACGTGAATAACAAACGCACTATCAGATGGTATTTCTTGAAGGTTGAGACGTCCATGCAAAGCTGTAAATTGAATCTCGAGGGAAACACTAATATCTCTTGCGGCTCGTCTCTTTGTATCTTATTTAAATAATTTTGTAGATAAGTATAAACAGGCAACGCATATTTTTTTACATAAGTATCATTACAAATATTTATATTTTTCATTCCTTAAAAATGGCAATTATTTAAATCAGTCCCTCAAATTAATATTTTATGATTCGGTAGCTCCAAACCATGTTTGTATAAGAACGTATGGTGTATAATTTCTTTTGGTACCCAGGTCTATTAGATAGATATTAGATATCCTTCAATTTAAATATATTTTCACCCTAAGATGAATACGAAAGGACTGTGTGTGTAGGTATGCGTAATGTTTATTGATTGGAAAACGTCCTGGGAATAATTCATCGCGTACCATGAACCTAAATATGTGTGCTACTTATAAAAAATCTTGAGATACAGAAGAACTTAAAGTGTTTTCAACATGTAAAAAATTCAAACATCAATACAATATAAAAAATACAAAATTTGCTATCAAAATAGAGTGGAATGAAAAAATTTATAACCGCAACGAAATTCCCATCAGCACCTGTTACAAAGGCGGCTATCAAATTACCCGCGACATATCCGCGGCGGCGGAGCGAGCACGCCTCCATCCATAAATACGGTATTCGTTATGCATTTCTCATATTCATGAATCCGTTTTATTGGCCCCAATAAAATATGAACATCTCAGAATGGATATGAGAGAGCCGGCAAATCTAATATGGATTGCTGTGCGCCGGATTCGGTTCGATTGGTGGGTGGGGGCGGACAGCTGCGCCTCTCTCGGCCCAGCCGGTGCGATGGACCAATCTGATCTTCTACTACCATCAATTTTAATTATCTTATTACTAATATTTCGTTAACTAATTAGTTCCAATAAAAAACCCTTCAGCAAAATACGATTTGTAGCCCACCTATTCCATTAACCTATAAGTCACCTAAAATAAATCATAAATCTGGGAGTCACGTTCATAACTTTGAGGCAAATCTGAACGGCACTCCATTCGGCCCCCACACTAATCTTTCTACTTGTACAGTTAGACTGATGAACGATCTTTCCCGTATAATGCGAATTTAAAGGGCACTGTCACACTAAACCAGCCACAGAAAAGGGCAGTGCCTTCGTTGACGTGTCAAAAATTCAACAGAGTACCAGGATAAGTGGAATGGATGGCGGGCGTCGCAGAACCGGATAAAATATTCTACGTCAAATCGTACGTCACTGGCTCTCGACTTGTTCTCGCTGAGAGTGCTTCGCGGAAGTCTCTTATTTATTCGCTTTTACGTGAGCTATAGCACTGCTTCTTTGTGCCCTTTCCGATATACAAGCGTCCATTAAAGTGTTTTATAAAACTAGTGACAGTGATAGTCCGACTATGTACCTTAATTATATTATATCTATATAAGTATGTATTTAGAAAAAAAAAAGTAGTATATCAGATATCTGGTTTCCATTGTACAAGCTCTGCTTAGTATGGGACCAGATGGCCGTGTGTAAAGAATGTCCCAGGATATTTATTATTATTATTATTATATGAATGATAATTGTACCACCAAAAAGCAGGAAAGCTATTTGCAGATATTAAAAGGCTTAGTTTTGACATAATCGTTTATAATTAATTAAAACGCGAAAGACATAGTGTACCGTAATTTGAGTAAGTAGCGGAAATCCATTTGGTATGATTGGGGCAGGGCGGCTAGTGGCGACTATTAGTAAGTAGGTATCTCCATTATGATTGCGTTATCAAGTATCAACGCGATCAATTAAGCAGCATTACGTTAAAATTCACCCCGCCATCAATTACGTGCCAGTCGGCGGCGGCCGGCCGGTCGTCAAACATGACGAAAGAATAAAGAGGATATGACTAGCAATATCGAATTTTCTTATTTTGTTATATTTTAATTATTGGAAAATAATCCCGATATAATGCGATACCTATAATCATCATATTATAGGATTTAAAAACAAGAAATTGCCTTGAATTATGCGTCCGAAATATTATTAGACCACCCAGGACCGAGATATCTAATCTATTAGACACTTCCCCTCCTGACTTCATACTGATCGAATTCATTATTCACCGGCAGAGAGCAATTAAAGCTCCACTAATCAATCTCAAACTTCAGGCTGAGCTGAACTCTAATCAAGAAAACTCCTATTCCGTGAAAGCTTTTCGAACAAAATTTAACTTAATTAAAAATGTAAATTAAATTCTAGGCGCTTCCACAAGCATCACGTCGGCCCGCCCCGCGCCGAGCGCTCGGGGCTTTTGATTGCAGCTAAAAGGTTTGGGATTAGTGCGCGAAAGAGCTTTCAGTGCATTTGTAGAGCTTTTAAGTGGGAAGCTTTCGCTTAAGACACTTACATACAATGTAAATTTTATGTAGATAGCGATCAACTTGGAAGTAGATACCTCTTAAGTGTTTATTTGTAAAAAAATATAGACATTCCACTACTTACTTATATGGGTTTCGATTATCGTTATCTATACTTAAATAAATATTATGACAAAATCATATTGATCAGCATTTGTTCCATAAGAATGTATTTTTGCGGACAAATAGCGCTAAGCGAAGGGGTTGTGGGGTAACGCGGGTGGTCGGGCGAGCGGAGGGTGCGCGAGCCTGACCAAGGAAGTTCGGTGTCCGGAAATAAACCGCCCGTAAAATTGTCAATTCCGAGGGAGCGCCGGCGCCTGGGTCCGACAATTTTGAAGCGTGCGGCTCGAACCGGCCCTGCGGCGCGGCGCGGCGGCCCGCTGTGCTGATCTTACTCCATGTTTAAAAGAGCATTTTGTGTCATCACTTTTTTTTATAAACCCCAAAATGTTAATACATAACATCTTTCAACCCATTTACAAATGCTTTACCGTCGTTCATATTTTATTCCATCAAATATTGGTGTAGGTAGGTAATACAGCAATATCGTTTTACATAACGCAAATATCGTATGAGTACCTACTACAAACAGCGTAGTTCACACTCAGCACGTCAGCAAAATGCGCATTGCCATCTGGGTGGGCGCCAAAACAATCACTGTTATTCACTACTTAACTGTACGATACAGTAATTTAAACAACATTGTTTTACAGTCATTAATTCAGCTATTCGTAATTAAAATTAAATTACTTTCTAGTCGATAGGCACTTGGTGGATGATAAAACTCGAGCTCATGGAATGATAATAGTACCTACATCGAAAAAAGAACTTAACGCGTTTACGTAGTCATGTAAACGAAAATTAGGTCAGATATATCAGGAGTAGCACACGCAGATAACACACGCATAACCCATCCAATCACAAGGAGCAACGAGCAGAAAGCTTATTATCGGGACGCGGTGTTGCGTCACGCGGGTAATGAGAAGAGCGTGCGGGAACGACACGAGCCTTCTCCGACCGGACGGCGGACAAGACACCGCGCGCCCGCCCGCACCCGCCCGCGCCTCTCGTACAACATCGTCCGAGCCTCCGGTGCTACGAACTGCACGCGTGCATTGCTACATGTTTCAAGTCTCGCGCTTTTTGAACTGAGATCATCGCAACGCTCATCCGTGAAATTGATTCTCGAGAAGAGGAAAGGCTAAAAGATAAATAAAAAGGAAATAGGAAAATACAAGCTAAGATTTGGCGTGAAATTGTTTTTCAACGCCCGCCCGCCGCCGACGCGGCTATGGCGGCGGCCCGGCTCGGGAATTTCCCAATTACTGGGTGTGAATGTATCTACTTGATTACGTAGTGAATACTTTAAAGACCTAATACGTAGTAGACCTGAAACTATTTATATATACTAAAGTAATTAAATTTTACACACAAAGTCTGGTAATTGAGAAAGTTTAAATTATTTTCATAGACACTACAATATAGATTAGTTAGAAAAAAGGTGGTTTTAATATAATTAATATCTCGAAACAAGAAAACGTGCAATATAATAAATAGCAACGTAGCTACATATAGGCAAAGACAATAACTATCTAACGGATCGGTCGAATTGGGATCTTAAAACACTGTGACATCTCATCCACTACGTGATCCATTTGCCGAAGTAAGAAGCAATCTCATTCAATACCCGGCCGCCTCCCGCCATCTCTCCCCGACCCGCAATGGCTAGGGTTGCTAACAATGCGATACTTTGTGCGCGCCGTATCACGGAACGCAATAAAACTTTACATTCCTCTTTAACTACTTTGCCGTAGTTATCAGCGTGTGATACAAAATAGGCTATAAATGTTAAATTATAGTTCCATTTCATATTGTTAAAGATTCAAGTGACTTAAGATAAATCTGAGTAGAATTAATGTTTTTTTTTCAATTTGTTCTATAAAGACTGAACAGTGGAGTCTTTACTCCAGTCAGGAGATGCTAATTGTTATATAATTTAATATCACTTAGTAGATGTAAGTGCTAAATTAATTTAGATTCAAATGAAATCGTATGAACATAAATAATGTTACAACTAATATTATTAGTATAAAAAAGTGTGCTGATAAAAAGGCTTTAAAAACAACGAACTTAATACACATACTACTTACTTTCGTAAAATACTAAATTGTTTTGATCATAGGCATAAAAGCAAAATAAAAGAGCTATCTATCGTACAATTAATGCAATGATTTCTCAAGCATCATTAAATTATACTTTTTTTTTCTTAATTTCAACAGTATTTTAACTATGAATGTAAATTAACATTAAAAATATTTATAAGACCTTCAACATTACTGAGTGACATTGACAGCCCTAAGATGGGAGCGGGTATCGCTTTCCCCGATTGTATTAGATTCAGCTGCCCTTTTCATCTACATGTCGTTCTCTCCTTACCTCACAAGAGGGTTGTGACTAGAGGATACGCCTTGGACGACTCTTAATATTTGTGTGAACGTTTGCTGTTGTATATACGTCACAATAATTGTCATATGGTAAGATTTGACCTAACGTAGCATACAATTTTAACAATATATTTGCTATACTATGTACATATCTGTAGTTGAATGGTCACCCTGATTAATAATGCAAGAGTTTATAGTTTGTACAGTTTTAAAGTAGTATTTCTCGCGTATCTAGGTTAAATAGTAGCCCATGTTCTCCCTTATCAGCTAACCCTATGCAAAATATCAAGTCAATCCGTTGGTCCACTATGACGACAATCAAAATGTTTTACGTGTTATTGAATTATTAAATACTTTGATATGTTAAAAGTTTTCTTCTTGAACAGCATTAATGCTCGTTCACCAAACCATTTCTCATTGTACGAAGCCCGTTGATCGAATTTATGTAGATACAAATTGCTAGGTGAGGTCACTATCGCATGAAAACTATTTTCATCTAAAAACTCATCTATATTTTGTCGAAAAACTATGAATATTATTATCCACACGATTCCAAAGGCTATCATCCAATAAACCTGGTAGGTACCAAAGGTATCAAATCTTTTTCGTCCGTAGTGAAATTGAATATTTATCCGGGTAGTATCTCTATTCCGGAACAATTTTTATGTAGGGGGAATACAATCTCAAGATATTTGGGAGGGCCACTCCACAAGGATATTGGCAAATACCTTGCCTACATTACCTTTATTGCCTCGCGACGTTGCGTGCCCGATTTGATCGTATCAACGATTATTTGCGTATTATTCAATGTTTCTAAATGTAATTCGACTTGAACTGTGATTCATTATTCATGTCCTTACTCCAATAACAGACTAAATATTGTGTTATGCAATATTAATTATTATCATAGCTGCATTCAGATTATTGCTTTGGTATCTTGGTATATTTATTATAATTTAAATAAAAAGTAACCCACCACCTGTTTATAAATAATGAAAAATCTGAATCATAAATAGTTTATTCATATTATATATAAAATTCAATAGCGTTGCAAAATAAAATTATTATGATAGAGTAGAAAGTAGATTAACATTCGTATAACATTGATCGCATAACACACAAAAAGCCTTGATCCCCTTGACGAACACATCGTACAATACACTACACTACAAAGTTACAGCTGCGGCTACATCTTCTAGTAATCGGAGAGTATTCCGAACACTTCGATATTATTCACACGCTACTTTCCTTATTATCAGCTCGTTACAGATTTTCCTAGTCTTGAAAATTTGCTTACAAAGAACTTTACAAAAAAAGATTTTTTGAAAAGTGAACTTTATGTTGAAATGATAAAAGTAAATATTATTTTATAACTTTGTAAGCGTCATAAGTATGGACGGATATGAATATTCAAAACTTCCATTATATAAGGGATTTGATTCTGTAAGTTAAAATATACTAGTGTCTCTTTCGGTACCTACGCACTCACGCGAGAGGTCCGGTCCCCGAGTTTTCGGTTTGCCGTCGGATCGCCGACAAAGTTTGTATTAAATAAATAAAGAGCCAGTAATAGTCATGGCCATGGAAGACACACGGTTGATTAACTTCGGAATCATAAAATGACTGGACAAGTACAGTCGGAGTCAAATAATACAACTCACCGCTAATAATTACTTTCGAAGTAGTATCTCAAGCAAAATCTGACTGTATTGATCCCATGCAGCTTCAATAATCGAACATCAATGTTATCGACTTGACACTGTAACTAATCTTAAACGCATTTTGAGCGCAAATTAATGCGGCAATATCGCGCAATTAACAATACAAAACTTTTGGCGTATAAAGGCGCATTTATAATTGAGTGAACATTATGGTGAATGCCGTGACATGAATTATTATCTGCCGCTCGACGACTTATCGGCCTGCGTCCGCACTGACAACTGTTATACTCAACTAATTTGCTTATTGTACGAGCAGCCACATTACCATACTGGACGATTTGTGTTGTACCTACTTGTCGTGTTTTATTCAAAGTAGGTGCTGAACTAAGATCCACGAAAAAGTTTAAAGTTTTTATTCAAACTTTATTCATCACCATAAGTTTAATATTATTATTGAAACAAGTTTGAAAAATATATATTTTAATGGGTTTTCTAATCTCAATAGATTCACTCTTAGGAAGAGACATCCTGCTTAATGGCCTACAAGCTATTTTCAATTAACTTTTATTCATATGCGTGACAAAGAATCACACAATGTCTAGTGGCCAAACTTATTAAAAAAACAAGTATTACACAATAGCAAGAGAATATTTAGAAATCTAACACAAAAAGCAACCAGTTTTTAAATTGAAATTGATTATTCGCGTGTTCCGGGGCCTTTTCAATCAGTCGTGTGTAATTAATTGCTTACACCTAAGCAATATTAAGTTATCGCGATCAATACAGCTACCAATTACAAGATCAAAGTTTAAAATAAATATTGGTATTACTGTAGCAGAACACAGTAATTGTAAACCGTGTGTAGCATCTGGGTCACCAAAATACAGGCTGTGCCTAGTTTGGGACCCGCTGTTAAACCCTGCCAGTTCTCTATTCTCTTCTAAGCTTTAAGTTAACACCATGTTTGCATGCTAGAGAACGATGTGTAAGAAAGAAAGAAAGAAATAAATAAACTGTTGGCAAGCGACTAAAGTTGAGCAGCCTACCTGAAGCGGGCCCATGTCGGGATTTCTGCTATAATTGTCATGTTAGCCGCTGCGATAGGTTCTACGTTGTATGTAGCTTAATTAACGGTCAGACGAGCAAGGCCGATTACTTGTTGTATAGTCGACTCAAGCTGTAATAACTTAGGTCGAGTGCCGTAAATAAGTGTTCGTGATCGTCGTCGGCTAGGTATTTTAATGAGATTTAATAGCCGCGATCTGTCCACTGCGGTCGCTGCGCAAGCCGCCTCGAGCGCCCGCCCTACAGTAACACTGTCGGCTTTTAAAACTTTAATTGGTTTCCTACATGCATAATCCGCTTAATGACTATTTTGTCGAACAACATACAATAACATAATCCGGTTTTGACTTCGATAATTCTGATAGATGTGAAACTTTATTGGCTTGTCGCCGAACAAGTTGTCATTAAGATAATTTAATACTTCGTTGTATTCTATGGTTATTATGAGTGGGTATTTATGTCTGTGATTCTGTGCTGAAATGGCTGAAGTCTGTAATTTAATAGCTTCATTAGACATGAGGTGGTGGATGTTAATCGTTATTTATAGACAATAAATTGTTATATTCATAGTAGCCGGAGCGGAAGGCGCATAAATTCGATGAGCGAGTGGCGGGTTGACACCTGTGATTGCATTTACAATGCTAATTCACGGCACAATATCACGTCAGCGAACGCCACGCTTCTCGTTTTCACAATCGCGCTCCCAAAAACCTTAATAACCACTACCTACCCCACTAAATAAATACGTAAAATAATGATTAGGTACATTAAAAAATTTATACTTAATTTTAATTCTGAACAATTATTAGTTTTATGTATGTATTTATTCAATGATGTTGAACGACAACTTAAAACCCGTCTACGGTTCATTAGTTTAAATTGAAACTGTGTAAAAATACTTTGGCTCTTTTATTTGTTAGCAAGTTATGAGACATTCACCTAAAATTCGGAACTTTATACCAAATGAGAAATATTCACTGCAGAAGTTGTAAACACACAGCTAATTTCCAATGAAAACTGTCATCCTTCGCGTATTACCTACTTACTTAGCACGCTAAAAACGTTTGTAAAAAAAGCTGTTATATCGAAGTGAACAACAGAACAATAGGTATATCGGATATTGACACCAGCAGCGTTGAAAATGATTGATAATTTAAATTCATTATTAAAAAGATAAAGCCCGTCGGAGTGGGTCGTTACACGTCGAGATAAGCCGGCGGATAAGCGGCCGCAATCCATTATCGAGCAGTTAATTGATAATTACTTTCTTCCATTACGCCGAACGAAAAACGTGGTGATTAACTCAGAATCGCTTTAACGAACACAATGGGTCGACGTTCAATTAAAAGCCCTTGTCGAATGTCGACGGCTTCGCAGAAAAGAGGAATTGACGCAGACTCAATCTCGTAAACATGGAATAAGGAATTACTCGCGTGCGGAAAGTTTTTAATTAAATATTCACCCGTTTTGTGATTAAGACGCAATTCAATTGGGTACAATGGAGTTTCGTGTGCGCTTTCGAAAGAAATCTGAGGTAACTTTGGCATTTTCAATACCTGTAAAAGCGAAGGTTGAGCGGTGAGACATGCGATACGTAAGTTTATTATAATTTTGAATGTTTCTTTATTACACAAGAGTATCCCAGTACGTATATTTTTATAGCTTTTGTTACACTTCGTTATATTTTTGTAGTTAGTGAGAAATGGCAGCGCGCGGCTCAAATCACATCGTTTTGCATCTAAAAGCTAATCCTGAGCGCTGTAGCCGAACGCGCACCCAGTTAGTGCCACATATGCGGCATTTGAACGTAATTTAAATGCATGTACATTACTCTCGTATACAGTTTCTACACAATAACTTTATTATTCGCGAGTTTATTACCACTCATAAAAACTTACTAAAATATAACATCTTGCTGACACTTAACGGGCTTAAATTATAGTTGAATTTTATTCACTAAAAGTTATGATCAAAAATAGTATTTGAACATAAAACTAAAAAACCATTTTGGAATTCAACTAAATATTTGTATTAATCAGCAAAGGGAAAAAACTATAAAACTGAAACTTACATAAACTTAACTTCCAATCAAGTGATCTTATATAATGATAAGATATAAATTTAATAAAAGTTTCTCAAAGTAGTTTAATAAACGTCTCTGTTATCTCTGTGTAATCCTCAAACGACCCAACGGGTAATCTCCTAGACGTTTAATTTCGTCGTTTTAAATGAATCGCAGATCTCATATCCCATCCCTGAAATTGTTGCTGCGATTGGCTCGTTCCGCTGCCGTATAAATTCTGAAGGAAAATCATCTGCAGAATTCCAATAGCAGGGTGCTGATGTCCAAAACCGTGATATATCGAGTCGGAGATCGTTTCGGGTGCGCGCCTGTTTATAAGATATTTCATAACGTGCATAATCCTAGATCATTTATCTTCTCGAGTTCGATATTGATGCAATATTTGCTACTCTGAAACAGTCTGAGTATCTAATATTTGTGACGAGGTTAAAAGACCCACAAACGATATTTGAAGCCATTAATAAAAAGTCTTACCCATGTGCTAATGGTACCGACATATACTTAATGTTGTGATGTCGCTAATGAAGCGGTTTCGGTCAGAGGCGTCGTCTGCTTTTAACAGTCACATGAAAATTGCTAAAAGTGCCATCTTATCTGTTACAATATATAATTTAAGTAAATACATCCGCTATTGTGTGCGTTTGTGACCTCACGATATTTTTGTCCAAAGACTAGGGTGAAGGATATCTGTTGGTGAGAAGATGACCGTCTTCCTGTCATCAAATATTATCTTATTACCATACGGTTTCCTGTGGTGCTGACCACACTCAGTGCCGCGAGATACTTGATAACTCACGTCCGTTATCATCAATAACAAAGTGACGTTTAAATAATTTTGGAGAACTTACAAAATTATGGAGGTATTCCTAGTCTGCCCATCGCAACACATGGTACCTGGTACATACCAGAGCGACTTCAACTGGGACCCGAGATCCTGCAGGCTGGGAGCTCACTTGCTCCATAAACAGGCTTCCGTATTTTTCAATCAGAGAGCTGTCAAAGCATTCTGACACCCTCATCCCATCGGCTCGCACTCGCCGAGCACCGAAATTGGTTTTCTACATTCAATCCATACAAAGTTTAATGTTATTCGTTCGCGATATCACCGGGATGCTGCCGATGTTTACCGACGCGCCAAATCATATTGGATTTGCAAACTTTTGTTTGCGGACTTTATTTCATTTCACTGTTAGTTCAGGCCGAGAGAATGTAATTTTAGATATTGTCCTCTTGGCTATGTTTTGAATAAGTCTCTTTATATTATTTGTATTCTAGGGACTCAGATTTTACTACAACAGCATGTGTGTTATTATAGATTCTGATAGAGTGAAAAAACCTGGTCGGACATAGGAACGTTAAAGTGTAAGTTACAAATTAACCGCGCCGGATATCTCCAAGAGCAGTTCAGCGATACCAGCAGCTAAGGCTGAAGTGTACCCGCAAGCGTTTATAAATTGAAGGGCTGGTACCTGCGGCTTAATACACCGCCGTTTCCGGTTCATTTCCGGGCGGCGCGCGCGGCGCCGGATATTGCTTTTAAGGTTGCGCCGCACGCCATCGCTCCGCAATACATACCCGTAGTCCGCTCTATACCGCACAGCGCGGTGCCCAGCCCGTCTCACGCTCCGCTACTCGCTCATCGCTATCGGTGGCACGTACCATTTAATATCTTATCCCATGTTCAACTGTCGTTTAAAAAACAATAATGAACTCATCGAAGCAAAAGATATTGAAAGGAGCAATGTGAATTTCGACTTTGTCTACCATTATTAACATTAACACGTATGAAGCTTCACCAGAGTTGCATTAAGAGTAACGGTTTCGCTTGAAATAAAAATACGAGAAACATAATCCCTTAGAGCTGCTCCGGAAATTAAATTTTCCCTTAAGCTTAAAGTTTAATTAACAAACATCACGCGAATGCACAGTGACCAGTGTTCGGGCGAAGCGTGCGGTGCGAGGGCGCCGCGTTTCGCATCACTTCCCATCGGAAACGCGATTTGATGGACAGTCAATTTAAGAGCGAAGCCAGAGCGGTAACGTGTGCACTTTAATTTGCGCGCGAATAACGTGTACCATCGATTTATGAAAGCTTACGTACATAAAAAATCTCGTGTTTTGGTTTCCGGATACATTCACCAAATAATTATTTTTGAATTACGGTTTCGAAAAGGTATTGGCCGTATAAGGAAATTTATTTGTAAGAAATTTATAACTCGGAAACCATTAAACGTTAAATACACAGGATATCATAAAAATAATCTCATAATTATAATTGAATAGTTAAATGACTTTTTAAATTTAATCTAAAATATATCCTACCTAAATAAAATAAATATGCTGTTTGTTGGTAAGCGTTCAGTTGTAAAACACAGAAACGATTTGGTTATAAAAAAATCTTATCTAATTAATATTCCAAATAATGTTTTTAGGGAATGAAAGATTCGTAAAATTTCCCAGAGTACTTAAATATTAACCTAATTACTTTAACATAGTTACTTATAATTATTAAATTTATTCACATTTTGTTCCACTGTTAGTTACTGTTAGTACCAACCGGAAGTGACAGTATTATTTATAGATAAAACCAGGCGAATGCATTAATCTAGCTGTTCATATCGGCCTGCAGGTGGCCGAGACGTGAACTCTTCCACTTGGCACCTCGGAGAAATTGTGACAGGAAATTATGCAAGGCCATAATATAAGCGTTATTATTAACTTTGTTTCTACCCGGGGTTGTACCTGCGTTTATGAGGGATAAATAAATTACCTCGTAATTAAAAAGTATTAAATATAATTAGTAAATATTCCTCTTTTATTAAAGAATAAGATTTTTATACAAAAAGAAAAAAAGAGACTTACTAGAATGAGGTCAAATATATTAAAATCATAACGGACTTTTATTGTTATTTTAATAACATCTATGTATTGACAAGACCTAGCGTAAAACTAAATGCCCATCGACAGGCCAGTTGGCTTGGTGGTTAGCGGCTCTCACTGCCAAGCCGAAGCTCGCGTGTTCGATTCCCACCCAGGACAAATATTTGTGTGAATGAACATGTCTGTTTGTTCTGTGTCTGGGTGTAAATATATATGTATGTATTTAGACAAAAAGTAGTATATGAAGTATATCCGTTGTCTGGTTATATAGTACAAGCTCCTGCTTAGTTTGGGAATAGATGACCAATGAGTAAAGAATGTCCCAGGATATTTATTTATTTATATAATAAAAACTTAACTTTTAATAACTATGAGGGAGAAATCTGCAGGAGATAATAAATTTTCCAATTAAATTACTTACCGACTTTTTTTTAAGTCGGTTCCTTATACAATTTTCTCTTTGAAGTTTATCGTTATTGAGTTGAGTTGTTAATGAAACGGTTTATATAATACATTTCAGGATCTTATGAAATATGAAATGTTATTAAATAAATCACAAATTCGAACTAGCATAATTTTTTCCTATGAGTTCGCTGTTTTTGAAGAGGTATCATTAGAGATTTTCTACATAATTTTGAGTCGGGTATAAGCTTCTTGACTTTTGAACTCGATTATAAATCCTGTTGATACCAGAATACCAGATTTTGTTCACAGAGTTTTTCGGCCTTCGTCCATACCAATAATTTTACAATAATAATATTTTTCTTTTAATTCGTTTCCCCAAATTAAATTCTGGTGATAGAAATCAATACACTTAAATAAATGTTTGACAAGAATTATAATTTGCGGGAAATCTGGAGTCTATAGTAATAGTATAGAATAACCGTTAACCTAGCTAAATTATTATATTGTCTCTACTTGGTAAAGACACATTTCGTAGCGAAAAATAAAGATAAATGAATATTAAACTCCAGATGACGTTATCTAATGATAACTTTTCCTTGGCTGTTGTCATTTCTAATACAAAGCATTCCAATCTTAAAACTCCGATCTCTGTTTGTTTTGACTGTACGGCAAAACGCTATATTAATTCTTTATTTAATTTAATTTCTAAGATAGCATGCCTTGCTCTGTAAAGGAAGAATTTTTAAGCCAATACCTAAGTATTAACAGCAGATTAATTAATGCATTGTTTGTTTTGCAATAGCGTTTAACTATCGGTTGAACTTATATCACGTGGCATTGATGCGAAGCTCTATTATCAATAAATTTTCTTTCTATAGACTTTAGAGCTCCATTAGGCGGTAAAAAATCGTGCAAAATTTTGGTAGGTATTGTACTAACAGCCAATATTCATTATTATCACTGGTTTCGTAGATAAATTAGAGACATTGTTGTAAGTTAGTTTTAGATTTTAATATTAAAAATTATGAAAAGTCAGTAGGTACTTAACCATTATAGGTATATTTATAACATGCGAACTTCATATAAAGTATAGGCATGTCTTTTTAATGTTTCCGTTGTTAATAATTGCCATGTGTTTTATTGGAACATGATGTTATAAGACAAACGTTCCTACCGCCTGTTAATACAGCGGAAAAGCATGCGGTTACAATTAGTGTTGGTGTACAGTGTTACATAACATCATAAAGTTTTTATTACACGTTCGCGCTCGCAGTTTCACATCCATTAATGACCATATGGTTATTCCAAACAAGTTTTTTATAAATACAGCTTTAGCTTTAGAAAAAAATTACAATCCGTTCACCCCCCTGGGCTTTTATTTCATGCTCGCAATTTCGCACGGTAATTATATCGATAAAAAATAAATAGAGCCACTGAGGATCACAATAATGCCTACACCTGTAAATTTATGTATGTAATGTAAGTCATCTTGGACAAAGCTAGCTGTAGACTGACAGTTATGATCAGGACGATGATTTTTTTTTGGAAAGGATGAGGGTTTTAGCCTCTGATGGCTCTTACACCCTTATGCGGACATTTTCAGCGAGCGCAGATGGCTCTCAGCCAAAGGTTTTAGATTTTAAGCAACTGCGCCCTGAGCGTGCCCCCTGTGGGGCTCGGATCTCGAGCTCTGGGCCACGCAACGGCGTGGTGGGTCAAAAAGACTTTAACAATCTGGTTATGATGATGATGACTTTATATACCAACCAATATAGTATGGTTGCTTTACAATATTTTTTAATGTACAGTTTCTGTCATTAATTTATCACCTTTCATTTGTAAATTGCTACCAATTAACTATTACAACAAATGTCACCGTAAGTAATAAAAGTCCTGTTGAATTATTTGAAAGGTGTCAGATATTATTTCCGCAATATTAATACTCGTGATACTACTAATATCAATAAAGACGTTTAAAAATGTATTATTTAATAAATTTACTAAAACTTATTTTCGTCTCACATCTGCCATAACTAACCTTATTTAAAATCATAAAATAAATCATTTTAATTGCTATTCCATAAAAAACTTAATTCAGAGAAATGTAATATCATTATAATATGGCATACTAATTAATTTAAACATCTGTCATGTTCGGCGTCACAAAGTAGGTACATGTATCAGGTGCGTGACTATGAAATTAAATGTTACAATCATATTGTGAATTGAGATCGTGCATAATATTTTTTATTATGTTTCGTGAGCGTGGTGTACTAAATAAGTAGGTATTTAGACAGATTATACTTACCTACTTGCTAAACAAAACTCATCTAATCGGCCTGATTCTGCATTAAATCGTTTCCATTACTTTAAGTAGAATTCGATGTTTATGTCAAACGCGGCAATGATAATATCGCAATTTATTTTATTAACACATTCAATCTTAATGGCGCGCAGGTCGAGTGACGCGTCGAGTTAGACCTGTTTAGTTAGCTATTTTATCTATTTTTGTTTAGTCAACACTAAAATATTACATACGTCTTTGTAAGAAGTACTGCTCGCTCTCTTCTTCTAAAATGGCCACACAATTAATAAAATATAAAAAGGGTGTGAAACTTAATAATAAATATCAAAATTAATAATTGCGATTTAAAACTTCAAACAAGAATAGTAAAGTAACTCAACATGTTGGTATAAATGAACAATTAACATAACAGTTCTCAATAATAATATAATTGCATTCGGAAGTACTATAATGGTGGAGTTATCTGTCTACAAATACTTCGTGTTAATGAAACAGTGTAAGGTCCCCCTGACATGTCGGTGCAATCGGAGCGGCATCGGCACCGGTTTCCTTGATACCGAAACAATACCGTGTCGCCGGTCATCTACTCACTTGTCGGTATGCTTTCGTGCAAAATGTGTTTTAATTAATATTTATCTTTGCCATCGATTTGTTGCAACTACTTTAACCGAACTGTCACTGAAAGTGGGTTTTGAGATGTTACATACTCGGGCATGATCTACGCCTAATTTGAGAAATGATAGCTCAGAGGAAGTGTGTCGAATGCCGTGTCAAAGGTTATGGGTTTTAACCCCTACAATGTCTTTAAGCTTTCGGTAAAGGAAACAGTAGCACGGCCCGGTGGTCGGGCATTCTGCAAAACCCATCTGGCTGGCTCCCTCGGGTTAGTCTGTCACTACATTTTTGTATTTCAGAGGTATGCTCTCTTTATGCTTAGCCAGGTCTGCAACACATTGGCATTACCTTAGTAGGGTTAATATCTTATCAGTGACGGTGACTAATCAAGGTATACCGTCAGCCATCTGAAATATGTGGAAAAATGCTTTCTATATTTCGATATCGATATTCCCGCGCTTCACCGATGATTTACCGATAAGTCAGCTAAGGGCATAACTTTATCTTTATGTTAAAGCAACATTATATTTATCACTATCCGAGAGCTGTGATCATTTGGGCCTAGACTTATTTGGCTATAATACATTGACATACTCGTATATTTTAATCATTACGCTTTCACAAACAGAAACACGTATAATTCATTTAAAAATATGTTGTCACAAAGGTGTCTAAAATAGATATTCATATTGCACTATTCAGGTCAATCGATTCCATCGCTGCGGTGGCAAATACAAATACAAGAAATAATTATACATTATGCATTGATACTTACGTAAACTATCGTAAATTTATAGAGAAAACTTTGTTAGCTACTAAATTGCTACAAACTGAATACCAACTCATAATCTTCTTTTGTCGTAAAAGCCGCTTTACAAAGTGCGCAGGTAGTTACCGAGATTGGAACCTTAACAAAGAACCTATTAGGTATAATTTTAATTGGTTTCGATCGAACAATTTAAAGTAATTCGAAATTTGATGCAATAGACAAACGGTCCATTTGCGGTTAGGGTTTAAATAAGGCAGATATATAGCTAAGTATATCCAGCTTACAAAACATTATAGAAGGGATACGATATAAGTTTCAAAGGGTAATATTATGAGGATACTTTCTTTCCTATCAGATATACCCAATGTACCCTTACGATCCCTTTTAATACGATAATATGCTTCTATCTTTCGTCTGCAGTCACACACACGACCCTCGTGTGCTAATTGAATTTAAGGAATAAAATCCAATCGCCCCGATTCTTTATTATTCAAGATCCAATTTGGATAAGGTCTGATCGGTCCGGGGGAGCGGGGCGCAGGGGCGCGGGTGGAGGGGCAGTCGAGAATAAAATTGGATTTGTCACTCAAAACATAAGGCCATCTTAATTTTGATATTGAAGTATTGAACGTTTATAACGCAATTTCCTTTGTACGTTAAAAAAACAATCAGACCGGCTCCATCAATGTCCTACATGCATTATATCCAAAACAAAGATAGGTTTCCATTCTTCATACTCATCGAATATAATGTGAAAATCAACTTATTTTACCTCTTTAAAACGATTCTAAATATTTAATTACAGCTAATAATATAATCACATTTTATTATGCACCCTAAGAGTAAGTATAATAAGAAATAATAATATATGGATTATATGTCTGAAGTTGGTTTTAGGTGTTTGTTCGTGGAGGATGCGCCGGGATCCCGAGACTCGATCTCACGATAACAGTAATGACACAGTGCTATCGGCACAGTGCAGCGATGCCCCCTTCGCACTCCATGCATGCATGCCGTCCTGCCCCCCTATTCAGCTAATACAAACTTCGTCGGCGAGCCAGCGCGACGAGGCCTCGGAGACCTTACCTCTCACGTGATTGTGAAGTTAGCGAAAGAGACAGAGCATAGAGTCCGCGACGATACAATGTTGAGCTAGTGTCATTTTCTTTACAGAATCAAAGGCCTGTATAGTGGTGTGGACCGCATCACATAACTTACAAATAAATGCGTTTCCAGAGATGCACGAGAGCACCCAATAAATTCAAATTAATATTTGTATAGTATATATACTCAAATTAAATAATAAGTAACAAAACCAAAACAAGTTAAAGAACAAAATAAAACTATTAATGAGAGATGCACGGGAATACTCAATAAGTTCAAATCATTATTTTGTACTCAAATCTAATTAAATAATTAACAAAACTGAGACAGGTTAAAGATTACATAAAACTATAAAAAGTATAAAACGTTTATCTGCTGTAACAACACTGGTCTCCTATATGTCAATAGGTACTTAAATCTCATGCAATATTTATGCCATTCCAAGCAATTTAACTACTTATTGCCTTGACGATGTAGCATAATATTCTTTAAATCGAATCAAATGCAGCCATAACATCACACAGTGTATCTCACCGCAAGTGATCCCACAAAATGAATGACAAACACAAACAATGACTTCTATTTAAGAGCGACACACTGATAGCTATCGTCGAAGATGAATTTTGGGGTGAGTTGCACCCCTGAGTTGCGAAGTGTAATTTCTCAAGTCTAAGAATAATAAGTAGCAAATTTCCATCGCAACAAATCTATGAAGAAGAAAAGAAGCTATTATAATTGAAGCATCTCTGAATCATCGATTAAATATGGATTTACTACCATTTGTATTTTTGTAATACTTTCGAAACAAGCATGGATCATTAAAGAAATGTTGTAATGGGTTTTAAGCAACGAGCGAATATGTAAATGGTTCCATAAGGGAATTCATGCATGCACAATGAAACTACGGCATTATCAACACAGCCTGTATGTTTAAATATAATAGAACATGACGGTTTTGCAAAGCTAAATTAAGTGTATAACATTAAATGTAAAATTATACTATAGTTTCCTACACAAGACAGAGATTCTGAGTAACCTCCTTAAACAAGAACTGAAACAAAGCAATCTGCGTGAACGATCAGTAATATAGTCTTAGAAACAATCTTGGAAGACGTTGCAAATGTACCTAATTACCTAAATTAGTGTGGATATACTATTAATGGAAGAAATGTAGCCAAATGTTAACAGATATGGTCCATTACACTGTCTGTGGAACGAGACTGGTTTGGTCATCTTTGCACAATACACCAAGTTCTGATCAATGTTTAAATTGTTTAATTGTCAAACTATTTGTAAATCCTAGTTTAATGAATTTACTCTGTCTCTTTTTGAAATTATACTTATTTAGGCACGTTATGAAAAAATGATGAGAGTGAAATTTTAAGATCCGCACGCATCACTGTAACACAAAAGTAACAGGTTGAAGTTAGCTGGTAACAGTCTCTCCGGAACATCGCACAAATCGCAACTGTTAATGAGTGAGTAATTATGTTATTATGAATAATAACCTAATAACTTATTGAAAAATTGTTATTCGTTGCTACATACAGTTGCAAAGAGTTTTTTTTAGCATTTAATAACTAAACTAAACATGTTACATTAAGTTATGAAACAGTGAGATGGGATATTTTTCCTACCAAGAGCACGGAATAAAATTTTGTACCCAATATAGATATTGATCTAATAATATTAAATATTAAATAATAATTAATTGAAATGTAAATTTAAATAATTCCAATATACAGTTCTACGCGTCTAATCATCCTCGTGATCATAGAACTTTGTTCTCTTTCAGTCACCATGAATAATTCAGTTTAAAACTACATTACGAAAATAAATGCTAAATAAAATAAACAGTGTTAACAAATAAAAACCACGGTAACATAAAGCGTCTTGTGACCTCTCCTCTAATAAATACTGGAGAATGATAAACTAAAAAGGCAATCTGGTGGCGCAGTTCAATTAGAGTTATTTATACACCTATCATTTTAAGTGCTTATTAGCGAGCTTGTTCTGATTTATTTCATTCTTTGAAGGCATGTCGAGGGTTATAAAATGTACGTAGACTTGGACAATCTATAATTTAATTGTTCTTCTTGTTTTATTTTCGTTTCAATACTGTTTTGTTAGTTCTATCAAAAATGACATTAATTCTTTTTTTTTTTATTCTTTTTTATACCACATGGGCCGACAAACAAGCGAACGGTCCACCTGATGGTAAGTGATTACCGCCGCCTATGGACATTTGCAACACTAAGGGCATCGCCAATTATCGCCACGTGAAGTTGTTAAGTATCATGTGCCTGTAATTTCACCGACCTTTCTAACCGAAACACAATAACACAAGTGCACTACTGCTTCACGGCAGAAATGGGTAAGGTGGTAGTACTTCCCCCGACGAACTCTGCACTAAGAGCTCTACTACTCTATTTTATATCGGACAAAAATCCATGTGTTAGTTACCATATATAATATGTTAGTGCTATGTTAAAATCTTTGTTAAATGTTATTATATAATATAAATTTTGTATAAAATTCAATGTTTAATATTTATCTGTATATTTTTAATCAGTTTACCGAACATTCTCAAAATCATTAACCGAACATCCGTCGGTACACAGCATATGCGGAACTAAAGAAGCCAATGCTTTCATACTAACTGATGGACGTTTCAGGATATTCAACTGTAAAGCTCAGTGCCTGATAAGTGGGAACATACATAGTTGAATATGAAACGATCATTGAAAGCGCGGAAATTAAATAGCCGCTCATATCCGCCTGGTGCAGAGTGACGTCACACCCGGTTCGTTTGCGCCGCGACAGCACGCTTTGAGTGGTTACACAGGTCGCTCTCATTTATGCTACTTACATCTCACGATAATTGCGTAATATCACACATTTGATCACTTTGTTTACTCACATTGCGATTTGGTTAATTCACTGTCAGACAATTATTAATTTAAATTTATGAACTGAGTCGTAATAAGGCCTGTGGTATCTACTTATTTAGTTACTTGTTGTAATTGGGTAATTGTACAGATTAATTTGAAAGCATCCGCTTGTTTCTTTAAGGTCGAAATGAGTATACAAAAAATTATGACAAAATTCAGTTAGTAAGTATATTTACTGATCAAAGTTCTAACCTCCGCGATGCTCCAGTAGGCAAATATTTCTAGCTTCAAAATAACAAAATATAAACCGCACCTGCTGACCCTATGGTATAAAATCAAAGTCTCTCTCACTTAACAAACTTTTTACGGACAAACCTCGAAATGTAAGAGAATACGACACAGACCGAAATGACAATATACTCGGTCAGCTCAGTCAGCCCAAGCTGAAGAGGGCTAGCCACTTCGCACAAATATCCCCACGCTTGGAGCGCAAGCATGACCGATCGCTGTGGAAATTATGGGGGAAGCTTTTGTTCACCTGTAGACCTCCTTCGATGGAGCTCCGTGATTAATATATTATTGATGAAGAATGAAATCTGTTCTGAATCTTATCTATTATACTGCAAATTACAAAGCGTGAATTTAAGTCTGCCTGTTTCAAAATTTTAGATGAATGATAAATATCTTAGGACATTTTTAATACACAGCCATCCCAAACTAAGCAAAGCATGTCATAGTGTCAACCACCAAGCCAATTGGCCGTGATTTAATGATTAAATAAATTTATTATTTACTAGCTGTCCCCCGCGGTTTCAACCACGTTTTTTTTTTATGTCAATAGGTCGACAAACAGGCAGGCGGTCCACCTGATGGTAAGTGGTCACCGCCGCCTATGGACATTTGCAATACCAGGGAGATTGCGATGTGTTGCCGACCTTGAAGAGCTCTTTTTACGCCTCTTTTACGTTCCCGAGGCATGTATTTCCGTCAATCCATCAAATTTTTCCGGCACAAAAAGAATCCTATGTTACTTCTAAGTCCTCCAAGAATATGTGTACAAAGTTTCATGATGATCGGTTAAGTAGGTTTTGCGTGAAAGCGTAATAACCGAACTTACATTCACATTTATAATATTTATTATTTATTTTATAAATAGGAGCCTAACACTCAACTCTCTCATCGGGTTAATAAAAAATACCATCCCTACTATTGTTTTATTATCTATAACTGTATAAGTATTAAACGTAACATAATATCATAATTTGTACATTGTGTTTTATGATAATGATAACATGAATTCAATTCTCGATAAAATCTAATAATTGCAACAGGAAGGTGTTAGATATGAATTTAAATTGATTGTAGATAAAATTAAATTAAACATCAAACAATATTAATTAGGGATTGTTATCTTAATAACTAGTTATTGTGCTACTGTTTGTTTACGAGGTACCTTGAATTCATTGGTTTGATTTGTGTAAAGCTAGTGTTGAATCGTGATCGGCGACACACGCGCATCGAGCGTGAGATGTCAATCAGCCGTTGCAGATTACAGTGATAACACTGACGCAATGAAAACATTTTTATATAGGAAAGAATTAGCCAGAGGGGTGTATTCAACTAATACAAACTTCGTCGGCGAGCCAGCGCAACGAGCATTCCGAGAGCGGATTTCTCACGTGTTTGCGTAGTAACAAAAGAGACAGAGCATGGAGGCCAGGACGAAATATCCTCGAGCTAGTGTCATTTTACCCTACAGAATGACACCCCTGATCCCTTAAATTCTTTTACGAATAGATCAGAATAAAGTTATTAAAGCAATTGTAATTTTTTTTTCTATCCATATATGAACTTACTATAATTATATTACTGGTCAGGGGCTGGGTAGAATCAAATTTAAATATTCTTTATTCATGTGGGCCATGGAACATAATACTCTCTACCGAGAGAAGTAGGTCTTCATAGGCTGCAACATGTGTTTTTATTAAATGATCCAAGCAAAAATATGCAAAATGAATAATTTAACAATTAACATAATTAAACAGATTGGTTGTCAAGCGAGCGATTTTTTGCCAAAGGTTATTATTCTCAAAATAATTAGATATAGGTATGTATCTTAAATGCCCAATGCTAATTGATATAAAGTATTCTTTACTACTTTTTTAATGTATGCATGGGTAATTCTTGAATAACTATCTATCTTGAATGAACAAAGCCCCTTAAAAGTATTTTTTTACTTTAGTAAGAAGAAGTACTAAAGACATCTTATAAACCATACCCATTAACTTATTTTAGAGATCCTTGCAACATTTGAATATCGCACATTTACCGTAAAAAAGTGCAAATAAAAAAATATTTAAATTAAGTTCTTTATATGCAAATCACGATTGATTATATCAGATACACATTATTTCCGTAATAAAATGCATGGCATTGAAGAAATGCTTCGAATATTTCCATAATGAGCTCCTTCGAGACTATTGGAAAAAGTGTCACAGGAGTGTCACACGAGATTCTCTCAAACAACGGAGAATTTCCTTAGTTATTTGGGTAACAAAATTGGATTTGAATAGTGTCAGGTTTACACGGAAAGTCGGAGCCTATTATTAAGTAGCAATGATGTGTATACATTTTAGAGAAAAGCTCCTGTTAGTGTCGGCGAGCCAATTAGAAATGTTAGGAGGCGGTGGAGCACAAGCACCCGCGCCTCCGGGCTCGGCTGTCCAATTAAACTCACTCTCATCGTCGACGACGTACCATACCAGTACAGTACCCTTTACACTACGAGCTACCCACCGACACCGTCGCCACCGCCGCCGGAACACGCCAGCACTCCGTAATTGCGTAAGCCACTTCAAACAAACCTTCACTTTTTTACACCGTCGCTAACAATGGAATCATGTCAGACACCACAAGAACTCCCCTCGGTTCTATTCTTCTACAGTAACTATTGAGTTGTTAATTAAATTCGCACAATATAATCGGCCAGTCACAAGCGTAGTCTCACGGGTCGCTATTGCTGCCGGTATAGGGGCTATTTCTGTTCGATCCGAACTCAGCGGTCGGTACTGATGTAGCTTCTTGTTTAATTACAACAATAGTGGCCCCTAATGAGAGTTTGCGCTAATAAGCGCTGCAGAATGTAATCAACATGCCTCGTCGCTCTAATGAGCCGAGTTCCTGGCAAAAACAAGCGACGTCGACATTTTACTAGAGATTAATTAGGCGTTCTACCTATACGGCAACTTAGATACTCCCGGTTGCGCCGGAAGATCCCTGTTTCTACTTTGTTAACTGCTGCTTAGCATTTTTCCTAGAAAGTACAAGCGCTGAAAACAAATTCGTTATAATTGACTATCAGCCTGACAACTCATGCAATCGCTCCGGGAATCGAGAACTCGTGAACCATGTACCTGAACGTACAAAGTACGCAAGCGTTCGTTCATAACTCCTATTGACAACAAAGTACACAGAGCTGGTAAACGTCGTTAACTTAAATAAGTACGTTTGATTACGTCGTAGCTAGCTACCCCATTAAAACTTAACGAGGGGCAACCCCGGGGAAAATAACTAACCCAATTTCCCTTTGCCGGGAAATCATTAAAAGTCTTAAAAGGGTCTTTTCATATATTTTTTACCCCGGAGCGTACGTGCAAATAAACACATTTTTACATACTCGAACAAACAATTCTCCTAACGAGGCGGGAGCGTAACGAGCGGCGCGGCGGTGGCGGAGGTGACCAGCGCAGAGCCCGCGCCCGCGCCCGCACCGGCGCCCGCACTGCCGCGCTAATTGGAAGGATACGTCCGGATATGTGTCTCGTTACACGCGGCGCCTACCTCACTGTCGCTGCTCACCTAACGACAACTCTGATTTATTAGAGCCCATGCATCCAAATTGACAGCCAAAATGTGGTCACAACCAAAACCAGCAAAACGACGACCAATTGACGATGCTTGCCACGATGCAATCGCGCTTTGCAATAGGGTGGCGTCTCCATAATTGATTAGGTACCTTCCTCTGCATAGTTAAAATACAGAAACCAAAAGTTATCTATTAACCGTACACATATTTAAGCTTATAATATAGATGTGACACTTTGTATTCGTTGTAATGTAAGTGATCGATTTAAACATAAAGTTATAAATTTTTTTAAAACAGGTTTTGAATGCAATTTCCTTGCATGGTAAATGCAGATGAGCCGTATAGTTATCGTACCAGGATACATAACACCGTCGCGTCGGTAATCTCCTATATTTCGTGTCGCTTTAATGGTTAAATTAATTAATAGATTTTCCAATTAGTGTTCGCAGTATAATTAATGAATGTGTGCCGTATTAGCGTCGGATACAATCTGATTCGAGACTCGTCGGCAATTACCGACTACTACAAAATACATCGAATTCCGCGTAATTGCTGAGAATATTACGGCAGTGAACTTAATTGTTCTCGACTTAATTAATTAAGCTTTTGTTTGAAACTAACAGCAAAGTGTAGACTTGGCAATTCTAAATTGGATCTTGTAATTACCTTACCCTCCCTTTTGCTGAAACTGTCTACCTACTTTCAATTATGGGCCAAGCTTTGTTAATGAAATCAATTATAATTGGGACACAATGTGAAGCCAATTTGTATTCGACAACTCATGCAATAAATTACAATATATTAATTAATCTATTATTCTTTCATAAGACAGTAGTGCACATAAATTAGTATTTACTTAAACTAATTACCTATATGTAGTGGACGAAAACGTATCTACACTATATAAAATACACAAGAGTTGTTACATTTAGGTGTTTATTTCATAGCTCATAGTTGAGTAGATATTGGTGTTTTCATTAGGGAGAGTTTGCCGTTACGTAGGCCTTTAGTAGATCATTACGGATGCCTCTAATGAGCAACTCTGGTACCTAATAATAACCCTAATCGTCATTACAAGGGGTGGCTCGGGGTGATCTAAGGGACCAATCTTGCCATCGCTACCCGTATTGTATGCTATTGCAGTTTCTGTTTGCGAATGTTGTTTAGCTTTTGCTCTTTAGTTTCATCTACATCTAGTTGCTTTGTTTAAGTTCAGAGGAGAAGACCATGTTTGAAGATGTCTCAGGATATTTATTTATTACACCATATATTAACACACCTTTACGAAGAGGAGGATGCTCACTTATAACTGACATACTTCCGTCCCGCGGTTTTCGTCATTTTATTCTGGGATTATAATATAGCCTATGACTATTTGGTATAATGTTTCTTTCAAACAGTGAAAGAATATTTCGACTTAGTACTGTGATTCTGGAGATTACCCTCCACATATGAATAAACTTAAAAAAATTGCTCTCTCTGTTTTATAAATGTTTATAAACAATTACGTTTGTTGTAAGTTCACTCACATATCCGCCTTAGCAAAGTATATATATTATAGAATGGTAAAGAAATTTGTCAGAATATGTAATATTTTAATTTTCTTTCTCGCATCCATCACGATGTGTAAGCTACACCTAAAGTGTTGCGAAGTGTGAGCGGATGCGATGCAGGCGACACGACGTGCGGGGGGACAAAAGCACCCCGACCAACTTTAATTAAGACACAATAATTAAAATAACAAGCGAAGGGTGCGGTGGCATCAGTATGCGAGCTCGTGGGGGTGCATACGCCACGCTCTAATCCACTGGACGCATTATACCGGCACAACATCAACCACCACATGAAAATGGATCCTCAATGTTGTAGGTAAGAACATGGTGACAAACTTTGGTAGCTCTACTATTAATTTGACTTAGCTTAGAAAGCTGAAATAATTTATATGACTAATTAATTTATGCGGACTATTTCTACATCTTAAACTAATAGGACAGAATGCTTTCGTATTCCAGGAAGGAGCCAAATAGAAGATCTCTCTGCGGCGTAGTCACAAATGCTTACTATACGGTTTCAAAACAAAAACACGCAAGAATCAAAACACACTTCTATTAGATTACCTACTTAGATGTACTACTTAGTAAGTCACCTACCTTTGACAATATATTAGTTACTGCTGAAAGTGAAAATTTAATTGAAGTTAGACCTTCGATAAGGACTTTTGTTTTGCGTGACTGGTTCAATACATATTAAAGAAATAACCATCCGCAATCACCAAATCTTCCAATTACCGCCAATCAACACGCACCGAATTGTAATTTAATGTAAAATTATAAGTACACAAGATAACATGCTTTGATAACCTCACGCACGCACACACTTGAAAAGCGTTGAATGGTACAGTTAACTTTCATAAATGATGGCTATGACAGACTTTAATTGGATAGATAAAGCATAATTTGTCACATAGCTATAAAAAACAAATGTAATTACTGTCAATAATAATGTAAGACGGATGGTACGTGCTAGTTTAAATTTATTAAAACAAGTTATGGATACAAAAGGTACCTACATTCTTATTTCGAATGCATGCCTACTGAAAAGGAATATTTTTACTTTCATAATAAAACAGATGTTATATTTGAAACAACATGAAAAAATAAATAAATGATTAGTTATTTAGTTCTAAAACAACAATATTGTGCGGTTATTATAATTAATATCCAACAAAATACTATTTAACTAATTCAAAAAGCATATTTACCTTTAAATGTTATGGTGTCTTCAATTTTCAGTATACACACAATAAAGAAAATACCTCAAACAAAATAAAACTTCGTCTTTAATCCACTGCAAGCAAATCCACAGTAAATTCACCAATAATGTTCTAGTCCACACTAACAAATTGTCACTTTCAGGCCTTCGGGGAAAAACTGCCAAAAAAACGGAGATACTATTAAAATTATTTTCATACGACGGTAGCGCAGCCAAAATTAGACACGCGGCGGTCAATTAAGGCTTACGACTTTTGTAATTAAAATACGAGGAAACGTTTTAATCGGCGAAGAGCGAATCGCAGCTCGTGTAAAGTTTGGATCTCACAGGAACGAACGAACACGTATACTACCGAGCAAAGCCCGCGACGAAGTGAGCCGAGTGGACGACCGACACGGACCGACAGTGAGTGAGCGAAGCCGGTGAGGCGCCCGCCTCGCCGCCCGCCGCGCCGCCGAGCGGCCCGAGTGAGGGCGGGCGCCCGATCCCGGGGTGGAATGGAACAACACTCTAATATAATGACGGGGTCGGAACACTTTAATACTCTAATTGAAAAAGTATACTCTGACAGCTTTCAAGTGTAATTAAGGTTACGCTTTCTTATAAATAGGGCAAAAGCTTTTACATCTAAGTTCTTTCGGATTGTACTTACATGCAAATATTTTCTTTGTCTAATGAATTACTTACTTAGAAAAATAATTTTTAATAATCTTTATTAATAAATGTTCGTGTGGTGATGTCAAAAATGGTTTCAATACCACAAAGAAAAATCTTAAAGGTATAGGTTCTTAAAGTAACATAACGTTCAGCATCAATATCACAAAGATAACCTAACCATAAACATTTCATCAAAATCAATACCCAATAATAGTAATCGGCAACTGCGTCACGTCCCAACGCCGATACATAGGTAAGAAATATCACAAACACTGCCTCGCTAGTAGATTCCGGCCTAAATTCAATTCCACCCCTTTTCTCCACACCCGTTCGAGTAGGAAACCAATCTTCTTTACATTCCCTCGCCGACAAATTTATACTCCTCGATACGTCCTCCCTAATAGGAGCCGGCCAAGCCTGAGTGGCGGCGGCGGCTTGGCGGTGTCGACGGTTGTGACGGCTAAGGTGGTCACCTCTGCGTAAATTATTAAGCAACCATAGGCCAGCGGCGACCTGCAAAGAAACGGCAAGTGTGTGTCCGCCGGTGTCCGTGCAGTGTCGCTGAGAATTTAATTTCCACAGACCGCCCGCCCTCGCCGCCATTGTCCGCCCAGTATTTCATTACGGCTCGAGCTTTTCTATTAATAAATCACTCTTCGCCTGCGCCGTTTAATTACGTCCCGGATCCGGCCAACGTCTGATTACACTTTCATCGAACATCTAATTAGGAGTGCAGCCGAGCCATGCCGGGGTGGGAACGTATGTATTCTTTGTTCGGGGGATATTACACTCGGCCTATATTACACCACGAGGCGCAGCCTCCGGAGCTAAGTTGGAAATGAACGAACATTGATTAAAATCAACCGTTTACACTTCTACTAAATATACTATAAGTAGATCCATACATTTTTTTAACTGATGAGATAAATAAACTGAGTTTTCATCCAAATAAATTTTAAATCAAACCAAACAAGCAAGCGATAAAATAATTAAGGAGTCAAATAAACAAAAGGCAAGCAACATTGTTATTACATTGCACGTAGGTAAGTATTAATATTTATAGCAAGACTGGTAATTAAGAAACACATGTGAGTGAAACCCGCGGTCGACATAGTGGCTCAAGACCTTTTTAATTTCCTGGATCGGATGGAGCGGCACAGGCAGCAGCGCGGGCGCGGGCGCGGCGGCGGCGGCGGTGGCGGCCAGCGCGGGCAGACCGCCCGTTTAACTTATTGCCACGGTTAACGAGAATACGCCGTTGTGTGCCGGCGAAATTGAAGGATTTACTCCGCGTCCCTCCTTTATTAAACGTATTGCACACTCACCGACTCTCATGTGTGCGTGCCCGACTACACGCAGTATGCCGAAATTACATTTCACATGAGTCGTAATAACAAGGGTGGGCGTAAATCACTAGCATTATTAGTTTCTCTTGTTACTCGTGCCATTTGTCACTTTATGTTGATGCGTGAATACCTTGAAGAAAAATCTACGTAATAATATTACTAAAATGAGTAGTTAAAGGAAGGTATATTCCCAAGATATTATCAAGTTGGTGCTCCAATATGCCAATAATCAAAATTGTGCAAATTAATTTCAAGTTAGGTATTAACAGATCTTTTATAGGTACAAATACGTCATTAAAATGTAACAAACAGATTGTCTTCCATCAACAGGTAAGTTATAAGGGCGACAAGTAAGGGCAGACAGTCGGGCGGCACGCGGCGCGGCGGGCGTTCGTGCGGGCGGCCCGCGGGCGTCCGTGCCAAGTGCACCCGCGTGTAAGACGCAATATCACTGGACTTCCTGTAAGCTAGCGTATCGCTCAAAGTTTCGCAATATACGCGCACCGAGCCCGTCCTTTATTAAAAACTATTCTCACATTTTTAATTAAAACTTGTGTTCCCTCACTAAAACTTTATTTAAGCAATAAAGGCGGCGCAATTAGCGGCGCTGTCCCCGCCGGCGACTTCACCTACTTTTCCTTAGCTTTTAATGAGTGTTTTTTAATAAAGCCGGAGACTGCTGCAAGTTTATTAATTTAGTTTAACTCGTGTCACGGCACCGGTCCAGTAGGTACGCCCGCTCTCGCTCGCTCGCACGCTACTACCACAATTTATTAACTACTACTATACTTTTTAATTTGCCACGTTCAACTTAAATAATGCGCATGGAAATTGTAAACTATCAACAACATTAGGTACACACCTACATATTGCTTATCGTAATGAGGTGCAAAGCTAATTAATTGTCACGACCAAAAATATGTGAATGTTTTCCGTGACGTACATTACTATTCTAAAGTAACGATCGTTGTCGAGCAGCGAACTAAAAGCCTGAATGACGTGCAGCCCCCTCGCGCTGCAACCCCACCCCCCGCCAAGTGTTCCGGCCATAATTACATTCCCGTGTCTAACAAATGGAGAATCGGTGTTGATTTGTGTTTAGCCGAGCACGAGTCCGTGATCCGCGCGGCCCACGCTCGCGCCCCGTACTCGCCCCGCGCCCGCGCCGCCCGCCCAGTTGTGATCACTGTTCCACTCCACCGTACGGACTCTATAGAGTCTAATGTATTTCTAACTTCCTTTCCCTTCCTAGAGAGTTTAAAATGTGGACATCTTTGAGTATATTACCAATCCCCATTATTCTCGAAGGGTTCTTAAATAAAGTTTTCATTTCCCAATTCATACTTACAAGCCTAGATATAAATGTCTAATGATAATATTCGTGTTACAAAGTACTCTTTGTTTGTAATCAAAGAGTGAAGCCGTGTTTCAGGCGATGCAGTAATTGCGTGCGTAATATCGGTTGTATGTGTGAATATAAAGCATCAGCAAACCGTGGCTAGCCTAAAAGCTTCACGACAGATTGCATCATCACACGACTTTTCCATTATGGACATTATATGCCATTCTATAAGTCAACTTTACAAGTAACAATTATGTTATTTTTTAACTGCACATGAAGCTGGTAGTTATTACCTATTAGTGATTTGTTAAATAAATGTATATATCAAAAAACAATAGTTTTATTAGTTTATGTTTTCTATTTTTCAGTTTTGTAAATGGAACTACATACCAATCGAACTTGACATGAAATATTTATTGACTCAATCTACCTTTAGTGAAGTCGATTTCAAACAGATCAGACGACATACAGTCAGGACGAAAATGCATTAAAATAATTTTAGAATTGAAAAGGCATAGGCACGAACGAAGAAAGTTCAATAAAAGCTTCCTTTAAAACATTTTATGAAAAGGAACTCTGGACGAGCTTCTTATGTTTGATTCGATTTGTGGGTCTCACTACTGAGACCTCTGCTTACCCCTACTGGGATTTGTCTCAAAGTTACGTGAAAATGAAGTTACAGGTTTATACCAAAGCAACTTGCAATTTTGACAGTTACGCCAGTCTACGATATACACAACCCTTAATACAAACGATTGGGTAAAAACAACATTCCTTTTTATATTATCAATCCGTATTTAGTGTTATAGTAAAATGTTTATCTTCAATAAACACAAAAGCCATCATTGTGATCGAAGGAGCCGATAGTTTTGGCTGGTATAGCTATTAGAACGCGCTCGTTTGCGCAATGGCTCGCATGAAGCGGGCAAGGAGTCGTTAGTCTGCTCGTATATCCTCGGATAACCGCGAATATTGGCCGCACTAACAATGTGCGTCTTTATAAGTTTTTAACGAGCTCGGACGGTATAAATTATGTGTGCGGCGGGCAGTGGGTCTCGTTATCTCGCTAACGGCGCACTAGCGGAAGCTTAATGTACCGAGAGCTTTATTGTAGCCACTTACGGCCAGCGCACTGCAACTCCAACTAGTTATAGAACACTATTGTCGTACCATACTTGCTATTATTATTACTTAAATTTTTATTGGGTTGATTGTAACAACAATAACAAAATTGTTTAATTTTATCGTTCTGGATTATTGGGCTTTCTAGTTAAGATGCTTAGAGCATGCTATGAACTGATGAATTGAATATATATTATATTACTAGCTGTCCTCCGCGGTTTTACCTGCGTTCCCGATGGATATCACATTTTCCCGGGATAAAAAGTAGCCTATATGCTATTCCAAGATATGCTCTATCTATGTGCCAAGTTTCATCCATATCCGTTTAGTAGTTTTTGCGTGAAAGAGTAACAAACATACTTACATACAAATCTTTCCTCTTTATAATATTAGTATCGACTAGTATAGATTAGTATAGATATTATAGTATAGATGAAATATGTTTGAAAGAATATATTTTTGTTAATAAACACTTGTATTAAAAATCATTAAATATTATATCTATGCATCACAATATTTTCAAAAACGGGCCAAGTGCGAGTCGGACTCATGCACTAAGGGACCCGTGTAACCAAACAGCTATAAAATGTTGATATCACAAAACATTGTTAGCAAAATAGATAGTAACATTTTTAAGGAACCTTTATGAGTTCACTTCGTTGTCCGTATGTCTGTCTATCTATCTGTCAAAAACTTTTTTCAGGACAGCGTGACACATGTAGAATGGCGATCCCAGAGAACTCAAATCTTCTAGCTTCTAGTTACCTCAATAAATGAATACAGCCGTTCATGCCGCATATTTCGACACTCGCAAATAAATCAAAACCTTCAGTGTACTTCCCGTTGACCTTAAATCATGAAGTTAGGGAAGAAACAAGGTCTCGCAGTAAGTTTAATAATGATAGTGTTAATTTTTTTGTAAAAGTTATCACACAAAATGTATTAAAACCATGATACATTTGCAATTGACCGTGACGTTTAACGTTGAACACTTTTTCAAGTACATAGTGAAGTTTACCCTTCAGTCCAACTTACTTTTTCCATAGAGCAATTGTGATGGACGAACTATCTGCTTACAATTAGCTAAAACGGAACCCTCGAAGTCAGACTCACGCGGTTTCTATCTTTTGTATGCTATTTAAGTTTTTTCATAATTAGTTTTTTTTTATGTAGAAATTTTTAATTCTTTATTAATTTAATTTAAACATTCGTTAAATTTTTCATTTAATGAAAAAAATTATCTGTTCTCATTTAATTCTTTAGTGTTTGCCTACGCCGCCTGTCCCTTGTCCGTCCGTAAATTTCCGTTGACCCTCTGCAGCAACAACATTCCTAAGTAGGTACTTAATTAAAACTACTTTCCAAATCATTTTCAACTTAGGCATTATGGGCGGTTAAAAGTTAATAAGTAATAGGCACGTAATTGCTAGACAGGGTCGTATTTGGAACAATTTAATTATTCTCTCTACATTATTCCAAAAGTTTCTAAACGGTTTTAACATTTGAGCAAACCTTTTTGATTATTTTTACAAGTAGTTATACGTCTTTAAGAGTTATTTAGTTGCTGTTATGTTATTCAATATCGTTTTAAAGGAATTATGTACACAAACATACTTGTTATTGGCACTTCATAAACGCATTCAAACAACCACTCTTTTTGAGACCCATTATAAAGTAAAATTTAAATTAATGGGCTCTAAACGACAGGTTTTGATAACGTATCTCATTTAGTCTCCACCTATATCCGAAATTATCCGAAACTTATCGGATTCGGTTACGGTTTCGGATATGTTCTTATTTCGGATATCCGATAGTTTCGGTTACGGTTACGGAGCTCCATAACATCCCTGCTATTTAGCTACTCGAAACGTTGGTGAAACGTCGATTGGAAGCTGAAATTAACCTAGTCCAAATCTTTACAAATTTAATATCATCTTATAGCCGTGGGAGTGATGATTTGCTGGTGATGGGGAAGTATACAAAGCCTACAGGAGTAAGTACAGCTGCTGGAACTTATTGTTAGGTGCTAGGTACAAATTAATTCGAAAGTGGTAGCTGCCCAGACAGGTCCCACAAAGTACCCTTCTATAAATACTTGACAATTATTTCCGGACTATTATGACAGGACTATGCCTATATTGTCTATCACGTGGGCCCAGTGTAGTCTGATAGAATTTTACATAAGTATTATTAATTTTTTATAGTATAGATTTCCTTCACATATGTCGATGATTTATCTTATAAAATGAATAGAAAGATAATTGATGAATTATAAATTAAACAAAATTGTAACTACAAATGCATTATCCATAATAACTTGGTAATCCTACAAAATCATCATTCATTTTATTAATAAGGCGGCTGAATGCGGCCCCGGCCGGTCTCCCGAGCGGGCTTTACGGAGAAATGAAGGCTACCTACTCCGCAATTAGTGTTCCACGGAATTAATAAAGAAATCCCTTAATTCTTCCTTTAATAAAATAAATTCTCAACGTTTATGAAGCCAACTTATTCGAAAACGTGACGTAACATCGTATAATTAAAAAACAATAATAATAATTAAGAAATTTAAATATAAGTACGTGGTTAAAGAAATATGTCCTGTATTTTTTATTATGAATTAAATATTAATAAGTTTCAACGTCTAGATAACTTCACGGAGCAATCCGTCGTCGCTCCCAGAGCTTTGATTAAAAATACCAATTAAGATTACGAGCTTTTTATTCCACTTCTAATCAAGCAGTTAATTAGGATTTAGCGTAAGCGGCGGCTCGTCCTTTCTAGTAAGATCCTGTTTTCATTATGAGAATAACCAACATTTTGATTAAAATATAAATTATTGAAACTACACTCTATATTTTAGTTAAACATTTGTTATTTATATTTTCATCCACTCAAGTAAAGCCAAATTATAAAAACAGTTGTTTGTACTAAATATGTTAGAAATTGCTAATACAAACCCTTTTTCTGATACTTACTCAATAACAATTCATCATGACACACCTATATTATAAATATAGAAACGTATCATATATGTTGGTAAGCCAAGACATATCTCTTCTATTTTAGGAGCGGCGAAGTAACAAATCAATATTTGGAGTGAGTGCTTTTTCGTGCTATAGAGAAGCTTTTATCTGGACAACGGTCGGATGGCAGCACAAACAGTCAAAGGACAGAGACATTCACTTTAACATAACATGATCTCTCAACTATCCTTACTTTTCATTGTGCATTGTTTGCCATCGAAATGCCAATGTAATTTCATTCAGTTATGCTTTTAAAAATGCGTTGCAATAAATGAAGGTAAATATTGTGTCGCATATGAATATAGATATATGATTTGGCATTTTAGAATTTTGCTTATCTTGATCAATGATTTCACAATTAATTGAATTTCTTAGTTTTACCTTATTTACGTTTATTGGTTTGTATTTGTTATTAAATTTTAGTATTCACTCAACTATTTCATTAAATAGTGATTAGGTTGCTACCTTGTAGAAAAGAAAAGATTCAACTCGAGGGTGGAGGAACAAAGTTCTTGAGTAGGTACAATGAAACCCACCAGTGAGTCTACAGGCTACTTTGTTAATTTTTAATTAAATAAAAACGTAACCGGAAAGAAACGTTTAATTAACTTTGCCAATGGAATAGTGAGGTTTAACTAATACGGACTAAGTGGAACTTTACCGCAAGCGTTAATTATTATCTGCGAGGAGTGCTCTTTGTTTAGTTGCCAACTCTAAATTAGTTTTCGAAATGGATCATTCACACCCCGGTACCTCCCCCTCAGCGTTGCCCTCAACTCAACCCGTTGCCGGTAATTGGAACGTTCTGAGATGACACCACTCGGGTGCCTCTAATCAGTTAACAAGAAACTCAGTACACGCTATTGTGATTCGTTAACATATACCACATTTCCTACAAACCGACTGCCTATTGTATGTACGTACGTACAATGTACACGTCCATTGTTTAGAAGGTAGGTATCAGTTTCGGGAGATAATTTCTGAGAGATATATAGATAGAGTTCAAATCATATAACTTTTGACGTGGTTTTTACGGAAATCGAAACCGTCAAAGTACTCAAAGTTCGATGGTTACAAAATTGTGCAATCAAATCTTCGCAAAAAGAATTGGTTGGGGTGTACATACACGTGAAGCGACTGTTTTTTTACTCGTCTAACTCGTATTGCGTAGAGTGTCACTAGATAGGTTTTCCAAAAATATTGGCTGGTGTGATGAACATTTTTCCATTCAGGGATCCGTTTGTGTAATATGGCGCTTTTATGAAATCATTCTATCACATAAAATTGGGTTTACAAGATAACGAGAATAGACTTAAAGTTAACTAAATTATAAAAGCATAGATCTGTACTAGTCGGTCTAGAACTATACTGGTCGGTATTTTACTAGTTGCCTTAACTAATGTCCATAGAATATATAATGCGCTGGCTTGTTGTTATAGAGTCGGGTTGCATTTAATTAATTAAAAAAGGAAGTTCAACTACTTAACTGGGTAAAGTATGGGTAGTTTCTGTGGGAATTTCATTGGAACGCGGTTGAAACTGCAACAGACCTGTTCACCCGACCCAGTGGGGAAGGAGCGGTAGTGTCATGTTTTCTTCGAATCTTGACAAGCCACCATTGCGTGCCTGCCCATCTGGATCCATGTTTGGGATTACGTCAACATTCATTTATGGATAAAGTATATATGGACACTCTTTGCATGGCACGGAGAGTCGCTCTATCGAGCTTGCATTGCAGGTAATGTCCGCAGAACTAAGCACAGTTGTTGACCTCTCTTTATTATGGAGTTCTTTTAATATCGACACATTAGTGCGGTGTGTGGTCTATGGGATTCTAGGTAGACGTTTTCTGCACTACCCGAAGAGTCAATCGTGTGATTTCTTGTGTATGCATACAGAAGCTAAGTAATGAGTCTTAGCTCCTGAAATTACAGGCACATCTTATCAACTTCATGTCTCAGGGTCGACAACGCATTGGTGATGCTCTGGTGTTGCAAAAGTCCATAGGCGGCGGTGACCACTTACCATCAGGAGACCCGTATGCTTGGTTGTTGTGCTGTTGGTTGTTGTGGCTGACGTGGTATAAAAAAGAAATAATAATTAAGATGGGACAGCACATTTGCAATTTCATCTTTCATATGGGTATGTATGGGTTGGATATGAAATAGAATAATAATGTCGACCAATCTGAAAATTAATAGGAATACGGCTCTATGTTTTCTAATCTCCTATCTCATCCTTGGCAGTTGATAGTGGTGGAGACTTGGTATGTGGAGGTATGTAAAACTCCACTCCCACTGGGTGTTCTATGATATCGCAAAATAATCTATAAATATAATAAATCTATAAGATATAAGAGATCTATAAGAGTTGTGACTGCGAAAGCAAATTTGTGTGAAAGAAAAAGTGAAGGAAACTAATTGAGCGATACCGAAGCGTTTTTTTTTAATTTTTAAAGTTTTTTTTTTTTGTTTTTTTTGACAAAAAGTAGCCTATATGTTATTTCAGGATATGCATTATCTAAGTGCCAAGTCTCATCCATATCTGTTTAATAGTTTTTGCATGACAGAGTAACAAACAGTCTTACATACAAATCTTTCCTCTTTATAATATTAAGTATAGATGAAGAAAAAGAAGAACATAGAGGATACTCTCGCACAGTGCAGTATAACCGTAGGTACAGATGGGAATGTTTCTTCGGTACTGAGTGATCTTGTTTTGTTTCAGGCACTCACTGATGGGCGTAAGTAAGCACTTATCTTTACAGTTCCTGCATTAAGTCGTCAACAATTAAGGCTCATTAAATTTCATTACTCGAATGGTCCCGCGCGGGCGGGTGGCGGCCGGCCCGTCGCCGCTTAGACGGATAATCTCCAGCTGTCAGTCGCTAATGCGTTTTAGAGTACGTAATTTGAACCGTCGAGATCAGCGGTAATTAACGGCCGCAATTAAGCTAAGTGATTATTAGTAACTACGAGCTCAATACTTATATGCATAACACTTTTTGTTAATTAAAAATACGATGAAGTTATCTTTTCTTGAATAAACATTTTAATGCCGTTGCATTGTTAATTAAGATGCTGAGTGATGTTTATTCTGTAATGTGCATTGAAGTGCACGTTTTGATTGACTGACTGATTCATTAATGCACCGATAAACCCCTGGGTCTAGAATCACGAAATTATGCTTAAGAGTTTCCTTTTGTGAGGTTACCTATCAATTAAAATGATTTTTTTTATACTTTATGTCTAAAGTTTGAATTTGCCGTGGAAATTGATGTCTCAATTTTATCTAAAAGAAATCATTATTCGATTCTTTTTGAAAATTCAAAATTAATGTCAGTCTGTTTGGTACAGCTAATCTCTGAAACGGCAGATAGCTGATGTTGAAAATCTAACATTCCTCAGGAACGCCCTAAACCGCGGGGTGGGGCTAGTATTGTTGTATAGTACTATGTCCAGCCAGCTTTAAACATTAAATATATTATCTAAATGATACTTTCACTTAGGTATGTCGCTTAGCTGTCCCAGCTAGTGATAATTACATGGTAACTTAATAAAATTTAAGTTTACTAGTTTTAATTTCGAATAAATGAAACAACAGTAGTGAGATCTGTCTTTTTAGTAAATAACACATGAGAGATGTTACACATGTTACCAATAAAATGTAATTTAAGTGAAGATACACACAAGAGCTGAGTGAAGGCTTTACGTCACTTCAATTTTGTGTTAAAAGTAAGTGTGCGCGCCTCAAGTAACCCGGAGGCAGGGGTAATGTATTCCCATATATACATAAGTGAAAACATTTTAAGAAGCTCCACGGACCCACTGCATCACCCCCGGGGTTAGGGCCTAAAAGCACTATCTCGGAGCCAAAGCCTTACAACTCTTCTCAAATTCAACTTACTTTGCTCTGTGTGGAGGTGCCCGCACGGATGTTCTATACACTGTGGTATCAATCGTTTTGATACTTGAGAATAAAATGAATTAAAACTAATATGAGATAAATTTATATTACAATTATCAAAATGTATCTGTTTATATCAATCACAATTGGAAGGATTCTTTGGGTGGTTGTTTTATTTTACCATTTTTCTATTTAATACAATAATTAAATGTGGGAAGATTATATTTTTGTTTAATTTTCATTCGTTAATTTCATAATAGTAAAATATTAGTTTTTTGTGATGATAATAAGTAACTATCCCTGTGGTATTATTTTGCCGCGTCATGATTCCCAACTTGATGGATAATCTTTTTCTGTGGCAATAGGGTAAATAAAATACAAAATCCTATTTGGCGTTCACCTGAACATCTAAAGGTAGAATGTGAAATTTGAAGTATATGTTGAATGATTTTCAAAAATTTCTCATAAGTGTGGCAATATTTGGTCAAAATCACTTCAAGTTGAAACATAGACAATTACACCACGACACATAGAACTTTAGTCATTAAGGGGAAGAAGTATCTTTCGTTGGCTTTCGTTCAGCTTTCACTGGGCAGAGAAGGCTGATTTACATAGAACGGCGAGTGAAACCGCAGAAAGTAATGCAAGTAATTAACATTTACCAAAAATAACATAGAAAGGTAAAGTACCAGGAGCTTTCGGAGTAAACATAACACACGTAACGAATTCAAGTTTAGTGTCGCGCAGGGCTGAATCCTGAAAGTCGTGGTTGCACCGGACCACTCGGAACCAAACAAGGCACACTGAAACACTGGCAGGTTGACCTACCTAAACATGTTCATCAAGTACCTACTTTAATATCTGCTCGAAATTTATTATTAATTTTATCGATTAAAAATCGCGCATCAAACATAACTGTGTCCACCTGAGCGGCACGAATACGCTGCCATGCTCGATTTCATATAAAATAAATTGAAAAGTTTTCGAGTTTAATTCCGTCTCCTCAAGCCACCATCAGTTCGCGCTCGCGGCGGCGTGGCGGAAGCGAATCTCGATGTTTTGTAATGGAGCTTTTTAAAATGGAAGTCGAACTTTTGTCAGACACTTTTAGCCGCGCCGGAGATACATTTAAGCTTTTTAACTTTTCCACTCCGGTAATGTATCCCACACTTTCCTACGTCTGTAGTAGAGGTGTCGTATAAGTTTATTTTTTGTATCTGAGTAGAGATGAAGTAGGCAACTTTTTTATTTGTGTGAGTCAGCACGTCCCCAGTCGCTCGCAATAATCCTGCCAAAGAGCTTCTCTCTATCCGACTTCGGGCTGGTTATTTTTTTCATGTTCGACGACAGTGTAAACATTTTGCCTACGATCCATTAAGTAAATGCACTCTGGCCGCCACTCGGCACTACATTAATATTGCATTTCTAACTCCTCTCCCCTTTTCCCTGGCGATTGTAACCCCTCGATGGACATTACCTCGAAAGGTTTTAAGAAACAATGCTAATGGTCAGTATATTTACATAAGTCAGTAAAGACAATTACTTAGTTCGAAACAGAGTGTGTTTTTATCACTTATTTTGTTTAAGGTTTAACCAAATTAAGGTTGACTCCTACAGCTCCGTTAGCTTAACTTTGCTCGGTTGATGTAGCTTTGCATTGTTTTTATATAAACTTGATCTTTTATACAGGTTAGGCAAAGGATTACAAAATTTTACTCGGTTTTCTGTAGCACCCTAGAGCCTCTACAAATAAAATACCTAACCTTTGACTAATAAAAACTAGACTTTATAATAAATTGTATGATATACAACATACACATGTTGCCACCCTCGGTCGTAAGACCCATTTTAAAAGATGCGGGCCTTGGGGCCTAAGGAATTTCAATTCGTTTATTTGAATGGGACTGTATGACCCACATAAAACAAATGCACTACATGACATGTATCACAACCGCACACCTTAGGAAGAGCATGTCATCGAGAACAGACTAAGATGTATGGCATGGCCATGGAGTAGGTACAGGCCGCATTAAGTAACATCAATGCAAGGTAATTTTTTTTGGCAATTCACAATAGCTACTTAAAGCTTTTAAACTTTCATAAACATCTTATATACAGTCTTGCATACATGTATTACGGGAAGAATCTTGCGCTTTGGAATTACTTCCTTGCCCCTTCTCGACAGGGTAGAATACTCATGATTTTCAAGTAAAAAAAATCACATAAGGGCCAATGTTACATCAAAATATGTACGTTCCTTTAACCTACATTCAAGAATTACCCGTGCATAAATTTAAAACGGTAGTAAAGAAAACTTTGTTTCAAAAGGGTTTATACTATATATCGAATTATTTGGAGAATGTTAACCCTTGGCAATGAATTGCTCGCCCAAAAATCAATTTATTTATCAACCTCTTTTTCTTGAAAACTGCTTTAGTATTGTTTACATTAATAAATAAGGAATAAGAAGACGACTTCTAAGAGCTTGTGAAAGCCTACATAAGCAAAAAGTAATTATATTTCAATTTCATGTTCAAATTGCAAATAAAATTGATATCATAAGCGTATCTTGGGATAGTCCAAAGCTTGTAAAGAAAATGAGAAATCGGTCAAGAGTGTGTCGGACAACGAGGTACCGGAACATGTATGGTTAATAAATGAAATACAGTGGACCCCCGCTAATACGGCCCCTGTCTAATCCGGCACCCCCTGTAATCCGACATGCCTATCACTGTTGAATTTGTTGGAGGCCATATGCATTTGGGTATATACTGGCACAGTATAAATGCAAAGTGTTTGTAATCTATTCGATATTTGAGTGTTGTTCTTTGAGTGTTCAAGTTTCTTTGACACAAACAATAAATGTTCCTGGTAAATAACCACTGTTTAATTCAATATTTCCATTTGAATTTAGGTACACAAATATTATTTAGGCAAGTCTTTAGATAGTATCTAATCATTTTTATCTGTAATTTTAAATAAATACATTTCGGGACTCTTAAGCAGTACTCTATAGTCCGACAAATTCGATAGTCCGACACTGCCCTGCAAAACGTTTGTCGGATTACCGCGGGTTCACTGTAAGTAACTTTGCGATCGGTAAACTGAAATTAACGGTTAATTGACCATAGGTGATATTAAAAAGCTTATTTTCATTACATTTCAGAGAGTATACAATAGGTACATAAGGTTTAGAAGTATGATAGGGAATATTTCATCCTATTCACACAAAAATTCACATTTATAATATTAGAAAGATATATCAATAAGTAGCCTTATCCAACGATACTTTACAAGGCAATAAAATAAGTTAATAAATTTCTTTGGACATTTTTTACACACGCCCATCTGATCCCAAACTAAGCAGAGCTTGTAATATGGAATACAGATAACAGATATGTTACATATACTTACTAGTTACTTACTAATCCTAACTAATTCTAAATAAATATTATATTTACACCCAGACACAGAACAAGCATACATGTTCATGCACACAAATGTTTGTCCCAGATGGGAATCGAAATCACGACCTATGGCATTACAATTCAGGGTCTCTAACCACCAAGCCAACTGGTCCATCAATCGCCGGAAGTACCTACTTGAGTTCCATCTTTGTTTTTTTGTCGTAATTTCACAATACGACTGTTAAGTTGTTCATAGAAGAAATCCTAACTGCCAAATTTTTTATTTGAACGCCCAATAGTAGGTACGGACGGATACACAGAAGATCGGCCGAACGAGCACCACGAGTCGTCAATCGTCAATGCCAAGCTACTGATCCCTAATAACGAACCTTTTTTTGACAACATATTTACTCTTGATCCACTTAGCGCCACCTATTGGCACATGATAACACTATATATAGAAAATATTTAAAATCTAAACGTGACTTACAAAAATTATACCTTCGATGTATCTCCACTAGATAACACGATTCAGTGTCCTACAAGAAGAAAGAGACTAGATATGCTGATCACTTTACTGAAGTCGCAAGAAAAAATGTTCGATACTTATAAATTACATCAATCTCTCAAAATCAATAAGTGTTTGTAGCTAATGTAAGCGCTTAACGAGCCGCGAGCGCGAGCAGGACTCCTGAGCGGATCAGCAAATGGAGTGCTTCATGCATAATGTAGCACAGACTGAGTGTTGTTTTGAAAAGCGTTCTGAATTTGTTATTTTCGTCACACCAGGTGATGCCCAGGCACCTCATGAAACATTTAACGACATATCAATACATCTACATAGGCAGGTACCTACTTTCCGGACCTTTTAAATATGTATTCGATAAAGGTGTTAACATACTCAATCTAAACCGCATTTTGTTATGATTAACTAAGTACTTTATGATCTATCTACAATATGATTAGGTACCTAATTTTATTGACGTAGGTAGTAGAATTTATGGTTTCGGTGAAGACACAGTAGAGCTGTACGATCATATGAATCAGTGAGTATGTCATCAGTCAGCCTGTGATGTTTCAATTCTCTGGACAAAAACATCCCCTTCTTTCTTTCAATCCTTCTTATCAATCAATTAATAGGTACTTTATAAAAATAACTGCTTTCACAATTGAAGGAATTGCAATTGTTAAAGATTGAAGATATACGGGGTCCTGAGAATGCCCTCGCCTCTTATATTGTGCCAAGAAGCAGACACCTATTGCTGGTGACAAGAAGAACACGCCGCTTGTGATCTGGGGCAAAGTGAAATCGCCCAGGACAGGAATTCCAGTAGAGCCCGCGCTTGCTCCCACGCTTATTTGCCTGTGTATGCTATAGGACATCAAATGATGTGTAATACTGTATCCTTCCAAGATCTAAGAACCTCTTGGTTAGTATTTGTAGTCGAAAGACACATTCTGAAAGCTACAACGAACATTGGCATCATCTCCTCTCTATAAAGCGAAATTTATATATCCTTACGTAACTTTATTAAATGATAACAGGAGATAACCGGCACCTCAGAATTAATTAATCCACTCAGAGATTGCATCTAAAAGCCCCGCCGCCACCTCCCTCCCGCCTGGCCGGGGTCGATCCGTTTCCAGCCACTTAAACTTCACGCGGCGCGCTCTAGCTTCCGTTTTAATTACAAAATTAATTCAAAATGTAATTAAAGTTAACAATAAGGCAGCAAACAATTGAAGTTATTTATGTTAGTTTATGCTTTATGGTGAGTACTGCTTCGTTGGAAATGCGATTTACTCGAGAGCCGAGTTGAATAGGTAGTATGCTGCCTTCCTTTGTTACATCTTCAGTTTTAATATTAGCTTCAATTTGACTATTTAGACACCCGATATTAACTAAGTTATATACATTCTTATAACCTAATATTACCTAAGAGTAGCTAATAATAATCGCCGTGAGGGTCGCCGAGAGGAATGACTTATCGCACTCGCGACGGGAGGCGTAAGGCTCTGCCAGGAGCGATATACGCGCAAGCACGTCGTCGGAGCAATCCTGCCGATCTTCGGAGCCTGGGTGCAGCGACAAGGCAGACAATCATGGCCAAAGTCACAGGGCACGGGAACTTCAGTGAATATCTATGTAAGATAGAACGAGACACGATGTCGGCTTGGTTCCACTGCGTTGGGAGCGACTAGTATTCCGCATAGGACGACTTTTTGACGTGGTCGCGACCCATCGTGCGACAGAAGAGCGCGAGTACTGGGGGGAGGTATTTCACTTACCTACGAGGACACGGTTCTCCAATACAGCGCACCTGACGTAACCCAACCGGGCGAACCTCATATCCGAGATATGAGGTTGTGGGCCGTGAGGATTTCTCCTCATAAAAATAAAAAGGTATCTGGCATGAAACTGTAGCTAAGTATGATTTTGCAAGTCATGCACAACTCACAGTTATACCACCATCGTCGATAAATAGGTTTGGTACCTACAACTACATTACAAAAAACCCATATCACGTTTTTCTGAGAGGGATCTAGGTACGACTGTGTTATTGTAGGAAATTCCTGAATGATATCCATCGAAGTACATAAATATAATAAATTTATCACTGCTTCTGTAACAACTAATCATAACATAATGCGTCATCGTCAATTAATACAGGTGAATACAGGTAATTTATTTAAGACGACGCGACGCCAAAAAGTGGTAAAAAAAACCTTTATTATCTTAAACGACATTATTTAGCAACTACCTACCTACTATAAAGCGATATAACAAAGTAAAATGTTAATAGGTTGTACTACTAAAAACTTCCGTGTTGCGTCTCATTGCCCAGAGAAAAGTCATTAAACTAAATTCAACAGAAATTGCGTGTTAGTAAACTATACTTAGAGTATTTCTACCTCACATGGACTAACAAATATATGACACAAGCCTACGAATTCAGGAGGAAGGTAGAATAACAATTTCAACTTGCAATTACTATGAAGCGGCTGCGGAAGGTTAACGAGATTTTTTAATACCTAACACTGTATATGTACTTAGATATTCTTCTTTGAAGTGAATGTGATGGCAAAGGGTAAAGGGTGTCAGAAGGACTAAGGCTCGTCGCTGGCTCATCCATTCAACACCACTATACAGGCAATAAAGCTCTGTTGAAAAGCACTTAACGGGATTGATTCAGACCATTTACCATTCTATAAACAAACACAACCTTTCCATTATGGTAAATTATAAAACCTTTTAGCAAATCGAGATTGAAGAAAAGGAGCGGTATCTATTGATATTTTATTATAACAAACTAGTTTTCGTCCCGGGATTTTACCCATGTTCCCAGTCTAAGAGGTAGCCTTTTCTGACCTGTCGGCTATCCCCATCAAAAATCGAATCAAACTACCAAACAAAGACGGAAGGGCAAACAAACAAACAAGCAATCAAACAAACAAAGTCACATTAGCGCAAAACTAAAGATAATTTTAGTGAGGAAGTTATGCAGGAATCTATTGAAACAGTTAAAATTATAGGTACGTCTAAAATTTATCAGTTTATCAGTTTTAGTAGCCTTAACATTAGCAATGAACTCTAAAATAATAGAAATACGAACAGACAGACAAACAAATAGACGCACTGTCGCACAGGTGATTAAGATTGTATACAGTCATCAACATCGGCAGCTGAACATACCAAATTCAGTAAAGCTGTACACAGTGTACGTATTTCTTGGTTTTATGTACGGCTATCAAATATAGTAGTAAGTAATAGCCTTTTCGGTGACTTATTTTACCCAGTAACGAGCTAACATTGTAAAAGCTTGATTTCATGTTCAAATAATTTACACAAAGAATCAATCTGTATTGCAATCGGTGAAATTGAAGTGAATACTCTTGCTTACCAAGTTGGTAAAACCAACTATCTTCAAATCTGTATTTTTCTGTTTGCATCACACAGGTGTTTATCTCAGTTATTACAAATGCTCGTCTTGAAATTTGGCTTTTATACAAATAGCTTGAAGGCGACTATAAAAATAAGTAATATATACGTAATAAGTAATTTTTACGAGAACAATTAAAATTGGGGTTGGAATGTGAATGTAGGGCTTAAAAGGGCATCCTCGAATAGACTTGGTTTTTAAGTAGATCCGAAAATATTACACAATGTTTATAATTTATGGCCAAAAATATAACAAAAATCGCCTCTCCTTAACTCTGAAGCAAATTGAAACAAATGAGACACATAAAAAATTATTTATTATTGTATTATATATGACGAAACTCGTAAGCTAAATATACAATGGGGAGTTATATGTTATTACATTAAAAAATCAACTAAAATTAACTATTTGTAATGGGCAGCAAAAATTTTATTTGTCAACAAATAGTTAAAAGTGAGCGGTTTTATGAAATACCATAAGTAATAGCATAGAGAATAGACAAATATTTGTGTGGTATTACCAGTGAGAAAAACAGTTTTTGACGTCTACTTTTTGTCCCCCAAATATTAACAAAGAAGATTTGCGATATTGTGTCGTAGGTCGGTAATTTAATTTCCGATCCGGTAATTCAAGTATACTTTCTGATTATCTATGTAGTATGAGATTGATCTTATATTAAAAAATTTCACTGAGATGTTGTTTGTTCATAAATCTGAGAAACAAATCATTCTTTTAATTTTCTGATATTAAACAGTGAAAATAACTACAAAAATGCCAAATACACGAAAGAAAGTTATCAAAACAGTATATAAAGATGATGAGGATAGCGAGGCTGAGACCGGCGACTTTAGTGATTCGGGCTCAGAAGCAAAAATATCTGAACAATCGAGTTCTGAAGAAGATGCTAGTGATTCCTCAGGCAATGAGTTTCATGCAAATTCCAAGAATAATAGCAAAAAAAATGCTGGTTCAAAAATTTTGAGGAAACCAAAATTTGCAAAGTCTTTAGTAACAAAAATAAACAGACAGACAGCTTGTAGTAAAAGCGACACAGTGGATGTAACACCAGCTCTTTTCTCCATAAAAAATCTAACGGATGCTGATAAGATTCTTCCCTCCTTCCTGAATTTATCTGAGAGTGGTAAGTGTGAAAATTAATATTCCTATATCTCATTAGAAACATGTCATGTAAACATTTTAGTCCCAAGTTGCACATGTAAACAGTGGTGAGATCATAGACAGACCTAAATCAGTGATTCATTTACAGTTTACTAAAGTTGTATTTAATTTAACTAGCTCAGATATTTAATTATCCATGCTAAAATGTTACTTGTAGCAATGCAAATTATGGAACAGAGGGATGGTTGATTTTAGAAATTTTTGAAAAGTTAATAGGTAGGCTTATTAACTTGGTTGAGACTCTTTTTTTTCATAACCAGGCCCCATTTCGTTAGGAATTTTCTTGCCTTCAACTCATTTTACAATAAACCATGTGTACATTTACAATTATTTTCAGATAGCAGTGATGATGAAGGTGCAAAAGTGGCAACCAAAAAAAATCGTCCAGATATAGAAGCTATAGAAAATGCTTCATGTAGTGATAATGAAGAAGTGGAATATAAAGATGTATGTATACAATGATTAACCATAATTTTATCTTAGCAATTATCTTGACAAGGTATGTTACAGAATGCTTTATTTGTTACAAATGGAAAGTGTGTCCATTTCTAACAAATCTAGCTAACATTAAATAGATACCTTGATTGGTAGATATACCTTTATTAGAAGCTCAAGAAATATAAATGAATGAGAAACCATACAAGCAAAATTAAAACATGAGAGTAGAATGAAATAGTTATGCAATAAATCGCATTTGTTTTGAATGGAGTAAATAATTGCTCTGTTTATTATCAGTTTTTCTAACAAAACACAAGCTATGATTAGACTCAACTGCGTCTTAACTGTGCAAGCATTTTCTTAATTTTTAACTCAAAAACTCTGCATCCAATTTGTTTGATGAAAATGGCAAATAATATCTACATAAATAATTACCTTGGTGATACCATAATTTATTTTTGTAAGGGTCCATAGACTGTATATATAGGGAGTCCATCTAAAGAATACCTCATTGTTTTAACCCCTTACTTTGCCGCCTTTACATGGGTAATTGAAATTGCAATATAAGAATGGGTTTGTTAAGAAATATTCCAACCAAAATCTTTTTTTAAATGTTACATATTTTATCAATAATTACTTTGTTCAGGTTTGGTCTACAAACATACAAGATGATAGTGAGGAAATTGCAAAAAAAACTTTCATGGAACTTGAACAGCATAAAACAAAATTAGAAGAAACTAAAGCTACAATACAAAACTACAAGTCTTATTCAAAAAATGAAAGGCATTCAGATGTCAAAGACCTGCTAGCACTTGGCGAAGAAGTGGTGCCAACAACACAGATTAAAAAGAAAAAGTCAAAAAAAATCAGAGATGACAGTGATTCTGAACTGGATGATTGGGAAGAGGTCAAAGGTACGCATTAAAAGAGTTAGAATACAGTTAGCAGCACATCACTACATAGTATAAAACAAAGTTGCTTTCTCTGTCCCTATATCCCTCTCCCTGTATGCTTAAATCTTTAAAACTAATGCAACAGATTTTGATGCGTTTTTTTTTAATAGATAGAGTGATTGAAGAGGAAGGTTTTTATGTATAATACATGTGCCACGGAACCACGGGGGACAGCTAGTTGAATGATAAAATGAATAATCATAACTTGCATTGTCCATATTGTATGAATAATACAAGTACATGATATTAATAGTTTAACATATTTATAGTGTAGAATTTGGTTAGCATCTGTAGTTTTTTCTTTAAATGTGATATTGCAGTATAAGCAAACTAATAATATGACACATAAGAATGAACAAACCGTAAATGGTTGGTTCTGCTGTTTAGTATTATAAATATATATGTTCGTGAGGATGTATGTATGGATGTTTGTTCCTATTTCACACATAAACTACTGAATAGATTTGGACGAAACTTGACACATAGTTATGTATGCATAACTAAGATAAAAAGAGGTACTCCAGGGTATGCCCTGGAGTGACATATGGAATACTTTTTATCCCGCAGGCGACAGCTACTAATATAATTATTATTACTTATATGATATGATATTTCCACGAATGACTTGTGTAATCAGGATGTCCCACGGATATGCCACATGGAGGGAAAGTACCTTGAATATTGTAGATGGAACATTTTACTGAAAGAATTATTATACATTATTTGAATTTAAAATACAATTTAAACTGCATTCATAGATATTTAAATAATTACATCGTTGAACTGGGAATCGAACTCATTACATGAGAAAAATAATCACCTGTAGCTTTATGATACCGATCGAAAGGCTTCATCATTAGGATTATTATTTGCTAAATAACATAATATCACAAATAAAAGGAAGAACATGAATTATGAGACTGTATTAGGAATTAAGACAATGAATGAAACATTTGGTATGAAATTTTGTTCAGAAAATGAAAAGCTGACATTGCTGAAGGACATACAACTGACATTATCATAAGTATCTATTACTAATAAATGTACCCATTTGAGAAGTACGCATCATTTCCTTATTATAATTTAAGTGCATGATAAAATGATAAAGAGAGTAATTAGTAGGTACCTGGTTGTTTGCAACAAATATAATGAAAAGAGTGGACTTTGTATTCAACAAGAAGGGACTCAATTTGAACATTTGATAAATTGATTAATTTTGTATTAAAAATGTTAAATTCATGGGATTCCTTTTTTTTTGACACTATGTTATTTAGCAAAAAAATATCCTTATGATGAAGCCTTTCGGTATGATAAAGCTGCAGGATGATTATTTATCTTGTGTAACGGGTTCCATTTCCGGTTCAATCATGTAATTATTTAAATTTTTTAGTTTTTTAAATTCAAATAATGTCTTATTTCAGTAAAATGTTCTATCTACAATATTCAAGGTACTTTCCCTCCATGTGGCATATCTGTGGGACACCTGTATAATATATACCAATTCAATTTAAATTTCAGAATCAAAATCAGTTCCGCAACAAGGAATACAGCTTTTTGTTGAATTCCCTGATGCAGCATGTAGAAAAACGAAGAAACTAGATGTTGAGATGATGATGAAAAGAAAAATTAATAGGGTCAAGAAAGAATATCAAGTATATATGCATAAGGTACATGTTTTATGCTGGTTAGGTCACGGAAATTACATTAGTCATGTTTTGAATGACCAAGAAATAATGGCAGCTGCACTTTCTTTAGTTCCATCAAAGGAATGTTACCCTGGTCAAAGAGTTGACATGAAATATGTAGAACAAATAACATCCTGGTATAAAGACAAATTGACATTGAAGTTTGATAAAAATGAAGATAAATTCCGTCCTAAAGCACCACCTCTTCAAAATATACTCTTGACTCAAATCAAGAATAGAAAAGTGACAGCTAAGAGGTATATAGTTTTTATATTTGTCTCCATGCTTCGAGCTCTCGGATTGCAATGCCGTGTTATGTTTAATTTTGTAACATTGCCTTTAAAACCGCCAACTTCAGAATTATGTTCACTTTCTACTAAACTGAAAGATGAAAAAAATTCAGGAGAATTGAATTTGGACAAAAAAGTTCTTCCAAAAAAGAAAAATATTAAAACTGCAAATAAAACTAACATATCCCAACTTGATGGAAATGATGATTTTGACAATATAATGCAAGTTGATGGTAACAATGATACTCTTACTGTTAAAAATAAAAGGACAAGGGTAAAATCTAAGAATGCTAAAGAAAATACCATAGCTGATGAGGATGACGGTGTATCTCCACCAAAAACATCCAGAAAATGTCCAATCAAGGTAGCATCTGTAATTGAATCTGTTAAACTAGAAACAAAATCTGAATCAGGCAAAAAAGAAAATATGGAATCTGCCCCCAAACTATCGTTACGACGTCAACAAAAAAGAAGTCCAAATGAAGATAATTCAGTTTTTACAAGTAACAAAATTGTTGAAAATCAGTCAAAACCTATAATTCCAACTCGGACGAGAAGTATGAGAAGTGATAAAACTATTAACACAGAAGCCAACGATAAAGAGTCAAAAAATAAAACCAGTACATTAAATACGTCAAGTCTGCCCAAAGTTATTGTAACTGATACAAACATGAAACAATTATCAAGTAAATATTTTGAGGATGAAAAATCAACTAATGAGGACAAAAAATATGTCATTACACGAAAACGTTCACGAACTTCAAACTCCCACCCCTTGCAGAAAACTGGAGATGATCAAAAAAATAGTAGTGTGAAATCCAGAACAAGAAGTGCACCTGGTAATAATGTAGAAAAAAGTCAATACTTTACCGACAGTATGAATGAAACCAGAAAGCCCAAGTTGACTACACAAAAAAAGAAAAATACTAAGGTTACTAAAGAAGAAAGTTTGAGAGTGAGTCATAGAGATCTTGTAACATCCAAAGCAAAACCTAAAAATGATGTAAAGGATGATCTAGTTGATATTATTAAAAACAGAGTTAAGGAAGCTAAAGTCGATTCGAAAAAAAATATCATGAAAGGTGAGTTGGTATATTTTATAGAAATTACATAAAAACATTAGTTATAGACTTTTAAGTTATAAGTACATTATTTTTGTTTATATGTCAGGAAAAATTAAACCGGAGCTGGATGAGGATAGTGATTACTTGCCAGAAGAGGAACCCCTCCACCAAAAGTTGGAGAGTGACGACGATTTTAAACCACAATCAAAACTTAGTCCCAGACCTAGTACAAGCAAACAAATCGACCGCAGAGTGCTATCACCAGACAATGAAACATCAAAAAATAAAGTTGATGTATGGTGTGAAATTTTTGTTGAAGAACTTGAGCAATGGGTTTCTGTTGACGTTATCAGAGGAAAAATACATGCTACCAATGATAATTATGTAAGTATTTTACAATACATTGACACTTTCTCGGGTAGTAGAGCTCTTAGTGCAGAGTTCGTCCGGGGAAGTACCACCAACTTACCCATTTCTGCCGTGAAGCAGTAGTGCACTTGTGTTACTGTATTTCGGTTAGAAAGGTAAGGGGGCCGGTGGAATTACAGGCACATGAGACTTAACAACTTCACGTCTCAGGGTCGACAACGCATTGGCGATGCCCCTAGTGTTGCAAATGCCCTTAGCTCTTTCATTTTACGTAAACGCTTCTTTGTTAATAGACTCATGCCACCCATCCAGTTTGCTACGTGGTTGGATGGGACAACAATAATTACTTAAAAGACTTGACTCGTCGGTACGTACCGCAATGGAATACAGTCACACGTAAACTTCGCGCAGAGCCGAATTGGTGGCAGAAGTCCATACAGCCGTGGCTTGGCCCTAAAACTGCTAGGGATAAAGAAGAAGACCAATATTTGGATAGAATGCAGTTAGAAGCACCATTGCCCAAGAGTATTGCTGAGTGAGTATCCTATTTGACTACAGAAAAAAAATCTTTATATTATTATAATAAATAATAATAATGAAATTCATTTATTCAGGTGTCAAGACATTTAGTCAGGCAGTCAGAGATACCTATCAGCCAGCAGAATATATTTTGTTACACACCAATGACATCGTGCTCAATCTAAACAGTAATTTTTATTAATACATATTAATATTGTTGTTTATTACAGATACAAAAACCATCCACTATACGCTCTAAAGCGGCACCTACTGAAGTTCGAGGTTATCTACCCTCCGGACGCGTCAATACTAGGTTTCGTCCGCGGCGAGGCTGTGTATGCTCGGGATTGCGTGAATATATGTCGCTCGCGGGACACGTGGCTTAAGGAGGCAAAAGTCGTACGACTTGGGGAGAAGCCTTACAAAATAGTTAAGGCTAGACCGAAGTGGGATAAGGTATGGTTTATTTGTTTATTCTTCAGATGGTTTTGGATCCAGGCAGCATAAACCCACCCGGTTGCATCATCAGATCATAATGAGTACTATAACTATCATATGACTTGACTTTGTACCAAGTGCAGTATTAGTATAGTCCAGAAGTATACAGTGTTATTTTAACTCCCTAACAAGGTTTGCAGCTGAACATGACATCCTCAGTAGTACTGAGGATACTCTAGCCTGCGTTTTAGCTTAAATCTATAAATTTTACAAAAAAAAGCATGTCATACCTTACCTATTATATCATGGTACTAATATTATTTTCAGCTATCCAACAAATTAATAACTGATAAGCCGCTAGAAGTATTTGGGCCGTGGCAAGTGCAAGACTATGAACCGCCTGTAGCTGTAAACGGAATCGTACCTCGTAATGCATATGGCAATGTTGAACTTTTCAAGGATTGCATGCTTCCTAAAGGAACTGCTCATATTAAATGTAAGTCAATTAAGGAACATTCGTGGACATAAAATAGTAATACCATAATTAACAGGTTGATAAACATAATAATAATTAACACATTCAATGCTATCGACTCGCCCTGCGAGTCCGCGTAAATTTTATTCCAGTGCCGGCGACTCGCTTGGCGAGTTCAATGTATTTCGGTAATATATCCAAAACGCATGAGTATTTAATGCTCAAAATTACAGCGTAGACTAAATATGCGCTAACCTATACATTTACATAGGTGAGGCCTATGTCCAGCAGTGGACGGAGATAGGCTGATGATGATGATGATTATGTACATGTAGTAGAGGCATTGGACGTTAAGCTTTTGGCTTTTTGACTTGTCGTTTTTTGACCGAGGTATTAATATCCCGGGTTAAAAAGTATGTGTTCTGAACATATTCTGTGTGTCAAATTCCATTAAAATCCTATTAGCTGTCACAGAACTTAATGGTAACTAACACGCAAACAAAATACTTCAACTTATAGTATTATTTTTACTGTGAACAGGCTTGTGTTGAACCACAATCTACCATAGTAAAGTGATGATATGGCCGAACGTGTGCGTCAAGCATTTTTCCGTGTACGGGGGTAAAAGTCATTAAAAAAAAGGGCGTCAATAAGTCTATTACAACTTACCGACAGGAGCTTCACGACAGACTTTCAAATTGTGGCAGCCAGACAAGTGCTACAAAATATAAATAATATGATACCCTAGTGATATGTTAATTTAAAAATATTTAATTGTATGAGGCATTCTTACGGCATATATAATTTGTACATCTGTCTTCTTAATAAGACATCAACCTTGCCTGTTTAAAATTTAGTTTTTGAGATGTGTAATACTAGTCGATCCTTTTCACATAAATATAATTAAAATTTCTATGTAACCTTTTCAGTGCCTGGATTAAACAAGGTTGCAAATAAATTAAACATAGATTGCGCCCCAGCGATGACCGGTTTCGATTTCAATGGTGGCTGGTCACATCCAGTGTACGATGGATTTGTTGTGTGCAAGGAATTTGAAGAAATTATCACCGAAGCTTGGGTAATGGTACGTATTACGATGCAGTTGACAACCGATGCTTTGCTTGGTTGGATATTCCCCGACCAAGGTGACACAGGTAACACCAAGGCGCACTTGTTACATTGTTAGTTTCCACTCGAAAATAACACACGGAAATAAAACAAACTAATAAATAAAAACACGTTAGGTCCTGGATCGTCTTATTGAGTAAGTATATCTATGTTAGTGCGTATTTATTAGCCTCGATCATCAAGTCTTGAGCATCTCTATTGGTTTTATTTGTCTATCAAATGATAATGTTTGCTTTACACAGTTGATAAGGCAGGATCAAAGCAGGGACTTGTATTAAAACGACATTTATGTGAAACTAGAGATGAAAAATTTAACAGGAATATCTAACAAATGTTACATTATTTTTCAATATTTTCATTGTTACGGCAACCAAATTCAAGACAAGAATAACTTCATGATAAAGAAATATGTCGTTTTTAAAACAAATCACAATTAGATGAAGATAAAAAAATATGGACGAATATTGAATGTGCATGAATTCGCCTTGTGATGTGGATAAAATTGTTTTTCTGTCCCATGGTATAATTTAATATTATACTACATTTATATTAATGAACTCAGAATTTCTCCACTATTACTTAACATCACAATTCTATATGATCAGAAATTTTAATGTCCAATATTGAGAACAAGTATTATCCGTCATATTGATTTCATTCGTATAAAATGTAGCCTATGTCACAATGTAATTACGATAGCTCATTTATCAAAATCGGTACAGTCGCTAGATCTTACATAAATACATATATTTCGAAAATCATACCTTTTGGCTTTGCCGTAGTCTGTACTTACGAGTTCAAAATGATTAATTCATGATATTACTTCAACATCATGCCAAATGTTTCTGAATAGTTAATAGATGGGTCACTCGACTCCATTGGAAACTACTCTTTAATTGATTTAATTGGCAATAGCGAAACTTATTCATAATTATTTTTCTGTAGGCTCAAGAAGAGCAGGAGCGCAAAGAAATCGAGAAGACAGAAGCTAGAGTATACGGTAATTGGAGACGCTTGATCAAAGGTTTGTTTATACGGGAACGGCTTAAACATAAATACGGGTTTGAGGAACCAAGCACATCACAAACAAATAATAAATCAAAAGGCCCTCGATTGGTTGTGAAGAAAAGATCCTGAATTTTAAAGTAGTTGTTAAATGTTCTTTTTATTAGTAATACTTTGTATATTTAGTTTATTAAGAATTCGGAGTACCTTATTAATTTGTCTTAGTATTAGCGTTTTGAACGATACTGTTGCAAACAGGTTCGAATGGAGATCACGGGAATCGATGCCATAAAACTAATTTTATCATGTTCAGTCGTGCATCTTTGCTTATTATTGTTGTTTTATTTTTAGTTTCTTTTGTGATACCGCCTTTAGTCTTATATAATCTCAGTTGAACCAAGTCTACCTCTACAAGTAATTTAATTTGTATGTTATAAATATAAATAATTATGATTAATGATAATGTAACTGCATGCTATTTTAAGTCATTGACATCAGGACATTAATGGTTTTTTCCGTTTCAATTTTGGGCCAACGGAGGTCTTAGGAAAGACATTGGTTTGGAAATCTATCTTCAACAGAGTATAGAGCTGTCAACTTAAGCTCTGGAGCTGCATATTTTGGATGTACCATCGTACAATATTAACATAACTACCAAGGAACCCAATCTTATATGGTTTTTGTTATTATATACTTGTGAAAATTTCAAGTTTCAAACACACAACAGTGGAACTTGGACTGGATTAGGGTCCTGTTGGCACCCGTATGGTACGGAAAACTATAAAAACCTTGTTTTTTTTATCACTGACTGTTGGTCATTTTGTTGCTATTAAGCACGTTAAACAAGCTTATTATTTTGCTCAAAGAAGACTATAATAGCCTTAATGCTAATACTTTTTACTCTTCGCCAATGTTTTAAAAATGAAACAAATCTTTATACTAAAATTTTTGAACCGTTCCTTGTATTATCTCGCTCTCTATAAACATTGTGAAATACAGAAGTTCGGGGGAATGCCTACTAAAACCAATCCTGTTAGCAAAATCGTTTTTTCCTTTGTAATAGTTTATACAACTGCAAAAGAGAGGAAGAGGGTTTCAATGAGACTGATGTCAATGTTAATGCATCTCACAAGTACTTTATATTTTTATTAACACTTGCAATAAATAATTTTTAATGTAATCGGATTTGTTATTATATAAATAAATAAAAACCATTATATTTTAATTTATTTAATAAGAATGATAACTTATACAAATTTTGTCCATTATAATACGCAATAAGCTGCCTTATCCTTACATTTTAACCTGATTTATTGTGCGTGTTATAGCGAAAGCTCCAAAAGCGCATAATAGTTAGAATTTCCTCTAGCACAGCTTATTTGTGCGTAAAGTATCAAAAAATTATATATACAAAAATATTTGGTGTATAAAAATATGCCTAGACACTTCAGATCTTCTCACTGAGATCTGGTCGGTCGAAACGATTACAATTATTTGCAATCTTATCCGCGTTTACAGGATAGTCATTTATTTTATACCTATCTTCATATCACATCGTGACTATTTAAGATAGGTAAAATCACAATGCCATTATTTTTGTATTTTATTTAGAAATATTTTTTTTTTGTTTTTTTTTTCTTATTTTCCAATATTTATATTGCTTATTTAACTACGTTTAAGTCTATATTTCTTACAAACTATTAAATTAATATATTTTATGACGAATGTATAAACTAAGGGCCCAGACACATCCATCACGATTTGTACATATTAATGAAAGGAATGTAACCTTTAATTTATAACTTCATTACAAAATACGTATCATTATTTCCTTAAAGAAACTATTATTTACTTTATTAGTCTCATTTATTTAATGTATCAACTATTATTAAATCCAGTTTAATAAATAGTAAGATAGACGGTAGCTATATGCAGACAGATTAAATTCCTTTCATGCTACCTTAAATTTCTAAAATGATTCCTATAAAGTCCAGCTTCATAGTTTATTATGCCATGGTCAATGTGCCTGCGCCCATACCGAATCCCACACCCTTAGGTCCGAAGTTCCTGCCGTAACAACCTCGGCAGTAAATCTCACCATTGGGACCATCATTCAAGTTTGTGGAATCCTGAAACACAACAATTATTTCTTAATATCAAACACTAGAAGAAATGAATATAATGTACTAAAAGACACTAATAAATCGCGTAGATAATCAAGAAGGCATAGCGTGTTCTGCCAGTTGCATCTAAACTAGGAGCCACAACCCTATTTTATTTGTTTAAGTCGGCAGCACATTGTCCCTAATTTTGCTAATGTCTAATGCTAATGTACCGGCGATGATGATCCTTAATATCAGCGAACCGACTACTAGTAAGCCTTATAGGTATAGAACCTATATACCCACGCTAATGCTGCGGCTAAGTTAGCGGGGTTTGGTAAATATTCAATTTTTTGGGGCGTTTGACGTTACTTGAGTTATGTGAGGTAATAAATGAAGGTAAAAAACAGATTGTAAAAACTATGTTCTTACAAAATATTAATAATTTGAGTAGCAATAAGGCGATTAATCGTTTCAGATCATCATCGACGCACTATCCATCTGTCAGTGTCAGAGTGTCACTGTCACATTGACATATTCTCGTAAATACAAGTGACGTGACTATGTCATCTATGACTTCACGAACCATTTAAGATCGAGTAATTTATTAAAATAGATTTATATACATATATAGAACATTTAAGTGTAAAAAGTAATAATGCGCTCCATAATATTTTTCTTTTTTGTCACTATAATAACAATTGATAAATGTACAGGAGAATTTTCAACAGAAGATTGTGCATCTCTCGGATTAATCAAAGCTAACCTATTATGTTCATCCTGTGACCAACTGAAGGACTTTAGCTTGGACCCAATTGTTGTCCATTGCAAAGAATGTTGTCATAATGACGAGACTGGACCAAAAGAGAAAAAGTACGCTCGTGCAATACTTGAAGTTTGTACATGCAAGTTCCCGGCGTATCCACAAATACAAGCATTCGTGAAGAGCGACAGACCTGCAAAATTCCCTAACTTGCAAATCAAATACGTTCGAGGTTTGGATCCCATCATCAAGTTACTTGATAAAGATGGAATAGTAAAGGTCACAGTTGCTATTGAAAAGTGGAATACCGATTCTGTGGAAGAGTTTCTAAATACTCATCTTGAAAAAGAAGAGGATGATGATCGTCATTACTTAAAAACTAATGAAATATAATTCAGTTTCTTTTAATTAAGGTTTACTTTTAACACTTTTGTTTATTTTCATTCCTTTAAAACACTATAAAAACTATACTTACTAGAGATCGATGGCAATCTGCACATGAGAAGCACCGTCTGTGCCATGTGTTGTTCTTAGAGTGCATTTGTTCTGCTGCATATACTGGGAAACCACAGCGAGGGCAGCCCTGACCTTTTGCTGCTTTCTGGCCAGTGAAGGGAAGTTGTTCATTGCTAAAAAAAATTATTGGTTTATTTATATAAAAACATATTTTTAAAGTCAAAGTAAGCTAAGTAGCTCACTAGCAGTGGTAGCGATGGTAAGTGGTCACCATCGGATGACAACAAAAGTAATAAATATAAAATATGTTATGTGATTCAAATCTACTCATTGCTTCAATGTTAAAATGGCCCAACTATAATAATATACGTACAAGCACTATTGAATTATAAGTAAGTGCAAAAATTGATAATTATCTTGTTTAAATATTACTTATTGATAATTAAAACTATATTGGTGATTTGAAAATGCACTTGGTTTAATAAAAAGAATTATAAATTTAATAGAGATTGTTAAATTGTAGAAAATACTTAGATGTATTAATTTACCACCAATTAATATCATTAGCAGTATGTTTACCACAGCCAATCACACTGGTACTATATGATAGTTATTATTATTGTTAGTAATACCAACAATTTATAAATGTTAGTCATAAATTCTGCTTAAGGATATACCTATTTTGACTTTTCCTGCTTAACAACTTGGAAATATATATTTTTTTGTATTTTTCACTATAGTTTTTACTTACTATGTAACTTGGGGGTCAGCATTGGTGGAGACAAGTGTGGGGGCATGGCCATATCCGAATCCCTTGGGCCCGAAGAGCTTAGCGTAACAGGCGCGGCAATGGATCTCCTTGTCAGGGCCGTCGCACGCAAGCATCGAGTCCAGAGGTCGGTGGCATTCCGCACAGTTGAAACATTTCTTGTGCCACATCTATAAAACATTATCATAATAAAATATGATAGGAATTTTGATCTTGTTTTGTGTGAACCTCTGTTCAAAAGCTTACTGTGAGATTGGGACCTTGATAGAAGGTACACAAATATTTTATAAGTTCCACAGGGTTTACTTTTCGGGTACATACCGTTCCTTTAGCCAGCTGCTGTTCCGCTGCAAAGACCATACCGCCGCAGCGCGGGCAGCCCTGGCCTTTAGGTGCCTTGATTGACGTGGTATCAGGGTTGTAGAATGGTCGGCTTGCCGAAATTTCTTCCTCACTGCAAGTTATCAATGCACTTTTAAAAAATTGCATTATTTTTGTACTTTTAATAAATACAGGGAATGTTTCGAAATATTTATAAAAACGTAGATATGTGTATAATACTTACGTCAAACCATCAGTTTGAAGGAAACCGGAACCGCATGCGAAACCGTATCCGTGAGGTCCCCATTTCTTGCCGTAACAAGTCTTGCAGTACACCTCGGATTCGGGGCCATCGCAAGCGATGATGGAGTCAAGGGTCTTCGTGCAATCACGGCACTTGAAGCACTTGCGATGCCATTCGCGACCCTTAGCCAAGACTAGTTCGGCAGCGAAGACCACACCACCGCATCTTGGGCAACCCTTACCGGGCGCGGCTTTAATTGATGCGGTATCGATCACCGTAGTCTTGGGTGCTTGGTCACTGTAATATTAATTGCTGGTTATTAAAGGGGCTTTTCATAATGTCTGTCGATTTTAGTCAAGCTGGTGCTATGAGATGATGCATATTAGATATTGATGTACCTATTGAAGATTTTCTCAGTTGCCCATGACTATAATAATACTTAATTATTATTTTAGGTGCCGATTGGCTTATCCTACAAAGAAGGTACATACATAAAAAAAGGGAACCTATGATTAGGTATTGACTAAGGTAGGCACTATTTTGAAACCTTACCTGCAACTTAGGTTATATCTTAACTATAATAATAACTAACTAAGATAACTACTATAGGTAGGAAAGATCCTAATACATAAGTGTAAGAATATACCAACCTAAATATTATCCTAAATATTATCTCTATAATTTTCAAGTTTCAGCAATAAAAAAATTACTGGAGTCTAATTATATTTTATGCAATCTTGCAATAGGTACACTTGATCTATAAATAAATAACGAAAGTAATGGATCATTCTGCAACAGATTACCTTCGTGTCGTAAGCTTAAAATGCGTGGCTCGTCTCGACGATATTAAAATTAGTTCAATCGAGAACGGAGAGCACGTTCTATTTTAACATTGGCACGTTGCCATCTCTTGTTTGTATTATAAGCTGTTTTTATGAAAGTGACTATGCGATGGAAATAACCTAAACCTGTCATGTAACCCGAGATAGATACCGCCATACGTCATATTGTTACCAAGGCCTTTTAAATTTGCGAATTATGAAACGCATGAAGTTAACCAATGAATGTTATGATGAATATACTTATTAAGTTTTTTTACACACTTCAAAGTTAACAGAAACTGTTCGCTAAAGCATTCTATAAGCAAATACTATGTTAAATGATCCTGTTAATAGTGAACGAAAGGGTTGACAGTCCTATAGACTGTTCCGTTCAGGGTCTTTGTGTTTATCTGATTATATACCTTTGCCATTCCAGGTCCTTTATATCACACATAAGGCCCAGTGATGACATTCCCCCGTGTCCAATACCTCTAGGACCAAACCTTTGTGCGTAGCATCCTACAGCAAAAGCAAACAAGCATTATTAAAAGCTTCCGAAGACAACACAGCGTTTCATTGAAAGGTGAAATTAAAATTCCGTAAAATGCTGTGTTCTCGCCAGATGAGTGAATCTGCAGCTGAGCATTAGACGGTCCTTACCCATTGGCATAAGGTTCACTCTGCAAGACACCGGCTCCTTTTCCGTAACCGTATCCCTTAGGACCGAACTTCTTCGCATAACATACTAAATATGGAGAAAAATATTTAGTTAAAACTACGAACATGCTTAAGTAGAACAATAGGTCTTAAAATCCACTCATAAATAATCATGTAGGATTTAGGTAGAAACAAATGTTTTTCTGAATAAAACGATATCATAAAAGGTTTTGAAAATGTTGGGTAATGAATTGGAAAATAAGAAATCCAAAAACGAACCTTTGCAGTAAATATCTTTATCCGGGCCTTCGCAACAGTTCGTGGAGTCCAGTCCTTTGTGGCAGTCTCCGCATTTGAAACACTCCTTGTGCCACCCCTGGACATAAGTGAACAGTAAGGGTATGCTGCAGCATGCATGGATATCACTAGCCTACAGGTGCACGCCGTTATCACAATGAGACATGGTGTTATAGCACAAGCATATCAACATTAGGAACTCGTTCGATGGGGAAATTAATGTTATTTTATATACCTCGACAATATATTTCTTTATCTGGCCCATCACAATGCATCACTGAATCAAGAGTCCTGTTGCAATTTAAGCATTTGAAGCATCGCCTGTGATAGCCCTACGGCACAATAATATGTGATAAGTTAATTGCTCATGCTAGAAAGTTATTCTACTAATTTTCTTCTTTACCCACAAATACTTTTCAGGAATCACGTACTCCACAATGAGAAATTGTATATCTTTTGATACGGGAACATTTAACAATAATTTATAAAGCAACGATGTATGAGTAAGCAGGTGTTAATTTAACTACAATTTAATATTTTGTTGTTTAATCCTAGAATGCTCATTTATAAAATTAATAGTATTTTTTACCTACTCATGAAAATAACAAAGCAAAATGAATTGATTGACTATATGATAAATATGGAATTCTGCATTACCCTTCCACGAGCTAACATCTGCTCGGCAGCGTAAACATAGCCACCGCAGCGAGGACAGCCTTGACCTGCTGGAGCCTTGGCGATGACACGCGGCTCCATGCAAGCTCCATTAGTCCTTAAGCCCCTGTACATACACATTTGATGTGTCATATTACTGCTATCGAAGTGATCAATAGAGCAATGCTAACAGAAGAATAGTTAAAAGCCAGTCAGACGCCGGAGAGCTTCGACTGCTCTAACTAACATCGTTCACCCACACGATTTGCTGCGAAGCAGATGACGGCGACGCATCTCCGCCGTAATGGGAGAAGGTAAGGGCTCCCGGCCGCCCGCTCCGCACCGGCCTCGCTATAGCACTACATTATATCGACATAGAGGGCGCTTTCCTTATCCCATCACATAATGAATATTGGGTTAGATTAGAGCTAAGACGGAAGCGTTAGCTGGGTATTAAAAGAGAGTTAGTAGCGGGGAAAGTTAGATAACAACAGGTATAGTGTTGTGCATGCGCATGCCTGCTAGGTGCGTCTGGAGCTAAGCCGTGCCAAGGCTTTACAGATTGGTTTCTCACCGTTGCTCCTCTGTGTTCGGGTCGCCCCGGTCGGGAGGAAGGGAATGGTCGGAGTAGGAGTGCGCTTTAGCCGACGGCGCCCTTTGCCAGCGACATTCCGGGTTCGCGTCGGTTCGACCGCACTCCAACTCATCAACATAACTAACTCAGGCTTTGGAGTCGACTCTTTTATTTTTATTCTTAAATATTATAAATAATAGACCGATAAACAAAATAAATTAAGCAATAGCGAATAAATAACCCTAACTATATTATTAATTAAAGTATGGCTATGGCGTGCGATCGCGTGGCGCCGCTGGTTGGCCGAGATGTGTGTCGGCGTCCCGCTAGCTCTGCTGGACGGCTGCTCGCGCTCAATTCCTGTTGCGACATAAACGGAGACTGGTCATGCACGTTTCAGGCGGCGCGTAATGTACAGCCGAGCGCGCGCTTTCTACTTTGTATAGGTATGAGTTTATGTACACGCGGTTAATATTGTTACGCACGGGCCCGCAGGCCGGTCGCCAGTGCGACCTCAGATAAGGAAAGACCCTCAGTGGCGCGGGCGGCGGGAGAGCTCAGAGGGTTGTTACTTACGCCTTCTCGCCCTTTAAGTGGTCGCCAGAGTCCATCGAAAGGCAGCCAGCGCCACCGCCGAAGCCGTAACCTTTTGGTCCAAATTGACGTGCATGGCACACTTTGCAGAACAGTTCACCGTCGTGTTCTGAGCAGTTGGTGGAGTCCAGCAGCTTCTGGCACAAGCCTGAACGAGCAAATATTTGGTTTAGTTAATTATAATACAATTAATATATAAGGATATTTTTTAAACGCTCATCTAAAATAGCTTTTGAAAATATAAACTTGATCTTTAATGTACGGTACATTAGATAAGTGTTATTGGTTACTAAATCCAAATTTAAGTTTCTGGTACATGCCTTAGGTTGGCATTCCTACCTACCTAGCACGTTTTTCAGGTTCCTAAATTAAGCTATATGGCATACCTGGATGTTTCTATTAACCATTTCAAGTAATTTTTTATATACTAACATAAAGTAGATTGAACGTTCCATAAATACATAACTATTCTGACAATAATACCCCTTCCGCCATGTGTGAGGTGTATCTTACTCTCACGGAATTAACTATTTATTTGAAGACCATAATTATTTTTAAAACAACGAACTAATTGTGGCGCATACTCCGCGAAGTACAAGGAAGTTTAAAATAGGTGTTTTATTTATTTACATACGTCCTGCACATATAAATAGGTAACCAACATACCATGACGAGTAACAATTACTTGCCTTGCCAACAAAACGCGATAAAATTAATGACTAGGTAAAGCCGAAGCAACTGTGTAAATTATTTTTGACGACAACAGACACAGTGTTTACCTGTATACTTAAGTATATTTTTTATTGAAGTAGGTAGTAACGTAAAATTATAAGTTAACTGAATAACTTAAACGGGCTCGATTTTCTTGATTTATGCTATTATTAACTTACCGCACTTGAAGCACATTTTGTGCCACTTCAGTCCACCAGCGACACGCTCTTCGGCCGCATATACTGATTTGCCGCATTTTGGGCACTTCGGATTATCTGCAGGTTTGAAAGGCATTGTGGTCGCTTAACTTATCCTGTAACAAAACATCACGAGTTCAAATACATATCCAAAAAATAACACTTGTGTATCAGGGCTGCAGCAGGGAGGTAGGCGATTTATAAATTGGCACAGTTCTCAATGATTTTGTCCATACACTGAACAGAATCCTTTTCAGCACTTATTCAGGAATCACATAACCACTATTTCAAGCTGCTCACAGTTATAAGCACTTAAGCAACATCATCAATCTGTTATCAAATTATGTTCTAAATGCATCTTTAGTTGGCCGAAATCCAAATCGCCTGTACCACTTCCCTTGCATCCAACTGACACTTTATTGCTCAACAAAACGTATGCGCTACCGAGTGGTATGTTAGTTACGCTCGCTTCCTCCGAATGCTGCTAAGAATTTGATATTAATTTCAACTACGTATGGAACGAAAGACGGTCAGCGCGCGGGCCGATGCGCTTACGCTCCTAATTTGGGGTGTTCAGGTAAAGTTACACCGCTGGAGGGCCGAGTTGCATCGCTAATTATAGTTCACATCGGGAGGAAGCCGCAATATCACTCGCGGATGCGTTGTGTTATGAAATAGAGTAGGTGTTCACTTTCACCAGATCACGGACCTGTTCGTATAGTCGGAACGAGAGTCGAGCTCCCGGACGCGTTTGCAATTCAGGGCTAAGATGCCGAGACTGCGGTGCGCGAAGTTCGAATGATGCGCGAGGGCAGAGCGCCACCGTAGTCTATGCGCGGGTTGCACACGGCCCCAGTGGAGGGGAGCGGGCGCTGGCTGCGGCTGCCCCTGCGGCCCTCGTCACCGCCCTCACCTCAACCCCAACCTACCTAACCTGACCAACCACCGACTCAAACAGGATCTGCTTACGCTTGTATGAAACTTCTTGCGAATTTGTAATTCGATTTCTTCGCTGTAAATACCAAATTACCAGATTTTTTTTCAAGGAGGATATGGAAGTTGGCTACGTGGAAGAAGTCATACCAGGTAAGTTTATATCCTGCTAAAGTATAGACCTAACAATAATATGTATATTAACCAATTTTCTATATCCGGTGTAGTCCATATTGTATGACTTATTTTTGTTTTTCTTTTTTATTTGAAAATAACTATAATGAGTGTTGTATTACTTAAGTAAAGTTAAAATATAACTCTACACAGTTCTAAGAAGGGCGTGGCCTTTAATTAGAAGACTATATATAGGCAGAATTCTAATTACATTTTCCTTATATTTATACAGAATTACTACCTGCTTTTAGAAAAATATATACCTATACATATGTTCAATTCAACTGACAGTACATTAACTCTACGGGGAGTAAAAATATGCACTTAACTAAGACGGTTAATATTATCAATTGGACAATACCTACGAAGATAATAAGATAACATGGGGATTAGCAAAATCAAACATTCCAAAATTGTTCCCAATATTTTAAGTCTCTCACAAATCCTCTCATTTATCAACTAACTAGCTGTTCCCGCGGTCCGGTTAGGGGTTAAAAGTTATTTTATTCAACGGCCCATAAAATATTTCTGTGCCAATAATCACGTCGATTTGTTGTACTATACGAAACGATCGAGGAAAGACAAACCTACAAACACACATTTTCAATTTTAGTTAAATATTGGAATCTCCTGTAATTACTCTTGACGATTAGACGATCCATCACGTCTAATCGTCTATAATCCAACAGTAGGTACCATTGCACTACTTTACTCGACTCACTATTGTTATAATTATATCAAAACTAACTCCTTTTATTGGGATGTCGTAGACGTATAAAATGTGTACAGGTAGATAATGACCCCATCTACCTGTATACCTAATTTAATAGAAATCCGTCCTGCAGATATTTAGTTACAAGGATAACCTACAGATAGACGAACATTAAAACACATTAATTTGGGTCATCTATTTTCTCCCGTTTTTTGGTTTTGTATTCCCAAAAACTACCATTCTTAACTATGTTAAAAACATATCTCACGCCGATTATCCGCAAAGAGGTAGGCAGTAGTCTCAACCGACCTACATTCCTCCGAAGGTGATCAGGTCTAACAAGGAAACATTACTTGCCAAGCCCGGGACCTCTTGTCCCTTAGCCGAACTTTAGACCACTCGACCACATAGGCATACATTATTTGTAGCGATAGATATATATAGTTACCTAAACATAGAGATATGCAAAATAAATAGTGTTTTGAATTAATTTGTTGTAACTTCAAGATTAAATATTAGTCATCTAAATGTAGAATTCTACGTTCCGAATATGGTCGCATTAGATAAAAATATCAAGGAACATACAGAGTCATTTTATTGGCAAGCATATTATATCAATATCTGAGATGAACCATCTAGCAATACAGCTTGCTGATGCTGAGGCGAAAACAGATGAAACATTATTATGATTGTATTCTCAGAGACGATGATGCTAAACGTGTTTACTTACTCATTGGAATGGAAATAAATAAGAAAATATACCTATCTATTTATTACGTTTACAATTAGTCACATTGTAGTACAGCAGCACTCTTGCCAACTTGCTCACACCTGCCCATCTATTAATATTTTTTAAATAAAAATAACTTCTCACATAATAATCTGCAATGGACATAATTTACGCATCTGCTCATCATATAAATCTAATTCTGTATCAATCATCGAATCCATCAGAAAGTTTAAATACTTGGCATCATTGAAAAATTTTTCAAACCGTGATGAAGTATTGATATTTAACAGTTAGTATTAGAACATTAAGGTTTAGTCCTATGTCATTTATGCTATTAATATTATAAATCCGAAATTTGTATGTATGGACGTTTGTTACACTTTCTAGCAAAAACTACCAAAGAGATTATGATGCAACTTGGCACATAGATAGAGCATGTTCTGGAATAACATAGGCTACTTTTTATCCCGGGAAAACATGACAGCCTTCGGGTAAACCCGCGGGGACAGCTATTATAATATGATATCATCAACATTAATTCATGCGATGTAGGTACATTTCACCATCCCCTGTTAGAGCATGACTCTCCCCATAGATCGAGAGAATGCCATCTAGAAAAACAAAATACTTGTAAAAAACAGTGTCTTCTTACGGTTTATTTTTGTAACTAAATAGTATTTCACTAATTGGGAATTTAAATCATTATGATTTTCAACTTAATTATCATCAGCTGATAATTTTTCTCGAAGTTTTGTCAGAGCTCATTACGATCTCGGCATTGATCAACAAAACGCACTACAAAACGGGTTGTAAGCTACCTAAGTTCACACGCCATATAAGAACTAAATAATCCAATCACGGACGGATACTACGTCCAGATGGTCAATCTAATTGCTTATTTTGTTATGGTAGGTACAAATAACGTGTGACTTTGAGGTTACAACAACCTGGTTCAATGTCACAAGCATGAATCTACTCTTTAGATGTGATTGCCAACTTTGAAATGTTAATGGGATAAGGCAACGTGAAGAACAATAGATAGGCGCGATGAAATTATTAGTGCCATTAATAACGGGAAAAGAGTCAGAATGTAGCAATGAGGTGTAAAATGGAAATTAGTACCCGGTAATACGTTGATGAATTCAATTTTTTTGAACCTCGTTAGCTGCTATCAAATTTAGCAAAAGGAATAACCTTAAATAATGCTAAATACCATCATACCATAAAATCAGTGTCAAAGGGTACTGAGGTTTATGTATTTGATATTTTTGAAATAATCCATACAAATCATTGATACAAATGTTTTTACCACGACTTTTCACGTCATTATATTTTTCTTGAATTTTACAATTAATTAGTTTTGGCTCGCGACCTAAACGCTGTAAATAATAATGTTTACACTGTAGATTTGTAAACAACAGGTTTTCTCGAATATTTGTTGGTAAGTTTCCCTAACTGAAAATTATCTTGGAATTATTTATGTATAAACCATGAAGGATGCACCGGCAGGTACCACGATATCCTAAGACATAGTATCCAACTAATCTGTCTTGGTCCTGGGATAGAAGTCGCATTTTATTTTTAAAAACGTACCTACTCTTTTTTTTTCGGAATTCCTTTTTATAGCCTTACAAAAATGTCTAGTGAAATTTGCTGGCACGTATTCAAACCTGTCCATTGTCTCGATAGCACTCCTTTATGACTCGTCTCGTCGTGTTTTATCGAGTAGAGTTAAACATCTGTCAAATATAATTTACCTAACACCTAACAATTGTTATCCAATTATTTGTTTTGTAACTCTTTAGTTGGCTTAGTTAATAATGTGCCGAGCCGAATACCTATGGAATTTCCATATAATCACAAAAAAATAAAAACAGAACCGGTTTTTCATTCTTGTGGGTTTTCAAAACCGCAGGTACAAAAACGGTTCAAAAACGCAACCGTAGGTACCGCGCCTACAAAACGGACTTACATAAACTTGTGGATTTTAGTGACTTGTCATTTAGAGGAAATATTTCTTGAGTTACACTATAAGTGTACTAAGAAGAGATATTTTTAAAATTCATAATCTCCGTAGTTCAATAGGGGAACGAAACCTTGTTTAAAAATGGTGGAAAACCGAGGCAGAAAACAATTCATTAAAATTTATACGCTATCAGCAAAATACAAATTACAGAGCAATATGATTAATAAGCTACGACATCATATGTCCAATTTTAGTTGTAGTATCTTTCAACGACTCATCTGTCGCGGCTGATCTTTGATTTTGTCTTTGCCAAAATTATAAAAATAAGGTTGCCACAAACTTAATAAAATCACAAAATATATAATTTCCTACAACAATAGCCGTAAAAAAAAATATAATGAATACCAATAACGACCAGAAAGCTAACGCTTTTCTTTAATTAGGTACCTAAAATTATGAATAAATTGATATAGTCAAAAATAGAAGCAGTTTTATTTCATCGTCTAAATGCACCAGATATCTGCTACAAATAAGCATACATTAACATAGTGCTATTCTTGAATTCTTGCAGCCAGCACTCGTAATTGCGATGTAAGACTGAACATTCCTGTTTAAAACAAGCGATGATATAACATTCGTAACGATTTAATAACAACAGGGATGTTTTAAAATGTGAGATTAAATAACACTCAGGTGTGTATGAGTCAATTTGCGGGCGCAGGTGTGGTAGATCTCTCCATGGGGCGGCGTGTGGGCCGCGGCTAAAATAAAATGAAAACCCGCGAGCGAGCAAGCATCGGTTACTCAGCCAGCACACGCTACAAACTCATCGTCGGCCAGGGCATTACTCATGCTGCTGCCGTGGGTAGCCGCACTCCCACGTCATATCAAAATTTTCATAGGTACGTACAGATTTAGACGGATCTACGACTGAAACACTATCTCAACTGTCTGCTTTGCAATGTTACTGGCGATTGTCTGTCCTTAATATAAATAATATATAGGCTTTTATTTTATAAAAAGTCATAACCTTTTGCAATTTTCCCTAGCTTTGTTCTAACCGTTGTAGGGTTCCGTAGCCATTGACTAAAACTGGAGAATTTAATTTTTGTTCTGTCCGTATGTCACCAGCCATTTCACTCGAAGACCATTTGTACTAAGGTACGAGATAAAATTTGGAAGGTAGGGAATTTCTATGACTCGCTATATACAAACGTGTAGTAAAAGTAAGAAAATTTGCGGCGGCATTCCTTACCTTCGTGTAACTGAGTGATGAAAAAAATCCATAGCACATGAGTTTGTGAGGTATTTTTAGACTGGTCTTAAAAATTTGATGGCGGTTTGACAATTTTTTGAGTCAATCTTTTGTCATATCTGCGCTTCCAAAGTCGTGAAAAATTCAAGATTGTAGAAATTTTTAAAACTATGAGAAAGTGAAACAAGATAAATACTGCAGTTATTTTGATGCAATTATGATATTTTTGGTTATTATATTGATTTTATATATTACTAGCTGTCCCCCGTGGTTTCATCCACATTTATCGATTTCGTATAGTATAGCGTTTAACCATATCTACCAAAAAATCCGCACCGAATGGTAGCAGTCCCATCGCGATATGTTCAGTAGTTTTGAGGTGATGGGGCGGCAAATGAACGCTATTTGCCTTATATTTATATATAAAGACTAGAAATAATTTATAATTCAGTTTTGATCAGATTTCATCTTTGAGAAGTACCTAGCATTGAATAAAAATTTAGTTTTGCTGCCTAAAACGCATACAATCAATATTAGGCATCTGTAAATATTATCATCCCGACTACGGATCCCGTTGCATAACTCACGATACGCACTTTCCCGCTTTATTGTTTACCATAACATTATTTTTTTATTTTTTTTATTTTTATTATTGAACAAACATAAATACATGGAAAATAAAACTTAAAATCATTCACAAAAAACCACAGAGGTTTATAAGAGGAATGACTTATTCGACATTCAATCCTTAAATTACTAAATTTCCTACAAATTTCTTTGAGGTAGATACATAAGTACCTACTTCATCACATACCATATTGATAAAATATAATTAAAATAAACAGTGTGTGGGTAGTGAGAATAAATGTGGATAGATGTGCGATGTTGTGCCGACACTCACTCAATAATTGTACATACATTTTTTTTATAGTGTTAAAGGTTCGATACAAGGTGATGTTTTAATTTAATTTTTATGTTTGAAGGAGTAACATGTTCAACCTAGAGATGCCCACTGCTGAGCGTACGCTGCCACATCATAGATTTCCACAGCAAATGGATCTAAGGGAAGGCTTCCGGCGACTTAGGCCAGGTAATAGGGGCTAAGACCTTGCTTTTGATGCTTTCCGATACATTGTTACTTTTAACATATCTCGACATCGAGAGGTGCTCCACAGATCACATACGTAAGTTACTTTACTGTACGTTTTTGCTTTGTTATTCGTTATACTGGCTTCTGTAACACAGGTATGTTTGCCTAGCTCAGAAGTCAGAGACTGAATTCAACTTGTGTTCATTTATGTGAATAAATGTATTATTATATTATTACTATTTTACTTACTAAGCTAGCCATGCCTTTATCCTAACCCTATGTGTTTGCGCTCTGACATCCAGGATGTAATCATAAAGCTATCAAAAATAAGCTTTATAATTGAAATGAGAATTTTATTGTTTCAGATCAATATTTTTCCACACCTCAAATTGGAGACAATTTCATTCAATAAGTAAGGTAAGTTTTGCTCCTCCTAAAGGAGCTAGGTCGTAAAAATAATATTATACCCTCTCTGCAAATATTTAAATATTTTATAAACCGAATATTAAAAAAATGTCCAACCATATTATAATAATTATTTTGTTATGGGTACAATAATATTTGGATAATATATGGGGATATGGGTACCTTCATAACATCATATCACATAAAACGAATATAATATAAAAAATATGAAATACGAGTACTTAAATAAAGATTTCCATTAAAGATTCAGACGTCACACTATCGTCATTCCAACATTAATAAAATAAAATAAACAAAGGAAAACCCAGACTTATTTACTTTATTGTCTATGTTGTTGCTGTGTGAGTCCAGAATAAATGTTTTTATTTCTTTCTCTATAAATGTGATAGAAATAATTCATTCAATTTCTTTAACAAAAAACTGTTATTTATTGAGTGTGGCCTCATAAATTACTTCTCGCACACTAGTAAACTAATAATCTACTTGGCATATGCAGTAGAGAAATTTTCTTACAAGCATCATAACATTCAAGATCAAACACTTCATTAGCCGATTTTTTTCTAGCACATTTTATGTTTTCTGTTACTAAACGAAAAACATAATACTTTATTTTGATCACAAACACTAGAATTATGTCATGTCATGATTTTTATCCTGTTTAACCTTCAATTAGAATGTGTACATAGCATGGTGTGTTTGTTAATATGCCGATTTATTACATAACATTTGAAATGCCTGCATCTGGGAGTCAGCATCTCAGATGCTGAGCTGACTCAGCTATTCAGAAACTTGTTTTATTAATTATTTTATATACAAATTTTCTTTCGTTCAAAATTATTATATTTTTGTCAAGATTGTACGCTTAGGATTGAGGATTGAAAAATTCATGAGATTGTGATACATGTACAATATTTACCTCCAAAAAGCTTTGTATGGAATTGCATTAGTTTTTGACGCACTCGATACGATGACGATACGCTTGCGATAGTGGCGTTCGTGCTCAGGGCACTGATGATAAAAGCCACAGCATTCATTGACTATTATGAGGGGATAATACTGCGATTTATCGATAGAAACTACTTAGCAGTGCTTGGACTGGGCCTTGACACTTACTATCACGTGAGCGATCTGCTTGTCCCATTACTATATCAATAAAAAATGTGAAATTGGAATTATACCGAAAAATAAATAAATTTTAATACTTATTTGTTATTCCGTTTAAAGTTATTAAGAAATGACTGTTGATTATGTTATTAATAATTGTTTTATAATTCTGATGTCTATGCTTTTTTTTTTTTTTTTTTTTAAATTTAAACTAGTGCTTGACTGCGATCCCACCTGATGGTAAGCAGTGATGCAATCTTAGATGTTGAGGCGCACTAGTTTATTAAGAGCCTATTCACTCTAGCCTTGAAGACACCCAAATTATAGTTGCTCGGGAAGACCGCAGCAGGCAAGTTATTCTACTACTATAACAGCGAATATCCATTACTAAGTGCCGAAAGCTGGGATTCGCATTAATAATATTGTTTGTTTAAACTTTGATTTACGGACACATGAATTATTTGATTTTAATAATAGTACCTAGTAGGCAATAAACATAGTTATCAAGGCTGTGACTAACTTCTGTTGTTTTTGTTTATAAACAGTTTTTGTCTTGGGTAAATACATTTGGGTAAGGATAAGTGTACCACTCGGTAAGGGAAAGTGCACCTATCCCTACCGGTCGAAATAAATCTAGAAAACGTGCACTTATCCCTACCAGTAGGGATAGCTTGGTGATAAGTGCACCACCCGAAATTTATTTGTGCAATAAATCAGTCCTACTAATCATATGGCTCATGTTTATATAAACTTGGTATAATTTTATGTTTGATCATTTTCCACCAGTGATTTTGAGACCAAAGGTAGCTTACACAGCATTTTCTTCCTCTAAACTATTATCACAACTATCCGACCACCGTCTTTTCCCTACTACAAGAGATTGATCTCTTGTGGAAGAGGCTTATGTGGGCGTATTATTATTATAACATCGACCTTGAGTAAGAAATAAACTAGCATCCAATATAATATGAACGGATTGACCGTGTCACCGCCAATCACTTTGATGTACCGTTATCTTGAGAACGTGCCACAGAATAATTACACTAAGATGAGATATAATTGACGTAGTGTCATTATGTAGACAAAATAATAAGTTCTTTTTAAATTCTCTCACTAAATTTCAAAGTTATTTAATCAAGTTTTCCAACAACATTTTGGGAATAAAGATTTTATTCTGATTATTATTTTATACTCACTTACTTCAATACTTAGAAGTTCCACCACTGTATATTTGAAATAATCATCAAAAGATGACGGAAACGCGCTGTTGTGAGCTGGTAGTAAAATTACAAGAAATTGAAACCAGATATTTATAACTATGCTCCAGAATAGAACATTCAGCGAATGAGATTTCCTGACTCTGGAGAGTCTATAACGTATACGCCCGTTGTTTATGTGTATTGTTAAGGGCCAGCTGCTTTCTGTGTAATTTATTAATTTGTTTAAGTTTATACGTGATGAGTTGCTGATCGTCCGCTATGTTGTGTTAGTAAAGAATGGGGGTAATGACAGCGGACATCTACGATTTAATTATACGACTTAAAGAATGTCGGATTACAATACAAAAAGAAAATAAGAAAGTATGTTTCCTGCGGCATCGAAAAAGCATCAGCGACGGACGCATCGCGCACCTACTGGAGCTATTTTGGTACCCAGAATGCGCGGGCGGTGAGCCGCGACTGGACTCCGATCGTTTCTCGGAAAATCCAGATTACAGCACACTGAAGTATACATTTGGTGAGGAAGTAATTTGGTCCTGTTGCTAAATGTACCTACTTAACGTAAATTATGCATTAATGTTGGTTGATTATGATTACTTATACCTACTGTCAAATTGTGCTATCTTCAAGTAGCGTTTAATTTAATGCTATGCGAACTAGAAAAACAAATTCATAATATATACTTGGCTCATTGCAATTAAAATTATCAATATGTCTGTAATTCAAACCCCTCTCTAGATAGGACTTGGGTGTTAAAAGATGATATGTAATATGGCAACATTGTAAGTTTATAACTATTTACGAGTCTCTACTAGATAAAAATAACGCTTCGAGAAAAGGTAGATAATGTCTCCTTGCTTTTTAGCTCTTCTTGGCGAGGGGCTACCGTGCCAGTATCCGCGTAAGTATGGAGCTATTTTCGTAGACCTGCTTCATTCGAACAATTTGGGTATTGGATTTTAAACTCTATAATAACAAACTTTTGACAGTGTTGATATTATCAAGTCAGTGCCAATAAAAATAATGTTAGTGAAATTATACCATGTAATAACATTTCATTATAAAAGAGCCCAAAAAACTGTCTGTTCGGTTCCTATATGTATTCATATCTATGTAAACCAACATCATGAATAACATGCATTCGTCCAACATTGGACCAAAGTCTCCCCAATCTATCTCAATCTATGCCAAAGCATTATTTACCTAATTTAGAGGAATACCTACGAATAATTTTCCCTAACAACACAAAGTAATCAAGGAAAAGTTATGTGGTATATTCAACATGATGATGGCACAGACAGGTTCGTTGACAGCAGAATGACGCAGCTGGATGCCCGCCGAGTGCGTCATGTCCAAAAATCGACACATTGCCGTTAGATGAATACCCACTGATACTTCTGCATAAGAAACTGTGCCAACAAATGCACAACGGAGGTAATTTTATAGTGCACAATATCTATTACAGACCTGCCTGATACATTGTTTACAGAAGTCATCTTTATCTGTACGGAGATGGTTCTGGATCTTATTGTCGTTTTCTTTAAATTCATTTTCATCTGAAGGTTTCATACCTAGAAAATAATTTTAATTTATTCCATGATAGGTATGGGAATTATCTAGTGTACGTATCAACGATCCCTATGCATTTGGAGACAGAAGACTGGACATAATTTGACTACTTTTAAAACTTGACGAATGTAAAATAAACGTTATGTAACGTTTTAATTGCATGTAAATGAAGAAATATCTTTGATGTGTTTCAGGAATAATAAACTTTTTACATCAATTGACTTTTATTTTACCCTTGGAATTATATATTATAGTTAGTAAGTAGTGGTATGATGAATAAATAGGTACCCACAAGATGTTTAACCTTGCTATGTCAATAAATCCTATTCCTAACTAATATTATAAATGTGAATGTAACTACAGAGTTACTTTGACAGCTGTCTGTCTGTCTACTTGTCTGCCTCCCTTTCACGGCTACTTTTTAATACGAAAAAAGGGTGGTGAGGGGTTAAAAGGGGGATGAAAAGTTGTATGGAACTATCGTAACTTTTAGAGCTAGAAGCTTGAAACTTATTTTTTAGGCTGTTGATTCGATATAAACAAATGTGATATTCTAAGCTCGAGAACGCGGGGAGCTTATTCAAAATAAATAATAAAATACATACACATAAGAAATACACTACTAAAATATATTTTAATGATATGAAGTTTAATATATTAATTCAAATAGGCCTTCATAGGCGCTTCAATATGGCCAGACTCCTAACAAGCTTATCTCGTATAGAAAAAAAAAATCGATAGCGATATAATTAAATGATGGTAGCAAAATATAATGAGTTTACAAATCATAATTTATTGAAATTCCTGTATACTTGGTATAATATATTCTTAGTACAACTACTAAAACTGTTTAGGTAACTTGACCCGCAGGCATTGTCTGGACAGTGAATGTTTGTAATCAGAGTTAACTTTGGACCTGGTCATCATTGATGTCAACAGCACATTTACCAATGCCAATTACCATGCCCAATCCAGGAGACCCTATCCTGCACGAAGGTCTACCATGTGGGCTACCCATGCCGTATCAATTGACTTTATCGTCAGGCAGGTTACCTTACAAAGTTTTGCTTTACTGGTGTCTATATAAAATTATCTGTTGCAGACACATCTAAATATCCTAATGAAAATCAATATATTTTCATTCGATTGTGAGATAAGGATGAGAAGTAAAGTAGTCTATTTTCTCACTGTGACTTAAATGAGGGTTTAGGTCACGCGAGCTATAAAAGAGTACATGATAACTAATTGATTCAGGCGTGGCCTTACGGAAATCTAGTATAAGGTTATACAAAAAACAAATATCTAGTACCTAGCGGAATTACTTACCAGACATTTGTTTTTTGTATTATCTAGTACACGATACTCCTGAAGTCGATGGCACGGTGTTTTCATCACGTATTGTACTATAATCGACTAATACTGAATTCTATAAATGACTTGACTGAAGGTATATTTTTTTAACAATTTACAATACTGTACAAAGCACTAAAACGTTCATGTAGCTACATAACGCAAACCTCAAGGGGTTTATCTGTACGTGGCGAAGCCGTTCGTTTGCTTATGTTAAAAGTCTAAAGTCGTATGTTATAGAATAATGAAGGAAACTTAATCCTTTTGGTATAATTAGGTATAAGGAAAAGATAGAATACATATTAATTGTTGCTTCGTATATTAAATAAATTCGTTTATAAATTGAATACTGTTTTTATTCCCCCAGTTCTGTTTATAAATATGTATAGACATGCAAATAGATACCTATTTGTAGGCTAATCCAATTTCAAATGATTACCGCCAGTAGGTACATGATTTGCATATCAAAAACTAATTATACAATTTGTATGGGAGGTTACGCAGATGGTTGTTGACATAACATCATATTTAACCAAAGGCTTTCGATCAGAATGTGAAATTGAAATGTCGTGTTAAACGTTGTTTCACAGTGTTCATTTACAAGCGGCAACGGTGGATTAACCAGAAGAGAGTTAAAATAGAACCGAACTCCAAAGTAGATAAAAATAACATTAATAAACTATAACTAGAATGTTGATTCTAAACTACGAAGCATAAAGAAATGTTAATTAAATTCAATAATGAGAAAAGTATTGAATACTCACAAGATCAGTCATTTTGTTGCTCTTAGCTCTATCTATCGTAAAAGGTAGGGTACTTAAAAGTTAGCTGGAAACCCTTCGGTTAGCAGCTCCATCTCACGGAACTTAGTAAAATTAATAGTCTCTGGATACACTTTTGCGCCATCTGGCTAACAGTGCCGTGACAGAGCGAGCGAGCGGTGCGGAAGGCTCCGCCACTGTTGCCCAACTGATTCCGCAGGCTTCTACAACGAGTATACTATTAATAAAAAGTCTATGCTGAAATCGAGTACCAGACGCACAACCTATTTTCAGGTTTCGCACGGCCTCGTTCGCAATTCTCGATATCCGTAACGCGGCCGCTGGTTGGTCGTTATTCTGAAGCATATTCGTTAGCCGTTATTTTGAGCATTTTTGGGGCAACGGCCTTTTGCACGCGTTCACCGTTGCTTCCAGCAGATGGCGAGCTATTTTTGTTTGACTTCATAACGTCGTTAATCTAACGACGAGAATCGTTCTCGAACGATTCGTTGAAATAATTTATTTAGGAATGTTTTACAGCTCATGTTTTTTTATACTTTCATAATTTTTTTTATATATTCTGTGTTATAAATTTTACTGTACATAGAGACAAAAATAATATTTAATTAAATTATGATTATATAATAATGACTTTAATAATTTATTATTAAAATATATTTTAAATACAATTAAACAACCCATCAGCCAGTAAATAACAATATTTTTATTTAAATACTTAAGTGAGGTACGTCACGTAGATACAAAATATTTGAAGATATTAAATTATATAAATCATAATTATAGCCATATTTGAAGTAGACCACCATACCCATTTTGGCCGTGAAGCAATAGAGCACTTGTATTACTGTTTTTCGGTTAGAAATCAAGGTAATGGAATCGATGAAGTTACAGGCACATAAGACTTAACAACTTCAAGTCTCAGGGTCGACAACGCATGCCCATGGCGTTGCAAATGTCCATAGACGGCGATGACCACTTACCATCAGGTGGACCATTGTCGATTTTATAGTATTTGAAAAATTGGACTAGAACAATCCAATCTTTATAAAATGGACAAACGACATCATTTACTATATTTATTTAGATTCCACCGTTAACTCAGTACTACAAAATTCTTCAGCAAAAAATTCCAAACATATTTGACAATAAAAGTCCGTCAAAGTACTGAATGTTTTTGCTTTAATATAACATAAAAATATTTGTTTACGTTTTCATAGAAAATTTAAGGTTCGTGTTTCACGTACCTTTTATTCTTCTGTCTGGCACTAGATGGCGCCAGTTTGTCTGTGTGCACAATTTCCTTAAGTTTTCTTTGTATTATAAGGCACAAAAATCATAGTTGAAAGTTAAATAGACATAGTCTAAAAAGAATATTGTCTTGTTAGTTTCTATATTCAGTTTCTCTGTGTTCCGACACTTATTCGTTTACGATGAAACTTTGGTAAGCTGTAGTGCCCGCGCCTGCGAATGTTTTTAGCAATTTATTTAGTATTTTACTTCTCCATCACGCTCTAATAGAGATTTACCTACTTAGAATAAAAAAGAGGCTATATAACTCAAACTGGATACACCTAGTTATCGATATAATTATATTTGAGTTCAAATAATAATAATAAATATCCCGGGTCATTTTTTGCGGCCATCTGATCCCAAACTAAGCAAAGCTTGTATGGAAACCAGATAACTACATATACTACTTTTTTTCTAAATACATACATATATAGATATCAACCCACTAATGTTTGTCCTGGGTGGGAATCGAACCCGCGACTTGCGATTTGAGCCAACTGGCCTGTCATTATTATATTGCTGACTAGGTACTTTGCTGATTGGATTAATCGTGTTTAATTGATATTTACACCCATATTCTATGACGTTTCCTCAGACGGCACTCGACTCCAACTCGACTGAGAATACCTTAAGCATTTTCTAGAGGAATTCTCAAAATTGGTATTCTAAGTCATTACTTGAGCAAAACTCGAGCAATCCCGACTGTCGAATCGAAGTGTAGTCAAGTTAACATGTCATTAGTAACGTCATTCTATTATAGATAAAATATTATTGAAATAAAATAATGAGTTTCAGTAACTATTTACAAGCAATAAGCTTCCTAAGAATAAGGGTGTTAATCTCTATGCATAAAGAAAGTAACAATATTCGACCGCCATATTATAATTATAGTCTTATTAAATGTATTAATAAACTTCACTATTTTAGATATACACAAGATTAAAGCTCTAATTAGTAGAACTCTAATTACAGCTTGAACAATGAATCACTGGCATTGTCACAACAGCTGTTTGAGAATTAAGATGATAATTCATTGTTGGGGACAGTAAATGCGTGTTCTTCGCCAATTAGGTTGACAATTATGTAAATAGAATTACAATTTGCGAATGTAATATCTTATTCTTATAGTTTAATGCAGTAAAACTAAAAAGTACGTATCGTAATATATTTACTGTAGTACTACGAGAACGTAGCAGTTCGTAGCACTTTCGTAGCGCTTGTCACTTATTTGACTTAGTACCGACAAAGCAATACAACTTAATACATGCTTAGATCTGAAGCCAAACTTGGCATACACATAGACTCAATCTATACCCACAAATTAACTAGCAAACTAACTTACTTCTAGTTACCTTGGGTCGAAAATGATAAGACTTTTCCAGGGCATCATGGTTTCCCAGCTCTAACATAATTCCAGCGCTGTCAATGTCTTTTATTATTTCAGGTTTAGGTGTAACGGGTTGGATTCATGTCAAACATAAACTGTCTTAGGTTTCATTTCATAACGTTATTGTCTTTACAACTATCTTCATAAAGATCTCTATTTAAATAAAGATTTAAAGAGATGAGGAGAACTTATTTATCAATATATATATATATATAAAAACTGACGGCCGATGGGGCAGAAGTGTTCTCGAATGGAGGCCACGTACCGGCAAGCGCAGCGTGGGACGTCCACCCACAAGGTGGACAGACGACCTTATAAAGGTCGCAGGAAGCCGCTGGATGCAGGTCGCTTCCAACCGGCCAATCTGGAAGTCATTGGGGGAGGCCTATATTCAGCAGTGGACGTCTTACGGCTGAAATGATGATGATTTATATACTAGCTGCCCGGACAGACGTCGTTCTGTCGAAATAAGTCCATACAAAAATGCAGGAATTCGCTCGCAGCGCCACCTACCGGGTCCAATTGTGAATCTAAACCATCCAGGGCGCCACCCAAACGCATACGAGAAATTCATTCAAATCGGTCCAGCCGTATAGGAGTTTACTGTCAACACACGTACAGAAGAATTATATATATAAAGATATAGATGTATAATCTTTTTTATATTCACGGTGGCTCAGTGTGAAAACCCTGTCTACCTACTTACAATGATGAAGAATGAAGATTTTTAGACGTACTTTCATGTTCACGCTTTAGGTGATGAAAAATAAATTAAGGAAAAGCGTACTTGAGAAGTAGAACTCAAAGGTATTTGGGGTCTGCCAGTCTATACAACCTATTTTTCTGTAGGTGCCTTGTACCCTGCAGTGGGAATGGAAATGAGGGTGGTAATGACGATAATATCATATAAAATTAAGCAAAAATATAATAACTCCTTGTTGTATGATAAAAACAGCAAAATAATAGATTGTACCCTTATGCCATTCCAAATCTATGATTCATTTTATAATTTTTTTTATTAAATATTAAAACATCTTGTTCATTTTGGTATAATATCGTTTGGTGTAATATGCAAGGCATTGTCAAGTAATGGTAACATTGTAAAGATCTTCTTTACAATTATAATTTATTTATAATATTTCTTAGTTGGTTACAAAAAGACAATAATTGTGTGCACTTTGATTTTTTATTACAAAATAAATAATAAAATGGAAATAAATATTATAAACTTATCCTAAAACTTAGGTACAGAATCATCTTGGCGCTACATGGAAAGTACATAAGACAAATAAGGTACATAACGTCTAGTAGTAGGTTGTACTAATTCTCCTTATTACGTGTGATAAGCGTATATAAACAATCACACTTGACTAGATATTCCCGAAAGCTAAGTCTCACATTAGCGTCCTTATCCACTCAGATTTGTACAAAAATATCTTAAATATTAATATCACTTGGTGCAGTTGCGTCGCTCACTTGCCGAGCAGGATTTTGCGGCCAGCGCCCATGTTCGATCCGGCCTGGGTGGCACCCTTGTTGGAGCCAGCCTGGAGACCGATCACGGCCTTGCCAGCGTTCAACACCTCATCGGAGAACTCACGCTTGCACTCGTCGGAGGGCTTGGGGCCGAGGTAGGGACCGCTCCACTCAGCGTGCCTGTAAGTCTGTTGACAAAGCGTATTTTATAAGTTTGTGTTGCATAAGAATTCGCAAATTCACCACGATTCGAATAATTTCCACTCGGCCTCTACTAAGCGGTGTGGCCTTGGGTATTTATGAAAACTGAGGTAATGTTGCACGATGTTCGTAAATTTTGGTTGAACTTGGCAAACATCCAACTCTTCAAATTCGGAACGTATCCTAAACCAAACAATTTGTGAACGCGTAATTACATCTCTGGCTATACGGCTAGAATTTCCTATTCTCGTATATGTTTATGATAAACAATACGTACCGACAGACGAGTTTGAAATTAATAAACTTTATTGCGGTGTAAAATTAGCAACTGTAAAAGTATATGTTTATGTGTGCAGCACATTTACGGGTTTTCAACTGCCAGTTAATGTCAATTAGTAAAGGATTTAAAGTTTTAACTAGTCGAATGAGGGCTCATATTTCATTAACTGCTTAATATAGGTAATGCCTACATCTCAAGACAACACATTTAAAATAAATATTTAAAGCGCAAATTTTTATATTGTTGCTCACCTCGCGACCAAGGGCGTAGAGAGTGCTGACGACCTGGGCGATGTCCTTCTTCTCCCAGAGATCAACCGTCTGGAATACGTCAATGTCGGGGACACCGTAGGCCTTGATGGCTGCCTGGAAGCTACAGGCAAAATAGTAATTAGTAAATATCATAGTATCTACTTACAGATTAATAATAATTGTAATATTTGTTATCGTATTTGATTTATAGTTTTCTATTTAATTCAAGTTTAAAGGTCGTATTCTGATTAATAGTGTAATGTGTACTATACTTATTTTCATATTTTTATAGTCTTCAATTTTCGATTTTAGCAATTTCAATGATCAATTAATATCATTCGAAAATTTATTTGTACGATATTTTTTTCTAAATTGTAAGACAAACTTACTTGGTAATGTTCTCCATCATCTTGAACTGTCCACCAGAGGTGTTAATCTTAGCGACGGAGCCAGGCTTCACCTTGTTGACGAGCTGGCAGAGGACGGTGCCGTCCTTGAGGACATCCTCGAAGAGTTCACCAGGGGGGAACTTGGCACCAAGGATGGTTTCAATCCAGGTCTGGCACTCCTTCTCCTGGTCTGGGTTACGCTTGGAAGCGAGCTGTGCATATTAACAAAAAAAAGTATTATTTGTATATCCTATTAACATCTTATCCCTTAGTCATTTTTTGTAAAATAAATAGATGATATTTTTTTCTGACCTTAGCACGGACTTGACGTTCCAGAGACATGTTGTGTTTGTATGTGTTTCTGCTCCGTAGTGTGGTAGTGCTTCGTTGAAAGCTCAGCTAGACTGAACTCCTGAAAATTGAGCCGACGTATTTATACCGCGCGCGCGCAGAGGCTGCGCCCTTCTGGAAAACTCTCACGCACCGTTCCGCTGCGGCCACGCCACCCGATGATCGGTGTGCAAAAAAAGCTTCTGACTCAACATTTCAACAACCTTTATATCAAGTTCCACTTACTTTTTATAGTATTTACTTATTCACGATATCACTTAGCGATTAAGTTTTCATAAACAAGAGTTAACATTTATCATAAAAAAATATTTGCAACAAAGAACTGTAATGTATGTAACTTTAGGTTATTTTCGGAATGAACGATTATCCCACTATTTAATTAAGTTCCGTACTATTAACTAGTGATGATCGAATTGTTGTTTCGTTCTAAAGATAATAAAATACACGTTATGTAGTTAAGTCAGAATTTAATGTGACGTTCATGAAAAGAACAGTTTAAATACCAAGTTGATTACCAGATTACGTTGTTAATGTGAAAAGAACAAAAGAAAGAAGTTATTCTAAAAAAAATATGTATTTCGTTTTATTGACATATTTAAACTTTATTTACGAGCTACTGTAGGTGTTCATGACGTGTATTTGATTGTTATAATTGTTACATTGCAATGTGTTAAATCTTATCTATCTTATCCATAAGTCTTGTTTATTGTCTATTTATATAAAAACGAATGTTTGTCTGTATGTCCTTTATAGAACCTTAAACTATGCAACAGAATTTAATGCAGTTTTCATAATATATAATATATATATGATATATGATATATATATTATATGTATATATGATGATATATACATATAATATTACATACATATATTCTTATTTATAAAATTGTTACATCAAATCTTATAATATTACAAAAAGATTACAATTCACACTTCAGTTTTATCAGTAAGTGAATAAAAATAGCTGGACTACATACTATACTTATTATTATATTAAGGAACCTAGTAAATGAAAATGCATACGCAAAAAGCTCCCAATAGCTTAACTTATTTATCTCTCGTGATAAGCTATTAAAGCCCAAATAAGCAGCTATCACACTATATAATTTGTTTACAATTTTATTTAAACTTATAACACTTTTGTGCATTTTAGTAAAAGCTTGTTTTTCTATTTTTTAAATATTTCTAAATTGAATACTAATATACCTTATCCTTACCACCTTAATCTTAGAGAACTCTTTGCTTGCCTGTAGCCTCAGGTAATAAAGGTCATTACGCAATGTAAAAACAACCGTATTGTAAGTATTTAAGCCTAATTTTGGTATGTTTTCCGTAAACCATTATAAATGTCTAAATTTAAAGCAAGGGCACTTATGAAGGTCAAGGCTACTGATGTTGCTACCAGTTTGGAACTCCGCCTTCAAGGATAACAATCTGATCATCCATTCTAAAAATATGTATCTTCAGAAATAAAGCTGTGCTATATGTACATAACAGGAACTGACTGAGAAATAAATTTCATTCGACGCCTATACCGAACCTTGAACTCACATATGTGTATCACCCGCGTTCCCGAGGGATGTAACATTTTCCCGGCACAAAAAGTATCCTATGTCTCATTGCAGGGTATTTTCCATATATGTGCCATATGAAATGGCTGCTCTCTGCACAGTGCACCTCTAACTTTCTTGTTTAAGTTGTAAGTAATTATTGTCATTTTCTATTTTGTAGTCTTGTTATTTCTTTTTTTTTTTTTTGTTTTTGAATGTTAGCTTTATTAAGTATTTTGTAATTGTTAAATATAAAAATATGTAAAATTGATATTATAAAATAGTCAAAAGTCAGAATAGATAAAAAAGAATTTAATAAAATAAAAAAGAATGTAACCTTGCTGAGTTTCTTGCCGGTTCTTCTCAGTTGAAGGCTGACTTCCGAACCGGTAGTAGCTTCAGTAACTTTAAATTTGACCTTCATAAGTGCCTTCTGAGGGCCTAAACTGAATAAATGGTTTTGAATTTTGAATTTTTGAGTTACATTCAAATCCGTTTGGTAGTTTTTGCGTGAAAGAGTTAGAAAACATTCATACATACTATCGTATTTATAATATAAGTAGTATTTGAACATTAGATGTTGATGATACCCTTACTTTCAAAAGCCTAATAATTGAATCCAGAACAGTCCTTATATGGTTTTATGTGGATGCGAAGTCCGTGGCGCTACATCGCAGTAAGCTCCCGCCGCGCCGCCCACAAGCGCACGCGCCGTTGAGATGAGTACCCGCTGAGTTATCATTGTCGCCGTTGCCCACGCGCACTAAAATATTTCATAGCTACCAGAAAATATTACAATTCCAACATTAATACAGATCGAAATTCGTGTGAAAACTTAGTCATCGACGAGAAATACACACGGTCTCTGTTAAGCGGTTGTTTTGTAGGCTGTTTAACACATGTAAAAATTCAAAGTGTTTCTCACGTAAATGTTAAATGTAAACGGAAAATAATCTTTATGTGGTCAATTACCTGCTAAATGTATTTATCCGCAATATCGTACTTTTTGATAAGCAATATACATAACTGTAATACCAGGGCCAAGTTAACTATAGGATAAACCGTATTATAAAAGTGGTTCAAAATCGAGACCCAATAGACCCAACCCTTAGTTTGCTAAGTGTTGTAGCTTTTAGGGTCCCATTCCGTCCCGTTTACCTTCATATGTTGCAACTTTATCTATCTGTCTTTATGTCTATGGTACAGTTAAAGAAATTGCGGGATAACATGGGCTTCTTGAAAATAATAATAATAATAATAATTTATTTTATTTATCTCCACAAATTACACGTAATGATTAAATACAGTTGACAGGAAGATTGGGAAAAAATTCCAATTTGAGGGAGGTCTGGAGTCCAAACTAAGCCTGGGCCTGTATTTTGGAGCTCCAGGCCCCCATTTCCTTTAATTACAGTAGTCAACGTGGTGCGTAAGTGTGTATAAATGTGTGAGTAAATGAGTAAGGGTTCGCGTGTGTGTGTGTGTGTGTGTGTGTGTGTGTGTGCGCGGGGGGTCGAAGTGTGATTGAAAACCGCATATTCGGATTATGGCTTTGTTTTAACTGAAATATAATATAATAATATAGGAAGGAATAGAAGGAAATCCCATAACTTTCTAAATTAAAAAATAAAATCTTACTTTCAAATATTACTTATAAAATCAATAGACATTACGTGACCTGCCGCTAATGCCTTATATAGACAGGCATTTCGATTCACGAAAAGATAAATATAGCCCATATCGTTCCTCATAATGCTCACTAATTCATTGTCAAATTTATGTATTTATTATGATCGATTTAGCCGTTTAGTCGTGATAAAGTAACAAACAAAGTAACTTTCGTTTTATAATGAAACACTCCTTATAATATTCTACGGTAACTTGATTTATCATTGTGGTGTGCGAATCAATGATATGTACTTAGAAAAATATTTTAGTACCAAATAGGTTATTTGAAACTACCAATTAAAAAAAAATTGTGGAATGATAAAATCTATTAAATTATTTTTACTAGTGGTCGCCAAGCGATCGAAATTCGACCGTCTTGCAACCGTCTATTCAGGTTTTTTTTGTCAGAGTATATAACCTCTATGATCATAGAACTTTTTTTGACTTTTCTGTTTGACATTGGCTGTATGAGCGTAAGCTATTTATATTGTAAACTATGTGTGCGTTTCAAATAGTGTGTGTAATGTTTATTTTAATTAATTTAATGTGCTTGTAAAAATAAATATTTATAAATTTAAGCTTTCTGCACTTCTTCTCCATATAAACTTTTACTATGCCAAATCTCACTCGACTCCATATGCGCAATATGCTTAAAAAGGGGTCGCACATTTCGCTTCACGTATTAATATATAGATAACAGCTTAGACCGGTACTTTTAAAATGTCTTTCTCTTGTTTTCTTTCAAAATATAATCATTGTATTCGTAATCACGGAGTTATAAAAATTTGAGGTCTACCCACTGGTCGAAATTCAAAAAAAAATTTATACTAGGTAAAAAATTTCAATCCATAATTGGCTGTAGGCATTGGTATACATATATGTAAAATTTTAGTGACTAAGAGCTGTGATTTTGTTGTTGAAATAAATAAATAAATGTGATTTTGCATGTTAAAAAATTATACTGTTTCTCATTTTTATTTTATTGATAACAATAAAGCTCAACAAAACAACAAACGTAAGATGGTACTTAACTATTTTATCATTGTCTATTTTTATACAGACATTAGACAGACACGTGTTTTGTATGTCTATAAATAATTAAATATGGTATTACTTATTAATATTTAATGTACACAATTATAGAAAAATTCTCATATTACAAAAATATGTCGGTTCTATAATAATATTAGCTATTAACGCAGAAATACCCTTTACCAAAATCAACATATACCTATAAACGATATTATCGCATTTTTTTACGATCATGTTTATGAGCAATATACTCATAACGTTCGAATAGTGAATCAGTATTAGAAATAGTTCAAGACATCAGTAGTACTCCTAAAAAAACATAAGCCGACCAAATAACATATGTACGTTCTACATACATATTATAAAAGTTGTCATTTGTCTATGTTTCAGTCGTTTGTACGTGATATATGAGTGTATTGGCCCTATTGCCACGAATTACCTACGGGCAAGGTTATACAAATCTGTAAACGTAATTCAAGGACATTTGATAAAGCATCGATCATCTTTACGCTTTTTTAAAACAATTCCGAATGTAAATAATTTTATTTACGGCAACACTAAACTTCATCTGTCCCAAATAAGTTTAAAATAAATAAATAAATATTCTGGGCACATTCTTTACACACGGCCAACTGATCCCAAACTAAGCAGAGCTTGTACTATGGAAACCAGACTACTGATATACTATATATACCACTTTTTTTTTCTAAAAACACAAACACAAATGTTTATCCTGGGTGGGATTCGAACCCGCGATCTGCGACCAAGCTAACTGGCTTATCTTTATATTAAACCTTAGAAATGGACCTCCAATAAATACCTACCCGACATAAACTAGAAATATCTTGTAATATAATATTTTATTGGGTCTTTGACTAACACCCTTATTCTAAGACGTTTCCTCAGACGGCACTCGACTCCAACTCGACTGAGGATACCTTAAGCATTTTCTCGAGGAATTCTCAAAATTTGGTATTCCAAGTCATAACTTGAGCAAAACTCGAGCAATCCCGGCTGATGTCGAATCAAAGTGTAGTCAAGGTAACATGTCATTAGTAACGTCATTTTATTATTATAGATAAAATATTAATGAAATAAAATAATGAGTTTCAGTAACTATTTACAAGCAATAAGCTTCCTTAAGGTTGGTCCCGACGTACCTTGAAGCTGACAGTTGTTTCCTCACCTCGAGTGAGAGATGTCAAGTCGAGTGGAGGAGATTTTTGTAATTAGAATACTAATTTCTTTGAGTGAGGTTGAGTGGAGTCGAGGAATTTTCGAGGAAACGTCTTAGAATATGGGTGTTGGTATAAAGAAAATGGGGAAATTTATGATTCATATTAAAATTAAAAAAAAAATCAAAACAGACGGTTTATACTCTTTATTAAAACACCCTCCACAAATTCCTCAATAATTACAATACACTCGGGTACACCAGCTTTAAGTCTAGTATTTACAATATTTATTTACAACATTGTTTAACACCCAATCCACATTTTTACTAATTAATTTCTAGATTATAACTTTACCTTTATGACATAAATAATTATTCAACCAAAGTTACAGTGACACTTGACTATTTCATGACTAGAACACATCAATATGATCCCTGCAATATTTATATCATGCAATTACATCGTTAGAGAGTAGAACAATCAAATGAACAGAACTACTAATTCACATAACTGCTAATAAACGTATACAATGCTTAGGAATGTTTATTTACAGACATATCACACAAAATATACATTCTTCATTATAATGTCATCGTTTGGTTAACTACTCGTAGTATACACCTATTTAAACTATAAAATCCTTCATACGAGTAAAAACAAACTCTTCCTTTGAATTAACAGATAATCTAAAAAATATCGTAATAAATAGTTCATTATTGCGACAATACGTTTAAATGGACACGCTTTGGCACTTTTTATCTTTCACAATCGAAATCGATCACAACAGTCTTAAGCTGTAGTCACTTTATAAGTTCAACCATACAATGAAGCGGAATTGAACTCGGAATGTCTAGTTTAGTTGAATGTTGGTGCCTGAAAATGCTATCGCGCGCGGTGTGCGTGGTGCGGAGTGACAATGGGCGCACCCGGCGGACTCACCGCGGCACGGACGATGAGTCAACGAGGCAACGACACTACGCCCATTAGAAAAGATGGTTGTTTGACTTTGCGAGAGTACCGAGATGATCCGACAGCAGATAATTGGGCGGTGCGACGCCGAGGAGTGGGAAGCCGGACGGTTGGCGCAGCAGGCCGCAGCCACCCGTCCACTTACCGCCGCCACCGGCCCCGCTCACCGGCGGCATACCACCACCGCCACCGACTCCGTTCAGTTCCTCGCATAGTTTGTTCGCTGTAAACATAAATACTTAACCTTTAAATGACATAAATAAACATTAATATTTTAAACAATTACTTTAATTTCCGCAAAGATCGAGAATTATATATAGACAGTTAATGGGCACTGAACATCTGACTGCAACGATTACATAAATTGTATTTAATCTTCATATATCCCATTATAATCTATCATCGCTGTTCCTGCTTTACCCAATTACTGACAATATATCACCACATGCTCATGTGTCTACTGGGTAGCCATAAAGTACGCAGCTAATATTATCTACAGTTCGCTCTGCATATTTTATTAATTTGAAGCAAGTTCCTTAATTAGGACATGTATTTTAGATTCCAGTAGGTATGGCGCCAAATAAACAAAACTCGTGCATACAAATCTGCTCGAATATGAAATCAGACTGCAGCTCGGCGGGCGAACATGAAATAATCGTGGTAACGCAATTAAGCGGTAATCACCTAATCCTTGCCGCACGGCTCCGTTGTTTATTCAAGCCTGAGTGACAATCGCGCGCACAATTAGCGCAAATGAGCCGAAGTGAAAATCTGGCGGCGGCAGAGGCGGGTGGCCGGTAATGCGATTAATACGACCACAAGTCCGCCATTTGCCGGCCACCCAACGGTAGGTAAAACTTGCTGGCCTATTCGTAATTCAAAACTTCTATTCTTTTATCTTTTCATTCTTTATATATTTTGTAAGTTAGTCGCGTCAACTTATGTCGATATCTATCAGATATATAGATATAACTCATGACGTCATTTTGTTTTTTATCAAGTTCACTGCGACGGAAAGCTATAACATTCCCCTGTAATACGGGAGAAATGCGAAAGTACAGACAGAATATTATTACTTTTCCATGAGACATATATTATTTACGTCCCCAAAGTAGGGAAGCCTCAATCCTTACTAATCTAGCCAAATAAGACTACAGTCCTATCTCGGACACCGAAAACTCAGCGTAGTTAATCCGTTCGAAATTAAAACTAAAATTGTAAAAATAGCGTGGGGTGCATGGTGTCAATAGTTATAAATATTTAATTGACAGATATGAGAAGGATTATCATTTCGATAATATCTTGAAAAGCACTACCGTTGTTTTTAAAATAAAACATTTTTTCTTATTCAAACTATTAATAACTTATATTTATTATTTTTTTTACATTATTCTTAATTAATATTTATTAAAAAAAAATCTGCTTTTTAGTTTGGTTTTCTATATAAAGCGTGTTTTCTAGTTTTTTTAAACTATTATTTATTTTTCGTTTTTTAATAAAAGCATTTTGAGTGCTCGAAAGAGTAAGTCTGGAACTGCACGCACGCGTAGTTCGCGCACTAGCTCTATCTCTCTTACCCGCATGCAAAGGATGCGGAAAGAAATTAATTAATCCTGGCGAATCTAATTAGGATAATCGGATGCTTTGATCGGATCATTGCATTGTCATCGATCTTTGACAGGTGTGCAAAGTTTTAATTAAATCTGATCGTTCAAAGTAGGACAAAATCGAGCTCAAAGGGGTCGGTTACATACATAGATACATACAGGTGAAGCTAATATAAAGCGTGTAAAAATAATACGCTCAAGATCATAAATAAGTTTAGCAACCCAATATGGCTTATAATAGTACTGAAACGAAAGACAAGGCACCCTAATTAGAGTCAGACTATTCATAAGTGCTTTTAACGGCCTATTTGAATAAACAATAATAATTCATTAATATATAACAATAATGATTAACAAATATTTCACAATGTCATAAATATTTGAGTAATTGTTAAAGCAATTAATTAAGGAATACTTTTTTTTAAATATTGCCTTTTCATAATGTTTAGTAAAGGTACACATTTAAGTACTAAAAGATGATGTCATGATTTATAACCATTTCTTGACATTGTTTATGATTAAGGGTAAAGTTTGGCACAATATCAGTGACTTGATTTATTATAATTCTGACTAACTGTGAGACATAAGGAAATGTTATTATTGCTACTCATACTTGTCAAATAATATGATACGTAAGCTTACTAAATTTTGACCCGAATGCCAAGGAATATTATTAATAATAAAATAAACATCCTGGGACATTCTTTACACACGGCCATCTGCTCCGAAGCATTTAGCAGAGCTTGTACTGTGGATACCAAACTGATATATTGCATATACTATTTTTTTAAATACATACTTTTATATATATTTACATTCAACATATTGTATGTTGTTTAAGAATTCCTTATATAGGTTATGGAATAAGTATAATTAGTTTCTATGTATAAAGTGTGTTGTATTAAATAGTATACAAAATTATACATAGTTATATATTGGTTTACTGCTGGGTTTTGTACTTTGTTTTAGAATTCCTTAAATGGGTTTAGTTAAAAGCGTAATAAGCAATACTTTGTATGTTTAAACTATATTGTTTTACACAGTCTACAAAATCTATGTATATTATATATTTATATAGTACTAGCTGTCCCCCGAGGTTTCACCCGCGTTCCCGAGGGATGTAACATTTTCTCAGCACAAAAAGTATCCTATGTTACTTCTAATACCTCCAAGAATATGTGTACAAAGTTTCATGATGATCGGATAAGTATTTTTCGCATTAAAGTGTAACAAACAAACTTACATTCACATTTAGAATATTAGTAGTGAAGTAGGGATTTTACTGGTGGGATTTCCGTTCTATAAATTGAAGTATTTGGTAAAGATATAACTACATTAAATGTTTTGCATTCCGATGTCGCTCGTTAATGCCACAACAAGGGATCTTGACCCAAATTCTTCGTAAGTTATATACTAACTACAATATACCCAGTCCTTCATACCTAGAGTGTTGAAGGTAGGCACTTGCACCTTCTATATTTAAAATCCACTAATTTTAAGAGACGTATTTATTTTGTCGAAACCAGCCTTGTTGTGTTCGCCCACGTAAACATGCTGGCTGAAATAGTGCGATCGCATCGACTCGCCGATTGGTCAGAATTCATGACTCATTCAGCTATAATTTCAGCGATCAATGTAACATTGGTAATATGATGTTTAAAAATACACCATGACATCGTGATTTGATCAAAAATAGCTCTCGGAATGTTTGTCCTTCGATAACACTATGGGACAAGTCGTTACTTTCTGTAAATAATTTAATAACGTCACCTTCTTTGTTTTTAATCAAAAACAAATTAATATATTAATATACAGTGATTTATTTCTCAACTGTCAACAATGTGTTAACTGGTTAGTTGGTTCTACATTGTAACTACTAAAAACCATTTTGCTTTCATAAATATCATAATTTTTCATTGTTCACGTCATACTCATGCCAAAAATAATCGTACAGAAATAAATGTTACATCAGCGCTGATAATACATGAACAAATCAACAAGTTTCAAAACCAACGAGCTCTTACTATCGTAACAAATCTATGATCGCAACTTTTTACGCGCCAGATTGTAAATGTCAACTGAAATAAACTGAATTTATTTTATTACATCAGTGCTAGTAATTTGCATAGTTTGGTATCGACTCGGTTTCGTTTCATGACTCGCTGATACATAGCATACCTACAAATACATATAAAAAAGCTCAAAAGTTTGAGCTTTTTCGTTTCATTATCCCTACTAACATTATAAATGTGAATGTAAGTTTTTTTGTTACGCTTTCACGCGAAAACTACTTAACCGACTTACTTTTTGTACCGAGAACATGTTACATCCCTGAGGAACGCGGGTGAAACCGCGGGGGACAACTAGTGTAATGATAAATGATTTACATTCTGGAATCTACTCTGAAATAAGCTAAGACGCAATAAATGTTATAAATAAATTAATATTTCCCAAGTTTTTTTTTTAAGATATCGACATACATTTTATTTTACTATTTAATGAAATGAATAATCATAAAATTAAAGACCTAGTGTATTCTTACGGATATGATATAATAATCCTTCGTGAAATTTATATAATTTCATTTTAACTAAATAAACTTAAACTTTAGATGTTAATAATGTAATTTTTTTTAATAAATATAAGTTATTAATAGTTTGAATGAGAAAAAAAATGTTTTATTGTAAAAAAAGCGTGGGGTGCATGGTGTCAATAGTTATAAATATTTAATTGACAGATATGAGAAGGATTATCATTTCGATAATATCTTGAAAAGCACCCCCACTTTTTTTTAAATAAAACATTTGTTTTCTTTTTCGGATTATTGCATTGTCATCGATCTTTGACAGGTGTGCAAAGTTTGAATTAAATCTGATCGTTCAAAGTAGGACAAAATCGAGCTCAAAGGGGTCGGTTATATACATACATACATACAGGTGAAGCTTATATAAAGCGTGTAAATAAAAAAAGGAAAAATAAAAAAGGAATAAAGGTTATTTAAGAAGACCAACTATACATATATATATAGTATATAATTAAAACACTGAGTTTAGGTAGAGTGCCAGAAGGTAGGTATATTACTTAACTTAAAAGCAAATCTATAGGAATCCTTTGTTCTAGGTAAGAGCCAGCTTTCTGGCCACGCGTATGCTTAATGAATCGTGTTGATACCTCTTTATAGTATAATAGAAGAGATTTAAAAAGAGTCACATATCTCGTAACTAAACAAATATTTATTGATCTTAATATCTCAGCCGCATCATTAGACAGTAATTAATAAAATTCTACCCTGAGTCAATGCAGATAAAACATTTTTTTCAATTTGATCCTTCAAGTCCTAAGCGAGAATGACGTCACTGAGACGCGAACGGCTTTGTAAAATAAGTCTTACTTTATTTTACATTTTTTTTGTGATAAAAGCAAAGGTACTTTGCTTAACTATAAACTAGCCCTTAAAGAATGGATAAAAAAATTGAAGTCAAACAACACTTGTTATGCTAGTTTACAACCTATTTTCACTTTGAATTATAATAAACCGAAATCCACAACCGATAACATTTCATTACTTTAACGTAGTAGTGAAATGTTATGAATTGTAATTTTATAGATATATCTCAATGTAATATTTACCAGCGGAGGTGATAGGCTTCAGGTCGGGCGGAGACAGGTGCGGGAGGGCGTGGTGCGCAGGCTGCGGCGCGGGTGCCGGCGGCGCGGGGTGCGGCGAATGCGCCGGCGACGACTGCTTGTCTCGCTTGCCCTCAGCCTTCACCGGAGCCTCTCCAGCTTTCTGCTGCGCGAGGCGCTCCTGCTTGCGAAACTTAGCTCTACGGTTTTGAAACCACACCTGAAACGTATTTGAATATTTTTTTATTTCAAACGTTTCGCATATTATATTCGGAGGTAAGAGATTTCCCAAAAGTTATTTAAAAATTATATCCAAATATTAAAAGCGTAACCCCAATAAAGCGGAAAGACTCGTAAACAATGCAACAGCAAAAAAGATAATGAAAACGTCAGAAGTGGACGTGGGCTCGAATGAACAAACAAAGTTAGCGCTCGACCCGACTAATGGGAACGCATCCCATGCATCGCGCGCCAAATTTTAATGCAAACCGTTTTATATTCGTTCGGATGCGCGCAAATCCGAATTGATCATAATTCGATTTGGTGCGAGAGATAATTGCAACTGCCACTGGCGCTGATTGGGCACAGTTACGAGTAAAAAATGGTCCGTCGACACACGCGACTCGGCCCGACTGGCACAATCATACGCACGCCTATTTGTTCATCGCACAGTGCACTGATGATGTTTACTCATCTTTATACATAGACCTTTCTTTACTCAATTTGTACAATGAGAGGAACAGTTATTGACATTTATAACTATAATAAAAGTGTAGCCGTTTTTTGGGTAATCAGCCAATCTCCCAAACCGTGTAACCGATTCGTCATTGGCGAAAATAAAAATACACCCACATACTGGACATACCATCGAATCAATCTGCCCGTGTATATTTTTATTTTGGTTCCCTTCCAAAATCCTAATTTGACCTTTTATTGACTTATCCAAAGAAAAATCTTATCAACAAATAATCTGAATGACTCTAAACGTGAAAAAGTAATTTCGTTTCTCTTCGTGCAGACTTACAGCCGCAATCAGAGATGTCAATTAGAATTTAAGTTATCAATGCCGAATTTATTCAATAAATTTCTAAACAACGACAAATAAATGTTAATAAACAATAACAAATAATGTAAGTACCTCTGACTATCATTGAGTTATTCTGTTCTAAAAACAAATTCAACATATATCTGCCTATTAAGTACCTATATATACTAGATGACGCCGACGAGCTTCTACGTAAATTTGCCTTGGCAATGATCATGACAAACGTTAATGACCTACCAGTATTCTAGAAACATTCCAAAGCTTTATTACTGGTTCACATTAGCATTTATCAAGACAGATCAAAGTTGGCCCACGCATAGGAATACAACGTAAAGCTAATACTTCCGTGGATGATAATACTCCAAATGTGACTAAGACCTAAATGCGTGACTGACATTGAAGCCGAAGATGTATTGATGCCACTTTTGTTAACGTGTAGGTTGTCCTCGGTCGTATGTCAGTGTACAGCACAGCTGCATCTCAGCTGGAGCATCTTTAGTGCATCCGCCTTTTTATGTTACGGATTGCGGACAGTCGCATTTCAGTAATGACTACTTATTATATTATGACTTGTCGCGTGCATCTCTCGTTATAAATATGACACACCTGTAATATTATTATATATGTTTACACAACGGTGTATAAAAGCACTACCCTCTACCCACGACTATAGAGAACGATGTATGCTAAAATTATAAGTTATAAGACAGGCCAGTTGGTGGTTAGCGACTCTGACAGCCAAGCCGAAGGTTGCGGGTCCCAGGACAAACATTTGTGTGCATGAACATGTCTGTTTGTTCTGTGTCTGGGTGTAAATATATAAATATAAGTATGTATTTAGAAAAAACAAAGAACAAAGTAGTATATGTAGTATATCAGTTATCTGGTGTCCATTGTCCTACTAGCTCTGCTTAGTTTGGGTTCGATGTTGTTCATTGTGCTTTGTTCATTATGATTAAAAAACTAGCTAAGTGTGAGTCAGTAACGCGCAAAAGTTACAAATAAAATAACTCATTCTACGAATCCGAGTGATATCCAATATACACAAAGTCATACACAAAACTTTTGCTTTAAGAAATATAAGGATTAATTATTTATGTAGGCTTTTACAACCTATTTTATTTAATATAAACAATACTATCCTTAAAGTTAAAATAATTTCCAACTTCTTATAAATTAACGAAATTACATAAAAAAAAATATCCTATAATAAAAATAAAAATTTGTACAATAAGATTCTTATCTTGTTTTAAAATTATTTTTTTACTATAATATCTATAGTAATTATTATTATTATATGATATACTTGTACAGGCTGTTACAAAACAACCCGTAAAGCCGAAAGGAGGTTAAATGGGGCCTTATAACGTGTCCATTCACAATATTTAAGAATCCTAGAAACGCTGTATAATATACCCAAAAAAAAAACTGATTTTTATGAATGAAAAATAGGAAAACTATTAAAGTAGACAATTATTAGGTAAAATGGGTACGTGGGCCTTTCTGTTAAATAATCTGATTCCCTGACATGACTGCTTACTAGGGTTGTTGGCTTTGATATTAATTATATTTTTAAGGGGTATTTTGTAGGCCCTTATTTTATTTTAAATCCATCGTATTAACAAATAGGTAGGTACTCTGTGTGATTTTGATTCAGTTTGATGTAAGGATAGAGAAATGGGCAGACGGTTTATATTAGGAATAGGATTCAGATAAAAACCACAGGTAAAAGCAACACAAAAATATGATTTTGATAAAAAAAACTTTGAATAAACTCAATAGATCGCAAAAAGACTGTTGTAGTACGGATAACATTAAAAAGCAAGTTTGTCTGTAATTACCATCTCATACAGTAAAAATATAGTAGGTACGTATATTTTTTAACAATAGTAAACCTGTATAGTAAGCCAACACTACAGTCAAATAATTTTTATCCTTAAAAGTTACTTTACTTCCAAAATACGGACAGAGCTCGCTAGATTTATTCAGCAAATGAACTAGAAGATTGCTGAAGTTCATCATTTCATTGGATCTAAGAAAATCAGTGGCTCCGAGTGGAATGGTCCCACGTACATACGTGCCCGGGGTAACCAAGCGGTAAGACTCGCCGGCGACGAGTACTAACGAACACACCGATTCGCTTGATTGGAGCCCGCGACTCACGACGGGTCTCGATCGCCCCGAGCACCACGCCTTCCGCATTATTTCCGAATTGAAAAAAATCAAAGCTCCCACAACCTATGCGGCATCCGCAAATAAACAAATAATACAAAAGCCGCCGCCAATACAAATGAGTACCGATACGACGGTGAGCGGAATGCGAAGTCGAAGTGAAGCCGAGCGTGGGCTCGAGGCAAATAAACGTCCGCCGATGTGTTTATAGGAATTTGTTGCGATGTTTATCAAATGCGATGCGTGCTCCTAATGTAAATATTATGTCTTTAAGTTTAAAACAATTTTGTAATTTTGGTATCTCGGCCATTACGATCTCTATCGTAATTATCACTCAGTTTTAGTACAGTTATAAACGAGGGGCATTCGATGTATAGACGTAAATGTAAAAACCAATGACAATAATCGGGCGGGCAATTAAGCGCAGGGTCGAAACAATCGAGCGCAGCATCCAAATGCACTTTGCAAATGAACCGAAAATTGGCCCGGCGAGGGCGGGACGTGGACGCAGGCGGCGCGCGGCGCGGTGGCGGCGCTGGCGGGCGGGCGTGCACAGTGGCAGAATTAAATGTAATTAAACACGAAATGCACACGCTCTGCAGATACCATCTCCATAGACTCATGATTATGATCAGTTTCAACTTACGAAATGGTTCGACCTTTTTGGTGACCAAGCGTAATCGGTAAAAAGATATCATTTGTATATTTGTGTATTTTTGTAGTGTTCTTCTCTTCATTTGTATTTCGTATTTCTGTATATATTGGTCGCTGTACTATTCTATTCTTCATAATATTATAATTAGTTAACTATTGCTATTAATATCAACAGACAGCCTTTTTAGAGAAACCTACCTTTGGTTGTTACTGAATATTTGCCATTCACAAAAAGGGCAAAGTAAATATGATTCCCATAGCAACGGGTTGGTGTATCGATAGGTCATTGTATGGTCCATAATGATGTTGTCAAAGAATAAATTAAAAAATCTTTATAAAATTGTATAGTGCACCTTTAAATTAGGAAATCCTGTTATGTATCAAATTAGTCCATCGACGATCTTCTCTTTCTGAGACCAAATAAGAAAAGAGTCATTTTAGTCCAGTCAGTTTAAACAAAACCGCTTACTTTTTTATTTACAATTTAAGATAAAAATTATGGCAAAAGTGACTCTGATAGGACTAAGCTAAATTTAAGCCCGCCTTCACCTTTTCATATATTTCAAATTAAATGAGTTGTAACATAGTTCATCGATGCACAACGGAACCGGTACCATTGTTCATCAAACGATGCTCAAATAATTAAAAGTAGAACTCGTTTTTCGACAGTCGCCTCATTCGAATCCATAAGGGGTTTAATCAGTTCCCTGTGCAAACAGAGGCAAGCAACAATAGCTGAGTATTAAAATAAACATAGCGGTGCGTCGCCATGTGGCGCTCTGTCGTGGCGAGCAAACACCAAACACTGGCTAATATATTCAGCGGGTACGTCGTCACTTCATCCGAACTCGAGCGGTTCGGGCCTCTGCCTCCTCGGCTACTCTACAACTTATACCGACAACTTCCACTTCAGTTTTCTAATGAACATGCCAAAACTGAAAGATAACTCGCTACGTGCGGCCATTTTCTTCACCACGTTTAGAGTAAAAAAAGAGATAAATTACAGACTATGAAACTATTTTTCATAAAATTAGCTAAATTGGAGGGAGGCTCCCCTCTATATCATAAATTTGAAGTTCAGTTATTTCAATCAATAATAAAATTTCTAATGGTAAAATAATATCCTGAAATACAAAACAATTAGCTAAGTTATGCGTCTTCCATAAATACATAAAATGATGGCATTATTTAAATATAAATTAACTTGTAAGGTGTTATTATTATTATTTTAAACTATACACCAATATCATTGCAATAAAGTTATTTATTAAATATAATAAAATTACATTTTATGGAGTACCAATATAATTAACTTATATTAAGCCAACTAACAATTAGAGAGGTTAGAAGCCTACTGTAACAACAAGTATCAACGCTTTACTAAATTATATTACTGAACTTAACTAATAAAAACATAAAAAATTTAATTTTGGCATAAAATGAAGAACTTGTTCGCGTTTAAATAAAATCGGCATGTCACGCTTTATAATCGCATTAAACTCTATGCGAAACCGCATGACCGTTTGTAATATTTGCGCAATGAACTAGCGTTATGTACAAAGGCTCGGGTCTACGGCGGCGTCTTTATTTGACACGTTGTCAGAGGGCGGACCCCCGAGGCGTATGAAAAACGTGAGGCCGCGCGGAATGATCTAATTGTATTCATTAGCCGGGGCAGGGCGCGCAAATATTGACTGTAGCCCGACGGGCGTCGACTCGCCTCGGGCCTCGGCCTCGGCCTCCGCTGCACACCGAGCCGGTACTCTCCGCAACACCCTTTCGATCATACTAAACTCTATATTTATTATATAAGCGGTACATTTGACTTTTGTAGGTATTTAACATATAAGGTTCGACCACAAGCTCGACATCCCCAATTTACCGCTAAGAATATCTAACGGATAGATGATTATAAAAACCGACTTCAAAAAATAAGATTTTAGTTGGATCTATTTAAAATAACATTTTACGTTATTTATTCTAGACATTTATGAAAAAAAAAATGTTCCATACAATAATTTATAGCTTATAAACAAACACCGATAGGTAGCCTACAGATAATATAAAGTAAATCAATCGCCAAAGCGGCGCAAGCAGCGGTCGAGCGCGATCAAACATCGCGAACACACCCCCCTGTTTATACTTAGCGGATGAAAAGGCAACAACGAACGCCCCGGAATAATATTAGCTACCCTCGATAATCCATCCAATTCTATCACCTCGCCCGCTGTTATAATAAACACACGCTAACTTTATAACGATAAAGTTGAATTCAGTTTGAACCTTAATAAATGGTTGTATCATTTTCGTATCGTTTATATTTTTTCTCTAACTGGTAACATGTGTTAACATTTGATGATAATCCAGGATTAACACATCATAATAAAGAGATGAATGCATCGTTTATTCAGGCCGTATGTCGGCGCTATTCGACAGCGTTTAGTTCGAATGACAGGTGTGCTGACGCAACTCATCTTATTTGATTAAATTTATACCCCAAATAATGGAACAATGTGTGGAAATATTATGAACTAGATTTAAGTTCAAAATATATAGAATGTAAGTTGGAAGCAGTTGGGAGCCTTTGGCATGTATGGGGCTCAAGACCAGCTAAAGGACACTTTCAAGCTAATCAAGTAGTTAGAATACGATATGATACAAAATATAGACCATTACTTTCGAATAACCTAATTTTTCTATTACTAAATAAGTACCCAATAAATGATGTAAGCTAGGGAAATCAAAAAGGTAAAAACAAATATGGTAAAAAATATTATTTAATTTAAATTTAATCAAGATTCTATATTTATAATTATTATTTACATATTACTTTTTATGACAAAAAGTCACTTTCCTTCTAATCCGCATTATACGACAGATGTGTTCGCAGCGCACTGCACGGTCCATTACTTCCTAGCAACCCCTATTATGTGCTCCTTTCATAAATAAACACGACAACTATCCACTATCATTATAAATTACATTTTGATTTACTCCAAAAAACGCAATGAATAAATGATAAGTAAATCTATAATTTCAGATGGGCTATTAAAAATGTATACGATATCATTGGAAAAAACCGCAGAGTCACCTTATCAGAAATATCAATATTGCTTTGGACTTAAATATTGTTTTATTAATTTAAAAACAAAGTTAATAACTTAAAAAATGTTCAAATAACATATTTTTTTAAACAGGTCTTCATAGGCACTTATGAATGGTCACATTCTAAGGCCGATTTCTCTTTATTTGAAACTATACCTAACCTATGCTTCCCCGCCCTCTGACGATTTCTAACCAGTCTAGATTCAGCATACATTAGTATACAATCTTACTTTCTTATATAGTTCTACGGCTTAGGATTTTAGCTTAGTGGTTCTTGCTATAGATCCTGAGTCTAAATCCTATAATGCAAGATCATGAATTCGGTCCGAGAAAACCAAAGCACGTTAGTGCGGAACATTACAGTATTCGCCTAGCAATATAAGTTTTGCTCTACGCACCAACAGAATAGCATCTAATATAATTAATTTGATTTAGTTTGAGGCGAAATGGCACAATTTTTCTCAAAGCCATTCTATCAATTCACAAACTACAAAATCACAGAATCAATAATTACAAATGGACAAAACCACAAAAACATTTTACAATGCCAAAATACAACTCAGTCAATTAATCACACGCAATCGTTAGTATTGGCACTTCCCGAATCATTGTATCTGCTGCAACAATCTTTTCAATTAAAAATGTAACAGATTTCAATCGATTTTGACGTATCACCGTGATTTGGCCTGAGTGCCCAGAACTGCGACATGCACTAAACAATGGTGTGTAATCAGTGATCGGCGCGTGCGGCACACGACACGACAAATAACCGATAGCGATCGGCAGATGTTTCCTGCGAATTGTTGCTACTCACTGACCGAGAGACCGTACCTAGCGCCATCATCTACAGTGAGATTTATCATTTCCGATTATCCATTAATTATTTAATCTATCAAAGTAAATACAATAGGAACCTATATCCTTCTCTTATCCCACACTTCGTGGACATAATAACAATGTATATAAGTTTACAACTAACCGTTTATAATTACCAGATTTTACATTGAAAATTGTTACAAGAACGAAATTAATGACTGACTGATAAATAACAGATGTATGCATGTTTTAATATCATACACTGCTCTAAGAACACATAGTCCATATAATTCGACGACTGAGCAGTTAATGAGTCGAGATATATCGAATGATAAATGTCTGGTAGCGGGCCTGGGGAATGAAATAAAATAAACTATAGTTAATGTACAGACAATAACGTCACTTGTCCCCCGTTCAATTGGTAAATGGCTCGTAAGCGAGATGCATTTGTGATTACTCCAGCCAAATGTAGGGCGTTATAAACCCATAGAAACTTCAACTACTGTTGATGTTTAATCAAACAAATATACTCGTATATGAAACCTGTTTTCAAAACGGCCTTTGATGATGTACTTTTAAGGACATTTTTAAGAGGTATAATTATTGATTATCGTTTTTTTGTTTGTTATGGACATTTCCAACACCAGAGCATCGCCAATGCGTTGTCGGCCCTGAGACGTGAAGTTGTTAAGTCTCACGTGCTTGTAATTTCACCGGCTCCCTTACCTTACTAACCAAAACATAGTAATACAAGTGCACTACTGCTTCATGGCGGAAATGGGTAAGATGTAATACTTCCCCGGACAAACTCTGCACTAACAGCTCTACTACTCAAGAAGAGTTATAAGAAATATATGTCTTAGTTATTGCAAAGAAAATTGTAATAAAACAGTGTGTGTTGTAAAAACACACGATAGAATTGAAACTTCTGTATTACAGGGAAACATTAATTATTCATCACTTTTGAATAACATAGATTGTGTTTATCGTTCATTTACTTTTCGTCACACAAAAAGGTTGCGGATCAAAATTTCAAAGCCTCCCATAAGAAGTTTCTCATCAAAATATTTTTTAATTGATACATAATGTAAATGTAAAACTTTTATTTAGTTTGATACATCAATCACGAATAAACATTTTTTTATAAACAATCTAAAACTGTATATCCAAAAATGGTGTATGATATAGTATGTCATAACAAATACAATCAAATAAAAATGTTATCAAGATCTAAATCATTTGGTATGTCCCCCACTAAACAACGATCGGCATCGGAGCGTATCGGTTATGATATCCATATATTCAGGAGCCTCAGATTGCATGTGACGTCTCGCCTATGTTCCCTTGGCGAAGTAGACACAAGGATGGAGCAAAGTTTAGCTGGCTGTGTAGTATGACAGTAATACTTTATGCAATTTTTTACAGTAGAATAATATTGTAAAATAATTCAAACAGAAAGTAATTCTATTTACTTTTTGCTCGCCTTATTGGCAGAATAAAGAACGAAGACAAATATTTTTTAAACCTAAGTGTCAACTTGTGGATAAAAAGATTGAATTGTACGTAATGAGCTGTTTATTGCTAGTATTACAATTGTATATTTAATTATTTATAAATAAATTTTACTACATTAATTATGATGTAATAGTTTTATTACTTCAAAATATTCGTGGGAATTGATATATACCCCTCACCACAGTGAAACTGTGTGAAATTTCAAAATACAAATCCCAAGGTATTTTTCAACCTCCCCCAACATACGATGGAGTAATTTTCTCACATTCGAATTGTAGTTTGTTCTGTTGGGACGATAGCTGCACTTGATCCCGCGACATCCCTCGGGAACTCACAACAAGTAGCGAGCTAAATGAAAAATAATTGTGCGCTCTACAGCTAGTTTTATTATAGGGTGTGGATGATAAGGACAGATATATATAAACCCCTAGTGCGATGGAGATATCGAAAAAAAAATCGCACATCCCTTGCGAACAAGTGGGAAGATCTGTGGACGCACCCTAGGTATGAGTAAGTATTGGTAGCGAACGACCTGGTCACCTTTGGGACCAGTTAATGTGTGAAAGTTGGGTGTATTGGTTTTCACACGTTAAAAATATAGTAGTAAAGAGTAAAATTAAAGGGTCACATTATTTCTAATAACTCATAGAACTCAAAATAAATAGCCATTGAGAGCCAGAGGCCTTTAGGTTATGTGTGCTTACCACTTTTAGGCGCACCATCACTTACTTTGATAAAATTGATGTTAAACAGAAGCCTATCTATAGTAAAAATACAATTCATTAAGTATGTATATCCTAATGTCACGCCTACACAAAAACAATCTCAGAAAATCTCGTACCTCTTGCTGCAAACACCGTCGGTCTACGGACTACGATAGATCGTATCGCTCTCGACTCTCTAGTCACATTTTAATCACTTTAAGTGCTCGCAAGGATTTGTTATACTTCTCTATCGTGAATAGCTTAAGAATAGTGAATTATGTGATAATAACACTACACGTATACGCCAGAGAAAAGCAATTTTATCTGAAATCATATTTCAACATTTTATAACGTGAAGTTTTGTTTACCTTTTTCGCTTAACTAAATCAAAATAGCGACAGTAATGTGGCATTAGGTTATTTGATTATAAAATACCTTCGTTGCTTAGTAAATTTATATACATACAATGTATCGTGTGAAATTACATGTGAGATTCTAATCGATTATTCGAGTGATATCGCTTGATCTATATCCCATGGGAGACGGCGGCTACGGTGCGCGGGCGCAATCGCTCGCGTTATTCCGAAGCTTCCCACGGAACATTTGACATACCCGTCACGATCTATTATACCTTATTAGTACCGTATCGTATATCACGCCCTAAGATAGACACAAATGAAGGGTACATGTACATTTATTCCCGTAAAAACATTTATCAACTTGTTTAGTTGCGCGAGTACTGAAAAGTTATTTCAAATTATTTCGTTTTTTTTTTAGGAGCATTTAAAACTCATCAAATGTTATCTTCACTACATAGTATAAATCAAAGTCACTTTCTCTGCCCCTATATCCCTATGTACGCTTAAATCTTGTATGCTTAAATCTTCAAAACTATGCAACAGATTTTGATGCGGTTTTTTTTAATAGATAGAGTGATTGAAAAGGAAGGTTTTTATGTATAATACATGTGACATCCCACGGGAACGGGTAAAACCGCGGGGGACAGCTAGTTATATATATTATTCTTCTGTACGTGTGTTGACAGTGAACTCTCTCCGTAAACGGCTGGACCGATTTTAATGAATATTTTTGTATGCGTTTGGGTGGCGCCCTGGATGGTTTAGATTCACAATTGGACCCGGTAGGTGGCGCTGCGATCGAATACCTGCATTTTTGTATGGACTTATTTCGACAGGACGACGTCTGTTCGAACAACTAGTCTTTTATATATTCAATATGTCAATATGTCCCAACATGTATACATATATATTCAGTAACTATGACCACGGCTCGCTCATAGCCGTGCGAATCACTAAACAAGAGCGACCCACCACTAAGTGATTACTTAATCCGCTTTTATCGTTAACCGAACCGCCGGCAATCAACACGATTAACTATGGGGTTAAGACTAAACCATTCTATTGCTTTAACGTTTCATTTACAAATTATCTCGTTGCTCATATGACGGTATTTATACATATAGTTGAGCAAAATGATGTATTTAGAAAAACAAAAGTAGTATATGTAGTAAATCAGGTATCTGGTCTCCATAGTACAAGCTCTGCTTAGTTTGGGATCAGATGGCCGTGTGTAAAAGAATGTCCCAGGATATATTACATCGTAGCTATTCGTTATTCGTTAGAATTAATATATTATCATTAAACTGTTTATAACCGTATTGTTGTAGGTATAAACCACAATAGAGTTTTCTTTAAAAAAAATTACAATTTATTGTAATCTTTAAAAATGCAACCTCTATTATACTAATCACTCGTAATCTCAACACTAACAAGATTATTGCTTTATAAGCCGGCAAATATAAGTACAGATACATAATAGATGTTTTTATTCCCCATTTGATGTGCAGGCAGCGACAAACATTTGTGGCAAGTGTGTCTAATCAGGCGGGAGATGGTAAGAGCAAAGCGTGCGCACGACACGTGTCGCCGCGTGGCCGACACCTGCGCGGGAGTAGCGACGCTATGTTAGGGGAACACTCCATAACCAGTGATCTATGTTTGGAAATCACGCCATGTGCTGTTTATTTATTTAAACATCTATGATAATAATAATTATGAAATAAGTGATTGGAGACAAATTTTTAAACCCACCAAACTGCATCAGTTTGTCAGCAAAATTAGCGCTCGTTTAATGAAGCGTAACAAAATCTTACTAATATTATAAATGCCAATGTTTGTATGTATCCATGTTTGTTAGTATTTTCACGCAAAAACTACCGGACAGATTATGACAGATACTGGAATAACATCTTGGCTACTTTTTTTACCGGGAAAATGTGGTATCTCTCGGGAACGCGGGTAAAACCGCGGGGGACAGCAAGTACATGATTAAGTAAAAAAACAAAGTAATAAGATTAACCGTTATCTTGGCTTACCTTTAAGGGATAATTACTCCCGTATTAAATAAATATGTTCCAATTAAAAAATCAATCTCCAAAGTCACTTTTTGTCACATGTCCCTCCGGGTAAGAAAGAGCGAGACCTCTATATAACTGGTTTGATTAAACCATGTTTAATAATTTATTGAAGTATCTATCGATAACAATTACAAGAACCAAAGAAGAACTAGACACTAAATTATACCATGAATTCTTAGTATTCCTTGAGAAAATTCATGAATAAATAAACCTGAAGCCCAACTGAATAATTATGACGTATATTTATAATAGAACAGAAGGAAAGACGATCACTTTGGACAGACACTGCAATGTTTATTCCCAACGGAGTAAAGGCGCAAGATCTAAGATCGAGAACTGGATTGACACTTTGCTGGCGCCTCCCCTGGCGGTCGGTACGTCAATCTTTATTGCACGGCCTCACGAGCCTCCACCGAGCCGCTGTCACGTGTCAGATGACCACCACACTGGCTGCAATAACAATGAGCCATCGGTGCCCTTTGCTAAGGTTTATTCGCCTAATATAATTGAAGAGTAATGGAAAAAATTGATAGACACGGGTTAACCCCAAGACATTACTCTGTATAATGATTACTTTGATTTTATAATAGAATGTAGTAATAAAACAATACACTTACAACAAACTAGTTTTCGCCTCGTGACTTCACCCGTGTTACCGAAGGATCTTACATTTTCTCAGAGTTAAAGTATGCTATATGTTATTGCAGAGTATGTGGCCAAATTTCATTTAAATCCGTTTAGTAGTTATTGCGTGAAAGAAAATATTTTTATACTACATATTAGTTTATTTATTTATTACTTGCTGTGTCCTAAACTTCGTATGCGTGATAACTTTACTTTCGTGAGCCGGTGTTGATGAAATAAAGCCTGTATGTTGCCACACGCTACGTGCCACTTTCCTGTAAAGACCCCGTTAAAATTCGTCAACTAATTTACGATATTAATGAGTTCAAACAGATAGATAATGTTTTCAAAAATGGTCTTTATGTATTCTGTTTTAGTCTCTAAATCAACCGAAGAAAGATCAAAGAACTCTTATGGCTTAGTCGAACCTACGTTAGTTCGTATGCAGAAAAGTTTGTTCAGTATCTTCTATTATTACATATATTCTATACTTTTATAATATATTACAATAAATATATTAACTATTAAGTCCATGTCGCTCAAAGGTACATTTTCATATAGATACTTACCATGACATAGCATTGAATTGAAAGTAATTTAATATGTAGGTTCTCCTCAATCAGTAACGAAAAAGAGCTTTTTGCTTTTGATAAATACTAGTATAATAAAGATTAAGATATTAAGAAACCTTCACGGTTAACGAGAGTTTCTTCTCAACTAACAAAATCTGCTTCCCCACAGCAGTAGTTTATTGTGAAAAATTTAGTTTACACAATGGCTTCAGATATAAGTATGTGTACGTATTACCTTACGTTATAAACACTATGCTAGTGTTTAAAAAATATAATTAAATTATAATCCCAAATGAATTTTCTACCTGTGTAGTTTTTTTACTTAGATACCAAATTATGTATTGTAGGTACGTATAACATTTTTACAAAAATACACAAGAATAAGCAAAGATTTTCATTTCTATAATGTTTTTGGAATAAAAAATGTATGTTATATGTCTATATCACAAAATATTTTTATGATATCAGTGTACGAACTAAACACGCCACACAGGGATCACAATAAAACCAAAATCGCCTGTGATAATATAGAATTTATCGACTCGGACGCTTCCGTGCAACACCGCTTGATGGATTAAATTGCCTTATCCCTATGACAACGTGGGCACAGAAAAATACACTGTGTATTAAAAAGCAGCTGGTCATTTTTCAAGTGATTCTTTTTGCTCTAACGGAGCAGGTGGCTGACTTTTTATTTCGTAACTGGCCAGGGGACGTTCCAGGGGAAATTGTGCGTTTGCTCAACGCTTCCGCCGGCGAACAGTGTTTGCGAACAGCCTCTGATGAATTTGAGTAGGATTCGCATGTTGAATTAGGGACACAGCGCGTCACTCGTGACGTTATATTTTTTATGTAAATTTATGCTGACTTTGTTCCCTAAAAGTAATTCTTAATATCCCTTAGTTAGGTAATTAAATAAAAGGGGTTTCAAAATATACGATAGCTTTTACGTTACAATAAAAGTTTTGGAAATATTTATAGATTCATTGCAATATAAAAGGAAATTATGTGTACTAAATATTGCTGTAATCTACCAAACTGTTCAACTGGAAGAAAATGTCGTATCTAATACATGATATTTAAATCATTATCATTATTCTTTATTTCTTTATTTTTCACGTCGCCACAGCGAGAAGTCTACCACCGAAATTCATTGTGAAATTTAGGGAATTAATATTAATAATTGAAAGGCAACTGTGGTCCCTCTCCGCGTGCGATATAACGGTCGACAGGCAAGGTGCTTTTATAGAATTATATGTTTAGGTACACCTTCAAAAACATCTCAGTTACATTTATTTTGCGTAAATTATTATTTTTGACAAGAAATAGCGCTGTCTTTGTAATTTACAATACATTTGACAGTAAAATAGGTACCTATTGAAACACATTTTCTGAATACTTAATACCTATCTGCCAAAAGCAAGGTACGTACCGTAAATTATATTTGTACATTATATTTACCGGAAAACGACCCACTCGTTGCAGTTACCCAATTTTAATTGTAATATGTATGTGAATTCGTATTTTCCAGCCGAGTTTTAATTATCAGGAGTCGCGCGCGCTTGAGTTACGCGACCGCCCGCAATATTTATGGCTGCCCCCCGCCATTCCAATACACTTTTTAACGTAATGAGCGCTCGTTGCCGCGGGAGGGTGCCACCCATTTATATTGTACACAACAACACGATTGTTTTTCCTGTACACAAAGTTTATATATAGGTATTCAACCCGTGAAGCTTTACGATAATTGTTGACTAGGTATACATAGGTAGCTAGGTATTGAGACGAGAAGGAAAACATAAATATAAATAAGACGAAATAATGGAAATGTAAGTTTAGTTTACTGGAAACAATAAGAATGTCGGTCGCGCCGGGGGCGTCATATCCCGGAATATGTGATTAGGTCGCGGAGTCACCGGCGGGCGCGGCTCGCAGTGGGTCGCTGTAGGTTTTACGTGATCAGATAACTATAGGTCGGGCGCGGCACTCACCCGAATCTGGATTACATTAAACATTCAGGAGAAGCATACGTCGCAAACCCGGCTCACATAAAAATGAGCGCTTATTATGAAAATAACTAGAGGTAACCGCGAAATGTCTGCTAGGTTTTTTTACGTAGGCGCCGCCCGTCAGCCGCAGTCGAATTACTGGACACTAATTCGACTGTGGAAATGTGACGGTCGGTGCGGGAAACCACCTTTTTTGCACAGTGCCTTAAAAAAATAAGCCCCGCTGGCAGCTGTTTTTTCTTTATGTTCTAGTTTTATCTGCGCTTAATTATTGATTGAGGTAATCTTGGTGGCAATGTTGTGAAAATAAAGAATATTTTTGATAAATTAATTATTCTTGAAATAATCTGAAGCCAAAATAAACGGTCGATCTTTCAAAATTCAAAGTCGTTTATATATCTACTGGATTTATCACCGGTTTGGAAGTAAGTCTACGAATGAGAAGAATCAGCGAAAACTTGGAAAGGGCCTGTTTTTTTTTAGCATTCCTGACATATTAAAAATACATAATATATCGAAAAAAGGTTAAACATTGGCACATCGAGTCCCCATTACTAGCCATATATGAAGGATGAAAGCTTGAATTGTTACATTATTAGGCTAATAAATTCGAGGTGATATTTTGAGGAAACATATAATAAAGATACCTAGAAAGTAAGAAAGGGCTAACCTGAACTCTTGCTTCAGTGAGATCAATTTTCATAGCGATCTCCTCTCTTGTATAAATATCAGGGTAGTGCGTCTCTTGGAAGGCTCTCTCAAGCTCCTTCAACTGCGCTGATGTGAAGGTGGTCCTTATCCGCCGCTGCTTGCGCTTCTCCGTCAGGGAACCTTCGTGGCCACCGTACACTTTGTACGGCAGACCGGCTGAGGAACAAATTATTGCATTAATTACTATTATTTCACTATCCTTCGTCAATCGAACATATGGCCCCAATTTTTAGCCCAACATTGACGTTTCTAGTGGTATCAAAATTGTTTTGCTTGTATATATTTGGAATTACATTTTATTTATACCATGAGTTTTAGTGTGGAAAAAAATCTCATATTTTAAATGTACAGCCGATTTACAATATTTATAAAATTGCAAGAGATCAAGGTGCATCTCGACTAAGCGGCCATTTTTATCTGCCCTCCCGTCACGGGCGCGCCCTCTCTACGCTTTCTCCATCTCTATAGGTACCTACTATAGTTAACTACCTACAATGAAGAGGTAAAATTAAACTACGTCAAATAAATTATCTACCTCAAAGAAATTTGTAGGAAATTAAGTAATTTAAGGATTGAATGTTGAATAAGTCATTCCCCTTACAAACCTCTGTGGTTTTTCATGAATTATTTTATATTTTATTTTCCATGTATTTATGTTTGTTCAATAATAAATAAAAAAAATGTAAGATTGATGACACAAGAAACGATTTGGAAATTAGTATTATTACGATTTACGAATAAGTAGATATTTTCATGATATTTCATTTGAATATAATTTCATTAAGATTTAAATAAAATTAGGCGGTTTGAAACACACCTACTAATGCGTGGGCTATGTATTACTTTGAATATTTGACACTACCCTAAATATAATAATAATTAAAATGATTACAAAATAAAATAATGTTAAATATATAAAATATGTATATGCACTAACTTTTCTCCTAAAATTATAAGGTAAATAAAAAGATTTCACATACATTACTTCGATATCTGTTCGAGGCTATAAATAAATATACAGTGCGGTGGAAAAACTCTCGTAGCTTTGGGTTGTCGCGTGGAATACGTATTGATCGTAGCTCGTAGCGCTACGGCGTAGCGCGCTTTTACGCCAACCTAGAGGTAGATATCTTTTTTATTTTACTCTTAATGTAAGTAAATGAGGTAATCTTATTATTTAATAATTATTTTGAAATTTACATCCCTAGGCTGAATATGACGAGAAAGACGCACACAATTTTATTGCAAGTATTACTTACCTACATATTTGTATCAATACAAAATAATCAATCAAACTATTTAACATTTATTTACTAACCATACGAAATAGGAAGTTCTACGCAAGTCGATTAAATATCACAAACTCCTTAAAATAATTAACATTGAACTGTACCATAACGCATGAACTATATAAAATAAAGGAAACATCTTCTTTCTCCCTTCTTTACCTCGCATTAGTATTATTTTTACCATGTTAAGCTAAACGTTATTATAATTTAAACGGCCTTACGAAAATTGTCTAGTTATATTGTCACAGACACAGACAAGAAGGCGGCAACCTTCTTGTCATCATAAAAAAATAAGATGTAATTTATGACATAGTACAAAGATTTACCAGTAAGTCTGAAAAAGTTTTAAGAGCAGGTAAATGAAACACATAAAAATTGAATTCAAAACCAAATAAATTAATACGTTTCTTAAAAATTTAGTCAAAACCATATCAACAAACTTAAAAAGGGCCTTTAAAATGTAAGTCCCATGGAATTATACTCCAACAGGCATTAGACATTAGACGAAGCGGACATGCGGCAGTGGGCTGCAGCGGACCGCAGACCGCACGCGCGCAGCGACAATTACCTCAAATGAACCGGAATTAATCGAGACTCGCTTCTTGGCCGAGCTGCGGTCTCATTTGCATTATTAATAGAGGCTGCGGGGCGGGGCAGGGCGCCGGGGGGCGCCCACGCCGTGTCACTGCCCCCGTCCCTCACACTTACCCCCTCGCAATTTGCGGAACCTAATGAAGAGGATCTTGCCAAGATGTTTCTGTTCATAAGATGTTTAATTTGAGTTTGCAGTTCGTGGGTCAGGCTTATAGGCAGACGGTCCGTCCGCTCATTGTTATTGTGAGCTTTATATTTCACTGGCAGGGTACGTAGAACATTAAACTTTCAAGTTGGGTCGGAAGGTACTTTAACAATTTTAAAGAATACTCCCACGAAACTATGCAAACGTTACTTTTTCAGTTATTTAGACTTTGTACAATGCATACTAGAAGAATGCCAAAACAAATACTTTCAAATTCCGTGCCGTATAGAATAGCTTGTTTGCTACTAACGATAAAATACTGACATTATGTAGATGGTTTTATAAATAATATATTATTGTGAGAATATTCATTCTGAGCTTCTTAATGTAATTGAAAGATTACTCCAAGTCACGTATAGTCAAGTATAAGCCACGTGATAACATAAGGCATGCAAGAACACGTGGTACTAATTAATCGTCAGAGAGCGATTACTTCACAGGTGATATGATCCGTGACCTCCCGACCCCTCCCGGCGGCTGATCCTCCCACTGCCGCGGAGCCTTACTGTTAATTACTAGACGGCGAGACTACTTGAAGGGCGCTGAGGACTTATCCAAAACACGTTTGCGCTTGGGGAATCTTACGATTAAACCATTGAAAAGGTTGCCAGGTTTTTATTAAAGTTTAATGAAATTTGTAACTTATTATCTATTAAGTACAAGCACGAGTCGTATTTATTTTTGGTTACTTCCACTTTTAAATTTCGTTTTCATAAGTGGACGTATTTTTGTGATATCAATGATAAATAAATGTATAGGCTATATTAAACAATATTCATATATTTATAAACTGATGATATTCAATGAATTCCAAAAAAATACAGCTCAAAACTACTACATCCTCATACAACTTGGGACTACGTTTAAACCGGATTTTTCCGGAGTAAATTATATCGCGATCCATCTACGTGAGCCGTGGTTCATTTTTCTCGCGTCACGCGAAAACTTTGCCGGCATCCATAATGCAGGCGATGTCGGCGCGTCATCGCGCGGCATATTGCGGAGCCGCTAGCACCCGTCCGCGTCGTACCGCGCCGCACCCGCCCTCCATAAAAGGGTTAGATTAATGAACCAGTTCTTCCATCTACTATGTTTCACATAGCTAACACTACTCCTAAGAAAATAGCTATTCATTTATATGCATCAGGCTAATTGGTAATCCAATATTGGGCACGTACCTTCCAATAATAAAAGATCATACAAATTACATGAATGAAGGTACGATAACGTTTCCATGTGGGTAATATATAACAGCAATATATTTTATATTGCAAATAAACATGTGGGTAAATTTGCGTAATGGTCGCAGTAAAATAAAATTGTGAACGCTCATGCATGGAGTCGAATTGTGCGGCATCTAGTGTACCAGAATACAGACATTTATTCAACGTCATAAATTGAAATTACTTTTTACTCTCTCATTTCATTATTTTCATTGTTCATACCATAGTAAGATGCACGTGATATGATTGAGATATACAATTATGATTTACTTCGGCTATCCTAAAAACTCGTTATAAAAACAAATAGAACACATTAACATACAATAATATTATTTTCTTTCCAACTGTTAGATTTTACTCAGTCATAAATATTTACCGTAGAGAAATCGTTCGAAAACTAGAGTATTCCCAAATAATACATACCATCAACTTACATACATTTATTGTTTACGGAATATATTTCGAGGACAAATGCTCAGTTTTTACAATATTCCCATTTGTAGGAAAACAATAATTTCCTTTTCTAAAAATAAAGGTCTGTTCTCTCGTCGAGTGTACCGCAGTAACATTGTAGAAGTTACGATCGCGGCTCCCGGCGCAGCTCAACTGTGAGATATTGCCTTTTTTATAGCCCACTCTACTATACTATACTGGGACAGAATAGATCACATGATGTGATAAAATATTGCCCTCCGTCCTGGCACCAAATCGAATTAACCCGTCCACTTGCATACAAAGGCGACATGAGAATAGAAATGGTTATATCGAATTAGGATTCCGACCTGTTTTCCCTATTCGCAGCGCTCACAATCTTATATACCTACGTATGCAGGGTGAGTTAACAAATTGTTTGTAACTCGAAAAACAAAGGCTTAGCTCAGCGTCGTCTTGTCCAAACAATTTCGAACATCACATTGAAACTTATTCAATTTAATTGCTTTTACTTTAAAGTAATATGCAATCATTTCAATTAACGCAAACTCATCATGATAAGTGACGATGCGGCTTATGGTAGTAAACGCACAAAGCCTAGAAGCCCCCGAGAACAAGATCAAGCAGTGCTGCTGCCGGAACACTACGATACTTACATTAATTGATTTAATTATATGGCTTATCCAATAATTTAATTGTGATTAATTCATAATACCTCTAAGTTTGAATGGACAAATAGGCCAACAGAGTCACCTTTATTGTAACCCTATAATTCTTGTAATTGTATTACAATTAATACACAAACTTGTAATTAATTTCCGCGTGATTAACGGGTATAATCCGGACTTACTCGAGATTACGTGAGAGTTGCCGCCCGAGGTGAGTTATTGTGTTGCGTGGGCGTCGGCGGGGCGTCGGCGGGGCGGCGGCGGTGGGTCGCGGACGCGGGGGTGCTGTCAGTCCACGCTGAGGAGCGAGAGCCACAAGATGCGGAGAAGGCTCGCTCCAGCTTCGTTGTCCTCCCCTTAAGATTCTCGCGGACGCCGCTGCCAATTAGGGGCGCAATCGCTCACGCGGCGAGAATGCTTCCCCCGCATGGCCCTCCCTTGGTGCGCCCCTCCCAGTACAATACTCTTTGTTTCGTTACCATCGTCTTCGGCATCGCAAACCTCCCATCCCGCCACTTGTTCAACAAATGAAAACGGTATCACTTTGGTATTAGAAGCAATAAAGATAAACTTTAAGAAAGGTTTTTCACCTTTTTCCGCTTTGCTTTCAAAGTTTGTTGCGTGTTTTACTCTGAGTTTTGACGTTTTAGTTCTTCAGTATTTAATTGTATTTATAAAAATTTGCCTACTTAGGTCACATGTTTTTAGAGACGTGATTTTTCGTGCAACCTTGCATTTAGTTAGGTACAAGATTATTAGTATCAGTCCAATATTGTTCTGTATTGCTTACAGAGTAAATCTGCGTACTAGCGGTTAACGATTAGCGGTAATAGCCAAATTTAACTGTAACAACACTATTATTCAGGGCAGATTCCTGTAAGCTTATAAGCTGTAGGATTATAGTAAATAGTAGTAGACACATTGTCTTTGATGGTTTTCCAAATAAACAGGGTAATGTTTGCAGGCAGCGTACGATTATCTCATAACAAATTTCTTACTTCCATTACTGGAAATATGTAGGTATATAAAGTCAGTACATACACAATTAGATCACGATCAGCCAAGGTATGAAAAAAAATCATGGAAAATCAGACAATATACAATTGATTCTACTCTCCACGCCTTGTGCTCTACAGTAGATTTGTGGAAATAATACATTTATGTCCCAATGATATCATATAACGTGCTTTCGGTTAATTCTGTTAGTTTTTAATATACGAGTATATGTATGTTACGTAGCGCACCGTGATTATTAATGTCCTGTTGTTCACAATATTTGTAACTATTTATGATATATCATTGTTAAAAACAGATAAAAATAAAAACAAAACAGATGTTTCTTAAATTATTAGGGTTCAGTAGCTAAATGACAAAAACAGTAGAGAAATTAGAAGGTTTTTCTAATTTCTCTACTGATGATTAATGAAGTAGGGTAGTTATTAAATCAAGAATTAAGGGCCTTTATGTAACTGAGGGATGAAAAAATAAATTCCAGTGCACATAAGCGAGTGTGGCATCTTCAAAAATAAAATAGGAGTTTTTTAATCCCTTTAGCTCCTGCACTTAGGAGCTGAATATCCACAGTTTCGTAGAATAAAAAAAATATCATAAAAAAATTGTTTCAACAACATATAAAAAGTTTTTGAATTATTCAGAACTTTCGGTTTGAGTTCAACGACAAATTATAACCTAGTATTTATTCCGCTTACTAAAATAATAATTATTATTTATATTTGTCTATTATGAATGTTATGTTACATTTTTCTTTTTATTGTTTATTTGAAAAAAAAATGAAAAAGTCCTTTCAAATTTTAATATGTTATGAATGCGACTTATGGCTTACATATGAGTGTTTTACCAAATTAATTTACTAATATGTACTGTTACTATCAAACATATATTAAACTTTATATAAAATAAGGTTAAAATTTGTACTACAAGCCGTCCCGTTTCACCCGCATTCCCGAGGGATGTAATATTTTCCCGGCACAAAAATGATCCTATGTTACTTCAAATACCTCCAAGAATATGTGTACAAACTTTCATCATGACCGGTTAAGTAGTTTTCGCGTGAAAGCGAAACAAAAAACTTACATTCACATTTATAAAATTAGTATGGAGTTCCTAGTATAAGTGTACAATTGAAAACTAAAAGCATTTGATTATAAAACAATGCTGTAAATGCTATGTAATCATAATACACACTAACGAAGGCTATTCAAGATAGATTGAAAACAATTTGAAGCGCCATTAACTTCCTTGATAATCTCTAATAAATATAAATGGAACTCATAATAGTTAGGTTGTTTAACTGAATCTTGGTACAAAGCTATCGATTGGCATGGCTATACATATTAATCACTACGACTAAGTCTAAACTAATATTATAAAGAGATAAGATTTGTGTGTTTGTTACTCTTTCACGCAAATACTACTAAATGGATATGGATGAAACTTGGCACATAGATAGAACATATCCTAGAATAACATATAGGCTAATTTTTATCCCGGGAACATGAGATATCCCTCGGGAACGCGGGTAAAACTGCGAAGGACAGCTAGTTATGAATAAATTCTTAAAACCATATTTTGTTTCGTGTTACACGTATAGTGGGCGTGTTTTTCACTTACCTACTACATTTGTGGAATGACGTTAAAATGGCTTTTCACAAAAACTGATCCGTTTGTGAAATATTAAACCTCAACAATTACTTTTTTGTTACACACAAATAGTGCCTCCTACGAGCTACATAATTAGTATTGGATATGTGGAAAAAATTGCGGTAATAAGTATAGTATATAATATAACAATGTTAAAGGCATAACTCAGCTTAGTTGACTTTACAAAGTAACGAGTAGTAGTTGATAAACTTAAAAAATGTACTTGGATACTACGGAACCCAACACCGTGCGTAGCCCGACACGCACCTGGCTGGTTTTTTATTTTATTAGAATACCAAACTATAAAACAAATTACCATCGGAACAAACAATTAAATTCATTTTTGTTTTCTAAAACTTCAGAAACTTTTTCTGTTTTTAACGATATTTACACAAATATAGGTTTTGGGTACTTTCGTTTTTATTACTACTAGCTACAGGAATAGTGTGGTTTTGTATTTTTCCTAGTATTGTAAGTGTCCTTTTATTTCCTTCATGTTTTTGTTTCAAATTAAATCTAACGTAATACATAATATTTAAGTTAGGTATATAATGGTCCACTACCCAAGAGCATGACGCCGTAAGACATTAAGCAGGAATAATATCCATGTAAAGTAACATTACCCTAAATTTGTGAGTATTAATTTTATTCACAGCGTCATATGCAACGTTTTTTCGCCAGATTACTACTGTGGCCCATTGCCCTATTGTAACTTTTAGACTAAAGTTAAAGGTATCTAAGATTACGCTACTTTCTAACAAGATCCAAATTTTCTTACAAGAATTAATTATATTATTATATAATTGTATTCAATACGCAATAGGGAATTATGGACCAATTAAAAAATACTAAAATACGAAAGACGTAAGCGTAACTATGAAAATCTTAAACTTTTACTTAGGTATGGAAGTTAAGGTGTCATTAGCTAACAGGAGGACAGATTCATCTTTTTTTTTTTTAGGTTTTTACATCATGAGGAAAGGTCCAAGAATGGGACATTGTGGGACCATTGTTACTACAGATCTAAGTGAAACTTTACAATTCGTTGATTGAAGTATGAATTCAAAGGGCTGACAATATCTCTACTAACATAGTGATATATATAATTTACAAATAATCTTTCACAAAAATCATTAATATTAACTAGTGAATTCTCCCAAGCTTAACGCAGTTACATTTTCATTACAAATAAAGATACTATACTATATAATAATATAAAGGAGTAAATTTTGTATGTTTAGATGTCAAAGGAAATTATCTACTTTTGTTTATCTTAAAAATTCTTCAACTGATAGAAAGCTACACTTGTCCCGTAAAAGTAACCCACGTGATTCTTTAGAACCCTAAGAAACACAAGTGAAACCGAGGGTCACTAGTATGTTTAAACTAATCATCAAATAATAATCGTTGTAAAGCCTTTTAGTCACAACGTGAAAACGTGGCTGAAAATTATTATCACAAAGTAAAAGTAAATACCTAAAAGCTGTAAAAATTACTTGGGTAAGTGAATACAACACGAGGGCAGGAACCCAGCCCGACGGGTACTATCATTAAGTAATCAATAGTACCCATTCAATACTATAGTATATAAACAATTTTGTTACACGAGTGAATATAAAGTAAAAAGTTTGTTAAATTCAATAAACATATATTTTTTATTTTAATAATAAATTAATATGCCTAAACCTTAGTGAATCATTGTAAAAGTTTTTAATCCTTATAGATAATTTTGCTTATGTCCTTCTTGGACAATCTGTCTAATTTAGCTACCGATCATTACCTTCTTATTGTTACAGACAAAATTATGCCTATATCTGTGGCGTAACACAAACTCAAGGTACCAAAATTGACTTATGAATGATTCCCGAAATAAGTCACTTTTTATATATCTTAATAGCCTGGTACCTACTTAACTGGTTTTATAAAGGGAATTTAAAAAATGCGTTATCCTACATGCTTTTTTAATTGCCCCAGGATTTTATGATATATATTATTACTTGTTTACTAGCTTCCACACTGCGGTTTATTTAATTTGAAAAGAAGTAGTGTGTCTCTGTCCGGACTGTAAGCTTAGTTTGTGCCAAGTTTTAGCACCGTGAAAACGTAGCAAATAAACAGACATACCGTACATCTTCGAATCTATGATATTATCTAAAAAGTCATTGTAGATTCGTAGATCAGGTATCTATATGTAAAAGGAATTACTACATATTAAGAAGGCTCACTACAGTAATCTGTTTAACCATAAATTTAATTAAAAATATAAAGAATTACGCGTTCATAGGTCGAGTTGCGTGTTGTGATTTTTTATAGTTTTAAACAAAGATCCATAATCAAAATAGTTTCTTCACACTAAATTGTTACCGAATTGACCAACTTTTCCAATTTTACTTTTCCTAAAATCCTTATTTGAACAATCAATCAAAAAAGAACTGAAAATGAAAATGGTCCAGTTGCTCTAAAGTTACCAAAGAACAACATTTAATTATTATTTATATAGAGTAATGTAATCTGAAAATCAGAAATATAAAAATCTTTTCTATAAAAATTACCTTCTACAGATTTAAGTTTTTTTTTATAGTACGTTATAAAATTCACATTAAGCTCTTTAAGTCACTCTAATTGATTTATAAACGATTTCATGTCACTGTAAGGTTATTTTCCAATTTAACTTACATACCTATTTATTATATTTACAGTGATCTCATCATTATTACAACATATTGTGTCGTTAAAACCAATAACAAAATGATAATATTTGATTGATTAATTTGCTAATTAAAGTTAGTAACGTAACGTATAAAATGTCTTTTTGGTTTAATTAAGAATGTGAAAAAAAAATTTTTACTATCGGTGAACATACAAACGAACCTGGAATATTGTCCTTCTTTGAAGTCAGTTAATAAATGACTTTATTTTTAATATGATTTTATATAATATATGTAAAAGCTTCTATATAATGATGTAAGTAGTAAATTACACCTGCACACTGCACATTATAAGCAAAATTGCTACACCGTAGCAAAGCTCTACGGAGGAAATGTGTACATTTTATTACACTACGAATCTACGAATTAATTTATATGTTAGGAACATATAAATTAATTAATTACTCGAGTGATAAGATAGTTTCAAAGTTTTGTAAACATCTATAAGTTTTACTTACGTTGCAAATTCATGGATGGCGGAAATATATGGTGGTTCCTCATAGCAGCGTCTTGGGGCCGAGCACATTGTGGTGGGGGTGGTTGGTACCGCATTCCTTGGTAGCGATAGGCCGCCTGTGACATCTGGCCGCATGATGCCAGCTCACCCCATGAAAGCTCACCACCTCCCGATCCTAAACATCCACCCTCAAACCCGCCGCCGGCTCCGCTTAAGTAGCCGTACTCCATAGCTGCTAGCGTACGCTCAGCTTAATTCTAGTTCACTTCCTGACATGGGCTTAAACAGTTTATGTTTTTGGAATTGTTCAAAAACAACAGCAGACCCGCCGCGGTAACGCCGCGCCGCGCGGGGCGCGTGCGTCTTGTGTCGAAAGTCACCACGCGAAGGCTCACAGCTGCATAATTGGATGAACCGCGACTATATTGAATTATACCGATTACAGATGGTATCGGATCCCGACGATAGTTTTTGCCAGCGCGGAGGACCGCACGCTCGTCCCACTCGAAATCGAATGATAAGCCTAATTCAATAAGGGCGAGCCTCGAGGACGGGGCGGGGCGCGCACCCCCGGAGGCAGGCCAATGGCCGGCGCCGGAGACTCGGCGAGCGATCCTCATTGGTCGGCGCTGCACCCCCGCCTGCGCCTTCAGTTCGAGGGTGCGTGTCACGACACTTGTCTACTTTTCTTTTCGCCGACAGTTCCTTTGTCATTGAGGAAAATAAAAAAGTTGTAATTAACGATCCAGGTAGGTACAACTTAAATGAATGACAGTAGGTTTTTTTTTCTAGTATGACTTACCTTTAATTGTAAAATAATGTAATAGGAAAACCAACATTATTTCGGCTGCCTGTTGTATTGTAGGTCCTTCTATTCGCCTTTAAACTTTTCAATCAGACTATCACAGAATTAACATCTTCAAATGCATCGTGTAAGTAGTAGTACTTAATATTTAATTCCTACATATTCACTACACATTCCTATTTTGATTATAATGTGAATAGGACAAAAAGGTACTAACTGAAAAAACTATATTCCAGGCAGCCATCTTACAGACTTAGCTGAACATTACAAATAACCGCAAAAAAACAATTATAATAAGACACGCGCTTCTGGAATTATCATATGTTTGTAGGATATCGTCTAATAAAACACTAGTTAATAATTGATAGAATAATTCATGGTTTTAAATGGATTCTGTAGTGATTGAAACAACTGTTTGTAGTTGTTGACAAAAATACGAATAGTATTTCGACCCAAAGAACCCAAGCCGCTGTAGATCAAATTTATTGGTGCAAGAGAAACTTTAACCATGTTTGAAATTTTCAGAATTTTATGAACTAACAGTGATGATAATAATCAAATATCGACCTTTTTAATAGTTTGGTTCTACTTTTTTGAAACTATAAAAAACATCTATCAGAACTTGTAAATTAACTTTTTTGCAATATTAAAATAGGTTTTAAATTAGACAACAAAATTGTAATGGTTTTATAGAAAGTAATGAACTCTATAAATGCACCGGCAGGAGGTCTGGTATGTATGAGAAAATGACGAATAATATTCACAAAATTGAAATTACAAGCATCGGGAGCGTCCCGCGGGAGCGCGCACGCTCCGTTGTCGCACGCGTAGCGGTACTCCATACCTACGGCACTGCTTTATTTATTATTAATATTAATTACAATGTAGTTTTGTTGTGTATTTTTTCTGATAATAAAAAAATGATCCACTCTGGATGTTAGCTTTGATAATTCAATTAAAATTGTCCGAAGTAACTAAGTATTACATGCACGGACCTATTAAGTTTAAAAATAAAACTTTTTTATTGAACGCAGATATATTTTTCAAACATAAACATTCAATATTTAATAGACCTAAGTAATAGAAGTGAGTCCTAACCCCTCAAACTAGAATTTGACTTTACGGTAAGGGGGCCGGTGAAATTACAGGCACATGAGACTTAACAACTTCACGTCTCAGGGTCGACAACGCATTGGCGAAGCCCCTAGTGTTGCAAATGTCTATAGGCGGCGGTGACCACTTACCATCAGGCGGACCGTCCACATGTTTGTCGGCCCTAGTGGTATAAAAAAAAAAACAATACTGAAAATGTTGTTATTTGCTGTCACCTATATTATATTACATCTTCATCACATACTGCATAAAAGTCCTACTAATATTATGCGAATGTTTGTATGTACCTGGCACATAGATTTAGCATATCCTGGAATAAAAAAAAATGGCAATGTTTTTTCCTGGGAAAAGGTGACATCCCACAGGAACGCCGATAAAACCGCGGTGGCAGCTATTGAAATATATAAGTATTTAGAATCATAACAAAGTAACCGATCTGGTACCGTGTTATAGTTGCCTAATAACTCAATTTGAATACTCGGTGATTATATTTGATTTAATAGGTCACTCTTTAGCAGAATCAGTAATCCCAATAAGTAATAGAAACAATAGAAAGCTCGGCGACGTAAATATCTCGTATTTACTGTTCAGCAAGCCTCCGGGGATGAAAAACCAGACATCGCCGACTCCGCGGTAAAATATGTGATCACTTAGCAACCTGCAATCAAACAACAGCAACGTCGCGTAGTTTTTCACTCTCACTGGCGACAAATGTTTTTTTTTTTCACTTCATTTGTTGGTTGCTATGTAAGCTATGTAGATATTGCTACTATAAACTGATATTATCTCGTTTTTAACTAAAAATAGTCCACGTATATAATGTGTATGGTGTTACATTACGAAACTTTTTTTAATATTAAACTAGTGGCGAATTAAAGCCTATCTTCTGTCTAATTGTTATATTATCTGACTAAAATATTAACGTGGCTAAAACGTTGCGGGTCAAGAAGGAGGTAATTTCTTATTTTTGTAAAACTAGGGCTAAACTATACTTATTTTAAAGAATTTTCTGAAAGTCAGTAACTAGAGAAAGCATAGTCAATGAACGTCCAAAATGTTCGATAAATTCGGTAAATCCATTACAACTTGGTCTTTAAATACTTAATAACCAATATTTATTGGCCATATAAATGTAAAAAAGCGAGTGTGGTATCGCCCTCTCTTTTACTCCTGACTCTTCATATTTGATCACAATATCCGAATTATTGCAGTAGGTATGATTTAGTAAGTACTATCTTTTCTCTCACTCTGTCAGTCCTGTCTTTCTCATCTTCGAATTCCATGTACAACACATCATAGAAGAATCATATATCTAGTAACTACTCATTACTATTCTTCAGTTACCTAATGATTTTCCCTCAGATCTCGAATGTATATTAAATGTGTATTATAATTTGTTCTGCGGTTTTTCAATCTCTTTTTCTCGACCGTGTTTTCTTGTGCTCTCGTCATCCGACAATAATTTTGGGCCCACTTGAACTTGTATCCCAATTTAAATTGTAGGTGCTGAATAGAATTGCCAAGCCGCGTATTTCCTGGCTCGAAGGACCAAAAGGTCCTAAGGTCTTCAATAGGGTTTTTACTCAATATATCAAAACTTTAAAAGAAAGATCAATAAAAAATATACTTGCAACAATTCGTGAATGACAATCAAAATACTAAAAAGAGTAAGCAGAATCAGAAACAGAAGAATTTGAATTAAACTTGATACATACATAGACCTAGATTATTGGATAACTTATTTTCATCATCATCATTTATTTTATTTTATATTTCTTTATTTGGGACAGCAACAGTCTTAAACTATAAAAAATTACATGGTTTGACTTATAATTATGAGACCAATTACAGCTATCCACGTACTAAAATGTAATTCTTACCAATATCTTACATAACACAAGTTTGAAGCAAACAACAAATATAAGTATGAATATTATACAGAAAAAAAAACAAATCAAAGAGGACTGGCCACTCTATTCAATTGTGTAACCTAACATAATAATATGGTCGTAGGTTCTTGCCTAGGTAAAATCCAGTACGAAGCTTTTTTTACAGACTAGAAGGTGTTTTCCTCTGATGGCTTTTTCACTATCAAGTGGACTTTTCGTTGAGCGCAGAGGTTATTACCATATTTAATAATATAAATCTTAAAAGAAGATTTTAATCGGAAGTAAATCTGCATCAAATTTCTAATTTATTAAACCACTACAAACCAATGTAAATAAACATTTTACTAATACATTGACAATTTAATCCGACCTTGACACAACAAATCCAAACAATTTACTTAGAATAACATTGCATATATTTTTCAGTTGCGGGAAGCGTCACAAGTCGCATAGAGCGGGTTCTAATCTGATAATGCGTCGGTTATGGGCGGTGTGCGTGCGCTAGTCTCCACTTACCCCTTGATAATTTAATTTGCGCCCTCTGCGAGACCACATGCCGAGAGCTGCATCGCGACTGTCCCCACACTCGTCTTCACTCATTTTAATTAATGAAGAATTAAATAATGAAAAAGACTAGATAAATATGCTTTAATTTAACCCAGAAGCTATGTACTTACTATATACGTACCAACATGCTACATAAAAGTCTTAAGGCACCTCTAATAAATGATGAATACAATCTACTTCCGAATATAGGTATAGTCTCTGTTCTGAATAAAACTTCAAATTACAAAACCCTGACCCTTATACGTCACTAGAACTTGCTACGACAATGTCGTAATTTGTCTGCGTCCCTGAAAGTTTAGTACTTGGAGAAATTTAATCACTTTGTCTTCATTCTAATTGATTTTTTCAATATTATTTTACGGTCATTCTAGAAAAACTGTCGTAATAGTTTCGATACGTCCAAGTGTAATGGATGCTGCACCGTCTTCAGGCCTGGACGAGGCCTTTTGACTTTTTGTATCGCAGTGCAGACGATGCCAGAGACCGGAGGGTGCGGAGCGGGGAGAGGGATGCTGAAGGTGCACCTGAGCTCGTGATTGATGAGCGTTCTGCCATCGCCATGATTGCAAACTGACGCCGCCATTAGCAGACGTAACATTCCATAGATATACATTTTAATTGCTTTGCGAAATATATAAGTAAATAAACATCGTTGAAAAATCATAGCTTTTTGGTTAGCTCCTGAAATTTCAGGAGAGTATATGTTTTGGAAATTATCTTCGTGTACTGTTGTTTTGTATATTTCCTGCATTTACTGGTTTGATCATATTTCGAAAATCCCGCGGAATTCAAATTATCTTTTGATTTGTGCAAATCGCGGCTTTGCACACATCGTATATTCATAAGAATAGTATTCTCGAAGATAACTTTAACTTGTTTACCACTTAGGTATAACTTTATATCTCAAAGTAATTACTAGCTGTCCCACGTGGTTTTACCCGCGTTTCCGAGGGATACAACATTTACTCGGAAAAAAAAATCTGCTAATCCAGATAATAATCTATCTATGTACCAAGTTTCATTTAAAGCCGTTTAGTAGGTTTTGCCTGAAATGTAACAAACATTCATTAATACAATAATGGTTCGGAATGGAAAAGAATCTTATCAAATCATACGTTAATTAAAGATTATATTTCTTTTTCGCATTTGAATATCTGCGTGAATTTTTGTCGCCTACAGTGGAGTTTCAATAGAAAATTTGATAATAAATTTCGCGAGTACAATTCAAATTTAAAACCAATCCAAACCAAGAGTTATAAGGCTGTAATTTACCAAAATATTAAGATAAATAATTGGCGATTTGGCTTGACTTGGTATTTTATTTAGATAAATGCAATTTTAGTCAACTATAAACCAAATTTACGGAATCGTATTGTGATTTATGAAAATATGATGAATACAATGATATGTAATGTAATGTATGTATGATAATGTAAATTTCCGTACACACAAATAGCTCCTATTATAACTAAGATTACGTAAATATCAAGACTATAATGACACTGCACAATAACGGTTCTTATGGTAAGCAAGCCCTGATGATAAGAATGATAACTGCCGCTAATGGACATTTCAATGGAAACTACAGTTTATAAGTAAAAAACGTTCAATAATAAGTTACATATATATAATAGTAAGTCATGATACATGTTGGTAAAAGTGCTTACAGGTTTGTAGGTTTTGTGTTACTCGCGCGGAAAAATTCAAAAGTATAAAAGCTCGTTCGGTTTACGACGCTCTTATTCGAAGTCAGCTGAAATGTAGTGCCGTTGTTTGCGAGATCCACATGACACCAAGTGCACTCTCTTGTTGGAGCCGGTAGGTATGTTAGGCACGAGGATACTAATATACGTTAGCTGAGCGAGCATGACGAAGGCACTCGGCAATTTTTTATGACTAATCATACGTTAACGTATTTCGCGTTGCGTTGCCCGTTAGATGAAGATGGACTTTGAGACAATGGCAATCTATCCCGACGCGTTAATTTGAACTGTGCCCTACGCACAAATATCTATCATAAGCGTATCGTCATCGTATCGAGTGCACCAAAAACCAATGCTATGGGAAATTGAACATCGCGCAACGTCACAGTACGGATGTTCAATTTTCTATACTCATTATATATTCAAAATTATTCAGTTTAGGCCCTCGGAAGGCAATTATGAAGGTCAAAATTAAAGTAACTGAAGCTGACGCTACGCTTACGATGAATATTCGTGCTTATACCTCTGAAGGCTCGGTCAACGTCTGATCGCTGTTTGCAGATTGCACAAAATTCCCATTCATGTGTATATGAAAAACCGACAATCAACGAGTCGTTGGCTGCAACTGGCAAAAACACGTAAAAAGAACTACTTTGCCGAGCTCGCTCAGCCAGCCAGTATACAGGACCCTGAAGGTTTTATGGAGATTTCCTTTCTAATCGTTGATATAACTACTTCGATTCGTATTAGAGCTGATTCGATACAACAAATTGGGAACATGAAGGACGTTGGCATTCGCATATCAACTGACAACAACCAGATTAAATAATAATGGGTATGGTATTGGAGCTGCTGAGGCTATGGCTGTTACCGCTGCCTTACAATAATACCTTTGACATAAACGTTGCACATATTAAATCTGAAAATTGACCTATCCTCTCAGTCACATAATATGTTATGAATATAACATAGTGATCATATTTCAAATACATAATTAAATCAACAAACATTAAAAGTCTTTTTAGGGATAGATAGATAACTCTTTATTGTACTACACCAAATAAAAAAGAAAACAAACAACAATAAACCTTAAATCTAAGTACAATGGGCGGTCTTATCGCAAAAAAGCGATCTCTTCCAGACAACCTTAGGATGGAGAGAAATTTAGGGACGATAATTGACGGTGGTGCATCTCAAGAATCTAAAATTGACATTCACAGACATATACTATATAAAAATAAAGTATATAGGGATTAAAGTATCTTTTAACTAATATCTATGTTAACCTAATACAGGTACTTTTACCTTTCGGTTTCACCAGCGTCCCGGTAAAACGTAGACTATTTTCTAGCCCATTAAATATTTACATGCAAAAAATCGCGTCACCTTCCCCGGCTATTACTATTACTTCGTTATTGCCTAGCGCTTTCTGACTATTTTCTAGGGTCCTAAGGTCGTGGCAAAATTGGGATATCAAATGTAGATAATATTAATACGTGCATATTACGTACAATATTTGTGCATTGAAGCTACATTGGTTTCGTAATATTCACATGGATTGTGCATATTCAAACCGAACCGTAGACAAACAGACTGCTGACAAAAAATAAAAAATGCTAGAGATTGGCTCTGTTTGTAATCCTTTAATACACCTCTTTTCTCTGTCAACGCATATAAAAGAATTAATTGATAAATACAAAAATATCTAAGAAGATTTAATTACAATAAGACCTTGATCACAAAATGAACAATTCCGTGCTTTGAGATTGCCTCCAAAGCAAATCCTTAAAATCCATCGACAATAATGCTCGCCCACATCATAATTGTTCCATCCGTGGTTCCATCACAAATTGCATTGACTTTCTGTCTTCTCTCTTTCATCAGACACATAACGCCACTCTTTTGACGCCCATTTACCTTAAATCCCGACCTCTTTGTAAAGGGTATTGAGCCTTAGCTACACGAAGCAGCCTTCGGGAACAAAGTTGATTTCGTGAAAACAATTTCTAATAGTTGGATGACGTCTTAACAAATAAGAAGCGATGAATCCTAGTAACTAACATCTTCGCAGTCATTGTTGGAATCAGTCGACCAGTGATTTGTACGCAATGGTCTTTGCTACCTGTGGTGATGCGAATGCATCCTCCATTGCTCTTAACCACGCTGCAAGTGATTCGAATGCATCACAGAATAAGCAATCTGATGCCACTATACCAGGGGCTCGATTCTGTAAGTAAAATACACTAACTCGAGGATGTTTCGTCGCGGCCTCTATGCTCTGTCTCTGTCGCTGACTACGCTAATACTACTAATCACGTGAGGGGTAAGTTCTTCGAGGCCGCCGTGAAGCGGCTCGCCGACGAAGTTTGTATTAGCTGAATAAGCCCCCAGCTTATACATGCAAGCGTTTTAGAATTAATTACATAACCTAAAGGAAAGAAGTAAGAAGTCAATAGGAGTATTGCTAATTAGTTTTAATAACTGCGCTTTGTTGTTGAAAGATGCATGTGTTGGAAATAATCTTATAAGTTTTGCCTATAATCATTAGACTTTGACTGTCTCTTTATTAAACCATAAGTTTTTTTTTATGTTCACAGAAGTAATCGAAATTGAATTTAATCGCCAGTGTATTTTTTTAGTTTGGTAATAAGTGTTTTTGTTCCCTATGATATTAGCAATTTGTTATTTTTTCGACTTGTTGAAGTGGTATATCACTATTTCATGGTTTTCTCACATGTGTATGAGTTACTGACTGATTTAAAAAAAAACTTAAGCTTGGCTGTAATTATCTCAGTATCTTGTTTTTGAATGTCTAATAAATAATTAAGAGTAAGTAGGAATTAGAATCGTAAGATATGGTAGATCATATCGTATTATAAGATGCTAACATCATTAGCCAAACTGAAACGTTTGTAAAATTCCTGTAAGGCGTTGTAATTGTAATTACTGTTTAGATACTTGTTTCTCGGCTTTATTCGAAATAGCTTTTCTTTCCGCGGTGAAAAAAAAACGAATAGGTGCCTTGGTAATGGAGGTTATTCTCTGCGTACTTAGGGGAAGCCCGGGCAAGATGAATATGTTGAGAAGGATGTATGGAAAGGCTAAAAACAACACACACTAATTCCTAATCAATAACAGTCTTTTTAATTTGTACTTTAGTTAATCATCTTTGAAAAATGCTTCTAAAGACATAGAAACAAACAACTTCTACATACATTTTTGATTACAAAAAAAGTGCCTATTATCCGTTTTGCCCGACCCCCTCGGGGTAAAACGGATACACTCTCAGGGCAAATAGGATATGTAAAGCAATTAGTGTTTGAATCTTCGCACTGATCACAGTAGTTGCTGCCTACCCCGAAATAAGAAGTGCTTACAATTCTCGTGTGCTCACCTCTTGCATTGGTAGCACTCTATCCAATCTTCGGAAGTGCACGCATCTATTGTTTTGGTTGAACTGTCAAGGCACGGCTGAGTTTCTCTTTCATCGATTCTATTTCATCCAGTAGCGCCATCTATTTGCGATTTATTATGCGAATGTATTTACAAACGAACAAAATTCGCACTCTATCTTTATATTATTAGTATAGAATAGCTATCGCCTGACCTGCGTTGCCGAGGTATCTAATCTTTTCCTGGAATAAAAAACAGGTATCGTATGTATTAATCAAGAACATATCCTAGCTGTAACTGGCATTTTTTTTTTACCCTATGCCGTCTTATTTGTAATTAAGAAACAAACATTGAGATATCCAAACTTCTTTAAAAATACAGCTTCAGCCAAGTGGTTGCCTCGCGTTCCGGGATGAAAAGTACCATTCCATCACTTTAAAGTAACAATAAGTAATATACCTTTCATGAAGATCTGTTCAGTAGTTACAGAACTGTGAGGTTACAAACAGACACTTAGCACTTATAATATGTAAGTACGACTGTACTAACATCAGTGGAACTTTTAACAAAATTCAATACTGACACACATTTATAAAAATATGGAATATATATGTATTTTTTTATTTAATATCTATAGAAACAATATTCTAAGTGTAAATACGATTATTGTAACATTATTGAGTACTCTTTCTTAATATCACATGCAATAATCTATCAAAAATCATGATGAAAATATATGAAAATATGTATAACGATATTAATATAACGATTCAGTTTAGGTAGCCAATGACTAGTAGGTATACCAGTACGTACATACCTGCCTAAGCAAAGACACGACCGTTCGTTCGACATTGGGAGTAAATAAAACAGACCACGTTTATTTGCTATCTGCAGTCCCGATAGCTCTTTATAGTTAGTGTTAGATCAGTCAAGGGGAAGATCGGTGCTCGTCCGGAGCGACAGGACGGAGACAGGTCCTGCCGCGCTGCTTGTCAAAGTGGCCGCCGGCGTGTTTGAACAACTAATGAGCGGCTCCCCGGAGACGGGGTGTTTGCTCCGGAACGCCCCGAGCGATCCTCGCCTTGGTTTTTCGTACAAATGCCAGGGTTTGCCGAGGTCCCCGCTTCGCCCCGTGCCACCCTCGCAGCACTACGCGGTGTCTGTTTGCTCGCCACTCGGTATCGTATCGGACTTTCGAGTGTAAATTGGAAAATTATGGATAAACGTAGTACCTACTACGTAACCAACGACACGTGAAATATGTGTATACCTATAGATTGAATTAGAGACACGAAAAAGTTATTCCTTTAGGTATGACAAAAAATATTATCTTTGGTTTATCAGTTAGGTGGGTAAACTGATGTTTTTTCTTCCATCGGACACCATCACATGCCATTGTTCAGTAACTTGACAGCTTACACTCTAGTAAAAATTGCCTTCAAACTCTGTAGTATTTTTAGCAACCGACCGAGCTGGCTTCTAAATGATTACCTACTTGAGCCAATAATTGCCGGCACCGACCACACATGGCGAATACAGTGAAACACACATACATTTTAACTTGTACCACCATTTATAACCTGTATTGCAAATAAAGATTTTGATTTTTTATTTTGGCTACCACCCTCAGGCCCGATAAGTATGAAAGCTGGTTTAATTGGGATGTGTCCTGTATTAAAGATAAATGATCAAACACTAACCAGTGTATTGAACATAAAAATATATACGCAAACATCAAATATGATCAAAATTTTATCATTAAAGTGATTTTTAAGTACCGATCTAATCACAAAGAGTGTGTTATTTGATGCTGTACAATTATGACGCCACAACGTGCTATTTCATACAAAACTCCATACATTCGATCGTTTTGACATTTCATAAAGAATTGCTGATTTGACATGTCAGGACACATCCCTATTGTAGGTTTCGGTGTGGTTACCTACTAATAAATATAGGTATTATCCATGTTAAAGTTTGGAATTATGTGACTCAATCACGCATAAAAAGCTGAACACATTTAGATGAAAGTACATTGGGAAAATATATTCTGGATTAAAATATAGAATTTTATTATCAGCATTAAATACAAAATCTGTCGGAAATGCGGGCAAACTGCGGGATGGAAACTTTTAATAACATATAACTAACTATTCTTAAATTGATTCTTAATCAAAATGCAAATGTTTGTGTGGACGAGTAGGTATTTATTTGTAACCATGCAACTCCGTAACAGTTAATAGGATTCAAAAAACTTTTGTATTTTTATTCATGAGATAAGAAGCTATTTACCCAGAAATAATGCATGATACCTTTAATAGTAAATATAACGGTACTCTGAAATTTCTTTTTTTTTTTTCATTTCAGCCTTATAGTTAATAGCATGACTGTACCTACTTCCTAAAAAAATAACAGGTTAATTATGCCGGCATAACGTAAGTAAATATACCTATTAAACAAAAGGCCAATGCAGACGAGCCCAGTAAACACTTATTTTCCTCACGCTAAAACGCACATACATATATGTACATAAAGTTTTATTTTCTATACATCATGTACAACAAATCTGTTACATAATTCTCCTGATTGGACTTATAGTAGGCTACATTTTATCAGGCTCTTGTGCTGCCATCTACTTCTATTTGCGCTAAATAATGTAGTGTACGCTTGTATCTATAAATGAACCACTCAAAGCTTAACAAATTTACACACCGAACTTGAACGAGCTTTAAAAAGTTCAATATTTCGTCCACAGATGGCGTTACAAAACATAATTCAAGTTCGTAAATTTTATTGAAAAATTGTGTATACTTTGAACCATCATGACAGGCCAGTTGGCTTGGTGGTTAGAGACCCTGACTGTCAAGCCGAAGGTCGCGGGTTCGATTCCCACCCAGGACAAACATTTGTTTGCATGAACATGTCTGTTTGTTCTGTGTCTGGGTGTAAATATCTATATAAGTATGCATTTAAAAAAGTAGTATATGTAGTATATCAGTTACCTGGTAGCCATACTACAAGCAGTACACTCTGCTTAACTTGGGATCAGGTAACCGTGTGTGAAGAATGTCTTGGGATATTTATTTACTTGGGATATTTATCATACAGGATATATTTTATTTACAGTGCCAAGTTATATTTTTTCATTTTGTCTATAGGTTTCTTTTCAACCACGTTCGGTAGTTGTAGTGCAGTATTATATAGGAACCTTGAATGCTTCAACAGAGTTTGGGTTTGAATCCCACACAGGACTAATAATTGTGTTCACGCCTGATTCTCTTATATACATATATATATATTCGTATTTATTTTAATAGTTGTATAACAATTGACGTATGTAGTGCCTATATTTGAGTTCCATAGTGCATAACCTAATATATCAGATAGCCCTATGTCACATTTATGTTTTGATATAAAGGACGTATCTTATGAAACAAATAATAAATAAATATCCTAGGATTTTCTTAAAACATCTGATCCTAAGCTAAACAGAACCTTGTACTATAGAATTCAGATATACTAACATCAAGAACCTTTTTCTAAACCATCTTTAGGTAGATATGTATTTACACCCTATATTATTTCTTTGTATTAAGTATGTGGGTAAGTACCTAGTAACGAGTAGTTATTGGTATCTAATTATCTATCGTCATCGTCATCTGTTCGAAGATGCTTCAATGATTGATTTGTACTTAAATAACCCTTCATTTAAGTATAAAATGTTACTAATGTTTTATGTTGCACGGCCGTTTGGTGAAATGAAAATGAAATATATTTATTCAAATAGACCTTCATATGCCAGGCATGAATGGTTGAAATGTGGGTACGATACACACAAGATTTTGTGGCACTTCGAGGCAGGGCCTCCATCACGGATTTTAATTCCAAGTCTGTCGCTATTTTGTCCCTAATTTGTCCTATTTTGTCCTCGAATATCAGATTTTGAAAATGTGATACTTTGTGACAAAATTGGACAAATAAGGGACAAATTCTGGAAGCAAACATATCTTTGCTAAGTGCTCTGGTTGTTGAGATATGAGGTAGTATGGCGGCGGTACCTAAAAACCCTTATAACTTTTGAACCAGGGCGCGACAAAATCTGATATTCGATGATAAAATAGCGACAGATTTGGAATTCAAATCCGTGATGGAGGCCCTGCCAGGAAGTGCCACACCACAAGATTGTGCATCAAGAGGTATGTTTGTTCAAAGTCTGGGTGTAATCATAGCGTCTCATTTATTAGCTTTTAATAAAACATACTGTGCTATTTTTAGGATCCAATTTAGTAGCCTGAGGAGATTATTATTATAACAATGGAGGTGGTGAAAAAAAAAACAAAAATACCTGCAGGTAATTTTTAATTACTTTTATAATTAATAATTTTTACAATACATCCAGAACAGTAGTGTACTGCAACTATATGTAATCATTTATTTATTTAATAACAAGTACAGGGCAACATTTGTGCAATGATCAATTTCAACTCTAAATACATTGTCAAAACAATATTTTATAACAACTGAATAAAGTTACACAGACAACCACACCTACAACACCTGTTCTTAGTGCATAAAAATATATAAACTAGACGATATTGTGAACACTCTTTCAAACTTATATATATAATTAAAATTATGTTGCTTTGTAAGAGAACTGAGAGAGAGACTTGAAAGCTTGAATATTAATTAAATACAATAATTAAAATAATGAACATTACGTAGCGTAACGCAGTAGGTACCTAAGTAACTCAAAGCAGCGACGCGGTAGCGGTGCTTTTTGAGGTCCACAAAGTTTTATGATCACATACAGGTTTCTCCCCCATTTCAACTGCTATACAATAAATAAAGTTAGATACTAATTATGAGTGAGTTAATTTACATTTTTTTACGTAGCTGGCAGGCCGCAACTCTACTAGCCGAACATACATTACAGTTGCTTCGAACTATTATGTACCTAAACCAGGAAAAAGTTTATAAAACAATACCTATGCCCTATAAGCTAGTACTATTCTACTTTCTTTATCTTAACATCAAGTTTGGTCGAAAACAGGAATGTATAAAACATATGACTAGAATTTACTAAAACTTAACATCGACCTACATAAATAATTACCTTCTTTTAACATTTTCACTCAAATCGATAAAACTAAACACACCTCTCTAGGTACATTATTATAATTTGCTACAAAATGAGATCTTATAAATAAGTAGTTACGATAAAACACAAGACGTAAAGAATATAAATATTTACAGTACTTAATAATAGATTTCAATTTAGACATTTGCCAAATATTACTATTTTAACAATCATTTTGTTTCTATTCATAATACGTTCAAGGTGATCTGTTACTACATAGTGACATATGAAATTAATAATGTCTTTTGGCTTCAGTCTTACAAACAATTTGGATCTGCAGACGCACAATCGTCTATTATGTATAAGTATAAAACAATGTTGGCGTGAAATGTCTACAGTTTAATAAATAACGTAAATTTATTTATGACTAACATTATACATAAATAAATTTGAGATCAGTGGACAATAATTTTACTATTACCTTTTAAGTAGACACCAAACTTTAGCGGAGCTACAATTTTTTCACATCCTCGCTGAATTCTCTCTTGTACTTAACCCAGGTGCGTGATAAAAAAAACCTATTATAACCTGTGATCAGATCATAACAATGAACTCTATTTCGATTCATAACATTTTCATAATACCGATGAGATCGACTGACTTGTGTATTCAGGTGGTAGTTTCTGCTTCAAAACGCGTAACAATAGAAAATGAGTGTTTCCAGTTGGCTTTCTGAGAGCAATTTCTTTTTTGAGACAGTAATATTTGTGAGTATCAGAACTTATGACCAAAATATTTTTGGTATTAATAGTTAAAAACGATGCAATAACATTGACGGGCCCCTGTTTTTTTACCAACTTCTAAAAGAAGGAGGATCTTTATTTATTTAAGACGGTAATTGACACCTAATGATCAGAAGTGTACATCTTGTACATCAGTAGGTGTATTGGGGAGTTGGGTTTGTTCTGGTGTGGCTTGTTTGAAGGGTGGCGTGTGCCTATGCCGAGGCTCCTGTGGCTGCGTCTCCTGGGCAAGGACGCGCTCCACGTGGCGAGCCACCAGTTCGGCGGCGGCGGCAGGTGCCCGAGTCAATGCACACAGATCGTTCACCGACATGCGCACACGCAGGCCTCGAGCCGCTGCCGTGATGCACGCAATGGCTATCAACGAGGGCGGCACCAGAAGGAATTCTGTCTCTGTAAACAAATTAAATAATATAAATACAAATATCCCAGGACATCCATCACATGTAGTTATCTGATCCCAACATACCATCCCAGCATTTGAGTCAAATGATTTGACCATAACAAAAATAACCACTTTAACGTATAATATTTTGCAAACGGATCCCTGAATTTAAAAATGTTGATCACAAACCCCTAATATTTAAAAACACCTATACAACGACACACAATGGAATAGACGAGTAAAAAAAACATCCACGCCTTATGTATTGGAGGTAGGTAGTGCCTACCCGAATAAATAAAAACTTTCCATACTTTATTTCACAACTTTGTCGGCGTGATTCACATTTGTATAACCATGCCAAATTACAGATATTTACTTTAGTACCAAGAGTCACGGAGCTAAACCGCGGGCAGACGGACATGGCGAAATTATAAGGGTTCTTTGCTGACTACGAACCCTAAAAATGCTGCATTCGATGCGTCTATACAGTCAGAAAAACAATGCCTCTAAACAGGTTATTTTATGATGTTTACATTTTTTACAAAATTTCGTAGACATGGGCAAAGCTTCGGTCGCAGGTAGGATGCATCTGTTGAGATAATTATCGCGGACAGGTGGCTTGGCCACCTTGCATCTTAGCGTCCTCAAAGTTAAACTCGCCTACCACGTGTTGCATTATATATCATCATTATCTGCCTGCACTATTCCCAATCATTTGAGATCGACGCAATTGGTATGTATGCTTGGTCATTTATAATTCTGAGCATTAGATACATACGACATGTTTTGACAGTATAACGGCCGTCTGCATGACGACAACCTTCTTTTGTAAAATAATTGTATAAAGTATAAGGTGCGTACAACTCATACGACACAAAACTAGTAAAATAGTTATTTTAACATATAAACCAACAGTGTATGTTACTGTCCATGCTTAATAAGAGAAACCAAAATTACAAACTATCGAAGATAGAAAAAAAACGGTAGATCACGAAGAAAAGAATCAAGAAAAAAAAAACATTGCGTTACATTTAGCACAATTCGAGATTGGGTCTATTGTACGGCGAGAATAAGGAAGGAGAGTCGAACAGCTGCCTGCCAGATTTGTGCATTCCGTCCCCGTCTGCATCTTTATGTGTACCTACCCCGGGACAATGGGCTGGGAATAATGGTAATTTACATCTTAAGTCGTCTAGCTAAGGGCGCAGCTGCAATTTCGCCACAATCGAAGGAGGGAATTCTATTGTTCGAATTGAAAGGTTACGCAGCATTCGATCATAAGTCGCCTAATCAATAACTTCCGAATATATTTATTTTTGCACAACTTAATAGTATTTATTTTTGACCCATTATATCTCAACGAAGGGCAAAGACCTTAATTCCATCCCTCCTTCACTCTTCCTGGTTCAGCGCTCTTTTGGGTGTCTAATTCGTCTGTTTATCATCATCAAGGGTCCCAATTATCGCGCTTTAGACAATAATATCATACGTGGCATTCTTTACTAAACATGACAAATATTTTTCAAAACTAATTGAATTTCGAAATCAACATAGATCGCGCTATAAATTTTAATATGATTTAATTTATGTTCAAAGAATAATTCTAGGGCATATACCTACCTAGTTATTTTAAGCTATTTTCATGTAATGCTACGATATAAAACAATGAATAAACATATACAAAAAGGTAAATTGTAGTTAGTTACCAATCCTCGATATAGATTAATAAGTAGGTAAATTGTTATAAAAGTCCATCACATTTGCTATGGGTTTAGAATACTTTGCTACGAGTCCTAATGAATATTCGTAATCACCATTGAATTATTTTACATCAATTCTCTAACGGTGAAGGTATTGAAGCGAAACAAGTCGGTAGAATTATATAGGTAGTTTAAGTTGCATTGGGTATAGGCTGAGAACGGCATCGCCTCAAGCCAAGACGGCAGATGTGAAGACACCTGGCGCGACCCTTCCGCTCGCACCTCCGCACGGCATCGGCACAAGCGGGGCACAACCTTAGGGTCACTGCCCACCTACGTACACCCTTCTTTACACCATCGTGCCCTTATAAACTCCTTCAGTTTTTATTGAAGAAAAACAATATCGCAACACGCGAAAGCGTCATAATTTTAGTCAGAAAAAAATGCCCACTAATTAATTAACCTATGAGCACCTAAGCTTACAAGCTCGTTGCTAGAAGGTCAATAGCTAAGAACCAGTCTGGGCAACGCCAAGTTTTGATCAGTTATAAGCATTGATCCGTGACGTCTATTAACGTAGCCTGTACCTGTCATGGCAGCAGCACGTGTTATCGTATTAGATAGCTTATTAAAAATCAAAAACGTTCGCGGGTCCCATATCAGCAGTGATCTCAACCAACAGCATGGGCAGCGAAGCGTCGCGATCCGTTGCGCGACAGGTTGTCCGACAGTTGGGGACACGACATCTGCTGACCTGAGCCGTATCGTGCTTCTAGGGATCGTGCCCAAGACTTACACCCCCGCGTCTTACCCTTCTATAATTATCACAACCGTAATGTAATGACGCTCACTCAACAGACTTCGAGAACCGTTAAATACCGTTCGGGAAACCTGTCAGCCGCACCCCAATAGTGAATCCTAATCTACTTAATACAAACATAGAATGCAAAAAATGCAGGGGCTAATTGTGCGAAGCTAGTTATAATGCGTTATGTATACGCTATTTAGTTATTATGTCTTATTTTGAAAACATGTTTGGCAGTTAAACTTACGGGTACTTAGTTTTAGTAATATATTGCAACCATCAAAATGTTATTGTTATTATTTTTAGGATTTGGGGTGCAATAACTATATTATATCTCAATTATGTTCACCGTCAAACACACCACATTTAGTCTTGGTTTGACATGCTTTAATACTAGTTTATCTCAATAAAGCAGTTTCAAAAACTCAAGAAATATTCAATACTATTGTTGGTTTTAAGCAAATCGGAAATAAAATAAAAAAAGATAACACATTGGAATAGGTCGGAAGCTTAGAGCGGAAATACAAGACCGAGCATGTTCGAACTTAAATAATATTGTGATTTGAGAAGACGGTATAGCTAAGTATCGGGTTAGATAGGGAGGGTCGTAGCGAGCCAGGTGCGCGCCGAGACGGGGAGTTCTTTGTCAGGGACGTTCGGGGAGCTTTTGTCGCCGGGCTGGGACAAGTCAGGAATCGGGAGCTGTACAATGGCCGCGGGACGTCTTCGGGTATTGTCGTCGAGTCAGCTGTCGCGGTCGCGGTCGCTCCCCTGCCTCCGTGCCAACTAGTCTCATAAGTCACCTAACCCATGACAACTATTTGAAATAATTTTGGCCAAACACGTTAAAAAGTCACAGCATGGTAATAATAGTAGACTTCCTACCTGATTTAAATGCGTTCGTTAAAACCGGTACATAACATTACTTTCGAGTATGGAAAACTTACAGTAGCAAATAATACTAATTATTACTACGTAATGGTGCCTAATAATAGAAGACGATAAAGAAAATGGAACCAAATATTTATTAGTTTATTTAGGTAACATAAATATAGCGTATTATTTACTCAATGTCAAAATTACGCTATTGTTAGAAATAAAAGTGGGTTTGAAATAAAAGTTTGATGAATTAAGATGAAGGAAGTTTTGGGGTCAAGTCGTGTTATTAACCCTTTCACACCTCGAATAATGCACGATCAGTTACCGACAATTATTCTACTTCCGGCGACCGACACCGGTAGGACTCACCCATCTTCCATTTAAATCAAATTTCTCCTTGCATTACGACAACACAAACATTCTTGAATACAATCTGGAGACAGCAATTACAATAAAAAAATCATCCAAGATTGTTTTTGCTACTCCGATTTGGTGAAGCCATTAAATATTATACAAATTAGTAGATATGGTATTAGATCCCATTGGACCAAGCAACTGAGGGTTACCGGGTGACAGCTATAAATAACTCTTATCTGGATACGATGGACCATAGGGGCTTGCTTTCAGAGATATACCATGACCATATTGAAAAGCTTATTGCTTCATTAAAATGTTTTTGTTTATATATAAATATACTTAGTCACATTCAGACACAATTTTGACACTTTAACCGGTTTTTGGTTAAGAGAATACAAAACTTTTATGCGATGACATCTTTTATATCACAAAGGTTTAAAATACAGACTACCAGATGTGCAACGAATAAAAAGTCCAAGTGAATAACCGTTGCAAATATTTTTTGCAATGTTCAGTATCGAGCAAGCGCAACCCTTATTCAAAGTCATTATAACAAGGGGTTACTTCTGGTCAGGCCAGGTTCTATAACCTTCACTAATACCAAAACGACTCAACGCAAAGAAGGTATACAGATATAAGCACTATGTAGATAGCGAATAGTGCTTGTAATTATGTACCTTATTATTTCACAGCCCATGAATACATCGACCTTCATTGTTACATAATGATTTATGAGCTTCAGTACCTAGTATTCTTTTTTCAGGCATACATATATTTTTGTAGACCTTCTACTCTAAAATCGACTATGTCTACAATGTCTAGTGTTTGATAAAAACCAATTTTTTATGGGTAAAAATTTATATCATTTCATTTTTCAATCAAAGCACTTACCTGGTTCTTCAACATGAGCACGAAATAATCAAAACTTGATTTAACAGCCCAACATGAAAATCCTATACATCTCTCTTTTTGATAATATAAAAAGTTAGTTTTTGGAACGGGACTGAGGGTCAGTGGCTGTGTGGGGTGCGCGGACGCAAGGTGTGCGCGTTATCACTGCGCAAGCAGCATGTGCGCGTTCCGATACACGCGTCCACTACCTACCCCTACACAACGCCCTAAATGCTTATTCAGTCATGTGCTGTTGACCGCACGCATTACAATCGCATTTCTAAACAAAGGGAGGACCCACATTTGCCCATTACATTAAAAAACGCCATGTTATTACCACATTGTTTAGCGACTACCATAGGCATATATTAAACAAATAAGCACCAAAATTTAATTGACACTTACACTTATCGATTCGTGTTAATTAATGTAGAGGAAAGAGCCAACTCGACCCGCATGTTAATCTACTCACGTTTTACGGATATTTATGTTTGCATAAAATACATGCTGTAAGTTTACAAAAAAAAGTATGTAACCTCCTTGAAATGATTCTGCGCGGTATCGGCGACAAAAACTACCACACCAACCCATCTCTAATAATTATAACGCACCTAATATCGGAGAACCAAGCATACATACTGCGTCGACCCCAAATGATTGGGAACAGGACAGGCAGATGTAGAAAATGATGTACCCACCTGTGTAACAAACTGAAGTGAGTGTGAGGGCATGCGCCCGCACGAGTGGATTGGTGCGTCCCCAAGGCACTCGTGCCAAGAACGGCTCCACGAAGTCGAATGCCGTTGCTATAGACAACTGCCAATTCAACCGCTGAAGAAGCATCACTTCCCATTGCTGCAACAAAGAGTAGAAAATATCCTGAATACCGTCTCGCAAAAAAAACGCAAAGATTGCCCTTTGCATTTTGTAAACGTTTCGTCATTAGGGCACGACCCCATGTGAAAAGTAATAGTTTCCCCTTATATTATATTCATAGATTATAAAGAAAAACATATCATATAAGGTAGGCTTGTTTAACGAACTGCATTCAAGAAAGGACAAAATACGTACGTATTCTTTGCAATTGAATCGTAACCGTCACACTCGATGGATCAGGCGGAAACCGCAAAAAGTAGCGAATCAAGTTACAATTAACATAGTAATGTCGTAAGGACTGTAGGGTCAAACCATGGGATCTTTATTTTCACTCACATCACTTTCAAATACATTTTGGGCTGATCCTAATTGTTTTAGGTATCACAGTAACAGAATAAACTAGTCATGGTCTTCTAATCTGAAGCATAAGATAAGAATTGTAAAAGTACTAATTTATTACGATTCAATGTATATAGTTGGTATAATTGTGTGTTAAAAGTTAATTTTAAATGTCAAAAAAAAATGTTAAAAAAATCTTATTATTCGTCACTGACTATGACCAAGGATAGCTATATCATTAACAATCCAACTAAATATTACGAAAGAGAATCGTTTCGATGTTCTTTGAGGAATTCTTACCTATTATTAACGTCCGTAATATGATTAATGAAGTGAAAAAAAATCATAAAATCAGCTACCTCATAAAATAATTAAAGTACTAGAAAATTCACATAAATATATCAAAAATGACTGAGCTATGTAAACCCCGTTTATTATGAACTCATACAGAAGTGAATTGAACACAAATATTAAAATTAACTGAAAAATGGATCAAGTTAATTATTTAAAATAAAGGCAAACTGAGAACTTACTCCTTTATATAACATATTTTAAATCGCTTAGAAATACTCACTGTTTGTAAGTTCAATAAACTTTTAAAAACCGGCGAGATAAACATGATTTATCTGGTCATGTAAACTTATATCACAGAAATTAAGATAAGTAAACAATCGTAACAAATGTTAATGACATACTGACGAACGAAGGCATCTTTACGGCCCTAAATTTATATGTTAATTATCTTTAGATCGGAACATTAAAATTTGAGTCGGATATGCACCTTAAGCTAAAGCATGGGAAAATGGATTCGAACCCCACACCATATGACATCATTAAGTATGCGTGGTACGGTATATCGCTGGCATCGAACGAATTAATTGCAAAGAACTACTTATATACGCACGCAAGTATACCGATGTGCCATAAGGCCCTTGCAAGTAACCATACGTTTTCTCACGGTTGAAATTATAATATTGGACCTACCTATACTATTAAAAATTACTACATTACTTTTATACACGTTTAAAGATCTGGTAGATAGACTTCCGACACCTTCAAAAATTCGGGGGAATGGTCACCTGGACAGTTTTGGTAGTACATCAAGGGCATTTTATAACATTGTATGTATCTTAATATGGATTTAATGTCTTCTAATAATTCATATTATTATTACTAGACGTATCTAATATCAATAAGGCTTATATTATACGTAACACCTAAAACTTGATTATGTCCTATTGGCACAAATCTTACAAGTTACAACAGATTGCATCACCGGAGTTTAATATAGTGGATATTCAATAGATCGTTTTATAATATAAATATATTTGTCAAGTCATGTGACTAGCGTGTGAATTGCCCGACATAAGTCAGTCAGAATACATGTTCCGGACACAATATTCAATAATTGATCGAATCACACCTGCCCGTGCGGCCAGAACGAGTGCGTATGACAATTTTGTTATTATGCCACAGTGTGGGAACCTCATTATACTGTATGGATGGTTTTTCAATGCTTCTTTTCCGTGCTACCTACAATTTGAGGTTAGGACATATAAGGGTCACTGGGATTTCGATAACAATGAAAACAACAAATGACAAACAACGATTACGTGTTTCTTTTACTAGTGACCCTAATTACTTAAAAGCTATCGTGTTATCTCTGAGATCATATTGTCCTCTACCCACATTTCCGTCGGAAGTTCGTAAGTAACCAATTCAGTGCTTTTCTTCGTCACACAGTGTAACTTACATACGTATACAAGGGCGACGAAGTCTTGGCAGCCCTTTATACTATCTCGAGGAAGAAGTAATTACCGGAAACTCGTAGGTAACCACTCTTTGGGGTGAAGTAGTGACATTTGACTTAGCTAATCGAATACATTCACTGTAGAATCAAACCAATAACTTGCGGTCGCCACTGTACAACTTACATCCTGTGCTTGGTCGCCGGAACTACTTGACCTTTTCGATTGAGGGTGACGATCAGGTGAACTTAATTCTACAACGTGTCCAGGGTAAGTAAATTCACAAGCTGATGGATAGTTTCACCTAAACCAGAAGGTTAATGAAAAGTAGCTTACCCTGACTTCCTGGGGATGTACAGAGTTGTCCGTGTAGGCACAGAGCAGATCCACTGAGAGTGGATGACACTGTCGGAACTTGGATGCGAGCAGCATAGCGGTAACCGCCAGCAGTTGCAGCTGCTGTCGCGAGATGGCGCGTTGGGCCAGAAACCGGTCCACGTAGCTCACCGTCAATGGAAACACCTGCTCCTCACACTGTTGCTCTTCACATACCTGCGATAAACAAAAACATTAAAATTAAGATCCTGTTTTAAATTACACTCATCGATTGAATCTTGAGCAGTAGCCATACACATCTGGGCATTGTACAAATAATAATTGCTCAAATATAAATTATACAATAGTTTGTACATTTTTTAATTTAATGTATGCTGATGCTGAGAGTCGTATCCTTAGGATCTACTATAATTTCGCCTAGTAAGTCCATATTTCAGTGTAAATGCCATATTGTTCAGCAGTAAAACGGCGCTTACATCCGCTTCGAAATATACAAATTTGTTTCTTGAAAACCAACATAGGTATTTCCTAAATATGTCTAATGTTGTAAATTATATTATAGGTACCATATTTGCAACACAAGATGCGAAAAGTGCTACACTTACTTTACCATACAACTTCATTATAATATACATACTCGTATAATATATTTCTACATTTAAGCCATTACGGTGGTAGGATACATGTATAAAAAGATATAAGAAAGGTACTGATTCTGACACCAGAACTTACTGTCCGACGCGTATTAAAATTCCTATGATCAATGAAGAGTAAAGCTTAGAAAAAATCTTATAGAAACTTCGTTTCATGGGCGCGGTTGTAAGGGACACGTTCCCCAGAGTTTCGTAATTCAAGTAAAGTAGTTACATTGGAATTGTGGTTATGAACTAATAGCCGTAGATATAGCTCACGTGTATAACAATGTAACTACTTATCATCACATGAGTGTAATATTCTTAATTTAATTTATAATTAGCCAGATCTGCTGACTGATTGGGAGCTGAAGTATATGAAGTATGTTGGATGCATAGAATTAATTAAAAAATAATTATTAGCTTTTTTTATTTGTGTTTACTAGCACTATCAGCTATAGTTAAAATTGATCTTCCTTTTACTTTCTCGATTGTCACATTTTAATCTATTGTGACTAAACATGTGGTACCTATGCTTAAGGATATTAATTAACCACACATCAAAGGCAATTGAATTTAAAAAAGCTCCTGCGCGCTATACTAGTGAAAGGAGAAGGTATCTTATTGTAAAAGTATTTAGTTAATGATTTTTGCTTCATGTCGGGGGCATTGATAAGGAATAAGTGCTTAGCCTAAACATATTCCATGCTTATGTTACTTGTAAGTAAACTAACCATTTAAAAGTCAATTAAACGCAATTATACCTACCAAAATATATAGGTAGCATCCACGGTAAATCTGTCTGTAGAAATGTTCAACATATTAAGATTGTGTGCAGAAAGCACTTTCAATAATGTTATGAATATTTGTTCCATGTTACAACATCTAAACCGAGTTCAACCTCCATAGCCAGCTGATTAAAGTCAATGACCTCAAATTGTTAGAGTACTTATTTCATTTCATGTCAACGTTGTAAATGTTGTATATTACAAATTAGTAAAAAAAATGTATATTGTAGTGCAAATTACATAAATTCTTATTTATGGAATCGCAGTGTAATTAATAGTATTTTAAATAACACTACCATTGAGTCTCCTACCTACATTTAAAATTACGATTACATAAAAAAAAATATGTACCAGTAAAATGTTTACATGTTATGCTTTTAGTATATTTAAAGCTAACCATTTTTTTTCAATAATACATCAAGACACCTCACCTCCAGCATCCAAGTAGTGACAACCTTCCTCATGAAGGGCTGTATATCAGTTTGAACGTTTTGAAAGTAGTCCGTATGCAGGGCGTGTGATCTCTCCAAGGTGAGAAGGTTTATCAGCAGTCGAGGGTCCCGATCCAAGGCTCGGTCAGGGCCAGCGACACACATGTCAGCTCTTCCGCAGCCACTGTTCTGGTTTCCGGAGTTCTGCATATTCTCTCCACAAGATAAATCCATTTTTACCACTGAAGCACTTGGATAACAACAAAATGTCTTTAAAATTGTTCTTAATAAGTAGCGATGCACTCGACTAGTACTGTGAGTTCGCGCAATATTTGTACGGTTTGTTTATAAAATGAACTCGTATCATAGCACGTGAACGCACTCCGTACAGCCGCTCATCGAGCGGCCAACAGATAAGTGTCAAGTATAAGGACTCGTAGCGTAGCGTAGGGCTGCATGGAGCGTATCGGAACGTGCTCTGCACTCCGCACCTCAACCCCCTTTGAATTTAATTTGTAGACGTAGCCCTTCGGCCCATAGCTTCACTTGGTGCTATTCATAATACGGGATGGATTACAAAAGATTTCAAATTTCTTTTATAATTTTTTTTGGTTCACTATGTAAAAAAAAAGGTTTCAGTCAACTAGCGCATCTTATTGTTGATTTGAAGATTTACTGGTGACATACGACATTTAACCAATGCCAATGAGGGAATGGTCATATTTGTAGGTAAATTAGTAATGGCGATAAATCAAGAAAATTGTACTTAATATTATTAAAAAACTACGATATAAAATTATAAAAAAGTGGTGATTAAAATGCAAGCCAGCAAGTAGGTACGTAGTGTATGACACACAGACAGGCAGACACTGAAATCTCACCATAAGGCTTCCTTTTTTTACCATTTTAGTAAGGAACCCTAAAAACTATATGTGCCAGTCACAATTTCCGTATAGGTTTAGCGTTGTTAAGATTATACCTAATCTGGCTAGCCTATTATTCTAGATCAAATGCAGAGTTTATTCTATGGAATCAAGATAACTAATATAGTACATATAGGTATTTTTCTTCTAAATAAATGCTTAAATGATATATTAAAATATAAAGGACTGTGACTTGGCTAAAACTAATATTTTAAAAAGAGACTGATGGTGTACCTAATTAATAACTGGGACTTTTTACCGTTTGTATAATTATGGTAGATTAAACTCGGATTGTATAACAATTTTAAGTTTCTCATATTAAGTGTACTATGTAATATTCTTTTGGTAAATAAATTGTTTAAACCGAAATGAGGAGATACTTACTACCAGACACAGAACAAACAAACACGTTCATGCACATGATAATTTGTCCTGAGTGTGAATCGAACCCATGACCTGTGGCGTTGCAGTCAACTGGCCAGTCGATATATTACATTCTAGTTACTCCACGTGCCCATCTCATTATTACAGCTAAAATAAAAACTCGTTGTTAATGCACATGGCTTTTATTTTAAAATATGTAGGTAACAGGCTCAATCCAATTCAAGTAGAGTTTATAATAGTATTCCTTTTTGTTATACAATTAATAAAAACATGAATGTAAAGTAATGTAACAGCAATGGTACGTGATAACAAAGAGGTCCTGTTCGGAGGGTGCACGTCACCGGACCGGAGGCCAGAGGGCCGAGGGCAGCTGCGCGTGCGCCACGCCACGCCGCGCCGCCCCGTTCGCCGGCTGTGCGCGAGCCGGTTGACATTTTATTACAAATCTGAGCACACCTGATCTTGGAGACCAGTCATTAAAATAATTCCTTTCTCTTTTCATACAACTATTGTATTTATACGAAACACGTGCCCGGAGTGTGCCCTCTATAAATTAAAATTTAAACTTGACTGCTTCTATTTAATACAATAAACCGGCATTTTTTACCCGAATTTTAAATTACATATTTCGTTTTTTAGCATTCACGCTTATCCTCCGGGCTAAATTCGATACCGGTATTATAAAAGGGAATAAATCTGGATACTGCCTTCCAATTTGTAATGTATACCGTTCCAATAGCAGTTGTTAAAGCGTAAGCCAAAACAGTGATTGAAAATCCGCTGAGTTGTTCAATTTGCTTTTTACCGATAACCATGACTAAATAGTCACTATACTCTAATGCTAATATTTTGCGAAAATTTCGCTATTTCCAATTCCAATACTTTAGTTAATTGTAATAAAACATCAAAGAAAAACAATAATTCAACAGTCAAAAATCAGTTTTCACTCCCATATTTTTTGTTTTTTTTTTGTAGTCGTAGGTATACGGTATTTTAACCAATTAAAAAATTACAGAGTTGCACAAAAAGGTTTTAATACGTTTTTTGTAATTGTATATGCATATCGGCGAGGAATTATAGGAGATGTTGCGGCGCCGATTCGTTTTATTTTCATAAGTACCAATAATTAATTGTACGATTCCATCGAGAATTTCCAATGGAAAGGTGATGCGTATTATTGGTAACCCGACAATTTGAAAAGTATACTACTTACTCTTACCCGTATTTCATAAACAGCACGTAAAATTGTTGTATGAATTTTCCGTCCGCCGATTTACTCCATTTATTAGTCATTAATGTTTTTTTTTTTGTTTCTTATGGTGAATATGAAATTCACATAAAGTTGACGTAAATATTAATTTACGATTAGATCACTGCTATACCTAACGGTGTTTTTGTTTTGGAGGGCTGCAAATGGGGCTTTAGGTGGATTTCGCGGTTCAAAATAATTCGAAAAATCCGAACAAAACAAATTAACTTATCCTTGCCTTGTGATATTCATACCTAAAGACGAAATAATATCTACTGAAATATTATGGTAGGGGTATATCAAAAAGATTTATATCTCTATCAAAAACCTACAACAAGTTTGATCATATGAAGTAAGGAGAAGTAAATCTTCTAAGTCTTCTTTATTTAGATCAATAGCCAAATAATTCACGCCAAGAGTTTATTCATCATAGCCAAAGAACTTTGGATGCTATCTGTGGGCAACGTTCATACCTCACCTCTAGCAGTTATCAGACATCGCCGATTAGAAATGTTTAGACGACATTTTAAAAACGGCTTAAAATGGAAAGTTAACTCCATGACGTTATTATACGTTAATCCCTACTAATATTATAACGCACCTTTAGAATTGAAGTGGCTTAATCCAAAATTCTTGTTTTTTGGTAAACACCAAAAATGTAATAGAAGAATTAGCCGTTTTGTAGATTTTCAATTTTATTGCTCTAGGTTAAGCGTTTATTTTTAATTTTTTTGTTATTAACCGTAGGGTAGGAATTGTTTTAATGATTGGACACTAAACCTTTACGTATAACTAATTAGAACATTTTATAATTAGTCATTAAAAAAAAAATGGCACTTATTTTCCGAAATCAATTTAATATTATTGGCATATTTGACTTTGAGTCAATTTTTTACTTAACGATACATAAACAAATTGTGCCTATTTAAAAAAGAGGCGATTAATTTCTAATGTTTTATTTGAACATGGTGACAGATTTTACAATATGCTAGTTTAATTATTGTAGACTAATTAAATTAAAGGAAAGTGATAAACAGACTTTGGTTTCAAAATCGTGTATTTTGAAATTTTCCCTCACTAATCATCATAAAACACTAATCTACTGGTACTGCTACCAACATAACATTACCACCTGGTATTCAATTAAAGTAAGTTTATAAAAATCAATGGTTTGAAATAATCTCCAAATACTATGTAAACCTTTGATAAAATAATATAAAACAATGAAATACTTCTTATCAATGGAGTAGAAAAATAAGAAAGTAAAAGTCATTTTGTTATATTTGAATAACTGGCCAAAATATATTTATAAAAATGTCTAAGAAAGAATTTACGAAATAAAAAAACTTTTATCAAACTCAACTAATTAACATAATCAACCATTCACTTTTTTTAAATAAACAGCAAAAATAACATATCTTGATTCAACACTAAAATGAGATCAAAATAGATCATTAAGTTAATTTATTAAAAATAATTACTTAAAAATAAACGCGAGTCATAGAACCAGGCGTAGATACTAGGGATTGCTTTAGTTCTTATAAGATAATTCAGATCTTTTTTTTTATTTTCTGCAAGCACCATTTTGGACTATAAGCATTCGTTATTGTAATTTCACACGCTTTTTTCATTTTATTTCTTAAAGTCTTTTTCAGCATATGTATTTTTATAGTAAAATAAAAATAGCTCGTCTTTAACTAATTTTAACACTTTTATCTCGCTATCTAAGTCCCTCAAACCCACTGCATTTTTATCAACATTCGTTCTGCAACACATTTAAGTCTATAAAAAATTGTAACCTTAACTCTTTAACTCTAATTGGGGTGCCAGTTTTTCTAGCACCTCTTAGTAAAGGCATATATTGTTGCGGTTTGTCAATAGGACCAGATCTTAGGTTTCTCTTTATTTCTTTTCAATTAAACTATGTGCATTGTCTCCCTCTTTCTGTGTATGTCCCTTAATTCGATATTTATGCGTTATTGATTGAATGTTGTCAAAATGGGCCACTGTCTTATGCAGTGGCCTAAACTGCTATAAACTGGCAATATATTTATATTATATTTTGTTTTGACCAATACAATTTCTGAATAAAATATTAGATTTAAAGTTTTGTCTGCATTATTTTCACTGATGGGACTTTAAGTAATCAAAAACGCAGAAACCTATTTCAATAGCCCCTTTATTACCATGTCTTCTTTTCCAAAAGTAGCAATATACTTCTTCATATGCACCTAGTTCACTATCGTTTTTCTTTTTATTATTATGTTTTGATTTAGAAGCTAGTTCAACTATTGTAAAATTATAACAATTAAGTCTTGACCTATAATAAAAAGATGAAACATCGCCTTTACGACAGGTCATTGCAGCTTCGAGATCATAAACAGCACATTTAGTTTCGTTAATAATACATATTCATATATTTATATCTTGTACATTAGTCTCATAAATATTTTTTGGCCTTAAAAAAAGCTTATATTAATTTCAGTTGTAAATATTAAGTAAAAAACCCAGTACGCGCGTGAGACTTGTTTTGATTATTATTAAAGTCCCTACATATCTCTTTTATACTCTTGCTGCCATCCATATAATCTCTTGAAGTAGAAGATCTTAGTTAATGTGATTCTATGCGCGGTAGACTATTAATATGGTCCTTAATATCTTGTACAAGACTTGGGTTAATCGGGGCTCGGCTTCTAGAACGCCCTCTAAGATCTTCCACAAGGCCATTAGTTTTCAGTTTCACAGTTCTTATCTGTCTCTCTGTAATACGAGTATCTAGTGTATTGATAAAAAAAGGTTTTACAAACGCGAATTCTTTGGCAATCAGCTGTAAAATAAATGGCTTTGTTTGGTTTACGAGGATGGGCAGCATTTTTGTACTGATATTTTGGTTTCACCTCCATCGTGCATGCCTTGATAAATGATCGCTTCAAGTCAAAATTACTTAGCTGCCAATAATAGTCGTATATTTCGCTCAGGGGTTATGTTATCGGAACAACGAAGTCTACAAACACAATTACTTTGTTAGATTTAGAAAGTGATTGGTAGGCTTTTCCGGTATTTCGAAGAGATTTAACAATATTTTGTTTCCATTGAGACGGATTGCGCAGGCGCTTCCTAGATTTTTTATTCTGAGGAAACAATTGCATCGTCACCATCATGTGCCCCATCCCTGTCAGACGTGTTGGTTGATGAACTGAAAGAGCGTCGTAGCGATGAATCGTTGTAAGTCGGATCAGCGTCACTCAGATCGACTTCTGATTGCAAAGAATGCACAGGTGATTGACGGTAGTTTATGTCTTTATCTAACCGTATTTTGCTATTTGAGGGCTCGGCACAAATTATATTCGTGTAATCGATTTGAGTACCTGACATGATAGAAGGTGAGCTATTTATTTTCATTTCGTCTCAGCTTTGCTTCGGTTATGTAAAAGATTTTGATGACGACGACGTTGTGCTGGAACTTGAAGATTATGACATAGAAGAAATGAAATGAAAATATTTTTATTCAAATAGGCCTTTCCAAGCACTTATGAATAGTCTGATTCTAATACCGGTTCGGAAGGTTGTTTTTTACTGAGAAGAGCCGACAATAAACTCAGCAATAACTCTTTTTTTTTTAAAACCAACTTAGCTTTATTACATAAAATCTATTTAGTCTCACTAATAATACCTGTGTGCTATCGCAAAAGTGAAGAATTATTGAACAATAATATAATATTATGAATAACTAATAAAAAAAAAAATAATAATAATAATACAAACAAACAACAGAACTGGATGATGATGAACTACTGGATCGATCTCTCATGTTTTGTGATGTTTGTTCTTTGATAATTGGATTAACGCTATTCTCACTGCTGATTATGGACGTATTGTTAATCTCCTTTAGAATCCGTTGTTCAGTTTCCACTTGCAGTAAAATTTCAATTCAATCTAGGACTTCCATCCGTCGCCTTATCCAAGGGTATTTTCTAATAGTTTTCCTTATCACGCTCTTTGGATCCATTTTAAGCACTAGTATAACCTTCTGCACTTGCTGTTCTCATCTCTTCACCCTGTTCATGCATAATATTTCATTCCAGTTTAATAGATGCAAAATAAGATCTGCACTTCTTTTCATTATTGATCTCAAACTTTAACTGAAATAAAAATAAAAAGACTCAACTCAAAATAAAGCTCACTAAGTCTCATATCATTCAGTAAAGAATAAACATATTTACCTATACGTCTCCGTAGTCACAAAATTGGTAGTAAAGTAAAGCAATAATATAAAATAAGGCTCGATCATTTAAGCAATATTTGGTAATAAAATGACGGCAGTACTAATACGACACCACAATATTATAATCATTTAGTATTGAAACGCCCAAAACCAAAATGAGTCATTACAAAAATATGTATCAAAGAAATAACTTACCTTGCGTTTAGTATTAAAACTGCAGATTACAGTTTCCGCCCTTTACGGAGCAACCGCACTACGTCCAGCGTTTAGCACTGTTGACGCAACTTTGAATGAGATCCTTCAATACAGAGGGATGCGCGGTAACCGCGTGATTTTAAAGAGACGGAAATAGCACGTTTGTCCTTTTCTGGACTAAAATAATCTATTTATTTATAATAAACTGATAGAATACATGTTTATAAGTAATTTCATGTACAAAAGTCATTTTCTTAAAATTTTGAGTTATGCCACTTCAATTCTAAAGGTGCGATAATATAAATGTGAATGTAGGTAAGTTTGTTTGTTACGCTTTCACGCAAAAACTACTTAGCCGATCATCATGAAACTGTGTACACATATTCTAAGAGGTATTAGAAGTAACATAGGATACATATGATATATTTTTGTGCCGGGAAAATGTTACATCCCTCGGAAACGCGGGTGAAACCGCGGGGAATAACTAGTATGATTATAATATGACATTCTTATTTGTCAAAATGAATTTAATAATGAATTTCCGCTGCTGGCAAAGATGCATTGATTGCATGGGTAAAATTGATTAAATAAAAAACTCTATCCTAAACAGAAATTTCATACTCCGTCTACCCATAGAACCATCTGAGAACGTTTCGAAAGGTACGAAGTAGTCTCCGTGTGCATATACCGTATCAAAATTTAACATTTGGTGTATGTCTGGGATTCTCCGAGTGGACAGTTCCCGCGGTATATTACAAACATATCGCACCCGCCACATGCCATCGTCAAATTATGCCGCCACTACGTTCCTAACCACTAATTATTAAGTTATCAATATTTTGTCAACCCCTTCGTTAGTGTTGAGTTTATATGGAGGACCATATAAACCAAATTAGACATAACATAGATACCAAATTTAACCTCCAGTGGGACGTTTGATCCTGTCATGATAGATATCGCTGCAATCATGTTTTTCATTACCAAAACATTAACAAGACGGGCTGAACGGCTTGGTGGCAGTTGGGTACCCTGACTGCCACGCCGCAGGTCGTGGGTTCGATTCCCACCCAGGACAAACATTTGTGTGCATAAACATGTATGTTTGTTCTATGTATGTATATGGACCTATATATATTTTATTTGTATGAGTATGCATTAAAAATAGTAATGTGTATTAGTTATCTGGTTTTCATAGTACAAATCTTCTCGGTTGCCGTTCCGATAAGTAGCTGATTCTGTGGTCATAATTTTTTTACTGTGGTCAGTCACACAGCATCAGCAGCATCCCGAGGATAATAAATTTAGGAAAACTTCCTACTTCTGACCATAAAGGAACCTGTACTATTTTCAAAATATTTCAGCTCTGATTTTGTTAATGATACTAGATATTTCTTGTTATTTATTTCTAATATGAAACACAACTACGGTCACACTCAAGTCAGTATATAGAAGGACATCGTAGCAAAAGTCTGAAAATTTTACGAGATCAAAGGTTTGGGCCCAGGTGGCATTCCTCCTTTTTTCTTTAAGCTATCCGAAGTTTCGATTCCGTTACGTAACCTATTTAATAAATCGCTAAGTCTGGGAACTTTTTCACCTCGCTGGATAGCCCATGTGATAGGGAACTGTCCTGTATTAAGGATAAATGATCAAACAAGTGTATTGAACATCCAAAAATAAACGAAAACATCAAATATGATCAAAATTAAATCGTTAATGTGATTTTTAAGTACCGATCTAATCACAAAGAGTATGTTATTTGATGCTGTACAATTATGACGTCACAACTTGCTATTTCATACAAAACTTTACAAACATTCGATCGTTTTGACATTTCATAAAGAATTGCTGAATTGACATGTCAGGACACATCCCTATTCCTATTCACAACTCTGGATCCAAGGCCTATTGTGAAAATTATTACCCAGTCGGTATCGTCTCTTGTTGTGCAAAACTTTTTGATACAATCTTCTAAATACATAAATATTTGCAGAACATTTACGAAACAGTCTCGGTTTTTCTAAGACATTTGATACCTAAATCATTCCGCCCTTTGTCGGAAACTAAAGTATTTCGGTATATACGAAAATCTTCTGCCCTGAACTGTATCATATTTCTATTGAAAATTTCAGCTTGTTAAGACCATAAGCAGATTTTTTCAGGGACTCACTTCTTTACCTTTCATTGTCACTTCCGCTCAAGGGCCATCTATTGACGACACAGTACGTCTGGCAGAATTCTGATCTAAACAAATTTAGCCAAAACGATCGTCACGCAAAAAAAAATGAAGGACCTAACCTTGGACCCCGCTTTATCATTATGTTTATTTATGACCATATTGGTCGGCTATATTATTCCTGTGTGTAAAACACAACACTGATGACTCAAAACATTTTTACATAAGTTACTAATTTGAATGATGCTAGCAAATTTATGGGAATATGATTCCAGGCAGAATTCATTTCACATTCTGGTCTGGTATCTGATTAAATTTGTCCGAGTGAGCTGAATCGCTACTGAACTGGACATCACCATTACGATAAATATGACAACATTATTTCACAGTGACATTGACACCTGTCATTTTATTTCGTTTATTTAAATTATTTGCACAGTGCACTTTTGTTTGTGCGTTGCGTTCGTTTCGTCAACAAACTTATGAACATTCTATCTACTTATCTGCATGAAACCTTACCATCTATATCATCTGAGTTAAGGAATCAATGAGAATACTATATTACTTATTGAATCATATGTGATACTTTCATCTGTGCGGTGCGATTGATTTTACATAAATCGTCTTAAAAGGAAATCGATCTAAAATCAGACAAAGCTATGGCTTCAGAGAAAGATCCTCTAGTTAGCGAAAGATCTGGTACAGTCAGGGAAGTAGGAAACCATGCAATTTGGAGTTTATCATCTTGTAAACCAGGTACCACTTACACGAATATCCATATCAATATTATGAATATCAAAGTAACTCAGTAGATGATAGTATTTCAATTATGATCGGAACCATGCTTGGAAATCATAACATTATTTTATTTTAGGTTTTGGTATAGACCAATTGAGAGATGATTGTATGGATACATATTGGCAATCTGATGGTCAGTTACCACATCTTGTAAATATTCAATTTCAAAGGAAAACTATGGTCTCACACATTTATATTTACACTGACTATAAATTGGATGAGAGTTACACACCCAGCAGGATATCTATTCGGGCCGGGACACACTTCAATGATTTGCAAGAAATTGAAGTTATAGAATTGATTGAGCCAAGTGGTAAGTGAGAAACAAACTCAAAGCAAACCAGTAACCAACTTACAATAATAATTGGAGGTATGATCATAAATGCCCTGTTGAAATTGGTTGACCATGTTTTCAAATTCAATAAGAATTCCCAAGTGAAACTCAATGGACAATCTTAGTTTGATAAGTAATTAATAACACAAAACACACAGGTTTCTCTCTACAAAAATGTTTACAGATTTTTGACAACTCTCAAGCATCATGATCATACCTACTGGTGTGAAGATTTTTATATTTTGTATTGATAATAGAAGTTAATATTAATGATGCAGTTTATCATGTTGAAACAAATTAAAGTGTATTAATAGATTAAATACCAATATAAAAACTAGCTGTTGGGTGTAGATCACATGCTGTGTAGGTCAGTTTAGTCACACCTACAACTAAACAGGATAATTTTAGTCTCTAAAACATGTTTAGACCAAATTGTAAGTTATATGTTGCTAGTTGTGCTACAGCACTATTCTACCTTTAAATTTCATCATAATATGTTGCTTCTATGACTTTTTAAAGTATATAAACATAGTCACATAGTCATAGCTACATTATTTGGATCCACTCAGTATTTAATTCCATCATGACCTGGAAATGCAAAACAAACAAACTAAGAACTGCACCAATCTGTCTTAATGAATAATAGCAAAACCTATTTTTACTTTGTTTTTGTTCCAGGATGGGAAATGATACCAATAAAAGATATACATGACAGGCCAATAAGAACATATATGATCCAAATTGCAGTTCTGAGCAATCATCAAAATGGTCGGGACACACATATGCGACAGATCAAAGTGCATTCCCCATGTGAACCCACATCTTTTGATATCAATAAATTTCGAAACTTTTCCACAGTGCAGTTCCAGCAATATGCTACAATTCGTTAATATTAAGATAACAATATCTCAAATATTTTATAACTAAAGATGATGAAGCCTGTTTTGAAAATTGTGTCATTTTTCATCTGTATGTATAGTGATAACATCAGTAATTTTCGTGCTTCGTCGGGCCGAGATGGAACAAATGCCATTAACTTAAATTCTACTTCTTAAATTCATAACCTTTCCAGTTTTTTGTCAAACTTAACCTATAGTATAAGTTTTGAGTTGAATCGATAGTGGTTGGTGTTCAGAGTCCATCAAGTAAAAACAATTATACCTAGATAGAAGCGACTAGATACTACTAGAAATATGCGTATATTATTAGGGGACAAATGTACAGGTAAATGCTTCTCCAGGGAAAGCAATCACGTAAAATTACATGACGTCGCTCGACACCTAAGCACGAATATCTATGGCAAGCGTAGCGTCATCGTATCGAAAGCACCAAACAGCTAGTTTGTATAGAAAATTTAACATCGGCTATACCGTGACGTTGCGCACTCGATACGATGACGATACGCTCACGATAGATGTTCGTGCTTAAGGCACAGGGGATTAGTCTCACTCAGGACTTTTTTCGTCCACATTATCTAGGTAGTCATGATAGAAAAGGCATAAGCCTCGCGGTGACTGGCATATGTGCAAAATGGAGCGAGCTTGCCCGCTATTTCTGGAGACAAGTGTTGCGAGCTGAAGAATAAGCGGTATAATTAAAAATAAATTTTAAGCACATTCTTTTTGACTCCATCGGTTGCAAACCCGTTGATTAAGCTCTTGGATACTTCTTACCGAGTTGTTATTGTAGGTAGGTAGCTATAACCAAATAAATACACAAAGATAATGATTTATAAATGTGTTTTATTTAATATAATAAATGATGTTCACTCTGACTCTTCACTAGCATCCTGGAGCCATTCAAAAAATTTCACCAATGATGCTTGATTTACAATAGGACTTTCAAGGTCTTTCAAATCTTTATACCATTCTATCAAGGAATCTTCATCAACTATATCTGATTCATATAACAAATGTATAACATTACCAGATTTTCCTTCCAGCCATTTACAATTGATGCAACTATCCTGAAATTAAACATTTTGTTAAACCCTATTTTTCAAATACAAATTATCATAATTTTATTGAAATTTATACTTACTTCCACAGCTCTCAGACAATCCATTATTGATGATTTCGTTTTAATATAATTGGCTATCACGGGTTGGAAGTACTTCAAAATGTCTTTGATAGTGTTTAGGACATTCTTGGTTTCAGAAAGGACTGGTATACTGAGTAATGCCCTTACAACAAAGAAATTTACTTCATGTAACTGTATATTGTATGCATATCTTGATGAATTCACTTCCAAAATTAAGTAGTCACATTTCAATTTCTCTTCATATCCTCTTGCCAAACTGTCAATAACTTCTTGGAGGAATACTGAAATTGATAGAAACAGAACATTGAATACAAAACATTTATTGATTTGTATACATAGTGATTAAAAAAGAGATATAAGCTTTAAACTTAAAAATACATATATTGATTTTGAACTTTAATAACATTGGGCATCTATGGGTACGGCAGTGCCTTCGTCGTGTCAGCAAAGCCAGTCAAGAATGCCCAGTGGCCCGATTCCACTAACTGTCACTTTAAACCTTTGTAGCTTCAGTAACTTTAAATTTGACCTTCATAAGTGCCCTCCGAGGGCCTAAACTGAATAAATGGTTTTGAATTTGAATTGAATTTGAAAAAAAAACAGTATCGTTTTGGTTTAGCTGATGTCAAAAATAGGATCGCGCATTTTTTAAACTTACGTTTGATGATTCACTCGACACCGATACAAATTTAATGACCGACACTTTGTGCGTGTGAAATGTGCGATTTTACGGTGACCATGCTGACTCAGATGGACCTTCTGCTTTCTTTTCAAACTTTATGACATACATGAAAAAAGTTACAAGCAACCAACATGTTCATGGGAACAAATGTTTGCCCTAGATTGGAATCGAAACCATAACCTGTGGCATGACATTCAGCTCATCTAGCTACTACGCTAATCTACCCTTCAAGATAACATAATAACTTAAAGTACATATAACATTAGCTTACTGTTAGTGTCATCTGGAACTGGCGAATCTGGTAAACTTGATTCAGCACTGCTATCAGATGAATAACAAGAATCACTGTCACTCCATTCTTTTTCAAATCCAATCAATTCATCATCACCACTACCCGAAGATTCATTTTCCCATTCCGTGCCACTTTCAGATGTTGATTTTAATAATGTCTTTTCTGAAAATAAAAAATATTGATCAAAGATTCTATAGTTTGGACTATCTGAAATAATTGTTGTTAATGGATTAACAAAAAATACTCTCTAGTTACCTTTCTCAACCTCTGAACTTTCAATGGCACATCCTTTCAGTTTACTTCCTTCTTCCACCTTAACATTTGATGCAATAATAGTCCCACCTTCCAGAACTGAATTTTTCTCAACAACAGAGCTTTCATCAATAAAACTATTGATTATCTGACAGTTGTCTTTGATGACAACATTATCCATTAAATGGCTTCCTTTAATAATTACATTATTACCAATCACACAGTTCTTCCCAATAATTGACTTGGACACAGTGGTTTTGTCACTTATATGTGTGTATGCTCCAATCAAAACATCTTCTATTAGAGCACAAGATCTAAAAGGTTAGAAATTAATCACTTAAATATAATACTATTTTGTAAATAAAGTGACATAATTTTAAGTGATTATTGGAAGTAATTATGAAGAATCTTTTACCTGCTCAATGTTGAATCCTTTTCTTTAAAGTTATGATTTCCCATAAATATATAATTGTTTTGGTATAATGAACCAGTTTCTATAGACAATGGATGCACCCAGCTGTGCAATATATCCCGACTGAAAAATATTCAATAAAATATTACTGGATCTAAAATTAAAATGATTATTTATAATGAAGAAAATCATTGACAACAATTCACCTCACCTTACAGTTTGATAAGTTTTCCAATTTGTAACAGTAGCTGCATACTGATTTGATTTCAGAAGGGTGTAATAAAGAGAACTCGCCAAGATCTCTTCATTGATAAGAATACCATGTATAAAATCATCTCTTGTTTGAAAATCAAAGTTATCAGAAAACAGTGGTGGTACTGAAGGTGAGCATAATGCAATATTTGCATCAGCTAGATTGTGGTGTAATTTCACTTCTGAATGATTCAACATGATTTCCTGAAAATAATCAATACAAGAAATAAACAGGATATTTGTAATGCAAGGCACTTTATTGAATGGTACAGTTTTAATATTACATTATATCATGAAAAAAACTCATACTATATATATAGGTACTTTAAACTAAGAATAACTTACCAGAGGCAGGCTAATTGTTTTATCCTTAGATTTAGGTTTGTATTTTTGATGAATGAGTACTTTGTTGGTACTGCCATCTGCTGCCAGAAAAATTGGCTTATCAGAAGTTATTAGAGGATGCTCCCATGACACTTTCTTATATACAAGTGTCATTGCAGCTCCTTTATCTTTCTTACAGGTTTGCCTTAAAAACAGGGAAAAGAATTGAAATTAGTAGACCAGCACCATTAAAGAGAGAATGGCTGTGTTTAGATAAAATAACAATTTTATATCATAACATGTTCTCATTATGCATAACATTGTGACGGGCCAGTTGGCTTGGTGGTTAGAGACCCTAACTGTCAAGCTGCAGGTTGTGGATTTGATTCCTACCCAGGACAAAAATTTGTGTGCATGAACATATCTGGTTGCTCTGTGTCTGGGTATAAGTATATATTTAAAAAGTAGTATATCAGTATCAGTTACCTGGTGACCATAGTACAAGCAGCACACTGCTTAATTTGGGGATAGGAATGACCTGGGATATTTAATTATGTTTAACAGACTCACTTATGCTGTTCCAACAAAGAAGCAAAATTAATATTGGTGATACTATTGACTCCTGTTAATATAAAGTATCCTTTAGCAAGGCTGGATGCATCAACCTCCCTCATTACATCACCCATTGTTTGACAAGTGTCCGATATGAAAACTTGTACATCCATTGTTAAACTCCATAGAGCTTTTTCTTCAAGTCTCAATCTGTAATAAACATATTTATAATGATGTACTTACTTCTATATACATATGTATTTCTATGAGTCTATGAATACAACCAATTTTAGATTAAACTAAGTTATATAACAACCTATATATTATTGTTCAATAATTCTTCACTTTTGCCATAACACACAGGTATTGTCAGTGAGACTAAATAAATTTTATGTAATAAATCTAAGTTCGTTTTTGAAAAGAGTAATTGCTGAGTTTATTGCCGGCTCTTCTCAGTAAAAAACAACCTACTGAACGCATATTAGAGTCAGACTATTCATAAGTGCTGGTAAAGGCCTATTTGAATAAAAATATTATTATTATTATAAAAGATATGATGACACCTGATAATGTGGCTCTTATAAGTGGATAAATCCAAATGGATTTTGCAATGCATCAGATGTTAGTATTTATGTAAACAATACTTTTAAATGTTCTGTAGAATCATATTACTAGTGCTACTAATGACAAATTCAGCATAAAATTATAAGTTTTCTTAGATTTTAAAAATATTGGATTAGTAAAATAAACAAAGACAATCCAGAATGTAAAAATAACATTAAATATTCAGTGAAATGTAAACATATTCAGAATCTGTAAGCACTTGTATTGTGGCTTAAATGATCATAATGTAAGGACCTTTCTACTAATACAGTAATACTGAGGTTAGTGCTATAAATATGTATGATAGTAATCTAATACCTTGCTAATTAAAATTAAGATCTTGGAAACAGCTCCAACGATTTTCATGAAATTTAGTATGCAGGGGGTTTCTGGGGTGTTAAATCGATCTAGCTAGGATTCATTTTAGGAAATGTTGTTTTATCCGTCTTTTTGGGCAATGAAAACTGCTACGTTGATATGTCATTAGAAGGTAAAGTTTTCATGTTACATATTTTGTAAGAAATACTGTTATTGGGAGCCCTTTATTATCGCAGCTAATTCGTATCTAGGTATATATGACAGTGCTTTAAAAAAGAGTTAATGGTAGAAGTCACATTAGTAAAAAAATCACAGAGCAATACTCGGGCATCCAGATACTTATAATAATAGTTACATAATGTAGGTAAAATAAATTTAAGGCACTGGTAGAAAAATTGCTTAAAATTATGCAGGATTGCATCATTTTTTAATACTAGTACTACTGCTTCATGGTGGCAAGAGGTATGATGACACCACTTTCCCCAACAAACTCAGTTAAGAGCTCTACTACTTTTAAAATATATAAAATATAATATCAAATAAGGTATAGTGCTTACCTGACATATTCCTTTATAGAAGCTCCATGTCCGCAACAAAATAGAATAGTCTCACCCACTCCACCAAAAGCCAGAGACTCAAGCACATAATCTATCAGGGGAACTCCAGCAATATGAAATAAACCCTAAAATTAGAATAAATGTGTTTCTTCAAAATGTAACTTCATTTATAGTATTTTGAATTATTAGGTAGACTAGATGCTTACCATAGGTTTATTATTACTTATGGGAGTAAAATTATTATTAAACGTATCCATAACCACCACAGCTTGAACAACATTTTCTTTATTTATTTCCATTCTTTACAAGTTTCTTTCTTGATTTGTTGATGCAACAGATTTATTCACCATTAACAAAATGTCATGGACGCGAAACTATTTTGAACACTACGCAAAATTTAAGGAGGTTAAATTAGATGTATAGCAAAACGATGGTACTGTAGTTTAATCCTCCTTAGTAAGTCACAGAGACAGGTTTGGAGTCTCAATTATATTCTGCATTAACTCAAAACATACACCATGGGTTGGAGTTTGGTTAAAGTCAATTTGGAGTCACAAACTAATAAAAGCCACTGATACTTCCCATGATAGAGAAAAAGACTAGTAGAAAATATAACTTCTTCAGCTTCTTCTTCCTTGAGAACAAAGTGTCAATGTGTCAAGTGGAATGGAAGTAATCGTTTTTTTTTTGGGAAGTAATAGACAAAGAGTATATAATCACTACGTTTTAGTAATAGAATCGATTACGAATACCGCAGTTAGACGAATTTGAGAGGAAAGCATAGGTTATCGACTATCGACTATAAAACAAAAAATCGTACTCGTCAAAAAAACTAAGGCATATTATTATAGTAATAATGTAATTTATTCATTTATAAAAATATTTCTTATGACCTAGAATCCTATCACTTTACTTAATTAAAAATAAAACTTTAAAATATATTTTAGCCGACTGAAGTCGTGATAAACATAATATAGACAACAATATATATGGATAGACCATTTATCTATCGTTTCGGAATCAGAGGACACATTCAGTGAGCAATAGTAAAGATTTAAACATATTCTAGAGTAGTAGAGCTCTTAGAGCAGAGTTCGTCCGGGGAAGTACTACCACCTTACCCATTTCCGCCGTGAAGCAGTAGTGCAATTGTATTACTGTGTTTCGGTTAGAAAGGTAAGGGGGCCGGTGAAATTACAGGCACATGAGACTTAACAACTTCACGTCTCAGGGTCGACAACGCATTGGCGATGCCCCTAGTGTTGCAAATTTCCATAGGCGGCGGTGACCACTTACCATCAGGTGGACCGTCCGCTTGTTTGTCGGCCCACGTGGTATAAAAAAAAAAAAATCTTGTTTGTATACGTAAGTATGTATTGATAAGCATAAGATATTGCATGGTCATCAGTTCGGTTTCACGAAGGGAAGATCTACATCCGATGCGGCAGCAGCATTGCTGAGACATATTTATGGCGCATGGGAGGATTCTCAGGATGCGATTGGCATTTTTTGTGATCTATCCAAGGCTTTCGATTGCGTTGACCACCGTACACTACTTCTAAAACTTGACTACTACGGAATTCGTGGAGCTGCTCATGATCTTGTTTTATCTTATTTATCAAATCGTCAACAAAAGGTAGGGATTACTGGCACAACATCCAAGGGCTCTTTAGTCGAAATGACATATAAATGACTTGCCATATGTTGTAAATGATCTCACAGATATTGTCTTGTTTGCTGATGATACATCATTAATTTTTAAAGTTGATAGAAAAGACAAAGATCTAACTAAAGTTAATCATACTATGTCAATTGTCTGTGGGTGGTTTGCTACAAATAATCTATTACTAAATTCAAAGAAAACTAAATGCTTAAGGTTTTCTTTACCGAATGTAGCACAAGTAGATAGCCAAATAATAATAGATGGGAGCCATATTGATCTTGTTAATAAAACGGTATTTTTGGGTCTTACATTAGACAATAAATTGCAGTGGGGACCTCAGGTTGATACTGATGCTGATAGCTGCTAAGTTAAGTTCGGCTGCATTTGCTGTTAGGAAAATTAAACAATTGACGAATGTTGAGACAGCCAAATTAGTTTATTTTGCATATTTTCATAGCCTCTTGTCCTATGGTATTTTATTTTGGGGAGCAGCAGCGGATATAGAATCAATATTTATTATACAAAAAAGAGCAATTCGTGCAATTTACGGTATGGGTCCCCGTGAATCATTAAGAGATTTATTTAGGGAAATAAATATAATGACATTGCCTTCATTATATATTTATGAAAATATAATGTTTATACGTAGAAACATAGGAATGTTTGAGTCAAAATTGGATATCCATAATATTAATACAAGACAAAGGGAGAAGTTAGTTGTTCCATATTTTAGACTAACTAAAGTAAACAAGTCATTTCTTGGTAATTGCGTTCGATTTTATAATAAGATACCGCTTTCAGTAACCAAAATGTCTGATCATAAATTTAAAAATTATATTAGGAAAGTTTTGAAAGAAAAAGCGTATTACAAGGTGGTTCATTATATTGAAGATAAAAATGTATGGAAATAGCTGCTCTCTGCACAGTGCACCACTAATTTTCTTGTTTAAGTTGTAAGTAATTATTGTCATTTTCTATTTTGTAGTCTTGTTATTTCTTTTTTTTGTTTTTTTTTTTGTTTTTGAATGTTAGCTTTATTAAGTATTTTGTAATTGTTAAATATAAAAATATGTAAAATTGATGTTATAAAATAGCCAAAAAGTCAGAATAGATACAAAAGAATTTAATAAAATAAAAAAGAATGTAACCTTGCTGAGTTTCTTGCCGGTTCTTCTCAGTTGAAGGCTGACTTCCGAACCGGTAGTAGCTTCAGTAACTTTAAATTTGACCTTCATAAGTGCCTTCTGAGGGCCGAAACTTAATAAATGGTTTTGATTTCCTCATCATTTGTTTTATTAACCACTATCATACTACTTAACATGACAGTTTTAACATTCTTTTTCTGAGTCATATCCCTAGCAGAAAATGAATATTTTTATTTTAGACATAGTCTGTAATTTCGCGTTCATGAGATATTTATAATTTTTTTAATTATAAGAAAAGTTATTGGAGTCAAAGTTCATCCTATAATAAACAATAATCATACATGATAATACACTTTTTTTGACAAATATAGAGAACCTTCGTTATATTATAGTATTTTCGAAAATACACCCAAAATTCAAAAACATTTATACAATTTAAAAGATTTCACTAATGAAGATCAAAGTTACTGTAATGCAAAGCTAGGCACAATACCGTTAATCATTAAAAACGACGTAAACATTTCGCGTAGCGGATAAATTTTATGCTAACTTAGAAAAAAAATATCTGCAGGCGAACAAGGTGAGGCTGATCGGCGTTGTGACTTCGGCACCTCGTCGATGGGTTTCACTTTTGGACTCCATTGCTACTTCAGATCAGGCAGGGTGGAGTCATCTTGTTAGGCTTAAATAAAAAAATAATCTGTAATTTGAAATTTTACCGCTAAGTAATACTCTAATGCCACCCAAATCTTATTAATTTTTGTTGTCTTGACAAAATGTTCATTATCAATTTCTTTTTAAGTAAATCACACCACGACATACCTATTAAATGCCATTTCTATCACGAGTAAACAATTAACGTTAACTCCCATAGGTAGATATATACACGCGCACATGAAAGGAAGTGGTAGGGTAATCTCCGGAAGGTCAAGCCTAGGCAAGACCTGAAATACTCGTTTTCCTCCCTTCGTGGTAGAAAACGGTTATATTACATGTATTACTCTGCCCACATTCGTGCAAGTGGCATAGAAAGATGGGCAACAAGTAATGAGGATTTAGATAATAGGTAATTCTTTGTAGTATGTCGAAGAACGAATTATGGAAGGGAAAAAAAGTTATAGGTAATTTGCCGATATATTCACATACCATATTCACTTATGGAAATGTCGAAATTGTGTACATTAGTAGGTAAATACACTAAATACCATAGAATAGATTGGAGAGTCGAGAATATAAATACTATTACCATGTACTTACGTAAGTATTTAATTTTCATACGAATCACCTTTTTAAATTAGGCAGGCCTTCTCGTCACATATTTTTTGTTTTCCTAGTAGTTGCCATGGTTATGGCAGTCTAAGTTATCGATTAATCCCAGTAGTTTTTGTTGCTCAGTTCATTAACCATGGATTATGATTTAACTAGAATCGATTACACTATTTGTGGTATTACCTATCCTGATACTTTGAAAATTCTACCGGGAACGAACCAGAAATTAGATCAAAAGGTAAGTCAAACAAGGTAATAGAAACATGTAAACATAGGTTCGAATATTTTATTCTTGAACAATCGCCATGTCTGGGTTAATATATAAATTGTTTTTGCGTACTAGCTTTTGTTTTAAGTTTATTGAGGGAGGGCTTGACCACAAGTGTCTATTTTCATAAACTAATACCTAACTTAGGAGACTCCTAACGCATGTCAAATAGATAAGCTTAGTAAGGCCTGACTAATGAGTAAAAATGGGTATGACATACATAAAAACCCTATAGTGTCTATTCACTCTATGGAGGTCTTCCGGAGATGGATGTCTAACAAGAGTTCCAAAACATTATACCTCATTTATAAAATCTTTTTTTTTATAAATGACGATGCATAACGTTGTGTCCAGAACTTGGGTAAGTATATCAACGTACCACTAGTAGTTTACCTTGACACCTTGTGGTTCGTTAGGAACACAAGGAGGCAATGGGATCAGGGTTAATTAATTTCCGTGGTGTGTGCACGGAAATTAATTACCCAAATACACACATCAAATTTTAAGGGATTAAGGTGTGTTTTAATTATATTTTTTTAACCTATTAAAATTAAGTAAAAATATCGGATACCTCGGTGTACGACCGGTATAAAGCTCGAGCTTAGAGATTGGAAATCCTGGATTCGTTTCCCAGTTGGGACTAGATAGTCGTTTCTTTATCAGACATTAGATTGGTAACGAACGACGACTCACGACATGTCACGTTGAGAATTAAAGTATCTTCAGTGAAAAGTCTCAGTAATGCGACCTCTCCTTACCTCTTCAGGGGTACCGCACATGAAGATATTTATTTCACATAAACATCTATAAAAAGTTATGAGTTAAAATATTTTGTCGGGAGATGACACTCGACACATAAACTACTATACTTATATGTATAGTATATGAGGGCCGTACCTACCTACCAGATAATTCAAAGCACCATTTTCTATTGCATCAACAGTACTTATTTACTAATAGCTGTCCGCCGCGGTTTTACCCGCGTTCCCGAGTGATATCACATTTACCGGGATAAAAAGTAGCCTATATTTTATTCCAGGATATGCTCTATCTATGTGCCAAGTTTCATCCATATGCGTTTAGTAGTTTTTGCGTGAAAGAGTAACAATACTTATATACAAATCTTTCCTCTTTATAATATTAGTATAGATAGGTACTTGTACTTAGTTCATAATTTTTTAACATAATACAATTAGATGATAAGTAAGTATAGTAATAATGATCTAAATATCTTTTGATACAAAATGTCAAATCTCAAACTGTGCTTTGAGTAGATATTTTTACTTTTTTAGTTACAGATAATAGCTTCAATTACACAGGCACATGACAAACATTTGATACGTGAGCACATCCAATAAAACTTTATGAAATAAATTATATAAAATTTCAGTTTGCAATTGGTGATAAAAATGGTGTCCTACAGTGCCTCAATATCAAGGATGAAGAACCAGTCGTCCAATTTAAAACATTACCTGGAAAACCAATAACTTCGGTACAGCTGGCATCATCCAATGGTAAGAAAAAATATCGGCCAAGTGTAGGTCATAGAACATTTATACGGTGTAGGTACACGAACAACGTGTAAAGTTTCGTATCTAGGTACTGTGTCATTCATAAGTAAAAAGATACCTTTAGACGCCGAGTACCTAAAACGCAGTCTGCCAATTTCGCGTTATGCCTAGACCTAACAAGAGATTGGCATATTGATATTTAGACCTATTGCGTATTAGTCCATGAGCGAAGTAGGCAAATTGAGATTTTGGTTTAGTGCGTATTAGCTCAACGGCGAGGTAGGTATATTGAGCTTTAGTTCATGAGCGAAGTAGGCGAATTGAAATATAGGTTTAGTCCGTATTAGGTCAAGGGTGAGGTAGATATTCAAACTATCTCCTTACCAAACATCCAAATCAGTTCACCAGTTTAATCATGAAAAGACAGATCAGACAGACCCTTCAGATATAGACATTTTCATTTTTTTTTTAAATCAGCGGGACGTGCCTATCTATCCTTAAACTGCGATGATGTAAACTTTTGCATTGTTTTATTCCTAAATTCCCATAATGAGAAATAGGTTTATTGCGACATAGTCATATCGCTAAATGCCCATTCAGAGAAATAGGTTTATTGTGACATAGACGTATCTCTAAACGGGTAATACAAGGAGTAGACCTATAGCGACAGACAAAAACATACTTATTCCCAACGCTTATTTTAAATGGCATTGTGTCATAACGCGAAATTGGCAGACTGCATTTTAGGTATCTACTCAGCGATTAAATGAAAAGATATACCAAGTTACAATTGGGGTATTTGACTCATACTGAAAATAACGAACCCCTGATGTTCAAAGCAAATGTGCGTGTTCAATAAACTGTAAGAAAAAACTTTTTTTATACAAATGTGTATCTATCAAATTAAATTCTATGTTTTAGGCAGCCAAGCAGACAAAATATTTACAGCATCCGGTAACGAAGTTAAAGGATATACAAGGAAAGGAAAGGTCTTTCTTACCGTTGAAACATCTCTGTCAGAAACGATCACATCTATGTAATTATCGATTCTTTGAATAAATATAATATAGTTTTTGTGCGCAATGAAAGCTTCAAGTATTAACTTATAATAAACTAAAGATATTATAATGATCTCAGGTGCGTAGTTGGCAGCGATTTGATACTTTGCAGTGGAAGAACAGTGACCTACTACAGAGATCTGCGCGAGTTCAATTCATATAACTGTGAAGATAGAGTGCTTGATATCGCCGCATTTGCTACACCGAACGTAAGAATATTTCCGTATACTTACTTACTAATCTTTCTATAAGGAACTACTTTTTATTACTGATCAAGTCTATAGGATAAGGATTGGAAGGTATAAGGAAGGCTCAAGGATATAGATAGGCACAATACTATGCCTAAGCTGTTTGTCTAGAACCGTATTGAGAAGTCTGTTGAAACTATAACTTCGTGTGTTTCGCGGATAAATATAACAATCATAAATAAAAGGTAAAATAAAATTAAAGGAGACCCCATACAACATAATTTTTTTACGCTTTCTGCTCTGTATGAAATTATATCTATGTACAAAATTTACATTTTGTTACGGCACCGAGTAATATCAAGGCAATTATTAAAGTACCTAAGTGCAATTGCAACAAATTTTTTTTTAAAGAACCTTAAATTATGTTTATAGTTATTAAGGAGAGATGAATTAGTGTCTAAAAATAAGTAGGTATCCATTGCACTTATAACGATCATATAGAAACAAATTTATTTCAGAGTCCAAGGGTACGCCTCCTGGTCCTGATAGCTAACAAAGGAGCAGCTATCCTAGAAAATGGGCAGTTGGTCACACATGCTGCTATACCGTCAGGACCATGCCGTCTCGCAGTTCCACTTTCAACGCCGACAGCGGAAATTCGTTCGTTTTACGGAGCTGGAGATGGTTCCATAGGCATTATTAGTTGTAGGTTGGTGCTACGATCTGGGTATTCGTTTACTTATCGTTCTTGAAGTGTACCTAGTGCTAACTAAATTTTCCTAAAACAGATCAGTAATAACACACAAATGCTTAGTGGAAGGACGAGATTTGGGGTCGGTAACGTGTCTCGGTTGGTTCTTCTGCAACGGAAGTGTGCACCTTGCTGTTGGGCGCCACGATGGTTCTGTTCAACTTTATCTCATCGATACCGACAATCTTGAGGATAAGCCACGTCTTAAATTTACTTATGTAAGTGTAACAACTACTGTTTAATATTAGTAGGTAGGTACTTTTGTATAGAAAAGGTACCTATCTACTTTCTCAGTTATGGTGAGGATAGATTAATTTCTTTACCTATTTGTCGTTGAATATCATTACCTACCTACTACATACTTACCGATATATACATATATATTACCGATTTCTTGAATGAAATATAAAAAAATAAATAAAATAATAATACTTATATAAATATATCCTTGGATATGTTTTGACACACTGCTAGTGTTAACGGTGCGTTAACTCATATGCTACATACATTTTTTAGATTGTTACATAAATATATACCTGTACTTACACCCAAGCCAAGCACAGCATGTTCAAGTTCATGCAGACGAATGTAATACTGGGTAGGGATCAAATCCTTTACCTACGAAGGTTCTACGATTTATTTGCTGCTAAAGCCTACATGGAATATCTTAACTTTTTACTACAAAATACCTAACGCGCATTTAAGGACTTAAATTAACGACCTATGTACTTTCTTTCTTACCTGCTTTTATTTCTTATATTCTAGTTTTGCGGAGAGCCTGTTACGTCAGTGTGTGGTGGTTGTGTAGGCACAGAGGAAAATGAATTGCTTGTTGCCACTTTCTCTGGAAGGATATTTGCATTGAGACCAAGTCGGCTAGTCTCAGGAGCAGCTTCTTTTATCAAACTTTCGCAAGATACTCTTGGTGCAAGACGTGCCAAACTTGAGTAAGAACCTACTATCGTATATTGTTAAATGTTTTCACAATCTTTGTCAGAAAACCAATAAGGGATTTATTGGTTTTCTGTTATTTTCATAACATGTCGAACTATTTTAGAACAGAAATAGTACGTCTGGAGAAACAAACCGCCAACGAACGTGAAAAGTATCAACGTAGCACTCGTTCTTTGAACGTAGGGATATCTATACCACCTTTATTGGACATACAATACGAGGTATGCACATGATTAAACAAGAAATAAAGTAAAATAAACAAAAAATAAAAGTATATAAATATATTTTGATTTTAGCTATCAGGCGCATCATGTGATGGTTGGCAAGAGACAAATATAACGTCGGCAGTGCCATTGGATATGCTTTTTATTTATTGTTCCAAGAAATTAGCTATGAAAACAGATAGTGCTGCTGTTCTTAGCGTGTGCTCTTCACAGGTAATATTGCTTTTTTTCTCCCTTTAACCATCTTTCTGACCTGTGTTAATATATAGCATTGTGTACAGGGAACAACATCAGACCTACTTGCAACAGTAAGATGTCAAGCTGGCACTAGACGCGTATGGGTGCGTATGCGGCACATATCGGGAACATCAGCAACGACTAGGTCAGAACCATTGCGGGTGTTGATTTACGTATTACCAACAGGCGCTCCAAGGGTTGCTCGTTTAATTACACTAAGATTACCAGCTCTACCACATTACTCGCAACACGAAGATGTTAAAACAGATGACGAAATGAGGTGATTGTATATTTTTATTTAATTTGAAAGATAATAAAAATTTGGGCTTACCTACTGATAAATACTACTGAAGCCTTATACCTATCTTGAACGATTAAATAATCTAGCGAATACTGATTGTTATACCTATGTATGCTTTTACAATCGACTATAAGTTTCAGGTGTTGGTGTCAAGTCAGAGTTACAGGAAGCTTTTCTGTTGCTGAAATAACTTCATGGCTTACAGAAGCTTTGCCAGGTGAACTTCCACGACCAGGTGCAAATGTAGTGTTTGCTCGTTCTCACACGCTTTTACGAACAATTTTATCATGTCAATACCAGTAAGTACAACAGCTTGTGTGCATAAGTCAGAGGTGTATAAACACATATACCTATATTTACCTTTTCTTTTTTCCAGACGTGGATTAGCTGTATTCAAATCTGATAATGTCTCTACAATAGCAGTTATCAGAAACCTCATATCTAATGGTTCAGTAGAAAAGGGTATTCGGGTAGAATTTACTTGTGGTGTGTATGATGGATACTTAATTTATCTATAACTTTATATATCTGTTTAGACTTAAATTATTTTAATTTTTCATTATTACAGACATTCCTGATGATTGTTGTGTGAAATCATTTGAAAGCATAAAAGATCTTTTTGACTTGGAATACCAGAAGTTTAAGGACATTGCTTTGAAAAATGCCCTAGGGTTGGTACACAAGTATTTGTATGTTTCCTATGTTTTGAGAATAGAAATCTTTAATATAGAAATTTATTATTACAGTACATTAGATTTGGATGATAAAGCAATTAGTAATGAGGCTCCAATATTGTGTGAAGATTATCTTCATATATGGGAATCTTCAGGAGACAACATAATCAAAGCACATTTTGAAGAATTTGTAGGTATGGCTATATTTAGATTTTTTATTTGTTTAATGTTAAAGGAAAGAACACATTTATATGTTTATGAAGTATTTTGATAGCAAAATTAATACAGGTACATGAATTAATTATCTTATACCCCACTTGTAATTTATTTCTGGGTCACTTGTGACAGTCAGTGTTCAGCAACCAGCTCCTTTTGTAATTTTAATAATGTGAGCTAGGACTTGCTTAAGAAGCCAGGTGTGTACCTGTGGCCACAATCAACATGCTGGCCAGTCTCTCCAATAGTAACATGTGTGAATAGACCTTATTGCTGTTGCTCATATGAGCAGCCCTTGTATGACAAAACTTTTTAATGTGAAATTCACAACTGAAGCAGAGGTTACCTTTCTGACATCAGTTTCATTATAACAAATAACTATTTCATTCATAACCAAAATTGTTTTGTTAAACTTTCAAAAACAGTAAACATTAAAAACAATTCACATAAAACTAAACTATTTTTGTTGCTTTCAGAGGCCATTGTACAATGGTATGTGGATTGGCATGAATTATCGCTACATGCAGATAATTACAAGATTGAATCAACAAAACTATCAAATGCTCTGCAAGATTATCAATTAGATGTAGTTGTGAATATTCTTAAATATAAGCCAGCAGTCTTAAGCTTAGTAAAAAGTACTAATTATGTCGGAAGTTTTATTATTATCCTATTAACCAACAATTGTAGGATTGTCCATGTAAGGGTGTAAGAACATCACTTCAAAAAAAAACCCTATTGCATGTAAGACAATAACTTGCTTCACTTAACTAAATATTCAAATAGATTGTATGACAAATAATTTGTGCAGGTGGTATCATAACTACAATAAAACACCATTGAACTTTAAAATTAGATATACTTATATGTTCCTATTGACAACTAAGCTACATAACATTAAAATATGATAAAAACTATTTTTGAAAAGGATAGTAATCTAAGCCTGAGTTATATTTGAATTTATATGTGAAGCGATTTACTTGAGTTTTTCCAACGTCGATCATTTTTTGGACTTCCTCTCGGTATGCAGGTGGTAGGAGCTCCTGCTCAAGAGTACAATCTTGACTAAGATCTTCTTGCGTTTTAAACACCCGTTGTCTTATAATATCAACATCTCTATTGAATTCCTCTTTTAAATCTAAAACTAATGTAGTAGGCGTATCAATTTTTAATATAAAGTAATTTGCTTCTCGATGCACTAATCCGTGGACACTTGTCTTGTATGGCATCGGTTTGAATCCTAAATTTTCAATAGTCCTGATAATACCACCACGGTTAAAAATGGCATGAGATACACGTTTCAGAGTGGTTTTAAGTTCAGGTTTTGGCATTGCACGCAACATTAGCGCAAGCTCGTATGTAGGCATATTTAATTCAAATAATTTGATGCTTGAATGAAACAAAGCAAAAGAACAATATATTCCAAATTTTAAACTAAAAATATTTTTCGTTCTTTTTTAATAACCTTTAAAATGACCATAGATACAAAGTTGTTCGGTCACATTTCTTTTCTTTTGCTCGCTTGCTTATGTCGCATACCGACATAAATGGTTAATTGGTTGGTGCTGCCAGCTCTAATCGAACAAATTTTACGCTTTACGATTTATCGCAAGCGTATCATCATCGTGTATTCCTAAAAGCTGGTTTTTATAGAAAATTTGACACTGCGCATATCATGACGTTGCGCGATGTTCAATTACTCATTACATTGCTTTTTGGCGCAGTCGATACGATGACGAGACGCTTACGATAGATGTTCGTGATTAGTATGCTGTATTCCTAATTAAAAAAAAAAGATTGTGTGGTTTTATGAAACCACGGTGAAAGTGAAATTTTTTTTCACATTATAGACATTTAACTAAAAAATTTTGGAATAATATTCCATTAAGGGTATAAAAATCGCTTTATCAATCTTAATTTTACACTTGGAAAATTGGAATGATAATGGGAAATGATAAAAGTGGACTGACTAAATCTCCAACTAATATTTTGATTGAACTCTGTGCCTTAGAGTACGACATACACAATACTTAACAATTATTTAGATTATATACACACATTAAAAAACTGAAAACAATATTTTTATTGTCGTTGAGTCATTTTTTTTCCACTTTATCCTTACTCCGCGGCCGACCGTCACGCGACATGCAACACACAGACCAAAAAGTTTAAGACGATCTAATAAAAGTTTCACTTAAAAAAAAAAATAGAAAAAAATATATACTCCGATACCCTACCCCAAGGAAGTGTAATAGGATGCATTCTCTTCCTTATATACATCAATGATTTCCCTAAAATATGCGATTCACGTGCTATTCGCAGATGATATATCTCTTTTATTCAAGAGCTCCACTAACAAATTACATGAAAATTGCCTTACAACCAAAACTTTTATGGCTGTAAAATACTGACTGAAGAGCCATAACCTAGAAATTAATGATAAAAAAAACTAACGTAATGCAGTTTAAACCCTATCAAAAACAAAAAATAAACTTATCAGCAGTAGCCACCAACATAAAGTTTGAGGAAGTAGACAGTTTTAACTTATTAGGATTAACACTAGACACCCACTTAAACTGGAAAAACATATTGAAAAGATTAAGTTAAAAATATCTCAATTCCTATATGGGCTTAGGGTACTAAAAACAGATACGAACACTGAGTGTGCGTTATCTGCATACTACGGGTACGCATACTAGTTAATTTTAGTAGAAAAATGTTATTATAGTATAAAAGAGTTCATGGATGATAAAATTCAATCACCACAGTTCCCACACTAAATGCTATTAATATATATATTTTTTATTGTAAAACTTAGTTCTAGGAAGTGTTCCTGTTGCCATACCCTATCAGTGCCTTTACCATGTGTTTTTAACGTACGTACTCGATAGCGACAGCGTGAAACATTTCTATGGCAAATGTGTACAGCGCCACTAGCGGTCACGTAAAGAACTAAACGATAGTACGAGTCGATAGGTAAAAAACCTATCGAAATGTAGACACTAGCGAGTAACGTTTTTTAGCCTTTGCTATAGAAATTCGGTACCATGAGTCATAAATTTGACAGTTGCTATCGAGAAATACTGTATCGATAGTAGTTTACTCGCCAGTGACTAAAGTAAGTTTCGATAGCAACTCATGGTAGAGGTACAGGGTCCTTGTATTGATAATTGTAAGTTAGGTTAAGTATATCTGTACGAACAATTATTATGTACATTGTGCAATAAATAAATAAATGTAACATGTAATCAAATTGAAAGTCAATTTGTCGTTTTCGATACCGAATCGAATGCCACGTCATACCGTACTAGTAGCTACTACTGCTAAAGCCTATCGACGGAAAACAATATGCATATAACGCTATTCACATTCATATCGAAACAGAGTAACCGATCGTCCGAGTATTTTTTTCGATAACTTATCGGGAGCTACTCCTATCAGATAGCAAATCAATTTCACTATAGTACACTCTTGTATTATGTTTGATTGGATAAAATTAACTTATATTATAAAGTTATACCATTTGGTTGGTACATTACATTATTCTAGATGGATATAAGTATATTTTGTAACCTCAGATACATTAGATCCTTCGGAAACCAGGGGTGAAATTGTGCTAAGGAATAGTAGTACTCAATAAAACTCAAACCGTTACACTTTGCAAACTACTTCCGAAAAGTTATTTCACCACTTTAACTGAGAAGTAACGCTAATTAACTAGTCTGTTTATTTTGTTTTGGATTTTTGGATTGGACAAAGATGTTAGCCTCTGGTGGCTCTTACATCCATATGCGGAAAATTTATTCGTCTACTGAGCGAAGCACGGAGTTTTTATGCTTCATTGAAATATTTCGAAGACTGATGACAATAATCGATTCGAAATCGCACTTCTCTACAATACAAATAGTATTAAAAAAAAACAATCATGGCCGCGGCGTGTGATGTGTTTGTGAAGTAAATTAGATAGTGAATTTACGTTTATTTGATTTACCTTATTTCATAAAATGGGGTCGTACGCTAAGTTTATCTTAGATTATTGCAAAACCTGGGAGAAATCAGGAAAGGATCAATTGTAAGTATTATGATACTTGCTTGACGCCTGGCCTGAGGCTGACCAGTCTGTGCCAAAATTCATCGTTAACATGAACCTATATAATGCATGGTTTTTAAATACCCACATGATGAAACAGTTTTGTTATCACAGTCAAACTTGTGGAGGATTTCTTTAATTATAAGTTTAAACAATAAAAAAAAATATTATGCTGTTTTGAAACCTATTGTCCCTGTAAGAACGAAGTGTAAGAAAGAAGATCCTTGTTTCTGAAAACATCTGTATAGACAAAAAAATTACAGTTCAGGATATTCATGATCTTTATGCGATATCAACCACTGAATTATTTCTTATCCTAATATCAATACCTTTGTATGAAGTGTACACATTTTGCCTGTGCTGTAATGGCTTATGTATATTTTGGAGCAATTCAAATCTAAGTTGTAACCAGCACTCATGAATGCATAGTATTTATAGGTACTTTTTTCAGTATATATCTGGAGTGAAGCAGTACTAGGACTTGTTATAAAATCTTGCTTAGTATGTCTGCATGTGTTTTTGGTGTATTATAAAGATATACAGTGGACCCCCAGTAAATCGGCCCCTGTCTAATCCGGCGCCCCCTGTAATCTGACTTGCCAATCATTGTTGAATGTACCTACATGTTTGTGTACCTACATAAACATTATTTTGGCTAATTTTCAATAATGTGGTTTGTAGTTCAGGTACAATGTTATAATTTTGATCTGTAATTTGGTGGATGACAAGGTGCTCTTTTTAAAAAATCTGGACTTTAGGGGCCCTGTCTTAGACAGTACTCTATAGTCTGACATTGCCCTGCAAAATGTTTGTCAGATTGCACATCCACTGTATTTTGGAAAGAATTCCACTGTAAGATAAAACATAAGTTTTTATTGCATTGAAATAGAAGTGGTTTTAACATAAGCACATTTACCATTTTGCAAAGTCATTAAAGTCATTTGTTATTGAAAAAAATATGTAGTGTTTGATAATTTTTTATTTTAATTCTAGTATTAAATGTATAACACAATCTATCAAAGATGAAGAAAAAAGTCCTTTGTTTTCAAAGTCAGGTAAACTTACTGGGATTTCTCAGAACTTTTATGACTTACTCCTTTGTGGACTCAGAGGATCTTTGAAGAAAGATGCAGTACTTACTGTTCTACGGGATGTATCTGTGAGTTGTATACATTTGTTATAGCATTTTAAATACCTTTTTAAAATATTTTTTCTTTTTTATTAAACAAAATATTATTATTGTTTTTACAGGTTTTACATGCTGACATACCATCTATATTATTAGACGTGGTCTGTGTTTTGGATGCAGAGACATGCTCTGATGTACAAAGTGAAGAACGTGTGAACTTTTGCTACATTGTCAGGGAGTTGGAATCTTTCATATCGGACAAACTTTTAAAAGAACGAATGGAAATTGATACATTACAAGATGTTGGCACATTGAAAAACAAGAACTTTTATACAAAATTTATAAAAATCAAGACCAAGTTGTAGTGAGTATTGTTAAATACTGATAGGCCAGTTGAGTTGGTGGTTGGAAGCTCTGACTGTCACATCACAGGCTGTGGGTTCAATTCCCAGCCAGGAGAAATATTTATGTGCATCTGTTTGTTATGTTTATGGGTACTAAAATCTTTCAATATATATTTAGAAAAAAATATGTATATCATTTATCTGGTTCACATATTACAAGCTCTGCTTAGTTTGGAATTGATAGGCCATGTGTAAAGAATGTCCAGGTTATACTAATATAAGATAATCAATGAATTAATATAGTAATAATTTTTTTCCTTTAGATCCACATACTTATCAACTTAATTTGTTTTTCAGTTATAAACAACGAAAATTTAATTTATTCAGAGAGGAGAGTGAAGGATATGCTAAATTAATTGTAGAGTTAAATCAAGATATCAAAGAAGACACTGATTGGAAGAGCTTATTAGAGATTATTCAGTCACTTATAGGTATGTTGATAAAACAAATTTGCAACAGAAATGTTGATATTCTTGTTACTATAATAATTTACAATAATAATTTTTTTTTTGCAGGTTGTTTCAATTTAGATCCAAATAGAGTTCTTGACATAATATTGGAATCATTTGAGGCTCGACCACACTTGGATAAACTGTTTATATCACTCATTAAAAAGTATATGGGTGATCCTCAAGTAATTTCTGAAGTTTTAGGTTTTAAGTTAGGCAATATTGAAGTACAGGAGAACTATAAGGAACCACCACCCCTGATGACTGTTATAGCATTGCTTTTACAGCATCAAGTTATTTCATTAGATGACATATACCCTTGGGTAAGTATTAACTTAATGTATCCATCCACTTAGCTTCCTTTCACTTAACTTTATATCTATTATTTTCCAGCTACGTCCAGATGATTCAATTATGGCGAAAGAAGCTGACAAAGAAATGAAAGCTGTTCAAGATTATATTCGTAAACTTAGCATTGTTTCAACTAAAGGTCCACAGGCCAATGGAACTCCTGAATTCGTTGAAGATAAATCAGACCCTCAGGTATTATGAAATTGCTCTATCTTTTTTCAAATTCATAGAATTCTAAATTCCAAACTATTTATTCAGTTTAGGCCACTGTTGTAGGCCACAAGTTACTGAAGCTAATACTTAATTATTGTATATCCTTTTATGATTATTAATACGAAAGTTTATGAGGATGGATGTATTAATGTTTGTTACTTATTCACACAAAAACTACCAAACAAATTTAGATGAAACTTGGCACATATATTATATAAAGCATACCCTGGATTCTGGAATAACATACTTTTAGTTTTCGCGCAATCCTCGCAATGCTGAGCAGTCACTTAAATAAAATTAAGCATTTTTAGGTGATTTAGTACAGACTTATACAACATAGTCAATATTATTTTAAAATAAAAATTAATAAGTTAGGACTGTTGATTTTAATCTAATAACATATAAATTATGTTTACAAATTTACGATGCTAACGACATAAAATTTCTCAGTTCTGGTTAAGGTTTCGGCGTGACAGATTTTTTTTTATTATTTTACATTGCTAGTTCTATGGGCGATTATAGTTGCTAAGTATTAGGCATTATACATTTACAATTTAATATCGTACGTAATGCCGTTTCACCTGGGATCAAAAGTAGCATATCTCTATTCGTGCCATAGACTAATATGCATGCAAAAGTTCGCCATGATCGCTTACACCGTTTTGTCGCGAAATGGTAATAAATAGGCAGAGTAACATTCACAGCTCTTCAGTTCATAAATGTATTTTTATGAACCATCGTTCAGTTTAAAAAAAAAATATGCATCTTAACAAGTATGTTTTTAAATTAGGAGTACTGGAGCAACCAGAAGCTGGTGGTGTGCGAGGCGCTGTTGAAGGTGTCTGCGTGGCGCGAGTTCGCGGCGCTGTCGGCGCGCCTGCCGGCCGCCGCCGCCGTGCCGCCGCGCGTCGCCGCCGCGCTCTGCGACCTGCTGCATGCGCTCGTCGAACCACTTTATAGAACGTAAGTTAATCACACTGGCCAAATTGTAATATGAACTTGTATTAATACAACAATTGCTGTTGCTTGCAAAATTATATATGACAAAACATATGTTACAACGTATTTTGTTTTGTGCTTCTCTGACAGTCACTGCCGGGTTGGTCCAAAAATTATTGGAAATCCAATTCCACCCCTGAAGTCAAGCTTAGCGCCACCGGCTTGCAAGACGTTCGAAGACATGAAAATAAACGTCATACCTGCCATAATTTTATTAGGTCCTTCACTTCATTATGATCCTATTTTGATGTACAAAGTAAGTGAATATTACAGTTATCTCATTTACTTTAAAATATTACCTAATCTGTAAAGTTTATTAAAATGTCCAATCATTTTATAGATTATTCGTATACTGCGAACTGCGTGCTCCCTGAAAGAAGATCCTTTGCATCATGAGGCACTAACAGTGTTGGATGCTGCCATATTACCAGCACTCACTCTTATGGATGGAAACTGCTGCATGTCTGAAGAAGTTTATACTTTATTGAAGCTTTATCCCTACCAGTGCAGGTGAGGTGGTTAACAATTTATCTTTTTTGGAAAAGTAATATAGATTATAGCAACAGCGGATAGTAAAAGCGGCCAAGTGGAAGGATTCTATACCACCGTACGTTATTTATCAACACGCCAAAGAAACACATTTCTTGTATTTTATTTCATTTTATTTTATTTCATTTTATTTAATTTTTTGTTGTTATAGCGGCCAGAGTAAATACACACACTGTGATGTAAATTACTACCTGTTACGGTTCAAAAGATATGGCCCTGTGACGAGACTGACGGACGGATAGCGGAAACCTTTGTAATTCTGTTACTGTGTACTGAATCCGAAAAAATAACCCTACTGTGTTTCTTACCGATCTTCCGAGCCGGTGATAATTTCGTTAGCAAATTTAAGCTCACAAAACATGAATGGGCAGTTTCATCAAATCATCTGTTATATTTTGTCTAACAGATATTTCTTTTTTAGATACTGTTTATATTCTCGTTGGAAGAACGAATCCGGTGAAAGAATACCGGCGTTGATGCGTGTTCGCGGAAACTCGCTACAAAGGATTAAGCATATAATGAAACGAGTGTCAAAAGAGAACATAAAACCGCAAGGTCGCCTCATCGGTAAACTGTCTCACGCTGCTCCCGCGTTCCTTTTCGACTACATGCTTTTACAGGTTGGTTTTTTTAGATAAGTAAATTTTATTTATTTTTTATCATAAATTTTCTACTAGCATAACAATATGCAGTTTTTTTTTCTTCGAATGACCTTTAGACGACTCCATCCGCGTTTTACTAAGATCGTTTCTATCGACAACGCTACATAATGAGTTGACTCAGCGAAATGTAATACGGATATACTTTTTGTTGCGGATATGCGATTAAAGCCTATGTTACAATAATTTAATCGAATAGCTCGATATTCCAAAAATCCTATTTGTATAAAATAGACATTTGTTTCATAAAAAAACTAGATACCTAGTTTTGAGTCCGATAGACAACTCAAAGGTAGCTCGAATGTGTCGTTAAATTATCATCAGTAATTTATGGGCTAAAAATATACTGGAGTCGTAACATTAGGTCAATATTTTAAACATGAGGCATCATATTGAACAGTAGTTGTGAACCCTTGAACAGATACAATCATACGACAACCTGATCGGGCCCGTGGTGGAGTCGCTGAAGTACCTGACGTCGCTGTCGCTGGACGTGCTGGGCTTCTGCCTGGTGGAGGCGCTGGGCGCGGGCCGCCGCGGCGCGCCGCCCGCTTGGCTGCAGGCGCTCGCGGCCTTCGCCGGCGCCGCCTTCAAGAAACACAACATCGAGCTCACTGCCCTGCTGCAGTTCGTCGCCAACAGGCTTAAGGCCAACCAGAGGTCTGACCTACCACTATGCTATTATTGACCACATTCCTTTCCGATATTTGCAGATATATTATTAGAAGTAGCCACATTTGTTTTTATTTAGCGCAGTTGTTCATGTTCTCATGTAAATAGAATACCACTTAGCTTGCAAACACGCTTAGCCTTCTTTGTATTCAAATTCAATATTTTTTTACAAATTTGTAAAATATGATATAGAGATAACAAAGACATATACATTTTACTACTTTAAAATATATTTACACCAAGACAAAGACCTACCAGACATGTTTTTGTACAAATAAAAATATGGACCTACGGAGATATGTTCTTGTACAGAAATTTGCGTCCAAATCTGATACAAGTCGAGCCCACGACAGTGTAGGTAATGTCATAAAATTATATTCAAATAACTACATAAAGAGTTCAAAGAAAGATATTTTTTTACAGTCAAGATTTAATTATACTGAAAGAAATAGTTCAAAAGATGGCTGGCATAGAAGCAGCTGAGGAAATGACGCCTGAACAACTAGATGCAATGGCTGGCGGGGAACTCCTCAAAGGCGAGGTACCTATTTATCTGAAAAAACTTTAATTATACTGATTCCGACATCAAAATTATTTTTCTCATAAAAAGCCTAAATCATTACTTTAGGAGTTGTAGTTTTTTTAAAAGACACTGCAACCCGGTATCACTAACCCTTTTTAATTAACAGGCGGGATACTTTTCCCAAGTACGCAACACTAGGAGATCATCAGCTAGGCTAAAAGAAGCTATAGTTGGAAACAATTTAGATATTGCTTTATGCATATTATCTGCACAACAACGCCATTGCTGCGTTTGGAAAGGTAACAAGCTGTGTTCATTGTATTCTAACTTTTTGTTAATTAACCTACTGAAGTCGCCATGTATATTTTATAGAATACGACGATTTGTCAGTGAGCGGGGAACCTCCAGGATCGCAGTTGAAAATTGTGGGACGATTAGCCGACCAATGTCAAGACGCTTTGGTGCAACTTGGAACGTTTTTGGCATCATCGCATGCACCGGATGAATACGCCGCCAGGCTACCAACATTGCAGGTAGTGTTTTCTACCAAAACGCCTATTTTTATTTTGAATGGAAATAGTTGTGTGTCTATTCTTAAATGTTAAATGGAATGAATAACCATATTAAACCTGACTAGCGATACTGATTCCCGCTACATCTATGTAACATAAACGATCTTTGTCAAAATGTATGCTGCCTTTGGTTTATCTACTGTACTGTATTCATATTTAATAGTTATTTACTTTAATTATTCAGGAATTACTTCGAGACTATCACGTTGATGCTGATGTTGCATTTTTCCTGCATCGCCCGGTGATAGCGCAAAAGATAACTGCCAAGTTTGAAGCTCTTCGAAAAGGATCTGATAGCAAGTCAGACACACTAGAAAAAAGCATAGAAAGATACAACATAGCGGCGAAGGATGCTTTAGAACCGGTTGTCTTATCCGTTACGCCGATGCTACCGACAAGAGTGTGGGAGGATATTTCACCCGAATTCTACGTAACTTTTTGGTATGTCGTCACAATGACAAGTTAGAATTTTTCATTTGCACTTACATTGTAAATTAAAAGTAACAAATGACACTTTTGGACTAAAATTGTACAACAAATTTTAACTACTTCAGATTAATAGATATTTTAGAGGAAAATAACTTTAAATTTGAACTTCATAAGTGCCTTCCGAGGGCCTAAACTGAATAAATGGTTTTGAATTTAGAATTTTTGAAAAAAAAAATTGCTTTTGAATTAACCTAATTTCAAACTATAGTTTGTGAAAATTTATTTTATTAAGTATGTTTTAAAATACAATCACTATAATCGGTGCGACAATTCAAGGTCGTTGTCCATGTACGATCTCCGCGTGCCGGTGGAAAGTTACGAGAGGGAGATAGAACGTCTAAAGACCGCCGCCGCCATCGCCGCAAAGGACACATCTCAAGGCACTAAAGGCAAGAAGGAACAGGAACGATTCAACACACTTATCGATAAGCTTCAGGTAATTTATTGAAGGTCGCTCGATGGACGTCGAAGTCGAGGCAGAGACCCGACTTCGCTAATTGAGACAGTAAACATTATTTCCGGCTCAGTAAATACAACCTTCCGAACTATTCGTAAGTGCTTCTATTTATTTGATGATCTACTAGAATTATCATATTTTGCATTCATTCAAACGGCTGTTCGGTTTGTGATTTTATTTAGATATATACATTACGTTGAGCACATAATCACTGTCTCACCGCGCTAATATTGAAACTTGATATAAATGTACAGGAGGAGCGTCGGCGGCAGGCGGAGCACGTGGCGCGCGTGCTGGCGCGGCTGGGGCGCGAGTGCGCCGGCTGGTTCCCCGCGCGCGCCGCCAAGTCCGCCAAGAACGAGACCGTGACGCGGCTCATGCAGCTGTGCCTGTTCCCGCGCTGCGTGTTTACGGCCGCCGACGCCAACTACTGCGCACAGTTCGTGCACACCGTGCACTCGCTCAAGACTCCCAATTTCTCCACCCTTTTGTGCTACGACAGGGTGAGTCTATGTTAAACGAAGACTACAGAAATACAATATCTTTTAACAGTGGATTATTTTTCTATAATATATGTCTAATTCTATAGTCAATTATGAGCACCATTTGATTCATCTCATATTAATCGTCACATAGAGAATCGTTCGGTGTTTTAATCGATCGTTTAGACTTTTATCGACTGTTGAATATGGGAAGGGTTTTCGATTCGTGTTTAGGGCAATTTTCAATTAAAATCAAACCAACCAAAAATATATCCAAACATTGTGATCATATATGCAATTTTTTTTATGGTGATCCACCAAATCACCATCTGAAAATAATGTGTCCGCTATCTGCTATCAGATACCAGTATGGGTCGCTTAATATATTTTGTTGGTTTGGTGGCAGCTGTTCTGCGACATCACGTACTCGGTGATGTCGTGCACGGAGGCGGAGGCGGGGCGCTACGGCACGTTCCTGTGCAAGGTGCTGGGCACGGCCATGCGCTGGCACGCCGACAAGCACGCCTTCGAGCACGAGTGCGCGCACTACCCCGGCTTCGTCACCAAGTACAGGGTCTCCAACCAGTTCACCGAGGCTAACGATCATGTCGGATATGAAAATTACAGGTACCGTAACGTTGGAATTCATTGTTTATAATTTACCCTTTGCTCTCGAAACTTATTACTAATAAAAAATGCTGTTCTCCCCCTGCCTTCAAATTTAAGCTTAGTATTATCTCAAAATCCTTATTACATAAACATATACAAAACCGAATTGAAAATATGGTTTCGAACATTTTGATCTAGTACGCGTTATAATATTCTCCGAAAGTGTCTTATAAACATGCTACCTAATAAAGTGACATGGAAACGAGTTGGATAAATTATTGGGTTACTATTTACAGACACGTATGTCACAAGTGGCACTACAAGATTACAAAAGCAATGGTGGTGTGCTTAGATTCTGGCGATTACGTACAAATACGGAATGCCCTTACCGTTCTCATTCGGGTGTTTCCACATTTCCCCGTGTTGGCGAAACTGGCGCAGATTATTGAGAAGAAGGTTGACAAAGTAAGCTTTTGTTTATTTGAAAAATAACTTTTACATGTTGAAATGCTACCATTTCATCATCATCACATGAAGTATCTGTACGACTGAAGTTTTTAAGTTTTATTTATTTATGTTATGTTAATTTACGAGTTAGTTTTTTTTTTTTTACGCAATGGTTATGTGTCAGAGAACGTTTTAGCGATAAGACAACCTTGATTGTAAAAACTATTTGATGTGTATGACACACAGGTGTGTGTCCCTTTGCCATATAGAATATTTGTTTGTCCTAGTGACTATTCAATTAACGAATTATTTCTCGTTTTATTATCAGGTCAAAGATGAAGAGAAAACTCAGAGACATGATTTATATGCTCTAGCCACTGTTTATAGCGGACAGCTACGTAACAAGGCTCCTCACATGATAAGGGAAAGTGATTTCCATCAAGTAAGTTAAAAACAGTTTTATGAAAAATATTACCCTCCTAGAGCAAGTAAATAGAGTGATAAAGAAACCTTATCACTAATACATGCCTCACGCCAAATTTTAACTTTTGTTAGGACAACTGTAAAATATAACTGCTTACTAAAAACATCTATTTAATCTAAATCTATATCAAGTATTAGTAGGTACGATTTCTTTCCGTATTTAGAAATATTATAATTTTTGTCTGAAGATCTTACAATATCATCAATAATTTATTGATGAGATACTGATATTTTCCGATGCATAACTCACTGGAAGCAATGTTTGTTCATCGTATAATTTACAGGTTGAGACGTCGGTTTCTATGCATTTGGTTCTTGGATTATTTCTGCGTCTAAACATTGGTCAAGCTTTAATTTATAACGCATTAAGTAATATCGTCGTAAATTTTTGTACTTTCTGTTCTTTTTTTGGTTAAATTCCAAGAATATTTTTTAATTTTTATATTAGGTTGGGGAAAAAGTCTTTTCGCGTTATAGTATGTATGAACTTGTAATAAAATCTCTTTGGCTATACTATTTGTATCTGGCTGGTTTTGGTATCATTGAAAGTTTAAATTTTAAAGAACATAATTCCAAATTCTAATAAGGAAAATGTGTGATTTGCATTTGTTTTTCGTACCGCCAAGATGAGTGAATCTAATGAAGAAATTCGATTCATTTTAAAATTTTACTACAAAAAAGGTAAAAATGCAACGCAAGCCGCAAAAAAAATTATGGACCTAGTGCAGTGCCTGTGAGAGTAGCACAAATTTGGTTTAAGCGTTTTAAATCGGAAATTTTGATGTCAAAGATGCACGTCGCTCTGGTCGCCCCATTACGGATAAAGTGGATGCCATTTTTGAAAAAGTGGAGCAAGATCGGCATATCAGTAGTTACGACGTAGCTGAAGAACTGGGAATTGACTACAAAACAGTTTTGGCGCATTTGAAAAAAACTGGGTACACAAAAAAGCTAGATATTTGGGTACCTCACGAGCTCACTGAAAGAAACCTAATGAACCGTGTACTCATTTGTGATTCTTTATTACGACGTCATGAAACCGAACCATTTTTGAAGAAGCTGATAACTGGTGATGAAAAGTGGATCACGTACGACAAGAACGTGCGAAAAAGGTCGTGGTCAAAGGCCGGTCAGGCTTTACAGACTGTGGCGAAACCCGGGTTAACTCGCAACAAGGTGATGCTGTGTGTGTGGTGGGATTGGAAGGGCATTATTCATTATGAGCTGTTACCACCAGGCAGGACCATTGATTCTGAACTCTACTGCGAACAACTGATGAGATTAAAGCAAGAAGTTGAGAGAAAGCGGCCGGAATTAATCAACAGAAGGGGTGTGGTTTTTCATCATGATAATGCTAGACCTCACACATCTTTAGCCACTCAGCAAAAATTAAGAGAGTTTGGCTGGGAGGTATTAATGCATCCGCCGTATAGTCCTGACCTTGCACCTTCAGATTTCCACCTGTTTCGGTCTCTTCAGAGTTCTTTAGGCAGTGTCAGGTTAACATCACGAGAAGACTGTCAAAACCACTTGTCGCAGTATTTTGATCAGAAGTCCCAAAATTTCTATAGCAATGGGATCATGTCCCTACCTACAAGATGGCAAAAAGTTATCGAACAAAATGGTACCTACATACTTTAGTTAAATGTAAATAAACTATATTAAAAATGTTTTGAATTTTCTTAAAAAAATGCGAAGGAACTTTTTCCCCCAACCTATTATGTAGGTACTTATACGTATGGGTTACTTACTGAAAGTAACTTTACGAAAATCATTCCATTTCTTCTGAGTGTTTGTGAATATCATGCAAAATCTTTAAGATATAAATTATTACTACAGGTGGGTGACAAACACAAGCTTGTTGGTGCAATACCTATAGCTCCTGTGACTCAAAAAGAAGAGTCTAGTGCCAAGCACGAAGACTCTGGGTCTTCACCGCCGCAGCCCCAAGGTTAGTTATGTATCTTCAAAACAATACCACAGGATAACTCCTCCATTATATTAAAAAATGGTTTTAGAAAAAAGTATATTGCATTGACCCAATTGTATGTAATTCCTTCGTCTGAAACAAAATAAAACGATTCCCCCGTACCAAGATTATAAATCATAAAGTCTACAGATTACAAAATAATATAAACAGCGACAAGTAATTATATTTAAATACTAATACGAAAATGTTTATTGGAATATATTTCCAGCATTTTTATTTATTGTCTATCTTATTAATTATAACTGAATTATTATTATTTACTAATCCCGAACCTTATCAAGTTTATTGAATTATAATGGTTTTGTTATTTCTTTCAACAGATGCAGAAAAAAAGGAAACCCGCTCCAGTGATAGACGTCGTGATGAATTAGACCGCGATAAGGACTCCAAGCGTGAATCCCGATCGTATGTATTTATGCTAAATACATTATTAGTTCCTAAGCTTTATTATTTATGATTTTTATTTATGATTTATTCTTGATATAGATCACTCAAGGAAAGGAGTAAGGAAGAAACCAGAAGTAAAGACAGATCACCCAGAGAACGTTTACACAGGGTAAGGAAATATTAAATGCTTCAAACTTCTTCATATGACCATTTCTTACGTCTTTGTTTCTTAAATATGTAATTCATTATTGTTCAGGAGGAGCGATATCTAGAAACAGTGTCGCCGCCGCATGATCATCGTAATGTTCCCGACGACATAGATCGAGGTAAGCAAATCTAATTTTATATTTAAAAATCTCACTGCTCACAATAAAAATTCAAACCGGAATACCATTGTTCAACCACAAATAGGTAAACAAAGGTAAATATAACATATATATGGGCAAAAAAAGGTACATATTTATCGTAAAGACTCACTATCTGGTCGCGGGAGAAAATGCGTGTGGTGCGGAGTGCCTGAACAGACTCCCAGAGATTCCCAGTGCATTCGGTGCATAACTTGCGGAAACGAGAAGGCAAGAATGAGGACAGCACAAAAATCATTGGTGGGCGAGACGGTTCTTCCTACGACTGGCGCAAAAGCCTGTTCAGATATATGCTAAATTCGTTACCGCTGTGGTGTAGAAAGCCGATGCCGAAACTGTTTATAACTAAGCGGATATCGGTGGGTATCACTATAGGTTTTTTTCTGTCTCAAGCGATTCCGATAAATACACGGAAACCTTATTTAATGAATTTGGAATCCTACCTAAAACTAATTAATGATTAAAGTCGTATAATATTTTATGCCATGTTTGTTTCAGATGTGAAGCGTCGAAAACTAGAAAACAGCGGCAATGGCAAGGTGAGTATTGTTGTAATAAACCGACCTTGCGTCGCGCTAGCGCCGGACTGAGGATTGGGCTGGACCACGACCGCGCCGCGTCGTTCCTTACTATCTGTGCTCCATGATCAACAACGTCTGGACTATCTTTGAAGATACCCATGTGAAAAACTGAGACTATAAGTGCTAAATAAGTAAAAAAAACCAATCAAATAAAAAAAAACTATGTAAAATATATTATATTACCCAAAATGAACAGTCTAATATAAATCCTTCAACATATAATGAAAGTAACAAGCAATTCTTCAATCACAAACAAGAAAATTTGAAGCCAAGTTTAGTTAAAAACTTCAGAAGATAATGAAATTGAATCAATCATATGTGGATAGAAATAATGGATAATACAGCTGGACAACATAAGATTCTTCTCTCACTTGCTACGAAATCATCAAGGCAATCAAACTACAAAATTATTGAAACAACAAGAATTTAATCTGCACCGTTCCATAAGAATTATGCTGAGTGCTAACTAATTAACAGCTAATACAATACCACACGAGAAAATTGAAAAATTTGTCGAACGTTACGAGCTGTCATTCTGGAAGATAAATCAAGATTTTTGTGACGTCAAGAAGATGTAAATAGAAGAACTTGTAATAAAACAATTCGCAAATATAATTACCTTTGCGAAACCAATACCATGTGAGTCGTAGTCCACTCAGCCCAGTCCAATCTATCATGGTAAGGATTAATCTTGTTGTAAATTATCTCAAGGAGTCAAAAGGTGCCTTGAATGAAGTGCAACTCTAGTTTGAAAAATAACAAGTAGAGAAGAAACCATTCAAGTGGATAAAAGTTATTTGAAGGATGGGAGCCTGCTGTGCTGTAGATTACAAAAATGAACATCATCACTTCATCCACAGGGGTGTTGCAATCGCAAGAAAAGAAGATATTTAAATAAAATTCGAGGAACATGAAAACGTGAAGACTTCTGTATTTTCTAAAGTACTACTTGAAGAAGTATGCATGCAAACATAAATGACGGCATCTATAAGTCTTTAAAAGAAAAACCAGGATGAAAGGCAAACACATAAATAAAAAGAATATGACAAAAATCTAGAGTTGTCTTGATTCATTGAACCTTTTGATTTTGTATTATTTTTATGACTTGATTATAGTAAGTAAAGAATGTTTATTAAAATAGGTTCAATAGATAATGTATGTATTATTAAATCGTTTCTCTATTTTTTACTGTCTGTTAACGTATTTTTTCTGCATAAGCAGGGTAACAAAGAGATAGAGGACCGTTCGCCGGAAAAGGAAAAACGAAAGGCTAAAGTAAGAGGCGATGAGCGTAAAGAGCGTAAGATGAATCGCAAGAGGGTAAGTTAACAATTTAATTCAAATAGTTTGATTATTCGCATGCTACAGATTACAGTCAGGGAAAAAATTGAGTATTCGTTTCATTTGAGATATTTTAACTTAAAACTGATATAGAGCTCAATTCTCATGATGGATAATGCTTATACTAAACTAACTTATACGGCTCTAGGACTGGAGCCATTTGGTAAACGTGCATAAGGATCTAACTTCTAAAAGTCCCTTTGAACGTTAATGTGATAACAGTAAATGGCATATAGTTTGACACACCGAGTTAGATGAATTTTTACCAACATTTCAATTGCAATTCTTAAGGGGTCAGTGCATTATTCCATCACAATGCACTCTCATCTAGTTTAAAAACAGGCAATTCAACTTCTCGTATAATATTATATTTTTATCAAATAAAACACGTCGTACGTTATGGCTAAGCTATGAACATTTGGTGTACTGATCGATATTTCCCCGGAGAAATATAAGATATTGAAGTATAGTACAACAGGGATAGTATAGAATACTTTATATAGGAGATAAACATAAGCTTAAATTTTATTACATTCCAGTCCTTGTTGCTTTTCTTGCCGCCGTTTCACCTGCATTTCCGAGGGAGCATATGTATCCGGGGAGTATGTCATAGCACGTCCATCTGTAACAATTTTTCAAATACCGTGGTTCCGGAAATCCCTCCGCATACAAACATACTCACAAAATTTGCACTCTCTCTAATATTATAGTGGTACCTGGACGAACGAGCATCGGTCGGCGTCTTTTTTTAAAACCATAAGTTTCTTGAGTGATAGGAAAAAAAGAGTAACTAGTTACTGTGTCTTACACATAAAAGCGATACGATGTCGCGTTGTGCTACGATGAGCTGTTCGTATCGTAGATATCCATGACGAGCAACGTAAAAATTCACCTAGAAACTCAGAGGGCGCTAGTCCATTGAAATGTTACATGAGCTTTGTATTTTTTAGAGGACGAAATTTTATTTTTGAGACATGTTTGGGGGTTCATTAGAAGCTTAACCTCCAGTATGTGGGGTCGCCACCCTAGTCCCCCGGCCGCCATCTTGGAAAAAGGGTTAAAAACACTTTTTTCGCCATATCTCGGAAACTTAACGTTTTACAAAAAAATGTACAGAAATTATTTGTAGCAAATTGTTTTGCCTACAAATATATTTATATAACTTTTTGCCCTAAATTAAAAATTAAAGAAGTTATAAGCAAAAAAGTGAGAAATTTTGTATAAAAATTTTCTTTTTTGCTCTAGAACTTTTTTTTATACATTTTACAAAAAAATTACCTCAGACCAATCTTGTAGATGATCTTTTCAGGAAAATTTTTCCCTATATTTTTTTTTAATTTCATTCATTTAAAGCGCTGATACAGCGCTCCAAACTTGACCGAGATCGTCAATGCTCATGAGAATCCGGTCAAAACGAAATGTTTAACTTATTTTTGTTTATTTTTTTTTTTCTATACAGGGTGACTGGTGAGATACCTTCAATATTTGAGGACGTGATAATTGGCGATCATATATATTGAATTAAAAAAACATTATAAATAAATATGAAATTACTTCTTAGTAAACTTAGTAAGCAGTACACCGAGAGTCCCGTATTTACATGCGAAATACATGGATACGCGCAGCGCGCTATCAACACAGAATACATATGTACCTACACTGTACAGCTGTTGTCTACCTACATCAAGACCTCTCCCCATGTATGATCCGTTTTCCCTTCATACTTTAATCCTGGCTTAGGACAGCCAAAAATACCTAGGTAATCACTAATTTGTAGACTAAATAAAGTGTAGAATGTAGGCAATAGAATTTGAGACAAGGTTAAATCTACAGAGCCACTGAAAAGTTAAAGAACCTTGGTATTTTCGGCGTATTTAAAAAATGGAATCATACGTATGTACAACGATTGAATTTAATTAAACTACCTACCTACCTACGTATTTACATATTTACACTAGTCTTCAAGTTGTTCAAAATGTGTACCACCTCGTGTGATGCATAGTTCGGCAGGTTTATGCATATTGTATTGGTTTAAAACGAACGGATCACCTTGCAAACTATCATTAGCACGCGTATAACCCGAACCATGTCCAGGTACTCTGCGTTTGTGTATTGTTGACCCATACTTAACTACCTAGCTTAGATACTTATCACGGGTCACAGGTCTCACACACACACTCACACGGTGCGTAAATATCTACGATCGCGGGGCGTGGAGGCAGGAAGTGGGAACGCGGACATGTGAACCTGTCGGCGTTTGCGCTTACACTAATGAGTCGGTGCGGTGATACAACAGGAAGTGGGGTTGTGGGCGGGGGTGAGGTGGGGGGGACTAGCTCGTGCCGCTCGTGACTAGATCAACTTAAACAACAAACACCGCGGCGTGTTTAGAGAGTATGTTATCTACATTTCACTTATTTTTGAGAAATTTTGGTCAAAAATTAAGCACCTAATTTTATTATATCATTTTAACGAGAATCGAGTACCGAGTACTCTCCATAAGTATCGAAGGTAACTCACCAGTCACCCTGTATATACTTACAATGTTTTTGTTAAATTCGTACAACTTTACTTATTCATTCCTAACTCTTTTCCTTACTTACTTACTTACCAAATTTAACTTCTTGGTAATGAAAAAAACAAATCAAACTTGATAGATCTCTATATTGCTCTTTCAGAGGTTGGTTTTTCTGACGACTAAGCTGAATCAGATGCAGATTCAATCATCGTCTCTGCTGCGCTTACTGCACCCCAATCTCATGACTCTGTAATTATTGTGGCAGAGGACATTGACATTCTTGTATTGCTCACGGCATTAGGTACAAGACAGCCTAACATATATTTTTCAAAACCTTCTAAAGGGCGCACATCTCCCAGTTATATGGCCCCTCAAGATTTTTGTATGGAGATCTCATGACACAGAATTTGCTGTTTCTTCGTGCTTTTTCAGGATGTGATACAACATCAGCAGCCTATAATATAGGGAAATTAAAATTTATAAAATTATGAAGAAACATCCTGAATTAGCAGGTGGTACCGCGCTATTCCTGAGTGAGACAAGTAAGAGAATAAAGACGACTCACTAGACTAGGGTTGCGATACAAACGATTTGCCAAGACAGTGATTAAAAATTCATTTAATTTATCAAAAAAGAAATCAAATATAAGTTATACATTTCGTTTTGACCGGATTCTCATAAGCATTGTCGAAGTCGGACAACTTTGGAGCGCAGTAAAAGCGTTTTAAATGAATAAAATTAAAAAAAATATAGGGAAATATTTTCTTCAAAAGATCATCACGAGATTGGTCTGAGGTAATTTTTTTGTAAAATGTATAAAAAAAAAAGTTCTAGAGCAAAAAATAATTTTTTTATAAAAAAATCCTCACTTTTTTGCTTATAACTTCTTTAATTTTTTATTTAGGGCAAAAAGTTATATAAACATATTTGTAGGCAAAACAATTTGCTAAAGATTATGTCTACAATTTTTTTTGTAAGACGCATAGTTTCCGAGATATCGTGAAAAAAGTGTTTTCACCCCTTTTTCCTAGATGGCGGCCGGGGGACAAGGGTGGCGACCCCACAAACTTGAGGTTAAGGTGGTTACGTAGTTGATCTCCTAGCACAGTTATCGCTAGATGGCGTTGTAATCAGTAATTCGGCTATTTGTCGATATTTACAGTGATCTAAACATCCTCCAGGCCAAATTGTTTATTTAGCGATATTTAACGCATTTGTATAATTTATTACATATGCATTTTGCTTATTTATTAGTCGTTTAAAAAGATTTACCTAAAAATCATATGCTGTCATTACTTTACTTGAATTTACACACACAAGCATAGTGTTGAGGCGTTTCTTTTTATGTCTAATAGATGGCGTCAAATATTTGTTTTAAGTTCCCGGTGATAGTATACCTGGTAAAACTACTAACAGCCTTAAATCATGTCCTATAGCAGCGGAATCTTTACTCAAGCAGCATATTCATAATACATTTCCAAGTTTTAAATTTGACCATATTAATGCTAGCGATATCTTAATAACTTTTAATTCTCTCAATATGAAAAGTACTGAAGATTTATGGGGCTTATCAGTAACAATCGTAAAATCAATAATAACAGTGATTGCACCTGTTTTGTCAAATATTTTTAATGAATGCATTGATCAGGGTTGTTTTCCTGATTTAATGAAATATAGTAAAATAGTACCTATTTTCAAGTCCGGTTGTAAGGAGAATCCATCTGATTACAGACCAGTTTCCGTTCTGCCAGCACTTAGTAAAATTTTTGAAATACTGCTGCTTAATCAAATGTTAGGTCACTTTACTAAGCATAAGGTATTGCATGGTCATCAGTTCGGTTTCACGAAGGGAAGATCTACATCCGATGCGGCAGCAACATTGCTGAGGCACATTTATGGCGCATGGGAGGATTCACAGGATGCGATTGGCATTTTTTGTGATCTGTCCAAGGCATTCGATTGCGTTGACCACCGTACGCTACTACTAAAACTTGACTACTACGGAATTCGTGGAACTGCTCATGATCTTGTTTTATCTTATTTATCAAATCGCCAGCAAAAGGTAGGGATTGCCGGCACAACATCCAAGGGCTCTTTAGTCGAAATGGGGGTACCCCAGGGTTCAATTTTAGGTCCATTTTTGTTCTTAGTATATATAAATGATTTGCCATATGTTGTAAATGACCTCACAGATATTGTCTTGTTTGCTGATGATACATCAATAATTTTAAAGTTAATAGAAAGGACAAGCATCTAACTAAAGTTAATCATACTATGTCAATTGTCTGTGGGTGGTTTGCTACAAATAATCTATTACTAAATTCAAAGAAAACTAAATGCTTAAGGTTTTCTTTACCAAATGTAGCACAAGTAGATAGCCAAATAATAATAGATGGGAGCCATATTGATCTTGTAAATAAAACGGTATTTTTGGGTCTTACATTAGACAATAAATTGCAATGGGGACCTCAGGTTGATACTCTAGCTGCTAAATTAAGTTCGGCTGCTTTTGCTGTTAGGAAAATTAAACAATTGACGAATGTTGAGACGGTCAAATTAGTTTATTTTGCATATTTTCATAGCCTCTTGTCCTATGGTATTTTGTTTTGGGGAGCAGCAGCGGATATAGAATCAATATTTATTATACAAAAAAGAGCAATTCGTGCAATTTACAGTATGGGTCCCCGTGAATCATTAAGAGATTTATTTAGGGAAATAAATATAATGACATTACCTTCACTATATATTTATGAAAATATAATGTTTATACGTAGAAACATAGGAATGTTTGAGTCAAAATTAGATACTCATAGTATAAATACAAGACAAAGGGAGAAGTTAGTTGTTCCATACTTTAGATTAACTAAAGTAAACAAGTCATTTCTTGGTAATTGTGTTAGATTTTATAATAAGATACCGCTGTCAGTAACCAAAATGTCTGATCATAAATTTAAAAATTATATTAGGAAAGTTTTGAAAGAGAAAGCGTATTACAAGGTAGTTCATTATATAGAAGATAAAAATGTATGGAAATAGCTGCTCTCTGCACAGTGCACCTCTAAATCTCTTTTTTAAGTTGTAAGTACCTAATTATTGTTATTTTCTATTTTGTAGTCTTGTCATATTTTTTTTGTTTTGTTTTTTAATGTTACCTATAATAAGTATTTTGTAATTGTTAAATATAAATTTATGTAAAATTGAAATTATAAAATAGCCAAAAAGTCAGAATAGATAAAAAATTATATAACAAATAAAAAAGAATGTAACCTTGCTGAGTTTCTTGCCGGTTCTTCTCAGTTGAAGGCTGACTTCCGAACCGGTTGTAGCTTCAGTAACTTTAAATTTGACCTTCATAAGTGCCCTCCGAAGGCCTAAACTGAATAAATGGTTTTGAATTTTGAATTTTTGAATTTTGATAGCAGATGGCGTTATATACAATTGTCTAAATTAAATCTTTGAATAGGTGATAAAAATATGGTTGTCTGTAAGGTTGGTTTACGGACGATAGTTTAACGTGACAACGTCATAACAAAGCATTGATTTTTATCAAAGTTTTGTTTTGTTATCATTCTAATCATTTCTGATCGCATAAATTTATGAATAATATTGAATATTTTTTATTGAATTATCATTATTTTGTATGGATATAAAGAAGTGAAATGAAACCTACAATTTAATTGATAAATTTACTTTTATTTGCACTCATTAATTCAAATAGGTACGTTAATAATTAGTCAATTGCAAGATAACCTATTATTACTGCAGAAAAGTAGTACCTACTGTGATTGTTAGGTTTCAGTTTTGTTCGATGTATGTATATCATGATATATTATTTGTAACTGTATACTCGAAATCAGTGATATCAATAATTGGTACCCAGTTTTTTGATTTTTGACGGTGTTGCGTTGCGATTAACCTCAATCTCAAATTAAAGTAGCATAGTAGATTCGGTTTTAAGATATATATTTTTATCAATTATTTATTTATTTGCTTACTTATTTATTAATAAATTCTTTTATTATTATGATATTAAATAAATAAACAAAGAAATAAATAAATAAAATAATATGTATTTATAAAATATATTGTATCTATATAACGAAGTGACTAAAAAATATTTCATATTGAGAATATCATATGATTTCCATATCCTTTGACGTATATTGATGGGTGTTTACGTGTCTTTAGAAAATAATGTATTCGGTATTATACTCTATAATTCTTTAAATAATGTAGGTACTATGACTAATTAGCGAATAGTGCTCTCTCGCTCATCAGTCCGGCCCGCGCAAGGACACGCTACTTTTCTGCTACCTTGCCTACATGATACATCGCATCCCGAAGATCATTCGGATATCATCGTATTTCACCGATGACTCACGACGACGTCAGAAAAAAAGAGCGTCTTTCTAACCCAGTCGTGTTAGAAAGAGCAAAATGTATACTGATCGTCGCTACGAACGGGTCGCACGGCCAAGAGTGACTTTAGAGCATTGCGAAAAAGAAATCATTGGCATGATTCCTGATAACAACATATAGATTCAGTGGCGTCCAACATCTCGTATATCGCCCACTCCTAGTGCTGACCTAGTGCGATAACTCTCATCTATTTATTAATATCTATACGCAACGTTTTTTTCTAAAGTTGTACTAATGTAACTCTTATTCAAGACTAGCTGTGCCCGCGATTTTGTACGCGTGATAACTTTAAATTAGGGTAGATACCTATCTATTTTTTTTTAACAATCGAAAACAATTTTTTAAAGGTACTTGGCGCGCGTCATTGTGTACCCCAAATTTTTTCATAGCTGATGTAGCGCCAGAAACTTGGTATGGAAAAGGAGTATAAGAACAACAATTGTTTCACCACTCCCACACCAAGTCGTTGGACCCACTAATATTTTTTATGTTTTCTTTATTTATTTTATTTAAATAAAACATGAAACATATTTATACTGTGCCAGTATAAATAATGAATCAGTATGGAAACTAAGCTAATTTGTAAAAATAATTACTTACGTTCTATTGAAGCTATAGGGTTGTCTCTTTCAACCTTTTATATATTGACTTTTTATAAAAAAAAAAGAGTTTTGTAGTAATCATTCAATCGTATTGAAATAACTAGTTTACAAATAAAGGTTGATAATTTATTGCAGCCGCCATTTTGACAAGACTATCGGCTTCAACACCTTCGAAAACCATGAAAACGATACCCATGACGAGAAGGTTGATAATTTATTGTAGTCGCCATCTTGGATTTCCATTTTGACAGCACTATCGGCTTCAACACCCTTGAAAACCATGAAAACGATACCCATGACGAGAAAGTTGATAATTTATTATAGCCGCCATCTTGGATTTCCATTTTGACAGCACTCAATGTAATAAATAAATTATGTGTCCTTAATAATAGATTCGAACGTCACGTCCAAACCTCATCATAGCGTGCCGGTAGTTGTAGCTACCTTTCATGCTTACTTATACGCTCACTCCCAAACAATAAATTATGTTAGGTAGTTTACGAGTGACGTACCTACTATGAAAATTAATTTCTCAACACATTTGTAATTTGACGCGGAGTCATGGATGGTGACCGTTCGAAGCATTTGATACACATCGCCATCTACAATATTTGATTTGGCAACTATTGACCTGTTTGTGACACAGATGACAGATCTTCCTTCTTACTACATTAATAGATAGATGGCGTTACATTCACTCAAACAAACATAAAACATTCACTTATTTTACACCACAAAATATCGTTTAGTACTTAATATTGTTGGCTGATATGCAAGAAGGCGAGACTATATATTCGTAATAACCCCATAAAACTCCTAAAAATTATAAAAACCCACGTAACTTCAGATATTTGCCCAAAATAAAAATGTATGGAAAGCTGGTACTACGCAACCACCTTAAGCTTCTAATGACCCCCCAAACATGTCCCAAAAATAAAATTGCGTCCTCTAAAAAATGCAATATTCGGTCCTTAAATTGTAACATTTCAATGGACTACGCGCCTTCACTGCATTAATTTGTTAACTCTTCGAAACTTGATAATATACTCATTCTATAGAAATCAAAAACCTTTCTGTGGTCCATTTTCAAGGCGTTATATTTCTTCTTAAAATGACTGCCCATATTGATAATTGAAAAAAATGGATGTATCTAGTATCTTCTGCGTATCTGTTTCTTCTTTAAGCGTCTTCTTAGTAACGGTAGGAGGAGAATATGTGCGACACTATATTGACGACATCATCAGCGTCATAGCTCATAGCGATGTCGTGTTTAGAATTTTTACGTTGCTTGTCGTAGATTTCGACGATACGACGTCGCATCCTGAAACGAAGCCGTTCCGTGGCTCGACGTGATGCGTAGAGATCTCTCTACTTCTTTAATATAAATATAATAAAAATAACATAATAATCGTTACTATATATTAATTTCATAATTAAAAAATTCCCTCACTATTCAAATATGTAATAATATATTGAAAATTAAATAAAAATGTGAAGGGATTTGTAATTGCCAATAAAGTAATTAATTCTGGTTCGCTATAAAGAAATTAGATATACAACTAATTCGTTTATTTATCTGCATGATTAACTAACAAAATAGTACGTTAATATATGAAGAATACTTATTATCTGAAAGCGGGCCAAGTACATCATAAAACACAGACTTCTATTATTATTTTTATTAGAATTGTGTTCGACGATCAGCTCTCAATGCAAATATTAAAAATCGGGTCAGGTTTGGCGTGACACTCAGTTTTTACACATATTTATTTAATTTTGTTGTGGCTTAGTTGTAAATGAAATCTAATATGAGTTAATGTAAATCCACTATATTCTTTAGGATAGAGCAGAAGAATCGGCAATTCTCGAACAAAAGAGACGACGTGATGAACAGAAAGGTAATCAAAATCTTACTAATGACAAATATTTGTGAATATGAAAGATTTTCTGAACTGATCTTTGATTAAGTTAATTTTCTTTTCAGCTGTAATCAAAATGGGGAACCACCAAAATGGTTCTCAAGAAGATCACCATTATGAAAAATATCATAAAAGGGTAAGATGCATGTCAATAAATTGTACAAGCTTCCGCTACGCAGTTTTACCCGGATTCTCGAGTAATCTGATGTTTTCCGGAATAAAGGAATCCTAAGTGTCCAGAACAAATTCTTACTGTATGCAAAATTTTACTGTTCATGTATTTGTGATATAGTCGCAAACATCCCATCATCCACATGAGTAATATTGGTAGGTTTTTTAATTGAAAAATCCTTTACGAGATGTACCAATGCAAAATAGTCATTTTGACAAATTTTAAGATATTTTGAAAAGAATTTCGGGGTTTATACAGGGGCGTAGCTACCGTATCAAATATACAGGGGCGCTACAGGGGCCCCGACCGTAAGCAAAAAGTTGTAAATAATGATACATAATCACAAAAGAAGTAGCCATAATCCTTTAAATCTTTTATTTGGGCCCCGGATCAAAATTTTATACAGGGCCCGTCTAAGGCAACCTACGCCACTGGGTTTATACGTAATTTCTAGTTTAAAACTATATTGTAATTCCTTTAAATTATTAGTTACTTTTAAAGTTCATTCCAAGTCCATATTACCGATGGATCAGTTTTTTTTTTATTTTATCGTTTATTTATGTACCTACTTAAATGTGTCATGTATTTCATTAATTGCAGGAAAAATCACCTTTTCGAGATCGTTCACACGAAGAGCCATCAAGAGATAAACAATATCCTTTTTAATATGTTTTAATTAGTCATGTAAGGAACATAACAATCATGGTGGGTCGAGATGACACGCTAGTTGATTTAAACTGGTCAAGGTTGGCAATAAATGTCTGGTAAAAAGAAATATAGTTGCGAGTTCAGAGGTGCTGTTGCGAACATGCCATTCTACTTACAAACAATGCATAAATAATAAAGAGATCAAGTTATACGTTGATTGTCCTGATCAGGTTTTTCGATTTTATGTGCTGCTGGCCTAGTAATAAATAATTTTTGTTGCATCTTACGGTATAGTCTGTCTATTTAGTAGGTACATTTTATTTTATTTATTATTGCTGAATAGTTTTTAATTGATTCTATTTTGCATCATTGGTAATAAATAGTAAGCAATTAATATAATTGTTGACTTACAATTTTTTTCGTATGAATATTTTTTATGATGATAAGAGGCAAGCATGTTCAATTTTGCTTAATTTCTATTTACTGTCATGTTTATAGCATAATAGAATACGTATGTACTATTTAGTAAAATTTTAAGCGCATAAAAATTTTAACATTTTGCGAATTGAAATTAAAGCGAATTAGACATTTTGCGTATCTGATGTTTTGCAAATCGGATTTTAGGATTGGACATTCTGCGAATATAAAATTTTTTTAGTTCGTGAAATTTTACGAAAGGTGTCAGAAGGACAGTTGTAAAACTTCTGAATATTAATAAATATGCGCTAAAATTAATTCTTGTTGCATCCAAATTATGAACCATCAGTACGCATAAACGAACCACCTGATGAGGACGGCACAATATTTTTTTTTCTAGTGACGATTAATTAACTTCCGTCACGACTTCTATATAAAGACGATAATAATTTACGATATAATATAGTCAAATATTTTCCGAGAAACGTAACAGCAGATTTTTTTTTCGGTATATAAATAGGTCTATTTGTTTGTTTGATGGTAGTTTCATTTTACAACGCCATCTCGGAATTTAAGTAAACCTTTATTATTTGAAGAAATGCGTTTGCATCGTAATTTTTGGCCATGTTAACGAATTTGGAAAATCTCTGCCATGGGAAAAATTCGGAATGTTTTCCGACAGAATCTGTGTTCAGAGCCGTATTTCTTACGTTTTTTTTTCTGTAAACTTGATTTTACTAGAAACGTTCCCAATATATGTATATATTTTTCTATTGCAATACTTTTAAATATTATTTATATTTCCTTAACATTTTTATACTAGGCGGTCAAATGAGTCTAAAATAAGAAGATAGAAATTGGACACCCATTGAATAGAAGTCGCCAGGAAGAGCGGACATTTTTAAAATTAATTAAAGTGACATGCAATAGGAATAAAATAAAATCTTGAACATCATGGATTATTATTTTTTACTCTCCCATAACCTTGCGATTCTGAACGCATCTGGTAATTCAGGCATTTCATATTCTTAGGTACCCATTATTTGAACGATACTTTTCAACTAATAACCCACCCATGGCATTGGCATGTGCCAAGTACACGTGGGTTTATCTAAAAAAAATACATTCTCTTTTTAGATAAAGTTTAAAATTTATTTTATTTCTTTTTATTTACATCGCATATCTACTAATAATACCAGTACCTATTTTGAAATAATTTAAATATTTTATGTCCATAAAAGAAGCGTAGTGTTTTTTTCAATTACAAAAATTGTTTTATCTATGATCGATGACTCACCCTTGGTATGACAAAGAAGATGTCTCAGCTCTAGTCCAACTGCTTTAAAATTTAAATCTAACATAATTTATTGAGTCCCAAGTCTTAAATTATTTTTACAAATTCCAAAAGACTAGTATCATATCAAAGTTTTTCAAGATCATCAAGGTTTGGGGTACTTTGGCGACCAGCCTCTGAATGGAGAAGAAATCATTGAGGTTGCTGACACTTTTCACTTAATATATTGACTTAAGGTACTTTATTTCGTATTTTAGAGTGTATCATGCACCAAATGGTTCTCAAAAGTGTTGAAGTCAGGCAGGCGCAAGCCGTAAAAAAAACTGTCAAATTACTTGTGATATGTAGGTAGGTAACCCAATAAATGGCAAATGCCTTGCATACATATTCTGCTGACTCCAAATGACTGGGAACGAGAGGCCCAAGCACTCTCGTAAGCGTAGGTGTGGGATCGCGCCGGTAAGGAAAGCAGTACCCCAAATATTAGGTACGTCACAGGTGGTTTCAATTACCACCCAGATCAAACATTTTTGAACCTATAAATGTCTGTTCTGTCTAGGTGTTTGGTTAACGTGTTTCCATGCACAGCAGCTCGCATCTACTATAAACCATGGCATAAGCGAATTTGACACAGGACACAGCCCGATAGGAATGCCATAGAACATTTATACTCTCACGAGAAGAATGACATGCGCTATAGATAAAATATGACACAGAAATTTAGCCATCTAGTGGCAGCCCACAAAAACTTGCCTGACTTGTATACTAGGCGGGAAATTTAAATCTTAGGAATGTAGGTATATACGAGTATATCTACATACATATATGTACTGTTATAGTATAACTATAATTATATATATTATTGAAATATAGTAATGAACTGGTGGAATTAAAATATGGTATCAGTTTCACAAATTTATTTCTGCAATATGTATTTAGTGTACAAATGTTATACAAAATAATTTCTCAATAAACGCACAAGCATCTGCGGAAGGTGAAGAACCACACTTGACACACTTTCTTAAGTTTTCCTTTATCCGATTCATCATCTTATACGATCAAATGTCACTTTCTCACAATGAGTCACAATCTCAAAACTTGATTTCACTTACACAATGGAACAGGATGCTCGACTCAACGTTATATAATATATAATGGAAAAACAAGCGAAGGTAGTTTATATAAATCTATATATCTAATCTTATACCTTTTAAACGAGCAATTCTTGTATATATATATAATTAGGATCTCGGAAACTGCTCCAACTATTTTCATGAAATTTAGTATGCAGGGGTTTTCGGGGGTTTCATTTTTAGAAAATTTCGTTTTATCCGTGTTTTTAGGCAATGAAAACTGCTTCAATACCATTAGAATACGCAATTACACTTAAAGGTACGCCCTTTATGATCGCATCTAATTCGTACCTAGGTACATATGACAGTGCTTTAAAAAAGAGAATACGGGAGTAGTCACATTAGTAAAGAAAACCCGAGCAAAGCTGGGCCATCCAGGTACTTTAAATAAACATTTGAAAAAACGACCGTCCTCAACGGCAGACATTTATCTTGTAGTGTTACCAGAACTAACTACCAGAGTATTAATATTATATTATAGAAACAGAATTAATTAATTTATTGTTCTAAATGTAGATAATTACTTAGAGTAGGATACTAAATTAATAAAAAGGCAAGAAACATTTCCGTTTTGTTACAGCGCATTTTTTTTAATTATTATAATATATAGACAAACATGAGTATGGAATAAAATTATACAGTGTTTTTAAGTACCTCAATTAATTGTAAATAGAAAATAGTATTAAAGAATTACCGGAAACCAACCCAGCATTTCCACTTGCTACACTAGCGCTATTTCGGTGAAAATTCGAAAACTAATTTGCTGTTTACATGTGGACACTTTTTCAACTAATCCCCCATACGAGATGGTCCTCCTTTACTTCTACACTCCATAGCCCACGTCGTGTCCAAGGTCACCTATTGACAGTTGACCGAGCCTGAGCGATGCACAACAGAATCGACATCAAATGACCCAATTACTAACTGGATTGTTGGAAATTCCCCATGGATTTTCATCCATGTTATATAAGTCATTATTGAAGTGTAAACTTCTTCAGCGGCGTTGAGCACTTTTCTTGGGTATGGGTATAAAATGTTAATATCGCGAAATCGAAAATTCGTAATACGGCAAATATGCACAACGTTATGTTTTGTGAACGATATTTAAGTTTTCACCTCTGCCGGCACTCCCGGTGTGCAACCCATTTTTTTCTATTTAACTCGAGGTCCAATGTAAGGTAATATAGGTTTAAAATAGATGTTTGAAGTCATTTGATATTATTTTATCTACCTTTACGTGTCATATTTCTTTTGAATATTCATTATATCCTACAAACAGGTATTAGAATTTCTTATTAAACGTCCGACTGTCCAGGATTTCTTTCACCCATTTTTACGCCAATATTCTGTTAAAAGCCTGGCAACATTGCTAGTAAGTATACGTAACTTGATAATGTACTTAGTTTTACTCGAAACTGGCAAAAGTAACTTCCAAATGCATTTTTAAGCTATTACCACGTCAAAAGTGTACAATAAGTGGATTTACTATGGATTAGGTTACTATACTTAAACCAATGAAGAAAAAGTTAAAGGATAAATTGTAGACATATTTTTGGAAACTCTCTAAGCTATTTTTTAATAATGGTAATATATAAATAGTCTGGTTGTAGTCTGTGGACATTTATTTCTGAACGATGAAACACATGGCAAGCATGTAAAAAGATGGATGCCATGAAAGTGTCATTCATTCGAGGTCAGCGGCCATATTGTTTTTATAGTGATAAAAACGTATTAGGTTAGGTTTTTCATTATTTTGGAATTAGATGTAAGTAATTTCAATTAATCTCGAGGGATATTATTTCCTAACAACAATCAGATTACATGATGGGAGTAGTGATAGTGGTGTTTTGTGTTTCTTAACATCAATATGTACATCATGTTAGTGCATCGATATTATACTAGAGCCACGGTGGCCAACAACTGCACTTTTAACACGTGCTATCAATTATTTTATATATTCAGTGCTTTAAAATACTAAATATATTCAGGGTAAGCTATAGTGTGAATAGATAAGGTCACGATTATTGTCATTTTATGGATACGATTATCAATTTGTCAGATGGGAGTGGATTTAAACTAGGAAGTTTGTATGGATTTGTGTTAATATTTGATGTCCGCCATTTTGGTAGGAATCCAGCGAAACAAATCTTATTTTCCTGATTTCTGTTCATCAAATTATAGTTTTGTGAGTGTTATTAAGTGACTAAATGGGCTCTTGTGGCGGGAGCGTTAGTATGTCCTAATTTTTATAACTGTCTGGACGAAAAGGTCCGACCGTTCCCGCGTTTTAAATCCACCTTTACGCATCAAATAGGTAGTATTTTATTGATCTGGAAACCCTACGTCCAACGTATGATTAGGTATAATTTGCTACTTGAGATGCTTACTACAAATACTTTAAGTTATACCTCGTACTGTTATCAAAGTATTCATTAAAATACGATTTATTATTTTTAATTACGTGCGAAAACAGTAGTTCACGTGACATTTTAAGCTGTGACGTCATATTTCGATAAACGGAACGAACTACGACGCTATGACTGCGTATTTGAGAGGAAGATTTTAAATTATAGCTCTTTCACTGGAATTGTGAACATGACGACAAGCTACAAGACGTGTGCCGTGCCAATGTGTATAAATACAACCATTAAATATCCTGATAAGTTGTTTATACACGTTCCTAAACATCTAAAACGTCGAAAGGAGTGGTTACAGTTAGCATCCCGAGACCCGAAGTTTACATCTGATAAATCTGCGATTTTCTATTGTGAAGATCACTTTGATGTAAGTATCTATCTAGAAATCAACTTTTCCTACGATCTCCTGGGAAAACAATTATTTAACCTAACATTTTCTATTATTTTTTTATAAATCATTGATAAGCAATTAAAATAATGTGTGTTAATTTACAGCTGCCTAATGACATGGAAAATTACATGAAATATAGTTTAATGGGTTCTGTAGGCAAAATTAGAATGAAGGCAGACTGTGTCCCATCGAAATTTGAATGTCAATTAATTGAAATAATAGATACCGCGCCTCCAAAGCCTTTATCCGACGTAAGCAAAAGGCGATGTACGGATGTAATACAAGAAATAGTCTGTAAGGAAAATGAAATATCTGCAACATCAGACATGATAAGCTATATCGGTGAGTAAATTAACTTATATTTATCAGTTTTAAAAATTAGTATTAAATAAAAACCGCATCAAAATCCGTTGCGTAGTTTTAAATATATAAGCATACATAGGTATATAGGGACAGAGAAAGCGACTTTGTTTTATACTATGTAGTGATAATGGTTTCATGCTAAGTTTTCAACTTGAGTACTGTCACTGTGCGTTAGGGATGGGTAGCTGTTCTAGTAACCAGTTAAATAGCCACTATTGAAGAAATAGCCACATCTAAGATATCCGTCAAAAGAATAGCTAGCAATGAGCTATCGAATGGCTACGGCATCGAATATCCTATATGGTTATGACGTAACAAACTGTAGCGAACCACCACGCTAGCCGCCGGCAGCTAACTGACTAGTTGAATGAAATAGCTAGTAGCTACTCGTAACCGTAATAGCCTAACTAACTAACCAGTAACCAACGCTGTGCGACGAGGATGGCGCTATTACCGCGCTCACTGCTATTAACGATTTTGAACTTAATCGTCTAGTCGGTTAAGTTTAGAATTGTAAGACTAACAGATTTTAGAAATTTTCTTAATTCACATCCATAGATAGAAATAGCTTTTTATTTTAAGTTTATATATTATCATTACGAAAAAAGCGATGCATATATGTACTTTTTTAAATTATGATTTCATGTTACCTAAATGTATTTTGTTGAATTTGGTTTTCTGTTTTTGACTCTACAAGTCGTTAAAATATATTAATATATGGCGTTGTGGCGACATCTATGAACGCGCCTACAAAATACTTCACCGCCCACACTACAGTGATGTGGCGACATCTATGAACGAGTAGAAACACACGAGAATCCTACATCGCACTATCAAGATTCTCTCAGGATTTGACATATATACCAGGATCCAACATCAACAGTTGGACCGCGGTCCCCAGGCATGATCACCTAGCCTGGCGGAAGATCTTCCCTTTTAAATGGAGGAGTCTCATACCTCGCTCCTCCATAGTGGTGACCCCGACGTGATCCCCATCACTTCGCTTCAAGCTCAGCTGCATTCACACAGCAAGCCAGCTTTGCCTTTATCAGTTCCATCGCAGCCGACTCACCGTGCTTCCTGGTTCTGCAAGGCACACTTCATGCGACAGCACGCATCGCCCACACCACAGTTCACCTGCAGCACACGTCCGGACCTCAGCTGGCTCCTCACTCTCCGGCGTGGCGGTTTCTGCACACGTGGACTACTGTGGGAAGCCTCAACCCATCGCAGCTATCCCGCTCAGTCTCGACTCACCGTAGACTTCCGAGCAGCACTGGCACTTGCAAGCTATCAGCAATGATGCAGCAACAACAGATCGACCTCTGGTCTAGGAAGGGAGTGATGTGGCGACATCTATGAACGCGCCTACAAAATACTTCACCGCCCACACTACAGTGATGTGGCGACATCTATGAACGAGTAGAAACACACGAGAATCCTACATCGCACTATCAAGATTCTCTCAGGATTTGACATATATACCAGGATCCAACATCAACAGTTGGACCGCGGTCCCCAGGCATGATCACCTAGCCTGGCGGAAGATCTTCCCTTTTAAATGGAGGAGTCTCATACCTCGCTCCTCCATAGCGTTAAATCAATATACAGGTATTCGACCGTTTTTTTTATTATCGTTTTGTTAGTAATTTTTTTTTAAATCATACGATGTACAGTAATTTCAGTGAAGTATAAAAGAAATAAAATAAACAAAATATAAAATCAAATCATCTAAGATTCATTAACGCCGCGGCTAGCATGAAACTGAATACTTGCATGCAACGGGACGTGAGCGTTCCTTCATAGCTACGGTTATCCTAGGCTTATTGGCAAATGTATTCAAAAGCCGACATGCGGGCTATCAAGCGTAAGTTATTGAAATTTCGGCTAGTTACCCATCCCTACTATACGGTAGATCAACACGCATTTTGTGCCATATACCTACAAAATAATATTAGCGATATAAAAGTGTGCAGGAATCACAAAATACGATTAAAAACCGCTAATAAAAAGTACTTATCCTCGGTGAGTAAACTAGAGTTGTCTGTTTTTTTAACGTTAGTTAATATAAAAAATATATATCACTCTGAAAATGTATGTTTCAAGATTTCAAGCCGCCATTTAACCGTGGTGTTGCCTGTTTATCCGCAAGTGGGCGTTGGATAAAGTGGAATCGGAGCAGGAATCGCCGATTAAAAATATGTAAGTATTCTGTACCATTATATAAGTAATATTGTCGAAAACTTGTCTCAAAACTTTTCTCGAAACTACTATCTTTGAGCTGGCGCGGGCCGATTTACTTCAAATTTGGAGAGGATGTTGTTTATACATTTCTTCATCTCGTGGACCTTACCCAAAACTATAACTTCCCATTAAGTGTTTTTTTTTATTCGGAATTGTTAAAAAAATTTTTTTTTTTAACTTATCAAAGCTTATACGATAGCGGCATATATAATAATTAAAAATCCGTTTGTTTTTTTTTTATTTCAGGACTTCAGGAGGGTTGGAATAATGCATGCCAGGACACCCTCTTTTTTTTGGATCCCCCACTTTGACTGCTCATAACTTAGTTAATTTAAATTAAATTATTTTGGTTAATTTTGTTATGTAATAATAAAACATCAATAAACAAATGATAAAAAAATTGATGGTAAATTTTTTTTATTTCCTTTGTACAGCGCTTCAAAAACCGGGCGAAATTCATGCCTCTACACTAGAATATCCCCTTAAGTAAATTTATTTATGTATTATATTTGTTAATAATTTATTAACATATTTTATTTATAATTAACGTAGATTATTTATTGCGTTATTAAATAAGTTATTATTCCTCATTTCAACACATCTGTTTAGCGATAATTCTGTTTTTGTTTAGTGACGGTGTGATATCACATATTTTATTATTTTATATCTAGGAATAATTAAATCAAAACATCTAAGTATTTGGTCTTATAAGTTTTTTATAAATTATATTACTGAAAGATACAATTTTAATCATCTTGTGGTGTGGTTTTGAACCCACTTATTTTATTAAAGTATAAGTTGATTTTGACACGTGACGTCATGAAACTTATGACACCTCCCTCACCTTGTCACACAATGTGTTAACAAAAATTTATTAAGGTTAACAAAATTAGTAGAGTTAAATAAAAAAAGGGTTTAAGGTTCTCCGTTCCTTTCTGTATTTCTGTTAGTTTTCTTACTAGTGTTCTGAATAGGTATTCTGAACCTGCCGTCTACATTGATTCATTTTATGGGAGATTATTATATTATATTAGTGTACTCTAATAATACTATTATTACGCATCACACAAAATATATAAAATTTGGTTTTATTTTCAGAAAAGGTCGGTTTCCAAATGAGAAAAGGGAAGGTTTGGTGATGCGAAAATGTTACCGTAAGATATAATTCAGTATATGACAGTTGTAACAATAAAATATTATGAAATATGTTTGATATATAGCTTTCAGGTAAAAATTAATAGCATAACATTAACATAAAATGTATTTTATTAATTAAGATAAATTGTAAATATATTATATTTGGAAAATAAATATGAGTTTTTTTATCTGTCGAGAAACAAAATGCGGGCTGCCATGATTAAGCATCGTGTGACGTCACATTTTTAAAAATCACGCATCGGCCCTGTGTTGTTGGGAATAAAAACCCAGTGCGAACTGAGTGAAAAAATTTAAGTATTTGTGCTTGTCTCTCAGAAGCACAAATCAAATAATTAAATTTTGCGAAATTGAGTCTGGATACATAAAAGCTGCCGGGCGATTGTGTAATGCTCTCGGAATCGTTGTTGCAGTCAATTTTGTTTGACAACGACAGCGCTACAACTATCCCAAATCGATCGCGCACCAAGCCCTCAATCTATTATGAATTAGGCTTCCACATTTAATCCGAGAGTTACACAATTTGGGTGTTGTTAGCGCAAATCTGCCCAGACGCGATTCATTTCAGGTCGCCAATTTATTTGCCTGTAATGACTTTTGCTGTATTAGAATACAAACAATCCTGTTTTAATATCTAATTAATCAAAGAAGTTCTACAATTTATTTTTGTAAAAGTCGATATGAAAAAATATATGCGTCCATTAATTACGTGAGGCATTTTGGCGAATTTTTCGAAACCCCGCAAAAATTGTTCTAGTACTTTTATTGAAGATTGGCAAAGACTAGTATTTGTGAAAATTTTATATAATATACGGTAATACCGTAATTTAAAATCACAATCATAAAATTACATAATGAATATTAACCTTTTGAACGCTAGAGCGTAAACGCATCGGCGCCCCTTCCACGCCAAGCCACAAATTCACCGCACATACCTACAAAAAATATAGGGATACCAACATCTTATCGATAAATCGATTAATCATTGCTTTTCGTCCCATATTTTTGAAATAAAACATTACTCGTAACATCATTCTTTTATTTACTATAACACTATTTCGTATTAAACTATCAATTAACAGCAGTTACAAACTTTTAAAGAACGTAAAAACAGTCATTAGAACTATAAACGAAAAAAACAAATAATAATAAGATACATCACTGAGCTCGTTCGTGACGTCATCCGCTGTCGGGAAGACCCGACTCTGGCGTGGCTGGCACGACTTTTGACAATTTCCTCGCATGTAAGTAGGGATGTAACATAGTGGCAAGTACTAAATAATAATCATAGTAGTAACAACATTTTAAACCAGGGCTGTCCAAACTAAACACCTTCGCGGGCTAATTAAATTTCATACAAAAGCTGGAGGGCCACAAAAATATTTTCAGTTGTCAAGTAAATAAAATACAGGGTAATTTTGTCTTTGTATGTTTATTGATTTTTCGTTAATTTATCTTTAACAATAGTATCGATATCCACGTCAGCATTCGTTGTTGCCAGGCGCATTGCATGAAGAAGCGATTTATCTGACAGTGAAGATCTATACTTGGATTTTATAAAATTCATTGTTGAATATGCACTTTCACATAAATCAGTGCTGCCCATCATCGATCCCGTTTTCAAGCCAAAATTTTTTAGCTTGGGGAAACGGTCGTCAAGGATCTTAAAAAAATCCATTCCTGTCTCTTTTCTACCCTTGAAAAAGGGATCTGACTGAATGTCACATAATTCTAACTGGTATTCAGTCTTTACGCTTGTTATTTCAACTGTTAATGGATTCGTAAAAAGAGATAAATCGCTCCCTAATCCTTTGAAATCAGCAAAACGCTGCTCAAATTCAAATATTACCTCGTCGATATACTGGAGGTGGTCCGAAAAATTGCATCCTTCTATTTCGCTATAAAGTTCTTTGCAACATGGAAACAAGAAAAATCATTTTGTTCCAGTGATGTTTTGAATAATCCCAGTTTATTTTTGAACCCATTCACATATCCATACAAGTTGGCTATATTGTGTTCTTTGTCTTGTATTTTTAAATTTAATTCGTTCAAATGTTGTGTCATATCATTTAAAAATGCAAGATCAGCAAGAAATGCAGGATCTTGCATTTTAGTTTCCATATCAGTTGTATCAGATTTTATTTCATTTTTAAGACATATGGGAATTTCTTTCCGTAAAGCGAAAAGCGCTGCAAGCACTGACCAGCACTTAACCATCGGATTTCTGAGTGCAATAGCAGATCTCCATATCGCACCTTTAGAATTGAAGTGGCTTAATCCAAAATTCTTGTTTTTTGGTAAACACCAAAAATGTAATAGAAGAATTAGCCGTTTTGTAGATTTTCAATTTTATTGCTCTAGGTTAAGCGTTTATTTTTAATTTTTTTGTTATTAACCGTAGGGTAGGAATTGTTTTAATGATTGGACACTAAACCTTTACGTATAACTAATTAGAACATTTGTTAATTAGTCATTAAAAAAAAAATGACACTTATTTTCCGAAATCAATTTAATATTATTGGCATATTTGACTTTGAGTCCATTTTTTACTTAACGATACATAAACAAATTGTGCCTATTTAAAAAAGAGGCGATTAATTTCTAATGTTATATTTGAACATGGTGACAGATTTTTCAATATGCTAGTTTAATTATTGTAGACTAGTTAAATTAAAGGAAAGTGAAAAACAGACTTTGGTTTCAAAATCGTGTATTTTGAAATTTTCCCTCACTAATCATCATTAAACACTAATCTACTGGTACTGCTACCAACATAACATTAGCACCTGGTATTCAATTAAAGTAAGTTTATAAAAATCAATGGTTTGAAATAATCTCCAAATACTATGTAAACCTTCGATAAAATAATATAAAACAATGAAATACTTCTTATCAATAGAGTAGAAAAATAATAAAGTAAAAGTCATTTTGTTATATTTGAATAACTGGCCAAAAAATATTTATAAAAATGTCTAAGAAAGAATTTACGAAATAAAAAAACTTTTATCAAACTCAACTAATTAACATAATCAACCATTCACTTTTTTTTAAATAAACAGCAAAAATAACATATCTGGATTCAACACTAAAATGAGATCAAAATAGATCATTAAGTTAATTTATTAAAAATAATTATAAACGCGAGTCATAGAACCAGGCGTAGATACTAGGGATTGCTTTAGTTCTTATAAGATAATTCAGATCTTTTTTTTATTTTCTGCAAGCACCATTTTGGACTATAAGCATTCGTTATTGTAATTTCACACGCTTTTTTCATTTTATTTCTTAAAGTCTTTTTCAGCATATGTATTTTTATAATAAAATAAAAATAGCTCGTCTTTAACAAATTTTAACACTTTTATCTCGCTATCTAAGTCCCTCAAACCCACTGCATTTTTATCAACATCCTAAATAAAGTTATACCCCCCATTCGTTCTGTAACACATTTAAGTCTATAAAAAATTGTAACCTTAACTCTTTAACTCTAATTGGGGTGCCAGTTTTTCTAGCACCTCTTAGTAAAGGCATATATTGTTGCGGTTTGTCAATAGGACCAGATCTTAGGTTTCTCTTTATTTCTTTTCAATTAAACTATGTGCATTGTCTCCCTCTTTCTGTGTATGTCCCTTAATTAGATATTTATGCGTTATTGATTGAATGTTGTCAAAATGGGCCACTGTCTTATGCAGTGGCCTAAACTGCTATAAACTGGCAATATATTTATTTTTGTTTTGACCATTACAATTTCTGAATAAAATATTAGATTTAAAGTTTTGTCTGCATTATTTTCACTGATGGGACTTTAAGTAATCAAAAACGCAGAAACCTATTTCAATAGCCCCTTTATTACCATGTCTTCTTTTCCAAAAGTAGCAATATACTTCTTCATATGCACCTAGTTCACTATCGTTTTTCTTTTTATTATTATGTTTTGATTTAGAAGCTAGTTCAACTATTGTAAAATTATAACATTTAAGTCTTGACCTATAATAAAAAGATGAAACATTGCAGCTTCGAGATCATAAACAGCACATTTATTTTTGTTAATAATACATATTCATATATTTATATCTTGTACATTAGTCTCATAAATATTTTTTGGCCTTAAAAAAAGCTTATATTAATTTCAGTTGTAAATATTAAGTAAAAAACCCAGTACGGGCGTGAGATTTGTTTTGATTAATATTAAAGTCCCTACATATCTCTTTTATACTCTTGCTGCCATCCATATAATCTCTTAAAGTAGAAGATCTTAGTTAATGTGATTCTATGCGCGGTAGACTATTAATATGGTCCTTAATATCTTGTACAAGACTTGGGTTAATCGGGGCTCGGCTTCTAGAACGCCCTCTAAGATCTTCCACAAGGCCATTAGTTTTCAGTTTCACAGTTCTTATCTGTCTCTCTGTAATACGAGTATCTAGTGTATTGATAAAAAAAGGTTTTACAAACGCGAATTCTTTGGCAATCAGCTGTAAAATAAATGGCTGTGTTTGGTTTACGAGGATGGGCAGCATTTTTGTACTGATATTTTGGTTTCACCTCCATCGTGCATGCCTTGATAAATGATCGCTTCAAGTCAAAATTACTTAGCTGCCAATAATAGTCGTATATTTCGCTCAGGGGTTATGTTATCAGAACAACGAAGTCTACAAACACAATTACTTTGTTAGATTTAGAAAGTGATTGGTAGGCTTTTCCGGTATTTCGAAGAGATTTAACAATATTTTGTTTCCATTGAGACGGATTGCGCAGGCGCTTCCTAGATTTTTTATTCTGAGGAAACAATTGCATCGTCACCATCATGTGCCCCATCCCTGTCAGACGTGTTGGTTGATGAACTGAAAGAGCGTCGTAGCGATGAATCGTTGTAAGTCGGATAAGCGTCACTCAGATCGACTTCTGATTGCAAAGAATGCACAGGTGATTGACGGTAGTTTATGTCTTTATCTAACCGTATTTTGCTATTTGAGGGCTCGGCACAAATTATATTCGTGTAATCGATTTGAGTACCTGACATGATAGAAGGTGAGCTATTTATTTTCATTTCGTCTCAGCTTTGCTTCGGTTATGTAAAAGACTTTGATGACGACGACGTGGTGCTGGAACTTGAAGATGATGACAGAAGAAATGAAAATATTTTTATTCAAATAGGCCTTTCCAAGCACTTATGAATAGTCTGATTCTAATACCGGTTCGGAAGGTTGTTTTTTACTGAGAAGAGCCGACAATAAACTCAGCAATAACTCTTTTTTTTAAAAAACCAACTTAGCTTTATTACATAAAATCTATTTAGTCTCACTAATAATACCTGTGTGTTATCGCAAAAGTGAAGAATTATTGAACAATAATATAATATTATGAATAACTAATAAAAAAAAAAAATAATAATAATAATACAAACAAACAACAGAACTGGATGATGATGTACTACTGGATCGATCTCTCATGTTTTGTGATGTTTGTTCTTTGATAATTGGATTAACGCTATTCTCACTGCTGATTATCGACGTATTGTTAATCTCCTTTAGAGTCCGTTGTTCAGTTTCCACTTGCGGTAAAATTTCAATTCAATCTAGGACTTCCATCCGTCGCCTTATTTTCTAATAGTTTTCCTTATCACGCTCTTTGGATCCATTTTAAGCACTAGTATAACCTTCTGCACTTGCTGTTCTCATCTCTTCACCCTGTTTATGCATAATATTTCATTCCGGCTTAATAGATGCAAAATAAGATCTGCACTTCTTTTCATTATTGATCTCAAACTTTAACTGAAATAAAAATAAAAAGACTCAACTCAAAAAAAAGCTAACTAAGTCTCATATCATTCAGTAAAGAATAAACATATTTACCTATACGTCTCCGTAGTCACAAAATTGGTAGTAAAGTAAAGCAATAATATAAAATAAGGCTCGATCATTTAAGCAATATTTGGTAATAAAATGACGGCAGTACTAATACGACACCACAATATTATAATCATTTAGTATTGAAACGCCCAAAACCAAAATGAGTCATTACAAAAATATGTATCGAAGAAATAACTTACCTTGCGTTTAGTATTAAAACTGCAGATTACAGTTTCCGCCCTTTACGGAGCAACCGCACTACGTCTAGCGTTTAGCACTGTTGACGCAACTTTGAATGAGATCCTTCAATACAGAGGGATGCGCGGTAACCGCGTGATTTTAAAGAGACGGAAATAGCACGTTTGTCCTTTTCTGGACTAAAATAATCTATTTATTTATAATAAACTGATAGAATACATGTTTATAAGTAATTCCATGTACAAAAGTCATTTTCTTAAAATTTTGAGTTATGCCACTTCAATTCTAAAGGTGCGATATGTTGCGTCAATTTCAGTTAAAAAGTTACGAAATTTACGATGACTCAAAGCTTTGTTTCCGCCTCTAATAAGATTTGTTATTTTAACAACTATTTTCATGGCATTCATTTGGCGCAAAAATTGTCCACATAAGGCTTCTTGATGTATGATGCAATGGATTAATGGGCAGTCAATGCCATTTTGTTTTAAAAGTCCCGTAAGTCCTGTAACGTTTCCAGTCATTGCTTTTGCTCCATCGGTCACAATACAAGAACATTTTTGAAACTCACCGTATTCCATAACAGTTTTATTAACAGCTTCAAAGATATCACTGCCTTTAGTTGAGCCACGTAGTGGCACTAAATTTAACATTTCCTCCGTGATTGAAAAATCGTTCGAAATGCAGCGAATAAAAATTATTTATTGACCGATATCTGTCTGGTCGGTACTTTCATCCAAACAATGAATAATATTCACATTGTACAATGTATTCACATAATTTTTTCGAAACATATTCGCCCATATCATCTATTCGTCGCGCAACTGTTTGGTGAGATAACGCTACAGATTCAAATTTTTGCGCCAATTTCGGCTGCATGAAGCGATGAACCATGGCAATTGCGCATTGTTTTATAAAAACTCCATCGCTGAATGGTTTTTTGGCTTTGGCTAATTGCAAACAAACTTCATAAGAAGCAGCCAAACTTTGTTCATTGTATGTATTTACTTTTGAAAAAAAACTTGTCTGTTGCATTAGTTTTTTCTTATGCTCAGCCACAACAATTTTCCTTGCTTCACCGACATGTCCTTTATATTTTTCTTCGTGTAAAGTAGCATAATGACGTTTAACATTGTATTCTTTACTCACAGATAAAACTTGCATACAAATCATACACAGAATTTTATTATTGTTGCTGCATAGAAAACAGTCAAGTTCCCACCTCTCATTAAATACTCGATGTTCATCACTTAATTTTCGCTTCTTCGTAGACATAATGCAGTTAGTTAAGGTTTTTTTTAAAAACTGCTGCTAATTACTTATTATAATTTGTAAAATTCAAAGCGGTGTAAGTAAGAAGTTCCGATACGAACTAAGTGGAAGCACAAACTTAACTAATACGGTCAACAGCAAATCCTCACTCGACAAAAACAAAATACTTTCCGGGAATTCCCCCAATAATAGTAAAAGTAGCTTCACTTTTAAGTGATCATGCGAATGGAATGTTGCAAGACTAAAGATAAATAAATTATACCAAGTATTGAGTACATGTTTTGACAACGAATAATATTATCCAAACTATTTGTGTCCAAAACTATTTTGAGATTAAAATGTGTGTCGCGGGCCGCATGAAAACAAGCCGCGGGCCGCATGCGGCCCGCGGGCCTTTGTTTGGTCAGCCCAGTTTTAAACAAATCAATAACTTAGTTATTTATTTATTTTTTCAAAACATGTTCACACTACCTTAACAGACCTCTTATGATAATAATAATTAGTCTTCTACCTATAAATTAGTCCTACTCTTCGTAGCTTGTAATGGGAGCTACTTATTTATTAAATCACCCTTTAAAATGTCTATATCAGTCTGAAATCTCACTTATTCATATAAATTTTAATATAAACGTAATGGTGTAACAATAAACTTTAAGGATCTTAGCAAAAAACGCAGATATAATCAACCGGGCCGCCAGAACCAGAACATTGTTTATGTGCCCATTTACCACAATTTCTACAACGGTACCACATTTCATTTTTCCTATGTCCCAGCAAATAGCACACAATGTCTCTTCTTCTGAATATTCTGACTCATCGTCGCGAAGATTCTCAAAGTCTTCGTCTTCAGACGTGTCAGTTTCATCCTCAAAAAGTTTCGTTTTTACTCTTTTTACGTTTTATTTCTTTGTTGCTGGTTGCTTCCTTCTTCTTTACAATTAATTTTTGTTTTCTCTAAACGTTTCTTCTCCTTCTCTTAAATACTGTTTTCATTGGCGTGCTAGTTAAAATTACGGGCAATTTTGGCATCTAAAAAAGAACTTCAAATTCATATATGGCCATTGGAGCTACAAAGAGTAATCAGAGCCTTAAGGTGTGATTCCCCGACTACCACCATTTTGGAATGAAATAAAATGATATGCTGAATCTAGCTTGTAACGAAATTATACGCACAGATACTCAAAATTGATAACATTAGCTATAAAATAAAACAGGTTTGATTGTAACATACTTATTAGGTTGGGTAAAAGTCTTTTCGCATTATAGTATGTATGAACTTGTAATAAAATCTCTTTGGCTATACTATTTGTATCTGGCTGGTTTTGGTATCATTGAAAGTTTAAATTTATAAGAACATAATTCAAGGTCAAAGGCCGGTCAGGCTTCACAGACTGTGACAAAACCCGGGTTAACTCGCAACAAGGTGATGCTGTGTGTGTGGTGGGATTGGAAGAGATGGGAGAGATGGGAGGGGATTGGAGAGTAGTAGAGCTCTTAGTGCAGAATTCGTCCGGGGAAGTACTACCACCTTACCCATTTCCGCCGTGAAGCAGTAGTGCAATTGTATTACTGTGTTTCGGTTAGAAAGGTAAGGGGGCCGGTGAAATTACAGGCACATGAAACTTAACAACTTCACGTCTCAGGGTCGACAACGCATTGGCGATGCTCCTAATGTTGCAAATGTCTATAGGCGACGGTGACCACTTACCATCAAGTGGACCGTCTGCTTGTTTGTCGGTCCAAGTGGCATAAAAAAAAAAAATCGCAACCTGCCGAAGGCGCCCGAGTGGCAACCCAGTAAATACGAGCTGTAGTTTTGTCTCTAGTCGCACCGGTCCTATTACCCTCAGGCTCCCATTACCCTCTATTCCGCTGCTTATACCAAATCTTCCTTTATACAGTAAATTAAATAAAACTATGAATAGATACCCAATTATTAATCATATATGCAAACGATGAAACTGAAGCTTCTTGAAAATTTATCATCTATTTGGTCACTCATAGATTCTTCATTCGCACATAAACATCCACATGATACATATGCAGCCAATTATCCATTTAAGTTTTATTTATTTCTTAAAATTCTTTTTGTGAATTATTTTATATTAATTATTTAATTTGGTTTTTCTTTAGGTATATTAGAACACCGTAATCATATGTAAATATTTGTTATGAAAGAGCGAGGGATCCTAACAAGTAATGCTATAACTTTTAAGGAGATCTTAACTATGTATGATAAGTTACTGAAAATAAAATATTTTCAATTTTGGAACGAAGTTTATCGCGCGTTGCGAACGGGGCCTAGACGGAATAAATTACGACCAAAAGCTGTAACGACACTTTTTGCTATTTATTATTGCCAAGACCTATACTAACCATAACACTTCACAATATTTTCAATAAGTTTATTTTTTACGAATTACCGGACTGAGGGACTGACTGACTGGCGGACTGACTGACTGGCGGACTGACTGACTGGCGGACTGATGGACTGACGGACTGATGGACTGACGGAATGACGGACTGACGGACTGATGGACTGATGGACTGACGGACTGATGGACTGACTGACTGATGGGCTGACTGACTGACGGACTGACGGACTGACGGAATCACGGAATGGCGTACTGACGGAGTGATGGACGGACGGACTTACTGGCGGACTGATGGACTGACGGACTGACGAAATGACGGACAACTAGACTGACTGACTGATGGACTGACGGACTAATCGACAGACGGCAAGGACAAAGATGAGGGTTGGTTATGGAATGCAATGGAATGAAAATATTTATATTCAAATAGGCCTATACAAGCACTTATGAATAGTCTGACTCTAATACCGGTTCGAAAGGTTGATTTTTTCTGAGAAGAGCCGCCAATAAACTCAGCAATTACTCTTTTTAAAAAACGAACTTAGATTTATTACATAACATTTATTTAGTCTCACTGGCAATACCTATGTGTTATGGCATAAGTGAAGAATTATTGAACAATAATATAATATAATGAATATCTAATGAAAAAAAAATACAAGCAAACTAAAGCTGACCAGCCCCCACAAGCAGCACCTGTTCACAAGTACGACGCATGTGGCAGCCATCGCCCTCCTCGCTATATTGTAGGGAAGTGAGCGACCCGCCACACGACGCCACCGCAAGCAAAGGCATTAAAGCGAGAATGACTAACTTAAGTTTGATGCACATAAAAATAAGAATTTATGAATTTTAAAATACACACAAAGTGTTATATCACTGTGACCATAACATGTTCTAAGTTATAAATAAATTTACATTGCAATAAAATAAAAAATAAATCATAACATACAACAATACATTTACAACCAGGCATTATTATCATTTAAATATGCATTTATGTTGTAATTTATTTATTTCAACAACAAAATCACAGCTCTTAGTCACTAAAATTTTACATATATGTATACCAATACTTACAGCCAATTAAGGATTTAAATTATGATTTTTTACCAATACGGCTTTAATATGATCCTTAAATTTTTGCAAAGATAAATCTAAAATCGATGCAGGGATTTTGTTATAGAAGCGCGCACCTAGTCCCTGCTTTTTTCTAGTATTTATTGAGTGCATATTACGTGACTACAGAAACGAAAATATTTGTTTCTTTTGTCACTACTAAGGGGGCAAACAAGTTGACAGCCCGTCTGATGGTAAACGGCCAACACAGCCATGTTTTATTTAAAGAATCACACAAAAAAATTATATACTTTCTCTTATTATTTATAATAAGGAACTTCGTTCCTATCTGGTATCCCACGACACCATTTTTTTTGTACATTGGCTCGGGACATCTGTCATTTTAACAATCCAGTGAAAAATCTATAATTTTAAATTTTCCTGTCAAATACGCCGAGTGGAGTTAAAGCTTCGTAGCTTAGTTTTGTTTATCAATGTATGACAGCACAGCTGAAAATATCACGTGACCGACTGCTTTCGCGCGAAATTTCATATAACAATATTTTTTAAATATTGTTTTTCCGTCAAAAAGATTATTGTTGGAGAAACAAATAAAACATTTGTAAATTTGAAAATACTTTCCCGAAAACTGTCAAGTAGCCAATTGATGATTTTTTAGATTTTGATTATATTTATTTTTTTATATTTTATTTTTAATTTATATTATTATTTAAATCTAATCTTACTAAAACTTACGACTTAAACAGAAAAAGATTCTTTTGAAAACATGATAAGTACCCGGGTTTGACATAAATTCCAGAACTTACAGGCACATGTCTACTTGAAGCATTAATTATTTCTCGGATATAAAAATGAAGTGTTTGCAATATTAGAAGAAGCGAAAGATTTCGTTTTGAAACTTAGTCTAAAAGTATATAGAAAAAGAACGTAGGTACGTGGGTACAGTAAACCTTACGGTACGGTTGAAACATTTTGAGTTTGTCGTCTATCGGAATCAGTTAAGCGAGCGATGACGGAAATAAAAGATCACATATCTGTCTACTAATGGGCAATGTTATGTATAAATAATAAATATATAAATATCCCGGGACATTCTTTGCGCACACGACCACCTGATCCTAAAGCAGAGCTTGTACTATGGAAACCAGATAACTGATATACTACATATATTACTTTTTTTTCTAAATACATACTTATATAGATATTTACACCCACACACAGAACAAACAGACATGTTCATGCACACAAATGTTTGTCCTGGTTGGGAATCGAACCCGCGACCTTAAGCTTAAGCAGTCAGAGTCGCTAACCACCAAGCCAACTGGCCATGTGAGATCACTGTATTGTAATTTATCTGTAAATCAAATAAAATAAAAATGTAATGTGTTTTAACCGTCCCAATGCCGGGGCTGCTTGCCAATTTACATAGAACGGCACATAACTACTTTTAACGTATTTGAAAAGTACAAATAAAAAACATATTTTTTTTTACCGACATAAATAACAATATTAATATAAAATTAGAATTTCAACCCTGCAAATTCATTTCGACTACAGAATCCTTTACTGCGTGGTCTGCAATGCACTTGGCACTTTTGTTAAATATATTCTTACTTATGTCTGCCTTGAATAGTGCCAGCGCCTACAGTATAGTATTTATACCATGAAAACCGTCATCCGGCCTGTTAAATAAATATATATATTTATATTATATTATCCTTGTTTCAGGGACAATGGAGGATAGTAATAAAGTATTCTCTTCCAATATTATCAGAAATGAAAATCCTGCAGCAAGCAACCTTTATGAACTATTAAATAAAGAACCAGCCAAACCATTACCAGCTAATGAATCAATATCTGATTGCAACTTCTGGCCAAAAACTGACAAACACTATGTACCAAAGAGAAAATCAAGACATAAAGTAAAGACTGTCAGAATTATCCGAAATATTTTCGAACAAGATACTTACACGTACCTATTGAAAGATTTAGAAAAACAGCATAATGCTTTATTAAAAAGAATAAGAGATGGTACATCAAATGAGGAAAGTACAAAAACATTAGCAAAAAAGATACTTTACTCGGAGCATCCTATATCTAGATCAGCGTGGGAAATGTTAGTACACCTTAATCCAGAACAACATATATATTCTAAACAATGTGTTTTATGGAGCGGAAGACACATTCAAGTCAATGGAAGTAGAGGTGGAAAATATAGATTTATTAGTAATTGTGATTTAAGTATTAATCTTAAAGTACCCACGACTACAACGGAAAAGAAAATACCCAAGAAAAGTAATTCCAATAAGGCAAGGAGTCTTTTGAAAAATTCTTTAAATATAAAATTTAAGCCTGGGCCACTTGGAAGAAAGGAATTCTTAGACGATTCTCATCAAAAATATCATGTAGGGGATATTAAATTGGTCGATCTCCCAAAACTTGGTTTAGAAATCCAACCTACGTATGGTATGAATTTAGGATCTACCATCTCAAGATTTTTAGATGATTTACGCGATGAAAGTGGCTTAATTTCGATGAAATGGGCTGAGTTTGCTGTTTCTGTTTTGGGATCTGTTAAAAAATCTAGACCACTTCAAACTGCAAAGGAGTGTATAACATTCAATTTGAATTATAAGCGCGATCAACATCGGATGCTGATGCGTCAAGACCATGGCAACAAATGTCCTGCTGCGAAAGCAAAGAATAAAATTGACATTTCTCCATCAAACTCACTAAATAATGAGTCAACAGATGTTATTATTTCTGAAGTAAAATGTATAATTGACGAAATGATAGAGTCAGTTGATATTAGTTCGCAACAAAATAACTTTTATTGCGAGGAAGAAGTGATTACACAAAAAATTGATGATGATATCAGTAGCACAAATGCGAACCAACATGCAAAAGACAAACAAAAAAGGAAATATTGTGAATTAGAAAGACTTGCAGTTACGGTAATACGAGTCCCCGAGAATACTCCAGGGGATGTCAATAAAAGTTGTAATAAATCACATTGTTCCTTAGGGTGTATTTGTGATTCATTGGGATATACCTGTAATATAAAACAACATTGTGGCCGTATTGAATGCATGTTTGAATGTAAATGTGATTTTTCCATGTACGCAAATATGAAATCCCTCGGCAGTGAGTGTTCGGAAATATTACCCGGTTTATTGAATTTAAACAATGAAAAGCACTTAAAACTATCTAAAGAAGAACAAAAATTTCATCAAACTGTTATAATGAGTGGTGAGAAGAGTATTTTATTAAAGCCTCGAAAAAGACACTGTAAATCTTCGAGAAAATATGCAGATTTTTACAATGATGTGTCTTTGAGACCAGAAAATAAGACATCGAGAACACTGTCTATTGTTTGCTTCAAGCTTAATTGTGCGAACATTGAATCTTGGTGCATGGTTCATAATTTGTACAAATGTTTCTGTAAAGGTAAATACACAGAAAGTTCTTCTCCCGTGATTGATTCTGATATCGATATTAAGAATGACATAAGACCACTTCTTGAGGGAGATAAATTATCTGATCTAGACAATGAAAATAGTTGCCATGATGCCGTAACCAAACCCAACACACGCCAGGCCCAGATGAGCTATGTACCTGTACACGATCAAAATAACTCCGATTCTGAGTCAGAATTTGAAGTAGAAGATAATAATGATGACTATATTAATACGTGTGCTAGGACAAATATGTACCAGGGAAGAAAATACGACGATGAATATTATCACAACACAAATATGAAAATATCTGACATGGAAAAGAATGACAGTAAATTACATAAAAAATTGAAATCTTTAATGAACGAAAATCAGAAAAGTACTGAGCGACCAGTTCCAGTGAAAAAAATTAAACCATCTGCGACAAAAGACAAAGTTCAGGGTAGTGCTATTAAAAAACTTAGTAAATCGTCAGATTTGCTTAAATTAATATATTTAGACAATGAAGTAGGCTTAGATGCGCTACATAAGGAAAACAAAAGTAAATTAGTAGCATGGTTAGAAAACAGCTACCAGCAATATAAACGACAAGTAGATCAAGGATATGTGAAAAATTGTCTAGATCCCCCTCGAAAAGGAAAGTTGGTACTATATACATGGGCTTTGATATTAAGTCGATACAGAGAACGTAAAAATCTATTTTTGGTCACAAAGAAAAAACCATATCGTGTGTTTATTATAATCCACAATAACCATCCTTTATTTAAACATTGTATTAATATTGACGATATAAAATTTGATAACCTAGCCGAGTATCCTTTAACTGTTAAAAATTTACTTACTAATGCGACTGGTTTGACTGATATCTTTTGTATCCTTCGTGGTATGTCACATTGTTGGGAACTAGTAGGATCTGTTAATAAATTATTGGCGAATAAGAATATAGAACCAAATCATAAAGAAATAACACATGTGGATCTTTCGGGCAATGATTCCGATTGCCAAATATCATATGATAGTACTGATAGTATAGAATCACTGAGTGTGCCGGATATACTGCCAAAATCTACCCCAGTTATTGACAACGTGCAAAGCTTAGAAGCTTCAAAGTGGTTTGTCATGACACTAGAAGATGATTTTACCGAGATACAATTTAATAAAAGGGGGTTTTTTGTTCAATATCTCAGCATTGTAAAAGCAATTAAGGTTGCCAGAATGACTGGAAAAACCGTTCGATTATCCTCAAAAAAATGCGTAGATAAGTGCAATGACCCAAAATTTGGTATATATGCTATACCCAATGCTAATGAAGACTGTGTGTTTGTGGGACCATATGAAATGGATGAACCCATGGGTATAGAAACTGTAAAATCCACAACGATGAGACAAAATACGAAAAGAACTCGAGGAGTTTGGATCACTACTAACAAAGTTGATAACCTAAAGGTTATAGATAACCCATTGTTATTTATATTACCAACTCAATACAGTGAAATGGTTCCTTTAGAAACTGATCGAAAAAGTTCAACCGAAAAAACATTAAATAATAATATGCCATCGGAGCAGGCCTTAATGACAGGCAACATAGCAATATCTTCTGATCCAAAACAAAATAAAATGGTAAAGCCTATAAAAATACGTAAAACGAATGGTTTTTATCACCTCGCCTCAAAAGGCATCTTAGAAAAACTTGCCAAGAATATTCCTACAATGAATGACTCTAGTAACACAAAATCATTATTAATAAATGCTGCTATAAGTGAATTGAGTAATTTGAAATCTTCTTTGGTAAATAATTATTCAGTGTCAAAATCTGTTTCTGATAATTCAGTTAATTTTCCCGGAGAATTTAAAAATGATACTACGTTATTAACTCCTACTGATAAATCAGGAGAAATTATGCCATCTGGAATAAAGATAACTGCTGTATACTCTACAGCAAACCTCGAAACACCCGGGACAAAAGTATCAGAAAAAGGAATGTCAATATTAAAACCCGAAGAAATTAATAAGAAATTGTTCAGCAGTAAAAGATTAGATGAATCAATCACCATCGAAGAAAATTCTGAAGAATCAAGCACTTCAATGCAAGATATAGAGAATTTTCTAGCTACTTCTGTAATTCGCACTTACCCTCAAGATGATGTGTATATTATATCCGACGAAGAAGACTATCAAAGTTGTAAATCAATGCCAATGTTACCAGACTGGAAAGAAGTATTTATACGATGTACAAATATTGCAGGTATTGGTTGGATTACTGGGAAAAGATATAATAATGGCTTACTGAGTTTTCAATTCCCTGGATTTAAGAATTCTGTTCATTACAACGATGAAGAAGCATTTAAAAAAATTACCCAGTAAGTACCATTAACTATTTTTATCATAAATTTTCAATTAGACTGTATATTAGGTTTATCTTTGGGGAACGGCTGACTTCTGGAGCGGTAATAGTTTCAGTAACTTTGACCTTCATAAGTGCCTTCTGCGGTTCTAAACTGAATAAATGGTAAACAATTTCCAGTTAACTGTTGTTTAACCACAGGCTCAATGTTGGTGCATACCTTAACCATAGTATACTATATAGGTACAATCATACTTATTCTGGTATGGATCTTCGGCCACAACTATGTGGCTCCTTGACTATTAATCTTTGAACTTGACAAATGCAGTACCTTCGCACTCGCCTCCTACGATATTTATCTTAACAACACGACAAGTTCGTATTGCGTTATGTCCTGCTTAGAGTAGGATTCCTAAGGTGTTATTGTTCATCCAATGAAAAATATCCCCATCTGATTATTGTAAAAAAAAAGGACGAAAGCGATACTAACGTCACTGCCAACTCACATTAGAGTCTTCTGAGGAGTTTGAAGTCAAATTTTAATAAATAATCGTAGTATTAGGTTTCCTCGATACAGGCTTGCCTAGTGAGGAAACTAAAAGAAAATCTTTGTGATAGTTTAGATCTGCAAAACTCTTAATTAACATTATATTACTGTTGAGTTTTGTAATAGCTGTGTTTTGCTGAAATAAATATTATTATTATTTTTGCAACAGTGGATCTTGATGCCACTCAAAAGTCCTTAACTAGGGGCTGGAGTGAAACCCTTGTGGGTGTTTTTATCATTATCAATTATCAATTATAGGAATCTTTTAAAAAAAGGGTAACTTATGAGATAAGAAAGCAAGCAGGTAACCTACTTAATATAAAAAAAATCATTTCAGGGTTCTTTCTAGAAAAATTTACGTTCCAAAAAATATCAATTTGATGTGGGAGGTTGTTGAATCTAGAAAATTAATCAACCCCCTAAATAAATTGAAAGAAGAGGATTTAGGTTCTGATCTAGTGAGTAATTAACCGATAATTGTATACGTTTCAATATTTTTTAAAACATTAAATTTCCTTATAGTTGAAATAACTTTTCAGATATTGACAAAACAAGGAATACGAAACAAATATGATCTAACAGTATCTGGGAGAAACGTAATAAAAACTTATACAAGAAATCGGCAGCAGGATACTGATAGCGTTTTTTCAGTTGACGCGAGTTTATCCGAAGACGAGGTACGTATTTATCTATAGGCTTTTATTTAGATTTACGAATGAGGAAATGATATTTCGTATAACATTTCGTCATACAAAGACTCACACTACCAGAAACAGTAAAAAAAAAATAGTAAAGTATCTAGTTCAAAAGTTCGTTAATTTATTAAGAAAATCCTAATTATAAACATTAGAACCGTGTCTCTCAAATTATGGGCTTTATTACTCTATAGGGATTTATTTTCATTTCTGAGTTACTTCCATACTTGTATACAATCAAATTTTAATAGTTTCGCTACACTATTGTATATGGGTCCAAGAAAACCTATCACCTACTTTCCTTTAGGTATGCCATCTATATAGTGCCAGTATTTCTTTGAATAAAATGGCTTTGACAAATGGATAGACGACACAGGTCGAAATTTTAAGGGTTTAGTTTTTTGCCATTAGGTTTCGTAACCCTATAAATGGGTTTAAAATTATGTAATTTAAAGATCTTGATTCTCATTTGATATATTAAATTTGAAGTGAATGAAAATAATTATACCCATCGTTACAATATTGTGTTCGATAGTTATCAAAAACACGTCGAATATGGCTGTAGTTTACGATAATTATCGAGTGTGATATTAATATCGATATCCTGAGAATCGCACTCCGGTTCTTAAACGACACTATCAGTGCTCGATACGGTAACCATTTTGCAGGAGGATTCGTGCAGCGCCTCTGGAGGACATTAGAAAAATCATCACACAGTCATACTTAGATACATAGATCTAAATTATTAACTTGAGTTGCCAAAGAATATCTATTACATTACCGTTGTTATCATATGGTAGTATCAAAAAGTCAACGAACAAGTGAATAGTATTTTGGATACATAAATTGGTACAACTTAGAGAAACTTGTATATAGATAACTTAAAGAATTAATAGAACACAGAGTCAACACAATACCCTAGCCAGTAAGCAGATCGAAGATCGCTGCTGCCATCAGTAGCGATAAAACCGAGCACACCCGACGGAACTTTGAAGCCAGAAGAACATAACAGGGATGGCACATACACAGAAATATAAATTGTTTTTGGCAAAACTTGAAAACCTATCCAGAATCTGATGGTAAGTACACACATCAAAAGTGTCTAGGGATCAAGTAGATTTTTATCTATAAAAAAATATCCAATCAATATTTAGCTAAGCTCGTCTTCCAGGCTGGCTTTTTCTTTTAATGCTTATGTTTAAACTAACAATTTATGCTTATATTTTGTGAACATTAATTAAAAATGCAATTTTTGCAAATTGTGAGGAATTTAATTAACCAATATCCTTAAATAAATGGCAATAATGAAGTTTATGATTTTTTTTATTGTAATGATAAATGAAGAATTGTATGTGTTTCCTGTGTATTGCCATTATCTCGAATAACAGAATCACAGCAATTTGACATTAAAATTAGTACATCAAAATCACTGAGAAATGGCCGCCAACATCTCACAAGTCAAAAAGTTGTTGTGGAGTATGCACGGCATCCATACTGGGCAGAGCTCTTCTTTGGAGCATATCCCATGCGAGCTTAATTGCAGAACGTTCGGGCGAGCATCAGCAAGTGTGCGTGTTACGACTCTAGCCATGTACGTGCATTGTCGTGCATTAATCGAAACGAATCACCAAGCCGGCGTTGCAAAGGGAGGATCACGTCTGAAACAATCATCTCCGCGTAATCTGACCATTGAAGTTGCCCCTGATCTAAATGAGATCGGCTCTTCCACCGATCCAAATACCGGCCCAAATCATTCTTCCCCCTCCATATGAATGAACTTCCTGACAAAATTTCAAACGTTCTTGAAATCCAAGTATCGGTTCGTATCCGGCCTCATACCGAAACGAGATTAATTGGAAAAGCATATACACAACGTCGGTTTTCTTCCACCCAATTTCTGTGGTCGTGACTCCATTATAAACAAGCCCTATGATTGCGGGATGCTATAGATGAAATTCTTAGCGGCCTTCGGGAACGCAGACTCACTTCAATTAAACGCTTTCCGATGGTTTGGTCGCTTATCAGCAAGTCCGAAGAGCTGTCGACCGTAATGGTTTGGTAATAAAATGGCAAAAAAACACTTCTTTAAGAAGGAATCCTTATTATTTGTCGATTTTCTATTTTTCTTTTCAAAATATAAAGAAAATTAATTATATATTCATCAAAATCAAAACAAATCCTTAATTGAGGCTATACCCTAAAACGTACTTGATCTCTAAACACTTTTGATGTGTGTAGTAAAAAAAGACGGTGGAGTCAAATGTGGAGTCAATAGAGAAACCTGACCTGAATTTATTATAAATAGACCAAAGAAATGGTTACCAGCTTTAAGGTGGATTGGTCAGGTCCTTATTTAACGTACTTTAGCCCAGTGGCCTAGGAAAAGACACCCAACTGGATTTACGGCCAAATGGAATACATAACGCCAGACATTTTATTGGTCCCGATTATATTGTGCTACAAACCATGCTTTACTTAAATATGTATACTCATCTGTGTTTCCTTAAAGTTCAAATGTGGGAGTTTATATAAGTTTCCATACAGGGTAGTGAGCCCACTCTTTTTACAACATTAGATGCGTATATCCTATAAACTGTTGGCTTCAATAAAAAACGCAATGTGAAACCCCTATCTTATTTTGAATTACTTATCTAAAGATACCCACATGCAGCCGTGACGTTTGGAATACCAAGGGCTATGGCGGCTGCAATCTGTGCGAAAGTGATCTCGTCGTCAGACCCGACAAGGATGAACCTTGGTCTGCGTACGCGAGATAATATTCGGGAGGTCACATCTTTACTATAAATCGCTTACCGTGGTTGATGGCAGAGTCGAAATGACTAAAGAAAGTACGTTTCAGGTATTGCCTGATCAAAATGGAGATTGATTTTTTGCGCCCACGCTAGTACCACCGTACCGTATAGGTATTGTATGGAGTAACGAGTGTGGAAGGGCTCGAGGGACACCGGCACGAATGCGATAGTGAATTTGGCAATTTGATGAAGTCTCGGTCACACACCTACACGTGACCTATACGTTGTACCACATGTTATCAAACTCTTTCATACACCGTGAAGAGAATACCTCTCATTAAACCTTACTGTACCCTACTAATGGAAGGAAGACATAATCTATTCAACAAAGCGATGGACTTGTCGAACACACCAGTGTTTGTTACGAAAGCCAAGTTGATTTAAACAAAACGAGCACGACCAATGGGTTTTGGACGACATCTATGCTAAAAATCTTTTTTCTGCAAACCTGAATCGAAGGCAAGGAAGGAATAGAAGCAAATTTAATGTATGCTGTTATTTTAAAATTTGTGCTATATTGTTCCCACCAACCTAATCATGATGCTACAGAAACAAGATAACATCTCTAATTATAACATTTGTTACAATAAACCCAAGAATGTGGACTACCAACAATAAAACACTTCAAAGATTACATCAACAACAGGAATCATCGATAACTGACACGCTAGTTGATGTGGTGGTCAAATACCCTCACGGGCCTACCATAGGCCATGGGTTCGATTCCACCCCAGAATTTGTGACAGTCTCTTTAACCTTTTATAATGGAACTCAAAGAATATGAAACCTATTATTAGTAAAATATTACCACCTGTTATGTAAAAAGGGATCGTCAATTAATCATGTTAGGCTGGAAAGGAGGGGGAAGGTTCGTCAAAAATATCACAGAATATCACAGAATATCACAAGGATATAATGAGATATCACATGTATTTATTAAAATTTTACTTGTGTATGTATGGAAATGTGGATTAATGGACAGCCCCAAAGAGAAACTTTACTAAAACAGATTCTATTGTTTTAGTAAATTAACGATTTTAATATATTTCAGAACCTCTTGGGTGCAATATCTGGATTCGAGGAAAGCAGTAGAAAATTAGAGTACCAGAATCGTATACTTTGGAATGAGACTGTTGGAAAAAGATGTGAAATATTGGATTCCTTAACTAATGCATCTGATAAACATAGGATTGAAATGACTGAATCACTCAGAAACATTATGATTATGGCTGAAAGCAACCTTTGCTAGTTACAATTTTTAACATTCTATTTAATCAAAGGAAGATTGGTTTCCGAATACCTTAGATAGGAACTCATCAAAATTTTAATTGATAGTTACTGAATGACATAATATGTAAATGTTAGAATGGCATTTTGATTTTCACCAATATAAATGGTGGTTCATTTACTTTGTTTCAACAACTTCTAACAATTGTACTATCATCTTATTGCGGTTCAAGTTGACCTAAACTGACTTATTTTTTGTGAAACGTAATTTTAATCATACATTCCGTCGTCTTACACAAAAAAAAGTCTGTGGTCATTAGATTGCAATAACTGTTGACCAGATAGAGGGCCTCGTAGAAAATACCATTCGTTGTTTCGTTAGCTATACGAATGAAAAAAAAAAACTATTTCCATAAATAGTAAAAAATATTACGTCTGTAACGTTAAGGTGTACCTAGAAAGGGTCTCATTCCTAGGTTAAAGTATATATAAAGTATGTGTTTAGTGGAGTGTGGCATTTTCTGATTGGGTCACTATCAGAGATTTGAATAATGACTGGACCAAAATATTTAGTAATTAGTCGCCAAATATCAGAAATACGGATGGGCCTACGTCTGTGGTTCAAAAGATATAAGGCCAGGAGGCATACTTCTTGGGAAAACCACTAAAACACCCTTATAACTTATGAACCAGGAATTGACTAATTCTGGGCAACTTATTCGTTACTTTTGTTTTATCGAATTATCATTCGAACTCGCGAATATGGCCCTGCGAGGTAGTGGCACACATTGATGTATATACCTAGTTAGGAATTACCTTTTTAATAAATATTCCGTATGTGGGTGTTAATTAGAATTGAATGACTGAATATTGTATCCATCAGTCTTGATAAAATAGTTGTCTGTACATTTATCTCATTGTGGTTGCGTCTAGTTATCTATATATAGGTACCTATTAATAATATAGTTGGAAGCAATAAAATCGCGCCTCACTCGTTTTTCATACATACATTGACTTTTAAAACGATAATTTTACTTAACAAATTACCAAAAGCTTAAAACACAATCGTCAACTCCACAGATTTTGTTTGACGCGTTTTTTTCTTACGTAAGTAACAAAATATTAAATTTGCTAATTGTCGCTTTAAAAGATACCTGGTGAGGAAGAAGTAATGAAAAGTTTAAGAGGCGCGATTTCTTTGCCCCTACCTTACCTTAGTTTGTACCTACCTATAATCTTCTGGTACGAATGGTCTGCTGGGTAAACAGCTACACGTAAAAATCGGATATTTAAATAACTCTTAAAGAGTTTCAATTCTATTTTTATTTAGATAGTATAGTTCAACGTTAGTATTTGAACTTTATTTTTAGTTATCTGTGATATTTTTTTTAAAAGTGTATTATAAAAAGACTTATAAGCTAATTAACTATATAACTACATTAAAAATGTGCCAACAAAACCTACATTATTCGGCATGATGTTGGTGATATCCCCGCGCCACAGACAACAATTCTGGAATTCATTGTGTATAATCATAAAGTACAAGCTCTCACTCCATCCAACATGTAATTGATTGACTGTGGCTGTGGCGGGAAATAATCAATAAAGAACATTACTGTCTATGCTTCAAATTATCCATAAGCTTTAAACAAATGTCTATAGCTCCCTATGTCTACGGACATTGTCTATGCTTCAAATTATTTATGCATCCATAAGCTTTAAACAAATGTCTATAGCTCCCTATGTCTACGGGCATGACCTCTGTATACCATTGCGTTTAGCACCTAAGTGGTTCAGACTGGTATGGTATAGTTTCCAACTAATGCCGGTATACTTTCTGTATAAAAAACATTGTGTTAATTTTAAGAATAGTATAAGTTTTACTGTAAATACCCAATGAAAATAAAGTAATTTTACTAGAAACTGTGTTATTGATAATTATAGTTGTCCCATCCTAAACGATAGAACAAAAAGCTCTATCAAGGTAGCAGCGTCACATCAGCAAAATTCAATAAAAAAATAAAAAGAATAAAAACATATTAATATATATAATAATAAATATTAATTTGTAGCTTTTTTGTTGCTATTTAGTTGCTAAAATGCGATTTTGTTGCTTGAGCCGTGCGGAAAAATCTCAATTAGGTACTGCTTAATTCATATAAAGCTAACCAAAATTTGTTGCTGCAAGTACTACCGAAAATAAACAAAAAAAAAAGACCGGACGAATTTTTTATATTAGCAATAATTTTCTTAACACATGCTAGCTTGAACTCGACTTGTTAAACGAAAAATGGAGAGAATATTTAGTTGCTACATTGAACGATGTTCTAATGAGCCTAAAGAATCAGCAACAGAATAGTAACTAAAAATCGACGGCTCTTGCGATCCGCAACAATTTTTTTAGTACCTATATGCCTGCTTGAACTTGACTTGATGAACAAAAAATGCTTAAAATATGTTGTTGCTACATGGAACAATGTTCAAATTAGCCTAAAGAATCAGCAAAAAAATAGTCACTAAAAATCGGTCGATATCAAGGTCAGTAACGATTTTTTTCAAGCTCGCATGTACTAAAAAAAATGTTGCAGATCGCAAGAGTAGGCCGATTTTTAGTTACTATTATGTTGCTGGTTCTTTAGGCTCATTTGAACTTAGTTCAATGTAGCAACAAATTTTTTTAGTATTTTTTGTTTAACAAGTCAAGTTCAAGTTAGGATGTGTGAAAAAAATCGTTGCTGATCGCCAGACTTGGCCGATTTTTAGTTACTATTTTGTTGCTCATTATTTGGCTCATTAGAACATCGTTCAATGTAGCAACTAAATATTCTCTCGCATTTTTTTTAACAAGTCGAGTTCAAGCTAGAATGTGTTAAGAAAATCATTGCTAATATAAAAAATTCGTGCGTTCCTTTTTTTTTAATTTTCGGTAGTACTTACTTGCAGCAACAAATTAGCTACACATTTTGGTTCCTTAGTTGATTTGATATTTATTGATTTATCAAAATTTTATGCTAGCTTTATATGAATTTTGCAGTAATTGCGATTTTTCGCGAACGGCTCAAGCAACAAAATCGCGATTTTAGCAACTAAATAGCTACAAATTTTGCATATTTTTTTATTGAATTTTGCTGTTTTGACGCTGCTACCTTGATAGAGCAAAATAAAAACTAATCAAACTTTTTGGCACGTATTTGTATTTGCACACAGAATGACAGAATATTTTTAATTCTCTTCGTCACATGGCCGACACTGCAATACTGATCTGTAAAATTTGCCATCAGAATAATAGTTTTCCTATTGTATAATATGTGATCGGACAGCAGAAAAATATTACTTAAACCTACTTAATATTATTAATGTGAAAATTTGTGTTAAAGTAACTGTTTCACGCAAACACTGCCAAACGTATTTGGGTGAAACTTCATATATATGATACTCATACTTACATGTTTAGTTGTTTTAAGTTGTTTTAAAAGGTAGTAGGTGCTCTGTAGTCTGTAATACCTGTGTTATCCACATCAGACACCAGTATGTATGCAAACTGAAACATTTTACTACAAGGGGATCTAAAACTTTTTATTATTTTGAAGATTATCTGCTTAGGTTTTTGATAGATCGATTTAAGATTAGTACCATAAAACATTGAAGATGAAAAACATTGTTTTATTGATGTGTAGCTAATTAAGAGTAATAATTATAAATTCAAGGTGCTGATGTAGGGTACATTATATTAAGTAGGAGATTGGATTTTAGAATAAAAATACTAAATGTACTATAAGGATCGCCAACTATTTAATAATTATTTATACATTTCTCTCAACTTAAAGATAACATAAGTTAAGACTAATTAAAAGGCAAAATGATAGATACAAACAAATTTATACTTTCACGTTTTTCTACAAAATAAAAATATATGTATCTATATTTACATTATTATTGTTCATGCAACCTTGAACACCTATCTCCCGATGTATTGTTTTAGGTTTGTTATTCCAACCAATTACACTATGTATTTTTAAATATTGTACATATCAAATAAATAATTTTATATTATCTTACTAGATTCTGTGCAGTATTTCAGTTTCTTATTGCCAAATTTTTTATTAAATAAATACAAGATTTTTTTTCACGGCTTACAAACCATGGCTCCCGAAAGTGTGTCGCCTAATGTTATGTATCGTGTAAGCTTATAATTATGTTACCACGATTTTCTGAAATATCGTGTGTTGGCAAAATCTCTGATCAAATATGCCACACTAATCGTTAAAATATCTTGACATCTGCACATCTGAAATCTAAAATAGTGCGTTGAACTATTTGCGTAGCAAATCTGAGATCCAAAAGATTAAACTGTTCCCTGGCTTAAATTTAACAATACCAAGAAATGTATTCCGATTCCTTTTCATAAAATTTTCTATACAAACTGTATTTACCTCCTAGAGGTGGAATTTCGGAAAATACTTTCTGATAGAACCCCTTACGTTGGAAGCTACTCTAATTTATCCAGCGATTAAGCCCTTGCGATGATCATCTAAAAAATAATTCTCCTTTATATGATGATATAGATAGACTGTATTTCGGAGCTTGAACGCAGCCTTAATTTCGATCAGTGGTCGAGGATCGTCGAACGCTGTTGCGCTGTGGTATGATGAATTCTGCGTGACGCGGAGTGGTGAAGGGGTTAGTGGGCCCGAAGGGGCCGCTGACGGAGCCCTGGCGCTGTGGCGCCGGTGCTGGGGGCCGCCCACCACTCGATGTTCTACGAAAGTCAACGATCGAACATTTATAAATGCTGCTGCTTTATAATTTGCAACAGCTGATGATGACAGTGTGATAAAATTTTACAGTTAGATTTTACATTTGAAGTTTGGATTTGGAACAATTTGAATTGGTACCAATTCCTGGTAACAATTGAATTGGTATTATAGAGCTCGTTACCATCCATCACTTGTAAATGTACCCCTTTCAACCCAACCCAACCCAACCAAATTGAATCATGAAATCACAACATACTTAGGTACAGTATTGAGATCAGCGGCTGCGGAGAGCTGGCGCGGCGGGAGCGCAGGCGGGGGGCCCGCCGGGGGCCGCGCGACCGCACCCGAGCCTACACGCGGCGGTATCTGTAAATATATATAATATAAATCGTTAAAATGGATTCTATTACAGGCAGATTAGAATGAAATGAGGCTGCCAAAACTGGTTAAAATTTCGGCTCTGTAGCCTACCTGATCCCTTATTATTATATATGCAATACCTTTAAACTAGCTCCTACTGACTCAGAAAGTAAAAATAAAACTCAAGGGAGCCCTGAGCAATCGGAAGTCTATATCATAGGGTCAAGTTAGATAGAGATGAAATACGTACGAGTGGTGGGTCATGGGGTCGGGTGGTCGCTGCATGCGAGTGAGCTCGCGCGAGTCGCTGGTGCGCGGCGGCGGGCGCGGGCGCGGCGCCGAGCGCGGGCGCGGCGCCGAGCGCGGGCGGCGGCGGCCGGCGCGGCGGCGCGCTGTCAGTGCGCGCGCGCCCGCCCTGCGCCGCCGCCGCCGCCGCCGGCTCGACCCCGCGCGGGGTCGGCCCGGGATCGGTCGCGGGAGCAGAAGCGGTGTATGACGCTGGGGCGGGTGCTGGTCGATGCTGGCGCTCCGATGAATCCCGCAGATCTGTGAGGACTGTCGCGTCGCTCCTCACGAACGAGGCCCTCGCTTCGCTGGTGCGACCCACCGGTGATCTTTTCTCTATCTGTATGGAATGTTAATTAACAGGTAGTAGGAATCCTTTACACTATCAGCGACTATATTTAAAACATCCTTCAGTCTTCCATTACCACTAGTGAATAGAGATGTATATTATAATTCCCAGTACGATTATATACTGGTATTGTTCTATGGTAGTGCTCTCTAAGAGTATGCCTTTTCCATAGTACTGCAGGCAGGGTAACTTTATGCTTAATGTACACGAGTCACCAAATAAACAAGTATTTAATATGTCTTTAAAGTGTAGTTATGTCATGAAAAAATGTGAAGACACGGGAGGTGTTCGCATTATCTCATATTGAATGCATTTACCTTGCACTTTTAAAATAACAGTGTCTGACCTGAGGACTAGCCCTGCTCCTAGGCGAGGTGGCCTCAGAGTCAGACACGCTGCGGCCGGGCGACAGCGGCGCGGGGCCGGGGGTGGGGGAGAGCGCGGGGGTGGGAGCGGCCACCGAAGGCACGCGCGCCGCCTGCTCCAAGATCGCCTTTTTCTGCTCCTGACCAGCCGCAAAGTACGAAAACACGCAGAGGACAGCGTAACAGATTTGATCTGCCTGTAATGATTAAAAAAACTGGCAGTGATATATATGTATGTTAGTAGTCTTAACTACTGAATTTATGCATAAATTAGAATAAGAGCTATAATGAGCATCTCATAAATACAAGGTTAAGATTATAAGCCTAGACAGTTCAAAAATAAAATAGTTTAAGAAGCATTAAAATTAACAAAATAAAATACAAATATCGATACCTTACCCCCTCAAGCAGTCTGATGAATCATTTAGATATATACTCATTACTCGTACTTTAAAGTCAAACAAAAAGTAAGAATAGGTTATAAATAAATACAGTAAAACAAAATAAATCATCACATTTAATGTGCATAATGTTTCCCTGCTTGAATTATCCATGCCTTTTTGAAATAGAAAAATAATAAAAATGTTGATAAGGTCAGAGAAAAAGCGATTTTCACGATCCCAGAACTAGGCTATGTATATGGTTATACTATACCCTGATTATATATATTATTACACCAGATGGCGATGGAACGTGGAATCACATGGCTAGATCTTGTTTAAAATCAATGGACCTGTCCGAAATAACTCGGTAGGTATACAAAATAAGTCGAGACTGAAAATTGGTAGAAACTATAAATTATTTGTTCTTTAAAAGCTGTCAAGCACGTAGACGGTTTACCTGATTGTAAGTTTGTTAGGAGATTAATTTCAAAGCGATATAAAAATGAAAAGTCATGCAAAAATAAAAACAACACTGTGTACATACATCGGAAGACATGAGCTATGAAACGTAAGGTGTATAAGTCAGTTCGTATCCATTAATCTCGACATAGTATCGAGAAAGCCATATGGAGAAGAAACGATGGAGGTCAAGCACTACTTTCTCTGCCTATAACATAAGACATGAAGGTCAAATAAATAAAAGAAGAACATAAATCAACATAATAAACAAAATGCTCGATTAATGAAAGAAATTATATATTACCATAATCGATTTGTATTTTCTCTGTATTATTTGCCTTGTTTTTGGATCTGAAAGATATAAAAATATTACACAATTAATATTATGTCAAGATATTTATGGTATACGTTAAAAAAGAGAACTCACTAAATTCTTCTAAAACGAAGATACCGCCATTCTGGGTGAAGCATTTTCGAATGTGATCAAGCCGCACGAAGAACTGAAACACAAATTATACGAAACATAAAATATTATGTAAAATGCTATCTGTTTACTACACTAAAGCTGTGCTTACGCCCTTTGTGATAAAAAATAATTATACAACATAATCTAATAGGTTTCTATGATCTACGATGGATTACTACTCAAACCTAACTAAAATGGTATTGTAGGTTCCGCAAATATAAAGTCAATCTAAAACATACATTGGATAAGGGTATAATGCATATTTGACATTATAATAAAATAAAAATATATATCGATTCCGATCGTCCCTTTACATTATAAAACATAGTCGTAGTATACAACGGAGTCTGAAAATGTTTTATAAGGGTCACATTATGTATGAATCGACTATTAGGGCCTCTTGATATTCTTTTAAATTCAGGTCCTAGTTTGTCCCAGGTTTATCCTGATAATAAATTTAGATAAACATCTTGTTTTGCCAAAATATTGACCATAAATACGTGTGAAATTGACATATTTTTTTTACCGTTAACGCGATTTCTCATACGTAAAATAAGGATCGTAGATGAAATAGAACTAAGATTTGGTGGTTTGAGGAACAAAGAGTATGTATCATTTAACGCCAGTCTTTTCATTTACTAAGGCTAGTCCGTAAGATATTGTGATATAATATTTTAGCTATAGTTTATTTTATTATGAGCTATTTTGTGGTAATTAAATCTATCTATTATCATCTAGCGAAAGCATGTGTATTTACAACTACATCACAAATATTTTATTATTGTTTCTTACAGCGATATTTGGGTTTTGTGTTGTGCTGTCATAACTGCTATCTTGCAGATATTATAAAAAAGCCTCGTGTAAAAGCTTTTACGAATTCTATTGCAGGTGGGTTTTAATCAAATAATAAAGTTCAGTGTGTTTCTTGTACGATGTCCTATTACGATTACCTTGTATTCGTTCAGCGCCACGTATAACAAAACTTCATGCACAAGCGCAATAACCGTATTCGATGCACTAACTCTTTTACGCATCATTTTATATTTAGAATGGTTGGTACATCGAAACGAATCAAATTAATTTCAACAACAGAAACTATCGAACAGCCATTTTGCTACAGGATACTTTTCATTGTTTTGAGATAAATAATTTATATCAGAAAGTCTCGGTATGACTAGCGGCTGTTGGCAGCTTAGGTTGAGAGCCAGCTTCCGTCTAGGCTAATAACACAAGTCTATCCATAATAATGTAAAGACAACTTTGGCTTGTGTAATAGTTTCTGTAGGTTAAATAAGCTTAAACATCAAAGAGCGGGATGTATGAGCGCGGCGGGTTCGAGGAGTGCAGTGTGCGAGGTCAGGTGCGGTCGGTGCGGGCAGGCGGGGACGGGACTTCGCGCGGCAGGCCCGGGCCGCACCAGAACTTGTGAGATGGCAAATGCTCTACGACTGACCTCGTGACTCGCGTCCGTTAAGCTTTAACGCTGACGTGACGCTCGCTCGGGTTCCGGGTGATAGGGGGACGAACGAACTAAATCTCGGCACAACGTGCGAGAGCGAAAGATCGAGACCGCTCGCCGGACGATCCACGTTACGAATGCAAGCTGTCAGGTGCGATAATTATAAACAGATAATAAACAAAGGGCATCTATGTGCATGCACGACTGCGCGCATCGGCGCTCGCCGCACTCGGGAGAACTAATACAACGCTAACAACGGCTAAAAACAATCTGTAAGCCTCAAAACTACAAGTAAAGCCCTACGACCTCGAACGATCATCGCTAACTGCGCGTCTGTCACAGAGATCATACAGGTCGTTAAGGTCGTGTCGATCATCGTAAGAGCCAGCCATTACTAGTGAATGAACCACTGTGTACCTCGAAATCCTTCAGCGCAGCGCCGCGGGTTCGGCGTGTCCGGGGAGAGTAGAACAGACAAAAACAACAGATTAGTAGAGGGCGGCCGAGCGCGTGTCAAGGACCATCTCAAAAGTTCCTAGCGGAGCGACTCGACTCGCCGCTGACACTGGCGACTGGCGCACTCCATACAGCGCGAGCGGTATACGGGTGTTGCAGACAAATAGCACATGCACAGATCGTATGGAGTATACGAAAATCAGATGGACAACGTTTAACCTTAAAGTACAAAAAAATAACTAAGCTATTACATCAATTTAGTAATAGAGAAAGATATTTAAGGGCAAAAATACTGGGGCTTAAAATCTGACAAAAGCTATATTTGACAATTATGATATTATGGAATTAAAAATGCAAAATCGCCCGAAACCGAAATTAAAATATACATATATAAGATATTAAACAGTAAATATATAATTATATTTGGAGTATTAAAAAAAATATATAAGTAGACGAGATAAAAATGTCGAAGTGAAATCGAAATAGGAAAGTTTGAGTGGTCCTTGCATTCGGGTTAAATATAATTGTTTAGATAAATAAGTTATTCTATTATTTTCAGTATTTATCTAGGTCATCAATCGAACATCTCTGTAAAATCGATCGTCTTATGTTGAGCTTTAACTATAAGAGTTATTGATCAAACAGAATCCTCTGTAGTTATATCGATAGGTATCAATGTCATTGTTGGATGAAGAAGCTTCGTAAAATGTCATAACAATGCGCTAACGGCACCGATACAATATAGAAACAATGAAGCACTGGCCAGCGCGGACGCTGTCGTCTCAATCGAATAGATTGTCATATAATATACTTATACGACACTCTATTAATACCATCCGTATCCAGACTTCTCCCAATTCAAGCGTGAACACTGACAGATTTCCTTACCTGTTTGGGGCTATTCGTAACAAAACCAAAACTATTTCGTCTTAAAAAAACAATTTAACTTAATATTTAAAGTCTTTGGTATATAATTGTTATTTATTATATACCTTGTAAAATAACATAAATAAGCCGACAAAAATTTATTAAAAATAAATTAAAAGTAAACTGACATACCTTACTGTGGTGGAATAGAAGTCCAACCCCTTCCATGCACACCTTAACAATAATTCGAAATAGTATATTTAAATAAATGGAAATTAAGATAAATAAGAGATACGTTTTGTGCGATTGTCAATAATGGTTTTGATGGATTATTCAAATTAAATCTCTTAAGAGATGATAAAATACAATACACAGCACCTTTTTAATACAAGTATCTACTAAATGCTGATGTTGTTTAACAGAAATGTAAACAATAAATTTAATTAATGGTAACAAATGTTATACAGGGATCTTAACAGCAAAAAACGAGCTAAAGGTTTCAAATTTTCGATAACAAAAGATGATTAACAATAGATTAATACACTTCACACCAATTAATTAATTTCCATTTTAGTTCAGGTTGCATTGAAATCGCCTTTGCATTTAAAACACTTAAGGGATCGCCAGGTGGTGCAGTAAGAGACAATAAGGGAGCAGATCATAGTGCTAAATATACCTGTATGAGCCCCCCCTCGCCAGTGGCACAGTCTTGTATGGGGAACTCGCCCCCAAGCTCAGCCGCGTCCTGTCGCCGCCCGCTCTTCTCCATTGCCTCTTTCACACAGTAGTATAGAGCTTTGCACTGGAATATCATTCAATTGAAATCAATCTCTATGCACGTCCAATCATAATACTCCATGCCTAGTACTTATTCAGGGTCCTGTATGTCAAATCTAGAACTACCATTTACACACCTTATGTCTTAGTTACGGCTTTCTATCTTTTTTGTTATGATGGCTACCTTATTTCTTCTTTCTATCATCATCACTATCATACCACACTTCCATCACTACATTCTCATCATATAGGTAAATCGTAAGTTATTAGTTCGTTGCTTCTTCGCGTTATGTTTCTTACAATGTTACTACGAACTTCTACATAAGGGGCTATCCATAAATTACATCACACATTAAGAAGGGAGACGGAGTTCACAAAATGTGACATTGTGTCACAAGGTACAGCAAGGGTCAAACCTGTGTAAAAAAAAAACAAAATTTGTGTGACGTAATTTATGAATGGCTCCGAATTGCTAATTTATAGATGTATACCTTCTTAGTGTAATATTTATGAAGCTGCGTTTGACCTCCGTTTTTCCTCCAAAGGCACAAAACTCGTATTTTCGGACTGTACGTCATGTTGACTAGCCTCTCGTACCACCACCTCTCCACGATAGTACCTGGAATGTAATATCTAACATTTAACTCGGTGAAGATTTTTAGCAATCACAATTTACAATGACTGATTACAAGTGTCAAATTTAATTGCAAATTCATAACACACTAATCGACATTGCCCCGACACGTGCTAGCTCGGTGAAAGAACTCCCTATTTCGCAACGGCCTGTAATTCATGACTGTCGGACATTGGTGATTGTGACTTGTGACTTTTGACGATGTACGATCTTTTAGTAGGGACTAGGTAGGTACTATACCATAAAATTAATGAGCCATATCGATCATAGAAGTATAGATCGTATAAGGCCCATGGAGGTGTCTAATATATAATAACCTTGCGTGGAGCGCAGCACGAGCCCGTCGTCGCGCACCTCCATGAAGCGCAGGTCGCCGGCCGCGTCGCGCTCGTGCACCGTGAACGTGGCGCGCCGCAGCAGACGCGAGCCCAGCGGCTTCAGGTCGATGTCGTTGCCGTGCTGCTCGAGTATACACACGCGATATAGCCTTCTATTTTTTTTTTATTATATGAACTAGTGTTTGACTGCGACCCCACCTGATGGTAAGCAGTGATGCAACTTTGATGTTGAGGCGCACTAGTTTATTAAGAGCCTATTCACTCTAGCCTTTACTCTATTTATTCAAGGACTGCTAACAGTTGTTGCAATCATACATACTATATACTATAGATATATTTATGATATATATCGGGATCGTAAATAGTAACCCGGCATTAAAGTACAACATATTACTGGCAAACACCATGAGGCAAGATAGCATTATGGAGGAGACTTCCCACCCTCTATTGCCTTGATTATGGCAAAAAAAATGCGTCACTATCTAAGTGTAACATAAGGAAGAAACTTATGCCAATGACCATTGTTTTATTTCCGATCGACGATATGAAATACAGATTATTAATTGGCAAAAACTATTACTAAACTGATGAAAATTTATTAAAGGCCCCAGAACTTGATAGCTTCTAGTGATTTCCATGTTAAAACTTCAATATACAATGAAATATATTGGACAATAAATAATTAAACTATATTTTTTTACTAACAACTACAAGGTATCGATACTCACCAAAGTGTGGACGACATCTAGGAGGTGATTAACTTCTTGGCTGTAGATGAGTCCTATGTGACTCTTGGCTAGTAAACGACGCACTTTATTCCGGACCATGTCAGCATCGACACCGAACAGAACCAATGCTGCAGTTAAATTATACAGAGCAGTGGACAATAGTCTATCTTCTTCATGTTCGAGACGTTTCCGCTCTGTGTCGCTGAGGCACTTGTACCTTTCCATCATTTCGTTGGCGCCTTGGTCCATGCCGATCATATCACGCTCTTGACTCACCGCGTCGAGGAATGCATCCTCCCAGAATTGCATTTGGTCCCATAAGTTCGATCTTTCTTTACCTTTAATTAAAAAAAAATAGAAAAACGATAAAATACCGTAATGAATAAATAATAAATAAATATCCCTATAATAGAATAGATATAATGAGACTGATAATGATGCTAATGGCCAAATAGTTATATGTAGTTGTAAGTCTCGTGACCAGCTTGCCTTTCCTATGGACGTATTACACAATTCTTATAAATAGCTATGTTGTTGTAAAAAAAAGTCATCTGAAGCTGAATAAATCGGTTGTCACATACATTCCAATATTTTATTAACAACCTCTGTCATAAAAATGAAATCGATTTATGTTTGCAATGAATGTCATGGTTACCAATAAGTCCTTGATAGAGATAAGTTCGCGCGGTATCTGGTGACGTCACCGGCGAGGTGGTTGGCACGCCAACGGGAACTCGGTACCCACTCAGAGAAGACTTCGAAGAGAACACGCTCGCCGCTCGAGGCTTGCCAGCTACTCCGCGACCAACCTGGCAACATCTCCATCTTTACACGACTTTTTGAATTTATTTATGCGCACAAAAGTTAAATTTTGTTGCTTAGATAATTTCAATATACCGTACTGATCAAATAATTAGACACATGTTTTTCGTAAAATGCAAAGTTACCATGCAGTCCTAAATTTGTACTCGGACAACTAGCCTGAATAAATTTTGTGTAAAATGTTTCAAATGGGGCCCCGGCCAGTTGTCTCGCCCAAGCGGATAGTAAGCAATACAGGACAAACTACGACACGCACTAAGACTTACATTGAGGAACATGACGTCAGTGTCAGAGAGGTTGGACTTAAAGGAGGCGCGGTGGTCGTAGAGATTGGCTCGGTTGGTGGTGATCGAGCCACTCTCGTCGGCCGAGCAGTCCGACGAGGGCGCCGCCTGCCACGCACACAAACAGCCCGCCTATACCCTCTCTAACATAACTTTGTACAAAAGACACTACTGGCGGACTTACTATATATACAACAGTTGCTGATAATGTAACTTTAAATAAAATTTGCTGAAATTTGGAATAGGGACGATAACTCTATTTGAGACATGGAAGTGAAGTACCAGTTTGTAAGTTATAAGTTTAGATTTTAAAATTTGGGCCAATTCATGATATTGTAATATTTATAACGCCATGTTTTTTATCTTTTGTGCAATGTCACTGGAAAATAATATGTAGGTATTTAAAATAATATAAAAGTGTACCTACAAAACTTGGTTAATTACTTAAGTATTTCACTAATACTTACACCTCAAACAACTGTTTAGTAATTATATATACATATGTTTATTTTAAACTTGTGTTTTATTGTACATTTAACAATTATTGAATTAACGAACATGCTGGAAGTATACCACACATTTGAAATATATAAACTACATACAATATATATATTTGTGTATAGTAATTGAGCAATATAAATAAACAACACAATGCAATTTTTATTAATTTTGTTTTCTATATGTCGCTAGTTTGACAAACAGGCAGGACCACCTGATGGTATGTGGTCACCGCCGCCTATGGACATTTGCAATTCCAGGAACATTGCGAAGTGTTGCCAACCTTGAAGAGCTCTTATGACGCCCCTTTATAATAATAATAGAGATAATTACTTAAAAACAAGTCATTGTTTCATAAGTACTGTATCTGAACGATTACGAACATATAATACGCAATTAATTCAAGCAAACACCAATATATCAGTAACAGATTAGTTAGAAAGCGCTTTGTCGCAAATATAACCATGAAAAGCTTAAAATAATATTGTATATTGTATTTCATGCTCAAGAGTATAGGTAGAAAGAGCATTACGTAGACAGGTCCTCTCAATGAATACATAAGTTCTGCACATTTCAAAATACAATAACATATAATCATCATGCAACCAGATACATCAGCTGATTTACATGTGGTTAAAAAACCTACCCTAAATACTTACGTCAGAATCGAATGAAGTTAATTTGCTGAAGAGAAGGTTCCTCTTCTGGTTCAACATTTCCTTAAACATGTCCGACGTGCTTTGAGCCTCTGTCGAATCCATTTCGGGGTAATTCACAACCGGGACTTCTGAATATGGAACACAATTATTGATTTAATCATCATACCTACATCCTTCAGTATTTGTATAAAGAACAGTTACGCTACTACATATTTTTAAACTGAAAAACGTTTGTTTGAAGATATTTCAATCAATATCCTGGGACATTCATCACACACAGTCCAAAACTAAACAGAGCTTGTACTATGGCAACCCAATAACTGATATAGGTACTACATATACAATTTTCTTCTTCTAAATACATACTTATTTATATATTATAGATATTTATACCCAGATACAGAAAAAAAGACATGTTTATTATGCACACAAATATTTCTCCTGGATGGGAATGGAATCTACGACCTGCCCTACACAAGCCACCGGAGTCGACGATTTTCTTATTTACCTGACTGCGAACTTTTCCTCGAAGACGGGGATGACGACGGTGTCTCAAGGTCGTGGCGACCGTAGTGATCGGTCATCGCGGAGCCTCCCATCCCGCCCGCGCTGTGGTCCAGCCCCGCTATCTCCTTGCTCCAGTAGTGCGTGTGCGCCATCTCCGCGAGCTGGAACACGGACGCCATGCCGCCGAGACCAAAGTTCGAGTACGTGTGCTCGAGACCGTGTACTACCGCTTGTAGGACTTTTAGCATTCCTTTCCAAACAGGTTTGCTGATGAACTGTAATAAAAATCAACAGCGTTAGTTAAAAATCTCTTTGTGACCGTGGAGCTCATTCATCATTGTAAGTCTCATGTTTTTAAATGATGGCTGTAAGTCGGAAAATTGTGCGTCCACAATGTTATAATATATGGATCCAAGTTTAGGTATTTTTGCTTACAATTTTACATAAAAGGTATAAATATATTAATGACTCATACAGAGTAGAAAAAACGGTAAAGGGAAGAAGTAACTTACCACATCATCAACCTTGTCATTAGGGGTAGTTTTCCGACTGAAGTTCCTGTTGACCTTGCTCAGCACCATGTTTCTGTAGGACTCATCTTCCATCAGCTTTTTGAGACGATTTAGTTTCAACCAGCCGACACCTTCGCCTTCCAGAACGTGTTGCACCAGCTATGACAAAATATGCATTATTATTATTAACTACAACGTTGCTGTGAATATCTTTTTCTGTCGTAGGGCACACTCACATCATTGAGAAAAGCCTGGTTCTCCGAGTTGGCTGTGGAGCGCATGTGTGGCGGCGGAGCTGGCGCGACGGGGGCCGCGTGTCGGATCAGCGGGGAGCGCTGCACCAGCCCCCGCGCGCCCTGCGAGAACGGCCCGAAAGACGCCGACAGAGGGGTCGGGGCCCCCGCGCCCGCCCCGGCACCCCCCATTGGCACCCCGCCCCCGCCGACACCACCACCCCCACCTCGAGGCGACTCAGCTCCTTTGCCTTGCTTGCCTGATTCATATGGGACACACCATGAGATGAAAGTAATTAAGACTCAGTGACTACGGTACAATGAAGTGACAGTAAGTGATAGATGGGAGATTACTAGCTGCCTTCTTTGAGAGGAAAACCTTTCGACCATAAATCGGCGATGTCACCATCAGAAGAAGATAATCAAGCGTTAGGTAGTGTCTTCGTTTGTGGTTTACCTTTTGAACCGAACAAGTCACTGAACATGCTCGAGGTTGAAGCGGCGAGGCCGTTGAGATCAGAGCTGATGTTGGAGAAGAAGTCCCGATGTGTAGCCGTCAGTAGATTTGTAGTTTGAAGCGCAGTCGAGTCGCGCCGAGCGTTCGGTCCGCTTGGTGACTCTTGGCTTTCACCCTGTACACGTAAACATAGCGACGTATATAATAATTACCCCTTATTATAATCAGGGCATAGTGTTCGACTGCAGAACAAAGGCCTCTTCTTCTGTTTTCCACTCATTTCGTTTTATAAATCTATTGGCCAACTCATTAAAGGAGTGGTCTAGCACGTCCCGCTACCACATATAGGTAAATAAAAAAAACTACAGGCTATAAGACTGCAGTACCTATGCACATAAATATGAATAGCAAGATCTACATACCTTCATAAGAAGTCCTTTTTTGGCAGCAGCTTCCTTCGCGCTTTTAGTAAGATCACCAAAGGTCGATTTTCCAACGTAGGTCAGATCTTCGAATGTGTTTTTACTAACTGCTGTAGCAGTCTTGCTAGCTTCCAAAGCTGATTTCGATGCTTCATGCATACTTTTTGATGCTTCTTCTGCCGCCTTTTTAGCGTGTAGCGTGAGCTGAGAAAGAGATAATATAGCTGCTAATCAAGTAGTTACTTTTATTTAACTTTCAGGACTTAAAAACATTGCTATAAAAATGATTAAGAGGGTTATTATTTCTATTTATTTAAACTTACCTTAAAGTGGTAATACGTTTCTATGGTGGATTTGACCACGAGAAATGCATTTCATTATAATATTATATTTGAATCTACTAATGTGAGATATCAAAGCTTTGTGAAATCCGTGTACATATAAGCCATTTGTAATAGTGAGTTTGAAACGCTTCTGCGGCTTATGTGATTATTGTGCCTTCGGCTAAGAAAATTGGTCATTAGGACATAAGCTGAATTTAATAGTTTTAAGGCTTATAAGCAGTTAGTTACCTATGACAATATTATTTAAGCTATGAGGTATATCAAGACATAATGCTCTAGAGCTTATTGGGGTGGACTACATCTACACTATTTACTGTTATTTTAAAAGTAAAGAAATTTGTTACCCCTGAGTTGTTAGTTCTATAACATTTTTGTTATGAGGTAGATATAGACATCAAAAACTAAACTAGTTACGAATTTGGTAATTCTATATAAGTGAATTCTATCCATATACATGATATTTTCCGTATGTGTTGTTTAGTATACAAGAAACACAATGCAGTGTAGCTTAGTTCATAACCAAACAAACATGTTTTATCTATATAGCGAAAACAGTGTGTTAACTCACACTAGTGTCGAATTAGTGTCAATTGTGCATATTTAGAAGTGATACACCGAATAATGAATCCTTTTTTTTGTTTAAACATGAAACTAATATATTGTGTAGTACGGAACCAAGTCCAGCTCCTTGACCGGTCTTTATTGGTAAAGCGTATTATCTATGGTTTAATGTGTCAAAACGAACCATTTGTTATATTAATTTGTTTATTCAGTTTCAATATCTACAAACAAACTGCCTACTCGGCAAGCGTACATACTCAGCTATTATTACCTGACCAAAAGGCGCAAACATTTTCCTTTCTTCGTTATCTGCAGCATTTCCTTTCTTCGTTTCGGTACGCAACACATTATATAGTTAAAAACACAAATTAAGAAAAACACAGGCATTTCAACAAATATAAATTGAACTTAGTTATAAAGGTTTAAAAAAAATACATTTAACATGGCACTAAACCAATATAGCACATTCATGACAGAAAAAAAAATTGTATTCTCTTACTTTGTCCATGTGAGCAAGGAGTCCTTCTTGGCTGCTTTGTCGAGTTGTTTCTCTCACTAGCTCCTTAGCTTGTGCGGCGAACTGTTCAAGGAGAGAGCTCTGTGAAGCCTGGCGAGATACCCCGCTACTGGTACTCTGAAAGTAGCGTACAGGTAATCGTATCAGTCGAGTGGTATAATACTCAGTTAGAAAACTGGAGGGCTGGGTTCGATTCCCCGGGTTGGTCAAGGAAATGCTAACGTTTCTTTGTGTAGAAATTACTGCAGACCTCTGCCGGCAGGCCGCCCATTATATACATATAGAGACGGGCGTGAAGATATGTAATTTTGTTTTGGGGCGGGGTTTAGGTGTTCTTACTTCTTTGACTTGACACCACGAATATTACTCTCCAAGCAAGCCTCCTGGCAAGCTCCCAGTGTGGTGCGGTATTTCTGCTGATCTGTTAAAGCCTAAGTCTGAGCACTGTAGCTGAGGAATGGGAGAATGAAAAGTGCGTGAAGATCAATGTTTTACTCTTTACTAAGGTGAAAGGTTTTCTTTCATAAGCTATTTTGAGAATTAAAATTTTTTTTTTTGAGTCCTCAGTTTCAAATAACTACAATTAATATGTAGATAACATTTTGAACAACAGTGTCTAGGTGATTCCAGTTATATGACCACGACTGTATACTTTGGCATTTCAAAACATTGTTTTATAAGCATGCAACTAAAATTTGGCTAAGAAATGAATAGCAGATTATTAGTAGATATCATAATATAATTGACATAACTACATACCTTTATTGTTAAGTCTGGCCATGACATAGTTATTGTATTATTTTTAAGAAACTATTGTAATTAACCTGAGAAATGTATAACCTGCACGGATGCTGAGGTAGAAAATCGCGCATATACAAAACCTGGTCGATTAGGTATCGCTGTTCTATTGCACTACATAAACTGTAAAGAAACTCTCAGAAACTCAGTGAAAATCGTGGCAACGAATCCAACGAAAAACTGAAGATTTTGCTGAAGGAATACATCGTGTGAAAATCGACACGCATCTACGAGCGAATTCCGGCAGCTACTACGAGGAACAAGATCACGTCTAGGTTTCGGTACCCTTAGCATCGTCGCTCGTGTGATTGCTAACGTAACAAATAAATAGCATTAAGTGTGATACCCTAGAGTGGTGAGCGTGTGAGGGCAAATGCGAGGTGTGCGAGGGGTGCGTGTGCGTGTGCGTGAGAGCATCCGAGTCGCTGGCGCTGCAGTCGGCGGCGGGCGCGGCCTCGGGGGCCGGGGCGGGGGCGGGGGCGGGGGCGGCCCGCGTCCTGCAGACCACTGTTTTGGTCGTCGTCGAGTTGGAGTCCGACTCGCGACCGAAGCTGCCGCTGTCCGTGTCCTTTGCACCGGGAAGTACGGGCCACGCGTTATGGAGCATATTGCGAAATACTACATACTAACTTTTATCTAGTGAATTAGCTAAATTATACTAAGTACTTTTATAATTGCTCAAGTCGAGTGCAACATTTGTAGCGTTTAATGACGTTCGGTCTATCCTAAGGCAAGCACTACAAGTAATTTTTCAATTATTGTTGTTCGCATGAGAAAGCCAAGCGCTATTTATGCAAATAAGGAAGTTGAGAAGTTTATATGTCGCAAGGATTATAAACTTCTAGTCTTCACTTCCATAAATAGATCTTGAGCTTCTTGCTAATATACTAATCATAATGGAATTTATGAGCAGTTATTACTTCTAAGTAACAAGTTATTAGTGATACCAATACTGCTACAGTTCAGTATAATTTTGGAACGTAATTCCCCAAATTTAAACCAGTATGGACACGAACCAATAGGAAACCTTAAGTTAGATTCATATTTAGTATTTTTAGATGGCGAGGGAGGAAGAGAACGTTCTCTCAAGGCCTGGAATAAAAGCTTAAAGCAATGAGCTAGCGACTTTAAGCTTTATGCCTAATATAACAGTAGATCGCCTGGAATGGTGTAATATTCTTAGGAGGGCTGAAAATTAATGAATACACAAATTGTATAAATTCAGGAGTTTGATTGACTCGTACCAATGTGTTTTTGCCTCTGGAAGTATAGATACAAGCATTTTTAAAACACATGATTGGTTCTTGTCCGCTCTGGCCCTCCTTCAATACTAGTTGTCTATCATTCTGCCGCAAACCTATTTTTAGATAGATTTAAACATAAGGAGCTGTACGTGTTGTATTATAGCTTAACTTACACTCTTCTTAACAGGTGGTGAATGTGCAACCATAGGTTCCATTCTGCCGGCATCGCCGGGTTGCTCATCGTCAGACAGGTCGCTGTGGTCCGAGCTGGAGGCGGAAGGAGACGAGGATGCCCGACCGGGTGCAGGCGCCGACACTTCCTCCACCGTTCCGAACATTAGCGAGCATGGGGGGCTGTATACCTATAGCATAGTATAAAGCTAAATTTAAGAGCTTTAACTGACTTCCCAGAGTCGTTGTACGGAGAAATATTATACGTTAGCATCACAGATTGTATTAAAACACGAGGTTTGGTGAAATTTGATGAAAATTTGTTAACCATGTCCCAAACACCTGGGAAATTACGGCGATAGGCCCTATAGGTAGGTAATCAAAAATATTTTATATAATTTTTCGTAGTTGTTACAATATTTATATATAATAGCAGCTGTAATTGGGGCTTTTAAAAAGGCGGATTTTGTCCAAAAACATAAAAATTTGACTTAAATTTACAGTTTAACCGCAAAATTACGTACCGTTTTGGGATCCAATGATGATGAAAGTGTCATTGGCACTTGAACTACAGCACTATATGTTTCTCCAATCACATGCTGCTGATGAGGATTACCACCTAGGAAAACAAATATTTTTTTAAATTTTCTGACCAAATTATGTTCCAGAATATATTTTTAAAACCGTCCTCACCTGGTGATAAGTCTGATGAAGCCATTTCTGATACAAAATCACTAAGTGACGAATAAGATGAACTTGTACTTTCGGCCGCTTCTGAATCTGAACCACTTTCGTCTGTGGAGAAATCGAATACAATGTAGGCAGTTTGTTTTAACATTATTGGAATAATCAGCTATATTACCGAACTAGCTGTCCCGCGCGGTTTTACCCGCGTTTAGTTTGAAATTGATCAGACCAAGAAAACAGGTTGTTCCATTATAACTTTGCACCCCCGTTTTACCCCCTTAGGGGGTGAATTTTTCAAAAATCCTTTCTTAGGGTAGCAACCCTACGTTATAAAAGGAACACCTGTGCAAAGTTTCAAGTTTCTAACCCTTATAGCTTAGGTCCTAGGTATTAACTTTTAAAATGTAAAAAGTGTTTTTTGTGACATAACGATAATAGTTGGACATTTGGTATCACGAAGTTTTTTTTATAGATATTGATATATTCTTTAATATTGCAGAACATACAGTTCTATCATCAATAGTTTCCGCAGCGCATGCGTCGAAAGACGTTTTAGGGCACTTTTTTAAACCTTGGGCTTTAGTAAGGATCCCTAATATTTTCTAGCAATAAATATAGCCAATGTTTAGCTGCTAAAGCCTCAAGGTGAATGTAGCTTTCGAATGTGGAAAGAGTTTTTGAAATCGGCACAGTAGTTTTTGAGTTCATTCATTACAAACATACACACACAAATACTAATTTTTCCTCTTTATAATATTAGTACTAGATTCATACCAGTGGGTTGGTTCTCTTGTCGTTGTAATTGCCTAAGTGCACCATTGAGCGAGCTCCCGTCATCCCACACAGCAAATCGAATTGGTTGTAAATTATCAGCGAACCACTTAGGCTTGTCGCCTATCTGTCGGGGGTCGAACACACCAGTCTGGACGCGCAGGAATGCCACGTTGCATGGCGTCAGCGACCACTCCGCTAGGAATTCCACTGCCTATGGAGAACACAAAATAATGGGCATATTTTATCACTTGCTACTGCATTTTATGAGGGTGGGACATTTTACTGAACTTGACTTCATAAATTAACTGTCAAAGTATGTATTTGATATAGTAAATGGATATTAGGTATATTATACGGACCTGAGTTCTGGCAAACTTATTTAGGAACGAAGTTGTCCTAGGGCGAGATCGCAGGAAACTATTAATTTGGAAGGCGACAACTGGCCGCGGGTACAGGCGTAGGGTGCGTGTGTGTTCCATGAAGTTAGCCAAAATGTTTTGCGAGTTGAAAAAGCGGACCTGTATGGAATAATATAAAATCTTATTTGAAGGTATGGTAAGTAGTTTCGAATATTCTCAGACGTAAGCCTATATAAAATAATACCGTTTTGCGGTTTCACCCGCGTTCCCGAACGATCGAATGTATCCGGAAATGACAACATAGCCTATGTTACTGTTTTTTTTTTATTATTATTTCTGACGTAATTGCGATTGACCTCAATCACACCTGATGGTGAGTGAAGATGAGGCCGAAGATGGAGCTCGCTTTCCCTTTAGTAGCCTATTCACTCTTTTCTTATTTCTGGATAAAGTAGCTTTCTAATAGTAAAGATTTTTTCAAATCGGTTGATTTTGAGTCTAATCATTAAACCAAAAGCGATCGAGCAATCACAGGCACAGTCGTAAGCCTATGCCTGAACTGGCTACATGAATCGTAAAGCAAGATGCACATAGTCTATTTGTGAAAATACATCATATTTGTGGACATATAAAAATAAAGTAAAATGTGTTCGCACGCAGTAGAAGTGTGACACCTTCACAAAACTACTTATCCCATTCTCTCGCAGGCTAAATCCTATAGAAGTATATGTTTGTCTCCTTTTATTGTCGCTTTTCATCCAGTTTGAAATAAAAATGGTGCTGAAGATTTCACTTCATAAGTCATATTCTGTTATATTGTTGTTTGTTTTCTTTTTTTTTTCTTGTTTGGTGTACAATAAAGAGTTATCTATCTATCTATTCTAACCACTTACCATAGCGACCCTCGTCGCAATATCGACAGAATCGACATCATTCCCGTAGATGAGAGGATTGAACGGCTGCTGCTGCGTGTGGTGCGGGGAGGCCAGCGAGTGCCGCTGCGGCGTGTGGCCCGCGCTCACCGCGACCGCGACCGCGACGCCGGGCCCGGCCGGCGAGCCGCCGAGCGACACGCGCCGGCTCTCGGGCGTGCTGTGGGGAGCCGAGTGGGCGCCCGCACCCTCGCCCGCACGGTATGACGGTTGCTGAACCCTAATAAAGGTATCATTATCTTAGATTCAGCGGTTTTTGGGATAAGGAATAATTTCATCTAAGTTTCTGTAACTAACGAAGATGACTAGTAGATTAGATGTCTGTTTAAAAAAGTGTTTCTTAATTTGTCTATGGCGAATGCGATTTTAATTACCAGTTTAATACATAAACGTATGGTGTTACCAAATGACTTTTATTGCCAAGAGAGATTTAAGCATGCACAATGATGACGTCACAACCTGCAATTTTAAATAAAATAAATAAACATACAAACTATCTTCTAGACATTAAAATTAGCAGCTTTTATATAATCTCCAAAAATGTTGATTCTTATTAATGCAAACTAAAAAAAAGTATATTTTTTCATATTTTTCTTATTATAATATCACAGCCTTTGTTTTGTTATTTTTTAAGGTAAGAAATTTATTTATTTAGGATACACAACACCAATTACAACCAAAAGGTAACCACATAATAAGTAATATAATACATTTAGAGCTGGGTTATATATAACTCAATACATGTATACAGAAAAACAAATCTAGACATGAATACCAAGACAAATGCGATGAATAGTTACCCTCTTATAGCTGTTACACCCTTACACGGACGACCTATCATAATATTACAAGTATAAAATTGTGATGTTCATATACTAACTTGAGCGTTGCTCCACCGACGCTATCTCTTCTCGAGGGCATTAGTAGTGCCTTTGCTTGTTCAGCTGAACTGTTGGTTAGGCTGTTCAGGGCCTGGCAAATACATTATAACATAGTCAAAAGAAGTTCCGATAGAAATCAGTGTACTTTCTTTATGTGTTGTTTATAGACTTGTGAAAGACCACAATTTTACCATGATAAGTGAAGTGTGGCTCAAGTTGGTAAGCACACAAAGAATTGAACTGGCTTCCAAGAACTGTCGGAACACACCATCAGGTGCTTGCTGACAAAAATATATCTTGTAATTGTAAAATGTCAATTTATTGTTTCAACAATTAATTATTCATTAAGCAGAAAAGTGCTCTCTCTATTAATAGAAGCTATAAATATGTTTTACTCGCACAGAAGCGGTTATAATTCTGTAAATATTTAAATCATAGCATATAATAATACAAATATTCTACATCAATGGTATCCTGTTGGTAACTACAAAAATTCAAGACTTTAAAAAAATATTTAGTTATTTACAATTAAATTATTATTACAGCCCAATGCACTACATTTATTTTATAAGAAATTATTATTTATGCTTAGTCAAAAGCGCAAGCAGATTATCTGCATTGTGGATCAGATTAGAAGGTATTTAAATAATTGTAGCACAATAATAACGACAATGACATGCCACACCACAAAAACCAAACTGACTGAAATTGTGTTAATTTATCATCAAAAATAAGTTATGTATTAATGGTGAATAAAACAATACCCTCCTTCTAGGGCAGTCGGGTATAATCGACAAGAGCGAGTAATATTAACAAAAGCACTATGTAACACAAATTTCAGTCGATAATAATGAATATGTGCCTTCGTTTTCAACAGTAGTATCGATAATCACATAAAATAATATTAAAATTTTCTTAAGCGTGAACTAGTCGGTTACTTCTCCATACAACGTCGCGGTCCCTTCACTATTAGATGATTAACTTCAGAACTATGCGTGATAAATCGCTATCTCCAAAAAATTTTTAATAATTAGTGGTTAACGGTGTTGGTGTCACAATTAATTATATTTGCATTGTAGGTACTCAACTAATTATTCTTTGTTGTACCTCAATAAATAAAAAAAAAATACTTAAAAGTTCAAAGATTCGAAACAGTACCCCGTGTTAATTTTAAAGCACATTTGGACGAAGATAAATGTACTAAGTATGGAAAAATAACATTTAAATATATTTTTATTTAATATACCATTTATCTATTTTATAGTGTCAACACCCTGGAGCCAAAGATCGATTCATACATTTCCGCGAGCTCAATTTATGTGAATGAAATAATGTCCTCCCACTGATAACCGAATAGTTTAGCCATAATAAATTCGTAACAACACTTAATTATGTACTGTCGAATTGGAAGGCACATACATAAATATATATTGTTCATAATTTCTCGTGAAAACAGTCAAAATGTGCAATGTAAATAGAGAGTATATAGATATTTACACCAGCTCCGGCACCGCTCATGAGATGTACGGCCTAGCGAGGACGGAAGAAAAGTGAGAGTGTATATGTTAGTGAGCATAGAATAATATAATATAATTGTACGTGAACTTCGAATAACTGTTAGCTTCCAAATAGTTTGAATAATGTGTATCGTTAAACATAACTTTGATTAAGTATAGTGTTTTGGCGTGTAGTGGTCTAAATGTTATTATATTATTATATACATATATACAGTTATATTTATTACATAAATAAGCATGTAGGTATAAAGGCAACTAATATTTGAAAGATTGATTTTTTTATCACATAAAAATATATTATAGTTAAAATTACAATATATTAGTCACAGAAAAAATATCCCTAACTAAATAATTAAATATGTAAGCACATATAATAGACAAGTAGAAACTAAGATTATCCTCAATTTATAAAACCTCTCATCTAAAATTGTGTCTTTTGTACTTGCCCTATAATCTATTTTATAAATTTATCAATTCAGAAGTAAGAAAGTACACACCAATTACAAAGCGACATCAATCAAAATGCGCTCACAAGTGCATGGGTATAGAATAATTATGTGATTGTTCAGATAAAATGTTATTTAACACAAAAAAAGAAATTTGACATTCGAAAAAGGAAAGAAAACATAATCATACCTGCTTCAAGTGATTTTTTAAGACCGAGCCTTCTGGTTCTGGTAGAACCGGCAGGTCTGTGTCATTACCGGTGGGGCAAATAAGTTTTGTAGAATCCAAGTCCACCAACCATATGTCATCCGGCAATCTACAACATAAGGAATCATAAGCATTATCATCAACCTAAAGACGTCCACTGATGGCTCATCTGCAATTATTGCCAAATCTTCAGGTCGGCTTCTTTCCGCATTCACCCGAAAATTGGCATACAAACAAATTACGTTCTGGACACATAGGCACCGTTGCTGAACGGTTCTGAATATTACGTGGCACGCAGATAGTTAGAATGTGTTTTGGATTTACACACAAATCTTTTTCCATTATGTGATGTCATTAGCTCGATCTCACAGTCCCGCACCGATTAGGACATGCGAACCGACTTCAGTCGATATCTCGGATATTGTTCCAGCAGCTAACATACATAGTACCAGGGGCTATTATGGCCCGGACCGTCACATGTCTTATTATGGCGTTGCTGGTGGCGTGGAAGTTACGTGAGTTTGTGAGCCAGTTCGGGCCGATTGTAGATTTGACACGTAGCACGGGGCTCACGTGTCTTTGAGTGTGAAACGATTTTGGATGGCTTGGGAGTCTATGAAGCCAAGAGGGGGTTGCAAAAGTTTTATGTATAGGGACACGCAATCAAGAGACTGACTTTTCTTAGATCTGGAATTAAAAGTATGTAGCGCCAGCTCATCACGAAGGCAGCAAGCGCGTGAGCCGAAGGTTAAACAATCATAGAGAAAGACTTGGCCGACTTTCTACATACACACCTGAAACTCTTCTTATATGTGAAAAATGTTGCGGGTATTCCAATAAGGAATGGTGTAGGCGCGAGCAGCAGTTGTTCGGCGCAATTCATACAACTGGGCAGTAGAGGTATAGCTGGGAACATGTACTCAAGTGGGTACAACATCGCCACCAGCGCCATCACTGACATGGAGAGAGCGTTGTAGTCTCGTGATTGGACTACTACTTTGTTTTCGAGGATTATCAGTGTTAGCACCTTTAGGCATGTGTCGACACCTGTGAATAACAATCTGTTATATAAAGTTAACTATTACAGAGGTGCAGTGTTGCAACAACATAATTAGTTAGGATAATGGAGTTAGACCGGAGAATGATATAGTTAGAAATATTGTAGATAACTTAATCTAAAGGAAGAATAGGGAATATTTTATAAAACAGGAGACTTATGTGTTGAAAGGAAACTAATATAAGACTTATGACAGATAGAAAAACAAAAGGAAAGTAAAAATAAAGCAAGGAATGAGAAAGTTTTTCACGAAACATGCTATCTGAAAATAATGCTGTCTTAGGCTCATAATTTATTCAACGGTGAACCTGGCTTTCTGTTCAGGATTGCAGCATTCAAGGCGAGGTAAAAAAGGAGATAACATGAATCTTAGTGCGTCGCCGAGGTCTGTCAAAAAAACAAATGAAGAGTGATTCTTAAGCAATTTATATTACCTAGTAGCTCCAAAGGCAAGTGTAGTGGAAAGTCAACGAGCGCAAATCGCGTATGATCGGGTAAAGCGAACAGCAGTGGTGCGTGCGCGGTCGGTGACAACACTTCAAGCTCGAGGCGGGTCTTCCCCGGGACTGGAACTGGTGCAGAAAGAAGTCGAAGGATCCATGTCTCTATCTCTTTCACATCGTGTAGGACAATGGTTGGGGTGTTGTCGTATGCTTGACCCGTCAGGACCGACCACACTGTATCCCTGATAAAATAAGTAGCAAAAATATGTCTCATATTATATCACCTAATGTCCGCTATAGACAAACAATTTGATTTGAATGTTCTATTCATAAATTGTCTATTTTAATGTATTACCTAAATATTTGTCTGGACGCGCCGACACGTCGTGGACTGGAAGACTCGTTGCAGGCATCTATTAATTTTTTAAGGATAAATAGGCACTCTCGGAATGTGGAGAAGAAAGGATGATGTGATAGAAGGCATAAGGAGGTTAAGGAATGATTCCGCACTCGCTGTAACAAACGTATAAACGTAGGTTTTATGTATTTCAATAATGGATGAAAATTATTTGAATTTTTAACATAAAATGTTTTTGGAAAGACCTGAAGGTACTTTGAATTAGTTGAACCTTATAAATGTGTCGTATTATATATTTATCGTTTTGCGTGGGGGGAGTACCTATGAGTAACTTGGTACTACCTGTCGCTTCCTGGTAGCTCTTGGGCTGGGCGAATGCGAGTGCGAGCCGCCGCTCTCGGAGTCGGGCGCGGGCGCGTGTGTGTGTGCGTGCGTGTGCGCGTGTGTGTGCGCGTGCGCGTGCGAGTGTGTCGCGTGCGCTGCCAGCCGCGGGCCCAGCGTGGCGCTGCAGTCACGCTCCGAGTCGCTCGGCGCCACGTTGCTGCTCCTATAGTCACTGGAACCATTGCTACGTCTCACTCTGGACTACACCTTTTTATCACCACGTATCGTACGTTAAAAAAATCTTGAAGATCTGACATGTTCGCAGAGCAGTTTTTTTTTATGTTATAATACTTCAACGTCAGCACCAATCTACAACTTGTACCTACCCTACTAGCGCATGCGTGATCTTACGCACTGTTAGAGAATTATAAACTGTGGTAGGAAGTATGGTTCACCTGGAGAAGGCCGAATCGGAGCTCTTCTCCATGGATTTCCGCCAGGACTCGCGCCGCAGCATGCTGCGCTCGCGCGGGCCCGCCGCCGGGGCACGCTCCACCGCCCGGTAGAAGTTTACGCAGATGCCGTAACGAGTCTTGCCTGCGTTTAGTACAACCATGAAAATTAACATACCTCTGCTCTTTGGTGAAGCAGAAGCACTCGTAAGCTTTACTCACCTGTTCATATTCAATGTGTTTTACGTACGTGAAAAAATTGCGACTAAAAAGCTGTCATTATGTTACGTACCGGAATCTTTGTCAGTGAGTGTAAAGACAAAGGAGGTGGTGTCTCTTGAAGCGAGATGCCCGGGGGCTCGCCGCGGGCCCACGGACACGCAGCCCTCGGGCTGACAGAAGTACACCATGTCCAACGGTAAGGGGAAGTCATCATGATTGGTCAATGGATACCGACGGAGGAGTTCCGGTGCCTGAGAGGTTTATTATATCTTTACTAGGGGAGTGTTCATACATACACGAAAGTATACCGACAAGGGAGTGAGAGACACATTGTTTCAGACCCGAGCAAAATTTCCGCACCGAAGACTAATCTTCTTATAGCAATAATTAAAATCTTCAGCCAGAGAAAATTTCAATGTAGCATGTAGCACAAATTGTGCTGCGTGGTAGCGTCGAATAATACCACCTCAACTTATCTCTAGGGTATTTTAAGAGGCAATTGAAGAGAATGTTGAACATTATATGGGTGTACCTATTGATTCATATTAAATATTGATATCCTTACCTGAACAGGAGCAAGTCCTTTCCCCGAAGTATATGGACGCGCACCGACAATAGTTAAATAATCCACCAACCGTGGACATAAGTGCTGTTTCTGAATATCCATATTTGTAATTTATTCAAGTGCCTATACGATAACGTTTCCGTTCCCATTATAATGTATTAAAATATTGCTTGTCATAATTATCACTATTTATCTATATTCCTGGAAAAAAAATACATAGCTATATTACCTTATTCATGTTACAATAATTGGGATACCAACACAAGATTTCTTCGCATAGAATAGGTGTGACACGAGTATCGTAAAGTACATTGGTATCGTACCTACTCCAGAAGCGAGATTATCGATTTACGTTTACGTTCACAAACGTTCGAGGTACGACGCAAAGTACCTTGACCCATTTATTGCCTCGATACGTATCTCCGGGGACGCAGACTTATATCACCCTGCACCTGAAGGCTCCCTTTTATAAACGTTTATGAACGAATAAATAAGGCTTCAGGGGACATATTACGTGTCGTTGTTCGTAGTAAAAACGCTATAACCGTATTACCGCTTTAACTACAGTATTGGGTAAATATATTACTTGTAGAGACTAGAGTAGACGGAAAGAAATTATTCCAATCAATAATCATCCCTACGCCTAAGTACGCCGCTCTTTAAATTATCTGAGATAGTTATAAAATAACTAACCATACCTAATAATGATGTTCCTCCCACATTGAAAGAAATATTGATAAATTGTAATTGCTATTTGTACAATAATATAGGTTTTCTATCTACATCAGCGAACATAGAGTTAAGTATACATAGTAGGTAAATACATGTATGGTTTAGGGTTACGTTCCTCTATAGTAAAAAAGGAAATCCGTTTGTTGGTCTGTGTGTCACAGTTACTAGTACTATCAACTTGAACTTTCCCACAGTCGTAGAACTTGCACGCATAAGAAAATTGTTCTCAAAATCAATACATATTTGTATGGTGCCTGAAGGAGGCGGTCGAAACCTGACACTATTTGAGTTTATTATATCAATATATATAAAATCCCTCGGGAACGCGGGTGAGCCCTTCTGTCCTATTCATCTATACCCATACCCTCGATAAAGAATATCAGTCCTTGAATAAGGGTTGCCAGAGGTATATATAAGCCTAACATATCGAGTAGGACATAGGATTAATCAATTTTAACGCGAGTCAGATGCTTGAATAATGTACTGCCATCTTAAGATACAACTGCGGCCGCATATCACGGTATAATCAATAAAAGTATTATGCTGAGCTCTCTATGTGCATTTATGTGTATGGCATCAAAACTAAGCGCAAACGGTCTACTAATTCTGTAGACGTAGACCATCATTTATTTTAATGGGCTTCAATAAATGGATTCAGTATAGTTCACAGATACAGAAAGTATAGCCAACACCCATAAATAGAATATGGTTCAGATTTCACCATTTGGCTATGAAACCCTAAAAATGCCTGAAGTTGTGCGAGGGCGTTGGTTGGTCCATTGTATTAATCAAGACGTCTATTGGGGCAATATTTCAGTAGATGGACCACCCGCTTACGTAATTGCCTCTGAAATGACTTTCTCCGCGTCGTAAATTGATAGTAGACATGGTAAATGCACTCATTTACCTCGGGCTACAAAATACCTAAACCGAAAAATGGATTCGATAATGCATTAGAATCTGTTGCTTTATCACCAAACGTAAAATGTGTTGATTTTATTGTTATTCATACTATGGGTGCCCAAGCAGAAATAATTTATAGGCGATATCTTTAGATATTTTGGTTGGGGGTAAATATCAGTGCCTTTTACAGATGGAAAACTTGCTTCAACATGCGTTGGCAGTACTATTTCGTTTGAATTTAAATTTGTTTTTAGAATTGAATTCCAGACGGTTACACCTTTACGCCGACAATTTTGTGAGCACTGTGGACTCTCAACTGAAACGCTCTGTTAACCCTGCCGTGCTCGGAGCTCGGCTAGAGTACTTACGACAAGTACCCTGTATTTTAGTATTCCATATATTTCTAATTGAAATTTGATGCAATTAACAACGGAAATGAAATAGACCGACGAATAAGTACAGCTTGGAAGAAATATTGGGCCCATAAAGAAATTCTGAAAGGGAATAATAGCCTTAATATAAAAAAGACTATAATGGATTCTTGCATTCTCCCAAGTTTAACCTACGCTAGTCAGACATGGGTCTTTACTGAAAAAGTAAAAAACAAAATCTCATCTTGTCAACATGCAATGGAACGAAGTATACTGAAATTGAGGAAAATACAAAAAACAAGGAATGCAGACATCCGCGCAAAAACAAAATTATCAGATGCTCTTCATTTTAGTCTGAAACAGAAGTGGAACTGGGCAGGGCATTTGTCAAGATACAAAGATCATAGATGGACTTACCAAACAACTAAATGGCAGGGCCCAAAAGGCAAAAGAAACTTGGGAAGACAGAAGAAAAGATGGGCAGATGATCTAATAAATACAGCTGGAAAAAGCTGGATGCATACGGCCATAGACAGAGAAAGGTGGAAAAAAATGAAGGAGGCTTTTACCCTTAGGGGGGCCACATAACAAAGTAAATAACTTATAATTTACATATATGTATTACTCTTATAAGAATTGTTAAGTGGAAAAGAAAGCTTTAATAATAATAATATTTCTAAGATGTATTTTGTTTTCTACACTAATATTATAAAGAGGAAAGATTTGATTCTACACTATCTCCGGTGAACATACGCTATTATAATATTTCAAAAAATTTGGGATCCATACTAAAACTCCAATAAAATAACCCAAGGTATGAAAAGTTAACAAAAAACTTTCTTACATCGTGTGCGCTGCGAAAATTGATGATAGAAAGAACAAAATAATGTACCATCCCTCGGGAACGCAGGTGAAACGCTAGGCTATAGCCTAGCCGTATTATTTGACATTGAATAAACATACATACATAAACGTACATTTGGAACACTGTGATATGCAGATCATGTAATGTTCCATTTAGGTAATCGTACCAGCATAACAATGTTGAGTCGATTCCGTTACAAGCAGATAACGATTGATAAGCAGTAAATTACGCTGTAGGTTACCACTTTGTTACTGCGCTTACCGCAATTTGTATTTAGTCTGTATTATGTATCTATGTACAACTAGCAAGCAATATAAAGGACCTACGCAAACATTACCAACAACTTAACTGTAAATCCTCGGTTTTAATCAAAATTATTTCAAAATCACCTAAGATCGCGGTCCAACTATGATGTAATATTCCAACAAAAACTTTTTAGAATTTATAAGACGACTTTTAATCAAGTTATGTTTGATTTTCTTACTTATTTCAAAATCCATCTTGCGCCGCAATCTAGAGGATTATGTAATCTTATATTTTCTCAGATTTTCAAAGGAGTTTGAGTTTTGCACGATAATCATATTTTGTCGGAATTGAATGAAATTTAGCACATAAATAGGATCTTTCAGCAGCGTGGGCGAAAGCGGAGCAGAAACTAATATTATTATAAAAATGTTTTTTTATAGGTACTTGCGCAAACAAAGCCCTTTGATGAGCCGTAATAACATTCAGATCTTAAGTCCCCATTTCAAATATCTATGAATTAATTTAAATATTTAAGGCCTTCTTTTGAATTATATAGCCGCAAGATATCCAATGATAAAATAAACATTTTTAAATATATTTATTTTTCATTCGTTTTTCTTTTCGGTCCCAAAGGGTGCAAAGGGACCCAATTACTAACGTCCTTCTTACACAGCCTTTTCAACCGCGATAAGTAGACACATGACATTTTTGCAGTGTTTAATACTATAGCCGCTTTAATTACTAATAATATAAATACCAAACGTAAAAAAATAAGATCTTGTACTTTTTCGGCGTTTTGTTAAATATTGTGCAGTGCTACGGTGCCCTTCGTGTGCGAGCGCGACTAGTAGACGTAGCAGTAGTTCTTACTACATTATACCTATGAACTTATAGCTCAAGATTTTTAACTCCAAAATCATTGTATTATCAAGAGACTTATAACTTACTTAACAGCAGTTAACGTAACAGCTAGTTAAATTCTGCTTATAATAGGTATCGTATCGTATTTGTAATGGAAAAATAGACTTTGGTTAATCAAGTGCCCAGATCATGCTTGGTGAAATCTAGACCGGCGTGCGGTAAGGGCAGGTGTCCAAACGTGTTTAAAAAAAATCTATGACATACTTTAGGAGTTCCCTTTTTTTCAAGGCCGAGCACCAATCTCTAAGTTACCAAACCTAAAAGGTAAATGCGTAAGTTTTGCATGGAAAATGTTATTTATATTTGAATAAAAATTATATTTCTGCTGAAATTTAAAATCTTTAAAACAAAACATGCCGACGAACAGAGATAAAAGCCTTTTAACAAGTATTTACTATATTGTAAGCTGTGGCCATACACTTCTGAAAGAAGTCGCTTTATAGCGATGAGACTAGGTACCTACTATTTGACTTTCAGTCTAGTCATTCTTCTCCTGTTATTACTACTTGACATGTACCCATACATAAAGTATATTGCAACATACTCGTGGGGACTTGCACATGTGGGTACCCATTTAATATAAAAACTTAATTACCCATGCCACTGGGTCCACGTCACATGCACGTCAACATGACGTACTTAATTGAACCACTTTTCGCTGAACCATGGTAATGAACATGGGGCGAAAGATGTCTCGAAATGTCGGACAACTCCCGTATAGAGGACAGTGTCGACCGTAAAGCAAATATTACTAATACATACCTTATATTTACTTGGATCTCACTTGGATGAAAAGGTATCTATTGCCTACATCGTAAGCCCGTCGCACGCGAATATGGGATACTGTGCGTGGTTTGTTTTATTGCGAGATGTAACCGCGTCGTAATGCATATCGCGATATGGCGGAGGCGACTGGCTGGAGTGCCATGCGCGCCGCCCACGTTCGATAACGCGCGCAGCCGCCCTTCGCACCCACCCCCGCTACTACTACCACCACAGAATACTTAACTGCTAACGCGACAGATGCGTCACTCAACACAAATGAGCTCCAGTGGCCTTGAATGACGTCAAAATCAGGCTAGGGTTGGCAACTTATAGAAATCTAGAAATGACTAGGTAGGTACTATCTATTTCCTCGGAAAGGAAAGATTAAGATTCAAAATTCAAAATTCAAAAATTCAAAACCATTTATTCAGTTTAGGCCCTCAGAAGGCACTTATGAAGGTCAAATTTAAAGTTACTGAAGCTACTACCGGTTCGGAAGTCAGCCTTCAACTGAGAAGAACCGGCAAGAAACTCAGCAAGGTTACATTCTTTTTTATTTTATTAAATTCTTTTTTATCTATTCTGACTTTTTGGCTATTTTATAACATCAATTTTACATATTTTTATATTTAACAATTACAAAATACTTAATAAAGCTAACATTCAAAAACAAAAAACAAAAAAAAAAAGAATTAACAAGACTACAAAATAGAAAATGACAATAATTACTTACAACTTAAACAAGAAAATTAGAGGTGCACTGTGCAGAGAGCAGCTATTTCCATACATTTTTATCTTTAATATAATGAACCACCTTGTAATACGCTTTTTCTTTCAAAACTTTCCTAATATAATTTTTAAATTTATGATCAGACATTTTGGTTACTGAAAGCGGTATCTTATTATAAAATCGAACACAATTACCAAGAAATGACTTGTTTACTTTAGTTAGTCTAAAATATGGAACAACTAACTTCTCCCTTTGTCTTGTATTAATATTATGGATATCCAATTTTGACTCAAACATTCCTATGTTTCTACGTATAAACATTATATTTTCATAAATATATAATGAAGGTAATGTCATTATATTTATTTCCCTAAATAAATCTCTTAATGATTCACGGGGACCCATACCGTAAATTGCACGAATTGCTCTTTTTTGTATAATAAATATTGATTCTATATCCGCTGCTGCTCCCCAAAATAAAATACCATAGGACAAGAGGCTATGAAAATATGCAAAATAAACTAATTTGGCTGTCTCAACATTCGTCAATTGTTTAATTTTCCTAACAGCAAATGCAGCCGAACTTAACTTAGCAGCTATCAGCATCAGTATCAACCTGAGGTCCCCACTGCAATTTATTGTCTAATGTAAGACCCAAAAATACCGTTTTATTAACAAGATCAATATGGCTCCCATCTATTATTATTTGGCTATCTACTTGTGCTACATTCGGTAAAGAAAACCTTAAGCATTTAGTTTTCTTTGAATTTAGTAATAGATTATTTGTAGCAAACCACCCACAGACAATTGACATAGTATGATTAACTTTAGTTAGATCTTTGTCTTTTCTATCAACTTTAAAAATTAATGATGTATCATCAGCAAACAAGACAATATCTGTGAGATCATTTACAACAAATGGCAAGTCATTTATATAGACTAAAAACAAAAATGGACCTAAAATTGAACCCTGGGGTACCCCCATTTCGACTAAAGAGCCCTTGGATGTTGTGCCAGTAATCCCTACCTTTTGTTGACGATTTGATAAATAAGATAAAACAAGATCATGAGCAGTTCCACGAATTCCGTAGTAGTCAAGTTTTAGAAGTAGTGTACGGTGGTCAACGCAATCGAAAGCCTTGGATAGATCACAAAAAATGCCAATCGCATCCTGAGAATCCTCCCATGCGCCATAAATGTGTCTCAGCAATGCTGCTGCCGCATCGGATGTAGATCTTCCCTTCGTGAAACCGAACTGATGACCATGCAATATCTTATGCTTAGTAAAGTGACCTAACATTTGATTAAGCAGCAGTTTTTCAAAAATTTTACTAAGTGCTGGCAGAACGGAAACTGGTCTGTAATCAGAAGGATTCTCCTTACAACCGGACTTAAAAATAGGTACTATTTTACTGTATTTCATCAAATCAGGAAAACAACCCTGATCAATACATTCATTAAAAATATTTGACAATGATTGATCTATTTCCAATACCTAGTCTCGCCCTATTAACATTTAATCCGCATTGTGGAATAGAATAGAAACTTTGTTTATTCTAGTAGGCTTTTACAGTCACAGGCTCTTATAAATGTATGAATGAACCTTAATTCATGAAAACTGTCCTAATCAGTATCATTTGAAAACATTAATGTCAATTTGAGCAACTACTGAACTACCAAAACAATCAATTTTACAGACGTAACGAAATCTTGTTTTGCACGGCTCGATTCAATCGATTCGAATTCTAGACTAGAATACCCTCGATAAAAATTGACTCTGAAACAATCTCTGAAATATCTTCGTTTATTGACTTACGAAATTTTTTGAATGAAATTCCCTTTTTTATTCATAGTGAATAAAAATTAAACTACTCCGGGTATTTTTTTTTTTCATTTTAACTGTAGGTGAAGTTTGGTGGTGCTTGAAGAAATGTATTCTTTTGATTGTAACCTAGGTAAGAAAAAGTTGTTCAGCAAGACCATAATATCTGGAAATTTGACGCCAGAAAATGATGGGAAATGGGAATCAAGTAACAATATGTTTAAAGCCTAATTCTTTTAAGTACGACTCTAGGCTGAGGTGCCAATTCCGTAGACAAAAACAAGAGCAATTCTTGGAGATCATCCGATCGATCAATCTGAATAAGTTCTTATCCTACAGAATTATAATTTCTTACTATAAACTTAAAGAGAATTTCTCGATAAATCTTAGATCGACATCCTTACGATGGACACCATGGCGTAAGCCCTAGTGTCTATGTCGTGAAGCACTTCTTGACAGAGCCACAATCACGGCTATTAATGCTTTGCTGACCATGAATATTGGATGTGTTAGGTTTTATTGATAGAAGATCGCACTTAGTCCTAGAAATGAACATTCCAATTTTTATAGACTATAAGGGTCTCAAGTTTGAGCTTATTTCATGTATTGATAAATGAACATGCTTTGGTATGTTACCATTGAGGGTAAGGGTAATAGTACCCTTTTTTTCATGGTATCCCGTGCACATTAAAAACTAAATTATATATTTAAAAATTATCAAAACTTTTTAGATGCAACAACCATTTAAGTATATTGCCTTCTATTACGATATTTAGACTGGACGCGCAATGGATGTGCAATGGGTTAAATAAACCTCTCAAATTTGAAACATGAAAAATCATATGGTTGAACCACTAACATGTTAAATCATGCTATTAAATATTTCCGAAAAAGGATTAAGCCAACATAAATTCAAAGGAAATTCAGTTTCATATTCTGAGCATTCAACATTTTAATAAAATTGGTAACAATTGCAATGTGATGTTGGAATGGTACGACGAAATGAAACACACTCTTATTAATAAATAATAAGATTATTTATGATTTAATCAATAAATATTCAACACAGTATTATACAAAAAAAACAGAACTAGTGCGAGTTGGGCTCGCGCACTGAGGGTTCCCTAGGTACCATATTAATAATTTTATCCAAATTCATTTAGTCACACTTTAACTCTTGTAAAAATAGCAATAGCCTTGATATTATTCGTGGACACAATACCCGTTTCGTATGCCTTTTAGTTGTTTTTTATTTATTTTTTTATATCCGCACTATACAAAAGATACAACCTTTTAAGGGTTGGATAGACTGATGGACAGACGGGGTAGGCTTAGTAATACGTCTGATGGCACCTTTTGGGTACGAAACCCTAATAAATGCAATCTTCTATTTGCCGGTATCTTCTTTTAGTGATACCGTTCTGTTGAACACCACCTGGAACGATAATAATGATTGTTAAATTAGAAAGTAATCAGAAATAGTCAATATTGTCGTTTTTGACTTCAAGTTTTAAGTTCAATTAACTAGCGGATCACTAATAGGCTTTTATTTACCTTTGTTTAGATTAATTGTAAAACTAAAATTATAATATAAACACCATCTTATATTTTAATGATCCAAAAAGAACAATTTTATTTTCTTAACATCTTCTTTACATAAATCAGAATAGGTCTCTTAATTGTATTAAATATTGTACTGTGGTATAACTGCTGTTTCTTTAGACTTACGATTTAAAAAATCCTAAATCAAAAACCGTGCAAAAGACACAATAAGTATGGCAAGCAATTAGCACAAATAATCGTAGTCTTATTACATTCTGACTTACCTGAGTGGATGACGTATCAGGATCAACCGAGAAAAACCCAAGTCTTTCAAACTGGAACTTGTCATACACCTTCGCTTTCTTTAGTGATACGTCAGCCAATGCTTGGACTACCTTCAAGGTATCATCGCGGCAATCAGAGAGGAAGCCCTGCGGCACTTCGGTGGGGTCTTCAGGATTCTTGTGTTTGAACCTGTGTGAAAATTTTAGGAAATTACAAAATTGTAGTGACCAATCGCCAAATGTTGCCATAGGTAGCAAGGAATCCAAGATACATTCGACCTAAAATTAATGTTATGAGAACACCCTTATAAATGTGTATTTTAAGATCTTTCTAGCTATTATAATACCACAAAATTTGTTTATGAAATATTAGATAATGAAAAGTTTAATTCTCGGATTTGAAAAAGTATTTATCGACTGAATCCTCTCGACATTATCTCTGCATATCATAATGTATTACATACTTTAATAATGTAGAGTTGTAAATCATTAATTCATGTGCTACGCACAAATAACCATTTTTAATCGTCATCGAAAGGTTTGGTTTTCATTATAGCACAGAAGATCAAATTTAGAACTCCCTGGGAATTTTGTTTAACTTTATTGTTAATAATTAAAAACATATTTTCTAAATAAATAAATCTACAATGTTTGCGAAAGAATTTTGAGAATATTAAATAAATTCACCATAGCTGATTAATTTTCGCGAATTCAAAAGTTTTACTTATTGGTATTGTCTTTAAGATCAATTTGCAGTCGCAGCTATACCAGCAGTATAAGGATTTTATTACGGTATTTTAGCAATCAAATAGATCGGCCGAATATTAAAACAGGATTATTATAACGCTAGACTTACAAAGGCTCATAAAGTCGGACTTCCATAGCAACAGGATCTGATACCCAGTGAATAAAAGCTTTAGGTTTCTCTGCCGATTCAGTAGGCTCCGCTGTGCACTCGACCTCTGTCACTTTACCGTTTCCGTCTTTACAGACTTTTGAGACCTGAAGCAAATAATGGTTATTTTTTTATATGTATTTTAGCATTTCGCCAATTATTTAAAGGGTTGGCAATTTTAGCTGCATTTAAATATCTGTCAAAAAGTGCCTTCATCAATGCAACGTATTTAGATCGAGATCAAATATTCATTTTGGCTGAAAAAGGGCTATGGATTTATAATACAAATTAACTGTAAAAGGAGTATGTCAAGCAAGTGTATTAATAATGTAATGAATGGAACTGTAGTGACGTAGATCGGGCATTTTATGTAAAGATAAGACAATGCAAGTAAAAGGGCGATAGGTTAATGATGTTAGACAGCTGTAAAGAGCTACCCAGCATAGTGTATTAATTAATTACATAAGAAGAGTGTGTAGAGATTTTTATAAGATCGGCAACGCGCTAGTACGCGCGATACCCTTGGTGTCACAAGCGTCAAAAGACTGGGGTGACCGTTTAGCTTCTGGTGGGCCGTGAGTTTGTCACCTTAGTACGATAAAAAAAATGGCTAAATGTTTAAAGGTCCCCATTTTTTTAATTAAAATATATGTACAAATCAGATTAATTCTTACCTTGATAACATATCCAGCATGTCTCAGTCCCACTGCTTGTTTTGGAGTTAGACGTCGGTAACCCTTTTCAGCATCTTCTTTAAAATCAGTTGATTCAATATATATTACTTTATTGAGTACCACATTGTGCGAACCCTTTTCTGGCTCACTGGGGAAGTCAGGTACACTAACTTGAATCGGTTTATCACCGGGAAAATTCACGATTTTGATCTTCAGGGGTTCCAAAACAACCATTACCCTGTAATAATATGAATTTGGATTTAATAATTATAAGCAGTAAAAACGCAGCAAATTTAAACGAAGATGGTCAAAGTCATGAGTCGACTTGATCTTATTTTCAGAAATAAAATAAAATTCAATTAATTATTATGTATTTGTTATTATGTAGTGTCAATGAGTTATAAGTACCCAAATGACGAGATGTAAATATCAAAGTAGCTAGTAATAATGACCTCATTGTCTATATATTGGCTACATAAGAGTTAGATTCCTCAGACACGCCGGTGAAACCTCGAAACACTTTTATATCTGCACTCAACAGCTTCTCAAGTAATATTTTGTCCGACCCTATGGATTATCCATTCTCTTCACATTCATAATTATTTCTCTAATTATAACTGTTTATTTTATAGGTACATTGAGATTGCCTCATCAGACGTCACACAAATCCTGACTGACTGTCATACCTAGGTGCCGTGGTGTTGAGCAAGTCTCGAACCGCCGCGTGGAGGACGGAGGGGTCGACGGCCCCCAGGGCGCCGGTTACTCCAAGACCCGCACAGAACGCGTTGACCGCCCCCGCCGGCACCCCGCGGCGACGCAGCGCCGTCAGCGTGTACAGCCTTGGGTCGTCCCAATCTGAAATACGTAATCATTTGTTACATTTTTAAGGTTACGATATACAGAGTGACTGATGAGATACCTTCGATACTTATGGAGAGTACTCGGTACTCGATTCTCGTTAAAATGATATAATAAAATTAGGTGCTTAATTTTTGACCAAAATTTCTCTAAAAATAAGTAAAATGTGGATATTATACTCTCTAAACAAGCCGCGGTGTTTGTTGTTTAAGACGATCTAGTCACGTGCAGCTCGCGCTAGTCCCCGTAGTGATTACCTAGGTGTTTTTGCCTGTCCTAAGCCAGGATTAAAGTATGAAGGGAAAACTGATCAAGCTCATGCGGATCATACATGGGGAGAGGTCTCGATGTAGGTAGGCAACAGCTGTACAGTGTACGTACTGTAAAGAAGGTATATGCTAGCGCACTGGCCGTTATTACTGTTGTAACTGGCTGACAATTATTTGAATTGATAACTTAATATTCGTTTTCTAAAAAAGAAATAGAATGACAGTGCGCGAGCAAGGACAAAGATGTTCTTATAAAATAATTTTATGGACTAAAATATTAAAATATATAATTCATATTTGATAAGTTTTTTGTAATTACGCCCCCGTTCACTACAGTACCTATGTATTCTGTGTTGATAGCGCGCTGCGCGTATCCAAGTATTGCGCAGGTAAATACGGGACTCTCGGTGTACTGTTTACTAAGTTTACTAAGAAGTAATTTAATATTTATTTTTAATGTTATTTTTTTTCATCATATATGATCGCCAACTATCACGTCCTCAAATATTGAAGGTATGTCACCAGTCATCCTGAATACAAATTACGGGAGCGAGAGGAACAAAGGCTAACTCGTCGTTAAAAAGACAAGACCGAAAAAAATATTTTTCCCAGGAATTCATCGTTGACGGTCTGATGTTAAGTTCTAATGACATGGATTAAGCATTGTTGTCCATATCTCGGCGTCTAATAAGAATTAGGATAATTTTTAAACAAGGAGATATTGATTGCTCTTTCCTCAGGTTATCAAACCCAGGATAATAGATCATAACATATTCCAATCTTAAGCCAAGCTTTAAACTGCTCTAATACTAGTTAAAGCTAAAATTTACAGTTCAAAACTATCAATTTATTTAGTAACAATACACATTGGGTGTCAATCTATACCTTTAACGATTCCTTCATCGATAAGTTTAGCAATCTTCCTCTTGGAGACCACAGAATAGTTCACATTAAGACGTCCATATTCCCATTGCACAGGACAGTAAATACCAAGTGCATTACATAGCCAATAATATGATGACCTGTAATAATAAAAAAAATTATTATAATTTGCCTGCCTCATTCCTTGTAGTATTCATCGCGGTCACCTATATCACTATATAGTATAAAACAAAGTCGCTATCTCTGTCCCTATATCCCTATGTATCTTAAATCTTTAAAACTATGCAACGGATTTTGATGCGGTTTTTTTTAATAGACAGTGATTGAAGAGGAAGGTTTTTATGGATAATACATGTGACATCACACGGGAACGCGGGTAAAGCCGCGGGGGACAGCTAGTTTAAAAAAAAAGAAAATTGTTTTTAATATACAAAGTCACAAGCCAGCAACAATAACAAGCACAAAAAATACGAGCATGCTGAAGAATAAATAAAATAATCTTACCTCCGAGATTGAAATTCTTTAGTACAGAGTGAATGAGTGATGTGCTCTATACTATCACACAGGCAATGGGTGTAATCGTAAGTGGGGTAAACACACCATTTGTTGCCAGTACGGTGGTGGGGTTTGAACCTTATTCTATATGCTACAGGGTCCTGTTTGCCTTCTTCCAGTGTGATTTTCATTCTTAGAGTTGCATCTCCTTCATCAATTTTACCGTTTTTCATATCCTAATAAATAAAAAAATCTTATTTCAACATAATTATTAAACGATTATTTCAAGTACATATATAGTTATAGGTTTACTATCATAAAACCTGTTGATAAACCTAAAATAGAATATAAGTAAGAAGTTTTTCAATTCATTAACTCGTATTAAAAGTATTTATAGATAGTGAGACGCTATTCTCAAGTTACCCATCACATTAGTAAAAAACAGGTAACACATAGAGCTGCAGCAAATATGATGGGTACGTGAAAAACATTTTTTGATCAGGGTTCAGTTTCTTAATACTTTAAGAGTAAAACATTGTATGTGGAATATGTAAAACATTCACGGTAGTAGTAAATATATATAACGAAGTAAAAAGGAAATGCTAAGTGAGCTTTACAAGTTAACAAGTAAGAGTGGAACAATTTATTTAAAGCAAGCATATTGTGAAGGGTAACTGGAACCCACTGCGCGTTGCCGGACACCCACTTGCCTAGTAACTTTTTTTAACACATGTTAATACCGAGAGTACCAACATACAAGTGCAATAGAAATACTGTATCTCTTATAATACTGTATGGTAGTTGTGGTTGGTGTTAAGTTAATTAAAATTAATAATTTATTTGCTTATAGTATTTCTCAACAAAAATACTTCTCAAACCAACTTTATTTTGTTTAAAATAAAGTCTATTTTTTAAATAGACCATAAATTTAATATTATTTAAAAAATATAGGTATATAAAATATATTATAATATTCTCAAGCCTAGCATATATATATATATATATTATACCTAAATATAGGATTGATAAGATGTAATTTTGCATTATCATCACTATATAGTATAAAACAAAGTTGCTTTCTCTGTCCCTATATCCCTATGTATGCTTAAATCTTTAAAACTACGCAACAGATTTTGATGCAGTTTTTTAATAGATAGTGTTTGAAGAGGAAGATTTTTACGTATAATACATTTGACATCCCACGGGAACGCGGGTAAAACCGCGGGGGACAGCTAGTAATTGATATATTCAACCTCAAAAAGCTGCAAGCTCTCCTCAACAGGCCTGCTTCTCCATGGTGAAGGTGGAGGATTAAATCCTTTTAATTCTTCAGATTTCTGGTGACAGACATAAGCTAGATCTTTCTTAATCAGCTGCACAGCCCAATCATAAAGTTGATCAAAATAGTCTGATGAATGTGTTATTTTAGCTGGTTTATAACCTGAGAAGGATAATACACAATAACATAGTGGATACAAATTTTGGCCCTTGACAATGAGTTGTAATATAATTATTAATTTGCTTTTGTAAAAATTGTTTAAGACACTGATGATGATTAGCACTACACTCAGCCACTACAACAACCAACCCATGTTCTTTTTTTTAATATGAAAAAAATATTTATATACTGCCACAAAATTCAGGGTTCAAGTTCAGCCATGTCTATCTATTTTTTAAATTAAAATCCAGAAGTAAAAATAACCATCAGAAAAATATAAATTATCCCTAGACAATGTTGATGTCTAGTTTATCACTGGGGATGGTAATTTCAGTAAGTATATCTTTTAAAGTAATTTCTATTAATGTAATATAATATGTGTATAGTAACATAAATATTTAACTTACCTAACCACTCAACCATGTCTTTGATCCCAACAAAAAACTTTTCTTCCTCTTTCTCAGGGTTTGTATCATCAAATCTTAAGAAACAAAGCCCATCATGTGCTGCTGCATATCCAAAGTTGATATTTATAGCTTTAGCATGGCCTATGTGTAAAATACCATTGGGCTCTGGTGGGAATCTTGTGCGAACTTTTCCACCAGTGATTTTAAGATGTGCTTCAAGCAACTTTTTTGTATCTGGTGTGACCACATAGCCATCTGACTTGTAGTTCTCTCCAGGAGCATGAAATGGTAACTTCTTCATTAACTCATGAATAGATGTTGCACCATCAATTTCACTAGAGTTCTCAGGTTTTACAACTAAAAATAAATATATATTCAATTGTTTTGTTGTGAAATAAAATAAATAATATTTTTATCGAGGTTACTTACCCTTACTAACTTCTTTTTTAACTTTTGTGCATGAATCAGGCCCTTTTGGTTTTTTTTCAGCTTTGGGTGGTGGGGCTAAGTCTGCTTCAGTTTTAGGGCCTAATAAATCCAAGATCTGTATGCAATACAATAATAAATATACAGGCACATAATTCACACACAGATCTTAAACTAAGCAAAATGTATGGACATAGATAACTGATATACACTACAGCTTTTTAAACCATTATTTCCTATAATATTGCAAATTATTTGGGGTTGTCTTAAGGTGTTTGCTTTTTGTTCATTTGATACATTACATGTAACAAAAGCCAACTTTTAAACTGATGGTAAGTTCTTTAACTTGGACCCTCATAAGAGCCTTACTGAAAGGCATCAAGTTATGGACCTTAGAGATGCCCTTGAGTGGTTAACAATAACAGAATAATAGGTAGCAACTTGAATCATGTAAATTAGGTATGTATGTGACAGTGTGTGGCAAATGTGCGACAATAGGCTGTATATGTTGTGACCTACTACAAGGCCTTTACCTATATTATTTTATTATTCTTGTGGTCTTAGCATCAATTACAGAAAAGCTAATTTCCTTAAGAATATTAAATTGCAATTCAGGCTGCACTGTTAGTTACATTCATTCATATGCTATCATGAAATAAGTTCGAAATAATTGCAATGATCTTTAAGTTGATTAAAACAATCTAATTCTGAATCGAGTTTTAAACACAAGGGACATTTCTTTCACACTTGAATGGTTTAATTCTTTCAGTCATAGTGGTTAGTGTCACTAACCACCTCTTCCAGATATTTTTAATTAAAAGCGCTTTCTTTTGGTTGTTGGTTGCACTTATATGATAATACACATCTTCTTTGACACAGACTGAGTACTACATTTCTCTGCACATCGGTCATACAGTCATTACTAAAATATTGGTATTGTTATGCATGTAAAATGCAAAATGTGTGTGACGGAAAGAGTTAACTGGACAAAGTTCTCTCTTCTTCTAATATCCTATTTTCTCCAAATAGCTTAGTTACTGAGTACATTATGTATGCACCTACCTGAATATCAACTTCATTCTTTATAGCTTTTCCATCAGCCCATGGCAAATCAGCTCGCACAGCCTGCATTATTATGCCTGAATTAAGGCGATACCTTTTTGCAATCAACTCTTGTTTATATTTAGCCATATGTTTCTCTACAGCCTGTTCTACTTCTTCAGGTGAAACGACAACACCCACACCACAAGCCTTTTTGAATGCCTCATTGTTAACATTTGATTCATTAACGTTACTGAGAAGATATTCTAATGCAGCATCCACTCTTAAAGTAGAATCGAGCTGACCATTCGCAATATATTCACATACAAATGCCAGTTTGCCTGATATTTGTGGTTTAATTTTGGTTGCCAGATGGTATATCAATACACCGGCCCCGGATGGCAACTTTTGGACATCTATCTACAAAGTTTATTAGAATATAATTAGGAATATTAAACATACATGCATTTTATTATAAGTTCAAATTACTTATTAGTACAGCAGTAAAGATTAAATAGCGCATAGACGTTTTTGAAAGAGTAAAAGTATTGTACGTGTCTTAAAATAAATCAAATCTAACCCCATTAAGTGCGGCAAGTAACAACTTAGTGACGTTAGCATTCTTCAATGTTTCCTTAGCCTTCTGCTCGTTTAAGCCTAACTGTTTAAATCTTTCTATTGTTTCTTCTGGCGACATGATAAAATTTTGCAATATTTATCCCAATGAAACTAGACCGCGAATTCCGTGAACTCGAACGACAGTGAACTCGTTATAAGGAAGAAAAAATACTTCGAAAAATATTACTGGTGGTAACACCAGCATAAATATCAATTTGAATATCGATTTTATATTCTGTACGTGACTGAAATTTTTTGTCTGCAGGATATCTTTTTCCTAGCAATCCCTGGTTGTATACTTCGCCACTAGCCCTTGTTTCATCGGAATAGCGAAATAGAAGAAAATAGGTTTCCTAGAATAGAATACATACTTAAATAAAGTGGTTAATGTGGTCGCCATGTAGCGATAGGGATTGTCACCAAATAAGTGATATTAAAAACATATTTTTGAGTGATATACAATGTTTCCGATAATACTTTAAGGTTCGGAAACAAAAAAATATTCACAGGCTTTATTTTCTATTCCTTTTTTAATAAGGCAAGGTAATATCTAGATCTGCTAATCAGGATATCCCACGTTCCACAAGAGCGGACCCAGAACGGACCCCTGTGGAACTCCGCGTGTCACCTCCCTGCGGCCCCAGCCCTCCTGGCAGTAGACCACCGACCGCTGCGAGAGGTAAGCCCCGACGGCGTTGCGCAGGTACAGTGGCACTTCATGATACAGGAGCGCCTCCTGTATGCAGCTCCAGGGGAGGGAATTAAATGCGTTGGCGATATCCACTGATACTGCCAAGACAACCCCACCCCGGGCCACCACCTCCTGCGCTTGGGACTTTACCCGCAACACCGCGCCGATGGTCGACCGACCCCTGCGAAACCCAAACTGGTTCTGCGCCAGATCCGGACCGATCCCCTCCAGGTGCCCGACGATTGGACCCGCGACAACTCTCTCGAAGAGTTTTCCGATATCGTCGAGCAGCACAATAGGCCGGTAGGCGGAGGGAGACTCCGCTGGACGCCCCTCCTTCCGGAGGAGGACTAGACGGCCTGTCTTCCACCTCTGTAGAATTATGGCTTGAGCCAGACAGGCATGGAATAGCCCCCTCAAACGAAGCTCCAGGGCGTCCTCGGTCAGGGCCAGGGCCAGGGCCAAAACACGTCTCGGAATACCATCGGGGCCAGGGGCCGAATTTTTGGCACGAAGCCTTAAGACGAAGCCTTGGGATACTTCCGGGACCTCCTGTGTCACGTCCGGTGGTGGCGCCGCAGACTGCGGGTGCGCAGCCATCGTCGGAGGCAGGTGTTCGTCCCTGTGCGGAAACAAGGTCGAAATCACCTCCTCCCGAAGATGAGGCCGGAGACTCTGGGTGACCGGCGGAGCCCAGGAGCGAAGTTTGCCCCTCACTGCCTTGTAGGGCCTGCCCCACGGGTTAGTTTACGGACCATAGTTTAACGTAACAACGTCATAACAAAACATTGATGAAATGATTGCATAATTTTATAGACATATATAATTTTTATTGAATTATTATTATTTTGCATGGATATAAAGGAGGACTGAAATGAAATCTACAATTTTAATTGCTTTAACGAACAGATTGTTTTAAATTAATTATACTAGTAATCAGATTTTTTTAATGCAAGAATAATTAATCTTGTACAATGAGCGTAACGGGACAATTTTTCGTGCATTCATGCACTTGCGTTCATCGATTTATTAGAAGTTGTCACGTCAAAAATATTTGATGTAATCGAAGCAAAAACGTCCGTTATTACTGTTGAATATCAAATTTTGTAGTTTTTCGCACAAATAAGACGAGGCAACGAATCCAAAACCTTTACTTACACATAGATGACATAATTTCTAAACTAATATTGATAATAATGTTTGAAAATTTGTTATAACTTTGGATGTCATAGCTGCAAGCACTACATCCATATCTTTTTCACAATAAACGGAAAACTTTACATCTTTAGCTACTACTATTACAAAGGGAAATTTATGCTTGTGCTACCAGTAATAAAAATAGTTTTGAGTGGCTTCCTTTTAAACATTCCGCCAAAAAAAAAATCGCATCATAATATTAGAGCGACACAAAAAAATGTGGGAATGTTGCTAAACAATCTTCTGTGGTGTGTATGTCAAATTCAAGTAGCGCTTGCAACAAAGTGACTGATTTATACGAGTACCTAGTCTTTATATTATGGAGTGTAAAAGTAAAGGAGGACCATCTTGTATGGGGGATTAGTCTAAAAGAGTCAACATGTAAACAGCAAATTAGTTTTGCAATTCTCACCGAAATAGCGCTAGTGTAGCAAGTGGAAATGATATGAACAGAGTAAAGTGTACTGTAGTGTATTTTCTATTTGGTTTGGGGTACTTAAAACGCTGTATATTTTTGTTCCATACTCATGTTTGTCTATATATTATAATAATTTAAAAAAATGCGTTGTAACAAAACGGAAATGTGTCTTACCTTTTCATTAACTTAGTATCCTACTCAAAAAATTTGTGGCGCTCTATTTTAATTTCTTCCACTTGCTATAGTAGCGCCACCTTAATTTGTTGCCTTTCGTTCGAAAATTTACGAAAACTATTCTAATGTAACCTAAGCGCTTTTGACAATATAAAGTTTTCTTATGTACTGTGTTATGTAATGTTACGAAATAATAATAAATAAAAATCCTGGAACATTTTTTTACACACGGACAACCTAAACACATACTTTACTATACAATTTTGATTCTAAATACATACTTATATACATATTACATTATATACACACTTATTTACATCCAGACACAAAATAAACAGACAAATTCATGCACACAAATGTTTGTCCTAGGTGGGAATCGAACCCACGACCTGCGGCGTAGCTGTCATGGTGTCTTACCACCAAGCTGACGCGCCCGTTGGCGCGATTTTGTTCAAATTATTACCAATAGATGTCCCTTGCCATTTGTCGAGCGAGCTATGGTTACGTTCGTACGCTGATAATTAGCGTTATTCTACTTTCTAGCGTTATCATGATGAAAAACCACACCCCTTCTGTTGATTAATTCCGGCCGCTTTCTCTCAACTTCTTGCTTTAATCTCATCAGTTGTTCGCAGTAGAGTTCAGAATCGATGGTCCTGCCTGGTGGTAACAGCTCATAAAGAATAATGCCCTTCCAATCCCACCACACACACAGCATCACCTTGTTGCGAGTTAACCCGGGTTTCGCCACAGTCTGTGAAGCCTGACCGGCCTTTGACCACGACCTTTTTCGCACGTTCTTGTCGTACGTGATCCACTTTTCATCACCAGTTATCACCTTCTTCAAAAATGGTTCGGTTTCATGACGTCGTAATAAAGAATCACAAATGAGAACACGGTTCATTAGGTTTCTTTCAGTGAGCTCGTGAGGTACCCAAATATCTAGCTTTTTTGTGTACCCAGTTTTTTTCAAATGCGCCAAAACTGTTTTGTGGTCAATTCCCAGTTCTTCAGCTACGTCGTAACTACTGATATGCCGATCTTGCTCCACTTTTTCAAAAATGGCATCCATTTTATCCGTAATGGGGCGACCAGAGCGACGTGCATCTTTGACATCAAAATTTCCGGATTGAAAACGCTTAAACCAAATTTGTGCTACTCTCACAGACACTGCACTAGGTCCATAAACATCGTAAATTTTTTTCGCGGCTTGCGTTGCATTTTTACCTTTTTTGTAGTAAAATTTTAAAATGAATCGAATTTCTTCATTAGATTCACTCATCTTGGCGGTACGAAAAACAAATGCAAATCACACGTTTTCCTAATTTAAATTTGGAATTATGTTCTTTAAAATTTAAACTTTCAATGATACCAAAACCAGCCAGATACAAATAGTATAGCCAAAGAGATTTTATTACAAGTTCATACATACTATAATGCGAAAAGACTTTTTCCCCAACCTTATATTTAGGACAATTAATACAACAAATTTGTTTTTCGAATATATCAAAACAGCTTGCAGGATAAAATTCTGGAATTATTGTGGTCAAATGAGCATTTTTTTACCAGTAATTTTTTAATTATTTACTAGATTTTTTTAATAAAAATAATTAATTGATATGAGTAAACTGTAAGAGATTGATAGAGAGAGAGAAGTCAATATATCCTAATACATGTCTATGTCTCTTAGTTCATACTAACACTACTCAATAGTCCACATTTCCTTCGTCAGAAAATACGTGACGTCTGGTGGTCCTGGGATCTTGGACTATAACAAATAACTATTGATGCTATATAGCTAGATGCTTTGATTTTTTTGTCGGCATTAACCAAGCTTAATAAAATATCACAATGTGCTATTAATTTTTTTTTTAATTGAAATGAAAAACATCTTGATCCTTGACATTGTGATCGGGAATCGGTGATGGGAATAGATACGTGTAGTACATAAACCTCTTTACTAAAAGGAGTAGTTTATGTTAATCATGTTGTCTTTTCATTACTGCCAATCTTATTAAACTACGTCAACTCATTGAACCGACTAAGATTACGTGACTAGTTGTCCTACCATATTAACTTGCTATTTGCCTCTAGGTAGCATTTATATTGAAAATGATGTTATTGAATATAATGGGAAATATCACTTGATAAAAACTATAAACTTTTTGAAAATTGTAGGTCCTAGTAATATTCTGATTTATGGTTAGACTTTGATTAATAATGAGTGTAAATATTTTTTGGTAATTTACGTTACAGAAGTAGGTATCTAATAAAGGTATGGAATACAAATATTTATTAAATAATCATGAATCCGTAAAGGTATATGTAGTTATTGATGCGCAACGGAACACAACACAACTATAACGTTATGTATGTGTCGAAGGTTGCCTTGTGGTAACTGATATAGCCTTAACATACACTAGCTATATCTGGGGACATAGATAATAGTGCTCCCGCCAAGACGAGCCATAAAAAGCCTAATAACCTGCACTACCAATCTTTTCTGATGTGTTTCGCCGTATTTTGAAAATCTCATACCGCAGTCGCTCGACTGCTGACACTCAAGTGTGTCTCACGTATCGTTGGTTACTCGCCATTCAGACTCAAGGTGAGGTATTAGCGGTGGGTGAGCCTAGATCTGGCATCGGGGTTGTCTATCGTAATTACCTGGGTATGGGCTTCCCGACCGATTATGCAAATGGGTGCCAGTATTATGCCCAGCTGCCAGCCGTTGTTGACGGTAGTAGCTCCCTTGGCGTAAATATAAATTGTGCTGTAATGCTCACATGCGACTTAGAGCCCTTAAGCCTAAAGACAGACATTTCCTGCTTATGTGTATTCTACCGCTTGTACTGTACATAGTGTTATGAGGAATTGTTTGACTTGATGCCCGCGCACTACCTTCTAGCATCGCACCTCTCACCATCGTCGAGGAGTACGAATTGGAACCGGACTGATCTCGCACAGTGCGATTTTACGATACTTCCTACCGCTGACGCTAGGATTGTCAAATGATCAGAATATAGCATGGGGTTTCTTAAGACAGGTGTATTGAAACTTTGACTTTAACGACAATGTGCGAGTGGTTTTCTCTAATCGATGACTAACCTCACAATGTCTTCCTTCACAGAAGGTTCAAGGTCATTGCAGGATTTGAACCCACGACTCTCGTCATACGGTGTCATTTCCAACTGAGATCTCATAGCTTTTTAACATTGAAATCGAATGAGCAATTGGCAACTATATGACATGAAATGTTTTTGGTGGGATTATTAAAGAGGGATAATCTAGGGAGCGACCAAATAACACGCAATTAAATGCCTTAATACGCCGACACTGGTGTACTCCGTTCAAGAGTTCCCCTCGACTGCTTGTTATATCCATCATCAGATCAGCTCTAGGTCACCATAATATTGGAACTACCTATTTACCAATTTTTGTTGATTATAAAATGGGAACGAGAACTACGTGAAATTCAATAATTGGAATGAATTCCCAAATTTTCCACCCTTACAGGTGGAATATTTCTCGAGACCGCGTCACTGACCGTAGATATACATATCACTAATAATTGCCGAGAATATTGAATAATATACATATAAATCGCGATATTCGTGCTCTTTTCTTTGAGCAATACCGTCTACACACGAATTGAGAACCTACTTCTTTTTTGGAAGCCGGTTAAAAGGGCCCACTTAAAGATGATCATTTTCACAAACCTGAGAACAAATTAGTATGCAATTTCACATGCGTTAAATGACCTGCAATCGAACAAAAAAATGTTGATGAAGTAAAATAATGAAGTAGGTATTTATAACATTATCTTAGCCTGATCAATCGCAACATTTAATTACCATTTTCAATATACAGAAACGCTACGTCTACAGATTTATTATATGTTAGTACAGTAGGGGAAGCTTACAAAGTGTGACAATATTACAAAGTGTTTTTCCGTAATATGTTGGTAGGTACCTAAATCGTGTGAAAGGAACATGTGTAAAAAACGAATAGCAATAAAAAGATTATTATTTATGTTAAGCTTTCACAATATTTTGTGTAAAAAGGATTAGGTAAGTACTTACAGCCGGTGTTCACTAGATAAGAGAAACATAATATATATTCCTCAAACCATTATTCTGTTCCTCAAACTAAAAGCCCAAAAGTAGGTTTCCCAACTAGGTAGGTATAAGTACACTAGGAAAGACGATGTTTTTAGGCCTGCTTATGCTAAAATTAAGTATTTTCCATGTACCTAAATGGTACTTCTTTTAGAAGCATAAAATCCAAACATAGAAATAGTATTAAAGAGACGTTTTTATTTCCAATAAACTAAGTTATTTACCAACAATCAAAATATCCAGTGGTTTTCGGGTTTACGTGAGCGAGGAAATTAAGAATCGAGTCCTTTGCCTTCTCTTGTATTGGGTACTCGGGTCAAGTCCCCAGGGCCCCACGACCCATGAGGCCCTCCCTCTAGTTCCTGTCCAATAATCCATGATACGGAAGGAATTAAAGGCGTTAGACGGCCATATGTTACATAGAATGCATGCGACAAATCGTGTCATCAGTTCGGATTGGTGTGTCTTCCAGCTGTTATATCACAGTAAATAATAGCACAGGTAATAGGCCCCATTATCCTAGAGTGCCCAGGACCTACAATAGGTCAAAGACGGCCTAGTTTATAAGCACTTAGCTAACTGTCTCAGTCTGCCTAGTAATACCGGATTGTATGGTTGCTTTTGCTGGGAAGTGCCGATTATAAATCTATCTATGTATATCTTTCTTCATCTGGATCTATAAATTAATATAAGAAATCTGTAGGGACCTGCTGTATTTAAACAAATATTTTTGCATTTCATAGCTCAATTCTTGAGGAAGGTTTAACTTAGGCTATTAAATATCACACTGTAATCCTTAGGAGCCAAGGAAAAAAAAACAGAAATAACGCTAAGCGAAAACGAAGAAATAGCGCGGGCGGACGCGATTTTATGCATTCCAAGACACACACAGTCGTATGGAATATGGCACAAACATAAACAACGCGATAACAGGCTAATTTGTTATCTTGTATAAGAATTTCGAGTGGTAGTTTTTCAGAACGTTTGTTCTTTTTATTTTAAGATGGTAAGCACAAAATAGTTATTATTAATGTTTTAAGACACTTACATTTAATTTCGTTTCAGGAACGCATAGAAAACTGATGAGTAAAAAATCTATGTTCAATTGGTCATCCATTTAATTTTTATCATCATTGTTTTTGTATTATTCTGTACTTTTTTTTGAATCGGAAACGATTCCCGTAACATCAGTTTAAGTTGGTCTAGCTGTGTTTGGCTTCGTTGTCAAGAGCGAACGCAGAGAGTAATTTCAGCAACTTTAATGTACCGCATACAACAGCCAGATACGCCTAAAAAAGAGTAACAACCAGATCGACCTATACACGAGTAGACCAAGAAGTGGCGAAATCAGAAGAACATCAGCGTGAGATGTAATTAAATTTATATTGCTTTTTTATTGGGAAGATTTGTTACACCTCACTGCCAAAGAGGTTAAAGAGTGATTGTACAATAAGAAGGAGAATGGAGGGACGGGACTTTCGATCGGAGATGAGCTCGAGGTCCAGAACTGCTTGGGCACCATCGTGTAGCCCGACTTCAGTTCGCTCACGAACACACAAATTGGACTTGCGAGCAGTCCAGACTCCAGACGGCCCCGGTCGTGTTTGGAGAATGTGTGGCCAATGATTTCTGCCAATTAACCTACCAGATAAACCGTCAGTTTTCATGGTGGGTTCATTGTGGTTTACGGGATAGCGTAAGTAGCAGAAGTAGGTATTTAGAGAGTTGGTGGTCGTGAAAGGTCGTGAAATGGCAAGATTCTTTAAGATCATGTTTTACCATACGTGGTATTCATCGGTAGCGAAGTTAGCGAGGTGTAGCGCAGCACACATTGCACACAGCACGTTTCGTGAATTGTTACCTTTTTGGATGGATTTTTTGGAGGTTGGATTACAGAAGTTGGAGAAGCCAGCAAGAGAACCAGTCATGACTCCCATAGAATAAGCCTGGCGTGCTAAAAAGACATCCCAACCCTACTCAGATCCTACATGAATTGAAAACTGCTCTGGTGGCGACCTAGGAGGAAATACCCTCAGTGTACATGAATAAATCATCAATAGCTCGCTGCATTTATCAGGGCCAGAAGTGGCAGCACCCGTAATTTTAAATTCCATAGTTTAATTCAGTATTCATTATTAAAAAAAAAATGGAATTTAATGTAAAATTACGTCTTTGTAATTAAATACAATTTATTTAAAAGCAACATTTTTTTTTTGGTAATTAATGATTGGAATTTATAGATCGATTCACCATTAAAGTTCGTCCAAAACTAAAAACATCCTTTTGTGTTCCGTTTTCATGAAACCACATAATGCTCTTGGGCCACATTCTGTGCCGCTGAGTGTATTTTATGGGCCAGAGAATACATAGACAACTTTTTCCCCCTATCGGTACCCGGGGGCAGCCGCGGGGGACAGCTAGTTCAGTAATAAAAACGCGTGTGCCAAAGTATAGAAATAATACCTACGTATATTTTTATGGATTTGGACTATTTTATCTAGCAGTAACTCAAGTGGTTTAGTGTTCTTTCCAATTGCATTGGCCTTTCATATTTCCTGCTTATTGATAAAGTTAGTATGAATAAAAATTATAATACATATTTAAATTATCACCACTGAGTATGTCTTCGAGCCGATAATCAGCATCTATCCCTGGACATTTTGATTCGGCAGTATCACTAAATGTTCTGAAGCTCTTTCTAATTGTATAATATGTTTTCATATCCAGCTCATTAGTGTCCTTTGTAGGTTACTAAAAGCTATAATTGTTTGTTTGATTGTTATTATTACGATACCTGATAATTTCAAGGAAACTTACAGGAACAGCTTGGTGCCATTACTGATATAGCAGTAGGTACTGTCATAGATACTGTCATAGTACACCTCACAGCATAAGGCCAATGAAGAGATGTTTCCGAAGTACCAAAAATCTCTTGACTATCGTTGCTAGACACTGGAACTCCAAGCAGACAGCAATATGTAAACCTAATGGGGTACCTATAACTATCACTCGAGTCGAGGCCGAGATAAAAAAAATAGATAGATAGCGTCGATAAAAACAAATTACTCACATTATCAACAGGAGATTCTACCCACTGACCAACAGACCCTGCACTTGATTTACGCTCTCGGATTCAAAGTTGAAGCCGTTTTCTTAATAGGTTAATGCCGTGCCGGCCGTCAATGTAATAATAACCGGCTTGATTTTATCGCGCTGTCTCAGTTGTCTGGTTTAAAAAGATTGCAAACTGACCAATGATTTAATTTTTATTCAAGTATAGGTCCGAATAGTGCTATGAGTTTGTTTAAAATTAAGTACCTAGTCGGTACACAAAGAGTCGTTTTTCTAACTTATTCTTAATTTATTTAGATAATGAGATGCTATATTTTGTCTGGAAAATCTTAAATCTTAGTAGCTACCTACATACTTAACGAAATATCATCAAATAATTTTATTAACACAATTCCATATTGAGCTTTTCACTTACAGATTAGCGTTTATTTATACACGTATTCATGTTTCGTGAACGCGAATCGTAAAAATTCTCTGAAGTAAAACTCCTCTGTTTTTTTATGTAGGCTGAATCGAATGTGTGCGCCATCATCCTTGATTTGAACTATGTTCACGGTCAATTGTATTAGGTCATTGGCGTATCATCAAGCCCTGAATAACTAAAACTTGTTGGTAAATCGATTGGATTTGCAGTTGATTTTTCTAATTATGTTGTTATAATATACAACCTGTCCCCTGCGGTTTCACCCGCGTTCCCGAGGGATATAAGCATACATAAATACCTTTCTCTTGAAGCATTCTGTCTATTGATCAAAACCGCATCAATATCCGTTGGATAGGTTAAAAGAACTAGGCGTACAAACGGTGGAAGCGACTTTGTTTCGTACTATGTAAGGATAACAAAACATATTTCAAATCCTATGTTTCTTCATAAATGAGACTTCATATTTGTTACAGACCTTTTTAATGGGTACATAAATAATAATTGGCATAAGAAATTGCTGGTTTTATATACTGAAGCTCTATACCGATTGAATAACTTATTTCTACTAAGATTTTAAAATAGTTGGATGAATTTATAAATTTCCGCGAAGCCTCAAATATAAGACAATTATACTTTTATTATTCATGACGTCAGGCTCCATGCGGACTTGACTCTTTGATGTTATAGCCACCTGATTTCTCTGAACCAATTTCCTGATTTGCCAAAATTTGAGTTTTGGAATAGAAAAAACCCTGCAAATAGACGGTATCATAAAATAGCTCTACTCGCTAAGAGTGGACTCGCCGGTTACAAAGGTGATACAAAAGTGTTACGGCAGGGTGATCACTCCGGGGTGCAGGTTGAGAGCCTCCTCGTGGCGCACCCTGGGCAACGTCGGTTTCGAGTGCCACCACACTTGGGCCGGCGGCTGATCTCAACACCGGGAGGGGCGGCCGCTAAGCCGCGACGTAACCCGTAAGGACTACCGGCTCTGCAGGCGGGTCAATGAGGGATCCGCCATATGCATCCGGAGTCCTGCTTCCGTGCGGGGGTCGAAGCGGTCGAAGCGGCTCGCGCCATTCGGGAGGGGGCGGCTCGCGCCGTAGCGTAACCCGCAAGGCCACTGGACGGGGGACTACCGGCTCTGCAACCGGATACCCCGAAAGGGGGAGCTCCGTGCCCTGCAACCGGATATTAGTCCCGCAGCCTGCGGGGGTCGCAGCGGTTCGCGCCGTTCGGGAGGGGCGGCGAAGCCGTACCGTAACCCACAAGGCCGGGAAGCCCCAGCTCTGCAACCGGATACCCCGAAAGGGGGAGCTCCGTGCCCTGCAACTGGGTACCTGCTGCCAGTGGGGATCGGAGCGGCTCGCGCCGCGTGGGGAGGGGCGCAATAGCGCCACCGCACCTATGGTGGTAGGTGTCGGAGCGGCTGAGGCCCGCCGCGGAGGCGACTGATGCCCGCGCTGCGTCTGTCCGATATTCGGCGGCAGCGCGGCGGCGAATGAGGGGTGGCTGTAGCCACCGGAGAGGGGGACTCGTGCCCGGGCTTCGTCTGTCCGGAGTCCGGCGGCAGCGTGGGCACGTAGTCGGGGGAGAGGGGCGGCTGGCGCCGCGGAGGAGGGCGTCCCACCTGCGCTGCGTCTGTCCGGTATCCGGCGGCAGCGTGGGGGGACGGGAGGGCGGCGGCTGGTTTTTATGCCCAGCCGTCTGCCAACCCGTAATCCTGAGCAATCGGGACCGGGGGCCCGGGTCACGTATGGCCTGGGCTGCGAGGAGAAAACCTCTATAAAAAACGCCAGAGGGGCGGCAGGCGGCGTCTGGCAATGAGGGCCGGATGCCGCCGTACGCCGTGGGCCCCCGGTGCACCGGGGGTCCCACAGAGGAGGGGGGTCTTAAGGGGCGGCTGAGGCCCGCTGCCCTGACCCCCCGGTGACTGCGGGCGGGGGATGGGAGTCCCCCGCTCGCCTTTCAACGAGTCACCAAGAGGATAGGGGATGGCTGTGCGTATTCGGCCTCCCCATCGGAGAGGGCGCCCCTAGCTTCGGCTGGGGCGAGGACCGGTGGGCACCCGCGGGTAATGCTTAGGCGGGTACCGTGGGTGTCCAACGAACCGGTAGGCGGAAATACGCCGTGGTGGGTTTTGGTGGGTATACCCTCGGGCCCCTGCTCATTTTTGATATGAGAAGGGGAGTTTGCGAGCGGGAGCCCCACATATCCCCCCGTCTCTCCCAGGGCGGGGGTCGAACTCATAATGGGTTTCCCACCACGTCAACAAAAAAAAAAAAAAGGGTGATCACTCCACTATTAAAATTAGATGTTGTAGGTTCAGTAACTATGACAGCCAGTAGAAGCGTTATATCGATTTCTCTAGTGAATATATACTTAGACTTGTATTTTAACGAGACAGTAAATGATTTTTAATTAAAGACTCCAGTCGTGGCGCCAGCCATGCGGCCATCCCTTATCAACAAACCTTATCGACAAATCTACCTACGTAGGTACCTACTTCCAATTTGAGCGTCACGAAATCGCCCGAGGCTTGTATACTGTACTGCTTTGCCAATGTCTTGTTGGCAATGTTAATGAATAATTAATAAATATTTTAGGACATTCGTTAGACACTACCTTATTCCAACCTAAGCAGAGGTTCTGGAATTGGGATAACTGATATGCTACATTTACCTACTCCTTTTTTCTTTTAGAATCATATTTATACATATAGTACCTAGATGGCCGAGCATTGCTGGGGATTTCTTTACTAACGTGACTTCTACCGTATTCTCTTTAAAGCACTGTCATATATACCTAGATACGAATTAGATGCAACAATAACAGTATTTCTCTCAAAACATGTAACTTGAAAACCTTACCTTCTAATGACATTGTAGCAGTTTTCATTGTCTAAAAACACGGATAAAACGACATTTTCTGAAAATGAATCCTAGCTCAATCAATTTAACGCCCCCGAAACCCCCTGCATACTAAATTTCATGAAAATCGTTGGAGTCGTTTCCGAGATCCTAATTATATATATAAATATTTATACAAGAATTGCTCGTTTAAAGGTATTAGACAGATTGTTAGATTTACAGCCAGTTTTGGTCTGGACACAGAACAAATAGACATGTTGTCCTGGGTAGGAACCGAGCCCACGACCTGTGGCGTGGAAGTCAGGGTATCTAAACACCAAATCTTCATTGATTCTTAACTTTAACAACGCCATATTTATGTTGTAGGTATGTCACATTTTGAAATAATCGATCTTCAAAATAGGTACCACTTAATGGAATTATGATTATTGTAATACAAGTAGACAGGTATACTTAGCATTGACCTGAAATGGATTGAAACTGCTAGTAATTTGTAACATGTGAATCGTATTCTTTCTTATAATAAAATAATATGAAATACATATTAAAACCTTAATTCCTTTTGAATTGGTACCTGTAGAAATAAATGATGCATGTGCTTTAGACCCAACCATTGAAATTTTTACGTAATTAGGTAGGTACCTACTATACTACTATCTATGCTCGAATAGCCACATATAAGCTATTAAATTACTTGTAAGAACATATATCTTATTTTTATAACTTGGTATTTACTTTTTGTATATTTTTAGTCTATCAGAAAAAGGATGAGGTTTTCAATCCGAGGTGTTATTTTTGAATAGGTACCTACTATGTTACTCCAATAGTCCGGTAAATCTGAGCATATCGAAGACACATAATAGCATGTATGTAGTAATGAATACCGCCGAAGGAATCGGGTGATGGAGACAAGAGAGCAAATAGCAATAATTTTGCCCACGTTTCGGTAAGTCGCGCGGCATGCGGCAGGGCGGGCAGGCAATGACGCAATGTTGCGTTCTTAGCGCTTTCTGCGCTAGATCTAGCGGAATTTTAGGGTAAACTACTCTCATTATTTTCCGTTGTATTCTTGTGGAAAACCAAGCGCTTTACCGAGATAGTCGCTAATGTATACAAAGATACAATTTTCCTAGCTATTATTTCCTATTTAACCTGTTGTTAGCGTGGACCAAATGTTGCAATTGAATTTTGAGCTAATTCCCTCAGCTGGTAATAACCAGAGACAAAAATCTAAATAGTTTACTTCCATTTTCTCTTCTGTTTGACCATGTAAATTGTTTTGTTCTTGTATGGCGAGATTGAGTGTTATCAAGAAACTAGTGGGGGAACACTAATTCTATTGTAGGTATGTGTATTCACTATAGACTGGCTACCGTCCCGCGGTTCCATCCGTGTTCCCGAGAGATCTTTATGTTTCCCGGAATTATACAATATACTTTGTCACTCGGGAAAAGTGGAGCATTCTATCAATGTAAGAATTTTTTGAATCGGACGAGTAATCTTTTGCGGTTACCTCCTACAACTAAGCTTATATGTTTGAAAACACGAACTTAGCCTCTTTACAATATTACAGTATAGTCGCTAAAGTGGGCAATATGTGAGAGCCATTATTACTCCTAATTTAAAATAATGCATAATATAATCCAGCGTGATCTAGCGCTTTATTCGGACTGATCTAGCGCGCAACGAGCGGGTCTGGCAGCACTGAATGAATGACAGTCAGTCATACCTACCGTTCGAGTAGAGACCGCACGTGATTCTGGCTGTGCACTCTAAACTGCCGAGACGCGCGTACATTTTACTAAATTCAATTCAATTTTAAAACGTGCCGTAATTCAGCCAACACTACCTACATTGATATAGGTACTTAAATATAATTTTCGAATGAAACATATTATTACACAGCGACACATAAAATGTATTAATGTTGTTTTGCGATGATTATTTTGATGATCTCTAAAAATATCCTTGTGCAAAATTTTACATTATAAAAGAGATTTGGTGAGTATACAAATTGAATACTTAATATAGTAAATGTTGATAACTCGATGTTCAAAAAAATCCTTTAGGCCGTTTTTTTGCTACTAACTCATTTATTTTCTTAAAAGTAATAGTAAATTTATAAAACTTTTTGTAAATAATGTCAAATATTTTCTTTGCTTGTAAGGGCATGCGTTCTTATTTAACAAATTAAAATAACTAAATTTTTCTTATTAGGTAATCCAGAAAAAAAAACAAAGTTTCAAACTATCATTAAGTATTTATGCGAAATTGAGTTTGTTTGATGACACACAACCGCTTTTGTATCAACTTTTTTATTAAATAAAGTTGGCAACCTGCAATTTTAGTTTTAGACCATGAATAAACTTATTACATTGTCCGTTATTTTGAGTTACCACAGCACCATACATGTATAGTGTTTTAAATGACTTTTAATATTTACATTATACTAGCTCTCCGGACAGACGTTGTCCTGTCGAAATAAGTCCATACAAAAATGCAGGAATTCGATCGCAGCGTCACATACCGAGTCCAATTGTGAATCTAAACCATTCTCTAATCCACTAGAACACACAGAAATCTTTCCAGCCGTTTAGTAGGAGTTAACTATCATACACACGGACAGAAGAATTATACCTATATATTAAGATTAGCTACTGCCTCGCGGTTTCACCCGTGTTCACGAGAGTTTTTTTTTTTCAATCAGTGAAAGAATTTAACCTACCTAGTTCCGGAGATTATGTCCTACATCCAAACTTATGAACTTTACCTCTTTTTAATACTTATCTACAGTATAATAACAATATTTATTACTTTGAGGCGTGAGTTATTAGTAAAGGAACTATAAATATTCGTTATTTATAGGCTTCCACAATCTCTTTTGAATCGTCTGAATATTTTTTGTACAAACAATACTATAAATAATAATGAATTTTACAATTAAAAATAGGTAGTCATATAAATAAATTGTCAGTATCTTTGAGTAGTTTATTAAAGCAACATATGTTACGTATTGCCCCTCAAATATTTTTTTTACCTTCGTAAGTACCTAGTACAAGTAACTCTCTCAGAATTCCAGGTATTGCGAGTTTGTTCTTTTTTCAATGCCAATACTATGAGTGTCGCTATTATAAGGAAAATTATGTAAATTTCTACAAACTTACATAACATTTTTATATCTGCGGTGACGGTTTCTGTATTAAGCTTTTATTGATAAATATAGAAGTAGTGCATTTCTTAGTACAGAGTTCGTCCGGAGAATTACTACAACCATACCTATTTCCGCCGTGAAGCAGTAGTACATTTGTATTAATTTGTTTCGGTTGGAAGGGTAGGTGGGCCGGTAAAATAACAGGCACAGGCTGGGACGTGAAGTTGTTAAGTCTCATACTTAACAACTTCACGTCCCAGGGTCGACATGCATGCTTTATCCATATCCCAAGAAGAAAAATGCTGGTTTCAAACTTTTGAGGATTTCGGATTACGTATTAGATTAGAATTATGTACCTACGTCCGAATTAATAATAATGGAACCTTTATAGAATCACTTATTTGTCTGTCTGTCTGTCACAGCCGATTAAGTTATGACCTTAACATGTAATGTAAATAAATTTATATGGATTTAGGGGGTCACACTAGGTGGGGTAAATAAAAATAAATTGCCAACTGTACCGTGCGACATATCAAACAAAAGGGCTTGGTTGTAAGGGTCTCAAATATCTTTGCATATTTATAAATTAATATTTTAAGTTACTCTACTAGATGAATACTAAGCTCTTCTGGGATGTGGCGGACCTACTTCGCTAATGTAATCAAGGGCTGACTTATGGTATCCCGACTTTTGTTACCATAGTCATAATTGTTAGTAGGTAAATAGTAGCATTTATTGTCTTCTTTTTATCGAGCATTTCTATACAATTGAATGAAGGCAATCACCAGGGCGGTAGAATGTACCTAAGCGACTGGCGAGGCACGAGCTCTTAACTTACTGGATGCGCAGTGCTTACCAACCGTTGAATTGCCTTTCGGGCTGGTGTGTTTTGTAATGCTGTATAGTTGTGCCTTTTGGAATAAAAAAATTGCTGCCGTTAGTGTCTGTCTCTTTTTCATAATAAGGTGTAGAATGGTAGCGTATAGCCTTTTACACCCTCACACGGACAATGCATCGATTTATATATGTATAATTCTAGTCGCGCCTCATAATAGTTGTCTAGTGATCCGAAGGCCGATTCTTACGTCGGACAATTGATTATAGAATGAGGTAATACTAGCTAGGTAATCAGCCTTTTAGGCACACAATCAGTGACCTAGGCCTAATGGAAAAGTATGTAACTAAATCAATATAATCTGAGTAAAGTTTTTATTGTATATTTTGTTACCTACTTATTAGGTTGGTAACTAAATATTCTAAATATATAGATCAACATAATTATTAGGAATACTAACGTTATTTACTCAGGTACTCTATGTTATATTAATTTCAGAAACACAGTCAAAAGTTAACCCTCTTTGGATAAAATCATGGTAACAGTTGCAGCGATGAATACTTCTACATCACCAAAGACTTCTCTTGCTAAGCTTGTACTGTATCCCAAGCCTAAACCTTTTAAAGTCATGGTGCTGGGACAATCCGGTGTCGGAAAATCAGGTACCTATTCGATATAAGCATTTTACTCATACCAAACTGCCTCTCATCGAAATTTTTTTAAAAGAAAATTTTTTATTTAAAAAAAAAATGTAAGCATCCGTCACACCACAGTTTAAAATACGCTGACTGAAATATGTAACAATGTTTTGGGGTGACACATGCAAAAATGCCAGTAGGTATATATTAAAAACAATTTCATAGAATAAGATTCTGAAACATCCTTCATTTTCGGTTTTGTTACAATGAAATAATCCAAATTGCTACGCGGAGCGGAACCCTTTTGCGGAACAGTTTGTGCGTTCTCTGCACTTTTCCGGTTATTGCTTTTTAACGCTGCCTAAATTGGGGCGGCGCGGCGGCGGGCGGCTGTAGCGCTCTTTTAAACTGCGGTGTAGGGGTACTTGTATCTGGTATCTTACTTTTATGTACCTACTATCTGTCCCAATTTGCAGCTCTCGTCGTAAGATTTATTACCCGACGATTCATAGGAGAATACGATCCTAATTTGGAAAAGATTTACGCCTTCCAAACTGTAATAGATAACGAGATGGTTTATTTTGAAATACTGGACACTGCTGGTGATTCACACGTAAGCATATTTAATATTTTTAACTTCAACGTAAGAGGTAACTTACGAAATTTTATCCTGTTGTCATGAAAACGTTAGTAACACTCTAATTTATTTGGTCTTTAAAATAAATATCCAGGGATTGTGACATTTCCCTTATTAATATAAGCAGTGCTTGTATTTGCATGCTGTACACCTGTGCTGTGTAACCAGATAAGTTATGTACCTACCGAATAAACTACTTTTTAAATAGGGTACCTAATCGGTACTTATATTTAAATCCAGACACAGAACAAAAAGTTACGCACACTAATGTTCCTCCCACTACCTTTGATTTGCTTAAAAATGTGTAAAAATCAAATGGTTTTGCTCAATCAGGCAGGACAAAAAATCTTCCTCAATCCTTTTAAACTTTAGGGAAAGAAGGAGAGGTTCTTTGATTTTAATTAAGTTGCGTAACAAAATCGGGACCTGTCAGTAACGATTGGTCCCGATTCGGATGCGCATAAAACGTATTACACGGTCCATATATTTTATTTTATTGTAAACTATCTGTCGTCCCGCAGTTTTACCTGCTTAAAGAAAAATTATATTTTCTTGAGTTTGGGTTAGAATTAAAATTTGAACAGTGACATTTAAAATCATACCTCCCGCTCTATGTATTTCACATGGGGGCTATTAATGGCCGCTTCAGTTCAAACTAAAATATCGTTACTAAAATCAAATCTATAGACTCCCATATCTATGAGTTATAGGATCGCATCGCAAATTAATTTTGATTCTTTTAGCAGGAAAGTGAATATGCAAATCTGGAGAGCAATATACGATGGGCTGAGGCGTTTATTTTAATGTATTCAGTCACGGACAAGTGCTCCTTCGACGAGTGCCATCGTCTCAAATTTCTCATTAACTACAACAAGAGGCGACGTCGACTCTCCTCGTCTATCAAGGTGAGCACATTTTACAGATGAACATTCTGATATATCTATATATACTATAGAACGCCGGTACAATGCGACCATGCCGTGCGGAGAAGGGTTGTATTGTGCCAGCGCCCCTAATATGATAGTGGTCCCATTATTCTAGTCCCAAAAACTTAAAGATAACCCTGAATAGTATAGTAGTTTATATGAACTTGGGCATCGCCCACAGACAACGCACCTTCGTACGTAAATTTTGCTTCGCCCTGCTTCAGACCGTGTGGGGCAGAAAGTCAGAACAGAGCCCTGTTCTTTATTATTTGGGGACGGTATAATGTGGCTGATCTTTGGTTGCTTTTTATTCGACCGCCATTCAAAATTAAAAAAACAAATTCAAAACCATTTATTCAGTTTAGGTCCGAGGAGGGCACTTATGATGGTCGAATTTAAGTTACTGTAGCTTCTTCTATTGTGTTACTAACCCTATTAAGGAATGCTTTTGTTGACAATGCCAAATGTCGATATAGATACTCATTAGTTTCTCTTAAGACACCATGGAATTCAATTTAGGCAGGTATTCCTTGCCGCTATAACACAGCATTATTGGAGACCCCTTTATTTATTGTTTGAATTCCAAATATTACAGGATAGTGTCATGGAGACGCCCGTGGTGATGGTGGGCAACAAAGTGGATCAGGCTGGTGACCGCATGGTCAGCACAGAAGAGGGTCAACGACGGAGTAAAGAAATCGGCTGCGTTTGCTATCACGAGATATCCGTGAGGGAAAGCATCGACCAGGTACATACTTACCTAAATTGGTATACAAGGGGTTCTAGGTAAAATATACTATATGTATATTTAAAAAAAACAGATTTAATATTTTTAACATTAGTTTACTTTTTATTTACATATAGTTTTGAGAAAAACTACAATACAAAAGGCGTTTTAAGCCAAAAATTGACAGTAAATTACCGTTCCGAAAAACCTAAAATATAAGACTGATATTTTAACTACATTAAATACGGGAGAAATTTAATTAATACAAAACAGGTTTAAAACAATTGACACAAAAACCTTGACAATTTATATGAAAACAATTGACTACTCAAAGATCTCATTGCATACAGAAAGTGGAAAAAAAATATTTTTCAGAACCAGAGAGTGAATAGTTGAAAATCTTAATAGATTTTTTAACAATGCTTCAGGTGTTGGGAGTATTTCACGACATGCGCCGATTCTGGCGCGTAAGCAGTAAGTGGACCCGAGGACGAATCGACTCTGATTTGCATACAGCGCCGACAGCACTCTCCCGCCCACTCTCGCGAGCAGCATCAGACTCCAGTCAGGATCCTACCACTGCACCCTTATGTATGTATTAGTAATCAATAGTCTTCTACCTCCTACATTCCCAAGCATTTGGGATCTGTCTGAAAGACTTCATTTCATACTAAATGTTTACTGAAACTATGGGCTCGTTTTTGACTGTGTATAGATATTCGACTTACTATGAATGATCCTGAGCCGCTAGCATCCAAACTCGCCAATGTCCACTCACATAGCTCTGTTACACGTTTGAAGTGCCAACCCTATTTTTATATTAGCTTAATTCAGCTTTTATACAGCGGATAATAAAATGCCCAGACATTCGGAATTTCATCGACAATAATCTAAAATGGCTGTGCATACAGACAGACAGCAAACGCATTTATGACACAGTTTGTTGGTCAGTCTTAAATTAAAATTTATTAAGCTCCACGTTGGGTGCCAATAAATGTTTCCTTATACAATAAATTTATTTAAAGCAAACAACTACGTACCAATTTTCATTAAGTACATAAAAATGACGGATTTTTAAGAAGACTTCCCCCCGCCTATTTTACTCGATCAGGGGTATTTAATATCAGAAAATATTTTAAGCTTTATCAAAATAAATTATTAAAACTTGGAAATAATTAACCAGAAAGCTTATTAACCTTTCAATTATTTTAAAACATTCCAGGTCGTCGTTGGACAGAAATGGAACTAAGCGAAGAGGAAGAGGCATGTGTTGGCCGCAGCGACTCCACGTCTTCATCAGGGACGACGGAGTGCACGGCGGAGTTCCGTGCGCGCGCCAGCACGGACTCCCGCCTCCCTCCGCGCCCCGCTCGCCCCCGGCATCCACGTCCCACACGACCTTTTCCTCCACCCGTCAGAAGAATGAGTGTGGCAATGAAGGGAAACAGTGCTGGCACATACTGATTAATGGATATTGTTTATAGTAAAATTAGCTAGGTATGATAATGTTAAACCGTGTGATGCTCTCCAGCAGCACTGTCTTAACCAGATACGATAAGTTAAGTCCCAATGTAATGTACTAAAAGAAATAAAAACGGATTTCTTAATACCAAATTCTGTAGGACCGTTACTGAGACTTTGCTATACCTTACTATAGTAGTAATGAAATGAAATCCTATTAATGTACTACATAAATTTGAGAGTCTTACCAAATGGTTGGTATTCATACTTGAGTATGAAATATCATATTCATAAATAAAGCTAAAAGCATACTTTGCTAACTTCATGCACTCCAAGCTGAATGTACATCATTCATTTTATCCCAAAAAAAGAAAGTGACTGTTAGTAAGCTATATTATAATATTGGGACGAACACTACAAACATTAAAAACTTAGCCGAAATAGAACAAATTACAAAATTTTGATAACATTTTATATTGGGCGTACGAGTTCGGTGTCATAGTAAAACTTATGTGTTTCCTACTATACAACTTCTTATTCTGGCCTAAGTTAGGTCTAAGTTGTTGGGTCAAACATGTAGGAGTTACGCGGCGCGGATAATAGCTGTTTATAAAAGCAAGTAAATTATAAATTTTACATATATATAAAATAGTGAAATTCCTCATCCACACTTGTCGGTGTATAAATAAATATTGTAAATAATTTATAATATCGAGCTACGAACATAATTTGAAACGCCTTGCTTATCATAATAGCATTTTATTTTGGGTAAGCGTATGTTTGACCACATTTTACAATGGTAAGTGATAATGTGGCGGAAGGTCATAAGCACAAATAGCCTTGTCTTGTAAGATTGCTGTCAAGTGCAGCTGCTGGAACATACCAAAAGAACTTTAAGTTGAGGGAACAACACGGTTCGCTAAACGAATATAGGTAATAAAATGATAAATAGGCCCTTTTTCTCCTTAATTATTGGACTTGCACTTTTTTATTACTACAGTGCACTCAGACAATGATCGCATTAAGCTAAGGTTGCATTGCTGGACAGCAACACACTTCCAACCAAAGATTGAATGTTTATTTTTCCTAGTTAAAAAAAGCACTTTATTAGTTGACAACGATAATAGTAAGAAAGTGTTCCTACATAATTCAAATTAGGTAGATGTTCAATGTATTATAAACGTTACGAAAATTTCATGATGCATAAGCACACAGTAAATGAACAACTAAGAATATTCAGTTAAGGTCTACAGTGTACATATTTCATTATTAAGATGTTAGACCAGGGTAGAAGCTTTTAAAAATAATAAAAAAATGTGAAAAAAAATAATAGTAGGATGAAACCCATTAGAAAGGAGGGGAATATGATAAAAATTTAAGGAAAAACAAAATTACGGTCGATCCGAGTTCGGGAAGTGGGTGGGGGTGAGTTTTTAAGGGTAAAAAATGTTTTTTCTTGATTTCCGGCAAATTACAAAAGTTAAATGGCAAAGGTGTAGGTAATAAAAAGATCTACAACTTTTGTATTTGCAATTTTTTCACATAACCTCAAAATTCAGGTAATAAATTCAAATAACCAAGTTTTTGGTTTTTTATTTATATCTTTTTGAAAAAAATTTTTTTTTCTACGAAATTTGTTGAAAACTTACCTTATTATGTCCCAAATACACTGTAATTTATTTGATTTAAAATATTAATATTTCGCCTTATTTTAACTTAATATCAAAAAAGCACCCTAATTTTCAATCGAAAATTCTGACGTCAAAATTTCAGCTTTTTCCAAATAATCTGTCATGTTTTATTGATAAACGAAAAAATTGCAAATTAATAAAATATATAGAATCATAGAAATATACTTTTATGATTAACAAACAAATAAGTTAATAAAGTTAATATTTTATAAGACATCTCCAATATTTTGAAAAAGTTGTAGAATCTTCTTTAAATAACATTTTTTAGATGCCTATTTATTGCTGTTTTAAGATAATTTATATACCTGAGTGACCTTCTATAAATCGATAAAAGTCGATAAAAACGATGTACACTGCTCTGTATCTCGAATTTCGAGTTTCAATTTTTTGCATTTTTTGAGTAAATTTCCTATAGTAATGTATATTTTTACACCATCAGAAAGTAGATATTTCAACGAACAAAAAGCCCCCAGACTTTTTGGAAAAAGCTGATATTTTGAAGTCAGAATTTTCGATTGAAAATTAGGGTGCTTTTTTGATATTAAGTTAAAATAAGGCGAAAAAATAAATATTTGAAATCAAATAAATTACAGTGTATTTGGGACATAATAAGGTTACTTTTCACCAAATTTCGTACAAAAAATATATTTTTTGAAAAAGATATAAATAAAAAGCCAAAAACTTGGTTATTTAAATTTTTCACCTAAATTTGAGGTTATGTGAAAGAAATTACAAATACAAAAGTTGTAGATCTTTTTATTACTTACAACTTTGCCATTTAACTTTTTTCCATAGGACTTGTAGTTTTGTCGGAAATGAAGAAAAATCATTTTTTAACCTTAAAAACTCACCCCCACCCACTTCCCGAACTCGGATCGACCGTAATTTATTTTTCCTTTAATTTTTATCATATTCCTCTCCTTTTGTAATGGGTTTCATCCTACTATTATTTTTTTTGGTTTTAAAATTTATCGACCCTGGTCTATGTGACGATATAAAAATAACATTCCGAATCCGGCCTGCTATATTGAGGATGAAGGCATGATTGAATAAATATATATTTTATTTGATCATTTAATTTATTTTAGTATTTGAATTTCTTGAAATGAAAAAAGAAGTTCTGTTTTATTTCCTTTCCATCACTTCCCGCTACCCTTAGATTTACAAGACTTTTATAGGAGACCGTCTATGTTTTCTGGAGTAAATAAAGACTTGCAATTTCAGAGTTTTCTAGTAGTCACTGGAGCATCAGTTGATCCCAAATCTATAGATCTTCATACAAATTGATAAGCGTGGATAAAGCCGAAAAAACATCTATTGCAGGTACCTTTATTCAAATACCATCAAATATGGATATTTCCTCCATTTAACTAGGGACCAAAAGAAAAAGGATTTCCTAATAGGTAGGTGCCCGTACGGACCCATCTAAAACTTCCACCTGAAGATATGCATAGGACCTAATTAGTAACATAATAATAATAAGATTAGACATATGTAGTCACATATATACCTACTCAGTTCTTGGTACTTAAGGAGAAGCAAAAACGATTCGTTTAGGAACATAATTATTAACTTAGTTTGACCAATGATTTCTATAAGGTCAAAATGATACACCGCGTGTACAGATTGCTAATAGATAATGTATCGTTATTGATTACCTAGCTACCTATACTCATATTTTATGTTTACAATTTGACAAGAAAGCGGAACCCTCCTTGACCTTCGCGCGTCTTGAGACGAGAGCCGAGATTAGAAAAACGATATTGATAGTACCTACAGGCAAACGTCTATTAGAACTGTGATTTGCATGAATCCGCAGTAGGACTTTGCTCAGCGTTTAGTTATAAATCTAATGCAATAGCGCACATTTTTTATCTACTAATGCCGGGTTACTATATACGATCCCGATCGAAAATCCATGGATTGATGAACCTTTTGACAGTAATTTTAATACACGTAATGACAAAATTCTACTTCAATCTTGCGATTTTAGATCGGGATCGTATACCGGCATAAGTCGATCTAAAAAAGATTTGGACTCACGCTCGGAAGACTCCATACAATAATAGTAAAACCCACAGGATTTTGAATGAGATAGTTAGACGTATTCTTAGCCGTATACGTTGAAGTGGAAACGTTAGCTTATAAATAGGGTATTGTAAGAAGCGAACTATACCGATTACCACTTTACATCTTGCCTTTAATTATTTAATGCACCAAATAGACACGAAACATAAATACTGCGCCTTCTCCAAATAATTGGAAACAGGACAGGCTGATAATGTTATTTTTTTATAATCTGCTGAAATAAAATAGTTTGAAAAATCAATTTCATTTTCAGATAGATTCAGACAATTTATCAATCAGTCTGATCTGATCTATTTATATCTATAACTGGTACCTTCATAATAAACAATATTTGCGAACATATTTCCTGGTCATGTCCATAGTAGGATTCCTAAAATACGTTCATGACTTAAATCTTAGACTAGCTGCCGAGAATACAGGCTTGTCTTTGATTAAGTAGAAGTTTGTACTTAATTGTGATGTCGCTGTAATTTGTATCTGCCTACATATTATTGTTGTAACTACATTTTTGCGGAATTAAACAAAAAAATAGGAAATCTGATCGTGGATCGTTTTAAAAAATAAAAATATTTCCAAAGCTAGTCACGATGGACTCTATATTAAAAATCAGGCTGGTGTTTAGAATGCTGTCGAAATTGATCGCACGTGACGTCAGACCCTCTTACATACGAACGAACGCGTTGAAAACTGTATAATAAGTATATAGTATAGAATCTTTGGCGTTAGTTAAATTACTTGCCAGTGTACATGAATTAAGAATGAGGCAAGGCTCAGTGCGCATGTTAAGTTACGTTATATAACCAGTTTGGTTTCCGTGCGGGCATGGCGACTATGTCTGCGATATTAAAAACTCATGACTGTGTATGGTTGGTCCGTGTATCATACTGGTCTTTCACATTAGAATGTAATGATAAGATGATGATTACGATTTTCTATGCAGTAAATTTGAAAATTAGGTTGCTACCCTGATTTTGTGAACATACTTACATCTAGGGAAAATATATTGTAAAAACCGCAGCGTGAAAATAAAACCTTGAGAAACGAATAAATAAGCTCTTAGTGCAAAGTTCGTTTGGGGAAGCACTTCCACCATACCATACCATGGTAGGTTTTAAAGGTAAGAGGTACCGGTGCCACAACTCTATTTGTGATATCCTTGGGTGACGTTAGAAGCTACTAATGCAAAAAGGCTCGAAACTGAGAGTGCAACCAGCTATCTATCTTTAGAAGTTTACCGACGAAGGCTATAGATCCGCATTGACCTGTGTTTGGGAAAAATCTTGCAACTTAATTTTAGACCAGCTAGGCGAGAGTGGACTGCTTTCGGTATCGAAGTTGAGGCGGATTTGCTACTAGATCGATCGTTGGGTGATTGCTTTCTCTAACACACACCTACGCGCCGGAAGATGTAACAATAGTAGTCAATGTATCGGAAAATCGGCTAAAACTTCGATTGTGAGAGCATTACACCATCGATCTGCAGGTCCACCACCCGATCGAGCTGAAATTTTGCACACTCAATTGTATTTGGTCACATTGCACGGCAATTTAAATGATGTTATTCTAAATACAATATGGCGAACGTGATGATTATTGTATGGATTTAATCATTCATAAGCCACCTCCATGTCATGGGTGTCTAATGAAAGGGTTTGTCAAGCAGCAAACGTGACGTCAGTTGAAGTTTCCTTAAAAAACGGTTAACTGTTTTTTTTTTTTTTTTTTTTTTATGCCACTCGGGCCGACAAACAAGCAGACGGTCCACCTGATGGTAAGTGGTCACCGCCGCCTATGAACATTTGCAATACTAGGAGCATCGCCAATGCGTTGTCGACCCTGAGACGTGAAGTTGTTAAGTCTCATGTGCCTGTAATTTCACCGGCCCCCTTACCTTTCTAACCGAAACACAGTAATACAATTGCATTACTGCTTCACGGCGGAAATGGGTAAGGTGGTAGTACTTCCCCGGACGAACTCTGCACTAAGAGCTCTACTACTACTAAAATATATATGGTATATATGAGAGAAAAATACGATATACCTATATGTGCTTGAAAAGTATTAGAATTACTTGCGCCGAATACACTGGACCCTCAAACATATAAGTATGTATCCTTTCAGTTAATACTGTAAAATACCATCACCACATTCTATCGCATTTCCACCATATAACGAAGTGGGGCAATGATTGTTTCAAAACTGGTGACGGACGGTGGAAACCCGAGAGAGCGAGAGACCAAACCTGCCATGGACGGAAAGCGACAGGCACCTCGAAATATACATATGTACATAGGAATAAGGACTGTAATTCAAATTCATATAGTAGGATTTTAGATTGACATAGTATTTTGTAATTAATTGTAACGACATGGACATGAGCAAGTGTGTCTTAACCTTTTATAAAAAAAAACATAGTCAAACTTCTGTCTGTTAGTTTGTGTGCTTATTCCTTTTAAACTAACACATTATTTAGAAAATTTCTACCGGAAAGATATGTGAATAAATACACTTGAATTACCTATGTTTTTCAGGTGAAGCTGGAGAAGTCCTTATTTAGTATGTGTATGACAAGGAAAGCAATGGAATTTTGTTTTATTTTAAGTAAATATAGGTAGGTACCTATACATATGTATACATATATTATACTCGCCAATATCAGAAATAGAAAATCATACCAGAAAATGCAGAACTACAGTTTTAATCAATACTTTATTTTATATTGTATCCATTTCCTAAGCAAATTAATGAATTTGCATTTAATTTTGTATTTGCCGAGCCGCGGGGGAGCTTCGATCGAGCCCTACACCATCCGCTGAATGCCCAGTGTCTTCACATAATTTAGACGACAAACGCCTGATCACTAAGCTAACAGTTATAAAATACTGCTTATTCCTATTTTGAACAAAAATAACCCTGATCAAGTTTACGCAATGATGCTCTTTATTTATTAAGCAGGACGAGCCGAATTTAAGCTATTTTATTTACAATGGATGCTGCAGAACTGAGAACAGCGCCTTCCTTTCCAACGTCCACATGATGTCGGTTCCTCTGTAAAGTTGATTTAAGGTTATTGCACAGCTATCACTCCGGGACTAGATCGGTATCGCCTCAACTCGAGCTGTTCCGTACTCTTTATATGAAACTAATAGGGAGTTTAAATTAGTTTTCATAGGGATGGGGAAAGCTACCGAGCCGTAAGCGGTGCAGTCCCCGCACCTACGACTAGTGATCACCGCGTTTACATCTCGCCGGCGCGCTTACTCGAATCTTCAAACCGACAAGTCGTCCTCCAGGTGTCCCCCCGCGGCAGTTATCCCGAAATTTGGTTCTAGAATTGATATTTTATACATGTAGTTAAACGTTGCGGTTTTTATGAGTGCGTATTTTTCTTTTTCCGACCGCTCGGTTTTAACCGCGTTCCTGGGGGATCTTTTGTTTTCTAACAATAAATGTGCTAATGTAGTATAAATACAAGACAAAGGGAGAAGTTAGTTGTTCCATACTTTAGACTAACTAAAGTTAACAAGTCATTTCTTGGTAATTGTGTTCGATTTTATAATAAGATACCGCTTTCAATAACCAAAATGTCTGATCATAAATTTAAAAATTATATTAGGAAAGTTTTGAAAGAAAAAGCGTATTACAAGGTAGTTCATTATATTGAAGATAAAAATGTATGGAAATAGCTGCTCTCTGCACAGTGCACCTCTAAATCTCTTGTTTAAGTTGTAAGTACCTAATTATTGTTATTTTCTATTTTGTAGTCTTGTCATATTTTTTTTTGTTTTGTTTTTTTTAAATGTTACCTATAATAAGTATTTTGTAATTGCTAAATATAAAATTATGTAAAATTGAAATTATAAAATAGCCAAAAAGTCAGAATAGATAAAAAATTATATAACAAATAAAAAATAATGTAACCTTGCTGAGTTTCTTGCCGGTTCTTCTCAGTTGAAGGCTGACTTCCGAACCGGTTGTAGCTTCAGTAACTTTAAATTTGACCTTCATAAGTGCCCTCCGAAGGCCTAAACTGAATAAATGGTTTTGAATTTTGAATTTTGAATACAGAAGATAAATTACTTGTGTCAAATTGAACGAATTTGATTAAAATTGCCGTGAAAATTGTGTTGACTGGATCGGTCTTTGTGGGCGTTATCCATCCACGTCAGTAGGGGAAACCTTGGTTTATAAAGTAACTTTGTACAATTTCAACATGTGAATGCAGAGCGATATATCCGTTGATGGTACAAACTTAAGTTTGTCTGATAGATGTCGCTACACTAGAATCAAACATAGACAATAGAATTGTGGTTTCAGTTTTCCGCGGTTGTACATCCAATGAATCATGCAGGGAATACGGGAACTCCAATTTCAAAGAAATTTCTCTCTTCAGTAGATTGTTGGTCTCAGTACGTACTGGAACATCTGCCTACCTCTTTAGGGATAATGGGCGTGATGATATTTATTATTTCATTAGCGGAACCAACCAATAAGGGTATTTAAAAAGTTTACGATACATTTCATGTAAGTTTTGTAAGTACATAAATTTATGGTCAGCCCTAGCCCAATCTTACTGCAGGATATCGACAGGGCCGAGTCGACACTTGCAGGGGATTAGCGTAACCGGGTCGCGCGCGACGAGCGAGCGTCTCGTGCGGCCCACGACTCTAACAAGTCTATTTATGTCACATTTGATTCAATTCAACCAATATTGTTCTTAGCAACCAAATCATTGGCACTGAGAGTGCAGACGCACGCAGTCATGGCTCACAAGATCGCCTATCGCTACTAAGTAAATGGTTGTTTTAATTTCGTGGTACTTATTTCCATTTTTACATTATAGAATTTTAGACGGGTTTTTCATTCCGTAAATGGTCTGAAAATAAGTTAAGACAAAATCTTGTTGATACTAATAGATAAACAAGCTCAGCAGCAGACAGGCAGGCGAAGGGCTTAAAAAATACATTTTTGCAATTGTTTACCATTTAATATTTTATAAATAACCACTTTAACTATGGATTAAACAAAGAACCATAGATATACTACACTACCTATATACCGATAGGTATGGTAAGTGCCTAATGCAGTAATTTCGACACAAAATATGAAATAACTAAAAGGAATTTCATCCTCATTTTCTTAGGTATTCGATCATGCGCGCAAACCAAAATGGGTTCGACTTAGTACCTATCAATTATTTTTCAATATTAAAAGTATAATAAAACAATTCAAATACTCAGAACTTGACTCGGGTTAGGAAATGGTATCTACAATTTGTAGTAAATTATCAGAAAAGTATGTTTTAATCAAACTACAAAAATATAATCGTTGACCTATTGACTGCTCGACGGTCGAATGATCGTAGCTGGCAGGACAAAACAGTACAACTAGTACTTAGACTCCTATTAAGATTCTCGTACAGCGTCTACGTTGACATGTGACTGATGAACATTTTATTGCTACTCTACTGCCCACGACCGACTGCTGCACTCGACAACTGCCTGCAATTTGGTGTCACACTTATTGTTATTATGAGTAGGTATGTAGGTAACGGCATGAAGACACTCATGATAAGTGCCCAAACACTACTAAAGCTTTATTGGTTACTGTTTTTAGTCTAGACAACATAAATGTTGCAATCATGCGTTCAGTCATAACATCGTAAATGTGTGTGCACTGCAGGCAACCCATCTGTAAACTGCGGGAAATCACAAGTTGACTGGCTTAGCACAGTTATTTTTGTCAGTTACCTACTTAGGTGGCCCGAGCATGGCAGAAATCATTGATGGATTACCTACTAACACTTTGTATCTACTTATCTAGAGTACATATGTACTATTTCGAAATGTTCGTAGATTTATTTTCGTTTGATTATTAGTCTGTAAGTGAATCAGCTGTTGGTCTTCCATCAAATAAATAAATAAAATTTATGAACCGGACATAAAATTAGAGCGTTTAGATAAATCCTTGTATCTTATGGAACTTCTAGCTGTGGGAATGTGAGTTAAAATACGGGCCTTAAAATCATTAACATTAATTCCAAATTGAAAAAATAAATATCAAATTCATACGCATATATTTTAAAATCCTACATATGGCGAATAATAGATTAGGAGACAGTTCTAGACGTCATCCCTTACATGTCACCATACATTTGTAGGAGTGCTGGGTGGATGAGAACAAAATACAGCATTAATGACCTTATCCGCCGGCCTCCTGTCACCGTCGCTGTTTTAGACTTAAGCGGCTTGTTGCGGGCGATGGCAATTTAAGAGACCGCACTAAATGACTTTGGTACCTTGGAGATTGGGACGGTTATTAGTGTGGGACGCTTGTCGATGCCTTGGCTCCGTCTCGTCACCTTCCAGACACTTCAGCCGGCCGGTGGTGCGACGACAAGAGGAATGGTTATTTTCTCGGGTTTTATTTCTTTATTATGGTCTAATTTTCCATGAAAATGCGTATTACCTTCAAGGTTTTACAAGTGCGTAGAATGGTAGATAAGTTGTAAATGTTGTGTGTGGAAAAAAAACGGTATCGGGTTGTATCTACCAAGATAGGTTTGAATGGAAAAAAACTAACGATATTCGATAGAAGGACTTCTTTAGATGCCGCACCGTTTAAGAAAAAAATCTTATAATTTTAGTGGTTTGTTGTCTATCAGTCCTGATTGATTTTCCTCTTTTAAATATGGGTAAAATATAGTTACCAATCGGCGAAAAGTTCATTGTTTATTTAATAGAAAGAACATAATAATGTTTTTCAATTATTGATAAGTTTTTGAGGAAAAAAAAATATTTTTTCAATGTATACTTAGTAAGATAATGTCTAGTTCTAATAAATCTCGCAACATAAAACATTATGATGGTGAAGTTATTAATTTTGTATGCATGTTTCTAACTTACTTGTGCGAGTCCAATTGATAGTTCTATGTTAGCTGTTCGACGAAAACAGTTCTTTCCGATATTCCTACATAAAATAATAAAAGGTATTTACTTCATGTATTGCATCAAGAGCAACATCGCCTGACCCGAACCTACGGAACGATTAGATACATAATAATATAATGTTATCATTTTGTCCTAATTTACGCGACAGAATAGCTCAAATATAACCCTAACTATTTTATTCAAAATATCAGAAAATATTATTTCAGGTTCTGAATGTATATCCATCTTTTTCTTGTTTGTATAGGTAGGTACTCCATTTTCTTCCATGACACATACATATCATGTTCCAGTAATTATTTTATTAATGTCTTTTGCAAGGACTTCCGCAATAAAGATGAATTTATAGGTAGGTACTTCGAAAATTTTGCCAGATTTCTTTCCCTTTCTTCAGAATTTGCACGATTCCTTTATAAATTGTAAAAATCTACCTCGTCTAGATATCTGTTACTGAAAGCCATATCAAATATATTAAATTGATGAGGGTAAGCATGATCTACAACTGTGCAAACTCATGTCTATAGCAATTATAGTCGAGTAGTAGAGCTCTTAGTGCAGAGTTTGTCCGGGGAAGTACTACCACGATGTCCCTAGTGTTGCAAATGTCCATAGGCGGCGGTGACCACTTACCATCAGGTGGACCGTCCGCTTGTTTGTCGGCCTATGTGATATATATAAAAAAAAATATAGGAGCCGTAACATACAGACACACACGACATCTTATCATAAGGGTTCTATATAACAATTCTGGTACGGAACCCTGACATCCAATTAGCCACGCCTACATATAAGCTGATATAATGAATTGCTGCGAGCCATAAATAAATGAGTACGATATGAGAATACGATATAAATGGAAGTATTTCCCAAACGCACTTCTGGAGGCGCCAAATCGTTGGCACTTGACAGTTTTCAAACTTATCGTTACCAATTAAATAGTTGAACAGACAGGAGTGATAACGAAATCATGCAATAATTATGTAAACAACGCTAGACAAGCGTGTCTAGATTTGCTGCAGGGGGGTCAGCAGTGCTATTCGAAGGCTACTAATCAAAGCTCATAATCAAAGTCTAATTTTAACTTGAAATACAGACCTTATTCTATACACTATATCTGAGCTAGACTTACAAGAAAACGTAACTAATGCCAAATTGCCTAAAGCTTTTAACAAAAACTATATTTAATAATGTTCCATAACAATTCATTAATAAAAAAGATGTTTATAAACATGAAAATAAAACCCGTACTTATGTATTGTATCTTAATCAGACCCTGCCAAACAAAAGCATCTCTCTCTCAACGAATCTCTATCAGCATCCGAATCTAAAGATATTTCTTAAATTGACAAAAATATCGAAATGTGGAAACATTCATATTTAATTAACAATTTAATTGATTCTCATTTATTGTCAGGCAAAGTCGAAGGCACCGACGACATGCGACACAGTTTCACTGCAATTAATTCTCATTAACGGATGACTCCATCCATCAATAAATTGTCACCTTGTTTGTAAATAGCAATACTATATTGAGCTCTACAAATTATTGTAAAGAATCCATTTTAATTATAGCATCGATGAAGTCACTGACTTATAGCAGTGCTGTCTATGTGTAGTAGGTAGACTTTGTAACTGTCAGTGAACCTCTTCTGCGGGATATTCCACCCTCTGTGAAAGACATTGTTCTCAGATAAGAGACTATTGATTTAATCGTCCTGTTTCATTTTGCACCTTTCGTTGACAACTTGACACGGCTTCTTATCGACCTCCGGACAACGTGCAAGTACTATTTACTACTGACATTTAATAATGAGAGATTGTGCATAAAAAGTTTGATAAGAACTTTCGCTCCATTCTTAGTTCGTAAATGAGATAAACATACTTGCTGATGAAGTAAGTGGGTGTTGGATGATTAGTTACGCTGCTTGGTGTTAATAACCGTGATAAAAAAACATTACGTATGTAAGTAAAATAACAGAAACTCATTACACTTTTCTGTCTCAAAACTTTGGCCTGGGTAACGTACTGCGTATTAAAAAAAAAGGTAATCGACCTGACAATTTTACTTTTTATTAGGTTCGTAAGTAGGTACCTACTACTTATTGTTTTACAACAAAATATTACGCCATAAAGTAATATTGCAGGACCACGACTGGACTATCTGTAGGCTTATCTCAAGGCTCTATCACGGCAACGGTATTTGATGCACGAATCACAACTAATTGCGTTAGAATGTAGATATGTTCTGGTACTTGCTCAATACGACAGACACATAAATACTAACTGCCTGAGACGTACTAATATCCGATAAAGTACCTAGATGTAATTTGCCTAGGTATATGCCGTTCATAAATAGCAGCGAACCCATGGTGTACCTACATGAATATTATTAAAGGCTGAGCACCTACCGATGTGTCCTGGCAGCTGGCCATAAAAGCCATTTACGTGGTGAGATTTTAGTCAACGTTATGATGTAGATATCCATACAACTATCTACTACTCCTACTGTGTAGATATCCTGATTTTAGAATGTAGAGTTCCAAATAGATACTCAATTAATAAAAAAAATATTATAATTCATATCTTCTATATAAGATTAACCAGACAATTTCGCTGAATTAATTATTATTGCGATTGTAAGGCTGTAAACTTTTCATTTGACAGATAACACAATCATAAACATTTTACTGAGATCAAGTACAGGAGGTACTGATCTCAGTAATATGTCCACTATTTCTTGTCGTATTGCTAACGTAGAAGCAGAAAATAGCTAATGCTTAGTATAAACCTGAATCACACTTATTATCGTGAGAAACGGTTGGTCAACTCGTGTTTGAAAGTAAATGTGTATATGTCTATGATAAAAAGCACTGGTCCTAAGGTAGAGCCCTGGGGAGGCCACAAATCAATAAATACTCAGTTAAATAAGATAGTGGATCAACCAAGAACTTGTCACTGGAGATATCTTTTCTATAAGATTTCAGATATGCTGAAAAAATATTGTCAGTCGATTTAAATAATCGTCAAAAACAATAAGTTTATGTAAGTAGTTATTTCTCAGATTAACGTCATAAAAATGTTATGTAAAGACAAAAGAAACTAGCGACACGTGATGATGGCAATTTACGGTTGGTCTGTAGGTACAATGTTTCGCAAAAAATTACAACTGCGTTTGAGGGATTAATTGCTGTACATTATTGCGGTAGGAACTTTGTTTTTGGGGAAAAGTAACATTTATTAAGTAGTTTGAGTTTAGCAAAACCCCCAGAAAACAAGTTTAATCTTCATCGGGCTGTTAGAGGTTCGCTAAAATTGATCAAATTTTTAAAAGAAGAAATAATTTAAAAAAATACATAAGTATTCATTGCCTAGGTACACAGAATATAATATACAATAACAAGAAAACAGACTGGTCAATAATTCTGCTCTTTAAGTGCAGTACTTATATACTTATAACAGCATTTTTTTTATTTGCATGCCTTAGTTAGTCTAATAGATATATCACTCAAAGATTTTTTTCTAGGGCTCCATCAAGGGTGGGTTTTGAAAGGTCGAGGGGGGCGGAGCGCGGCGCGGGGCGTGTCGGTGCGGCTATGCTGTGGCTGCGCCTGCGCCGCCCATCAACTGTTATAATAAAGCGCGTTCGAAGCACGCGCAGACACGAGAGCGTGATCTGCACCGCGCGCCGGTGCCGGTAGACGACGCGCGTGTAGTGTGCAGTGCACAAGCGCGAGCGCGATACAATATTCGCGCAGTATACGCGGTCGCCCGGGCGTCCCGGTGCACTCTCCACCGTTATATCTGTTTATTGTGATACGTTGCTATCTACAATCATCATCGGCAGTACCGAAGACATCTTATACAGTGCACATAATGTAAGTATCGACACATTACTGAAAATAGTGTTTTTTGTTCATTTACAATTGACCAGTTGTCTGTAGTGTATGTAATTATGAGTAATTTTCCAGTATTAACAGAAAATGTATGATAGAAAACAAATGTAGATATGAAAATATATGTTTAAAAATTGCTATAAATATTTTTAAACAATTTTATATTTTGTTTATTTACACACAAAATGACACAATGAGTCAGTGTTTCGACCACTAGTGGCTGAAATGTCTCAATGATTTAAAACTTATATTATAATAAAAAAAAATATACTGTCCTAATTAATAAAAAATATAAATAGTAAATTGTTGTTCGTACATATACCGGAAACCTTATTCTCTTTTTACTATGACGTCAATAAATAAATACCGTAAACAAAAACCGGATTTAATTATTTTGCCTGGTTTAAAAATAACGCGTTTCTGGTGCAATTATATGTTAAATACTAGGGCCTGATTTTTTAAATTCCAGATACGCGGTATTTGTAACAGTTTTATAGATAAAATAACGTGACCGAGGATGACCATCGATTAAAGAATTTAAAAAGAATATTCATTAAATATAGACGGAAGCACATTTTAGGTGACGATATCTAATACAAATCGGTCATCTTGTTCAAATTTCGAGACTTACATAAACATTATATAAACCCTATGTACTCCGAATAACCTTACAGGGTTAAGATTTATCTTAATGTCTCATATTATTTTGTATTACAAATCTTGTAAGCATGAAAGTTTGTGTGTGCATATTTGTAATCAATTAGTTCTATTACTTTTATTAAGGCGGATATAATGCCTTTGAATCCTACAAAAACAAGTTTAACGCAGATGAGTAACCGAGGTACGTACCTTTCTACTTTCCTTACACCCTGTTTAAATTAAGATTTCAGTCGTAGTCATTCCATGACCTCAAATTTCATGAAAATCTATCGAGCCGTAATAGAACTAATTGATTACAAATATGCACACACAAACTTTCATGCTTACAAGATTTGTAATATCAATCCAACTTTTTTTTTTTCGGACGAGATTGCGATTGACCTCAATCACACCTGATGGTAAGTGAAGATGAGGTTGAAGATGGAGCTCGCTTTCCCGTTAGCCTATTCACTCTTTTCTTAAAGAGCCCCAAGTAGTAAGTTTCTGGGAACACAGACGAGGGGAGAGAATTCCAATCTTTAGCTGTGCGCATGAGGAAGGAAGCTGCTCCACCTAGGCTAGAGGGAGGCCAATTGACTCTTACTAGGTAACATTGTCGAGACATATATCGTGGCATATATCGAGTGCGTCAAAAACCAATGCAATGGGTAACATATACCGTGATATTGCGCGATGTTCAATTTTCTATACAAACCAGCTCTTGGTGCACTCGATACGATGACGCTACGCTTGCGATATATGTTCGCGCTTAGTCCTCTGGTAGACCCGTTTTGACAGATAAGTATGTCATGGAAAAATCTTCGTTATACTGTACATATTAATCCAAAGGTTAATTGGATGATGATGCTAATGAACCCATAGGGTTTATTATCCTTTCACGAGTCTTCAAAACAGGCATATTAGATAGACAACTTTAATTTGTGGTATTCTTGAGCGAATGACCTACCAACGGCCACTGCAACTTACCGACTCTAAGCTAAGTCCGTAGGTTTTGTGCATCAACAAGCGCGCTTATTTTGAACCCTGTCACGTATAGAAATTCCAATCATAGCCGGTTCCATAGCTCGCTGAGTGACTTTGAGCTTATTTATGCAACCATCGCAGTAAATTACCATGTCCTGTAAGATTAGTTTGAATTATAATATATAATTATAATATAAATAGTTGAAAATCTCAATTTATCTTAAAACACAGATAATATAACTCTTAGATGATTTTATTGCGTGATATATATCCATACGCCTCTTGGTACCTAGTCGTAAAAGGTAACTCCAATTAGAAACTATTCTCGAGATGGAAATTCTGAGAAATGTGGGCGAACTAGTAAGAGCTTTTTACTGCGCCGCCGTCGCCGCTCGGGACCGTCTCAGCCGCTCCACCGACCGTCGTAATAAAGATGGGTACTAACACGATAATTTGTTGAAAATCTTTGTAAGTTTCAACAAGATCTTCTGGGAAGCTCAATAATTAAAATACCGGTGCTAATACAGGAATTGTTGTTTTAGGGTTCAGTTCCAGTTCATAAGTAGTACAGGAACTCTTACAGTGATTATTCGCTGTTCTGGTAGTCTGTATGTTTTTTTTACCACACAGCTGCTTTTTTACCAACTATTCAACAATTAACATGGAAAACAAACGATATGGAATTTGGTTAATGTAGAACTAGCTAACCTACCATACTATCCATTTAAATAAAAATAACCATATAATAGTTTACTATATAAATATTTCGATTGAATCGACTGTATGTCCGACCCGAATGTTGAACCGAATGTGGACTAGGTAATGATAAATTTATTAATATAATAATTCCGACCCATGCCTCTGTTTTAAACGATATTGTCAACCGACTGACATTTATGTCGCAAAAGTTATAAGAGTTACACTACTGAATACTGAACTAATTGCATTATATACTATCTTGGTCTACTGGAGACATCATAACTACATAAATATATTATTAATATTGTATACCTTTTGACCACTTATGCGGCGGTGTGTTGCTGCTAGGGTTATATTAATCATTTATACTTAATATTGTAATAACTAGGCACATTTACATCATTACATAATATTATTATATAACGAGGGTGGGCGCTGATACCTATATTACAAGATATTAAGTTATCTTAGTTTGGGTTTTGGCTGCAACTGCATCATACAACTTTATTTACCTTAAGGATTATTTAAATTGTAAATCCATATTTATAACTTCAAGGTGCAAATAAACTATTTTAATTTGATTTTAAGTTTATATTGTCAAAAGAGGTAAGGTTACATTAGAGAAGTTAATATGGTCGTTATGTTTCCTTAATTTTTTTAATTTTCCACGCAACTTTCTTATTTTTTTCTTTCATAAGAACCTTCTCCTGACAATAACGAACACAATTAAAAAATCATTGGCGAAACCGGTCCAGCCGTCCATGCGTGATGCCGTGACCAAGGGAAATAGGGGTTCATTTTTATATATATAGATGTATTTCTTTAAATTAAATTTCTTCTCATAACATGTGGCCTAATCGGATAATGATACGTACCTAAATCGAAAGCATTAGGATAGGTAGGTAATCATTTATAAAAAAAAATCACCAACACTCAATAATACCTTTGCTGAGACCTTAATGTTGATTGTTGGAAAATATGTGGAATATTAGAAAAACGAGCTATCATGGTATTCGACTTTCCTTTACAGATAAAGTGATAAGATTGTTAAAGAGTAACTTTCTGCATCTCAAATGAACCAAGGTAGATTCAACAATTAATGAGTAGGTATGCGGTGCAATGACACGATCAAATTCTTACAAACAATGATGGCTGCCAATGCGTTGGGTACATAAACACGATACATCTCAGTTTTGCACCGGCCACATTTTAAACTTTGTTAGGTCAACTTTTAAATTGGGGTCGTATGCGGTCAGTCTACGCTACGAACGGACAGATCTACGAACCTGGTGGTACCTGTGAGTCGTGACCCCTATTTTATTCTTAAATTGGTGTGAGTATTACAATATATTCGTATGTGATCTAAATAATCAGTTCACAAGATGTCTGCGCGTCTTGTGCTGTTATACAAAAACTGATCTGTGTGCAGGTATGCTTAGGTGTAGACCTTAATTTATTTGCAGGTGAGCGAGAGAGTAAAGAAATGTGACTGAGAATGCAACCGGTGCAGCAACTTTTCTTAATATAAACTTCGTTATAAATGCCTGACTTTATTATATTTAAGAGGCAGGTACATTTTTAAACCATATTATTATTCCACTGACCACAGACTAAAGTCATATTTATTAAGCTCTTCCACACACTCGAAACAATTCTATAATGTCAGTGCATTCATGGTTTTATATTATAGAATTGATCTACTAGTCGTCTCAAAATCAAGACTTCTCCTTCTTTATATCTTATAAATCATACCCAGATGATATTTCAGAAATAACTTTTGATAAAACATATTCTAAACTAAATAAAATCATATTGTGTAATTGTAATGTAACTCTTTAGTCCGATTCGCACTTATTTAGTCTATAGGTACTTATATATTAACTATCATTATATTGCAAATCGGAATACACCGTCTGACATGTATATTAAATAATCACATAATAATGTTGGAATTTTGAATCAAAGTTAGGTTCTTTATAATACAATAAAACCACAGACAATAAAAAAGAGTCTGCGTTCACTTGGAAAATCTGAGATTACTTATGGTTTTTTGCTCAAAGCATTTGTTCTTTGTTTCAAAATACGAAATAATACTCATTTTGTTGTGCAGCTCAAGGGTTATAAAACATGATAGCACTAATAAAACCTTTTTTAAATATTTCATCATAATTATTAATTATTTTTCTTTTGTTGTATGTTTATTTTAATAACTATAATAAAGCTATTTAAATAAAAATAAAACCCTTCATTTAAACGATGCCTTTTAACATATTTTTTTCCATTGTAATAGGTAAGTAGGTACCTACCTACCCTACCGAAGGACCCATGTTAAAGATCCTTGAATCCTCGTGTGTGGTACGTTCGATATCCACTTTAACGATAATCGGCCACCGTTTTGCGTAAACTTCGTTATTACGGGCGGCGGGAACGGACATTTGTTGTACATTTTTATTTTAGAATGTGCAAACAATGCCCTTTCTTTGAACACCAGACCTGTCCTAGTACTTTACGATAGCATTTGTAGTTGCTGAGAAACCACCAAACATATTGGCAAACATAATAATAAAGTTTTTTATAATACTAATAATAATACTAATAGTATACCTAAAAGGTAATAATAGATAATAAGCGTAAATCTGTCTCGCACTTGGTATTATGTTTATTTAATTTGACCTTGCATGTCAGAGATGAATTGTCTCCGATTTCCGTACCTTACCTGTTACAATAACACTACAGCCAGGCAAATTAACAAAAACGTAAGGCGAAATTCCTTTAATTGGGTATTATAACATGATGATATAACTTATGTATTTTATGTCTACACCTCTAGAAAGGTGTCTTGTCCTGTGAGAAGCCACTGACCGCAACGACTCGCCAATTGGGTGAGCCGACGATACACTTGACCCCGCAAACTCTTAAATTATCTTTTGTTACCTATCGTCTGTCCCCTGAGTCTACCGTGTCCGTTGCTAAGGGACCTAATGGGCCTTGTATTAGTGTTGTTCGAATTCATCACTTAACACTATATATATTGGCTTTGCTTTCACTAGACAATTACAGCTGATAGTTTGTTTGTAAAATAATAAAAGACACATATAGAAGTAAACACCATAGAGCATTTTATCATACTTTATTGATTTTCTATGTAGAAATGCCAATGATTTAGAGATACCTTGTTAAGAAAAAACAAATATTAGAGAGCCATCGCGTATACGTTCATTAATTAGAATACAATGAGACGAGAATACCTAAGTTAAGAGAAGAATGAAGAGAGCACGCGGTCTCAGTGTATCGGCTCCAATGGCACGACGATATTATGGATATCAGGAAATTACTTACTACACTTTTGATTTAATCTGATAATATGAGCACAATACAGTTGTATAATGTACTTAATCTCCTTGTCTACTGTTATAATGTCTCCATTACAATGAAAAGTAGGGATATCTGAAGTTTTCTGAACAAAGTGATATAAATAAATATAAACAAAAAAATAGGGATGAGCCAACTAAGCAGCCAAAATTCAGTACAAGAAAGGTTTACAACTTTCCCAAATGTCAAGCCTACAAACAAATTAAGACAGCTGATATAAACAGAATAACAAAAGGAACCCTAAAACTCGAACGCCTAAAATCTAAGAATCCAAGGTGGTCCCGTAATCTGGTCTTGATGTAACAATAGCTTGCATCTAATAAAAATAACGGTTATTTCAGCTGTTACGATGTCTACCAATCTAAAGAGTATACACATGTATACACACAAGTAGCATCTTCGCTATATAGCGCGGCGCCCTATGCACATCATTACGTGATTAGCAATTACCTAACCGAGGTCTGCGGAGCTGCTTATATCTGAGGAATGGGCAATTATCTTCGACGCTACAAGTAGATAGCCATAAATAATTTACGATTGCTGCAGAATCTACTTGGCACACAAACTCGTTGGCAGAATTTTATAATTAAAACAAATTGCTTAAAATCTCGTCAACCAAAATCCCGGATCCCGACAGTGAAATGTTGCCAGATCCTTTTGATTAGGACATGATAATAATAAACAACTCAACATTCAAACATGGGTTTGCATAATAAGGAAAACTTAAGGAAGTCAACAGTCGGCGACGTATGTACTAGTTATTTTCAATAAACTACGTAGGTATATCTGGTAGGTACTTACGCAGTATGATATTTTTGACCTTATTTCAGCGTGGAACCCGTCACTTGTCCGGAATTGTCAACTTAAGGCTGGTTTTGTATTTTATGGTAAGCTCTACCTACCTTAGCAAAATTTTATTAAATTTCATCTAATAACATTTTTAATTAGGTTTTATAGCGGTTCGGTGATCTGGATCCCTGTAGGTCACATTTAACCTCACCAAACTGAAAATTCTTACAACTTTGGAAAGTGAAATCACGATCTGAGTAACCTTGATTCTCGCACATTTTAATTACCTAGTTACCTGAAACCCTACAATATTACAAGATGATATTCCCTCGTATTGAAGGATAATAAGAACTTCTTAATTGATATTTCGATTTACTTATAAATGTTCGTTATTTGAGTTAATAAGTTGCTTGTTGTTTACATTATTTTAATTGAAGTGCGCACTCACTATCTTCATCTCTTTATTTATTTATTTCTCGGCAAGTACCACCTCGTGGTTTCGCTCGCATATCCATGGTAAACAGAGAAGCAAAGCCTTCCTTGTTTAGTCAGGTGTGGCTCTTTCTGGTACAGCAACCGTCGAGGATTAAAATGCTGAGTGAACAAAAAAATTGACACCAAAATTTTTAATTTTTCAGTTCTTATTTCGTCATAAAAGTGTATTGGTGGTCCTAGTTGTACAAGCATTGCCTAGCAGGGCCTCCACTGTATTTCAAAATCGCAAAGATCTGTTTTCTACCAGGATTTGATGGTCGCCGAACCAAAATGTCTATAAACAGGAGAGTTGAAATGGGATGATGTACATTACATGTACCCACATTTGACGCCGTAATAGTGCAATTCGATTAGTTTTCAAAGTAACGAAAAGTTATATCCCTTGAGTGAAAAGAATAGTTACAGTAAGTATAAGTAGTTGATAAGATGATCATGCTTAGTAATCCTACAGTTATCAAACCATGTTAGTGGACCTACGCCAGAAAACATGGGTTTCGATGAAAAATTGCAAATAACATGAGGGTCAATATCATAAAGGAAAATAAATGCAGTATTCAGTTAGTCGGTACCCACAATAAGTGAAACTAAAGTATAATAATAGCAAGGTTGCAAACGGTCCGAGATTTATATAATTATCCAATAGAGTGCGCGAGCACCGAGAGTGTTTGGTTGGTACGGCAGGCGACTGCGGCACACCGAACGACATGTAAGGCAGGCGCGGATAGTCACACTGCGCGCACGTGGACGCGCGCCCTACATGTACTTATGTGACCGGCTCCGACTCTGCGATCGTCCACACTAGTCCACAGTAGCAGTGTAGATACGTACCAATTACCTATCTAATACCGCTGCAGTCACCGTTTTTAGGGTTCCGTACGCAAAGGGTGCCCTATTACTCCACTGTCTGTCTATCCATATTTATCTATCTCCTGAACCGTAATAGATTGTTCAACTGTATGGATTGTTGACTGTTCAAGTTTTCACTGAGTGTTTAGTTCTATTATGACCGCTATAACAAGTTAGAAATTAAAGGAGACTTTTCTTGTATGGGGAAACAATAAAAGTGCCTTTTCGGCGTTTTGATCAATAATGTACAGTGGCACTTGGCTTGTTTACTTTTCTATATAGATGGGTAGTAGGATACATAGGGACATGTCGGTGTCTACAGGCAGCAAACTCAGGGTACTCAAGTTTTGATACCATGATATCTTTGTAGTTGATTTGTATGGAACCTAATGGCGTTTTTTTTTTCGGTTTTATTCTTAATTATAAGATTTACCTATTATTGACTTGTACACCTTGCCAGTAGGCCATAAGTTGATCTGGAAATCAAATCCTAACCTCCGGTTCCTATATAGCCGAGCTTTGTGCCAATCTAGCACTGAGGCGAATAAATAATAGGGACCTTTGAAGTTGCTGTTTTATACATAGTACGTTTTAATTCTAGTTTATCTATGATCTGGCGGGAATTGTTACTTAATTATAATTTTTATTTTAAAAGCTTTGAATTCTATTTTCGAATTATGACAAATGCTTATTGATTAATGTTTTGGGGTTACCAGATTTGTATCTTTTGTTACATTAGAAATACAAGTATTTATTGAATACGAGTACTCTCGCTCGTGGTAGTAATGCGGCGCAAACGGCACGCGATATCAACTAGTAACTCACGACGAATTAAAGGCGATTGTGGAAGCTGATGATACTCAATCTACGACTGAGTTAGCGGCAGCTTACAACGTTAGCATCAAAACGATCTTGGTCTATTTGCGTCACATTGACAAGGAAAAAAAGCTGGTCAAATGGGTGCCACACGAATTGAATGATCGCCAGTTCACGTCGAAGCATGACTTTCGTTGTTCAACAGACACGAAGGGATTTTGAACCCCACTGTCCCTTGCGACAAAAATTGCTATTTTTATGCTCATTTTTATGCTCATCCTGTTGTATTGGGCCTTGGTTCAACACCTAGGCAATGCCCAAAATGAAAACCTTCTTGGTAGAAAACATACATACTTTACCTCCCAAGAGGCAGTACAAATTGCTTTATAATAGCTCTCAGTTGACTTTTTCAAGAGGGGCACAGATAAATTTCCACTTCGCTAGCAAAGATCCATCGATACATAGATTAATAAATAAAAAAAAATTACTGTTTTTATTTTCTAAACGGAAATTTCCACACCTAATGGACGGCAATTTCCACATCGAATGGTCCAGGGCTGCTGCATCCAGGCGGATGACTATGTTCAGCAGTAAGCCTTGTATATTTATTTACATTTACTAGGCATTATTGTTAGACTACAGAGAAATGATAAATATGTGAATTATTTGTAATAAATATAAAATTATCTAGCTAAAACCATATAAGTTAAAATCCTGTTAAACATCGAGGTAAGCAAGCGGAAATATGTTAATCTATAAAAATGCATTACCATTTATCTTAGAATAATTTATCATAGAATCTTCAAAGAGTGTGGACTTAGATAATATCATAATAATAAAAAGTAATATTCTATAATATATTATATAGCCAGGCATTTATATAACTACGCTAGAATTTCAATGTGTGTAAAATTGAATTAAATTTCGTGTGGTAAAATATGTGAATATGTATGAAAATTACGGGAAATTGAACAGTCCATCACCACCGGCCACTTGATCCCAAACAAAGGAAAGCTTACAATATAGAGGCAACCAGACCCTTTAAATACTTCCAATTTAAAAATACGAGTATTATTTCTATATCTAAATGCAGATTATATTATATTAAACATGAATATCGAAGTTATGATCTATGGCGCAGCAGATATGCTATCTCTAACCAATCTTCTTACGGAACATACATTTGCTATATTAATTACATAGCTTAAATGATTGAATACCAATCCTAAGCTCTATTAACTTACTGTTGTAGTGTTTCGTTGCATTTCATATTACCTACAGCAAATTTGGCAGGATTTTTACATTCGACTTTCATTGACTACTGGCTGCAAGGTGTAAAAGTGCAAATGGTCATCGGTATAGTCTTTTGTCGCCTCTTACGTAGGCTTAAAGATCAGTTGGAATGTAGTATTCGACAAAGTTTTTATTATTCGTCGTAGTAGTAGTACAGAAATAAATAAAAATCCCAAAATTATTTTTTGTACCACACTAAAATAACTGTACAGTAGGAGCAGATATCCTAACATGGGTACATTGTATACATATTAGTAGGTACTAGATATAAACGTAGGATACTACAAGCGCAATTCATGCTTGTTGAGTGCAATAGTAATAGCGCACGGACTGAATGTTCTCGTTATGCTGCATATACCTATGTATGAATGCAGAATTGGCTAAGTGGCTGCCTTGTGTTTACTATATTGCATCGAGCATGCATTCTCACGTTGCGAGTACACATCGGTTCGAACCTCCAACCAACTATAAATAGAACTCTCTGTGCGTTGCAGAGTAAAGAAACAGTCATTAAACCATGATGTTAATAAAACGATATAACGTGGCACCCACCCTACACTATTCTTGGAATGGCACTTAATAAAAGGAAGAAGCTGATTTGCATTTTTATGAACAAGGAAGGTGAAGTGAAGTCATCTTCATTAATCCGTCTGAACTCATTGCTGAATAGTTGTAGGTAGGTACATAGGTACTTACTACAAACTTAGATAAATTATTCTTAAATCAAATATACATGGTCATTTCTAATTCAGTGTCAGTGCTTGAAGGAGGTAGGAAGTACCTACTATTATAATAAATATGATTATAATATTCATCCGGTACTAATAATCCTAACTAATTTATTGTTACCTTGATCAACGACAGCTCCATCAATCTTAATGAATTTTGTTACGCCCATAGCCTATTGTTGTCGTTGTAGTACCTAGCCCTTGAAATATGGGATTCTACTCTTTCAATTATAAAATGTTCTATGGTCAAGTGATTTATTTTAATGTCATTAAAACTAAAAAAATGGTGTTCACTTAAAACCAATTGAGAATATCAGTCTCTTTTTGGTGCGGGGAAGAGAAATCCCAGAGACCCCAAAAAATAACGTTTATTAGTCATCAACTTCACAAATTTAATAGGTACTTTAACAAAACAAGTGGAAATAAGCTTAACCATGATTGTGGATAGGCAAGTCAGAGTCACACAACCACTGATTCTTCTCGGATTTGAATAAATATAGGATTATGGAAGACAAAATTGACAGTGATTTGGCAATTAGCTACTTATTCGTGACCAGCAGTATAGTTCGATATAGGTAGCAATGTTGATACCGATCTTTCGATTCATCAATCTAAATTCATTACTTCTGATCTATAGGTCTTTGGAGTTTCATTATATTAAAAAACAGCGATTTATTTACAATATCAAACCTTGAATCATTAGTAAACAACGTGAATTAAATTAATTATTTAAAATATAACGTGCCGGTTCACGGAGTTTAATGAGATGAGTAACATTTGAACTCCGATACGCATCTACACGAGTACCTATACATAACTTTGATATTCGATGACAATACGTATTCACAATCGCTTATTGATAAAAATGAATTTCACTGCCATTAACCGCAATGAATGCAGCACTTAGGAAATGAAAAAAACAACACATTTGAGGGATACGTATCTTGTATCTATGGGCGGAGCCGGGAATCGGTGTCGGGTTACAATCTTACCCTTCGGTATAAAAGCGCTAAAACGACTCGAGTTACGCACATTCGACGCACACCTAACTCAAATAATAGGTACCGCGAAGGACTACTTCAATGTAACAATTCTTTTTTCAGAACAACTACCATGTTGGTAGGAAAAGTTGTGCAGTTTGCTGCGTTAGCGGCGGCTGTTCTTTGGGAGAGCACGACAGACGCGGCCTCCTCAACAACCGTCAAATTCTGTGGTCGACAACTCGGAGAGATCATGAGTAGAGTATGCCACGCATACAACAGCCCTTCGTGGGACGTTCCTACAGGTAAATTGCTATATGTCTAATAATTGCCAAATTAATTCAAATGTCCAATAAAAAATAAGAAGATACCAAGTTTGAACCACTTCCATTCACAACCGTTAGATTTGCAAATCTTTTCACTAGCTACAAATTTACTTATTAGACATTAGATATCTCGAATGACCTTATACAAAAGTACCCTAAAAATAACATCCGCAAAGCAACAGGGTTTATCGTAAACATTATAGTTAATAACAACAAATAATAATAAGAAAGGTCATTCACGAGATAATAAGGTACCTACGAGTAGGGAGGTTTATTAATTATATTGACAACTTTACACAGAACTAGTGTCAAAATATTATTGAAAATGTTATTTATAAATTAAACTCACCACTTTAAATAATAACGTTCGTGTTGTAATTTGTTGTGCCTACCTATAACTACACATCGACTAGATAACCTCCGTTGCTTATCCCAAACAGCAATAAATCAACTCACAATATGGTAAATATAGCATCTGCCCATGGATTCCCAGGGATCTGAAGTTTTTCCGGAATAAAAAGTTTTTTATGTCCCTATACATGTCATAGGCTACGTAACAATGTCCCTTTCATTACGACTGCGAAACAGTAAAAAACTCACTTTTAATATAAGTATGCTATACCTAAGTATAACAAATTGGACCCAGAAACTTAAAAAATAAGATGGGATTTTTTGTTACAGTTCTTATCACTAAGTGTTAAGGACATTGACATAAGATTAGCTAACATATACAATACAAAAATAATATAATTATCATGAAATGTCTTGAAAAAAAATTGCCTGTCTATCTACGTATTGCTGGTTCTTCTCAGTTAACCGGTGGTAAGTTTAGTAGGTTTCATCTTCACACCTGCCCTTTAAATTGTTTTTATTTTATTTGAATGAATATTTTATGTCAAATACTGTTTTAGTAGTAGAGCAGCCAGGCGCGACAGTGCGGAGGAGACGGCAGCTCGGAGGTATCGCGGACGAGTGCTGCATTATCGGCTGCACGTGGCAGCAGCTCAGTGAATATTGCTCAATCAGTGCTTAGTAAGTTCATCATAAAATACACATTATTTTTACACTTATTATCATTTATTTTAAGTTATTTGTTTGTATATATTTAGAGTAAACCGATAGCCGACTCGGTTCAATTCTTATCATTAAAACCTAAAAAAAGATATATTCATACATAAACACTATCCAATATTAAAATGTTACTTTTATTGTAGGATTAGTAATTTAATGACAATGTAGGTCACAGAATTGATATAATAAATAATTCGCCACGAGGCACGGGCGTTGTTTTTAATCATTTATGAAACTCATAAACAAAGCGTTGATGCGTTGAGCATGTACGATGGTTATTAAATCGGAAATTTGCCCTTCTGTAAATTTATTTGACATGATGTTATTGAAACCTTTTGAACTATTGAATTCTTGGTTTAGGTTATTTTTTATTAAATCAATACTTATAGGTACCTACATTCAAAACGGCAATTCCATAGATAAAAATACCATACCATACCAATACCATAAAATCGCCATATTTCTATAAGACGGAGAGTTAACACTACAGTAGATACAGGTTGTCTTTCCATACTTACGTATAGTTTTTACGAGTATTGGTACACTAAAAGGCATGTAATCTTCAATAGTTCCGAATCACCACTGGAAGAGCTGGAGGCTCACATTATCGCGGATCGTTCAGCCGAGCAAGAAGGAAACGTAGGAGCCGGGGCAAAGAGCGGCACGGGAGCGTCAGCATCAGCGAGGGCGGCGGGGGCAGCAGGCGCGGCGCGAGCGGCGGCGGCGGCGGCTCCGGCGGCGGTAGGCAGCGCTGGGTACACGGGCGTGGCGGGGGCGCGGCGCGAGGTGGGGAGCGCACGGAGTCGCGGGTACGGCCGGCCACGGGCGAGGGCCCGCCGTTGTTGGTGCCGGCGTAAGCGCCGCTCGGGCCGACGGCGATCCTCCCTCATGGGTAACATGGTGTGTCTGTGTCTTCGCCGCTGACTTACTCTCTTATTCGAATCTCTGAAGTGATGGGAAACCTTTTCTTTCCAACTTACTTAATAATAGTAGAGGTACAAAGCCCACACTATATGGAGACGAAAGAGACAAAGAAGGCGGCGAGTAACATATTAACCCTCATATTAACGCTTATTTTGCATGCATGTACTTTTACTAATAAAGATATAACAAAATCAGTCATCGGTGTATAAATTAACTGAATATTCATAAGCATGGCATGAATAATTTTCTGAATGATTTGGCATGGATCTTTTAAGACTTTATAAAAATAATTAATGAGCTTCCCGCATAAATGTGGTCTTCTTCAATCTGAATTTTGTTCTTTTAAATCTTAACTTAACACTTTGTTAAGCCTGCAGGATGTTTGTGTAATGCTCTCGGAATTGAATTTGAAGACCATATATAATGAAACATACTTTGACGGTTGTCATCACAGTAATAGATTGACTTCAACGATTTCGAGTATTGTACAATCACTTGCTGAATTTTACATCATAATCAAATATATTTAAATTAACTCTCAAAGGTGCCAATATTGTGTCCAATTGGCTTAAACTATCATCACTACTGACCGGCTTATCAAAATGTTTTGACAGCCTAAGCATTCCTATTGATATAGGCTGTATTGCCGGGTGAAACAGTGGGATGGGTCTTAAATAGTGTTTTCACAGTTCTTGAGCTTATGATGTATTTATTGTCCGCAGGGCCTCGTAAAAAATGCAGCACGCGCTGCGCCCGTGGTGGGCACCGTGTCACCGCTCATAACCTGGGGCAGAACCCTCAATACTGACTTGCCACCAGCGGAACGAGATCGATACGCCTACGTTGTTTCCAAATAATTCACACCTTCAATTTTAACTGGTCGATTACACGAACCTAAATCAATGAAGCATCACAAGCCGTAGACAAGACCTGGCTCGGAATCAAGCCAGGTTGGAGTCAAGAAATTTTCCCAGGTACAATAATTTAGTGTTCATAGATATATCAATGTATGTAGTTATTTTAGTTGTCGCAACCGATGTGTTGAAAGTTCAGCAGGATATTTTTAAAAACAAACAATATTTCATCTATTCAATAAAAACTGAACCTTCATTGTGTATCCTGTGCAAACCTATTGCCTATATAAAATACCCAGCTCATATTACTGATGAAAAATAAATATAATATGATCTACGTAATTGTGAAATGTAAATAGAATCGATCATGTTCTGAAATCTTCTGAGATTTACTTTGATGACATGGAACAATACTGATGTGCCATTAATAACAATAATTTTATTTTCTACCGAGCACAGTATAGCTTTTTTCATTATTTGATTATAAATGATTTATTGTCAAAAACGATTGAGCCCTGAGCTTCTCAATGTGGGACTCACTCACTTACAAATTTAAAATTGGTCACAGCGCTACCACAAGATACTAGGTATAGTAGAAAGCCTCTTAATAAATTACAAAATCTCTTGCTGGTGGTGAGTTAGTTCAACATTTAATATTTACCATTTACATAATTACTGTGTAAACAAAACATTCAAATGAGTTTAATAACTCAATGAATAAACATTTTACTACAAAACCACAGCTGTCACAAATAACCATATCTAATATAATGGAAATACTCTTAGTGCTGATCTATAGAGGACTATACCTTGACGCGGTACATTTTACAAATTACCACATTTGTTCCTTTACAAATCTTGTGAAATTGTATTAATAAATATTTAAGGCTAAGAAATCGCTGTCATTGGTCCCGATTCCGCTAAGCATAAAACTAAACTTAAATCTTTAAACATCTCTTCTTCCCATATAGTGAAAATGAGTAAGAAGATATTTGCTTCTGTCAGGTTGAACAATTTGTTTCGACGCGATTTGAATGCACACAGCACATGTTATAAACACTATGGCAAACCATTGTTTGACAAAACTAAACTAAACAAAACGTAGACTTGAATCTTATTAAAATTGGATAAGATGTAGATTGAATTAAATTTATCGATGCACAACAGAATCGGCACCAGTGACTTAAAAGTTTCTTCCTCAGTTCACTATCACATTTAATACTTTCATAATATAAATACATCACTATTTTTTCATGTTAAGTTTTGTTTAAGAAGAAATCTCCTACCTTATAAGAATTAAAGATCTCTAAAATATCTGTGATAATTTCAACTGATAAACGTAAATCGTTAATTTATGTCTTTTTAGTGATGTCAATGTGCAGTCAATTGTTATAATAAGAATTATTTTAGACAACTCAGTATAAAACATTTTTTATTTGCTTGACATTCAAATGTAAATATTTCAAAAGTTAATACTTCTTTGCAAGATATATTTTTTTACTATATATTCAATAATTTTTATATTATATACGTAACATTTTATAAGTAATATACTGTGTGTGTGTGTGTACATTTTATTAAGGCTGTTTAACTGATTTTATTTGAGGGGTTAAGAAATAATGCTTATTATTTTAATTAACTGTACCAGTGGAATGTATTTCCTTACAATACTAGGAAAATATATGTATTAAGAGTTAATATAAGTAGATGTAAATTTAACTGATTTAACTTTATGTGACTGATTAAATGAATGCTGTATTAAAACTAAATTTTTCTATTTGAATGAGCACCAATAATGCCCTGCAAATTTCACATATTATATCAATACATTTATGTTACATAATATTTAAACACTTAAACTAACCCAATGTAGGCTTACTGACATCGGAATGTCATGAATGACGGAGGCTGGCACTGAAAACCAGTGCTTTGTCGAATTTATTTTTCGGCACAGCAAAACGCTGAGTTGCCGGCCTCGGAAATGTGGCGTACAAATTCCAAACATATCTTTATTATTTATTTTTCGTGTCGTACTCATAGTTTCCTATGTTCTTTATTATTTCTCAATATTGTTTCGTTATAAATGTATTTTTTTTAAATGCTAGTTTTATGTATAGTGCTGTCTTTATGTATATGACAATGTTAATCTTCTTTGCGTACGGACGTATTTCTTATAAATAAACTCAAATTCTATTCTATTCAATTACAATAAAATTTTATAAAGTGACTACGCCATACATTTTTACAATCCTTATTGAAGAGAAAATTTATATGGGAGGGCTTTGAAATACTGATCCGCAACCTAATTGTGCGACGAAAAATTAAGGAATGACAAACACAATCTATGCTATTCAAAAGTGATTGATGAATAATTATAATGTTTCCCGTAATACAAGTATTTTTAAATTCAAGATGACTATAATAAAGCCTGCCCGTGTAAGTTTACAATTATAGATATGACGGTACCCAAGATCGAGGTTATTTTGCTTGGGCTGTTTGCACTACTCTTAAGGTTGGTTGATGATGAGGTTAATAATGTCCTTAGTATATATAAAGAAACACCCACATGGAAAGAAGCACATAACATTAGATAAGTAAGATAGGTTGGTGACAATACACGATTAGCTAACGACCAAAATTAATATACGATTCCGATTTAAAATCGCAAGATTGAAGTAGAATTTTGATATAACGTGTATTAAAATTACTGTCAAAAGGTTCATCAATCCCTGGATTTTCGATCGGGATTGCATATTGATTTTTGCCGTAAGTGACATCATTCCAAATCCAAATCAAATAGTAAGGACGCGACAAAATGAGAATTTCTTATATCCATAGTCACCCCCTGACATAGGCATAAAATCATATCAAATGAAAGGGTTAACTAATAAGAAACAAATTAACAGACTTGGGTACTTTTTAATAACACACTTATTATTAATATAATTTCAAACTCAAATTTAAGTATCTACGCACATTTGGTAAATAAATAAATCCCTTACTTACTCCTGTTTTAGTTTGAACTAGAACTCTGTTTAGAATAGTCTAGAACTATGTGTCATTTACAATTCTCCGAAAAATATGCAGTCAGATAGCGGAAACCCCATCTAAATCGGATCAATTATTTATATCAAAAATTTGAAGTACCCATTTTTGTTAAAATGTGAAATGTTCATTCATGGTCAGTATAAGCATTCCAAGCACTAAGTTCAATAGACAATGATTGGTTATTTAGTGCCTGCCAAAGTATAGATATTCTTTACATGAGATAAACATATTGCGAATAGTCAGTAAGCAACGTTCTTTCTTTCAACTAACGAGCTTTCGTGGGGTGCGCTGCGTAATTAGTAAAATTAAATTTGAAAATTATAAATTAATAAACAGTTTTCCTTAAAAGGTTTTATAGAAAGTCCTTAATAGAATATTACTATAACAAAACAAAAAAGCAATAAGGATTGTCATAATTTTCAAATTTGGTCTAAAGGAACCGTAAATTTGCGAAGGTTTTTCACCGACCTATTATTAATGCATATCTCTATAAATATATTAGTCATCTTAAGTATTTTATTTAGACAAAAATTGCCCTTTACACCGTCTAATTTAGATTAATATCTTAGGAACTATCACAAAATAAAAATAACTCGCCCACCAGAGGTTATCCGGCTATAGATAGTGCTACCCGCGCCAAGCCATCATCATTTCATCATCTAGGTTTAAGTTAAAATGTAAAAGTAGCCAAGAATTCACAAATAAGTAATGTTTTTTTAATCTATATATACACATTCGTTTTTATTTACAGAAACATAATCATTGTACACAATTGGCCCAATGAATCTTACACATCAGATATTTGCTTATCAATCAATTGATGAACCTGATTTTGCTTTAGTTAAATAATATTTTTTAAATAAAACATATTTTGCTATCAAAATTATTACTAAACATGTAGCTAGTCATAGGGGGCCTTTATCATTTCCGTTTTTATTTGTATCTAGATCATTTGCAGTGTGAGTACTGCTGTCTTTTGATGGTAGCAACTGGAATCTTAAAGTGTTACCTTTTACTCTTTTCTGGACCACTTTTCCCATAGATTTGATGTGCCTCTCTATTACTGAGTAAATCCTTTCCTGAAAAGAATAAGGAAATATTCTTTAAATATGATCATACCTGTTATTAAATATTGTCATTTAATAAATATGTAGGTATGCTTGTATCAATATTAGTGCAGGGACACCAAGAACCAAATATTTTAATATTGTGTTTTTACCATAACTGGTTTCAAATACAAAACATACATTTCTTATTAGGTAATTTTTATCTTAATTTTTGTTTCCGCACCAAAAATTAAACGTAAAATATAAATAAACGAATAAGGTTTAAAAAAATGGAAGTATGAGTATGACAATTCAATTATTTGATGCCATTAAGCATCAATCTGATTGTAGAACCGACTGGGGGATAGTGGAACTCTTCAGTAGCGATTAGTTAACCCCACCCGCAAGGTAGGGCTCATTAGTCAAATCATATATATTGCATTTGGTAACGCGTCTGATGATAAAGCCGGGAATCTGCAGTGGCTACTAGTAAACCTCTCGATTTAGGACTCATTGGTTTTGACGAGTCTGAAAAAAATTTGGTAACAAACCCTGGTTAAAATTATTTTACCTACAGGTTGTTCTTTGTATCTTAAAGTATACATGGTACCTATGTTTGGAGAAGCAATATTTTGTTTTCTTATATTTGTTACATTATAGTGCCAAAAGACTTCGGAGTGTAATGGCTGTGACATACAGATAATACAAAATAATAATAGTTCCACTTATTGCCATTTGACCAGGTGGCAGCCGACGAAACCCATAGCCTCGCCATCGATGTCCGTCGGCATCGTGACATTCTACCCAGAAAAAGCAGCCAAAGCCACCTCACAAACCAATCCCAAAGTTATCAATTCATCAATACAATCTTCCCAGAAACTGTCTACAAGTCATACCTGGTACATTGTTGGATTGTGGAAGATTTCATTGCTCCATTAAAATTAACATATACAAACTTTTAATATCAACAGTGTAACTGTGGTCCCAGCTATGATCACTGACTGGTCGGAGATCTCATACTTACCTCCTCCTGAGCATACCATTATTAGCATTTAAGATGTACAGTGGACCCCCGGTAATCCGGCCAGATCTAAATCGGCACCAACTGTAATCCGCATGCCAATCATTGTTGAATGTTGCACAAATATTATTTTGGTATTTTTTTTATTTGCAGTTCAGAGGGAATCTTATCATTTTGATCTGTAATTTGTTAGATTACAAGGTACTCTTTGTCAAAATTCTGGACTATAGGGGGTCCTAGACAGTACTCTCTAATCTGACAAATTCGATAGTCTGGCACTGTCCTGCAAAGTGTTGGTTGAATTACTGGGGGTCCACTGTATTTATTTTATTTTAAGCTCTTTATGTAAATGTTATTACTGATTTAACCTACCGATGTTTGCATTGATGCAGTACCATCTCCAATCCCAGTTATAACTACCCTCACTTCATACTGCTTTTCCAGCAATTTCAACATCTTCCTTACTCCTGTCATGAGGTCATTCTCACCTATCCGAGTTGATAGTGTTAATAACTTATCACCCTTCACTTGGCTGTTCTGTTTAGCAACTTGTTTTTCTCTCCTTTTTTCAAGTTCTTCTGCATGATATTCTGCATTTGTCAACAACCTTTAAATGAAAATATTTCACTATTTTACTAATCAACAAAATATGATGAAATAATGTATAGCTAATCATGCAAGAAAGTGTCAACAACATCATTACATAATAATGGACTTAAAAAAATTCTAAATGATGCATTTTTTCTTTATTGTTATTGTCTACAAGTTCACACACAATAGAATTTTAAGTAAGTAACTGCATATATATAATTTTTTTAATGCATTCTCATAAAATTTTATGGTGATTTGTCCTCTTCAATTGATGAAATGAGAAATCACTCTAATATTTCTATCTATAATATTCCCTTAAGTTTCACTTTATTGACTTACACTGTATTTGTCTCATTATGTAACTATGTTCTTGTAATCAATGATGGATGATAAATATGGATTTTGAAGAGTTTACTTAAATACATTCAATTTGAGGAAAAAAACTACTTTGTAGTGGTAGCCAGTTATTTCTAACTTGTGATAAACCAAATTTCGAGGAATTTCTTACAGATAAATAGGGTAAAAATCAATGGTAAAATACTATTGCAAAAAGGGTTGTTACGCACATAAGCACAAAAATAATGTATTATTATTTTGAACGTTCCTACTTACTTATACACAGGCCGTCTAGTTTTTGAGTCTACATCTTGAATTTTTACAAGTTTCAACTCTCGCCTGAGAGATAAACTCTGGGCATTTTTTAAATCTGTTATACTAACTGAATTATCAGGGCCAATAAGAGTAATTCTGTTCTCAAAATGTTTTCTTACAGGTACATCCTTGCCGTCCGCGTTTATTCTGGTGCTTGTGCTTGCTGTTCGACATTCCAGTATTCTTCGTATACCAAATAAACCAATAAATTTATTCATGTTTTCAGATAAATCCTGAAGTTATACAAAATAATTTACAGCCAAACGTAACTTATAACTCACGATATTAGCACTTTTTTTCCAGATCACACACAAACAAATTACAAAATGAATTATTTTATAACATAAACGTCAAAAATAATTAAATGTCTTCTTATTTTCAAATTATGGCAGCCCAGGCCTTTTCATGAACTTATCTTTGCCAATTTCGAGATATAAGTCTATTATGTATACATATAAGTTTATGATTTAAATTAAGTTATCATTATCAATAAAGATTAAATTAAATTTGGTACCAATAATACATTTTTTTTTAAATCGTTTTTTGCCATCGCAGTAGCAATTTTTCCTTGCCTCTTTTGATTGAAAAAATCTGCTGGTCGAGGTACCAAGCGCGTCAATGCATTGTACTGCCTCTCCGAACAAATTAGGTGACCAAATTTCACCTAATTTTGGCAAAGGTAGAGGTCTAGTGACAACGGTGAATGTCGGAGAGCTTTCTAGGAAGAAAGCTCTTGTGGTTGACCTTCACCATGATTGTGTTCAGTTTTTCCCAGTACACATCCACAGTAATATTTGTACCGTATAGTAAATTGTGAGGAATCGCACTGGCAGCACTAGACCACTAAAGAATTACCTATGGAGGTAGAAGTAAAGGAGGACCATCTCAGTGTATTAAAAAGTGTCCGTTGAAAGGGAACAAATTAAGGTGGCGCTACTGTAGCAAGTGGAAAAATTTTAAATAGAGCGCCACAAATTATTAGAGTAGGATACCAAATTAGTAAAAAAGGAAAGAAACATTTCCGTTTTGTTACAGTGCATTTTTTTAAATTATTATAATATAAAGACTAACATGAGTATGGAATAAAATTATACAGTGTTTTTAGTACCCAAATTAATTATAAATAGCAAATAGAAAATAATTAAAGAATTACCGGAAACCATCCCAGCACACTTCACTCTGTTCATAACATTTCCACTTGCTACACGAGCGCTATTTCGGTAAGAATTCGAAAATTTGCTGTTTACAAGTGGACACTTTTTCGACTAGTCCCCCATACAAGATGGTCCTCCTTTACTTCTACACTCCATAGGATTACCGTCACTTTACTAGAGGGAAAGTTTACAAACCTCACCACGTATCACAAAGGGGGAGGAAGGAGTTAAAAAATGTTTAAATATCATCACATGATTAATAGACAGCCCCTTATAGCAACGATTATCACACCCGTAGATCGTCACCTTTAATTTATTGGTATCATTTTAAAATTAATTTAATGTATTTCTAATGCATTATTAAATTAACATTAGCTTTTTGCACTCCTTCTCCATCTAAACTTTAACTTTTCCATAATTCATACGCACGATATCATAAGTTTTTGCTTTACGTATTAATATTACAATGATGATGAAAACACGCAATCACTTGATAGGTCCGCAGTCCAAAGCATTGTTCCGCCTTTCTAATGAAGTTTCTATTAGTTCATTAAAGGGGCTGAAAATGATCTACTAAATCAAACGTTAAGTACCTACTTGAATCTGTCCAAAAATTGATTTTCAAAACCAAATGAATCGATTCCCGGCTAGTCGAATGATATTCCAACACTATTTCAAGACATCACCATTGACTTGGCAACACAAGGTCCTTTCTGTCACTTAGTTTGGTCAAGTACAGGCAGTAAAATGGTTTGTAGCATTAAAAATTAAATCTTTAATTATTTGATAAATCCTAGTGCTATTAAATATTGCTTAAATATTTTGTTTTCTGGTTTGATTTCAGTCTGCCCACAAGACATTTATTATCAAGCGAAAGCTTGCGAAAAAGCTGAAACAAAACAGGCCGATTCCCCAATGGGTTAGAATGCGCACAGGAAATACCATTCGGTAAGTTGTTTCTGTTGCTATATCCTCAATAACTCGTAATTTAAACCCGTCGTGGGTTCAATGCCTACTCAAGACAGACTGATTGAACATGACTATGTTTTGTGCCGGGTGTACATACATAATTATTGTATGTATACATCCAAATTTAGACTATGTCGTATAACCCTTATTATCATCATTGATTATCTGACACACTTAAAACGCTTATATACAAACTTTGTTTTGAACAGTACAGTGGAAGTATTGGGGTAGATATTGCGGCTTTCGTTCACCTGGCCCGTGATATTTTGCTACCTAAATACACATGTAAATTTAAGATTGGTGCTACTGCTGCCTTATGAAATCCTTATGTCATTAAATCAAACAAAAAATGCTTTTCTATTTGATATGCATTATCTTGGATTGTTGAGGAGTTGAGATTTAAATAATTATTAATTGCATATAATTTTGGATAACTATTGTGCATGGAGTTGACACCTACCCTAATAAAAAAATATATATCCAAACTACTCTGAAGGTAACCAATGGCCCCCTAGTATGTGAAGAAATAGTTATTATCCATTGAGAGCTGGCTATTTTAAATGACAAAATACCAATAGTACATTGATGGTTGACTCAAAGCCTTATGGTGCTTTTACATGTACAGAATATTTACAATAAATAGAAAAATCAAGTGACTCAAGTAGTTAAAACTTTTATTTTAGGATGTAAACAATGACAAGACTAGTCCTACATATCTTACTGATCTATTTCTCAATACAAATGTATGGGTGTGGTTTGTGAGACCTGGGAAGAACATTTTCGTAGGATAAAATTAGCCCATATGCTATTCCAATATATGTTCTATCTATGAACCAAGTTTTATCCAAATCTGTTGGGTAGTTTTTGCATGAAAGAGGAACATACATCCATACATACAAACATTTGCATTTATAATATTCGTAGGATGATAAGATTGAGTAGCAGAGCTCTTAGTGCAGTTTGTTCTGGGATGTTCTACCATTTCTGCTGTGAAGCAGTAGTGCTCTTGTATTTTGTTTTGGTTAGAAAAGTAATTAAGCCAGGAAATTACAGGCACATAAGACTTGACAATGATAAAATAGTACCAGTTTTCGCAATCTGACCATGACAAACATTTAAATGTCACCATTTTGAGACATTTTATATGAGTAGGTATGCAATAATGCATACAGAGCAATCAAAATACTATGTATTTATGTGGTGGATGAGCTAGTTTTATCACTAAAAGTATCAAACATTAAAATATTTTTTTTACAGTTCTGACCAGCCATTGTAATGGCAATCTTGTAGCATACTCCCTGTGACTGTCCTCCAATGGTACCCTGGTATGAGGCCTATAGGTTAATGCAATGTTCATTCAAAGTCCTCTTGTTATATAAAAAAAAATAGCTCATCCTGCATAATAATATCAATGTAAGGTAAAGATTTACACTAAATAATTAAATTGTTTTGGTTTTAGGTACAACGCTAAGAGGCGTCACTGGAGGAGGACAAAGCTGAAGCTGTAAACTGTACCTACTACTGTGTTAAGCTTAATAAATACTTGATAACTTATTTGTGTGTTTTACTAATAATTAATTTCATATTCAAATTTAAAATTTCTTATAGATTTCGACGAAACCTGTAAAAATTAAATAAAAAGTCGCAAATTCTGCGCAAAAAGTTGTGCTTGTGAAATAGAACATAAATAAGATATTTCTGAGTACAAATTCCAAACATATTCTTACATTTACCTATCGGCTATCCATTCTTATAAACAACTTTTGATATTGCAACTCTTGGAAGCAGTAAATAGTTTTCTTAGATCTTTACATTACCTTATCGATTAGCCGAGTTTTCTATCAGTCATATTCGAGGTGTGAGACAATTCCAAATATGAGTTTTGTCTTCTTTTTTAATAGTTAGGTATAGGTTCAATTAAACCGTCACGTACTTCGGTTATATTTATATAAAAATTCTAGCGTGTCATTAGGGGCTTGTAATAAATTATACAATAATGGCCAAAATTTCCAAATTTTAAATTCATTAACCATTGTGCAGTACAGAGCAGTGTTTTTCAATCTTATTGATTTCGCGACTACATTACAGGTTGAAAAATTCTGGCGACCCCCTTGTCACACAGATGAAGATAATAATGATTGTCTTTATTTATTAGTCTGTAAGAAGGCGCGAGAGGTGTCCAAGTAAGTACGAGGTAAGTTGGACGCCAGTTTGGGCGCGCTAATCTGAGACTGTCGACATTTTCCCTTCTGCCGGCAACCCTCTGACTAAGGCTTCGCGACCCACAGATTGAAAGACACTGGTATAGAGGATCCAGTATTACGTGATCGAGGGCACTCTGAAAATTTTAATGCCCCCTTAGCGTGTTTCATTTTAGATTGACCGTTAGATGAAGATTGACGCAATCTACGACTTAACGTGTGATGGTTGTCTGCAAATTGCCTTAGATGTGTGAGAGAGAGGGATAGATAGAAGTAGGCATAGAAATCGAATTATTTCCCTAACGGTGCGGTCAATATGCGTTAAGCCTAACGAAAACCCAATTTCCCTACGGTTCTTTGGTGGTACCGTTTATTGAAAACAATGTGTGTTATTTGGTCATGTTTTATGTGTAAATAAAAATGCATACTGAAAAAATAAAACAAATTGAGATGTATAAAACTAAGTTTATTTTGTATTTACAATTACTAGTCATCACCATGATTGAATCGACTGTAGGTACTTATAAAAATGTTATCACATTCGCTAATACTGTAAATGCACTGACAATGAAATGTTCGCAAGCTACTCAATCCCATGGAAAAATAAAACTACTGCTTTGTCAAATTACGTCTTCTTTGGATCCATTCTTTACTTTGTCTTCCTTTTTTAAAGCTGCTGATTGATTTAGTAAATCTTCTAGTAATATATCATTATCTATTAACTCTGCACTGCCAGTCCGCTGTAACAATAAAAATAATTATTTATCCCACAAATTACATGCTTATGATAAAATACAGCTGACAAGAATTGGGAAAAGATGTGAAATTTTTGAGAGATAATAAAACCATATAATATATGGCCGGACTTTAACAATAAGAGCAGTTGTTATGAGGATTGTATAGATGTGATTCTTTGCTATAGCTAACAAAGATTCAACCTCAGTAATTACTTGCTTACATCTCGGTAATCAAGTGATAACTGATAACGTAGCTCCAATGAATCTACCGGATGCAATATTTGCCTATGACTAATGATAACTCAACTACTAGGTACTTGTGTATGACAAGTTAATAAAACACGAATGGAAATGTGGTACAAAAACTAAGTAGGTAACTACCTACTTAATAGGGTTAGAGAACATTTCAATGTGATTGGACACCGCACTGATCGCGGTGACTTGAAAGTGCCGAGCTTACAATACGACTATGTATAGGTATATACATAATACATTACGCGTGAATGATGCAAATGCATCAGTCACCATTTACATTCTGTACCAGAGGTATACCTCACGGTACGCATAGATCATAAATTTCCATTTGTTTTCCATTCTCTAAATAAAAAGCTTGAGAGGTGTCAAGGGACACCCGGATGGAACGAAGATACGCATTGGTATTGACCAAAACGCTGAGTTTAGGTCCAGTGTTGAGAAAAACTTTTTTCTTATAATAATTACTAATTATACTAATTTATAAATGGAACAGAATTTTAAACATGTTGTATGTAGCCTTTAAATAAATTATGAAAAATACGAACCCAATAATAAACCATATCATTTAAATTTCGAAAAAAAGTGTCGTTTCAACTTTCGTATGATTTTTTTCCGTCTAGCCCCCTTTCACAACGCGCGATAAGGAACTTCGTTCCAATAAGCTTGTACATATCTATCAAAAAACTAAGTAGACATATAAGATTACGTTCAAACGCAAGTAAATACAATGTAAAAATTTACCTGTTGTGCGCTGACAGAACGAGCCATAAGTTTCTGTAAATATTTTTCACGTCGATGTTGCTCTCGTATACTTCTTAGACGGTTAAAATCATCCATGTCGGGGTCGTCCCCGCCATCTGCTTCATCCACTGAAATAATGAATTGTAACTATTTGTAAACATTCGTGATTAATGTCAGCAAAAGTGATTAAATATTTTTTTATGTTCATTAAATAGAGGTCATTTTGATGTTTTTTTTGGATTTCTTCTAAAATTATTTTGAATGCACATTATACTACAGGCACGCTATGATGGCCGTTTTGACGTTTCAGATTGTCATAGGAAATTAAACTGTATTGCTTTGGAATAAGGTTGATTTCCATCATCATACAATTAGCTGTTGGATCAATAGATGCACCTTATGTCTGAAGGAATAAAGGTTTTTTTTGTCATTATTAAACGTCAAAACGTCCATCATAGCGTGCCGCAAGTTTAATGTTGTTTATTGTTGTAAAAAATAAGGATATCCGCTCCAATTGGTGATCGTCAAAGTTAAGTAGATATGAACAAGACTAATTCAACTTTTTCGTGTGACTATTATTAGTGTACTTGGGTATTAAACCTACACGGGCCCCGCCGTTATAAAGAGAAATGTGATATCTACAATTGGAAGAAGACACTGTCATCGTTACTCGAGTAACATAGTTACATTTATTTCTACCTAAAGCAATCAAGTTGAAAGTTTCGAATAGGTAGTTTAGTAGTAGTATTTGTTTCAAACCTTAACTAAATACATCCAGACCCAGAACAAACAGAAATGTTCATGCACACAATTTGTGTCCTAGGTAGGAATCGAACCCACGACCTGTGACGTAGCTTCAAGTTTTCACCAACAAGCTAAATGGCCCGTCAATGGCCGGTGCATTTAGCGAACCCAAGAGTGCAAACTGTAGAGGAAAGGAAAGTTCTAATTTTTCATTAATACGTCGAAAGCATGGGGCCGTAGCCTTCGATTAGACTTACCTACTAGCACTTAGGCAAAATAAATATTTATATCATAATTACACAAGGTTTGGCTGCCGGCGGCGCTCAGCGAGGGGCCAACGTCGCTGTCCAGCCGCGGACGCTGCTCCGTCATGTTGGGGAAGGAATTCTGCGTGTTGAGCGACTGTGCCGCGGGACTGACGCCGCCCTCCCCCTCCCCCGGCGCCGCACCCGCCGGCACCGCCCCCCACGGCGATGGCGCTGATGACGATAAGCGCGTGTCTAAAAACATAACAACATGAAAATGGCCACGTGTGACTATCCCTCCAGGGAGTCCGAAAGGAATTAGTAAGATCCGTTGAGCTTCTTTGGCTCATTATCCCAAGCGAGGCGGTAAGCACATGAAGCAAAGGGACCAGCTCTCGAGTACTCGGCCGTGCCTCCTCTCGAATACACCGACAGGTGCTTGGCGACAAATTTATTACTTAATGGTTGTAGCTAGTCGGGCGGATACCGCAAAGTATCTTCAACTGTGCTATGGTTTACTTGCGATGTTTTGCCGCACCGAAAGCTAAAACTCATTTGTTGGATAGATTCATCTATATCACGACATTCGCGGACATTGGACACTCAGCAATTCTTACTGCGAATGTGAATCGAAAATACTTTGTTAATACTCAGTACAGTCGATGGATTAGATGCACGACATTTTTTATTTTAATATTAATTGTCTTTCTACTTTACAGTTCTACACACCAGTTTGTAAGAAGTACAGCTTGTTAATGGCAGTAGTTAAGGGTGTTATTTTCCCTTTAGGTAAGGGAGGTGCCAACTAATGCTTCACTAAGCCGCTAGTCTACTATAAACAAGTTAGAAATCACACACAATAAATACAATAAAGAGAAGTGTGAAGCCATAAGGCACCTATCTCAGCTTATGCCGCAGCGAGCGATGCTGTAGCGCTGTTCACAGTTTCAAAAAAGTCATTTTTTTATTTCTATATTCAAATTAAGACGAATGACATAGGATCTAGCTAGGTTCATTATAAATTTATATCTAATGTGATGATTGGAACTTACTGGAACTGTGATTTGAGTTTCGGGACGGAACATTGACAGGTTCACTGGGTCCCTGTGACCTTTGCGTGAACAGGCTCATAGCTGTGGGTCTGAAACAAACTGGTTATTAGTACCTATCTAGCTTCAGTTTGAAATTAATTAGCATTGCATATATAGACGAATCCATGTGGCATTGAGGGTTAGATCACAACGAAGTGACTAACAACTAGATCAAGGTTCGGTATACACCTCAAACTGGCGTGATATCATAGCATAAGTAATAGTGGGTAGATACTCCGGTAGGTAATAAGCATTACAAACATGACTGGTTTGGTTATGCTTCAAATATCACGCCGTTTGATTAGGTACTTGATACCGACTTTATTTGTTTTACCTACCTTCAAGGCGTTAATTAGGCAATAAATTGGCGGCAAATCAGTTTCCAAGCAATTTTAATCTTACTGTTATTTTAAATATGTAACGACTCAATGGATTGTCGTGTTGTTTTATATGTATTACTTTACCTAGCTCATGGAATGGTTAATTTCCCGTTCTACATACTCACGTGGTGCTGACTGCATTTCATATATAAATGTACATACCTAACTAAGTCATCGCATCTATTTAACTGACACTAGCCAGCGAATTATTTCGCCGTGAAACGCGGAAGTAGTGCACTTGAATTACTGTGTTTCGGTTAGAAAGGTAAGGGGGCCGGTGAAATTACAGGCACATGAGACTTAAAAACTTCACGTTTCAGAGTCGACAACGCTTTGGCGATGCCCCTAGTGTTGCGAATGTCCATAGGAGGCGGACCGCTTACCATCAGGTGGACCGTCTGTCTATTTGTCAGCCGCCTTGACACAAAAAAAAATCCAATTATTTTGTCTATTATAATGTTTCTCTCAATGTTCAACATTATACCTTTGTCAAATTCAAATATGTTATGTCGATATTTATGAGATAAATCATAAAAAAAATCATGATTAAATAGTTACAAGGTAGCATTATAAAATAGAATAAAAACAAATCTTTAACAAAATTTATTTAACACTTTGATTTAATTTTGAGGTCGGCGGAAGTTTGGGTGTAATGGCACGCGTCGGCAATGACATACATTTGCTCCGTATTGATGATTCTTTGTTTTGGTATTCATGCGTGGCTCCTTATACCTAGTATAATACTCACGTAAGGTGATCCAACTGTTAGCTGTAAGGTAAGTCTTTTTTTCGATATGCCTTACTGGTATCTTTGGTACGCTCGCTTCGGTAGTTCGATAACAACACTGATCACAACATACATATGTTGCAAAGTGACAAAAGCCCCTAAATGTACATTTGATCTATTAAGTACAGATATTGCATAGGTACCTGTTATCTGGCCGTTTCCCCATGCTTGTGATGGTGGCTTGCTCGTCGACCTCTTCAATAACTTCATTGGCTATCTTCATGCTACCTCCAGCTGTAGTCGGCTTATTTAACGTTGGGTTACTTGCAGATATCGAAAATCGGGATACTGTAAATATAAATTATAAGTTCGTTTAAGAGATTGTATATCATATGAAAACTCTATGCTAAGAAAAATAGATCCAGCCAGTATTTTGTTATCTGTTTGTTAAAAAGCGTTTAAATACAACGAATGCCTGTAAAAAAAAATATTTTGTTGAGATTTTTGTTTCTGCAACAAATGACTTTATTTGTTTGCGTAAGGGTATAGTCAACTCCTGGAAACATATTTGCCCAATTACAAAGCATTTAGATCTCAAACCAAACATATTTTTGGTTGTGGTTTTCCAGCTGGCGTCGCGCCTTATTATCAACTTGCCCAGGGTGCGCCACGAGGAGGCCTCTCACTTGCACCCCTCACTTACTCACTACCTACTATAACTGAACTTTACAATTATTATTATAGTGCTAACATGTTTATATGTTTTTGAATGATTCATACATAGTTACTAACGGCGATCATATGTTATAAACAGATAATACATATATGCCTACACGTTAACATACAAGCTCATACAAGCTACAGCTCCATTTTGTGCATAATACGTTATAATAATGACAAACAGAGCACATACAAAAGAAAATTTACAAGCGAATTATGTATTGTAATTTGTATGATGTATGACTGCAGTCGTGATGGACAAGGACTTCGTTACAATTGGCTTAGCTACAGCGAGAATTTTACGGGCTTGATTGTATAAAAGTTGTTTGTTACAGAGACGACTAGTAATTAAGTGGCCTCAAATTGAAATATTGCGCATATCTATCCCTACTGCCCACTAGGCTAAAGAATATCCCCTCTTTGTCTTGAAGTTGAAGTATTTGAGATGGAAATAATTACTAATCTGTGGTTACATATAGTGACGAGTCTTTACATCTATTATAATATTTTTTTACTAAAAACTGGTCAAAGGCAAAGTAAGAATAACTAAAAAATATTTTTTTGTCTATTTATCTATTACTCTCATTGATTGAACTCACTTATCTTTAAAAGTACATATTATATTCATAGATTTTCGTAAATGAAGCCTAGCTTGGGGCAACATTTGAGACATTATTTTATACGATCAAAATGATAATTTATTCAAATACAGTGATTCATAACATACGTTCTTACCTAACTGTAAAGTCTGTGTATCTGTTCAATATTGGCTTAGGAGTCAATTTGACCATGGAAATAAACATTGGATAGGTACGAATTTTCCTGGTATCGCGGGTAAAATCGCGAAAAACAGCTAGTACCTAATAATAATACTCACCGCCATCTGTCTGTGTTGGCACTGCACTGGGCTGCCTTTGGTCTTCTTTAGAGAATAGCCTCTTTAACATAGAGGTGACAGAGTTAGCCCGCGTCATTGGTGTCTGTTGGAGAGACAGCATCGAGTTCGTGGAACCCATAGAGTTCCTATCATCCCGTTTCCCGCGCTTGCTGCCTCGGGATACGATGAAATGAATGCCTGATTGCGCATCGTCGTTCATTTGAAGTTGCTATTCGAAAAACAGGAACATTGGCTTAGCAAAGCAATTTTATACATTGTTTGAAACTCTATGGAAACTATTTGACATTGATAAATATGCTTGATAAAATGAATAATGACATAGAAGATAATATCTAGTATAGCATACAGTAAAGTTATTATTGAATTGTACGTTCTATTTTATAATTGACTACTAGGAAGGGTCACCTACCGAGGAACTATTGATTGTAAAAACCTATACCTACATATTTTGCTCACATTCTAGGATGCGTGTGGTCACCACCATAACATAATCAATTTCACAGTTCATTAAGAAAATCTAAAGAAAATTAATAGGCTAGCTATGTTAGATTTGCTCAAAGGATCAATTAGCCTTTTCGATTATAAAGATGTTATGTCACTTCTATGTACCTACTTACAATGGTAGGTGGAATTTAAATTCATTTTGGCCGGGCATATCACTTCACGTTATACCTATTTATGAAAACAATACCAACAGGATATTTATTTTTTAAACCTCACATTTCCATATCGTAATTAATTTAGTAATGTTAGATAGCAAAGCAATATATAATTAGGTACCTAACCGTAATAAAAAAAGGCCAAGTGCGAGTCACTCACGAAGGGTTCCGTACCACCGAATATTATTTAACAAAACGCCGAAAAAAATACTTTAATTTTTTTTTTATTTTAGTTATAGTGGCTATAATAGCATACACTCTGTGAAAATTAAAACTGTATACCTAATATGTAAAGATTCAGATCTGTGACAGACGGACGGACGGCGAAGCCTTAACAATAGTGTTCCGTTGGCACCCTTTGGGTATGGAACCATAAAAAGGGCCATTTTTCTATTACGGTTCAAAAGATTCAGCCTTAATGGTAGGACGGACAGAGAGACAAAAATACGGACAGTTATAGGTTTAAAAGAAGTATTCCCGTTAAGTACCCTTTGAGCTGGTACGGTACCCTAAAAACTACAATCGATTTTGTAGTCGGCTGATGTACTATAATTATTGTAAATGCAGTAGTATTATTTACAGCAGCAAATGTAGTAGAGATCAAAGAATACAACACAGCCAACATTCAACATCAAGATACAGGTTAACATTTTTACATTAGGTAATAGAATTGATCACCTCAATTAATATTCATTGTCATGGCGTAAACACCAATATCGAAATATTGGTATATAGCAAGTTGTAATGTTATTTTTAGGGAATCGCCTACAATGCCTTGCTTCGTAACTAACTCATGTTGTCGAAACTTTGCCGAGATTTTTGTTAATTAAATAAACGTAACTGTAAATAGCAATGCAATATTTTACACAGTAGGTAGTTAGAAGTCTTAGCGTACCGAGTAAACCATGAGGTCATTATTGGTTACAAACAATATTGATTATTTAAATAAAATGGGTTAGGTTATTTACATTAGCTATATAGTTTTAGTAAGTTAGTAATACAGTAATTAATAAATATATTATTTCGGTACAATAAGCACCTACAATTCTACTTACTACCTACATTATTATTTCTTTTAGGTACCTTCATTGTTACTGTTAGTACTTAGTATCCACATGCTGCATATTTAATGGTCAGTTATTAGTTTCCGTTCACCTACGTGTGATCATTGAAAGGGTTGCCAAAATCAACCTTGAATTCAAAATCATGAATCAACATCTCATTGTACAGAAACAGATACTAAGAAATTAAATTATCGTTATCACGTCGGCACGTTTGTAAGTGTATCATTATAATAATTCCAATTAGGTCATCGTTTACAGCACAAATAATATAATAATTATACAGAAAATCATCCACCTAAGCAGTTTTCCGAATCCATAGCAAACGAGGTAAATAATCCATTATTCCATTCGTATAACATCAATGACAAATCAACCTAGGATACAATGAGAAATACATTAGAACATATTCGTCGATGACACAAATGAGGAAAATAAATAAGAGGAGAAAAAATATTGGCAACCCTCGACACCGACATCGACACACTGCCAAGCTCCACATAATAGTCCGAGCGTGCAGCATGCATACTGGTAAGAGGACGCGTCTAACCTCCGGCGGTGCGAACTTGTAACTCACGGTGTTGGAGGGCACCATCTCGTCGATCTTGAGCGAGGACGGCGCGGTGAGCACCATGCTGCGCTGCCGCACCGGCACCGCCACGCGCGCCGTCGAGTGCTCCGGGTGCTCCTCGCGCTGGTTCTCCGTCGCGATCGTGTACGGCAGCTCCGACGGGAACACCTCGTCCCAGTACTGATCCTTGATCAGCTCCGGGTGCTCGTGGTGCATCTCGTCCACGATCATGTACGATACCTTAAACGTTACACACAAACACGTTCGTGGGTGATCTTTTACAAGCGACCGAGCGAGTTTTACTAGTGTCGTTTGCTCCTTAGGTGTTTCTGACGAAACCTAGACTCACCTGTAAATCCCTGTCGATCAGCCAGTTCACTTCGAAGTCGTCGTCGTCCTCACCGAACGGGTTTATTAAGGATTCGGCTACTTTCAACCAGCCCATATAGAAGAAAAATTCTAATGTACTAAATATTGGAAAGTAAAGATCTATGTTACTAATACGGGTGGAATCACTACCGGATACCAATTTATTGTCAATCCATTGACTACCCAACGCAGTCGTTATAAAATATGAGTACACAGCAATGGTAACTACCTGAAAAAAAAAACATATTTTATCATTGGATAAATAGTTTGATTTACCGCTGAAATTGTAACATGTATTTCCCCTTCCGGAAAAACTAACCTGAGTATAAACCAGCGGCACACTGATTGTGTCGTAACTGAGAAGCAATCCAGCTTGCCCTCTAAACTTATTCAATTCGTCTATAATGGTTTTCACAGCGAAGTCATCTCTTATCCTGCCCTCTTTTCGGGCTCGCGTCACTATACTTGTCGCCCATACTATTGGCAACCTAGAAAAATAGGTAATTAATTGTAATTTTGGAAAAAAGGCTAATACGATACTTAACCCAGATAGACGTTAAATTATTCTAACAAGAGCGTTTTTGCATTCACATGTGAGGTATGTTACTGATTTATTTATTGTCACAATCTTACTGATTCACTTAGAGAATAGAGCTTAGTTAGCCCACCTTCTCCCAACATAAGGTACATTCAACAGATTCTTGCATGCGTATTAGAAAACAACGTCCATTTATTCCGGAAAAAACTGTTTGCAAAGCCACGAATTAGTGGGTGTGGGTGTGTCAAGTACACACATTAGATAACTACTTTATAGTCCATTATAATTCACATACCAATGTTTGGAGGGTTTGGGGAATTTATCGTTGAGGTTATCGAGTATTGTCTTTTCATTGTCGAGCAGTAAGCCAGCCTCGACCAGGTTATTGAGTGTGGGGAAGCGCTTCTTGACTCGCGGTGAGATCATCGTCAGCACCATCGTGAGGCAGAGGCACACGTAGCGCACTATTGTACGACGCATCAACCGCCCCCGCTCATCCTGTCAGCTCAAATGTTACTTATTAATAATGTCCTGTCCTCACAATATCTTATTTCTGTACTTTACATCAGAACAATAATATGCTAGATAAAACCGTTCGTTTGATATCTGACACTTATTGCGGAAGTTCCATGCTGATTGTGATTATTTATTACGATAAAGTGGATAAAGTCTAAATTCGCAAGCATTTAATCAGAATATAAAAAAAAGATATTGATACTTAAACATTTCCAGAAATCATTATCAGTTTGTTAGCTACGTTTCTTTAACTACTACTATCATTCCGTTTATTACTCATTAAACTACACGTCAACTATGTACATAAAATATGTGATGCATGAAAAGATAAGATTAGTCTTCTCATAAATAAAGTACTCAGTTAAGACTTGTTTGTGAAATCTCAATGAAAAACGAAGTTAATATAGGAAATAATTAATACTACGCTTAACAATTAGTATGTATTAGATAGTAACCTCACTAAAATATGATGTTTATGATTAGAGGAAAACACTAATGGCAATCATTGTAGCATTGACCGGAATAGGCTTGTTTGTGGATTGATAAGTAGTAAAATATAAAAATTAATATAATACCTGTCCATGGATAGTGGCAGAAACGAAGACCGCAATAGAATCGGGCCAAGGTATCGTTGTGTATTGGTTCCACCAGCGGTTCATTACAACGGTTACATAAAAACCGAGTACAAACGATAGGGGGATCACATTTCCGTGGAAATTACAGTAATTCACTACGCTCTCGAACACTCTGCGAGACAAATATTTATAGTTATATATCATTCTAGCTGTAGGGTTACAATATATAGTATTTTGTCGTTGTACCACAGATTATTACTGACATAACCATGTGATGTGACCATAGCGTTAATTGATATACGAGTACTTTATAAAATTTTATGACTGGAACTCTGTTGACTTCAATATACTATAAACTAGGCAAGATGGCTCCGTTTGCCAATAGTTTGACACACAGACATATTTTTATCCCTTAGATATATAAACAGACACCATCACGTGTATTCTGACATAATAATTATAGTTATTATAGTTTTTCCTCCGAAGAAGTACTATTGTTAATGCTAGTTTCCTCATTACATTACCTTTTAGATTCCTCGGTTAGAAGAAGTCGATACGTCAAGTTGAGTATATAGTATAAGAGTAAGAATACGAGAAGATCCAGCCAAACGAGCTTATAGATACTCCCTCGCCACCTGGAAAAAAAGAAAACGTATTTATTTCAGCAGCAATCCTGTAGCTTCAGGATATTTCTTGATCCTGGTTACCCATGTATACACTTACGTCACGTGCTGAATACTAATTAATATGTCAGTATGTTGGTACTATAATATTAGTATGCGTATGGCCATTTTATCGCCTAACATTTGACGATTACGTCATCTGATGTTGGGGGATACATCTACTGACACGTTTGTGACAGTCATGCTCATGTATATGTACGTAACACGAGATATCTTATTAGGTTAATGTAAAAAACCAGACTATTACAATTTTGTTCAGCATCCGCAAAAAGTTGGTTTATGTTAATCTATTTGTGGAAAATGTAGATAGGTACCTAGTGAAGTAAGTATGTACCTAACTATTCTTAAACAAATTCTTAGCACTCGTTCGAGTTCGATTTCCCGATATCAACAGATGTAAATATATTATATAAAATTGTAGATACCTAAAGCTAATCTACAAATTGTCTTGGTAATTTCAATACTTATGGAAGCTAAATTATATCGTACCTATTTATAAATCTGGAAAAAAGGTAGAGATAACACTTATGTTTACTATCTTAACTAAGCATTTCATAACAAGTATATTCGCTGTTGCCAGATTTAGCGTAGGCGTTTGACAAAGTAAATCATAATGTTCTTTGCTCTAAAGGCTATCACCCCGGAAGCTATGGTTTTTTTTTAGCCTGCATAACGTTAAATTGTTAAAGCATATGGCTAGTCCGTGTGAAGCTTCATCAAAGTATATCTTAGGTTTAAATTTAGAACCACTATTAATTTTAATTTATATTCATAAGTTCAGATGTTTCAATCATATAATAGGCAGTATCTCCAGACCCACCCCCAAACTCAGCGGGTTCTTTGGACCCCTCGCAAGCGCGGTTCGACCGTTGTGGGTACGATAGGCATGCCCTCAGCCCTAATAATCTTGTGACGTCACACTTCTATGGTCTATTGAGGTCGATAGACTAATGATATTTTATCCAATGCATTTATTAAGTAAATAAAAATCCTATGTAGAAATGTACTTAGTCGATCATTTGCGAGTTTATACTCCGTCTTAATCCTCGGCCGATTTTTGGATGCCTGTAACTACAACCTTTTTTGTGGGCTGGATCCGCGCCTGACCCCTCGAAGGCTACTACAATCCTACCTAAAATACGAACTAAATGAACTCTGTTTCACTTCCATCCACCTTAAGCCCCCGCGCGTGTCAAGCTCTCATAGTGTTCTCATTGCCATTTGATTAGTACGATTTGAGTAGAACGATATAACTGGGCCTATATTTAAATATTTTGTTTATTAAAATTTATACTACCTCGGCTGGCAAGCAAGCGGACGGTCCACCTGATGGTAAGTTGTCACCGCCGCCTATGGACATTTGCAACACTAGGGACATCGCCAATGCGTTATCGACCCTGAGACGAGAAGTTGTTAAGTCTGGTGTGCCTGTAATTTCACCGGCCCCTTTACCTTTCTAACCGAAACACGGTAATACAAGTGCACTACTACTTCACGGCAGAAATGGGTAAGATGGTAGTACTTCCTCGGACGAACTCTGCACTAAGAGCTCTACTACTCACATTATAGATTTTAGACAACTTATTTTAATATATTTTTTTAATTTGAATTAATAGGTTGGGGAAAAAGTTTCTTCGCATTTTTTAAGAAAATTCAAAACATTTTTTAATATAGTTTTTTTTACATTTAACTAAAGTATGTAGGTATCATTTTGTTCGATAACTTTTTGCCATCTTGAAGGTAGGGACATGATCCCATTGCTGTAGAAATTTTGGGACTTCTGATCAAAATACCGCGTGGTTTTGGCAGTCCTCTCGTGATGTTAACCTGACACTGCCTAAAGAATTCTGAAGAGACCGAAACAGGTGGAAATCTGAAGGTTCAAAGTCAGGACTATACGGCGGATGCATTAATACCTCCCAGCCAAACTCTCTTAATTTTTGCTGAGTGGCTAAAAATGTGTGAGGTCTAGCGTTATCATGATGAAGAACCACACCCCTTCTGTTGATTATTTCCGGCCGCTTTCTCTCAACTTCTTGCTTTAATCTTATCAGTTGTTCGATGAGAGTTCAAAATCGATGGTCCTGCCTGGTGGTAAAATTCAAAATTCAAAACCATTTATTCAGTTTAGGCCCTCAGAAGGCACTTAATTTAAAGTTACTGAAGCTACTACCGGTTCGGAAGTCAGCCTTCAACTGAGAAGAACCGGCAAGAAACTCAGCAAGGTTACATTCTTTTTTATTTTATTAAATTCTTTTTTATCTATTCTGACTTTTTGGCTATTTTATAACATCAATTTTACATATTTTTATATTTAACAATTACAAAATACTTAATAAAGCTAACATTCAAAAACAAAAAACAAAAAAAAAACAAAAAAAAGAAATAACAAGACTACAAAATAGAAAATGACAATAATTACTTACAACTTAAACAAGAAAATTAGAGGTGCACTGTGCAGAGAGCAGCTATTTCCATACATTTTTATCTTCAATATAATGAACCACCTTGTAATACGCTTTTTCTTTCAAAACTTTCCTAATATAATTTTTAAATTTATGATCAGACATTTTGGTTACTGAAAGCGGTATCTTATTATAAAATCGAACACAATTACCAAGAAATGACTTGTTTACTTTAGTTAGTCTAAAATATGGAACAACTAACTTCTCCCTTTGTCTTGTATTAATATTATGGATATCCAATTTTGACTCAAACATTCCTATGTTTCTACGTATAAACATTATATTTTCATAAATATATAATGAAGGCAATGTCATTATATTTATTTCCCTAAATAAATCTCTTAATGATTCACGGGGACCCATACCGTAAATTGCACGAATTGCTCTTTTTTGTATAATAAATATTGATTCTATATCCGCTGCTGCTCCCCAAAATAAAATACCATAGGACAAGAGGCTATGAAAATATGCAAAATAAACTAATTTGGCTGTCTCAACATTCGTCAATTGTTTAATTTTCCTAACAGCAAATGCAGCCGAACTTAACTTAGCAGCTAGAGTATCAACCTGAGGTCCCCACTGCAATTTATTGTCTAATGTAAGACCCAAAAATACCGTTTTATTAACAAGATCAATATGGCTCCCATCTATTATTATTTGGCTATCTACTTGTGCTACATTCGGTAAAGAAAACCTTAAGCATTTAGTTTTCTTTGAATTTAGTAATAGATTATTTGTAGCAAACCACCCACAGACAATTGACATAGTATGATTAACTTTAGTTAGATCTTTGTCTTTTCTATCAACTTTAAAAATTAATGATGTATCATCAGCAAACAAGACAATATCTGTGAGATCATTTACAACATATGGCAAGTCATTTATATAGACTAAAAACAAAAATGGACCTAAAATTGAACCCTGGGGTACCCCCATTTCGACTAAAGAGCCCTTGGATGTTGTGCCAGTAATCCCTACCTTTTGATGACGATTTGATAAAGAAGATAAAACAAGATCATGAGCAGTTCTACGAATTCCGTAGTAGTCAAGTTTTAGAAGTAGCGTACGGTGGTCAACGCAATCGAAAGCCTTGGATAGATCACAAAAAAAGCCAATCGCATCCTGAGAATCCTCCCATGCGCCATAAATGTGTCTCAGCAATGCTGCTGCCGCATCGGATGTAGATCTTCCCTTCGTGAAACCGAACTGATGGTAAAAGCTCATAATGAATAATGCCCTTCCAATTCCACCACACACACAGCATCACCTTGTTGTGAGTTATCCCGGGTTTCGCCACAGTCCGTGAAACCTGACCGGCCTTTGACGACGACCTTTTTCGCACGTTCTTGTCGTACGTGATCCACTTTTCATCACCAGTTATCAGCTTCTTCAAAAATGATTCGATTTCATAACGTCGTAATAAAGAATTACAAATGAGTACACTGTTCATTAGGTTTCTTTCAGTGAGCTTGTGAGGTACCCAAATATCTAGCTTTTTTGTGTACCCAGTTTTTTTCAAATGCGCCAAAACTGTTTTGTGGTCAATTCCCAGTTCTTCAGCTACGTCGTAACTACTGATATGCCGATCTTGCTCCACTTTTTCAAAAATGGCATCCATTTTATCCGTAATAGGGCGACCAGAGCGACGTGCATCTTTGCCATCATAATTACCGGATTGAAAACGCTTAAACCAAATTTGTGCTACTCTCACAGACACTGCACTAGGTCCATAAACATCGCAAATTTTTTTCGCGGCTTACGTTGCGTTTTTACCTTTTTGTAGTAAAATTTTAAAATGTATCGAGTTTCTTCATTAGATTTATTCATCTTGACGGTACGAAAAACAATTGAAAATCACACATTTTCCTAATTTGAATTTGGAATTATGTTCTTTAAAATTTAAACTTTCAATGATACCAAAACCAGCCAGATACAAATAGTATAGCCAAAGAGATTTGATTACAAGTTCATACATACTATAATGCGAAAAGACTTTTCCCTAACCTAATATATAAATCAAAAATAACGTCAAATTGTGTTCTTTACAGTGTCCTCTGTACTCTTCTTGCTTAGTTCGTAGAGATGGTAACATAATAGATTTTAGACTACTTTATTTTTATATAAATTTTAGTCAAAAATAACGTCAGACTTTTCTTTACAGTTAGGTTAGCTTTTTGCTTTGAACATTTCGAACTCCGGTCCTCGTTGCAAACTATGTTGACTCAAAGAACGTTAACAGATCTTAGGTGTTATCGCAAAATTGTGAAACCACAGAATTGACATACATATATCATGATTCATTACTGTGTGTGCAAATAATGGCGTAGTTTTTTCGAAATAGGATGTCACAGGATGTATAGAAGACAGGATATTACGTCATAACGCGCCATGAATAGAACAATAACCTGCATTTCTAGCAAATTATTTAAAATTATCCAGTCACACATGTTCCATTTTTTGTGCATTACCAAAAAGCGATTATTATATAAGAGAGAATTACATAAAGGGAAGTCATTTGAAGATGCATTAGGAAGGACCGTGGCAAAACTTGTATTTACCGTGTGGAAATTATGATGTTTTGTTTTAATGTAAGATAAGTCGAACAATATGTGAAGTGTATCTGTCTATTTGTTACGTTTCACGGCTGAACAGATCTTGATAAAATTGTGTGAGCAGATAGATTGTATCTTAGGGAAGGACCTTTAGTCCCATTATCTTTGATAATTTGGGTGAAACCGCGGGGCAGAAGATAGTCGAGTTGTATATAACATTCATTCACAAATTAAGAAATTTAACTATTTTTGTGTGAACGTAAAATATCACGCATACCAAAAGGTTGGTATTTCATTAGCGACCAAAACCAAAAAAAAGCCTGAATGACGTAACATGGAATCCACTACTTCATGATTGGCTACAGAACATCGAATGCCGTGCGCAGTGTGCGTGACTCAGAGCGAATGATCCCATCAATTATCATGCGGCTGCCGGCAAAAAAACTTGGAAATCGCGTAATTAAATAGCAATGAGCATAAAATGACTTTTATATTATCGAATACATTCATATTTAGGGCTCATACTGTACCCCGCTAACTAAGGGATAGCTTGATTGAGAATTTTAAGCCCTACGGTAGTTGTAAATATTATTCAATTCAAGAAAACTTTAACTTCTTTGCGTGATAACTAGGCGTTCCACAGTTACAAAATTGGATGTCTGTTTCGTTTAGCTACACGAGCAGAATCTACTAATCTATAACTAAAATTAGGAAGGCAGTTAAGCAGCACGCACTCCGCTTTTAATTATCAACTTAGCTTCTTCCTGAAAACGATAACAAAGGTATTATGATTTATATAATATCTTCTAAACGATATTACGTCAACATAAAGCCCAAAGTGATATTGCTAAAACAGGACGCAAGATGTCTTTTTTGCCTGTCAACGATGCAGTGTGTCTACCATTCACTCACAGACTAGCCAGCAGAATTGAACGCTGTAATTCTTGTGAAGATGCTTTGTAATTAAATTGATTGACTAATTGCTTTGCTCTTAGATATGTGTTTCAATTAAATACCTACTGTTTCCCATAATACTTTAGTTACATCCTTGACTTACCAAAGTATATCTATCTATCGACTCACTGAGTGACTCATCAACACAGTCCAAACCGCTAATGATAGAATCGTGAAATTTCGAAGAAAAAATATATTTTATACTGTAGGCGTCTTTCAAGGAAAGTCTTTTAAATAATATTTTTTAAAGGTACCAAGATTTTTACAAGCACTGAGAGCCTTCTGTTGGGCTTGGCTCAGACAGGCGGAGGCGTATCAAGACAATTTCTGATTACTGGGGTTCGGTTTTGATAGGCGCATCGTGCCGCACTTACTAACCAAATTTACGATTGAGGGTGACGACACGACTGTCTTTGTCGGCGAGGACAATATCGAGACTTTCTCATTCAATTCATATATGGGGGCAAAGCAGGGGGATGACAGTTTATATGGAACTCTTTTGGTTCTTACTTTATAAAGCAAATAATGAAATAAAAAGTATCTCAACAACGTCTTACAGAATTCCTAACACATATTTAGTTTTACTTGCTTTTTCTTTTGGCGACGTTTATTCTGGGAACACGGGTAAAACCTCGGGGCGGAAATTTAACTATAATTACCCAACTATTATCATTAAGTAGGTATTGAGTGTCTCTGTAGTTACTTGGTATTTTAATGGTCAATGTTTGTTTAAATAATAAGGTAATTCGTTTCTTAATACTATAATACCTATCCGTCCATACTATAATAAATAAATGATTCTCATGCATTTATTGCAAATTTACAGGTCAAACTTTTATTAAATACAATACCTATCTTGTGTAAATATGAAAATCAGCAACAAAAGTTCGTAAGAACGTCATAAGGTGATATGTGGTGTGCAGAGCTCTATTCTCGGTATGGGGATTTCGGAGAGTGTCATGGAGATAAGATCATAAAAATCAGGTTTATAAAAAATATTGCCAGTTAGAAAGTGAAAGTAATATAATGACGATGTTTTTCTTAATATTGAACTGTTTTGCCGCTTGAAAAATGTATATATGCTACGGTGGGTAGCACAGAAGAGAAATATAGTAATAATAACAATTCATTAAAAAAAGTACAATGATTATTATAGACAGAGCACGAGAGGATGTTTAAGATTTCTATCTAAAAAAAATTATGTGTATGGTAGACGAACTGGCTGTGCCCGTATTTTTGTATAAACTCCAGAGTAAGTATATCTCACGATGTAAAGACGCAAATAAAATGAAGCAGTTTAAATCTCTCCTTAATAAAAAAACAGCTAAGTGCGAGTCGGACTCACGCACGAAAGGTTCCGTACCATTATCTATAAAAACGAGCAAAAAAAAAATCATTTTTGTTGTATTGGGAGCCCTTCATATTTGTTTTATTTAATAATTTATTGTTAATGTGAATCTATAAATAAATATTCTGTCAATATTTCAAGCGTCTACCGGTTGCCGTTATCAATAATGAGCAAAAACGAGCAATAAAATCACGTTTGTTGTAAGTATGGCTCCCATAGTTATTTATTTTATTCTATTTTTTAGTATTTGTTGTTCTTTCTTAAAAGTTCAACTGTCGTACTATTACAGTTCATGAGATACAGCCTGGTAACAGAGGGACAGACAGACAGATAGACGGACATAGGAGTTTTTGTGATAGGGTCCTGTTTTACCCATTGGAACACTAACAACCCCTAAACCGGAACCCTAAAACTAGAGATGTCACTACATATTGTCTGAAATTACCAAACGAATATCCATACGGTTTCTACCAATGGAAATGAAGTTATTCATGAAGAAACTTTAGGTGTATACATCATAAAGGCAATTATTGTTGACGATGTAATGTGGTGAAATTGTGGAACGGAAGTTCGCTGCACGGTTAAGCTTTCAAAAGAAAACTTACTGAACAAATTACTGCGCGGTCAATCGTGCTCATTGCTTATCTATATGTACTAGTCCGTGTAAAATAAAGACAACAAAAGCGGGCCCAGTCCAATTCTTGTATTTTTAACTTTATTTTATTTGCTGTAACATCGGGTACGGAACCCTAAAAATCCTGCTTTTGTTGGCTGTTTTTTTTGATATCGTGGAAAAAACCAATTGACGAACAAGTTTTTAAAAAGTAAAGATTTGTAGTTATTTTTTCTATGTTTGGGAATGTCACCGACGTAAATGACGTATGGAAATATCCGGTTTACTCTTAAATATCCTATACTTCCTAGCCTTAAAAAAAATATGCCTTGGTAACACCTCAACAACAACAAAAACAACAACAACAAAAACTTATGCATTATTGACGATGACGTTAACTTAATATATACCCTTAATCTAGTCACCTAGATTTCCAAGTAAAAGTGGACAAAATTAGCTCAATAATCGATATCAATCTACGTGCAAGGCGTGCAGCGAACCGTCAAGAAAGTGCACTGAATAATAAATGTCCCTTGCCTGGTAACGACCGAAAATAACATTATGACTCTGTTAACAATTCTTGGTAGATACGTCGGTAGCCCGCGGCACTCGGATAGTAACTGAACTTACACTGACAAAGGCAAGGCAAGTAACTGGCGATAAATTGACTAAAAAAGTGGCTGGTAAACAAAATGACATTTTCATTTCTTAAATGGTTCTGCGATGGTTTATAAGCTTACCTTTCGGTGATCAAACATTTTGACACTGGTAATATTTTTTATTCTTATAATATCATACTATAGAACTAACAAGTAAATAACTAGCAAGTTTTTTTGCCCGATTTATTATCTCCGTTCAAGAGAATCGCCCAATCGCAACTAGATTATAACTTTTGTAAAGTTGGTAGGTACATAGAGAACTCGGTATTCCCTAATAATAATAAGCACGCAGCATTATTTATATCTAGTATGGCGGGTGTAACATTTTTTTTAAATAAAATAAATGTTCCATTCCGATCCTATTCCATATACATTCATCTTTGAATTGCTCAATGTAGCTTTTATGGACCTGGATTAAATTTATTGGCCGTACGTAAGTAATAATAATTCTCATTTCGACGTGTACTTAATACTTAAACTTAATAGGAAAGAGCACTGACTTCTGTAACACAGGTATTCATTTAAATTGTAAAAAAATTAGTTATGTGAATAAAATTATTACTATTATAAATAAATATATATTATATGGATATACCGGTCACTTCAGATTTTTATAAGTTTACCTAAGTTTAAACATTATCTTTTTATAAAAAACTTAAGAGGTGTCAAGGGACCCCCGATGGAACGAAGATACGCATTGGAATTGACCAAAACGCTGAGTTTAGTGTTGAGAACAACTTGTTTCTTATAATAATTACTAATTACACTAATTTATAAATGGAACAGAATTTTAAACATGTTGTATGTAGCCTTTAAATAAATTATGAAAAAAACAAACCCTATAATAAACCATATCATTTAAATTTCGAAAAAAAGTGTCGTTACAACTTTTCGTATGATTTATTTCCGTCTAGCCCCCTTTCACAACGCGCGATAAGGAACTTTTTCCAATACGAGTATATGAGATGATAGAACTGCTGTCTGCTCGCGATTTTTAATAGTATTATTACTTACAGAATAATATTCAATTTTATGTTTTGATAACAATTGATACAGACTGATAAAGAGTTATGTATAAAGATTAGATAGGAACCTGAAACTTACATAATAGACGAATGAAGAAAACAAACATAATGTCATGACGTACCTGGTTTCTTATGTATGATTGGAGATCCGGGATAATATTTATCTATTTATTTATAAAGTTTACATTTACAATTTTATAACAACACATTTAGTAATGTGGCTTGGCTTGGCTTTGGCTTCCTATTATACGGCTAGGATACATACGGCTTTTCAGGGTTCCGCAGGCATATACCAAAGGGGTACTATACTTTCATTTCATTGTATGTATGCCAAATCTCTCGGTCTTAGATACTAACTTTACCATTTCTGACATACCTATGCTGTTTGTAATTTGATAGAATACTATCATACCACGCTAGTTTAAAATGTTATTAACCCTGTTATACTTGCCTGAATAAATCGATGCAGTAATTAATCTAAATTTTAGTAAGTAGGTACAATCAAGATGTTTTTTTTATTTGGAGTTTTAATGGCCATCGATAAATGATGTCACACGACATTCGCAGCCTTTTTAAACGGTTTTATTAAAAATATTATTATATCAAAACAGCACTTCCAAATTTAAATATAGACATTCTTTACACACTGCAATCTAATTCCATACTAAGCAGAGCTTGTTGTTCTCTGGAAACCAGACAACTGATGTATAAAAACATAAAAATTGTCTTCCAAATATACGTATTTATTATTTAATTACACCTAATTATTTATATACTTATGTATTTTCATTTAAAATCTTTATTCGAACCTAAGTATTATTTGATGATTACACTAACATAAGCAAGCACGTCAATAGTAACTATAATTTTAAAAATATTTGATTTAATAGGTACTTTAAGATTTATAGAAGTGACGTCACTTTAAGAAACTTATTACTCGTCCCCGTCCCTCCTTGAGACATGATGTCGCACTTTGTTGACCCCCTCCCACCCCCTTAACGTGTGACATGGTATTGGTTAGCTCCATATTATTTTATATGAATGTTTTGACCCAATGCCTTCTTATCCGATTTATTCAAGAGCGATGAAAATTTTGATAGTTGATCTACGTACATCGTACGCCTATGCGAACGGTTTCTGACAAAAAAAAAGAAGCAGAACAACGCATACCTGGAACAGCTAGTTATCTATATTTTTCATCAGCCGAGAATACAATTATTATGATGTCATATTTAGAAAAGAAATGACGAAACTGTCCCACCTGTTCGCCTTGCCATTTTCGAAAGATAAATCTCCACGCCAGCCGTAAATGTGATGCATATGTTCGCTTTTCGCGTGACACAAGAAGAAACTAATGACACGATTGTAAAGATTTGTCATTTCAAAGCTTTGAAGAATTATTTTATGAAAATATTGTATATTTTGGTATTATCAGCCGTAACGTTATTCACATTACTTGACTACAGACGGCATGTAGTAAATTGTTACTGAAGTGAGGCCAATGAAGCTTCACGTTGAATAACCCTTAATTTAATTTCTAAATTAGATATGAGTATAAGACAAGGAGAGGTATAATGTATTATATGTATTACATTTGTAGATATTGTCGTACGAGTATACCTATAGCAGCGAGTAACGTAGATCTAGCTGGAGCTATTCACTGCGACATGGTATTGATCTGGTGGAGCAGAGCGATGACCTTTCACGGAATTAACTAGTATGCGTTACAGACTTACAGTTAGCCAAGCAGCTGAAAGTAAAACTTACTATTTCGAAATAAAGTGATAATTTTTTAAGTCAATAAATGAAAATAGTATGCTCGAGTATTGTGTTTTTTTTACGTATTTCGCACATAGCTCTAGCAAATAGGTGTGAACCGTTTTGATGAAATTTTTTTCCGGTGGAGGAATATTCCCCAGATTTTTTTTTTTCAAATTAATATACTGTCGCCAAATACTTACTGGTGTGCTTCGACAGATGCACTTACAAATAAGTTGCTTTCGTGGCTTTGTATATAGTATCAATAGTATCTATACGAGTGAATTGGGGTTATAGTTATTAGGGTTCCATTCTTTCTCATTTGGCTACGTAACCCTAAAAAGCTTTCAAACTGTACTTGGCTATTCAGAAAAGAGACAATCTATTTTAGAGTCTGTTTATTACTTGTGAAAAGTAAATGATCTTATTTCTCGTAACTTGGCCTCGCTTAAAAAAAATACATGAGCATATAGGTACCTAGTGTATTTTCTTTGGGCAAGGTTAATGTAGACGAGAGTAATAAACAGCTCGTCGTGTATAGCTTGAGCAAACAAGGTGGCAGTTTCCATTGACGAAACATACATATGGCTACAAGGCACAGAGGAAAACATACCTACTTACGATTCAGGAAAAAAACGAAAAATGAAAGCCTGAATGAAAAAAGAGCCAAAAAACACATCCGTTTATTATGAGTACCTATAAGCTTGCACCTTATATTGCAAGGTTATATTTTTTATAAGTATTGATCTAATTTGACTTTTGGGCTATTTTAATTCTTTCAAATCTTAAACATTTACAAAATCGCTACTAATATAATAAACGTGAATGTAAGTTTGTTTGTTACGATTTCACGCGAAAACTACTAAACGGATCATCATGAAACTATGTATACATTCTTGGAGGTGTTAGAAGTTACATAGGATACTTTTTATCCCAGAAACCGCGGGGACACCTAGATACTAGTTAATATATTATATAACAGAAATCAGAAGGGAATATTGAGCTGGCATTCCTGTCGAGTGTAGAAAAGCCTGGGTATTTTAATATTATAATAATAAATAAATCAGGTAGGTGTTACGATAATTATAAGGATAGTTAATAAAATAAAATAAAATTATAAAGATAATAATACCAATAATTGTAATAGTAATAGATACTATAAAAAATATAAAAATCTTATCTTTCTTACTAATAATTATCAATGACGAAGTTTGTGTGGTTAGTACCATTCGAGGACATTGCTATTGCATAGGTACACGGAATCCGAGGCGCTTGTCAATTCGAAGACTTTTCGTTCGATTTCTGCATCTAGGTTTGCCTCATGGCATTATTTTTATGACTCTCCGGGGACTATGTTGTTACATAAATATGTTATAGTGGAATGTTTATAAATGTACACAATTGTTGATTAACCTGTGATAAATGGTTAAATAAAGCTTCTCGTAGTGGCTCGTTAGTCAGTATACATACACCGTTAGGAATATCCCGCGGGGTATATCGACTAATCAATATAATAACCTTATGCCAGGTTTTCATGCCGTAAACAATTAAAGTCCTAGAAGCATTTCGAAATATCTTCAGGTTCTCGTTTGATTGCCTAATAGATTTGAATAACACAATTCATGATATATTTACGTTTCTTTTCAGAATATGATAATCCCAATGTAAAAAATATAGATTTGGAAAAATTGTATGAAGACATTGTTTATTTTACCTCCCAAAATGTGTTTTACTAAGACCGATCAAAGCAGGGAGTAATAGTAGGTACGTATTGAACAATGTTTCAAGATGTTAGAAATTAAAATTGGGTCCTCGGTTTGGTACAGCATATCTGACGGCTGAGAGCTCGCTACGATAAACCCAAAAGTTTTATGATGGATATCGCTAAACGATTAGGATCGTCCCTCTTACTTTTTCTGGTTTCATCCTATTACCAACTTTTTAGAGGGTCCTACTGTTGTTCAACTACAGCTGTCGTCTAGTGTCTGCGGTCCTCTCCTCGCTCGGGTGGACGTCTGTACAAACAGGTACGTGTGTGTGTGTGTGTGTAACGCGGGTAAGGCGAAGGCTACTTACGATATATTAATTAATTTGCTGAAATTAAGTTTTAAATGTTTAACTCACCTATACAAGACCTTTAAAAAGGTGCCAAATCCGCGACAAGTTGCAACTTCCCCAGTGTATGTCACAGTCATCCCTATCTCTGACTTATATCAAATAAATATCACAGAAAATATGGTACTCCAACATTCAAACAAGTTTATTTTTTTACGATTCAAATCAAACGACGACCACGGTAATTTTTACACAGCACATAACATTTTTATGGACGAAGTTTCTGAACATAGTATTAATATTTTCACGTAAAGAAGCAGCCTGGTGAATAAAATTATTCTAACATACAAGTTTACAACTAATCGTAAGAAAGCACGAATCAATCAAACAAAAAAATCACGATCGTCACACAACGTTCTTCCTGTGCCTACTATCAACGAATAATTATTATTGCAGATACAGTGACGCAGACAGACTGTAGTCAGTCAGTCACTCATTCACTAGAAATTATTTTAGCAAGCCTAGCCAGCCTGCCAGTCATAGCCACAGATAAATGAAAAATACCAAGCAAGCAAGCTACAGACAGTAGAATAGTTGCGTTGTAGCTATGGAGTGTAGAAGTAAAGGAGGACCATCTTGTATGGGGGATTCGTCGAAAAAGTGTCCACTTATAAACAGCAAATTAGTTTTCGAATTCTCACCGAAATAGCGCTAGTGTAGCAAGTGGAAATGATATGAACAGAGTGAAGTGTGCTGTGTTGGTTTCCGGTAATTCTTTAACACTATTTTCTATTTACAATTAATTGGAGTACTTAAAAACACTATATAATTTTATTCCATACTCATGTTTGCCTATATACTATAATAATTTTAAAAAATGCGTTGTAACAAAACGGAAATGTTTCTTTCCTTTTTTATTTATTTAGTATCCTACTCTAATAATTAGTGGCGCCCTATTTAAAATTCTTCCACTTGCTACAGTAGCGCTTCCTTAATTTGTTCCCTTTCAACGGACACTTTTCAGTACATTGAGATGGTCCTCCTTTACTTCTACACTCCATTGTTGTAGCATGGTGCGGGTGACAGCTGGCAGTTTGATTGTACTAGTTACTAGAAAACTTTTAATAACGTAGTAAATACCGATTAACGATTCTCAGAACAAAGCATTGAAAATCGATTAAAGCTGAAATAAAGTTCGATACGGAAAGAAAATCTATAGCAAGGCAATTTACGTCGTTATTTTTTAAATAAAATTATATGAAACCACATATTTATGTTTTGCCACGCTATCAATCTAAAATCTATTATTTTGTAATAAGATTATGAAACTTAAATGTTTAATTATTATTTTTTTTTATTCCTTTATTACAAGCTCAAAAATAACAATAAAATAATGATTACATAGTAGCATTTAAAAACCACAAAGTTTTGTGACATACTACACATATTGAGTTTACATTGACAAAAACACACAATACACTGTTAACAAAACAATATACAACATGTAAATCTTGAAATCTACAAAATTAGATGACTAATGATACGTGACTGTTGAAGCTTGGGTTATAAATAAAACTAAGTGTTATTGTCTGACGGGGATCGTGATATACTCATGGCAAACATTAGAGTAACAGCTTTTAATAAATGTATCACTTTCAGAATTCGAGGACGAATACAGTAATGACGTTAATGACGTTATAAACATATCGAGCTCGGGCATTCGCTTTGGTAATCGCAAGCTTTGAAATTGCTTGACAGTTTCTATATTCGGTTATAGAGTACATCCCAAGCAACCGATGACAATTTTTTTGTAGACCTGTGGATCTGATAAAAATATCTTAACGCCTTAAAAAATTATTGATAATAGACTCTATTGTCGATATTTTGCTACATCCCTATAACAAATGCCAAAATGGCCGATCTTCGTTGGTGTTGAATTATGAATTTGGTAATTTTTACGTGTAAAGTTATCACCGTAAACCTTTGTGGAATTTAGTTGTTCTGATATCTCTACAATTTTAAGAGTTTCTTGCACAGTGACATTAACGGGTAAAAAGTAAATAAAGGTAGTACAACTTTCACAATGAATGATTCTGCCATTAGTGAAGGTGGTTCTGTTGAATTTGAGAAGCCGGTTCAATCGGATGATAACATTGTCAAATTCCCGCCCTTCCCTGGTAGGTATAACTCTGTTATTAATGAATAAATCACTAAATATTGCTGCATCGCATTGTAACAACCTATTTATTTTAGATCCGACATCATCCGATTTTGATGATGATATTCCTGAAGAAGAAAGAATTTTTTACAAGACAAAGTTTTTAGGTAAATGGTATATATTTTCAAGTGATGCTTATTAACTATATTATAATAATAGCCATTTAATAAAATGAATATTTATATATTTTTTTAATATTTTCAGATTTGACCACTTTAAAAAGTTTAAAATTGCATTGTTCTGCTTGTGACAAACATATAGGATGTTCAAGTCGAAATGAAACTCGTATGCGAGCTCACCCAATGCTACGTACCTTGGTCTGTGACACATGTCATACATTCTACAATAGTGGTGAATTTGAAAGAGGTGATGATGGTTCAGAGTTGTATTGTCGATGGTGTGGACAGGGTGGTCAGGTTTACTGTTGCTCTGATTGTCCTCATGTGTTTTGCGCTGTGAGTAATTAGTTATTTGTATAATAATATTGGTATAGTCATCACTTTGATCATTTTCTTGTTATTTCTAGTTTATAATTTGTTTTCAGAAATGTATAAGACGTAATTTTGGTCCCTCTAAAATTCGCGAAATTGAACATGCAGATGATTGGAAATGCTTCAAATGTAGTCCAAACTGCTTGTGGGATCTTCGTGCTACTTGTTGGGCTCTTCTACGCTTCTGTGATTTAAGAAATAAGTATGTAATAAAGATAAATATGTGGGAAAATGATATTGTGATTCATGTTTGATTCTAATCATTAAAAGCTATGAGGTTTTGTGGTGATGTCTACTTATGATCATGGGAGTGCAGATTCAAATCACTGCTGGTGCAGTGCTTTCAGATTGCACTATTATATTATATTACTTAGCTTATATTAGTTTTTAAAATGTTGTTTTTCAAAATATATTTTATAAATATTACTAAAATCTTAACAAACACCTGTTAACATCTTTTTAAATATACTATTGTAATAAAATATTGAAAGTTAATCTTAAACTACTTATTGTCCTATTAATTTAAATTGTTGCATGTATGTGGGAATATATATATTTCTAGGGAATATAATTATATCCATAAGACTATTTAATAATTTGATGCCATCAACCTAATCTGAATCAGTAATTTCTATGTCAAATTCAGTGTCGTCTCTTTTTATGGATTCAGAATTATACATAAAACTCAAGATATAGAATTGAAGCATGCTTATCAAAAAGATTGTGCTTTGGACATCTCAGTATGTTGTAAGAATAAAGGAAGAAGAAGAGATAAATGTGAAGGAGCTAGAAAAAGGGATGCTGAAGGTTTTGCGAGAAAAGTAGCTGCTAATATAATTTCTAAAATTCCTCCAACTATTCAGGTACATTATCTAAAACCATGTTGATCAATGTATGATGTAATATAATCACATTTGGTGCAATAATACCATATATAAAATACACCATCATTTTGATTCCCCAGTATAACAATGTAAAATAGTGTTACAATATTTTAAAATGTCATTTTTATTTCAGGTAAAAAAGTTTGCCTCAATTAATCTTGATGACTCATCAGTAGAAAAAAAACCTCGGAAAAGGTCACAAAGTCCAAAGCCTAAACAAATTGGTATGAAGAACCCTATTCCAATAGCAGGCAATCCAAAACTATTGTCTCCAGTTAGTGTGCCACCCCTGGCCAAGAAAATAAGGGTAAGCTCAAATTATAAAAATTACTACCTGACTATATTTCTATTTTAAATTATATTAAAAATTTTAATTGATTTTTCAGATGCCATCACAACAAATAGTTCCCAATTTAATCAAATTCAATGATAATAAACCGGTTACATATACACGCATAAGGCCCAAGATACCTCCAATGCCTCAAATGCCAATACCAATCATCTCTAATAATTTCAATGGTTTTACTACTCCCACACTCTATAACACTTTGAATAGTGTTGTTCATAATGATAACATCAATTTGTCATTGGACAATTTAACACAGGTATAATGTTTCAACTTGATTGTAACTATATATAGCTGGTGTTCAGTTCAAATTTAATAATGCCACTTAACCACAAACAATATTTTATTATAGGGCTTGGATATGACCACAATGACAGGAATGGCTAATAATCCACGAGATGATGATGATGTAGTTTGTACTCCTGATTTTCCAATGGAACCTTTATGTGAGGTAAGATATAAATGTATTCTTGCGTGATACAATAATATGACAAACAAAATATTTCCATAATATTTAAATGTATACAAAAGTCAATGTATACATGATTAAAACTCGTGTTCTATATCAACTCAAAATCTATATTATTTCTCTTAGTACATAACATAAGATATAGATCTTATTTATTATCTTTACATTGACATTTTAATGATAATGAAGCTAAATAAAAGCTTGCAAAAGGAAGCAAACATTGTGAGAACCTATGCATGATACTTGAATGATTGTAATATTACAGGTCAATGACGATATTGACGACGATGTTCAATGCATTACGCCTGCACCAGCTCCTAAGCTTCAAACAAATCCTCCACCACTGGTCACCCGTACTGGAGCCACATTACCAGATCTGACAACCGAAAATATTGTACAAATGACAGAAAACGATGTTACAGTAAATGTCCAAACAGGTGGACTAAAATTTCGAGTTGACCCCCAAACTTTATCTTCCAACAAAATGTATCGGCTGCCGGATGGACGCATATTTGCTATTAATGCAAATCCCAGCATGCCTGGTGGTTATTCTGCCACCATCGTAGCGGTTACGGAGACGGCAGGGAAAATTGCTCCGAAAGGCGCTACTTACGCCGCTAAACTAAGTGCAGTAACTCCTTCTAATACATCAACGCCAATCATCACTAAATCAAAAAGAAACAGTAGTACCAATAATAGTAGTAACAATATTAAAACAGTTCGCGTTGCCAATGTCAAACATGTACAAAAACGAACAAAAGCAGCAAGTGGTACAGAAACCCCCAGAGAATGTGATTTAAAGGTGCCTGTCGAATGGTATAGATATAATCTCATAGATGCAGTGGATGCCTTAGAATATTCGTTAATGCGTCTTAATAAGTTAAAGAAAGAAACTACTACTATGTATTTACGCACTCGAACAGTTGGGGAAATGCGGACTTTACACAAAACATTAGATCGATTACTTAATACGTCGTCCACAAGATTCAAGGAAATCAAAGATAATCTTAGTAAAGGACTAAAACAATATATTTCAAAGAAAACAGGTGATGATTTAAGTGAAGATGATGACGATGTGGAAATATTACCTGATTTAGACCAAAATGATGATCCAATATTCATTGACGAAAATTCCGTAGATTCTAGTGTAAATGACAATCAAGAAGTTGATTTAACGGGAGCTGCTAGCAGCGAACATAATGATAGTGGTGGAAATAAAAGCGATGTCTTTTCTAAGGTTCATATAGAACCTCTAAGTATGTACGATCAAGATAATTTAGAAAACTCTATTAATAAAAATAAACTTCATGACTCGCATTTTGATAACTTAGAAAACGATGTTAGAAACATCAACGATGATGATAATAAGCTACGTGATTTTGAAGAAAAATTTAATCTACTAAAACAAGCTAACAATGAAGTGAATAAAACTCACCTAAAAAGAGTAGAAAAGTCTCATGAAAATTATGAGGTTAATAAAGCATTAGACAGTGGAAAGTCAAGCAATAATATGAATGGGGTCATTGAAGAGACTGAAAAGCAACATAAAGATAATACAGACCTTCATAATAGTAAAGAAGGCGATAGTAATATCATTCAGAAAATCCAAAATATTGGCGATATCCAAGAGAATAATCAGAAAACCAATGATGAAAAGGCCTCTAATAAATATATTGAAGGCAGTGGCAATATCCAAGAGAATAATCAGAAAAGCAGTGAGGAAATTGCTTCTAATGAAAATATTAAAGATATTGGCGATATCCAAGAGAATAAGCAGAAAAGCATTGAGGAAATTGTTTGTAATGAAAATATAGAAGACAGTAATGAAGGTAATATGAATGTTAAAAACAAGAAAGATGATGAGATTATTAATGAAAATGTTGAGGCAGGTAATGAGTGCAAAGAAAATCTTGAGGAAAGTAATAATTTGAAATTAGACACACTTGTGAGTAATAAAAACATATTAAATGATAATATGGATTTGAGCCAGGATGCCGACGAGAAACTCCAGGATGCAGAAATGAGTGAGGAAATGATAGAAACTTTGCTGAAAGATGATGTTGGGGTTGATGATATTGATACTGCTAATTTAGGTAGTTCCCATGTTTCAGAAAACTTAGCCTAATAATTTTTATTATATTTTTATGGAAATAAAATTAGGTAATGTAAGCAAAATGTATGTGAAGTTACATATTAGGTATATTTAAAATATGCTTTTAATGAAAATAAACTACAGATATCTGTATAAATTTACAATGTCGGTCAGAGCTGTATTTATATATATAAAACGATAGATTTGTCTATGGCTTTTTTGAAAATGTCCAAGACTGTGTAAAACATACACCGTATTGTACATTACGTGGCCGTAAGTTTTACATTTACACATTGAGTTTTGGAAATAAATAATCATAATAGTGATGTAGAGTCGTGTAGTAGCTTCAGTGACTTTAAATTTGTTCAAAAGTGCCTTCCCCAGGCTTAAACTGAATGGTTTTAAATTTTTGCCCATCACATGAATGTATGAAGTCTGAATGGAACTGTTCGACACAGCCGGACCTAGTCAGTAAAATGACTATTTCTTTGTAAACCTTGGTGTGTAAAACAAATAGCCCAGTTGGGTACAACACTTTCAAAATTAAATCAGCTGCTTAAACTTATAATTATTGATTTTTTTTTGTGCAATACATAGTTTGCAAGTAATGTTTTAAGTGATATTTCATCGACATAGAAAATTGATTCGCTGTACAGGGGACATTTAATAAATAAAATATTTCTGAAAAGATGGTCAACAGTGGTCATTGAAAAATAATAAAAAATTACTACCACAGGTGTAATAGGGTTAATTTTAATAACTTGTGGCTAGGATTATCATATGCATAAATCAGATGTAGATTTTTTAAACTATTCCTTAATTATTTTTTTTTAATTCAGAATATGAATAATTTTTGTTCTTATTTTAATACCTTAGTATTTCTCAAAACTGGCCAGCCACACGTAATAATTTAACCTAATCTTTTAATAATAAAAGGGCATAAAAATCGCTGTTGCGAGTACCTAGATTCATAATGTGCTGCTGATGGCTGTTACCCGTGTTCTAGAGGGTATAAAAATTGGTTTCTTTAACATAGCCAGGATAATCCAGAACATATTCTATCTATGTTTCATCTAAATCTTTACAGTGTGCCAAATAAACGAATATTTCACAAACATTTTTATGTAGTATTGTGGTTCATGCACCACCCATATTTTTTTTTGGGTAAATGATAAAGTTTTTCAATTTTAAAAATGTCAAATGGGTGATCAGCCGGCTGACGGTCTAACTGACGCTTAAATAACCCTTCTATAATTCACATTTCATTCCACATAAGCTACTGCGGACCATGACGATGTGAAATGAGCGTGAACTACTGAGGCAGCTATGGTATACGAGGATGAGCTTCCCATCGAAAGCATGTGATGGAAGATTGATGACATGATACAAGGTTTAAGGTTCCTCAGAGCATGTGGAACACACTGAATGAGCATATGTCACTTCGAAGGGTCTAATCAACCAGTGAATTCGAGATCGTCAACATTGCGAGTTGCGCCTTTGAACCGCAACAAGAGAATCATACTGGCAAACAGGTGCGCCAGTCCATAGGAACAAGGTACTCCATATATAAAGTAACCTGCGTTTTATAAAGCTGTAACCGTGTAAGAGTGGTGTGAAGTAGTGTCTGCTCGGACTTTTTTAATAGCTTTTGTCAGCTAGTTCAACTTTGTTTTCCGAATAACTCCAAAGCCTCCCCGGCTCGCCGATGAAGGCAAATTTCAATGAAGGAATCACCTTAGACCCTGCATTTTCTAGTATACATATTATGTCAGGCGCCAGGACAACGATCTCGCTATTTTTATATTTGCTTGATATGGCGCAGGTATCATGTCATTATCTTTCGAAATTGAGACATTGATGTTAGTAACTAACGACTGTTTTAGGGTTAAACATTAATTTTCTACCCAGTTTACGTAGTTACGTTTTTAAAGCTCAACCTGCTTCTCTTTTATAGAAAAAGCTTATCTTCACTTCATAGTATAAAACAAAGTCGCTTTCTCTGTCCCTATATCCCTATGTATGCTTAAATATTTAAAAATACGCAACGGATTTTGATGCGGTTTTTGTTAATAGATTGAGTGATTGAAGAGGAAGGTTTTTATGTATAATACATACGCGGGGGACAGCTAGTTAATAATATAATTCGTTTGTAATATAAACATATGTATGAGGCTAAATACCATATTGGATACATAACCGATGGGTAGTTATGCAGATCTTTCCAAGGGTGGCTCTAATAAAGAACATTTTAATTTTCTTTAATAAAATTTTCACACATTTTTTTCTTGCTACCTGTATGTCTTATGGATCAAAGAAATCTTGTAAACTGTATTTTTCCCTAAATCTCCTGGAAACGTGGTACTTGGAAATTAAAATTGGGTGAACGGATATTGTGTGACTGTGAAACATACATTTTCATTACCCATTATCAAATATACGCAAAGGAATATACAAATATAAGGTTTTTAGACAAACTTTTATGTCTCCTCTTAAAATATTTTTTTAATAAAATCAATTCGTTAAATAATAGGTACTTAGGTACATTTTTCGATTCCGTTTGAAAATATTAAGCTTTAAAGTGATTATTTTTGTATAGAGTCAAATATCGTATGAGCATTGTCGTCGTCTCTTGATCTATCTCGGGCTACAACCTACCGACAGTTAAATATTACCAGAATCCCGGAAATCTAACCTTGAATCTCCGGTATATAGCTGAGCTTTATACTACTGAACCACCGACGCGAATTATCTACGAACGTGCATAAATAAAATATATGCAGGAATATTTTTTAAGCAATGCGCAAAAAAAAATCGGTGGTTCAGTAACAGAACACATTTCCATTATTTGTTATTTTTTTTTTTGTATTCTTCTTTTCGACTTTAAAATCAACAAACAATGGACACTATCTATTCATAATAACATCAAAGTGCGCGCGCGCCATGCGCCGCGGTAGAGCCAGCTGTTGCCAAGGCCACGGCCGGGGTAGGCGACCGACAGACAGTCGTACAGTAACCATAATATCAATTTTAAAGTCTATATCTTTCGTTAGCGATAACTTTATTTTTTTGTACCAAAAATTATCAAAATAAAAATTAGGTGTTTAATAAAACTCATTTAAGTTTAATTTGTCAAAGTTTGCGCACTGAATAAAAAATATTCCTGTATACAGCCTTTATCATTTTCATAAATATTCATGTATGAAAAACTCTAAGAGAGTCAGTCCCATATTTTAGACTGGACGAATAGCTCTTTTCTGCGGAATAAAAGAATAATAATAGTAGTGGACCCAATAGAATACAGATAAATGAACAACGTAATGCATTATTAGGTATTGATATCATTTTAATTTTTTTAAAACCTTAAATATAACATTTCAAAATGCAAGCAATAGGCGAGAAAATTAAATCTTCGTAATAAATACCAATTGGATTAGAAATAGTAAAAAAAGCACTTATTATATCACAATTCTGTACTTATGTAGATACTTACATAAACTATTTGGAAACCTTATTCTTCTTATCTACTAACATTTTATTATGCTCATTAATTGAATCACTGATATTTATTAAAAAGGATATTCACAAAATTGCTCCAAAAAGAATTTCATAGCACAGAATGATTAGTTTGGTTATCTACTATGCTTTAGCAGTCATAAAATGATTTGCGTACGGTACGCTATTTAAACTCAAATGTCAATTCGACAACTAGAGGTAGATATGTCTATGAGAAATTCTTTAAAGGAAATTTATTTTTTCTTAATAACGGAAGTGCCCCTTCCTCGACCGTTCTTCGTGGTACACCCTCATAGGTGAATATGTCCCATTAGATGCTCCATTCGTGTTCAAACCTGGAACCATTACGAGATGGTTAGTTAGTAGACGTACAGAAGTAGTTGCTAATCTGTGCTCTCTTGAAACGATTCCCTTTAGTTCCTCTAGAACTAAATGGAATACTACAAATGTGGCCTTAGTCTTCCATGTTAACTATCCATACCTTTGGCATCAAGCTGCCCATCCACAGTGCAAGCTTTCAACAAAAATTTGCATGGTTGCGATATTATTACTATGTCAAAATTACGAAGGAAAAAACAAATTTCATAACATGGTTAATTAATATAGATATAGCTTTCACGTTAGTAGTACGGATTTAAAGTTGTCTGAGATCTCCCGAAATAACTACAGCCAGCCCTTACTGTCTAGGAAGATGTAGCATTTCGAAATAATGATTTATTATTGTTACAATATAACATTATTATTTATCTAGTGCTAGATTGCCGTCAGCATACCTAGCCACTAGCGTCAAGGTCTCGGTCATAGATAGATGAGTCCTATTTCCGACCTCAGATAGCGCAGTTATTAGTCACAAATTAAAACAATGCACCTACCTAGATATGACACAACAAAAAATGTTTGCGTTCCCTTGGAAAACTTAAGGTATTTTATAGTTATGATAAAATATATAATGAAAGCTTTGAAATAACGTTATCTTGTTTAAATACGTGCCGTTTGAGCTACAAAAAAAATGTTTATTACTTAGTATGCTTAAAATTCAATTCAATGGTTTACAGGGTTTCCAACTGAACGACATTTTTTGTTGGGTGTAAATAAATACCTACGTATTTTTTGAATATGTATTTGATTATATTGGCTGACCAGAAAAAGTAGTTACGTAACGAACAGAATAACAATAGCCTATGACTGATAGTGATGATGAAAAAATATAGAATTGTGTTGTTGTAGGTAACATTTTTTTATTTGGTAATTCGCGTTGGATGGGATAGAAGTTAAGATTCTTAGCTATGGTTAACCTTGATCAGTAGTCTGGGCTTATTATAAATACCTTGTAGCAAGTGATGTGGCGGTGCAACGGCAGGGGAAGCACACCTAGGGGCCAATAACAGGTGGTAGAGAGCGAAGTAAACGGCTGCGACTAGTATGGCAACCACGCCCAAAGCGCGGTACACATCCCGAGCCGACTCCAACGGCTGCTCCATTGATACCATGCCGCTTACAATAGCACCGATGCAACGACCTAGAATATACAATAATTGTATGTTGAATATGTTTATAAATATCGTTAGAAGGCGCATTAACGGTCATTATAAAATCGCAAAGTCGGCATTACAATAGCCATCTCCACCAGCATTGCAAGTTATCTACTTATCCTCACGTGGCCCTTGTGAATCCTTCCCAACCTGCTGACAAAAAAAGATCGCCGGTGTTCAGCTAAACAAAAATTGTAGCTACCTTCATCAAAAGAACTTACCAATACAGAAATGCGCAATAACTGGCAGTGCCTGTCCCGTGGCGGTATACTTGCGAGGCACTAGGTGTCGGAAGTACAGGACAGCGGTCACCCACACCAGGCTCATCGTGAACACCTCCAGAATCTCGCACACTATTACCCACGAGTAATGTGTACTATATGCTAATCCTGAACAAAGGGAATTATGTGGTAAAATGAGGTGGACACCTTCTAAGAGTAATAAATATTCTAGGATATTGTTAAGGTTTACGGTATTCGAATTGAGAATAAGTTAGCTAAAATAAAAATCTATTGCGCAGTTTAAAAAGACTAAGCGAACAAATAGACAGACAGAAATAGTGGCATAATACTTTTAAACCATTTAAAGTTTTAGCATTGTAGATTTGATTTTGCTCTACGCTTTCGATTCCCTTACAGAAAATGAAATTTCACTTTCAGAAGAAACCTTGTGCTGAGTAAGAATAGATAATAATTTGCGATCACCAAGTTACACAATTCAATAATAAATACCGGTATAACGAAGTCCGTAAAATGTGAAAGCTGTGATGAAAACATTGGAATGTCCGATGTAGTCGACGAGGGCCTCGGCCCAAAAGAGCGCTGGCACCGCGGGTAGCGCGCCCGCCGTCAATGTCAGCCCCACCTCCGTTATAGTTCCGTTCAGCTCGAACACGGTCCTGTTGACACAAATTATGGATTGATAGTAAAAACATTTACCGTTTTCCTAGCTAGGTAAAAAACTGTCGAGGTAAGACTGAATAGTTTCAGTAACATTGTTATAGGTCATCATCCTTTTTATCGGTTTGCGTCCCTTGAGGTTTGCGTTATGTGGCTACATGTAGGTACGCTCTAGTGCTTTGTACAGTATATTATATAAACCAATAATAAAATAAATCAAAGATCATCCACATTGAAAGATCTTTTTACATAGTTAGTCACAAACCAACCTAATAAAAACGTGTTGAAAAAAAACCCCAGTATGATATAAATATATAGTACTTAAATAAACAGAAAGTAAAATAAAGCACAAAGTTTCCAACAATCGAAATACTACCAGTAGTAGTAGCTAAACCAATTATAACACGTACCAAGGCAAATAAGCATCGATCCCGCTCCACAAAGTGCCGAGCAGCGCGACGACTGCGAAAACAGCGGCTGTCTCCGCGCCGTAGCGTCGCACCGCGCTCATCGGCAGCGCCAGCACACCCGTCGCCGTGTGCCACCACCACTCCGGCGTCGACAACGGCATGTTTCTGTGAACCGAAGGTCCCAATTTTAGGTTGATATTTCGTCTAAGGTTGGGAAAATAGCAGACAAGGGATAAAAGTTGTCTCGGAAGAAGAACTTTTCTAAAACGCCTATGGTGGTATGAAAATCTTACCGATCGAATATAAGTATGAGGGCTCCAATCAACATGAAGACTGCATTAAGAGCAAATGGCACAAGGTATGGCGTATCAGGCATTTGTTGCGCAGCGAGACCAGCCAGTGGGGGAAAGATTGCTAGACCGAGGGTTCCGAAAGCCAATTGCCTGCCGACGTCACCGCGGCCAAGGGATGTCTCTCGAGTTGCTATGACACACGCAGTGCCAAGGAGAGCCAGAGCTGCTGTGGGCCATATGTCAGCTAATACCCTGAAATAAAAAGAGTTGGACGTTTTTTTTAGTTTGTCCTGTTTGTTGTGAATTTATTTTTTATAACTATGGACTATTTCCGGTTAACGGTGTAAAGAAATATACCTTATGATTAAATAACTCCAGAAAGTGGACGACGGGTCTCCAATTACTAATTGGCATTCAGCGTTAGCTAATACACCATCTGGCTCATCGTAGGGATCGAGTACTTGACACCTCACAGCCGGATTGCAATCTTTCTTGTCTTTTTGTATCTCGGCCAGACGATCAGGAGGCACCAAACATTTAGATGGACCACCTAAAAAGGTATATAACGTGTATATCCTACAATCTTAATTAATAATATAAATAAACTGGGACACTTGACACACGGCCATTGCCGATCTAAGTTTAGCTTTTACCTAGCAAGGAAACCAGATAACTGAAAAACTACATACACCTACAACTTTTTCTTCTCTATACATAGCTACTTATACAATTTTTTTTGTCCTGGGTGAACAAAGCCAACTGGCCCGTTAAAGTAGCTTACTTGTACGGTAAGTGCACCAATCTGCGTCTCCTGTGCTGTTATCTTCCGGTAGTTCGGGAGCGAGTAGTGACAGGGGTAATCGTAAGCGAGCGACATGTTGCATGTATACCAAACATTGCCCATTGTAGCATAAGTGCGGTGGGTTTACGTCGATGATGATACCGTCCGATTCCCCCTTCTCCTCTTCATCTTCTAATGTTGAGAACTCGAATGATGGCTGCAATTAACAATTTTGCAAATCAATTACATTTGTTTTTAGTAGTAGGTATATAGGTATCATTTGATTTGGTTTCCATGTAAGCCGTTGTATGTTTATAGGGATTTTTTTTTAAAAGTTAGGTACTCTCGGCAATTCTCTACATTCTCAAAAGTAGGTACATTAGACAATATATACAATTTTATTTGAAAAAAAAAAATTCAAGGAATGAAATGAAATCTAAACAAGGCAGGCAATTGTGCAATGCCCATGGAATTGATTGATAACTGTTTATTATTTACCCACATAACCCTAAGAATGTTGGACTGGCTTGTCGTGGTAAATTCAGGACGATGGTCTAAGTAATGCTCTTATTTATGTAGCTGTACTTTTAAGGAATACCCGGATTGTAGGTAACATGATTAATCATGGACAATAAAAGCACAAAGTACGTACCGTAGTATTAGCGACACTGTTGTACATAGGGCTTAAGGTGGTGGTGGTAGAAATGGTTGTGAACGGCTGCTTGACCCACGTCATATTCATATCGGCGCACCCATATTCACACGCGGTCACTGCCAGGACTCCCGACTGACAACATCGATTTTGATTAGACATGTGTATCGATGTTTTTCTTACAATATTAGAAGTAGTAGAGCTCTTGTACAAAGTTCGCCAGGGGAAGTATTATCATCATACCCATACATACAACCCGTTGTATTACTGTTTTGCAGTTAGATAGGTAGGGGGCCGGTGAAAATACAGGCACATGTGAGTTAAAAACTGCAGGTCTCAGAGTCGAAAATGCATTAGCAATTCTCCTATCAAAAAATAAAATATAGGATAGGCTTTCGTTGGCGTATAGCTTTAGGTACCTAACACGCACGTATAGACTTAAGAGAACTGGCTTTCAACTGCAGCTGGCAGTGCATATTGATAGGTACTTGACCTCAGATTCATAACTTCAGGCTGGCAGCGATAAAGTATTAAAGAGTTAAGTTGTCAGTTCTAATATAATAACCGTATTGTGGTTATAAAGGGATGTTTCCGAGGTATATAAGCCCATTGTAGGATTAGAATCCACGATGTTCTCAAAGTCACTAGCGACTTGTATCGACCTACATTCGGAGAGACTAACGAAAAACCATATGATGGTGATAAATAAATTACGCGACAGTTGTAGAAGGCCTTAGAAGCCTTGTTCGAAGTAAGTGAGATTTTTGTATGTATCAATAAAAATACTGCTCGTAAGCTTTCAATAGGCAAATAAAAATACCTTATTTATGTAGGCAAATGAAAACAACGTACCTTCTCTCCCGACCATCGGTTGCAGCGCATGTCTTCCTTGCACACCTCTTGCATGACGTAAGCGCTGTCTGCATCGCACATGAACAATACTTGAGGGCGACGAGCCTGACATACATATCAAGATTTAAATCAAGGTGAGCTAGAAACGAGCCGTCGAGTGTGTAGGTAGACGTAGAGAGACTTCAATCTTTCTAGCCTACTAATATTATAAATGCGAAAGTTTGTGAGGACGGATGGAATGTTTGTTACCCTTTCACGCAAAAATGACTGTAGGAATTTTAATGAAACTTGGCAAACGGATAGTTTACCTAGAATAGCACATATGTGCCCCTTTTCGTGCCGGAAAAATCGTAAATCCTGCAGGATCGCGAGTGAAACTGCAGGGGCAGCAAGAAAGTAATATTATAAAAAAAGAGTGCGAATTTTGTGAGTTTGATAGAAATCTACAGTATTCCCGAGTGACATAAGACTATGTGATAAACCCAGGATTCATTAGATTCCTCGGTAACGCGGGTGAAACTGCGGTACAGTAATACGAGTATACAGTCATCAATAAAATTGTATTAATACCTCGTGTAGTTCTGTATAAGGCACAGCCAGCAGTAGAGTGTAAAACACGGCGCTCAGTATGAGACAAGTAGCAGTGATGATGCGCAAGAGGCCTCCGGACCCGCTGGGACTGCTGCCTCCACTGGTGGACCCTCGACCCACTGATAATCTGGGCAGGAGTTATTTACTATAGCTAAGCTTTGGAACTCAGTTTGGAATTGAAATGGTAAAATGCAATAGAGTTAGACCCTCGAGTTAGGCCTGAGCAGAGAACAAGAGAAGTATCTGAAGAATTCAGACCAATATCAAGTTTATCATTAAGGTTTAAGTTAAAGGGTTCCGTGCCCTTAACACGATGTAGGTACCTTATATGTATTATATTTTATAAATACAATTCATAGATCTGATGGAGATGAGACAGACAATGATGGATGGATGGATGTGGGTTACACTTTCACGCAAAAATTACTTAACGGATTTGGATGAAACTCGGCAAATGGATAGTTTGTACCCAGGATTAATCCCTAGGAAATGTACCATCCCTCGGGAACGCGTTTAAATCGCGGGGAAACCTAGTTGTAAGGATTTGCATAAAACTGATTACAGTTTAAGTAGGTAGATAGCGTAACAATTATACAATTAGACCATTTTGCTAAATTGCTTTCTATAATATGTTTGAACACGCTAACCTATATCTCCGAAACCACAAGACGAATTTTAATGGGGTTTTCACAGGAAACTGAAACCTAGCTGGCTATATAAATAGCATAATGGCATTCTTGGTCCTACCAATTGTAATCCTGCGTTCTACTTATACTATCCTACTTTTTATTGTACTGCGTGTGAACTTTGATTTGTTGTTTTTTTTGTGTTAGCTGAATAAAATGAACGTTCATGTCAAAGCAAATGGTTCATCGTACGGGCAGGCCTTGATCAACTCTATTTATAGAGGTGTACCTAACTCCATAAATAACTCAATAATAAACTTACTTATCAATAAGAGGCCCCAATAAGGCTGGTCCTAGTAAGGCGATGCAAGGCGCTATTGCAGATATAACGCGAGCTTCTCCCCGATCTAAACCCACTGACAGCATGTGCAAGGGAAGATACGGAAATATGCATCCTATACCTGTGAAATTAAAACAAAATTTTATCAAACCTTTCTAAAAACATACCCAAGAAGATAATTTAGAAACAAATACAGATAATAAACCTATACTCAATACAAATAACGATCAACGCATCACAGAAAATAAAGACGCACATACCTACTACTTACTTAATGAAAAATGCCGGCAGCTAAGTATTAAATTGCGTGTAGCAATCGCCTCGATGCGGGAGTTACAAAGCTTGCTTGTAGGCAGAGTAGAGGCATAGTTATAGGTCACATTATGGTCGCAGTGCAGTGCGATATCGAGGTGAACGGTCCCTAAATCATTCTGTTAGGCATCGCGGGAACTCAACGCTCCTTAGATGGAAACTTGAACTGCAGCCTTTGCCATGCGAATACAGTCAATCTTACATAGCGGTCACCCTGGACTGGTCCACTCCTTATAGTGTCTTCAAACACGATCCGTGGAAACGTTTTTATGACTCCAAGAAAAGAGAAATTTTGTACGTGTGTAGAATGACAATTGGATTGATTTGCAATGAAGAAGGTATTTCTGTCTAAATAATTACAATCTAAGTCCATCACTGCTATACATGATAGAGTACTTTGAGTGTATGTATAATAAGCTTTTTTTTTTTATGCAACTTGGTCCGACAAACAAGCTGACGGTCCACCTGATAGTAAGTGGTCACCGCCGCTTAAGGACATTTGCAACACTAGGAGCATCGCCAATGCGTTGTCGACCGTGAAGTTGTTAAGTCTCATGTGCCTGTAATTTCACCGGCCCCCCTTCCCTTTCTAACCGAAACACAGTAATACATACTACTGGTTCACGGCGGAAATGGGTAAGGTGGTAGTACTTCCCCGGACGAACTCTGCACTAAGAGCTCTACTACTCTAAAGAACTATATACTAACTTTCTAACAAGAAAATAAATACTTTTTTACAAAATAAATAAAACATGGTTTTCATAAACGACGACTAAAGCTATACTGTATGTAATTCTCTTTGCAAAGTAAAAGCAGTTTTTCAATTAAAATTTACACTATACTACAACTATACTATTTTATACAATTAAATTAATATTAATGTTCGGATTTCATTAAATACAGAGGATCTGCTGTGTAATAGTTTTTTTTTTATTCAGATCAGCAATATCCCCAGGCTATTTAATGGTATTTTAGATCCCCAGGCTATAAAAAATAGTCCAGAGCATCTAGAGAATGTAGTAACCATTTCTAGTATAATTTATGAGTGAAAGTAAAAGGTATCGTTTTTTATTCGTCACGGCAGCGGATTTACATCTTACTTAGTAAGCGCAGATCAAAATTTAATATTGCAAGACGAGTCGCATCGTACACTTAGACATACGTTTATCAACCTATCCTATTACTAAGTAGGTTACCTGAGAGAAAACAGAAGAGGACGCATTTCAATGTAATAAGATTCTTGTTGATGAGCTGCTTCTTCATGTTGACTTTTTTCTTATATCGTCATATAATAAATAATCAAGCAGCTACTTAGACACGCGTAAGAACATGTTGCATCTGAAATAAGAATAGAATAAAATAAACAATGAATACATGCAGCTCTTTTAAAATAATGAGTACTTAGGTGTTTTAATTATGTGGGGTAGATACGGGAGTAGATACGGGCAGCAATATAAGTACCTAAACAGATTTGAAATTAAAAAACTTGTACGCTAAAACTAATCCGTCATGTGGAAATGTAATTGTGTACGTTTTTGTAAAGACATATTTATAAAACACCTGTTCGCTTTATATTTCCATATTAAATATCATTGTAGTGTTCCTACAGATGTATTGTATTTGGAGCTACTTATGATGGTGACTGTACATCATTCATTAAAAACTTAAAATTCTAGCGAATGCGTTTAATGAATTGGGGCCATGGCCATTTATTTATTCGCTTACGGGTGACGTTCAGTTCAGAGTAGAGACAAAGCCAATGCCAACCGTTGTAGTGTTAAAATAGTTGCTGCAATGTGGAGTCAGATTAGACGAGAAATTTGTGCTACACTCTTCATTACCATCATGACTATAATGAAATATACATATGAACTATATGTCAAGTTAATCTTGTAATCCAATCATGAGTAAAATGATTACAGGCTGCTGGTAACTGGCAGGATAGTTGGCGATATCCTGCTATACATAAACTTCATCTTTCGCAGACTCCAAGGTCTCACATCACAGCAGTAACGAGTATTAAATAAACTTCTACTATAGAAAAGACTAGCAAATATTGGCCTAGATTTTGTTTACGGCTTGTCTTTAAATATGTTTTCTGATTCCCATTATCATAACAACAAATGTAGGTACCTTAATTTCCCACTTTGTAACCTAATCACCTCGAGAGATAAACGTTCAACCTACCAACATATTTGCAAGATTCGTGAATATTTTAAAAGATAGGTACACAGTATTGGTTACCGATGTAAAATATTGTTTTTTAAAGGCAAGCCACAAAATATATCTAGGCCAATATTTGTCGATTCATTTAAATTCATACCTATGGTTGATGTCGACTTCATTTAGGCCCATACAAATGTATAGAGCACACAACAAGTACCTATACCTTACACAATATTATGCGCATGTCAATGGGACATAAATAATGTTAGTATTGTTGTCATAATACATACTTTATATCTTGTTACCTATAATATATAAGGCATCATCCCCTTTTTTAGCTTTAACGAATATATACTCGTATACCTAGCTAAAGTCAGTCGGCTTTTATTGAGAGAAATTGTATTACTTAAACTTGCGGCACGCTATGATGGCCGTTTTGACGTTTAACAATGACAAAGAAAAATAACCGTTATTCCTTCAGACATAAGGTGCATCTAATGATCTGTTCCAACAGCTAATTATATGATGATGGAAATCAACCTTATTCCAGAGCAATACAGTTTCTTTTCCTATGACAATCTGAAACGTCAAAACGGCCATCATAGCGTGCCGGTAGTATAGGTATTTAAAGAATTCAAAAAACGAATGCTTTATTTATACCTAATCATCTTTTTACAGAGGCAGGACCGTGGACTTAGTTTGAATCAACAACCTAACAGTTTTCTTCTTCTTCCGGCTGTCCCCCGGGACCTCCCGTCCCGACTTTACATTTTCCAAGTGTGTGTTAATCCAGAAACCATCTATGTGCTACGTTGAATTCAAATCTTTTTAATAGTTTTTACGTGAGAGAGTAACAAACTTATATTGATTTTTAAATCATTTTATTGCTGTAGCAAACTCTAAATAGAAATGTGTAGGAATAAATGTATGATAAGTACTAATTACTTGAACCGTTACACAACAGAAAACACAGACAATTTTAATTTGATTTTAGGGTCAATGTAATCAAGCAAAATTTTAATATCTCATTTTATGCTGTGCCTGTTATTTCGTTTCGTCCGGCAGCGACTCTTTTATAAAAGGGTATCGCACACTGTATCTGGGTTACGAGCGTGTAAACATAAACACAACTGTTCTAAACTTTCACATGACAGCTGTTTGTACTGTGGCAAACCGCCAAAACGGATTGGAATTTTTATCAATTATTTGTTTATCCAGTCAATTAATAAAATACAGAAATTCATATTTATCTTTCCACAGTTTTCAATAATCGTTTTAGGTAGCGGCTGTAGCAACAATGGCTGTACCTATGAATATATCTACCTTAATAGTTCAAGGTACGCAAAATACTTGCGTGTCAATAGGTTGTTAGGTGGCTCGAACGGCTGACTGAATGTAGGGAACGGTAACAGCTGACAAACTTTAGTAAAATTAAGGTGATGTAATAACATTTTGTTTTTAAAGTAAAAGTCAAGTTATGTATTTATATCGCGTAGGGTACAAAAATAACCATTTTTTTATAGAAAGCTAAAAAGTAAGTAAACAACATAAGTAAAAAAATAATTATAACCCTTTGATGTTTTTTTTATTTTTTTTTAAGAATACCAACTGAAAAATAGAGATAGGCTCACTAACACAGGCATCTTGTGAGCTGCATGCGACACCTTTTCCCCTCAGTTGATAATTACCTCGATTGCTACAATAAGCTCGAGCATTCGGTGAAGGTTTCGGCAGCTGGTTATGAGCTATTTCCCTTCTTGATTTTGTGTGTTTAAAACAATCGGCTACGTCATCTTACAATACATTGTTTAAAAGACCCACATGTATCTCTTCATTCAAAGCCCTCGAAGCTTATTTTTGAAAGTGCGAGGGTTTTAGCCTCTGGTGGCTCTTACACCCTTACACGGACAAGGTTTGAGCGAAGCGTGTACCTATATGGTTTTATGTAGGCAAGCTTAGTAAGCAAATCAATAAACTACGCTAAGTAAACTACTATACCGACCTACAGAGGCTCTACGTACTACGGCAGTTACGCAGTTTTTCATATTAACCACCTTTTTTTTTTTTTTTTTTTTATGCTACTTGGGCCGACAAACAAGCAGACGGTCCACCTGATGGTAAGTGGTCACCGCCGCCTATGGACATTTGCAACACTCGGAGCATCGCCAATGCGTTGTCGACCCTGAGACGTGAAGTTGTTAAGTCTCATGTGCCTGTAATTTCACCGGCCCCCTTACCTTTCTAACCGAAACACAGTAATACAATAGCACTTCTGCTTCACGGCGGAAATGGGTAAGGTGATAGTACTTTCCCGGACGAACTCTGCACTAAGAGCTCTACTACTCTGATAAAAGTATGCTAAATATGCAGTTACCTGAACGTACCAACTGCAAGCAGTACATGTAGTGTTAGCACAGGTTAGGTACACAAGTAGTAAGTGTATTAAACCAAAAATATGCGATGGATATATGTATACTAATATGTTGGCGATCCTGTTGTGCGTCGCTAAGTTTTATGAAATTTATGTACATATGTAGCTTCAGTCTCTAGAATAAATTATTTATTTGTACAAAATATGATGATGAAAAGTTATAAACATCATATGTATACTCAGGTATACCAAATTTCATAAAAAGTTGTTCAGCCGAGTTCATGGATTGGATTCATGAGAAAAGATCAAAAAATTATCCAAATCATATAAGATTATAGCAATAGCCAATGCTGAAAACCTATTACAATCAATAGCATCATTTAAAAAATGGGAGCACGAATGAGACTCAATTTCCATATAATAGGTAGGTACACTCAGAACAAGACGCAAAAGATGCGTGGAACATTGTGACAACAGGCATAGATCTATAAAAAATAATAAGATCGTGTCGGGTCGAGCGGGAGTATACGATGGCGTCACCGCTATAATCGGCGAAGGTCTGGCCGATCTGAGACCGCGCCGGCCGCCTGCGCATTTCATCGCCTGACAAATATCACCACTGTATTTATAACTCAATAAAGAATGATGTAAACGGTGTTTTTAGAATCAACGTGTCATGTCACCATTTCAGAAGCGTGCAATCATCTAATTATGTAGAACCGTAAGGTATTTCTAAATAAAAGAGGTATCTACAATATGCGTACACATACATACACGTATACATACAATATACTAATTTAATTATTACCACGTTTTTAATTCAATAAATAATTTAAAACTAACCGTCCGATGATATAGAGACTTTAAAACTTGAACATAGATAGAATGAATAAAATGAAAAAAAAAGAAGATAGCAAGTCTCAATCATTACCTTAGCAAAATAATTATCGGGAAAAAAAGTTTTAAAAATACTTTTTTGTCCATTTTAAAAAGGGAGATAATGAAAACTTTTTTCCAAGTTCCTATATATTTCGACTCGACTATTAGTCGGTCACCTGTAAAGCCTAGTTATACCTGTTGTAATACTTAGTTGTGATAATTTTCTTTCTAACTTCGTTGTTTAAACCGTGCAAATAGTTAAGCGTCAAGTAGGTACATACAATATCGTTTCCTACACTACGCAAGGGAGAGTTGAAGCACTGAGGTGTGGGTGGGTGCGACGTTCGTTAGGTACCTGCCTTGCACCGATAAGAAGTACATATTCGCCGCTGCGGCCGGCCGGCCCCGTCTCACGCCCCGCGAACAACTGGGCCATCAGCATTGTTATATTTCTTTTACTTCTCTACTATACCATACGAGAAGGTTATCGATTAATCTAACTAATCGATAACCTTTGCTCTAAACAAAGTAAAAATAAAACTGTTTTACTAATATTTTCCTCCAGTCACAGATTGCAATTCATTTCGGCTGATTAGACTTTTTCCTCGCCAACTCTTGTTGATAATGTTCGATTTGACGTTGGATCTGCAGTATGGGATAATAATCTGCCCAGAACAGGCTGGAGGCAAAAGAGTTGAAAATTTGTAAACCACATTGCATCTCTATTCAAACGTTTTTTGAGCTAGAAAGAGCAATAGATCAGTACCAGTCATATGCAGATGTGACGGTGTAACATTGACCGTGACGTAAAGTATCGTTTAGGTTGCATTTATATGGGATAGGTGAGAAGAATATTTTTTGGAGGGAGGTACTTACTTACTTAGTTACCTCTCTAGCATAAGCTTCATTACATAAGCTTCATAGCTTCAGTCCATGAATCCTTGAAGATAAACTACTAAAGTTCACCATTTCCTCTAGCCTTCACAGTTAATTTTATACCTCAAAGTAGGTGCAGCAGAAATAAAAAATTAAGTCATTTAGTCATGAAGGCCAAAAAGTATAAAACCATATTGGAGAAACGACACATGATTGTATTTTTGGTAGGGAGCAGGAAAAGTAGAAGTCATTTGGAGAGATACTTGATCCAAGTCTCATCCGTAAATCTAGTTGAATAATTTTTCCCACTCGACAATTTCGAAAATTCTTCATTACACTGAAAGAATATGGTATCACACGTCTAAAATGATTTATACTTTGATTAGCTAGGTTTTTCAGTTTAGTTGAGCGAGTTAGAATCGATGCAGCTTGCACAGATGGTCAGGTATAATATAATTGTACCTGTACGGTATAATATGGGGTGATGATGTTCGATTTGGCGGGGACACCAGATATTCGTTTAGAATGGGCCAATGTATGTAAAAAATTACAATAATAAAATATTGGGATTACATTATCAATATTAGCTCCATCTTCGGCCTCATCTTCACTTACCATCAGGTGAGATTGAGGCCAATCGCAATCCCGTCTGATATAAAAAAATAAAAAAAAAATTAAAAAAATTTCATTCAATTAGTTGTTCCTAACGATTAGAAGCAATGTTATTATTAATTAAATTTTAAAACTGTCAATAGTTTCAATGCTAAAAAGGTTAAAACTAACCAAAGTTTAAGCTCATAAAATCTAAGAACACACAAACTTACGTCTTATTTTTGTATATTTTAAAAGAAATGGATTTTAAGGATGGATATAACATAATTATTTGGAAAGGAGCGAACAACCCTGATAAATAAAATAATGACGATATAAGCACCTACCTGCAGATCAATATTGAATATTCACTTTTTATCACCTTTTAATGATTCATTTAATCATCTCTCAATCATACAAAACAAACTGAGTCATCAAAAAACAGTCATAAACTACCTTTGTATTTAACATTAATCAATTCATATATTTTATTATTAATGAATCAATGTAAAGTTATTCAATAAATTATTTCTCTTATAGAGAACTTCCTAGGGTTCCTAGAATAAACGCATGACTAAAACTCATCGATGATGTACATCGTTATCATACAGCATTTGTGCTATACGCCTGCTAATTCCGCTCGAGACGATACCATACCACATTTTCATCATTAAAATAGATTGCATATTAAATGCACCGAATCCCATGAACTTGGTATAGGAAAATATCGAGCCTTGAAATACTTCCAAAATCCGTAACATTAGGTATAGACTTTTATATTTTTTTATTGGTCTAAGAGAGACTTACAAATGGTTGAGAATATTCTCTGTTTATTACACACATTTTATTGTATACGATTGAGGACAATCATAGTATTAAAAGAGGTAGGTAGCCACTGGATCTGAGGACGAAGATAATATGCAAACTGACTGACAAAAGTGCAAGGCTCATTCAGAAGACAAAGTACACTCTTCGTAACAAAATCCCTGACTACACAAACATTTTAGGAAAACATAGTAACTAGCTAGTTTCACAGGCTTAGTAGTTACAATGGGTGTAGCGCTCAATATTGCAATACAGTACAAATGAATGTATTAAATCTGAAAAGAGTAATTGCAGAGTTTATTGCCGGCTCTGTCTCAGTATGACCATTCATAACTGCTTGTGAAGGCCTTATACAATAAATATATTTCAGTTGTGACCTAGTAGGCACGTAATGAGTGAAAGCTGCTGGGAGATGAGACGATGCTACACATCCGAACAAAGTCCTCGTCATATCGATGGTGAAAGAAAATGTTAAGATCTGGCTATCCTCTCTAGGTTGTTATAAGTAAGTGCCTACTATACGACTTAGTTGCATAAATCATTAATTTTAGCGTCTAATATATTTATTTTTGCTATAGGTTCATTGTCCTGTGTATTCAATAAACATTGAACTCATTTAAACTAGAATGATTATAGAGAAAATGATTATTCAAATAAAGAATACAATACAATACAAATAAGCTTTATTGTTCACACCACATAAAAAGGAAATTAAATAAAAAGTATTCTACAAACAATTTAGGCGGCCTTATTGCTGAAGCAATTTATCAAGTACAATTACAGATTACGTTAATAGTAGTTAAAATGCATAACTGTTAGAGTCAAATTATTAAAAACAAAGTCCCAAAAGAGGACGGCCATTTCGATGTGATAGTGAAATCATATAAACGTGAAATCTCATTGGCGCCGCTTATGGCCCAAGTTTATAGACAGGAAAAGAGCGTAATTTTTTTAACAGAAATAAAAGCCAGATGTACCTGTAGCCCTAACTAGCTAATAAAAAAGTTTAATTTATATTCTGGTATAGTTGGTCTACGGTATCTAACCTACCAATCCAGTCGAGGTTCGCATCACACACATGTAAACCTTGATCCAGGGCAATAACTCCTCCAAACTTTTTACAAGCGCCGCAAGTCAGCTAACGGAAGTCGTGCCATACCCATTATTATTAATTTATGATTATTCAACTTTTGATTCTACTTCTTATTTTGCTCATAACTTCTATATTTTTTAAGACTACACCAGAATAACCAGGTTACAAACGCAATTCTCGTGAACGGAAAATTCGTTCAATGATCCGTAAATGCACTATGATATATATTTCGAACAGCCAATATTTTTAAAGGAATGTTAAAGTTCAATTGATTCGATAAAAACAAAATAAAATAAAAACGAATTATATAAATATATCAGAATAAAAATGATATATGTAGGTACTTACGGTAGGTATGCGTTTTTTTGGACCCGATAACAGGAAATAAGATAATTAATATTTGGTACATTTTTGGCCATAAATCAAAACTGATGACACATTTTTTTATAGCCGTATCGAATATAACCACCTATTTCCAATACTTAACAATAAAATTACTATTATATTTTTACCTTTTTAGTGATAGATAGGTGCAGACGAGTTCTGCAAATTCTGTCTATTTATCTGTTTACAAATAAACGTAGATCCTTAATACCATTTTGTAAGTAAACCCAAAATTATAATAAGATGTTAAAATATAACCCACAAAAATGGATACACTAACGCTTTACAGCCTGCAAGCGTGCAAGCAAGTTCAAGTGCGAAAGTCTGTTTAATCGATTAGTTAAATGAAGTTTACGTCTTACAGGGCGCACCTTTTTGCTTTTCTGCCCGAGGTATACCTACGTTCAACCACGGTTTGGACTGGAACCGCATTTACATAATTGGAGGTCGGCGGCGGCGGCGATGGCCGAACCGGTTGTGTTTTGTGGTACAACATGACGTCATACTTATAGTTGACATCATCATGCAAGCCAATTGCAAAAATACCTTAAATTATGAACGCATAAAAGGATTTTTTAATTTTAATTGGCAATCATATTCGGATCAATCGACTAGTAATAATTTTATTTCAATTACATATAAAGTACTCACTGTTTTTGTTTAGGCAACATCTGCATATTTTATGCGGGAGGCATCTGCATACATAAATTCGGCATTATATTGATATTCGTTTTAAGAAACAGTTTGCTCTAGGTTCCTAAATGAAACTGTAACGATGGTTAGGTCTTGTAGATGTTAGGTTGTAGATTTCGATAAATATTAAGTTACTATATTACAAACTTATTGTTAGTCAACGCTCCGGATTCCTACTAATATTATACATGCGAAAGTTTGTATGTATGGATGTTTGTTTCTCTTTTACGCAAAAACTACCAAATGGATTTGGATGAAACTTGGCACATATTTAGAAAATGCCCTGGATTATGCCGTTTTCCATTGAGGAATCATCGAGTTTTCGAAAAAAAAATAGTTTGCTGTCTTTAATCCCGATGCTGTCCAAGTTTCATCGAGTAGGCTATATAGTTCGTATATTACTAATTAGTAACCAACCTAATTAGGTCTTTTGGTTTGTTATAGTGTTTCATGTTCATGTCGATACCTACCTATTTTATGTAGGATACATTATTAAAGTTAGGTAGGGCGCCTCGCGTCCGCCCTCCCCACCGTGCCTGAGTGAGTCCCGACAGTCAGTTTTGGGGGTGGTTTTGGGTGTGTCGAATGTCGACCTAGATTACAGATTTTACGGTGACAGTTTAATTAATAAAAACTCAATTTGACCATAACCGCACCCATGGCCCAGCCATTCAGAATATAGTAATTTAGAGTGACGTACCTACATCAGCCTAGCCCCATGAGGGCACACCTGTGCAACAAATTAAATAATAAGTAGTGTCAAAGTAATATTTACGTATTTGTTCGAAATTATGTCAATTTGGGCACACATTTAAGGGACAAATATTTGATAGACTGAAACATAAAATAAAACCTACCAAATCGATGTGCACTAAAAAAGTTAATAATTATATAGGCTGGGTCACCCACTCTATACGCACATACCTACGCTGAAAAAAATGCTACCTAGTGTTTGGGATATGTAAAAGAATTCTGCAAAGTACTGTAGGTATAGGTTAGTACCTTTCACACATTCGCGATCGAATTAGGAACAGCTACTTTTTAACTTACCACAATGTTTTAGGGGCCCAATTACTAGATAAAAGTATGTTTTATGTATACCTTACTTAGTTAGTACCTACATCTTTAAACTACTTTCTTAGTGTGGTAAGTAAAACAAGTATGTATTATAGTTACTACATACTAAGTACTTACGCTAAAATACAGTACAGGAGAGTTTGTTTGATGTTAAATTCACAAAACACAAACGAAACAAAAAATAACTTTAAACCTTATTATATTCTTGCACTTTTTATATTATCATCACTTAATAAATGTTAAATGGAACATGATGTTTAAATCAACACTTAATATTTTAAGTTGTACTTATCTGGTCTAAGAATTATGTGCTCGAGAGAATACCTACTAATAAAATACCGTACGATCGTGAGCGCACGCTATAACGCAAACTTGACGCAACGCAAGCAAGCATACGACTGACTGCCAGCTAGTAGCAAAGACCAACGCTCGGGCGAACGAAACTGCCAACAATCCAACGAACGTGAACCAAAACACGCTACGTAACGGCTGGGGGCACCGGGCATTTAACTTGTAATTCCCGGCTAAAAGCATACTTAGTCCGAGGTCTGAATATAGGGGTAATCAGGTATTTCATAAATGGTACTCTATGGGGGTAATCCGAAAACCTAGAATGTGCACAAATAATGCAGGTAACCCCTGTAATCGTCGAGCTTTTCCCCCCTATACCTTAGGAATTGTTAAGTCGCATAAGTAACATTCGAAATAAAATGGTATCCTTGTTTTTTCGCATTCATGTGGAGCACCAAATGGTCTTAATTTATTCTTAAATTTTTAGTTGCAGGACCTTTTGAAGAAAATTTTGATCAATTTCATCATAAAAAATTATGTTTGTCCCCGCATTTTTGCATCGCGTATGGAATTAAATATAATGGTTGCAAGCCTTATAAAGAAAATGGGATAAGCCCAAAGAGTTGTATAAACCCAGAAATTCTTATTAATATGAACATAGTTCATTTTTGCGGTATTACAGGATTGTAATTATATTTGAAAAACTTCACATTATTCGAGATAGAGTCAAAATAAAATGTAAAGATTTATCATAATAACACGTATTCAGTGAAATTACAACAACCTACAGTTTTTAAAATACATACAGCATTTTCAGTTACATAGTAATAAAAGATATTGTGGTGAAAAGATTAAAAAAATGCATATCCTAGGACATTCTTAACACAAAGTTGTCTAAAACTAAACGAAGCAGAGTTGATAAAATGTATACCAGATAACTGTTAGACTACATATTATTTTAGTCTAAATAGAATAAGTAAATATCATATCATAAATAAAAGAAATAAAGAATGAAGAAAAAATAATAAATAATAGAATAAAATACTAGTATAGATATTCACACCCAGACTCAACAAACAGATATCTTTATGCACAGAAATGTTTGTCCTGCATGGGATTCGAACTATCCACCTGTCGTGTGATGTCAGTCAAGGTACCCAAAACACTTCGCCGACCGGTCCTTCAAAAAGAAAATGGTCGGTAAGTATCTAATCATTTATGGCGATGGTAGGTCAGTTCTTAATGCCGTTACGAGAGTCGTGAGTTCGATTCCTACGATGAATGAGCTTTCAGTGAAGGAAAACGTGGTGAGGCAACCATAGGACGCACAGTGTTTCATCCTGTACATGCTAGCTAGACAAATACAATGATTATTTATTGATGTTTTTTTGTCTTATACAGCTTTCATGTGATGTCTTATTGCGTAATTCGTGCAAAACACCTAATTTGGGTGTTTGATTGTTGACGATTTTAAAGAAAACAAAGATTACCAGTATAAGTTGTGTTTAATTAAGGCAAGTAAAGATAAATACAAGAGAAAAAGGAGCAACAACACATAATATGGTTCAATTACTAATAACATAGCTACTGATTGCACAGTGGGACCTAATTACCTAACTTTATATAGCAAATTACCTTGAAGTACTTACATTCTTAAAAATTTTATTAGTAAATCGTAATTAAATAAAGCGATATAATAATAACCTACATCAATACAATAGTCCGCTTCCTTATTCTACATCACAGCTTCCTGAGCTTCCTCAGAAAGCTGCCCAATTGGTAGAAGAGCCGATTGCACAATATCGACACTGTGCACTAGAAGTTTGTGCACCGGAACTGGCATATAATACCACGAATAGAGACTAAGGTATAATTTTTTTGTGTCCTGCGTTAAACAATAAAAATTTTCAATATTAATATCGTAACCTAACGTTTTAAGTATGGTTCCAATGTTCTTAATTAGGGTCACATCTAAACCTGTAATATCTGAAGCTAGTCCAGGCTTCCCAAAAAACCGACGAGCATTATTTCCATCAGTATTAAAGTATTCCCGAATCCAGGTTTTGGTTTATCTACTATCAAACTCATTTCCGAATTTAACCTATCTTGGATTCGAGCCGAACGCTGCTTCACATTTGCTTTGTCATTTTCATCTCTATGTTGCCATTTTTTTAACTTCGAGACGATCGCTTATGTGAAGCAAACATTCGAAAGAACGTATACTAGCGTGATGTGGGGATATACCAAAACCCAGATTGTTCTTATTTACTAAAAATTTCTTTGACTCATTATTCATAAATTTAGGAGTAGCCCCACAAATGTAGCACTTTTGAGCGGAGGAAAGAGAAAGAGAGGAGCGCACAAATGAGAAATACAAATAAAAACTTATCAGTGTCTTCACTGTTTGCGAACTTTTGTTTGTAAGTGCTATGACCAGAACTTCCATCGCACCCCCACTTGATCTGAATACCTCAAGCTGTGCAGAAATTAGACGTTCGACCGTTTTGTTTAACGCGGCTTGAAGTTTAATTTCTGCACGAGTTTCGGTTACCAAAATCTGTTCCTCAGGGGGATAACAGTCTAATTTAGCCTGCCTAACACTATTAAATGAAGGAAATACCTTATGTCCCGCCTTCATGCTCCATTTTCGGGTTTGTTTGTAAGAATGGGTTGTAGCTCTGGCGTCCACATAGTAAGCCAGAGCTTCTTCCTTTGAAAGGCACCTTTGCGAATCAACACTCGCACTAATAGTTTTTTTTTATGTCTTGACACTTCTCCGGGCTGTTGCTGGTTTCTCTAATCACACAGGCGAGATTTCGGTGCCCAGCCAACCGCGCTGAAATTTCAGCAGCAGCCATCAAACGATTTGTATCCCGTTCTTGGAGTAAATCGCCGAGTCGCCTTTTTTTCGATTTATCGCTCAGGTCATCATAAGATTTAGTAGGACGACCCGGAGTGGATGTTGATGGTTTGGTGTGGTGGACAGTCACTTTACACCTGAAATCTTCTGCCAAGAAAACAGAATGGTTGGTCAAGAAGCATTCATAATTGCCTCCGGAACTTTTCCATTTTTCAGCAAATTTTGAAGAAGTTCTGCTGATATGGTGCCTTAAGTCTTTCATGGAATCATCGCTGATACCCAATAATACGTGTCTGTTCCTTATATATTCATATACTCTAATAATTTGTGGCGCTCTATTTAAAATTCTTTCACTTGCTACAGTGGCGCCACCTTAATTTTGTTCCCTTTCAACGGATACTTTTTAGTACACTGAGATGGTCCTCCTTTACTTCTACACTCCATACATACATTGTGTTTGCCTTATGTTAAAACATTTTTGATATGTTGGCAACATTGTTGAAAACCGCAAAATATCAAATTATTTATACGGAAAACACAAACTATAAATTAAATAAATAATATTAATAAGTTAAAAAAAATCTTATGTAAATAATATTTTTTTCGGCTCGGTATGTGAAAGTTCGGGAGTAAATAAGCATTCGATATTAATATATTTTACTATGTATATAAATTACAGTTGTTTTCGATAAATGTCGATTGTCATATTTCGAAGACTTGACAGTTGGGCTGGTTGGGATTCTGTTTTTTACCTATGGTAACCAAACGGAGTCTTATTTCAATTTGTTGGCGGCTGTCGAGGTGAACTTGGTTGCTTGGCAAAATCAAGCTTAGATTATTTGTATCATAGAGTGGCAATATCATTATTATAAGTTTGTCGGTGCCTCTTAGCCGCTGCACAAACATGGACACTTTTGTGTCTTGTGTCGGATACAAGCTACCATTGAATATTTTAATTCTATAGAACCAGTATGAAATCGGCCACTCCCTCCGCAGACGTAAACATTTTTTGTGTTCAGTTGCTTCCACTTTACACTTTACGACAGTTGAAGACACAAGCAACATTAACAAGTGACCAAAAGTAGCGACTGTGTCCGATTGCCGCTATAGGACACAGTAACTACGGTTTCCTGTGATTGTGTGCCATGTCAATAACAAAAACTGTCTACGCAGCCTCATAACACTCATACAAAAATTTGTAATTGTTAATGGAAGGGTGCAAAATCACGCAAAAAATAAAATCAACCGCTACTACGCAACATCTGGTGGTTATTCGCACTATCTACAACGTTGGACGGTATTTTACACTGACTATCGACGTCGCGCTATAATGCATAGCGGTGGTTAAAGTTGCGTGGAGTAAGAGATGACAAAGCACGAATACTTATACTACTTTTATCAAGTTTGCTCCGTACATATTTCTGATATTGCGTGCGGTTCGCGTCACATTACTACCACGACAAAACTCGCATTCAATTATTTAGTGAAATAATGAGTTATACGAGATATACTCGTATAGTCACTCCATATTATAATTTCCATAAATAGTTGTCCATCATCATTCTTAATCTTAGCCAGTATCTCAAGTTTGGAGGCATCAATTTGTTCTTTCGGGTGTCTCACCAGATGCTCTCAACTCCTAGTTGGTTGGCAAATACGCTTGATTCCTTATTACAACCTACACACATCTTTACGGAGAGTAGAATGAGGCATCTTAGCTGTAAGTAACAGGTGAAGTGTGCTGGGTTGGTTTCCGGTAATACTTTTTAAACTATTACCTATTTACAATTAATTGCGGTACTTAAAATAACTGTATAATTTTATTCCATACTCATATTTATCCATATATTATAATAATTATAAAAAATGCGCTGTCACAAAACGGAAATATTTCATTCCTTTTTTATTAATTTTCTATCCTACTCTAATAATTTGTGGCGCTCTATTTAAAATTCTTCCACTTGCTATAGCAGCGCCACCTTAATTTGTTCCCTTTCAAGGGACACTTTTTAGTACACTGAGATAGTCCTCCATTTACTTCTACACTCCATACTACGCGGCTTGAGATGAAAGGATATACGAGATTTACGATTGGCAACACTGGCTGGTCTATTGATCGATTCGGTCTTGCCCACCCAGCCAGTCTAGCCCCTGGCCGGCCAGTTAGTCTTGCTCGTAATTAAAGTAAAGGGAAAAAGGGAAATTTCTTTGATTATTTGTCTCTATGTTAGTAGTACTAGTTTCTTAATTATTTTAACAACTGTAAGCAGTATGGGAGCCGGTGGTTTACATTAGTTGAGTTAGTTAAAATGAGCAATATGGAAAAAAAGAGACATTATAAGAAGTGATCGATTGGTATCGATTTTCTGCTACTGTTAATAATCACGACCCTTAACGCTGTAATTTAGTTTCTTGTTTCTTACATTAGTTGGTATGAAAAATTGTAATTGTAAAACGTAGAAAGCGAATGTTATGGCTCCTGGTAACAACGGACGGCATCCCAGTCACACGGGTACCATCCCCAAGACAAAAGCCCGAATCAACTGTAATGTGCCTCAGGAAGCTGTTACGCCAACTCGCAGGGACATGACAACTAATCTAGTAACGGTGGGTATCTTAGAAAAGGTAGATCCAATGGTCATGTTCTTTACTTTCATATTCTTCTAAAAAAGAAGAATTATCAAGCTGTTTAAATCTATTTTTTTCACCATCATTTGAAACAAATCCTACAAACAATAGATTTGAGTCATTGGCTTACTCTCTTCTTAAATAGTGTTCTAAACCAGGTAATAAACATAATGTTAGATGTTGTTCATGTCATTCTGCAGTAAAATAAACAATATTTTATAAACTTTATTTATTCCTAACATACCTAATAAATTATAAGACATTTAAAAGTCACTTATCTTCCAATCGGTGTTTCAACTGTTCCAGAGGAATCATATAATTCCTAAGGATAAAAAGTATCCTACATGTTATAATCTGAAAGCCAAATTTCATTCAAATCTGATAAGCCATTACGGAGCTGAGTTGAAACAACCATACAAACAAATACAAAAACTTATTGTATAATATTTTAGTAAATTAAATTATAACATTTAATACAGTATTCATATACTTGAGATGCACTTGTCAGATCAGTACAAAGTTTGAGTGTGAAGTTTGCTAATAACACATGTTGCCACTGATTTATTTTTGGAATTTCATGAGACTCGTCTAATTTGAACATGTGCCAAGTATAGTTATACATAGGTGACATAGAAAGCACTGAGGAGATTCAATTCTTTATTCATTGAGTATAATAATCTTAAAAAATCATATACAGTCCACTTAAAATTTGATTGTGTAAATATTATTTCTGCCATCCTATGGGAGGTTGTTTTTCTAAATTTAGTCGTAAAAAGGTGTGTCAAAAATAACCATTTTAACAAGCAATCTATCATTATTTCCTTGTTTATAATACTGTGACTATTCTATAATTATAATATTTGCAAGTTTGTTAACAATACAGTGTGAAATTGTAGACATCCCTAGATTGGGTACCTGTTTCGGAATACAACACAAGAACAAATTATAGCCAAACAAGGAAACAAACTAATAATTCATCTGATCAGGAATTGACTGATTTGGGTAAGTGGATATCAAAAAGCTTTTATAAATTATATATTCTATTAATTAAACTTACTTTCTCTATAATTTTAGATAACTCTGTGTCATTTGAGAGTGGATTTGGAAGATTTGTGCCAGTGAGGCCTCAGCCTCGAGCTTTACCATTGAATGTTCAAAACCGTGAAAACTTAACTGCTGAACAGCATGATGATGGTGCTAGCTCCACAGTCTCAGGCCATACCTTACATCCATATGCTCATCAAGTGCAGAATGGTAGTTAATTTAATTCTAGATTTTTTTTTAAACAACTTTGGAGATGTACTAAGTGTAACTGATTGTTAAATTTCAGGTCTAATTGCACACTCAAATCATGCAGCTGCAGCAGTAATGATTGTTAATCCCACAACTCCAAATGCTGTTACTGGGAATGTGTCACAGCCATTTAATGTAAGTATGATACATATAATTATTTTTTATAACATATGGGCTGACAAACAAGCTGACAGTCCACCTGATGGTATATGGTCACTACCTATGGAGATTTGCAACACCAGGGGATAGCATCAATTGATCAACTGCTCTCCAATGCATTATCGTCCCTGAGACGTGAAGTTCTTGAGTCTCATGTGCCTGTAACTTCACTGACTCTTATTGTTGTAACCGAAACACAGTAATACAAGTGCACCACTGCTTCACGGTGGACTTCCCTGGACTCGAACTCTGCTCTAAGAGCTCTACTACTATAATTAAAATAAATGGGAATTATATTTTATTTCTACTTATCATTTTATTTTTTCAGGCAATAAGTCAGAACAGAAACAATTTGACCCGGAACTTAAATCCTGCTCGGAATAATTTTGATGGTCATAGTCATCCAAGCAATAATAATACTACACCACAAGCTTCTAATTCACGAACAAGAACTAAAACTGTTAATTTGATGAACAACATGTATGACCAAGGACAAGGCAGTTTTAGCAATGTTAATGAGAATAATCATGTATGTGTAGTAACTCAAAGCAATAATGTTATATGTGACAGTAGTTTAATTATTCATTATGGCTTTATTGCTAATTCATTTGTTTTAGTGTTCATCAGTCGAATTTGGCAATTATCATGTCCTGAGACACATTGCCTCTTCCAACTGCTTAATAATGCATATATTGCTGTTGTTCTTATCCAGATAGCAATTCCTACTTTAATAATGTTACCATTCATCTTTTAGTCTGTCTTCTACTTCTTTGCTGCAATGCCATGGTTTAAACATGATTGCCACTTTGCTACAATTTTTATCCATTACACCTTACCTTATCGCTCTTTTAGTTGCCTTACTTATTGTATTCCTGCCACTTTTATTGCGATAACGTACTTAATGATACCTATCCTGCTTCTTTGCATTCCTCTATGGCGTTTTCTGAGACAACACACAAATTTTGCAGCATGAAGGCTTCTTTGGGATAAATGTTTCATTTCAATTATATTCAGGGTCACAGAGAATCAGCACGAGCTCTAGGTGAGGCAATCGTTGCTGCCTGCCCTGATGCGGCAGCAGTTGAGCGAAGACTCAGTCAAATTCGGGAGTATATTCGAGTTACTTCATCCCTCGTCGATACTATGCGCAATTCTGAAGATGAGGTATGTAGTACAATATCATTATCGGAACTAGATTTAGCGATCTTTAAATTATTAACTGTCACAGGTTTCACTTGCTTACGTTTTTAATTTAGGCCTTTATTGAACATACAAAGGAAGAATACGATGAATTAGTAGATATGGTTATGACACTGAAGGAGAGTGAAAATAAATTAGAAAGCATTCTGATTGAAAACAGACCTGAGAATATTGAAGTTCCCACCGAGGAAACTGAAGTACCTGTGGTCGTCGTACAGGCAAATGCTGCTACATTAGAGGTAAAAAATGAAGGAACTTCTGATATGTCAGGCAATGCTAAAAATAATACAGATAATAGTACGTTAAACAATAATTTAAAAAAAGTTACGAATATCGAAAATGAGCAATTGAACAAAAGTATGCATAATATCAGACTTGATGATGACTCGCAATCTCCTCAAGAAACTAACAAACCAAATGATACCGCAATTGTTGAAAGTGAACAACAATTATCTTCAGAAAACTTAGTAAAAATTGAAGAAAACAACAAAGAAGTGGGGAACGCATCTCAACATGAACCAAAAATTAAGAAAGATGATCAACATTTAAATGATGTACTACGAAAAAATATTCTGTCTTGTGTGGAAAAAGTAGCTCGTATTGAAGAAATGAAAAACAAAAAAAAAGATTCTAATTATGAAGATCAGGTTTCTGTATGTTGATGTGTGCAACAGTGTGCCCCTATGTTGTGATCTGAAAAAAAGAGCATGAAATGGATGCAAAGTTCAAAACCAAATTTAACCAATTCTAACCTATTTTTATATGTTTAGCCCATTCAATCTTTAAAATCTGGCAATTGTGCCAAGATTGCTTGCTTTAACAAATTAAATTCCAGCTTAGATTATACACACATAGAAAACAATTAATGCTATAATGCCATCATGACAATAATCTGTTACATTTTTAGTATTTTCACTGACATGTTGCCAGAAAGTACAAATTTGACTGTTTTTTAGACCCTCTATAACCAATATTCTTGTACAAAGTATTTTCTTTAAATTTGAAAAATATGTTAATTTGTGTTATTTGTTGTGTTTTTATTATTTGTGTTGTTGAAACATTTCATATAATTGTTTCAATATATCTCAGCAGGAGGATGTGGCATCCCGACCAGTGTCTGCACATAGTAATGGATCAGCTTACAGTGACAATGAACTGTGGCAAAATGAGATCAAAAATAAGATGGAAATGTCACAAATGCGCTTAGCAGCATTAAAACAACAACAAAAACGACTCCTTAAATATCAGGTATCAAGCACAGCATTATTATATAAATTTACGCACACTAGAAATATATAAACATGACATAAATTCTCATGCGTACATATAAGTAAATAATTTTATTTGAAAATTGTAGGAAGAAGCTAAGCAGCAATTGGACGAAATTAATAGGGAAAGGCAATCCCAAGAACAACAAACAATTCAACCATCGACATCTCACGATAATTTTGCTGCAATGCAGGTAACACGCATGTTTTCGTCTTTGTCGTTCTTTAATTTCTTTCTTTATGGTTGAAAAATTATTGATCATAATAAAATTATTTTTATTTTATAGAATCAGTCGTTTGGTAACTACAACCATCCCAACCGCATGTATGCCGCGAACCAAATAGGGGTTGCGACAACTCTACCGCACTCGTCGGAAGTGATGCACGCTCAGCAGAACATGTCGAATAATATGGACCAGGAGCAGGAGACGGAACATGGCCACTCGCACTCCGCACACTCCACCCGTAGCCAAGAGGAAAGGTTTTCACACCGAGAAGCTAACATTGCTAATGGCGAGGTATGATGTTTAATTTTTATTAAAATGTTCATAAAAAATATATACAACCTGTGGGTGGTATAAATATATACAACCTGTGGGTGGTATAAATAATGGTAACTGCGCACAAACTTTATATAAGTTTACCGGGATGAAAGTATTCTATTTCTATACATATTGGCCAATTCATTGTTCATCTGTCATCAAAGACCGAATATGTTATGGATTAATACATAGGATACTTTTGATCCCGGGAAATCATAAAATCCTTCGGAAACGCGATTACAGCTTAGGCCAACAAACAAGCAGACGGTCCACCTGGTGGTAAGTGGTCACCGGCGGCTATGGGCATTTGCAACACTAGGGGCATCGCCAATGCGTTGTCGACCCTGAGACGAAGTTGTTAAGTCTCATATGCCTGTAATTTCACCAGCCCCCGGTTGAATGTTATTAATGTGTTTTGTTGTGCATTGGTTCGATGAACACTATAATGTACTTTCATCGAATTATACTAATACCAAAACAGGAAGCTGCCGGAGGCGCGCGTGATAGTGAAGTCGATGAAGAAGAAATGCTACTCAACGAGCGCGGGCGCTTGCTCCAACACAAGTTGAGGGAGTTGAAACTGAAGAAAGAACACATGGAGAGTCTGGTACTTACATAACATTAAGCATAATCAACTTGAAGTCAACATTCTACTGTTTGGCAAAACTACTAACGGCGAAATAATATTTTTTCTAGGTATCAGAGTTTCAAAAGATGCAGCTAGCGACCACCCTAGGCGCTTACTCTAGTTCCGGTGATGATAGCGGTAATGACGAACCGTCACGAAAATGTTTGTACAAATTTACTTCAGACTTCAAAATATAATAGTAAAGTGAAATTGTTTTAATTTAACTAATAAACTCATATTATTATTCAGGTAACAAACCTCGGGGGCATTTAAACAATGCGGATCCTTTCAAACTTATAGAAATTAAAGCCATAAAGAAAGCATTGCAGAAAACAAAAGGTATCAGCTGGGTATATTTTTATTTGTATTTTCACCTTAGGAACATGTATATAAGACGATAATTTTGTAATGTTTGTTTTAGATCTTATGCGGACAGCAGAAAACTACGAAGAAGATCAAATGGGAGGCGAACATGAGGACTCATTCAGGGAAACGTCAAATCATCCAAATATACATGACAAGTAAGAGAGATTATTAAGCAAACCGATCTGCCCTATGTGTAGTTTCAGTACTGTAGCAATTTAATATTAATTAGATCAACTATAAAAATTATACATATACATAGATACATTGGCATACAATGTTATAAATTGCGGTCGTTGTACTCAAACTGAGAATTACGGATGTTCCAAAAACCCGACAGCGTTGAAAGTATTATCATTATTTCTACTACGTTTAATATTTTTAAAATTGATTAACGCCTTATCTCAAATCTTTTGATTTTAGTAAAGAAAGTCAATGTGATTTATTTTTCGACACTTTCAAATTTTCATTATTTCTACTACCTATGTTATATATTTTTTTAATTGAATAACCGCTTATCTCAAAATCTTTTGATTTAAGTAAAGAAAGTCAATATGGTTATGTTATACCATAGTGTAACGGTTCATAAAAATATATCTAATATTTATCTCTATAGTGCCAATAGTCTCCCGAGTATAATGACTGTGATATACGACGTTATTTTCCTTTTGGGTATGGAGTATTAACATTGTTGAGTGAAGGGTTCCGCAGTTCGAACGTTCACAGTTAATATTTGAAATTAATAATAACTATAGGGTCATTCGGAAAAAAAAAATCGAAAAGATAAAATAAATCTTTATTACAAATAACTTTAATAACAAAAGTTCCAATAATTATAAAGATAAAGCTGTGCAAGGTTTTAAAAATAATATGCTTACGTGACCCTATCGATCAAATATGTTTAATTTGAAAGTCATGAATATCTTGCTACTCAAAGAAAATGCTGAAATTACAATAAATAATAATATGCAAATGCGACAGTTTTAATATCTACTTGTGTTTTGCTGCCTATTAGCTTAATTTAACTATTTGATAAGTACTTATTGAGTAAATGCACATGAACTCCGCTATGTACTCGTAATGCCCAAATAAGAGCCAATAACTTTCGAATTCGTTGTCGAAAGTTTAAACAACACAACACGATCCATATACCCTTTCCCCATTAAACTGACAAACGAATCTAGATTGCTCTAAATAAACAGGTAGGTGCGTGCGTCCCTAAATTCTTATTTGATTTGATCAAATATCGAATACCCTATACCATTATCCAACATTACTTTGCTGTGAACTTTCGTTGTCGCTTCTGCGATTTTGTCTGTGCTTAAGAGGCCTCTTACATTTAGGCGCTGCGCAAATTTAGTTATTTTACGCCCTGAGTGAGCGGCGAGATACGCAACCGATACCTTTTTCTACATCTTCTCACTCACTTCCACCATGATGTTGATGCAAGTGTACGGCGATCTTGATCTACCGTAATAGTAAGTTTTCGTAGGAACATTACATTGGTGAAATGATACGTGGTTAAACGCGCGTTAAAGTTTATTAAATGTAACCCATGTCCCTCTGCTTTCCAACTTTCAGCAAGATCGGTTTAGCTGTAAAAACGTAACAAACTGACAGACTAAGACACTTTCAGATTTATGTCACCCTCAATAAAACTAATGATGTCCTCTGCACTCTTTTCGACATCTGGTCGATCCGCCCAATTGTTTGGAATAGCCTCTCAGCCTCTTGGCATCGCTGATTTCATCTTCTTTGAAGTTTTACGTCAAAATGATGAAAGTTTCCGGTGATATTCAGGACTTGTGAAGCCTTTTCAGTCTTACTTTTGAAAGAGGCCTCTTAAACAATGGTTCCGTCTGCAACATTTCGTATCTCTGTATACCTATCTTCCAAAAATTGTTTTGCAGGTAAATTCAGTTTAGTCAGTTCCTAGCAATCGATCACTTTTCAAGCTACAGCTCCTCTCTACATATCTTCGTTTTTTGTCATTTGGGTACGGAACGCTATAAAAGGCAAGATGTAATTGATTGCAATTATATCAAAAAATACGGTGGTAATATAATAGTAACATTTAAACAGATGACCAATTGACGCCGATGGTTTTTTCACGATTTATTTATGTACCGTGCAGTTAACCTATTCAATAAGATTGGGAACAATTGTGGTCAGTCAAAGTTAGTTTAAGTAATTTGTGGATGTAAACTCTCCCACTTGCGCAGTGATTTTAATTTATTATCAACTAACTGTCACCCGCGGTTTTACCCGCGCTCCCGTGGGACACATGTATTATACATAACAACCTTCCTCTTCAATCACTCTATCTATTAAAAAACCGCATCAAAATCCGCTGCGTAGTTTTAAAGATTTAAGCATACATAAGGATATAGGGACAGAGAAAGCGACTTTATTTTATACTATGTAGGGATAATGAAATCATATGACTAAATATCAAGATGCACAGGGCATGACAGAAGACGGACATTTCGGATGTTTGACAATGGTCTATGGAGATAAAATATGATTTAAAATGTATAAACTTTAAATGTTAAAATGCGTCGATAGTTATAATTTCAGCCAGCCCATATCATTATATTCATATTATTTTTATACACAAAAAAGCAGAAAGTAAATAATTTGAACATTGTAATATTCTGATGATTTATTCTGTTTATATCATTAGCAAGTCAGAAGGCGGGGGCAGTCTGGGCGATTGGTCCAACGAAGGCAGCGTGTGGCGAGTACGAAATACGTTGCTGCAGAGGCACAAGTTCACCAATGAGCAACATTCGCAGCAGTGCCATCCGCAACAACAGTTGCAGCAACAACATCCGCAACAACAGCAGAGGCAACAGTTGCAGCAACAACATCCGCAACAACAATTGCATCAACAACATCCTCAACAACAGTTGCAGCAACAACATCTACAACAACAGTTGCAGCAGCAGTTACATCAACATCCACAACAACATCCGCAACAACAGTTGCAGCAACAACAACATCCGCAACAGCAGTTGCAGCAACAACATCCGCAACAACAAAGTGAGAAATTTTTCAGTAGCTTCCTGTTACCAATTTTGCGATATGGTTTGAGATCATCCAAATTTGGGATAGCTTTTCTCGAATTTGTATGCTTTCCTAACAGGTGATTGCCCTAAATGTTATATTTGTGCATCTTGTAAACAAAGTGCAACAGATGTATTAAATTAGAACCATGTAGATAGAAGTGAAACGAAAAGAGGTTGAACTGGTCCGTTTTAACATTAAACAATGCCAATACGCTCCTGTGTATTTGATTATCGGGGTATCTTTATGCAGTAAAGTTAAAATCAATAGATTTTTATAATTCCATCGATCGTCGCGATCGGTATTCTGTAATCTCGTTTATAAGTTAGGATTAAATCCTCTTTAGCTAGGATTATTTCAATGTAATCTAATTACTACAGCAGTCGGCACCTTAATCATAATTAAATACTTTCTGATGCTAATTTATTTTGGGGTTAGTTATATTTTTGTTTAAAAGTAAACTCCTTTGCAGGTCATGAAGCCAACTTAACTTCGCTACAGGAACTAGCTCAAGAACTGCGCTTAGAAACTGAGAAGATAATGGGTGAACGAGCAAGACTAAACGATATGATATCAAACAAAGGTAAGGAAATACTTAATCATAATATCCATCTATAATCATATGATGTATATAGTGATGAAAACTTTATTAGTGAACATGATTTCGTCGCTTTGGATGGATCTCAATATAATTTTTTCCGCATGTATCCATATTTTTTGCAGAAGTGGCTCGTAAACAGAAGAAAGTGAACGAGGAAGTACGCCCAGGTCCAAGTAGCTGCCCCGGTCCCGTGGAGCGGCGACAGATGCAACTCCGAGCATTACTTGCGGATAAGCAACGTGAACTGGAAGCGTTGCTCAATAAAGAGGTAATGTTTTACATTACAACAAAGTAGCTTAACAGGTATTTAGTCAATTTTGAAAGAGAAAAAGCTAGGTATTGTCAAATTGATGTATCAAGTCACCCAAATATTCACATTGTAATGCAAACAGTGTGTCCCGTCCCCAAATTGTGTAATTATCTCGGACTTGGAATTTGATGCTTATTTCATAATACATTGATGGTTTCGAGTGCGCGAAGCGGGGCAGCAGTCGTGATGCCCATCAATGTAATAAAACATCGTCTATAAGTTCGATTCCAAGAGGATTACACGATTGCCACGACGCTGTATATAAATTTTCATTTTAAATTTATATTAAACACTTTGATTATAAATATAAAAGACATCAGAATTGGTTTTTGTGGTCGATTTATATTTGCTTCAAATATAATACCTAGACAAAGAAATGGCCAAAGTTTGATCAATATAATCTTATTTCAGAAGGTGATCAGTTCGATAGCTGAAACTCAGAAGATAAAACCAGTCTCCCGAACAACGTCAGTTGTCGACCAATCATATAATAGGTAAGAGCACGCCTGCTTTCTAGGTCCAGCAGTTCCATTTATGCCTATTTGAATAAAAAATATTTTCATTTCTTTCCTGTACTTTGTCCGTTTTTATGGTTTATGTAAACATATTAAGACCTATATGGTCTATATGACCTAATGTTGCCTCTAATGGCTTATCCACCTTTACGAGAGCAGAGGGCTCTCAGCCTAAGGCTGATGAAGCTAAGCTGATTCATGTTCATCAAAGGTTCTAGCTTCTGTCCTTTCCGTCTTTTAAATGTAAATTTTATTATATAATTGTCAATGTTCTTGTGCTGTTTTTAATTATTTTTTTTTTCTAAATCAAGTTATCCTTTTTTTTTACAGCGAGCAAGAAGAACCGGATTCTCGATCGGAGCAAGTACTTCTTGACTCACAAATCTCTAGAGAAACTGAAAATTATAGGGTAAATTAGCTATTCTTTACCACTGAAAGTATTTTTTTACTCTTACAAATGTAAATTAATTAATAATCTTGTACGGTGTAGGGTGGCGGTGATAGCATTTCTGGTACCCGATCTATTCCTGTGCTACCTTCACACATTGGAAGTGCTTACGGCAGCGACAGCGATAGGTAAATAAACAATAATAAATTTTTAATACATTAACATAAGTAAAAGATTTTACTCATTATTATTTTCTTATACAGTGCATCCAGGAATAAATCGAACCAAAGGAACCGGTCTCGACGAAGACAAATGCAGGAGCGACTAGCCGAGGATGAAGACATCGTATGATATTATTTCTTATTATATCTATTATGATCATTAGTCTATTACTATTTTGGTAAATATGTACTAGCTATCCCCAGGGGATACACCGGAATTCCCGGGAAAATCGGAAACCCTTAGCTCCATTTTATTTATTTACCTATAAAGGTACAAAAACAGAAAGAATGTGCACAAAAGTGATTAACCTTCAATACAATTAACAATCAGCGCCATCTTGTTTGTGAACACGTATAGGTACTCAAAGGTAACCAATACGGTAAATTATATTAAAATACGCAATAATTGTAGGTTAAGTTTTGTTATTAGTCACACGAACCCAAAGTAGGTATGTACTTACATTTTTCTAGGATAAGTATCCTGCGTCATTTATTTCAAGAAATACACGTCTATAGAAAACCCTGAAAGGCAAATCCTTTTTAGCAATTACAAAGTTATCCCACTATAACTAAGATAAGCATGATAAGTTTCCTCTGTCCGTTTCATGACTTAAAGTAACGAGGAACAAAAAAAAAACGTGAATATATTCATTCATAAGGGGCTTTACATTTCTTGATATTTGTAGCATCCCTTCCATCCTTGTCACAAATGGTCATTTATGTGACAATTGTGGTCACATATATTATTAAAACAGCGATATGATTCTAATTATATTTCTATTTACAATAATTAAAGATTCATGAAATCAACAATACTAATAGAATTGTTATTACACATTTAAGCATTTTAGTTAGAGTTGAATTTTTGAGTTTTAGAACTAACTTTTAGATTTATATTTGTGACGTCAGGAATCTTATGACTCCTCCCCTGTCACATGGTGTCACACTTTTCCTCTAATGTGTGACATAATTTGTGGATGGTCCCTTTCCCATCTTAGTGGTAACAAAAACGTACACTTTATCGAATCTTTAATTCGTAATTAGTAAGATAAGACACCTACTATTGTTCTTTCAAATTTCAGCCAACACAATCTAACAATGCGGCTCAAAATACACGGCACGAGCCAAGAGCTGAAGCCTCTAACGTAAATATGGTCCCGCCGACTGCACATAATAGTAAGATCTATTTTATTATTTTTCTGCTCATACTTATCTGTCCGAAAAAGATATACAATAATATTGTATAATTTCTAGGTGAGAACGCTGGCAGCATGGCTTACTCCCATATACAGCCGCCACCAGGATGGACAACTACTAAATCTAATCAGGTGTGCTTTATATATGTTATACCCTGCGTCTTCACCAACTTCCCCAGAAAAATATATTTTTTTCAACCACGTTCCCGAGGGAAGTTACATATTCTTGGCATAAAAGCCTTTGTGCTATTCCCGTCTGTAATCTATCTCTGTGCCAAATTTTATCCAGATCCGCTCAGCTGTTCTGCCGTGATTGAGTTATTATTTAATTAGGTGAAATAATCAGCTGGACAGACTTAACGTGTACTTAACTTTTTTTTTTATATATATTTTAAAAAATTGTGTTTATAAATTTGTAATTATAGTAAATATTCTTTTAGGACATGCGCACTAATCAGTTCACGCAAAACAGTCATTCTCAGACCATGGAACGCTTAATGGGAACGCCACAGATGTCCTATCCACCTTCTATGCCGTACAATATGATGATGCCGTATGGTGAGTAACATTTTTGTAAATATGGAAAACAAATACAGTAGTTGCACATGCCATCAAGATACAAGAACAACCAGCGTATAAATTGACCATGTCTTGAAATAGTATATTATAAATGAAATATCCATGGAGTCAGGGGCACTGGTGACTTGTACAACGTGATCTCTCAAAAAGCTTGTCTGTATTGTACTGTATGCCAACTTAGCGTTGCGTTCTATTACGAACCTTTTGTGAAAGTAAAATAAATAAGTTTATTATTATTCATTCACTTAGTGAAAAATATTAATAACACGTTTGTGTTTAATTATTAGGCATGGTCGGTGGTTGTGGTTGCGGCTGCGGTTTCTGGGGCGCGTGGTGCTGGCAGCAACTTGTCATCCAGCAGCGGGAAATCCACCAACTGAGGGACCAACTAAACCACGTAAGTAACATAACATCTGATAAAGCCTCCGGAAGGTTCTATATTCAACAAAACTATAGTTACTTTTTAACTAACTAGCTGTGCCCCGCGGTTTTATTCGCGTTCCCATGAGATGACACATGTATTATACACATAAACCGTCCTCTTGAATCACTCTAACTATTAAAAAAGACGCATCAAAACCGTTACGTAGTTTAAAGATCTAAGCATAAATAGGGACAGAAAGACAGCGGTAAGCGACGTTTTTTTATACTATGTAGTGATTATCAATCGAAAATTGGGCTCAGCCGGAACAGCGATACGGGCCTATTAACTCAGACTTTATGTTTATACTAGCTGTCCCCCGCGGTTTTACCCGCGTTCCCGTGGGAATTCGCATGTATTATACATAAACTTCCTTCCTCTTCAATTACTCTATCTATTTAAAAAAACCGCATCAAAATCCTTTGCGTAGTTTTATTTTTAGATATAAGCATACATAAAGATTTAAGCATATATAGGGATAAAGGGACAGAGAAAGCGACTTTGTTTTATACTATGTAGTGATGGTGATATATAATTTTTGAATAAACCACGGGGCATTAATATCGTGTTTTAATGGTTTTCATGTTGCAGTTGGAAGAACGTTGGCGTGCCGAAACAGCCTCACACACGCTCAACAACCAAGTCCCTCCCGGCAACAGGGCAAACAACTATTGGGATAATTTCCGCAGGTAAACAGTTAATCATATTGCATCAATACGTTTATATACAATGAACTTATTATTATTTATGTATTTATAACATAATTATTTTCTCTTTTCAGATATTAATATCCATTTAGTTTAAAAATCCATTTTTACTCATAGTTTTTATATCTTTTTTATATATATCATATAATTTTTTATACCAGTCAAAATCTAGGTAAGGGTGAGATTTTGTATTTTATCCAAAGTTTTAATTACTGTTTTAATCATTCACGTACCTGTGTTCTACAAAGCTTTGGAAGTGTTTACTATCAATCATTGTAAAAATAAAGTATAATGCCGTTTATTCCATGAATTTTTGTTTTCATACTAACAGTCGTGGGTTTGAGTTTGTTTCAAAATTAATAAAAACACTTATTTTTTTTAAATTGTTTCTTATAAACGATGACATTCTATTTTTGCATATTTACAGTTATTCGCGTCAAAATCTTCTATCGGCAAATAATAAGACCAATGCTGATGGGCACTTGAGCGGCGGGCCGGCGCACAACCCCCATCCCTTGGTGGAGAGATCGCACAATACGCTGCACCAAACTTCCTCGACAACTTCGCCCTGCATCACTCCCAAGAGGAACACTAATGCAGCTAGTTTTTCACTAAACGCTGCCCACACCTCGCAGACCAACAATGAAGACGTTCCGAATCGTCAAACGCGACAAAACGTATCATACGAAAGGTCACTATCTTTCTCATCGGCACCGGATTTATTAAATGTTAACCACAATCCAGATGCAGACGCAGTGACCGCTTCACACTCGGGGAATATTGATGAAAGCACCACAGCTAATGTTTCTAACATCAATATTAACCGGCAGGAAACTCCATCGAACTCATTTCGAAATTTGAACATCTCGAACCCAATACCTGAGATAATACAGCATTCCAACAATCTAAATTCGACTGCAAATAGCAAAAAGAAGTCATCTTCGAAATTACCCGCAAAAAATTCAACCAACCGAAGAAACTTCACATTAGATTACACTCAAACTAGCAACATAAACATTGCTAGCACTTCCGAAGCGCCAAACCCTAATCTGGCGTCGACCAGTCGACAAATTCAAGACAAAGCGACCTCGAAATTATTTGATCTGCTCCGAGAAAATGTATATTCTGAAGTCACAAACTTGATCGGTGTTAATGAATCTCACCCTGATTTCTTAATTCAGTTGTTCAGAGAGCTGCAAGGGATAAGTTCAGATAATCTGCGCCAAAGGGTGCTACAATCGATACGAAACGTTTCGACTCCATACACTTCGCTAATAGATGGCGAAGGTCGCGAAATGATTCAAGAAGAAACTAGAGCGGATCCCGTTTCCACGACATCTACTGAACACAGTAATTATAACGATTGTAACTCAGTCGCTACGCAAAATGTAAGTGGGAATAGAATTGAAATAGATAACAAAGTTATGCGCTTTTTAATACTCAATAGTGATGAAATATGTTCCATTGAGTTTTTGGATGTATTAGCAACAAATATTATCAGCAGTACTACAGGCGACCTAGGACGATTTAAACACTCCAGGAGACGGATTAATGACTTTCTGGCCAAGTACGAAGGGATGAGAGTATGTGAAGTATCTAGCGATATACTCGATAACTTGCCGATGTTGATCTCAACCAGTGAAACTGATAGCGGACATCTGTTAAATGTACTGCCAGAATCAACAATAATGCAAGATGTTGCTGGCTCCTTAAATTTATTTAGCTCAAGCGACAGTGAACTACATCAAATGAATGCGTGTGATGACATTGATCTATGGCCCGATCACGATCCCATGGACATGGAACCTTCGGATCTCAATGATAACCGACCGGAATCGACAGATGGCAAGGTCGATCTTCTGAACTGCTTAGAAATGCATAATGGAGACTTGGCAGAAGCTGATCAGACCCGTCGTCCGAATATGAGTGATAGCAATCTCAATGATCACGACGACGTAGGAGCCGCAGCTCTACCTGATGCTCATGATACGGAAGATGTGACTCCCACAGAGGTAATGCAACACGTACTGTACTGTAAATGTCTCCCATTAATGAATTGTACTAACCATAATGAATAATAACCTGTACTACATAATTATTGAACTTGACATAGCACTCCACCTACTCTGAGATAAAATATTAAAATACAGTTCAGTCTAGAGCGAAGTGTTACCTTGTACTTTTGAAATCGATATTTATTATACGCTTTGCAGAAAACCGAGTAAAGAACGACTTTATCAACGTAAATCTATAAAATTTTAACCAAATGTAATTGTAAAAAAACAAACACTGAAGACGTTTAGTCGTTGAGTTCATACTGAAAACATTGCTCCACAAGAGACAAGCCAGTGCCATTGGAGCCTATTTCAAAAGATTTATAATAGCCTCCATGATTCTATCAGTGTGCCAATTTTTTTCAAAATCATTTCATGCTTTCTGGAGCAGAGGGGTAACAAACACAAACATTGGCATTTATAATATGAGAAAATTTTTTGGAATAGCAGGTCAAAAATGGGCAAGTCTAGTATGAAACAATACTGGATGTCATTAAGTGAATCTATCTTATTAGTGTCGATGAAACTGACTCGTACTTTTTTTAAGCCCTTGCAAAATAGTTTATAAGGCTGACAGATGTTTTTCTAACTAATAATCCATTTGCATAAAAAACATCGACCGGTGGTTATGAGTTGAGATATATTTTCAATCTTTCCAATTCAATGACAAGTTACTACCAGGTGGACTCAATTGCAAAACGTCTTCGGTAGAATTTAATCCGGGAAAAGATTTGCTGCGAATTAAGCGGTAGGTATTAGAAGTAGTTGAAATTAATGATGTCAACGAGCTGCCCCAAAAACGTCATTCTTGTTACCCATTATAACCACAATTTATTAACTATTTATGTAAAACAATATAATACTCAATTTATTTTAATATCAATACTACTGTCACCACAGATTAAGAGAAGACTAGATACCCCATGTTATTAAATGAATAGAATAAAACTAACGTGAGTCGTACCGTACTCTACCCATTGTACAGTCATCGAAAGAACTCACCTTCGTACCAAATTAATAGTATCCGAATAAAATGGCTGTGACATAGACGGACAGACGGTAAGTCTAAAATACATATGCAAAAATATAAAATTATATTACATCAAAATGTATCAGCAACTTACCACACAAGTGGTTCTCATATTAAATGTCAGGAATAATTTTAACTACTACATTACTATAACATTCTACCGCGTCATCGCCCCGTCAGACGATCGAATGGACTCACTAGTACGGTCAACTCATCTTGACAAGTCGGAACATAGGCTCTGTGAACTTAATCGCATGTACACACTCGTGAAGAAAACTGTTTATGCCAGTTTTTTTTTTAAACTTTATATGAATAAAAAATCCTAATACAGTAGTGACCAAGTACAAATAAAATTAACAGAAAGCTACAAAAATAATCTAAGAAAATAAAGATTCAATTCCGATTAAACCTCACTTGCAATGCCGTGTATTGTGCGTTGGGACACACCAGTTGCGTTAGCAACTCTTAAATAAACTTTGTCTGCGTCGTTTACGCCTTCTTGTTCTTGCTTCATATACTGCGTTAAATAATATTTCTCGTCTGGCGATTTAAGGCAGTTTTATTAGTAAGTTATTAGGTAGTATTATGATTCGGTGGCCTATTCCGCGAATAATATAGGTGTTAACTGACATTTGCAAATAACACAAATAAAACTAACTAAACAAAAAACTTAACAATTAACAACAAAAATACCGAAAGCTTTTGTAACCGACTGTGCTGAAGAAAGAGATAGCGACACAAATGCTAACGTGTGACTGAGACACTACCGCGTACCGAACCGCCCCGCGCACCTCGCTTCATGCCACCATTTGATTCCTAAAATAGATACTGCGCGCAGTTCGGACTCACAAAGATACGTCGGCGGTATTATACCTATTCATTACACATAAATACTCAAAAAATTACCTATGGTAAAAGTGGAAATATTTCGGTTTCGGTGGGCTAGCTCGGACTGGCGGGGTGTCTCTAAACAGCTAGAGTAACCAAAACAACCAAGCAAAATTGCAGGTTTGCTTCCAGAATTGGTCTTAGAAATGGTTCAATGTTTCAGGTGTTTCGATGGCACTGCCAGCCTTCTGTTATTTGTATTTCATTTCGTACGAACTAAACAAACGATGACGCTTTAAAAGGAAAATCGACATTGTTATAGTAAATTATGATAAAAGTCAGATAAATTGGTCATGACCTTGCGCCCCTCGGCTTCGGCTGCAAACAGACTACAGCTACGAGTACTATTAGGTCCAACTATCATGTAAGATTATACAAAAACAAATATCAAGTAACAAATTCCGCTTGATATCCTTCCCTGTCAAGTCCCAAACAAGGAAACTCAACTTTGTCCGGCCGGTGGTCGGCGAGGTAACACGTCTGTGGTGCTCGTGCATCCAGTCAGTGACAGCGGGTCTAGTACGTCCTGAAGACGCTTCGTGTAGATGCAAAATACGTCGATTTTCTGTCGAGTTTCCTTGTTTGGGACTTGAGAGAGATCCAGCGGAATTAGTTACTGGATATTTACTTTATATATACATTCCATATATTATATATATATGGATGGGTACTTTATATAATCTTATAATGGATTTCCGCGAGGCCACGCCTGAGTCAATTAGTTAACTATCTACTGTGTACTATTACAATAAATTATAACTAGCCAAAATTACTTAGTGATGGAATAGAACATTTCCACTGACTTTGCTCACCACTGTTGAAGACTTTTTACAGTTGACTGTTGCACATAACGACATGACTTCACTGACGCGTATAAAAATTTGCACCTATGGTTTTACAACTTTGACTTACAATATGTGGTATCTGGCCTACTCTAAATCCGTGACTGTCACATATTTACTCAAATCATTTTTGTATCGTATTCATAGATATCATGTATCCTTAAAATACTCAATAAATTGATATAAAAAATAAATACATAATAATGCCTTTTCTCTATCTCCTACAAGTATAATATAGAAATTTATATATGTTGGTATCTATATATTTATTATACTACACATTTACTTCCCTTTTATTAGAAACCACAGTATTCATAAAATGAAACAATTAACCTCAAAAATAATGTATATGTTTATTACAAACTATATCACAGTACAAAAATCTGAATTACAAAAATTACTACTGAGGTCATAAGGTCATTCTGAATACAAATCTATATTTTAAACACAATGTGTAAGATATTGGTATGTTTACATTAAAGGCTGAAGCAGAGTGGCTTGGGCTTGACCGTGTGCCAACAAGGCTGCATATGGAAGAAGCATCTGAAAAACAGAAAGGTGATGTCAATATTTTGTAATAAAATAATCAAAAACTCAAACTGAACCAATGATTGGTTTTTATATTGTTTGAGAGTCCTGAAAAATAAACATGATTAGTTCTTCTGAAACTGCACCTGGAACAGAAAAACAAAATAAATAGAAATAACCAGAAATCCTTTTTCTTTTTTTCAGATTGATATGAGGTGATTTCTAATTGCGTCCCTGGTTTTATATATCGCTTCAATATAGTCAGTGTAACCCATGTATTATTAAAATTGGCATTGTTTACTTTCATAATTATAATCTGTGTAATGTATACTAATAAATAATAAAAATTATGGTTGTCTTTTATATGAAGAAAATATTCCATTTATTACCTAACACATATTTTTAGTACATAAAGTTATCCGTTGTGAGAAAAATACTCTCATACATCAAATATTTATAATATAAAATCCAAAGTACAGAAGTCCATAACACTTTCACATAAAATGTCATTAGGTATATTTTAACTTAAGTAATACATCTTGTATTATGTCACAGACACTGCTTTAAATTTAGATGAAAAATGTTCCCTCCATGAATGTTCCAATACAGGGACTCCAATAAATCTTCACTACTTCTGTCCAACCTCAAGGTCTCGTTTGTCTTAAGTTCATTTTGTTTCTGTTTTTGTACTTCTGTAGATAAAATGGACATTGCCGAATTAGATTTGCTATGCCATTGTTGAGATTCAGAAGGAATTAGATCATATGGACCATGAGACAACGAGATATATCTGGATTGTTGTGGGTTGGACGAAGAAAACATGGATTGTAGTTGGTAGTCGTTGGCACCTTACCGTCTGAAATAAAGTCGAACTTCATCACACTGGTGCTCAGTTGTCGGGACATGTAGTCTCCAAATTGAGTTTTGTTGCTGTTTCAAAATCACAATTATTTTCATATTATGGCAGAGAATGGATTGACTTCTACAAGGTGTCGAAAGTTTATATCATTATGAATTTAAGCAGCTTATATATTACTGGCTATCGGCTTCACTGTTGCACACACTATGTAAAGATATTTTAAATCAGACGTTTTATAACATAAAACATATCGATTGATCATAACTTATGCAAAAGTGACACCTGTGATAAAAATAAATCCATACGTGCTCTTTATGATCTTACAATTTTACATTTAAGTACCATACATAATAGTGTTATAACAATATATTTTCTTAAAGTCTAAACTGATAGAATGCTTGCTTGGCCCTTTGAATTTGAAATCGGCATTTTGATGATGCATGACATATACATAATTTCGATTACATATAACCGACTCAAAATAGATAGGTATACACTGAAAAAAATAACATTAAAATCTAAAAGGCTATAAGTATAACAAGTACATAGATTACCCCAGCGAAAGAATTATAAATATCGGTCGTGTAGTTTCTGATCTATACATATAAAATGCTTTGCCCTTCAGGATATTTAGGCATTCATGACTGACTGACGGATTAAGGCACAGCCTAAACCAATGATCGTAGAGACCTGAAACTTGGAGGGTGTGTTCTTTGTATGACGTAGGCATCCATCAAGAAAGGATTTTCCGAAATTCTACCCCTAAGGGCGTGAAAAAAGGGGGCAAAGTTTGTATGCGACAACGTGATTAAGTCCAATTTACTTCAAAATTTGCATAAACATTCTTTAACAGAATCGATGGAAGACATGTTTAGTATTTTATTGAAACTGCGGGGTGATTTGCATCGAAGTTGATATCAATACTCTCTAGTACTTTTGATTTAAATTACATTTTATTTTCACATGTTCGAAAACTCCATCTGATTTTATTAAATAAATTATAGAAAATCCAACTAAAAAATAGAAAAAAAAAAAATTATTGTAAAAGAAGCGTGAAGTGCATGGTGACATTGATAATATTTTAAAAAGCACCAAACGCTTTTTTTTACAATACATATATTTTTTTCTTATTTACACTCTTAATTCAAATTTATAAAAAAATATTTTCTATTTTTTTGGTTGGATTTTCTATAACAGCTTGTTTTTTAGTCATTTTAACTATAATTAATTTTTTAGTTAAATTGCTTATCCTGATTATCCTAGTATGGATAACGGGTCAAATTGTTTAAAATATTGAACAATGACAATTCAATATTTTAAACAAATCTTTGATAAATCTACAAAGTTTGAATGAAATCTGACCGTTTAAAGTGGGTCACAATCGCGTCGCCAAAGGAGTCGGTTACAAACATACAGGTGAAGCTAATAAAAAAAACCTGAAAAACTTACCTTATACCTTGATTTTCATCGATTTTTGTTTACTGACTGACTGAACGATCAATGCACAGCTGAAACCTCTGAGTCTAGAACCATGAACTTTTGCACAAATATTCTTTAAGTGATGTAGGTGCGCAATAAGAAAAGATTTTTGAAAATTCAACCCCTATGGGGGTTTAAAGGGGTTGCAAAGTTTGTATGGAATAACATGTTTTCCTGGTCTGAATAACGTCAAACTTGGGATTTATATTTGAAAGATTTAATTTAACGCATTTTCATCGTTTTTTAATATTCAACCCCTAAAATGATAGAAAGAGGTTGCAAAATATTTTTCATCAGATTATATCCTATAGCTTATATCCCTCGGAACACGTGTGAAACCATGGGGGAGAGCTAGTCTATATATAGTTCATTTGATGCCCCATCACCTCAAAACTACTGTACATATCGTGATGGGACTGCTACCATTCAACGCGGATTTTTTTGTAGATGGTTATAGGTTATGGTATCTAAGACTATAATAAAATATTCTGAAGCGAAGCTTCGATACGGACGTTCGGGGCGCGCGCCGAGTGGTCACTCTATCCGTTCTAAGCGTCAAACGTCAGATTCAGTAGCATTATTTGTTTGTAATAAATAATCTCAAAAACTCCTGTACCAATTATAATAATTCTTTCACCATTAGAGAACAATTTTATCCAGATGTAACATAGGCTATGTTATAGTCCCAGCAGCTAGTGTTAAAATAAATGATTAGGCTATGAGGATCCTAGCAGTTAGTTAAGCTAGTAGCTAATCATTTGGTCAGGCATCATGATATCAGTATCAATATTTTTGAACTTAATACTAGGAAATTATTTTATAACAATTTTGAAATATTTATAACAATAACACTAGGTAACTAAAGAATTTAATAATACTCTAATACAAATTTTCAATAGGAGGTGGTCACATGGGACATGCATATCATGTGCATCATAACCATGACCCATTTTTACAAATCAGGTAGAACCTAGGTGGTCAAGCCTTAAAGCTTAACATGTTAACTGTCCATGCACTATATATAGTGAATTTTTGATCTAGCTGTACCGTCCATGGACTATATGTAATGCATTCACAAATGTTAACACATAAAACTTTCATAAGGATCTTAATAGTGTTCCATATAGGACAGGTTATCATATGATACCCACAGATATACCAGGGACCATAAACAAAATAGCCTGGACAGTCAATGTGTTAAGCTAAATGTACATGTGTAACAAACATGGCAAAAGTTTTGATAAGTTAATGTTTCTCTTTTAAATAAAAAAAAACATGTTTACAGAAGTTTCAACATCAATCAAAATGTGTTATTGTAATGTTAGTAGTCACAACAAAACTAGTTTTATCATAAATCTATGTACATTTGTTTTATAAATATGAGTGGATAGGCTCTGTTTATAAAAAATCAAAATAAAATAAATATCTTCAATTAATAATTACATTTCATTGTTTTATGTAACCAAGTGGCTAAAACAAATAATACTTTTAACTAGAACCTCACCACTTCATAGCTTTGAAACTGCAACAAAACTTCATTAAACATAGTTTTTATATTAAGAATGTGGGTACAAGAACCTAGTAATCAAATTATAGAACATCCCACGTTTCATCAATGTTTGCTATCTTAGATGTCTTATGTTATTTCCATTATGAATATAATATTTTTTTACAGGAACTATATTGAATCCAACCCCAAAATGCAACATTCAATAAAATTCCTGGAGAAAGTATAATAATTCTTACCTTGGCGAGGACGTTTAGTCTGGGGATATTCACTGACATCTGCACAGGCACTTCGCTTCCTCGCGGTGCTTTGAGGTGATGCGGTTTCATTGGCAAATGGAAGCTCTAACATTTCGCAGTCGGTGCCAACAATTGCAATTTCTGAGCTTTTGGGATCATGATAGCCATAATAACAATTTGTTGATACGTGTATATTTGGTTGACATTGGCCTATTAGTTGATTGGCATCTGAATAAATTGGGGCAGGTCGTACAGCGTCAAAATTATTCCTGGCATCATGTAGATACAAGTTGATATTGCTTGCCGGCATTTTATTATTCTCCTGTTCACGCGGCTTGAGACTTGCGAAGCGTAATTTTGATGTCGACGATCAGCGAAAAGTTACTTTCTGTATCTATATTGCAGTATTGAGTGTGATGAGAGTTGAATTATTTCTTTGTTATTTATTCGGAAGTCGCTACGCGAAATCAGGTTATTAAAAATAGATCACACGCTCACTCATGGAGACACTGACTCACGACAGTGTTGCCTGCCTGGCCTGCCTTAGTATAGGCATATCGATTTGAAATCGATTAATTGAAATGTTGATTACACTGCGTTACAAATGAAAAAAAAAATTAAGTACCCGCTTTGAAATGTCATGTTTTCCTCTTAATTCCTATCGTTTAGTAAGAATACATGGATATTTTCTTCCCATCACGTCTCATTTTTTTTCCGTGAGGATGTGCCAAATTATGCTAAAAATTGAAAGAATCAAACATAATATAAAGAAATCTAATAAAATATACCAGATTTTTAAACATCAATCGAGTTTATTCTTAATCATTTAGGTATAAAAATATATAAGAAAATTCTATTCATACAATTTAAACCCAGAATATCTTTAAATTATAACTTTGTTTTTTGTGTTTTGAAGGATCTTCTCGGTTTAAACGCCAACAGTAATCGCCTAGCATAGTTGTGTCCCAACGGCCTTGGAATCGTTCTTCAAGCTTCTTTACATCTTGGAGGAACCTATCACCCTGCTCATCACTGACAGCACCAAGATTAGATGGAATGAAAGAAAAGTGGGAATGAAGAAAGTGAATTTTTAACGACATTCAACAACCCAACTTTTCGTATGCTATTAACATGTTGTTAACTAGTTGTTCCACATTTTTTGGTCTCTATGGTTCCCTAAAAACCCTTTTACAACTGCTTTCAATGATAACCAGGCATCGAGTTCCTTGTCAGTAAGCTTTTTACCATAATTTTGGTCTTTCATAAAAGTGCGTATTTGTGGTCCCACGAATATCCATTATTTGAGGTTTGCGTCACTTAACTTTGAAAAAATCGTCCTCAAATATAAAAATCCATCTCCCTCTTTATTCATAGCCTTAACAAAAAAAATCATTAAACCAAGTTTTATGTGGAGTGGTGGTAAAATTATATTTTTAGGATCTACTAATGGTGTATGTTTCACAGAGTTTGTTTGCGAAAAAGCTATTTTCGCAAACAAATTTTGACCTTTCAGGCCATTCTTTTGTAGAATTTACGCAACACAAAAAATGAATAAAAACTGTGTGTGTATCCATGGTTTATATTGATTAATAGCATGTACAAAATAAAGTAAATATGCACTTCTAACTTTTCCAGAAACATTTTTTGTTTGTGATTTCACAATGTACTGTTCACAAACGGAACAAAACTTATATGGTGCATTTTTGCAGTTGCGATGGCCACTTAGTTCAGTAGTCATGTTGGATTATCAAATAAATATGTTCAGAGATATCGAGGTTATCGAATAGAAACGATTTATCAATAAAACAAAACTTAAAATAAGTATAATAACATATAAAACCTCAACTATTTCTTATACGCTTAAAGTGAGGGTAGTTAAAATAATGATTGACATGTACCTCGAGAACTAGATACCACATATGTTTGGAACTTTTTATCTATGACAAATTACCTATTCATTCCAGCCATCAGTTTAACGGGTACCAAAATCGTGTAACGCAGTGTTATTTAAAGCGACAGAATTAAATTTCGCTGATCCATTTGGAACACTGCATCGATTCGATGAATTAATCCAAAAATTTTGAATCAGACTGATTCCAAAATAGATTCAAAATTCGATAAAGTTTTTAAGCTAGCTGCGGTATAATTAAGTTATAATTTTGTTTGCTATTATTAGACGGAAGAACAACCATGCGTACCTACCTGTTGAAGTAGGTACTCTATGGTTTTTGTATTGTGTTAATTTTAAATATAGAAGAATATGTAAACTATCAATTATACATGTCATACAGAGAGAAAATGATCCTTTTATTATCCATGATTAAAATTTACGCTCAACAGTACCTACTTGGTTGATAAATATAAACTCATAAAATAAATATCTATATAGTAACGCCGGCTGCTGGATAGAATACAGGCTTGTCGTAGGCAGTAGTTTTTACTAATAAGGGATGATATCAATGTTACAAGTGTATTATCTTTATTGCAAATGAATTAAAGGGGAACTCTTTTACTAGTAAAGTTATCAGTTTTACTTCTTATCTAACTTGTGGATCTCGGTGTCTAATCTGAGTTCGCTAGCGACACACCGAAGTTGCTAACTGACTTTTACTAAGGGTTTCGGGGTATTTAGTACGTAGACATTGGTAGCACTGAAAACTGCAGTATTTGGCCGACTGTCAGTGTCAGGAGGACAGATAATGTCAGTTGATGTTTTAGGCCTCGGTCGGGATTTTTACGAGTTCCTTGATTCTTACAGTAGATTGAATGAATTTTCGATTTTTTGGAAGTATATTAATTAGGAATTTACGTAATGTTAGCGTTATAATTACTATGTATTTTTATCGTCATAAATAATTAAATAATCATAATCCTAGAAAGTAAAGTGATAGTTAAAACAGAAATAGATTATTTGGTCAGGTTTGAAGAAAATTTACCATGTTGCCTTCTGTTGTCGGTAAATATTTTTATAGAAAACTAGGTAGACATTCCTCGGAACTCAAATATTTACATTCGGTGTATTTTGGTGCTCCAAGAGGTTTACGGTGTGATGCCTTTTGTTTATCCAATAAAGAGTTGTGGAGATATATAAACACATCTTCCTACTTCTCTGATAAAGAGAAAAACAATAATGCCAAAGTTACTCCTGAAAAAGCTTCCCAGGATAGCCACAAAAATTACCAAGAAATCATCAAACAGGGTCCAACAGGAGACATTTTGGTTAAAACTGTAACTGATGAAAATAAAGTTGTGACTAAAGTAACTATTGAGAGAAGGGAAAATCCTCCAGCAAGAACACCTCCACCTCAACCAGGTATAAAATGATTTTGTGTGAAATTGTTTGTTATTTTAAATGGACTAGTTTTAAGACAAAATTTCTTTAATAAATATGACACTAAGTCCTATGCATTAAGTAATCATAAAGGGAGTTTTGGAACATGTTTGGGGACTTTGTTTTTACTTATTTTTTATTAACCTGCAATCCGGTTAATGTAATGATATTCAAATTATGATATTTCAGTGAAAAAAAGACTTTTGATTGATTTTTCTGCATCATACACGGAACGCAACTTTATAACTCCTATGCGTGCTATGACTGAGTATTTACTGAAGCAGTCAGATTTGGAAACACTTCCAAAAGTTCTCCGTAGATCACCTTATGAGGCTGAACCACCTATAACTGTGTACTACAGGAAAGATGTGGAAGCTAAGGCATTTGAGGTAATATATGTGATAATAGCTCTTTGGTCAAGGGCTTGAAATCTACATTTCTGAGTATACCACCATCTAATGCAATGTTGCTTACCATGTTGAGATTGCAGTCAAACTCAAATCTTGACATAGAATAGAAAGAATGTTAGAAAGTGGGTTCTTTTTGACATCACGAAACTTCATATTTCACAAAATTGTCAAAAGTTATGTTTGTGTCTCAGGAATAGATCCTGACTCAGGATTAAGCATTAGCTATTCACAAAACAGTAATGAGCTTAACATAATATGTTTCTTTAGGTTTGGGGATCAAAAGAAGCTCTAGAAAAAGAGTTACTTAGGAGGGAATTAGATAGACGAAGATATGAACAAGGTAATGTCAACTAAGACTGCAGGTGTGTTTATACTAAATATATTTAATTATCACTACACATTTATAATATTTGCAGATGTGTTTACTGTAAAAAGAAGATTAAGAAATTATAGAAGAGAAATGAGCCACAAGCGACTAAGACCCGAAGTAGAGGAATTAGGATTGAGAACAAGATCTGGCAGGGTGGTGCTAACTGCTATAGGAATGTGAGTTATAAGACAAAGTAAATCATACACTACTAAGTAATGTTAACAGCTTAATATTAAAAACTCATTACTGCATTATTTTTCAGCAATGGATGCAACTTTGTTTTTAAACTATGTGCATGGTTCTACACTGGATCACATAGTTTATTTTCGGAGTGTATTCATTCACTTGCTGATACAGTCAACCAGCTGATTCTAGCTTATGGGATTCATAAATCTGTACAAGTATGTATTGAATCTTTATTCTATATCACAATTTTATGGATGTACTTTTTGTCTAGGCCCTCCAAATGCAAATTTTATTGCATTTCTAATGTTTCATTTTAGATGGCAGATGCTGACCATCCCTATGGTTACACAAACATGAGATATGTGTCATCATTAATATCAGGAGTTGGTATATTTTGTGTGGGAAGTGGTCTATCCTTTTACCATGGAGTAACTGGCATATTGGATCCACAGCCACTTCACGACTTTTATTGGGTGAATATTAATTTATCTGTCAATATAAATCTAGTATAATTATAATAGGAATAGCTCTATACAAAAATTGTAGTTTTTGAACTATGTACATATTGGAAATAATCCTAACTGATTGATCTATGCACATTTAACCTTGGGAACGCGTAAACAATACACGTAATGTTCATGCACCCTAATGTTTGTCCTGGGTAGGAATCGAACCCACCTGCGGCGTGGCAGTCGCTAACCACCAACCCAACTGGACCAATATGTAGTATAAATGGGAAAGTGCCGAAATTGTCAGTGTAAGGGTGTAAGAGCCATCGGAGGCTAACACCTTAGTCACTTTAGAAAAAAAAATGGTACGACAGCTCCGTAAGGTCGGATCGGTTCTCTTATTTCTAGGGATTAGATGGACTTGCTTAAAAACAGGGTGTGTCGCAAAGACACACGATAGATGTTAAACTTTTGTATTACAGGAAAATATTTTAACTTTTCATCAATCACTTTTGAATAGTATAGATTGTGTTATCAATCATTTATCTTTTTTTACACAAAAATGTTGCGGATCAGTATTTAAATGCCCTCTCATAACTAGTTTCCCGTCAAGAACAATTACTCAGATTAAGATATAATTTATTAGGTTATTTACCCATATGGGTTTCTGATCTCAAACAAAGCAGTACTTACATAACAATATTGTCTAATTGTAAAATATTTTTCAGGCATATTTCGTCCTAGGCGGGGCGGTTGTTTCAGAAGGGGCTACCTTGATGGTTGCATTAAATGCAATCAGAAAAGGTGCTAAAGAAGCTAACATGCCACTGTATGAATATGGTAAGAAATATGTACAGACATACCTACTGTTGAACTGAGACGGTCCTTGCGCATGAGTTGTGGCAAGGGTGCCCTTAGGTGCTACAAGTGTTTCTTAGAACGGATCGTTTGCACCTTCCCCTTCCAATTTAAAATTCTATTTAAATTAAAGTACTGATATCGATTTTTTCCGCCCTCAATTAACTCCATAACATTTTTTCCAATTTTGTTTGGACCTTCATAGAAAACCTAACTTCAACATTTCATCTGTATAGTGCCAGTAGTATTGGAGTAAAATGAGGTGACATAGGGACAGACGTACACGCCGTAATGAAACTTCATTTTTCAATTAAATATGGTCAATTGTCGATATATCTTTGTTAATGGCTTACTATACTAATTAATTGTTCTATTGAACACTGATTTATTTATACTCATCATATCAGCCATCAGCAGGTGTACTTACAAGCCACGCGGGCACCCAGTCCAGAGCGGATTCAAATTGATTTAGTATTTTTATGATTACAGTGATGAGAAGTTCTGATCCGTCTGTTAACGTAGTACTGTTAGAGGATACGGCAGCAGTGGCGGGCGTTACAGTTGCAGCATCTTGTATGGCGATCTCTCAATACACAGGAAATCCTATATTCGACGCTGTAGGTAGTATATTAGTAGGAACCTTGCTTGGTGGAGTTGCTTCATTCATTATACTTAGTAATGTTGGAGCTTTGATCGGAAGGTAATCTATAATTATTGATGAAAATATAACCAATTAAGATTTTTTTTAAATAAATTACTAATATTTTTTTAACGTTTACAGGTCCATTCCACAGGAACAGCTGGATGAAATTAATAGTGTATTAGAAAGAGACTTTATGATAAGAGCTATTCATGACGTTAAGGGGATAGACATCGGTAGCAACCTCATCAGATATAAGGTCGGTACAACATTGCGTTGGGTGGATGAATGAGATAAACATAATTCCTTTTTTATTTCAGGCTGAAGTTGATTTTGATGGCAGAGCGCTAACAAGGTCGTATTTAGAAAAACATGACTTGAATGTTTTATTAGAGGTCAGTTATTTATCCTTTCATGAGTTGCTTTTTAATTGAAATAAGTAAAACACTACAGAAATTTGCCTACTTAAATTTTAATATCGTACTATGATTTTGATATTCTATATTTCTACGTATGAAAACTATATCATAAATATCTAGTGAATTCATTACATTGGCTTCTTACTGGAATCTGTAAAATCGGGATTTAAGTATTTTTATATTTAATATAAGGCTCTTAGATATTTTCTTTCGTTTTTAGGATATGAAGAAAGTAGAAACAATAGATGATGTGGAAGCATTCCTCCTGAAGCATGGTGAAAATATTGTTGACATGTTAGGAGGAGAAATCGACAGAATAGAGCTAAAATTGAGGGTAAGGTTACTTCTTAAACTTCTTCTTGCCAAACTTTTAACAATATTTCTATATCATAGATATATAAATAGTCAGATTAATGCCAATACTTAATCCCACACTATTTTACTGGCACTTAATTATTTAACTTAATATATATAACATACTTATAACACTTAATGACTCCCCAGTTTGGGTCGATCATGCGTGGGTGAAACTTATAACCATACTCTTCTGTTACTTATTCAAACACTAAAAACAACTTTCTTTTGTTTCCAGAAAAAGTTTCCACAAATTCGGCACTGTGATTTGGAGATTCTCTAATTAGATATTATTAATAGATTTGATTTTAAATTTAAACTTGCATACCTACTTAAAACTAGTCAAACATATTCAACAGGTTTTGTTATTTAGGTAGGTACCTAAGTACGGCACGTACCCATATTTTATTTTCATCGGTTATGGTAAATTTGTATTTATTGGGTACTGTTTAAAAAAACATCTTCATGCCCGAAATCCCCGCAGTGGTAGGCAGAGGTCTTAACACTTAGTGTATCCACTATTTTCCAGTGATCAATTCGATAAATTAGAATTAAATACCTAAAGTCCGCGATCAAGCAAAAAAATTACTTGATATTCCCGTTTTATCAATAGCTTTATCAATTTTCAATTGATAGCGTTCGAAAATTTCGTGTTATGAACATTTTATTTTGAAAGCTTATTTTTAGTGAAATGTCGCACTCATCTGAAATCTACTCCGTTAAACTGTACATGTTCACTAAAGATAAACTTCTGCGATTGGTTGTTTTACGGACTCACGTGCCTACGAGCTCGCTCCAGTGCACCGAGGGGAAGTGGTAAAGTGGGCAGAGTTCCATTTGGCTCATATTGGAATCTATACAGTTTGTATGTATGCGAAGGGCAGTTTCAACCGCGGCAACGATTAGAAAAATTATTTCATCATTTGAAAGTGTCCGGCATAAAGCCCTCTGCGGATGCCGGAAATGTCCGTGTAAGGGTGTAAGAGCCATCAGAGGTAACACCTTCGTCACTTAAATAATAAAACATTTGAAAGTTACATTACTCCGCATGAACATAGGCTATATTTTTTTATACCACATGTGTCGACAAACAAGCCAAATGGTAAAAGGATACCGCTGGCTATGGAAAAACACCAGGGGCATCGTCAATGCGTTGTCGACCCTGAGACGCGAAATAGGTAGGTGTCATGTGGCTGTAATTTCATACATACATTAGATCCCCAGGAAACACAGGCGAAACCTTTCTAATGGTAGAGCTCTTAGTTCCTTAGTGAGTTGGTCCGGGGAAGTACTACCATCTTACCCATAACGCCGCTAAGCAGTAGTGCACTTGTATTACTGTCAGTTAGAAAGGTAAGGGTCCGATAAAATTACGGGCACATGAGACTTTAGACATTTAATTGAAATACGAAAGCTGCTTAAGATGTAATTTCAACGTAACTTAGTGCCTATAATTTATAACTGCAACTAAAAGGAGATGCTCTCTTACTTCGAATCCTGCAATTAGCTTCCAGTGTATGGGGTCACGAAGATCTTGAAGGTTCTTTGAAGTACCCACTTAGCTTGGCTATCGGGGTTTCGGCAGCTGCTTTTGATAATCTGTTCCCTTTAAGGCTTTAGGGTGTCCACAACCTTCGGCAACGCCATCACAATTTTCAAGACCCAAAAATTTATCAGTTCTATAAAAAATATGGTGCAATGCCAACGGTATTTATTAAAGAAACTAATTCTGCTGCTGTTGACGAAATTATTTGAATGAAATGTTCCATCGATGGACATATTCCACAAAAAAAATATCTAAAATTTTAAGAAGTATGAAGGTATACTTTTTAATTTAGTATTTTTGTGAAAATTGTGCCTTGTTTGTATTTAGTCTCCAAGTTCTCGACAAAAATATTATTATCCATGTAAATTATTATATTAGTAATATGAAAATTATAACGACGATTTTCACATAGAAAGATGTTAACGCATTGTATTTTTCTGTGATTTAGCTACCTATTTTTAACTTAAGTACACATTGTTTAGTATATAAGTTTAAATAAGTTCATTATGTTCTATAGAAATGTAAATAAAATGTTATCATATTTACTACACACATCGTTTTATTTGCATGGTATTTTTTTTTTCATCAACAGCAACTGAGTGTTACTGCAAAATTAATTATTGGAACGAAGTTCCTTATCGCGCGTTGTGAAAGGGGGCTAGACGGAAAAACATCATACGAAAAGTTGTAACGACACATTTTTTCATATTGTTACGTTCGAAATTTAAATGATATGGTTTATTATTGGGTTTGTTTTTTTCATTTTTTTTTATTTAAAGGCTTCATACAACATGTTTAAAATTGTTCCATTTATAATTTAGTAATTATTATAAGAAAAGGAATAAGTTAAAAGCAAATTTTGAATCGCACTGAATTGAAAGAAACATGTATTATGTCAATGAAAACTTCGTTCCTATCTGGTGTCCTTAGACACCATTTTTTTTAAACACAGTTTTTCTAGTAATACTTCTCTACTTTTGTAAGCATCTTCAAGTCCACTATCCACTTATCTGATTATATCTTTCTTTGCTCTTGTGTGCGTAAAATAGGTAGAACATATTGAACTATTAATCTCAATTTACTCAAGAGAGTAACACAATAGGCCTGTATAAAATCGGGATAGAAGCCCCACTCATAGTTGATTGCGTTACACTTGAACTCGGAACTAATTAGAAATAATTTCGTCTCTCTTCTCTGGAATTTAGGAAAGAGATGTAACGATATAGCTTGCAGTGCTAAAGAAATACAAATATTAGTTTCCATTATAATTTAATTGGTACAAAATATAACAATTTCTTTAACTTACATGCTTTCTGTATTTCATTTCATAATAATATTAAATGATGCTTCATTTAATAGTAGATATGGTTGAAACTGCTGCAGTATTTATTCACATAACAAAATTAAAGCTAAGCTAGCAAGGGCTTCACAAGCCTAACTACATTTAGTCCGTTATGAGCTAAGAAAAACTGTACCTTATTAAATGGAAAAGATTTTTCTTCATGGGAACATACTTATACAATGTAAATTACATTTTCTGGAGTAAATTAAATTCTTTAGAGTTCCGTACCAAATGTATAAAATGGAACCCTTATGTTGGATCTTTGTAAGTCTGTCTGTCAAAGCTGCTTATTTCATAGCAGATATTAATGTTATTGACTTGAAATTTGGCACAGTTTTAGAACATGGTTATACCTCATTAAATTCATTTAAACATTAAAATATATATTTGAAATGATAATAAGCAATGGGGTCGATATCTGGAAGTGGGGTACTCCGGCAAATTGGCCATCAATGTACCGGGTCTGTTTTCGAATCCCCAAAAACATATTTTTAACTTTTAAGTTTTTTTTATGGCCAAAGTATTACTATAAATCTGGAATAATTGACATTGATAAATAAATATCTATATTTTACAGGACGCTAAAGATACGGCAATTTGCATAAATCCAAGAGGTTAATTCCGAGGTTTTCTTAATGCAATGCAAATGCTTCACAAATGAAAGGCCGATAAAACCCATATTTTTAATTATATGCATCGAAATTGACATAATGTCTAAATGTTGATTTACTTATAATAAAATAGCTTGGATTCATAAGAGAGTTAATAATATATTCAAAATGCATTTACGGTGAATCACAATGAAGGCCTTGGAAAGCCAATTATCACAGCTTGGGTATTCTGTCTGAAGTCCGATTTATGTATGTTTGTAACTGACATCATTTAGGCATTCAAGCAGAATAGATGCAAATTGTGTTATCAATTTTGAACGAATGAGCGACTGTAACGAATATAACGAAAACTAAGTTATCAAGATTTTGCTCTTAAATTGCAGGTTTCGTTTGTGGTAAACATAAATTATAATGAGCAGTTTTGTTCCAGAAGTCTGCATTTTTCCAACCACACCAACCCTTGTTAATAATTGTACTTAAATCTTCAGCACCAGTGTAATGTGGGTCCAAGATCAAATAGCGTGTGTCGTTGGTCACAGAGTTGAATTCGACGCCTAGAATTGTGTGCGCCAAAACACCTCCACCTACATGAACAAAAATAACACCTCAGTAGAAAATTGAGCAGTTTCAGTAAGAAATATAGATTTTTGTTATAAAGACTCACCAATCATAATGGGGCTTCCATGTGTTTGGAAATGATGGATTAATTCAGGAGAATAACTTTGCAGCTCCGACCCTGTATTGGCAAACACAATTCTGGATTGTACACCAAGGAGTGTTTCCAAGCAAAACATAACTTCAGTAGATCCAATCCATTGCTTGGAACCTAAAAATGTTGATGGTTTATCTCCAATTTTGACAAGACACTGTTGAATTTCTCTGTGTGTTGGCACTTCGACTGTGGTATATCCCTGATACCTGAACAATAGACACAAATATTATTAACCAACATCTGTATAAATAATCTATATTATAAAAGATCATGTCAAAAGTTTCTCTGAAATTAGACCCTTTAGTTACTTACTTTTTATTGCTGGCCACAAAATTTTCCGTAGAAACAAGGCATACCGCGAGGCTCTAAATCAAATATTAAGAAAAAAGTCTTGAACCTTACCTAAACCACGAAAATATTGTCTGCATAGAACGGTAAGCGCAACCCCAACCATCGTCATTGAAGTTATCTTGCATATAGTGATGGTAAGTGTATTTTCCACGAACCAAAGCCACCATAAGTTCGGGCTTTGAGGGCTGTACTGGTATTGCTTCATGCGGGTTCACTAAGCATCCGCTACTTTTGATGGAGAATGTATTTCCTCTTCGGAATATGGGCCTGTTTAACGGTAAAGCCAACTGTTCATGAAGCATACGCCTTTCTTTTTCTATAAAAATATATTAATTAGAACTTAGTTGGAGAATAAAGTAAAAACATTTTTTTTTTTAGAGAACTTACCCATACTTTCATCAGGTATTCCTTTAGGTACTACTCGAGTTAGGAAGTGTCCAATTTCTTGTGGAAGATAGTGAAATGTTTCAGGTAAACGTAATCCAGCTCCATCTCCAATACCCTCTTGACCTGAATAGTATTGGTAAGTTTCTTTACCTATGCTTACACATTTATTAAATATATTCAGGTTCATTTACATAATTATTACTTCTATGAATAATATTAAACAAAAAAAAAATAATGCAATGACAATGACATGGTATAAATTTGTACATACCTAGTTGTTCCAGCAACACACACTCCAACAGTCTGAGAGACCTACATGCAGCTTCCACCAATACAGTGTACAACTCCAACAGTTTCGTGTTACGGTGTATTATAGCCAAAGTGTCAACTTTCAATGGCATACTGATACAAAATGCAGCTAAAAAAAGACACCTTCTTAATAATGGTCAAAAAGATGGGATCAGTTCATATCCTACTAATATTATAAATGCAATAGTTGGTATCTTGGATGTTTGTTACTCTTTCACGCAAAATCTATCAAATGGATTTGGATGAAACTTGGCACATATATAGAAAATGACCTGGAAAAACACATTGGATACTTTTTGTGCTGAGAAAATTTAAGTGCTTCCCTCGGGAATGCAGGTGAAACTACGGGGGACAGCTAGTCATACATATTTGCAACTTACGCTTTCTCTGTGTTGTCATCATTTTGACAGCAGTTTTGACAAGCTTGTCTGACAACATATCCCGTGTTGATTTCATAACTAAGTTCACAGGTACTATTTCCTGTAATAAATAATAAGTAAAGGCAAACACTTGACCAATGTATAAATCATTTAATAGAGTTGAACTTACTACAGTAGAAGTATTGTGCTTTTTCTTTTTAGGTTGCTCAGGTACCATAGAGTCAAGGAGTTCCCCAATAGTAGCTTCCATGCTTGTGCCGGACAAGCCCACATCTGATGCTACCCCAAATAAGTAAACAGATGTTCCATCAATGTGAAATGACACTTGCCCTGATGCAATCTGAAAAATCCATCAGACAATTACTTAACGTTTGCAGCTACTCACTGCTTATATCTGTATCTATTAAAACTCAATATCATCTTATCACCTTCATTTCCAATTATTCTATGATTGTATTGACTATTTACAATACAATCAATAGTTTACAATAAAAATTTACAATAGAATAATATCGACAGGTAAAAGGCGACTTGACTCAACCACCATTTATGACGAAAGTAAAATTTTTCTCAATGAATTACACTACTATGATGATGGCCCATGCACACATTTGTTGAAGCTTGCATTTAGTTTTAATATTCAACAGCTTCCATGTGGAATGTTAAGAAGTTTAGATGCAGTATCTATTTTTGGGTTTTAACATTTTCAAATAGCTCTCCTGTAAAGTTTTCAAAATGGTGCTTGATAAGTTGCCTTTTAACCGTCAATATTATCATGGAAGTTGAAAGTAGAACAAGTAGTTCCACAAGTTGTCTCCTCTTGATAAAATGCTACAGGGTCAAATCTAGACTCTATGACAAGACATAATATATAAGTAGCAGTTTTATTACCTTTTTCCTTTTATTCTGCATGATATTTTTTACACCAGTGATAGTGGCTTCACAGCTGAGTGGTAATACTGTGTTGAGACGCACATGAAGAAATTGCTTCCATAAATCATTTGAACTCAAGACTTCATACTTGGTCTCTTCAAACTTTTCATGAACCAAAAAATGAGCTTTCATATCCTTGTTTTCATTGACTATGATAACTAGTGGGTTATCTGTTATGTCAACATTCTTGAAATATTTCAAAATAATGTATTAAAAGGGATTCTATAGATACTCATTAATCAACATAAAATTATTGGGTTAAGATTAATCTTGGTGGTTAGATAGCTCATGGTGCAATGCAACAATTAGGGCGGAGTTAGTAACCGTTGCCCCTCTTTAAACTGATTTTATGTTAATTTGCTATTTTTTAAGTTAACAAATTATAATATCTACCTGGAGTATTTCCTTCATAGTTGTTCCTGTAGTAAGAGTTTCACCGAATTTTACTACTCCACATAGTTCTATCTCAGCGGGAAGATTTAATAACAGCTGACTATATGTGTTGGTTTCAACTTCGAACAATTCCAAACTTAATCCTAACACGAGTAAAGTGCCATCGTACATTAAACCGTAGAGACATCCTGTAGTCTCGTTCGTATCTATATTAGATAGCCGCTGTTAAGGAAATAAATTTACATTAGATACTAGAGAATAATGAATTAGTTTATAGCAAAAAATACATTGATTTAATCTGAATCATGGTGGTGACGTTTATTTTGTTCAAAACATCAACGAATATAAGCTTAAATACAGAAAAGTTTTGGTATTATGTTCCAAAACTATGTCTTTTTGATATAGTAGATGAAATATTCGAATTAGTAGTGTATTTCAATAATAACTTAGAAAAGTTTACCTCGATAACATAACTTGATATTTTAAGACGTGGTGACATGTTGAGAATGTGGCCGGCTGTAAAAAACATTAAATGCTGCCACAACCTAGAATGAAGATATTTAGAGAATAAGAGCTATAATATATATACTGTGCTCGGGTTGAGATCTGAAATATCTTTTTATACGATATTATAAATTTATTGAAATGGTGTTAATGTAATGAAAATACGAATACAAAATATGACATAAACCAAATTATTATTTAGAAATAAATATCTTAGGGAATAAATATTCTTCACGCATAAAAAGATCGTCGTATGGCCAATTCAAAATGTCAGTGTCCCAGGAATGGATCGTCGCATGAATATCATTAATTTGTTTAGCTAATTGGTATCAAGTGTAGAAGTAAACTATGGAGTGTAGAAGTAAAGGAGGACCATCTTGTATGGGGGATTAGTAGAAAAAATTACCATTTGTAAACAGCAAATTAGTTTTCGAATTCTCACCGAAATAGCGCTAGTGTAGCAAGTGGAAATAATATGAACAGAGTGATGTGTGCTGGGTTGATTTCCGATAATTCTTTAATACTATATTATTTTCATATTATTCCATACTCATGTTTGTCTATATATAATAATAATTAAAAAAAATCGTTGTAACAAAACGGAAATGTTTCTTTCCTTTTTCATTAATTTTTTACTTTAGAAGTAAAGGAGGACCATCTCGATGTACTAAAAAGTGTCCGTTGAAAGGGAACAAATTAAAGTACCGCTACTCTAGCAAGTGGAAGAATTTTAAATATAGCGCCACTAATTATTAGAGTAGGATACAAAATTAATGAAAAAGGAAAGAAACATTTCCGCTTTGTTACAGCGCATTTTTTAAATTCTTATAAATCATAGCCAAACATGAGTATGAAATAAAATTATACAGTGTTTTTAAGTAATAGCAAATAGTATTAAAGAATTACCGGAAATCAACCCAGTACACTTCACTCTGTTCATATCATTTCCACTTGCACCACTAGCGCTATTTCGGTGAGAATTCGAAAACTAATTTACTGATTACAAATGGACACTTTTTCGACTAATCGCCTCTACAAGATAGTCCTCCTTTACTTCTACACTCCATACTAATTGGTTAGCTGACAATGAAAAAACAGACTCGAGAGGCGAAACAAAAAATGGGAGCTCTCTGTCCAATAAGAGTTTCTCTTACTTGTGTGAGGCCGAAGATATTACAGTCTATTGGTTACTCTGTCTACGAGCCACAAGGCCCACAAGCTACCAAAGCTGAAATGCTGCCAGCTGTATCGAGATTATCTAAAAATATGTGAAGTAGTCATTCGTTATTCTATCTCGCACAGAGTACTTTGTCTCTCGAAAACTGAATTAAAATGTAAATATTCTTAATCTATAATTGCGAAAGTTTGTAATGGATAGATGTATGCTACTTTTCCACCCAAAAACTTTAAAACGGACTCATTTAGATTTCAATTCTATTGATAGTATTGTTGCTCGCGAAAAGTAAACTATGGATAGTACTGTACATACTCGTTAAAAAAACCATTGCTACTATCGACTGTTTTGGACAATCGATAGTTTACCAATTTTCAATAGTATTGATAATACCTGGCGCTCCTGAGTGCCATCCATTATGTGCCATGAAATATATCGATAATATAGAAAGTATTGCCTCTTTTTGAGCTATCGATAGTCTTGCAATTGAAAATTTTAAGTTAGCTTGTGTATGCTTCAAAACACAAAAAGTTCTGGATCGACTGAGTTCAAATTTAGTGAAATATAGATACTAGCTTTCCGGACAGACATCCTGTCAAAATAAGTCCATACAAAAATGCAGGAATTCGATCGCAGCGCCACCTACCGGTTCCAATTGTGAATCTACACCATTCTCGAATCCACTAGAATACACCAAAAATGTAATCACAATCTTTCCAGCCGTTTAGAAGCAGTTTACTTTCATACACACGGACTGAAGAATTAATTTAGATTTGTTTTGATATACGATCTGGTAGAAGGCTCTGTAGTAAAGTTACGTTCGGCTCATAGCGCAACCTACCAGGCAGAACAATATCTGCCGAGTCAGGTAGGTACGGTTGTAAAAAATTAAAGCTACAAACTGACTTATACAGTTTTAAGAGTTTATTTTATTCGGTTCATCTCATCTTCAATACAAGCATCAATGACTTCTTCCACAAGTTTAGCTCTTTCTTTAGCTATCTTTAGTGCTTCATCGTGACATTCCACTGAAAGACTGCTACCACCAAATTTTTGGGTACCGCAAAGATTTCCATTGTTACAACATACTATTAAGTTTGCACCGTTACCACCACACATATCTTCTTCGTCTGCACAAGGGTCCGTTAAAATTATATTCCTGAAAATAGAAAACAGTCAATAAAATTTTATTTTCGTTCGTACTTATTGTTACATAAAATAATACGAATATATATTTTTTTATTTCTTCTACCTTTGCATTAGTTTGTATACAGCAAAACTGGTAACCACAGGTAGACCATGAACTTCTAACTGTGTCCTTTTACTGTCATCCACTTTGATATCTTCTGTATCAGGATCAAAAGTCACAGATGGAAGTGTTACTGGAATGGACAAAATATAATTATGATATGTATGAAACCACCTGTACATGAGTTACAAAAGTATATTTTTCTTTTTCTTTAGTTTCTTGTAAGTTTATTTTGAAGTAGAATAAAGAGTTAAAAATATTTATAATAGGTTGGGGAAAAAGTACCTTCGCATTTTTTGAAAAAATTCAAAACATTTTTAATATAGTTTATTTACATTTAACTAAAGTATGTAGGTACCATTTTGTTCGATAACTTTTTGCCATCTTGTTGGTAGGGACATGATCCCATTGCTATAGAAATTTTGGGACTTCTGATCAAGTGGTTTTGACAGTCCTCTCGTGATGTTAACCCGACACTGCCTAAATAATTCTGAAGAGACCGAAACAGGTGGAAATCTGAAGGTGCAAGGTCAGGACTATACAGCGGATGTATTAATACCTCCCAGCCAAACTCTCTTAATTTTTGTTGAGTGGCTAAAGATGTGTGAGGTCTAGCGTTATCATGATGAAAAACCACACCCCTTGTTGATTAATTCCGGCCGCTTTCTCTCAACTTCTTGCTTTAATCTCATCAGTTGTTCGCAGTAGAGTTCAGAATCGATGGTCCTGCCTGGTGGTAACAGCTCATAATGAATAATGCCCGTCCAATCCCACCACACACACAGCATCACCTTGTTGCGAGTTGACCCGGGTTTCGCCATAGTCTGTGAAGCCTGACCGGCCTTTGACCACGACCTTTTTCGCACGTTCTTGTCGTACGTGATCCACTTTTCATCACCAGTTATCAGCTTTTTCAAAAATGGTTCGGTTTCATGACGTCGTAATAAAGAATCACAAATGAGTACACGGTTCATTAGGTTTCTTTCAGTGAGCTAGTAAGGTACCCAAATATCTAGCTTTTTTGTGTACCCAGTTTTTTTCAAATGCGCCAAAACTGTTTTGTGGTCAATTCCCAGTTCTTCAGCTACGTCGTAACTCAGTAGTTACGATTTAGCTCCACTTTTTAAAAATGGCATCCATTTTATCCGTAATGGGGCGACCAGAGCGACGTGCATCTTTGACATCAAACTTTCCGGATTGAAAACGCTTAAACCAAATTTGTGCTTGTCTCACAGACTCTGCACTAGGTCCATAAACATCGCAAATTGTTTTCGCGGCTTGCGTTGCATTTTTACCTTTTTTGTAGTAAAATTTTAAAATGAATCGAATTTCTTCATTAGATTCACTCATCTTGGCAGTACGAAAAACAAATGCAAATCACACATTTTCCTAATTTGAATTTGGAATTATGTTCTTAAAAATTTAAACTTTCAATGATACCAAAACCAGCCAGATACAAATAGTATAGCCAAAGAGATTTTATTACAAGTTCATACATACTATAATGCGAAAAGACTTTATCCCCAACCTAATATTTGCAAACTAAGGTTACAATAATTCTAAATTTCTGTCACAAATACCAATGGCATTAAATCATACATTTTTTTAAGGCATGTTGATAATTAGTGCAATTGTATATCCAATTGCCCCTGATGTTTTACTTACATGTTTTAAGACTGGCCATAAGAGCTATGACACAAGCATCAACAATACTGCCATCATGATCAAGGCAGATTACATCACAATATACAACCCATGCTAATTTATCAGACACAATACAGAGGTCTTTCAAATTAATACATTTTGAATTTGTAATCATATCGGAAACTAATGTATTTGTAACTTGTGCCTGGTCAGAAGGTGGTCCTGGTTTGAATTTTGATGAACATAAAGCAGGTAGTTCTACATTTGTTACCAAGAATCCTACATCAGGATCTTCAGCTTTTGGTGTTGCTAGTTCCTGTAGAAAAATATTGTAATAATTTTAATCATTGAAAGAAATACATCTTCATAACATCCTAAATAGTAATGTTATATTAAAATTAAGTTAAATGTGTGTGTGTATATGTTTGTTAACACACTGTTTTGCAACAGCTAAATGGAATAACACAAAATTTGCTATAAAGTTAATAAAGGTCATGGAATAGAATAGTGTTGGTACTAGTCATTTAATTCACATACATTTTTTCTTTTCATTTTCATCTCTAGTTTTCATTTCATATAAAATTGTAATTATCCAATTCTTTATTTCTATAATAAGATCTTCAATTATGAAGAGATTCTTACCAACTTAATACCACACACAACAGTTGTATTACCACATTTAACCACTGCTGACGAATCTGCTGTCTTTATTGAGTTTACATTCAGCTTCATATTCCGTAGTTCATGAAATTGTCTGCCATCAGGACGAATGTCTTGATTTAGATAATCATTAAAATACTTCACAGGATGAATGAGCCTGTAAACAAATAAGTTTTGATAAATACGCTTATAATATATCACATAGTTCAATAAAGTGTAAATAGCTTATACTCATAATGATGCTGCTTTACCATCTATTTACCAAAATACAAATCTTTTTATGCCCAAAACTTATTATCGTTTCCTATCCAAAATCATTGAATTGTATGTATTATTCAAAATGGAAAATTAATGAAAATGAAAAAAAAAAATTTAATTATCAGACAGGCAGTTGATTCAACTGTTGAATGCCTACATTCTGGTGTTCTCTTTGAGATGCTTGTCGAGTCCGTTCTTGAATTGATTTAGATTTTGGGCTGTTACAATGTCTTCTGGGAGCTTATTCCACGCATTGACCACTCTGTTGATTTGACTAAACCCGGTAATTTTGAATACTTTGTCGAAAAGTACATCAAGCCAGAGCTTTAAGAATTGGGATCAAATACTAGTTTTGGCCCGAATACAAATCATGATCAAAATTAATAAAAGTAAAATACTCACTTATATACTTCTGCCATTTTTACTTAATATAAAGGTTATGATGCATCAGGTTTCCACAAATTATCTTATTTTCCCGGATATTTATCAAGAAATACACAGACAGTTAACACAGACTATCGATCGAAATTATTATTATTTAATCCCGACCCAAAATGCATGGATGCTTTTTTCATAAGAAATTTCAATACATGTTGACAATCAAGTAATGTCAATCTACATTTTTATTTTTTTTTATTTTACGGATCTATCTACATGAATGAATGAAGGAATTAGTGATTCAAACTCAATTCCGATTCTATTCGAGAATCAACTTTTCTCTTGTAATTTTTGAGAGTCTACTCTTACTTCTCAAAGTCGGTCGAGAATCGACTATTAGCATTCGACTTAAGTATCAGCCATGAACTTAGTCATGTAAAATAAGATAAATTAAAGAAAAATATTGCGCGCCTAAATTTCGCCAATACGAACGTAGGTCACATTTCCGATCTTCACTCACACACAAAATACGTCAAATACAATAACTACTTTCAATATATAGTTATGAGTTTTCTCGGTTAACGGAGATACAGTTATCAGGTAACTTCCCGTTTTTAGGTTAATAATTGACAATAATAACATTACTCTCTGAAAGTTGTGATTTGTGCGATGATTTGTCGCTTCAGAATAAAAAGGCATTTTCCAAATTACCTTCAAAATCTGCGCTCATATCTTATAACTTAGTTATTTATACAATGATTTTTAATGCCTGTGTGCTCCATTGCCATTATCATTCCTAAACTAATCAGGCTAAACTTTTCCTATAAAGAAGTATAACTTCTTACGTGCGTACATAAGTACACACACGTTTTTTTTGTAAGGGCTTGAAGTGTTGGGCTATGATGACTAGGACTATGAACGATACGACGTCACGACATGACCTTTTGCTTATTACACGTTAAAGGCTGTTTACATAGCCTTTGAAAATTTTTCGATTCGATAACAGTATAAGACTAACTTCATTGCGATCTTTCATTTATAATTGTACCCACACCTTTTCCTTCCATTTCTTTTTATTTTGTAAGGCCAAATATGGTTTAAATATAACTGCGTGTTCTATTTAACTTCTAAGGTATTTAGGGTAAAACCAAAATCTGAAGTGGAAACACTGATTGAAACCTAGTTGAATTGTCAATTTGACATTGACAGTTCTTTTAAAGCGAATTTTAGCAGACGATACTGCGAGGTGTGTGTTTTTATAAAATAATCCTATAAAATCTTGTGTATGATGAGATGAAATAGTGTTTATAATCAAAATTTTATACTGCCATATATTATGGCCATTTTAGATCCTAGTATTTTTATGTTATTGTCTTCATAATTTCAGATCGCCATGGCAAAACCAAAAGGTGAGAGGAAGGGAAAATCCGCTATCAATGAGGTTGTGACGCGTGAATATACAGTGAATTTACACAAGCGGCTTCATGGAGTCGGTTTCAAGAGGCGCGCTCCACGAGCCATTAAGGAAATTCGTAGATTTGCTGAGATACAGATGGGGACTCCTGATGTTCGAGTGGATACCCGCCTAAACAAATACCTTTGGTCTAAGGGAGTCAGGTACAGTTGTATTATTTCAAATACATCTTTAATGGACTTCTAATCGTGTCTCCCACACATTATCTATGTTTTTATTTAGATGTCAACAATGATATGAAATTAGGTTATGCACAATTGCATTGAGTGGTAGATTATGTTATTGGGCTTGCATATCCAGCATGTATGGTAATTAGAATGTTGAAGTACTCATTAATCATATACAATTTTTGGTTTGTCTTTGAGTGATTGATTAATCATATTTACACAACATTTTAGACAGCTAGTGTTCTATATGTCTGCTAGATACCTAAATGAATGGTGAAATGCTTGTATTTGTACCTATCAAAATTCAAGTTATTTGTGAGCCCTTCAAACCAGCTATGATCAGAGACTAATACCTGACTTTCCTTAGTAGAGGATCTAATGGTTGTGTTAATAACAATGTTTATGTTTCAACCCAATTTTGTGTGTATGATTGTTACTACTTGGATGAAAATTGGCACACAGATAGAACATGTCATAGGATATACTTTTTTACCTAATGGAACATGAGATCCTCGAGAAATATGAGTGAAGCTACAAAGTTGAAGCTTGGTACAGTGTTGTGCTTGTGTTGGCTGTTTGGGCAAAGATTTCGATCTTGCAACAAACATGTACACCGACTGATCGGCAAATCGGTTAACAACCCCAGAGACATTAAAATTGTGCACTGTTCATTGTTTAATTATTCATTAATCTTATATACAGAACATGGTAAACTATAGAACAAATAGAAATTTATTATTTACTATATCTCAACAATAGCTTCAATAAGTAGAAAAGTTTAAATTACTCTTTTCTACTATTTATTTCTTATTTTGTCACATCACTACTTTAAATATGTCTAAGTTGTGATACTAGGTATTTAAATAATGGTATCATAATTGATAGAATATGATACAAGTAATAATCAATAGCATTACCAAAAATAGAGCAAATTTTGTGAGTCAGTATGTATGTGGAGCATAATCTCCTGAACCATCAACTACTTGAAAAATGTTCTTGTGGTAGTATAATGGTACATTATTCTGGATGGACAGAGGCCATGTTATAATCCAGAGATGCATGACAGGCCAGTTGGTTTGGTGGTTAGTGACTCTGACTGCCAAACCAAAAGTCGCAGGTTTGATTCCCACCCAGGACAAACATTTGTGTGCATGAACATGTCTGTTTGTTCTGTGTCTGGGTGTAAATATCTATAGTACAAGCTCTGTTTAGTTTAGGACCAGATGGCCGTGTGTAAAGATGTCCCGGGATATTTATTTATTTATTAGAGTCTTTGGAAACAGGTGAAACTACAGTATGGAAAGCAAGTGAACATTATGATTGTGGTGCATCATTTTGCATCTGACAAATAGCTGTTATCCCATAAATGTTTAGCCCAGAGCTAGTTGGTTAGTTCTGCCCTATTACATGCCCTATTTTCAATAAGCTGATATTTGTTCACATAATGATCTGTAGAATAAATAATATTATGTATATTAATATTAAATCCAATTTCAAATTGTTTCAGAAATGTTCCATTCCGCGTTCGCGTAAGGCTCTCACGCAGACGCAATGATGATGAGGACTCAGCTCACAAACTCTTCACACTAGTGACTTACGTGCCTGTTGCCTCAATCAAGGGCCTGCAAACAGAAAATGTTGATGCTAGCCAAGAATAAACTTTAATTTAAGTATAATATTTGAATTTCATTTTACCTACCATTATGTGAAAAATTTGACATTGTGGACTGAATACCCCCATGTAAAATATGTTATTTTCAAATATCTGGATTGAATTCTACTTATGTCAACACTTCTAGCTGTTAACTGCAACTAACTCCTGATTATTTCTGAATGAAGAAAAAGTTGTTAGAACTGGAATTTTTTCAAGGTTTTGGTGGTCCTTCCTGGCCCTAATGCCCTCTTAAACAAGTATAGTATTGAGCTTGAAAAGTTAAAAGTTTAACTAGATTGCTATCCAAGAACAATTGTTTAAGTGGGTCGGTAAAGAGACTGCGGCGATATACCCTTCCCCCCCGCCTCACTTGATCTGCGTGATCCCGCGCATCGCACCATATTCCTGTTACGCATTGATAGAATATGAAGCGCTAGAGTTATATTTACTTTTGATTTTCTCATAAATGCATCCAAGTTGCATTATGTAACCGGAAAATATCACCTACACAAAATTCCCTTGATGATAAAATGATTTATTTTTGTATAACGAAAACCTCCTTCCTACATTACCCGCTGCAGGGATTTTTTTGCTAAAACATCTGTTTTTTAATTCTTACTTAAAGCAACTTGTGACCTTCCCCAAGCCGTAATCTATCTCTATACCTAAATTCATCATGATCGGACGTAGCTGCATTCAAGGGTGGACCCGAATCCGAAGAAAGAAATTACTTGGAAAAAAGTTATAAAAAAAGAATACTTTTGTTAGGTACCGACCTACTTCCTTATTTTTGATTATGTACTGAGCCCCTCGTAACATAATTTACTAATGACTTCATCTACATCAATGATTTATATAATCTAGATCAAATAGGAGTATCTAGAGCAATGAACTGAACTTAAAAATGCATGTAAAGTTAAAATACTTAAAACGGTGCAGGTACTCTTTACTACGATTCGCTGGTACCTGGTGTTTTTCAATTAGAAACTACTACTGTCACTTCATCTTGGTTATCTTCAGAGTTTGTCAGTAACATTACTTCTCCGCTGGATATTGATTTACGAATTTTTATCTCCTGAGAAATCACGACTCCATAGCTATCTGTGTGAAGTTATAACTTTGGACCCGGGCCAACTTACAGACCACGTACAATTGAATATACCTACTTATGTACGTAGTTACATGTAGGAAATCAAAATATCAAATCTTACTTTCAGCAAGATTGGGGTTAAGTTTGTATTTATAATGGTAGTGCTTCCTTACCGGGGCAAGGGGAATAATGTAGCATAACGCTAAGTCACTTGAACGGATGTCACCGTTTCGCAGGATGTGGCATCTGGCGGTGAGGTGTTCCAACGCGCGTCAACCACAACGCTAAGCCTGCGGTTCACTTCCATTAGAACCGCTAAACCTATTACAGCTACATCTCGTCTTACCGTCTATATTACCTATGTGAATCTTTGGTGTTGATGTGTTGTCTGTTCCTGTGACACGCGTCTAAATCTTAATATATATATTTCTTGTGTGCGTGTGTATGTGACTGAACTCCTCCTAAACGACTGGACCGATTTTGATGAAATTTTTTGTGTGTGTTCGTGGAGATTCGAGAATGGTTTAGATTTACAATTGGACCCGGTAGGGGGCGCTGCGATCGAAACCCTGAATTTTTGTATGGACTTATTTTGGCAGGACAACGTCTGTCCGGACAGCTAGTCTTTCTATATTTTTATGACTCACGTTGAGGACATTTACTGAAGGGCTTTGTACCGTAATTCATTTAAGCTAAATACGTACCTGTATTCCTAACTCTATAGTTTACTAGGTATTTTGTATTTTTTTATGTAGTTGGTACCAGATATTTCGTATCCTTCGCTTGGCCTCAGGTGGCCGGCTGTAAAGGATATCTCAGTATTTTTTTTTATCAATTTATATGATTTGTTAGTAGTCCATAATTTGTATGTCTGTTGCTAAAGACGCTGTGGTTAAAGCTGCTTTTACGTGTACAATGTATAATACCATTATTCTATCTTCACCGAAAACAAGCCCGGTGTAGGATTCGAACCCACGACTTTCAACACAGTATTTGAAGACACTGCCACAGACTTCATCTCCTTGACCTCCTCCAACGAGCAAAATGTTATATAAAGTGAAAGCGACTACGGGAAAAAAGGAAAGGGATAAAAAAACTAGATAAGTAGATTGTCATTGCTATAATTCTCTTATTGAGTAAGACAACTCGGGACATTCCTGTTTATTTAGTTCTTTTGAAGTCTTCAGGTAGTTTGATATTAACAATGTTATAAATTAATTAAAATACGTAGTCTTTGGGCGGAACATACGTATACCTGTATGTCTTGGCTCAGAGATCTTTTATACGCGTCAGTGCACATGTAAAGAAATAATGAAGATCTAATATAATACATTTTTGTCTGAGATCGTTATTATGTTAAACTGAAGGAGTTAAAAGGATACTTCGTACCGAATTATCCTTGGTAAAAAAAGATTACGAGGGACTACGAAACTAATCATAAGAAACAGGTACATCACAGGAATTGGAAGAAGTACCATCGTATGAGATTGATAAAAGGATGGAGGTATCAAATAAACCTTTTACAGGAAACACATTTATCATAAATAGGTAGGTACCCAAGAAACAGAAAAAAAAAATTTGGATGTAGGTGCCTCGTCGCTGATGGCTAAATGTGTCACCAAAAAATCATCAAGAGTTGACATAGGGCGAACTTTGGTGAGCAAAGTCAAAGAATATGGTTAATTGATTCTGCAAATATGATATAGATAATTACAGTAGTAGAAGGAGTTGCAGTCCATCCCCCGAAAATTAAACATGAAATTTGTTCCAAAGAACTATGACTTCGATTTGTAATATATAAAATTCAGAAAATAAAGAACACTTAATTGAAAAACAAAGCTTGTCGAGGTTTTTGTCGGTTGTTCCTAACTGAAGGCTGGCTTCCGAACCGGCGGAAATTAATCATCTTCTGATTGCAATTTTAAAACACCAACCATAACAGTCACTCACAAATGAATTGTGTTATTTATTTCTATCGAATAAAAAATAAATATTCATGAATAGCAGGTAGGTAATTTAAAAAGTATAGGTATGTATTGTTTGTACATTTTAGCGAGCAATTATATGAAGTGAACGAAGTACGGGAATTTTAATATTTAACTGTGTGCAGGTTTATTGTTCGTGTTTCGCCGTAATATCAATTATAATACAGTTGGACAAATCGTTATAGGTAAACGTACACTCACGCACATAGAGTTGCGAATGTTTTATGTGATTATATACTAGGAATTGTTGTCAGTAACTAAAGTGGTATGGTTGTGGTCTTCGTTAAAAAATGAATTGGCAATTATACTATATATTAGTTAAGTAGATAGCTATTATTATTTTTCCCTGGCAAAGACCTAATAAAATAACACAAGGCCCCCTTTTTCTTGGGTTGAAGAGCTACCGTCTAAATACAAATTGGAACTGTAGATATATTAATCTACTCAGAATATAAATAGTTACACTGGCCTACAAAAAAAAAAGTGGAATGTACTTTGGATCGGACCTACCTACCGACATGTTTTTCGACCCGCTGAATCTGAATTTCAAGTCCGTTTGGCCCGGTCACCCTCCAGTTTTGAGTCAAATGCAAAAAACCTCGTAAAAAGGCCAAAAATTGAAAAAAGTGCAGTCACAGCAATGAAAATATTTTTGTGGACCCGGATCACCTATGATTTTTGTGTGTTCCAAATAACTTAATTTAAATATTAATTAGCCCGGTGAGCCGTCCAAATTCCGAAAAAAAAAAACGAAACCCCCAAAAAAATGGCAATAAATCATGAAAAATTGAAGGTTTCAAAATAAAATTTTTTTTGGACTCAGATTGAGTATGATTTTCATGATTTTTTTTCCGCTGAGTTTGAATCTGAAGTTTTCTTGCCCCGTTAACGTTTTAAAATTTAAAAAAATCTCAATAAACCAAAAAACTCGGGAAAATTGCAATTACAATTAAATTAAATGCAAACCAACGAAGAACAGTTTGAAATTCGAGAAAATCTTTCTCTTTATACTATTATAGTTACGTCATGCGTAATTTTTTATAGATGTCACTTTTTTTTATGTTATCATTTTCTTAACTTTTATTTTATGCGTGAAAAATACAAGAAATGTATTTAATCATGTTTTAAAGATTTATTTTCATGTTTTGCGTTTTTCGCGATTTTTTTGGTTTTTTGAGTTTTTTTTAATTGCGCGGGTCGCCGGGCTAATTAACTTTTAGATATAGATTCAGTTATTTGAAATAGATAAAAATCATACGTGATCCGGGTCCACATAAAAAATTTCATTGCTGTGACTGCACTTTTTAAAATTTTTGGCCTTTTTTGAGGTTTTTTGCATTTAACTTAAAACTGGAGGGTGACCGGGCCAAACGGACTTGAAATTGAGATTCAGCGGGTCGAAAAACATGTCGGTAGGTGGGTCCGATCCAAAGTTCATTTCCCTTTTTTTTGTTGTGTGCCGGTGTTATTTTTTTTTTTTTTTTTTTTTTTTTATTTCTTTTTGCATTTTCTACGGACTCTTAGTCCGTACTCTTTGGAGATTCTACGATGACTTATTGTAAGATCTATTGTATTGTGTTTCTAAAAATTAACATCTTTCCGCGCGTGCTCAGCTCGTTGTTTTGAACAGAGGCTTGTGGTTCCTTAATAATAGTGTTACATAAATTTTTTCTATTGCCGATACATGGATTAAAATAACTTAGCATTTACTTAAATTTAGTTACACTTATTCGTAAAAATTTATAATTCTAAATATTAAAGTTTAAGCTATTTCAGCCTCGGATGGTTTCGCTCCCAAAAGACTTTCCATGACAACTGCATCTCGATGTTTTATGGCCATTTTTAAGTTGTATTCGAAAATGGCTCTTGTCGACGCGGCCGTCGCCCGCTGGATAAACCTGCCGGTGTTATTTAAAACATATTGCACCTGTTCCGCAAAACTGACGGAACGTATGCAATACCTATATTTTTCAGAACACTAATACTTAGAACAACCTGTTTAAGTTTTTATCAGTAGGTATAGGGCTCGGGGAAATTATTAAACAGGTTTTAGTCGGGTTTTGAAAATGTGTTATTTTAATTTAAATAAGTAATTATTTTCTGGTTAGTAGACAAACTTATAAATATGATAGAAAGCACTTAAATAGTATGTTGTGATCCATTTCAAGTCTAGTTATAGCGAAATTGGAGGATTTATAAAGATATAATATATAAAAGTACTTATATATTAATGTAGGTAGATAGCTTCATTACACATGTGGGATAAATACTATATTAGATTAGTTGAGTTGGGTAAGTAACTGATTACTCATTTTATAATTAGGTACAGCATGACTTTGTATGTCATATTTGATTTAGAAACCGCTACCTGTTTTTAAGCCCTATTTAAAAATACACCGTTTCCATTTTCTTTTAATTACTTTTGTTTATATTAACTTTTAAATGAAGTTAAAGGATTCTTCTTTACTATCAAAATGCATGTACTGCATTATTGAGATTTCATTTAAAAAGTTATGTTACGAAGACTGCCGCTGTATTTGTGCACATGACGTCTTAGTTAACAGGCTTTTGTGACACAAACCACGTGCTTGAGTTACCCATAGTTCGGCGCGAGCCCAGTTGCCACCACATCGACACAGTTTGCAGTTTGACAAGCAATTAATCGTGTTACCCACAGACACATTCACAACCACGCAATTTAATGCATCCGTTCATTTTATATTCACAATGGTAGGTCATTCTGCACACAAAGAACTAGAAAGGCTATTGACTTATTAATCGGTCTTAGGTTTTACATAACATAAAGTTCTGCAATCTATTGAGGTTAGTTGTATTTGTACATAACTCAAACAATAACAAGTATATAAATGGTTCGTCGTTCCGCCATCCATTGATAGAGCGAGCGACTATTACCAGGAAGGGCAGCGTGGTAGGTAGGCATTATCTCTTGCGCTTGACCGAGCTTCGATCACTGCTTCGACGACTCCCAAAGCCTTGTTAACGCCTAATGACATGAGAGTAAGTGAAATCTCCACTTGTTTGTACCTTTCAATTCGAAATATAGCCCTCGAGTCAAGTGATTTAAATGCCTGTGGAGGATTATTATTAATCATAACTCATTAATTTATATACCGAAGTTTCCAGTAAATAAAAGCAGAATATTTGCTAAATGCTAGTTCAATGCAACCAAGATTTCTATATGGATTTTTTCAACTTCACCTCAGATATTTGGTATTCTAAATCTTAACTCGACACAATGTTTGAAACTTTTAAGAGTCATTTGGCGACTAGGAGGTAGATCATGTTCTTAAATTCAATGAGAACAATCAAATGCAGATATTGCCTACCTCGCAGTAGATCTAATAAATGTCTCGTGTGCGAGACAACGGGAGGCGTTACCCCTCCTGAATTATGGACTATTTCGTATTTTTTTGTTTCAAAAACATATTTGCTAACCTGTTTATTGTTGCGTCAGGAGTTTTTTTTTGGTACAATGTTTTGTCTTCAATATATGATGAGTCGATAATGTAACATAATTCTTAGACTTATTTAGAAAGCTAAGTAGCTGATGTTGCATTAGTGCCTACCCAGAATGTTTTAATAATGAAATAGTTATTTAGTTTATTTGTAAATTCATAGAATTAATTAAGCTTTGTTATACCTTCGTTATTTGTAATTTCGCAGTATTGCTTATGGGGGTGGAAGAACTCGTCAATATAAATTACTTTTATACTGAAAACGAAACTAAATTCGCGAAATTTCTTATAAATAATTAACTAATACAATCGTTTAAGTCCTCTTCTTTGTTGTTAGCAATAAAGGTAAACACAAGATAATAATTGACTACAAACTAGTCTAAAAAAATACGGTTCAATAAGCGTAATTTTTTGGATTTTCTCATATGGATATGGTTTGACCTACATAAGAATTTAGGTTAAGTCCAGATAGAGCAGCTCAACCAGATGGCATAACGTACGAATGGATAATTTACTGTTAGGTGACCTTCAGTGGATTTCAGTGGAAGATATGAGAAGGGAAGTTGCGCCGGGAAGACAATGTCGTACATATTTTAACGGGGCACGCCCCGTTCGCACAAAGGCGTAATTTATAGGGCCGCGCGGAGACGGGTGCCTGAGTTATGTCCCGGCGATAGCGACGAGCTTTTAACTGCCTAATGGAGCGATTTACTTAGACCACCTTGCTTCTGCCCCGCTCTTTAGCATGAAGCACGTCCGCTAATGGTTACATTTTAGTCGCATTGGGGAGTTGTATTATTTGTCGTATATTATTAATAGACTAAATAATATTTCCGAATCTATTGAAGTTATAGTAGTTCAGCGGCAGTGTGTCAAGTGAGGCGTGGGGGCAAAGAGGAGCGACGCGGAAACTTTTTCAATAAAACATAGCCCTCTGAGACAACATTTCAATGGAGCGCTGTAGGATGTTTACGGCCCGAGCGCCGCTGATGCTCGCTTCTCCACACTCTACAGAACAATCCAATCCAAAGGTATTGATACAATTTTGCTGTTATAAACCCACATTATCTGTATGTACCTAAATGTACTTACCTATTTTCTGTACCTATAGATCCGTCAAAAACGTGTCGCAATTCGTAGCATTTTCCTCAAAAACAGCTGAACTGTCGCTGCGGTTTTTATAAATTTGGACTCTTGATGAATGCAAGCTATCATAACTACTTACTATAAAAAAAATAAAGTTTCGTAGGTTTAGTGGTCTATTTATGATCAATTATAATTATTATATACTATACTAGTATATCATTTCATTTAAATAAATATTACAGTTACATCTTAGAAATAGTAACAGTTTGAACCCAACCCTCTCTGGAAATGCTTTTTACCACTTAGTGCATCGTGTAAGGTATGGTATACACTTATGTCGCGTCTTACGACATCTTAGAGGTGAGTTTCAATGGTAGTTTTCGTGGCCGCTATCAGACAGCTCAATTTACTTAAATACTACAAGTGTTATGGCGGAAAACTGGAACCTACAAGGCGACAGACTGTCTTCAGTTAAGATACTTGAATTAATTAATGAACTGAACTTTGAATCTAGCTTGATTATATCACAACGTAGGAAGTCTCAGTCGATCTGTCTGTGCAAGTTTTTCTTTGGATTTTTAATCCTACAAATTTATTTTCTTTACCTTATGAAGCTATACATTAAAACCTTTCTCATGATTAATATTTTAGGTTTATTAAGAGCGTTAACGCCAAATCCTCGGCACAATATTTAGGTAATTGCAGTGTTCTTTCCACTCACACATATGCGCACGTGACTGTGTGCGTAGAGTTGATGCACTCTCTGTTATTATAGTCAAACTAACCATGTTGATCCGTTGAGTTATGTTTAATAATATTTATTTAATAGTCAGTTTATTTTTATTTCTATTACAGCCTTGTGAAATAAAGTGGCATATTTTCAAAATCAGGCGTGAAAAGTTAGAAATGTAGTAATGTAAAATCTTACTACGATTAATATTATAAATACGAGTCTGTGAGGATGTATGGTTGCATGCTTTTTAGTTTTTCCCGTAAGAACTACGGAACGGATTTTGATGAAAAAATAGTACTTAAATTTGATTATATTATAGATTACATCAGAATAGCATACAGACCATATTTTCAAATAATAATTATAAAGGCGAAAGTTTGAGAGTTTATATGGATGGGTATTTGGATGAATATTTGTTACTCTTTTACAAAAATTACTAGCCTTTCATCCAAATCCGCTCAGTCGTTTTAACGTGAAAGCATAACAAACAAACTTATTTATCTTCGCATTTATAATATGAGCTTCGATTCTATTTTAAAGAAAAACAAGCGTCATCAAATGCAAAAGCAACAAATAAAAATGCTATTTATAATAACAAAAATATTTAATAATATGACTGGAAAGTCGTGCTCCGTAGTGGCATCGACCTAGACTTTCTTGGGTCAACAATTTCTGGCAACAGACACTTATTATAATATTCTAATAACCTATGTTTCATTGCCTTTTCCGATATTGCGCTCTTTAACTATATTGAAGTTACCAAAAGTACAGCCAGTTGCCTTATTATGGTTATTGAATGTTTTAATTTGATCTATAAAAAACTGAAGATCAATTATTCTCCGACCTTCAATAACTACACTGGTTTCAAGCGGAACCTCTGTTTCGAGAATCTGAAAATTAAAACATACTAATCTTAACTGCTACTTACTTACTGTTATACGCACGATATTAAAATAGTGAAAACACGCTAATATCAGTGCATGAAATTTTAGTCTTCAAACTTTATTCTCACTAAAGTTTACACACCCGAGGTAGCCCCAGCTTCTATAGTTTTTTTTTATTTAATTTTTTTTTTTTATTTCTTTTTACATTTTCTACGGACTCTTAGTCCGTACTCTTTGAAGATTCTACGATAAATTATTTTAAGATCAATTGTATTGTGTTTCTAAAAATTAACATCTTTCCGCGCGTGCTCGTTGTTTTGAACTGAGGCTTGTGGCTTGTGGACGAGCAATGTTCAAGCAACGTTCAATGATAGTGTTACATTGAATTTTTCTATTGCCGATACATGGATTATAAATAAATAACTTAGCATTTACTTAAATTTAGTTACACTTATTCATCAAAATTTATAATTCTAAATATTAGAGTTTAAGCTATTTCGGTCTCGGATGATTTCTTTTGGACTGCCGCTTTGATCTACTGCGGCTTTGATGACGGCTGCCTTTTATTGTATGCGTTCAGAACCACTTTGAGTGATCGGGCATGAGCCTGGGTTGGTGTTACTTGCTCTTGGTGCTGAGACGCGTCGTGGAACTTTGAGGAAGCTCAGGTCTTCACCACTGTTTTCGTACACGACCACCTCATGCTTTTATGAGGCTTTGATGCAGCCACAGAGGTCTGCGACTTCACCCCTCATATACTCGATCACCATAGCGTCGACGCTTATTATACGAGGCGTGATGGTTTGGCCTTCAATTTCTCCTATTCTGGAAAGCACTAAACTTGCAAGAGCAAAGGGAGTCCGCTCCCCCATTCCAATAGTGCGATCGTTTTGTTTCGCGATCGCACTATTCAACAAGGGCAGCCGGCTACCTTCGACTCAGGCAGCGCATTGAAAACCTTGCACTTCATACTTGTTATGGTGGTGCTTCCGTTTAAGAGGGCGGCTAAGCCCGGCGATATGGCTACGTGCTTCGGTGATTTTGCGTTACAGAAGCTTATGCCGAGTCTCTCCGTGTTATTGTCCATGAAGAGGGCTACGCTTCTTACCCTGATTCCCGGATCCGCATACTCCCCGCATGCCATTAGTTGTGAAATGGCAATGGTGTGGACATCTATAATTGGCTGGGGAGCTGTGGGTAGTGAGGACTCGGGGACCCTAGCCGTTGGCGTTTGTGATCGGGGGTCCGGTTTATTGAGGGTACTGTTCCTGCTTGTTGCTATGCGGAAGATGGTGTCCAGATAAGACAGGAACTGTGACCTTTTATAGGGGTCTGCGAGGACGTACTGCAATTCCGACAAGACCAGTTTCATGTCAATGACGGATTCTAGGTCATGTCGGGCTGCCAGGAACCGTGGGCAGTAAAGAATGTGCCACACTGTCTCCCTAATTGAGTTGTCACATTCGCACCCTGGGGTGTCTTTAAGGTGAAATCTGTACATGTACTCAACTATTCCCTCGTGTCCTGTCAAAGCTTGCACTTGATGGGGTGTCAGTTTAGTAGTCCTTTCTATCCGGTACGCCTTGTCGACGTCTGGAAGGAACGTTTTTGTGACTGTCCCAGTGCCGGAGGTCTCGTAACAGACATGCCATTTGCGGACTGATTCTTCTCTGATTTTCCTCTTGACAAAGGATAGGGGGATTTTGTCGTAGTCTTGGGTTGTTTGGTGAGCGCTGCCGACTTGGCGAGCTCGTCGGCGCGTTCGTTGCCAGTAATTCTCTTTCTTCCGCTTTAATCTCCTCGATGCACTCTTTGATGGATTTGGCTAAGGGGTGGCTCGTTTTGGCATTTTTTAGCAGGTCGAGTGAGGATCTTGAGTCACTCAGTATGCTAACGATGGGTTCCTTGCTAAGTTTCACCATCTGAATTGCCCTAAAAAGTGCGTAGAGTTCCGACTGGAATACTGTACACGCGGGATGCTGAATTTTTGGTTAATGGTGTCCCTTCCCCCCTCCCACCATGTAAGAACAGCTCCTACTTTGCCCTCTACTTTGCTGCCATCTGCATAGATTTGAGGGCCAGCGATGGTGGGATTAAGGGTCTCGGGGTCAAAATTCTCAAGGAGCTCGAAGTCCGTGGATATGAGTGTGGACGGGTGTTTCTGGTCCAAATAGCTAACGTTGTTTTCGAGCTCCTTGCTTGCTGGTAAGTAGTCGAGAGAGAGGTTTCTTTTTGTCCTGTACAGACTTGCGGCTTCTTGCACCCTCAGGTCGAGCGGGAGAAGTCCTGACAGCGTAAGTGCTGACGTAAGTGATACTGTACGGTGTGCTTTGCAGATCTTTTGGGCAAAGCCTCTCTGCAGCGAGTCAAATTGTTTCTTGATTAGCTCTAGCTTAGTGGCTGAAGACCATGCGCTCAAGGCATATGTCATGATGGGCTCTATTACTGCGACGTAGATGGTTCTAGTGATCTCTCTATTCAAGCCCCACGTCACCTTTGCTATGCGTACCAGCTGTTTGTATATGTCGCTTCTATAGTTTGGGGTGACGCGGCTGCTTCTGGGCTGAGGCTGTTTAAAAAAAATTGATGTAAATCCATAGGTACATAAATATGAAATATTGTGAACAATACACTAAGTACTTATGCTTTACCATTACTTCATTTTGGATTTCGACATTTTCTCTGCTCTCAACGTATGTTTTTTTCTTTACAATGCCTGAAGAAAACCATAAACCAGAGTTAGTAAATAAAGTCGTAAACGGTTAACATAACATAAACATTACATTACATACATTCATAAATAACATTACATAATATAAAGGATGGTAAAAAAGTACGAGCCTTTAGGGTGTTGTTCAGAATCAAATCAAGTATGCAGAAAAAAAAAATTAAAATGGTTTAGAGAAACTAGAAGCACCAGCAATATTAGAACCACGAACATGAAATTACCAGACTATAAAGTATTATATAAGATTCTAGGGGTCGATTTTGACTGCTCACATGCAACAACTTTACTGTGCAACCAACATTGATATCTAAACGTGTAGGGTTACGTGTTTGCTCGTATTCCCCACAGTATGACCGCTAGACTCTGCCCAGGATCCATATATTATTAAATCCAGCATATTAATTAAAACGACCCTGCTAAGTCTTAACATTTAGTAGTACACCATCTCCTCGAAGAGCTGAATGCCGACGTCATTTTATTATTTTCAGGAAACCCTTGCATTTCATATCATGGGAGTGCATAAAAATAATTTGTCCGACATCCTGGGCGGTCCGCCTTATTAGATTTATAATGTCATCACTTCATGGTTAACATGAAACAATTTTTCTTGTGTCGAAAAATATTGTTGTCAATCAACTAAATTAAATTAAATATTTGACTTACCAACCCAAGATCGTTTGGTCGCACTATAAACTCACTCAGTGCCAAAGGTTAGGAGAGGTCACGAGGAGCTATACGTCCACTCCCTGAGAGACCTCGCGGCGGACTGATTTGAGCTGGTTTACGCGCACAGTTTTATAGTAGTTTAAAAAAAATTGTAATAAATTAAATTAAATTCAATAAGCTGAATTCTGTATCGTATTTTGTAAAGAGGACACTCTTTTATTAAAATACACGTTTATTTTGTAAAATTAAGTAAGATTTATTGGAGGAAATAATGAATTTCCCAACCGTGTTTTTTGTTATTTTCACTTTGTTTATTGTTTGATTTATATTATGTTAGGAGTTGATAATAAAAAAAACCTCTGATGGCTTTTTGCTCAAGGATCTGAACAATCAAATAAGTTTGTTTGTTTGTAAATTGTATTAGTGGTTTCGGATATTTTAAGCTTCGAAATGACCACTGTATTAGGAATTTTGAAAACACTGTTCGTTCATGTGGTTAGAATTCACGAATACTCTTTTAATTTTAAAAATGTTCTCAGCTAACTTTTTAGATCGCAATATTTCCTAAAATCATTAGTAATTCACACATTCGTTAGATACGTTTGTTAAAGAGATAAAATGGTTTGAAAAGTACGCTTTTTGGGCCAAGCAGGTAAAATCGGCGTCAACGCTCTTAACCGACCGACAACGAATATCTATTAGGTCGGTAATTTTTTCGTTATTGGTATCATGTTGATCCTAGGACTCAGAAGGGGGGTGAAGTTCTCGCCTCCATCCCTCTGCTAGCGCCCATGTGAGGAGATTAATGATAATTTCAAAGTACCTACATATTTTATACACAACGTCAAGTACGACGTAAAAAGCAATGCACTCTAACCCACTTTATGACACAAATTTCTCCTTATAACTTACATTTGAGGGAAATATAACCTACAGAAATGTATGTAGTGTTTTCACAGGCCAGGCGTTTCCTTGTAAAATCCGCATGTGTACATTTTCATGCACAAAATACACATACCTACTACACGAGTGAAATATGGTTTCTTCGGATCAGAGGGACCCGTAGTGTTTTGTGTGAACTGGCGTCGGGGACTGTGCTGCTAGCTTTTGTTGAGCGTTTTGCATTGCAGGTCAAGTGCAATCCTCCGAGATTGCCACGAGCTATGCGCGGGAATAAACTGAGACATTTGTACCGTGTACGTATTCCGTCGATGAGGCAATTTTGTACCAGAATTGTTTCACCTTCTTTATAATTACAGGAATATAAATGATAGTAAACAGTGACAGTGTCAGAGTAAAACATGATCGACACATGGTAATGGAGTGTAATGATTGATTCAGTACAATTGTCATTAGAAGAAACAATTAGGTCGATATAGGATTACTGACGGTGATTGGGTCGCGGAACGCGGTAATTGTGTCACATCGAGCGATCGATCCGCCCACTCCCAGCCAATTACCTACTGCCGATACACAGTCAAATATTGTTCTCGATACACCCGATACATTGAACACAGTGATAATAAACAAGGTAGGTGCTACAGACGTGGTGCGAGCTTCCAATACCCACGCGATCGAGGATTGAGATCGGGGCAATATCGCTAGCGACATAGCGGTGGGGCGGGCGCGACACTATTCCGGCAGTAGGTATCACTTCCAATTCTCTGATACGCTTAATGCTAATCCGCTGCCTCTAGTACGGATATCCGCATTAATGACTAGATGATAAGAAAGTCCAATGTTTTCAAGAAGAATTCTACTTTTTAAATATGGCGACTAAAACGTTTTCTAGGACTTATTGTCTAGACCAGAAGGGCGATCGTCTAATGCTAGTGGAATCATCGTTGCAGTAAATTTTGTATAACATTGATGGTAGGACGAGTGTTGTCCCACACTCCTCGCGCATCGAACCATCTATCTATTAGGAAGTAAGCTCCAACATCAAATCCGAGAGAGTGACACAATTCGAGTGCAGGGTCGAGTTGTACATACATATATTATTTATTAACTTTATAAGAAGGTATTGTTTATATTTACCAAAGCGATTGGCCGCCTTGTTAATATGATTAGTGGAATAAGACTGCCTGCAACATATACTTAATACGTTTCTTATACCTTAGTAATTACAAGTTAATAGAAGATTTGTTTGTAAATAGTTCGAGGTACCCGATTAAATACATCGGATTGGATTTAATATTATTGGGTAGCATGAGCGGGGTACATGTTATTTTTATAAAGTATAAAACATGGCGCATCTCATCCCAGTCAGCTAACTTGTATCGCCAAACTCGCCTTGTGCCTTTCGGGCTAGGATCAGGCGGAGAGTAAGACGACACAGCTTTCACCAAACAGTGGTCGGATGTTCCAAGAGGGGCATTCACTGACACTGAATACCTGTCTGGGTCGGTTGTCATCAGAAGGTCCAAGCAGTTAGCTATATGGTCATCTATATCCGGTACCCGCGTGGCTACTTGAACGAGCTGAGAGAGATTTAGCGACAATGCCAGTTTCAGCGCCTCTCTCCCAGCTAGATCAGTCTCCTGGTATGGGAACAACCAATCACGATGGTGAGCATTAAAGTTCCCCAGGAGGACCATTTGTGCCAATGGGTACCTTTGCTGGACCACGTCCGCCGTGACGCTAAGATATTGAAAAAGCCTGACTGTCTCCTGATCACCGCTGTGCGATCGGTAGACACAGGCGTAGACGATTTGCTCCACACCTGTGCCAACCAGAACCCAAATGACAGAGAAACCGGATTTATTAAGGCAACGAAGACGCTGACAGCAGATGTCATCGCGGGCATACACGCAGACCCCAGCACGTGGTTTGAAATTGTGCTCCAGGGTATACCTCGGGTAGTGAAGGTATGCCGCGCCAGACGGACATCTGATTTGCGTCTCCGTAAGAAAGAGCAGATGAGGCTTGGACGCCTTAATGCACTCCAATATCAATGCCGTCCATCACCACGGACGGCATTGATATTGGAGTGCAAGCCTCGAATGTTTGAGAAGTGCACATGAAGGGATTGTGGATGGTGGTCCTTTCATCCGGTCGCCAACCGGCACGATGGAGGACTTCGGGATTTTTCGCGAGTTGGCGGGGCAGCCTTTCATAGGCCTACTACTTGGGCCCCCTACTAACTGCGGTCGGCCAGCGATGCACCGTGCTTCGGATCCCGCTGCTCTCCAAACGAGACGACCGGCACAATAATCAAGCGGCGTCGTGACCGCCTCCCAGGCGCAGCGCCACTGCCCAGACCCATCTCCATTATTGGCTACCGCAAACATTACAACGGAACGCGGCGTCAACCGCTTGGCGCTGTGGCTTTGTTTGGGGGGTTGTGACAAGCCGCGGCCGAAGCCTACCACCAGAAATGTTGCTCGTTTAGCACCACCCAGGGATCACGTGTAGGGACTCGAGGGTATACCTACGGGCGCGAGCAACTCGTTCCCCGAACCCATCCTTAATAAAAAAATAATTTAGAAAAAGATAATGGAAACGTAGAGTAGTTTTTGAGAGAAAAGGTAATCAAAATACACGGGAAACATACACGATCATTATCTCAAAATTCCCAAACGCTTATTACTCCGTGCCGTCGAGGGTAAAAAATAGTAACAGTTAGCTTTAACTCATCTTCATTATGAAGCGTAAACAATATAGGTAAATATAAATAACGATGGCTCGGTTTCCTAATTAGGTATCCACAAACAATTTTAGGAATCAGTCGGTGAAAGTATTTTTAAAAGTGTACGCCCACTAACGTTAGTAATCTCATCCTTTGAACGATACTACTACAGAAATATTTTTGGTTGTATCCACTGAATGATAAAGTACAAAATTTGATGGTCATTGTTTTTGCATTTTTTGCAAGTTTGTGTAAGGGGAACCACACTATTCCCGAGTGACATAGGCTATGTTATCATCCCAGCATACATGAAATCCTCGGGGACGTAGCTAGTTTCTTATTATAGTAGAAAAATCATCATATATTACAGACAAGCAAGAAGATATGACATCATCTCATTACGGATTTTTTTTGAAAAAAAATAAATAAAATAGTAACATTAAGATTTAGTGAAAAGATGTTTAACTAAATAATCCGGGTAGGAGCGAAGGCGCGCGTGCAGTGCAGCCTCTAACGACCCTACAGCACTCGAGAGCACTCCACGCTTCAGCTGCTTCGCGCTCATGCACTTTTCAAGTACGCACTGTTTATGCTCCAGTTCAGTTCAGAAACTTACATTTAGCCACAGACATCGCTTGTCTGAATTTGAATATCGACCGTGCATTTTATTGTACTAACTGCTAAAATATGAATGTAGAAATTTTCTTTTGTGCCACGAGCATAATTTATGAAAATAAAACTCTTTTCGAGCTAGTTGTGCCTGACCTATATTGAATCGAGGTATATGTGAATAATTGCCAAGCTCGATGAAGTGAATGGGTTATGTGGAATGTACTATGTAGGTATTATTTATTATAAATTGTATTAAATGAGCAGCAATAAATGGTAATCGTTCGAGAGCAGTTGTTTCAATAATACAACATCCACCTCACCACGGCCGATGACATATTATGGGCGCGTGACGCGACATCAATCTCGGTATATTGTTACGACCACAGAATATCATTATCGATGAGTGAAATAAATAAGCGTATGCATTCTAGCAAATGTATTCGGCACAATACTCAATATATCATCCGGTGAAAAGAATCGATAAAGGACGGTCTTCAAAAAACAGAAATTTGCAGGTTTTAATAAGTCAATAATAGTGCAAGTCAAAAAATTAAAAATAATGTAACATTTTATCAAACTTTTTATATTTAACCCGTAATAAATAAATATCAATCAATAATTACTGAATAGCAAGACAGCAGCGGGCCCCAAATTAGCAGAGCCTGTATCTTGGTGACCATAGATGAAAATATATTATATTTTTTCCATACTGTGCTGTTGGTACCTAGTATTTTGTCCTTGGACTCTGTTTTATATTTTCTGTGGAAGCTATGTTTAAAATAACACAATTGGCGGATCAGGGAACATATTATTGGTATATTATTATTACATAACTTTTGACGTTCATTCTGCCGTATCAAGTAGCCGAGCCAAAAAGTGCATGGTTACCATATCAATGGTGTAGTTATAAACATACGACATAAATAAGTATTTAAGTTCTAATTAAGAGAGTCGCAAACTGTAAGTATGCAGCTATTTGTTTGCTTATTGTGAAACCTTTTCAATAATATTATTTACATTGCTGGGTACAATACCGTAAATCGTTAATTAACGAAGTTAACATTTCGAGTAAAGTTACCGTTAATGTAACGGTAACTTTTACTTAACTTAAAAAATTGTTAATAGACTCATTCAACTTCCGTTAACTTTTCATAAGTCTGTTAATCGTTAATTAAGTACCAAATAGGGTCGACTGACTGTAATTTGATTTTATCTTGTATTGTATTTGATCTCTTGGTAATAATTATTACAAATTCTAATGTTTGAACTCTAATGATGAACCTAAACTTCCATAGCCAACAGAAATCATTAGCATAGACAAAACAAATATATATTTATATGAAGTTATATATTTGATTTACTTAAACATTCTATAAAAGCAGCTTTAAAATGCAGCCTGTATCCTTCTCTGCGCTGTAAAGTATCACGGTACAACGACCAAATACTCAAAATATTTATTATAACTTTGTAACTTCCCATCCGACCATTTAGGATATGCATTTCCTAACAACCTTTTTAGTACCTATCTATCTGTATTTATCCAACTTTCAAAACAATCGGCAAGTGTATTTTTTTTTCAAACTTACTCCCCTTTTAACTATTAAGGGGTTAATTTTAAAATAATAAATGCATATTTATTTATCTACTACGAACAATGTTTACACCAAGTTACATAATACACGGTGCCATAAAATTATTAAATAAATTTTCATACAAACTGTACAAACTCTTTGTCGCCCTTAGAGATTGAAATTTGGAAAATTCTTTGTTAGTCCTCGCTTGCGTTATAGTATAAGTAGCTCCAGTGCATAATTTCATGCTAGACCCACCAGTTTAGGTTGTGCATTGTCTCTCAGTTAGTGTTAGCGCTATGTTTAGTAGACGATGATAGAGTTTGACTTATTGCCAAAAGAATATCAAATTGTGATATACCCTTAGTAGGAGCTCAAAAACTTGTGAGCCGAGTAATCTAAAATTATTTTATTGTAATTTGATAAATATTAATCTACCATGTATTTCATTCCATATGTATATATGCTTAATTATATTTTTGTACACATATTTTTATATTTATTAGCACATGGTTCTGCGTAATATTTAGTTAAATAAGAAGAATAAAATTTATTGTTTAAAATACGCCAATGTTTTTTTTAAGTACCATTTTATTGCCAGTATTTCTGGACTGCGATTTTGATAAAATAATAGTAATCAAGAAGTAGTCAATAATTTTTCATTTCTAATAAGCATTTATTATATCCCGAACCATTTACAGTTTATCAGATCAATAACACGTAGTGAATCCATGTATTAGAGGCAACCTAGGCTACATGAAGTAAGCTAAGTGGAAGGATGCTCAAGATATGAAGAGCTCTCGGCGCGCGAAGCGTTCGGCAGAGCAGTAGAGGTGCGATGTTTATGCATTATGTATCGCCAGGAGGCTGATTCTTCGCCGGCGAGTTTTGCATAAGGCCTTTGAACTACTTCTTAAGATATTTTCGTAAATACCTAAATACTTTTTACTTGGAAAGTAGGTGAACTTCATATTTATTATCACTGCAGTTTTCCATTTAGAAACTCTTTAGTTTGTTATAATACGGAATGCAAGAGATGTACTTAAATGTTATTAAATTAAAAGATGTAAGAGTTTTTGTAATTTTTGGCACCTTCAATTTGCTGCAGGCGTCCTTGCTTCTCTTATTTTGTTTCTTAAAATTCAAAGTCGAGAACAAACAGGACACAAAGAGCCCCCTTATTCAGCTAATACAAACTTCGTCGGCGAGTCGCTTCACGGAGGCCTCGGAGAGCTTATCTCTCACGTGATTAGTAGTATTAGCGTAGTAAGTGACAGAGACAGAAGATAGGCCACTTCTAAACATCCTCGAGTTAGTGTCATTTTCCATACAGAATCGAGCAGGCACCTACTAATCTGTGGTCAACAAATAATACGAAAATATTATTCTAAAAATACAAAATTAAATGGCGCCGGATGATTGAATAATGAAGTGGAATTTGGATGACAATCACAATGGACAAGATTAATGACTCGTTCCTGTTGTTGAATAGAGGCGACTCAGTCGATGCTAATTTCATACCCCGATGCGTCACACGAATGACACTTTAGTTTACTATCGACGTGTTTAAATTTCAACTAATCTTGCGGCACGCTATGATGGCCGTTTTGACGTTTAACAATGACAAAGGCAAATAACCTTTATTCCTTCTAATATAAGGTGCATCTATTGCAACAGCTAATTGTATGATGATGGAAACCAACCTTATTCCAAAGCGATACAGTTTCTTTTCCTATGACAATCTGAAACGTCAAAACGGCCATCATAGCGTGCCGGTAGTATAATGTATGTGTGTAGATGACATTATGATTCCCTATACAAAATATACCTATATTTAAGTATCCCTAGACATATGCTAAAATGGAACTTTTCTTGGAATTTCGCCCTGTCTATCTGCCCGCCTGACTGTCTGTCTGACTTTTAGTCTGTCTGACTGTCAGAGTAAGACTCAGTTTGTGTGTCACAGCCATTTTATTTGGGGTCACAAACCCTCCAAAAAGCACTACGTAGAGCATCGAGTACCAATCTACCAATCTTAATTATTTATTGTTAAGCTTCAAATTTACAGAAAACTATCCTATTAAAGTTGCGGATAATGAAGCGCGATGGTATGTACCTATTTCATGTATTGCTAGTGAAATTTATTGCTGATTCACGTCCGACGTATTGTTGTTATTTCAGTCGAGTGACTGGGATGAAGTGAAATAAATGAAACTATGCTATACACGTGATTGAGCAAATATTTCATCAACTTGTTGCCCCAGAGGATAGCAAAATAAAATCCACCCGAAACTCCTTTGTAAAGAGGGTAGGTATAATAATTTAAATTGGATTTTAGTTTTGCTTTGTTGTTTTAGCTTAAAGTAATATATATCATATCATATATACTATATGTAAAGAAAATTAGAGGGTAGTTCTTATAAAAATAATAAATACCAAAATGTTGCTTTAAAATATAATAACATAAATACTTGTGTAAACAATTAATCCAAAAAATCAATATGTCCTCGAAGTAAATAGCCGACTAGGACCAATATCAAAGGAATGTTAAAAAAAGCGTGATTGAAAAAAGACATTATAATGTTTATAGAGTCGAAAAAAAACGGCAATGTGAGCGTCGTGCCACGCGCTATATACGTATGTAGGTATCTGTCGTTGCCCATAACAGTATGCTTTTATAAGTTCGATAATTACTCGTTAACTTGTAAAGCCTACTTAGTTGTTATAGTTTCCCTTTTAACTTCGTATGTCCATCTCACATGTTAGAAGTGGTCAAATTATTAAGACTACAGAGTTGCCTAAAGAAATAGACGTATCTATATATCCGCTCGAAAAGAATTACGTTATTTTGGCAATCGGGTAAAAAGTAATGGAAAAGTTGAGATATTAAAAACAATTTTGTAAAGATTGTGTGAAGTTATGTGATTTCGTAATTTTTGTAAGAGACCTTTCTCGTCAGCAGATCCATTTAAAATACTTACTATCGTAGTTGTTGTAGTACGACACAAAATCCACGCAATATCAACGACGTATCCGGAGTAAACTTTACAATGAGTTGTCTGATAACTGTTTACTTGAAAGCTTAACCGATAAGCTCGGGATTGATTTACTAAATTCTATGGTAGATTAAAAATATAAAGATGTGCAGGAGATCTCCATCAACATGTTTTGAAGGATAGGCGCAATTCGACGACGGATCAAAAATGGTTAGTGTAGTAGTAAATTAGTGGGTATTGGAAACGGTGTTCTATTCTGACTGATCTCAGATGATGGGAAGTGCAGGAGATTTCAAACGATGACATCCATTAACGTTACTAGTGCAGATTTTGGATAACGCGTACATTCGGATGTTAGTACATGATGTATCTGCTTGGAGTGGCGAGATCGCAACCTAGCAGCGATAAAAGCAGATGTGGCATTGAAAATATCCAATTGGACTGTTAATAAGGTATGTTTTCACCGTCTAGAAAACAATACTTAGTCCTAATAACTTGTCACTTTAACTCACACACATATTATTTTGTACTTCTATTACGGAGGCGGCTTAATTTTTTTATGACAGGAATTTCTATTCACGTATATTTTTTATTTCAAAAGGGCTTTATTTAAGTTAATATCGAAATACCCTGGGACGTTCTTTACACACGGCCATCTGATTCTAAACTAAGCCGAGCCTGTCCTAAGGAAACAAATAAATGATATAGGTACTAAATTTTGTTTTTTTCTAAATATATACTTTATTTACATTTTTATACCCAGACAGAATAAACAGACTAATTCCTCACATGTTCGTCCCCATGGTGGGAATTTAATCCACGACTCGAGGTGTAGCAGGGTCTGTAACCAGCAAGCCAACGCCACTGTTTACATAAAATATTGTATTGTCAACCATTTTAGGATACCTAATATTTTTGACAACCTTAAAGCAATGTGCCCATACCATTTCATAATAAATGTGTTGTAATTGCAAGTTTGTCTGGCCGCGGGTTGCTGCGGGCTGCCGCGGGCGAGGGCTAATCGCGACATACGGCAATATTTACAGTCCCCGGGGAGGCGTCATCTGATAATATTGTGACCGGCTCTACCATGGACAATGTTGCTACCTTCATTGACACAACGTTTGCATGGTTGCAATTGATAAAAATTTAAGGGCTATGATATTTAGCTTAGTTTTGATGATAGCGATAATGTACGATGGGTTTTTTTATGTAAATATATTTGTAAGTATGTATTTAAAAAAGTTGTATAATGTTGTATATCAGTTATCTGGTTTCCATAATACAAGCTCTGCTTAGTTTGGGATCTATGTAAAGAATGTCAAGGGATATTTATTTATTTATTTGTTTTTTTTTATCATTATTATGTATATTTAAGCGTAACTAAAGTGCGTATATTTAATCCAAGGGTCTTTAATCAAGCCTTTGTTCAACATTGGACATCCCTGGGCTGATTTGATGATGATGAAGCGTAACTTATTTTTTTACTATTTATGATGTTTCTAATGAAGGTAAGTGATCTCAAGCTAAGTGACAAAAATAGAATAATATTAACCTATCCAGCTGTTGTTTCATAGTACATTTGAAACGGTCAGTCCGTTTCAAATGTAATGTTTCTATGGTTTGATGGGAAATTCTCGTAACTCTTTTGTACTAAACTGCAAAATCATAAAGTCAGTCAGTTGACACTATACTCATATATAACCATATAGTTGCAGTACCTACAAGACAAAATTATTGAAAAACTAAATATTTGCTCATTGTGGCTTGCTAAGTAAATACCTATGAGCTAAGTTGAGTTACACATATCACATCAATAACTACCAGAAATGTAAAATAGTCGAAACTACGTCATTCTTTAACGGCGTAGCCTTGTGTTGCATAAAACATGAAAAATTGCAGTGGTATTATAGGCAGCAAGCAATTACAGTAGTCAGTTGACACTATACTCATATACACCATATAGTTGCAGTACCAACTTAGACAAAATTATTGAAAAACTAAATATTTGCTCATTGTGGCTTGCTAAGTAAATACCTATGAGCTAAGTTGAGTTATACATATAACATCAATAACTACCAGAAATGTAAAATAGTCGAAACTACGTCATTCTTTAACGGCGTAGCCTTGTGTTGCATAACACATGAAAAATTGCAGTGGTATTATAGGCAGCAAGCAATTACAGTAGTCAGTTGATCGTCAGGTGTGAGCAAACATTGGTGTAACATACCCACGTTGATTACTATGTTATGTTTGGTACCAGCGGTGTAAGCTCGTTGAGTGATTGGGCTTCCCGCAGACCAATCGATATTAGCGAATAAAAGACTAGCGCGCCCGAATCACCTATTGTTTGCTTTATAGAGTTTGCATCCAAATATTGGATATTCTTGCTTCCATTTATTTTACGAATTGAATAATCCGTAGCTCTTAGTGAATATTCTTTTTGTTACAGTATTTGTAACAATTTTTCACGTAACTTGTGATGTAACTAAATAGATCTGACGGGCCAGTTAGCTTGGTGGTTAGACAGCCTGGCCGCCATGCAGCAGGTCGTGGGTTCGATTCCCATCCAGGGCAAACATTCGTGTGCATGTCGGTTTGTTCTGTGTCTGGGTGTGAATATCTATACGAGTATACTGTGGAAAGAACTAGGTATAAGTAGTATTATCAGTTGTCTGGTTTCAATAGTACAAGCATGGTCAAGAAAATAAGTATAGGTACTTAGTTTCAGCAGCGTGTCTGGGGTTGTACAGTATCATAATATGACGATCCTCGAGGTCAAAATTGCCCTCCCAATTATCATAGGTGTGGTGGTTAGATGGTTGTGATTTCAATTTCCACCCAGGCCAAATATTTATGTACATACACATGTCTGTTTGATCTATATTTGAACGAATTGTTACCATAATAGATCTGCTTACTTTCGAATCAGACGGCTGGGTCTAAAAAACGGCCAAGTGCTAGTCAGCCTCGCCCACGAACGGTTCCGTACCACATTACAATATTTAACAAAACATATACACGTAACACTATTTGTTATTATAGCGGCAATTGTAGTACACTCTGTGTAAATTTAACAGTCTACATATTACGGTTAATGAGATACAGCCATCAGACAGACAGACTGACGGACGGACAGCGAAGTCCTAGTAATAATGTTGGCATCATTTAGGTACGTACACTTAAAAATGTCCCAGGATATTTGTTTTTTATTCCATGAAATTCGGTTCGGTAGAATAAAGGTGAAAATGGAACCAAAAATATAAGTAAGGTTAAGGATTAAAACGCGACAAGTGAATTTAGGAAAGTCGTCTGATTAAAGCTTAAATACTTTTGCTAGGGGAGGAGTGTTTGTTTGCGGCAAAATATTTGGTCGACTAAACCTCGTGATTTCAGTAAATATTTTTCGCAGTACATTTTATTTTTTAAAAGTAGAGTTTTATCCGTACACGATGCGGGCACGTATTTTCACACAAAATGCCTCTTTAGATCGTTCATATCGCAAATGGTACATGATATTGGAAATTTGGAAACTATGATTTTTCAACTTCCACTTGGGAGGTTACATGTAAAGAATTACCTTAATTTATTACACATATGTGTTCCCAAAAACTTGGGGCTCTTAAAGAAAAGAGTGAATAGGCTACTAACAGGAAAAGGAGCTCCATTTCGGCCTCATCTTCACTTACCATCAGGTGGAATGAGGTCAATCGCAATCCCACCATAATAAAAAAAAGGGTTCCTTATATTTTAAAACAAATAATTGACCAAAACTTTGTGGTATAAACCTTGGGCAAACGTATAAAGATCCAAATAGTCTCCGAATAAACTGGCTGTGATATACCGACGGTTCATGACGAAACTATAAGGGTTCGTTTGACTTTGGGATGAATGTCTTTGACAGATACAAGTGTAGCTCGCACTCCGAGGGTTCAATACCTTATGAGCACGAAATAAAGTTCCGAAGATTAAGCACTGGTTACAACGTTAAAGCGTTAACTTCATATTATTGCTGCACATTTTTTCCGTGCGTTGTTACAACAACAACACACTATACGGTAAACTAGACAATTTCAAGACACAAGTTGTTCACTCGAAGGCTCGAAGAGAAGTGACCGCTCCCATCCGCGCAGTCAAGCTTCGCCTACCTCGTATGAACGTTATGCCAGACTCTGCCGAAGCGCGTTAACGTCACATTTACGTTCCGTTGTTGATCAAATCATGACCCGTACTAATGACCATCCCGAAATATTTATAAATATATTATGACAAATTCGACGCAAAATATTTGTAGAGAAGTTCAGAGAGTTTGTGCAAAAGTTTATTATGAAATCCTGCCTGAAACATCAATTCAAGTTTGTTTGACAATTGTTTTATTATATACTAGATACAGTTCCGAGCAGGCACCCGCGTTTCCGGAGGACTTAATGTTCTCCGCGATTATAACATAACCTATATTATTTCTAGATAAAGTAGCTTTTTAATAGCGGAAGAATTGCTAAGGTCCGTTTAGTAGATTTTTAGAGATTATCATTACAAACAAAAATGCAAAAAAAAATATAATATTATTACGGAATAAAACACAAATTAGCAATTAACATACATAACATTTCAACCCGTAATATTTAAGATTTACTCAGCCTTGAAAGCTATTTTAATGACAATAACATCGTGAAAAGCCTTGCTTTATTAAACGGATTAGAATAGAGCTGAAGTGGTATATAACAACAGAAACCGTATCCAAAATAACATAATGCGACACTGTTAAATATACTGATCGCAATATTGATATAATATAACAAACGGAATTAATAATACGTAATAGGGATATAAATTTATTAATTAAGAGCATGGACAGAGTTCTTTTTACAGATTATTCAACAATTTGGATTTAATATTTTTGGCTTTGTATTATTTTCCATATATCATTTATATGAAATGGATTCCTTGAATTATTTCGGAAATTTCGGACAAATAGATATTGAAAATATAATCTGACAGAAGTCAAAGCGACGACATTAGGGTTCCCTGTTATGCTTGGAACCCTATCCAAAAGTGGAAATAAGGAAAAATATTTTTCGACATTACACAAAAAGGGACAATCTGTTTCACCTACCCCGTCCACAAATAAGAGCTATATGTTTATTTGTTGTAAACAGAAGGCTTAATAAAGTATGTATGTAAGATTTCAGCCAACGAGAATTGGGGTGCCATTCTGTAAGGTAAAATGACACTAGCTCGAGAATATTTCGTCGCGGCCTCTATGCTCTGTCTCTGTCGCTTACTACGCTAATACTACTAACCACGTGAGAGGTAAGCTCTCCGAGGCCTCCGTGAAGCGGCTCGCCGACGAAGTTTGTATTTTTTCAAAATTCAAAATTCAAAACCATTTATTCAGTTTAGGCCTTCGGAGGGCACTTATGAAGGTCAAATTTAAAGTTACTGAAGCTACAACCGGTTCGGAAGTCAGCCTTCAACTGAGAAGAACCGGCAAGAAACTCAGCAAGGTTACATTTTTTTTTATTTGTTATATAAATTTTTATCTATTCTGACTTTTTGGCTATTTTATAATTTCAATTTTACATAATTTTATATTTAACAATTACAAGATACTTATTATAGGTAACATTAATAAAAACAAAACAAAAAAAATATGACAAGACTACAAAATAGAAAATAACAATAATTAGGTACTTACAACTTAAACAAGAGATTTAGAGGTGCACTGTGCAGAGAGCAGCTATTTCCATACATTTTTATCTTCAATATAATGAACTACCTTGTAATACGCTTTTTCTTTCAAAACTTTCCTAATATAATTTTTAAATTTATGATCAGACATTTTGGTTATTGAAAGCGGTATCTTATTATAAAATCGAACACAATTACCAAGAAATGACTTGTTAACTTTAGTTAGTCTAAAGTATGGAACAACTAACTTCTCCCTTTGTCTTGTATTTATACTATGAATATCTAATTTTGCCTCAAACATTCCTATGTTTCTACGTATAAACATTATATTTTCATAAATATATAGTGAAGGTAATGTCATTATATTTATTTCCCTAAATAAATCTCTTAATGATTCACGGGGACCCATACTGTAAATTGCACGAATTGCTCTTTTTTGTATAATAAATATTGATTCTATATCCGCTGCTGCTCCCCAAAACAAAATACCATAGGACAAGAGGCTATGAAAATATGCAAAATAAACTAATTTGGCCGTCTCAACATTCGTCAATTGTTTAATTTTCCTAACAGCAAAAGCAGCCGAACTTAATTTAGCAGCTAGAGTATCAACCTGAGGTCCCCATTGCAATTTATTGTCTAATGTAAGACCCAAAAATACCGTTTTATTTACAAGATCAATATGGCTCCCATCTATTATTATTTGGCTATCTACTTGTGCTACATTTGGTAAAGAAAACCTTAAGCATTTAGTTTTCTTTGAATTTAGTAATAGATTATTTGTAGCAAACCACCCACAGACAATTGACATAGTATGATTAACTTTAGTTAGATCTTTGTCTTTTCTATTAACTTTAAAAATTAATGATGTATCATCAGCAAACAAGACAATATCTGTGAGGTCATTTACAACATATGGCAAATCATTTATATATACTAAAAACAAAAATGGACCTAAAATTGAACCCTGGGGTACCCCCATTTCGACTAAAGAGCCCTTGGATGTTGTGCCGGTAATCCCTACCTTTTGCTGGCGATTTGATAAATAAGATAAAACAAGATCATGAGCAGTTCCACGAATTCCGTAGAAGTCAAGTTTTAGTAGTAGCGTACGGTGGTCAACGCAATCGAATGCCTTGGACAGATCACAAAAAATGCCAATCGCATCCTGTGAATCCTCCCATGCGCCATAAATGTGCCTCAGCAATGTTGCTGCCGCATCGGATGTAGATCTTCCCTTCGTGAAACCGAACTGATGACCATGCAATACCTTATGCTTAGTAAAGTGACTTGATATTTGATTAAGCAGCAATTTTTCAAAGATTTTACTAAGTGCTGGCAGAACGGAAACTGGTCTGTAATCAGATGGATTCTCCCTACAACCGGACTTGAAAATAGGTACTATTTTACTATATTTCATTAAATCAGGAAAACAACCCTGATCAATGCATTCATTAAAAATATTTGACAAAACAGGTGCAATCACTGTTATTATTGATTTTACGATTGTTACTGATAAGCCCCATAAATCTTCAGTACTTTTCATATTGAGAGAATTAAAAGTTATTATGATATCGCTAGCATTAATATGGTCAAATTTAAAACTTGGAAATGTATTATGAATATGCTGCTTGAGTAAAGATTCCGCTGCTATAGGACATGATTTAAGGCTTTTAGTAGTTTTACCAGGTATACTCGTGAAGAAGTTTTCAAAAGCACAGGCTACATCTAAATTATTTGTTAGAATTTTTTCATTAATTTTAAGAGTTACCTGTTCATTATTATTTCTAATTTTACCAGTTTCCGTATTAATAACATTCCAGACTGTCTTTATTTTGTTATTAGCATTACCTATTTTATTACATATAAAGTAAGATTTAGCTTGATTACACACTAACTTGAAAGTCTTTGAAAATTTTCTAACATATTTATGAAATTCTTCGTTCTGAGTTAGAGATTTTAAATGATAAAGTTCATACAACCTATCCCTGCTCTTACGAATACCTTTTGTAGCCCAGTCACTAAATCCCATTTTACTATTTACCTTCACTATTTTAGTAGGACAGGCTCTATTAAAATTATCGCAAATCCCAGACAATAAACCTTTATACAAGACATTGGGCTCATCACTATGATATATTGTATTACAGAGTTTCAGCTCTAAATTATTCTTAAAGGTGTCTAATCTTGCCTTAGTAGTAGGTCTAATTACTTTCGTTACTTTAAATACTTGTCTTTTAAATGGCAATTCTATTAATTGAGCCTTATGATCCGAGCGAACACCACTAATAATCGATTTCCCTAGTATACTACTATTAGTTAATATATTATCAATACAAGTAGCCGAAGTGGCTGTAGATCTTGTTGACTCACTAAACAATAAATCTAAGTTGAACGATTTGAATAAGGCTAATTACCTGAATAAGGGGGCAGATGATGCAGTAATTGGACGACTCGTCATTAACATTGATTTAGTGCATACGATTCGACAGATTACTTTGATATATTATACATGGCTTAATATTGCGTTTGAGGTATAGGTAATACCACAGTCTCAAAGTCTAGGGTTAAAAATAATAAAATGATGATCACGTAAAAGGCACAACATTAGGACAATAAAGTGAACCTTTTGCCTATAACAATCATAACGTACGAACCCTTTCGGCTTAACAACTTGGGACCGTCTCGTCGTTACCAAGCTGTGTGCTTCGTAAATGTCAACACGATAATGTATTATTTAAAACAGCCTTCAATTACTTGGATATTGTCAAAATATAAGTTTCGCTTTAAGGAGAGATTAATTATGAAATAAATGTATAATAATATAGGTATTTATTACACGCGGCAATATAATACGTAACTAGAGAACTAGTAGAGCCTGGACTATTAAAATCAGCCAAGTAATGTGCTATTTCATAAATGTAGACTTATCCAATATTTATTAAAGAAAATAGTATATTTGAGCACCTACATCCAGACAGTCATAAAAGAGAGATCAGTGGTGAAGCTTTCAGGATATCTTTTATTTACACGGGTAATAGTTTACTTAGGACATTGATAATTTATATATATTTACTTACATATAACTTTATAGCCTATTTATAAGTAGTTTAGTATGTACATATTATTTTATTATGTAATTTGTAAAGACTATAGATAATACAAAAGAAAAGTTAATTAGATCTATATAAACTAATGTTAAGCTTGTGAGATTGTGCGTTCGTGAGCGCGGGTCGGACCGCGGAACTGTAGTTAGTAAATATAGTTAGAAGAGAATAATATAGCAAAAAAAAACTACTTCAAAACTAAAAGTGATAATGAATAGTGTCGGATGTTTGAAATACTCATATAGCACCAGACTTCGAAGTTTTGAAGTCGGTTTAATTTTTTTAATAAGTTTAATTTATTTATGTCTATTTTAGTGTAGGATTTCACCAGATACTCAGTCGCCTATGTATACTATACTTTTGAAAATAAAAAAAAAATTACTTATCCAAACTTGATAAAATTTACTCTGATGAGAAAAAATCATAATATCATATCTCTTCATAAATTATCGGAGTAATCGCGTAACAAACAAAAAAAAAAACATACGGTCGAATTGAGAACCTTCTCCTTTTTTTGAAATCGGTTAAAAAGTAAAATTATGTAACATTTTTCCTAACTGAGAACTATAACCTTAAAATCTATGGAAAATACTTGCAAGTCTTGCTTGCTGGTGGCAATTAGATAGCTTATTATTGGAATACTCGTATTACTGTGTTTATCGGGTTTCATATGACGTACCCTAGTCGTTGTCGTCATATGTTTGCCTTTTATACATTTTTTATTATGTTTCTATTATATGTTCACGTATAAACATTATTAGGGGCGTGAAATATTTTATGGTGTTAAATTAGTGTGTAGGAATTTTTGGAGGGTTAAAGGAAGTTTTCCGCGAAAACGACGCAAGTTACGCGCTCGTTTGATGCTGGGAAATTAAGGCCACACACGAAAATGGGAATTCCACATACTTTGATAACTCTATAAAGTAACGGCTGCTCCTTATAGCATGGCTTGCGGTATGGTTCGATGTTCAATTTTAATATTATGTATATAACAACATAAATCTGTGTTTGGTTTACCAATATATGTTTCTCAATAATAATATGTATTTTAGAAACAAATTTTAACGTTCGATACGTGATTCTGGCTGAAACGTCACAAAATTTATAGGTATTTGTGATATGTATGTGAGTTTCTTTGAACCATACAATAATTGGTAATATGATACAGTTCACTAATTTAGAAACATATCTTGAGTACTTCGCAATCTTATAGGTACAGTTAAATATGATTTTCAAACAGATTAAATTAGAAGTTGGATCAATTGTTCTTTCCTACTAATTAGAACATTCTTGTAAGCGATAAACTTAAAAGTTTTAAAATTGTTCCCTAGAGTTTTATATAAAGATGTGCTTCAATTGTTTATTAGGTCAGTGGCTTTATACCTTCTTTTTTAAATAGTTAGTCACATTTGCATATCGGCAACAATCAGTAGGTACCTTACTAGTAAATGCCTTATGATGTTGATAATTTAGTAAAAAATATAAATCTCGATTGAATTTAATATATATTTCCTATTTTTCAGTTACTTATGTAACTTACAGTGCCATTAAACTTTCCCCTGTAAGGCGACATGAAACTGTCAAACCTCCATTCATATTTAAATTGCTCCGCAATAACTCATGATAATATGGAGGGCTATAAAAATATCAAATACAGACCAGGGCGGGAGCTGGGCGGGCGGTTGGGCTTGCTTCAGTGTGCGTACTGTCATGGTTGAATATTAAAAATATTGTATCAAAAGCCTGACCCCAGGTGCGCGACCTTATGTATACGTGATATGTTTGAACATTTTATGTGGTCACTCGTAAGCCATCTAACACTCCGTAATTATTGAACCTCAGAACCACTTGGGGGCAATTTCCTAAGACCTTTAAATAAAATATAGGTATAAGTACTCAAATTAGTTAAATACATTTTCACAGGGTCGCTATTTCGAAATCCATGAAATAAAATGTACCAGAATATTTATTATCTTTATATAAATTGGTGAAGCGTTAGAATTAAAAAATGTAAATAGCATTCTGTAAACACAGGACGCCTCTCGCCCGCTTCGCTGCGCCGCTCCGCGCCCCGCCGCGGGTGTATCGCCTGTGTAGGATGACCGTCGTAATTATACTACGGCCGGAGCCTCATCATCGTCTATTAAAATTCAACCAAACACACGACCTTTTCCTCTATGAATAAAATTATTACGTCAAATACATGTTTTATACGATAAAAGCTTTTCATTTCTATTTTATTCACATAGCGTATTCAACTTCACAGATTCAAATATTTACTGTTTGATAGAATTAATTGTTCATTGCTGTATTAAATCTTTGACTAAATATATTTTTCTAAAGGCCAACTTTGTTATCTCAACTTCAAGTTAGCTACGTTTGTATTGAGCTTAATTTTAATTCTATTTTTAATGCTGATTTTACCTCAAAACGTTTCAAGTTACATAAAGAAGTCCATTGAAACGGTTTTCATATTTAGGAGTAATACGCCGAGCAAAGACATTTGGTGAAGCCCCTCTTTTGAAATTTGAATTTGAGCGGCACATTACTCTGTAAATGACTGGCTATAAAGACTTCAAACGCAGGCTAATCGTGGCTTCCGACCTTTTCGGCCAGTGAAGAAGGGCCTCAAGTACCTGCCAAAACGTTTCCTTACTTATTGAACAACCGAATATGTGCAGGGTCAAGTGAACAATGAGTCTTTTTATAGCTCAGATATTACTTTATAAAATAAATTACCACATCTTAATATAAACAAAGTCATATTTCTACGATAATAGCGTATATTATTATAATCTTGATAAAAAGCCATTGCCTAATTAAATATTTACGGCTTGTCAAAGTGCTTGTAGGGCCACGGGCAGTGTAAGGATCTCTAGTATCCAGACAAAAATATTTATCCTGGAAATCTATGTCAAGACTTAAAATACATGGATATAATAATATACAGTATTCACTAATTTATGATCTTTGTGATTTTTAAATACCAAACGAAACACAAAGCATATTTCATTCGAATCTCTATAGAAAACTAACGTTTTGACATTCAATAAAGGAATTTGATTTGAACAAAGCATCCAACCCTCTTTTTATTCTATCATCTTTCCTGTTAAAATAAAAGCAACTTTTAATTTCATTTCAAATGATCTTACAAATAATGATATATTTAATCGTAACTAATGTAGGTAAAAAAACTCTAATCTGACTACGGTAGTCAGCGCAAAGATCTATCTAAAGAAAAGTTCGAACTCGACCGAGATGTCTTCAAGACATTTAAGAGAACGGTCAGCTTATAGATCATTGGCCTCCGCTTTTATAACGTGAGGTCAAAGTAGAAGGTTTGACCAGACTTCGCTAGTCTAAGAATAAGTATTTAAATATAATAATGTATATATAGGGGAGGACATAATATATTGATTCCTTTTTATGCGAAGTACCTATAAGTAGTTGCAAAGAAACAGACATTCCGCACATAAAACTGTTACAGGCAGTTTTCCGCGCCGCACCCGAGGTAATGTTTCATTGTGCAAAATGCTATAAAATCCTCGTAAAAATTTATAAAGCTGCTCAATAAAATGTACACTTAGAATTTTGCGAATTTGAATATTATTCTAGGTTAGTATCAAATAAAACAGGTGCCCTTCTATAATATCTTCCTTTTACGATTGCGTTTCAAACTTAATTGAAGGAACTTATTATTTTAATAAAAGAACGTACAGTATATGTGTACATAATGTACAATAGGGGTTGTATTCTTTGTTATCCTTATGGTCAGCTGAACGAATACAATATGTACATAAGGTAAGTAGTTACTTTGTAATCCGCATATGTATGAATTTCGAAGAAAAACTTAAATACACTTTGTTCTTGTGTTCAAAGTTAATGATTGTGTGTACGCAGTGGCAGTACGCACTGGCCTAGTTAGCGCACACTTCCGATGTCATACCGTCTACGCGCCAATGCGGTCGTGCACTTCGCTCCCATTTATATAGTCTACAACTATTTTAGGTTCATGATCTAAGATATTTTTACTTTCTCAAGGACTTGCAGGGACATAAATGTTACCTAGAGTGATTACCTAAAAAAAGTGAAACCGTAACTGTCATTTAAGGATTTCAATATAATGTCTGAAACAATATTTTATAATTAAAAATAGAAAAACAAATAGTTGTGGAAAAGTTTGTTAGAAAACAATCTGAGAAGATTAGGTTTCAAAGCAAGCACATTAGATGGGCGGGCGGAGAGCTGCGCAGTGGGCGGTCCACCTGGCCGTGCGCTGTGCAACCTAACGTAAATATAATGCCGCAGAAAAACTTCTTGGAATTTTTATTAAAAAATAACCCAATGAGACTAAAGACGGAGAGATTTGAATAATTAATATTGTATAACGATATGCTAACAAAAACCAATTTAGCATTATAAGTTCACTTGGGATTATTTTGCCATCAGTAAATGTAGAGTTTAATAACTAACCCTAAATTTTCCTAAAAATATTAAACTTGTAAAGCTTGAGGCATCTTTATGATATGATAATGTGGTACTAATTCAGGATTCAGTAACCCAGTTTGACAGTGGTAGTGGTACGGCAACGTGCGGCTCGAAGGACCCTGTGGCGTGGTGAGGAAGTTAAGGGATGATCGGAGCAGGGTGCGCGGGGGAGCGCCGCCAGTGCTGGTCGCTACTCCGTCGCGAGCGAACGTCGCGCGCCGCCGCCGCCGCTCGCCCGCGGTCGCCACCGTCGCCACCGAGTCGTGCACCTCCACGCTCGTTAATTAAATTAAGTGTCCCATAAACTGAGAGCTCACGTGGAAATTGCTATAAAAGTTTCGTGAAAACCGGATTGACACTAGCTGAATCAGTTGCCCGACACTGGTATGCCGTCGTTCGTTTCCTCGTATGAACTATCTTAATTTAAAGTTTTGTTAATTAGGTAGCGACTCTCTTTTATTTCTTTACCAGTAGAAAGTACCTTTAGTAGACGTAGTGTGTAATGAAGATTATAAATTAAGTTGTTATTTATATTTCCTATTATTTATCCAATGCCTTTATGTACCTCCGCTTTTTTTTTGCGACGATTATTCTTGCATATTTTTTTATTCAAACTGTCTGCATCAAAAGTAGTTAGTTTATTTTATATAAATAATGGTTTGATGTATAAGACTGATTGATAGTTTTGACAGATGATGTCTACTTCAATTAAGTAGTGTTTATAAATATTGTGTAGAGTATTAAGTAGCATATTAAATAAGCAGTGGATAATGGAAATATGAGAGAGTATTCGAAGCCTTATTGCATAGATTACTATTATTGCCTAATTGTGTCAATTTCTGATTTCTAGTTTATGAAAGTAGTATTTTGACAGCGGTGACACGCATTGGTGACAATTATACTTGACTGAAGCTGCAAACAAAATCACTTTGATAAAATGCATTTATTTTCCAACAGTAGAACTCAGAACCTTCAGTTTCAGTGGCGCTTCCAATGACAGCTCATTTTATCTTTGAATCACTGACTGACAACTACAAAGGCATTCATCTTTTAGCGAACCACATGTTTAAATGTCTCGTATATCGAATTGTCATGTGGATAGATGGATTTTCAATGCGGAGGTATCGATAACTTGGATGGGTTACAGATTTTGTTACCTAATATGTTATTGGCAATAGTGTAGGTACTTAGTTATAGAATAACAATAAAAGAACAAAAGGTAATACCTAATACAGTCGTAACGTAACGTTAACACCAGTGAAATGGGTTATTAAAGAAAACTTGACGTGATCTGTTTCTATCAGGTGCGTCGACGTTCCTTGGGTAAGCAAGCAGGGTTAGCGATAAATTTCGCAATAAGTAAAACGTAAGCCGACCTTATTGAAATCAATATATAAGTCATAGTCCGTCTATTTCGTCGAAATAGATATCTACATAAATACCACTGAAAATTCAAGAGGTTTTGTTTCAGTCATCGAACAACAAGAGCTACATTCTGAACATTTTACGGTTCCAATAAGTTATAATTTAAATATTTCATTTAGAAGGCGGAAATTTCATACAGGGCAAGTCCTTTTATTTTTTTATGCCAATTTGGTCAACAAACTGGCGGACGGTCCGCCAGATGGTAAGTGGTTACCGCTGCCTGTGGACATTTGCAACACCAGAGGCATCACCACTACGTTGTCGTCCCTGAGATACAAAGTTTGCAAGTGTCACGTGCCAGTAATTTTCACCAATCCCCTTTTTTGTAATTTTCGTTCATTTTATGCCACTTGATGGGAAAATTATAATATTATCAATCCCACTGTTACACGAATAGAAAATCGTGGGTATGAAATATATGTCGTCATGGAAAATGTATTTTTAAGTAAAAAATAATACGATACTGAGTGAATTTAAAAGATACTTTAGGACATGATCAAAAAATTGCTTATGTAATTTTTTTTTATTCTGGAAAGCCTTTTTTTATACACTCGCGTTCCCGCGCCATGAAATCTGTCATTTCGGTCTAAAGTGGCGCCATGATGGCAGAAAAAGCGAAAAGGCGTTGAAGTACCCAATGGACAAACGACAAGCATTGCAAACATAACATCATATTTGGAATGATTTTAAATATAATTGAGTGCACATTAACACGTGTGAATGTTTGCAATGGAGTCCTTAACGTGCATGTTGCAAAGACATTAAGATTGGTTACGCTTTTCCATTTGACTTTCCATGTGGAAATTGCGTTTTGTCATGAAAGAAGCTCTGAACCTTTTGAGGTTATTAGGTTATTATAATCGCTTTTTCTCTTAAAGAGTTTTGTTTTGACGTTTTATTAGATCTAATGTAAACATGACACGTGAGAACCAAGCTTCGATGTGGGCTGAAATCTATATTTATTTACGTAGGTTTTCAATTAGGAAATACTAACATACATTGTTGGACTTATCCTACAATGTATGTAAGGCTTTCTTGTACCACTACTGTAGTACAGCATCCATCATCTTGTGCACTGTTAACAGCAGCGAAGTTCTTGAAACTAAGACACTTTGGGCTTTGAGTCACATCACCCAATTAAATGTTTCTGTAAGTACCTACTGCTATTCCATTAAATTTTAATTAACGCATGGATCCTTCGTACATTTTTACTAGTTTGTAGCATGTTGTTTCAGATTATTATATTCTTTGGAGATGAATAACTATTTCGAAAAACGAAAAATAAAAGCAAATTCACGCTAAACTCTTTGGTACTTCTCTTACGGCCAAAATTAATATCGCAGGATTGAAGTAGAATTTTGACATTACGTGTATTAAAATTACTGTCAAAAGGTTCATCAATCCATGGATTTTAGATCGTTAAAAAATATAATTGGAAGATATTAGGTCAATTCACATTGTTTTTAGCACTAGTTATAACCAACATTGTAGAATATCTAGCAGACAACGAATATTTAGCTACATAAAGCATTGTTCTAAGACAGATAGATATAAGTATTCAAGATTCACCTCGGGTTAGTGGGCTGAGTTTGAGTTGAGCCGGCTTTTTCGTGGACCATTGAACATTAGGCCGTTTCCACACGATGTGGTAAACTCTCCTTCACCCCAACTATTTTGCATTTGATGACTTTTGAAACTCGATCTACCTATGTCCCTAGCTACATTTATTTTTTTTATTTCTTTAAAACTGTTAGATAATGATAGCAGATAGGAGTCTTTTTGTAAGAAATGTTTAGGGTTTTGATTATACCGGGTTTTTTCACTGAAAAAAATGTTCTGAACTTATTGGGGCAATTTTTAAAACGCATGTTTTAAAATCATTTTTAGTAGTGAATATAAGCACAGTTACCCAACTCCGGAAAACATAAAGAAAGCAAAAAGTGCACCTATCTTTTTGGCTATAGTATTTAAACGTTATCATTAAAATTACACTCATATTATAGAAAACCTTGTAAAGTCAATTATAATATCTGTTGTTATTAGATGTGTTTTTAATTAAAATTTCAAAAATTGTTTAGGATTTATTTGAAAATAACTGGATACACAAAGAACATTTTTTTCTGTCTGTTTAAACAAGCTAATCCATAACAAGTACTGTTTCGGAAAACTGTAAACGGAATTTCATGAGATCATTGGGGTCACGCGTAAATTTAATTTGAAGCAACATTTACTCTTTATTACATCGAAATCGACTGAAGGGACGAAATAATATCCTTAAATTATGAAACGCCAGTTATTAAAAATAACGGTCAAGTACGACTAGGTTGCGCGCACCGAGGGTTTCGTAGTTTATGCTTAATTTAAAATATTCCATCGCGTAACATTTTTTGATGAGGTTTGTGCGTATGTATAGACCATAACCTAGACGTAGGTATCTTAACCAAAATGCATGATCTGCGGTTCAGCTCACGGCTGCAAACATTTGTGAGCCGGAGCTGCGAACCGGTTCACAGATCAGCTCAAGTATTGCAGACCGAGTATCTACGCCACTACCGCTCCGCAGTTCGACAACGACTCAATATGACAGAATAGATCACAGATTGTAAAATAATAAGAGAGCCGTGAGCTGTTTAGTTTGCTCTTGAGCCGCAGCTCGACAGTTCAAGTAGGTGTGATCTGATCTGTTGAACCGGTTCAGAGCTGAGTTAGACATGCCTACCATACTCTGCTTTAACAACTCATCGAGCGTATTTATATTTGTAAATTACTTTCATCGGAATATATTCTTCATAAACTAGATATATAAGATCTGACTAATTTTATCTCTTAAGTAAAAAACACACTTCTAAAGCTTCACTTCGATTCCTTAATAGGTCGGAGGCTAACAAATCTCGATTTATCATTGTATTAAACATGATTTTTCATCTCGGAAAATGAAATATCTTCTGAAAATTTGTTGTTTGTTATTTGGGATTTCTTTTAGTCATTTGTTTAATAATCCGATCATGTCGCATTACTCAAGAAACAATTTATTATGTCTTTCTTTTTGAAATAATATGAAAGGGATCCAAGGAATCACTTTATTGTCTCTTCATCTGAATTTTTATAAGGTATGGAGTCTTGGAGCGACATATAAAAAAACATCGTTGGCTTAATATCGAGTTTAATAGAAGACTGAAACAAAATGAGTTATTTTGTAAATTACTTTAACAAATCAGTGGAACAGGTGAACGTGCGACGTTCTAATGAAACGAGGTTAGCCTAAAAAATAATAATTCCGAGGTTTATTCTAACATAATATACAACTCCTTAACATAATTTATGCCAACATAGATTCATGGTTTTATTAATCTTAATAATCTTAATAAATTTAAGTTTTTATATAGTGTAATTAATTTAATAATAAATAAACTGAGACAGTATGGGGAAAATTAAACTAAAAGCGATACAGAAAAGCTTTTAATTTATTCATTGTATGAGAAGACCGTTCTAAGCAGCCGAAGGAAAAACCATTGTGTAAAGAATTTGCCCTTATCCGTGACCATGTTTATGTAAAAATAGGATAAAATATGAGCTTATGTGTAAAAATAGCTTAGAGTCGATCGATTTTGCAACTGTATCTAAATCCATTCAGCCGGTCAAGCATTAGTATAGTATTGTACCTATTAACCGTTTTGATTGTAATATATTTATGGTTTGGCGGGGATTTATAATTTCATATGAATTATATTTTAAAAGCATGGGATTCTATTTTAGGATTTCCACGTTCGTCAAAATCCGTTGTTAAGTGTTTTGTTACTATAATATATTAATCTTTATGGTTAGCGTGGACACAATAAGATACAAGTAGGTACAAACGACACGCCATATCAACGACGTATACGAAGTGAACACTACAAATGAATGCACGGGACGTTATTGGTTTCAACGCTTCCGTTCCGGAAATTTTGATCTGGAGAATGAACCCTGTGGTCGCCCGAAAACTATGGTTGACAACGACGAATTAAAGGCTATTGTGGAAGCTGATGATAGTCAATCAACGCCTGAGATAGCAGCAACAATATTGGTTCATTTGTATCAAATTGGCTAAGTAAAAAGCTTTGTAAATCGGTGGCAAAAAACCTGAATGGCCCCCTGAATCCCCAGCACGACGTACGCGTCGAAGCATGCTTTTCCGATACAAAAATTAGGGAATTTAGAACGGCTTTGTTACTTGCTAAGAAAAATGGATTCATTATGACATACGTGTTCATCTTGTTAGCTGGAACCTGACTCAGCACCAAGACAAAGCCCCAAACGAAAACTCACTCTTAGAAAACTGATGTTTGGTGGTTTAGTGCTGGCGTGCTTCATTGGAGCTTCTTACCATATGGTATAAATATTTCTGCGGATATGCACTATGAACCATTTTGTTCAGTTCACCATCATTATGGTGAAACTTTTTTGGTGAACAATTTTTCTCCAGAATTTGGATAACTTCTTTGAAGGTAAAATATCCAATATCCAAGAGACAGTATGAATTCCTTTTGAAGCTATTATTGGCAAAGATGCATCGACAGCATGGATGATTACTGTGATTAATAGAACGGAGATTTCATAGTTAAATAATTTATATTTTCCGTTATATCATTTGACGATTTGTAGCTCTGTTTTCAGTGTATTTAGGTTATTAATAGAACAGTTTACTTAGGTACAAGAGTTACATTGCCATCTTCTCGTTTTAAATTATTTATGATCCACAAACCGTGTGTGTTATGACCATCAAAATTAACAAGGCAGAACAGAAATGTCTACCCTCATTTAAGCAAGCGTGACGTTACGTTTCAGGATTATCATGTTAATAATATTAAGGACCTTTAGTGAAATTTAATTACTAAATCGTAATGAAACGTGAATAAGAGCACATAGTTTTTATAATGCATTTTTTTTTTGTTATGTACTAGCTTTCCCCCGCGGTTTTACCCGTGTGCCCGTGGGATGTCACATATATTATACATAAAAACCTTTCTCTTCAATCATTCTATCTATTAAAAAAAACCGCATCAAAATCCGATGCGTGGTTTTAAAGATTTAAGCATACATAGGGATACAGGGACAGAAAGCGACTTTGTTTTATACTATAAGACCTTACTACTGAACAATGTAAATTTTTCGTCGTTTTTTACAAAAATTAGGAGGTACGAGATTAAGTCTCCTTTTCGGTGTGCTCATTCCCTTCTCTTCTACTCTTCATTTTTCCATATTTAAGTGTACCGATACCAATTTTATTTTTCTAATAAATACCACAGATTTGTATTGGGTTTAGCGAGTGATTTTGAGTTACATAAAAGACACAAAATAAAAATTATAATTATAAATAAAATGACTCCAAATTAGGTACGACAAAACAAGTGGAACCCTAAAATTACTAAAAGAGCTCATGGAGCAATTTTGACACAAATATGAAGTTAAAAAGCTGATCAAGTTGTATAAAAGATCGCATACTCGGTGCACAAGTCAATTCTGCACAAGCTATTTATTTTTGAAAGAAATTCAGATAATTGCATATATCTTGATTATTTTGTGTTTACCACTTATTGACAATCGAGGCGATAAAACGTTCAAATTGTTCGCCACAAAAGTAAGTACTGACTGTCACTTGTCTTTGGATATGGTTAACGGAATTACCTCATTGTTTGCTCCTGCGAGGGAATATGCAAGAGTTTTCTTACTTTTAGTTCTTGCATTTCTCACTCTTGGAAATCTTTGCTACGTGCCGTGCAAGTACTTAGTAAAAGTTTTCAACTTTAAACTTGATAATAATTCTTCTTAGTTGCCTTTTATATATGGGTTCAACATGTTTAAACTAGAACGAACTTAATTTCCTCCTATTTTTATTATTGGGCCTAAATTATATGCTGTAAAGAACATGGAGTTTAGATATTTTGCTACTTGAAGCATTAATGATGAATAATGGACGGGCTTTGAATATTGTGTGAATATTCGGCGAAGTTTCTGTGTATAAACCTCAAACTGTAGCGAGGTATTTCCCTGCATGGAATGTTAAATTGAAAGTGATGAAACTAGTGCATAGTTTCCATCGAGTAGAGTTTGATTGATAAGGGTGAGGGCGGCGAGGCGCGGCTTGAGGTCACGTGCGCGCGCTTCGACGCGCGTGATTCCGAGATAGCTATATCTTCATGAATCGTGCTAGGCTATTTCTCAACATCTGTTCCGTTTTCAGTATGACATGACTTCCGATCAAAACACGAGAGTCGTATCATACTTTAACTTACAAGGACGTCATATTTTATTTAAATACATTGCTGTGCACAAAATAAACACCAACGATATCTTTTAGCACTAATGTGATTGTGTAGGTACTCCAGGGTTTAATATCCTTAGAATTTTGAATAAAATACAGATTAAAATTTAAGCTGAAACAGAATTATTTCTGCTTTTATAAGTTGAATATGCTTATCACCCCATTTTGTGTTCATCGCTGAAATCTGGATACAGTGTTAGTAACTTTAGAACTAAAGACTTTAGTCTTTTAGGGAATTCAGCCAATTTTTTTCAGCAAGTCAAACCAGTTGTTTAAATAACTCTGGCTCTTTCTACGTAAAAATAACAATTATATCAGAAAATTAAAATTATTTTTAAATATTTTATTTGTTTATCAAAATCTAATCTTCTATCTGGTTCACCATAATGTAAAAATATTGCATAATGTAACGATATTGCTTTCAACTGCTCAAGTTTAATTAATAAATAGTACATATAAAACATAAATAAATTTCTATTAGAATTACAGTTTTCGGACCTCTAACATAGAAGCATATTTTACTTTTAATGCAGGGGTGGGCATCCTAGTGTACCTAGTGGGATGAAGTTGGAATTTTACCGTGAATGTATTGCATGTTTATTTATGCTTGCATCAGTGGCCTTAGGGGCTGGCGAGCAGGGAAAATGCCCAGGGCTTCGGTCGTCTAGGGGCCTCGGGATACAACTCCAGTGAAACGTTGACATTATATAGAAAAAGATAATACTAAACATACAATTTGCATTTTAATAGATCACAATTGTATTAAATAAATTCTACGGCTGTGGGGATAGAAAAAGAGATGAAGGTTATTTGAAAATACGTTTCGCTGGTCTCTCGGTTGGGAATTAAGATTTATGTATTAGGAGTTCCGTTAGTTTTGAAGGTAGTATCACTGTAATACGGATTTTGAAATGTAAACCCTAAATGAAGTAATATAAGGGTTGAAAGTTTGTATAGGTTAGGTTTGGTTTTTAGGAAAATTTGTGTTTTTGAAGTTTTTAACACTGTCAAACAAATAATAAAACCTTTTGAAAAATCCAAGTTTGAATGTATTGAAAATGTTATTCCATCGTCAATCTTGTTTTTAACACTTATTTTTTGATGTTAATAATGAAATGTAAAGTACATACCTACATAACGTTCTCATGTTATCCCCCAGGGTGGTGAAGTTTGTTGAGAGAAAACGTATTAGTTTGGTGGAGTAACCTTGAAGTCCATATAAATATTCCTTAAACCAAATACATAGACCTACCTGTCTTACAGAATTCCTATTATTTCGTTTTATTTGATCCGACTTCGTGTTTCCATGAAGTTAGCCGATAGAGCAGAAAAGGTAGGTATGTATAGGCGATAGTATTTCTAGGAACGCGGAGAAACCTGTCGATGGAAAGCTAGTTTCCTATAAATCTTCTATTATATTATTTATGAAATCAATTTCTCATCAATCATCAGAAATACTTACTTTCAATTGAAATACTTTACACAAAGGACAAAGGCTTCGCAAAGATCTCCCGCCCAGACCCTCGCCCTACTACTAAACAATAATTTAGTATGTTATTGAATTCTTTAAAAGGATTAATTATTCAGAAACCAATAATGATGAAAAATGAAGAAATGGTGAACAATAGAAAAAGAAGTACTTGTACCTAGACAAATAATATGAAACTGGCTTCATCCGTTCATCATACGTTTCTGGGGGATGCTACATTTTCCCGGGATAATAAGTAACTATGTGTTAATTTAGGGCATACTATCGATGTTTTGCGTGAAAGAGAAACAAACATCCATGCACCACTCCGTCCATTCTCACAAACTCGCATTTATAATATTAACAGAATCAAAAAATACGACGAGCTTTTTTAATTTACAGAACGTTATTGTGCCTTCTGAATAATTTCACCATCGCTCCGTTTATTTCGACATATGTTCTCATATATAAGTTCGACTTATTCATTTTATTTTAAATATTTAATCGCCTAAATGCGTCACTGGGAACAAGTGATGTGTAAGTGACACGCAGAGGGCGGCGCGTCGTGCCCTATGCGCTCTCTTTACATCGATCAAGTTAAGTCATGGGCTTTTTGATGGGAACTTCAAAGCGATGATAGCCCAGTTGGTAACGTCGAATGCCGTGACGGGAGCCATGGGCTCAAATTCTATAATTGACTTGGGCTTTCGGTTAAAGAAAAACATAGTGACGAAACCATAGCACGGTGGAGTACCCGCCTGGATGGCTGCCACCCTCAAGTTGAGAATTTGCAGCCTCTCTCTTCTAGGTTATGTGTGCTCACCACTTGCAGCCACATCATGAGTTTCCATGGTGAGATTGTGAGAGTGAAACAAAGAAAAAGAACTTGGCGTTCGTTTTCTATCTTTCTATTTTTTTTATACAATAAAGGTCAAAACCATTAAGCCAGTGAAGTAAAAGAAATAAATGCGTCTATACTGACTTTTTAAGTTATTAAAGAAAATAGGTTTTGTTTACCATTCTTAAAATTAAGAAAGAGTATTAACGTCTTTTCACCGTATTAACACGGAATAGAAATTCCGTGCGATTTAAGGTTTTTCTATAAATAATGATATTTGGATCGCGTAAATATGCAATTACTGTAATATATTAACAAAGGTTGCCTGTAAGAATCGCCATCTATTTTATTTATTATTGTTTAGTATTTGTTTGTATGTGTCTCATTGTTTTATTTACGTAGGATGATATAAATCAGTAAAATTAAACAGGGTATTAAAGCTTGATGCCTAAACATAGAAGCATTTTTTATATCTTTTTTACTATATGAAACTTTTTTAATGAATCCTTGCCAATTAGAGTTTTTATTCTATGAAAATTTATTTACCTTTGAAGGATTAAAAGAATAATAGGGATAAATTGTTCCCGCACCGGCAACCCTGTGCGGATGACGTCATCAAAATCCCGCACCGTACCATACGCATCGAATTCGCAGAATCTGATAATGTTATTCACACACCTACCTATATTCACTGAAATGCGAGCCGTGTGGCGCAGCTATGTACGAATCGTTGATAAATAAATATAATTGCATATTGTGCCTTTGCCAGTTGCAGTTTTAATACAATTACGATAAATTGTCCGTTCTCTTAGGGCAGGAAAAATAGCAAACTTTAAATAAAGAAATGTAGAAATTCTGTTTCAATGATTAAAAATATTTGTTGCAGATCAGGAGAAATACTTAGATATTAAATGTACATGTTTAAAGATAAAATATAAATGTTCTGATCATAGATATAAGTTAAAATACCTAGAGCTTTGATATATGTAAATATAAAATCGTTTGTGGTATTTGTTATTAAATTTCTACAATTTATATTATTTTAATTAAACTTTTAATAAGCATGTCGACTACTAAGCTTAGAAAGTTCACCTATAGCATTTTCATTATTAAGTCTGCTGTAAGCTTATTATTACCAAGTTAAAAGCGGCCACTGAATAAGCAACCAATCAAAGAGATACAGTAAAAAAAATGTTGACTACTCCGCTTTATTATCAAAAATTATCATTAAGGACAAGTTGACGGATGCTTGACGCTTTATTGTGTAATTCATTTGTATAGAATAGATGCGGGCAGAAACCGCCGCGGTAAATAATGGAATGTCGGAGTCCCACATCTCGTGTTGTGTTCGCACCACCAGATTATTGTGCAATAAGTTTGTCTTGCTTCTCGTTACGCTCTAACTGAATACGAATAGCAAACTTTGTTATTACTGCACTGATACTGGAAGCATGTTGCACTCGTCTGCTAAATTCACCTTGTTAAATTTAGCATTTGTACAATATGCATTTATATTACTAATTTCCTAAAATTGCTTGGTTACTATTTCCATTTAACGGACAAACTATATATATATAGATATTGATGGCAATACGTTGGTAAATATTGAAATTACAAAAATTAGTTATGGTTCTATATAATTTGCGACTATAAGCTTGTAAAATTTTAAATAGAGCTACACTGAAGGCCGATTTATGCCCAGAGCTAGAGCCTGTTTTACAGTTGGCCACTTAATTATACTGGGACTCAGTTAGCCATGGAACGGGCTGTGCACAGAATTTCTTCTCGTATCTTGTTTCAGCCGTAATGGAATTTATGGAAGAACCAAAGTTGCTACACTGGCAATAAGCGAAGTAGAGAAGGTATCTACAATGAAAGTGGAGGCCTATGATCGACATGGATATATTTTGCCAAAATTTTATCTTATTATTTACTTGTCTCATCATATCTTAAAAATATCGTAGCATAAGTTGTGTCCACTTCGTTCTGTACTAAAAGAAACGGCGTACAGATTAGAAGGTACTCTGGATTAACACATACAATACTTTTTATGCCTCTAAATGAGATCCCTTAGGAGCGAGTAAAACCGCGAGTCGGAAGTTAAAATGAAATAAAGTTGATGGGTCTATTGTTGGAGTGGATTTTGATAACACTTATTTGATTAGTGTTAGGTTATTTTTCAACGTGTTTTCCATCCGAATAATTTTACTGTTACTATTATAGAAACCAATAACCATTCCACAAACGCGTCGATTGAAATTTATTTCTGTTCATCTATATAGCCAGTGTACAAAATAAATTTACTGTTAACATAAACTGTTGGCTATTGTTGGAGTTGAAATATTATTCTGACTTTTTATATAATCGACGTTATCTGACGTTGTAGAGCTTTTTTATGCCTATAGATTAAAAATATGTGTTTCAACATAGTAATTTTTTTTTATATGTAAATCTAGTGGAGTTTGTTGAGAAAAGGGTTTCGGTTTAACATGATATTTTGCCTTGTTTCAGGGATTACGGTGTGCGCCGTGTGTCGTTCACAATAACTAGCCTCGTGACATTTGCGTGACTGCCCCACAATCATGTACACTATAACCATCATAATGTTACCGATGACAATCAATTATGAATAATAAACAATAACTTCAAAGTGTTTCTTGTTGTAGTGTTAGAACTGAATAAAATATACTAGTAGGTTGCCTTCAGCGCTGTTTCATCTACTCGCAGTATCAGTGCATTGTGCTCCAAAACTGCAGCTTTGCGAATGTTTAAAAGGCATTTATTTTTATGGTAAGTTCACTTTTTTTTAGAGTAATATTATTGTAGGTTGATAAATTGAACTGTTAATAATCTCAATGTTAATTCTGTTTGTAACAATATCGCACCCTCAGTACGATAAGGGCTTTACTCAACATTTTGCGAAATGGAGTTACGATCATAGAGACTAAACAAAGTACGCTCTATCCGATGAAAAGTAAAACATTGTCAATTTAATGATAGAATAAGCATACCGATACTTCAGCCTCTTTAACACCGCTCAGTGCGAAAGTGACCCAATAAGAGATGTGCCAAAAGTGTTTTTTTGAGTTTTGTCCCTATCGTTCTGAGGGTGCGATATGTGAATATGAATTTCCTTACGGTAATTATGCTTTCACAGTTTCGTACTCAACAGGACCTTATCACTAATAACAGACCTACGGATTCACAAACTACAGGCTGTTTGTGTTTAAATCATGTATTTCAATGAAATTCGGCACACAGACAAAATATATTCTGAATGTAAATACCGATAAAAAGTTGTAGTATAGAGTAAAATATTTTACCCTGGGGTAACACTGTCCATTAGAAAATTATTCAAATAGGAAATTAACTTTCACCCTGCAAGCTCATTAGCTCATATATTTGAAGCTGAAATGCTCCAATATGCAGTTTTTTCAATTGTTTTTTTTGTTGAAATTTGGTAAGTTTAATACAGATTTTAGTAATTAATAAAACTCTAAGTAGTATAAGACAATAACACATTTTCTGTCTGTTTGAGCTTAGTTGTTTTAAAGCACCTATGCAATCGATTTTGATGGGGTTTCCACCATTATTTATAAAATTCCCTACGGAAGATTTATGCGTTTACGCAAAATTGAATTAATCTTTGCAGGCGAACTCAGGGCAGGTCGCTAGTTACTTATAAATTGCTATTTGACAGATCACTTCTAGTTGGATGGCACTTGAAACATTAGGAAATTACAGGTCAAAGATATATTCTGGGTTTGAGTACCCGATTGGAAAATTGAATTCCTCGGATATGAAATTTAATCAAATATCTTTAAAACAAATCAATAAACCATGCTCCTAGAAAACCCATGAACTACATTTTTTTTTGGAAAACCAATACGTAATACGCACACAGTTTAAAATTTGACGAAATCCATATCCAATAATTTTTCGTGTAAATAAGCTTTTTTATTTCGAATAAATAAATAGCTCAAAGATTAGCTGAAGTGGCTATGGGCTGGTCACATCTGCCGTTGAACCGATAACCGTTGGGGTAGACGCCTTCTAGAGAGGAGATAGGCTGATGTTGATGATGAAGCTTTTTTAATTTCACTGATTTCTACTAATTGACTTTTCACTGAAAGAGCTTGCTATGAAGATTATCAACCGCAGTACGTAACGTCAGATAGGTAGCCATTTTCGTTGATCGCGATGCAACGTCGAATAGTATCTGGCTACAAGCCCATGACTAATGCATATGGATCTATGTGAGACGGTCGATAACAATGTTATACACAAGGTAATATACCAAGAGATGAAGTTCTTGTTTGGATTGCCATGTTTCTATTGAGGTATGCCAAAAGGTACACAAATAGCTATTTAGGATAATGGTGCTATCTATAAAAAGTATCGGTCGCGTGTTGAACCGTTGTTGTTATTTTTAGAGGTTTATACGACTGATAGATAGGATACTGATCAGTATAAATAAACAAAACTTGTTTCCGTGCAAGATTAATAAAACTTAAAGGGAGAAATATAGCTTGTACGAAACATTTATGTGGAAAACGATTCTTGGTGTGATTTTTTTTATATTTCCGAACCTCTAGGGCAATGGGAACTTATTGTTTGTATAGGAAAATATATTGCGTAGGTCGATCATTTCGAAATTTGATGTAAATACAGTTTTGATATAGAAGTGCTACAAATAAAGAATTGTCCGAATATCAACTCCTGAGAGGGTTTTTTGTTTTTTGGAAGGGACGAAGGTGTTGGCCTTAGATGGCTCTTACACCCGTACGCGGACAATTCCGGCGAGCGCTGGGGGCTCTCAGCCGAAATCCTGAGAGGGGAAGCTGCAGTTAGTATATAAATTTTTGTGGATAAGAATGAATGCGAAACTTATTTAATTCAAACTCACGACTCAAAAACTATATAAACTTATTTACGAAAAATCCTTTGGAAAAGTACTGGCCATTTAGAAAATGTAGGTTAAAAGTAAATTAACTAATAATTGTTCAAATTTAAGAATTTTAAACAAAAAAGCTTTCAAAATAAGGATAGTTGTAATCCACTGTATTTTTTGTTACATGCAACTGCTGGTTCAAAGTAAATTTAGGTACTTATGTGGAGAGCGGCTCGGAAGAGTACAAGTGGTGAAGGCTTTATTCACTGCTCCGACACGCGGAACCGTTGGCTGCAAAATATAAATTGCACCCGCTTGAAATTACCTTTTCGTTTTATGACACAAACGAGAAAAAAGTAATGCACCATCCGCGCCTCATCGCCCCATTTTCCACTACACTTTTTAACACATTTATATAGATAATTATTATAACATGTTTACGGTGTGATGACAAATATGTTTGGATACTCAAGAGCCAGTTGGATAAACAATGTTTTATTTTAAAAGTTAATTTGTGTATTTATGTACAACAAGTATAATGATAACGCTCTTACTTTAAACCCTTTGGGAACTACTAGATTTAATATTGACTTGAATTGAAATTTGCTGGTAGTAGAACGAAATAAAAAATATTTATATTGTTATTGGATATAAGGTCCTAAATCTGAAAGTGGAGTTACAACGGCAAAGGGTGTCTCAAACCGGTTTTATATATGACATCGTTTTTACTTAGACGTTGGCCTAAAGTAAAACATAATCAGTTGCTCAAAAAAAAAACAGGTTGATTGATAGTCGTTTTTAGGTATACTTTATACGACTCCTTAGGTCGAGAGGCCTGTTTTTCACGATTCTTCGGGTCATACAGTCAAATGAATTTAATATTATGATTTTAATGTGCCATGACCCGCTGTCAAGTCGAACAAATCCTAAACAAGATTTTTTTAAATTTAATATTGCGTGTTCTTGAGGCATCAAATAGTTGTATGATTTCTGTAACTGCGAGTGCCACTCACACTGGGCTGGATGTTTCCATGAAATGTTCCAGTTACCATGTAAATTAGGCTCATGATACCTCACACTATATTTAAAAGAATGATAGTGCGCTAAAAAGTTGTTTCGCGAAGGAGCCACCGCGAGCTCACTATCTGCCGTTCACAAGGGGACTCCATCACAAAACTCATTTGGCATTCAGCCACCAACAATGGCTTGTGTGAATGCGAGGCGGTTTAAAATACCTGCTTTTTTCGTGAAACGTTTCGAGCCAACTTGCCATTGCCACGTCTAAATACGAACAGGACACGCTAGATAAAATTAGCCGAATAGAATAAATTCTTATAGATAAAAGCTAATGAAGTGGACATTTCATTACTTTTTGTCTCCGACTACCTATATAACCAAAAATGTACTTAATAAGTTGCCGCGACGTGATTGTGTTGCCTAACGATATTTTTACACGATATTTAGACAAGGAAAAATGATCGTTATAAATGTCTATAACGAATATTTTATTGCACGCCCGAAAAAGTTTATAAATGGCAGGTATTAAAAATGTTACTGTTTCGAAAAGAAGTATTTATTTTTTGTCAAAGGACAACTTGAATAACTTTGATGATGATACTTTTATCAATGTTTTCTGAGCAATAAAGAAGAATATACTTTACTGGAGTTATTTTTGTAAGAAAATGTTTTTAATACGCCGTTTACATGCTACGCAGTTTAATTTGATCTAATTTGCGTTAAAATAAAGTTGTTTAAGCCCCGACTTAAAATCCCGTCTCTGTAATATGTTTCCTGCGCTGAAGCTCTTATTACAGAGCCACTGAATTGTACAGGTATTATTATAAAGAGGATAATTGAATCATTGGTTAACCTTCCCGTGCTTATAAAAGTTTTTAGTAAAGGAAACTTTATAGTATCTACCGGGATAGCTACTTCCCACCCTCAAGTTGATAATCTGACACCCAGCATCTATGGATGTTCCCGGTAGGTGTACTTGACAGGCGGATTTTGAGTGCTTAGCTTATCCCATTTTGATCTCATCATCATTCACCACGCTGACATAACGATGAAGTCAAATACACGTCTTTACATAACAATAAATTAATACTTAAACCTTTTAATTTTGTTCATATTTTAACACCGGATATATTTCTATAATATGGAATTTAGTGAATATTTTTTTTTTACTGTTACAGTTATTTGAACAAGGTCCTATTGCACACTTCACTAGTCTGTGTAGTACAAAACAGGTGCATACTTAGATGACTTAGACTTCTTACTTAAAGGTTTATATTATTTTAAATATGAACAAATTATTGGGATAAATATACGGTCGGATGGAGTGGTATAGCGAATGGTTCGTTAGTTCATCGACAGTGTTGAGCGGCGCAGTGCATCCGGCCGGCGGAAAAACTGGCGACAGCAAATACAAATCACGTTTCCTGCCGAAGGCTTCGTCGCCGCTTCGTCCCGACCCCATTCCAGCTGGGATTGCCGGGAGCCTCCTAGCACACTACGGCCTGCACTACACTGTTATATCGCATTTACAATTGCTAGTGTGTAATAGAAATTGATATAGTTTTTATGGTTCCGTAGCCAAATAGAGTGAAAATGTCTATTTAATAATAATAATAGTTTATTCTCTTCCCAGAAAGATACATACTTTCTTATTGTCTAAAATGTACATGTTATTGTTATGTATATGTTAATGTAACAATAAAAAGGAAATACATAATTATATAAAATATTTAAGTATGTATTATGAAGAAAAAGGTGGTTTATGTAGTATTTCAGTTATCTGGTTTCTTTTTCAAGTAATTTGTTGAAATATGCTCTTAGCTTCGATTTTTCAACTATGTGGAGGAAACTGGTGTTTTTTACATATTAAAATATCATAAATCAGTTTGTTCGAACATGATGATTGCATTAATAATTGATTTGGTATATCCGCAATTTTCAGTTTTAGTTCAACGACTGCTAATTATATTACAAGTTGGCATGCATAGTTCCATTCCAATGTTATGTAATACATTGTAGTCGGTAAAATTTACATTGTAATCTATATCCTCCCACTTGGTTACACAACAGGCTACAGAACCCTACATCGTAAGTGGTCTGTCACGGCCTAGGCCGGTATATTTTTACTTACACAGATAATCATTTTTTTTGGTGCAGAATTGGTTTTGAAATCATGGAGTCATACAAAGGTGACAAAATTAATTGGTACAATTTCTTTGTAGAAATATCTCGAAATCTGTAAATATATATAAATAAAAAATGTATGCTGTTCGTTGGTAAGAGAGTCACATAAATACGACAAGGTTTTATGTTCGTTATAGACGGAATACTGTTTTTAGCTTGTGACCTATACCTAACAGGCTACAAATCCTGTAACATACACAAATCCTGTACACAAAGCTACGGTTTTATTAAGAACAAACTGGCTCAGCAGACGTTGATCTACCCTTTTTTCTTTCCCTAAAAACCTTATTAAGTTAAGGTTTCGGTTTAACCGAATCGTTTTACGAACGAACACTATTTTATGTTTTAGGTACGCTATGAATTGCAATTAATTATTATTGTTTTACACCAAATTACCGAGTAATAAGTATAGTTCTGACTGTCAGAAGGACATGTCAAAAGCCAGAAGGTTAATATGCTTTGTTTGAGTTCAGAACTCTAGAGAACTAATTCGACTTCCCATTGTTGATAGCATAAGATATTGCGAACTACTTGTTGGGTATCTAAACATACAACTGCTTGTTCTATGGCTTCGTTGTCAAATTTTAATAAAGCTCCGAGCACTTTGTCATATTGTTAATTTTTAAATCCTCTCCCACTTTTTCGCTCAATCCTGAATCTCATTTGGTGCTCCACTATAAGATGGAATTATTAATGTTTAAGTGCAAATCGCGTTGTTTTCTCCGAATTAAGTACTGAATGGACAATGAGAAATTTTCGCAGTGGAAATATTTGTTGTTGTAAGACAAATATGAGGGAAAATATAAAGCCAACTGATTTCAGAGAAGAATGGAAATAAGGTTGGACTGTAAACTGTAATTAAGTTATTGTCCTACTTCTATAGTCCTGTACTATAGATTTTCTTCATATATACGTGAGATGTGGCTCGAAATAAAATAATTTCAATATAATACGCACTAATTATTATTTTAAATTTTATTTTTCTTACATAAAATTCATTACAGTGACATCTCTTTTTTCTCATCGAATAGATTCTAATGGCAGTAGAATAAGGATCTAATCCACATATTCCTATTCATAAAAGTTATTTTCAAAAAAGAAAACCTATAGTATCAGGATGTGCACCGATCTGTCAATCTATTGGCTACGTTGATATTTGGTAGGTCTGTGATTTGGCATTTTATTCGGCTTCATATTCCTGGGATAAGAAATGTTTAAGTTGCAAACAGATAGCTTCATAATTGCTTCTCAAATGAGATGATATTTGTTTATGAGATAAATCTAAGCTATATCCTATAGATCGGCTGACGTTAATTGTTTCTAAGTTGTCTTTTTACGGATATTGTGAGTATTTTTTACGGATATTGTGAGTATTTTTTACGGATATTGTGAGTATTTTTTACGGATATTGTGAGTATTTTTTTTAAATTTTAATTCAAACCGGAAAGATTTAAAAGGAATTGTTTGAACAGAGCTGGCTATTTTTATATGCTATGGTTGTTGAGCCCTCTTCCATGGTTATTCAATTAATTCACAGAACATTCAATTGATCATGTCAGTCAGTGTGGTTAGGGTTGAAGTTAGGTGGTTTTTTATAAATAAATGGTCATCTGATCGCAAACAAAGTAAGATAGCTGATATACCATTTTTATATATACTTAAATCGATAGTATACACCCAGGTACAGAACAAACATCCATGTCCATCATAAAGGTTTGTCATGGGTGGGAATCGCTACCTCGCTAACCGGCCCAGCTTTGTATGGTAATTCTAGATATTATAATAATTAACTTGGTTTAATATAAATTGATGTAAGCTGTATAAATATTGTGCTGTATTAATAAATAAATTATACCAGAGCTTCGATTCTTCACCAATAGTTTATCATACGTGTAGTATTATATCATTGAACAATATCAATAGGTCAGTATTGGATTGCTTTGAATCATACTATAATATCAATCGATAACATGTTACATTATACTGAATTGATATGTAGTGTATCGATAATTGTATTGAATAAACCTGAGCGGATAGAGTTTTGTTCAAATATTGGGTAATATAGACAGGTTACCTTGCGGACATAATTTATAAATAGTGTCAACAAAACAATGAAGTCAACTAATTTCCGTTTGCGTTCTATGTTATATGTATTAATATAATAATGATAATACATTACATACCTTTGTATATATTGTATATAACATAACATTTTTTTTATTATAGCCCCGAAACTTAACCGAAATCAAATGAGTTTCAATCAAGTGCCAAAAAAACGTTATGCTTATTTAAATCCTTTTACTCAAGAAGTACTTGGAAAAATTAAAAACAAAAGATGTCGTGAAAAAGGGCACACTTTTATTTTATCAAAATTTGAATATTCGCCTGATTGAAAAACAAATAAAACGCGTGCGTGAGATTTCATTATGGTTCCTAAATGGAAAAACTGTGTACGGTTTGTGTCATCGCATATTCATGGGACATTTTCGTGAATCGACCTCTCAAGATTTGCGCACCGACAGAGTAAACAACGTCTAATGGAAGGATTTCAGCAGGTTACGTGACATTTTTAAACAGTAGGTCGCTCTTAATTTATTAATGTTAACGGAAATTGCGTTAAACTAAGTCTAGGTTGAGTTGAATCGCAATTAGGGTCGGCGGTAGATCCCTCTGATCTCACACGCAACGGATCAAAATACAAAGTATTTAAATAAATAACATAAACCAGCGTATACGGATAGATACGGGAGTTTAATGTATAAAGCTCGTTAAAATTGTTTCTTCTGTTATCTCTTGTGTATGCAAAGTACTCTCATAATTGTTAACATAAAGGTGAACTTATCAAAGTAAAGCGCTACAGTTAGTTGCCGAGCGTGCGATAATTTTTCACGGAGGCGCTTGTTAAACTTTTATCAGAAGGTAAGTTCAACGGAGCGTCCCGCGTTAGCATTCAGAAGTCATGGCTTATTGCGAACTTTCCAGCTCAGGTAGCTGCAGAATAGGTCTTTGTACGTAAGTATAGATACTTATTGTGTGTAGGTAGATAGTAGAGGTACAGAGGGAGGTTCGAGTGGGGTGTATCACCACTTGGCGCTGTTTGTGTAGCCCGGTCAACGACATTCAACACCATTGCTATTTGACATGAAAAGAAACCGAACGATAACGTAGCTGTTTCGGCTGTGAGCCATATTTTATCCGGACCATTTCGATCTTTCACGGAGTATTACTCGACTACGTAAGGGAAAGAAGAATCGACTGGGTTGGAATGTATGTTAAGAAGGGTCATGCCCTGATACAAGCCAGTTGACATACGGAGCTTATTGCTTTTTATACCTTTAAAAGAGCCAGTACTTTTATTAATAAACTAGAGCGATTGAAGGAATAAACCAAAGAAAAAAGTAAGTAATCCACTTAATATACAGCGTCAGTCTGTGCAGTATTCCATTTGTGTTTGTTAATTAGGTAAATACATGGATTTTGTTTTCGCAACTACATCCCTGCTTATATATGTATAAGTATATAATGTACAATTGTACAGTAATAATTAACTACTTTTGTATTGTGATGCGTCGTATTATGGAAATATCCAGTAGTATTTCATTTGCGCATTAAACCGATTTAACTTCGGCTCAATTCCACTAAATAATTAATTAACCCGAATAGCTTAACTAATTAGATGGTGCGGCTGAAACAAATTGGTTTAAGTACTACCTACCTATAATGTTACTTTTAGATATGAGATCCATATGGGAGAAGCTTTTGTTTGTATTAATTAGACTTCACACGCGATATTTGGTTATTATTTATCTTAAATCTAGATTTCCCTGTCATTCACTCCGGTTCACATGTACTGATAAGGTTTACAGACCAATTCATTTTGATTTATGTTAGGTTTTTTAATGAGGGCAACGTGAAACTTAAATATAAGTGTACCTACTGAATATTTTTTTACGTAGAACAGATTTTTGAAACAACAATATTTATTTCTCTACAAAATACCCCATTTACTTAACAATGAGGTTTTAATGTAACAAATGGAAAAATATCACAAAATAAAGTCTTACCCTCAATTATTATTCGAATTGTGAGAATCATGCGTTGTGCATTTCAGATTCGATAAATCTCTCGCGACACAGTTCGAATGCATTGTTCGTACTGAAAAGCAATTCCTATCAACTTCAATATTCGGCCGGAGTATAGAAGGCAAGGCAAAAATGCTAGTGTTTTTTTTACCTGCTGGTTTGCATACCTGAAATAATTTAAATCTTTATTTAGCTGATGGAAGGTCTGAATGCGAAACGTGTCTCGTTAAAATTCTAGTATTGACCAAACGTAAATATTTTCTTTATTTACCAAATTAGAAATACAATATTGCATGCAATTGAAATCTCAACGATATTAGATTCAACAATGTGTGGTTTTAATTTGTATAACTATGAAATAAGATAGGAATTGCACTTTGCTTTACTTGTACCTTAGAAAAGAGCCGGTAGTACCTACCTACGAGGTCCCATTAAGTTTGCATACTTATCTTGTCTGTGGTCAGTAAATATCTGATTTATTTCTATGTTTCTATGTTACGAAGGATAAACCAAGATATATTACTTAAAGATCCCCCGACAATACTGCAAGAGAACCGAATCACTTTCTTACAAACTCTATTATTTGTTTAGTGTTAAATTAATAAAGTTTCATTTTTAATACTGCTTCTTTGAATGGAGGTGCTCTATTCTTCATTAACGTTAGGATAAGTTTATGAGACAGTTAATTGTTTCTGGACTTAGATGAAAAGTTTTGCATTGATCGAAATGTAGTTATTTCTTTACGTCTTGTAATAATATTACTCAAGGTAGGTATGAAGGTAACTTACCACTTGAGTGTTAATTAATTACCAATATCTTTAGGTAACTTTAGGCGTCCACTACTGGACATAAAATACACATTATAAGTACACCACATGACCGATGAAATCTAGAGTAGTAGAGCTCTTAGTGCAGAGTTCGTCCGGGGTAGTACTACCACCTTTCCCATTTCCGTATTACTTTACCTGTATTACTGTGTATCGATTAGAAAAGTAAAACCTTTGAAGTTATAGGTATATGAGACATCACGTCTTAGTGTCGAAAACGCATTGGCAATGCCCCTGGTATTACAAATGTTTACAGCCGGCGGTGACCACTTACCATCAGGTAGGGCGTCTGCATATATGCGGGGAATATGGTACAAAAAAAAAAACAAAGTAGAGTATAATAAAAATAGAGGTCATAATAAAGTAAGTGATTATATCGCTAAAGCAATTCCTTTTAGTCATTTTTTGGGTTTCAGGGTACAATAATACTTCCGCAAATCTTAATAAAGAAACTATTATATTATGTCTTGTATGAAGGTTTATTGTCCGGGATTTGCGATAATTTTAATAGAGCCTGTCCTACTAAAATAGTGAAGGTAAATAGTAAAATGGGATTTAGTGACTGGGCTACTAAAGGTATTCGTAAGAGCAGGGATAGGTTGTATGAACTTTATCATTTAAAATCTCTAACTCATAACGAGGAATTTCATAAATATGTTAGAAACTTTTCAAAAACATTCAAGTTAGTGTGTAATCAAGCTAAATCTCACTTTATATGTAATAAAATAGGTAATGCGAATAATAAAATAAAGACAGTCTGGAATGTTATTAATACGGAAACTGGTAAAATTAGAAATAATAATGAACAGGTAACTCTTAAAATTAATGATAAAATTTTAACGAATAATTTAGATGTAGCCTGTGCTTTCGAAAACTTCTTCACGAGTATACCTGGTAAAACTACTAAAAGCCTTAAATCATGTCCTATAGTAGCGGAATCTTTACTCAAACAGCATATTCATAATATATTTCCTAGTTTTAAATTTGAGCATATTAATGCTAGCGATATCTTAAATACTTTTAATTCGCTCAATATGAAAAGTACTGAAGATTTATGGGGCTTATCAGTAACAATCGTAAAATCAATAATAACAGTGATTGCACCGGTTTTGTCAAATATTTTTAATGAATGTATTGATCAGGGTTGTTTTCCTGATTTGATGAAATACAGTAAAATAGTACCTATTTTTAAGTCCGGTTGTAAGGAGAATCCTTCTGATTACAGACCAGTTTCCGTTCTGCCAGCACTTAGTAAAATTTTTGAAAAACTGCTGCTTAATCAAATGTTAGGTCACTTTACTAAGCATAAGATATTGCATGGTCATCAGTTCGGTTTCACGAAGGGAAGATCTACATCCGATGCGGCAGCAGCATTGCTGAGACACATTTATGGCGCATGGGAGGATTCTCAGGATGCGATTGGCATTTTTTGTGATCTATCCAAGGCTTTCGATTGCGTTGACCACCGTACGCTACTTCTAAAACTTGACTACTACGGAATTCGTGGAACTGCTCATGATCTTGTTTTATCTTATTTATCAAATCGTCAACAAAAGATAGGGATTACTGGCACAACATCCAAGGGCTCTTTAGTCGAAATGGGGGTACCCCAGGGTTCAATTTTAGGTCCATTTTTGTTTTTAGTCTATATAAATGACTTGCCATATGTTGTAAATGATCTCACAGATATTGTCTTGTTTGCTGATGATACATCATTAATTTTTAAAGTTGATAGAAAAGACAAAGATCTAACTAAAGTTAATCATACTATGTCAATTGTCTGTGGGTGGTTTGCTACAAATAATCTATTACTAAATTCAAAGAAAACTAAATGCTTAAGGTTTTCTTTACCGAATGTAGCACAAGTAGATAGCCAAATAATAATAGATGGGAGCCATATTGATCTTGTTAATAAAACGGTATTTTTGGGTCTTACATTAGACAATAAATTGCAGTGGGGACCTCAGGTTGATACTGATGCTGATAGCTGCTAAGTTAAGTTCGGCTGCATTTGCTGTTAGGAAAATTAAACAATTGACGAATGTTGAGACAGCCAAATTAGTTTATTTTGCATATTTTCATAGCCTCTTGTCCTATGGTATTTTATTTTGGGGAGCAGCAGCGGATATAGAATCAATATTTATTATACAAAAAAGAGCAATTCGTGCAATTTACGGTATGGGTCCCCGTGAATCATTAAGAGATTTATTTAGGGAAATAAATATAATGACATTGCCTTCATTATATATTTATGAAAATATAATGTTTATACGTAGAAACATAGGAATGTTTGAGTCAAAATTGGATATCCATAATATTAATACAAGACAAAGGGAGAAGTTAGTTGTTCCATATTTTAGACTAACTAAAGTAAACAAGTCATTTCTTGGTAATTGTGTTCGATTTTATAATAAGATACCGCTTTCAGTAACCAAAATGTCTGATCATAAATTTAAAAATTATATTAGGAAAGTTTTGAAAGAAAAAGCGTATTACAAGGTGGTTCATTATATTGAAGATAAAAATGTATGGAAATAGCTGCTCTCTGCACAGTGCACCTCTAATTTTCTTGTTTAAGTTGTAAGTAATTATTGTCATTTTCTATTTTGTAGTCTTGTTATTTCTTTTTTTTGTTTTTTTTTTGTTTTTTGTTTTTGAATGTTAGCTTTATTAAGTATTTTGTAATTGTTAAATATAAAAATATGTAAAATTGATGTTATAAAATAGCCAAAAAGTCAGAATAGATAAAAAAGAATTTAATAAAATAAAAAAGAATGTAACCTTGCTGAGTTTCTTGCCGGTTCTTCTCAGTTGAAGGCTGACTTCCGAACCGGTAGTAGCTTCAGTAACTTTAAATTTGACCTTCATAAGTGCCTTCTGAGGGCCTAAACTGAATAAATGGTTTTGAATTTTGAATTTTGAATTAGGTTTCCTCTATGACTAGTCTATCATCAACAATAACCTCAATATTAGAATATGCTTGCGCCTTTTTTTGGGGTCTGTATGAGCTTTTGTAGGTGATTATGATCGCCTTAAAATTATCTACAGATAATATTCATACATCTTTATAGGAAGTTTAAACTACAACTACAGTTGAATGACCCGCCTGGCTACTTCTGGTAATGACCTACATAATATATTGAAGGAGACTCAACGATGATCGATCAAGTTTTGATTATTTTCATATGAGTGCTCAGTTTCAGTCTTTTACGACTGTATATGTCTTCTGAGAGCTATAACTTAGTAATTTTATGTTCACCCCTTCTTGCTTCGGTATAGGTATACTCTGGGAGTTCAACGAGTGAGTCCCTGTGGAGCGTCATAAACACGCATATCCTTTTCCATCTACTATTTGAATAAGTTTTTCTTTTCTATTTAGAACTTCTTAGTTGAAATATTCTTTGATTAAGTAATTTCTGGCTTATCCTTGAAGAATTAATCGTTGTTGGTATTTTTAGGGTTCTGTACCTCAAAGAAAATGATAAGACCACTTCGTTATCCGTCTGTCAAAACCTGTTTCTCAGGTACGTGTAGAGGTAGCGAGACGAAATTAATATCAAATAATCAGGTCTGCAACCCCTTAGAACTGTGAATGAAGCCTTCTAAGTCGACGCAATCAAAAGATTTGGCCGTTAATGCCGCATATTTTGACACTCGCAAGGGAATGTATGGCTTTTCTTCCAATTGACCTTGAATCATGAAATTTGCCAGGAAGCAATGTCTTATAGCACAAGTATATGGAAAAATGCGAAAGCCATAAATTTGTTGTCACATCACAAAAAAAATGTTGTAAACTTATTTGCAATATACGGACAAAACATGCCCATTCGCGGGTTCGATTCCCACCCAGGACAAATATTTGTGTGCATGAACATGTCTGTTTGTTCTGTGTCTGGGTGTAAATATCTATATAGTATGTATTTAGAAAAAAAATTTAGTATATCAGTTATGTCAGATTTTATCAGTCTGGTTTCCATAGTACAAGCTCTGCTTAGTTTGGGACCAGATGGCCGTGTGCAAAGAATGTCTCAGAATATTTATTAAAAAAAAAGTTGATAAAAAAAGAACATCGGTACGGACATATTTTCCAACGGCAATGTTAAGTTTGTCTTTCCATCGAACTTTTTTAACACACCTATGAAGTTGAGAATACGGAACCGTCGGTGTGCGCGTCAGACTCGTACATGTTCACTTTTTAATAAAATTCTAAGTACGAATTAAAATGTGAGACTAAACGTAAGGTGGAAACGAAAGGCAAGTGCTGGGGGTCGAGGCCGCTTGTGAGTTGTAGGTGTGGGTGAATCGGTCGCTCGCGACACTTTATTGTTTTAATATCGTGGTGAGGTCGTTCGAGTTATAGCTGGAACACACTTTTACTACAAATTCGTATGCTTACTGGTCGGTATGGTTACACTCGAACACATGCGTACAATACGAATGGAACCCTACCGCAAGGCTGCTGCCTTCCTTTTCGGTTGAATGGAATACAACGAATAATTCCTAATGTACGTTGTAGCGGTTTCACTATCAGAAATATTGGCATTGCACGAGTGGAAGTAATTAAAGCTCTTGAAGTACATACATACATAGTACATATGTACATACAGTAGTAAGCAAATTACAGTTTTTATTGGCACATTGATATTGTTCCTGTTTCGAAAATAAAAGCAACGGTTATTATTTAATAATGTGGTTTTAAATGTATTAGTATCACAGCTTTTGAGATAACAACTTTTATCTGTAACGTCAGTAACAATTTTACGAAAAAGTTTTTAAATAAATAAAATATTTGCAGTCTTTTCGTGTTAATGTAAGAAAACTCTGGCACACGGCTTAGGTAGGCGTAAGTTATTTTCGTTTTATATTTTCCTTGAGTCGCCTGGGGCGACCTCTCCTGGGGCAGATAATTTCGTACAGACTACGTGCTGCGTCCCTCGCTGTCGGGGCCAGTTGACCCGGAGTGCCTTCTAAACCTCAAAGCAAGGAAAACGAATTAGTTCAACCCTGTTAAGATAATCCATTCCGTGGTGGTTTAGGTGTGGCATGTCACTTAGTTTTTGTAACGAACATTATTTCATTATTGGGGGCGCAAATAAACCCAACTATTTTGCGTACCTTCATTAATTTATTTAACTCGGACACGTTGACCAATTATTAATAACTCCAGCCACTTTAATGTTTTAAATATTTAGTTGTTTAGTTTATTTTAGAAGGTGGCTTACCTTCGTTGGGAACGTTGAGATAATAATCTAAAAATCTGTGATTAGGGGCTGACAATTTTGGCGAAGAAACTGCCTTTTATGTTTACGAGTTTACGTGTCCTGAAAGTTAGTGGAGTTTCAATAGGGAGAAATTCTCTTTGACATCGTTTGAAAATAAATTGAAGGAATATTTTATTTGTATAAGGCATACTTGAAAAGGTATTTACTTAACTTGAAAGGTGCTAAAGTTGCCTTTTTAGTATACAGTGCTGTCAAAAGGAATAAAGTTTAATACGACCAAGTTTCTATCATAACAAACCGGCTGGTAAAAAGGTTGGATGTCAATAAACTTTTATTGCATTAAATATTTTTTGTGTACAATCAAGAGCTGACGACTCTTCCTCGGAACTTTTTATATAACGAGATGTAAGTATGTAACATTCCAAAATTAAATATTGTGATAGGCTTAGGTACTTAATCATTTAGTTTGTCGTTTTTGAAAATAAGATCAAAAATCTTTGTTAACATTTTTAACAAACTAACCTTGCTCGCGGCTGCACTTGCGTGGCAATGTAGAAAAGTCCTAAGTAGGTATATAAATAATTGGGTACTTTTCAATGTTGCCATCAATATTACAAAGCTGGTGTTCAATGACGGCTTTAACTGACCTAATAGTTTTTAGAATGTTTCTTCGTAAACAACGTTTTTGACCTCTCGAGGCACGTACGACTGGTCAAATCCAGTGTATTTTAGAGTTTATCCCTGAGCCTTATTTATCGTGGCCAAACAGACCTCGAGGGGAAATTGAGGTCTTTGGAATTCATAGGGTAAGTTACTGGGAATTACAGAAATGCACGACAAAATACCAATTTACAATGAAGGTTTTTTTTTGTATGTCACACAATATCTTTGCCGACAGTTAACTGATTAGAATGATCAAAGCTGTATTGGTAGATAGAAGTTTAGATATCTTTTATCGATTTTCTTATATAATGTAATATATTACCTAAATGTTTCAATTTATGTTAATTTATTTTTTGATATAAATAGATTGCGACAAGGAATTATAAACCTTTATATAAAAAGAAGGGAAGGTAGATCATATTTTGTTTTATGACGTGAAACATCTACCATTTGTCCGAATATTAGAATATTTATTCCATGTTTATTAGACATGTGTACCAAGATTGCCATATTTATCTCGGAAATTCCGGAAAATATCAACTGTTTCAGATCATTTCAGATGATCAAATTTAATTACAGTTAGAGTTCTTCATAAATAGTTCCATAAACCTACATTTATTTTAATTTGAACACGGAGTTCGAAGATTCCATGGAATTTCTAATAGTTACGGCACGAGTACCGTGGTTGTAATATTAAGATCAATATTATTGGAATTTGTTAATAATGTCTATCATTGGTCAGTGGCAAATCTTATTCAACAAACTAAAGACACAACAAAAATAAATGACTACAAAATTTATATGATATTAAAGGTTTTTAGGTACATATATATGTACTCTCATATGACAGTTGTAATTAGCCATTGTTTTATTTTCTGGGAGTCTTTCAATATACCATTATATGTATAGTTACTAGTAGTTCCCCGCGGTCTCACCCGCGTTCTCGAGTGGAACATTTCCCTGAATAAAAAGTATCCTATGTGCTCAGTATCCAAGTTATAAACCAGGGATTTTCTGGAGGTCCGTAACCGTAACGGAAATTATCGGATATTCGAAAAAAAATTATCGAAACCGTAACCGAATACGATATAAAAGTTTCGGATAATTTAAAAAAAATCTAATATCCTTAACCGAAACTATCGGATAATCCGAAATAATTTCTAATTCGTAACCGTAACCTTAACCGAAAACAATATAATAATAGTATTCTTATATCCGTATCCATATCGATACGAAATTTCATATCCATAATATCCCTATTATAAACTATATATTTGCCAAACTGCATTCAAATTTGTTTAGTCATTTTTGCATGTAAGAGTAACTGACATCCATACATTCATCCTCACAAACTATCGTATTTATAATATTTGTAGGATGATAAAAATGTCCAAACAAAAAGACAAGGCACATCTTTGTGTCTCATTAAAGTAATAACTTTCTTCGTTCATTTGAAAACTTAAAACAAACGAGGAATTTATTTATAAAAAACTATGAAGCTCTGGAGGAAAAAAAGGAGTTGTTGGACACTCGTATAAAAAGTAGGGTGGAAAGTGACGGGATGTAAGCGACGCTCACCCGCGTCCTAGATCCGGCCTTTTTATGGCAGGACGCTATCGGCCTTCTTATCTACTCGAGACCTTAGATAGTGGATCACGCACGTATGGACGGCTCCTATACAGAAACCTGACCTACTTTGGTGACATCGAGTGCAACTACGAATTTACTGTTTTATATGTCACTTATGTTTATGTAGAAAAAGTAAGGTAAGGAATAAGGACAGAGATGAGTTTCGATGGAATTATTATAGAACTTGAATTTTGTCCAAATAAGAATTATGATTTTGTAACGTACTATTCCTACTAATATTATAAATGTGAATGTAAGTTTGTTTGTTACGCTTGCACGCGAAAACTACTTAACCGATCATCATGAAACTTTGTACACATTTTTTTGGAGGTATTAGAAGTTGCATAGGTTTCTTTTGTGCCGGATAAATGTTACATTCCTAGCGGGTAAAACCGTGGAAGACAGCTAGTATTATATATATCACTGATAAGCGGCCCCGATATGTAAGAATAAAAGAAAATCTAATATAAACACAAGAAAGCAGTTGAATTAACCTTTTTATGATTAATTATTCACTACTTAAAAACTACTGAATCATATTCACCAACTGCACCGCTAACTAAACCATTCTGAGGCGGATTAAATTAAAGTTAATATTACAGTAATAATAAAGAATGTATAACGGTGAAATTAATCATACTGAGCAATAAATCACATGCACGTATTTCGTAATGATTACATATTGGATAACACGGGACATGTGTAAAACCAATGGTATAACAATATTCATTTTGCAGGCTTATGTTTATAACAACGTTCGTATATTGATAGCGATACATCAAATAAGATATCTTTGTTTACGGTCAAAGTGAACAAAACAAATAAGTATTTGGAAGGCAGTTGGGAATCTATAACTCAATGCCAAGTTTTGCGAAGTTAGGAAACTCGTAGAGAAGTACTTCGCCCAAGGCAAACAGGCTACAAGTTGGTACCTCCATTTTGTTGTTCTAAAGTTACCTGAAAACAAAAACAATTTCTATCGTGTAGAAAAATAATGCAAGTAATAATGTTGCCTTAATAAAAGTCGCTCCGTGAATATTAATTAAAAACTGAATAATATGAAAACCTTCGAATTATACAGAGAGTCTGGAGTAATAAAAATATAAAATGAAGTATACGGTAACGTACGTAAAATGTCTAGACTTTTTATCTCGGAATAACAGGTAGATACATAACATTTTATGGGTATTAACAAATAGATTACAACGGTGTCAAGAGCATTTTGCAATTCGGTCGTGGTGAACTTTTATGTCGGCAGCCTTACGTGAGCTGAAACGTGAGCAATAAGATTAAAAATAAATTATGTGCCGTGTAAGGGGCAGTCATAAAGAGTGGAAGAGAGCATGTGTGTTCGCAAAGCTCTAGTAGCTGGGAACTAAAATATACTAGTAATTCATTAACGTTTTCATCAAAGATTATATATGATATTTCTTGGAATTATCCAGAAGTTACGATAAATGATTGATAGTGTTCTTTCTTATGGATTTAGTTTTTACAGTGTTATTGAACTACGTCCGGTTCTTAACACTAATCATACCGACACTTACTAGATACCTATTTCTACCATAGCGGGTCAAATGTGACTTTATATTTCCTGCTTGTGTGAAACATGGTTGTTAGGAAGGGAAATAAATAGTATAACTGTATATTAATTAGTAAGAAAAAGTCATGAAGTCAAATGTGCAAAAGCAATAAGATGATACGTGTATTTTCAATGCAAAGTTCAAAATGGGTCATTTGACCCGGTTATGGTATGTTTAGTGTTAATTTATGTAACAGTCTTATTGATGATTAATTTAATGCATATATATGTTATATAATACTTTTATGATAATATTAGATTGTATTAGACTTAAGTTAGCAGTTTATGTATTTTTAAATGGCTAGTATTTATGGAAGTAATTTTACTTACTTTTTATCGATTCGATGGGGGTCGTAGCAAAATACATATCGATTTAAGGCAAACATGACAGGGGAGCTACAGAACATAGTATATACTTAAGTAAATAATAATTTATTAACATATTTTCTCTAAAAGCAAACATGGGTATACAATATATGTAAAGAATGTAATAGGTAATTTTTTTTGTATGTTTTTTTCATATAGGAAAAGCAAGGGATTTTTCAAAATTCTTTTTAGGTATAGCACCTGAAGGGTTTTAATGTTTTGACATGACTATTTTAAAAATGAAATGTCATTTCAAGAAAGAATGGTAGTTTGCGTCGGCTTCATTGGTTATTTTATTATTATTAACAATATATGTGCATGAGCATGATCCTGTCTGTATTCCCTAGAGTAGTCTGGGTGTAAATATCTATATTTATAAAACGAGTAGCTGACTGACTGACTGCTATATCAACACGGGGCCTAAACTATAAGGGTTAGGCACTTGAAATTTTGCACAGGGTTCCTTTTATAGCGTAGGGGAGCGCTAAGATAGGATTCTTGAATTTTTTTATATATAGACCATAGCTGTCCCCCGCGGTTTCACCCACGTTGCCGAGGAATGTTACATTATTTTGTTCATTCTATCATCAATAGTTTTCGCAGCGCACGCGATGTAAGAATGTTTTGTAATTTTTTCACACCTTGGGTTACATTATTGGAGTGTTAGTATGGATCCCTAACTTTTTTGAAAATTTTATATAACCTATGTTACTCAGTGACAATGTAGCTTTCTAATGAAAAAAAGAATGATTAAAATCGGTTCAGTACTTTTTGAATTTATTCGTTACATACAAAAATACAAATCTTTCCTCTTTATAATATTATTAGTGTAGATAATAATGTAAGGAAATATCCATATTGAAATCCTCTCAAATATACGTAGTAATTCAAAATAATTTCTGAATCAACTTAAAGCTATTAGCGAGATAAATACTTTGGAATGAAATGGGATCACGGTGACAGAAGAACTTTTTTCTGGAAGTAAAAGTTTAACGTGGAGCTGTGAACAACTGAGCTCCTGCGGTTTTCTCGACCTGAATAGTTTAGTGAAATTCACCGAACACTCCTCTGGCCTCGTGCCGAATGTTGCAGTTAAATAATTTGTGATAACCGCTTTCATTTATTCAACGTTCAACTGGGATTTCCATGAGTAATTTGACAGTTCTAGCTTTTAATGTTTGCATTATTACTAAAGCAGACTATCTATTTTAGCTCTCATTGTATGTATAGATAGAGAGGTGGCTGGAAGATATTTTATTGTGTGAACTTTTTACTGCTCACAGCTGTTCTCGGTAATTTGTTGGAAGCTACAGTAAAAAATGTAACAAACTTTACGGGTATTAACCATTTATAACAACGATGGGATTGTTGACATTTTGATATCCAAGGGTGGTACTAATTTATCGTATCAAGTTAATCGTTTTTATATTTTTCTAATTTATTGTAACTAAAAGCCTTTAAATTGGTTTATAAAAAAACGGTTGCGATATTAAAACAATGTGCTTGTCGGACCATTATTTTCAAAATTGTAGCATCCTAAAATACATTTACATGTTATTCAATCAAATAGAAACAATGGATTACACCAACGGATAAAAAAAAATGTATATCGTGTTTCCATTCAGTGTCGATTTCAATAAAATTTTATACGCCATTGACCCAATTTTGTATGAGTTTGAAAAGTTATTTGCATTTTTAAATACGTATTTTTGAAATTCGAGCTCGTTCCGTTTCTGGTATAAGCACTTAGTTTTTCCAAAGGCATCCGTACCGTGTAAATGTGCACGCTAATCTATCACGACTGGCTGTCCGTCGACGTAAATTAATGGAGTGTGAATAAATTTGTAGACAACGGACGGAGGTACTGTTACAATTTTCCCGACAACTGTACAAATTTTATCCGATCTGACGCAGGACACGAAGTTCATTACATCTTAGCTTGTTAAATAAAATGAAGTTTAGTGATTCAGAGAAATTTGATCCATTCGTCTTTTAAAACAGGGAAAATTCAATTTTCGCAGTGTTTTTAAAAGCGCCTACATGATCATGGGGCTTTACTTGCGTTTCCTTACAATTATGAGGCTCTCAGCTTTCTCAGATGAGACTGCGAAATTCATTACTTACGTAGAAAGCCTACGCTTTTATCTCCAAAGATGTGCTTTTGTAATCACATTACGCAAATGAGAGCTCGAGAATTCACGGTTGGTTCGAGATAGGGTCGTGATCCCAACAAATGTCTCTTACACTTCTCGACAGCTAAATCTTTTCCGGAACGTTTATCGATGGTAATCAAAGATTCTTTATACATTGCCCATACTTATGTATGTAAACAGCATTTATACGATTGATAACATTGATATGTAGGTAGGTATAGTTGTAAGATTCACTTTATTATCGAAATCGCCATCAGCTAGGTATATACTGTGAAAAAGTCGAAAGATTTCTATTGCAAAATAAATTGCACTCATTATCATTTAGCAGGTTTGGCAAAGTCTTTCGCTAGGAGAGTAACTCCATTTTGTGCTACGTGCTACGGTTGCTACGTCGTAGCTTGCATCAAGTGCCTCGCATTGCGAATAATTGCTTTTACTTTTTTATTCTCAGAAAATGAATTGTATACGGTTGTAGAATTTGTTGAACAATTACCCGATGCTTTTAAAAATCCCGTATATATAAAGGTTGAAGATTGCGTGACTTCCACCGCGTTTAGTTCTCGGATCACAAGTGAATTATTGAATTGGTTAACTGTAGGTTTAATTAATTTATACGCTGCATTTAAATATTACAATTGGACTCATTAACCCAATAATGAAGAAATGAAATATTCATTAAAGATAGAAGGCCATTCCCAATGTGGGTTGCATGTAAAATGTAATATCATACATTGCCCCTATCAATGATAATAGACACGCTAATGTTTGTAATAGAGTGGGCTCCTTAAAAGGTCTATTATTTCTTGTCGAAACAAATGATTAACGATCGATAACATTTCGTGGTGTTATTTAATGAAATGAGTAGCGGGGTACGTGGGGGCGTGGTGTGCCTGCGGAGGGCAGCGTACGGCGGGCGGCGGCAAGTGTGGCAGCGGTAGTGGCTGGTACAAAAATGACGATATCAATTAAAAGTAGGCTGCGCAACGGCCGCGGCAGTCGGCTGTCATCCATCACGCCTGAGGCAGGCGGCTGACGCGGACAAATGAAGTGCGATTTGATCCGACACCCGCGGTCGCCGCTGATCCCACATTCATTCACAACTTATGCAGTCACTAAGAAAAACAAAGAACTCTGAGCTCATTAGGACAGCTAAAACTCGTCTTATGTTTTATTCAGTTTATGGTCGGGAAAACGACTGACCCAACAATTTAACTTTTAAAACCGAGTGACAATGGTTCGATTTAGAACATTTTTAATAATAAGGAATGTCGGCTTTGAAAGCCATTAGTGCTGACTTCAATGGCTTGTCGAAATTCTAATTGCTTTGAAACTGTTTCATACTACGGGATTTGTAATTTTGTGTTATATTCGAAGTATTACATAATACACTTTTTCGATAGACAATTTGCAACTGCAAATAACGTAGTATGATAAATAGTATATGTAGTTTATTAATTAACTGGTGTAGAGAGTGCCCCAGAATATTTATTTATTTAATGATTGTTTTACTACTTTTTATATTACGTGCATAAGTGAAATGACGCGTGAGTATTTTTTATGATAACAATTAAGTTAGATGTCCACATTCGTGGCCTACCTTTGAGCCGCTGGTTTAAGTGTAATGCTACAGTGTGTATATTGCTTAAGGTTTACAACTTTACATTCCCCAGTAAAAATGTACTTAGGAAAGTTTACATTCTCTAATGAAATTGTTCAGCATTCGCAATGGCTGTCGTAAAAATGTTGTGTTGTCTGTCAAAGTTAGTAGAGAACACTAGGTAACGAAAAAAACGGCAACAGAAACAGCGTGTTCATTATCATCTCGCCTTAATATGATGAGAGTTGGCAGACTTCCCGAACTACTACAGCGGATAATTCTGTTTCGACTACGTGCCACGAATGGTTAGCAGTCACTCCATGCTGACGACTAATCCTTGCAACTTCTTTATCGACGACTCGACTAAATACATTAAACACCAACAAAATATTCAGAAAACTATAAATTCTACCCTTTATCGTGAAATTTATTAGTATTTGAATACTGTATTTATTTAATATCATATTAATATTATAAATGTGAATGTTGAGAAGATGGATGTAAAGATCAATGGATATATAGATGTATGAATGTTTGTTACTCTTTCGCGCAAAAACTACAAAACAGATTGCAGATGAAACTTGGCACAATAGTTTATAACCTGCATTAACACATAAGACTTCTGTCCCTAATTTTCTGTTTTATACAGTAATATCCCGATGAAAAGTAACATCCCCCAGGAAGGCGGTCGAAACCGCAAGGGACAGCTAGTAAACTAATAAAATAAAAATATTTGGTAATGAATAAATAAATAAATATCCTGGGACATTCTTTACTCACGGCCATCTACCTGGTCCCAAACTAAGCAGAGCTTGTACTATGGAAACCAGATAACTGATATACTGCATATAATACTTTATTTTTCTAAATACACACTTACATAGATATTTACACCCAGACACAGAACAAACAGACATGTTCATGCACACAAATGTTTGTCCTGGGTGGGAATCGAACCCGCGACCTTCGGTTTGGCAGTCAGAGCGCAAACCACCAAGTCAACTGGCCTGTCAATAGAAAATTTGTCCCAAATGGCTGCCAGCGGAAGCGTGCTACAAACGCTGGCATTGCCACGCTGAATGGGAATGCCAATTCATGAAATATTCTGTGATGTCAGAAGTATTGTTATTATAAGTAATAGTTTATAATGGTATGCCTTTCTGGGAACTAACTGACTCTTTAAATAAATATAGATATGTGGATATTACTCGAGACTACTTAGTTTTTAGAAATACATTAAAATTTTAGTTCTTTATAATTTAAATCATTCTGTTGACATTTTCATTTTATTCTTTTTCTGATGTCCCTTTTTTTCCCTCGAATACTCTAATGGCTTAAAATAAGGATCTAATTCACAGAAATATACATTTAGATAAAGAGTTTGAGTTGAGTTATTTTAATATATATATTTAATACTTTATTATATGTATAAAAATACCTAATCTCTTATAATATTTGTACACTACAAGTAAGGTAACAAACACAAAGATTGCTTTATCGTTTTTCTGTTTGTGCCATTGTCATACAGAATACTAAAAATATCTGAATTATGTATTTATAGTATCGCAAACCTTTTATTTTGATCGATTCGTCTAGACTATTTGTAATTCAATGAAAACATTTCAGTATATTTGATCGATAAACGATACAAACATTATTAATTCTTTTTAAAGAATTATTAGATATCTAGTAATTAGGTGGATATAATAAAATAAATATCTTCACGTGATTGTAAGCACTGAAGACGTAGGCAGAAGTCTCCGTACTAAAACCTTTTAACCTCCACTAAAGATACTGGCGAGCAATATCGTCGTCTTTTGGGTACATTTTTAATTCCGGTAAAAGATTATGGCACAAACTATGCCCGATCTGGGAATCGAACCTAGCACGTCCAATCTCTAGCCGAGCTGTATATCACGGTATATCCATTAATTTCTGAGAAATCATTAGACCTTTTTACAACGCAGGCGAAACCTCGAGGCGTTAAAACTAGTATTAATAATAAAGAACCTTTAAACTAATGACAGACGTAATAAATCGCCTGGGCGCTATTTAAAGGTTTGGTTACGTCAAGCAGAGTTCACGTACAATGTGTATGCGTACCCGCACCCACTAAAGGCACTAAACTAATAGATTAGGAAATAAATTCCCTTCGGCTTAATGGCTCTGTCCTAATTTATTTAACGTCAAGAGGATCGGGTGACGCTAATTTAATTGTAAGTGAATTAAGGCCACCTTCGAGAATATTGTGACTCTATCCTTAGGTGGAGTAAGTAATAAATACATCATGTTAACGTACACGTCGCAACCGTTTCCATGTAATATATTACACGCCAGTTGAGTGAAATGTGTTACCATATAACCGTATTTATGATGGTGCGATTCTTTGATAGTAATGTTTAAGTATTATTTTAAGCAGTTTTGTAGGTTGGAATAAGGAACTGGTTCTTTTAATCTATTTTATACATACATATTTACTCTAAGAAGTTTATTATTTTTAAGAGCTGTGGATTATGTTATAAATAAATAAATAAATTAACAAGTGTCTGCTCATGGCCCGTTTTGAGAGTTGTTAATGTATGAATGTTATTGAAAATTACCTTATTGGTTTGAGATTAGATTCACCTACATATAATTAAACCATCATATAATTAGCTATTGGATCAATAGATGAACCATACTTCAAAAGCATGTATGTTATAAAAAAAAGCAGAGTCTTCATTAAACTGTATGTATATTTTCTTATATTTTTAGTAGTCAAAAAGGCATAAAACTGTGATGACTTTGGACATATTGTGTTTATTCATCTTTATTTTTTATTACTACGTAACAATAGCTTATATTCCGTTGTAATGTAAAATACATTGATAGCTTAATTCTTGCACAGAAATAAAATAGGAAGACTTATTATTCTTGAAATCGTAGGATATTCAAACAACAATAAAGATTCTCATCGCGTGGTAGACCTTCCCACGTTACAGTTCAAGTATCAGCTAGATAGAATACGTATTCTGGCAGATAAATACCAAAATAGTTGATTTTAAAAGGTGAAGGTACATAACGACTCCGTCATTAGGTGGTGGAGTCGCGTTCTTACCCTTTTCAAAGCAGTGGGCGAGCTTGTCGGCAAGCGGTTGAATTATTTAGTACCCACGCGCCTGTGACCGCTACCTTGTACCTATGAGTTTTATAACGGGACTTACTTGCGATTTGACCAATTACTACTAGTACAGTTTTCTTGGCGACCAAAATGTTTCTTTTTTGGTAAATAATTGTTTTTTTTTGTACAGAATTATTGTTTAATATTGTGTACCTGTGTGGGTAAAGGTACGGTATTATACCGTTTGTATAATATATAGGTATAGATATATAGATATAAGTGCGTTTTCGTATTCCGTACTTATGTTTGTAAGTTTTGTTTACTGAAAACCATCTTTTTAATTTGGCATAAGAAGTCCTAAGTAACTAAGTCCCAAATTCCAGCCTTCCGACATATTATATGTCGTACACAGAAACAGCAAAAAACTCCTCGTTACCTGAACATTTTTAATAAGGGTAGATTAATGAATTTCTTAACACATATTTAATACTTAATTATTTTCGAGATGTTAATAGAGCTTTATTTGAAAAAATCCTGAGTAATTTTTTAAGCGACATTTATTTACGGCGAGGTAACAGAAAACTACAAATTACAAATAAACAAGAGTTATTAAACTAATACTAAAACTAAATAAACTGTTTTAAAACTGTGCCATTTTCTGTAAATTTTATTTCAAAACATAAGAGTCGGTTTAATCGGTTTTCAAATTTCATTCAAGAAATATATTTTTGTGAATACAATGTAAATAATTAAAATACAATTTTTTTCACGTAATTTCAGCCCTGTTAACTACAATGATAAAACAGTTCTGGTTGTATTACTTACGTATACCTGGCGCATAACGTAGTAGGTACGTGTGACATGCGTAGCGTACCTATCATAGCGCGTGTACATCCGCAGACCTTGCGAGTTGTGACACGCGGGCCCATCGGACGTGCTTCGCTTCAATGTATTCACCGACAAATTTCGTGTGTTTACTCTCATATAACATGGTTATTAAGTTTACAGGCCACTAGCTGTCGCCCGCGGCTTTTCTCGCTTTCCCAAGGGATGATACATATCCCCGGGAAAAAGCCTATGTACTAATCCAGACAATAATCTATTTCTGTGCCAATTTTCATATAGATCCGTTCAGCCGTTCTGACGTGATTCAGTAACAAACATCCACCCTTCGCATTACTAAGTACTAAGATTGTCGTATAGGAAGATTAATAGACAATGAAGGTAATATATGAATTAGGATATTTTTGGCGGCTTGCTGTAATATTTACATTTCAGGTTTTAATGATTTTTCGCACTCATCCCTGCTTTAATATTTCAATAAAGCATGTATAATTGTTTTCTACTAATAATGACTAACTAAACATAAATATCTACCCTGTATACAGCGGCAAGTAAACAGTTAAAATATCAACCATATTATTTTCTATAACTTTTCTTCGAAGGAAAACATTTTATAGATTTCCGATTACCTCGATGTTATTTTCGGGAATTTTACTTAAGAAAAACATCTATCAATTTTGTAAGACGATTGATGTATCCTTCTTCAAACGGGACATTTATTGACACCTGAACCATATATTTACTTCAAGGGTATTGCTCGAGAATGTATGTCTCTACTCTTCACCTGACAATGGGCATTAAGGTTAAAATGAAATACAATAATTATATTTATTTATATCTATATAATAATGTATTTAGAAAAAAATAAGTGGTATAGGTAGTATATCAGTTATCTGGTTTCCATAGTACAAGCTCTGCTTAGTTTGGGACCAGATGGCCTTGTGTAAAGAATGTCCCAGGATATTTATTTATTTATTTTAGTACCGGTAAGGTTTTTTGTAGAAAAAGTGTATATATTAAACATAATTAAAGTACAATTACTAGATTATCGTATATACTTCGCTTGATTGTTCAAAATATATTTTTCAGTCTTTGAAACCTTAAAATCTGAATACTATATTCGAGTAGTAGAGCTCTTAGTGCAGAGTTCGTCCGGGGAAGTACTACCACCTTACCCATTTCTGCCGTGAAGCAGTAGTGCACTTGTGTTACAGTGTTTCGGTTAGAAAGGTAAGGGGGCCGGTGAAATTACAGGCACATGAGACTTAACAACTTCACGTCTCAGGGTCGACAAAGCATTGGCGATGCCCCTAGTGTTGCAAATGTCCATAGGCGGCGGTGACCACTTACCATCAGGTGGACCGTCCGCTTAGATAACTATTATATACAATATTATAATAGAATATTTCTAAAAGAGGTTTTCATAGTTAAGTTTAAAAAAAACACGGGTAATTTAATTTTATCTGCAGCAATTATAAAACACTGGACACGTGTATCAGACCACGCGAAGTGTTGGATTCCGTATAGTCAGTTAACAAATATTGTAGAATAAAATGATAATTTGTTTACGCTTACCTCACCAAAAGCCATGTAATAGCCCTCAAAGCGCCATTTAACAAAAATAAAAATGCTTTACAATTTTAAACTTTATATAAATATACAATAGACGGAAGAAATTCTGTTATTGATAAATCGGATTAATATCCATTGGGTTGTTTAAATAACTAAGTGAACAAACAGGCAAAAGCGACCAGTTCAGTGAAGATACTTAAATGGCGACAAATGAATTCAATGAAGCCAAATACTAATTAATTAAGGGTTTCTTATTATATTTGATTACGGAACCCTAAAAGTGTCACAATACCTAAGCTTGTTTTTTTTTGCTGATAAAAATAGCAGAGCACCTTAAGTTTTCCCTACAGTATAGCTTGCAGGTTTACCAGACCGCGAAAAGCTAACGGACGAGGTAGCATGGGAAGGCTTTTATCTTCAAAGGTGTGCTGTTACAATGGCGGTATTACGCAAACGAGAGCTCAAGAATTTTCTGTAGAGACTCTAGACCGTGGTCTCGGGAATATAATGGGATGCGAAAACACACAGACATTTGTAAGTAAAACGTTTACCCCGATATTTTAAATGGAATTTACATTTAAAAGGTGATGATAAATGCCTAGAGCTGTGATGTTATAAATGTTAAGTTATGCAAGACAGTTTCATGCATTGTATGGTTGAAGGTTACATAATTAATTTTGAAAACCTGTGTGTACTTGACAACAGTCAGGTGGGTAGTCATTTTTGAAAGATATTTTTAATTTCATCAATATTATTAATATAAAAGGATTTTTTACGGTGTTTTCAAAACTGTACATAATAAGGATGTTGACTGACATGTCAAATCAGCAACTTTTTAATAAATGTCAAAACGATCGTTTCTATGGAGTTTTGTATGAAATAACAAGTTGTGACGTCATAATTGTACAGCATCAAAAGAGCTACTCTTTGTAGTTAAAACTCATATTAGTTATGAAATTTAGATTAAATTCGATATATTCGTGTATTTTTGGATGTTCACACTGATTAGTGTTTTATCATTTATATTGAATACAGTATAGTTGCCTATTACTACAGTAAATATCAAATAGGTACTATAGGCTCCCAAAATGGTTACGGCACCACCTAGACACATATAATAGAGTAGGTATTATTTATTTCACATAAGTTCGTAAAAATAACATATCTCTCACATAATAAATTGGTTTTGCGTCAACAACGGAAAAAATCAGCAGGTTCATATATTTTTCTCAAGTGGGTTTTGAACTTTTGTTCAGAGCAGTTGATCCTTTTGTCATTCAAGGGATGTCCCATAGAGTAAGTTGTTCATATTGGTGAGTATTTCTGTGGCTGCCCTTTGTCGACGCAATACGCAATCATTCTGTAAAGGTACCTATCCAAGTTATTTATACAAGTTTATACCCTAAAAGTTTAATTAAATCTTTTAACTGCAAAAGAATTATTGAGCTCGATAAGCTGCACCTAGTTAAGTTGCGCAAATACAATTTATTTTAAAACAATTCTAATGTAATTATGGAAAAACTTAGAAGATGGCATCCTTTGAATAATCTTTTTGACGGATTTGCAGACGGTCATTTGCAACATCAGGGGCGTCGACCCTGAACGTGAAGTTGTTAATTCTCATTTGCCTGTAATTTTACTGGACTCCTTACCTTTCTAACCAAAACTCAGTAATACAAGTGTTCCGTCGTCACGGCAGAAATGGTTACAGTTGTAGTATCCCGGACGGACAGCACTAAGAGCTCTACTTCTATAACCTACTTACCTTGTGTAGTAGGCATGTTATAGTAGAAATACTACATATATGACGGGATAGGAGGCCGATCATGGGTACGATCATCACCGTCAGACATTATATGACCGTAGATATGTTTCTTTGAGAAAAATGAAAGTCGTAGGTAGGTTAACTTGCTTACTTTAATACAATCACACTAAACACAACGAAACGTGAGACAGTTTCTAGACACAAGTTGTTCGCTCGACGGCTCGAAGAGAAGTGACCGCTCACATCCGCGCAGTCACCCTTCGCCCCCCTCGCACGAACGTTATGCCAGACTCTGCCGAAGCGCGCTAACGTCACGCTTGCGTTGCGTTGTTGTTCAAATCAAGACCCGTACTATAGATCATCTAATGAAGAAATTCGATTCATTTTAAAATTTTACTACAAAAAAGGTAAAAATGCAACGCAAGCCGCGAAAGAAATTTGCGATGTTTATGGACCTAGTGCAGTGTCTGTGAGAGTAGCATAAATTTGGTTTAAGCGTTTTCAATCCGGAAATTTTGATATCAAAGATGCACGTCGCTCTGGTCGCCCCATTACGGATAAAATGGATGCCATTCTTGAAAAAGTGGAGCACGATCGGCATATCAGTACTTACGACGTAGCTGAAGAACTGGGAATTGACCACAAAACAGTTTTGGCGCTTTGATAAAAACTGGGTACACAAAAAAGCTAGATATTTGGGTACCTCACGAGTTCACTGAAAGAAACCTAATGAACCGTGTACTCATTTGTGATTCTTTATTACGACGTCATGAAACCGAACCATTTTTGAAGAAGCTGATAACTGGTGATGAAAAGTGGATCACGTACGACAAGAACGTGCGAAAAAGGTTGTGGTCAAAGGCCGGTCAGGCTTCACAGACTGTGGCGAAATCCGGGTTAACTCGCAACAAGGTGACGCTGTGTGTGAGGTGGGATTGGAAGGGCATTATTCATAATGAGCCGTACCACCAAGCAGGACCATCGATTCTGAACTCTACTGCGAACAACTGATGAGATTAAAGCAAGAAGTTGAGAGAATGCGGTCGGAATTAATCAACAGAAGGGGTGTGGTTTTTCATCATGATAACGTTAGACCTCACACATCTTTAGCCACTCAGAAAAAATTAAGAGAGTTTGGCTGGGAGATATTAATGCATCCGCCGTATAGTCCTGACCTTGCACCCTCAGATTTCCACCTCAGACTTCAGAACCTTCAGAATTCTTTAGGCAGTGTCAGGTTAACATCACGAGAGGACTGTCAAAGTCACTTGTCGCAGTATTTTGATCAGAAGTCCCAAAATTCCTATAGCAATGGGATCATGTCCCTACCTACAAGATGGCAAAAAGCTATCGAACAAAATGGTACCTACATACTTTAATAATAATAATAATAATAATAATAATAATAATAATAATAATAATAATAGCCTTTATTAACAATCTTATAAGTTACAATTAATTTATTTCTACTTAATACTACAAATTAAATTAGTTTAGGTTGTACTTAAATAATATTTCTGTTAGACACCGGTTTCTTGATTGTCTTGCTTTTCAGCATAGGCCTCCCCAAGTATTCTCCACAACGATCTATCCTTTGCTTTTCTCGTCCAGGTCGTTCCTGCCACCATTTTTATATCATCTTCCCATCGACGAAGTTGACCACCTTTACGTCTCTTCTAATATCTAGGGCACCATTCCGTCACTTCTTTGGCCCATTTATCTTTCTTACTTCTTATTAGATGTCCAGCCCATTTCCATTTTAGTTGTCGGATTTGGTATTTTATGTCTATAATCTTGGTTTGTTGTCTTATTATTTTTAACTGAACTTTGTCTTTGATCTTTATGTTGAGTATGCTTCTTTCCATTCTATGTTGACACGCTTCTAGGGATTGAATGTTTTTCTTTGTACAACTCCATGTCTGACATCCGTAGGTCATGCTTGGTAGGATACATGTATTAAATATTTTCTTTTTTCCTTCAACCGGTACAGCCGAGTTTTTCATAACATCTTTTAGAGCCCAGTACCTCTTCCATCCAATATTTATTCTATTTTTTATTTCTTTTGTTGTAAGGTCTTTGGGAGATATTATTTGGCCAAGGTATGTATACTCCGTTACATATTCCAATTCAGTAATGTTGTTGGCTTTAATAGGAATTTTAATGTGATTTGTCATCAGTTTTGTTTTGCTGATATTCATAGATAGTCCTACCTTTTCACTTTCATCTACCAGTTGTCCAAACATAGCCTGAAGGGTTTTTGGATCCCCGCATATTAGTATAAGGTCATCGGCGAATCTTAGATGACTTAGTAGTACTCCGTTAATATTTATACCATATTCCTTCCAATCAAGATGACGAAATATATGTTCTAGGGTTGCCGAGAAGAGTTTGGGTGATAAAGGGTCTCCCTGTCTAACTCCTCTTCTAATTGGGAAGGATTCTCCTACCCTTTCTGTCTGTATCTTGGCTTTCATATTTCCGTATATGTTCTTAATTATACGAATGTATTTATTGTGGACCCCTTGTGTATCAAGAGCTTCCCATTTTTCTCGTGTTTTAGTGAGTCAAAAGCTTTATTGTAGTCTACGAAGGCTAGGTAATAATCAATTCCATATTCGTTGCATTTCTGGCAAATTTGTTTTATGGTATGAATATGGTCGATGGTTGAGAAACTACTTCGAAACCCTGCTTGTTCTTTTGGCTGATTTTTGTCTAAGGTCTTTGTTAGACGCTCTAGTATTATTTTAGAAAAGATTTTATAAACATTAGACATTAGCGAGATAGGTCTGTAATTTGTAATATCATCTGTTTTCCCTTTCTTGTGAAGTAAAATTATAGTAGACGTGGACCATTGATGAGGTACATATTCTGTTGCTAAAATTTCATTGAACAGATCCGTCATTGTGTTCAAAATAATTTCAGATATTCCAATTAAAAGTTCATTGGAAATGTTATCTTCACCTGCTGCTTTCCCTCTCTTTTGTGATTTTATGGCTCTAACAACTTCATCTTTTAATATGTTTGGAATTGGTTCTTCATTGATTGCCCTGTTGCTTGTAGTAGACGTAATTTGGTCATCATCGTAAAGTTCGCGATAGAAATCGGTAGCTGTTTCAAGTATTTCGTTTCTTTTTGATACATACTTTAGTTAAATGTAAATAAACTATATTAAAAATGTTTTGAATTTTCTTAAAAAATGCGAAGGAACTTTTACCCCAACCTTATTATGCACCGAACTATACCATATCACAACCAAACGTCAAATTTGACGTTTAATCGTATTGTACTAAACACACCAACGATCGAACTGCGGTGTTTTGGTAATGGTTCACATTCGTTCGAAAGATTACGTCAAAATGTATGTTTGTTTCGGTTGTAGTGCGTAGGAATACCATATTTATGTAATGTAAAATTTCAATTTGACATTAATCGTAACCATACCATTGCCGAACCAAACGTGATACTCGAACGTTGCATTCAGTGGCATTGGGCCCCTGACGTGAGTTTAACATTTTATACCCATCCCAAGAAAAGTGCTCAACGCCGCTAAAGAAGTTTTCACTTTAAAAAACTTAATTCTTAAACAGACATATATTGTGACTTTGTTATAAATTTGAGATTAGTATAAATACATTTTCGTTAATATTAACGCCCGTCTATAAAAAGTGAAATAATATTAAAATAATAGGAGGTATGGCTAGAATAAGGTTGGAATAGAATAGTTCAGACTAGGCTATTTGCGAGTTCGAGTTACCCGAACGCTAATTGCGGTTATTCCGTGAAACCTGACATCAATTTCGCAAATAACAATTTGAGTAATTTGCATCGAACAACACAGGCATTTGGCTACCAGAATAATTAATCGAAAACAAGTGACCTGTCACTTTATAACGTGGGTTGATCTCTCCTACAGCGATATTCTCTGACATATCAGTAATTCATCAGCTAATAGAAAACTCAATCAAAAGTAGGCAAGTTAAATTTTCATAGTTGGTATTTGTACATATTTTTTCGGTTTATATTATACTAGCTGTACCCCGCGGTTTCACCCGCGTTCCCGTGGGATATCAAATTTTTCCGGCACAAAAAGCATCCTATGTGCTATTCTAGGGTATTTTCTCTGTATGTGCCAAGTTTTATTCAAATCCGTTTGGTAGTTTTTGCGTGAAAGAGTAGCAAACATCCGTACATACAAACTGATTTGTTTGTTTCCAAGTAAATATGAGATTATATTATATTTTATCATTATGATACAATTTTTTAATCATTACTGGATGATTATAGAAAATATTTAACGGAAATCGAGGATTTATATACAATTCCAAGTAAAGCCAGAAAATGCCGAGCCTATATTTATACCGAATTGTGTAAAATATGTAATAACATTTTACTAAGGCTCTTTATCCTTTTTTAATTTCCATACCTTATAAGTCATGATTTACATTAATTAATTAACTTATATAACAACTAGCTGTCCCCCGCGGTTTCACCCGCGTTTCCGAGGGATGTAATATTTTCCCGGCATAAAAAGTATCCTATGTTACTTCTAATACCTCCAAGAATATGTGTACAAAGTTTCATGATGATCGGTTAAGTAGTTTTCGCGTGAAAGCGTAACAAATAAACTTTTATTCACATTTATAATATTACCCAAGGAAACCGAAAACATCAAAAATAAAAGATCATCTAAATGTCCCATGGTACTCATGATACCAGCGGCGTTGCCCCGTTGAATGATTAAGCTTAATCTCTGCAAAAGAGTCCCTTCCTCTCAAGACCTCATGGTCTCTGGGGGCCAAGACCAAACGCTTGCCTATGCCGTCAACGGTACACTTTATGTTAGATGTCCATGGTTACTACTGAAAGGACGTAATCGTCTGTTAAATACAAGGACCAACGTAGGCAAATTTTCACCATTAGATACGCTCCAAAACAAATATAACGAGTTTCTAAATTCCGTGAATGCCGTAGATGTTGATATAAATGCTGAAACTATACGAAAGTGGCACCCCCAAGTGCTACAGCCAGGCTTGACACTGTCATCACAAGTTTCTGTAGTGCGTTTTGTAAGTAAAATTTTACTTTTAATTCTATTAATTTGTAACTTGTTTTTAATTTTTATATTAGTGCAAATTATTGTTAAACCTGTAAAGTGTTGTTTTACACCTATTATTAGTAAGTAGGCTTGTCCAAATCTCTAGATTATGATTTACATATTGTGCTTCCTATAAGCTGTTGATGTGCCAATAAAGTAAAATAAAATAAAAATAAATGCCAGTATTTGTGGCGCTTGAGGGTCTGTGCATCTTCCCCCACTGCTCCTGTTTCGTGGCTCTTGCTTGGCATGTAGGTGGGTACTAATGTATCCTACCCCTACTACTACCAGGTAACTATCACAGCAGGGCAGGATCTAATCTTCACGGCACTAATGTCACACCATCCGGTCACACATACACAATACACATTTCCTGTCCGGACTATATATAAATTTCTTAGGAATACAATGACAGGTTACTTACATTTCCGAAGTAAGTACGTAAGTAAGTCCGGAAGTACCACCTTAACCATTTCCGCCGTGAAACAATAGTGCACTTGTATTACTGCGTTTCGGTTAGAAACGTAAAATTTCAGGCCCATGAGACTTAACATCTTCACGTCTTAGAGTCGACAAAGTAAGAGTCTGGTGTTGCAAATGCCTATAGGTGGTGGTCACCACTTAACATCAGGTGGACCGTGTGCTTGTTTGACTGCCCCTGGGGAATAAAAAAATCTAATTATTATTTTTGGAAACGACAGTGATTTTGGCTCAATTATTTTCATATCCAATTATACGATTTATAGTTTTGTTTTGATTATATGTTACACTACTGTATTGAAGACATTACACATTTATACACATTATATGTTATAGATAAAGACTGGTCAAGTGCATGTTAGGTTCCTGTACATGATTTAGTTTATAATTTTAATGTTATCGACAACAAAGCATAAGGAAATATTTATTTATATTTTACAGCGAAAATGTTGTATAAATAAAAGTGGATATTTTAAAACAAAACTATGTGTAAAGTCTTTATGCTATCATGCATTTTAATGATTATTTTATACGATCACGTATTACCCATGTTTTACCACAGCAATTAATTAAATTTAATGATATATGTCCATTTCGTATCGCAAATGATGTGTTGTAGATATATTTCATTCCATGCCATGAAAGAAAACATGGATTCAGGTTGTAGTGAGAAGTGTCTTTTATACTAAGTACAAACGCCTTTTTAGAAATTACAGTGAAAAAAAAATCTGAATTTGTTTACAGAGCAATAAATTCAAATGAACCATAAGTAGTACTATGTTTAGTACTAGCTTTTGCCCTGATTTCACCCATGTTCCCAAGAGAATAAATGTTTTCCCGAGGTAGAAACTTTTTGATGATAAATCTAAATAAAAAATAATAAAGCTTATTAAAATAAAAAAATTCAAACTAAAAATTATTTTATACCTTAATCACTCGTGATGGATGTAGCTTTCTATCACTGAAAGAAATATTTTGAAATCGATCGAGTAGTTGAGAAGATTATCTTTTTAAATCCAAATTTAAAATCCTTAATAATATTAGACTAAATTTTAATATTTAGTTTTATGTACCGCTCCAACTAATTTAGTTTAGAATCTTACCAACATTATTGGGTTCCTATGTTACCTGATTAAATAAATGTTAGTATTATTATAATTAAAATATTATATGCTATTTCTGTATTATTTTTGGTATCTAGGTCTTATATTAAAACTTACATATTCTACTACTACGCCAGGATTTATGGGAAATAGCTAAAGGTAAACTAAAAGAACTATGTTAATACTAAAAATGTAACTTGGAAGTAGACGTCGACTAATATAGCACAAAGTTGGGCCATTACGTACATATTTTTATTACTTTTTCAAAAGTTGTGTTTTTATTCAGGCTTTGACTGGGTGGCTAAACATGCCAAAGCCTGTTTTCACAGGCTGTCTGTACATTCATAAAATACCATTGATATTTGATCTTATCCTACACGTAATCATGGGCTGATTTGTGAATCATCCTTCATTTCTCAGCCATTTTAATATTGTTATTATGAAATTTCACTGTTCCTTTTTCTACTAGTTCACTTGCAAATGAAATAATGTTTATCATTATCATAAAATGAGTTTATGAATAACAACATTAAAGGATGTATTATAATTTAAATATATATATGTATAGGTTGAAAACTGAATTTGATAAAAGAATATACCATAGTTACTTTGGTCGGAGCTCAGAAACGAATAGTATCCGTTTCATATTTCATTGTTAGAATTAAAAATAACTATTCGCATTTAAAATAGAATGAACATTTGTTTGGTCCGAGTGGTCGGTTTCCCATGGGTTCGGTTAACGGTCAAATGTTTATACATGCCTGAAGTAATGGAAGCGAGGATTAACAATTTATTTAATTTACGATTCTGCGGAATTTATAACTTAATAGTGTCCGCAGGGTCTAATTAATTCTTGCAAATTTTATGCCATCTTTACCGCAAATAAAACAGTCCATTATGTTGAAAATTATTAGAAAAATAGACATTAATGGAATTTTCGGATTTATTGTATTGTTTTACATTTGTAAGAGTATAATGTTTTATATCAAAAGGTTTAATTCAAATTAATTCCTATGTGGTTCGTTATACAGTTGAGACGATGTATTTGTGGCTGACCAACTCTACAATACCTTCAAAAGGACTACGTTGGGTTACAAAACACCCTGCGTAGATGATATTTGGGATGTTTTGCGGATAGTAGAGTCTCGGCGTCGCCTCAGCAACTCTCTAACTCTAAATAACAAAGTGGGGTGAACCATCCTTCGCTGAAAACAAATAGCCGACCTTTTGCCTTCTTTATGAGACCCTTGTTAACTTGTCCTTAATAAATAATTTATTTTTCGCCGCGCGACGGTGTTATAAGAAAATTTTTGCTAATTTTATTTATTACTATTTTCTAGCATGATTCACTGGTTTTTCTGCTGTTAGTTTTGTAGTGTAGTAGTACTGTTAGTTCAAGTAGCACTGAGATGTATTTGATAGTACGACAATTTATTATCAACCAATGAATTTCCCAAACGAATGACTGCACATTTGTTAAAAATAAACCAACTGCGCGACAAAGAGAAAAATTAACAAGCTAATTAAAATCTACAGCTTTCGTCATTGTTTTCACAAAAGAGAGATTATATCAATATGCTCCGCGGAGTGTACACAAATCGGTTACATTATGGGCACGGCGGAAAACCACAAATTAAATAAGAAGACTGGTCTGATAATAATTTGGAACAAAAGGACTTTTAAGGACCGATTGACGGTGATTAATGTGGTTTTTTTCTTATAATACAAAACACCGCCGACCGAGGAGGGATAAAAATGCGGTCATTAAATAAATTTCAAAACGTTTTCGTTTATGAATTTTCATAATTCGGCACAGAAAAAGTGTGTCAAGGGAGCAGTACATTCACCCGTGCAGCTATAACAAAGACGGATAAATAACGGCGTCGTCAGTGCTATATTTGCCGGAAAGATTCCGTTTCAGTCACACGAAGAAAATGTGTTTGATTTATCAGCACTTGAGGCCGGACCTTCCGCTCGCTATAAATTTTATTGTGTTATGATTTAGGGACGTGTATGCGATTTTATGGTAAACACTTTGCTCTTTGTGTTTGTTGCGTGATTTATACCGGGGTGGACTTTGGCTTCATGTGAGTTGTTGTCAATGCTCGCTAAACAACAACAATTTGTTTTGACAATATATAAAAACGCCCCAAAACAATATTATTATATTACTCATCAGGTTAATAATTAAATAATCAAAAAGTCTATTTATTTAAAAATAAAGCACAATTATACAAAAAAATGCATAAGGGCACTCTAAAATCTAACAAAGTTAAGTTTGTTGACCCTAAATGAGACGTTAATGTAGTGACAACTGACATTACATGTCTGTCTGGTCTGCCGAATCTGGTATACACACCTCCCGGACTAAGAAATATACGAGATTTTAATTGTATTTTTAATTTACCTTTGTTTTTTTTCCCCGATTTGTCAATAGATTTGATATCAGGCCTCATAAATCAAATTGAGAAACTCTATTTTTTTGTTTTTTGAGGTCATAAAATATCTGAATGATTATTTAATATTTCCTGCTTTTGGGTACGTCCCTTTTTTAAATGATGAATTTATTATCTTTTAGGGTTGGTTTTTATGTAACAATGTTGATACTCTTATCTAATTGTACATTATTATACATTCGAAAGGATTGCTGGACGTGTGTCGCTGTATTACGCACAAACTCGCTCTACGGATTCAAGTACAATATACTTAAGCTAAATCATATTTTAAATTCATTTAAAAAAGAGACGTACCTAAAACTAGGAAATCCCTACTAATATTATAAATGTGAATAAAAGTTTATTTGTTACGCTTTCACGCGATAACTATTGAACTGATCATCATACAACTTTGTACATGGTGTTAGAAGTAACATAGGATACTTTTTGAGTTGGAAAAATGTTACGTCCCTCGGGAACGCGGGTGAAACCGCGGTGGACAGCATGTATTAAATAATTTTTATTTTTACTTTTCTAGCTGACCCGGCAGACGTTGTCTGTCTTCAATGAATATCGGATTCGAATTGGTATAATTAAAAAAATAAAATACCAAAAAAAATAAAAGAACATAGTGTTTATTATTCATGACAATTGAACTTTTAATATTGGGCGCGTTGGCGCTCTGAACTAATCGTGATGAGCAAACACTTCTTAAAAAACTCACTGTACATTACAATAGAAATTTCCAATTGAATCAACTGTTAAATGTGCACTAAGCCATGATAAATTAATTATTTTATGAATATAATTCCGACGCATGCCTCTGTTTTAAAAAGATATTGTCAAACGAATGACATTTATGTCAAACCCTATGAGGTTAAATTATAAGAGTTTATATTGTCAAAAGTTAATATGGTCGTTATGTTTTCTTAAATTTTCTAATTTTTCACGGTTCGGAAGTCAGCCTTCAACTGAGAAGAACCGGCAAGAAACTCAGCAAGGTTACATTTTTTTTTATTTGTTATATAAATTTTTATCTATTCTGACTTTTTGGCTATTTTATAATTTCAATTTTACATAATTTTATATTTAACAATTACAAGATACTTATTATAGGTAACATTAATAAAAACAAAACAAAAAAATATGACAAGACTACAAAATAGAAAATAACAATAATTAGGTACTTACAACTTAAACAAGAGATTTAGAGGTGCACTGTGCAGAGAGCAGCTATATTGTCAGCCTTCTCCTGACAATAACAAAAACAACAAAAAAAGAATCAGCGAAATCGGTCCAGCCGTCCATGCGTGATGTCGTGACCAAGGGAAATAGGGATTCATTTTTATATATATAGATGACCTCAAAAAACAAAAACAATAGGTTTTCGATTTGATTTATAAGGGCATTTGTGCTTAATCAATCTTAGCTTAAGTATACTATATGAGTATATTCTTTCCGATCACATAAATAATTAAATAAAGAAAAAAAAAATACTTGGCTGAAAGATAGGCATCTTTAGCCATGAGAATACTTTAATCCGGAAAATAACATTCAATCCGAGAACCCGGGTAAAACCTCGGGATGGAAGTTAGCAAATCAAGTATAATCGGCTCAATGGACTTATTGAGATAAAACTTTGGACACAGATAAAATATATTCTATACGCAACACAGAAATAACATTTTCTTTTGTTTTCCTGGTGCTAAATAAAAGTTGTTTCGCTTATATATTGAGGTTAACTTCAAAATGAGTAAGTAGAAGTCCTCGAGATAGCTATTCAATAAAGAAGTAAAGGCAGTAATAGCCCGTCTAATTATTGTAATTATTCTTTAAGTCTTAGCGAAGTTTGAAGGGAAATTTTCCGTAAGTAAAGCGTTTACAAAAAGCGGAAACAAAAATTACCACCGAAGTTATTAAATTTTGTGTCTTCTAAATTCTTTTAGAAAACTAATTTAGTATGGTTTGTTCGTAATTAGTCACCTAGGAAATAGCATCAGGGCGGTTTCGATCTTATTTGAATCTATTTATAATACAGTTTTGGTACCTAAGAGACATATAATAATAGATAAATATACAGACGTATTTTATATCATCATTATCATATCAGCCCAGTCCACTGTTGAATAGAGCCTTTGCCCTTGGATATCCACCTCGAACGGTCTTGTGCCGCCTGCGTCCAGCCGCTTTCAGCGACTCTGACCAGGTCGTCGGTCCACCTGGTGGGAGGTCGTCCCACTCGGTGTTTTCCTGAAGTGGTCGCCACTCGAAAACTTTCTTCCCCATTGGTTGTCAGTTCTTCGAGCGATGTGGCCTGCCCATTACCACTTCAGCTGGCTGACTCTACGAGCTATGTCTAATACCTTTGTTTTTGCCGAATGTCCTCCATTCGGACGGACCCTGTCGCGTAAAGAAATTCAGTTTTTTTCAAACATTCCATTTTTCAAACAGTGCTGAAAGAAAGTTGAAAGAGTACATTATTCCTCATGAAAGCGCATAAAGATGAAGTTTTTACTGGCTGCACTGTGCAATAAAAGCATTAAGTTGGCACAGAAAGCATTAGTGGCATAGCTTGTTAATCCAGTGGCGCCGGTAATGCGCTTACGTTTAGAATCAGAATTTTACGATCCATTAGAACGTTTTACGAACAGACTGTGTCTATGTTGAATAAATATATAAAAGTATAAAAATAAATGTATAGCACTGATAATTTCGTAGCAAATATTCAAATTTAGCTTATTTCGTAAGTAATATTCACGTCGACTTGTAAATATCTAATAAATCTTCGCCGTAACATATGAAAATGTCTGGATACTCAGATACATATGCGTGGTTTTATCCCGTGCGAAATTATAATTTATAAAATTGTTATATTTGGCACATACTCGTACGTCTATGTAAGATATTAGGTTACATGAGATATTTTTTTTAAATTTTATTAGCTTTGCCGGTGTTTGTACCTATGTAGACTAAGTAGAAATCAAAATCATGGGAATAATAATTTTACTGATAAAAATATGAAATCTATGTAGAGATTTTTTTTTAATTCCTGTAATACCTGAAAAACAATTTTACTTAAAATATTGATAAAATTTGTCTAATTACATAACGGTGTGTGGTACATACGTAACACACACCGTTATGTGCCGACAATTGATACCAATTGTCCCTCCCCATCTCCTGTAGGTAAAGCTAAATTGCTAAAAAAGCAAGAATTACTTTAACGGATAACGAGAGTCACAAGTCTAATAGATGTAACCATAGCAGTATCTATGTCGTGTAAAATCGGATGTTCATAAGAATAATAACTTTTTGAGCCGTACCCCACTTGACCGGTTTTTGTTATTCTATTTCTGACAAAGAAACTTTATGTCCATTCATACAGTACTTGTAGTAGATACTAGCTACCCCCCGCGGTTTCACCCGGGTTCCAAGGGATATAAGCATACATATAAAACCTTCCTCTTGAATAATTCATGAAATTACAGGCACATGAGACTTACCAACTTCACGTCTCAGGGTCGACAACGCATTGGCGATGCCCGTGGTATTGCAAATGTTCAAAGGCTGCGGTCACAACTTACCATCAGATGGACCGTCTGCTTGTTTGTCGGCCCTTGAGGTATAAAAAAAACTGTCTATTCTTGAAATCCGCATCAAAATCCGTTGCATAGTTTATAGAGAAGTTACTTTGTTTTATAGTATGGAAGAATGTACAACAGCTAAATAATCACAATAATTAATATCCAATTCGGAATAATTATTACAATAACATGTCTCCATTGTAATACCTTAGACGATCTCCATTGTGTACACAATCAACATCAGAGCCCTGTTTACAAACAAGGATTTATAAGGTGAAGCAAAGGCATCGGATGTCTTGCCAGAACGCAGTCTGTTATTTTCGTTTGTAGCAGTTAGTAATTACCCGCTTGCCTATTTGCTGCTGACAGATCCAATTACATTAAAGGGATCGAACCCCATTCCATTAGGCGGTACACTTTGTTACTTCAACAGAGTATTGTTTTCAATACACTGTTGTATGATGGTTACAAACTTTACATGTATTTTTTCACTTTGAAATGTTTTGTCAAAATTTTAAATGTATGTTTGTTTTACACAGGTAAATATATTACTTTCTAATTACTATATGAATTATATTATATAATAATAATTTCTTTAGCATTGAATGTGAATTATCAGTTTTTTTTGTTTGTAAAATTATTCTACATCACTCAAGATTTTTATACAACACCATTCTGAGCTATTTTCCAGAATATATATGTATTAAATTAAGTACTATCCAAAATCATAAATCATCATCATTCATCGCTCATTTGTAGTTTTAATACAAACCATAAATGAATGTTAACAAATAAATTTATTCTCATACAATCTATTAGTTTTTATTGGACTACATTTATGGATATTTTTGTTTAGATATATAAAATACTAACTGCCCGGACATACGTCGGTCTGTCGAATTAAGGCCATACAAAAATGCAGGAATTCGCTCGCAGCGCCACCTACCGGGTCCAATTGTGAATCTAAACCATCCAGGGCGCCACCCAAACGTATACAAAAATAATTCAAATCGGTCCAGGTGTTTAGGAGGAGTTCACTGTCATCACACGTACAAAAGAATTATATACACATGCGTTCACTAAAATAATAAAGGAATTTTCATGCAAACTTTCATTCTTTATCTCTCTAACACACCAAATTACTATGTTCTTTGAACTTGGTTCACTTAGTTCTCTAAGACAAATTTTCATAGAGATTTTTAGAACGTTTTTTATATTTTAACCAAAAAAATTACCCCTTTTATGATGTTGCTTTCACCAAGCTAGGACCTGAGGGTGAATTGTCTGTCAGCAATCAATTTTATTTTTATTGAGTAATTTAAAAATGTTTAATAAATTATTATTATCAAACCTAATCATAAAAGTCAGATTAATCAATACAACCCTGTTAAGTGTCACCGGTTCTTCTCAGATGATTTCCGAGCCCGTGGTAACTTCAGTTACCTTCATAAGCGCCTCCCGCGGGACTAAGCTGAATAAACGGATTTGAATTGAATTAATCAGTCACGACTTGTTATTCTATCCTTGGGTATATATACAAAAGTGAAGTAATATAAGTTATAGACATACACTCAGGTATAAGTATTAATTTGAATTTTGATGTATACATATCTTAATATAGATGATTCTTCTGCCCTTGTGTATGTTAGTGAACTCCTGGAATGGCAGCTGGAATGATTTTGATGTAATTTTTTTCTGTGGTCCAGTGGATTTGTGAGGGTTAGATTCACAATTGGACCCGGTAGGTGGCGCGGCGAACTAATTTCTGCATTGCTTTTTTAAGAACAACGTTTGTCGGGACAGCTAGTACATCTATAAATTAAAAATACATCTGCATAATTATAGTAATCACTACCATACTTACTACCTATTTAGATAATATAAAGTTAGTAAAGATAATAATCTGTCACTTTAGCATATTGTTATCTGTATGAATATGATTAAATAAACCATACTTTGAAGGCAGCAAGAGGAACCGAGTTCCTGTTTATGTAAAACTAGCTGTCCCCCGCGGTTTCACCCGCGTTCTCGAGGGATGTCACATATTGCCGGGGTAATAAAGCCTATGTGCTATTCCAGGCTATAATCTACCACTGTGCCAAATTTAATCAAGATTCGATCTACCGTTCTTGCGTGATTACCACACATGTGGTCCATAGACACACATAGAAAGAGAATAGAAAATACAGTTTTTATTATCTCATCATGGTAAGACATGTGATCATGTGACTATAAGTTGTTAGCACACAATACCTAGAATGAAACATGCACTCAAGTGGACCTGCCGGAACGCGTAGGTACTTTGCGGTCGATTTTCATCTTGCCCTAAGTACTAAAGCACACTACAACCATGCAATAGTTTTCTCAAGTTATTCTCCTTTACCGAAACTAATAAAACCTTAATTTTTATCGTTCCTACCCTATATATAACATCTAAAATCTGTCTTCCACATTCGGCAGCTACTTCCCTTGATCGAGTCCTTTTTATAAGAGGCAAAAACTGATCAGTTTAATCAAGACGGGTGCGGAGGGCGTCAATCAGCCACCTCGTTACCTAAACGACCTGTAATTTTCTTTCCCTGACCAAGCGAGATTTCAAACTATCTTCCGATCTGCCTCACTATTGATTAGCTGTTTCGGTACCCTCGTTCCGTGTTCAATGAATTTTTGAGGTTTCCTTGAAGATGCTAATTAATTATTGAGGTGTCTTATACCTTACTGTTGCCGGTAGATTGATTAACTTCATATTAAATTAAACACCTCTTTGGAATAAGTATGTTGTTAAATTTGTAAGCAACTTATTTTTGCTGAACCGAAAATCATAAACCTATTTTTATTAAAGTTCAACAAAACGTAATTTAAACCTAAAAAAGAAACCGTGTCATATACAGCATGTTTAAAGTCCAATCTTATCAATGTGGATATATTTTTGGTGGCGCTGTCACTAGAGGCACTAAAATTTTGCAACTGACCCGATCCCGTATTTTTACGCCTGTCATGAAGATTCAAGTCTGCGTTTACCACATCGCATTAATGGGGTGCAGCTGAAATGTGTTATATTGATCGATCGTTGAGTGACTAAAGATATTTGTTGAATCCCGTAGCAACGTAAAATTATTCAGGAGAATCGAGAAAAGAGCGGAATGTTATATTACTAAATGGAAAAATAAAACTAATAAACTATGCTTTCGATTGTAAAAAGTTCTTTGTGTTTCTCGTAATGTAAATAAAACTATCAGATGTAGAAACTGAAATAAGCGATGAGAATTATTATTGTATTCAATTTATTGTTACATAAAATTCTTTCACTTTAATAAATAAAAGTACGAGTACATGCATTTCTTTCACCAGATGTCGTCTTTTTAGTGTTAGTAGCTAGTAAAAATTTTTCACAAGGCATTCCCGAGGATTGCTTTATTTTACCGGGATAAAAAGTTCTTCAGTTATTCCCTATAAAGCTAAAGCGCTCGAGCCATGTCGGGGATTAGCCGGAACAGACAGATAGACGAAAATTATAAAATTTTTGTTTTTTGTTTTAAGTTCCATTCAAATTATACTCGTATACTTTCATAGCTGTACCCGGAGCGCACGCAACAGAAGCTCTCAAAAGCAATATGTTTCTCCCGTTTCTTTCCACATTTTTCATTGATGCTCGCTAGTTCTTGAGTTCACGTTCAACCAAACAAACAAACAAACTCTTCAGCTTTATGAATAATTCGATGAACTTGCCCGCATTATCACGTTTTTATTAGCTTGTTTCTTTGTCTGTGGGTTTTTTGTTCTTTTCACCGTGTGTTGGTCTGTTCACCGCAGATAATAATAAGATTTATACTTGACATTATCAGTATCAAGTAACAATGATGAGTGTTTGCTATTTATGACGCAATACCACACAAATGCACGTATATATCTTGCTTAATGTTCAACTTAGCGACAATAATAATTGTGTAGTTCAAACGCTACGTTGGGTGGGCCATTATTTTCTGTTAGTTCACATACTCACCGCTCATATATTATTCGGTAGGTACCAACGTTATTGTGTTGTGTATTCTGACGCCGTAGTATAATAATTGATATCATGACACCCGTGCCTACGTACCTAGTTAGTTCCGTAGGTGTGACAGGGATCACCTTTGGTATTATAATGTAATTGTTTTGATGTTTGTGTAATGTTCAATCAATAAAGGGATTTGAAAGGCACACAGATAGAATACTTAATCCGCTTGAATCCCTTTGGAAACGCGGGTAAAATTGCAAGGTGGAAGGTCGCGCCAAGAAAAATATATCAATACTCTATAATAACGTGAAAATAATGTGAATGTAAAATATTGTGAAATAGATGCGTTTCTATAATGCGTTTCTATATCCTGCCAATATTATAAATGCGAATGTTTGTATGTATTGATGTTTGTTACTCTTTCACGCAAAAACTACCAAACGGATTTGGATGAAAATTGGCATATATATAGAAAATGCTCTGGAATAACACATAAGTTACTTTTTGTGCCGGGAAAATGTTACATACCCCGGGAGCGCAGGCGAAACCGCGGGGCCAGCTAGTCATATATATTATAAAGAGAGAATGCGAATGTGTGTGGAGAACCTCAGCACCAATATTCTCTAATACATTCACCATTTGAAAGGTGCATTATTCCGGAAGAAAGAGGCTATGGTTTATTTCCGGGTTACATTAGGAACGTTGGTGAAACCGCGACACGGAAAGCTAGTTGTAGTTCCTCAAATAGATAAGTAGATAAATAATTATTTTATTGATAATAAATAATATTGTACGGCAATTTGGCTTGGTAGTTAGAGACCCTTACTACACGCCACAGGTCGTGTGTTCAATTCCCACCCTGGACATACATTTGTGTGCATGAACGAACATGTCTGTTTATTCTGTGTTTAGGTGTAAATATGTATATAAGTTATTTAGAAAAATAAGGTACCTATATGTAACATATCAGTTACCTGGTACAAACTCTGCTTAGTTTTATATCTGACGGCCAGATAAAGAATGTCCCGGAATCTATTTATTAAATATTATTTTAATGTTTCATTCCTAAATATATGATACTCGCAAAAGTGATGAGTGACATAGGTATCCATACATTACTATTTCAAATAGATACAAGATTGTATCCGGCTCGATTTCGACGCGATAATTAGAATCCGTATCCCTGCATATTGGACATTTTGGCACACTCAAAAGGTAAATAAGATGCAGTATTGCAGAGACATCTGTGAGCGTACCAAATATCCCGCCGAGGTCCGGGCCGAGCCGTAATGATAGCAATAATTTGACCGTAATCGGCCGCATGCCGCTTTGTAGTCGCCTTGGGATCCAAGTACGATTTTAAGCCAGCTCTATTTTGCGCATCAGTGGACAACTATCTAAATCAACTTGGATAATTGCCACCGTGTGTCGTTAGCTTAATAGAGAGCCAGCGATAGTTTCCGCTCCTGAAAGCATTTTATTTTTGTTTAACATCAACAGTATAACGTGATTCTACGAAATCACGCTCTGTTGTTGCACAAATGCTGTTTGCTGTGAGCAAATGTAAAATGTTTACCTACGTTAAGTATTTGGCCCTTGAACCATATTTTTGTTTATCATGTTTTAAGGTTTAGTATAGGTATATTTTTGGTTGTTCTTATTATTTGTATCGTTATGCGTTTGAGGTAAAAGGTTGTAAGTGCATATTTTTTTCAATGGACTTGTAATTTGGCTAGCCTTCGGGCAAATGTTTGGTTGACCATTTTCCTATAAATTATAGAATTACCTACTTAATTTATCTATCAATATGGGTTAATAAAACAAATAAACTAAGAACTCACGTCAATAAAGATCTGAAAAGTTAAATATAAAACCGATTAATTTTCCGATGCGTGTGACATGTTCATGTAATTTGTAATGATATGTAAATAAGGACCGAAAATGCATATGGGGCAGGTTTCATAAACGCTTTTAATTTTAATATATAGTATCCCGTTCCATTTAACCCAAAAAGAGAGCTAGTCGTTTGAGTTCATAATGAACTTGTTACGATGGTTAAAATAATTTGGTGAGACAAGCCTGCGGACTTTGTAGGTACTGACACACATGATTTAGTGACCTTGTTAATGGTGTAACTTCGTCAAACTTAGGCTGGGATCGCACTGGGACCCCCGTTAACTCGCCGCGGGTTGCACTAACGGTGTTTTGATATAAATTATTTAGGAAACGTGTACCTGCACTACACGATGAGATCGTAAACGGATGGCGAACTTTACGTAACGTGGAAATTTCCGCAGGTTTTAAATAAGTTTGGATACGTAAGCGAATTCTCAAGTGGCAACGAGGAAGCTAGGTAATTGTAGCATATATATATAGTCCAAATTAGAAATACTCACAGGTTAGATGAAATTTTGCAGATATCAGAATAAAGAATTTGGGGGATATCAAAACTTTAATCATCCGTTTACAGAAGTATATATGTCGATCAATTTACTACAAATACACATACAATATGTCTTAATCCTACAATCAGATTTGTTCCTATTTCACACATGGACAAAATTTTGTTAAAATGTAAATAACTTGAAAATAAAATCCCTAACGTGTAATTTCTGCAACTCTACTATTTCAGTCGAAAGCATTTGTAATGTCAGTAGAGACAACTATACACACCAAGTTTCGGGAGAATTGGCCATTGCAGTTTTTTATATTTAGCTTAAAGTTACCTTTTGGTACGGGACCCTAAAGTGGAACGTACCTCGTAAAAACTGAGATTAAAAAAGGAACTAAGATATTTTTATCATTCGTAGATAAGTAAACATTTTCATTTGTTCTGTAAACGGTTTTCGGGATACATTGCGGATAGCGTTGGAAAGGATTTCTTATATAAAACCCATTGACCCAGTGCGGTTGTAACTCACGCGGTGAGCGCGCGGGACACGCGGACAATAATGGCGGCCATAATTTGCCTGTAATGGGCCTTACACTATCGCACTGTCAGCTCTACCAAAAATAAGTTTCTTTCACCTAAATCTTTCCTCACGACATGATCGGATGAAGCTCCTTAGCACTCTTTTAGTACGTGTGCTAAATATCCACTTATCCACCTGTTACAATTGAATTCGTGCGAAACTGCCGAAGTATTTATTGTGTGTAACTAGAATAATGAGCTATAAGGGAAATGTTAGAGCCTTTCTTCCACAATTTATCGTATTAGCCCACGGCAACCCCCAGCTGTCCATAGGCCTCCTCTTTCTCGCAATCCTCTTTGGTCGTGTTCAGTCCCATCAAAAGCCTGCCCTTCAGGACCGCAGCAAAATACGCGACCACGGCGTAATTTTTTTTAAATGAATGGAAGTGGATTGAGGAGTGTCCTTCTCCCTTTCCCAGCTGCCAATTTTCTAGTTCATTGGCCAAGATCAGTAGTGGTAGGTAATGGGTACTAGAAAAATAATGATAAAATTTATAACAAAAAAACTAGAATCTTTGAGAACAAACGAAAAAATTAATTAAATCGATCAATTTTTTTTGTGGAATATTTTATTATGAATTTACTTTTATAAGCTATAAAAAAAGAAGGTTTTCATATTATAAGTGTCGTAACATTATGTGGTCATAAATATTAAAGCTTACCTACCAATACTTACGTAGTAATGTGTGTCCTCGAAAGTTAAACTATAAAAAGACATGTGAGAAGCTCGTCAGGTGGCAAACAGCCATCATAATTATCAAGGTGTCAAGCATTTTAAATATAATTAACACAATAAAGCTAGTAAGGAGTAAGTATGTGGCATTGGAATACATAGGTCCTCCTCCTAACTCCTTAAACAAATATTTAAGGAACCCTGGTTACCAACGAGTAACGTAGAAGGCGTGGTCAGTGAAAATGCTCTGAGCTGTACGAGCCTCTATCTTAATTAATCTCGAGCCGGCCGCAGTCTTTATTACAACCTTCACGCTTGGTTTAGCAGCTTTTGGAAATCAGTCAATTTGAAACATCTGCTCCAATAAATTCTCTGTAGATACTCTTGTTATAAATTCTGATGAATAAGTACTTTTGATACTTACTGATTCAGAAATATCCTATCTTAAAAACTTTCCATATTAATATCAATTACTGTATTCTGTTAATTACGCTCTCAACAATATGATAACTATTCTTTTGGAAATTCCCTTAATATAGATATTTTCGCTCTTTGTTTAGAAAATTTGAACGCTACAAAGGATTTTCAATTTGAGTGGCATGTTTGTTTACGAAATGAGTGGTTCGCTTAGGGGTTGTATTGGAGCTTTGGTTCTTGTATTACTGCATAGAGGGCGTTTTACGATGAGGACTGGCAGAGGGCGCTAGTGAAACATAAGCCTAAATCAGAGTTCGTGGAAATGTTCCTAGATGGCGCTGTAACTGAGCATTCAGTTTCCATTACTTGTCGCGCGTCTTCTAGACATGAATGACAGGTGTAACAGTAAAACTTTTTTTTATATAATTTTAGGTTGTAACTATTTACACATAATATTTAAAACATAATTGCTCTTAGTAAGTAAGTAGTACTATTTATATACTACTATACTATATATACTATATTACTATATACTATATATAATATATTATTATTATATACTATATTATATAGTACTATAAATAGTTACAACTGATGAACTACTTCCACACACAACAAAGTTCTTAAGTTAGCTTCTTCTTTAGTTAGTAATTATTAAAATGCCTTAAAATTCAGAGAAAAATTATAAAAGAAATAAAATAGGTTCTTTTAAGTATCGCAATTTTTTTTTCGTATAAATCTCCTATCTCTTTAAAAATTCATATCAATTAGTTAATTATTAATTTACAAACAGTTTTTAATGATATACGCAAGCTGGCTGGCAGCGGTTGGAAACAAAGAGCTGAAGATCGAGCTCAGTGGCGAGCCATAGGTGAGGCCTATGTCCAGCAGTGGACGGAGATAGGCTGATGATGATGATGATGATGAAACAGTTTTTCGCTTAACAAGATAGTATCGAGTGAATTTTACTTTATAAAAAATAAACCAACACATGCAGACACGCAGCGATTGTTTTGGGACTAGGGACAGTCTTAATTTAAAAAGTTAATACAAGTCGTTCCCCTTCGTTCCGTTGCGTATAATGAATCATGGGCGTAGTTATCCCGTATTTGGCACACAATAACAAAGCCTCCTTCTTCATTACAAACCACTTTTTTGTTGATCCTTTTCTTTCCTTTATTTTCTTGCTGGAAAACCGTTTATCTACTTTTACAGTAAACGTATGGCAGTGGTCGCAAGCAGATCTACATTTTGATACATTGTTTCCTTATGAAAACTCTTCGACTTATTCCTAGATATTTTCATTAATAAATTTTTACTCCTCATCTTTATTTTCTTTTGCTGTCAGATTATTGGATTTTCGAAAGTATATTGACTTTTCTTAGAAGATAAAATAAATGCTTTTAATTAATTTTGTGAAGGATTAAATTTTTTATCTCAATTATTTTATATTCATAATCTAAATCATTCAAACAGACGCCTATCTGATTCTAAATGAAGTCAAATAGCCGTTATAGTACTGAAAAAAACAGACAGTTTTAAGTATGTTGCGGGTAGGAATTGAACCCACAACGGCATAGAAGTCGGAATATTTAGCTCCTAGGTCAACCAGCCCATCAATCCCTTCAATCAAATAGTCATTTTATTTAAAGACTTATCGATTTTATGTAATAATCACTTGGTGTTGACCCTAGCTAATAATGTGATACTGGTAGGTAAGTATTTCTGTCACCCGATAAGCTCATAATGTTAAGAACAGTAAAGTTGATTCATAGGACTCGAATGTCGTACTGGAGAGTGGCCCTCTGACAGTAGCTGTCAATATCGAGCCCTTGTTGGGAAAGTTTTCAAAATTGGAATTCCAAAGTCGAGAGAGACGTGCCGGCTCGCGCGCGACCGGCGTACGCTCCATCTCTCAAAGGAAATTCGGTAACGGGCCATGTATTTACGCTGGAATTGAATTATCTACTGTGGCGTAGATTATTGCATTTACTGAGCGTGAAATTGCTAAATACCGAAAACGAAAAACATTCAATTATTCCTTGCTGTTTTTGTATGTAAGTGCCGCTACGAGTATTTGCCCGAGGTTCCGATATATTATGGGCATTAGGTTCTCCTCATGTTACGAACTACTTTTGAATTTCGAATGATATACATAGTATGTCTCTGCTTTGATGTAAAACGAAACTTATCCAGTGTAGTTGAGTTTATAGTCTAATTGGACTAGGGTAATTAGTCATTAGTCTTATGTAAATATACTTCAAGTTAAATCTTACCTTGAATACCACTGTTTTTTCTAAATTATTATAGTTACTAGTAAGTGCCTAGTTATTACTCCTGTCACATTTTCTTATGATGAAATAATATTATCATTATTATTATACTGGGTCATTCTTCACTCAAAACTCTGATCCCAAACTAAGCAGAGCATGTACTTCTATCTGATATACTTCTAATAGGTAATAATAATAAATAATAAATATCCTGGGACATTTTTACACACGACCATCTGATCCCAAACTAAGCAGAGCTTGTACTATGGAAACCAGATAACTGATATACTACATATACTATTTTTTTTTTCTAAATACATACATAAATAGATATTTACAACCAGACACAGAACATACAGACATGTTCATGCACACAAATATTTGTTCTGAGTGGGAATCGAACCCGCGACCAACTGGCCTGTAATTCTTTTTTCTTCTAAATACATACTTTTAAAGATAATGACGCCAAACACACAGAATAAAGAGTCATATTCATGCACCGTCAGGGTTTCTAACAAATTAAAATTCAACAAATTCACGATAAAATAAGCTAAATCATAAGAACCTCCGCATCACACACCACAGGTATTCAATTAAAATTGCAAGAGGAAGTATACAAACTGTGTGCAGCTTTATTGGACAGCAGAAATGAGTCTAAAGTTGCATTGTGAGGATTAAACGCAACCCAATTAACTGGCGTGGAGTCCGTGCCTGCCTCGGCTCGATATCAGATTAGCTCCTCGCTGGATTACATTAGTGGACGTCATAATCTCGCTGCCATATACTATGTATGTATAATACCGTGCCTGCCATTCAATAGTCATGCAGATTAGATTTATCAACATATTAAACGTATAATATCTGTCTGGTTGATACGAATATTGGAATGTACAAACATCTTGACTTTATACAATAATAAGTTTGCAATTTTTTATTATTGTTTTAATTTTAAGCTAAAATTAAGATAAATGCTATTTACTCTGGCAATATAACTTTTAATAATAAATATCCTGGGACATTATTTTTACACACGGCCATCTGATCCCAAACTAAGCAGAGCTTGTGCTATGGAAACCAGATAACTGATATACTACATAAATACTAGGTACTTTTTTATTTGTAGACTGTTTATTGTTTAGTTGTTGACCCAGACACAGAACAAACAGACATGTTCATGCACACAAATGTTTGTCCTGGGTGGGAATCGAACCCGCGACCTTCGACTTGGCAGTCAGGGTCGCTAACCACCTAGCCAGTTGGCCTCTCACTAAATTAAAAATAAAGCTTGTGAAATAAAGAACGAAGCAAACACTGTTACTTTCGAAAAAAATATTGCATTAAACGTATATTACTGCTACTATACCGTACATCTGCATATACGAGTATAAACTACTAGCTGACCCCTGCGGTTTTACCCGCGTACCCGAAGAATGTCAAATTTCCCGGGATAAAAAGTAGCCTATATATTATTCCAGGTTGCAAAGTTTCATCCAAATCTGTCAGGTCAACAAACATCCATACATACAAACATTCGCATTTATAATATGAGTAGGAAGTAGGATATACAGCATGTTACAAAACTACCCATAAAGCCGAAAGGAGGTTAAATGGGGCCTTATAATGAGTCCATTCACAATATTTAAGAACCGTAGTAACGCAGTATAACATACCCCAAAAAAATTAAAAAACTGATTTTTATGAATGAAAAATAGAAGAACTAAAGTAGACAATTATTAGGTTAAATAGTTACGTAGGCTTTTCTGATAAATAATCTGGTGTCCTGACATGACAGCTTACCAGGGTTGTTAGCTTTTTTAATTGATGATATTTTTACGGGGTATTTTGTGACACGTTGTATACAACACAGAACATTGATAGCTTAACTTCACACGTGTTTCATTTTTTTATAACAAGAAGGTTGACCATCTGGCAGTCCTGTTATAAAAAATCTGCCATTAGAATTAAAAAAGTACATACTTTCTACTAAATCTTTATCTATTAAGATAACGTGATAATAATTCCGTCCGTATCCTGCAGGACTATAGGACATTCATTGGATTGTGTTAATCTTTGTTAGAGACAGTTCACCCAGCTTGACGATTATTGAGTTATCGTATACTGGTTTATCAACGCTGTTAGCGACTACTCTACTATGATATATTGGAACGTATAGCTGTAGTACATTATTGCAACATCTATATCTATACTAATATTATAAAGAGGAAAGATTTGTATGTAAGTATGTTTGTTACTTTTTCACAGAAAAACTACTAAACGGATATGGATGAAACTTGGCACATGGATAGAGCATATCCTGAAATAACATGTAGGCTACTTTTTATCCCGGGAAAATGTGATATCCCTCGGGAACGCGGGTAAAACCGCGAGGGAGAGCTAGTGATTAATACTTTCAGACAGAATGGAATTTATTTCCAAGAACCGGGTAAATGTAACAGTATCCTGGGACACGGTATCGGACGAAGCCAGGTTGTTATACAAGCTTGTTCAACTAGGCATTAATAGTAGATACTTTGTACAAAAGATAAGTTTACCATTAAGATAAATACAAATATGATAATGGCACATTATCATATTTGATCAAACCCTCTATAAAGTGATTAAAAAGATATTAAAAAATATACTTTCAACCAGAACAATAATAGAAGTTGATAAAATATCGACTCCGGTTATTATTTTTACTTATTTAGATGCATATAAAATAATGATGAATTAAATAAGATTTATTTGTCAGCAATGTACGGGTATGTATATATACGAAATAATAGGTTGGGGAAAAAGTTCCTTCGCATTTTTTAAGAAAATTCAAAACAATTTTAATATAGTTTATTTACATTTAACTAAAGTATGTAGGTACCATTTTGTTCGATAACTTTTTGCCATCTTGTAGGTAGGGACATGATCCCATTGCTATAGAAATTTTGGGACTTCTGATCAAAATACTGCGACAAGTGGTTTTGACAGTCCTCTCGTGATGTTAACCTGACACTGCCAAAAGAATTCTGAAGAGACCGAAACAGGTGGAAATCTGAAGGTGCAAGGTCTGGACTATACGGCGGATGCATTAATACCTCCCAGACAAACTCTCTTAATTTTTGCTGAGTGGCTAAAGATGTGTGAGGTCTAGCGTTATCATGATGAAAAATACACCCCTTCTGTTGATTAATTCCGGCCGCTTTCTCTCAACTTCTTGCTTTAATCTCATCAGTTGTTCGCAGTAGAGTTCAGAATCGATGGTCCTGCCTGGTGGTAACAGCTCATAATGAATAATGCCCTTCCAATCCCACCACACACACAGCATCACCTTGTTGCAAGTTAACCCGGGTTTCGCCACAGTCTGTGAAGCCTGACCGGCCTTTGACCACGACCTTTTTCGCACGTTCTTGTCGTACGTGATCCATTTTTCATCACCAGTTATCAGCTTCTTCAGAAATGGTTCGGTTTCATGACGTCATAATAAAGAATCACAAATGAGTACACGGTTCATTAGGTTTCTTTCAGTGAGCTCGTGACGTACCCAAATATCGACCTTTTTTGTGTACCCAGTTTTTTACAAATGCGCCAAAACTGTTTTGTGGTCAATTCCCAGTTCTTCAGCTACGTCGTAACTACTGATATGCCGATCTTGCTCCACTATTTCAAAAATGGCATCCATTTTATCCGTAATGGGGCGACCAGAGCGACGTGCATCTTTAACATCAAAATTTCCGGATTGAACCAAAACCGCTTAAACCAAATTTGTGCTACTCTCACAGACACTGCACTAGGTCCATAAACATCGCAAATTTTTTTCGCGGCTTGCGTTGCATTTTTACCTTTTTTGTAGTAAATTTTTAAAATGAATCTAATTTCTTCATTAGATTCACTCATCTTGGCGGTACGAAAAACAAATGCAAATCACACATTTTCCTAATTTGAATTTAGAATTATTTTCTTTAAAATTTAAACTTTCAATGATACCAAAACCAGCCAGATACAAATAGTATAGCCAAAGAGATTTTATTACAAGTTCATACATACTATAATGCGAAAAGACTTTTTCCCCAACCTAATATTTATTTTACATATATCTAAATAAGTAAAAATATCGGTTTCCGTTATTATTTAGATGAATATAAAATAAAGAGATCTTAAATAAATAATTATATGTATTTATGGAGGTTAATGTATAAATTATTTATTTTGTAAAAATAAAAAATCGCTTATTATTTTTACTAACTTAGATGGGAGGTGTATACAATAGAATACAATATACTTTATTTGTACAACACATAACAGGAGAAGAGGTAACATAAACAAGTGGATTACAGAACAAGTGTTTACAAAATAGGCGGTCTTATCGCTAAAGCGATTTCGTCCAGACAACCTAGGGGTAGCAGGATACAGAAGAGGATAGCAGGTGTTGCACGTTCAGACATTTGAAATAAATAACGAAAACCTACATCTATGTTAATAAATACTTATAAATTAATAATAATAATTAGGTAAATATACTAATATATACACAAATTACAGTCATACATATATAATATATATTATTTATATTAAAATAAATGAAAGAGATTACATAAAAAATAACAGGAAAAATCAAACAATGACGGAGTTCATAAAGAGAGATAGTGGGAGATAAGAAGAGATTTAAAGGAATCTAATGTCTGGGCTCGTCTAATAGTCTGAGGCAGAGAATTCCAAAGGCGGACAGCTTGGACAGTGAAAGACTGAGAATAAGTGTGAGAAGTGTGGGGGGGAGTTTGAAGGCTAAGTACTGTGGAACTACGAAGAAGATGGTGCTGTGAAGTGCAGTACTCGAAGCGTTCCTTTAGGTAATTTGGGGATTTAGGATTGAAGAGTACAGTGTACAGTAGCGACAGTATACAGAAATTCTGGAGGCGCTCAAGTTTGTTCAATAGCTCTTCGGTGAGATCAAGGTAGCAGGAATCAGCGTAGTCAAGGATAGGAAGGAGAATAGACTTGACAAGAGCAACTTTGGTGTCAAAGGGAAGGAAATTACGTAAGCGTCTTAAGGACCCAGCCGAAGCAAACACCTTCCTACTGACATCCGCAACTTGCGGGGCCCAGGACAAAGTGCGATCAAAAATAATTCCTAGATTTTTTACAGTATCGCTTTAGGAAATTTTGATTCCATCAAAAACAACAGCAGGTAACTGGTCCCAACATATCCTCGCGATAAAATATTTGCTGGCTATAATAATAGCTTTAGTTTTTGAGGGATTTATTATGAGACCAAAACGCCTACTCCAATCAGAAATGTGATCCAGATCTTCATTAACGCATTGGATTGCACTAGGTAGCATATCAAACGATGTTTGTCTGTAAATTTAGAGATCATCTGCATAAAGGTGGTAGAGAGAGGAAATTTTTTGAGTTGTTTGAGATATAAATATTGAGAAAAGAAGCGGAGACAAGACGCCACCTTGCGGTACACCAGCATTAGTTCCACACCATGAAGAGAAGGACTCATCGATGCAAATACGTTGCTGGCGCCCATACAAGTAACTACGAAACCAGTCAATTACCGTTGGAGATATGTTAAGAGAGCACAATATAGCAAGCAGGATGTCAAAATCCACTGTATTAAAGGCATTACTAAAATCTAGTAATGTAAGAATAGTGAGATGCTTTTTATCCATACCCAAACGAATGACATCAGTAATCTTTACTAGTGTTGTAACGGTGCTATGCCCAGGACGGAAGCCGGATTGGAAAGGATTAAGAAGATTGTTTCTCGAAACATGAGTACTTAGCTGATGATGTATCAGCCGTTCCAATACTTTAGAGAGAAAAGGAAGGATAGAGGATATTCTGAGAGACTGGAAGGATTATTATTCTTTGGAATAGGTATAATTTGAGCTCGTTTCCAAAGTGAAGGAAAGGAGCCATAGGTGATAGAACAATTGAGGATAGATGTAATTATAGGAGTAAGGAAATCGAAAAGCGGAAGGATCATTTTAATAAATTAAGATTCGTTTCGACTAATGTTGTCACAACCTACAGCGTTCGATGTAATGGAAAGAATGTGTCTCTTAACATCACAATCAGTAAATTGACTAAATGAAAAGGCAGGGTAATAATTGGGAGATTCTAAAGAAGTAAGGCTGTTTAGTGTATCAGATTTTGTGGCATAGTCAAAGGGTGTCGACGAGGAAAAATGAAGCTTGAGTGAGTCTAAATGAATGTTACTGATATTAATGTTGTTATTGGATTTTCCAACTCCCAGGGATTTTAAAAATTTCCAGACTTTTGCTGGATCACCATCTTCTACGGATTTATGAATATGATGTCTTTGTGCATCTCCACACATCTTATTGCAGTGATTCCGAATTTGTCTGTATTTTTCATGTATGTAATGTATGTATGTGTTATGTATATATAAATTACTTGAATAACAAACTCATAACTTCTTATAATTGGCATAACGGCAACATGTTAATTTAGCAGCAACATAATAATGGTATGTAAAGTCCGCCAATGTTATTGGACATCTAATTATAGGTGCCTAATAAATTAATTAACTGGTAATTCTGTATTGGCATCCATCAGTCTCTGCCGTTACAATACCCGTCACGTAGATACTGTAGTGCCTAGTTAATTCGTGTATTCAGTCGGCCATGAAGCCTCGCATGATTTACATAGGGAATATAGATAGTACTTGTGATTAGATATTGCCCTTAGGTATTAATGATATTGTGTTAAGCTTATTATTGGTTGTGGGTTCGATTCCCACCCGGGACAATTTGTGTGCGTATACATGTCTATTTGTTATGTCTGTATGTAAGACAAGTACCCCAGGGTTCAATTTTAGGTCCATTTTTGTTTTTAGTATATATAAATGATTTGCCATATGTTGTAAATGACCTCACAGATATTGTCTTGTTTGCTGATGATACATCATTAATTTTTAAAGTTAATAGAAAAGACAAAGATCTAACTAAAGTTAATCATACTATGTCAATTGTCTGTGGGTGGTTTGCTACAAATAATCTATTACTAAATTCAAAGAAAACTAAATGCTTAAGGTTTTCTTTACCAAATGTAGCACAAGTAGATAGCCAAATAATAATAGATGGGAGCCATATTAATCTTGTAAATAAAACGGTATTTTTGGGTCTTACATTAGACAATAAATTGCAATGGGGACCTCAGGTTGATACTCTAGCTGCTAAATTAAGTTCGGCTGCTTTTGCTGTTAGGAAAATTAAACAATTGACGAATGTTGAGACGGCCAAATTAGTTTATTTTGCATATTTTCATAGCCTCTTGTCCTATGGTATTTTGTTTTGGGGAGCAGCAGCGGATATAGAATCAATATTTATTATACAAAAAAGAGCAATTCGTGCTATTTACAGTATGGGTCCCCGTGAATCATTAAGAGATTTATTTAGGGAAATAAATATAATGACATTACCTTCACTATATATTTATGAAAATATAATGTTTATACGTAGAAATATAGGAATGTTTGAGTCAAAATTAGATATTCATAGTTTAAATACAAGACAAAGGGAGAAGTTAGTTGTTCCATACTTTAGACTAACTAAAGTTAACAAGTCATTTCTTGGTAATTGTGTTCGATTTTATAATAAGATACCGCTTTCAATAACCAAAATGTCTGATCATAAATTTAAAAATTATATTAGGAAAGTTTTGAAAGAAAAAGCGTATTACAAGGTAGTTCATTATATTGAAGATAAAAATGTATGGAAATGGCTGCTCTCTGCACAGTGCACCTCTAAATCTCTTGTTTAAGTTGTAAGTACCTAATTATTGTTATTTTCTATTTTGTAGTCTTGTCATTTTTTTTTTTGTTTTGTTTTTATTAATGTTACCTATAATAAGTATTTTGTAATTGTTAAATATAAAATTATGTAAAATTGAAATTATAAAATAGCCAAAAAGTCAGAATAGATAAAAATTTATATAACAAATAAAAAAGAATGTAACCTTGCTGAGTTTCTTGCCGGTTCTTCTCAGTTGAAGGCTGACTTCCGAACCGGTTGTAGCTTCAGTAACTTTAAATTTGACCTTCATAAGTGCCCTCCGAAGGCCTAAACTGAATAAATGGTTTTGAATTTTGAATTTTGAATACCTATTTAGTGTATCAGTTTTCTGGCTTCCAATGGACAAGCTCTGCTTAGTTTATCAGCCCCTTATTCAGCAAATACATACTTCGTAGGCGAGCCGCTTCACGGAGGCCTCGGAGAGCTTACCTCTCACGTGATTAGCGTAGTAAGCGACAGAGATAGAGTATAGAGGCCGCGACGAAACATCCTCGAGTTAGTGTAATTTTCCTTACAGAATTGAGCCCCAAATGGCTGCTCGAAAAGAATGTCCCGGGAATTTTTATAACACTAAAGTTCTATGGGAAGAAAGGCAACAAAGACTTATTGTATAGACTATAGCAAATCAATAACCGCTTACTCACTAGGTATCAAATTCAATACCCAAACTACAGCAACAATATTTACATTACGGACTTACGCAGACAAGCTTGTTCATCGGAATATAATCAATCATTTTAATGTTAGGTTCAAACTAATACCTACAGTAAGCGTTGGGCGTAGAATAGCAGCTGTACTATAGATGTATAACAAGTCTACCATCGTATACTTTCTACTAATATATATATTGCTTTGGACTAACTTATATGTTGATAGGAATAAACGTTATAACGTACCTTAAAATTTTTGATTTATACCTACAGCTACAGTTTATTTTAAATTGTATTCCAAAAAAATGTGAAAACAAGCGAAGTTTTCTAGTGTCACTGACTTTTAGAATTTAGAAGACAAAATAAAATCCAAAAAGGTGATGTAAATAAGTTCGGTTTGTAACTATTATCCTATCTATCTTCTTCTTCTAACTAATATATAGGACTGTTACCATTCGACGCGGAATTTTTCGTAGATTATAGCCTATACATGTATGATATCGATTAACGCGGTTGAATCCGCGGGGGACATATATATTACGCAAGATAGGGTTCCTTTGACGCACCATCACCCCAAAACTACAGAACATATCAGGATGGTACTACTACCCTTCGACGCGGAATTTTTCGTAGATGATAAGTAAGTAAGAAAATATAATTAATTTATCAATGCCAACAACCCTAGTAAGCTGTCATGTCAGGGAACCAGATTATTTAACAAAAAGGCCTACGTACCTTTTTTACCTAATAATTGTCTACTTTAATCGTTTTTCTATTTTTCATTCATAAAAATCATTTTTTTTATGGTATGTTATACATCGTTACTACGGTTCTTAAATATTGTGAATGAACTCGTTATAAGGCCCCATTTAACCTCCTTTCGGCTTTACGGGTAGATTTGTAACCTCTGTATATACTGCGTTTATGATATATGATATCGATAAACGCGAGTGAAACCACGGGCGACAGGTAGTATAAAATTAATATATATATTAAGTGCTTGTGGTTATTTTATACCTATAATCTTCTTACAGTTGTAAAATTAGATGTTACTTGATATTGACCAAAAATTTTCAATTCGTTTAAATCTACACGAAAAAGTAATTTCTATCTAAGCCATCGGAGTGGTGGTCAGTAGGATTCTGTGTAAAAATCAGCGTTTGCAACGATTGCAGTGGATTCAGCACACGTGGTGGGCCGTGGCCTGATGGCTGTCCGACCTATTCCATACGTGATGAGACTCGCAGATTCAAACAGAAACTGTTCTAAGCGATCCAGTTTTTTGATCACGTTCTCAAATAAATTGTGTTTTCTCACAAAACTTCATTGATGTAAGTGTTTCTGTAAAAGTTGTTTGACTTTACATCCATCTTGGGTTTGATTTTCGATTAATGTATTTGCGAGTACTAGCAGCATATTTTTTTTTGATAAACAGATTTAAGTTATAAATAAAATAAGAATTCTTTCTTAATTTTGTAGTGCTGCACAGTTAGTTGTGTTATAAACATTTTTTATTGCATAAAATCCTCTAAAAACATCACTATACAAAAGTCGAATTTAAGAAATTCAATGGAACTAATCAAAGCTTTTTATTTTTTTATTCAGAAATGAATTTCGGATTTATTTTAGTTATAACATTCAGGCTCTTTGTATTTGTAAAGTAGATGTCCCTAACAAGGTCAGGCATGAGTATAAGATGCAGTTTTAATACAGCCTCGTTGGGCGCGTGCCGCTCATATTTCACATACATGTCTTGCTCCCCATTGGCTTGACGCTTATTTTATACGTGACGCGAAGCCAAATCCTTGGTGCAACACTATTTTTAATACCTTATTTGATATACATTATAAAATTTATGATGCATACCGTAGTTAGTAACTGCATTTACACAAAGATAATATAAACGTTAACATTGATCTTTATAATATTCATGATGTCACGCAATAGTTAAAACAAGGTACATGCAGATAAATTTAGCGATGTCGAAGAAGATAGTGAACCGTATTATTGAACATTGAGATTTTACTTGAAAGAAACACGAATACATTTGAGAAATCATTTAATATTATAACGCCATCGCTATATCATGAGATGTTCTATTTCAGGTACATACAGCCGCATTTATCTCGAAAATGCAAAGCAACACTCAGTAAATTAGTCCAATGATGAACTCTCAGGTGAAGTTTTCTTCTCTTCAGTTACGAAAGTACCTATACTTATGATATATTTTCAACTTTAAGTGTAATGGGCATTAACGCTATTATATTAACCATGTATTATGTTATTTTTACCCGACAAAGTCAACAGACTTTATATTTTAAGTTTTACCGTTATTGAGTATTTTTTGTCCGAGTATAACCTATATATTGCATGGAACTTTTTTGTATATTATTCTTTTAAGTTAGCTGCGAGCGTGTATAAATACGTCATTATACGTTTGACATGTGGTTGATGACTGACAGTATGATTATATATATGATACGACATTACCTTCACTATATATTTATGAAAATATAATGTTTAAACGTAGAAACATATGAATGTTTGAGTCAAAATTGGATATCCATAATATTAATACAAGACAGAGGAGAGAGAAGTTAGTTGTTCCATACTTTAGACTAACTAAAGTAAACAAGTCATTTCTTGGTACCTTAATAAGTGCCTAAAGTGAATAAATGGTTTTAATTTTTTGGTTTTTGTTGAATTTTATGGCAGTATGAATAAAAACAATTAATATAAATTAATCTAATGTTTTTGATCACTCCTCCATCCGCTCAATATGTTTAAAAAGGGGTACAAAGTTTCCTTCTCACATATTAATCTATAGATATGTATAAGTATTGTTGCAAATGGTTATACACAGAATACTTCTATCTACAAGGCAAATTCTATTACAAATTCCAATAGGATTAATTTATTGCTTAATACCTTTACTTAAACAATACAGATTGAGCGCTAATTTGGGAGGTAAATCCGCGTTCATTATATGTTAGGTGCGATATGTTGATACCCATTTGACGATTACAGGTTAGTTCACTTTAGGGTAGTTGATTTTAGTTAAATTCATTTCAATTCAATTCTATATTTAATAAGTGCTCATTAACTTTAGCTCAGTTTGGTACACTGTACCGCCAATGAGGATAGGCATTTTAATGTCTTTACAGACTAGTTCTTTTCAATTATCATAAAAGTTTCATTGCTGGGACAGTTGGCTTGGTGGTTAGACACCCTGACTGCCAAGCCGCAGGCCGTGGGTTCGATTCTCACCCAGGTCAACCAGTTGAATGCATGAACATGTCTGTTTGTTCTGTGTGTGGGTATTTATATAAGTATGTATTTTAAAGGTAGTTTATCCTGGTAGCCAAAGTACAAGCAGTATACAGCTTAATTTGGGATCAGGTAATCATGCGTGAAGAATGTCCTGAGGATATATTGCTGTTTAATTAGTTACTTGTAGTTTCTAGTGTCAAAGTGGTTATTATTAATCATCTACAACTGCACATTTATTATATCCACTGCTATAACGGCATCAGCCTCCCCTTGCAGCGAGAAGTACCTACCTACACCACGAGGGCTCATTTGAAAATGGTAGACATCATGTGATGTGCTTTTAATATTTGATGTCCAAAATGCAAGCTTCACAAAGATTAGTTAATTGCAAAACCAGAAGTGTTTTTACAATTATATTGTAAAACACAAATAACTACACTTTCATAATCGTTCTAAAGTGCATTTTCCGTTGATTACAGTCGTAAAATAGTACGACACAGAAAACAAATGAAACATCGAAAAAAAAATGTAATTAACATCAATGACAATAATGGAAATACAAGAACATTAATAAAGCGTTTGAATTGTTCATAATGAAAGTAAATAATGAGTAAAAACGGAAACAGACTGGAGGCTGTAAAGGAAGCGGTGTATTTATTAACGCTGCGACACAGACGGGTAAACAGGGAATCTACTTTATATTAAACCGAGCGGTCCATCAGACGCGCTATTAGCCTGCGCCGACTAACACCACTTACAAACAACTTTGTTGTAGACACGACGCTCGATAATTTTATTTAGTCGGCAAAATAAGACTACAAAGTGTTTAGGTAAACGGCTGGGACGGAGAAGAGTTTGAGATATTGAGTGAATAGCTAAAGCGTCCGGCATTTAATGAGTTTCTATCTAATACCACATTGTTTTAAGATTGTGATTGCAATAAGTAAATTATTGTTAAACCGCGGCTTTAACCGTATTCCTGGGTTAATAGTAGGTTATCTCCTCCTTCATACCTTAGACTGCGTGTCTGTCAAATTGGAGACTTCGAAGTTTTAGCTGTTTTCCGCTGCACATGTCTTATAAATAAAAGCGAGAACCTACAATAGTAATATTTAAATTGTAAGGGTGCTATTATAACAGTTTTGTGGATAATCATGATCAAAATCATGTCCTATAGCAGCGGAATCTTTACTCAAGCAGCATATTCATAATACATTTCCAAGTTTTAAATTTGACCATATTAATGCTAGCGATATCATAATAACTTTTAATTCTCTCAATATGAAAAGTACTGAAGATTTATGGGGCTTATCAGTAACAATCGTAAAATCAATAATAACAGTGATTGCACCTGTTTTGTCAAATATTTTTAATGAATGCATTGATCAGGGTTGTTTTCCTGATTTAATGAAATATAGTAAAATAGTACCTATTTTCAAGTCCAGTTGTAGGGAGAATCCATCTGATTACAGACCAGTTTCCGTTCTGCCAGCACTTAGTAAAATCTTTGAAAAATTGCTGCTTAATCAAATGTCAAGTCACTTTACTAAGCATAAGGTATTGCATGGTCATCAGTTCGGTTTCACGAAGGGAAGATCTACATCCGATGCGGCAGCAACATTGCTGAGGCACATTTATGGCGCATGGGAGGATTCACAGGATGCGATTGGCATTTTTTGTGATCTGTCCAAGGCATTCGATTGCGTTGACCACCGTACGCTACTACTAAAACTTGACTTCTACGGAATTCGTGGAACTGCTCATGATCTTGTTTTATCTTATTTATCAAATCGCCAGCAAAAGGTAGGGATTACCGGCACAACATCCAAGGGCTCTTTAGTCGAAATGGGGGTACCCCAGGGTTCAATTTTAGGTCCATTTTTGTTCTTAGTATATATAAATGATTTGCCATATGTTGTAAATGACCTCACAGATATTGTCTTGTTTGCTGATGATACATCATTAATTTTTAAAGTTAATAGAAAAGACTAGGATCTAACTAAAGTTAATCATACTATGTCAATTGTCTGTGGGTGGTTTGCTACAAATAATCTATTACTAAATTCAAAGAAAACTAAATGCTTAAGGTTTTCTTTACCAAATGTAGCACAAGTAGATAGCCAAATAATAATAGATGGGAGCCATATTAATCTTGTAAATAAAACGGTATTTTTGGGTCTTACATTAGACAATAAATTGCAATGGGGACCTCAGGTTGATACTCTAGCTGCTAAATTAAGTTCGGCTGCTTTTGCTGTTAGGAAAATTAAACAATTGACGAATGTTGAGACGGCCAAATTAGTTTATTTTGCATATTTTCATAGCCTCTTGTCCTATGGTATTTTGTTTTGGGGAGCAGCAGCGGATATAGAATCAATATTTATTATACAAAAAAGAGCAATTCGTGCAATTTACAGTATGGGTCCCCGTGAATCATTAAGAGATTTATTTAGGGAAATAAATATAATGACATTACCTTCACTATATATTTATGAAAATATAATGTTTATACGTAGAAACATAGGAATGTTTGAGTCAAAATTAGATATTCATAGTATAAATACAAGACAAAGGGAGAAGTTAGTTGTTCCATACTTTAGACTAACTAAAGTTAACAAGTCATTTCTTGGTAATTGTGTTCGATTTTATAATAAGATACCGCTTTCAATAACCAAAATGTCTGATTATAAATTTAAAAATTATATTTGGAAAGTTTTGAAAGAAAAAGCGTATTACAAGGTAGTTCATTATATTGAAGATAAAAATGTATGGAAATAGCTGCTCTCTGCACAGTGCACCTCTAAATCTCTTTTTTAAGTTGTAAGTACCTAATTATTGTTATTTTCTATTTTGTAGTCTTGTCATATTTTTGTTTTGTTTTTATTAATGTTACCTATAATAAGTATTTTGTAATTGTTAAATATAAAATTATGTAAAATTGAAATTATAAAATAGCCAAAAAGTCAGAATAGATAAAAAATTATATAACAAATAAAAAAGAATGTAACCTTGCTGAGTTTCTTGCCGGTTCTTCTCAGTTGAAGGCTGATTTCCGAACCGGTTGTAGCTTCAGTAACTTTAAATTTGACCTTCATAAGTGCCCTCCGAAGGCCTAAACTGAATAAATGGTTTTGAATTTTGAATTTTGATAATAAAAATGGGCGCCATTAAAATTGGTAGGTGGAGGTCACTATAATTTTTATAGAATTGTTATTAATATCGACAGGCCAGTTGGCTAGGTGGTTAGCGACCCTGACTGCCAAGTCGAAGGTCGCGGGTTCGATTCCCACCCAGAACAAACATTTGTGTGCATAAACATGTCTGTTTGTCCTGTCTCTGGATGGACATATCTATATATGTATGTATTTAGAAAATAATGTAGTATATAAGTTATCTGGTCTCCATAGTACAAGCTCGGCTTAGTTTGGTATCAGATGGCCGTGTGTAAAAGAATGTCTCAGAATATTTATTATTATTATTATAATCTGGAATCAAGGCTAAAAAATACCCTGTTAATAATCTTATAAAAAGTAAGGTAGATGTCTACACTTTTTGTGATTCTATGGTACGTCGGCGAATCTCTAATGAAACCGCTTCTGTTTATTCTGCCGATACGAAATGAGAAATGAGTGCAGTAAACCTTAACAATTGCTGCCGGTTTCAACTTATATGTTATGCAGAAAATATATTTCACCACATATATTGATACTTATTACTTTGGATAATACACCAATTTTACCTCAATGGTCAAGTTGTAAGAGGCTTTAGGCTTATGGGTTCAACGAAACACAATTTATTTATTTACCTAATATGTTTGTACTATGATTGCGTAAATCTGTATAAATAGCGTTTAAGGAACAAAAACATTTATATCAATATTTTTTTTATTATTTAGGTTTGAGGTCCTGTAACAGTGTTGGTGTAATTATAGACGTGTCTATTTTATATAAATCCTGATGATCATGATCTATGTCCTGAGAATGGTAATAAGCCTAATGGCGACAATACTTATAACATTTCATATTGGCAATGAACACAGAAATATTAGACGTCTAATACTTTTTACTTAACTTTTACTTGTGCTAGATTTTATTATGTAAAGCTGTCCCCCGCGGTTTTACCCGCGTTCCCGTGGGATGTCACATGTATTATACATAAAAACCTTTCTCTTCAATCACTTTATCTATTAAAAAAAACCGCATCAAAATCCGTCGCGTAGTTTTAAAGATTTAAGCATACATATGGATATAGGGACAGAGAAAGCGAATTTGTTTTATACTATGTAGTGATAAAGAGCATATTTTGGCACTTACTTTAGATAAATAGTGGTCAAAATTGGGCAATTATCTTTATTGAAAATTTGAGGAAAACATATATGAATGAATATGTTATTAAAAATAACCTGTTTCCAATATTTTTATTGATAACACTAAAGGTTATAGCTACTAAACAAACAACGACAATAGCACTTAACAATTTTGTCTATGTCTATTCATATACCTAAAATACGACATGCAATGTTAATCATTTATAATTGCGGTTTCAAAATACATTCTCCGGTGCAATGCACACAGTATGTCAGTAGCAGAAATAATATCTGTCGGGTTGTTGGCAGACCGCGAGACGGTCGGCGTCGCGGCGCAATCCACTGGATTAGGCCTCCAACACGCACGCCCTCCCGCACCAATTTCCTATTTATGTTCGGTCGCTATCCAAACGACTTGTAGGCTCTTTACTACAGTTGTTCTTTTCCGCTCACAACATTGTTGCAGCTTTAATAAAATATCGTGTCGATTATTTTTGTTTGAACAATAAATTAAGCTTACGTCTCCGCCGCCGTCAGTGTTGTTTTAAGAAATAACAACAGTGTTTGTAAAGTATTTTTCAAATTCAATGAAACTTGACATAAAAATATGGAAAAAAAGGAAAATGTGTGCGTTTCATACGCGGTATAAGAGAAACCTTCAGAAAACTACCTATCTCATTTTCCCATGGGCTAAACAGGTATATGTTGGTCTCTTTTTAGTGTAGTTTTTTGGTTTCATCGAGTTTCAAATCATAATGGTGCTAATGGAGTTTTAACTTCAAAATACAATATTTAACAACTATAATAATGTGCGACATTGATACCGTAAAATAAAAGTAAAGTGTTGAACTAAGGAGACTCCAAATCATAATTTATGGAAAGGTTATTAACCTCAATGAATGTATAGATACACAAAACAATCGCGTCACTTCCATATGTAACTAAACCACTTTAGTGCTAGGCCACGCCATCCATAGCCAAAGCTCTCGCATACGGTACCGAATAGTGCTGATTTATATCCAGAACACCTACATTGAAAGGTAAAATTGAACATATGTAGGAGGACCATACATTTTACCAATATGAATAGATGAAATACGGCTTGTATTTCCCTAGCAAATACAAACAGAAAGTGCGGGTTGGTGTCGCGGAAAGAAGGTTCCTATAATGATAGCAATCAACTATAATTATATATTTAAATTTGAATTCATACAAAAAAAAGTACTTGTATAAGCATCGATTAGTCCAAATTATTTCAATAATCGGCACGCAAACATCGACGAGAAAGTGGTATTTTTTTATTCATTTAATTTTGTAAAAATTCAAATTTAAAGTTTAAGTTTTGGATCCCTTTTTACCGTTTTGCTTATGCTACCTAAAAACGCAGGAAAAAAGTAGGATAACATATTCCGTTGTAAACCAATGTCTATAAGATAATTAAAATTTATATATTTTTTTGACAGATGCGCTAACAGAATGTTATGAACGGCTTGAGTATGGAGCGGCCTGGCAGACGCGTGAAGGCCGGCTCTCTGAGTGGCTTGTCAGGCGGGATGCCGAGCGGCGTGCCGAGCGGTGCGCCGAGCGTGCGTCGGCAGCGCTCGCTGGAGTGGGGCGGTGATAGGTACAGCAGCAGTGATGATGACCGCCCGCCGCAACCGCCGCCGCTCGCTGATCGAGTCTTTGCTTCGCTTCTTGCTCAGGCCACGCAGCAGTTTGATGGTGAGCTTATTGCCTTCATTACGTAGGATGATTCTGTCATTAATAAAGAAAGAAATAATCGTTTTTAATAAATAAGAATATGTCTTAAGATAGATTAGGTAAAATAAAAAAAAGACTGTTAATCTGATTGCATTGCCATTGTCACACTCGATAGACAATTATTATTTAATTATAAATTCAAAAACGTTCACTGGTTATGAATATTCAATAAACAACCCACAAGAAACTCGCTTTACGTTATCTTTCAATACGCTTGTTGCATTGCATGAGAACCTATAATGACTTGTTATTATTTGAGTAAGTGCTACGGCTACGGTGCTACGGCGCTACAGGCTACGGCATAGTGGGATCAGCTTAGAATTTGTTATTCACCCTGTGACACGGTCGAAGGTCCACGCTGAGCCCTAACAAGTGGGATCATTAGTGGAGTTGTCCGGGGGTGAGACAGGGTAGTGGGAGAAAGGGGGTCGACGGCGATTGATAGGGGAGCACCCTGTGGTGAGCTTATGAGGAAAACTTTACACGTAAACCTTACGCAGCCTTCGCCTTCGGTGATGCCAACTAGAGTTGATGAAGTCATATACATAATGATTTTAAGGGATTTTGGATTTATGAATGTCATAATACTAGCAATGCGATATGGTGCTAAATTGACAAAAGATTTTGTTTATTTGGAGGAGAAATAAGTAACCTTGACGACGCCTTTTGAAGAAAAGAATTGAACAAAATAAATTGTTAAGAATGATCGACAACTTTGTCCAAAGTAAATATACATACCTTTTTGTTAAGTCACCAATCACAGGCAAAATTTATTATTAGTTTACTGTTCCAACTCAAGGTTATGTTTGTAGTTTTAAGTTATTACTTGGGTTAGGTAAATAATCAATCCTAAAACTAACCATGTTGTTGGTTATTTGATTGTTTATTTATCTATATATATAAAAATGAATTCCTATTTTCCTTGGTCACGGCATCACGAATGGACGGCAGGGCCGATTTCGCTAATTCTTTTTTTGTTGTGTTTGTTATTGTCAGGAGAAGGTTCTTATGAAAGAAAAAAATAAGAAAGATGCGTGGAAAATTAGAAAATAAAAAAAAAACTTAACCACTTTACTAGCGCTTTTGACACTACAAACTTTTATTATTATCAATTGTTTGACAGTTGGCACGATTGACAGAATGCACATTGCAAATATCGTTTAAAATGAGGCATGGATCGGAATTATATTGATAAAGTTATTAATTTATAATTTCTAATTGCACATTCCACAGTCGTTTCAATCGGAAGATTGGAATCAATATTCATTGTTACGACAGGACAACGTCTGTCGGGTCAGCTAGTTAGTAACAGCGAGCAAATAAAATACAACGTGAAGAAATCAATTCAACTTCTTGAATACTACCCAATAGCGGCAACTGAATTTGAAAAATATTCAAAGCAATTGTAATATCTCGACCGAGTCAATGCACTTCTAAACAAAGACATGTTGGATATTTGTGAGCTTGGTTGCAACTTGCTGAATAAATAAAACAAGTTTTCTTTATCATTGTGTAGACAAATATATTTCAAGAGTCCAACAATATGAGCAAACACAAGAAAATAAATACATTTTAACAAACAAGGCATAGACAGCAATAGAATGGACAAGATAAACTAAGCTTCATTCATGATAATAACCCATTTTTACTCATGATAAAAGAGTTGAATTCTTATTGTTATATCAATAGAGTCGATTTTTGAAAGACTAAGCTCAGCGATAGGTTTATTTCGAGCTTATGATGAAAATTCGTATGTCGTAGCTATGAGAACAAACGTTGGTCGTTGGGCACAGCTCAGACGTACCTGTATTGATTTGAATGTTACACAACAAGGTATAAAGTTTATAAACTACAATACTTGATACCACTTACGTACGTAACAGAGTGGGTAATATTTTGAGCGAAAATAAATGGAAGTTTGCTCTTTAAAAATCGAATCGTAGTGTTCTTCTAATTATCAAGGAATAACTGATAATACTAACTGGTCAGAGTCGCTGGAAGCCGCTGGATGCAGGTGGCTCAGGACCGTTCTCGGTATAAAATCCAATCCTATATTCACTATAACAGTGGACATCCCTGGATGATATGATGATAGCTAGATACACGTAGTCTATATTGATCTTATAGTTTTTAGGTATCTAAAAGTGATTCATTTTCAAGAACAAACTAAATTCAGAGAAGAAAGGATTATTAAAACTTGTACGATTGTTAAAAAATAATAATTTTTTCTATCACTACAATATAATTTCGATAAAACGCGTCCCTAATAATTTAAAGTGCCATGAAGTTATTATAGTGCACTTGTATTGCTCTGATTTGTTTAGGATGGTAATGGGGCTAGTGACATTACAGGCATATGAGACATAACAACTTCATGTCTCAGGGTTGACAACCTTTACGGATGCTCCAAATTTAGTATTGAAAATGTCCATCCATATGCAGCAGTGACCACTTACCATCAGGTGAACCGTTTATCAGCCTTACTATAGATGTAATACGATATTTTGTATAAAACTTGTTTCTATGATGGTCTTATTTTCTATATCTATACGTTTGAAACAATCGGCATTTGTAGGGATTGAGTTATTTGGTGTTGCGCAGAGTTATACTCCAAACTATCCTTTAGCTTTTAAATAAATAATAGGTAGCTATTATTAAATCTCCGAGTACTCGAGCGCAGTTTTATATATCCGCGGTATGCTAGAGTATATTTACCTAGCATTAAACGGGGAGGTGTAACATTATCATAAAGGTTCATGTTATTGCGGCTCAGATATTGCGCATTTAGTCTTCTTTACCTAACTCCATATAATAACGACAACAATAGCGTTATCTTTTTGGCCTTTGTAACCGTTTTGAAGCAACCCTAATAGATGTTGCTGGCTAATATCTAATATCGTGTGCGGCTGCTTTGCTTATTTCGATCATTATCCGCTTCCGCACGGAGTAGTTTACTGAGTGAACTCGATCCGCGTGTGTTCAGTATTTGAATGTATGTACATTTGTATGAACTTGTGTTCTATACTAACAACCTTTAGTTTGTCGGTTCATGAATAGCGCGCTATACACTATAGGTAGGTACTTACGTAGTAACAAACACTTAAATCAACTGATTTATCGTATTATCCCTACTAATATTATAAATGTGAATGTAAGATTGTTTGATTTGCTTTCACGCGAAAACTACTTAACTGATAATCATAAAACTTTGTACACATATTCTTAGAGGTATTAGAAGTAACATACTAGGATACTTTATGTGCTGGAAAATGTTACATCCCTTTGGGAACGCGGGTGAAACCGCGGGGGACAGCTAGTAAGATTATAAATTAACTAGCCACCTACGAAAATATCTATAGTGGTTTTTCTACACATACTAAATCGCTCAAAAGGTTCGAAGGTATTATATCTATATGTCTGTTATATAACTAGCATCTGTATTATATTTAGCCTAGTCCAATAAGTAGTTAATAATAAGATTTTATAATAATAACTTTTATGAAATTATTAATTTAGTCTTTAAAAGCACATATTTTCGGACCAATTTACCGAAGTGCTTTATGGAAAATAACATATATATTTTTCTAAACTTCACTACCCACGAAACAATTTATTAATTAAATAATAATAATAATAATAAATATCCTGGGATACTTTTCTTTACACACGGCCATCTGATCCCAAACTAAGCCGAGCTTGTTCTATGGAAACCAGATAACTGATATACTACATATACTACTTTTTTTTCTAAATACATACTTATATACATATTTACAACATCCAGACACAGAACAAACAGACATGTTCTTGCACACAAATGTTTGTCCTAGGTGGGAATCGAACCCGCCAACCACCAAGCCAATTGGCCTGTCTTGTAATTGAACTTATTAAAACATTTATGAATATATTGGAATCATGTCAAGCGCTTCTATTAATGTTAATATCAAACGTACGTTCTCATGTTGGTGTATTGAAGTTGATTGGATGATGCCATAAAGCGGTAGTGATGTTCCGTACGCTGTATTAGTTTCTGTAATTACCGGTATGCGGAATACGGCTTGTTTGTAGCCGTTTATGGTACTGGTATGTACTAACCTCATTTTTAATGAAGTAATAGAATTAATTATTAATGTAATTCAAGCATTTGTTTTAATTTCAACATACAACATTTGTAATATATAAAGGTGAAATTTTGCCGAATTTAAAATATCATGTCTAAGCGTATTTAGTCAGTGTCATTTTTAATATACGTCAACTTATCATTTTAATTAAAATATGTCCAAATATAATTAATAATATATCAATATTAATATTCCAAGGGTTTCCTAGTACGGGTACCAGTCTAACAAAAGTTTATAGAAATATTTGCTATATTGTACTGTAGAATATAAATTAAGATTTTTAATTTTTAAGAACAAAATTAACATTTTTATTATTATTAATACTACCGCAAATATTAGTTTTTAATTTAAAAGTTTTTAATTGATAACTTCTATACGTTGACTTAAAATAAAAATGACCCTGTTTGAATATGCATATCCAAGAAGTTTTTAATTCAGTATAATATTGCCAACTAATAAATATAACTACTTAAATAATTATTGTATGCGCTATTATTAATAGCATTAGGGTATTCAATCATTATTTACATTAAAAAAAATTACGATAATAAATAGGTAGACTATTTAATAATATGTTAAAAATGTTTTATAACGTACGAAATGAATAGAAATTCAGCATCCAAAAGTGTGTACGGTAACTTCCTCAAACCGATCAATAAATCAATATTGCTAAACATAAATAACAGCATATAGTACCAGCAAAACACCATTCGACGAGATTCATATTAGATTGAATAATTTACTACGATGCATATGCGCTAGCTCTGTTTCTGAGGTCCACTCTGATATGCAAATGGCGGCTTTTTAGGTTGTTACCAGCATTACCTTTGGCGATGGGCACTAATGTGGTTAGTCCCGCTGTGCGATGGTATTTGCGAGCTTTAATGCACGACTACGTCAAACCATAAATGTGTTTTCAGATTTAGGTGATCGATGCGTCTGGCGCTAACCGTTGCATGCTCGTCACGAGATAACTACAGCTCTGGCACGCTCTATTAAGTAACATGATATGATTGAGTTCGCTGAAATTGGGAGCTGTTCGGATTTTTGTCGTTATCTTTGTACATTAACACGAACATAGACATTTTGAAGCTTAAAATGAAAATCAAGTACCTACACTACATCTATTGCTTTAGTAAAAGATCGTAGTTTAAAATTTATTGATTACTAAAATTACATACATGTATCTATATTTTTTTTTATCGTACTTATGACGGTTCGAATTCCATGCCCTGGATATGATAAATACCTACATTACAAAACTATTGGTTTCTTTAGAAGTCAAATTCAAAGGTATATGATATTCACTAATTAGTACCAAAACCATGTGGTGGGTTGTGTTTTAAGGTAACAGTAATGTTCTGTAGAAGCTATTAATGATGAAAATCTTACCAATATTTTGAAAACAGAATAATATTGGAAACTATAACATCAAAATATATGTGGCATTTCGTTTGAGTAACACAATTTGTCCAATATTAATTAAATTAGTTGGTTGAGTTATATTAGGTACTGGAAATTCTTAAGAGCAACCGAGATCGGTGCTTCGAAGTAGCGTACAACTTATGTACGAGTAAGTTCATGCGGTGTACATTCGCCAAAAGTCCCGCTCGTCAAGATTTATGTTAGCTCACGTTTACCATGGAGGTGGTAAACCAACATGAAGATTTAAAATGTTTGCTTCATTTTATTGGTTATATCAAGGAAGCCAAATTAAAACAAAACTTTTTGGTATTTGCATACAGCCTTAGTTACTTTTATCACTGACAATCAATGAGGACATAAGCATTTTTTTACATTTCTGGTACAGTCAGCAACATAAGTAGTAACAGTTCCAAATTTTGGGAACCTTTGTACACTGCATCTATCCATGTTATGGCAAGGTAAAAGAAAACGAGTTTCTTCAAAAACCTTTACTGTTACGTTTACACTATGAATTTGGTTTAAAATACACGTGCTTTATAAGTTTGGATCTGTTAAGCTACTTAAGTTGCTGGCCGTACTTATGTATACTACCATGTATTTGAGTATTGGTTCTGGATGTTGTTTTATTTTTATTTTTGATATATTTTATTTTCTTTAAGAAAGATATTTTACAAACATAAAGTTACCGGAATCTCCTTTTAAGCGTGTAATGCCTGTACCAGGAGACTCCGCTCTTCCATAACTATATACTTACATAATTACAATGCTTAGCTGATGTGGACATTAACTTCTGGCGCTAACTGTACCTTATGAAATATTGCATTACAAATACGAATATATTACATTATTTTGTAGCGGCATTTCATATCATTCAGGTGTTGTCTACCAGTAGCTTTGTTATTAACTCGCGTGTATTACCATTTTATGATTAAATTCATGACATTATCATAAAATTGAATAACAATGTTCAACCTACCTTATATGCGTATATCAATCATTAATTCTATTGTTAGTCAAGTTGGTTTAAACTTCGAGAAAGATGGTCTGAGATAAAACTTAACTAAAGTTAATAAAGTATAATCTTAAGACTTGAATAAAATATGTTATAACAAAGATTGAACTGACATAAATAAAAAATCAGAACGCCTTTATTAATTTTAGAGCCTCAGAACCGGTGAAAATGTATTCTAAATATAGCTAGTTCCTTACCTTTCATGACTCAGTAAATACATAAATTCCTATCATGACATAGATTTCCACACACATCCATCTATTCCCAAACCATGCAGAGCCACCGCTATCCCATTTAATGATTAGGTATTTAAACCTATGCTTCTTAATATAATATTTATTCAGTAGCAATATCTTTGTTTGAGCCGAGAAATTGGAAAAGCCATAACCGACCCTCTGTATAATGAAGTGCTATTGCTATTGAGAGCTCGCGGTATTACGACGTTAGGTTCTATTTTGATTGGAGGTATTCTCAGATCTCAGCGGATATGAATATTGAAGTAGGAAATAAGCTCGTAGGTATATTGTTAGTCGAGATTGGAAACCATAAGGCAGCGAGTAGTTTCCATTTCATTTCGTATTTTTCTCCTTACACAAACGGTATCGGCGGTGTTATTAGAGGCAAGCCCAGTAAGTACGCAATATCTCCGGCCGCGCTCCGCAAGAATCCTCACCGAGGCTATGTCCCGTTATTGCATGGAAATTCTTCGGCGTGCAACTTCATTGAGCGGCTCTCTTTTGTATAAAGGTTTCCGCGCAATGTTCCTGGGTTATTGTTTTTCAAAAGCGGGGAGGCACCTGATATTACCTTTTCTGAATCACAAGCAGTTAGGTTTATTCAATTAAGCTGTATGTATACCCGGACCTTTGTGAGGTAAGAAAGTGCGAAAAAAGCTTGTCAGATGAGAGTCTACCGTACCGCCCGTGGTGCCGTGAGCGTACAATTAATTTCCGTTGATTCACTTTTTATGTTCTCAGCTTATATGATTTTCAAACCACACGTATAGGTACTTATGCCTTTTTTTAAATAACATAAGTAATAACCCTAAATATAGTAATGAAGATGAAAATATTATGGGATATAGATATAGTTAAATACGGTATGTAAGATTCCTTTTTATTTTTCTCAGAGGGAAATTTGATAAAATTATGATAAATGTTGCCTTCGTGACAGGTGGTTTTGTGGCAGGGCGAGGTGAGACCCTCGCTTTGCAAACATTATTGACACATTATTGAGTCGTGTCGGTTCTGCGGAAGTATGCTATAAATATAACTTTAACAATGGAATATTCCGAGTGATGATTTTTATAAATGAATAATATTTATTTAACCATGGAATGCAAATATTAACTTTAACACAGATGCCTTAAAACAGTTTTAAAATCACAACATAGTTACCCAACTGTTAATGATAGGTGTAATCAGACACAGCTGTCATGCGGGCCCTTATCGCTAGTAGTGTACCGCACCCGTAGATAAGCTATTGTCGACCTTCTGCTAATACGATTGAGTGACATTTACCAAAAAGTGATTGAACCTTTAAAGCGATCTTTCAGTAGCAATAACTAGAGAGATTATGGTTTCTATGCCATATGTTTGGTAAGATATTTTAATAATTCTTATTTTATGTTTCTAACGCCTATGAATAAAAGTTTAATTCTTACTTGTTTTTATTGAATTTTTACTGTAAATAGAGCAAATGAACAATATAAATACCTAGATAAAACGGCCATAGTAAGACTAATAAATTATAAGAAAAAGCACTCGTGAATATGCGTCGAGTGGAATCCTATAAATCTCGTAGAGTTCAATTGCAGGGTAAATACTTTCTTGATAGTCCACGTTAAATGCAATTTACTGTTGAAAGCGCACTACTTGAGGCTTTATTCCAGAACTCAAGCTTAAAATCATTGTACAGACACTCTAAGGAAAATAAAAACATTTCATCTTATAATATCGTCTTTTTTATGGTTCACTTTACTACTCTATAAGTCATGATCTTCCGTTTAACTTTATGCAAACGTCATCTTAATAGTTTATCTAAAAGTACAAAGGAAATTACTTCTGAATAACTCAGCTTCTAAGTGTATAAATATCCAAAATTATTCCCTTTATCATTCAAAAATAATTCATCTACTTAACTTTTTTCTTTTATGCTAAAATTCTTTGAAGTCGAGGAAAGCTCCCAAAAAGTAATTTTATTAATTACGAGTCAGGAATTCAACAAAGTTCCAAGCCGGAGAGGTCCTTTTCTTTCCCGGAGCGATCCATTATCTTATGAAGATTTAGAAATTCCTGCGGTGTGCGTCTCGTTTCACCGCGTCTCCGTGCCGCACCCGCACTGGGCCCGCACAGAGGCGCACCGCTCACCCGTTCACCCGCGCGCCCTACCGAGATATAGCGGATGAACATTCCACCATTATATAACGCTATACATTTTGATGTGGTATATCACTATACACACACATCCCTACTTATATAAATGTGAATGTAAGTTTGTTTGTTACGATTTCACGCGAAAACTACTTAACCGATCACCATGAAACTTTGTTCACATAATTTTGGAGGTATTGGAAGTAACATAGGATACTTTTTGTGCCGGGAAAATGTTACATCCCTCGGAAACGCGGGTGAAACCGCGGGGAATAGCAAATTTTTATATAAAACAATACAATCGGATTAGAAGGCAGGTAGATACAAACATTTTAAAAGTACATATAAAGAATTAATACTTATAATAAATCGCGTTGTAGTTCATCGAAACACAAAACGCTTAGTAACTTCGGCGCGAGCGGCGAACTGGTGCCTCCGTAAGAAAACAAAGGGTGGAGGGTCGGCATACTGCCCTACGGCCATTTTCTCTGTAAATTTTCCCGTACTTCTCTTTGTCGTTTTGTTCAGAGGGAGGTCACGAGAGGGCGCCATAGACAACCTCATTTACCCTCTTTACCAGAGAACAGCAGTTGACTCTACTCGACCGCAAGCGCGGTGGTAACAGGTAAGTTACTTTAACGGGTCATTAACATTCTGGTATGTTTTATTTGCAAAACCCAATGCTCATTTAATAAATGAGTTTCAAACAACTCTAATATTGTAACTGTATAAAGTTTCCGTGCTTTCTCGTATGTGACCAACTTTTGCGACTTTGGACTTTGTGTAATTTGTAAGCGATTTCCGATACTATTTTATGATAATTAAGCCTACATGATATGTAACTAAAAACATACCTAATTACAACTCATACCTACAATAATATAGTACAAAATTATAATTTATGGATTGCACATTTTGGAAATGGTTTAAATTTTGTATCATATTATTTTCCTATATAGCTTAATAGGCACTTAGTGCACCTGAATTATAATGGTTAATAATTTGTTAGTAACCGTGAATTGTGATTTATAAATGAATGTGTGTTATTTCGGGTTTTTTGAACATGCAGAGTACGTTATTAAAAAACGATTATGTTATAACAGTTAACACAGAAATACATTTCTATTAAAAAACCTGAATCTCATAAAAAAATATATTAAATACCAGCTGCACCCTGCCACGCTTCACTGTGGCGATTGAATAGTTGAGAAATGAGAAACAAAACAAAGACGGTCGCGGATATGTGACTGATGCAAAAAAATGATAAAAACAATCCTTGATGCGGATTATATATCATGCTAAAATTTCAACTTGATCGGTGCAGAAGTTTTTGAGTTTTTGAAGCGTACACAAACCAACATATCATTTTTATTATATAGATAGTGATGGAACAGCGACTTTTTGTTATTGTACAGTGATGCTGATATGCATCTGACATTAATAATGTGACAATAATTTAATGATGATTATATAATGTAAGTAATGAATATTGCGAGCAGAGTACCTAATTGGTTATTCTGTTTAGTTACCCAACAGGGTTGATTGAATATTTTAGAAGATTGCCTGGCGGACAGGCGCCGGGATTTGGTAAGGTACATATTTAATTATCACTCTTATGATATTGAAGCAAACTTGCCGTAATCCTAGGTAAAATATTTTGGAGAGCGACAAGTTTCTGTTATTATTTAATATTTGAATTGATGAATTATTACCGAGATCGACGTCCTATTCAGCCTAAGAAATTTTGGGGTCCCGTAGTAAAATGGTGGAAAAGGTAACCCATGAACCATATTGTGTGGTCCGTAATTTTATAATAATTTTTTTTAGATAGTTCTTTTTTAACATGTATTAGAGGATTCTTTAATTTAATAATTATATACATTTTTTTAAATAATTTAATGCGATCCTAAAGTCCATTCATAAAATTTTTGAATTATTTATTTATTTTAATACTTTAGGGAAATTATCGACTACAATACTACTACATTATGGGATGGAAAATATCGGTATAGTACTAGGTGTAGGTATACATATATCATATAACTAAAAAACACTTTAAACAAAAATTTGTTTGAACAAGATACGTTAAAGCTTATTATAGTTATTACAGTTTGAGTTTATTTTACTTACTATTTAGATGGTCCGGAACTCTGCAGATTGTGTGTGGTTTGATATTCATTTACCTCTCGCCCCCCCCGGCACCATAGTTCCTTTAATTCCTGCGCCGAATTCTTCTCAGTTGAAGGCTAACTACCGAACCGGTAGTATCTTTGACCTTCACTGAGTTCAATGTTTTTGATTGTTTTATTCATGTTTTGCAGTCATGCATTATATTGCATTGATGGAATAGATACTCATCAATTCCAAATTCAAAACCATTTATTTAGTTTAGGCCCTCGGAAGGCTCTTATGAAGGTCAAATTTAAAGTTACTGAAGCTACTACCGGTTCAGAAGTCAGCCTTCAACTGAGTAGAATCGGTAAGAAACTCAGCAAGGTACCATTCTTTTTTATTTATATTAAATATTTTTTTATATAAATTTTATCTATTCTGCCTTTTTGGCTATTTTATAATATCAATTTTATATATTTTTATATTTAACAATTACAAAATTCTTAATATAGGTAACAATCAAAAACAAAAAAAAAAGAAATAACAATAATTACTTACAACCAAAACAAGAAAATTAGAGGTGCTTAATAAATAGGAGGTAATTAATAAATGATATACTACATATACTACTTTTCTTCTAAATACATACTTTTATAGATATTTACACCCAGACACAGAACAAACAGTCATGTTCATGTACACAAATGTATGTCCTGGGTGGCAATTGAACCTGTGACTTGGCAGTCAGGGTCACTAACCGCCAAGGCAACTGACCTGTCAAATAATAATAGTCAAACATAACAGACTTTGTATGCATTTGTTGTACAAATTTCATGTATAAGTTACAAGGTTATTAAATTTGTACTACAAATGCTTTAAGCTCTAGGCATAGTTATCCTTTTTTTTCCAATATGACAGGCATAGATGAATATGTGAGGGTATAAAGATAGGTATACATGTGGAGAAAATTTCAATAATCCCAATAGGCTTGCGATGAGCGGTACGCACGTGCCCCGGATTACCCGTAATCGATGGGGCCCGTGTCTAATCTCTGCACTTTGCTCTGCGAGCCCTATTGCGTAACATCTCTACTCTCAGTATTATCTAAAAGCTTTTTTTTTCATTACTTGACATAAGAATATTTTTGTAATAACAGTGAATATTACAATCATACACGTAGATTTATTAAATTATATATATAAAAAAAAAAATGCATTTGTTTGCGGCCATCGTCATATTATGCAATAGATATTTATCACGCTTAATATTCTGTGTGATTTAAAAAATATATTACGAAATCCTTAGGTATACATTTAACACAGCATAAGCATAAACAATCCTTTTTGTGTGCAAATTTTATTATGCACTTATTTAAGTCTCACGAAAAAAAAATCTGCGAAAATATCTTCCCTAACATTTATTCGTTAAGAGCGTAATTTAGCCGAGCCCCGCCGTTGCGGCGGCGTACTATTCGCGTGCGCTCCTTATCTCCAGATATTTAAATTCCAGCCTGAGCCTCAAAATAGTTCAAATTAAATGGAGCTTGTAAATTAAGTGTTGCTATCACGCAATCCCTGGGAAATAGCTCTAAGTGGTTTTCTCTTTGATGTACCTACCTACTATTTTATCTGGTTTGACATAATTGGTGTTCTTTAAAAAGTAAACCAAACAAATGTACGACAGTGTAGGGATATTCATAAGTACCTACATAACACTGAGATGGAACACAGAATGATTGTATAACGCTGGCAGGTAGTTGAACAAAAGTTACGAGTTTTACCTATTCATAAATATATAATTCATTGCATCCATCTGCCGGTTTTTGGCGAAAACAATAATAGATAGGTATGATGAGAAAAGGCAGACAGCTGAGGCGGGCAGCCGAGAGCGGAGCGGGAGCCGGGAGGTACTGCGGCGGAGATCGGCGGCTATGCGCGGTGGCGGATTGCGATCGCTCTCTGGGGTAAACAACCGACGATTGAATGTGAAAATTTAATTCAGGTCATTTTCATCCCCGAGCAAAGGAATCTATTATTTTTCCCCAAAGCAAGTTATTATCCGACGAATACATTTTTTTATTCAAATTTCCATAGATACCCCAGCTCCAATTCAACTTATTTATGCAATTTGCGTCGAGTAAGGTTTTTACCGTATCGCGGTCTACAACCATTAGTAGTTGTTAAATATGATAACTCATTGTTATTATGCGCAAAGAGGTGAAAGTTGTTTTCCCTCTAGTCTGATAATCTTCCGAGACGAGCTCAAGTCGTACCTACTGCATTTTTTATAGTTGATGTTACCCTGTCTGTGAATAAGGCGTTTAGTTGTGTAAGTATACTTAGGTATTCAGCGGAAATGCTACCAGGTTTAAGCTTGGGGCACAAAAGACTTTGAAAAATGCAAATTCGTGGAGGGCGGCGACGGGCTCCTGCCCTCACCCCGCGGCTCCGCGTGGCATTTAAATGCAACTTGTTAAAGTTTGGTGCTTGCGAATGAATGCTAGATCTCACTCTAAATAACTCGTACTCCATTTTTCAGCAGCAAGCTGTATTTTGTTACATTGAACACTAGCCTGTATTGTTTGAAAATAAAGTAATGCTGCCGATGTTTTCAAGCACACAACTTAAAGGTACCTAAAGACTAGCTATGGTTTCCTCATGCATTCTTACCGATAATTTGCTCACAGCAGGATTCGAATCCATACAACATTTGTTTCGGCGTCTGACATCACTGAGGCTCACTGAGCTACCATTAACTAGCTGTGGAATTGTTGGTCAATAAATTTCCACAAACATTGTAAGTGAGCTGTCAGGTTTTGACAAGGCTTTATATTTTTACCGTATTATTATATCGACCTACATTCACACGGGATATCTTTAATAACTCAGCCGTCGACGGGTACACGGTATCTCTCTTCGATTAAATTAGTCGATTAAATTTTCATATTCAATCTTGAGTTGTTTACTAAAGGGAAGCTTTGCGCCGGTGGACTGGATAGCTTGACGTTTTGATTTTAATCCTTATTTGCTGCGGAATAAAGTCTTATTTGGATAGTCGGTCGTTGAGTAAAGAGTAAAATATTCATGCTATCTATGATAAGAAAAAAACAGTTGAATTTCGCCAAATATTGCTTTCTGTGACCCAATCCCACCGAAACGATACACTTGTGAATCTAAGCAACTGACCTATTTAAAGGAGCTATTAGATATTATATCGTTTTATATATTATAATAAATATGATAACTTGTATTTTAAACCTTATTGCTCACAATAATAGTTTGTAGTGTTTGTGGTTTTGAGGTGACGTAGGCTAGAACACTCGATATCAAGCACGCAAATGTATCTAAGGCTATTATTTATATTATTATTGTTACGATCGTCGAGACAAATTTCGGTGGTTTTTGGATTGTAGCGATCATGTAACATATATTGTAAGATATTTTATTGTATTATAATAATAAATATTTTAATAAACTGAAAAATAAACAAATATCAATGTCACTGGAATTGAGTCAAAAAACACGTTTACTATTATACTGCTTCTGCTTGGCATTTAAAATAGGCAAAAAGAAAATCCGAAAACATAATTCTTTGTGTAGCTTAAATTTCTGTAAAATTCAGCTAAGCTGTATTCGATAAATGTTTCCACTATCATGTGTTTATGTTAACGCATAAAAATTTTTGTAGCATTAATTTGCAATCTTTTTTCGTGTCTGGTTTACAAACAATTTTTGAGGGATATTTAAATGGGAATTATGAAATAAAAAGATTTTTTGTTGCCTCCCTTTCTTTCTCCCCTACCAGTGAAAAACTATATCTAAATCTAAAATATTTACAGCATTATCACCGCTTAATAGGCTTCACTATTTAGCGAGCTATAATCTAGCAACTTACTTATGTAAAAGAAAAGATGATAATTTTTAATTATATTTCCTATTAACCATGTTTAGTCCTAAGTGTCAAACGTCATACTAAATGCGGAACCCTACACTATGCGTTGTAGTTATTGTTGAAATACCACTTTACCGGTTTTATAAATTAACAACTCTTGAACTATAAAGCGGTTAGACCATCAAGGACTTATTCTATGTGTACTAAGAATAATTAATAGACTAAACCATTAGAGAATATACGACAAAAGTTTGTGTTAAATTTGTTTTAGTAGCTGTTAGTGAAGTCACGGACGAAACTATAATCTAGATTATTAAATAGCCATGTAGCAAATAGTTCATAAATTGTCCGTAGAACGGCTACCGTAATAAATTAAGCGAATATTTGAAAATGAATCTTGGTAAATTGTTATGACTATTTCTCTATTAAAACATAAATTAAATTTAAAGCTTCCCGGGAAGGACACCCTTATCCCTTCGCAGAAGGTTATGAGTAGTAATATTAAAATGTCATGCCTTATTTTAAACTACCTTCAGTCCCGTGGTTTTACCTGAATTCCCAAGGGAGGTTTTATATTCCAGGGATTTAAAGTTATCTTTGTGCTTAGCGAACCAATTAAGCCATTAATTAAGCGACTAAGTAACAAACATTCGCTTGTTTAGTATTTAGTAGGATACCAGGGAATATACAGGGGAATTAAGGTTACAGTTACCCAAGTTGCTGATTCTCATTTAAAATGGGTAATAAGCACTATACGACATGTACAAAACAATATAATTCGAAATTAAAGTGTAACACAAAGGAAAGGTGCTTCAAGGCTGTACACATCCTGAGTTTACCCAACGCCGTTTTACCCAAACTGACTTTCAGAGGTTGTAATGCTAATTGAGTTTGTTGAATCGTTGAGTAAACTACAACAAGGTGTTTAGTTTCATACACCCGTCGGCTATACCAGACCGAAGAAACTTTACTTTTATTCCACGTAACATTCAGAACCCTTTAATGTTATTTTACTTGGGAAATCTGAAATTGCAAAATTTTATTTGTTTATTTAAGACGTACAAGAAACATTAATCAGAGGCCCATTTAGAATTCATAAAGTCAGAAACAGAATTGCTTGTCACAAACAGCGTTTGATTAGATCGTTAATGTACATATTTAATCCGTACCTACTCTGAATAGAGGAAATGACAATTTTGACGCAGGAGGAACTTGATACCTATCTACATATAATATTAGATGCCTATATGAAATGATAAATACAATGCATCACCAAAATAATATAAACAGCTATTCAATATTGGCATAAAAAAGGTTCCCTCGCTAATTAATTTACATAATTATGTAAATAGTTTTTCATAGGCAGATACAATTTACTGAAACATGCAAATTCAGAATATTTCGTCTCTCATTTCATATTAATATATATTTTTTAATGAAATTGTGAAGTAAATAAATATTCCTGAAGTTATAAATGACTACCTTTCCCTTCTTATTTTGAATTTATTCACGTTTCGTTTCGAGGAGCTGTGTTAACGTTGCCAACAAATTTTCAAAGTATTGTGAAACTTACCAATCTGAACGAGGTTTTTTAAATTCATTTTGTTCCGCTTACAAACTTCGAAACTGTTTTATACTCATGCGAAACAAAATATGTACATCATTTGCAAACTTAGAAGCCTGTTTGAAAGTTTATTGTGGTTAGACAATCTTATTTTCGGTTCTTATTTGTTTAGATAATCGGTCTACGTATAAGATTGTTAAATAAATGACTTTTCAATACATAGAACACTTCTTCGTATTTAAGAAATTCTGCTTGTTATGTTTCTTACATATATAATTTAGTTAATGAAATGTATGTAAGTTGTGTTGGTTTATACTAAACTAACGTCGGTCGGATAGTTTGGAGTTGTTATTAATGACAATACCACAACAAATATCCTATTTATATTATGAAACGGAAGTACATACATCATAGTGGTACAATGGCAACATTTAGTTTCGGGAAATTGTTTTTCGCGACTCGCCTTCGTTTGTACAGCATGTTTGTCGAAGTAGTGAGGCGCGGCGGGCGGCAGGCATCGCCCCGGGCCGCGCAACTTGTGCTCCTCTCCTATTCACGGTCTTCAGGGTTCCCTAGTCAGCACACACTTTGTTTGTTATTGCTTAGAATTACCAACCCAAACAGACCGCCTCATAAATTCGAAACTTTACTCACAACTTTTATACTGACCCATTTGTGTAAAGTGGTTAAAATTATTACGAACTCATAACTTGACACCAGCTTTGTAAGTAGCAATGTTTATCCGCCTTTATTTTGAGTCTAATTGTGGTACAAGTAGACTTTTACTTGTTTAAGCGATAGGTACTAACGTTATTTTACCAATGAAACACAAAAAATAAACATTGTAAAGTAGGTAAGTTTTGTAATTAAACACATATAGAAATATGACGGTAATTTGTTTGATGAAAAAATAAATAGAAACCCAAACCTCTGAGTTTTATGGGATATAAAAATATCCTTACACTTTGTTAGATTTAGTTTAATAAATTGTACCTAGTTGACTTATTTTCCCTGTAAGTGCATAAAAACCTACTCGTATAAAACAGTAAAATGTTAATTACATGTACAATAATTTGCGGTGCAGATGAACAGCGTCGTATCTACGGGTCGGAGTGCGGCGAGGGCCTCCCTCGCTACGTCAGCAGCCCTCAACGCCAGGCGTCACCCTTTCCACTCGAGAGTACCAACCGAAGATATTATAGAAGAAATAGGAACTCTAAAGGTATGTTTAAATTAAATGTAGGCTCATTCAACACTATAAGCAATAAGATTTTACTATTGAATTTAGAACTATGAAATTTGAATTAAAAATAATTGGAAATGTTTAAGTTTATGTTCACATTTGGGTAATATTTAACCTACAAATCTGAAATATACTTAATACTCTACTTCTGCTACGGCGAATGGATGCAAAGATATGCATTTATTTCTAAGTTTTAGGGCATTATGTTATTGTGGTAGCAAGTAATGTAAAAAGCAATGTATTGTGAAAGGAGTTCATCAAAAGTATCAGGATCTCCAGGATTTCACGTTGTCTGTAATTTATTTTTGAGAATGTGGTAATAACCTAATATTAAAATTTGTCGCATGCTGAGGTTTCCTATAATTAACAGGGCACTTAGCAATTTTTTGTATTATAATAATTTGTATTTTTACACAGTGTACTTGTTTTGGAAATCATAATAAAATAAAATAAAATTGATTATATAATATAATTAATTAAGACTCTGAAATAAGAGTTGATATTGGTATTTAAAATCTATGATAAAGTTTCTTTTAAATGAATAGTTGTAATGCAACCTATTTCGCTATCTGCCGATCCGATAGACATACCCACACTGCTTACGCTGTCTAAATTTAATACTTTCTTAAAAGGCCTTAAGTAATAATTAAAGTTACAAGTTATGGGCTATAATCATACTTCTATTATTAGAATAAGTATCTATTGTCATTAAAGCAATTAGTATAATAAAGAAATACTCAGAAATTTTACTCTCAAAATATGCACATAAGCTCTTAAAATAAAATACGTATATGTATTTTAACTTTATAAAAAAAATATTATATCTATATAAATATGTTTACTATTTTGACAGGCCAGTTGGCTTGGTGGTTAACGCTCTGACTGCCAAACCTAAGGTCGCGGGTTCGATTCCCACCCAGGACAAACATTTGTGAGCATGAACATGTCTGTTTGTTCTGTGTCTGGGTGTAAATATCAATATAAGTATGTATTTAGAAAAAAAAGTATTATATGTAGTATATCAGTTATCTGGTTTCCATAGTACAAGCTCTGCTTAGTTTGGGACCAGATGGCCGTGTGTAAAAGAATGTCCCAGGAAAAGAAAAAAAAAAAAAAAACTATCTATATCTAAACGATCTACGAATTTTAGGAAAAAATATATAACATAAAGACTGGATATACACTAGGCCTATTTATCGGAGTGATAGTTCGATCAGTGCGGTTAAGCTACATGCACCTGGAGTGAGGAGGAGATTAAGCCGTCGGTCACGGCTTCCGTTACTAGATGACGGTCGTCAGGGCCATGCTCAAAGCCTGTAAGGCGCCATGATAGCGTTAATTGATTGGTTTTGATTGACAATATCTAGCCAGCTTTCCGTCAAAGTGGCAATTCAAACTACCTAAAATAGATTATCGCCAAAACTGCGTCGGTACAGGGTGATATAAAAAGAAATAGTAGGACTTCGCAGTGAATTAGTAGCTTCAGTAACTTTAAATTTGACCTTCATAAGTGACCTACGCGGGCCTAAACTGAATAAATGGTATTAATTTTGAATTCAGGTATGGTTTCCTCATGTATTTTTCCAAAACGGTAGGGAGTAAAATTAATTTCTTAGGGAGGTATTATTCATATCTTTACTGGTGAGTTTTTGTCAGGTGAGGAGATATTCAGCGCTGAGACTGGAGGCACGCTCGCACGTCGCCGACGTGCGGACGACTTTACGCTCGATAACAACGCGCGTAACGCTCGCCTCTGCCTTAACAACGGTAAGATATACCTAGCTGTTTGTTTTATTAAAATTTCCATAAACAGCCGAGGTAATAAAAGCTTGTCAATTATCCATTATATGCATAAATTACTTTTATGTTTAAGCTGCTAGTTGGTATAAAAGCTGAAGTTGCTCCGTTTTTGCTGTGTTTAAATAGTTAGTTTAAAGTTCCTACATCATTTATTTTCATACATTTTTAAATATTGTACATTGACTTATTTTTTATTACATTCAGAAAAAAACGTTAAAAATTATAATAACCCTCCACCTACATAGAATGACTCGCGTTTTAGTATGTACCAATATTATATTTGAATAATATTAGAATTGAATTTATATTACATAATTTCCTGAGATAATATGGTATTTCAGAATATGAAATATGTATTTATGATGAATTATAAATGCAATAACTTAAATAAGGTGTTTGTTATTATGTTAGGTATGTATTAAACATGGCTGCCATTATTAATCCTATGCGAGTCTGAAATGTAAGGAATGAATGAGGTATTACATATATTCAACAGGCTCGGATTCCAGTTTAGTTATTGTAGTTAGGCATGCTGTTGTATAGCTTCGGGTAATATAAGCGTTATACTAAGGTGGGGGGTGGTGCATGCCTTTGATGAGGATGCCTCGCATAGTTCCACTGACGCACGTGACTGGCGCGAACGTACATACTCAAGTGAGAGGATTTGTGTTTGCTATCAACTGCCTACTTATAGAGGTATTCCCTCCAATAAATATGCGCCAGATGTTTATTGTATTTGAAGGGTTACGAGTAAGTTATTTCAGCAACCGGGCAGTAGGCTTGGTGGTTAGAGACCCTGGCTGTCATGCCATGCTGTAGGTCGTGGGTTCGATTCCCACCCGGGATAAATATTTATGTGAATGGTACATGTATGTTTGTTTTGTATCTATATAAGTATGTTCTTAAAAGTAGTATATGAATATATCAGTTGTCTGGTTACCATAGTATAAGCTTTGCTTAGTTTGAGATCAGATGGCCGTGTGTGAAGCATGTCCCAGGATATTTATTATTAATTAACCTTCTATTATAATTCAAGCTAATTAGGTACAGTTATGAGCATAACTATGTAACTAACGTGAGGTCGACAATAATATCCAATTTCATGATTCATTCATTTCTCTTCATTCGATTGTAGACGGTTCAACTATTACAATAACTCTGTCGCTGTAAGTAGTTACAGTGCTGTTAAATCAACAGCCAGGGAAGGGTGCCAGATATTATTATTTCCAAATTCTCCATAGTTATACATTTATGCTCGTGACTGTACATTTATTAGCAATGTCTTTGAAATTGCAAAGTTCATCGCGTCGAAAATGAAAACAGTTATAGTTGCGTTACATAATTTCCAGTATCCTATCTAGTATCCAGTAGGTATATGTATTGTAATCAGTTAATTTATTTAATTAAACAGAGGTCGCCTAGTGATCGAAATTCGACTATAATTCTATATATATTTTGAGTTAGAAATTTATTGAGGTTTTTTTGTCAAAGTATATAACCTCTATGATCGATAAATTTTTTTTTTTTTGAATTTTCGTCTTTTCCCTCAGCTTGAATCGTGTCACAAATCTGTCATTATGTGTTTGACATTATATGTTGTGTCAAACGTATGGTAGTGGTGTAATATTTATTTTAATTAATTTTATGTATTTCTAATGCATTTTATATAAAAAAAAAATATTTTTTTATTTCACCTCCATATAAACTTTGACTACTCTTCTACTACTTTGTCTCACGTTCATCCGTTCACGCAATTTTCTTAAAAAGGGACCTATAGTTCTAGTTTTACATATTAATATATAGATGACCACAATACATTACTCAATAATGGATACCTCGTCAACACAGGTCCAACAAACAATGGACAAAATAGCGAACGCGAATGTGAGTCGCCACCTGAGCCGGCTCCTCCTGAAGTTCCACCTCGAGGACCTTCGTTGCATGTCACCTTACGGCACAGACCTAGCGATCAGACAGCCGAGCCGGACCGACTCTACTTATCTGAAGGTACCTGTTTCATGTACTTCTTATTCGTAGTTTTTAGGTTATCCCCGTATATCATGAGGCTTACTTTTTCTTAAGTCACAATGCTGCCTTTTAGTGATTTTCAGTTGTGCCCAACTGTATGAAGTACAGCTTTCCTCAGCAACATACTCGTAAAATGCCATCATATGAAAATTTTGTAATTGCCTGCATCTATCGAAGGTAAGATGAAAATAGTTTTATATTGATTGGAAATGGGATTTTAAACGAGGAATCGAATTATAGTGAATTAAGTGAGGCTACAGCAGCAAAAAAGGTAACTTATAATAGATTTTCCGATTCAAGCCAAAGTTATTCTAATTACATCTTACACGAGGTTTTCTATAGGATGTGAAGAAGTAAGTAAAGGGTAACCATTACATTTTAAAGTATTGGAAAGTGACAACATAATGATATTATTTTGTTTACAAACCATTGATAATTTTTTTACAATACAATAATTTATCTACGTTACGTCTAAGTTTTACTATAGTGAATAAACAACGAAGTACTTTGTTATGTAAATTTATGTTGGCTGATTTTTAACCGCACTCGGTTAGAAAACAAACTTGTTGAACAAACTTTCCTTTAATCTAAGTTTGAAGATAAGGGTTCTACAAAATGTGGTTAAATTTAATAGTGAATTCGTGGTCCGCGCTACAGGAACCCTTGTTTTGAACAAAACAGTTTTGAAGATTCCCCAATTTTGCGATAAAGGTTAAATCATAATAAAATTGTTTAGTTTCCACCTCGAACTAGTTAAATTGGGCTCCAACAAGAGCTTACTTTTCATAATGATATCATTTTAAAATAAAAATCCTTAAATTAATTGAAGTAAAAACCAAATAAAAGCTTCCAAAAACAGAATACTTTTATGATACTTGTCCTGCGTGTATTTGAAATGAAATTGTGGTAGAGAATCACAGGAAAAGATTCGTCGCACGCACAACATGCGGGTCGACCCACTCCTCTGATGAGTTAGCTAATTAAATTTCCGCCGTAAATGTACAGCTGAATTAAGTAGTAGGCCCTGTTCTTGTGTACGTACTCCGTACAAGTTTAATCGAATCGCATCGCCCGAACCGGTCCGCGGTGGCACTAAGTTTACATGCGCTGACAAATTAGCCACTTGATCTCGCCATGCCCGAAGCCCGAGGCCCGAGGCGCGTAAACATAAAGAACTCAGACTTTAATTCCTTTTCCATTTCTCTTTGACGTTTTTTGCTTGTTTACTCTTTGTGTTTTTATTAGATTCGAAGCGTTCGCGCTACATTATAATGAATTTCCGTTTTTTATTATATTGCAACATCGTATAGAGACAGGTGTGTTACTGAGGGTCAGATACTTAGTAGCGTTTCGGAGCTGTAACGAAAGAAGAAAGCTGGTAAATTTGATTTGGACGCGAGCCCGACGCAGGATGAGTTGCTTTGATGTGGTTGCTCTCACCCCCGCACCCTCGCCCCGTTGAAATGGCGCGCACTTACAGAGAAACTCTTACCGTAATTTAATTTTTATGATAGCGCATTGTAAGCGTCCCGGAGAGACTTTCATTTGGATTTGTTCCTTCACTTGAGGGGTCACTGACGCCAAGGAAAATAGTGTTAGTATAATTATTAAAAAGAACGGAAATTAATTTATAAACATTTATATCTATTGATATTTTTGGTTTAAATTATTTTGGTACTACTAAATTACGTTAGTGAATACTGATGTATTTACAGATCCGCCTAAAGTGACTGGTATGGAAATGAATTAGCAAATCTTAATTCAAACAAGAAAATAGCTTCAGAAGGTCTTGAAAGTTTAATGGAATCGAACAGGGCCCGGCCGAAGTAGTCGGAAGTTTGCGCGGGTGACAAATTGGGCACTTGACCCGCGCGCCGAGCGAGCCTCCGAGTGCTTGTTTCTCGAGGACCGTAATAAGTTTAACTTAAAGTAAACTATATTCCATTCCCTCTAATTTGCTCTCCTGTTACACTGCTACGATATATTTTTACAGTTTTAAATTAACATTTCTTATTTAGGTAGGAACTATTTAAGGCAAACATGTTCAGCCGTAAAAGAAGTTTATTTTATTCAAACACTTACCTACTTTCATCTCATCCATGTTAAATATTATTAGTAATGCTAGCTAAGTTTTTAAAAGATCATAAGGGAAGTGGAAAGACACGATACTTGTGGATGCAATATTATTTCGCAACAGGACTCGACGTCTCAACTCCAGCTTCTTGCTTGAAAATTGAAACCTCCCTGGAGATTCTCCGTAATTTAATTTTTACGACGCCGTATTGTTAGATTTTCCAGAAGCGCTGTTTGCAGTTAAATCTCAAAACACAGACGTCTTTGACTGTTATTATACCTGATACTCTAATTTGAATTAAACAATCAACTCGCTTACCTACCTGTATAGATGATACGCCGGGGATAATGATACGCTCAATTAATTCAATACTGTGTTGGTTGACTATACATTTATTTGGGTAATCTAACAGGATTTGTTTTTTAATTCATATAGCTATTTACTTTCCCGGCACGAATTCAATTTAAGATCGGGTTCTAATTGTTATTAGAATTTCTCAATGTATAGTAGATGTGTAATTTTCCCTCCAAAAGTGACATAAGAAAAAAGAAAACAATAAAAATATTGTGTGCCAGGATTAAGTTTTACCGCCATCTAATAGCAGTGAATAAAACCTTTTTTGAGTTTTAAATAGCGCCAGCAATCTTCTATGCTGATTTTTATGGCGTATTCCTGCATAGTTTTAGAAGAGGAAAGAAATACTCATAAGTATCTAACTACTATAGGTTTTCCAATCTTGTTATAACTCGAAAGCCGCAATTGTATACTTTTCCATGTTTATTTCTTTCTCTTGATGGAGAAATAAAAATGTTATTACTTCGTTTAACATCGCGGTAAAATTGATATAACTCGGAGTATTCTTTGTCGGCACTCTTCTATTTCATTTGACGGACACTTAAGAATAATTTTGCCACGTTTTCATTCCATAATATATTTTTATGAGAATATTACAACTTTTTTACACTCTTTGTGTAATAAATAGGTTGTACGACCCAACGCATGTACAACTATATTGATGCTTTCCTTTACTTTTACTTTCATGAATTTTAGAGTTTGAAACTAGTAAGTTTCTAAATATTTATCTTATTATATATTATTAGCGGTTCTTTGTACACTATCATAGTACATAACGTAGTACAATCTAGAGAACAAAAAAGAATCATTTTAAATAATTTTTTCAACTAGATAAATATTACTTAACTTCATCGGCCTAGTCACAGCGTCAGCTGTTACAAGTTCTCATCAGTAGGTACCTGGAATGTGGCCACTTATTGAAACTAGTTTTTGTAAATAGATTGCAATTAAAAAACAAAGGGCTTCTAAAGGCATCTAGGCTTTTAAAAATGTGCAATTTTCCGGACATTGTGTTAGTATTCATAAAGTTTTAACCGCTCATAAAAGTATCCTGGGTTGCCATCAAATCCGACAATGTCATGTTTTGAGTGGAACCTACTCGATCCTGCTGCGATACTCGTGGGAGAAGAGTTTTAAACATCCCCCGTCCGGAAGCCACTTAAGTGCTCATAAAACACTCATACGAATATCCCTATATACTTATTCGATTCTTCTTTTGTGTAATTTGCGTTTCTGCGGGTGACTTACTGGGGATTTGTTTGCTGATATAATTTATATTGAAAATAATGTATTTACCATCAATTATAACTAGTAATTATGGATCCAACAGCGCACTTGATTTAAAATTACCTATTTACTAGAAAAAATTATGAGCCAGTTGGATTGGTGCTTAGATACCTTGACTGCCCCGCCGCATGTCGTGGGTTCGATTCCCTGTTATGTCGGTATGTTCTGCGTCTGAATGTAAATATATAACGGGCTGGCAGGAAGGGTCAGCGAAGGCGGTCTTGGCATTGGCAATTGACCTCCATTGTAGGCGTGTTGTACCAGGAACGTTAAAATTAATAATTAATTAATAAGCAATTAATAACACTCTCTTATTTGATTCCAATACACTTACACACAAAATATAACGTAAAACACAAGATGCAACTGGATTATGAGTCAATAGGTTTTTTTTTTTTTTGTGGCCGTTTCCTGTAGGAGCGACCTCGTCGTGTCCCTTCAACATTTATATTTTGGAGTCCTTGTTTGCTAAGTGTTAATTTTTTGCTCTTGTTTTATACCAGAGTCAATAGGTTAGCACGCGTGCACCTCTTGCGCTGTCTGGGTAATGATCGACCGACGTCAACGCGTAGGCGCAGACTTGCTACTCTATTCGGGGTTACCCGCTTATATTTCAATATTCGACAGATTCAAACATTAAACCGATTTACTCAAATCACAATTTTAAATTCAACAACAACAAATCTACAGAATTACAATCAGTTTTACTTTAGTAATTAACGAAACTCAAAGATCTTTCTATAATGTCGCGCCGTCATATATATTTTAGTGTGTATTTAAAAAAGTAGTTTATGTAGTATATCAGTTATCTGGTTTCAATAATACAAGCTCGGCTCAGTTTGGGATCAGATGGCCATGTGTAAAGAATGTCCCAGGATATTTATTTATTTATTCAAATATTACAAATTAATTAATTAATGAAATGGTAACAATGAAGCAGTTTGACAGTGGTATTCAAACTATGTGTATTTATATTGGTTATAGGAACATTATTCAAGTAGAACGAGCGAATGAGCGAGTATGCGATACGTCACAGTAAGTTGGAACACTTTAAAGTTTTTCCGCGTAGCACGGTGGCACGGAACCATCCGTGGACGGAGAGAGCGGGATAAATGATTGATGGCGGCCCTCCAAGTATAAACTCGATTATCCGTTGAGACGCGAACAACTTACAAGTTTTATGTAACGATGGATCAGGATTATTTCAAACTTTTCTCGGGGAAAAAAATCGACTCATGACAATCATGTTTGAGTTGAATATCAATGACGGAGACCTTTTAAAAAGTTGCTGTTTTATTTATCCGCGTTTTATTTCATTTTCACTTTTTATGGAATAAAATGGCGTTCTTTAGGTAAGCTGTATCCTTACACTTAATAAGATCATCATCGAGCCTGATTAATTGATTTTGTGTTCGATTTCTTATTGTAAATGAAAATATTTAAATAAGTACAAATATTGGAATGTGGCTTGTAATTATATAATCCTCAAAATATCACAATTCAGAGGCTTTTAGTTTTTTTGTCTTTTCATGGGTAGTGATTTAAAATTAAGGTTAATTATGTCAAAACTAAAGTGTTATCATACTGTAATTAGAATTATGAAAATTATTTGGTGTATTTATCATGGGATTCAGATCACTTGAGGAAGGTACGACAGTAAAGAAATCCGCTCTAGTTTAAGTAATAAATTATATTCAGATTTTTAAAGTACTACTCAATCTAAGTTATACTTATATCAAATATTGTCATCACAGATATATTTATTAAGCTACCACCTATACGTGAGGACCTGTTACTGGCTTCCTGATGAATATTTAAATTATATATATATATTTATATTAGTCTGTAAGTGAATAAGCTGTTGGTCTTCCATTTAATAAATAAATAAATAAATTATGTAAATTTCATTTCATTTCTTCGAAAAAATAACAAACCTTTGAAAAGGCTTTCAATTGAGTAGAACGTACTTAATACCTACAAACCCGGTAGGCTCAAAATCATACAAGACCCCCACGTCTTCCTAACTCTAAATCTGCCCACTTCAATATTAGTTTTCTCTGGAGACGAACGGTCGGCGAAGCGCAACGAAGCAAAATTGTTTCGCCGTTTATTATTCAGAGTTTTAATCAAGAAAGAAAGTCGCGTTGAGAGAGACGGGACGTCTGGAAAATGTCCGCGATGTCGCCACTGTGATCCGCCCCGTCCACATTAATCGTGTGTAAAATATCCTGCAAAAAGCTCATTACGAGCTCTCCCATTTCTCTTTTGCTATACTGGACTGTGCGCTCAAGTTTGTGGTAGTTCTCAACTTAGTATGGACTGTGGAGAGAGTATGGTATTACCTATATGATACCAGAATTTATGTTCAATCGTGGATATCAAGTTAGTGTTAGAGTTTAATTAGGATAGCATAAGAATAGTTAGAATAATTTAGTAATTTTTTTTGCGTGTCGATCGTTTAGGCTAAATTTGATTAGACTAGAATTCTGCCAGACGTACTTATATACATTTAGTACTTATTTATAAGGAATAGAGAAATGTTATCGTCTGTCAATAAATTTTGTACATAAAAAAAAAGCAACAAATTTACACTTAATACATCGATGAGGAATAGTCATTAAGTGTATTGAAAGTGTCAATATGTATCTTTTTACATAGATTTTATAGTAAATAATGTAAAAATACAATTGAAATATTTTCAGTCGAAGCGTATATAAAATGTAGCACAAGGGTGTGTACAAATCGTTTACTTTGATAGAGTGTGCGAAGCTCGCTACTCGGTTGGAAAAACTCGAATCGTTTGCGCACTCGTCCTGTGTACGTCTCGGCACCGCCGGTACCTCTTCCACCCTTCTCCTGTCGCTCTCAAATGCGATTTAGCCAGGCTACTTTGCGAGGCGACTCTGTTTATTATTTAGTTATGTTCGTATACGGCAAACTAATTTGCCATGATGCACCGTAGGGTGCATTTGGATAATTCAGATGTGCTTTATTTACCTTCATATATTGCTTTAAAAAATGGTCACCTCTATTTGCTTTTCATTATGTCATTTCGAATAAGAATGTGCGGTATCAAGCGGTTGCTCTGCTCTCATTTATACTTAATCCTATTTGATATATTGGCCCATAACGAGCGGTGTCCCAGATTGCTACTTGCCGAGATTGTAAGAAAATACCCAGTAACGACCGCCGTATACCCTTATTGATGGACATTCATGTTTTATTGACACTGATAGTACTAAAAGCCTATTGGTAGGTACTCAGTGTAATAATTTCCATTTTCAGCTGCTTCTATAAAATGACGAAGGCTGTTTTTGTTAGTGAAACATAAAGAATTTTCACATAAATTGGGTACAGACGTGTAATATTGATTGATAACCCAATTTATGGTGTTCCCTAACTGGCAGGCCGGCGCGCCTCGGTCGGGTGTATCGCTTTTGAATGACGGTTCATCATACGTTGTTCTTCTGGGGGTCGTTTAACGAAACTTGCACAAATTGGTTCGCAGCACTCACAGGATATACGATATCTATCACAGTTAAGTGCATGGAAGTGCGAATGAATTGCGCGCTACAAGTATTCAATATCACTAGTGGGGAAGATACACAGTATTCGTTATATATTTTGTGGAATCTATCAATGCTTTATGTTAACGAAATAAAAGTTACTTTATTGCAATAGATTAAATTAAAATTGTGATTATATTTTCAATAGATACGCGCTTCTATAATCTGATATGAATTTATGTAGTTAGCGCGCTTTCGTTCAATAATAAAGGCGGAGAAGGGGAGCTTTTAAAAGTCGTTTTTAAACGTGATACATTATCAATGTGGCGTTGCTTTAAAGCTTTCCTCGGTATCGCTGAAGCGACTCGCGGATAAATGATTGATGGCCACGGGGCGTCACACGATGCTATCACGCGCGACTTTCACTTAGGTACAACGAAAATATTTTACACATACCATGGCAAACGGTGAAACGGAGCGGCGTGCGACAATGACGCAGCCACCCATCGTCACGATGTTCTTAAATAATTTTAAGTTATATATAGGTAGGTATCTTGCGCCCTTTAGATCTGCGAGGACACTAAAAACCAGATAAGTGTGAGATAGTGCTTCCGTGCAATATTAATAAAATTAAGTTAATTCTGTATACAATAATAAAAACCTTTAATTTTAAATTATATGTCTCGCAAGCTCTGACGGCTGTTAAAGAGATTGCTTTTAAACCAGACCTAATATGGTAACAATTAGTGTGTAAATGTTATTGCATCTTTAGGCCTTAATATAAATATAGAATTACAATACTATTTCTGTGTATATTTGGCAGCGTATAAAGTAACCAATTCAGCTATAGGTATACATCTACATGCCTATGTAATGCCGGCTGCCAGTTTCTGTCTGTTACTCCAAACTCATAACATCATAAATAGGGTTCGATGGAAAACTTTCCCGACATGAATCCGCGCTGTTTGTATATCATTTCCTTATTTCAAAATTTCCAAATGCGGCGTCGAAGAAGTCTTTGCGCGAGGAGGTACATATATCACGCGGTACAGTTGGCTTTGAATAAAACTTTAAAGAGCCGCAAAGGTTCATTTGAATGGAACTTGGCGTATAATTTGCATACCTATTTACATTATCTCTGCAGCGCACAAGTGGGGCCCTTTCATTATCAAATTCGCAACACGGGGAGGAACGTACGCCGTCGGAATACAAACTTCGAGTTGAAAGTGATTATCACCAAATTCAATGCAAAAAATATCACCAGATTAACAAAGCAATAAAACTAAGGGTGGACTTCGGTTCGTTGCTATTTGGAAAACTGTAGAGTGTCGCTTTGTGCTTTATTTTTCTTTTTGACAATAAATTATTGAAAACCTTAATAAGTACAAAATAGTTCATTATTACCGTTCCATAGTTATAATAATGTAAATAAATATATCTGTGTTGAGCTTTGTAGTTGCTATAGTCACAAATTTTTCCACCGACTACAAATGCTAAGGTCAGAAGAAAATATATATTATACTAGCGGTCCCCCGCGGTTTCTACCCGTGTTCCTTAATAATAAATAATAATAATAAGGCTTTATTTAATTCCATACACAGTACATTTTGAACGATAGCAATTGGAAACTTTTTAAGCTAAAATAAATAAACATTTACATTTATTACACTATACAGTTCTAACAATTATAAATTCTATTTTGTACTTACTTTAATTATTAATTGCTTTAATTTATTGACTAACTACTTATTTAATACATGGACCCCGTTCGGGGTCACCCCCCCGTTCGTAAAAGCCACAAAGTTTCATGATGATTGGATAAGTAGTTTTTGCGTGAAAGCGAAATAAACAAACTTACATTCACATTTATAATATTAGTAGGATGACCATATAATAATCAATAATGTCACTGCGGTGCAACTAGTTAGCTCGAATAACTACATATTTTATAAAAGAAATAAATATTTCATACCGTTGTCTTAGTTTAGGATATCAAATGCCAATTTAGAATAACGATTGTTAGGGTCCACGATCTCGCGTAGCGGTGCTACGAGTTGTCTGCAACGCATTATAAAGTCAGAATAATGAGAGCTTGAAGGTTAACGAAGCTTTTTCTCAAATTGAGATGCAATTTCATCCATTTTTTGCGAGTTTTAGTTGAGGGTCGTTGACGTGGAGATAATTAAATTCAACCCTTTACTCTCCCGAGCAAAGGAAAGACTCGTAAATTAGAAAACTAAACTGCGGATCTCACCCCGGGATTCAATTAGCTGCTAATCATATCTAGAGGGTGTGAGTAGATCGATCGGGGGCCACCCTTCCATGCCTCTTTACTGATGTTTGCAATACATTACTCAAACTAAGAAATTTATTATTAATATTATAGTAGTTTATTTTTATTTTCAAATTTATTTACTGGGCTAAGATTTTTTTTTTCATAATAACTTGCTTTTTTACTACTTTGGGCGACTATGGGCGGGCTGGGGGTCCATCCTTTTGTTGTTGATATTCCGTTTATCCGTACGTTTTGCTTCCTCTTTCATTATGCGGACAGCGAAGGAGTGTAACTCATTGCCGGCGTCAGTTTTCCCGATTCATACAATCTAGGCGTCTTTAAGACAAGAGTGAATAGGCATTTGTTGGTGAGAGCCTATAGATATATAACTCACACCAACTAACTTGCACGCAGTTATCTTAAATAAAGATGTGGAATGAATTCACTGATACTTGGATTTTGGTATTAATAGTTTTATTTTATACCAATAGAAAAAACATGTGACACAATGAGAAAAAACAATTAAACACAATAAACAATTGATGTCATATTTGAACTCTTTCCAATGAGTTCACTCGACCATATAGAATTTACATTGCAGTTATAAAACCTCCTTTCTAACACTCCTCCTCAATGAAATAACTATATAGTATCTGCATCCTCATCATCAATCAGAATACAGAAGATACTATAAAATAAAAATAATCATCCTCTCATAGGACCAATCATTATTATCAAGCACTCAAATTCATCTCTTTCACGCAAAACTCATTCTTACATCGTGGCAAGGACTTTGTCAAAATATCTGCCCGAGGCGAGAAAGTCTCCGTGAAGACTTGTCCAAATTTCTGTGTAAAGCCACGAGCTACTAGTCTAGCTTTATATCTCTTTTTCCCCCCTTGTTCCTTTTTAATTTTAAATATTCATTTGGAATCCACCACATTAAAATTAACACGGGACTTATCTAGCTTGACTAGGTTCCAAGTGCCATTCCTCTTCAGGGCATTTAGTTCAGCATTAATGGCTTCCTGCCATTTGTCTCTATCATGTCTGCTGTATCCTTCGGTAGCATTATACAAGTAAAAGTTATCGTAACTTTTGGACTTTCTATCACGTAGTGGATATCTCCTGTTATTATCCACTTGTGTTTCAGGTGGCAATCGCTCCTCCTGAATTTTCACGGTTTCAAGTGTCTCGTCTCTTTCTACTTGAATCTCTTCTATTGTAGCATCTCCAGTACAATATTCAAAGTTATTTTCGTTATCCATAGTTTCTGTCGTAATAATCTCCTCACCAGAGTTACTGTTATTTTGCGTCAGTTCTTGCTGCCTTTTATTTCAATGTATTTCAACATTTAGAAATTTACTAGGAGCATTCTTTTGTGAAACTAACTTTTCTCTTTTATTGAAGAACTGGTTCTCGAAAAAAGTCACATCCCTTGACTTCTGAAGCTTAGCTGTGATGGGGTTACAAAGCCTATATCCTTTGGATTCTGCGCAATATCCTACGAAGATCATCTCCTTGCTCTTCGCATCGAGCTTCTTCCGTTTATCTTTGTCGATGTGCATGAAAGCTTTACAACCAAAAACTTTCAGCTCACGTAAGTCGGGTTTCTGTCCTGACCAAGCTTCATAGGGAGTCATCTCAACAGCTTTTGTGGGCGAGCGGTTTTTCAAATACACTGCTGTATTGACAGCTTCTGCCCAGTACTTTCTCTCTAAATGTGCTTCCTCTAGCATACACCTAGCCTTCTCGACTAGAGTACGGTTAGCACGTTCTGCAACGCCATTTTGTTCGGGGCAGTAATCAACAGTTAGTTGATGAATAATCCCATTTTCTCTAAATAGTTGACTAACCTCTCTGTTCACGAACTCCTTTCCATTATCAGACCGAAATATTTTTATCTTTTTATTCATTTGGTTTTCTACAAGTGACTTGAATTCCACTATCTTTGAAAAAACTTCACTCTTCTTCTTTAAGAAATAAGCGAAAGTGTACCGCGTTTTATCGTCGATAAACAAAAGAAAATATTTCATGCCGCCGTGTGAGTCCGTACTCATTGGACCACAAATGTCTGAATGTATAAGTTCAAGTACTTCAGTTGCTCTTGTTGTACTCTTCTTATTAAATGGTGTTCGTGTTTGCTTACCTTTCAAGCAAGGCTCACATTGTAAGGGATCCGGATTTTTGAAACTTACTCCTGTCGCCATACCATCTCTCAACAGCTTCATGTTGGGTATTCCAAGGTGTCTCTTATGCCAAAGCTCGTACTCATCAGGCACGGAAACTGCAAATGCTGTATCAGATTCTGTAAAATTGGATTTAAACTTGTAAATTCCATTCTCACTTTTACAATTGTAACTCACTCTTCCTTTTATACAACATTCATCCTTGTCATATATATCACACCCTCTCTCGGAAAATACGACTACTTTGTTTCTACTCACCAATGTATCTACACTCAATAGATTCACAGACAATCCAGGAACGTACTTTACCTCTTTTACTGCGAATTGCATACTACCATCGTTAATTACATCTCCTGAACCATATGCATATAACTTCTGACCATTAGCTACACTAATATCCTGTACTTTACTAAAGTCTTCATAATTAGTCAGCCAATCCTTCCGATAGGTCATGATAGATGACGCTCCTGAGTCTACTATCCACTCATTGTTGCTGCTGCTGTCCATGGTACTATATGCAAGTAATGTAGATTCCTTCTTGTCTTTGTTTACATTGGGGTTCTTGGGACAACTCAATGCTTTATGTGGTCCTCCACACACGAAACATTTTATCCCTTTCATAAGAAAGGGCATAAGCATAAGCTTCTCACGCTTCTGCTGCGTTTGCTTATTATTGCCTCCAATGTTCGAAGAAGTACCCTTGTATCTTGAACGGTTATCTCTTGCAATCAAAGCATTCTCGTTGGATGTCGAAGGTGTTGGACTATCCTGTTGAAGCAGTTTGGTTTTGACATAATTAGATGTCAGTGTGATGTTCGCATTCTCTATTGTCATTTTCAGCGGTGCATATTCTTCAGTAAGGCCTTGTATCATGATCGCTGCTAGTAGTTCATCGTCTACCTCCTTACCGATATCACATAACTGCTGAGCTACCTTCATCATAGTAGTGACATAGTCCTTCATACAGCTGAACTGCTCTAACTTCAAGCTGACAAGGTTTCCCAACAACCGACATCTATTTATCACTCCTTTATCTTGGCAATTGTTCTCTAATGCTTGCCAAGCCTCTTTAGCAGTCTTAGCCTCTTGTACGTATACTAGTAGATCAGTACTTATCATAAGACAGATCTTAGCGCGAGCCCTCTGGTCTTTCTTTGTAGCTTCTACGTCTGTGGCAGCTGGCGTAGTTGTAACGTAGGTCCACAGATCGTCATGAACTAATGACATCTGCATTAAAAATTTCCAGGTCGAATAATTTGACGAGCCCTCTAACTTCTCGAATGCAGGTAAACTACTACTAGACATCGTACTAGGTAGTTGTCGTACTACTCGTACTTGTACTGCTATTGACCATAATTGTGTCTTCGATCACGATCTCTGTCCAAGATTCTCTATCAGAAAAAACTTACGAAGGGCCCATAACCTGTTGGTGAGAGCCTATAGATATATAACTCACACCAACTAACTTGCACGCAGTTATCTTAAATAAAGATGTGGAATGAATTCACTGATACTTGGATTTTGGTATTAATAGTTTTATTTTATACCAATAGAAAAAACATGTGACACAATGAGAAAAAACAATTAAACACAATAAACAATTGATGTCATATTTGAACTCTTTCCAATGAGTTCACTCGACCATATAGAATTTACATTGCAGTTATAAAACCTCCTTTCTAACAGCATTACTTGAGTCCGCGTGTACCATCCTCGACTGCATCGTCACTTTCCATCAGGTAAGATCCAGCCAAATGCGCTCAAGTTTTATAAAAAGAAAATTTGAAGATTAGATAGAAATAAGAAGCCGTGAGAAGAAGTAGTGGGAGGTAAAATAAGGGCCAATAGGTTAAACCGTAAGTAAATTATTATGTATATACATTCTACTATCATCATCATCATCATCATCAGCCTATCTCCGTCCACTGCTGGACAGAGATATTGATTCTACTATACGATTCTGCAATAACAAATTATATATTATTTTTTATAGCCTAAATTACGTACAAGGTCTCTATTATCTTTTAATAACTAACGTCACAAGACGTTTGATCTAGTACAGTTATAATATATCAGTAGAACACTAAAAAAAGCCCTTTCAGTGAAAAATAGCTAAAAGTTCCGCTTTGATATGTCCAATCACATCGTAGTTGCTATCAAATAAACGTACGTCTTACAGTGTATCGTCGCGAAATACGTCTTTATTGCTGCAGGTACATCCGGAAACGACACCAATAGCGAATGCACTCCACCGGGCGTGCACTTTTCAGATACCTATTCTACCAGCTCTCGCTTGCAGGGCGTCTTTCAGGTATCTGTCGCTGGCTCACTGTGAAAAATTTTGCCAAGTCATTCAACTGTAAACTCGTGCATCGCACTGATACCTACTGGAAAGTTGTATACGTTGTATCGCTTTAGACGTTATTGATATCGAAGCGACTGTTGAATGCGATCTCATACTTGTATTATAGATACGTATTATTATATGATGATATAATTTGATCTGTAATAATAAATAAGTTCTTTAAATTAACAATATTTATAACGAAGGTTTGGTAAGTTAATCAATGTTATGTTCTATCAATGTCATTATAAGAGCCACGGGGTAAAGTCAACGTCCAGACATAAATGACCACTATAGTCATTTTTTTTATGTATCTTGTGAACGATTGTTGTTGATTCATTGATAAATCGTGTACTATTCAATTTGTTTTTAGTGACGATGTGCTAGATGCTTAAACTATGTGCAGTTACGGCAAATAGTTGAAAAGGAACGTATTGTTATCGCACGTCGCCGCGTTGTTGCTCAAGAATGCGAGCGTTAGAAACTTTCCCCTCGATGTCGATGGCACCGCGTGAACTACCACAGAACACCAAACTATTGACCTGAGCCTCCACATAGACAGCTTTTAATATCATGAAATTGCCCCTACATCATTTAGTCGCAGCAAATATTACTTTAATCCCAGAGCAATAAAGTTTAAGCGTCTGAGCTTGCTGGGAATGCAATAAAACCTTCAGAAATTAAAGACGTGCGGTTGAAATCCTTGTCGTTTCTCTCTAACCAAGGTCAGATGGTATAAGAGTTGAGGTGTTGTCTCTGTCTGGAGGTTGTCGCGTTTATATTGCAAAGGCGGCTGCAAGACGACGGCGATGAAAATTCTTGGTACCTCAGTGTTATCTTATGAGGCAGCTTTACGTTAAATATAATGTTATCATGTCAGAAATAAAATAATGAAGTTTACCTTGGATTTGATATAGTTTGTGAACTTTATATTTAATAGAGTATTTGAAAGATTTATAAGATGCGCAGATAATAAAATACCAATACGTCAGAAGTTAATTACTAAGCGTTTATTTAATAGCATTATTTTTAGTCAAAGATATCATTTGAAGCTTTGTAATCTATCTACTCTGATTACTCAATAAGGGACATTTTTATTATTAATTATTTCTTGTTCAGATAATGGCAGAAATAACGAAAAACACAAGTTACGTAAGGAAAACTTTGAACGAGCAATCAATAGTTATCCAATTAGTAAAAAATAAAAGTTATTTCTATGTAACTCAGCAAAAGCAAAAAAAATCGTAAGGTTTTATTGTTAGTGGATATAAAGATTTCCTTTTACGTGCTATACAATTACGGTCACACTCAATTTTTGTTTAGTAAATACGGTCTATTTTCTCATGACATCTAGGAGTTACGGCACTATTTTCGACCTTTATGTAAGTTGATAAAAACCTGTAAGTGGAATGTCCCTGGCAGCCGACCACTTTTTTACTGCAGGATACTATACTGTGTACGTCCTCACCTATATAGGGGCGGGGTTGGTGTCCCTGTAAAAGCAGGTTTATGACATACACGTGCCGACCCGGGAAGACGATTGCAGACGGCCTACGGTATTGATCACACTAAAAACTCATAAAACGCAATATCCTTTGATATAAATCTGTTTTTACGGTCTTGGTAGTTAACCTTCATTTATTTTTAACTGCCTCATTATTTGTTTTACTTAAAATAACAGTGAAATAAAAGATACGAAGATTCGTAGTACCGGATAGAACCGGACAGTTCCGGAATAATATCTGACACTCTTAACATAATTCCTCAACGCTGTTACTGATTATAGCGACACAGTTGTTGAGCCATCAAAAAAATTAATGAAGAGAAATTAATGAATTAATCATGAAATCAGATATAATTTCAGAACTGCCTGTGGTTACAAAATTATGCTCATGATTTATACTAAATTGTACTAAATTTACATTTTGTCAGGTTTTTCAAAATCTACTTCCCTTTTCATTTATTAGCATGATTACACTCCACAAAAATATATATGCAATCTTGTGGAGATAATTATTAAGTATACTTTTTCAAATATGTCGAGTGAAACAAAGTTTGTTTGACACTTGTATTCTTAATCCCGACTCCTCTAAAGTTTGACTTAAAAATATTCCCAAAGGTAAAACAAGATACGAAGAAACAGTTTGATTAAGTCTACGAGTATTTAAGTAGATATTCATTATAGTAAATCGGATAAGCGTATTTTTTATGTGTTTTAATATAATTTCTATAATATTATTTAGGTTATTTGTTCTTCTTTTTTTTATTAATTTAGTCCTCTTTTTTGTATTTATATACAATAGTATACAAAAAAGTATCAATAGATAATATTTTAATAGCCTCAGTAACTTTAAATTTGACCTTCATAAGTGCCTAAACTGAATAAATGGTTTTGAATTTTGAATGTTTTAAAAGAAGATTGGAGTAAAAAAAACAATACTTATTGTATTATGACAATCTTTCCCATAAAAGACTAAAGTTATTCACAAAGTGTACCAACCTTCTAATAACTATACTTTGTTATACCATTCCACAATAATACAAGACTGTACGGGGTTTTTATTTGTCAACGGTCGAATGTGATGGATTACGTATAATTTATTTCAACATACAACGACCGCGCCCGCTTTACAAGCAACGTCAGCAAAATTGGCTCCTTGGGGACTTTTTCTCCAATTATCGGTGAACGTCGGGGTCGGTATTGTTGATCGGTATAAAATACGATATGAAAACCAGTCTTTGTGCCGCTACCGTAGGTATATTAAAGCGATAAGGGTAAACAAATTGCAATACTTGCGGGCCTTATTACCCGTCACATCAATCATAGAACCCCAAAAGTGTACGATTACCTCTGAAACATCTCAATTGTAGCACGGCTACCGATTTCATGTTGCGCTGTGTGATTTATTTTAACGCATTATACTGATGAATTATTTTCAATGTCTGTATCATTGATAAAAATACTTGGGACGCGGCGTAGTTTAGGAATTGGTTTGTTTGTTAGCTTCAGTTATCGATCAAACTCGTTGCTTGTCTAGTTAAGCTCACGAGACCAGTCCTATCAAATTGTAAAGCCCTTATGATAAAGAAACTACCCGCTGTTTATTTAACGTTATCCGTCAATTGAAAAAGAAGCTTGAAATAAAACCCGTGGAGGTGTTGAGCATGTACCTAATATGAGCCTTGTAATAGATGCTAAAGTATACACAATTTAATAAAAGCTCTTCTATTATCTGGTTTAATCATGAGCGCTGCCACAACAAAAAGTGAAGAGTAGAGTAGACTTTATGAGCGGCTGTTTACAGTAAAAATAATAAAAAAATGTAATCGACGGTGTGACGTCACAGGCCAGTGAGCCGGAGCGAACAGGGCGGGCGGGCGAGCGCCCACAATGCTTCGCAAATACGAGAGATAGCCTCGTCCGGAAATTCAATCAAGCTCGCACGGAGATTCGATCAAGATTGGGGTAATTAAAATACCTAACTTTTTACCTAAGCATACTCAATATTTGTACCTACCGTTTATGCAATCGATCTCCAAACTCTAAGTTTAGCATTTATAGAGTGAAAGTCGATGTCAGTAAATACAATTTACAACAAATGCAAACCATAGGTAATAAAAATATCGTTCATATTTACATTCAGTAGGAGTTATGAAGAGTAGACAGACGGATATGACTTTTTAATTATCCCCTTGCCCATACGCCTGTGATAGTTAACAGGAAAAGTGAGACTGAGGTGGCTCCCGACTTATTTACCTACATTGTCCACTATAGAAATTCAATATGGAGTCGAACAGACGACGCGGTAGAAGGTAATTAAAAATACGTCACTCGCAGCCGACCTTTCAATTCGAGCATATGTCGAAATTCAGAATGAATCATTTCCCGTTTATATTTGTACGTAACCGTCGAATCGTATTTGTTGTCGTACATTTGGTATAGTCTATAGCTTTTGTTGCATAGATTACAATTGCGTCAGTTTATAAAAAAATTAAAAAAGTTCGCATCTCGAATTATTTTAAGGTAAATATAGCTGGGTAAATAAAATAGTTACTAAAAAAAATATAACTTAATATAAATCTTTAGAACTACAATAGCCGCCGTCAATGCAATTTAAATAGTGTTCATTGTCAAGTCCCTTTTTGATACAATGCCTTTGTTGAGTTATCGTGATCTTCCAGTCCAGACGATGTGAATTTTGTGTAATATCAGCCATATTGATTATTATATTGTTACCAAAGGCGGGCCCGTCGGCACGTGATTTCGTCACTCGAGAGATGTCTTATTATTCACTGAGTGAGAACGTCTCTGTTTTGGTTTACTAAATTAACTTTAGGGTACACCCTAAAGGGATATTTCCTTACCCTGCAAGGGGGCGACGTGCAGATTAATGGTATTAATAAAACACATCCGTAAATTGTAGGCAATTACTAAGTAGAGCTTGTATTTTGCGTGTATTAAACCGTGAATGCATGCTAATTGACTGCAAATATCGAAATATATATGTAACAGTTTCAATTAAAAAATTTACATACATTTTATAAATAAGTTTTCATTAATATTTTATTGCTTTTATATTTTTGGTCTATCCCTAACATTATCTCATTTAATCTATATTTTAAATTTACATTACACATTAACGTACATTGTACATTCTGATCGTTGGAAGAAGAAATGGAAATAATTTTATTTATTTAGGCTCTTAAAAGCTCTCATATTCGAATGTAGAACACACACTTTGACTTGTCTATTTTAACTCAACAAAATAATAACAATACAATAAAAAATGTATATCATTTAACAAATAACTGGTTATAAATGGACAGCTATCCAGATTTGCAATCCTAGGTAGTCATGAGCTGAAAGAACTAAATGACCTTAGTAATAGATTACTTGTGGAGGCCCATCTGGTCATCCCCAGACGAGTGCTGCGACCTGATTTATTTTACTTATCCATCACTCGGCCTCGCCCAGCTGAGATGTTTTGTCTCCCCTCTCTAGTTTTTGACCGATAAAATATTTCGTCCATTAACTACTTCGCAGCAATAATGCACTTGTGCATACATGTATATTTGCCGTTGGACATAAATATGCCGTTAGCTTAGTTTTAAGAGTTGCTTACATGATTTTTTAAGATACACGTTCGTGTTGATGCTATGTGAGTCCTAAATAAATGTTTTCTTTCTTTCTTTTTATTAATAAATACTTCATAAATTGCCTCAAAAACACGGATGTAACCGCGAACAATTTGCTATATGTGACATATAAAACAAAACACCTTGAATTTAAAAAGATAAATGTCTATAGGCGAGGATGATCCTACAATCACCTTGCAAATGCTATTCTATATGTTTTTCCAGGCTATTTTCTATCTACGCGCTAGGTTTCATCATTCATATATTCAGTAATTCTTGGATAAACATACATACTACATACATCCATTCCCACAAACGTTCCCGTTTATTATATCAGTAGGATAATAATACTTATAGTATTATTTTTACAAAAGTATTATTCTGTGTCTTGTACTCGTAATGCGTACCCGTACGACTTCTTACTGCTTCATCTGATTCGACTGTTATTTTTTACTTAAACTTCGCAGTTCTAAAAAAACATCAGTAAGTACTTAAAATATATACATTTATAGAGTACATTTTTGTCAGTAACACTTATTATACATTTTAAAACCAATATTGTAGGGCTTGTTAAATTCTATATTCATTTGTATATAATATATACCCGCAGTTTTAGATAGATAGCATTATAATTTAATTTGTCACTTCGACAACATAACTGAAAGTGTTGGCTTGTAGGTATATAAAATAGACACAAAAGCGATATGAATAAATGCATGGGCTTCGTAGATTCACCTGTCCGATTAAATTCCCAGCGGCTAGCACCCCGGTCTAATTTAGCGTTAGTGGCACAAATTCGTTTAACATTTAAATTATATTCTAGCCACCGATTCAAACAACTGTGCCCTGAATTAATAATGTCGAAAATATTTAGTGGCACACAATTTTGCTAGATTTTCAGATTGCAATTTGCATGTTAAACGTCAATCCGGCGGCGATGCGTTGAGCCCTATCACTGAATATTAATGTGACGACGAGATTTTGTTTTACTTTGTGGAAATTCGATTATAATGCAAAGTAGTTGACGGTGCAGTGACGCTGGCGTGTGGACCATCGCCAGACAGTCTCTTGCCCTTTCAGTTACAATGAAGATTATAATGGGCTTACACACATCGCTATCTTTACCTGTGCCTACTTGTACTGTCTTTTAGAAATCTAGACTTAAATCTTTAATTAAAGCCACTTTTTCATCGAAGTTCTTCTAAACTAACATAATAGTAGATTTTGATGCATTGATATTATCTCAAACGAAGCCAGGATGGATCGCTAGTTAAAGTAAATCTTATCGTTGTTATTATTTTACAAATAGTAACAAAAACACATCTTTTCGTAATATTTTTACTGTTATCTCCCTTGAAAATCCATTATGAGAAAGTTTTAATCCTCTCCAGGCCGTCTCGCTGTACCTGCTTAGTTTGAGCCGTGCTTAAAATGTCACTTTTATTATGAAAATTCACGTGTCGGAGACCGAAATTAGAACAACGTCGACGAGAGATGTTTTCACACCGTTTTCATGATGGAATATTTATTTTGTTTATATTATGTGATTGGATATTTGGTGACTTTGACATAGCAATTTGTATCTACGTACGAATTTATAATGAGGTTAAAAAATAATTAACAAACCAAAAGTATTTACAGGCTTCTTTTTAATAGTACCACTTATACATATTATATGTAAAATAAAAATACATTATAGCGTAAAGAATTTAAAGAGTGTGAGTTTTTCCTCGCAAGCACCCCTAAACTACTTGTAACTGTATTTGCTTCTCGGAGGGAGAGGTCAACTACTCTTTAATCTAGCGTGAATGATTTATTGATGTTTTGAACGTTAAGTTATTTAAAAGCTTACAAACAAACACACGTTCGTTCCTTATTCAACACTTTGAATTTCACACAAAACCTTTCAGAATTGCTACACCAAATATAGTTAAGTTGGTATAGATAATTTGATAAATGAAGATTAGATAAGTTGATAAATTATTATCCTTCTCATTTTCATATTAAAGTATTTAGATTATCTTAAATTACGTGAATGTTGTTTAGTATTGGATGGAAGAAGACGGCCTCGTCACCAAAGATCTAAAAAAACAAAATTTCCGTGTTGATCAAAATATACGTCTCCCTTAACAAAATTACCTAAAAGTTTATCCACCTGTACAGGGAGGGATGAGATGATTCCGACACCCGGTATATGGGGAGCGGGGACACTGGCGGCGGCGCTTGCCCAAATTTACCTACTTGCTTTAATTAGCCTCGTGTAGGCTTACGGACGGTCATTTTTCTTGTTTAGCCGTACCGTAATTGATAAAGGGCGCGAGCCAGCGCCCCCAAGCCCTACCACATCAAACGCACTGCATCTGAGATTCGAGTGCTTACTCTATTCACGTGATTAAACTCCACTTTATTAAAATTTATTCTTTTTTGATCAGTCAGGTTCTAACATTAGATTGAGTTATAATATCAAAACCTATTCGGCCTTTTTAATCTATTTAAAGCATTCAACGATAACACGCGCTCAGACTCATACCGTACAAATTTCAAAATGTACATACTCGTATGTATAACCAGGCTTTTAAGTGGATTGAATGAAAATATTAACAAATTGGCCTGCAGCTGGATTAAACAGTAAATTCTCATATCCTCGTATTAATGTTTCCCCTTCACTAAAGGGTGACTGGCCTTCCAACCCTGCGAAGGGGATGCAACCTCAGCAATTGCGTTAAATCAGCAGTACTATTGGATTAATACCGTATCATACCCACATATAGTAGGTAGCATTTAAAGTATAGAACTCGAAGCAAACATACCTATTTGTATTGATACGTAAATAAATTTAGTTGTAAGTTTTCTCGGCGTGATCGATAAGGTCGAGTGATTTGATTTGGTCGTCGAAGGCCCGAGTCGAGGAGTTTCTTTTTGAAGGAGGCGGCCGTGCCTACAGAACTGTCGCAAGACCAATATTGCCAAGGAAATTAGTTTATGTAAAATGTAGAACAGGAACGAAAAATATCTAAGGAAAAGTGAAGAGGGAATATTGAAATCAAATCAGTTTTCCTGTTGGAGATTCTTGCGTTATAAAAAGTCGCCTTAGTAAAATAAAACTGCAATGAATGAAGAAAATGTGATAATTAATAAACGTATGTGTTCCTACTGAATTCAGAATGTACAATTTGCCGTTGAAAGCAAATCGAAAACATAAATAATTTAAATAACAATTACTAAAATCATTCGGATGAACCATCAAATTTCAATTAAAGCTCTTGCTGCGGATATGGAAAATTTATGCTTCAGCTAGATATGATTGAAATTAACATACAAAACCATGAATATATTTTCTAAACTATGGAACCATATCAGCAATATATTTATAGTAGGTATATACATAAGGTATTGTTGGTGGAAATTCACAATGTCAAGGTTTTATTACATTTATCTATATAAATAAAAATGAATGTTTGTCTGTATGTCCTTTATAGAATCGTAAACTATGCAACGAATTTTAATGCAGTTTTCAGCAATAGATAGTGTAATTCAAGAGGAAGGTTTATAACCAGGATTGCAAGCGTACTTACTCGCTATCTTTACATGTGCCTACTTGAACTGTCTTTTAGAAATCTAGACCTAGTCATATCTTTAAATAGTATAAAGACAGCTACTATTTCTTCAAAGTTCTTTTCAAAAAAGTAACGTAATAGTAGATTTAGAGAATTTCTTTCGTAAGGTTTATGAGTAATACTTTAAATTTAAAGTAAAATTTGAATTATTTTTGTTATTTTATGTATTAACTCTCACTAACCACATAGTCTTACTGTACGCTATATTTTGCTATGCTGTGTACCCATGCTTAGGAATGCAGTCCCGAGCAACTAACTACCTTTGTCCTTTTATTTAATATTCTGTTTTTTTTAGATTGTGTTCTGTTTTGTGTGCCTAATAAAAAAAAATAAAAAAATGTATATTGTCTCAGACGAAGCTCGGTCGATAGTGTAATTCAAAAGGAAGCAAAACTGCAGGGCGCAGCTAGTATATAAAAAAAAATTGTTTATTTGAAAAAATAATCTTTAAATTAATGCCTGTGTGAGTGATTTCACTATATTTTACTCGAACAATAATTTTCAACTCACGAATAATCCAGTAGGTAGTCAATATGGCAACCGGAAGCTATCCGACGGGTAATGCTACTGGACATTGGTCTGAATAATTTTGTGATTTGATGCACTTTATTCGTCCTCCATAGTTAGACCTAAGTTATATATTATCTGTAAGTACTTGTAAATTCGTCAAAAGAACAAATAGTGGTGATTAAAATTTATACTGGTTGCAGGATCGCAGAGTGATTATTTAATCAAATATTATGTAGGTAGTCTTAATTATTAAAGTTGTGAGCCTGTAGTGAGAAAGATAAATACATAATAAACTGGTGTTACAAAACTAACCGTAAAGCCGAAAGGAGATTAAATGGGGCCTTATAACGAGTACATTCACAATATTTAAGAACCGTAGTAACGCTGTATAAAAACCACAAAAAAAAAACTGATTTTTATGAATGAAAAATAGAAAACTATTAAAGTAGACAATTATTAGGTAAAGTAGGTACATAGGCCTTTCTGTTAAATAATTTGGTTTCCTGATATGACAGCTTACTAGGGTTGTTGGCTTTGATAATTAATTATATCTATATTTTTACGGAGTATTTTGTAACACGTTGTATAGATAAAATCATAATTATGTACAATACAATAATTTATAATTAATAATAATTTAAGAAAATTCTAAAGAAAATAAAAATATCGTGTACAAAAAGACACTGACATTCCAATATATCTATTAGTCGTACATCAAATTATGCATAGGAGTGGCGTAGTGCCAAGACTCAAAGCTGCATTCAGATGCAGCCGCTGTGCATGCAATTATATCTCAACCCTAAAATATTAAGCGATGTGTCTCGAATATAAATAAGCTAAATAAATCAATAGGCGTCTGCATAGACCAAGGCTACAATGAGGATTCTAAATATATCAACCCCTTGGATGCAACAACCCTTTGTATTTACACACTCTGCGCTCGAAAAGCGTTCATGAGAAATAAGTAAAATATTCTTTGGGTGAGAGGTTAGTTAAGGAATTCTTGATTATTTTAATGACGACAATGTAGCGCTCGCTCCAGCAGGACACATCTTTATGTACAAAATCTTATTTTGAAAAGAGTAATAGCTGAGTTTATTGCCGGCTCTTCTCAGTAAAAGCAACCTTCCGAACCGTTGTTAGAGTCTGAGTATAAGTGCCTGTGCATTTGAATAAAATATTTCATTTCATTACCAAAAGTCTAGTTTCATGATCGCTAGGCGTTACGTCCATATCTAACCTTTATTGACATTCTACCAAGCATTTTAAATCTGGGCTTTCACACTCCATAAACTTAAGAGAGTGTCCAAGTTGTGAAACATTAATTTTATAAGGCTTGCGTTTCATAACATAGGTAAGTTTAGTGTCTGGATTGCCTTCAAGTGCTATTAGGTTCGGTCGTAGGAAACTTCGATGAGGAAACTTCAGTGGTGTCCATTACAGGACGCATTATAGCTACATGTCTTTGCTCCTACCGGTGCAAGAGTATAGCTGACACTGATAATATCATATTGAAACTTTGGCTAATGGGTCCGTTTATTTCAAGAACAATAAATTTGTTGTATACCCTAGCATAATGAGGTGCTACGAGAACTGAATGTGCTACTACAGTAAACCAATATTTTTGTTTTTATATGAATCAAGAGATTATTCGTGTGGAATGTAGATACTCTGAATACCAGGCCGAGATGGTTATTCGTGTGCCTAAATAAACATACAATTTTAGTTCTGTGTCAGTACATGCTGTGTTTAGTTTAGGATCAGATTCCTTTAAAGTTTGTATCTATTCATCGCTTGAAAAAGTTTAGCTATCAAAGTTCTGATGAAAGTAAGTTCAAATAAGTTAATAATAATCTATTTGTTTATAAAAAATAGCCAAGCATTACCTATGACGAACTATAAATTAAATTTCGAAATAAATCCGAGTACGCTTAAATGTTTACTAAAGTCTAAAACAAGTTTACTGATTTAGCCGTTGTCGTGAAGTTTGTTTTTAGGTGCTACTTAAGTACGTAATAATATTTGAAGGCTGTCGTTATGAGTTTACTTAAAAAAAATTTTTGATATTATAATTAATACAATTTTCTCCGCAGTTTCATCGTTGAATTTGAGAAAAAATCCTTTTTCCTTCACACACAAGTTTTCACTTCGAAGATCAAATATCTGCAGCTTACATTTTATATGCAGGTGTTGAATGTTCTAAATGGCAGCCATTTGAGTAGCTCTATTTGTACCTGTATCTCAAATCCACACCATTGATTGCATGTAGTCTGAGTTCAGAGATGTACAATGGTCACCCCATCGACTTGTATGGCCACCTCTCCATTGAAATGCGGCTGCACTGTTTGTTTACTCTACCTATTCATATTTAAATGCCATATTTTGTTTTATTTTTACATTGGATTCTCTTTGTTTACTTGATTATTCCTAGTAACAGCTTTTATCTTTAGCGTGCTAGTATTTTTTACTGACTAGATTTATCGACTCGACTCCTAATTGGAATTTTAAATAGTGATAACTTTTTATAGCATGAATGTATTATATGCATAAGAAGTGTTTTAGTCACCCTCTCTCTTTTGCTGAGTTTGAGAACATTTATAGGTCTACGAATTTTGTTTCAAGAGGATAAATATTAATAAATAAATATTTGTTAACATGCTACACACACATATATCTTTGTCCGAAAAATCATCAAAAAGAGTAGTTACTTTAAAAGTTCACGCTTGTCTAATGGAGCACTGGCCTTCCGGTGGGGAGACCAAGAGGCATTTAATCTCATGTTGAATTATGTGTTGATGTCGGAAGGCCGGAAAACGCTCCCTGTACGCGCCCCAGTAATTTCACATTATGTAATGTGAGTTATTTTTATTTATTTACACAATTACCGAAATGTATTATTTTTTTATTCTTGCTACATTATCTTAACTAAGCACACTTAATACATAGTCGTATGTTTATCACAAGGTAGCAGTTTCAGAACGGGTAAAAACAAGGAGCGTCGGTACCGGGCCGTAGTAGAGCCGTATTCCCTGATGTAATTACTGCGAGCTCGCCTGAGCGAATCCACTAACACAATGACCGATGCTCGATAAACGCTGGTCCGCTCTCGCTTCAGCCTATAACGTTTTGCACCGCTTTCGCCTCTAGTTTCGCTCCCGCTCCCGCTTTCCCTAAGCAAGTTGTTACGCTCGCGTCCACGAGTAACAAATTACCTTCATGTCAGCATACAACGTTATAAACGAATCATACGACCTAAAAATTTCCACTGCTATATTCAAATACCACTAGTATACGCATTTTTTTTTATTTTTATAACTTTCATCTGGAATTTTTTGATGATAATGATAATGTTGAGACAAGTTACATAAAATGTTTTTTTGAATTTTGTAGTCGTCTTTGGAGTCGCCCGGTCATATAAGGGTGCCTCTCAAGTCCAGCTGCTGTAACATAGCGATAGGTGATAAGTAACAGGTTAATAACATGAGTTTAGTAGCTAGACAGGGAAATACTTCCACTCTTTGGTCTCCCCATGATTTGTCGTGTTTTATTCCTCATATTGCGGGCTATATAAATAAAATCCTTTTATGAAATTGTGCTTTCATAAATAATCAAATATTAGAATTTATGATAAACTTATCTCGCTTTTGTTTTGATATATTTAATGGAATGTTTGTTAAATAAAATACCTATAAGCAACTTTATTTTGCAACTCTATGGCCCCAAGCGCTGTTCTGCGGTAATTCAATAACGCTTGCAGGCAAACGCAGTTACGGCCAATTAAAAGTATGCCACTCTCTCACCGGTAGATGGCGAATCGAGTTACCGCCCCTACGGGAGTAAACCTTGAGACGAGCCCAAACAAATAACCAAGAATTCTAGGTAATTAAAGTGCTTTTGCAAAGTATTTTCATTTGCTAGGGGAAGTAAACCTTTCTGTTAAAATAAATGTGTTTAGTAAATGCTCCTGATATTAAGTCACAATAGAAAATCAGTTGTTCAGTTGCGTGTGTACTGTACCTAACAGGTGTCTGGAACATAAATGAGCCAGTGAAACCGATTCTGATATCGTTACCTAATTTAACTTGAAATGAGGTTGTTGAGTACTTCTTCTCCCATGTCTCTGAATGAGACAGTGTCATTAAATTAAAGTTTCATTTGTCTTCATTTGCTAAACAATAGCAATTATACAAAGCCCCACAGCGGGCGAGTAATCAAGCGTCCCTTTAATTAAGTACAGAAACAGTGCCAAGTAATTGGATCTGAACAACTGAGTAAACAAATCGAAATGGAAGGTAATAAATCTAGCAAACACCTCTTTTGGCGTCACTGAGCATTGGCAATGTTGTATCAAAAGTAACGCTTGACTAATCACAACTAAAACAATTTATGGAGTTCTACCCGTAATGACAACTTGCCAAGTGGATTAGTTCGATTACTGGGAAGGTCGAAATTTTCACCCTGAGGTAAGATGAAAAACACACATTATGTTTCATTGTCTTTGCAATCATTGTCCATATTTTTGGTTTAATTTCTTATGAATTAAGATACAATAATCCTTATTTTATTCAGAAGCCTAAATACTCACTTGGTCAGATTTTTCTGATCTATAAATAAAAGGTTATGTCCTTAGTAATTATTTTGGTGTGAGTATTTGCCGTCATCGTCTTTCGTACTGGCTGTAGTAGAGATGGAAAAAAAGTATATAAATGATGTTAGATTAGAATATTTATTTCAATATCAATTCACTATGCCTCAATTTCTCCCATTTATCAGGTTCAATAAACGGGTTTATTTATTAATCAGTGACATGGAAATTCACATGACATTTGATAAAAATCCAAGCCCGCAGTCTTTAGATATTTAAAGGTACAGTGATTAAAATTGTATTTGTTGCTGAACCTAGTAGCTGCATTTCCTGCTGTGTCCGAATGTCTCGGCATTCGTTTGGGACACATACACGGACTACATATGTAGATGGTACAAACGTATATTGCGCAGGGGCGTATTCATTTCCGGTTTCTTGCATTTTTATAACCTTTATATCGTTGCTGTTTGCCCCTGTAGGCTTTTAGGGCTGTCACTTATTGATAAATGTTGGGCATACATTTTCAACGAAGATGAAATTCTATAGTTGTCTATTACATGTTTTTTTATGTTAGTACGTTTGACAAACAGGGTAGTTTAATTTGACAGATGTGATTTCCTTTAAAATAAATGGATTGCTTTTTAAACACGATTCAAACCGAAAGTATAATAAATAATGCTTATATCTACCACGCAATTCGATATCGAGTAATAAAATTGGGGTAAGGCGTTAAATAGGTTTGCTCGAGCTGCAACCCTACGATACAGTTAAGCGACATCGGGCCACATCCGTACATATTTATATTCATGGTCTGAGAACCTTTTTATCCGGCAACGAAATAGTTCTTCAGCTATTTTCATGTATGTTCTCTGAGATATCAACAAACAACCTTACTTTTTTCGTTGTTCGCGATTTGATTGCACGGATTTACTTTTATGGTCAGATTTATAGTCAGTTTCAGGAAGATTCGTCGCTCGGCACAATTTTATACAACGAGAGACGTTTATTTAAAGCGCCGTGAATAAAACAAATATGTTGAACGCTAGGTTAATTTGACATTTAAGGCTCCAATACAATATGTTTTATTGTTGTTTGTTTTGTTTAATACTAAAGTATTTACCTAGACTGTTTATATTTGAATTCATGATACCAATATACCTATATGCGTATTTGTAAATGATGACGGATTCTTTCGTTTAAATAAATGGAGCGATTATTTTGAATAAGTACCTAAATCTGTCTCGTTTTGGAAAACGTATGATATTTCGGTTATTGATTAATGAACAGCTGCATGACCGGTTTAGCGGTTTTCGTCCCTCTTTGAACAAATGATAGTCATTTCCACGCGGAAATGCATCGAAATGGCAAAATGGCCTGCTAAGCGGCACCCATTTGCTGAGATTGCTTCTCGTGTTCAAATTTTATTGTATATTTAATAATGTTTTCAGGAACAGCTTCAATGGAATATTGACCACTGGGATTATTTGGATTATAGACTTGGCTTTATTTTCGATCTAATTTAGGTTATGCCTACTGCTTGAGTAACATCAATGCAAAGACAATACAATAATTAGAGGAAATAAATGAGTTCTAAATAATAAATCTCCGTCCAATACATAAAACTCCCTTTTTTACAGGGTAGTTCTGCCTTTGCTAAAATGGCTCGTGGCTAATATGAGCTGTCTAAAAATATGTTCATGGTCACCTTAGCAAGTGAAAAACATAATAATACCAATAATAACACAATAAAACGTTAGAGAAATAAATGAACAAAACAATAGGTAAAACAAAGATTTTCTTAAGGCAGTCAGATATGGTATAGGTGGCCTACATCTTTATTTTTAGTTTTCAACATCGTATTTACTTTCTGTTCAAAGTTCACACTAAATTAAGAATCAATAAAAGAATCCAAGTACTTCGAAACTAAACGCCTTAAAGAGAAAATAAAAGTCTGCTTGAATCCTTTAGTTAAAGGTCAACGCTTTCTATAAATAAACTGAGCTACCTACACGAACACCTCAATTTATTAAATGACTCATTATTGTAAGACTAATAGTATTATTTTCACCGAAATTAGGTTATTAAACTGTTATTATTGTACTGGTGACGAGTATCTGTCATAGACATATAAACTGTCTTGTATTTTTCGTCTGGTAACATTGACAGATACCCGTCACTAAAATAGTGATTGACAATAGAGAATTATTATTACAGAGGACCATTATTTGAATTGTGACAGTTTTGTCTTTGTCATGACTCACTTGTGATATGACCGTCGAACAGAGCGTTGATATTTTAACTGTAAGAATTAAATCGAAGAATATCTACTCAATCGTTGTTTTATTTTGGAGTTTGGATTGTGTTCCTACAACTCAGAAGTGGGATTTATACAGCACACCCACAAGTTTTGGAAAATATCAGTAAATATGGACTATGACGGAAATCAACCGCATCGGAGCCGGTCCCGTTTTACTCCGAACGTTGAGACTATGAAACGTAAGAATCGCCGCGATAATGGAGCCAGTGAGAATCGCGTGGCTAAGAAGAAGCATCGCAGGCGGTATAGAAGTACGTCCAGCGATTCGAGTGACCAGGACAAGAGGAGTCGACCTCGAACACGAACTGATGAGCGGCGTCGACGCAGTCGGAAACGTAGCCGTGAGGATCAGCATCGCTCGCGCCGAAGCCTATCGAGGAAGCGGCGTGAGCAGCGAAATACCAGGCGCCGTCGGCGGCCCTCTGACCGAAGTAGCTCCCCAGTAAGTGACGAACAACGCGGAAATACTCAGGTAAACCAATCTATGTTTGCTAACAGTGAGACAAAATTATTTTTGAACGAACTGATTAAATCTTTGTCGAATGCAAAGCCAGAAGGCAATAAATTTCCGATGTTAGGCAACGTTATACCTGAATTTGATCCCATGGTCAAGGGCCAGACGGTCCACATGTGGCTTAATAAGGTCGACGAATGTGCGAAGCTGTACCGTTGGGGTGATGATCAGGTTATACATTATGCACTGCCCAGACTTGCAGGGGTCGCTCTTACGTGGTACCAGGCCTTACCTTCAATGTCATTTTCGTGGCCTGAGTGGAAAATGAAATTAATTGATTCCTTTCCTAGTAGTGACGATTATGCAGAATTACTTACCGAAATGCTAAATAAACGCGTGAAATATAACGAATCGTTAGAATTATATTATTATGACAAATTAAATCTGTTGAATCGATGCGAGATCTTCGGGAAGCGTGCAGTCGACTGCTTGCTCTATGGCATTGAAGATCGCTCTTTAAGGCTTGGTGCTAAGGCAGCCAAATGTCAAGAGCCTGAAGAGGTTCTTAATTACTTTCAGTCCATTAAACAAAGTCGCGATTTTGACAAGTCTAAGATTAGCCAAGATAAAAAGACATTACCATCAAGTAATACGAATTCGAATACTAGACAGTTCGGCGGGAATGATTCAAAGTCATCTAGGCCACAACTTAGTTCATCTATAACTTGTTTTAACTGTAATCAAGTAGGTCATTTTAGTAATAAGTGTACACAAAAGCTGTTAAAATGTAACATTTGTAAAAGGCTTGGCCATGTATCGGTAGACTGTCCACGACTGTCCAACGAAATGAGTAAGGACACTACAACAGAAAAAAAAGTTATGAAAGTCGATGTTGATGACACTAGTAATGAGAAATATATGGTCTCGCTAAAGGTTAACGGAACTCTGGTTAAAGGGTATGTAGATTTAGGCAGTCAGTGTACATTGATACAATGTAACGTAGCAAAATCATTAGGAGTTAGTTGGTCGGTAGGCGAGTTACCCGTTATGAGAGGATTAGGTAATAATATCGTTATACCAATGGGAATGGCGCGTGTACAAATAGATATTAATAATATTGTAGAGATGGTTGACGTTTATATAGTTGAAGATGGCATAATTAAATATCCCGTGTTAGTTGGTCACAGTTTCACTGAAAAACCCGGAATCATTATTACAAAAACCACAAATTCTTTAATCTTTAGCAAGGAAGAGATTAACAAGTTGCGGTTATTTCTTAAGGCAGATGTTGAAATTAAACCAAAACAAATGACTATGATTCCTGTTTTTTCCGATAGAAGCTACTCTGGATCTGTATATGTCAGGGGTTCACTAAGAGGTCAGCCTGGTAAGGAATTTTACTTATTGCCAGGTGAATACTGTCTTGAAAAACGTCTTGGGGCACTTCTAGTCCAAAATTTTAGCGACCATTTACTTTTGCTAGAGAAAGATACATTGGTTAGTCGAGTTTACAGATCTGAAAAAGGTTTTGAGATTAACATGCTAGATTTTAGCAATCGTGATACAAGTTCCGATTTGAATTATGGCGGTCACTTACCTGATGAAGAGATACTTAGATTGAAGTCTCTACTAAAAAGGTACGAAGGTTGTTTTTCCTCTTGTTTAAGTGATTTAGGGTATACTAACATACTACAGATGGAGATAGAATTGAGCGACGCGAAGCCGGTGGTTTACCGTCCTTATAGACTCTCATACCCGGAACGTGAATTGGTTCGAACAATGGTACAGGAAATGATCGACGCCGATATTATTTGCGAGTCTAACTCACCCTATGCCAGTCCTATCCTTCTTGTAAAGAAGAAAACGGGCGAGAAGAGGCTCTGTGTCGACTACAGGGCTTTAAATAACAAGACTCGTAAAGAGCACTATCCTTTACCATTGATCGATGACCAATTAGATAGGTTGTCAGGCAATTCTCTTTTCATTAGTCTTGACCTTGCATCTGGGTACTACCAGATTCCTATATCGGAGGGTTCACAAGAGCTCACGGCTTTTGTAACACCCGACGGCCAGTACCAGTATAAAAGAATGCCTTTCGGGTTAGCAAATGCTCCTTCAATTTTCCAAAGGGTAATGAATAAAGTTCTGTGTGATTTGAAATACGTTGTTATTTATATGGATGATATCCTGATTCCTGCTAGTACATTTAATGATGGTTTAACGCGCCTAGAGGAAGTTCTCCAGCATTTGGCCAATGCAGGGTTAACTCTCAAATTAAAGAAGTGTCATTTCTTCGAAAAGGAAATAGATTTCCTAGGTTTTCGTGTGTCTAGAGAAGGCATACGTCCCGGATCGCGAAAAACTATTGCAATTTCCAATTTCCCTGTACCCAAAAACGTACATGATGTTAGACGTTTTATAGGACTTGCAAGTTTTTTTCGTCGATTCGTCAAAAACTTTGCGATTTTAGCATGCCCATTATTCTATATATAATAATATATAATAATATTATTATTATATTAATACAACCATAATTTGAGTGGAAATGGACAGCAGAATGTTTAGCTGCTTTTAACACACTCAAAGAGAAACTTGTAGAACGACCTATAATAGCTTTGTTTGATGCGACATTAGAGACTGAGTTACATACTGATGCATCGAAGATAGGCATCGCAGGCATTCTCATGCAGCGAGGTAGTGACAGCCAGTTAAGGCCTGTAGCCTACTACAGTCGGAAAAATTCTGAAGATGAGCAAAAACTCCACTCTTTTGATCTCGAGACGTTGGCTGTCGTTGCTTCTTTAAGTCGGTTTCGTGTTTATTTGCTAGGGTTACAGTTTAAAATAGTTACTGACTGTAATGCCTTAAGAACTACTTTGACGAAGCGTGACCTCATACCCAGAATCGCGCGATGGTGGGTGCAGCTACAGGAGTACGATTGTACCATCGAATATAGATCAGGATCGCGTATGACTCATGCTCTGAGTCGTGCTCCGGTAACTGAACACACTGACGAGACTAATACACATGTAATTGACGTACTGCAAGTAGAGACGAGCGATTGGATTGCGACTGTACAGAGTAACGACGAAGAGATAAAGCGAATTCGAGAAATTCTTCTCGATGATGAAACTAAATTGGTTGCCGATGTGCGCAAAAATTATCAGCTGAAAGGTGACTACGTATACCGTATCTTAGATGATGGAATTCGTTGGGTGGTACCGAGGGGTGTTAGGTGGCAAGTTTTGCGCATGAACCACGACGATGTAGGGCATTTTGGCTTTGACAAAACGCTGAGTAGATTAAAAGCAACATTTTGGTTTCCTAAGATGCGCCGATTTACTCAAAAATATGTATCTTCATGCTTACAATGTGCACACCATAAAGCACCATCTGGGCAAAAAGAAGGGTTATTACACCCTATTCCAAAGATAGAAATCCCATTCCATACATTGCATGCTGATCATCTTGGCCCGTTTGTTCGTTCTAGGAGGGGCAATATGTATATTTTAGTTATTGTTGATGCATTCACAAAATTTGTTAATATACGCGCCGTGAAGGATACAAAAACGTCCACTGCAATTAAAATATTTCATGAGTACTTTAGCTATTTCGGTGCTCCATCCAGACTAATTACAGACCGAGGTACATGTTTTACAAGTATGAAGTTCAAAGAGTTCACAGAAAAGTTGAACATCAAACATATATTGAATGCGGTAGCTACTCCTAGAGCGAATGGGCAAGTCGAGAGGTTTAACCGAACTATATCTGATGCGTTGAGCACTAAATGTCATGGCAACAATGAAAATACATGGGACAATTATGTAGGAGATATCCAATTAGGTATGAATACGACTGTGAGTAAAGCGACAGGCAAGAGTCCCTCAGAATTATTATTCGGGTTCAAATTAATTTCGACATCAGAAAATATGTTAGGAGACGCGATTTCTGAAACAACTCATGTAGTTAGCGGCGACGACCTAATGCAATTGAGGTCCGATGCTAAAAAGAAAATTGACAGGGATCAGGAAAAGGCGAAGGCCAGATTTGATAAGAACAGAAAGAAACCGAAGTCGTACAATGTTGGAGATCTTGTTAGAATTGAGAGGACGGTCATTGATAAAGATCATATAGGTAAATCTAAAAAGCTTATACCAAAACTTCAGGGCCCATATCGAATAGTAAAAGCTTTACCCAACGACAGATTCTTAGTAGAGGACACCCCACTAACTAGGAAAGGAAACAAACGATACGAAAACGTGGTAGCAATTGATAAAATTCATCCATGGCTTAATTTTAATGATTATTCCAGTGATGATGGCAATGAAAATGATTATAATGACAGCGAAACTGATAATGAATAATAAAATTGATTAAGGCAGTAATATCAAAATTTCTGAATTTCAACGAGTTGTTAATTTAATTTTAACTCGTTAATTAATTATAATTTATTAATTTACCTATTACGTTAGTATTGTTATTACTATTCGATGATATTAAAAAATGTATGAATTGATTAGATGATTTTGCTTAATAAACATTGTATTAACTATCACATTGTCGATATGAAATTGATTGAGATTGAACTTTGAATGATTCGTGCAGATAGTGAATGGAACTGTGACATAGTTCCGCACAGATTATGATCATAGATTAGAATAGTTATATGAGCACAGGCTATGAACAATCAGTACAGAAACGAATAATATCAAGTCATTGATATTGTACAGATGATTGTAGACCGTAGCAGACCGTGCAAGATGTGTATTTAAGATAGAGTTATTTTGAGCATAGACTATGAGCAATCAGTGCAGAAACGAATGGTATCGAGTACAGATATCGCACAGATGATTGTATATCATAGCGGATCATGCAAGATGCGAGTTTCAGGTAAAAAAAAAAAAAATTCTAATAATTATCTTCTTGAAGTGAAGGGACTCACTTATTAAAGGATGGCCGAGTTGTAAGAGTAATAGTATTATTTTCACCGAAATTAGGTTATTAAACTGTTATTATTGTACTGGTGACGAGTATCTGTCATAGACATATAAACTGTCTTGTATTTTTCGTCTGGTAACATTGACAGATACCCGTCACTAAAATAGTGATTGACAATAGAGAATTATTATTACAGAGGACCATTATTTGAATTGTGACAGTTTTGTCTTTGTCATGACTCACTTGTGATATGACCGTCGAACAGAGCGTTGATATTTTAACTGTAAGAATTAAATCGAAGAATATCTACTCAATCGTTGTTTTATTTTGGAGTTTGGATTGTGTTCCTACAACATCGATATTTAATCTGGAACATTCGTACATAAAAGTGATTATCGATATAATAGAACAACGTTTGTATTATATTTTATGACAAAAGGTTAAGGATGTAATATTTTTGATTTATTAATGACAAATATGTTTGATTACTTATTCATTGGAATTAGGGCTGCTATCACCGAAACTGCCAAGGCCGGACAAAAACTTAAAAAATCCCGGACATTTTGATGAAATTGGGTTTCTTCCCGGACACGACTAAAAAATATTTTTACTAAGTGTAAACTGGTTAAAATTTTAGCTTCATGATTACGAATAAATTTTAACTGCTTATCTAATAATTTCTCTGACATAAACAGTGTCCGGGGTACCCGGACGTTTTTTAAAAACCCCATCCGGACGCTCCCCGGACGACCTCTAAACTAAGACAAATCTGGGAATCACAGCCCTAATTAGGATGAATATAGACGTCTAATAATTAACACAAATATTATCACAGAAACCTGGTTTTCAAAAACCCAGTAGCTACACAGTAACAGTGAAGGATTGCTTAATATCCAAGATAGTTTTCTCGAGATATCAACAAGGAGCCGGTTGCTGTCGATCAATGAAGGCTGGTTTTTATAGGAGTTAGGGAAGTATTTATTCGTAGTACTTTTTGACTGACCACAGCAGTTGACCCTGTACAAACTAGATACTCAGGAATTGGATGTACCGTTCTCCTACTTTTAAGGAATGGTAGGTATCAGCGAAATTAAGTCATATTAAAAAATAAAAACAAGACAACCCAATATGTAGATAAAAAATCTTTAATGAACACCCACGTTGTCCTTTTAAAGGATTTTCTTATTCTTGCAGACGGAAATACACAAATCAGAAATACCTTTTACACGTCCACATACAATGCTTGTACTTAAAAGTAAAATAAATTTTATGTACAAGTACGCATATTATACAATGCAAAGTAATACACTATTTCACAATAACAGAAAATACTACGGTTGATTTGCAAAGACATCCCTAAATAAATCCCCTCACAATGTTCTGTACGTAAGCCAATAATCTTCACAATGCAATGCAGTGCTCTAAACTATTAGATTTTCTAAGCACACGAATTTAGAATTGTAGAGACTATCATATTTTAAAAGTGCTAATCTGGAGTAGTTATGAAAATTGAAAACGATCGTTCCAATATTAGAATTTTATAGTTACTAAGGAAATTATTGAGGTAACTTCTAAATCGATCCTCATTTAGATATGATCAGCTACATAAGCAGTTGTTTGTATACATCCAAATTTACAAAATACCTGTTCGGTAAAAGTATGCCCTAGCCTACTAATATTATAAACGCGAAATTTTGTATGTATGAACGTTTGTTCCTCTTTCAAAAAAAGCTACCCAACGGATTTGAATGAAACGTGGCACATAGATAGTGCATATATTGGAATAACATATAGGCTACTTTTAATCCAGGAAAATGTTACAATCCTCGGGAACGCGGATAAAACCGCGGGGGACAGCTAGTATGTACATATATTGAAATATAATAGTGTATGTTTCTGTAGACACATGTAGACACAAAACCTAAGTACAATTTATCTTTCTATATTAATGACAGGTACTCGTAATGTGCAGGTGTTGCTACTTATGTTGTTGACTGTACATTGATATAAATCATTTGTAAGTACCTTAATATTATATTGTCTATAAATTATATTCAAGCTGCTCATTGCTGAATAACGTATGTATATGATAGTACTATTGCTCCTTTTAATGTTACTAGTATTGTAAATGCGAGTTTGGATGTTTGTTACTCAAACACGCCAGAACAAATAATAATAATAAAAAAAAAAATATCATCATAAAAAATTGTGACTAGAACACGGTACTAATAACTATAGGCACTTACTATAATAGGGATGTTGATTGACATGTCAAATTAGCAACTTTTTATTAAATGTCAAAACGAACGAATGTATGGAGTGTTGTGTGAAATACCAAGTTGTGACGTCATAAATGTACAGCATCAAAATATATATCTTTTTGGTTAGATTGATACTCTTTTTTTTTTTTTTTTTCTTTTTACATATTCTACGGACTCTTAGTCCGTACTCTTTGAAGATTCTACGATGAATTATTTTAAGATCTATTGTATTGTGTTTCTAAAAATTAACATCTTTCCGCGCGTGCTCAGCTCGTTGTTTTGAACTGAGGCTTGTGGTTCCTTAATAATAGTGTTACATTAAATTTTTCTATTGCCGATACATGGATTAAAATAACTTAGCATTTACTTAAATTTTGTTACACTTATTCATCAAAATTTATAATTCTAAATATTAAAGTTTAAGCTATTTCAGCCTCGGATGGTTACGCTCCCAAAAGACTTTCCATGACAACTGCATCTCGATGTTTTATGGCCATTTTTAAGTTGTATTCGAAAATGGCTCTTGTCGACGCGGCCGTCGCCCGCTGGATAAACCTGCCGATCGCGTCATCACCGTCGTCTGCATAATAGGTGCAGCCAACGGTGTGTCTCGATATCGCCACTACCGCGTGCGGCACGCTGTCGTGGAGTTGGAGTTAGATTGATACTTAAATCATATTAATTATAAAATTTTGCTCACATTTGATGTATTCGTGTATTTTTAGATGTTCAATACACTGGCTAGTGTTTTATCATTTATTTTGAATATAGGATAGTTCCCTATTATAATAATTTAGAAAAAAAATGTTTGTTGAGAACAGTGGTATCCAAGGTAAGATTTAACTTGTGTTTTGGATACCAAGATTCTCTCTACACAGGATTGATCACAGCTTACAAGAAAGTGAAAATGGATCTGGATGAAATTTGGCATGGATGACAAATTATATTTATATGGTCTGGAAATCCACATAAGCCACTTTTTACTTACAGGAACGCGAGTGAAACCGCGAGTGACAACTAGTATACAATAAATTTTCTATCAATTTAAAGAATTTCACACACAAAATTAAGTACTCAGGTCTCTAGTAAGGTAAGTAGTTCAAAAGGCAATATATCAATTTGTTGCCTCAGACACTAAGTCTCGACCGCCCGCTGCCTACGGTTGAGGCGCGGAGTTACGTACGTACAAATAGGGCCAATTTATAGAGATGATGCAATATAAATTGAGGGACTGGCCAACCTGGCTTCAGACTTGAGCATTAATTGAATAGATACGTCTGCTGCTCGCCTCAATCCAACCTTAATCACACTTGAAAAGGCCCAGATAGAATCCAGCTTCTCGCAACAAGCAGTTAATATTGTACAGCGTATCGCACTTTGCGCTTAATCTTGTTAGGAACTCTGAAATAAGTGCGCACGTCCATCTTTATGAATACATATAAAACGGGTAAATAACTTTGCGGAGGCACATATTGTTATTTATTGCTGGACTTAGGCTAAATAACTTATGACCGAAACAGATTTTAAGAGTATTATTCGAATTCACAAATAATGTCTACCTATATACAGATAATTTGATAGTTGTATCGATTTAATTAGGCGAAAATAAATAATGTTGAATTAGAATAATAAATTAAAATTAAGTAAAATTTAAAACATGTCTTCGAGAGAAATTTAAGACATGGATTGATTTTAACATAATGTATATAATAAATGAGCTTTGACTGCTGAACTACCTGATAAGTATGAGAAAAAGTAAAATTAATTTTCAATCCACTGTGGTACAGAGGAGTAAAATCAAACAGCAAACTCGACGGTATCTCGTATCAGTGAAAGCAATTACATTTGCCATAAGTGTTCGTTCACATTTGCAATTAGCGAGTGGTCCAAAAACGTGCAAATCGTTAACCGCCGCCGCCGAGCGCCGTGTCTTTGCATATTCATAGCCTGCTTAAAATATTTTAATACGGGTCGTCCCCACGCCCATATCTATACTCTTTCTACTAATGTTGAATTCACCGTGCTACGATAAAAAATTGGATGTGAACCATATTACTACGAATTTATTCAGTTCACGTTGGAAACAATACATTGCACTCCTGCATGCAATTCACATTGCATTTATCGTGCGAGTAAAAGTATAAGTGCTTGCATACAAAGATTTTATTTGTGTCAGCAATGCTCGAGCTTTTCAGTAACTTTTCAGTAGGTAACATTAAATTTAGGCGGTTTAGATATACCTACGCAAAATTACAGAGTTTTCTTTGAACATTGTAAGAAGTTCTACCATTCATCATGTATTCATTTGTTCTGGAATAATTGGGATATAGTTTTTAATAAATCATGTCATTATTAAAATATTAAGCCCTAATTTTATGAGGTAAATATTATTAGAATTTTTTATATAAATTGATACCTACTTATTTTCTTATTTTGCTGCTATCGGGAAATTTCTGAGAAACAATTTCATAAATCAATAAAATTAATAATAAAATCTTAATGCTCATTTTAATATATATTTTTATATTTATATGACTATATAGCCTATGGTGTAATGCTTCCATATACATATACCTTACTGCAATTAAACATGTTTAATAAATGAGTATTTACTGAGATGCTTACCGGCTCTACTAATCAAAAGTAACCTTCTGAACTGTCAGAGTCTGACGAGTCATAAGTGCCTGCAAAGGCCTAATTAATTAAATATATTTATTTTCATTTCGTTGTCCCCAAAGAGGTAAAGGTCTGTTGGTCGGTCGGAGCAAAGGTGTCGGTCACTACTGAGACCTTTGCCGTTACACCGAACATATTTTAAGTCCAAGTGACTTGTGGTGAGCGTTACCGACTCTCGGGGCCTTTATTTTCTAACAAAGTAACGTTAATTGTACCATGGCTGGACTGAAAATCGTACTGTGGACCTCGGATTTCTAAGCGAACTTTATATTACTCGGCCATCAAAGCTTTGTCCCGAAGTAATTATTTAAACATGATCCTCGTAGAGTACATACTTTTTATATTACTACGTACTTATTCGAAATTTAAAAATGTACGAGTACACATAAACCTAATTATTAACTTTTAAAATCAGAACTTCTATCGGGAAGATTTCTATGAAACATTTCACCAGATCCGTAATTAATCATCTCATTCAGTAATGTAAACATCTTCAAAAACAATATGATAGCGAAGTCCTTGAACAATGATGTATTTCCAAATCTAACGTTTATAATCATAATATTATCCACTCAGGGCGCCGTCTGGGTGCTAACGTTTTATAATTTTCCACTCTTTACTCCCTGTTATCGAGAATTTCTTCCGCTCGCACCCTCTTCCTTCCGCGGAACCACTTGAAAGGGTATTTAAGTATAAGGGATCCCTAATTGGTACAACGAATTTATTTTACTACGAGTTTTCTACCCAAATTGCCTACCTACTGATATAAAGTTATCTTTTGTACGGAAGCTAATTTCAATTCTTTCGTAAGGGTAGCGATAACAGCTCGTCGTAGATATAACTCTGAATTTTATTTGAGTTTTCTAATTGTCGTGAAATTTGCAATGAAGGTGAACAATTAAGTTGTGTAGTTGGAATTTTGAATGGCGTATCTTCGTGTCGATGGAGATTTAAATGAAGCTGACGAGAATTTTCAATTAGCGAGGACACTGAGTGATGGCTGACAATTGTCTACGGCGGCGGCGTGGACAACCTCATCCATCTACATTTGAGTAACCAAGTGAAAAAGCAATGAGCCGCGCTATTACCTCTCTTTACGCATAAATCCTTGAGCAGCTTCTATTCGCTTTTGTTTTAATAAATTCATAGTTCACATAATAGAAGAATTTCTAACAATTATAATCTTTTCCGAAATGGGAATAAAATGCGGTTTACTACTTGAATAGTTTTAAGCAACTAATTCAAATAACTTGTAAGTATTATAACCTATTGAATATCAATTTGGATTATTGGATCTAACTTCTAATTGGTTGTAGCAATTATATTTAAAAAAGCACAGAGAGATGTTTTGACGGTCGTTTCAGGAAAACCATTCTTATGTTCAACTGCCTCATTGTACTCAGAATATCAGGTTTTAACAGTAAGACAGCTTTTTAGTCAGAAAACTTTTTTACTTAGACATGCTTCTATTCAATTTGACGATACTTATAGTCGTTGATCAGACAAAGTCCGCCTCGTACCACTTTGGGGTTTTGAGGTGATGGTGCGTCAAGTAACCCTATTTTTCTTATATATATAGATTAATGAATAAAATATATAAGTTTGGATGGTCTTAACGATTCACATATGCAGGTTCTATGATATGAAAAATAAACGGTATGGATTTATTAATCGAATGCAAATTATAGGAGAAATAGGCGTTTAAAATGTCGTGTGAGCATCCTTACTACCAAAAATTGTACTTTAACATTCAAGAAAAACAATCAGGGGTACTATATTGTACTGTTACTAATTAATATTATCTTAAATATAATTACAAAGTTGGGGTGCCTCCCTAAGGATGTGTTTATAGTTAATTGTCACGTCTGACAAACTCCTGACCTTCCGGGCACCCACGTAGATGATGAGTCGGCATAGGTACAATTTTCTTTCGGAAACCTGTTCCGACTTGAATATAATATAATTATATTATTTTGCAATAATCATAATATAATTTTATATTCATAAACACATCTGATAAGCGTTAGACTGATAGTTAACTAGACAATAATTGTCAAAGGACATTATGTCATATTACAAATTCAAAACAATTTTAGTGCTTTGTACAGTATATTAAATAAACCAATAAAAAAAAAAATATATAACAGCTTTGTTTATTTAGGTACTTGGCATGCTTAGTGCTGCATAGTAATAATAAAATCACTTCGTTCCTTTTGTATGCTTAATTCCAACCCCTCTGTGATGTAGCCTGCGGTCTTTTATGTCATATTTGGATTATAATGACGTGCTACTACCACAAAATGGCCTCTATTGCAAATATAATGGCTCATAAGAATATCGTAATAGCGGATGAATGCAAATACCCATCTTATAATATAAAAGTAGTAGGTATATGTAGTGTATCAGTTATCTGGTTTCCATAGTAGTTACAAATACTGCTTTGTTTGGGATGAGATGGCCCTGTAAAGAATGTCCCACTATATTTATAAAACCACCATGCGTAGGTACGTATTACTAAAAATATTACATACTAGCTGTCCTTCGCAGTTTCGCCCGCGTTCCCGAGGGATTTAACATTTTTCCGGCACAAAATGTATCCTATGTTACTTCGAATTCCACCAAAAATATGTGTACAAAGTTTCATGATGATCGGTTAAGTAGTTTTCGCGTGAAAGCGGAACAAACAAACAACTACATTTATAATATTAGTAATGATATTGGTGGATTGGAGGTCAATCCAATGAGAAACTAGAAGTGTTATATTATGTGATGCTTTGTTGCCAGTAAAGTACTAATTAGAGAGTGCGCTAGGTGAATTAGGTGCGCTTGCTTACATGCACTATTGGTGTTTGCGCAAACATTCGCCCCCGTGTTCGGACTTCATTTTCCAGCCTGACACATGTCAGGGCACGTCACACCATATCCACGCCATTACCATACGCCGTACAAAGTGAACCACGTCAGAAGGATCCCCCTTTACAACTCATAAATAGGCGACATGACATTCTCGGGCGTGGTCACTGTTTGATTAAAATGTAACTTCGAATTGCGCTAGCGCCCTCTTTTGCAGCAGCTTTTAATACAGTTCGTTGGCTATGATGTTGACGTAGCTTTAATTACTTTTGCTTGGCTTTGCATATGTGACTTTATTAAATAATGGCGCCGTTTAATAGGTATTGTGTTTAAAGTTTTCATTATTAGTTAAATGATAACATATGCATGTATTGAACCTTTTAACGAGACGAGAAATCTGAACTGTTGTGCTCTATTCCTTTATACAAAATCAAGTGTTTTCTAATAAGTGAGCTAGCAAAGTGTCTTATGCAGCAACTTTTACATTTAGTAAATGTAATAAATTTATAAAAATAGATATTTTACTCTACCCTGCAAACTTTTACAGGCAATATAAATATTTCAAGTTCGAATTCTATAGTTTAATATGAAGGTGGTTTGCGTTATGCCAAAATTGGTAATAAATGAGCAAACCTAAGCAAAAAGTCTTATGCAGCACCTTTTAGATTTAGAAAATATATTTCAATAAAAGATAATTTACTCTCTGCAAACATTTAAAGGCAATATCAACATATAAAGTTCGCTTTATACCACTTCATGTATGTATGTATATGAACAAAAAATAATTTACTATGTTCATGACATTTTAAAAGACTTCACCTCGACTCAAAGCGATTTCACCTTTTCTAAAGTAATGCTTTTGACTTCTTTTGAACTGTGCAGAGACGTATAAGAATAAGAAATCATATAAAAAGCTTTTGCTATAACCCAGGCGACCTGTTGCTAACGTGACGACCAACGACGCCATCGGAAAATTACCCACGACGCGACTCGAACATGTTTGCAGGGTGTATTATATCCGGTATTATTAACCATGGCAACCGACGTCCCTCGCCCTCTACAACTTTTTTGAAAACATCACGATGTTGTCGACGTCTGATCACCTATACAGCGCAGTCTATAATATTCTGTTCCTGCCGTTTGTTGTTACTCACTGCCATAACTGAATGAGTCTCCCCAAAATTTGCAAGTCGCAAGCGGCAGGGGTGCGCCACACGCCAAATAGATGACGGGATTATTTTTGTGTTTGACATAATCGTAGTGACAAATGTATCTTTTAGGGTTGTCACATTTGACATGTTCTTTCATATTTTCCTATACGGTTATGACGTGAGAGGATTACACGCGAGCATCGACTCGTTCGGTTCAGAACATTCAATATTCGATTAAATTTTCAGACATTTTTTATGCTATATACTTAATGCCTATCTAGTTTTGCTCCCCGCGGATTCACCCGCGTTTCCAGAGTTGAAAGTAGCTCCTTTTCGTTCTGTCAACTATCTCCGTGTAAAGAAAGTGCAGACAAAAGTTTCAAGTGATTTGGACCAGTTTTTTTTATTAATTATATCAAGAAACACGAATACAGAATTTCATTCAAGACGGACAATTTTTTTTTAATTAGCCCGACATCATTTGGTGGTCGAATATCAGCAGAATATTTCTTTTAAGTTATCTGTATCATAATATAAATTTCAGCTTTTCAGGTTAGTACTTTAGAAAACCAGTAATTTGCCTTCGGCATTGATGAATCAGTCAGGACATGCAATATTATAATGTATAGATAGATAGAAACCCTGCTAATAGCTAAGTGGTTTCTTTTATTATTAAATATTTATCTCGCACTTATGGTACTACAATTTAACGTTTTATTATTATACGTGTAGGTTATACTTTACAAAATAATATCAAAAGCGGGTCGTGAGTAGCTACAGGCTTATTTATACAGCACGTTGAATGGTATTACGCGTGACCGCTCCCTGATCAGGGGTTGAGAGAAGAGATTATAGTCCAAGTCCACCTCATCACCTGCTTTTAACATTCAACTTCTGAATTTAGCAATAAAAACGTTCACGCAACACAAAAATTATTATGTAAATTAAATGACAATCTGAGGGACAAAAAAACAGAATCAAAGCTTGTACCCGCTTTTAATTTATATAATCTAATGTCGATCAAAGTTTGAAATTAGAAATCGTACGTATTTACTTTCCCTACCGTCACATAGCTGACAGCCAAATGCCTACAAAATCTCGTCACCACAAACGCAAAGTTGTTCTGTTTGCTTGCGATCAAAAGTTAATTTGAGAAACATGACAGGCAGGTACATATCGCTAACCTCTCGGCACGAAAATTGCAAAATTATCTCTCGTCTTTATCTTCAAAGGGATGTCGTCCCCATCTGCGTGGCTGGACCAGTTTCAAAGTTGTTTGCGGCACCGCTGGAGATCGTTCTTATTATAAACATGCTGATGTTTATTCCTATTTACCTCACTTGAAATAGAAATATGGGTTTAAATTGGACTGATAAAAGAAGGTTACTATATATTCGATTCAAAGTACGGCACAGGTAATTGATATGTAGGCTATAGGCTGGGAAAACGAAAAGGGAACGTTACTCTAATATAGTTTTGCATTACTTGCAAAATTGGATTCTTATCCACTCACTTTAATAGCAATTCAGTTCTCAAGAAGCATCGCTGAGTATGACTAAACAAATATAAATATTGCTCTACTAAAACGCTAAATTACTTTGACTAAAGTTGTTTGGAGATAGGTGCTGAAGTTCTTGGCACAGGTTACACAAAGCGCGCTCGCATTGGGCTCTGCAGTAGTGGCTCAAACGTCGGTCATCAAAAAAAACTTCCGATCAAGAGGCCATACTGACGCAACGAAACTGAAACTAATATTTATTTTCAGCCGTCGTTCTACCTCCTACGTTTTTAACTTCACTGCCTAAAACAACATGATATTCCGTCAAATAAATAATAATTTGTTCCTAACCCACTTTTTGTCAAATAGGAAACTGTGTTTCATTATAATTTATATTTCCTGAGCAGGAAACATAATTCAGCCGAATATTTGGTAATTCAGAAACTAACCCACTTATTTGTGTACGTACCTCCGCAGCGGGCAAACTACCGGCATCAAAAACTATTTTGTTGGAGACAGGTCAGAGTTTTGTAAATTAATTCGGTGGTTCCGAGCTATTACACAAACTGTCAGCGCAGGTGCCGCGCACTTACTTCAACATGCACAGGATTTGCATTCGGAAATACTCGTACTAATTTAACTTCACTGTTAGCTAAGTCGAACAAAACAATATACACAGTTTCTATAACCGAGGGTCGAGTTATATCTTGTTGTGCAAGCTTTTCACTGTCATGCTTATAGACCGCATAATACACATTTTCGTTTGACATTTTGATTGTACTTATTTCCATTGCATGGCGGTATAGAACATAAAATCGCAATTGACACGGCGTACCTTCGCGGCAATTTCAGGTTTCATTTGCGTACGCACACAGGCGCAGACCAAATTAAAGCCATTGTGTTAGACGGATTATGGAGCGACGTCCATTTATATGTAAAATAGTGACGCGTACGATCGAAGTCAGCCAGCCGTGCACGTGCCAGCCTCACATCGCGCTCGCTGGCGCTTGCCGACATCCTCTGATAATTTGTGTACCGACGTACCTATGAATTTTCAACAAGGAAAGATCGATAAGCATTCCTTGTATGATATAAAACTATGTGAAGTACTCACTTGACAAGCATTGTTATTTGTAAGTAAATTGAAACAATGCAGATAATTTTAAAAAGAGCCTTAAAATTAATTTTAGTTTCCACGCCGTGTTTTATATTCTTGGGGGAATTAATGTTCTCACAAATGAAATAATGTGTGATACAGATTTTTTTAGTATGGCGTTTTGAGGTCCTTCCTAACAATCTAATTTTAACATTTTCAATATACCTAAATGAAATGTTATATGCTTTCAAGCCCCAAACTAACTACATATAATATTTTATAAATCTTACGACCTAAAGTCACAATAATTACCTTACAAATAATTTTCCTAGCAAGAAATAATTTGAACGTACTGTTTGTAAATTGCGGGATATTACGAACAAAAACAGAGCAACGTAACAATTTGGAATTTATTCACGGAGTCGAGGATTATTTGTAACTAGGATTGGTGTTGTGAGTTTTCTGTATGTAATAATGCCCGGGAATTGTGTTGGAGTTGACAGACAGGACGGTGTTGACGTGAATAAAGTTTTCACAAACAGGGTCTGGCTGGGCGCGGCCGGCGCGGTGAAATATCGCCACTTGCAGTCGTCGCAAATACCAACTCTCTCTTTACATATAGCTACTAACAAATGTATGGCACACGTGAACATTAAAACATTCAGTTTTATATCACTATTTAGTTTTCTGTTTTAAACATATAGATTAAGGCTCTTCTTATTCCTTTTTGGGTTCTTTAATTTATGGACGTTGCATTTTCTCCTTAAATTTAGTAAATATTTTGGATTGTAGTAACTTTATCGTCAATATGAAGAAAAACATTTTAATTAAGAAAAATACATATAAATTATAGAAGGAAAATATTATTAGTCTACCTACTCCTACGCTTCATAGCTCATTGTAGTCAGCAGTGGCAGACAAATCGCATCGCCTCTTGCTTCGCGTTCGTTAGCCGCTTGTTCCTGGGTTTCACAAACAGGTAGGTACCTATTTACATTTCAATGCTTTCGTTGCGATCACATATCATACACATGTGGCTAGTCATTTAATATTATTTTAAATAACAGTTTGTGAAATTTTATATGGTTCCGTACAAATGGAAAAAAGAACCCTTATATGACTCACTTCGTTGCTCGTCTGCAATCTGCATGTCCGTCTGTCAATACCCTTTTCGGTGTCAAGGCAAAGTATCAAGTTGGAATTAATATCAAATTCCTAGGAACTGTAAAAAAAGGAAATCGTTAATTTGTAATTAAATCACATGAAATAAATATTTTATTACGACTGGGGGTGTAGAATTGAACATTGTTAATGTATGGATTAAAAAAAAAAGAAGTACAAAGTTAAGTTTGACTTTCAATCCGACGTTACGTAGCTACTCCATTAAAATTAGCCGCCATATTTATAAACATTCGAACATAAAGATTCCTGTACCTACTCGATGATCTATTTACGACAAATATTCAGTTACAAAACAGACATGCATTGTATAAACCATCCGCATCTACTTTAATTAATATCACCAGCTCCATCAAAAGCACAACGAACTTTTCCAACCATTATCCGCGCGATCTGCTATCGGATATGCATTATGAACACTGTGATCAATTTGCTTATCCAGACGGTTTGCAACAAATTACCACCATCGTGTACGATGGATTATGTAAAACGACACCCATTTGTATGTAAACTAATGGTGAATGTCGTTGTATGGGGCGCGAGCGACAACGACATGGCGCGAGTGGCGCGACGCCACCGATCCTGTGGCATTTTAGTTTTACTGCCTCTATTTTATGTACCCAGTACCTAGATATTCTGTCTGGTTGAGAGCATTTTTTGCTACTCACACCTTCGTACATTGGAATAACATTTGGTAGTTTGATCGTAAATGCATAGCAGCAGATATAGTAATACTGCTTTTCTTTTGAAATTTTGGGATTAACTTTTGTTTAATCTTGTCTATAATCGATTGTTTGCATACCCAACCCATACCAAAATGAACATGTAGGTACCCTGCCCTAAAACATTAAAGGAAACCAAGACGCCATCGTATATATTCAAAGTACACTTCCTCATAGATGTGTGTGGACGGGCGTTGATGAAAAACATCAGGGCCCCATGGGTCTCGTCCAGTGGCCTAATGTCGGCGGATAATTGGCACACTTCCCTTTCTGTTGACGACTTGCATGCTTCACTGGCTACATTCAATTGATATAGAGCCTGTAATTTCGTATTTTGAGACTATTCATTACGAGTAGGTACACATATTTAGTACATGAATTCATATTATGTGGGTTTATTAAATGTAATTATTGTAATGGTTGCTATAATATATTTTTTTACGATGTTATGTAATAAACTTTAAAAAGATCGAGTAAATAAATACAAAGATTTGATTTATTAACCTCAAGTATGTGTATCCAGATTACAAATAATATTTGCAAAGCGTTTAATGTAAGTATTGGTGGAATAGATAATATTAATTGAGAATAAATATGTGAATCAATTGCAAATAACACCCAATTATGATCTGGGTAGATAATAGTATCAAACTTTGATTTTATTAAAATTCAATAACTTCGTATTAAAACATCTGCATTTACATTTCTATAATATCATGTCTAGACGATTTATAAATAAAACTAATTTAACTTGTTTACAAAATGAACAGAAGAGGTAGGATTTAGAGGCCACACGAGTGATACAGCGGACATGATTACTTGGCTCGCTTTGCTGCTCATTAGAAATCTTTTGAAAATATATCAACTAAGTAATTTGTTTTTAAAACAACAAAGTTATTTGCTAGAAAGCGGTAGGTATGTAGTTATGACTGGCATTAGAGCTTATCTGCGCTGCACGAAGCGCTTGAAATGTTTTGTGCTTCCACATTACCATTGCGTTAGATATATGTATGTATATATATATGTGTAATAGCCAACTACACCACCTCACTATAACTAACTGAAAATAACTAAGAGACGAGATGCTTACACTCATGGATTTGACAAACAAAATATAATTTTAGAAAGAGAATATCGCAATAAGTCGTATACGATACAAATTATTATCGAAATAATATAACCTACTATCAGGTATGAAAAAGTAACATAATATTTTTATGGATAGTTTGGTTTCTTTTTTATTTATTTCTTTTTATATTTTCTACCGACTCTTAGTCCATACTCTTTGAAGATTCTACGATAAATTATTTTAAGATTAATTGTATAGTGTTTTTAAAAATTAACATCTTTCCGCGCGTGCTCAGCTCGTTGTTTTGAACATCGATGGATAGAGGTGACCCACCTTTTAAAGTCCTTCGTGTATCAAAAAATGTAAATGTAATGAAAAATACTTAGTGTTTAAAACTTCAGCTTTATATTGTTAACTATGAAAGAATGTAAACACTTGTTGGCAAATCTTTAAAAATACGACCTTTTATTAAATCATGACGACTGAAGAAAAAAAATAGGGACAGCTCATAATTTATGTAGTGCCATCATTATTAAAGCAACGCTCATGGTTATAAAAATAATAGTTTCAAATAATATTTTTTTCAACAACGTTTCTTTTTAAGCTAACGTTTCTTAGGTGTTTTTTTTTTCAAATAACTTTTTTGTACATCCAAATATGTGAATTTTACAAGGGGTAGAATTGGAACTTACAGACAATTACCTATCTCATTCTCTCGCATGCTAAATCCTATGTTTTTCTCTTTTTTGACTCGCTTTTTCGTTTTATCGAGTTTCAAATAACAAATAGTGGTAAACAACTTTTCACTTAAAAAACCGCGGTCCTTGGTAAGCGTAGATCACCTAATCTATGCTTGGGTAATAAACATTTTCATTTCATCGTATATTCCCAGCTCGCTACTCAAGCCAAGCGTAGTGGCTAGGTATGGATAAATGTCCCCTGGGTGATCTGAAACAAAGTCCATTTCACCAGGAAAGTTTATATCTTGAATCATTCGTTTGATTATTACATTATCATCAAAGATATTGAGAGGAATGGCATATATATTTGGTTTAATATGGAATGTGAATAACCTGAATGTGTCATAACATCTCTATTAAACTAGCGGCACGCTATGATGGCCGTTTTGACGTTTAACAATGACAAAGAAAAATAACCTTTATTTCCTCAGACATAAGTTGCAGCAAGGTAACAGCTAATTGTATGATGATGGAAATCAACCTTATTCCAAAGCAATACAGTTTCTTTTCCTATGACAATCTGAATCGTTAAAAAGGCCATCATAGCGTGCCGGTAGTGTAGTTATATTTTTAGCATATAATGTTGCACATTTAATAAAAATATTAAAACCAAATACTCCGCCTGCCCCGAAAAATCCTAATATACTTAATAATGTTTGCGTGTATAAGCGACTAGTACCTGGATGCCCGAGCTTTAATTATAAATAAATTAAATTATAATAATATAAATACAAATATATATACAAGAATTGCTCGTTTAAAGTATTAGATAGATAAAAGACTGTGGTACTCATATCTAAGTAGGGTATGAGGTGACCTAAGAATATACCGATACTACGACACCTTACACCTATGGTCAACAAAAACATTAAATAAAAGAAGGTTGGCGTCAGGAAGACGTCTGGTTGCCTGTAAAATTTCAGGCAAATCACTAGTAATATAAGTAATGTAGCGAATAAACATAAATCCTATCATTTTGCGTAGACTATGTGAAACAGTAAGATGTCGATTTTAAAATAAAATATTATGCGAGCACTTTGTCGTATATCATTATTAATAGAAAAGACTTTTTGATGGTTCGATATTAAGAAAAGAGCTCCACGATTTGTATAGCTTCAAATATTTTATACAATTACAAACATGGGTTACATGAAAGCCTTTTGGATAATACAGAGGATCTATGTGAAGATTCAAACTATATTAACAGTCTTTTTAATTTGCTCTTACGCTCTTGCGCTATTTGCTCTTAAATTTTTCTCACACAAACATCCTATCTGTTACGAACCGAACTCATTTATATCACCTTTTTGGATTTTATTTTGTCTTCTAAATTCAAAAAGTAATGACAGTTAGTTACATTAGGAAAGTTGACTGGTTTTCTCGTTTCTGTTGTTAATTTAATTTAAATTATAAACTGTGGTTCAATCCAGCGCCCTCTCTTTCATTTCGTTTAGTTACGAACAGTAACACTATCTACTAAAAAAACTCCAATATATAACCAATGTAAACCTGTAGATGATATCAATGTTACAACTATATTGTCTTTAGTGCAAATCATTTATTTTTATTATTATTGTAATATCTCTAATTATTTATCAGTACTCAAATGTATAAAGCTCTAAGCTCAGTTGAAGCACTGAAACAAATAACTATCCTGAATAGGTATTAAGTCTTACTATCTGCCTCTACTTAAGCGTTCATTCGCTCCTGGAAACTAAAGCTATTGTAGTAGGATCTTGCAACAATATGTACATGCCTTCATGGTTCCTTCCTATTAACAAATAACTCTCATCGTGATTAAAACCACATTTAAAGTTATGATACAAACAATATTAATTAAATTCCATGAATGGATTTATCCGAAGTCAAAGTCCATTAAAAAAAAATAAAGGTTTGATTAAGTAGGTCTGTATATCTCTTAGGGGAATGAATGAATACCACAATAAACTCTTATTTTTTTTTTTACGTTCTGTACATAATTTATAAAAAAAAGTTCTAGTTTGCTTAAGTAGTCTTGTACTTGTTACAAAATATTTAAATATTGTAAATTAAACCACGATGAAACGAATACAGTCTAAGCGGTTGAGTTGTGTGTATCACAAAACGTTTGAGAGGCCTACTCCATTAGTGCTATTTCACAAACGACTGAGGAGTATTGTCTATGTATATGTCTTAAACGTCAACTCTATTAATTCTGTCTGTAACATATTTTGGTCTGCCCGTTTCTCCGCTAATATCTTTTAAAATTCCTTCCAAAAAGTTGGTGTGTAATGAAGGTTTATCAGCCCACTCAGGTGAAACCGGGGCGGGTAGCTAGTCTTTATAAATCTAAAGTTATATTGATAAATGTTTTGTATAAATTTCGAATTTTATAATTATGGTATAAAATTGTTATTAATAGAAATGAAAAAATATTGATTCCAGCCAAACACACCGTTATTACATAATGTAAACCGTACACAATATTAATTAAATATTCCGTTGATTTAAGCTGTCAAACAAGGATTTTATGGACTTGGACATTTAACAAAACAACGCTTCAATAGAAAACTAATTTGCGACATGCAAATATTTGCCAGTTTTTTTTTCAGTATTCCTTATATACAAAATGTTATTGAACTGACAGAACCGTCACCAAACCTATGGTGTTTCTCTTTGTACAGACATATAATATAACAACAGTTTAACATTTAAGCCACAAAATTCGGTCTGCAGCTTTCATATTCAACCACTTTGCTCAGGTAATCGGACCATCTGAGGGAAAACCCATACTGCAATGAAAACAGAATAACAACTGTGACTAAGCGACAATCTATGCCATATGGGCTGCAGTTATAAGATTATTTTCAATTACTTATTAAGCTCATTATTTTTATTATAAACTAAACTTGCGGCACGCTATGATGGCCGTTTTGACGTTTACCAATGACAAGGAAAAATATCCTTTATTCCTTCACACATAAGGTGCATCTATTGATCCAATAGCTAATTGTATGATGATGGAAATCAACCTTATTCCAAAGCAGTTTCTTTTCCTATGACAATCTGAAACGTCAAAACGGCCATCATACCGTGCCGGTAGTATAGCTGTGTTCCGCAGTTTCACTCGCGTTCCCGAGGAGTGTAGTTTCTGTCCTCAGAGACAGCGCTGATAACGAAATTTTTTTGAGAAATTCAATATTTATCAATATATTTTTGTTTTTTTTTTTATTTTCATGTCGGAGATAAATCCAATAAATTAAAGATCATTGAAATCTGTGCAACCGTCTTTGAGTTATAAATGGTGTAACTAACACGACATTGTTTCATATTTAAGAAAACAGATTTTGTAAGCAGAGCTGTGTATGATATTTTGACAAGTCCAGTAAGCTCTGCGTGAGTATATAACTAGATAATAAATATAACCCTTTGAGAGGCATCGTTATCAGGACCATTTTCTCTCTCAGGCTCTTGCCGAATGTCAAACATATAGGGTTACATGACATCAGTCTCTGCTCCCTAATGGACACTTATAAGGCCGAGTGAGCCTTTTCAGTCCTTGTGTTTTGACACCCTTTAATATAAGAATAAAAGCCTTTGTATTGCGTATCACAAAATTAGATCCTCCATTTATTAGAGGTAACAAAAATGTGAAATTTCATCATTTTTACGTTGTACTGTATCATGTATGATTCTAATACAGAGGAGGTTATTGATTCAGGTATACTTTTTATGTTACGCGATATCTTCGGCGATTGTAAACCGACTTGGAAGGCTTAAACTGTATTGGTTCCTTTTAGTATTGTTTAAAGTAATTTTTAGGGTTCCGTACCTCAAAAAACAAAAAAGAACTGAATCCTTATAGGATCACTTTGTTGTCCGTCCGTCTGTCTGTCTGTCAAGACTCTTTATTTATTTATTATTAGATTGCAGAACAGGATCGTGTCGTAGGTATTTTAACGTACTCAAGGCGCTAGCTAATCCATTATACTTAATGTAGATGAATTATAGACTTAACACTTGTGTTGAAAGTAAGAAATTAAGTTTTAAATGTTTGAGTTAATTAGCAAATTATTTTAACTGTCTGCTTTTATGAGCCATAAGTCTGAATGGGAATAAGAAAGAACCGCCACTGGATGCAATTAGAAAAATGAATCGCGTGATCTGCCTCCCTATCTTCTATCTCTTTAACTGCCGGTCGGTTATAACTATTTACTAGGAATATAATAAGAAAACATTCCTTCTTTGTGGCAAATTTCCTTTGATAACTCGGATATTTTTACAAAGCTGAACGCTTTCACCTTTAAAAAGTAAGGTGAATAATTTAAAAGTTAAATATTTTTTTAATTAAAATTTTGCTACTTATGATATTAGTAAAGTTTTAAATAAGAAAGTATTTTGCATTTATATTCACAATTTATATAATATAAGAACAAAAATATTAAAAATTGTTAGCTCTTCAACAAGATTGCCGTAAGAATGTTTGCTCTCGCTTCTGTAAACTAGTATAGCTTGAGCTTTCGCGTTTTTGTCACCGTCTGTAGTACATTTCCGTGTAACGTTCCCGACGGAAACAGCCTTTCAGTGTTCACCTGCGAAAGTAAAGAAAAATTCTATCCAGCTGACTTAAAGAGTCCGGATGTCGGCTCAGACTAATATATTTGTACAATTTATTTTACTATAAAGCGCTGCTTCTCAAACGTTTTCGGAACCATATTAATGCGTTTCGGAACCACTTAGCGTCACGCAAGACGATAGGAAATAATTTATGTTAACCGCGTTATTTAACGCCTGCCTGTTACGTCACTTCTAGGAGAACGGTTCGTATTACTGTGAAGTTACCAATGAAATGATATCGTAATGCAATATGTTGACGGCCGATTTATTGGTCCACATTTATAATCGAAAATTTGAAAAAACTGCGGTAGTACAATCACCAAGGCTTAGAAATAATGATATAGGTACTTTAAATGTAGTAGGTAAGAGTTCAGTTGTTAAATAATACCGTTCGAGGATCCTTAGTTGCGTCCGTCGAGGTGCACACACTGCGAGAATCGTGCGACATTTCCGATAATATCAGATTTTCTCATATTGATGCATGATTTATGAAATATCTGCAAAGGAAAATTATCCAACACATATCTCGGGCGTGATACAATATGATTGCCTTATTTGCTCCCTCTCTCGGTCTCTACATGTTATTACCGTATCGACATCCGACTTATAAAGGTTTTCCTTTACCGATTATTCATGTCCCTATTTGTTTGACATGGTTAATAATTAATAAGGTAATGTTTTGACTAATAAGGATTATTTATTTATTTATAGATAGTTCATGGTATGTTTACTTAACAGATTTATATGATGTCTCTATTTGAATTTATACTTCTTTTGCCGTGTTAGGGAAAAATTATGAGAGTAATTTTTTACAATGCACGGGAACACCGTTACGAAAAACCGACACCCTGAAGTTAACTGACAACGGTCTCTCCGGAACATCGCACAAATCGCAACTGTCAGCGCCAATGAGTGAGTAATGATATTATTGTCAATAATAACCTAACAACGTCAAAAATTGTTATTGGTTGCTACATACAGGTGCAAAGAGTTTGGACACTACAAAAATATATATTCACGACTGAATAGTAAAGACAAATGCTTTTAGTGCAGTTTTTCTCACCAATAATTTCGAGTACAACTTCTTACATGCGTACATAAGTACACACGCAAGTTTTTTTTGGAATCAAATATTTTCAGATTGATTCACTGATAAAGATAAAATTTGGAGGATAGTTTGTTTCTATAACTTAAAGTAGGTACTAGAGGTAAAATTGTGGGTGTAAGTTTGCATATGATTTCCTCTGGGATCCAGGTAAAATTACGACTAGTATATTTTAATGTAGATATTAGACCCTTGCGGACTCGTAAGTAGGTATTATTATAATTTTTGTATTATTCTCTGAATGTTTACTTTTATTCTACTGTCTATGTAATATACAGAAATAAAATTTGAAAAGTGTTCCTAAGAGTAGTAATTTACGATAGAGAATTCAAAACTCTAATAAGTATAAACACTCAATTAATACGCTATGTGAATAAGTGCTATTTTCGTACAATTAAAAATCGTAAACAAGCAATGTCATAAAAGTCTCCATATCGTGGTTTAAATCAAACGTGTTATTAATACCTATTCAAATTTAAGCGAAGTTAATATTTACGAATTCACATGAAATTAAATTAAGGTTTTAGACAATAAGCGGTTATACTCGGCGATGTGCGAAGCGATTTGCTGAGGCATTATAAAATTTAATTTTAATCCGAGGGCGCAAATAAGATAGGATTTCACCCTTGCTTATCTGGGTTACGAAACGAGCGTTGCGTAACGCGCCGCCACGTTCCGTTAGGCGGCGTCGGTTGCCAGGAAACAAGCTTCGTGTAAGCTTCAGCATTTAGGGCTTTTACTAATTAGTGTTTATGTGATATGTTCTGTGTTTCTATTCAACACAAAACATTGTGTTTATCAACATCAAGTCAGAATGTAAATTTATGTTTTTAGGGTTCGTTACCAAAGTCATCATAGCTTCGTACTTCAACCACAGCTAATGCTATCGACTTGAATTTTGCACGGTTGTAGAAATTTCTTACCCGCATCAAATTACTAAAAGTATTTAAATTAATCTAAATATATATTCGATATATATATCAACAATTATTGCTACTACTGGGTTACTAACTGAACATTTTGGAGTATATCTGCTAATTAAGATTGAAACTGACTTGCCAAAAGATCTACGGTAATAATAACAAAATCTTGCACTTCAATTATTCCAAGTGAAAAAAGGGGTTAATAAACCTTAGATTACACCTGGACTTCTAAGGTTTATAATAAAAATTGATCCCAATAACAACGTTATTAAAGCATACCCATAAGACATACACGCGTAACAAATATTTCTCTAACGATTTACTTAAAAGTTTAAAACGCCAATAGGCCAATCTTTAACGTCCGAAGTACCTATACCTAAAACCTAATTAAAACAAAAATCATCTTCTGCGGAGCTCTTATCATCAAGACTTTTACTTAGCAAACGTAGGGAAAAAACTGGGTACCATAATGACACCTCGTCATGACCACTTACGCGCTTCTCTTCAGTCAGAGACACTAACTGTATTCCTTGACTCCATGCCCATCCTTAACACTGACAATGAAAAATCAATCGAATAATTTTAGGTCTCAGATTAAGATTAGCATCATGGGTTGTGATGGTAAGTCTGTTGATCTTATTTGTTATGTTTTTAATCTCGTCTTATCAATTGGGAATTTCCCATCAGCTTTCAAAAGGGCTCCTATTCACATGCTTGCAAATGTGAGGACAGATTCAGTGCAATTAAAGACCAATTTCTGTCTTAAATTTACTATTCAAAGTTTAAAAATAAATAACAATTAAAAGATCTCAATTATAATAATTCTAAAAAGATTGTATTCGAAAATCAATATGATTGCAGATCTGGGAAAAGTACGGAAGACGTTCTTCTAGAAGGAACTGGTACCGCTGGAAGAAACATTAAAACTATAACTTTTGCAGTTTTTCTTGATCTTTCTAAAGATTTTTAACTGTATCAGTCCCCCGCTTGCTCATGAAACTCCAAAAGATGGCATTAGAGGTTTGCGTCTTGATATTCTTAGAAGTTATTTATGCGGTCGTTTCCAAATAGTAAAACTAGACAACTTTACGAGGAAGGAAGAAGTTATTAGGTATGGAGTCCCACAGGGTAGTGTCCACGAACCAGCCCTGTTTTTAATTCTCATTACTGATCTATATACTTTCTTTAGCTAACTCCAAACTTATAGTTTACGCTGATCTCACTGCCTATACTTGTTCATGGTAATGAGTTCGCTTGCCATAGCGCGCTCTCATGCAGATACTAATGGGCTTACTGACAACCTCTTTGCTCAAACTTTTGATATGTCTAAATTACGTTTGCCCCAAGTAAAGGACCCCAACCAGTTTCATCTTTCACCTTAATTGCACTCAAATGCTATTGTAATAGAATTATTTCAGTATTTCTAAATATTTACTGTGAATGCAATACAATTCGCACGATTAATATAATACCTCTATGTCGTTATAGATAGTACAATGTCATGGAATAATCATATTAGTTCATTAGTCCTCCAAGTTAGCTTATATTTGTGCTTAAAAAATTAAGAATACTGCCAATTTACCTACAAGAAAATATAGTTTTGTTTTAGCATTCTATCTAAAGCTAGTGTATATCTGCCTGGGGTTGTTCTGGGAAGTGTTTGCTGCTCCGCTTAGAAAGGGGACAGAGGCCAGTTCTAAAGGTCATGCCAAACAATTCCATTCGCTTTCCTACTCAAGAACTGTACTCTCTCTGCAAAGTACCTTCGGTCTGAAAAGTATTTCTTTTGAATATAATTTCTTGTAAGCCCTCTGAATAAATATTTAACCCTAATCGATTTGAACAGTAACCCATTACTTAAGATGCAGTATTGTATACCTGTTAAAAAAAGTATTCAATATATATACGACTATATATAATAGGTTGGTGAAAAAGTTCCTTCGCATTTTTAAGAAAATTCAAAACATTTTTAATATAGTTTATTAACATTCAACTAAAGTATGTAGGTACCATTTTGTTCGATAACTTTTTGCCATCTTGTAGGTCTTGTAGGGACATGATCCCATTGCTATAGAAATTTTGGGACTTCTGATCAAAATACTGCGACAAGTGGTTTTGACGGTCCTCTCGTGATGTTAACCTGACACTGCCTAAAGAATTCTGAAGAGACCGAAACAGGCGGAAATCTGAAGGTGCAAGGTCAGGACTATACGGCGGATGCATTAATACCTCCCAGCCAAACTCTCTTAATTTTTGCTGAGTGGCTAAAGATGTGTGAGGTCTAGCGGTATCATGATGAAAAACCACACCCTTTCTGTTGATTAATTCCGGCCGCTTTCTCTCAACTTCTTGATTTAATCTCATCAGTTATTCGCAGTAGGGTTCAGAATCGATGGTCCTGCCTGGTGGTAACAGCTCATAATGAATAATGCCCTTCCAATCCCACCACACACACAGCATCACCTTGTTGCGAGTTAACCCGGGTTTCGCCACAGTCTGTGAAGCCTGACCGGCCTTTGACCACGACCTTTTTCGCACGTTCTTGTCGTACGTGATTCACTTTTCATCACCAGTTATCAGCTTCTTCAAAAATGGTTCGATTTCATGACGTCGTAAGAAAGAATCACAAATGAGTACACGGTTCATTAGGTTTCTTTCAGTGAGCTCGTGAGGTACCCAAATATCTAGCTTTTTTGTGTACCCAGTTTTTTTCAAATGCGCCAAAACTGTTTTGTGGTCAATTCCCAGTTCTTCAGCTACGTCGTAACTACTGATATGCCGATCTTGCTCCACTTTTCAAAAATAGCATCCATTTTATCCGTAATGGGGCGACCAGAGCGACGTGCATCTTTGACATCAAAATTTCCGGATTGAAAACGCTTAAACCAAATTTGTGCTAATCTCACAGACACTGCACTAGGTCCATAAACATCGCAAATTTTATTTCGCGGCTTGCGTTGCATTTTTACCTTTTTTGTAGTCAAATTTTAAAATTAATCGAATTTCTTCATTAGACTCACTCATCTTGGCGGTACGAAAAACAAATGCAAATCACACATTTTCCTAATTTGAATTTGGAATTATGTTCTTTAAAATTTAAACTTTCAATGATACCAAAACCAGCCAGATACAAATAGTATAGCCAAAGAGATTTTATTACAAGTTCATACATACTATAATGCGAAAAGACTTTTTCCCCAACCTAATATTTATTAAAATGTCCCCTTTAAAAACTGATAATAAAAATAAAATTGATGATAAATTATTGTAAGATCATATTGTATTGTAATTTTATGGATAAATATCTATCATTCAAATTTTTAGAGTAGAAGAGCTCTTAGTGCAGAGTTCGTCCGGGGAAGTACTACCACCTTACCCATTTCTGCCGTAAAGCAGTAGCGCACTTATACTATGTTTCGATTAGAAAGGTAAGGGGGCCGGTGAAATTACAGGTACATGAGACTTAACAACTTCACGTCTCAGGGTTGACAACGCATTGGCGATGCTCCTAGTGTTGCGAATGTCCATAGGCGACGGCGACCACTTACCATCAGGTGGACCGTCTGCTTGTTTGTCGGCCCATGTGGTATAAAAAAAAACATTCAGTAAAAGTCAGCGTCTCTAACAACCAAGCGAAATAGCTCTATAATTTAATGTGACATTTCTTCTATGGTTTTATTTTGATTGCAAGACACGACACACCGTCTCCGAGTTAAACTCGCACTTTTTCTTTACTTTATACGTCATAAGTAAGGCAAATGGTCCATCTAATAGTGTCGTCATCACTACTTATTGATATTGGTAACATCAGTAAATATCTTTTTGTTAACTATTAACATAAATAATGGTTAAAACTATTTAAATTACATATATATATATATATTAATTTACATTTGTTTGCTATTCGGTCTGGTTATTAGTTTTACGTCGTTGTAAAATATTTATTTGGTGAATATCTAACGAATGACGTATTGAACATTCGAAGTCATGTAAAAATGATATCGCATGTTATTTGATGGGTTGCCAATATTTCATTTGTTTGCATACGATAAGCACTCGCGCCTTTATTAAAATATATGAAGTTCTCCACAATGGGAGGAAATACGCAAAAATGTCATCAGATTTTTTTATTGAGATCAGAGTCCAATCTGTACCTGGTATGGGAAAACATTTAATTCTACCATTTTGAACCTTTATACAATCTTCAAATGAAATTCGTAAGAAGTAAGTCGCACACCCAGTTAAATAATTTATGTCGACCATTCTAAGAATATTAATGTATGACCCAAATGTGGGTGTGTTTATTTCACATTAGAATAGTCATACCGCTTCAATAGTTTAACTCAAGTGTAGAAATATCATCTCAATTTTACCTAATTATCATACGACAACTGTACGTACATACATTATATATCTAGTCCATATATATCCAGTTGGCTTGGTGGTTAGAGACCCTGACTGCCAAACCAAAGGTCGCGAGTTCGATTCCCACCCAGGACAAACATTTGTGTGCATGAACATGTCTGTTTGTTCTATGTCTGGGTGTAAATATCTATATCATCTATATAAGTATGTATTTAAAAACTAGTTTATGTAGTATATCAGTTACCTGGTAGTCATACTACAAGCAGTATACTCTGGTTAATTTGGGATCAGGTAACCACGTGTGAATAATGTCGTGGGATATTTATTATTATTATTTATTAATATTATAAATGCGAAAATATAAAAGGTTGAATGGGTGGCTGTTTATTCTAATTCACACTAAAATTACAGTTTAGATTTGAATGACACTTGGCACTTAGATAGATTATAACCTAAATTAACTGAAAATACTCTTTGTACCGGGAAAATGTAACATCCTCGGGAACACGAGTGAAATCGCAAGAGACAAAAGGTCTGTAGATCCATACATAATGAGTTACTTGCTAAGTAACATTCCTTAGTTCAACAAACTTAAACATCTCATTATAATATCGCTAAAGCCAAGAGAAACACCCACATATTCGTAGAATCGCTTACAGCTTAAGCTACACAAAACCTACAATCGTTATACCGATATGTACACCAGTCGGTTTGTTCGTGTGAGTGGATCTTAAGAACCCGCTCGTCTTACCTCGCACATGCAGTGCTTCCAACCGCAATGAGTCTCTTGAAGCGTTCATTCGCAGCCGACAGTTTGTGGCCGATTGGAAAGGATTAAAGGTGTTTGTGACGAATATTAAATATCACATTGCTACAGCTTAGTATAAGTACGTCTGTTTGTATGGTTGCTGTCAAAGAGTAACCTTTCCCTCTCACATTTAAAACGTTGACAATACATATATAAATAATAGCTGGTGTGTTTGAGGTACTTAGTTAGTTCTTTTTCACAATGCACAGGCTTGTTTGACCACATCATATAAAGTGATGATAAAGCATAAAACAAAACATAGAAAACCCACCAGCAGTAAATAAGCACATCTGCTGGATCACATCAGTTCTTCAGTCGACAACGATTTAAGAACATCGCCATGGGTTTCGACATTCGCCGTACCCACAGGTAGTACTAACCTTTTTGTAAATATATCTGGGCAACCAATCAGGATATTGTATTATAAAAAAAAGTGGGGGTCAGGGTCTCATACCACCAAGCCAAGGAAATGGCGGGCCCATCATTTCCATTTAACATTTACTCCCTAGATTATCAACTATGGGTTGCTGTCCACTATGCCTTTTAAAAAAAGTTAAATACACATTTAGTTATCTGCTCATTAGCTCTTATTATTCCACAAAAAAGTTTAATACAATAATGTAGATCCTCCTTAGGGATAGAACTTCTGAAAATCCCTTCTATAGGTGCTCGCTCTGATTTCAAACAGGGGCTCGTTTCTGTAAGGTAAATGACACTAACTCGCGGATGTTTCGTCGCGGCCTCCGTGCTCTGTCTCTTTCGCTAACTACGCTAATTCTACTAATCACGTGAGAGATAAGCTTTCGGAGGCCTCCGTGAATCGGCTCGCCGACGAAGTTTGTATTAGCTGAATAAGGTCAGTCAGAGAAAGACGTCATGGTATCGAACCATATTTTCACTTCGATTTGATACTGTACTATGAACAGGTATTCGCTGTTTCTAAAGATACAGATAAACCGTTGGACGAATGTCTGCTTAGTCAAGGGTATTATTCAGTTTTGTTACTTATCAAGAAGGTTTGAAGTTTCAAAATCGACTACGCAGACAAAAGCGCTTCGAAAATCCAAGAAAGATAAATACCCTGAACATAAAAAACGTTAAAATATTCTAAATATAATACAAATTACAGTTTAGACTCATCATATTTTTTTTTTTGAACAAACATCAAGTTACTCTCATATCAGCAAAAACAATCTATATTTGATAGCTTTTACTTATAAAATGTTATTTATGTTACTCCTACTTAAGTTAACATTTTCTATTTAGTTTTCACTGCTTAATCTCCATTATAAGAAACTATAAAAAAAACATTTTGCTTGGTCACAAAATAATAATATTAAGTCGAAGCTAAAGTTAAATTGTAAATCCTGCATTTATATGCGGTACCTACGGTGTTTATAGACCTAGTAGATTTAAAACGATGTTGTTATCAAGGAGGACTTACGAGCAATCGTATTGTATAAAATAAACATTTTGGTTTATATCAACGTCAATTTGCTCGATAATATGGTTATTTGTGAAGGCATGTAAGCCAATGTGAAGAAAGAAAGCAATAGCAGTATTACTATTCAACGTGTACCTCGTCTTAATAAGAAAACGTGTATCTAATACGGTGTTTGATATTCGCATCATCTGTGTATGCGGTGTCGTAATGGTGGGGAATCACAATATCTCGTTATAAGCGGGTGAAACAAAGAAACGAGCGCGTGTCTTGAATGCTAACTTCTCTGGAGCTGCCCCATAACAACTGAAGCTGAAACTGTATCGAAAGGTGTGCCTGCCTTTGAGTAATTATTTTTGTTGCGCAATAATATCCAATGTATTTATTTAATAACAATTTATGTTTAACATTAGACAATTCACGAACAATTCCATTTAAATAGTTTCAGACAAGCTTTCGAGTATTTATCATTTAATTAATTACCTCATTTGAAATAGTTAGGAACATTGTTCGATCCAGTGGGCTAGTGATTTGAATAAAGTAGCAGGTATTTGCATGATAAAGTCATATGTATGGATTCTGTGGTGCGGTTTAGGAGGGATATACAAGCCTCTGAAGCGAGAAATATTTGAAATATTTGGTCAATAGCACGTTCAGATTACGATAGAAATTATTTTAGGCGTGAAGCTACAATTTTATTCAAGTTCAATATTGATTAGCGTCAAAACAAGTGTCTTTGAAACGTGTCTGGTTAAATGCTTTGCTGGTACAAAATTAAAATGTAAAAAATAAATTATGCAAGTTCATCTACAAGATCATAAAGTGTTCTAAAGTCAGTGAACGTGAAAGAAAGTGACCCTATAGAAATTTAGTTTTAGAAGTCAAATTACATAAAATGCTTAAAATGTTTGAAAAATGTAGTCAGCAAACTTAATACTCAGTAATCTAAAATTGGATGCTCCAAATTTGAGCCGCAACAAGCAAAGCAATCAGTACTCGTCAAAGTGATAAATCTAATAATTCAGCGAACTTCAATTCAACTAACGCTTTTTCAACTAAGATTATGTAATACTTTTTAATGGTAATAATAACTTAAAATTATTCTTCTTCACAGGTTTGCTATTATGTTTATAATGAATGTTTCTTTTTTATATTTTAAAGAAATTAAAATGTCAGCTTTTCTTCTTTCTTCTTGCCCGTTCTTTTCAGTGTAGGCTGATTGGTTGACAGATACGAAGCGTTGGTAATTTCAGTAGCGTTGACCTTCAAGTGCCCTCCTGTGGCTTACACCGAATAAATGGCTTTGGAATTTCAAATGTTTTATTCAAATACTTAAATAATATGCTTTTGCGTTTATTGTTATTAAATGAATAATTGCTTCAGTAGGCACAATATATTTCCAACCATATAATTTTTTAATATTCGGTGCATTTCTGGGCCGTTTCTCGTTGAGGAATTCCTCCACATCTTTAAAGTCCATAATCTTATTATAATAAAATTGTATCGGACTATTAGAGAAGTTTGATTGGAATAATAATTTAAAAAATTGGCTCACATTTGCTTTAGTTGAGCTGAAAATATTAATAGAGTATATTAAAATTTGTATTAAAAAAAAATTCAAAATCAAAATTTTTATAATGCCTACTGATGTCAACAAGTACAGTTTACAAGTTTGCTGTTGTAGTCGATATTTCAATGTTTCTTTAGTAAGAAGAAAATATATTTGTAATTGTTTTAGCTTAATATTATCAGTGAATAGGGTGTACGTCACGCGAACCGAGCCCATGGTACTCCTTAACCTAATTCAGGCATTCATTTCGCCAGCTCACTCGTAAAATTTTAATAGCTGCAGGAAATGTCGGCCTTATAAGGAGGAAAAACGAAGGGTTTGTTCTGGGATCACCTTCAACGGAACAGCGTTCATCTGTTAATATCGCATTTATCACGTTAGGTTAATATACTTAAACGATATTAATATAATTTAATTATCTAATCACAATAAAGATAGCTACTCGTTTAACTCAATTTATTCATTGGTTTTAGTAACTATGTCAAGATATCCCATTTTATTGTCATGTTACGTTAATAAAGACAAATCTTAAAATAAATCCGTTCTTAGCTCATTTCTTAATTGAATTCTCAAGTTTTATGGACTGATTTATTTTAAATAGAAACATTTGTTTCACGACATTAATTCTCCTTTGAAATAGAACTGTTTCAATGAAATAATAAAGTTGTTTTATAGCTTACAAAAACTTGTAACTTTTGTGATGTGGTAATGATAAAATTGCTGTAAAGCACTTTTAAATGTCACTTTCGCGCCGTGTGATCGAATGTCGACACAGTGCGCATTCTATTGGCGGAGGAGATTTAACAGCCGCTATATATCTGGGCGCATCCTGAACCTTATACGAACCTCCGGAAGTGCCCATAAAGTGGACGTTAAAACGACGACTCTTTTTACACTTTATTATCATTGGATGTGAACGTCGGCTCAGATTCCTTCGCAATTTACCGCGTCGCGAAAGAGATACTCTCTTGTCGGACGCCTTTTATCGTAAAATCGATATAACTGATTATGGGTGCGAGGTCCGAACGTCATGGCTTATGAACTTCAATTTACTGACATCGCATCGACATTTTACTGTTCTTAACCAACTGTATGGGTACGCTTACGTCGTTATATCACAGCTGTAATTTAATGATTAGCCATAGTTATGTGACAACTCTAAATATATTAAACAGGGGGCTTCAGAGAGAGCTCTGGCTATTGAAATGTGGTGACATCTTGACTATTGTCGATTGTTAGCAATTATAATGCTAATAACGTATTGTGAGTTATCGCCGCATTGATACGCCGACGTCGGATCTTGGAGATCGAGTTACGCAAGTTTCGGCCAAGTTTTAAGACCCTGCCGAAGGCCTCTTACTAACTATCTTCCTTAACGCCTTAGTTAAGAAGCGCCTTATGAGAACTTTGACGCCGAGATTGAGGAAGCTATTACGGGATCCGTTCAGATAGATATAAGCAGGATGTCACTTCCACGCTCGACTTTGTGAAGTTGTTTACTTTGATGGTTCAAACTATCGCCTAATTTATCTGAAGAGACTGTATTTATTTATTAGATTTTATAATCGAAATTTTAACTACGTTACAATGAGATATAATTAGAAGATGTCGCTTGAACTATTTTGAAACAAAAACAAACTTGAAACAATCCGAAATTACGGTGCCGAGGCACATTCATTCGAAAAGCGTTATAGACAATTGCATTATACGAAAGAAAGGGAAGATTAAATATTATCTTGAACAAATATTTGTCTAGTGCACTACAGTTACTAGGTGGAGTTGGGCATCGGATCGGGCAGTGGTTGCATCCCGCTCTATCATTACTTCCGCTCCGCTCTCAACTGGGGCAATCGATAACGGGAGGTGGAGGGGCGAACGTCCCTCCGAGCGCGCTCGCACCCTCCTCGTGATTCGTGTCGTTGTACGCGCGCATCATTCCTGTGACAATCGCTCGACTGTCGCTCGTCTGTCGCTCGTGGTGGCTAACACTATACTGCTGCCCCTTAACTTGCAATCACAAAAAGTCACATTCACGCTGTATGAAAACCAACCAGGCGAGCCTTGTCATTAAAAGCCTATAAAACTCGTCACAGTTACTTCCAGAATTTAATTAGATTCAAAATATTAGTCGTTTTTAGTACAGATAACAACTGTCCTAAATCTTACATTAATAATTTTCCAGCGACATAAAAAATACATAACAATTTTTTATTGTGTTTGATGGTAATTGGTAAAATAATGTAAAACGAGGAAAGAAGGCACATCGCCAGAACACCACAAAAATGAAATATTACTTACGCAGACGTTGAAACCTGGTTATAAAACGTTACCTTGAGTGTATAATAAAAAACGTGCAAACTCGGCGAAATTTCGAATAGGTCCTGAAATAAAATAGAAGGGGCCAGTTCGTCCATACCTCCTCGAGGCGGAGGCGTTGCGTGGTGTCGACACCTGTTCTCGCAATCACTGCACCTCTTCTAATATTTATTACGCGTGAATATCATATGCCCTTCTTTTCCCTGTCTCTGCTTGAGAGTTGAGAGAGTCCCTGTGACCGAGGGTTTACAGTATTGAAGAACGTAAATATTTTTATGCGAACCAACTTGTATTTATGATAGCGATGCTTGAATAATATTATGTTGACTTGAAACTTTAAAAACTTTACTTTAGTTTAGGAAATACTTTTTTCAATTAGTCGCACGGGTAAAATACAGTCTGCCTAGACTTTCATTATTTATTGGTAAACGCTAACTTAAACTAAAGTGATCTGAACCTTAGCCCCTATAAATATTTAAAGGGAAAACTTTCTAAATATTAAAGATGGGGAAGTTCATGATAGGACAGGTTAAACCGGAATATCCTGGTACTCACGTTCCAGGGTAGGTTAGTTTGTATTTGATTAGAAAATCATATACTATCATATCAGTTTTAGAATATCCACTGCTAAAAAAAAATTATTAAGGTCTACTCCAAAAAAAATTATATACCTGGGAATATGTATACTATATCTTTTTTTGGATTGTGTATATGTATAACCATAAACCTGTTTATGTTTGTGATTGTTATATAAAAAATATTATTTACAATAAACAGAAACAAATACACACGGCAATCATAATATCCCAAAGGTACAAACATAGTTTATTTATAGAAACGAACGGTATTGACGGCTTAAAGTTAAGCCAAAGTAGTGATTATATTCACACGGGAGCCGCAAGGTCCTTACATTATTGTTATCTAAGCAACATTCGCTGGAATACTATATGAAAGGGTACATGGAAAGTAAAGCGTGGCTGGCGGCCGCGGCTAGGAGGGCTACAAGAACAAAAGCCTCTCGTAATTAGACCAACCGCGGCAATACATAAATAATTTGCCTCACGTACCGCTTTGTTCACGGAGAACAGGTTTTTATTTAACGCTGTTATATCAAGAACAACACTTCGTGTGCTTTTGATGGCGGTAATCCGCTATCCTTTTATCCTTACGCATACAGGTACTGCTTACGGCTACGCCTTTGTTGTTTTCACTATTAACAGTTGCATCACACGCAAAACGGGATTGCTACATAAAGCCTGAGAAATAACATGAAACCTTGTACAGTTTTAGATGCTTGTTTTAATGGTAATGCACCCTGCACTTGCATAATCTACATGCCATACATATGTGTGACCCTTTGAAAGTGAGCTGCGGGTCTTATTCGTCGAAGTCGAATTTCCACAATTATGTGTGCTGTTTTACCCGCCGTGTAATTCAGCAGGTAAATCCCAGCGTATTTATAATATACTGTGTCTACAAAGAATCAATATTGTGTATTCAATGACTTTGTGTAGTATTCTGTATACGAGTATATGTCAAATAGCTACGTTAATAAAATTGTGTAATGATGTGTTACTTCAAACTTAAATGACAGTTTGTTTAAATTAGATAGTTTTGTTTTATTAAATTGCGTACTGGAATACTGGGAATTTTTAAACAACGGTATGCCCATTTGATACCCTACAATTTCTGCCTTTGTTATTGTATTACAAAAAAAATATATAGTAAACCGAGAGCCACGAAATATTTGACGTTAAATTCAGTTACCGGTATTTTGCTTTGGTGTAAAAGGAAAAGAAATTTTAGGCTGGTCCGCTTAATGAAACAAATTTTCAGGGCGGCGACATCTAAACCTTAAGCCCTTTGTAGTGCGTTCAGCGCACTTTGGCGGCCGCTTTGTCCCGAAGCCGTCCGACCCGCGGCGCCTCTCCTTTGTGCCTCTCACAAAATATTGCTAATTGCGATTAAAAAGATACTTTTACTCCATCTGGTCACATCACGACGGGGGCTAATGCTCTCAGTGTCTTTTAACTGAGAACCAATGTTATACACCACAAATTGGTTTTATAAGAACTTTTGTAAACTTTTGTCGTCAGTCTTGACTGATATTTACGTAGGTTGATACAATACTGCATAATATTAAACCACAACCGTTTCTATAGTTAGTTTAAGTGTTGGAGAAGTTTCACAGAACACACTCAACAATAACTGAAATTTAATATTCTTTTCATAAAATATTTCACCCCCGATACAAGTTATATTACCAACGTGACCAACAGTCTATGGCTTAACAGTATTAGAGGAAAAAATCGCTACAAAATTTTATGTCCGCCTTACGACACCCCCCTAATAATGTCTGCTTAAGGGTGGCGGTAACATGGAGTACACATTTACGCTCCGTTAAACGGGGAAAGCTTTTTTCGTGTTTAGTGTCACAAAAACTGTTATTAGCTTGAGTTGTGTCACCAAGAGCCACGCCCTGGCGCAGGTTATCATTCATATCATTAAAAAAAGTAATATTGGAATAAACCTTTTTATTTCTCGAGCTATAATCTTCTGAAAGATCCAATTACTTACCAATCGTTCATAGTGCAGTGAAGCCCTTAGTCTGTTCTTGGTAATAGAAACACCGGCTAATTATAAAAGATTTGAATAAGTAGAGTTCTCGTTTCAAAGGGTTCCGTAGTCCAAACAGAGAAACCTTTGAGTTTTGCCATGAGGGGGTAATTTTTGATATTCGTGGAAATTATGCATATTTGGAAATATTTATAAGGTCTACAAATTATAAAATGAAATACATACCATTTTCTTAATAATTTATTTGTTTCTCCTCTTCAAGTATCTGGTCATATACACATTCACTGTGCATTTTACACATTCTTGATATGAAATCTAGTTTATTATAAATATTTATTGTAAACATCAAGCAATTTTAATACGTAGGTACTACTCTCTCTCAAGTCGTCTCTGAGACTTTTCTCAGATTAGATTTATTGAGACTTTCGGGGTTATAGCATTATATTGAAAAAATTGTAAAGGCAAGTATTTTATAAAGTACATATTTTTATTTAATTTAATTTTAACGAAAACTAAAAACAAGATACATTTTTGAAATAGCTGCAATTTTCATTATGAGTTCAACGGCTACAAATTATTACTAATAATTATTTATAATAATTAAAAAAAGTTTTGCCATCGGTAAACTTTACATTGTTAACTATAAACGAACACACCCACTGTAGCGTTTCTGCGTTCTGTAGTTCTGCGTTTCAGGGTATCACATAATAAAAATGATCACTTCCGAAAATAAAATTATAATCACAACGCCATCTAGATAGGCATACATTATTCTACATTGTACGGACTATGGAACCCTATACACCGCTTGTTCCGACACGAACTTGGCCACTTTGTTTCTTACTCTTATTTATAGGGACATGTCGAACTCCCTTAATGCGAGGTTTGCGTGGACGGAAATGGACATTTGTATTCAAGTTAGGAAACAACAGCAAGGCATTTTAAGTGACCCTCAGTCCATGATTAATAAAATACCATGTCAATTATTTAGATTCCAAAGCACTTTCTTCCGATAAATAAATAATGTGCTATCGGCGACATGGTAAATATAATAAACTCTATTATATTATTTATACATATAACCCATTATAACTCATATCTTACTTTGAAATATTTATTAGGATACCGAGTTACACACGACTAACACTAACCAGTAACTACACTACGCCTAGGTAGCAGTGCTGATTTTTTTGTTGCAAATCTTGCAAAGTTGTAACTTATAGATATTGCTTGCTAGTAAATTATAAAAACATTAGGCATTACTTGAGTCCGCGTGTACCATCCTCGACTGCACGGTCACTTTCCATCAGGTGAGATACAGCCATATGTGCTCAAATCTGTATAAAAAAAATGAAAATATTATTATGATTATATTGCTTGTCCGTTCTTTCACCGCGTAACAGAATTATTTTTAAAAATTACCCCCTTTGATCATATTTGAATGGTATTTAGATACAAATACTAACACTTACTTTTTGTGAGATGTATTTTAATCCTTCTATTAACGCCTAATAAAATAGGAAGTAAAATAAATAATTGTAACTTACCAAGTTCTTTCTGATTGTAACCTGTCCTTCTATTTATTGGTACCTATTATCGAACATTCATGGTAAAAATTTAAGAAATCTCACAGCCTTTTACTTCTAATATCGGTGGCTTTAATGCAAGCCACTACTAATTCCATGTTATAAACCACAACAACGGTCATCATAAGTGACCGCACCCTGTCACAACCGCGCCTCTCCGCAAGCCACTAAAGCAATGTCATGTCATTTCATGCCTAGAAATCTGTGACAAATGACACGTGCCATGTACGAACTTCACTTTACCAATATACAAACAGAACATTAAAATAACTCGTGCTGATATTAAAAAGACTACACAAATTAATAAGTTTTATTCTGACTGACCAGTTGGCTTGGTGTTTAGAGACCCTGACTGTCAAGCCGCAGTTCCTAGGTTCGATTCCCATCTGTTTGTTATGTATTTGGGTGTAAATATCGATATATGTATGTATTTAGAAAAAACAATTTTGGTATATCAGTTATCTGGTTTCCATAGTACAAGCTCTGCTTATATTGGGATCAGATGGCCATGTGTAAAAAAAGAATGTCCCAGGATATTTATGTATTTAATCCCGATGCCAAAAATCAATGTACTTATTTTGAAATCGAATAATAAAATACCTTAGAATATGCTGTTGTTGATGCAATAGTGTTGTGCGTATACCGTTGTAATTGTTGTTAAAAAAAAGTTGCTAAATATAGTGATAATAATTATGGTATAGGTTTTAGGTTTTCGTTACGAGCGTGTTATAAATCTAACGATTTATTTATTATTACATATTTAGGAGTTATCGCTAGCTGATACTCAGTGACTTGGAAGTCGGTATATAATATGAAACCAAATAAAATGTAATAGAGTGGGCGCACGCGGCTCGGGCGGGCGGAAGTGACGGCGCGGCGCGGGCGCGGGCACGGACGCGGGCGTGGACGCGGGTGGCAGAAGCACGAGCGAGATGAGCGGTATTAGTTTTCGCCACATTGAACACGGTGTGGGATCCAACTTATTAGGAGATGTGATCATGCGAATAATACTCGATTCATACGTTTTATTACGTTAGGGTATTGGTTTCCCGCGATACTGTTCGTTTTATTTCAAAATTAATATCTTTCAGACATTCCGATAAAGAATTCTATTCCATTTGAGTGAGGCTAATCGTTCGGCTGACGCTGAAATACGCAACGATATTGTATCCCATGTTATTGAGAATACGGTGAGGATTTATTCGATCGTTATTTTAACTTTATAACATACCAGCTTCCGCCTCGTGGATTTACTCGTGTTACCGAGGGATTTAATATTTTCCGGGTTGAAAAGAATTCAATATTAATCCAGAACATAGTTTATCTGTATGCCATATTTTCTCTTAATGCCTTTAGCTTTTCAGTTTGGATTTTGTCACCCAATTAAGGATGTTTATGGATTAATATAGTATTTAACATTTATAATATTAGGAAATGGAAAGCTTAAAAAATGGTAAATGTGCTAATATGCTGTTTATGACAGTGACATGACAAGAGAGTATAAATAAATATCCTGGGACATTCTTTACACACGGCCATCTGATCCCAAACTAAGCAGAGCCTGTACTATGGATACCGGTTTTTTTTAAAGACATATATACATACATCTGGGTGAGAATCGAACCCGTGACCTTCGTCAAAGTCGCTAACTACCAAGCCAACTGGCCTGACAAATTAGTAATCAATTTGAAATAACACTTGATAAAACCATACAATAAAGACATCTAATACTTTTCCTTACAATGTACGTACATGACATTAAGTAGGTAGGATATATTTAGATCTTCCAGGCATCGGCTGCCTAATAATCATGTTACCATAAAACCTGATAAATATAAGGTACCTACACAACATATGGCTTAGTATTTCGACATCGTCTCGCTGATTCTGATTATGTAGATTCCTTTACAGAGGAGATTTTACGCAAACATACGAATGAAGATCGAATCAGATATGCATGGGATCAGTTTCTTATACTGGGGAAAATATTCCGTAAATAAACTTACAAGGAACATATTTTTGTATGCCGATGTTATTCTGTGCTTTTTTTGTCAACAATGCTACCTAAGATGGTAGGCAGACGATTGCGTTTACATAATATAGGCAGGTAATCTGTAAAGTAGCTGTTGGAACAAATATTTCGAGTAGTAGAGCTCTTAGTGCAGAGTTCGTCCGGGGAAGTACTACCACCTTACCCGTAGTGCACTTGTGTTACTGTGTTTCGGTTAGAAAGGTAAGGGGGCCGGTGAAATTACAGGCACATGAGACTTAAACTTCACGTCTCAGGGTCGACCACGCATTGGCGATGCCCCTAGTCTTGCAAATGTCCACAGGCGGCGGTGACCACTTACCATCAGGTGGACCGTCCGGTTGTTTGTCGGCCCATGTGGTATAAAAAAAATATCCGGTGTCATTTTTGACACTGCTATCTGTAAACTAAATCCAAAGCAGAGGTTGTAGTATGGAAACTAAATATAGTGGAAATCGAACATTACCCGCGGCATAACAAGAATATAAAAATAAAGATTCTCAACCATTTATTTGAATGTAGCGAATACACTGCTGTCTTTGGTACAAGCACATGTTTATACATACAAGGTAGGTGCACCTGTGCAGAAAGCAGCAATTTCTAGACATCTTCAATATAACGAGTTACCATATAATAAGCATTTCCTTTCCTGTAAATTTATAGTCTGTCTTCGGTGAAAGCAGACACGATTTTCAAGAAATTAGTTATTAACTACAGCTAGTCTAAAATATGAAAGAAATAATTTGTCTTGTGTGAATATTCATTTTACTTTTTACTTAAACATGTCTATTTATATGAATATTATAGTAATTCTTTTTATTTCTTCAAATAATTACTTTAATCATTCAGGGCGACCGATAATCTACATTCCAAGAATAATAGTTACAATATCGATGACAGCGCATAGTACTATACCGAGACAAAAGACTATGAAAATATGCAAAACAACTGAGTTTGGCCAGTTGTTCGACTTTTCGGTATATGCAGCAGATCTTTATTAACCAGCTAAGGATACTAGACTCCGTTGCAACTTGTTATCTAACCTAAACGCTACATTAAAGTACGACAAATTTACAAATCCTGCTTCATAATATTACATTTATAATATTTGGTATGTTAACAGTTTCACACGAGCTTCTTTTCCTAGAATAAAACTTAGATCATTAAATATGTGGATAACGCGTGAGTTGCACATGTACATAATTGTATTTAGATATAAGACCTACAAAGTAATTTGCTTGTGTAATTGTTTGTTTTCCCTAATAAAATAAATAAATAAATCACTATTAAAAATCGGTCCGGTTGACCTAAAAATGAAGGTGGACGTAGAAGGATCTTAAATTTAATACTCTAAACATACTCACGGCTTTCTTTTTCAAACGAATTGGTTTGCACGGCAAAAGAAAGTAATCATAGTGACCCACCATTTGTGTATAAAATCATTAGTTCTCATTGGTTACGGCTCACGTGTAGTGAGGTCCCAAGAAGAGTCCACCTCAAATCCAATCGAGTAAAGTGCGCGGCTGCTACATCTCCCTGGACTTATTTAGCTGAAACGTTTGGGTTGTTGACAAGAGTTGTTGTCTATCGGTGTATAGCAATATTGAGTAGAATTTCCCACCGTATTTACATAATAATAGTTTAAATAAATAAAAAAAACAATAATTGAGTTTCTTTCCTGGGCAATAGAAACAGGTGTTTTATGTCAAAATGCGAGAATAGTAATTATAAAAGTTTATATCGTACCACATGTTCGTTTCTAGACTACCTGTTCGTTCTGATCCTATTTGTTCAAGCAACTAAACAGAAACAAAAGTTTAACTATAATGTGTGCTCAGTTCTCAAGTAACTAATGGATGGTAAGTTTCCGTAGGTACTTAAGCGGCCAATTCTTGCGGCGAGACTACTTTCTGAGTACACATTAGTGGGTACTGTTAGGTGCTTTCTTGGCTAAATCTTAACTATCTACTTAAGTCAGTGTCAGGATGAACACGCGAACGAATTGAATAAGCCTCTCACTCTCTCCTCGCTTCCCTTTATCTGCTTTCATTACATGAGCTTCGCTCTGAAATTCGGTTCAATTACTCAGTAATTTGGTGAATTGACGTGGCATTTTATCAGCTTCCTCGCATGTTTTGTTTGGAGTGAAGTAATTTTCCTTCTTTATAATGTCGTAAAAATGCTTTTTAGTGTCAATTTTACTGCAAATACGTTAGTGAGGGGCCGAGGATGTTAAAAATATGCATGTCCTTGTGGGAAAATTGTAATAATGATTTATTATAAAGTTCAGTGACCCTTTTATACTTTCAACTGTGTTTATTAGCTTGTTATGTTGGTACGGAGTTGAATTAGCTTGTTAACATCGGCTACATGATCTGGCATTATTATTTAATTAACACGATAGCAATCCTAGTATAATGTAAACTAGCAAACACTTGAATCATTGTTTAATTAGTTAATTAATATAATAACAGTAGCCATCATTAAAATGTTTTGCCAATAAACTTCCAATAAGTGTTGGCTTCATTAAGCTTGCCTTGCCGAGTAGCAGCTCAGACTAGATTTGACAAATATTACGTGTTATGGAAACGACTTGTGTAACTGCATCGTAAAATAATTACGACAGTGCATTTTCTTTTAACAGAACCATAATTAATAGTTTCAACGACTGTCGGTATGTGTGTTCAAATAATGTTCCATAAATACCTACTTAATTTCTCGAACAATGTCGATTTGGGCAATGTTACTTCATTTTTGCGAAAAACTGACCAATGAAATGTCAGTATCCCACAAACTCTCCCTTCAAGTAATAATATAGAACACCGCGGTGTCCTCGTAAAAATATGTTTAATGACGTCATAAAGATTCGATATGTTCGCGCGGCGGTACACTGAAAGCCTGCTCTTACTGAAAGTGTACATTATATGTATCTATAAATCCGTGAGCGTTCCATTTATTACCATAGCTCTATCGATAGTATCGTTAAATATTTAGTGCTACCATTGTACTTTATAATATTAGACAGACGTAAAATTACGACCGCACGGGGAATTATATTCGTTAATACTAAAGTAGGTATGCCATAATAAAATACTCGACCTTTCATTAACTGCTTAAATAGAAACTGTTCAAACTACTTACTTTAATATAATATAATGTTAGAATATAATAACTACAATAGAACTTTCACAAAGGCAGATTTTCCCATTGAATTGTCTCGAAATTTCCCCAAGCCCTACAGCTCCCACCCCCGCCCAACCCCGGCGGCCCCGTCTCCTCTGCGCTATTAACCGCAAGTTTCGTTATTAGCGACTGTGTTGGAAAGTTATAAGGGAATCACCTTCATTTAAGTTGAGATTAAATTCTTACTCTGATTGAATAACCGCGCGTCATTAGTTGCGTTCACGATGCGAGAGGTTCATGCTTGAATTTAGATTTAAACCACCATTATAATAATTATAAACATTGTTTAAAGCGGCTTTATGAGTTGTTTTTCATGGAAGTTTTTAAATTACAGGAGCAAGCTACCTATATCTTTATTACAAGTTTGTTTTGGGGAATATAATGATTAGGTATGAGCTCTGAGTTTTGTTAATGTTGTGTACATTTGTTTTGAGAATTGGATATATCAGAGATGTGCTCTAATAAAAAAAAATCATCACCCTACGTTCTCGTGTGTGTAATCGTGTTCGAGAACATTTATCGGTCTCAATTTAAAAAAAAAGTGTGTCTCACAGCAAAGAGTCGTAGACTTTATGAATGATGACGGTTTTATAATTTTATTGACTAAAAATATGGTCTGTATTCTACAGTAGGTATCAAAAACACTAACTAATCTGATGAACTACAAAACATATGTAATCTAAATCAACTCTTCGTGAACTTCGTTTATTATATTATACTTTATCTTTTTTTCTGAATTTTGGGCCTTAAAATTTCAAATGAAAGAATTAGAGCTCACACACTTTTTACAACTTTAGGCGGTATCTATGTAGAGAACTACCTTACAAATGTGTTTCTACATCACTATCTATCACAATTTGTTGTAAAAAATCACTATTTGATATTTGACAACATTGCAAAAGGTTCACTTGCTTATGTGGACTGTTTTTTTTAAAAATCAGTTACATATATGTGCCATCGCACCAATTTTCGCTATTTCATTACACCATCGATCAAAAACACCTACCTTCCAAATTCCCCACTTTGAATAAAATAAATGTGAAATATGGATAAGTGGGCATATAAATGATGATAATGAAAATAAAGGAATATTAATATTGTATTTTAAATGACACAAGACAAAGAACAATATGTAACACACCACAGGTCCGTCTTTTTTGTGGTAATGTGTTCTACCAAAAGAACCTTTATGAATACTATATGAGAAGACAGGTATTTTTCCAAACAAAAACGGTATAGAATCAAAGTCCACATGTCCGCTGTTGCCTACCTTAATTTTCCTTCACGGGTCACGCTCTGAATATCAAAAACGTTAAGGACATCAGCTCTACCTTGGCTTTACAGAACAGGATTTTTGTACAAATAATTTACAGAAATAGGTACACGCCGTTTTTGCTCTATAAAAATATATTAAATATTACTTACCGTAAGGAATTTGAAAAGGATATCAAAAATTTTATTGACAGTTCTTATACGGTTTTTTACTAGGTGAGTCGTTACTTGTTGTCCTGCCCAAATTTCAATTTTGTGAATTATTAAAGATGTGAATCTTACAAATCTACACTGATGAGAAGAAAGAGGGCATCCTCACCACGATGTAGCTTACTACTTCCGTTTTATGTATTGCAATATAATACCTATAGGTAGGTACACAAAAATAAAATAATGTTTTACTTTCAACTAATATACCAATATTATAAAGAGGAAAGATTTGTATGTAAGTATGTTTGTTACTCTTTCACGCAAAAACTACTGAACAGATATATATCCCGGAAAAATGTGATATCCCTCGGGAACGCGGGCAAAACGGCGGGGGACAGCTATTTCCAATAACTTAATCATACAAAGATTTAACGTATTTGAGATCTCCTTATATAATAAGTAATAGACTAAGCCTATCGTATTTCTATCGGCACTATTGGAAGAGACTCAGCTAATGAGAGCAACATTGGTATCAGCTGCTAAGATTGTCGAGTGTTGTCCTGTTTCAATGTTCACTTACGCTACTCCCGGCTTAAAATAATAATAATAAATAAATAAAAATGCGTTTATTTCATCTCCACAAATTACAACATTAGGGATACAAAAATTGAGCAGAGTTTTACAATTGGTAGGTCTAGGTAGTAGGTACTTATTTTTAACATTTATGAAAACCATGACAGATTTGATCTGTAATTTGTGGGAGATCTGGAGTCTAAACTAAGCCTAGGCCTGTATTTTAGCACTCAAGGCCCCCCAAAACTCTAATGTCACAAATTGTCAAGTAAGTAGTTAAATAAATAATAAATAATAAATAAATAAATAATGAGTAATAATAGTAAAAAGCCTTTAACACTTCCGTTCATTTAGCATATAGCTCTCGCGCTCTACTCAGGTCAGCCAGAGAAGAGGCTGGAGGGGGAAGGCATAGATGTTATCTCCGGGAGAACTCGGATCCGTTGTTTGTCTATTAACATAGTTGAAAGTATGTTGTTTTACATCGAGTGCCTCAATTATAATGATAAGTCAATTATAACGTCTGGTTATGTTGTCAAGATATTAAATTAAATTTAATGTGTAGGAAACGCTTATGGAAATGGTTTTCCGTAACGTTGTTGAGAAGCCAACAATGCCAGCGTAATTTTGCTTATTTCGGCTTAAATTACTTGATCTCGTTTACGGCCCTTTGAAGATTGTACCAAGTTTTCGCAAAGTTTGTGTCTAATTTATTGTTTACCGTCACTTTATTCTGTTTATTTTACGTAAGTTAACTGTGTAAAACATTTATGAATTAAAAGTAATTAGGAATTTAACTTGGAATTTATAAACGAATAAATCTTTTTGTTTGATCATTGACGAAAAACTATATAATGAGCCGCACAAAATAGTTTCTTGAAAATCATTATAGAGTTTGGTTAACCAGATTCGAGACTGGAGTGCGTTGTAGAGAAATATATTTTTGAATACTTATATTACATATGATAACTTTGTAGGCTTTCCTTGTTTAAATAACAGTACCTGGATGGCCGAGAATTGCTCGGGATTTCTTTACTAACGTGACTTCTACCGTATTCTCTTATTTTAAAGCACTGTCATATATACCTAGATACGAATTAGATGCGATCATAAAGGGCGTATCTTTAAGTGTAAGTGCTTTTACCTCTTATGGTATTGTAGCAGTTTTCATTGCCTAAAAACACGGATTAAACGACATTTTCTGAAAATGAATCCTAGTTAGATCGATTTAACGCCCCCGAAACATAGCATGATGAAATTTAGCATGCAGGGGGCATGCTAAATTTCATGAAAATCGTTGGAGGCGTTTCCGAGATCCTATATCCTGTATAAACAAGAATTGCTGGTTAAACGGTATTAGAGTACCTAATCGTGATCATGAAAGCAGAGACCATGCTCTTAAGGTTTTCCATCATATGTATATATGCTTGGGAATAACTCTGGTTTTGAAATGATTTTATATAAATGGAATCATAGTTAGACTGAAGTTTGTACTTACGTAATATAAAAATATTAAGTTACTTTAATAATGAACTGTTGCATAATGAAACATTTAACATATTACATAAGTACCTGCAGCTTCATGAAATTACAAGAAAAGTCATATAAGTATACAATGTGTTTAGAATGACTATGAAATTCGTTTTCGAATTTAGGGTTTTTGGGGTCTGGTTCGGTGAATATCAATAAGTAGTCCTTAATAGTGTAGTAAGTCTATATCATTTCTTTAACACATTAAAACACAGTGACAAAGTAATAACAAATAAATTGACCATTTTAAACAAGGACGTGAACCAGACTGGTACAAAGTCTCGTAACAGCGTTCGATGACGCTGACACAGTATGCATGTGGGAACTATACATAATAGGTACATATTATATTCACAATGTTATATCATGTGTCCCTACATCGATATTTGAAAACTAGTAAAAAGCAATTATTAAACTGACCAAAAGCCACCAATGTCAAACAAACACAATAGCCGGGTTAAAAGTGTAGGTACACGCTAGCACGTTCCACCCTAGTGTCCATTTGGTAGCAAAGCAACGACATTAATGGCTGGTGATTAATGGGTTCACTCGTTAGGTTTCTTGTTTGAACAATAATTAGTTTGTGTGGAACTAAATCTGTGAGGAACATTTTTGCTTTACTCGCGCGCGTCGTCGCGAGGAAGCACTTCCATTCCATCATAACTTTGGAAACTTATCTTAGTTAGGGACGATCAATTTTCATTTTCCGCCGATTACGAAATTTTCTTCAAGATATAGTATGCTCGCTATATAACGGTGTTAAGATGATATACTACTAATTGATGTAAGTTGAAACAATTTATATGATAGATACCTTAAGTTTTCTGTGTAAAGATTTAGTCTGAAACAGATAAATGTGTAACTTTCAAGTGAATATCAGAAAAATCCATAACAAAGAAAAGTAACTAGCTTATTTTTTTATTATTAGATATTCATATTATTATTGTTTAATAATTCTTCACTTCTGCGATACAACACAGGTTTTGTCAGTGAGACAAAATAAATATTTTGTAATAAATCGGAGATCGTTTTTAAAAAGAGTAATTGCTGAGTTTATTGCCGGCTCTTCTCAGTAAAAAACAACCTTCCGAACCGGTATTAGAATCTGACTATTCATAAGTGCTTGTAAAGGCCTATTTGAATAAAAATATTTGAATTTGTTAGAAATGAAAATAGTAGGTATTATATATAACAATAAATAAGCGTCTGGAGTTGCATGAAAAAAATCGTTATTCGAAACCATGGATTAGCAACCATATGCTGATTAAGTAATGAAATGATAATTATATACACGATAATCACAAAGTTCTAACATACGCTAAACATTATTTCTTTCCCTCTCTTATTTCATACATATGTTTCGTAAGCAAAAAGGCAATAATAATTGGCATTCTGTAAAAACTATCCGAGTTACTTAGTGACTAGTAAGTGCTGAGAAGTTTGTGTAATTAAATAAGTGAAATAAGAACTTTAAAAATATTAGCGTACAACAAACAATTCACAGTAAAATAACCTTACAAAATACAACACCAATAATTGTCAAAAGTTTTTAAAGTTTTTCTATTAAAATAATGAAAATAATAATATTGCACTAATTTATAGAACAATGCAGTTCTATTCAAATTTTGAATTTATACTATTCACCCTTTTTCAAAAAGAGTTATGTATTCCTGTTACCTACATACAAAAAGTTTTTATTTATCTATTTAAAGGATCGCCAACAAATGATACACAGTTACTATAAAATAAAGGATATTACAATAATACATGCCTTGTGCTCATTCAGTTATAGGCAACCACAACTAACACAAGAAGTACCAGTACAGTTAACGTAATGGTGATATTAAAATGTAAAATAATAAAAATATGAAAGTGAGCAGAACAAAACTAAAATTATTAATTTTTAACCAATGGTTAATAGTGTAGCGATATATTAATACTCATAACTCTGTAATTTTAGATGTTCTTAAATTATGTAAAATCAACTATCAATATTATTATTAGAGTAGTAGAGCTCTTAGTGCAGAGTTCGTCCGGAGAAGTACTACCACCTTACCCATTTCCGCCGTGAAGCAGTAGTGCAATTGTATTACTGTGTTTCGGTTAGAAAGGTAAGGGGGCCGGTGAAATTACAGACACATGAGACTTAACAACTTCACGTCTCAGGGTCGACAACGCATTGGCGATGCCCCTAGTGTTGCAAATGTCCATAGGCGGCGGTGACCACTTACCATCAGGTGGACCGTCCGCTTGTTTGTCGGCCCACGTGGTATAAAAAAAATATATATCGATATCACAATGTAAACTGTATGACTCAAAATTGCGACACACTCCACAACCTATTTTATTTACCCTTGCAATTCTTTTTCACTACATTACTGCCCCTCCCTGCATATTTCAGTCTTGTGTCCCAAGAAAACAGCGTAAATTAATTATGAAACATCGTATCTTACGTAATGAATAACAAGAATCCACCAGATTTGTTTTCATTTCTTCCGCTTCAGTCACGTATTTACATATTACACAAACGGAAGACCTCCGTAATACATTTGCAAGATGATAAACAAAATGGAATAGGTACGGGAAGTTATTATTTACGAAATTTCGAAAGTTGTAACAAGAGAATCATACCATCGTTGTATATGAACTGCACTATTTCATTTATTATGTCGTCGTGAAGTTATTACGTAAATGCACTTATATATAATTATAAGATGTTTTTTTTTAATTAAGAACATTGTAACCATAATATAAATAATACTTGGTCATCTGATCGGCTCTGAAACTAAGCAGAGCTTGTATATGGTAACTAGAAAACTGATAAAGTAACCATTTTAAGTTTATAGATTTTTACACCTAGCAAACAGATGGTTCATGCACTCTCACCATTCAAACCACGAATTGTGGCTCCGGCTCATATCACTCAACGTTTGGATTATTTTGCATCATTATTGAAGATAATCCATCTGGCACCACCTTTAAGTTCGTCGTGGTCACTAAACACCTACCCGTGTGTTCCTTCTAGGCTGTAAATAGGTCGCCAACACAATGATATTATCAACTACAATAAGCAAGGTGACCGGTTATTATAATCACGTGGACAGCCGTTCTAATTTCATGAGTAGGTTTTTCATTTACTTCAGACTATTATAATCATACAATGCGATACAATATAAAAATATGCGGTATTGTTCACACCACATAAAAATAAAAACAATACTTACAAACCGATACAAAAATAAATAGTGCAAACAAAACAGGGAGCCTTATTACTGAAACAATTTCTACCAAGCAACCTAGGGTATTGGGAAATATATAAAATAAACATACTTCTTCAAATAAACTTCCTTTAGGATAGGTAAAAATAATACAATAAACTACGTCTTTTCCAAAGAGGAAACTCCACCTGCCTCCATAAAATCCACACTGAAATTCTTTTACGGAATTACACCTACTCACATAAACATCAGCCGGGTACTATAACAACGTAAATAATTCATTAGATAGTTGCGACGACTTCGAAAATAATAAGAAGCGCCTGTTCCTTGTGAAAATGTATGGTGTCCTGTCCGAGTAAAGAAGTGGCAACCGAGAGGCGTTCGGTCTTCTATCGAACATCCATCATGCTCAAAGGCCGCACTCGGCAGATTGATCGCCGGCGCCGGCCGCACGCCTGTACCGGCACAAATATAGCGAAGGAGAGGAAACACTGAGACAAAAATGGTGAGAGCAAACAAATGCGCTGTCGATATCGTGACAGAAGGATTGATAGTTTAGCGCCCGTCTCTGTCGTACTGGTTGTACTGACTCTCGACCCGCACAATCGCCTCGAGTTCACGCCGGAACAAAAACACCCCATCCAATGGTCACCGTCAACATGGGAAATTTATTTATAGGCACAAACTTTTTTTTAAAAAGCACGATACAAATGGCTCTAACTTTTTTACGCACACACGGTTAGCTAGGTACCGAATATTTGCGTTATATTCTTATATTCTTAAGTAATAAAGGTAACTATATTTGTCAAAATATTGGAGACTAGCTTCCACCCCGCGGTTCCACCCACCCCATCCAGAGAGTTAATGCTTCATCCATCAGTCACCATTCAATCACTTTGGAAAAATGTTGTGTTCTATCCGTGAAATAGTTTTTCTAATCGAATCATTAGTTTTGGAGATTACCTTTATACCCAAACTTTACCTCTTTATAATATTAGTATAAAAACAACAAATTATTAATTACAAATTAAGTGCTTATAGCTACGTTACATTGTTTCAGAATTCGTGATGTCAGAAGGAGGCGGTGGCACGTACCCAGCGCGGTCTCCGATGTCAAGCTCAACTACGGGTCACTCCAGCTCTAGTCATCACAGGTAACATTAGCACATAACATCGAACACTTTCAACTTTATTCTGACCTACCAATGATATTGTATCTCTCTCGGGAGCAATTTTTAATTTTGTATTTGTTAAGACTGAATGACAAACTAGCGATTAATATCAAAGTTACATCTATATTCCCAAAACCATTATAATTTCCACAATTTAACGAGATTAAAAAAGTTCATAAAAGGGCCAATACTTCAACAAAAGCTTTTACGTAATAGAGTCACAGAATATGCACATAAAAGCCCGCAAATTTAATAAAGACATTTTTTGCTATAGAGTGCCCTATCTAAAAACCTTTATTAATGCACTTATATTCTAAAATTTCCTTTGAGCTGCTCAAACCCTCCGAAATTAATCTTAGCTTTCATCAAAAGGATCGAAAATACTCTACATTCCAACCTCATATTGAATGGAGAAGCGAGCAACGAGGCAACAAGACAAATTTTGACGTGTCAGATTTAATAAAGGGCAGTAGTAGGGTCTGTAATTAAATATATTATAATATATTGAATAATTTCGTAGGCCAGTAATGTGTGTGGCTCGTGCTATTTAGTACTCTGAAATAAAGAATCTCGGAGCTAATAAAAAATTGATGGATTCGCCGGCCGCCGGCCGCCGCAAGCAAAAGTGCCTGTGACGGTCCACATTAATTTAAACTTATCCGTGAGAAAATACTTTAAACTTTTAGAATTGAGAATGTACTGTAATTTACATTTTTAATCCTAGTTTTGTTTACTTCGCTTTATTTAACCTCAAGCAAGGAGAATTAGTAGCTTCCTTAATTAATGATGCATTTTTTGTTAGATTTAATCAAAAACTTTTCTAGTTAAGTAAAGTGAGGCAAGCGATTAAGCAGTTAAGCTTTATTTTTATCTTGTTTCGACAATCAAGATCAACAAGCATTATCACAAAACAATTTTGTTTAACATGTATTATATAAAACTAGCTTCCGCCCCGTGGTTTTTCCCGGGTTCTCAGAATAAAGTTAAGTAACTCCATGCAAAAACTCAGCAAGAAAGCCTAAATAATAAGGAGTTCTGTAAGTCTAAATACCTGACTATCTGTTTTTTGTTTAAGGAATATTTATACCGAGTTTTAGGCTTATCCACTAAAGTAATACGTTTTCATCAAACAAATGTCACCACCCTAGGGGATGACATTAGAATGTCGTCTAGTACATTTTATTATTTGAAACAAAAAGAAGGTGTTTAAAAATAAACCTGAGATTCGTGTTTCTATGATTCTAAATTCAAACAAACATAAGTGTCAAGTAATTCAAATGATAACGTTTTTTCCCATATAAATTATACCCCTGTAAAGGGTGAATCTCTAAAAATCTGAAATACCTATCTTTATATTTTTTTTTTGTTTTAATGTTAAATTCTACTTTGCTTGCCTTTCACATATTAGATGACAGAGTTTCATACAAACGTTCATCCTCTATTTTATTCCTTTAGATGAGTTTCTCAAAATCCTTTCGGAAATTACGCCTATAGTATAAAAAAATATTCTTTAAAAAATCTTCTAATATCAGTGGCTGGGTCTTCATAAGTCAGTCAGTCGCGTCATAGCCTTAAATATATAAAGATCACTAGACTGCTGAATATTTTAGCAAAAAGGCGACAATAATAGTTTCTATGTTCAATACCTAATGTTGTTTTTTGCTTTGGAAACATATTAGTCAACTCAAAACTCGAGCAAAGGAGTGTAATAAACAAAATGCCATCAGCAAGCGACTGTCGTAAACTGCATACTCTTCGACAAAGGGAATAGAAAAGTGTTGCCTGCTCAATGAACTTACAATCCGTCCCGCGTTGCAGTGTTAGTAACTAAATTTACTGCAATTTTTACGTGAACTGTATATTTAATTGTGATATACCTATAGTTGCACTTCTTATACGACTTTTATTAGCTATTTTATTTAAGTGAAGCATGATTTGGTGAAATTTATTCTAATACTTAGTTTATCAAATTTTGGAAGTATTATTAGGTTATGAACGCTTTTATGAATTGGTCAAGTGTAATTAGGCGCACATAAGAGCGTACTTTGTATTAAACTTTTGTAGGTAGATCAAATTTTATTCTTCAATGTTGCCCTGCTACTGTTACATTACGCTTTGAAGAGTTTTGTACGAAAAACAGAATTGGTTGATATAAGAAAGCAAATTGAGTCAAGCTATTCACTACCTCCTCAAGGTGATCGGAAACAAAAATTATAAAGCACACAAATCAAAATGTTACCAAACACGCGAACATTCAGAACTGCATGCATTATAACTTCACCTAAGCGGCGCGGGCGGGCTCCTCCCCCGTGACGTCACAATTTTATGTAATTAACGTTCCCCGTGCCGTACCTAACGTACTCGTAGTTAACCGGACGTGTTACGTCGCCATACACCGCTTCCGGCGTTATCCGAATACATTAGGTACGACCTACGTGCTTTGACTTAGTGAATATCCGTTCGTTAACGTCCTTCCCTCGAGCTTTCTCACAGCATAAGCTGACCCCGATAAAGGCCTTCGATAACATTTGATATTTGTTCTCCGTTATGCGATAATGTAACCCAGGTGTATTGAAATCATAATATTGGTAAAAGTTCACGTGATGAAAAGCTATTGATTGGAATAGATCAATTTGACTGGCCTACACCAAAGGCACAGAGGAGTAAAGAAATTATCTGTGCTACAGGTGTGCTTAACACACATTAAATTGACGTTAAATTCCCAACAAAAGCAAAGGCATCTTGATCTATTATTCTATACTATTTCAAATTAGCTATAGATTGAACATAACATATGAATACAGTGTGCTCACAGATACTGCACTAGGTCCATAAACATCGCAAATTTTTTTCGCGGCTTGCGTTGCATTTTTACCTTTTTTGTAGTAAAATTTTAAAATGAATCGAATTTCTTCATTAGATTCCCACATCTTGGCGGTACGAAAAACAAATGCAAATCACACATTTTCCTAATTTGAATTTGGAATTATGTTCTTTAAAATTTAAACTTTCAATGATACCAAGACCAGCCAGATACAAATAGTATAGCCAAAGAGATTTTATTACAAGTTCATACATACTATAATGCGAAAAGACTTTTCCCCAACCTAATATATTATAATACTGATTTATCTAGTTAAAAATTTTGAGAATGATAATAGGAGCAGCAACAAATTCGGCGAACAAAATGTGCCCTAGATTCAAACCTCTTCATTAATAATGGGACCATTTATCCAGTATCCGATTTGCCGGTAAAAACAACGTCCGATGGCGACGTATGCAACGTAGAGGCAAAGGCAGGCAAAGACCAGTGCGTCCCGTCGCGCGCGCCACCGAGACATGGAAAATGCTTTAGTGAATCTATTTACCGCCAAAACCACTCAACTACTTTTTGTGGTGTGAAAACCGTGCAACAAAATTTTGTTTCAAAAAACGGTGCGGCACGTATCTTTTAGTACTAGTATAGTTTTTAGGTGGGATAGGATTTTTGTGGGCTGTTGAGCGTTCTTTACATTTATTACTCATAGCACGGGAACTCGCAGGAACAGCAGATACATTAAGTCTAAATAAATAATATTTATTTATAGTTTCTCAATAATAAGATTTTATCTATATTGTCATTTGGGAGTGCTCATCTGCACTTTCATCGCATTTGTCTTGGTATTCATTTCTAGTTTTGTTTTTCTGTATACATATGTTTTGAGTTACAACCCAGCTCTATATGTGTTATTCCTTATTATGTGGTAACCTTTTGGTTGTAATTTGTATTGTGTATCCTAAATAAATAAATAAATACCATATTCTGTGTCAATTCTTTTAACGTCAATTTGTTCCGCAACTGAGTACCTAGGCAGAAAGAGACAAACACATTTACATTTATTACATTAGTTAGATCGTAAGTTATGATTATTTTAGTTCCCAAAAATCTTACAAAGCTTTAGAGATTACATACGTTGAAGGGCCTTTACTAAAATGTGATATTGCCAAAACACTAACGACTATTTAATAATACCTTGTCTTGTATAACACCAATAGGACATTCCGTACCGCAGATCATTAATATATTACAGGGGTTAGACCCTACGACCCTGTCTGCGTACAATTTTGCTTATTCACGACACAGCAACGATATTGCCAGAAGCGGTAACTTTTAAATTGAATATAAATAATAAATGTATAGTCTGTAGCTAATGACTTTTTTGATATAATTTATTTAACACATATGTTAAATATTTTATTAACATTATTACCTTAATTAATTCAGTACCTCTTTGATGTAGGTATAGTAATATTTTTGATCTGTTGCTAAAACATATCTCTAACTTATCAAGGGAGTTTGGGGCTACGATAGAATACTCTGCCATCATTAACCACGGAAAAATATATAGACGGAGACCTACAAGGTCGTGAGACCTGATAATGAAGATGTCAAATTTGATGTGACTCAATCTCCCTGGGTGGACAAATTCATGAGCTGGGTCACCACGGCTTATCTTGCAGTAGAAGAGCTGGGAAGCTTTAACTCAATGGTTTGATCGGCTTGTCACCGGTATCCAGCTGTTTTAGAAAGTAGCGGCCTAGTATCTACGTGATGATGGTATGAGACACGATGGTATGTCATTAGAGCCTGTAAGATATACACTGACACTTCCTACTGTCCAAGCATCTCTGTAGCCCCCATGGCAACGATGCAAGACTAAAAGCTACAATTATGCTGATCTACAAAGAATTATCATATTTACGGAGTTTGGGGTTGAAACTTTAGGGCCTTGATTGAGTACTGTAAGCGGAACAGTAGTTCAAATTGGTTTCATAATCAAAGGGCTGTTACATACTTTGGATTAATGGAAATAAGCACACAAAGTTCACAAAAAATATTCTCTGGGAAAAAAATATGTTTCGGTAAATTCGTTGAAATTGTAATCGATGTATTCTATACTTCATGTAACTTTGTACATAAAGTTTTAACTACACCAGTTCAATAATTCGTCACAAATATAACAACAAAAATAAGCTTTTTTTATAAACTTCCAAACTTGTCGAGTTTCGCAAAGTTGTTACGTAAATGTCAATTCACAATTTGATATTACTTACGTTGGGTATGTCTTTACAGTGTATCAATTTATGTTTGACAACTCTTTCAAACAAATTTATTTAGGTATCTAATCGTATCTGTGTATACAATGTTTAAAAAAATATTCACAAATTTGCATCGCTTTTTTATATTCACAACTATTTAAAAATGCGATAAATCAATCTCAAATTCGGCGTGACTAAATTAAAAAATATGATCACTGAAAAATTCGACGTAATTATGTACTTATGATATGTTTTTTTATATGTTTATTATTGTTATTATGGATGGCTTTGTCTTTGGGCAAACATGTTTAGTTTATATAACGTGAGCATTTATTTTTTTTGGTCAGAGAGGACACAATACATAAAAAACTGGCTTTTAGATAAGGTCTATTATAATATTGAGGAGCAATACAAATACACTAGTACTTATAGTCATTTATTGTGTTTAAGTTGTTTTTATAGCATCTATGGCATGTTTTTTGGCTTCTGTCACATATTGCTAGTGTAAAAATATATAATTACGAGGTTTACGAAAGCGGGAAATTTTTGCCCTCGCCGTGGACAGCGGGACAGACTGCCTGAAAACCGGACTGTCCCACCCAAAGCGGTACTTATGGTCACTTTAAGTATGTAGTACTAAATAATTTGGTACACAGGCTACTCAAGCTACTTGTAGGATTCGAACTCATGACCGACATCCGACATAATATCCACTAAGCTTTTGATCAATTAAAGATCTAATAATATTTCACCACTCACATGTCATGTTGGAATTAGAAACAAAGTGCTCATAAAAAAATAGTTGCTTATCATTATCAATAAAACAACTATAGTTTAAAACAGCTGAGTCACTAAGTTCATTAGTCAATGACCTCACAGGATCAAGAGGGGGGTAATAAAATAACCCCTTTTACGACGTGTTAAGTGGAATCGAATCATATCCTATCATCAATCATAATTTCTCGTTTTTTACATCTAACCTACAAATAGTATTCCCGGTGTTCCAAATTCAATTTATTGTTGACGTAATCGGTTCCATCAAATAATATTTGTTTTTATAATAACATAAGTTGTTAAAAATGTTGTTTTGAGAAACAAGAAATGTTAAAACAAAATACCATGTTCCCTTATTTACTTAATGCTTCGTGGATTAAGCTACGAAATACCCTAACCTGAGATTATCTACTTTCCCAAATAAGAGGACACGTTATAAATATTAAAGCTAAACACATTAGTGAGTTACGTCATAAAAATTAAGTAAGTGATGTTGGTAAGGCCGTTCATTCATTATGTAGCCAGAGGCCAGATTCATCGCTAATGGTTTTTGAGAGTATTATATAAAGTCTTTAGTTCTGTTAATATCTTATTTAAGGAAAGGGGCAATGATAGAGACTTCATTCTGAATAGACGTTATCTTTGCAAATATAATCGTGAATAACATTTACGACATAATAGAAGGTCAATAAGCTTTCAAATTATAATTCATTAATCGTTTGATGATTTTTTTTAAATTATATTTGCATTAAATTAATTATTCTATTCATCGCTATATTGTTCTTCTACGTTAATATGAAGGTACCTATGCATTGTTTAACAAGCCTTTCTTCCCCTTTAAGACAAGTGGAAACGCGTTTATGTAATACACATTCGGGATGTTCATTTGTTTCACATCAGCGAAGCCAAAGAAAAGGGCATGTTTGGGTGGGAGGTCGACAGCTGACCACCACATGCAGCCGCTCGCACTCGGACTGTGCGAGGGACGCGGACGCGCCTCCCGCTCGCATCCGCCAAAAGTGAGTGACGTCTCAGCCTCAAAGAAGCTCCATTAACCACTAACTTTAAGGGCTCAACGAAGATGCGAACGCGTTGTAATAAATAAAGCGGTTGAGACAGATAAATTATCTTTGACTTGCGCCCAGATACCCTTGACAAATTATCTGTCATAGAAGCTAAAAACAAATTTGTTTCGAAATGGAAAACTTTGTAAATAACAACACGAATTATTTGACGCTGCTTTATACAAAATGCGTTTGAGTTACTCCGCGATTGCTAGCCCGCGCATCAACACACGGAAAATTCACGGCTTGCATTTATGAAATTGTTATTGTGTAAATGTGGAGTGAATGGACGAAAAAAGTGAACTTTATTATATAGCAAAACCGAAAAGAGCGGGGGAGTTGATGTTGTTAAAGTTTTAATTGCTTTTATCACGGGCCTTTGCTTTTAGAGCCTGAAAATGCGTGTTACTATGTAGAGTTATCGTATTGAATCTTTGAGCGGGGAATACATTTATTATTACACGCTTTGAATATGGTTTTAATATTGGGCAGTTAAGGGAACGATTGAATAAGATTCCATCAAGCTAAGATGAGAACGCTAAGGTGGATGTATGGAACGACAAGAATTGATAACATAAGGAATTGGTATTTATGAAGATTTTGTTTAAGAAGCGTCAATGACAATTGCCAAAGGGTTAAACCGAAAAAATGGGTTTGAAATAATACCCAGAGAGAAATGATTGTCATGGTATGGACATCTCATAAGGGTGGATAAGCCAAATGACTAATAGAGTGCTGAATATGAAAGTATATGAGAATTTGGGTAGAGGAATATCGTAGAAGGAATGTATGGATTGTGTGGGGAATGATATGATAAGAAGGGAAATCGAAGAATCCTCCGTGATGTGAGGGTGAATGCTGAAATGGCAAGTGGAAGGGCTGAATGGAAGAAATTAACATATTGCGCCGACACCTAATGACTGGGACAAGGCAGGCAGATAGATGATTCTATTAAACATAGAACTATTAGCAAACATAAATTTAAGAAAAACTGTATAAGATGGCTATTTTTCAATGTTATTAGAGATCAGTAATATTGCTACAGTCTCACTGTTAGGCTACCTAAGTTAATCAAAAATTCAAATAACACTGCAATTTCAAAGTCACAACATCTTGTATTGTAAAGAGACACAAGACTCACATTATAGCGTAGATATATATGGTATATATGATAATTTATAAAGGAACTATCTATAGAATGTAACCCAATAACTATATTAATAAATAAATAAATATCCTAGGACCAACTAAGCAGAGGTAATAGGAATAGAACCCAAGACCACCGAGAAGACGGTCCATCTGATAGTAAGTGGTCACCAGCGCCTATCGACATGCATCACCAGGGACATTGCCAATGCGTTGTCGACCCTGCGATGTGAAATTACTAAGTCTCATGTCCCAGTAATTTCACCGGCACCCTTACCTTTCTACCCGAAATACAGTAATACAAGTGCACTACTGCTTCACGGCAAAAATGAGAAAGGTGGTAGTACTTCCCCAGACGAACTCTGCACTAAGAGCTCTACTTCTCTATAAGAGCTCTAGAACAATCACCAATCCACAACAATAATTTCAAACTTTTAGACACTTTTTGTACCGCATATCTAACTAGTAATTCTATATAATATATAATATCATGTGTACATTGAAATATATGAAAATTGATAAAGTCCGGTTAGTTAAATCAACGAATTGTTCGTATGGGGAACAATATGTCATAATAACGCACGTCGCCCGACTCCTGTGCGCATCGGTTGTCCCGCCATTGTCCTAGCTATCCAATTAACATGAAACATGTCAAGCATTGATGCACACTGATGTACCGGTGTGTCATTAATTATCAACCTTTCGTATCAATATTACGAGTACATGGCGATTTTAATATTATTTTTATATCATACTATAATATGTTATGATACAGTTCATTTTAATGTCACTCTATCCCGATGATGTTCATGCTTTATAAATAAGCTACTTAATTCATATGTTCCATAATTCTCGCCAACGCAATTTCCTTACGATGTATTTTTTAAGCTCCGCTACAAATTTGAATGCGTTTATTAAAACATTACACAAAAGAAATTGAATAATATCTCAAGCAATGTAATTGGCGATAATCTTACACAAAAGTGGCAGGTCCCAGTATGTTGATAATATTTGTCGCATCTGAATCTAATTATTATAAGGGTAATACCAAAAAATTGCTCGTTAACGACCTCCGGAACAAATCATGCGTCCATAACCAATCCTCTTACGCTAAGCTCCCGTCCCCTCTCAGAGCACACATAAGCCGAGCAATATAGATATGATAGACGTTATTAATTAGATGTCGTTACGTCTTATGCTATTTCATTGTGTGAATGCGGAAAAACCCAGAGCCCCAAGTAAAGTTCCCTCGGCAACGTGAGTACCTCCACCCAGTATGGACAAGTTTTGATCACGCTATTATCTATGTTATCTTTTAAATTCAGTGAAGTCTTTTTTAAAATAGTTTATAATAAAATTACATACAAAAAAGTAAGTCTAAGTAAGTAGATCTAAAATTCTATTGAAATTCAAAGCTAACGCAGTTCAACATATAAACCAAAATTTGGCTCGGCTATAGGGTACTTTTTGGTTGACCCGTCTGGCTGGATATTAGCCTCATGTTGAAAATCTGCCCTTCACGCTGCAAGTGTCTTCCAGCTGCACTTGATAGCCAATTCGAATCTAGACTGTGATTAGCAAATTGTCACTTTTCATTGTATGAGTTCGGTGAAAGGCTTGCCTTTAACAAGGTATGAAATACATTCAATACCAATAAAAAAACCAACAGACAATATTGTAGTTTCATAACTATATACAAACCTTGAGGGTTACAGTAATAAGAGGATGAAACTGGGCACCATGGACACACCCCAGCACGCCCCTACGCTGCCGTAGCAACCCCGTAGCATCGTAGCGTCGTAGCCATGTGCGTGCTGCACAAAATGGCGTCATAAAATCTGTATCAATCTTGAGCCCCTAGACTCCGGCGATAAACGGCGCTTAATGAATTCACATTGATTGTTTAAACATCAGGGCGTATTATAAGTTGCATCACTGTGTGTGTAGAAGTGATTAATTGAATCAGGAAGAAATCAGGTAAGTAGTTTACTTTAAAACTATTTTTTGTTTTCATGGTGATAGTTATAAAGCTATGGAAAAGGAACACAAGTATTTTTCTTCTTTTAGACTTTATCCAGTAGTTAATTTTTTTTAGGGTATTTTATAAATATAATTAAACAGGAACATTCTTTACACTCGGCCTTCTGATCCCAAACTTAGCATTGCTTGTAGTAAGGAAACAAAATTATTCTATTATTTTTCATTTATATATTTACATCCAGACAGAACAAATAGACATGTTCATGCTAACTGGGAACTAAGACTGGGAATTTAATTTGATTCAGTGCTTCTGTTCCGTAAATTTTGATCTGAAGAATTAACTCTGTGATCACTACTATTATCGACAACGACGAATTATAGGCCTAGAAGCTGATGATACTCAATGTATGGCTGAGTTAGCAGCAGCTTTCCACGTTAGTATCATAACGATATTAGTTCATTTGTCACAAATTTGCAAGGTAAAATGCTTGACAAATGGCTGCCTTTCATTGCTCAACAAACGCAGAAAATAAGGGATTTGAACTGGATCGTTTCTTGCTATCTGGATTCTTAACGTCAATTGTAAGCACTCATCCTGTTGGCCAGGGTCCATCCTGGTTCAGCTTTCAGCTTAGAAAACTTACCCCTAGAAAAATTTTGACAGTGCCAGTGGTTCGGTGGTCTAGTACCGGTATAATTGATCACCGCTTCTTACCTTACGGTATGACTTATTATTATGACTACTGATGTTTACTGCGAAGAGCTAAACCCATTAATGGAGAGGCTAGCAGATAACCAGCCAGCTTTGCTCAATCGCTCGTCCCCGCTTCTACACTATAACGGGCTAGCCAACATTGCACAACAAACAGTCTAATAGCGGTTTTTTCTGGTTTCAACCAGTTACCTACTCATCTCTATTAGTATTAATGCCAAAATTTATTCGATTGTTTGTTAATCCTTCTTTCACATCTTAATGGAGTAACTGACTATTTTTTTATCTTTTATTTGCGTCGTTGCAACGGGACTGATGATAAAATTTTGTTTAAAAACACGGACATTGGAGCGGTAAGTCTACTGTTACGCACCATTTCATGCGTAATTTGATATTCGGATGACAAATTAGTTGGCAAACGCCCGGTGCAGAGCGTTGGTGAAATTACAGGGAACGCGGCGCCTCGACCGTGCAGGGCCGCCGCCGCCGCCAGCCCCGCGTTTGCCCGCACACATGCCCATGCCTAAGTCCGCCCCATCGTAGCCGACGTGGGCAACTTCTGCCCGCACCGGCAACTTGTCGCTTCTAATTATGGTTTCCTTTTAACACACTCAGCTTTGATTCCAATGGCCAAAGATTAGAAAAACAGTGCTAATTTATTGTTTTTGAACTAATTTATAGGTACGTTTAATATAAAATGTAACACTAATAGGTTTTAAGTACTTTATTGTCTTTTTAATAAGGTGCTTACTAGCATTGATCTCGTGACCTCATTCATTTTTAAGGGCTATCCGATACACAAATACAACGTTTTATGCATCTTTAAACCCTTTTAAACACATATATATTTTTTTTATTTTACCTAAAATATACTATCTAACTACATGGCAGAATATTAATGAAATTAAAATTCGGAGAAAGAAACAAATAATGGAATTTCAAGTAAGTGGTTTAAGTTTAAAAAAGTTGTGATAAAAACAACTTAGTTTAACTAAGTCTAGAAAATAAATATAATGAGAAACTCATTTAGAAATACTCGAGTCTCGAATAACGCTGGATACCTTAGTTATGATAATTCGTCACTGTACTATGAAAAATATTAGTACTAAAAACAAAAGCGTGGAGCTGGATGCCCCCCAACCTCGACGGACGGTAATTGGACGGGCGTAATTACTGCTTGCTTGTAAAGCCATCATCTTATCATCTCCGAAAGGGTATTAGCGAAAAACACAACCTAAGAGGTAAAGGGGCGAGGGAGGGCGGCGGTTTTGATGCTTCTACACAACCGAGTTATGCCACAGAAGACACCCGACGACTTAGATGGTTATTAATATCTTTAGACGACTCGGGAAATAAGCAACGGCCTCTCAAAGGGTAGACGTCAAAACAAGGCAATTACGTGAAAGAGTAATTAGTTTTATACATAGTACTTTGTACTTTCAATGCTTCTTGGAAAAATTATTAGATACTACCTTCCGCCCTGTGGTTTCACCCGCGATCCCGGGATGAAAAATATTTAATATATAATTAAATTAATGAAATACTCAGAAGATTCGTTCTACGAAATTATATGTTGTATAATTATTTATTAGACCCTCAATAACGTATTTTGTTATTGTTGTTGGCCCTACTCTTTGATCTTAAGAAAATGAGAAATGATATCGGTTTTAATGAGACGACATAACAATTTAACAATGCAAAAAATTGTACAATGGCAAACCTCTAAAATGCCAAATCTACACAACCCGTTGAAATTGTAACTGAAAGCGGTAAGGGGGTAAAGTATCCCTCGTGACACTTATTTGATGACTTGTCGTCTTGACAGATTTCTGTGTAATCTGATTTTTGATAAATTATCTCGTGAAAACATGAATAGGTACTGAAATATTGCTTTTCAGTATTTATCTGCTTATAAAGTTTCTATTAGCTATTTGTTTTTATGATCTCTGTCTTGACACTGTAAATGTTCAAGAAAACAGTCCAACATTAAAACTCTTAATACATGAAGAAACTCCCCAATACAGAATACTTCTAAGTGCCTATTTGTATTATTTTTTCTATTTATCTTTATTATTGTTTTATTTATTCCCTATATGTACGATCAAATACCGTTTTTACATTATTGGCGTAAAACGCGATAACCAATTATGTATAAAATGCCTTTTACATTTCAAAGTAACGAAAAAGAATCATATTTTAAAATATATTATTTTTATGGAGTCCGCTTACAATTTAATGTAGTAGTGCGCTCTTAAATTCAAGTTGTCTCTTTGTCACGCTTTGTCTCACTTTCGTTCCCAAAAAACTCGAGGGAGAAAGTACGGGCACATTTATGAAGGCTAAAGGAACAATTTAGTTAGGTGCCCGTTGGAAATTCGTTGACTTCAAAGGGCATTTTAACAACGCCGTTTTCTCTGTTGACTTTGAAAAAAATATTACAAAAAGTAAATACTGGTGTTGCATTAACAGAACAAATTTTGCTTCAAAAATGTTTTGCCTTTTTTAGGTACTTATTATTATAGCTAAAAGCGAATAATAAAAATAAATAGACAATATGTTTTAAATGTATTCATCATTTTCTTTAATTTCAATTGGTTAAAAAAACAAATAATTGATAATAATATAAATACAATAAAACTTAATTTAGCATAAGTAAAAGTACGCATGTGTTCGTTCGTAAATACATACTTATTCATAAAAAATTCATGCGCAGCTGCATTACAATATTGTAGGTACTAATAAAAATATGTCGTCCCAAACTAGAAAGTACACAGGTAGGTAAGTACTTAATATAAAATCACTACGCAGAAAGTGGCGGATATAATCGTAATAAACAAACAGTAGTAGGTCGTGATACTAATAATAATGTCCTTTCCATGTGAGGTCCGGACGTTTAACTAGTAAAACATACTTGAATAAATTAGTAACATTGAATAGATGGGCCGTAGAAGTAAAAACACCAAAGATTATAAATAAATATTCTGAGTGTAGATTGCAGACACGGTTAGGTAGGTACAGGAAGATTTTCTCAAGTGGGCGTGGATAGCCAAATCCGGGAACTAATAACTAATTCATATTAAAAAGTAATGTCTCTAATTTACTTTGTTTCAAATAATTTTTATTTAATATTTATTTATTAGTACATAATGTTATGAAGACGCGCTGCAGCTCTTTTGAATAAATTATCTTGTGACCGCGGTGGGAATCAAACCCGCGACCTGTGCCACGACAACTAGGGTATATTAACCACTAAACTTGCCCGTCAATGATAACTAATACTTGAATCCCTGTATATTCAAAAACAATATCCCTTGTAAGAGAATATTTATTATAACATGTTATTGTTTTTGACGATAAGTTAGCGAGCAAATAGGTATAAACGTACTACCCAAATGCATGTTCTAAAAGTGGTTTGCATCTTGACTTTTATTATTTTTTATTTGTAGAACTTGACATTTTTCGTAGGTACTGAACTTTACCTTGATTAACTTACAGTGTATTCCGTACCTTTGTTATTTGTAATCTACATCACAGGCAGGGCAATCAATATTAATGTAGCAGAAGACGCAAATATTGTCAACGATCGTTCTAATACGTATTAGAAAGATCAACTTTGGATAAATCAAGTCAACAGATCCAATTTGTTTACTTCGAGTGCTTCGTCGACAGGCTACAGCTTTATTTTGTTTGACATAGACTACGTTTTATACAGATATTACCTCGGTTTAAATTGTAGAGTAATATTTTATTTATTAGAGATAATATTAGTATTTAAGAACCGTAGTAACGCTGTATAACATACCCCAAAAAAATAAAAAATCAGATTTTTATGAATTAAAACTAAAAAAAACTATGAAAGTAGACATCTATTAGGTAAAATAGGTACGTAGGCCTTTCTGTTAAATAATCTGGTTCCCTGACATGACAGCTTACTAGGGTTGTTGGCTTTGATAATTAATTATATTTTTACGGGGTATTTAGTAACACGTTGAATACAAATAAATCCAAAATTCTGTATAAAGTTGTATGTCACTACTGGTTTATATTTCAAAAATAGCATATATATATATAGACTAGAGAATACCTACTATACAACTGCAGAATTATTTCATTTGCTTAATGTATGCTTGTTTCTTTGGAACAATAACTCCGGTCTAGATTATTTCAATTTGTACAGTCTCGTAGACTCGTAGGCATGCAAGAATTTTTGACTTGGCATATTTATTCGGTAAAAACTTTAAATTGCTTCCGACCCAGTTCGGGCGCCTATTGAACCAATTCGCCAATTGCCTACGTCCGATGCTCTAAACTCTCTCCCTGTTTATTTATTTGTGTCATGTATTACTTTAACCCATAAAATGTCAAGATCAGACGTTTAACGTTCAAACTTTTTGTTTGGCTTACATAAAAAATAAATAATGCGGGGAGGATAGGCAGCTTATAATATTCTTCGCCAGAACCTTCATACGTATACCTCCACTAAAATAATGAACGCCTATTACGCTCTGAGAGCAAAGTGTTTAGCTTGAAATACTTGGAGTTCATCTGAGTGAGGGGAAGAGGTTATAACTGTTCTCTGTAAATAAATAAGTTGCTTTCAATTTACTTCAGACTTTCTGACAGTCAACATATATACTCATCTAGAAGTATAAATAGTTCAATGTTCATTCAAAACTATACATACAATGTTTTATTAGTAATCAGCTGAAAATTTTAATTAATAGACACATTTCTACCTTTATTTGCATCGTAGGTTACAAAATGTATTTAAATATACATTTATTGTCATAAAACTATAGGTGCACATATTTGCGCACATTTTGGCTAGACGATACACGCCGACAAAGGGTCAGCCGCAATTCACCTTGTCTACATCAGCTTTAGTTTCTAGTTTCAACTGTGCTCGAGCTATTTGAACTGTGTAATTTATACTTTATTGAATACACTCATTGGCCGGTTAATTAGATATTAAATTGTACAAATTAAAAAGCAAACTTGATCAATAAATCAAAGCGTTTTAATTATTATTCTTTATTTATGACTAGGTGCTTCGGTTTCACCCCTCGGGAACCGAGTGATGTTACATTCTCCTGACATAAAAGGCTATAAACAATTGTAAATGTGCCAAGTTGCATCCAAATCTATTCACTAGTTTCTGTATGAAAGGGTACCTAACCAACATGCATACATCGGTCGATCCTCATAGACAATTATATTATACTAGCTGTCCCCCTCGGTTTTACCTGCGTTCCCGTGGGATGTCACATGTATTATATATATAAACCTTCCTCTTGAATCACACTATCTATTAACAGCATCAAAATCCGTTGCGTAGTTTTAAAGATTTAAGCATACTCGTACATAGGGATATAGGGACAGAGAAAGCGACTATTTTTTATACTATGAAGTGATTACTAGCAGAAGAAGCTGTGCATGTCAACGGTACGCGTGATTGAAAACCAATAATATTTTTTTCAAATAAAACCCTTCTCCACATATTTACTCATTTCAAGAATTCAAAACCATTTATTCAGTTTAGGCCCTCGGAAGGCAGGTTATGAAGGTCAAATTTACTGAGAAGAACCGGCAAGAAGGTTACATTCTTTTTTATTAAATATTTTTTTATATAAAGTCACGATAACTAGATACTTTGAGAATCTGTTTGTAATTAAAAAACGAACATATGTGCATTGTTTATAATATTCGACATATTGACGGTGATCAATAGCGCCGCGATCGAAATGGAGGGTTGAACGTAATGAGACCGGGTGCGAGGCGTTCGCGCGTGGCGACAAGCCAGCCGTGAGAATTTTGTGAGCTTAAACGTGCGCACCGAAACACATACTGATATTATATCTGCAGGTATATAATAAATACCTTACATGGCATAGATACATAACAGCTCTTTATATTCCTAATCGTGGAAAATAAACACTGAAATTGATACCAACCTTTTTACTCTGAATTGTGATATAACTAAGTCTTGGAATTATTTTCAAGTGCGTAGATACATCTACCAGATATAACAAAAAAAAATACATATAAACATTTACCAGGAATATAATTTTTTTTATCAGAAATCGAGACAATGGGTTCCTATATATTTAGATTCTGTGTACTTATATCTATATATGTATGTGCTAGCTGTCCCCCGCGGCTTCGACCGCGTTCCCGAGGGATGTAACAGTTTCCCGGTACATAAAGTATCCTATGTGTTATTCCAAGGCATTTTCTATATATGTGCCGAGTTTTAAATCCAAATATGTTTGGTAGTTTTCGCGTATAAGAGTAACAAACATCCATACATACAAACGTTCACATTTATATGTTAGTAGGTTATACTTATCCACCTATAACTCAATACCCTATAAAATATGACAAGGTAATCAAATATTTATTTTATTGTCAATAATAAGCCCAAGTACTAATTTATTCAAAAACAAAAATGGCATTTAAAAAATGTATTTTATACATAAAATAAATGGATTTTTTATTTATTACAGACCAGTACTTCTATTAATTGTCCAATGTCAAATTAGGTAAGATTTTGATTAACGATTAATTATGTGCTTGAACAGGCGAATGCACTGTAGGTATAATATCTACTGGTTCAAGGTATCTGAGATGGCAAGATTACTCAAGTGATTGACTGCAAATTAAAGGAATTCAAGCTAGGTATTTTAGATTTGGGTACATAATAATAATGTGCTCGTGATGGTGAAAATACAATGCATAGACTCTAGGACTGTTTTCTTTTTGAATATGGTTTATTTAATACTAGCTGTCCCCCGCGGTTTCACCTGCGTTCCCGAGGGATAAGTACCCGATGTTATAATCCCGGCTATAAACTATATGTATAGAAGTTATTGCGTGAAAGAGTAACAAACATTCTTACAAACTTTTGCATTTATAATATTAAATGGGATTAACTCATTTTATGACATCTGTTCGTCTTTACATTTTAACATCTTGTACCTATAGTATATACATAAACACTGCCCTTTGCGCTCATTTGATTCATCGTTCTGTGAAACTGGCCTTTGCACACGGCTGTACTTGCGTGGAGGAGGTTCTGTGTCCGAAATGGTCCATTCAAATCCTAGCCATAGAATTATGATAGAAACTTAAGCCTAAATAGCTGTGGAACTGGTACAAAATCTGTGTTGTGTTTCATGAGATAAGCAAACTGATGGAATGAAAAAGAAACAAATTTATTTGTGACAAGGGGAAAAATAACACATGAAAAAAGTTAACGACGATATGGATTTAAAATGGACGACATATAGGAGACATCTATACTAATATTATAAAGAAAAAAGATTTGTATGTATGTCTGTTTGTTACTCTTTCACGCAAAAACTACTAAACGGATATAGATGAAACTTGGCACATAGATAGAGCATATCCTGGAATAATATATAGGCTACTTTTTATCCCGGGAAACTGGAACATCCTTTGGGAAACCGGGGGTAAAACCGTGGGGGACAGCTAGTAATATTATAAACCACTAGCTGTTCCCGGCGGTTTAGCCCGTAAATAACATCTATAGGTACTCACAAAATTTCGCATTTATAATATTAGTAGGAAGAAGGGATATAAATAAGAATATAATAAGGATTTTGAGGTACATCTAAATTCAAAATAAGTATCTATTAAAATCATACACTACCATACAATTTCTATGGAGACATTGGAGTTAATCTCTTAACCATTATTAAAGAAATCCATGTCTCGACTTCGTGGAAATGCCAACAAAAGCTAATTCTATGATTTTTTTTTTAATATAGTATTAGCTGGCTTCTACACTAACGCGGATAATGCCCGACGATAATCTCAAAATGATAAGTACATCCTACTAATATTACAAATGTGAAAGTTTGTGTGTATAGATGTTTGTTTCTCTTCACGCAAAAACTACTAAACGGATTTGGATGAAACTTAGCACATATATAGAAAATGCCCTGGAACGACACATAGGACACTTTTAGGCCAGGGAAAATTTTAAATCCCTCGGGTACGCGTGATACCGCAGGGGACAGCTAGTATTAGATAATTATTTGTTTTGCAGTGATAATTTAAAACTTTTGATTATTACAATCAATACTGCATCAGACATAAATTTATTATGTTCTGAAAATATGCATGATTGATAGCATTTCCGTGATATTATTGAAAAAGTTTGTTCGGAGTAATTTTAATTGTATTAATCATTGTGTGTATAAGTTAATTGATATGTGTTCTTTTTTTAAATTGGTAATGATTAAAAAAAATAAAAATAAAAAAGAATTATCGGTAAACCCAGACAAGATTAAGTAATCTGTCTACCTAACATCCATTTTTCAGTTAGAAACTATGATTATTATCGTTTAAACGAATTGAAATTTTAACGAATTGTATTCTAATACATCAGTCAAAATCATGACGATGCAGCTGACAAATTAATTTCACTGTTTCTGAAAGGAAATTATGACATACGTCATAACAAGTACACTCAACGCTTTGTTCATGCTCTTGAATAATACTCGATTTAATATAGTTGGACGAGTGTCGCGCGTACTCCTGCACTCCTCTATGCACCGTAATAGCACCTACCTATTTAAATTTAGTTTAGGAGATTAATTAAACTGAGACCAGGCGAACGGACGTGCGGCGCGCTCTGTCACAACCGTCAAAAGCATCCGCCGCACTGTTTTATTCTCTCACTAACGCCATCAATGGGAGACGCAATCGAATTTGCCAAATGACGCTCACACTAAATTGGTGAAGAGTGATTGATTGAAACGCTCCGTGGCTAAAGTATTTTACGCAGGAAATAATTGAATGTGAATAATTTAGAGCAATACTGGTGCCGGTGCCGGGAGAACAAGTGGTTAAACGATTTTCAAGTGCAATGAAATATTCTCTATAAGCGACATGAATGTTAACTACGGACATGGTATAACATCTCTGTGTACATGAGTGTAATACGTCTAACTAATATGTGCTAATAAATTTGTTAACATGTATGACATTTAACATTGTACTGAAATTATTCCCCGTGTTGATAAGCTATGAAATTTTCACATTTAGCAAGAGTGGAATTCTACCAAAACTGGTGGCACTAAGTAATCTAAGAATGAAAGGAGAAATATAAAAACCCGTGTCTACTAACTTTTCTCACTTTTGCATACGGTTTGTAGTCTTTGTAAATTAATAGAGAGGTTTATATGACCGGCACGAGGGCATAGAGCCTCCGGCTAGGAACCTCCACGTCCTGACACGCAGTATTAGTCTGATTAGCGGTGAAACGGGTGCCCCCGCTCAGCAAAAAGCTTTAAAAACGTCGCCGTTAATTCAGTTAGTGCGGCACTGGTATGGCGTCCAGCAGCCCAACTATGCGCCTCTTACTATCTTTTACAACTCGAAAATAGAATATTTGTTACTGCTTCGATACCACTCAAAACGATGGTTGAATAAACTTCGATAACGCAACCTTTGCAGGTGATAACTAGTTCTGCGAAAATATTTGATTTATTTGAAATATTGTACAAGGAGAAAAAATACCTGCCAAAGAAATGAATCTATGAAATAAATTATGAAAATAAGATTAAAAAAGTTGTGACATGATAGACATTAATAAAATGAATACAAATTTTCTGACCTGTAAAATCGTATCTAGTTAGCGGCTAATAAACCCGAATTGTCTGTCGAAATGAAATATTCGTGAGTTCATGGTAGGAGCTGTGTAACCCGACGATAATTAGATACGGCGCGCTTTTACAGCGACGCGATTCTGAATACCGACCAAATTGCGCCCTTCCAATCCTGTTTATGCCATGATGGAACTCCGACGCTACGTTCCGTAACTATTTTTTTTAATGCCTGAAAGTTCGTTCTAAAATCATAAAGAATGGAAATTCGATTTACAATTCTAATATACGATGTACTCGTGTTTGTTTTATTAGTTTACATCAAAACTATTAAGTGAATTTCCTTATGGGGCTTTGAAATTCTGATCCGCAACCTTTTTGTGTGACGTGACCATTGAAAAGTGATTAATGAATAAATAAATATCCTGGGACATTCTTTACACACGGCCATCTGGTTCCAAACTAAGCAGAACTTGTACTATGGAAACCAGATAACTGATATACACTACATATAGGTACTACTTTTTTTTTCAAAATACATACTTATATAGATATTTACACCCAGACATAAATCAAACAGACATGTTCATGCAAACAAATATTTGTCCTGGGTGGGAAAAGAACACGACCTTAGGTTTGACAGTCAGAGCCGCTAACCACCAAGCCAACTGGCCCGTCATATAATTAACATGTTTCCTTGTAATATAAAAGTTTCTCTTCTATCTTGTGTCTTTACGACACATCCTGTTTTTGGATGAAATTTGTACTTCAGTATCCCCTTATCAAGTGAAATCGCGCTAAGTTTTAATGTTGAACGCAATTTATATCTGGTTAAACGGCTGAATTCCCTATCTGGCCGACAGTAGCCAGTGAGTGCACTTCACATTCCGACTGGTTGATTAGCTCCGCAGCCGGATACCTAGCTTCCCCTCCAAACGTTGCCCACTCGTTCCCAACTATGTGCACCTGCAGTTTTTGGCACAGTTATCCGTACTGAAAGAACGGATATGAAGGGAGCTAAAACCGCACTTCTGCATTTCTTTAATTTTAAAATTGACCTCTGAAATAGAATGTGTTATGTGAGAATACGCTTAAATCTCATTAGATTATTTACTATAGATAATACTAGCCGTCTCCCACGATTTAACCCGCGTTTATCGATATAATATACATATAGCCTATAACCATCTACAAAAAATTCCCAGTCCCATCCCATGTTAATAAACAAAAATAACGTCTAAATATATTCTCAGTGTTTGAGCGATAGCAGTCTGTCAATAAAAGTTCAAGAACCTGCATATATAATGAAGAATTTGATTAGCTCCCAGGAAATACGTATGACTATTTACTTTTCTGACAAGAACATTCTCAGGTACGAAATGTATTACACAAGAGTGTAAACGTGAAGCAAGGTGGAGTGAATTACTCGAGAGGACTTGTCACGAAGTGGCTGTATCTGATAACTCCGGTAGTTTGTTCTTGGAACGTCTGTGTCATTTGTCGTTTGCGTACAGCGCGAGTCGCGGCGATGTCGCCTCGTTCGTCGTGACTGTGTGGGCGTATTTATACACATGCAGGTAAAAATCACAGATTATGGTGGAGGCACTTCCTTGAATTAATTTAATATATCGACGGTTTAAAGGCGACTTGATTCAAGCGCCATTTTGAAAACTTTACAGGTTAGAGCTATTTGAAAATTTTACAACCCAAAAATAGATACTGCATCTAAACTTCTAAACATCTCACATCGAAGCTGTTGAATATTAAAACTAAATGCAAGCTTCAACGAATTTGTGCATGGGCCATCATCATAGTATTGTATAATTTATTGAGAAAAATGTTGCTTTCGTCAAAATGGCGGTTGAGTCAAGTCGCCTTTTACCCGTCGATATAATATTTTTAATGTCATAATAAACTCTTTATATTAAAGCCTTTACTCGAATAAGCCTTTGATGGGCCAGTTGGCTTGGTCGCCCTGACCGTGACGCCGCAGGTTAAGGTTCGATTACTACCCCGGACAAATATTTGTGTGCATGAACATGTTTTGTTTGTTCTGTGACATCTACATAAGTATATATCTAGAATAAAAAGTTGTATAGTATGTATTCAATTCCATGGTATATACTCGGCTTGGTTTGGTATCAGACGGCAATGTATAAAAGGATGTCTCAGGATATTTATTTATTATTTACTTATAAGAAAAGCTACACAAAATAAAACCGACTTTCTAAAGAAAATTGGAAGTCATTTTCTTGTTACCGCAATCTATTTGTAAGAAAATAAATATCCCTACTTCTGACTATTATAAACATTCATTAAGCTCACAATAGTTATGTAGACTATGCAGTATTCGAGATATTTGATTATACCGCATCCAAAACATAGTTTGATTATATTGTGATCTATGTTTAGAGCGCGTCCCACGCGCACCTCCTTCGCCAGGAAAGGAATAAACATTGCGTCGGCGCAGGCATTTTGTGCATTATGCGCTTTCTAATGTATTTCATAGTAGTTGTGTTAATAATATCTGCATTTATTGTTAAATTTACATACAACTCTCTTATAAGATATAAAAAATATGCCTTGCAATTTGCGTTTATTGTTATTATATATTGTAAATAATTGCAACTTATTTAAATAATAGTAAGTGATGTGCTAATAAATTTCTATAAAACTTGGTTTGAACAGGACGCAAAAAATAAAAATAGTACAATTTTATGATATGTATATTAAAGTTCACATTTACAGGTTAGTTATAATAATTTTGAAATAACTTCAATTCAGCTTAATAGATAAATGCTTCAGTTTACCTAAATAACATAAACAATGCTGTTTAGCATAGACCACAGTGTTTCAACTGGCTAAACATAAACAAAGCTTAATGGCTGTGAAAGCTATCAATGACGATCACCATACCATAGGCAAGTGCTAAGCGTACATGTACAGCTCGATGTTTACGAAGATAACCATTCATTGGCTAATCGAACCGCCAACCTAATGTTTAAAATGGTAAATAGCAAAATGTAAACTTCCTCTGTCCATAATGAACAAACTCATAAAATTTCAGTTGATCCTCGTTGTAAACTTAGAGTCTCAATATTTTTGTTTTCCACATCTCCCTAATCAACCTTCAGTAACCTCCCAAAAAGGTACTCAAGAAGCAATTCCGCCATCTCAGTCTGATAAAAAAGTATTATACGAATGAATAAAAAGAGAATTCTAATCAACGCCCCTGTAACTTTAAATGAAGGTGAACATTTTTGAAACCTTTATCCGTTGCCTGAAAATTCAACCTTTATTCGAGACCGGAGGGGACTTATCAGGGCGTTTTTCAAATAACGGCATCAATTCCACGCCGGCATACTCACCTGTTATCTCTTTCTCTTCCTGAAGCGCACAAAGCGCTCTCTCATGGGCGGCATTTTAGGTTACACCCGTTCATTTTGTTACACTCCAAATACCATTATCACCTCCATATGACCCGGTCACAAAGAACACCTCTCAAATTATGTTAATGATCACCCCGAAAAAGTGTTAGCACCTCTGGCGTTAAATTTGAAACCTCTTGTTTTGTTTCAGGTATGGTTGCCGACCCGTTGGTGATACCTTTTTTCACGTGAATTCACAGGATGACGTCATCACAAAATGGTAAATTGACACTACGAAGTGGCAACTTTATATAAATAAATTAATCCAATATATCTCTATGAGTCGGCCCTTTGATGTTGGCTTCCGACGGGTTTTCGTCGGGAATATGCAAAAAGTTAACTAACAAGCCTATACAAAACACACTGGTGTTTTAACGAACCTGCGTTCGAATGGAAAATATATCGTAGATATTTTTGTACGTTTGCTAGAATGATGTATGATTATCATGTGGACATGCAGTGTATGTATTTAACTAAAATTGTGATATTAATTGCTGACTGTATTCAATTTGATCGTAAGTAAAATACTTATGCATTTCAATGCCTTGTAGCTTTTATATGCAATTTTCGGTCACATCATTACTTACCGTGAAGAGATTGTGGGCAAATTATCATAAAGTAAACATTTAAATAAAAACAATAACAAACAGTAGGGTTTAACGTGATAAAGTCTTCTTGCGCCTAACAGCTAGTTAAGCCGACTTTGTATGGTATGCATTGATTTATTTACCATTTCGCTTCTGTTGCCCGGAGCGCAACACGCTCTATTGTGTTTCACCTACGGATATCACATGCTTTGAACTCGTTCATGCAGCAGACTCTACTGTTTTTAAATGACGTGTTCACGCAAAAATATTTTGTATTCCCAATATCAGAATTCTTATTTTTTATAAAGAACATTGTTACATTTTATATATACTGAGTCAGCAGATATTCTTCTGCCCTTTTCGGTAGATACTGAGATTAAATAATAACTTATGGCTATGAACTATTATCTTGACAAAACAAAGTAAGTATTGTGATATACAGATTATTATTAGAACAGATGAACAAGTATAAATATAATTGGTCTTTTGGACGTTACCAATGAAGTTACTTAAGTTGGGGGGATTTCTTTTAAATTAATTACATTTTAAAAACATGGAACACTATTTGCGATTTGTTTATTTATTAGTGTGTTGTTGTCTTTTTTTTTTGAATCTTTATCGTCAGCATCGACTCATTATAACGAATAATTATTGAATTCAAGTTCTGTCGTTATAGTCATTAGACGGAAACGGCACACGATATCAACGATGTGAACACTACAACTGAACGCAAGGCACGTTATTGGTGTATTCGTTTTTAAATTTTGATCTGAAGAATGAACCCGATAGCTATGATCGACGACGACAAATTAAAGGTCATTGTGGAAGATGGTGATACTTGGCTGCGCTAACAGCAGTTTTTAACGATAGCTATAAAACGATATTCATCAACGAAGTGTATTTGCATCAAATTGCCGAGGTAAAAAAGGCTTGACTTGTCTTTCCTTGCTCAACAGACACCGTAGCTAACGGATTCTGAAACGCATTATCACCTCTGGCAACAAAGTGATGGTCACTGTTTAGTAGTCTAGTGCCGATGTGATTCATCACAGCTGCTGTATATATGTGTCTGGATGTGTCCTTTGAAGAACTATAGTATATGTATTATGTGTAGAACACAGTAATGGTCAAGCTCGCAAATCACCAGCCAGCTTTGCTGAATCGCCAGACGCTTTCGAAGCAACAAGAGCTATGGTTGGAAGATCTCCGTTCTCTATTGTTTTCACCAGACCTTGCGCCAACAGACTTCAACTTTTACCAGAATTTAGTCAACTTTTTGATTAATTTAGGAAGCAGCCAATAGAATTGGTCACCCGCAAAGATTAGGCCGCCTCTTTCCAAGATTGGCGTAATTTTCCAGGCATTTTTTATTAGATGATAAATTTATCCCGTATGTATCTTCTTGGAAAGTCTTGAGATTTAATAATAGCTGTTAGTATACCAACTTCAATTTCCTGTTTTTGAAAAACTAATATTATTTTAATGTTTAACTGCAGATATGGGAAAGTATTTTGAACCGCGATCCCAAAATCACCCTTTGCTTTAGCCAGCGATTTTCATTATGAACTTTTTTGACCGTCCTTTGTCCCAGTGAAAAAACAAATTCGTTGTGATGCCGGTGGAGACGGCGGCATGTCCCTGGCCGCCGCGCCGCCGCTCCTCGTAATTAAACTGACACTGACTCCCGGGGACGAGTTTTGAATGTTATTAGAATCTCTTTCGCACCGTCAACTCTGATTGGAAATCTGTTATGTTGTCACATAAACATAGAAACTGTCACCGCCTCTGACATTTTGTGTTCGACCTGTACCTACTCTTTCATAAAAATATTATACTTAAATATGAATTTCATTGCCACTCAAATACAATCATGATGATAAACCTCTCAAAATAGAATATATCCATAATAGTCATAAATGTTCAGTAGATTTGTATATTGTGGTTGTCGCCACCCACGATTCCATTCAAAAATCGTTTTAGGAGCCATTATAATAATACCCTTTGTATTATTAGTAATTCTTAGCGGGTACTTTATAATCATGTGTGTAAGAGGGCATTTTACCCTTTGCCTTTGAGCCCACTCATAGCTACATTTAAGTATTTGGGTGCTTTGTTTCCCAAAATGCTCCCACAATATCGGTAGTTATCGTAGGAGACAAATAAGGTACAAATGCGAAGCAATACTCGTCATGGGTGTAATGAACGCAGAGCAGAGTAGGTTAGCAGCGAGTGGACAAGTGAGCATAGCAAATTCCGACGGGCGCGTGTTGACAATCCTCGCGCTACGGCCTCAGTAAACAAACATATTCTGTTGACTCAGCGACACATCGTTGTATGCTTTGAATTTAAATTAAAGCACCAATGGAAATCGAAATTCAGATACCTACGTGTCAGCCAATTTTTTATCGCAATTAATTTGCAGCTTTCGCTGCTAAACAATATTTGTTAAATATTTTGGACAAAAATTATGTGCCTGTTATCGTTGCAGTTTTACAGTAATGAAACAGAATAAAAATATAATACAATTTAAATTTATGATAATTTAATATTCTGGTTTTATAGTCGGAACTAATTATTTATTAATATATTTTTTTTAGTTGACGTTATTAATTAACATTTTATAATTACCTTAGAAGTATTTGGACCGACATACTGAAATATCGTTCCGACGGGACCATACCCATAATTTTTCAATATTTCTCTCGCAATAAATATTTCATTTCACATTTCTGAACAGTGAGCAGTTAAAGTTAATCGGTTATCCTTAATCTTTTTGATGACACAAATGTTAATTATCGCCCTTAATTTATTTCACAAATTTGGTGGAATTAATAAATTTGGGAACGTTTTGACGGGTTGGCCGCGAGTTGGCGGAGAGCCAAGTCTCCGGCACTTTCCCTTACATTCTGAAACGTCTCTTCTGAACAGAGTACCGCAGCCGGACACAGCACATTGCCTCGATTTCCGAGAAATTGTCAATTTCCAGAAACGTTCTCAATTTGACATTGGAAATATTTTGTGAGTGATAAATTGCTGAAGGATTGATATTTCGGTTTAAAATTGACGAAATATATTTAATAGGTAAATAAGCGTATATAATTTATTATTCATAATTATTTTGACTTCTATTTTTAATATTACTTAGGTTCTTGTTTTGCATTAAAATGTAGCAATGAACTAAATCTACTGTATTTATGCCACTCAGAAATAATTACTCACTGGCTATATTATATTGCTTTAGAAGAAATCAGTCTACAGTATTCCAGTGTATTTAAATTTTAGATCTACAAAATGTGTTGGTGTTTTGTATTAAACAGCCTTATTATTAAAATTGATTGATAAAAATACTATCAACATAATATCAGGTTTAATGCGGTTAGTAATGGAACCGTCAATTTTAGAATTCGAATGCAAATAGACCATCGTCTCGATTATGCTGCCTATCTCTAAACTTAATGAAAGTTATGTCCATCTCTTTCTATTTCAATAAAATGAACAGAGAAAGTACGATTCCAGGTGTGCATTAAAATCGTGTCAAAAAGTATCGTTTTAAAATTTTGATTTATTAAGTCGAGATTAAGTTTATGTTCAGTTTGATGCACAACAAAATTGAGATCGATAGTGCGTTTTAATATTTCTTTTTATGGATTTTTAATTATTTCAAATTACGAAGTACCTACCCAGAGAGTCTTTACGATCACTTTGATGATGTTAAGAATTTTAGAAGGTTTATGCTCTATCAAAACCGCCTTGGCGATAAGTTACAAGTTACAGTTATGTGCAATTTATTTTTTAAGTGACACTTCTTTTGGCGCATTTGGAAAAACAGGTATGAGTGTATTTTTAGCGTGGGACGAACTTGCGCGCGCCGATGTAGCACATCATTTATTATTTGATAATGTTCGTTTCGGTCTCAAGGGCTGTCATATTTTTTTTATTATAAATGTTTTTTGGTTAATTACGCCAAAGGAGTATAACTTCTTACAGACGTACACACACGCCTTTTTTAATGTTATTATTAATATCAACAGCCACCGCACCGGCAACAGCATTTAGTGTCCACCAAAACATTTAATTTAGTTCATGAATTTAATCAGTATTTCGGGTAGTGGTCATTTATTACCATCCGTCCAATCTTCAATGATTTTCAATTCAATTATACCGATTGATCAATCAATAGAGTGGACAAGCACTATATGTATATGCTTTAATTTGCTACCGAGATAAATATCCTCCCAAAAACATTGTTCATATCAAATTGAATGTATGTTGAATGATGTATGATCTCAATTTGTGAAATGGCGTGCATTTATGCGATCGTTTGGCTCGCCAGCTGCCAAACAATGACGACCGCTCACTGCCTCTATTTATTTTAAATGAGCAATTAAAAATTTACTTATTAATCAATACCATGCAATATGATAGCGTGTGATAGCGATGGCTCTAACTAGCTACATGTACATTATTCGAAATCAGTGTGCAAATATCCTTATGATGTCCTCTTTGTATTAGCTTTTCTTGAATCTACTTCATATACATTGTAGCAATAAACCATGCAGCTACGTCTATATAAAATACAAATTGTAATAATCACCATAATATAACAATAAAAAAAGTATTATAAGATCCAGTTGCCTACAGTATAAAGACGCGTTCGAGCGACAAGCTGAGCGATCACGGATTAATTAAATTAATACAGTGTGTTTTATAAATACGAGCACTTGAAAATCGCAATAAAAGGTAAATGCCAACATGAGGGTCGGGACCAAGTGAATCGGAAGCGCGGCGCCAACCGGAAAGTGCGTAGCTCCAGATTCAATTTCCGCTGCCGGTCGCGTAATAAGTCCACTATTCACAGAACTTGTTCAAATAGAAAACATAATTTAAAAGCTTTCATACAGAAATGTGTAAACATAGTGTCTCGGCAGTCAACAAAACAATTATTACGCAAATTTCCACAGTTAAGCCAGGAACTTCACAAGAACAATAAATACTCTACGGCTAGATAGATGAATCTGATTTGATAAAGTTATATGAATTTTGTTGACTTTGATTGTATAAATAATTTCCTCCGAAAAGGTTCGCAAAAACGTAAATATTATTTTTATGAAGTAGCCTTCTAGAATTCGTCAAAAATCACTCTCGTGTAAATTTTAAATTTACGCGAGAATTCTGAAAGATGGTAGGCGAGAAATGTTAACTACACAAATCAGCTTTTTGCATCAATGAGCCACGTGCCTATTCTGAGAACCTTACTACAAACTGAAGGTATTGATAATTAGAACGCTGGAGATAAAAGTTTTTCATCCACGCCAGCCTGTTAGCTAACTTTGTTGTTCGTTGAAATAAGATTCGAAAAAACAAGTGAAACTAATTATCGCTAGATTGCATTTCAAACGAGCGAAGAGCTAAAAGTTGTCGTTAGGAGCTCATATAACTTGTAAAGGAACAAAAGCAGCGTCAGCGTCTTCTTATTGTAGTCTGTTTACAAAAGGAATATCACGTGTAAGTAACCAACAAAGCGCCCAGTGCGCTGCGTAATTCGATATTCCCGGGTTGAATGATCCCATATCATCGCGGAGTACCTTAATTCAGCTCTCGTCTCGACAGAGGCAGAGTGCACTTGGGCGTAAATAAAAAGTTGAACGTCGCTATAACGAGAGAGCCGCCCGCGCCCGCCGCGGCAGACAATGACGGTAGACAATGTGTTAGCGAAATGACACTCTAGAGCCACTAGGCGCGCCCTCACAACCTCGCAGTGTCGTATTCGCACTGCACTTCTTTGAAGAAAACTTGGTCAAAATTCTCACAGCCGACCAATAAAACATCACAATGGACATGTAGCTTAATATAGTTTAATTTAAGGGAAAAAAAATCTTATCTACAGCTGACAACTTAAGGAGATTGGAAGTCATCACTACATAGTATAAAACAAAGTCGCTTTCTCTGTCCCTATATCCCTATGTATGCTTAAATCTTTAAAACTACGCAACGGATTTTGATGCGGTTTTTTTAATAGATAGAGTGATTGAAGAGGAACGTTTTTATGTATAATACATGTGACATCCCACGGGAACGCGGGTAAACCCGCGGGGACAGCTAGTACCTATTGGATAAATTGATTAAAAATGAAATTTGCAAGTTACCGAAATAAAAGCTTTTAAAAATAAACAATATTCCACACAAACATAATGTAAGAATAGTATCAATTTTATTGTGGAAAACCCATGTTGTATAAATGAGCGTGCACTTTACCGCGGTAAGCCCGGACCGCAACCCGCTGCACCCGAACATTACCGTCAGTCCTCGAGTTCAATGGGTGAAGCACCCTTCTTACGATACGCCACATTCCCAACGCAATGGCAGTCATCAACACATCCCGCTCTAAACTTCACTTTTTTCCGTGAGACATGAAAAGCTTTTTAAAAAAGCTCAATCCTTACATAAATTGTACACATTGTAAATGAGTTGTACGAAAAGTAAAAGCGTCAGGAACAAAAAGTTTCTTAATAAAATCCGAGTATCTAGAGTCGGGTTTGTATTTTCAATCTATTAAATTTTAATGAAAGCCATCGACTGCCGGCTCGGGCGTTGTTATAAATACCGCGCTGCCGATGCTGTTGTAATTTACATGGCCGGCTATCGCATTAACGATGACTGAGCGGTTTCTCTTAATTATCATTTTGCACGGTTCGTCAGGCACACGCTTGCCTCTATTTGGAGCCCGCAACACTGCGTTTGTAGGTAACATTATACGTGATATTTTTGACAGCCGTATTAAAATGATGCAGCGGAATCGAATGATGTTCTTGTCGTATGTGTTTATTTTACAGATGCTTTATTATCAATTTATTAAACCAATTTTGCAAGATTTTTTGTTGTTATTAATTAAAATATTGTTACCATTCTCATAATACGAAGTACGCGTCTGGTCAACTACAATCAAGTCATTGTTGTCTTTTGACAATCTCCTACCGCTCTATTCCTGCAGCTGTGAAGAGCTCGAGATCCAAATAAGCTTTGAATATCACCTTGAGCCTCATCATCACAAAACAGAAAATATATTATTTCATCCAAACACAAGTTTATCCTCATTGAAATAATTATGACGAATTCCGCAACATCTTTTACACCGCTCTTTTGTGAATTTTGTCGTTGGCAATAAAAAAACGGGTCCCGTTTAATTATTTCCTTGTAATTTTTATAAGGTTGGTACTTTGTCCACAGTAACGGAATAGGTTCCCTGTTGGTCCTCGGACCCGCACGGGCACGCCGCACCCTCGGTACTTCTCTAGTTTAATTGTTTATTCAGATACGGGGAACTTCTCGAATTAGGTAAGCCGGAATCGCCGCATTAATTAATTTTTGTGTTTGAACTGTCTCCGTGCCCTTGAGTGATTAAGCGACCTTTCAAATAACAGTTAGTTGTAGACAATTTCAGTTGTTTGCATTATAATTAACAAATACTAGAGTTGGTTCATTGTTTCTGTATAATTTCAATAGCAAAACTTTATAAAGACTTAATTTAAAATGTCTATCTTCCGCCTCATCTTAGCTTTGTCGCACCGCCCACCCTTGAATATTTCAACGATCTCAACAACAGTAATATGAGACAATATTGGCTGTATTGTAATTCGATCTTATCATATTGCTAAAGAGATGAAACGAATCGTAAATAATTCACGTGAATTAAGGAGATAAAACTCATTGTGTACCGTGTGACGTGTAGGTATACGTATCGAGGGGGTATCATTGTATAGATCCACAGCTGTTCTATAGTAACGTTCGGGTATTCGTATGTTTTCGTGCGTAGCCCGAAGGCTACAGGGTAATACTTATTGGTGGCAAACATGGTGACATCTGTGGGTAAGCTCCAGTTCGACTAATAACACGGACATAACTTTGAGCCTCCAGCAACCTGTCTGCCGTAGAATCAAAATACCGAGTAAACATTTTTGTTATAACAAACTACACTCAACCAAACGAAACATTGGTTGATGAAAGTTTCTTCATGATACTTTTCAAACCTTCCGGTGTAACTAATCCATGTAAGGAAATATTTAGAACTTTAGCAGTTTAACCCACGTTGCCTAAATAAAAAGCAGGCTATGTCCTTCTCCACCCTGTCAGCTTTCACAAAAGATCACGGTGATCAAAGAAAATTGTATAAAATGTATTTCCACATCTTACTCCGCTGAGGGTTGGATTTCAAAAGACCCTATTTAGTAAGTACACCTCAGTCACGGTTACGGTACAATTTATAGGTACCCATTGATAAAATCGCACGCAAAGAAAGTTGGAATATAAAATATTTTGGTTAATTCTAATCGCATTGTATGCAACAGAATAAGTGGGTACACGCAATATATTTCTAAGGACTTCCTTTCGGCTGAACAGAAAAAATGATAATAGCACGTGAAAACCAGATAAGGATGTTGCCTAATCAAATATTCCGGAATCCTTCTTAAGAAAAAGCTGCAGGGTTCGACGAGCGGCCGTGCATAAGCAACAATATCGGTTCCTTTAAGGATAAAGGCGACCGAAGGACGACTCGTAATCCGCTCCAAAGTGTATCGCGCGACCTGCCTGCCAGGTATACATAAAACCGAAAACAGTGTCTGCGAATGTGTCAATATAATGTATAAGGAAATGTTATTCTTCCACTAGGAACTTGATTATTATCAATTGGGTGATAAACAGTTACAACAATAAAAGAAAATATTGTCCTATTTTTTATAGTATGGTTCGATTGTTGTGAAAGTGATATTTTATTGTTTTTAATGTTCAAGTCTTATAAAATTCTGATCATCTCTTAAGCATATCTTGTAATATAAATTATTACGTGACGCATAACATTTGGAGCGGTCTTTCACGCATCATAACCTTTAAAAGTGTCATCTGCGTTCGTGTCCCTGTTGAAAAAAAAGCAAACAGCATGTTTGTAAGTTTTGTCTACAACAAACGGCGGTTCCCGAATTCCTCGCACAATACGTCATTGTTGTCAGAGCATAATACACGGTATTAACATTTGTACCACGATTTACGTCAATGATGACGATTTATTGTTACGCAGCACTGCGGCCGATTCTATGTGGTATAATTAATTCCGCATTTTTTATCTTCAGCGATGATTTAGGTTTGTTATGAAGTTTGTTTTGCGGAGACATCTGCCGACATGCTATTGTTAAACCGAAGCTGTCCTCAGGTAAAATCAGATAATGGGTATTATCTCAGAAAGAGTTGACATTTCTCCGTTTAAGCATTGGTGCAGTCGAGTGTTTTGACAGTATTTGTTTATTTAGGAGGTTTTAAAAAAACAGAGCTCAATAAAAAAAATTACGCAAGAATTTCTATTGAGAATATATTTTATATAATTTTACTTATTTATTTAGGAGACAAAATTCTATAGCTCAGATGTATGTAATAACGCCTACCAAAACAAAGCTGAGCCTACTGGTAAATAAATACCTAAGTAGATTCTCACACGAAGTCAATCGTTCTTCCAAGCGGGCGGACGCATTCATTTATTGGGTAAACAGAGAATTTATTGATGTCGTATAATTTTATGTTCTAAACAAAAGCTATTGAAGCTCCCCCCTCACTACGCATCTTCCACCCCGCTGGCCTGCCATGATGCACCACACCCGCTGCGCCTGCACTTGTTCACTAACACATGTCTACAATTGCGTTTGTTTATATTTTCACTGTTTACATTAACTGTCTTTGTATAAATAAATCTTCAGGACGTGAAGGTAAAACAAGGATTTAAATTACTCACATTAAAATGACTTTATTTTTATTTAACTGTCAAACAAGTTGTGAGAAACGTCAAACTATTTATTAAACAATCTTGAAAGATGTTCAATATACCTATACAAAATATTATGCCGGTTCTCGTTATAGCCATATATGTAGATACAACAAAACTATACCACATAATTTAAAGATACAATGTAGTGTTAAAATCAATTGGTCAAAGTCATTTATGCATTCATCGGCCGCCTTGCTCGAGGAAGATTCTTTTGAATACCATTGTAGCTTTTGACTCCCCGCTGTGATGTCGCCGATATCGTTCCGCCCGCCAATACCGTCGATCAGTTACTTCTAAGAAAAATATCTATGTCGTACTTTTTTCAAAACTCTGATCCCAAAGTGATAACCAAAATTCTTTATCCTCATCCGCTCAACTTTGTTTGTTACACTTTTGTTAAGAATTAACATATATTTAATTAACAAAGATTATACAAATTTTATTCCAGGAAAAGGCATGTTAACTGACCCGTTTCTCCAACTTGGTAATTAGAATATTCTTTCTCGAATCTACTGTGACAATAATAAATAGGTACTTAGATACCCAAATGGATCTAAAAATGTTCAGAACATGAATTAAAGTTAAGAAAGATATATGCAATATATAAATAATACAGTGCATCATAGCAATGAGATTAAGATGGAGAATGTCTGCGGCTTCACTCTAGTATTTATCATAAACAGTGCACAAATTGAGATTAAGTCATGATCACTCGGTGAGGTCAGCGGGCGCCAACATTTTAAAGCCATAAAACTAGATTGTGGATGTCCTGCGGAAAGTAGAACGCGAGATCCAATCCGAGTTTGCAAACAAGGGAAGTTACGGCGGCGGTGGTGCGGGCGCCGCACGGCTGGGGCTCCGCAAATAGGTACCCACCGCGCCGATAAGACGCCTCTCCGTCTCCTGTGACTTCTATATAAACAGACAGGAAAACGTTCACAGATTAAATCTTCACTTGTTTATTTTTCCGCCCCAGTGGACTCACAAGCTAAAATATTGAGACTAAGATGACAAGTAGAGTCACCTATAGCGCTAATCTAAACGCAGAACGAGTTTTTAAAAAGCTCCAGTCGCTTCCTATTTTGCCAGTGAACTGCGGAGGTTGGATTATGAGAGCTTTCAGCCCGTCGGTGTACGGTGCCGCGACGCAGTTATTAAGGTACAAGCTTTGTTTGCGCATTCGACGATTCAGCGCAAAGCTTCCGGTAAAATATTAAAACTTAACCGCCCCGAACGCTATCCGAACCACACAACTTGTTCCTTTTCGTACAAATCTAATTACTATTTGAATAACTATATTGTATATTATATTTGTATATTAGATACCCGAAGGCATTTTCTGAAATTCGAGTACTGTGAAGATAAACTAGGGTATTTTTATTATCGGGGAGTTTCACTTGAGAGCGGGTAAAAGTGTTACAGGGGGCGGAAAGTGAATTTGTAAATTAAAGTTTTAAAAGACTATGAAAAACAACCATAGGATCAAATACTGATAAAAGTCAAAGATTCCTACCGACTGTGCCGACGATTTCTCACATCGCAAAGGTATTATTGCATAATGTAATCAGTAATTATTGCTTTAACGAGTCCGCCTTTAATTTGTTAGGCGTTTTAAACGGCTTTGCGTATTTGAATCGCAAATTTCTGAGAATATTTCAGGAGGGTCGCTTGCGTTGCGAGGACATTATCTCTTCATAAAATTCAAGATTCTGTTGAGTATTTCATTGTATTTCTAAATTAAAGTTTAATATAACTCAACATTATTCCGGGCCTTGTCAGGTTCAGTTATTGTACCTTTTTAAGGTAAAAACAGCTCCTGCCTAACCGCTGCAGATCTACGGAAAGAATTTTGTCTTTTCACATGTCACGGCTTTTGGTGGTGATAAACAATTGGAGACTTATACACTTCTTAAGTCGAAAAAAGAGTGCCATTCCCTCGTCTTTCTTTTCAACCATGACGTTAAAATTATACAAAAACAAGGAAGTTGAGCTAAAAACATATTTTTGTGTAGTTTTTGAAATGTAGGATAAATTCCGGTCACCGAAAAAATACTTTCATCTTTATTACAGTTTCTATGAAAATATTATCGACAAAGATTTTTTTCCTGCTAATAAAATTAATACTGTTGCTGCATAAAATTATTATTTGTATGATACTCGATGGGCTTAAGGACACGGCCCTTTTTGAATGATTGCAAAAGGATAATAATAAAATAAAAAAGTATTAACAAATATTAAAAAAATAAAATATTAATTGATTGCACACAGCATACGCTATTGCATAAAGGTCGTTTTGAGATGCGATACTGTTGGTATAGCAAACGGATACTACTGATAGCTTATATTGAAGGAAAAGCCAATAATACAATTCGCTAAGTGCAAGGACTATTGGAGAAAAGTAGGAAACAATACTATATAATAGGTATATAGAGGCACTTACTAGAAATTTATTGAGACAAAAACACATTTGCCTCAATCTTCCTCATTATTATGCAGATTCAGGACTTCCATCCTTTCGAACATATAGCTATTACGCTCTACTCAAGCCAGCCAGTGAACACCTATCAGGTCAGTGGTGTCACTACTCATCATCAGCTTGCTACAAGTTGGCTGCGACTTCATTATTTTTATTAATAAATATAATTTTTTTTCATGAATATTTTTTCCCTTTACTTTTTGTGGTCCGAGGTGCACTTGGTCGCTGTTTTTTATATTTCTCATTTTACGTTGGTAGGATACCTTAAATACATAGATATTACGTACCTATATTTAAATGTATTTTCCCCTCACTGGACTTCAATCTACTGCGTCCACAAAGATCGATCAATCAGATAAATATCGACTTCATCAGTCATGTTAAAGCTGCGGGAACCTTGTTTATTTTCGCATACACATTCTTGCACTTGCAGCTTGGAGCAGGAACTGGTTGAAAAATAATGGGTCTTTATTTTTTCTTAAAATAAACTCGTCATGTTTTTATTAAATCTAAAATATTTATACAACACTTCAGTTTATCATCATCATTATCAGTCTGTCTCCGTCACTGCTGGACATCGGGCACGCCACTGAGCTCGATCTTCAGCTCTTTGTTTCCAAACGCTGCCAGCCAGCTTGCTTAACACACTTCGGTTATTAAACTTTAATTTTGTTTTAGTGACCGTAAGATTTTTTTGCAACTATTTCATGGCCTACTATTGCAATGATAGAGAGATAAGCATAAATAAAATTATGTACTAATACTTAATCCGTTCAAATCGCTAATCTTCTCTCGAAAGGGCAGAGTGCGCACTATAGCAAGTGGAGGTGAACCAACGTACATGATGTCTTCTACATAAACATAACATTAATATTAAACGCGCGTCGCCGAGTCACACGAACCTATCATAGCTGCATTTGTGTTTCATGAGCTTATGCTTTGCTCGTATAAAATATAATAAGAAAAAAATGGTATAGAAAACCTGAATACACCAATACGAATAAGCAAAGCTAAGCAAAGATTAAAATAAATAAATAACTATTCTAGGTTATTATTTACATGTGTCCATTTGAAAACTAAGCAGAATTTTTACTATGGAATCCAGAATGCTATACTACTTGTTTTTACAAAATATATACTTATATATATATATTTACACCGAGGCACATAACAAACAGATATGTTCATGCACACAAATATTTGTCCTGGGAATCAAACCCAGTCAAGGTCTCTAACCATCAAGCCAAATTGATGAAATGTGAAAAAATCGCAATTGCGATAAGGCCGCCTGAGTAGTTGCCATTTTTTATTTTTCTCGTTAGTTAAATTGTTCCTTTATAATATGTTACCTGTACTAAAAATTTACTTAACTTTATTATTGACTTCATTTTTTATTATTTTAATCCGACTTATTGGTTATCGGTTTGGGGAGGAGCAGTTAAAACATAATTTCTGCCTGTACATAGAAAGCTGTGCTTGAAGTAATGTTATTTAAACCCTGCCGTCACCCGACAGCTGAGCTTTTGAATGGCAGAACGATGTTCGAATATTATCTGTGAGACAGCTCTCCATTCTGAAAACAGCTAGGTATAAAGAAGCACTGAAGTCTCTGGAGTTGACGTAAATGTTACAACAAACCGCCATTCGCATAAAGTGTACGAAAGCCAACAGCTTATTAGCTCCCTTGCTGCACCATAATGTGATTGGCCACCTGTATAATAATATTAATAAAAATGGCCACCTCTGTCTACTTACTAGAACGAAACTGAGAATCTGCTTAAATTGTCAATAGTATAACTGGAACCATTAGCTCAATGATGTGTAGTTTACACTGATAATTACACACACACACACACACAATCTCCACCCCCACACACACAGCCCACACACCCCACACACTACATACAACATTACCACAATACACACAGCTCACTCCACATATGCACACACATACTTCTTTCGTAACCTTATATCTATCTATTATTCCTAACAATATTTAGTACACCTACTAAACTACGGACTCATAATTATAACTTCGCTCACAGAATCACCATTCACTGTAAAGAATTGTATTGTAATAGATTAATAAGAGCGAGGGCCTTGGTAACACAAGTTAAATCTTGATTTGATACCAAAAGGATAAAAAAATATTAAATCTACCATTTAAAAGTTGTCTTCTGCGTACTTTTTGTGTTCCAAAGAACCGTAGACTTTAGTATTTGATATTCATTTCAACTTCATGATACCAATACCTTAGAAAAATAACTTTTTTCGTTAGAATTTCCGAATTAGAAAAAGTCTTAAAAATAATATAATTCAAATGCTTGCGGATTAATCAACAATTCTGCCTCTTATACTAGTTGCAATTGTAAAATATTATTTTATAAAACTATTGAAGCTTCAGTTCGAATTTCGTAGAATCCGTAGAATATTAAACACTACGTAACTGAAATTCCATGAAAAATTCGAATAGGTTTTATTTCGAAGCGTCGACTTTCGTCTCGATATATATTATTTAAGAGGCGTAAATCATATAAATGATATTTAGATTAGATTTTTTCTCTTTTTATGTTTTCTATGGATTGAGTTTTTCTTTTATAAAAAAATATATATTATTTAAAACGAATAAGCTTGTTATTAATAATCTAGCGTGACTTGCTATAAAACACACATTTAATTAAACTAGACTATACCATACTTTTGAAGCACTACAAAGTACAGTTTTAAATGATGGTGTAATCCGCCTTAAGGTTTATCGCGGTAGGGTTAGCGGTTAGGTATACCGCTTTATCTATTTATTTTATTACTTAGTTTATTTATTTCTATTTATTTTTTTTATTGCAAGCAGTAGTACATAAATAAATAAAACTGTTATAAATAACTTTTTAAACATTGAAATAGATCAAAACACATCTAGATTATGTTACATCTTAACTTCCATTATTGTTATCTTAGCGATAGAGTAAAGCGGCTTTATAGGCTTGAGAGGAAACTGTAGTACAGGCCCTAGTTGTCTACGTCGTGCGTATTTGAAAGTACACATTTCCTGAGGCACCGGAAGGTGTATCCGACGGCAATCGCTTGTACATCCGTATGCGATGCTTTTGTCTTTCTGATTGTTTTGAAACAACACTCAAAATCTATATTTAAAATATGCATTCTATCATATTATCTGTAAGAGAAACATAGCACTTTATTTGTTATTAGCTCCTGTTAGCAAAATGTATAATGACTAGACACGTACCTAGGAGTTTAAATTGTAGAGTTTCATGAATGTATTTGTGATTACGGGCATGTTTGATGACACTTCCAGCCCATTGCTGCACATAGCATCACGTCAGCTACCCTTTACTTTACCCCTGAAGGCGTGGCCCTCGTGGAACAAACAAACGGAAGTGAAATTGAGAGGAGCGCCCGGAACAGGCGGTATACCTTTTCATTACAGAATCCCTTTTTAATTACCACGGCCTAAATAAAAATTGTATTTTTATTTCAAGTAGGTGTAATTGAAAAGGAAATTGCCGGGGTGAGCCGGCGCGCACCGGCGTCGAATAAAACTTTAATATAATGCATAAGGCCCTTTGATCTCCGCACTTCACTTGCATTAAATAGCAGATATATCCTGTAAGAACGAAGTGGAAAATAAAGGAGTACATGCAACAGTTGTATTTCGGTTTGCAAATGAATTAATACAACCAACTTACAGCTTTCATTACATTAATAAAGTTAAAAAATTATTTTTATAGTAAAATTGTTCGCTTACGAGCCAAAGACTTAGCTGCAGGAAATCTTGAACGTAAAGAGTGTCATAAATTACATGTGAAATAATAAAAGGAGGAAAATATTTCATCCGCAAACGTTTTACAAAGACACCCCTGCGATCCCACTCCGGTAGCCAAAAGATAAATGTCGCCTGTAGCTCGATCTACTGTCGGTATAAACGTGTCTCTTATAAAAATCTCACTCGGCACTTCCTTCATTTAAAAATGCATAGGTTCTTTAATAGACTAGATAACATTAAACTTGGTAACTACTATATTACTCGCTAAAAAATGTATGGTTAAAATTAATTACGAAAGAAAGGAAAAATACGAAAAAATCAACAATTCATTCACCTTTGCCCGGGCTGAACAGCGGTGAAGGGAAACAGTGGATTGGAAAAGGTAAGACATAGGGTCAATGGAAAGATAATAAACCGTTGTATTTTCATTCTAATCCACAGCGGCGTCGGGATGAACCGGCGGGGGATTCGGGTGACGGGGAGGCTCGATATCTAAAATTACAAGCCTGCACAGAGTGCCTATCTCGAGGCACACCGTTCTCCATTCCTTTATGTTCAACTGCCACTTTCAGACATGCCTCCATTCAAACTATACCCCAGACATTTACTTTATGCGTAACCATAGATTTGAATGAATGAGGAGAATTTTCAGAGAGCTTTACACTTTGAAGTTGCAGATGTCGTCTTCAACAATTACGTTATCTGGTTCTCTTATAGCTTTATCATCTATCTTAAGGCTCTATTCTCACTTCGGTACATACTGGTTAGTTTTCTGTTTTTTTTTAAATAGGGCTGGACTGCAGCTTGCATTGCATCCGCATGTCATGATATACTGAAGCCGAGTGCATAACGTCACATAAATTCAGTCGCGTGCTCTTGCACCATAAGGTTGTGCACCAATATTTATTACATTCCTTATGGTCAGTGACAGAAACCTTATGAAACTGGGCGCAATTGGCTTACTTGTGTATACCACACGTGCAACCGCATCTGTTACACTACATAGTTTTATAAGTACCACACTTTGTTCTCGCTCGTGATATAGTATCATATATCACACCTAAGCTTACTGTTGTAATTCAGCCTGCTGTTCGTATTCTTTTTGTTCTGAACTCTATTCTGAAAGCAAAAGTTATACGTCACTTATACGTTTAGAATATCAATAAATTCTGAAATATATGAAATTGACGCGACAACAATACCCTTTCCATTCCATCATCGCGATTCGTAGTAACGTTTCATGTCAAAAAAGGCTCAGTCTAATAATCGTGTCAGAAAATTCACAGCCATTCAAAATATCCCCGATACCATTTTCCACCGCGATACCCCGTAAGACTTATTGTCACAGGAGGGCTTGGAATATGAACAAAGCAACCGAATCGAATGTAATAAAAATCACTTTAGCATTACGTAGCGACGGGAACTGATGTCTATCGGCATTGTGACACACGATGCGGCCTCGATGGATGTCACGAGGGAAAAGGCTGCTTCGAACCGACTATTATTTTTGTACGACAAAACAACACTGATTCTACGACACTAGTCTAAAACGTATTTTATATACTGAAGGTAAGGTATGTAGTATAACTACGTTAGAATATCTGAAACCATTTAAAAAAATTGTATCTACCTATTTATTTATTTTTCTTGACTTGTAGCGCTCCAAGCAAGTCATCTTAAGTAAGTGATAGAATCCTACAGTATAACGTTATTACAGAAATACCTACAGACCCAGTGTTATAGTTTCAAAATAATATATTTGATATACTCGTATATTCATTCACATAAAATAAATATGCAGTCCTTGTTTTTTGAACACCATTTGATTGAATATAGGTCACTTTTGTTTTGATCATAAACTCACATCACTAGTTCGGGCCTCAGTTCAATGCTCCAAGCGTCACATATTTTCGTCATCGTTACCCGGAGTGACATCATAAAAAAGTGTCATAAATAATTATCAGCGTAGACAAATGGAAATCGCAGCCAGATAAAGTTATTCAGAATTGTCTAAATTTATGTCAGATAGAGATTGGTCATCTGGATTCCATGACTCTTCTTTTCAGAGAGAATTTAATCGTTTTTAATTATAAAAAACTAATCATTTTAGAGTAAGCAATAGTATTTTTGTGCTTTCATATTACAAAATATTGTAGCAGCTTTATCATAGCATCAGGGGCTCGATTCTGTAAGGAAAATGACACTAACTCGAGGATGTTTCGTTGCGGCCTCTATGCTCTGTCTCTTTCGCTAACTACGCTGATACTACCAATGACGTGAGAGATAAGCTCTCCGAGGCCTCCGTGAAGTGGCTCACCGACGAAGTTTGTATTGGCTGAATAAGCGGGTTGATATATTGCCTAGCTCTATATTCTAAAGATATCGTTTAATTTGGTTATCCGTATCGTCAAAACTAGTGATGTATGCGGTGAGTACGCAGTTCAGTTGCGGCATACGATGCGATGCGGGCGACGTGACGCGCGCGTGTCGTTTAATGACGACGGCGTCACGCGCTCCGCGGGGGTGAACCATTCGCACCCCGACTTTTTATGATTCCAACTTCACCTTTTATATCACAATGCCAGTTTTATAGCTTTTATAAAATTCTTTACACAATTAACTTGCACCCTAGTAGGTGAATATGCGATAAACCGCTTGTTAAGTTTTTAATTATAAATTATGTAATTAGTGAATGTTGGGAATAAAATGAATAGATAAATTTATACACAACATACAGAATGTGTTAAATGCCGCATCCAGATAAACTGGCAGACATGGGCACGCGCCCTCCTTTTATTTATTCAGGGTCTCTTTCGCGACGTTTTCAACTGACAACAGCTGAAATTAAATGAATACCGTTTTATTCTTTATATCGTGTGACAAAGTACCTAAAAGTATTTACAGTAATTACTTTCACCATATTGCATTTTCTTGTTTCATACTTTTTAAAGCGTAATTTTTCGTAGTCGGGTTTTAGTTTTTGAACTTATTTTTTTTATTTCAATTATTTTGGGGTTATAATTTCGTTATAAAGTATTTCCAGATTCGGTTTACATTTTTTTATTTAGATTTTATTGAATTATATATAATATAAGTAATCAATAGTTTGATGGCCAAATTATAACAATAAATAAACATTATCGTGTCACTTATAAGAATTTTTATAGTTAATGCCTTTATGTCCTGTAGAGAGCGCCATATCTAATTTATTGTGACGTCACATATCCTATAACCAGCAGACGATCAAGACGCTTCGAACGATACCTCGTTTGCCAAATTACGATAAGTAGTTTAAAAGTTATGAGGGAACAGATGAACATACATACACACATACATACCGGTCAAAAACATAAGCCTCCTTTGGCTTCGCCGTAGTCGGGTAAAAATTATATTAATGTGTTAAAAATAAGTTTTAATCAACTTAAAGTTTCTAGAGCGCCCATAGATTGTCATCTAGTGTGTTTTAGCTTCGTTTTGATTTGTCAGTCATACATGCCTTTGGAATTATCTAGCATCATAAAATTTAAAACTGACAAATATTTAGGTATGTCATTCGTCACTTATGGAAACTTAACAAATACAAGCCATCAATTGCTTTTGTTTTCTCCTTGCGTGTTGTAAAAAATTACTTGTTTGTCAATGATGAATAACGTCGCCGTCGATGGCAGCTAGCACGTAATTGGGTGTCGAAGTCTAACGCTAAAAGCATACACGTGTTGGCGACGATAGCCACGGTATCTGATAGGCCATTGTCTACGCTTTATCCGGCCATATGCTGTACACAATAAATCGTCGGTGTAGCATTGTGTCGGCCTAAGTGATGTACACACAGTCGCGATCGAGGTGTGTGAAATATCGTCCCGGAATGTTATTAGAACGCGGCGGAATACCCAATCGATTGGCGGTATTTTCCGCTCAGAAAAGGAAGCTTTTGCAAGCCTCCCTGTATCCAAGTTTGGTAGGAGATAGGAGCCGCTTCTTTGTCGCTTTTTAAAAGTGGCCACAAAAGGAATTATACCTTTCCAGTTTCTCGTGAATTTGTTTATATGTTTTTCAGGTTTAGTACTTATAAAATTAAACTTAAGTCATACTCGATAAATTATTATTGAGACTGCTTATCTTTTTTTCTTACTGTATGAATGTATATTTTATGGTTCAGTCTTTCTTATGAATTTATTTGGTATTTCTGCAAAAATTAAATAAATGTCTGGCCATTTAAGTTAATAATGTTCTACGTCAAATAGAAGAATTAGAAAATATTTGAACAGAAAGTATTTCTTGTTTTACAAATTTTTTCGCATAATTTTAGTGTTAGTATTAATAAAATTATTATAATTAAATATGGATTAAATACGTGTATAGGTGGCATAAAATTATTTTCAACGTACAAAATTATGAAAATATTAGTATAAAAGCTGTCTAGTCATTATCTTATAGTGTTAAATATTCTGCTGCTCAGACTATTCAAAATATTATTGTAAATCTTTACCTTATTTTTCCACTTTTTTATATGCAATTAATTTACACACATTTGATCCTAAACTAAGCAGAGCTCGTAGTATGGAATAGGTATCAAAGCAAAAGCTTGATAGGTATCCTATACTAATTATTGACTTATTACCATATATCAATTAACGCAACATAAATCCAAACAAAAAAACATTAAAAAGATGTTGGAAAAGTATGATTGACTTCTACATTATCGAAATATGTTTAGTATACCAATAATTTTACGTACAGTCGAAAACAAATTCATTTATTTTTCTTTATTAATCGTACTCGACAGTTTTAATTTTTTTGAAAAAAATGTACCTTTCGTTCCATAATTGCTCAACATGAGTTCCTAATTGTTCCAAGAATACCTTTTGTTACCTAAGAGCGTAGAGTACAGTTGAAAGCACACGCCTGTGTGGCACTGGCGTTGCCTGGAGACGCAACACGCGGTCGTCGCGTCCGCGTCGTGCGCCGCCGTCACTCGCTACGCTGCCCATAGTTGTATAGTGGCTGTATGCTATTGTCCGCCACTTCTTATTTTTCTCCTTTTCACGCTCAACGGTAATGGGAATTTCTGAAATTGCAACAATACACATACGGACTGCCTGCAATAACGGCTGGTGATAATTTTGTACCTATTCTTCTCTCCGGCAAGTAGAAAGTTCATTTCCGAGTTATGTGCCATTAATAGTGTCTCTGTATGTGTCAGGAAATTTTAGGAACGGTTATGCTTTAAGTAAATATAGCCATATTTGTGACAAATATTGGAGCATTTCAAATCGATTTAACGGTAAGATAATTGGAAGAGTAGTTAGCTCAATGATGATACTGGCAGATAAGGGCTTATTTGGTTAAAGTAGATCAGTCATTATTGCGAACTACAGATAAATAGTTCCAAAGATTTGCCACTACATCAAAAAAAGTTTTATTTGAAGTGTAGATAACTACATTTTACTTTGTACTATTTCTAAAGAGAAAATAAATGTTTTATATCCCAACAGCATAAAACGACATAATATTTATCCTTTCAAATAAATCAACGGATGATTAAACGACTAACGGTTTACGCAAAGGAAATAATATGTCCATGTTAGTATCGATGTACAATGACCACCTGTTCAAATTGACCACGGCTGTGCCCTGTCCACACGGAAACGGAAGCTCTGGGTCGCACCTGACCCTTTAGACCTATTCATCCTCTATAAACCTTAAAAGTGTTAATGACATTATGGTCGACAGTTAATAGGTTTCGATTATACTTTTGATAACTTCTTTATGATGTGAATAACATTTTCATACATATTTGTAGGCTTCAGCAGCTAAAGCTGACTCAAGATAGAAAAAACATTAGCATCTTTTGCTTTTCTACAAGTTCCAATACTATTAAGTTATGTAGAAGGAATTGTTTGCAAATTAAATCAACACCATTTCATATCGAATTGTCACACATAAAACGTGATTTTATGTGTTGTTCCGTCCAAAATTGTAGGTATGGTCTGGTATAGATATGGCAGAACCATCAGAAAAAGAATCAAACGGTAACAAAAAGTTGCCGAATTAACAAACCTACTTCTATATTTACAATTTTTTAATGAAGAAGGACGAGATCATTTACATTTATTATTCTAACGAGGGCACCTTTATTTTTACATAATTCAATTCATAGTTTTTTCGTATTCTCTTTTGTGTTTTAACACAAAAACTTTTCTAGCTCGGGGTCGCAACTCGACTCTGCGCGTGGAAACTCTCCGCTAGGTATTTTCTGTTAGCATAATACGTCTTCATGATGCCGTCGAACGTTCAACCAAGTGTAACCAGACTCGTAGTTTGTCTTCATTCTCCCTACTGCAATTCATTTTTATCCATACATCACTAGTTAAGTAGGTATGTTGTAACATGAATGTTTGCACTTGTTGTACTAACAACTAGTTTGAAATAAATATCTGTTGGCTCAAGTAAATTGATATGTGTAGCGCTAAATCTGTCAAATATCAATTCTCTGCACAAAATACATAATGATGCAAATACAAGATAGCTCCTATACGTTAATTGAGTTCAAGTAATAAAAGTGTGGAGATTTTATGAAATATGCAAAGACCACGCTCCAAATCTCGACGACTCAAAATCCTAACGTCGCTGTCCACCTCCGCTCCGAACAAGTTCGACAATCGACATCTTATGATAGGTCGTTCTTACCTTAGTCACAATTTCTAATTCTACCAACTATTTATCATACTGCATAAGGTAAGCTCATAATTATATTCATTATAAAAGAGCACGAGCAGAATGTAAGTTTGTCGTGGGTACTTTTATAGACTTGTATTACAAACCTGCTATTAGGGATAATACTCAAAGTACGACTATATCTAGATTTAAGTTTGGCTGCGATACTTCACACCATTTAATTCTATTGGTCAAGGAACAAAATTCTATATCTATCAAATGTACTCAGTAAAAATCTAATATTAACTAGTACCTATTTCGATTTTGTATCAATCGAGCTGGCTGAAACTATATTATTAACTATATTATTAACTATATTATATACCTATTTAGCAACTAGTATTGCTTCTGATATCTATTGGCAATATCATATTCCCGGAATTGGGTTTGTCACCACTGTAATATGAGCTTGTTTCACAGCACGTATTTTTTAGTTAGTTTTACCATTTGGCTGGACTTTGATAGGGTAATAAAATTACACCCGAGGTACCTACAGGTTCTTTCCGGTGGGAGTTTTCTGGTCAAACGACAAATTCGGCGCGTGCGAGCGCCGACCAAGCCGATTTGCTCTAACGCGATAGTCACACATTCAGTTCCCGGTGGACCGTGTAAGTGCTCCATTCACTACGGAGACCATTATTAATACATCCCCTCCCCGTACGGCTCCTCTCGAGGCCCTCATTGTGCGCCGTTGCGAGTTAATCCTCCGTCCGGCAAAGATCGCCGATCGAATGCGACCGACCCAGCTTTGTGAAACGTAATAGGGTCCTACAGTTAAATGCCGCGTGTAATTTTTGGTTTGCGATTGTAATTATCTATTGAATCGCGGTGCTTCGAGGGAAGAGTTCAATTATCGCGCGACGCTCCATCGGACTGATTGATTGGTTTCTGCATGGTCTCGCCCCTGTTTGTATCTGTCAATGTGATAGACACTCTACAACACTAGGTAAATTCCACATTGAATTAGTGAAACACCACAAGCTATTCATGACTGTATTCGTCTTCTCAATACTAAAAGAGCAAACAGTGATATTTTGATTTAGGCACTATCACTTTGGTTAACTTTTGCATATATGAGAACATTTCAACTCACAAGGATTGCTAGGTGCACAATGAAATATTTTTAGATTTCCTATCACTATTTCCTACAACTATATGTACTTACACAATAAATATCAAATTACGTATTTATCTAAATAAATATGGACTGTGAATCGATTGAGAGTTGAAAACAGTGTAACACGGTGCGGGAGGACGACCGCTGCGTCGCGACGCGTCGGACGATCGGACACCTCCCAGAGGAGTTGCAGATCCAAGCTCGGCAAAGCAATTTAACCAATTTAATGTCATTCGCGTCTATTGATGGGCTCCCGCGCTCTCAATTTGAAAATAGACGCCATTGTGTTGCTCTTGCGCGAAAATATTATGTCTCGAACATTCTGGTGTCTCGCGCTCCAATAGGTACTCCTATTTTTAAAGAAGATGATTTATAGCTGTTAGCCGATCATAACTGGTCGTAGCCACTGGTCTGATGACACAGTTATATGGCAATAAAGCGGTTATACGGTCTGAAGAAAGAATTTCGTAATGAAAACACTTAAGTTATTTTCGGCATTGATATTTTTTTTTACAAAAAACGAATAACCGAACATAAGGAAGGTATAAAATAAAATGGATGAGTGAAGCATTAAAATTATTATAACTTTAATATGCAAATAAAGATGAATGATGCAAGTACAAGTTCTAGTGACAATAAATCTCGTCATACCAGCTCCGGTGCTAGGTGTAAACCGTTCTTACGATTGTCGTCATAAATGGGCCACATGTGTGCGTGCCCTATAAAATATTGACGACTTTTACCTTTCACATAAATTTGGAATAAGGACATATAAATTATGTTATTGCTATGTATGGCGTTTCTTACGTTTTTCTAGGTGAACATTATACATAATAACTTAACGTAAAAAATTATTGGAAAATCACCTTCTTGACTTTAATGTTATAATATGATTTCGCTTGATGCCAGGTGCTCCTTACGATAAGTAAAATAAGTACTAAGCTAAGTGGCTTACATTTATTTGCTACACAGTTTTGCAGAGATAATTCAATGTAACTGATTTATTATTTTTAAGATTATGAAGATATTGATTTATTCTTGGAGGTGTTCTATAAGATAACTGACGTTCACTGAAATAGCTCTGCAGTTCATTCTCCGTAAACCACTATCATATGAACTACAAGATAAATGTATCGTTCACTGGTATAAGCATTAATTAGGTAACAAAAGTCGGCAAGTATCTACCAACGTACTGATTTATTTCAACTAAAAGTAGTGTTAATTGTAAATCATTCCTTATTTCACTTCCTGTTAAATAAAAAAAACCTTACTCGATTTCTATTTAACGAGCGGATAAAAATAGTCTCTTCTTTAAATAGCTAGTGCTTCTTTTGGAATAAATCTAGTGGCGTATTGAAACTAACCATACAGTGTTTCTCTAAAACACGTCAATTAGTAAACACCCGTAAACCACAGGCATTCGGTCGAGTCGACACTGTGCCGCGAGCGAGGGTTAGCCGCCATCTTGAATCGGGGGTCAAATTAAATTGACATGTGGTTTGTGCAGACATATTGTGCGCGCCTCGTAGCATTGTGTTGACACCCCTAATTATACAAGTCCACTGAAATGAGTAGATAAACCATGGTAATTAATGTAATGTACGACGTGGATTACATTTGGCCAAATTTCTATTTATTTAATTCTATATATATATCACAGTCATCCTCTTGTAGACTTCAATTTCAAATAGGAATTCATATATTTCTCTAAATTCTTCATATAATATATCCAATATTAAGGAAATACCAAATACAAATCCTTTCATATCTACGAAATGCAAAATAGCATTATCATAAAATTTATTTAATGTAAAATATTATACAGCTCGTAGCTATAGCCGTCTAAATTATTAAACGTGGTCCGCGGAAAGAGGACGTAATATCGCCAATATCTTCGCTAGAAGGGAAACCTCTTGGAAGCGTCGTGTCTCGTCGTTAAATTATCGCATCTCATCGGCCGGCGCGGCGGCGGGCCAGACGCGACGTCAGCGGACCACGCCGGGAGTTTAGCATATCGCATGAGTTCGCCAAATTTTTACCACGATATAATATAGACGTTAGCCCGGAGCACCCCGTGTTAAAGCCATTATCGAACCCTCATACTATTTTTAAAAAATGGCCATCCTAAAACTGAACGCTTTCGGAAGAAAGGAAAGCTGTTCGCGAACAGACACTTAATAGGATTGGATGAAGATGGCGGAGTAATAAAGCGTGTTCAGTAATGTATTTATAGAAGATATGCCGGCATCGCCCCGCTGCACGGATCGCCTTCAATTTACTGTTCGAGATTACGATTAGCTTCTCGATCGAGCTTTATATTAAAGTTGCCGTCGGGGACTAACCGTCCGCTTCACTTTACTCAAAAAATATCAATTACGATAATGTTTATTCCGACACGGTTTCTTTGACAAAACAACGTCGCTTTCACAAGTTCGTTAATTATTTTAATGGAATAATATATTGTGATAATTTAATTAAGCGAGTAACGCTCATAAGGGGCACTTAGGAAAGTCAGATTACATAAATTTTATTTACTTCATAAGATTTATAATACACAGTCAGTGACATGTGTTGTCTATTATATTGCGTAGAATAAACAGTATAGAACCTATAATATCAATTAATCCTACAAGATATAGGTAGTTGTTGCATGTTTTAATTGATGTCAAATAATAATGACATGCTACTTTTTTTACATTTTCTTCAAATATTTTTCTCCGCCATTCAAAAAAGTGTGGTAGTTAACACAAATGTTGCTTTAGAGTGAACTCAAATCGCTACGAGTATGTGTACATGAATCCGAAAAGGAAACTCATTCCCTAACACAAATTTAATGCTAAAGAAAACAGACGAACAAACTAATTACCCGTTCATATAAAAGCAACAACAAAAAGTTCATTGGTTTGTGGACATCAGCCGGTATCATTACACTGATACCAAAATAAACGAATGTAGATAATGGACGGCGGGATCAATACAAAGTAATCGCAAGCGGATCCAATAAGCCTGGCCAAAACAACGGGGGGTCGCATCGGACGGGATCGGAGGCTGCCAGCCGAACATGGGGAAACAATATGGCGGCATGCAAATAGCTCGACCATTATCGCACCTGGGCAGCGCGAGCCGCCCCGACGAGTAAACAAGATTACGGGAATTGAATGGCTAATTAGGGGAAAAGAAGCGGCCTCAGCGAGCACACTGAGTTATCGCACCTCGTCTCTGCCATATTTCACGACGCTTAACTCGCCTTTATTGTTTGGCCGCCTCTTGTTTAGCTAAAGAGGCTTGTTAGCTTATCTCCCGAAGCCTAGGTAGACTGCATTAACTGCCGTCACAGCCAGGAGCGGAGATTTACTGCGCTACAAAGCTCTAACACCGCTAAATATAAGCGACTAAGTTGCTACCCATGTCCGAGTTAGTGCTTCATAAAAAGTAACTCGAATAAAAGTAATTTAGTAATCTTTGGAGCATTTAATCAACTAAACGTTTTTAGATACATTAATCAAGTAAGCTGTAAGTCTTTATGCGAGCACTTTATATGACCGACGTCGTAGATAAAATAAATTAATACTTTCATTGGACGCGATGACAACCAAGTTACGCCGCAATATTACTTTTCGATAACAGCCTGCCCGTCGCGGTCCACATCACAGAAGAAAGCACTATATCATTATTCAATTAATTAATTAGTGACATTTATAGATAATATAGTGAGTATATTTATGAGGCAGCTTCGTTAATTTTATGTTATCTGTTTAATTGTACGAGCCTCTGACGACGCCGGCAGCACATTATCTGGATATCACCCATGTCGTTATGTCGATATAATATAGCCCTCAGGATGTCGATCGCGTTAATATGATCATGATATAATTGTCTATAATGTTATTTTATTAACTACTTGTAACACCAAACTGGGAGATCGATAAACTTACATCAAACTTTTCGATTATTCTTTTATGGTATTCTTACGATTGTACGTTCAACAATTGTGTGGCTGACTCATGATGATTTATTAGCATTTAGGTACAACTGTATTTTATTTTCGGTAAACTTAATTCTTTATTGGAATAGTGACAGCTTGGAAGAACTTTTATTTACAAGAAAATCCAGTAAATTAATGCAAAGGTAGCATCAGAATAAATAAATATAATAATAATTAACGAAAGCAATCGACCTTAAATGGTCTTTAATGGCTGATGATATCAGGCTTCCTCCAAAATTCATTTACGTCTCCGATATGATTTAAAGAGGTTCGTCCGCTTCGTCCGACGTTAAATGTAATTAAATTACATACAGGGCTTGTCACTGTGCCCACACAGTACTCACGTAGCTAATACAAGATTAATGAATCACATCGATACAGATACAAGACCGTTCTATAGAACCCAGTTACATTTTCTTCCTATAAACAAATTCTCAATTATAAGTCAACCGTTAAGTTTCATTAAACATATTGAATTATGAAATTTCAGACACTTAAATCTCCTATAAATAATATAATTAAAGGTATTTCATTTCCCTGTAATTGCATTCGCTTTGCGTTTGCCAAAAATGTTCATTAATTTGTAAAAGCTTTTAGTGACCCACGATCCCGAAAGCCAAACACTTTGTCTAGAAGAAGCCAGAAAGTTCCATAATTTCTTTGCCGAGATAAGAGGCGAAAGTTCACGCAGGAGCGGAGATTTATGACATCACCGTCGTTCCTTTCACTAAATAATAAAAGACCCGCTGTAAAACGCGGTGGAGGCATAAAAGTTTTACGTCCATACAACCCGTTGGTGTACGCAAACGGAACATGTAGGGCGCGTCGTGTTAGGACGCCAAATCTCCATAAAGAGTAATCAGTGTCGGCACAATAGTCCGTTGCCTCGTAAATTGTACGCCAACGTACGCTTATTTTGTCTCAGTCCATGATAAGCGAGTGACGTAACCTTGCTTCGACCCCTGAATCGAATTTAGTAATTCATCTCAATTCGTATAAAGACAAGAAGCTGTAATATGTTGAGACTCAAAGTCTGGGTGCTACAAATATATTCGAGATGTTCAATGACCCCGTTGCATCAATAATTTGAGCAGAACTTGTACAAGACTGTACTGTAAAATAGTTAAATTTACGCCAAGGTCTATGTAATGTACGTCTAATGTATATGTAATTGACGGGCTTGTTGGTCTAGTCTAGCGGTTAGATACACTGAGTGTGGCGTCAAAGGTCTCGGGTTCACGTTCCACCCTGGCCAAATATTTGTATGGACAAATATGTCAATTTATTCTGTATCTGGCTGTAATTCAGCAGTATGTATATAAGTATTTATTTAAAAAGTCGTTACTTGAAGTATTACAACAGCTCATGAAAAATATCGTCGGATAATTTCATATTCTTTTTCTAGACATGTCTTATTCAATCACAAGCTGCACATAGAAATTTAATAAACCAATTTTACAACTGCGTTGTTCGTACTACAAACTTTAATAACATTTCCATGGCACATCAATAAATAACGTTATGGAAGATTCCCTCCGTTTGTTTCCCAAGGTCGATCAACTTGTACCTACTGCTGCAAACAGATTTAACTCAGTAAACAGAATCGAAAATTAACGAAAGCTTTGATAAATTGCTGTTTCTAGTATATTTATTGCAAGAAGAGCTATGAATTTATTACGTAACAAATAGGAATCAATGAAATAATAATATTATTCGTTATACGCATAGCTGAATATTTTTCTTTACATTATTTACTAGTTTACTAGTTCCACTTCGCCTTTTTGTCATCATACATTTGCAGCTCTTCACTGATTTTATTTTATCACACGTTGATCGCGACATTCCATTGTTAAAGAAACATTTTTAAAAACAAATGTGACTGATATGCTATTGTTTACTACTTATTAAATAATAGTACCTTTTTGTTGCTGGACCGTTAATTTCTAATGGTAGATTATTGGTTTTAGACTGTTTATACCGTTTTTTATTGGTATCTACTTTTCCGAAATTCTTTTGAATTTTGTTAGGTTCTAAAACCGGGTCTAGATATTTCTCTTATTATTTCATCGTGAGTTCCTTATAACCAACTTATGATAAGATGATCTATTTCGAGTAGTAAATTCATATTTTTAGTCCTTGAAAATTGTTATATTTAAAAACATAATTATTTAATAATTTTATATAAGTATCAAAATGAATTATTAAAAAAAATTACAATTAATTGCAAATGATTCTCAAAACTTCAGAGAAAAAGGAAGGTGGTTATTTCTTATAAAATGTTTTAAATAGTAGTGCCGTAAATTTATAACTTATAATTTTTTCCTCTGCAGCATTTATTGCATTTTGTATGCTAAGAAAATACTCGTGATACACGAAAATGGTCCTTCTTTACCGTTTAATAGATACAGTACCCAAATATACAAAATTACATTACTCGACAAGCCGACTCTATAAATGTCTATTAATTCAATAAGCCACTCTAAACAGTGTAATGGAGGGTGCACCTCTATCCGAAACAAACGCTACCTTCAATTTGTATAGCACCCTTCCGACAATCCACTTTGCGATATAACGAAATCACATTCAGGTGAAGTATAGCAATATTGGTAGACAGACTTTCTCTATAAGTAGTAGGTATATTATCTATAGCTCTTACCATGCGACTTCAACCGCAATACTGAGGGAATGATTTTTTATAGATAAAATAAATCCTCATTTTGTTTTAAGGCGATGAATAGGTTCGATGCGTGAATAAGTAACTCGGATATTAACAGATCTATATACACTCCTGTATCAGTAAATATAAGTCGAAGTATCAACATATATTATCATTATGATACTAACGATATTCAATAATAATAATATCCTAGGACATTCTTTATACACAGCCGTCTGATCCCAAACTAACGCTTTAAACAAAATAGTTTAAAAAAACTAAAAAAATACGCTTTTTACAGAAAATCCAACTAAAAAATAAAAATTATTTTTTAAAAAATTTGAATTAAGAATAGTGTAAATAAGAAAAAAATATTTTTTATTGTAAAAAAAGCGTGGGGTGCATGGTGTCAATAGTTATAAATATTTTATTGACAGATATGAGTAGAAGGATTATCATTTTGATAATAGTATCTTAAAAAGCACCCCACGCTTTTTTTACAATAAAAAATATTTTTTTCTTATTTACACTATTCTTAATTCAAATTTTTAAAAAAATAATTTTTATTTTTTAGTTGGATTTTCTGTAAAAAGCGTATTTTTTTAGTTTTTTTATATTATTATATTTTTTTCATTTTTTGGTCGATTTTTTTATAAAAGCGTATTTTTTTGTTTTTTTTTAAACTATTATTTATTTTAAGTGTGTAATCATCCGATAAATAAGTAAATCGAGTGCCTGGTGCCTTCCTTAGATGAGATAGGCGGTTCTCAGGTTCCCTCTCCGAAAATTTTATTTTTGAGCACAGTCGGTAACTTATCCGAGCAATAGGTGATCGGCGCACCTGGTAGATTCCTTTATTGGTCTTGCCGCAGACCTTCCGGGTCTCAGGAAAACAAAAATCGCTGATCCTGATTATCCTAGTAAGGATAACGGGTCAAAATGTTTAAAATATTGAATTGTCATCGGTCCTTAATAAGTATGCCGAATTTCGAGTTAATCCGACGTTTTGAAGGGGGTCAAAATCATGTTCAAAGATTCCGTTACATACTAACATACATACGTCTGAAGCTAATAAAAGCGTATTAAAAATTAATAAATAGTCTGAAAGCCCAAATGTTCAGTGTTAACCTTTAATTAGGCGCGCGGGGTCGCCGCGACCCCAGTGATCTTCAAGTTAAGTTATTTTTATACCTATTAACGCTGTCAATCCGAATTTCTTGCTAGCTTCCTAACTCTCTAGTCCCCTAGTTCTAGGTCTAGTTTCTAATTTCATACCTATCAATTTGGTAACTGCAGACCCCGCGCGACTAACAATGTTAGTTTTTTGGCGCGCCTAATTAAAGGTTAATGAATTATGGAACTAATTGACATATTTTTTTTTGTTTATACTTTAGTATTTGTTTTGTATGTAACATGATTGTAGCTTTTTTATTTATTTTTAATTTGATATATAATTGTATATTTGTATTGTAATAAATTGTATTTGCATGCTTATGAAAAGCTAGATGAACTGAACCTATTGTAACTTGTAACACCTTAATGTAAAACCACATCTTTAGCAAAAAAAAAATTCTTATTCTATATCGAGCTTGTCCTATGGAAAGCAGATCAGTAAAATACTATATAAACGTTTTTACGCAATCTTTGTATTCACCGAAATAAAATATAAATATTAAATGATAATAAAAGAAAAAATTATATTCCTATAAAGTTAAATTAAAAATCTTAAACATTGATTTTACAGGTAGGTCATAAATATTCAATTTAAATTACTCATTTTTATACAAAAATTATCACAGCAAAACAACCTTTATTATAATATAATAATTTTTATTATAATATAATAATTTTTATTATAATATAATAATAATAATAATTTTTATTTTCATCTTTGATACATAGGTTTTACATACTATTATAGTGCTTAGAGCCTCCTTTTAAGCATGCAATGCCTGTATTAGGAGACTCCGCTCTTCCACAACAGTTTGAATTACATTTATATAACTAACTGTAGTTAGTTATATAAACTGTGTACAGTTTAAACATTTTAAATTCTTTATTATAATCAGACTATTGACAAGTGCTTGTGAAGGCCAATTTGATAAAAAATATTGAAATTTCATAACCCGTCGTATTGTCTCGGGTAAAGAACCAATATTTAATCTGTACCACTACTGAGATAATAGATCATTTTTCAATATCAGAAGGCTTCGTCCACCTCTTTTATGGCATAATCATGCGATCTATACATACATGACATGACTGACTAGGGTTTCTATACGATCAAATTGTGACGGACTATATGTATGTCGACATTTATATTCAAATAGGACTTTATAAGCGCATATGACTCTATATTCATCCAGATTTATGCTACACAACAATGTGAGATTACAGTCACGCAATACTACAAAAATAACCTCAAAACAAATACAAAAACAACCTCTGTTCTAATATAATTAAATATTCAGGGATATTCTTTACACACCGCCATCTGATTCCAACGTGTCCCATTGTGTTCCAAGTGATGTACTATACCTGCATATGCATTTTTTTTTTTATTCTAAATACATATATAAATAGATATTTACACCCAATTGCTTTTGATAATAATAAATAACAAAATACAAAGCGTAGGATTTATTAAATACGATAAAATATACAATGGTTGTGATATGGCGAATAGCTACCTACAGTAAAAATTTTAAATTTGTTTTGATCTGGAATTCGCAGTTTCTGAGTCCTCAAGAGATATTTCGTCCATGGTAACCCTACGACGGGGATCCGGCCGCGGTCGTGCGGTGACAAACAACATTCGTGGCCGACATTTATGCGACGTCATGGACCTCAATAGAAATGCTTAGATTTACGTTCCTCATCCACTTCTTGTCAAATGTCTTTTTCATTTTGTTACGGCCAAGTTATTACATAAACCTATTTAAGATACCTATTTTATGCATAATATGTGAATTGATTGTTTTTCTATCATGTTATATTCTAGCTGTCCCCTGCGTTTCCGCGTTCCCAAGAGAATTAACATTTTCCCGGGATAAAAAGTACTTAAAGAACTTAACGGAACGTACTTTAAGTACTTTTAGTACTTGTAAAAGTAAAAGATTGATGTGGTAATCCAGGTTATAAAGTAACTACCTATGTGTCGAGTTGTATCCAAATCAGTCTAGTAGTTTCTGCGTGAAAGAGTAACAAACATCTTCCCGTCCATCCATACTAACAAACTTTCGCATTTATATTATTCTATATATCTATCTGGCTCTTGGTATGTAGAAATTTGTGTTAGAGTATGTTTCCTTTCTGGTACCTTTACATTTAGCTTCTGTAAGTTGTTACCACCGATTTTGAACATTTGCAAAACCAGGAGTATCGCTAATGTGAAGTTGTAAAATCTTGTGTACATGCACACTAGACTCTACAACTTCACACTTTCAACAATTGCAATATAAGTGCACTGCTGCTTCACAACAGAAATGACTCCCCCGATCGAACTCTGTATTAAGAGCTCTACTATTTTAATATGTAGGTACTATGTCTGCAAATTATTTCTCCACAGAAAGTCAACGATAATCACCATTTCCTTTTTTGTTGCAAAACATGAAACATTCCAACGAGTGAAAAAGACTTTTTCAAACTCGAACAAGTCATAGCTACGTACGAATAAAATCCGTGAAATTTAAATGTCTTCAGTAAAAATTTAAGGCAATACCAACCCAAGATCAAAGCGATAGCGGCACTTCAACTTTTTTGTGGAAACGCTACCTACTTTTCATTTCCTTTTTAATACAGATTCAATATAGCGATAAGGGCATTGAAGAAAATATAAAAATCAATCTCCCCAAGTGTTAAAATGTAAAGAAACCAGGTGCTATCATTTGTAGACATAAACAATAGTTAGATGAGTCATGGGGCAGAACGAATAGGCAGCAATCTGAGATCGGAACGAAGACAATACGTTCACGGTAGAGGTGGCGGTCGTAGATTGTAGGGGAGTCGTTTGTATGCGTAATGGAATATCGAATTTCGTATTTGTTCATGGGGTCATTAACAGCACCTTCGCGCTTGTTTATAAAGAAAACAAAACCCTTTACCGGTGCGCGGCAACCATCTACAGGGGGTTGAACATAGGAAACACTAAACAAATAATTTAAGTAATTATTATCAGTTAAATATATTTATAATTAAATTATAAGTAAATTTTGTGGTATAATAAAAATTAATAAAAGACATGCAAATTATGATATGAAAATTAAGAAAGACATATTTTTTTGCTGATATCACAATATTTTAAATGACATAATACAATAATATAGTATTAAGGCGTCTGATCTGTTCTTCTCTACTCGAAATATCATACTCCTGACAGATGGACACATTTTATGGGTCATTGATAACTTGGTGATAGATATTCAACGCTGCATAACCTTTTAATTGAGATTATCTGATAAGTATCTAAATATATTTACCAGTTTTTTTAATTAATGTAGTATTTATTACTAAATGATCCTTTAATTGACTCAAATCATCTGTGTTCCCTAAAACTTACAACTTGGGGCTCCATCTCTGGTCTCATCTTCACTTACCATCAAGTGAGATTGAGGTCAATCGCAATACCGTCATAACTAAAAAATAAATAATATAATATCATACACCGTCAAAAATGAGTATTAAATACTATGAATTGACATAGGAAATGTTAATATGCATATTGTCCCGTGAGGGTCCCATCTGAGCCTAACACATTTCAGTCAATTAAAAAATATATATCACTCCCCCTTGTACCATTAGCCCAGTAGCCCCTTGTAATGAAATATATTTTAGAAAGTTAGCGTCTAAGAAAACTTACAAATACATTTTCCTCGTACCCCAAGAATTTGTGTTTATAGGGCTTTACAACGTTCGTAGATTGTTTGGTAGATACGGCAACATACCTAAAAGCCAATGGAGCGTGAACGAAAGTCACGCGCCAAGGATTTCGGCATCCACACGTCTTGCCCAAAGCGGAGTCAGTTCGACCGACTTGTTGTAAAAAGCTTTAAAGCCATCTAGTGACGTGGTCGCACAAATATAACGCGGTGCATGCACACTGTGTTCATAAATTCAATTACTAGAATATGTAAATATTTATAATATGTAAGAAATTGGAAAATACCTAAATTTTTACTAATAAAATAAAATATGTGTCTTTAAGAATGTATGCATTTTTTTCACGTGTGCGCTCGTAGCAATTTTCGTGTAGTCATTGCTACGAAAATGCTTAATTAGATTTTCAATTATTTATTTGAAAAAGACTTCAACGATAAATAAATACTTCATTGACAAAATTAAAAATAAAATTATTTTCAAAATTTGGAACATCACAGGCTGTGTATGCGGTGTCAAGATCACGTCGGCGTAGCGTCGCGCCGCCGCGGGTGACACGCGCCTCGTCCCCTACGCCGCACCGCACCCCCCACTCCCGCAGCCGTCCTTCTGCTACCCTCAACCCTCGTACCACGCATGCTCCAATTATAATCTGTTTAGGGATGTCTGTTGTCGATTAAGAATTTCGTTTTCATTATGCAAATTAATACTCTCAGTTTTCACATTAACTTTCTTATTTGAGAACCCGACCGATGCCAGTGAAATCGATATAAAGAACATAAAATAACGTACGGCTATTATTTAATTCTTCGAAGATAAGTAGTGTTTCTCGAACGCTACTCGAATTTCTGAGTATTATCTATCGGATAAGTCGACAGGGTTAAGCATCATAGCCACCCGCGAAGGATAACTCGATAGCTCGACACGGGATAGGGCGGCATTATCCAGCGGCGTACGATGCGCGCGCAGAGGCGTCGCGCGGAGGGCATCAAATCGCCTGCGGAGGGCGGTCGGTCCGCGCGCGTTTTCGTTGTCTCCCGCGCGGTCACTCGACACATCACCTCCGACGACGGCGAGAGGTACGCTCGGTGCTCGTTGCTCGGTGCTCGGTGCACGGCGCGACCTGGTGCGCGGTCACTGACCGATACCGTCGCAAGCCCATAGATCACTCGCGCGCTCGACCTCCGCCCCGAGCGTGAGCGTCTCGCGATTTGACTGACGGCCCGTGCCCTCACCATCATTCCATAAGCACCACCAGGTAGCCCCGACCCTCGGCCTCGGTAGCGTGATACCCGACAATATTTCCGTAAACGCCGCAATATACCTGCTCGCTCTGTGTCCGACTTTAATTTGTTCTTTATTGTTTTTGGTGGTTATTGTTTTCTTGAAATGTGTTTTTGTCGTAATAAAATGCCTCGGTTTCCATAGCAGGCAAACGTGCAAGCAGTGTTTTTCAATTGGCTTTTAACTATATCCACGGAGTGTGAGTTAACTATGGAATTCTAACTACATCTTTGGAAATATACCAGTAAATGCCTAAAGAAAAATACTTTTTATAAGCAACTGGAGGATAGAGTGCTGTTTATAACCACTTACTAAGTATTGAGTAGGACTTTTGAGAGAAATAAATAATAATAACATTTAAAGAAACAAAATCTCAATCTTACCTACGTAGATTCTTAAATATAAATCGTTTAATTAACTTCAAATTATATTAGAACAGAGACCATGTTCTGTTGACTGTATTATCTTCAAAAGAAGTGATCATTTAAACGATTTTTATGAGTAAGGCCATCGCTTCTTATTTTGCCAACACAACTTTCTTACAACGAGACTTTAAAAAATCAATGTATAGCGCAAGCTCCGAAGATACACATAGATACTCAACATGCCATTGGGATGCGCATGGATACAGGCACAGGTAATCCCTTAATCTTTGCAATCCTCGACCCGCACATCCAAGAGCGTGTGGCAAATGTTATTCCCATGCCAAAACACTGAAATGGTCAATAAAAACGTTAAAACCTCTGTTATTGTCCCACAAAGCTTAAGTTATTAGTTTTATTTATTAAGAAGAAAGAATTTTAATCGTAATTTGTGAAATAGATAGGGCGTGTATAGTAATCAGAAGTTCCCTGCTATTTTCGAAGCCGGGATAACCAAAAGTTATGCGAATTTCGACCTCTGCGTAATCAGGAGCGAGAATTTGCATATTTAAACAAATTCATGCGTCAGAAAGATTTATTTTAGCTAAACAAAATATGGATGCTCGTGGAATATTTAGATTATATTCTGGATAATGTTTGCGATCTACGGTATGTTATTTATCTCTGTCTGGTTTCAAAGAGACTTATTAATAGTATGGACTAAAGATATTTGAGACTTGAATACGATTATTAGGGGATTTACTATGCTTAATACTTTTACTGTAAAACTTTTGTAACACTGTTAGTGTAATAAAATGGTATTTAGTATTAGATCATTCCTCCTCGAAATAATTTAGATTATATTCTGGATAATGTTTGCGATCTACGGTATGTTATTTATCTCTGTCTGGTTTCAAAGAGACTTATTAATAGTATGGACTAAAGATATTTGAGACTTGAATACGATTATTAGGGGATTTACTATGCTTAATACTTTTACTGTAAAACTTTTGTAACACTGTTAGTGTAATAAAATGGTATTTAGTATTAGATCATTCCTCCTCGAAATAATTTAGGTATATGGACAATGCTACCAAAAATATGTATATTCGGTTTAAGAAATAAAATTTATATTTATATTTTTAATGACTAAGAAACTATGCTTATTATTTCCATCTGTGATTTGTATTCCTTAAACAAATCGGCATTTCTTGGTGTAGTAATAGTTAGAATATATTATGATGATTTTGTAAACATAATTGTAATGTGAACAAATTCATAAAAAAAATATAAACTACATAACCATTACTGTGCCACTATTAGTTAAAATTACCTTATATTTTAACTAACCGATAGTGCGTCTAGAATTCTGCCTATAACGTTTCGTATTGCATAATTTTCGACTGATAGAATATAAATATCCGTTGACCACAAAAGTTAGAATATAAATAAAATAATATTGTTTTAAAATTTCTTGGCAGTTTAGTTTCTACTCAAATATATGAACGGCCAAAAGGATTTAGGTCGAAAGGCATTTAGGATAGCAGTACAGACATTATTCTGTGCTTAATTGTTTTTTTTTTTATGAATTTATTGACCAGTCAATTATGTTTACAAAATCACTTTAATATATTCTTGCTACTCATCATTTCACTACCCGGAATCCTGATTTGTTGAGGTAATACAACTCACTATGACAGCTTACAAGTAAAAATAATTAGTATATTTTCGTAATTATTAAAGATAAAAAGTAATAATAAAATACATAGTTGAGCATCATATTGATTAAAGTCTCACGGCTGCTATTACCGACTCGCCATATGCAAGAACCTGCCAGCATGGTATTAACGGCAACTTGAACCCGAGCTCGGACATCAATTAGGTTCGACTTGTTCTCGCAATTATGTGCTCAAACTAAATTGTTGGAAGATTTGTCGGTCGTTAATGGCTCTACTATGCCTCCACGACACATGACGAACGCACGGTACGCCTTTTGGGTCCGCTCGTACATTAAGCAATATCGCAGTTTTATAAAATCCATCATAATTTAGGTGGGATTCATTGTCCATTGAATATTTTGTGTCCGCGAAGCACGATGTGTCACGTGTCACAAATGATACGACACGCACACATTGTTGATACGCTGGCCTAATGTCCTCGGCTAATGCGACGGTGGCCCGACAAGAGGACAATTTCCGGGCCCGCCCCTACCTTCCCGCCATTACGCTCTAGAAACAATTCCCCAACCATTATAATCATTAATGATGCCACGCTGTCGTTGTTGACCGCTCGCATTGATTTTTCTTTTCACCAATTATTTATGACTGAACGTCGCGGCGCCGAATCTATGCACCATAAGTTTTAATTTATTATAAAATTTAATCATATTTCTTCCGTTTATAGTTAACGGATAAAATTAATTACCACACCGTTTATTATCAACTATGAAGGCTTAGATTGTTTTGATAATCGGCGGCATCGTTGGTTAATTACTTAATTAACAGAATACGTTAAAGCCGGAATTTAAAAAACAAGTTGCGAACTTCGATCTACCTGAATCCTAAAAACATTTTAAAATAAGCTGATTTGTTTTTCACCCGATGTCTGCAGGCGACAAAACTCTGCGCGCTGACAGATGCAGGGCTAATGACAAATTAACCGTTAAAAACTCGTGGAAAGGCACCACGGAGGGAAAAAACATTGGAATAAAAAGCTACGAGCCGGAGCTTTTATCTCAGGGCATGTTCCACGAAGATGGCGCGCGGCGTTTGTTTTGAATGACGCAGAGCCCTCTCGGGCAATCGGGCTAGAGTGAAGTCACTACTACGATGTTACTTCTTAAATCAACTGGCGATGTGTCGGATGTAATCATCGTTTAAAAACTCGAAAGCTGTTTGATCTCCTTCTTTTATATTGTCTTCTAAACATATTTAATTTAGATATCCAACTAGCTACTAACACACTACGTGGATTTGATGATGACTTTGCACCATAGAGGCACGAATGTAAATTATTTTCACTTGTCTAGGTAACGGAGTAGGTACTAGTTGATGCAATTCTAACAAAGTTACATTTCACCAATGATTCAGCGGTGAATTCGATTTTTAATTACACGATGATTATAACATCGGTACACTAGAAGAGACAGTACAATTAACGTCTCATTAACTGAAACGATTACCTATAACCTTAAATTGGTAATATGCCCAAGGAACGGCGACAATCCTCAACATATGTCGTGACCACTACTCTCACCGACTTGCGACATAAAATATCATCTGTGGAATGCGGGACTGAGTTCTCTCCCTTCCTAATGGAAAAGTATTAATTTTTTTAAATACTTTATTTATATTCCAAAAATAAACGTTCTAATTTAAGTACTTTTTGGAAAATTATAGTTGTCCATCACGTTAAACACACTTTACTAACACACATGCACATCCTCTGATCACATCATCGAATCATGACATGAAATTCAAATTCAACGCTTGATTGACACTGAAACAATAGCTATCATCGACATACGATGAATGAATTCGATTCGCACGCGAGCTCGGATTGCTCCCACGATAATTATAGCAAATAATGTGTGCAGCAAATCATACACTACGAAATGAGGCATAAAATGTTAGAGTCGAGGCTTGGGAACGAGACGGGCGTGCGTAATTACCCGACGAGAATGTGGCCCAGTCCTGCGGCCGGGACAGCCTCCGACCGCGTCGCTAAACTAGGAATAAAGTGCTCGGTGCGGTGCCCTTAGCTCGTTAATTACACTTGAAAACTTAATATACACGTCACTAATTTTACAAGCCACATTTATATTTAAACAATTGGGAAATGCAATGTTGTTAAAGTTACAATTTAAATGCTCTTTCTTAGAATCGTGAATCTTGAATAAAGAGTGTAGAAGTACTCGACTCCTCGGGGTATCTATTAAACGGACAGGAATCGTTTCCCACAGCCCGCTCTCGGCTCGTCACGGAATCAATATCGTCTTTTATCTTATGAAACGTGCTCCATATACACACACAGTCACGGCTCCTCTGCACTCACACACGCCGCCCTCTAGGGCTGCTAACGTATGAGAATAAAACGAATAAATACGAATATAGAGGTAGATGGCGATAATTAATCCAAATTTCTTCGCTCTCACACGTGTTTGTTCGCACGGTCTCTAAAACTCGGGAGATTTAATTAAAGCCTGCTCTCGAGTCATGATATTAGTTTTCAGTTTAATGATTACTTTCGTGGCTCGTGTTTTGTTGTACAAATAGTTGTCACAAGCGATGTTACTATGTATTATATAGTACTATAAATATTAATGAAAAGTGCAATTAGTTCTCGTATATTTAAATTAATAAATAATAATATTTTCAGGCATCTCTTTGTATCTAGGATACTATATAAAGGAATTTTTACATGATGCGGAATGCCAATGATGTTTACACAAAAAAAATTTTTTTTAACACCAATTAAAATACTTGAGCAAGTTTTTGTAACACTGCCGGCTGACGGATGCCGAAATTTATTTGGGCCAGGAGTAAAGATTAATACGGTTCAAACGAACGGGCGCCTTGTTAATGTTAGTGTAAATACACCGACTAAAATGTGTTTATTAGTCTCCAACTGCTGTGTTAAAGTGCTGTATGGAGCTCTCGAAACACAAACAATGTAATTGGTGCAGTGTTATGCAACAGTGTTTTTAATGTAACTGTTACAGATACTTCTATTGAGTTGTTACTTTTTAATAATGGACCCTTTGAACGACTTAATACATGTTCGAACAGAAAACTACCATAGACATTCGTATCAGCAGTTGTATAACTGTCAAACGTGATATAAGGAGCGCTGTAGTATGTTACGTTACATACAATAAACGAGGCAAGTTCAAGTGCAAGAACAAGCCCGTCGTACTTCAGCCTGAGAAGAAATACATCAGTCAGTCTACGGCATGGGAAAACATTCGACCGAGATGCTGCGCGCTTCCTACTTGCCTTATATGCTCCGACCACTATTACACAAGGCATGTCCGCAGACACGATCGTTGCAATATCTCTCACAGCCTTTGATTTACTTTCGAAATAACACAATTGGTGCAATAAACTATTTCTATTGAAATCTTTACTGTAACAAAGAGACGGATTTGGGTGGAGGCATAATGGTGGTCTAAAAATTCCTATGCCAAAAGGCTGAAGGAGCTATCTACTATATTTACATGAAATGTATGTGTATATATGGAATAAATTTCCTTAAAAAATATAATAAACAGAAAGAAACACTACGACTCCGTTCAATTTCACGACTGTGATTAATGATTCACCATTTACAGACTATTATGTAAATCGTCGACTCGTAATGAAAAATGTTGCAAAGTCGACTAAAAGCACCACATTTATACTAATTACGAACCAATCTGTGCAAACGGTGAAAACAATCTTAAAATGAGTGCCTCGGTTTCTACTTCGGAAAGTATAAACAAGTCTGCAAATCATTTAAGATTACGAAGTGAACTCGACAAAAACTCTCAGATGTCTCCTCGATAGGCGTCGTTCGTGAAACACAACACAAAGTTATGTCATTGGGGGCTTTAAATTCCCTAATGTTTGTCAAAACATACTTAAATCTGTCAGGACGCGCTTAAATCAATTTATTATACAGGTACTAGAAGACACTTCGGCAACGAGCATGTTTACCCACATGTATGTATGTAAATCTCGCGTTCGTTGCTTCTTCAAAAAGCCGTATGGAAAACTCTAAGCCTCTTTTATATTCTTATTCCTTATCCATGTGGGATAATTCGGGCCCATAGGACAGGTTTTTACATAATTTTACCGCAGCCCTTTCTATTGAAAGTACATCTTTGCAGAATCACTTTTTCACCCATTTTATTGATCACACAGAAATGGGACCCGCAAAATTATGAAACATTCAATAAATCACTGCGGGTAATTCAATTTAGGCGATCGTAAATAAAATTTGAACGAAGGGTAACGAGTTTTTAAAACAAACATTTTACAGAACAAAAAGGGTAACCCGCGTATGCCCGAAGTATTTGTCGTGAACAATATTTGTTAGGGTAATTGTTAGACATGCAAAGCTCTGAGATCAACCAGCCGCCACTCAGCTCAGCAGGGGAACCTACCAGCTCTTTGTACGAATACTGACGTACAAACACACTTTATTCACAACATAAGTTCTTTCCATATGAATATATTTCATTATATTTGCATCTAACTTAGAGATTGAGTTGGAGGGTCTACGTTCAAAAATAAACAAATCTAATTCCTTACGACTAGCGTTTATCTTATCATTCAGAGTAATTTAGTGGAACGAGCCCTGAGCACCGTCTGACCCGACCCCTCATACTTCCGATAATTGTATCGATTAGATACCTACTTTAACTTTCATGTGTCCTTCAGGAGGAAGAAAGTTACTTCGGTTCTGAATTTTCTCTTGCAATCTGAAACACCATTATTAAAATAATGATATTCAATTAATTTTAATTTACTTTCCTACATTTACCTTACTTACCATATACATATAATAAGTATTTATATTACAAACATCTGACTAAGTCTATTTTTTTTTGATAAAAGATTTATCGATAAATCCAACAAATATGAAAATCGCAAAAAATATCAAAAGCATTAATTTAAAACTAAGCGGCATCTTATAAAGGACACCCATTCTTTTCATACAATACAACTTTTATTCACACTTTACAATGTATTCTTAAATAGCACAATGGAAGACTCAACCACATGACGCGTTGAACATGGGTGTGTTCGTAGTTGGTTCGGTTGCGTCAGGTCTATTGCACACTCTCTGTAGCCCCTCATGTTGGGTACGGTTCATATTTTTTGTCCGTTTGTCTAATAACTCGGCAAGCTTTTGACGCGGCTTCTCGACGCGGGCGCAAAAAACGACAAAAGCTCGCTTGAAACTCGAGGCAGGCGAGGGTCGCGCGGTCGGGGCGCGGGCAGACGCTGAAACGTGCGGAGTGAGTGCCGCAGTGCCAGTCACTCGCGCTCTACCGTAGGGCAAGGTTGATGCACCCGGGCCGAGCATCGCGCGACTGTATACAAACAACGAACGCGTGCTTAACAATAAAATTATATTACAGAATATACAATTAAACCACGCGATAAACAACAAGTGCTCTTTGGATATGACAAAAAAGGACGTTTGAACTACCAGTGAATTCATTAGCTTTATTATATCGATAGTGCAAGTAACGATGTAAGTGTTAAGCTACGATGAGATAGTGATGGGTTTAGCGATCAAACAGTTGTGAAGTGGACTTGGCCATCGTGGAGGTCAGAAGGATGACTATGAAATCGCTGAAGTACAGCGAGCGGGAGGACATGATGGACGGGTTCAGTCCCGTGCCACCGCCGCTCCCGCGCCGGCAGCCTGTTAGGAATATTTACGCCGAACCCTTCGTAGATCCGAGGTAAGTTTTACCGCCAGTGTGCTTAAACTGCAACTAACAATACTAAAGGTAAGTCCGTAATGAAATTACTATCCCACTTAACTTTTTCATCCCAATTTAGTCATTCAGATGCTTCTATTCATTAAAAGGAATCCTCTTCTACGTATTATCTTGAGATGAACGAATGCTGAATGCCTAAGTTGACCTTTATACGAATAACATCTTGCCATGATGACAATACATACTCACTTAACTATTTACATGAAAATAAAAGCATTAAAGGTATCTTGTTATTAACTAATTGTTTGCACTGAACAAGGGTGTACAATGTTAACCATCTTTGTAACTTGTTGTTATCAATTATTACTATGTATACCCTACATATGGGCAAAATCTTTGTATTGATGTAGATTTTTGCATTGAATTTCATTCCAAACGTACACGAAGTTAGAGATTTTGGGTTGAAATCAAATTAAAATTTAAGGCGTTGAATTGTACGATATAATCGAGCCTGATTTTTTTAGATTAACCTTAAATTATGTATGTCAATAAATTATATCCTGGGACATCCTGGGACATTCTTTACACACGGCCATCTGATCCCAAACTAAGCAGAGCTAGTACTATGGAAACCAGATAACTGATATACTACATATACTACTTTTTTTTTTTTTTTCTAAATACATACTTATATAGATATTTACACCCAGACACAGAACAAACAGACATGTTCATGCACACAAATGTTTGTCCTGGGTGGGAATCGAACCCGCGACCTTCGGTTTGGCAGTCAGAGCGTTAACCACCAAGCCAACTGTTATGTTATACTTTTATATTTATGTACTTTAATTGTCCCCAAACAACCTAAGAATATATTATTAAATAACGAATTTCATATTGTATTATAAGTTATATGACTGTTATGGAAATGTCTAAAGTTGATGTCATGATGTCCTTACCACAAATATATCCATCTCTTAAACCTAGTTTCAGACTTTCTTATACTAACCATTATTCATGAAATAACAATAAAATTAATTGATAACCCAACGATAACCTAACACAGCATTTGACACTTTCAAATATGAAGAAATAAAGATAGATATTGCTAAAGGTATACAAATCAACTAATACACGGCTTTCAACAACGTCGAGATAAAGCACATTAGCTGAGCTGTCGTTGAGACGCTCGTAAATTATAAAGCTTTTGATAATGCCGACTACATTAAAGACTCACCACGGGACAAACGATATAATCATTCCAAAAACCACGGCAAACACCGAGACAACATTTTATATTTACGTCGAGTCGAAGACAGATATTACCTACCGCGCTTGTAATTGGTGAGTCACTCGACAACGTGAGAGATACTGAGGATGTATTGGTAAACAAACAATGTTCAGCCGATATTAAAAGTAATCTGAAGGAAATAAGGAAAATGTCCGATTCAATTGACAATTTGAATCGGTTTGCGGCTTGGGGCACTTGTTTACCTTCCCAACCCCAATGCGATACCGACCCCTTACATTCATACTCGCAGTTCAAAGTAATAATAAAGAGCCTGAAGCCAGAAAACATCTATTTCATATACCGCACCGCTACATAAACATGGTCCGTATTGAAACCCCGCAAACCTCTAAAGACCACAGAACATTATTAAAGTAAGGCACTACACAAAACTAATTCTGCGGCTCTTATTTGGGGTATCCTTTGGGGTTTCTGATCGGAGTTCCCACAACAAATTCTCTTTCCGAAATGTAGTCGAGACATTCCATCTAGTAAGAGATATAGAATAATAGCATGCAGATCGTATATGTGCTAATGGCTGTGGCCTAGACAGGGTTCGGGCGGATGTGCGGTTCTATATGCTACGTCATAAATCATATTTTTATACTTGGCGCACGTTCGGCGGTGGGCAGCGCACAGATAGCGCAGTTAATACCATCTGGGACACCCCAATCGCCGTTCGGTTTAATTTCAAGAGATTCGAGGGTGAATCCTAACTATTAATAACGCAATATCGATACATTATGTTAGTACCATTATGGGTTTGGACAACATTCGATACTAATCTATGTACCTACTACGTGTATGTACTAGGTTTCTATGTACCTACTTATTAGATTCATCGCACTAAACTTGTAAACTATTTGTTATGAAAACTTCTATAGCGATAGGAGAGATAACGAGCAGTATACACGCTAAGAAAGTAACCGAGACAGAACCTCTATCATTGACGTGTCTAATGATAACAATTTGACACGGTAGAGCGATGATCGATAACGGAAACACTATTTGACGCTATACCAACGGTGAGTAAAGAATGTAATTTCCTTTACAATGTGTTAACAAGGGCCGAACGCAACAAGGCAAACCGTATGACGGTTAAGTGCACGCAACAATAGTGGATGGATAGATAGCATCGCGGCCGCCCCTCGCTGCTCCGCGCGCTTCGCCCGATGCGCTTTCCTAAAGAAACCACCCCAGCTCTACGCTTCAGTAAAGTAACTGTCTCTATAAGGTTGCAACTTTCGTTCTTTTATCACTATTCCATTGCATGTTATAGGCTTATTTATGGTACTGATAATTTTATTTTCTACTTTTCGCTGTAGCTTTCCGTTCCTTATTCATATTGATTCGTTTTCACATTGTCGACATTTGTATCACTGAGGTAAGAACACAATACCAGTTACAAAATAATGTTCTATATAAAAATATCATTGTGTTTTAGAAAATCTACGTGATATTAGACATGTGATCCAATCTTGATTAAAATGCTGATAATCCATGCTAACTAATTTATGCTTTGGGATGAAAAAAATATCAAAAGACAAGCAAGTTGGCGCCATTAAAACTTATCTCTCAACCTTAGTTTAAATCATAAGAACACAGCGTTAAGACCAAAGCTGCAAGTAAAGTTCCCTAACCTTTGTTTTGTAAATACCATTCGTAAAAAAAACAAACAAAATTGTTCTGAACTCATCTCAGTAAAATGGTCCATTTGCTCCATATTCATTTCTCACAAGTCACTCAAAAACTTTTAATTAAAGAGGCATAAGTTTTTGTAATTAACGCCGAAACGCAAACACGGGCAAATGCATCATATGTCTGCAGAGACACGATCACCAAACTGAGAGGAGTTCGGCACTGACGGCAAATATTTGGGCATATATGGAGCCGGGAAGTTCGGCCGAACAAGAAATGATTTCCATACGGCCCGGACTGCGCAAACACAGCTCACCCATCAAACTTCAACACAAACTTGCAACTTAGTTAATAGCGTTTAGACGATCGAAAAGCAAACGTTTCCCGGCCAATACTACTCGATTGCTTCATTTCCAGATTCATCTGATATTGCAATCAAAACTATGCCGTTTCACTATATACCGAAACTTTCCTTTTATAAACATTGGTTCTGGATCTACGGGATTTTTGCGCGAATTAAGCGCGATTATATTGTTAATGTGAAAACTTTTCTTTCATTCAACTATGTCTATTACTAAGCTGTATTGTTTATTTTACTAAGACAAATAAATTTAATGCATCATTGTGATGATATTGACATACGAAATGTAATATGTACAAATATGAAAACTACGGGTAATAAAATTTTTAAATATTTGTTTTAGAAGATGTTAGTGCGTTGCTCTCTGGAATGACTGGTGATTCACGTACACGTACAAGGAACGATAGCTCAGCAGGTAGACATATATTTATTTAGTTACCTATCACACAGTAGTAGACTAGTAGTGTTTAGCAACAAACAAGTTCGCTCCTAGCGTTGTGTACCCTCTTAGTTATCACAGAGATTGCTTCGAGCGGTACGCCGCCCAATGATGCGCTAGTTGCTCCTGAAGCTATTAATTTTAATTGTTTTGATCCGATAGCATTATTGCTTTACTATAAGAGTATTTTATCGATAAGAAATGTTGTTATGTCTGCTATCTGGTCGAGTGCTTCTATAATAAGCTTAATTTATAAATTAAACTCTTTAACCATCTGTAGATGTGGGATCATGAAGCCTATTACACGGAGATTTTAAAGCACAGAGATCGATTGTTGTAGTGCCTCACACTACATCTTATTAATAGTTCATATAATTAGAGGAAACGCCCCATCAAGCCAGCACCGTGTGTCCACCACTTGTGCGGCTATGAAAGGGGCAGTGAGCGGCACCAGCTCAAACCAATCCCGGCCCGCTGCAGGAAGTTCAATTATCTTCCTTTAACTCTAATGCATAATGTCGACACAATCATTTCATTAAACGGAATCTTGGTGATTCAATCATATCTAATTGGTCTGATCAAACAATGCAATAATTGTTGGAACACATTTGTATCTGCTGTAAAACAAACTTCACTGAAATAATTTTAGTGATATTCCAAAATATTTTAAGTATGTACCTACCTCTAATTAAAATGTAAGGGCAATTCAAAGCAGATCATCAGTTAATTGAATATTTTTCTCTTTACATAACGATATCAACACTGGACAATTCACAAATAGAAGCTAAATCTTAACGAACATGAATACAAATTGATGAATTATTAGATCCGTAAAATTATCAGACGATCTCTCCGAGTTCTATTTAAGGAATTCGTCAGTTGGACCACAACAAAGCTTATCAGGAATGTATGACATTGCATCTCGAACAAAGGATAATCCAGGGTTGTCCACAACGCTTCCACTGTCACAAACTTAGACATAAATCTCTCATGTTGACGTCGATCGACATCTAGTGTGTTCCCGTGATGCCATCACACACATATCTATAATAATCTCCTGTCACCGACTATCCCTAATACTTATCTCTCGTAACATTTGTAAACAAACCACTTTTCATTTGAATAATATACTCGTTGAGGTGAGGCCCTGAATACAATGGCGAGTCTGTAATAGTTTCCGTTTTGAATAAGAGATGCCTATTGTTTCCCCTCAATATTGATTGAGTTTGTCTCCACCGCGAGATACCATCTTAGGAAATGTCCGGTTGACTTGTTGGTTATTGTCAAAGTTAATTGTCTTTTAGATGACTCGAGTCGAGTGAGACGGTTTAATAAACTGAACAATACGTTTAGTATAAGGGAAACGTTTATTATTGATGTATGCATATGCGTATCTGAGGTAGAAATTGCTGAACGAAGTTCAGTGACCGCGTTGGATAATGAAGTTCTAATAATAGAACTGAATATTTCGTCATCTTGGGAGACAGCAAACAGGCGTTATATTGGATCCAGTGACAGTGACATCGAAGGCATCGGCCAAATCAGCACCGCCGGCACAGCCAGACTATTTCAGTGGCGCATTGACTCAACACACCGGACGCTTATCGGAGTAAGGTATTTTAGCCTAACCCGTTTTAAAAATAAATAAACTGTCGTGCCGTCCGAATAAATACAAACCTCGCTTTGACACTGCTTCCTATAAATAACTGTAATGAATAGGCGGTTGGCGTTCCCGCAGTAATATGTAATGTCGACGTTTCCTCGCGTAGATTTATTTCCCTCCTTATTTGAATACTTTATAATTCAGAAGGATGGGTGCTTCCTAACAATGTAATGAACATCATATAACGGACACCAGTTAAATGTGGATGCTGTTCAACGCAGACCCTTCCGAAGTGTCGTTGTTACACTCACGGCACATCTAACTGTACCGCGCACAATACAAGAAAAGACGTTCATTTCTATGCGTGTTCTACTATGCTTATAAAAAGTCTCATTATAACGCATGTTTATATGAGAAAGTTTCTTTTGTACGATACTGTTATATCAACCATGACCATAAGTCATATGATGTGTTAGACAAATATCTTTAAATTAAATTAAAAAAAAACATTAATCATTTATTAATTTCCTTAACAATTTATATATATTGTCAATAACAAGCATACCATTAGTATTTTCAAAAGAATCGAGGTTTTCAGATCCTCGTTAATATCATATATGTTGAGCTTCTGATGGGAGTGCACATATTTGGTGAGAGTCGTCCAAATAACGGACCACACAGGGTGGCTCCATTTGTCTGGGCTCCTATACTCCCCGAGAGATAACAAACGTGCGCGCCGCTCTCAGCTGCACTTATCTAAACACTTAACTCGAGCCATACACAAACAAAGCTGCCCCCTAACTCACTTTTTACCACGAAACGCCTTTTTCTTTTTACCCTTTAGGGCTTCGCGGTGCTGCATGCTTTGCGTGCCGAGTGCCTTTGTTTGTGTCCGGAAATTCATGCATTTTGCCGCAATATGCAGTTATGGGAAGATTCATACATTAACTACTAACAGAATGAACTTATTGTTTGACTTGTGATGGGTAGTTTTTAACAATCCTAAACCATCAGTAGGTACAACTAATTAACAAGCTAGAAATAAACTATTATTCTACAATTATTCACCAAATATTCTTAACTAACCCTAATAAAAGAAAATGTAAACACAGACGAAACGTTTTAAAGAGTGACAAAATGTTGGTGTTAAATGGAATCCATTACCGACTCCATAATATGAGAATATAAAAAACCTTTTAAGACAAGTACCTGCCTACAGAAAAGGCTCACGACAAAATCTTTCTAATAACAGTTTTGATCTTGTCCAAGGTACACGTCACCGGGCGTGACTAACGAATGGCTCGCCCTACAGACCCTAAATTCAGAGTCGTAAGTATCAGTGACACGAGAACGCCGCGCGCCGTTGCCCGGTATCTACGAAGGCTGCCGAACATTACCATAACTCTCACCCAACCATAAACGTAATTAGAGACACCAATAACACAACGAACACTCGAAACACATTAATCCATTTTGATTTGGTAGGGTTAACGCCCTGCGTGTACATCAAACATAACGACCCTCGGTATCTTGATACAGTTTTACATGTACCTACCTACTTATAGAATAATCGTAAGTTTCCGATGAGACGTGACATCCCAATGAAAAACGTCAATGACTTAGTGTGGGCGCAAAACGAGATATTATAATGTGAAAAACTTGGATTCCTCAATATAGGCCAAATATCATTCAAAAGCTGCTAACCTATAATGAACATGTATAAACATTCGATGAAAATCCATCTTTCTTCGAACTAAAAGTTATAATTACCTACATAGAAACTGTATAATACTTAATTCAAATCTGGTCATTAATATTCCAAACGAAATCGTTTAAGACTCCAAAGAAGATCGATAAGGCTTACAGATGAGACTTTTGATAGGTTGAAAAATGTAATGCTTATAATAAAAGTTTAAGTGTCAGTCCCACGTGCTACGCGAAATCGGTTCTATAAAATGGCCGTAGATAGAGATATTTATTCATCTTGGTGTTTTACCCGGCATGTGAGGAAATTACATGTCGTAGTATTGTTTCAGTACCGAGCAAGAAGCCTCAATTTCAGAAAAATTACTTCTGTCAGAGTTATTGTCGATGCAGAGGTAAAAAATAGAGTCTTTTATGCTTAACTTTACAATGTATAACGAGGTCTGAAAAATATTTAAGTATCTCTTGCCACCAAATTCCTTACTTTGTAACCGGCCACGATAATAGTATTCCTACTAATATTGTATATAAATGTGAATGTGTGTTTGTTACGCTTTCACGCGAAAGCTACTTCCTCATGAAACTTTGTACACATATTTTTAGAGGCATTTGAAGTAACATAGAATACTTTTTATGCCGGGAAAATGTTACATCCCTCGGAAACGCGGGTGAAACCGCGGGGCACAGCCAGTTCCCTATAAACCTAAATATATTATTACTGCATCAAAACTCTTTACTTAATAAATGTTGTAATCTCTCGTGATCTTACAAGCTTATTATATTTATTGGCTGACACCTGATTAACTTCCCAATTTCATTACGCATTACCAATAATAGTTGTCTCATAAATTTTAATTTGACTAAATGTTTTTATTAATACACCAACTTCGACGATGTGTTGCAAACGGTTTAATACCGAGTATTTCTGGCCAATGTGTTGGAATACTGCCCGAAATAAATTAGCTTGTTATCTGATTTTATAAATTTCTTCTCAATCACTCAACAAATTATACAAGCAAGTTTTGGAACCCTAACATGAGGTATTGAACCTTTCAAACGCGTAGAAGAAAAAAGTTAATTAAACAGTAATAGTGTCTAACGAACTAGTAACAACTCGTTTGTCTTCTCACCGTGTCTAAACGCCAAACGTATTCATCCGTCATTAATGAACGTTGCAGCCATTAAACGTGTAAATATTCAATGCGCGAGTAAACTGTTTTGCAATTCAATGGGTTAGTGCAAGCGGACGAATGACCCTTATCATTCGAGGGGCTAGTCGAGCATGGAACCTATGGCCGTTTCTGCTCGTAATTTAAAATGTACGACGGTCATGTTGCAACGACCGCACCGTATTTCGAAAGACCATAACTTAAGTGATTTAATAACATAAAGTGAATTTGCTTGAAATTCAGGTAGAACCTTTTGATTTAATGAATAGTTTGTAATTTTTTTATTAAGACAGACAGATATCAAGAAGTTTTATTTTAGTTGACGGGTGGTGGTTAGGTACCCTAACTGTGATTCGACTCGTCGTTCGATCCGTGGTTTCGACTCCCATCCATTGCTATGTATGTGGGTGTAAATATCTTTATTTATATGTACCTAAACAAAAAAATATAGGAGAGAAAAACTGCACTAAAAGCATTTTTTACTATTCAGTCGTGAAATTGTAGCGTCCAAACTCTTTGCACCTGACTGTAGTAACGAATAATATTTTTTTACGTTGTTAGGTTATTATTGACAATAATATCATTTCTCACTCATTGACACTGACAGTTGCGATTTGTGCGATGTTTCGCAGAGACCGTTATCAGCCTACTTCATCCGTGAGTATTTTGTGTTACACTGATGCGCGCGCATCTTATAATTTCACTCTCATCATTTTTTCATAACGCGCCTAAAGAAATATAACTTCAATATAACTTCAAAAATTGTAGATTTAGGTATCTGGTTTCCACAGTACAAGCTCCCACAGTCCCAGGGTATTAAGATTTGATTTAAAGTTGTAGTATTGCTATTATTGTAATAATAATCGTTTGAACACAATATAATAATATTATAAACTTTACAGATTCGTAAAGATGAATTCAATCCACCATTAATATTATACCATTGTAGATTAAACACAAACACTATATACCCTTTACAAACAAAACCATGGCGTTTAAAAACATTTAACTGTATGAAATAAAATGCGGGTTGTTTAAATGGCGCGGTATAACTCCGAAATCGATCCGACCGTACCGAATTGATAAAATATGTATTACACATAGAATTGCCATTTAATAAATTCCACGGCCCATTAAATCGGTTATAGGCAAAAAATGTAGATGAGACAAAATGTCAATCGGATTTAATTTAAAATGGGGGAAGTTCTCTGGGACATGGGTTGCGTGTAATGTAATGCGAATAGCTTACGCACGCCCTTCGATCATCTCAGTATTTCTAAATTACATAACTAAATATTCAGCGTTTTTGCTAAGATTTTTCGTTTTTTTTTTTTTTGTTTCTAAGATGAAAATGGAACTATAATACTTTGCACCGCCTAAATTACATTCTCGTAAATGTGAGTGAGTCGGTCGCTCCCTCCTAGTTATGATACCGTTATTTTGTCAACCGATTCGTATTTATGGTGTCTATAAATTGTTGTTAATATTACTTTTATACCGCGTTTTTATTTTAATGCGGTTTCCATTTTGAATATCAAGGTACTCAAGACAAAAAAATACAGTATTTTTTATGCTCACAATATTTTTAAGGCTCCTACTGTTTCAGTTAGTAACTGTACAAATAAAGCTTTCGTTACTTATCTCTTGGATCAAATTAAAGCAAATGCCCTATTGATCGCTTTGAACTCAAGTTATTTGTCTTTCATTAGGCTCAGATCGAGGAAATCCAGTAATGGATCCTCATTTGTATCTTCCTCTGTATAAATAATGGCGCGTAGCGACGATCCGCACGCCTCGACCGTCCAAAACAAATATAATTAGAGAGATATTGTCATGGCGCGTGTTGGGTTACGATACCAAACTATGTCCTCTGTTTCCAATTTTTGTCGCAGTAATTTTCATTCTCTGGATTTCCAATCATACCTTTCTAATATTGAAGTTAAACTTCCAATGGCCAGTGCGTCCGGCAGATAAGCTTTCATGTTACGAACTTGTTTATGGAAATGTGAAAAGCCACCTAAGTTGGTGATACCGTGCCGCCTCGTACCTACTAGGTTCACATTTGAACACATCTATACTCGATTACATAGTCAAAAACTTTTACCATTACCTGCTAGACAAAGCGACAAATCTATATAAAATAGTTATTTTATTTGATCATGTATCCATTATCGTTAAAGCAGTTAGACTATTGACCGCTGTGACTTTTGAGAAAACTATCAGCCACAAAAATCTATTCTGATCCAGAATCGCCGAGGTTAAACGATTTAGATTTGGAATCAAATATAAAATTTGGAAAGCTACCTAATGACTGCCTTTAATTAAATTTTAATTATAGATATTACTAAAGAATAGAAATAGACTATTAAAGCATCATACAAACAAATAATAGATAAGATTTTGCATACAAAGTTTGATGAAAATACCATAATAATAATTTTAATTGGCAATGTTATAAATATAAGTAAAAAAGACTTGATAAATAGTCTCAATTCTTTATCAAAATTAGAGGTAATGAAAATAATGTTATGTGCTTTCCCATACTCTTCCAACTATTCAGATATGGAGAATAATTATATTTGGCATTTAAATAACCATATGCATAATGTTACATGTCATAGTGCTAATTTTATTTATTTTGATACTAACAAGTTTGTTAGTAATTTGAAATTGAAACAGGGTATCTGTTTATTCCAAAAAAACTTAAGAAATTGTTTGCATCACTTGTAGCATATAATATTAATAGGATAAGGGATAACACAGTAAGAACAAGTCATTTTAACATTAAATCTCAGAATAGTTCTTTAAACAAAAACTTTTGACAACAGAGAAGCTAAACAGTTCGACTTTTTTATTACATCAGAATATTAATCGCTTCTTTGGCAAAATAGATATATTATGTTTTACAGAGACATGGTTGAAACCGGGCACTATGCTTTTTAATATTAAAAACTTTACAGTTGCCAGTATATTCAATAGATTATCTGCAGAAGGTGGCGGCACAATAATTCTTATAAATAATAATATTAAATTCAAGGATCGTAAAGATATTTGTAGCCTCTCTGTTGAGCGTGTTTGTGAGGTGTCTTGTGCAGAGTTGCAGAACTATATTATTGTTTGTGTTTATAGGCCACCGGCATCAATTTTTTTATTGTTTACGTCTATAATGGAAGAGATTCTTCGTAAGTTATTTAATAATTCTAACAAGTCAATAGTTGTATGTGGCGACTTTAATGTAGATACTCTTAGTAATTCATCTGAAAGTCGGAATTTTGTTGCCTTATTCAAATCGTTCAACTTAGATTTATTGTTTAGTGAGTCAACAAGATCTACAGCCACTTCGGCTACTTGTATTGATAATATATTAACTAATAGTAGTATACTAGGGAAATCGATTATTAGTGGTGTTCGCTCGGATCATAAGGCTCAATTAATAGAATTGCCATTTAAAAGACAAGTATTTAAAGTAACGAAAGTAATTAGACCTACTACTAAGGCAAGATTAGACACCTTTAAGAATAATTTAGAGCTGAAACTCTGTAATACAATATATCATAGTGATGAGCCCAATGTCTTGTATAAAGGTTTATTGTCTGGGATTTGCGATAATTTTAATAGAGCCTGTCCTACTAAAATAGTGAAGGTAAATAGTAAAATGGGATTTAGTGACTGGGCTACAAAAGGTATTCGTAAGAGCAGGGATAGGTTGTATGAACTTTATCATTTAAAATCTCTAACTCAGAACGAAGAATTTCATAAATATGTTAGAAAATTTTCAAAGACTTTCAAGTTAGTGTGTAATCAAGCTAAATCTTACTTTATATGTAATAAAATAGGTAATGCTAATAACAAAATAAAGACAGTCTGGAATGTTATTAATACGGAAACTGGTAAAATTAGAAATAATAATGAACAGGTAACTCTTAAAATTAATGAAAAAATTCTAACAAATAATTTAGATGTAGCCTGTGCTTTTGAAAACTTCTTCACGAGTATACCTGGTAAAACTACTAAAAGCCTTAAATCATGTCCTATAGCAGCGGAATCTTTACTCAAGCAGCATATTCATAATACATTTCCAAGTTTTAAATTTGACCATATTAATGCTAGCGATATCATAATAACTTTTAATTCTCTCAATATGAAAAGTACTGAAGATTTATGGGGCTTATCAGTAACAATCGTAAAATCAATAATAACAGTGATTGCACCTGTTTTGTCAAATATTTTTAATGAATGCATTGATCAGGGTTGTTTTCCTGATTTAATGAAATATAGTAAAATAGTACCTATTTTCAAGTCCGGTTGTAGGGAGAATCCATCTGATTACAGACCAGTTTCCGTTCTGCCAGCACTTAGTAAAATCTTTGAAAAATTGCTGCTTAATCAAATGTCAAGTCACTTTACTAAGCATAAGGTATTGCATGGTCATCAGTTCGGTTTCACGAAGGGAAGATCTACATCCGATGCGGCAGCAACATTGCTGAGGCACATTTATGGCGCATGGGAGGATTCACAGGATGCGATTGGCATTTTTTGTGATCTGTCCAAGGCATTCGATTGCGTTGACCACCGTACGCTACTACTAAAACTTGACTTCTACGGAATTCGTGGAACTGCTCATGATCTTGTTTTATCTTATTTATCAAATCGCCAGCAAAAGGTAGGGATTACCGGCACAACATCCAAGGGCTCTTTAGTCGAAATGGGGGTACCCCAGGGTTCAATTTTAGGTCCATTTTTGTTTTTAGTATATATAAATGATTTGCCATATGTTGTAAATGACCTCACAGATATTGTCTTGTTTGCTGATGATACATCATTAATTTTTAAAGTTAATAGAAAAGACAAAGATCTAACTAAAGTTAATCATACTATGTCAATTGTCTGTGGGTGGTTTGCTACAAATAATCTATTACTAAATTCAAAGAAAACTAAATGCTTAAGGTTTTCTTTACCAAATGTAGCACAAGTAGATAGCCAAATAATAATAGATGGGAGCCATATTGATCTTGTAAATAAAACGGTATTTTTGGGTCTTACATTAGACAATAAATTGCAATGGGGACCTCAGGTTGATACTCTAGCTGCTAAATTAAGTTCGGCTGCTTTTGCTGTTAGGAAAATTAAACAATTGACGAATGTTGAGACGGCCAAATTAGTTTATTTTGCATATTTTCATAGCCTCTTGTCCTATGGTATTTTGTTTTGGGGAGCAGCAGCGGATATAGAATCAATATTTATTATACAAAAAAGAGCAATTCGTGCAATTTACAGTATGGGTCCCCATGAATCATTAAGAGATTTATTTAGGGAAATAAATATAATGACATTACCTTCACTATATATTTATGAAAATATAATGTTTATACGTAGAAACATAGGAATGTTTGAGGCAAAATTAGATATTCATAGTATAAATACAAGACAAAGGGAGAAGTTAGTTGTTCCATACTTTAGACTAACTAAAGTTAACAAGTCATTTCTTGGTAATTGTGTTCGATTTTATAATAAGATACCGCTTTCAATAACCAAAATGTCTGATCATAAATTTAAAAATTATATTAGGAAAGTTTTGAAAGAAAAAGCGTATTACAAGGTAGTTCATTATATTGAAGATAAAAATGTATGGAAATAGCTGCTCTCTGCACAGTGCACCTCTAAATCTCTTGTTTAAGTTGTAAGTACCTAATTATTGTTATTTTCTATTTTGTAGTCTTGTCATATTTTTTTTGTTTTGTTTTTATTAATGTTACCTATAATAAGTATCTTGTAATTGTTAAATATAAAATTATGTAAAATTGAAATTATAAAATAGCCAAAAAGTCAGAATAGATAAAAATGTATATAACAAATAAAAAAAAAATGTAACCTTGCTGAGTTTCTTGCCGGTTCTTCTCAGTTGAAGGCTGACTTCCGAACCGGTTGTAGCTTCAGTAACTTTAAATTTGACCTTCATAAGTGCCCTCCGAAGGCCTAAACTGAATAAATGGTTTTGAATTTTGAATTGAATTTTTTTTGAAAGCTAAATATTTAAATTCGATTTTACTTACCAAGTTAATATTACTGTTAGTCATAATCGAGACCCTCCATGAGTTACTAGCTAACTTAGATTATACAGCGGTAAGGAGATGGTATCATAAATTAGATATTTTATTGCGTCTATGTAATCCCCACGTACATAGGCCACCAAAAGACTTAGTAGACAGTGGGTAGGTACATATGTCACCGGGTGTCTAAAAGCGAACACAATCCATTATCGGATGTGGGGGAGGAATGCGATAAAATTTTTCAATCAGGCAACCGCCGAAAAATATTTACAGTGTAACCCGAGGCACCAGGCAGGAGGACAATATTGTAGAGCGATACGCAAGAGGCGCCCGCGGCGGCGGCAGCGGCGGCGGCGGCGCGGGCCTTCCGCCTCTTTGTGCCGGCGACTGTCGAAATAATATTGAACTCCGGGTGAAATACGAGCGCCCGCGGAGGGACGCCTCCTGAAACCGTTTTTCCGTTCCGCTGAACAATAGCAAGCGCTTAGTTTGGGAGTCGCCTTGCCCGCACAATCGGGTTACGATGATAGTTATCTCGTGAGGTCACAACTGTTTCACTTCTATATCTGCCTGATAGTGCGTGCTATATCAAGTTTACGGCCATCGTTAAAGTTACTGCTCTTTAAAATGCTATTTTCTTGACTTAGAAAGCGATTACATTTCCACTTTATATGCATCATGTCCGTTTCAAATCACGCCCGGTTAGGTTTAGTCTTACCGTTTTTGCCCGACCCGGGTTATTTCTTCCCGTATTTATTGCAGTACTTAATTTGCATTCCTCGGATATTACCATAATAATATCCTCAAACGACAAACTCTGTAATAAAAGGCTATCGCACACGGGTTCTCCGTTAGGTATGTAAATTGTAGATGTGAACTGCCCCCCGCCGCACGGCGTCGCTCGGCTAATGGAAAATTGTTTATCACTATCGGGTTTCTGCGCGTGAGCACGATTATTTACGTGCGGGTCCTCGAAGTCTAGCGGGGCGGCCGGTAATTGGCCGCTTATTTGAAATCGCTTCCATTCATTTCTTGTGATAAGCCTCCCGACTGGCTCGATGCCTTGGGCGCGATCTCAGTAAACTACGTCCATGCTACTGCACAGTATTAACATAGCTATTATTATCGATTTACATTTTAAGTACATAGGTACTTAAGATCGAGATCTAAAATATCGTTCCACTTGTTAGAAATTTTATTATATACCTAGGTGCGTTAAAGCATCAAAGACGGCTTTACCCTTACATGATAGGTTCGCAAAAGCAAGGTATATAAGATATTTATTGTAATGAACAAATAACTTTCTCAGTGTTGCCTTGTCCGTTTCTATCTTCAAATCTTCAGAAATAACTTTCAATATCAGTATAGTATGAACTGGCTTTTCGTGTAAAATGCAAATGTAGGCACTTCCGTCGTGTGATATATTTCTTGGAAAATTATGTACGCTAAATATACACGAGTGGGCGCGTACTTGCAATAGCCACGAGCCGCACTCTCCCATTCATGAATCAACTTCAGCATTACCTAACTATTCCATGAGACGACTAAAACAAACATCACGCTATGAGAGTTATTAATATGAGTGCCGAGTTCAATGAATCCCAGTGTACCGTATTTAAATCGCTTGTATCAATGCGCGGTGCAGTAGGTGCACGTTCGCAAAATCCGTACATTTCATCAGTAATAATCACAATTTCGAATTTAACGAACTCAATTAAATGAATTATCAATTAACCAATCTATATTCATGACCAGAACTCATCCACCCATCAAAACTATCATATTAAAGTTAATCGACTGTCATAGATTACTTTGTTTATTACCCTAACGTGTAATTAATATAGAAATAAATTAACCGGTCGAAGAAAGATTCCCGTTTAAAAGGCCATTTTGACAAATGTTTTTAATTAATCCGTTGGGTGTGATCGGTGTCGAATAAGACAGCTATTTAAGTGGACAGATTCCGGGCGTGGCGGCTTTCGGCCCCGAGGAGATGTACGGACGGCACTTGTCTTATTTAGCCTTTCAGTTATTTTAAGACTTTTCGAATCAATTATATGTGGACGCAGAATGTTTCCTTAATTTATGCGTCTCATTCGTTCTACAAATATTAAGTAGATGTTAAGGTGATAATTTTATTCAGTTCTTTGTAGTAAAGCGTTCGGCGAGGGAGGAAATTGGCATAGAGCGGGGCGATGCTATTGTTAAACATTTCGTTTTAAATTGGGGAGCTTTCTTGAATTTACACACGTGACTTGCAAAAGGAGGGTGACCGGCGCGGGCGAGGGACTGCGTGTCTTCGCAACTACAATTCTTATCGATTGTTCGAATAAAACGGTTTTAGTAAAGCGGAGGTTTAACCTTTTTATGTTTGACATTTGAATACAAACGTTGGAGAAGAATACCATTGTGCATTTTAAGAGTTCTGCCTTGCTAATTTGCGTTCAATATGAGATATGCGAAACAATCATCATTGAAAGCCTGGCCCGAGTTTAAAGGCGCTTATTTAGAATGTATCTCTTTGTTCTCTGTTGCACCCACAAGGCAATTAGTTTAGTGATGTCTGAAAATAAACTGACTCGATTTACTATTAACACAAAACGTTTTTTGTATTGAATAAGCTCGACAACATCTAACCGTTTCTCATCGCTACAACAGACGTTCATAAAAAGCTGAAGGAAATAAAAAGGTGAAGTACCATCCTATCGTGTTAATAAAAGTGAATCATCAAATTCGTAATGTTTATACCGATGTCTCTATAAGAGTAGTAAGGTAAAGTTATCGAGCAACTCGTATAAAATCGTTCTATTACCTATTTTCCAACATACTTCATCAGGTTATAGGTCGCTTAAACATTTTATAATTGTCAATAGGTAGCACGGCCATCTGATCCCAAACTAAGTAGAGGTACTAGAGAGAGTACTATGGAATCCAGATAACTGATATACTACATTAACATTTTTTTTTTCTAAATACATACTTCTTTAGTTACCCGGACACAGAACATACAGACATTTTCGGGCACGCAAATGTTTGTCCTGTTTGAGAATGGACCCACCAGCTATAGCGAGGCGGTCAAGGTATCTACCTGCCAAGGCAACTGGCCCATCAAGTTATCTACACAATGTAAAAGCCAATAGCTCACGACGTACCGGTGATATGATAACCGGTCACATTCCACTAGTTTTTTAGCGAATTAGCGCGGGAAGAGGCGTACTGGCGAGGCACGTACCTTAAGTTTAAGGTTACGATACATACAACCTCCCGTCACAAAGCACAAAGTGATATCAGTTACTCGCTGTGTCGCGAATGGGAACGTCCAGGAGCAAACGTCACCTACATTTAAAATTTAGACCATCAAAAGCCATTGAAATCTATGGAATTAGGAAACTAATTAAACCATACAGTACACAATTCTTCTGTCGTCGTGATTATAACACGACCAAGAAGAATCACGTATTTACCAAAATACACTGATGTCACTTTGGAACGAATTTCAACAGAAAAATTTACATAACCAAGTTTTATAGCAGTATTGCAACGGTGCAATGTACCTAAAGCTTTTACCTAATCATTGCACACTACTCGGAAGTTACAAACGAATACTCTAGTAATAAACGTAAGTCATCATACGCTCGGGCACTACACCTTTCATTCCAATGAACCAGTTCAACGGGCCAATCATTTTAGGGCTAAAAGTAATGGTTGCCTCCGCAGGCCTATATTTAGGGGCGCGATGCAATAAAAGCACATCGCTGTCCGGTCCATTCCCGCACGACTGTGCAAGATAAATGGACGGTTCGGAGCAGTCGCGGCGAAGGAGACTTGTTCTCACGGCCCGTGCTTGCGTTTATTCTTTTTATTTCATCTGGTTTCCGAGTTAGAGGTCGGCGATGCCCGCTTCGAGACTAGAAGTGACCGCTGCACGCGCGATTACAACGATAAAAACTGTGCGACAGCGGCGAGCCACGGACAACTAACGAGGCTCCAGCTACCTGCCGATGTTTTGCTGTTTACAACGCAAGATACTTTTACCGTTGTCTTTCGAATGACACTTATTTCTAAAATAGCTATAAGCACAGGCGCGCCTTGGCACGAGTGTGTCGTGATTATGGTATGTCGACTTGTGTACGTTGACTGTTCGTGTGCTCTCTCGCGTTAATTAGACACGGCTCTCGCGCAGCACAACACCTCTTCTCATTATTTACCGCTTCATTAAGAGCTCACTCACGACGAGCGGCTGTCAAAATCTCGCCGAACGCCCGTCCGTCCACCGAGCCGCTTGAAATATCGCAGCATTGTCCTACAATAACGCTGTCGTCGGCCTCGTTAATTGTCTTAGCCGTCTATTCTCTCTTTTCTTCGTGGAATCTTCTTTATTCAAAAGCGCAATTTTTGTGCTCGTAAAATAGACTACTCGTTTCCGACTTAAGGTTGTTTTTTTACCATTTTATTTCGTAACCCAAAAAATAAACCAACACATTTGGTTCACTTCCATTACGTGCGGAAATGATGCGCTTCAACCAGTAATGGCACCAACATGAGATTACAAACAATAAACCGGTAATGATGATAGATTTAAAAAATCAATTTCAAATACAGTTACGGAATGTCGGCATAATAATCGGCAATCACCACTTAGATCACTCGTAAGTATATTATTATATTGCTCTATGGTTTATTACTTACGACTTAATTTCTTTAAGAGACCACAGACAGTTGCGATTGTTTTTGTTGGTATAATTTTAGAAAACCTATCTAAAAAAAATTAAGCGATGATTTCAAAGTCCATTAAAATATAAAACATTTCATTCGATATTAATCTTTTTATTGGACAATGATAGTCAAAAGTTCATCTAATAAAAAAAATCTATCTTTATATGTCATTAAGTATCTACGTTAATATGTATTCTATATGTATTGTAGTTCTTGTGATTACTCGTTATTATATATGCGTACCTATGAATATGTATAAAAAGAAATGAAAGTATTCTTTAAGGTACCAGTTTCAAATTTCAAATGTACCTATTTGTAGTCTAACAAAAGTTCACTTATTGGTGTAATGGTTCAAACCACAAGCAACAAAAATAAGAGAATAATTTTTAGTAATTTGAATAACAAGAAATTCGAGTAAAATGAAAAAAAAATACATTGTATACCTTCAAAATCTACAAAGACGACGGACGTTTTAAAAGCTATTTAAGGGCAAAGTCTGTGTGCCCGGGCATTGTGATTTCTGTACACGTTTTAATGAATTCGTCCTTCCTTCGAACGTTCCTCGAGCTTCTCGGCCGCTATTCAAAAGAAAATTACAGTCGAGAGCCTCCTCGAAACAAACCCTTTAAGAGTCACGCTTCGTTCTCGCTAAACTTGGTCCAATTATTTCTACTCTGTTTTTTACTATTTCCTTTAAGCTAGAGGTCATTATAGCGGCGTCAGTTGGTGAGCGACTCGATCGGCCTCTGCACCATATGGTCCCAGCTTTAAATTTAGCCGTGACAGTGAAGTTCAGATAATTGATTAATGGTCTTTGGGCGGACGTGTTTAAACGCCACGATCATCGTTTTTTGTTGGAATCGCTGTAATGATACGTTTTGATTGTTTCGATGGGACCATAATAAAGACACCATATGGTGCGAGTTTGGATTCGCTTCGCCAACAGTTGGCCGACCCTATAGTATACCCATGAGCGCAGGTACCAATATAAGCAGGTACCTATATGTCTTATGCATATTGTATTGTCTATGGTGGTGGTAAATATCTTACGAAAGCAAGATTTCTTGTTTTGTCACGATTCCTATCATTTAATAAGGTCGCCCATTGTAAAACTCTACATACTTCGATAAACACACGTTGTACTCTGTTTGTACGTATGTACATACTTTAATATACACTTTAAGAAATTTAATATAGACTTTACGACTTCTTTGGAAACTACCATCAATTACTGCACTAATTAAAATACTTTTACAGTATTTTTGTTTTGTTGCGGCTGTAAAAGGCATTGAAGTTGGAAGGTAAACAACATGGAAAGTATACACCTAAATCAAAAGTTTTTCAATGTTACCGGGGAACATTCAGTTACCAGTAATACTTTTGATAATATTTTTTGCTTCAAAGAAGTTCCGTTATGTACCGACCTAACTACATGGAAGACATTATGTAGGCTTAATTTGAATTGTAACGTGTTTTTGTAACGTATTAAACAAAGTAATTTAATGAGTTTTTTTTTGTCCAATAGATTGGGTGGCGGAGCAATGTCAAGCGGCATGGGTGGCGGCACGCTTGGCAGTGGGCATTGCCAGCTTGCCAACCAGCCACTGGTGATGCCAGTGTTCCCACTCCGTGCCAGCCAGCCGAGTCCCGTCCCAGTCTACTCACCGTCACGGTTCCACATAGACAAGAGATGTCAACATCGGTGCACGTGGAAATGTCTAGCTATAGCTATGATATGCCTCTGTGTCATATTAGCGGCTATGCTCGCATACTTTATAGGTAAGATTGAATTTTATATTATATTATCGGAAAAACAACCTGGCACTGTACGGATAACTTGTTGCGTAAAAGCAAGGCGCTCTGGGGTTCTATAAAAAGAAGAAAGTAATATTTTTCCTTAATGATTACTAATGGTTTTTGTGTTTAGTATATACGATAGCAGTAAGTTACTTAAAGCGATTTAAACGTTGTAATCCCTACATATAGAGACAAGTTTTGCTATTGTAACTTCAACTTAGAAGAACGATATAAAACCATGTAGAAAAAATACAATAAGCACAGTGAGAAACTACCAAACTAAATCTATAAACAACACAAGAATATAAAATTGAAAAAAAAACAACCATATGGCTCGCGCCGTCAACGGAAGGTGACTATCAAAAGGGTCCCACTCAGCTGATTTTCACCTGGCACCTTCATATTGTTTTTCTAGTTCATTCTTTAAAAAAAGAAGAGGTTTTTATTACGAGCAATTCATGCTTTATACATTATGTGAATTGTTCTAATTACTCAAATTTACTTGATAAAAAATATATAGTTCGGAAGAGCAACATCACATTTCAACTCCGACATCTACGGATAACTAAAAAAAGAAAACAATTATGAATACCGATCAGGCCAGTAATAAAGACAAAGGTTTAAAACTTTTTAATGTGAGCTATCGTTTAAATGTCGAATTCTAACTACAAGTTATATAATCGATGTATCTTTGTTCATAAAATCACAGCGGGATGTACGGAACTCTTGTTAGGACAGTATTTTTATGAACTCGCTCGGAATGCCGATTAAAATATTCATAACATTATTCATTCTCGATCCATTAGCTTTAGTGAGTGGTCCTCCTTTGAGCCATGTTCGAGACAAAAGATTATTGTTTCTGCTAACAATGTTTAGGATCTGCTTGATACGATTTAATTTTTATTTTGTTGTCATAATATTTGTCTTTATAGGAAACTAGCTGTCCCCCGCGGTTTTACCCGCGATCCCGAGGGATATCACATTTTTCTGGGATAAAAAGTAGCCTATATATGATTCCAGGCTATCTATATGCCAAGTTTCATCCATATCCGTTTAATAGTTTTTGCGTGAAAGAGTAACAAACATACTTACATACAAATCTCTCTTTATAATATTAGTATAGATAAATATTTAAGAGTTCTATTAGAAAAATTATTGACAAATTTTACGGTAGATATAAAATAGGTTTAACGACAATCAGCTTACTAACTACTACATTATAAACGAACCTTGATAATTCCTTGATAAGTAAGTAGTTTCCTTAGTATAGAAAAAAAAAGAAAAATTATGTTCATTATTTTGATAGACTACCCTTGTTAAATAGTCCCTTCAAAAATATTACAAAAATAAACATCTAAATGATAAATAAGGCAATAACAGCCAGTCAGCAAAGCAAATTACAATCTAATTTAAAACACGTGTTCGAAGTACGCTCCAACACAAACTTTGACGTTTAGTGTGCGTTTATTATTCATACGCGATACGTGGAGAGTGCAATGTGAACTTAGAAGCTTTCAATTTTATTTGATAAGCTTTGAAAATGCGCTGTAAAACTTTCGTTCGTTGCAATGAAAAAGTTTCGTTATTTCAATTAGTTTTATGTGACATTTAATACAATAATGATAAAACATACTGTTACATACCTTTTATGAGGCAGACGGCTATTTGATCACAAAACGGAGGTAATTTGAAAACTTTACTTACTACAGATAAACTTTTAAATATAAATAATGATTTTATTTTCACTAGGCATAGAATCAGAATGTTCTAGAAATCACACCAAATTCTTTGTACTAAAAATTATGAATAAAAAAAATATTTGGTTACGCAGAATACAAGATCTTTCATCTTTATGGCCCGTAGAACCCATAGATATAGTAAACCCATGAAACCTACTTATATCCTGTACCATACTTTTATCCAGCAGCAATTTTAATTCGCCATTTTGTAGACGTTTCTTATATCAAAAGCAATCGAATAAATTGCTTCTTCTTCAGTTGATTACAAAGCGATGAAAAATTGTAGCTCTCTATCCCCACTGCTCCGTTAAGGCCCGGTGGCGCCCGAAGCAACGATTCTCTCCAATTAAGGGGTAGTTCTTGTCTTGTATAATTGGAAACCATCAACAAAAACGTTAGCCTTCCAGCTATGAAGGATTAAGTGCCCTCCGGGATTCAATTGAATACAAGACAGTAGCAAAAATCAATAACTATTTCAAAATAAATGATTACATTTTTGTTATTCTTTGATAAAGGGCTTATTTGTTACGAGTACAAAATTGATAAACTAAGTGTTTATTGGCGATTTACGTCACGCAAGTAAGAGGGGGCGCATAGTGAGCGATAATTTATTTTATACCTATTTGGTAATTCATTTCTCTTTTATATTTCAACAATGTTGACTATAATACCGAGGTACATAGCGTAAGAGATTTCTGACTGACGCGTCTACCATAATTCGATTGAATTGTATCTATAAATAATGATAAATTGTCTTCACTATAATTAGATTCTGTTTACCTTTTTTTGAAATAGTAAAACATTAGAGACTTCTTGTACAATTTCATTTTAATCGGTCTCGAAGTTTCCAGAAATGGCTAGTGTTGTGAAGACTCTACAATTATCTTTGTAGAACGCTGTTATACAACCCCATCTTTTTCTTTATGGATTCTTTTTATACATAAATCACATTAGACAAAGATATTTCCATCGACACATCAAAACTCAATTACTGAATGGTAAATAAATATCCACATCATGCATTCAAATGAGTCGATTAAACATGGATGTTGCAACAACAACAGACTTCCACCATTAGTATTTTATCAATCTTTGTTTAAATCTCGCAACCGGCATTCACAGAGAGGCTCATAAAAAAACTAAACAAACATCAGAAAAATATAAATGATGCGCCTAACCTAAGGCAACGCGCGCTGCGTGCCGCGAGCCCGCGCGCCCGCTTTAGCTTCGTCATAAATTATCTTACACTTCTACGTCTCATATTATTTTACTACAGATACATCAGCAACTCATAGCTACTGACGAACGACCTATCAAAACTTATACATACCAACCATCATTAATTTGCAATGTAAATCCTCGAAAGATTTACGCCAAAATAGCTAATCCTTTACACGCGACATAATAATGCAATATATCATTTAAATTTAACGGAATGTCACAATTCTACCAATTGCATGTAACACTTATTGCTACAGGAATATGTAAGGAAAGCATTTTCCGGTAACGACGGAAAGGCACGGAACAACATAAACGAAACGTGCTACGTTGTCGCAAGTTTACTTAGCAACTGCTTTTGTTGCAAAACTGTTATATCGTAATAGAACTCGCTTATGTGGTAAGACTAACCCACTTCGAGCTACTCTACTGTCTAAAAATATATGTTAGTAACACTTACAAAAACAACACGGCTACCACTTCAATTTGTAAATAGGTACAATGCAATCAACCGCAAGTGAGTCCCTGGCTATAAAACTCCAGTCCGCAGACACATAAGATATCACAAAAATAACATCAAAGTCTTGATGGAGCGCTTCGTATGTTCTACGTTGTTGGAGTGATACCTCTGCTTTGGCCTATATTCGACCCGTACATTTACCCCGACAAACCCCTTACTTACTATAAGAACTCGCACGAAAATATAACCTTATTTTCAATGATTTATTATATTGTGCCACTCATTCTTAGACTTGACGAGGATATCATTCTAGACTCTTGTATTTCTAGAAAAAGGATCGGTGAAGTTATAGTGTAAGTAGTGTGTGGTAAATAATATTCCAATATTACATTACTGGAACTGTATCGCTTTCGCTTTACCCAAATAGAAAATAAGAATAACTTTTAAGTGTTTATTAGTAATTTATAAATTGAACGTGTGTTACACTTTGCATCATCCTGTCTATAAGCATTAAAGTTACATGAGTATATAGAAATTGAAATCTAAATTTTTATCATAATAATTAAATGAAATTATTTTATTCAGACAATAATGTAACTAATATTATAAATGAAAAATACTGAATGATACTCAATCAGACCGAAATGTCTTAACAGTTTTAAATCAAACTCCTAGAATACTTGAACTTTATTATTATTATACATGTATATTATATTTGTTTTAACATGTTTTGATATGTCGATTTTACACGTTTTTTTTTTTATTTTATTGCTTTGCTATTGGTACAAACACTGTCGTTTTTTGTTTTGACATAAAATAAAAAGACTAATCGGAAAAGAGACTAAGGTATTTCATTCTATGGGATGAATATCTCGTGGGGTGAAAGCCCCAATAAATCATAAACTGAATTCTCATATTAACATTTAGGTAAAGCATTCGATCACAAATGTATACATATGGTAAGAGCTTGGCAAGCTACACCGTTGCGCTGTCACGCGAATCCCGTACAGCGAAACATTCGCAGAAACAATGTGTTGTTAGGTGCACAACGCCATTTATACTGAAAGCGCTCACTTGCTGTTATGTCAGGAAATTACTTTGGCTTATTGTACTTTTGAATACACGTGGAATTGAGGGAGTATGGTAAATTATTGGGCACTTTCATGTGATGTTTTCTTAATTCGTAGTCGTAGGCATCAGCAATATTTAATTTTTCAACAAAGGTCTTCTTCCTATGAATGCATACACAACTGGGTAAAATAAATAAGATTCTCGGGATTTTTATTTTGACGGATTGGAATTGTGGTAATAGTATATACTGTGGCAGTCGTTCGAAGGGTTCGAATCCCATCTAGGACAAACATTCGTGTGCGTGACATGTTTTGCTGTTCTGTGACTGGTTGTAAATATCTATTTATGTTTATATTTCAAAAGTATTATATGTAGTATATCAGTTAACCGATTTCATTAGTACATGCTCGACTCAGTATGGGATAAGAGAGACGTGTTTTAAATATCAAATGTGACATACCGTAGTGATATAAACACAGATTACAAAAGCATTTAACTATGAAGTAATTTTTAATTTCACGATTTTGTAGATTTTATTCGTAAAAAAGTTCCAATTCGAGACAAAAAAAGAAAGAGTTTTTACTAAGTAATGAAATATAGTATCGATTTACTCTGAACTAATTTCATTCTTCGTTCTCTCATTAATAATAAAGTTAATAATTTTACTATTGGCAAGAAAATGAGAAAAGTTCAAACAGTATATCTAACTTACATTTTAACTTTTTTGGCAATTATACCCAACATTTATAAGCTAGTTATCGGTATCATTTTGAACGTTTAAGTGAGCTGAAACATTCAAATTCGTAATTGTAAACGCTCCTCCGCTTGCTGCTTGTCTAAACTACCGTTTCAATTTAACTTAACCCACCGTTCTATTAAATAGTTTCACCAAACACTAAATAATACGTTTCGAGCACGCTACCAACGAGTACATGAACGACTAACAACTTCACCATTTTCGGCAAACTAGTTGTCAAAAACAAATAAAATGTTAAGTTTCTTTTGATTACGGCTCAGTTTTGCAATCTTAATTTGGAATTCCTTGTTTTTATGACACAGTAATTCATATTCTTTATTAGGTAACAATGATCAAATATGGATTACAAATAGTTATACATTAATAATAGTTCAAAAGCAAGTATCCTTTGAATAGCTTATAGAGTCCATTTAATAAATATTTCTCAATGAGTTGGTTATTTATTTATTTTTAAAATATTTTATGAAAAAAATCATACGAAAAGTTATAACGACTCTTTTTTTCATATTGTTACGTTCGAAATTTAAATGATATGGTTTATTATTAGGTTTGTTTTTTTCATAATTTATTTAAAGGCTACATACTACCTGTTTAAAATTCTGTTCCATTTATAAATTAGTATAATTAGTAATTATTATAAGAAAAGGAATAAGTTCAAAGTAAATTTTGAATCGCACTGAATTGAAAGAAGCATGTATTATGTCAATGAACTAAATAAATAATCACAAAAATGATACTTTCTCATATTATTTATAATAAGGAACTTCGTTCCTATCTGGTGTCCCACGACACCATTTTTTTTATAGATTAATAATAGTTCAAATAAAAAAATAAATATTTCTCAATGAGGTTATTTATTCGTTTTTAAAATAATTTAATATTTTATTTTTCTAAAGATATGACCCTAATTTTGTCAACAATGTAGAGGTAATAAAATAAATCCACTCAATGCTTCTTCAGAGTAATGTAATGAACCGACTCAATGTAAGGTGTCCCAAGTCAATGAGACTTATCGTATCGGATCTCGCTTCATTTAGATACCCGTTAAATTATAGGGATGAAGATAAGAGGCGCATGTCGCATGTAGATGCAGAGGCACTGTCCCACTTAAAACTGTAATGTTTTCTGTCTACTAAAGTGACGCATACGTCGGTAGATTACCGAAATCAGATTTCTGTACGATATCAATATTATACACGTACGTAAACGTTTCTTCAATTATCTGTAAAAGTGTACCATGAAAAGATGTTATGCCATCAGTCCATAATGAGAGGTTCGTAACACAATTAAATTATTATTGGTACACGTCACGCCTCCTGGTTATCCGGATATGTTTCAAATAAAAAACGATTCCGTATTTTTAATCCGACATAAATCTCCCGGTCTGTCGGTAGATTTTAGTATTCGTAATGAAAAAATGTTAACCATCTGTTGCACCCTTCATTACGTACGTGTTTCACTTTGAATGGGGGCAAAGTACAACATCGTCAACATTTTAATGTAATTGAAATTGTCCGGATCCCGAATGGTTTATTAAAGCTCTTTCGGCGGCCAAAATTAATGTTCAATCCAAATTCAAAATATGTGGATTGATTAAAAATTTTACAGCAATTTTAATAACTGGGTTATGCCAAATCTATTAGGTCCATGCGCACACTTCAATCGATTGTTCTCATTTAATCGATTTTGTATCTAGTTAAGATCGGCGTATAAAATTACATGTCAGCGTCAAAGTTTTTATAGACATCTACTTAGATAGTTTACAAAAGTAACTAACGGCAAGTAGGTGCAAGGTAATTAAGAATGGATATATTTTTTGCTTTATATATTTAGGTACTTACTGCTGTTGCTGAATCTATTGTTATATCCGATTACTTTTTCTTTAACATTGATAGGCACAACAAAAAGCATTAAACGTTGTCCCGAGCGGAACCAATCTACTTTTATCTGGGACTGATATTATAGTTTGCCTATTTTAGATGTATCGTATCGACGTGTTGTATATACATATTAAACTATAAAACAGCTTTTTTTTTCATATAGAATACCATATCTTTTAATTCAGCTTTCAGATTGATTTGGTATTTCTAGAAAATGACACATTTTGTATAAGGCCGCATCTCGTAGGTAATATAGAGAATTCGAGAACACGACCTCCTGCAAATGTGAATAACATGAACAAGAAACAAGGACAGTTATATCAGATAGGGTGTATAATGAAAGGAGATAGGGCAACGCACACAAGCAGAGGAAGATTTATCACGTGACTAATACTGAGTCGGTGCGAGAAGCCGCGCGGCGCGCCCGCTCTATCCCTCGGGACTCCATCAAACGAGTTTCGCTCCCCCATCGCACGATGCAATCTATGCTGAATCGTATTACAATAAATTGTATTAACTCGAAAAATAGTGCAGATAGCAAACATCGTCCATCTGCACACAATCGCTGCATGCCTCATGGCCGACGAAGTTGTCAACTTGGTCGCGAGAACCCTCCATTTCCTACAATCCCGCTATTCTGTAGCGAGAATTTATAGATTTTACGAGGGATCATCGAGAAGAAATCGCGACTTACCGCATTGTCATATTTTATTTGCAGGGGCGGAAATTGCGTCACTTAACTTCCCTTACAAAAATATACAGACGAATTGATAACGTCCTCCTTTTTTTGAAATACTACGTGGGTACTACCTTACTGCAACCGACATTTGGTTGATGATGTTGCCTTGCCTTTTTTATTCAGTTTTATGATAGGTAATAAATTCATCATTAACGGAAACGGTGATTTCCAAGTTGAAAGCGACTTTTTCAACTTTATTATCATCTCTTTGAGTGTATTAATAACAAAATAACTAAGATTTATAGCCGTATAATTTATTAATCGAACGAAACGGCCATAGTTTTAAATTAAATTGACCTTTAAACAGGTGAGCACTGAATATAAATAACCTTCTTAAATTATTGACAGTTAAACTGTTATTGTCATCGACCTATCCACCCCCAATATAGTATTGCAAAGTCAATGTAAATTGTTCAATTCTAAACGCAAACGGCCAAATGGCGTCAACGCTTCGTGATTCTTATCTGCGAGTGAATCTTGGGGATAGATTGCCAACTGTTGGGGTCAGAGGAGATAACTTAATTGCTCTGACACCGCCAGGGGTTATCCGCAGGAATTATGGAAATCACTGCGATTTCTACTATTGATTTCTTACAGCAGTGTACTGCAATATTTAGTTCTGGGTGAAGATTTGTTTTAACTTTGATATTGATACTCATAGCGTTCGTCATCGCAAACAAAGTCTTATCTTATATTATGTCTGTTTGTTCTGTGTCTGGGTTTTGTCGAATTTTGTGAGTTTGTATTTACGTATTTCAAACAATCTTTCACTAATAGTATTTTACACTATTCCCAATTAAGATAAGCTTAGAAAAAGTAGATGAAACCGCAGGACGGTAGTATGTTTAGAATAAACTAAAATCATTTCGGGCCAGAAATGGAATTGTTTTTCTGAAAGGAAGTATATCTTTCGACAAATTATTTGAGCTTTACATACTATATCAATTAGTTTGGATCTGAATAAGCCCAACGTCAATTACAGGGATTGATTTATATGGCTGGAAATGCACGTAGCGCAACATATTAGGCGCATATCCTGTACGCACGCTCCGCAACAAATAAACATTGCATCCCCATCGAGGCACAAATCCCTTGCGCCTGTGAACTCCTTACAAATCTAATAAAGAAACACGATAAATTCTATTTGCATTACAATACACGGCAACATTTTTTTACTCCCTTGTTTGTTTTTTTTTTTATTAGAGTTCCTTACCGACATGGTTAAAAAGAACTCTTATGGTGAGTCGCCTATTGATAGTCACGGCTGTTTCTATCAGCAACAATAAATGCTGTCGATTTGCAACGGTACAGTTACTTTTGTAGAACTTGCTTGCGCATCTATGTTTAAAAAAGAGAAAAAAAAAATGTATTTTTGGGTATGTAGTTATTGAAAATAGATTCAGGGTCGGATCTTATTGCATATAAATTTAAGTAGGTTTTATATTATTTATGAAACACACGAGTCCAACTCGTCCTTAACCGGTTATTAGGTTAGTGCCCATATTTGTCTCATACACAGTAAGTACCTTAAATAGGTATTGTATCTTTAACGGTAATCTCACAATAGAATTTAAGAAAATCAAGTTTATTCAAAACGCACGAAAATGTACTCCAAACCACAGTAAAAACAATGCTATTTAACGCACCGGTAGTTCAAAAAAATAATAAATTCCAATCAACCAGGGAACTAGACTCGTGTCATCCGAGCCCGTGCTCTTCTTAGTTAGCACCGTGAAAAAATATCCAATTAGGCTGCGTAGCACGGCGTTTTATGATCGATTTGATCGCCTGCAACTGTCGCATAATGAGGAGACAACGACATTCCCCAGAGCAAGAAATGGTTGGGTGTCGCCGAACCACCTACGTGCTCTCCATAGGCCCAACTTGCGGGAGCGGAACCAATCGGTCCGTCACGCCGCAACGAAATGCTGCTCGACCGCGCTTCGCTTAATTAAAACTCGATGGGATGTCACGTCACCCACCCCGCATTCATACACCTCTAAACTCCAAATGACATTTCTTATTGTGTCGCATTTCGTAATACGTATCGCTTCGAACGACACCCGTGTGAACTCTAATAGAATTACAGTTCGGCTACTGGGCATTATCGATGTGGGCCGCCGATAAGACCAAACTTAACGGAAACTTAATTGGATAACAAGATTGAGTCAAAGATTTGAACTTTTCGACACAAATTTTCTTTAGGAAATAATAGGTACCTACCTGTTTATCGTTAAGTGAAAATATCTACATATCTTTATTTCGTATGAACTTATGTTATGTATAAAAAAAAATCTTTTGTTTCAGCGTTATCGTCAATTAAAAGTAATATAGACAATTCAAATTGTATCCTGGTACAAGATGTAAAAGCAGTAACACATGCACAAGGAATTAGGGATGCTTTATCAACATCTTCACCCTCAGACGGTAAATAATAATTTATAAGTTAAGTTTATTAATTACTTATTATGATTTTAACAATACCGGAATTTGATTTTAGAATCTATATCAACATCATCTCTGGGTGGGTGGTCAACAACTGCTGAGGCAGCGTTAGAATCAGCAGTAATACCACAACAAGCGCAGCAAGCAGCCCCACCGCCTTGGTCACCCGCATTAGAAGTAAGAGAATTCGAAGAGTTGCACAGTGCTACAATACCAGCATACCAGTTTTGGAGTTCAGAATTCCGCAACAAACAACCCGCCTACGTTAGCCTTAATTTTACTGTGCCATGGGGAGCGAATTTCGCTGTTTATGGCAGACGGAATGTAGCTCCCAGTGTCACGCAATACGACTTTGTAGAATTTATCCGAGGTGGCAGGGTCGACCATAGGCTTAGAAGAAGAAGAAGTCCATACGATCAAGATTCACGTGATAATATTTTCGACGACTGGAATGCATTGTTAAGCACGGTTAGCCCGTACCAAAGATGGAATCATACGATTAGTAAAAGATCGACAGATATGAGAGTGAATGTCAGTATACTACAGTACTTAGATACAGGAAGATGGTTTATATCGGTATACAATGATGAGCTTCAACCGCATAACGTCGAGATGATCGTATCTGAAGCTGAAGGCGTCACAAACTCTTGTCCCGATGACTGTTCAGGCCATGGATCTTGCTATCTTGGAAAATGTGAATGTATGGATGGCTACGAGGGTCATGACTGCTCTAAAAGTGAGTAAAAATGGATAAGCTATTATTTTCAATATGTAAATACTTATGATACAATGATTTATAACATCGAAACTTTTTACAGGCGTATGTCCTGTCTTATGCTCTGGGCATGGTGCGTATGCGGGAGGGATATGCCACTGTTCTGAAGGTTGGAAGGGTCCGGAGTGTGACGTCCCAGCTCACGATTGTGAGCCTGCTGATTGCTCCGGACGAGGACAATGTAACGCAGGCTTTTGTCATTGCAAAGCGGGTTGGAAAGGGGCCAAATGTGACGAAGGTATGGATACCAAAATACGATTGTGAAATTGTAAGATAGTATCCAATTTTTACCGTTTATATATGAACGTTATATCTCTATTGTGCAGAGGACTGCCTTGACCCAACATGTGGTGGGCACGGGTCATGCGTGCGCGGACGGTGCGTGTGCCGTGCTGGTTGGCGTGGAGCAGCTTGCAGCGAGCGCGATGCTCGAGTGCAGCGCTGTCTGCCCGCATGCTCACAACGCGGTGTCTACGACCTCGACGCGGGAAGATGCGTGTGTGACCCGCTTTACACAGGCGATGATTGTTCGCAAGGTAATTACAATACAGTTACACACATTGACAAGCTCCTACAAATGTCTCTCATTTTGTAAAGCTAGACCCAAGCAAGTTTTTTAGCTAAAAACTTACTCACATATAGAATATAAATTGTACTTACACAAATATGGATTTAAACTTCACTTAACCTTAGCATTTACTTTTTGTACAGCAGATACTGTTTGGTATTTTGATTATGTTATATATTTTTAAATCAGCTAAGCCAGAAGTCGTTATCGTTAAAAGCTATCAGCAAAAAGATATATTACGGATTTTACGTATTGTAGTTGTGTGTTCATTGGACTGCGGACCACATGGAGTTTGCGCGGAAGGTGTGTGCCGTTGTGATGACGGCTGGACTGGCTCTATATGTGATCAGCGACCGTGTGATACCCGCTGTCACGAACATGGGCAATGCAAAAATGGTACCTGTGTCTGTACGCAGGGATGGAATGGCAGGCATTGCACTTTACGTAAGTAATTAGCACATAAGCAAATAATTCCGTTTAAAAAGATTACCATAAAATTTCGGAGAGAAATGGTAAGAAATGTCGGTTACCAAATCATAAATTATTGTTACCAATAAACGTATAACATATACTTCAAATCCCACACTTACTATATATGTTCATACAAACATTAATATTATAGTTTACATTAATATATTTATATTCAAACAGCTGGTTGTCCAAATGGCTGTTCCCGTCATGGCCAATGCCTTCTAGAAGACGGGGTTTATAGATGTTCCTGCGCTGAAGGCTGGGCAGGCACCGACTGCTCCATCGCGCTGGAGTTGTCATGCAATGATAACGAAGACAACGATGAAGGTAGGAGATAAACTTTATAAACAATTTACAGATGTGTGTTCAACAAATATAGATTATTTAAGAAATGTAAACAAAAATGGCCTCTATCATTTGGTCCCTACCGTTTTGAAGATGGCATGACCGACTGCTCGGACTCGGAATGCTGCAGCCGGCCCGAATGCGCCGAACACATCATGTGCCTAGCCTCCAATGATCCTGTTGAGGTACTTCTTCGAAAGCAACCTCCATCTGTCACAGCTTCCTTCTATCAGCGCGTCAAGTTTCTCATCGAGGAGAACTCTGTACAGAGTTACGCCCACATGGATGAATATTCAGAGAGGTTAGTGTTAAGTTATAAACAAATTTAACAGGTTAATAATTATCCAACAGACACCAAATCACTTCATGTACGTATGAGATATTGTTAGTGTTTGTCGTAGTTATTTATATATACTTTGTGGGTCAGCAAACTCGCCAATTGATATAACAGTATCTCTTACACAAAGTTGGTTTAGGACTGACCTGTCGGTTTTGCACAAATCATAAATTTAATATAATTGCACTTTACAATGATTTTAGATCCGTGATATCATCGCCGTACTGTAATGTATATCCGTAAGAAGAAGATACAAAATTCATATTGACATAAAGTATGTAGGAACTTAGCACCTTCACCATTTTTGATCCCGCTCATCTTCCTAAACCTCTCCGAGGATTTGGTGTGGTTATTTTAATTTAATTGATACTAATACTTTCATAATTACAATTTATTTTATCATCTGGTGGAAGTGTTTTGATTTTCCTCTGTTTTCTCGCGTATAAAATATTGATTTTTTATTTGCGAGTCCTAGCATGGTTATGTTTTATCATTGACCATATTATTATGTATTTTCATCATAAGTTTTTGTATTTTTATTTTCTCACACCAGATCCGATGTGTTGTGTATTGTCTAATGTTTATCCCTGTGTGTGTCTTACCCTACCTGTTTGTCTAAATAAAAACAAAAGCGTCAAATTATAATATTATAAATAAAAATTAAATAAATTTAGAGTCAAATAAGCGCTCAAAAGCTTTCGAACAGTTTTGTTTGTCTTCAAATCAAACGAATTAGTTTATTTGTATAATTAAATTTAACATCAACTCGAATCATGAGAGATAACGCAACCTTAAAAGACTCGAATGTTTGTAGAATATAACATATATAAAAATCTCTTCTAAATCAACTGTCGCGGCGTAACTATACACATCTTAATTCAAATTCAACAACGTGAAAAGAGTCTTTCATGATCTGAGTTTTAAATTGAATTCTTAAAGTTTTATTTGCCCTACTTTATATCGTGTACGTTAATACAACTTCGAGCGATCTCTTTAACAAATAAGACAAAGCAAAACTGAATAATAAAAGTAGTCAACCCACCTCGCTTGATATGCAAAAGCGCCTCTAAAAGTTTGTTTGCATTAAAACACGAGCCGCTTCACTATTTTATTTAAGTTCAGAAGTCTAGAGTGGTTATATTGCGTTCTGGCATTTGTTTCATCAGCCCTTTGTAAGCGTATATGTGACGAGGATCCCTCGTGCATTCACCATCCAGCATGTTTCTTTTACTCCATGTAATCTTGGTGCAACCTGATAAGTTATAGTGGGATGAATCTTTTGTAAATTCATCAAACTATTTGAAAGACCGACAAGATCATAGTGGTGGTCCTGTTCTAATGCAAACGGGCTTCGTCTGAGAATCAGTTTTAAATATCAAAATTTCGATCTAGAATGCAAGTGTTAAAACGCAAGGTAACCAATATAGACGAGTGCGATCGGCCGGAGCGGTTGCAAAGTCGGGGTGGGGTTGCACTGAGGGATGTAGGTATCTGTGTAGTAATCTGTCCTGTCTTTCTGTGTCCCTGTGCCGCCGTGTGTCCGCCACTCCTAGCGAGTTCTGGAATTCCTTTACACCATGGTAAGTGTCAGTCAGCCCGCCCTCGCCCCTCAGTGTTCAGTATCTGTTAACCTCTTCCCTTTTGTTGCAACTCCTGCATATGTGTGTTATGCCGGTGACTGTCGCGTGTCTATAAACTGACACGCGAACAGACGCCACTGATGCTTTTTCACTTTTCGTTCAATCCTTTGTCTGTATTCGTTTCATTCTCTATGTGTATGTAACATCTGTATGTTTGTCTTGAATGTTCTCGTGTGGCTGCGACAAACTCGTCTATATTTTAACGTAAATCACGCGCTCGTCCGCGGGAGCGGTATCGTATTTCAAATATGATTTGCCGCAGTCACAATCGTATTTTTTGTACTATTTATTTGTCTCGTCTTATGTGCTTATATTATAGATTACATATACAATGGTATACCTTTGTTATACTATTTGAAACTTAGGAAAATCATTTACGCTTTCACGCAAAACGTATAAAACACAACGACGTCTAGGCGTAGGGCTTGTAAAATATACGAATCGAGACGCGAATTGTATATTGTCAATCGAGCAAAATTTCAGCGAACACGCAAATTTAGCTTCAAATAAACTTACCCTTTTATGTGCTCCTTACCCTTTGTCTGCGTCTTTCATCTGTTAACCAACCCCCTACCCTTCGCCCGAGCTCTTTATGTGTTTAGATCCTTACCCCTGTAACTAACCAAAACACTACTGAATGTACTCCAACAACTTCACAGCGAGTTAATAGCAGACCTGTCGACATTGTACATTACAACCATTGCTTCCATCGATCAGCCATTGACCACATTATTATACACATTGAAATTGGTGCAGTGAATTTGTTGTTCTATTAAGTTTCCTATTTATGTATGTGTAACTATAAGAAGTGATGTGTCTGTTACTACTGTAGCTAACTTAGTTGTTTAAGTGAAATGATTGCATTTTGATATAAAATGTCACAATAACAATGTATGGAGTTTTTTTAGGAATGCTGGCAGTATAATGGATTATTAAATATTAAGTTAATTATACTTATTCGTAATGACTGAACCATGTGCCTGTTACACTGAAAATATCCGCTTAACATCTCAAAACGATAAATACCCATTTAAATCAAAGCCAACATTGCCATTGACACATACACCTTTTGTTTTAAAAATGTATTTATTTATATTAAATAACAATACAGATTAGAAGTTAAAATCATTTTTATAATTGACTACTTAAAAATTAGATATTTGTTTAAAAAAAAAAACACTTTTCTTGCACCAATTTCAACTTTCATAAACATAAAATGAAACAAAGTTATTACAAAAAAATATTGACTATGGTTTGTGTGGCAGCTGTTACATGCATTACATACCTTTCTAGGTAAATTTCTGTTTGCCTCTAATATTTTATTTACGTTTAAAACTTGTAAAAAATGATTAAAATTACCTAATGACGTTTTCATGAGTTAATATTTTATAATTATAATTAAAATTTTATTGTAAACTGAAATTTATCCTAGACATTTAGCTGATCCTGGTACGAGAATGTGCAATGCTATAAAGACTTCTTAATTTTTATTTTTCAATATTATTTTCATACTTTTACTTCACTCTCACAGCATTTAAGTACGAACTACAAAATTTGAGGCATAGCACCAAACTTCGGTCAAAGTTTAAGAACGAAGAAACGCATTGAGAGATATATTTCATGAATTTTAATAGCAATTTAAATTTAATTTGTACAGAACATAAACAAAAATAACTCTACCTACACATACATATAACTTACCCTTAATTAAAAAAAAAACTTAAAAATATTATGTTTAGTTGATAATTATTTATTTTATCTTTCACAGAATATAATATGTACCTATTTATCATACATATTTTTTATTATGAATAATAATAATTAATTCTTTATCCTTTACAGTTTAATTAGTTTATGTACATTTATTAATATATATGTATTTATTTATTTTATATATTTTTTTAAAAAGACACAGATGTCAATTAAATATTTTACTTCTACTATAAATGCGATATTGAGTTTGTTTGTCATTCTTTCACGTCTAACGGAGAAACGCATTGTCTTTTCTCTCATGGGTCAGAACGCTAAAGGATCTATGCTGCGTTAAACGAACGCGGGTGAAACCGCGGGATGGAAGCTTATATTAAATTTATATTATTTAGTGCAAGTATATCGCACCCTCAGAACGATAGGGTCTTAACTCAAAACTAACTTTTGGCACATATCTGATTGGGGCACTTTTGCACTGAGCGGGGAGGGTGGGTCCCGGCGTTAAAGAGGCTGAAATATCGGTATGCTTATTCTATCATTAAATTGACTATGTTTTACTCTTCATCGGATAGAGCGTACTTTGTTTAGTCTCTATGATCGTAACTCCATTTTGCAAAATTTTGAGTTGAGCCCTTATCGTACTGAGGGTGCGATATAATCTTCCAACAAAAATTTTGATGATTATTAATATGATTCACACATAAAACAGTTCAAAGAATTAGGCACGAAAGGGTAGAAACCTTTCAAGTCAGCGACAAGGCGGATCAAAACTATTTCTAATATGTGACAAATATCGTGTGGGTGAAAGGATCGCACCATTCGTGCGGGTCATGCGTTGTTTGATGTGGTACGGTTCTTATGAGATCGTATATTACTACATTTCCAGCATATTTTTACCCGAGGTTTAGGAAACGCTGACTCTGTTCCACCCTTCACATCCGGTTTAAGTAGGTACTTACTGAGATTACGGAATAAAGCCCTTAAAATGGGATATTAATAAAAGGAAGACATTTACTTAGTTTGGAAAAATAATAACAAGGATAAATAAATGGAACTGTTGTAAATTAGAAAGTAACTTCTGTAAGTAACTGTTGATTTTACGAAACTGCTGTTTCTTCGTTAATTTCTTTCGGTGTTTCAGTATTGCTCTTGATCCTATAGTTAGTAGAAGTTAATAAACAACTAAACTTTTTCATGTAGTACTTTAAATCTCACTCGACATTTTTCGTTTTCAAACGTTTACATATACCAAAAAGTACAATCAGAATAATTTACATATATATGTCGTTTAATTTATTAAATACTAGCTTCCATTCTGTGGATTTACCCGGTTTCCCATGGTAAAATTAGCCTAATATCCCTTGAGCTACCCTGTTCAAAAAATCTGATCCATCTGTCGCTCCATTAACGGCCAAAATGAATAAACGATCCAGATCTAAAATCGCAAGACTGAAGTAGAATTTTGACATTACGTGTATTAAAATTACTGTCAAAAGGTTCATCAATCCATGGATTTTCGATCGGGATTGCATATTAATTTTCGCCGTAAGTCGTGAAGTAACTACAAACAAACGCACTTTCACTATTATAATTATTATTTGGATATGATTTACATATGACATATATATCTTACGATACATAAAACTTACTCTACATGTGTATAATAATTAAAGTTACCAAATGAAACATATCTCCCAATGCGTGCTATGCAAAACCTTCTGTAAACTGACGTGAGCCGATCTGTGCAGCCGCGTCTCCGTAATGCGAGGACAAGTAGTCTCGCCCCAGGGGCTCGGCATCATCGGCATCAGGGTCTCTGTGGACCGAGAGGCGCGCTTCGGATTCACACTCACCAGACAGGGTGGATGGTTAGTATAACAAGATATTAAATTTTGGTGGTGGTAAAAGATTTTTATTTATCTATTTGTATTATTTATAAATGCCTTAGTTTGTAAGTATTAATGGGAGATGTGATAATGAATTTATGTATTAATAATAATACCAAAGAGTTGAATAGTAAATACCTAGTCGCCGTTTATTGACATATGTCAATAAACTCAAGAATTCCTCAAGGGTTGAATAGGCATTTTTTGAGCAAGAATGTAAAACCTCAGCTTCGTTATCGTTCCTTGCCAAGTGAGTCTGAGGCCATATATAAACTAAATTTTATTAAAAATAATATTACTTAAATCGAGAGTAAAAAGCCAACAAGTGCGAGTACGATTCTCGCAGCGAGGATTCTGTACAATTTTGTATGTGGATAGATAGTCCCATATACACACTTTGCTGTTTTAAAGTTATAACATACTTCGATTACGTCACAGTCAACGACAGACGAAAACATGATTTCTCGTGTGATTTTCAAACGTATTTACGGTTTTCGGATTTCCCCCTTTACTTGTACTATAAGACATTACTGCTTGCGATATTTCATGATTCTAGGTCAACGGGAAATATAGTTATTGATTCCTTTGCGAGTGTCAATATATGCGGCATAAACAAACGTACCTTTTAATTGGGTTGACTTACAATATTGATTGGCTTGTAGACTTGAGTATTTGACATAAATTTTATATAATATCGCTATGCATTTCTGAGAAAAGGGGTCTTGACAGACAGACGAACAAGGCTCCAATAAGGGTTCCTTTTGAGGTATGGAAACCCAAAAATCTGAGAAAGCTTGGCAAATAAATAGGTACCCTAATATTTTAGTTTCATTGAATAACCGCTATAGGTGCTGTAAGATAGATTAATTTTTTAACTGTAATTGATTTTAATATGCATAACCATTTACCATCATTCATTAATCTTAATTACAGGCTCGCAACGAATTGTTGATAGATGTAGGTGTACAGAATATTTAAGAAGTAGTAAATATTCTCAGTGTCAGGTGTTAGTTTGTTTCGTAATTTTTCACCTGTCTTCGAACAATATGAAAATGCATCTTTACTATTAAAACGACGGAGATGCGTAAATTTATTACCCGATAAGGAGAAGTTGTAAAGGTTAATTTGGAATATTCTATAAAAACCAACACGCAATAATGATCCTTCCTGTCAATAGGTTTAGGGGTTCTTTGTAGGAGTTTAATTAGAAAATATTTTTTAATTATAGATTTTGCGAATCTGTGTTAAAGACGTTAGCGAGATTGTGCATAGGAAACAGTTGTGGTAAATTCCGTTATAGTTTTCTAGTTACTTATTGTTCCAGTCTAGTCTGTTTTTATCTGTTTGTGTGAGTGAATGGGTTTGTGTGTGTATGAAAGAGTGAAATGAGGATATATTTGTGTATGGGTGTCGGGTGAATCTATGCTGTATTCAATACTTACTAATGGGCCTATCGTGATTTTATATATTTAACCATATCGTGATAAAACAACGGTCTCCCTTGTAGGTCAGAGTTATAATAGTCACTTATTAACACCTAACTCTCTTGCAAGTGCTCTTTGGAAGATTGAAGATAAGGAACAATTTATGAATTCTGTAATAAAACTACGATCAAAACTGAGAAACAGTGGAACCTTTTATGAAAGGTAAACCGTAAATTCACCCAAGAATTAATACTGAAATAGATAAATATATTATATTTTACAAATAATCTATTACTAAATTCAAAGAAAACTAAATGCTTAAGGTTTGCATTACCGAATGTAGCACAAGTAGATAGCGAAATAATAATAGATGGGAGCCATATTGATCTTGTAAATAAAACGGTATTTTTGGGTCTTACATTAAATAAATAATTAAATATCCTGGGACATTTTTTTTACACACGGCCATCTGATCCCAAACTAAGCAGAGCTTGCACTGTGGAAACCAGATAACTGATATACTACTTTTTTTATTACATACTTATATACATATTTACACCCAGCCACAGAACAAACATGTTCATGCACACAATTGTTTGTCCTGGGTGGGAATCGAACCCGCGGTTTGGCAGTCAGAGTCGCTGACCACCAAGCCAACTGGCCTGTCAATAAATTGCAGTGGGGACCTCAGGTTGATACTCTAGCTGCTAAATTAAGTTCGGCTGCATTTGCTGTTAGGAAAATTAATTTAATTATGAAATTAGTTTATTTTGCATATTTTCATAGCCACTTGTCCTATGGTATTTTTTTTGGGGAGCAGCAACTGATATAGAATCAATATTTATTTTACAAAAAAGCGCAACTCGTGCTATTTACAGTATGGGTCCCCGTGAATCATTAAGAGATTTATTTAGGGAAATAAATATAATGACACTACCTTCACTATATATTTATGAAAATATAATGTTTATATGTAGAAACAGGAATGTTTGAGTCAAAATTGGATATTCATAGTATAAATACAAGACAAAGGGAGAAGTTAGTTGTTCCATACTTTAGACTAACTAAAGTAAACAAGTCATTTCTGGGTAATTGAGTTCGATTTTATAATAAGATACCGCTGTCAGTAACCAAAATGTCTGATCATAAATTTAAAAATTATATTAGGAAAGTTTTGAAAGAAAAAGTGTATTACAAGGTAGTTCATTATATTGAAGATAAAAATGTATGGAAATAGCACCTCTAATTTTCTTGTCTAAGTTGTAAGTAATTATTGTTTTTTTCTATTTTGTAGTCTTGTTATTTCTTTTTTTTGTTTTTTTTTTTTTTTATTTTGAATGTTACCTTTATTAAGTATTTTGTAATTGTTAAATATAAAAATATGTAAAATTTATATTATAAAATAGCCACAAAGTCAGAATAGATAAAAAAGAATTTAATAAAATAAAAGAATGTAACCTTGCTGAGTTTCTTGCCGGTTCTTCTCAGTTGAAGGCTGACTTCCAAACCGGTAGTAGCTTCAGTAACTTTAAATTTGACCTTCATAAGTGCCTTCCGAGGGCCTAAACTAAATAAATGGTTTTGAACTTCGAATTTTTTTTAATTTTGAGAAACAGCAAGACTAAATATTTTGTTTAATTTAATTAACGTCTTGCAGAGCAATGTACCCCAGCTATTATGTGTAACTTTATGGGAATTTCCATAAAATAGAAAAGAATTTCTCTAAGCTTTTGCTCTAACCCGTTTTAATCGATTAGTTATCATCCATAAACATTGCGTGACAAACAAGAATATTTGATCAAGTATTAAATTAATTGATAGGTACAATATATAAATATTTGACTCAACGTCCATAGCCGCCATTAATATTCGGTTACGGTGGTTGTAAATTCCTTGCACGTATTCCGTAAAAGCATCAAGTATGAAATCGAATTACTCGGCGGCGGAACGGAACCAGTATCATGTGAAAAGGTAATCGAATAACATGTCTCGTTTAAACATTCAAATATCGATTACGATAAATCAGTAAATTCACTCGGTGACTTTTTAACTTTCTTTCCGAAAATTTGCAATATATTAACATACCTTCAATCTGTCTGTCACATCTTATTTCAACAACTACAAAATTTGACATCGTTTATAAACATGCTTGCCTGCTCTATTCAAGGGTAGATTATTAAGTTATATAAAAATAAATAGGGTCTAAACTGGGAGGACTGGAGTCTCATATGAACGAGCTTTCTATGGCCATTCCAAAAAAAATGTTATATTGTTAGGCGACATAGCTATGGCCAAAATATGAAGGAAACCGGCCAAGAGCTAATTGTACTCGTGCATGAAACCTAGCGAACAAGTAGTATTAAAATCAAAATAATTTTATGACGATTAAAAGTCTTGTAAAATTAACTTTATTAGTTTCTAGTTTTATAATAATACTCACCTAGTTATATTATTTGTTGTGAAAGTAGGTACAGGCTTTAAAATATGTAAGAAACAAATAATAGCAGAGATATGATAAATGATGCAGTGATGATTTCCGCCATGATTACATTATCAATGTTTTGAATTACTGTTCAATAGATCCATTTTTAGGTAGGATTTATTTATTTACAACATAATCCACAGCTCTTAAAGATAAAGAATAACACTAATCTTATAAATATAACTTACAGCCAATTACGGATTAACAATATAATATCAATAACAATATAATAATTGATAGAAATACATAATTTCAAAAAATAAAATAGTCAAAAAGTGAGATTACAAAAAGAATTATTAAAAATAGTACTTAAAAAAATCCTTGCTGAGTTCCTTGCTAGTTCTCCTTGGTGGTACCTTCAATAACATTGACCTACATAAGTGCCTTCCATGGTCCTAAACTGAATGAATAGTATTGATTACGGCGTAGGCTTAGTAATATGGTCCCTTTGGGTACGGAATCTTAAATTGACCAAAATATCCCTATATTACGAATATTTTTATTTTTATAATTTTGATTTTAATGATCTTATAATATTGTACAGGAAAAATATAATTAACATGAAAAATAAAAGTATACGATAAATAAATAAAAATACTGATTAATGTTTTCGTTTACTCAGAACCATATTATTTACTTATTGTTAGGCTCAAAAAATGAAAACGCGTAAAATCTGTGAAAAAAAGACCAAAGATATATGTAGACAGTAAATAACACAGTACTTACATGAATGTATATTATAGCTACGTCTGTGATGTGCTTAAAGCAAACCCATCGCGAAACTCGAATTATAGTGTTTATAACACAAAACTACCACAATCATGTGATAGTGGTTTTCATAATATTAGACACATTTGCGGTTTGGATATCACGAAAAGAACTAAACTAACGAACTATTATAAGGAATGTCTTTAGTTTTAATATTATGAAGTGATATATTCAATGAACTAAATAAATATCGAAGCTGAAAATCGAGTATAGAATCGACTAATTAAAAAACAATCAATTTTATCTATAATATATATTTGAAATATGCTTGTCGAAATAAATGTACTACACCTTTTATTTTCCTACAGTTATTTATACGGTTTAATAAGTATACGTTATAGTTAATTATATCTACTTGTTATTAAGTATTAGGTTATTATTACTTAATACTATACGTACGTGCCTACTATTTAGTTAATACATAGTTTGTACCTTTTTTTTAATCGTTCTTTTACTATAAATGCGAAAGTTTGTGGGAATTAATAGATTTTTGGAAGGATGGATAGATCGATGTTTGTTACCCTTTCACACGAAAACTATAAAACGGATTTGGACGAAACTTGGCACATAGACAGTTTATAACCATAGATTAGTAAAAAAATTTTTTTTCTTTTTGGGAAAATATTACATCCCTCATGAACGCGGGTAAAACTGCGGGAGACAGCTAGTGCGTTATATATGTTACTCCTTACATTTTAGTAACTGCATATCTCACTGCACAGTCCTTAAGACTATATAGTGATGAAACAGAGAGATGGTGCTTTGATTTCAGAATTATACAGAAACATACACGTAGCTTCTAGTTCCAATATTCCAGCTTAGACTAACGGACGATTTTGACAGTGAGAACTTATGATAGGTGACCGTAATAACATTCCCTTGTACCTATGTAAACACATTATGAGCTGGAACGAGGTATCATACGACAGACTAGTTGGCGTGATACCCTGACTCGTTGATTTGATTCCCACCCAGAACAAACATGCATGCACACGAACATGTCAGTTTGTTATTTTGCTGGTGTTTATGTATTTTAAATGCCGCCCAATGTGTTGGGCCACGTGCAGAGTAGGATTCCGTACTTATCGCTGAAATTTTTCCATTAAACTTCGTTACGTACCCTTCCCAATACCGTGAATTTGTTTACATGTCAAAATACAATGATTTAGTTTATAAACGTATTCTACTCAAAAATTTCCACTTTACATTTTTGCCATCGGATCCTTGAATCGATAAATGTTCTTCATGTACTGCCAATATTTTTGAAAAATCTATGCATCAATGTCCCACTTAATAGACTATAAAGAAATCCTCGCATTACATTCGGATACCATGAAAAATTACAGCTTTCTAGTACCAAGATTCTCTGAGTTTAAGCGCGGACAAACGTACAGAGTACAGACATACACCGCTTAATATTGTTTACGGAACCATCATAAAAATAGTACCTAAATGTAGCATACAGGTATTTGGCATCAGATAAAACTGTATGTGAATAATGTTGTGGGATATTTATTAATTAATCAACGTTTTGAGTAGTAACGTTAATAAATTTAAGCTCGGGTTATGTAGTAAAATGTTTGGAAAACTATGTGCAGGGAATATTTTTAATAAAATGTGGCTGTGCTTTGACGTCGAACATTTTTTATGTACCTAAATCGAGAACCTGGGGCTCGATTCTGTAAGGAAAATGACACTAACTCGAGGATGTTTCGTCGCGGCCTCCGTGCTCTGTCTCTTTCGCTAACTACGCTTATACTACTAATCGTGTGAGAGATAAGATCTCCGAGGCCTCCGTAAAGCGGCTCGCCGACGTAGTTTGTATTAGCTGAATAAGGGGACTGTACCTATAAAATACTATGTCCGTTTACAGTAGTAGGTACCTATGTGTTTACTTTTTAAAGTCATTTCGTTAGCAAAAAGTAAATGCTTTCACAACGCGTAAATCCTTTTTTTTTTTACTTTAAACGTTGTAGATTCAAGGAGACTTTTATAGATAATTAAGATTAAGTATACCAGTTAGTGAATACGGGACACGAAACATACTTTTTATTTGTTTATTTATTTTACACAATACAAACTACAGCCAAAAGGTAACCACATAATAAGTTATAATACATATAGAGCTATATACATACTGATTACTGTTGACTTTATTAAAAAAACACTTAGTTGCCTCAGAGCATAATATTTATGTACGTCCTTCTAGGTAAAAACTAGTTTTATTCGATTACGAATAAAGGCATTTCAATTAGTTTTCCCCATATTCCCTATAAAATTTTCATATTAATTGTCATAGAGTACATTATTTTCTAAACAGGTAATCCTGATTATAATTGAGCGCGAACCGGCCATTACGTTGCTAACGTCTCTCTTCGTATCACTTCGCCTTAAACAAGTCTTCGGAAACTACGATTGCATAAAAAAAGGCAGTCAGGAATGCTAAATGATGAATACCTAGTTGATGAAGACCATATTATTAGAAAAATAAAAGAAACTTACCTACCCTTTTTTACATGTAGTCTTGGGCTTACTACAATCGTGCTAGAAACGTATTACAATCTCATCATGTTATGTGATGATGTGGTTAAAGGTCATAAGCACACAAAACCTGAAAGGAAACTCTCAAGTGCAGCTGTCGGAACACATCGTAAGGTGCTTGGCGACAGACTTTCAACTTGACGGCTATAATTAACCAGGCGTAGTATAAAGTATTTTAGTAGAGTATAAAGTATTTTACCGTGCTATGGTTTCCTCACGATGTTTTTTTCACCAAAAATTAAGAAATGAGAAATGATATGATGAATAAAGAATCATTAAAATCGCTTCGCCCTAAGTCGAAAGTTATGAGGTAACAAACGTAAAAAAAAACTACAGATGAATTGAGAATCTCCTCCTTTTTTGAAGTCGGTTAAAACACACAAGTTCAATCTAGGATTCGGACCTACGAAATTCGACGTCACAAACACTTAGTTATTTGAGCTATTATACTACCTTGAAAGGGTAATATTAACCTTTTTTTTAACCTATACATTCTGCAACTTAAATAACGATGTTGCCTTACCTTGCAAGTAGTATCTAACAATCTATACCTACTTGGTTAACATGGAAACAGCTCGAATTACTGTATTGTATGACCTTTTAAATACATAGCCACAAACATTGTTCAGCGGTATCGGATCACAGTATCAGTTTAAGTGGTCCCAGTTCCATGATAACCGGAGTAATTACGAGCAAGAGTACCCATTAATTGACCTTACAATTGTTGTACTTTTGTCTATTTACAAGGGGACGATTGAACTCTGAATATAGATTTATGTAACAATGAGAATTGGGACATATTTAATTGAGGTCGGTCACTATTTTACCGCGAACGAGTTGTGATTGAATGAACAAACTGTGTTTGTATCGCCTGTCGATCCATTATTGAATATTGGTGATTCATTGATAAAATAAATAACGGATCAATTATATAGAAATTATATTTATTGGTTTTTCTTTTGGTAGTATCTACTATATAGATATTTTCTAATAAGATTAGTTAATTAAATTTTCCTCCTGCCGTGAAATCTATTTATAAAATTATCCGGTTTTTTGATGTATATTTATAAGGCTATTAATACGAAAATACCGTTACTTTTAATTAATTATTTTAAGGGTATTATAATATATTTACCTATAGACGTAGCATTTAAAAAAAATATATATATTTCATTGAGGAAAACCATCCTTATCCGTGTAAAAATATAGCCCACGGCAGTGATTTCGGGAAAGAGAATAAATGGTGTCCAAATACATTATTTAATGGTTCTAACATTATCACTACCACCAGGTTCGACGTGCTAGTCAACGGCGGAGGAGCTGTCACGTTGCAGTTCCAGCGATCACCATTCAAGCCCCTGCGGAAGACTGTCTTCGTGCCTTGGAACCAGATCGTCGTCCTACCTCCGGTTCAAATGGAACTAAGTGATGAAAGTGTTAAAGTACCCACGCCTAGGTGTGTATTTGTTGATACTGTTTCTAATGTAGTTTCTGTAACTACCACTAACTAAGCATTCGCTTTTATGTACGCCGTCTGTTTGTCTTACAGGGCGTTGTTTTATTAAGTCTACTAGGTTGTTGTTGTTGAAATTTTACGGGAATATGTGTTTCTATATCCTCTTTCATTGCCAATAAAATTGAACAAGACCAATCGTAAAAACTTAAGAACGGCAACTAATAAGTACCAACTTAGCAGCCTGCTATTCATCTGCAGCTGGTCGAAGTTCTACTCAAACGTATTAGGTACTCAGTACTCTTATTCAACTACGTGTACCTCAAACCCATGTAACATAACCCGCTTGCGAGCTTGAAATGTCACCCAAACTTAATATTATGTCCATGCCTCAGAGCTCCCCCACGTCTGGACTGGGCCCCGACCCCTCAGTGGTGGGAAGCAGAGTCTCCACCTTGCGCCGCTCACGACCACGAACGTCTCCGACCTGAAGTGGTAGCCGTCCCACCATTAGCCGCACCAGCAGCGTCTTCTGCCACGACCACAACTGTCATATATCCAGAAGCTCAGGTTGGTTGTCTAATTTTATTATTTTATTTACTAGTTCGGTCAAAAGTCATAACGAGTTGAAAAAAGTACCACATACCTTATAATATTTAGTTGTACTATAGATATTTATACGAATGTATTCCCATGACAAATGCATGTCTAGATTCATAAATTTATGATTTGATTTTCAGATAACAAAGTTGACAGCTATCGCATGTAGATTGTAAAACCTAAAGTTTTTGTCTTGTAGTTGAGTCTGCAACGTGTGATTATAAATATTGATAGATCACACGTGCCATTTACAAACAAACCTATGCAAAGCGGGAGTAGGTCGTGAGATTTTTATCACTCCTTTGTGATATAACTGTATTTGAAATAAGTTGTGCTGCGTCGAATGGAAGTCTCTATCTGTCACGTGCCGTTCTGTGTGCGAGATGGATGCCACTGATTTAATCAAAGCGGTTAAATAACTGGAGAAAATAAACTGTTGACATTCAAACCTTCGGGCTCCCTAAATGTTTCATAATACACACCTAATGATCTATTACTTAGCTAGTGTATTTTATATTTGCGTACCTATATATTTCAGTTATATTTTCTATAAACGGTTAAAATAAACGGAAAACATTTGAAAAAAATTAAATAACCAAAAATTTCGTATATAAAATGATCTTCATTCTGCTCAGTTGAAGACTAACTTTAAAACCGGTTACAACTTCAGTTGCTCTGACCGTCATAAGTGCCCCCATAGGGCCTAAACTTAACCAATGGTAACTTTACCTATTAAATATTTTCTTTTCTGTTTAGATCGTGAGTGAGTCCATAGGCATCCCGGGATCGTCAGTAAAACTGACGTACCGCTCATCTCAGTCCGCTGGCTACTTGTCTTGCGTGCATGTACAACTGACAAGGCGCATTGTCCCGGCGTCTCTAGCTCGTGTCCACGTTCGTGTGGAGATTGAGGGCTCACTCCACACGCATTCCTATGAAGCCGATCCAGACTTGACACATGTGTTTGCGTGGAACAAAAGGAATGTTTATAAACAAAAGGTAAATTAAATATTATTACATTCATTTTGATAAACACCGAAAAGCTTGATACGTAGGTATATTTAACATGAGCTCCTAATCCTCCTATGATCCTAATGAGATCCGATTCAAAAGCTACCCATAATTATCTTTTTCAAGGTCTACGGTCAAGCCCAAGCTAAAATATCTATCGGCTACGAATACTCGTCATGCTCCTCAATCGTGTGGGAGACGCAGACAGCAACTCTCGCCGGTTTTGACGTCGATATATCTGATATTGGCGGCTGGGGACTCGATATACATCACCATTATAACTTCCACGAAGGAATACTGCAAAAGGGAGATGGAGCATTGCTCCACTTGAAACAGTATCCAAGAACCGTACAGGTAAAATAAACACCCAGTCAGTAAATATAGGTAGCACTTTTTTTTATATCCATAATCTAATTTGAGTATTGGTCCGCAGGTGGTAATGGGAACTGGTCTACAACGCTCTTTGGAATGTCCCGACAATTGCAACGGCAAGGCAGCTGACTCACGTTTACTTACACCCACGGCCATTACATCGGGACCAGATGGCTCTCTTTATGTTGGTGACTTCAACCTCGTACGCCGAATCACACCCGAGGGTGTAGTCACTACAGTGCTTAAATTAGAGTACGTATAACAACATGAATTTTTGAAGTATCACCATATAATCCAGAATTCAAAAGATTCTTAAGTAGGTACGTTGGTACCGGTTTTTTACAAAATAACACTTTAATATAATTCTGCTTTATTTACAGAACAACACAAGTTGCATATCAATACTACATGTGTATATCTCCAGCGGATGGATACCTTTACATATCAGATTCGGAACGACATCAAGTGCGACGTGTTCTTGTACTAGAAAAAGTTCGTGACCCGGCTATGAATTCTGAACCTATTGTTGGAAATGGTGATCGTTGTGTTCCTGGCGACGATTCTAACTGTGGTGACGAAGGTCCCGCTATTAAAGCCAAATTGGCCCACCCAAAAGGTATGCAGAAGTACATTTGAATTTAAAGAAATTGAAATAAACTTACAAATTTTAAACATTTCTTTTACTTTTAACAGGTCTTGCGATAGCAGCAGACAGAACAATGTACATAGCAGATGGTACCAACGTCAGAGCTGTTGATCCTAATGGAATTATCCATACGTTAGTTGGTCATCACGGCCACCACAATCACTGGTCACCTGTGCCTTGCCGAGGTGCCATAGCGCCTTACGAAGCTCAATTACAATGGCCTACCGGCGTCGCCTTATCTCCTCTAGATGGATCTTTATACTTCATAGACGATAGAATCATATTGAAACTCACAGTCGACATGAAAATCAAAGTGGTTGCTGGTCAGCCTTCACATTGCAGAATAGGCAGCGATGGAAAACCGCTCAATAAAGCTACAAACAAAACTAACACTGATTACAGAGAAGACTCGAACTTAGGAACAATCTTAGCAATTGCTTTCGCACCTAGTGGTATATTATATGTGGCAGAATCTGATTCTAAGAAGACGAACACGATTAAGTCCATCGACCCCTCAGGGAAAATATTACACTTCGCTGGAAAGCTACAAGAGAATTTAAAGGAATTGAGCTGTGAATGCAACACATCTATTTCTGCAACGGCTGTTCCAGTTAACACTCGCGATGAAGGTGCAGGTTGTCCATGTCGGCTAAGCGTTGCTGCAATGGATGAGCCTTCGACTAGTACTGAAACCTTGCTTTCGTCCAATGCAAAGTTCCAAACAATATCAGCTCTCGCTGTCACTCCAGATGGCGTTCTTAACGTTGTTGATCAAGGTAACTAAAGAATTAAAAATCTAATTTAATACATAAAATGACCTATTATTTCTTTGATTATTGATGATTAATTATTGTTATAATTTTCTTTAGGTTCACTGCATATATTGGCATTAAAACACTACTTGCCATTACACGATGAGAACGGAGAATTCAGAATACCTTATCCACCTACTTCCGAAATATACGTATTTAACCGTTATGGACAACACATCACTACAAAAGACTTGACATCTGGAAAGACGCGATATTCATTTTTATATTCCAAAAATACGAGTTTCGGTAAACTTTCTACTGTCACTGATGCATCAGGAAATAAAATACAACTACTACGAGACTATAGTAATGTTGTAAGTTCGATAGAAAATACTCAAGACCACAAATTAGAACTGAAAATATCTGGAATTGGTTACCTGACAAAAATAGCAGAAAAAGGAACTTCAGAGATTGAATTTGATTATGATGCTAGCAGTGGCTTACTTAACAGTCGTTCTGGGGTGAGTACCTTTGGTTTATTTCAATAGGATACAAAAGATATTACCTAATCGAGATATAAGATACAAATTAACAAAAAATCTTTACAAAAATGTTTTTTTTTATATTTTAGGCTGCTGACACGGTAATCTACAACTACGATGACCTGGGTAGAGTAACCAAAATAATAATGCCTTCAGGAGAACAAGTACAAATTTCCTCTGGTCTAGCAAAGAATTATGGACTGGCAGTAACAGTATCAAATCCATCTAGTAATATTCCAGTAGGAGTTGCCAAGAAGTGTGAATATGTCTTACACGGACAGTCATTCAAACAGATTACAATTAACAACGGTAAACAAGTAACAGAAGGTCGAATTTACACTAACAATACGTTGGTTCTTGATACACCTTGGGAGGGTAAATTCGAGAGCATTGCAGCTGCTAAACATCCATTGCTAGAAGCTGCTTTACCAATAGAAGCTGAGATGCTGCATATGTGGTCACATCAAACTACAACATTTGGAGATGGACTTGTTAACAATATGTATTCTCTGTATACCTTGGTTGGTGATGTAAGAAATCCACAGCAAACTTTGAATCGCGAGATATGGGTTAACGACTCCAGAGTCCTTATAATAGAATTCGATCAATTCAAAAGCCGTGAAACATTTTTCAATGCTGACAGAAACCCCTTATTTACTATTGCGTATGATGTAGCGGGATTACCACTTTCATTTACGCCTCACGGAGCTGCTGTGCCTCTTAACATTTCATACGACAGATTCTACAGGATCAATGGCTGGAAATGGGGTGATAGCGAAGAAATATTTAGTTATGATCCACATGGTATGCTATCTGAAATCACAAGTCCTCAAGATGGCACTAAATTCATTTATTATAATGATGGTAACCTCGTGTCTAAAATCACTTTAGCAAGTCAAAGAAACTTTAAATATTTATATGATGACGATGGCGGATTAACTCACGTAGTATTACCTTCCGGATCCAATCACTCTTTCAGTGTACAGCCTTCAATTGGATTTTTGAGAGTTACTTATACACCACCTGGTTCTACAAAGAAATATTTGCAACATTATTCACATACTGGAGAACTACTTCAAACTGTGTTTCCGGGAGATGGTGCTAGAGTGGTTTATCGTTACTTCACAACGAACAAAGTCTCTGAAGTCATTCATGGTGATGGTCAGACACAAATACATTACGCAGAAAACAGTGGACTTCCATCAGAAATATTACATGTTGACCGTGACGTCGACTATCGATGGGAATCCACTTATGTCGGTGGCCTTCTCGCTGAAGAAAGACTTGACTATGGGGCCAAAACAGGCCTCAGCAATGCAAAAATTCTTTACGACTATGACAATAATTACAGGATTACTTCAGTTCAAGGACGTATCGGCGGTCAGACACTTATTCCACATCACATTGTTTATAATAGTAAAACTGGTGCTCCTGAAATATTAGGTCAATTCACTGTATCTAAACAAAAATGGAATGAAACATCGGTTTATGACGGAATTGCCATGTTCTCTCGTGTTCTTAACGAGCAGTTCTTAGAAAATGAAGTGACAGTAAACATCCACAGAATGGAAGTATTTAGGATGGAGTTCTCTTACGACAAGCATGGGAGAATATCTCAGACACGGACTCATACACGAAATGTTGGAGTAAACACATACACCAATGTAAAGAACTATACTTGGGACTGCGATGGTCAATTAACAGGTGTAGAGGCCCAAGAGCCCTGGGGATTTAGGTACGACGGCAATGGAAATATGCTCTCACTGACCTATAGAGGAAATACGATCCCAATGGAATACAATGACATGGACCGCATTATTAAATTCGGTGAAGGTCAATACAGATACGACAGTAGAGGTCTTGTTTCCCAGAATGCTCGAGAAGAACGGTTTCAGTATAATTCTAAAGGATTACTTATACGAGCGACTAAACGAGGAAGATTTGATGTCCGTTACTACTATGATCATCTTGATAGGTTTGTATAGAAACCTTTATACATGTTATGCATATCAATATGAATATAATTCATTATTATATGTAAATAATTTTGCAATCAATTTCAGACTTTCTACGAGAAAGGACAACTTTGGAAATGTGACACAATTCTTCTATACGAACAAGGAAAAGCCACACGAAGTTAGCCATATATATTCTCCTCGTGAAAACAGGTTCATGACACTGGTTTATGACGACCGAGGGCATCTGATTTATACACAGGTAATTTTGTTCAAATCTAGACACGCGGCAGCGTGTCAAGCCAAGTTCAAGCAAACTGTTTACTTAACTCGACTTTGACTTTAATCATTTTTCCCGGCATTGTTTGGTAAACAATACTTTATAACTCGTTACAGGTCGCCCGACACAAATATTATATTGCCACTGACCAATGCGGTACGCCTGTTATGGTGTTCAATCAATACGGTGAAGGCATTCGAGAAATTATGAGGTCACCATATGGCCATATCGTATACGACTCCAACCCATACTTGTATTTGCCGGTTGATTTTTGTGGAGGGCTTTTAGACCAAGTCACATCGTTAGTGCATATGGCGAATGGCAAAGTATACGACCCTCTCATTGGTCAATGGATGTCTCCATTATGGGAAAATCTAATTGAGAGGATTCATACACCAACACAACTTCATCTGTATAGATTCAATGGCAACGACCCTATCAATGTCAGACCTCAAAATAAAAAACCAGCAGGTAATTCAAATATCAATGTGAAGACACATTCATTAATTCGTGTGTTTAGAAGTATTACTAATGCATTAATTATTTTTGTCTACAGATCATCTGTCGTGGCTTAAACTTCTCGGCTATGATACAAAGAGCTTAGCGCCACAGCTCTACCCGGATGAACTCCCGGGCGGATCGGTACTGCCAAGCATTCCATGCGGGCGCCCTGTATGGGGCACAGCACCAACTGATAGTAACCCAGTATTACCCTCTTCCATGTCTTTACTTCCTAGTGTAACAATTGAATCAGGTTTCCTGTCGCACATGTCGAACAAGAGAATAGCTGACTTCAGAAGTCTTTCGATTCCGGCCATGTCTGCATTGAAGACTGACTCGCTCAACCTGGCTCCAAAGCGAATAGGCTCCGACTCAGAACCACCATTCGGGCGAGGTATCCTTGTGTCCCGTAATTCTCGAGGCCGCGCGGTCGTCACAACTGTGCCCTCCGCTAACGCCATCTACCGCGACGTATATACGTCAGTCTTCAATCGCTCCCATATTCTACCGTTCTCATTCGTCGTACACGGCGATCAACAAGACGTTTTCTACTTTGTCAAGGAAGACACCTGGCGGGCTGCCGATGATAAGCAACAACTGAAACGCATGCAGGGCAAATTGAACGTTACATTTCACGAAGTAGCTGAAGGTGGACGCTCATATGCCGACGTCAAAATTCATGGTCAGACAAGCATAGTGAACTTGCGATATGGCACTAGTGCAGAGCGAGAAAGACAGAGGCTGCTGCACCACGCACGAGCAGCCGCCGAGCGCAAAGCGTGGCACCGCGAACGCGAAGCTCTGCGAAGTGGATTCGGAGGCTCGCTCGACTGGTCGGCGGCCGAGCTAGACGAGATACAGAAGTCAGGGTTCGCGGCCGGGTACGACGGCGAGTACGTGCACGACGTGGCGCGGTATCCAGAGCTGGCCGAGGATCCCTACAACGTGCGCTTCGTGAAGAAGCGGGCAGACAGGGCCGAGCGCCGCCGGCGGAAGCGCGAAGACTGCCGAGCGCCTTGGTGGCTAGCCTGGGACGACCTCTGCTAGTGACGTGCCGCCATCCATATGCCAAATGGTGTGAATGTGAATACGATGTCTGAACGAACGAACGGTGATGAAAGCTTGTGTGTGTAAATGTAAAAATATATTTTGTAAATAGTCTCTATAATTGTTAATTGTTGATGTATGTATGTACGGTAGACGCGAATCCCTATCGCTATGTAAATAATAAAATTTAATTTGCAGGGAGAGAATGGACCTTTTGAGAGGACTGATATTAAAAATAAATGTAATGTATGTATAAATAAGACGATTTATGTGAATATGAAATTATTTATACTTATTTATCGGTAAAAAAAGCTTCGATTGTGTCCAATGTTCTTATAAAATTTAGATGAAGACTATTTGAAAGAATAAAAAGGCATACTTTTTTAACCAAATCAATTTGTAGTTTCATATCTTTAACCCTAGAATAATCCGTTACCAATATAAGATAACAGAAACGCTAACGCAGGCAACATTCAGTTGGGACCAATTAATTATATAATGTATATATATGGAAGGACGAATTGTTAAAAAAAGAGGTCGTGTAAAAGTTATTTATTTATGTTCGAAACGTCAATTTCTGAACAACGTACTCAAGTTAATTTTTACAATATCAATTTTATACACAATACATGTCAACACCATCATATAAATTTTACGGTATACCTTTATGTAATAAACGTCAGAATGTATATCACATCTCAATAAAATTATTATTTACAATGCAGCATGTTTAGTTAATTGAAATAGTTGACACTCACAAAACTCCTTACAACCATTGAACTGAATAATATCGGTTTATGTATAAAAATCTCCATTCCAAAATATAAATATACAATAATAGTTTTATTATCTCTTATAATATAGGTACATTCGCATATTTTAAATAATGTTTATGTTACAAAAACATCTACATTTTGAGCTACATGTCTGTAAACAAATGAGATCAACAATTCGCACAATTATTCACGTACATCTCAATGTATGTTATGCAATATTTGTGTTTATAAAAAACATGCACACGCAATCTATCATATACCTAGATAAACCAATTACGAAAAAATATTGTCTAGGCATATCATAGAATGCCATACTGAACACATATCGTTAACATGAAATAAATTATAATGGATACAGCAAAACTTTAAAATACCTCTCCCTAACCTACAGAATGTAGATGTTGTATGCTTATTAGTAGGTACAGCAATAAATTGACAGGTAACTAACATTATTTCTAACATAAAAAATAGAATTGTGCGCGTGACAAATTGTAAGCCGCAATTCCAAGCAATAGATGATAGGGAACACTCCGACAATCTCGCAAAAACGTGTTTCTGATTTGTCTACTACACAATATGTACAAGAACCTAGTTATTGAATACCCCAGGATAATTAAAAAAGAAATTGATTCTACAAACAAGCAAGGGTTCGACTCAATATAATAATGAACATCAAACCAAAAGTAATGTTCTAAACTGACCTTATTTTAATCTGATTTTCCTTTTATGAGAGAGACTTAGGAACTACCATAATAATATGTCGTCTCGTTACTACAACCTTGTATTTTATATTGCTTATTGAGGAATGGTAAATACAGATAATAGGCAATGCAGAGCCATTATTCTTCCATTCAATGTTTATATAATAATAGTTAATAGATAATCCATTTAACGAGGAACGTATCGGATCACGAACAGTATACAATGCCATTATGACATTATTAATGCCAGTTTATAGAGAGAAAACAACAAAAGAAACCATTTTCTATGTATAAAAATAGTACCACATCGTGCATATCACATATGTGTTCATATCCATCTTATGGTTGGGTAGCTAACTACCCGGTACGTAATTATTTAGTGTATAGGTACATAACTACATAATAATCTGTAATACTTATATTATGTGATAATGAACATAACAAATTCTTGAACACTATGAACCCGTCACATTTTTTTATTCTAAATTGCATTTAATATCAGCCAATTGTTAACTTGTCATTGATCCCAACATTCTAATACGTATATTAATAATTCATATAGTATACACACACAAGATATGACACCACTAGAACATTCTGGTGAATAATAATGTATTTACGAAGAATGTAACAACAATCAAAATATTACATAGGTTTTGTTTGGATTAGTTTCTTTATATACACGAACAATGAACCCTTTATTAATTTACATGCATGTGATGTATATATACTCGTGCATACGTTCTATGATACATATTTACAACTTAGCAGAGATTCTTGAATCCCGCAATATTAATTCTCGTTCGGCCCAGAAATCTTTTAAAGATTATGTATTATGCTCAAAGTTATCGGTATCGTTAATTCTGATACAACAATTTTCTGAATTCTTTACATAATTTGTCCTTATTTGTGTTAATTTTTAAGTACCAATCGATAACATTTTGTCTAGTTAAATAGTAAAAAACACATCAGCGTCGTGCAAGATGGCAAACAATTCTAATTAAACAAGCTATAAATTCATAACAACATAACTTATTTACATTCGTTACAAACAATTCTAACAACAAATAAAATCTCCACTACTACCAATAGAGATTAATTTACTATGTATAAATTTAATTTCACGCTTAACAATTTTATTCTTCACTCACAATTCATGTCATGATCCAGTTACTTCCAATGTCAGATAAATTTCACACATAAATAAAAATTTGTGACCTTCAAATAATAAAATTACATGATTCGATTAAAGATGATAATTATCCGCAACAAAATGTGTGGCACATGTTTAAAATGTCACATAAATAAAAAATTAAAAATAATTTCATTATAATATATATATATAATACATACGAATGACAAAGGTACAATTAAAATCAGCTTTAATTATTATTTATTCGATATTTCTCGATCGATCATTTATTCATTTGTGAATTCCGAAACCTACTTTGTTCATTAAAAATATTTATGAATTAACAATATATCGTTGTGGGCATTATTAGGAACAAATGCCAGTATTATCTATAATATGTAAAATAGTGTTGTATATATACAGAAACATGTTAGTGAACTTATTTAATATATTCAGTGGACAAAAATAATGATAACTGGTGGATAAAAGTCGTCGCCGTTAGGTACGTATGTAGGATCACAATAATCGTCGAGCTCAGTTCCTGGAGGCTCTTTTCACCCTTTCACGGTCACTTTACATTTTATTTTTCAATAATTTATCTATCATAGTTTATTTACAGTTTATTTAACTATACGGGCAGTGAGCTTAGATTGCATTAATTATTATGAACTGTCTGTATTTGATTTCCGTCGCACTTGTTGCGCTGTTAACGCTTGCGCCTGCGCTTGGGTTATGAACTGAGCTGTGCCTGCAATATTACATTTTATTTCATTATTTAAATGAAAAAGCAATGATTAGTTTAAATTAAGTTATACTATAAATTAAATTATTGTGTCGAATTATCTTAAAAGGTAAAGTGATCCTTATAAAAAAAATTGTTTCAATATTTCGGATACTTAAAAAAAAGTAGTATCAGTATATCAGTTTTTTGGTATCCATAGTAGCAAGCGTTGCTTAGTTGGGGATCACAAGTCCGCGTGTAAATAATGTCCCAGGATATGTACAAGAAAATCATGGGCTCTGAATAATTGAGAAGGAAATTGCCAATTATTAACCAAACAGAAAAAAATGTAACACATGAATATGTTGAAATTATTGAAGTTATACCGGTAGGGACTATAATACTGAACAGTGTAGTAAAACGCGGGTGGTACACTCATCCCTACCGAGCTATCCCTACTGGTAGGGATAAGTGCACGTTTTTGTAGATTTATTTCTACCGGTAGGGATAGATACACTGCCCATTACCGAGTGGTACACTTATCCCTACTGGTAGGGAAAAAGTGCACTTATCTCTACCATTAGGGATAAGTAATAGCTCAGTAGGGATAAGTCTAGAAGAAGATACTAAGTACAGAGACTACTTATACTATGGGACCAACACGAGCCACTCCTGTAAAATCCATACGGTATTGATCATTCCATTCATGCGTCTCATTCAATAATCGACCGATACAGTGTCATTGAAATCAAAATTTTGTTATTTTCTCATTAATATATATTTTTTCTAGGTAGTTTCATTTTCTTTTATAATAGGTATAAGCTTTGAAATAATGTAGGAGATACTTTCTGATAGTGGATATTTAGGTAATATTTGAACACGTTGTGTTTCCTTTAACATAATTACATAGTTTTAATTCAGCGTAAGTGACGATATACTTGTTTTAATAAACTCTAGGTGGTAAACCTTAATAATTAATTAATAAAAAAAGTGTGCTTACGGTGCATACCTGTCGGCGAGGGCGCGGGCGCGGCGGCGGGCGCGGGCGAGGGCGCGGCGGGCGCGGCGGGCGCGGCGGGCCCGGCGGGCGCGGCGGGCCCCGCGCGCGCCGCGGGCCGCGGGGGGCGCACGCTGCGGACCACCTGCACGGCGCCCCCGCGGACCGCACCTTTCACCCCGCCCGGCATTAGTTGCGCTTGAACACAAACATAAGCACGGTTACCTATTGTCGTTATGACGTGTGAGACAGTATTTTTTAATCCCACTTCATGTGGTTAGCACACAAAGCCTAGAAGGAAACTACAAAGGTCCCTATCACCGTGCTTCCAGACACGAATAGCACTACCGCACATACCTCACAAATGACCTAATCGTTTTTTTTGGGCTGGCTCTTTTGGGTTGCTGAAGAGGAAACGTAGACACACTGGAACTACTATAAATGCAAACACTCAAAATGTTTTTGAAACGTAAAGAATAGTAATACTCTGTCCTCCACGGTTTCATTCGCATTCCCGTGGGATATTACATTTTCCCGGGATAAAAAGTATTCTATGCGTTAATCCAAGTAATACATATCTATGTGCTAAGATTCATAGAAATCTGTTCGATAGTTTTTGCGTGAAAGAGTAACAAACATCCATATATACTCACAAAACTTACGCATTTATAATATAACTAGGATTACTTACCTATAGGTAAAGAGAGCACTGACGGTTGATTACTAAGAACGACAGACGTGGTCGGCGGAACCGACACCAGTAAGCCACTCGGCGCGCCAGATACGTTCAGGGATAAGGATATAGGTGCTGACAACCCTGGAATCTGCACTTGTACATTCTGCAAGCCCTGTATGCCTTGGAGGGACGTTAAACTTAACCCCTGCAATTATAACGAAAAGTATTAAAAAATATCGTGGATGACATTAGATACGTAAGCAACGTCCAAGCCTATCAATCTAAATAATGCCTTGTATAAGATTTTCAAAAACATTAATAAAGGCAAGACATTGTGGTCGCTTCGACATACTGCTGGTTAATAACAATATAAGCTTTATAGGAAATTAGTATTGAAATACCTTATTTGTAAATTAAATAAAAGCACATTAAAATTATAGAATCAAAATAAATATAGTTTTCATGGCAATAGGTGACCTACTTATTTTGTTTTAATTCTCTCATACCCCTTTATTTCCCAGTAAAAACCCTACATATTTTCTTCATTTCAAAACTTTGCTTTTAAATCGTAGGTATATGTTTAATGCATTAATTTTTTTCACATATAAACGAATATAATAGTGCAGTATATCAGACCTGCAGATGGCAAACAGGTTGCGGTTGGGAAGCGGGCGATGGGGCCGTCTCTGGGCCCATCAGCCGCTCCAGCAAGGCGCTCTCACTGCTCGATACGTTTGTAGACTCGTTATCTCGCGTGTACCCACTCATTACCTGAACGCCCACACCCTGTGACATATCATGGGTACGTGTCAATACGTGGTAATTAGTATTTTTGGTGTGAGTAGATCACGCAATTGTATTTTCCAAATGGTGTCAGACAAAACCTTAGACAAAGTCTTAATGGAAATACAAATATAGGTATTGAGTATTTTTGTAGACAAAAACTCCGAATACCTTCGGAAGGTTTGAAAACATGCCATGTTTTTGAGACTATTTTAGACACAATATTTAATTTTTACTGCGAGTTAAAAAATGTTATGCTTTGGGTCGAATGATGCTGACAATTAGTTCTTCATGTTACCGAGGATTTTTATCGTTTATATAAGACCTTGTTTTGGTTGTATTTGGTTTTTATTTTTTAACAACCAATATAAACCCACAAAAGATATTGCCAGTACGTGCCACCACACCCAATCTTCCATGCCACTTCCCGTCACCTTTCTGAGGTCATTCATATATATCAGGTTATTTTACTGCAATCCGAATGCATGCAATTTTAAACAGTTTATGAATATGTACAATTCAAATGTATGTTATTATAATAACAAAAAAGTCAGCATATTAGAGAGAATTTTGAATTTTGATCCCCAAAATGTAATTAGCAACCATATTTTATAGCGTAACAAACAAAGCAATTAATGAAATAAATTTGAATATCAATTCTGGGAGCCAGAATGAATCGACAATTAATTTAGATTTAGATAATTGTATGGTTGCTCATAAAAAAATATTTTTACATAAATAATAATGAATCATATTTTTTTTTATAAGATTAATGTTTTCTATCCAGTTAAGTATGTTCAATGCCCCATGCCAATTGAAAACCAAAATACAATAGACGGTGCAGAGCCGATCATAAATTTATTCATTTACTATACTCTGTTCAAAAGTACCTCTACCATGAGTTGCTATCGAAACTTACTTTAGTTACTTTAGTCACTAGCGAGTAAACTACTATCGATACAGTATTTCTCGATAGCTACTGTCAAATTTGTGACTTATGGTACCGAATTTATATAGCAAAGGCTAAAAAGCGTTACTCGCTAGTGTTTTCATTTCGATAGGTTTTTTGCCTATCGACTTGTACTATCGATTTTAGTTCTATAGGTGACCGCTAGTGGCGCTGTACACATTTGCCATAGAAATGTTTTACGACGTCGCTAGCGAGTGCGTACGTTAAAAACTCATGGTAAAGGCACTGGTGTTAATTAATTTTATTACATAACTAGCTGTTCCCAACATGCGTTGCAATGCTTCTTCGAAACCTGATTTGAGGTCATGAGTTTATACAATCACATGGAAGAAATACATAACATTTTCCAGAATTTTCCAATTGGAAAACTTAAAAAAATATTCGTTTCTTAAAAATCTTATTTGGACCATTAAAATTAAATATGCCATATATGTGATATATAAATGAAAATGAAAAAATGAAAATATTTTTATTCAAATAGGCCTTTACAAGCACTTATGAATAGTCTGACTCTAATAAAAATATTCTCTCTATAAAAATGGCATGTCGTGGACAGAGCCGCACAGTCAGTTGCGCATGGCGACGCATCAGAACACCATATTAGATAATTCATACTATCATATAGCAAGGCGACGCATGACGTGGCGACGCGTCGCCAACAGTCAGCCTGACCCGCCGTATTAGATGTTTCACATAAAAACCATAAAAACACCTAAACAGAGTATAGGCAAATACAATGATAATGTACCACAAATGAAAAGTGAATAAATGTAACCTGATGTGTATAAGTAGGCAGTGTATGTGAGGCTGTAGTAGCGGCGACGAGACGAGCTCCGGCGATGGACACGCGGCCGAGCAGTTTGTGCGGTTCCGTCGTCACATCGGCGCCACTGACATGCGTCATGGCAGCCGGTGCACTGTTCAATAGGTTCAGTATTGTCGCGTTGTTGTTCGTTGTGCTCACTGCTGACTTCGCCGCGTTTTGACTGGCCGCTGTGAATAGATCATTAATTAGGTTCGATTACTTGAAAATTGTGCCTGTTGTGTTAATGAAATCACATAATTTAGAAATAATCATGCTATGCAGCAATGCATAGGAATGTAAAAGATCGAGGCTTTTAAAGTGACCCTCCCCTTCCTTAATTGATTGGTTAAACTGTTAACTTTACATCAAATATTCAAATAAAAGAAGAAGTTATTAAAGTATTAACATAAGAAATTTTAATGAGCGAGTGTAACTAAATTGAAGTAAATCTTAAGTCATTTATTTATAATCCATGTATTCGGCAATAGAAAAAATCAATGTAACACTATATATTAAGGAACCACAAGCCTCAGTTCAAAACAACGAGCTGAGCAAGCGTGGAAAGATGTTAATTTTTAAAAACACAATACAATTAATCTTAAAATAATTTATCGTAGAATCTTCAAAGAGTACGGACTAAGAGTCCGTAGAAAATGTAAAAAGGAATAAATAAAAAAAAAAGTTTTAAGACATTAAATTTGTCATCATTCTTCATTATTAAATATTTAACACAGACCACGATATAGCAAAGCATAATGATATTCAAGCATAATGAACCTAATTCGTAATTATTTTAAGATGCAAGATTGATTGCAGCTTTTAATTTATTTATTAATGATGACACAGATGCTTCAAAATCTGAATGTTAATAATATTTTATTTCAGCAAAAACACAGTTATTACAAAATTCAACAGTAATATAATGTTAATCAAGAGTTTCGCAGATATATGAATATATCGACTTACAATACTAATACCGACCTAAAAATGTAGATAGGCTTGAACGCAGCTACATTTTCAGGTCGGTTCATATTTATTTTGAAGATGATTTGAATTTCAACATCCTTATCTCTCTTAGTTGGACTCTTAACGCTGGACCATAAGTAGATACCAAAATATTACAAGTGAATACTGACCTTGCTGGAATTGTTGTGCAGAGTTCATGAGACTAGTTACGAGTGCGCTTATTGCAGGATTCGTTGTTCTCGGTTTACTAATGGTTGCTTTTTGTTGCGTCGTCGACGTATTTGTGTATTGTATATTTTGCACCTGAAAAAATTATATTAAATTTGTTATAAATAAATAAATATCCTGGGACATTCCTTACACAACGTCATCTGATCACAAACTAAGCAGAGATTGTACTATGGAAACCAGATAACTGATATACTACACAATATATTTTTCCTAAATACATACTTATATAGATGCTTACACCCAGACACAGAACAGACATCTATCATTGTGTTCATTATGTTTTTCCTGAGTGGGAATCGAACCTGCGACCGTCGGCTTGGTAGTCAGAGTCGCTAAACACCAAGCCAACTGGCCTGTCAATATGTAAAGATTTAAACTTCCAAGGTAACAAACAAAATAAACGTGTTCAAATTTTTATATTCTGTCACAGGTCCGTAGAGAAAAAATATGTATGAACCTAAAGCGAACGTTTTTTACCAAACTGCGTGTCAATTTTGAATTTAAACTTAACTTTAATAACTCCTTCGTGGGTACTGTGTATCTGAGTGAAAATAATTTATCTTATCGTTTTGGAAGTAGCTGGTAGTAAATGAATGAGATGAGTATAGATGTAGACAAGTATAGCCAATCAGAAAAGTAGCGTAGTTTGAGTTTCTGTTTGTATGTATTTGTAAAATCTGATTAGAATGTGTGTTCCCAATCACTTGAGGTCCGCATTATGCACATTACAATAAATTTGCCAATTTAAGAATGGTTGGAATTGCATACCGGAGATAAAAAAGATAATAGAAATCAGTAGTACCTGTGACGCGCCAGCAGTGGACATAAGTGGGTGTTGTATGTGTATGATAGCTGACTGCATCTTCTGAGGGTTGAGTGGCTGCGGTGGGTTAGTCAATTGTTGTGCTAGGAGCTGATTCGTTGAGGCCTGTTTCGAGAATAATTATCTTAGTCAGTCAATTTGAGAAATAGATTCATATATCTTCACTCCCATTATACCCGAAGTGTTTGGCAGCGGTCTAGTGGATAATCATTTCTAAACACAGTAACCTAAGCATTACCGAACCCAAGATTCGAATCCAGGATCTCTTCGGTATCCAGCCGAGCTTTATACCGCTCTCCCACGAAGGCGATATGAGATACAGTATGAATACAATAAAAAGTGTATTACATCCATGAATTTAACATACAAACCATGACAAGTACAGAGATTCTGATTGATTGCATCAATTGTCATAATAAAAAATTTAGTAGGTTTTAAATTTTAGCTTCAGAAAAAGATTGAAATGATGTATCCAATATGAAACATATTACGGCGTTTCCATACCTGTGGCGACAATCGAGGCGTAGTAGGCGAAGGTTGTTGCTTGTGTGCATTTTCAACCGCCGTTCCCACGTTGCCCACAACGTTTCCCACGTTACCCACAACACTAGCCACATTGCCAACAACATTGCCTACGTTGCCCACGACACTGCCCACGTTGCCGACAACGCTGCCCACAGTGCCCACGTTGCCCACAACGCTTCCCACTGTGGTGACGTTCCCCACTTGTTGAAGCTGCGCCTGCTATCAAAATGTTACACGAATATAAGTTAATGTTTATTCTCTAGAAGGCGAAACTAGTTAGAAATAAATTTATCACTAGACACTTACCAGTATTGGTAGCTGACGTGCATTTGTGTGAGTGATAGGTGTGGCCGCTATTGCAGATGTTCTGAAACAATTTGATGACCAATAAATGCAGGTAGACTAAGTATAAATTAAATATAAATCATACCTAAAGAAAAACTTGTACGTATTTATTATAGTACTATCTATATTAGGCGGGCCAGTTGGCTTTTTGGTCAGAGACACTCAAACCACCACGCCATAGATTATGGGTATGAACCTCACTGGTTTCCATAGTACAGGCTCTAGTTTCAGATTCCATTCATCTCACCCGGTCCTGAAGGGCCGGAATATAAATTATATTATTTGTTCTATATGCCGCATTAAAAACTAGTATATTTTTAAGGTGATGTGATTAGAGTTAACTTACACAACAGGTGCGGTCGTTGCATGCGTCTGAACCGTGGCATTGCCTGCTGCGGCGGATCGCTGTTGCAGTAACAATTGTTGATTCTGTCGAAACAAATATTTATTTACAATTAGACTCGAAACTATGAACTCGTTCATTCCATTTGTATACAAAATATTATTTAAATAAGAGCACATCTATGTACTTCTACTATGCACAATTTAGGTATGCAACTTGATGCCTGAGATATATTATAATGTATGTTGAAGAAATATATATATATTCTCATGCGATACCTAGGCACCTTAAGCTCAAGCCAATTATGAACAGGTGCTGTTTGTGGCGGTTTATGCTTAATTATTTTTGCAGCCTCTCGCAAATATTCTAAGTGACAGTTGAAATGAATACGAAGTTTATTGGCTCAGCCAAGGCAAGTGTCAGTCTACTCAGATCTCTGAGCTTGTGAAACTTGAATAAAAATATTTTGATTTCCGCTCATAAAATACCTATGTAAAATTGTTCTTACCACTTCTCTCATGCCACCAGTAAATGATACCCTCGGTAATTGTCCCGGCACGATATGTTTTATCCTCACTGACTTGCGACCCTCCTCGGTGAATATTTCCGTAAACTGTTGAATGTACTTATTTGCTTGGAGCCTTGATCCTAGAAAAAAACAATGAATATAATAATTACGATTTGAAGGCAAAATCCTAAACAGTGGGAAAATCAGTATTACAAGTTTGTAAAAAAGCCAACAAAAAGTTTGAGCATCAAGTGTATATTAAACTGTTTTGATTTGGTTTTCAATTTCTTTTTTGACCCAAGAGAGGGTTGCAACTTCAGGGATATTTTTTTTAATTGATAGAAACTAAACACTGACAATACCTAAACTAAATCGACAAGCTGCACCATTCCGCTCGCCCTCAACATGATCTCTATCCACATAAAGTTCGCCTAAGAACTCTTGATCGGATGGCCTCTGTAGTATCGATAGTTTTATATGGAAGAACCCGGCTCCCGCATGTGGAGAGGTTTTCTCAGTCTCAAGTATGTACTCCTCAACCAACTGTGGCTGGCAGTCGGGCGTCGGCCGTGGACGTTCGTACGCGCGAGCGAGACGGAGCGGTCCGCTCGGTTCCGATGGCAACGCTAACGGTAGTGGCTCCATTTTCGGCGCCTCTATTGGCTTGAATACCTGTAAAACAATTTGGGATATGTAAAACCACAAATGAATAACTAAATTAAAAAAATTAAGTCCAGGAAGCCTGCAACCTGGCGGTCGACCCCGAAACACTAAGTTGTTAAGTCTAATGTGCCTGTAATTTCACAGGTCCAAAAGATAGTAATACAAGTGCACTACTGCTCCAAGGCAGTAAGGGGTTGTAGTAGGTAGCATTTCACCGAAAATTAATTAGTAGAGAATATAATCAGATTAAATTTTATAAAATAACTATATCTGACCATTTCTTGGTCTATTAACCATTTCAATGGATTCTTGGAGCATAACTATATCTGAATTCTATACATAATCTTACTAAAATAATAAACAATAACTGCTAAATTCGCACAAAAAATAAATGTATAAATGCCGCACAATAATTACCTCTGGTGGTTTTTTTGGATACTTTGATGTGAGTCGAGTGTGAGGAACTGATTGTCTGCTATTTTTTGCTCTTTGTCGATGTATCAAATCTAATAGCTCCAGTCCATGGTGATGCGTGAATTGGTCCAATTTTCTTTTCCTATTTACAGCAACCTTTAACCAACAAAAGTTAAATAAGACTCCTAAAGATAATAAAAATAAATTCTACGAGGCCAGTAAACAATATTTATATAACAATATATAAATGCGAAATTGCGATAATTAGGCTTATTCATCTTAAAATTGCGGGTGAAAGTGAAAGTTGGTTTATGGAAGGGCTGTCGCCTTTCACTAGGCTGAATACCAATTTAAACTTGTAATGTCTTAATAAGAGGTTAGTGAGTAATAAATAGAGAATGACAGAATAAGAAACACACCTGCGAGAACCGCCTCGCCTGCCGCCTTATCCTGGGAGTATTGAACAGTCTAGGTGCGGCATGGAGCCTCGCCGCCAGCAGCCCCACGGCAGGGCGCGGGTCGAGGCACAGCGGCGGCGCGGACGCATGCACCAGCGCAGCCTCCACTGCTTCTAAGGCACTGCGCTCTTCACCACCCCATCCGCAACGACCCCCAATGCATGTCGCATCTGTTATTATACTCTGAACACAGGCACATAAACAAATCTATTAAATACAGACCATATCAATAGTGCAACTAAGAAGCCAGTATCAGATTAATTTATAGATGCACTTAATTTGAAAAAAATATTTTGAGAATAATTTGGCTTTTTCCTCTATGATCTACTGGGATATGCTGGTGGTGAAAGTTCTTAAACAATTAATAATGGTGATTAACTGCAATAAATAAGACATATTTGTGTTATTTTTTTCTATGTATGATATGACCAAAACATATTGTAATTGAATGATCCTTATTTTCATTTATAGGAACTAAGTATCTATCTTATTGAAGTTGTCATTTATGATATATTCATTCGAACTTTGTTTCATAGTTTCTTATGTATCTTCTGAATAAAGAATTCATGTCTTTAATAGTCAATTTAAATAATAACATTTATTTAATAGGGCAACACAGACACCCAATAAATGTTTGCATGGTAAATTATGAAATTTGTAGGCCTGGTTTCTTTTAATTCTAATACCTGCATGATTATTTTTTATTTTGGAATTGGTTTTGTTTAATAAAAATTTAAGAACTTGTTCACTAACTACAATTAGTTGCTGAATTCATTGAATGGTTATTTCTACTGAGATATCTAAGCCCTTTGGGGATTTGTTTTGTGCCATTATAAAAAGAAATTACAATAAACTACAGGGACTCCGCATATTTCACATACCTGATTACTGGGCCTGAGTAGAACATGATGAGTATCACAAAGGAAACTAGGAAATGCTTGTCTATAGTCCCTAACTTGTGCTATAATACATCCAGAGTAGAAGAGACATGAATGCTCAGATTCTAATAGGTCAAGTAGCACAACTGGTAATTCTTCATTATCAATGTAACTAAGTAGTTCTTCCTCTTCATATGGCCATCTTGGTGTTTCTATTAATGTTTCTTCTTGATTTGTTGATGACTAATAAAAAGAAAAAAAATGGTGTTGAATATTGTTATAAGAAACCAAATTAAAAAAAAAAACTGCTGATATTGTAGCTTATTACATGAGATACCAGTATTTCAATAGCTTACTTACATCTTTTAGATGCTTGGAAGTAGGGTGATTTACTTTATGAGAGATGACAATTTTATAAGCCTATAGTTTAAAATTTACAATGTTTACTTACATGAGAATCTGGAGGGTTAATATATTGTGTATTTCCATTAACTTTGAGTGAGAGAGAATATCCTTTGTTGCCAGGGTATAAATTTATAATGAGAGTGTTGAGATTATATGTTGCTAATAACTTTTCTAATAAATATGATGTTGTCTTCAGACCCTGCTGTAAGAATCAAATAAAAATAAAATTTAATTGTTTAGTCAATATGATTATTCTCTGTGTTATTGAATATATTTTTCTTGTTCTGGTAAACAATAACGAGTTTTATTTCAATCTATTAACCATTTTGAATGGTTGAGTGTCCAAGAAAACATAATTTCCATATGGAATGCTAGTTTTTCATAAAACTTGCATATTAATTAGATATATGTAAAATTACATTAAAAATATAATCAATCATATTTTTAATTGAACACAATCTATATTCATATCAATATAAATGGTGTTTAAAATATATTTATAAAAATAGGCCTACACAGGCACAGAAGCAGATACATTACAAACTTTTACTATTACTTAATTTTGCCACACAGACACAATGTAAAGCATTCAACCACTTCAATAAATACCCCAAGGAGTTGGCTTAAATCTAGTGAATACTAAATCCTATAAAACAATTTAATAGCTCCACCAAAATAAGCTTTTGTGTTAATTACAGCCGTAACAACCTTCTCTCCTACATCATAATAAATATTATTTGCTGGTTAAAGTCATATACTCTTTATTTATAAATAATACTGGCTGTCTCCCATGATACAGGTGTCAGGTTTAGCACTATCCATCCTAAACTGACATAGCTGCTTTTAGGACTTGTTAGGTAACTAAACAGATTTCATCAGAGCAGAAAGATATTACTTTATTATTAAGTTAGCCTTTAATATGATAAAAAAAGAAAGTTGTATTTAGTATACTGAACTTTTTTTTTATTAGTACTTATTAGTATTTTTATCTAAACACCATACAGACTATGTTTGGAGCAAAATTTACACGCTAGATAAAAAAAGGCATTAGTCAATAAATGGTTAAAATTATCGGATATAATTGCAAAATATGCTAATTACAAGCATGATTTAAACATAATCAATAAGTTATTCGTATTTTTTAAACATATAATAAAAGTGAGGAACATAAATATAAACATAAAAACATAATAAATACAACAAATACTTACAAAATTAGCTTGTAACGATTCATCTCTGCTCAACTCGCTATACAGTTCATGAAGCTTTTTAAATAAGTCAAACTTCTCTGTTTTATTGGAAGCAGAACCTGAGTTACGTTGGAATTTCATTCTTGATTCATCTACGGATTCAGCAAGGTGAATCTTATCATGAGTCCAAGTCATTTTGTGGTCTGTGACTCCACCACCGAATTGTAATAAATTTGTATTTACATGTTTCGCTCGCTTTAATATTACCTAAAATACACAAAATAGTAATTCATAGATGAATGTTATTAAATTATAATTGCAGTAAAGAATACAGAGTTAAATTTACGAAAGCATTTTATTACCTCTGCTTCCAATGCCGCGTGAATTAAACCATCCATAATGTCATTAGTTAAATCAAATATGTAAGTGGCAGTAATATTTTAAAATATATTATTTCATATTAACAGTTTAGGCCTGAGTATTAAGTCATGATTTTTAGAAAAACTACTAAGCTTTATTTATGTTTCACACAGCATGACAGTAAAATAACATGTCCAATGTCCATCAACATTTTTTGACAGACAGATAGACAGCAACAGATCAGAGTTGCCAATTAGATACTAAAAACCTAAAGATGGAATGATCATAAAAGTTAATAAATTTTTCAGAAACTTGTTCGCTGCGGCTATTTGTATAAGTATTCTCCTAGTATTATAAAAAAAACATGTTTCCTGACTTTGTAATTTTTTCTCTGACTTACTATAGCTGCATTTAATGGTTTTTCATGGTGTCACAAATATATTTAACAAACATTTTAGGAAAGTCTGGCAGCATTATTTTTTATAGTTGTGAAGTATGGCAACAAAATCTTTTTTTGGAATGAATCTTTGTCATTTTCGAGTTTAAATAGCATTAACTACGGATTAAAGGTTGTTTCTCTTCCTTGGAGCACTAACACAAAGCCAAGTCAGTCAACGGTGTCCGTAATGCTAGAATAAAAAATATATATGATGCGAATTTGTTGTTATGCTCACACATCAATTATAAGTGTCAAAAAAAAGACTTTAATACCACTTTCACTGTCTACGCGTGAGAATCTGATATTGATTAAGACTTAGAATAAGCATAACATTTTGAGCTGACATTAACATAGTAACTCGTTTTAAAGAAAGCCTACTTTAATTTTATATATGATAAATGTACTTGTCGAATGTCCAGATTCTTTTCATCCGGACAGATGGACCTTGTCGATTCTCTAGTTATATTATTTATTAAATAAAATAAGTATTTTTTGTTCTACACATCATTTTATTCTTCTTTCTTTTTTTATTGTCATAGACAAAACATAATATTATCCTTTCAAAAAGGTATGTTTTCAAAACTCTTTACTACATAATAAAATAGGTCGTCATACAACTGAACATGCCGCCGCCCAAAGAACAACAGTTCTTTAACTTAGGTATTACATTGATATAGGTAGGTAGGTACTAAGCTAACAACTATTTAATATGTAGTTAACAACAAAACAAACATTCTCAATAAATAATATAACTGGTAACAAAATCTTAATGTGGACTGTATAGGTAGCTGGTTTCTAAGTTGTTTATAAAAAGGGATCAAAATAGTTTATAAAGGTAAAATATACAATTTGGTAATCGGTCTTTTGGTTAAATTATTACCATCTCATCTCAAAGTGCTTATATGAATTGGAATTTACATAGTTCCTATCAGGGGGTAGATGCAACCAAAGGTTCATCAAAAAAAATAAACTCGAATATAACAAAATTTAAGAAATTGATATGAAATGAACAAACTTCTGATTGCGACAGTACAGTAGCCGTCAATTAATATGTTAAGTACTGTCTGTATATAATATTTGGTAAACTTCAATTCTGCATCCCACGAGTCTCCAAAATGTGGAACGTGTGGCGGAACAAATCTTCAAGTATTTCCATTTAATCTGGAAGTACTTAACTACAAAATTATTTTCGGTACAAAGCCACAAATCTTTTGAAGATTGCTAAAAATCTGTATTTCTTCTATTTAGAACGTCTTTACTCTTGCTAGACCATTTTTGTGGACCATTACCACATCTTTTCATTTGATCATGCATTTGGTACTAGGGTTCTACCGCTTCATCTCCATTTTCTCCATAAGTCATATAATCATATACATAACAATCAAGTGGTATATGCCTTACCAGGCAACACTCCCCACCATGGTCTAGCGTCAGTTGTAGCAGTAACTTACCTGCTAAATATAGTGCTGATAAACACTTCAATCGTAACTCAAAGATAAAGTTGGTAAGGGTAATCTATTATTTCTTCTTCAGGATCTTCAGCCCAAACCATTCTCTTGGCAGTACGCATATTTTCATAAATTACAGCGTGATGAATTTTGAACATGCTTCCTTTAGCAACTGGTTCCATATGTCTCTTATGTAAATCTTTATTTAGTCCATTAACATATGGTATGTTCATATTAAGATTCTTTAATAATCTTCGTCCTGACGATTTAAATCTATTAATTACAATGTATTTTGACCTCCTATATTTACAAGTGGGGTCTTCATCAGAAAATGGTATTTTAACAATGTATCTATCTTCACAGTCTCTTTTCTGGGTTAATGGAAAAATATCTTCACATCTTTCTCTTTCTTCGCAGCTAAGAATTCTTGCTCTTACAAGTGATGGTTCATTTTCCGTATCTAATACAGGTTTCAAAAGGTCATTATTATCCTGTACACAAGAAAACAAACATATAGTTACATGATGGTTCTGAATTGAAGGTACATTATTTTTCACTCTACCAGATAAAATCCAACCTAAGGTCAATCTCTGCGCTATGATAGTACCACCAGGACTTTTAATGAGACCTTCTTGCAGAATATTTCCAAAAACATCACATCCTAATACTATGTCTATTTTATTAGGAGTATGATAGGTCGGATCAGCTAACTCAATTCTGGCCAATCCGCAATTTCAATATTCCTTTCAGGAAGTAATGTTGTCAATTTTCTTAAACTATGACCACTTACTTTCATGGTAAATTCAGGTAAATGAATTGATGAAAGGAAAAATTCAACCATATTCTTGGATTCCATGCTTTTATTCTTATCTCCCAATCCTGAAATAAAGCTCTTCAATGGAATCTTTTTCAGTCCCAGTAACTGTACTGCGGTTTCTGTGATAAAAGAGGCTTGCGAGCCCTGGTCGATCAATGCTCTCAGCATTTGGTAGGAACCATATCTCGCTTTAACCTTAACTAAGGCGGTAGCTAGTAATATAATATCATTCGGTTTCTTTTGCTGCGAGAAATAATTGGTAATGGCATTCGTTGGCTCTACTTCAGCCGGTAATGTTGAATCATCCACTGAATATCTTTGAGGTACTGTGTGGTTCACAGACACGGGGTTTATAAACAAAGTGGTCTGTTTCGGTGGATGAAGTAACGAATGGTGCTTTTACTTACAGATGCGACAAAAAGTATTTAGGTAACAAGATTTTACTGAATGATTCATTCCGAAACAATTAAAACACAACCGTTGGTTTTTTACAAAATCATGACGCATGTATTATAATCAGCTTCATGAAACTTTGTGCATTGGTACAATTTATGTTTATCCGAACAGAACTTGCATACGCCAGAGTTAGACGTAGAAGCATGAAGTACCTTAGGATAAGTATTATTTAATTTCTGGTTATTCATTTGATTAAGTTCTAAAAACTCTAATGCTCTAAATCTGCTTACTAAGAAATCTTCGAATACAGAAAACGAGGGAAGTTCATCACCAGATTCACTCATCCTAATTTCCCACTGTTTTCTCGTCTCTGTATCTAATTTCATGCTAATTATATAAATTATAATAACATCCCAAGATTCAACTGTAATACCCAGGTTAGATAATGCACTCATGCAGACTTTTGTTGTGTCTAACAGTTCTTTAATACCGCTTGCTGACTGCACAGCTAAATTCTTTTGGTTAAATAACTGTTTTAGTAAACATGAGGACAAATACCTTTTATTATTATATCTACTCTGTAACAATTCCCAGCATTTCAGATAATTTGCACTTGCAATCGGTATGTTTCGCAACAACTGTTCAGCTTCACCAGAGAGGTATAGTTTTAAATAATGCATCTTTTGCACGGCATCCAAAGAATCATTTTTGTGTACCAATGATATAAATAATTCGCTAAAGGTAGACCATTCAGTATACATTCCAGAAAAGGTCGGTAACTTTATAGTTGGTAATTTAAAGTTGGAAGATGCTCTATCACTGACCCTTGTGGTCTTACATTCACTACTACCGGGAACAGAACCAAATACTAACAAAGCATCTTTTAATAGACATATATAGTTGGTATATTCCTCTTCTAACAATTCATAAATATTACTGGTGAAATAATATTGTGAGGTTATTGCCTCTGGGGTAGCTACTTTTATCATAGCTTTATGCACATTTTTTATATCTAACCACAATTCATTCAATAATTGTAATTTTGTCTCAACATAATTTTGTGTAAGCCTTTGCTTTGGTGTCTTTTTGAAGTTAATTTGAAGCCTTTCTAACTGGGCTCGGTAATCTTCTTGTAGTTTTATAGATTCATCCATTTTTAATGCTCTTAATAAAGCTCTAATTACATATATGTATATGGAGGAGCGAGGTGTGAGACTCCTCCATTTAAAAGGGAAGATCTTCCGCCAGGCTAGGTGATCATGCCTGGGGACCGCGGTCCAACTGTTGATGTTGGATCCTTGTATATATGTCAAATCCTGAGAGAATCTTGATAGTGCGATGTAGGATCCTCGTGTGTTTCTACTCGTTCATAGATGTCGCCACATCACTGTAGTGCGGGCGGTGAAGGATTTGTAGGCGTGTTCATAGATGTCGCCACATGTATATAGGTAGGTAGGTAGCAACGCAAATTCGTTATGATACAAACAAGGTACTTATTTAGTCTGAGGTAATACGATTGTTATGGTATACAGTTCAGCTAATCCACAGACAAATAAAGGTACAATTGTGTTACAATTGCAAAGTAATTGTAAAGTCAGATAATCAGCTAACCATAGTCAAAGTAAAGGTAGGTAATTAACTTATTCTGAGGTTAATACAATTGCATTAATACAGCAATGCAACTGTATTTGGTATGGTAAGGTCTCTGACGAAGGTACTAGTTAGGTATATTAAAATAGTAAGGTAGGTAACCACATCCATATTTTCGGCACCAAGATTTCATGTCTTCATGCCGCGGTATGATGTTGTCGTTTCGATGTGGCAACGTCCGGCACCCTCCCGAAGATTCATTTGACGAGAGCATGGCCACGTTGATCCATATTTTGGTAGGTAGGTAATCCGTTCGGTCTTTGAGTACAATCTCGAATCCGACGATTTTCAATAGGTAGGTAAATTATTATTAATTACTTATACGACCTGTACATTTTTATCCGGCTCGAAGGACCATGTCGAATGTCCAGATTCTTTTCATCCGGACAGATGGACCTTGTCGATTCTCCAGTTATATTTTATATTATTTATTAAATAAAATTAGTATTTTTTGTTCTACACATCATTTTATTCTTCTTTCTTTTTTTATTGTCATAGACAAAACATAATATTATCCTTTCAAGAAGGTATGTTTTCAAAACTCTTTACTACATAATAAAATAGGTCGTCATACAACTGAACAGTACTAACCGTGATTATATACGGTATATGAACTCGCAGTGAAACCATTTAAAAAGTCGATTAATAACAAAAGCACCTATTATTTAATAGATACTCTGTGGCGTAGCGTGGGTATTCGCCGCCCGGGGCCGACTGGAAATTCATGTAGGCATGCTTACTCTATTAGCCAACGGACAGCAATTGTAAAATAGGTAGGTAAGTAGGTACTTCTAACACTTTTACTCCATAAGTGCGTCTGTATGCCTAATGAGTGGGCCTGTCTGGCTTGAAACAAGCAAGACCACAGAACATATTATGAGGTGGGCTAGGTCTTGCTGTAAGTCATGCAAAGTTTTTATAGGTGTATACTCCTATACAACTGTTATATTACTCTGCTACATAAATACTACATAAATAAGTATAAGTAGATATACATATTTAATTAAAATCAATAAAGTTAAATTCTAACATATTCCGTAATAAAAAAAAATACAAAATAAATAGGATTGCTTTAAAATAGTACGTATTTAAAGGTATAGGTCCATTATTTTCTTTATTTCTGGGTAAAGAGAAGAAACTTTTTTTTTCATTATTACATACAAACTAAAACAAAAAAAGCAAATTTATTTAGTACCTACTAGCTGTCTGCCCGCGGTTTCACCCGCGTTCCCGAGGGATGTAACATTTTCCCGGCACAAAAAGTATTCTATGTTACTTCTAATACCTCCAAGAATATGTGTACAAAGTTCCAAGATGATCTGTTAAGTAGATTTTCACGTGAAAGAGTAACAAACAAACTTACATTCACATTTATAATATTAGTAGGGATAGGTAGGTACAGGGCCGGATTTAAATTTGTGCCGCCCTGGGGCACTGAAGAAAATGCCGCCCTATGACTTAAATTTTATTTTAATAGATTTGATATCTTATTTTTTAAGAATTAGAATAACTAATTGATTGCAGGAAATTTATTATGTATTATATTGCATTTATTATACAATGTTTTATTTATTCTTTATTTACTCATATATTATATTATTTATTATATACTATAGTAATATATAAAAATATTTGTATTTTTCTTAGAATTATAAGTTTTGCACAAAGAACGACTTAATATTAGTATTGCATAATTTTTTTCACAGGCAAAGTCGCCTAACTTTTTGAATTGCAAACTGGTCGATTTGATTCAAAAATATAAAATTGTTCTTTTTAATTAAAATTAATTAGTGTTATTGGATAATTCTCCAATTTTGGAAAAATTCATTAATCAATAAAAGTTTCTGTTATCAAAAAGACATACATAATTTGAAAATATTTTTAATTCTTCAAAAAAACTACATAAATTTATCAATTCCAGAAAATAAAAATATCAACTTTAATTTTTTCAAACCTTTATGGAAATAAATAAATTAAACTATTTGAATAGTTTTTACTTAAATTTCCAATATTATAATATACAAAATTTTAATGTGATACATAATACTTGAATTATATTTCTTGAAAGATAAAATGTTTATTTAAAAGAATTAGTTAATTTTATATTGTATAGAAAATTTTATCCCACTTTCCAAATTTTGCCGCCCTAGAAAATTTGCCGCCCTGGGCACTAGCCCCGACTGTCCCTAGTATAAATCCACCACTGGGTAGGTACTTAATCCCCTTCGTCGTGTCGCTATCTTTTCCTAGAGTGGGGGCTAGCGTGCCTTTACGATTCCCAAGGCTATACCGACAGATAGATGCAGGCAGATACCGAGCAGGCTTCCGCCGCCGCCGCACCAAGAGCACCCACGCTGGAGGCGCCCATAATTCCTGGGCGCCTCAGTGAAGGGGCAGTCGTTAAGCCCCGCCCAGAGGAGAGCTGGTCTGATGAAGAAGGCGAGCGACGCCGACGGGGCAGGTGGTTATTACACGTGTCTGATCCAGTCCGTTAACGGCGAGAGAAGGAACTCGGATAAAGAGAAGGAAGCCCCTGAAATACCATGGCCGATGTGATCAAGCAGAGTCAACATAAATTGTTGTTACCTAACTACTGCTGTGTACCTAGTAGGTAGTACGTAACGACAAAGTATGCATAAAGTTATTTATGTACTTATCCTAGAATTTCGAATCGGTCCAACATAGTAGGACGAAAAAATTAAAAAAAATTGCACTGGCAGTGGCAATTCTTTTTTATGGCTTAAATGTGGGTAAAATTCAATAACTGGGATTCATTCCCAAATTTTCCACCCCTTGAGGTGGAATACTCAAAATGGCTATTTTCTTACTCGTAACAGTTTGTAATGAAGTAATGCACTACACTTGTTATCGATAATATCATCGACAGCCTATCATATTCCACTCAGGACAAACATTCATATGCATGAACATGTCTACACAGACACAGATACTTATTACTATGCATTATACCACTTAGATAGGTACTGTGACTGTCATTGTACATACCCAAAATCTCTTAAAATAGCGACTAATTAGTGCATAAATCATCTACCGCTTTCACTGAGAACATAAAATGTTGGAAGTCATTTTGTGTAGTTCTTTTGACTAATGAAAATAAATTGTTTAATGGACCGACCAATTCTATAATTTAATTGAAATAATAAAATAAGAGTAATGCTCTCGGAATCCTAAGTTGAGGGGGATTTGGTACTAGATTGACCGTTGATTTCTATCTCATTCAGACACTTACGCGCAAAGAGAGATAACAATAGTATGGCCGTCAATGTATCGGCAAATTGGCATTGATTTCAATTGCGAGAGCATTATGTAATCACCCTGCTGACTTAACATTTTCATATTCCCGCCGAAACTCAATACTGTTTTATCGATTAATTAATCAATAAAAAATTGGCAATCACTAGCGTCCACAACCAAAAATCGGCTTCATGTGAATTTGAATGCCAAGTCGATTAAAACATGTTGTGTCTTTCTATCCTATTATACAATATGTTTGTAAAAAGAGTGTTAGTGTTAAAGAAAACGTTCAATTAATTGTTACTTCTCCAGGCTTGTTGATTGCTCCGAGATATTGGAGAGCTGTGATGTTGGTGTGGTGAATGACATCTATAGTATAATACGTCATTGTTGGTTTTTTTTGAAAGGACGAAGGTGTTATCCTCAGATGGCTCTGACACCCTTACGCGGACAATTTCGGTTAGCGCTTAGGGCTCTCAACCGATAAGTCATTGTTGGTGATAGCCATATTAATTTATCTAAGAGTCCACACCAGTATTACCAACTTTTTGATAGATCTACCAGCTTTTACTCCTGTCTACTACCTTGCAAAAAGAATATACCAACTTTTCAAACCTTTGAATCTGTATATCCGCAAAAGTGATATTAATGCCTTCAATTTTTTTCCATCAATCTATTTTTCTATTCACCTAATTCTTCAACGGGTTCATTAATTACGATAAATGCTCTAACATTTGAAATCTGAATTGCGCGCTGCACGTACGACTCAATTTTAACTAATAAAAATATAGGTGTTAGATCTACTAACTTTTCAAAGTAGGATTGGTAGGAAACCACCAACTTCTGAAATCATATCTACCTCCGAGACCAATTTCGAGTTGGTAACACTGGTCCACACACACAGAGTCCATAAACTGTACATCTATTCCATTCTTGAATCTCAGTGATTAGTTTTTATAAATTACATTAAGAATTTATTAAAGTAACTTAAAAGATTATCTTTATAGCCATAAAACACATTTTGAAATAAAACCAAGACAATAATAAAATAATATATATTATTAACTATACATCTCAGCTGTCATTAGATGCCATGTGCCTAATTAAGTTTGATACAAATTTATCTATTTTTCTCACATCCTGCTGGACTTCAGTTTTGTATTGAAGACACTGAAAAATAAAAACTATTTATTTACTTAAGTTTTGTAGGAAATCTTTTAGAGGACCTCGCACAAAATTATAGAAAAAGTAACTAGACTGATTTGGCTGAAACTATGGGATTATACTGCATGAACAACACATTACAAATATGAGACAGGGTTTTCTCTTTCAAATTATAGACATATGTCACAAACATTATAAAAAAAAGGAAAAAGAGACTTTTTAGTAGTGAATACAGGAAAATGTGTTTTCACAAAGATATATGCTATTAGTGATTGTTTCATAACGAGTATAAACTTTTTAGAGAAATGTTTATATAAAGGGTTGATGAAGCAGGTGGCTACCCATTGCCATAGGTCTAGTCAAATCTTCAGATATTGCTACTATAATATCAATATTTGCTGATATATGTGTGCCCATCTACAGTATATGCAATTCAATATACTAAGCTTGACAAAATCACAAGGGTTCCCCCGTCTTGTTAGGAAGCAATCAATATTCATAGACTGACCCCAGAATGCAGTGAAAAAAATACTGTTTATATATGTACATAAGTATTTTTTTCTAAAATGTGTGGCTGGGAGATGAAGAATGTACTAATGTATATTAAGATTGATTTAGTATTGTCTCATTTTGCAAATTGCACTGACAGTCTTTGACCCCAGAATTAAATTATCTAATGTTGACAGTGGAGGACATAATGCTTTGAAAAATACTATGTTATAAAAAAAATAAGCTACTCTGACTGTGTCCAAGCCGTAGTAAGTCCTAACAGCCATGGGTATTGAAAGTATTATAGTTCTGCTATGTAAACTAAAATAATATTTAAGAATAGCATGTCCAACAAGACTAATAAGAATAATAATGTGGAATTATGCATAAATAACCATTAAAACTGATATGTATCCCGAGAATATTTGCATTGCCTTAAATTGTAGTAGTTCATTTGAAATTACCTTTTTATTATCTGTTATTTTAACAAGAAATACTCCTTGGGTATGAGAATATTTTAGACTGTATCGTGTATTCAATGGATCTCTCAAATATAACATCTCTGCTGATTTTTCAAACTCTTCCCAGCTAGTTATGAATGTCATAATTGAGACGAAATACCAACTATTTACAATTTTACACAACTTCGATTTCTTATTTGTTACTAAAATTTCAATTTGGCATTTGGCCACGATTTGTGGTGTGTTACCATCTCTTAAAACATATTACCCCCTAATTAAAGCTTAAGTCAAAATCCCTTAAAATAGCCACAATTACTTGAAAATCCCCCTAAATTAAAAAAAGAACAAAAGATAAAACAATGACACTGAATGATTTTTGAACTAAAGTTAGTAGTTTGGTATTGAAATTATCCAAAGTTATCGAAAACAAAGGAGCCTAATTCCTTATTGATTAAAATTTAGGAGCGCCCAGACAGCGCGCACTTAATTAATGTGACTATGGTCCGAATTTTTTGCAACGAGGACTAACTTGAGATGTTATGACGACGAGCCGCTAGGTCAATCAATAAATATAATTGTATGGAAAATCTCAAGATCTATTTTTGTAAATAGAAAAGCCCCTTAAAAAAATCACATTCCACTTGTTTAAGCCCTAAGTTAACCCTATATAGGATTAACCCTAAGTTGATTTAGCAGAAAGAAATCCTCAAGAACTGTATTGACTGCTGGTAGCACCAACGTAATATTTCGATTTCATAACTCACAATAATAAAAGGAATATCTGTTACTGCTCTCTAATAAAGCATTAATTTGATTGGCCGTTCTTTATTACTCAAAACTAGCCTACTCCCACATTTAAAATTTTATCGATAATCATTTTTCGCCTGTCGAAGAGTATTTTTATTTGAGGGTGCCAGAGGAGATTATTAAAATGGAGAGAAGAAAGTAAAATTAATCAATAAGTACTTGTGTGATATGATTTTTTGAATTTCTGTAGTACAAAACACTTAAGGTAAATTTATTCAATTAATGCCCGCGGGGGGGCCTTATAAAGGTCTAAGTTGCTGAAGCTATCACCGTTTTGGAAGTCAGCTCTCAAATGAAAAGACCCGACAATATTTTTAGAAAGTTTAATGTTTAACATATATTATATAACGACGAATGAGCGTAACAACTCGCAAACATGCCGCACGCACCACACCTACTTACCATTTCTACAAGCTCTTTGTTCCGTGCCCTGTAGCATAAATACCATAAATAATATATAATCCTATCGAAAAAGTCAGTAAGACGGGAGGCAACACATTATTCAAAGGCATTTTATACTGCCTCTCAGATATTAATATTTCAATTTGTATTTAAAATTCGGTTGTAAATTTGAAGAAATCAGTTTTTTATATTTTGGCGAAGCTTAAGAAGCAGTGATTTTTTACTTGTTGGCCTGTAACTCGAAAGGGGATGCATCCAATGAGTTCTCAATTAATGTCCGTCTCTTCGAAATCTATAGCGACAACTGAAACGTTGCATTTCATAAAAGTATCGTAACTCATCCACCGTGAGTGGAATTCGATGATGTGACATTTTTAAGTGGAAACTTCTTTAGCACCTTTGGGATTAGAAACGAAGAATCGATGAATCGAAAAAGCGATATCAAAATGTGACAAATTTATACGATTTTGCCTGCATGAAAATGAGATAGATAGATATAGTTTTTATTTTAAGCCCCTTAGACTTGGTCTATACGCGACAATATGAAATCATTCACCTTTATTTCAGATTATCCAATTTCAAATTCGTATATTTCTGCCGTTGTAAGAATACGTCGTCGTTTTAATACTAGTGGTAGAACATACTTTCATGTATAAAATTGTACATGGGATAAAAGGCCATGACAGCGATACTCCATCGATTCTTTCAAGTGCTATTTGGTTTTTATTTTTCTAGAATCGGAAACATATATAGTGAAAAATGGAATAATCATAAATAGTAACACTATTGCAATACTGCAAATTTTTTAATTGCGCAATAAAATGAGTAATTCCATTGTAGTCAAGAGTAGCAGTCATAAGACTTAATTCAATAGAAACACATATTATATTTACAAGCCAAACTTCTTCTGCACAGTTGTGTTTTTAAACTCGATGTAACAAAAATACGTCACTAAAAAGAAACAAATACTAACACTTAGCCTGTGAGTGAAAGTTTTCAAAATTATATTCATTTGTTATTGGAATTCTCCGCCAAACCATGAATATACATTTAATTGTCAGTAATATGAAACTTCTTAGGGGAATTGTGGTCTCAAGCCTATTACACAGTTTCAATTAGAACGTCGTACTTAGGTATGTAAATCTAAAATGTATGCTTTCGGTGACTAAATGAGTCGCAATATTGAACATAAAAAAATATTCGGCTCTAGCCCGAATAAAGTTCTGGAAAAATATTTGGTTGCCTTTAGTGGATTTTGTAAAATTTCGATCTTATAACCAGAAAACCTATGTGTTAACTACGACCTCTTATTTCCAATTGTTTTTGTGTTCTAATGTATGGAAAAAGTGATATTTAGTAGTAAATCGAATCAGTAGTTTAGTTAGGTCAAGATAAAGTGCAATAAGCGGTAGTGGCAGCTATGACTGAACAGTATTTTCGGGCAGCTCCATAGAAATATCAGAGCACACTAGATTTGGTGTGGTGCGGCGCATGCCACTGACATTTCGATACCAAATTTGGAAAGCCACCTTTGGCAACTATAGATTAAAATGTCGCATCTGTAACTGGCTTTAATTCATTAATTAATCTGTGGCGCGGGGCCGGCCCTTCAACGTGCTGGTAACACAGCTGCGCGCAGCGCAACGCAACGCACGCAACCGACATCGCAGAAAATCAATACACCGTGATGTATTCGTCTTTTTAAAATGAGAACATGACAAAACATTAATTTAATTCATCGAAGAAACCATTATTATTTAAAAAAATATCTGTTGAGACTTGATGCTCATTTTTTATTTATTTACAAGGTGATGAGTTTTCTCATAGTTACGGCGTGGTAGAACATTCTGCGCGTTGATTACCTGCTTTTTCTGCATACTGTAATTTGTTGAAGGTTAGTAAATCAATTATAATCAACCTAAATGTTCAAAATCGATGTTACTACGCTATATTTTTATTAAATGTATAAAATACTTGTGAAAATAGAATATCGACCTTCGCCATTGTCTGCATGGTGCATTGCGTTTATTGTACGAGTAGATATTTTACTAGATATTCAAAGACATTCTAATTATGTTTTATTGTATTAGGAACATTAATTTAATAATGAATTATCCCTTAAATTAGTTTTTTCCAAATATGGCTCGGGTGGCACAGCCCAACCAACCGTCGTGGGTACCTCATTTACCTACTGAACGAACCTTACCCAGCCATTAAGTCTTCCATAAAACTTGTAAGCGTGCTGCGTGCTTCTTACTCGTAATTCAGCCGGTACCTACCTTTGATAAATATTAAATATCAGCCTTTGTGTGGCAGCAATATTTTTTTTTATTTGCTTTACTTGTACCTATCAGTTTTCCAATGAACTATTATCGATTTGTCTGTTACATTTCGAACTTCACTGCTAAGGCTTTATTCTGACCCACAATTCTTGTATTCAGCAAATTATTTTTGGTATGGGGTGGACAGTAAATGCTAGGATGATAATATATATATAGGTAGGTAGGTACTTAGGTATTATACATATAGTATAAGATGTCTAATATTTCACAGTTCTAAATGAGCTCCCTAATTATGTAATTTCAACACCAATTGCATGATTTTATGTTTGGTATCCCAAATTATAGCTTGTGGGATACCAATACCTTGTATACATTCTGTATTTTCATTACCTACATTGATAGACAATGCAACTTTTCTTTTGAAAATTGGGCTTAGTTATCAAAAATGTTGCTTGGTTTTTAAAATTAATCCTTAGTAATAGATTTAGTCACCAGTAGTAATATAATAAGCCATTATAAAAAATCTACCTATGGAAAAAAATAACAGGGATATGAAATTCAAAAATACTTATACACTCTTCATTAACATCCAAAATTTATTTTAATGTCATTGGATAGGTTTGCATTTGTGTACAATCTTATCATGATACCTAAGTATTACACAAGACTATATGAAAAAAATGTATATAATTTTTAACTTAGCTAGAAATATTATAAGGCAAAGTAAGTTCATGATAGTTGTCAAATCTATAACTTTGTCATGGTTAGATTTTTTTTTGGTTGAGCTTATGTTGCTTTCTGTGTTATAATATTAAATTTACTATGTAATCTATACCAAACTAATTACAATTACTGATATAATGATTCTAGGTTAATTTATATATGTATATATCCAATTTAGTGATGTTAGTTCTTAAGTAGACAAGTAAATGGCTGAGTGATGGACTGAAACAGCATTATGTCTATTTTTTATAATATGGTTAAATGGCCATGCATACCGCAACCTGCACAAGACCCCCCATGGGTGTGACTCCGTCACTGCAAGTGCTTTTGTAGTGGCATAACTTAGTAGAGCTTAAGAGAAGCAATATTTTTTTTGACATGATGTTACAAATAGGCCTTTAGGAAGCGTGTCAAGATGTAAGTGAGGAGGACAAATGACTCAAATTGAATCCTCAATAATAATTTAGCCGACACCCAAAGTCAGAGTTGCCATTTGGTGTCTGGATTCCCATGCTTTACACTAAACGTTGAAAGTCCCCTTAGGTTTGACCCAATCGCACAAATTGCATCACAGACATTATACATCAAAAGCTGGAATAACATTCAAGGCTCTTCATCAACATTGTGTCTGGTTTGACAATGGTTAACTTGACATATATGTAACAGGGATGAAAACAAACCCAGTGCACATAAACATTGGGGAATCTTAAGATTGGACTAAAATTAGATAGAGGTTTAACTATAACTTTTTCTTAAAGTCAATAGTTCAGACAACTACAGTTTCAAACAGTTTATAACAAATACAGTGAGTATTTGTTATTGAAATACTATATTCTAATGTCGTAAAAAGTGCTGCACCCCCTTTTAACTATTATTTGGAGATTTTGATAAAAAATCTTTTTTTGTATCCTGGGACATTCTTTACACACGGCCATCTGATCCCAAACTAAGCAGAGCTTGTACTATGGGAATCATATAGCTTATATACTACATATATCCAACTTTTTTTGTCTTATTTTAAAATACATTCTCTTAAAGATATTTACACCCAGACACAGGACAATCAGACATGTTCATGCAAACCAATGTTAGTCCTGGATGGGATTCAAACCTACCATCTGCAACTTTGCAATCAGGGTCACTAATCAACAAGCCAACTGGCATGTCAAATGTTTTGAATAAGATATGTTGTGTAGTTTTTGTGATATGGGATATCTTGATTCCAAGTTATTTAGAGTAAAGCAGAGATATAACATAATCATTTATTTCAGATTCTTGTTGGGAAAGGTGAAGGATATACATTATACACGAATATAATTATAAGTTAAAATGGAAGAACTGAATGGGGAGCTTTTTGGGGATGGTCTAATTAGTCTCGGAGATGAGGGTTCTTTGGAGTCGACTGATAATGGAAAACAGGAGCAAAATTGTAAAATTTGCGAGTAAGTGCACTTGTTTTGGTTGTTGTTGTGTGGTATATTTATGTAGAATATACTTTATAATATTATGGAACATTTCAGCAATAAGCTATGCAGTCCTCGAGTGTTGTCTTGCCTTCATGTATTCTGTGAAGCCTGCATTGACAAATTGATGGTAAATGAAGCTGGAGATTCTTTAAAATTTGATTTGGCTGTGGAGTGCCCAATATGCAAACAAGAAACTAAGGTGCACATTTATAATAACTAATATTTTTTTATTATTCTTTTTACCCACCATTTTGAGGACATCTTACATTTATGGGATTCTTTATACATATTCTTTCGATTACTATTTGCTTAATTAACACAGTCCTGCATGTAAGCAGGGTATAAACAGGTGGCATATTCCTCATTGGCTTTCCCTATCACTGGGGATCTGTGGAATAACCCAAACAGGCAAAGTTTGTAAATTTGGGTATAGTAGGCAAGGCAAACCCCAAAACTACTCATCCGATTAAAAAAATATTTCACTGAAAGGAAGCAACACCATGACAGGCTGTGTATGTATGTTAAAATTATAACGTACATAGAAGCAAGTGAAACCATGAGGTGGTAGCTAATGTAGAATAAAATTAGGACCTATGATAAAATACTCAAATGGAACCACAATAATAATGCTACAATTAATGAGGTATTGTGTTACTGTTGAGAGACAGTTTAATTCTTATTTTATTTATTTATGTTTACTATACTTATATACCTGAACATTAATAATACATCAATCACTACCTTGTGATAAGTTGTAACAGACACACACACAAACCCTCAATCTTTTATACATATCCATAAATGTTTCGTTCTGTGGTGGGTAAAAGGATGTACCTGTTGTTTGTGACAAAAAGTAATTTTTTTTACATTTTGTTTAGATACCTGGAGGTGGGGCTGTATCACTTCCTTCAGACTATGTGCTCACTAACATTCTGGATGTATCTGCTATGGATCAGTCTGTTGTTTGCACTTGCTGCAAAAGTAAGGAACCTGCTGTTGCTAGATGCACTGATTGTTCTCATTTTCTATGTTCCAACTGCAACTCTGCTCACGAATTTATGCGATGCTTCGAAAATCACAGAGTAGTTCCGTTCGATGCCCTGAGGTCCTCCAAGGAGAAATCTGCTGTGCATAAACCTATTTTTTGCACTCGTCATGCTGGAGAATGTCTTAAATTCTATTGCTGCGAGTGTGAGGTGGGCGCTTGCACTGAATGTCTAACCGTGGACCATAAAGTGGGTGAACATCGCTGCGAGCGTATTGTTGATGCCGAATCTAATCTTCGTGCTGAGCTCCGTAATTTTATATTGGATGCTAACGCTCGCGCGGCAACTGCTGGTAGTGCCTCTGCGCGACTTGACGATGCGCTTGGAGACTTACAACGTCAGCGCGATGACGCTGAAACAGTGATCAACGAAGCTTACCATGCGTATAAAGCTGCTCTTGAGAGGCGTCGTGATAAAGCTCTCGAAGAACTTGAGCGTTTACACAAAGAAAGGGAACTGAAGGTCATGGATCTTTTTGATCGCGTCGACAAGACTGTCCAACGCATCGATTGCGCGTGTAAGTTTGCTGCGAGGCTTCTTCGTCGCGGTGATGGTACCGAAATAGTCATGCTGAAAAAGACCGTAGCGTCCCAATTCTCCCGCTTACTTGAAGGCGCCCCTGAGTTCGATGTTGATTACTCCATAGAGTTTGTTACCAAATTGGAAAAGTATGATGCGATCACTGAAGATACCTTCGGAACATTCCGCACTGAGACCACTCGTACTCAAGAACGAAAGCGCGCGAGTGAATCATCCACCATTGTATCTCTTGCATCTAATTCTCATTCACCTGCTGTGTCCGTTACCAATGTACCTGTATTTGATGACTATCCCATGAGTGGTATACGCCGTGTAACTGGTGTATCTGGTGTTGGAGGGATGGTAGGAGTCGGTTCCATCGGAGTTCCAGGCGTGGGATCTGTGGTGGGAGGCAATAATTCTATGTCTGGAGGAGTAAATATGAACAGCGTAGCAGGAGTGGGTGGTGTTTCCGGGGTGGGTGGTGTGTCAGCTATGCCGTCAATGGTTGAATATAATTTGCAACAGTTGGCTAGCATTGCCGAAAAAGACGTGCCTCCACCTCCTCACGCGTCTCCAGCTCCGTCATTCACTCTTGCGGAACTGCTCGCTGGTGATCTCAATTCCCCTCAAGCTTATAATAATCTGCAGGCACTTGCTAAGCTCGGCTTGAATACTGGTAAGTTCACTACGCCTTTGATTTGTTTATACGTGATGTATCATACCAAACTAATAATATAAAACTTATGCTATAAAATATTGTACTTTTTGTTTTTTGTTTGCCTACAGAAGTAAATGGTTTTGGAGGCGTTGGTGGTATTGGTGGGGTTGGCCCGCGTGGAGTGTCTCCCGGAAGACCCTTGCTGACCGCAGCTGAGGAAGCGGCTCTAGTGGTGCCTCCAACACCACTTGTGCGTGCGACCAAAGCTACACCGATGCACATTAGATTCAAGTTTGGTCAACTCGGGGGTGGCAAGGGCCAGTTCAATTCGCCTCATGGTTTCTGCCTTGGCAACGACGAAGATATAATTGTTGCTGACACCAATAATCATCGCATCACGGTAATTTATACATCAACCAAGCGCTGAATCCGTAGTTGGATGTTTAGTTCATATTCTTATCACAATGTCATCTGTTCAGGTGTTTGATAAATCTGGAAACCACAAGTTTAATTTCGGAGTAGCCGGTAAAGAAGAAGGTCAGCTGTGGTACCCGCGCAAAGTCGCGGTCGTTCGCGCTACTGGCAAGTTCGTGGTCTGCGACCGTGGCAACGAGAGGTCGCGCATGCAAATTTTTACCAAAAACGGACATTTCCTGAAGAAAATCGCTGTATGTATTCCGTAATGAATATGATCCATTATGAAGAATACATGATGAATATTTCAATGAAGCTAAAAAAATATTTCAAACGTTTTTTTTAATATAGGTGCGGTTCATCGATATAGTTGCTGGCTTGGCAGTCACTGCTGAAGGACTCATTGTTGCTGTAGACAGTGTGACCCCTACAGTCTTCATTCTTTCTGAGGAAGGCGACCTCATGAGCTGGTTTGATTGCAGTGAATGCATGAGGGAGCCTTCTGATATTGCAATCAGTGGTACGTTATATAAACCTGTCTTTGTTTGAATGACCTTCATCAGCCTTGCTAGGTGGTTAAGTTGTTTGTATGTAAAACTTCATTTTTTAAGTTTTAAATTACGTCATGTGGAGTGCAATTCTGTGGAATCCGTATATAAATATAAACACTCGTCATAGTTTTGATTATAAAGAATAATTTAAATTGACAGGCAAGGAATTCTACGTATGCGACTTCAAAGGGCATTGCGTAGTTGTTTTCGACGACGAGGGCAGATTTCTACGTCGCATTGGTTGTGAGAACGTAACCAACTTCCCAAATGGCATCGACGTGTCGGACGCGGGCGACGTGCTCATCGGCGACTCGCACGGCAACAAGTTCCACGTCGCTGTCTTCTCGCGCGACGGCGTTCTCGTCACCGAATTCGAGTGTCCATACGTCAAGGTTAGTTCAACGATCATATTATAACTTATTCATAACTTACTAAATGTACACCCGATTTTTACTGCATTCCAGAGGGTATCAAACGGGTTTTCTTGTGATCTAGGTGCAAGACACAAAGGAAACGTGTCAAAATCACCCCATTCAGCAATTACGACATGTCTTAAAAAACCGGTCGTATTTGCCAGACAGTTTGTGAATGTTTAGGGCTATATTATTTTTTTCCCCTACTACTACACAGGTTTGGACTTTGTTTAAAAACCTGTGTAACGAACATGGAAAATATGTTACTGTAGAGCTGATAGAATTCAAGTTTTTTCTTGTGAGTGACCATTATTGCACAGAGGTGGGTCATTTTTATTTATTTTCTTTATTTAGAACAGCAACAGTCTTAAACTAGATTTTTTACATGGTGTGAGTTTATAAATAAGAGACCAATTTCAGCTATCCTACACACACATACCGAGGGTGGAAGGCACCCCACGTCCAGAAGGAAGCTGGACGTGCGCACTCACATATACATTGTAATATATTCAACAAAAAGGCAGTAGCCAGCTAAGGGAGGTTCTTTATTCTATTACCACTGTACTATGGTTTCACATTCAGTGTCATGATTTGTATCTACTAATATCTTGTTGGTACATAATACCTTTTATTTTTTTAAACGACTGGACGATTTTAGCCTGTGTCCTGAGCACGAACATCAATCGTATCGATTGCGCCAAAATACCAATGCATTGGGAAATTTAACATCGCGCAACGTTACGTTTGGCGCGGTGTTCAATTTTCCATACAAATCAGCTTTATGGCGCACTCAATACGATGATGCTACGCTTGAGATAGATCGTGCTTAGACCTCTGATAGCTTTAATCCTTACACCGCCAATATTTTAGGTCATACATTTATTTCGGGCTTTGTCTGGGTTTTGGTATTTGACGGAGGTACAGCCGGCAACATAAGTAGCTGAAATAATGAAAACAACATTTTGATGATTTACTCTAGGAATTAACTTATGATGTTTACGGTACAGACAACGTATAAAATATAGAAATAGCCCAATTTCAACTTAGTATCTTTTTACAACCTATTGTTTTTGTATACTTATCTAGGTTAAAATAAGTAGGAATTTGGTCGTTGAATTTTGACTATGACAAATTTTATCTCTGTCAATCTATATTAATATTTTTGATTGTTATTATTTATGATCAGCACTTATTTGCTATAGCTATTCTTTTGCTTTTATTTCCAGGTTTCTCGTTGCTGTGGATTAAAAATAACGTCTGAAGGCTATATTGTCACTCTGGCTAAGAATAATCATCACGTTCTAGTCCTCAACACCCTTTATATTGTCTGAGGAGTAACTCGTTGGCTGTAAGTCTGCATACTACAAGATCTCACATTTATACCCTATATTTTATATTAATTGCTGTTTTTACAAAGCTTAACGTTTTTTGCTAAACCAGTATTTGACTACTTATTTCATTATTTTATATTAAATTTCATGTTAGTCTGATTTTAACACTGTCCATAATATGCAGTGAACTATAGTGATCCTATTTTTGTATGCTTCGTGATTTTTTGTTTTGTGGCATTCTAGGAATTAGATAATCACTATAAAAGATTTGTGTCACTGCTATGGAAAGATTTTTTAAGTCATTATTTCCAAAGTACTGAACTTGAGTATGTTTGGGTTTGTTCATCTTTATTTTTTATTGTATGTTTGCATTTAGTTAATAGTTACGAAAAATCCAAAGGTTAGTATAATATTATTATTCCCTTATTGTTTTTGTTATATTTAGAGAAAAAATTAAAAACAAATTATTTTGTTACATTTGGTCATGGAGCTTCAATGTTTCAAATTAAATTAAATCCTTATTTACTACAGCCACCTAAAACGAACTATGAATATGTTGTTAAATATTTGGCACTTTTGCTTACGTATGATATTAAAATATGATAGTTTTGTTGTGTGCTACTTGAATTAAACTGGTAAACCAGAACAGCATCCTGTTAATAAAAATCTGCCATAACCAAATCGTAACTAATAAGTTTCCAACGACAGGACTTGTACGTTTTGTTTCTAAATTTAGCAGCTGGTATGGTTCCTAGTTCGAGTGAAGTTATAAACGTGTCAATTAGGGGACTGCGTGGGAGTGTCGCCGCGATTCAAAGTTACTTTGCAAAATGTATACCAGACATACGTAAATGTTTTTATTTATTGTCTTTCAAATCACATATTTAATGAACAAATATGAACGCACAATTGAGTTTACTGTTAACAAAATTTTAGTCCTATTATGACCAAAGGAGGCGACACTAGAATAACGTGCCATCTAGTTTAGGTTAATCTCGTATACAATATTATATATTGTCCGTTAAAATATATTTACCATTTACAGAATTCTTGTGTCTATACAAAATGTTTTCCATGTACTCTTGTTTTAAGAGCCTATAAAATATTTGAATGAATGATATTTCAGGGATAGGCTGCATTACAATATTCATTGCAAAGATTTGTTTTATGTAGAAAAATCTTGATGATCCATTGTAATGCTGAAATATCGTACCGCACTAAAAATTCTTTGCAATAATTTTGGAGAATGTTCTTGGATAGTTAAATTTGATGTCGGTATCTTTACAGACCGTTTATGTGGCATTTTCATGTATGTAGAGACGTAGACATCACTATCACCTCAAATGTAAGCTTTAGGATACTTAAGTATTTTGTGTTAAACCTGACATGCAGTCATTTATTTCGAAGGAGTGTATGGTGCGCAATATTGCGCATGATATTAATTTAAGTAGGTACTTTCTCTTGAATCTCGTAAAGACAGATTAGCTGTAGACAAATAAATATAGTATTTCGTAAAAAAATTAGTGGCGGAAAATATTTGCTTTGTTCACCAATGTTGGTATTTTCCAAACAAAATTACACGCTTGAAATAAATGCTGAACGTCAGAGCATATCGTGCACACGCATTCCCACCGTATTGTTCCCAAATGTGAGCCATTGTTAATAGTTGCTACCTAAAATTTACATGAATATGCCATCATAGACACATTTTAATTTTACAAAATATAAGTTCGACATGGTATACTGTTCGCCAAATTATATTTATATATATTTTTGTAAACTATCCACATTATTCAAAATTTATATAACATAGATTTTTAAATATTAGATACAAAAAGAATTGCGGTTTATAATCATAATTAGGTATTCACACTACACATCGCTTGTCCCTCTTTGTCATTATAAGTATCGTTATATGTGGGACTTGAGGCGCCTAGTGTATTTGTTGATATATAAAATGGTTTATAATTGTAAGTTACAAGTAATGGTCATTTAAAGTAATGGCAAACTAACTTGTATCGAAATTATTGAATTCGCGAATCTGTCGTCTTTCAACTATGAATTTGGCTTTCCGAACAGAACTAATCTAACCCAAGATCATTTTGACCCTTATTGTGTCTAAATGAGCCAGTTATTTAATCGTTTTATTATACATAAGTATTATTACCGTGACTGTTGTAAATGGCCATTATTTTGTATTGCAATCAATAATTCAGCTTGGAAATAGTACTTAAACAGACCACCTAAATTTAAGTGTGATATTTTTAATATTATTAGTGCCGGTTATGTATAACTTAATAATGGAACAATGCTCTCTACGTTTTATTGGTACCATTTGTTACAGAATAAAAAAAAGTTCACCAGCTGTGTAATAAATAAAATTATATTCTTAATGATGAAACGGGCAAACTTCTATATTATATTATTCATATTGCTGAGCCATGTTATGATTTATTTAGTAACTCAGATATAACATGTTTAAATTAATGTTTGTACTTAATTAGCAATAGGTATTTATTTTATGTATTTGTTGTGTATTGGAGCAGTTTTACAATATTCGATACGCAAAATTGATGTGATATGAGCAATAATAGAGAGACATAATGAACCAACTATTAAAGACTTACATGACTCAACATTTTGAAAGACACGATTAAACGCCGTGTTAGGGTGAATGGAAAGTTAATGAGAGCCAGTGATAAGTTTAACTTTGACATTTGAGTCTGAATCCTCTATTGATTAGTGAGTAACTTTTGGGTTTATTTTTCATATTGTTTTTAAGTTATTTGTTTCAGGATTTTTGTCCCAATAGTATTAGGGAATTTTATTTTCTTTATTTTAACTAGGTTTAAAATAATGAGTCTACATGCCTCTCACCTATGAGCAGGTGTGTGATTAATACTCGTGATTTTGTCGTTTTATTGTTTTGTTTAATTATATGTTCTGGGCCTATATATGAATAGTATTTTTGGCCAGTATGTTTAGGCCTTTAGAGTTAATAACTTTTACTGCCAAATTTATTTTCTTACGATATTTGTGCATGCACATAGCAATTATTTTATTGTATGGTATTTGTAAAGATTAGCTATTAATTGTTGCAATTTTTTTTTTGTTCTAATATTCAGGGTTTTAATATTATGATGTTCAATTTTTATTCGTTGTCATTAATCAAAATTATTGAGTGTTAGTGAAGTTAAAATAACCGAAATGAAACTTATTATTGCCCCAAAGGGAGCGTTTGACGCTATTAATAATATTGCTTTAGGGTTGCATAAAATTATTAAAAAGTGGTGTGATAAGTTTTGGATAATTTTACAAATTATACTATTTTATGTGTGTATTCCGATATGATTAAATTGAAAGTCAAATATGTCATTATATTTAACTTCAAATATTTGCAATGACGTCAATAATTCATTCTGTGTATTCAAAAGTATTATATTATATTTAATAATTTAACCCTATACATTAATTTACTTATTGGTGATAATTCGTCGACAATGTTTCCTCTGTTCTTGCCATATATCTTGTGTAGGGATCAGCGTATAAATCTTAGTAGGAACTAGTATTTTTCAATTGATATACACATAACAGTATCACAAGTTTGCCTATATGGTGGTGTTGTTTAGAGATGTTTATTAGTGGTTGGCGCGGATGGCGGCGGATATTCGTCGCCTCTGCTTGGCTGTATAATTTGCCGTAGCGAGTAAGCACTATGTCATGGAACAATGGCAGGTTAAATGGTATCTATTGTCCATTGACATTACTTGATAATAATTGTATCATTAGAGTACATTACAGTAGCCTTTCTCGGAAATCTTAAAAGTTACCTATATACACTTTAAAGCATTTTTTGGTAAATATATTTCTCTTGAATCTATATTCCCTTATGTATCCAGCAATAAATTACTTCAGTAGTTGTGTAGTATCACTTTAAGTGGCACTGGGAAATAGCGGATTTCCTTGGCATTGTCGACCCTTCTTGAACATCGTAGGCAGGTAGATAGAGAGCAGGCGGAATGTCAAGGATACTTGCATGCGCGGTGCCAAGTAATGTGATAGTCGTAGGGTTCGCAGCGCACAAGGTGAGCTCTAATGTTACCCTCCCTATTGGAGGTGGGCGTATTGCCTATTAGTGGCACCAAGCACAGCTCGATGGTTCCGGTGGAGTTTTGTGGCAATATATATTATTTAAATTCTGTCATCACTTTAGTTATTACCCCGGGTTACTTGACTGTGTGGGTGGGATAGACTTGTTTGTCTCATTCTAACTAATTCCATTTTTAATTTAGATGTTATTAAGACGGTATGCTCAAATGATTGAAACGAACTTAATTTTTCATCACCCACCTTAACAGTTTAATTTCCACTGTTCTAAACAACATAAATATTAAAAAGGTTGTGAGCTCTATTCCCATTGGATTTCTAAGCCACATGTGTGCTTGTGCAATAAATATCACAGTTTGGATCTAGGCTTTTAAATTATTATAGATTATATACATTGTTGAGCTGATTATAAAAATTTAATATATTATTATACCTTTTAATATTGTTAAAGAATTCTAATTGCATTCCACATCTTAGAGTGAACGAATTTGAGATGACCGTTTTCAGTCTACATTATACAAGTTATTATTTTTTACTATTGTAGGATTATTAGCAGTTGCCAATGTTTTCCTTTAGTCAGTAAAAGTACAAATATTTTAATATACAATTCTTGGTATTTACGTATTGTAGTGATCTTATTTTTAATTGATTCTATAACTATAAGCATAATTTTTTTCACATAAGCGGCCATTTAGATAATTCTCATCTCACAAATTATTCAGTAAAAACAAAACATATCATACCGAATCAATTTAGTTTACAAAAAAATTGTCAGCAACTCCCGCGTTTCTCCTCGTTGGTTTAGATTGTATGATAAAATGGCTATTTCGTTTGTTTTGAAAATACATAGATTTAAGTATATTCTAGGTTACAACTCTTAAGTTTCTTGTCATTTATATGTTGAAAATGTAAAATTTATTGTAATAGTTAGTGTGAAAGGTGCAAGTTCCAAATGCATATTTTAATTTTGATCCAAAGATTTCATTTATTCCTTTAATTTAATTAATTAATTCTCATTATACAAAAATGACATTTGTGGAGTGTGCATTGGTATTTGATACTAGGATTAAAATGAATTATTCTGTAGAGTTGGTGCAGCCGAGCAAATCTCTACTATATTCTCTTAAGAATATATTGCTCAATATTTTAATTCTGTTAAAAGTATTTTAAACTTAGAAGTAGTCCACGTCAAGTGTAGTATGAATGTGGACTTCGAACACGAAAATATATCTAACAGACAATACCCTCCGTAACAATTTGAAGAAGTAAATGTAAAAGTTGAAGTTTTATTAGATGTAGTTGTTTGCCTTTACGGTGGCTTGCCGCAGAGTGCAAGCTACAAGGGGCACCAGCAGCATTAGCACATGGGAGTGCCGTTGTTTTTGAATCCATTATACTTTACTGCTCATATAACTTTTACCGTACCACATCAGCTTCGTCCCCATTAGGTCAGATCCACATATCTTTCTCTTTGTACGATCTGTATCTATATCACGGAATATTGGCAGTTTATATAATGTCTTCAGCACACCGCATGTGATGGTGTTGACTGATTGTAATTATACTATTTTGCCCCACAGTCAACGAAAATTGTTATGTAATCCATACAGGAGTCTCTGCTGCATTGTGCCTAGATCTTAGAAGTTAATGGTATCAAGGTAGAGTTAATCTCAAATATTTTGGCTCTTTGAATATTCCATGATATTATTTTGTTTTTCATGAAAATGTATTTACATTATATACATAAATACACTTAGTAAATATAGTATACATGAATATACATTGCGTGGTTTGTAACTTTGATGTTTAATTTTATTGTAAAAATAAGATGCCCAACTGGTTGTTTGTCCATGTGTAGGGAGATATGGAGAGGAATTGAGTGTTTTGAATGATAAAAGCTATATATTCATTGCAATCGAAGAATAATTTCGATTTTTACTTGTGGACAGAAGTAGAGTTTATTTGTTTTAAACTGGTTGCACATCTTACTTTGACTAAATTCGTTTACCGCTGAAGTTACTTGAGAATTTGGACGTTTGTCTTGATGCACTCTTTTCATTTAACATTTATTTTTAAGGCAAGTGCAAGTTTTCATGTGTCCTTAGCGGTTTATTAATAATTATAAGTTTATTAATGTGAACTGTGGCCAGGATAACAACAACTCAGAGCAGTGTAATTCAGAGCCTGCCTAAAATATATTTTTGTCATGATTTTATTTAGGTATATACATGTTATTATTCACATATTACAGTTTTCTCAATATTAGCTTGTATTTTAATTAAGAAATAATCATATTTAACATTGCCAGGTGATCAGCAACCTGCACTTTAATATTTTTGGAAACTATTGAACTTAAATTGTACTGACTTTATAAATATATTTACTTCAATAAAGATTTTCCATGCCACTAAAATATGTTTTATGTTGTTTTCCGTTTCACCCTCGATTAGGATACCTAAATTCAAATTTTTTTTTTCGAAATTTTGAGTATCATTGTCATCATAAATGTATCAAACATATTATACTTTTTCAACCTTTTTGGCCCACTAGAAAATGTCAAAAATTGTGCCAATAATTGTTACCAATTTTATGTAAGATAGATAATATCCTAAAAATTGCTAAACCTGAAAGCTACCTAATAAACGCGCTACCGAACGTTATGGGATTTTCTGAAATCATCCTGACTAGCTTGCTAAGTGGATTTGATTACATTTTAGGACAGTTCAATAAAATGAACATTGAAATAATAACATTTTATTGTATGTATATTAAATTACATATTTTCTTAAAGTAATAACGTAACGTTCAATTATATTTTACAATAAGTCATTATTTTATATACTCTTATAAGTTCACAATATTATCACAATGTTTTTGAGTTCCATGTTCAACTGAGAATGATTTATTTTTGTGTAGGTACTACAAACAACGAGTAGTTTACAAGATCAATTTTACAAAACACCTGTACGCTAAAACTAATCGGTAATTTAGGAATGTAATAGTGTAGGTTTCTGAAGACAGCTACCTATTTACTTAATTTTTGAAGTGAAAACTTTTTTAGCGGCTTTGCGCACTTTTCTTGGGATAGGTATAAAATGTTAAACTCGCGTCAGGACACATGACCTGATCGAAAATTCGTAAGACGGTAAAAATGCACAAATATAATGTTCAAGTTTTCACTTCTGCCGGCACCGAAGTGCAACGCGTTGTTTTTATCTTTTATTTATTATGAATAATTTTAGTATAAATATGTTTTGTAAATTACGATCTGTTCACTAACTTATATTGCTGACTGTTCATGTCTTTGGGTTCCGAAGTCAACAAGAAATCAAAACATGCAGTAGTACCTTGTAATACTGCGTATGTTACAGTACGCACCTGTTGCCACCAGTGTTTAAGCTATTTTAATTACGTTTTGATTACAATATAAAAAGTATAATGCGGGTTAAATGCAAGTAAATTTAAATAATTAGTTTCGTCAATAAAAATCTCTTCCAATCATGCGCTTTCATCATGAGGTGACACCTTAGAATGAATATTTCAGAAGTTCAAACTTTTTATAATTCAACGGTAGTTTATTTATAGAAATTTGGTTATAAATTGTAACATAAAAAATAGATATTAATTTCAAAGTATAATATCACATTGTTTAAATATTTAATATCAAGCCATGACAGTTTACAAGTACTATCACTGAGGCTATATGTATAGTCCAGTCATACTGGATAATTTCTTAAGCCGCCTACATAATGGTAAATCGTAATATGAAATAAGATATTTCAGGACGTCTAATATAATATTACATTGTATCAGATATGAAGCGCCGCGAGCAATACCCTCAAATTTACAACGATCTTGCTCCGTGCAACTGTTTCAGGCAGAAAACCGTGCTGGATTACGCCAAGTCTTATGGAATGCGATGACCAAGACAGAGATCTTGGTGATTCATTGATATACAACATACAAACATTACTTTTTTTTATAAAAGGCACAGTGTCACTACATTCCTGATTCTATTCGTGAGCAACCAGATCATTGAAGGAACGCTGCGCGCACGACCTGCAATACCCATGTATGCATGTTACATTTTATGTTGCGTTGCATCAATTTAGACATATTTGGTTCAATGCATTTCATGTTTAATTTTATCAATCCGTTCGCGGCCTAATTTGTATAAATATTTATCACGATTTTTAACCACTTGTAATGGTCCGATGTTATGGCAATCGTAGGTATTCTAAACATACATAATTACTATTTGTCAGTATCTTCACTCTTGCCTTTATAGACGCATTCGCCAGCGATCCATGTTGATATGACTTTCAGTGATTTGGGGTGTAAAAAAACAAAGTCTGCGTCGCATCCAAAATCGAGGTTCCCTTTTTTATTTTCGATGCCAAGAGCCTTTGCAGGGTGTAATGATGCAGCTTCTAATGCGTACTCTAATGAGCATTCTGTAAACATAAGAAAACAGCTTCAGTTTTTGTTGTGGGTTTAATCAAAAAAAATTAAAGGAGGTTTGGTCAGTAACAGATAGGCACATAAAATACAGTTGCTGTAGATATGGTGATGGCCATTAAATAAAGACCTGATATGAAAGAATTTGTTTGACCACCAAGGTACGACACTCGTGTGTTTACTACCTTCATGGTAAGGCAAGTGAAAAATATTTTGTTCATTGCCATTATAAAATCTTTTTATTCTGTAACCCCACAATCACTTACAGAGCCTCACACAGATTTTATATAATCATTGTAACCAAGTTCCCTTCTTTGCGTTGTGTGATACTTTGGCTAAATTGTCCACTGACCATAGATTAAAAAGTTCTCGATATGAGAGCTGCACGTTGTTCGAAGGTACCTGGAGATTTGTAAGGTTCAGTGATCACCACTTAGCTAATACGACTTTGTACTTGTTTAGAACTGAGTTTATTGCCGGCTCTTCTCAGTAAAACCAACCTTCCGAACCGGTGTTAGAGTCTGACCAATCATATGTGCCTGTGAAGGCCTATTTGAATAAATATTTCATTTCGTTTACTAAGGGACTACGATTAATGACTAATTACCAATAGATTTCCTCAAGGTAAGTACACAGGCATCCAGAGCCGTAGTGCTACCACAAAGTGTTTTGGTTCCGGTGACGTAAGCATGCCCGCCTTCCACTGTAACCGCTTGCGGTCCGATCCGATAATTGCCGTCCGCGAGACCTTGGGCGGCTACCGCGTCGCTAACCAGAATCAGCCCTAGAAATTGAAATAACAGGTATGCGTTGAATAGATAAATAGTAGGTACAGTAACTTTATATAACAATCGTCAGGTCGGAAGTAATATCAGATACCCTTCACATAATTTACACCACTGATCTACTTACAGCAACAGTTATAATAGTTGAACCGTCTACAAATGAAAGAGACATTTGACTTTCTTTCTAACTTCATTTACAGAAAATTTATAGCAACACATGGGCTGCGCAAGGAGATTGTAAAATTTTGATTTGAATAAATAAGTCCTTTACTTCTTTTTCTATAATATTTCATCTTTCAGGCCAATTAGAATGGGACGGACACTTTAGAATGAGATATAGGTATTCGCTTTAGAAAATCGATATAAAAAAATTGGTAGGGACCTACCATCAGGGTTTGTTCTGCTTGCTATCCGCAGTGCAGCTGGATGTGTGTGAATACCATCAGATATAATGCCGTAATACACTTGTTTTTTTGTTGACGAAGCCAACAATCCCACTAAACCAGGGTCCCGATGGTGAAACTGGAATGAAACACCAATTAGATGGACACATGTTTGATAATAAATTATGATAGTAATACTGGTACGATTAGGGATGAAACGATACCGATACGATAATCGTATGCGTCAGTGAATAACACAACTTTTATCTATTAATATTTTTTATTGTTTGTTTAATACTTTAGTTTAGTGATAATAGAAATGTAACCTTTTCTTAAGCATACTTAGCAGTCAATTTCTCATGACATTTTCATTCAAATATTGAGCTCAAGCTTTAGTAACAAAAACCAGCAGTAACTTACTGGAAGCATAGCATTGAATAAGTGAGTTATTAAGTTTGCTCCATTTTCAACTGCATGCTCTCCTTCAGCCAAGCTTGCTGTTGAGTGTCCTAAGGCCACATTAATGCCTAGATTGGTAAGGCCTTTAATAGCTTCAGTAGCACCTGGTAGTTCTGGTGCAAGAGTTACAATAATAACATTGTCTAGAGACCCATATACATCTTTTATTGTTTCTAAACCCTGAAAAAAAAAAGTATCCAAATCAACTCTTATAATCAATATAATAAGCCTTAACTAAATGATTTTGATTTCTGGATTGGCAAACATTTTAATGGTTTATTAAGTAAATGTATGAGGTATATACTTTATAATAAAGAATTGTATGTAATATAATTTATTAACATTACTTTAATTGTGTTAATTACAATCTTTATGATGAGTTGCTTATATAGACAATAAAAAATCAAGTGATTGATAAAAAGTTCAGTAGCACATAAAAAGTTCAATAACCATGATTGTTTACCCGCTTCATGAAAGTAGGTTAATGATAAAATATGTTTACTGATAATAACAATTTATATTGCATCACATAAACTTCATACAGACACATAATTCACATATAATTGTGTATATGGAAGAAAATAAAACAATGAAATCATACTAATATTATAAATGTGAAAGTTTGTGACTATCAAAAACCATGCAAAGGGTTTTAGATGAAACTTAGCACATAGATAGAGCATGCCCTGGAATAACATATAGGATTTTATCCCAGGACTGTAAAATTCCTGGAATACAGGTGCAACAGGTTTGGCTACTAGTTTGTATTAGTAAATTGAAAATATAAAAACTAAGAGTCAGTTTTTTAGGGTACCATCCGTCCGTACCCAATGGGACCCTATTACTAAGCCTCCACTATCAATCCATATGTCTGTAGATACAGAGCGTACTTAGTAGAAAGGTGATATTTTGAAAGTGGGTATTTCTATTCCCGCTTTACCATTGAACAAATAATCAAAATGAAATTAAATTGGGTAAGTATTTTTATGTAGTGTTGTATAGGCTTCATAAAATGCCATTTGCTCTGAAGATAAAATAAGCGTTATCAGAAAATACTTTATTGTAATAATATGCCAAATACATAACCAATATTCACAAACATACTTTATATATACAAATATTATAGGTCTATTATTAAATAATCAGTACTGACCTTTTCAGGCATTTTGATGTATTGATCCATATGGGCTCCTTTTTTAGCTAAGCTAATAAAAGGTCCCTCCAAATGTACGCCAAGGATAGTTGCACCATGCTTACCACCCTGCATTTTTTTAATTCTTGGTAATATATTATGATATTTATCCTCATCTGAAGTTACCATAGTGGGGCAAAATGAAGTCACACCATGTGCAAGTAGTTCTTTTGAAACTTTCTTTATACCATCTTCAACATTCTCTGAATCAAATGAAAAATCTACTCCCCAACCACCTGTAAAGGTTCATATTCATTAGCTATATGTGAGAGTTGATCTTGCACACAGAAGGTTATTTCTATACAATTGTAATAAAAGCACCTCAATTTTGTATACAATAAAATCTCTATATAAATAGTTCTTAAATGTTCTCAAATCCTACTAATATTATAAATGCAAATGTTTGTATTTGTTACTCTTTCACACATAAATAACTGAACAGACTTGGCACATAGATAGAGCATATCCTGGAATAACATATAGCCTGCTGGCTACTTTTAATCCTGGGGAAATGTGACACCCCCCAGGAATGCAGTTAAAACTGTGGGGGATCCAAGTTTCGCTTTTACTTTTTCTTTAAAAATATAGTTTATTTTCCTTCAGTCAGGATTATTACAACATTATACCCTATATATATTATAAACCTATCATAATATTTGTTTTAAATATGCAGAGGAACATTTAAAAAGGTATTAACAAAAGCATTGTATCAAAAGGGGTTTGTATTCATTGAAGGATAATAATTACTCATGGTAACATATTGGTTTCACTGCCAAATTATTTATGTTATTACTTTTTTTATTTATAACATTGCCTGTATTAATATGTATTATTATAAATATAAGTAAATAAAGGTGATTTATAAGAGGTTTTTTACTAGGTTGTTTATTTTATTAACCAGATTAGATGAAATAGTTTCAATAAAGGTAAGTTTTCAAAAATATACTTAACCAATTAAGTATATTTTTTTTTATGTCAAAAATACAAAGGTCCTGAAAATAGGTCCTACTATTAATTAGGTACCAAGCAGTTGGAATAATAGCACCAAGTGAGTTGAATATGATGAATCAGAATTGTTATGATTATTTTCCGTTGTCAGAAGACGTACGGTAACTTGAGTAAATAAATATGGCCCGCAGTTTCCCCGCGCCTTCCCGTGATGAATAATAGTTTTATCCCATTCCATGATTTTACTACATAAAGAAGTTATCGAACTCCTAACTTTTATCAATACTGGTTCACACCGGTGTGCGACAGTCACTTTCGCATTTTTTTTCAATAGTGGATATATAACTTTTCTTACCATTTATTTGTATGTCAATGAACCCTGGTGCAATCAGTAAACTTTCGCAGTTTACAGTTATGTCAGCTTCAAGTTGCTCCACATAAAATACTTGTTCTGGATTTACAATTTTGCCATCTCGTATCCACAAATCTTCTTTGATTATTTTACCATTACGCAAAATAAAACAATTGTGAAATCGTGTAAGACCAGTGTTTGGTTTCATTTTAATATTTTGCAAAGTTTGAGCAAACACAACAATAGCGAATGAAAGTTCGCAACTATTTACATACATACAGCTGTCAACGACAACTTTACTATGTAATGAATTTGGATGTCCTGTCGGTCAACAGTGTCAATCAGAATATCGATTAATCGAGTTATACATTTTTACCGATTAGATGTTTCTAGATATCTTGGGTCGGTGCACATTATTATTTGAAGCATACCTTTCATTTTAATTATATATAGATAGTAAATCGATTTCTCACATCACATTACATCTCCATTCTCTTTGCATACAATTGGCGTATTGTTATTAAAAATTAAATCATAGATTATGTTAAATTTAAATCGATTTTATAATTGAATCGATTCGATTTAGAAATGAGTCGATATCGCTTTACAGCATTGCCAATGCCAGTAAACTAACTACCCAGTTACAATAAAAAAACTTACATTCTAAAAATATAATAAAATATTAATAACTTTAAACATTTAAAAACAAATTATACCATTTTTTTGGAAACTTTAACGGAAGTATATTTATGCAAGAACAACAGTATTAATTTTTTTTTTATTGAGTCAGTGATTCATTGATGAAATTCGAGTTATCCCTTAGAACTTTAAAAGATTTTTATTATTCATTATATATACCATTTTTTCTGCCTTTCACGTTAAATATGATAGAGTTTAATATAAACTTAAATCCCCTATTTTACGCCAAAAGAAAATCAAACTTATATCCAAATTTCTAACTTATTTTGTTTAGTGGTTTGGGCTAGGCGTTGATGACTGAGCTGCGATATAAAAATATTTTTAAAATAAATTATCTACCTACTTGTATTCGTGAAGTGAGGTCCTATCTAACGAGACGCATCCATGTCATAGATCGCATCCAACATTGGCCTTGTTAATTAATGATGACAAATAATTAATGCCGATAGCCGATGCCTATAGTTAGGTACTTGGGTTTAAAGATCTTATTTTTATTTGTTATATATGCATCCGATAGACAGTTGCATTGATTCCACAAATTTATAAGAATTAAATGTTACAGTTTAAAAACGTAAGTTTTCTGGTTATTCGGCTTTTAACACTGTCTGCCGGTCATTAATTAAACCATATAATCACCATTCTCAAAGAAACTTTCCCACAAGGCTAATGTATATCACGTGGCTGTAGTATGGCAAGTAAATAAGCAGGTGATAGTTTAGCTGTATAAAATAAAACTGAATTTGCTATAATAATAGGTTGGGGAAAAAGTTCCTTCGCATTTTTTAAGAAAATTCAAAACATTTTTAATATAGTTTATTTACATTTAACTAAAGTATGTAGGTACCATTTTGTTCGATAACTTTTTGCGATCTTGTAGGTAGGGACATGATCCCATTGCTATAGAAATTTTGGGACTTCTGATCAAAATACTGCGACAAGTGGTTTTGACAGTCCTCTCGTGATGTTAACCTGACACTGCCTAAAGAATTCTGACGAGACCGAAACAGGTGGAAATTCCCAGTTCTTCAGCTACGTCGTAACTACTGATATGCCGATCTTGCTCCACTTTTTCAAAAATGGTATCCATTTTATTCGTAATGGGGCGACCAGAGCGACGTGCATCTTTGACATCAAAATTTCCGGATTGAAAACGCTTAAACCAAATTTGTGCTACTCTCACGGACACTGCACTAGGTCCATAAACATCGCAAATTTTTTTCGCGGCTTGCGTTGCATTTTACCTTTTTTGTAGTAAAAGTTTAAAATGAATCAAATTTCTTCATTAGATTCACTCATCTTGGCGGTACGAAAACCAAATGCAAATCACACACTTTCCTAATTTGAATTTGGAATTATGTTCTTTAAAATTTAAACTTTCAATGATACCAAAACCAGCGAGATACAAATAGTATAACCAAAGAGATTTTATTACAAGTTCATGCATACTATAATGCGAAAAGACTTTTTCCCCAACCTAATATTATTAAACTGGTCGATAGTTATCAATGTGTGGTCGATTGCATACAAAAGCACCAGTGATGCCAAGAACTACAACTAGATGGCATCCGCATCCGTTTTCAACATAACATGGCATCCGATATCTGTACATGCCCATCTCTATTCCATATACATAATAATATGTAGGTATATATTGTATGCAAACCGCCACCTGTCAGGGTTCGAGCCGGGGCCGACTCGCCAACGAAGTTTGTATTAGCTGATTAAGGGGAAGGTGGCTCAGGTTTGGTTGTATAAGGTAAATTACTAGGTACTAATCGTAAGTAGATCAACGACGCTTCGACGCGGTCTTTATGCTGTCTCTTTCGCTGACTACGTAATTGCGTGAGAAGTCCACTCTCCAAGGCCTCGTTGGATCTCCACGTCTCGCCGAATTAATATTCTGTATTAGCTGAATAAAGGGGCTTCTCGGAGGCGCATGATTTGGATCACAAACCGATATATGGCAATTACTGGTAGGGCATCACGGATTTAAATGCTGACTGGACCAAAAGTAAGTCGCCAATTAATCGAAGTTTCTCGTTAAATATCAGTATATACCTACCGGTCCTTGGCTCTGCCAAGATATACCTACCACACAAAAATGGTTACTCTAGGTAATTTACGAAAGCAAATCCATGGTAGAGGTACTGAATGAGGGGGCGTATCTAACAATTAATTCGTTACTGAAATCGGTATCTTACAAATTTAAGGTAAATTCGCAAACAGAAATTTCCCACAGCCGTACCGTAACAAAAATCATACGCTCAAAATACCGAAAATGTCTACTGAGTGACACTCTTTAGATTATCTATAAGTGACTATGGTGACGTAAAATCAAGAAAAGGTATTAAGTAGGATAATGTTATTACATTCTGCCGTCATGGTACTATGTCGCAGAAGAAAGACATTGTACAGGGATTACGGCTAAAAAAGTTTGATACGCGGAATATTTATGTATTCAATCTGTAAAGCTTATAATAGCTCTATAACCGAATAACATAGAGATACTTGTTAGATATTATTTTTTCTATCCATTAAATAAATAAATAAATATCCTGGGACATTCTTTTACACACGGCCATCTGATCCCAAACCAAGCAGAGCTTGTACTATGGAAACCAGGTAACTGATATACTACATATACTACTTTTTATTTTCCTAAATACATACATACATAGATATTTACAGCCAGACACAGAACAAGCAGACATGTTCATGCACACAAATAAGTACGGAATTAAAGGTAAAACTAGCCTTTAAGCATTCAAAGTTAATAAGATAAAAAAGTCGTTTTGTACTTAATTATACACATGAAAATTATTTATTTTCTCCTTCATTTAGAATACTATAAAAAAAAATTTGGGAGAACTTTTGTTGTATACTCCATTTAGATACTAAATACCTACATGCACTATGTTTATTTTCTTTTCCATTATTCTGAAAATATATACAAAAAGTATCATAAAGACTTACGTAAAAAGACTGCACGTGCGTTCGAGACACTAACATCCAAGTGGGCGGGATGACGTCACAAGGGGAGCGATCAAGCGCATGCCGACTTTATGAACTTGCCTCGATAAAAAATTCAGTTTCTTAGTTTTTCACAGATAATTTTCGTTTGTTTTTCTTCATCTACATCATTACTGTATATCTATTGTTGTTTACAAGGTATCTAATCAAGTGGCTTGAAATAAGTTCTAGAAAGGGATTTAGATGCCGCACTTTAAACTATTTAAAATAAAGTTTCTTTTATCTTGTACATAATATTAGAAGATTATCACGGAAACTGATTTTCGGACAATCAGTTTTCTTGGTGACGTCAGATTTTAGAATTTTGTAATTAATACAACCCCTAAGGTTTGATGGCATTCCTATAAAATAGTAATTGAGTTATGTTAATGTTTAATTTGAAATAAGCAGCTGATCTAACTTTACTTACCTTTCTGTTTTTATTATATATATTTTTGTAATTTTTGTTGCGCTTACTTTTAATTAGTTGAACATATTAGATTTACGTTTTAAAAAAGATTTGTTTTTGTGTAATTGCAATATTGTTATTTGAACTATTGTACATATTATATTGTTAATAATTTTTCCATTTACTGTCGAGTATTATGACTATGTCCGAATTATGGGTCCATTGGGAAAAATAACCTTTGTTTCTATTGTTCAATTTAAGTTTATATGCAATTTTTGTTACTATTGTAAAACTACTAATCCGTTTCGGCTCCAAGCCACAGACCTACTCCGTGTGACTGGCTAGATTAAGAAATAATACATCACCTTTGTGAATTAAAAACGCGTAAAAGCGTATGTTTTGTTCGAACTGTAAATACTCAAAATCACCATCAAGTCTAAGACTTGGGGACTCCATATGCACAAATGAATATGGACCACAATGTAGCTGTAGGAAGCTATGTATGTATATCATAATATTGAATCACTCTCAAGTAAGTTTGTTCCATGGTCCCGCTGCAGACTTGCGAACTTGGCAACGTGAGACTATTTCTTACTTCAATAAACGACCTCTTTGCCGAGGTTTGAAGTTTGACATTATCTTATAGTTAGGTAAGCTGAAAAACACAAATAACTATCTAATCAGAAATAGTGCATATTAGATAACTGAAATGTTCAGCTCACTGCTGAGTGCCTACTGCACACTTAACTATCAACCAGAACTCCTTTTAGTGGGTTGGCCCATTTGCTTATTTATCTGTGGTCTACAACCCATTGATATTTCCATTAGCATGGGAAAAAGATAGGCAGGGCAGTTCAAGATATTCTATCTATCATTAACCAAACTAATATCTATTTAAAAAAAAAACAGGTGGTTCAGAAGTTAGGCTTCAACTGAAAAGTACCGGTAAGAATCTCAGAAAGATAACATTTAAAAAAAATACAAATGAAAATAAAGAATATTTATTTTTTTACAGAATATCTAATAAAAACCTAAACCTTGTGACACGTGCACATGTGCAGGGAGCAGCTATTTCCAGACATCTCTCGTAGTGTAATGAGCTACCTTGTAATACGCTCTATCTTTCAAAGCACTCCTAATAAGGATTTTATTCAACATTTATGATCAGATATTAGATATTATTATATATTGTAACCCTGCATAGTTTACTAATTAATAATTATAAATATGTTACTAGCTTCCTCCGTGGTTTCACTCGCATTCCCAGGCTAATAATAAGCCCATGTTTTTGTCAAAAACCAATGCTCCACTCACTTTCTCATTTGTTTTTTACTATTACATACTACATTTTTTTTTCAACAAAAACCACAGCTCTTTGTCACATACATATATATCAATACTTACAGCCAATTACGAATATATTTTTATTTAATCGTTTTATTTAGGCATCATTTTTAAAAAGATGCCGGGTTCCTGTGTTTTCAGTATTTGATTGTATATAAAAATATAATTTAAAAGGAAATGAAGCTTATCTCAAGAGGCTATCCGAAGGTAAAGAACTGAAATTTCGAATAATTACAGCGCAACTATAATATTTAGCTATAAATATATAGTGTATAAGCAAGAAATCTTCATTAAGCTCTATAGTTCTATTCCTACCTTTATGGACATTTATCTTTTCTTTAGTAGGCGCGAGCCTTACACCAAACACATAAGGGCCATGATAAAATGCCACACGGTCAGAGTGTAAAAATATATATATTTCTTCCATATTTTTTTGGTATTTGTATTTACCCAATCTTCTCCGTATTAAAAGGTATGAAAGACAGTTACCAAGAACAATTTTGGTTAGGTATTGAATGAATTTTCAATAAAGTATTTTTAAGCAGCTAATTTAAAACAAAATATTTATTTCACATTTTAAACGACTAAATGTAAGCAGTTCTGTACGGGTTCATTCGGAATATGACTATAAAAACTGTGCTATGCACTAATGGTAACTACCACGGCGATGCACCAGCAATAGTACAAGATTCCTGCACCACATACATGGTACAAGCTGAATAAGTACCTATAAGGTGCTATAATAGGTATTATATTAGGTTGGGGAAAAAGTCTTTTCGCATTATAGTATGTATGAACTTGTAATAAAATCTCTTTGGCTATACTATTTGTATCTGGCTGGTTTTGGTATCATTGAAAGTTTAAATTTTAAAGAACATAATTCCAAATTCAAATTAGGAAAATGTGTAATTTGCATTTGTTTTTCGTACCGCCAAGATGAGTGAATCTAATGAAGAAATTCGATTCATTTTAAAATTTTACTACAAAAAAGGTAAAAATGCAACGCAAGCCGCGAAAAAAATTTGCGATGTTTATGGACCTAGTGCAGTGTCTGTGAGAGTAGCACAAATTTGGTTTAAGCGTTTTCAATCCGGTAATTATGATGTCAAAGATGCACGTCGCTCTGGTCGGCCCATTACGGATAAAATGGATGCCATTTTTGAAAAAGGTGGAGCAAGATCGGCATATCAGTAGTTACGACGTAGCTGAAGAACTGGGAATTGACCACAAAAACTGGGAACACAAAAAAGCTAGATATTTGGGTACCTCACGAGCTCACTGAAAGAAACGTAATGAACCGTGTACTCATTTGTGATTCTTTATTACGACGTCATGAAACCGAACCATTTTTGAAGAAGTTGATAACTGATGATGAAAAGTGGATCACGTACGACAAGAACGTGCGAAAATGGTCGTGGTCAAAGGCCGGTCAGGCTTCACAGACTGTGGCGAAACCCGGGTTAACTCGCAACAAGGTGATGCTGTGTGTGTGGTGGGATTGGAAGGGCATTATTCATTATGAGCTGTTACCACCAGGCAGGACCATCGATTCTGAACTCTACTGCGAACAACTGATGAGATTAAAGCAAGAAGTTGAGAGAAAGCGGCCGGAATTAATCAACAGAAGGGGTGTGGTTTTTCATCATGATAACGCTAGACCTCACACATCTTTAGCCACTCAGCAAAAATTAAGAGAGTTTGGCTGGGAGGTATTAATGCATCCGCCGTATAGGTTTGACCTTGCACCTTCAGATTTCCACCTGTTTCGGTCACCAGGGTCAGGTTAACATCACGAGAGGACTGTCATAACCACTTGTCGCAGTATTTTGATCAGAAGTCCCAAAATTTATATAGCAATGGGATCATGTCCCTACCTACAAGATGGCAAAAACTTATCGAACAAAATGGTACCTACATACTTTAGTTAAATGTAAATAAACTATATTAAAAATGTTTTGAATTTTCTTAAAAAATGCGAAGGAACTTTTTCCCCAACCTATTATATAGGTATATATATAATATATAGGTATTAAGATGTTTTAAAAACGTACACGTTTGCATAATAATTGAGATCAATCACCTCATGAACTTGCTACCCCTCCGAAAGACTAAACTTTTTAAATATACTCGTATTATCATGTTAATAAAATTTCGTTGATAAAGTCAATATTAGTCAGCAAGGAGATATAGAACAACTGTGTTGAAGTATAAAAATAGTAAGTTGATTGCAACTCATAAATTTTAAACAAGTTGTCATTGTTTCATTATTTGCGGCAAGATGTTTGTTCTCGACAAACATCGCGCGGGAGTACACTGAAACATCCAACGGTTTGGTGGAGTTGCGGCTGCGCGGGCCGTAGGAGAGTGCAGCGCGGTCATGAGGCTACGACAGTCGGTTTCCCGCTGCTACGGCGCGAGCAACGGTCTATCTTGTACCACCACCACGCGAGCTCTTTCTACGAATCCTGGAACGCGTAATGTTCGTACACGCGTGATTGCATGATTATTGCTACTTAACTGTGACAGTACAAGTGATTAATATTAACAATATAACAGGTGAAATTTGTTGTGTACTATTACAAAATGTTTTTAGTAGCTGCACTTTCATTAATATAAATTTTAGACATCGGGGAATCGAACTTTTTGTGTCTCTATTACTGTTATTCGTCAACTTTTAGGTGATGGATGCATAATTTCTTTCTTCTGCTGTTGGATTTTTATCTTTTGATTATGATGGCAAATTAAGTAATTATTATATTCGCCTTGGTATATTTGTCTTGTAATAAATAACGATAAATAGCCCGCATGTTAAGAAAAGATCTTACTTTTTTATATGTACATTCGGCTTTACTTAAACGCTTTGTGGTAGTAGAGATGTATTTAAATGTCTTGTGAAAATAATGGAAGGAATGTACTTAATGTGTTGTAAAGCCCTCAAGGTATTTCATTTTAGGTAGATATTTCCATTTGTATGTATATGTTGTGATAGTAGATAATAGGTGTGTGATATTAAGTAGTTAAGTTAGAAAAATATACAAGGCAAACAATATATTATTGTCAAAAGAAAATGTACATATAAAGTAAATTATAAGCATAGCTTATGATTATTATCACAAATTGAATGTTACTGAAGTAAATATTATTAAAATTCAATTTTTTTTTATATTATAAATGTGAATGTTGACGTGCGTGTGAGTGTGTATGTTAGTTATCACGCAGCTCCGTAACTGTTGGATAGATTTTTATGAAATTCGATATCTTATTACTTTAGGATATTTATATTGGTTAGTTTATTCTCAGGATCACGGGTGGAATTTCAGGGTGGAGTCTAGTTTTCAATATTAATATAGGTACTGTTACTACCTGCGTATTGAAACTTATATATACATATAAAGGCGTAAATATAAATCGTACTACCTCAGTCTCGCAGTGTAACCAGCATTACGAAACTATCTTACATTGTACTTTACATGATTGGAATTGGAAAAAGCCATTCTAAATACAACTTTAACTTATAAAAAGAAGTCTCAAAATTCATTGATTTCAGCTCAATATTAATCTCCTGTCAGTCAGGAAATCAGGATTAAAGATTATCGATATTCATAAGGTTTGACTATATTGTATGTAGGGCCGCGATTTACAACACAGCGACCGTGGCAAGTGATAATGGAAACAATGGTGCATCTAAACAGATATAGCAATGCTTAACGATATATTTTCATCTATATATTAAAAAAAGAGCAATTTCATAAAATTTACTCAAAACAAGTATATTGTATCTGTCACTCATCTCTTAATTTGTTTAAATTCTTTATTAAAACATATTTTTATCACACGACTTTTACACGAATGAAAAACTGTTAATAAATAAGAAATGCGCGGGGCGAACAATTAATAATTCAAATGTATTCATTCACTTGAGAGTTATAGCCAGATATAGTCAGATGGATATTGGATTTAGCTACACACAGTGCTATGGTTTTCTTCATCAATAGCTCAAACTCATTATCGGCTGAACATCATCACGGAATTTAAGTTACTTATACTACCGACATATCATCACTTTAAAATGATATCATTCATATAATATGATTACCTGTTCATATGTTATTAGGGTTTATATTCGTTTGTATAACCATCGACATGGCACGTTGCATGGCCTCAGTTAATTGGCATGAAGCTCATTACTGGCACCTACCTAAAGACGCTAACTTTGAATGAGATTAGGCTAGACGCGTTTGCCAAGTGCAATTAGGTGTACGAGTATGTCTGGAGGACTGAACGAAAATGTTATATGTTATGTATATTGCTATAGAACTTGGCCGGCGGAACTGACCAAGGTGTCGACGTAGCCAAGTCTCTTTACGCCAAGATTTAAGTCAGGTTTGTATTTTAGTTCACACGACATGTCAATATGGTAGTTATCGTATAAAATCAAAAACCAAATAAAAATCTAGACGGCTGGATTTCAATAGTACTAATGCCGTTTAATTCAGATAGTTTGAAAAGCGTAATTAAAAGTATCTGTTACAATATATATTTTTGATACTGATAGGTATAAACAAACGAAGTTTGCTTTCAAAATACTGACTGTCACCCGATTTTGCGCAGTAATTTTTTGTATGAGAATTTCGGAGCTGAAATTACAGCCGCGTCCTATTGCATTATTTTTTTCGCAAAAGTAAAAAACCTTATTGACTACAACGTACAACTGTACACAAAAGCTAACGTGAAAACATTTTGTTCTTCGAAAAGAGCACTGCAATAGCAATTTCGAAAACAAACTGAATAAAAATCGAATAATACAAGTGCGTTAATTAAAGGTTCCCAAAATGCCGTCTAGGGCAGGTTTGTCCGTGAAAATGTATATACAATAATTAATCAATTGTGTAAAATCCAAATCAAACATTGTAACTATGGAATTTAATTAAAATCTCTCCGTTCCATTCTAGGCTTTATGTATTTACACTTACAACATACTAAGGTGTGATTGTAGAAAATTTATTTCCATTTATAATTATAATATTGAAGTAAAACTTCTTTAGGCGCGACTAGGGAGTAACTCAGATTTTTTTTCTGACGGAAGTAACGTTCTGAAAAATAATGTATAGTTAATTTATGGGAGTAGTCTTACTATGCTTTGTGCATGTATAATATGTATATAATTTTCAGTCTTATATTGTAATAATAGTTATTGCATTAGTTCATTTTAGTTTATATTCTGTTACTTAAAAGTAATTATATTGACATTTTAATTGTTTTCTTCTGACGTCCGTTTTTCCTCATCAAATACTCTAATGGCTATAGAAGGCAAACTTAAAATAAGGATCTAATCCACGTGTAGCTAGCTATATACATATATGTATGGGTAACACTGCGAATATACAACTGCTGTATAGTTACATTATGCATTCTTTACATGAATAACGTGCAGTTGGCCGAAAATATTAAAACCTCACATTTTGTAATAAATAATTTATTAATAAATTTTCTGACGATGCGACATTCTATAATATTCAATAACAAGGTTATATTGACATGTACTGAACTAACCTTAAATGAAATGGCGGAGTCCCAGGAACCGTTTACTCTTTCTTGAATAAATAAAAATTTGATCTATCCATGAATATTTTTCGACTTCAATCAACAACGCGTTTTGGTACAACGATAGATGCTGTATTTTCAAGAAAAGTTGCAAATTTAGAAAGTAAAATTTACGTTTCACATTATAGTTGCTACAAACCTATAATTTCATACATAATAAAATATTATGACATTCAAGTAGGTATCTATTTCGAGTGAATAATATTAATATAACATTTGAATAGTCTTTGTATAGCACATGAATAATAAATATAATTAAATTATAATATGAATAATCTTTTTATTTTATTAAGTTTTACTTCAATCGCGCGTAAAGGTTACACGCACGCACTTTTTTTTTTGAGTAGTAGAGCTCTTAGTGCAAAGTTCGTCTAGGGAAGTACCACCTTACCCATGTCTGCCGTGAAGCAGTAGTGAACTTGAATAATTGTGTTTCGGTTAGAAAGGTAAGGGGGCCGGTGAAATTACAGGCACATGAGACTTAACAACTTCACCTCTCAGGGTCCACAACGCATTGGCATGCCCCTAGTGTTGCAAATGTCCATAGGCGGCGGTGACCACTTACCATCAGGTGGTCCGCTTGTTTGTCGGCCCATGTGGTATAAAAGAAAAAGGAAAGGTTATTCGTGTTTATTATCTAAATTGTTTAAATAGCAATTTCAATATAGCTATTTATCAGCATTTCATTTGTTTTACATTACAGAGATATTTAAACTAAAATAATAAGTTGGGGTCGGATGATACTTCCTGGCTCCGGACTGAAAGCTTGGCTTTAATAATTTATGAAAAGAATTCGCTTCCGGTGGAGCCGAGACCGTGGAAACTAGCCTACTGCAAACTTGATAATGTAATTTGCTAATTTTATATAACTCGATGTTAAACAGAATTACGATTTCTGTTTATATTGCATTGTACAAGAAGCCGAGATTCTCAGTATCTGTTGAGATCTAAGAAACCGTTTATATATAAGTACGAGTATATGCCGGAGTTTGTGCCAAGAATACAATCGCTTGGTAGAATAATTTATTCATTAAGTAGCCAGAGGTATGTTTTTTGTTTGAAATGTTTCATCACAGTGATTATAATTTAATTAGATAAAATAAAGCTATTGATAATTTTTTTCGTAACCTGTATCATTTATTTGTTAGGTGTTACTTGATATAAGAAATGAAATGAAGTATTTATTCAAATAGGCCTTCACAAGCACTTATGAATAGTCAGACTCTAACACGACAACTAAGTAACAGAATGCTCCTAGTATTTTTAAAAAAGCTTTCACTGCTTGGTGTCGAGTCGTTTGTTAGTACTAAATTATTTTGTTAAAAGTATTTCTTTGAGCTATGTCATTATTTTCTTTCACGGTAACTGCATTTTCTGGATAAAAGTATTCTGTCTTCTCCCAATTATTAGCTATCATTGTGCAAAAAATCGAGTTAATCTGTTGCTCCATTAAAACATAAAGAAACCATGAACCAAAAAGAACTCACCTTCACAGTCATAATATTAATAGGATAGCTCATGTTATTATCTTCATTAGAAAAATAAGTAAGATATTGCTAGTCTAATCCTTTATAATCACGGATTGTGGCATAATTATTGTTTATTTTACCTACACCTATCATCACTTTGTTAAGTACTAATAACACTTCTCTTTGGCTTAAACCTTTGAAATCCACACATAAAATACCTCTCATTTCGTTGTACGAATTTAATTAGGTATCAAACCTTTTTCTACTGTTAAAATAAAGTTTTTTTAAGGCCCTTTCAATATGAGTATGGTTCCTGGCTTACAACCAATATCTAATACGCGGTTAGAGCTTCTATGTGATCTAGATAAGCTGTCTGGAGATGTAATTAAAATACTAGATACCAGGAAATCCTCTTCGTGAAACGGTATTTAAGGATTTATTTATTATTTTGTTTCCTTGCTACTTTTAATACGTATTAACACTAATCATACCAACACTTACTAGGTACCTATTTCTACCATAGCGGGTCAAATGTGACTTTATGTTTCCTGCTGGAATGTGTGAAATATGGTTGTTAGGAAGGGAAATAAATATAGTATAACTGTATATTAATTAGTAAGAAAAAGTCATGAAGGCAAATGTGCAAAAGCAATAAAATGATACGTGCATTTTCAATACAAAGTTCAAATTGGGTCATTTGACCCGGTTATGGTATGTTTAGTGTTAATTAATGGAATCTTCTCTTTATACTGAGATCTAGAGTCATGTAAATAAAAAGGCTGGTAGCAAGCAATATTCTTTATTAAATTTTCTTGTACCAATATTATTCAGGGAATTGTGAGAGTGAGGTAATATTGTTATTTTCTTTGTAAATATTTTTTTAAATGCTCTCCACGCTATATAATAGTGTTATGTTTTAACTATCTTTGTAGTAAATTTTTCATATCATTAGCGAAACCTTTGCCTAGTTTTTCTTTGATACGATTTTATGTTCATAGTGCAGTGCGGGCTAATTAAAACGAACAATGTTGTGGAAACCAAGGAAAATAATCTGAAATATAAGCATAATTATAATCTTAAATATAGTATAATATGCGAAGAGTAATGTTGAATTTAAATATAGATATAATTATTATAGCACGGTATATGTAATCATGGCTGCAAGCACAAACAGCGTGAAATAATAAAAAATGCCAGTGGACGTGGGTTCTGTTCGGACAGTGACTTATGCGTCGTCCGCCCTTCTGCCACCTTCTTGCAATTGTCGTTCTTCATTCCCATGAATTGTTAGCTTAATTTATTTTCGACCGTTGCCACTCAGCGTTCGTGGTACTGAAAATTAAAGCCAATTACTGTTATTTCTTAGCAGTTGACTAAATTAGAGCAATTCCGTAATACCGAGAAGTATTTGTTATTTTTACGGCGTTCGTTTCAAGGCTGTAAATTAAAAATATTAAAAGCATACTGGAATAAGGAAAAAAGGTGAATGATATAAAATTTTCAGATACCCATTTCTACATTCCTTTCTATAAATGTTAGAATCGTATAAATAAAAGGCTTCTCCCGTCACTTTTGAAATTTAAATTACTCAGATAACCTATCGGTTATTTCTTCATCCCTGGAGTATTTTTTTAAATTATCGTATAAGTAGTATCAATGTTATTTGTGTTTTTGTGCCGTGCTCGATGTTCATGTTGTTAAAGTTGATATAATTAATGTAGCCATGTAAAACTTTGGGATGAGGATAAAGGATAAACGAATATTTTCTAAAAATGTGGGTAAAACTAACCAACCCCTAAAAAACCACGATAACGTTTGTGATAGTGACACATGGTGACCCCCGCCCTTTCGTTGCTTCCACCACTCATGAATAATGGCTTGGATTAAATTTCGGGTTCTGGTGAAACGAATTAATAATACCTATACGTTTTATTTGCACAAAGTGTAAGTAGAAACAACCTAATTAGGTCACATTTACTTGCTTGCTTATCGTCGGCCGTTTGACTAATTTACTAGAGGGAATTTATTTTATAAGTTAGAAACATTAGAATTTAAATACATATAAAAAATCAGCAAGCAAAAAAATTGGTGTTAGATTTACTTTGCAAATAGATGAGTAATATTATTTGATTGGTATAGATGAGTGGTTGTTGGAAATACAAACCTCAGTAGGTTTATATATGTATTACTCATAGCAATACGTTGCGTAGACAACATTTTAACCTATTAAACCGAACCACAGTAATACAGATGCACTACAGTTTCACGGCAAAAATAGGTAGTACTTATTGGTTTATTAAGTGATATATTAACATCATGCAGTTACGTAATATTTCCTGCAATGGGATATCAATAAAACAAATTATGTTCATAGATGTAGTAACATAGTGTACGTAAAGTTTTATCGCTTCACATTTTCATATAACGCCCGTAGCTATCATTTATCAGGTGTTGTATTCCAGTGGGGGCAAACATTTGGTAAAACATTTATTTGTTGTGCTTGCAGAGTTTTACATGTGGACGACACACATTAATCCCGTGCTGAGCCCCCAAGAGAAGCATTCACTATTAGTACTCGTATTTATATAATAATAATAGGTGTATAGCAGAAAACCGCGTTAGAGTTTTTGCACCACTCTCATTACGCAGGACAGTAAAAAATTTCGCTCCTCCATAATTGCGAAAATCCACCAGCTAACCTTTATAGCGACGGCATAATTTAACCTGGATATTACTCTGAATAGAAACGGCATGTCCGCTTTTATTACCGAGGCAAAATGGGCAAAAACCTATATATTTTTATAAAAGCACCTAACGACATGGATCTCTATTATCTATTAATGCTGTTAAGAGACGTCTGCCAACCGTTGAAAGTTTAATATTTCGTGCACAGCTTTGTGAAGATAATCTCTACAATCCGTCGAGGTACCCGTCTATCTACAGCTCCTTTCAAATATCCTTTTAGAAACTAGATACACTTTATATTTCAGTTATTGCTTTAGGAGAATTGGCGCGGGAATGGAGCTTTTTAATATTAAATTTAATTCAAATCAAAGGTTTACAATATTAAATGTTTTATGATACATCTATGTGTATATGTTTGTGATAACAATGATAGCATTTCATATTCCAATAAATTAGTAACGAGATTTGAAAAAGCCTTTCACTGTCGCCGGATGCGCGGCGAGTGCGGTGCGGTCACTCGTGAATGATCTATGCGATTTTTTATAGCCATTTAACTATGTGCTACGTAAATTTTGCAGAAAACAGTAAATTATTGCGAATCATTTGTTTTTCTATGAAATTTAGTACCAGAGATCGTTGCTTATTAGACTTTAAAATTACGGGGCATCAAATAGCAAAAGGCACTAAAAAGTCATCAGGAGGAATCCATTCCTTTTGATGAGACTCCAGTGTGTATCTGTCAGACCTTTGTAAGTTACTTTTCAGTTTTCCTTAGTAAATTGAATTGCCATTAACCATAATAGAATTTTTAACCATAATTTTCGTACCGTAGGTACTCGCATATCCGCATCTATCTGAAAAATATTGTTGTGGTTATTGCAAAAAGGAAGTAATTATTTGAATGAAGAGTTCATACATACATCACATGATCAGATAGAGAACATACACGGAGTGAGACACAAAACATAAGTAAAGATAGATTCCGAAATAATTTAACATTATTACTATTATGGTATGAAACCTTCACAAGAGTTCTCGTTTAAATTTTCAGCTTTTATCCATTTAATTCGGGGCTTGAGCAAAGGCAGAGAATAACTAACTTCCTAGTCCAGCTCTCTCATTTCTAAACAGAGATTTTTTTACAACCAGACACAGAACAAGCAGATATGTTCATGCACAGAAATGTTTGTCCTGGATGGAAATCGAACTCGCGACCAGCGGCTTTTCAGTCTGGGTCCACCGCTAATCACCAAGCCAACTGGTCTGTCAAAACTTAATGATGTGTTGATTACTTCTTACTTGAAATAACTGCAAGCATATAGCTCTAGCTAATTAAAACAGTCTCTATAACGGTTGCCCTTAATTAAGGAAGCGTGAGAACCGTACATTTGACATAGGTACTTACATATGCGAGGCACCGCCTTTGAACTAGACTTGATTACATATTCATAATAATTTCCAAGAATCTATACAATTACCATTATTATATTTCGAGTAGCACCGCACCATAAATTTAGGATAGTAGAAATACAATTCTACGAGAATTTTTACAAAGTGTTGATAGAATGTGTCATTTATTTTCAGATATTTTCAAATACTCGTTTAGATGCATGTACTTTACTTAATTGTATGTTGGTTTTTGAAAATTCTCTCGTAATAAAGCTCTGCCTAATTTCGAATCAATGGTCCAAACCCGGATACACTTTTCCTTCGAAAAGCCTAAAAAAAAATGTTATTAGTTAAAATAAGCTTTTATCGCTTATAATATGGCTATCGATAATACAGGCCTCAATAAAAGAAAAAGTATTTTATTCATCTCTCATCTGTCTTGATTATTTTAATTGCCAGTGTATTGAACATAAATAAAACCAAAAATATACGAAAACATTAAATATGATCAAAATTAAATCATTAATATGATTTTTATGTATCGATCTAATCACAAAGAGTATGTTATTTGATGCTGTGCAATTATGACGTCACACCTTGCTATTTCATACAAAACTCCATACATTCGATCGTTTTGACATTCCATAAAGAATTGCTGATTTGACATGTCAGGACACATCCTTATTATCATATGTTAAATGGATTCTAGTTTCATTGTATTTTTTGCTTTCTTAGTAGAAATTCTGTCTGTGTAGTTTGTTAGGTTCCATTTAAGAAAAGAGACTACGAGGTATCAAATAGAGTCTGGGTTAAGCTGCGCTCTAGGGGATACTTGCTTCCGCTTGTGGATACTAAATATAAAAGAAGGAACTACTACTCCGGGCTTATATTATTACAAACGTACAATGTTAACGAATGCCGGATATATAGCCATTACCAACTAGTTTTAGTGTATATCAAAATGGTAAGTAATAAACCTTTTGTTTTTGACTTTCTGTTGACTTAAATGTTTGTCTGTATGTTACACTTTCTTAGCGTTATAAATCTAAAAATGTAGGTGGGACCAATTGTCAAGTCTATTGACTTACAATACAAACAAGTCAATAGACTTGATAATTGGTTCTTTCTACCTACAATTTTAGAAATATAATTTTGTATACATTTTGGGATCAGTGACAAGGGCAATAAGAAATTATAAATTAATTATTTTTTCAATATAATTCCGACCCATGCCCCCAAATATCGTTTAAAATATAAACGATATTTGGCGTGCGCATTCTGTCAAACGACTGACATTAATGTCAAACAGGTTACATTAAAAAAGTTTATAATATTGTCAAAAGCGCTATTCGTCGTTATGTTTTCTGAAATTTTCTTATTTTCCACGCATCTTTCTTAATTTTTTCATTCATAAGAACCTTTTCCTGACAATAACAAACACAACAAAAAAACAATTAGCGAAATCGGTCCAACCGTTCACGCGTGATGCAGTGACCAAGTAAAATAGGGATTCATATTTATATATATACTAGCTGCCCGGACAGACGTTGTCCTGTCAAAATAAGCCCATACAAAAATGCAGGGTTTCGATCGCAGCGCCACCTACCGGGTCCAATTGTAAATCTAAACCATTCTCGAATCTCCACGAACACACACAAAAAATTTCATCAAAATCGGTCCAGTCGTTTAGGAGGAGTTCAGTCACATACACACGCACACAAGAAATATATATATTAAGATATTTATTTATTATTATAGATACTCGAAAGTAATGGTTATTATATAGGAAATCAGGTCACACATAATCTAGATTACATAATCTGTCTCAGAATCTAAATTAAATAATCTCTTCTTTAGACGTATGTCCCTTTATGTAAAAGATTTTTTTAATAAGTTACTGTTTATTATTAACTTTTAAACCTACTTCAGTATATAGCATGAATGTGGTTATTGTATAGGACGTATTAGGGTCTTAAGTCACGCCTTTCACAGTTTCTCTAAGTAGTAATTCTATCTTATGTAGTTTGTTAGGTCCCATTTAAGACAAAAGACTACGAGAAGTATTAAGTAGGGTTAAGCGGTCTAGGGTTTCAAGGTGTTAATAAATTATGCCTTTTCAGTCTCTCTAAGTAAGTACTTATATTTTTTTTTGTTACATCTGCCGCAGGATTTGAATACCTAAGTGAGCCCTTTCCAAATTGCGTGCCAATATTTTCCTATCACACGATTGTCTTATTTCATATAAAAAGCGAACGTTTTATTTAACTTCGGTTATAGAAATAACAAGCTTTATACAGTTATTGGATAATAACATGTATTTTATTTATTCTAGCGAACGGAGCACCTCACCGTTGCCTTTCCTAAGTAAATGTTGACTTACTGTCAAATAAGTTAATAATATTTGTACTGTCGCCGTTTAGTGAACTTATTAATACTTTAACGACTACTTTAATGCATGTTTTATAAAAGTATTCGCTGTCCCCCGCGGTTTTACCCGCGTTCCCGTGGGATGTCACATGTATTATACATAAAAACCTTCCTTTTCAATCACTCTATCTATTAAAAAAACCACATCAAAATACGTTGCGTAGTTTTAAAGATTTAAGCATACATAGGGATATAGAGACAGAGAAAGCGACTTTGTTTTATACTATGTAGTGATACCTACACATTTAGGTCGGTAATATAGAGATAAAAAAGAAACAAATTGAGCATCTAACTTTACTATTTTAGACTCCATTATGTAAAGTTTAAACAGCTGAAAGCCCGCATCGCTTTGTGCCTGGCAAAAAGCAATATTAATGAGTGTGAAGGAATCCGACCAGTTGCGTAGCTATAGGTATAATAACATCGATATGATACTTTGACATGCATCAGAAAATAAAGTTGTTATTAAATAACATAAAACGTGTTTCTTTGGCAAGCGACTGAAGTTACGTTTTCCGGCTTGAATTTTCCTTTAGAATGCGAGAAAACTGAGGTGCCTCGAAGCAACTAGATGAGTTCCGACGCGACACCGCCAGTGACGGCTTCCGTACAATAAATCTGGTTTTACACGAAGTTTGTTCTAGCATTTGGTAAATTTACCTGTTCGTCTGTCGTTGAATTTTTGTAAAATATGAACGAAACTTGTCCCAACTGATAACGTTAGTACTGATGTTATTGTTTTCGTTAAAGTTCCACGACACAACAAACTTGGATGACGTACCTACCCAAGTTAGGGAAGTCCGCCTTTCAGCGAGTGAACGTGCAAAGCTTTTATTTCGTACAAGGGTATTGTTACAAGAATGCCAAGCTTGGAGTCGCGAACCACTCTGAATGTTAATCAAGTGATGAAGAGAAAGGACGACGTCCATCAGTTATTCATGTCATAACGATGTCTCTCTCAAAACTCTTTTAGCGCCCCGACGCCTGTTTCCAATGCCTGGCTGTACTAATATTATGTACTGTTTCTCCTAACTAAATGAAGTATTACCAGGCCTACTTAAGATGTCATTTTATGCTGATGTAATTTCTGTTATTTATATAGGTATGTCTAATCCTTAAGCGAGTAAATATTTAACTAGGTATAAAATATGTGAAATAAAAACATACATTTTATTATAAATAAAATAACAATAAACTATTTAATTTAACTTTGAGTAATGAGCTATAAAAGAAAATCTAAATTCAAAATATCAAAGCGTCCTTTTTGTATGGCTTTGCTGTTAAATGCCCATAAAAGAGAACTTCACATAACATGGCTGACAATCAACCTATATGGACTGTGTAGAGATGCAACATTTATCATGGAAATGGACTGTCCACAAGTAACCTACTTAAGTACTCTCTACAGCAGTTAGTAACAGCGTATACTACTTTGTCGACTTTCACAACTAAGTTTTATGCTTTAATTTAACCCGATGGTTTAGCTCCATTTACTGCAGACTCTGTTATTGTCCTATATTATTTATTATTATAATATAAAACATATACTTTTGTTAAGAATTTTACCCAATCATATTTTCGCGACCTTATTTGAGATTGGTCTCACGCAATGGAATATTTATATATATTATATATTTTTTGAGCGTAACAGTATTGTTGTGCCTAAGGTAACATCATAATAATGATTATGAATTTTCCTTCGTAATAGTATAAAAAGTCTGAAATGGAAGGTCAAAAATATTTGGTATCGTCGGCTTCCTTTGTCTGTCAGATGTTTATGACCTGGTTTGGTCTAGATTTTTAATTTGATATTTGCAAACCTGCCATTTTATAAGCCTAAACTGAATAACGCTGTAAAAAAATAAATTTAAATATATTTGCATTTAAATTCTTAAAAAGATACGTAAGACATCTAAAATTAACAAATGGTTTAAAAGCTTTTTGGTAACGAATGATATTGGGGAAACGCCTCCGCGCGGCGAGCGGAGAAATAGTAACATCAACGCCCTAGGGAAGATTTGTGTCGTATTTGCGACAATATGTCGTAAACATACGTGTGCGACACTGTTCTATATACATGAGTGTAAGTTTCACACACGCTCCAGGAGAAATTATCTACGCATAAATGTACTGATGTATAAAGTATGTCAAAAGTTTTACCACTGGTTCCATGAAAATGTTAATGTATACAACAGCGAGCAAGTTATTCTCCTATTTTCATACTATTTGGTAACTTTTTTATACTGTTATGTAAAACGGACAGGACTGATTCACAACTATATTTGACCTTTTCTCGTAACTATTATTTATTTATTACAATTTGTTTATGCAATACCTACGAGGTAGATACTTAGATTATGCTATACAATTATTATTAATGAAAACGATTATGTTCTTGCTGAAGTTTCTCGTAAAAACGCAGATGTTCCTGAAATTGTTCAGTTCTATGCCTAATCATGTTCTTATAGGCCAAACTTCATGTTCCTGACCTAATTAGCTTGCTATTGTTTAGTTAGTTTTATAATAAGCGATGTTCTAATTAATTATTGCCTCGAGACAGGTGAACATAAATCCTTTGTTATCAGAAAAACGTGTTATACCTAATTCCGGTAAAGAGAACCAATTATAACTTTATGTATTTTGTCATACCGTATAATTTTTGTTTGTTTATAATACAACTAACGTTTGACAATTTATTTAGGCCCTATGTGGCATCCAGCAAATTTATTTTAGAAAACATTTTGGTAACGTTCTATTGTACGGAAAAGAGATATTAGCTGACACATGTAATCTTATTCTCGTCCTGTATAAGATTATATGTGTCAACATACACCACCTCGTTTATCTTGGGATAATGGGAAAAATCCCGTGGCATACGAATAACTGAAAACAATTTCACCTTTGGAACATTTATGAAAATGTTACTCGACACAAAATATAAATTAATGTCGTCATGTGTCCGCTTCGGTAGCGACAGTAATTTATTAATTATTATTTTCGCTAATTGAGTGGAATTTTGCGAAATATTAAATGTGTTATATTTTAAGTTCACTTGATTTAAAAGGTACAATGAATGGGTGAAGAGACCTATTAGTCCAGGAGGAATCGGCGCATGAGTACCGAAAACTATTCCACCTCAATTTTTTTATGCGATCCTCTTTAAATTGTCCTACTGATGATATAAATGCATGTTGCCATGGGGCAACCCCGTGCCATATTGTTTAAACTGAAATTGTTTAAACAATTGTAAGGAATTGTTGTTTTTCAACCGGACAAATTTTTTTTATATTCTTTATTGAAATACGAATAAAAAAAGTCCTATGACTTTTCACGATAAAGTTAATATTTTTAGAGATATGAATTTTTAAAGGTTCGAAAAATCTCAAATTTGGGTACTTTTGACCCATGAAAAATATATTAAAAAAAAAAATAAAATATAAATAATATTTTTTTTTTAATTCTTTATACAATAGTTAATAATATTCTTAATAGATACTTTTAAAAATGTTATTGTTCACGCGCTCACAAGTATGCGCGAAATTAACAATTATGAAACAGGTATAAACAATAACATTTTTAAAAGTATCTATTAAGAATATTATTAACTATTGTATAAAGAATTAAAAAAAAAATATTATTTATATTTTATTTTTTTTTTTAATATATTTTTCATGGGTCAAAAGTACCCAAATTTGAGATTTTTCGAACCTTTAAAAATTCATATCTCTAAAAATATTAACTTTATCGTGAAAAGTCATAGGACTTTTTTTATTCGTATTTCAATAAAGAATATAAAAAAAATTTGTCCGGTTGAAAAACAACAATTCCTTACAATTGTTTAAACAATTTCAGTTTAAACAATATGGCACGGGGTTGCCCCATGGCAACATGCATTTATATCATCAGTAGGACAATTTAAAGAGGATCGCATAAAAAAATTGAGGTGGAATAGTTTTCGGTACTCATGCGCCGATTCCTCCTGGACTATATTTGTCAGGCTCCGACTGCCGAAGATTATAAATTATGAACTAATTTAGCAAACGTCACAATACTAACATCGTAAATTACGAAGTGGGCAGACCACGACGACATAACTTTAGCAAGTTTCTATTCTCTCGAAACCAGCATTTACGATTAAATTCAAATATTAGTTTAAGCTGTTGTTAGTAGTTTTCAGTGACTTTTGGTCATATGTATATACTATGGAAACCGTTTGGTGTTTTTGTGAATAAAATTCGTAACGTAACAAATAGATAATGAGTAACTAAACAAATTGAGTTCACCACTACAAAAATATTAGTATATAACCTTTGCACGTGTATTTATACTGTAATATTACGTCTTACAAGCTCTATCATAATGAAAAAGCGAATAAGAAGTCGTTGTAATCGTGTTTGTTTATGTAAATGTTTAATTAATCGTGTTGTCGATGCACCCATAACAACAATACAAAAGAGTCTTAGAGTAAATGATTCTAGAACATAACGAAATATAATTTCTTCTTTTATTTCAAACATTCGTAAATCCATTTAAGGTTATTTTTTATCAACATTTGTTATGTTTTGTCATCATTATTCGAATGTTCGTTTTGCTTTGTTTACAAAGCTGTGACCGAGACACAAAGCCTATCCATTATTATATTTTGTTCATATTTAATGTTCTATCTGTTAATATTTTCGTTTATTCCACAGTACTTTGATGTCCTTAGCGTGGATATTTATGAACGTATGAAATCGTACAGAAAAAAGTTTAAAAGAATATATATAAAAAGCTTATGCTATTATTGTTAAAAAGATGATTGTGAATATTAAATACAACCTTCTTATTTTGGCCAATGAAAACCCAAAAATAGGTGATGTACATATTAATAAATATTCAAACTAAATTCCTATTTCTACGAAATCAAATATTAACAGTTTTGTAATTTTCACTCTGGCCTTCAGTAATGACATAAATAGCTGAAATTTTAAGCTTGAAATTCAAAAACAATTGTAAACCAAAACTAACTCATAATTATGAAATATATTTTGTAGATTCACTTTAAACTTATTACAAATATTAAAAAAAAAACACAAAAAAAACCGACTGCACAAAAATAAACTATTCTAAAACAAACTAATAGGCATTAAAAAGAAAAAAATTATTGCATTATTGGACTACTTAAAAGTCAATCAAATTATTAGTCGGTTTCAGCCAACGTGGGCTTGTAACTACATACATAGTAATAGGTGAGATGTGCTTGTGTCGCACGCGCGACTTTACCAGGCGAGAGGCGAGAGCGGGGCCGCGGCGGGAGGGGAGCTGTTAAATGTGTTTAATTATTAAAGTATTCTCGTATTACTATTGCTATGTATATTGTACTGGCTGACACCGCCTCCAAAAATAACAATAATTGTAACTACATTATATTATCGTAATAATTTGATTGACTTTTAAGTAGTCTAATAATGCAATATTTTTTTTTCTTTTTAGTGCGTATTAGTTTATTTGGAATAGTTTCTTTTTGTGAAGTCGGTTTTTTTTGTTAAAGATTTTGTTTATTTTTTGATTTAGTGAATCTGAAGTACACAAACATTTTTTTCTGAGTAGACCTACTAAACGTGAATACATAAGGTGTACTATGTATGCCTACACATTTAAGGATTTTCCTCAATTTTCTCAGGACTCCATCATCAGGTCTTGTTGTAATGATCATGGGACCATCTGTGAAGTCTACCCTTTTATAAATCGAAATCGGTTGGCGTGATATTGAGTTACTTGTTCATTTGTCGCACACATACTTAATGCTAATTTTAGCCTTATATGGTTTTCTTATGGGTGCCGTTGTCAGAATTTGGTCAATTGAATGGGACCATTCGGAAACACCAGCTTTCAAATAAAATCATTAAAATCGCTTCGCCCAGTCGAAAGTTATGAGGTAACAAACATAAAAAAAAATACAGACGAATTGAGAACCTCCTCCTGTTTTGAAGTCGGTTAAAAGTAAGTAATTTCCAAGTCGGTCTAACAGTTCTTAAGTGAGCGGCTTATCAAAGAACTGCATAACATTTTTATCCTGGGTGTCAATATGCATTTCTATTGTATTTTGAAAAATAATCGTATATGAGTTTATCAGTTATCTGGTTTCCATAGTACACAGTCTGCTTAGTTTGGAATCATTTGCCCGTGGCATACCTAAACACAAATTGACTTCAAAGGGTTTTGAACAATATAATTATAAAACTAACAAAAATGGTTTCTAATTAATTCTATTTCATAGAAAAAATATAGTTTCAAGTTATTTAGGAATCTTAAAACCGAAAACTTACATTTTATTTTCCTGTAAAATGTAGATTATTATATCATAATCTGTCAATCTTAATTGTTTCTTTTAATTTTTCGGCTCACAAACTTCGGAGTTAAGGGTATGGAAGAGGTAACGGTAATTTATTGTAAATTTTGACAATAAGTAATAAAAATCTAAAATAAAGTTAGAAACATAACGGTTTATAAGTGTAAACAAACGTATAAACGAATTACTGTGAGATACTAAAGTCTTACTCCTAGGATTCCTTTATTGTATTTTGGTACGGACCTCCAAAAGTTATAGCAAATAAACTTGCTAATAGACTTCCCTCCATACTACACGTATAATACCGAATAGAACCATAACATTTTGTTAAAGAATTTCTCACGATCATTAGCAAAATAGTTCGTGTCAACTCAGCAGCAAAAGCAATCATTGGGTTGTACTTAGATACAAAATGTGTGGGAACTGGCCCAACTGTTAGACTCGTCCCTCTACCATCAACTTGGGGCCTCGATGTAGATACAAATCTACTCGTACACGTATTTGTGTACAGAAATACCAAGTTAAAGTCGAGTTACCCATAGTACGAGACGTGCCTTTGGTGCGATGACATGGCCCGCCACTCCTATGATTGATCGTCCACAGCCGGGAACCAATTAAACTTGTCCACTACAGTGAGCGACATAAAATTTAGGAAGATATATTGAACGCCAAACGTTCGTTAAACTTAACTAATTGGTATTGGGTAACAAACAACGAATACAACAATAGTGAGATGTATGCTGTGTTTTCGATGTTCATTTGGCAAATATGTTAACAATAGAAATACTAGACGTTTTGTTAGAGTAACAAGCATCATTTTACCTTGTTGGCCTGCAGTAGGTTTATAGAAAATATGGAATGTGTATCTTTTGTGCAATTTAAGCGTGGTTTAGTTTAAAAGCGTGTGCGTCTTGGTCGGGCGGGGTAATGGCGCACTGGGGGACCATTCCCGCCACAGAAAATCTCCACGCGGCGAAGCACAAATACTTATACCCCTACAATTTTAAGTTTTTGGCATGCGACTCCAGCATTATTCAAAGCGTTTTGTATCAAAAGAAGCCACAGCGTAAGCGATGTAAGTTGTGTAAGCTTTTATCATCGCCCTCTCATTAAATGTGGTATGCAGTTTGTGAAAATAGGCGATTATGTTAAATTTATTACGTAACATATAATCCACAAACATACATACGAAAAACGAATGTATTTGTCTACCTACTCTATACGATATCGATACTTTTATTCTATACTAGCTGCCCCCGTGGTTTCACCCGCGTTCCCGAGGGATGTAACATTTTACCGACACAAAAAGCAGAGGTGGCCTTAGGGGGTGGCGAACGGGGCAATCGCCCAGGGCCTCGCTCTTGCAAGGGCCTCGCGCAACTCAAGCAAATTAAAAAAAAACATGGATTTCAAATTTTATTTATTTGTATAACTTTAGCATTTCTTATCAAACATGATAAATACCTAAACCAAACAACCAGACTTCACAGCTGACAAAAAGTATCCTATGTTACTTCTAATACCTCCAAGTGTACAAAGTTTCATGATGATCAGTTAATTAGTTTTCGCGTGAAAGCGTAACAAACAAACTAACATTCACATTTATAATATTAGTAGGGATGTTACCTAAATAGCAGCTGTACAGAAACAGGCATAAGTGTAATATGATTTCTATACAAATGATAAAAACTACCAACCTTGTGTAAGGGGTGATATAATTTTTTTTGAGTTTTGCTAATAAAAGAACATCGAATTCTTGAATTGACTGAGAAAATAGATAGATATTTCATATGTCAACTGTCACGCGGAAACGTCACTTGCATGACTCCGTGTCGCGTCCCTCACCGTCAATGAAAGTACCAGGAGACAGTTAATAGAGTGGTAGGTTTCTTCCAAGTAGGTATGCGTCCCCGCGAGACGGGCATACCCTATCATGGCTTCGTTTTCAATTTCCGTTTAAGTATAATTGAATCTCCAGTGTAATACTCGTTTTTCTCTTACTATACTGAAACAGCTCACTTTGCCGAGGCACACTCAATGAATCTTTGTAATTTCTATTACGTTTTAAGCCATATATTCCCAAACGTATGTACTTACAACAAGCTTTTAAAGTTTTCAATTTTTATTTGGAACGTTGAAGAGCCAGTAGCGTCGGTATTCACTTCAATGATAAGTTATTTTGAACTTGTATGGGTTATTATTTTATTTAGTAGGTCTTTTATAAATTTTAATTTGAAAAAATTGACAACTCGGTCAGAATATAAAAGATATTAAAGAAAGAATAACTTTGCCGTGTTACTTTCCGGTTTTTCTTAGTTGAAAGCTAATTTCCGAAACAATACTAACTTCGGTAGCCTTGACTTTCATAAGTGTCCTTTTAGGGCTTAAACTGAACTGCCTTTGTAATTTGATAATTCATTTCCCATCACTAAAATTCCGTACAATGGTTGGTTATAATATAAATAAATAAATATCTAAGAACATTCTGTACCCACGGCTGAACCTACACTAAGCAGAGCCTGAACTATGGAAACCAGACATCTGATATACTATGTATATCTAATTACTTTTTGTTCTAAATGCATACTTATATAAAAATGTACAGCCGGACACAGCACAAACAGTTCACGAACACAAATGTTTGTCCTGGGTGGGAAGCGAACCCACGACCACGGCGTGGCGGCAGGGTCTCTAATCACCAAGCCAATTGGCCTGTCTCTTTATACATATCTGTTAGTAATACAGCCCCCTTATTCAGCTAATAAGAACATCGTCGGCGACTCGCTTCACGGAGGCCTCGGAGAGCTTATCTCTCACGTGATTAGTAGTATTAGCGTGGTTAGTGAAAGAGACAGAGCACGGAGGCGCGACGAAACATCCTCGAGTTAGTGTCATTTTCCTTACAGAATCGAGCCCCTGAAATCATTTGATTGATTTAGAGTCTGACTATTCATAAGTGCTCGTAAAGGCCTATTTGAATAAAAATATTTGAATTTGAATTTGATGTGTGCTTTATTATCGTAACGCAGGAATTCACTATAATGAAGTGCTGTTTAATTTTATGTTGACAGAGTTCTGTGGTATAATGGCAGTGTGTAGGTGAGGGCGAGCGACGGGCGGAGCGCTCCGCCAGCGCCCGCCCATGGCCCCCACCCCTGGAATCAGGTGAGCCCAAGAACTTATAACTATCGTGTCATTTTTCAAAGGTGAGCGTGTAAAAGCGCGTGACGGAAAAGGGCATTGTCCCAAATTATATGGGGCTTAATATAATAATAATTTTAAACTACAAATTTAAAGAGTTGTAGAGTATTTTTTAGAGTAGTAGAGCTCTTAGTGCAGTATTCGTCCGGGGAAGTACTTACCACCTTGCCTATTTCTGCTGTGAAGCAGTAGTGCACTTGTATTACTGTGTTTCGGTTAGAAAGGTAAGGGGACCGGTAAAATTACAGGCACATGAGACTTAATAACTTCATGTCTCAGGGTCGACAACGCATTGGCGATGCCCCTAGTGTTGCAAATGTCCATAGCGGCGGTGACCACTTACCATCAGGTGGACCGTGCCTGTTTGTCGGCCCAAGTGGTATAAAAAAAAAGTATATTTTGTTGGTTTTAGAATTAAGTAGATCGTTATTCAAGTTAGTCGTCACATCATCGCCATACAATAAAAAATAGATATTAATGAAGTTGAATAGAGAGGGATTTTACTCACTGGCCATTTTACTAGAACAGACATTGTTGTAAGCTGGATTAAAATAGGTGGTGTCAAACCTCCGCCCTTTTAGTTCTGGATCTTCTTTTGATTTGTTTCTTTGTACATGTGAAACGCGAATACAGGATTATTGACAAACCATTCAGTACACCGACTTGTGATTTGTTTAATTAGCCATTCTGAAAACCCGAAAAAAATTCGATCCTTTTTTTCTGTATGTACCTACTCAAGACCTACCTTAATAATTGGGCTTTCCTTTTAAAGAAACATCGAGCTCGAGAAGAACAGAGATTTTTTTATTTAATGTCATTGCGTACGACTGTAAAAGAGTCGTTAAGAAAATCGATAACGATCTGATTGTAAAATCATTTTAATCATGACTGACAGTTATCATTGTTTTACGATTTGTGATTATGTGTTTGTATGGGTATTAAATGGTTCTTTATTTGTTGTTATTGTATAAATAAAATTGAACACACCAATAGCTCACAGATTACACGCCTTCCATTTAATTTCGTGTAAATAACCGGATTCCGAATCAAAAGGGTAGAAAAGGAACTAGGTGCGACGGCGTCTGACCTTTTTTTACCAACTACTAATTACTACTTGAAATATGTCACCTCTTTTAAATTGAAGATAAACTTATTTTAAAATCTAATAGATCAATATTGGATGTGGGCCAAAATCTGACGTGGTTTACCATGGAGAATGGGGCTATAATAATAAATAAATATCCTGGGACATTCTTTACACACGGCCATCTGGTCCCAAACTAAGCAGAGCTTGTACTATGGAAACCAGATAACTGATATACTACATTTTTTTTTCTAAATACATACTTATATAGATATTTACACCCAGACACAGAACAAACAGACATGTTCATGCACACCAATGTTTGTCCTGGGTGGGAATCGAACCCGCGACCTTCGGTTTGGCAGTCAGAGCGTTAACCACCAAGCCAACTGGCCTGTCAAATGAATGAATGCTATGAATTGGAATATGAACTGGCTTTATTTGCATATACCTAAACTATATTTTAACTATATGTGTAACAAAATGTACCTAATTTCCGAAAGAATTTCCTGAAGTGAATGACTAAGAAAAATCAAAATTGCAATTTAAAAACACTATTGTAAATAACCTTTCCGAAAACCCTCCCGGCTCGTTTTTTTATATATATTCAAGATGATATTACGTCAAAAGATTACTTTTATACCAAGTTCAAGTAGTAACCTAGCAATTAACAAAAATCCTGTTAAGATTATCCGACCTACTAAGCTGTTCTTATTAAATTATTTCCCCATTTCTAAAGAACTGGATTCTGCTTACAACAAAAGGTTAACAACTTTTATTTCCCAAAGATCACTTTATCCGCGCTATGGTAGACATCTTTAGTTACTTTCAACTCAATTAGTATTCGTGAGGCTGTTTTCCTTCAATTAACTTTCGAAATAATCTTCCTAGTAGACTCCATTGTTGAGAAACATTGTAGTAAGGTTGTTATTTTGTTGATATAAAAAGCGCTTTCTGCATTAAGGCTTTGAAGATTAAATAATCCCATTAGAATTATTTTTAATAAAATTGCTGTTATCTTATTATGAATATCTTTAAGGCATAGTTTTATTTACTTTGACTATAATAACAGGCAGTTTTAGTCAGTATTATTTAGTAATCGACAAGGAATCTTTATAGTTTCGTCAGTCTGTCACGTCGATAAAGCCTTGAAATAAAATATTGTAAAAAAATCAAGTACCTACCATAGACGTAAAGTGTATTCTGTTTACTAAAACAAATGCTAAATAGAAATTTAAAAATTGCGTTAACATCTATGGTAGCCAAATATATTTTATTTTAAACAGATGGGTGGTGCGTTGGTTGGCGATGTCGGTGGTGTGGGTGCTGTGGGGCGCGCTCTGCGTTCATGCGCACACGCCTTCACTGACACCAGCGCTCATCCCCCCCTGCCCGACACACTGCATTTGTCTCTCACAATCTCAGGTACGCATGTAAGATTTCTAAAAATAAACACATTTACTTTTTTTTATTTATTATTCAACAAAGAAAAAAAAGACATAATTCAGTCCTTAAGCTATTTCATTTACTAAATAGAACTTGAACATTCTTGTTTTAGAAGTAGGAAAGCTCTTAGTGCAAAGTCCATCCGGGGAAGTACAACCTTCTTAACCATTCACCTTGTATTAATGTCTTTCGGTTAGAAAGATACCCTTGAAATAACAGGCACATGAGACTTAACAACTTCACATCTCAGGGACGACAACGCATTGGAGATGGGCCTGGGGTTGCAAATGTCCACACAGTCATATGTCATCAGGTTGACCGTCTGCCTGTTTGTTGGTCCATGAGGTCCAAAAAAGAAGTTGTGAGCCACAGATAACTTTTACACCCACCGCACAAGCGCACAAGTACTATGAGCACAAAGGACTCTCGTAAGATTACGGCATCTTAGTAGCGGTCATAAAACACCCTCTGTCTTCCAACATCAACTCCTTAAGGATTTGACAGAGATATTCTAAACTATCAATGAATTATTTACTACTATGTATACAAATACTATAACTATATATAAATATACTAGAATCTCACACTTCATCTAAAACATTTGATAGTATCTCAGTAAATATTTCTTATTGGACACAATCAAAGTATCGGACGTAATCGGCTTATAATAGAGGCAGAAACGAAATGGGACTATTATTATAAACAACTCAATTTCAATTTATTCCTTCCTGACCAATCTATGAATTATGAAACTCAATAACCTTTTGAAATGAATTTTAAATAATTTTGATAAGTCTTACTAAACTACTTACACGCTTGAAATTATACATATTTACAAAAAAAAAACACCTAATATAAACATAATAATGTTTTATATTATATTATATTATATAATTTTATATTGGACAACCAACAAAACATACACTGATACATGCAAATGATAATAACACAAAACAAAAATAAGATTTGAGTGCTGCCTTAGTTACAGGTTGCCACTGCTTGCATTATGTAGCTACAGAATATTTTTAAATCAAGAAACTTTATCCACACAATAAAATATCATGCTTTTGGTATATTAGTTAGTTATATACAGTGTAATTAATAAAATAAATGATTTAATTGCAATGACAGGCAATTAAAATTAAAGTGTGGGTCAATAGGCGTAAGCTACTTACGTACACGTATGTCAAACGAGCCCTGCTAAATTGAATTGAAGCTCCAGCCGACGCGTTACGTGATTGTACCTACGAACAGGGCTGAATCAAATTGATATTTGTTTTGGTCGATTATTTGCGAAGCTTAAGTTTGAAACAATTCAATCAAAATATGGGCTTGCCACGCATCTGTGTGCGTCGATAGGGACATTTTGGGAAGGATTAATTTTATTGACAGGACAAACAGTGCAAATCACGGTTAGGATTCAATCGTTTTTAGCAGATTGATATTTGTTGTGCCAGTGCAGCCATGAGTACTTGTGCTGTTTTGCGTTGTTCAACATTTTGCTGAACATTGCCATCCGCCATAGATTTCCGCAACGAAGTTTAGATATAGTTTAACTTTCTTTTTTATTTATTGAAAGAAAATAGATATGGAGGAAATATATAGCTCTATTCTCAGGTTGTCACTTATTTTCATCATCGTCGACTCTGGTGACGAGCGATGTTCACTATATTCTATTTAAATATTATGTTTTTTGCAGGTAGTATGCAACAGCGCAACCCTACGTGGAGTACCATCAGCATTAAGCCCGACTGTGACACAGCTGTCACTATCGCGTGCGGATTTACGCGTGCTGCGTTCTGATGCATTCGCTCACTTGCGTCAGCTCCGGCGACTGGCTCTTGACGCTTGCAATCTCACGCGCATCAGACCTTTTGCATTCCGTGGCCTACCTCGTCTACGCGAACTCTACATACAACATACACCACTCGCTACCGTTGATGCATTTGCCTTTGCTGCCCTTCAAAATATAACGTCCATCGTGCTCACGCATAACAGGATCGCACAAATTGAGGGTTATGCTTTCGCCGGTACCAATTTTATTAAGCTCATCTCTTTTCGAAACAATCCTATCAAACGAATACTTGCGCACGCATTCTCAGGACTCAATGATGTAACCCAGATAGAACTTCCTTCCGGGATAAAATCCATAGAACCTCAAGCATTCGCAGGACTCGAAGGAGTGGGTGCGCTGGAGTTAGCGTATATGGACCTACCGGCGTTACAGGCTGATACATTTCGTGGACTTATACGAGTCGGACGGTTAGCACTTCGTGAATCTGATCTTGGCATAATTCGAGTCGGTGCTTTTGATGGTCTGCAGCGCGTCGATACACTCGAGATATGCAATAATAAAATTGACGGCATCGAAGAACTCTCACTGGTGCACAACAACAGTGTCCGTACCTTCAAATTGACGGGAAACCATATGCTTGAAACTCCCGAAGCGGTATTGCTGGATGTGGAGAGTATAGTAATAAGAGGAAACCATTTACCATGTGAGTGCGGGCACGATCCATTTGCAAATCCACTGGCTCTGACTCAAGAATTTGCGGAGGAGAACTTTTGTATATCGCCACTGAAAGTGCGCGGGCGCAGTTTGGCGAGTGCAGCGAATGGAGGAGGCGGTTGCCGCGGAGAGGCGGGCGGCAGCGCGCGCGCCCGCGCAGCCGCCGGAGCGGGCACGCGGCGCACCGGCGCGGGAGACCCGCTCGCGTCCCCGCGTCTCGCGCTCACCATAGCCACAATCGCATTTTTCGCGAGTAGCTAACCGCCCTCGTGTTCAATTTATGTGTGATGTATCCATTTGTAAATATTGTAATATATGCGAGTAAATATAATAATGCGAAATTTTACATTGAAAGGGTCCGTTCATTGTGTATACGTTGGACCATGAATAAAATTTGCCTTTGGAAATAAATCCGTTTCATTTAATTGCTTGTCGAGTTCTGATTTAAGGTTCGCCGATTGATATCCCGTGCAAAAATAAGATATACAATTTATTTATTTTGTATTATATATTTTAGTTTGAGGGTATAAGCATCTCCCTTTAATCTATCCAATTAATAAAGGATGAGAGTGAAGAGGTAGCCAATTAGTGTATATTAGTACCGTATATTTTCAGTGAACGATTCATAATATCGAGTAATAATATTACGAATATTATGTGAGTAGGTTTATGAAGATTTATGATGGAGTAAAAATAGCGTTTATCTATATTTCTAGTCAATTAGCAGACGAGATCAGATAGCGGTTGAGTAATGTCGCATCGTTCGTCGGACCCGACTAGGGAGGGAATACCGCTCCGTAGACGCCACCGCTGCGCTGCGAGCCCTGCCGCCTGCCGTCTGCCCGCCGATCCGTGTTCAAGAAATATCGCTTGTTCTTAGATCCATCCGATAACTACGACAATGTGAAAAATGCTTTCGAAGTACAAATCTTAATTTCTTTTTTTTTTAGCTTTTAATTTTAGGCATTACGAAATATATTTGAACATATTATTGATGGTTGGTTACCACGGTTAAACGTTATCACATCTCACTAACACGCAGTGGTTTTAAAAAACGAATGGGATGTTTTTTTGTGTGAGCTTATTGGTATTCACACGAACGAGCGGGGTTTAGTTGGCTGCGGTTGGTACGCGGCGCGTGCCCCGAGTACGCACATCATCGCTATGCACAGTGCGACGCGGCGTGACGCAGCACGCTGGATACACATGTCGAACATTGGTACAGTGCGTAATGGCTACGGCTCATTAGTGCGCTATCGATCGTTCTAAACCTGACACTCTATAAAGTACTCTACAGTTTACAGCTGTGACTACAAAAAACACCTCCACGCCACCGTTCCAAGTAGATATCGGTTATTTGCCAAAATTTCAAATCAACGTTCGCCTTTGCCAATTTTACATCTAGCTTTCAATTATTTACGCATCAAAATGATTTTCCGTCCCATTTCGTTAAATCCTGCCTGTAATGCCATTGTGAATGGCGAAAGAAAGAGAAAACTTTTCTCGAAATCTTTTGTTGGCGATACACGGCTTTTCTCAATTTCGTATAAAGATTTTATTTTTTGGCTTAATTTACCTACTCGTTTTGGAAGGTATAAGAAATATCTACAAAATATTCTTACAGTTCGTTTCATTACCTACATGTTTTCTTTAGAGGTAACATTATACATGGGTACTATAGCTATACTCAAATGTAGATACTTTCAATGAAAAAATATATATTTTGTATAAATATATCAGACCACTAATGTACATTCCTAGGAAGATTCATTTTTTTTTTGGTTGTAGCTAAATACATCATGTCATTGGTGTTGATTGAAAGAGCCTTGTTATTAGGGCGGCTACGGCGTAGCGGGCGTTACGAATCCTCCTAATGACCTACGGGCCCACCTGCAACTGACAGCTACGGATCGAAAAAAGGGACTAACTTAAAGAAATATGACTGAAATGACTTTTTATTTTGTCAGGCGTTAATAATTAACAACATAGTTATTAAAAACAAAGAGGTTTGTAAACTTCTATTTGCAAAATAAAGCGAGTATCATCCCCGAACACATCTAGGTACTCACTATATGTGATAGAAAATTGCAATATACTCAGGATGGAGAATTTACGTCTTCACACCATGATAAAACCTTACTTTATATTTCTTTTGGCACTGTCGTTAGGGAGTTGATCCAATATTTATTACTACCGTGATGAGAAATCTTTCAATGGAGAAACGGGTATAAATTTCACTTTGATATTATGTACGAGAAGCTAAAGGAATCCTTACATTGATCAATCACGATATAATTATGTGTTAGCGACTGTCATATAACAGGAAAAGGGCTTTATTAATTCATAATTACGTTTTTATGTTCTATAAATGAAAAGACGATTTATATTCGCTTGCAAAATGGTACATTCAACCCAAGGCTGGGGGGAGAACACAAAACGTAGGAAGTTTCACCACGACCAAGTCCCTGCTAATGATGGGCAAAGAAAACTGCACGCACAATTGATCTCAGAGTACTTTGACACATTTTCTCTGGAGCTTAGTTAACATAGCTAGTTGAACTCCGTGGCTTCTTTTTCGTAATTTTTCTGATGCTACATTTAGGAAGGGTTAGCGGAATAATAATCTAAAAAGTATTTTCTCACTGCAATATAAAAAAAACAAGTTTAGTGTGTTCCGGCAACTGTACTTATCCAAAAGGCTTTTTATAGGTCGGTGCGACATTGGAAGTAGAATTTGCCAATGTAATCCTCTTATCTGGTAGGTATTACTAATATCTAAAAGCGATGTTGACCGACCAAGGTGGACCGTTTGGTTCCATGTCAGCCTTCTGAAATAAAAATAAGTAAGGAATGAAAAGTAAACTTAATAGTATTTGAGAAAGATGTGATGAATAATTGATTTATCGACTAGGAGCGTATTTGTGTGTGTTTGTATATGCAAAGGCCCGAACGCTCTCTCATTTCGAAAGCCTGTAGCCCAGTCAAGTGTAACGGTTTGATTAATATTAAAGTAGGTAGTTCAACAACTCCATATAAAGTATCTTATCTACCATCAAACCGACAATCTCCGACATAAATTAGTTGGAAATAAAGAGCGTTGTTTATTAACAATATCATAGTTGGTAATTACAAATAAATAAATAAATAAATATCCTGGGACATTCTTTACACACGGCCACCTGGTCCATAACTAAGCAAAGCTTGTACTATGGAAACCAGATAGCTGATATACTACATATATACTACTTTTTTTTTCTCAATGCATATATAGTTTATAGTTTTTATTAAATAGTTATTTACACCCAGACACAGAACAAACAGACATGTTCATGCACACAAATGTTTGTCCTGGATGGGAATCAAACCTGCGACCTTCGGCTTGGCAGTCAGAGTCGCTAACCACCAAGCCAACTGGCCTGTAAATAGGGATTAGATACAATAATAAAAGCCTTTTTTGTCTTAGATCACAATAGAAAACAAAAAAAATCTATGTATAGGCATTAACTTTTGCCTTTGGAATCGTTTCCTTCCCACCTAATTAACCTAGTTACTTAACCTAGCTAAACTGCATAATGATGAAAAATAATTTCATTTAGCATTGCAACTATAATTAGTCTGAGTTACAAATAACATTAAAGCACAAAGAAACATCACTCCATGACATTTTTAATGAAATTGAGGCGCTTTTCATGTCGGGGAAATTCTGTCTATTTGCTTTTCTAGAGTACGTTTTTAAACTATCTCCGTTTTACATTACTATGTTACAATAGAGATAGCAGAAAACGTTTTTCGTGAGTTTCACGGTACACTTGTTGGTAGTATTCTTTGTGAAACAACCAGAGATACGTTTTGTTATATTTGTGAAACTATCTATATGAATGCTGAAGTTTTTAAATACTAATTGTCAATTTGCTCTTTACTACAACATTTGACACTCGGAATAGGACCTTTTCCTTTTATAATTATGAAGTTATAATTGTTATAATATAGATATATGGATAGATAGATAGATAACTCATTATTGTACACCAAACAACAAAATGAAGAATATAAACAACAATAAACCATAAATCTATGTACAATGGGCGGTCTTATGGCTAAAAAGCGATCTCTTCCAGACAACCTTAGGATGGAGAGAAATTTAGGGACGATAATTGACGGTGGTGCATCTAAATAATATGAAAATAACATACACATACATATATAAAAATAAAAAATAACACATATAGTTTAAAAATGATCATAAAAAGAGAATTAAATAATAATATATTATGTGGTCATCTATTAAGTTACTTGCGTTAGTTGATACATTTATATTTAACTAGCGACTTGCCCCGGCTTCATCTGATTAGTATATACTAATGTAGGTATTACAAAAAAAACCTTTCGGAAAGAATTCTCTTAATGATCATGAAAACCGCATCAAAATCTATTTGCCAATTTAAAAGATATACATGGGTAAAGCGGCAGACCAAAATAGTAACTTTGTTTTATAGGTACTATTTAGTGATACATACAATTAAAAAACAAATTTTATTTTAAACATTGATTAATCAATAAATATACTATAAAACCCAGCATTTCTCTTTTAATTTTACTATAGCGATTAAATTTAAGGGCTGTTAATATATTTTATCAATATCAAATTATGGCTGTCACTTAGACGAGTATCTACTGAAGTATTAAGATTGGCTATATTAAAATAAGTCTCTTGTATTAAATTATACAGGATGTTACAAAACTACTCGTAAAGCCGAAAGGAGGTAAAATAGGGCCTTAAAACGGGTCCATTCACAATATTTAAGAACCGTAGTAACGCTGTATAACATACCCCAAAAAACATTTAAAAACTGATTTTTATGAATGAAAAAAAGAAAAACTGTTAAAGTAGACAATTATTAGGCAAAATAGGTACGTAGGCCTTTCTGTTAAATAATCTGGTTCCCTGACATGACAGCTTACTAGGGTTGTTCGCTTTGATAATTAATTATGTTTTTACGGGGTATTTTGTAACACGTTGAATAACGTCTGGGAGAAAGAACCAATTATATTTGCTAGTTTCTTGTGGTCAGCAAATTAAATTTCTATAACTGTTAAAAATATTAACAGTAATATCATTAATTATTATTTTATATATTAATAAATTATATTTGTTACACTTATAATTTTAATTTATATGTTTGCTTACCACTAGCCATACACACCACCACATATATGTATGTTGATAAATGTACATAGGTATTTGAGGTGTTTGAGCCATTAAATAGCAGGTATATTGTTGCCAGAACAAATGGGTTATATAGGTAAAGTAGATAACACTGATCTTGGTATTTTTATCTCATTTTAAGTATTAATTAGGCTTCTATATATTTAATTATTATGTTAGTATTAGTATCATGTTATCAAAAGTGTAAATCCTCAGACAAACTGCTGCTATCATCGCTTATTCTATACACGCTTTCAGTCTACTATATCGTTAGTAAATGATGGAAAATGGCTGCATAAATCACTGAGCAATTATGTGGCTAAGTAGAGCATGTAAGTTTAACCCTTATAGTAACTTATTATAAAGGATTGCACCCTATCAGAGAGATTTCATACATGACATACGTATAAGAATTCGCTTTTGATGTTTCAAAATGTTACCGAAAATTTTACTATATGACAGCGGTCATCTGAATCATCATACGATTTAACCATTAATCAATAGATGATCTTTATTCTGAAAGCAATAAAGTTGTTTTTCCATTACCTCCTTTAACGTCCTAAATGACAGAATTATATGGAACAGGCTTTAATATCAGCGACATCCTACTAATATTATAAATGCGAATGTTTATATGTATGGATGTTTGTTACTCTTTCACGCAAATACTACCGGACAGATTTGGATGAAACTTGGCTCATAGTTCGATCATATCCTGGAATAACATATAAGTTACTTTTTATCCCGGGAAAATGTGACATCCCTCGGTAGTGCGGGTAAAACCACGGACAGCTAGTTTGTATATAAGTTTAAAAGTGTCATCGCTGACAGCTTGTTCACACAGTAATTATATTTTTTACTAACTCAACCAGTTCTGGATCTGCTCCCTTATTCAGCTAATACAAACTTCGTCGGCGAGCCGCTTCACGGAAGCCTCGGAGAGCTTATCTCTCACGTGATAAGTATTAGCGTAGTTAACGAAAGAGACTGAGCACGGAGGCCGCGACGAAACATCCTCAAGTTAGTGTCATTTTCCTTACAGAATCGAGGGCGTGAACTAGGGTAGGCCTTCACCTAAAGTAGGTCTATCTAGGCCTCTCTATTTTCCAATATTCTGACCTATTTAAGAATTTATGACTCTCATTATATGGACACTACTTGATGTACATTTTACATTAAATTCGGTATATCTCAAAGAGTACACCGATAAAAATAGAAAGCATGTAGGATATAAAGCGATCAAAACAAATAGCAGACCGATCACGACCCACTGAACTTCGGCTGTAATCAATCATGTTAAGTCTTCAGGCACCGTATGAATACAAACAATCGCTCAACTGTAAACTGTAGGTAGTCATGCTAATGTTTGTTCTAAGGTTATTTTTGTTATTATTTGATGTAAAGAGAGGTGCAGACATTGTTGTTATTGCACCTACAAGTTTTTTTATCACGTAGACTTGGTATATCGTATTTTTTTGGGTATCTTCAAAGTGTTTTCTTTTGCAAATTTTACTTACATTTTACAATTTTCCAAGTCTGGGTTTTTTGTATTGTTTTATTATTATACTTTGCCAAAGGTAAAACTAAACTGGTTCTTATTTAGTTTAAAATGTTATTTGTATTCGAACGATTTCAAACCTAGTACCATTAACAAAAGGTTTAATTTAGTGTGAAACCATATTCTACGATTGGAAATGTAAAAGTGTCATCCGATATGAGGTATTCAAAAAATCGATAGTAAGAATAAAAGAATGAAGCAAGGCAAAACAAGGAAAAACTAGATAGGAAACAATAGCCGTTACAAGCGCGACGCTGAAAGCCCCATGAGCTCGGCGATTCGTTAGCAAAGAGTGAAAAAAGATTACGCTCATACGACCAGCCAGGGTTCGTGACTGTTTCGTGTCTTTCAATACATTGTTTCTTACTATTTGTTTGATTTTAATTAGTATCTGGTAGACGTTTAACATAAATTTTATCAACACTTACTAGGTACCAATTTCTATCATACCGGGTCAAATGTGACTTTATATTTCCTGCTTGTATGTATGAAATATGGTTGTTAGGAAGGGAAATAAATAGTATAACTGTATATTAATTAGTAAGAAAAAGTGATGAAGTCAAATGTGCAAAAGCAATAAGATTAGATGTGCATTTTCAATGCAAAGTTCAAAATGGGTCATTTGACCCGGTTATGGTATGTTTAGTGTTAACTTTCTGTTATAATTAGTCTTAGAATTTTCTATTTCGGGAGCAATCAATATTTTCGGCAAGCTTTTAAGTTTCTGTTTAAATCAATTAACCTAGGTATTAGAGTTACTTTTAGTTCCAGGTCGACGCTCTGCTATAGTTTAATATCTATATGTTTTTATTCATTTAAATGTGGCAACCAACACATAAATTATGTATTTTAAATTTGGCAAGATTGTTTTTTAGGTATATTTGTATGTATTCTGGTACTATTCGCAGTGGGACAGTAAACTGTGTTGAATATAGCGGCTACTTCTGTATTTATGGCCATCCATATAATCTAAAAAATAAATAATTTTCGGCTACATTCCAAACTTTTATTTGGTAATACCCTAGAGCAATTTCTACTTTGTTTACAAATAAACTTGGCGTTGAAATTGGGAAGGAAAAAGCTTTTTGAAAGAGGATAGGTAAATCGATTTATGCAAAACAGATAGCGCTTTTTGTATGCAAATTTCCGTTGATTTCCCAAAGATTGAAATCGTGGTATTGTGAAATGGGAAATATTGATTATGTACCAACAATAAATAACATACAGTGTGTTATCACAATTTATGATATCAATTTATTGAATGATATTACTGCAATGAATGTAGGTGGCAATCATAAAAAAAAGTTGAGTGCTGGCTCCATTTTACTGTATGTTTCATAATACTGATATGCTTATTTAGATCAAATTTTATATTGGTATATACGATAACATTGGATTGTAATTGACACGTATTACAGTTACTATTTTGGAGTCCACATTGTTTGCAGAATTGTATTTGTTCTTAATTCGTGAACTAGTAGATACTAATTGCTTCCCGTAGTAATTGTTCTTGTAAACTACCTTTTATGTAGCCCAGTAATTGGGAAAAAGTGACTAAAATCCTACTAAAAACTCTACTAGCTGACCCCCGCGGTTTCACCCTTGTTTCCGAGGGATGTGACATTTAAGGCACAAAAAGTATCCTTTGTTACATCTAATACCTCCAAGAATATGTGTACAAAGTTTCATGATGATCGGTTTAGTAGTTTTCGCGTGAAAGCGTAACAAACGAACTTACAATTACATTTATAATATGCAATAGCATATAAAAAAATCACCCCACTTGCAGGGGATGTAGAGAAAAATAGTATGTTTTATTTGATAACTTTGTAAGCATCGTAAATATGTACAACCTTTATATCACTTGTTTCTCCAAGTAAAATGGCCTTGACGAAATTACTTCATGCAACTACTTCGGTACCCTAAAAACTACATATGAACATAATATCTACGATGATATGCAGACAGGTATTTTGAATGCTGGTTTTCTCTTTCACAGTTGTTCCCAGGAATATGTAGTTTGCCATGAGACATATTGAGCTACACTCAACCTGCGGTTTGCTTTGTAGCCGTTTATGAGTAACAATTCAGAGTTTTGAATAATTATGTACGGTAAAATGTAAAATATTTACATTTAAATATATATATATATATATATGATATATATAGATATATCCTGGAATTGAAACTTGTACATGTTAGTAGGCTTCTATTTTATAAGTAATCCATTTTGAACAACTTTTTTATTATTTGAATCATTTTGCTATTGAAAATGAAATAATAGTAAAAAAAACTTTCTTATAAAGGAAATTGCTTAGAATACATTTATATAAGTACTGTTTAATTTGATGTAAGACAATGAAAAGTCAAAAAAACATCTAAATTAATTGGTGAGGTATTTTGTCAGATGTAAATTATATATTATATCATTAATATTATTTATCTAATAATAAATAAATGAGCTACATAAAAGAACAACAAAGGTATGGTAAAAGGTAGGTAATTTGATAGGTTAAATAAGTGCACAAATTTTGCAACAACGATGGCTAAATACGTATTATGTTATTAATGTAATAAATTATACTTATACGGTATTAGTTTATTAATATTTGACTACGACCAAACATATTATCACAAATGATAATATTTAAATCTATGAATAATCCTCAGAGTTTACTTTCCTACAGAAGTGAAATATAAAAAAAATGAATTATCGTCCGCCAGCTGGCTCACCACTAGGTAAATTAGGAGCCGCTAAAACCTCACTGAGGTGATAAATCTCTGTCGAATTCGTCAGCCAACAGTTTTATTTCTTTTTCCCTTTTGCAAAGAATTTCTTTTCAACAAAGTTACTGAGCCAGTAGACGTAGGCACATATTTGGGGCTTCTTTTACAAAGCGAAGCTGTGGTCTTAAGGTTATTTTATGACAGGATTTGTATGTTTGTATAACTCATCGTTTTAAAAATATTTGTTTTTGAATGTGACGACTAAATTGAGCGTAATGGATTCTGTTTCGAAAAACTTATTAGTATAATGACTCCAGTTTCTTAATTCAATAGTAACGCTTAATATTGAAGTGAAGAATATGCAGAGATTCGAAAACTTTTCATGTTTAGAAAAAACGTACAATTTTATCTACTCTCATTAATTTTAGTAATGACGATGATACAGCGATATTTGTATGACAATACAGTCGATATACTTTACAGGCATTCATAACTCAGTAGAACCGGTGTTAGTTACCTGTCAGTCGTAGAGCGGGATATCGGACGTGCAAGCGACGACGCGGGGCGGGAGGGTGCTGCGGCGGGCGGGCACACTAAGGCCCCTGTTCTCGCTGCGACGCGATTTGTTCGAGAATTGCATTGTTTCGCCAACACCTGGAATCTGGATTCGGTTAGTGGAACCTTTTCCGAAGGAGATTTGTTAGTACTCGCTTCGGAGGAAACTGTTGCTAGTGATAGAACTGCAATTTAACAATGTCGCCGTGTTCAGGTTTTAAGGAAATCCGTCCATAGAAAATATTTATGTGAAATGTGTTATAATTTTGTTATTTCATGGAAGGAAAAATGTAATGATCATCATGAAATCCACTGATCCTTCTTCAAACGCGGTAATGATAAGTAAAATAATTATTCATTTCTAGGTATCTAAAGCCTTCTGTGTCTTGTAGGTCATTATGCCCCTACCTATAAGTATGTAGAACGTGCTAAGTGTGAAATTGTAAATTTGATACCATTAGAAAATTAATCAAAATCTGTCCATAGGCTAAAGTTTTACAGTTTTATTAAATTTTGAGATTATTTAACAAAAGTGTTTTTATTTCATTGCTAAGACTGGTACGTACTGGCTGTGATTTGTCGGAATTAGATCACAAGATCATATCTTAACGGAACTTGTATAAAACTCCAAGAGACATTGGAGAAGGATTAGGGTGAAGAGGGATCAAAACTTTCTCGATTTTATTAACTTTCTATGGCTTATGTACTCTCGAGAGATATTCTGGATCTGTTTTATTTAACACAAAGTAATTATTAATTGAGATTTAAGTAGTTTAACGATATTAATTTCAGTTGCAATGTGTTTTGTCGGTATGTTGGGCTTTGGGTGAGGTGCTTTGGTGAATTCAAATGCTGGTTGTTTTATTTTTTGGGCTTAAATTACGCAATTATGTATATGAGGCTGTGAATGCGGCGCATTTTATATTTACTACCCATTAGCGAGCTTGGAGCTCTTTTTTTAATGTTCAATACCGTTAAAAATAGAACACGTTAATATGCATTTAGAGGCTACAGTGAAATAATGGATCTAGATAAAATACATATGCCATTTTTCTTTTATGTTGCAAGGTTGACAAACCAACTGGTAATTAAAGAGGCCCCGAACTCACTTGTCCCATTCGTTTCAATACCATTCATCCAATTGCAATGAAGCTTTAGGAAGTTATATTGCGGCATATAAAAGTTAGTTGAACGTATAAATAAAATTAAGCATTTATGAATTACTTTAGGAAATATTCTTACAGCTTTTTGTTATTTGCTAATTTGCTATTCAATAAGTTACTATTATTTAAGTTAAGACTATTCATTAAGTGACTTTATATGAAATGAGGGGGTCTCAAACTAGACTGAGTCTGTATCTTGATGACCTAAAGTTATCAATCATTTATCGATGACGCCACCATACATCGCCGCGAGGGTCTAATCAATTTTTAGGAGTCAGACCTTTTTTCTTAAAAATCTTTATTTTTAAATCATAGACAATTTTCTATCTCGAGAATGTTCGTTATTTAAAATTCTTTAGGTACATTTATTGTACGACTTGTACCAATCTGCAGACAGCAATTGGAGTGAGACATTTATTTACTAACGGGGGTGAGGTGAGGCGAGGTGTGCGCCGCGGGGTGGAGAATGGCTAACGAGTTTCTGTCTGATGTTTGTGAAGTTTGCTTCAGGTCACGGCGAGAGCCCCAGCATCTAGCGCCACCTACCTACTGCTCGGGTAATGAAATATCCGTCTAGACTAAATATTCTAACAATACAATTTCGTACGCGCATTATGAACTAACTTTTACTTTAGATGTGTACGTGATCAATTAGTTTCTGGCGTACTTAGTTTTGCTTTAATAGCCGCTTAGTAATTCCATGTAACTAAATTATGTAATATACATAAATAGACAAGTAGCATTTTCTGTTGTTGTTTAATGTTTTTTTTTGTAAAATTTTGTGGTTTGTTTAGAAAATTCAAACCGGTTAAGCAAATTGTTTTAAAATAGTAAACGGTTGTTGTAATTTTATTTATTACCTACCTGATTTCTTGTAATTTTTTTTGTTTTTTTTATTCTTAAAGTAATATCAAATTTTAATGGTTTTGTCTTTTGTAAAAATATCTGAAGTATGTTAAGGAAGAGCGATGGCTCCTAATACAGGTATTCTATACTTAAATGGAGGCATCGAATTACTGTACTGAAAAATGTAAAACATGTTATAGAAAATAAACATTTTGTATTTTTGTATTTGTATTTGGTTAAATATTTTTACATCGAAATTTATAAATGTTTTATGACTATTTATTGGCGAAAACTTTATATCAGCATAGGTCTCAGTTTCCACATTTTATTTAATATTTTTCTAAGTTCGAACGTGATATACCTACACGTAATCATGTCATCACATCTAGGAATCAAATCTAGGACGTCCAGTCACCATTCGACCTTGAGACTGCTCAATCACCGACAAAAGGCCACTGTTAGATTTGCCTAATTTTAATTTGGTATAATTAGATACATATATTTTCTCTCATATTCTCTGTTTATTCAACATCTGGGTGAAAATATTTTTTTATGTTTATTTATCGTCATCATTATCCGCCCGCCTTGTTCCTAATTTATTTGAGCTAGGCGCCATATGTATTCCTATATATTTGATATATTACATTTTACAAGAGATTTGACAGATTTCTTACTACCTGGCTCTCGCCAACCCTCTTTGGTAATGCTTTTGTTGTTCACTCACACGTAAAGTGCACGTGGTCATCGGTGTACCCACTCTTTAGTCGCCTCTTACGACACTATATAGTTGTATTTTGGGTAGTATAGTGTATTAGGGTATTACATAAATGTTTGTGAGTGTAAATAGTAAAAAGGTAGAAGGTATGTCTGGTTTCCAGACTAAAAGCTCTTGTTAAACAAATGTCCACGCGATTAAATCTGTGTCAGAATTTAAGATGTTAAGTTTTTTGTAAAAGCCTAGTAGAATGAATTACAGGGAATCCTGGGAAATATTGATCAAATAGTGTTATTAATGAAAAAGGCAAATGCAAGCCGCACACGTCAAAAACAATTTTTATATCAATAATATACATTTTAAACTGAAACTATTGCGATTGTTTCGTTTCGCGTTTACATTTATTGCTTTACTATGACCCGGCAAAATAAAGCTTTCATCGAGTGGAAACAGCTTTGGAAGCAAAATTAAAATAGCTGTGAGTTTCCAATGTTTATACAGATTGCTGTGCTATTTATAACGTTGTATTAAGAATATCTTCCAATGGTATTAAAGCCAGCTCAGGAAGAACATTATGTTTATATCTCTTCTAATTAAAATGTTTGTCCTGATAAAAAAAATATTATCGTTCTGTTTGTCCAGCATGAGGTTGGAATCGAAATTAAATCTACATGATAAATACACCGCCTAAAACGTAAATTATAATTACAAAAAAAAAAATATTCCCTCTTAAAAAAATATTTGCCCTAGTAGGTATAATGTTACCGTGTAACATTATAACAATAAAATGTACATTTAACAAATCGTTGTGAAAACCGTAAAGCATGTTCCGGTCGTAGAAAGTATTGAGGAAATTCGTTCGCGTTTTATTTTATTTCGTCGAAGGATTTTCCGCTAGAGAGGTTCCAGGTTCGTCGGTCAGATAAAGTGCGCTCAAATATAAAGTTTCAATTTCCTCGCCGTCCGCGCGACGTGCGGTGCCTTCCGAAATGAATACCCCCTTTGATGTCCCTTTCACACTATTTTCTACATTTTGATAATTTCATTATATTCAATGTAAACTTCATCTCGATGGCATATCTTCTCGTATTTCCACCTCATGTTCAACGGTTAAATTTGAAAAATCACGATCGTCTGGATTGCGATATTTTGTGTCAAGTAGATAACGTGATCTTTCTTATTTTTTTATTAAAGATGAGATAAGGTTCCGTAGCAATGAGGAATAAAGGTAACCCTAATAATTTCATCTTGTCATTCTGTATATCGCAGCCTATTTTACTCTGAGTAATGAGTATATTACCACTATATAGAGGATATTTGGGATAAAGGTGTTTCCATGACACAAGATACGCCTTCCTTCATAGTCGTAGTTTTCATAATTTTGATCAGTATCGATCTCTTGAAAAATCCTAACAATCATAACCTATCTGTCATGAATAATTCTTAAGCATGATAACCCGAAAATTCAATCTCCGAACAATGGGATCGTATTAGCATACAAAAGGTTTCACATATTTTACGCAAATCTGTTATATTTTGAGTTATCTTCTTACAAAAAGGCAATGTTTTTCCCCTATCCTGTGAAATAAATTTTATTCGAGACTCAGGTTGTTAGCAAGTAGAGGTTGGAATGTTTGAATAATTAATTTTTAATTGACTGAGAACGTACAGATGAGATGGAGTTCAATGAATTTTTGAGGAAAAAATATATAATTTTTCACCGTTGTTTTTATCCTGGTACAATTGTATGTATTCACGCATTCACCACCGGAGTTATAAACATTTTTAATCACCAATGCTGTCAGCACAGCTTTTGGAGCGAGTCGGCTATCCTGGACCACTATTTTCGAGAGAATATTTCCGCATTGCTCTCCCAATCATGTTTGTATGCAGCTGCGCCGAGCTTCATTCTGCGCTTCGCTGTCAAATTGTCAACGTTTTACATACCAACTGCATACATTGTGCCATTGTCCGCAGCCGGGCCTACTCATTTGTTCAACCAGTTTTACGTTTTATGTTTTTAAACTATGTGTTATAATGTGCACGCGGCTGCTTATTATTTGTCCTGTGCCCATCATAGCGTTCGATGTTTTTAGCTAAGTTATTTCCAACAGATACAGGGGGTAAACAATTTCGGCCGTTATTTAATTTCACGTTTGGCAGACTCTCAATCAGCTTCACATTCGGAACAATCATTCAATCAACATGTCCATAATGGATGGTTATCGCATTACGCGACTCGTTAGCGACTGCCGTTGATTTTTGTTATCATGATTCCTTTTTAAATGTATAATGGGGACACAAATGAGAATTTTAATTGATCTTATGGTCAAATTGTACGCATTCATTAATGATTTCGAAAACAATGTTATAGCAGACTCTATAGCTATAGATTTAAGAAAGATAACATTATGCAAAGTAGGGTAAGCGATAATGTCGGTAATATAAACCAAACGAAGACGGTGCACAAAGTGTGACATGAGGAGGGTTCACCTCTGAGAGAGTTGCTAACTTAATTCATTATAGTGCGCTGTGTTTGAGTTCCGTGAGTACTCGACGGTTTCGGCCTTGTTTCAGCAAACGAGTACCTGCCTCCCGAGCTCACCCCTGCCTGGGTGCCGGTACCCGCACCTTCGAATAAACAACCACCTGATTGACACCTATACCATGTAAATTGCTTCTGGGAACTTTTAAGGACGGGTGGTTCAATGCGATCCTAGGATTCTAGTTTGATAATATATGTCGTAGGGATAAGGGGATGCCATGCTCCTCATAAGCAAAACGGGATTTGGGCTCCCCGAGCATCATTAAATATTCTGACGATGTATTTCAAGGCTCCCTAATATGCTCTTTATCTTGTAGTCATGAAGGTTTCATATATTTATTTATGTTTTCCCCGGAAAGTTAAAAAATATATTCAATTAAAGCGCACGTCATTTACAAAAGAGTTAAGCCGTCAAGAAGTTGAACCATCCTGGCTATTCTGCGGCCGTCAGTAACATGAACCAAATTAAATGAAATTATGAACTTATATTAAGTACTAACTCCATTTTATAATAACGAATTAAGTATATTACACAATGTATTGTTATAGTAACATCTGTGTATATGCATACCCATGATACCGTAACATTGTTAAGAGAACCGAGGAAGTGCGACGAGTTTTTTTAATCTCGGTGGGCTCAACAATTTGCTGTAACAAAAGGGTGATTGCGTCCGTAAAGTGATCAATGAAATAATAATGAAACGAGAAAAGGTGGATGCGGTAACAAATATGGGTGATGTCAATGATATCTTAACCCATATTTATAGTTCACATTATGTAAATAAAAGTTAATGCTGCAAGTTACCCAACGACGAAGAGCAACCTCAGCTCTGTAACATCGCCGTCCTTATAAAGTTAACATTCGTCGTAACACAAGCACCGACAGATTTGCACTTCCAGCAACCACTTGCAAAGTTTTAATGGGTTAATAATGGAAAACTGGAGCGATATGTTAGGTATATACCGCTATTGAATTCGAAACGTTGAGCGTTTCGTTAATAACTCTTGGAACGTAGCGAAGTTATTTATTATATTTACTTAATAAATGTAGGTACCTAATTCAAAATATTTTCAGTGTCATGAGATAAAGGTGTAGCCTCTCGGGAAATTACTGCCGAAATCTCTCCGCCCGTCTATAGACAGTTTGCTCGCCTCCTTTGTGCCTTGAATCAATTCCCGTAACTTATCTGCATATTTTATAATGCGAGACGTAGTGACGCTGCAGCATTGGGAACTCTCTTTAGGGATTTCATCTTATTTTGAAACTGAGTAATAAAAAGCAATTGTCTTTGTAAACCATGATGAATTGGAGCACCGTTCTCATTTTATGAGTACTGTTACCGTATCGTGTGATGAAAGTTCGCAGGACAATTGAGCTTTGTACGGAAAAATACAGAGTGCGGTTGCGGTTACGATCGAGGCACGGAATTGTTTACTTGACGGAGAGTTGAAGTCCTATCAGTCCCAGCTAAAAAGATATAATTTTTTTTTATACCATTTGACGATTAAGTAAATTAAATCCAATAATTTGTTTTAAGTGTAAAGGCTAATATAGTTTCTAGTAGCAGACACAATACAGCCTTTTATTGCATAAGGAAAACATCTATCAATATCTTTTTGCAATTTCCCCATAAAATGGACGCTTTATTTGAACATGAATGGGCACCTTTTCATTTTATCACAACAGTTCAGCTTTATATTTTGACAAATTGTATATCCATCTATGTCGGATAAAGAGTTGCTACAAATAAAATGTTAATATTTATTATTATCAATTATAAACATTAATCTGTAAATATGGTAGGAAAAACACAAACTGTAATGGCGGTTGTGGTAGAACTCATAATATAGCGAGCTTAGAGTGGCATACGGCACAAGGCACACATAATGTGTATGCTATACTAAGAAGCCACTGCACACTTTACTCATCTTTTAAGAAAACATAGAAGCAAATCTGTAATTTGAAACTCTGATCATAACAAAAAGGTAAGTAAAAATTAACATATTTATCAGAATGATTACCATTGACTCTAGATGATGTAGGTATATGGATATGAGCAGACCGTGCAGTAAGCTAAGTGCTGGGTCTCGAGAGGCGGTAGCATGGCAACGTTATGTCGGCAGCGCGACGCGCACCCCAACTTTCAGGAGCAACTGGAGCGAGTCCGCACCGCAATAGGATTACCGACAGACATAGAAAGCCTGCGCATGTCGACTAATTCAATTTCATTGTCAATATAAAACCAAACAAAACTTTTTTCAACTTTGCTCTCTGTTTGCAAACCATAATAGAATTCATAGATGTAGGTATGGGTATGAATGCATGTGGAGATTTGGTTCTGATACAATAAAAGATGAAAGAATCAGTTCTTTTCTGATATCCAATTTTAGCAGTGACGGGTGGGATATGACGGCCTTTTGAAACAGGCGCGGGATAGCGAAGCCATCAGATTTATGCCAGTTTTGATGGCAGCCAATCAATGCTTTTCAAAAATCGCCGGCGGCGGTCGAAACGTGAAACAACGAGCGCCATGAATCGCTCGATCGGCGTTTGCCAGTCGCTGTAGGCTGAGTTAATGCAGCAGGTTGCTTATTCACTATCCTTGAAAGTGTGCCTAAAATGTAATAATATTATAATATTATTTTTGTGTAACAATCTTTGAATTGATATCTAAATATATATCGTCAAATAAAACATTATTTTACGTCTGTTTTAACGACTTTGGTTAAGATTGTCGATAAAACTCTTTACCGCATTGTCTTATCGCAACATTGCAGATTGTCTCCGACGTTTAGAAAGGGTCTTCCTTCTTTGATCATAAATTTAAATTCTATCCTAGATTCCTATATAATATTATTGAGTTGCATACAGTTCAATCATTAAATTAAACACAAATAAAGTAAACGTTATTATGGTAATGATTATATTAAAGCGAGGTTTTTGTTATAGGTACTAATAACACTGGATAAACTGTTTTACTAGTCTTTCTAATATTATAAATCCGAAAGTTTCTGAGGGTGGATGTATGGATAGTCTTTCACGTAAATAACAACTTAACGGATTTCAATATCATATAGGGCGTGCCCTGGAATAAAATATTGCATACGATTTATTCCGAAACATTTTAGATAACCTCAGGAATGCGAGTGAAACTGGGGGGCAGAAATTAGTTTCTATATAACATATTGTTTCATTGATTGAATATCGGGGAAATTAGTAACCTATGTGGCAAATATAAGACCTAACTGTATAAAAATTGTTCAATATACTCATCATATATCGTATATATATTATGTAATCTTTTTGTGTAATATGTTGTACTTTAGTTAACAGATAAAGCCCCGCAGTTTTCCTCGCGTTCCGAAGGGATACAATATCTCTTGTTCAATGATCTTGTATTTTTGTTCATACTGAGGTACTCTAAGTTATTTAATAGTATGTAAGACGTAAACTAGTAAACGTTCGAGTTAGAAAATCAATCAATTTTGTAAGTGGCAAGTTTTGTTGTACGTATAAATGGCTCAGCAGATTTGGATGATATTTGGCACACAAATAGACTGTACCCCGGAATAACTTATCGGGTACAAAATGTTTGTCCTCTGCAAATGTCAGACCCACCATCCAGAGTACAGGGCCCAAGCTAGTATTAAAAATAATTTATATCGCGTCTATCCCCCATAGAGCTATGATCAAATGAAAATGAGAGCGGTGTCGACCTCTCTAATCACGGGATTATCTCGTTAAGTCTTGTTAGACGGCGGCAGTCAGTGGGTGATCCCGGTCGGATTCCCGGAATGTCACTTCACAATTTTTTTGCTCACAAAGATAGTAGATGGATGGGGAAATCAGTGTACTTACTCACTAAGCTGAATCTACACTGTTTTTTTTTTTTGGAAAATACGGCGTGCCTACGTGACTTTGTTACATGGTTTGGGTAGGTAAGTAAGATGAATAGAGATAGTAGGTAGGTGAATCTAAATAGGTATTTTTTCATTTTAGAAGATGATAAAAACACATTGTTGTACCTTAGTAGTAAGTTCGATTATAAGGCTTTTGAGATAGTTTATTTTCCCTAATAATGATGGGTTAATTAAGTACGGATGGAAAAAAGGTTAAATGAGTGAGACCGTCTTCTTGGCCGAAAAGGTACCGAACCGCACAACCAATGCGGCCTCGCTTTGTTGTTGACTAACCAAAACGGTGTTTATAAGTATTTATTTTAGTTATTTAAAAAAAAAGAACGTACTTTCTTGGGATTAAAATATATCGCACCCTCAGTACGATAAGGGCTTAACTCAGAATTTTGCGAAATGGAGTTACTATCATAGAGACTAAACAAAGTACGGTCTACCCGATGAATAGTAAAACATAGTCAATTTAATGATAGAATAAGCATACCGATACTTCAGCCTCTTAAGCACCGAGACCCACCCTCCCCGCTCAGTGCAAAAGTGACCCAATCAGAGATGTGCCAAAAGTGTTTTTTTCTATCGTTCTGAGGGTGCGATGTGTAGTTCAACAATTGAAGTTATGTATTTTTTATTTTAAAGCAATCTTAAAAAGATATTTTGAACTTCTATATCGAGATGCAGAATTCTTTCTACAGAGCTTAAATTGTACTTTGACTAAAATAAAGCTACTGGCTACTTTTACTTATTCTGTGCGACTGGGCGGACTGAGGAGTACCTACCTACCGATTTGACTTATTACTAGCTGCCTAAACCATTTGACTTTATGTCTATTTCGTATGAAATGCAGTCAATAAATAGTCCGATATAATCCTTGTATTATATAATATTCATCATCAAAATAAGTACTTTTATTTCTTCGTTTTATAAATGAATGAACAGTTCAACATAAATTTAAGTAATCGATGGGAGCTGGCAGCCCTACTAACAACATAATGTATTGTATAAAGGAACGCTTCTGCGCTGCTAACCCAATTGTACTTGTGAAAATATAAAGTTTTCTAGAACGGGGAAACAGACTTGAATACAATAGGTACCTACGTACATACGTGATAGAGGAACTTAACGCTTATTCTGTAGTGTACCTACTTCACCGCGATAAACTGACAAGTCGAGAACCAAATGGAATCTTAGCTTTAAGCTATACTGCCAACTGTGTTTGTGTTCACGCTCAGTTTGGAAGTAATCCATTTAAAAGTGTCAGATACGGGGGGCCGGGAGAATTTGCTTAGGCGGGTTCGGTCAGCAATTTATGTCTGCAAGCCGCCACAGATGTGGTCGGTGGCCTAACGTCGGCTCGTACCACTGTTTATAACAACAAAGGAGCAGTAATTAAGCACTTGGACGCGAGACCGCGCCCGTCCTGATAATACCAACTCTCATCGTTGTACAGAAATGGCTGAAAAACTTTTGCTAACTAGCTGCGGTAATATTCGAATCTCAGAGATTATATGAGAGTGTCTCATTGTTTGGTTCTGATATTAATAGTATTGATTACTAAGCGTTTGCTTGCCCATCAGTGCGCATCTACATTAATATTATAAATCTACATTAAGATTTGTATGTAAGTGTGTTTGTTACTCTTTAAAGCAAAAACTACAAAACGGATATGAATGAAACTTGGCACATAGATAGAGCATATCCTGGAACATATGCATATATAGGCAACTTTTTATTCCGGAAAAATGTGATATCCCTCGGGACCGCGGGTAAAACCGCGAGGGATAGCTATGTGCTAATAATAATAATGTTTCCAAAAAAGATCTACCAAATTTAGTAATAACATATAATAAGTAATACATACCAAATAGAAATGCTTCTTTGATGTGTTAATCCGATACCCGTTATTTTATATGATAAGATACTTACATTACACTTAAGTAATTCCAACACCCACAATAATTATATAATTTACGAACTTATAAATAAGTCTTGAATTTAGTTAACAAAATTCAATATTCAATCCTAAATATAAAAATACATTAAGTAGGTACCTAAGACTTTAACTATCTAGAAAGTACAACTCGACGTCTACGACAAAATATTTATATTTGGAGACGTAAAAGCATCGGGAATGAAGGCTGATAGAGAATTCTGTAGACTACTTAACTGTTAAAGAACTCAAACTCAAAGTAGAATCTGTGCTTCGAGACTACCGCACGTGGTTCTACTTATAAACTCAAGAAGTTTTAACGGTCGGATAACACTCAAAGGAGTACCTAACCTACGCATGACCTTTTTGTCTCATACTCAAAAATCAACCAAAACGTCCTATATAACATATGATATTAAAACCTCATTATTGGCATTCTAGTAAATAAATAAATATCCTGGGACATTCTTTACACACGGCCATCAGGTCCCAAATAAAGCAGAGCTTGTACTATGGAAACCAGATAACTGATATACTACATATACTACATTTTTTTCTAAAAACATACTTATGTAGATATTTACATCCAGACAGAACAAACAGACATGTTCATGCACACAAATGTTTGTCCTGGGTGGGAATCGAACTCGCGACCTTCGGTTTGGCAGTCAGAGTCGCTAACCACCAAGCCAATTGTAAAATCATCATTCCATCTAAAAAACTGTCATCCAATGGATAGCATATACTCAAGTTTGAAATACATGAGCTGAATACTATCCAGGTGGTCAGAAATATTGAAGTAGCACGTAAAATCTAAATGTTAAAGATAGAATGACGAGGTTCAGTGCCCTAAGTGGCTATTTCTAAAAGGTTGATCTAAAAAGGTTGGAGATATTCAAAAATCTATCACATAATGGAGAGAGGTACATACATAATAGAACAAAAATATCCTATCAATATATATATACAATATGTAACAAAAACCCTGTTGTTCCTTCTACCTACGTTTTAAGAATCGGTATAAATACGTAATAAAGGAAGTCATTTATAATAAACTGTAAACACAAATAATTAAAATAAATATTTAATTATTAATATTTGTAATGTTATTCTGATATCTTACCTCTGCATGAAGCGATGACCCGAAATCACAAATAATAGGAAGAAGTTCTACCCGACCCGACAAAGAGAGTGGCCTCTCTTTGTCGGTGCCGCCGCGCCGCGCCGCGCCGGTTATCTACCTATTTTTTCTACCCAAGTTCACGACTTTGTCAGCTGTTGTTTATCACTTTAACGAATGAATCTTTGAAAATGTTGGTTTACACGATATTTTTATGCACAATTGATAATTGTTATCAGTACATTTAACACATTTACATAAACAAAATAAAGTCCCCGCGTCTGTCACACAAAACCTTAAGTACCTACTTGCATTTTAATGTATTAATTTATTATAACGTCTACTAGACGGCCACGGAGATGCTGTTCAATATGACCACCTTGTACCTCGACACATTTGTTGCAACGCCTAATAATATTTTCACGTACGCTTTGTAAAATGGAGCTATCGAACTTGATGTGGTCAAATGCTGCTACTATGCGTGAACGCATTTCGACCTCCGTATCACACGGTTTTTTGAACACCTGTTGCTTAACAGTACCCCAGAGGCAAACAATCGAAGGGCGTCAGATCAGGTGATCTTACGTAAAAAAACACAAGTCACTCACTAGGTCAACAATAACAACCGTTCGAAAGTAAGTTGCGCGGGAGACTGAGGAATTCGCTTACATACTGTTTGTTACATACTGTATACAGTATGTAACAAAAACCCTGTTATTCCTTTTAGGAACGTTATACATTACCTACAAGCACACCATTAATGATATTAGAATTTAACAATTATAAACATTGGCTAGTACAAAGGGCAAAATCAAATAACTATTAAAATCGACACATTCAAAAAAATTTTTAGATTATCTGATTTTACAAATACATCTTTATTTCGCTAAATAGCCTACGAGCTCGGCGGCTTTCTTTGATGCGACAGAAGATGCCGCTAAAACGTAGGCGCGTGCCTCGTATCCCTGCCACGTGCCTTCCTACCCCTTTACCCCACCACCCGCCGCCCTGCGAATCATAAGCGAATTTCTTAGTCTCCCGCGCAACTTACTTTCGAACGGATGTTATTGTTGACCTAGTGAGTGACTTGTGTTTTGTTTACGTAAGATCACCTGATCTGACGCCCTTCGATTGTTTGCCTCTGGGGTACTGTTAAGCAACAGGTGTTCAAAAAACCGTGTGATACGGAGGTCGAAATGCGTTCACGCATTACTATGCGTATCCGCAGCATTTGACCACATCAAGTTTGATACCTCCATTTTACAAAGCGTACGTGAGAATGTTATTAGGCGTTGCAACAAATGTGTCGAGGTACAAGGTGGTCATATTGAACAGCGTTTCCGTGGCCGTCTAGAAGACATTATAATAAATTAATCCATTAAAATGCAAGTCGGTACTTAAGGTTTTGTGTGACAGACGCGGGGACTTTATTTTGTTTATGTAAAAGTGTTAAATGTACTTTTAACAATTATCAATTGTGCATAAAAATATCGTGTAAACCAACATTTTCAAAGATTCATTTGTTAAAGTGATAAACAACAGCTGACAAAGTCGTGAACTTGTATAGAAAAAATAGGTAGATAACCGGCGCGGCGCGGTCGGGTAGAACTTCTTCCTATTATTTGTGATTTCGTGTCATCGCTTCATGCAGAGGTATGATATCAGGATAACATTACAAATATTAATAATTAAATATTTATTTTTGTTTACAGTTTTTTATAAATGACTTTCTTTATTACGTATGTATACCGATTCTTAAAACGTAGGTAGAAGGAACCACAGGGTTTTTGTTACATATTGTATAATATATAATAAATATATCTTTCCCCCATTTCCCCACTGAAGTAGACCGAGGTTCAGTTTAAAAATCTGTATTTTTACCCAAGATATTTAAAATAATATTCATTTTTAAATAAAGAAGAAGAAAAATATAAAAATGGGGTTGAGTAAATTGTACTTTTCCGACCTGGGAATTGAACCCAAGACACCGGGGTCTTTTGCCGAGGTATATACCGCTCGACTACTCACTCGTAGTTGAATTCAAACTTCTTATGGGAGAGGTTTGTAATTCTGATCTGCAACCTTTTGTGTGATGAAAAATAAATGAATGATAAACACAATCTATACTATTCAATAATAACAAAAGCCTTTATTAGCTGACTATTTTTAACTTATATGCTATTCTTATAAAACAGACGTACCTATTCTTAAGTAAAATTTATATAGCAAAAAATATAAATCTGTTTTTATTCGCCATTTAGCAACCACTTTGGTCAGCCCCCTTATTCAGCTAATACCAACTTCATCGGCGAGCCGCTTCACGGAGGTCTCGGAGAGCTTACCTCTCATGTGATTAGTTGTATTAGCGACAGAGACAGAGCATAGAGGCCGCGACCTAACATCCTCGAGCTAGTGTCATTTTAGCTTACAGAATGGCACCCCAGGTTGTCTGTTGACATAGGCCTCCATGTTATTCAATAGTGATTATTAAATAATTTAAAAGCTTCCCTGTAAACAAAAGTTTCACTTTTATGGTGTATCTTTATGACATATCCTGGTTTTATTAGAGCGACTCGAGTAGTAGAGCTCTTAGTGCAGAGTTCGTCCGGGGAAGTACTACCACCTTACCCATTTCTGCCATAATATTAAATAGAAAGCCGACTTCACAAAAATAAACTATTCCAAAACAAACTAATACGCACTAAAAAGAAAAAAATAATTACTTTATTAGACTACTTAAAGTCAATCAAATTATTACGATAATATAATGTAGTTACAATTATTGTTATTTTTGGAGTCGATTTCAGCCAACGTAGGCTTGTAACTACATACATAGTTATAGGTGAGATGTGCTTGTGTCGCACGCGCGACTTTACCAGGCGAGAGGCGAGAGCGGGGCCGCGGCGGGAGGGGAGCTGTTCGTATTATTATTGCTAGGTATATTGTAGTGTTCCCTTGGCTGACACCGCCTCCAAAAATAACAATAATTGTAACTACATTATATTATCGTAATAATTTGATTGACTTTTAAGTAGTCTAATAAAGCAATTATTTTTAGTGCGTATTAGTTTGTTTTGGAATAGTTTGTTTTTGTTATGTCGGTTTTTTTTTTGTTAAAATTTTTGTTTATTCTTAGATTTTTAGTGAATCTGAAGTACACTAACATTTTTTTCTGAATATGGGTAGTCCTACTAAACGTGATACTTAAGGTGTATTATGTATGCCTACACATTTAAGGATTTTCCTCAATTTTCTCAGGATTCCATCATCAGGTCTTATTGTAATGATCATGGAACCATCTGTGAAGTCTACCTTTTATAAATCGAAATCGGTTGGCATGATATTGAGTTACTCGTTCATTTGTCGCACACATATCTACTTAATGCTAATTTTAGACTTATATGGTTTTCTCATGGATGCCATTGTCAAAACTGGACCAAATTGGAATGGGACCATTAGGGAAGCACCAGCTTTCAAATAAAGAAAGAATCATTAAAATCGCTTCGGCCAGTCGAAAGTTATGAGGTAACAAACATAAAAAAAGAAGAAAAATAATCATACAGACGAATTGAGAACCTCCTCCTTTTTTGAAGTCGGTTAGAAAGAGGAATATAAAACTTATATCTCTAACATTAATGACTTTGTTGGCCTGTGGCTTTGTTAAGCACTAAGTATACGTCTCTTGCAACAAGCGATCAGGAATGGAAGGATACAAATCGTTTTAAAGTGTTTTTTTCCATTTCCTGAGGAAAAGCAGGAATTACATTAAGTAGCCTCAATAAGCTTACATATAGTAAGTTATATAGTAAGGTAGTAGACTACATACAATTTGCGTTATATGTACTATTTGTGTGTACTCTCGATCGGATTAGAATTTTTCTAAGGAGCAGCAGTTCCAGCTGAGATTTAAAGTACCTAATAACTACAGTCAGATAAAAGCCTGCATCGTTATTTTATACTTTTCAGGGAAATAAGTTTTGGTGTCGGGTTTTCTTTGTTGTATTTTTAATTGGTTGTTAACTTCATTTTCTGGTTTTGGGTGGGTTTCGTGCGTTTAATACCTTTTGAAATTTGACATTGAACAAACTTAGGGACTTCAAACGTAGGGACATTATTTAGTCATTGTCAAAATACATGTTGTGGATTTAATATTATTTAAAGAAAATATTGTGATTTTTTATAGAAGTAATAAATTAAATTGAAGAATATTCTGAATACGCAGTCCGTTATAGTGATAAAGTGATATCCACATGAATTAATTACATATATTTTAACTGAGTACCTACCTATTAGGTTAGAATTATTCTTCGTTTGATTCATGATCACTGACCCAAATGATTTTAGAATAACGATATATTTTTACTAAACAAATCTTTTTCATGTACATTATAATACCCTTTCGAGCAATAAAAGTTTCTCTAAAGCGGTTCAGAATACGTCGAATAAGAACCATATTTTTTTGAAGTCGGTTAAAAATATATGCACTGAGCAGTATTTTAATGTATTCCAAATTAATTAAAATAGCAATGAAACATTTTGTTCGCACAACCGCGTCACCTCGTGTCCCTGGAGGGAAATGTTCAATATTGGTGATAAGCTCTGATGTCGTCGATAATAAATGGTTCGCGATATGCAATTCGGCTAATTCATTTCCATTTATTTGATTCCAGCTCTTAGTAGCGGCTCTACACGTGTGGCCTTCTTTCAAATATCCAAGAGCCGTGATAATTAATTGGCCAGTAAGAAATAAATAGTTTTTTATAATAATATTTTAATAGTTCTAATGTGGAAAGTACCTCGTTTAAAAACTAAAGTTAAATAGATTACTTAAATAATGACAATTTATTTGATTCAATTTTCAATTTTATAATTAAAAGGGCGTATTCACTTAAAAACCTACATCCCTCATTTTAGAACAATACTGAAAGAGATTTGTATTATAGAATATTTGTATCAAAATCCAAGGAAATCGGCCAAAAGGACCAAAATTCCTTTATTAAACTTCGTAACCTATATCTAAGTTAAGATATTTATACCTACATATTTAACAAAACTTGTATTAAAAAAGATTTTTCTTAGACATTATAATTCTAGCTCAAATAAAAGGCGAATAAAAACGAATTTATACTTTTATATTATTAACAATAAAGAAGGAGGTTAACTTAGATTTGTAGGTGAGAATAAAATGTTACCTTAAATACCTAATATATCATTAAAACACCTTCACTCCACAAGCGAGCCAGTGAAGCTGGCATCATCATATGTGCTGACTTTTTATTTATGTATTGTATTCATATTCCACCGTTATTCTATGCGTAGGGTACGAAGCTCTATATATACGCAGTGTCGTGGTATAAACGGTCCATTCATATCCGCAGTATTTCGATACGCACGGATAGAAAAAAAGAAACGAATTTAGGTACGATTTCTCGACGACAACTGGAAACTGATTTGTAAAGATATTTCATTGGCGTGCTTTATTTAACAGAAATAGCTTTTTCCGGTAGCCATTATTAATAGGTACATAGTGAAATGTAGTCTTTTGTAAATACTAGCTGCGCCCTGCGGCTTTGCCCGCTTTCAATCCTGGTTATAAACCTTCCTCTTTAATCACTCTATCTATTGGTGAAAACTGCATTAAAATCTGCTGCATAGTTTACGATTCTATAAAGGACATGCAGACAAACATTAATTTTTATATATATAAACCAATCTGTTCATATAATAGGTAGCAATAAGCAACTATTAAAAATATATATTTCTTCTTTTGCTCGTTTTCTTAAATAATAAGGCTTGGTCTTCCTTTATTAGCTTCAACAAAAATCTTTATTTTCTTTTACGTTAGATCTAGTTCTATCCTAACAACAGATCAATCACATAATCGCCCTCTTGTAATCATGAATATGACAATAGATTTAGTAAATACGAATAACGAAGTACAATACTTACGGATCCCCCTTTAAGATCGGCACCCAATTGTTTAACTCTCACGGATTCAATGTGAAAGCCTATTTCCTGATCCATTGATGGTTTGCGCACGGTCAGTGTATACTCGTAGCACCGTCAATGTATTACAAAATTTACAGCAACGTCGATTCCGAGAGCATTACACAATCACCGGCGTTCTTTGTTTTCATGCCCCGGTTAGCACCGACTCCAAAAATAATTAGTTGGATAGCTTAAATACATATTTGTGTAATAACATTTTTTCCATCCCTTCTGACATGATTTTGGGTTCTGCCCCCTTATTCAGCTAATACAAACTTCGTCTGCGAGCCGGCGCACGAAGGCCTCGGAGGGCTTACCTCTCACGTGATCGCGTAGTTTGCGAAAGAGAGAAAGCATAGAGGCCGTGACGAAACATCCTCGAGCTAGTATCATTTTCTTTACAGAATCGAGCCCCTGATCTTTCAATGAATTCGCAGTTTAGTGAGAAACACAGCAAAAGCCAATCATAATATTTGATTATTATCCAGGTATAGCTTAGAAAACGAAGTTTACATTTTAGCAACCAAACGTTTATTTTAGACCTTAGATGCATATTCTATGCTATCCGGTAAACCGGATCCGGTAATCCAGTAGATCCGGCATGGATCGAATACGTAATACACGTAATCATTAAACATACCTATACGTTAATTTGATCTGCCTGGCCGCTTTATACCTGGGCCAGACGAAGTAGTCGGAAATGCGAATATATCCACCTTTGGAGGAACTTTTCGCAGTTATTTTCTTAAATTTTACTCTACAATGTGCATCTTTTTATAATAAGATTTTGATCGATCGGTATTTATATTTGATATTTAGGATTAATATTATATTATTACAGCAAGAACGAAGTGCACGTTTTATTTTCACCTATAATAATAACTTTAACAAAAATACCGCAAACATTTTAATTTGTTTATTCGAATAAGGTATTTGTATTAGTAGCAAGCACAAGGTCTTCATTCTAATCCTCAATCCGTATCCTTTCCACAACCAAGCCGTCCATCAATAACCGCAACAGGCTTAGGTAATTACAACAAGATTATGCTTTATTACGTAAGCATTCACGCTTTGTTAATATATAATTAATTGAATTCTACAAACCAATTCTAAACACGATATTGATTTGCTTTGAATTCCAATGTGTCTCGCGTGTGTGCCATAATTAGGGATCTAATTAATGGGGATTCACGTTTACCTCTAATTTTAACTTAGTTATTAATTTGTCCAAATACTTTATACCATTGAAATGGGGTTTCGAATAATATATTTACGAGAATGTTATCAAAAACGAAGTAATGGTAGTGGCGTGGCAATTTGAAAGAATGAGGATAAAATTATTTTTACGTAATAAGCCTTTATCAGGATATGAGTCTTTACTTAAAGCCACGCTCTCCAACCACTCTTGTAATTATGGTAAAAATGTACCAAGTATTCATTTTGTTTTGTATTATTCTTATCAAAAATAAATAATAAATATCCCAAGAAATTCTTCACACATGGTTACCTGATCTCAAGTTAAGCAGAGTGTACTGCTTGTAGTATGGCTACCAGGTAACTGATATACTACGTATATTACTTTTTTAAATACATACTTATATAGATATTTACACCCAGACACAGAACAAATAGACATGTTCATGCACACAAATGTTTGTCCTGGGTGTGAATCGAACCCGCGACCTTCGGTTTGGCAGTCAGGGTCTCTAACCACCAAGGCAACTAATATCAAGAACAATGCTTTCAAGCGTTCTGTAATTGGTAGTTGTAGTATTTTATCATAATAAGTGTATATTTCCAGTTCAGTAGGGCAAACCGAAAATAGGTTTTATGAAATGAGATCTAGAATAATTTATTTATAAATCTGATACAGGTATTGCTTATACATCATTGGAAAAACCTAATTTACAAAATGTTTTAATAGAAAGGTTCTCGCATGGCCCAGTTGTATAAAAGTTTAATAATAGAAGATCCCGATAGCTAACTTTCCACGGGTTACGACGTTTATTCGCGAACTCAGTCCGTGGCAAAATAAAATCAACTGACTTGACGGCCTAGAGCTACTGACCGGCGACTTCTCCAGTAGATATCTCATAGCATTATTATAAAGTACCTTCTTTATATCAGTATAAAGTACCTATTAGTTTGAAAGCTTCTTAATTATGTATAACTGATTGGCTGATTGGTTTAATGACTCACAGTCTAATATAATGTGAACGAAAAACATTCAGGGGTTACAGTTGGGGGTTGATTTTCTAAAGTATTTTACGATATTCAACATCAATGAAAATGTGGAGCCGCTGCTGATGATTGGTACAATTATTATTAGGTTATCTTTTACTATTTAATTCAAACAGAAAATTAAAAATATTAATAAAATAAACACTTTATATTTCAATATGATGAATGCCTCAGTTTTCAGTTTATCTACCATATCCAGGATACGGCCTAGAAGTTTGGATCTAAATCTTATAAGCAGTTGTAAATCCAGAAGGTAATATCCATACTGTGGCGTTCGGCTTAGGCAACTAAATATCTTCGAAAGTAAACTTAACTATAGAATAATATGTAGATTAGTAATTAAATTAGCATGAAGGTATTTGCGTGAATTAAACATACAACACACTGTGACAAATAGCATTAGAGAAATTAAATAAAGCTGAATATAGAGTTCTAAGTAATAATTAGGCAAAAAGATCGAGCAGGTAGGGGAAAATTGACAATTCGTAACACGCGCAGGGCACACGGGCGTCTGAATCGGCTCGCCGGCCACCAAATAAGATCACTTAAATTCCAGACCCGTAGCCTTACACCCAGATAGCACTACCAGTTACTTCTGTTACGTATATGAACCCCACACACACAGTAATTACACAAAAGAAACGGAACTAAGGGAAACGTTTAAACATTGCCTTCGGTGGCTATTAGATCCTGCGGAATAAACTCAGAATTACTTAAATATACTGTACCTGCCAGCTATGTTATTAAGTTTAGTAGCCGTTGGGGCAACGGAGGCAGTGTTCACTCTCTGCGGACGAAGTTAGTTCTCACCTTTACGCTCACTCTTTAATAGTAACGAGGAAATAATGATACCCCGGAAAGGAGGTATTCAAATTAAAATTATCGTAGGTATTTTCGCTGGTTTTAGCTAGGGCGTGCGAGGATAATTACAATAGCGGTTGGTGGTCTGAGAACTGACTCGAGGCGTTTGATATAAAATAAACCTGTTGAATATTTCCATCCGATTTGATTTATAATATCACTTATTATCCTCCATGGTTTTATCCGCGTTCCAGAAGGATGTTACGTTTTCCAAGGAAACAATGCTATGCTATGTGTTATCCAGGTTATAATCTATCTATGTGCCAAGTTTCATTTAAATCCGTTTAGTAGTTTTTGAAAGAGTAACGAACATCTATCGATCCATCCATCCTCAAAAACTTTCACGATTATAATATTACTAGTATGAAGTCAAAACTAAAACAACAATTTCACCATCAGTTCATACTAAAAAAGAATAAAACAGTATAGGTATGTAGTATACTAGTTATCTGGCTACTATAAATAAATAAATAATAAATAAATATCCTGGGACATTCTTTTACACACGGCCATCTGATCCCAAACTAAGCAGAACTTGTACTATGGAAACCAGATAACTGATATACTACATATACTACTTTTTATTTTTCTAAATACATACATATATAGATATTTACACCCAGACACAGAACAAACAGACATGTTCATGCACACAAATGTTTGTCCTGGGTGGGAATCGAACCCGCGACCTTCGACTTGGCAGTCAGGGTCGCTAACCACCAAGCCAATTGGCCTGACTATAATACCTCCAAGCTCTGCTTTATTTGGGATCAGATAACCGTATGTGAAGAATGTCCCAGGATATTTATTTAGTTCAGTAAGAAAATACTTACTACATATACTTTTGCCAATGGTAATTACATAGACAGGAAAGTATTATGTTTGGGGATTGGTAGATTACTAACGCTTAACATGGTGAAGAGCTTATGTAGCATTAATATCGTTTTATGTAAGTTCTGTATCAATAACGAACAATCAGATCAGCGGAAAACTTTGCCCATTGGCTTCAAAGTTGAGCATTAAATCAGACCATAAGTAATCTCTGTTTTTTGGTGTTTGTAAGAAAAATAAAAGATTAGTCCCTTGGTATATTTAAAAGATGTGCGGTATGATTAGTTTTATTTATTTATTCCTTGAGGAACACCTACAACAAACATGTGAATTATATACATACAATATTAAAATTATTAGTATGGTTCTGGTATGTATGTCTCTTACACATCGTCCACAATATTCACAGAACTGAGACTACACTTAAATTTGAAAATAATAACAATATATTAATAAACGAGACTAGACATTAAACTATATATATAGGAAAACAAAAAAAAATATATATAAAACAAAAATATTTGTTTAAGTTTTGTGTAATTTTAACACCGCCGTTTCTTACGACGTAGGAAACACTTTAATAAAATAGACAAGGAAAGATTTATTTTACTGGTTAGTAAATTTTAAGAAGTTTATTCAAATCAAATTTTCAACTCTGAAAGTTTTTAAATAAAATAAAAATGTTTTTTTTTGTTAAACAAGTATTCACAAATTAAATTCAAATCGGGTTTTCTCTGCTATATTTTAATAATAAAGGAAACACCTTTATTTTTATAAAAAAATCTCAGTTATAATTTCCATTTAATTGCAATATACTTTAATTTTTATTAAGATAAAGACTTCATAATGTTTGTTTAAAGTCAACATTATATTATTTTTGCTAAATAAAACTCATAGCAAACTTGGTTGTAAACTTAGCTTGTAAAACTGTACATTTACAAATTAAAAAACTAAAAGGAATATGCACTGCTTGCTTTTAATAAACTTTTAAGCTTTGGAATTTCCTTGATTTTAGTTTTACCATTGAAATACCTACAATATTTAAGCAACTGTATTGAAAAATCTTAAACTCAAAAACCTACACCAAAAAGTTTACATTCTTGGTGAAACTATTTCAGCCAGCATTTTTTAATGTTACAAAGTTTAAGTACTTTCAAAAGGAAAATATTAAATTGAAATTGAAGTAAGACAATTATGAAGGAATTGCAGGAAGTAGTCTTTGCTGGAAATGTTTTGGAGAGCGGCGTGCAACAGTGATTCCATCCGTGGTACGACTAACTTCGTTGGTTTATTGTCTTCGTTTGAATTAAAAAAGTTTCACTCAAGTTGCGTCTTAATACTTTGAGCACATATTTACTTACCTTGTGAACGTGGAGCTTGTTGGACTGGTAACATATTATAAGTTATTAATGTTTTAAGATATTTTTATATGAAGGAGTAGATTTAATCTATTCCTTAAGTTTTTTTTTATACAACGTATTACAAAATACCTCGTAAAAATATAATTATTTATCAAAACCAACAACCCTAGTAAGCTGTCATGTCAGGGAACCAGATTATTTAACAGAAAGGCCTACGTATCTGTTTTACCTAATAATTGTCTACTTTAATTCTTTTTCTATTTTTCATTCCTTAACATCAGTTTTTTATTTTTTTGGGATATGTTATACAGGATTACTACGGTTCTTAAATATTGTGAATAGACTCGTTATAAGGCCCCATTTAACTTATTTCGGCTTTACGGGTAGTTTTGTAACATCGTGTATAATAATATGATAATGCATATAAAGAAATAGAAAAAAAAAGAAATTTAAAACTCTACTAAACTACTTAAAATTAACTAATAAATCTATTTATGGTACCTATTTTATATTTTTTAAAGGCTATAGTTACATTTTTGTCAGTGCTTCCTGCACAGAGTATCGACCGCTACAAAACTGCGCGTGCTATTTATACTCTGTATTAGAGGCGAGGACTAAGCTTTGACAGTTGAGTTGTGACTTTATAGCCATCTGGCTAGCTAGGCACTGACGTAGTGACAAGTGGGTAGGTAGGGACGACGTGAATAGCTGCAACTTGTCAAGCAAAGTTAGTATGTGTATGAACCTATATCAAACCATAATTGATGTAAAATCTACTATTGGAAGGTTTTGAAATTGTGATTGCAACCTTTTTGTGTAATGAAAAATAAACAAATGATAAACATTATCTATGCTATTAAAAATGATTGATGAATAATTAAAATGTCTCCCTGTAATACAAAAGTTTCACGTCTATGTTTTCTATGACGTGCTACCTCGCCGCCGGACAGAAAGTTCTCTTTACTGTCCGGTCTTATACGTCCTGATGATGCTTCGTGTAGAAGCGAAACACGTGCCGATTTCCTGTTGAGTTTCCTTGTTTGGGACTTGACAGAGAAGGTAATACAGCGGAATTTGTTACTAGATATTTGTTTTCTATATAATCTTCTATCTTTTATTTTATTTATTTATTTATTTCTTGTGTCTTTTCGACGTTTAGACGTTTGAAAACTTATATTGAATAGAAATACTTACATAATATATTTTTTGCACATCATGTAAATTATATGTCTGTTCAAAATTGTATGTGTTAGAATTTAGACATGCTACAACATATATACTTTTCACATTTCCGTCGCTAATATTTTTAATTTATTCACTCTTAAATAAATCACGTATAGAATTGCGGTGATTGTGGTAACGTGTGTCTAAACGTGCTTTGTGGTGAAATCAGCTACTCAATTTTAATACGAAAGTAATACAGATATCAAATAACGTCTATGTAGGTACCTATGTGATTAGTGTGCTTTATAATTTTCTATAATATTTTTTTGAAGCGGTATTCGTAGAATATAGAATAATTGTTCCGAGTGGCTTATGTAGTCAAAATACTAGCAGAACAGAGCCGTCTTTTTTGTTCTTTCATGAGCGATGCAGCTTTATGCTGAGAGGACCAATTGATCCAGTGCAACTGTTACATATTTTTCAGTCAAAATACATTTCAACTGTCTAAGCAAAAGACTATTGGGGCAACATACATACACCTCTTAAGCTAAGCCCACAAAGGTATTGGCTCAGTATTATTGTTAGAAAAATAAACAAGCTATTTGTGGTGTCATCGTCCTTATAATAACAAATTAGGTTGCCCTACAAGAAGAACGTACACTAGCCTAAGTTATATAGGTATATAACGTAATATTAGGCTAGGTAACCTACATATGTGTCTTCTATTTATGCTGATATTTCAGCTATTACTTCCTTCTCCCTCAATCAGTACCTACTTTGGTCTTCGACAGACCCCAGAAGGAGAAGTTGTAGCACGCTTACTCAAAAAGTACCTATTCACTCTGGCCTTGAATATATCCAGGATAAAGGTGTCAAGAAACACAGACCCCGAAGAGAGTTCGTATAAGGAGTAAAGAGCGAAACGTTGTGTTTGTATAAACGGGATGTCTAGATATAAGCTTTTAACAGCGTATTTGTTTTTCAATTTAGTATCAATAAAGCTCAACAACTCAATTATACTAGCTAAAAGGGCAAACAATGACTAAAAAGGATCGTGAAATAAAATTAGTGGAGCTAAGTGGCATTTTGCCGAGGACGCATCAGCGGCCCGCCACGACATAACACAACAAAACAAAGCTTTGTTTTGTCCACCACAACAGACCACCGGCGACCGCTTATTGCACATTGTTTCAGCAGCTTCCATTCAAAATGTCGCATGCGGTTTTTCAAGCACCAGGAGAGCAGGGTGTGTCGTAATTAGTTAAACTGTTAACAAAAGTTTTAAATAGAATATTTACAGTAGTGAGTTTATAGTTCATTATTCTGCAAACATTATAAAAACTAAATCAGTATTAACGATAATATAATCCATTCGCTATAAAGACTAACAAGAAAGCCAAGCCTTACTTACTTACTAAATGGTTTATAAAATCCTAATTCCTACTAATGCTATGCATCCTATACATACCCTTCTAATATTATAAATCCAAATGGATGATGGTTACTCTTTCACGCAAAGACTTCATGGCGGATTTGAAAGAAACTTGGCACATTTATCGTTTATATCCTAGAACATTTTATACAATAAAATACCACATCAGTCGGGAACGCATTTCAAGCCACGTGGGCCAGCTAGTATTTAAATAAACAGACAAAACCATCAAACACGACGGCAGTTAACTTGTATAATCACAATTACACTAAAATCATTATTATTAACATAGGTGAATACCATAATGCAGATTGTAGTGTACACATTATTATGTCCAAATGAATTTATCAAATAATTATTATGATTGTAGTCCAAATGAATACAGAAGGAATACATCAATTCAATGTCATAATTAAACACATGTATTTGATTGGATTCATCACGATTGAAAATTATTATTATACTAGCTGTCCCCCGCGGTTTTACCCGCGTTCCCAAGAGATGTCACGTTCTCCCGGGATAAAAAGTAACCTATATGCTATTCCAGGATATGCTTTATCTATGTGCCAAGTTGCACGTTTGGTAGTTCTTGCGTGAAAGAGTAACAAACATCCATACATACAAACTTTCGCATTTATATTTAACAAATTCTTATGTGATTTATTAATAATGTCACAAGGTATCCTTTGACCCAAATATAAAGCTCTTAAGGAAACTAAGTAATCCCTTTAGTGATCGATTGATGGGAGAAGCGCTGAAATACAATTGGACGTTTGAGTTTAAAGCTAACCGTTGGCATCGAGTACCTACAAGTTGTAAAACGTTTCCAATCAAGCGTAGTCTACTAGGAAACAGCTCAGTCCGAGCTCAGTTCTCTAGCGATTTTGTGCACACAGTTAAACAAAGGTACTCGATTGTGACTTCTACTACAGTGCTATGAACTGTGACAAATTTGTTGCATATAGACTTTTGCACACATACAATGCATAAAGACTTAATACTATCGGATTGAGGGTAAAATGTAATGTATTTAAAAAAGAAATCATTACTCTGAAAGTGTTCATAAAAAAGTTTCTCTGTAAAAACCATTCTTAAAATAAGTTTTGTTAAAGTCGAGCTCGACGGGTTGCCACTGCCACTACTGACGCAGCGCGGCCGTGACTTACCAATAATCATTAATTTCCCATGGTCTGTTTCAGACTTTAAGACTTTCTTTGGCGAAATCGCAATCCCTTGTTGTTACACGATTCGTTTTTCGGTTCATTAGATACATGGGCCAGATTATAAGGGTAAATAATTAAAACTAAAACCTCCTATATCTCACACAAGAATACTTGGGTAAAGCTGTCCATAATTTCCTATTCTGTGATATAATGGTAGGTACTTTGTTTTTTGACTAGTGAGTAATGCGACAATATACATCCAATTGAAATTTTGTAATCACAAAGTTTCTCTTTGTTTCTAAAACGTACATTTTAGAAAATTCATACAAGACCGGATTGCTCATAAATCCTTGTGCATTTGTTATTATAATTTCTAACCGCATATAAGAATTATTACTAAAATATACTTGTAAGCGAGTTTACAGATAATACATCTCAGTATGCAGTTTTAGCTTTCAACATTAAGTTTTGCTTTAGTTTGAGACGTGGGGAAATCTCTCGCGAGTGCTTACTTATTCCATTTACTATCGGAAAGGCGTGTTAGCGCGAAGAGCAGTTTCTCAAGATGGTAATATTGTTTTAAAATAGTATTCGAAGACAAGTTACCTGTCTTTTGGAAATAATTTTCATTTTAAGACTGTTCTTATGTTATTAATTATAATGTTTCGCAATACCTGGTTCTGAAAACAGTAATAAATATAGATGAATGAGAAATGAATAGAGAAATGTAGATGACGGGCCAGATGGCTTGGTGGTCCTGATTGCCACGCTGCAAGTCGTGGGTTTGATTCACGCCCAGGACAAATATTTGTGCTCATGATCATGTCTGTTTCAGGTCTGTGTCAGGAAGCAAATAGGTATTTAAGTATGAATTTAAAAGCAGGAAAAAGTTATTACAATCAAATATTTTGATGCGGTGGTAGGACATCTTAGATCTTGCTAATATTCCTTGGCTTCCTTTCAATATATCAATGGATGGGACTTAAACAAATATGTACGGGAAAATTGTATATTTTAGCAAAAATCGATTTCGCCGCAAATGGCGTCGTATAGTTACGCAGAGGATATTAATGGAATCACTAGATTGTGGAACAGTAGAATTTACAACCGTCACAGTAAATAAAACCACGTTTTTATGTGATATAAAATATATAATACAAAATAAATGTTGGTTGTACGCGTTTACGTACTACGTTTGTGTTACGTAACATTATTGTAATCAGATTCTATATGAAACAGCCGCGATGGAAATGTGGATTTGCAAAATACTATATATAATACATAACAATAAATAAAGACATAATTCCTACTAATATTATAAATGTGAATGTAAATTTGTTTGTTACGCTTTCACGCGACAACTACTTATCCGATCATTTTTTTTTTTTTTTTTTATGCTACTTGGGCCGACAAACAAGCAGACGGTCCACCTGATGGTAAGTGGTCACCGCCGCCTATGGACATTTGCAACACTAGGAGCATCGCCAATGCGTTGTCGACCCTGAGACGTGAAGTTGTTAAGTCTCATGTGCCGGTAATTTCACCGGCCCCCTTACCTTTCTAACCGAAACACAGTAATACAATAGCACTACTGCTTCACGGCGGAAATGGGTAAGGTGGTAGTACTTCCCCGGACGAACTCTGCACTAAGAGCTCTACTACTCTGAAAATCATGATCATCATGAAACTTTATGCACATATGCTTGGAGGTATTAGAAGTTACATAGAATACTTTTATCCCAAAAACATGTTTATTTATGACAGCTAGTAATAAATAAATAAATAAAACAACTGTAATTTTTTTTGAACATGGCAGAACTGTAAATGTTGTACACCCCTATTATAGGTATACACATCAGATGCAAGTCATGGAGTGCCTATCTTCTAGCCTACTTATAAGTATTAATGAGTATACTGTCAGTGTGTCTATAAATAAATAAATAAATATCCTGGGATATTCTTTACAGACGTTATACAAGCCAACTAGCCCGTCAATCCAATTTAAAAAGAATAAATAGACACATTAGTGCGCAACTGAATGAATATCTTGTTAAAAATAACCTATTATCACACTAATCGAATCCACAGGTATTATAAATAATAATAATTATTATTATTTGAGAAGGCAACACAGAAACCCAATAGTGTTAGGAAGATCTTAAACTAAATTAGTTGAGTTTACATAAATAAAGAGCATTTAAGTTTATTTTGTTTACAAGTTACGTACAATAATCGATGGTATATCTAGTATCACAGCTTGCTCGAAACATAGCCTGGGTTTGCCACAATTGCATTACCTTAATCACAGTATTGGTCCGAAGGGGGTAGTTTATACGCTGCCTATTGCCTTCCACGATGTAGCCACTCCCAAACACGTTGCACACGTGATGTTTGTTGTTAATTTCATGATACAGAATGACTATCAAACAACGAAAGCTTTTTTTTTATTAATAATACCTAGTATAATACGAGAAATTCATATTTAGTTTCGACAAACCCTTTATTTACTATCAAAATTGTATAACAAATCGCATTTACAATACAAAATGATAAAATAATATTTAAGCTCAAATAACATTGTCATTTCGTATTGAAAATGCGTTTTATTATTTAAAATGGACTTCGAACTCATAATTATTACGCTTCAATAATTCATAAGATCAGGTAGTCGCGACTGTAGTAGGTAGTAGACTGTAAATTTATTCACTGTTTTGAATAATTTAAATCATTTGATAAGGCATTTAAAATAGCAATTCGGGGTCGTCTGCAATTAGCCAGAAATTTCTATAAGCTCTGGCCGCAACTTTGTTCCGGGCGTCCAAACTGATCAAGTCGGCGGTGGCACGTCGCGAGTTCCTAACACTCATTAATTTCTTTGAAGTCTCGCCGCCGACCGACAACTTCCTTGGCTCTTTCTCTCTAACAATTATTAAGAAATTACTTCTGCTTCATTATTGTGCGAATACACACATGTACCGTAACACTCGTTAACGCCGTTTCCGATCTAACACGTCGCCACTTGATTGAATGTTCTTGTTTGGATTTGCTAAGGTTGCCTCGTTATGTTCTGGTGTAAAAACTTAATTAACTGATTATCCTTAATATTGCAAATAAAGCTAATCAAGTATAGGAAAATGTTTTATAGAATAGGATATTATAAAATATTGTATATATTATGTATTTTGTTGTAACAGACTAGGACAGATCATAGTTTTTTGTCAATATAGTAAACCCTGGTTTTTGGGTTATCGTGGGGTTCCGTATCCGAATGGGACCCTATTACTAAGCTTCCGCTATCCGTCTGTCTGTTAGCGGGCTGTATCTTAAGAACCATAATCGTTTAATAGTAAAAAAAATCACAGAGTGTGTACTATGCCGCCGTAATTGCAAATTAAAAATAAAATAAAGTCAAAAATTAATGGTCCCAAAACAATAAACCTGTTTTTTCAGCATTTTTTTAAATATTGTACGGAAGTCTTTGTCGATTTTTTATAATATATAAATAACATTACTTACAACACTTTCGGCTATTTGAAGTAAAAAATAGAAAATTCAATATCGAGGTCCAAGTTCGAGTAGAACTGCTGGTGGCTTGTTAGTTGTTTGCAGCACTATACTAAACTTTTAATCGTATCAACTCGACTTTCCAATCAGTCTAACCTACGTTCCATACTGAACTTGGTCGACGAGAGGATAATAATACAGCCATTTTGAAGGGCCAGTTGACTTGGTTGGAGACACTGACTGCCACGCCGCAGGTCGTGGATTGGGTTCCTGCCTAGGACAAACATTCGTGTGCATGAAAAAGTCTTTTTAATCTATGTCTGGATGTAAATATCTTGTAAGTTTGTACTTAAGAAAGTAGAATATCTTTTGTCTAGTTTCCATATAATAAGCTCTGTTTAGTTTGAGATCAGATGGCCGTGTGTAATAGGCTGTCCCAGGATATTTTTTTTTTACCGTTAGGTAATTACAAGGGAACAAATAATAATTATGTTGTAAGGTACTTGGTAAATCTTTATTTTTATTTCGATGCCTTTATACATTCATCATCGATGCATTTATAGATTAAGACAACCCCCATCAGTATCCATTGAGTTCCTATTTGGTTTCGGGGATTCCATTGCAAGATGCTCCAATCCTTTAGCCCGACGAGTGAACAAATTATTTATAAAGATAAAGAATTTATAAAAAAAAGACTAAAAGGGCAGATGATGCTTTAAAAACTCCATAAATCATGCATGCATCAAGCGAATTATGATCTTCAAGTATTACTTTAATTAGATACCTAACATTTAACTCGGTATAATATAGATCAATAGCTCAGATTCAGTGGTAATGGGAACTAATACTTGGTAGATTAGTCCAAAAAGTGAATAAAATAAAATTTATTAAATTTTAATTACGGATGGTTTAACTATTTATTTTGAAGTATTGGTCACTCTTTAATACCAATTAAACAACGCATCTTTAGTGATAGTACCTACTCGAGCCATAAAAATATCCACTTAAAAATATTATATGGAAGTCTGGTGGATTAAAGTAAATTCCAAAAGAAAACTGAGGCTTACATTGCTAACTTTTACGTTCATTGCATTTCCCGGGGAAAGCTATGCCACAGCTTCCGAATGTTACTTTTTAATTTTTACCCATTGCCATTTTGAAACATTTCAGTAACCATGAATAATTGAACATTCAATGCTTTTAACTCTGTAGGTACTTTTGAAAGAGGCCTTGTTACCGGTACATTTTAATTTGGTCTCACAATTTTGATGTTGGCCTTAATATAGGCTTGGTTGTTTTAAAATTTATGAAGTTATCGATGAAGGACACCCACGCTATGTTTGCGGCGGTGAAGCTAATATAATAAATAGTTGCATACTAGCACTTATGGATTGAATGGGCTAATGCCATCCCTCTTACAATAATTCATGCAAAATTACAATTTCAAATACAGGTATTATTTATTAATATATGTATATTTTTTTTATTTTATTCTATCAAGCATCTAAGCGAAGTGAATATTTCGACCTATCTATATATATATTATAAAAATGTTATGTTGATATGTGTACGCTTCAGAAACTCAAAAAGTTCTGCACCGATCGAGCTGAAATTTTAGCATGATATATAATTCGCATCGAGGATTGTTTTTATAATTTTTTTGCATCAGGCAAATATCCGCGACAATCTTTGTTTTGTTTCTCATTTCTCAACCATTCAATCACAATGTGCCACAGCGAAGCGTGGCAGGGTACAGCTAGTAAACTAATATAATGACAATTCAGTCAAAATAGTTGTTTCAAAAGTCAGCTGGAGGAATCACATTGGCACTAGACCACCAAAAACTGACCATTTCTTTTCAAGGAGTATCTTTTCGTTTAGAGCCATGTCTCGGTGGTAAGCGAGGGTCCAGTCAACAAGATGAGCGCTTACGATTTAAATAATTTATTTTTCGTTGCATGTGACAATGCGGATCATTACTCTTTTCTTTTCAGCTACGAAGGCATGCTTCAACACGTATGTAGTAGCTCTGGCGATAATTCAGTTGTGTGGCACTCATTTACCAAATTAATTCACTTGCACTTTAATACACAAATAGACCATATCGTTTAGATGCTAAACTTGTAGATGGAGTATCAGTTTTCACAATAGCTTTGATTTTTCGTTGTCGAGCATAATTTTCGGGTGACCGCTGGATCCATTCTTCAGAATAACATTTCCAGAACGGAAACCTTGAAACCATTATCGTGCCGTGCGTTCATTTGTGGTGTTCGCTTCCTAAACGTCGTTGAGATTACGTTCCATTTGCGCTACGTTACTACCACGACTAAACACGTATTTTTTTAAATGTGGTGACAAAATGGATTAAAATGTTTTAAAAAAACACTAACCAACAAATAAATTTATTTGAAATTAGAATTCACCGCCAACAGTAGATAAATTACGTTTGAAGCGGTCAGTGCTATAAAACGGCAACTTCATAAGTAAATATATCCTAAGATATTTCATAGCCGCGAACTGAGAAAGGGCGACCATTATATCTTCTTGTTTTCTTTGAAACAAGAAGGTGTATTAATAATGCAGATCCCATATTAAGGTTTATTTTCCTTTAATTATACCGTAAATTAAACGTAAACTGAACAACATTACACATGTGTGTTGCGACTAAAGAACCGTAATGCGTTTTGTGAAGCGACGGGAATACTCGTGCTCGTACATAGCCGTATCTTCAGGGAAATAAATTAATTACACAAACAGAGTTGTAGGTATCGCGGCGTATGTATGTCGCACGACTTCGCGACAACTTAAAGCTTGTACTCATGACGTACTCTGAGCAATGAAGTTAGACATAATTGAGACGTCGCAATGCCCCGCGGGCGCACATCCTGGTAACGAGCCTCGCACCTCGCATACGAAATTCTGACTCGCCGCCGCCGCGCGCCGCCGCTTACCGAGCCCGCCTTGTTTGCACAACAACAAATTTGTGTTACCCACATTGCCCATATTGTAAGAACTTGTTACATAAACGGCGTAAGTACTTGTAGGTAACATTTTGCTTAAAAAATGTGACAGCTTAAACATTTTAGCTTATATCAGGAAAATTTTATATGACAGAGCTTGATACTTCGTCAGGTTAAATCGAAACATGAAAACCTTTGTTATAATGTTCCATAGTAATTATTTTATCCTTAAGAATTAATAAAAAAAAATGAGAATATAATATTTTCCACTATTATTTGATTATATTTAATATTTATAATAACTACATGATTCCAAAAAAGAAATGTTAAGGTAACTTAACGGTAATTCAGTTGGTGCTAATATGACGATATTAACCCACCAGACTTGACTAAAAGCATTCTTAAATGCAAGCGAAAAGATAGTGTGGTAGCCGGGTCGGCAGTTACTAATGGCTATAAGGGATATAACTTAACGCTACATTAATTATATTAATCTGAGTGGAAGTTCATTTTCATGAGTATATCACGGTTTCACTTAAATGGTTATATTGCGTCAAATCTCCGTACACAATCTTGTTGGTTTAAGTGCGGAAAATTTGAGTTGGGTTGCATTGTGGGGACCGGGAGCGGTGTGGTGGACGTGCGCCAATCTCTCCGGTTATTTGCCCACCACTTGCCCCCCTGCGAGATTATAACCCGAGCCAGTGATCTCTCTGACATCGCATCTCAAACCATTAGGCCGTACTTAATTCCACATTCTATTTGTGCTAAAAACTACGAGTATCGCATTCGGTAACTTTCCACAGTGGAAACAAAATTTTGAAGCTACTTTTGATGTTCCTTTTATTGAAAGAACTTTTGAATTCTCTTTTGATTTAGTATTATTTTGTTACTTTGAGATGGTGGGTTCTGAATTGTTCAGTACGCGTACTATTTTTATGTAAGCTTATGAATACTTATTGAGGATATTTATTTTTATTTTACATTGCTTTTATATACTTTGCTGAGTACCTCTGAAGGAGCAGTCTACTTTAACTCGTTCCTTTGTTTTCTTGACATTTTATTTTTCTCCTCTGAGACACAAAGCATAATTTTACTTTTACTTTAGTTAGTAGTACAGTAGCAGCAGCACAGATCCTTTATAAAACCCAAGTACAATAGAACTATTCACAATGTGGAAAGAAAAACTAAACTTGTCCACGTGATTTGTCGAATCGAGTTTTTGTATAAACCACTAACCAGAGAGACCACTAACGATTAGAAGACGCATTGAAACGCGTGCCGGTAACAGCTAGTAACAAATAAAATCTAAAATACCTATAATACAGTTCGTAGAATTGACGAACGCATAAAAATCTCGTTGGCTTATTGTTTGCTTTAAAGGTTGCGTGCCGTGAAGCATCATTTATCAATGTATCACAAATTCTTGTGGTGCAAAAAACATATAATATTTGTAAAATTTTGGTTTTCTTTCTTTATTCATAAAACCTTCAAATTAACTATAAATTAAATGCGCATTAATTTAAACAAGAGCAACCCTTTACAGAAATACAAATAATAAACGGAAAGTATGTATAAATACCAAACTCAAACAGAGTGGCTCTACTCACAAAATTATTTCGTAGAAAGTTTCACAAGAGTCACGAAGCCTTTAGCTGATTACAGTCAGTTTTGTTGTAAAATTTTGAATTTGTTACGTAAATTGTGTGTGTTATACTGGTTAACTTTCATTTGTATATTAGACTCCGTGTTATGTTAATGTTTCAAATTATAACACATACAATTCCGCGAAACGATTTTAAGTTTGATGACTTAGTTATAAAATTGATTCGAAAAGTTATAAATTAATCCGGCCGGAGAACACCAAATCAAATTTCATGGTTTCATTCTAGATAAACTTCGCGCTCCGTTAAATTAATACGTCGTAAGGCTGACGACCTTGTTTGAGGATTTCACCCAAACATTCAAATTAATATTAGAGCCATCCGCTACTGTAGGATTTAATCCACTAGAACAATAACATTGTTAACATTTCATCGTCCTCGGTTAGCAGTACGTCTGCAATATTTAGTACTGCTTAATTAATTAAATTAAGCCGCCCGTTGAGGAGTAGGTGCCATTATTATGATTAATAATGTACACATAAGGAGGGAAGGCGCTTCAACACTCGCTACGTGAGTTCTAGGCTCTCCGTCGCGGCCGACAGCCAAGTGCCAACATACACATTCAGCCAACATTCGCTTGGCTTGTAACTAATATGTTATAAGTATTTTTGCAATTTTGTCTCCCACGCTGTTAATATTATAGATATATTTAAAAAAAAAAATGTTTAAATTTGATTTATGTATAGTATTTCTCAAATGACAGTCTAACTAAAGCATTTCAATAAGACAAATGATTTCAACTCGGTATTCATCCACTTCTCTAGGTCCGATCAGTCTACGCTCATCCAAGGATCTATTTAGCAACTGACTAAGTCTTGAATATTTATATCACTAAGCTGAATGAGAAAAACATTTCCTTTGTAATTTGTTCATCCATATTTTGTATTGAGTCAAACTAGGTTACTAGCAGGAAGATCTTATTAATCACTACTGCCTAGAGTCAGCAATACGGGGAGATAATCAATGTGAACCCGCCATTTCACACTTTTTTTTAATAACCCTTGTCGTTGTACCGAAATTGTTGTGTGCTCCCTTCATAGTACTTCAGAGCCCTCAGCGCTCACCAAATTATTCGTGTAAAGGCATAAATGTCATGTGAGGCAAAAACACGCTCATACGAGTCAATTAAGGGGAAGGAAAAACAAACCAATAGAAAAGTCTTAGTAAGTCAGGCTCCTTAGGTCGTAATCCCTGTTTCCATGTTTCCGCGGGTCATTAGTGCTTATTTTTTTTAATGGAGCGTGTCATCTCGTAGATGATCGAGGTGTTTCAAACGAAGAGGTGTGGTACTAGAAAATCAACTAGAATACCCTACCGATGGTAGAACACCCGCGAGGGGGCGATTGTGGGCCTCTGGGTCTACGTCTATACAATGGCTTTGTAATTTTAACTATGCGATATGTGTCGATCGATTAAGGTGGGCTTTTTGTCTACGGCCAGTTAATCAAGTTGGTAGGTTACAACTTACGTAAACATACCTAAAAAGAGTGTGAGATGTACGAAAGGTTGAACAATAGAGCCCTGAGACAGCGTAATATATATATTTTTTTAAATAATTACAATAGATCCTACTAATATTATAAATACGATAGTTTGTATGTATGGATGTTTGATTCTTTCATGCAAAAGCTACCAAACCTATTGGGCACATGTATACTTTACACATAGGATACTCTCTGTGCCGGAAAAATGTTACATCTCTCGGGTGAAACCGCGGGGGACAGCTTGTATGTTATAAATGTCCGAGTGACACAGTTAATCACTAAGTTTTAAGTGAAAATGTATCTTAGTACCTAGACACTATAGATCCATTTCCATCATACGTTTAGCGTCCCTACACATTATGTTGCAATTCAGAGATGTAAGATTACGTCTGTAGTGCTTTTATAAGTATTTCCGTGAGCACAACTCACGGCACGGGGCGGCGCGGCGTCCTCGATTTTATCTATGTTTTCATTTGTTCGATTTCTCCGTGCCTCTACGTAAGCACGACTCTACGGGTAGTACTACGATGCTACGATGTTAAATTGAGCATTACAAATAATTATAGCTTGTATTACCTACGTCTAATTATAGATTTAAATTGAATTGAACATCTATTAAATCTGTATGTTAATCTTAATAAATTTAATTCTTCTGTCGTATGTATGTTAATGAACTAAACGGCTGAAATGATTTTTGCAAGTTCCAGTTTATTCAAAAATAGTTTAGATTCACAGTTGGACCCTGTAGGTGGCGCTACGAACGAATTCCTGCATGGTTTTTTTATGGAACTTTTGTATGGACTTATTTCGACAAGGCAACGTCTGTCAGGAAAGCTGGTATCTATATAGGTATGTATTAAAATATGTAATAGTAAAATAGTATATGTAGTGTATCAGTTATCTAGTTTCTATAGTGCAAGCTCTGCTTAGTTTGGGATCAGATGGCCGTGTGCACAGAATGTCCCGGAATATTTATTATTAAGTTAAATAAATAAGTTAATTAAATATCTATTGGTACTGACAAATAAAAACATTTATTTATGATAATGAAGAAACAATTTTTAAAAATGCCACAAATGACTGCCCAGCGAAAGCGTGCCAAGAAGACTGGCAGCATTGCCTCGCTGAATGGCAATACTTATTCTCTGTAAAATACATGCCAGCCCGCTTGTCACGAGACGCCTTGTATTTAATAGCAATTTAGTTTCGATAATGGTTGGATTCCATGTTGTATTTCAATTAATATTTTACAACGAATAACAAACAAACAGGTTGTGAATAACTAGTGTTGTACTTAAACATTACCAATATTTATTACCTAAATATTTATCTATCTATATATATAAAAATTTATCCCTGTTTCCCTTGGTCACGGCATCACGCATGGACGGCTGGACCGATTTCGCTTATTCATTATTTGTGGTATTTGTCATTGTTAGGAGAAGGTTCTTACAAAAGAAAAAAATAAGAAAGCTGCGTGGAAAATTAGAAAATTTACGAAAACATAACGACCATATTAACTTTTCTAATATAACCTTACCCCTTTTTACAATGTAAACTTAAGGTGATTGACATAAATATCAGTCGTTTGACTATCGTTTAAAACAGAAGTATGGGTCGGAATTATATCGATAAAAATAATTAATTTATCATTACCTATTTCACAGTTGATTCAATCGCAATATTAATTTTTTTTTACACTTAGTCACAGTTAGTTCAGAGCAATCACGCCTCATATTTAAAGTTAAATTTTTGTGTATCTTAAAGCATAATATTCATAAATACTATGGTTTTCGTTTTTTTTTAATCATATCAGTTCAAATTCAATATTCATAGTTAAAACAGGACAACGACTGTCGGGTCAGCTAGTCAATTATAAATATCTGTTGGACGTTTTAATTTTTATTGTGCATTTTTTAATTCAGAATATGTAGGTACTAGTACAGGAACTGATAACCGATGGCGAAGAAAGGTTTTCGAGTGACAACCACGTACAGGAAAACGCCGAGTGGGACGACCTCCCTCCAGGTGGACCGACGACTTGGTCAGAGTCGCTGGAAGCCCCTGGATGCAGGACGCTCAAGACCGTTCGAGGTGGAAATCCTATTTTCGGCAGTGGACATCCCTGGCCCGATATGATGAGGTACAGGCCGTACAGCCAAGGCATGCTTTGTAATAAGTATAATATAATGTAAATCTACGAATACCTTATTCGGAATAATATATAATGGAAGATATTTTCATTCCGATATATCTTGATATCTTCATGCTGAATCCAAGATATCAAATCTTTATTCAGCATTGGTCGGCTATTTACTTTACTAGATTTACCTTTTGGTAGACTGGGAACTATCTTAAGTTTGTGAGATCAACGGTAAATGTATTATATACGAAAATGGCATTTACATAATAAGTATTATACTGCATTCCATTTTATTCAGTTATTTTTTAACATTAATGTTGAAAATCATGTTTTAATTTTAAGGAAATAACAGTGATGAATTTTTTGTTCGATTTACCACTTGAATACATTATTCTTATTTACTTTTTCAGTGACCTTTATTTAAAAACTGCAATTATTATTATAAAATGTTAAACAGCAACCCTGTAAATACTGATACAGTTTTGGAAACCTCTATTGCAGGCCCAGCTTCGTAAACATAACGTAGGTTACTATTACGATACAAATTTATAATCGATTATTTGACTCCTGGCTCCATATCTTTAAAATGAGGTCAGTTCAGGCCATTTTAAACAAAGGTATCGTTACCTCTACATTTTTCATTCAGTTTTCAGCGATTTCATTATTTATTAACAAAAACGTAAATAACACTTTTCTTTATTTTTATTCTTTTTTTTTATCATAGTAAATTTATCTATTACTGAATCTGTAATATTTTGGGTGAGTCATAAAATAAGAATGACCTTTCAGTTTCCTTATAAGATGAACCAAAATAAACAAGATAATGATCTGACCGTGGAGTTTGAAGATGTGATGGACCAACCTCTCGTCATTGAGCCGAGTATCGCGATTGAAGTTGATCAACCTTATCGATAAATATATAGAGTTAGGTTATTTATTAGTACGTAGTTATGTAGGTAGTTAGATTTTTTATTTGATAGTAGGTTAGGTAGCATGAAGAATGAACTAGGTTACTAAGCCATCGGTTTTCTGGCAAATTTGATTAGCACAGTTTCATCGTCTCAAGAGGAAAGTACGAGATCTCTAAGCGCCATTAAAATTTGCTGAATCCAAACATCTAGCTTCACGTTTCAATGAGGAATGTTAATAATTTCTTAATCTCTTGTAGGTATTATAAAATACCTTATAATTAATTAATAATATAATAATTAAATAATAATAACATTTTAATAAATATAACATTAACAATTAAAATGAACTACTAATGTTCTTAACTATTAACTTTAATAAAACAAAGTGTACATACTAAACTACTTAAAATTAACTTATAAGTAAAGCAATAACCTATAAATAAAAAACTGAATTTAAATTATTGGAGCTGTCTATGGGTAAAGTGCCCAGAAGGCTGGCTACGTTTCCTCTTTGTATGGCTAAGCTTATTCTCTGACCAAAATACGAGCCAGCCCTCTGGTCACCGGATGACTCGATGAGGCGCGTCGAAAGGTCTTTGAATAATTTACGCGCCTCTGGTCCCCATGGCCCAAGCGTTTCTACTCCAAACGGTGCAAATATGTAACCATCGCCGATGGTCGCATATTTCCGCCGCTTCGAGCTCTCAGCGGCAGTCGCTGCCGCACCCGCCGCCTTGGAAGTTGACTCTAGGTGGGATTGTGCAACGGTATCTACACATGTTGCATCCCACACTAGAGGTTTGCCACGACTCCAGGGCAATAACGTCATCCCATCGGGCCTCTTACCATCATCACGTGCTATTCCGTTCGGCTCTAAGATGGCCGGCACGTGAACAGTGGCAAAGGCCCTGCGGATGACGTCATTGATTGCAGCGTGTCTCGATAGGCGGCCAGCGCTGCGGCGACATGACAGACCATGGTAACCTAGTCGATCCACGTCATTACCGCATAGACAGCGATGGGGCTCATTCGTATAGGTACCCAGGCGTAGACAGATGGCTAGAGAGAATGAGGTATTGTCTAGTAAGGTACCGATGTTGGTGGATGGTAAAGCTTGTAGCCAGTACCCTGACTCCCGCTCTGAAACTGCAAGGAGACGAGCGCGTTCTGAAAGGTTAGAACTCGTGTTAAGTAAATCTTGCTGTACTGCCTTGCAAAGCGGCTCGTCCCACTGTCTTTGGACTTTTGGATATAGGGGAATGCTTTCCCCTGAACAAGCTGTGATCCAGGCATTTTTAGCCTCGACTGAACAAGATATCTCAGCGGCTTTAAGTGACGGAGAGATAATTTTGCTAAATAGGTCTGAAATACTGTAAGTCGAGGACAAAAATGCCGGAAGGGAAACACTGGAAATTTTTCTGATGCCCAGGCCGCCGAACCGTATGGGTAATGATGCCTGGCACCAAGTTCTGTCATTTAATGGACAATTTAGAATTTGGATCATGGTTTTCTGAATGAAATTATCAATGGGGGTTAAAAGGTTATCAAATTTCCATAGAGGACTACATCTAATGACATATGTGAATTTTGGAACGAACACACAAAAGCGAATTATGGTGAAGGCTATATGAGAATTGATTTTTAAAAGACGATCGGTAATTTCGTTAAATTTTAAAGTTTGTTCATTTAAAAATGGTGGGATGGACTCATCTAAAATGGGTGCTCCTAGGAGGCGAAGACTCTCTTTGCCCAGGATTTTAATGTTTGGTCATATTGAAATCATTGACAATGGAATGTGTAGTGTTGTTTGGTATGGTGTCTGAAATGAATAATTCACATTTCGAAAAATTTAATTGAAGGCCAATGGTGTTGAAGTGAGAGATGAGTGTATCAACGTCCCGTAGCACCGAGGCGACGTCGCCTCCTAGGGTACCATCGTCTAAATACCAAATATTTAATTTAGATTTTAATGATGAAATTATGGGATGAATAGCGAGGCTGAAAATAGCTGGTCCAAGGGGATCACCCTGTTGACAGCCAACTGCTGAATGGAGGAGATTATTTTTATAAACTAAGGTTGAAGGAGTACTGTAGCATTGATATAGATAATTAAAAATTTCAGGTGTATATTTTTTAATTTCACTGAGCATAGCTGTCCTGTCAACAGAGTTAAAAGCATTCTGTACATCCACCTTTAGCACAACTTCACTTCCGTTGTTCAATATGTTGGTTCTAAGTGCATGGACAGCGGCTTCACAACCCCCTCTGCTACCAAAACCTAATTGAGTGGGCTGGAATTTTTTGGATAGACCAGGAAGGATGTACTTACAGCATATTTTGGAAGCTATACGTCGCAGAGTCGTACCGACGGCAATAGGTCTGATACCGCCATCTTTCTTTTTAAGTGGGCAAAGATTGGCGCCATATAGGATATGACTTATTTCTGGATTAACCGACCCTGCGAGCATTATGTTGATTAACGCTGCCATATTGTTCAAAAGGGCCTTACCGGTATCGCCAGTGGCATTGCATATCATGTCTTTAAAATGCTGTGGTGTGATGCCATCAAGGCCACCAGCAGAACCGTTCTTGAATGACATTATTGCTGATAAAACATCTTTTTCGCTAATTTTCATATGGTCGCTCTGATCCAGAGGTGGTAGGTGAAGTGTTGCTGGTGATGGTGGATGTTTAGAATTTAGTGCCGAAAGTGTTTCAGGGGAGTCAGGGGCGATCACATCATTGGAGAAGAGTAGATGGGCAGCTCCCTTAATATCACCATCGTTGACCTTGTTCTCAATTTTTTTTATAATATTATTCTGCTTTGTACTTTTTTTGGCGGTGGAAAATAATAATAATTATAAAAAACAATATCTATTTCCATAAGGATACATTGTTTTTTTCCACAAGGAAATAGGTATTGTTTTTTTCTTTTTACATTTCTGCGAACTCTTTGACTCGTACTCTTTAAAGATTTTGTGATAAATTATAGTAAGATCATCTTGAATTGCATTTTAATGATTAACATCTTTCTGTGCTTGCTCAGCTCGATGTTTTGAGCTAAGACTTGTGATCCCTTACCTAGTATAGTATTAAAAGGAAGGTGACAATTAAATAGATAACTATACTATGTAATGGCACTATTGTAAGAGCCATAATAGTATATATATTATAATCTACTACTTTATCTCTTTTTTAATAAGTACACTCAGACTAACTAAACTTACATAGGCAATATATTTAAAATATCACAAAAACATCTGAACACAACATTCTCTAGTTAGAATCTAATTTTAAGATTTACTTCTCGGTACATAGTTCATGTACACAGAAATGTACGTGGGCACATAGAAAATGTATTAGTTTACTCGGCCGGCCGGCAAGTGTGGCGAGCAGCACAGATGGAGAGCAAACACGAGCTTAACTGCACCAGAGGAGTAGATTCCCTTTTAATTAAACGAGTTCTAGACGACCGCACTAACTGAGGGCAAGTAGTAAACTTACAGAGAAATTGATATAATACCCCTAGGGCGTATTCCGACGACAAGTAGTTATCTGAAACTTTCATAACGGACACTTTGTACAATGTCTTTGGCACCACTTCAGCACTTTTGCTACCGCTAATAAATTTATCCGTATTAGCAAATATAACGATTAATTATGCAAATTATAAAATTTTATTTTATAATTATTAATTTATTACTGAAATACTACGTTATGATTGGAAATAAAGCATAGAAGCTGTGAACCTATAAACTAGGTAATATAATTCCGATAGAGTCACAAAGTAACTTGATAACATAAAAACCAAACATGCTACATAGTATAAAACAAAGTCGCTTTCTCTGCCCCTATGTGCTTAAATCTTTAAAATTACGCAACGGATTTTGATGCAGTATTTTTTAATAGATAGAGTGATTGAAGAGGAAGGTTTTTATGTATAATACATGTGACATCCCACGGGAATGCTGGTAATACCGCGGGGGACAGCTAGTATTGCATAAAACAAAGTCGCTTCCGCCGTATGTACGCTTAGATCTTTCAAACTACGCAATTAATTTTGATGCGCTTTTTATCAATAGATAGAATTATTTAAGAGGAAGATTTTCATGTATTCTCATATCCCTCGCAAACGAGGGTGAAACCGCTAAAGCTAGTTTAAAATAAATAATAGAAGTCTGCCTATAAACTAAGTAATATATTTCCGATAGCGTAACCAAGTAAATTGATAACATAAAAAGCAAAATACACAATTCACGTCGCTACCACGCGCAGATATAGGCTCAATAAATTGATTCGAATCAATTTCACGGGAAACAAAATAATCACCGATCTTTATTGCGCTCCTCGATCACACAACACTTCATAAATGTTGTTCATAAATTATTCCATAAAATGATCGTATTCGTTTCACTGTGCCGTTGTCCGTGTGTAATACCTGTCTCGTAAAATGCCTCCCCTCGCTCAGGAGACTACTGAATCTCCTGAAGGTCACATAATTTGCACGCGGTGTACTGATTTCCAATTACCCAACGATGTTTACGGTGTTGTTAACAACTGTGGGGAATTTGACCACTCCTGTTTCTATTTTTCTCGTACAAAGGTAATCGTAATGTACCTTTAACAGGTGTAAGTAATGTTTATTTGTACATTCAATTACATTTTTAACTAGATTTCCATAATGTTTTGAATTAGCCTAGGATATGGTCAGTTGTTAAAACTTACAAAACATATTTACACTATAACTATGTATTATAATACGCCCATATATATAAAAGGAAAAAGCTGACTGACTGACATATCAACACAGGGCCTAAACTATAAGGGTTTCCTTTTATAACGTAGGGGAGAGCACTAAGAAAGGCTTTTTGAAAATTGACCCACTACGGGGCATAACGGGGGTGCAAAGTTAGTATGGAACAACGTGTTTTCTTGGTGTGATAAACTTAATAATAAACGCGGTTGAAACCGCGGGGAACAGCTAGTAGTAAATTAAGAAGTTGTTAATATGTGTAATACAATCCTACATTATTATATTTCAACAGTATTGATTAGTTTTAGCCTACAAGGGTATCATCATCCCTTAAAGCAATGGTTTAATCTTACTTTGCCTTTTTGATCACATCGTTAAATTAAGCTGATTACATGCTTGAAATAATATTTTGTAACAAGCAATTTTAGTGACTTGATTGTGTTGTATTTTATGTTATAAATGATTTTGATTCTGATTTTAAATTCTTCAAATGAATAATTAAAAATAAGTTGAATAGGTACGTTATTTCTCCTTTTATCTGAAAACGTTATAAACACTGCTAAGACTTACTTACTGTGTAAACTACCCGAAACCAAATTTAAATTGACGCCCGAACTAAAGGGTATGTTTGCAATACGTATTACACGATGCATTGAGCTGAATAAGGCAATTTGAACCGGAGTAATCTATAAGCAAACGGAGTCGGCTAGTACCCGCATATGCCCACCGCATATAATAGTAGAGCGCGTACCCCGGAGTGCCATAATAGCTGGAGACTAGGGCCTGCGAGGCAACTAGCTAACTTAAGCTGAACGGCAAACTTAATGTAACTTTGTCCAAAGCATGACTAGGCCCAATAATAACGTCGTTATTTCACTTCGGTTATAGCATCTAGTTAATCATGGCAAATTGCACTCGGCATACTTGGCTGCTTGCTTTGATTAATTTAACAGGCTGTTGAGTCTTCTGTTGTTACCAATTAACTTAATATTAATTTAATTATTTCACTTTCTAATTGAACTTGATTTTGACTTGAGATTGTCGTCGTATTGTTCTGTCCAAGGAGGAATGAGATTATAATCACAACATCTGCCGATAAATATATAATTATAAGGGGATAAAATTGCGCCGGTGACCAAAGATCTTTATCATTTATATCCACAATATTTACTATCGAACCCACAATGCGGCTAGTTAGTTAATTGTTACATAATAGCACTTAAGTCACTTTGCAAATTAATGCGTCATCCACTGAGCTATCATATTAAATTGTTAACTTACTTAACTATGTATGCTTATGTACCTACTTAAACTATCACATGGAGAGAAGTTGCATCCCAGTTGTTCACGTAGACTGATTGGCTTTGGCTTGTTAAGGATACGCTACGTCGTAAAACTATGGAGCCATAAAAATATTAACAATATCGAAAGAATCTACACAAAAGGATGGATTTTATACGTCTAATAAAAATAATAAATATAACACAGTAACAAAAATATATAAAGACGCTCAAAAGACACATAGAAGTGCAGAGTAAGTACCAATGTCTTTTAACGCCAGCATTTCATGTGACCATGTTTACCTATCTATTTTATAGTTTGCGACAAACAAACGGCGTAAGCAACGTAGCGTCATAACGACCTAGTGAATTGCTACCACGATGTGTGAGCTCGAACGACTTTCGCATAAGCACCTTCTTTAAAGTTTCCAATAGCGATATGTAATGTTTGGCCTTTAAAAGTGAGAAAAGCATGAGATTGCTTTCGTAGTAGAGGTTGGTTCGACCGGGTGGGTGGTGTGGCGGCGGCCGTGGCGGCGCGGCACTGTGAGCCACAGCTGCAATTACCTAATGATGCGCGGCGGTTACCCAATTACGGCGACTGCTGCATTTACGTTTTTAGTTCTGCTGATTCGGACGCTTTACTCGATAATTTACTGGGCGCATTCACTGAAAATCTCGCAATTTACGGATAAAATGGACATAAGAAAGATTGTGTTGCAATTTCTCTTTAAAGTACAGATTTAGGTATGTAGTTATTAATGTGGAAATATCGTATTTTTCGTTCGTCCAGCTATGCATCAACACGATAGGTGTGGCGTGGCCTGTGCGACCTTTTTATTATCATCTCAAATTAGGTTCTGTCGGTGTAGCCTTCACAAACAAGAGAGTGAGAGAGGTGTTAATTTAATGTACGACGGTGTCACTCGAAGCGGGCCCGCAGCTCCGACTTTCAAAGGACCAGGGGCAGCCACGGATTCTCTATTATGTAAATTTTCGCGTAATTTTCTCGGTGGGAGTGTGCCGGCCAGACTTTGTAACAGGAGCGGCCTCTCATTAATACGTACCTGAGCTCTTCAATTTTTGAAGTACAGCGCAAAATTTACCAATCCATGAACAGACTAATCTTTTTTGTGGTTTTATTCACAAATACATCACATATCTTTCATCAATTAACTTTAAGTTAAAAAGCATAATAATATATTTTAGTTTACTTGCATGTATCCCTTAAGCTAGGCAAAAATCAATCTAGTTAAAATATTATGTAAATTCATGTTGTGTTATCTAAATACTAGAAACTAGATAGCTATTATTATTATTACCGTTATTATTAAAAAAGGTTTTCAAATCGGGGTGACTCGCAAAAAACAACAGTCCTTTGAAAGAAAAGAATATTATCATCATCTGTCTGACCTGTTACAAATCATTTGGGGTCGAATGAAAAAAATATGAATAACATTTTAAACAGAGTTGTCATAATATTTTGAAGATAAGTTTCTGCTTGTAATGTAGGGCACATAATACGAAAACCTAACGGGTACTAATCCGTAGATGAGCCGTCGCATTCGTAGAAACATCTGCGGTCGCGACAACAACGACGCGAAACGAAACAAAAACGAAATGAGAAAGGTTTGGAAAGTCGTATTGTGGCAAGTTGCGATGAAGCACGGCTAGGGGAGGCTCGCCTTCTATTGTGCCTCGGCCTCGTACTTTGCTTCGCACGAGCTGACCTCAGCTTTTTTAACCAAAAACCTTCTTCATGATATAACCCCACATGTACTCATACGACGGTGAACAACGAACTACGGCGTGTTTTTTAAATAAGCCGTATTCAGAGTTAATTAGTTTCTTAAGAACCAGATAAACCTGCCTCGTATATTTCAGTACGAAATAGGGTATTAAACAGAGTCTTTAATTTTAGTAACTCGTATTTTATGTAAGCGTATAAATGTTTTACGAGGCGCACTAGACGTGAGTTGCTTAAATTTCAATTCGAACAACCATTCATTAAATTTCTATTTTCTATTGGGTGCACATTGAGAAAGACCTGATTGAGGCAGGAGCATTGAGCTTGTCATAACATTGCAGGTATAGAAGTTAAATAGAAACGTCGACTTGGGTTTGTTTATCGTTTTGCCCAATATTCTAGTTATAGTGATATTACCTGACCAAACCAAACCTATTATTTGTCCACCACTCAAAAACCCCGTCCATCTTTCATCTCTGTATTACAATACTAATATAATATATATACACTAATATAATAATAGGTACACCTAACCTACCAATACATTTCTCGTGATTTAGCTCAGTGAACTCGTATAGCAGTTTCTGTGTCAAGTGGTCGTTGAGAATGAATGTTGTATCTTCAGTAGGTAGCTACAGTGTGTAGATGATAATGGTGAGATAATCGAGCTCGTGAGGCTTATTAACATCGTGCAGCGGCTGTGAGAAGCGATCTGTGAATGCGCCGCACCACGCTACCGCTCGTTCTGCGCCGTGACCCGGCTGAATACAATTACTCGCATAGTACCTATAATTAAATTGCAAAGTTAGAGTTTCATAGCTGCATATTAAGAGGTAGAAAAAGTATTCTCCTATGAAGTTTTAATGAAATATTACGTAGGTATGTGAGCTGGCTCGGCATTTGTTTATAGAACCTCATTACATTATCTGCTAGGTGCAATATTGATATTTTCAGCATATTTGTGTTGTGTTTACGTTAATTGAGATCATACGTTACATTGGATTTAAATAATGAGCAATGGTTTGTATATTTTCCAATAGTTTATTCATTTATTTTATAGCAATGAATGAGTGAAGATTATATCAAATGTAAAGGATTTAAAGTCATAACAATTGAGTCTGTTTCACTTGTGACACATAAAAACTGTTAAGCTAGCTAAGAAATTGATTTATAGCGAATTTATTTATTTTCAACCATCAATGCTATGTCGACTATTTAAAATGTATAAAAGTTCGGTTGGTTAGGTGGATAAAAGGTAGATTAGTTTAATTTAAGTATTAAAACAACCTAATATAGGACTTAAAGTTATTTAAAAATATACAAACTTAGGTATATAAAAAAGGGAAAACATAAAATAATTTTCTTGCGACAAAATCACAGCTATTCGCACATTGTAATACATCACGGTTGTTATCTCTGACAGAGCATTGTCTAGGACACTGGCTCTATTGTGTGTGGCGTGTGTCTGTGTGTGTCCACACGACCAGTTACTTTCATACTAATACGTGGATACTTACGCATAATATTTGATTAATTATTACTTCATCAGATTCAAAAACTCTTCCAAATATAATATCGCACTATGAGTTATATAGTCAAAGGAAAGTTTATTACGAACTGTGTATGTACCGATCTGTAATCAGTTTACGTTGGGTATCGGCAAATGGGATACAAAGCCCAAGTACCTATCGCTGGTTGTTTTATATATGTACAAAAGACGGTAACGTGAAATAGGGATATTGAATTCTAAGCGCGTCCCCGACGAGCGAGCGTACGTGCCCCGCGACCAACTGTTCTAGAGCCCCAACAAAAAGTCTAAATAGATGTGTTCCCGCAAAGAGGATAAGAAAGGGGCCATTGTGCTCGATGCACCACCGAGCTCCTGCAAATCTCAAAACATCTCCAAAGGACATAACGAGAAAAGTTGTGTACGTTCGCACCGTTGGACTTTCAGATTCTATTATTATTTGTCACTCGATAACCATTCAGCTGATTTTATTGTTTTGTAAACATCTGTCTCTCAGGATTTATTGTTTGCGGTATTATATTGCATCTTACTTAACGGAATATGATCAGTATCTCGCAAAATAAAACGTGTTATGGTATTTTTTTTACAAAAAGACAATTTTTAACATAGTTTCATGTTGATAACACTCAATACAACATACGTATGTGATACTGAGAGTAAAACTTTGTATACGCGTATAAATTTTCAATGAACCCTCTGATCGTTTTCAAATTTCAGAGCGAGGTATACAGGGGTTCCTATGAAGAGGAAAGCAAATAGTCTACCTCGTGAATGGTAGAGGTTATCGGGCAGCGTTGTTTGCTCGCGTGGCGCCGGTCGCTGCCCCCGCTCGCCTCCGCTTAGATATCACATCCCGTACTGACTCACTATGAATAAACACACTTGCAAATCTTAATAGTGTTCATTAATATACATTATCTTTTGTATGCTATCTAATGTTTTGTAGGAAGTCTTATATGTTTATATATTAGCAATGACACCCTTGTTGTTCGGCTGAAAAAAGAAATAATAAAGGCTGTGGTATTGACAACATTTTTAGATAAGTTTTATTTTTATAATTTTTAGATCCAATTCTTAAGGCATAATTAATACCAAGATATATTTTACTTAATAAACATAACGAGAATAATAAAGCAAATTGATGATGATGAATGTTAGGATATTTCACAAAATATTAAATGTACACTTTTGCAAACAAGTAAGAAATATGAAAATTATTTTAAGCTACCTCTTTCTATCGGAGTACTATTCTATACCTTATTATTGTAAGCTAAAGACCTAAACTAACAAATACAGTTTCTTAGAGGACAAATCAACATATTATAATCTGTTGTTGGCTTGTACGTAAATCCATAACAATTTGTGGTACGAATTTTCAGTTCCAAAGTACGAAGTGAAGCCGGGGGCCATCAATTCCACTTATCTATACAATTATTCAACTACCATCATAATGTGGGTTTTCCCACCGAACCTTTGTCTGTAATCGAAACACTAAGCCGAAGTGATTTAAGATTATGGTGTGGGATAATGGCGTTCATTTTCGTTTCTACGTGGCACAGGTGCGATACCCAATTTTTCTTAAAATCACCTAATTTATGTTCCCTGTAATTTCGTTCGTTTCACAGAATTAGTCTTGTTAAGTACCGAAGGGTGACATTGCGTCGAAACTAAGTAAATTAACTTTACTTATCTCACAAGATAATTAAGTAGCCTAAATGTTAAGTGGCTTAACGTAATTTTCATTTGTTTTTTACTTTAATAATAACCTAATATAATTTTGACTGACGTTTTTGTAAGTTCATCACTTTGGGAAAAAAATTACAATTTTGTATGATATAAAGTCAACGGCACATAAATAAAGCAGATCTGTGGAGACTAACCAAAACTTCGTGACCTTTTGTAAATAGGATCATTTAATAAAATTTTGCATCCTCTCTTTGGAGGATATGATAGCGCGCTCAGTGAACAGTACTAATAATATTTCAACAAACTTTAGTTCCACCATGTTCTAATAAAGTTTTGGTTATTCGGTACAGGCTGTACTAAAATAAAGCAGCTATCTGTCTATGAACCGATATATCTTCGGGTATCGTCGTTTCCAACAAGACCACCAAGATTCTCATCCAATCTGAGCAAGTAAGAAAACATTGACTGTATACTGCAAACTGCGCTAAAACTGAAAATATGCTGTCGGATTGTTAAAAATTTATTCAAAAGCAACCAACAACAGTAAGGCATGTATTACATTGATATTGGTAGATGTTGTCGATTTATTATTAAAATATTATAAATTAAATACCTTCGTTCACAAGGTATGGGATAATTTCCCGGATTAAAAAGTATTTTATATTATATTCCACAGCATGTTCTATCTATGTGCCATCAAATCCATCGATGTTTCTTTGTGAAAGACTAACAAACATACATCCCTCAACAAATCCTCTTCATCCTCAGAAAATTTCGCATATTTAACACTAGCTGTCCTACGTGGTTTCACGTGCGTTCCCGAGGGATTGTTCCTATTCCCGGAATATAAAGTATTAGTTTTGGCGTGATTAAAAAACAAACATTCATCCAAACAAACTTTCGCATTTATAATAGTACTAGCTGTGCCCCGCGGTTTTACCCGCGTTCCCGTGGGATGTCACATGTATTATACATAAACACCTTCCTCTTCAATCACTCCATCTATTAAAAAAACCGCATCAAAATCCGTTGCGTAGTTTTAAAGATTTAAGCATGCATAGGGATATAGGGACAGAGAAAGCGACTTTGTTTTATACTATGTAGTGATGGTATCCGTTATCATCATTCCATACACGCATAAACGTACAAATAATTGAATGACAAATGATTAATTCGCAAGTCAGTCCCGCGAGCAGAGATTATCGTCACAGCACGCCGACCGCTGGATGCCGGACGTGAGCCGTGGGCGACTGTCGACATCATTGCCGTTTCATTGCACCGCTCCGACAGCCTGCACTTTCACAAGCCCTATTATGCCAGACAATGATACTTCGGCAGCCCGGAACGTCTGACTATAGCTTAATTACAATTTTAAGTGTGGAACGTCATTTTATGCAAGAATTTATTTTCCTTCGTGGTGTGTCCTTTTCTCTGTCCCTTTCTCTGTCCCTATATCCCTATGTATGCTTAAATCTTTAAAACTACGCAGAGGATTTTGATGCGGTTTTTTTAATAGATAAAGTGATTGAAGAGGAAGGTTTTTATGTATAATACATGTGACATCCCACGGGAACGCGGGTAAAACCGCGGGGGACAGATAGTAAATAATAAAACCTTATGAGTATTTTTACTTACTCCTTTATTATATAAATTGGAAACTCTTCACCACTATATTTTTTATGGTTGCACATTGTATGTTTTTATTATATTTAATAAAGTACCAAGTCTGAAGTCTTGTACCTAACGCACCAACCGATTTCATTGAAAATTTGCAGAATATTTCAGTATAAGGCTCAGCCATGGAGTTACTTTGAATGAAACATGCCAATTTTTTTTTCATATATTATTATTATACATATATGATCGGTTAAGACAAACTTGTATTTAACAAACTAGCTGTCCCCCGCGGTTTCTCTCGCGATATTGAGATGATTACAGGGGTGTAATATTTTAGATAAGAAATATCTTTTGTGTCAATCCATGTTATAAGCTATCAAGCCAAGTTTCATTCAAATCTGTTCAGTAGTTTTGCACGAAAAGGTAACAAACATCCCGCCATCTATCTTCATACACTTTGACATTTATAACATTATATATATTATAATAAAATATATTTTCTATCACTAAATGTCAGTATACCGCCCTCGTGACATGGTCCGCCGCACAGCTCCCGTCCGAAATTAACCTTTTTAAACCATTTGCGATAATTGTGCAGCATTACCAAAATCCAATTATGTTGAAGCACTGTTGGGTTTGTTGTTTAAAATATTTTTATTATTGAAGCACTTTAATTAATCAACGGTTGCACTTATATCGCACGTTTGCTCTTCCATTTTGCGCGCGGATTACTAACATTCTTAGAGCGTACATATTTACTTCAAAAGTTTACACATTTAAGATGCAAGTCTATCACGAAAACGCATAATGTACAAGATAGAGTTCTATTTCAGCATCAACAGAACCTGATTAGCATTTATACAATCAAACTTACTATTTCACGTTGAATATCTTTAACTATCGTTCAAGTAACATTATTACGTACAAGGAAGTCATGTTCACCCTAAGATGTAAATTATTAAAATGACGTATGATCCATAAATATGATGATTTCACAAAATAATTCCTTTTAAGTAATTATTTTTCGTATGAAAAAAGATACATTTTATTTATTAACAGTTTATTTATTAAATGTAAAAAAATATATTTTTACGAGATAAAACAGTTTATACAGACTTGTAATACTTTAAAAGCAATTATTTATAGCAGCGTGGATATCAAAATTTGTATCAGTTAAGCTAAATAAAATGACACAGTTGGTTTTAGTTTCGCGTTACATGTTATTTCTGTTTGACAGTTTGATTAAATGATATGAATAAATATGATGTACGGAATTCAAATAGATAATGTTTGTGACCATATTGCGCGAGGTAAGCTCGGAGTAAATTCCAGGGTATTTCAAAGAAGCGTTGCTTCTGCCTTGGCTATCCTGAGAATGGAATCTAGGACCTCCAGCGTCTAACCAAGCTTTATACCGCTCGACCAATGAGTCTCTATATTTATATTTTTAATAGAAGGACTCTACTATTATTAAGTTATTGGTTCTCTATTTATTACAACTCTGTAAATAATGATTTAGCAGTGCCCTTGCTTTGCCTAGAAAAAGTCACAAAGTTAACATATTTAAGCCGTTCTAAATCCCTTTTTCTCTTGGTCACGGGATCACGCATGGACCGATTTAGCTTATTCTTTTTTTGTTGTGTTTCTTACTGTCAGGAGAAGGTTCTTATGCAAGAAAAAAATCAGAAAGTTGCGTGAAAAATTAGAAAATTTCAGAAAACTTAACCACTTTTCTAGCGCTTTTGACAATATAAACTTTTATTAATGTCAGTCGTTTGACATTTGGAGCGATTGACAGAATGCGCGCTGCAAATATCGTTTAAGATAGAGGTATGGTTTGGAATTATATTGATAAAATAATTAATTTATAATTTCTTATTGCACATTTGACAGTCGATTTAATCGGTAGATTGGAATTCAATATTCATTGTTAAGACAGGACAACGTCTGTCGGGTCAGCTAGTAAAGAATAACAATGAATAGTGTACAGTATACTGAATATACATAGGTAATATACGTATTTAAGTATATCATAAATATAACTCTTAGCACCTAAAACGGGTACTATCAAACACCGAATATTTTTTTTTATACAACATAGGCCGACAAACAAGCGGACGGTCCACCTGATGGTAAGTGGTCATCCCCGCCTATGGACATTTGCAACACTAGGGGCATCGCCAATGCGTTGTCGACCCTGAGACGTGAAGTTGTTAAATCTCATGTGCCATTTCACCGACCCCCTTACCTTTCTAACCGAAACACAGTAATACAAGTACACTACTGCTTCACGGCAGAAATGGGTAAGGTAGTAGTACTTCCCCGGACAAACTCTGCACTAAGAGCTCTACTACTCTTAAGAATTGGAAAAGAACATTAAATTGATATCAACTCTGATTCGAAACAATATCATACTCTATACATATGTCATAGCATATTGTTTGGTACCTACATATTATGCAGAGACATGTTGGTCGGTAGTCGAGCATATGTCCATGTTCGACGGTTGACTATTGGCAATCGCCATAGCGACGCTGCCAGAGCCTTATCGCTTCCTCATTGACGCATGACCGAATGGCCGATGAAATATGAACTGTTCATTGGTCAACAAATAAGCACCAGATAGGTACTGCGTTATTGTACGGCGTTGCAATACTACATAACTTTTTGTTAGTACTGTTTTATAATTATAAATTATTGAAAATGTATATTGATTGAGAGATTACTTTATAGAGTTTTTGTCGGCTCTTTTCAGTTGAAGGTAGATTTATGAATTGGTAATTTTAGGACCTTAATAAGTGTCCTGTGCTGGCCTAGACTGGTTGAATTTTTAAATCTGATTACCTTCTTTTATTAACCTTAAGGGAAACTTTGTATTATTAATGTAGCAATGATGTAAATATTATTCTACCGATGTAAACAGCAGAATTTCAATGTTTATATAATAAATGTTTCACCTAGAAAGTTATCAATTGATTCTATTGTCCTGCCTACCCCGTTTCCTCCCCTTTTGACTACACGAACAAGCACATGTCAAAGCCATGTCAAGCCAAAAAGTCATTATTACATATAAGTTTTAATTCCTAATGGTGCGATATTCTTAAAAGGCCAGAAAGCTTTATTCAATACATAGCAAATTTAATTACAACTACCACTTACACTTAAATTCTTTTAAAACAATTATACATTTAAATTTATTTATTAAGATCACCAACAAGACACACACTAAAACATTTAAAAATGCAGGTATCAAAATGATAATCATAAATGGTGTCCCAATTAGAGGCGAGGACAGCATGCATTAAAAAAGACAAACAACAGAACCAAAAAATACCTTAAATAAAAAAAAGGTAATTAACCGTATTGAGACCTACCCAACAATGATTCATCAACAAAATCGTTAAAAATAAACCATAGAACATTGATAAATGGACCACCTTTATCTACGCCATCACCCTATAAATTAGAGCAGCCTATTATATTTATACCCACGGAACAGCTTATACCTATACCGTAGGTAATATATATGCTAAATATATCATGTAAAGTGACACTGAAAAATTTATCAAGACGTTCGTGTCATTTAGGCAGTTCGCAGTGTCGACGAAATTGACTCCCGCGATCCCGAATTTACTAATGTCTTGAATAATATAATTCATGAAGACGATTTTATATGATGACATCGATCGCACGGTGGTACCAGAACTCCTTCGTTCGTCGATTTTAGTCTGACATTTTTTACTTTCAATTTACTGGGTGCGGTAGTGTCCCGGCCAAGATGAGTCAAAAAGCAGGGGGCACTATCTACCTTTACTCCAACTGGATAATACTAGGGAGCTGAAATTTGCAGAATAAGATGTATGTAGTTAGCAAATTTATAAAAGACACAATGCATTTATATTTTGTCACTGAGTCACTCACTCACTCATCAAAGCTTCTAGGGCACTCCCGAACTCCTAGACTGACATTTGGAATGGAGATTAGTATTTGCAATTTTCACCCTCGAACCTACGTAACGGGTCTAGCAGGTCTGTATATAAAATTAAGTCACATGAGTACTTTCCGAATTCGTGTTTTGTGTGTTGGAATTGTGTATGATAGCTAGGACAGGTCCACAAACAACAAATGAAAAAAACTGTAACGTTTATCCTTGCCTTACTAAAAAATCGGCCGTCTGTTATTCTACGGATAATAAATATTCACCTACTTTTATTTGTTAAAAATGCTAGGTTAATTTGTAACATAAATAATGAAAAAGAGAACGGGGTATGATGATAGGAAACTGCTGGCGTGCAAGAAAAACTTTTTTATGCCCGTCTATGGTAGAAGGAAGGGTGCCATTTTAGCATGTAGGTATGTGTAATATCAGTAGAATATTACTGCTTACTGCGTCTACTTCATCTGCCTCGAAGTGAGCCTTCATTTGCGTTCATAAATTTATGGCATAAAAAAATTACGCGTTAAACTTTGTCAAATCATCACACAAACTACGCATCAAATGCGCGTACGCAGCTTTGATCTATAACAGCGCTATAGCGCTATCGGTATTGCAAATAATACATTTGTGCGAATGAGTATGGTCAGGCCGGGCTCAAATTTACAGTAGGGTAAATTGAGACCTTGTAGTCGTTGAGTTTTGACTCATCATGACCGGATAACTTTATGATTCAGTAATTTAGTTAATAGGTTTGTCAAAAGACAAAAGTATTTTCTGAAAAGCATTGTTAAATCTTCGTGTGTACAGGCATTTTTTTTTATTATACTACCAGCTGCAGCCTGCGGCTTTGCCCACTTTCAATCCTGGTTATAAACCTTCTTCTTAAATTACTCTATCTATTGCTGAAAACTGCATTAAAATTTGTTGCATAGTTTACAATTCTATAAAGGACATACCTATATTTATTTTTGGAACGAAGTTCCTTATCGCGCGTTGTGAAAGGGGGCTAGACGGAAAAAATTCATACGAAAAGTTGTAACGACACTTTTTTTCGAAATTTAAATGATATGGTTTATTATTGGGTTTGTTTTTTCATCATTTATTTAAAGGATACATACAAACAACATGTTTCAAATTTTGTTCCATTTATAAATTAGTATAATTAGTAATTATTAGCACAGTCTTGATCTTTTATTGAAGACCTAATATTAAAGACGAGAGATTGCAAGTTTTTCTCAACTCTGGACCTAAACTCAGCGTTTTGATCAATTCCAATGCGTATCTTCGTTCCATCCAGGTGTCCCTTGACACCTCTCAAGTCTTTTTTAGTTATCAATGAAGATTTACAAATAAATTAAATCAAAGATAAGTTGCCTCATATTATTAATCAAATTTAATTATATGCCGTATATTTATTTACCGTTTAATAAACATCGAATCATCGAACATGATATAGTATTAGAAACCACAAAGGCTTCTCTATACTTATGCTTACAGACGTTGAATTTTATTTAGAACACATAATCATAAAACGTCAAACCATTTCATACTAATTCCCTTCATAATAATCACTTAGGTACTGTAACATAAAACAATGTTTCCCTAAATTCATCGTCGGTAACAAAATACTAATTGCCTACGTAATATTTCGTAATTCACAGTAGAACCTTGAATATTAATGTAATATTACTTTCATGCTATGGTAATGATATCTCCAGTTAGGCTTTTCTCACGCTCCTATGTATTTGGAACTTTTCACATTTGCTCGTCGCAATTTCCGTTCTGTGGGCAAGTAGGCAAGTTAATATAAAGTATATTCACACCAAAGTTTATTACAAAGCCGGATTTATTACTTATTGTTTGGGAGGGACTGACGATCGCGATATGTAGATCAGGCCAATTTTTGACTCACATGTTTGTGTAAACTAGGGCGGAATAAGATGTAGGTAAGGTACGGTTGAAAAGTCAACGCAATCTTACCAAAGGGTCCCTTGTGACTCTCACCAAAGAAATTACCCCAGATTTGCATAAAGGAGACTCGAGGGATCGTCTTTGAAACTCGTCCTCTAAGTTTGTGGACATCCCAACATGCTTTATATTAAGTTACGCTTTGCTTTGTTCTAAGCAAAGCTCCTTAGCACTAAATAACTTATATCCGAGTGAATATAATACCACATACTGTTAGAAGTAATACGTGGTATGACGCAAATTACTAATTGTAAAATGCACTTAAATAGAGTAAAGTTGGAAACTCCTAGTCTGGCGTTTATTTGATTTGTACCCACCATCCGTGTGTCTTTTTGTTTGCATGTGTTCATATAATACGTATTAAGGTGTCTTTTATTTGACATGTGAATAAAAACACAGATCCAATAGTGAAGTGCTATAGACATTTGCAATACTAGGGCCATCGCCAATGCGTTGTCGACCCTAAGACGTGAAGTTGTTAAGTCTCATGTGTCTGTAATTTCACCGGCCCCCTTATCGTTCTAACCGAAACACAGTAATACAAGTGCACTGTTGCTTCACGGTAGAAATGGGTAAGGTGGTAGTACTTCCCCGGACGAACTCTGCACTAAGAGCTCTACTACTCTAAAAACAAAGGTACCAGTTAAAACAATATATGTACCTACATAAAGCGGTACAACAAATTTTTCATAGCGAGGCAACAATTGAGTATGTCGGTAGTAATTTAAGATTATCTCTCGGGCTAATGGCGGCAGTTAGAGTGACTATCTGGCAAACGTTGGACAGCACATTTGTCGACCCGACAGCTTCAATTACCGGGACATACCGGTCTCATTCGTTCAAATACCTGAGCGATTTACCTTTATATGACCCTCGTATACACAGTTATTGTTTTTAATTAACTGCTTGTTCAGTAACATAAATGTGCGTGTTGTGTTTGGATGGTTTCTCCTATCCTTTCGTTGCATTTAAAAAAGCGGATACTTGCGTGTTTGGCCACGCGCAGTATAGGGTTCCATAGTATCTAAGTACATTTTATAATTCGGAAGAATATTCTCGTAAAGCCTACTTAGCTGTGATAGTTATGTTAGGTACTTCTTTACCCATGAAATGGTTTATTAGTGCAAAAAAGGTACGAGTAAATTTTTAACATTATTTTTTATTTACCTTTAAGTATTCAGCCATGCAATCGGTGCCTTTGTCAACGCAGTGCTCCTCTTGAAAAAGTCCGCTGGCCGGAAATCAACAACTTGTTAAAGGCATTTTGTACTGCCTTTTGGGTATTAAACTTTTTTCATCATTTATTTATTTACTTATTGACTTGGTTCTTCAACAATGAGTACACCATATCTTAGTGTCGCATTAAATAAAGAAGAACACATCATGCACTTAAAGTCGCGCAGGTGAATATCATTATTAAATATTTAATTATTAGCCTACTATATAATATCAAGAACCTTAAAACTATGACACTAAATACACATAATACAAATAAATACTGATACCACATTAACGTAATTTAATTTAATTTTAATCTAATTAATTTAATTTAATTTATTAACTTTTTAAGAGCTGGTATTGAAGTGACGTTTAAATCCACGGATAATAAGAAGTTATCCAAAAACTGAAAATGTAGAAATCGCTTAGCGCAAGGTCTGATGAATACGGTGGCTGACGGAGAACGCCAAACACTAGCTATTGTAGCTTGGAGACTGTCTGTTGTGTAGTTGTCGGGGTGGGGCGTTGTGGTGTTGAAGCAGCGGGGACGAGCCACTGACCAAAACTGGCTGGAGATCTGCAAGCTCCCCCGTCATTGTGTTCAATTCTTCATATTACACATCAGCAGTAATACTCGTACCGTATGGTAAGTACCGGCACTAGCCCTCCAAATAGTGACAATTACTTGTCACGGAGTAAATTTTCGTTTAGGGCATAGCCTAGGAGCTGAACTAGGGTTCACCCAACAAGAGAAGCACTTACGATAGTATAACTCATAATAAATAACACATTTTACGCCACAAGTGACAATGTGGTTCAAAATTCCTTTTCGAAGGGCATACCTCGACGTGTAATATTGCTCTAGCAATCATTCAGTTATACTAACTCGCACCCATTTGACATACTTTTATAACTTGCCAATTTGATGCAATTAGAACAATTTAGTTCTGAAGCAAACGTTGAAAGTGGCTACTAAATCAGTCGTAGAATGAATATCATCAGCTTCTACAATGGCCTCGGATTTGTCGACCACGGGGTTCATTCTTCAGACGAACTTTTCCAAAACAGAAGCGTTGAAGCCAATAACGTGCCGTGCAGTCACTTGTAGTTTTTGCTTTGTGTGATAATTTCTCAAATTTTCAATTAATCCATGCTAACGATTATATACTAAAATGTGACAAAAAGAAAACATAAATGGCAGAATTCAAAAACAGTGTATATGCGTTGTTTAATACTACAAATACATGTATGCCTTCATACATTCTCAGAATAGGAATTATTTAGGTTTAGTAACTAGAAACCACCTCTAAATATAAATAATGTATCTTCATCTGTAAAAACAAAACAAAACAATTTACAATATTATTTAATTATTGATTAAAAATCTTGATCACGACTGCTAAATAAAGTTGTTCGTAAAGACAGTACAAACATACGCACAAGGCTTGTGATTTCCCCCGAGGTAGGTAGGCCCCTAGTTAAATTAGCTCGGCTAAACATTCCTTAATGAGCTATATTTTTCAACTGTGGACGCTCCATGAATGTTTTCGTCTTCATATTTTTTATTACACAGTAGGTACTCTATTTTATAAAATTATAAATTTCAATTTACAGCGTCCTTTCGTCTTAGAAATTTTTAAACACTGAACGTTGAATTTTTGTTTGTTTTGCATTTTATATACGTAATTAAGTTTAAGATAAAGTTACAGGGTTTCACTTTATTTCATAGACATTTTGTTGAACGTGCTAATTAATATCACGAAGAAGAGCAGATTTACAGCTAAGAAGCAATATGAAAGTATTTCTCAAAATTAAGTAAAGCGTGGCTGGAGAGGGTAATGCCTCTACGAAATTTTGTAATAATAGTTCAAATATAATTTATTTTAACAATTAAGGTTGTAGGCGACGTGCACCAGATTTTCATAGTTACTACTAATACATTTTCCTAACATTGTATTATGGTTCTTTATGTATATCGCAACAAAAATACATTGTTTCAATTCTACCGTTAAGAAATATATTAAAGGCTCACATTGCAGCCACAACCTCAAAACTTAGACAGGGCGCCCTATGCTTACTTACCATATCAACACTTTGAAAAAATAAATAAAATTCAAAACCATTTATTCAGTTTAGGCCCTCGGAAGGCACTTATGAAGGTTAAATTTAAAGTTACTGAAGCTACAACCGGTTCGGACGTCAGCTTTCAACTGAGAAGAACCGGCAAGAACCTCAGCAAGGTACATTCTTTTTTATTAAATAAATGTTCATATAAATTGTACCTATTCTGATATATTCTTTAGTATTTAATGTAATTTTACAATACCTAGGCACTCACTCACTAGTTCGGGGAAATCGATCAAGCTAGATAATTAATCTGGCATAATTAATTTAACCATAATTTTCTGGGTCGGCACCGTCAATTGCTTTCAAGCAGAAGAAGACTCAAAAGCTCTGTAGATAAAAGATATTTTGGGATCTAAAATAAGCTCGTTTTCGAATAGTGAACATTAAATTTAGAGAGCAATGTTGCGGGCACATTAACGCGGGCAAACGGTCGAATATACAGGGGGAATGTGTCACAGACTGGCAGCTACATTGATGCAGGAAGTAATTCCTCCAGAGATGAGGGTCGCGATAACAAGAAACCTAACATATGTCTAACGTCGTTTCGATACGCTGTGATTGACATCTGCCGTGGACAAACCGGCCCCAGCTCATGGCTTTTACCGTTAACCTATTTTTATTTTATCGATAAGTCAAGATCTATTCTGGGATTATCTTTAATGTTTGTGCTATGTTCATATATTATATTTAACAGTTGACAAGTATATATTACATACCATCCATTAAAACAATCAAATATGGCAATACCGATTATCTACTTTAGGATATATATATTTGGCTTGAAAAGACGCATTTGAAACTCTATTTTTTTATAAAAAAATATATATATTTATATATTCTACCCATCTTTTGTGTGAGGGAAATTTGTGGGAGTAAACAAAAATTTTGTACACTATCACGCTTCTTTTCTGCAGCCAACAAATAAGATTTGTTTTAGGTATTACCATATAAATGTGCAATAACATCAACGCATATGTGACAATAGCCGAAATAATAAGAAAAAGAACTACGTCCTCGCTTCGAATTACACTATCTATGTGGTACTAGAGTGGAATAAAGTGTTTCTAGGCATCTTTTTGTGCGAATACATAGCATTTATATGCTCCTAAACTTTTCACTATTTCAACTTTTTTATTCAGTCACTATTTTAAAAAGTCTATCTCGAACGCGCTGCGAGTATTTTGCGTCACAATAAGGTTATTCCCGAGGCGGAGGCCCGCACTTGAAGAATTTAGTTAGAAACTTATGGTATGAATCCCTCCGCAGTGACATTGTAAGTACTAAATAAAATGAAAAGGTTGCGCACTACAATGAACGTAGATGAACTATCAAATTCTAAACTATCACAGTTTTTGAATAGTTTATTAAGTCAAAACACGAAATTGGTGAGTCACATCGTAACTTACTGCTTACGTAGTTGTGTTGATGGATATAATATTATCTATATATACGATATATATAAATGAATCCCTATTTCCCTTGGTCACGGCATCACTAATGGACGGCTCGACCGATTTCGCTAATTCTTTTTTTGTTGTGTTTGTTATTGTCAGGAAAAATTAAGAAAGTTGCGCGGAAAATTAGAAAATTTAAGAAAACAACTACTTTACTAGTCCATTTGACAATTTAAACTTTTATTATTGTCAGTCGTTTGACAGTTGGCGCGATTGACAGAATGGGCGCTGCAAATATCGTTTTAAATAGAGGCATGGGTCGGAATTATATCGATTATATAATTAAGTGCACATTTTACAGTCGATTCAATCAGGGGATTCGAATTCAATATTCATAGTTAAGACAGGACAATGTCTGTCGGGTCAGCTAGTATATTATAGTTTTATTTAAGATCACCTAATTTAATTGTTAACCTTATTGTTTTTGTGTCAACTTTAGTCTAGGTTCGCCTAATCCTCAAAGAAGATTGAGAGTGCTCTGTCCCGCTCGTGTCTGCCGCGGGATTTCAACAATAAACCGTCTTATGTCGTACTTAAAGATACGTTCAAATATTTATTGTTATTTATTCCTTCTAAAAATAAATCGAACAAAAAAGAAAAAGAATGAATCAGACTAATGAAAACCTCCCTTAAAAATTGTAATGACACAAATTCTTAAGTTGTGAAATTATTCAAATCAGTCAGGGACGGCTAACTTATATTTGAATTTCTTAGCATCATAATTTTTCAAATGAAGTATATTCTTAAATATTGTTATTATCTTCTACAGGGTTATTTGTTATTCAGTGGCAGTATTCTGAGCATTTCGTCAAAGGTATTGGGCAGATGTATTTTATCAGTAAAAATATTTTTGTTGTGGATGTGTACTCTTTTACCGATTCTGAAATAGCAACATAAAATATAGCTATTCCGTTTTAATAATAAAAAACTATGAATGGAGTATTCGGAAATATGTTATCGCGATTACATAATAAAATTTTATCATATATGTACAATTAGATCAGAATTACCAGTCCATTTTGTATTGGAAAAATATTTGCAGATTGCTCACTTCAGTCTTCATAATTGTTGTGTACAAGTGGAAAGTAGCAAGGGGCTTATCAGAAAGACCTCATCTGCATTTCATCGTTGGTCGCCCGCGAGATAAATGAATGGAGGGTGGCGGTTTGATTACTATTCATAAAGTGGGGAGTTCTGCGCACATAAAATTGTTCCGTCGCCTAATAACGCTGCGCCTGTCGCTCCCTGCCCTCAATGGTGGCTGACTGATGCTGCAAAGCAAAAGGGTACAACATGAAACTTATTTTCCGGTTCCACGGTCTCATATTTACATAACAGATTTCAGCGTAGGTACCTACCGCTAAAATGAACCAGAGCTTTTTAAGTAAAAGCTTGCGTACCTACATATCTTTGTTATATGAATTTTATGTAATTTTTTCCATGCCGTGTGCCGGTAATATAATTTTTTCGGTTTTCATTTCTCTGAATTTCATGATGACTAAATATGGTCTGCGATTGAAAACAATGTGCCCAAGTGTACTTTTCTTCTGTTAGTAGGACCCAATAAATTGCAAAGATTAAGAGAATAATTAAGGAGTATTTTAAAACTTTTGAATACTGTATCTTATGCCATTTCTGAGTTGGCATTGTAAATTATCATCTGAATGATATAAAAGAAAATAAAATGGAACACATTTTACTTGTCATTTAAAATTAGTATGTCAGTATATATTAAGATTTAAATGAATTATAAGTAAATAACTAACACCATCTGTGAAATTTATCAGTTAATATTATTTTGAAAAGTGGACCACAGTTTTCTGAATTAAATCAATTTTATTTATATATCAATACTATCATTGTGTCAGCTCACCTAAAAATTGAGACACTCTTGATGAAGCTATCAAGAATATTATTATCTAAGAAATGCTTTCAGCACAAATTAATTCCGCTTTAAATAAGCCCCCTTAGATGTTTTCTTCTGTGAAAGCGGCTCGATGTTTGACTAGCACGCTCTGAGTGGTAATTTGATGAAGGATAGCATCCCTCATTTGCAGTTGCGCCGAGTTAGCGTGTCAAAGCGGCTCGAGTACCTGATGCACCTCGTTATGCAAATTGCTATGTGATTTCTACGAGTTACTTAGGTGTCAGTCTACACAAATTTTCAAGTATCATATGCCATGTGAGAGTTCAGCGAGAGAGCATTTTAAGTATACTCATTAACGTATACAAAATGTAATTGCCCTTGCTTCTTGTATGTTAAAATTTATACCTACGTTTTTGGGTAGATTCGAGTGTCATAATTTAAATACATACCTGGCTATTGATATACCACTTCGCTCTATGTCACTTCTATTCTATCTCATCCAAATATCAAAAGGTATCGATTTCACGACAGTACTTGTTGACTTCTTTGTTTTTTAATTTGGGTGCTCGTTATTATTCATGTCAGGCAATTTTATTTTAAATATTCTGTTTTTGGGAAACTGAGTTATCCTTTGATCAGTATATTTTTAAAGGGGATTGATTCAATAATGTTATGCATGGAAATAGTTGTAAAGTTTGTATATTATGTGAACGGTTTGATCTTTTACATGTGCCTAGGAAGACATAAGCGTTTCATGACGAGCATAATTAAACAGGTGTTAGGTGGGCCGTCCGCTTACCACAAATCTGTTGTAAATACGATTACATCTGGGTACCTTCGCTACCTGACGGCTTATATCCTATACCTTAATTAAAGTTTGTATAAGTATAACAGTGTGTATAAAAGCGGGCAGAAAGGTACTCTTTGATGGAAACTTGTAAGACCGTTGAATTAATACAAGTGGTCTCTTTTCATTTAATTTTCCAGTTTATCAAATCCGAGGTCTAATCTTTTCATTGCTTTCACTTGGTAAAATTGATACGATCACTGTTTCCTATCGCTATGGTTATATAACGATATATAACTCAAAGGTAACCTTCAAGCACCGTCATATCATAATGATCAGAAAAATATGTAATGGAGAACATATATTTAGTTCTGAAATACTAACATTCGCATTGTAAGAAAAAAAAATTCAGGCGTGGGTGCGCAGGAAAATTGATAGCTTTTCTTTCCCTTCATAATAGTAAAAGAAGTGAGTGAGTGGCGCATCGGGTGAGATAACGAGGTTTCCGTACAAATAGCAACACGTGTGTAGTGGCTAATGGAGCGGCTCGCCGCGCCTGTCGTCCGCGGCCCGCGCGACTGCCGCACGACACACGCCCGATCTCCGCTCGACAACCGTACACATTACAATCGTCGTTATTTCATTCTCATAATTATGTAAAAAAAGAGAGGTAGACCAGACCTAATAATCCGAAAAAAAAAAATTACGGTTTCACAATAACATTTGTTTTCGTTGTGTTGTTTTGATATAACATTTTCCCCGAATTCAAGAGGATGATGTGTTATTTTTTTGTGTCTGTCTGTACGCGATAGCTTCCCCAAATGTGAACTGATTTTGATAAAATAAAATAACTAGGCTAATAACTCGGGCTTCCGATTGTTTTTTATGATATGTAACAAACCGTTTTCAAGAAAGCATGTAAAATCATATTTACTAGACAACTATCGCAATTGATACACTTGGTTCAAACATAACTCCGACAAAAGTGAACCGAGTTGGGTGATTCTTATTTTAGTCCAAAGATAAATCTCAAAACTAGTCTTATATCACTTTTGTTATATTCTGAATATGACAAGGAGATATGCCGGAATTCCTCAACGATAAACGGTTAGAATATTGTATTTGAAATATTTAGTTGAATATTATAGATTAATTAGTATTTAATTATTAATAAATAATAATATGCCTGTTCTTGTCAGTCCTAGACAAAAAGATTGGGGATATTCACACTGTAATGCCAGATTACATCATCATTTTCATCATCAGTTCTTTCAACAAGTATCAGCGCTAGTTTAGTATTTCGTTATTATAACTAAAAATGTACAAGGCCGTGATGGATAATGTTACAGTCCCCAGGAACGCGGTTGAAACCGCGGGGGCAGCTAGTGAATTGATAAATCCATCCTCGCCTTTTAGACGAATATAACATTTAAAATCCACTTCTTTTTTATTGAAAGTCGCGCTACCAGCCAGTCGCTGGCACTGAAATTAAAAAAAGTTTAAATTTATTTGTACTTATAATAATTAATAGACATCGATTACATCAGATATAATAAGCCTTCTTTTTATCGAAGATCATTTAATTTTGAAACGTATACATATTTATCGATTTATTCGTAGGATCTTAACCGATAGTATCATGTGCAAGTTAAGTAAGTAGGTACTTAATGTTAACCTTAGAGTGCGTGTCTGGATCAATCGGAAAGACGTTACCCCTTCCATCTCTCGATACTTTCCGCTTCGGGAAAGCCTCCATTTCCTGATGTGGATACATTATTATTAGCTTTACATTATCTTAGTGTTGATTTACACGGAAACTGTAGACTGTAGTTAGTTTCCGTTACTATTAATTTTGTTTATTTATAATGAAATCTTTAGTAATAAATTATATGACGGGTCAGTTGACTTGGTGATTAGAAACCCTGACGGCCACGCTATAGGTCGTGGGCTCGATTCCCACCCAGGACAAACATTTGTCTGAGTGGAAGTGTCTGTTTAGTCTGTATCTGTGTGTAAATTTATAAGTAAAAATTTTAAAAAACGTTGTATATCTAGCTTATAGTTAGTGAGTAGAACCTAACCATTCATAAGTGCCTGTGAAGGCCTATTTGAATGATATAATTTCGATTCTTAAGTTACCTGTTTTTTTTTTGTAATACAAGGCTTAGTTTGGTATCAGATGGCCGTGAGGAAAGAATATTCATATTAATTTTTTAACAATTATTTATTTTCTTACAAGTAAGCAATAACTATAGATTTTAGTTTTTATAAAATATCACCGATTTACGTTATTAGAATAACTAAAACAGAAAAGGTTTTATATTACATAAATACCAGTTTAAAGATAACTAGTAAAAGTTACTACATTTGATTGAAAAATCTTAATAGGCTGAACTTCGGAGCGTAGGTTGAGTCGGCGTATCCAATATTTTTTTGCTTCTAAGACATTTAAAGTACTTAACAAACTTTAAATGACCCTCAGTGTTCTTCAACACGAAGTCCACAAAACAAGAATTCCTTAATCTAGTTTAATTAAATTCCGATAGGGGTGTATTATGTCATACCATGTCAATTAATTATATTTAGCATCAGGAGGTATTGCATACATGTTTATAGTAAGGGTTGTCAAAGAGGTTTTGATACTAGAAATAGATTTTTGTGTAATTGTTGCTTTGTTCATTTATCAGGCATATTGTTCCACTAGCAATTATTTGTCTCTACAAATTGTTATATTTACATAACATATAAGTAGGACCATAAACTATGGTTTTGTTATAGGCGAAACGTTCGTGTAGTTTTAAACATGTAAGTACATGAGTACTAGTTGCATTTATATTAAAATTTAGAATTTTGATGACGTGAGGAAAAGGCGCTTAATGTATTTGACATTCAATTTATCTATGTGGAAATTTTCGGGACTATCTTACCTTTAGAAGTTAGGAAAGTATTCGCTTTTTAATAGAAAAATCTATTTATAAATGAACTGGCCAGTTGAGTGGTTAAAATACCCTGACTTTCAACCCACAGGTCTTAGGTTCGATCTTATCTAGGACAAACATTTTTGTCAAAATGACAATAAATATAACAGTTATCTGATTTCCATAGGACAAGCTTTGCTTAGTTTGGGATCAGGGGCTCGATTCTGTAAAGAAAATGACACAAATTCGAGGATGTTTCGTCACGGCCTCCGTACTCTGTCTCTTTCACTAACTACGCTAATACTACTAATCAAAAAAAAAAAATTAAAAATTCAAAACCATTTATTCAGTTTAGGCCCTCAGAAGGCACTTATGAAGGTCAAATTTAAAGTTACTGAAGCTACTACCGGTTCGGAAGACGGCCTTCAACTGAGAAGAACCGGCAAGAAACTTAGCAAGGTTACATTCTTTTTTATTTTATTAAATTCTTTTTTATCTATTCTGACTTTTTAGCTATTTTATAATATCAATTTTACATATTTTTATATTTAACAATTACAAAATACTTAATAAAGGTAACATTCAAAAACAAAAAAAAAACAAAAAAAAGAAATAACAACACTACAAAATAGAAAATGACAATAATTACTTGCAACTAAAACAAGAAAATTAGAGGTGCACTGTGCAGAGAGTAGCTATTTCCATTCATTTTTATCTTCAATATAATGAACTACCTTGTAATACGCTTTTTCTTTCAAAACTTTCCTAATATAATTTTTAAATTTATGATCAGACATTTTGGTTACTGAAAGCGGTATCTTATTATAAAATCGAACACAATTACCAAGAAATGACTTGTTTACTTTAGTTAGTCTAAAGTATGGAACAACTAACTTGTCCCTTTGTCTTGTATTAATATTATGGATATCCAATTTAGACTCAAACATTCCTATGTTTCTACGTATAAACATTATATTTTCATAAATATATTAGGTTGGGGAAAAAGTCTGTTCGCATTATAGTATGTACGAACTTGTAATAAAATCTCTTTGACTATATTATTTGTATCTGGCTGGTTTTGGTATCATTGAAAGTTTAAATTTTAAAGAACATAATTCCAAATTCAAATTAGGAAAATGTGTGATTTGCATTTGTTTTTCGCACCGCCAAGATGAGTGAATCTAATGAAGAAATTCGATTCATTTTAAAATTTTACTACAAAAAAGGTAAAAATTCAACGCAAGCCGCGAAAAAAATTTGCGACGTTTATGGACCTAGTGCAGTGTCTGTGAGAGTAGCACAAATTTGGTTTAAGCGTTTTCAATCCGGAAATTTTGATGTCAAAGATGCACGTCGCTCTGGTCGCCCCATTACGGATAAAATGGATGCCATTTTTGAAAAAGTGGAGCAAGATCGGCGTAACAGTAGTTACGACGTAGCTGAAGAACTGGGAATTGACCACAAAACAGTTTTGGCGCATTTGAAAAAAACTGGGTACACAAAAAAGCTAGATATTTGGGTACCTCACGAGCTCACTGAAAAAAAACCTAATGAACCGTGTACTCATTTGTGATTCTTTATTACGACGTCATGAAACCGAACCATTTTTGAAGAAGCTGATAACTGGTGATGAAAAGTGGACCACGTACGACAAGAACGTGCGAAAAAGGTCGTGGTCAAAGGCCGGTCAGGCTTCACAGACTGTGGCGAAACCCGGGTTAATTCGCAACAAGGTTGCTGTGTGTGTGGTGGGATTGGAAGGGCATTATTCATTATGAGCTGTTACCACCAGGCAGGACCATCGATTCTGAACTCTACTGCGAACAACTGATGAGACTAAAGCAAGAAGTTGAGAGAAAGCGGCCGGAATTAATCAACAGAAGGGGTGCGGTTTTTCATCATGATAACGCTAGACCTCACACATCTTTAACCACTCAGCAAAAAATAAGAGAGTTTGGCTGGGAGGTATTAATGCATCCGCCGTATAGTCCTGACCTGGCTCCTTCAGATTTCCACCTGTTTCGGTCTCTTCAGAATTCTTTAGGCAGTATCAGGTCAACATCACGAGAGGACTGTCAAAACCACTTGTCGCAGTATTTTGATCAGAAGTCCCAAAATTTCTATTGCAATGGGATCATGTCCCTACCTACAAGATGGCAAAAAGTTATCGAACAAAATGGTACCTACATACTTTAGTTAAATGTAAATAAATTATATTAAAAATGTTTTGAATTTTCTTAAAAAATGCGAAGGAACTTTTTCCCCAACCTATTATAATGAAGGCAATGTCATTATATTTATTTCCCTAAATAAATCTCTTAATGATTCACGGGGACCCATACTGTAAATTGCACGAATTGCACTTTTTTGTATAAATATTGATTCTATATCCGCTGCTGCTCCTCAAAATAAAATACCATAGGACAAGAGGCTATGAAAATATGCAAAATAAACTAATTTGTCTGTCTCAACATTCGTCAATTGTTTAATTTTCCTAACAGCAAATGCAGCCGAACTTAACTTAGCAGCTAGAGTATCAACCTGAGGTCCCCACTGCAATTTATTGTCTAATGTAAGACCCAAAAATACCGTTTTATTAACAAGATCAATAAGGCTCCCATATATTATTATTTGGCTATCTACTTGTGCAACATTCGGTAAAGAACCTTAAGCATTTAGTTTTCTTTGAATTTAGTGATAGATTATTTGTAGCAAACCACCCACAGACAATTGACATAGTATGATTAACTTTAGTTAGATCTTTGTCTTTTCTATCAACTTTAAAAATTAATGATGTATCATCAGCAAACATGCGAGAGAGCGTGAGAGATAAGCTCTCCGAGGCCTCCGTCGAGCGGCTTGCCGACGAATTTTGTATTAGGTGAATAAGGAGGTAGAAAGCCGTGTGTCTTGTGGAAAATAGATGTTCCAGGATAATTATTTAAACAGAGAAGGTTAGGTTTGCTTATAAAATTAAGTTAGAGAAATCTGTTTTAACCAAAGGTGTGAACCCTGAAGTGGGTGTGTAATGCGTGTAGGGCGCGTATAACGTGCGAGTGTACGAGGCGCGTGCGGCCGCAGGATAACCGCAAACATGTCGCGTGTCGCCCGCCCGTGTCGCAGGCCTGTCGCCCACCACTTAGCATATCTCGACCCCTTTCACGTAAAGTATCGTATGTTGGAAACTGTTACATTACAGCGGGAGCAGATTAACCGCGGAAACAAGGTGCAAATTTTTTACAACGGGTTTTTCGCTAGACCTCGCATTCCTTCGCTGCGTTGGTATTTCATATTGAGCTTCCACAGATTCGCATTCCAAATCTACACAAACAGCAAAATCTTTTACTATGTTATTAATATATTTAATACTAAAATTATATATTTTAGTATTTAATATAAAACTTACTCTATATTCAAGTTTTTTCAGTTGTAGATGTATAAAAATATTTATTAATTAATAAGGCACAGCCACACAATAATAATTTCATAAAAAAAATGATCATGATAGCTGAGTACAGCATACAATGTTATAAGTAGACACCGGAGGGAAAATCTAACTAATTTATTTAAGGTTTGGTTGAAGAAAGCATCTTTCAATATTTTTAGGAAGGAACTGTAAGTTAACAGTAGTTGGTAAAGTATCCATATTTAATAAAAATAACTGGTAACAATCCAAAAAAAATGAAATAAAAAAACACTAGTTACTCAACCGAATCCACTATTGAATATTCCCATTTGCAAATCAGTTTAAATATTTTCACACGAATATTTAACTTCAGAGTATTTAAATTAATATGACAATTGAATATTAATAAACACGACATGTGACATACACAAGAATTAATATTTGTTTATAGGAGCGACAAATATACGATGAGTATATATATATATTTAAATCATTTATTCAACACTAATACAAAAATACAATTTATGTTTAAATAGCTCCCACGGAAGCCTCTCGGGCTTATCTGCGGAAGCGGTTTTTTAGTTTTTGCTTATACTTATTTCTGTTTGTTTCAACATAAATATAGTTTACGTAATTCAGCAGGTAGCTATATATGTATATTAACTATGCTCGGCAGTAAGTACTGACCCATAAACATTATTAGGCCGGTATGGGATTTGGCGCAATCGATCTGATCGAGAGTTTACGCTGGAAGTCTTGTTTTCATCATCTTCAAATAAAATACATATACTAGTGCTCTGGGTGATAGTTACTCATCTATTATTGCTATAAGCGAATGGGTTACCACTTTCTGCATGTTCCTTAGTGGTTGCAGTGTTAGTTACAGCAAGGATTTATGTCGGCGCGACGACGCGTGGCGCCCGCGGCTATGCACTACAGCCTCTGCACCGCCAGCGCCACCTTTGATTAACGCAACCATTCGACACCGCACCACAGCCAATAAACATCGTTTTACTCTAATGGGACAATACGACAACTACAATTTACCTCAATATGTATTGTAACTACTACTGCATTTGGAAAGACATTTGCTTTAATGTGCATGACATTTTGGTTTACCTAAAAAAGAAAATTAAAAGTAAATAATGCTTTCTATTAAAAGTATAACGCCTACATAGATTAATATTCATAATATTTTATCGAATAACTGTATACTATTCAAGAATTTAAATAGTAAAAACAAATATTCTAGGGAAATTTACTAGCTGTGTACAAATTCTGACAGTTTTATCGATACCCAGTTCCCGAACTTCGGGCATCATAAATTTGAGCTCGAGAGAACCTATTAGTATCCAATAACGAGCAGTTGGTCAACAATCTTCAGGGTGATCGAGAATAACATTCTAATAAAACGGACTTCCGTTCGGGTCCCCTGTAACTACGAAGAGTGGGTGAGCTAATTAAATTGGAAGCTAGTTCACAAACAAAGTGACTCGTTAATGTGATAGTGTCGTTGATGTTCGTACCTGACCCAAAAGTTTGGCTTCTACCTCAAAGGAACTGGAGCCTCACAAAGCCCGCATTATGAGAATTGTTTTACAAGTTTTTTACATTTGCGAAATTGCTTCGGTAAGCAGTATAAAAACTAATCAGTAGACTTTAACTATTAATTTCCCTATACTAATACTAATTTGGGTACTTATTGATGAGGTATTAATTACCTTCTTTCTATTGGTTAAATTCGCGTAGTTTGTTCGTAAAATCGCCAGCTTTACTTAAGGACTCCTTGTTATTGTTTTAAGTACTTTCTCATGCCATTTACGACCTCTTAATGTCAATTATTCATCAAAATATTCTATAATTACGTAGGGAATAATGCAATGACATTATTTTGTATAATATTGGGTAATCTAAATGAAATAAACGAATTAAGAATTGCACGTCCCGTGGTCGCCGTAGTGCATTTAATACGTTTACAACATTGGCTGGTTCAAAGCATAAATGCATTAAATTGTATAAAATAATTTATTAGTTCCGCTTACCTGTTTTCCGTTCCTGGTAATACCTCAAATAATGAATTAATAAATTATCGTAAATCAGGTTGACAAAACGATAATATATACACTGGCAAATAATTAATGTAGATAGGTACTGGAAGAGATAAAAAATTGAAATGTTACACGACTCATGCCCCATGACTTTTTCTAGCAGCTATCTACTATTTAAAACTTACAATGAAGTAATTAAAATTTCTAAAAAATTCTATGTGAAGTACCATTTTTACGTGAGAACCACTAATATACTATATATATATATATAAGGAAAATAGGGTTTACGCACCATCACCTCAAAACAACTGAACATATCAGGTTATAGAGTATATATGATTTGGAATAAACGCGAGTGAAACCGCGGAGACAGCTAGTCTTTATACATATATAAGCAAAATGGGGTTCCTAGGTGCTATGCTTTTTCGTAGAAGTCCTAATAGGCTGTATGTAATATCGAATATCGATATATGCGGCTAAACCCGCGGGGACAGCTAGTAAATAAAATAAATTGGAATCATTTCTAAGAATTTCAGCTGGATTATTTGTTTCCATAGTTTATGTAAACCAAAATCTTCCTATTAAAATTATATAGGTATAGTACGATAAATTAAGTTATTAAAAAATTAATTGGAAATACTTCGGTTGAATTATTTGCTTCTATAGTTCAAGTAATTTATGGGTAATACGTATTTTGTTCATGATTATTTGTAATTACAATAACTATTTAAGCTACTAAGCAAATAATTTAATCTTGTAATTTTTTTTTATAATCTATTTTTTTAATAAAATAAATAAATATCCAGAGACATTCTGTACACACGACCATCTCATCCCAAACTAACTAAGAGTTTGTACTATGGAAACCAGATAACTGATTTACTACATTTTAATTTTTCTAAATACACTTATAATAGATATTTACACCCAGACACAGATCAAACCGACATGTTCATACTTACAAATGTTTGTCCTGTGTGGGAATCGAACCCGCGACCTGCGACTTGGCAGTCAGGTTCGCTAACCACCAAGCCAACTTGGCCTTTCTGTCTTTATTAATTGACAGTCAAATAAATTATTAGAAACACGAAACAATTACAAGCGTTTACTTATTTTATTTACAAATAACTTAGCAACAACTTAGACACGTTCACTTCATATTATGAATACCCAGCTAGATAACCAACAAGTAATGGATTTTGTCCTTTGAAATAAACCTGAGATGAAAGAAACCAAATAAAATACAACAAGGTTGCCTATGTGATTGAACACTCGGTGTATACCTTGAGGGTAGGTAAAAAGACATTTACACTTTGCGACCAAATTCATAAATAAAAACCAAAAATTGTGTAATATGAAAAATAATTTTAATGACGTAAGACTTAATCGTATTTTACTTGCGTTTATATAGGTACTGGAGGAAGCAGAAAAGACAGGATATTCTCGGCGTAAACCGAGTAGAAACTTCAATCTACAAGAACCTGAGTTTGATTGTAACAAAAAAATTGAAATAATATACTTTAAGTTTTAATATTATTACTATTAGTAAAAAAAAACGTTGTGAAATATAAATGTGCTGTGTAAAAACACCTGGGGTCAGCTGATCTCGATACCGCACTGCCTCAGCGTATGTGAACCCACTGGAAACACTTAATTCTTTCAACCAACAGACCTTACAATCGCTTCGTATTTCTGACTTTATTTTTAATAACAATACAGTAGACATGAGGACTTATTCTATTTTTTCTTATTTATTTGACTTTTATTGTAATATGTAGGTATATTAATCCCGAGATATTGTTATTTACGTTCTTACTCGTGTAAGAAGTATTTGCTCAATATGGATAGTAAGGAGTAACTAACTTAGGTACAGTTACAAATCATTAATAAATTAAATTAAAACAGACTCGACAAGCACTTAAAAGAGAAGAACTACTAGAACAACAGGATATGCCTATATCGTATCTGATAATAAATAAATAATAAAAAAAAATGAGTTTTCCAACTTCGATTTCAATTAAAATGAATTGTAAAACAATGTGCGAGTAAACGAAAGAAAAAAAAGTTGAATTGAAATTAAGTTAATAGTCAGCAGCAGCCGGCGGAAGTAGAAACCGCAGCAGTGTAAGGCGTGTGGCAATTAGACGCGCGGTTCATTAGAAGGTACGCCACATATGTTAATATAAGATCGTAAAATTAAAAATTTCGAAAAGCTTTATTTCTGTTATAGCAAAGCCGTTATTCGAGAACTTGATTCAAGTTCTTTTATTTGGAACTTGGCTTTCTTTCACATTTATGTTTGTGATGGGATATGGTCAATTATTTTGCATCTATTCTCTGTATTTGAATAATGGGTTTTTTAAAATTATAAATCAGATAAATTAATTATCGGGCTTTATACACGCTTTAACAGGTTACTTTTACACTTTGTCTTCAATCCGATCTGTTTTTTGATATAGTGGTTGGTGTCTCTAATTAATTGGTCTCAGGTCCAAATCCAGCAAGTTACAAACGTTTTTGTGATAAACACGAATATTGAATTTAAAGCATGAATGTTTCGGAGTCGAAGTTTGAGCCCGGGTTCGCCTGCGGGCTTGATTCGGGTTTGGGTTCGGGTCCTAGTCGACACCGATACCAGTATCGCTATCACTAACACGTTGTCGGTTGATTTGCTTTAAATCATTGGAAGTAGTCAGTAGATTTCAAGAGTGAGTCATTGAGTGATAAACATAGTGATTATGAGGCGTAATTTTTTCGTTAATGGTCAGAGGATTTTATTGAAATTTGGTTAATAGATTAGGGTATTGACTAAACACGTAGAACAGTAACTGTGTAGGTTCGTGTGTTGCCTTTATGCTTTGTGGACTTGGCTGACACACCGCTGTCTGTCTAGAGGCTTGTTATTATTTTGGTTTGGGATAACAGATAAGAGTTAAGCAATGAAATTGTACGGCTTAGTCGTTTTGATAAATGAATAATTATATGTATATTACGTCAGAAAATTTAGTAAATGATGCAAAGCAAATAAAGTAAAGTAATTATTTATATAAAGTGAAATGTTCGTCTGTTTTCGATTGATAACTCAAAACTGCCTTAAGCGAACTAGATAAGAGCGGTAACTGTTTAATTTCGCCGTTAAAGCTTACCACGATCGCTTTTCCAATGGCCCGTTTCTAAGAATTAAATGTAGCGTCGGTCGGTGGGATCCGGGATCGCTGAGTTAGTGCCCCGTCCGCGGCCGGAAGCAGGTGCCGCGCTCGCTCTTACAATTCACTAATTTTATATAAACGTAGGTAGCCACCGCCTCGTTGAACACGTAAATGTGGTCTGCTGACTTGTCATGAAAAATCACAGCCTTTATTGCTAAATGAAGTCTGCGACGCTTTTCGTAGCTTCGCCATTTATAATGATTTTCTCTTTTGATGTTATTGTTATTACTATCGTCAGTTCAATCTGAATCAGTTATGAGAAATGGATACGTCAACAACCATCCAATAACTATGCGCAAATTTGGGTTATGATTTAGTCTTTATAAATAAAATCAAAATAGGTTTCCTTTGACGCACCATCACCTCAAAGCTACTGAACATATCGGGATGGGACTGCTACCATTAGACGCGGAATTTTTCCTAGAAGTTAATAGGCTGTATCTTATATTACTAAGCGCGGAAATACCTAAAATAAGTTTGATATACCATTGGAATCGTCTTTTTTTTAAACATCGTTTGGTCTCATACGCCATAAACTGCATTTTATTCAAGAGCTATACGGCTTGTATAGCTTACATCATGAATAGCTATAAAAGTAACATATATGTATGTTAAAAGTATCGAAATCCACAATTATAATATTTTCTACTTTTTTTTTTTTTCAAATTACTCTGCTGTAAACTTAACTCAATATCGGTCATTTTTGCCTTTCAAGCATCGCTATGGGTATAATAATAAAATGACAATTTTGTATACTTTCAATTTAAATATTTTTAAATATTATGTGGTACCAAAGAAAATATAATATACACAGTCAGAATAAACACAAGCGAGACATTTACTTACTTAACTTCCGCTTTTCATTAGAAATTGCATCATTTACCTGATATCATTTTCTGCGTGAGTGGGTTTAATTTATTTTACTGTATAAAATATGTACGCACATAAATTCGCACCTGTCACCAGTAAAGGCATTATACACATGTGTCGACGACGCGACAGTCGCAACGACCTCGTTTGATTTGTTGCACGACTTGTGACCCTTGATAAATTTAAGACAACTACAACCAATAACACTACATACGAGAGTAACTACGAGTTATTTTTGCATTTTATATACTACCGTTTCTAACTCAAAATGAAATGATATTTGCGTTTATGACTAACGGCGAAAATTAATATGCAATCCCGATCGAAAATCCATGGATTGATGAACCTTTTGACAGTCATTTTAATACACGGAAAGTCAAAAAACTACTTCAATCTTGCGATTTTAAATCGAGATCGTATATTAATTTTGGCCGTAAACGTCAAATTTGTGGTCCATAAAAATGTGCATTAAATACTGACACGACCTTCTCAAATCGAGCCGATTTAATAACAACAACGTTCAATCCAAAAAGTACAAACAACAAACACGCATACTGTAGTGTAACTTTAAATTAAATGATATATTACAAACTAGTTATGAAGCGAACAAAGCTTTTGGATTTCAACAGAACCAATTCAAGTTTAGTATAGCAAGAGCAGAGCTGTAGCTATACAGAATATGTGCGTTGGGTGTTAACACGTAAATATAGTAAACAGTTGATATACAACGTACGTATTCATATGTGCACCGGCGGCTATTGATTTTTTATTTGGTTTGAAGCTGTGGATAATGGACGCTTTTATGCAAATGCAGCATCCGCACTGCATCATATCCCGGCGAGAGGTGAGCAAGGAGAGCAAATAGAATAAAGCCTTCCGCCAGAGTGTCTATACTCAATAATAATTACTCAGATGATACGATCGGGATAATTGTTAGGTAGGTTGGTAAAATATGAGGTATATTAATCAGTTTTATACATTTTTCCTTTTTGCATTGCTACCCTACTAGTTGACCCATGTAAATTGAATTTTATACAAAAGCCTATAGTTACATCCCAAAAAGATAATCATAAAAATATTCAAAAGTAATAAAAATAATAAAAAATAAGAAACTTTCAAAATTATGGCTCATTTTGTTACGCATCCCCAATGATAAAATGACCAGTGATTGTTTTATTTTTTTAAAATTTAAGTAGCTGCTTTGATGCTCTTTGCCTTCGATATATTTATTGCTTCTACATTTAAGCCAAAAAATGACTGAAAGAAAATCATCATGCTATGATTAAAATAATTTAGAAAGTACTATAAACATGTACTGGTATTTCCTTTTTGAAAGAAAAAACTATAATTGAAAAAAAAAGCCGTCGAATAGCCTGTTAATTAAGTTACAGATAATTATAAAAGGTAACATTTTATTCAGCCTTAATTGTATACGATTAGGTCAAAGGTAATGAATAAAAGCATCATGCCTTGAGTAATTAAATAGGTCTCATTTTAAAAGGAATTTACGACTACAGCAACTGAGCAATAAACACGGACGTCGATGTCGCCGCCCAGTGACAACCTTCTTTTTATATTTTTTCTCGTTATTTCAGCATTAACTTTTATCTGACTCGAATTAATTACAGTGAAAATGTTTTATAGTCCCCTTTAGTGCAATCAAAGGAGAAATTAACAACTTTTATGAGATGGAAGTTCTTTTTTTTAATTAATGTTTGAATAAATTGTTATACCTAAAGCAATCGCAATATTATAAGTATTTATAGTTGAATCATGTACGGAGCGTAGAGACAGGAGACAGGTACAAAACTAAAGTAGATCAACTGCCAAAACCAGAGTCGGGCCCTCGGATATTACCGTGAGACATTTAATTTTCTACGTGAAAGGATAAGGCAAGTAGAATTTCCCCGAGCATCCTGAAACGGCAGCTCAAATTGTGTTACCGCTCGCCATAAATAGAAGCGTGCCCATAGAGTAAGAATGACAACACACTTTATGCTAGATAATCCTTTCCAATTTAAAATTTTATTTAAACTTACGTAAAAATGAAACGCCTTGTTACGATTCAACCGAGACGAGATTAATATTGATGAGACGAATCAATCGCCTTTTGAATTCCTTCTTCTATTAAAAACAAACCTTTGTTGAAAATTTTTGCTACCCGACATGGTTTTCTTATTATCTTTTATTAAGCTTAGTTATGTTTATGAAACATTTTTTGTGTTTATGGTTATATTTTAAGAGTCGATACATCGGTCGGCTTGTATTGTACCTACTTCTTTGTTTGTTATAATTAATAAAGGTAAATGATAATACCTTTTATCTGACTATTCAATACAGCCGTCAGCAATTTTTTAAATATCTTCCGTTTACTCTTTTAATCAATATTATTTCGATTTCGTTTTAATTAAACATTGAAAATTGTACAAAATTATTTGACAATATGCTTATTTATGCCAAGTATAAAAATATATTCTCCATTGTTCTCTGCTTATGGCCGATCTTGTTAAAAGGTAATTCCCATGTAAGCGCAAGCAAGTTTAGCGCCACTCTGGAGCCCGGATACGCCCGCCAACCTTACAGGAAAACACCCACCACATTTCCGCATTAAAATTGCGTAGATCTCCGCAAACATGTTTTAGTTAAGTGAGAAGGACGTGAATTTACGTCGCAACAATAAGGACTAATAAAAAGTTATTAGCTTTTCGGCAAGAATTACATTTCACTTCAGTTATAGTGGCAAGAATATGTTCTGCCTTTTGATTTTTGCAACCATATATAAATCATTCTGTATTAATAATTACTTACGCGTAATATAGGACCATCTTAAAATAATTAAAATATACGTTTAAAACGTATTACTAGCCTAAATATGACTTAAGTAAAAAATTATGGTGCACGACTTAACACCTGTAGGTATCTATTTATTTTGAGAAGGCCGTACCCAAAAGGTCAAAGGTTGATACTATTTATATGAATTCTATAAATAATTGGAATAGTAACTTTAAACACTAAATATATATACTGTGACTACAACACAGCGTAACAATAAAAAATGTGTTAATTAAATTGATGTAAAATGCGTTGAGTTACATTACCGGATGATATTGATTTACCATTAGTTTGATTTTGTTTATACAATATAAAAGGACCTATTTTATTTTTAATAAATACACATTTTCTAATTTATATAGATATTTTAGTTTAGATATTTCCTTTTCCAAATCACATTAACCTTAAGACGTGATACTTGTCGTCCGGTCAATCTAGGGTCTGACCCATTGCCTCATTCAACCTGCGTTAAATACTACGGATTTCATCTGGACCGTAGGATGACATGGAAAGACCCAGTGCCGGATTATCCACGTTGCAAATCTAGCAATTGTTACGGGCCCCACGCAAAAGGCCCCGTGTGTCTAAGGCCGCCCACCACCGATTATTTTTTTTACCGCTTTATACTTATGAACCCATAGCTGACCAAAGGCCCCTCGACAGAATTTGCTACGGGCCCCGCGCTTGCTTAATCCGGCACTGGAAAGACCATATAAATACGAAGCCCAGAGAAATCAAGCTTATGAGCCTCCAAAGAGCTCAAAATAGCATCTTCTGGGTACTTTCTTCGGCGTCCTGGTTCGCTCGCAATTCGGATATCCAGGAGTACCTAGAAATCCCAACCATATTGGACGAAATAAAACGAAACTCAGCCAACATAAAGACCGTTTGACAACTCACCCAAACCCGTTATCCATTATACTCTTGCAGCCTAATCCGATTAGAAGACTCAATAAGTGCTAACTTACTAAGGGGACATGGAGCAGTGGCTCTATCTCGCCAAACCCCAACCTCCTTCAACTCGCCTGATTATAGTCTTGACGACTGATCGCAGATCACAAAATGGAAAAAAATAAATAATAAAACTCTCAATTTGCGCCTGGATCGACACCATGCCGGTAGCATTTGGTATTCCTGCTACGTAGTCAAGTCCAGTATATGAGAAACACACTTCCACCGCCAGTTTTCCATAAATAGGATAGGTGATAGTTAATAATATGGCTGTTAATAAAAAAAATGACTACATATTGTCATTTCATTCATTTATGCATTTTATACTCATTTCATTGATATTATTTTATACTAATGTGGCGACATCTATGAACGCGCCGACAAATACTTCACCGCCCGTACTACAGTGATGTGGCGACATCTATCAACGAGTAGAAACACGCGAGAATCCTACATCGCACTATCAAGATTCTCTCAGGATTTGACTTATATACAAGCTTCCAACATCAACAGTTGGACCGCGGTCCCCAGGCATGATCACCTAGCCTGGCGGAAGATCTTTCCTTTTAAATGGAGGAGTCTCATACCTCGCTCCTCCATACTAATATAATAAAGAGTTTTGTGAGCTTGTTTGTATGCGACAATCTTCAAAACCACAACAGGTATTTAAAAAACTATCCCTCCATTTGAAATATACATTATGTATTTCGGATGGACGTTGGCTATGTTAAAATCCCGAGATACATAATTCGAATTAACATATGCATATTTCATTAGCATTACAAAATATTTGATTTATTAGGTAGCCACTAAATACCTACACATGGAAAAACTAAAACCTTCACCTTCACCCTCTCAGGAGAAGCCTGATCCTCATGTTATTTGTATTTTAACTTCCGGATATTATGAGCCCAACATTGAAATATGAGGAGGTACCTAACAGGTATACAATTTTACCCAATATGTATGTATATAGATATATGTAGTAAATAAACAAGGTGAAAACGTTTACCCAACGGGAGTTGAAAAATAGTAAATGCCACTAGGTTGCAATTTTTACCCGAAACGACTGATAATTCTATTTCACTACTATCCGAGAGTGCTGTAAACCTGAATCATAAAGTGGTACCTTGCTACGGTTATTAAAAAAACAACCATTATTGGTTGGTTGGTGGTATAAATCATTGGTCAAATATAAACTAATGGTATTACCTATTTTAAAATATGCAAGTCATATTGAAACCTAGTTTGTTATTTCGTTAGTTTTTATACTCAATATCAATATATTTTATTTAAATTATAAATAAGCAAAAAATCTCTATTATTTAATCACTCTAAGAAAAAAAAACAGAATTTATCAAAGAAGTGTTCAAGTTCTTTGAACCCTATTTCGATATTATAATTATTAAAACATAGAATTCTAAATAAAACTATATATTTAATTACTGGAAAAATACCAATATTCCTAACGCAAAAGCTTTCAAAGTGATATATATTGTAGTATATTAAAAAAAATACTATTATATTGTAATTCTTAAGAGCCTAGAATTTATCACGAAATGGGGTTCAAAGAACAGGTTCATAAATAAATTAATAAAAAATAGAATTCTCACTAAAACTAAACATTAAAAAATCTGGCAAAATACCAATTTTCATCAGGAATAAGCTTTCAAAGTGATATCATAGATGGTATATAAAAAAAGATACTGATTCTTAAGAGCCTTAACATGGCGAAATATCGGAATTTTACGATAATAATAGTTTTAGACTGGTATTTGATTCGCCTTAAGGATACAGTACGGCCACCATCACTTAAGATAATAAGATAGTGGGAAAACACAAGCAAAGGAGGGATATGCTGTTTGTATTTCATCAGCGAATGCACCCACATTTCTGAATAGTATAAAACAACGTCAATATATTTTGACTGTTTGTCGCTTGTAACTTAAGAAATACGCCCACTAAAATCTATTATTTTGATTTAATGTTTACCTCAAAAACAAAAATTACACACACGGCACTATGAGCTAAAAAAAATATTTTGATTTTTATATTTAAATACCACGTCGGTTATTGACTCTGTGACAAAAGGATCTCCAATCAGTCCACCTTCACGCTTAAATAAATACAGCGTATTGGCACGACTGTTACGCTCGGACCAATTATAACATAAAAGAGTATATCTCATAAATTATTGTTACAACTTATAAATCAACTTACCTATTAAAATGTCACATACATTATTATACAAATCGTTTAGACTTCATGTATTATGACACGACTGCTTTCAGTCTACATGATTACATAACTGAACCAGTACATAATATGTCTTAGTAAAAATGTACATACTTTTGTTAACAATAAAAACGAAGTTGAATATTTTTCTATTAGATACGGCACAATTATTAAACAGAAAGAATTAACATATTTTTATGGAAGCAGCGTGACACAGACAGTTTATCATAATAAATTTTAAACCAAGATTATTATTTGATCTTATTGGATCCTAATAAATAACGAGATGGTTCTCTATTTAGGGTAAGGAACGGACAGCTGCGAATATCTATCGAACTTCGCTTCCATTTCTATAGAAGTCTCTACGTCGCCTGAAGCCAGACGTTAATAGGCAGGTTTTTAAAGTTGCTCAAAAATATTTTACACTGATATAACAGCGTATACAAATAGAATACACTCGTAGAGCGAGAATAATAAGTGAAGAAGCAAAAATATACAGAGTAAGGGGTATGTTATAATTCTTGGAATTCCAATTTCGCGCAATCAAGATTTTATATTCGAGAGTCCTACTTACATAGGCTGGATATTATATTACCTTCAGGCATGTAGTGAATAGCACCGTCATTTAGGCTTGAAAAAGGTCAATTGCCACTTGAACGTATACCGGCACGGGAAGTGGAACCATTTTCACTTATCGATTAAATTTTACACAATCCCTTTAAAGTCAGTCTACTCAACGGTTTGTAAAGCGAGAAATGTATTTCGTCTGTGCACACATTTAGGTGCTTTAGTTATGTATCTACGTATATGGTGCAGGCTTAATGTCTGCAGACTTGACTTAAATAGGGCTTCAATTAGAATACAGGATTTTCTCATTTCGGTTAGTGAAGAGTTATTTTAGTAAGTGAGTCATAAAGAGTGAGCCTAGTCTCGGAAAATATGTCACGCCATTAAAAAAAGAAGATGCTTGTTGAGAACTATAAATAAGGATGAGGTATTATGTGATAGTGAACCGTTAATGGAAGCAACAACTTATTAAAAACTAGCTGTCCCCCGCGGTTTTGCCCGCGTTCCCGAGGGTTATCACATTTTCCCGGGATAAGAAGTAGCCTATATGTTATTCCAGGATATGCTCTATCTATGTGCCAAGTTTCATCCATATCCGTTTAGTACTTTTTGGGTGAAAGAGTAACAAACATACAAATCTTTCCTCATTATAATAATAATAGATATAGAAAGATAAATACCGACTACCTACACGATGTAAAACTTACTAATGTTATAAATGCGATAGTTTGTATGAATCGATGTTTAAAACTCCATCATGCCAGAATACCTAAAAGGATCTGGTTATTTTTTTCAGTATATAAATTAATATCCAGGGACATTCTTTACACACGGCCATCTGGTCCCAAACTAAGCAGAGCTTGTACTATGGAAACCAGACAACTGATATACTACATATACTACTTTTTTTTTCTAAATACATACTTATATAGATATTTACACCCAGACACAGAACAAACAGACATGTTCATGCACACAAATGTTTGTCCTGGGTGGGAATCGAACAGTTTGGCAGTCAGAGCGTTAACCACCAAGCCAACTGGCCTGTCTGTCTGATATATTTGGCACAGATATTGATAATAGTCAGGAATAGCACATAGGCTACTAATTATATTTGACAGGCCAGTTGGCTTGGTGGTTAGCGGCTCTGACTACCAAGCCGATGGTCGCCGTTTCGATTCCCACCCAGGACAACCATCTGTGTGCATGAACATGTCTTGTTCTGTCTGGGTGTAAATATTTATATAAGCATGTATTTAGAAAAAAAAAAGAAGTATAGGTAGTATATCAGTTATCTGTAGTATCTTCCATAGTACAAGCTCTGCTTAGTTTAGGATCAAATGGAGGTGTGTAAAGAATGTCCCAGGATATTTATTATTATATGGTATTATTATTCCAGGGCTATGTAACATCCCATAGAAACGCGAGTCAAACCGCAGGCGACAGCTAGTGAAATATATATATTACAAACACAGTTACATTTAATAATATTTCCAACATATTTCATCTCCAGTACGATTATATTCTGGGCATAGAACTGTAGTTGTCTCTTGGTTTTTCCACCCAACCTCGTGAACTTACACCTACAATTACACCTAACGAAGCTTCAACTCGACAAATTTTATGTTGCTTGAGTCGACGTTGCACTCGTATGCTTAGATGCGTGGTTCCATTGAAATGTTTATAATAATATGGCCTTATAAGGTCTTATAATGCAACCAGGGATTGTTAGCATAAGGGTGAATTGCTTGCTATTAAATTCAAAAATGTTATCTTCAGGCATAACCCATTTCTTAGGAATGTTAAACACGCACAGTTTACGCAATTACTCCTTTTCCTATTATTTCATTGAAATATAATAATAATGGAACCATAAGTAATAGTAGTAATAATAAGTAGTAAGTAATTATTTGAAAACTAACTTCCGAACCCTGGTTTGACCTCCGTTACTTTGATTTAGAAAATATAGCCCATTTCTCCGCCTTGTCATCTAGGACCGAGTACAAATAAAGTCAATCCGATTCTCCGTAACAATGTCAAGACAAACAAACTCACATTAAACTTTACAAAACTAACACGTATTAGAAACTAGAACTAGTAGGAAAAGTATTCTGTAAATAAAGGGCTCTACTTACTAAGTTTTGCCCTATTTTGTCTAGTTTTTTGTTTTTTATACCACTTGGGTCGACAAACAAGCAAACGGTCCACCTGATGGTAAGTGGTCACCGCCGCCTATGTACATTTGCAACTAGGGGCATTGCCAATGCGTTGTCATCCCTGAGACGTGAAGTTGTTAAGTCTCATGTGCCTGTAATTTCACCGGCCCCCTTACCTTTCTATCCGAAACACAGTAATGCAAGTACACTACTGCTTCACGGCAGAAATGGGTAAGGTTGTAGTACTTCCCCGGACGAACTCTGCACTAAGAGCTCTACTACTCTTTTAGTATTTATTTATTTATTTCAAAAGAACTGCAATTGATACGAACTTGGCTAAGTCCATGTCGGGCGACGCATAGTATGGGGTTCCGTATTTGCATTGCAACAATAACATTATTAAGTTATAATTGACTTAGCTTTAACTTATTGACTTATCGTAAGTAATTTTATATTAAAAGAAATGTTTTTTTTTCCTTTTCCAAGTATTTTTTATACGTTCGACTATAAATCATTAACTTAGCCTACTTAGTTGTAATAGTGTTCCTGCTAACATCGTTATGTAAACTACTACCGTGAATTCTAGATTTTTTTTCACAACTTTGTTTTCGTGATTAATATGTATTATCATGCAAAGTTATAGCTTTTTAGTCCGAGAGTCTAAGAATTAAACCGCAGATCGCCGTACAGACGAACATAGGGTATAAGGGTTCCTTATTGACTACGGGTCCTTAAAAAGACCGGGTTGATATTATAATAATAATAATATTCAACCAAATTCTAAAATGTTAGGCGGGAAATGATTTCACATCCAACCCAAGTGCAGACGTGAGAATTGCTTTGCTGCAGCAATGCGAGCGAGGGCCGCCATTCTTTCCTTCGTTTACATACAATTTTATTCACTTGTCGAGTTCTGGCATCTAAATAAAAATTGTCTATTATTTAAATCTATTTATTTAAATAAAACAAGTTCAAATAAGACCATACATGTTCCATTTTTGCGGCAGCGAAGACAAATGTTCTATAAATAGATGTACTCGTATAAAATAACAACGTTGGGAATTTGCAGCAATCAAGAAACAGAAACGTTTCGTGTAAACATATTCCACTGAAATTTACGAACGTTTTAAGTAACCATAAAAAGTTACGTTAAACATTTAATTATATTCACAATGTAACAGTGTAAACACTCGACAAAAGTGCCACTGGCATTGAAAGGAAAATTTTTTTAAAGCGCGAGCTCCTAAATATACACAGTTCTATCTAGAAAAAATAAACATGTCAATCGCATCGAAATAACTTTACCTTGACTACTTTCTTACGTGTTACAAAACACTTACTACTTGAAAAAAATTAAATGACCTCCAGTCATACAGATAAAGGAAGAAAATTACCATAAACTGAAAACACTGGAGATTATTGTGCTCCTCCGAACGTCATGCCGGTCAGTGCGGATTGAACAAAACCACTTCGGTTGCGGTTATCAAGTAAAAATCTATATAAGAATATGACAAGTAAAATCGAGAGTACAGTTGAAAATAATTATGGCGCATGTAGACTTGAGGCTATTGATTGTGTATTTGTCATTGGTGGCTGTAGTAGTGAGTCAGAATATGACAACTACCAGTTCAACCACTACCGCGGCTCCTGGAGGGGGTTCTACTCAACCTGTGTCTTCAACCGGTAGTTCTAGCGTGAGTTGACATTTATTATGACTCCTAAAACTCTCAGGCACCAAGTTTTCGTATACTTGGTCTTAAAACTTTAAGATTGTGGCTCGGGTTCGAATATTATTTTTGGCCGTTAGGGAAGCCTTTATCCCCGTATTAGTCATCGACTTTTCGACTTTATGAGTACATTCATAGGCCATTGCCAATATAGCCTCTAGAAACTCTTCGTCCTTTACTTTTATTCTCTTACGAATGTCCTCATTAGGGACCCTATCATAAATCATAATGTCATTTTGGTTGTTATATTTTTCATTTCTAATATTTACGAAACTAACCATAAAATTAATATTTTTTACAGTTAATGCAAGATGTTGAGAGTGTGATATGGGCCATACCAAAGAGTTTTATAGAAATTTGTAAAGGTGTAAGTATTGTCTTACATTTTTTTTTTAATTTATTTTTTATACTACTAAGGTAGCAAACAAGCTGACTAATTGAATATAAAGTAATATTATTAACCATAAAAATGTATATTTCTTGTAAGAGTTGTCGAGAATATTATTACCATCTTTCTCTATGACAAATAATAAATCATATTTATTATTTTACAGACAAAAAAAATTTTTCGGGACGTCCTGGGCTGGTGAAGTATCAGCTGTCATCTATGTAATTTTTAAATGTATCTTGTAAGTTTAAATATAAGTACTGAAATAAGTCATTTGTTTGTTATTTAATAACAGATACTACGTCTTTGAATGTTTTATAACGTTTACATAACATTGGCTTATGTATACAATGTCATGTCAGGACTTTTGGAATATTTACTATATAATTTAGTAGTACTTGCATTGTATAAAATACTTTACGTTAATTATACTTTTATAAATATACCTATAAGTCCTACATAACATAAATAATCATAAATGAATTTCTTGGGACATTATTTCTATAACCACGGCCATAAAATCTGAAACTAAGCAGAGCTTCTATGGAAACCAGATAATTGGTATATCATTTTTTTTTCTAAATACGAACTCATTTGTTATTCAAACACCCAAAGCTACAAATGTTTTTCAAAACTCACAAAATGACGTGACCTTCGGTGGTACTGGTAAGCATAATGCAATAAACGACACTAGCTCTGGTATAGATACTGTAACATCGTTAGATGCATATCGATAAGTATATTCTGGAGAAGTGGTAGTATTCCAAACGGGTACCATAGTACCTACTATGGTTTCCTAATGGTATTCTAACTGAGAGCGCAGGCGTATTGTAGGCTTCAAACTTGCACTTTGACTTGCCATCTTCTTAATTTTTTCCGGAGATCGAAGCTCAGAGACTTACTTCAGTTGACGATTCTTGAAATCATTACGGTCTACCGTTATAGCAACCAATATAAAGCCTTCGTTGCTAAATAATAATAAATGAATAAATATCCTAGGACATTCTGTATACACGGCCATCTGATCCTAAACTAAGCAGAGCTGTACTATGGAAACCAGACAACGGACATATTATATATACTACTTTTTTAAATACATACTTATATACATATCTGCCTACAAACTGTAATGCAGTTTGGCAGATGTATAACTGTATATTCATGTAACTTTTCAAAATTAAAAAGAAATTACATTCAGTCACAGAATCACTTTGAAGTTAACCATTTTGGTTGATCTTGTATTGCTGTGATTTAGTTAATGCATCGCAATTATTATTGGTATATCGCCCCACTGTAACAGGCTTCGCAGCCCATAAACTTGGACTGGAGCGGGATTAACTTTACTCTAATAAGGTACCTATTATGTCGGTATCGACCAATTAGTAGCCTTAGATGTCGAGCGGTATAAACTTCGACCAGATTTCGGTGGTTCTGGTTTCGATCCCGATACTAGTTTCGGGTGTACTATTGTTGTGTAATGTTTCATTGTTTAGTAATGGCAACCTGGAGTCTACAATAGTTCATGTGTCTGAGTGTCGATTTTAGGATATAGACTTATTTTTTCCGTTATTATATACCAGTCAAAATAAATTAAAAAAAAATGAGAAGGATTGAGCTTTTGCCACTTTATACTATAACAGCTCTAAAGCATTAATTAAATGCCAATGTAGGAAAATTCTTTGCGCATCCGACATAAAAAAGCGAGCCAGTACCTACTTCAAGATGTCGGGCGCCTATTTTGTATTACAGCTACCGAAAATTGCATTGTTAGTCCAGTTTGACGCAATTTTTACGAATGTGGATACGGCTAAAACCCAATTGATTGCTTTTTGAAGCATGGCCACTAAGTGCGAGGGCACTGTGTTATTGTAATGCATGGAAAACATGTTAGCAACCTTTCACGGTACATTAAAAATTAGCATGTCATTAGAAAACTAAATATTTTAAAGTGTTTGCTCATCGAACATTAGTCAAAGTTGTCCAGATTATTATGTCGCGAAGTGAAACTGTATTTAAGAATATGTTGATGAAAAAATTGGCCAGTGCAGTGATACCCTAACCATGGCGTGGGCCGACTGGAGAAGAGTCCTGGTTGCTTTAACATTTGTGGCTATAGCGATGTGTGAGAACAATACCTTACCAAGTAGTGTTGCTTCTGCTGAAGCACAAACTGGACAGGGAAGACAGCCTGGAGTGAGTTGATATTTTGTGCAAATCATTTATCAATTTCAATTATCAATATCTTATATAATACTAGCGGTCCCCTGTGGTTTCACCCGTGTTTCCAAGGGATATAAACATACATATAAACCTTCTTCTTGAATCAATTTGTCTATTGATGAAAACCGGATCATAATCCGATGTGTAGTTTTGTAGATCTAAGCGTACAAACGGTGGATGTCTCGTTGTTTTATAGTATGAAAGAAATCATGATTGAGGTATTTTTAAGTATAACAATTTAACCTAATATAGTGGAATTTTTATGATATATTTTAGACTAACATTAAATTGGTATACTGACAGCGTTAGAATAAAGATCGAAATAACAACAAAAAATTACTTTTCACTTCAGTAGCTCAAACATGTAGGTTTTGCTGCCTTGAATCAGTGAGCAAAATGCGATTTTGCTCACTGAGTGAGACAAATTAACTTTAAAATTTTTGTTTTTTCAGCCTTGGGTTAATCATAGAATTCGAGACATTCACACTTCATCTCTTTCCCGCTATTAGATTAGAAAGAGAGAGAGACAAAGACCAGCCCTTTCGACGTTCCGATTTTGAATTCGATCTCAAACACGTTCGGATATTCGTACTAACAAAAGAAATTTTGCAAAAAGAAAATTATGTCTCTTAATGTAAGAAAATAGTAATATATATATAGTTACGTAATATATTTTGAATAATAAAATATCATGGGTGCTATTTCCGAACACGCCTTAATTTAAATAAAAGTGCGGGAATAAAATTTCGTGGCTAGCGACTTCGATTTCGACTCTTTGTTGAATAAGTTAAAAATATTAAAATAATCGTAAAATATGAGTGAAACTAGCGACGAGAACAGTATTTTAACACCGGAAGAGTTAAAACAACAAATTCCTGTTTATTATTTTATCTCCTAAAGTGTTCTCGCTGCTGAAGTGAAAAATTATGTGTGTTACACGAGAGCAAAGTTTTTTGCATCTCGTGCCTTTGAATCCCTCGCTACACTCTGGATTCAAAGATTATTCTAAATCAGCAACTCGCAGCAAAAAATGACTTTGATCTCTTGTTGCACAAATAACTGTTGCAAATAATTTTGGGATTATTATTGTAAATATGTGTCCAAAATATATAAAGTATTTCACGACACTTGTCATGGAAATTGTAGTTTCACTTTCCGAACTTTTTCAGTATTATTAACGCCATCTGTTGGTACAATTTCCAAGCTTATCCCGGAGTGACACTTTTTTAATATTTCCTTTTTTTTCTCCTTACAGGCAATACCCAGCTTTATAAAAATGCTATTGGACCTACCTATGGGATTCGTTGAAACTTTGAAAGACGTATGTTATTTCTTAACATATCTATGATTTTTACGACTTAATTATGCTTAATTGCAATGTCACAATATTTTGAAAACCTGCTTCAGTTCTTTAACTTACTCTGAGCACCTATATCACCCCTAAGATTATTTGCCTGAAATGAGCGAACCGCAAGTCAGGTGCAACACGTATTACGAGCGTAGTAACTTCCAGAACAAACCGACAGAGGTCACTAATACCGTCTTACGAAATTTCGATCAAGTCACGTGTCCTGACGCGAATTGAACCTTTATACCCATCCCAAGAAAAGTGCTCAACGCCGCTAAATAAGTTTTCACTTCAAAAATCCAAAACATAATATTATGTAGGATTTGAGTCCACAATCTTCGCTACATTCAATGTAACTGCCAATGTATCAAGTCAGTTTATAATATGTTTTTGATTTTTTTCCAGGGTGCCGATGCTGTTGAATCTGTTGTAGTGTCGTTCATGCGCGGATTATTATAATTAATTGTTGTAACTTTTTTTTATATTAAACAAATTAATGCATTAAATTAAATATAGATTTCCCACCATAAAAACTGAATTATATTATTATTTCTTTATTTTTGATAATTCTTTTTGTCTTTACACTTTTTATTATGATTAATATATTTTATAGTATAAGGTTGGGGAAAAAGTCTTTTCGCATTATAGTATGTATGAACTTGTAATAAAATCTCTTTGGCTATACTATTTGTATCTGGCTGGTTCTGGTATCATTAAAAGTTTAAATTTTAAAGAACATCATTTCAAATACAAATTAGGAAAGTGTGTGATTTTCAATTGTTTTTTGTACCGTCAAGATGAGTGAATCTAATGAATTCGATACATTTTAAAATTTTACTACAAAAAAAGGTAAAATGCAACGCAAGCAGTGAAAAGAAATTGCGATGTTTATGGACCTAGTGCAGTATCTGTGAGAGTAGCAAAAAATTGGTTTAAGTGTTTTAAGCGGTCTGCTTGTCCGTCAGCCCAAATGGTATAAAAAAACGTGTTAACACATAAGATCTCTCGAACATGTGCAACCGTACGGGTGTTAGTATTCAATAAAAGATTATCTCTTTTACATAGGTAATGTATTAGGTATGTAATATCACATTAAATTTATTTAACGTATATGTTATGGCAACTACTTTACATATAACAAAAATACAATTTGATCAAAAATAATATTTACAAATTATTCGATAACACCTGCACAGTAAAGCAATTTGTAACTAGTAGGTACCAATCGATTGTACAACAACGAACTTTTTTTTATACTAAAAGCACAAATACTTTTAATTTTCACTAATGTATCATAGACTAGACATGACACTGCAAGAAAATTATAAACAATATAAGCATTGGTTTGAAATTGGTTTTAAGTACAACAATCAATAACAAAAATGTTATTTTCTAATATTCCAATAGAAAAAAAAATGTACATAAAAATCCTAACTTGAATATCAAGTTTCAACAGTTTATCGCGAAATTATTTTGTAATTAATATTGTAACAAAATCATTCAACGTTTAGTGCACAGTTACAACAATTCAATATAATCTAGGAATGGATTTGGAGTATATATCTAATCGGATATAATCAATAAAAAATATATTATTTCTCTTGAACTAATGGTGGGGTTGGTATGTAAAAATATAGACTATACATAATAACTTCTATAATTATTATTTATCCTTTAGTAAGTCAATCGACTAAATATCACATGGCATAAACACATGTGTTGACATTATATAAAAACCACATGCTTGTAAGCAAGCGTGTCGACATAACAATATATACTGCATACATACAACTGTTCGTCGTGACTTTACTTGACTATTCAAATTGAGCCGTACGAGCTGAACAGAATAATATCAGTCCTAAATTAATAACAATACACTAAAATGAGCTGATAAAATATAGTTCATATGTGGCGGCTCAAGACCGTTCGAGATGGAAATCCAAGGGGGATACGATGATGACGATGACTTCATATATGGACTATCTGCATGACCTTCTCAATCAAAGTGATTATTATACGATTCAACGACTGGCAATTGTACATATGTTGGCGCTCGATCATCAACTATCACGCAAATGGCCACTTATCTCATAATTTCACATTTTACACACCTATCTAACATCTTAAACATACAACACTACACAGCTTTTATTATGAATACGAACCTAATAACATGAGAAAAAAAAAGAAATTGATTCATGCATTTGAAAAAGAAATTATAAATATGTACATATTTAAATGCAGAAATAAAGATTCGAAGTTTAAAATTGCACGTGAAAAATGTGTGTGCTGGAATTTATATCAAATGTTATGATTCCTCTAATATACTTATTACAAATGATTGCAAAACAGGCAATAATCTATGCTTAGAAATTTGAAAAATACTCGCGTAAGAAAGTAGACATGAAAGGAAAAGAGATCAACGCATCATAAACGACTAAAATGGAATATAAAATTTAGAATTGATAACATAGATAACGGATAACATAGATTAATACATAGAATAATTACATGAATTTAATTGACTAGACCATTCGGTATATTGATGTAATTGTTAATAATATCCTTGGGTTTCTTCTCCGGCTCTGTGTTAAATGTTATATACGTGGGATTTGTGACGGTATTTTGTACATTTTTCGCATTTTGTGTTTTTTCGAATACCTCGTCGGGGTCTTCCTCTATGCGAGGATACATATTCAGATATGGAGAAGCATTTCCTTCGTGATCTGATTCCGAGCCGCTTCTTGTCGGTAGATTATTGAGAGTCAACATAGGCGTCAGTTCAGACCCGCCACTGCTAGCTTCCGATACTCTGGGATTGAATTTCCGGGCATCAAAGTCAAATGTGGTCCCTTGCTCTCGTGGACTGAATATTATTTGGTTGCTTTTTGGACTCATCTGTAGGTATCCTTCCTCATCTGTAAGAGTTAGTTCGGTTTAGTTATTTATTATTTAGCATTAGTTAACACCATGCCCACAGACTACAACGTTGATATTAAATCCAATCTACGTTGCCAGATTTTTCGCAGTTTCGGACGTTCCAAAAATAAAAAGGTTTTGTTAGTAACTTATCACAAACATTAATAAACTACTTAGAAGAAAAGTGCCAAATGATTGATGTTTAGTGTATATTGTGCTGTATTTAGATAGACGTAGTGTGAGTTAGGTAGATAGGCACACACAGGTAACAAAACTGGGGAATATTTGATATGGTTTTTGAACATTAAAAGTTATTTATTATTTGGAAACAATTGTAATTTAGGTACGCATAGTAATGATAAAGTAATCAACATTTTATGTCAATAAGTAGGTATGCAATAAGATTCGACCAAAAATAGCATACAATATATGAAATCGTACCTACATAACTATGTAAATTATATATGTTTTGGTTTCATACTTGTTTATAATAAGTCGATAGGTACCATGCGTAATAATAAACGTTATACCTTTACATAGCGGACAATGTGGTTTTCGGCCGCAGATAAGAAATTATACCAAAGAAATAATGTATTAATTTAGGTACGGTAATAATAAATATCCTGGGACGTTCTTTACACACGGCCATCTGATCCCAAACTAAGCAGAGCTTGTACTATGGAAACCAGATAACTGATAATAATATACTACTTTTTTTTTCTAAATACATACTTATATAGGTACACCCAGACACACAACAAACAGACATGTTCATGCACACAAATGTTTGTCCTGGGTGGGAATCGAACCCGCGACCGTAGGTTTGGCAGTCAGAGCGTTAACGACCAAGCCAATATATTCAAGGAGGCTTTTACCCTAAGGGGTCTACATTAGAAGGAAATTAAATTGCACGAGCAGTAGATTTATTATGGTTACTTTGTAATATAATTATCAAATATAAAATTAATTAATTCTATCTAATTATAGTCGAATCAAATAAAGCTATTTTATTATAATATTATTAATAATATATTCAATCTGGCAAACTAACAAAATATAAGAAAAAAAATCTAAAAATAAATTAATAATGATAATAACACTAAAAATCTGGCAACAATAATTCTGTATTATTTTAGTTATAAGGGTGCATGGAAATAAATCATCAAGTTGTTTCGGTTAGTAACATCAATATTCCATGCGTAATATTATGCATTTACCGTACGATGAGTACGTTTCGTGCTATCAGAGCGTAGTGTCCGATTCGTCTGGCAAAACACAAATACAATTTTATACCTATCAAATTCGTTATTATTTAAACATGTTTTGACGTGTCTTTAGAATATCATTTGGATTGAAATAATATCAGAACTGTGTCAGGGACTTCGAAAATTATACAGTGATTTTTTGGTATTAGATTATTTTTTCCTATTATATGCAGCTTTCAATTGTTAAGGAGCTTGATAAGGCTTTCAACGAGCTTCCAAAAATGATGCTATTTGAATTCACGGGGAATGTTTATGTTCTTTGAAACATTAAATTGTATATTGAACAAATCTAATACCAAAGTTTACTTCTTCGCCGACGACGAAGACGCCTTCGAGCTTTGTTTTACCGCATTCGGAAATGTTTGCTTTTTATTTTACTTTTGTTTATTTTTTCATCCATCCGTCATATGACGATGTAATTAAGCCAGCTTTTGCCCTGAGATTCCATCTGCGGTTTAATAAAAAGTGAAGTTTTCCTGGTGTAAAATAACCTATTTGTAACCTGTGATAACACTAGTTTCATTTAAATCATTTTAGCCATTACAGCGTGATTTAGAAACACAATACAAAAATCTACCGAATTTATAATACTTAGACAAATATTTGTAGGATTATTATTACACGTAACAAAAAAGTTTACGTTCACTTAGAAAACTTAAGATCAGGGCCATAGTTTCCTTTGGGCACTGGTCAAGTGCCCAGGGCCCCGCGATCCAAGGGGCTCCCTATTCGAAAGCAATGGAAGCCGTTGGACGGCTAGAGGTTCGAGGAGGCTAGAGATCGGATCGGTGTGTCGCGCTCTTAGAGCTCTCATAGCATAGTCTTATGGGTCCCATTATCCTAGTGCCCAGGGCCTCCGATAATTTAAAGACGGCTCTGCTTAGGATAGGTACTAACTTGTGAACTACGTTATGGTTGTGGTAAAATAAAAATAAAAAATGTTTAAATAAGTACCATTTGAGCTACAAAATAAATTAATATTATTTAATATTTTTAAACTTGTTTACGTTTGTTCTTCACAAATGATTAAAAATTATATTAAAAATAATCAGTATTTCCAAGAGAACGCAAACTCTATATGTTGCGTGTAGGTAGCGGAATTGTAAATAATGATAATAATTAATACCTTTTTTTCCTTCAGCTGCATGAAAACATTTGCGTCAATTAGATATTAAATTAATATTCGAGTAGGCATAGTATATTTAGGTCATTTATAATAATAACGGGAAAGAGCAATAAACTTTAGTTACTTCAGATAACTTACTTGACTAGAGAGTAATTGTGAAGCACAGCATGACTACTCCTAACCTACTTTGTTTTTTTTTTTAAGATTAATAGATTAACAAACCTTCTAAAATAATTCTATAAAAGTACATGATAGTAAGTTAGTTTATTATGTTTAAATACATATTCATAAAAACCGTCATACCTATTTGTGTAGTAGGAGTAACTGGGAAGAAGTTACTGGTGCCGTTGACATAATGGTGTGGACTTGGAGTTACCAAAGTCTTATAGTCCGGAGCACACACCATCTCCAGATAATCTTGTTGTCCCGCATTCTTAATGTTGCAAGCCATATACGTAGCATTTAAGTCTACGTAATGCTGAAAAAAAACGTACCAAATGAGGTATCTTCACTATTCATGTTTCAGTATATATATATAATATAATATACTTTTTTTTACTTTCGAAATGGAACATTCGTAATGCAAAACCTCTATTAAATACTTGTTTACATGTAAATTTATTTTTTAAATAGTATTATAATTTTGTCTTCCTTGTAGTTCCTTGTAATACGCTCTTTCTCACGAATCAAGCATAATATGGTTTTTAAATTTAAGATCACATATCTCGGTATATTATTATAGAATCGAACAAAATAACCAAAAAAGGGACTTGTTATTTTAGCGAGTTTAAAATAAGGATTTTCATCCTTTGTCTTGTATTAATATTATGGACATCTAATTATAAATAAAAACCTATTATACATACTATTCAATTTCATGAATATATTTGTTGATGTTCAGCTACTTTATGTCAGAAAGGCTCCGGTTTCATTAATGTGACGTCTCCTCAGTGCCGGATTAACCACGTAGCAAGTGTAGCAATTGCTACGGGCCCCTCGCAAAAGGGGGCCCCGCGTGTCCAAAGCCGCCCACCACCGATTGCTTTTTTTAGTACTTTATACTTAACAACCCATAGCAGACCAAAGGCCCTCAGGCAGAATTTGCTACGGGCCCCGCGCTTGCTTAATCCGGCACTGCGTCTCCTATACAATATTTATTTTACTCTCTAGGTGTGAATATGTTGATGTATGATGCTACTTACATCTCTCACATTGTCTTCGAGGAATGTACCAAGAAGTTCCTGCAATTGTGAGAACGACGGCCGTAATGTGGGCTTCTGCTCCCAGCACCGCAACATCACGTCGTAGAGACGATCGTCAGCGTAGTTAGGCTTCTCTAACCTATGCCTGAAAATATTAAAAGTGATCATCAGTTTTCATCGGTGAAGGTGACAGCAAATAGTGTTTAAACATGGAAAGAGACGCGATTGGCGTCATTATATATATATATTTTTTTAGCATTGTCGACCCTGAGACGTCAAGATATTAAGTCTGCCTGTAATTTCACCGGCTTCCATATATTTCTAACCGAAACACAGTAATACAAGGGCATTACTGCTTCACGGCGGAAATGGGTAATATGGTAGTACTTCCCCGGACGAACTCTCCACTAAGAGCTCTACTGCTTCTAAAATGCATATTGCAATGCTTTTGTTTGGTTTTCTATGTCGTAGGATAGTTTTTACACACGATCTCTTATCCCAATATCATCAGAGCTATTGAAATCAGATGACAATACTACAAGTAGACGAGTTAAATATATATTTTTTAATACCTTGATTGATATTAAAAATAAAATAAAATAAATATATATCCTGGGACATTCTTAACACACGGCCATCTGGTCCCAAACTAAGCAGAGCTTGTACTATGGAAACCAGATAACTGATATATTACATATACTTTTTTTTTCTAAATACATACTTATATAGATTTTTACTCCCAGACACAGAAAAAATAGACATGTTCATGCACACAAATGTTTGTCCTGGGTGGGAATCGAACCCGCGACCTTAGCTTTGGCAGTCAGAGTCGCTAACCACCAAGCCAACTGGCCTGTCGATATTGCCAACCAGACACAGTATAATTAGACATGTCTGTACACATCAATGCTTATCCTGGGTGGGAAACGATCCCACGTCCTGTGACAGTCAGGGATTCTGACCACTACGCCAAATTTCCGTCACGATATTAAGTAAGTTATAAAATTATTTGAAATTAAAAGTATACGAACCCATCAGAAAGCCATTGTAATAGGCACGGCGGGGAAATGTTTGGATAAGGAGTCTTAGCCAGAGAAAACATCTCCCACAGCACAATGCCAAAAGACCACACGTCGGACTGCGTCGAAAATATGCGATCTGTCATACATTCAATCGCCAACCACTTGACTGGTAGGGGACTCTGCAAAACATAAAAAAAATCCTTTAAAATTTATCTAACTAAACAGATATTACCTGGGACATTCCTTACTCACGACGATCTGATCCAAACTAAGCAGAGCTCGTATTACCAGATAACTTAATAAACTAGTGCGCCTCAACATCTAAGATTGCATCACTGCTTACCATCAGGTGGGATCGCAGTCAAGCACTAGTTTATATTATTAAAAAAAAAAAAAAAAAAAAAACTATTTTTTTTTCTAAATATGTACATATGAGTTTGGGGACAAAGTCTTTTCGCATTATAGTATGTATGAACTTGTAATAAAATGTCTTTGGCTATACTATTTGTATCTGGCTGGTTTTGGTATCATTGAAAGTTTAAATTTTAAAGAACATAATTCCAAATTCAAATAAGGAAAATGTGTGATTTGCATTTGTTTTTCGTACCGCCAAGATGAGTGAATCTAATGAAGAAACTCGATACATTTTAAAATTTTACTACAAAAAAGGTAAAAATGCAACACAAGCCGCGAAAAAAATTTGCGATGTTTATGGACCTAGTGCAGTGTCTGTGAGAGTAGCACAAATTTGGTTTAAGCGTTTTCAATCCGTAAATTTTAATGTCAAAGATGCACGTCGCTCTGGTCGCCCCATTACGGATAAAATGGATGCCATTTTTGAAAAAGTGGAGCAAGATCGGCATATCAGTAGTTACGACGTAGCTGAAGAACTGGGAATTGACCACAAAACAGTTTTGGCGCATTTGCAAAAAACTGGGTACACAAAAAAGCTAGATATTTGGGTACCTCACGAGCTCACTGAAAAAAACCTAATGAACCGTGTACTCATTTGTGATTCTTTATTACGACGTCATGAAACCGAACCATTTTTGAAGAAGCTGATAACTGGTGATGAAGAGTGGATCACGTACGACAAGAACGTGCGAAAAAGGTCGTGGTCAAAGGCCGGTCAGGCTTCACAGACTGTGGCGAAACCTGGGTTAACTCACAACAAGGTGATGCTGTGTGTGTGGTGGGATTGGAAGGGCATTATTCATTATGAGCTGTTACCACCAGGCAGGACCATCGATTCTGAACTACTGATGATATTAAAGCAAGAAGTTGAGAGAAAGCGGCCGGAATTAATCAACAGAAGGGGTGTGGTTTTTCATCATGATAACGCTAGACCTCACACATCTTTAGCCACTCAGCAAAAATTAAGAGAGTTTGGCTGGGAGGTATTAATGCATCCGCCGTATAGTCCTGACCTTGCAACTTCAGATTTCCACCTGTTTCGGTCTCTTCAGAATTCTTTAGGCAGTGTCAGGTTAACATCACGAGAGGACTGTCAAAACCACTTGTCGCAGTATTTTGATCAGAAGTCCCAAAATTTCTATAGCAATGGGATCATGTCCCTACCTACAAGATGGCAAAAAGTTATCGAACAAAATGGTACCTACATACTTTAGTTGAATGTAAATAAACTAAATTAAAAATGTTTTCTATTTTCTTAAAAAATGCGAAGGAACTTTTTCCCCGACCTATTATATTATTATTTACACCCAGGTATAGACCAAAGAGACAAGTTCATGCACACAAATGTTTCTTCTGATTGGGACTCGACCCGGGGCGTGGCGGGCTCTAACCACCAAGTACACTCGCCCGTCTATGCAAAAAATCATTTACTAATATGTGCGTACAACTATTATATTCGAAATTCGTGACGTAGGTATATACTATGTTGTTGTTACAATGACATATTTTTTTTTATTTATCCTATATTTATAAATGCACGTGTGCATATATACATATGTAAAAATATTTAATCACTTACATTTTCCTTCTTCTGGTATTCATCATTTTTGTAAATGCTCTTCGCCAGTCCAAAGTCACAAATTTTCACGACGTTATCATCAGCTAATAGGATGTTCCTTGCTGCTAAATCACCGTGCAGCACCTTAAAATTTTACAACACTTATTATAATTTTTTTACTTTACTTTATCTAGGCTACCTACGGACGGAGATCGGAATTATTGAAATTTTAGTTATTAGCACACTATCACTGAATGTAGTACCTATAGGCAACCAAATGCGTTAAACGCTTGTAAGTGTATTGTAACCTTGTAAGTAACTAACTTCTCCGATATCTATATATATAAAAGCAAAATAGAGTTCTTTTGAAGCACCATCACCTCAAAATTATTAAACATATGGGGATGAGACTCCTACCATTCGACGCGATTTATGAATTCGATGAACGTGAGTGAAACAGCGTTAGACAGCTAGGAGATACTAAGAAATACAACTAAATCTATAACCCAATAACGATGATTTTAGCAGAATTTTACCTTTCTACTGGCGAGGTATTCCATACCGCGTGCAATTTGGAAAGCCCAGCAAAGTAAGTCCCGAGAACTTAGCGGTCGGGGATTTCGACCGTCGAAGCTGTAGTCACTTTCGTAGTTGGACCGCCATTCAGGCACATAGCCTTCTGATACTGAAAAAATAATTATATTTCACTTTTGACACGTCACTTACCATACAATGAAAACAAAATTTTGCAAAGTGCACGCAAAAAGCACGATGCATTAAAATTTTGGATACCAAACAATAATTCATGTTGTCACAGATACAGAAGCTGTGTTTTCATGCGTAAAATAATAAATCGGCGAGTAATATTTATAAAAACAAATAAAAAAGAGTGCAGACGTCAGAATTAATTTTAGTTTCAAATAAAAATAAACACGAACTATTTATAGATCTGCAAGAGAACGAACAAATAGAACAAGCAAAGATCTACAATGTTTACCTTTTACACATTCCACTTGTTGGTTTTGGTTATCTGACAATGAATAGGAATATGAGTTTACAGATCCTCACACGACTACATCTTAAGTAGAAGATAATATTCAAAGTAATTGTTACAATTTACCTTTTCTTCCGGATCTATTAGTGTTCGCTGTATTCACGAACGTGTGATCAGTATCTTGAGTATTGTTGCAACCGAAGTAGTCAGAGTTAACGCTACAAAAAAAAAACAACATTTACATAACTTTTAAAAGATACATATCATCAAGAGCTATTTTTGCCTTAGGTATTAAAATAAAGGAGAATTCGTAACTCATATTTAAAGACGTATTTTAAACACATATCTTTACCCCACAAGCTTATGTGCACTAGTGTTCTATTGTCAGTTAAATGTATTTTTTTTATGACCTGCAATATTATATAGCAGTTCACATAATCCACCTGCTTTACAAATTTCATCATTAACAGAGTTAAATTGATCTCATATAAGTCTCATAAAAGTATGATGGTAGTGTCATACGGACTGACGAATAGATGGACAGATGGATGAATGGTAGACGGAAAATTGTGCTCCATTGAACCAGGGTAAAAAGTTATTATAATGATACATAATTAGGTAAACCAATTTCATCCTTACCCGGTACTTCCACTACTAGTGGTAAATCCCTTGTTAACCTTGCCGAGATTTTTTTCCTTATTATCTGTAAGCTGATCAATGAACACCTCTCGGTGCCTCTGCAAGTAGTTGTGAATATTACCAAATTTACAATACTCCACAATCACAACCAGCTCACCTAAAAAAAAAGTGTGTTCGCGTATTATGCCATTGTTTGTATACACTTGCATGTCCTATTATACAGGTATCTAAGGTAAGAAGGGTCATGGTATTTCTCAATTTTTCATTTACCAAAATTCATTATACTATACAGTTTACATGATTTCCATTACTTTTCTATAAAATTGTAATCCAAACGAATTTAGATAGACCTTATCATATTTATTTATCTTAATCAATGGCTTACGTTTTCCGACATTTTTGGTGCATGCTCCGAGCAAATTGACTATGTTCATATGCTTCCCCATATGTATCATTATCTTCAGTTCAGAAGCCAGGGCCTTGATATACATGTTGTCAGCAGTTTTCTTCACCATCTTTACGGCTACAAGAGTGGTTTCCTCAGCGTTAATGATGCCCCGAGCTTCTGCTTTATACACCACGCCGAAAGCACCTGCGCCTAGTTGCTTACCTAAAATATTAATACATATTTAGGTACTTAATAAGAATATATGAATATCTTCACACCCATTACGTAGGTCTCAGCAGGTCTCTTCAAACAACACACTAACAGATATCCATCCAAGATTCATATTTTGGTCTATTGCAGTATCTCAAATCTCAATGCTAATAGTTATAGTTTTACGACTCAATAATAATTACCTAAAACCAACTTCTCTGGTGGGAATTCAAACTTTTCATCATACGGTAGTAATTCGGCTTGCTCGTCAATTCCAAGGTCTGGATTAAGGGACCCAGTAACTCCCTTCTTGAAGTATAGGAGTCCAGCAGCGGCAAGTTCCTTTCTAAATTGTTTATCTTTCTTTACCTTACAGGTTAGGTAGACCACTAAGAAGATTAATACCAAAATAAGAACGGCGATAGCGATCAGATATGTTGGGAACGATTTTGTTGTTGGTTCTGAAATAATTGTCGTCGATTAATATTATTTTGATCAATACGATAACTTTTAAAATTATAAGTGATATGCCATATTGTTTTTAAATGAATAGCATCGTTAGTTTACAATATTAAGTCTCTTTATATTACCGGGCAAAGCGAGGGCCACAGTAAAGATCTTTTTTTGTTCTTTATCGTCACTTCGAGCTATGCACATGTATTTCCCCATATCTTCAGTTTTCAGACGGTCTATGTATATAGTCGAATTGACATAAGTATGATTTTGAATATCTGTAAACATTTCGATGCCGCTGGTTTTATTTTCGAAAATTTCCGGGTCGCCATCCTGTAAACAATGATAAAATTATTATAATTATTTTTACTATATTATACTATATTTATATATATTTTTTCAATATTTACTGTTACTATTTATTAACATTAATTAAAAATATCTACACTTGATGGATGCCCTACGATGTGCCTTATGATGTAGACTATGAATATATCACAACTAATTGATATTACTTCTTGAGTACTCTCGATCTATGAATGAAATCCTGTGATGCGATTTGGGTGATCTTCGATGCGTGTTGGATTGTCGTGGGGGCTACGGAGACCTAGTGGAATGACGGTCCGCTGGCCACCCCCTGGTTAGTAGGAGAACCGATACCGAACATACAGAGAAGTATTAAGGTTTTCTTCAGCGGCCATTTAACGCCTGGAGTGGATTTTTGCAATATCAGAGGGCTCCATAGTGATATTGATGCCGTCCATCTATCTTATATACAGACTGATGTAGTCATTGGTCATATATCCATGAGGCATTTGCAGTTAGCTAAAATGTCACTAAGACCTTCGAATGCGGCTGGCATAGGGTAGTTCTATCCAAGCTGCCGTCTTCCAAATTCCCAAAGGATTGCGGACTTGGGTGGCCAGTCTCTTGCAGATCGGAGCTTCAAGATCAAGGGATGCTGCTTTGATTTCAAGACCATTAATGCTGGCATATAACGATGCGAATAACAGCGTTGAGGATAGCCAATGCTAACACCTCCCAGTTCGTGGTGGATAAAGCGGAATACAATATTTGTGTGGAATGAAGACCTCACTGGAGCGGATTTCCGATTAGGGTTGACTTCATTTAGTCGATTAATCCCACCGAGACGCAAGAGTATCGTGATCTTGACGCCCCTCCAGCAGCTCCAGCTTTAGAAAGCGTAAGTTAAACTGTATGAATTCCCTATTACGATTTTACCTCAGCGCTATGGGTCAAAAACACATTCGCAATATCCTTAGTATTGCAAATGTCCATATGCAACGAAGATAGCTTACCATCAGATGGACCGTTTGCCCGTATGTTAGTTTGCATGACGATATAAAAACAGTTTGGAGTTTGGATACCTCATGTCAGTAATTTAATTAAGATACGAGTCACAATATTATAATGTATGTAAGTACATTAATAATGGAGCTATATTAGTACAACGACAAACAGAGAGGAGAAAGAGTATTGTAGTATATGTATGGAGTATAGGTAGCATGTCTGATGGTCATTTGATATAAATGAAGCTAGCTACATAGTGATGGACGATGATGTAATTGCAAACACTACTTTGTGCCTACATACACATTTAGCCAATATCACTAACCGAGTATAGAGTGCATTGTTGTAAATAGTAACTTTGTAAAAAAACACGCCACAAAAGTATCTGTAATGAAGTCGTCGAAAATTGGAATAAGTAAAATCGAAAAAAAATATTATCGATATGTTAATGAGAATATGATATTTTACTAGCTTACCTTATACCACTGTATAATTGGAGGAGGTACACCATCAGCTATACACGACAGTTTTAACGACTGGAAAGGCAATACATTTTCTTCGATGTCCACTGAAGGTTCCAATATCATTAAATTTTGACGAGCTGAAAATATTGTTCATTGAGCATAATGTGATGCTTATTTGTTTAACTATACTTAAGTGCATAAAAAACAATGGAAAAGCAAATAAATAATAAAATAACATTTAACCTACATCGTTTACCTAATTAATTGCATTAATTAATTTACCTGCAGTAGTAGTTTACTTGAAGTAATTGAAAGTGCTACTCACTGTAATCGAAAACATTACAGTGTGTGTGTCACATTTTCGATAAGTACACACAACAAAAAAGTTTGCATTCACTTGGAAAAACTTAAAAATTATGAATAAATTTTTGAAGCCTTTTAGTCATTGTTAGGTTTTAGGTATTTAAGCAAGATAGCATTATTAAAAAGATTTTTATAAATTTTATAATAACCATACATTATCTTAAGTTTTCCAAGTGAACGCAAACTTTTTTTAGTATACCTATGTACTTGTACGTTTATTAAATGTATTTTAGTAACTGCATTAGGCAACTTTCTAAGCTAAACCTTCGTCATAACATACAGAAGTTTAAGTTTCACATAAGATACACAGTAAAACTGTGATCAAATGGCAAAAAGCATTTTTTTTTTCTTAGCCTCGTTTTTAAAGTTTAATTCCAGGCCATACTGTGCCAAGTTTCATCTTTTTTTTTATACCACTTGGGCCTACAAACTAGCAGACGGTCCACCTGATGGTAAGTGGTCACCGCCGCCTATGGACATTTGCAACACCAGGGGCATCGCCAATGCGTTGTCGACCCTGAGACGTGAAGTTGTTAAGTCTCATGTGCCTGTAATTTCACCGGCCTCCTTACCGCCTAACCGAAACACAGTATTACAAGTGTACTACTGCTTCACGGCAGAAATGGGTAAGGTGGTAAAAAAGCATCTATCTGATAAGCATTTTTTTGCGTGAAAGAGTAACTATATCCTCCATCTGTCCATCCAACTGTATCCATATATCCTTCTAACAAACATTCGCGTCAAACTATCAATATAAACAAGCAAGGTAGAATAACTCACCTGCAATAGTTAATGTAAGTTGCTCATTCTCAACGTCACTATTAAGTCTATAACCAATACACGTGTAGTTCAATCCAGATTGATTTAAAGAAATATTAGGTAATATTAATTCTGCTACGTGTGAGTATAGGCTTTCTTTGTATACCGCTGAAACCAATTATCATCATCATCTATCTATCCTGTAACCGAACACCTCCTTGACTCATTTTTCTGATTCCTTTGTTTATATTTCTTTCTTACTAACTCATCGCAATTGTCCGTATCCCCACGGAATCTCCAAATGTTTGATGCCACATATAAGTACATAATTAAAAAACAAACGGAAATATTTTGAACAAGATTGCAACAGTTTTGAAATACCAAATGGTTTTAAGGGCAAGTTAAGGCAAAATAGATACAACAGGTATATTTTTCTCAGTGCATTACCTATTTTGAAATCTCTTACCTCATTTTTTTGTATAAATTTCATTCTCGTCGGGTCCCTGCAATAGATTTCTTTATATAAAAAAAATATCTTACTCATTGCCTCTAAATTTTCGTGGTCGCTTCCAAACCATGTTAAGTTGACGAAATAGTACTTGGATGCCAAACATTTTAAAACGACCTGATCGTCTTCCGAGTACCATGTTTCGTTCCTGTTCTCTATGCCAAATCCTCCTTCTATTTCGTAAACAAGCAGCCTTCGAGTAACAAAGCTGTTGCCTCTAATATTTTCCGCTTTGCATGTTATGTTTCCGGCGGCATGCACAGGTACTCTCAGTGTGGATCTGACAAAATACACTCTTTTTTCATCTAGTATTGTGTCAGAACTTTTCTAGAAAGGAAAGAATATAAGGATTACTATAACTATCTCAAAAAACGTTGGAAGTGTTATTTTAGATAATTATAATCAAAAGTTTATTTACCAATTCTTGCTCCTCTCCATTAGAAAATGTCCATGTTACAACAGGAAGGGGAAATCCCGTAACATCACATATTAAATCTGTTACTGTATTCTCCATGTACGTTTTGTCTCCCTTTCCTCCGAATGTGACGACAGGTTTTGCTGTAGTATAAAAGCGTTATAAAATGATATAAACTACCATAATTTAACATGCTTGTGATGGTCGTATACGGTAACAAGAATAGTTATGAAGTATGAATATACAAGGTATAAAAAGAGATCTCCCGCTACATGAAAAACATACGGAAACATTTGATTCTTATGGTACATGTTTTCATTCAAATATATTTCCGTGCAATCTGCAACCAGTCAGTCAGTACATGCACTTGGACTTGACGATCGACATTGCTCATGTTTACAGAAAACAGGGTCAAAAGTAAACAACGTTAAAGCCAAAATTGTTTTTTTTAGGGCAAAAGTGTGTTTAACAGTCAGGTTTAGTTTTCGACAGCAGTGTTTTCAGTCACATAAAAATAAAACTAAATATGAAACGAAGAAATATTAAATTAATCTTACCATATACCAACAGTTCGAAGGTAGCTGATTTTTCAAGCTCTGGGTAGCCGTTAGAAATAACCAACGTATAATTTCCAGAATCCGTTACTGTTACATTTTTTATTCTTAGCACTGGATCATCAAGTCCTGGTTTCTGCTCTATTTTATATTTAGTTTCATCTGCTACCAATGATTTATTATCTTTGAGGCTAAAATTTTTATTAACTACATTAATATTACATAATGGTATTTTTTTCTAGCAACCTACAATCTTTTTCACCGTTGTATTTCCTCCTAATAATCGCAATATGCTGTTTGTTACTAAATCGTTCTTAACCTCTTCGTATAGAGATCAAAACAGTTTGCAATACGACGGAACGATCTGGAAAAACGCTTGAGCACGAGCAAATTGCCGGTCTATTTTAATTTACCATTACGATATAATATAATAATATTCAGTGTGTCTAAGTGTGCGTTTGTAATCACACAGTTTCGTAAGGCTAAAATTTGGTATACATATTCCTTACTTATTTTAAAAATAGTAAAGTTGACGAGGTAATTTCAGAAATACCTCATCCGATTTAAAAAAAAACTATTTCATTGATAGAACGCTCCTCTATCCCCAGGTGGCATAGACAATTTTAATCCCGGTATACTTTAGATCGAAACAGCAAGGCAGTAGCTTGTAAAATATATTCTGGATCAACGCATATGGTAGATACTCTTATCTCGAGCAAACATATGATGCGTTAGCATCGCGGGTGAATGCGGGGGCTGGAAGTTAGTGTGATTATATATTATGGAAGTCATATTGACCACGTCTCTGTCACTGTAAAGTTTAGCATCGATAGCTATATTAGAAGTCCGTAGTATACATTCTTGCTATGAAAGTCAAAAGCAGTTTTAAAGATAGTCCCTATGAAGGAAATCCCTGCTAGAGTTACAAAAAACAGGTATGAAATAAGAAGAACAATTATAAATTCAATAAAAAGTAAATACTTACAAGTAAAACTTGATCGGTGGATAAGCAGATACCATACAATTAATTTTTGCGACAGCCCCTTCATTAACTCTATTAGGAAGGTTACTGTATCTTTTCAACTCTAACGACGGCTGAGCTAAAATAAAATGAATGCACATACCATTAAAGTAAAGCTCGGCAGGTACATGGTAGAGTGGGGTTCACTAATGATAAACCGAAAAGCTATTGACAATTCTTTAGTTTACAACCAACGTTTCATACTATATACTATTCATTAGAAAAACAACTTGTTCCGCAAATGTTTCATTTTACAAATTTTTTTTATACCATATTGGCCGACAAACAAGCGAACAGTCCACCTGATGGAAAGTGGTTACTGCCGCCTATGGACATTTGTAACACTAGGGGCATCACCAATGCGTTGTCGACCCAGAGATCTGAAGCTGTTAAGTCTCATGTGCCTGTAATTTCACCGACCTCCTTACCTTTCTAACCGAAACACAGTAATACAAGTGTACTGATGCTTCACGGCAGAAATGGGTAAGGTGGTAGTACTTCCCCTACGAACTCTGCACTAGGGCTCTACTACGAGCAAAAAATGATTACGCAAATTCTAATCTTTACGAATAATTTGTATTACATTTAATTATTTATACATGTCTCATAGAAAATCACCTTCCTAATATTTGGTGAATTGACCGAATTGAAATTATGAAAAAAGTATTATTCATTTAATAAATTATTATTGACGTAAAAACTAATAGCGAAGGGCAAGTACCTTAGAGAATATGCTGAAAATGGTGTTTTATAAGCAATATTAAAAACACCCTTATTCATAATTTTTTTAATGATTTAGGAAATCTAGACTCTGTTTAAAGCATGGGAATCGATTAAGACACTTCATAATATTAATCGTCATCATCATATAAGCCTTATGTACTATATAACTACATACTTACTAAGTATTTTTCTAAAAACCATTGGTTTTTCGTCAACATTGTTTTTCGATGTACATTTGTAATCGCCAGCATGTTGTTTTGTAGCATTCTTTATGATTATAAGGCTGTATAATAATTTATCGCTACTACTAATTGTGTGTTCATTCGATATTACCTCAATCGAATTCTGAAAAATAAAAATATTTAAAATATAAATATATTTTTTATACCACTTAAGCCGACAAACAAGCAGACAGTCCACCTGATGGTAAGTGGTCACCGCCGCCTATGGACATTTGCAACACTAGGGGCATCGCCAATGCGTTGTCGACCCTGAGACGTGAAGTTCTTAAGTCTCATGTGCCTGTAATTTCACCGGCCCCCTTACCTTTCCAACCGAAACACAGTAACACAAGTGCACTACTGCTTCACGGCAGAAATGGGTAAGGTGGTAGTACTTCCCCGGACGAACTCAGCACTAAGAGCTCTACTACACTAAAACTATAATATATTTCTATAGCGGAAATAATCGTAGCTCTGATGTTAATCAGTTTTCCAATATTCTTATACGCGATATGCCACGTAAACTTTTCATAGGAAAGTAAAATCAATTCATGACCACTAGAAGAACGTGTGAAGTGAGTAGGTACTGACACTATTTAAATTATGTTGCGGGAAAAATTTATATCATTTCAAATTAAATTACATTCTATAAAATGTATGTTACCTATATCTTATTACTGAATCTAGATCAAATACCTATTTCACATGATACGTGACGGTATAAAAGCTAACTAAGACTAATTTAAAAAACACACAACTATATCGTCGCTCTAGATGTCATAACTCGTAACTAACAATTTTTGGTAACATCAGTTTTCGATGCTTACCCGTAAATGTCTTGAGCATTAAAAAAATGTTCACGGCAAAAAAGAAAAATATTAAATAAACTATGTATTACAGCTAGTTTTCCCGGGACATAAATATCCCGGGACATTCTTTTACACACGGCCATCTGGTCCCAAACTAAGCAGAGCTTGTACTATGCAAACCAAATAGCTGTGTGCATGGGTTATCTATAATAAATAAATAATAATTAATATCCTGGGACATTCCTTACACACGGCCATCTGGTCCCAAACTAATCAAAGTTGTATTATGGAATCCGGATAACTTATATACTACATACTCGTATACTACTTTTTTTTTCTAAATGCATACTTATATATATCACCCAGACACAGAACAAACGGACATGTTCATGCACACAAATGTTTGTCCTGGGTGGGAATCGAACCCGCGACCTTTGGCTTGGCAGTCAGAGTTGCTAACCACCAAGCCAACTGGCCTGCCAAGTTTTAAAAGAAGCTTATTGTCTCTCCTGTAAAGTTTAGCAGTTTGCATATACGAGCTATCACATCTAGACCGACGATATGCCAGAAGACGTTGTGTAACCTAGGCAAGTACAATGTATAAAAACATAAGAGAATTAGATAATTTAAATATTCTTACGTTTGGAACGTCTTTTGGATAAGTCCAAGTTAAATACACTACAGACGTACTATCGAATGGCACTGTGCAATTGAGTGAAAAGCTTTCTCCTTTCAGAAATTTTGAAAAAGCACCAGTGATTGTCGGAACCGGTGGAATTTTTAATTCTGAAAAAAAACATTTATAGATAATAAACACAAAGCTTTTTATCTTGATAATCAATGAATATATCTTTATGAATGATTGTGAACACGTTCATTGTGTAAGTTGTTTGATTTTTTATTGTTCTATTAGAGTCTACTATACTAAGTCAAGGTAAAATTAGTGGATAATTCTGAGCTGATATCAATACGTTGATGATCAATTTTTTAATTTTTTTTCAATATTTGATTTTTCATTAGACATAATTATCTTTCTTCCACAATGACGTGTTTGTTAACCCATGAATTCATTAAAGAGATGTCTTACAGCTGATGGGACACCTGAATTTGAATCATTAAAATTAAAAGACATCTCTTTAATAATGGATATTAACTTCTACACTATAATATTGAGCTTCTGAGATGTTGAATCAAAATATTAAACTGTAAATTTTGCCTTTATCCTTTAGAAAATCAGTGGATATTTTTTTTTTTTTCATAAATTTTGTTTGTTTTTTTATCATCGTTTTGACACTGTATTATCTCGTTAAAAAACTATGACCTGTATACAAGAATGAGTTATTAATTATCGATGCTATACTATACGGGAACGATTTAATTGTTGTTTGTTTGCATTGAATAGGCTCCGAAACTACAAGACCGATTTGAATAATTCTTTAACCGTTGGGAAGCTACACTATCCCCCAGTAACATAGGCTATATTATATTTAAAAAAAATGTGATCCTTACTGAAACTCCAATATTGTAACCAGAGGTGTAAAAAAATTACTTAAAAAATTCCATACTAGCTATTATAAGCTATATACTAATATAGAGAGGGTATTTCAGATACTTACAGAGAATTATTCAAATATGTGCTTTGTACACCTACAAAAATTAAAAAAAAATAATAACAAAAAAGTATGTTCGTTCCAAGAAAATACTCAGGATAAGGTTCCTTGATTGATTCTATAGTTTATAGTATGTTCATGTTGACCAACCTAACTAATAAAGTTTATTTTTTCACTCTTAACTTTTGAAATAAACATATTCGGTCTCGAAAGGACACAATACAGCTAACCCAAGGAGCGTGGGTGAGGAGCATTACAATCAATAAATTTAAAATTATAAAACTTCGTAACTTCTCTCTACGCTTCACTCTCTTCTACTCTTTTTTATTTTTTTTTATACCTCATGGACCGACAAACAAGCGGACGGTCCACCTGATGGTAAGTGGTCACCGCCGCCTATGGACATTTGCAACACTAGGGGCATCGCCAATGTGTTGTCGACCCTGAGACGTGAAGTTGTTAAGTCTCATGTGCCCGTAATTTCACCGACCCCCTTACCTTCCTAACCGAATGCACTACTGCGTCACGGTAGAAATGGGTAAGGTGGTAGTACTTCCCCAGACGAACTCTGAACTAATAGCTCTACTACTCGTCCCTTCTATCACTTTACAACAGTAAAGCTATTTATCTGACTACGGTGGGTACTGCTTAAATTAATATAATAATAATATATGTACATAAAATATATACTTGATACAAATTCAGATTTATTGCAATTTCCGAAAATTCTTTATGGACTTCCACTGATTTTCTATTTAGGATAGTATGGTGAATTTACTGTTTCAATTGTAAATCTTAAAATGATTGTAAGTGTACATACAGCCACTATAAATAGTTGAATACAAAAATAAATACTAATTAAATATATTCATATTTATCATGACGTTCAAAAGTTATTATATTTTTACTGAATAAACGGTACTTTGACATGGTTCAGTTTCCAATTTTGATTTTTGAAACCATTATTGTAATTTTTTTTTTCGTTTATTTTTCTATGTAAAGGCGTAGCATATTAGTTTACCATTTAACATTTATACCAAAAATATTTATCAAAACTTTGATCGAATAAATATTTTCTATTTAAATTATGTTAACAGTTCATCCAATACGAAATTCAGCGCTTTACACATTTTGAGATTTCAAATTGAATAAAAATTGTACTAAAAAATCTGAGCTAAGTTCAAGTACCGTCTATTCGAAAAGAATACAAGTTGAAAAAGTATAAAGTAATTGTACCCATAAACCAATCCACACTGTAAGTTAATATAAAAGTGTTAGTTAGTTATTTTTTATATACAAAGATGCACATGCATACAGAAATACGCAGAGCAACACAACATAGAGAAATAAAAATAAGTACAAAGCATCAAGGCGACCACAAACATAGAGTAAGTTATTAGAACTTTGTTCAATCAATGAAACCATCTCACACCACACTACCTGTAAGGTCACATCAAGATTACACTACTTACGACGTATATTCCGTTTCCATTCGTCTTTAAATCCGCGGCGCCGTCCTCGGCATTGATAAGTAGCCCTACTATTGTTTCTCACTAAAAACCCAATCTTTGTAGAGTTTTTAAGAATGTCTGGTGTCTTGTTACTCTGCGACTATTATATTATAGCCAAATAAATAATGTTTGGTTAGTATGTATATTTTATAAGTACGTTTTTTGTTATGTTTTTCAACTTAGATAATTTTAACAAATATTGCTTTTTTTGTCTTAACAAAAATTGAAAAACATAACGAACCACATACACGAGATATTGCCATCAGTAAATAATGTTTTATAAATATTATTAATTTGAAAATAATTTAAATTTACAATATAAGATAGTTGGCAATTGTGTCTCGTGTATATGTCAAGTACAATATAATATTATTTAAACGACACATTTTCTAATCACCTACGTGTATGTAAATAAACTTCTTTATTATCCGATTGTTCTCGTCTTTGAAAGCCACAATTGAAAATTAGTATTGAATGATCCGTAAGGATATTCGTGAGGATGAAGCCGAGTTTGGGATTATATCGCTTATTCCCCTCAATGTCCTGAATATTAAGAACGTCGGTATGAAATCATTACAAACTATAACAATTGTCTTGCAAATACTGGTCATGCTTTTTAGTGGCTGTTTGTTTTCCAGCAATAAGCGTTAGTTTTGTTTAAGCTTTTAACGAGACAACGTTGATATCTTCTCAAATTATTTAAAAGACGTCTTTTTACCTAGTGTGCGACTATAAGACCTAGAGAATAGATTAACTTTGCCCCATTAAATTGAAATTTCAACATCATTGTTATTTCGATGTTATAAACACCATGCAGATGAAGAAAGCAAAATGGGCGCTATATTCATATATTTAAACATATCGTAGATACGATATTTCAATAATAATTTTTAACAGTTTTAAAGAATTATCTTGAACTCATACGCATACATACCACCATTACTGTCAAGTTCACTTGAACATCCGGTGTCGTAGGTCTACATTCAATAACGACCTTAGACAAACCTCTTGGTATTATGAACTCTCTCATGGGTGCGAATAGGCTATCAGTGCCTAAAATTATTATAAAGATAAATTGTACACGCATATTATAATATGTAGTACGTAGTATGTTAATATAATGTCAGTGCTCACCATTTACGTAAATATAAATGAATGCAGCATGTTCAGTATTTTTCGGTTCTTCAGTTAAATTGCTTAGTTGAACGCTCACATTAAATGTATCGTCTGAACAAGCGAAGTAACCGATCGCGTACCGATCGACGAAGGACAATTGAAGACGTATTTCATACTTATACTCGGGGTCCGTCGACAATACACTCTCTTGATGTATATGAAAATTTGAGAATACTTCTTCCGGTATTTCTTGTTGCGTAAAATGTATTGGTAAATTTCCTTTGCAAGATATTGTGAAATTTTTCCCGTTCTGTAATAATATTTCGCTTTGGGGTGGACTTATAATCGGCCCTTTCAAAAGTAGATCTGAAAACGATAATCATATGCTTGAAAAGCGTCTCAGTTGTCTAACAATACATCACTTGACTGTACACTGTCAAACTAACAGTAGGTAGTGTTATGTAAATCTTTCGCCGAATAAGGTATTTCACTTAACATTTCTTTAGTTTGCCTACGCAAAAGGTAAAACAGAGGTCTAATGTTGTCCATCTGTTGTCTGTCTGTCTGTCCAGCATGTGTCACGGTTCTCTAGTGCGTAAATAGAATATTGAAAGAGAAAATTTTGTTCTATTTGTACCAAATATTGAATAAAATAAATTATAATAAAATAATTTAACTTATATGACAAGGATAATAATTAAAGGAATTAAAACTATCTATAAAAATTTAAATTAGATTAGGTATTTGCATACATAAAAATGTTAACTAATATTCATTGTTCCAAATCATTTGTGCGCGAGCTAGTCCATCTCACACTAGTCCCATTTGAAATTATAATGACCAAGTATATTAATACTTGGAAAAGTACCTACGCAAGGTAGAAAGGTACGAGTTATATTGACATACATCGCTATGCAATCAATTATTTTTATTGGCTAGTTAATCATGTTGAAAATACAAACATTGACGACCCTAACAAGGCTGAGTTTAGTGTTTCAATATGCTAATCGAGGGAGCAATATATCACCATCAGGTAGGGCGACAGCGCAGCCCTGCGACGGTCGACCTCGCGACCAAGTTGAGGGGCTTATCATCACTGTAACGTGAGCCCGAACAACTCACTACGGCGCACACCTATCGAAACACTATTAATTAGCTGTGTTCGCGTCCAGGGCGCGACAAAGGTGCGGTCAACATTCGGAAAATTAATCCTACCAGTAGGATAGCAAATGAACTGTCCCGACGCGACGCATCGCTTGCTGATAACAAATTGATTGTATCAAACTCTGGAAAAAGCGATCTATTAAGTGATTAGGACCCCATGGCTCTAGTTATCAACAAATTAATGGTCTCCTAATCACATTAAGTGGTGTTGTAGTTGCGTACATTCTTCCCACTTTAGTTAGGTAGGTATACGTACTTATTATCGGTATTTATGTATGATTTCATAAAGTATAGGTACGAGAGAATTGCCTATAAATATGGTATTTGCAGGATAATAATTATGTAAACCACTGGACTCTTGTAATTGTACTCGTAGTTTATTTGCATCATGTTTAACATTATAATTACATTTTAATCTTTGCTTTAAGGTATTATTACTAATTCGTAAAGACTTCCTACGTATGTACAAGAACCAATAAGAATATGGCATGGTCATTGAAAATAAAAACATATGGTTATTTAGAAACCTTTTGTAACGTTTTTCATAATGACTTGCAAATACAAGATGTTATATAGTAATGTAATGAGTACGTAGGTATAGAATTATCGTGCAATGTTTTATTTATAGTTGTAGTTACAATTATACAGTATATACCTATTAAATATATGAAATGAAATGAACCACATCAGTTACAGGAACATTTCATTGTAAGTCACACAGAATGCACAGGACGCCTGCGTTAAGATAACAGAATGGGCATCCTGTTATTAAAATTATTATAAAATGAGACACTTCCTTTGTATGGCGTAGTCCACAGCATGTGAAGATGTGTGTATAAGACAAAAACTGCATTGAATATATAATTTTGGGCACAAAGACAACGGCATGCTTAGTTCAAAAATTTACAAAGTGTCCAAGCACTTTGTTACACAAAGAGAAACTTGGTCAAAAACAAATGTTTTATTATAATTTACATATGATTGTGAAATGCCTATTTCAACCACTTTTGTTGAACTATGAAACTGTGATATCATTTGTTAGAAACGTCGCAATTTATGACCCTCCATCAACTTATTATTAAACTCCATAGCGATTTTAGCATCACCGTTTTAAAATAATAAGAATAGTATTACTATCATCTCATCGCTATTACTCTAACAGTCATTCACAAGATCGGAGATCTCTAGTCTTAAGTCTTGGTAAGGCTATTCCATTTTATTATAATTTTGTTTAGTCAACAACTCGGCCGATGGGGTCCTGTCACGCGATTCGATTTAGAGATCGTAATCAGACCATGAACCCATTGATAATGCTATATATACTATGTCACGGGATAATACATAGTATGACAGGGTAGTAGAAGTATTTTCATATAACATTTTGCGAAACGAATATTGTCCAATTTACGTACATATATTACGCCTATTGGTTCTGAGTCTGGGTCTATATAAGTATTATCTGTAGTAACAGTTGTCAAATAACCATAGTACAGACTCTAATTAGTTTAACATATAGATAAACAGTGTGAAAAGAATGTCCCAGGATATAATTTATTCACGGAAAGTCGCAGAGCACTACAGGGTTAGAAGCTCAATAATTCGTTGTCATAAAATTGAACGATTTGTGTTTTTATTAGCCATATAATGCCTGTATTGCTTTTATTAGGTTTTTGATTTCTTTATTTATGAGTTTATTTATCGTGTTAAGAGGAACCGAAATAGGTCCAATATTACGATCTACAGCAATAGGTTGAGAGCAGACGTTATAAAACGATATAAAAATAGATTCGTGAATACATTATATCGTCTAACTCAATCTGTTTATTGAGAAGCACATTTTTAAATGTATTTACATATAAGATATATATAACTTTGTTTCAATTGCTTTTTAAATAATGCCTCATCATCTAAATAACTTCTTTAAATTTATAAGAGCCTGTGCAGGCTTACATGAATAAACATTTTTTTTCTATACCTTGCTTTAATTATTACGAGCGACCCGCCCTGGCTTCGCTCAGGTGCAATGTAGATACTAATACATATAAACCTTCCTCTTTAATCACTCTATCTATTAAAAAAAACCGCATCAAAATCTGTTGCGTAGCTTTAAAGATTTAAGCATACATAGGGATATAGGGACAGAGAAAGCGACTTTGTTTTATACTATGTAGTGATTGGTCGAATAACCGGCCAAGTTTGTAACGAAATGCACAGCGCTTAAGGTTTTGTACCATGTCCTAAGTTGAAAAATATGGCTTACAATGTAAATTAACCCGACAACAAAGATTGTGATACTATAAAGTATAATAATTCTCATAATTTATTTATTTCGTAAGTAAATGGCAACTGCAGATTAATTATTAAATAGCCTCTGTGCACGCCATACTTATGTCAGCATTCAAGGCCCTCTACAATAGGATTAGAGGTCAAATCAAGTTAAATTAACCATAATTAGTTCTACTTACAACACGACGAGTAAAATAAAAATCTAATCGGTTTTCATTATGGTTGAATTTGTTTTGTTAATTTTACAGTTCATTAAACACAGGACACTTGCAAGTATTTACAAGTAGCTTCGAACCCGTGGCTTCACCCGCGAGACAGGATAGCACCGTGAATCAGTTTCCGCCAAACAAACTCACTTTCCGCTTTCAAATGTAGGTTATTAAACTCATTTTTATAAGAAACCCCGAGTATCAAAATACCTAAGTATAAATAAAACCTTCGTCTGATAAACCATCTATCTTTGTCTATCTTTGTCTGTCTTTAGTATGTCTCTTATCTAGAATTTTAATATCTTGGTTTCGATCCCAGATTAATCTAAATCGATGGTTTCTGTTTTTATGAATATTGCATTATGTGGTTGGCACTAATCTTTAATGTTTACTTTTGGATGATCAAAGAAAGATAAGAGAATATTAGCAATATATATATGTATATAATGTATACTCGTATAATATATTACGAGTTCATTATAGTTCTTAATTACAACGGTAAAGACCATGCTAATGATCCTAAACTACCAAAATATTATTGTCATTATAATTTTTTGATAAAAGACAATTAAATTGCTCATGAGGTAATTATCAATTAAGTAATTGATTTGCCATTTGATTTCCGGACAATAGAACGACAGTGAAAAACATAATTCCTAGTATAAAGCACCAAAAACCGATTAGATGGAAACCGATGGCTGTCCATCGAATTAGTCCCTTGAGGTTTTTGGTTTTTGTCTTTACTACGCTTTACGCTTTATTTTTACTAACTTTTAGTCAAAAGATATTATGTACTAAGCGTAAGGAACATACCGCCTATAGATCAAGTAGCATAAATAGTTTTGTTCCCATTGTGTGACAAACAGAATTGCTGTAGGGTTTCCAAAAGACGGGTTCAAATCATGAAAAGCAAAAAGAAGACGTTGACAAATTACTGTCTTGCCACGGCGTAACAGCACACTTATCATTACAAGACCTGTAGATATAGTAGGTTGGTAGTGAAGTATTATTGCAAATTGCGACATATACGAAGTAAGCAGACTAAATGGTTATCCATCCGCTGAAATTCAAAGGAAGATGAATGATGAATGATAACAAATAATATTTATTCAGATGAGGTTGCGATATTATTCTAACGTTGATTTTATATGAATATATTTATTTTAAAATTGGTTTCTTTCTCAGCCGCAAGATGAATGATCTCTGCTTCCTTTTTGGGTCCTTTGAACTTTATTTAAACTAACATCGTTTCCTGTTTAGATAATCAATTATGAGGATTATAATTGGTATAATAATCACTTTTAAGTCAGCCACAAAAAGCATAGCTGTTCTATAGAAAACATCAAATTCAACCGAGATTTTTAAACCGTAACACTTTTTCAGTTATTTAACCAATGCATGATTATAAGAGTAACATTTGTCCGTCGATACCGTCGATTCCAAATTTGGAAGCAATTTTTTTTTGTTTGTTTAATTTATTACTAATTTAAATTGAAAATTTAAAGCTAACACACATAAATCGTCGATACAATTTAACCGAAAACAAAGGATTTAATTTTATTTACGTAGTATAAATAAATAAATAATAAGTATCCTGGGACATTCTCTTACACACGGCTATCTGATCCCAAACTAAGCAGAGCTTGTACTATGGAAACCAGATAACTGATATACGACCTTCGGCTTGGCAGTCAGAGTCGCTAACGACCAAGCCAACTGGCCTGTAGTATGTATTATCTACCGTTCCTATACAAATAATAATTTTAAAATTCCGCCTGTGTTCTGTAATTGACCGATGCTGACAGCTACGCCTCAACAACCGCTTCGCTCAACCTTGAGGCGGGCGTCGCTCTATGCCATAAATTAGCAAAAACAGTCTGAGGTGCCCAAAACAATCAAATTGGTCATTATTTATTCGGCTCTTGAATATCGTGAAATCAACTATTCAAATAATTCATCTAGTGTAGGTGGAAGTGAATATTAGGGCTGTGTTTAAGGGTGTGATTGGAGTATTTTTTCTGGCTGTTTTTTTTTATTACTAGCTACCAACCTGCGGTTTCACTCGCATACCCGAAGGTTCTAATGTATCCTGGGACTATAACATAGCCTATGTCACTCGGAAATAAAACTATTCCTGAGTGACATTGGACTTATGATCTCCGGAGAAATTCTTCGTAAAAAAAATATTGAAAATTTTGTGCGCATATTGGGTAGGCCAGAGAATTAGCCAACATCTATTTTTCATACCCCTAAATGATAAGGGTGACCCACCCCTAAATATTTCTTTAGATTTTTTTTTATTTTTTTTTTATTATGATTTAGCATTGAAAAATACATACAATTTCGAATTTTCACCTTTCTACGATCAACCTGTTTTTAAATCGCATTTTTTATATTATTCTGTTCCATCCACTGATCCGCAATAGGGTTGCAAGATGGCAATCGAATATTATAATAAATTGTAGTACTATAAATTATCATGTATAGTTTATAATAAAGTAAATATGGCAAAACAAGGTGTTAGGTCATCAAGTAACTAATTTATATTTATTTATATTAGTTCGAATAAATTAATTCCAAAAGTATTCGACGACTATGATGATTTCGAAAACTATATTGGTCGATACGGCAAATGACTATCCAGTATTTATCAATTCAGTATTTGGCACAGAAAAACTACCAATTTAAATAACAAGCATTCAAACACTCACAAATACTTATTGACGATATGTTATGCATCACATTGCAAAAAATATCAATGTACAAAGTACACCTACGCAGCAACGAACGTGTATAATATTGAATCTCTTTGAATGAACATTTAGTATTGTATTTTATTTTCTATTCATCATTAATTCTCCCTATAGCTGAGTTTTAGCTTCAAGGCGGCCAGGACTTATGTCTAAAAAAATACCCTGGTCTAATAAAACACCTATATTCTCATCCTCGCAGAAGCGTTAGGTCGGGCCTCTCTGTGAGCTAGTACGTAATTATCTTTTGTAAACTACATCTAGCAACGCCAAATACATTAGATTTTCTACCCTGTGAGATTGGAAATAAGGATGTAAGCGCTTCTGTCAGCAATCGGAACCCTAATCTATGCATCCACTGTCACTCTTGCGTCATACCTGCATCCAAGTGTACTTATTTCTGGGTCCTATCGCTACCGATGCGGTACCGTTGGCGACCAGTTAGACTACAACGGGTTATTGTTTAATACATGTTAACCCAAGCGTAGGCAGAATTGCGTACCACTTCAATACAATGACATCATCTGTCAGGCGCCCACGTGTTAGTAATCCATGAACCGAATGGCTGACCCTGTGTGAATCCCATGGGGACCAGGAATTCATTGTTTTTTTTGCGATAACATATCCATCTACTACATCTATCGTCTACTATCACATTTACGTGACCAAAAAAAGCATATGCGTACTTGTAACGATTTCGGCCAACTATCCTTCCTCTAAACGATTGATTACTGCTTTTTTTTAATATTTAAAAAAAATGTATAGACATTTAGGTTTACCAGCAAAATAAAACAGCAGTGATGATAACCTTTTTTTTATAGATTTAACTTTATGAAAGTTAGCCGGAGATGACTTATTACACGAATAACTCTGTGCTGCGGGGCAATTAAATCACAATGCTGGGGGAGTGCTGAGGGCATTGACTTTCGAAAAACGATGTCATCTAAATTCCACCGTGGGAAATGAGAATAAGGTAAGTCTTGTCGTATTCTTATGCACATGGAAGATGGATCATTTAGGTTTTCTTCATATTTTTGGATGTATTGACTTCTGCAGTATGCTCATGGTAACCTTATGTATAACTAAAGCGGAAAGTTATTTTGCCTTGTATGCACATTGTGTTTTTCCAACTTAAATACTACGCATTATTTTCTCATGTTTTACCTGTTGACATTGCCATATACGAAGCCAATTTTAAAACTGCATATCTTAAAAATAAAATGCTGCATTATTCAACTATAGACTCATAAGGAGTCGAATTAAAAATATCTGGGTACCTACTAGTGTACATATGTTACGTTAGGTATTATTGTGTCATATTTATTTACGTACACTCAGTTTTAGATATTATCTTATCTCATCGTTAATAAGCAAAATGGCGGTTTTTTTTTTTGTAAAATATTTTTTTATCCCTCCATAAGAAGTGGAAATAATTAGACGATGAAATACTTTATCAAAATGACCAAATAGATAAAGTCATTTTGTTTTTTATGACGTTCCCGCATGAATGAATCACCATGACGTTTCTCAGTTCTGTGACTATTCCGCGTATTCACGCGGTACCTATTCATCTGAGACGGCCTGGTGAATCACCGCAGACGCCACGGTGTCAAAACAGTGAATCATTGTGATATTCGTAGGTGACATAAAATTAGGCACGCATGCCTATAGTCAACGATGGGAGACGCGAGACTAAATGCCCTGGTCATCAAGTTCATAGTTAAAGGGTATAAAGAATTTCCATATTAGGGGATGCGCCTGCACCCCCTTGCAATCCCCTCCCGGTACCCATCCAACTACTAACTCTAACAGGCTAGAAAGGTGAACATATCATATACGTTCCTTGTTGGGACTGTCATAATAAATCACTAGACATTTTTTAGTCTATAACAGGTATAATGCTTGAGTTTAAATATAATCAAGCTCTCAAGTGATGCTATCTGGCGTTTTATCGCCTAAAAATACAAGATAGGATAAGATTTCAATGATCTGTCTATGTGTCTATACTGAGCATTTTGATTAATAAAATAAAATTATATTTCGTCGCTTCATTCTTCAGATATGATTTGATTACCAGGTAGTCCCTCTACTTACTAGGCAACATCGCACGATTTTTAAAGATTTAAAACTATAGACTAAAACTATTACCGGTTTACCCTTCCCTAGTCCGCCGTCTTGACATTTACTCATTCCTCTTTCGTGCGCGGTAACTATCGCACGCGCATTTCATTCAACATGCCGAAAAGAAGTGCACAATCAGAAATTGAACGTTTAAATCGAAAAATAGAACAATGTGAACGACGACGGAGAATCATATCTCCTTTGCAATCATCATCGGACGATGAAGGTATGTACCTAATTAAAAATATATTTAATTACTGGTCGCATAGCAGTGATATTCCATAAATCTATTTGGTATGCGCTGGGATTGACCGCGAGTCAATAACATTGACATCTTCCAATTTGATGGATAATAAGCTCTGCTTGACGACCAATTTTGCATCGGGGTTGACTGCGAGTCTTCAACGATGACAAACAGCAGATAAAACGTACAATCTGAAGTAGATGTACAGTCCTCTGCGCAATTCCAATCGCAAAACTAAGTTTGCCGATTTTTATTTACTACCTACCCTAAAAAAAAAAAAAAAAAAAAAAAAAAAAATATATATATTTTTCTTCACAACCTTAATTGCAAAATTGTAATTATAGGTAACGAAGATTCCGAGCCAGCCAAAAATACTGGCAACGATGTGATTCCGGAGCTGGCGCCGAACGTCATACAAGACGTGGAGCACGAGGCTTTGGATATCCCCAGCCAGATCGAAGATCAGGCTGGAACCAGCCTTGACGACACGGCCACGGCCAGTTCTGATCCAGCTTTGGACCCTGAACTACTGTCTGCTCTTGGCGAATCCACGTGCGAAACCCCTGAATATGGTGACAAGATCCACGATAATTTATCAAAATTATGGCTCCCTTCTTTAAAAAAAAGGAATGCCTAAAGACAGCAAAGACAAGATGATCAAGGATTATCTTATACCGGACAATTGCAGACTTCTTCAAGCACCAAAACTAAATGCAGAAATATCTGCTGCGATACCGGACATGGTTCGCAATCGAGACAAAACTCTCTCCGCCGCTCAACAACAGCTCGGTTCGGGAATTACTGCCGTCAATAGAGGTATTGACATACTATTAAAGAGCGATGATAAGATTCAGGCCATGAAACATTTGAGCAACGGCTGCAGATTACTATGCGATTCACATTATTCCGCTACGCAAAATCGTATAAAGCTTATCACGCCCAGTCTAGACAGGGCTTTTCACCAAATGGTGCACGACTCCGAAAGAGACGAAACATTGTTCGGTTCATCGTTATCGGAAAAGATAAAGGCCGCAAAGGTCATAGAAAAGCAGGGCCTTCTGATTAAGAAACCAGTAAAACCCCAAACACCTGCAGCACCTCAGTCCGCAGCTCGGCCTACATCCTTCCAGGGAAACTGGACAGCGCCTCCTCGGTACCCAGCGTACAGGGGGGGGCGGGGAAGCTACAATACAGGCTACAGAAAGCCGCCACCATCAGCAGCGCGCCGCTCGCACGCAGCACCGGTGCCGCGGCCCCGAGCGGCGACCCAAGACAAGCTCCGTGCCTCGGCACCGAGTCACCACTAGCGCAGGTTCACACGGGTAGACTTACCCACTTTTATAATTGTTGGTTAAACATTACAAACAATATAGTTGTACTCGACTGGATTAGGGACGGTTATTCTATACCCTTGCGAACGTTTGCTGCCCAGTCTCATATACCTAATAATAGCTTTTCGGCTTCTGAAAAGGTACATATGTTAGAAGCTATTAATAAATTAAAGGAAATAGGAGCTATTTCGGAGTGCAAAGCTAGAGAAGACCAGTTTATATCTACAATATTTCTAACTCCGAAGCCTAACGGCGGCAAGCGTTTCATATTAAACTTGAAACCCTTAAATAAATTCATTCCTACCGATCATTTTAAGATGGAGGATTACCGAACCGCATGCAAATTAATTCCAAGTAATGGATACCTAGCTACAATCGACTTAAAAGAAGCTTACTTTCTTTTATCTATTCGGAACACTGACCGTCGGTATTTGCGATTTCAGTTTCAGCCTCCTAACTCGACCAAAACATTTACATATGAGTTTAATGGCATGCCATTCGGTTTATCCATCGCTCCACGAGTTTTCACGAAGTTAATGAGAGAGGTCATAACTCACTTAAGGTGTCGCGGCTATAAGTCTGTTTATTACCTAGACGACATTTTATGTATAGGTGATACCTACCAACAATGCGCCGAAAACCTTAGCGAAACGTTAAAGCTACTTCATTGCCTAGGATTCGTGGTAAATTACGATAAAAGCAATCTATCGCCGCGACAAACTTGCAAGTTTTTAGGGTTTATTTTCAATACAATAAATCTAAGCCTATGTCTTCCCTTGGACAAGCGAAATAAAATTGCAAAGTTGGTTACCAAGTACACTAAACTACCGACTTGTAGTATCCGCGAATTTGCCCAACTTATTGGAGTATTGGTTGCTAGTTGCCCTGCAGCCAAGTACGGGTGGTTGTACACCAAAACTTTAGAGCGACAAAAGTATCTTACCTTGGTCAAAAATAACAATAATTATGAAGTAAGAATTAAGCTACCTAAAATTATATTACAGGATTTGGACTGGTGGTCGTCAAATATTGACACTACATCCAATTTCATGAGACAATCAAATTTCGAGCTTGAAATTTATACTGACGCTTCCATAACCGGCTGGGGTGCCGTTCATGGAAATAACAAGATGTATGGCAAGTGGAAAGATACTGAAAAGACAAAACATATTAATTACTTAGAATTATTGGCAGCTTTTTTAGGTTTAAAGTCATTCGCTAGTGAGATAACCAACTGTGCAATATTACTCCGCATCGATAACACAACTGCCATCAGTTATGTGAATCGTATGGGGGGTATACAATACCCCTATTTGAACGACTTAGCCAGGGCATTGTGGCAATGGTGCGAGCAGCGCGACCTTTGGATATTTGCATCGTACGTTAATACCAAACAAAACCACGCTGACGCCGCCTCCAGATTTGTAAATGCGGATACCGAGTGGTCACTTTCTGATGGTGCATTCCAAAAGGTCATGCAATACTTTGGCCAACCAGAAATTGACTTATTCGCATCACGAGATAACGCTAAATGTACGCAATTCGTTTCTTGGAAACAAGACCCAGACGCAGTTGCCGTAGACGCATTTACTTTGAACTGGCAGTCGAATTATTTCTATGCTTTTCCGCCGTTCTCTATAATATTGAAATGTCTTCGAAAAATAATCGACGATAAAGCCTACGGTATATTGGTTTATCCCCATTGGCCTTCGCAACCATGGTTCCCATTATTACAGACTTTAATAGTTTCCAAGGTTTTATATTTAAATCCAAGTAAATATCTTTTACAATCCCATTTCAGAGACCATCACCCTTTGCACAAGAACCTTACCCTGGGTGTCGCGCGGCTCTGCGGCAGTCGTTCACACGTCGCGGCGCATGCGCAGACACCACTAATCTAATGCTAGCATCTTTCTCTGACAGCACAATAAAGCAGTACGATACCTCACTGAAGCTTTGGTGGCAATTCTGTATTATTAAGAACGTCAATGTATTCGAACCACCGAAGACATCTATACTTACTTTTCTTACAACACAATTTAACAATGGTTGTGCGTATGGCAGCTTAAATTCTCACCGTTCCGCTTTGTCGGCCCTTGTAGGTAATAACGTTGGTTCAGACGAGTGGCTTTACGCACTCGGCTTCTTAAGGGCGCGTACAAACTGAAACCCACTAAACCAAGGTACTCCAGCACTTGGGATCCTCAGTATATCTTAAACCAAATTTCAACGTGGATTCCTAATAACGAACTATCGCTCGAAAAAATCACTAAAAAACTAGTCATTTTATTACCAATTTGTACCGCCCACAGAGTACAGACATTTTCGCTCATCAACCTAGAAAATATTGCCTCTTTAGCCAGCGGCATTAAGATTAATATCACTAATATCATAAAGACGTCTGCTCCCGGTAGAGATCAACCCGTGTTATTTCTGCCATACTTCAGGGAAAATTTAAGTATCTGCCCAGCAACGGTTTTCTCAGACTATATTTCTAGAACTAAAAATATAAGGCCTGAGAATACGAGTAACCTCTTGTTAACATACAAACGGCCTCACAAAGCCGCTACAACACAGTCTATCAGTAGATGGATTAGGCAAGTCCTGTCAGAGAGCGGTGTTGATATTAGTATTTTCGGTGCACATAGCACACGGCACGCGTCAACGTCGGCCGCCAGTGCCGCCGGCGTCAACATTGACACCATCCGCAAAGCGGCTGGCTGGACCAGCTCATCTAAATCCTTTTCCAATTTCTATAATAGACCTATTCTAAACGAAGGCGAATTTGCCAATTCTGTATGTGGTATCAGAGAATCACAATAGATTGATTTAATAATACATATACATGTATAGAAGTTAATTAACTTAATTAAAGAAGTAATACATATGTTTTACTAATTATGTTTCTTTCTTATATGTGAGTTAATAAAACCACAATGTTAGAAAACATGTATGCTTTTATTGAATTCCAAAACTTTCTTCTCTTAACATCTACCTGGTAATCAAATCATATCTGAAGAATGAAGCGACGAAATATAATAAATGATCAAACGAACTTCCCCGATGTGAAGTTCGATCATTATTATATGAGTCGCTTCATTCGAAGATATGATCACCCTCCCTCCCTGACGTTCCCCATTGATGAAAGTTTTGCACAAGGAACTCTAAAAAATGAGTAAATGTCAAGACGGCGGACTAGGGAAGGGTAAACCGGTAATAGTTTTAGTCTATAGTTTTAAATCTTTAAAAATCGTGCGATGTTGCCTAGTAAGTAGAGGGACTACCTGGTAATCAAATCATATCTTCGAATGAAGCGACTCATATAATAATGATCGAACTTCACATCGGGGAAGTTCGTTTGATCATTTATTTTACGCCCATTTTTGATTCAAATGTTGATTGACGGGCCAGTTGGCTTGGTGGTTAGAGACCCTGACTGCCAAACCGAAGGTCGCGGGTTCGATTCCCACCCAGGACAAGTAGTATATCGGTTACCTGGTAGCCATACTACAAGCAGTACACTCTGGTTAACTTGGGATCAGGTAACCATGTGTGAAGAATGTCTTGGGATATTTATAATTATTTGTTTATTTATTATTTAACTGTACTGTTGTTTTTGCTGACAAAAAAGCAGTCTAGTTGTAATATATAAGATATCTAATTGCAATAAAAGCAAAGCCTTATGCAACTTATGAATGAGAAAACTGATATATAGAACAGGTTTCACTGTAATAGGTCATAGATTGAATATAATCGCGCCGTTTATATCTAAATTGGGTAGGTGGATTGACAACATCCGTAGGTCCATACAATAGGCAGAACATAGCCCGACTACAATCCGGCTATTGTTGGGTCATATCATTTGATTATGGTAACAAATAGCATCTCTATCTAGTCTAATATCCAGGTGGAAACTAGAAGATCAGCGAACTAACAATCATTCAAAAACATAATTGATGATATTGTCTACAAAAATAACAAAAATCACGTACGTTTATCGACAATTTAACGCATCGCTTTAACTGCGTTATCTAGAGTTGTAATCTTGCCAAGATAACCGAGTCTAAACAAACCAGTAATATTATGACAGTGTGTGCATTATAAACAAATTATAAGCCAAACCAAAGTAACGTTTTCACCATTAAATTCAATAACCGTGTAGTCCTTTTATGATAAGAGTGGAATTTCATTAAGTGAGCAATTTTAAGTAACCCCTTTCACATTTTATAACAATGTTTATACTTGCGCCTTTGTTGATCCCTAGCAAATGGCGAAATTAGGTAGGTATTCTGATATTTTACCGGGTGAATGGTTTCAGTGTAGATTATACATTAGTTAATTAGAATAAGGTGTGCAATGTTACCACAACTCATTGTTATTCACATGGCATAGGTTCACAAGCTGTCCACAAGTAGGTACTTCGTTATGCTTTCTATACATACCCCGGTAGCGAAGCTGTCTCCCATTGATATCAGGCAATCCATCAATAACACCTAATATTCTCGTACATGATTAGCAAGCCTTAGTTGATAGTATTAGTGACCACTATTAAAAAAGTATGAAATGCCAATAGAACTCGGAAGATAGTGAAGGTGTGACTCAATCAAATGCAGTTAAATTTCATTCATACATAACATTAATTAAGATTTTTAGATATATATCAGTGTAGCACTCAAGCCAGTCGTGGGAATTTAACATTCTACAATTCTAAGACGCGTTATTCTGTTTTATTATTCGCGACGAATATCACACTAGTGTTCATTCATGATTAGAATTAATAAATTAAATTTTGTTTCAAAAATAAACATGACACGCTATTGTTAAGAATTTGTTAGTGATTTGAACACCACTACGTAATTGCGCAGTGTTGGAACCGATTTGTTTTACAGTTTTAGCTTTTGAAGCATTTTCATATTAATGTTGCAATTCGTATAACTAACAACGGTGTCAAATTGTAGCCTACGTAGCAATAACATCACCTTAGGTAGGCATAATGAATAACAATTACTTCCTTGTAACTTTGCTTCTGTTCACTTCATTGTGCTATTTTAGAAGTTGAATTACGAACAGTGCTCAGTTTAAGTCTGCGTGTCTGGAGATAACAATAAATAAAATATATTTGAAAAAGGCTTCGGCATTGAGCACTAACATTATCAATGTGCAAAAAATCCATTTGGTGATAATGTGACTGAGAAATATAAAATTTTACAAGATTCTAGTTAGATCTCGGAAACGATATCACGCTCCGATAAGTTAAATCAATTGATGTTTAGTGTATTTTTCCCAAGTTAACTAGCTATCAAATGCAATTGGCAAGGACAGAGTGGGTGTATCGAGAAGAACTTCAAATCGGCATACAGGCAAAGCAATCAAATAATCAAACCTTTGTCTGCCATTGAGCTCGAGACCATGAATATAATTCCGCTCACGACCGTCGTCAATAAGAAACGACTCCCGAAGATCATCATTTTGCTCAGATTACTATTTCCTTAACAATTATAGTAAATACAATATTTAAATTCTCCCATGCCAGAGAATGTTTCACTTCATGCTATTGTATCGTATCCAGTGGTGTCTATTTTAAGCATTCGGATCCAATTTCAGAACTAAAGAACGCACATTACACAAGTTACGAGCCCGATCACAGTTGCTGTAAACACTTTAAAATTTTAAAACACTGAGTCATATGGACTTAAACCATACGCGTTGTAATTGTAAACAGAAAATGGACATTTTCATTGATGGATCACATCATGGAACTTATCAAGTACACTCATTAAATGGCACTATTTCTGTTGACACAGATGAAATTTAGACGCGTGCACTGATCAATATGAAAGTTGAGAAGTATTCGTTTAGCGTGGTATGTTAGAGTTACAAACTAGGTGTGACGCGACCGTTTCGCGCCATCAACTTAACCGGAATGTCGATGTAGTCGTGTCGAGTCGGTCAGTCGACTCACTCACTCGCACGGCCGACCTATCGGGGCCTAGCCTACGAGCAAGCATACTCGCTTTAAAACGCCAAGCTGTGTTAATGTTAATACTGCGATCTTAATTAAGTATACCAAATCGTTCAAAACATTCTGAGGAAATATAGTAGCGGAAGTATGTTATAGCTTATCTGTACTATGTTTTGTCACATGTTGGTAGGTTATAGGGGTCGAGCACAAGACCATTAATTCACGTCGTAAAGAATTGTGATTGGTATTAATTGAAAAGATTCAGAGCGGCAATAATATGTGGTGACACAAAACTTATCTTCGCAAAGAATTTGTTCTGAACAAATAGTCACAGTCTAGTGCACGGACATGCTAAGAGACTATAGCGACCTTCACGAGTCCTCAGGTATAGCCTGCTAAATCGAATTCCTAGCGATTTTTCTTCACTCTTGTCAACGATCCGTGAAATTTTAATGCAAAATTTATTGTAGACTCAATTTTGTTCTTTACATTTTTCACTTTGAATTTATTGGGTATTTTAGGAACCACTTGACCAGTCAATACTCAAAAATTATCATAACCAACGATGATATCTATTTGCAGACGAGCGTTGAGTTTGAGGCAACTAATAGTCTACCGAGCATTGTGGGGCCAACAAACTTCCGCTCGCCCAAAAAGATTTCCTAATGTGACCAGACGCAAACGCACCCGTCTCATTGTAAGTGTAAAATTGTGTGTAGTGTTTTGAGTTCCCTAACGGTACCCCACTTTATACGTGTTCTAAGGTAATTTATACAAGGTAATTTCCGTTTACCATTTTTCTAAGGATTGCTTTTTATTAAAATGTATCCTCGCTAAGACATGATCACAATAATATTGTAGGTACTAGAGGAAGGTAGATGCTTAGTTCACCCTCCATTTAATCTACTGTATTATAAATTTCGCTCGCACTGGAATATCATTTGAATTTTAAATGTAACTATAAAAACATCGTTAAAAAGCAATTCGAGCACGTTCAACCCTTCTGGATACTTACTTATACATTCGGCATTCCTAATTCTGACAGAAAGCTATCTTTTGCACCTAACTGCCTCAATATTAAGAACCTGTAACCAAAGCTGCCAAACATGATACTAAAAAATGGACTCTGATTAGTTCAAAATCTTTGAAGCTATATTGCGAAGAGAGTGTGTAATAAGAATGAGGCTATGAAGCAATCTCTTCAGGCTTTATAAGGTAGAGGAAGACCAAATAAATAAGCTTGTGATAAGGATTGTTATAAGAAAGGCGAAAATAATTATTAATAGGGAAATGTGGAAGCGGAAGCGACGTCGTGCTGACACTTGATAATGGCAAGAATATGAAGAGTGTACTCTTGGAAAACAAAAACAAATAGTAAGATACAACATATAGTAGTAGATATATTTAATCAATCCAATATATACCTAGATAATCATCACTACATAGTATAAAACAAAGTCGCTTTCTCGGTCCCTATATCCCTATGTATGCTTAAATCTTTAAAACTACGCAACGGATTTTGATGCGGTTTTTTTTAATAGATAGAGTGATTGAAGAGGAAAGTTTATATACATTAGTATCTACATTTCACCTGAGCGAAGACGGGGCGGGTCGCTATATAAAATAAATGCTGATCGTTGGTATTACATGCGGATAGGTGGACCAATTAACCAAACTTTTTTAATAATCGTAATTGTCCAAGTAATGTTTTAAGGGAAAGGAAAATTGGAAAAGTTACCAAGCTATTAATTGAAAAATTCGAGAAAATTGTAAAGGGCTTTTTTCTTAATTCACGAATCGAAGACGCATTGCAACGTGCCGGGAGCGCTTAATAGAGAATATATAAATCGGTCTTTGTCTTTGTTTACAACGAGGTACCTACCTATATGTAGGTCATAGTTCACCATGTAGGCCGAACTACGTCAGTCCTTATTCTCTTTGTTTTTAATTTCGGTTTCTGCAAAATTCTACAAAAACCTTTAAGTTTACCAGTCGCAGTTATGAACCTGGGCAACGAAAATAAACGTGTGCATAGGTTTTTTGTATCTTTTGTAATGAGTCACTTAAATATGTTAAAGTGTTGTAACTACATATTTTATTGTTTGATAAAACCAAATCATGCAAACGTTAACCAAATGGGTGGGTTGTGTGTTCCCGACTGCGTCATAGTAAATCATTACGATTTCGGGGCTACTTTATACGTTGATGTAATTAGTGTGGTTTACCTATCCCCCTATTCAGCTAATACAAACATCGTCGGCGAGCCGTCTCGGGCCTCAGAGAGTATCTCTCTCATAATTGTAAAGTTAACGAAAGAGAGAGAATAGAGGTCGTGACGAAATATCGTTGAGCTAGTGTAATTTTCCTTACAGAATCGAGGCCTTGATTAGTAATTATTTACGACAAGCTGTCCCCTAGGTAATAAAGTGATCGGTAATGTATGTATCGAATTTTAGCTCTGTTTATCTCAGTACCTCTACCATGAGTTGCTATCGAAACTTACTTTAGTCACTGGCGAGTAAACGACCATCGAACCCGATCGACTCGTACTATCGATTTTAGTTCTTTAGGTGACCGCTAGTGGCGCTGTACACAGTTGCCATAGAAATGTTTTACGCAGTCGCTAGCGCGTACGTACGTTAAAAACTCATGGTAAAGGCACAGATCGGCTTAGTCGTTTAACCGTGAAAGCGTAACAAATAAACTCACTTGCTCATCTAAAATATTAAGAAAGATACTCAGCTAATCAAAACTTCGTCGGCGAGCCGCCGCAACAAGGCCTCGGAGCTTACCTCTCACGTAATCACGTATTTACCAAAAGAGACAGAGCATAAATACCGCGACGAAACTTCCTCTAGCTAGTGTAATTTTCCTTACAAAATCGAGCCCCTGATAAGGGATAAAGAGGAACTCTGTAATGGAAATAGAAAGAATGATAAATATCGAAAGAATAATCGAATTTTGGTAATCACTATGAATATTTATTTTTAAAATACTAAGTTAAAAAGTCTACTTCCAAATATTGGATCGTCATGCTGTACCTAAGTATAAACTACTTACTTTAACCAAATCTGAAAGGCATAAGCCGCTATAATGTAGGTATGTTAGATAAGTACCTAGTTCATAACCATTATTACTTTTTTCGCTATGTTTAGTCGAAATAAAATCAGAAGGAAATTAGTCTCACTTTGAAAGTAAAATACAACCGCTAATCAATAAGGTAAAATGTTTATTAATAAAAAATAGAGATTTCGCGTAGGTACCTTAAAGAACCTACTTAATAATTAAATGAATAATAACAGGAAAAAAATTATAATTCAATAAATAAAGTAGTTATGGACGCAATAAATTTGCCACAATTCTCAGAGCATATTTTAAAATTTCCCCCATGGTGAGTGAATAATTACCAAGTTGCAGGAATTGTTTACACAAACTATTACAGAAAACTTCATTGTACATCGTTATCTTATGGGAGTTAAAGGAACGTATTATAATTGCCATAACATATGCCTCGTAGGCATTGTATCCAAAATATACGAAACTAGCTGTGCCCCGCGGTTTCACTCGCGTTCCCGGGGTCTGCTACATATTCCCGGGATAAAAAGTATGTTATATGTTATTCCAGGACATGCTCTATCTATGTGCCAAGTTTCATCTAAATCCGTTCAGTGGTTTTTAGAACCGGCGTTTATCGATATCATAACCTATATCTACGAAAAATTTCGCGTCGAATGGTAGCAGTCCCATCCCGATATGTTCAGTAGTTTGGAGGTGATGGTGGGTCAAAGGAACCCTTTCTGACTTTATAGTGGTTTCGCCAGAAAAAAATACTATTTCTTAATTTGTTTGTTCAATATTTTATGTCACAACACCATACTTGACTACACTACAATCAGTTACGTTCCCCTTAGATAACCTTAGCAAACTTAATTAAAAAATAATTATTTTCCTATCTGTGTATTTCCAGCGGTTTGGTTTTATCATTCGCAAAATGATAAAGTTTTAACTATTTCCTAAACAAAAAAATCTACTAATAAAGTAAAAACAGGTTATTGTTTTCACTAATAAGGTCAACATTTATTTTAGCGGATGTATTAATGTAACTATATTTAACAAATGTGCCTACGTTGTTGACATATGTCGTAGTAGTAGTTTATAGGTATATCTTGTTGTTATTATATTTGTTACTAGCTGTCGCCCGCGGTTTCACCCGCGTTCCCGAGGGAAGTAACATTTTCCCGGCACAAAAAGTATCCTATGTTACTTCTATACCTCCAAGAATATATGTACAAAGTTTAATGATGATCGGTTTAGTAGTTTTCGCGTGAAAGCGTAACAAACAAATTTACAGTAACTTTTATAATATTAATAGGATTTTTAACAATATTATCCGTTTTCATAAAGTTATGCCTAACTTTTCCATCTCTATCTAGAACTGCAGTGTTTATGCATAACCAGCATTTTGCCCTGTACTTTTACCCTATGCTATTCTCCACGTCAGTTATCTCCGTGCTCAGAATTAGTTATCAATTGTTTTCATACTTGGCTTCCATTGAAATGTACACTTTTCTGTGCAGATTCGAAATCCAAAATATTCAAAACTGTTTACAGTTTAAGCCCGCGGAAGGCCCTTATGAAGGTCAAATTTAAAACTACTGAAGCTACTAATCAAAAACAGAAGACATAATTTTATGGTAAAATTTTATAATTTTCTGTAAACATTTGATTTATCCACTGTCGCCAAACTTGTACTAATAAGTAAAATAGGTCTAGCGAGAAGCTGATAAATATAGGAATTATTAATGATATTTGAAGGTAAGTAAATGTACCTATAGATAGTAAATAATTCCAGCCTGGTTTCCAAAGAATCTATATATCTAACAACGCAGATGCAGTAGACATCAATTCCTTATTTTATACAGGAATTGATGCATCATATCTCAACTGATAAATAATATGCATGTAGATGATCTGAATGGTGATTGTCTGAGAGCAAACTGTGTTGAGGGTTTATACTCTTCATTTTACTTTTCTCTTTCTCTTACATTTCTCTTTCTCTTACTTTTCTCTTACTATTTCTCTTCAGTTTATGGACTATTTTTAAGTCGCCTCCGCCACCCCTTATAGCGACCCCTTTCCTCTCATGTCCATCTCAGTTTACCTGAGCAATATGACTGGCTGAGTATCGAGCATGATCCAGCGATCATCTCCTTACCAATGTATGTCTGAGCATCGAGCATGATCCAACGATCACCTCCTTCTCCATACCAATGTATGTCTAAGCATCGGAGCAGTATCTAATGATCATCTCCTTCTCCATACCAACGTATGTCTGAGCATCGAGCATGATCCAACGATCACCTCCATCTCCATACCAATGTATGTCTATGCATCGGAGCATAATCCAACGATCATCTCCTTCTCCATACCAACGTATGTCTGAGCATCGAGCATGATCCAACGATCACCTCCTTCTCCATACCAATGTATGTCTAAGCATCGGAGCATAATCCAACAATCATCTCCTTCTCCATACCAACGTATGTCTGAGCATCGAGCATGATCCAACGATCATCTCCTTCTCCATACCAACGTATGTCTGTATCTTAGTAATACGAATAGCTGAGATATCTGAGATCTGCACATGATCCAACGATCATGTCCTTACCAATATCCATCAGAGGCAAGCAGGCACATCCCACTATAGCAGGTAACAACAACCGTAAGTACAAAGTTTCCGAACCGCACGCTCGAATGTCAACTAGGTACTTGGTATTACAATCAACTAAATCTAAAGCGCTCACCTAGGCCTTTTTTTTTTTTTTTTTTTTTTTTTTTTTTTTTTTTTTTTTTTTTTTTTACGCTGGGAAAAATGCGTTCCGCATTCCCCCCCATTGGAGGATGGGGGGGGTATGTGGGACTCCCGGACCCTAGTGGCCCGGTTTACCCACTAAACGACCCAGCGGCGCTCAGGCATCGTCTATGTGGAGAGGGGCTGGGAAACCGGCAGAGCCTTGACGTCCAGCCCCCCCCCCGTCGACCGCCCGCCATTTATGGCGGGGCCCGCACGCCCCTCCCCCTGCAAGGAGGGGCCCGGAAACGGCAGCGACTTTACCGTTCCCGCCCAACGGAGATGGTGAACGAGTGCAATGCGGGAGAAGACGCCTCCACGTCTGTCTCCCGCCGTTCACCACCACAAGAGGAGAGCCTTCTTCTCCGCCTGCACAGCGGCGCAAGAGGGTCCTCCTCCCGTGCGCGCTCTGCCGCCTCCTTCTGTGACATCACATCCTCACAGAAGGAGGCGACCGCGGCCCAGCCGGCCTCGCCCCCCAGCATGGAGTTGACCACACTGGGAAGCGAAAGGTCCGGCCCGACCACCGCGACCAGGTCGCGACGCGGTTCGTTCCACGACGGGCACACCTCGAGGGTGTGCTGCGCCGTGTCCTCCGCCGCGCCGCAACCGTGGCACGACGGGGCCTCCTCCCGCCCGATCCGGTGCAGATACGATCCGAAACACCCGTGCCCGGACAATACCTGCACCAGACGGAACGAGAGGAAACCGTGGGGCCGCTCGAGCCAATCCCGTAAGACTGGCCCGACAGCGTCCAGCGTTCGGCGGCCGAACACGGCGGAGGCGAGGTCCTCCGCCCAATGGTGGACGATGGCATCCTTCGCCTCTCGCCGGACGGCCTCCCGCACCGTCGGGTCGCCGCGCTCCCCGAGCGCCTTGCGCCCCGCCGACCACTCGTACACTCTGGCGAGCACCCAAGCCTCGAGCTCCCAAGGAGGGGTGCCCGCCAGAGCGCACGCCGCCGCGAAGCCCACCGAGCGGTAGGCCCTCGCCACCCGCTGTGCGATTGCCCTTTGGGGTCTCCGGATCGCGGCGGAGTTCTCCCTCCTCTGGAGGGAGTCCGCCCAGATGGGGGCCCCGTAGAGGGCCATGCTCCTCAGGATGCCGGCATACAGTTGCCGGCATCGCGCTTTGGGCCCCCCCATATTCGGGAGGAGCCACGAAAGCGCCCCCGCAACCTTCAGAAGGCGCGTCGACAGCCCGCTGAAGTGCGGGCCAAAGCGCCACCTGCTGTCTAGCACCAGGCCCAGATATTTCATCTGGGCCCTTACCTGTACCCCGACGCCCTCCACGAAAATGTGGGCGTCGGTCGGGGTGCGCTGCCGAGGCGCGTGGAAAAACACCGCCTCGGTCTTTTTCAGCGCCACCCTCAATCCCAGCCGACGGATCCTTCCCGCGACCAAGGATCCGCCAGCCGAGGCCAAGTCGGCCGCCTCCCTAAAACTTCTCCCCCGGGCAGTGAGAAGAGTGTCATCCGCGTAGCAGATGACACTCGTGCCACGGAGGAGAGCTCCCCGCAGGAGCCAGTCGAACCCGACGTTCCACAGGAGTGGTCCTAGGACGGACCCCTGTGGAACGCCGGTCTCCGCGCCGTACCGCCGGAGTCGGCCCGCCCTGTCTACCAGAAGGACCGCTCGGTCCGCCAGGTAGCTGGCCAGGAGGTCCCGCAGGTACTGAGGCACTCCGTGGTACCGTAGTGCCTCTAGTATCGTCGAGTGGGGGACAGAGTTGAAGGCATTGGCTATGTCGAATGACACGGCCAACACCCCGTCCCCCACCCTCACGGCCTCCTTCACCTGGCTCTTGAGCCGGGCCAGAGCGTCGACTGTCGAACGCCCCTTTCGAAAGCCGAATTGAGCGTCCGACAGGTTCGGCCCCACCTCCGACAGCAGGCCATTAAGCCGGCCGGCGACAATCCCCTCGAACATCTTACCGACCTCGTCCAGCAGGACGATGGGCCGGTATGCCGAGGGGGAGTCCGGCGGGCGTCCTTCCTTGCGGAGGAGGCACAATTGCCCCTCCTTCCAGATTTTCGGGAACCTCCTAGACGCGAAACACGCGCTGAAGAGGTCCCGAAATCTTCCCGCCATATGTGTGGCGGCAATGGCCACCACACGCGCGGGCACACCGTCCGGCCCTGGGGCCGTCTTCTTGGCGCGGAGGCGGAGGGCCTCCGCGGCGAGCTCATCCGCCGTGACCGGAGAGATCTCCTCGACCGGCGGACGCGCCCCCCGCGGGGGATCCATCACTGGAGGCGTGAAGTCGGTCCCGGGTGGAAACAGGGACCGAACCACACCGTCCAGTAATGCCGGCTCCAGGGACTCCGTCAGGGGGGGACCGAAGGGACGCAGTTTGTTCCGCGCCGCCTTGTACGGTCTCCCGTACGGGTCCCTGTCGAGGCCCTCCAGCATCTCCACTCGCGCCGCGTCATCGGCGGCCCCCATTGCCGACTTGAGGACCCTCTTTGCCTCTATGTAAGAGGCGTAAAGAAGGTCCTCGTTGTCGGGGTCCCTCCTGCTGCGCCGTCGGCTCCGCGTGTACTCCCGCCTTGCCGCCACGCAGGCGGCTCGGAGGCCCGCCAGTTCCTCCGACCACCAATAGACGGCGCGACGGGGAGGTGGGCGGCGAGACCGGGGCATGCTGGAGTTGCACACCTCGGTGAGGGACTTCCTCAGTTGGGCGGCCGCGGAGTCGACGTCCCGGACATCGACGGGAGGCGTGAGCCAGTCCTGGACGAACGCCGCCTCCGCAGCCGCCTCGCGGTCGAGGCGGGTAAGAGCCCACCGTGGGAAGGCAGGTCGGCCCGGGAGCCTTGCCCTCCCCCGGGGACTTTGGGGAGAGATGTCGAATCGCACATATCGGTAGTCCGACATCGTCTCCACCATCTCTACCCGCCAGTCCACGACGCGGGCGGCAAGGACGGGGGAGGCGAACGAAACGTCCACCACTGACCCTCCCCGTCGCCGCACACACGTCTGGACTGTCCCCCTGTTAAGGAGGGACACGCCGCACGAGGTCGCCCACAGCTCGACCGCGCGTCCCCGGACGTTGCAAGAGGTGGCCGGGTTGCCCCAGGCCACTGACTTGGCGTTTAGGTCGCCCAGCACGGCGACCTGGCGAGGAGCCGCCCTACCGACGACTGCAGTGAGGATCTCGAGGAAATCCTCGAAATCCTGCAGAGGCCGGTTTGGGGAGAAATACACGCCCACCAGGGCTATTTCCCCCCACGCGGCGGCCACGTATCCCGGTCCCCTCTCTAAGAGCGAGAGGGGAGGGGAGTCTGTGGAAGACCGCGCAACCAAGGCCACCAGGCCGTCCGGATCGCCCAACCAACGGCCGGGCACCGAGTACGGCTCGGCGACTACCGCCACGTCCACCAACCACTCAGCCATGGTCTGCATCAGCAGGGCCTGGGCTGCTTTGCAGTGGTTGGCGTTCGTCTGGAGGATGCGATGCTCGACTCTGTCCATCAGTCGCTCATCGCACCCTCCTCACCCGCCACCGAGGTTCCCGCTTCGGGAGCGGTGGTCGCAGCGGCAGGCGGGGTCGGCGCCTGCACTTTACCCTTCTTCGGGGGAGGATTACAATTCCTCCCCTTCATGGTGTGCCCCGCGGGGCGCCCGCTGGCTGCGCACACTGCGCAGCGCGGCGTAGCGGCCTTGCAGGAGGCGGACTGGTGCCCCTCCTCGCCGCAGCGGTAGCAGCTGTCCGTCCTATCCACCTTGGACGGACAAAGGGCCCGCACATGCCCGATTCCGAAGCACCTGAAGCAGCGCAGAGGCTGATCTTCAAGTGCCCGGATCCGGCAGGAACTGAACCCCACCAGAAGACGTCCTTTGGCGAGGACGGCCTTGGCCGCGGCGACGGGGCACTCCAGACGGATAGCTCCCATGCCACCGCGGCCGGGCCTGATGTCCCGGCCCTGCACCGCTGCGACGTCGCAGCCTCCAACTGCTGCGATCGCCGCCACCACCTCCTCTTTGGTGACCGAGTCGTCCAGATCGGTCACCTCCAAGGCCGCCGACCTGACCGGCCTGGCCACCTTCGCCGCGTCCGCGATGACCTCTCGCAATTTGTCTGCGAAGAGGTCCGCGTTTGCGCCGCCCTGGACCCCCGGGAACTCGAAAATTCGAGCCCCAGCCTGGGTCCGGCGGCACGTGACCGCTCCGATCCCAAGCTGGGTGGGATCGGCGTTGGTACGAGCCCGCTTGAGGACGGACTCGTACGTCTCCCCCCGTTCCGCAGCCTCCGCGGTGAGCGTCACCACGACAGCTGCGGTCTTGGGAGGAACCAACGTTTTCCTCCCACCGGCGGGGGCCCTTTTAGCTGCTGAGGCAGCGGTGGTGGGCTTGGGGGCTGCCTTTTTCCCCTTGCCCTTCCCCTTACCCTTGCCGGTCACCTGAGACGGGCAGGGAGGGGTGACGGAGGGGGCGGCAGGGGCGGCGGCCGTTTTCGCTTTCTTTTTGGCCTTGCCCTTGTTTCCCCGCTTTACCACTTCCGTCCACGGGTTGGACGGAGTGGAAGAGGGTACTTGGGCATCCTCCCCTTTGGAGGATGGCCCCGGCTGGTTCTGCCTCTTGTCCGCCGCTAGCGGGGGACGGAGGCGACCCTCGATGGCCTCGAGACAGGCTTTCGTATAGGCCCTTTCCTCCATGACCACCTTGCGGATGACATCCTCAAGGTTGGAGGGAGGGTCCGCAGTTGCCGGGCCGTTGCCCTGGGCAGGCTGGGCCGTAGCTTCAGCCAGCTTCCGATGCAGCTGGCTGACCTCCGACTGCAGGCGATCGACCTTCGCCTGCAGTTGCCGCGTCTCATCGGAGCCGGTGCGCTGCACCAGCTCACTGATTATGCCGCGCATGCTCGCGGCCCTGCACTTAAGGGACTTCTGAAAAGTCCCTTTTAGATTGGAGGACTTCGAGGCGACCTGCGTAATCTCCTCGGCGTCCTCCTGCGCCATGCGGTCCAGATCGGCCAAAGAGTGGTCCTGGTACACGACGCAGGACTGACCGTACCCGGCCTTGGCCCGCGCAGAGCGCGTTTTCTGCTCCTTGGCAGCCACCTGCTCCTCCAGGTCCTGCTGGAGCTGCGTCCGCCGCGCCAGGTTAAGCTGCCTTTGCGCGTCCGCCAGACCCACGTCGTGGGTATCGATAACGGCGGGAGCCCTAGCTTTACGCTTGGACTTACTCCTGGTTGAGTCCGAGCCGGACCCACCCTTCAGGAAAACCCGCTTCCGCTTTCGCCGTACCGCCGTTGAACCGGCGTCCGACTCAAGCGTCACGGACTCGCTGTCGGAGTCTAGCTCTGACAGTTTGTCCGCCCTGGCAAACAGGCCAACCGCGGCCTCGGGTTGGCCCTGAGAAGGGCTTTTTCCAGCTTGGCCCTGAGAAGGGCCGTTTTCGGGTTGGCCCTGAGAAGGGCCGTTTTCGGGTTGGCCCTGAGAAGGGCCTTTTAGGAAGCGCCCGGAGGCGTCCGGGGTTTCTTAGGCATAGCTCCAATCAATGTCGTAGATAACCGCAAAATGATAATCTACAACTCACAGTGCACTTTAGCCGAGCCCAGTTCTGCCACTCCGTTACGGTGGTCAGAACTGGGTCGTTTCCAGGGGACGCGACGTGGACGCAAGCACTGTGGGGGGTCCCCCGCTCACCTAGGCCTCCCGCAACACGCGCACCCAGGTTGCCACACTCACATCTCTCCATCTCTGCCTGGATAGTTAGTTATTTGCTTTGTTCACACTTTATAATTGATTTTTTATTTATGTGTGTAGCAGTCGCGAGAAAATGTGTCAATGCCGGTGACAGGACTTTTTGGGTTGCCAGTCTTTAATATTAACAAGGTTTGATGTTTTAGTTATTTACAATTTATGGTACATTTCGCGACGTAGTTCGCGACATCCACCATGGAACATCAGTTGTGAGGAAGTGAAAAATATGAAATCCACTCGCAGTGAAATTTCTATTTCCTTAGTTAGGATAGGTTTTTATTATAAATAAAATAAATAAATATCCTGAGATATTTTTTACACAAGGCCATCTGATCCCAAACTAAGCAGAGCTTGTACTATGGAAACCAGATAACTGATATACTACATATACTAAATTTTTTTTTTCAAATACTTACTTATATAGATATTTACACCCAGACTCAGAACACACATGTTCATGCACACAAATGTTTGTCCTGGGTGGGAATCGAACCCACGACCTTCGGCTTGGCTGGCAGTCAGTCGCTTACCACTAAGCCAGCTGGCCTGTCATATGGTTACTGTCGAGTTTCGTTTGTCTGCAAATAGTATTTTTGGTGCAAGTCGCCCTTAAATTTGACTGCCGCCGACAGCAATTTAGATATTACTAGTAAGTATAAAGTTATCGTTGAATAGATAGCACAATCAGAAATAAATATACTTTGTGGACTACTTGATATGACATCTCACAAATGCTGGTATCTATGGATTTGTGTTTGCATTGCGATAATGACAACGATAACTGATTAGGCATTCATGGCGTATCTAGTAATGTTTATAAACGTTTAGAAAAATCTAATGCACAACCAAAGATTTTGTACAGCATACATTTTCCTTTTGCGCTTTATTTTTATCATCAAAATCATCATATGTTGCCCATGTCCACTGAGCATAGGCCCCACCCGTCCACCTTGAACGGACCTGAGCCGCCTGCATCTAGCGGCTTCCAGCGACTCCGCGCCTTCATTTTCATATATATGTTTATTTACGTTTTACGGTAATGTTAATTTAGAACTGATGACAAATTTACTATATTTTTTCAGAAGTAGTAGAATAGTTTCTGCGGCGTTTGTCCGGGGAAGTACTACCACCTTACTCATTTCCAACGTGAAGCATTAGTGCACTTTTATTACTGTTTCGGTTAGAAAGATAAGGGCTAGTAAAATTAAAGGGATTTACCAATTTTACATCTTAGGGTTGACAACTAATTTGCGATGCCCCGTGTGTTGCAAATTGTCCAAACATTTACCTGTTTATTGAGACGTTATGTTAAAAAAATATTTTATTAGCAGTACAAGGAGTTTTCAACACCTCATTAAAGACTATTTAAAATTATTCTATTTATCTATAGTATTTACAATGTGTATTTAAAGTAAATGTACTTTTATTGTGCACTTAAACAGAAGTACAAAACATGTTTCTCAGAATCATTATTTTGTAATGGTATAATTCCATGGAATAATAATATTTTACGAAAACTCTTAATTACTTAACATCTCAGTAATTAAATCATGAATGTACAGCACCTTTGTGCCGTACTAGATATTAATTCCACAAATTGGTCTAAATGACAATTGGTGTACCTACGCAACAACTTGGTGGGCCGTTCGTAAAATTTCACCTTGACCTGTCGCGTGCTGTTGTTGTAAATGTCGCTCCAAAGTTTGCTGCTTGTTTGGTGCTTATAACCCCAGTTATAACAACGAAAATAAAACTGCTACTTTCCCATTACTAAATAATAATTATTATGCAATTGTTATATAAAAATATTAATACCTAATTTATCTATTATATAATATGTAAATAAAAGTCGATGTGTATGTATTTTGCTTATAGACTCCGAACACTGCTGGACCTATATCAAATTTGAATTTTGATGAAATCTACAAATTGGGCTAACGGTAATCCTGTGAAGTTTGATAGCGATCGGTCGCTGTGAAATTTATTTATTTTTTGCATCTGTGGCAGTTTTCCTAAAACTACCTAACGAATTTGGATGAAACTTGGCACATAGATAGACCATATCCTCGAATAACACAAATTCTATGTATACTTTAAAAATAAATGGAAAATGTAACATTCCTCGGGAACGCGGGCGAAACCGCAGGGGGCAGCTAGTAAATAATAAATAGTTTCTTTAATTAGACTCTGAACTTAGAAAAACAGTGGTTGGACCACTCATTTTAAGTTAATTTTTAATGTCTAAGGAGGCACCTTATTAGAAGGTACAAATTAAGATAAATGATAAATATATTATATTTGTATTCAGGCTATTCTACGTGGCTACACTTACTAAAATTAATATGCAATCCCGATCGAAAATCCATGAATTGCTGAACCTTTTGACAGTAATTTTAATACACGTTATGTCAAAATTCTACTTCAATCTTGCGATTTTAGATCGGGATTGTATATTAATTTTGGCCGTTAATGTTTTATAAGTAGATACTTTTAACACCTGCGTAAGCTGTATAAAATAGTTTTCTGCAACAAAAATAATACAATGATTTAACCTACACCTACAACTAGATACATAAATTATGAAGTATGAAAATATTTTATTATCAGAAGCTTTTACGCAGATGAGATGTTCACGACAGACATACGTTAGACATTTCAACATGGGAAATAAGAGCGACCTTACTTCCTCATTCGGGGTTAGAGTACGTGGTATGTAGGTTCAGGCACATTCTACTTATTTTATAAATGCGGGGATGTTTGTTACTCTTTCACGCAAAAACTACTGGACGGATTTAGATGAAACTTGCCACATAAATAGTTTATAACTTTTTATACCACATGAGCCAACACACAGCCGCCTGATGGTAAGTGGTCACCACCGCCAATAGACATTTGCAACACCAGAGCATCGCCAATGCGTAGTCGACCCTGAGACGTGAAGTTGTTAAGTCTCATGTGCCTGCAATTTCACCGGCTCCCTTACCTTTCTAACGGAAACACAGTAATACAAGTGCACTACTGCTTCACGGCGAAAATGGGTAAGGTTGTAGTACTTCCCCGGACAAACTCAGCACTAAGAGTTCTACTACTCAAAAATAACTTACTAAAATATATAGGATATAGATTTTTTTTTGGAACGAAGTTTTGGATCGAAGTTCCTTATCGCGCGTTGTGAAAGGGGGTTAGACGGAAAAAATCCATACAAAAAGTTGTAACGACACTTTTTTTCATATTGTTACGTTCGAAATTTAAATGATATGGTTTATTATTGGGTTTGTTTTTTTCATAATTTATTTAAAGGCTACATACAACATGATTAAAATTCTGTTCCATTTATAAATTAGTATAATTAGTAATTATTATAATAAAAGGAATAAGTTAAAAGTAAATTTTGTATCGCACCGAATTGAATGAAGCATGTATTATGTCAATGAAAACTTCGTTCCTATCTGGTGTCCCACGACACCATTTTTTATTTATTATTATTATTTATTTTTATTTATTTACTTTTATTCCGGGAAATGTAAATCAACATGGAAGGCGGGTGAAACCGGACAGCTAGTTTATTTCGGGTCATGTCAACTAAATAACAAATAGTAATGAACTTCATTGTTCTTCAAATGTAATTAGATATGCATTTATCGTCATACAAGCACATCCATAATAAATTCATTCTTATCATAATCCAAACAGTTGGCAGTACTGTTAATGCAGTGTTGTACTATATGCATGACAGTATAGATATAATTATATAAAATGTCGATGTACATAATTCTGAAAAAGATATGTCACAAAAGATGCAGTTATGATAAATATTTGAGCGCATAACACCATCCGGTGTAGGTACAAGTTATTTTTAATATATACTTTGTATACGTTTAAAAAAGAATGTGAAAAATATCGTCGAGCCATGACCTTGAAGGCCAAACAAAAGGTACAAAATATAATAATAATCCTGATTAGCAGAATTAATATAACAAAGAACTGAACCTAATAAATTTTGGGCGATCATTAATGTTACCTAGGTTTTGACTCGTCAAATCGATCTTATTGCTTACAAAATAATGTTGATTTTATCATTACCCAATTGTTCTACAATTTCCCAGTGTTTAGAAACATTATTACAATACCTATCGATATTAATTACGTACAAAGTAGAAGAGCACTCGCAATTTGATCCTATCTAGATCTAAATTACGACTGACATTTAAATTCTTCATACTTAGATAATGTAAGAACTATGTAGTTAATAGAAAAAGTGGTGCCAAGCCCATACACAATACAACATATATACAGGAATTTATATTGGCTACTAATTTAGCTTAATGGGTGGTAGTGAGTACCACTCTTGAGCGAAGGTTGACCAGGGATTAATTACAATTAAGTCCATCGTGGCTTTTATAACTTTAAATTACGATAGTTGAGTACCTACGGCACCGTGTCCAATTCGCATTAACAATTAATGCATTGCACAAATAAAAGAACCGTCACAGGTCATGCGATATGGCTCTAACCATTTCATTATAATAGTTAGTTCATGCAAAAAATTGCAGCTCAGTACGCTGTTATTGCAGTCTGCGCCCCATAAATTACAAGTTTTACGGAAAGGTTTGATAAACTTGATTGTGTGCGTTGTCGGCACAACATTCTCGTGGACAAACATTAATTTGGTTTATTGTAGGGTGGCGGGCTGGCAGCGCAGGGTGCGGGACGAGGGGATTTCGCTATTTACGTCAATCAGTCGAGGGTACTATGTGATGTAACACAACAATCTATTCATTATCGTACATATATTCTTATCAGCATCCAGATCATTCTTAATTTTGAAGTGAAATTTCTTACTTAACTTCTTACGGCTTTGAAATTTTGATCCGCAACCTCCTGTGTGATGAAAAATAAATGAATGATAAACACAATCTATGCTCTTCAAAGCTACACTTCAAAATTACATCAAGCCAGTCTTCCCGTGACCACGGCTTGATGTAAGTCAGCCGAAACGTGAGGTTAAAAAAGGTATTTATAACTCAAATTATTACACGATTTAGACCTGTTGTCTGTTAGAATGTAAATGAATCGTGAAACCTTAAAAACAGTTTTTAAACAAATCTTTTTAAAGTACCTATGCCGTATCTATTACGGTGAACACTGAGGATTCATTTTTCTAACAAATGTTTACTTTCTGTAACGACATTAAAGATAATATTAAATTACTTGCGTATTTTTATCTGAAAGTCCTCGTATGAAACTCAAATTTCAGTTCCAATAAGAGTAATTACTTTGGCTCGTGCTTATTTCAATTTAAGTATTAGGTACGTCAGTAGCAGGTAGGTAGTGCCATGAAAATCGTAAAAGTCAAGGTAATACCAAATTAAGCTCTGCCTGTGCTGTGCCTTATTGTGGATAACAAAGAATGTTGTTGTTATGCTTACAGACGTCAAAATTAGAGTCAAGGTCTCATTACTATCTTTTCAACACTGTATTTAGAATTTGTCTGTTACCTTACCCTGAAAACGAGACTTCATTAGGATGCATCATAATTGAGGAGTAATAAGAATAAGTAATTCGGTGTCATCGTTTTACTGTGGCCACCATGCCAACGCGGACAAAGAAGTTTGGTAACTCATTTCTTTGCCGCACCTCAAAAAAACGGAATTCCCTCCCTGCACACATTTTCCCTTCTTCCTACGACATATGATCCTTCAAACGAGGCGTGAAGCTTGCGGGTCGGCAGGGTGAGGGCGGCTAGTGTTGTACACTCCTGTACTGCCACTAGCGTTTCTCGCATTTGGACTGTTCTACTTTACATCAGGTAGACTACAGTCATTTGCTTCTCAAATATAAAAAAATAAGTAAATGCACAGTAACATATAAGTAATAGTGATCAATTAGTTATAAAACTGCGACAAAGTAAACAACGTCTTAATGAATGTTAAAATGTTAATTAGATCCTTTAGCAAACAGGATGTTTTGGTAATGACTAAAGTATTTCTGTGCATTCACAGAAACATTCATTGCACTGTGTGATTACACTCTTACTCATCTACATTAAGATAAGTAGGTACAAGTAAAAACGTCACAAATAAGTTCGTCAGAGTTTTGGAGGAGGGAGGTATGCGACTCTTCCATTTAAAAGAGAAGATCTTTTTCATCTGTTGATGTTGGAAGGTTGTAAGGTTGTATATATGGTTAAGTAGCATAAATTAATATCCTGGGACATTGTTCACACACGGTTACCTAATCCCGAATTAAGCAGAACTTCTGCTTCGGTAAGCAAATAACTGAAATACTACTTAAAGTACGTTAGATACTTTCTTATTTAGATATTTATATCCAGATACAGAACAAACAAACAAGTTAATGCAGACAAATTTATCCTGGATGGGAATCGAACCTATGACCTGCAGTATGGTAATCGGTGTGTCTAAACACCACGCCAACTAGCCCGTTAAATAACTAAATAAGTAAGAGTTTATAAAATACAATACAGTAATATAAACCTCCGCTAGAGCAGTAATCACAAAGGGCATTATATTTTGTTTGTTTTTATCCTCTTCTCTGCTAGACTTTGTCTGATTCTTTCGAGGAAAAACTATGTTTTGGCAATCGGTAGATCAGTTCACTTTAGTAATCAAAAACCAAAAGTATCAACACAATTTATATTAATAACAAATAAAAGGTGTCTTCTTTTAAATCAGAGGTGGCTCATTTTATTTCTGTTATCTTTTTCCCAATTTTGTTTGTAGCCTCCTATATATTTGGACCGGCACAGCATTTACCTTAGCTGTTGTGTTGCGGCTTAGCGTTTTACACCAGGTGAACGAAAATGTAAAGCAATAGTTATACCTACATGTTAGCATTTATGTTGAGGAAGGCTTATGTCTAGCAGTGGAGGTTAGTGGACGTCAATGAACGTCAGTAGACATGATGATGTTCGCATATTCGTCATTGTGTTGAGCAAACATGTGATTTCCGTAGATAACTACGGTAGTTGTGTTGTAAAACTTGTAAATGAAGCTACTGCGTGGGTGCAGTATATGCTTCACTATCCAGAGACCATTCCTAAAGCATCCGTTACAAACAATTCTCGTTCGCTCTACTTATCAAAAGAATACATCCGCTTCAGTGATTATAAAAATGTTTAGGTACCTACTCCAGATAAAATACTGGAACATGGTAAACAATTCTTCTAATGATAACGAGTCGTACTACAAAATTAGCTTTGCACACAAAAGCTTCCTGCTTTAATGAGTAAAACTACACAGATACTTAATAACGTTGAGCACTTGGTTATTTTTCAGAACTAATTGTATTTGTTAGCAAATTAAGCTGCAATACTTAAAAAAGGAAAACATATTTAAATATGAGTTGATGACTTTACGTCGGTACCTACCTACAAAGCTTTGAATAACAAGAACGACATGAATTTCAATCAACTAAGGCTTATACATAGAAACAATAGGTTTAGAAAATGGCGCATAAAATAATAAACAATACATAAAATAAAAACTTTATTAATATTTTTTATTGTGTACTTAAAAACATTAGTAAGATTAATAGGTAAAGTATAAACGTTATTTTCATAACAACGACAACAGTTTCGTGGGAGAAACATCTTCATTCAATTAAATAATAAAAATAATTATGTGATGAAATAAATAACATGCATAATCAATCAAAAATTAAAGGATATTTCGTCATGTAAAATCTTTATGAAAGATGATTGTATCATTAAAAAGTTATACAGCGCTCGAAAATTGGATGTTATTAGTTTTTTTGTATAAACATCGGAAAGGACTCGTTTACTTATAATTATATATCAGTGGAGTATGTAGTTAGGAAGTAACTTTAGTTTAATCTACTGTATTTAACATACAAGTGTTTTATTTGACACCAATGTCGCGTGATGTCACAGCAGAGGCAGTACGAGTGACTGTCGATGTCGTTGTCGCGTTAGCTGTTCTAGCTGCAGTACCCACCTTCTTAATGGTAGTTGTCGTTGTGGTCTTAGCAATGCCACCATTCGCAAGCTTTTGTACTTCCGAACCAGTTCGTACTTCTTCAGAAACTGTTTGATTCCTGTCATGAGCGCTTGCGTTTTGGACATTCCTATCCACCGTTTGTTGGAAACCATCCCTTGAAATAACTTCACTGCTTCTATTTTCAGAGCTTGTAGCGCCACGTTCCCCACTCTCAGCCTTCCTCACAACACCGTTTTCAACAGGTACAACTTCACTGTTTTGATATCTTTCAACGAATCCATTTCCATCTGAGTTGTCAATGGTGTATGAACCACGGCGAACAGGATTTTCTGGAATCCAAACTATCTCCTGTGTCAATGTCTCTTGGATAGGTTCAGGAGTAGCTGTTGAGCTTCGATTGCCACTTTCTTGTCTTATTTGAGTAACATGCGAGCGTATACTATGGACGTCGTCATAATTATTGTCTTGGTTAGCGTTGGTAATATTTTCGATTACGGCACCGTTTTGTCTGTCATTTTGTATTGGTGTAGTTTGAGCCAAGCGTGATGGATCCGTAAACGAAGAACTGGTAATTTTTTGGGTTACTTCCTTTTCAGTCGAACGAATAGATTTATCTGGTTTAAGTTGTCCCAATAAAGGAGAATGCTTAATACCGAACGTTATCTGCGGCGTCTTGCTCAATTGCACCTGTAAGTATAAAATTATTGTTTTGCTTCATTCTATTAAGTCATTATTACAATGTAAAATAATTACAATCTGTCAAACTGTGGATTGTATTATTTTATTAGTGTTAATTAAATTCTCATATAATGATGTAAAAATATCTTCTTTTTCACTATTCACTTTTCATATACTCAACATTTAATAATATAGCAAGCCAATTGATATTTTTCGTCTGAGTAACAGCTGCGTAAACATTTTAGGCGATGATTAAATGACTGGTACAATATTTAAATTTACCTTTTCCGGTGAGTAGGTGCCAGGCGCGGGCACACGCACGCGATCGTCAACGGGCACCTTGTGTCGCCCTGATATCGTGTATACGGGAGTGTCCAGCACGGAAGGAATACGGTACGTATTTGGTGCTATAAAACAAACATTGTAAATAATAGCAGCACGTGTCATATTAGTAACATGAAACTTTAAAAAGCCTGATATGAAATTTAAAGATTGTAAAAAATTATCTGACTAATAAATCTGGACTAGCCGCCGTGGGATCAAGGTCAACCAGCTAGCCAAAAAAAGTTAAAACTTTCGAAGATTCTTTACTTTCAGCAGGGCCTGATAGCTATTAAGCCGCTCCGGGCAAAAGTTATATTTGGCACCTTTCAAGTCATAAGCATGATATTCTGGAGATAGGGAATGAATAATTTGTCTATTTTAGCTCTATACAATTGACTTTATTCACCTTTCATATACCTGCAGAGCATGGTACTTTTTACAAGATTTTAAATTTTTGGCTTGCCCCCATAGTTTGAGCTCTGACTTACAAAGGTGTTCAACGACCTGAATGAATGCAAATGGTAAGATAGCTCACATTGAATCTGTATAAATATATTGGTACTTACCAGGAGTATCAACATTTTTATTGGTTTGAATCTTGATACCAAAACTATGCTGCGGGGAGTAAGTTAACATAAACTTGTAACTTTTCTCTGGGTCGTATGTACCAGGCGCTGGCACTTTTAGTCGCTCATCGATAGGTTCCTTATGCCGACCGGAAATGGTATAGAGAGGAGTCTCAACCGGTATCGGAATATTATATGAATTTGGCGCTGGAACAAGTAATTTCGAATTCCATTAATCTGATAATTAAAATGATTCTACAAAATCGTAAAAATAGCAAAATAAAATTATATTCACCAGGAGTGTCAATGACTTTCAATGAATCAGATTTAATCCTGAATGTATATTGCGGGGCCGAAGGCATCAATACTTTATCAGCTTTATCAGGATTATAACTATTTGGGGCGGGAACATCGTCTCGCTTATGTGCGTTCGTTTTTATTCTGAATGAGTACCGAGGGGCACTATCCAACAGAACCTTGTCAGCTTTTTCAGGATTATAAGCATTAGGACTTGGCGTCTCAAAAAGTTTTCCGTTTTCAATTTTAGGTCTAAATGTATAAGCAGGTGAAGCTCCATGTAACAGCTTGTCGCTTTTTTCGGGATTGTAGCTATTAGGTGCCGGTGTATCAATAACTTTACCGTTTTCTATTCTTGGACGGAATGTATACGATGGACAACTTTCATGAAGCATCTTGTCGGCTTTATCTGGATTATAGGCATTAGGAGCAGGATAGTTTGAAGGCTTGTCAGATGGCCCTTTTATGCCGAAACTATACTTGGGAACTCCATCCAACATAAAGTCATATTTACTAGGATCATAAGCATTAGGAGCAGGAGTTTCAATAATCTTCTGAGGTTGTCCTTTACCACCAATAGTAAATTTAGGAGTCCCATCTAAAAGATGTGGATTATATGCATTTGGAGCCGGAACATCGAAACATTTGCTATCAGGAACTTTACCCAACATGGTGAATTTAGGTGCACTGTATGGCATGTTAGGATCATAAAAATTAGGACCAGGGGTATCCGAAGGCTTTCCAGATAGACCTCGTCCAACGAATGTATATTTAGGTGATCCGTCAGACATATGCGGATCATATGCGTTTGGTCCAGGAACATCCGATAGTCTTCCGTCTGGTCTCCTCCCATATAAAGAATAGCTTGGTGAATTGTTAGAATAATGTGGATCATAAGAGCTGGGACCTGGTGTGTCAGGTAATTTTCCGTCGGGACTTCTACCCGTCATGCTGAATTTAGGAATATTGTTAGGTAGATGAGGATCATATGCATTAGGAGCTGGTACATTGGATGGTTTTATTGAATGACCCCTTCCTGTGAAGGAAAAGTTTGGCGATCCATCCGATATATGAGGACTATATGTGTTTGGTCCTGGAGTATCAGATGGTTTGTTATCGTGACCTTTACCATACAAACTGAACTTGGGTGTTCCATCAATAAAGTGAGGATCATACACATTTGGACCAGGATTATCGCTTGGTTTAGCTAAAGCATTTTTTTGACGAAAAGTAAATGATGGTGATGATTCATGCAGTATTTTATCTGCCTTATCTGGACAATAACAATTAGGTGCTGGCATGTTATCGATTTTTGCAGGGGTTCCTTTTCCAGCCATAGTATATTTTGGTGCGCCATCCAACATGTGAATAGATTTTTCTGGTGAATAAACATTTGGAGCTGGTGTGTTATCAGCATGTTTAATGTTGTCTTTAGTTCTAAATGTAAAAGATGGCGATGACTCGTGGAGTAAATGATTGGCTTTATCTGGACAATAAGCATTTGGTGCCGGTATATCTTCAATTTTGTTGGAGTGTCCCTTACCACCAAGTGTATACTTAGGTGAGCCATTCAACATGTGAATTGATTTCTCAGGGGCATAGTAATTTGGGGCTGGAGATTCACTCCTTACTATTATCTCCTCTTTAGTTCTGAATGAATAAACTGGTGAATGTTCATGTAAAACATTGTCTGCTTTTTCAGGGTTATAGCTATTCGGAGCTGGGGTCTCTGATACCTTAGCACTGACAACTTTTCCCGTCATGGTAAACTTTGGCCCGCCGTTGAGCATATGCATTGATTTTTCCGGAGCATAAACATTAGGACCAGGAGTTTGCTCGATTTTTTCCACAACTTCTTTCGAGCGCATTGTATAAGCGGGTGAACTTTGATGTAGGATTTTATCAGCCTTTTCAGGACTGTAGCAATTAGGTGCTGGTGTGATTTCATGTTTCTCAGCAATACCTTTACCTGCTAAAGTATATTTAGGTCCATTTTTCAATGAACTCAGTGCTTTTTCAGGTGAGTACACATTGGGAGCTGGCGCATCATGTACTTTGATACTTTCAGATTTAGTTCTAAAGGAAAATGCCGGGGACTTGGCTCGCAACAGCTTATCAGCTTTTTCAGGGTTGTACGAGTTAGGCGCAACAACGTTACCATTTTTTTCAAATTTCATTTTACTTGAAAATGTATATTTTGGTGACTTCGAACGTAAAACGGTTTCTTTCTGAAATTAAAAATTCGTAAAGTTAACATAACATATTCATATTTTGTATAAACCAAAATCACTACTGTAAATACAAATAACTATCTAAATATTAAACAATTGATGTTATATACCTTTTATAGATTATTTTATAGTTATCACTGGAAAGCATGCAAATAGATACATTTTTATTTATAAATGAACTTGAAGAATATTAGCTTGATGATGTTATTATGTATGTACAGAACATTCACAATATCTCTTCACTTTGCCTGCCAACAACTTGCTTTAGCAATTGTGGCGTTCACTCATGATCAATCATTAAACAAATTTTATGAAACAAAGTACTTGTATTGCTAAGCTTTAGTAAAACATGATTTATAGTTAGGAATTATTGGAAAGGTTAAGCTTGTTACAGACAGGATGTATGTTAGATGGCAGTCATTCCTTCTGGTGCAGGGTAGTGGACAGCTTCACCGGTGAACTGCGAATGCCTGATGCCGAATGTATGCGCCGGAGCCCACGGCAGCGTCACGCAAACCTGTTATGTGAACCCACCCACCCAATGGTTAGTTGATGAAGAATTAGTCAAGCGACTGGAGTTTAACAACCTTGAGTAGAAATAATTCTAGCAGGCGGACATATGATATACAGGTAGTTAAACAATGAGCGGGGGAGTATGCGGAAAAAGAGTCACAGGCATGCAGCATTTATTTTTTCCGCGTGGATCTATAATGTATAATATAATATTTATTTCTATCGCACCTACTGCCTTCATTCGCAAAAGGTATCTTAATTTTTTTTTTTTTAGTTTCATTTTTTTTTTAAATGTTAGACTATCAGGCATAATTAAGGCACATCCTTAATTACCTCGTTTTAAAATTAATAATTTAAATACTTTAAGCCTAAATTCATTAATAATTTATTATTGAACGAATTGTGTAAAATAGAAAATTATTATAACTTATGTCTAAAAGCTGTTAAATTAACAGAAATATTATTACGGTTCAATAACATGATTTACAATGAATAGATATTACTCATTCCGGCTCTAAAAAGTATGTAGTATATGGTAGTCTGTTGGTTGGTAATACTAATGTTATTCCAATTCAATTGTCTTTTACTGCCGATTGTTTAACTGATTTATACAGCGCAAAAAGGGTTTGTTTTCAATATTTTGCCAACAAGGTGGTATGGTAGGTATTTGTGACGTCATCATTAAATATATCTCACCTTTTCTGGACAATATACCCCAGGGCCTGGTACTGTAGCTGACGGATGCTTCACCTCGCGTCTCGGTGCCATAGTATATGCAGGTGGTCGTTTGTTGAGGACTGAGGCTGCCTTATCAGTAGTATAAGTTCCAGGTCCAGGTAGAGGTGCCTTTGACTCTGTGGCCTTGCCACGACCTGTTATGCTGAACGCCGGTGCTGCCCGCTTGCTTCCCTCCTTAGACTCACCGAGAACAGGTGGCATGGAGTACGTGTTTGGCGCTGAAACATATAAAAATAAATGTTGATTCACCAAAACTCCAGTTCTGAACAAGAAAGATGACATAATAATTGAGGCATTGAATCTAATAAAGGCAGATGAGTTACAAGAAATGAACAGAACAATGTCAGACAAAAGTTATAAATATCTGCATGAATGAATACTTGAAATGTCATGCTGAATATTAAAACAAATTGGACAGCGATATATTACCTACTGCCAATCGAGGAATAAGAAAAAACTTTTAATGGTATTTTGTAGATGATTTCATTAGTATAACTTTTAATAGGCAACATATTAATTATTATTACAATCGTAGTTCAAAATTCATATTTTTATAATGATTGCTAAATAAAAATAACAAATTAAAGCTATATACGTTTACAGAATGAAACAACATAATATGAAGGTAACATAAGTAAGACAAAAAAAAACAATTTAAATGATACACTTAAAACGAGCAATCAACAATATTCTTTGAAATACCTACTTAATTACTAGCAACGAAACAAAGATGCAATAAAAATAGTCTAGTGACGATCGTATCATGATACAAAAAGTGCAGTGTACGAATACAGTCCAGCTTGTAAAATATAGCAATGAAATAATAGTTGATATAAAAGGCTATCGGTGTGTGAAGTCTGAACAGACAACAAGCTCTAAGACAAATTCGAATATGGAACCTGGCGTTTTGCCACCGGGCGGTGGAGGGTTCACTCGGAGGCCAATCGAAAAGGCCGGAGCGTGATCTTGGACAGCCCGTGACGCCTTGCTGGGCTCGTAGTCACACGGTGCTGGAGTAGGTGCAACACGCGGTGGAGGCCAGCGTCCGTGGAGCGACGCGGCTGGACCTACCGCACGCCCTAATGTCCCATGTTTTAAGAGTAGGTAATCAATAGAACCTACGCGTATGGTTCATTCCTTAACGACAAACCGAAAAACTTAAATTATTATAATTTCGTGCTAGTTCTCTTGATACAGCTTTTTGTAGTGGCTACATAAGGTCTTTTTTACATGTTATCCGCAATCAGTTTAAATAAAAAAAATTTAAAATACTATATGCAGATTTGGTGTAGGAACGACGCTGTAGTGAAATCTCTCTATTGAGAAATTTCCCTTTAGTTCAGCTGGTACACAAGTCCATAATTTTTGGGCTCTTTAGTTAAAGCTTTTAAGACTATTAGTCTCAAGACTAACCTAGGTAATAACTATCTACTTAAGTCACACTCTAGCCGCTTAGGAGCGGAGCAAGATAATAAATGCAGACGGAGTCGTAAGAAAATCCCATAATAAGTTAACAGTTGGTATTATTTGCTCTGTGCAAAAACAATACCTAATATTATGAGAAATTTTCAAGCCATTCCCGCTGATGAACTCACTAGTTGACCCAATGTCATATATCCCACACGATAACTTGTTGTTTACGAATGATGTAATGATTTATTTTTAAATATTGTCGAACTAATCCTTTCATCAAATTTAACATTTATTTCAAGACAATTATTTGAATCCATATAAACAGCTGAGAGGTCAACACCATAAATGGTCACATCTGTACTGGATACTGGTGTTGAAGAAAATTTTTGACCGGCTTTCGTAAAATATACCTCATATTTTTATATACAATGGAGGTTTTTTTCTTATAATACAATCATCACTAATTTCCACCTTGGTAGTAGCCGCATTACTTTCACAAATAAAATTTTACTGGAATCAAATTGGCATATTGCCAACACAAAACAATCAGTAATTCACGGCGCAAAATACCCAACGTAATAAATAATCGCGTGGATAAAATTATGTTCTCATTTAGGTATGCAGTAAATTTCATCCTATAGCTATGGCTGTATTGGGATTCATTAGAAACTGTCATGTCATTATAATATTTTCTTAAATAAATTTACCTTTAGATTTCACGGCGTGGAGTCAGAAAACACTGCACTCGAATAGATCCTCCTCGAACAAAATATCCTAAACACAACTTGCGCAGAAACAAGTTCAAGGTACTTATGTTGAGTGGTGAGTGAAGCGAAGTGAATATGCGACTGAGCTTAAACGAGACTGTATGGCCAATCGAGTTGTTCCCAGTCTCAGGGTCTGTCCGGGGCACCTACACGAGTCTCTGACTCACCGTTCGCGATCACCTTCGCACATACGGACTTATTTGGCGACATCGGACTAAATCCAGCAAGAGAAACTTATACCATACAATTCAATCGACCAATGCCAATGAACATTATCCAATTGCGAATTTGCAACACACATGTATGAAGTACCTGTGTGTACATGTGTGTGTTTATATCTAGACTTGGTTTCATTCACACCTAAAGAATATTTTGTTAGTTTAAATATTGATTCGTTAGTTCATATAGGAATAAGCTGATAATAAGTAAACATTTAAGTAAATTTTGGGCGATTCAACTAATATTGATTAAAAAAATATATTTTTTATTGTGATGAATATGAATTCTCGACTAATATCTTTAATATCCTACAGTATATTTACTAGTTCCATTAAATATCTACAGGAAACTGTAGCCGAATGGAATAATCGATAGTAGGTACTATTGTCTATAATAGTCTCTTACCAAGAGATATGAAAGAAAACAAATTTTACTGATCAATCTATCCACATAACACACGTAATATAAAAAAAGTTTACCTATCGGATTAATTTTATAAACTTTTTTGCTAAATAAAAGGAGTTCGGCTAAAAAAAAGTTTCATTCACAAGCACTATTAGACATTGTCTATCATTTTCTGTTAGTTCAATTAACCAGCCAGTGAATTTCCGTTTATAGATACAAAGCTAGCTGCAACGAATATTTATGCATAGATAAACAAGTAAAGAAAAATAATATAAACAATGCAGACGACATCGTTTATGTAAATCGGGCTGCAGTCATGACCCACTTAAAATACCTACAGGCATGTGTCGCAGAATGAATCACGAAATAAAATGAAAACATTCCTTTAACATCAAACGTATTTTAAAATATGAAGTCATTAAGTACCTTTACTAACGGTTTAAACAACGACTATTTAATATTTATTCATATAACTGTAGTCAAGATAAAAAAACAAGGTTAGTACATATAAATCAACCCTAAAAGGGAAAATCTTTGTGGGCGGTAGACGCTATAATAGTAGGTATATCGGATCGGTTTCGTTCAGAAGACAACCAAAGCAATTATCCAGTAAACGACAATTGCTGTGTATCTACCCACGTGCCCATTATACGGCCCAAGACTAAGTAAAATCGATTGCATAATACGTTTGCAGCTGCCGTCTGGATGCGCTCCATTGATTCGGTGATCATTCCATGGGTGCGGTAATCGGAACGTATCGATATAATTACAATAATACAACGTGTCAACGTCATATATCATTATAATATACAAGCTGTCTCCCGCGGTTTCACCTGCATTCTGGAGGTCTGTAATCCGCCAACTGTCGCGCAGTTAAAATAGTCATAAGTTTTCAGAATTTTTCCAAATTTTCTGCGCAATTTTCTTGCAAGTTCTCGCCTTTTCTCTGCTATAATATGCATATAAACCTACCGCTCGAATTCTGTCTGTTGATGAAAATCAGTTGCGAACTTTAAAAGATCTAAGCGTACAGTAGGCGCGACGGAACTTTGTATTACACTATGTAAAGAATACAAACTAAAATAATGAATATAATACAAGTATCCACCAAAAAGAAAAGTAAGATAACTAAGTAAAATCATTTACATTACATTACCCAAGACGTTTGCAATATTATAAGTTTTTGTCTCATCAATATTGATGACAAGCTTTTATGGATTCGAAATACGACCGCTTTGACACTCAAATCATGTGTTTGTCGTAGGCAGGCAATTTGGTTGGAAGTAATGGCAGTAAGAATTTCCACTAAACACGCAACATCACTTATGGTTTTAGGTGCGTTCAGTAATAACAACGTAGATTACTGTACACAAACTCGAAATAGTTTATTAATTTTACGCCATAATGAGGCAAATGTGAAAAGCTATAGACAAGGATTATCTACATCTATAAATAAATATCCTGAGACATTCATTACAATAAACGCTTATTGCTTGTGGAGATTCGACTGAGCGGTAAATATGGTGATGTTAAGTAACTTTTTATTTGATTAATATAAATATATAGTTAACTATCAATATAATAATTGAATCGACTAACCTTTGGCTGTCATCCCTTCTGTGTTATATGTGGCAGGTCCAGGTCCAGCTTTTGTGATAGTTCCTGGTGGTTCCAGCTTCTGTCCGAATGTGAAAGCCGGTGCCCGAGGTTTGCGAGACTCTGGAGGTGGTTTACCTGCAAGTCATAAAAGTGTTTATTTAGTATCTATGGTTTTTTTTATTGTCGAGGTGTACCTACCTAATAAACCATTTATGTAAGTGGGTCCGTAAGTTGTTTTGTTAGTATCATTCAAAATTCAAAACTGAAGAAGGCACTTATGAAGGTCAAATTTAAAGTTACTGAAGCTACTACCGGCTCGGTAGTCAGTCTTCAACTGAGAAGAACCGGCAAGAAACTCAGCAAGGTTACATCGTTTTTTTTTATTATTACATAATTTTTTATATAAATTTTATCTATTCTCACTTTTTGGCTATTTTATAATATCAATTATATATATTTTTATTTTAAACAATTACAAAATACTTAATATATCGAACGGTAACGAATCGAACTCTTACATTAAAAAAAATATATACAATTGGCCACACTGAAAACAATTACGTATCGCAGAAAAATGGTTAACAACATCCCAATGGGACATAATAGTAGCCAATGTCAAACCACATAGTACCTACCTCTATCGCATGCACTGATAGAGTTCACCTTGGACACGGTCAATGTTTCACCCACGTTTAAAAACAAATAGTCTGCTTCAATATCGTTGGTTTTTTAAGAAGACACATCTATAAACTAAGACTAAAGATAGCTTTTCAAAATATTCGCCTTTGCGAACTTACCCAAGGGATCGTAAATCCATTAACAAACACTGAATCAGTAGAAAATCTTCACCAATGAATTTACGTATGTATTTATAAAAATATTGATATCAAATAGGCTTTTTAGGAAGGAAACAGAAACAGAGATCTCGTGCGATATTATTTGGCGAATAACATTAAATATGATGTCACGTTTTGTACCAACATCGAACGAACAAGGCCGGTGTGTTTGCGGAGCGCAGGCGATAATCTCACTACTCAAAACACAACCTCCGGAGGGTGACGTAAGCCTCAGCACGCGAGATCGCGAACAATTTGACAGCGATAGATACTGACTCCGAACAAAAGAAATGACAATACTTATACCTGCTCATATCTACAAATATTAACAATATGTCTCAATTTAAATTGTGAGATATCGTGGAAATTCCACAGGTATCGGTTTCGTTACACCATTGTTTGCCGACATTTGCATTGTATTGACTTGAATGAATATGGTTTATTTATTATTGTTTTATCACCTGTTGTTACCATAATTTTACCGTGGAATTGACAATTCAAATTTTCGGTACGGTGTAACTATAAGAAGAATTCTAAAAGTTGTAATTGATGTAAAGTATTATTTACTAACATAAACCTTACCTACTATCTTATGGTTAACACGTAGGAACTAATAAACTAGAAAGTATTATTCTATGTCGGTGCCAAATTTAATGAAAATCCGTTCATGTGTGATTGAGTGATAAACATATAAACTACCCAATTTGTCATTTATCATATTACAAGCTTTACCTCGCGGTTTCACCCGCTCTTTTTAGGGATGTTACATTACCAAGGGACATTAAATATCCTGTGTTAGGTTGTTAGGTTAGTTGTTATCTTGGTTATAAGCTATATATTACTATGTGCCAAGTTTCATCAAAAAGCATGATGTCGTTTTACGTGAAGGAGGAGAAAGTATTTATCCTCACAAACACCGCATTTATAATATCAGTACGATCGTCATCACCATTTTCAGCTAAGGACCTCCTCTACAGAATATACCTAAACTTCCCCTATAGATTTTCACCGCGAACAGTCATGAACCATTTACATCAAACGAACCGTAACCCATTGGAATATCGTATTGCTCTAAGCAACATTTAACCAATGAAATAAATGAAAATAATAAACTAACAATTTCATTACAAAAGTTATATAAATGCCAAATATATCGGGCATTAATTTTACCTATAAGAGAAGGAAGAGACACTACAGCAGGCCCAGGACTGGCGGCTTCAGCAGCAATAGGTCCACGACGAGTTGTAGGTGTCCAAGGATTTTGCCTAACGCCCATCGGTGACTCACACGGATATATTCTCTTTGACAACGATGAAGTTGTGTGGTTCACTTCGAATCCAGTTCTTTTTCGATTCGATATCACCTAAAACAAGGGTTCAAGATAAGTCCTATGCGCAAATGTTGGCTAGTTATTGACTTGTTCATTTCTTCTAAAAATTTTATGAAAGTTGAACAACATTTGCAAATGACGTCAATATTTCAACAGACCACATTCCAATACCAAATCCGATGCGACATACCGCTTTTTATTTCTATAGAAGCTCTGCCAACGAAACCTACAATTTAATTAGATAAAGTATCTAGAAACGTTGCGATTATATTCTCTCTGTGGTGCATAAATTCAATATTTTTTATATTAGAAGATATACCCAAGAGTGTACATATATCATACGGGCGAGCTACTATGCCCTGAGCACGAACATCTATAGTAAGCGTATCGTCAACGTATCGAGTGCGCCAAAAACCAATGCAATGGAAAAATTAACACGTCACGGTATGCGCGATAATCAATTTCCCATACAACTACTTTTTGGTGCACTCGATACGATGACGTTACGCTTGCGATAGATGTTCATGCTTAAGCCTCTGAGAATAGATAATGTGCTTCATTAGATCTACACTAAGACCATACAAAAAATCATCAAGTAAAGTCATTTATAGTTACCGATCTTGCCGTACTCATTGTAGATTTCGTGGTTAATACAGATTGATTCATGAAGCATGAAAATTAAACCATACAAAACAAAATAAAATATATTATCTAAAACTTTAACATTCGTACTGATTTGTAAAATAAAAAACGTAAAACATTCTAGTAACATGAAAAGCAAAATGACAGCTATCAACCACAACTTTTTTCTTTTCATGAATTATTTTTTATAGCTCATTTTATGCTTTAAAAAAGTAAAGTGTATAATACTTTTTACATGGAGATAAAATATAAATACTTTGTAGTTAAATCACGACTCATAAAACAACCCCTTAAAATGTTTATAAATCACATACACACAACTCTTAACTATCTACAAAAATAAACTCCACATCCTCAAGTCCATTTTTTTTACAATAAATTATGCTATTGAAATCATAGCTGGTATAGGCAAAATTATTTTTGAAATCGCATAAATACTGTAAATTAATCAATTTTTTACACAAACTTTATTGGACCATCACATTCAATCTAAATCTTGCCCATAGTATTTTAAACAATGTATACTATTATTGTGAAAGTAGAAAATTATCATCAAAAACCTATATTGGTGGGTTCCAGCAGGTGCAGTTGAAAGCCAATTCTCTCTAGGCTTTGCGTGCTTACCTTTGGACACATCATTACTGTGGGTACTAAAGTAACAAGCATTACAATGTTGATATAAGCTCGTTAGGGCGATTATGTAATGCGCTCGGAATCGTCGATGCAGTCAATTTTGTATTACATTGACGGTGCTATATTGTTGTCCCACACTGACCGTGTGCCGAACCATCAACCTATGAAATAGGCTTTCACATTGAATCCGAGTTGCACTATGCGGGTGCAGGAGTCATTACTGTAATAATTGACGAGTTGCCCGTTTTGACAGTTTAGAATATCTTGGAAAAATCATCTTTATAGCTTCCAGATTAAGGTTCATTAATTGATCCAATTGTTAATTGTATAATACTGATGAATTTTATCATAAGGCCCATAATGCTCATTTTATAATATCACTCTTAGCTGACTCATTTCGACGTACCTACTTTGTTTTGTAAAATGTCCTACAATTGTGTATAAACAGTCAATTTCGTTGAATCAGTGGTTAAATTATGGCTTGGTGTGATGCCGTCATTCGGCGTATTTTTAACAACAACTGATATATATATATTACTAGCTGTCCCCCGCGGTTTCACCCGCGGTTATCGATTTCATATATAATTATCTAGGAAAAATTCCTCGTCGAAAGGTAGCAGTCCCATCCCAATGTTTTGAGGTGATGGTGCGTCAAAGGAACCCCATTTTCCTTATATTTATATATTTGTATATATAGATTGGTGACAATTGCAGTGTTAGTCATACCAGAAGGCTTTAAATTGGTAATGATAACAAGATGAACCAGAAGAGACCGAACACGATCAATGTGTAAAATAATGACACTGGGGATAAAATACTAAGAAATCATTTAATATTATAAATAATTTATAAGCAATTGTTGACTAAGAGCTACCACGAATTTTGAAATCATTATTGCTTTTGTAGAGTAATAAGAACTTACCTGATGTTATCGCAATTTAACTCATTATATGAACAAGCCTTATCGTGCATAATCTAAGGTGAAGGTGAATGCAAATTGGATTTAGAGATTAAAATATGAAGAAGTTAAATTTCTATCAATAACATTGATTTAAACACGCTATTTCGCTATTGGCTCAACGGTTAGAGACTCAGACTGCCACGCCACAGGACATGGGTTCGATTCGCAGCCAGGACAAACATTTGCGTGCATAAACATGTATGTTTGTTCTGCCTGGGTTTAAATATCTTTATTAGCAACACAAGCTATGCTTAGTTTGGGATCAGATGGCCGTGCATAAAGAATTTCCTTGGACTTTATTTTAATTATAACTTCTGAATTAGTAACAATTAAATGGAATTGATAAAGATCCTAGCAATACTTCATTCTTTGTACCGTTTGCACGTCTCCTCATAAGCACTAAAGATAAATTTCGCAAAAAAATAACGCAGCCAGCTTTATAGAAAGCGGTTTATCCATTTACAGATGATGTGACATAAGGCAAACTGGGAGTCTTGCAATAACAGGCAAAAGTGGAACAAATTACTGTAATTAAAAGATTTCCTTGATTACCTCCTACGATAGGTATGTATAGATAGTGCGCACCTACTTATACAAACCGAATTTTGTCTGATGTTAATTATAATTCACAATAATAAATTACCATCAAACATTCTGCGTATTGATAGAAATGAATAGCATTCAAAAATAATTTATTAAAAACTAGCTGTCCCCCGCAGTTTTACCTGCGTTCCCGTGGGATGTCACATGTATTATACATAAAAACCTTCCTCTTCAATCACTCTATCTATAAAAATCGCATCAAAATCCATTGCGTAGTTTTAAAGATTTAAGCATACATAGGGATATAGGGACAGAGAAAGCGACTTTGCTTACTAATATGTAGTGATAATGAATTGATGTTTTACATTAATGATTAATCCAACAACCAATTTTTGGATTATGTAGGTAGGTAAGTAAACTACATTTATGAATACCTTGAGGAATACAATGAGACGATCAATTGTCTTCATATGACAAAACTAGTTAGGTTAGGTTACTCATAAATACGCCCTCATACATCGCCTACACAAGGTAGGTACTACAAGTATTAATGACGATTATTCAGAGATTTATCCATTTATAATCAACGAAATAAAAGCCACCTGCCCATCACCTGCATGTTTTATGTCTTGTTCCGTCATTTGATGAATTGTATGGCACGGTGGAACAAGCTAGAATTAAATATTCAAAAGTGCAAGACTCATTAATGCTTCTATAATAAAATGTGTACAAAACTTTTTAATTTTCCTTTACAAAAAATTTATGAAAGAATTAAGACTATTATAGTACAAAAGGCATCTCCAAATAAACGCTTATTTTTATGACGACAATGCTTGAGTATAGCGCTCGCTCCAGCAAGACGCATTTTTAAGTAACAAATCTTATTTTGAAAAGATTCATTGCTGAGTATATTGCTGGCTGTTCTCAGTAAAAGCGCCCTTTCGACTGTGAAGGCCTATATGAATAAAAATATTAAAAAAAAAAGTAATAAGACGATATACTACCTCATTTTAACTCAGTCCCTGTTAAAATTCCACAATATTAACATTTTACATTGATCCTAGCTGTTAATAAACTAGAGAGTTCATGAAGTGGAAAATACACAATCTATAATGTATAACAGCCGTATCAAAAACTATAATAGGTTCTACTCATATAGAAATCGCATTCAATTTAAAATAAAATTTTAGAGTATATTTTTATTTGTTTTGTGTGAGTAAAGCTTTCATTTCGAATAACTCCTTATATTCAGCACCTTATATAAAAGGCTCATGTTCTGAATAGGAAATTATACGATGACATTCGGTATATTTATGGAACGTTGTGGTGCCTACACACATCCAAGAAAAAAAATGTATACCTACCTATCGAGGCCCAGTCACAAAGAGAAAGAAAAGCTTGTTCTGTACCAGGTAGTACGAGTCACTGTTGTCGTGAAAAATGAATAAAATTGTATTTGGGCCATTCGTTTTGCGTTGCTTGTCTAACATCGCAAAATATCAAAACTTTTACTCCAATAGCTTCTCTGACAAAAGATAAGATATAAGTAATAGTTTATAGTGTTAATTAATTATTTACGAATCTAATATGGAGTCGACCAAGAACGAGTCGATTTATGAAAAACTTAAAATATATTTATATATACCTACATTTTTATTATGGTAATTTATACGTCTTCTATTTAATTTCTACTTTTAGAATGTCTTGCGCTATGTTTGTTCATTTCACACCATAAATCTAATAATTTTGCTGAATTCTGGGCCACAACATTGGTTCTTTGCCGCAGCTGGAGGCTAATTGTTAATCTGTAGTTTTTTTTAATTGTATGGTTATTGACACCAAGCACAACAAACAACTTCTTCGACCAGTTTACAAATCTCATTAGATCATCTGAGTAACAAGTTTAACATGTAATAATTTACACCCACTGTAGTAGAGTCCAACAACATTATATAGATACCTACTTGAATAACTTGTTACGGATTGTTAACTAAACTAGATAGTTCCATGTTTAGTACGGTTAATAGCTTAATACTTTACTGGCTTTAGTAATTTGTGAAGCAAGACACGGACTGAAAACTTATCAACGAAGATTTTAATGCGATATGGGAATGACATCATCTCATCTCAAGTTGAGATTATGATTAAAATCCTTGTAGACTCAATCGCTTTTTAAATGGTCTAATAGAATCTAGTATGTAAAAACAAACTAAAAACAAAAACCAAATTTCATGGTTTTATCTTCAAAAATGACACAATAATGAAGCGCTTTAATAGTAGATTGTATCATAAGGGAGCAAAATGATATTTTTACGGCGAGGGCGTTTTTTTGAATCCAGAGCGAAGTGAGGGATTCTAGAGTAGAATCCCGAGCGTAGCGAGGGTTTCTTTAGTTGAATCCTGAACGTAGCGAGGGATTCAAAGTACGTCGCCCGAGTCAAAAATATTTTGCACCCGAGTGATACACTCTACTTTTCATCACTATCTATGAGAAAATGCGCCTCATATTTTATTGTAATATTTTTATTTAATAAAACATAGAGTAACAACTAAATTGAAATTAAATAGTATCTAATAATAAAACAACTAAAAAATTATATTTACATTTGAGATATTTTCCCAATTTTGAAAATTTATTATTAGAGTTTTATTAGGAATAGAGATTGCTTTTTTTTTCAGCCGGCGGCGCGACTATGGACCGTCGTACCAGCCAGTCTTTATTCAAACCATATTTGCGTTCGATTTCTTTGGCGCTGAACACTAAGATGTTACAAATTCAAAAAGTGCGCGGCAAATATAATTGCGCACTTATAAAGAGGATTAAAAACTCATTACTGCCCGCTAAAGGTTTCTTATAGAAAACACCACCTTTGGGTGCACTTAAAGGCGAACCAAGTTATCCTTTTCGAATAGATGGGATGAAAACCCCTTTTCTAACCCTTTTAATAGAAGATAATGAGATATCACATAGAAATTGGGTCCAAACTGAGGAGTCACTCGTAAGAGACTAACACGACTAGTAGGTACGTACCAAAAAGAAACGAAAAACTTGAAAATTTGATCCATATTGAATTAGTATTATTAGTAATCGAAAAGACGTAAATGATTTATTTTAAACAAAATAAACATCCAGGGACATTCTTCATTATGTGTGAACTTGCTTGTGCAACAAGCAGATAACTGATAAACTAACTACTTTTTAAATACATACTTATATGGATATTTACACCCAACTCACAGAACAAACAGACATGTTTGTCCGAGTTAGGAATCAAACCTTCGACCTGTGTCGTGGCAGTCAGGGTCTCTTACCACCCAGCCGACTGGCACTGCCTTAAACTGGTATAGTCATTAAATAAATCTATTGTATACTACCAACGTATACTATCACCGTACGATCACAACAGATTATTCAAAGCAATCGATACTATCGGTATCCACTATCGATATGCCAATCAATAGTATACATCTGATTTAAAATATCGATTCATCGATAGTTGATTTATGCTAAACTATCCATGAGACTAATATATCCAAACGTGATTGGAATAATTCGGCTTTAAAACGGACAACCATGCCTAGACATTACCGTAAGTCGTAAGATAGGTCAAAGGTCCCTGTCGTTCTACGGATAAATCTGTAGGTCTGGCAACTATGCCGTAATCCAAGTTAGAAGTAACCAGTCAACCAATATTGAAATCTAAGTACCTGCGCTCGTTTGATTTAGAGTTGCTTACATGACGGGGGCACCGACGTGCCCCTAGATACATTTATTCATAACCGCAATTAGCAAAGGTCGCGGCGTCCGAAAACACCGTCATTCATACTACGAAATATTGAGCCTGTTGATGTTTTTTATTGTATAGTCTACATTCTACAGCGTAAACTGAACATATTACATTTTGCAAAACACTTTGTACTCTAAAACTAATACTATAATATAGAAAGGAATGTATTTTTGTACACATATTTGCAGTAGGCCTACTTTATTTTTCCGTACTATGCATATGTGTAGTGAACTGGTATTTTGATATGTCAGCTACATATGGTGCTGGCTACACCAATTTGTCTTTATTGTATAACTACAATCCGTTATTTATTAGTTCGACATTGAATATATGAGCTTGTTGCTTGTCTAGTCTAGGTACACGTTATCCAATAAAATGTCGTTTATCTGAACCAGCGTTGTCTCAATTGAGCTAGTTCGCCGATAACCTGGCTGGCAGCCGGTCGGTGCAAAATATGCCGTCATCGACCATTTCGTACCAACACTTCATTTCATTGCTTCACCAGGAAATATCTAGCTAGGTCGAAATGTTAAGGCCGTTGCAACAAACAAGGTAAAGATGATAACGTAAACAGCTTCACCAAGGAGCTATATTTAGGTTATTTTCCATATATATATATAGTCAGCAGAAAATTGCTCCAAAGGCATACACATAGAATTATTTGAGTTATTTGGAAAAAGTATTACATCTTAATTTATTTTTTATTACCAGTTGGTGATAATTCGATTGTTGATAAAAAATATCATTGTTTAATAAAATAATATCAACGCTCGAGAAAAAATTTACATGTGTATGCAAATACAAGTGCTAAGCGGCAAATGATAATTATGTTAATGACTGTGTTACATAAGAGCCGTAAATCTTTCCAGAACTTGGGCTGAAATATAAGAAGGGGAGAGAAGCTGAGAGGTCTCAGCTATAAACTAATATGCTATCATTGTCTTAGAAGAATCTTGATTTACACATTTAACGGTCCTACGTAAATTTCTCTTGGTCAACCAGTATGTCTAACCGCTTGGAATCTGCATTTATAAATATGCAGGACACATCTAAGTATGCAGCAAGAGAGAATATGGTTACCTAAGTGAGAATTGCTCCTATCTATTAGATCCGCAACGTATTTAGAGAAGTTTAGGGTTTAGAGAGTATTTAGGTAATGAATTATATTTAACATATCACCCAATTAGACCATTTTACAAAACATGGGGAATTTCGTCAATTTTATTTAGGAATATCCATCTAGCGACCCGCCCCGGCAGTGGTTTACTATAAATGTTACAAACATAAACCTTTCGATAGAAATCTTCTAAATTATGGTGAAAATCGCATAAAAAGCTATTGCGTTGTTTCAAAGACCTAAGCGCACTAACAGAGAGACAGAAATAGTGACTTTATTTTTGGTCCCGTGATTCTGGGGATTACCCTCCGCATACGTGCAAACCCAAAAAAATCACACTCTCTCATTATTATATTAGTATAGATAGAATAAATACTAAGAGAAGCTGATGGATGCATTCGTAACATGACATTGACATGATTAAAAAAAAAGCACAAATGAAAGGAAAAGCGGTAATTGAGAACAAATAAAAATTGAAACTATGATGGAAAACATATTTTAGTGACCAGGCATCTTTATTTAGAGCTGACAACAATTGCAATGACATCATACGATAACAAACACTTTTATATTCTTTATGGTTGCAAACTGGGAATTTAAGTAAGTACCTAATTGTAGTTGTCGTCATTGGCAATTGAAATTAATACAGTTGGGTAGCATATAATTGCGACCTGGTCATTTACAGTAACTTTATATTAAAATAAATTAGATATAAGTTACTGTAATCTCTTTTGTTAACCACTAAATAAATAAATACCATCATGATGCCATGCGAAGACTTGGCGAAACTTGAAAGTAAATTTAAAATAATAATAAGAAAGTATGTACTAAGGGAAATTAACAAAACCAAAAAGAATGGTAAAACACTTCACCTCATACTTAGCATACCTGTATAAATATTATCATACAGTTATTGAGTAAACATTAACATTAGTAATATAAGCACAGTTTTACTAAACTAACTAGTTAGGTTAAACTTGATTTTGTAGGAGTAAGAATTTATAAATAAGTAAAACTCGTCTTTACTTACCCACTAAAAGCTACTCCGAGAGTGCCTGAACCCTGCAGCACTTATCCAGCCGATTAAATACAAATACAGAAAGTCGTATTGAAGATGACTAAAAGTACTTTGTTTATATAAAATGTAAAATTATGTTAATAGTAGCGAATTTTCGAACAGCGAGAGCTGTCGTCGTAAAGCGCGGCGATCGGTCGTCGCGGTGCACTGCGGTCGAATGTGTTCGTTTCGTTGGTTTGGTTTGTACTTCATTCATTGGTAGGTAGTCCACCGTTGTGAGTTTATCATCGAGCTTCGCTTTCAAGGCGCGTGGGTGCTTCGCGCCAAAACCGGTTGCCTTAGTTACTCGACGCGTAAGTGACGTCATCGAACGTTCCTTTACACGCAATAATTTTATAAAAATAATTTTATTCGCTTATGAAAGTTGAAGCAGTTCTAAAGGTAGCCTTCGACCTAGAAGTACCGGTAAGCAACGTGAATAAACTTTTTAGTATTTTTTATATTATCTACCTACTTGTTTTTTTTTATCTCAACTTTTTTATAATTACATGAAATTATTATTGTGTCTCAGCATTTAGTAGGCACATATTTGTTGGATTTACTCCATTTATATAATAAAACAAAAAAAATGCCTAAAGAAGGACACGCTGTGAAATCTAATTTGACATCCCTTTTTTTATTGCTTGTAGCGGTTCGTTGAACACGCCTACCAAAAAGCAACCTTATATTATAAGACTATTGTAATAGTCTCCAAGTAAAATTGCAGTTTCATAGGTACCTATAGACCGACGGGCAGTCGGAACGACAGGACGAAAACACAGGCTGCTATATTTTTACGGAACTTTAAAAATAAAAAACCGACAAGAAGTGAACATTAAATTTAATAAAAATATGTAACCAGAAATGTATCGAAATGGATCAATTTAACTTTTCTATTTATTATTGACCTACATAAAACTATTATAAAAACAAACTTTTAGTTAAAATATCAAAATAATATCTTTAAAATTAAATATCCAGCATCTCTTCCATACGGATGGAGTACGGCACATCATGAACGGAGGTCCAATTAACTGTATTAGACCGAGCTATTACATCCGATACAAGCTGTTCTCGGTACTCCTGCCAACGTCGCTCTTCCACGAAGGTCTTGAACAATTGTTTCTTTGTTGGTATCTGAGAATAAGCATAGGTGATCATTATCATTAATCAATCAATCTAGATTTGTCTATTGGTGAACGTAAGCGTCCCACGCAATACCCAAAACGTGACTGATCGCCAATTATGGGTAAGCTTTACTTTAATGGACAAGTTTTACCGATTTCTATATATTTTATTGTATGAAGAGTTTTAGAATGAACCATTTGAACCTAAATATCTGCATTGCGCATTGCTAAGTAGTTTTATTAAGTACATTATTATACCTATAAACTTTCTACCCTGTGGTTTTAGCGGCGTTCTTACGGAATTATCTACCATACAAACAATCCCAAATTTTTAGGGGTTGCACTTTAGAAAATCCTTTATGTTCTAATGATTTTTTTATATACCACATGTGCGGACAAACAAGCACACGGTCCACCTAATAATAAATGGTCGACGCTGCCTATGGACGAGTATCGCAAATGCGTTATCGACCCTGAGACATGAAGTTGTTAAGTCTCATGTGCCTGTAATTTCACCGGCTCTCTTACCTTTCTAGCCAAAACACAGTAATACATGTGCGCTACTGTTTCACGGCGGAAATTGGTAAGGTGGTAGTACTTCCCCGGACGAACTCTGCACTAAGAGCTCTACTACTCAAAAAAAAGATGTTGTTTACCTCAAAACCTTCTAGAAATATAATTTGTGTTATTCTATGAAAATATTTTTTAAATGCTATAATTAAACTAAATGCTGCTAAAGGCAACCATTAGTTGCATTTCCCTGGAGCATGGGTAAAGTGCTGGGCGAAAGCTTGTATCACGCACCTTCTTTTCTAAATAATGCTGTATACGCGACCATATGTTGGCAGTATTGCGTTGCAGAAGCCATATTTTAGGCAGCAACATACAATCGACCGGAGTCAGGGCCACAATGCGTCTATCGCGCATGTTCTCACCAAAACCAAAACTTGAACCAGGATTTAACTTGCACACCTATAAAACAATCAGTAGGTTTAATATTCATTAATAATATTATTTTATTAGCGAAGAAATTGTATTATTTTCATCAGCATTTGAAGCGACCAGTAACTACGAATGTCATGTCTTATTGTCATGTCACGAAGGTGGGTCCGAATCCTGGTGAAGGAAACAGCGTACACGTTGAAATGTACTCAGTAGTAGCCACCATTGAGTTAAAAATCTATCGTGACGCGCCCAAGGGCGTACCTACATTCGGACATAGAAAAAATGGCAAAGCGGAAATATTGACCTGCATGAAGAAAGTATGAAGATTTTCTGGTGGTTTTTCTACGGGTGGTGTGAGACTCAACCTGAAAATGTCAAAATATCATTAAATTTTTAAACATGTGTCCCTGTATCTACATTTAAGAAACAGACAGAGTTTTAATCAAAGCGAATCATAGGAACCTGGGATTTAGAAATAAATATTTTGGGAAATTCATGACACACGGCCTTGTCTGATCCCACAAAGCAGTACTAGCTGTACTCCTTGTACTATGAAAACCAGGTAACCTTAATAGTACTTAATACAAATTTTACATTTGTGCTTTTTTTCATAAAAATATATACATATATATATAAATATATATATATGTATAAATACCCAGGCACAGAACATTTATTGTGTTGTATTGTACCTCAATGATTCCCGAGTCTGTTCTGAAGGTTGTAATATAATTTCCGACTGCAGAGCTTCAAAAGATATCCCTTGGCTCTCAGCACTACCAGCGCTAGGTCTCTTCGATTCCTTATGTTCTTCATTTATTTGTACGCTCTCATGCTTAGAAGCCGTGGACCGTCTTTGAGAACTGTTATTCTTTAGAATACTATCGTGACCTTTAGAAGGATCCGGTACAGTGCCACTGTCCTTCCCTTGATCCTGTCCTGTGTCTCCTGAAGTTGAAGTTCGATTAAGATTCTTGTATGCTCCAAAATATTTCGTATCAAAGTCCTGTTCACTTTCGTCTTTTGATACCTTTAACATAGGAACAAATTTTGATTAACTGGTAGTGATTTAAAAAAAAATTATATCTTATTCAAAACATACAAATGGATCATATAACGTAAAGTAGTTCCGTCCCAAACGAGATGTGACAATCACTTGGATTGACTCAATCATCTGACAACGACCCGACAATATAAAGTAGACAAAATTGGCTACTCCCACACCGTCTCCAAGGAGGGTCTCATTTATTTCATACGACTTCATCTTGGCTACTATGCAACCTTCACGACGAGCCACCTGATGACAGAAAACATGACTTTCAGCTAAGAGTTTGAAATATTTTAATCACACAATAATGACACTGCTTCACCTCGTCCAGAGCTTCAAAATACGTAAATGCTGACATTGCATGCCGCACTTCGTCCCATTGTTTTTGCACAGATGCTTGGAGTACATTTTTAAAATCTTGTTTCATCAGTGCCAGTAATTCACAGTGACCTAATCAACAAGGATATAAATTTGACGCCCACCTAGTTGGGAGACAATTTACACAATGTCTCACATAAACCTCTACTGAATGTAAAAACTCAATGGTTACTACGCTACACAAGTTTAGTTTGATCGACTTCAACGGGAACTGTGCTTTTGCACTTCCTTCTTTATGACCACGAAAATTAGGTCAATAAAGCTTTGATTTAATAACTGCTTTCTGCATAGATAGGTTGGTACTTTTCTTTTGAAAATGCTTATTTTAGATTGCTGTGATTTTAATTTATAGGTTTAGAGTAGAGTGTTTTCAAGTCGCTCACTAATTGACCAAATAAATTTTGTATCAGAAGGAAACGATTATTAGTGGAATGTTTTATTTTGTATATTTAGCGAACTTTATTATATTTCTAACCAGCTGTTGTACATGTGGCGGTCCTCGGAATACTATGCAGCAAAGAAACCTCGCCAAACATATCACCAGAGTGCATCACACCAATGTCTACAGAAACGTATTGCTGGAGCAAGTCATCGAATATCATCTGGCTGACTGTGACGTCACCGGTTACGATGAAGTAGAGAGCGTGTGCCTCCTGATGCTGCCTTACAATGGTACGCCCTGGACCGTAGTATTTAAAGTAGGTAACCGCTGCTAGTTTTTTCTTTACGTGCTATAATTAATAAATAAAGAGTACTAGGGCATTGCATGAAGTATCAAAGGTCAAGTAATATTAAGTTTATATGTTTAAATATAATAAATGTACAGCTTACATTAGGATACCGTTTGAAGCATTTTAATCCACCTATGATTCTATAAATATATTTCTTCTCGTGGTCTGTCCGTTCTTCTGCAGGCTTATTCAAAAGCGCTTTGTCCTAAAGAATATTAATTATTATTTGTTGCATCATACAGTGAACATAACATAAAATTAATACTATCAACTTCATAAGCATTAAAACTAAATTTATTTTAAGTAGTTAGTCTTCGGATTTTGAAGAGGAACGATACCTTTGGAAAGTTCTTCTTTAGTTTCGAGTATTAGAATCGAAATGGAAAAAGGTGGGTGAAACCTCTAATAATACCTACCTGGTATTATTAGAAGTTGGAACAATGTTGCGCTATATCAAATCTGTAATATTTTATACCCAGATAAATTAGATGCTAAAAGGCATCGAAGCAAGACTATCCAACACACAGGAATGCGGACTGGCAAACCCGTCGTAACCAGGACTAAACGAAATAAATGGGTTCGATTTGTTTAACAGTGGCTCCTCCTTTGAGTGCCGTCAGCGCTCACCAAATTTTCCGGTTAGTGATGTAAAAGCCACCTGAAACAAGCTATTTGAAAAACATACACACAAAGACTGACCTGTCAAGCCACCAAACTGGGATATGGGTTTTGAGATGAATTTCACAGATTTGGTAAGTTACAGATTTGGGCAATTGATATCCAAACATAAACCCTGTTTTTGTATCGAGGGCAAAACAACTATACATAGGTACTAGAACATTTTAATCATCCATATTCTACACCTTAATCTGGAGTCTTGAAAACTTACGGTTATTGTCAAAAGCTGTTTTTTCTTTGATTTTGACCGAACGGCTTGCTCTACCCTTCGCTTAACATCGTCAAAGCCCTCATATTGGTCTACAGCCTCCATCAGCCAATGCGTGTTGACCATCACCAGCCGCCCAAGAGCCCGAAATAGACATTTGGCCCGGAACTTCTTTTTCATCAATTCTTCGGGATCCTGTTTGAAATAATATGGATAAACTCAGTATAAAGCAAGCAGCAGCGGATTCCAAATTTTCTGATGGATATCTAGCTACTTTACGAATACCAAGGCGATAATAGCTCCGTGCCTCAGGAGTTCTGAACTAGAATGTCGAACCAAGAGGCATTTATCTATCTGCCTACTCTGTAGGCTGGATGGCCTGATGTTATATTATAGTTCGCGCCGCCAATCACCTATTGGTGTTTTGCAACACTTGAGAGCCAGTTCTCTGCTAGTGTTTGTTCGCTAACCACCTTCGACCACATCATGGTGGCGGTAAAACACGAACTTATTCACCAACAACCTATCATCAATAGCAAAGCTAGTATCGCTTGTACGTGTTTAAATTTTGAACAGAAGATTCGTTCCCGTATTCTACTAGAGTCGCTACAAATCCAATTGAGAAATGTCGTAAGCGCAAAATTTCCTATTCCGTTTACCTACGTAATGTTATAACGATAGTAATGTCAAAACTAAAGTAGTAGGTCATGTTAAAGTTAATACTCAGGGTATAATAGTAGTCATAAGACGATGAGAAAGGTATTGAGTTCGAACTATACAAATGACAAATTAGCTCGAACTTTTCATGAAGGAAACTAAAGGCTGGTGTTTAAGTTTCTTCTATCTACACAATTTTTTTGTAGGGCCTTCTTTGGATCGTGAGTTCTGATGAAATATTTTTTATGTAAGGTACCTACAATGGTTCTAAGTAACAAAAATGTTCTACAACATAGATTTTACATACAATTTCTTTCTTTGCATTACCACGCGCTGCCATTTTTGATTAGAAACGTTATATTAAATTATTAAGTTGATTGTATTGATATACAAAATATATAATTGATAGTAATGATCTGACAGAATTAGAATCTGTTTGATTCAAAGTGACGTTTAATATAAATATATTTTTTTTTAATATAATGTTTTTGGTCCCATTATTCCACAACCGATAAGTGATACGTTATCGAAATCGGACACCAAGTGATATCCGATACAGCGTGGTATCCGGCAGTACAGTTACATTTATTTTCATAAAATAAAATTATCGAACGACTTATGTTGATCTGCAGCTAAAACAAAAATATTGAGGGTGTGATTGTATCTATGTACCTATTGTAAACGACACACTCATTATGTAAGCCAAAGCCAAGAGCAAAAAGAAAGAATTGGACAGCTTCAAAATTACCTACTTACTTTAAAGTATTACTTTAATTTTCTTATAATTTGTAACAGAAGATATTCTCGATTTGTTGATTATAAATTCCGCATCGCAGATCATGCTATTAGATTGCATATGGCGGATCTTCCCCAAGTTACAGAGAATCTAGAACATTGTTTCCATTTTGAACGTAACGTTAAATTTAGTTAGGCACAATATTAGTTTGAAGTCGTTTTTTTTTTCATATGCCGAATAATGAGAACCTACCGATTTTTTTTTACTATTGGCAGCACTGATCTACAGTGATTAGACAAATTTTGACATTTACTTCAATTGACTGAAGGCTTACTTTGTACTGATTTGTTAAATTTTGTCGGCTTTTCACTTTGCTTGTTGTTTTTAAATTCAACTTGTTCATAACCTCTCAAAGAGAAACAAAGTTGTGTATTGCAATAGTCGTAATTACAAGGAATCAAAATGGTAAGTTATAATTTCTGCTTCGTGAGTTAATTTCAGTCGTGTAGATTGCGCGCATTACTAAGCAAAATTATTATTTATTTTCACAATTTTCATTGTGTCTTTCAGAGTTTCGGATTACCCTCCCTGAAAGTAAGGCCTGAACATGCAGGCAAAAGTTTCCAAGTGCAAGAAGGCCCGTTTGGAGTACCCGACCCGCTTGCAACTGGCTTGGGCGCTGCCAAACCTAAGCTTGGCATGTCACATCCTTTGGAAGCATCAGAGAGAAATGTATGTATTAGTAAGGTTAAATTATTGTTTCACAAATCTTTATACAATTATTCCTATTGTTGGCTAAACATGACATAAGCACGGATGTAGCCTAGTTAACCCATAGGTCGAAACCTGGCTTCTTTGAGGTTGTTCTATATGAATAAGATTAGCTTTTCTAAGCATTATTATAATCATATACAGTATTCTTTCTTACCTAGATTTTAAGTCACCTTAAATTGCTACAAGGGACATTTCAACAATGTTCTGTAAGAAATTGCAATAATATCATTCAAATGTGCCGACAATTAGTCACAGTCCCTAATACCTGCTTACCCATACGTCTATACAGATGGCTTTACAAGGGCACTATAGTGTTCTTTAAACAACCGCTGAGACTTTTCATAATTAATGTTTTTTGACTAAAAATTACAGTACCACTTGAATGCAGAGAAAATGAATATGGCAATGCTTCGCAATGTACAAGGTCTTCACGCACCACTTAAGCTCACAATGGAACTGAAATTTGCCAGCAAGGTAACTGATAATCTTTCCTTCCTATTAGTAAATTGAATGTGCCAGATTGTTTTATCACATTTATATAGGCAAATATATAAATAACCTGTGACATTCTTTTTTTTACACACAGCCATCTGGTCCCAAACTAAGCAGAGCTTGTACTATCGACACCAGATAACTGATATACTTTTTTTTTTCTAAACACATGTGTATATAGGTATTTACCCAGACACAGAACAAACAGACATGTTCATGCACACAAATGTTTGTCCTGGGTGGGAATCAAACCTGCGACCTTCAGTTTGGCAGTCAGGGTCGCTAACCACCAAGCCAACTGGCCTGTCCATTCATATATTTGTTTTTACCTGCAGTTTTACCTGCGTTCCCAAGGGATCTTATAAACAAATTATTCTAGAGCATGCTCTATCTCTATCTAAACACAAATAACTAACTGTCAATAAATACCGCTATTACAGATTGGTCGCCTTCCATTCCTACCAAGTTCCAACCTACAACAAGAGGTCCTCACTGGGAGGTATCTAGATATTGGCTTTGAAGACATCCTCAACACTTCTGATCTATGTGAAATTGCTGGCCAACCCCATGCTGTAATTGAAAGATCACTCGGAGTACTGTGAGAGGGATAAATAATAATGTCTTATTTTACGTATATGTATTGTGTGGACTGTTTTGTAATAAAATACTGTGCTAAATATGTGTAGACTATTATTTGAATATTTTGCAGTACAGTAGTTTTTTTTATATGTTACTAGTTGTCCCCCACAGTTTTACCCGCGTTCCCGAGGGATGTCACGTTTTCCCTCTGTCAAACGTAGCCCGTATGTTATTCCAGGATATGCTCTATCTATTTGCAAAGTTGGATCTAAATCCGTTAGGTAGTTTTTGCGTTAAAGAGTACAAATCCTTCGAATTTATAATATGAGTAGGATATAAAATATATGTATGTATTATAATATGTATTGATGCATTTAAAAGGTACTTTTAGTTCGATAATGATAGTATGTAATCATACATAAATTAATAGGAACTGCTTGAGGAATGGTACATTTACTACTGTAATGATCAAGGTAAACATTATTTCTCGTATAGAGAATATTCTATATAAGTATTTAGCATGTTTTTCCATTTGGTGAGATAAATTTCAGATATTTACTTAAACTTTGTTAAATAATACTAAAGACGTTAGGTATGTATTAACTTTAATAAACATATTGGATTATATTAGACAATGACCTTTTAAAGTTAATAATAAATTTTGACGAAACATAATTATTATTCTCTGACAATATCAAGGATCCTCAGCTTACATATTTTCTTTACTTCATTAATGCCAGTATTTATTTCTTGTTCTTGAGAATTGTTGTAGCGACTCTGCAAGCCATCTATTATAGACTGTACTTTGTTCTCCCTCGCGCATATTATGAATGGGAAACCAAACTTTAGCTTATATCTGAAATAATAATTATCTATGTTAGAATTGCATTGCCTACGCAATTACACCAATATACTTACATGCTGGATTAGACGCCTTTTGGATAAAATGTAAATCAATTAGTGTAGGTATTGAATTTTTTTTTTATTTCTAAGTACATAGATTACTCTGTTAGTTTACTTCTGTTCTATTGTAGTTATTACTTAATAATTGTTATAACATTAATCAATTCAGGTACTAATATATACACAATTTATCGATATATTTTATAACACTATTCCATGTCTTTAAGAGTTCTGTAGACGTATGCTTTCATACGAGTATATGGAGTTCGCGGGTTTTCGATACGTCATGTTTTATTCTAGGGCGGGCAGCGCCAAAATATTAAGAATTAACTAAACTTAATATTACCAAACCTTAATGAGTGATAAACCAATTTAATAAATAAACATAATAACTAAATAATACTTAGAATCATATATTTGATCTCGAAATAACCCCTTGTATTCCGATCTATCCGCGGGGTGAAAAGTATTTTGCAACGCCATCTATGCCATATACTTTGTATTTTTTAAGCAGACATCTTGTTATGTTTACGTACGACAATTTTAATAGACCCACCACATACAGCGTCATGATCAAAAATTCTAAGGTTACACCCTGGTTGACAGGACGTGTACATGTTGATTTTATTTCTTAGAACTTTGAATCTTCAGGTTTACAAACATGGTCTTACATGATACCTTCTTAATCTAAACGTAATCAGTTTGATCAGCCGTCTGTAGATGGCGCTATTTAGTATACTCAGCTTGTGTTTATTCGGTTTACCAAACAACCCGCTACGTGGCGTTCGGAGTAGGCTTTCATTTGAAGATTTGATTCAATCAAGTGCTAAACTGTTATTATCGTACGTATCTTAATCTTCTACTTAATCTCCTATGTGAAGGTGAGCAAGGTGAGTCAGAAAATAATTTAGATTTTTTTTTTAATGCAAAACAAACTAATGATAAAAACTTGGTATTCCAGCGTGTCTTCGAAATAGGTTCTGTATGTTGTTCCTGAAAGGAGTCCTTTTAACAAGTTTTTATTTTTGTCAGAGGCAAACACGATTAAGTCCAAAAAAAAACCCAGATGCAAGCTCTAGTTAGAATTAAGTTTTAGATACAACCCTTCTCTGTTTTATGGGCTTATCGCCCCAATAATATTCTCCCTTACACCATGGTTAGATTGTACGCAAACGCAAGCCTATTCCAGTTTATAATATTACTACTTCTCTTTCTACTACGTACGTACCTACTTCGTAATCCCACGTTTTATTTTTCACGTTCGGACTCAGCGAAGATATCAATTTGGTTTTATTTACTACCAAATATTACCTAGGTATTCACCATAATATCAGAAAGAGCATATATCTAATAAATATGGTTACCGTTGGTTACGCTGGTCGATGATATCCTTCTGATCAAGACTAATATCATTTAGTCCAGCAGTTCGTTGTTCTCCGGCAGATTCTCGCGTCAGCTCCCCTTTGTCGGCTAATCGACCAGCTAAGTCTGGATGAAGCTTCAGTATTACTTGCTTCTCTGTAATCAAATTATGCAGAATATTATTCCAAAATGTATTCCTCTACAAGCCCGCATGATTTAGGTACCTTTTGTGAGTCACAATCATCCTGGCTGTCGTCCGAAACTAATTAATCCTCTCGTGAAAGTGATGGCAAACTCTTGCTACTTTTAGTGAAAGGAAAAAGAAAAAGCAACCCAGAATAAAGCCTACACGATCGTACTTAAAACGAAAATATTAACATAAGCTTCCCATGAATTGCATTAATTCCACATTCATGTCATGATATCTTACTTAATACAGGTACTCCCAGGTTAATTAGTCAGGATTAAGATTGTATCTACATCTACTGTGTTACTACAGTCTAGATATTATTGTGCCAACTCACCTTCCACACTGAGATCATCTAAATATTTATGAAATGCGTCGCAGATCTCTGTTAAACTACCAAATGGTCTCTTATTCTTCACTTGTGCTGCTGCATCGGTACAAAGTTCTATAACATTACCAAATATCCACTCAAATTGATCACCACTTAAATCGTTTACTTCAGAAACACTTAGCGTAGCCATATTTTATACTTCTTTGTCCTAGTGTATTTTAAAAGTAATACTCGAGCTTTGTTGTTTTGTTATCTCTTTATTATCGCACACTGTTACTATAGGTCACTACAAGTTCACTTAATGACAAATAAACACACTTAATACTTAAATATGATTAAATTACTATTGATCATTGAATAATTTTGGACATATTCTCATATTTGTTTATTTATTCTAGTGGTATCATTGCGACACTGTTCGGTATAATAATATCGCATCGTCATATTCTTTTCAATACATCTATTTATTTTTGTTTTACTTCTGATGTTGTCGTACTTAGATACTTATTTCAAACATTCTTCCTCTTTCTATTTCATGTTAGCAAGTAGCAATATATCGGATAATAAATATCGGAATAGTACTGAGAATTATTGCCTCCACACTTGTGACTGTTGAATCTGTAGAAAAGAGGTTATCGAGGTTATAAATAACGAAAACATATTTGAGGAATTCCATGACAGATCTGTTTTCAGCTTTTTTTTTAAACAAACGGCTGACAAACAATCAGACGGTCCACCTGACGGTAAGTCGTCAACGCCGCCTATAGACATTTGCAACGCCAGGGGCATTGCCAATGCGTTGACGACCCTGAGACTTGAGAATATTAAATTATGTGCCAGTAATTTCACCGGCCTCCTTACTTTTCTAATCGAAACAGTAATACAATTGCACTACGACTTCACAGTGAAAAATCGGTAAGGTGGTAATACTTTCCCGGAGGAACTCTACACTAAGAGCTCTACTAGGTACTTCTAAGGTCTTGCTATGCTCTCAATTGCACATATGACGCTTTGACAAAAGAAATTTCTCCATCGAACCACAAGGCGCCGGGAGAATTTCCACCCACACGTTGTCGACACCCCGCTTTTACGAACACAACGTTTCGCTTCTTCGTTCGTTATACGAACAGCAAAGGAGTGGAACTCTCTTCCGGGGTCAGTGTTTCCCGACAGCTATAACCTGGATTTATTCAAGGCCAGAGTGAATAGGCATTTTCTGGGTAAGCGTGCTACATCCTCGGCCTCGTCGTGACTCCTTCTGGAGTCAGTCGAAGGCCAAACGCAAGCCCATTCCTAATAAAAAAAAAAAATAATTGTAATCTCAATAAAAGCAGCATACATAATTTACGAAACTTAGTAGTATAGCATCATTAATCATTATGAGTTTACGTCTTTATGTTTCTTATTTCCTGTAAATCTGTCCTATTTCATTTGACATGAATCAATACTAATACCTACTTTTTAGCCAAAGGACAAGCGCCTTAAAGATCCCTTAAAGAGCCGCCCGGAACGTCGCAATTGTTAAGGCCACCGCTGCCCAGAAAATTGAAATATGAAATTGATATTTATTCAAATAGGCCTTCACAGGCAAGTGCCTGTATGTCATAAGTATGAATGGTCAGTCTATAACGTAATAAATTGGTACTAATAACCATACAGGTGATAATAACACAGAGTTTAATAACAATCACGCCGTGGTATATAACATGCCCAATAGTGGTTAGCACTCGAAGCCTATAAGGTACCTGGCTCTATGTCCAAACACAGCGATAGGTGTTCAACCTAAGATATGGTAGGTAGGTCGGTATTATCGATTCTCGGGGATACCGCAGGATTAGTCGTCGTTTTTTTGCGCTAATGTAGTACCTACTCTCCATAGCCTTCACCGGAGCCGTTGTTAGGTCAAAAAGAGCGTTGGACGTTATACTCAACATAGCACTGTTGGCTAATTTGCATCGCACTATGGCCATAAGGATCGCTCAAACGACCCGGTGTATTTTAACATACACATGAGGCAGGCTACGAGGGTAGTTCTGGGTAAAGATCTCACATAACCCGGTTACACATCCAATTAATAACCAGGTATATTCTAAAGGATACCACCTGGGCAATAAAGATATAAATGGTAGGTAGGAATTACACCCTACCACCGAGCTATTTGTTCGGACGATGATATTTTCCATTAATAGCACAAATTTACAGTAAGATTCGAACCCACGACCAACCCGGTCTCTAGAACTCATAAGTAGACGGGGCAAAATGCGTGCCTTTTCATTCGCTACTGCTTACAGAAACGAGAAGGTTTTTTAAAGTTAGTTTTAATTTTCATATTGGTGTAATAAAAATACAACCCTAGATAATAACGAGACAAATCGCCTAGGACCTACAATATGAAATAGGTATTGAAGTGAACATTTATTCTTGTTATGTAAAAGTAACCGTGCAGTTTATTCATAAAACGAGCTTTTGTCAGGGCGTTTGAAATGGTTACTTGCCTAGACTGCATGTCCATACCTGTCCCACAGGTCATGAAGTTGTCTGTTTGTTCTGTGCTGGGTAGCTATTTTATTACAGGATATAGCTACATGGGTGCCGGCAGTGCTATTTACTGGGAGGGAGATTCATCTGCATTTTTACAACAATTAGTCCAGATGTAATATAGCAGTGCATCCTTATAGATATATTTATAGGTGAAATTAGGACTACCATTGGAAACCTTGATTAGCCTTCTGACATAAAAATAGGTTTACAGAATAAGGGTTTTACGCCATGTCAAACAAACAATGCCTAATTTACATCGCGCAAGTATTTGAATCGTCTAAGGAACTTGGAGTTAGTAGAATCGTGCGGGCTTCGTATTCATAAGAAAGGTGAAAAGGAGGACACTGATATAATTGACAAGGAGCTGTTGAATAATTGTAAACACGCCGAAAGGTTTTAATCACGTACGGTTCGGCTCAGCCAGTTATATCTTGGTTTAATTTTTTTTATAAAAAATACCAAGCTTACAATCTTCCACCATCTTACATAACTCTGCTTAACCTCAGCTTCTATCTTCTATCGATATCTATCTATTTTTTATTTAAACCTTAATACCTATAACTAGAACCGTTGTGCTTGTACTTCATCATATCAGGCCAGGGATGTCCATAGGCTGAACATAGGCCTCCCCCTTGGATTTCCACCTCGAACGGTCTTGTGCCACCTGCATCCAAGGCATCAAGCGACTCTGACCAGGTTCACCCGGTGGGAGGTCTCATTCGGCGTTTACTTGTACGTTTCATCCCCAACGGTTATCAGTTCTTCGAGCGATGTGGCCTGCCCATTGCCACTTCAGCTCGCTTATGCATTGCTTGTACCTTCATTGAAAAAAAAAGCCAAAAATTCATTACGGTTGATGATTGTAACAGTCCAATAAGACAACTTTGTCTGTCTGTTTGAACGGGCCAATCTCCGAAATTAATAGAAAGAAAAACTATGTGGTTTTCACAGGAAAACGTAGCTTTTTGAAACAGATGGGCTTCATTTCATAAAAATCGGGTCAATAAATAATAAATACCATGGGATATTCTTTACACATGAGCATCTGATATCAAACTAAACCGAGCTTGTGCTATGGAAACCAGATAACTAATAGGTACTACACCTACTCTTTTTTTTATTTCGAATTGCAAACATAAACAGATAGTTACATCCAGACACAGAACAATCAGACATCTTCATACAGACAAATGTTTGTTCCGGGTGGGAATCGAACCCACGTCCAGTGGCATGGCAGTCAGAGTCTCTAACCGACAAGGCATCTATCGGGCCCGTCTAAAATTATTCTAACTGAATTTAATAAGTCCTCTAATGAATGAGCGATTCCTTACACATAGAAAAGAGCCTCCATATATAGCTAACATTCATAAAAAGGGAAAAAAAAAATATAAAATTATGTATAAATATAATTATTATAATATAAAATATTAAATTATGTACGACTAGTTGACCCGGCAGACGTTGTCCTGACTTCAATGAATATTTAATTCGTATTGGTATCATTAATAAAAATAAAATACCACGAACATAGTGTTTTTTATTCTTGACAATTAAACTTTTAATATTAGGCGTGACTTCTCGGTACTAACTGTGATGAACACACACTTTTCAAAAACTAAGTGTAAAGATTTTCATAATTAATCCGATTAATCGACATTAAATGACAAATTCATTATTTTAACAATATAATTCAGACCCATGCCTCTGTTTTAAGCGATATTGTCAAACGACTGACATTTATGTCAAAGACCTTAAGGTTACATTAAAATAGTTTGTATTATCAAAAACGGTAAGGTACATACAAAGTTAAAATGGTCGTTATGTTTTCTTAAATTTTCTAATTTTCCACGCAACTTTCTTATTTTTTTTCTGTCATAAGAACCTTCTCATGACAATAAAAAACACAACAAAATTAGCACAAGAATTAGCGAAATCGGTCCAGCCGTCCATGCGTGATGCCGTGACCAAGGGAAATAGGGATTCATTTTTATATATATATAGATTAAGGAAAGTGATCAAGAAAATGATTTGTTATATTATCTACCCCATCTTATCGCAAAGTATGCTCACTGATTACTGACTGAACACTAGAACTTACAACTGAATACTAGAGCTCTTAGTGCAGAGTTCCTCCGGGGAAGTACTACCAACTTACTCATTTCCGCCGTGAAGTAGTAGTACACTTGTATTACTGTGATTCGGTTAGAAAGGTAAGGGCGCCGTTGAAATTATAGGCACATGAGATTTAGCAACTTCACGTCTCAGAGTCGAGAACGCATTGGGGATGCCCCTGGTCTTGCAAATATTCATAGGCGGCGGTGACCACTTACCATCAGATGGACCGTCTGCTTGCTTGTCAGCCCAGGTGGTATAAAAAAAAACTGAACGCCACGATATATGTAAGGGCAGGTCCAAAACAACTTATTCAGTTATTTTTTCAAATTTTGATGATGCAGTTGGCGCGCCGTTTAACATGGTAATACTAAGACTTATACTGTACTGACTTTGGAAAATTTTTGATAGTGTAGACCACGCCAATCTGATGTCAAAACTGCAGTTGCTAGGTATTCGCGGTGATCTTCATTGATGGGTTCAATTGTACATTTATTGTATTTACTTTGTATTCTGTAGCTGTTTTTTTTTCTAAATCCCTACGAATATTACAAATGTGAATGTAAGTTTGTTTGTTACGCTTTCACGCTTAACCGATCATCGTGAAACTTTGTACACATATTCTTGAAGGTACTAGAAGTAACATGGGATTTTTGTGCCGGGAAAATGTTAATTCCCTTGGGAAAGTGGTGAAACCGCGGGAGATAGCTAGTAATAAATAAATAGGTCACAGGCGGTCATTGGTGGGTCCAATTAAGCATGTATATCCTTCAGTATGCCGCAAGGCTCACACTTGGACCACTTTTCTAGTTTAAGTTCATTCAAAATTTTCAAGTGATTTTTTTTCGTTATAAATTATCAGAATATTTGAATCACTTAGCAGTTTGCTACGAACGTGATAACATCTCAGTAAATTTTTTTATACCACATGGCCCGACATACAAGCGGACGGTCCACCTGATGGTAAGTGGTCACCGCCGCCTATGGACATTTGCAACACTATGGGCATCGCCAATGCGTTGTCGACCCTGAGATGTGAAGTTGTTAAGTCTCATGTGCTTGTAATTTCACCGGCCCCCTTACCTTTCTAACGGAAACACAGTAACACAAGTGCACCACTGCTTAACGGCAGAAATGGGTAAGGTGGTAGTACTTCCCCGGACGAACTCTGCACTAAGAGCTCTACTACTCGTAAATATTGATAAGTGTCAAGTCGCATAATTTACCTGTCGAAGATCACTCGTCATTTGTCATTGCGTAATTAATAACTCTACCACAGCTCTAATAGTAATAGCACTCCCAGGAAATAAAACGTATTAAAAGCATCCTACGAATCAATCCCGACTATAAACTATGTATGTACCAACTTTCATTCAAATCCGTTTAGCAGTTTTTGCGTGAAATTGTAACAAATCTCCATCCAGGGGCTCGATTCTGTAAAGAAAATTCCACTCGAGGATGTTGAGTCGCGGCCTCTATGCGCTGTTTCTGTCGCTTACTACGTTAATATTACTAATCACGTGAGAGGTAAGCTCTCCGAGACCTCCGTGAAGAGGCTCGCCGATGAAGTTTGTATTAACTGAATAAGGGGGCAGCTTCATAAACATTCGCATTTATAATATTAGTTGGAAGCATCCATCGTTAGAGCACCGAAACTTAATTTGCGATATAGGTTTTTACCACGAAGAAAAGTTTCAGTTAGTTTAACATATTGACATAATATCCTTCAGTATAAATAAAAATGAAATTGGTACTATTCGCTGGTAAATGCAGCATTTGAGAATGGACCGAATAGAGGACCGATTTAGCATATAATTTTATATAAATGTTCGATCAGTCTGTGTAATATTCATATGGCCAGAAATATTTAATATGTAGCTCTGAAAATTGTTAAATTACGAAAAACTGTATACGTGCTTTTTTCTAAGGGATTTTTGTATGCAATCATCAAAATCTTAACTCACAATTCGAAGACACATTGCAACGTAATTTCTAGTCAAGCTGTTCCTGAATAAAACTCTATTCAGTTTTTTCTCATGAACCTGCCTAATCTCTACGAATGCACAATGTATCAAAGCCCTTTATTTCCCTTATGTACTTGAAAGTACCTACAACACCGCATAGAGGGCATTCAAAGGCGCTTCATCCATTTTCTGAACAATCGAACGCGAAAAATCAGTTTCTATCTACGGGGAAAGCTACCACGAACATAGCATCCTACCTCTAGAGTCTAGCAAGAAGCGCCTTTTATCTAAACTCGAAACATTTCCTTCCTATATAACGTTTTAATGCACTCTCAGTCGCATCTCAATGGCCTCATAGGTTACCTGGAACAGCTCAATATTTATCAGCTAATTGATAATCTCCATCACCTAAACATTTAGAAACAAGACATTTCTTCTCCCTCAACGTGACGGTACTAAATCTTCCAGTATAAAGGGAAACAAAAGCGACATTTATGTGTCAGTTGTATCGAGCGTGATTCGCGAGAGGTGAATAAATCTGCGGGACGCTTTGACGCGGGATGTCGCTAACGAGGCCGCGGGGACGGTTCGCGCACGACAAATGGCCGCGAGGGAGTCTCGTCTCGCACAATTCTCTACAAACGCTAGGGTTGGTGAAACTAACATTAACCACATATAAAAAAGTAGTAGGTACTACGTTATCCGCCTTGGTTTTGCCATCATTGACCAAAGGATTGTCAAATATCGTGGCAGACTTAGCCCAAATTCAATTCACCTGAATTTTGTCTTTAACTAACTCATGTCCAGTTTTGACATTTAATATCTCTTCTGTACTGTCAGTATTATTTCACCCAGAGAAATAGTACTAGAAAAAAGCAATATGAATTTGGTTTTAATAGCAGAGCTGCCGAGCACAATTCCTTCGTAGTGCTTGGCTTTTTTTCGTGGTAGCCAGCCAGGCGAGTGCCTACTCCAAATGATCCCGCCACCATACAATTTAAATTTATTTAACATGATGTTGTTACTCACGAATAATGTGGCAACCCTAACTAAATACTGTAACGCTGTTGTTACATAAACGCAGACCGTTTTAATAGCAATTTGAAATTTGATTCGGCTGCTGTTTGTCTGTTTAATTTTATTTTATGCAATGGAAATTGCTAGTGATATTTTTAGCTTTATGCTTTTGGTAATGCGTCGGGCATTATCTTTTTGGCAAAATGTTAAATGATATGAATATTATAAATACACTCACTCTGTGGTCTCTAACGGCGAAAATGAATATACAATCCCGATCGAAAATCATCAATCATCAAATTTATGAACATTTTGACAGTGATTTTAAGACGCATAATGTCAAAATTCTAGTTCAATCTTGCGTTTTTAGATCGGGATCGTATATGAATTTCGGCCGTAAGAATATATGGAAAAGGATCGAAAATAAAGCTTTGTACTTGGAAAAATGGTGCCCCATTTTATGCTCCATACTCGTCTTTTATTGATCTACCTAACTACCTGACGCTGTTATTAAATTCACGTAAGTTACCTATGATATGAACATTATGGTAATAGTAAAACCATTACACGAATTAACAATTAAATAAAGTGAAAAATTGCGTAATGTTAATTTAATCATCTTAATAATACGATGTTAATAAACACCGCGTTCATTACCAAACAAAATATTACTTGAGTGACACTCTGGAGAAATCAAAATGTGGTGCTTTAAAATGATATGGAAACAATAAACATAAAAGCTGCGTTGCACGGCGCATGTGATTGCTGTGAATTAATTAAAGTGGTTTTCATTAGGTCTATAAAGTGGCGTCGCGCCGGTCGGCCGGCGGGCGGCGGCGCGTCACTGGCCGCCATGTTGGATGGAAGCGCGGCAGGCTGCGATGCCGTCGCCTCGCCGCCGCCGCCAGGGCGGGGCCACGATCGCAGATAACAAAGCTCGCACTCCACTCCACACATGCCGACCGACAACCGACCCGTACCACATCACCGTGCACCGCCTTGATCTACTGGACCCACCGAACAAACCAATACCACACCAACAATTCACCTTTTTTTTGAATACCTCAGTTTTGAAAAAGTTAAGCCGATCAGATAATGTTGAAGATGCAGCTAGGTAGGTTTTGCTTTTTCGTAGCTTATACATAAGTATACGCTCTTTACACAATCAAATAGATTTTGTCCACAAATGTTTGTACCTATGGAATTTCAATTTAATCTGTTTTAGTAATTTTAAATCCAAAGCAAGACGAGTTTCTGTAGGGTACCTATATATTGTCATGCTATTTAGAAGTCTATACAGCGTTGGCTGTGAAAAATAATTGCAAATATTCAATACTAGCTTTCCCCGTGGTTCTAACCGCGTTCCCGTAGGATTTTACATAATACCGGGGAAAAAGTATCCTTTATATTTTTCCAGGACATTCTCTATGTGCCCAGTTTCATCCAAATCCATGCGGTAGTTTTAGCGTGAAGTACTAAAGATCCTTACCTACTCTCAGGCTATCGCATTTTTAATATTAGGTAAGGATTACATAAAGAAGCGTTAATAAGCGTTAGCGAAGTTAGTTAGTTGACAGGCCAGTTGACTTGGTGGTTAGCGACTCTGACTGCCAAGCTGAAGGTCGCGGGTTCGATTCCCACCCAGGACAAATATTTGTTTGAACATGTTTTTTTGTTCTGTGTCTGGGTGTAAATGACTATGTAATATGTATTTAGAAAAAAAGTATATAGTATATATATTATATCTGCTATCTGATACAAGATCTGCTTAGTTTGAGTCCCAGGATATTTATTTATTTATTTATTAGTTAATGGTTATTATTAAAATCTGACAAATATATTTGGTAATCATGAATATATCAACGTATTTTTTTATTTATTTGCCTAGTTTTTCATACGCCATTACTGACTGACATTTGAATCTCTTATCTCGCCATAGGCATACAAGTTCCACTATAAAACCCTTTTTAGTAACACGTATGCAGGCGATTGATTTATAACTACGATCAGGACCATAATACATCCCAAGTTTACTTTAGACAATCCAAGCGGGTGATACACAATACTTTGGATAATTTATTTACACGCAACGGGTAAACTAGGAACCTTTATATCTTTGTTGGGGAGTTTTAGGTCAGATAAAACAGATAATGTGTCCCTTTATGTGAATAATCGTAAAGATTGTTATAGGTATAGCGACCGACGTCATGGGGTTTATTCTGTAACCCACACGTAAATCTTCGGCACGCCAATGAAGGGTTGAAATAGTATCGAATGACACTATACCTATCCTTTCTTATAATTCCGTTGTCTTAAGATTTATGACAGATAATCGCAACGTATGTCTTTATCTAAATCATAAAACGCATTAAAACCGAGATAGGTACGTAGTTGATAACGCTCATGTAGGTATGTTAAGTGCTAATAACTCCTTTCCACAAAAGAAGTCCCGCGGAATTAACGAAAATGTACCTTATTTTGTCTATTTTAGGGTAGGGGTCACTTAGAAAATATATCGGAGCTGGTAGAATATATTATTGAATATTTGCTACTGTAGTTCTTTTCATATCAAAAGTAAAACAGTAAAAAATGCTTTCAACAATCGAAGCTACCCCTCGATTTTAAGGGATGTTGTACTTCTGGCTATATTTGTGTTCGTTTTTAGAGTTCAGTATAAAAATGGTTAAAAAGAAGCCCTTTTGTTTTCATTTCGGTTCCGTCTGTCCATAAACAGTCATCACATCACAGTAACTTTTTACCGAAACTAACAAGGTATTATCGACTTGAATATGGAATGTAAGTTTGTTTGTTACGCTTTCACGCAAAAGCTACTTAACCGATCATCATGAAACTTTGTACACATATTCTTGGAGGTATAAGATGTAACATAGGATTCTTTTTGTGCCGGAAAAATGTTACATCCCTCGGGAACGCGGGTGAAACCGATATCGACAGCTAGTACTAACATAAAGCTTAATTGCGACTCATTTCGTAAACGAATATTTAAATCAAAAAGGCGGACTAGTAGCCATCCTATTTGTATACTACATTTATATTTAAAAAATCATATTAAACGATATCTTACATGACTTGGGAAAAGTAAAAAGAATCACCCCATTTTACATATTAGGGACAACTGTATACATAACACAAAAGCTTTCTCACTAATAGAACTGTCACGAATAAAATGACCATGATAGACAGGCCTGATAGGTGTGATATTTTGCGAACCGTACTTACCTACCATAAATGCCTTAATCTTACTGTTTATGTAAGTTGAACCAGCCTTTACCATGGACTTAAGATTATCAAAAAACAGGTGAAAAGTACCTACTCATACTTACACACTTCAATGCCATCCAGAAATTACCCATCATTTGAGGTTTTTAAAAAGTCGCTTTTGATAATCTTTACATAAATGTATCCGTTGCCTGACGCTATACGTAGATCAGTGGTTTATTCTCTCAAGATTAATTCAAATATTGGCATCAAAGATATTTCCTACGAAATTAAAAGTCTATTTATCACTTCTTTAATTCCTGCTGCACTAAGGCACAGCTTAAGAGCCTAAACATATGCAGAGTTCACATGGGGCTGTTGATTTATATCCGAGCTAAGAGCCGGTGGCGTGACGTGACGGCGCGGCGCGGCGACGGGCGCGGGCGCGGCAGGTACGCGGCCGGCCCGCGTTTATAGCGGAACTTTAATTTACGACCGCTCTAAATTACGTGGATTTACTGCGCACCTTTATTGGCCCGCTACGAACGCCTCCACCTCTCTCCGCCCTTTTGCCTCCCCACTTTTGATTCTCGGTCCTTTTGTACGAAGAACTTCTGCTTGAAAAGTGCACCGCTAAAACTGCAAATTTAATACGCTGTAAAACTGATAGCGAATCCGCAACTACCTTAATCGTAAATATCCAATAAGGTCGAGTGCAGAAGCATGAAATACACACAAACTTGGATTGTGAATCAAATCATTAAACTGACTGAAACACGCACATCTAATAATAAAATGTTCACATGAATTCACTTTATTTAAATTCTTGGTCTAATATCGTAACTTGGTGACAGTTATGTCCAGTTTATATCCATTCATTAGATGAGTCATGGTCTTGTTTTACGTTGTGCAAACAGATGTGTGGAGCTTTTTTGTCCCCACGTTGGAATGTATCAGGTAATCGTGAAAAGCTCTCTCCCTCTCTGTGCAGGCGCAAGGCCACGTCACATCCGGCCTTATCTACAAGGAGAAAGCGGATGCTGGGCGCAGTCGGTGGCTTCAAAGCGTTGTAGCCTTTTGTCGGCACCCCGTCCTAATTGCTATCGCAAAACTTAATGTTTATTACCCAGTAATGAACCCGAGATATCAGCGAAAAGCTTTAAAAGCTCTAAAAAAGAGCTGCCCTTTACAATTTTGCAAGTAACTGCTTTTACTGCGTAGCAAAGGTACCTAGGTAGATATGTATTTTTACTTCTTCGCGTTATGAAAAACGGGATATATTTTATTTCATGTGTTAACGCACCTTAAACGTACTTATAAAACTGCAACCAAATAATTGTTATCGATGGAATGTATAGTGTTTTTTTTTTTCGTTATCAATACTTAATCTATGGGCTTATAGATCATCTGCTAAAGATAATTGGCTTTCTATTTTTCTACAATCACACCGGAGGTACCTAATTCTAAATTAAAATTGTGCTGTATATTGACACTACTTCTTTAACCGTGCAAAAATTGAAGCATAAATCTATAAAACAAAACACATGAAGTAAAACTGAAGTGTCTTACCGCGGAGGACCACAAAGGCGGACAAAGATACGTTTTTTGCAATGATTTATCTTAATAAAGTTATGTTTACCCGCATTTACAATAATTATAATTTATATATATTATGTTGTAAACATTCAAGCCAGTTTATATTCACGCTCGAAGGTTTTTTACTCTCAGTTGAACTATTCATCTAATGAGAGCTTAGGCATGTACCCCGTGTCCGGAGAACCATTTAATGGCCCCTCTACCCACGGCCCGGCTTTTAACTTCTAATCTAAGCCTATTAAACATCACGAAACCCTCCGATTTCTCGTGAATGCATTTCCAAGTAACCGAGCCGATATAATTGTAAAAAATAAAACTCGGGACGGACAACAAACACGTTTTACCTAAGCATAATTTGCATTTATCTCGATCTGGTATCTTATAATTATGTCTTTTATACTTTAAAATTCCGTTTAATAGTTTTTGGTATAGAGTCGAGAATTGCTTGATATCATTGGGTAATAAGTCGTTTCGTATTAGGAATGAATTTTATAGCGTTGGCGGCTGGGCAGTAATTGGATGCGAGGATGCGCGGGCGCAGTAAAGCGGCAATTGACCAGAAAATAACGAGCCCTCGCCCGTGGGTATACTTATGCCGCGCATATGCCTCTTATGTACAGCTGCCGGGTGCCGACGTTTATTGTTGTTCTAAAATATTTATTTTTTTACAAATTGACCATAGTGAATTAGTTGTATGAGAGCTGATATTGGAACGTCACAATGATATACGAGTATAATGTCATCGAAGATTGAAATAATATAAATTATAAACCTTTAATAAATTGATCTTACCCAACTAATAACTTAATAGATCGCCCTAAAACTGTTGCTATACCGTATACGTACTTACAATAGGATCGAATATTGATCTTAAAATTAACTGAAATAACCACTAGGTAATGAATATATCAAGTTTCCATTAATACAGATCGCCAATTCTAAATTTGTGGCTAGTAACGGTCAATTGTTGGTCTGCAGCATTTATTATTTTATCGTTTGAGTTAAACACTATGCAACGTTGGGTACCTAATTGATTAGTCTTATCCCGTGCGTTTTCTATAATCGTAAAAAGCTGCTTTTGCTTCAGCAATAAGGCCGCCTAAATTGTTTGCACTGATAATAATGTATTTATTTGTTTATTGCAAAATGTTAATAATAATAGTTCGTACAGCCCAGTTAGTAATATTTCTAGAATACTTTTATTTTAATTTATTTTTGTGTATTGTGAATAATAAAGTATATTTGTATATATTATATTAACCAACAGTGATATAATAGTTTGCTTTATTGCCTATCTAAACCCGCGGCCATAAAATAGGCGATGTGTGTTATTTAAATTAAATTATGATTTTAAAATGATAAAAAAAATCATTTAGGACAGTAAAATATTATATCGAAGTTTATTTATCTCATGTCAATATTTTCTAGTCTCACATGGAAAATGTATTATTTAATATATTTTTTAGTAATTAACATATTAGTTAGGAACCTATTTTCCATTGTTCAACTACATTCAAATCCTTTCCGCAGCAAATATCTACGGTTACCTACTATACCATGTTTGCTTTCAAAATATTTACTATTGATTTTACTCTGGTGTTTATAATGCCGTATACAAATTTAAAAATTATCACGTTGTAAAATTATTAAGTGGGAACGTTTAAAAGAACACCAATCGTGTCTACAGCGCCTTAAAAAGTGTAAATAAATGAATAATAAATTAATGTGTATCAAAATACAATCCGTAATGGTTATGGACCCGCGCTGCGAACGAATAGAGGAGTCCATACAACTCGATGATGATTCCATAAACTTATACAGTGCACAATAAAAAGTCAGCTCGGAACAAAACGCCGTCACCTCGTTTTATGAACTGCCGTGTGCGTACTAAACGCACCAATCATTGTTCCTTCAACGTTAAACTCATAGTTTTAGAACAATCAGCCAGCACGGCGGCGGACGGCGTCAAACTAATTACCCACCGTGAAATCGGTGAATGACCAACTTTATTGGGATTTAGCGACTCAATATCGAGCTCGATTACTTGGAGGTAAACACCGTAAACAGACATTTGCCTTGACATAAATGCTCCATCGGTCGGCCATGTATAGGTAAGTCGGTTCGGGCCACGTTGACACCGTGCTGCTAATTAACTGGCATTAAAAGCTTTATTAAAAGTGACCAAATGTGAATACTTAACAGGTATATGTACGAGACATGTTACACAACCGCATGTACGCAATAAATAACGAAGATATTATAAAAACGTCAAGCAGTAAGTAATTATTTACAAAACTCTCACTTTGCTAATTTGGTGAGAACCTACCTACCTACCTAAATATCTTATTCTTGGTTAAGTTTTAGTGACGTCACTCTCACCATGGTAACCATTTTAAGAAAGCCTATAAGCTACTTAGCTATAGAACAGTCCGGTAGGTTGGACTTGGAGACTGATTTCCACATGTCTGATAGTACCGAGCAATGCAATTTTTTATTCTTTGCTGTTGCCTATATTACCTTTCGTACCTTCTGAAAGTGCAAATTATTATTGAACTGTAATCAAATATTTAATTAATTTACAATACATAAGAGAGTTAAACCATATACGATCTATAGAAACAATTGATTCTATCTAAATCAATTTCAAAACAGGGAGGCTAATTTTATAATTTAAGTAATCAATCATAAATATTTATTTAATTCATTTGCGAAATTTGATTTAGAAGTAGAAGACCCCTTTGTGTAGCTTGTCCGGAGAAGTACTACCTTACCCATTTCCATCGTGAAGCTATTGCTTCTAGCTGTTTCGGCCAAAATTACAGGTATATGAGCTTTAACATCTTCACGTCTCAGGTTCGACAATTTTACAAGCTTTATACAGAGTGCTACAAAACTACCCGTAAAGCCAAAAGGAGAGGCCTTATAACGAATCCATTCACAATATTTAAGGACCGTAGTAACGCTGTATAATATACCCCAAAAATGAATTTATCCCTATATATATATAATCCCAATTTATGAATGAAAAACTATTAAATTAATAGGTACGTAGGTCTTTTTGTTAAATAATCTGGTTCCCTGACAGCTTACTAGGGTTGTTGGCTTTGATAAATTAATTATATTTTACGGGGTATTTTGTAACAGTTGTATAAACTTCACAAGTTAGTATGTTAGGGACAAATCTTGCAACAGAATTTAAGACCTAGACCCCCATTCGATCGCTTTGTTTTTGTTGACATTGCACGATTGGCTTCGTGACGTCATTCTATATCCAATATGGCGGACGTGATAAGATGTTCATTTATTAATTCAAAAGCCATGAGAGTCGTGGGTATCTATTGAAAGGTTTGCTAAGCATATTCTGCTTGTCGTCACGTCAGTTTTATTTGTTTGAGGCTTAAGTTAAAAAACCTATTTTTCACGTAATATTTTTTTATCCTATTAATTCCGAAGTATTTACCCATGCTATCTTGCATCTTTGCCAGCGCAATGTCAATTTAACAACACCCTTCTTAGAAGACTCAACCAACAAAGTTTTTTTATACTGCCTATGGGGTATTGCATTTTTTTCCATCGAAGAAATTTTCATTCTGGAAATATCAGAACTCTGTTGACGCATACCTGCTGAATATGGTGGGCTTTCAACCCAAGCTCTTGTAGCTTGAAAACCATTTGATATGCAGTGGTATGGTCTTACGCATTGTCGTGCAGAAGCAGTGGGGATGAGCGTTTGACCTAAGTTTATTAATGGGATATAGCAAGCTAATCATCAATATTTAAAAAATGTATTCACCTGGCTGCAAATGCATGCTGTGTTCTTCTTTAAATAATGTAACGGTTAGATATAAGTTTGGCGTTGTAATAAATTCTTTAGTAGTTCTTTGATAGTTCTTTGGTAGTTATTTAGTAGTTATTAATCTTTGTAATGGTGTACTCATTATTGAAAAACCAAGTAAAGAAATAAAAATAAATAAAGCTGGCTGGAAAAATCGCTACTCCATCTTTGTATTGAGTTCTTCACAGAATTCATCCGCATGAGAACCGTAGTATATGATAAGAAGCTGTGATGGATCACATCACGTTTGACCATAGATTACTTAAAGGTTACTACGTGACTTGACCACTAAACAGTGACCATCAATATTTTTCGTTAAGAACACTGCCTAGGTGCTGAAACAAGCCAACTGAATGAGCGCTTAACAAAGCGGTTCAAAATCCCTTACTTTCTGTTTCTGTTGAGCAAGCCTTTATTCTTGTATATTTGTGATATCCATGCTGACAAAAATGATTTTAATGTGAAAAGAAATTGCAGAATTTGAAAATAGACCTCAATATTTTTTTCACAAATTGATTTGAAATGTAATTCTCCGCCAAACCATCAAGAAATTACATTTAAAGCGGTCAGTAGATACTATAAAACCGCAACTTCATAGGTAAACTTATTATTACTATATTTCGATCCTTTGATTATATAAACCTTGGATCGTACCGCAAATAACGACATCCGCAGAGATATATATATATGCAGCCAAAAATCCAAACACATACTTAGGTAGCATTGTATCCAACTCTATAAAGAAATTGAACTTATTGCAACACAGACAATAGAATGGATGAAAAGTAGTCCCTCTACGGTTCGTAGCGCGTAGGCGGAGCCATTACCTTCAGGCGCATTGCGCGGACGCGGGCGGGCGCGGCGCGGGCGGCGGCGGATTAACTCGGACAAAGGCGACACATGAAACGCGCCGCCGAATCTGCTTATCACACCTTTTGTTTGTTGCCCGCTGGCGGCAATATTACCCTCTATATATCAACACTCACGTGGACGACGTGTGTGTTTATGTATCGATAAAACATGAGTAGGTACATACATCCCAAGTGCACAAGTTGCAATCAAGTGTTGTCGGAAAACTCGCTTTGATTGTCATTCAAATCTAATTTCGTAAACTGCTGCAAAACAATTGCATCATATTAAACTAATCTAAAATAATACTATGATGTCACGTCGATGGAAAGTAAAAAAAATTAATGACAAAATTAATTCTGATAGCAACTAAGTTAATGTGAAAGTTTAAAATAACTATTTAAAATTGAAATACATAGAGAGTAAGTTTTGTACCTGTACAATTGGTATAATTTCAAATTAATAGCAATAATTGTATTAGATTTGTTTAATTTTGATTAAAGCACCTAATCATAAAAAAAAATAAGGACTATGTCCTTCAATCATTAAAAAATTACATGGTAATACCAAATTTAATCAGTATAGGCCTTCAATCACATAATAAGTGCCATCTTACAAGAAACTCAGAATATCAATATTTTTAAATATACTATATTTAATTATACTCGTATGACTAATTGGGCCATTTATCTAAATAATTTATTTATTCAGACATAAATTAGCTACCAATTAATAGCCAATTCCCATGTTGGCTAAGTGTGATTACCATCTTCAGCCATACTATCATTTACCATGGTTAGATTGTGATCAAACACAACTGTATACTACATACCCTATAATTTTAAGAACTACAAAGGTAATAATAATAAATAAAATTTAAAAAAAATCCTGGAAAATTCTTTACACACGGCCAGACAGCCTAAGCAGGGCTTGTACTTTGGAAACCAGCTGTAGGAGCAGAACTGATATACCTACAACGTATACCTCCTACTTTTTTTTTTAATACATACTAATATAGATATTTACATCCAGACACAGAACAAACAGACATGTTCATGGACTGTGGGTGTCGCTAACCAACAAGTAGGTGTGTAAGTTAAGATTATTACATTGCTTTCTAAAATTGCCAGTAGATGGCATCCAACGTATCTTCCGACGCGAATGCAGGGATCCACTGCACTCTTGACTCACGATAGCACTCTACTGTGACCAACAATTTTATCGGTATAAGGACATCACCACTTATCTACAAGTATCCTAACACATCCATACATAACCACCTTTTCCGGAAATTATTATATCATAAAAAAAATCCGCCCCGTAAACGATATCCTACAACTGGGTATGTCTATCATTGATACCAACACACAAAAATAAAATAAAGTAAATCAGCTGACTCTAAGGAATGTTCAAAACATACCGAAGTCATAGATGATCAAGTTGAGTGTATAACGCGGATTCTAGAAGTAGTATTTCTGCATCAGTCGTGCCTGCATAGTATGAGAAAGTATAGAACATTCTTTCTCATACGATACAAAACTTGTTCTAATCCCGCGCTGCGTTAGTATTTAAATAGACAGTCTGCATTATAGCTGCCACTGCAGTTATTTTACAATTGACATAACTGCATTGGAACTGCCAATTGGTTTCAGGCTAGCTCCACGTTTATAAGAACGTAGAATCAAAAGAACTCCACGCGCGCCGTGCGATTGACATTTTCGACGCAGTTATAATCACTGCATAAAAGCTGTATCTAAACTGCATCCAAACTGCGATTTATACGCTAATAATCCTTGTAAACAATACACTTAAATTACGTTACCTGCGTATTAGAAATCGCTCAGCCTAATTCATGATACTGCAACTTAGACAATACCACGTTGCATAACTCGCCGAGACACAGAATCCAGAAGCGGAAAATCACATCGACATCGACAAAAACTGTATCCAAACTGCTCTATACAATGTATGCTAATAATGACACCTCTTTTTATTTTAATACAGTAAGTTAAGTCGCCTGCATCGCAATAAATCGCGGAGCCTAATTCTAGATATTGCAACTTAAACAATAACATGCTTCAACTCGCTGAGTAACCGAATCAAGAAGTGAAAAACCACACCCCTTTTTTCACTAGTGCTGTAGCCCTGAATATAAACACTACACATACTTCAAAAATACCTGAGGCCATCGTATCGAGTGCGCCACAAAGCTGATTTGTATGGAAATTTGAACATCGCACATACCGTGACGTTGCGCGATGTTCCATTGCATTGGTTTTTGGCGCACTCGATAATATGACGATACGCCTTCGATAATCGTTCGTGCTCAGGGCACAGGAAATATATATATACATATGGGTATGTAATATATGTTGACGTTTGTCCAAAGTATACACCATAGGTATTGCAGTAACGTTGATTATATGGTAGAGATTGGTTTCAGTGAAGGGAAGTTGATACGATCATTATGCTCCATTATTTACAATGTTGAGTTAAATTACGTTACTTTATAAGATAACCGTAATACAGCTCCCTGACCTTATATTATTAACATTATATACCTTTACGTTTTACATAATATACAGTTTTATAATTACGTAGCTACAACTTAATTATCATTAATTTTAAATGGCATTGATTGAGGGATTTTACGACATCTCACAATATACTTTCACTGATCCAAAACAACATTTTGTTGCTCGTCATTTTTATGCTAAAATGCATTCAAAATAGGGTATATATTGAAATTGAGAGATTAAACTAAATATCCTGGGACATTCTTTACACACGGCCATCTGGTCCCAAACTAAGCAGAGCTTGTACTATGGATACCAGATAACTGATATATTACATATAGGTACTATTTTTTTTTTTCTAAATACATACTTATATAGATATTTACACCCAGACACAGAACAAACAGACATGTTCATGCACACAAATGTTTGTCCTGGGTGGGAATCGAACCCGCGACCTTCGGTTTGGCAGTCAGAGCGTTAACCACCAAGCCAACTGGCCTGTCGTATTACATTGAAGGCGCTTATATTGTTTGCCGGTATTGCTCGCGCGCCGAACCATCAATCTTATATTACTTATAAACGCAAAAGTTTGTATGTATGGATGTTTGTTGATATTTTACGCAAAAACTATTCAACGGATTTGGATGAAACTAGGCACATAGATAGAGCATATATTGGAATAATATATAAGCTACTTTTTATCCCGAGAAAATGTTACATCTCTCGGGAACGCGGGTGAAACCGCGGGGGACAGCAAGTTTTTTACGAAATCAGCTTCAAAATTGAAACTGAGAGAGTTACACAATTCGGGTACTAACCCTGGATAACATGCAGCATATTCTTTTATTCCGGGAAAATGGAACATCCCCTGGGAACGCGGATGAAGCAATAGGGGATAACTAGATAGATAAATACATAAATAGACCAGACCCTAGTATACCATATAGGATTTTTTTTTTCCGGGAAAATTTTACCTCCCTCGGGATGTAAAATCCATCCTTCAAATCATCACTTCTTCTTTTGATGATTTTAACTGATAGTTAACTAACAATAACTCCATTTATTCAAATTAAATTTTACGAAGTCTTAAGTGCTACAAGTCGACCTTGCAAATCAAGTCAGCCATTTATAAATGATATTAAAATAAACTTATTTACCGTTTAAGTATTTATTAATTTGTAAAGAGCTTTATCTAAGACAATTTAACGTTTAATTATTTGAAAACAAAATCAGATTTACAGATATATTAAATAAATGCAACGATTTTAAACTCTATTAAACACAACATCTTCCATATTTTGCTAGTGCATCTACCTTTTATTATCTCTGCATTACCCAAAGGTTGTCTGGTAGATTATGCGTCTGGCAGTAAGACCGCCTTTGTACACTAAATATAATAGAATACATAAATAGCTATAAATACATCACATTTTTCATATTAGTGAAGGAGCTACATAAATTCTGTGTAAATTTATATCAGAAGAGTCCATTGATGCTCGTAAAAATATGGTAGATATACAAAAATACCATAATCACAAAGTCCACCCATTATTAATCTGAATAATATTTCTCAAAAGTTGAAAATCATTAATACCTAAATATGAAATCTGGCGGCTAAAATGAAATAAATGTTATCAAGAGGATAACTAGTCGTTATCCTTCACTTATCATTATAGATATCTAACTGACGTTTTAGTTTTTTTTATTATTTGTTATTGTTTTCTATATTGTACCTTAAACCTTTAATAAAGGTCCACACGATAAGTGTTAATTAATCAGATAAAGGGCTTTTCACATAGTTTACTTTGTTCGGAAGTGTTTCTGAGTAAATAAATGTAGGCTGCGAGTGAAGATCACTTCATATTCTTAGATACTTAAGTATATAACAACATAAACTTAAGTTATGCTATTACTAAGGTTTCATTGACACAGTTGTACCTACTTCAAAACACACACTATTTTTACACGCTTTATATTAGCTTCACTTGTATGTATGTATGTAACCGACCCCTTTGAGCTCGATTTTGTCCTACTTTGAACGATTAGATTTAATTCAAACTTTTCACACCTGTCAAAGATCGATGACAATGCAATAATCAATCGATCAAAGCATCCGATTATCCTAATAAGATTCGCCAGGATTAATTAATTTCTTTCCGCATCCTTTGCATGCGAGTAAGACAGATAGAGCTAGTGCGCGAACTACGCGTGCGTGCAGTTCCAGACTCTTTCGGGCACTCAAAATGCTTTTATTTAAAAATGAAAAATAAATAATAGTTTAAAAAAACTAGAAAACACACTTTATATAGAAAACCAAACTAAAAAACAGAAAATAAATTTTAATAAATATTAATTAAGAATAATGTAAAACAAATTAATAAATTAAGTTATTAAAAGTTTGAATAAGAAAAAATTATTTATTTTTAAAAAAGCGGGAGTGCTTTTCAAGATATTATCGAAATGATAATCCTTCTCATATCTGTCAATTAAATATTTATAACTATTAACACCATGCACCCCACGCTTTTTTTTACAATAAAACATTTTTTCTTATTCAAACTATTAATAACTTAATTTATGTTTTTTTTTACATTATTCTTAATTAAAATTTATTTTCTGTTTTTTAGATGGGTTTTCTATATAAAGCGTGTTTTCTAGTTTTTTTAAACTATTATTGAAGTTATACTTCTTTTGGCGCGATGGAGAAAATTATGAGAGTAAATTTTTACGATGTGCGCGCACACCGACACCTGAATTCTACATCGTAAAGTTAGATCTAGGTGGCATGAAAATCGATAACTATGTTCAAGTTGTATATTTTAGTTTGTACTTCAAAACCATATTGTGTAAGGAGTAAGGTTCAGTTTTGATTGATATTATTTGAAGTACTTAACTCAATGTTAGATTTGAATTTGAATCATATTCAGAGATTCAAAGGAATGTTATATCAATGCGATTATTATATGATGATACAGGTGAACCGTGTTGTGAAGGACTAAAGTGTTTTTTTGAGTTGACATTTCAAATCATAAAGAACGCATTTCTATATTGTCAATATTTGATTGAATGTAAAATGTAATCAAAAAAGATGAAGAATGAAGATGATCAAGAATGTCATAGGAAAATCAACCGAATCGCTTCTTGAAAAGTTATTTTCTTGACCTTTCGAAGCCGAAGATTTTTGGAATTGCATAAACTGCGTGATGTCATTATCTCACTGAAATAATTGAAGTTATACTTCTTTAGGCGCGTTATGAAAAAATTATGAGAGTGAAATTTTAAGATGCGCTCGCATCAGTATAACACAAAATTCTCAAGGATGAAGTTGGCTGATAACTGTATCTCCGGAACATCGCACAAATCGCAACTGTCATCATCAATGTGACAAACTGTTATCAATAATAACCTAACAACGTCAAAAAATGTTATTCGTTGCTACAGACAGTTGCAAAGAGTTTGGACACTACAATTTCATGACGATAGTAAAAAATCCTTTTAGTGCTGTTTTTCTCACCTAATATAATTTCGGGTATAACTACTTACGTGCGTACATAATTTTTTCTAGGAATCTATAAATGATAGATTTGTTAATCAAATTTAATTGATTTACTTACCCTCTAGTATCCTAACCCTAGTATAATAACACCATAGTTACCCGTTGTTAGGAAGAACTATAAGAAGTAGGTAAGTATTTGTACTTACAAAAGAGTTCCGCATGATTTGTGTAAGCTGATAACCATACTATATTCACAACTATAAGGTATATAGGTACCAACGTATGTAACAAACGTAAGTGTGGAGCTCACGCACGAGGCCAGGTCCCCGCAAATTACCAACCCGACAGGGAACTCGACTAACTACATATTTACAGCGTTTTATGGCGCATAATCGCTGCTCTTATTAAATTTTAAGTGGTTTCCTTTCCTAACGTTGCTCCGTTTAAATGAATCTGTATTTACTCGAAGGTAAATATTACATAAATCAGAATGGTAACAAAACTTACCAAAATCAATATTCTAATGAGCGTAAGTCATATTTAAAGTCGTATCAAGATATACCAAATTTTCGTTTTATCTGACACTGTAAAACACAATCATAAGGTTAATATTGACGACTATGATAAAGCAGTAGGTATGTGTGCTTCGACCATAAAAAATGTAATGACAAAATCTTTTTTAAAACGCTAGGAAAAACCTTGTCTTGACTATCTTTAAATTTGCCAAGAGTAGATTCGATTTTAGGTGCAAGTGTAACAATATGAGACTTTTTGGAAACAACTACGACATGGTATCATTCAATGCTCAATATCGACATTTAAAACTAAAACAAGCAGTAAAGATCTCTAAACAACTTACAAACATAGAATTAAACACTTCTTGAACATGTTCTAGTTAAAAATAGTATAACAATTTGAATGTAGAGAACAATAATTTAATTATCTTCTTCAGTGTCGATAAGGCGAAGACTTCCCCGACGGTCATTGTATTAATTGTGTCGGTATCCTTTGTGGTATTACAGACAATAGGGTTTTATTCTTTTAAGGTTTTTCCTGTAGCTCCTAACGTAGCTTAAACAAAACATTTAGGTTACTTCACAGCGGAATATTTGAGATATGCTTGATCCTTTTTAAGTTCAGGTAACAACATCATTGACCGTAAAAATTAAATAAATAACAGGTTTACACGTAATATGGTAACCAATCCCATTTGTATGAATAGATCAAGTGAGGTGTTATAATGTACTTTGCCTCTGTCATGTTATTCTTAAGTATTGAATGCATTTTAGGATCTCAGAGTTAATATTGCCTATGTTATTTTCTGCTTTGTAAATTTAAAATAATGTATTATTCAAAATGGTGTTTTAAATGGCGAAACATCTGAGAGTAGGATATCCGTAATGGCGGACTTTGTTTGTATATTCCAAATCTTTTTAGGCAATAAAATAAATATCCCGGGACATTCATTACACACGGCCATCTGGTCCCAAACTAAGCAGAGCTTGTACTATGGAAACCAGATAACTAATATACTACATATACTACTTTTTTTTTCTAAATACATTCTTTTATATATATTTACACCCAGACACAGAACAAACAGACATGTTCATGCACACAAAATATTTGACCTGGGTGGGAATCGAACCCGCGACCTTCGGCTTGGCAGTCAGAGTCGCTAACCACCAAGCCAAGTGGTCTGTTCAAATTTACCTATCATACAAATTTAAATTTAATTTTATATTATTTTTGGTTTAATAATTCTTTGTTTATACGGGAGCCCGCGTGCACCATCTCGCACTAGCTCGGTTACATTGAGATAGTGTGTTGTGTACTGTAGCTATGTTCAAAAACAGACATAATTTCCACGCGTTACATAAACCAACGATTTTTATAATCTTACCTAAGAAAAATCTATTTATACGTCACCGAAGAAATATTAAAACGGAAAAAAAAGATATAACAAACGAATTTTGGGTTTTTCGGATGATCAATTAGCATTTTCCTACATAATTTGTTTTGGTATGTACGAGGGCAGGGCCGCTCAGCTACGTTTATTAACCGAGTAGTGGACAAAGACGCTGGGTTTACGACATCGTAAAACTTACTATTGTTCAAGGCAGCTCCACACGAAATGCAGGCCCGCTTATTGTTAATACTTAAATAAGATATCCATTTTTTATTGTTTAGGCCATTACGGCTCCGGTTTGTACATATTTTGACTCCAAAGCCTATTCATAAAGGTCCGCCTTTGGCCTTTGCCGACTTTTTTTATTTTTCGCAAAATGATCGCGTGCTAACATTACACCCGTTTTGAACAGAAAAGATTTGAAGGTGCCGACGTTTGAGCCCGACGATCGTCGCGCGTCGGCTCCGAATCGTCGCAGGCGCACTTTCTTCCCAGACCGACCCAAACAACAACAATACAAAATAAATTACCGTTAAACACCGTTAATTGGTGATGATTGTACCTGTGTTTTAAACAAAATTATGAAGTAAAGTCACCGACGTCAGTAAAAGATCTATAAAAAGTTTGAAGTCCCAAGTAAATTGTAGAAAACGTAATATATTAGAAAGAATTAAATATATAGCATCACCTACCCAAGTCTACATAACATAGGACATAAGTATTCGAAAGGTTAGCAGGTAGATAAACCTACCTACTATCGATCGACAGTGTTTCGACGTATTTTATAACACACAATAAATTAAAAGTGCCATAAATATAAATCTTGCGCCGCCGCGTCAAATCGCATCACATATTCATGCCTTGTGTTATTAAAACCTAAACAACCGATGCCACTTTAAAAGTATCCGTATTATAATAAAAAAAAAACTAAAAGTAGGTAGATATTAGGATATTCGTAATGTTAGGCACTTTAATGATTGGGTACGTCTAGATATCTACACACGTTTTTAATTCCCGACGCGCCAGAGAAAGACATTGATATTAGGTTGTAATAAATTTTGTCCGCTGTCTGTTTGAGAGCTCCAAACGGACCTATTAGTATCATAATTTTCTAAGGCGGTTTATATCGATATAGTTCTTACCACTGCTGTTAATAAAAATCTTTATCCTGTGCTGTATTACAGTCAGAGGCAATAGCTTGAGACAAAAAGAAAATGTGCTGGGAGCGGCGAATTAGAGCCCACATACTACTACTAGATATAAGGATGATCAATTAATAACGTTATTGCGCAATATAACTTTATTATTTATAGGTGTCGAAGTGTTCCAAAGTATATATATAATACGTAAAAAGAATAAATCTATTTGGTGCTAGCGTAAGACCTAAGTAACTGAGGAGTTACAGGATCTCCATAAACATAATCTTCCGTTCGGAAATAGCTATAAGCTTGTTTTAGGACTCGCTACAGTTAGGAAATATATATTATAGAAAATATATGTAAACATATCAATATAAATTATATAAAGGTTGCCTATATATCATCACGTTAATATATGAACGTTTAAATTAGTTCAAAGTGCAAAATACTGTCGGTGTAATGTTTATAATATAGTATGTTGTAGTGTATATGTAGGTAATGAAGTACCACAGAGCCTAGAAGGGAAACGGCTCTTAAGATCTAATGCCAAGAGTGTTAGATTTTGAACTTGGAACTTGAAACGTGAGGATGGTATCCAAATATATTTATTTTATTTTATTAGGCACACCAAACAGAATACAAGCAAAAAAAAACAGAAAATTAAATAAAAGGACAAAGGTACTTGCTCGGGACTGCATTCTTAAGCATGTGTACACAGCATAGCAAAATAAAGCGTACAGTAAGACTATGTGGCTAGTGAGAGTTAGTACATATAATAACAAAAATAATTCAAATTTAATAATTTAATTAATATATAGAAATGAATAGATTTTTCATCAAAAGCTGCTTATTGTTCGTATGATCGTTTTACAATAAATAAAATATTACTAATGTCGTATTATTATTTATCAATAATTAAATAATTCAATACACTATGCAATGCATAATTTTTCCTGCGCTAAACAAAATAAGTTCTAGAATTTCGATAGAAAATTTTGAAAACATAATTTTTTTAAGTAATTTTTTTTTTGATATGGTTTAGATTTATCGTTTATTATATACTTACATTTGATTTCTAATAAACCTTACCAATATCCCGTTTTTGTACGAAAATAATAAATTTAAAAAAATACATCGAACGTCTCATTTAACATTCAGCGTCAATTGATATTGCAGAGTCTAAAAACTTGATTTAAATATGGTGCTAAGGCGACGACAAAAGTGGAACCATGAAAACTATTTATCATTCTATACTGATAAATAAATTTATGATTTTAATTCGAATACGTACATAATTTAACATTGACACTTACCTACATATATTTTTTTTTTATTTTAAAATCGATTCAAGTGAACAGTTTTTATGGAATGAAGGGGTTTGAAACATAAACTAAAATTATAAAACTTTTGGTATATTATTGATACTTATAACAATAATGAAATTATAACTAAAGTTAGTCCCCTATATTTATATACATAAATAAAGTAATGAAGTATGTAGTTCCGAGGTTTCCTAAGAAAATGTTCATGTAATTCACTAGACTATTGATTCATTTGTCGTTTTGGTTTAAATTATTTCATGGCTTAAATCGATTTGAATTTATACCAAAAATCTAATATGTTGTGTGTACTTTACCGTATGTAGATATTTAAAAAAAGTAATTATTATTAGTTATTGAACAATGCACCGTATAAATTCATTGGAATTATTTGAAAGCAATCGATTATTTCAGGGGTTGAATCTAAACATTCGGTTCACCTGAAGGTTTTTTATCATTCATCTCAATAAATATAGATATTTTTTACCAATAATTACCGCTGTTTAATCATCAGTTAACATCAATTAATCAACAAATTCAATCCCAATGGTTCATTCTATGATTTTTTATAGAAACAGAGAAGATTGTCATAAAGTCAACGACGACCTCGTATAATAAATGTGTGTGTCACGCAGCTGGACTATTTTGACTTGTACCTGTAAGATGTAATATAAGTGACTGTGACTTATGTTGTAATTTAAGTTATGACAATTTGCATAGCAGATATTGGTTCATGCACCTATATATCAATGAAAATCCTAAAAACGACCTGATAGGTCCATCCTACGATATCATGGGAAAAGTTGAATGAATATCTAAAACTATACATGAAAATTCACAAAATGCAATATACTGAATACTCAAAATTTTATTCTTTATTGATACCAATCTATCTAGATACTTATTACTTAGAGAACGACACTAGATACTTATTAATATCTCCTTTTGTTAACCGACTGTATTTCTTTAAATAACGGTAAAATTGTATCAGGACAATAATGTATGTTCTTCCTTTTTTTAATTTTACATTTTCTCTTTTTTCACGTGAATAAGAATATATTACTCAATTGTAACTTCTTCTTACCAAGAGGGGGAGCCAGGAAGCTCATAGCACAGGGTAACCTAGTTTGGGCTCCTGTCTCCCATAACTAAATTTACCTATCTGTTTATGACAAAAAGATGTTGTATTGTTTTTTAAGTGTGGGAGAAAAAAAAACAAATTTTATTATTATTATTATTATTATTAATGATTTCTTAAGAATAGACTGCCTCTTCTAAGAACAACAAAATTTCGCACTATCTTCAAAGTGGAATCAATTCTTATAACGAAAGTCATTAAAAATACACCAAATAGTTCTAGAGGGAAGTCACGGCTAAAACTATAGGACGAGTAACTGAACTTGTGTATCTACGTGACTTGTAATCGTTGTGCTACGTGGTATAAACGTATTTAAACAGAAAGCGATGATGATAAAATAATTGTAGCGTTGAAGACATGCTTTATCTTTCTCTCAGAAAATTTCACGAATCGCAATTCTGAAAGATAGTATATAACTTTGAATAATTATAACAGCTTTTTACTTCACTTTACTTAAACCCTTAGATATCCCCACCATATTGTAGGTGTCCATGATTTCATCATTAAATAGTTACAAGTTGATATTTCTAAGCCTAATTTATGATTATTCATCCTTTTATATTTGGTTCAACCTCAATATTTGTTATAGAGAAATTGTAATGATTTTGCGTCGTCTTATTTTATGTTTTATGGTACGAAGGCGGCGCGGGCGGCGGCGGCTTGCTTGATATCATACGTTCTCGTATCAACGACTTGTGTGCCTACGTAGCTAAGATATGGCCAAGTGACGGAGGGAAAGCTGGATTAAAAATTAATTTAGGCGCTTTCATGTTCGCCGATAATCCAGACTTTATCAAGATATCAAATCATGAGGATTAAACCCACCTAGTTAAATAGAATGCACATGATAACAACTGATTACCTGCTTAGCACGTTTAAAATGTATTTTGACTGTTCTTTAAGTATTAAATAAAAGAAATAGGTAGATTATCATTTTATTAGAATGATATGAAATACGATATTTTTTCTCAATGTTTATCTTCATTACATCTATTACATTTAACAGGTATACACTATTTGTGATGAGTCATTATTGGCTGGATACAAATATTTCCGGAGTATGAGTTGCTGTAATCGTTTGCTTTGTTTAATGACTTGTCTAATGATTCAATGCAATGAGTTACTGTACCGGCTATGTTGACTGTATCCACCAGTTAGGCGTGACGTGTTAACGACCTGTGAGACTGCTGTCAAAGGGCAAACAAACTTAGGAAAAGGGTAAACAAGTGGAGCTGTGTTTACCATAAGCCGGGCCTCTGTGTGGTGATCATAGCACGACGCGGTGGTCGGGTCTTCTACGCCACGTCTCGTCGCGTCGGCAGAACTGTTTACTCATAGCCACGGCTTTGATTATCCATTCTCAGATGAGTCGGATAAGATTCGTTGTGAGAATAGTCTAGAATTATCGTATCAAATTATTTGCCAGGAGGACTATCTATCCGTCTTATACCTATATTTTATGCCATCATAAAATTCATATTAAATTTATATTTGATAATAAAGAACAATGACGAGTTTATTAACAAAGGTTGTTTGCAGCATTCAGTAATTTGTGTTAGGAATGAACAGGATGGATTGCAGTTTTGTATACCAAGACATGAAGCAAGACTTGGTTGTCATCTTAGAAAAATACACTAAAATACGAGAGATTCCCGCTCCAAAAAGGGTTTAATTTATAATTTTTCCCAATAAAATAAAGGTAGGTCTATAAGCAGGCCGCAAGCCGGCTCCGACCCCGACCAAATTTCTATCTAAGTATGTATCTGAAAAGTTGTATGTGCAGTATATCAGTTAACTGTTTACCATAGTACAGTACAAGCTCTGCTTAATTTGGGTGGTGTAAATAATTTCTCAGGATATTTAATTATTTGATGGACAGCGATTACCCAATCGAAGGATAACCTTGAACTCGCTGTTTCTTTAATGAGTGTACAAAAACTACACTTACCTAATTGAATGAAAAATCAGCCCTTCAACATTCGAAAAAAAATGGATCTACTATTTCAATGAATTACATCTACTGCAGGAGCTACCTCCAAATCAACGATGTATGGTGGGCGGCAATCTACGTTCCGCGGCGCCTTTGATCTTGCTCTCAAAATGCCCTCAATAAGCATTGGTTTACACAGCAATTAGCGCATTCACATTCTTACGGCACCTACTGCCTTACAAATATAGGGTTGACACAGGCATGGGATTTGAAATTAATGGTTGCATTGCATACATGAATAATTTTTCAAGTTCAAAAGGTCACTACAGTTGTTTTAAAATTGTGTACCAGCGACGGAACAAAGACAATGTGGTCTGTGGTAAATGATCGCTTATTATTTTTGGGTAAATTGAGAAAAATGTCTTAAAAACAACGATTCTATGAATCTTACTGTTTACTGAATTATGATAGCTCTGATGGGAGAGTAGTTTGAGATATGAAAATTATTGAATTATCTACATTTAGTTACCATATTAACATTAAAGAGAAATAACTTCATTTTACCCAACCACAGTATGTAGGAATAACTATGAATCAAGTTTAACCTGTGTCTCTCACAGATATTTTGGAAAAAAGTTAGATTGGAGTTAAATATTTATGAAATTTAGGTACTTTCAACTCAGGCACAATACACCATCAGTTATTGTAAAACTAGACTCCACTTTTACGACGGGTTTTACTCGCATTACAAATAGAATCAACCAATGGACAAATTTTAGATAAAAAAAATATTTAAAAAAAAACATTTTAATAAAAGTATTTTAACTCTGAGTATGATTTATCTTTTATTGGCTATATGCCGTCATTTAATGACGTACTTTCACACGTATTAAGCTAACGTCTAAAATATCGAATATAATCCGAAATTACAGCAAACATATTCTCACTAATCAATTACGTTCATTAAAATATTATGTTCGTTTATAACGAAGGTACTGTTAGAAAAGTTGCTTCAAAAATTATTGTTATAAATATTAAACTTTTTCATCGTTCAACCCTATATTTTCTAAATATTGACTGCTCTGTTTAGTACTAAGACGAATTATGACTCTAATTTAAAACAATGCAATGTATACCCATTTCCTACACACTTCCGGTGGACGAAATAATGTGACAATATTTCCTTTTTTTTTAATTAGGTAAAAATACCTACAAGTTGCTCTAAGAAAGTGCCACAAAAAACACATGATGAGTGTCACTATTTTATTCGAAAAAAGAACCCATTTTTAATTATGTTGAGCTGTCCCCGCGGTTCCACCCGCGTTTATCGATATCATATATAGCCTATAACAATCTGGCAAAAACCGCGTCGAATGGCAGCAGTCCCATCTCGATATGATCAGTAGTTTTGAGGTGATGGTGCGTCAAAGAAATCCTATTTTGCTTATATATAGATAAATCCTTGTGACCTTAGCTCCCATTATAAATCGCACTACGTACCAAAAGACCTCAACGAAATGATATTGCAATATTTGAAAATATTTCAAAGTATTTGATTTACGTACATTTTTTTAATATGATTTGCATATGATTATGGTAACTAATATAAATTCTGCATTAGTGTGGGTTACCGTACTAACTGATGAATAGTAAATAATAAACTGATGGGCTTCTATGAACTGATATTATTACGTACTATGTAAACAATTTTATAGTGAGTTTAGTGCCATCATAAAAAAAAAGATATTTCAATAAAAATGTATAATATTAAATAAAAAAATCGTACACAAAATCAATAGTAGCCATTAAATAGTTGGTGTCAGTCCTATTAAACGTAAAATTAATTGTAAAAATATATTGGAATAGTTATATCACTACATAGTATAAAACAAAGTCGCTTCCTCTGTCCCTATATCCCTATGCATGCTTAAATCTTTAAAACTCCGCAACGGATTTTGATGCGGTTTTTTTTAATAGATAGAGTGATTGAAGAGGAAGGTTTATATGTATTAGTATCTACATTTCACCAGAGCGAAGCCGGGGCGGGTCGCTAGTTATTTATATATAAAAGAAATATACCAGGTAGATTGATTAACATGGATTTATTTAGTTTATCAAATGTGTATCGTGATAGTGCGTACATGACTATAACAACTTCTGTGATCACAAACCCTTCCAAACATCAACACAACATTATTACAACAAGCACAAATTTACAAATCTCGCATTTAATACATTGTACAATTTTGTAAACAGATTTTCAACTATTGATAACTATTGTATAAATAGTGTAGATACTGAACAAAATACTGTTAGCACCACAATTACCCAATAAATAGGTATCACAAAACAAAAAGACAAACAATAATCTCAATATCATGGACTGGGAATTGGAATCAATAAATAAAAATAATTGTAACACATAACTCAATCGGATTGTGGTAATCACTACATAGTATAAAACAAAGTCGCTTTCTCTGTCCCTATATCCCTATGTGTGCTTAAATCTTTAAAACTACGCAACGGATTTTGATGCGGTTTTTTTAATAGATAGACTGATTGAAGAGAAAGGTTTTTATGTATCTCACGGGAACGCGGGTAAAACCGCGGGGGACAGCTAGTTATTACATAATAATAATACCCCTCAACAATTTACCCTCAAATATGATTCTTTGAGTTAAACAGTTTGTGATTTGAGTGAATGTGCTACAGAAACTGGAATTAGAAATATTAAATCTAGGATTTAAGCTATTATTTACAGAACAATTTATAACTAGGAATAATCTCAATCAACATAAAAAATTATAAGCGAATATATCTCAATGCTGCAAATAAATTCACACTTATAATCTTTTTGATGTCGCTCAAGTACATTATGAGATTCTCGATGAAATTTGATTCGGTATAAATATATCATTTGCATCAATGACTAAATTTTGACAGCAAAGAACACCCATGTTCTTTTCAACGAAATGTATTAGTAACGAAATAACCAATTCACATGTTTTGTGAACCTTCTTATTTCTAGAAAACATTTGCAGCATTGAGATATATTATATAATTTGCTTGAAATAATCACTTTCAATAATTAGTTACTTTATTATAATAATATAAAAATATAGGTTTATCTATATTTACAATCGAATGACAAAATTCAATGCATTAGAATAATCCGTACCGTACCTTAAAAGTACTAAAGTAAAAAAGCTATATATAAGGCGTGAACACTTAAGGTACCTAATATTAGCACAAAATCAAGGCTAAAAAGAGCATTTTATTTTGGAATAGAAATATTTTTAATGGTTTAAAACTATCTTTAACTAGTTTTTTAACACCCTCATTAAAAAAAACCTCGATTCCAAAATACTGTACATATAATATAAGTGTTTACGCTCACAGCTATTAGACACCTACCGAAGTAGCACCTAAGAGTATTATGATAAATATATAATTTACAGGACGATTAATTTCGACACGCATTTACCATACTCCCAAGATTGCACTAAAATTATCACACTTTTCAAGGACATGTTGAAGTAGATAATATAGTAGCACTTAAAATGTCACCCTTGTCGGGGGATGGTTCCTGAGGAACCAAGTCTTAAAAACCACCACATAAGAGTCACTATGCAAAGTTATCACTGTGCGCACAATAGTCTTGTTGCTGCTGTGGTCACAGGAGCGGCACGGGAGGGACACCGGGCACTAGCGGCTCCGGCACACCCTGTAACACCCCTTGATGGTAATGGTGATGGTGCATCATACCGTTCATCATCTGTTGGTGATGTAACATGGTAGCATGGTGCAGTTGCGCGTGTTGAAGCGACGCGTGGTCGCCCTTCTCCTTCATAACGACTTCTTCACGTTTTTTCACCTGTTTCCGCTCCTTGGCTCGTCGGTTTTGGAACCATATTTTTACCTGTAGCAAAAAAATATGTTTATTTACCATAACATTTGTAACACGATAGGAGAACCTAACCTATATGGTAAGACTAGGAACAATAATTATAGTTAGAACATTTATTACTTATTATTGTTTCCATATCAAAACATCATCAAGAGTATAGATAAACTGTTACCTGTCTCTCCGATAGGCCGAGGGTTGCAGCGAGTTCGGCCTTACGTCGGATGGTGATGTACCGGCTGTAATGGAACTCCTTCTCCAACTCCAACCGCTGGTGATCACTGTATACCACACGGTATTTGTCCTTTGTCCGTGTTTTACCTTCAACAATAGAATTTTTACATAAATTCTCAAGATTAAGCAACACTTCTTTTTTCGTAAAGTATTTATAGTTTATGTGCTTGGTTACTATTTTGAAAGTGAAACTGTTCTATTCCAAAAACCTAGTCTGGACTAGATTTGAGTAGGCACACATTCTGTGAAAAAATAGCACCTTTGGCAACATTTTTAAAAGAAACAATCGCACGCACATTTATGAGAGGAAATATGTTTCCACTGAGATCGATAAGAAACATTTCGGGTGACTTTACTACAACGATAATTTGTCGGTAAACCGCCTGAGAAGTCTTTTATATTCTCGTAACGAGACTCGTACTCGTCTCTGGATTACATAGGGAGAATTGTGAGGGAGGAAATCCCTTGGGCTCGATAAGGTAAATCCTGGCGGTGAGCTTCAAAAGCGCCGTGTGCCCACGACTTAACATGTAGCTTTAGTTTAGACCACACCTAACGTTCGTCAAATGAAACACTAACATTATATTATTTTGCTTTGAAATCAAGAATTAATATCATTTAATCCATAATCAATCTTCTTGAAAGAAAACTTACTGATATAGATTAAAATATTAATAAGGCTCATTGCGGTGTAATATTTCCTACTTGTTAAGTGAACTTACCTACATACATTTCTGATACCTACTATGACACAGTATTTATCTATTTTTGTTATATTAAAAAATAATATGTACCTATTTTGAATTTCATTTTTATTATTTTTTAGACAGGCCAGTTGGCTTGGTGGTTAGAGACCCTGACTGCCAAGCCGAAGGTCGCGGGTTCGATTCCCACCCAGGACAAACATTTGTGTGCATGAACATGACTGTTTGTTCTGTGTCTGGATGTAAATATCTATTTAAGTATGTGTTTCGAAATAAACAACAGAATATGTAGTATATCAGTTATCTGGTTTCCATAGTACAAGCTCCGCTTAGTTTGGGACCAGATGGCCTTGTTTAAAGAATGTCCCGGGATATTTTATTTAATTATTTCAATGAAGAAACATAAATATTTCTAGTTAAAATTATTATCAGCGCTGTAACTGGAAAAACCATTAAGTTTCAAAATATGATGATGCTTCCAAGTAGGTATGCAAGTTTGGTACGAAACGTGTAAGTACCTACCGAGTTACCATAGCTTAAAAAGCCATTACAGTTAATTTTTTACGATTCTCTTGTATACAGACAGATAAAACTAAATCTGTATCATAATAGGGAATTCCTTGGGATTTTAAACATCTTGTCGAAAATGTAATGTAATTTTTGTTTACAATTGTTATCTGTGGTGTAGATGTCTTCACGCGTAAAATTACCGAGACACATATCTATGTACATAATACTAAGACAGAGGTGAGGTGACTGCTTGTGTTGTGTACCCACTCGGAGTGTGTAAATATACCATATCTGGGTATTAAGAACTTCATAAATTATGTTTGTCACATGCAAGAAAACCGTAGTGGAATTAGATTTTTCACTTAATATTCATTCTTGATGATTATTTTGCCTTTACAAACCTATTATCTGCTAGTGCTAATATTAGAACTGAGGTAATTATCTTTTAATTGTCCCAATAAATCGTTTTAGTAAACATTGAAATCAAATAGTCACAGAAATAACGTGTTACACGAAGTAGGTACTTCATGGATTGTTTACCATTTGTTTCTTGAACCGAGTGCTCTTTCTGAAATTTTAAATTATCGATATAGGAAAAAGTATCTTATGAACAATACAACAAATTATGGTATTTTTCTTCTGTGGTTAGGTAAAAGGTAGGCTTTGATACTGAAATAAAACAAATACAAGAAAACAATGGTAGATAAGCAGTTAGATAAAATTACCTCAAAATAATTAAGTCAATTTGGTATTGCGCAGTTTGGTTTCGTAAACAGCTACAGTATTGCTTAATAGTCGTTATTACTCGTTATACATCAGTTGAATTTAATGTAACTAAGTATTCTTTAAAGTTTTGGATTATATGGTTTTCTCATGGGTGTCATTGTCAGAACTGGACCGATTGGACCAATGGAAATGGGGCCATTCGGGAAGCACGAGCTTTCAAATAAAAAAAGAATCATTAAAATCGCTTCGTTCAGTCCAAAGTTATGAGGTAACAAACATAAAAAAAAAATTCACACGAATTGAGAACCTCCTCCTTTTTTTGAAATCGGTTAAAAAATAATGTTATTGAATCATTTGACATTTACGAATACAAATAAATTGCAGTCATGCTGTATGATTTTTATCGGAGTCGTAGCGTCCCGTCAATATTTTGAAAATTTACAAAGATGCCAAATTATATACCAAATTTTATTCCAAACAAGCAAAATTTCTAATTCATTGGGAATAAATTATGAATTTAATGATTTGACTATTCTATTTAGTAATCTATAGGTAACGGCTCCCGAATCGTGTTACATTTACGAGTACAAATAGATTTCAGTCAATCTACATCTACAATAATATTATAAAGTGGAAAATTTGTATTTTTGTGTCTGTGTATGTTTGTAAATCATGAAACTTTGTACACATATTCTTGGAGGTATTAGAAGTAACATAGGATACTTTTTGTGCCGGGAAAATGTTATATCCCTCGGGAACGCGGGTGAAACCGCGGGGGATTTATTAAAATTACACCAAATAATATACCCAGTTTAAAAACATAGAAGCAAAATTTCAAATTGACTAGGAATTAATTATGAATCTATATTAAATTTGCATTACACGAAGATAGACAACAAAGAAGCATATCAAATCAGAAGCAATAAAAAATACCGCTATAATAAACAGGAAAGGTCACCGCACTACAAAAATAATATAGTGGATGTGTATTTTATCAACATATATTAACTCTTTGAAGTGGTTGAATGACAGAAATTATGACTTAAATAAATTTCCTGTTAGGGAAGCAAACAATCGGAGTCGGCGAGGAACTAAAGGTAAACAGATGTGCTCTATCTATGTGTTATAGGCGAAGTTAGATGTAGCATTTGATAGCAGGCGCTAATTTTCGAGCAAATAGCAGCGGAGAATGCGCCACAGTATACATACATATGTATGTGTGAGCGCCTTTACGTATCGCCATCCTAGTTATAGCATTATCGAAGACAGACAAATTCAGTATATGGATATTTCGAGTAGAATTATAATTTAATTTTGTCAACATGAACAAAACAATATACAATCATGTGTTTTCTATAAAACGTCGTCAAAGCTAGCCAATATTAAGACAGCAAAGCAATATTATCTATCGTTCAAAATGTAAAGTTTTAAAAGTACGAAATAAAAAAAAGGAATTCATATTTGTAAGGCGCAAACATTACGGGCGGGCGCGGCGCGGCGGCTGGGCGGCGGCGGCGGCGACGGCGTTGGATACTGTTTAGTCAGTTATCATGGACAAATAGCTAGATACTCTGATAGTTCCACTGCCATGTATGTCAGGGTATGCCGATACGAATTATGCAGAAGTTTTATGTTACATACATACTCGTATATCTCATATAGAAATAGGCAAAATATACTCAAATGATTACCTTTTATTATTCGTATAACAAGATCTGAAACGACTGTAATTTATAGATATATTTTATCAGCCACTACTATTTCTATACAGTCATTCCTTTCATACGATTGTGGTAGAAACAAATCTTGGCCGAGGTTCATAATAACTGCAGACAAAAATATTTAATTAGCACTCTAGAAAATTAAGCAATTGCTATTGGCTCTGGTAATTAACAAGTAGATACTAGGTACTCATATTTCCCACGATAAATCACTTTAGTACAAAGCAATAAATAACTTACGTAGCTATAAAGATATTTGTTAAAATTCTGCTGCAACTTAACGTATATTATTTGATATTACAATATTATAGTAATTATGATAACGCGCACTCATTCATACCCGTTTGAAGATAAAACGGTATCACGACGCGAGTCTAAAAATTATGAAGTCCAAATTGCTAAATGATGAACCGTACTGATTGTTGTATTCTATGCACAAAGTCTGCGATTTTTTTCCCACCTGCTTACATTGTATGTGTAATTTGTTATTTTTTTACTTTGAAATAAATGATTTAAAAAAAAAAAACAATATCACCAGTCACCTAGTTAACATTATTTTTACATTAGATTTGACTTGAAACAATGAAAAGTTTTACAGACATTTCCTAAGGGAGATTTTAAAAACCAATCTTAAAAAACTTAATAATAGTTAGACCCGGCACACTTATCGCCCCCAAAATATATCTCAATAAAATATGTAATTTAATGATTACACGTGTATCACTTATCGATTACTGTAGATTGATTGTCGAACATGTACTTAAGAGCGAATTGTGAAAGGGAAACCATTAATCGGCTAGTTATCAGCTATGCTTGCTGCTTTGTCGGCCTGCCGAAATCCCGCTTTCAGTTAACGCGCGATAATCGCAACTAGCTCGTGATAGCGGTCCCTTTGAACATGTTGACTCAACCGTACGTCTTATCGCACGGTTACCGTCTTGTAAACGCATGTAATGTGTTTTTGATAGACGAGGGAGCGGTCGGTATTGACAACACACTGATATAAACCACTTTGAGAGTCTATCTTAATACTCCTCAAGATGAAATCGATCTTCGATGTCAAGTGTCTGTGGTTTCAATGATTGAGATTACTGAACTAAGAGTGTTCTTAATAAAATTCAAAAATCCTGGAATCTTCTTTGCACACAGCCATCTGATCCCAAACTAAGCAGGGCTTGTACTATGGTACGGAAACCAGATGACTGATAATACTTTTCTTTTTTAAGTATGTTCTTATATAAATATTCACACCCAGGCACAGAACAAACAAACATGCACAATGTTTATCCTGGATGGGAATCGGGCTCACGACCTGAGGCGAGGCAGTCAGGGTCTTAAGAACTACATAAATGTGAAGATATAGCGAGAAGGTACCTATAATCCTGAAAAACTCCCAGGAGAGACGTAGGCTCGGTCTTGGCGCTAAAGGGCCACGGGTGGCAGGTCATAAAGCAGCGATGTACTGCTATACTTAAAGCTTCTGGTCCCATTGATCAGTTTTATTAAGTATCAATATTAATAAACAAAACAAACTTAACAAATATTAATAAACAAGAGAAACAAAACAAAAAATAATGTGTCGTAAAGACACACGAAAGAAGTAAAACTTTTACATTACAATTTTTTTATTATATCACTTTTGAATAGTATAGACACTGTGTTTACCCCCACCACTTTTCCTCACACAAAAAGGTTGCGGATCGGAATTTCAGAAGTTTAACGTCAAAAATCTACAGCTGATTGTTGATCAAAATATGAAACATACTAGCCAATGCCTAAATTTACCAACATAAATGATAGATTGTTTTCACGATGGTTCCAACGTCACCGTAACGTATAGGCATCGATCTATTATTTCTGTCTCTTATTAACACTCATTCATTAACAGCATCGCACTGCGTGACATCATTCGAAAGAAAATATTTAGTTGCGAACGAACAAAAAGTCGATTAGTTACGAACGCAAACAATAAATAATAATCGGCTACTACTGACGGCTTCTGGATTTTTTTGGGACTCCCCGTGGTGAATACACCACGTGAATTAGTGACTGCCTTCAACACTATCTCCAATCATCGTTCCGCTCTCTTTTACGCTTTGAACAATGCATTGATTTCTGGATTGGCACCCATTTCGAACCATCCATCTTAGTGAGCGTGAAATGTCGTCACAACTCTCCCGCCATACGTATTATCGTACGGGATTGGTGAATGTAGACAAATAAAGATTTATTTCCCCGAATGTCCCCAGGTTTGTGCAAACACGACATGAAGATAAATAGAGGTAGACGGTTTGTACACAAAAAGCCGGTTGGGAAGGACATTGTGGACATAACGAACAACACAAATACTTAGTTTTAGGTACATGTGTAAACCTCACATTGTGTTGATGTCACATAACAAAATACATGGTTTGACCGCATGCTAATTTGAGATATTTTTGATAGTAATAAAGTTGAGATAATCTGAAGTATAGAATGTTAAAAAGTCGCAAGTGTAGTCGTAAGGTATTCAAGGAATGTTCTTATATAGAATTTTATTGGTAAGGTTCTCATAGATACACAATACCTATTTGAAAAATCTGTCAACGAGACTGTCTTGTACTGAGGTAGAATACCTAAGGTTCTGAGCCTCATTTAGCAAATCGAAAATTAGAGAAGCGTGAATAACCGAAAATTAAGGTACACGCCGATGTGTGTGTTTGTCGGTAAGTCGGTGGGTAGGTATACAAAATTTAAGTTTAATTGAGGTGGCTTACACTGACGATGGCGTGGGTCGACCGCACACGTACAACAAATTCTACATAATATGTTATCGCTATACTGAACAAAAACCAGTTTAAATATTTATTTTATTGTTTCTATCTAAGCCCCAAAGTACAAAACAAAACAAGTTATTGGTAAGTCGAGTTGCACTAACTTCAAATAAAGTACAATATTATCTACACGCTACCAGCCACTATGCGGAGTAAGTTGGCAAAGATTTAACTTGTTCGGTACGTCCCGAGGGCGCAGTTGGCAGTGATTGTCGCCGGGAGCATCCCCCGCTATCCCGGCCCCAGGATCCAACCCCGGGATTAATTGCTCACACCATGCACTCCCTCCCAAGGCACGCGTTAACACAGTGCCGTTTCAGTAAATGCAAAATGACACCTAATGTTATGCTCAATGATAATTGCAAAAACTTGTCACAATTATTCTAGCGGGGGTTATACAAATCGCAAATGATTTGCTGCATATTTGCAAGGGGATGCTGATGTCCTTTTTATGCATATGTTACAATGTTACTCAAATTTGCTCGTTTGTATGATAAAGCGGCTCTTTTTATCGGTTAATGAACGCGTCGCTCTTATGTATGAGTATTATTAGGTATACCTACCTACCTTCCATGGATGGTGTACCTAATATTTCAAAGTTTCAGCGCCAATGTACACATTTATTAGTTAAATTATGAGTAACCGTGCTGTTTTTGTTAGGGCTGCCAAATAATATTTTTTTATGCCGGATTTGAAGGCACCAAGACATTTCGGCTTAAAACCTGGATGAATTTTATGAGCAGTAGTTAGTTGTACTTACTGAAAACCAAGGTACTGATAATCAATGAAACATTCACCAGATAAAATATTTTTTAGAGTACTCAATTTAATTGCATTAAAGATGAAATGAAGTAAATTATTATGTATCTATTAGGAAATTGTATATCTTTAGTATATTTTTCAATCTCACCAATATCCCAGAAGATTTGTGGTCGAGTTAACAAATAATTATCAAATAAATAACAGTTCATATCTATGTTGTAGGAGATGTCCTTTTTGAAATATTTGAGCTACTACGTGATGAAGTTGTCGTCTTTTTGAGTGAAAGCAATATTTTTAAGTCAAGTAACGGCCCCAGTAATAAAACAACGGGAGAGAGTTGTAGCGCGCGAATTTTCTAACACAGGGCCTTAAGAAGACGCTACTTAAACACTTTCCAGGACACCCATATCAGCAAAGCACAACGTATCCTGGGCAAACCGAACGGTGGTCAACCATAGTGTTTTGAAAGTCTGTCATAAGCTATGAATAGTATTTGGTTAAACTAAACGGCAGATCAAAATAAAATGAACTCAAACATGAATCAAGCAAGTAGTACACCAAATTAAAATCCAATCACCCGACTAAATCGAATATGTCGACTTGAGTTGGAGATTATGTTAATGGATATTTTACACTTAGCGAATACTATTTTTGCCCGGACCATTCAAGATATACAACCATAAACAGCATCCGCTAAGTGCACGGACTACTTCAGAAGGTAATGAAACTATATTGGAACTATTAGGGAAAACTTCCTTAATAAGATGGTGGGCTATGCATAATTATAACAACCAGACATCTACAACGATAGAAGCTCTAGCGCTCCGCTCAGGATAGCCAGAAGCACGGATATTATTAATACTAATCTTCCTGCCTTCCTGCTTAGTTTGGGATCGAATGCCGTGTGTAAAGAATATCCGAGGATAAATACTTATTTATTTATGAACTTAGCCCTTTATTGTGTATGTATAGTATCAAATGGGGTAGTAGAAAAGATTTGTTCTAGTTTGGTTGGCGTTCAGCTAGTTTCAAGCTCAAATATATAATATATATATATAATTTTACAGGTTAAATTACCATAGACTGATTAACACAGCAATCTGTCATGGACATTTAGCTGCTTCTTAATGTACGTAATGTTCTTAATGTCTTCTTACTGTCTTAACTTCGTCTGTATTTTGTTGCTTTCAGCAATGAGGAATTGTCTGTTGAACACTCACACGATTATTTGGGGAATCGGTTTATAAGGTTCTTGTCGCTATTCCTCTTCAACCTTGTGTAATTAAAACTTCCGTAAGCCTATAATTTGACAGCTAGAGCATTAATATGTACTGTTTTTATTATTTTTGGAGTTTAGGTAACGGGCTGCGATTTGTCTTTTCTCAGTGTTAAACCTCAGATCGTGCAAGATATATTTGTTGTAGATACATTTTGGGATGTTGAACATGAATCTGATGCCTTTGGTCTTAAACCTTTCCAAGATTTTTATATCGCTATAAATTTTTCCCCAGAACATTATTTCGTGTCTCCAAACCGGCTTCAATATAGGTTTGTAGATTCGTCAAGATGTCGATAGTCATTTTGCTTTCATTCATTGTTGATTGTCATTCAGCCAATACAGGCATCTAAGTTTTTGTATCTAAATATTTTATCTTCCTCATAATATGTGTATGCCACGTCAGACTTCTTTATGGATGCATGCCTAGGTATTTCGCGATTAAGTCGTGTGAATTTGTCCTCCGTACAGTGTGACTGGTGGACCTAGGATGAAAGTTACATGAAGTTATTTGCTTTGACTAGGCTTTAGACTCCATATCTTCAAACATTTTTCAATCTGCGTTTTTCTGTAGCCTGATGCGATTCCTAGTGGGCGGTTTATTACAGTATCATCGGCATTTTGGGATTATCATTATTTATTCAGAAAAATTACTAACATCGCATAAGGCAGGGAAGTAACGAACCTCGATCAACTCACCATCTTTATTCATAAAAAGAGATGTTTGTATATTTGTTTCTACGCTATGCATTCTTGGGCTGATTAATGAACGCCCGAAAATGTTCCTGATACAAAAAAAGAAGATATCAACGCATGGCGGGAACAGCTACTATATGCCTTTATACATAAACCTGTAGGTTTGTATGTGCCTATGACTTCTTAAACTATTAATCCGATAGTGATGAAACTTTGAAACTAAAAAACAATTAAATGTCGCATAACAAGGCATGCCGGGAATAGCTAGGTACTCCTAATATAAAAAACCAAAAATGAACCCGCCTTCAAACCCAAATAACCAATCAACGCATTATGTTTATGATTGTAAAGGTCTAAATCTGTTCCATATCCTGAGGAGGGTTCCGGGCAGTCATCTTCAAGTGTTGACCGGAGACTGCTACGAAGATGCAAGCTTTTGGTACCAGTCTTATATACCACGAGCCTTAACAACTTCGCCTCTGAGGGTCAACAACGCACTGGCGGTGACCTTCTGATGATCGATACTGCAAACGTCTTTATGGGGCGGTGGCCACTAACTATAAGGTGGAGGTGATGAGAAATATGTCATCTCATTTGCTGTATTTCGAGTCTTAGAGGCTTTACAACAAAACCGAACCAAAATAACAGCAAAGATAATCCTAAAACCATAATTTGATTCGATCAACTTGAAACCATTTTCAAATAACAAGGAAACTTCGCTAAAAAAGTTGATTTACAACACGTCTTTTGGTTATTAGACAAAACCTGTTATTACCGACAGATTAATCAAGAACGCAAATCCTAAGATAAATCAACACTATTAACCGCTATTAATAATTGTACTTCCTTACCTTCATACAGGCGGTAGGTATTTAGGTTATTAGTATAGGTAAAAACTATCCATTTCCTAGGAAAGCCATAGAATAATAGCGTTATTTTATTAATTCCCATTAATGTCCATTACAAATTAATTATAACTAATGAATATTTAGCCGCCTAGTATTAAACTGCTATTATAACAACATTGCAAGCACAAAAAACTGAACTAATTAATCCAATTGCCAAAATAGTTTCTACGGCTAAGTATGACATAATTTACGTGCGAATAGACAGAATCATAATAACATTTATTTCAGTGGAGAAAATTCAAATAATTAGCAATCTTATACTATTTTAATAACGCGAAGGGCAAGAAAATCCGCGTTTGTCTTGCGTGTGCAGCCCCCTTATTCTGCTAATACAAACTTCGTCGGCGAGCCGCTCCACGGAGAGCTTACCTCTCACGTGATTAGTAGTATTAGCGTAGTAAGCGACAGGGACAGAGCATAGAGGCCGCGACGAAACATCCTCGAGTTAGTGTAATTTTCCTTGAAGTATCGAGCCCCTGGTGTAAATTGAAATAACCATTGTTTTAACACGATTTTAATACACATCTCCAGTAATAAACTATCGTAAAGGCGGATTTAACTGGATCAAACTAAAACGACATTATTCTCTTATCATCTTATTATAATAGAGATGTACACATCGATTAATCTGTTTTAGGGATTCATGATTGTTTTTATCGACTAAAAGAATGGTGTAAGTTCACAATTCTATCATCAAAATCTAAACTGCTTCTGAATCTAATATTTCATGTCGAATATTTTTCCTTGAATTCTTATTCTGTTCGGTGACAAATCTTGGACACAAAGACACATCCACAGAAAAATTTACTTACCTTTAAAAATGGATTTGGAATCTGTTTTTGTTTTTTTGTTAAAAATATATTTTAGAACGTGTTTCTAATCGATGAAATCAACGATTTTGGTGGGTCTCGTATAATTTTAATTATCTAAACAAAAGTGAACAGGTCCTATACGGTAAATGGCGTGAGTGAGCAGTTTACATATTAGGTCATAGTTATTAATTTCGCGTGTGCGGTGCTGTTGACAACAATTATACCCACCTACCAACATCCTATCTACTGCAAAAAAACGTGAAATGCTTATTTTTAAACTTTTACACGGTCTTCTCTTCAGACACGGTGAATAATTTCCAATAATTATTTAATCGATGTGCGACACTGTTTACATTTTGTTGCGTGCGTGATTGTTTGTAACGGAACATTTCGAATTTAACCGGTTAGGTATTTCATGGTAAACTCAGGCCACCACCATACATTTTTTTTGAACATGTCAGACAGGAGTAGAGGTCAATGTCATTTAAATCTATAAACACGCGAAAGTTGCAGTAGCAACTAGGTACCTACCAACTAAGCAAATAAGGTTGAGACGTAAAGCATTTGAATTCCACGGATAAGTAAAGTAAGTTATGTTAGTACCATAATGAAACCTGCAAATGATTAATTTACTTTTTCTTTGGTCATTTTTTTTTTATTTAAGTAGGAAAAACTAACATGCTTGTCAGATGAATACCTGCGTAGGCATACCTTCATGCTTATAGCGAGGCTAACATACGTAGAAATGCGTGTCTAACCAACCATAATGTTGTAATTTACGTAAGATGAACCGAAAGCTCAAGGCTTAGTTGTTTGAAACCTTTTCGAACCTACGACCTTCGCCGCTGCTTTGGACATCACATGTAGGTACTTGTGTCAGTATCTTGAAGACATAGGTAAGTAGGTATCTCTAGTAGCGTCTTTTCAAAACCTAAGTAAGGTAGTAGGTTCGTGAAGCAGAACTAAATTCTAAGGAGACCTACTCAAAAATAACGAAATCTTAAATAATTTGCATACATTGCAATCACTGTATTATATAGTAGCACCGCTACTTACGTTATAAAGGTAAATTTACATGATGTTGGGTATCATGTTATTTTGTATAAAATTTATGTCATATAATATATGGAGAATAGATAGTATCCTACGATACCTACGACTCTAATCCTATGAATTTGATCAATGTATTAATGATCATTCAATTTACTAGCTACCCGTTCCAGCTATCAGTGGGAATAAATCATATTTCCAAGTTTCTCAACAAAATTCTTATATTGTTAGTGCCTACCTGGCTACCGGGTTATTATAATAAATAATAATAATACCTAAATATCCTGGGACATTCTTTACACACGGCCGTCTGATCCTAAACTTAGCAGAGCTTGTACCATGGAAGCCAGATAACTAATATACCTACTATATAAACTAAGTACTTATTTTTTCTATATATAATAGTACATAATTATATAGATATTTACACGCATTGACTGAATATTCCTATTTTTTATCAACGCTTATGTTATTTACCGCCCGCTTATATTGTTGTAGCAAAATATACCTTCCTAAAAATAAAATTAGTGTTACATAACCCTGGTGGGATCTTACATTACTTAGAGATAAGTCTGGATAGGTAGTATGTCGGTTAAACTATGTATAAAGGTGACCATTGATTAGTGTTGTTTTAAATATAAAAAATATTACTCAATGTGAGCAACATAATTATTTAAATATTATTAGTTTGATAAATTAGATTTTGTTTTTCTATTCGTGGTTTAAATATGCGTAGGTACGTACTGACCATTGCAGCAATACAAGGATCACTTGCAAGGCTACGCTTACAATGAGCTTATTGAGCAAAATATTATAATTGCCCCTGTCATACTCAATTCCTAAAAACAATAAAATATAACCTGATTGTAATTGTCTAATATTGTAACTGCGGCTATAAATCCTTTCGGCCTCATTTAATTCAATAATAATATGTAATACTCTATTTTATGTGATAAATAAACATTATATCTACCAATATTAATGAAGCAGGTAATCGCAAAAAAAAATCATTAATTACTTTGATGCCATAGTAGGTTGTTTTTATCCTCAAGTATAACGAATCATTAGGTAGTTATGTCCTTAGTAAAAACAAGTATTTTTGCACGTTGTGGGTATTTCAAAATCTGGTTTATTATTATAATACTTTTAGTGTAGGTATGAAAAAATAAAAAATATAAACCTGGATTGGGTTGAGTCTGGTAGTTGGGCTTCTTCATCCATTCGTATGGGGAACGCGGCGGGGCGGGTGGTTGGGAAGGCCTCGAACCTGGGGAACCTTCCCCTGGACTAGCCAAGTCTCCGCGAGCCGGCGACGGCATATCCGCAATCTCTCTCTCACCAGGCTCTCGTTTGGGAAAGTGATGAGGATCCGGTGCCCATTCTCCACCGGCGGGTGCACCATTCCAAGCACACCATTGCTGTTCCTCAAAATTCTGATGCTGCCAGCCATACCAGCCTCCGCCGTATTGCCCGCCCTTGCCTTGGTACATGGCGAGCGGATTAACGTAATTCACCATGCTTCGATCACAGTCCGAGCATCGCACATTCACTCGCTGTCACAACACCACCGCTCTGTTTACAGGTGCGAGCACGAGATACACCACGCGTAACGAATCATTTGTGACTGAGCAAAACGAACGCTGCGATAGAAGCCGCCGATGAAAAAACAGAAGGGGCTCAGCCCGCTGTGGAAGGCGGCGCCTCCGTGCGCCAATAGAGAAGCTGTCTCCGATCGCGGCCCGCCCCGACGACACTCGTCCGCCGCTCCATCAGCCCGCCGCATGCCGCCGCCAGCACTGGTGTTATCATTTAATTTGCCTAATTACAACAAAAATAATGAACACCATCGTAATGAACCCGGCCTCTCATATGAATTTCCTAACGCCATGTTTTTTTGTTAATTTATGTAGGTAGATATTAAAGTACCTAAGTACGTAGGTTCCACGTTAATTTTATTTTATTAATTACATGTATAAGTTATAAAACAGAATTAATCCGGAGTTTTGACATTATTAATGGTCATCCGAATGGGATATTAGTATAGTTGTTAAAATTTTAGTACTTATAGTACTATTACTTTTATATAATATTTTAGAATAAATTCCACAAAACAAAACTTACGAAGTTCGGGACGTTTAAAATAATAATAGAAATGAATTAATTTAAAACTATACCCTTAGCCTGTAGCCGCTTCAGGAAACGCTACACTGTAGCGCTACGAAATAAAAGCAATTTTTTTATTTTAACAGCGGGAAGGTATCTATCTATGCGTGTAGTGTAACGTTCTGTTAGAATTGTAATGGATACCTTATGATAAGAGGCCATAAAATGTTTAGTTTGAGAATTTTAGTTAGCACATTGCACTACAATAAAAAAAAAGTTATACATTCGGCTTATATCTAAACTAGCTTCCCTCACGCGGATTTTTTGCGCTCCTGAGAAATCCGTCATGAAATAAACCGGTATAAATCTTTATTTTTATATTATCTTTATCCAAAGTGGACTGGTCCGGTAGTTTACGTTTTAGTCTAGTTTAGTCATACTTATGATAGAACATTTTGCCAAGCTTTGACGTCCCCAAGGGGCCTTTTGCAAATTTACTCCTAAACTGAGTACCTTAATGTTTTTGGATCAACATTCGGGGAATTATGGATACCGATCCAATCCGTTGGAATAAACCGTCGCGCGGCGAACCTAATTGTTAATTAAACACACGCAGTAGTTACCTACAAAAGTTTATAATATCAATGGTGTAGACTATTATCAATAACCACGATGAAGAATGAAGTATAGATACTAATACTTTTTAATAAAATGCCTAATATACAATGTTATATTTAGGTACCTACCTACCTATAGTCATCTCGAAAAAGGTTTATCCACATTTTAAAATTATTTAGGATCACAAAATACAATTAAGTGATGACTAAACTCCTATTGTTGTTAAGCAGGATATATTTTTTTAAATTATAAGAAATAAAAATAATTTTCTATTCCTTAAATCTCAAAAAATAGATCAGTTGGATACTCGAAGTAGGGAGTTATCTAAACTTTACATAGACATATTAAACTTCATCTAAGAACTTGGACGTGGGAAAGCATTTTTATTTATTTATTTCATCCCAACTACGGACAAAGAATGGTGTGTATAGAAAAGGGACTGGATTTTACGTTGGTACCTAGATTTTTTTTTATTTACTACATCCTAACTACAGAAATCACGTACAAAGAATGTTTTGTTAGGAAAGGTACCTACTTGATGTAAGTACCTTATACCTAAAACTGGTTTGAAATTGTAGCAAAACTACGTCTAAAACAATCGAATTTTAAGCACTTACGGATATCTGTGAATAGTACTTAATACCTATCATTGTGCTAACTTTCAAATTAAATGTCTATAGTTTAATGTTATTGCCTAGGAACATCAACGCTTTTCATTGATTTTATAATAAATAGCAGTCCCCCGCGGTTTCACCTGCGTTCCCGAGGGATAATACATTTTCCCTGGATAAAAAGTAGCCTATAAAATAAATATCCTGGGACATTATACACACGGCCATCTGATCCCAAACTAAGCAGAGCTTGTACTATGGAAACCAGATAACTGATATACTATTTTATATTTTTTTTTTTCTCTAAATACATACATAAATAGATATTTACAACCAGACACAGAACAAACAGACATGTTCATGCACACAAATGTTTGTCCTGAGTGGGAATCGAGCCCGCGATCTTCGGTTTGGCAGTCAAAGCGCCAAGCCAACTGGCCTGTCAAATTAGCCTATGTTAGTGATAATGTAGCATGGTAACGGCAAAATAAAATTTTTGAAATCGGTCCAGTAGTTTTTAAGTTTATTCGTTACATACAAAAATACAAATCTTTACTCTTTATAATATTCGTGTAGATAAATAGTGGTAATGGCTTTAATAACTTTAAATTTGACCTTCATAAGTGCCCTCCGCGGGCCTTAACTGAATAAATGGTTATGGTTGAAACTAATTCTAGAGCTTACAAATCCATTACCAAACTGTATTATACTTCGTTATTTAAATAAATCGGACTAAATATAGAGCAAGGAGGATGGCCAGGACATTGTCTTATTACCTTTTTGCTTTGAAAGGACTTCATTCATCTTGGGAACCTTATAATCGGCCCTCAGACATCCAAGACTGGAAATAAGTTTGCCAAACATGTGCAAAAAGATTTATTGTACCCAAGGTGAAATATTACAGGGGTGAAACTACATAAGTACATCTGCTATCTTCTTATATTTATTAAATAAAACACATTGTACTAAAATAAAACATTGAAAATATTGATTTCCGTTGATGAAGAGAGCGTAACAGAATATAATACAATAATACCATTTTTGATAACATTGTCTGGAATTTGTATCTTTGTACACGCTAATATCGAAACTTCATAACGAACTTTAATGGGGTTTTGACAGGTGGCTGAAACATAGCTTGGGTCAACTAATAGGATTTAGGTATCTCATCAAAATCGGTTCACGTACAAAAATATACCTTAATCCAAGGTTATCACGCGTACGACGCGTCACGTGATGTTATTGCTTGTAAGTATAATCTATTGAATTATTATTAACACTAAACTTGACTGACACAGAACTGACGGCCGATGGGGCAGAAGGGTTCTGGAATGGACCAGGTACCGGCAAGCGCAGCGTGGGACGTCCACCCACAAGGTGGACAGACGACCTAATAAAGGTCGCAGGAAGCCGCTGGATGCGGATCGCTTCCAACTGGCCAATCTGGAAGTCATTGGGGGAGGCCTATGTTCAGCAGTGGACGTCTCACGGCTGAAATGATGATGATGATGATGATGATAAAACTTGACTACCACATTCGGATTTGATTGAATATGTTAGTACTTACTTAATCAATAAAGTATAGCGACAAATCGACCAAATGCAAAAACGCGCCCGTGTAGGTAGTGATTTAAGTTATGTAAGTTATCACAACTTTAGTCTTTTTCCACTTTAGTTCTAGATTTAGAATAATGTTAGTACATTGATTTTTATATGTTTATCTTGTTGTTCATGATATAAGATTTATATCGAAAGCTACATGTCTAATGTTGTATAAAAATATTGTAAACTCTTTTTATTGAGATTTCTGTTTTTAGGTACCTATATATAAAGTGCCAGCTAATTTTATTGATAAAACTCAAAAAGATATTTATTGATGACGTTTAATTCTATTTTAAAAATATGTTAGAACTTAGCAAGTCAATCGTTTCGAAACAATATCGCGCCATGAAATTTCAGAAACAGTTCACCACTTTATCTGTCTTAACCACCTTATCCGTTCAGACTTTAGGGGATCCAAAGGCCAGATCCAAATTGTCCCTTAGACGTGAAATTATTAAGTCTCATGTACCTGTAATTTCACCGGCCCGCTTACCTTTCTAAACGAAACACAGTAATACAAGAGCACTACCTGCTTCACGGCCAAAATGGGTAAAGTGGTAGTAGGACCTACTTCTCCGGATGAACTCGGCACTAAGAGCATTACTACACTAACTTCTACTTTTTCTTTCTTAGTTTTAAGTATGGCACCCAATATTTTTCTATGATAATTTAGTCCCATTGTGGAGTTATCAAAGTACATATGGTAATTTTAATTTAATTTAGTTACCGTCCACTCATAAGTAAAATGATTTTCTTATTTTATTCACATTACTTACAACTATCATAACATGTTCATTACCTAATGCAATAGTGTGTGCCTTATACTTATATATATATATATTAAATTCTCTTACTAACAATTAGGAATGCAATATTTGTAAATTCACTCAGCACACAGCAGAATAGATCAATTTCCATAGTCATGAGTTTGAGGGTGCGAAGCGCGCGCGTCATTAGAGCCTCACTCATGAGATTCGTCCTCGCGCGGGGCAGCGCCAGTAGTGGCGCTCGGCGTCCCTTCCATACAGAGGCGGCCTTAGGGGATGGCGAACGGGGCAATCGCCTGGGGCCTCACTCTTGCAGGGGCCTCGCGCAACCCATGCAAATTGAAAAAGAATATGGATTTCAATTTTTATTTATTTGTTTACGTTTCTTGTCAAACATGACAAATACCTAAACCAAACAACCAGACTAAACCAGGAACACACAGTTTCACCTGGTCTAATAATATAATTTCCTCTAAGTAGTTTAATCCTTTGTTACTTACAAAACCTACCAAACATTTACAATATTCTGAATACAGTCCCACTTCACTGGTAAAATCCCTACTAATGTGATGAATATTTCAAATGTGGTAATTGTTTTATATTATTTTCTAATAACTAATGTTCCAGAAATACATAAGAAAAAAGTACACACCACAAATACAAAACCACATTTCATACTCTGCAAATAGTATGAATAATTGCCGTTTAGTACAAAAAGCTACAAGTGTTTCATTTTTCTATTAATCTGAGTATTTATCCATGTTACCGTCGTATCTTTACCAACAAGTTATCAATACTCCTCTTGGAAAGTCAGCTGAATGGGAGGTATAAAACCATTAAAAAAATCTGTTGCCGCAATGTCTGATGGATACCGTGGATGGTGGAGAGCTTCCAACCCTTGCCCTTGTAGCATGGAGAACATCTGTTGTGCAGTGTGAACAACGCGTTGCGCAGTACCTAATGCTTGTAACGTATAGTTAGAAGGTGGTTCGAAGCAATCATGAATCACACCGGCGCGGCGGCCCCGGCGACAGCACTATACCACCAAATAGTGACCATTACTTTTCAATGTGAAAGTTTTTATTCAGGGCATGGCCTAGGTGCTAAACCACGTTCTAGCCATCGGAATGGGCACCTACGACAATGCTGCGTCTGTTAAGGCATGCCTCGACTATCGACGCAAACGTCACGCTGGCGTTCATTGACAGGCCTAAGCATACATGTAACACCCATTTCTCGAGCTTTTATACCTTGGCTATTTGATACAGATGAATTTGATGCTATTTGAAACGTTGAAAGCTGCTGTTATGTTAACTAAGCCGTAGATTGATTATATATTGTTTTTACCATCGCCTTTAGTTTAGTTTGCACCGCATTCCTACCACCACAGAACTATTCAATCATTACTCGTATTTTTAATGTCTCGATGTGAGGCAACCAAATAAAATGAAAACATTAAATAATAAACGAATGGCTGAAGGCAAGAATAGTATTTCGTGTTCTATAAGTAAAATTTACTTGAAATTCTAATTCTCCGCCAATCCATAGACAAATTACATTTAGCACCACGGAACAGAAAGAACAAATGGAAATGCGAAGTAGGCGTGGCGCGCCCGTCATCATTGAGCGTTGTTACGCTTATTCGACGTCGAGTCACTCTTTTCGAGGATTCCTTTTTTTTCGTCATATTGCCTACTGCTCGATTTTAGAGTGTAAGATAGATAGTAGATCTAAAAATCTTAGTCACGCCACGAAGGTGTTTCGTACCATCGGTTAGTATGATTTTATAGTATTTCAAAATAAAATCTTATAATTTTTGTTCATAAATTTAAGCTAATATCAACCTTAAACTTTAGTTTGGTATGGTTGCGATACGTCAGAAAAATGTTTTACTCGAATATTTTACACTACTCAATTAGTCATGTCGAATTTTGGTTTTATATTAGTAGTAAAACATAATTAAAACATAATCATTATTAATAATTTAAAAGCTTTAATTTTATAGTTCATTTTAAAAATGGAGTCAGTTATTTGGTTAAATAAACAGCAAATTGGAGTTGGTATAGATTGGTTAAAATTATTTTCGTACAATTTTCTAAATATTAATCAATAAAGTATTCCAACCTTATTTTAAATAAGCTAATTACTTACTTGAAATAATTCAATTAAACGATGGCCCAGTATTTCGTCTTTCATCTTACTGAGGTACTTTTTTGTAATTAATATTATTCTAATATAATAAAAAAACTGCGTTTATATTTCCGGGCATTGCCATTTCCTTTCGCCCAAAAATTGTTATATAAAGTATTTTGTAAATTTTCAAAAAGTTTAATTCCTTAAAGCTCAATATAAAAAATGTAATCTTGCTTAGATTCTTTTCATTCCTTATATGTACCAAATGTTTTGTATACCACAAAATATTTAAATGTTATCAACACAATATCATGCAAGTACCTAGTTATGTTATCAACACCACCAAGTCATCAGATATTTCTAGCACCATAAGTAACCGTTAAAAACATCCGATGACTTTCTTAGAATTGTTATTCGCACCAGGTGCTTATCAATGCACCCACGCGGCCTGACGCGACGTCGCGCCATCCGGCGGGTCGTTTTGCTGATGTAGCATCACCGAGCCCTGGGACTCGAAGCTTTAGAATAAGTCAGTCTGTAATTAGTCGTTAGTCAGTTCACACATTAAATTCAATTCAACTTTAATTGTTTTTATTGTTTTTAAAAAAACGTCTTCACGGGTTTCCCAAGTTTGACTGGCGCAGCCTTGTGGATATTTCGCGAAATATCGTAAAGCTATTCTTCGTTAACCCTAAAATCGGTTTCACGAATAGTACTTCGACTGATATCGCGAAATTACCGAACCAAATAAATACGTCTCCGCGGAAACTTCGTGTGGCGTGGCGACTGATCCAGCTCAGGAGGACATGGGATCGAGCAGCTTGTGAGTAAAAATTTTCACTTCCTGTCTTTCATATTCCCAGTCTTTTCCACATTTTATCCTCGAACATAAATCGTCGAGTTAGTATCTGATTTTGTTTGCACTTACATTGGCAACTTTATCATTAGTGTTAGTATCTGATTTAGTTTGCACTTACATTGGCAACTTTATCATTATTTTAATTATTTTGTGTTAGTATAAGTAAACCGTAAATTTATTTAAGTAAGATGGAAGGAATACGACAAGTTCCGAAAGAAATCTTAGCGCTTGTCCCTAAATATGACGGCGATGAGAACTTATTAAACCTATTTGTGTCTAAATGTGAATATGTACTTAGCGGATCTAGGATTGCAGGAAATGTAGTACAGGAATTGTATTTATTCCATGCCTTAAGCAGCCGACTTATTGGTAGAGCAGCGTCACTTATTAGCGACCACCCAAATATAACGTCATGGGATAGTTTGAAGGAAATCCTTACGCAACATTTCGGCGACCCTCGATCGGAGGAATGTATAGCGATTGAACTCGAGTCTATGAAAATGAAACAAGGAGAAACGTACATTAAATTTTGTCATAGAATTCAGAACACTAAAAGTTCCTTAGTTGCGAAAGTAAATAGGCTTACTGATGAAGGAATCAAAGCGGCAAAATTAATTATTTACAACAATACAGCTATGAACGTATTTCTGTTTAACTTACCTGAAGATCTTATTCGTATTGTACGGTTGAAATCTTGCACCAATCTTGAAGATGCCTTAAGCATTGTAACTGAAGAAGTTAATTTTCAATTCCAATATAATGCAAAAAATAAATTAACTAAACAAAATTCAGCGCAACCATCAACATTACAAAATTCATTTAAGTCAATGCCCGTAGCCCAAGGTATAAAGCCCATATTTAATTTGCAACCATCTAATAATAATTTTAAATTTGGTAACCCACAACATACAGGTTTTAAACCAAATTTTGTGCCATCTAATAAATTTACACCTCCTCAAGGTTACAGATTTGGAGTAAACCCAAATCAGCCTCAACGAAATTTTAATCAGCTACCTTTCCAACAAGCTCGCGCACCGTTTCAACACAACGGATATAAGCTTGGTATCCCTCAACAACAAGGTTTTAAGTTCGGTATTCAGAACCAACCCCAAACAACCCCTAATCAACAACAAGCTCCTAGACTTGTAGATTCTGACGTGTCAATGCGCACAGCCCCTGTTAGGCAAAACATGATTGCAAACGATTTATACTATATCGAAGAACCATCCTCTTGTCAAGAATATATCTCAGATAATAACTATGATTATTACTATGACCATAATACTAATGAACAATATAACGAGTATGTAGAACAACCATCTACTGATTGTAATTATCTAGAATATTACAATCAGAGTGACTCCACGCAGCATGAGACTATAAATCCTGAAAATTTCCAGGAAACAGCCTCGGACAGCATAGTGAAATAATAAACTTAAATTATTGCGACAGTATTCTAAAATTACCCCATATTGAGATCCCTGAAATCAATTCAAAGTTTTTGATCGACACTGGCAGCAGTCGTTCCTTTATTAGTCCGACTAAAGCCAACGAATTTTTTAATGAACATAAATACTACGAACCTTTTACAGTCGTTAGTACCCATGCTCAGAGTATGCACAATGAAGTAATACATATACCATTATTAAAAACATTTAGAAGCACACTTTCTCATAAATTTTATGTTTATAATGTTGACGGAAGATATGACGGACTCATAGGATCTGACCTTCTTAAAAAATTAAGAGCAAACATTGATATGAATAATCAAGTGTTACAAACACATAATGCAACTATACCAATAATTTATAACCCTCCTTATGAGATAAGTGTCATGCCTAGATCTGAGACGCGAGTAAGAATTCCAACAAACTTACAATACGGTGACGCTATTTTAGATTTTATGCAATTTAAAGAAGATGTACGTATGCCTACTGCTCTTGTGAAATGTAACGATTTCTTTGCAGAAACAGTAATTCAAAATGTTTCTGAAAACAAAGCTACCATAACATTCAATAAACCATTTGAGGTCACATTGTTCAATAATGATGAATGTGAAGTTAATTTTATAAAAAATGATTTTGATATAGATAAAGTATTAAAAGAAAATTTGAGTAAACTACGAATGGATCATATGAATAAGGAAGAGCGTAATGTTATCGAACAACTGTGTCACGAATATCGCGATATATTTTATTCCGATAAAATACCATTATCTTTCACGAACCAAGTTAAACATAATATTAGAACAACAAATGAAGATCCAATTTATATACGACCTTATAGGCACCCACCCTGTCTTAATTTAGAGATACAGAATCAAGTAGATAAACTTTTGGACGATAACGTCATACAAAATTCTCACTCACCTTGGAGTGCACCCGTACACATAGTTCCAAAAAAAATGGATGCGACCGGTGAAAAGAAATTTAGAATGGTAATCGACTATAGGCGTCTTAATGAAATCACAGTCGATGATAAATATCCCTTGCCTAATATAACAGACCTTTTTGATAAACTGGGCAAATCCCAATATTTTAGTACACTTGACCTTGCAAGTGGATTCCATCAAATAGAGGTCAATGAAACAGATAGATCGAAAACCGCGTTCACAACTCAATCAGGACATTATGAGTTTAAAAGGATGCCGTTCGGTTTAAAAACGGCACCCGCGACGTTTCAACGTGCCATGGATAATGTACTGCGAGGCCTTCAGGGTATACACTGCTTAGTATACCTTGATGATATTATAGTATACTCTTCAAGTCTCCAAGAACACGTCGATAAACTCCGTATAATTTTTAACCGACTTAGGGAAATGAACTTAAAAGTCACATTGGATAAATGTGAATTTTTAAGGAAAGAAGTCCTTTATCTGGGTCACACTATCACCAAAAATGGCCTTATGCCCAATAGTGATAAAATACGTGCAGTTTTAAATTTCCCACTACCACGAACAACTACAGAAATCAAGAGTTTTCTCGGGTTAGTAGGATATTACCGCAAATTTATCAAAGACTTTGCAAAATTAACACAGCCACTTACATCGTGTTTAAAAAAGAAGAATAATATAGATGTTACTAAACAGGATTACATAGACGCGTTTGAAAAGTGTAAAGAGCTATTAACTAACGCCCCCGTTTTACAATTCCCCGATTTTTCAAAACCATTTGTCCTCACGACGGATGCATCAAATTATGCATTAGGCGCTGTCCTTTCTCAAGGTCCCGTCGGCAGCGACAAACCCATAGCATATGCGAGTCGTACTTTAAACGATGCTGAAACTCGATACAGTACGATCGAAAAAGAACTTTTAGCCATCGTTTGGGCCACCAAGTATTTTCGACCTTATTTGTACGGCAAGAAATTCACTATATATACAGATCATAGACCACTAGCTTGGATAAATTCGATTAAAGAACCGAACAGTAAACTAACTAGATGGAAGTTACGTTTGGAAGAATTTGATTATAACATTATATACAAAAACGGAAAACAAAATTGTAACGCAGATGCATTATCACGTATCAGGATTAATGCTTTAGGTGAAAACGATGATATTTCAATGAAGGTAAATTTAGATAAAAAGGAACAAAAACTTCGACTTCAAAATAAAAATACACCATCTCCAATGGTAATCTCATCAGATTCAGAAAGAACCTTAAGTATTCCATCAATTGACGGACGACAATCTCCGTGTTCATTTAATAGTAGTACCATAACCGCATCGGAAAAATCAAATAGTGATAGTATAGGCACTATACATTCAGCCCGTGACTTAGATACGGATGGCATACCTATTTTACAAGAAGCTATAGATGCTAAACCAAATCAAATTCTTGTATATACATGGAACAGAAACGAATTAACCGTTAAAGATTTATCTACAGCAAAACAAAAGATACTAGAAGTTCACTTGCCTATAGACAATCTAGATCTCGTAAAAAGATTTTTGAAAGAACATATTAGACCTAAAATCAAACATTTCTTTTATTTTGAAGATAAATTACACCGTAAACAGTACCCCGGTATGGAATTTAACAATACACTCATGAAAGAAATGCTATCATTTTATAAGATTGATCTACACATTGGAACCCCACACAACCCTAACTCTATGGGAATAGTTGAAAGGTTCCATTCCACCATAATAGAAATTTATCGAATAGCTAAATACGAGCGTAAAATAACGGACGCAGCGTCTGTTATGAGTTATGCAGTTATGTCATATAACCATACCATTCATTCCACCACAAATCTTACTCCATTTGAAGTAGTCTTCGGTCATACCGAATCCAATAGTGCATTTAATGTAGATTTTGATAAGCAGTTCACTCAACAATTAGTTAGGGAACACGCAAGGAAGACAAAATATCTGTACCAGTACTTGACAGATAAAATTATTAATAAAAAGACAGGAATAATTGGTAAACGTGGAGGAGAAACCGAATTTGACATAAATATAGGAGACACGGTATTTATAAAAGGAGTAAATACTAGACGTAGCAAGGATAAACCGCGCTACCAAAAAGCTCAGGTCACTGGAACAATACATAGAAACATTGTACCAGTCACAACACAAAATAGAAAAACTAAAGTTCCCATTAAAGACATCAAGCGTCCTCCACAGATTAATATTCATGGCGGTCCAAGTGATCCTCAGCCAGGCCCTTCATCTGCAGCTGATTGACAAGAACCCAGGACTACTACCTGTAAAGGAAGGTCAAGCTATCGTCAGCCATGATAAATGGACTTTTATTAAGATTCTAGATTTAAAGGGAATCTACGATCAATTAGAGTTAAATATAGATAGTTATGTAAAACTTAAACAGTATATTCTAGACTGTTATACCAACGCGTTTGACTCAGATTTTATAGGAGTTGAATTACAATCCGAATATGCTATGAATATAACAATAGAAAAGTATAGGCAATTGGTTCCATCATTAGTAAGATCTAAACGTGGTTTACTTAATCCCCTTGGTTCTCTGATCAAAATAGTTACTGGTAATCTTGATCACGACGACGCTATCAAGTACGAACTATTAATTAATAATTTGAAATCTAAGCAAGACGCGATAGCTAAGAAAATGACAATAGTCGCTGAAATGGTGGGTATCTTCTCAAACATAGCTAACTCTACTAAGAATAATTTCATTAATATTAAGGAAAGTATTGAAGATATTAATCGTAGCTTAAACGAATCAAGGTTATTTCAAACTAGTAATAAATTAATCCATATCTATAATATTATAACAAATAATTTTCAAACAATTTACATTCGTCTGAATGAAATTGAAACAGCTATTGCTTTCGCTAAGATTAAAGTATTGCATCAATCAATTGTAGATACAGATGAATTATTACTATTGTTAAAGGATATTGAGAAAACAGAAAAATTAGTGTATCCAGCTAAAATTCAGAATATTGTACAAATAGAGCAATGTATACAGATAAAAGCATACGTGAAACAAAATCAGATAAAATTCATTATGCACATTCCATTAATTAGAAACGAAATGTTTAATTATTATAAATTGATTCCTTTGCCTATGTATAATAGTAGCACTGCCCTTACCACTCTTATCCTACCCAAATACCCTTACATCCTTGTGAAAGGTTTGAAAACAAAGTTGCTCTCCCAGTCATGCAGCGAAATAGATGAAGCCCGTTTCCTGTGTTTCGAAAACGACGTTTTACCTCTGATGGAAGATGTCTGTATTACTGAACTTATAAAGTTTTCCACAAACATCTCGAGTTGTCATCCTGTTCCTGTAACGATTGATGACGTAAAAACTGACCTTATACAACCCAATAGTTGGATAGTTTACGCGAAAAGTGAAACATTACTCACCAAATATTGTGAAAATGAGATCTCGCAAGAATCTATCTGCGGAACTTACATATTGTCAATGGATGATGATTGTCTAGTTAAAATAAAAGAATTCTCGATCAAAAGACACCAAAATCAAGGCAAAGATATAACTTACGCTAAGATTCCAGTTATGAACCTGCCTAAAATACTGACCAGACCATCGGACATGCAGAGAAAACCTGTCAACCTCAATGGAATTGATCTCGACGACATTCAGTTCCTGAACTACTTATTACAGAAAAGTGAAAGTGAAGTTAGCGATAATCATTCAAGTGTTTTAGATAATAACAGTGTTAACATAGGACATATAGTTTTTTACATTTTAGTAATAATTTGCCTAGTATTGTTAGCATGTAAACGTAGAATTATAAAATTATGTAACTTATGGAATATTCGAGATAATCCTCAATCCTCGGATGATCTCGAACTTACGGAGGGAGGAGTTATGTTATCAACACCACCAAGTCATCAGATATTTCTAGCACCATAAGTAACCGTTAAAAACATCCGATGACTTTCTTAGAATTGTTATTCGCACCAGGTGCTTATCAATGCACCCACGCGGCCTGACGCGACGTCGCGCCATCCGGCGGGTCGTTTTGCTGATGTAGCATCACCGAGCCCTGGGACTCGAAGCTTTAGAATAAGTCAGTCTGTAATTAGTCGTTAGTCAGTTCACACATTAAATTCAATTCAACTTTAATTGTTTTTATTGTTTTTAAAAAAACGTCTTCACGGGTTTCCCAAGTTTGACTACTTACTTAATGGTTTATTTTCTATTTCCTCTTAATTTTAATAATGTCCTCTGGCACCCTTAAATGTATGTACTCTTCGACAGCAAAACACAAATGGATAACCGATATTGTTATATCAAGTCGAAACACGAATATTATTATTGCGTCGCTCTTCGCGTGCTGTTCTTGTGTGTAGAAGGCCCCATTGTGTTTTTTGACGGAAAAGTAAGTATTTTGTCTTCATACATTTTTGTAATTATTATGGTTTTATTGAAGTAAGTGTATTGAGAGTTTTATATCGTTTTAATTGAAGTTTGTAGAATATGTCTGTATGATTAGTTTTTATTCAAATTAGTTATCATTCTTACTGTGAACCGTTTTATACCTAGAAGGGGGGGTTGGGGACAGTTGAAACATTTTTTTGTGGGTACGGTAGAAACACTTTATTCGTTTAATTTTCTTGTTTCTTAGATGTCAAGGGTACGCCAAAGGAAGAGGATTTGGAGGAGCTTTCATCCGGACATCAAAGCAGTAGTTAAGTTCAGCAAATTTGACTCAACCCTTCTACAAGTTCTCAATCTGTTCCTGTTTTGAGAAATCAAACGGAAAATATCGCGAACTCAGGTACACCACTTATGTTTTCGCCGGAAGCAGTACGACCACTACCAAAAGCTCCTCCAAGGAAATTAACAAACAGGGGGCGAAAAACCAGGAAATCTACAACCAACACTGATACACCTGAAGACGAAGAGATAAGAAGAGAACACGAAAACAGATCGAAACGAACCAAAGCTAAGCAAGTTAAGAAGAGATTAGATGGACGAAAGACTAAAAGAAATGTTACAAACAGGAAAAAAACTAACACGCAACATGAATCATCATCATCAGAAGAAGATGAGTGCTACCGCCTTGTTTGTATATCAGCATATTCAGAAAGCAGACCGAGGGAAAAATGGATACAATGCACAGTAAAGGGCGCACGAAGAATGTACAGAAGGTAGTTTTAGCTATGTTTGCCACAATTGTGATTCCGAATGATCTCGTAATCACTTAAGTACGAGTATTTATGTATAAAATTTTGATTTTATAGAAATAAGAAGTTTATTTTGAAGATTTGTTTGTCATTTGTTTATCTATGCATCAAAATGCAGATGTTTATAATAATTATATGTGCTAAAATCTAGTTTATAATAATTAATGCTATTGAAAATCGTCACCAACATCTATCTGATTACTATATAATTGTACTCAATATATACTTTGAAGGCTGATTAAAAATAATGTTAGATTATAAGTATCGTTAAAGACTTAAATATTAATAAAAAAATATTTGTGATGATCAACTGTGCCATTACGAGACTTGAAATGTTATTCGACGATAAATAAAAGATGTTCCTTTATTATATTTTGTATTATTTGCACGTGTTTCAATTGACCCCAGGCACTGTTTCAACCGACCCTGGCATTGGGACGGTTGAAACAAATTACATTTCTTTTTAAATTTGATTTTATACATAAAATACAATACAGTGATCTCAAATAACTTTGCCCATTAGTAGACAGATGTATGGTCTTTTGTTCAATACATTTGGCTAGCTTAACTAATCTCAATGCAATGGACGATAAACGCTAAAATGGTTCAACCGTACCCAGTCTCCCCTAATGAATAAGATTCAGTTCATTCTTGCGTTCCCTTTAAATAACGCCATCTATGGTCGAGTAGTGTTATATAGTTATCAAAAATTAGTTTGGTTACCTACAGATTACAAAATGTCGTAAATACTTCTAACGCTATTGCAATGAACTAAGCTATGTTAAAAAAGTGTAGGCTAGTTTTGAGTAATATAAAACGACCAATCAATTTAATACATTATACAGTGTAAACTCTTTATAACGAAACTCAAGGGACTGAGCATTTTTTGTCGTTATAGAGAGTTATCGTTATATGGAGTGAACAAAAAAAAACAAAACAAAGTGAACAAACCAACAAACTTGGGCTCACTTCAACGTTATAGGGAGTTTATCGTTATAAAGGATAACGTTATAAAGAGTTTACACTGTAATCCATTTATTTGTATTATAGGCGACAGTCGTTCCAGTTTAAACAAGACACGTCGCATGTTCACTAGTTATTTCTTTGCCGTGTTTGACACGGTCAGTAGTAGTATAGTGGGTAAAGAAATCCATGCTAAGAATAAAACTAATATTTAAGAATTTATAAACTCTGATGTGTAGTATATTATCCCTAAACTGGTGCTGATTAAGGTGACTATTAAATATTAAATTTTTGATTTTATGAGTAAATAAATTAATAAAGTGTATTACATGTTTTTGACAAATGCTGACTATGAAAATAAATAATTGAAGCACTTCAATTTTTTTTTAATAATTTGACACATTTAATTTTAAATTTGGCTTTGGCAACATTTAATCTCAAGTAACAATATGAAGGAAGAGCTTCATCATTAGATACCCAAGCAAACTCAGTTCCGCGGTTTTGTAAACACATCTTTACTAATCGAAAATTCTACTCAATTATAAATCGTCTTCGTTTTGGTCACTGTAGATTGAATTCTCATCTTCATCGTCTTAAAATGGTCAATTCTCCTTATTGTGATTATTGCCAGTCATCTAGCGTTCAAACACTACATCACGTTTTCTTCGAATGTTCATCTTTCAACATTCAGCGCCTTGTGTTGTCGGATGAGCTTCTTAAAATCTACAGAATTGCTAATGAATACTTCAACTTACATTTATTTGTACAAATTTATTGTAGATACTGTTATATTAATGATATTTAGTTTAGTGTGTACATAATTACTTATTATTATTAAAAAAATATAAAAACTGTTAAATATAGCTCTAAAAGTTTTAAAAACGTACCGACGGCTTAGATCGACGGTTACAAATCCGAACTTGTTTGTATGTACTTAGAGGTCACAGCTGTTAATGAGACTGTAACAATTGCTTGACACTTCACAGACTTTGTCAATTTTTTGTTTGACATTAAGTAAAAATGATTGAGACTCAACTTGGATACGATACAAAAATACCTGGATACGACATACATTTAATTGACATCAATATATTATTGAAGAAAACGAAAGACATTAAATTGTAAACTTATATACGGAAGAAAGAAAATTAAAAAAATACTAAAGACATTAAATTGTAAACTTATAAACGGAAGAAAGAAAAAAAAGGAATGACATTAAATTGTAAATTATATGGAAGAAGAAAAAAAAACGAAAGACATTAAAATACTTGTTTATAAACGGAAGAAAGAAAATACGTATGACAAGGCAGTATGGTCGAAAGACCATAGCCTGGCCTCAAGAGGCAAAAGAGGAAAAAAAAAAAAAGAAATGAAGGAAAAGCATCAATCAGTCAATCAAGCCAAGCAAAATTCTGTGTTAAAAACTATTGTCTGACTTATTTATCATTTAACTTCGATTTTTATACATACTTAGTAGATATAATTAAATATTGATAAAGACCCTGATCTGATATGCTCTGTGATTTTATGTTAAGATAGGCTGGGGTATTATAGGTATCACAAATTACTATTTCATAGGAAATCCAAAAAATAATCTTATTTAGCTTACTGTGGATGTTTTGTAGTCGTTGTATACAAGTGAAAATACCATCATGTCTTCTGATACAGCCCAAGTTAGCTCCCTTCCATTACCCCCTATGCAATATATAAATTTTTATACTGATGAAAATGCACGTAGGAATAGAGCCCCATTACCACCTCGACCCATACATGATTCTTATTCAATGTTTGGACATGCATTCAATGCTGATGATACAATAATCAGATCTTTGGAGAGTCAGGTACGTTAAGTTTCTATACACAATCTCTTAAATTTGAATCAAAATTTTGTTCATCTATATTTTACACTTTTACAGGGGTTTCGAAGACTGTATCCTATGCACTTTGAAAGAAGAAGAGAACTAAAGAAACTCAATCATTCTCTACTTGTAAACTTTTTAGATTTACTTGATTTGTTAGTCCACTGTCCGGATTCTCCTAAAAGGGCAGAGAAGGTAGAAGATCTCAGTTTATTGTTTATACATATCCATCACTTATTGAATGAATTTAGACCACATCAAGCAAGAGAAACTTTAAGAGTTATGATGGAATTACAAAAACGTCAGCGAGTTGAGACTGCTACACGGTAATATAATTTATTGTTAAAATACTGCTTTTTAGGTTCCTTTACTTGGCACACTTTTTATTTACTCTAACACCATATGGTAAAATATAATAAGCCCTCAAGTACTTGTCATCTATCTTATCTATGTATTTAGAAAAATAAAAAGTAGTATATGTAGTATATTAGCAATTATCTGGTTTCCATAGTACAAGCTCTGCTAAGTTTGGGATCAGATGGCCGTGTGTAAAAGAATGTCTCAGGATATTATTATTGTCAGACCATACATGGTGTGTATGTTCCATATCATGTTCTGAGTACCAAGTAATAGGAATACTGTGTTATAATCTGGGTTTGCTTTTTAATGAAAACTGTAAATAGTGATATTATATTATTTACACAAAATCATGTTGAATGGATTTTTAGCCGTTCCTTAACCCATACTACACTAATGTTGTATTTATATTTCCAGATTCAAGAAACATCTGGACAAGGTTCAGGATATATTACAAAATGCACTTCAAAGCCTGCCAGACCAAAATGAAATGGAATCTAATTTCAAAGTGCCCATTGAGTTGTTAGAACAAATGGACTGTAGTACCAATGATAGCCTAAATGCTGATTCCTGCTATGATCTTGATCGTATCATGTGCAATGTTGTTGATAACATGAGATAAGATCAAGCTTTTTGGGGTGTTAATAAAATATTTGCTAACAGACTAGAATATTATTATTATAAGCTTTATTATAGCATATAGTAGAAAAAGTAATATAGCACTATGTAGTTATAAGATTGTTGTAAAGATTATTCCTAACTATTATTATTAATTAGTAACATAGGCGTAGCAGTTCCTGGCAGGGAAACAATCACGCCAAATATCACGTCAAATTCAATATATAAACTAGTTATCCCGACAGATGTAAAGCACTTTTATTTTTATCCAAATTTGCAAATTGTCCAGGCAACATTTAACATTTTTCTATCCCTGAAAACACATGGTATAATTAAAAAATATCCTGAAACAGGATTGCAACGCCACCCACCGGGTCCAATGATGATATGAATCTTAGCCATTCTCGAATCCACTCGAACACTCACAAAAAATTTCATCAATGTCGGTCCAGCTGTTTACGAGTTCGGTCACATGTTCAAAATATAAAGATACCAAGATAAAATGTGGTATTTCCAATGTTTTATTTTTGTGTCGAAATTAGAATGTTAATTCTCAGTGCTAATAGATCTTCACTGAGTGGTTTCATTTTGGTAATAAAGATGTGCCCTGGCAGGATGAAGCCATATTGCCAAAAGATCTGCCAAACATCCTTATAACTTGATCCAGGATTAAATGAGGGAATTATTTATATAGTATAAGCGCAGCAGATTTCACAATCATTTAAAGTATAATATTATGAACCTTATATCAAATCATTTTATGAGGGAATCTGGTTGCATATACCTAATAATAATAATACTTTATTGTTCAAAAATAAATGTTGGTAACAAAGTAGTTCACTAGCCTCCACACTAGGATTCCCTGTGTCGTGGAGACTAGTCTCCACCTTTGTAATTATGTTTGATTAGTCAGTACCTATGCACAAAATGCCTGTTCAAAATCGTTACTATAATAAATTACTTTTAAGTATTTTAAAAAGTTCCTTGTTATAACAACTAAGACTTATTTTCACAGTGACATGAATAAGTTACAGTGCCCTTATAAATTTAGGTCTTTTAAAAAAAATGTACCTAATGTTTGTTTTTTAATATTACAAACATATGTAGTTAAATTAGTAGAATCTTCTATAGCTTATTATATTATAATAGCTTCGTTTATAACGACAATGCAAACTCGTTTAATTTTATACAGACGTACTTTTAAGTAATTCGTCTCTGGTTTAAGCGACCAACTGCAACAACCTATTTTGAAAATAAATCTTCTGGTTAAAAAGACTGGCATAGTTTTGTTTACCTACGCACAAAGAATGTCACCACGTGTGAAGAACTCCCTGTGAAAATATAGATATATTAACAGCTGTACCCCAGGATTTCACCCACCTTCCCGAGTGATATTAGATTTTTCCAGGACAAAAAGTATCTTATGTGTCAAATGTTATGTGACAGACCAATTGGCTTGGTGGTTAGCCACTGACTGCCAAGCCGAAGGTAGCGGGTTCGATTCACAAACATTTGTGTGGATGAACATGTCTGTTTGTTCTATCTCTGGGTGTAAATATCTATATAAGTATTTATTTTGAAAAAAATATATATGTAGTATACCAGATATCTGGTTTCCATAGCACAAGCTCTGCTTAGTTTGGGACTAGATGGCCGTGTGTAAAGTGTAAATGTCCCAGGATATTTATTTAAATCCAAACTTAACTACCTATGAACCAAGTTTCATTCTAATCAGTTTAGAAGTTTTCGCGTCAAAGAGTAACAAATTTCCATTCATCTGTACATACATTCACACAAACATTCGGATTTATAATATTACTAAGTTTCAATACATTTTCAATATATATTCACACACCACATCTAAAAATGATAGGAAGAAGTCACTTTATTCGTTAAGACCATTGTAATAGATAGGGTAGATACTCGTACATATAAAAAAAATCCATATCTTTTTGTGTACAACAAAGTATTACTTATAAGGTATCAAATAAAGCCAATTGTTTATTTCGGGTTATTTATGACTTAAGCTTCATTACCATAGATTTTTTTTAAGTTCCCTCGTATTCCTACCTAGTAGTTAATTTTAGACTATTCAGTTGTCCAGTGAGAGCAGACGCTTAACGTTATTGTAGGATTGTAGAATTTTATTAAAACATTAATTTACGTAATAATTTTTATTTCTGAAGTAAAAACACCATATTCCCTCGAAGTAAAATTGACATGAAGTTACTTCTCAAGGTGAGAGACAGGAGTGCTCTGAAACGATGTCCAAAAACGGCTATTTTTCAGGATTCCTGTTGTAGACATATGAGGAAACCTGATTTAAAAAAATGCTTTAGTCTAAAGTACTTACCATTTCCGATAAGGGAATTTGGTTCAGTTCGAATCTGCAATTCTGCCGTCTTACACGAAATTAACTAAACTAGGTACTTACTTGTATCTTCCTTTTATATATTGGTTTTGTGAATGCGTATGTTTCATTCTGCTAAATTACTGCATAATTCTGTAGGTATGCAAATCATAGTGAGAGGTATCTAAAATATTATATAGGATAAATAAATTAAATTCATACTTACGATAAACTGAGCTAACAAGAATCAAGCTGCTGGCTGCCACTAAAGCTAAAAAAAGAGGAGCGATTTATCCAATCTCTACAATCTGTTACGAGACCACCTACAAACACACGAAATTTCCGAAAAAAATCAATCTCTTTCACCAGTGATTGGACATATCCTCAAAGAAGTCAAGTGCATTCATGCACTGAATATGCATGTTGTCAATTGGATAACTGTCGTGTCATGTCACAAATAATTGCGCACCAAATGAATGTAAAAAAATCAGTAATTTAAGCGAATTTTTAAGTCATGTCAGTCTATATCTTATATGTCAGTCAGTTTAGTAATTACTACGCCTTCCGAATGGCGCTCCATTGTTTCTGAAATCACGTCTACCATAACCTCCCCTGCCCCTCCCAGAGTTTGGACCAGAGAACTTTCCGGTGTTGTTAAGCCTCGAGCTGTATTTGCCTGAAGGTGGTGTGTACATTTTAATGTTTCCATCACCACCGCGTGATCGTTTTTCAGGAGATTCTTTTTCATTGCGGTTATCAAATGTGATTGGACGATGTCTTTTTGGTCCTGATGATTGCTTTTCTTTTTCTTCAGAAGTAGCCGACTGTTTATCCTACAACAAAAATGTCATGTTAATGAAAAATAGTTATGTTAATGAGGTTCAAATACTGAATACTGAAAAATTTTGATTATTCTACAGTAAACTTTACCTCTTTTTCAGTCTTCTTAGATTGGAATGAAAGTTGCACTTTACTTTTGAAGCTTGGTGGTGTTCGGAATATATCTCTAATCAGGGTGTTAATGTTGGATGTTGTCTTCAGAGCAACCATCTTCAATTTATTCTCTTCTGAATTAGCATCTTCACCTTTTTGGCCCTATAAATAAGAAAATTTTTAGACATGATACATTTTTTAAATAATTATCTAGTTAGTAGATACATGTTTTAAAAAATAATCTTACTTGTGTTACTTCCTTCAATTTCTTGATGTATCCTTGGGTCATACGCGCGGTGTACTGAAGGCGTAGACGTAGTGCTTTCAGACGTGCAGCATCTGCGCTAAGTGGCTCTGGTGCCTTACGGCAGAGTGAGTGCAATGCAAACAGTGTACATTCTACATGCGAAAACTGAAGAGATGGCGTAGTTTTGGTCTCATCAGCTTTTTCTCCTGCAGTCTCCTTATTCTCGTCAACTTCCACTGGTGCTTCAGGAAGGTATTGCTAAAAGTATAGGAAAAAATATATGTTCATTTATTAGAGCCACTGACTTAAGTATTAATCATAATAATATTTTATTTACATCAGAAGATCGTATTTTAAGTTCTTCAATCTTAAAATTATTGCATGTATGATTTTTTCAATTTTTTTTTACAAAATCTAAATAAATCCTAATAAAATACATACCAATAGAACATCATAAACTGTGTCAATCTTTTTCTGTGCATTCTCCAATTCACCACAGTGTTCTGTGATTTCAGCAAATATCTTGAGTAGTTCCAGTTTTGAGTCGGCACTACCTTCTGGTGTTGTTATCTCATTCCAACGGTAAAGCACATGGTCACAGAAGAAATTGATGAATTGTGATGAATCAACTTGAGGCTGTTGACAATGATAAGATAATATATAATCAAGAAAATATGGACAAAGCCTCATGATTTGTACCACAATAGGTTTGAAGATATCAAAATCAGGATGGCCACCACCCTGTATGGTTATGAAGCTTGTAAATTTCGATACGGGCTTCAATCAGTCTAGAAAACATGGAACATGGAAGTGTATTCAGTATTAAATTTATTATTCAGTGAATGTATATGGATTATACAGTACTTTGGCTTCTCATATATACTTATCTACCCATTATACCAAAAGATCTATTGTTTTCACAGAAGGAGAGTATTATATGTTTACTACTTTATTACTCAAAACCAAATATCATCTAATGTGTAGTGTCTTGGAGGTGCAAATATTCAATCTTTCTCATTGTAGAATACAAGTTGGTTATAAAAATTGATTGATACTCAAACTTACAGAAAACAACGGCAATGCATGCTGTGAACACTGTAGAATCCTGTCCACATACTCTGGATCTTCGGGATGCCAATCATCTGGGGTGAAAGCAAGAGCTGCAACAATTTGTACAAGTTCCTTCTTTCCTAATGGTGTCTTTCCAAGTCTTGACCATGTCAGCAAATCCATGATGTGTTCAAACTCTTCTGCTACTACATCCTGAAATAAAATTTATAGAATTTGAGGATAAGTAAATTTATAATTTTTTTCAATGAACCATGTTGAAAGAAGTGACTGTAAAACACATTTAATTGAAATACAGCATTTTAAAGAAACTACCCTTTCACTTTGTGTAATCAAAAAATGATGGTGACAGTTATACTTTCACTATGATTTAGTAAGGACAGCAAGCCAATATTGAAATGAACAAGCGTCAGGCCCACACTGTGCAAGGACCCTTCTGATGATTCTCCTATACTTACAGTACAAATTATGACTCATGTAAATTTTAATGACTTTCATAACCTCTAAAATTTTATCTACTTGACTCAAGTAGTACCTGAAGTATTAAGTGCAGTTAATACAAACCTCTAAAATTTTCTTGCATTCAGCAATAATAAGGTCTTCTGCTTCTATATTTATGACTTCTCTTCCAAGCTGCTTAACTTTACTTGCCAAGAATTTAATACATCTCTCTCTCACTATTTCATTGGTTACTTCAGTGTCAGTACTCTGATGTATTTGTGAGAACAAACCCATCAAAGCCCCTTTGGGGTCACTTTTCAAAATATTCAGTAATGAATTATGAACAATGTTAATTTCTGTAACATCATCAGACTGCAGGAGCTGTGCTAAGATATCAGCAATCCTTTGTGTATGTTCTTTATGATCCTTACAAAGTGTTGGCAAGTCCTTGATGGCTTGCTTACGAATCTGGTAAAAGCATACAAAAAATATTTTTACATTATCCTACTACTTTATCACTGTATTCATTTATGATGTTAACTTAAATTAGTAAAGGCTTTTTTTATTATTATTTAAATAAGTATTTTATCGACACTTTCAGGCATATGATGAGGTTTTTCATAACTACAATAAAAATTGCAATAGCATCGGTGAAAGTGGTAGTTTGAATTTTGAATACTGTGACAAAGGTATGGCATAGTATCCTAGAATGAGCTTTCTTTGAAGCATGGTGAAAAGGTACTCTGTAGCTACTAATGTGCTACAGCGCTTGAACAGCAGCGCTTGAGGTCAAGTTCTGGCCACATCATCACTCAAAATAATAAAAAATCTTGACATTGGTCATCAAGACTGAGATCAGCTTAAATCATTGATGTTAATGTATATTCTCCACATTCCAACACAAATATTGTACAAAGAGCACCAAAAGTAAATGGGGTTTATTACCATATCCAATATTTTCATACATTCAAAATACAACAAATATATAGAATAGAATTAAGACACAGATTTTTTTACTTTTTTATTTTTTTGAATTATTCACTATCAGTAACTGAGAAATCCTGCCGTACTTCAAAAAATGCACAATTAGAGACAATCCATATCGTGAAATGGTAAAATGTGTGTGCTGTGGGTTGAACCTACTGATTTTAAACATATGTTGCTAAATAAGAGTATCTATCCGACGACACATTTAACTAGGTACGATATATAATTTAAACTTACGGCAATATCATCGTCTTCGCAAAGATCAAATTGAGCTTCGATTGCTTGCTCTGTCAGATTCGGAAAGCTGTTGAAAAATTTCGCAATGAATTGCGAGGCCAATCGTTTCTCCTTGTCACTTCCCTTTACTGCAGCCAATATCTCCAAATATTCTTTTTCATGCTATAGTTAAGAATAATACGGTTATAAAAATAACACAATCGTGGTTAATTTTTGATTAATGAATTTTAGTAGGGTTAAGTACCTTAGTAATGTCATCTTTGGCATCGGCCAAAATTCCATAATTTTGATACAATTTCTCAATGTTATCAGTGGACATTTTAAAGGAATTGATCACGCTTCTATATATTTAGACAAAATAATGAAACCGCATACAACACTTCAAAATATATCTTACAAATTAGTAATGCACAGCAAAATATACCAACGAGCAACGAACTAACCTATCCCTTTATTATAATGGCGGAGTTGGTGTGGTGGATAAAAAAAATACGGTTATTCAATTATATAACATTTTTACTACTGGTAATAATTTCATTTTAGTTTTTACTGATTTCTATTTATCTTATGAAAACGATGTTTGTATTGAGTTTTATAGGAAGCTAGCTGTCCCCTGGAGTTTTACCCGCGTTCCCGAGGGATGTTTTCCCGGGATAAAAGTATCCTATATGAGCATGCTCTATTTATGTGCTAAGTTTCATCCAAATCCATCCAGTTTAAATTTAACTAAAAATAGCAAACAAATCTGAATTAAGAATAGTGTAAAACAATTTGCGATCGTGAAAGTGCTCAACACCGCTAATGAAGTTTTCATCTGAAAACTTATTATATTGTAAAAAAAGCGTGCTTTTTAAGATATTATCAAAATGATAATCCTTCTACTCATATCTGTCAATAAAATATTTATAACTATTGACACCATGCACCCCACGCATTTTTTTCTTATTTACACTATTCTTAATTAAAATTTATTATCCATTTTTAAGTTAGATTTTCTATAAAAGTGTGATTTGTAGTTTTTTTTAAACTATTATTCATTTTTTAGTTAAATCGCTAAACCTGATTATCCTAGTAAGGGTAGCGGGTCTAACTGTTTAAAATATTGATTTATCATCGGTCCTGGATATATCTACAAAGTTTTAATGAAATCTGACTGTATAAAGTGGGTTAAAATCGCGCTCAAAGGAGTCCGTTACATACAAACATACAGGTGAAACTAATAAAAGCGTAATAATTAGTAGGACCGCAATTTATGACATCAGAATTGTCCATCATCAAAAAATCAAGGGTTTCTGGTTAGCTCGGTACTTAAAATAATTATCAAATTTAGATCATATTGGATGTATCCGTATATTTTTGGATGTCCATGCAGATTAGTATTTGATTGTTTATCTTGAAAAAAATTATCAAACCTTTCATGTTTTCCAAGACCAAAACCATCATTATCATATTATTATGGAACCCAGGTAACTGTCAACTACTTATACAACTTTTTTTCTATTTGCATACATAAAAAAATATTTTCACCCAGACACAGAACAAACAGACATATTCATGCAAATAAACGTTTATCCTAGTTGGGAAACGAACCCGCGAAGTGCCGCTTGGCGGTCAAGGTCGCTAACCATCAATCCAACTGGTCGGTCAATATGGACATTGGACATAATTTTCATATCCATATTCATTTGAAGGCCTACTTGTTGGGAAAACCTGATGAGTGTATTGAGTATGGTCTCTAAATCGAAGGTGAGTCATGAGTTCAATTCATCCCCCATTGCAGCGGTGAAGATCTCCAGGGTAATTTCGTCTTGCACTTCTGGAATTGGATTGGTCTCATATTTTCACCCTGGGCTCAGATTGAGATTGTGGATCGGTTGTACAAGCACTTCATTACTTCGATATAGCGATAGTTTATTTGGCACCGCTTAGAGTACACTGCCCATATCACCGCCATTTCTCTATACACGATTGAATCTAAGGCATACACCACCTACGCCAGGCATAAGTAACGATTATACTCCTCGCTTCTGTCCGGCGGAGCGTATGTATGTCTATGTTTATATAGCCTTTATGGAAAGAGGCTTCTTCGGGAGGCTGGAAATCGTTGAACCTGCATGCGAGATGATTTGTAATGACTCTCGAAAACAGCCTTTAAACATGGCACAAATGCGATATCGTACTGTTGAAGAACTACTTCAACAAGGCCTTATCACCCTGTCTGTCAGTATCGTCTGACAGCTTTTGGGTTCTATTTGCGCGGCGAATCTTATAGAACTTAGACTCTACAGTTTCGACGAGCCCTGTTGTTGGTATCGTCCACTATCTCGCAATCATCCAGGCATTAGAAACGGTTGTGAAGTTTTCCAGTTGGCTGTTGAGGAAGCCTCTAACCAATCGGTGATCGCTGGTCATCTTCATTCCTTATGCCTAGTTTCGCGTCCGTAGGGGGAGTTTCCTCACTTTATTATATTTATTAATAATACGGAGCAAATAAACCCATAATCAAATATGTTACCGGAAATGAGGATTATCATGTCCTGACCCTCGGACTTCTGATAATTTCATTATATGTCAGCGTTACATTATCCTCCAGCTCAATCAGGTTCTCGTCCGTCCTCAGAGTCCGCGCATTAAATGTTGTCGGTGCAGTGGTCGTTGGTTGGTTCAGTAGCCAGATCTCTGCCGGACTCTTAGCACCCCCTGCCCCGTCGTTACTGTGACCACTAGCGTAGCCCAGGATAGCCAGATAGACGCTGCTGCCCGTCTCCTGGTGTATTTCATTAGTCGCCTTTTACGATACACCTGGAATTATATTTCGGTTGGTCCTATTCTATTCTGGATACCAAACGACGCAGTTTTTTTTAAATATATGGGATGAATACTGATAAAGATGTTCTAATAACACTCCTGCGGTGACAATAGATGGTATCTTGTCTTATAAACAAACCATATTTGTGATATAGTCCAGTAAAAAAAATGGCGGTCATTTGTTCTGAACGTTATAAATCCGCCATGAAAATAATTTTATCGCAAGCGGCATAAATGACAAATGTTACCTGCCTACTGCTCAGCGCTTCTTAATACTTTCTGGCCACGCTTTATTTCTCTATTTTTCTGGTGTTCATAAATCAGTAGAAAAAATTATTGTTGTGTGTCATTAAAACGTAGTGATTATATACTCTTTGGTGTGTCATCTCATCTTCGAGCCCAACAAGTATTATTTTTTTGCCACGAAAATAATATAGCAGCTCAAATTGGAATTTAATATAAATATATAATTTATTATTCATCAAAGGAGGGGGGAGGAAACTTCAACTTCTTGTACAAGCAAGAATTAATAATAAAAATTGATTTACATTTATTTTTCATCGTTTAACTGATCCTGAAACTGATGGAATTGTGTAAATTAAAAATATCTGGGTGCAATTCATTAAAGTAAAGTTATGCTATCATAAATTGTTCGTGAGCCGAATGTTTGTAAGTACCTACTATTTAAATTAAAAACAAAATTTTATGTATAGTAATTTCTATGCATATCTAGTTTCTACTTCCAGTCGAGGTATTTAATTTTGTAATGGTTTTTTAATACTTAAACATAGTACCGGGCCACTGTAAAATATTGATTAACTCGTTGTTTTTCAGTCAAATTATGGCCGAGAAGGATGATGACGAGGTGATATTGCAGATGCGAATGGTCAAAAGGTCTCAAAATAAGAAGTTATTCACACCAGTGAACTACAAAGGGCGGTGGCTGATCTTAACAAGACGAGCACTAATTTATTATGATACAGATGGCGAGGTAAGCTCGAACTTTTTTATTGAACTAGATGTAGTGATGAAACGAATATTTCATGGTCTTTCAGAGTACATTGTAGTTAATTAAGTTTACTCCATTCTCCTTTCAAGTATTTAGGTGCTGGAAATTAACAATAAGTACCATAAATCATTATATAAATTAAATACCTAATTATATAAATATGTACCTAAAATTTTTAATAATAAATATAGGTATTTATACCTAATTTGTGTTTCCACGAAAACCATCACATTCTCATAAACTCTCATAAAATGTTATTAGTAACTTAGTAACAAAGGTTCATAATATTAATGATTACAGAGGTGTGGTGTATTATCACCATTACATCAAATTTTAATTTAATTGTGGTGTATGATTTATAATTTTTTTTTATTTGAATGATTGCATTTTGTATTGACTCATTTTATATTCTTGCTGCTTAGGAGTTATATTTAAGAGGATTTTCACATATCTGAGGTAAGCCTTCATTTATTATCATTTTAATCAACAGCTATTTTGTGAGATATTGATTATGTTTCAATTAAAAAACAGGGTTGTGGGCCAAGTTAAAATTTTAAGGTTTGTTCCGAACCTTGTGTGATAGAAATATTTTAAAATATTCATTTGAAATTAACTATCAATCACATTTAAAGCCAATTCAACTCCAGTCCAATATGTTCAAGAGAACTAATGAAATTTATAAGATCATTTGAAACCAATGATGGGATGACATGAATTCCTTTCCGGTAACTAGCACTTTCTGCACATTTAACCAGTCTGAGGGATTGTATGTGTTCGGAATAAATAGAGTCAGAGTAAATCCTAAACATATTCCAACTAGGTGTCAAAATTTACTTGTATTTAATTCAGCTGTTTTGGATTCAAGTACTAAACAGTCATACCTACCAATTTTCAAACATTGGTTTGATATGGCTATGATCCCTAAAATTTTGTCTTGCGTCTTTTGAATTGATTATACTCATATTCTATCCACCACATAGCTTTAGTTATTGAAATATGTAAGTAATGAAGAAGTTACTTGGCAGATGTACATATTAATGATATAATCCATGTAATAGTTTAAAGTAATTAGCTTCAGTTACTTTGATCTTCATAAGTGCCCTTTGCTAAACTGAATAGAAGAAAGGAAGAATCTTTGATTATCACACATTTTATGCCGAAACAATTTTATTTATTGTATAGGACTATTTTGAATTTTTAACTTTATTTTATTTTTATTATATTTGTTGTAAAAGCGGCCATAGTAGTACACATTTTGTGAAGAATGTTCAAGTGTATCTATTAAATTTGAAGGGATAAAGCCTTGTGACAGATGGATGGGTGGACAGCAGAGCACACTATTTCTAGAGTTCCGTTGCTAACTTTTGAGTACAGATCCCTAATAAATGTAACCAAATGGTTTACTATATAGGTGTAGTAGCAATTATAATAAAAACTTATAAATAGCAACTACAAAATGACATTCTGTACATTTTAAACTAATTGATTAGCAAATTGTGTGGCTTAATTACATTAATTGAAATACATTTATATTAGAAGTTTCATAATTCTGGAGAAAGTAGTTTGTACTTTCTAAATGTAATAGATTTTCATATCGTTTATGTATATTTATTTGTATGTAATAACATGCAAAAAAATCGAGGTAGAGAAGTAGTGTTTTTTTTGGACATTTGTGGCTGTAAGACATTATCAATTTTAACTAAAATAATATTTAACTCCCTATTTTGCTAATACATTTTGGAAGCTGCAACTAAGTTAAATTTGGTAGTTACTGAGAAACAGCTGTGACATACAGACAGGGAGACACCGTAGTCTCATATTAAGGGTTCCTTTTAGGGTTCCGATGCCTCAATGGCGGCAGTACCCTTATAATATCTTTATTTCTGTCCGTATGGCACCCGCCATGAGAAACTTTAAAAATGGTATATTAACATAAGCTTAACCATAATAATACACGGTGTTCATAGAAATAGCAGTTGTAACCATGACCTCAAATAACCTACTTAACATGCTTCCGAAAACTTGGAGTTTATGTCTTCTGTACCTTTGGTCTATTTTCAATTAATGATTCAAAGTAACCGATTTATCTTTATCAATTATATAGATAACTAGCTGTCCCCGCGGTTTTACCTGTGGTCCCGAGCGATGTCACGTTTCCCGGGATAAAAAAGCAGCCTATATGTTATTCCAGGCTATTTTCTACCTATGTACCAACTTGCATCTAAATCAAAAAATCAGAGCAACAAACTTTCGCATTTATATTATTAGTAGGACTTAATCATGTAAACCAAATTAATAATGAATAACCAATGAAGAAAGAATTTACTCAATTGGGTACCAATATTGCGACCATGTGTCAATGCTCTTCACAATTTTCATGAACTTTACGAGACAGACAGGCATCTCACATATTCTGTGCCTCAATTCATTATTGTTTTAAAAATAATCTATCGCGTTCAGCTCTTATTATTTCACGGAAAGCCGTCTTTATAAAGATACAGAACATTGATTTATACAAGTTGAAATGTAGTTGCAAATATAATATGACAATCGTTTTATTAAGACAAAAAAGGGAATACCGGTTGCTATGTCTACCCTTAATCATTACCTCCTTGCGACCAATTTTCGAATTAATATTTTCAGTAAAAATATTTCACATCATAGACAAGAGCTGATGGCCAAGTATTTTCTAAAATAATCCACATTGCAACCAATATGTGAACCTGAATACAAATACGACTATATTTTAACAAGTAGCTAAGTTCAAATGAGTGATTCGATGTGTAGTAGACAGTTTGTGTAATAAGTTATAAATGTATAGGATAAGGATTTAGTTTAGTGTAGGGTGAACGTGTTGGGTAGAGGGTGGACGCGCGCGCATGCGCTAGCTGGGTGTGTCTATCGCTCAGCGCGACGCCCGGCGGCGACGACGGCAGTTCCGCAACGCCGCTCGTCGGCCGCTAGCACCTGCCCACGCTTCACACGTTGCTGGTAATTACCAATCATTTATTCTTCTAAACACATAAACTTCACATAAATTATTCACGCTTTGCTCACACGACCCCCCATGTTGTAATTTGCGTTTCTATACCAAATCGGTCAGTTTCTGAGGCTCCAAACTGATTGTCAGATTTGTGCGCATTCCTTTTCAGTGTCTACCTACGCAAAACTACTTTTTCATTAATACTCACGTCTGATTTGGTCTTGAATCTCTGTTTTGATTGTTCATAGTATATATTTTTTGTAAGTAGGTCCCAACAAACAAACATCTTTTTAGTATATCATAAAGTTCGATCGGAAACTGACTATACATAGGTATATCTACTTACTACGATTTCCCCTATCGGTTAATAATTGTCGGGTACCGGCCTATCAAGAGAGGCGATTTGCTATGATTTTGTACGTCTTATGTGTGTACTGTACAGTAATGTTATTTTGTACGTCTTATGTGTGTACTGTACAGTAATGTTATTTTCCTTGTACACTTCGTATACTTAGATAGATGCTTTATATTTGAACGTAAGAAGATTTAGTTAATATCTCTTAAAGTTAACTAAACATTATTATAATGCAATCGTTTATGAATCCTTATTTAATATCAGCAAAATTAACGAAATATTTTATTACCTCGATAGCTAATTGATTTAATTCATGTGCAAACTTATTTTAGGTGATTTTTAATTATCTTTTTAAATAATGTAGTATAGTAGGTATTATGATAAAAAACATACTGACTAAATTCAAATCCAATATTATATAACATACCAATAAAATTACTTTCTCACTACATTCTGTGCTTTAACGGTGGCTTGGTTGCTCATGCAGGCATCCCGGATGGTAGCGATGCTGTAGTAGGTAGGTACACTAAACTGATTTCAAGATTGTAATTTCAAAACAACAAATTAAATAGAACCAAAAATAAATATCCTGTATAAAAGAGGGCAAGTGCACACAATAAGGGCACGTAGGAACGTTCATGGTTGAAATTTAATAATAATATTTACACGTGCACATCTAAATGATGTCTTATCCATAGCAATTTTTATTTTTGTACTTTATATTATTTCTCAAATATACTTTAAATAATATATTCTCTTCTGAGGTCACTTAACTCAAAACAGCGGGTAATAGAAAATATTTAACAACCTTAAAACATAACACTATCTTATTCCAAGAAAACTCAAATTTCACCAAATTGTGATTTAAATAACAAAGTAATAAGATCATTATTGAAGACCTATCTATCGATATCCCACTTATGTGCATTTTTTTGGTTTATTCCTATCAGTAATTGGTGGTCAAAGGTTTATGCCACCAAAACTAGGAAGTAGTAATATGTACTATTGTGTACATTAACATTACTATCGCTATGGTTTTACTGAACTCTGGTACCTAATCTTGTATTACATATAAGAACGTTTGTATTCAATGAAATGCATAAATAAAAAACTTTATATGGAACGGAAACCTCAGTTTTAATTAAAGGAAAGCTACACGGTTTGAATGAAAGAACTTTTTTAAGTCGTATGAACGCGCGGCCCTCAAAACGTACTCCGTAATCACTCTTTACAATAGAAAAGTCGAGCAACCCCTCACCACACTAAAACCCGTTACACACGTAGCTTTAATATATGTATGAATATGCTAAACTATTGAGCAATATTAGCATACTAGCTTCCGGGCAGCTGTTTTACTTGTTTTATAAAGGATAAAGATTATTTTTGAGGCTAAAGGTAGCCTATGTCCTTCTATCTCCTTACCAAATTTCATCCTCATTACAGTTTAGCCGTTTACCCGTATCAAACAGTTGAAAGAGACATTTCCGTGATTTCATATTTGTATGGATAAAGTATTTTAGCAACATCCACGTACGTAAAATTTAAAAGTAAAAAAAAACAATCAAATACCCAAATAATATGTGTTTATAGCTGCGACTGCGATCATTCAACGATTGTTATAGAAAATTGTAACACGTTTTTATATTTTATTTAGCTTTTTTAAGGTTTCTGTAAAATAATTTTATATATCCCAATCAGGCAAAGCAGGGGTTTGTCAGTCATGGTTATATACTATTTCCTGAGGGAGGTAAAGGGATTTTTCGTAACAAAAAGAGTTTGTGTTCTAAAAGATATTCTATCTGTGTTGCCAAATAATCCAACATTACATCAAATATTAGTACCTATATAATATAGTATAGCTGTGATATTATTATAGCTACCTACGTGTGTGACGGGCTTCATGTACGAGTGTGTCTGTAGCCGTGCCACGTGTGGTCCCTCGTTATTTGAGCAATTTTAATGGAGAGCTCTCCACGACGCACTCTAATTGTTGGAAAAAGGGCCTCTCAATCCGAAGTGTACACACGTACTAGGTACCTTGCTTGCCTCGTATGCTACATTTCAGCTAACAGGGTTTCCCATTGATTGTAACATGGAGGAAAAGTATTTTATACCTATATGTAATAAGACAATGGCAAATCCTTGATTGGTCTGTTTTGTTAATTCTTTACTATCTAGCTTCCCGTTTCGCAATTTCACGCGCGTTCCCGAGGGATTTAATGTCTTTCAGGATTACAACATAGCCCATGTCACTCGGAAATAAAGTAGCTTTTTATCAGTGGAAGAATTTTTTATATTGCTTGAGTAGTTTTCTGAGTTTCATCCTACATACAAACTTCACCTCTTCAAAATATTATAGTGGATACATGGGCGCAGGACCGTTTGATGTCCATATGATAATCCATTGGGAAGGCCTTTGTTCAGAAGTGGACAGTGGATTTGGCTGATAAGATGAATATTATAATAATAGACTGGCAACCGTTCCGCAGTTTCACACCCCGTCCCTGAGGCATCTAATGGATACAGGATTATAATGTAACATATAATACATTATGTCACTCGGGAATAGTTGAGGTTTCTATCAGTGATTGTTTTTTCAAATAGTGATAGAATTTACGGAGATCCGGTAAAACATGATTCGGACTCTCACTTTACAATATTAGTCAGAATATGCCAAATGATAGGTATGGTTCCGTTATTTCCTTTGAGCTACGGAATTCGGCCTGTATTCATGAACGCGGCTTATCTTAATCAGACCTAGAGTATTTAGCTCTAGCACCGGGGCTCATCCCTTGGAACGTCACGAGAAAGGTAGAGGCTTCAAAGTTTTAGCTCTACGTTACTTTTTTGTGAATAGGGGTGCATCAATACCTTATAAATACGAGGGAGGAAACTAATAAATACGATTGTAAACGACCCTATCCTGAGTACGATTCATGATTGAGTAAATACAGCGGAAAGGTGTTGCGGTGAACCGGACATTGCTCGTTGGATTGGAGTACCTATTCCCCTTATTCCGCTATTGATGTTCTATTTCTCTGCTAGGAAATCATCTTAGCGGTTTGATTTATTACTCGACTTCGATATTCGGGTTTGAGGGGAGATGTGTATACGAAACGCAAGAATATTAGTGATTTGGCAAATCACTTCATTATTCGTCCAAAATAACGTCTATTCTGTTTCATTTTGTGATATATCATAATGTTATTCATGTTACTAAATGTTTGTTGCCAGCGATTCCGCACTTAGGAAAAGTAATAGGAAAAATGAAATAAAAAAAGATAATATTATTATTTGTAGTAAATTAACCAGAATTATAGTATGAAACGCAAAAATTTAGGAGTAATTTCGATATTATAATTTACTAAAAGGTAAAAAATTACATAAATCTGGCTAAAAATCTAGTCTACCAGATTTTTATCTCAGAAGTACTATAGAGCAGGTTTTTACTTACCACAGAAAATTATCGTCAAAATCGTAAAACCATCATTTGTTTCCGTCTCTTTTGTCCGCTATCGTGGTCAATTTGCATTTGTCGGTGTTCGGTGATTTAATATATTTTTTAAATTCAGCTCTGGAATGTTTTTTAAAATCCGTTGTGACCAAGAGCTTTTGATGACTTTTTGATACTACTCTGACTAATAATATTAACTATTGGTCGCCTAGCGATCGAAATTCTATTTATATTTTAATTTACAACTTTATTGAGGTTTTTGTCAGAGTATATAACTTCTGTAATCATTGCATGCATAATTTTTTTCTTTTACGTCAGTTTGGAGCGGGTCACAAATACGTCATTATGTGCTTGAGATTATATGTGTGTGTGTGTCAAACGTATGGTAGTGTGTGTCATGTTTAGTTTAATTAATTTTATATATTTCCTGCATTGCATGTATTTTATGTAAAAAATGCTTTACGCAGTTTTTCTCCGTATAAACTTTAACTGAGTCAAATTTCACGTTCATCCGTTCGCACAATTTTCTTAAAAAGGGGTCTAAAGTTTTGGCTTCACGTATTTATATATAGATGATAATTCGAAAATTTAATATGTGTGTGCGGCACTTCCATATTAATAAATGGGATGATATTTGTCTAGGGATCGCGGTGCGTCTGTAGATGTTGGACACTTGTATGTAAGTTAAATGCTCCGAGAACTTTGGTAGCGCAATTATCTATACATAGATATTAATTGTACCTACTGCGGAGATTGTTGCAGTACTGTCTTGTACACTCAAATTAGTATATAGCTCAAATTTGACAAAGTTGTTTACGGAACTGCAGATGCCTCAAGACTGAAGTAAATATTGCAAAACAATTTATTATTAGATATTAATTTTATTTCCATATTTTGGTATCGCACTATGTGAATACAGATATTGCGCCAAACCTATGTGATTGGGAACATGACAGGCATTTCATGATGCCAAAAGTACGTGTCATACCCATAATTGTTTATTAAGAATTTATATCCATCGCTATATGTTTTACTATCTTTTATCAACCATTATTATTGTATAGATATTATTTATTTTTTAATTATTTTTCATACTGTTACAAACCCACTTAATATTTTTTGTAACCATTCATCGACATTGGCAGTCATCGGTGACACGATGGAGCCATAAAAAAACAAATTGGAATTGAATAGATTTTATCTGTAATATAATACCTATACCTTAAATGGTTTGTATTCATAATCGGTTTAACTAAATCTTTCTACACTCTCGTACCGGAACGTCACGCGACAGGTAGATTTCGGAATTTCCAGTAGTAGGTAGTGGTTGTAGGTACAACGCTACATAATTTTTTTTTAATACGGTGGTTACAGTAAACATTTTATAGGCCAATAGAATATTTCGAGGGTTATAAGGCGACTTGATTCAAGCGCCATTATGAAAACTTTACAGGAGAGCTATTTGAAAATATTAAAAACACCAAAAACAGATAATGCATCTAAACTTCTTAACATTCCACATCGAAGCTGTTGAATATTAAAACTAAATGCAAGCTTCAACGAATTTGTGCATGGGCCATCATCATAGTAGTATAATTCATTATGAAAAAAGTTACTTTCGTCAAAAATGACGGTTGAGTCAAGTCGCCTTTTACCCGTCGATTTGTTGTTCAGCGAACTTCAATGTGAGGTCTTCTGAAGTATAGTTGGAGACCTAATCAAATAATTTATATTTCAATGTTTAATAATAAGTTGTAAAAACTAAAAGGTAAGTGATAAATAAAAGTATTAACATGCAACTGGAGAACTTTAATAGGGAAAGCAGTTATGCTGGTAATTGGTGTAGTCTGTGTCATGGCATATGTATAGGATGGCTTGTTAACTGTTTGGCGAGACGCCAACACGACCAGGCGCGGCCACTGCTCTTATCGCGGATAGCTGTCTGGCTAGCAACCCTAACATGCACAGATTTCACTATCTACTTCAAACTTTAGGCACTCGTGCCTACGTTAGCCAATTTACGATAAACCTTATTAAATAACCTAAATATTATTCAACGATGAACAAAATGTTTTATTTTACCGGCATAACAAGTATCATAATTTAGCTTTGTGGTCCAAGTTACTCCATACATACAAAACAAACAGTTTTCACTGGTGCCTTATTACTGGTAATGAGAGAAAACTTCGTTGCCCATTTTTTTAAAATTTAATTTTAATCAGTATATATTCTCACGTCAGCCTGTGTTTATGAAATAAACCCTAAATATTAATAAATTATTTATTTATTTGTATCATAAAAATATTATAAAATAGATCTTTCCACTCAAAGGATTTGTTAAGTATTTTTCCCATCAATACAATCGCGGTTTGAATCAGCAAATTATTCAGGCGCAAGTTCAAGTTCCAACAAATCCAATTAGTGGTAGGTGTAGCGTGAACCACTTTTCATTTTATCGATTTTCGTGGTACATTATAAATTGAGTCATCCACTGAACATTTCCTTTATGGATGAAACAAATTACCAAATTGTATTTCTGAGATTAAACGCAAAAAAATCGGAACTTCTTACGGTTACAATTTGTAAACATTATGATCAACATCACACAGATAAAGAAATTGCTTATTCCTTCAACCGTGATGTACTTGAATATTCTTAGTTGCTTACAATTGTGCAAAGTAAATGTTGTTAATTTTTGTACCTGTCAATTTGTATTTACTAGAAAAAACCACAAATCCTCTTTATTTGGAAGACGGTTAAAAATTTATCAGATTAATATTCGTATCGTGTTGCTGCGTTTGGATTTCTGGGCCTGAACTATGTAATGGATACACAGCCAACTCGTAAAGTCTTCTTTATGAGACTTTATGTGTTGTGATATATTATGTACACCTATTGAAAAGATACTGCTAACGACAGCATCCGATTAGTGCATCGATTGTTGCAAAAAGTAAGGGAACTAGATATATGTGGTGTATAGGAAGAGCTTGCTGGATTTTCGAGGATTTGCGGGCCTGTTAAGACAACGGGATGCCTGCCAAATCAAACATCTCAACCCTAGAATCTTGACAGAAGGTGATTCGCCGCTAACTTAACGGGTTCCCAGAATCAATCACCGAAGTTGACAATAAAAGCAACATTGGTGTCTAGAGACGGGCAGCACTTTTCACTTTTATGCTTTTAGGACTTCCACACATCAGCATGTAACCCTTGCACTACATTCCGTCGGGTAGAGGCGACGATATAGGTGCTTCCCTGAGAGGTCACGTGTCTTACTCACGGATAGCACGCCACCTGCCATCATGCGACTTTATATCATTATTATTATTAATGTATTGATTGTTTGGTACGCGGCAGAAGCGTAAAGAGCGCGGGCGCATCGACACGAGCACTATCCACACAGTGGAGCTGGCACGACTGGGGGAGATCAGCAAACAAATACCTGACAGTGACGGCGAGAAGAGTCCCGCTTATAGGTACCCCTTTCAGGTAACACCTGATCTATTTTATTTTAAATGTTTAAAGATAATATATGAGAGGGGCTTTCGTATAATTGCTTGGCAAGATGGTTGATCGAAAATGATAGTTTTATTAAAACTAATATTTTCCGTAATCACAAAAAATTACTATTTAACGTTCCATAACAAAATTGTGAACTTCCCATTACTGTCTGAGTCACTGGCTAAAATAAACTATTAAATTGTTTTGGCGTTCGAATCACTTGCATGTTTACTTGATGATATGTCGTTCTCAGGTTGGATACACTGAACAAAACTCTGACTACACATTGTACCTGGTAGCAGGTGGCCATACTGAGCGCCTGCAGTGGATACACGCTATCAGGTCTGGTACGTATTAAACTTATCGATGTTAATTGTTCAGAAATCGAAATTATCAGAAATTACAATTAAAGAATACTTAAATATGTAATAATGCAGGTTCGTAATTGTGTTGCTAATATAATTCAGACTCACACTTGTGTTTGTACTTCATCATAATGTAAAACGCGGGTATGATTAACCTACTTTAATTGGTCAATAGCGCCTCAACTACTAACTACGGAAAAGTTTTAATCCAGCTCCGAAGCAAGTTTTGTTACCCATTCAAATATTGTCCGAGCATCTAGTGGTAACTATGATCCGGCTGTGTATCAAATGTAGTTACTCCGTCCGTACTCTGGCGACATTAGAATAATGAAAAGATACGGCCTGATGTAAATACGGTCTTTGTTTGTAGTCCACATCAAGTATCTACCAGTTCTGTTATTGATTTCGTGTGCTTAACGTCATTTAGTTTTATCGTCTTCAAGCATGCAGTTCAAAAGTAGTTTCGACCTTGACATAGTGGTAATGTTGTGTAGTGTGCGTATTGAACGTGCGACGTAACCAGTACCACCCGGCGGCGTGGTCCGCTCGGCGCTGGTCGTGCTGCGACGCGGAGCGCCGCGCGGCTCCGGGCTGCGCGCTCGCCGCCGACTGGCCGCTGCCTGAAGCGGACTTGGATCTCCTAGCTCTACAGCAGGAGAAGATATCCGAAGACTTAACACGTACGTATATTCTTTTTCTAAAACTCCTACGTCTCTAAATACAATTTTGTAGTGACTGATGATGACGTTCTCGAGCTACAATGATCTAATTTCCGCTGATAGACTAGATACTGTTGCGCGGCTCCACCCACGTTAACGGGATGAACAGTATTATGACCTAAATCAACTATTATACCAAATTGAACGGAACTGACAGAAACACAAACATTCACATTTCTAATATTAAGTAATGAATGTGATTATAGTTCGGATTCCCAGTGCTAATCACATTGTCTGTTATTGTATAACGTTTAAACTTAACATTCGACTAGCGGTTTCACCCGCGTGGCTGACGGATGTTGCATTTACCCGGAATAAAAAATATGTTTTATTCCAGGTTAAAAACTATGTGCCAAAGTTTATTGAAACCCGTTTAATAGTTTTTGCGTTTATAATATTAGTAGTATGAGCAAGGATTACTATCATGCTGTTATAATATTTGGCAAGAACCTTTTAATATTAACTGTCCATAACATCAGATCCGGGCATAGTCGATCTTGCTTCGAATATTAATTATGTGTTTATAGCCCATTCGGTGTCGGTGTTTTGTGGTCAGTTAGTCATACTGACAATCGGCACTTTAGCTTTTAATCGTACATACTCCGACTCCTGCTTCTTGAAAAAAATAACCATTTGATATTATTTTAATATAACGTATTGTAGGAATAATATATTTTAAAGACATTGTTTAACAATTCTTTTTAATTTAATGTTATTCTTGGGCATACAAGGGTGAATGTCTATTTTGACCGGACTATGTCACAATCTGATTGATTTGTTGATAACATAAGCATCATTATTTCATAAAATGTTCAAAGACAACGAAACCAAACAAACAGGAAATGTTTTAATGTGGTTAAGATACCTTTCATCAAAGTGGTACGACCAACATAGTGCTAGAACTTGCTGTACAGTGTAATGTAAACTGATTACCATAAATATCATTAAAAAAAAAATTGACAATATTAATATAACACGCACCCCGCGGCGGCTGCTGCGTATAGATATGACAGAAGAAGTTGCAACATAATGTGCCTTGAACCTTATTTTGTGAAGATTTAAGATTTATAATAGAATAGAAAATTACATATAAATAAATCATTTCAAAAGTTCGTAATAGTTTCAAAGTATTTAACATGCAATAATATAATATCCATGTAGTACACTGGCTTCTCGCTCCCCTCTCTATAACCTTAAGAAAAACAAACTTTCGCGTTCGGCGCATCGTAAGGCTTCTGTACAGTAAGTTACAATCTCTAATACACTCCAGTCGATTACCGTTGATGACGTAGTTATCGTCCGTCTCATTCAAACTTATCGAATTTAGGTCGAGTGGAAGGGAGACTGCATAACGCCTGCGCTCGCGCATCGAATGGTGAATGTAGGCCGCGTGCGACCATCTTTGAAGCCCTCGCTCCTCGTCTCGACAAGTATAAGGCCTTTTCCTCAATGGAGTCGTTTTTATACTATAAAAAACCTTTTTAAAGTCTCCTTACTTGTATTTTATTTAATTAACAGCCAGAATGAATGAGATAAGTTGTGGGTGTTTGTAATAGATGAGTTTATTACAAAAAACTATAGATGCTTCTAAATTTAATGTCCTATCTTCTCATTTCTTTTCTATTCCACATATTAAAAATTGAAAGCTGTATTTTGAAACCATTCAAACCTTAATAAAAAAAAACAATAAAAAAACTAACCTTACTCATGGTCGTCAACAACAAAACCTACGAGCATTTTAAATTTAAAAGAGTCATCAAAAAATTTTCTTTTTGCAAAAAATTTACGATGAACGAATGTTCCCAGTTATAATATGACAGAGAATACACGCAAAAAATCAGATTTCAATTATGGCTCGTCACGGCGAATCGACTCTATTGTGCACAGCGGTTTGCCTTCACCGCGGTACCCAGACACGTTTGTAGGCAGTCAGTTCGAGGTGTCGCGCGCGGACGTCCGGCCGTCGAATACCGTTCACATGTTGCCTAACAAATCCGAAGACGAACCTATGGTTACCAAGAAGAAGTCAAAGATACCATGCCTGTCGCTGTCGTCGTTCCTCCCGGCTCTAGAGGGTACGGTACATTTTGGATGACCTCTATTTTTGTGGCCTCGCCGCCACCGGTTGCGTTCACTGGTCTCGTTGCACTCACTTTCTTGTCTTGGTCAGGTGTAATGAAATGCGTTTGTGTAATGTCAGCAAAAGTGATACTGTGCTGTGATTTTCAACGTCGGTACTTAGTCTAAAATATGTTTACATGTCATGCTGTGGTGTAACAGCAATACAGTTGTTTTTGTTGGTCCAATGCACCCGATAGACATGCAATTGTAAAAATTTTGTGTTACGATTTTTGATTAGGAATAATAATTTTTATACTTTGTTTAATATTGTAAACTCGTTTTATTTGTTCATTATATACAGAATGATCATAAAAACATTGCAAAATGTTAGGATAACAATTATTATTTCATCTAGTATCATGCTGTTTGTGTAATTTAATAACATTAGGCATCTGACGTACACTTGTAGTGGTTTAACAATTACCTTCTTAGGCTACCTGTGTATAAATTATACGTTATTGGACGCACTATAACAAAATTATACATGCTCGTATTGTCCTCAAGATGCTACGAACGAGTTTAACAGTTGTAACGTTATTTACGTATACCTATTATAATGTATTGAGGTTTATAAATAAAACGTATTTTTTTCACGCTTAATTTAAAGGTATATTGTATAGGTGATGATAAATAATATTGTTTTGTAATATTTATTTATTTGGCACAGCGGTGACAGCGGCCGTCACGATGCCCGGGGGAGGCGGCGCTCCTCCTGGCACTCCATCCGCCAAACCAAAGGTATTAGTTAATTTACGTTTATTTTTTAAATTAACATTGCATTTGTATAACATGTTAGACCCTTTTTGATATTGCTTGATTAGGCAACGAATCTTCCTTAAATTAGGTTGTTATTATATATTATATTGTTATTTTTCATTTTTATTGCATATTATAATAATTTTAGCTTGCCATTTATTCTAAGTATGTTTATATTAATTTAATAGTTGATAACGGAATTAATACCCATATCATCCAATAACACAAAAATAAAAGTATTATTAGAGTAAATCTACTATCTACTCTAGCTTTTTATTATCACGGTTCATGGTTTTCTAGAAGACGTCCCATAAATGTATTAAATAAAATTAATATTATTTCGTTGTTCCTTTCAGGTGAAAAGAAGGACCAAAGTTGTGTTGGCTCTGTACCCATTTAAAGCCATTGAAAGCGGTGATCTATCGCTAGAAAAGGTATATATGTAATTATATTTAAATACGTACCAAAAAAATGCAGTCAGTATCGTGTCATTAACATTGAACTGATGTAACCTTAAGAATAAAAAATTAAAGGTTCCTTCCTCGAACCGAGTGTCGAATAAACCTTACCTGTTATTTGTACGCTAAAATAATAATGATTTTGTATTCAGATAACTAAGAATATTAATATATCGCAGCATGAGGTTTACAATATTTACTTTCTTTTTTTAACATTAACGCACATGGCTCAGAAATTACTTTTCTATGGGGTTGTTCTATAGTTGGGACAATTACTGGAAAATCTATATGAAATTGAAAACAATACTTTAAACTATTTATTATCTTCAATGTTATTTTACGCAGGGTGCAGAATATGAAGTAATAGACGATTCCCAGGATCATTGGTGGAAAGTTAAAGATGAAAACGGGTATGTTCGATACTTTATTGTTTCCTTAATATGATACATTATTGTCATATCGAATTTAATAGACTCAATACCATTTTAGGTCTGTCGGGTACATACCGAGCAATTATGTCAAGGAAAAGGAAACAATAGGATTACAGAAATATGAGTAAGTATTGTTTGAACTTTATCGTCCTATAATTTTATTTCCATATTTGTACCATATATATTTTTCCTTAATATTCACCTAAATGCGTATTAATTACGTTTATATTCAATTGTACACTTATGCATATAATATCAGCAGAAAGGGGGAAAACTAAAAAATGCATAGACATATTCAACATTTTGTTTGTGTCATTTCTTTTATTTATTTATGGTGCTCACATGGTATTTATAAAAATGAAAGGAATCCTTAGTCTGGGAATACAGTATTTATTTACTCTCGTTTCAACTCAAGCTGGAAAAAAGACAATAATATATTATTATCGCAAAGAGATCTGATTCTTAATTATCAATGAAATATTTTATTTTAACGAATTTAATTATGATTGTTACGGACGGTGTGTATCTAATCATAATAATTATAAATTATTAACAATTGATTAATATTTTAAATGAATTGTAGATGGTACGTGGGCGAAATGTCTCGGCAGCACGCTGAGTCGGTTCTCAAACAAGAGGACAAGGAGGGATGCTTCGTCGTGCGCAACTCTTCCACCAAGGGAATGTACACTCTCTCGCTATATACCAAAGTGTGAGTGATTTTCTTTTTCTAACTGCCTGCATTCATAAATATCAGCGAACGAACTGGCAGTTGTCTGTAATAGACCAATATGTAAAGCCCTAATGTGATTTGTGGTGGTGTCGCCGTCTCTGGGTTACAATATATATTACAATCTACAAGAATGAATATCTCAATCAAATGCCTATTTTGGGTTGTTAAAAAAGTTTTATTTTTTTTATACTTCATGAAAATGTCTTAAGTCTTCATTTTTGTATTATTACAGTAACCACCCGCAAACAAAGCACTATCACATAAAGCAGAACAGTCGTGGCGATTTCTTTTTATCGGACAAGCATTGTTGCGCGAGCATACCCGAGCTCATCAACTATCACAAACACAACAGTGGAGGTCTGTGTTCGAGGCTTAAAGCAACACCGAGCGATAGGCCTGCGCCACCAACTGCTGGCCTCTCACATGGTTAGTAAAAATATGTATTTAATTATTTTGATAATGATTTAAATTTATTCATTTAATTTAGCACACATATAGAATACTGTCGTCGCCGAGGAATAATAAATTTTCCTGGGATAAGTATCCTTTATGTTATTCCAAAACATGGTCTCTTTATGGGTCAAGATTCACCCAAATCCGTTGGGTAGGTTTTTGCATGAAAAATTAACAAACATCCATACGTTTATCCAACCTCGCAATAGGGATGTTGACTAACATGTCAAATTAGCAACTTTTTATTAAATGTCAAAACGCACGAATGTATAGTGTTGTATGTTGTGACGTCATAAATGTACAGCATCAAAAGATCTACTCTTTTTGGTTAGATTAATACTTAAAAGTCATTATATATCCGTGTATTTCTGGATGTTCAGTACAGTGGCTAATGTTTTATCATTTATTTTCAATACAGGATAATTCCCTATTGTCGTATTTAAAATAGGAGTAGGATGTTCTGGACGATATAGGATTTTTTAATTTTTTCCTTGAGGGAAACGTAAGATAACACAGGGTGTAAATATGCGACCGAAGTTAGTATAATATAACAATGTCTCAAAATGACGTGCCAGTTGGCCTGGTGGCTAAAAACCTTGACTGCGGATTGTGGGTTCGATTCCCATCCAGGACAAACATTTTGTGTGCATGAACAAGTTTATTTGTACAATATATGGGTGTAATTTACTATCTTAATACGTACTAATGATGGTATTATGATGAATCAAATCCATATGAACATGACACATTGAAATTCTAATTCCCTGAATAGTTATGCAGGAAAATTAATAGTATTACTATTGCATAGTATTGATTCGCTTAAATCACCGCTGTTATCAGTAGCACATGTCTCTGCTATCCATATGGTAGCACACCTTGCGTTGATGGCGTCATATATTTAAATGATAATTTTTATATTTATGTATGTTCTACACGATTCCTTCTATTGACAATGTGATTCATTGTCATCTTATTGGAAGGTGCATCATATTTTTTTTTTTGCAATTCTGCCATGTATGTGTTGCATGATGTTTTCGTATATAATTTTTTCCGAAATATCTACTAATAAAATAGTCATTTATTAAATGCGGCATGTCATCGGTCACGTTGAAACGGTCGCGTGACCGCAAACAAATGACAATGGCGACATATACTCTTGACATTACGTATGAATAGGTATATATTTAAATATATTTTAACTTATATTCCGGAAGACCTTTTACACACGGCCATCTGATTCCAAATTAAGCAGGGGAACTATTGAAACCAGATAACTCATATATATACTCGTAAATATAAATTTTCTAAATGGATACTTATATTTTACACCCAGACAGAACAAACAGAAGAAATTAACATGTGTTCATGCACACAAATGTTTGTACTGAGTGGGAATCGAATCCCCACCTGCAGCGTGTGCATCAGGGTCTCTTACCACCAAGCCAACTAGCCCGTCATTACATAAAATTAAAGTACTTATTTACTGATTTACTTTATTTATTCGCTGAGTTGATAAATTCTTTCATAATCATGGTCGTTTGGCCTATTTAATTACTATAAAAACTGAAATATCTGGAAATTGTGCTTGATGGGTCAGTTGGCTTGGTGGTTAGAGACACTGACTACCTTTGACTCACAGGTCGTGGGTTTGATTCCCAAGTTTGAATTCTGTTTGTACTATATCTGGGTGTAAATATCTATTTATTACATACTATGTATTTATTCATATTCTCTGAATTGACATCGTATCCGAATTTCCTTCTCCATAGATAAATGGGAGATCGACCCTTCGGAGTTGGTGCTGATGGAGGAGCTGGGCGCGGGGCAGTTCGGCGTGGTGCGGCGCGGCAAGTGGCGCGGCCGCATCGACACCGCCGTCAAGATGATGAAGGAGGGAACCATGTCAGAGGACGACTTCATCGACGAGGCCAAGGTCATGACGTGAGTATACCATACATCATCGAAGTATTAGAGAATCGCGGACTTCCACCGTAACTGTGTTCGCCGTGAAGCAGTTCCTAGTGCATGTATAAATCGCAGGCACATCCGACTTGACGATTTCATATCAATTCATGACAACGCTTTGGCGATGCCTCTGGTATTGCACATATCCATAGACGGTGACTACTTACCTTCTATACTGTACTTTCGGTCTTCTCTTGCATGCAAGTTTCCTAATGATGTTTCCCTTCAAACAAAAAGCTAGTTAATCCAGCGAATGTAGGTTAAAATTCGAAAGATTTGGGCAAGTTATGTAAACCTATGTAGTCAGTGCGTTCACCTCTGAATTACCTTGGCTTTATTAAACTTCCTATCAATACATATTAAACTTAGCAATTGGGCATAATCTGGAAGCTCTGTGTGTCCTCTTATGGAGACAATAATGTACATTTTCATAAACAAAACATTTCTTTCCAGCAAACTCCAACACCAAAACTTAGTCCAACTATATGGAGTGTGCTCGAAACATCGGCCGATCTACATAGTGACGGAGTTCATGAGGCACGGGTCGCTGTTTAACTACCTGCGACACACGTCTCCCGACCAATTAGCGCCTGCGGTTTTACTGGACATGTGCATACAGGTATAAACTAATATTGTTATTTAGTTATATTAGTAATAGTCAGACATGACTAAAATGAAAATATCTAATCTGACAAATTAGAGTTTTTCGTGTACGGTTGAACGTTATGCTACTACGTCTCTGTTGTTTTTTATTCATATACATTTTTAAACTATCTGTTTTAGCCTACTATAGTTTAGACGGCGACAAATGTATTAAAAATGTCCCGGGAAATTCTTGACACACGATGAAATCCAAATTAAGCAGACCTTGTACTCCTTGAATGAAATATTTAATCAAATAGGCCTTCACAGGCACTTATGCATGGTCAGACTCTAACACCGGTTCGGAAGGTTGCTTTTCCTGAGAAGAACCGGCAATAAACTCAGCAATTACTCTTTTGTTAAGCTCTCTTAAGCTTGTGCTATGGAAACCAGATTACTGATATACATGTCTTTTTCTTTTAAAAGTTTATGCATATTAATATCCCAGTTCAGTCATTATTAGTGCCAATATTTGAAATAATAATATAATTTCAGGTCTGCAATGGAATGGCATATTTAGAAAGACACAATTACATTCATCGAGATTTAGCAGCGAGAAATTGTTTGGTCGGGGATGAAAGCGTAGTTAAGGTACATATATTAACTGTTATTTATTCTTATATTGTAATTGGTTTAATTATGTAATTTAATCTTATATTTCCGTAATTTTTTCCTTCGATGAAGTGATTGAAGAATATAAAAAATAATTATACATTATTTTTCTTTTCTTATTTCCAGGTGGCAGATTTTGGTCTTGCGCGATATGTTTTGGATGACCAATATACGAGTTCTGGTGGAACTAAATTCCCTATCAAATGGGCCCCGCCTGAAGTGCTCAACTATACAAGATTCTCTTCAAAATCCGATGTGTGGGCTTTCGGTATGAGTGCATTCCTTTTTAATTTATGACAAATATACTTTTGGGTTGCCGTCCCAAAAGTAGTGAGTTTCCAAAACGCAAGTTATCTAAAATGCAGGCTGCAGATAAATTTAACATATTTTGGGTTTCTTCCTGTATGTTATAATAAGTGTCAAGTATTTTTCGTAGATTACACCGAATAATCGCATAACATAAGTATTTATTATAATTAATGTGCGTTTATTCGTCTTCTATGTGTACCTATACCATTCATCCGATTGCGATAACATTTTAGGAAGTAGTAGTTGCAATGCATGCCGGGAGCAGCTAATAAGATATAATATAGTTCGCGTATAGAAGTTAAAGCAGTCTGGGGCTAACAGCTTCAAGTCAATTTAAACAACATTTAACAGTTTTAGGAAGTACTCAGGAAATAGGAATCCCTTTTAACTATCAAATACGTCAACGTAAATATAAATAACATTTTTGTTAAATAAACCTGCACAAAAATCAAAAACTTACAATAAAGGTTCAAAAGTACTCAATCACAATATATGGACTAGGTTAAGGTTAAACCTGTGTCTCAGTCTATAAAAATAATTAAAATTACAACCCAAAAAAAATTGCAGATTGGAAAGTCATTCAGTTTTATTAGCTGTTGGTTTATCGTTCATGAGAAATTTGTGGGTTCGTTTTATAATACTTACCTAGTTTTAGAGCAACTCTGTTGCTATTCCGACCAAAAATTCGCCGTCAAAAGAAAGCGACAATGCCATCTATAGTACAGAAACGAAACGGAAATAAGTAAATGAGTTTTTGCAAGGATGAATTAAAAATTACAGTTAAAAATAGTTATTTGTTAGACAAGAGTGCAAAGCTGCTTTACCTGCTCGTTAGCGAGGAAATCAAAAAAGCACGAGGTGAAAAATGTTTACACTCGAGTGCAAAAAACACACGTAACTTTTCATCCCACCTCAGCGAAGAAATGACTAAATGCAAAAAAAAAAGTAAAAGGCGCGCGCAAAGCAAATAAAAAAAAAATACACCTAGAAGTCTGAGTTTTAACAAATTAAATAGGTTGTATGATAAATTCGGCACCATGGAGGTAGAAGTTGAGTTTTTGAATTTACAAACACACCGATGTTCTAAATTCAATTTACTTTATCCTCTAGAGGATAAAAACGGCTTTTGCACTCAGATATCGATGATTAAAAATACTCTTTCCGAGATGGGGGGATGAAAAATATAATGTTTAGCTGGTCGCGTAATTTGTAATGTACTGCAACCTATAAGGTACTCTACTGCCAATTTTAGTTAGTGTTTTTCATGACATTTTCCTTTACTGATAGCTTAAGCACATATCTCGTTATAGAATTTAAACCTAACCCTTCATGCATTAATAAAAATTACTGTGTTTTATTTCAATACTAAATATTATGTTCTTTTTTACAGGTGTGTTGATGTGGGAAGTATTTACCTGTGGGAATATACCCTACGGCAAATTGAAAAACTCTGACGTGGTGGATATGGTACAGAGAGGGCAAGTTCTGGACAAACCTAAAGGATGTTTGAATGAAATATACACTGTAAGTTTAAATATATATAATTATATTTGTTTAGACTCATTTATATAGATAGCCTCACCCTCATATTTTTCAATAGAGATGTTGATTGACATGTCTAATTAGCAACTTTTAATTAAATGTCAATACGAACGAATGTATGGGGGTTTTGTATGAAATAGCAAGTTGTGACGTCATAATTATACAGCATTAAAATACTACTACTTTGGGTTCGATTGGTACTTAAATGATTTTTAAGTATTAATTATTAAATTTTGATCACATTTGATGTATCCCTGTATATTTGTACGTTCAATACACTGGCTAGTGTTTGATTATTTAACTTGAATGCAGGATAGTTCCCTATTGTAACATAATAGGTTAGGGAAAAAGTTTCTTCGCATTTTTTAAGAAAATTCAAAACATTTTTTAATTTAGTATTTTTACATTTAACTAAAGTATGTAGGTACCATTTTGTTCGATAACTTTTTGCCATCTTGTAGGTAGGGACATGATCCCATTGCTATAGAAATTTTGGGACTTCTGATCAAAATACCGCGACAAGTGGTTTTGGCAGTCCTCTCGTGATGTTAACCTGACACTGCCTAAAGAATTCTGAAGAGACCGAAACAGGTGGAAATCTGAAGGTTCAAAGTCAGGACTATACGGCGGATGCATTAATACTTCCCAGCCAAACTCTCTTAATTTTTGCTGAGTGGCTAAAGATGTGTGAGGTCTAGCGTTATCATGATGAAAAGCCACATCCCTTCTGTTGATTAATTCCGGCCGCTTTCTCTCAACTTCTTGCTTTAATTTTATCAGTTGTTCGCAGTAGAGTTCAGAATCGATGGTCCTGTCTGGTGGTAACAGCTTATAATGAATAATGCCTTTCCAATCCCACCACACACACAGTATCACCTTGTTGCGAGTTAACCCGGGTTTCGCCACAGTCTATGAAGCCTGACCGGCCTTTGACCACGACCTTTTTCGCACGTTCTTGTCGTACGTGATCCACTTTTCATCACCAGTTATCAGCTTCTTAAAAAATGGGTCGATTTCATAACGTCGTAATAAAGAATCACAAATGAGTACACGGTTCATTAGGTTTCTTTCAGTGAGCTCGTGAGGTACCCATATATATATCGACCTTTTTTGTGTACCCAGTTTTTTTCAAATGCGCCAAAACTGTTTTGTGGTCAATTCCCAGTTCATCAGCTACGTCGTAACTACTGATATGCTGATCTTGCTCCACTTTTTCAAAAATGGCATCCATTTTATCCGTAATAGGGCGACCAGAGCGACGTGCATCTTTGCCATCAAAATTACCGGATTGAAAACGCTTAAACCAAATTTGTGCTACTCTCACAGACACTGCACTAGGTCCATAAACATCGCGTTTTTTTTTCGCGGCTTGCGTTGCATTTTTAGATTTTAAAATGTATCGAGTTTCTTTATTAGATTCATTCATCTTGACGGTACGAAAAACAAATGCAAATCACACATTTTCCTAATTTGAATTTGGAATTATGTTCTTTAAAATTTCAATGATACCAAAACCAGCCAGATACAAATAGTATAGCCAAAGAGATTTTATTACAAGTTCATACATACTATAATGCGAAAAGACTTTTTCCCTAACCTAATATAATCTTGCTGCTAGAAGCTTCAAGAATTTGTGTCTAATATATGGTCTGATACAATGTTTGAGACCGACAAGCCTCTGAATTATTGTGTGAGAAATATTGAGATGTAACTACACCATATAGGTTTAAATCGTAAACTGAGATGAAACTAACAGAGCTACTCCTCATTTAATTCATCTCTAGAAAGACAACCTATAGTCATGAAGAAATTATATTGGTACAAAAAATCTGAATTATTACAGTCAGAAAGACTAAAAGTACTCACAACAACCTCATATCGTTCTATAAGCACAAGTCATCAAACCCTACGTCTGCTATGAAAGTCGCGACTAACGAATCCTCTAAACAGGTGATGCGAGCGTGCTGGGCCCGCACGCCGGAGGAGCGGCCTTCATTCCGCGTGCTGAAGGAGGAACTGACGGCCATCTCGCAGAGCGTGCTGGCTGATTGACTGCGCCTGCTGCTGCACCTGCTGCGGCCCCCGCCCGCGCACTCGCTGCCGCGCGCGCCGCGCCACGCCAGCGCCAGCGCCCACGCCTCGCCCGTCTGAAGTATACATCGCCGTAGGATCGCGGAAACGCTTCGTTTGCTCATATACCTAGTTTTACGAGTATTACAAATGTGTTATACGACAGCCTCGTAACGAATGAAAATCTTCGTTTTGCGTGAAACTACTAAATTAGAATTATGTCATGTCGAATGTCGAGGGTGATATTTGAATCCTGAAGCTACCGATAGTGAGACTGTTTTTATAACATATTTGGCGTTTCGAGATATTTCGAGATCGTACGGCGACAATTTTTTTTTTCACGGGCAGTTTTAGTGTTTTCATAGCGGTTTTGCTACGTGGTTTCTCACGTAGGTGGCGGTGTGTGCGATCGGTTGAATGAGATATTAGTAACCTACGTTTCGCAGTGATCTGATGAATTTACTAAGTTAGGTAGTTACGCCCCATTTCCTTCGCTACGATTTATATTATTGTCAGCATAAATTGTGATAATGCATTGAATCCCAAATAAAGTGTAGCACCTAGCCCGCAGTTGTAGAGGGTTTACGCCTGTCATCGAATTATGACAATAAATAACAAACCAGATTGTAAATCAAATGGAATTGATCGACTACATAATAGGAATTGATTTTATATTTTTTTCAAACTGAAGTAGATTTGTTATACGTAACCCTTAAGAGTATCATCTCCACTGACTGCCACTACTATATTCGAATAATTGTTTTGCGTGAAAAGGAACTTATATTATGAAGAAGTTGTTTAGCCTGATTGACAGTGACATTTGGAGTCGATTTTCAAAATTTTATTGTCACTGCATTTACGTGTCGATAGGGAGAATACCAGGCACTTCTTTTAGCATTCCTAAATACATTTAAAAACAAACATAAAGTTTCTATTAGGATGATTAGAATGTGTTGATGGTGTTTTATTTAACACAAATTCTGGCAATCAAATATCTAACTATCCTAACAGATTCTACATATCGAATACATCATATATCGTTTAGAGATTGTTACTTTCATGAAGTACCGACTCGTTATCCTAAACAATAGGTAGTTATGTACTTATTATTATCTCAGCTTTTAGATGACGCTCATTTTACATCCTCATATCATACATTAATTACCCAAGAGTAGTATTGTATATAAAATACTGTAGCTAATTGATATACTTGTCGTTAAGTATCTACACAAAGCGACTTTATATTTTGTTCATAGTCACTACACTTACGCACATATTTGTTTGAAACATCAATAATATCTAATAATGTTACACATATTTTAGTTTAGGTAACCACAAAATATTGTCACAGTTATATAAAAAAATACACTTTTTAATTATGCTCGACCGTCACAAACTCATTCCAACCATTAATGTTTAATAATAATTTGGACTGCATGTTTTTGTACATTCCTTTATTAAAGACTAGTCATTTAGAAAATACGACATAATTGGGCTGATTTGATTTGGTCAAAACATTCTGTACGCACGGTCGACCGCACGTCGATAGAAACTAATTTAATGTAGTAGCGTTTAGTATGGGTGTCGACACTGAAGAGGGTTCAGCTTAAGCTGGTAGTATTAGCTGTGATGTGCTGTCGACTGTACGAGTAGATACTATTGTACAAACCAGTATCTTAGAAGCTTATTTATGAGGAAGAAATTCGTATTCAAAGGTATTCGTATAATTGATATTTATTGTTTGGTAGTAAGGCTACTCCGAACGAACGATTGATAGCCGAACTATAAATTGCAGGATTATCGAACAATCATGTCGTTTTTCGGAGTAGACAGTACAGGTTCGAATTAATTATGAAATTCGGATAAGTGTGGTCTGGTTATATGCTTGAATTACATAATTATATATCATTGGTTATTATATTACGTATTGAATATTAATTTTTATGTGAGATTTCACCGTGGAAGTGAATTCAACCCAACAAGGTAATTGATATTTCGATAAAGTATGTTAGTCTTCTATGCCAATGCGATAGTGTTGGGTCATAGTGAAGAAACAACAGTGACACTCGATCAATGTGCCAATTATTTCAATTTTAATATATTAAACGAGTGGAAATCTAAGATGGGGCTGAAATATTAGTTTATAGCACTGGGGCGCCCATGGAACTCCTTGGCCAAATTTTAAGCTAACGTTAATTGTAACATGGCCACAACTAAATGAAAGATTGCATTTAGTTTCACAGCCTTATTATATTATCGCGTTTGGTAATACAGCTCAATTTTTTATGAGAAGTTATATAACCCGGTGTTTTGAAAGCTAACATTACATTTGAGCTTAAACGATATTGCCCGATACAAAAATTGTGGACGATTTCGCCCAGAACTGATAAACTAAAAAGCGTGGCGCGTTTTGAGATGGGCCTTTGTCTTCTATCAGTAGACTCAATGAGACCGATGACAGCGATTATTGTAGATCGTACCCCCCATCCCAAATTTCCATTCTGTCCTTGTGAAAAAAAAACATATTTTTTATCCATTTTTATGAAGGAGTACATTAAATTCTCGGTAAGAATTATGGAAGAAACTTTTTTATTTGGTGTTTTTACTCCATGATATACAATTTTGTCACAATATGTGCAAGGTATCAAAATTTAGTGATGTGTATGAATGAGAACATTTTTATAAAATGATATTTGAATTCGTTTTAGTTGTAAATAAGTTTTATGTGATAATTCTTCTAATATTTTCTGAGTATTGAATAGTATAATTATTGTAAAAGATGGCTCTAGTTTCATACTATCAAACACATCGAGCAAACATTTTATCACCAGTAATCAGTACAATAGAATATAATTAATTTAAGAACATGACGATACATATGGATACTGCGTTCAAATAGAGTAAATCGCTACGGATTTGTACAGTGATTGATTTGTATAACTGTTTTGTAAAACTATTATATTAAGCCAAGTAAAATAATTATAATAAAACATTATGGTTTTATTTACGACACATCATTTCCACCTTAAGTATATGGAGAGTAGTTCGTACCAAAGTGGTAATTCAAAATTGGGTTGATGTAGATGCGGCAATTCCTGGCAAATTCACAATCATGGATTTCAATGCCGAGTATATTAAAAGTAACTAATTTGCTGGTCCCTGGTGTAATGGGCTTGTCATTTAAGGTCTAGGTCCTTTCTAGACTTTGTGAGGTTAGCAGCTCCCGGTTTCGAGGAGCAAGCCAGTACGGGCACTTCTTAGCAGGAGTATCAAATCACAATATAAACTTGCACCAGTTTTCGAGATGTGCTCGAGCTATCAAGATCAGCCGTCAGACAAGACACTGCACAGGACCGAGACAGATGGCGAGCTCTCGTATCGAAGGTCAAGACACTTTGGGTCACAACCAACGAAGTAAGCATAAGCAAGAATTCGGTAGTTCCAAAACACTTGCTCTCGAGTGTAACATGGCGTCACATCAGTAAAAGCCAGGCAGGTAACTAGTACAAAGTATCTTAACAAGGTGTTATTGTTTTCTATCGCTCTTTTGCTGGAAGGTCTATATACTATATATTATATTCAGGCGATGCAAAATTATTTTTTCGAGTTGTCACATTTGTTATGATGGAAGGATGATAGGATAAAACACATGTTTCATTTCAATGTTCGTTTAATTATAGTTTCATACATTAAAATATAACTTATCCATAATAAATCTCCAATACTTAAATATTAGTTATAATGGAATGATAAATCTGAAAAAGGTAACAATATAGGTATAGTACCTATTAGTTTTAACATGATGTCTACAAAGGATGCGATGGTTGTACAGGCATGTCCCTAACTTATTGGTTTTACGCAATGGTTTTATATATTTATTTTAAAATAAATAACTGGATAACAAATGTTATTTTTTGCAAAATTAAAACTATTATCTTAGAACAATTATGTTCCGGCAAAAAATATGTGTTAGGTTGGACTATCTGAGCTGGTACCTTGTGCAGTATTTGATGTTCCTAGATGTAATCTAAACAACTTTTGCTTAGGATCCAACTTAAAAATAACAAATACATACGAAGAACATATATATATTTTCTTTATAAGATATAAAAACTATATGTAATATAATTGGAGGCAATGCCCAATGGTCGATAACCCGTTTCATATTACTACTAAATTAACGTCAACAAGCTGTAAAGTCAATATTGTTAACAACAAAGCAACAAAACATTTCTAAAAACTAGGATAATAGAAAAAAAAACAAAAATCTTAAAAAGTAATTGACTTTTTGGTGTTACAATTCACTAGTCTAACTATGTAAGTAAAAATGGCAAGATCAGTAAAGCATATTCCTTACCACACTAGGTAAGTGTTAATTGGAACATCATTGTAATTTGTTACAATGTTATTATATACACTTGACTATGTATTTATTTACAGGAAATGTACTACATAAGTGTAAATGTATGTATCTGAATTTATTTAGGTTAAATGGAATGTGCATGTTTTTTTTTAAAATAAGACTTATTTTTTTACGACATACTAAATTTTATATGGCATAGAGCTATACTTTTCTATTTTAACAAATGTTAGGAAATAGTATAGCTAAATTGCGATGGAAATTTATACGACTATTATATATCTTGTTAACTCTGCTATCCGCATTTTCGCCTGAGTCAAGTAAATTTTTTTTAAATGTGGCGGTGCATCGATTTGATTAAGCTGAACTATTAAAAAATTGCATTGAAATAAAATTGTATGAATGTATATCAAATCAGAAGACTTAATCCCACACAATTCAATCAGAGTAGGCATTTAGATAATACTTAAAAATAAAATAATGTATTATTAAATTAATAATAAATTTTCCTTAATTGTTACATTAATATTTTAGTCGATGAAGGTACTCAGTATATTTTTGCGTGTTTGTAAATATTGATATCTGAAAAATAACAATTATATACATATGTATGTATCAATAGATAATACACCAACTTCAACCATTTAACATCAAATTAAGTTAACATTGTTTAGTTAAAATGAAGCTCTGCAGTGGCAACATTTACAGCAAAATAAATAACAAAGATTGCCGATATTTTGCCTGTATCGGAAAATAACAAACAATTTCCATGGCATGGATTTGATGGCTTGGTTTTCCTGTTTTTACATCATAATGGAGCAACAGATGGTGTCTTTTAATCAAGACCGCCCATTAAACTTCAGCTCGGATCCTAGTTTGTAATATACCTTAATTAAAGCAGTTGAGACAAATAATATCCCAAGATATTAAAATATCAAAATAACTTTTGAGTATCTATATCGACTAAAATTTCATTGGTACCTACACTTAAAGACGAATATTATTTTATTTACTTGACATCAATATAGACAAATTGTTATCTAGTTCAATAATCAGTTTACATATCAGTTGGCAAGATATCTGGTATAAGATACTGGCAAAGATCCATTTCAGAGCCCACAAATGTTACTTTCCCAGCAGTATTTTCATCCAACCTGAAAAATTTTATAGTTTATCAATATATTACATAATATTTTACTCATCAAAATGAAGTAGGATAAAGGATTTGTATTGTCCCTGCAATGTTCAATTCAACACACTCTTATTACCAAAGATAATGCTTAAATGTGATAAGCAGTGAGTCTAACACATCACTATTAGTTCCAAAGATTTGGAAATGATTTTGAATAAAAACTTTGTGTGCCAATATGTCTGGACTTTATTAATGTTATGCTCTATTAACCCATAATCTGCCTACTTCTTTTATACACATAATAAATACATACCATCCCTTTATAACAGCCCAGCACCCAGAAAAAAATACTGGTGCATTAATAATGAGGCACACCCCAAGCCTTTCTGGATAGTGACGACTCAACAGCCAGATTAAATTCTTCAACACTTGGTAATCCATACAGGACAGGGTAAAATTGCTCAAGTCAAAGACAATACATAAATTGTCAACAACTTCTTCAAAACATTTTTTACTGGCATCTTCCTGAAATAATGTATTAGTGATGTTAAGTTTCCTTTTACTAAATTATGAATTATCATCTATCATATTATATAATATATACATATATTATTCTTCATAGCTTAAATTGATTTCATTGGAACAAATAATCAAATTAAGCAATATGCAAGTCTAGCGAATACTGTAAATAGACTTCTTTTTGAGAAATACCCACAAAATGAAGATGATTGTATTATTATTGCTGTAAGCCTCCATGTGAGAAGCCAACTTGCATTTTGATTAATTAGATTCTTTGTTCCAATGAAATCAATTTAAGCTATGTAGCTTCAGTGTGTATATAAGCTAATAGGTCTAAGCTAATTATATAAGAAAATTGTGAGTCATAAGATGATAATTACCAAACAATAAACTATAAACTTAGTTAAATCGTCAATGTTTCTGTCATTGGAGCTATGATTCTTTGCAGGAATATAAACAATAGGTCTGCCAATGATATCTCGATGACGCAGTACCCTTGCCTTGTCTGAATATTTGTCTATAAGCTCTTTGTTGGCATGTAACTCCGCTACTCCATATTCTAACCTCCATTTATTTGTTTTTATAATTGCCTGAAATAAATACACACATACATGAATTACAGCATAACAACAAAATGAGGTTAAAGGTAGTATAGGTACCTTTATAATGTATTCTTACTCATATTATCAATGAAAAGGTTTGCATGATGAGATGAGTGCCTGAATAGATTTAACCTTCATAATATTTTATATTTATTAATAGAAAAACAGTAATTTCACTAATGTACTATAAAAATATTGCATCTACAATTCAAGTAGACACTAGTTAATACACTATATAGATGATATCATAAGCTATATCAGAGAATTCCAAAATATTTTCCTAAATATGTTGTGTGGTGCAGGCATGTCCGTAAAAACAAAGTTCTGATTGTTTATTATCAGGTCCTATTGCTAGCATAGTAAAAGCAATGCTTATCACATGGTCAACAACGCTAATATTAGTATAATTAGAATCGAAACTTACTTGAAAAGCGTTATCGACTGTTTTGAAAGCCCTCAGATATCTCCGCAAAGAGAACTCATTATGATATTGAGCTGGGTCTGCGCTCACAATTAGGTTCATTCTCTCTTTAAGCTGCTTCAAATCATGTTCGTTTACAGGTTTTGGTTCTTCAGCCATCGTTTTGGTGTGTTATAATGTTTGTATTGTAAGTCTACTTATACTCGTTATCGATAACTCGAAACGTATAATCCGTTCGTAAATAAGGGTAAAATAAATGGTCACAGAGAAATAGGGTATGTACATATAATAAAGAACGACTCATTTAAATAAATAGGAACAAAACGGAGTTCCTATGGCGCTTTTTAAGATAAAATAAAAAGTAAAAAATATTGCTGACAGTCGCAGGCCGCGAATAATATAATCATTTAATGGCGGAAAAAAATATTAAGAAAAAAACCCACAGAACTTTTTCAGTACTGGCTACACCTGCATAAATTTCGATTTGTTTAATGATCGTATCAGTATGCAAACAGTTTACATTATCTAGGTCAGAAATAGCCAATTAGTTTCACCGGGGATCCGTTTTAAAGACGGGACAGAAAAAGAAGATGTTAAAAATCATATGACTTTCGCAGCCTATTTTAGAAAATAGTATTCCACCAATAACATTTTCATGCAAAATGTTGCCATATGGTCTCGACCACATGCATCGCATTGTAAAAATGTTATCAGATTTCATGTGGAGCCAAGCTTCTAACTCTACAAGCCCTAACTTCACAAACTATACACCTTAGTCAAACATGTGGCTTGCCCGTATTGTTTCAACAAGATCTTTTGTTTGACAGAAAAGTAATTAACAGAGAATACATTTTTACCTTACGCCCATGTTAATGTAGCGAAATGGCCAAGCCACATATTTTGACTACGGTGTAGAGTTTGTGAAGTTAGGACTTGTAGAATTAGGGTGTGTAGAGTTAGAAGGTCTTTACATGATATCTGATAACTTTTTGATAGTGCGAGCTATATGGTCTCGCCTTGGCAACATTTAACATGAGTTTTTGGTGTGTTTTCACTTCTGTTTGACTTTTTATATTTTTTTTGTGGTGTTTTATTTTACTATTATTTATAACATATTCCCTATATAAATTTTCAGACTTTAACATCAACTTTTACGGAAGTTTCAGAAAGACTTCCATCCCCTAGTTTAAGGGGTTGGGTGGTTAAAGTTCCAAGTTTTAGAATTGTTTTATTGTTTTCGTACTAATACTAGCCTACATAGCAAATTATAGCTTTCTAGGACTTCAGAGAGTACCCTAAGAATTTTGATGATCATTAGTGAGTGAGTCCGTGCCGAAATTGTGGTTAAATAAATAAAATCGAAGCTATGCAATTGAAACTTTATAATAATATAATATTATATATTTAATAAAACTACACCTTTTTTTTATTAAGTAATAAGGAAAAAGCAAAAAATATTTTCCTTTGAACTATCTGTCTGAAGTTTGCAGCAAGGATGGTGCAAGCCATTTCCATTAAGTCCTGGAGATGCTCATCGGTCGGCACCATGATTACCTACATCCACTAGCCGTTTAGAGTTTCAAAGGCTTCAATAATCATGTTTAACCAAAACAATTCAAATCTGCTTGGTATTCGTTGTAAGGAGCATCAAATGTAAATATTCGGCACGGACATCCTATCTAGATTTATCGTATTTATTCTTCGCTAACATTTGTTGCCACAAAAATGTATCTTGACTTAAAACCTTATAATTTTACATTGTAAATTATATTCCATTTTCCGTTCTGTTTCTAATGGGCAAAATGACGTCCTTCAGTATTTATTTAGCCATATTTACTTACGTGTGTGTACTTATGTACGCACGTAAGAAGTTATACCCGAAATTATTGATGAGAAAAACTGCACTAAAAGCATTTGTTTTAATTATTCAGTCCTGAAATTGTAGTATCCAAACTCTTTGCACCTGTCTGTAGCAACGAATACAATTTTTTGGCCAGCGCCCATGTATCAGCTGTACGCGAACCGAGTGGTTTGATGCGGGACGATGGTAAGAGACCTGACGGAATGACCTTGGTACCTTGGAAGATGGGGCGGCCGTTAGTATGGGACGCCACATGCGTCGATACCCTCGCACCGTCCCACCATCCAGAGTCTGTCAGGAGAGCCGGTGGCGCGGCTACCTGTGCCGAAAACCATAAGCGGCACAAATATAGTAATCTTGATGTGGGTTACATATTTGAGCCATTTGGGGTAGAGACATTAGGCACGTGGGGGCCAGGAGCTCATCGCTTTCGAGATATCTCTAAGCGCCTGGGTGACGCTTCCCGCGACCAGAGGGCTGGCGACTACCTCGGCCAGAGGATTAGCATTGCGATACAGCGTGGCAATGCCGCTAGCGTTCTGGGCACGTTTCCCACCGGCAGCGATTTAGATCAGCTGTTTTTACTGTAAGCAGCTGATCAAACTTTTCTTACCTTTCTGTTTTTATTGTATATATTTTTTTGTCCTTTTAAATATTAATTAGGCTTCTGTAGATAGTTTTATATGAAATTAAGAATATGTTTGTAGAATTATAAAATATTATACTAACCTTAAACCGGCTACTTTAGTGTTACAGTGATGCGCGCGCATCTTAAAATTTCACCATTATATTTTTTTTATAACGTGCCTAAAGAATTAGGTATAACTTAAAAAATCATCAATATAATAGGTATGTTTAAAAATATATTTAAAGTATCTAGTTTTGATTTATTTCACCTACATGTAACAAATAACAAGAGGTATGAAGTACCTATTCTAATTTAAAATAACTTCAACCTGTTACTGTTACGTGTTACAGTGATGGGCGCGCTTCTTAAAATTTCATATTTTTTTCATAACGCGCCTAAAGAAGTATAATTTAAAAAATGTACGTTTCGTTCGAAAATGGACCTATCTATTATATTGGTAAGTATTTTATGAGATGTAAAGTACCGTGCGTACATACCTACAAATGCTGGCGTTGTGGATACAATTTTATTATAGGTACGTCCTAAGGCTTAGGACGAATCTCAAAATCAAAATTATATACCTACATATTGTAATTTGTAAATTGTATACAAAAGCCGGTATGCTATAGACACATTTTATTTTAATTTAAATAAAAATTATGTTCGTATACATACTAGGACCCTGAAAAAAAACTTGCATTTTCTGAAAAAGTCTTAGTATAATGTGTAGTAAATAGGTAGGTACATAACTCTTAGGTTTAACATTTATTAACCTTATGCCAAAAGACCGTCAACAGTGAACTCAGGTAGATGAGGTACAGTTTTTCGGAAGTCTTCGATGGTGCAGCAGAAGCTGTAGCCGATGTCAATGCGGTCCGCCTGCCACCTCAGCCAGCTGAAGGCATCGTTGTTGCGACAGTGATCTGTGCAGAAGGTCAGGGCGCGAACTTCCTCTTCCGTGTAGTAAGGATTGTTGATGCTTACGAATGCTGTTCCAATGCGAAGAGATGCATCGTAGACAACCTGAAATTTATATTTTATGAGAATTTTCGACAATCTTTTAAAACAGCTTGAATTCAGAATAAAATATTTTAAATGTAATCTGTGTTCTATAATTTTACCTTGTAATAATAAAGTGGTACAGGGAGCTGTGGGTTGTTGTTGGCGTCACGGCGTAAGTAAATATCAACAAGTTGGTCGTTTTGATCACGGAGCTGGGATACGCCATAGGTACCAGTGTAGATCATGGTGTTATAACCAGCTTCACCAATTCGGGCACGTAGGTTCTATTATTGAATAAGGTACAAATTAAGTAATAAATCGATAAATAGTTCATTAATTAATAAAAATGGAAATAAAATGTTATGGCACATACTTGTTCCAGCCAGTTCCAGTTACCAGCGTTGAATGGCTGCCATTGAGGAGCAGCGTTGATGAAGTAGAAGGAGGAGCGTTGTCCAGTAGCGTAGATGAAATCAGTCTTAGCAGTAAGATGACCACGAGCTAAGAATTGAAGGTTGGTCACGTATTTGTCAGCCAATTCATCACCAACGAGACTAGCAATTGTCAATTTCTGTTGTACCTGAGTGTACAAGGTGTTAATGGCAACACCGGGGTAGAAGGAGCCAGCTGAAATTATAAAGGTAAATAATTATTATCCGTTGGATGTTTTGGTTATGAGATCAGGATTTTTATTTTTTAATTCGATATTCACCCAGCCATCCGGGACGGGCCACACCAGTTTGGTGAACAGCGTTTGGAGGGTTTTGTTCGTACCACACATACAAAACTTCTAAGCGATTCTGATCAAAGCATGACCAGTATAGAGGGTAGAATGTGCCTTCAACAATGAACCCAATTCTGAAAAAAATATATTATCTAAATTGAAATTTATTGTATAAATAAGATTTCACGTCGCTAATAATAAAATTAGTGGTTATTCTACACTTTAAGGATATTAAATCATCATGGATATTCTCAATGATTAGGTCGGTTGCTAAAGTTTTGTTAACTTAGGGTTTATTTTACAATGTCGAAACCCTTTCATAAAGGGTCTATTGAAGATTTTGAATGTTAAGTTTGATCAATAAATTATAGTAAGTTTAGATTCTACAAGAACGAATATTTTCTATAATTTTACACTAACAAAATACAATCTTTGAGGCATTTTGAGACTTATTGCAAAATTGATCTCACACTTCACGGGACGAGGAGTAAATTACCAATAGGTATGTAGAGTTATTGAAATACTAACCGGATAACTAAGTTGTTACCATAACATCTGTCACTAGTGGCTTCTGCATCATGGAACGAATGAGCCGAGCAAATCAACTGACCGAATTCTCCGTTTCCGCTCAACCAGCCAGCACCGGAGACCAAAGCATTGCTTACGCATGTTGCAGTCTATAGGAAAATAGGTAATTTTAGAAAAAAAAATACCTGATTAGCTCGTTTCCACTTCAAAAGAGTACTTACACCGGTTGGAACTGATGCAGCGAGATTGGGATGTTGTATGATACGCCCAGAGCCAGTACAAGCCACGGTCACTTGTTCCCCGGTGTTCAGGTTTATCACTCCAGAGTTACCAGTCGGAACAACGTAGTTGCCTTGATGCAAATATACCGGTTGAGGTTGACCTAGATCTCCATTCACTCTGATTGTGCAGCCTGGAAAATAGATAGGTATTTATTTCAATTCTGTTGTATAGTTATTGAAAAAAATAAAATAGTATGATTTACCGCTTCGAGCTGATGACCTTGAGACGTTGCCATATTGTTGCTGATCAATTTCTAGCCACTTGTCGAGATAATCTTCAAAGTCATCTTCATTGAGGACCAGAGCCAGTTGGCCGGGCTCGGGCAGCTCCGCTGGCAAAGCTGCCACTGCCGCTACAAGAGCTGCAAGCACGAAAGTAAAACGCATAATTACTTTCGGTACTTTAGATCACAGAGCCGCTCTTGGCAAGACTATGAAGCTGATTTCAGATATTCAAATGAATTTATACATTTACCACAATCTCATTAATTAATAGAAATCTAGCTTCATCAGAAAACGATAATTTTAAGCTGATTATTATTTTTAATTACAGCAATATAGTAGGTACTTACTTTGATCAATCTTATAGATTTCGTTTATGATTATGCTAAATTATTTTAATACTTTTATTTTTATCTCTCTACAGCGTCATACGAATAACGTAGAACTCATTCACAGATATAGTGGAATTGTGCACTAACTCCACCCAACCGTACAGACCTAACTGCCAAAGGAAACTTACTATGAACATGATGAAAAACAAAAGATCATTAAAAACTTCTAGACTAAACTTCTAGGCATTTCTTTATAATGGCAAAGACCAAGGCTAATAAACAAAGATTACCTACTCAAGAAAGAAACCACACTACTTAAGAATCGAAGATATAAATTCAAGAAGTTTAACGAATGGGTAATCAAATACCAGTTGAAGATTACCAAGAAACTCTTGGCGTATTATGTAAGTTTGAAGTTTGAATTGCGCCAATTACAAAGTCTAAGGGTCTCATTAAAGCTAGCAATTTACTCTAAGATCCAATATCGCATGTTGCAGACATGTAGTTGAATGAATTACTTGTTATTTCATTGATTTATGTTAAGTCATTTATTTAATCGTATCGCATGCTAAAGTACCTACCTAGGTAGGTAATTGTTTTTCAGAAAAGAAAGGCGTTGATGTTATGATCGAAATGATTTCAAAAGATTATTGATATGAGTAATAGGTACATACATTTATTTATTTTTATTTTATTTATTTCACTAAATCCACACATCTTAAATCTAATAAATAAGTATAGTTCAGCGCTTACATTTATTGTCAGCTATGATATTCTGCCTGTCTCACTCTCGACTTCGCAATTCGACGAGAGGTCCGTTATCCGCCTGTTCACCGGAGTGATCACTCGGCGAGTTTGGTTTGTGAATATCACGGCAGTTCTTTAGTCTTAGTACAATAGCCCGTGGACTATGGCCATCTTAAGATATTTCTAAGTATGTTAGGTTTGGTATTACTCCTGAATAGAATCTTCACAGACGTACAGATTTTGGGCTCCTTCTTTCATTCTATCCAAAAGGGATTCATAAGAAAGTTTACAGCTTGAAATAACGTGAAAATATTGAATGAGGTATGAGGTATTAGAGGCTTTTATTCCGATATAGAATCTTCACAGAAGTATGTATTTTTGGGCTCCTTTCATTCCATCCATGAAACAATTTACAGTTTGAAATAAGTTCAAATATTAAAGCTAAAAATGTTGTTTGTATGGCTGAGAGGAGAGAGGGTAGTATTACCTAAGTAAAATGTTATTCAAAACTAATGTTTGTGGAAAATAACGTAATTATGGTTTCTTTCTACCAATTTTAAATACGTATTGAGAAGAGATACGATTTTATAAATAACCAAGCTCTCGTTAAAGGAAGCGTCTGGTGAGATACTCGTAATTCACGCATCATTTAAAAGTCATATTTTACGATGAGATTTTAGTATACTTAATCAATAGTATAGATTTTATACTATATAATCTGAAGAGTGTTTGTTTGGTTAAACGCGCTAATCTCAAGGACTAGACTTGATAAATTCTTGCTTCTGCTAGATAGTCTATTTATTGAGTTAGATAGACCGTACCACTGCTGGACACTATATAAAATGTAGCTCACGCGGGCGGAGCCGCGGGCGGAAAGCTAGTGTATATGAAAACAACTGTAAGATAATTATTGATTAAAACAATTATTGTGACTATCTATACAAGTTATATATCTATATCTATATGCTAAGTGCTAACTATATCAGAACACAATGACATAATTAAATATGCAATAATAAAACTGATGTATACGTCGTAGGGATTTATCGTCACGCTTTTGCGTAATAATGCCGTGTTGAAATGACTGATTGCAACTCGACCACCACGCCCTCTATTCCGGCTATGAACAGACATGCAATAAAACATGGCTGAGCTATCTGTTGCTAAACAAACCCTTTTAATCTCAAGTAATCCTGCTTATATCGTACTAATCCTTCATACATATATATTGTAGGTATAAATGCAAATGTGTGTGTGGGTTTCTCCGTAGGTACTTAAAGTTTATTATCATTTAATGTAAAGATTGATTATCTCTAGCTCTGTCTCTTTCTATATATAATTAACAAGCCGGGAGATATTTTTATCATTTACTTTTATTTCTAAACATATTTTCGTAGACGTACGTAATTCTAAATTTTAAAGACAGATTCCTTAGAATAACATATTAGGATACTTAATTTTATATCTAAGATCCCATCGATAAGTTTTAAGTAAAGGATGTAGGGTGTAATTCTGTAAGGTAAAAAGACACTAGCTTGAGGATGTTCGTCGCGGCCTCCATGCTCTGTCTCTTTTGCTTTTTAGGCAATAACATGAGAGATCCGCTCACGGAGGCTTCGTTGCGCCAACTTTCCGACGAAGTTTATATTTGCTGAATAAGGGAGCTGACTAATGGATGCCAATGGATATAGATGAGTTCAAGTATACAGCGCTCAGAGTGATAAAGCTACCTTATCTATTCAGGCTCCAGGTGGCTCACTCTTACCTATTCATTACCAATTTGAAAAGTTGCGTGGTTTCATATACCCTACGGAAAATATAATCAACTTAAACAAATAAGGAGGTCCTCAATTTAAAAAGGTTTGTTTATATTTTCATCTGAAATTCTTGTTTGTAACATAGAATTAAGAATTATTAATAAATGGTTAGTTCTCGAGTATTATATTGATAATATCTTTTATCTTTCTGTCCTACGGGCTTTCCTCCACTCTGCGATCACGACGCTCCGTTAAGATAAAAATGAAGCACATACAAACAAAACACTCTTTTATAATATTAGTACAATCGTGAAGTGGGACTTATTATGAGATAACTGCGTCTTCAGGATAAAATGTATAAATAATAAATATCCAGGGACATTTACACGGCCATCTGATCCCAATCTAAGCAGTATATATAGTCATAATTGTACAGCATCAAATAACATACATACTCATTGTGATTAGCTCGGTACTTAAAAATCAGATAAATTATTTAATTTTGATCGTATTTGATGTTCACTTATATTTTTGGATGTGCAAAACATTGGTTAGTGTTTGATCATTCATCTTTAATACAGGACAGTTCCCTATTCCAACTATATAGAGAACATAGCTTTCTGTGAACACCTTCGACCACATTAGATGTCACTTACCACATTGAGATTGTGGTCAAGCACAAACCCTATACAACAATGTTAACCATGTACATTTTACTTTCTCGAGTATCTACGTATTAGTATAGCAGATCCTTGAAATAACTTAACAAATCGTAAAAATATTTAGTCCCTTCACCAAGTAGGTTGTTGAATGAGTTCCGTTCAAGCAAAACGCGTAATAAGATGAAAAGCAGGAAAATTTGGAACTCTCAGTCAATTTTATAAAGATCAAGCGTACTCAATTTTTATGTCAAATAAATCTATCAGTTTTTCACAGCTGTTGAATTTTGTACTTTGAGTGAAATGGTGCTTTTATATTATACAAAATCATTTTTACAATCTGGATTGTGGCTTTTACGAAGTTAGCAATTATCAGAACTTTTTTTTAAGTAATTATATTTCACTATAATTACAGCTGTAGAACTCCATTTATAATATTGGAGCATACAGGGACTTTTTACCCGCGATAATCCTTTATCAGTTAGTACATCAGTTTAAGTGAAACTCCGAAAAGGAAGAATGCTGAGTAATAGTAATAAAATAGAAAAATAGTACTACCACTTTATCCATTTCCGCCGTGAAGTAGTAGTGCACTTACATTACTGGGTTTCAGTTTTCTTACCTGAAATTTCAGGTACATGTCACTTTACAACGCTACGTCTCACGGTTGACAATGCATTAGCAATTCCCTTAGTGATGCAAACGTATTATGACATTCACCATCAGGTGGACTTGGAATGAGTAACAAATTATTATAATGCTGCAAGAAATGTATATCATATATATTTTATTACTAACTAATATCGCTTTCTCTGTCCCTATATCCCTTTGTATCCTTAAATCTTTAAAACTACGCAACGGATTTTGATGCGGTTTTTTTTAATAGATAGAGTGATTAACGAGGAAGGTTTTTATGTATAATACATGCGACATCCCTCGAGAACGCGGGTAAAATCGCGGGGGACAGCTAGTGCATTAATAAAATAACATTGATATTACATAAATATACCAGCCAAGTTCGAGTCGGATTCCCGCTCTATTAAAAAAATCATGTCTGTTGTATGGGAGCCCCTTAAAATATTTATTTTATTCTATTTTTACGCGGCAACAGAAATACATCATCTGTGAGAATTTCAACTGTCTTACTATCACGGTTCATGAGATACAGTCTGATGACAGACGGACAGACAGACAGACAGACGGACAGCGGTGTCTTAGTAATAGTGTCCTATTTTTATCCTTTGGGTACGGAGCCCTAATAAAACGCTTTAATTCGAAGGATTTTTATTTTATTGAAATAAGTAAAAGTTTAGAAACAAATTTGGCAGTACCTATCTAAACAGAAATTGTTTAATATATTAAAATACAAAAATACATATACTACCGGAATTTTGTATTATACACTGTAGCTACAGTATATACAGCTTTCTATACATACTGCTAGGTATTTTGTGTACATATACGGACCACTACAATTTCAGTTTTCGTTTATTACCTCTAATATTTGCATGTCATCTGTCGGCTTAGCGACATGCAGTATATTTTGTAGGGTAAATTGAGGTGGGGTGCAAGTGAGAGGCCTCCTCGTGGCGCACCCTGGGCAACGTCAGCTCCAGGTGCCCACCAGCTTTTGGTGGACACTTGGCGCTGGCGGCTGACTCTCACATCCTTCCCTTCGGTCCTCTTCCCATCCTTCCACTCCCATCCTTTTAAGGGAAAACCCTTATCCTCTCCCCCTTCCTTCCCACCCCCCCCTCCCTTTTTCCCGGCGGGCCCGGCGGCAGGTAACACTGTCGTCGGGAATAACCGTCCAAAACCAGAGTGAGGCACGCCGCTCCTCTGCGATCCGTAGCCCGGGCATCCTGCAACGACCTCCACCAAATGGCGTTGTAGAGTAGTGGGAGCCCGGAGCGGAGGGCTTGCCTTCAATGGCCGGCCCGCGAGAAAGGAAAACTCTATAAAAACCCGTCAGGACAAGACGTTAAAACCCTGTACATACCTGGCGACCTGTACAGTATCATAGCCTTGCCCCCGGAAAGGCGTCACCCGGGGGTCGACCTTTATATCGTCCATAATCGTGGGAACCAAAATGACAAATGCTTTTTCGAACCGGATGTTGATGGAGAGTAGTGAGGACAGGAGGAGAGACGAGGGAGTGCTTGGAGGCACAAAGGAGCAGAAGGTGACGTCGGGTTTTTTGGCCTGGACTGAGTCGTCCGAGCCCGATAACTCGGGCTCGGGGGGCGAGGCTCGGCCGGGAACTCCGGTGATCTCTCTGCCCCGAAAAAGAGGGCATGAGGAAGGGGAGGACGACCCGAGGCCCGAAAACACCCCCAAGGTGAATACCTCCCGAAGGGGTGGGGCCAAGGGGAGACTCGCAAGTTTCGCGAGGCTGGCGGCGGCAAGAGCGAGGCCCCGCGCGTCGGAGTGCGCAGATTCGGACGACTGCGCTACCTCCGATGCGGGGAGCCTCCTCGATGATAGCTCCGCCTCATGCCGGGAGGATCCCCCCGTTCCCCGTTCGGAATCGGAAACGGGGGGGGTGAAGAGGAAGGCGGTGCAGGAGCCCGTCGTCGACCCGGTCGGGGAGACGCGCAGGGCGGCCGCCCAGATTTTGGAGGGTACCCGCAAGTCGGGGAACCTGAATGGGGCTGTGCGGGGCCAAATCAACAGGGCCTGCCACAGAATCCTGGCCTCCATGGACGTGATGGAGGCCGGGAAGACGGTGAACGACGAGGTCCGCGCCCTCCAAGCCGAGAACTGGAGGCTGCGGGAGCGGGCGCTCCTCCGCGACGAGGAGCTGAGGAGGCTCCACGCCGCCTCCACGAAGCGCGGACCGTCGGAGGGCGGGACCTCGGCCCCAACGTCGCAGTTCACCGCTGCGGACCTGGCGGAGGCCCTCACGGAGATCAGGCGGGACCTGTTCGCCTCCCTGGAGGGTATGATCAATACCCGTCTCGGGGAGGCGAGCAAGCGCCCGCCTGCCGAACCCATCGTCCGCCCCCCGCTGGAGGCCGACGAGAGGAGGACTGCGGGACCGGCTACGTCGATCCCAGCCGCAAGTGAGCCCGAAAGGGCGAGGCTGGGCGACGGCCGGGCCCGGAGGCCCAAGGCCGCCAAGGCCGCCAAGACCGCCGCCGGGGCCACCAAGAAGCCCACCCCGGCTGCCCCTGTTGCCCCGCCGGCCCCGGAGGAGGGACCGGGCCCCTCGGGCCATCGGCCCGAGGAGGACAGCTGGGCAACGGTGGCAAAAAAGGGCAAGGGCAAGGGGAAGGGCAAGGGCGCCCCCCCAACCCAAGTGGCCCCAACTAAAAAGGTAGCGCCCAAAAAGAGGGAGAAGGGACCGAAGGTCCCCAACACGGCGGCGGTGGTGATTACCTTGAAAAAGGACCTCGCCACCGCCACCACGCTGCACGCCACTATGGCAAAAGCCATAAAGGGCTGCAGCCTCGCTGAGGTGGGGCTGCACCACGTGAGGGTGCGGGCCTCGATGACCGGGGGCAGGGTCATCGAGGTCCCCGGGGCGGACAAGGAGCGGGCGGCGGATGCGCTTGCAGCGAAGCTGCAGGCCATCGTGGGCGACGTAGCCCACATAAGCCGCCCGCAGAAAATGTCCGCCATCCTAGCGGTCGGCCTTGACGAGTCGGCGACCACAGAGTCGCTGACGGCCGCCGTCGCTGCTGCGGGGGAATGTGAGGCGGCTCACATAAAGGTAGGGGGCATCCGCTCCCGCTACGATGGCACTGGGTCAGCTCTGATCCGGTGCCCGGTGGGGGCGGCAAGGGCCCTTCTCGGGCGGGGTCGGATCCTGGTGGGCTGGTCGTCCATCAGGATCATTCCGGTTGGGCCGACACCCATGCATTGCTTCAAATGCATGGGTGTGGGCCACACTAGGGAGCTCTGCCCCTCTGATATCGACCGGAGCCATATGTGCTTCCGGTGCGGTAAGGAGGGGCACCTGTCGAAGGAATGCCGGGAAGAGAAGGCGCGGTGTGCAGTATGCCACCACGCCCAACTCCCGGCCGGCCACGTCATGGGGGGGGCCAAATGCTCCCCGCCCGCGGTGAGAGGCAAAGTGGCGCGGACAAAGCCCGCCCGCCCATCGCGCCCCACCCCCGAGGCAGCGGCCGCCAGCCGGCCGGAAGAGGAAGACACCCGCATGGACGTCTAAATGCCTACATTATGGCATTTCTACGTCCTGCGGGTGGGTGCCTTTACCGGCACGAACGGCAAGGGCCCCCCCCCCCGGGGGACTCTTAGTGGCTGCAGGCGGAGGATGGGAGTCCTCCGTCTGCCACATCAAGCCACTTGGCGGACGGGAGATGGCCACGCGTGCTTGGCCATATCCCTTTGGAGAGGAAGACCCCGGCATTAGCCGGGGCGAGACCGGTGGACATCGTGGGTTGTGCTTAAAAGCGGTACCACGGTGTCCAACCAACCGGGCAGCGGTAGCACGCCAAGGTGGTTTTTAGTGGGTAAACCTCATCTTCCCCTTCTCACTAGGAGAAGGGGAGGTGTAGGGAAGCCCACATATCCCCCCGTCTCTCCCAGGGCGGGGGTCGAACTCTTAATGAGTTTTCCACCTTGTTAATAAAAAAAAAAAAAAAAAAAGGGTAAATTGAGGTGTGTAAGCGTTGTAAGGCAGGTACAGCACAAAAGTTTGTATTTAATTAGGGTTATTCCTTTTTTCCGGATAGAATAATCTGTTGTTTTTCATGAATTTATTGTTGAGCTTGTTTTTAGCTAATTTATTGTGTAAAGTAAACGTCTATTCCCGAGAGCGCACGGTTCGATAATGGTTTTGCCTGTCAAACTAATAAAGCCCAAACGACCGCCGCACCGTGACTCTTACCCCAAAGTATTATATAATTCACCTGCCTCCCAACTGTTTACCTTATATATTCGCAATACTATAAGTATATTAGGTACTGTTACTTGGAATATCTGCGGTGTCCTATTTTAATGTTTAATGTGAACGTGGTAGGTAACCGTCATCCTTGAACGTTTTGAAAGACAAAAGCCTTTAGTATTTTGCTCTGTATCTATTAGTGGAAAATCGATTAAGCCGGCAAGAGTCTTAAACACAGGGGTATACTGATTGATCCCTACGTTACCTATGTTACGTAATCAAACTAACAGTTGAGTACCTACTTGAAATGTACAGCATACCTAACTAAGTTAAATAAAAATAGTCAGACACCTTTCTTCTATTCATATTTTATCTTGTACTAGCTGTCCCCTGCGGTTTTACCCGCATTACAGTGGGATATCACATGTATTATACATAAAAACCTTCCTCTTCAATCAATCTATCTATTAAAAAAACTGTATCAAAATCCGTTGCGTAGTTTTACAGATTTAACCATACATAAAGATTTAAGCATACATAGGGATATAAGGACAGAGAAAGCGACTTTGTTTTATACTATGTAGTGAAGTACGTATAGTCTATATACGAATAAACTATTTACTAATTTATTTTATTTATTTTATTTGATCATTGAAAACGATTATAGTTTTTTTTTATAGTACTAAGGTAGCAAACAAGCTGACGGCCCGTCTGATGGTAAACGGTCACCGCAGCCTATGGACGCTTGCAACACCGTGGGTATCACTCGCGCGTTGCCGGCCCTGCAAAAATCTCTTAAACCCTTCTTGAAGAATTTCACAGTACAGCAAATTAAGCTTATCATTGGACCTAAATATCTATTCATAGAAGTTCAAAATGGGTCTCGGGTATAAGTTTAACGTTTTAATTTAAACAAGTCCCTGGGCCCGGCGTAAACTAGCTACGATGACGGTGCTCGATTTACGTTATTGTACAAGTTTGTGATAACGTGAGATAGGTACCGCTATTAATGTCTAACGCAAGGAATAATTTATTTGACGTAGCAACAGTACAAAGCTTTGTAATGTAGTTTCATAAATCAAACTGTTGCCCATATTAATGAAACAAATCGTTCTTTATGATTCTGGAGATTTTTTTTACAAACAAAGTAATTTTATATTTCATAAAGTTGGTGTAATTAAATATATTTTATTTTGTTATTCGACAGGCAAGTTGGTGCCTCGATCCTCACTGCCAAATCGGTCACGGGTTCGATTCCCACCCAGGACAAAACATTGATTACATGAACATGTTTGTTTTTTCTATGCCTAGGTTTAAATATCTATTCATTTATGTTTTAGGGCTGTATTTTCAAAAATATCGGATTTTCGATATATCGATATTTTTAAATATATCAATATCGGAGTTCGATATATCGGCTTTATTAAAAAAAAATCGTAAGTCAGCTAAAAAATGATTACACAGTTTATTGTCCAGTACATTTATTAAACAAATTAAATTATAAATGTATATAAGAAGTGTAGGTTATAGTTCTAAGTCATTATGTTTTTAATTTAAATAAGACGATTATGTATACCAATATCTTTCAGTAAGTGTTTTTGAAAAAACTCTTTATTTTATATGTCCAGCTGTTTGGCTACTACAATCGTAGTTTAAATTAGGCACTAAAATATTGATTGTAGAACCAACTCGTTCAGATGCTATGCTACAGATGTAGCAGACGAAATCAAATATTTAACAGCTATTTCTGATAGCACTGAAGTAAAATGCCTGCTATCAATCCAAAATTTCAGTGCATTTCACCTTGAAATATTTGGCTGACCTAAATACTGGTTTAATTCAGCATGTATTGTACCAAAACTCAAAATTAAACGTGCAATTTTTTAAAAATAGTTTTTTAGTTCTAATTTTAAATTAATAAAAAAAAACAGAAATTGTTGAGTGTCGGCTAAGTTTACGATGATTATAAGATTTTATGAATTACGAAAAAAATATATATTTAAAAAAAATTATCGACCACCGATTTCGACATTTCAATATCGATACATCGTCCAAAAAATATTAGTAATAAATATCGATATTTGGAACTATTAATATCGATATTTCGACATCTCGATATTTTATCAACAGTATGTATTATGTAGTATGTATTAAGAGAAATAAGATCAGTTATCTGGTTTCCATAGTACGTGTACAAGCACTGCTTATTTTGGGATCAAATGGCCGAGTAAAAGAATGTCCCAGGATATTTATTTATTATTTATCAATGGTATTATATATTTTCCGCAAAATAAATTGCTATTGACGTTCTAAAGCCGATCACCTATGAGTCTTCAAATTAATTGGATCAGTGTCCTTTTATATTCTATGGTAAGGCACTTAGGAATCCGTAATTACTTCCATAAAAGTGACCCAAATCTTTAATCATTTCCTTGGAAACGTCACTCGAACTGGTCCGCAGGTCGGATGTTTGAATTACTTATGTAAGTAATTAGGCCAGCGTCCTCTTATTCTAATCTAAAATTCATGTTTATTTATAATATTAACTTCATAATTAGAAGCTGTAGTAATGCAGTGGTAGATTATGATCATTTTGCACCCTCAGAACGATAGGGGCTTAACTCAAAAAATCACTTTTGGCACATCTCTGATTGGGTCACTTTCGCACTGAGCGGGGAGGGTGGGTCCCGATGTTAAAGAGGCTGAAGTATCGGTATGCTTATTCTATCATTAAATTGACTATGTTTTACTATTCATCGGATAGAGCGTACTTTGTTTAGTCTCTCTATGATCGTAACTCCATTTCGCAAAATTTTGACTTAAGCCCTTATCGTACTGAGGGTGCGATTTATTCGCAACTAGTTTTAAGGATTTGACTTCATTTGTTATTAACATGGGTGTATTGACAATCTTAGATACATTTATAAGTATTTAACGTCATTTTCATCATTTTTCAGAACTTTTTGTGCATGTGTCTGTAATTTTTTTATTTTGTTCATTATTGGTCTTCATTATCATCTATAGAGACTATCGATTTGCATAGTTTTCATATAAACATAATTTCAGCCTTTCTGTACGAAATTTTCTACTATTCTGTTTGTTTAAATAACATTGTTGTTGACAGGCCAGTTGGCTTGGTGGTAAGCGACTCTGACTGCCAAACCGAAGGTCGCGGGTTCGATTCCCACCTAGGACAAACATTTGTGTGCATTAACATGTCTGTTTGTTCTGTGTCTGGGTGTAAATATCTATATAAGTATGTATTTAGAAAAATAAAAGTAGTATATGTAGTATATCAGTTATCTGGTTTCCATAGAACAAGCTCTGCTTAGTTTGGGATCAGATGGCCGTGTGTAAAGAATGTCCCAAGATATTTATTTGTTTATTTATTGTTATTCCATATTTCGCATTGTATTTTGATTTGGTGATTATTAATTAATAAGTAGGACAAAAAGAGAAACAGTTTAATTATGATTACATGATGACAGATAATTTTTTTTAAAAAGAACACTTAATAACCTGTAGTTTTAAAGCTAAAACAACTCCGGGCGATATTAATTTTCCGCAACACATAAATCACTTATCACCGCCAACAGCCTCGACCGAGTTGACACAGACTCAAGCAAAGTTTAATAGAGCCCAAACATACTTTATTTGACGTGATAATTCAACTTCCCGACCTCTTGGTCAACCATTGAATAAACTTTAAAGAGACGGTCGTCTTACTTTTAATTAAATCATTGAGACTTAGCTTTGATAGTAGCTTCTTTTCAGTAGATTCCGTTTTAATTTTAATTACATTACAAACGAAGACAACGCGCTGCGTGGCTTACCTAAGGTAATTTATTCATACGAGAAGATATCATTTGTTATAATTATATTTATTAACAATTTCCTCAAATGGTAAATTTTTCCATATTCTGACGAATATGTCCACTGGATTAAGCTATTAATAGGTACAAAGGTAAATTAAAATAATTGGCAATTACTCTGTTACTTAGGTACATTACATTACAAAAGCGGTAAGTTAGCGGTAGTTGATCTATGAATGATATTTTAACATCCATTTTAATAGGATTCATCAAAGAGCAAATGTAAAATGCTCATTCACTCACACACATGTACTCGTATATTATGTAATCACTTTTGTCTCGAGAACGACACATGAGGACGTTGAAACTTGTCGCATTTTCCATAAGCTGTTCCTAAGAAAGAAAACTAATATTAAAAGTTTTATTACAATAATCGAATACACCGTATACAAATTTCTAAGAAACCAAGTAGTTATTCTTTAAGAACAACAAACTTATTTCAATAACAACCCGATACTTGAGGTTTATATGTAATTTTAATAAGTATTAAAAGTGTGCTTTAGTGATTTTATGAAATACAAATCTCCAACTTTGGGGGGGGGGGGGGGGCTCTCAGGCTGTCTGTCCCGCTGTTTGTGTCCCAAGCCATTGCTTTTTACTTGCGATCTTGCGATGAGAAACTACTGAGAGCCATGATATCGATAAGCTTATAGACTGCCTTTAACCTTTAAAATCGTACAACCTTTCATTTTCCAGAAATAATTACGTGATATGCTATTTACGTCGACTCTAAAGGTGGAATGGAAACTTTGACAGGTACCCTGAATTTGAAGAAAATGTAATTTAAAGAAAACCGCCTGTTCATATCATGTTTCATATGCACGAGAGCATATTTAATTTACCTACTTTTCTCTTTATTTTAATTTTCCAGGTAAGTTGCAAATTCACTCTGACCTACTATCTAAGACAGCATAATAATAAGGTAGGTAATAAAAAATATGTACAATGTGCTCTGTTTTACGACGTTTTATCTTTTATTAATATAATTATGAAATATTCTCAGTTTGTTCAAAATATAAAGGTTAAAAACGCTAGTTTCCGCCCTGCGGTTTTACCCGCGTTTCTGAGGGATCTTACAATTTCTCGGGACTAAAAGTATGCAAAATGTTATTTCAGGGCATGCTCTATCTATGTGCTCAGTTTCTTCTAAATCTGTATGGCAGTTTTTGCGTGAAAGAGTAAAAACGTTAGTACCTTCTCACAGACTTTCACATTTATGATATAAATTAATAGGATCCAAATTTAACCCACAAACCATTAAAGGACTTACCACATTCAGTCACAGGATCACGCGAAGTACAGCGACGAGATCGTATTCAAGCTCAAGCATGCAAAAGAATAACAAATTTAGTTTTTTTGTTATTTTCCTTTCCGCCTTCAACGTATTTATCATGCACTCAGAACAAATATCGTTGTCGACAAAGAATTACACAGATATGGTGTTATTAATCATATTATTGATTAATTGTAATCCTAGTTATATTTATCATTCATAAACCAGCCTATGTGCCTAATCAATCAATTTATTTTCACGCGTATATCATGCACGTCTTGAACTATTACATACGTAATCCATATAAAACCTACACATCTCAATTTTACTTGGTAGGTAACAGGGTACAATGTCTTGCCGTGCTATTCACAAACCAAAACTCGAACAAGTGGTCTCTCAGGTGAACACGCGGTTAGCGGACCTCTCGCCTAATTGCGGAGTCCCGAGGGAGACAGGGCGTGAAAATGACTGCGTGAATTTATCGTCGAGTTTGATTGCAGAATATCATAGTAGCTTAGTTTTAGCTCTTTTTTTAGTTTAAATTAATATGGCCATTGTTGAAACGGGCCGTCGTGTGGCATCATAGATAATACCAATATAACTTTATGTTTGTATTATTGTGAGAGGGATGTGTGTCTGTGTGTTCATCATTACTCATCATTTTATAACTCAAGATTGGCTGCACAGATTTCAATTATCTTTGATTTGTTGGATTTTTCTTCGTCACGTAAATAACCATAAAAAAACATTTACGGAAATTGGTTTTCTCAAAATACTACCGTTATCAACGCTATATCTAAGGAGGGAAACTACACTCCTCAGAACGCGGGTAAAACTGAGAGGCACAGCTAGTTTTAAATTCTAATATCATTATGTTGGTACTTATTATGATTGTTATTCGCGTCCAACAATGTAGATAATACCTAATTAAAGTAAACAAATGAATCTCATGTCCATTTTTAGAGCGGAATTTATGAAATGGTGCATTGCCTTTATGATTTAGTTTTATTGTTAGCTAATATTCTATTGTTTATATTGATATGATATGTGTTTATAGTACAGCATATTATAGCATATCGCATTTCATTGATGAGCCAGTTGGCTTGGTGGTTAGAGACTCTACGCCACATGTCGTGGGTTCGATTCCCATCTAGGAAAAACATTTATGTATTTAAGTATGTATTATTTAAATATAGAAAAAAAAAATATAAAGATTATAATCTAATAATCCCAGTAATCTGGGCTCCATAGCTCTCGTCATAGCATAGCCATGGCTCTGCTTAGTTTGGGATCAGTCGAGCCCCAGGTGCGCGATTCTGTAAGAAAAATGACACTAACTCGAGGATGTTTGGTCGCGGCCTCCGTGCTCTGTCTCTTTGGCTAACTACGCTAATACTGCTAATCACGTGAGAGGTAAACTCTCCGAGGCCTCCGTGAAGCGGCTCGCCGACGAAGTTAGTATTAGCTGAATAAGGGATGATGACAGTGCGTAAAATCATTTTTGAGAATATTTTGTTTATTTGTCTATGATTTCTTTAAGGTGACTTCATTGTAACTTGATGAATTACAATCAAAACTGAGAGCATTGAAATGATAACGTTAATACAAATAGAGAGGGAAAATTATAATCCTACAGTATACGAGTACATTAAATATACAGAGGATAGTAATGAAGATTAATAGATATCTATATTATAATAACACATGCATTTACTGGTTATAGCCAATATTATCCGGGCTAATGATGCTTGGTTAGTATTTATTCGCCACCACAAAACTAAACCTAGTTAGCAGGACAGTACGTAGGTTTATATCAGGCATTATTTGGTTATCAGTTTAGCGGTAGGAATGTTGCATGAGGTTGTGGATTCGAATTTCGGATGATCTTTTGGTGATGAATAATATAGTAAAAAATACATAGTGTATAGGTGTATTATAGTGCCACCATAACATCATACCCATCTACTAAAATAATATTATAAACATTACAAGAGTAAACATTTGTATTTTTGTGTGTGTGTATGTTTGTAATAAATAAACTCAAAATCTATTGTGTCCATTTCAAAAATTCTTTCACCATTGGAAAGCTACATTCACCCTGAATAACAAAGGTTATATTTATTGGTAGAAAAGATTAGGGATCCTGACTAAAACTTAAGTAACGTAACCCAAGGTGTAAAAAATGTGCCCTAATATATGTATAAAGAGGAAATATTTGATTGTTTTTTGTTTGCATTGAATAGGCTCCGAAACTACTGGACCGATTTGAAATATTGTTTCACAGTTGGGAAGCTACTCTATCCTCGGACGACATTGGCTGTATAATATTATTTTATTTGGGATCCTCACTAAACCCCCAATAATGTAGCCCAAGGTGTATAAAAATACACACCTTACATCACGTGCGCTAGAAAACTATTGATGGTAGAAAGAACAAAATAATGTACCATCCCTCGGGAACGCGGGTGAAACCGCGGGGGACAGTTATAGTTAATAAACAATAAATATCCTGTGGCATTCTTTACACGCGGATATCTGATTCGCAGAGTGTACATCTTGTTCTATAGTAACAAGATAATTTATATCTTAATACTGTTATAACGAAAGTATGGATGATAGTTTTTTGTTACTCAATTACGCCAGAACAGCTGAACGGATTTGGATGAAATTTAGCACAGACATAGATTATAGTCTGGAGTAGCACATAGACCTAACTTATCCCGAGAAAACATTACATCCTTCGGGAACGCGGGTGAAACCGCGGGGTACAGCTACATAGCTACTTTTCGTAAACATACTTTTTAATATTTCTAAACATAAATAACAACTGGTGTGTTTCTTCTGCTCTTAAGGCCAGAACCCTTCTAGGCTTTTAGTGCTTACTGAGTTACAAGTAAGGTACAATTAACGTTTCTTTTTTAGAAAGTTAATGTGCCCGAGAGACGGCTAAGATACTCACCAGAAGTCACGTTGGGACTTAAAACATTTCTGTGTACCTGAGGACCTCTGCTTACCCCTGTTAAGGGCTAATGGACGTGGAGATACTCTTGTAAATTTAATTAGGATTATGGTAAAAATACGTATTATTGTGGCATTGACCTTTATTAAGGAGGATGTACCTAGACCCTGTATTTGTTGGGAAAAAAAGATTTTCATACCAGACCACAGTTATTTAATTTATAAATAGATTCATATACCAAACAAACATCCTAGAAAGTATATTATTTGGAATTACTCGGAAAGAGTATATTGTGATAGTTTTGTCACTATTTCTAAGTATATAATGGGACCAACTAAAAGTTTTGTTATTGTCAGAGCTGGCGATGAAACTGAATAAGTGAGACACAAATAATATAAAAAGCAATCAAATAAATAACAAAGTAACTTGTGTGAATGCGATTTTAGAATGGTAAAAAATAAACTGTTATAGTGAAATAAGAGTAGCAAGTGAAAAAATCTTTTAAAATTTCAAATACAATTTTAGCACGGCAATATGGATCTTATTGCATATTAAAATTAGATGGTTTATTTTTATTGTAGGAACCCCCGATATTGAGTCGAACTCACCCTTGCCTGGTTACTTTAGACACAAATAAGGTTTGGTTCGTCGTAAGCAGGGCCGTCTTTAAAGGGCCATAACGGGACCCCTAGACTGTGCTATGAGAGTTAAGACCGCGACACACCGATCCGATCTGACGACATGATCTGTCGCATGCGTTCTTTGTAACCCCTGGCCGTCCAACGGCTTCCATTCCTTCCGAACTAGGGGGCTCCATGGATCGCGGGGCCCTGGTCACATGCCCAGAGCGCCCAATGAAAAAGAAGGCCCTGGTCGTAAGCCCTAATGCTGAAGTAGCCAAGGCTTAGCCTAAAGTAAATGGTAGTAATGAATTTATCATATTGTTTATAAGTAAATGTTGAAATTCAGAAGCTGTAGATAGTCCATAGTGCACAGTTCGTCCGAAAAAGTACTACCAAGATACGCAATTCCGCCGTGAAGTGGTAGTGCTCTTGTATTACTGTTTCTTTTGTTAAGGTAAGAGGGCAGGTGAAATTACAATCACATGAGATTTAACAACTTTACTTCTCAGGTTCGAAAACGCAATAGCAATGTCCCTGGTGTTACAAATGTCCATAGGTGGCGGTGATCACGTACCATCAGGTGAAATGTATGCCTGTGTGTAGAACCTAATCGTTATTAAAGAAAAAGCTAAAGAATAAAAATAGATACGCTTGACATATTTTAGGGAAATGAACCTTTACCTAAGAAAACGTTTTTCAGTCACTGATTTGCTTTCGTTATCCAATTTCAGGATACATTAATTTTTTTGTTTGTTGGTCCGAGCCTAATTACATACATTTTCACAAAGTGGCCCCATTTTCTGAGTTATTATTTCGTTTAATATTTTTTCCGTTTTGCATTTTCAGTAAATTAGTACTCGGGTTTCTGGACGTAAATAATGTGGCATGTGTTAAAGTATGTGCTGTGGCCGCCTCAGAATTGAATACTTTAAATGTTGAGGAAAAAAAAGTGGCATACATTTTTTCTAGGATTTTGGTATTTTTAAGATTTCTAAATACAATAGATCTCGAAATTATTATTTCTTTAGAACCTTTTATTCATAAAAGCTTTAGGAATAATTAAAAAAAATATTATTTCAGTTCGCGAAAGTATACATAAAAAGAAAGACTATTTAGAAGTAGGTACCTAAATAATTTAATATTTTTTGTGTTATTTTTATCACAGATAGAAATAAAATGAGAATAATGACAATATACTCGTATTTATTCAAATAGCCCTTCACAGACACAAATGTCCAGAATGTTTTAAAAATTCTATTGACGAAGGTTTTAAAATCCAAAGTTGGAATCACTATTTGCTCTAAAAGCGGTACAGGATTCTGGAATTTATAGAACTGAATTTTGGTCGATAATTAACAGTGTATTGCATTACATAGTACTTAAGCAAACCTAGTATGATACGTTAAGAGGAATTCCAAACATACCGCCTGGTGTCGGTAGGTGAGAATTTAGCCCGAATAACCTAGTAGTTACCAACTTCCAACCACAGTGTATCCTATAAAAATATGTATGTACATATCCTATATTTAATATTATAGTCTGTAACTTTTGTTTTATGATTCATTATTTAGGGTTAGTTGGAAATATTCTAAACGTGCCTTCGTCCCGCTAATACAATTGGTTTTCGAGAGATTTTATTTTTTCCCGGGACAAAGAATAGTTTTATGGACTTCAGCAGTCAACTTTCCAAATTGGATCAGATGTTCCACAGATTCGCAAAAACAATTTATACTTCTTTATAGTTATTCCATTCTTCACCAAATTGAAAACTAAAAAACGTGAAAATAATCAGCTGTTTTAAACTTTGAGATAGAGAGATCTTTTATCTGTGGAATTATCTCTCTATCTCTCTCTATGTCCGCTAATATATTGAGTTGCGATACGGTCGCTGAAGAATTAGTTAAAATACTGAGATGCAGAGGGGGCCTTAGGGGGTGGCGAACGGGGCAATCGCCCGGGGCCTCGTTGTTGCAGGGGCCTCGCGCAACCCAAGCATTACTTGTCACACATGACAAATACCTAAACCAAACAACCAGACTTACATTCGCATCACATACTTTTCACGAAGGACTAAGGGCCTCACAATGACCTGCCGCCCGGAGCCTCGCAATGGGTAAGGCCGCCGCGTGCTGAGATCTCTAATAAACTGAAGTTAAAGAGGAAAATTAAAAATGACAATACGATGTTACTCGATGTTTACTAAAATATAATTCGTTAGAATTAGGATATCTAGTGACATGGATATGATAAACAAATGCTACGCGGACATTTGTGTTGATTATGTGATTTTGCGGATTACAAATCTATAGGACAGATAGCGATAATGCTTACAAAGATGGAAGGTCAGTTGGTAAAGGCACGCCCATTATTTGATTGAATCATTAAATACTATAACGTCCCGTGGTTTTACCTGCTTTCCCGAGGGATATAATGTATTCTGGGATAATTAAATGGCCCGTGTCACTCGGGAAAATTGTAATTCTATCAATGAAAGAATGATTTCAATCGGATGAGTCGTTTCTGAGATTACCTCCTACATCATAAGTGCTTGTGATGGCTTATTCGAATAAAAATATACAATTTCATCCAAAGATAAAAAAAATTGCCCCTTTATAACATTTAAATAAATAAATATTCTGGGACATTCTCTACACACGGCCATCTGGTCCCATAGTAAGCAGAGCTTGTACTATGGAAACCGAATAACTGATTAATGACATTTAAACCCAGACACACAACAAACAGACATGTTCATGCACACAAATGTTTGTCATGGGTGGGAATCGAACCCGCGACCTCCGACTTGGCAGGCAGGTCGCTAGCCAGCTGGCCTGTCATTTAGTTATTTAACTATTATGATAAACATAAAGCTGTCTAATATCATGCAAAAACTGTTGATTCGATATATTAAAATCTTATAGCCAGTATTTACACACATACTTTTAATTCTGTTAAAGATTTTACAACTCAGGCAAATGGAAATTAGATTTGGGTAAATACTGACAGGAATGTTAATAATAAAATGAATAAACTTGGTTTAAAACTGAAATAAGTTCTAAATGTACCTGCAATGATTTTCAAACACTGTGCCATGAAATTATCTTGTAGATGTTTTCACAAACTACTTCAGAAAATAAAATGGTTACACTTTTAAAATCATGTGGTTACTGAAATACAAATGTAACTGCATAGATAATAAAACTGAGATATACAATAAATAAATGTTAGGAAAATACAATACATTTTGTTATCAATAATTCAGATAACATCGAGTGTTTGAACTCATTGAATTACAAAGGCACTTCCCGCAACAGACGCTGTCTATCATTTTCGTTTCTTAAAGGAGCATCTCAAGGTAGAACTCACTCCTGAAGAGTTTATGAGCAATAATTATGAATCTTTGATCTTTTAAGTTGGGAAATTATGGAATTAATTTTGAAATCATACTGGATTTAGCTTACGGATTAGCTTTTCGGCGAAGAAAAACATCGTAAGCCCGCATGACTAATAAGGTAAATATAAATACGTGATAGCCTCCTAATGACACTGTACCCATATGGTGGACTATGCATGACCCTAATCCCTATTTGTCAGGGGGGAAACTCGTGGCCCTGTAGTGGGGCGTATTTGAGCGTTTGATGAGTATAATATATCTTATTATAATTTTTGTCATCCAATGTTTTTTTTTTTAGGTTCCGTCATAGAATGTATAAGGTAGGTGACTAAACTACTGATGTAACCGTTTTAACATTATAAATGATATGATAGCACTTCTGAGAGGTCTGATAATAGTGCTTCGTGGAATAGGAACAAAAACACCGTAAAAATCCGGTAATTGCGCTAATGAATTAGAAAATAATACATCTCAGAAAGTGACAAAAATATTAAATACAATTTTATTGCTATGTACGGAATTTCGCTTTTAAATAATTGCTATATCCACAGCGAATAAGGATTCAATAATCTATCAGATTAATTGATAAAATTTAGTCATACTGAAAATGGTATAAAGTGTAATCAAAATTCGAATCAGTAGCATTGTATGTTCAGTGAGGCACATCATCATGATGATGCGTTTGACCCTTGCACTCTTAGCGCTCGTGGTGGCAGTGGCAGCCCTGCCCGCGGAGTTGCCCGAGCCTGGAGAACTAGCCCTGGTCTTCAACGAAGATGATTTCGAAGACTACCTCGACGCGTGGCTCGAGGTTGAGGAGCGCAAGTGGAACAATGATACTGAGACTAAAACTGGAGCTCGTAGCGGTACGTTACTTTGATATTTTGATGCGATATAGAAGCAGGTAAAGTGATTTAATGAGGGATTGTCTACATCAGCCCTAAGTTGCGTCGTTAAATTGACGATTTGAGTAGTAAATGTAAATGCATCTAAATATCTAGTGAGGGAGCAATAAGAATATGAAAAAGTTTAATTCTGCATTATCTGAAGCAATTCAATGATCAAATACCCTTTGTAGGTTGCACAATCAGAGTAAACGGTGACCTAGGACAGCCGCAGCCTGTGTACTTGAACAGAAACAATTACGTTGTCCCGAACGGAAACACCGGCCAGATTCGACTGAACACTGGTGAGCAGGTCGTCGTCGCCTGCACTGGTTCCGGCCGACTCATCCGTCATCCCAACATCGCAGCTTCAGTTGCTACTGCTGTAAGTTTTATTTGTGATCATATTGAAATTTTCGTTTTGTCAAAATTTGTTTTTATATTCTTTTTTCGCAAGGTTCACGAGATCACCAATGTTATAGTTTGACCAAAAGATGAATAAGCGCAAGAGGATCTGGGCTCTTTTCTAATTCATATTTTGAAGATATATTAAGACACATGTTGTCCAAAAGGTATATTACATATCCAATATCCATAAACCTGAGTGTTAACTTCATTAATCAACATCCATTGGTGAAATCAAACGTGTTTATGATTCGACTGTACGGATGCATTTATATTCTTTCTACAGACCGCAACATGTCAATCTGGCTCACTTGTATCCGGATCGGGCTGGCTGAATGGAAATCAAGAGTTTGGTCTGCTCACTTGCTCTGCTCATTCATACCATAATGCTGAAGGCACCTCAACCAGGTGCTGGAACAACAATTTGGTTATCCGGTAAAACAACATTAGCATTATCGTCTATATGTTCTTTAATATGAGAATCAAAAATTGATATGTTTACTTTTTTTCAGAGTTGGTTTCATTGTAAATAATGTTTTCTACCCGAAGTATTGGTCTTGTTTCGACCAAAATCGTTTGGAAGTTATTTATGTTTGGTATGAACAGAATCCTGAAAATGCTGTGCACCAAACTGGTGTTGACAGGCCTAGTTGGTTAGGTAAGGCTATTCTAATATGTCTTTTTTTCGTTATAATATGTTATTGCGTTAACTAGTGTTACCTAATTTGTTGTTCATATATTTCAGCTGGCTCCTTCTACCCTGGTGTCGCTATTAACACAATGTACACTCAGGTTCAGCAGAAACTTACAATTGCTAGTCTGGTTGGCAACGCTTTAGCCGACAAATACGTAACCACCACACAGTTTCTGGCTCGTGGGCATTTGGCTGCTAAGACCGATTTCATCTACGCAACTGGTCAGCGTGCCTCATTCTACTTCATCAACGCTGCTCCTCAATGGCAGCCATTCAATGCTGGTAACTGGAACTGGCTCGAGCAGGTACGCTAAAAATATACACCATCGGTGTCTCCGGCAGAAATACATACACACAGTCTTTGAACGTCGACTAATCATTTCAACATTATTTAAGAATCTTCGTGCTCGCATTGGTGCTGCTGGTTACCGTACAATGATCTACACTGGTACTTTCGGTGTGTCCCAACTTCGTGACCAGAACAACCGCCTTGTTGATATTTTCCTTCATCGCGACGCTAACAACAATCCTCAACTGCCTGTCCCTCTTTACTACTACAAGGTTTGTATTTTAATGATACTTATAATATTTCAACGTTTTTATCTTAGATTAAATATCTATATCATAAACAGAACAAAGAGTCATGTTTTTGTATAATAATATATCGTAAATAAGTGTGCACGGAATTTTATTACAACAAATCTCGACGATTCGATCGAGTTATTGAAACTCTTCAATAAATATGAGTCTTCAAGAACATCGCGAAACATAGTAATATATAGTATCTCGTTATAAGTAAGTTCTCCGTTCAAAAGAAAGGTTTATCCAAAATTACTTCAGCTACTCAAAGCACACGGTCCTCAGTAATTAGGAATCGGTTATTAACTGAACAATTTACTTTTTTAAAGGTCGTATACGATGCATCCAGACGTTTGGGAACAGCTTTTGTGAGCATCAACAACCCCTACTACACTGAAGCTGAGGCTCGCGCCCTGACCTTCTGCACAGACCGTTGCCGCAACAACAGCGCCTTCAGCTGGCTGAGGTGGCAGCCTGACCGCATTGACATTGGCTACAGCTTCTGCTGCACCGTCGATGACTTTAGAAGAGTTGTACCTCACCTACCTGCGTTCACTGTCACCGGACTTTTGGCTTAGAACGTAAATTTTATGACAATCATTATATCTCAATAAGTCAATTTGTGATTAAAATCATGTTTTTATATGAATATTTTTCTCTTTACTCTTAAACTTTTCTTTCCTGGATATTTTCAAACAAAAACTTTTGCAATTTAATTGAAATAATATAAGCTCGGAGATAAGAACCGTAGCTTGTTTTTATTATGTGGTTCTATGCCTTGAGCAATTCTTGTTTTTCTTATTTTAAACAAACTTTTAAACCGTGGTCTTGCCTGCGTTCCAGTGGGTTCTTATATTTTCCGGGATATCAAATATTCAATGTGTTAATCCAGAATTTTATCTTTGTATAAAATTTAATTTTAATCCGTTCGACCGGTTTTGTTGATATAGTCAGAAATATTCAAACATCCACTATAATATTAATAAATAAATAATAAATGTCGCCAGGACTTTCTTCATCATGTTCACAAATTAAGCAGAGTGGACTGCTTGTACTATGGCTCCCTAGTGCACCTGATATACTACTTTTTAAATACATACTTATATGAATATTTACACCCGGACACAGAATAAACAGACATGTTCATGCACACACATGTTTGTCCCGAATGAAAATCGAACCCACCTGCGGCTTGGCAGTCAGGGTCTAACCACCAAGTCAACTGGCCCGTCAAATTTTAGAAGGATAAAGAAGCGTGTAACTTTAATTGTAGTAGGCAGAGCCTCAAGTACCTTTGAATAAGTAATCTGATTATTCCATGGCATTTTGTAATTGCTTAGCACATTTACCGACTTACATACCTACATTAATATTGTCTTCATAAACTATTCTGTTCGGTTGGTAAATTTAAATCGATTGCTGTGTACATAGTTACACTTACCATGGCATTGGGAAGGAAGTCCCCATTTATTATTGAAGCCACGGTCTACGGTCACATGAACATTTAATTGTACAGTACTTAGTAATAGTTGGACTTACTAGGGTACTTACATCAGCTTTCGATGCCTATGGATGACGTAGGAACGTACTTATTGCAATTCCTTGATGAAATGAAATACTAACATGGCTGCCACATGCGTCATGCTTGTGAACAGGTGCTGCTTGTGGGGGCTGATCAGCTTTAGTTTGTTTGTATCTTTTTTATTATTAGATATTCATATTATTATTGTTTAAAAATTCTTCACTTCTGCGATAACACACAGGTTTTGTCAGTGAGACTAAATTAATATTTTGTAATAAATCTAAGATCGTTTTACAAAAGAGTAATTGCTGAGTTTATTGCCAGCTCTTCTCAGAAAAAAACAACCTTCCGAACCGGTATTGGAGTCTGACTATTCATAAGTGCTTGTAAATGCCCATTTGAATAAAAATATTTGAATTTGAATTGGAACAATAAGTCAAAAAATTTCAGGCGCAGGTGACATGATTTGAGTATCAGTAATGTCTAAAATGAATGAATGAATTCATTAATAGGTTATTCCTAAATGGTGATCGATTAAGAATACCTCTTAGTATGTACCTATGTATCTTCAAAGGTGTGCCCATGTGTGGATGTGTCTGAGAGTAAATATCACATTTGATTTAACATTAACAATGTATGAATTCCTGAAATATTATTTTACTGTAAGCAATATTATCTTTTATTGTATAATACATATAGGAGATGATAAAATAATATAAATATTTGAAGAGAATACAACGTAAGCTTTATCGCTTTAGCGATTTATACCAGGCAACCTTCACTTGAAGTCAAACATAACAATGTTGAATTGAAACAATGTTTCAAGCCTAGCTACTATTTTAAATTACATGTCTACTTACAGTTTCGTATGATGTAGTGGCGTATTCAATTAACGACTCTAAAGCTCTGTCTGGTGTTGAACTCATGAACGCATGGCTGAATTTAAATTGTGGTTTAGATTTATGGTGTTTTTATTAACATTTTATGAATTAGTTATACCGCTAAGTAGCCCTTTTATGTTATTGGTCGCCTTTAACGATGGCATAAACCACGTCGTTAACCGAATTCCATAAAAAATACTGTAGTAAGTATTTTTCGTACAAGTAATGTTACAGAGTGGTTTGTAATTTGTAGCCAAAATAGACGAACGAGTCAAGTAGGTACTACAAGTGACTTACGGATGGAGAGGTACGTAACATTGTAAAGATTAGACTAGATTGATTTTGAAAGCAATAAATATTGGCTGAGCACCTCTCAGCCAATATTTTAATATGAATCTTTAATGTTGTTGATATGTTAAAACTATTTTTATTATTCAAGTAAATACCATTGGATTCTTTTAGATTTTTCTGTTTGAAAATTGTTGATTTACGTAGGGTGATCGGTAATATCTAGTAGTAGTTGTTCCCATGATATTTAAATATTTTTTTAGAATGTTTAGGAATAAAGCTTGATACTCCACTCGGCGTAGCAATCCCAATTTAAGATTTCGAAATCCCCATTGAAATCGCAATCCAACAATTTCTAAATTATTTATCTACTACAATTATACATCAACCTTTAAAATCGATATCATTTGTAATTGCTGAGGTAAGCATACAGTCAGTCTGACAATACAGACTCACCTGTTTTAACATGTTTGTAAGGAACCCGAAAAATGGTTTTACAACATGAACCGCAGTAGAGGGGTTAAAATTACAGTTCCCGGTAGAACATCTGTTAGACCAATCTAATGTTGAATTAGAAGGCGGAAATGAAATTTGCAATTGCTTTAATGAGTTTTTTTTCAGCGATCGGGTCAGCACTTGCTCAAGCTATCCCTACCGAGTATCATTCTAACAAAACCCACACTACTGCAACGCTTGATAAACATCATCCTGAGTTCGGCCTAACAAATCTAAAGCTAGCAACAAAAGAGGAAATTTTAAAAATAAAAAATAATTTAGACACTAATACTAGTTCAGGTATTGACAACATAAATACAAAATCAGTCAAATCCATCAAAAATGAAATTGTCGAAGAACTCACTAATTGCATAAACTGTTGTCTAAAAACGGAATATTTCCAACGAACCTCAAAACCGCCAAAGTAACGCCAATTTACAAGACAGGGACCAAGTCAGATCCATATTACTATCGCCCTATTTCTGTACTGCCGGTGATATCAAAAATTTATGAAAGAGCAAATTACAATCGTCTTGAAGCTTACCTAATATCGATAGACTTTTTGTACCACAGGCAGTATGGATTTAGATCAAAATCGAGTACTTTATCTGCAACTGTAGACCTAGTTACAAAACTAAAAAACAATATAGACCAAAAGAAAATCGGTCTTGGCATATTTATTGACCTGAAAAAAGCATTCGATACGATTAGTCATAAAATTCTTTTGGGTAAACTGATGGACATAGGTATAACTGACAATGTCCACAAACTTTTCGAATCTTACCTCACGGGTCGCAGTCAAGTGGTCAAGCTTGCAGAATTTCAAAGTTCTACAAGGCCCTTAACATATGGAGTTCCACAAGGATCGATCCTGGGACCTCTTTTATTCCTTATTTATATAAATAACATCAGCAACCTCAAATTAAAAGGGGAACTATCTCTGTACGCTGACGATACTAATCTATTTTACTTCGGTCACAAAATAGAATCTATAGCCCAAGATGCCCAACATGATCTAGACCTCCTTAATGACTGGTTCAAATCTAATCTATTAACTATTAATATCGATAAAACACACATAGTAATATTTGCAGCCAAAAATAAAAAAATAACAGCATTTGACCCCCTTAAAATAGACAACATAACAATAAACCGATCGGACAGTGAAAAATACCTAGGTCTTATCCTGGATAATAAATTAGCGTGGAAGCCACATATTTTAAAAATAAAATCCAAACTTACATCTCTATCTGGCGCCCTCCGCGGCATAGTACGATGTTTACCACGAAATGTACGGTATAATATAATATAATTCGCTAGTAAAGCCGCATATCGACTACCTAATCGAAGTCTGGGGTTCAGCTGCAAAAACTAATCTTAAAATATTATAAACATCACAAAACAAACTAATCAAAACACTATTTAGCTATGATTACTTAACGCCAACACCAAGATTATACGACGAAACTAAACTAATGGACATCGATAAAACATACAAATACTATACATGTATCCTAATAAGAAAAATACTTTCAAAAGAGATACACACAAATATAACTTTTAAATTAAAACACGAACATAACCAGCAACGACAACTAAGGAATGCAAATAATATAATATTACACCCACCAAGAACTAACTATGGTAAAAAAAACATTACTTTTGAAAGTGCACAAATATATAACAAGATACCAAACGATATAAAAGAAAGTAAAACCTTATTTCGATTCAAAAAATTACTTAAAACCCACTTGGAAAAAAATCGAACTAAACCCTAAATCATAGTTAAACCCGTTGTCGCATCTAGTTGTTGCCGATCCTCGTATGTAAACTCGTTCACTACACTTCGCTGGTACCAAAATGTGTGGTTTTGTTAGAATAATACAAAACTACCCACCTAATAAAAATATTGAAATGATAATTATGATATTGTAACTCCTTGTTAATTTAGTACGCTTGCATACTATCAATAATTATAGTACCTAGATATTTAGTTTTTTTAAGTTCTCATATCAAGTGAATGTAAATTCTTTTTGAGAATAAAGTTTCTTTAACCGTAATTAAGGTAACCTTCATTTTTATTATAATATTGTTGTAAAAATGAGTGGTATGATTTACGATAGTTACACGTCATAAAATATAGTAATAAAAGCTTTCGTAACAGATTGCTCAATTTTTATCTGTGGGCTACGAGATTTAATTACAGAAGACAGGTTGGAACAGGCTCTGGCCAACCGTAGCCGTGTCACACTACACGTGCGACATTTTCGACAGACCCGTAGCCAGGCAAATCTAATAAACAGCCGGTAACCTGCAAAAATAAAAAAGGTAATAAAACCCATATTGTACCTAATATTGCAGTATGAAATTGACGCAGTTTGAGGCTTTCGCTCACTTTTTATATGACAGCCGAATTACAGTGACAAAGATATTATTGATACTTGACTTTAGAGAAATTTAGCTCTTTACCCGTTAGACTGAAACCCCACTGAAAGGGATCATTCTAATTATAATCATTCTTGCAATGACTGCTGAATTCTGAATGACCTAATTAATTCTGAATTATGAATGTGGCAATTTTTTGTGGGACGAATGTTTTATCCTTTGGTAGATCTTTCACTCTTACACGGACATAAGAGTAAAAAAGCCATTAACACCTTTTTCGCTACACAAAAAAAAAGATTATATGTGCCTGTATTTTAATTCTGGTTATGTAACGTTTCTTCGTTCCGAAAAATAATCGAAATCTCTATAATAATTAATTACGTCATTGATCAAACGTAAGCAGCCAACAGAATAGATAGATTAAATGAATGATTCTTTAGAAGATCCATAACTTTTTAACTTTAGTTACGTTACTTAATTAATAATCCCTGAACTTTGTAATTACAACTAAGTTGAGCACATTTTAGTCCCTTTAACTTTGGAAAGCCCGTAGGCAACATTAACCCTGACTTCTTTGCCTTTAATATCTAGTTAGACTAAATATACCTATGTACCTGAGCTCGATAATGTATAGCCTTATTTTGTTTCCCTTACATTTTTATCTATGTGCTTATTCATGTACATACTACTAGCGTGTTACTATATGCATGTGAAGATCTATATAAGTAGGTAATTAAAAAGTAGTATATGTAGTATATCAGTTACCTGGTAGCCATACTACAAGCAGTACACTCTGCTTAGCTTGGGATTAGGTAACCATGTGTGAAGAATGTCTTGGGATATTTATTTATTATAATTGGGCATTTTCCTTTCTTTTCTTTAAGAATTGTTTAAAAGAATTATGCTGTTGGTTTTCCGAATAAAATTAAATGTACTACCCATCAGGATCATTCAGAGGGTTGGTTAAAATTCCGCATAGAATGCGTACGATTTCAAGTAACGAACTATTTTTGTACACTGCTAATTCAAAATGGCTTCTATTTTATATGTGGTGTTTTAGGCTGTGATTTAAAATGAAGCGGTCGATTGAACCTACACCACCACGGATTATTAAGAGTACCTAACGCATGAGTGGCTACTTGGTTAGTAGGTCTGATTATTTTATGGGTATGTTCATTATTATCCGTTAGTATGATTACTTATAATCTGCCTATCCTAAATTTCAACCCGACTACTCGGCAAACTTGAGAATTTTAAGGTCTTGTGACATACTTATATAATATTAAAGTAACTAACCTGGCGCCATGAAAAGTACTTAATGGTCATACTAAAACAGCAATTATATACGAGTATATGTACAATATAAAATATATATTAATTTGCCATCACACATCCATTGAAAGTGATTCTCGAGGCAAACAACCTTATTCAAACGCTATTTGGGAACAGGGAAGCAAATAAAACAAACATTATTTCATATTTTATTTATTTTTCATTCAGTGTAGTTCATTCAAATAATTTTATTTAAAATAGTGACTTTATTGAGTGCAAAAATAAGTATGTACTTACAATGAGTGCTCTCAAAACACTATCAATTTAAGTATTTAAAAGGAAATTCGGTACCTATTATTATGGATATGAATATAATATTTCGATTTCGTATAATATTCAAATTTCAGTAGCTATGTAGAATTAATAAAACCTTAATTATATTAGATTATATGTCATTTTGAAATATATTATAATAATTATTTACGTTAGGCACATACTCACTATAAGACTGATGGAGAATAGAACACATGTCTGTATATTTTCGTGTATCCAATAAAAAAAATTACCGTTAAAATGCTGCATTTATATGATTCGAGCAATGTGTGTTTTCTAGTATGACAGAATGTTCAAAGTTTGTGGACACTGACTGCCACGTCAAAGGTCGTGGGTTCGATTCCACACAGACAGACAGTTGTGTACTTTGATTTGTAGCTGGCTGGAAATTTATATAATTACGGTAGACATACCTATTTAAAATGCCGCTTCGACGTTCCTTATACGAACAGCAAAGGAGTGGAACTCTCTTCTGGGGTCAGTGTTTCCCGACACCTTTAACCTGGATTTAATTATGTTAGATAGGCATTTTCTGAGTAAGCGTGCTATATCCTCGTCATAACTCCTTCTGATGTCAATCGAAGGCAAAACGCAAGCTCATTCTTGATAAAAAGAAAAAAAAGTAACCCTAAGTACAAGCTCTGATAGGTGTGGATCGGATAAAAGTGTAAAAAACAATAAGTTGTACTTGAAAGCGAATTAAGAATCTGAATTAATTTCAATACACAGTAAGTACTTTGGTAAAATATACAAACGGGCACCTACTTTGTTTACGCAAACAATGAGTTTATAATTGACGAAAAGGGGTTGACATTGTTATGCAAATTTACCATCTTTCAGCCCCTTTCCTATCCTTATGGGACAGCGTTATACATCATGGTCCCAAATATGATGACGGCATATTAATTTAGTCAAGTGTAAAGAAAAAAATGAGATTTGCAATATAAATTGTTACAGGTAAACATACCTACTTAACTGTTTACATAATATTAGGTTGGGGAAAAAGTTTTTTCGCATTATAGTATGTATGAACTTGTAATAAAATCTCTTTGATGGTTGGTATCATTGAAAGTTTAAATTTTAAAGAACATAATTCCAAATTCAAATTAGGAAAATGTGTGATTTGCATTTGTTTATCGTACTGCCAAGATGAGTGAATCTAATTATATGACAAATTATTATATTACAAAATTAGAAATATAAACTGTCACAATTGAAAACTACAAATATGTATATCTTGTATATTATACCGATGTTTTTTTTTTTTATAAATAAAGAAATTATACCAATGTTACTTTATGAAGAATATTATGACACGCGGCCATTTATAATAAATCTAGCGAAATATATATTATATGTGGGAAAAATATACGCGGCCAATAATTGCATGACATATAATAAAAGTATAAAAGAAGAGAGAACGAAAGTAAAAAAAGAGCATGTACTATACATACGGTTGACTGTAAAAAGTTTATGGATATATTGAAAGTGTTAATAACATATTATATTCCTACACAAAGGTATTCATATAACTTTGTGGCAGTGTAGTTCTATAAACTTCTCGGAAAATATCGCAAAATTCATTCATAAATCATAATATTACTCGGCTCATATAGCAGCTATTTGAACGAACCATTACGTTGAATAATTAAACCTCATTGTGAGTAAGTACATAACAGTAAATATGGATTAATTAATTGGACATAGGTACCACATTGATTATATATAAATGACGGGCGCCATATACTACGCAATTGAAACAAGGACGAAAACCAGCAAATCAATCACACGCCAAAGTATCTTACTTATTTATTGATTGAATATCCGAACTACTTACTACATTAATATCTGTCTTTTTAAGATGGAGGTAAATAATATTAAACATATATCCTACGTGAAATACAAAGCAATTCAAATCAGTGAAGTATATCTATAAATAAGTTTTTTTAGTTAGTACGGGTGTTACTGAAGAGTTGTCGGTTTTCTGTAACAAATTTCCCTTTACGCATACATACAGCCACCCATTAGACAAATTATTTGGTGTCTTACAATATCAATCAATTTTATTAATTACACACGTTAAAATTCACAATTCATTCACATACAATTTAAATTACTCGCACATATAAAAGGAACATAAAACTGTCTTATAATAAGTAATAAATAAAACGCATTTTGCATTGGCGGATTTTTAAATATTTCAAATATGTATAGGAAATAAATTAATATGTGTTTTGATAGGAAACTATATTTATAACGATACGGTAAGTATGTTGGTATACACGCCATACAATAAATTCACAAGCAATAAAATTTACTACCAACATTACAATAAATTAACTAATATTATCAACAATGATTTTTTTAGTGATACTTAGAATTTTGGTGCTTTTAGCTAACACAACATATTCATAACAAGAGATTTCGTATTAAATAGGTATCCATTACTTTATTATATGTATTGTACTTAAGTAGATAATATTTATGGCATTCCTTATTAATAAATAACTATTTGGGAAGTTTATTTCTTCTTATGATGCAGGATTACTTGATTTCTCGCTCAATCTATAATATGTAAATAGTAAAGGTAATCTTCACATATAGTTTTAATTATGTAATATGATAAGGATTATCTGTAAATTCTTTTACAATTTTCCGGGAATATAATAGGTACAATAAATATTCTAAAATTATCTAAGTAATACTGCAAGAATGAAAAGCAATATTTGATTATTTCAGGGTGATATCTAATTAAATATTTAAAATACATCATTAATAACATAATAATTGAATAAAGCTTTACATTTTAATGATTATAATTTATATTTCGTTAAAACTACGACAAACTCAACAACTAAGTATATAGCTAGTTACCTATACAAAGCAACACTGACTAGCATTTTCCCACTGTTTTGTACTTTAGAAGTAAGTCATAAGAGATACCAGTAAATGTTGCCATGCTTATGAAATTTAAAAATAATGAAATGGAATGCTGCCTATTTTTAGTTTAGCTTCATATTTATTAAGAAAAATAACTGTTTTTTCGTTTAGAGTAAAAAGAAAATACTTCTTTGGCGCGATTTATTCGGCAAAGCGGTATTTTAATTTATCTTTGTTGAAATTGAATGACAGTTTGAATTCAGAATAATTAAATAGAAATACTAGAAAGTAACATGTGTTCAATGAATACCTTGAGACTGGCATGTAATAACACATGTTAAAAAAATAAATAAGAATTCGTATAAGTTACCGCTCTCAGTCATATGTAAAAGGCATTTCAAAAAAGGTTTTCATAGATAATATTTAAATTAGTATGTTCATAAGAAAGTGTAGACGATAGAAATAAGTATATTGAGTTCCACTCATAATGTTATTAATGTTTAATTATTCATGAAGAAAAATTCTTAATTCAATACTTGTCTAACCTAGTGATATTATTTTCCATTTAAGATAGAAGTTGGTCGCGAAGTATACTAATTGTATTTATAAGAGATATAGGTACAATACACTACCCGAATGAAGGCCTCCAATGCAGTATATACATACAAAGATAATAATATCTAATAGGAAAAGTATCACTAAAATTTTTTAAGATTAAATTGGCGTCTGGCGTAGGTCTATCACTCGGTTCTGTTAGACGAAACTACAAAGGGATGCTATATTATTAATATCAATATAGGTACATGCATGGATGTTTTACGATAAGGTACCTACCCAATGAGAATATTAAATGCATTTTGCGATGCTACATTTTATTGATATCAGTTACCTACTGCTTATATAAGTACCTACTACATGAGATACATATATGAATTAGATTTGTATAAATTTACGTTTCAGTTTTTGTCAACGAAATGTGCAATATTTTGAATAATTCTTAAATCACCATAATTACTACATTTAGGACATCTTGAATGATTTATCCCGTTCAGGGTATAGATCTACATTTATAAATCAATAATAAAATTCGTTACTTTAATCGATCGAATAGAGGTCGCATCGCACGACACCGTCGACAGACGGAAGCCAATGCTTGAACACAACTATATCTACTACGATAGGTATAATATTATATTATAAGCGCCTATCTACAATAACAAATTATGAAACTCAAGAAACAGCATTAGGTAAGTATAAGGTGTACATCGTTCTTACGATAAAAATGAACTTACTTTTTACATTATGACCAAAATTCTCACAGCTTTGTCTTTCATTGTTCGCTTGTCAGCGAGTAGTACGAGTAAATTCGTTAAACACTAAACTATTAGATATATCTATATGTAAAGGTGTTATAGTCATAAATAACACTAACGATTTGAATTCGTACAAGTCGATCACACAAATCATTAAGAGATAATCTGAAATCTCTGACATCAAGCATGTATTGGACGATGAGGGCGAGCATGGAAACTCCAGCGATTAAAAGATAATATAAATATTAAATACACTTCCGCTAAGTCCTCTTCAAACAGTCAAACATTTAACCTAGAGCAATATCGAATCACTCGAAACAACAAAGTGTGGAGACACAATAATGAAAATAGAAGCGATGCGTTTATATATATATTACATTATGTATTAGAAACATCGAACTATGAGATCATAACAAAGAAAACACTGATTATATCAGTGTTATAACAACACAACGACACAAAATTTTAGTCTTAATAATTATTTTATTATTGCCACAGATAAATAGATACGGTAAGTTCCAACACCCACTTCAGGCACCTACTGTACAAAAGTTGCAACAAAATACAGATAATGTGTGAAATATTTTATGTTAAGTATTTAGGCCTAGATAATAAGTAAATTTAGTAGGTACTTAGAATTAACGCGTATGTGTAAATTAATTTTGCTATAATTATAATATATTGATTATCCAAATATTGTTATCGAGAATTATATAATAATGTTCTCATCAAAACATTAGTTATATTTCTATACAGAGATTCATTAAATCAGAGGTCTATCAAAAGTGTCAGTGAAATTATCACACACGATCGACTGGAACCTAAAAAGTACTATTCCTACATAGACACGGTAAATCAAGGTAGCCCATAGATTTAGAGGGTAGTGCATGGGAAATGTAAATAGGAAAGGATTTCATATAATAATCTTACTATGTCCTATATTATGTACTTTGTTATTTATCGTTAATCGCTACGTCTTTTAGTTATGTACTGTATGTATCCAATAATTTTGAAGATCCGCTGCGAGAGAGCGCAATCTTTTACAAGCATCTAAGCATTAGGACTCTATATTAACAGTATTATAAATAAGATATTCGCTTGGCAATTTCCATTAACCGCGGACCATGACATTACCGACTAAATTGACATCTGTTGGTGATATGAACATCTTTCACATTATGTGGTTGTTTGAACCAACATTAATGTTACGGGCATCTGCGATAATGCACATTTATGTACCTAATGAAATCGTCACAATGTATTTAAAAGGCACATAAAGATTCAGAGCAATTTAGCCGCCAATGTAACCATTGAATATTCGACAACATCACGAGAGCTGAACTTACCCTACTTACTTATGAATTATGCAAAGGTATTGCGAAAAAATATTTTCAAACAATTTTTTTATACAAATACCTACAAATGTGCTTTTCATTTCGTACCCTTCATAAATGCTACGAAAAAGATAAAAAGACTGACATTACCTGATCAGCAAAGCCATTTCAAATTGCCACTCCACTTTGTAAATGTTTAATGTTTAGCTCGAGCCTGAATAATAAAGGAAATCCTTTGACCGTAACATTTATAACCGTGGAAAGTTTTTAATTCACAATTCTTACAAAATATTATAATATTGAACTTTTGTAATGGGAATATTGAAATATTAATTAATCCTACAATAGTAACAAGACATAAATATCACTTTGGTGTTAGAGTATATAATTCGTGATATCACATCACCATCGTCTTGGATCCCTCGCTGTGGCAATTGCAATCGCAGTGGCACTTGCAAACGCTATTGTTGCACTTTTTACGCATTATTGCTTTCAAACAGCTGTTTCTAAGTCTTCAGAAACTAATTGAAAGTGTTCCTGGCCTGCAAAAATGGGGACAACATATTGACAAGGCAAAAAATTATAATAAAACATTAATAATATTTAGGTACCTATATGGGAATTAATAGGTACAAACAAGAGAATTTAACCAACTGACAACTAACTCTATTAGTAATAAGAGTCATGAAGAAAAATATATGAACTAATAAAATAGAATAGGTATAGGATTGTCCAAAACAAGGCATTATTTCAATCTAAACCTCTTTGTTTGGTAAACGAATAATAAGATCTAGTTTCACCTAACTTATTTCACAAACGACGTCATTTGAAAACAGACGACTCTGATGGTTTGGTCAATTAGTAGCCCATTCTCTGCTTACTGTTCGACTACTATTTGTCGAGGTTCATTTTTATCTTTTCTACAAATAGCATCCTTTAGTTAGTGCTGTGACTAGACATTTGATATCTCTTGTTCATTATGTGAGACTTTGAAGTCAAAATTACACTTAACTTAGGTCAAATTGTCGTAATAATTAGTATAACTTTTTTTTGTAAATATTAGATAAAACATTATAATCTGGAATAAGAATCAGAGCAATATTTTATATACTCACTCTCAAGATACGCAGCTAAGTCATGGTCCTCAGCACGTAGAGCAAGATGCCTTGGCGTAAGTCCGGCGTGATCCTGCCGAGTTAAGGAGGCACCTCCGGCCACGAGCATGCAGCAAATAGCACGTCTCTTGTGCGCGGCAGCTTTATGCAGCGCAGTCTGACCACGTTCATTGTCACGCATGTTCAAAATGGCAGTCGGTGCACACGCGATTAAATATTTGATTATCTCCTTATTGCCGTAACGGGCAGCAATGTGCAGCGCAGTCTGTCCACTCGCGTCGATTGACAGGAGCGAATAACCCGCCGCGTGGAGCTCTTTCATCTATAACAATATATTCTGTCAATAATATGTTTGTCAAGGCTAAATAAGTATTCACTATCGATTTCAATCTAACATCTGATATCTGACAATGTACCTAGTTTAATAATAATTTATCATAAAATCTTAATCTGGTACATAGGTAGGTAGACATACGTACATACGTGGTAGCAGAAAATGTAAAAAAAATAAAAATATTCTGTTTATGACCAAATACAATTTTGGTTTCAGGAAATGATTAAAATACTCATTAAATATGAACTTAATGTAATTTCATTCGAAATTAATTAAGTAAGCTTACGGAATTCAAAGAATGCTAGAAGGTAAAATATTCTCTTACCAGTTTCAAATCACCGAGTTTGGCGGCTTTGAGAAGAGCGTCAGATGTTTTTTCCAATAAATTTCTGGAACAATGTTGAACTTTTACTTCGCGCTACAATATTGCAAAGAAAAAGAATCAAGTTATACAAGATAAATAATACCGATAGATGGTCAGCCGTCTGTTCCGCTCACTTGACTTCATAAAATATCATGACGTTATAACCTAAAAGAAAAACTGAAAAGAAAATCTACACTAACTAATAATATGTATTCTCACCTATAGCCAAACACTTCTTGATCAAGTCCAAACAGTTTTTCATGAATGCTGCATGCAATAGAAGAAAGAAGAGATAGAGTGCAGATTTCAGTCTCGATACAAGTGTGCGACGTGCTTTAGTAGTCATACGTGTGAAGTAAACCTAACGACACAATAATCATGTTATTGCAATCAACCAAATATCTTCTAACTGTACAGTACTAAGCGTGCTGCTTTAAAACCTTTTTAGATTAGATAGATTGATTACTAATTTCTATTATAACTTATCACGCACACACTCCTTTATATAATTGCGACTGCTTTGATATTATTTAAAAGAGATTCGTTCACTGGATTACTACCGCAGAAAGTTAATAGATAAATTCTGCTAGTAAAATAAATATCCACAATAGATATAACTGTCTAATCCCGCACTGCCCACAACTTTTGGTCGAGTTGGTTTTATGGATGTTAAGCTTGAAATATGTCTTCCGCTTCCTGTCCCTATGTTTATCTGCTACCAAAAAGAGGTAAACGGTGTAGGTATGTACCTACAATACGAACCCGAAATGGACATTGAAAAGTCATATTAATAATATCAAAGTAATCGCGGGATATTTTTCTAGAACTATGTACTAGATCTATAGATATAACACACACAAACACACGATGAAGTTAAAATTTAATGGAATTGAACTCACGTCTTAAATCGCGCTATTGAGTCGTGGGTGGGTTGAATGTCCTTGGCTGGTGGGCTGGTGCAAAGTGGTGGTGAGTTCGACTCTTGAATAGATGTTGGGACGACTCTTGGAGGAGCAGGTGGTGGTGTAGTTTTTGGAGTGGCAGGAATGGGTGTTTTCGGAACAGGGGGAACAGGAGATATTGTGGGAGTGTCAGATATGGCCGGCGGTGGTGTTTGTGGCGTTAACAGCTCCTCCGACGTGCGAGCTGGACTCCCGAGGCCAGATTCACTGTGTAGAGAAAAATAATCTCCTAAACAATTTCAATCATGTACTAATAAATCAGAAGTATTGCATCCACGTGGCAAGTACAGCATCATGCCACGAACAATGATAATATTGTGTGTATTTTATATTCATTTATTATTATTTTTTATTTGTATCAAATTTGAGTTAGTCATGCTCGCATTAAGGGCTTTCCTTGCGGCGGTGTCGTGCGGCGGGTTGCTCACTTCCCTACAATATGGCGAGAAGGGCGATGGCTGCCATTCTGTTGCCAGGCTGAAGTTCTGGCAAAGGCATACTTGAATAAAAATTTCAATCACTTCATTTTAATGCAGAATTTAATTCTTGCAGAGAGAGATTCTCTTTTGCCGTAGATTTTTGCGATAACGTATTTAGATATATAACGTATTTGGTATTATATAAAACCTATCCCTCAAAAATGCTTTGTTGAGGTATGTGTGTTAAATTGCACTTTCTAGCTCTATTCAGCTGAAAAAAGCGAAGTACAACGAGTAAACATCAATGAAATACGAAACAAATTCCAGTGCAAAAGTAGGTGCCGTTTGGTTGAGTGAGTTTTCCCTAGCAGTATTCAACTATACCATTTAACTGATGTTGCTTATAAAAGGTATTTTTAACTAGTGCAGCTTTAAATAAATGGCAACCAACACGTATTCCGTTTCAACTGAAGCGTAAAGGCTAACAACCGTTTTCACTTAGTTTGAAATAAATATATCGCCCAATGTGCTGGAATTTACATAAACATAAAAAAAAATCAGTGAGATTCAAAATTTACTTTTAACTTATTCCTTTTCTTATAATAATTACTAATTATACTAATTTATAAATGGAACAGAATTTTAAACATGTTGTATGTAGCCTTTAAATAAATTATGAAAAAAAAACCTAATAATAAACCATATCATTTACATTTCGAACGTAACAATATGAACTAGCCCCCTTTCACAACGCGCGAAAATATTTACATGTACGTTTATTTTACAATCACATTTAAATAATCTAATATATTCAGTAAACGTAAAAGATAACATTTTATAAATTTATTTGAGGGAATACTTGATGTATTCCATCAGAAAACTGAATGAATTATTTAAAAATAATATTGGTTGAAGCATGTATAATATGAATTAGCTGTCTCTTTAAATAAAATCGTAAAGTATTTATGTTCGATAAATTAAGAAAATACGCATTAAAATTTATCAATGCATGAATGCATAACCTGTAGTCGTAATTCACGTTTGACTTCAGGCGCCGGGTCGTACCGACCGAGACGACGCATTGAAATAGGTAGAACCTATATTGAGTGAGATGATGGATCCGGTGTGCTCGAGCGAGCTTATTGCCGTACTTGAACGATCTTGTTGCTGTCGCGTATCATATATCAGACAGGAACGTGACGTGACTTGCCTCACCGGCGCTCATAATTTGGGAACGTTCAACAAAATGCTGGCATCTCTCTTGAACGGTTTCGGGCGAGCCATGATCGTGAAGTATTTTTACTACCTAAGTTAAATCTGTTTAATCGTATAGAAGCATTTAACTTACTTTGCTTGTGACTCGGGAACGTCGAGTGAAACACCAGCACTTGGCGTATCGACACTTTGCGAGATATCGAGCGACACGGAGAGTCCTGTCGTAGTATCGAGGGACACTGAGGCAGCAGTTCGCTCGAGAGAGCCTGTCGCCGTCGTGTCAGGATGCGCCGTTGACTCCGTGTCTGGGGTCAGCGGTACCGCATCCAGAATGTATATATTCTCATGCCCAATGTCTGTGGGATAATGGAGATTCTCCTGTGCTTTGTCGATGCGGAAGAAACGTTCCGCTGTAACAGCTGAAAAACAGTTTACTTATGAATAGATGGATCAAGTCATCATAAACTGAATGGATAGTTATTTGATGTGGAAATGGGATTTTTCGTGTGCAGTACCTATCATAGGCAGTCTTCAAGGTAACGAAAATAATGCTGATGTAGTAAATATAAAAAAATAAACAAATCAAAAAAATATCAATCGATATCATAAAACATATTCTAAACCATAGGAATAATAAATGAAGTAGAACAATACTATTATCCCCGAAATGCTCTCACGTGGAATAATAAAACAACAGACACACATCTCAACTTGCATTGCACGTTAACGTAACTATGCCTGAAGGCAGACAAGAACATTGAATCGGAACATTGAGTTAACCATCGAGAAAAGGTAAGCATACTTTTTATTGTTTGTTGCCCATGATTGATAAGTTCGCATGCAACATGAAATAAATTATTCCAAAAGCAGAAAGAAAAGGTATTAGGTACATAGTTACACGGTGGCAGACAATCCAGTTTGTTTTCAAAGTTGAGTAAGGTATAAAGGTGCGTTATACATAACAATAAGCAGTGGATACGAAACCAGCGATGTAAGAACTTACAGTCGACGAACCACCAGTCGACGAGGTTCGAGTACGCTTGAGATTCTTTGATCATGTTTTGAATGAGGGTGCGCATTTGTTCCAAGTCGGCCGTCGGGTTCACTTCTAAAGTACCTACACGTTCCGCTGTAATAAGACAATATTAATAACATTATATTTAAAGTGTTATTTGAGTCCTTCAATTTGATATTATTCGCTGTTACTTCTACGTTTTTATACCAGAGAACCATTTTCATTTTACTTTGTCACGACAAAAATAGTTTAATGCAGGTTGTGCAAGCGGGATGTGAGTTACGACTGTAGCTCTGTGAAATTTGTCGCTTTGTCATTTTCTACTTGATAAAGGTGGCAGTGAAACGAGCCAGCCACACTCACCCGTATAAAGGAACTGTATCGTGCAAAAACTTTTTCACATCCCGTTTGAAGCAGTCAAAGTTCAAGTAAAATTTCCACAAAGCCGTTATAAAACCCACCGTATAGAAATTTTCCAAGTAAGTAACTACCCAGAGTTTCATATTATTTGAACAAATACTATAGCGTGCGGTTTTATCTTCGAAAGACATAGATCGATCAAATTAATCAAAGCTAACTTATTGGTTGTTAACATTATGTAATATACCTTTTTATATATTTTTTTATTTAATTAAGTATAGGTACGCCTTGAAGGTAACATAAATATAATAATCAAAGCTGTCTAACATATTGGTTGATAACATTATGTAATATACCTTTATATTTTACTATAATTAAGTAGATATATGGGTACACCTTGAAGACACAATTTGTAATGAACCAACTATTGTTTTTAAATCTTAACGATATACATAACGCATACTTATACAAATAAATGATACATTTTCTAAATCCCATTTGTGGCGTATCTTTCCATTTTTTTTGTTTCCATCTCCCCATCGTATATTTTCAACTAACGTGAAATTTGCGGAATTGTGCTGCTGGCAACAGTGGCCATTTATTTCAAAGAAGAATAAAAAAGTAGTTTCAGCGCTTTTCTGTTTTATGAAGCTTTTTTTATGGTTTAAACTTGTTAATTATTATTTTAATAAGCGTCTAGTTCAAGGCTCTGCTCTAAGTTAATTATAACAAGTACCTAGACTGTGTTAATAATGTAAATTAGTCGAAATTAATAGCGAAACTGTCCCTATTGCTGCGGTTTGGGTGGATAAAAGCTTACAAGGCCATACAAGCGCGATATCGGCGATATTATCGAGCGATTATATACCAAGACTTTCTTTAAAAAAAAATCTAGCAAGAAAATGCTCGATAAAATAAAAACGTCTAGTATGAAGTTCAAAACTTGTTGGGCGTTAAATATACTTTAATACAAATAAAATCCAGTGGGTACAGGCGGCCCCAGATGGTTCGTTGTCGAAATCCATGAGGCCTATGTTTAGCAGTGGATATCCCTGGGCTGATAAAGAGTGAAAGAATCATCACAATAATGATTTTTTGAATATGTCAATCCCATAAAAGGACGCTCACAGTAGGTATGATATGTTTTTACCTGCGAGCGTTTCACATTCAATATTCTTGCAACAGTGTGTATCATCCGGAAACCAAAATAAATGTAGGTACTAAAAATTATCCTCGAGCAAAGGCTTGTGATAATATTGCGTCAGTGTAAGAGAGCCTTAACGAGAAGGTCCTTTTATATAAATAAAACCAGAATCAAAAATTTTTTTTTTTACTTATTTCATCAGATTACGTTTTCATGAGCCTAATTAGAAATTATTATGCTATGCATACATGATGGATAATTGAGTTGACTTAGTAAGGGCAGCGACAGCCAATACACCCCTATGTTTAATTAAGATTTCCCTGGACAAAAATTTAAGGAAGAATTAAGATCGCTTTTGTATAGAAAGTTAACTACAGCATAAACCGACTATTTTAATGGTAACTGTAGCGCTAGCTCTTAAAGGGACACATCTTAAAGCATTAAAATCTTGTTTTACAAACAGTAATTACTGAAGTTATTGCCAGCATTACACAGGAAAAGCAACCGTCTGCAACGGCGTTAGAGCCTAGTAATTTATAAAGCGCCTATTTGTATATATTTATTTAATTTATGGAAATACGATGCTCTGCATTACTATACTAGTATTCTTTATTACACCCCTTATAAAATTACATCCTATATGACATTTAGCTACAAATATTTACCAATCATAAATCAAAAGACAGATATACAAAGAGGTACCCACCGATACACTAATATCTATGAATATTTATACCTGTTTTAGCGAGTAGTTCCTTGTCGTAATGATGCCTCTCGTAATCAGCCATCGTAACGAGATTCACAGTGAGCGTTAGTTTATCTAATGTGGTTTGTCTGAAACAAACAAATGCATTAAGTGCTTTAGTTTCTAATCATATATTATATAGAACCCAATAAAATGACTACGTAATAAATGAAAAAAATAATCAAAAGTATTTAATATCCGGAAACGTTTCTCTGCAAAATGATTTCAATGGCCAGTTACATCACCTTTTCCCTTTAAATTCAAACTGTATTTTTCCATTTTGTAGAGAATTTTAAATTTCATTTCAATTTCCAGAGCTCTTGGAGAAATTCAAATAAGTATAAAACATTTCTCAAGTCGTTTTTCTTTGTTTCAATCAAGAATTTAGATGACACTATTAGGCTAAAAATGTCAAAGTATTTGGAGACATACGGTGCAATAGTCCTGCCAGGTTTCTTCTTAGCGAGCATCGTGGCCTGGTTGAGCCTGGACAGTGTGATGGTTGAGGGTGCAAGCCTGCAGGCCTCCCCGTCGACTTGCATCGGGATCACCTTCGTAGTCACTATCTTGGCAGTTTTGCATTGGGTTATACAAGTACCGTGGCCACCCGCTTGGAGAAGAGGCTAAACAATACAGACGTTCTTTTTAATAATATGTATTTTATATTTTGAGAACGGGCTTACACAAACATAAATTATTGAGAATTTAAGATCGTTGTTTTTGTTTAATAATATTTCCATGATAAAAACCGGGTAATTACGAGTTGGACCGCGTACCAAGATTTCCGTATAATAATGATTACCACGGTATTTTTTTAAATGGAATCCGCTTTGAATAGAACTCAATATAAACAAAATAAAAAATAAAAATGTTGACTGTTAAATACTAATAACAATAATAACTATAATATGATTCTACCGGTAGCTTCGCCCGTATTCTCGGTATGAAAAGCAGTAGTATACTCATTCCATGATATAAAGTGGCAAATTTCATCAATATCTGTTCAGCCGTTGAGTCCCAATAGGTAGGTAATAAATAGGCAGAATTACTTTCGCATAAATATTTTTTGTAATATTATCAATGTGGCTGAATATTTATGTATTTTCGGTACGCGAACTTCGGAAATAAGGCGAAGCTCGTTTTTAGTAAATGTAGGTCACAAGTCAATAAATAAATATTCGAATGTGCATTAAATGTTGAAAAATGTTCCATAGGCATATCAAATTATTATTTGAATTTTATAACTGTACTGAATTTTAAGTCAAATGTCAATTGTATTCGCTAAAAAAGCATACTACAGATAAACACCGAGTCTCATCATCTGGGAACCGTATTTTAACATTTCGGCACGAAACCCTAGAAACACATAAATCTTCTTCTATTTTATGCTATCACGGCCCGAATGAACGTAATTTTAACAGTTAAAATAACGAATAAATGATCCCAATTTCGCTAAGAAAAAGATATCCTCAAGGGTTCACCAATCTTCACCCTTGTTTCGACGGTGACATATAAATTTCGTATCTTTACGATTCGTGCCGCTGTTTCCTGTCGCATAAACTTAGATCTTTATGCAGAAAAAGTTGTTTGCTAAAAATTACTAAGCCACACTTTTCGAGTCGTTCGTGCTTACAAACAATCGACCAAAGAAATCGATTTTAATTCGTACTTACCAATTGATATGTGGTTAATCCCACTACTTCTATTAAGCCGTCTTCGGTAGAGGGTTCGAAAGCCCCTCCTGACTTATTCCAAGGGTGAGTCCCACCCCCGTAACTGTAAACAGAGTGAATATATAAATATTTGTAAAACGTTCATTTGTTTTTGACATAAATAAGTATGTAACACAAACAATGACTAGAGTTAATAGAATGTTAATAATAAATGGCAAATAGACCTACTACTAATACTAGCTTAAGAGTAATTTATTGCAAGACATCTGTAATAAAAGCTAAAGCATTGGACAATAATAGCTTAAGTAATTAAACCACAAATCTATTAACCTACGATTAACAATATTAGTACCCAATTAATGATCCCGTATCACAAAACCAAATCTAATAATGTTACGTTAACAAATCTCCAGTACAATATAAAATGTATGTTAAATTAATTACCTTGGAATGTTTAAGAAAACAATTGCGTGGACTTTATGCTCCCTCAATACAGGAGTGAGATCCTTTCCGTCACACTCCATGGTGACGAATTCTGCCAACCCCTTCCACTTGCGTTGCATGAGATCTTTGCCTCCAGCCGTCCCATAAAACAGCTTATTTCTTATTCGGGAGTTAAACTTCTCTGGGTGCGCCTCTGTAGATACGCAAAACTTTATGTATTCACAAAGCTGGTAATATATTCAGCTTGAAGGTAATACGTTGAACATACGGATCGATGTCGAGCACAAAACTACAATACTTTAAGCCTTTACCGACCCTACTCAATTCAGGCTCACATAATAATATCTACCTTTCTCTGCTTTACTGAAACTCGAGAAAAAGATGAAAAAAATACAAATATATGCAAAATTTGGAAACACACATTATCGTGATAGATGTTAATTATTCATTTTACGGTATTTTAAGTCAGCATATTTTTAAATTGTAATTTGGAAAAGTTATATTTGACTTTGTGTAAAATAATAAGTAATTTTCTACATTGATATAGGTACTTAGTTCAACTCACCTCTAGCTTCATGAAACTCAAGAGCAATATGAGCGTCAACACCGAAAGAAAAATAGTTGTTAACAACATTCAGTGGGAGCTCTGGCTTGGCATTGCTTGTGTCCTCGCCTGAAGCAGCAGTGTTAGGTTCCACTGTCAGTTGCCATCGGTCCAACAATACTGTGTCACTTTCACCAATGTTGGCCAAGATCTTCGATATTGGTTCATCTTCGTAACCCTAATAAGAAATGATTAATTAGTTTCGTGTTATTGCTACGGTTCGTAGCGCTCGTAGCGCCGTAACAAATATTACAGTTTGTATCCACCCCTCGCACCGTAAAAACTCATTTATGACATTCACAACACCAGTTGTTGAAAGTGTTGTGAATGATTGATTCTTGGGATAATATGCAATTATGTAATATATTTTCAATGAAATTGAAGTGGAATGATAAAGCTCAATAAATAATTATAATCACTATATAGTATAAAACAAAGTCGCTTTCTCTGTCCCTACATCCCTATGTATGCTTAAATCTTTAAAACTACGCAACGGATTGTGATGCGGTTTTTAATAGATAAGAGTGATTGAAGAGGAAGGTTTTTATGTATAATACATGTGACATCCCACGGGAACGCGGGTAAAACCGCGGGGGACAGCTAGTACTTAATAAAAAGCAAATATTAAATCTTCTAAAGTTTAATAAAGGCGGTACAAAAAATTGCAATAACGGGTTTTAAATAATATATTGATCGATGCGAACCCTACCGTTTTCGACAGCGACCTAATTTACATAATATGATGAAATATCAATTTATCGATTAAAAAACAATTTGCGAAAAGAAACGAATTAATAGGTAATCATTTCACGCTTGTAAGCTTTTGAAGATTGATGTAACTTTTTTATACAGATAGTGATTGATGAGCAAATAATGAGACTGCTCAGCTTGATAGCTTGTCGCATATTGATGGTTCCAGGAATATTGCTTTAAGTTAATAGTTAGTTAAGCACCGTGCGGTGAACTACTATCCGCATAGATTGCATATCGCTTGAATGCACCTAGCAAGCCTTTGCAGTCAGCAATCAAGTTGCTACTAATAATCAGACACTAACTCTTTATTTGCTGATATATTATTTTTTTTCCGAAATCATATATTTAAATTTAAAAAAAATATATCTGTCCTTCCAAATAAATAGATACTGGCAGGTGCCTGGTTTTTGCTTTTTCGTAAAATATGAGTTTTTTTTTTTTTTTAGTAAAAGGTAAAGCTGCTATGAAGGTGAAATTTTGATTATAATAATCTCTACAAAGAAACGGTGAACTAAAGATATTTCTTTACGTCCAATATTCAACTTCTCATCTCCATACCCATTTCTATCCCCGATCCAATTATTATTAATTAACAGGCCAGTTGGCTTGGTGGTTAACGCTCTGACTGCCAAGCCGAAGGTCGCGGGTTCGATTCCCACCCAGGATAAACATTTGTGTGCATAAACATATCTGTTTGTTCTATGTTTGGGTGTAAATATCTATATAAGTATGTATTTAGAAAAAAAAGTAGTACATATATGTAGTATATCAGTTATCTGGTTTCCATAGTACAAGATCTGCTTAGTTTGGGATCAGATGGCCGTGTGTAAAAGAATGTCCCAGGATATTTATTATTAATACCTGTATACTATTGGACTGTCTATTAACATCATTGTATTCGAAATGATCATAAATTGTAAAGAACAAAGTAAATAATTATATTTAAAAGCACTTTATATCATTGGGAACTTCGATGACGATAAAAATACAATGTTGCAATATATCCCTGAGTTCACTCAAGCAATTACGAGTTCTGTTGAAACTATATTGTCTGATGGATTTCCATTAAATATTACAAATACTACAATAAAAAGGATGTATTGTACTTGATAATTAAGTAAAAATAAAATATTTTTATTCTTGGGAACACAGATGAAACTGTCTATTGAAAACAATGTAGCCATGATTTGATACAAAAGGTCAGAATACTCATAACTTTAGCAAACCAATATCCTGCAATGCAGGCAGGTGTTACTTTTTTTGTTCCACATGGGCCGGCAAACAAGCAGACGATCCACCTATGGTAAGTAGTCACCGTCGCCTATGGACATTAGCAAAACTAGGGACCATCGCCAATGCGTCGACCCTAAGACGTGAAGTTGTTAAGTCTCATGTTATTTAGTGGTTTACTTACTAATCTAATACACAACTTTTACTATGAGCCCAAAATTGAATCTATTTCCACTAATCCTATTAATGGAAGATCAACATGATAATTGATTGATGTGCTAAAAGGTTAATAGGTCTTTTCAAAGTCGTAACAAGAAAACAGTTTGGGGCTAAACAAATAAAGCCGGGGCTTAATTCTGGAAGAATCGTAAACGTGTAACAATGACAAAACATTATACTCATCCGGAGAAAAGATCCAAGTTTGTTTTTAATTCTACGGATTATTAAAATGTTCATGAACAATGTAATAAAGTTTGTTAATGGGCTCGTCAAAACACACTGTCGTACATCAGGCGACAACAGGTATTCATGACATTTCCATATTCATGAACGCACATTTTTACTTTGCGCTTTGCGCGCGTTCGTATTATAAATGCCTAAATGTATTTCTAAAAGAAATAAAAAAGTTCTCTCTCATGTATCCATTTGGTTTGGTGTGAAGTAACAAATATAGAAAAATGAGAGCTGGTTTTAGATATATTTTCAGCCAAAGTTAAATTACAGCGGAGTAATTTTCGAGAAAACATTTATGTAGGTTCCTATAACAATACTTTTACATTTATAAACAATTAAAATTTGATTCCCGCTAAACTGTCTGATAAAAGTTTGTTTGTTTGGATGTACGAGTAAGTTACTGTACGTTTAAAAAAAAATTAAAGAATGATAGCCTTTTTGCTGCGTTTGGCCTTCGATTGACGTACATACATACCTACCTATACCAGAGTGACATAGGCTATGTTATGATGACCGGATAGATTAGATCCCTCAGTACCGCGGGTGAAACCGTAGGATGGTAGCTAGTGAGCTAAAACTTTAAAATATCAGAAATTATCTGCTATTTAGATTATTACCAATTATTAGTTATTTATATTGGCATACAGTTTTAAATTATAATAAAGAGATATCAAGTTGCAATTTCGTATATTGGTAAATGCAAAATCGCACTTAATTAACTAACTATATTATCAATTGATAGCATTCGATTTAAAGCTTTAGATTTTTTTTTTTAACCAAAATTTGTTTTACAATAAAATTATACATGAAATCTGCCAAACTGCATGTAACGCTTTGCCGTAACATAAAGTATATAGCACAGTCAACTGTCAAGTAGGCTGACAAACAGGCAGACGGTCCACCTGATGGTAAGTGGTCACCCCCGCCCATAGATGTTACACTATACTGGCCGCTTATGGGCATTTGCAATACCAGGGGCATCGCCATTTCACCGTCGAGTTATTATGGTAATAAAATATAGGTAGATCTGGTCTAAAATTCTACAAAAAATGTACACGACTAAAATATTCTTACCCCACCCCATCCAAGTGCCCTGGCAAGATCGTTCCCAGTTCCGAGTGGCAGAACGCCGACGGCGGGTCTCGTTCCGATGCGGTCGAGCACGCTCAGCACCCAGCCCACGGTGCCGTCACCGCCGCACGCGAGCACTCGCATGTTAGGCACTTTACGAAAAAGCTCCAGGCTAAAAATTTTAAAAGAAATATGAAAATTTTTATATTTATAATATTCTACGAAATTCTTAATGACTGCTTCCACAAACTGCCATTTGGCACTGGAAATGATAGTGTATTTTCATTCTATCCAAAATGTTATCCCATTTTACTTCCAATTATATCACATCAAAAATGTCAAATGTCAGATTATAAAGATAAAAGGACCAAAGTGAACGACTGAGAATGACGAGTCAGAAAATAAAAGGCAGCTCGTCCGCACCGAATAAAGCTAGTTAACAAATTGTGAAAGATCTTTAGTGACACTAAAGACGCGAACGGTCCCCCAATTCCCATTAGCTCGACAATCTCTGAGAGCATTTTATTAAAGCTACAAAACAAGAACGGTGCAACGAGTGAGTCTGGAGTCTGGAGATTCTAATCGGCCAAACCGATTATTGGATATGTCGAGCACGCGGACGAGCAGTTTGCTTGGTTTATTCATCCGACTATCGCTGAGGAAATGACGACGAATTCTGATAAATTTAAAAAGTTACATTAAATATTTATTTTCTGTTAGTATTTGTACTGTACCATTTCTCATTTTTATTTTCGTTTTGGTGGATTACAGAACTATATTGCGGTATTCTATATTGGGTATTTAAAGTTAAGGACTAAAATGTACCTATGATAAAATGTAAATAGCGTTTACCCTGGTCCTGGTCCACCTTGCGTGAGATCGAACACCTGCCGGGGATTTAACAACCACTGGAACTTTTGCAGTAGTTTAGCGCCCTGATTGCCGCCACTTTTTGGATTAATAAATACCAGCACAGGCCTCACATTTGCTGTGGGAATTGGTTTTATCACAAATGTTCTCTGTTCGTTTTTGGAATCTTTTCCTTTCTTTTTAGAAGCATTTTTCTTCTTGGGAGATTTCCTGAGAGATGATTTAAAGCTGCCCCGTCTCGGTAGTTTGACGATCCATGACGGAGGCACAATTATATTGTTTTGTAAACCTAATAACAAAAAATAATTGGTATCAAATATTCATCCCAAGGGTCAAGAAGGTACAAAAAGTATTAATGTTTTCAATTCGTACCTAATGAGCATTCTTCTCCTATTCGCTGAAGATTGAAACAACTTTCTTTGTTATGGTAGGCATCTTTGCACCACGAACAACTCAAGGCTACGATCTCTTTGGAACTGAACGACAATTTAGCTTGCAACGACTGTGGACAACAACCAAAACTAAAATTTTATTGCCTGCTATTAGAAACTAGAAACGTTCAAATATTATCTACAATTTTTATGATCCAGACAACCAAACATTTCTAATGAAGTAAGCAATGTTTAATTTTGTGTTGAGGCTCGATTTTAATTACCAACATTCCCGAAATTATTAACTTACAATTTAAGACAACAGAGCGAGCAATTTAAAGGGTTTCATATTATTGTATTATTAAAGATGGATCACAAGTAACTTGAAGTAAATATATGGCTCCAGGAGTTTCAGTACAAAAGATACAAATTAATAAAATGAAACTGACGTAATTTATTACTACTCTTATTTCGCGGCGGGACAGCGTGAAACCGTAATAACGTTCAGAAACTCTTGAAAAACCTCATAAATTAATTGAAATACTCTTTGTTACTTTGAATTTTTCAGGAATGTCGCGTAATATACATCGACCTGTCGTACAGTAACAAGCCAACAGTTGGCGGCATGTGGGATATACGCACAGTGTCCTCAATGCCATCACTGTCTATTGGTTTAGCCTTGTCTACTGTATCTCGCGATGGTAATGTCGGTATGCACCACCCACAGCAGCCGCGCCGCAATGACTGTGACAATAAAACAACCATGCAATACACATGCAATGTCGAAACATCAAATGAAAATGTGATATACAAAATGAGCAAGCAATGTACCAAAAACACAGCAAAATTATATCATTGTGAGAATAAACTAGTGTAATAAGGGAAGGGGTAGGGTCTCAAGTTTGATTGCGTTTTGTTTTACACTAGGACGACGATAAATTCCGATATGAATACGCATTTATCTTAATGTGAGCGCACATTTATTACGTCAGTGTTAAATATTTCGTACCTACACCTCCACGCGAGGTTAACTTGGGAAGGGCTTTAGTATAAACAGTATAATATTTTTAGAAACATTCGTCCGCCACCGACCTTGAAAGTAGCTAAGTAATAAATATTAAAAGAGGACTTAATAACTACGTTGGGGTTTTTTTTATTGTGTCTAATACTTTTTATAATAAACGTATTCTTTATATCATCAAGGGCAAGGTTTAACCAACGTTTCTTTAGTTACCAAATGATTACTTGATGTGAATATCTGTTTACAACCTAAAATGTATATTTCAAAATATAATTGTTACTTTTACTTATATTTAATTAGTTGAGAATAAATAATTATAGGGACGTTGAGTTAATTTGTAGTTTGATGATAATATAGCTAAAAACTTGACAAAAACGAATAATGCTTTAATAATTAGAGTTCCGCACTAATTAAAGTTCAAGTCAAAGTTTATTTGTTCAGTAACAAGCTTTCGCTCCGCGGTTTTGCTCGCGTTCTTACACGGACAATTCGGTTAGCGTTGACTCGTTAACTAAATTTAAGCAACCCCTCTGAGGGTGCCATCAGTGGGGCTCAAACTTCGACTTGGCTTTCTGGTGACGTGGGATGGGACCAACCGAGTTACAAGATTTTATGTGTGCGTCATCAAGACACAGTTAGGTACTTATATAGTTTACGAAAATAGCTTCTGTGACAAACATAAACGAGAGTGATCTTAGTAGATTCCGGATTTATCCATTTCAGGTTTGGAACATCACTATCGAGAGACAGGAAATTAATGAAAATAGATGACAATTTATTTGGAAACTGGATTCAACTAGCAACAACAAGGTCGTACATAACAGACATAAATATCTATAGTTATGTGGGTACATCTGTTTTGTACATAGCTACACATTTTATGTACAATAATTTTGATAATTATTTGTATTACATTCGAATATGTCATTTCAAAAAGCTCCACTAACATCTTTTCACTTGCACCATGACATAATACGTTCGATATAACTTTAAAATGAAAAATTAATGCGGTACAGAGTTATACACGTGAGCATGCAAAATATAAATATTTAGATGGAACACACGGGAACAAAAGTGCAGAATGTAACCTAGAAACCTCGTTTTTTACGCTCAAAATCGTGCAAGCCATACAAATGCCTGGCGATATGCTAACACGTCATTAAAAATGAAGTTTTAATTTCGCGTGGGGCTCGTGTGGCGGTCGTGTTATGTCGTGTCGCATGCGAGGCATGTTCGAAGTAGATGCAAATCATTTCAAGTTGACAGAGTGCCACAGGTACACCCGCACGAGCTGCTGGCACCCGCCTCTCGTTTGGGAGTCGGGAGTTAGGGAGCGATGGCCGGTGACTCGCAACCTCACCTCCTACCTTCCCATCACTCATTCATGATAATTTATCCAACTGACAGATTGTAAACGTTCGCGTCATACGATTTGTATGACGAAATAGGTATTTCCGTGATTTACATTTTTATTTCCCTCGTTGGTATATATATACCTAAATTAAATCCATTTGTCAAGGTTCTTTGTGACGGTGATATTATCAGAAGGGTTAATTACACTTTTTTTTGTTAGTAATGTCATGATATAGCTATAGTAGGTTGAGTACACACATCATGGTCATTAGCGCCGGGAAAGGAAGGGACTGCGGGTTAAACTACGTGAAATTGTTGGAATCAGTTTTCATTTGAAACCAGTAAAATATAGCGGTTTTGCGTTTCTCGTTTATGACCCGATAGCCACATTTGCAAACAGGGTTTGATTGCAAATGGATCTATATTGGGCATAATTATTAATATTTACGCTATAAAGTTACGTATTCCACGTACTGGGGTCAAGTTTGAAACGCCGCCCGTTGTGTTTTCTTCCGTGTCGTAGTACAACCTTACAATATAGCTAACTTAAATTCAAACACCCGCTGTGCTGCACGCATGGTTACTGTTTGACTTATTTCAAGTTGCGTTTGCAATGTCAGTTAGTTTAGTATTAACATTCAAGAACTGTTTCCTTGGTGGTTAATTTTATATCATAATATAGTTCATTTTCATAAGAAATCTCAACAGCTGGGTATTGCGAAGGTGGACATAATACTATGACGCATTCACATCAAAGAAAGGCGCATTCGAGACATAACAGTACAATGCAATGACGGACCCTACGTCATAATATCTGCGTCATAGCAACATTGACTTGCAGATGCTATGGAGCTATATATAAGTCCCAACAATATATATATCAGTACCAGGCGTGAATAGCTTTTTTACATCATAAAAATGCCAATCAAATTAATCGCATTCAGGTAAAAAAGTAATTAAGTAACATAAAAATAGAATTTACAGATAAAACGTAAACCTAAAAGTGTGCATATCCGACCTATGCACGACTGGGACGGATATGGTGATCATAAAAAATATGGAATCGCTATTGTTATAAATTTCTAAAATGAATAAAATTAAAAAAATATAAATGAATAAATTAAGAATTATGAACAAAACCGTAATTATAAAAAAAAAATATGCCGCGTAAATTACTACAAGGATTTGTGTGTCAGCCAAACATTTTAGTGTGTAATTGTGAACGTAATGGACTTAGAATTAGGTACATTCACGGAAAACTTTCCCCATTAATTGCTACCCGACGTATACGAAGGTACTTACCATTGATTCCTTAATTATTAAAGACTCAATTAAGTGCCCGGGGCAAGAGGACTTTTAATGTAATGGCTTTGTCTGTCCGGGCAACTTCTAGAATTGTGATTGCACGACAACATCTCGCCGGGCGCTCGGTGTACATATTAATGAACACTCTTGATCAGTTACTTTACATTTAAATTTTAGTTCAAGATATGTAGGAACGATAATTAATAACTATGCTTATTTAATTAATATACGCTCGCGTCAAAGGTTATTATTATTTGCACAGGAAGATTATACAAAAACAAATATCTAGTAACTAACTCCGGTGGATCTCCTTCCTGTTGAGTTTCCTTGTTTGGGACTTGACAGAGAAGGAGATCCAGCGGAATTAGTTACTAGCAGTGCCGGATTAAGCAGCCGTGGGGCCCGTAGCAAACTATCGAGGCCCCTTTAGTCTTACGTATGTGCAAAGTTAAGTTCGATATAACATTCTAATAAGTTTCACTCAAAAATTACGCTCAGGCGGAGGCCTTAGATACGCGGGGCCCCCTATTGCGCGGGGCCCGTAGCAATTGTTTCTCTTGCTACGTGGTTAATCCGGCACTGGTTACTAGATATTTGTTTTTGTATAATCTTACAATGGATTTCCAAGGACAAGGACACGCCTGAGTCAATAATTTATTTTCATAGGATTGTCAATATAGTTTATTCGTATTATTGATGTTCTACGTCGGCAGGTGTATACATCGTAGTAGCTTGTAGCATTGTTAAATGCATAACAAAAGCGGTTACAATCGGCGGCGGCGTAGCCAACAACGCAGTTCTTATTTTAATTACATCCCGTGTAGGTAATGTTACATTGTTACATCTTACAATATGAGCAATAACTTTGCTTTTAGATTGTATTTCTCATAAAACATATTTTAGTACTATTTCTTATGTAACAAATAATACATGGTAAGATTTATGTGCGTTATTGTAATAAGAATTAAAAAAAATCGTGGTGAATAGGTACAATCAGTAACGACATGGCGACAGTCCAAGAACCGCATAAATTGTTCTTTCTTCTTTTTAACTATTGTAACTACACAAAAAGTGACAATAAAACGATAACCTTAGAGAAAAATACGCTTGCTTGCATTATTACTGACTGTCACTAACACCATACATCATAGTGTACCACATCAGACAATCCACATCATTATGAGAAAGCATATTTAAAAAGTGCAATGTATATAATAAATAGTAATCTAGCAAAAGCACAAACTAGGCACAACCGACCAAAAATAGTACCAGTTAGTCACACATACAATTCGCATAGTTCTTCACTGTTTTAGCTCGTAAATATATCCTGTCTATTATTACAAACAGTTATGGCTAAAGATCGGGGGATTCAAATAAAAACGGTCGATAAAACTTTTAGATCTGTCTCAACTGTCGTTTAGAAGTAAACTGCAATAAAAGTAACTTTTTGTTTAACTGTAGACATACGTGACTTGCCTCTATAACTTTAGCGATAACATGACTATGAGAAATTTAATATCTATATGTATCGTAAGCACTCAACGATGACAGAAGTTCTAAAACTAAAGCTACTAAACTAGACTCGCTACCCAAATTTGAGAATTAAATCCCGATAAAAAACGGTCTACGATAGTGTTATCAATCTATTTAGTAGCTACTACACTATCGAAATATTTTTAATAATGTTGCCAGTAAAAAAATTGCTACCCTATTATAAATTGATAGGATATTACAAGCTCCCGTTATCCGTTGGAAAGCAATTAAAAATAAGTAAGGATATAATAGTACCTTTCCACAAGCCTTGCACTTGCCCTTCTCTGAACGGCGATGAACCCAATGATGATGAGTAATGGTCTGCTCCCGGTATTGTCGCACGCCCACGTCACGAAATGTAGGTTTGCATGTGAACTGCACGCGGTCCATCAGAATGTCGATGCATGCTGTATGCGCGACGATCTTGCACGCCGAGCATTTCATGCGGGATCCATGTTTCTGTTACAATATGGAAAATAATGCATTAATATTTGACGAGTCATGAGCTTGAAGGTTGGAGACCCTAAAGGCCACACAAAAACATTTGTTTTCATGAAAATGTCTGATTGTTCTGTGTCTCGATATCTAGGCTAATATCTAGTAGTATTTAGAAAAAAAAGTAGTAACTATAGTATCAGCTAGTTTCCATAGAATACCTGCTAAGTTTTGGTCCAGTTAGCCATGTGTAAATAATTTCCCTGTATTATTATTATGATTTTTTTTTATTATTGATTTTAATATAGCATAAGTATTTTTGATACAAATGTATCGTGAAATATTGAAGCTACCGCTGATCTCGTTGTCGCGTACGCTGCAGTACCGCTTTAAAGACTTACAGCTTGGAGTCTGTTGATTCTTACTGAGAGACAAGAAACTTTATTGTAGGTGTAATTTAAATAAAGGAACTTAATATTAAAATTTTGTTTTGTTTATTTCCCAATATGATCCCAAAAGCTGGCTGTCAGTTTTCTCAGAGAGAGGATTTCTATTGTTGTCACTTCGTTATGTCCGCTTGTCCGACTGTCAGAGGACTAGGCTGCCAGCTTTCAAAATAGCATACAACAGAGGTTTACATACACTTCACGTTTAGTAATTATTCCATATTATACCGCGCATAGGGTAATTATTTACCTAGTTATTTCTTTCGGATTACAAAATTGATTAAAATAACTTTTCAATTATTTGACTATACATTTAAAAACTGCCATAATGGTATTTATTTAAATATAATGTTAATACTACATTTAAATAATGTGTCAAATGTTTACATTCAATCATTGTATGATCACAAATTTGTAAAGCAAAATTTATTTCCCACGTGGCTCAGGGCTTGGATTTGAATTTATTACAATTTTAATGTGCATATTTAATTTTAAATTCTGTTTTTGCACCTGTTCGATTCCATGTTTGAAAATATACCTATACTAGGAGTCCCCCGCGGTTTCACCCGCGTCTATCGATATTAATTACCTATCTAATAACTCTAATCTACGAAAAAATCCGCGTCAAATGGTAGCAGTAGTTTTAAATTAATGATGCGTCAAAGGAACCCTATATTGCTTATATATGTATATAGATTTAAATACTTGTTGTTATTTGATTCAAAAATTTATAATTTCAGACAGCATTTATTTAAATTAAAGCTAATTTACTGATACTCAAAAAAATACCAATTTAAAATAAAATGCACGGCTTAATAGCTATATTGGCAACGAAACCGTGACTACCATATCGAAAAGTGTAACAAATTATTGTCACGGACAAATACTAGAGCTGTGTAAAACGGTGATATAAAAACAACGTTTCTTTTAGAGCGAAGAAAATTTAAAAAAAATCCTTGTGTACCAAACAAAAGCCAGAGGACAAAACATTAATGATCGCGTTGCTATTGTAGGTGTACCTAGTGGTACGTACATATTAAATTCATGTCGAATTTGTTGATTTATGTTTCACTTACAACAGTATAGAAACACAATGTTTATTATGCTGTTTGCATGTCAGTCACGTTTTGAGAGTTTGAATATTTCGGGGACTGCTGAGGCAGGTCGTGTTGAATTTAAATATCCATCTATGTCAACCCCGAATAGCATGTTCTAGTAAACGTATGCATGCAGAAAACCCAGTTGACAACCTTCTGCAATATTTTAAAATGGCTACGAAAAAGTAAGGTCGCAGGTTTTTGCAGGATTTTGTACGGAAAGGTTAGGGGTCAAACATAACCTCATTGCTTGCAACCATTTGTAAATTTTAAATTTGACTATGGAAATATGATATTATATTTATCATTGAAACATGTTACAGAACAAACAAATGTATTATAGTATACAAATGTTTTGTTTCTCACATGCACATTGTATATCTACGAATATTTTGTAACATTCAAATATTGGTAGTGATCATAGTGAGAATGAAAATTGGTTTTATGTTTATACTAAAGGATCTAATGTTTTGCCCGGATAAAAAATCCTGTAAAACCAATGGAGTAAATATAACTTTTATGAGTGTACCTATCATATATAACAAAATATTTATTGTTCCTGAACTTTACTTTTAAGTATGAAATGTCTTAGAAGAACGGGATCTCCTAACCATTACCATTACAAAATATAATACAAGCTTTTAAATGTCGGTCAACAAAAACATATAAATTCATCAATGAAGTTGTTAAAAAAGAAAACTGCATTTGTTTTACCAAACTGTACTTATTGTTGGCAAAATTCAAAACAGATAGACATACATAATGGCTCAGTTATGACGTCTACTACTGCCGTGACAAAGGTCGTGAGTTTGAACCCTATTCAATGAACTTAAACTCTCTGTGAAGGTTGAATGATATTGTCGCTAAGAAACCATAGAAGGGTACCAGGGTACTTAGTAGTACCTAACTGGCTATCTCCCTCTTGTTTATAATCCATCACCATTAGCACCTACCGGGTTTCACCAAACGTTCTTAAGAGCACCCTTGTAATATAGTCAAAAATAAGTCTATATGCCAAGCAAGGAAAACGTTTACTTGAATGAAAATATAAATTTGTGATAATATGTCATCCCTACATGCATTCCAACTTGTCAAACTTGAAGCAGGTAAGGATGATAAGGGTTCGACTTTTGTAAGGAAAACGATATAAACGTCAATATGAATTAAAAACTAGGCAGCCACGTAAATAAAATATTTACATTCAGAATTTCTTGGGAATACGGCATAGTTACACTCATCACTCAGTTTCATAGAATAGTAGGTACAATATTTATCGTACTTTCTACCCCCTTTTTCAACTATTATTTACATAAAAATAATAATATTTAATCCGAAGTGGGGATAAAAGAGTAAAAGCTTTGTACAATACAGATTCTGATAAACTCACACTCAAAGGAACTCGCTGGAATCCGTCAATTTACGAGGAAAATAAAAGAATATGAAATGGAATACTAATATTTGGTTAAATAATGATTGTTATTTATTATGCATGATAATGCTTATAAAGAATTCGTGTGGGTACAAAAAAGTATCGCAAGAGTAGCAATTAGCTAATGATTGCCACCGGGAACGCGAACGAAGACAGGCTTTTATTGTATCGACAGTGACAGTTCATCGCGCGATAATGGTGGCAACGGGTCATTAATCTTACATTCAACTACAACCGACCACCGGTTGGCGTACAATAGGCAGGAAACCGGCTAATGGTTGTTGGGGAAATTATAATTTCTTACCCTGTTGCTCGAACATCACCTGCCGAATTGACGGCAGATACACTCCTGTGTTTGTATGAAATTCAATAGGGTTTTCGTAGCACCCTCTCACAATAACTCAAAGAAGTTTTTGGCACAAAAAAGAAAACCAAAATAATAGAGGGGTGAAAGTAAAAGATATTTTGTGAATAGGAAACAAGATAAGCCCCGTTAGCGAACACAAAAGGAATTAGAATTTGTTTTGACGGACTATATTCTATGTAGACACTGATACACCTACGAGATATACTTATTATCTGGTCTGGGTAGCACATAAGTCTATAAAGTGCTTAAGATAATTTTATTTCGGGATCTTCTACTACTTTTTGATTTCTTGATATAAATTCGGATGATTCAATTCATTTCGACGATTCAATTTACAGCGAAGTAAAAGATTTTCGTGAATGGTGTTGTCGTAAGCTCAGCGAAATAATGTACGCTTTCATCGCGAGCAGTAATGAAATGTAGGTGCGCTGTTAAGATAAGTTATAGCCGGATTTCATTTTCTTTATAACGCATGAAATTTTCCTGTAAAGTTACCTTTGCTCCATTATCGCTCATGTTATCGTAAATTCCTCGTAACCAAAGTAATGATGCCATATAAAATATATTTTAGCGCGGGTTTATTAGCAATCTGCATTATGAAGGTTTTTACCTTTTACCAGGAAATCTTTATGGGCAAATACTTTATATGTGTCAGGGAAACAGTCATCATGTCAGCGGTATTTGATACCGCGAGAATTTTCTAGGTTTTTTGATCCCAAATGCGTTATTACCTGGCATTCTGCATCCCCAACGTAGCAGCAGTCTCCGGAGACCGACGTGGGAGACCAGAGGTGCTCGCCGCTGATGGCAGCGTCCCCCCAGTCCGGCGTAGAGCGAAGTACTCGGGCGCCGCCCCCTTCGCCAGTCCGTCTGTTAACAAAGAAAAAGCCATCAATTAGAGTTGAGTCTTTTATTAGGTACTTACGCACTCTAAAAATAATAGCTATTCTGTAAAATAACAAAATTACATTTAAAAAAGGAGTAATAACGCCAAGTGGATTCTAGTCAAAAGGCCCAGTAAATAGAACTGTATCATAACATATGACAAATGAAATTAAAAAAACATGTTAAAGATCACCTTGGATTTCTTATCCAAATCTTACGACTCTGACCATATCGTGACAACAATAAAACAACGTGGCCAATAAGTAATATCTAGAACATCTACTTATATAGGAAAATTATAAATTAATTAACGATTTTGAGTAAACAACGTTGTTTACCTACTTTGAATTTTTCATCTGATATCAGACCTTGACCGTTAAAGATTAATTAAGTATCTACCTATTATTTTCCGCGGAAGTACCTGACTTTTATTAAACAAAAAAAATACTATGAGAGTATTATTATAATACCAATTAGCTGTCCACCGCGGTTTCACCCACGTTCCCGAGGAATATGACATTCTACTAGGGATGAAAAGTACCTTATGTGTTAATAAATAAATAAAAAAATAACATCCAGGGACATTCATTACACACGGCCTGATCCCAAACTAAGCAGAACTTGTGCTATGGTAACCAGAAAACTATACTTTACTACTTTTTTTTCTTAATACTTACTTATATAGATATTTACACCCAGACACAGAACAAACAGATATGTTCATGCACACAAATGTAAAAGAATGCCCAGGATATTATTATTAAGATGTGGCAGGTTTCATCCAAAACTGTTTAATAGTTTTTGCGTGAAAGAGTAAAAACCATACATACACCCATCCATTGTTGCAAACATTCGCATTTATATGGAATAATAATACATAATAAGGACAAGCTAGTATCTAAACATAATTATTTACGAAATAAGTGATAATACTTAAAAGAATATTAAGCGTACGTATGCTTAAAGTTATGGGCCTCGAAGAATCGGAGTATGACTATTCCAAAGCTTCTTTTGATATACCTTATCATACGATTTCGAGAAATAAATTAATATTTATCAAAATGAATTAATAGGTTAAATCGAAAGTACAATTGGTCTTAAGTTGTCCTACTTATTCATATGAAAATCATCGTCTGGTTTATGAATAATTAAAACACAATATTCTTTAAGTTTTCAATCACTTCTCATTGATATGAAAAAACCAACAAAGATAATGTATGATCAACATAATAACATGACTATTTATACGTTCTCTTTCAAATTTGACATTCAAATTATTCGCCCAGAAACTCAGAAACGAAATAAAATTACTTTTGTAACTACGAAGGAAATAACTTTCTCCATCAGCTAATTTTCAATAGACTCAGTTATTTCAGGCTTGTCTTTAATAACAATGTTTGAATGTAAAACGAAATAAAAATATTTATGTTCATAATTTGGAGAGGTTGGTAAAATAATTGTTACTGGCATTCCACTTTCCATTTCTTTTCAAGATTCTTTTTACGAAACAATACAAAAACAATTAAATACGAAATGATATAAATTTTCATAAGAATTCTATCACTCAAGCCGATTACATCATAATTTTCTAAAACAGAATAAAAAATTAAAATATTTTCCAAGATTATAAAAATTGCATTACTGTTCAATATAATAATATTATAGTTTAATACGCCGACAAAATTGTAAGTATATTTATTTTCTTTATTTTATTGGGTTCTCCGCATTTTTGATACATTCTAAGAAATCATCTTATCAGCCCATGGGTGTCCACTGCTGAAGATAGGTCTCCCGTATGGAGGAACGAATGGATAGAATAAAAAAAACTTGATTCCCACACTACTCCAGCTACAAAAAGTTGACCTATTTCATAAAGGGTCTTCGAAATGGGCCGACCGACTATCATGGTTATAAAAAGTATGACTTGTTAACGTCCTAACTGTGAAGGATTCGTGGTCTTGTCGAGGACACTTGATATACGACTACGTCTAACACGTCTAGAAGTTATAATAGTCCATATCATTTCGAGAAAACTCTTCAATAGTATAAGTAATAAGTACTATTTGTTTATAACACATTTATCCTATTGTTACAGTTTCGAGTGTAAAGATGGACTGTGCATATTGCAAACGTACTACGGAGGGTTGCGCCTGCATAAAGTGCAGTTTGTGCTCGTCACAGTACCACCTGGAGTGCGTCAGCAGCGAACACCTTGTGCCAAACACTAACAGCTGGAGATGCTGCAGATGTGAATCAAGGAACATGGCCTCGGCTGAACAGAACGTCGCCGAATCTGTTCCTGCTTAAATATTTGATTTTGTGATTATGTAACATTGTAAATCTTTTGTGACTTATTTGGGTTTTAAAATATATAGTATTTATTGTATTTAAACAATTTTTTTCATAGCTTTTAGGTCTAATGCTCACTGTATTATTATTACAGATGTTTTAACAATGAAAATACGCGAAGCCGATGTCTGTTGCAATGTCGAATGGCACGGTAGGTTATTGGTGACCACTTGTAATGGGGAGAACGTTACAAGCACTTGTATAGGTGACTACTATAATCTGTTCACTGCTGTATATAGACCATACATTGCTATTAAAAGCAGCCCTTGCTACAATTACCATGTCACCAGTTGACCTTGTAGGTAGGACCCTATTATTTGTAACTTAAATAATGTGATGCTTCCTGGCATTTACCATTTTGTTTTTCTTTGCGGTATAATTTTGTGGTTTTAATGTTTTTAATTGTACCGTAATTTTGTAAAATTGTGCGTTTATTTTATGTACGTTGTGGCAGGAGGATGTTTTTGGGTTTCAAAAAGCTATTATTTGCTACAATATGGAATCATCAATATTATAAACTAGCTTCCATCCGGGGATACACACACGTTGCCGAGGGATTTATAGTATCCCGGGATTATATATCGCACCCTCGGTACGATAAGGGCTTAACTCAAAATTTTGTGAAATGTAGTTACGATCATAGAGAGACTAAACAAAGTACGCTCTATCCGATGAATAGTAAAACATAGTCGGTTCCATGATAGAATAAGCATACCGATACTTCAGCTCTTCAACACCGGGACCCACCCTCCCCGCTCAGTGCGAAAGTGACCCAATCAGAGATGTCCCAAAAGTGATTTTTTGAGTTAAGTTCTGAGGGTGCGATATATGGACAAACAAAAAAAAAATCTTTCTCTTTATAAAATAATTATTCTGTACGTGTGTCTCACAAAATTTCTTCTAAACGGCTGAACTGAATTTATAATATTTTGTTTGTGTGTGAGTTCGTCCTTTTATCCCATTGTGATAGATGGTACTGTAGTTAAGTTGTTAACTAACAAATAGGCAGAGCCAATTTACCGAGTCAGCAAGTATAAGTAAGTATTCGTAAAGATTTTGGATATTCGTACGTATACACCTGTCATTATTTACATATATGAAGTGCAGCACCTGTCGGTCTGTTATTCGAGTGTATCTCGAGAACCAGTCTCGAATTTTATAATGATTTTTATACATATTTCACTTTGTTATGACCGTTTAGTTAATAGTAACAATAAATATATTTGGAATGTATAATATTTGTAGTAGTATCAGCCCTCTGCGGGTCAAAACGGAATAAATGGTTATGAACTTGAATTTTTTGAGGATCGATAATGGAAAAATCTTTATATTACTCGACGTGAAATCGTGTCAAAATATGAACCTAAGATAACTAAGTATGTAACCACTAGCTTCCACCCGCGGTTTCACTCGCGTTCCTGATGTATCTTATATTCTGATAAATGTGATCCAGAAGCGAGCTCGAAAAGCGGATTCGGAGCCCATTCGAGACAAACTTTTAAATAGACAGAGAAACTTAAAAAATGGTTATTTATAATTTAGGCATCATATAAAAGCAGCCTTTACTTAATTTTTTTGCGTTTATTATGAAATCACAGACACTTAAATTATACTATAATAGACAACATTTATAAATAGGTAAGAAAAGATTCCCTTTTTAAATAAAAGTCAGTTATAAAAATACAACCGGCCTGCCGCCGGGCACAAATTACCATATTTGGTTAATGGCTACGAAGGACAATCAAACAAAATTGCTTCTGACGTTAGGCCCCGTCAACTCGGCATTTTCCGGTAAACAACGCAATTTACAAAACTGCAATTATTATCGTTTGGCATAAACCATAAAAAGTGTTATTAGGCTCAATTATTCGTAATAAATGTCTGCATAATATATTCGCTTTCTTATAACAATAACTGCTTATTTTACTTACCTGTACATAGTACACTGTAGACTTTTGGATATAATTATCCACTTTAAGTTGTCTATTTTTAGATGGTATTTGTTGGAAAGCTAGTGCGACTTTGCCGCAAAACCACTGGCTTTTGCAATTCTAAATGTAGGTATACGAATAACGAGCATTTAGGAACAATCATTGAGTTTAATTATTAACGGTGATACGTCCACATTGTAGGTAATATATTAATGACCTCGATCGCCGACAATTAACAGGAAACAATGGCCTAATGAACCGTAAATACAATCGGTATATAATTTCATAAGACTTTGACACACGGAGTACACCACATGTGTAAATGTTAATATGGAAAATAACGAACTCGTGTTTTTCAAACGTAAGTACAAAATACACATTCGGTTTTTCGTTGAGATATGGCCCGGGTCGTGACTTCGACAAATGTATTTTTAGTCTAAACCTTGTTGAAAATCAATAAAATATTGTACATGTATTATGTGTTCAATAAAGCGTCTAGCCAACAAACATTACTTTACATACCTGCCTTGTGTACGTAGTTATCGTTAGTTTCAAGGAGGCTTTTAGAGAATGTCAGTATCTCGTTACACTACGTTGATGCGTAAAATATTTATTTGGAATGACCAAGTTCGCGGCGAGAGAGCGACATGGACTGCTATGCCTCATTTTCTTTCGAATGTACAGGATCGGTACACAACTCACCGATGTTTCATCGAAACGAAATAGGATAAACGTATAGAAGCCAAATACATTAATTTAAAATTAATGTCTTAGATTTACTATATACTACACTACATGTATATGTTAAAGTATATTATACCAGATGTGCCTATAATAAGGCAATTTGATGTAAAACTGAGGATGAGAAAAACAACAGTAATAACAATAATACATAACCTATTAGGACTCGATTTATGTTATTTAAATGTCACTCCTATTTTAACTCTAAATATAACAAGTAGATTTTGAATAGCATAAGATACAACATAAAGATACGTAATGTAAACACCTCAAGTGCGAAAACCAAGGCAATCAACTAGTGGTTAATATTAAACCATGGCATGGCGGTCGTAATGCATCGCCCCACTCGACCCCTGACACCCCTCGTTAATTCTAGGATTATCCTTTCATTTGACTCTGCTGGAGATTGCGTGAGAGCAAAAACAAAACGCTATTCAACACAATTGCGAGTGGTGAACCCCTGTTAATTATTTTCTGTGAAACAAGAAATGTTATTGAGAGGAATATAACCAAACCGGTGTCTGACAGTTATAGATAATATACAGTTATACATCCCATTTTTATACTCTCTACAAAAGGAACACAACTTGATGAAATAATATAGGTAATACAGTAATCTAGAAACACACACAAGCACATCTAAATTTCGTATGCGTATTGTCACATAGGGGCTTAGCTTTTGATTGATCGCTTCATTCAAATAGAATATTTGCAATGCGTAGAATAAGATTCAAATTAAAAGAATAGGTTAGAGACAGGTAAAGATCTGTCTTTGAAATTACGATGTTTTATCCTCAACTTGGGAAATTACGTTTGAATCAACTAATATTTGCACGATCAAATATGATGTTAACTGCGTAAAAATGATTAGCATGCCTGTGATAAATGGTTTTAAAGTTGTCATCTAATAGGCCCGATTTGACGGTTCAGAGTGTTTTAAAAAAATGTACCTTACCCTGTTATGTTAAGGATCATCACCATCATAAAGCAATTAACCATTGGATTCATAGATATACCTTATCGTGAAAGCCATAAAGATGTTTTTTCTATAATATTCTTTGCTGTCAAAATGAAATAAAAAATATCATTCTTTACACACGACCATCTAATCCCAAACTAAGCAGAGCTTGTACTATGACAACCAGATAATTGATATACGACATATATTACTTTTTAAATACTCATATACATATTTACATTCAGATACAGTACAAACATACGTATTCGTGCACACAAATGTTTGTTCTGGGTGGGAATCGAACCCACGACCTGCGGCGTGGTAGTCAGCGTCTCTAATCACCAAGCCAACAGACCCGTTTACTTCTTAATAACGTTAGTAAGGATATCTTATTTGTAGGTAAATGTAATTAAATTTAACGAGCATATCCAACTTGTTCAAAAATATATAAAAAAAAAACTATCCTAAGACATTCTTTACACACGGCCATCTGGTCCCAAACTAAGCAGAGCTTGTACTATGGAAACCAGATAACTGATATACTACTTTTTTTTCTCAATACATGCATAATTACACCCAGACACAGATCAAACAGACCTGTTCATGCACACAAATGTTTGTCCTGGGTGGGAATCGAACCCGCGACCTTTGGCAAACGCGTTTGGCAGTCAGAGTCGCTAACCACCAAGCCAACTGGCCTGTCAAATAGGAAATATACCCGTGTCGACGACGCAACGTCATTCTTCATTAATATTAAATAGCATTTGATGTTAATGTGTTAATAAAAAAGTAGGTAACAAAACCTAATCAGATTTATTACACAACAATTATCTTCTTAAATAGTTAATGCATCGGAAACCTACGCAATAACCAGAGACGTCAATGGCATTGTATATTTGGCCGTAGGTAGCCTAAATAAATTAAAATCCACGGCCATTTCGTCACACACTTAAGTCCAAATAATTCTATAAGCTGTGCAATGAAATGCTATGATCAAAAAAAGAAAAAACAACAAAAGCACAATTTCAATAACAAAATGTTTGTGATGTGAATTATTTTAGAACAGATCACTGAAACCGCAGTTCAATCACGTAAACACTGTGGTTTGTATTTGTATTGTATATAAACGTAATACCTAATTGGTTCTTACAATATCGTGACAAACATATCTACCTATTAATCAGAATTGTCCTGCATCCATGTTTGAGTACAAAGGCATACACAATTAATAAATACACATACGCTTCGAAAGTTATTGATATACGCATGTCCTAAGTTAGTCCAATATAGAAAACGCATGCTTTATGATAAAGACCTTTATTAAATAAGCAATAAAGTAAATTTTTGTTCAGACCCAAATGGATTTCTTATATTGGACAGACAGTTTCTATATTTCCTACGAATCTCCTACAGAAAATACTATTTATTTACCAAATTAGGTGACAACCTTTGCCGTGGCCTCACTTCACTTTCTGTCTCAAAGACAAGCAGCCAATTATCATGACGTAATATTTATATAGGTATGAATAAATTATCCCTTTTACATCGATTAAAGCAAACGTTGATACTGCCTTAAACTGCTATTATGAGGTTGTAGAACCGGTTCCAACTGCATCGCAGCGCAACTGATTACACCTTTTACACCCACTTGAACAAGTTACAAGCAAGGTCAGTACAAGTTTATATAACTACACCCTTTGAACGTGATCTTGTAAGTAGGTAATGCAAATTTGCAAGTCAGATTTAATCTACTTCATGAATGACGTAGGGTGAACCATCATCTCAATTCTATTTACACCATAGTGATTGCATTGTTATATCGATATGATCAGTGATGTACAATTGGCTTGGAAAATGTGTTCACAAGTAGTAGGTAGAGCTTAGTGCAGAGAACGTCCGGGGAAGTACTACTACCCTACCCAGCTTCGCCGTGAAACAGTGTTTCGATTCGAAAGGTAAGGCCGGTGAAATTACAAGCACATGAGACTTAACAACAGGGTCAATGCGCTGGCGATTCCCCTGGTGTTGCACATGTCCATAGGCACCGGTGACCACATACTATGAGATGTTGACCGTCTGGCTGTTTATCGACCTACTTGAAATTAAGAAAAGCATGAATAGAGTACATGTTGTCTTGCTGTCTTGCACTAGTAATGACGGAAAGTTAACAACTTTATTGCACTTACATGCCAAGTTTGTCGCGAGTTCCAACAGGTTTCCCGGAAAGCTACGATTCAGCTTCATTGATCATAGTAAAACTTGTGTCTGCAACATGCATCTTGACTTACACGAGTTTTACAAGCGGAGGTAATATTTTGTTTTAAAATAGTACATTTATATTAGCTGTGTCCGTGAAATTGTTCTCGGAAAATATTTTATAAAGGGAAGTAATTACGTACAATAATCCGGAATTTTATCCTGTTTGTTTTGTAGATGTCTTTAAAAGTGATTTAGTGTATGGCTTCTTAATAAATAACGGTGTATGTTTTATTGTCCGGTGTGTAAACAATTTAAACCAATATCCGCGATATTGCTAACACGAGACGTACACATAGAGCTGGCCATGCGAAATGTAACATGTCTTGAGGTCGGACCGCGCCCGCCCGGCGCAGTGTCAATTATGGTAGTAGACTACTACTACCCATACGGAGAACTCATACTAATGAGTAGTATTATGGTCAGTAGTAATATCCTATCATAAGATATTCATAATTTCAATCACAAAATCACTTACGTATATTATAAAATTTAAAAAAAATATTATAAAATTTTGAAATCCGTCCAGTAGAACTTGAGGTTAGAGCGAGCATACAGACATAAAAAATTGGCTGTATCGCTAAATTAGTCCCGTTCACTTATTCTTTCCCAAAAGTTTTGCAATTCTTGAACCAAAGAGCTATAAACTTTGATTCTCCATTCTGGTAAACAAATGGCGCCTTACATTTAAATATTCATTTATTTTACAATCAGAAAACCTATTTGCATTATGCATTCACTGGTTTTGTTATAAACTTCATACCACATGTAATCAAAATACAGTTTCTTATCGATAATGGTTTAAAACTCGAATAGTAATATAACAATAAGTATAGAGTTCAGAATTGAACATAATAAAAATAAATAAGACAAGCTGTTAAAGAAATGAAAACGGATCGGAACGGATCCCTATACTACAAAAATGTGACCTTTCTGAATACCTAGCAACAATAATGCAGACATCTTATGATACTGGAAACCTACGAGACTTATGGAAAACAGCAACTGTGACACCAATATTCAAAAAAGGAAATAAATTAGACCCCTCGAACTACAGACCTATAAGTCTAACCAGTGTAGTGTGCAAGGCAATGGAAAAAGTCATAGTTAAGCACATCAGAGGCTTCCTTACCACCAACCGCGTAATTGGCGACCAGCAACACGGTTTCTGCCCGCATCGCTCCACAGTATCCAACTTGCTGACATGTCTATCCTCATGGACAAAGCACTTCAACGAAAGAGACCCTATCGACATAATTTATCTGGACTATGAAAAAGCATTCGACAGGGTTCCTACGAAAAGACTCTTACAGAAGTTAGAATTTGTAGGAATACGTGGAAAACTACTGAGCTGGATTGGGGTATTCCTACGACAAAGAACGTTACGAGTAGAGTAGGTGAAACACTGTCAGAAGAACAAGATATACAAAGCGGCGTGCCCCAGGGCTCAGTTCTGGGGCCGGTGCTGTACATCATCTATATGTTTGATCTGCCACATTGCCTAAAATGCAATGTCAGTATGTTTGCTGACGACACTAAGGTATTTGCAAACCCACTGATTGACTACGTCTGTCTTCAAAGAGACCTACACGAAATAGGTAACTGGTCAAAGGAATGGCTCTTAAACTTAAATTCCTCAAAATGTACGGTTTTACATATAGGTAAACGAAATCCCCGCTTGACCTACAAATTAGAAAACACACAATTGACAGATGTTAAGGTGCAAACAGACTTAGGCGTAAAGATAACAGAAGATCTAAAATGGGAAGAACAAATTACCTCGATCACAAAGAAAGCTAACAGCCTAATCTATCTTACTAGGAAAGCGTTTGGAACACTGACGCCGGAGATGATGCTAAAGATCCACAAAACCTTTATTAGGCCACTCTTGGAGTACGCATTTCAGGTCTGGAGCCCCTACTTTGTCAAAGACGTTGAGCTATTGGAGAGGGTGCAGCGTCGTTTCACCAAAATACCAAGAATACTAAAGCGACGCCCATACGAAGAACGACTTGAGGCACTGAAGCTCACGACTCTAAAGGATCGCAGGGATCGTGGGGACTTAATTGAGATCTACAAAATCTTAAATGGACATTACGACGTACAGGAGTTCGAAAGTCTATTTAAACGAGACAATAATGACCGTCTAAGGGGCCACTGTCTTAAATTGAGCACTAGTCTCTCAAACAACAACCCTCACAAATATTCCTTAAACAACAGAGTGGTTAAAGCGTGGAACAAGCTCCCAGAAGACGTTGTAACAGCTCAAAATGTTAATCAATTCAAAAACCGACTTGACAACCATCTTAAAGAGAACAACAGGATATAGGCACTCAACAGTTGAATCAACTGCCTGCCTGATAATTAAATAATAATAATAATATGGCTAGCACATGTTATGTATGGGACTCATCAAAACAAACCAAATGAATCCAAACTTAAACGTTAACTAGCCCTCCTGGCTCCATCATGAGATCAGCTCGATGGCATTGAATTATTGTATTGTCATCGGAATCCCACATACTTAAAGTTTAAAATCGATAGGACAATTAGACATATGTTAAAATCAACTTCAAGATTTTATTATAATAGTTTCAGGCTAAACTAATAAATAAATAAATATCCTGGGGACTTTCTTTACACACGACCATCTTGATCCCAAACTAAGCAGGGCTTGTACAATGGCAACCAGATAGCTGATATACTAGATAAATTACTTATTTACTTTTTTCACTAAATACATACTTATATAGATATTTACACGGCGACACAGAACAAGCAGAAATGCTCATGCACTAAAATGTTTGCCCTGGGGAAACGAACACGCGACCTGCGACTTGGCAGTCAAGGGCGCTAACCACCAAGCCAACTGGCCTGTCAAATCAAAGCATGTTATAAAAACACTTTTGTACAATCACGTTTTGTAGTAGTATAGTTATTTCCTGTCATTTATCTTCATACAAATACTAAACAAACATTTTTAATGATACTGCGAAATAAAACGTAACTATACCTACAATTTCCAATCTAATTTCATAATAGGTTCTGATTACCCGGTATCTGATGATGATTATCGATCCCGAATAGATAAGTGATAGCTATTTTATATGTGATAGATACTTATATTGTATTTCCTTTTTGGTTTAATCTACTTACTACATTTGCCCATATCATCGGTCTAATTATTAAGTACTAGCTGTCCCCCGCGTTTCCGGGGGATGTAACAATTTCCCAACTCAAAAAGTATCCTATGTTACTTCTAATACCTCCAAAAATATGTGTACAAAGTTTCATGATGATCGGTTAAGATATTTTCACGTGAAAGCGTAACAAACTTACATTCACATTTATAATATTAGTAGGAATGTACAATTATACAGATAACGAAAAATGCAGCAGTTCCTTTATATCACTGGCTGTTTTTGAATGTATCTTTGATTTTAAATAAATGGATATAATGTGAGGAAAAAACAGATTTATTCACCAAAAGTCTGATCAATTTCAGAACTTTATAACTGCACTAATACTTTACAGAGAAAAGTTTTCTATTTTTGTTTGTAATGAATAATCTCTGAAACTACTGAAACAATTTTAATCATTTTCACTATCAGATAGCTACTTTATCCAGAAGTTATATAATCCCGGTGTACATTAGATCCTTGGAAAACACAGGTGAAACCGTGAGACGGAAGCTAGTATTTGATAAAGCTACGCCACAATTTCTCAGAAACACGATTGCTTTGAGGCATAATTTAATGTTGGTATTTTAATATAAACACGATTTCGTAGAATCCGGCAAGTTCATAAACTACAACAGGTTTACTCTCAAAGGGGGAGCATTAGGACTCCTCTACTCACCCTAAATCCTACATGCTTTCGTATCACGGCCATGTTGAACGTAGGCTTATTTTAAGTGCTGACCTTAGTGGTTACATATTATTACCTGAATTATTCCTATTGAGATGGACATCCGGGAGTTTGACCAGGTTGTACGTATGCATTTTCAATAGGTCTACTCATTTGCTCTGTCCATATTAAAAATAGGGAACGGGCCAAGGTTGTTAGGCTCAAATAAAAAAAAATAAAAAAAAACAGGTCATCTTCTATGTCTCTATGCTATAGAGCATTTATTATATAAAGTGTTTTATCAAGGCCATCCAGAGTTAAAAAGGCTGAAACTATAAGAGATAGAGTTGGTTTGAACCAACCCCTTATTCAGCTAATACAAACTTCGTCGGCGAGACGGCGCAACTAGGCCTCGGAGAGTGGAACTCTCATGTGATTGCGTAGTTAAAGAAAAAGATAGAGCAAAATGACTGCGACTAAATGTCGTCGAGCTAATGTCATTTACTTTACAGAATCGAACTCAAGGCGTCGATTTCAGAGATAAAAAAATGTGGTATTATTTTCCTGAAAATCATTGTTCTTTCGAACTAATTTCTTTAAGTTTTATAGGTTTGGACTTCCCATCTTTTATATTAAAAAATATATTAAAATTATTAAACTGTCACTTAACTTTAATAATTACATGACAATGACAATGTCTGTGTTGTCGCAAACCAAAAGTATTGACATTACTTTTAATTTAATATTAAATATATATTTTAATAGAATAGTCATGCCATGTAAATGTTGAGAAATGAACTCCCTAGGTCTACTTACTACCATGAGGTACAATGGTTTTTAGATTGATACGGTATGAAGAAAATAATGCTTTATCGTCATGAATTTCTTGCATGATTTATCGGTTTGATAAGAGTCGACTTTTAATCACGCAAGTGATTGGAAATGCTTGGCTCAAGCCTGAGTTAAGGATCAAACACCTTTGAGTTCAAAAGAAAAAGTCGCAGGGTTTTAAAAAGTTCTAACTATGTCAGTTAACAACACAAAATTACGGTTATTGTCAGTGATATCCAATAAAAACTGAAAATTGAGTTGAAATAATAACGTTTATTAAGTAATCAAATCTAAATAAGTTTATAGGTAAATCTTGGAGCAATCTGTCATCGACAGGTTTATTGAAAATTTCAATTATGTCATGACCCTTTTTAACCCGCTTTTTATTAAATTGAAATGTGGCTATAAACTCCTTAAGCCTTGTCAAACATGGCTCTAAATGTACACAAATGGCATTGAAAATTATATCTAACATTCTATAAAATCAACGCATGGGTTTATTATCAGTTATGGACACGTAGAGTGAGGTAATATGTCCAAGTTCTTTAATAAAAAGCATTTTATATATTACATTACCAGCACTTTAAAGCTGACGGCCTGACATTGACCCGTACGTAACACAATACTCTCCCTTTCACTTTTTGAATAAGAATTCATGAACACATCATGATGTATAACGCCTGTATTTAGATGGATTACCGAAAAATACTGCTATATCGTTTTAACTCAGTTTTTGAAATGAAAATTGTTGGGCACTGCGAGCACTTTTGGGATGGGGAAAAAGCACTGAACCACAGATAATTAATAGATACCGAATCGTCACGCTCAGATACAAATATCTAGTCCTATCTATACAGATGTGTCTGTGCATAACACTCTTTGTAAAATTTTCATAAATAATCATAAAGCTCTTTGTAAAATATTGGTAAATGAATTTGTTCACATTTTTTTTTGTAACTTGTTGTGAAAGATAAATAAATACTTTATTATTATTATTATATATATTCTATACTTTCCACCGTAAGAGCTATATATGTACAATGTACATATACATTTATATGAATAGAAAGAAAAAATAACGTTTACAAGTTTGTGAAGCTAAGACGTTTTCACTTCTAACCTGCTGTCCTTCGACTGACATTTTTTATACTTTATACAGTGAATACAAACATTTTCTTGCCTATTATTCCATTCAAATCATTTATAATTTACGTGCGCGGCTTGTTGATTTTGATCACGTATATTATTTCCATTTCAGACTCATTTTACATTCTCATATCAAGTGAATGACGCACAAGGATTAAAAGGAAGCTTACTTAAAGCGATAGGTACACCAAGTTAATAATAATAAAAATACAAATTGTATGGATAAGCTCGATTACTCTAATTGTGTAGGAAATACAGTTCTAAAGCTGTATACAATTGAATACCTTGTTATGTTATTATATTTGATTTAAACTACGGTTTTTTATTTAAAAAATATAATTTTATCAATATTGTAATTTTTTTATTTTTATTTATAAGTTTATCTTCTTTTCTGTCTTCTTTTTATCTTACCTAAATATGATTATCTGTTTATCGTATCACTTATAAATTACTTTATTTCATATATTCTAACACTACTTTAACCAGATTTTACCTTTGGCATAGTTGTAAAGACAGACTAATACATACAAACGGACAAACTGAAACCAAAGTTTGTTACGTAACTCTAAAAATATATCCATAATCTGGTTTCCAAAGCTCATGTTTTGTTTAGTTTGGAGTCAGAAGGCAGTATGTGTGAATAATACATACATAAATATATTTCATTACTTTATGATTTTACAATATAAGTTCTTGTGAACCATTCCTTCACGCCGTTTTATTTGCGTACCTGATAGATGTATGAATGAATGAGTGAAATTAGGCAACTTAATTCATTGAAATCCGTTCACACCTATTGTCATAATTGAAACAAATAGCCGCATAAAATTGAGCGTAAGATGTGAGATAAATTTAGATTCGACAAGCAAACAGCGAATTAACACACACGTTAAAACAAATGATAAACGCGTAATTGAATCAACATCCGCCACATATGTATATTGTACCTAAAGCATGATGAGAAGGAATATATGATCTTTGAAGATGGATGGATGGAGGATGGAGTCATACAATAATGGAGATATAATGACTTTAATTATTTGTATTCCCAACGTTTGTAATAAAAATCAATAAAAGTTAGAATAGTAGAGCTCTTAGTGCAGAGTGCGTCCGGGGAAGTAGTACCACCTTACCCATGAAGCAGCCTTTTACTGTTTCGGTTAGAAAAGTAAGGAGGCCGGTGAAATTAAAGGCACATGAAACTTAACAACTCCACGTCTCAGTGTCGACAACGCATTTGCGATGCCCCTGGTGTTACAAATGTGCATAGGCGGTGACCACTTACTATCAGGTGGATCGTATGTTTGTTAGTCGGCCGAAGTGGTGTAAAAACTAATGAGAAAAAATCTTACCAAGTTGATGGCATCTTTTATGGGTTAGGTTTCAATTTCCAGATGTCAAGCCATCTTGTACATAGAGTAGATACAATGAATACGACCTAAATTATTAATAGCACTGATAAAATCAGGTCCTAGAGAATTTCATTGGCAAAGATACCGTCGGCCTCAATGTGAATGCCAAATCAGAGAAGACGTAGCCAGTGAGTTCAAAGTGATTGTAGAACACTTGGAGCGCTTCTTACCCTTCCTTACTATGGGTGTTTGATACGGCTACATTACCAACCGGTGTAAAACCGGTGTTAACGAAAATTGGAAGGTTAGAACCCGGAAGGACATACGATACTTTAATCCTGGAGAGTTAAACCGTGCAACATACTATCTACTAGGTAATATAAAACCGGCGACCATCGACTAGTTCAAGCCAGCCAAGTTCAACCATTTTATTTATAGCACGCGTGAATGTGTTCTCCTTTGTCACTTTCTTATTTTTATTAATTTAGATGTATATAGGTTTTATGTGTGTATTCGTAAATCCGTACTAATGTTATAAATGTAAATGTAAGTTTGTTTGTTACGCTTTCACGCGAAAACTACTTAACGGATCATCATGAAACTTTGTTCAGATATTCTTGGATCTATTAGAAGTAACATTGGACACTTTTTGTGCCGGGAAAATGTTACATCCCTCGGGAACGCGGGTGAAACCGCGGGGGACAGCTAGTTTTGTATAAATCACTTTTAAGTTAAGAACTAAAATCTTTTTGGTCTATCTATAATTGGGTATTAAAGAACAGTGGAATTAAAGAGCTGTGATCTTGTTATATTAATAAATAAAAGAATATAAATGTCGAAATTGGCGTACAATTAAATCTAAAAGCGCATGATATAGAGACGTATCAGATACCACACGTCCTTTGTTTTTTTACGGAACAGTGAATTCCACGTTGTTAAAATAGACCGCGCGAACTAAATACTTACATTTATTTCCTGTAGGCCTTGATGCTTCATAAGTGAACAGATGAATAGTGACCTCGGTAAGATGAAGGTTAAACCCTATTCAATCAACGCTAGGTATCCATTTTGTGTAACTTATTAGAAAATATTTAGCTTACAGTGGACACAGATGGAGGAACTAACCTTCTTTATTATTCTTACAACTAAGTACCACTCCACTACAATCATTCAGTTATTTTTGTGTTTGTCAAGTAATTTATAATGTTCACCTACACATAGTTACCAATACCAATACATAGTATAAAAAAACTATATCCCAAGTGAAAATACTTTGTATTTGAAAATTACGTTATCATAGATCCAATGTCCAGGATTATTTATGTTGCCTTCTGTTATACACGTTTTACTCGTACCGTAATTTATAGCTAGTACAATTATTAATAGAAGAAGAAAGAAAGTTTAAGATTTTGTGCAAGACGTATTGACCATTTCAAGATTTATTTATACGACCGGCTTCCTGGTCTGGCCATCACATTAACTTAATTCCTACTTCTACCTTCTATATGTGGACCACTAAAGTGCTGCTCGTCGCAAATTATATCCCCCAAAGTGACTCTCAAGTCTCAGCTTAGCTCTCTACTCTACCTACATACGGCTTTAATTTATTATGCGGTTCTGCGAAACCGAGTGCGCTGACGCGTTGCGACGACGTTTCAGCTCATTACGGCTATAAGTTTGAAAATATAAATACGCTTGTTTAAATAAGTGCCGTTGTAGACTTTAAATTATATAGGAGAATAGTACCTTACTCAGCAACATTTAATTAAAAAAGTTTTGTAGTGCATTGTTCACCACGATTGGTCCCATTAACTTTATTCATAACGCAATCCATTCTGAAACCTGTGAGATGCAATTAAAGTTGACATTTGCTTTGGCAACACGGAGTCAACGATCCGTTACACCGTCACGACATGCAACCATGGTTCCGCAGCGTAAACGCGTGTCATACATACGGGTACAGTCAGGCACACAACACAGCTTACTGAGTACTTATCACATAAAAAATATGATGACTATATTTTATACTAGCTTTCGTCTCGCGGTTTCACCCGCGTTCCTGAAGGATCAAATGTATGCCAAGATTATAACATTTTTACTCCTGGAAAAAGCAGCTTTCTAATAGTGAAATAATTATTAAAATCAGTCAACTAGTTTTAAAATCAATCAATACAAAATAAAAATACAAATCTTCTCTTTCTTATATTAGTAGATATAATATAAGATCTATAGCCTTAATCCCCTTAGATAAGTCAATAAATCAATGGGATAGAAGCATCTGTCTGTCTCCCTTCTTCACACGCGCATCATCATATGACAGAAAGAGTATAATAATAACTATACTCAATAGTACGACCAAACCTTTTTATACTGTTTCAAGCATTGGGTTTAAATCAATTCTCCTAGCTAAATAAACTGTTCAAAATACCACTCAATAGTCTTAAATAATTTAGTGACTCTCGAAACGATACCGGTGTATCCAAAATGACTTTTAAATTTGTTTGGCTTTATTCAAACAGTAGTGGCAATGTTAGTGGTTGAAAGAAAATCAATACTCAACAATAATGTTGCAAGTGTTATTCTTCCGGTTCAAAAAGCACTTGGATAATGTAAACATAACATTGCTTTAGCCTGCCTACATGTGCATTGCAGTTTGTAACAAAAATAAATCTGTATTTATAAGCACGAATTCGTAACAAACAACAAAACAACCGAACACGCTGTGATATACATTTTGTTATTAGGTATAAGTTTTCGAGACAGCCGGGTAGATTTTGTAACAACTAAATCCCAATATTATCAAGGATCTATGGTCCTTTCCCAAAAGCTCGACTCATAATACCCATGGCCTTCAATTGAGGTATCCGAACAATGTTTCTGAATCTTGAGATATCAACTTCAAAACATATAGGGTAGCAAACCCTTCTAGTAAATTATTCTTATTTTGGATTTCTGAGGATAATAGCTAGCCTAGCCACGTGGTTTCACCCGCGTTCCCAGAGCTGCTTATGTGTTCTACAGACCTGTCAGTTAGGCCCGTTACTTTTTGTCAATTTCGTTGTTCCATTTACGGCAACGTAACTAACAAATTTTATCTTTATTAAACGGAACGCTTTTCAATTCATAATGTTTTAATAAAATTATAAATAAGTAAGTGTAAGTATTCGTCAAAATTGTCTTCAATATGTCATTTTATATAATTAATAGTGTTGGTGTGTAAGTTCGCTATTATTATAATTGAGACAAGGTTAGAAACAATGCATTATCACTGTTTATGGCAAAATTATGTACAATTTCGCCAGCGTGGGAGATTGTATGACGTCACCAAAATATTCATCATTTAAAGAATTTTATTTCATGAAATTATTAATAGTACTGACAGTAGCTTAGCACCTTGAATATGTTGTCTTGAAAATTCATTAGCGTTTCTAATTAAAAACAAAATCACTGGAGACCATAGATTTTTAACTATTACATAAGCAGTATATTCTTAAACAACCACGGAAGGTGTAATTCAAGGATGTCATGCACGATCTACCGGAAAATTGTTTCGATATTGAATTTTAACTATCCATCTACTTACGAAGTACTTTGTTACTCAAGTCTCAGCGGCAGGTTGACAAATTGTCATCTCTCAAGGCTGTATTCTTCAATAGTTTTATGAAAGGTATAAAATATTTCTAAACTTTTCTCTTTCCCTGTACTATCTGGGGATATAACAAAAATATGTGGCTGAATAAATAAAATACCTTTACGCTTATTATACCCGAAGTGGTAATCGCGTGGCAATAACCTGTCATGGCTGGGTCATGAGTTCGATTCCTACCAAGGACAAACATTTGTATTCATGTCAATGTCTACTTCTCTTGTCTGGGTGTAAATAGGTATCTATACCACTATGTATTTAAAAGTAATGAATAGGTACGTTCTATTTTAACTAAATTCGTAATAAATATCGAATCAAATACCATGGTCAATGAAACTTGATCGAAACGTCAAAATAGGGATGTGTCCTGACTGATGTCAAATCAGCAATTCTTTATGAAATGCCAAAACGATCGAATGTATGGAGTTTTGTATGAAATAACATCAAATAATATATACAATAGCGTCATAATTGTAAAGCATCAAATAACATACTCTTATGATAAGATCGGTACTGAAAAACCACATTAATAATTAATTTTGATCATATTTAATGTTTTCGTATATTTTTGGATGTTCAATACACTGGTTAGTATTTGATCATTTATCTTTAATACAGGACACATCCCAATTCTATCGTTAAAACATAGGTCTATATATCTGTTATGTATACAATAAACTATATTATGTAAGCATAGTATGTTTTTGGGATAGGATGGCTGTGTAAAGAAAAGTCCAAGGACTAATAAATGAATATCCCGGGACATTCTACACACATGGTTATTTAGTTAAATGGGCACCTACTTTGTAAACATTGTCTTATATTATAGATCCGCGATCGTGCCAACGCCACAATACTCGAGGCTGGGTGACTTCTATTGACTTTATGAATACCGTCATTTCCAATGCTTTATTAGGTACCTACAATTTTATTTAGAACATTTTTAAGAGCATATTGACCGATTTTCTTTATATCAAAATGTTATTTATTTAAATAAATAAAATTTGAGAAGTGTTAAAATAATTGTTAAATTTTTGCAGACTGCATATGAACTCTTGGCTGTGAACCTGTATCGTTCCTAAAAGTACAGATATAGGTATAAGCTGTAACAATATACAATCTATGGATAATTTTAAAATATATAGGCAATAGTAATGATAGACATTCGTGCGGTAATTGCTGTAGTTATTAAACAAAAGTTCAAGGTTTGATTGGACAATGGAATCAAAGTACCTAAACCAGTTAATTATTTCTTGCGGCACAATAAATGGAGTAAGTGGATATTTCAATTAATTATTTTTTAATAGCCATTACTGATTGATATATTTTTTTAAGTATTTGATTCACAAATTTATTTGTTAACGCACCTATTGATGATCTAATATTGGAGTAACCGGCGCAACTTGCTCACCTACATTCTTGATTGGCACATTCCCATACACTGTGATTTCAAGTACGTGTGTGTATCTTATCAATGATAACGAATCGCACGTGGTTACCTACGTTTATAATATCTCCGTTATAAATAAATATTGTTATCACTACATTCAGATGAAAGTTGCACAATGTCACCGAGATAGATTTTTGCGATCACTTACAGTGCATTGCTTTTTGTTATTAACTACAAATATTTAAGAGCAGTTCCTTTCCTTCTTTTCTTTTGATAAGACTCATACGACAGGATTTCGATTTAAGTAAAAACCTAGTGATGCAAACAGTATCTATGGATTTGTAACTTTATCTAAATCATACAAAAAATGCATATTATTATACTATTTACCTGGTCCGCACATTGAATCTCTTTTTAATCTTTAAGTTGGGGCACTTTTTGAACACAGAAAACGAAATACCATCCAAGAAACCCATGTCGAACAGAACTTGTCATTATTTTTATCACAATAATTGAGGTAAACTAAGATTTTTATCACAGATGTAGTGCGCGTCAGCGGTGCGCGCCGTGACTAAGCGATTAACACGACCACGTCCGTAGGCCTAACAGGGCTTGCGGAGTCTGTACTGAGCACTAGCGGTGCTGACCGTGTCACCACGTGCATTGCACGATGCACCTCACTGAACGTGCCGCGCGGGAAACCGTATTGTTAACGTGCATCACCGCTCACCAGCCGATCTGTTGTTGAGCTGATACACTCGCAGCGAGGTCTGAGTTAGACCAAGTCGCCCACACACCCACCGACCGTATGATCACACACAACACTACAAAAATTGTTTTAAATGGACGTGAAATGAATCTATTTGCTCGTTTTATTGTAACCTTCTGACTGACTGTTAATATCTTGCCTTGTAAGCAGGTTTATTTATTTATGTTGTTAGTACTTGAAGCCGACTGGACGGAGTAATATTATTATAACATTATTTTTAACATATTGGTAATGTACTCCAGGAAATACGATACTCAAAGTCACATTATATTTTTACAATTTTTTTATATTTCTTCACGAAATTTATAAAATTGTTACATACCTATAGTTAGTAGGTACAAAGATAGGATTTGTAAAATATATAGAAGATGAGTGATTATGGTTTTCTGCTATCCCAGCCTTTGTTATCTTAAATGAATATAAGATTATTTTAACTTCACCAATCACAAAAGTAGGTAAACAGTCATCAACATTATGTAAATGCGCCTCGGTATTGAGACGGATGTTCTGCATTTGGACGCATGATACGCATTCAGATACATTATTAAATATTCATGTATGTTTTATTATTATTATTACTTGAGTACTTCAAACCCTAATACCTAAAGGTTCGTGTCAACAGAATCATGTCAGTAATCAATACAATTATATCCATGAGTATGGCAGGTAAAATATTAACAATACAGGTAAAAAATATGTAATGCGTATCAAATAAATAATTGTTTGGTAGTGAGATCGTAACCGCCAGCTCAGATTAGATCTCAAAGTCCATTGAATACGCACATAGAAGTTTATTCTATGTTTTTTAATTTCAAATCCTCAAGCCATTCGTCTGCTATTGTAGATATCGAAATATAATTGTTTTAGTGTTATATTTACATCAATATTAAGTCCTATTACCCCTTCATATAATTCTTTGATACAATTACCTTTATTTAGTAAACGTGTTTCATAAAATGTCTATTTAGATCTTCCTTGCGATATAACCCGCGTATTAGCGGAATTTCCATACCTTATTTCTAAATACGTATATGATTAGAAGTATTATATGTAAAAAAGTTGTATTTGTAGTATATCAGTTAGGGTAGGGTGGTATAAGATTTCGCACTTTGCAATCAATAGGCCATAAAATAAAAAATCTTAATCCTTGAGATTAACCAATTATTTCTTTTACCTTATTAGTGTAGCAACAAATTATTATACAAATGTGAACAAAAAACATAAACTTTTCTTTTTAATTAAACAAAAATCACAAATCGGGAATTGGGGAATTTTACATATCGTTGTCCTGTTATGACGTATAGGCAATTTTATCGCCCGCACAATCTTATACTACCCTACCCTATCTGGTTTTCACAGTATACAAGCTTAGTTACTAAGGTTAGGTTAGGTACTCTGCTTAGTTTGGGATCTTTGTAAAAAAATTATCTAGGTCATTCAATATTTTATACAAAGTTACCCAGTAAAAGTAACCAATTTTAAAAGTAGAACGACTGCATGATTTGATAAAATATTCAATGAATTTTTCTATACAGTCTAGACGCCTAAAAGCAAATTCATATGGCGTCTACTGAATTAATTATAGTTAAGGTATTTATGTATGTACGTTTAGTAGGACATTTATACTATGGGCCCATTTGGAATCACATTTATACGTTTAACGAAGCTATTGAAATGAAGGGCCGTTTGGCTTGTTGATTAGAGGCGCTGGCTGCCACGCCACAGGTTGCGAGTTCGATTCCCACCCAGGTGTGCATATGTGTGAAGATGTCTGTTCTGTGTCGGGGTGTAAATATCTATTTAAGTATGTATTTAAATAAAAAACCAAATGAATTTGTATTTTATCAGTTATCTGGTTTCCAATTAAACTGTTCTTAATTTAGGATATTTTGGCCGTGTGTAAAGAGTTTTCCAAAATATTTTTATTCTTTAAAAATACACACATTAATAATAAGAGGTATTATATTTTTTTGTAGCTTCTCTACCTTTAAATATCAATCCTTTTTATGTTAAACTGTGCATTCTATACGATGTTGGTGTCACATGTTTTTTAAAAAAGCACTCAATATATAAGCAATTAAAATTGTTGCAAAAAATTAGGTTTTGATAGTACTTGAAAATTGTATGTAGATTGGTGGAGCCTTTTTTTGATAATAAATAAATAAAATCAAAATAATAAAATAAAACAATAACGATAACAAATAGTTTGATTCAAATAAAATATTGATAATTCTCACACGTTTTTATACGCTCAAGTTTTTATAAAAAAAAAAACTGTTACAATATTTATTGGAGAAAGGGTATTTCTTACTAATCCTATTAATATGCTCTCGCAAAGAGCAGGGTCACTGTTAACCTTGTGGATTGGAATAAAGGAAAGATAAATTCCACCGAATTTTAATAAAATTTTGTTATATTGATTCATAAAGTTGTTAGTGATTTTTGTACGTAAGTTTTTTTTTAAAGTAGGTATATAGCTGGATAAGCAACGTAATGGCGATTTACTGGATCGTATCTAATCACAAAAATAGCCATAAATCAATCATGCTACCTGGTCTACAACTTAGTCGGAAAAATTACAAAAGCTAATTGTATTTTCAAGGTTTTGTCTGATAAATACCAAAGTAGATACACATTTATTTATTTCAATGAAGAAAGTTATTTATGCACGTCAAATCAAAATCGTTCCTGTATATAAATAATTAAGACCCAAAGCTGTACGGGCCTCTCAATTTCAATCAAAATCCCTGGAGAGCTTCCAATACCGTGTTAGAGTCGGCTCTCATCTGATAATACGGTACGGCAGTTTTCGGATTCACCTAATAGATACACATCAATAATAAATCAAACCAGATATTTCTGGAACACCATTTCATTATCTTCCCTTAGATACTATTTATTGGTACTTACTGTTATTGGAAAGAGTAAGTTAGAAAAAATACTTATAGAAAACTATGTAGTAAAGAAATAGAATTTTTCAATTCGTCGTATTTTAAAATAAATTGAAACACAATGATATTTAATTTAAAAAAACATTTCTCCATCTCCTGTTCTCCTATCCTAGAGCATGGTCAAGAGCAGGTATTATGAGATCAGCCCCCTGTTTCAGCTAAAACAAACATCGTCGGCGAGCCTCTGAGGCCTCTGAGCGCGTCTCACTTGATTGCGTATTTAGCGTAAGAGACAGAACATGGAGGCCGCGACGAAACATTCACATCGAGCTAATGTCATTTTAGCTTACAGATTGGAGCCCCAGGCACTGAAATCCTACGTCATTAAGTAATCATTGCTGATTGCGTTGCGCGACCGTCATGTTACCAAGTATGGAGCTTGACTCAACTTTGTCCCAAACTTAAATAATTTCTATAGCACATTGAATTCGCGACAAAAAAATGGCAACAATGTTGTAACCAATCTAGTTTATCGGTCATGGTATTGTTCACACAACAAAAGCGTATTTGTTTATCAAGAGACCTTCTTAATGGAATACTTATAAAGTCGAACTTTGAACGGCGATGTCGATGTTGGCCTTGAACTTCTTTAATTTTAGACTGCAAACATGCTTGAAATGGTTATCGATGAGAATTGGTTCTATCAGTTACAATTTTCATAGTTAACTTTTATAATATAAATACATCGAGAATTAAAATATTTAGTTTATACATTTAAATTAACTTTGTAACATATTTAACATTATGTAACTTGACAATATATAATTATTAATAAATGAATATATTGTAAACATTTACACTTTAATTAAAAAATAAAAAAGGTTTTTGTGTTGCCATAAACAGTCAAAACTTAATTTGTAAATTGTAAAATGTAAATTTTAATTTTACAATCATCAACTACAGGAAAAAATAAATAACAATTTGTATCAATATTTGACACCAAATAATTATGTATTTTACATTACATTGAATAAGGGCGAGTATCAAACTAGATCTATTGGAGAACCCCTTCTCAACCCAATATTTAGAGAGTACTAAACCTAAAACGTGTCGAAATGATTTAATTATTCGATTGCTAAATAGTACACAACCATGTCATAATTCTGTCTGTCGATTTGCGCGCTTATATATTTTAAACTACTCAATAAATTTTGATGCAATTTTCACCATAATTTAGAGACTTTCATCTGGAAAGTTTATCTAATACCTAATACACATATCATCCCACGCAGGCAAAGCCGGGGTGGGTTGATTGTTAATTTTATATACGGTAGCACAACGCTCACTGCGGAATTCGACTACCAACAGCTATAAACAGCTTAAATAGGCGTTAGGCATTTCTATCCTGGTTTGTGAAGGAGGAGATAAGTAAGTACCGTAGCCGAGGTGCGTTCACATAAAGCGATCGAGCGGTGTATTGTATTCCATTGATGGTATTCCCGAGTTTGTCCACTGTATGCACTCGACTCTTTGAGGCTCAGAGCATAGATCTTCCCCGGCGTCCTCAATGGACACCTAAGCCTTTAACACCAGTATTCAACATTTTAGATAGGTAGTTGCCCGCAAATACTTTAAGGTTTCTCAAGAGTGTTTTCTTGAGTAGCGGTTATTTATAAAGCGTTGTTTGATTTAACTGTATATATGTCTTTATCACTACATAGTATAAAAGAAAGTCGCTTTCTCTGTCCCTATATCCCTATGTATGCTTAAATCTTTAAAACTACGCAACGGATTTTGATGGGGGTTTTTTTAATAGATAGAGTGATTGAAGAGGAAGGTTTTTATGTATAATACATGTGACATCCCACGGGAACGCGGTAAAACCGCGGGGGACATACATAATAAATCACAAACCTACCCCAATGTTTAACCCACCACTTGCTAATAAAAACAATATTAGCTGTTCCTACTTTACTATTCTGTAAGCTAAATGACAACAACTCGATTACTTCGACGCGGCCTCTTTGCTTTGTCTCTTTCGCTAACTAAGCAATAACGTGAGAGGTTAACAGCTCGACAAGCTTTTAAATTCTTGTGAAATTATAAGCACATAATAGAGTAATAGAGCTCTTAGTGCAGAGTTCGTCCGGGAAAGTACTACCACCTAATCCATTTCCGCCGGGAAGCAGTAGTACACTTGCATTACTGTGTTTCGGTTAGAAAGGTAAGGGAGCCGGTGTAATTACAGGCGGCTTACATGAGACTTAACAACTTCACGTCTCAGGGTCGACAACGTATTGGCGATGCCGATGGTGTTGCAAATGTCTGGTTGTTTGTCGGACCATGTGGTATAAAAAATAAAAAAAAAACAATTCGAGCTGTTTAACATTCAAACTTCGTTACATACAAAGATAGATTGTAACAAGAACTGATTATCCAGGAAACAGCTGAACTAATTTCCACGAAGCTGTAAGATCGTCTCGCAAAAACTCGCTTTAAAAAACGCTTTTGAGCTACGGTGCCACAGACAGATAGCAAAGGCTTCTTAACGTCCGAAGCTCTTATTTATGCTTTAGTAGTTAAAACCATTCGATTTTGCTTCCTGCGGTATTATTTTACCAAATTCTCTTTTTTTATTTTTCTAAAAGAAATTCAAGTTTGGAATGAAATGGAAAATCCTCTACAATATTTATACTGTACAATCACAAAGCTGGAACCAAACATGTATTGTGCAATACATATTCAGCGTACCAATAAAATTCCACGTGCTTTTCAATATTTACGTAGGTACGAACTTGTTATTTCTATCTGAGTTGAATAGTCTAGATGACATATACAAGTAAACTTCTTGCAGGTATATAAATCTCAACATTTAAAAAAATAATTTTGAGAACTAATGTCTTTTTGTCCAGTCTTGTTCCTGCATATGCTCACAATTTAATAATTGCTAAACGATAGCACGAATGAAGTCATCATTCAATATTACTGCTATAGCTACAGTAATTCTCATAAATTTAAAATTAGTGAGTATTCCCCGAGCCGCATTACAGGCCTGGCCCAATTGGGGAAACAAAATAATTTTATAATTATTTTTTGGACCGGATAACGGTTTATTTATCCATGAAACGACTTTGGGTCACGACACGGTTGACATATCCTTATTTTGTAACCATGAATATTTAAATATAAACAATTGACTAGTATTATCTACATTAGATTAACCGTAATAAATAGTGATATAAGTTTGAGATACTTTTTAGGCCCGGGACACACGGTGAAACGCAATTGCAAAGAATCTGCAAATCTAGTTACTTTAGAGTTTCATTTGAGTTTATTCCATAGACTCCTTTGAAAGACCGCACTTGACGCAACCATTTTTTAACCGGTATGAAACACGTCGCACAACTACTAACTCAAATGAATCTCAAAGGTAACTAGAAGTTGCAGTTTCTTTTCACCATATGTTTTGGGCCTTAGGGTTAATGAAATGAAATGAAAATATTTTTATTCAAATAGGCCTTTACAAGCACTTATGAATAGTCTGACTATAATACCGGTTCGGAAGGTTGTTTTTTACTGAGTAAAGCCGGCAATAAACTCAGCAATTACTCTTTTTAAAAACGATCTTAGATTAATTACAAAATATTTATTTAGTCTCACTGACCAAACCTGTATGTTATCGCAGAAGTGAAGAATTACTAGAGTTAAGTAGGTACCTAAAGGTTGCCAACGGAATGTACTAAGGCTCCGCTGTCCGTCTGTCACACCATAATAGGCAGGCACATGAAATGTTCATAGAGTGTTAACAACTATGACCGCCACAACACCTAAAACTTGAAGAAACATGTTATTTTCTTTTTGGCGTTATGTAAATTTTTTTACGGTTGTACGGAGCATTTCATGTGTAAATCCGACTCACACTTGTCCACTTTTAAATTAAATCTAAAAGGGCAAACAGATCAACAGTATTCAGTACTTAAAAGTAAATTATCAAAATGCTTTTGTGTTATAAAAACATCGATTATTGTGTACTTGAGTACAATAACAAACAACCAGGCAGTAATGTTCGAGATCTGAAATTCTGTTTATAAAGTTATTAATACAAAGGAAGAATATTTTCACGACCAACCCCCTTATTCAGATAATACAAACTTCGTCGGCGAGCCGCTTCACGGAGGCCTCGGAGAGCTTATCTCTCACGTGATTAGTAATATAAGCGTAGTAAGCGACAAAGACAGAGCACATAGGCCTCGACAAAACATCCTAGAGTTAGTATCATTTTCCTTGCCCCAGAGAGTTAAGGTAAGGCCATTTATAATGATAATAAATAATAGGTGGAAACTTAAATAAGCTCCAGTCTATTATAACACAACGAATGGTATAACTTCCGTTAGTGCTAATGGAGGTAGATTAATTAATAAAAGTAGATATTGGAACCAATAATAAAAAATAACTTGTATTTATTTAACCAACCAATATCCTGATATTTTATCAGGCTGAAAGTAAATCTGTAAGCTCTTATTCAATGTGCGTGTTTTAATTTTTATAGGTGCATTACTCCATATATCTGTGTAATCCGAGACGATTTCGATCATCATTTATTATATAAAAGTATAATCACATAATTTTATGTGAGCAGGGGCTCGATTCTATAAGGAAAATGACACTAACTCGAGGATGTTTTGTCTATGTCGCTTACTACGCTAATACTACTAATCACGTGAGAGATAAGCTCTCCGAGGCCTCCGTGAAGCGGCTCGCCGACGAAGTTTGTAGTAGCTGAATAAGGGGACTGACCATGAATTTCAAAGAAATTATGAAATTTTCAATAGTAAACGAAAAGATAGAGTATGAAATTAAAATAATGCTTTGAATATTATTGAACGGAACAGTCGTGAAAAGTATTGAACACAAGTAAAACAAAATCTATGCACTGAAAAGTATTACATTCCTTAAATTACTCTCACTCACATGACTAGAAATTGGCTTGTTTTCAATTCCAGAATAAACAACTCTTCCATACTTGTATGGTAGGTACCGCAGGGCTTTTAAATTTTCATCAAAATTACTAGAGTCAAATAATCATTGTTTATCTGGATTTTTCTTATATACTTTTTCTTTGCCTTCGTAAATCCTATGAAACGTCTTTGTTGAGCTGAAAGTGAAGCCCCTTTTGTCGAAATAAAAACCTTTCTAGTAAATTAAATTTGGTAAAATACTCATTTACAAAATAATTTAAAATACCGATAATACGATTACATCGTTAATTTTTAATATAGGTCGGATACCTTGCCATAATGATCTCGTTAAAATGAGGGTTGCTATAAGATATAATTACTGCCAGATGCCTATTCGGGTACCTACATCATTAGGTCCAATAAAGTGTTGTTTTCTGAACGATTACGTACAAAACAACTTCGCTCATAAACAATTTAAATACCTACTGCACGAGTTGAATTACACTGTTACTAAAGTGTGAAGAAGGTTAAAAATTTAAGAAACATGAATAAAAATTTTAGTAACACTGGCAAATTTCTCAAAAAGTCTTTATTTATGTTTTAGCAGTGGAACGGCTACCATTTTGGCATTTTACGCAAACCTGACTTTTGTGCGAAGTGACTAACTTGGCTCAGTTTGTGAAAATGATAAATAATGTAAAATACATAGAACTAAGAAGGTGAAGAATTTGACGCTTTCGGTGGGAACTTGCAAAGTTTTGTTACGTTTCGTTTTATTTTTACAAAATCGTGTACATAAGTTTCGAGTTTTATTGAATAATTTCGGTGGAGTTTTATCCAATAAAGATCAATACAGGTTGAGCAGTGAAGTAAAAGAAAACCTACGAGGATCATGATTTTTCAAGTTGTTTTAAAAAGCTTGTAAAAAGTTTTCGTAGAATGGCCACCATTTAACCAAAACAGAACACCGAACTTTTGTTCAAACGGTAATAATAAATTTCCGTAATTTGAAAATAAATGTAACTCGTCACAAGTTCCAAATAAGTTCTTAAAAAGAATTTTGTTGACTAACTTAAAACGAAGGAGTCTAAGGAGGATTTAGATTTTGAGTGATTTAACGGTATAAAACATGTAGTATATTTTAATGCTCGGGCTAGAAAAGTATCGATATTTTTAAAACAAAACATATTTAGTTGAGGGTATACGCAGTTATGCGCTGCCGCAGGTAAGAAACCCTTAGCTTAACCTTCCTTAGCAACTACCTAATCGAATTATATTTTTATAGAATGAATGAAACGAAAGGTTACGTTCCCAAAAACTCTCCTGAGGCCGGTAAAGTTGAAGGTTACGTTTAATTTATTTAAAGTGACACAGGAAATAATTCTTTTCCAAGCAAAAATTAAAACGACGGAGGCCTTGTCGTAATTAATTTAGCTGGATTAATTAGACGTTTTAAGTATATTTTATGAGATGGGAGGTTGTTTATTACGGGTGACGCAGATGGCGATGTGAAATGGTTGGGAATCTAAACGGAGAAGGTATAGTGAAATGACATCGCATTGTCGGTTAATGGAGTCCCTCGACGAGAGCCGCGCCCGTTCCTCCCTCAAGCAGCCTGACGGAAGCCGCAACCACCGAGTGCAATTGCACTGAAAGCGGTCTACCACTGTTGTCATATGAAATCCAATATGATATATCTTTATTTTTAATATTACTCTCAACCCATAAAAGGTATTGAAAAGCAGTTAAACACTACTTTTAAAAATAATGGATATTTATTACCCAATCACGCCAAAACCGCTGAACGGATCTCGATGAAATTGGGCACATATATTGATTATAGTAAGGAATAGCATAGAGATAACACCGTGGGGGACAGCTAGTACTTAGTTACATTTAAATTAACTACCAAGTGTTACTGTTTATCATTATTAAAAACTCGATAAAGCAGCAATCATCAAGAATGGGATTCACAATAATTTGCTCAGCAAATATTTATTTATGACACCGAAGACAATTTGATTAGCCAAACGTATAAAACGCGCATATGTGAAAACGTAAATTTAATGGGTTTCGCTTCCTCGTAGACGTAAAGTTTAAAAGGTCTACCAGACACATGTTATCTTTAGCTATAAACTTAATAAAAATGTTATAGACCATAAACTCGTTGCAAACCGTCAAATCAGGTTAAACGACCACTAAGATGCTTTAAGTGGACCCAAGATTACAACCTATAAAACATGTAAGTAGTTTAGCTGAACATAAATGCATTTTAGTTTTAGCATTTCTTTCTGGAGGAACATTTATTTGTATTTATTCACGCTGAATATTCTTTATCGGATAGGCTGAACTTTATTGAAATAACATTTATAGTAAAGAGGTGTCTCCCGCTTTCCCGAGGGATGTAACATTTTCCCGGCACAAAAAGTAACCTATGTGTTAAACCAGACTACAAACTATCTACGTGACGAATTTGATTTTAATCCGTTTGGTAGTTTTTGCATGAAAGATTAACAAATATCCATACTTACAAACTCTCGCATTTATAATATTACAAGGATGACTATTGCGATCTCTTACCCTTGGATGAGATCATTTGTAAAAAAACGTTAAGAGATTTGACGCAATAAACTACCTTTGCAAAGGTATTATAAATAATTATATAAAATCAAACATTACATAATATTATATATATGTAAGCCAATTATACATTCAATTTGCATTTACATTCGACATCATTAATATTATCAATTAAATACTTCAACAGCGTTGGGTTTGTTTGAGCAAAAGAAATATTATTTCAGAAAAGTTATATTATTTCACAGATTTTAATAAACTTCGAAATAAAAGAACGCGATCATTCAAGCAGACCAATAGGCAGTAAAAATACATAACCAATACACGCAGATGGGGCAAATGGGTATCGAATATTAAGTGAGTTAAGTTCGGTTTGGGCAAGTCTGAACAGGGGCAGGTATTGATAATTATGCGGGGACGACATTGAGTGGGAGTCACTTGATATTTCGAAATTTGAGTGACTCGAACAGCTCAATACTCCACGAGTGCACTTGATTGACGGTACAATTTAATTTTCAATCACGATATAGGACGTTCCAGGGGGACGAACGCATTCACTTTGATTAAAGCTCACCTCTACACCACTTCACTAATAAACTGCTTGATATGTTATGAACACTACAGTTATTAAAATTTTCAGCGACACAAAACATTATTTAACCTACTTTTTTACCCTAGCCTTTTACCCGCTTCCAAACTTTGAGGGTTTACTTAAATATGAATGGAATGTAATGTTGAATGGAATTAAATAATCAATTGATAAATAGGCTGATAGATTTAACTCAGTGGACGCCGTCCGAATCACTAATTGATTTTGTAAATTGAGGGATCCATTCTCATCTAGCGAACAATAACTTTGTGTTAAATAATTCAATGCGCTCAAGTTTGTTATTGTGATTAAAAGTTTTCTGTTTCTTATAAACCATTTCGAAGTACTAAACGCTTTATAAGAGACTTTAACTGGGTACTTGACAACAAATCAAAACATCGATGTCGTGAAGTTTTTAAGAGGATAATATTTATAACTAATATTTTTATTTTTATTTTTAAATTACATTTTGCGTAACTGATGTAATTTTCCTCAAATAGACGTAATGTATGTACTTATGTATATATTATGTATAACGCGTTTGTATATACGAAATCAATTGACAGAGCCGACGATTTCACAGGGCCGCGCCGTATTCTATTTATCGCTGGTCACGAGAATCTACGAACGACCTCGGAGAGCGTAACAAAGCAAACAAGCACTTAACAGTCTTCAGTAACCAGGTAATACCTGTTTCTTTTCATCTCTACAAACAAGGGACATGTGATATGGGTTATGTGAATGAACATAGTTAAATAATAATAGCTACGCTGTTATGTCCGTCCCTTCATTTACACATAAGTAAATATTATGTGATATTATGTTGTAGTGGGTACTGTGTGTAACCGCAAGTCGGTCGGTGTTCGTCGACGCGGGTGTCTGTACCTGTTGCGGGAACGGCGCGTCGCGGACGTGCCTGGAATGCTAACTGGCTCCTTGCCGGATTCCTTCTATACACACCACACTGACTCTACTACCGGTCGCTTATAGCAAAATATAATATAGAAACCATTTGATCATCCTCAACCTATTCCAAATATAAGATACGAATGCCTTATAATAATATTTTTAAATGTATTCTCTTTTCAAAATTCTATATTTCAAAATCAAAATAATAAATTGAAAATATAATATAGTTTTAACGTCCTCAACCTATTCCAAATATGAAATAATATCGAATACCAAATAATAATATTTTTAAATGTATTCTCTTTTTAAAATTCTTTATTTAAAAACTGAAATAATAATAAGAAGGCAATAATAATAGTCTTAATGCGGATAACAAGTTTACAAATGTAAAATAATATAATGTTACTTATTAAATATTATAAAGTACAGTCAGAAGTAGGTTATTGCTACCGTAACAAAAGTTTGACGCGTAATAACAATAGAAATCACGATAATTACACAATGGTTCTAATAGTTTCTACTAGTCGATTTAAGCGTCAAGCGCCAGGTAGGTAGCGGAATACTGAGACTATTCATTGATTGACCTCAATCGTCTAACAATAACGCTCGGACAAATTTGTCGAGCTCCAGACCGACCGACACCGTGTTCTAAACATACTCTAATTTAAACTTGACACGTATAAGCTTTGAGTAATACTTTAAATGTAGCTACAAAAAAGATACGAATTTTAGAGAAAGACATTTCAAATGGCAATGCATGATATAAAAAAGCTAAGAGATATTGAGTTATAATTAACATCATGGGGCATTCTTCACAGACGGTTCCAAATTAAGTAGAGCTTGTACTGCTTTTACTATGGCAACCAGACAAGTGATATAATAAATATACTATGTTTATACATACTAATATAGATATTATAATCTTATACATATGTACATGATTTATAGTGGTTTATCCTTATGGTAGGTAAGTATTGTGCTTCAAAATGTTAAGTAATTAAAATATCAATGGGTTTTCGTCATAACGAACCTGCTAATAATTCTGAAGGCAATTCTACATTTCCTCCTAGACTTTATGGCGTGTCGTCTTCGAGCCAGGGCGGCGGCGCTGGCGCCCGCGAGCAGCGTCCCTTGAGCTTCGCCGTCGCTGAGGGCTTCCTCACTGCTGGAGCGGCCCTCGAGGCGAGCTGCGGGCGCGGGCGCGGGCGCTGGCTTCGAGCTGCCCGCGCCCCTGCCCCACGACAGCATGGAACTCCGCAGGGACCTGAGCGTCTCCGTTGTACAGCCCCTCTCACTACGTCACCATGCAACAACATATCGGCGCACCGATAATATGACGCACTCCGCGGTACACTCGAAGCACGCGCACTCTTTACCATTCGTTTGTCAATTCACCGCACTACATACTCTAGGGGGCTAGAATCGATGCCACTGTTCGTCTCGAGGTCACCGATGGATGGTACACGGAAACACGTGGTTGGTATTATGCGGAGAATGTGACGTGAGTCAGCAAGCCGCGCGCGCTAGATCCTCTCGACATGATTATCACTGAGCAAACAGTGGTATCAGTCGCGCATACATTAGTGGCGATCGCCCGTGAATGCGGGCAATGTACGATGATATCATCTACTCTATCATTTGTATCTCTGATCATGTAATAAATATGGTTTTCATTGTCGTTAAAGCACTGTTCATAATTTTCTCTCACTATCATAAACTAACTTTTATTTAGGTATCACTGAAATTGTTGTAAAGTTTGGAACAATTTTGCATCATGGCACGTGTAAATCCTACAACAAGTATTTAGAAAATAGCATACTTTAACTGTATTTTCTCCATATCCTAAGCATTTCGATATCAATTCATTACAGAAGCGTAATAGTAAGTTACCGCATGAAGTAATTAATAAAAATAACCACTCGGTTGACAATGGATTAGTCATATCATTTAACGGCAACCAAAATGGCCTTGAAATGTATCATTCTTTTTTTTATGCGTATATTCTAATATATTAACTGAAAAATATGTTTTAATACTCCTTAAATTTGTATATCCTCGGAATGCATAGAATAATATAATTTGCTAAATGCTCCAAGTCGGAATAACAATGAAATAAAATATATAGTTTGTTTGGAGTTTCGAGCGGATCAACTATGATGGATAAAAAAAATATCCTGATATATTTAATTACAAACATACCTATATATCCGTGCCTATTTACTATACATGACAATACGCTTCACTAATGATACCGAGTAATCTAATTTCCATATAATGACACTGAATTGAAACTCTTACAATTACTTCACTTCACCACATGATCCAAATCACTAACTAGTTCTGTTTTACGCTGGTAATGTTTTTGTAACACAACCGATAGTTTTTTCCACAGCCACGAACCTAAATGTGGGGTGTTAATGTGTTTATAATATGGGACGTGTTCGGTTCGGGAAACATACGCGTGAACTAAAGTAAAGAGTGTACAAATGATTGCGCGGGCGCCGCGCCGCGTGCCACTGCGTCTCGGGCGCGCAGGGGCTCCGGCTTCGGCTCCGGGGCGACGCGACATTCGCGCCGAAATAGAAATGCTTCCAAAGCCACGCCCGCGAAGACCCGCACTTGTCGATTTGTCATTTTGACAAAGTTGTCTTATGCATGTGGCTTTACGGTGTAAATAAAAAGTAGCTAATTTGACATATCAGAATACTTATGTCAAATTAGCTACATTTTATTTAATGTCAAAACAATCGAGTGGCGTCATAATTGTATAACATCAAAAGACTCTGTGATCAGATCGGTACAATTTTTTTTTATTTATTATAGTTATTCATTATATTATTTGAAATTTCCTTGTATTTTTGGTTCCAATACACTGAATATCGTTTGAATACTATTCTCTACTATGTTTAATATGCAGAAGTACATAGATATAAAATAATATGCCTAGTGTGTTTTATTCAGATAATATGAGTTAGTTGTATTATAAAATAACACACATATATTATAGTACTAACTGGCAAGGAATATTGAAAACTTTTATGTTTCAATTCCCGTATTGCATTTGTTTCAAGCGGGTCAAAATTAAATTCATTAGGATCTTGAGAAATGACCTAGGGACCCGCCAGAGACATTCTTCACAGATAGCCATCTGATCACAAACTAAATAATCAGTATGTAAATGACTGATACACCTACTACGTACACATGTTGATATTTACACTAAAACATAGAACAAACAGACATGATTATGCACACAAATGTTTGTCCAGGGTATGAATCTAAAATTACGACCTGTGACGTGACAGTTATGGTAACTAACCATATCAAACTAACCTACCTTTCTGAATAATACCTACATTTACTATCATGTACCTACCTACATACCTATCATATGTTTTTTATTACTTATAACCTTCAAGAAAACGTACTCCTTTTTAAAAAGCCGGCAGTGCACTTGTGGCTCCTATGATGTTGCGGGTGTCCATGGGCAGCGGTAATCGCTTACCATCAGGCGATACGTCTACTCGCTTGCCTACCAACACATAAAAAAAAACTAATTTATAAATACGAAATTTCGTGATTATGGATGTATGCATGTTTGTTACTCTTTCACATAAAATTACCAATCGGATTTGGATGAAAGTTGGCACATAGATAAAGCATGCCTGATATATCATATATCTTAATTTACATCCCCAGAAAATGTAAGTGCACTCGGAAAATTAGGTGAAACCACGGGATAGAAACTAGTATAAAAAATTACTACATTCTGGTGTTATATTTACTATTAGCAACACCAGCAGCTAAACAGGTTCAAATTTTCAAAAACTGTAAACTAAAACTAACACTTAATGTAGAATACAGAGAGTAGGTTTTGTAGACACATTTTGAAAACACTTGTTTACTTTGTCTTTCAAAGCTATTTATAGTTGAAATTTACAGGTGTGTTGTTTATTTGGATCACTTCCACTACTTACGTTGCTTGCCGTACATATTACATAGCAGTAAAGTATTAATTTTGCTCATAATGTAGGTATAATGAAACATAGCAATACAAGGAAAATGTACAACAAAATATCCTGTTACAACATTACAACTTTGTAAATATTTTCATTTACTCACAAAATGCCTCAAATTCAATGGTGATACAGAAAAAGACTTCGTTGAACTAATGTCATCTGGTTTCTTTCACTTCGCAGTACACTATTAAATGTATGTTCTGTGCAAAACATTCATTTCACGTTAAGAATCACTCATCATGTAGACGAACTTACTAACTGAAACTTTAAAATAACATCAGTAAATGTAATGGCTTCTGATTTGTTCGACTAAAACCAGTTTATAAGGTTCCTTAGGAATGTAAATAAGGAAACCTTCTGGTGCTATTTCCCTTCTTCAGTTTCCGTACCCAAAGCGGGTCCTTATTACTAAGACTCCGCTGTCCGTCTGTCTGTCTGTCTGTCCGTCTGTCACCAGGCTGTATCTCGTGAACCGTAATAGTTAGACAGTTGGAAGTTTTCACAGGTGATGTATTTCAGTTGCCGCTATAACAACACCAAAACAAAATAACGTTCCTAATACTGATTAGAAATGTTATTATGTTTAGGATTACATAAAATTTGCCATATATACCGATAAAAACAGACCAAGAGCGATGTATGTTGTATGGGAATAAAGAATAAAGAATTTAAGGGACCTTCCCTTAAATATTAATTTTATTCTATTCCATTGTATTGTAAGTATATATGTATGTATAGATATAGATAGTAATAAAGGTATGTAATTTCGTAAGTAACGTGTAAATATATCTGCCAAACTGCATTTTAGGTTATCGGTTCTATTTGAAAAGACATCTATTAATTCAGTTAATTTACATGTTCAGATTTGTGATGAGAGTATAGTATACTCTGTTCTACCTTACTGTTCTACTTGTGATTATAAAACCTTAAATTTTGCGTCGAATTTTTATCTCGCATATACTTTACTAGCGACCCGCCCCGGCTTCGCTCAGGTGCAATGTAGATACTAATACACATAAAACTTCCTCTTCAATCACTCTATTAAAAAACCGCATCAAAATCCGTTGCGTGGTTTTAAAGATTTAAGCATACATATGGATATAGGGACAGAGAAAACGACATTGTTTTATACTATGTATTGATGTGCATGTATCACTTCGATGACTGACCATTATAAATCTCAAGGTTCGGTTCTCAAAACATTAAATAGACAGGTTGATTAATCTTAATTAGTGGTAGCTTCAGTAACTTTATACTTTCAATCAAGGCCGTTTTTAAACTATTGGAGCCCCTGGGCACTTGATTAATGGGGCCCCTAAGACTTTGCTATGAGAGCTCTCTAGAACCACTGGCCGGCCAATGGCGTCCAATCCTTCTGATGGGGCCCTATGGATCGCAGGGCCCTGGGCACTTGCCCTGAGAGCCCAATGGAATAGAAGGCCCTGCTTTCAATTTGAACTTCATAAGTGCTCTCCGCGGGGTGACTAAATGTGCTTAATGACTAAATAAATGTTTTTGAACTTTGAATCATATTTGACTTTCAGGTACATAAAAGTAAAAAACATAGTTATAACGTTTATTTTTAAAGTCGATTAGAAAAATGTACGAGTATATTAAAATTAAAATTGCTATAAGTAGTCAACTAAAATAATGTAAACGTAAAAATCGTGAAAATGTAGCGTTCGCTTACTAATTTAAATTTAAACTTTAATCACGATCGTATGAAGGAAAATTGTTTTTTGGTCGAATATAAAAGCAATTACCATACTCAATTCTTAAAATAAACATTTAAGCACGTTATGACAGCAGTGGGCTATCCACGCTGCAGGCTATTTTATCATAAATATCTAAAAATAAAATGATTATGTGATACATAAGATATACAGGTGACTGGTGAGATACCTTCGATACTTATGGAGGGTATTCGGTACTCGATTCTCGTTAAAGTGATGTAATAAAATGAGGTGCTTAATTTTTGACCAAATTTTTTTAAAAATAAGTGAAATGTGGATATTATACTCTCTAAACACGCCGCGGTGTTTGTTGTTTAAGTTGATCTAATCACGTGCGGTACGCGCTAGTCCCCCCCCCCCACTACTTGTTGCATCACCGCATCGACTCATTATTGTAAGCGCAAACGCCGACAGTTTCACATGTCCGTGTTCCCGCTTCCTGCCTCCGCGCCCCGCGATCGTAGATTGTGTCTGTGTGTGTGTGTGCGACCTGTGACCCGTGACCCGCGATAAGTATCTAGTTAGTTAAGTATGGCTCAACAATACAAAAACGCAGAGTACCAGGACATGGTTCGTGCGTATACGCATGCTAATGATAGTTTTCAGGGTGTTCCGTTCGTTTTCAATCGCGTTAAAGACAATATGTGTAAACGTGCCGAACTATGCATCACACGAGGCGGTACACATTTTGAACAACTTGAAGGTAGGTAGGTAGTTTAATTAAATTCAATCGTTGTACATAGATATGATTCCATTTTTTTAATACGCCGTAAATACCAAGGTTCTTGAACTTTTCAGTGGCTCTGTAGATTTAACCTTGTCTCAAATTCTATTGTCTACATTCTTACACTTTATTTAGTCAACAATTTAGTGATTACCTAGGCCTGTCCTAAGTCAGGATTAAAGTATGAAGGGAAAACGGATCATGCTCATGTGGATCATTCATGGGGAGAGGTCTTGATGTAGGTAGGCAACAGCTTTACAGTGTACGTACCTATGTATTCTGTGTTGATAGCGCGCTGCGCGTATCCACTTATTGCGCAGGTAAATACGGGACTCTCGGTGTACTGTTTACTAAGAAGTAATTTAATATTTATTTTTAATGTCATTTTTTTTCATCATATATGATCGCCAACTATCACATCCTCAAATATTGAAGGTATCTCACCAGTCACCCTGTATATTAAGGAATCACAAGCCTAGAAAGAAGTTAATTTATAAAAATGAAATACAATTTATCTTAGAATAATTTATCATAGAATCTATAAAGAGTACGGACTAAGAGTCCGTAGAAAATTTAATAGGAAATAATAAAAAAAAAAACTTTATAATAATTTATTACATTAATAGGTTCGTACATACCCATCTCGAAAGTTATGCAGTTTTTTAATAATCTAAGATAGTTTTATAAACACATTATCTTAATATAGATATTTAACACATCAATCAAGCAAAAGAACAAGAATCGATCATAAATCCCGTTTGAATTTTACTTTCTCGATGCAAAAACAAAAACACCTTCCGTTTAACTAATATGGGGTACGTATTGTAACCTAAAATCTTGCTTGACGTCAATAAAGTCTCTAGAACTTTTGGAATAGCTCAATTTTTCATTAGTTATTTTTAAACTTTTTACAGTAACAACACCTGTTTCATAAAACTGTAACAAATATTTGACCCGACCCGTGTGAAGCTTATGAAAATACGTATCTTCATTAAAAAAATATATATTAGGTACCGTCCTGCGGTTTCACCCGCCTTCCCTTACTGTATCCAGAGATTATAATACAGCGTTTGATTATTTTGGAGAAAGTATATTTTTGGTGGAGAAAGAATGATTAAAATAGGTTCAGTAGATTTTGAGTTTATTCATTATATGCAAAAATATATCTTATCGTTAGTAATAGATCCACGACCACGTAGCAATGACGTAGACCGCACGTAGACTATCCTTATATACCTATTCACTTTACAACTCTGAGTGTTAGCAAATTTTGTATTTGCGATAGATAGTAACAGCATTACACGTCAATCGAGTAGTTGCCAAAAATAAATAGAGAGTCGACGATGGGCGATGGGCACTGGGCATCGCTCGAACACGCGACATTTCGCGTGAGAAGCGCGGGCGCCGTACGGGCATCGCCAGGACATCTGCCAAGTGATTAAGTTATTTATAAACTACAAGTATGCGCGTGACCGACTACTTCGGGACACACTCTATTTTCAGTCCATACAATAAAGAACATTTCGAAGATAAACACGGAAGAAATAGCTACGCAGAAACTTGACATTGTCCAGTTTCAAAACTTGTACATTTTTGTTCCATCGAAATAATTGTATAAATGTATTTTGTTTTATTTTATAAATAGGAGTATTTTAGAGTCATACAGCTCTTAGTGCAGAGTTCGTCCGGGGAAGTACTACCAACTTACCCATTTCTGCCGTGAAGCAGTAGTGCACTTGTATTACTGTGTTTCGGTTAGAAAGGTAAGGGGGGTGAAATTACAGGCACATGAGACTTAAGAACTTCACGTCTCTGGATCGACAACGCATTGGTGATGCCCCTAGTGTTGCAAATGTCCATAGGCGGCGGTGACCACTTAACATCAGGTGGACCATCTGCTTGTTTGTCGGCCCAATTGGTATAAAAAAAAATGTTGTCATCGTGTCAGACAAGCGAACTAGTTGCGCTAAAGTGTTCAAGCATAAACAATAAGATAACTATTTATCTTGTTTTACTAATTACGTGTACTTCTACATATTTTAACAGCAAATATATCAACTATGTAGGTATTACACGTATACTGTTATATACAACTAAAATCACGTTTAAAGAAAATATATTAATATTAATTCGACCTATATCACAGAAATCTCAATAAATTTAATTTCTACCGATTAAAAGCACTCTAGAGATTTTGATTGCCCAGTACCAACGAGAATCAATTTGGTAGGTAACTAGGTAAACTTTCGCTATGAAACATTGATAGGTAATCTAAGTTTCATAGCTAAAGTTGAAAGTTCACCCTTGTTAAATGCATAGTCATCATGCATTCGATTATTTAATAAATAATTTCATACTTTCATTCCCTAGACCCTAACAAAAAAGATTTGTGCGGATTATCTCAACAAATTCTCTCATTCAATAAGTGTCTCCAAGTATAAGGTTCTTCAAATTCTTCTAAGCTCCAAAGATTCCCGGCTACTTCAAAGTACTTCACTCCGAATAGCTCTCACCGACCGTCTGGGAGTCTGGGAGGCCATTTTATAAACACCATAAATTCACGCGGCGATACCTACAAACATGATACTCTCATTAGCTACTTCTCCAAAACCGGGCTTTAATTAATAGATACTGCACCGAACGGCTTTACATAAATGATTTATCACTTTCCAGACGCTTAACGAACTTTCTTATTAAAAGGGTTTCAAAATACAAAACCCATCTAACTCTTTAAAAATGCCCAACGTTAATTTTAATCAAATTGAAAATGTCAAAAAAAGTATAAGGTAATATAAGCCTGCCCTGTTGCCAATCATTTGAGGTCACAATATATATGATTTGATCCTTTCCCATTTGGATTGCTTTGATATTTTTTAGGCACTTTTGGAATATTTTTGTCGATTATTTGATGCAAACGTGCACATAGTCATCGGTATACACTCTAGAGATGAATCGGGATAGTTCGCCGATACCAAACTGTATATATATAGTATATACTAGCTGTCCCCCGCGGCGTTACCCGCGTTCATCGATATCATACATAGCTTTTAGCCATCTACGAAAAATAGTGCGTCGAATGGTAGCAGTTCCATCCCGATATGTTCAGTAGTTTTGAGGTAATGCTGCGTCAAAGGAACCCCATTGTCCTTATATCTTAATATATATAAATCTCGTGTCACAATGTTTGTCCTCAATGGACTCCTAAACCACTTAACCGATTATAATAAAATTCGCACACCATGTGCAGTTCGATCCAACTTGAGAGATAGGATAGTTTAAATCTCAAATTATAGTCGCAATTTTAATTTATTGCTAATTATTTGTCTGTTATTATTTGACAGTCACAATTATCTGTTAACTCCAAATGATTCTAAGAGATGTCGATACCTTTCGACTGGGTTGAGTAAGTCATCAATAGATGGCGCTGCTATGGTAAATCTACGAACGTGTCATATAAGCTACAATTCAATATCATGATTACCACGTGTTATTGAGGCTAATGTATAAATTAAATTTATTTTGTAGTAAACGAAATACCGTGAAATTCAATTATTTCTTCTTTTTTAATACGGCTGGACCGATTGGAATGTTTTTTTTTGTTTGCGTTTGGGTGGTGCCCTGGATGGTTTAGATTCACAATTGGACCCGGTAGGTGGCGCTGCGAGCGAATTCCTGCATTTTTGTATGGACTTATTTCGACAGAACGACGTCTGTCCGGGCAGCTAGTAAGTATATATAGATTACTAGCTGCCCGGACAGACGTCGTTCTGTCGAAATAAGTCCATACAAAAATGCAGGAATTTGCTCGCAGCGCTACCTACCGGGTCCAATTGTAAATCTAAACCATCCAGGGTGCCACCCAAACGCATACAAATAAATTCATTCTAATCGATCCAGCCGTTTAGGAGGAGTTCACTGTCAAAACACGTACTGAAGAATTATTTATAAAAGATATGTTAGTCTTATCCATATATAGGCCAATCTAGGGGAACCACTGTGCCCAAAGTTTATCTGGTTTATTTATTTTTCTGTACAGACAACAGGTATGTAGGTACAGCATTACGGTACTGGTATATAACAACGTTTTTCTAAATGAATAGGCCCTGTTTTAATTTTAAAAAGCAATGTCTTTTCTACCTTCTTGAGATACTGTAACAATGCTCCATTGTCTAATCCACAGTTGGCTACAGCAGCTTAATCAAAAATTCATGCCTGATGCCACAGACTGTGGAGAATATCACACTCTGCCTGTCTAGTAAGTATGAAATATTCACCAAAATTTAATCTAATTTTGAACAAAACAGACAAATTTCTAATTAAGAAAGTAAGTTCGTAAAGAGATTTCCCTCTTAATTTATATATTTTTTTAATACCCAAAATAATTAATATTCAATCCAGAAATGTACCAATATCAAAGCGTTTAACAACTTTTGGAAATTAACGTAATTATAAAACCGCAATATCCGATCAAACATCAAGTGGTGCAGAAAATTTGAGGATTAAATTATCGAATTATCTCGTGAATACCAGACATCTTTAATATCTGCTAAATAAATTAATAGTGGCCGTGCTCTCCGTTTGTTTGCGATAATTAAAATTTAATGTAATTTGTTTTGAGACAGTGATTTCGTTTGCAAAAATCATTCTTAAGGCCTTTTCATAGCGTATACTGCTATAGCTGTACCCCACGGTTTCACCCGCGCTTCCGGGATAAATAGAGGCTTATTTCCCTTTCGGTTATGTGGATGCTAGATTAGTAAAATCGGTTTAGTCATTAGGCGTGAAGCCTAACAAACTCGCTTTCTCATTTATTAAGTTAGGATATGATTTAAAAACAGTACCTATATTTATATATATTTCTACGAAATTTATACAAAAGGAGGAAGATATATATAACGTCTTTGACAATCAAATTACACCCAAACAAAACTCATTTTAAAGTTTTTTACTTCCGCTACAATCCATTTATAAGGTACCACTTACTAAACAAAGTTAAGTAACCCGCAAGAAACTCCACCAAAAAGCGTAGGCACAATCATCCCATCCAGACTTTGCATTACCATAATATTCGAAAGATGTGTTCATACCCGGAATAAAACTTCATGTATGAGTTGCAAACTAAATTATTCTGAGTGAAGCAAGCTCAACCACTGTATTATAACCATATTAATTAAGACGCCTATGTAATATTTTAAGAATGTGAACGATCAGGGTTGACACACTTGTTTCAATTTTTTTTTTTTATATTTGTACCAGTAGCCGACTAATAAACAGACGGTCCACCTATTGGTATGTGTTCACCGCCGTCTATGGGCATTTGCTGCACCAGGGGCATCACCAATGCCCTGAGTATTTGAGTAAATCTTAAGTTATTTATTTATAATCCATGTATTCGGCAATAGAAAAATTCAATGTAACACTATATATTAAGGAACCACATGCCTCAGTTCAAAACAACGAGCTGAGCAAGCGCGGAAAGATGTTAATTTAAAAATACAATACAATTAATCTTTAAAACCATTTATCGTAGAATCTTCAAAGAGTACGGACTAAGAGTCCGTAGAAAATGTAAAAAGAAAAAAAAAACCCTGAGACGTGAAGTTGTTAAGACCCAATGATCATCATATATTGTACTGTATGAAATACACTGATGCAAATGGTACCAAGGATTGTTTGCCCTACGAGAAAACTGCAAGGATTTGACATAATTTTATCGGAGAAAGCTTCCATTCCACGGTCACCTGCGTTCCTGTTGGATTTAATATATCGGGCGACTATAACATAGCCTGTATATCTGGAGGAATGTACCTTTATAATAGAAAAAGTATTTTTCTAATAAGTGTGTGCAGTAGTTCCGGAGATTAACATCGATATATAAACAAACTTACAAAATCCACACTCTCTTAATAACATTAACATAGATAATTGTTTTGATGTAATTTTTTTCTAATATAGTAAATAAAACAAGTATATAAATTTACTATCACTAATATTCTTTTAAATAAGATGGTAGTGACAGACGGAAATATAAATTTGAAAATATTTCATTATTATTTGAAATGTCAGGGATGGTGTTAAAGCAAACACTGTGTTATAGATCAATTTGATTATATAGGTACATAACACGATAAACCATTTCCTATCTAAGCTAAGCAAATTCTACAAGTGCACTAAATTTCAAGTCGATATCTATGTTAATTTAAAACAATCATCTGGGATGGACAGACACATTTTGGAACCATTTAGATTGACTACATTAAATCCCTCCATACCTATGCTAACGAATTTGAGGAGGATCAATGTCCAACATCCCACCTTTAATCTTACCAATATTTTGTATAATATCAGGGGCTCGATTCTGTAATGAAAATTACACTAACTCGAGGATGTTTAGTCGCGGCCTCTATGCTCTGTCTCTATCGCTTACTACGCTAATACTACTAATCACGTAAGAGATAAGCTGTCCGAGGCCTCCGTGATGCGGCTCGCCGACGAAGTTTGTATTAGCTGAATAACGGGTCTGAGTCAGTCCTACCTAAGTAAACTTTAATAACGATTAGCTAATTATAGTTGAAGTGAAAATTAATAATATATTAAATGCAAGCAGGTGTGATTATAGTTCTGGCTCAAGAATTAATTGACGAAACTATTACCTAACACCATGAATATTAAGTTTTATTACTCTAATTAAATATACATAACAACCCTATCAGGCATTCGAAGGAGCTCAAATTAGCCTTTGTACAAATTGGATGGAAAGTTACTGGGTAAATTAATTCCATTAATATAATACGTGCTATTATGAAGTACAATTAATTATTATACAATGTGAAAATACTCATGAAATTTGTATAAATTCTGACATTGTTGGAATAACATGACATAGGTAATTACAGCTTCCATGAAGGAAATGTGTGATTACAGAAATTGCTCTAAAACCTGAACAGATTTAATTTCGGAGTAGAGCTCTTATTGCAGAGTTCGTCCGGGGAAGTACTACCACCTTACCCATTTCCGCCGTGAAGCGGTAGTGCACTTGTATTACTGTGTTTTGGTCAAAATGGTAAGGGGGCCGGTGAAATTACAGAGACATGAGACTTAACAACTTCAAGTCTCAGGGCCGACAACGCATTGGCAATGCCCCTAATGTTGCAAATGTCCATAGGCGGCGGTGACCACTTACCATCAAGTACTTTGGTCAACAAACAAGCAGACGGCCCGCTTGTTTATTGGCCAAAGTGGTAAAAAAAGTTAAGAGCGAAAAGCTATTATTTAAATCAAACCCAATCCTACTAATATAATAAATGTGAAAGTTTGTGAGGATAGTGTATGGGTGTATGGATGTTTGTTACCCTTTCTAGTAAAAGCTACTCAACAGATTTGAATGAAATCGGCAAAAAGATAATGAAACTGTTAAATCCCTCGAGAGCACGAGTAAAACCGCGGGGGACAACTAGTTAATACGTATTAGTATAATTTCAATGAATAATATTTCTAAAATATATGCTACAAAGCTCAGCAAGAGGTCGGGGAAATTGGATTCGACTCATAGGAAGGGAAGGTAAATACGGTATTGGCCTGTATTCAAAATTTATCAATCACTACCCATGCATAACATGACATAATAATCAAATACGTAGTAGGAACGCTGTTTAATACATTTAAATATAAATGAAAACAAAAAGAACATTATTTGATTGTATTATACTCAATAGTTCATACAAAAGTATTGCCAAGTATGTAAATACGCGTAGAAAACTAACGTTTTGACATTCAATAAATGGTTGCTGATTTGACAACCAGTCAAATACCCAATTATTTCTTAATTGTTTATAATTAAGTTTTAACCAAAATATATTTGTCAAGTAACATTTAGTATTGAGCCAGGTACGTATTTTGAGGTTAATTCCATTACATCGTACGTATGGCCCGTCGAGAATACACTGGGAGGTAATCTCTCTTATGAAGTACCAAATGAATCATTAATAACTTTTGTTCCTTCATTAGAATTCCTTCTCTTTCTCCACCGACACAATATGTAGACTGTAATTCAAAATATAATTCGCCTGTCGACTTTTGTCGAAACAACTGAATCGCAATTAGATTCGTATCGGAATTGTTTCGTTATTTGTTTGGAATATTCCATATGTGAAAAACTCGTTTAACAACAAATACTATACCATCAATAGAAGTATTCAGTTCAGTGATCTCACGTGTAGATCTCTCAATTTCGTTTATAGATTCCGCTTTGTGGAAAATACAAGTAGGGTCACAATACTCTCAATGTTATTCCCACATAAATTTAACATTTTTAGGGTTCTTTATCTCAGAAGGCAAAGGAACCCTCTGCCTGTCTATCTGTCTGTTTATTTATCTACCTGTCTGTCTATCGGTCTGTCACGACCATTTTTATCAGGAACGCGTGAAGGTATCATGTTAAAATTTCTATGAAATACTCAAGTCTGCAATCCCTTGGAACTGTGGAAAAATCAAACTTCTAAATTAATGCAATCTGCCGTTTATGTCTAATGTCCGGGAATCTAAATCATCAAATTTGTGAGAAGCAATGTTTTATAGCTTAGGGAAAAATGCAAAAACTAAATTTGTATGTAAATAACAAAAAAAAAACTTTCACGGAACCCGGCGTACGTAAGACCGACTCGCTCTTGGCAGGTCTTTTATATTCCAAACTAGTTTGAACATTACATATTTAGTAAAACATTCGCAGCTTTAATAAAAAAGGTAACCGTGAAACGTTTCTATTTTCTTAATCATCGCATATAAAAACCAAATGTGTAAACATTCACTAACATTTTTACATAAAACGTAAGCATACATCAATTAATCAAATAAGTAATTAGAGAACAAATCAAAATAATGTTGAAAAATATTTAGTTCATTAACCACTCAATGTTATATTAAGAATATGAAACCTGTTATTGGCTTTAAGCTGTTAGTTTCTCTATGTCGAAAGAACAATAGCATGTTATTAAACTTAGATTAAACTTGTCGGTATTTGTTAGGAAGAAGTTGGTAGAATAACGTCTGGTACAAAGTTAGTGTTGTAGTCAGTACATTTAATACCTACACGTCTATAAAGTCTCTGAGGACAGATAATAAATTGTTTTTCTTCTCTGAAAAGAAATATTTCACGCATTATTTTACAGTAGAGTGCGAATTTTGATGAAAATATAGAGCCGAAAGTAATAAGCAAAAGTACCTGATGTATGTACCTAAGCCGAATTATCCCTTTGATATTCCCTGGGGTGTTAAAGCTCTGGGGTGTCTGGCATGTGTGAAAAAATGTAGTAGAGAAAACATTTATTGACAGCACTACAAGACAACATGAGTAAATAGGAGAGAATACATAAAGAATATAACTGCATAATATGTTTTATTTGGTTTGCGCTGTTAATGGAAAGTTGCTGTCACATGGATACCAGCTCAATATTGCTGCTGATAAGAACAGCATTGATTTTCAGCTAGACCTTTACTGAACAAAGATGAACGGGGTAGAAGGAAAAAAATTACACGCAAATAGAAACAAGATAAATTATACATAACAAAATATTTTCACATTTCCTCCCTCCCACCTCTGCGACTCCCTTAGTAGTTAGACAGAGTTCTCAGCTGAGGCTAGAATTACTCAATGTGGTGAACACTGTTAAGTAACAATGTACAAAGGTTTAAAAAGCGGCGAAGGGTGAATCGAGCTCGTACTCCTTACCATCGCCCAATATTGTTTCTTGTATGTAACACTAGCTTTCCTCCGCGGTTAGGACCGCGTTTGCGAGGGATGCCACATTTTCCCGGGATAAAAAATCCTATATGATATTCTAGGATATGCTCTATGAATTTGCCAAGTTTCATCCAAATCTGCACAGTAGTTTTTAAGTGAAAGAGTAACAAACATCCATACATACAAACATTCGCATTTATAATATTAGTAGGATGTGTGACGGGGTTCCATTTAATATCAGCTTTATTTTGATTTGTTGGTATAGGGGCATAGTAGTAGACACACACTCTGTGATTCTCAACGGTTCTTGAGATACCGTCCGCTGACAGACGGACAGCGGAACCTTAGTAACAGGGTCCCATTGGCACCCTTTAGGTACGCAACCCCAAAAATAGTACGATAAATATTACATAATCTTACTGCTACAACTGGTACGTGGAAGAAAGTATGGCCGGAGGCATTGCAGTGCAGCCGACAACGCCAGGTAGAGACAAGGCCAGCCATAAGCTATCTTTACATGAGGCAACTCAGGGTACTTTTAACATTATAGTGTAAATATGGATATAAAATAAACACCTATGTTTACACTAACTTTTAAGTCGACTCAAAATTTTCGAGTAACAAGATGTACCTACTAGGGTCTATTTGATTCGAGCAAAGTAGAGGTAGATATAATTTGATCGATGTTTCAACCATTTTAATAAAATCAATACTTTTTGTGGTCGCAATGTGGTCACGATGGTTAATTCATTTGCTTTAATTGGCTAAAGAGCCTAAATGCTTTTGAATTGCATTCTATAAGGTTTCAAGTCCGTTTAACCGTTTAAATTCCACTAAGATCAAAAAACAAAGCATTGTGTACATCCCGTGTTCGCTTCGACAATGTAATAAAATGCTTCAGCAAAGAACATAAAAGAGGTTTTCCAAAACAAAAAACTCAATTAGACGAGAAGACAAACACACAATTATTAACAGGGAAGAAAACCTTAAGAATTTTAATAGCTTTTAGAGATTGTCAAGAATTTCTTTTATTAAATTGAGTTGAGATTCCGGCAAGGTTCATTAATTTTCAATTCGGCCAAATTAGCAAGCCTTCTAAGCTTTCTGATTTCCTCAATTAAGATTTTATTCATTGTTACGACTTAATTGTAATACTACGTTTATTATTATCAATGTTAACAAACAAATTGTGGTTTGCGAATATCCTTTAAGCAGTGATAAAATATACACAACATCTTTAAAAAAATGGGTCTTATACCTCATCATTGCAGTGTATATTATGATATCAGATTTAACATGTTTTACAAAAAATGAAACAATTATCCAGAAAATGCACCTTTAAAACAAGTGGAATTTTATCTATCGATTCGATAAAAATGTGATTATTATTTACATTTAGGTAATATTATTTCTACCTACATTTTCATTCATTAAGTGACCCGCGGGATCTTGGAGAAGGGGTCTTTCGACCTAAAGAGGAGCTATTCCTTATTTTAGTATTATTCTGAATAAAAATGAATAAACAATTGATAACAAAAACACATTATACTTCTAACACCTTAACTTGGAATTATGATTTATGATTGTTAACAAAGTAATGATTGGAATTCGAGTTAGGTGTACGAGTATAATATTCGATAAGTTTATCTTCATAAGAGGAGATATAAATCTTTACATTGACTTGACTACATAGTATAAAACAAAGTCGCTTTCTCTGTCCCTATATCCCTATGTATGCTTCTTTCATATACGCTTAAATCTTTAAAACTACGCAACGGATTTTTATGCGGTTTTTTAATAGATAGAGTGATTGAAGAGGAAGGTTTTTATGTATAATACATGTGACATCCCACGGGAACGCGGGTAAAACCGCGAGGGACAGCTAGTGTTCCTATATTGAAATACGACTGTTAAAAAACGTAAGTTCAAACTTTAGTTACTTGCTTTTAAATCTGTTTTTATTTGTAGTACTTAAAAGTGGTAGCCATTTGTGTTTATTCCCTAATATTGTCTGTGTCGAATCATCCGAATAGCGTGCTAACTATTCCTTGTTTTTCCAACCACTTTCTCTGAAATGTCTCCGTCATACGAATATTTAAAAATATTTTATGTGTTTTTATCTTGTCCATGCGTAAGAATTCCCTCATAAAATATAGTATTTGACTGGGGATTTTCCTACCACCCGCGCTCTATCTGCGTGAGACTATAAACGTTTAATGTGAAAGATTTAAATAAACGCAAATAAAACTAATGACACGTAAATAAAAATGCAAATAACTTATTAGTGTTCTCGGTTCATTGAATCGCATATAATCAATTTGTCGGCCAGGGGGAATAAGCAACCTGTGCCGAGCGCTTGTCAGAGCCTGACATAGCGTAAAAGCAAAATGTTGAAACAGAACGAGGATTCACTAATTTTCGAACGTTTCTTAAACGTTTCACTTTACTGTTGCGCTTGTTTGTTTTAAATTAGTAACTTGTTACCCCGTCGACGGCGGCGACGACATCCCTGTATATCTATTAAGGACGCTGTATTTCAATTTCAATTTATCAGCGAAGTAAGTTTATACAATTATATTTATTAACGTTCCACTAATGCATTATTTAATGGTATATTTTGTGTTGTTATTTTTTTATAATGATGGAATCCGTTTATGATACTTAAAGAATATCGTAAAAATCTCGTCTTCAGGCAGTTGGTGTTAATAAAACTTAATCAAATATCTAAATCGAGCACATTATTTATATCCTTTATTTGGATACAACACATATGACATGATCACCTTCATCATATTCGACTCCAAGAATAGAAAAACAAAGAAAACTTTAAATGAAAACTAACAAGAGATTTAGATAATGCTGATTTATTTTTCAATGAATTATAAAATGTTCTCCATTTATAGGTTTGTAATTACAGCTGTTTATTAAAAATAATCAGATAGAAACTGAGGCGTAAAAGGGATTATATCGCCATCAGCACCCTTTTAAATACCATTTTACGGCATATCGTAACTCGTAAATAATTTATTAATCAATTAAATTGCGTCCATCTCTATAAAACCCTCATAAAATGGCACAATACCTTTATTTATTTTAAAACCTACAGCGTACCACGATTTTAGCGTAATACAAATGTATCTCTCGTTAATGTTTTTCTGGTCCACACTAAAAGCTAGGATATCTTATCTATTGATTTTTGTTAAAGTTCATTTTTTTAATGATACATTTGGTAACATAACGAAGAACATAACAGTAGGGCATGTTGGTACTAAAATAACTCAATAGAAATAAAATAGGTTAAAATAACTTTATTCCTGAACAAAAATGTATACTAGCAATCGACTGACCTTGCATCTTGTGTGGGTAGTCCAATACATTCTTCAGTATCTTGATGCTGCACTGGAGGTGGGGCTTGCGATGCTGTTAAGGCCAACGCCTTGTATCGCGACTGCTCTGCTGTCGGCAACACAATATCCACAGATCTCGAACGAAGTCCTGTTCCGGGCACAGTCAAAGAATTCCCTGTTCCATTTAACTCCTCCGCTCTACCACCGGACACTTTAGAAAAACACGAGTCGACAGATGCAGCGCGATCACGTTTTAGTTCTGGAACAGCTAGGTAGATGTCGTGGACGAGGGAATCCCTCGCTGCACTGGCGACACCCTCTTCGGATGCTCGGACGTTTTCAAGAGAGCTGCCCGTTGGCTCTACGAAAAAGGCTTCCTGTCGCGAAATGGAACGTCTTCGCTGCGGTAATATTGGAGGTTCATCATTTGGTGGTTGCAGTTCAAATGATGGAGCACCAGGTGAGGGTGGAGGCGATTGCGGCGGTAACGGTATGAATGTCCTGGGCGGTGGTGGTGGCGCTAACAGGACTCTCGGGGTCTCAGCTTCACTCTCATCATCTTCGTCGTCGTCCTCTGCCGAGGAGGAAGCGAGGGGTCGCTCGGGCGTAGTTCGCTCCTCGCTGCGGCGAGCGAGCCATGTTTCCATATGTCGACAATGCACACATGGTGGGGGCGTTCCCTTGCCTGATCGACGACGCGACCATAGACGTGGTACCTGCAAAAATATTTAATCTCTTAGATTAATAGTAACAGACAATCATCAGCCCATTTTAGGAACTACGTAATATGATTCGTATAAATAAGTTTTTTTTTAAGTTTATTTTCAAGGCAAACCATTCCATACCAAAGCCTGAGTGTTTTGATCACTTATTGTTATTGTTTGTTATGAATTGCTTTAACATGTTATGTAAACAAAAGTGCTTATTTTAATTTAGGCGGAGGCGAAAGTAATATTACGCCTTTGTAATAATATCCTTAGTAATTTTCCTGGAAATAGAATTTAATTTGTACTCTCCTCTTTTTATTGTAGCTAGGCAGATAATCTGTTTACCAATTTACTTTTGCGAAAAGGAATTTTTTGATGATTAGACTTTTTGCCCCGTATAATGAGAGAATGAACGATCAGTTACCTCGAGGTAAGTGCCAGAGTCGTCGGATCCGGCGGAGTCGAACGAGCGACTGCGCGCGCCCGGTTGCGGCACCGACAGCAGCGCACTTGCTCCCGAGCCGCGCGCTGCCTCCAATTGGATCTCATCGAATGACGCCGACCGGACCTTTGGAAAAAAACTCCGATTAGTATAACAGTTTATAAAACCAGCAAATTATTTTAATAAAATCGAATTATAATAAAACAAGATAAGGGCCCATGTTTAGCGGTTGGGTGTCATGATGAAAACAATTTGAAATATATCTAATCGCTACTTGTAATTTGTATTGCAGCATATTTTCTGTTACTACTTAATAGTCCTAGAAGGTAGGGACTGTAGCTCCTTTTCAGAAAACGTATTCTAGTCTTCCATTTGTTTAATAAAAATGCATTCTTAAAAAAAAATTAAACACAATCTCGATATGACACTAAAAAAAACATCCTTTTACGTTAATTTGAAAGGCAAGTACATTGTTTTAGTTTTAGTAAAAAGCGCCTCACACAAATATTATATATTATAGGTACAAAAGAGCTAAAATTTTATTCAAAAGATCGACACGATAAAATACTTAATATAAAGTCTATAAACGTTAGAGACCGGAGGATCAATCGCACCATGGACTTTGCGGTGAACCTCAGGTACTTTACTTAAACCATTAGACCAACGAAGCGAACCCTTACTAGCTACTAATTCTTATTTACTGGTTCGTCTTGACCCACATAAACACGGCAACGGCTAGGGATTTGGGAGAACAAAGGTAGGCTTAAATGTATAAGTACATCTTGATAAATATCAAACTGACAATTTATTTTCTATTGTATTAGAACATGTTGATTTGAAAGTATAAATTTAGGCATGCATTATAGAGTATTATTAATTGGTATCAATTGCTAAATTCAAATTGGCATTTTTTTCATTAAACATAATCAACATTCACCTTTTTCTTTTGAGATAGGTCGCAGTTTAACTGCTTAGTTAGAAAGAAACTGACGAACCGAGTTTGTCAATGAAATAGGGCTCGGTTCGTAGTTTCTGTGTGCGGAACCCTAATAAAAATCTACGAAGGACATTTGATATAACTCAATCCACTGGCGAGAATGGCCATCACGAAATTGCCTCCCCAGACACTTGGTAAATAAAGCTCTCTGTATTTGATTTTGTTCTAATGTATCTTTTCAGTATGCAGTAGAGGAGTTTTGAAATCCCACGTTTAGATAGCCAGTGGGAGGACATAATGATGAATATGATGCTAATTAAAATTACGTTGTCAATAAACTTTGGAAATTTTATATATTACTATCGTGTAATTGAGCATTTGATTGAGGATAATGTGAGGAGGTGGCATACAAGTCAATTAACCCTACGGACACACGGTGAAACGCAACTGCAACGAAACCCTCATGAAATCATTGGTTTGGAACCAGTTTCAATCGTTTTCCACACACGCCGCAACCCTAATGCGATGAAATTATTCACAATCATTTCAGTTTTGAGAACAGAAAATGGTTGCATCGTGTGCGGTTTCTCAAAGGAGTCTATGACATAAACTCAAATGAAACTCGTTTTTTTTTTCTGACAAGATTGCGATTGACCTCAATCTTACCTGATGGTAAGTGAAGATCAGGCCGAAGATGGAGCTCAATTTCGCGTTCGTAGACTATTCACTCTTTTCTTAAAGAGCCCCAAGTAATAAGTTTCGGGGAACACAGTCGAGGGGAGGGAATTCCAATCTTTAGCTGTGCGCATGAGGAAGGTAGCTGCAAAGCGCTTCGTGCGAATTGGTGGTATGTCTACAACGCAAGGGTGAAAACTCTTCCTACGCCTAGTAGTCCGATGACGAAAAGGTGACGGAGGAACTAAGTCGTGAAGTTCCATAGCACACTCACCAAAATATCTCAAAAGTAACTAGAAGTTGCAGTTTCGTTGCAGTTGAATTTCACCGCGTGTTCTGGGCCTAACACAATTTTTGTCACTCACTGGTATTGCGTATGCATCATGAGATAATTTCTTATTACATACATTCACTTACTACATCAAATCCACAAGCCAAAAATAGTTACGTGTAATAATTACGTAAGTGTGCGTACCTGCTTGGGAACCTCGAGGCTGCTTTGCGTCTTCATATCGGCGGGTGTGGGCGTGCGTGAACGTTTGAATGTGGTGCGCAGGCGCTGCATGGCGGCCGGGGCGGGCTGCGCGCGCGCTCCTCATGTCGCGGGCCCGCCCCGCTGCCGCCGCCCACGCCCCTCGCGCACCACACCCTCACCACCACTACGTATAACCACACACTTCCATTAAAATCAAACTCCATAGACAAACACTGCCACCATGATAAATATTATTAGAAAATTATATAGAACATAATGAACAATAACTTTATATTTGGCTTACCCTATCCACATTCCAAAGAAAATTTTCTATACGTAGCTATATTAAATAACCCATTTCACTAGAACGGTAAAAACATATAATTTTCCGCAAAAAAATCGTAGCATAGAACAAAATACTTCGTAGACAGCTCGAATTGAGCGCGTTCAAATGTATTATTGAATCAAAAATTCTATTAGGTTCATTTTAAAAGGATATATACCGCCAATACTTCTATTGTCGTTATCGTAATCTATAGTTTAATAGACAATTAGAAAATTAATCGAACTAAATAGTTAATATAATGTTTCCAACTTCAAATAGACTTCAATAAGATCAAATAACACTTGACGACGTGAAATAATTAGTTTTGTAATTAAATTTGATGACTTATGTCGATAAGACATAAAATGAGGCGCCTTCCATCAAACGACCTTCAACATAGTAGGTACCATAAATTCATATTTAAAGTACGATTAAAGACTGTTTCGAACAGAATTTATAAGTATTATTAAGAATTTGAAAGCACTTTACGGATGACGACTTTATAAAAAGGCTTCTCAAATACTGTACGACCTTTTTTTTACGACGGGGAAATGCCTAACGTATACCCACCGCCGAGGGCACAGCGGTGGGTTATGTCCGATTCGCTTACGCTTTCGCGTTACGATTCGACGTTGACGGGGCTGCGGGACCTGACGCGTCCCAAGACCGTCTTACTGTGCAAACCTAAACCATCCCCAATATAATTAGTTCAACTTTAAGTACGATATTCAAATAAATTGCGTTTGATTATATCTCAGCTATTTTATGTTATTTTCATAAATATGATGAACTAAAGTGTTCTAAAACCAATATGAGGATTAAAACAGGCAACATTTGTAAGTATTAAACAAATAAAAACAGCATTAATTATGAAACAAATTAATATTAACGTGATTTGCAAATTGAATCGAAACAATTATACTTAAATATTAATCGATAATTAATAAATTGCGTTGAAATTTGAAACTTATCTAAAACGTTCATCGTTGAAAATAAGCAGAAGCTTGAAGTCCCTTGTTCTTACCAAATAATATCCTTCTATTAATATTGTTAACCCAAAAAAAATATTGTAGTAACAATACTATGTACCATAACGACTATTATGTTCCATTCTGGAAAAAGTTCGGTTAATATGATAGGTCTCCATGTTTCATTAACGATCAGTATAACAAGAACACAACTATCCTGAAGATTATCAATATACTTCTCGTTGAAGAAAGTAGAATACACATACGAGTATACCAAAAATATTTCCAATATCTATATATATAAAAATGAAAGTTTGTCTGTATGTCCTTTATAGAACCGCAAACTACCTATGCAACAGATTTCAATGCAGTTTTCAGCAATAGATAGAGTAACTCAAGAGGAACAATCAGGATTGAAAGCGGGAAATGCCGCAGGGCGCAGCTAGTATCTAATAAAGGATATTGACGGATATATAGAGGATATAAATTATTTTGAACCCCGGTTATTCAACGATTAATGTTTTAAATGTTACGTGATGCAACTTCAATTTAAAGTATTCAGGCAATTTGTCTTTATTACAAACGAGACCGGTAATTGGATTTTCCTTCTATAACCCGTCAAAAATTTACCTGTGTGTTTTATTTTTTTGAGCAAGGTAATGTGACTAGTGACTAGTTTACAATATATTTTATAAATATTGTTCTCTGCTAAAGACTCCCAAAAGTATTAAATATCCTGGGACATTTTTTTACACACGGCGCGGCTATCTCATTCCAAACGAAGCACAGGTTGAACTATAGAAACCAGATAACTGATATATTACATACACTATTTTTAAAATACATACTTATATACATATTTACATCCAGATACAGAACAAACAGACATGTTCATGCACTCAAATGTTTGTCCTGGGTGGGGATCCAACCCACGACCAACGGTGTGGCAATCAGGGTCTCAAACCACCAAGCTAACGGGTTATTAGTACTGAGTACACACATGTTTTTTACATAAAATAAGGAACGAAAAGAACCGTTTTGAACGAACGAACGGATAGACTTTTAATTTGTTTCGAAAATAGGAATTGCTAAGTTTATTGCACGATCTCCAATCTATCACCAAAGGCATCCTTCTGAACTGACGCGCGACACCGGCGCTAGAATTCAAAATTGTATGTGAAAGCCTTTGTGAATAGTTAGTGCTTATTTCATTTATTTTGTTTTATACCAGGTACCCAATTTAAATGAGTTCTTAGTCTATTGAGGAGAATCATTATGAAATACTTATTTGTCTGTAAAAGCAATCGTTATTTCTTAAGCTGATGGTTTTATAAATTATATACCAATTTTATTATAAAATAAAGTAAGCCTATTTACCATTATTATGCTAAGAGACTTGATAAATTGAATCAATTGGTTTGTTAATTGATTATTTACTGCTTGTATTTTTTGCTTCATCTTATTCAGCAGTTAATAAAGAGAAGCTCATCTGAGCAGTATTCATTTGCACATCGTTGCGCTATCAGCGTACCGCAAGTCAATTTTACGGCAAAGAACCGTTTATTTTATAAAATCATAAAGCATGTGGGTTTCATGTGTAACAATGTTAAAAGTGACAAAATGTCTGTATGTTGACGAACAGGCAAGTGCGATTGTTTGAGTAAAACCTCTAGGAGCGCCAAAGCCGCTTACAGACGGCCACTTCTAAATCTCGGCGTAATAAATAGAATAAGAACGATGTTGCGAAGGTAGCTTCTGACAGCGTAAGATGTACCTTCCTACGCATCACTATAAATTTTGATAAGAATCAAATGTAAAAGGAGACAGAAAAATTATGCCGGCAACATATATAATGGCTACAAAAAGTATACGTACGTTAACTTCAGGTTTAAATGTATGAAAAAAACATAAGAAAAGGAATGATAAACACAATCTATGCTATTCAAAAGTGATTGATGAATAATTAAAATGTTTCTCTGTAATACAAAAGTCTCATGTCTATCATGTGTCTCTACGACACACCCTGTTTTTTATAATTATATTAGATGCTGCTGTTAGTCACTTTGGGTGGTATAAGTAAAAATAAATATTGGATTTCACTGAAAGGAGAACCTCGATCGAAATGAAAGGATACTGAGTTTCCGTTTCTCAGTCAATTCATTTGCATGTGTTTACGCATTTTGTATACGTTGCTTGGGTTAATTAATTACTAGCGTACAAATAAAGTAACATGTTTTTATTTATGTTATCCAGGAGAACATAAAAGACTACAGGAAACCATGATTTAAATAATTAAATTTAGCTTATCTACTTACAATGTAGATATAAGAAGCTTTAGAGTTTCTGAAATGGTTTCGAAGACACACAAGTAGTAAGTGAACATAATATATTAATTTAAAAATCCAGTTAAAAGCTCTCTTTTATTTCTATTCGTGTTTTTATTATATTTGGGTGTCTTCAAGGCTAGAGTGAATAGGCTCTTAATAAACTAATGCGCCTCAACATCTAAGATTGCATCACTGCTTACCATCAGGTGGGATCGCAGTCAAGCACTAGTTTATATTACTTAAAAAAATATATAATTGAAATAGATTAAAAATAAACGCATACCAGATGCAACAATTGTTAATACAACACCTTTATACTATCTTAGGTGATAGTACATATTTAGGTATTATCATTTAATGCTGTTATCTAAGTATTATAGGTACTCTATAAAAACTAGGTGAATGAACTTACTTCAGAATATGTTTTGATTAGCGATATTGAAATAGCAGCTATATTGCCGCTTGTCTTGAGATAATTATCTAATGTGGGCACTATAACGATGACGTCACAGCTCATGAGTGCTCTGTCTAATAGTAGAAGCGCGCGCCTAGCGTGCAGTGTACACATCGTTACTTTATACTGCGCGTATTATGCCAAGGGCTTTACGACAGGCGCTTTGATGCTTCAATTTGTTGTTTGACCAATCGAAGGTCGCCGATAGGTGTGTCAGGAAATACTGTTTAAAATTCACAGGGAAATTGACGCACAGGTTTCACTAGGCTTATCGATACTGGAAAGCAAACGAGATTGGTTCTCTGAAAAGCCATGTCACGGTAAGGTATCAAACGAACAAAAACTAACACCCCAAAGCTCGGCTCGATGTTTTTCAAACGTGGAAAATTCTAAATGTATATAATTTTTATTTTTATATTTATTTTCGTAATGTAAATTTATAAAATGCCGATATAAAGGCATTTTTTCCAAAACGGGGCATTAGAAAATATTAAAACAGTTGACTATATGATATTGTTTTTGAAAAGTTAGATACCTGTTTATTTTTACTGTTTGAAATTTGTTACATTGTGAAACTCATTTTGTACTAAATAACCTTGTTATAATTGAAATAATAAAATGTCACACTACAGTCCTAAAAATAAATCAATACAAAGTTACACAAAAATATATAAATATATATATACATAAATAAAGCGCACTCTTACTCTTGCTTCAGAATCAGCGTTGCTTTGCTGTCTCGTGTCTACCCTTATGTCAATAGATTTGCACTTTTCATTTTTTGAAATAAAAGTGCCTCTGCGAGTTGGAAATACGCCTGCCTGGCTTCAAATATTCGAGAGATTCACGTAATTGAAGCGCATCTGTATGTACCTACGTGTTGACATGTGAACGTGTTGTGAGGTATCTGCGCCAATTTTACACTCGCTGGCAGTACCCCTCTATTGACACACCTTTAGATCAAAGCCCGAATCATGAAGAACTTCCTTCGAAACTCAAGTCCTTTGTTATTTCAAATATTCTCACTTCTATTCTCTCTAATTTGAACATGCGTGACGTCTCTGAATAATAAATAGACACTCTAAATCACTGTACGGATGAATGAGCGTTGATGGGTCTCCATAAATAATTTCCTTCTATTTCTTCAGCAAAATAACATTATATATTTTAATTCAATCTGAGAGCTCTTTATTTAATTATAATATTGATTTACTACAAGTTCTATAAGGGGATATTTACCATAGAATTGAGAGGTAGGTAGCAATATAAAAAGTCTTAAATCGACTTCAAAAATACGTAGGTAATTTTAACTCACAACATAATTTTAAACTTTGACCAATGTCTTAATCACCTAATTCTAAATGCAAAGGAGGTTGCGTAAATATGTATGGAACTCAGCCCGAAATTCCCCAAGGATAAACAAGGAGGAATTGTTAAATTATGTCTCGAGGAGTTAGTATGACAAAATGCTTTAGACGTCCACCCGGGCAAACTTAGTTCCTGATGATTTCGTTGAGGGTAAACAAAAAGTAAAAAATACTTATCCTTATAAAAGTTACAGTTTTAAGACAAACATGTTTTCATGACAATGCGATCACACATTTTTCTCTATATTTCTAAACAATTTCTGGTCATTTGTTTTTGTTTAACATTTCAATTATCATAATTCCATTTGAATGGAATATTCCGTCAAGAAACTAAGTAGTACAATCAAAAGAACAATTGAAACAATGAAAGTTTCCTCTATTAAGTACCCACTTACATTGCAATGATCGATAGTTTTACAAGCGTTTTATTTTAATTTTACTTGTATGTATTGAATTTTAAACGCTCCTCCATACGATTGAGCTCAAATTTTGCTCACGCATTTGGTTTTGGTGATTTGTACGAGCGGCTACGTAACGTCATTCTAAAACCAATATGGCGGACGTGACAAGATGGTAATTGATTAATTCGAAAACCACCGTTTAAAAAGGCTTGTTTCAAATAATTTTTTTTAACTGAATAAATACCTAATTATTATTCATGATTCATTCAGAACCAAAACACAGTAAAAAGATTGATTTACTCAAGTACCTATGAATAATTTTAAATTTAGAACTTGCCTCATACCTCTCCTCGATTCTTACATGTTGTTGTCGATTAAAGGACTACCCGGACTCATTTATATTTCCTTATTCTATTTTCACCCTAAAGCAATTTATTTAAACAAAAATTTCTACTCTGCCAGAAAATTAAGCGTAGCTAATTAATATATTAATAGCGTAATTAAGTCGTAAGCTTTCGACACTTTGAATAAGACGGATATTAGCCTTCTTTTTGAAAAGTTCTTTCATTAAAATATTACTTGTTTATTAATAACGCGCTCACACTCCAAACAACTCCAAGGTTGTTGTATTTCATATAAATAAAGTGTAATATAAGTTAGGTAATGTACGGCTTTGATAAAGCTGAGAAAATCCAACTCGACATTCCTCGTTAGATATATCTAACATAGGTACATTTACTCTGAAATACTAACATTTGATGAAGATATATCATTGTCTAATTTGCTTTATGATCCCTTTAATATCTGAGAACATACGGAGTCTTTGAATACCTCTGTTCATTGCTTACATTCTACACGTAAGACTGGTTCTAGTAATATGAAATAATGTAACGCTATGTGCATATTCATAATGCATTCAAAACGATTTTTTAACACTTTCACTTATTAAAAGCTCAGGCCTCCCCGTTATAAAAGGCAGTTTCCATCCTACGTCCCACGCGGCCTCCGGCGAGCGAAGCAGCACGATGCAAAAATCACGGAAAAATAAACAAAGAATATAAATGCACACTTTCCACACGGTACTCAGCAGGTATTCCCAGTGGCGCAGTATCTCACCTCAAAAATGGAATTATATCTAATGATAATGAAAATGTACGTTCTCATGAATAAAAACTTTTTAAATGCAATTAAATCTGCACAAGAGCGCCATCAATTCATGTTTAGGTATAATAAAAGTAATGTATATGTAGGTACCTGTTATTGAAACACGAGTAAAACGTTGTTTGAAAGTAGGGGTTTACCTTTGTTCTCTTCATTTTGAATTTTTTTTTACAATAGCTTTTCGTAGGTGAGCTAAAATTGTAATTATCGTCGACTAGGTTTTTATTTTCTGTGGACATTAGCCGCTTTTATGAAAATGTCCTCAATTTAACGTAATTTTGATGATAAATTAATCCACTATTACAATCCTAACTAATATTTGGCTTGGTGGTTAGAGACCTTGACTGCCAAACCGAAGGTCGCGGATTCGATTCCCACCCAGGAGAAACATTTGTGTGCATAAACATGTCTGTTTGTTCTGTGTCTGGGTGGAAATATCTATATAAGTATGTATTTAGAAAGAAGTATAATTATGTAGTATATCAGTTACCTGGCAGCCATACTACAAGCAGTACACTCTGCTTAACTTGGGATCAGGTAACCATGTGTGAAGAATATTTTGGGATATTTATTACAAAATTTGGCGATGACGTTAAAGACAATAAAGCTAGGTCATTGTTTTTAAGTAGGTCTGTATATTAGGGATCTATTTTTTGTTTTCCCCAAATTTATGATCCAAATACTGGACAAAGGTCTTTATACAGCGGGATCTAAAAGACATTATTTCTATAATATGAATGTGTTCTCTTCATTCTCTACATCAACTGTTCACAACTTCAACTGTATTCATATCTTATTACATTTTCAGGGACTAGGTACCAGAAATAAAAATACTAAGTAAAAAAGTACTAAGGGATCCAGATAACTGATACACGACAAATATAACTTCATTAAATACATACTTATGTACATAGACTAGCCCCCCGGCAAACGTTGTTTTACCATATTTACATTATTATAAACTATACATGAAAATTTATCGCACTGCAATTATTATCCATCTTGCAAGCCTATTGCGGATCTGTGGATGGACAGAATAATATAAAAATCGTGATTAAAAAACAGGAGTTTCGGTTTTCGTAGAAGGGTGAAAATTTGAAGTTGTATGTATTTTTTAATACTATAAATTTGTGAAACTAAAAAAAGTATATTTAGCAGTGAGTCACCCTTATCATTTAGAGGTATGAAAAATAGATGTTGACCGATTCTCAGACCTACCCGATATGCACACAAGATTTCATACAAATCGTTTCAGTCGTTTCGAAGGAGTTTGGTAACAAACAGCGAGAATTTTATATATCAGATATTTACGACACCATCTATATTCACAACCACAAGGTACCCTAACCAAGCCCCTAGTTAGTAAATTCTAACTGAGTTATTAAAAATAAGTAAGATTATTTACTATAAAGCATAAATATCATGGCATAGTAAGAAAATGCTAGATATTTCCATCACTTGGGAGATAATATCAAATAAATGTATGTTATTTTCAGAAAACGTTTACATTCCTTCTATAGATTTCCAATAAGAAGTAACCGTGTCGTGAGGCGCACTACGGAACTACATTTACAGCTCTTGTATCTAATGTTACAGGGGGAGGAACACGCATCGTGAAACCCTTCAGTGGTTCAGTAAAACAAAATATAGTATACGGAATGAATTTTTCAAGTGGGCTCGGAGGGCCAAATACGAAAGGGATAGCGAATAATACTAACAGGAATCTCGGGCTCGATTTTGATGAAAACTAAAGCGTTATTGGATTTATGATAAATCAATATTCCTAGCCAGAAGTTAAAGTTTATGCATAAAAAGAGGTGTGCTGTGTACCGTTCAAAACATATAGGTATACATGTAGTTTTGAAAACAAGCAATATTATAATACTAAGATCATTCATAAAATTATATAGAGAACTAACGACCCATCCCGGCTTCGCCCCTGCGCATTGTAGATATTAAAGTTATAAACTTTCTTAAATAAATCACCCTATCTATTACTGAAAACTGCATTAAAATCCGTTGCGTAGTCTAAAAGATCTAAGCATACAAACAGCAGGAGCAACTTTGTTTTATACTACTAGTTGCGCCCTGCGGCTTTGCCCACTTTCAATCCTTATAGATAGAGTTAGTTAGTTAGAGATATATCCGTTGCATAGTCTACGAAACATTCCTTTTTTTCAAAAATTCAAAATTCAAAACCATTTATTCAGTTTAGGCCTTCGGAGGGCACTTATGAAGGTCAAATTTAAAGTTACTGAAGCTACAACCGGTTCGGAAGTCAGCCTTCAACTGAGAAGAACCGGCAAGAAACTCAGCAAGGTTACATTCTTTTTTATTTGTTATATAAATTTTTATCTATTCTGACTTTTTGGCTATTTTATAATTTCAATTTTACATAATTTTATATTTAACAATTACAAAATACTTATTATAGGTAACATTAATAAAAACAAAACAAAAACAAAAAAATATGACAAGACTACAAAATAGAAAATAACAATAATTAGGTACTTACAACATAAACAAGAGATTTAGAGGTGCACTGTGCAGAGAGCAGCTATTTCCATACATTTTTATCTTCAATATAATGAACTACCTTGTAATACGCTTTTTCTTTCAAAACTTTCCTAATATAATTTTTAAATTTATGATCAGACATTTTGGTTATTGAAAGCGGTATCTTATTATAAAATCGAACACAATTACCAAGAAATTACTTGTTAACTTTAGTTAGTCTAAAGTATGGAACAACTAACTTCTCCCTTTGTCTTGTATTTATACTATGAATATCTAATTTTGACTCAAACATTCCTATGTTTCTACGTATAAACATTATATTTTCATAAATATATAGTGAAGGTAATGTCATTATATTTATTTCCCTAAATAAATCTCTTAATGATTCACGGGGACCCATACTGTAAATTGCACGAATTGCTCTTTTTTGTATACTAAATATTGATTCTATATCCGCTGCTGCTCCCCAAAACAAAATACCATAGGACAAGAGGCTATGAAAATATGCAAAATAAACTAATTTTTCACAACAATGATGCGCAATTTTGTTTTGATTGATGTAAAGTGTAAGTCAAATTAATAAGAAATTAAGTTTTTTTTTTCTTTCCTTCAAATTTGCTTGTGTTTGGCTACAATCTCGGTAAGCGATGATGAAGCCGAATGAGCAACAGCCGCGGAAAGAACATTGTTATCATGACACTGAGTAAAAGTTGGCAGGAAAAAATAATACAACCTCCTTCAAACACCAATCAATCATTTTTGTATTTCATTGCCTAATTGAAAAGTTTGTGACTTTGTTTTAAAGCTTTCTATTCTAGAATGTATCTAATTATTCTGGGTATCCCATACCAGCTCCATACTAGGTATTTATTATTCCTTCAACATGCTAGTATTATGCATACAGGTAATTAAGTATAATGTTGATATTATTTTATACATAAAATATTTTGTATTTACATACATGTAAAACTGCTTTAATGATCACAGGGGTGCTTGTTCGCATGTTGCTTCGCTATAAATTCTTCATACTTTTTATGCATGACAAGTTGTAATTACTGAGGTACTAAGTCTCACGAAGCGCATTATTAAAACTGGGTACCTGTTCATATCTATAGTATTTATTTAACTATTTCATAGCCTGTCCACCGCACAGCACGGCGCAAATATAACTAGAATTATAGGGCTATTATAAATATAACTAAGTGCATAACAAATCATGCTACACGCATACACGTTGGAAAACCTTTTTAATAAAAAGATTTTTCCCTAGCGTTTCTTACTGGAGAGAGCATAGAATATCGTTGTTCACTGATCTGAAATCAGCATGTTAGGAGTCTTAAGGGATGTCTTTATCTACCTTATATTTAAAGTAGATGGGGCCATCACTCTTTAGTACCTACGAGTAGCTATCGAATTTTTACTTCCCTCTTTTTTCTCAATCATTGTTACAATTTTTTTATATTTTCCGTACGTAGCTGGGTATGCTGCCGTGGAAATTTTACTAGTACAGTACTGTTGAGAATTTGTTGTTTTTCCGTTGTAAAAATGTACGTAGGTTTTCCATTATTAAAACCTATGCAGATTTTTTCATGGAACAAAATAACTAAAAGATTTATGTACTTCCCACTTCACATCTATCCATGGAACCCTATGTAGTTATTGTAGTGTATTGATTACCCAATTATTTGGATACAATATTTATTATTGCTTTTTTCGCAAGTAAATAAATAGTCAACTGTGGATAAACCCACTCTCAATTATTCCTCAATTATCCAATTTTCCTGGCACCTTTTTAATTATTTTTTTTTACTATAAGTCGAGTAGATACTAGATATTTCGTACCATCGAACAGTATTTAATTTCAATTTCCTGAGACAGAGGTTACCATGATAAACCTTAGTGAGGGTGAGCAAGTATTTTAGTTTGAACTCCCAATTCCTAAACATTTAGCGATAGAACCCAGATACACAGTACCTACTTACCTTCGCGGAATATTTCGATAAGGGAAAACGCCTGAATTCGTACAATACACAAGCTACCTTCGTATAAACGTCACAAGCGTATGAGCGTGACTGTGTTCAGTCATGTGGATTCCGTATGATAAAAAATGGAGAACGCTTAAAAGATTTTGCTTCTGAATTCATGAATGTTTAACGTATTTTAAAATAAACTTACCTTTTTCCTAGTTTTAATATAATTTAAAAAAACAAAGGTTAAAATGTTATGTACCTAAGTACCTAGTATTAAAGCTGACATTATTATTGTATTAAAATTAATCAGTGGGCATCCCCGAGCTGATATGATGATGATAACGATACTTCATATATTTCTGGTCATGTCATCAATCGTCCTCTCTTATCTCTTACATAATATTATACTTAGATGCGAAAATTTGTGTTAGTTTGTTACAACTCAACTTAGTGACTGCTGAATAATTTTCATTAAATTATTTTGTTTTTTTTTTCGAAAAAGGTATAATTCTTTTAGTATTGTTAGATATACGTAACTTTTGATAGAATTGCTGATCGAAATTACCGTTATATACGTACTCAAAAAAAAATTTAGGACATATTTAAAGTCCTCAAGGAACAACATTTTTTTATGCTTTTTATGGCATTTGGCGGATTGGATATCATATAAGTTGATCAAATGATACTAATTCATAAAAAAAATTCACGGGCCACCGCCGCTGTATGGTCCAGGCAGTACTTATTCTTTAACCCTACATGCCTGGGTTCGATTTGGTATTACAAATGTTTGTCCAGTGTGGTCTCTTGTCAAACATTTGTATGCATAAACAAGTCTCATTGTTTTGTGCCTGTGTGTTAATATACATCAACATGAATATAAACATTTGATATAGATTTTTTGTAAAGGACGTCTGAAACCCCAGCTATTTGTCTATATTTTAAACCAGCTTGTAGAGTTTAAAACAACTATCCACCGAGTCCTTTATTGTTTTGGTTTTCGGTAAATTCTCTTTTCTCTTTATAGGTTTTTTTTAATACTTTATTAGGTTATGTATTTAACACACATAAGACATTCAAATTGAAAATGTAAAATGAAAATGAAAATATTTTTATTCAAATAGGCTTTTACAAGCACTTATGAATAGTTTGACTCTAATACCGGTTCGGAAGGTTGTTTTTTACTGAGAAGAGCCGGCAATAAACTCAGCAATTACTCTTTTAAAAAACGAACTTAGATTTTTTACATAAAATTTATTTAGTCTCACTGACAATACCTGTGTGTTATGGCAAAAGTGCAGAATTATTTAACAATAATATAATGTTATAAATATCTAATGAAAAAAAAATACAAACAAACTAGACCAGCCCCCACCAGCAGCACCTGTTCACAAGTATGACGCATATGGCAGCCATCGCCCTCCTCGCCATATTGTAGGGAAGTGAGCGACCCGCCACACGACGCCGCCGCAAGCAAAGGCACTAAAGCGAGCATGACAAACTTAAGTTTGATGCACATAAAAAAAATTATTTATGAATTTTAGAATACACACAAAGTGTTATCACTGTTCAAAGTTATAGATAAATTTACATTGCAATAAAATAAAAAATAAATCATAACATACAACAATACATTTACAACCAGGCACTATTATCATTTAAATATTCATTTATGTTGTAATAAGCCTTTTTTACCAATACGGCTTTAATATGATCCTTCAATATTTGCAAGGACAAATCTAAAGTCGATGCAGGGATTTTGTTATAGAAGCACGCACCTAGTCCCAGAAATGAAGCTTGTACTTTTTGCAGTCGATAAGCAGAGGTCACGAGTTTGTGATTATTCTAGTATTTATTGAGTGCATATAACTTTTTTTAGCAAAATGCCTAATGTTTCGATGGACAAATAATATGTTTGCATAAATGTACTGTGATGCAACTGCAAGTATTCCTATTACTTTAAATTTATCTCTAAGGGAAGTTCGAGAACCCCAATTATACATAGCTCGCACCGCCCGCTTTTGCAAAATAAATATAGTTTCTATATCAGCAGCTTTGCCCCAGAGCAAAATGTCATAGGACATAACACTATGAAAATAACTAAAATATACTAATCGTGCTGTATCTACATATGTTAGTTGTCTAACTTTTCTCACTGCATAAGCTGCCGAACTGAGTTTTCCCGCAAGGGATGATATTTGGGTACCCCACTGAAGCTTTGAGTCTAAAGTAATTCCTAAAAATACTGTAGATTCAACTAGATTGAGAACTTCATTAATTATCATAAAATTACAGCCTACTTTTCTCACATTGGGTAACGCAAATTTAATACATTTAGTCTTCTTTGCATTCAAAACTAGATTATTTACTGTAAACCAATTTAATACCTGGGCCAATGCACCGTTTACATCGTCATAGTTTGATTTCAGTCTATCAACACTAAAAATCAGTGAGGTGTCATCAGCAAACAGTACAATTCCACAGGTATTTTTAACATAAAATGGAAGGTCATTAATGTAAATCAAAAAGAAAAATGGACCTAGGATTGAGCCCTGCGGTACACCCATATGCACGAAAGAACCAGACTTTGACCCTATTTACATCAACACTTTGAATTCTCTTCCCAAGGTACGATTTCATCATGTCAAGTGCCATACCCTTTACCCCATAATGACGTAACTTACGGATTAGTGTGTCATGATCGACACATTCAAAAGCCTTAGATAAGTCACAGAAAACACCAATAACATTTTGATACCTCTCCCAAGCTTTAAAAATATTTCTTACAAGCGCCACGCCAGCGTCAACCGTAGAACGACCTTTCGTAAAACCATACTGCTCACTATGTAAAAGTTTGTTTAAATTAAAGTGACTAAGCAATTGGGATAAAATAATCTTTTCAAATACTTTACTAAGTGCTGGCAAAATGGAGACGGGCCGTTAATTAGAGGGGTCACTAGGATCTCCAGTTTTGAATAACGGTATTACTTTACTATATTTCATCAAATCCGGAAAGTTACCTGAATCAACGCATCTATTGAAAATCAGAGCTAAATGGGGAGCGATAGTATCTACAATCCCCTGTAACAGACATATCCCATAAATCGCCAGTGCGTTTAACTTTTAAAAGCTTTAAGTATGTCGTGTTATATGCTTAAATTTAAAACACTCATCACATACAGATACATTGCTTTTCAAGATTAATTCCGCGTCTGTTAGTGAGGAATTTAAGGAGCTCGTTGTAGCTATAGGTATATCACTAAAAAAGTTATTAAATGCATGTGCTATTTCACTATCTTCACTTATAACTTTATTATTAATATTTAATTCAATGCGTTTATTATGGTGTTTAGACTTTCCACTTCCAGAGTTAATATTGTTCCAAGTAGTTTTAATTTATTGGTTGTTTGCTTATTTTATTTCTTAAGTAAATAGACTTAGCAGAAGCACACACTTTTTTTAAAAGTTTAGTGTAATTTTTGATATATAGTATGAAATTTTGATTTTGATTATATTTTTTCATACCATACAGCTCATACCATACAGCTCATACAACATAGCTCTACTTTTATAAATCCCAACGGTTGCCCAATCGTTAAACTTTATAAAATGTTTATTTTCACTAAAGATTCCTTGGCTTAAAATTATTATCATATTCTTTTCTTATAAGATCGAATAGTTCATTATAAAGACTATCTGGTTCTTCATGTATATCAATGGAAACAATATTTCAATGTACAGCGTTTTTGAAACGGGCCATGCGACTTGAGGTAATAGGCCTACATGTTGTATTAACTGTGAACAAAAATTGTATCTGTTCTACATTTAACCTGGAAATATTATTTGTTGACTAATATACTATTATATCTTTCACATATAGTAGATGCACCATATTTATTTTTGAGTCGGTTTTTTTATGTTAATCTCATCAATATTTTAGTGTTCGTTGTTATAAAATAAATAACTTAACAAAAATAATATAAACCTATATTTCTCCGAAAAAAAATAATACCCAACGTGTTTCGTAAGAATTACCGCCGTCTCACTTAACAAATCCCATGGGTATATATTCCTACAATATTGTACATAAAAATACCTATGACTTATTATGGATTTTCAACAAACCAACACGAGGGCGGAACTCGACGTTTGTATTCTTAGCACGAAAGTTAAAGTGAGTAACAAAGCAGAAAAATAAATATTCAACATTCATAACACGACGCACAAACATCCCCTATAACGTTGGATCTTGAAAGCTTTTACTTTTCTTTATTAATTCATTTGATTCCTTATATCGTCTTGTACTGCTAAAGTACTTTATAAACAGGATTTTAATTAATTTTTTTAAGATATCATAAATTTCATAGTTAATATGCCTTTTTAATGAAACATCTGTGTGATAGACTACAAAAATAATAAAAGAGTGCACAAAGTTGGAAATGCAGCAAATAATTATAAAATACTAGCTGTCCCCCGCGGTTTCACCCGCGTTCCCGAGGGATGTAAAATTTTTCCGGTACAAAAAGTATCCTATGTTACTTCTAATACCTCCAAGAATATGTGTACTAAGTTTCATGATGATCGGGTAAGTAGTTTTCGCTCGAAAGCGTAATAAACAAACTTACATTCACATTTATAATATTAATAGGGATGATTTCAAAAGTGTGTGCGTGTGTGTATGTGTGTTATGAGAGTTCATAACTTCACACACGCATACACACATCATGTTTGATATCACTTCATAATGTGATTTTCATTAGGTATTAGTTACTTTAGATCATTGAATTGGTATGTAGGTATCTTTCCCAGATGAAAAGAATTTCGTTTTAGTGAAAAAAATACTTATTAAATTAAATTACTGAGCAGATTTTAATTTGATATATTGGATAGGTACTCGTACACTTTTACAGTGTTACTAGGCATCTGTAACACGGCTCTGAACCGATTCAACAGATCAGATCACACCTACTTGAACTGTCGAGCTGCGGCTCAAGAGAAAACTAATCAGCTCAAGGCTAACTTATTATTTTACAGTCTGTACTTACAATCTGTTATCTATTCTGTCATATTGTGTCGTTGCAGCGGCGTAGAGACTCTGCGATCGGTCTGCAATATCCGAGCTGATCTGTGAACCGGTTCGCACCTCCGGCTCACAAACGTGAGCCATGAGCTGAACCGCTGTTCACGCATTTTGGTTGAGTTACCCATGTCTATGCGTTACAGAATACGTGAAAACATAATGATGTCTTTGATAAGTACTATTTTTCCATATCGATGAATTATTATCCAGGCATTTATGTTTTGATAAACTTGATAACGTTCATTGTTGATTTGTCGGATCGGTTGTCATGTTGGCAGATACCCTGACATTTTGATATATATAGTTATATATAGTTGGATATGAGGACTCCTGATAAAGTATTTTGGTAAAAAGCGCTTTCATTGGTTTTATTTTATCGGAACCTCCTAAACATTTTATCCATTTAAAATTGAATTGAAATGCACTTTCCAATATATATAAATACACTACGCAAATCTATTTGGAGTATATTTTTTTGGTTCACTATAACTTGTTACTTAAAATCACTCGAGAATTTAAGCTTTAATAAAGTAGTTTAAATAGTCTATCTCTCTTCAAACAAAAAGTCTCAATATCACTGTCATGGATTGTCCATTAGGTACATAATCCCTAAGCACAAAAGTATATATGTATTAATTAAACATTTTAATTTGCAGAAAATAATTAAAAACTAATAAACTACTAATCATTAAAATTTTATTCGTAGGCGCATGTTCGAAGTGTCATTAAAATCGTTGAAACACAAATAAAAATACTATTGGCATGTGCTTGTATGTTGAGTTTATTTTCAAAGGATATATTATATACTACTTCATGTTTCCTATATCACAATAATAGATATGTATTGAAGTTGACACTTCAAAGTGAGGCTCTTCGTGGGTAAAGCAATGGATAGGATTACAACGACCTTTTGCCATCTGGTGTCATCCCTTACAAATTGATTTGCAATCATTGAATTGGTATGTAGGTATCTTTCCCAGATGAAAAGAATTTCGTTTTAGTGAAAAAAATACTTATTAAATTAAATTACTGAGCAGATTTTAATTTGATATATTGGATAGGTACTCGTACACTTTTACAGTGTTACTAGGCATCTGTAACACGGCTCTGAACCGATTCAACAGATCAGATCACACCTACTTGAACTGTCGAGCTGCGGCTCAAGAGAAAACTAATCAGCTCAAGGCTAACTTATTATTTTACAGTCTGTACTTACAATCTGTTATCTATTCTGTCATATTGTGTCGTTGCAGCGGCGTAGAGACTCTGCGATCGGTCTGCAATATCCGAGCTGATCTGTGAACCGGTTCGCACCTCCGGCTCACAAACGTGAGCCATGAGCTGAACCGCTGTTCACGCATTTTGGTTGAGTTACCCATGTCTATGCGTTACAGAATACGTGAAAACATAATGATGTCTTTGATAAGTACTATTTTTCCATATCGATGAATTATTATCCAGGCATTTATGTTTTGATAAACTTGATAACGTTCATTGTTGATTTGTCGGATCGGTTGTCATGTTGGCAGATACCCTGACATTTTGATATATATAGTTATATATAGTTGGATATGAGGACTCCTGATAAAGTATTTTGGTAAAAAGCGCTTTCATTGGTTTTATTTTATCGGAACCTCCTAAACATTTTATCCATTTAAAATTGAATTGAAATGCACTTTCCAATATATATAAATACACTACGCAAATCTATTTGGAGTATATTTTTTTGGTTCACTATAACTTGTTACTTAAAATCACTCGAGAATTTAAGCTTTAATAAAGTAGTTTAAATAGTCTATCTCTCTTCAAACAAAAAGTCTCAATATCACTGTCATGGATTGTCCATTAGGTACATAATCCCTAAGCACAAAAGTATATATGTATTAATTAAACATTTTAATTTGCAGAAAATAATTAAAAACTAATAAACTACTAATCATTAAAATTTTATTCGTAGGCGCATGTTCGAAGTGTCATTAAAATCGTTGAAACACAAATAAAAATACTATTGGCATGTGCTTGTATGTTGAGTTTATTTTCAAAGGATATATTATATACTACTTCATGTTTCCTATATCACAATAATAGATATGTATTGAAGTTGACACTTCAAAGTGAGGCTCTTCGTGGGTAAAGCAATGGATAGGATTACAACGACCTTTTGCCATCTGGTGTCATCCCTTACAAAAGTAGACTGGGCCCATTTCAAAATACTGTGACAGCCGACTGGAAATGACAAATTGGGACCAACCATATTACTTTTACATGAACAGGTGATTTTCAATAGTCGTTTTGATATAAATCAACCATTCTATGACTACGCGATGAAAGAAACGAAACCAGTATAGAACAAAAACTAACAGGCGACTTAGATAACTGTAGCGACATCTATGAACACGCACGCGACAATCCTATATCGCGCTATCGAAGTTGTCTCATGATTTGACTAAGTATACAAGTTATCAAGATCAACTTTTTGTTATTGACCGTGTACGGGTGTAAAAGCCATCAGAGGCTAACAACTTCGCCACTTAAAAAAAAAAAGATCAACATTTTTATATTCCGCAATATGTGCAAGACGTGATATGATGACGAATTTCGCCGAGCATTTTTTATTTCATGTAGTATATCATTATCGATGCAATTTGTTTTATATTAAGCAACTCCTATAGATCATTAGTGTCAGGTCATCAATACCATTAACTTCAATCAAATGAACCCACGAACAAGTAGTACAAACCCCAAACAACGTCTGCAGAGCAAATTCAATATTTCTATCTATATGTATTGAGCTGTCGTTTAGTACAAACATCCAGAAAACTCCATACCTTTCTCGGTTTACGCAGGACTCTTATTTCATAAGATAATAACAAATGAAATAAAAATATCTCGGATTCCAGCCATTCTAGGGCTTTTGTGCTCTAACGTTTGTTTTTTGAAGCGAGAAAATATTTAGTTCTCCTCAGCACCAATATAGTAGATGAACAAATAGTGTTGGGGAAACATTGCACTGGAGTGGTATTCCTTTGTATCGGCGTTGCTCTGGCCTTTGTCAGCCCGCCGGCGGCATAGCAGTTGTTCGCATGCCTATGCCGGGAGACCCATCTAAATATACACGATACGTTCTCTCATTATAGACTTTATATGCCAATCTATTGCAGTAAGTTTAAAAAAGGATCTCTGTAAGTCTAATGCAAACAGAACCTCACTAATGTCTATTATATTTTACAAATCAAGCTCTTTTCTTAAATTGTTAATAGGAACCGTTTCACAAGAAACATAATTGTTTTATTACTTAGTATCAAGACCTGTATAATGCTACAGACGACACAGTACGTCTGGCAGAATTCTGGTCTAAACAAATTTAGCCAAAACGATCGACACGCAAAAAAAAAATTGCGTAGTGTGATTTTTATGTGCGAAAATAAACATTCGCTATGAGACGAAAAACACTATTAGAAAGATCGACGCGTGTGCTACAAATATATATATTTTTTTGGATAATAATCAAATTTTTCATTAATTTGTTCGTTTGTAACTGGCTGATTAAGTTTTAAATATTTATATGCCCGTGATTGATGGGTGGTACGCAATGGATGCCGGGAGCCGATTGATTGATACGTACCTTCTATAGGTACATAAATAAATAATTGATTTCCGATCAATTCCGATTAACACTAAAATCTCATTAATCATTAAGAAAGTTGGACAGTAAACAAACGCGTAAGTAGTCCATCGTAACTTATAATCCAATTAAATGTAATGATCTTCGAAGAAACTGGACAGGTCTATAAGTTAAAATCATGCTTCTGCCCACATAGTCTGGAAACTAAGCTGTAAATGTAGACTTGGCCTGAATGTGCAAACTGTAGAGATACATTTTTCATATATCTACTTATGTACGATAGTTTCAGGAGATATAGGTACTCTAAGTAGTTTTAAAGTTCATCAGATAATTGGGAAAAGGCATTATCCATAAGCTGATCTCTATAAAAGAGACAATACGTATAAAGATGACCAAATTAATTAAATTACTGACTTTTAATTACTTGGATTAAAAAGATACCCTAGCATAAGACAAATCTATATACATACTACTATGTATGCAGGTATCCCTAGGATACCTATTACCTATCTTCATTTAAAAAACACATGAGATTTAAGCGAGATATGATAAATCTTAATTGGGGCAGGCACGTGATCAAATAGAGAATGCACCCACAATCTATGTAGTTTCATACTGACTTCATACTTATAAATGAGTTATATTTAACTTTATCTAACCAGATGATGAATTATGCTTATTATATATAAAAATGTGAAACTTAATCAATCCATTTTGTTGCTAAAGCATTCTTACCAACGTAAAAACAATAAGGACTTGATTATTGCAGTTCCTATCCCCTTCAACCCTTACTTTAAAAACACGCTCCCTGGTAGGTTTATAGATGCTTAGCTACGACTATGTGGTTTACGTCCCAGGAGTAAACTGTGGCACAACTTTTAATTAGACTCTTTAGTCACACGGCTTTGTCAGACTTGACTCGAGATGTACCGTGACTTGTACTTTAATAAATGCTTTGGCACTTTTTCTCATTTCCTCCTCGGAGACAGTATACTTACATAGTTAGAGACAAATGTTACGAATTACGATAGATAGAAGCATGCGTATAATGTGGTGTAAGTGTCTACCCTACATTACACATACCTACACGTGCATGTTCCCTTATGACTGAATTGTTAATTAACTTCCAGTCCGCGCTCTCAGGTCTGTAGGGGGAGTTGAATAAGCGCAGCTTTGCTTCCTCAAACAAAATAATTAAGCAAGCTCATACCTTCCGTTGTGCGCAGGCCGATTTTACGTGAATGCATGCGTTCCCGATAAGCATGCTATTGATTTTCCACTTTCCACTACAATCATCCTACTTCTGTAACCCCGTTGAATGTGGGGTGCCAGAAACATAATGAATTTTAAATCAAACGTAAAAAAATCATGTTACGAACAATTATATTCTACTTCCCCATAAGATCAAACCTATTCATTGGTAATGCAAATATTGTTTGGCGTTTTTGAAATAAAGACATGAATGTTTTGAGTAACTTACTGCTATCGACCTAACTATTGAATAAAAAAATATATATTTAGTGAATTATCTAGCTTCTCCGAAATAACTCACGGTTCATGACGGATACAAATATATGACTAGGATTAAAGTTAATAAGCTGATTGGGGTGAACTAGTAGGATTTAAGTCGAACTGTATCGTTAAAATCTACGCAGGCTTGTAACGTAGGATGTTCCTAAAAGATCTTGTTTTTCCTTAAAGCTGCCAAAAGATATACCGAAGCGATACGTTTCACAGTTTCCTTTCAGTTTACTTAGGAAAAGAAAAAATTATGAATCAAATACTCGAGTGCGCATTATGAGTAATTATAAAGGTGCATACTTATTTAATAGAACCATATTAAATTACAGAGCTGTGAAAACTTATATAGGCACTTAAGTTTAACTTGCTAATTGCATAACTATTGTAGGATCAAAGCAGGTCCACAGAATCTAGATTTTTTTTTATACCTCGTGAGCCGACACACAAGCATACGGTCCACCTGATGGTAAGTGGTCACCGCCGCCTATGGACATTTGCAACACCAGAGCATCCCCAATGCGTTGTCGACCCTGAGACGAAGTTGTTTGGTCTCATAAAAGATACAGGGTACTGTAAAAGATTACTCTTATAATGTTACTACCGAAGTGGTCTGTCAGGTCAATTTCAAAAATACAGCAAACACAACTCCCTCTGTTTATATATTTACGGAAAAACAGCAATTCAGTAAGTACTTTATTCCCCACTAGCTGTTCTCTGCGATTTCCCGTACGTTCCCGAGGGATGTTACATTTTCCCGGTATAAAAAGCTTCAGATTACAATAAATCTCTATGCCAAATTCCATCTAGATCCGCTCAGCCGTTCTGGCGTATTTGAATAACAAACATCCCACCAAACTTTCGTGTTTATAATATCGCACCCTTAGTACGATAAGGGCTTAACTCAAAATTTTGCGAAATGGAGTTACGATCATAGAGAGACTAAACAAAGTACGCTCTATCCGATGAATAGTAAAACATAGTCAATTTAATGATAGTGATTTTTTGAGTTAAGCCCCTATCGTTCTGAGTGTGCGATATGTTGTAGTAAGATACCAGGCTAAACACATCACACTTAATTCATACGAATAATTACGGCATTAGATATAACAGAAGCAGCAAACGTGTTTACAATAAGATCTCAATCGATGAATTTAAGCAGGTAGACGGTTGCTTTAACAAAGATATGAACTGAAAGCTCATTGTATCCCTGAGGAACGGTTCCACTACCAACTAAGTAAGGCTAAGTAATGATAACATAGTCACTCCTATGTCATACATATGTACGAGTATGTATGAGAATGTACGAGTATGTACGGTCATGCTACACATAGCCAACTTATAAAAGGCTTAACTAATTGCCTTTGCAAACCGATGAGGGAACCAAAAGTTAACCGACCTACTTTATCTACGTGCTTTTCGTTGATTTTAGCTCGGTTCTATCCCTAGGTAGGATAGAGGCTTAACTCAAAAAAACACTTTTGGCACATCTCTGATTGGGTCACTTTTGCACTGAGCGGGGAGGGTGTGTCCCGGTGTTAAAGATGCTGAAGTATCGGTATGCTTATTCTATCATTAAATTGACTATGTTTTACTATTCATCGGATAGAGCGTACTTTGTTTAGTCTCTCTATGATCGTAACTCCATTTCGCAAAATTTTGAGTTAAGCCCTTATCGTACTGAGGGTGCGAATAATGAAATGTAATATCTTAGAAGCCGCACCGCCTTTTCTTAGAGATAGCTTATCTTACTAACATTTTATACTTCAAGCGCAGGCTAATTAAGAAGTATTCCAGTTTGCACACTAGCCGAGCTCTAAAAGGAATCGTTTTTGAGTTTTTTTCCTATTTGTTGTTCTAGTGAAACAGTCAGTATTTTCTCATAGAAATTAATTACAATTTTAATAAAGCTTGCGATAATTTATTAACTACCATGCCACGAAGACGTTACTACGTACCTACTACTAGACTGACCAAAAAAACAGGCTGTGTCGTAAAGACACGATAGAAGTGAAACTTTTATATTACAGGGAAATATTTTAATTATTCATCAATCACTTTTTAATGACATAGATTGTGTTTATCATTCATTTATTTTTCGGAACGCAAAAAAGTTCCGGATCATTTCAAAGCCCTCCTATAAGGAGTTTCCCTTCAAAGAGAGATCAGGCTTTTAGCCTTACATAGAATACTTAACCTTATTATCACCTCAGCTCACTAGTTGGTGCTATAGATAAACCAAGAATAAAAAGCAATTTGTTTAACATTTTATATATATTCCTGGAGTAAATTAAATTAAATAACAAATTATAATTTGTAACCATATCAAAACAGTTAACAGACAATAGGTTAGGAATTCCAACCAATGAAGACTAGAAAGTTAACAAAAAAGATGACGTAGGCAGGAACGCTTACAATTTTCCATTCGAAGGTTATCGGATTCCTATTTTGCCATGGACAATACCTGTATTGTGTTCGCACTTCGCCCGCACCGTGTGCTGACATGTCAAGAACCTATGTACCTATATCATATGAATGGTAGCTAACGGATGACGCGTTGACTACGCGATGTGGGATAGCATTCTGCAATATGTGAGCCAAGCACTGCACAGTCAGGCACCCACACGTTTTTCTGAACATTACAATACTATTATTACCTTTTATCAAAATATCCATTGTTCATTTAATCATGTCTCGGTATCAAATAGGCTCTGTATTCATTATACTAGGCTTGGCAACATAATATTGGACGTGTTTTGGACCAACAATTCTTTGATGTAGCACCATCATAATATTATTATTTATCCTTTTATCCAGTTTCAGGGCCCTGACACGAAATTTCATTCCATGAAAAATATAAAAGGAACGTCAGTTCATTATATTTTATTAGGTAGTATGAATAAACGTTGGGGTATTGCGTTTAACAAGAGTTGTACTGGGAGACGGAAGGTAAACTAAAGACCATGAAAATTTGTCATGTAAATTTGATGTTGCACTTTTACGAAACTGGGCTCGATTCTGTAAGGAAAATGACACTAGCTCGCGGATGTTTCGTCGCGGCCTCCGTGCTCTGTCTCATTCGCCAACTACGCTCATATTACTAATCACGTGAGACATAAGCTCTCCGAGACCTCGGTGAAGCGGCTCGCAGACGAAGTTTGTATTAACTGAATAAGGGGGCTGATAGGCTCTTGGTTACTGCTTAGGCAGTTAAATATCACAAACATAAGCTAAATTATCTACTCTCATTCGCCAAATAGTCAATAAAAGTATTATTTCACCTTCGAACACGTTTTATATATTTATCACTTTCGATATCCACGAGCCCTATCGCTGAAAGTTGGTATTTATTTTGGATCCGACGTTGTTGGGACGTAGCTACCTGACCGTAAACAAAAGCACATACCAATCGAAACTTAATCCCAAAAAGGGGTTGTGTCAATAGAGATTTGCATGCAAACACTTTGCTGAAGGTAACAGGGTACTTACGATAATTTTCGATAGGTATATTGAACATTTTAAATATATTAATGAAACTTCATGCATTGATTTAAACAGACAAATATTCTGGACATCATAAATAATTATGAAGGTAGCTGTTCTGTTTTATCCTCATCCCATATATATATGATTTTAAATAATAAATCCACGAATATTGGATTTGAGTGAAAAGAAACATTAGTAGATGTGGAGGAAAGTTTGTATAAGAACTCTATTTTTTATTGAAACTGCATGGAAATTTGTAAAATAAAGAAATATGTATTACACCGCTTTTCTAACAACCATGAGTAAATAGGAAGTAAAGTTTTGTGTGTTATTCCATAATTTTACAAGATATGCGGTAGAAAATAAATAATATACGGTAAACACGGCATTATGGGCAGATAATTACGGAACTATCACAGGAAGCAAATGTAACTAAGACTAATATGTGATGCCGAAAATATATTTTATTCGGTACCAGAAGCAATATTCTTACTTCATCTCGAAAAAATCACAACACTCTTTTTGAATCAAAGTTAAGTATACCATTTCAGATTAGATGAGTGTCCATTACGAAATGAACACTACAAAAATACCAGGAATAAAATGTCACTATCCCCTAGTGGCCGCATATATACTGATAAACAAACTGATACGTTCAATTTAGTTCAATTGCTTTTCTCGCTCTACATCAAAATATTTCATTTTAAATCCACTGACCAGAACATCCTGACTGGAATATTTTAATTAATCAAATATTTTTTTTTAAATAATAACAATGCATGGTATGTATCGATGCGCGGCAATCGTAATGATTGCAGTGATTTTCGGAAAGTTCTCGCTATCGATAGAGTAGCAGATTTTACCTATAATACTTTGTAGCCAATATAGCATTGTGAATCTATAAATAACCTCGATAAACCTAGCGAATAAACATCATGTCAATATACACATGCTTCTTTATATCATCAAGAAGCAGCTTCTGCGCCTTTTGTTAAAACCCAGTATTTTTATTCTCTCGGAAAAAAAACAACTTTCACCATCCTTCCGGCAATGTCTCACTGGCCAAACGATAATGCCTCTTTTCCGCATCGAAGGGTATCTTGCCTAATTTTCAATGTATGTATGCCCTCTGATCCACCTGCTTACCTTTTACCTTTGTTTGTCGCCCAATATCCGCGATCGACATAAGCTTCACGTGTCACGCTCTATAGCTCATGTAAATGTTTAATATTGTGCATATGGTTCCTTTGTGAATATCCGTAGCGTTGAGGGTAAGTGAGATGGATTTGGATATTATGGCATTATATTAGTTAAATATATTGAACTTAGGCGTAGATAGATACTATGGGTCATTTATCGTGTCTTGTAATTGTCATTCGCATCGGCTACTTTCCGCATTGCTTTTGTTTTTTCTTTACTTTGACGATAGGCATGGGGTTAACTACAATCTATCCATGGTAAATGATCGTAAGGAATTTGTGGTTCGCCATCAACGCTACCAAGGTAAGTTCTTCGACGTAGGTAGAAACATATTTATTATAATAAACCGTTAAAGGGAACAAAGTAAGCAGCGATTACTTATATAATCTTTAAAACAAAGTCACTATTACTGTCTGTAAATTTATACGTTATTATCTTTTCAACTCCAGAATAGATTTTGATGCGGTTTACACCAATACTTGGAGATTTTTTCGGAATGTGGGTCTAGTAACATTTATATTATCCCACTCAAGCAAAGCCGGACTGAGTTGTTAGTTTAAACATATGAAAAAAATCTAATCACAATAGGGGAAATGGAAAAATCAGAGAGTGTTGTATTTTCTTACATTGAAGTCGAATTTTAAGTATTATAATTAATGCACACGTAATTCCAGATGCTAAGTGCACATGTGTGAGGTGTGAGGAATTCATTCATATACAAAATGGTTCGTTAGCAAAGTGCGAGACACCGAGCGTATACGACGGCTATTTATCGAGAAGAACAAACAAGTCGTTTTCTCGTTTATGTCGGGCCATATTTACCGGCTCGTTATATCCAGTCTTGACTGTCGATTCGTGGCGAGACACTTCCAAACCATCATGACGGAAAAATCTGATACTATTTTTGCCATTGCTTGGGGCACTTAAACGTGATTGAATCAGTAGGTACGAAATAATTCAAATTACGTAGCTAATCGTTTATATAAAAGTATACTTTGGAAATGCAAAAGTAAATAAGTTGCTATCGAAATTCCACAATTTAAGTTCGTAGTACAGTTTTTTCGGGTATTTCAATTCTGTTATGATTAGAGGCCATTAGGGGTGTGAAATTCTAACTGTAAACATATTTTTAAATCATATAAGCTTATATTTTTTTCATAGATTTCTACTCCGTAGATAGATGAAAAGTTAGAGGGTTATCTCCAACTATTGATTTAAATACAAATTTTATTCAGAATCCAGTTTTTCATTTTTGTGACCTATCCCTATTACGCATTCGGGGAGAGCGATACCTCTTTTTTTTCGAAATTCCATTACAACAATTCTTAACGGTTCTACGCAAAAAAGGATGTGACATACGGACAATATAAAACTTCTTTATCTGCCATTTGACTATGGAACCCTGAAAATACTGAGTATACGCTCTCGCATTTATTATAAAAGGAACGCGTAAAAGTTTAATCCAAATCAAGAAAAATAAAATGTTATAATTTTAATCTGCGTAAAGCAGTTACTAAAAGGAATATTAAGGTCAATAAAAAGTTCAAATGTTATTAAGGATTCTGATAGACTCCGACCTCATTAGGTAACTGAGTTTTAATATACCTTATTCATTGAAGTTCTAAACGTTTTGTACTTTTCTAACACTTATTATAAAGAAGTAAAATTATTCCTTAGAGCAAATGAAAATGCTTATCTTTTTTGTAGGTATGGCATTAGAATAATTTTATCGACACTTTTACTTTTTGTAGAGTAGAAGTCCCTTAAAAATACAAAGTCATTTATTCACTTTAAGCTCTAGAGGGGCACTTATGAAGGGCAAAGCTTCTCTAGTTAGTTAACTTAACTTGAGGTTTGCAGAGCTTTTCTTGACTTGATCTTTGTTCCGTCAAACCACTCCTCATTGTACTAAATAAAAAAAAAACATTTAATTAGGCAAAGTTACTGTAGCTTCCAGCGGTTCGGAAGTCAGCCTACAACTGTCAAGAACCAGCAAGAAACTCAGCAAAATTATATTATATTGATATAAATTTAGTTTTAAGCCCTTTTTTTAGTGTCTATATTTACAAATTACTTAATAAAAGAAAATATATATACGAAAATAAATTACTCTAAAATAACTTACAGAATAATGATAATAACAATATAAACAAGAAAATGTCTTTGTGTAGAGAGCACCAATTTCCAGAAAACACTATATTTAATATATATTTAAGAAAGAGCGTCTTACAAGGTATACCTACCATGTAAGACATCATAATATTGTTTTTAAATTTAAGATCAGAGAAAAACGAAAGCGTTTTAAAGTAACAGAGAATAATAATGTACCTATTATATGGTATTTTATCCATATTGAAAATAGGAAAAGAAAACTAAATCACTTTCATTTAATTTGACAAATATTTTGGCTTCATGAAAACAATCCCTACTAATATTATAAACGTAAATGTAATTTTGTTTGTTACACTTTTACGGGAAAACTACTCATGAAACTTTGTACACATATTCTTGGAGGTATTAGAAGTAACATAGGATGCTTTTTGTGCCGGGAAAATGTTACATCCCTCAGGAACGCGGGTAAAACCGCGGGGGGCAGCCAGTTTTATATATAAATCAAATACAAGCAATACCTGTTACATACAAAGTAGCATATGACTGTGACATTACGCCACATGGCTATAGTATTCATAGAAAGTCGTGTCCCACTACAATTTCTGGTCACGAAATTCGTTAATTTTGTCATTACTGTGCTAACAACCTTTTTGTTGGGTTCCAGTATATTGGTTGTTCTAAATAGTGATCCAAATTACCACCTATCTGTCGACTAGCGTGACGATGTAGGTACGCCACGTTTAATTAGTAGATATCGAACATTCTGGATGCAATTAAATTAGTTTTAAATACAGGAGGTATTTATTAATTGATCGTATTGCATATAAAACTAAGTTGAGTATTTATTAAACGGAATCCGTCATGTGCAAGTATGTCTCATTAGGTAACTGAGTTTTAATATACCTTATTCATTGAAGTTCTAAACGTTTTGTACTTTTCTAACACTTATTATAAAGAAGTAAAATTATTCCTTAGAGCAAATGAAAATGCTTATCTTTTTTGTAGGTATGGCATTAGAATAATTTTATCGACACTTTTACTTTTTGTAGAGTAGAAGTCCCTTAAAAATACAAAGTCATTTATTCACTTTAAGCTCTAGAGGGGCACTTATGAAGGGCAAAGCTTCTCTAGTTAGTTAACTTAACTTGAGGTTTGCAGAGCTTTTCTTGACTTGATCTTTGTTCCGTCAAACCACTCCTCATTGTACTAAATAAAAAAAAAACATTTAATTAGGCAAAGTTACTGTAGCTTCCAGCGGTTCGGAAGTCAGCCTACAACTGTCAAGAACCAGCAAGAAACTCAGCAAAATTATATTATATTGATATAAATTTAGTTTTAAGCCCTTTTTTTAGTGTCTATATTTACAAATTACTTAATAAAAGAAAATATATATACGAAAATAAATTACTCTAAAATAACTTACAGAATAATGATAATAACAATATAAACAAGAAAATGTCTTTGTGTAGAGAGCACCAATTTCCAGAAAACACTATATTTAATATATATTTAAGAAAGAGCGTCTTACAAGGTATACCTACCATGTAAGACATCATAATATTGTTTTTAAATTTAAGATCAGAGAAAAACGAAAGCGTTTTAAAGTAACAGAGAATAATAATGTACCTATTATATGGTATTTTATCCATATTGAAAATAGGAAAAGAAAACTAAATCACTTTCATTTAATTTGACAAATATTTTGGCTTCATGAAAACAATCCCTACTAATATTATAAACGTAAATGTAATTTTGTTTGTTACACTTTTACGGGAAAACTACTCATGAAACTTTGTACACATATTCTTGGAGGTATTAGAAGTAACATAGGATGCTTTTTGTGCCGGGAAAATGTTACATCCCTCAGGAACGCGGGTAAAACCGCGGGGGGCAGCCAGTTTTATATATAAATCAAATACAAGCAATACCTGTTACATACAAAGTAGCATATGACTGTGACATTACGCCACATGGCTATAGTATTCATAGAAAGTCGTGTCCCACTACAATTTCTGGTCACGAAATTCGTTAATTTTGTCATTACTGTGCTAACAACCTTTTTGTTGGGTTCCAGTATATTGGTTGTTCTAAATAGTGATCCAAATTACCACCTATCTGTCGACTAGCGTGACGATGTAGGTACGCCACGTTTAATTAGTAGATATCGAACATTCTGGATGCAATTAAATTAGTTTTAAATACAGGAGGTATTTATTAATTGATCGTATTGCATATAAAACTAAGTTGAGTATTTATTAAACGGAATCCGTCATGTGCAAGTATGTCACATTTTTTCCGGTATTTATTTTTATTTGAATTGTACTTTTAAGGAAAACCCTCAAAGAAATAAGAAAGTTCATATGAAACCTCGAATTCTTAAAAAAGATCTTGTCTGTACCTAAGTTGGATACTACCCATAAAGGCAAGTTTCATTGAACAACTTTCATTGTGGTGGAACTTGGAAAGATAAAAGAAAATGTAAATATTAAAATAGATTTTGGAACTATTCTCCTAAATATGGCCATAGGTTCCCAAACTAAGCACCGGATAACTAATATATAACTTATCTGTAATCCATGAACGGCTTTAAATGAAAGGCATCCCGATAGATCTGCAATCTTTCGCGACTATAATTTTAATAACCTCTATTATAATATTTTAATCACGCAGACCGTATTCTAATGTAAATAAGCAAAGGCAAAATAGTTTAGTACCATTGTCTCTTCTGTATGTGAAACGTATTTTTTTTGATGGGGTATAAAAGGTTAGTTTTTTAACATGCAGATCATATATGATTAATGATTATGGTCGAATTACGACCAGTAGGTGAACACTAGTAATACTAATTTCACATCATGCCTGATTCATCAGTAATTCATCATCTAATGAGAATATTATATTACTTCATTTAACGGCTACGCATTCATGCATTTTCAACTCGTTTTACAACACTGATATAAAACTCCGTTGAACGAATTCTATGAATGCAGTTTGGTCGACCCCTTGGAAATTGAATCTTTTGTTCAGGTTTCTAAAGAAAAGGTAATCTCTTGGTGCAATCTCCGGATAATACAGCAAAGAGCCGCAAGCGTAAACTACTCGATGTAATAAAATTAAATGACATCTCAGAATCAAAGTTAACTCTTTGAATACAGAGTACTAGATAATAAAACAACTGGGTGAGACACAGTCTATGAGTGTGCTATTGTTAAGATTGTGGTTAGTTATTCTGTAAGGTAATTTTTTACATTCAAATATAGAACGCGAAAGTGTTTTTTTATGTTTTGGCAGGCAAACGAGCAGACGTATCGCCTGATGGTAAGCGACCGCCGGCCATGGACACCCGCAACACCAGAGGAGCCGAAAGTGCGTTGCCGGCCTTTTAAAAAGGAGTATAACTCCCTTTTGAAGATACGAGATTATATAACAATTATTGAATAACAACCATAGGGTTTTATTTGTGTGAACATGTATATAGAAACTAGCGTTCGCTCTACGGTTTCACTCGAGTTTCCAGGATAAAAGGTAACCTATGGCCTTCTCCCAACTGTTAGCTAAAACGGTTCAAAGGATCACATCGAAAACAAAATTTCAAATAAATTGCTTTTTTCGTACATGTGATGGTAAATTCTCGGAAATGCCATTTCATTATGTACATCCCATACCAAGCAATATATAATACTAGCTGTCCCCCGCGGTTTCACCCGCGTTCCCAAGGGATGTAACATTTTCCCGGCACAAAATTATCCTATGTTACTTCTAATACCTCCAAGAATATGTGTACAAAGTTTCATGATGATAGGTTAAGTACTTTTCGCGTGGAAGCGTAACAAACAAACTTACATTCACATTTGTAATGTTAGTAGGGATTAATAGCAAACCTTTTACTGTTTTTACACAAAGTTACGAGACACTCGTCCGAGGCATTTCTTTCGTACAACCTTTATCACCCCTTTCTACCCACTCGGGGGTCGTTATAGAAAAATGTTTGAAATCATATTTCCTTATCCACACTAAAACAATACGTATTTACACCAAATTTCTACAAAATCATACGAACTGTATTTCCTGTAGGCTGAATTTCGGAAAATCCCTTAGTGCAGAGTACCAAGTCCAAATCTGTATACTTATGTATTTGTATATAGGGGCTTAGGCTGTGTTTTAGGTATATAATACCTGTAGGTTGTATTTTCAAGTGGACGTGTATAGCTAAATCCGAAACAATTAGGACTACCGATACCTAACTACTCAAAGGCGATACCCGATTTTTATGAAAAGTAAAACTGAATAAATTGTTTTTTTTTTAATCTATATGCCTTGCCGGGCATCGTGCTGCTGTTTTCATATAGCATCATTCATACAGTATTATAACACCATTTGATAGCGTCACTAATTAGTATATAATTATGGGAAATAATAACACACGTAAACTTACAAACGATTGAAAATCTATAAATTGATTCACATTATTCGTATTTTTCTTTGAAATATTTTTTTATTTGACCGCGAAAGATAATAAAAACATGAAATAATGTTGTAAATATAAATTGAGCATTATTTAGAATGAGATATTGGTAATGTATGATTCAAAGACATTACTTTAAAATATGAATCAATTTATAAAATTCAACATTTTCCTTGATTTCGTCGTATTTCATTACTTCCTAGACGTAGATCCATATTAGCAACACAATCGGATGGTCTAATGAACGCTAATGATGCAGAATGTTTTTATTTTTCAAAATTAACCGGTTCAATTTCTGGCAGGTCCAATGCAATTTAATTTTTCATCTAAATCGAGCCAGAGAGTCCTTTGAGTATTTTTCGCGATTCCTCATAGTTTCGGGTTTGGCAATCCACGCCTACGGGAAAATTTGAACCTGTATATATATATATAGTTTTACAGATACACCATATCGGACAAATTTATTGTCAAATTTATTATAAAACAGGATGATAAATTAATTAAATATCAAATTGTTTTGTATTGTTAGCAATCGACAATAATTTCTTTTCAACATACATAATATGTGCCACTTGCATTCCGACCCGACGGATGGCAGCCGTTTCTGACTTGACAGAGGCCTCAGTCAACTCGTGAATAAAAGAACACAATTCAATGTATAAATAATTCTGGAAGAAATTGAATAAATTTCGAGCTCCGACGCGGGCTAAGTATATTTTTGTCAAAAAGTTTCTTATACCTATCAAATTGAAGGGACATTAAAAATCTGCCATATCAAACTTCTTTGTCGTTCCGAGAAAGTTGAGTATCGTTACTAAATTATTGCGTCTCTTATTACTTATGCAAAAATAAACTTCAATGGCTTGTTTGCTACGTTACAGTCCCATACTAACTGTCAGGAACACGAGAGCTTGAAGGGTCTTGTAACAGTTTGTTACGTATAAATGTGCAGCACAGTTAGAATTTGATATTTTATGTAAGCATTAAAACGTTAGTAAAATTGTTAAGCTATTTATAGAACGGGCTGCACTCAGCTGGGAGAGAGCTCAGTTAACGGCAGATTGAATCATAAAGCAAGATTGACGTCAGCGCGTTGCTCCACTGTATTGACTTTCAGGAAAAATGTTAGCGAAAGTGCCCATAAGATAACACGTAGATTTCCCAGAATTAATGAATGAATTCGGGGTTTTATAAAAAATAATACCTGTAGGTACCTAACCTTATTCGAATTCGAATAAATTAGTTCGCAATAAAGTTTCCATGATATACCATAGCATCGACTCCCCGCGATCCTACAGATATTTTTTCCTGTTTTACACTTGCCAAATTCGCTGCAAAATATTGGCTTAAATTACCATAAAAAAATATTATATTAACTGTCTAAGTATCATGATAATTTCATTCAATAACATAAAGATGAGTCGCGTCAGCGTCTGTTTTTGGTTTCCAAAATCCCTTTACTACTTACAGATTTTTTTTTTCGGATCGTAAGATTATCGAAAAAATTTCACTGGCCTATTTATCTCCTTTCAAACTGTTCTTAAAGACAACAATTTACACTGCAATAAGTCAACATTGTTCACGATTGTAACGCACTGGACTCCGATTCTCAAGTGTTCAATATTTATATAAAAACAAATGAACTTCAACATTTCCGCCATGTTTACTTTTTTAATTTTTTTTATTTGAGCCTAACAAGTTGACTCCACCCTGCCTGATCTGAAGTAGCTATGGAGTCCAAAAATGAGACCCATCGGCGAGGTGCCGAAGTCACAATGAATAGCCTGAAATCTCAGTTACATACTCGATCTTTTTTTTGACGAACTCTGCACTTGGAGCTCTACTACTCTAAAATATCTCACATAATAAGGTTAATGTATAAATAAACTCTTTCATTTCATGCAAACATGTCTACCCAGTAGGTAAACCTAACTAACTTGATACAATGTTTACTTTAACGGTTTCCTGGAATATACTCAAAATGACTTATTAAACTTGGTTGTACCAATATACCGTGAGTAAATAACGAGCTCTTTACTCCATAAAAAAATAATTCAAACACAAAGGTAGTTTGCCCTTTGACCGCGCCAGCTTTCGATAGACTACAACTGAAATTGGGCTCACTACAAACGTCAAAGGTTTAAATATAGGCAGCTTCACAAACTACAAATTCAGTTGAAGTTAAATGATACCGACGTACATACCTACTTTGGATCTACCAAAAACGGTCTAATATATGTATTTATTATTTAATCGAATGAAAAAGGTCATATGTTAAACCTGTATACTATTAGAGTAGTAGAGCTCTTAGTGCAGAGTTCGTCCGGGGAAGTACTACCACCTTACCCATTAGTGCCGTGAAGCAGTAGTGCACTTGTATTACTGTGTTTCTGTTAGAAAGGTAAGGGGGCCGGTGAAATTACAGGCACATGAGGCTTCACAACTTCACGTCTCAGGGTCGACAACGCATTGGCGATGCCCCTAGTGTTGCAAATGTCCATAGGCGGCGGTGACTACTTAACATCAGGTGGACCGTCTGCTTGTCTGTCGGCCCAAGTGGTATAAAAACAAATTAAAAAAAACACACATCAAAGTACATCATATTAAACGAAGAATGTTTTTTGAGAAAACGCTTTATATTAGAAAAAGTCAGAAAGTTTTTTAAACGAAATTGATCTCTACGGGTTCAAAATGGGCCAACACCTGACCATAGACCTAGGCACTCCAAAAGAGTTATTATGAGTACTACTCCGACTACGACGAGAAGATAGCCCGCTTGCCATGAAGATATCAAGTTTAGAGGTATCTCTCATTTATTCGCATAAAACGTTTGTGAGCCAAAGAAAAAGATAAGAAGACCGCTTCTAAACAACGAAAGAAATAACAGAAGGAACTAGAAACTGGATAGAATAATAACATGTATATCATGTTTGAAATACTGTTTGTTATCTTCGAGCTTCTTATGTGTTCAGTCAGATATGTGGTAATTTGTATCCTTCCTGATAAATAATTTCCTTTATTCATTTCCTCATTATTATTCTTTCGGCACCCTCGGTACAAGCAGATGTATAATAAATAAGAGCGTTTATTAAGTATTATTTATTATATTCAACCCCATAGTATCGAACTCGTTGGAATAAAGAATTTAATTTTATTAGCATAAAACTTCATTTCCAACGTCATTACTATTACAACTGCTATGTTGAAATTTTACTAAGATAACAATGTTGACTAGCAAACACCATTCAAACAATACCCACAAAATAAGTTATAGATAAGGATTTGATTGAACTGAAATGAAGAAGAAAATAAATACCTATATATTTCCAAGTTCAATCGATTTATGAAATGGACAAACTGCTACAAAATTTACATTTACGTATGAATTCATGGCAAGAGAAAATGTCGAGTTGAATTCGGATATGAAGCTGTGGAGGCATTAACCCCTCTAGCTCTCAAGTGCAGCTGCCGGAACACACCGAAATCCCCAAAGGTTCACTGAGATAACAGAACTACAAAGAATTTACCTACTTGACAAGATAATCTTGAGATTTTGGTAGTAAGCGGATACCATTATGATTTATATAGCTGTCCCGCGCGGTCTGACCCGCATTCCCGAGGGATGTCAAATTTTCCCAGGATAAAAAGTAGCCTCTATGCCCTTCTAGAATATGCTCTATGTATGTGCTAAGTTTCATACAAATCTGTCCAGTAGTTTTTGCGTGAAAGAGTAACAAACATCCTTTCATACATTCGCATTTATAATATTAGTAGGATGTTACTACTAACCTTGCTGAGTTTCTTGCCGGTTCTTCTCAGTTGAAGGCTGACTTCCGAACCGGTAGTAGCTTCAGTAACTTTAAATTTGACCTTCATAAGTGCCTTCTGAAGGCCTAAACTGAATAAATGGTTTTGAATTTTGAATTTTTGAATTTTGAACCTCTTTTGCAAATAGATATAGGCATATTATATAAACTGCACTTGTATTTTACAGAACACCGGTAGATTTATGTAAACAGATAATCTCATCATGGATTCTCGGGCAGAAGATAGATACATAAGTACTTTCAATATTGTACAGACATGACGGCTGGCTGACATAATGGACAGTAAACAATAGCACGAGTTGCAATCACACAGATTGATCAGACTTCAAGGCAACACAATAATATCACTGATCTGTGAAATAGTTATACAATTCTATAGTTATATACAAGTATGTATATTTGGTTTATATAATAAAATAATACAGCTAATGGATTAAAAAAGACATAGTTAATGCCTCAGTATGTGTTATACCTATTTTAACGTTAATCTAGTTGGATATACGGTTGTAAAACTATAAAGAAGGACGCAAAATACACAGGAATTATCTGCAATAAAACTTATCATGGCCTCCCAAAAAAATTGTTGGTATTTGGGTTTCACGCGCCAAAAGCAACAAGATAACACATTCATTTAAAGTCGTAAAACTAGGCAATGAGATTGCACATTATGTTCTTTAGTGGCGAATTAGAAAATAAACATGATGCTTCTAATTAGCAGATTTGTAATAGTCTATTTTTCGAAGGATCTCCGACTCTATCTTCCTTTGTCTGATGGTATATTTTTACATGTTTTGTAATGGACATGGCATAATGTCCGTTTCTAGTTTCAGGGACTTTTTACAACTTTAATGATGTATGATGCCCGATAGCTTTCTTTTGTATCTTTCGAGACCCCGAAACAAACTATTTTATAGTAAAAGTGTATCAAGATAAATATAGCGAAGTAGCTGACAGGATTGCGTGTTTTATAAAGATTCAACCCAAAAGAACTTTCTATACTTAAAGTTTACTACGCATTCACACCTAATAAAAATTCCGACTCGACTTCTTCACGCGTGAGATGAAAAATGTTACTAAATCGACTACTACGAGGACCGAATAATAATAGTTTTTATGTGGAAGTATCAATAACTTCTCGGGCAAAGTTTGATCATCTACTAACTATAATAAAAAAAACTTTCTAGAGAGAATTTATAACACAAACCTAGAGGAAAATATCACATAGTAATTTGGAGGTTAATATTGTAATAAAATATATAAATCTATAATACTCGAAGTGGTAGGCAGAGCTGTCATTATTAGACCAACATTCCGCCTATTCATTTTCGTCATCCCAACGTGACTTCTGTTAACCATTGATGGTACAAACCCAATGCCATGCCAATGCCGATGGCCAAACACTGATTTGAATGACAGTATAATCTTGCGAATCTGTGAAAGTCTTTTGCTGACTTCCAAAAATCTGGCAACAATGTTCACATACCTACTACGCTTATTATTTTAGACGCAGGAAAACCGTACTCATACCGTCATAGTAAACCCTTCCAATAACTACAAAACACACACAAACTGTAAAATATTTTACTAACGAAGTACAACGTTGTTACCCACGCCTCTCCACAATGACTGATGGTAAACAAACATGCCTCGGAAAACATCATAACTGTTGTATTTCCATGCCGTCATCTCAGCCCAGGAATAGCTCTGCTTGGTTTTGTAACCTTGCTGACTTCGGATACGATACATCATGTAATAATAGGTTTTTTTTAATTTTCATCAAAACAAAATGTATTCGTAATATAATAAAAAAAAAACACGAAGCTCATTACCCGATACCAGGGATAAATAAATTGAGACCTATTCGCATACCTACTATAGGCAGGTGTTTGGATGTATAGTAACGTAACACTGAGGTGCTACTTTCATTTCCCGACCATCCACGGCTTACTAATGAAGGCTGAAAAAAATATTCACTGCAGACTGCACTGCTGAAGTATTTAATTTGTGGCGCTTTTCCTCTTCCACAACCGACGGGGTTCATTTTTTATGAGGAACACAGTAATTTTTGGTAGAGTAAAAAATATTAATGAAAGCAAACTTATACAGCCGTATACTAGGAGCATCGCCAATGCGTTGTCGACCCTGAGACGTGAAGTTGTGAAGCCTCATGTGCCTGTAATTTCACCGGCCCCCTTACCTTTCTAACCGAAACACAGTAATACAATTGCACTACTGCTTCACGGCGGAAATGGGTGAGGTGGTAGTACTTCCCTGGACGAACTCTGCACTAAGAGCTCTACTACTCTAAAAATACTATTCGGAATAAATATTTTTTTTTTAACAAATATTAAAAAATGCCTACATATATATGCATTTATCGCTCGTATTCATTAACACCTAATATAAACCAGTTTTACTGTCTACGGAGCGTCGCAGGTCATAACGATATTTACCATATATGTACATACATAGCTTGCAAATCTATATCTATACAAATTTTATATTATAAAGAGGAAAGATTCGTATGTTTGTTACTTTTTCACACAAAATCTACTAAACGGATTTGGATGAAACTTGGCACATAGATAGAGCATATCCTGGAATAACATATAGGCTACTTTTTATCCCGAGAAAATGTGATATCCCTCGGTAACGCGGGTAAAACCGCGGGGGACAGCTACTAAAAAAAATAACTCTTACTTTAGTTTCATACTAAATTCAGCATAGATTTTCAAAGGGCACGCTCACAATCACAAACTAATTAAAAGGTCAACGGCAATTAAACTGTAATGACGAACTAGGTAAGCAATCTGCGCTGTATGTAACCAAGTGGGTAGTTGTGATCAGCTGAATATCTATTTTGAATTTCATGTTATTATGAGCTCATACGATATGTTATTATTGAATATTATAGGTATTTCCTATAAATAAATCAAAGGGTGTTTCATTATGAATTGAAGCAATACGTTTTATCAATTATCTATTTTTGAATTTGGTTATCTAAGAAATGGTTCTTGTCTGTCTATATTATAGGTACTATCTTATCTAAAAAAGTCTGCGTTCAAATGTTTGATAACACTCCTTCCTCGACTTCCCTCGCTTTTCCTCGGCTTTCTTTGTTTCGACTGACTACTAATTGACTACTAAATATTATAATATAGTCATTATACGGAAAATATTATGATAGGATGATTACAACTTTAAGATTCAGGTGCTGGATAAGAATGGAAGAAAAAACCTTTTTCGTAATAAAATAAAAGCGAATAAAACGTTGTTATATTTTTTGCCTCATTATATCCATTTTCGTTGTAAATAATATTTTTAAGTCATAAAATATATGTTGAAAGCGCGTGTTGATGCAATAACAGCACGTTTTTAGTTTTACGTAGGTAAATATTTAGTTAAAACGTTGCTCGTATTCTTTCCGGTGAAATTGTGAGTTATATTGAGGTTTATAGTCGCTTAGTTGTAAAACGTATCAGCAGCACATGTGCGATACTAAACTCGAAATAACTATAGTAACGTCAGCCTATTGTTATCCGATTATTACTGTACGCTTCGGCTTCATTATAATATTAAGTAATAAATCTGTTACAATCTGGCGAATATGTAACAACTGATTATAAGATTTATTATACTAAATTTATTGTAACTACTGTATTGTAGGCTGTAAATGGAATTATCCATAACCATACACACCTAAATACCATGTATTTAAAGCTCCATAATTCAATAATGGTGGCTCCATAGATGAAAGTCATGAACTTTAGTGAGACAAAGCCTAACATGATTGAATGATTACAAGGGCTTGTTCCATTTACTTTGTGTGCTTACTCGAGTAGGACTCCGATTGAACCAGCACTCAGCCGAAACTGTGTGACCCGGAATTGTTTGACTTTAGTGGAGGTGTCATTTAAACGGTTTTGTCAACCCTTTGAGGATTAAAAAAACATTTGCAATTTTCATTATTATGAATTCTGTCATTACGCATATAAAGTGTATGTGAAAACTTTAAGAAACCCGAAGAAAAATTAACGTATACATCCTGTAATAATTTATTAATGGAAACATAAAATAATATTGAATCATAGTGGCAGTAATAAATATTTTACTTTAAACATGTATATAAATATATTTAATCAGATCACTTACCTGTACTCGTGGTGATGCCAATGTGGTAATGCCGACGGTCAGCCGGCAGAAGCAGCCGCGTGGTGACCACCACACATGGTGCTCGCTGGTGAACCAAGGTACGTGCTTCAAACTTGACACTCACTTATAAATGTATTTATTAGTCGATTTAAAATAAGAATAAAGTTATTGTTTTAAACTGTCGATGGTAGCTAAGAAGATACGCGAACGCGGTACGCGAACTATGTTTACGATAGTCGGGCGAGTGGAGAAGCGCCAGTTCCCGATGGCGGCGTGAACCCACTGGGCTGATGCCGAGAGGCCGACTGTCGCTGGCGCCCGTACGCGTGCTGGGCTTGGGCGGGCGGCCGCGCCCCCGCCGCCCTCGGTCCGCACCCAATGCCTAAAATTCCTCACATTCCGTCCAACACTTTTAAGTACGGCTAAGTGTTTATCGAAGCTCGTGCGATCGCGTTGAAAGATGTCTAATCGCACTCAACACCGATACTGACGTAGGTACCTACTTCACGAGAACGTTTATTACGATTGCTCCAAATATTTAGTAGAGCTGGTGATATTGTATTGATCATAATATATAATACTTAAAACGTAAGTTCAATCGAAATAAATGATAAACAAAACGTTTATAAATATAAAGTGTGCTTGTTTGACTATTCTCATACGTTTTTCCAATAAATAACTAAGTAAATCTAACAAGAAATAAAATGCAAAACATAGCTTAGTTTCATTTTAATTTTGGCGTATGTATACGAATATTGAGAAATGTTGAAATTTGAATAAAATATCAAACGTAAAGGATTCAGCAGTTTTGCTCAACAACAGGTTCCTTTATTTTGTGTTGTACTGAAATATCGGTCACGCACGTTATTATCATTGTAGTTAAACGTAATTGTTGTAATTAATTATACTTAATCTTATTTATCTATGACGTCATCGATAAACGTGAGCAAACATATTATATACAAATGGCTTATTAAACCAAATATTATTTTAAATATTTTTTTTAAAAAGTCGTTTCAAAATATAAATAATGTAGAAACAGTAGTCGGGAGCATTCCTTAAAATCAGTAAATTAAGATTCCAAGAACAAATTTCAACAATACTCAAATTAACGCCTTGTACATATTGAACGTTTGCCAAATCAGAGAAGGACCATTAAAATACCCGCATCCACCGTGTTACAATTTTAACTAAATTAAGAATAAGGTTATAGAAAGAGCTACTAAAACTAGGTACCTCTACTTAGTTTTGCAACTGCATTATATATTTACGCTTTCATGTAGTTTAACCCCGTCACTACGCAACCTCTCTGAGTTAATAACTAATTCGCCAAGTCTACCTAAATGGGGTGGTGCAGTCAGTTGCGGCTGGAAAGATTGATCGATTATTGAGCTAACCAAATTTGGCCATGGAAGTTTATGTATACCTATGGGTGACAGTTTACGCTTGGCCAGATAGAGGATAAGATAATTATAGACGAATGAGGAAAAACGGATAAATAACGATTTAGATAAAAGTTGAGACAAAAATATATTGCGTGCAGTAACTTCAGAGAATATTAATATTTAGAACCCCTGAAGGGTTGACATTTTGGTGGTAGGAAGTTGTAGGGTCACCGGCACTTTTGCAGGGTTTATATAAAATGCTTAATAATACTATATCTCGAGAAAGGAGACGAAAGTCCTTTTGAAATTATATCGCTTCTGCTCCACGTCTTCAAGTAGCTAAGGAGAGGCGATTTAAATTGTTTGACTCAAAATCTTGACGGTTTTCAACCGCTAGAGTAGCTTACTCGGCTTTATCGGCTTCGAGAAGATTTTATTATAGTAGACCACAAGTTGAAGTGGCAGTAGACTGGCCATATATCTGGCTCTGTCCGATAGCCAAATAAGTTAGATATGTTGCGAAATATGGGATGTGGTGGTGCAGATTGTGATAGATGTTTGAATCATTTCCATATTTTTTTATATTGCACGCGAAGGACGATAGAACTCAATTACTTAAATCTTACTTCTATAATTAAGTCACGACTACATTTTAGCAAACTATAGCACTTAAATTTATTAATTACAATAAGAATGTGCAATAAAGGCTCGTTCATTCACTTTATGAAAAAAGTCCGACCATAAGGACATTTTGATACGAATTCTAAAAGTAAATTTTAACAAATTCCTTCAAAATAGGCAACATTTTCAAAACTGCTAACCGATCCTTCAAACAATTTTAATTTTACGCATAATTTAACAACTCATTAGCAATTAAAATTACCTGTAGGCCGGGCGACAGCATAAATTTATCCCCATTACAAAGAATTTTTCACATTTTTCGTTGTTTTTATTTCTCGAAATATGTACATACTAATAAGTTATACAAACCTTAAATATTTAGGAAAAAGAAAATTAAGTCAATAGTCTGTTAATATTTATTTTAAGTACGTTAGGTACGTTAAAAATTGTTATTATTCGAAAGTTTGGAAAATTACACCTTATTGTAATCATGTTATGATTACAATTTAAAAATTACCTTGCTAACTTTTATTATTAAGTATTTAATACTTATCTTATAATTTATACTTCACCAATTTGCCTATTTTATGCGTACTAAGCTCTAAACTTTGAATATGTATGCATAATAATAACCTATAAAATTTTATGAACAGCTGAAACGATTAGTATCCGATAATCAGTGGATATCTACTATAATAGACACATTATGATTTTGTCATAACCATATCCCTAACAGCAATCTATTCAGTGTCTAATGTAACAACGAAATAAGCTGCTTAATGTAAGCAATTTGTAAAGCATTAGGTTGTTTTTTTCTATCACCTTTTTAATTATTTTTTTTCTTTGACTTTATTGGGTTGTGAAATTTTATTATTACACGCTTTATATTAGCTTCGCCTGTATGTATGTATGTATGTAACCGACCCCTTTGAGCTCGATTTTGTCCTACTTTGAATGATCAGAGTTAATTCAAACTTTGCACACCTGTCAAAGACCGATGACATTGGAATAATCCGATCAAAGCATCCGATTATCCTAATTAGATTCGCCAGGATTATTTTTTAAGATATTTTTTGGTTCTCTTGTCTTTCTTTAATGCATGCGGCCGTCACCTGTAATTGGGACACCATTCATGATTAACATTTTTTAATGTATTGGTGTGTGTCTTGTTGGTAATCTGAATAAATAACAAAAATAAAGTCAATCTGTTTACTAAAAATTCAATTAACCGAAATAACCTATTGTGGATATATAATATATCGACATTGTACTAGAATACGCAACATGACTTACAAGGCTTACACTAATAATATTATGTTGATGAAGCTAATTACAGACGGATAAGGAGAAATGGAATGTAGGTGGTGTGTGCAAGATATAGTGGAGTTTATGGGTCAAATAATATTTATTTATAGTTTCTAAATAATAATATTTTTATCTATATTGTCATTTATGAGTGCTCACTTGCACTTTCATCGCATTTGTCTTGGTATTCATTTCTAGTTTTGTTTTTCTGTATACATATGTTTTGAGTTACCACCCAGCTCTATATGTATTATTACTTATTATGTTACCACAACCTTTTGGTTGTAATTTGTATTGTGTGTCCTAAATAAATAAATAAATAGGTGACTTCCTGCGCAATTGTAACTTTTTATTGCTGTTTTAATTACCTCTATGATTGGTATTTTTTTATGATTTCCACATAATACCTACTTCACCCTCTTCATAGCTAATAGCTTCGAAGAAACTGCTACATTCGTAGACAGGTGTAGCAATAAGCTTCGGTTCGTAGACGCTACAAGCGCTACAGTGAAATGAAAAGGTCTCTACAAAATCTCTACAGCGGTCTCTCGCTAAAGCAAATCTTACGAGCGTAATGTTCTCGTTGCACTTTTGAACCGGGCCAACATGACACTGCACATAGCAGGTGTTAATTAACTTTGAATAATTTTGAATTTGTAAAATGTTCCATTGCCATTTTGTTCTGTTATTTTACTGTAAGTAAGAAATTTTACAGAACCAGCCCGGTGAAAATGAATAATAAAGTTAAAAATACATGCGAGACACCTTTTAACAGGTACTACAGAAAGCGAACATGTACGAATAAGTCCGAATATAGACTTCTATTTATCTTAAATTCTTTATCTAACTTAACACGTTACAGTAAAAGATACATACAAATGTTTTTAAGTTCATTACATTTACAGTTGCAATTACAATATATTATTATAGTATAATAATAAATAAATAAATAATAAAAATGCGTTTATTTCATCTCCACAAATTACAACACTAGGTATACAAAAATTGAGCAGAGTTTTACAATTGGTAGTTCTAGGTAGTAGGTACTTATTTTTAGCATTTCTGAAAACCATGACAAATTTGATCTGTAATTTGTGGGAGATCTGGAGTCTAAACTAAGCCTAGGCCTGTATTTTAGCACTCCAGGCCCCCCAAAACTCTTAATGTCACAAATTGTCAAGTAAGTAGTTAGATAAATAGTAAATAAATGAATAATGTGTAATAATAGTAATAAGTGTTGTGTATTTGTGTCTATATGTGTGTGTGTGTGTGTGTGTGTGAGTGTGTATGTGTCTGTGTATGTGTATGTGTATGTGTATGTGTATGTGTATGTGTATGTGTATGTGTATGTGTATGTGTATGTGTATGTGTATGTGTATGTGTATGTGTGTGTGTATGTGTGTGTGTGTGGGTGCGTGTGGGTGCGCGCGACTGTTTTTATATTATGTTTCCTGCTAAATTACGTGTTCAATGATTTTTTCAGTATCAGTATAGTCCAAGTCTAGTAACCATTCCTTGAGTTTCTTTTTACATTCGACTTTTAGGGAATCTGCGATGGTGAGTATTTTATTTATCTTATTATAGAGCATGTTTCCTCGGTATAGAAAAAATCTTTGAGCGAAAGCAGTGTTCACGATAGTAGGCTCACAGACTGCGAAATTCCTTCTAGTATGGGCTATGCGATTTTTTCTTGCTTCGGGAATATTACTATGTTTGAGGAGTACGGATAACATTATGTAAAGTTGGCGTACAGTTAACACTCGAGTTTCTTCATAAAGTTTTGAAGTGGGGTATAATCGAGCCTTCGAATGACTCACTTTTAGTATCATCCTCTGAGCTCTTTCAAGGGTTATCAATTTAGACTTACAAGCACCACCCCATGTGGTGAGGCAATAGGATATGATGGATTGCACCAAAGCCTCATAAACCATCTTCATAGTCTGCTTCTCTGCCACATCACGAAGGTCCCTAAAAATGTATGCAAGTTTGCGTATTCTTTGGGATAGCGATTTTATATGGTTCTCAAAAGTCAAATTGGCATCGATTTCGATTCCTAGGTATTTAATACATTTAGTGGGACTAATATTGGGGCACTTACAGTTGGGCATAGGGGGAAAATTACATCTATGAGCAAAGATAGCGTGTGAGGAATTTATTGTAGCGTTCAGTCGATTTTGGATTGAAAATAGTAGGTAATTGGTTTTAGTTTCATTTAAGGTGAGGAGATTAGAAGACAGCCAGTGACACACTGTATTAAATCCATTTTGAGCAATATCAAAAAGTTCATTAGTAGAGTGTGCAAAAAAGGTTAACGCGGTGTCATCTGCGTAAGCAGAGATGCGACAATTTCTAATGTTGAGGTTACAAAGCTCATTAATGTAGCAGAGAAACAGGCTGGGTCCCAAAATACTGCCCTGAGGCACTCCAAATTCGACCGGCAGTTCTTCACTAATGTGATTACTAATTTTTACGCATTGTATTCGATTTTTTAGGTAATCCTTTAATAATGCCAGTGGGATACCTCTGATGCCCAGGTCCTCAAGTTTTTGCACAAGACGAAGAACAGAAACAGCGTCAAAGGCCTTCGCGAGGTCTAGAAATATTGTTAAACACTTATTTTTAGTATCCAATTTATTCACTAGAAGTTATAGTATAGTACTGTACTATCTATTATATTATTATGTAATATTGTTGTATTGTAGAATGACTATAGTGTCACCTAGTTACTTAGATATGTTTAAATCCTGGCAACATTCTGAACATTTGCACAAAAAAAAACGATATTTTGTAGTTAGGTACCTTTTTAGGTTGGCGTAATCTTTTCACATAATATTTTGGGACAAAGAATAGCACCTTTGACCGTAATATGCAGTAAAATGGAGCATACAACTAAACGGTGCAAACGTTTTCAAGTTAGAATGATTGGTCGCCATTACGATCAAGTACTTATATGTAGATGTATAAAAAAACCGTAGATCGCATCCACATATACATCCGCACATCCTCATGTTTATAGCTATGTATGTTATCTATTTACTGAACCATCCCATTAACCAGCAAACAATGTTTTGTGCTGACTTTGGTACCACTTACCTGAAAAGATAAAAGTAAATATTTTATACGCATCTAATTACACAGTACGAACAATGTCATATATGTAATAAACAACACAATCAATTTGTTTGCGTTTTTATGTTTAAAACTGTTCAATTGTACACACAAACACACAAACTGTTGATTTAGTCGTAATCGGATAAACATTTATAGACATGATGACTAACAACAGACGTGTTTCATTACAGATGCTCGCTTTGATAAACCAGCAGTTTCATTTAACAACAACTTGGGATTAACTACTATTTATTTACTGTAGCTTCTGCCTGGCAACTTTACCCGGGTTCCAAGAGATCTTATGATTTCCTGGTACATATCTCGAAGGTACAGTCAGTAACATAGGTAGCTGCACATCTCCAAACAAACCAACAGTACGCTACAACTATCCACAATGTGCTCAAATAAAGTTAACAGGTTTATTATGTAAATATAAATCTACAAAAACGTACACTAAAAAAAATCTACTTAATGGATTAGTTTTGTTGTTGGTAGATTTGTTTAGCTACGTATGTTGCTCACCGTACGTGGTACGTAATTTTTTTAAATATTATTTTCGTGTATTTCTTTGTTTGCAACACCAAGATGGCATATCAAAAGTTAAAAGTTAACTGTCAACTATTTATAGTTATAAGACGTCACTGCACATAGCTTAAACAAGCACAGCGCTAAGAGAAAATACTGAAGCTTATAGAGAAAACTTAGACGGCTAATGAGAGTCTTCCAGTTCACGAGCTATAATCGATCGAAAATAATTATTTCCGCCAACGAAATTTGGTATCTAAGCCAAGCCAATTTATATACTTAAATATCAAATCAAGATTATGTAAGAACTCACTCTAATACATTTTTATATATCAAATTGAATAGTTCACCTTATCATAGTACTAAACAGCGTCCATAATTTAAATGCCGGTACATATACTAATGTCATACTAGGCTACATACCTCGTTAGTCCGCGCTTTCGACAAACATGACCCATGTGTGTGGATGTTGATGTGTTCTGTACCATATTTATAATATTGCTTGTGGTCACATTTCAAGCACTAGGTATTCATGAATCACCTGAATGAATAAATGATGCTAGCTTTTATTACTCAAGATGTGTATAGTGGGTACACTACGTCAAAGCATGATAAAGACAAGGATACTGGATAGTGTCTACAGTGACGTCACAGGCACCGCGTCGCCTGCAGGCGAGTTGAGTGCGAGTAGGATAACTCACGTTTCTCGTATGACGTCACTCGGAAAATGAACACGGCAGCCCAGTTTGGGGTCAATGGCCAATCTACAAAATAGAAAAATCCAATTCAAACTGGTTATAGCACTCTATAAGTGCATTTTCCAATCTCCATATTAACATTTATTTTATTACAATTTCAAACTTAGGTAGATATTTGTTCAAGAAAAAAGGTGCTACCCAGTTATTAAAATATGTACAACTAACATTCGGTATTAAGAGAACTACAAGCTATACCACTCAATGACAAATGGATACCTACTAATTTGTAATTAGCTTAGGTAGTTAGCTCAATCAAACATTTAAAAATGGGAATAAAATTACCCTATGGGTTTACCTAACTATAAACTATATAAAGCCACCTACCCATCATCTCCGTTCTGATTAGCCACGTCAGCGGCTTCAGAACATGCGTCAGTTTCATCCTCTACACCGTTACAATTTTCCACAACCACTTCTGGAACAGCACTCATATCTACTCCACTTCACAGCGCCCGGTAACAATTCATCCGACCGAGGCTCGACGAACCGATACCGCGGACTGCCATACTTTGCCCTTGGTAAAAGATTACCATTCCTACAAGTACCATTTATTAAATTAACCGAAGTTAACTTGCAGACAACATGAAGCATATAAGCATGCGCAGTCGATAGCAAACGGGTCACGAACGCATACTTAGGGCTTCAGCTAAGTAATCCCTTTAAAGAGTAGTTTAGGTACCTGTTTCTAAGTAGAGGAATGTAAATGATGTTATGAGAACGCCCGTCACCAGTATACTTAATCAATGTAAGCACTCATTAACGTCAATATATTGGTTGCTTGGCATATTTCGATACAATCAACATAATGTTTATAGTAACCTAAATTATAACTATTACATCGTATCTATAGAGTATCTCACGTTTCCTCGGGAAAAAAAATCCTTTAATCCAAATATTTTCCATCTATATGTCAAATTTAATTCAAATCCGATCAGCCGTTACGAAGGCTATGTGAACGCAAATTTTCGTACTTACAATATTTGTATGATACCCAGAACCAAGCAAGCTTCATTTTATTCCAATCAATTTAACTTCAAACAATACCATCTCGCGGAAATGTTGTTTTACAGTTTATTTCCCTGTCTTTGACAAATTGCGACACGCTTTCCGAATAACATTTGTTAGCACTTGCGAGTCGCCTCATGTCGAATGAATTTCATGTTTTAAAATGTCTTACAAGTAAAGACGTTACATTGCTCGTATCGTTTGTTCCATTAGTCCCTGTGGACACGTAGAGCAAATAAAATAAGCTGTTCAATCAATCTGAACGGTTGCTTGTCCACAAACTTTTAATAGATTACCCTCGACCGCTTCTGCACTTACTATAATGACTGTTAACATACCTAGCTACTTGAAGCATTGTATCTGTCAATATCTATATAATAAACTGCACAATGTGTGTAAAATTATGACCTAAGCTTTATTTTAGTAGGTACCACCATGGTTCTTACTTTATAATTTATTTTAATGTAGCTAAGTAGCTGAATCTGTATTTGCAATGAAAGAGGTTTTGCAAGGTATTGCAAGCTATTATATTGACTACCTGATTAAAATACCCATATGGTACCTTAAGGTATTATTATTGTATACATTTTACATAGTTTGGGATCAGTTCGTGGATTAGGGTAAATTTGTTGCATCAGTTTACGTATACAGTGGACCCCCGGTAATCCGACAAACGTTTTGCAGGGCAGTGCCGGACTATCGAATTTGTCGGACTATAGAGCACTGCCTAAGACCCCCTTTAGTCCGGATTTTTTTTTTAAAAAATTATCTTGTAATCCGACAAATAACAGATCTTAATTATAAATTTGCTAAAATAATGTTTGTGGCAAGTCAGATTACAGGAGGCGCCGGTTTAGACCGGACGGGGGCCGGATTACCGGGGGTCCACTGTATTTGAAACAACATATTTATTGTTACATGAAATGCTGCTGTCAGAATATAAATAAGTAATCAGAAATTCTTATGAGGTCAGTGCGAACCCGTTATCCGATTATTTTTAAGGATAAACTGACTAAAACAAGGATAGGACATAATAGACGGCAATTTTTTTACCACCTATCGATACCATTTGTGGTATTAGACAAATTTCCAAAACTCAATAGAATTAGATAGCAGCGAGATTGTCAATGCATTGCCGGTCTACACGGCCTATAAAGCTCTCGAGATAACATTCATAGATAGATAAAAAATAATTTTCCTAGCCACAATATCGACGGGTAAAAGGCGACATTACATATTATGTATTGTAAAACCTAACATAAACATAGGAATCGATTTCAAAAGACAATACCTAAATCAATTTTATTAATAGATTGATAGTTCAGTGCCCGTGCAATTATGGATATTGTGTATGTGGTCAGTGGGCTTATCCTTTGAGTAGATATGTCACCTATAGACTGTCTAATAAATGAAATGAAATATTTATTCAAATAGGCCTTCACAGGCACAGGCTTATCAATGATCAGACCCTTACATAATACAATAATAAAACACCTATTTAGAACATCAGAGAAATAAAAACTGATTTTTTTTTTTGAGATTAGGGCCACCTCTTGATCTAATGGATAAATCGTATGATTTTGTAAATCAACCTTATGATAACGCAAAAAGCTTAATTTTTCAAAATGGGTTTCCTATATTGGGTAAATTATAGTATGTGAATCTAAGGTGTGGCCTCTATACCTGTCCCTTTCGTAAACTTTGCAATCACATGAGAGGTTCGTCGCTCGTAGAGCCTACTCTCCGACGAACTTTTTATTAGCTACTCCTGCAATTTCTAATACAAACTTCGTCTGCGAGCCGGCGCATCGAAGCCTCAGGGAATGGATAATAAGTGTTTCTCCGTTGTTGGTGTACAACGAAGAGTAAGAGATGAATTTTAAAAAATAATGTAAGATTAGACTTGAAATTTCTATTAAGGGTGATTAGGTTCTCTAAAATTTTTAGGGGTCGGTATGCGCTGTGACCCCCTAGACTGACTGACAAAGCCTCTGGTCGTAGGTTTGATTTCTACCCAGCACATACATTCGTGTGGATGGTCACCTGATTGTTCAGCTTCCTGGGTGAACACCCAGTAAACAATAATATTAAAAATTTCAATGTAATAATGAAATATTTCATTATTAGATTGAAATCTGCGCTGTAATGTTAACCGTATAGACAGTTTTAAAAAAGGGAAATCATAATCAAGTGTATTTACCTAATTTCATATCTGTGCTGTTGACCGTTGAGGAGTTCCTTCGTCTGGAGTCAATACTGGAAATAGAATATGGTCATACCTACCATAAAAATGCGTTGTCACTGAACCAACGAGTCAAATTTCTACTCCGTAGGATAAGAGGAAGACTAACAAACATTCGTTTATATAGTGAAATAAAAGAAAAAGGTTGTAAAAAGTAGTTATTAGGTAATACAACCTATATAAATTTTCTGATTACCATTGCACAACATCTGTTTAGTTTGGGATCAGGTATGCGTGCATTAAAGTAATGTCCCAAGATATTATCATTAGGTATTACTTAGGTAGGTACTTCTGAGGCAGTTCAAGTATTACGTAAGCACTATAGGGGGGGGCCTTTGCTTTGCTTATTTTTGATGACATGGGAGGTGGGGGGGTTATAGATGTTGATTACGTCAGCAGTAGTTATTTACTTTTTTACAGATATCCCACCCAACCCGCCATTGTCAATGCTTGAAAACGAAAAGGATTTTCGGGGATTCCCACTAACGATGAATATGTTTGGTACTCACTCTCTCTCGATGCATTGTTTTTAGCTACCAATGCTCCTGACAGAAGTGCGTACAATAGAGTAGAGCGCAAAATGGCTCTTCTAAGTCGGGAACTGCCTGGTTTGTCTTGTTTTTGATTATTGTGTTTGACACATCGAGAAGATCCATAAAAAAGTAAACACGCACACTGATATCAAAGTTAGGCCTATGAGAGTGGCTGCTCGTCGTGCTAATGAACTGATGTGCATTTTTATAATTAAAAATGTAGAGCACCAAGATGTTGAATGGAAATAATTGTAATAAATCTGCTTCGTAATACCTGAACGGCCCCTCTCACATAAGAATATCTAATCTATGTGGCCTTTTTGCAAATCGGTTCAGAGGTCCACTAAACACCCGAACTTATATATTAATAAGAATTGATGCGTAGGGATTGAATTTCCAAAAAATCGTGATTTTTCTTATCTACATCATGATTGGAAATGAATAGTACCTACTGTCATAATCACGTTCAGCTTCACAGCTTCAGTAGTTTCGACTCTCCGGTGACGACTCCATTTGATTGGGGGTTTCCCTTTTTAATTGCTATAATAAGTATGTTACTGATTATAGAAAGAGAGAGACTTATGAATTTTAATCTATAGACATATTTATCGAACAAGTACTGGCTGGATAGACTGAAAAGACAAGCTGAAACCGCTACTCATAGAAGAATAAATTTGGAAGGTACCCTTGAAGGTACGATCCGAACCAACCGACATAAAAAAGGAGGTTTTTAAAGCGTCTATATATATTTATATCTATCCCTTATGAGAATAGCGTAAAGGATGTATGTTTGTATGAGAATTGTGTTAGAACGCGGCTACAACCACAGAGCGGCCATGAGGATACAGCCAGTAGATACGTAGGACACACGCACCTATTACAATAGATAATAGAGATAACTATCAGTTCTCATAATAAATAGTACTTACGTACCTTGGTCACCACTTAATCATTCGGTTGAAGTATGTTATTATTGCATTGAAGTTCGAGTCAAGTGACTTAGTGCATTCAGTGCATAGTGCACTCATTTAATAAATGACTAATTACTCTACAATCATCGAAAAATGTAGGTGTTATATAGTGAGAGATTACAGCAGGATATTTACTTATGTCAGATTAGAGTAGGTACATACTTTTAAAACAAAAAGTATTTTCAGTTTGTAGTTAGTTTCGAATAACTTCATTTACATTTTACATAATTGTTTAGATATTAGTACCTATTTTTGGTTTTCATCATCAGAACCTTCACTTGGTATGTGCAGTACATGCATAAATACATATATATCCTTGGACAGTTCGGAAATAATATATTTATTTGTTCACCATTTTTTTTTTTTTTATTAAATCTTAATTTTGAAAAAAAAGAAATTAATGAACGAATCATGAAATAAGATATTATTGGAGAATTGTACGTTATTATTATATTTATGGTGCTGTACGAAAGTAACTAATACTCCATATTGTACAATATTCTGCTTAATTTCAAAGTGTTAGTGCCTAAAATTGTGACACTCTGAACACTGTGCCATGTGGACACTCATATCTTGTCAACAATATAATACTTACATCCGATTTGAACTAGGAACATAGGTGAGTCTAAAGGGGTCCAAAGTGGTCAATGTATGTACCTAAATAATAAATGCACAGTGCGAGATTCCGAGAAGTAGGCCACAAAACGATTGTTCTACGATTTAATACATTAGGCGATTTGGTACAATTAACGAAGTATATAATATTTGATGATCAAGCAAATGAATATATGGCACTGCGTGTGTATTTGTGTTTTGGTTCTCACGGGAAGATTGAATCTGTACCTCCACTTCACGTGTTCCTTTCCCCGTAATAACCTGTAGGCGGTAACCACTGTTATAAACAAAAATATAATATTAGTAAACCTATGACTTTCTCGGTAAGTCCTACACACATCCAAATTTTTATTATTATTATTAGGCGTAGGCGTAGGCAAAGTACAGTGCTTAATCTATTTATATGCAAATATTTTCCTCTTAGGAACAAAAGAAATGGCTTTAAAAATCAATTCTGTTAATAATATTAATGAGTCAACATGTTGCCGGATCCATTTACAGGAATTTTGTCATATCGGTGGATGTTACAATCACGTAGCATTTAAAAAATACAGTGAGTCATTCAACAACACTAAAGATAAATATGAACAGCGATAATTAAGATAAATTCTTATTCATGTCTTTCACGCAATTTGTGACGGAATTCAATAGAAGGAAACTACCACAGCTATGTCCAAGCCTCCGAACGATATTTTTTTACCGAATTCTCAAGCTTATTTCCTTTTGACTATTTTTTTATTTATTGCCTTACCTTTAAGTCAACGATTTCCATGAGGAGTAAAGATACTTTTATCATTAGGGGGGGGGAGTCCCCCGGCTTGCTAGGGGGGCGGCCACGAAATGCCAAAACCCAGTGACTATTTATTTTTTATTTAATTATAATTATAAGAACAACTCGTCGAGTGTCAACTCTCACCAGGTGGACCGTCGACCGGTGGACGTGGTCCGAGTCACCATACCCATTTCAGCCATAAAGTAGTAGTGCACTTGTACTGTGCTGCGGTAAGAAAGGTAAGAGGGCCGGTGAAATAGCAGGCACATGACACACATATGTTCATTTTATTGTTTCTCATGCACTTTTATTAATTCGTTCTTTAAAGGGGCCCCAAAATCAGAGTGCCCAAGATGCATGCCTAAGCAATCTGCATGGCCTAAGATGGCCCTTAATATAGCATACATACTAAAAGACTCATAAAGAACGCGAGAAAAACACACAAAATTGCCATATATTGGTAAATAATAAATTACCTTTTACAGCCACAGATAAATACATGTATCATCTATTCTTGACAGATAAAATACCTATCAAATGATTGTGTTACTCATCATTGGATTAATTTTATCGGAATCAAGTAAATTATGTTATCATTGATTGGAATTACTAAGGCTGCTCACGTATTTCTTGGGTTTATAGTAAAAGTAAATGAATTAAATAAAAATATATTACAAATAGGTAAATGTAGATATGTTACCTATATTCTACACATAGACCGGCCAGTTGGGTTAGTGCTTTGAGATCCTGACTGCCACGCCGCAGGTCGTGGTTTCGATTCCTACTCAGAACAAACATTTGTCTGCATGAACATGTTTGTTTGTTCTGTGCCTGGTTGTAAATATCTATTAAAGTACGTATTTATAAAAAATAATATACGTAAGTAGTATATCAGTTATCTTGTTACCATAGTACAAGCTCTCCTTAGTTTGGGATCAGATGGCCATCGAAGGAATGTCCCAGGATATTATTTGTTTTCACTGCCTAAGTTTCAACACAGAAATAATAAGAACATTCACTAGTCGACGACCAACCTACCTGTTTCTTTATTTCTGTGAAAAATTATTTCAAGAGTAGTACTCGTAATATTTTTTTCATTTGGTGTAATGCTACGAGTTTGCCTATAGTTATACAACTTGTTACAAAATACCCCGTAAAAATATAATTAATTATCAAATCCAACAACCCCAGTAAGCTGTCATGTCAGCGAACCAGATTATTTAACAGAAAGGCCTACGTACCTATATTACCCAATAATTGTCTACTTTAATAGTTTTTCTATTTTTCATTAAAAAAAACAGTTTTTTTATTTTTTTTTTTATGTTTTGGGTAAGCGTTACTACGGTTCTTAAATATTGTGAATGGACTCGTTATAAGGCCCCATTTAACCTACTTTCGGCTTTACGGGTAGTTTTGTAGGACCTGTATTGATTGAAAACCATTTATTCAGTTTAAGCCCCTGACACTTATGAAAGTCAACGTTACTGAAGATACCACCGGTTCGGAAGTCAGCGTACAACTTAGACGAACTAACAAGAAACTCAGCTAGGTTACTCATTCATCCATCCTATGCATTTATCTATACTAATATTATAAAGAGGAAAGATTTGTATGTAAATATGTTTGTTACTCTTTCACGCAAAAACTACCAAACGGATATGGATGAAGCTTGGCACATAGATAGAGTATATCCTGAAATAACATATAGGCATCTTTTTATCCCGGGAAAATCTGATATCCCTCGGGAACGCGGGTAACGGGGGACAGCTAGTCCTAACATAAAGTTTTTCAGGATTGGTTACTGCCGCTCGGAGTATAATAACATGGTTTCAAATGGATCAAGATCATTCTTTGATTGACATTCTGACATTTCTGTCTTCAAAATCTTAAATAATGAATTAAATATGACTAGCGTCCGCCTTGCGGTCCCAAAGGATGTAATGTATTTCCACGAATTAGGTTCATTGAGAACATATTCTATCTGTGTACCTGTGGTTGAGTCGCAAACGTCCAATCTTGTAATCTTTACTTCCACTTTTTTATATTAGTCGGATGTGGTTGAATGAGACTGAGGATGGCGATTGATTGACCAGAGAAAACTTTTCTGTATACTATATAGGAGTCAATACCGGTTTGTAGGTAAGGGACCTACAAAAAATAATATTATTCGATCTATCCAAAGTATGTCGATATGTATCTAAAACACATGTAATGCGCAAGAAAAATGAAGACGAGAAACAAGACTGGTAATTAAAATTTTCGATCAATAAACTAGTACTTACTGAAAACATAACGATTAACATCGACGATAAGATAGTGTAATGGGGATTGTAGAAAATATCACGATAAATTACTTTTGTAACATAACAGTGACATAGATATTATATCCGGCTATCAGGGCCGAGTTGCATCACATGTAATGGTGGCACTAGCCTTTAGTCAATAGATATTTCTGTGATTGCATCCAAATACAGTTAAACAAACTCAATGTAATTTCTTTGGTTTTTGGAATTTATCGTATTGTACAGATTACATTACGTTACATTACCGATGCTAGTCTACCTTCATCCGACTGTAATTTAAGAGTATAACCAAATAAAAAAAATGCGGTAACGTATACCCGTAGCTCACAGTGCTTTTTTATTATCAATGCAATAAATAGAGCGCTAGGGCGAATAATATTTTTCTTTAAACGAAAATACCTACCATTGCTTCCAAGATAATTAAGTAGTTACAGACTAAGAAAGAAAGGGAGGTTAGATAGCATAGACAAAAAGTACTTAAATTGCCCAATTTATTTTCATAGCTAGATACTAATTATCATTAAATTTAGAGTTAAATCGACATACGACATGCATAATACATAATGTAATATTTGCCTTGGTCAAACAAGACGAGTCATAGTTTTGCGTTCTAACCCTGCCCTGAATAGTAGTGTGTTATGTCATTTGGAATAAAAACTGACAATTAGAGCGATGTGGCGGCCATCTTCGCCGCCTACTGCACAATTCGCGATGTGGGAGCGAACGCTGTTTAGCTTGGCGGGCCGCAGAACGCACTGCTATGCTGCGTCTTGTTTGATCAAGACTTTATAATAGTATAAAAAGGTATAGAATATAATAATCATACATACAAAAATATCAAACAATTTAGACACCAACTGAAAAATTACAACGAATTGTGACTAATAATACATTTGACATAGGTATTTTAACCGATGTTTACAACCATTTATGCTTTAACAAAATAATAGCAATATATAAGTTGTCACTTATTTACACAATTATTATAAACTAGGTCCACATCGCTAAACAATAATTAAAATGTTGTATTTAATGAAGTCAATGTGATATTTTAGGGCTGTCCAACTGCTACAGTGTTAGCCAACTGTTGACGGGCCAACGAACGCGGCGCTCGGTCATTTTAGGTAAACCCCAACTAAAAAGAGTACCCCTTATTTAAGGTATCGGTGGGTTCATTTCATACAAATGTATATATTTATCAAAAACTATATATTAGTGACATCATAAAAAAAAACATGATTGGACAGCCCTTAAATAGATCAACACATTAGTGTTATTAGAGGGAGACAAGTAAATTATGTAATTTAAAACTGAGTTGAACTCATACTGACCTTCTTATTAGAGACTATGTAGGACAGAAAATCAAATTAACATCGGTTGATACATGTGTAACGTGCAGGTGACTATATTATAACTACCTATTTATATCACCATATAAAGTAATTACATGACTAGTCAGATGCGGGATTTAAAGCAATAACAATATTGCTTCAATTATAAGTTACCTAAAACGTCTTGAGATTTACTGGACAGAATACTGTAACACAGTACCTATGTAATTTCTTATTAAAATTTATTAAATTAGACATAAAATAACAATAACATGTATTTGAGATATTTTTACATCACTAATTTTAGAGTTCTGAATAAAACTAATACGTTTGTACATATTTTTTGTATGAAACATTCATCATTTAGTCCTCAATTTGAAAACAAGTATCTTATGTTACTTGGTAATGAGTATCAAAATAAACAATCACATTAGTTTGTAGGTATCAAATATAACTTTGAGGTACTATAAGTACACATATTAGGGGGTATCCATTAATTACGTGAGACGGTTTTGGCGAATTTTTGATCCCTCTCCACTTGGTGAGATTTAGCTCGACCCCCCCAGGCCTAATCACACGTGAGATTTGTTACTGTGATACAGAGGCCTAAGCAAGGAACATCTATAGCAGGGATGTAACGAAGCTTCGATTCCGACTCCGTTAAGTCGGAACTTCCGATTATTATTACACCTTCGGTTCCGACTTCGGCTTCGAAACTTTTAAATCGGAGGTTTTAATCGGAGGTCGAAGCATAACAAATAGCAGCGGCGGCCTGCGTCGACCGACCGCTACGCACAGGTTCATAGTTTTGTGTTGGACAATGAAATCAAAATCAAGTTGTATTTGGAATTTTACTTTGAATGTCTCTCTAAATTTATTATTTTATAAATAAAACGACATAAGGTTGATTTTTTGTTTACTTGTCCTTTAATAAAAAAGGAAAGGGCTCCCACCACTTTCGACCCTGCCTCCGCCTCCGACTCCGACTCCGGTTCCGACTCCGATAAATCGAATTTAAAAACTCCGACTCCGACTTCGGTTCCGCTAAAAGTACCTCCGTTACATCCCTGATCTATAGCAAGCGTAGCGTCATCGTTTTCTATCGAGTGCGCCAAATAGCCAGTTCGTATGAAAAATGTTACTCCGCGCATACCGTGACGTTGCGCGATTTTCATTTTCCCATTGCATTGGTTTTTGGGGCACTCGATACGATGACGATACGCTTACGATAGAAGTTCGTGCTTAGGGCACAGGATTCCTGTAAATTCACACTGTTTTTTTCACCCGTGGTCTCCTCCACATAAGATTGGGTGAGATACGGCTCGACCCCCTCCCCTCTCTAAGTACGTCATGCAATTAATGGACGCCCCCTTAGGTGACCAGACGTTAAATCTTTCTAACAGAAATGTAATGACTCAAATATTATTTATAAGTACTTAGTATAGAACTAGGTTTCTGCCAAGTCCATTATTAAACCTCCAGTTGGCTGGGAAACTTACAAAAGCTTTCTTTAAGACTGGGCTAACAGTATCACCAATCTAACATAATATTTTGGAAGAAAAATCTACTCCGAATCACTAATAGTAATCACCACTATCTGGTCATCGTTTTGAGTAGTTGGAGGAGTTTCGAGAGGTTATTCCGGAAGCACAATTCGTGGTTTTATATTTGTTTCATAATTTTCATGATTAAAACATAAACTATTATTTGATAATCGTATTTTGTGTTTATCCACTCGAGTGGCCCGCGGGCCCTCAGTCGTATTTACTAAATTCTACCTAACAGCAAAGTAACTAGTATAATACTGCATTACAAAAGTGATCAATAATGATAGAGAATTAATTTGTATACGATGTAATTAAATATTTATCAATTCGAAGCTTATCTTGTTTGAGCGTTCCTAAATCATAAAAATATATGTCTACCTACAGGGCAGCTTTACTTTTGTTATTCGAATACAACTAGATTATTTAACACGTCATGAGTCTGAACTAAGGCAGGCAACCTAAGGAATAAGTATGATACCCACTTTATTTTGAACATACCGCCGTTTTATAATCTGTAGAACTTTCGTTTACCAGCAGCATTTATTGACTACAATATTTTTTGTACCATAGGGAGATTGTTGTACTGCGGACGGTCAAGCGTGACGATTGCAAAATGCATAGTTTTACAAATAGATTTTTGCTGATAAGTTGATAAGGATTTAGAAATCGAGGGGTTTTGCCACTGCTATATACAATGCGTTATTGATAACGAATGTTATGTTAATATAACAGGTAAATGAAATCGATAAAATCAGTAAAAAAAACCGTAAAAAACAAACACTTATGTTATCTGATGAAAAATAACATTATTGGGAACCCTTGTCATATGAAGATGTATACGCGCACTTGTTAGTTTTTTTTAATAACCCAATTCTAATATATGGTTACAAATTTAGAATCTTTAACTTAATGTGGGTTACAATAAATGTGTATAAAAGAAAAAAATGGAACACGATAATACAAAACTTTCAGTACTTTTTTTGTTTAGTTAGTAAAAAGTTCTGACATAGCCTTTGAACACTCATTGTAAGTACTTTAATATTAATTTTATTGATATTCTAACTAATTGTGTATTTTCTTGTTTCTTTACTAATCACAAAGGCAAAAAATGTATACTTAAACCCAATTTTGTTTGTTTTTTTTTAATTTTACAATATTTGATAGATGCATTTAACATTTAGTCACAAACATCTGATCCTGGTGAGGTAGTAGGTACTGGGAAGTGATTGTAATAACTTGCTGCAATTTTCAATGGTTTTTAAATGGAAATCCTTGCAACCTTGCCTTAATTTTGGTTGTTACATATAGTTCTTGTTCAGGTTAACAAGTTTATACCTATAAATATATTGTATATAGGCTGGTTACTTTACTTTAAAAGCATGGATTCAGATTGGGCATAGATAAACAAACTTTCACATTTTCCATTAGCAAGAGGAAATATGACTATTTATTATGTATTCATAACAAAAAATGTACATAATATAGAACAACAACAATTAAGTATTAGTTGTTATTAAAATGATGACCAAATACTTCGAAGGTTTAGATACTAATGGCATTGTGTTATGTCCCTTAAAACTAATTATCATTTTATTATTTGTGAGAGAACAGGTAATTTTGATTTCTTAATAATTTAAAACTTTGGTAACAAAGATATCATTCAGTCACTCACTAGTTTAAGCTCTGAAGCAATCTTATTTTAACATAGACATTTCTTCTTCTAATTATACACCACACATATATGTACATAAGTGCAAGGATATTCAATTTAAGTATTTTGTGCACTTAATACATAACTAGGTAGATAATAATAACATTACAATGATATGATACATATCAACATAAATCATACAGTTACTGGAATCTTAATCTCTTTATTTACTATGTAAAATTTGTGTTTCTTTCCTAATACTCCCCATATGACAGCAATATTTTCAATGACAATATTAAATGGAATTGTTGCCAAAGCTCCACCAATAAATAGAAAGAATTTTAATGGCCCAAATCTATGAATTGGAAATGACTTTATCACACCAAAAATATACATGTAAATGTTCACAGCACCTATAAACCCACACACTAAATCCAAGTAATGTGGACAAGGAATGGGGCATATGGCAGCTAATAAAACATTACTAGTTGATAGTGGCAATGTTACCCATGAATAGCAAGATATTGCTAAGAAAATTTTGTTGAAAACAGGAATATCTTTAGAGTGCACTACCAACAGAATACCTTGAATCCATCTTTTTCTCTGCTGCATAAAGTCCCATAGTGAAAAAGGTGACTTTTCCCACATTTCTCCCTCCACAAAGTTAAATGTGTAGCCTTCTTTGTAAGCTTTCATTGCAAAATAGCAGTCTTCAGCCACAGATCCATCAAGGCCATTATCAAAAGACACTTTTTTTTCGGCACCCACCTGAAGTTAATAAATAATTATAATACCTATTCACTTAATTAAAACTGTAGATCTAGTAACATGTAAATCAAAAATAATGTTATTCTTACTTGTGTTACTACATAAGATCCCTTCCAACTAAAAAGCGGCTTATGAAACAGATAAAACTGAAACCGCAATTTTCCCATATCATCAGCTACACGAAAGCTATCAGCTAGTGTAGTACACCAGTTGACAATATGCTCATTTGCATAGGTGATGAGACCTTGACCAAAATGATGTTGGCCATCTAACACAAAGTTCAATATCCCACGAACAGAATTATCAGTCAATAAAGTTTCTTCATCTAAATGCACAATCCAATCAGTCTCTGCCAGTATATTGACATTATCTTCCAAACAGTATTGCAATGCACGAGATTTAAATAAAGCACCCGTTTTAGTCTTGTATTCTGATGGCACAACCACTTCTCTAACACGTCTATGCTTTGGAAGGTTTAATGCCTTGTCTGTTACTACTTCAATCATGAAGTTCTCCATTCCAACATCAATGCACAGGTTCATGTTTCTTGTTACATTATCTCTGACTAGTTTTGGAAAGTCACCTCTTGTGACCACCCTAATACATATAAAGGGAGCAAGTAAGGGGGACCCTTTCAGGTTTACTTTCCCAGGAAATGCATTAAATAATGTTAATCCTGCAAAATTGCATAGGACCTGAGGTATTGTGAGCAAAGTCAAAAGCCTCAATACATACAACGTAATTGCACCATAAATTCCATATGCTTCCCAAGGGTCGACATATTCTTTTTCCTTTTCATCTAAGTTAATAGCGCCAGCAAAAATTAGGAAAAAATATATAAATGATATGAATAAGGTGCAATGTAACAGGTGTTTTACTCTTCCTTGAAGCATCCTGTAACATTGAAAGAAACATGAGTGATGCTTAAATTTGAAAGTATTATTTATGACATTAAGTAATTTCAGTGTTATTGGTGAATTGAATTGTGAGTAAATTTGAATATCAACCTATATTATAGTATATATATTATTTTGTTTACAGAAAAAAAAATCCCAGAAGCAATAAAAATAAACATGTTTTATATTCCTCTTTAGGGTTCAAGTGCTACTTCAGATTGACAAGGTCTGCCGGGCCAAACCCGCTCGCGTAATAGAGACTTTTGTAGGTAAATTAGTATGTTCATAAACGGTTGTAAAGACAAAAATTATGTCCGTATGTATACAAAATTTATATTTAGTTTTTTCACAAGGTGACAGGCTCAGTTAATATTAATAGTATCTACCATGAAAAAACTTACCTGCAAACCTTGAGTCACCAAAATCGTCAAGAGCTTCGTTCTCACGAAAAGTTAGCTCTCACCTTGTTATCGAAAAATACGACACATAATTCAATGTAAATACTAAGCACGAGTAATTACATAAATAAAATAAAATATTTAACTTGTCATGTATATTACACTGGTTTAATATTAATTGGAATAAAAAATTAAAAAATACAATCGTTTCCCACGCCCCAACACAAACTCCGTCCGTAACAAATTACATTCCGTTTCATACAACAAATTATATGTTGTATTACGTTTGACACTGACAGTTAAGAGAAATAGTGATAAAAAAATGATAAAGGTTTGTCGTAATCCGTGGTTGTAATTATTTGGAATAGATATATTATGTACTGATTTCAATCAAACATTGATAACTTGATTTTATAATATTTTCTCTTAGATAATTGGTTAAATTAAATTAGCAGAATTTTAGAAGAAGGCATACGATTATGAAATTAAATGCATTTTATTACTCGCTTTTTATCAGCTTCACCTGTGTGTTTATTTGTATGTTTGTAACCGACTCATTTGGGCACGATTTTGACCCACTTGAAACGATCAGATTTCATTCAAACTTTGTACATTTATCGAGGACCGATGACAATTCAATATTTTAAACAGTTAGACCCGTTATCCTAACTGTGATTGATTATAAGATAATAGGATTAGCGGTTAAACTAAAAAAATAATATAAATTAAAAAAAACACGCTTTTATAGAAAATTGAACTAAATAATAATTTTGCGTGGCGTGCTTTTTAAGATATTATCAAAATGATAATCCTTCTACTCATATTTGTCAACAATATATTTATAACTATTGACACCATGCACACCACGTTTTTTTTTACAATAAAATACATTTTTTTTCTAATTTACACTGTTCTTAATTCACATTTATTTTCAATTTTTTAGTTGGATTTTCTACAATTAAAAGAAATGCATTTGTATGTAATTGTGGTAAAATCGCTGATCGTAGGATTTAAATTATTTATGTCATTATTCATTGCTTGCTGCGTTCATAATAGTGATTATAAATAAATATAATAATAGTATTCCATGTTTTGTTTCTAGAATTATTTTTAAAATGCCTTCTATCTACTCGATTACTGACGACTACGGCAAAGTCAAAAGGAATCGTTATCATTTTAGCCTTCATATAGTAATTTTATTATGTATATTCGTCGGCGGAGTTGGGTTGGTGGTTAATGACACCCCACAAGTTATGGGTTCAATTCCCACCCAAGACAAACATTTATCTCTGGGTGTAAAAATCTGTTTATGAAGATATAGAAAAAATTATATATAGCTGCTAGGTGTAGTCTGGTTATTTTGTATGATTTAAAGAATGTCCCAGGAAATTTATAAACCCAAGCACTGCTACTACCCCGGGCAGCTGTTTCAAAAGTGCCTAGTATCTAGCTCACTTTGTTTTATCAATATCTAGCTATCCCCCGCGGTTTCACCCGCGTTCCAAGGGGACTGTCCCCCGTGGTTTCACCCGCGTTCCAGGGGGATGTAACATTTTCCCGGCACAAAAAGTATCATATGTTACTTCTAATACTTCCAAGAATATGAGTACAAAGTTTCATGATTATCGGTTAAGTAGTTTTCACGTGAAAGCGTAACAAACAAACTTACATTCACATTTATAATACTGGAAAGATTTGATCGTCACGGTCTTACGTTTAGCAGTAATTTGCGTTTTGTTATTCCATGTCAGATGCGTTTGTGTTATACCACGTTTTATAGCGACTTGTATTCTCTTTGACATTGTATGACACGTCACACGGGAACGCGGTTGAATGGGATAAAAGTATCCTATGTGGTTCTAAGCTACCTCCCCACCAATTTTTAGCCAAATCAGTTTAGCCGTTCTTGAGTTATAAATAGTGTAACTAACACGACTTTCTTTTATATATATAGATTTCAGATTTAAATATGTCGACTGAGGATCAGCAAAAAAAATGAAGGAGCCTCTAGCTCAAAAATATTCGAGAGACTTTAAAAGCTGTAGCGAAAATTATTGCCTATTAGGTAGTGATTATTATTATAAAGACTATTAGAAGGGTGCAAAATTTATTAAAGGTTTTTATTGTCGGTAGAAGCTTCAGTAACATAAAATTTTAGCTTCATAAGTGCCCTCCGCGGGCCTAAACTGAATAACACAGATCACAGAAATTGCCACCCATTCTATATTTTTACTTTTTTGTTTACAATTTATTTTAGCGTTAAAATACATACAATATAACGCTTCGCGTCTTGTTGACAAAATGTGTTGTCTATCAATTTATGATATTACTAGCTGACCCGGCAAACGTTTTTTTACTTTATTATAAATTATACGTGAAAATTTATCGTACTACAATTATTATATTTGATAGCTGACCCGACGACAGTCGTAGTCCTGTTTTAACTATGAATATTGAATTCTAACTGGTATGATTAATAAAAAAAATCTAAAACATAGTATTTATGAGTTTAATGCACAACAATTTAACTTTTAGTATGTGGCGTGATTGCTCTGAAGTGACTGTGATGAACACACACTTCTCAAAAACTAAGTGTAAACATTTTCATAAATATTCTGATTGAGTCGAGTGTGAAATGTGCACTAAGTAGTGATAAATTAATTATTTTATCAATATAATTCCGACCCATGCCTCTATTTTAAGCGATATTTTTATATATAGATTAGTGTCGACAATTTTCTAAAATATATATTATAATGAGAATCATTGGTAATTAATCGATTAAAGACGAATTAACTTGATTCTATAAATCATCGATTCGTCTGTCACTCTGTCACTACACTAAAGTGAGTTGAGTGAGTGAGTGAGTGGTGTGGTGGCGATGTTAGATATGAACCATTTGACGATTCCTATTTATTTATCAATATGAGTTAAACATTATTGTTTAGGAATAAAAATATGTTAATAAATAACACAGATTGTATAGTAACGCTTACCTATGTACCCAGCATATAATGCAAGAACGCAACCATAAAATAGTGAGTGGAAGAGAAAGTTTCTCTTTCTTATTAAATAACGGGTCGATATAAATATGTCTGTCTCCGATTTATCTGCTGGATGTCGATTTGCTGATTACTTTGCCATATGTGGATTGGATTTTGATTCAGGCCTGGAACCTGATAGACTTTGTGGTAAGTTCTATTTTGAATCAAAGTCATGTTGTTATTCCACTATATTGGTTGTTAATGACTAAAATGGGACGTGTGTGTTACTTCTTCTTTCTAGGTGATAATTTACATGTATCTCCCTTGGATCGTTCATACAAAGGAAAGATTCTAGCTCACTATCCAGACAACATACCAAGCAATAAATTTGATGAACATGCAGTTTGTATGGTAAGCCATCAAATTACTTCTTTGTTTCTTTTTTAAATTCATTTAAGATTATTTGTGTCATTTCATTGTTCAAGTTTTACATATTGACACATTAACATAAGAAACAATAAATGGAACAACTATACTGTCTTTAATCCTTTGTTTTTATTAATATTTGTGAATATAAGACACATTTTTAAGAGCCTGAAAATATGTGTAGTGGCAAAATTGCCAACTCCTTCTGACTTAAACTTTTATTTTCAACAATAGAGAAACACTGATTTGTTATCTGTTCTTACCAGATTATTAATTACTTCTTTGGCAAGATTTTAGCTAGCTATCCAGATAGGTACTTATTGATTTTTCACTGGATAAAATTAATTAGATTATCATGTCACAACAGTGATACAGTATATGTGGCTAAAATGTTTGACCATCCTTTTTAATATTAAAAATGTTGTTGTAGTCAGTGTATATTAGACACTTTTATACACTATTATACACTTATCCTTATGAATATAGATTTAAAACTTAAGAAAACAATGATATTTCTAGTAGATAAAAGTAATGGTTAATTGTAAAATTACAATTTAGTGGCTGGATCCTGTCAAAGTCTTTGAAAAAATGAGGGATAAGCTGTATAACCTGTATTGCGTAAGATATAACAAGAAACTCATAACATTGTTAATATATTTTACACTAGGTTGAAACCAAGTAACTTTAATTAACCTTGGTAACAAAATAGGTGAAGCTTCTATTAAAATTATGGTAGCTTGGAATTTTATAATATGGATTTATGAATGGAGATTTAAACTTTTTGATAGAAATATGCCTGATAAATAAAAAGTTTTAGAACATTTCTTTATTGTTCTGTGTGAAACTAGTACTTAGGTCTTACTTTTTTCCTCACTACCATCATTTAATGAAGATAATACAGATATAATTAACAAATTTCAATCTTTGTAGCTCTGTTTGCCAGCTGGTCTGCAGTTCAGAACACAGAAACATTCATTAGAACCAAAATTTCATAGTTTTGTAGTCACCAGAGAAAATGCATCAAGATACTATGGCTTCAGTCTTATATTTTATGAGGAAGTCAGGAACAGAAATATATGCAGTGCAATGCATACATTGCAGGTATTGTAATGAAGAATTTTATAAATATTTATATGCACATTCTTCAAGGTGGTGAAAGCTCAGATGCCTTCGTGAAGGTCACAGGTTCGAATCCTACAATGATCTTGAGCTGTTGGTGAAGTAAAAATTGCTACAGAAACCATAGGATGGTGATAGAGTATAGTTGTGGTCTAGGCCTAGCTGGATACAATGGTTAAGTTGGAAATTTGCCAAGTACTAACCAATCTGCTCTGAGTTGAATACTTTTCTAGTTTTGGTGTGCTTTACCACCTTTAGCCACTTCCTCACTGTACTATTGTGAGATTGTGTTAAAAAGCCTATAAACACATTATACTAGGAAACAGGTTTTTTTTTTGTTATTTCTTTTAAATAACAAGTGGTTAACAATGTTAGTTTCATAATTATTTATGTTAGTTTAAGTTATTTTTACTTATAAATATCTATTGTGATACTGTTTGTCTGACCTCAATCAAAAAAAGGAGACTTTTTTAAATTATAAATATGTTGTTACAGGCAATGTACATCACAGAGTTATCTAGTGGACAGACTCCTCCAGGGAATAGAAAAGGATCAGGGAAAGAGAGCTCCAGGTCCCTTCCCAGATCTTTCAAGCTTACGCCTCACACGGGCGCTGCACTGACATATTATGACATTGCCAAAGATAAACTCTATGTAGCCAAAAGTATAGCACTCATATGTCAATACCCTTACATAAGGGTAGCACAGTTGTTTTTAGAAAATTTATTTAGGTATGTATTTTTTAATAGAATCCTATTACTTACGATCATTATTATATAATTTATATGATTAGCACATTGTTGCTGCTCATTAGTCTTGTGTGAACAATATTAAAATGTCATCCAGAAGAACACAAATAAACAAACCAAACGACAAGATAGTGGGATAAAAAAAAATGGGATTGATTTTGTACTTAGATATTTGATATTTCATCATGTTTTAATGGTTAGGTTAGTTTATACTTATAAACATAATATCTTTCACACCAGAAATATCTCCTATGGAAGCATGATCAAAAAATTTTTGTTTTCAGATCTCTACCAAGACAGCCTGGGCCTGGTCTCAGCCCTGAATCCTATGTGTATAACTTATTGTATGAAGTACCAGTGCCTCTCCCTGGCCAAGCACTACGGTTGTATGTACCCCCATCAGAACCACATCTTGATCCCATCCCAGTTGTAAGTAACAGTAATATTAAACAAATTATCATCATATTCTTATGGGGTAGTGTAAATCTAATTTTACCTTATTTATTATTATTCATAAAGATAACCCCAAGAAATCATGTTGCCATCATAGCAATATCCAGGTCCAAGGTCATTTGAAAGGCAAAGGTAAGAGGGCTTTTATATCATTGTTGTGTGCTGAATAGTAAATGATTCTAGCAGTACCTAGTTCACTCGCGTCTTAAAACCCCTCCGCCTGTGCAGAGAAATAGGCTCAGTATCTGTGTAATGAAGAGTACTCTCAAGAACTTCTGCGCGGCCCCAACGATCACTGGCCTCTTTGTCCTCAAGCTGCCTGAGTAGTCTACGAAACGACATGGTTGGAAGAATTCATCAGAATGTACTTCTGCTGTCTTTTACGTAACGCCACTACTAAGGCTTCTTAAACATAATACCTTCAAGGTCGGCAATACTCTAGAAATTACAATATGCGCTGATGTTCATTATAGTCAAGGAACTATTTATCTCCCTTACTCTTTGCTACTTAAGGCTAAGTTTAAATTAGGCTTTATTTGATGCACAACGAAATCTTATCTATTATTTATTATAAGTCTTCCTTCTTTTCTTCTACCATCATTGCTATTGTTACAGATCATAAGAATGCCAAATGCACCAGAAGAGTTACCACTGCTTGATTATCCATTGAGAGTCATGTTCTCGTGTTTGGGTGTTGAATGTGTTGTGCAACTTTTTACTTGTGTTCTACTTGAGCACCAAGTTTTACTTAGATCGAGTGGTTAGTAAAAATAATTTTACCCATTATATATCTACAGATGATAAGCATAGGTATAATATTTGTGTATGTTATATCCACAAAAAAAGGAAGGAAATAATATCTTGGTTTCACCCGCGTTTCCGAGGGATGTAACATTTACCAGGGATAAAAAGTATCCTATGTTAACACAGTAACGAAACTGAAACGAAAATCATGCTCTATCTATGTGCTAAGTTTCATCCAAATAGTAGTAGTTTTTACGTGAAAGAGTAACAAACATCCTCACAAACTACCGCGTTTATAATAATAGTAGGATTAAGTGCGTGTTCTTTCTTATTAAATCTAGATAAAGCATTAGAATCTTTGAGGACTCTCTGAATTCGGTTTTTGGGGAAGTCAATCATTTTGTTTCTTTTACAGATTACAATAAACTTATGTTAGTAGCGGAGTGTATAACTTCTCTCTTGCTTCCATTCACATGGGCGCACGTCTATGTGCCAATTCTGCCGGCGCCTTTGTACCATTTCCTTGATGCACCAGTACCTTTCGTCATGGGTGAGTATCGCATAGAATTCGAACACTTCTGTTGCTTATTTTTATTTTTATAATCTGTTTTAAGTTAATAACTTTTAATTGGAACAAATCATTATTTAAATATAACATATCGTTGACGCGACTGCAATAGCGCGTAAGAGCAATTTGCAATACCGCGTATCAGTATTTTATCAATTTTACAGGAGGAAGAAATAATTGTTTACCTTGGTCAATAGAAAGTCGATGGCGCAATAAGGAATTTTTGCGATTTTTGTAAATACGCGGTATTGCAAATTGCTCTTACGCGCTATTGCAGTCGCGTCGACGATATATTTCCATATAATTTAAATTCAATAATAAACGAATCCCCTTAAATAACTCTCTATATTACCATTCTTCTTTACTAGGGCTTCATGCGGACAGTGCAGTTATGAGTTTAGGACCAAACGGGCCCAGGAGCGTCGCTCTCGGATCTGAAGCAGCCCTCTGTTTGGTAGACATAGATAAACCAGATATACAATTACCTGAAGAACTACCGATTTTTCCTCATCGAACGCCATTCATTGAAGAAATCAATCATGTATTGGATAAGCATCAGGTATGGAGTAAAATATTATCAAGGGTTATAAATTTTAGATCCCTATCAAACATTTTATGCAACATGAAATTTCCATAAAGATACGATTTGAAATCTGATTAGATTATTTTACGTTAAATAGGAAAATTTGTGTTCAAATTTCAAACTTATCATAACATTACTATACGTCGTTGTCTCCTTGATTTGACGCACAAGGAGGATAAATCCATTTGCGGCTAACACTATGAAGTGAATTACAAAGGAATTGTATCACTACTATAGATTAATTGTTTTTTTCTGTCGCCGGATGTTGTGGCGAATGTACAACACACCATTTCTTAGAGCTCTGGGTGAATAAAAACATACTGAGCATAGTAAAATTCTGAACTGATTAATAATAATTTTCTGGTACCACTTTTTCGGGTACATTGTAGTAACCTGCCTTTCTAAGCGTCTACAGCAGCGGGAATAAATAATTTTGCTATGCTATTATCCAACAGATTCAAAGGCCAGAAACGGAGCCCACGAAGCTTGGCGTGCCAATAAATGGAACCTCGTACAAACATATGAATGACAGCATGAGCAGTAGTTGTACGCTGCCATCAGGTAATTAATTTTGTTCTCTTTTGCTATTTACCTATTCATACGGTTCCATCTTATATAGTTATGTTTGTCTTGTGTGACTAGCGCGTGCCGCACGTGACTAGGTCAACTTAAACAACAAACACTGCGGCGTGTTTAGAGAGAATAATATCCACATTTCACTTATTTTTAGAGAAATTTTGGTCAAAAATTTAGCACCTAATTTTATTATCATACATATATCATATAGAGTTCCGAGTACTCTCCATAAGTATCGAAGATATCTCACCAGTCACTCTGTATAGTATCACAAATAACCGTCTCGCTTATGTTCACTTTAGTCCATATATCATTAAATTAACTTAATTTTTCCCAACAGGTGGTCTCCGCCGCAAGCACTCCTTCCACGACGTACTTGACTGGGATGAAAGTCGGCCGCTCAATGGGTCTCCCGGCACTTCACCTACACGGCGGGCACCATTACGAATGGACGCATTGCAACGTATCGTGGATATAGTTAAGCGTACTGGTAATAATAATACCTTAGAACATTTTTGCAATGAAAACCTGTATTTGTATTATGGAATCGAATCATATATTATACTAGCTGTCACCCGCGGTTTCACCTGCGCTCCCGAGAGATGTAATATTTTCCCGGCACAAAAAGTATCCTATGTTACTTCTAATACCTCCAAAAATATGTGTACAAAGTATCATGATGATCGGTTAAGTAGTTTTCGCGTGAAAGCGTAACAAACAAACTTACATTCACATTTATAATATTAGTAAGGATTATGCTCTACTGACTGAACGATAAACCCAGGAAAGGTTGCAAGGTGATGATATACCATCTACTGATACTAGCTTTATGCGTACCTAGACCTACATTACTAATTGTGACAACAGCATCTCATTTTAACATAATATGCACTTATATCTGTATTAATATTTCTTTACATAGAATAACATCTAAAAGTACATTTCGCGTATAATTTGGGTTATTACAAATGTATTTTCATATAGAAATTCGTTTTAAAAAAAACCTTAAGTATTTAGTGCCGAAATGATGCCTCTGACCGCGGTTGCGAGTGTTTCAAAATAGCGATTAGCAGTGCAAGGTAAAGTAACCACCAACCAGATGGACCTAATTACAGGCCGCAATAGGCGGTCCCATCAAACACTGTACCAGCAACGCACCTGGCAGAAATTAATGGTGACACGAAGCTCGCTTCGTAAGTCATTTATATGACTGACAACGTGCAACAAGCACCACGCGATGCACGCCCTCTGTTACAATAACTCCTGTGCACTAACACCATTTCATGTTTTACGGTTTTTATTAGCTGTCTCCGCTTTTACAAACATTCAACAAACCTTGGCCAACTAAATAAAAAGCCGTTGTTTTTATTTTAAGTTTCAGCTTTGAGTGTTAATATTGTATTGTTACAGATTTAGTTAGATTAAATGCGTGTTTTGTTTATAAAATCTAAATTCAGCATTAGAATCGCTAGGGTCTCTCTGAATTGAGTTTTAGGAAAGTCAATAATAATGTTTTATTTAAAGATTACAATAAACTCGTGCTAGTGGCGGAGCTTATTTATTTATGGATCTCCAACAAAAGATACACGTTAACATTACATTATTATAACACACAGTGAATGTGAGGTGGCGTTATCCTTCAATTAGAGACCACGACATCCAACTTATTATCATGTTTATTTGATTTTTACCTGTTTTTGTTGATAGGTGTGAACATAGACGACGTAGATGCAGAAACAGTAATGCCGACAACCAAAAAGAAAATACTCAACGATGAAGACCAGTACAATGAGGACATACGTTTCAATATTGCCATTAGAGAGACATTCCTCAACAGATTTGTGCATATGTTTCTGATGTATGAGAACTTTGTTATAATGCCTGACCAGGTAAGGAATATTTATTTGTTTTCCCGTGGTTTCACCTGCTTTCCGGGAATACAATGTTTCTTGTGTATGTCTTTCTCCCCCTGACAGCTATCTAATACTTTGTTCAATAAGTTTGGTCGTTCGATAAAAAAAACACAATTTTATGGTTCAAAATACACTTTATTATTCAGTATAATCTCCCTGAACATTAATACACTTGCTCCAACGATCCTCCAATCTGTGGATTCCATCCATTAAGTGAGAATCTGGAAGGTCTGCAAAATACGCTTCAACAGCCGTTATCACTTCTTCATTTGATGAAAAACGCTTGCCACGCATAAATTTTTTGAGTTCTGGAAACAAATGAAAGTCGCTGGGGGCCAAATCTGGTGAATACGGTGGATGCTCCAACAATTCGAACTTTAATTCATGGATTTTAGCCATTGTCAAAATGCTCTTGTGACACGGTGCATTGTCCTGATGAAAAAGGATTTTCTTTTTCTGCAAACCGGGTCTTTTTACACGAATGTTTTCCTTCAACTGGTCCAAAAGGTTGCAATAATATTCAGAATTAATTCTTTTACCAGTTTGCAAGTTATCCACAAACAAAATTCCTTTCGCATCCCAAAAAACTGATGCCATAACCTTCTTAGCCGATTTCCGGACACGAACTCGTTTCGAAGCCGATTAACCAGGTTCACACCACTCTTTAGCCTCTTGTTTTGATTCAGGATCATGATGATAGACCCAAGTCTCATCCATAGTGATGAATCGACGCACAAAATCCACTTTATCCTTTTTAAAACGCTCCAAATGTTGCTGAGAAAGTCGCATTCGAATGTGTTTTTGTTCCATTGTTAGCGAAGGCACCCATTGTGCACACGGCTTTCTAAAACCCAAAATTTCACTTAAAATATGGCTCACACTGCCTAATGAGATGTGTAGAGCCTCTACTAAATCTCGCTCAGTCAATTGACGATTTTCCAAAACCATATCCTGTATTTTGGCTATGATTTCTGGTGTTGATGCGCTTTTTGGACGTCCTTCACGTGGATCGTCTTCAAGGCTTGTACGACCACGTTTAAATTCAGCAACCCATCTTTCTACTGTTCTAATTGTAGGTGAACAATCATTATACGCTTTTTACATTCCTTCGTGAATTTCTTTTGGTGCTACACCTTCCAAAAATAACAATTTTATCACTGCACGATATTAAATTTTTCCATCGTAAAAAATACTGTGACACGGCGACGCTACATACGGCTTGTAAACAAAGAATGAATCGACAGATTGAAATGAAACTTCACATAGGTTCATATGAAGAGTTTACTAACAAAACAAAAAAAAATTGAGCTAGTGGCAACGCCCTCTCTTATCGAACGACAAAACTTATTGAACAACCTGGTAAATAACAGTCGGCTGTTTCGCTACTCGTGACATTATAGATGGATAAACAAACAAGTCCACAGAGGCCGGCTTTAGGGTCGGGCGTCCTGGGTGGGGATGAGGTCAATAGGATGCTATCGTGTGAAAAAAAACAAATAAAAAACAACAAGGCAGAAATATGTTGCATAACAACTTATGCAACATATTACGCTTGGAAAAAACGCAAACGGTAATCTGTGAATTATTGATGCTGATTTGGTGGGCGATGAAATTTTTGGGCTGCAACACGTATAAAAACTTTAAACTCAAAAGCTCAATCTTTAAGAGTTATATGACGATAACGTTGCGTTACGACAACTGGATGACGTTGCGTATTCTCTTATAAATACTTAGTAATACTAGTCGCAAGGGGCGAACGCAATTTTTGCGTCTGGGTATATAAAGCCGGCCCACCAAACAACACATTCTTGTCATAAGAGAACTAATTATATGATCATTGTAAATCTTCTTTTAACTAACACACTTGTTAAGACGATGGTCAGTTCATATATGTAGCGAGTTTGTAACTGACCTGATTTTTCTTTCCAGGATCGGGATTCCTGGTTATCCTCTCGTGAGTCAATGGTAAACTTTGACAAAGCTTCGTTCTTATCCGACCAGCCTCAACGACATAGGCCATTCCTCTCACGGTTTCTCGATACACAAATGGTCGCTACCCTGATTGACAATAAGATTATGGCAAATTGGGGAGAATATGACGCCAACTTACAGGTCTTCGAACATCGTATAAAGTCGGTGAGGTATGTACCAGTATTCTCTTATTCACATTGGTTATCGTTTTTTTTAATATATCAGTGAGATTGGGAGGGTAGGGCTGGATTTTTGGTTTTAAAAATATGGAGTGATAGATACACTACTAACATCGAAATATTTTGCAAGGACTGCACTTAACGGCGTGGCATGTCATTTTACAAAAGTACTAATAATCTGTTTGTTCACCTAATAATAATAATGTTTGTCTGCATAAATGCGCGTGATAACCCTATAATCATCAGCCAGCTAGCACCGCATTAAAATTCGACGTAAATGGGTACACAGCTAAGAAATAATATTCTAAAATTTTGCGGGATGATAGGTTTTCGCGATATCTAGTAAGCGATGTTAGGTATTTGTGAAAGTCGATTGGAACTGGCCAGAAATTTGGCATTCGTGTTGGCTTAACTGGAACATTGAGTTATACTTACTTAAATATATAATAGTATACATGCATAGTCAATACATATATAAATATTTTAATTACCAACACCAGCTCACACTCGGCCCGTTTGGCTTATTTCAGCAACGGCTCAATCCCTGGTAGTATGAGCTTTCTGACATAAGATACCCTTGCGTTTAATCACAATCTCTATATAGTTAGTGAAATTATCGAAGGACACAATTCAACAAAACATTTTATAGCTATCTTGGGACATTCAGATCAAAAGGAATTTTCTAGGCAGCTTTTGTTTTTATAACTTCTTATGGGTGATCAGGGGTCAGATCAAAACAAATGCAAATCCATTAGGTAGTCTCTCCAGTGGTAGGTCGAGTGGCACCCGAGTGCATCCAGTGCGTCCGATCGTTTTGCAGACGCCGCCTAGGCGAGGGCGGGCTGGGCACGCGCGGCTACAGCGTGTGGGCCGGCGCGGGCGCGGGTGCGGGCGCGGGCGGCGGCGCCGAGCTGGAGGTGGGCGCGCCGGCCGAGCGCCTGCCGCACCGCGCCGCCTACTACCGCGCCTTCCCCGCGCGCCTGGACGCGCACGCGCTGGCCTGCCCGCCCGCCGCCGACCGCAGGTGCGCACCGCGACCCAGAGACACGACCGCCTAGCCGCCGGATAATCGATTGCCATTGTGTTGCTACTCTACATCGGATTTGCTCGTCAATCCCTCTTTACCTCACTTCGTTCCGAACCGTTCCAAAATCGATACCTATACCAGTATTTGGTCCTATCTAGTGAGGTTTTAGACGCTACAAGTTAGACCCGAACAAAAGTGCTTTATCTTATGCCTGTCTGCCTTGACATAAATAGACTTACTATAGTATAAAACTACACTAGGTAATTCATGTATAGAATAAACCTGCAGCGCTTCGTACAAATTTGTAGCACACTGGGCACTTACTAACGTCATAATGTTTTGATATAGAAATTAAAGCAACGTGTCTATCATTTATAAAAAGCATAGTAATTGCTATACTGACGGCAAGGTAACGACCATTATTTAATTGTTGTTGACTGGGCGAATACAATACCTTCAAAATAGGTAGTAACGAGCGAATGCGATGTAGTTTACATGCCTGCTCCAGTGAAGCTACATAATGGCCAATTGTAGTAAATATTGAATGTATCATAACTGTTATGAAATCGTATTTGTACTTCATTGGAGTGAAACTGCCTATTTGATGGTTGCGACAGAGAAAATAACTAATTTATGTTATGAATATATTTGTTAGCTTTTCCTCTTTCGCACGCCATCTAGCGATAGATAAAGATATCGGTGTCCACGCTTGCATGTCACCGATACATTTGCGCACCGAGGTAACTGTTGAAAATAGTTACTAATTTTATATATACACAAAACTACTAACCTGCTAACCGACTACATCAGTACTTCTGAAAATCTATACCACAGTAATAAAATATATATACTTACATAAGTAAAGCAACTAATGTCAGTAGACTGTTAACTCGGTGAGCACATAATTTGCTTATTCATTTTGTGATTCTATCATAAAGTTATTGAATATTGTTTGAATTGAATTAAGCCCGCTTTATGTGGTCGCATGCGATATCGTGAGCCTGATCCGTGGTTAGTGATTGTGTATTAGCCCCATAATACTTTATAATTTGTGAATTGTTATATAATGACTTCCATAATAATTTCCTACTATGTAATTATTTAAACACGAATCTCGTAATTTTTATAATACTACTAAATAATTATATTACTACTAAATTCATAAATAAGCTTTATTAGTTATTAAACTAGATAGCCATAATTATGGGGTTTGTTTTGTGTTGTTCTGTGTCGAAACTAAAATACATCAGACACAATTTACAATGTATTGTGATAGGTATATACTCAGTATTAGGGTACCAAAATGATAAAAAAAAGAAACCTTTATGGTGGAATTTCAGTGTGTCTGTATGTATGTCGCAGCTGGAAAGTAAAATGATTCTCCATACTCATTCCTTGAACCGATTTTGGAAATACAAAATAAATTTTTGGTCACTCAAAATATCAAGGGTATAAATTGACAACATTTCATATCTTATAGGGCCCTAAAATATAACAGTTTCGTTAATTTTCCGACATAAATTTCAAGCAGATTATTCATGCTTAATATCGAAAAAAGACTTAAATGTCACCGCACACAGGTGCACGGTTCTTCTTTTCATATTGTCTATATTTGTTTCTCTACTGTATTTTTCTATACTTTAATAAAATATATATGCAAATTTGAATTGTTGTCAATTGATTCATGAATAGTACATTATTAACTCTAAAGTGCGTGATAATTTGAATCTAGTAATGCATTATTTAATTCAGATCTTGAATGCGATATTAAAATAAATGCATGTCTAATTGGCAGGTTCTGAAAAGCAGCTTTATATAACTTAAATGTGTAGCTATTTAGTATAATTATAAGTTAATTTCGAATGCAAAGCATTCATATCAACGATCCATAATGTTAATTACCTCTATTTTTTTATTTTATTGTGGATGTTTATAAAATATGTCCGTAGCAATGTCAAGTATACTATAGGTGATTAACGTTTATAACGGCGCCGCTGGAGCCGAACGCGCTGATGGAATCGAAATTTATATTTATTTATTTGAACTCTCTTCATTCTTTATTTGCATCGTACTGCATTTAATTAAAACATTATTTTTCTCACCCTGTAGATGTGTATAGTTTATATTAAATTAAAAAAAAAATCCTGGAGATATTTTTGACCCATATTCGGTGAAAATTCCCAAATCCTACAAGTCGAATTCTATTCCGACAACGCAATTTGTTCGGGGCAAACAGCTCGTACGATGAGGATAGGTTTTCTAGTACATCTTCTTTATAATTAAGTAATCAGTTAAGGTCGCAGACTTTTTATAAGGACATTCAATTCAACCATCGCATTTAGGAACATACCTGTCTGATAGACGAATCATTTTTTGCATGTCATCTCCTTTATCATAAAAAATTCTAACGATGAAAATTTTACATATTTCACAATTTTGGTCATTTAAATTGTAATAAGAACTTTGCTTTGATAGCGGTCAATCTCAGAAATTAAGCACACAAAATTTATATGTTCAGAAGGGCAGTGCACTTTTACTGATTACTTAAACTTAACACAGCTATGAATTCTATCCGAATTATAAGTTGTAAAATTGGACTGATTTTGTAAGGCCATCAAAGTGTTTATATACTCATTTTCATATCTTTTCTCATGAGCTAAAATAAGAAGATCTTGTAATGCTGCAGTATCAGTATGCTTTATCAGTCTTACAAAATTGAATCTGAATTTATTAAAATCTTTTATATTTAAATGTTGTGATAGTCGAATGTTTTGTACTAAAAGTGCATGCTTTGTAAACAATGCATGTGGTATTAAATACGTTAATGTTTTAATGTGATGTCTTTTACATGACTGTGCAATTGTGAAATGATTATATTTATTTATTATTTAACATAGACATTTTTAGTTATTTTAAGAGTACTTATGTATAGATCCAGAGGAGATGGCAACACCAGGATTGATATTCCCAAAAGTCAAGACTGCTTTACGAATTTATAAAAAGAATTTGATGTAATGCACATATTGAATTTTTATTTGCACAGGATGCTAATTGATAACATTTCATAATTTTAACGCTCCAGTAAAAAATATATCTGTTTCTTAATTTTTCAGTCTTGAAGTCAATTTAATTTAATTATTTAATATTTTTATATTAAAACATTATTCTTAATTTGGGAGAAAAACAGTATAAACCCTAGACATATAAATCGACAGACGTTTGCATTACGCTCGAAGTCAGCCGTATAAATAACGTCATATTGGCGCTTATATCTGCTTAGATTGGAATGACTTGTTATTTTTTTATAAAAAGGAGCTATCGTATTTTTGGATCTAGTTTTTTTCATTTATTGGCATTAAAGATTCCAATTTTAGCATGTAAAATATGAAATGTTGTCTATTTTAATACAGATTTGCTAGATACTACAATAGAGTACGACTTACAATAGTTGTTAAAACTTATTACCGAATTTTATTACTTACTGGAGCACATTTATTCTCTTAATTCTATAAGTACTCTAAAAAACATGCTATTATTAATTTTTACCGATCTTTATTGATGACATAATAAACTTATCATGCAAAAACGTTACTCGTTGTAAAGTAGAATTTATTTATTGTAAATAATTAAATCAAAATAAAACATTAATCCGAATATTTGAGCATTTTAAATACCTGCCCTAAGAATTCGAAAAGACCTAATCAATAAACAATTTAGATTTTTCCATACACTGTTTGTCCATACATTAACTAGTTTTATTATGACTCATTCATGTTTATGGTGTATAACACGCGCACAATGTAGTAAATAGAAAATGCAATAGTTGTAATTGTTGCAAGATGTTAGTAAACCTTAAATTGCTTAAAGCTTCGCTTGCTTTATTTGCTTGCTTCTGTGTGTGTTATTTGTTTACAAGGAATAAAATACTAATCTTGATATTTTTTTCCAGGACGAACAGTTTAAAACGCATTAAGAACGCCAAATGGCAGGTGAAGGATTGTCCACCAGAACTGTTACTTGGTGACATCAGTAGAAGACTGTCAACAGAAGTAACACCCGCTGCCATCGCTCAGAACAATAGAACTTTCGTCGAAAAACTATTAAAGGTAACTAAGTAGTTAATATTTTTCTAGAAATAATAATGAGCAGCGAATGATAACATGGTTATCTTCACCTAATAATCAAAAATGATTAAAGAACATTTCATTTGATTGTAATGTATAAGAGTCAGATTTAGATGAAACCTCAAGGTCCGATTTTTAGGTCGCGCAGGATGTTTGTTGTTCCTTTCTAAGTCTGTTGTAATTACCCTTCCCCCGGGAATTTGTTATGTGCCTTAGAGACTGCGATAATGCTCATCATCATCATCATCTTGGGACCTGCTAACTAGGCAGAACAACTAGTGATGAAACAAATAGTTCTTTTACGAGTACTGATTGTACTATTTACCGAAAACTTAGCTTATCTAGCTAAGAAAGCTTACTCCTTCCAAAAATAAAATATTTACCATAACATTAACACTTCTTTTATGGAAGAATTTATTTTTACCTATCTATTGTCATAATTTTATAAATTGACAAAAACTAAGCATCCAATTGTTTAATTATAATAAGTATGAAGTATAAGATATATTTATGTTTCGCCTAGGAATGTAAAAGCAAGACAAAAAGAATGCTTCTAGAGAAGATGGGTACAGAAGAGTCAGATCTTGGATTGGGATGTGAAGTATCGATAACGGGAGTTGAAGAGAGCACGATGATCGCATCTCTGTGCGACCTGTTAGAAAGATTGTGGTCACATGGACTGCAGCACAAAATGGGCAAGTCGGCGCTTTGGATGCACCTCACTAATTATCAAGAGTTGGAGCAATGCAGCAATTCAACAAAACCTATTGATCCTAATTATCTTACTCCTGGTACGTATCAAATTTAACCACAAAATAAAAGATTCGTGCTGTCATTATTTTATATATATGATGCTTTTAGAAACTGCCAAATCCGATAAACTTTTTGCTCAACAACTTTTGATAGGCAGATTAACAGAGCTCCATGTACCTGCTATGGAAACTATATAACTCTAATGTTATTTCAAAGCCCTCTTAAAGTTACTCCGTACCCAAAGATGCCTTGTTATCATGCTGATATGTTTTAATAATATAATTGTATGTAAGATTGATCAGTGTTGAAAATTATAACTCGTATGACATTGTTGCTTTTGAAACATGCAGCTTTGGCTTGGTGCGTGTTACGCAAACGTCTTGACTGTAAGTAATACTCAAAATCACTACAAACTATAAAACAACATCCCCCCGCCGTCACTGTCTGTCTGAACGCGCGAATCTCTGGAATTACCAATGGGATTTGAAATAATCTTTGGCATTTGTAGCCCAACTTTTGAAAAGGACCCTTAGGTCGAAGCGGAAAGTCAGAATGAACACAAAGTAATAGTGCGGACAGGCGATGCGTCAACTTCGGGCGCAGCTATCAAAATACAAATATAAAAGAAGAATTTAACTGACTAAAGAAATCTGTGTGTACCAAAAACTAAATATGCGCGAACGAAGCCTCGGGCAAAAGCTTGTATTCCCAAAAAAGCATACTACCTTCCTTGAGATTTATTTATATCTGATATTATGTTTCTAGATTTATCATCAGTAGGCGCAGAAGTGGAAGCACAACAAAGCTCTAGTAGTGGTAACAGATCCCGGGATAGTTCCCGGGCAGGGTCACGGGACAGTTCACGGGATCGACTCAGTAACTCCGGGACTTTAGAGCGCAAGCCTCCCAGTCCTTTAAGGCCCTTACCTGAGAGTCTTACATTTGATATGAGGTTTGTGACACAAGTCTCTATCTCAATGATATGATAATATTTGCGCCTACTACCTATTACCTTTACTACTAGATACTTTTTGTTCATAAAAACGTACTTTAAACCTCAATAGCCATTTACAAAAAATAACTATCTATAGCTGTACTACGATTTCTATCAAGTAAATTGAGCATAAGTTTTTATATTTAACATTTACAAAATACTTAATATGGGCAACATTCAAAAACTAAAAAGAAATACCAAGACAATAAAAATAAAATAGGTTACAATAATTACAACATAAAGGTGCATTGTGTAATCAATCAAATATCTTACAGAAACGTTCAAGCTATGACTGATATTAAAACTGAAATTGGCTACGCTCGCGCTTGGGTCCGATTATCCCTTGAGAAGAAGTTATTATCGAAACATCTCCGGGAGTTGCTGGCTGATACAACATTACTGCGTTCCCAATACAAAAGAACAGCTTTCCTACGGTCTGAAGAGGAGAAAGAACAATTCCTATATCATTTGTTGACATTGAACGCCGTTGACTATTTCTGTTTCACTAATACGTATCCCACCACTAGTAAGTAATTTTATAATCATAAGATTAATAATTATGTGTGACCATTTTTGTAGCTAATTTGTATATATGATATAATATATTATGATACAATTCATCCAGAGACCATTTCATTAGGTTATTAGTAATAATTTTGGACCTGAAGAAGTGTTTGCAGTGTATGTGATAGCTACACGAGTAAATTTATATTTATAACTTTGTAATAATTTCTTGTGAAGATTCAATGCAATGTTTGTTGTTATATGTTTACCAAAATGTCGTACCCAATGGTGGTCTTTTGCCATGAAAAACCCATAACTGATTTCTTTAACTCTTCGTCAATAATTTATTATATGCTAGCTGTCCCCCGAGGGTTGCAACATTTTCCCTGCATGGTTCATGATGATCGGATAAGTAGTTTTTGCGTGAAAGCGTAACAAACAAACTTACATTCACATTTATAATATTAGTACGACTACAAGTATCAAAAATCTTTGCTATCAGAACTTTGCTTCTAAACATACTTTACTTTTATACAGAACTTCCATATCGTGTATACATCGTGCCGTCCCGTAAAGCAAGTCAAACTACTGCAAACTGCTGGATTTCAATATCAGGAGCAAATGGAGAATCTACACCTAAGATACCTATACCAAGGAACACTAATGAATTCGTCTTTCATGTAAGTTGTTAGATTCTAGCCTTTAAATAATAAAAGCATTTGACTGACGGTTTCGAGGTACTTGTAAACAAAAAGTAAATAAGTATTTATAATGTTGTAGTCTGATAATATTACCAAGATTTTTTATTAAATAATAAAAGCATTTGACTGACGGTTTCGAGGTAATTTTAAACAAAAAGTAAATAAGTATTAATAATGTTGTAGTCTGATAATATTACCAAGATTTTTTATTAAATAATAAAAGCATTTGACTGACGGTTTCGAGGTACTTTTAAACAAAAAGTAAATAAGTATTAATAATGTTGTAGTCTGATAATATTATCAAGATTTTTATTTATTTATTTATAAGAGGAAGATCTACAGCTAATTTAACAAACTAGAGTTTTTACATATGTAGATAACAGAAAGCCATTAAACTTACTCACTTACCATTATTTAGTATTACATATACTGTGTGGCAAATTATAAGGTTAATTTTATTCCAGCACAAGAACTTGGGCGTATTGTCAACGCTGCGCATTGGTCACGATAACTCGGGATTGTCACCGCGTTGGTTGCTCGATCAGATCTACGTGAGGAATGAAGTCACTGGACACACTTACACGTAAGTAATATGCTTGTATTAAATGTAAAGACTAAAATAATAACACTATTAATACTTAAGTCATTAGGTGCCCAATGCATTAAACTTCCTGTAAACAGTCACCATTTCTGTCCTAGGCATATTTGAGGTATTCTTTCTTTGTGATAGTTTCACTTACCACTAAGAAATAAACTGATTCCAAACTAAGCAGAGCTTGTATTATGGAAATCAGATTACTGATAACATATACAATTTTTTTTTAAATACCTTGATAGATAGATATTTACACCATTTACATTTAGAAGACAATAATAATGTTCGTACTTGGTGCAGTTTCCCGTGCAACCGCTGGCTGGGCACGGGCGTGGACGACGGCTCGACGGAGCGGCTGGTGGTGGCGGCGCGCGTGCGGGGCGCGGCGGCGGGGGCGGGGGCGGCGGCGGGGGCGGGCGCCGGGGCCGGGGGCTGCACGCCGCGCACGCCCGCCGCGCCGCCGGCCCCGGTCGCCCCGCTCACTCCCACCACCACGCACCTCTCCACCTCCACCATACAACACATGATCGGTGATACATTTAACAAACAATACATGTAACTTACGTGCACGCCCTTGGTTACATTTCCAGACATACAGTGAAGTTAGTTATGTTTAGTTTTTTTTTGGTTGGGGTACTCCTAAGATATCAACGCTTTTGTTGCTATTTTTTTTTCTATGTTCGGACAGCTCCGGCATATATGCACTGATTGTGATGTCATTTTTTATAGTTATAATTTATCTGACGACTGCCACAATGTGTTCATAAATTCAGTCGAAGGGCCAAGCTAACCTCAGGAACTTGTGGGCAATGGTGGTAGCAGTTTCTATGTACGACCGAACTTGCGATGTAAAGATAAAGCAATTGCTCTCTTGACCATTGATATTAAGCGGTTGTTTCCGGATTTGTCCCAATAAAACATATAAAGTTTGAATGGTCCAAACTAACATAGTTGAAAAGACGTCGCCTGTGGCTTTGTGGCATTAAACGAGATCGGCTTCGCTCTTATTGGTTATTGCATAGCAGGCTCACGTTAAAGCGCTTAATTCTTTCAATAACGTTTCTAAAAAGTGCTTCTCCGTTATAGGCTGACTTCCAAACCGGTAATAATTTTAATAGCTTTGACCTTTATGATTGCCTAGAGCCTTAACTGAATTAAAATGTTTAAATTATGGCTAAGCAAATGGATTTCATCTCTGCAAAAGAGTGATTATCTTTTCTTAAATGTAATATAATAAACCTTACGATCGGGTACTTTTAAATCTGTTAAGAATGTTGCTTCGTAATGATGAGCATTATGCTATTTATTAATATTATATTATAATATTTCAGGTGATTGCGTAAATGCGATAGTCAAATGGCATTACCAATCTAAAAGAGACAAGGATGCCAACTCCCTCAGTGTCTTACTATGCGGGGAAAATGGTTTAGTCAAGTGTTTAGAACAGGCATTTCTCTGTGGCTTTAAATCTGCCAGATTGTTCGGAAAAAACTTTTTCATATGGGATTACTTTGGTAAGTACTTATCAATCGATACACATTTTGTTGTTGGTTTTTCAACGTAAAAAATAGTTTACCTGATTAAATAATTTTATATGGCAACATTCATTCATAACAAACATACCTTTAGCTAACATAAATATTGTGATTTTGATTATATGCTTTTTATTGTAGCGAGGGTGAAAGACGAATTCAAAATGAGTCTATGTGATGAGCCAAATTTACAAAACAACAAAAGTTGCGGTATGGCATACAACTGCAGACAAGACCAGGAACACAGAGCCATCTGGCGGTGTTACTGTCACCTTATGGATGAAATTAGCAGTGTCGGTCGAACGCTCGGCAAGGATGGAAAGTTCCAGCTTTTTATTTGCCTTAGCTTGCGGTAAGAAATAAATAGTATTTCACATTACACTTGCATACACGACGCAGAATTTTAATTGCATTAAATCGAACAATTATCACAGCAATCTAGTGATTCTAGATCTCAATCTTGTGAGGTCAACAAGTTCCCTTCGACCTGTGTTAACTGCACTAGTTCTTTAGTTTCACATAGTCTAACGCAAAACGAAGCAAACGTGACACAAGCACTTGTTCTGTTCTTTATTCACTTTATTAAAATTATATTCACAGTGAGCACTGGCTTCATAGGATGTTGGTTCCGATGTCTATGACACGCGTCACCGCTGAGATGTACGAGGAGCAAAGCTTTATGCGCAAGCGCGGCCTGCTGACATTCCTCAGACAAATACTCGAACCACTGGATGAATTCGATATTGTTCTCGAAAATTCACTCACTCAAGGCATTTAAGTTGTTTAGTTTTGGTTTTTAATTGTAAGCGAATATGACTGTCTATTTTGAGCCATAGAGTATATTATGATCTTCCACTGTCAGGATATTTAAAATAATAGTTACCTACTACATTATGAAACCAGTGGTTAAACCCAGGTTAACTCAGAGCATAATGAAGCATGTGAATTTAGTGTATTACCTAAAATACTCATTATGATAAGGTTTCCACTTATGAATTTATGATATTAGTAACCAGGGTCTGATTATTTTAATGCCTTCGTTTATTGTTAAGTTTCAAATGTGATTATTATTTATGATTGACTTGCCAGTTGAACCCAAAGATTTTATTTTTATAAATGGTGCTTATGGCGTATATTATTAGGTTGATTTTTACATGGCTAGTTAATTATATGTTTTTTAGAGAACCTTTGAGAAAATAAATGCAAGGTTAAATCCTAAACTCTCAAAGATTTTATGGAGATATGTCATGTACGATTACATTTCTCCGTAAAAAATTTTTGATAACTCACTAGGAACAAATACTGCATTTCTGCAACTTATATTAATTTTTAATATTTTTGCCAAAAATTTACATACATAAATAAATACTCAGCAAAATTATCGATTGCTGAACAATACAGAAGGATTATAAATATTAAATTAATAATAAATACCTACTTCGATAAAAATATGTCCAATAATGCATTGCTCCCTCAAAGTAGTTTAGGATTTAGCCTGAGTCTTCCATCTTAAAAACTCATTATGAATTAGATTAATTTTAAATGATTTAGCTAATTGTGCCTTAAGCACTTACGTCTACCGTAAGCGTATCGTCATCGTATCGACTGCGCCAAAAACCAATGCAATGGGAACCGTATGCGCGATCTTAAATTTTCTATACAAACCAGCTTTTTGGCGCACTCGATACGATGACGCTACGCTGGCGAGAAGTTCGTGCTTAGGCTTCGTGGAGTAATTTCCATCCCCGCAAGTCAAGCTAAACAATTTCGAAAATATCAACATGAATCTGAAGTATTTTATGGGTGGTTGAAACCGAACAACTTGTACAGCGACTATATAGAATTTTTATTTTTAATAACCTATGTGATCCATGCTGGGCAAAAGTCTCTCTCGCTGATCTGTTTCGACGTGTCTCTCTCCAATGCAAAATCGAATTTATGAAAAGAAATTTCTTCCATTACATTAAGATTTAAATAAAGGTAGATATGAGATAATTATTGTAATTTTATTTTGAAACAGTGTGGTTCATAGATTACATACATTAATGATTTTCATGTTGTAGCTGGAAAAATGTTTCATGTTTGAACGGTCCATAAAATATTTTGGAGTAATAATAGGACCTGTACATGGAAATCATAGTTTATAGGAACGTTCTCTAGTGTTTAGTTACTAATTGTTTAGATAAGAAAATATGTATATTTTTATGTGTATCATAATATTAACAAAACTTTTATCCACCGCATAATTTTGGAGATGTTTAGATGTAATTATGAGGAATATGTAGGTGAATTATAGTCTATGGTTATTTTTGCGCTTTTAAACTTATGAGAAGTAGTTTGTTATTCGTAAGCAAGGCCCGTTTCTGAACATAACACAGTTAATTAACTTTTAAAATCACATATCCCCCGCGATACCACCCACATTCCCGCGATAAAAAAATAATCCTATGTGTATCAGTTCTTTAATTAATGAATAGTAACTAACAGACTATTTCGGTTTTAATATGTTAGTAAAATATGAATGACCATTTTTTTAAAGATGATGCACCACTATTATATAAGTACGTCCCATAAATGTTTAAAAGTGCCAAAAATGGCTCGTGATATTTTATGATACCTTACTTTACTTTATCTCCCTGCTGTTGATACTTCATTCTGAATCGAAGCTACATTAGCTCATTAGATGTAAATTAAATAACGTCTTATAAAACAATTATATAATTTAAGCTACTATATAATTGTTAAAAGATTCGGAAATAAAGTTGCGCTTAAAATTTCTTATATGGCGGATAACTACCAAGTACCCTGCCCCTGTGATACGGTATCCTCACGTTGTTTCTCTTTGCAAAACGCTCAAGCTCATCGTAGAATTCGGATCCACAGCCATCGTCACGGTATCCAAGGTACAGCACTAACACTGAGCTGTCTTGACTACAAAATTAAACCTTTAAAAATGTTATTCGTTTTGATTTACTATAATAAAGGCCTATTCCGATACAAGCGATATTTGCTACCGTTGTGGGTATTGAAAACCGATGCGCTAATCCTACTATTCAAATCAAAGATGATATCGTTATTGATTCGCATAAAATACAGCCCAACTGTACTAAATAGCGTGGTATTCTGGATTTTCTCAAGGCGCTGAACCACAAACAAATGCCCGGAGGAGGAACACCGGTATTTTAGCTATCCATAGCGGTATCGAGGATCTTGAATCTTAACAGACCTTATGCCAATTCTTCGTCTTCTGCACCGCCAGCATCATCTGGGTTAAACAGTATACTCAGGATTACGTTTCTGTTGTAGTTTAATTAGAAACTCAACATGATAAAGTACCTATTTCAATTTATTTTTATTAGAAATTCAAATTATATTTTGATAAAATGTAACATTTTATTTTAAAATTTCTAGATAGTCAGATACATATTTAGTTTTATTGAGACTTGAGTGCATTATGGGGCATGTCTTTTATCTCTTGAGGCATTTTAGATTACTATGATTTCTATTAGCTAAATATGCCCTTTTGAAGGATGGTTTCATAAGCTGCTCATAAAATGGTTTGGCACGTTATCATTTATTTTCATGAAATAAATTAGTAGTAGTTACAGTGCTAAGTCCATGTTAACAATATTATGTGATTCCTTAATCCTAGCTATTAGAAATTAAAAGAAAAATGTTTTCAAACAAAAATGTTAATTGTTTGATGTTATTTAAATGTGTGAAACTCTGTATAATTTGCTTGATGGAATAACTTCATAAATTGAGTCCTGCCAAAGATAACCAAACACTTTGGAAAGCAAATGTTATTCTCAATTATGAAATGGTTGTTTATAGTTATAACCGTCCTGCATGTTTGTTTGTGTCTTTGTAGTATTTTGTCAAGTAATTTATTCTGCATTACTAAGGAATACAAGGGTTTATTTTTTCAAAAAACTTTTTATACCCCTTACACCATAACATAAGAAGATAGGTTGTTAAATTGTAGTTAGTGCATTGTCGTCATATCATGTTTAAGTTTAAAATGAAACTTACGTACTTTGTGCCAAATTTTAAACAATTACCGAAAAAATGTGATTTCAATCAATTTTTTTTACTAAATCTCTCATCGTCATTCTCACAACTGTTTGTACTATCATCTAGAGTTTTGTCTTTCGTTTCCAGTATATACTTATTTTGTATAAAGTCTGTTTGTTTTTACCTGATGTTAAATATGATTTGCCTTTGGTTTATATATCCTATAATATTATAAACAGATAATGTTTGGCAGTAAATTTGATTGTAATGGTAATCTCTGAAACTACTCATCACTTTTTAATTATTATACACTATTCCCGGTACATAGGCTATGTTATCATCCTGGGATACATTCGATGCCTCGGTAACCTTGAAACGCCGTGTACCTTCATCGCAGCAGTTTCAAACTCCGTGTGATGGTTAGTACCTTATCCTTAGTATACTACCGGTACGCTATGATGGCCGTTTTGACGTTTCAGATTGTCATAGGAAAAGAAACTATTGCTTTGGAATAAGGGTGATTTCCATCATCATACAATTAGCTGTTGGATCAATAGATGCACCTTATATGTGAAGGAATAAAGGTTATTTTTCTTTGTCTTAGCGTGCCGCAAGTTTAGTACCTTACGAGTTTTATACGTTATTAATATATACGTATTGAGTAGTAGATGCTAAAAATGAGTCATGTTCGCCAGCGCCAGGGACCCTTTGTTAATTAGGTGTTCTCAGATTCTATAATAAAAAAATATCCTAAATAGGATTATGTTACAACTTTCCAAAGACATATTTATTTTTGTCATAAGAATCGATACCTTCAGAGGGACACTTCTTCAAATTCAACAAATTCTGGAGGCAAGCGAGACACTGTGCTATTTCGGCATAGACAAGATTTACGTTTCCATGTCTCAGTGTACCTTCCATATATATAGATAGGTACATACTTTTATTTTGTTTTTATCTGTCTGTTTCTATTTACGAAGAATTATTTTCCACAAGTTCCACAAAACCACTGTCATACCTGATAAAATGTTCACTACAATAATATTATCTTATATCAGAAGTTGATACTACTAACAATTATTAAAGATACATCCTGTTCTAAGTCGATAAATATTCTGTAAAAATAACTATAAAAATAAAATCCGTGGTACTTGTGAAAAATCCTATTTCCTGATTGCCTATTTATCATTACGAAATAAATCCCATCATGTACCTGGGAGGGCCACAAAAGGCGATATTTGTCACCAAATATCAGAATTTATATTTCCTTTGGTCAATGTTATAAAGGTGTTATAACTGTATCTCGAAACTTGACCACCTGCTGCAGTGAAGATCTATTTGCCCCAGGATTAGTCGGTTCCTGGTAAAAATATTATAAGTGTAGGTATTTTAGGGGTCCTGCCAGCAGGTAAGTATACTTCACTACTGCCATTAGTTAGGAACTTTAAAATCTGATCTGGGACAAATTGTTCAATGAATTCAGGTAATGGTTCTATTTATTATTGTACATCTGCTAATGTTTTAAATAAAATAACTTAATACTGTGTGTGTACCTACCAATTCCGTAACATTTATTTCCACAATTAGTCTTCCTAGAAAACCTACAGTCATAAGATTTAAGATACCTATCCTTATCCGAAATAACCAATGCTAAAAGCAATGTCCAATAAATAAATGATTAAACATTTAAACGCATTTTAAATTACCCATCCTAATTTTCAACCGCAACATAATAAATGTTAATAAAATAAACATGGAACAGATACAATAGTCATCTATGGACAACGCTAAGAATTAATATTTGACCTATCCACCCGGCATTGTACGTTACCTAGTACTTGCAGATCTATTTAAAATAAAGTGACCCTAAAATAATATATCGATTTAAATTCGATATGTATATAACAAAAAAAAGACTACCAATAAAACGGGGTGGATCGACGAATACCTACAATCGGGCGGTAGTTGAGTAGTTTAGTAGTAGCATTAGTCATCCAGCTAAAGAAATTGTTCGGCTTATGTCGTCGTCTCTGTCGCTCAGTGAATGTTGTGACGTTTTATCAAGTGTGACCAGATTTGGCTATCGAATTTTCATTTGGGCAATTATATATATAGGATTTGGGAATATTTTGTGACATGATTTGGTACATTTGGGATGGATTGGCTTGATTCTCTTTAATTTTACCGAGAACAAATAAATAATGAGTAAATTACAACCTTTTAGTTTAGTAGGGAATCATTTTACTGACATGGCAACTCTCATTTCAAGATTATCTATCTTGAAATGAGAGTTGCCGTGTCATAAGTACGCAGATTTCACGTTAATTATTTTGAGTAATTTTATATGTCTGAATGTAGTCATATACAGGGTGCGCCAGAGAAACTTACTTATTTGAAAGGTCAATAAAAAAAAAATACTTCAGTTATTGTTTTAAAATTTTTTTTATTTGAGAATACAATATCCCAATTTTTTTTTTATGCAGTCTTAAAAATGACATCGGATAAATGGCGACCCCCATTGCGCATAAACTGATGAAGTCGATTTTTGAAATTTGTATCCACTCTTCGCAGCATATCAATCGGTATGTTGGCAATGGCGTCGCGAATGTTGTTCTTGAGGTGTGCTATGGTCCGTGGTCGATCGACATAAACCAGGGATTTCAAATAACCCCATAAAAAGAAATCGCATGGAGTCAAATCTGGAGAGCGTGCCGGCCATTGGAGATCGCCTCTGAGAGAGATGAGGCGGTCGGGGAAATGTTGTCGCAACAAATTCATTGAGTCTCGTGCTGTGTGTGCTGTGGCTCCATCTTGCTGAAACCACACGTTCCTAACGTTCATTTCTTCGAGTCTTGGAAGAAAAAATTCCTCGATCATGTTCCTGTAACGAGCTCCATTCACGGTAACTGCGCGAGAAAAGAAGCTCTCAACTGCGAAGGCCCGCTGCTCTCTAGACCAGAGCATGATGGCAACTGACTGGAGGGAGAAACAAACTTGGGAACTTCCCCCTCCAGATGCGCCCCCTCTTGCCCCTCTACTCGCCCAACTCACCGCGCGGGAATTTTTTCAAATAAGTAAGTTTCTCTGGCGCATCCTGTAGTATGATTAAGTTTTAGTAAAAATATTTAAAATGAATTAACTCTTTGCAATAACAGTTTTTGATTTCTTTGATTTTCTTTGAAATACATATAAATACATACTACCATCTGATCCCAAACTAAGCAAAGCTTGTTTTACTGAACCACCTTTTTTCTTCTGTTTGAAGTACAAAGATTTCGTGACAAAGGAAAAATATGATCTACGATGGATGTGTCATACTAACAAACTCGTCGACCCTGAGCCTTTTTATCGTAATACAGACGATTTAAACAAAAAAAAACTGAAACTATTAGAAATAGCTAGTTCATTAATGATACCAAATATATTAAATCTAATTGAAAATAAAAGTACCGAATCTGTTCTAAGAATTGATAATTCTCCTGACCTTACAAATACGTTGAAAGACGCCTCAATTCAAACACCAACAATCGGAAATAATAAACTGGTTTTGCAGACATGAAATTCCAGATGATCCAAAATTTAAGAAACCACCGATTTATTACATGTCGGCACAAAGAAGGGTTTGCAGAATCTTCTATGGACAAAATACTTTCAGAGCTTCAGAATATAGCCACATTGCTTTACGAATGCCGAGATATACCCGTATTTTAATCCCAATAAAAATATATAGAGAAGTAGAGTAAATCATGAAAAAGTAAACATGATTGGGACTGAAAGGTGGTAAAAAGGATTCGAACATAGAATCAAATGTGAGAATGAATAGATTCGCACATACAATCAAGTGTGATAAATACGGTGGTAGTGATATATAATAGATATTTTTTGACATATAGGGAGGTGGAAGTAAAGATTAATTTTTTAATTGAATCTAATGAAACATTTGATTGTAAAGTACAATAATTATAATTTTAACAAAATAACTAAACATTTGTAATAATTGGTCATATTTTTTTTTTTTGTTTCGATTGGGTTTCTTAAAAAATGTGATAGGTGTATTTTATCCAAAATTTTAATATGTTATTCGATTAGATACCGGTCTATTAGTGCTATGTGCGAACAAGACAATGCTTTGCGAAGTCGAAACTAGCCGATTATCTCACTCTTTAGCTCCACGTGTATTATTCACAGTTGCAAAGGATCTCGTTTGATGTCAGCAAGAACACAACATTGTTAAGTTTATGTACTCGTATGCTAAAAAAAGGTAAACTTTGGTTTTTGGTTTTTCAATCTATATTCATTCAATATCACTTTCAAAGATTTGTCTCAACTCATCCCTCCAAAATTTCTACAACTGAAGTTATGGTTATTTAAATTTCCGCTTTCAATAATAATTATGTTTCATGGGTATGTCCAGTGTGTGATGTCACTTGACCTAGACGACGCGTGTCGTATTTGCTTTGTAGGCACTGTTACATTTTTATAGTTACTCTTTGTTAATTAAACAATGGACTGGATTAAGACTAATACTAATACAGATATTGTATTGTCCCTACTTGTCAAAGCACTTGGCATTTTACTAAATACGAACATAACCAATAAGATTCATAAGGACAAGATGCTCGCCGGCCCTGCAGAAGGTTCGATAGATCTCATCGTGGAGGAGCCCACAGCCAGTACCTACTTAACTGTAGTACTATGTAATCATTATTTTAATGTTATTTCTGAGCCTGTAATAAAGAAATAAATAAAAAAAAACTATAAACTGTAGTAGTAAAAATTATAGTAATTGTTGTTAACTGTTTGACAAATACGAATTGTTTTTGTCTTTAGGCGCGTCAAGAGAGGGAAAACTGTATTGGCGTAACCATTTTTATATGGAGTGTAGAAGTAAAGGAGGACCATCTCAGTGTACTAAAAAGTGTCCCTTGAAAGGGAACAAATTAAGGTGGCGCTGCTGTAGCAAGTGGAAGAATTTTAAATAGAGCGCCACAGATTATTAGAGCAGGATAGAAAATTAATAAAAAAGGAAAGAAACATTTCCGTTTTGTTACAGCACATTTTTTATAATTATTATAATATATAGACAAACATGAGTATGGAATAAAATTATACAGTGATTAAAGAATTACCGGAAACAACCCAGCACATTTCACTCTGTTGATATCATTTCCACTTGCTACACTAACGCTATTTCGGTGAGAATTCGATACCTAATTTGCTGTTTACAAGGGGACACTTTTTCGACTAATCCCCCATACAAGATGGTCCTCCTTTACTTCTACACTCCATATTCTAAGCTAAGCATTAGTTGCCAGAATATATACCTTTCTTTTATTTTTAAATATTTTAATTAAAATTGTAAATAATTTCGAGCAATGTTATTGATGAGACAAACTGCACTTATCAGCAATATTTGTCTTAACTATGCAGTCGTGACATTGCTTTTTGCAAGTTTTTGCTAATTCAATGACAGTTGTGATTTGTGTGATACTTTGCCGCCCTATACAAAGGCATTTTCTGAATTACCTTCAACATCTGCGATCATATCTTATAACTTAGTTTTTGTAGCATCACACATTTTTGCTATTATCACGGAGCAAAACTTTTATTTCTTAAATATTATTAGTATTCCTATCTAAATTAATTTAATGAATTAAATTTTATAAAAAGTGCAGTTAACCTAAGGAAGTTTCACTTCTGGCGCGTTGATTTTTTTTTTATTTATATATATTTTTTTATTTTGATTTGACGTTCAAGTAATCAAAATAAAAATGTACGAGTATAAAGCCGTAGATGGATTTTATACTCATAACTGGAGAAAAATACCCAGGTTCCCAATTTACTAGTAGCACCCATTATTTGCCATTGGTTGGTTAGCCCGGTTGACAACCGTGTAGTATGCTGATTTCAACGATCAAAGACATTTTTTTTTTCTTATGGTTTCATTGGAACATTATAGATGGCGCTACTTTACTTAAGTTGTTGTTCAGATTGTTCGTTCTCGCTCGCTCGTTCGTTCGACCGACACAGACAGATATTCGACAAGTAAGATGGCGGCGATTAATGTGAAAGGCGAAACGTTGTCGTAGTTTTACTTGTAAATAAAGTATTTGGTTATTTGAAACATTAAAAGCTGTTAAAGTGACTGAGGAAGATTTGTCTATTTAAAGTGTGAAATCGATAGTGAACAGTTGTGTAAAAATTGATGAGTTGAGTGGTTTTTCATTTCACAATAGACAAGACAAAACCCGTCGCTGCGAGCGAGCACTCGAGGAGTCGAGGCCATATTTATGATGTTATCTGTCGTATGAGCGTCCTCTGAAACCACATTGATTAATGTTTTTTGAAAAGCAAGGCGATGGTAGGTTTCTGAGCAGGGATGCAATCTTGGTTATGCCATAATGTGCAAAATATTTATTCGTATTGTTCCATCACCCATTGACGCCTCGATGGCGAAGCGGCAGATTATTTTTGTATCAGTACTATTTTTGAGTTGTAACACCTTTGTTTACGACCCATTCATATATTTCTAATGCCAGCAAAAATATTCTTGTGCATTTAATGATAAAGCTGTAAGTTCTCTATTATGATACCCTCCTAAAGACCGTATTGTTTTGATGCCAATGGTGTTTTCTTTCATTTCAGGGGTGTTTTCTTTCTGTGAAGATATAAGTAATACAACATGACTTCCAGTGCACCAATTTTGTGGTAGTAACTAAACATTTGTTTGTGTTCAACAAACTATGGATGAAAGTGTGGACTTCTATTGACATATTACATACATTGACACATAAACATCACGGAGGTGGTAATGGATCCAGTAGGACCATGGTCAGCATATGCTTCATACAATCGACTAGCGGGGGTACAGGCTGGTGCTGCAAGTGGGGACTTCCATCACCACCTAGCAAGTGGTGGCTCAGGACTAGGAAGCCAGTCAGTGCCCTCCACTACAAGTCAATTGCTGCTACAAGCAGCACATACAACAGCTTCATTAGCTGGACAACTGGGCTCATCAACAGCTTCACCATTTAATCCTGGAGGATTCCTTTCTCCACCTGCAGTGGGATATGAGACAGTATTTTCACCTCTGTTTCATCATGCAAATCCTAAACCTGCACATTACAGTTCTTCTCTTCAGGCACAACATAGACAAGCAATAGCTCAAGCCCAAGCAGCAGTTGCCTCAAAGCAATCTTCAGTAGAATCTGAACTGTCATCTCTTCGAGAAAATTATTCCCATCAGACTCTGACACAAGGGACATCATTTTTTGATCAACCTGCTACTCCAGGTGGTGCTACAGGATTAAGTTGGCAAGGAAATAACCAACTCCCAAGTCCATTTGGAATTTTACCTCATGAAAGTGTTGTGCCGTCATCACCAAGCCCAGCTACTACAAAAGCATCAGCAAATTATGAGAATTTTAATGCACATTTTGCTGCAGCTCAAACTCTCAATAATCACCTTAACTCCCAGATCTCCAGTTCTGGTAAACAAACAAATAGGTCCGGTTCACCAGCATCAAAACAACCAGCTACTTCTACATCATCATCAACATTTTTTCAATCACCTACTACTTTTGGAAATCAGACTGATAATTCATATAGTACAAGCAGTGCAAAGAGTGGCCAACTTTCATCTCAGCAGGATTATGCTGGAAGTAAGTCATATTCAAGTTCTGCAAGTTCTACTGCTCATTCGCAGCAATCGTGTATTGTGTCAACTCCACCAGTCACCTCCTCTTCCACTCCACCCAGTAAAGATTACCGTTCCTCTACCAGTACCACCTCCAGACCATCTGCATCCATATATAATGCACAATCTCCTAAAAACACAAACCAAGACAAGCCCAGTAGACCCATTGCCAACAGTAGTAGCAGCTTTGTTTCCCCCACAGTTAAACTCCCTTTAGTGCAGACAAAAGCCCAAAGTAAAATATATCCAGAATTGACTAATGATCAAAGAAAGAGCTGTGACTCTAATGATAAATTGCAACCACAATCATCTCCTATTAGTTATTCCATTATGGATGCACCAGGGAGATTGAGTTACAGTGGTAATGGTAGTAGTTCAAAATCAAGTAGACTTGGTGGCTCTCAATACTCTAATTCACAAGGTTCAAGCTTTAGACATTATCAAAGCGGTAATAATGTTGAGTCAGACTATCATGTTCGAGCAAAAAGTAGTTCCAGTACAGATACAGGTTATTCAAGTAGTAGTTCTCAAAATGGTCCAGACTGTGGAGTAGTGGTTGCCAGACGGCAGAGTCCTTCTCAAGTCCCACCCCAAACATCTCCATTGGGCCATGGGTCTAGTCCTGCATATCCCATGTACCATAGTCCAATGAATTCAATAAATTCTCCTCAACAACATGCTGATCACTACAATAAAGTGAATAATACAGCTCCTCGTTCTCCTTTGGATGCTTCTATTGCAAGGCCTCCTTCACAGAATAGTCAAGTTGCTTATCCTTCCGTAATTACTAGAGCTCTAGGTCTAGAACAAAATAAAACATATGCTGAAAATCGTTATGAACGAAATCAAAATGCTGGTACAGGGTGTTGGGATAATGATCGTCAGCCTAATAGAAGCAAGTATCCTAGTAATAGCAGTAGTAATAGTTATAATAATGGTGGTTTATCAGAAAGTAATACTCATACAGATGAACCTGTTTCCCAGAACCAATCTTCTAATAGGTCAAGTTCAAATGAAAAACATCAAACTTATTTTGATAGTAATAATGTAGCTTTACAAGATTTGTCTAGTTGTCGTGGTGATCCCATGAGTATAGTAAAGAACTTACAAAGTCTTCAGCAAAGTTGTCAATTACAAGAAGTTAAATCAAGTAAAAGTCAACCTTTAACGTCTACTCCACCAGTTGCAAGTAAAGTACCCCCACGTAGGAAAAGTACTGAAAAGCCAGCTCCCCATACCAATATGAATGAAATATCTAATGCAGTTATGGCAGATTATTTAGCAAGCAGAATTCCCCCACCTGCACATAGTTCAACTAGTAATCAACAACAAAACGGAACCTATTTTGATTTTGAAAGGTGGAATCTACCCCCACCACCTCCTAAAATGTTTCCTGGCCCTTCCGCTTTCGGTTCGCAGGCCCCTTTACACGCTACTAATTTTGCTAACCAACACCAAGCACTAGCTATGCAGCACGGACACGCATTAACATACTTCCCGCCTTTTCACCTAGGCCCTCACCCTGATTTTCCGTCTTCCGTGGAGTTAACACCATTATCGTCATTTAGCGAGACTCCACCTTCGGCTTCCTCGTCATCTTTTTCGACGCCTGAAACACGTGAAGAGGAACAGCCTAAGGTGGTAGTACCTAATATAGAGGAAGAACTTGGTTTCCTTGCAGAACAACGGGCAAATACTGCATCGACGGTAGCACCCACTTCACAGCAGCAGAACATTAACAGCACTTCACAAGACGCTACTTCAAAAATAATGGAAAAAAAATTCAATGTTCCTGTCACGGGCCCCGGATCAGGATTCATGGCTTCTTATTTGAAATTTTTACAAGGAGAGCGTGATACCTCTCCACCGCCGGCCGGTAGAGGCGCTAGAAAATCGACATGGTCTAGAACAAACACAAACACAAATACCAATACAAATAACAAAGCATATACTCAGAACGACCATAATAAAAGCCAATGTGATGCAAATGCTTCTCAGCAAAGCGCAAATGGTGCAATGGCGCCGGCAAATGTATTAAACGCAGGTATGTCATTGAGTAATCCAGCTATGAACTCTTCGGCAACTTTGAGTTCGGCAGGCTTAATTGGTACTAATCAAATACATGGCGCATCACCCAATCTTCTCGGTTCCCAACCAAAAGGTGTGGAATTAGAAGATCCGCGCTATTATAATTTGAATAAGGATAGAAAACGAAAATACGATGGTAGTGAAGAATCCGCATATGATGCGGAGGAGGAAGCGAGGAGGCTTAACAAGCCTGTTCTCAATGTGCCTAGTACACCTCTAAATGATAAGGGGAAGAAGGGTCGAACAACAATGAACAAACCGACACCTTCTGCCGTAGTGGCGCCTCAGCCGGCCGCGCCTAAGAAGCCACGACCTCCTGCTCCGCCGCCCGTGGCGACGCTGCAGGCAGCGCCACAGCAACAATACTATTATCAACACCAGCCCGACGAAGGTGCGTTCAATTTATTAGATTTCCACTTAAGAAGTAGAGCGCGATGGTGAAGAGCTAGCCCTGAAGCTTGTATGACAGGAGCAAGCTAACTGCCGCTATGGCAGGATACCTTGAAAACTTGTTACATTTTAACTGTGATTGATAATGTAAATTTTTATTAGATGCAATCTATGATTATTATTAATCTGTAAATAATTTCTATGGAGAAAATGTGATGTACCTATCTTAGTAGAAGTCGATATTTTAGGGTTAGTCTGTAACAAGATTTCACTAGAATTGTTGTTAACAAATGACACAGTATTAGTGCCATTTTATTGTAAATTGTAGAATTTGTGACTCTTGTCATACTCGCTACTGAAGGGGTGCTACCATTAATAATTCCAAAATTGTGGTATATTTTTTTATGGAATTCATACCAGTGGGTGTCTGTTGTATATATAAAATAATGTATTGTATTTACAGTATTTGAGTTTAGTTGGTACTTACAATAATGTATGCATATTCTTTAGCTGAAAGTGATTTTTATTATAAGAAGGAAATGAATGCATAATACATGGACAGCTATAAGTAAGTGCGAGATAATGTATTAGAAGGCCATGTCCTGAACATAAGTTTTTTTGTATTTCTATTTAATTGTTATTTGTTTATGCACAATTCTCAATATTTTATGTAAATAATTTTGTATAATAGGACAAGACATAAAATAAACACGAGTATATTACTGATAATGTGTTAAATAATTTCAGTTTGTAATTATTCCTGGTAGCACCCCTCACTTCGCCAAAATAGGGATAACATGTACAATATGTCACTATGTAGGACTTGTTGAAAAATTATTATCATTAACTTGTACGAATTAAGGAAAATACCTATGTAAAGATGTGTGTACATGTTATCGCAATGATGACCTAGGGTTCATCACATTGGCTATCCTTTTCCTTGACCTTTCCTTCCTATTATATTAAAATTATCATTATTTCGAAATATGAAATTTGTCAAATTCAGCCTAATTGAACTGGACAATCATACAATTTCCAAAATTAACTTTATAGCTTTAAATGAATATAATTGATACCTATAAAGCTCATGACAATGGGTTGTTTCAAATTTCATACAATATATTTGTTAAATCGGCATTGCTGACCAAGCAGTAATTCTATAGTATTTTAAAAACATTTCAATTTTCCATGCATGTAATATGATCCATATATTTTTATGAATTGATATGTAATTAGAAATTGGTTTTTATAAACCGCAACCAAAATTTAGGAACAGATCTTGAACAGGTAGGTATTTACAGAAGACTACTCAAAGGACAAATGAAAAAAATAATAATGCTAAGGAACAAAATCATAGACATGTCAGTCATACTGATTTTGTTGGCAATTGTAGGTAGGAAATTTCCACCAGGAATCATTTGTATATCTAGGTGGGTTGATTATAATTTTGTAATGCATATTATCATGCAAATTTATCATCTATGCATACATAATTACATGGTATTGAATTTTAGTTGCTGCGCAAGGAGCTAACTTGGGGTACGGTCTTTATGGAGCCTCGGAGAATGAAGCGAATGTAAGCAGGAAATTACATCACATAAAATCTCAGCAACAAATATCCAGTACAGGCCAATTGGATAGTACTAGGACGATCGAGGAAATGCCTTATCAGGTAATCTAATAGGAGAAATTTAAAAGGATTATTAAATTACATAATGTAATCTGATATACAGTCATTCTAAAATATCTACACTAATATTTTAAAGAGAAAATATTATTTTTTGTTTGTAATGAATTAACTCAAAATCGACTGGACTGATTTTATTAATTCTTTGACTATTACTAAACTTCCGGTACGCTATAACGCCCGTTTTGACGTTTAACAGATCCTACAGCTAATTGTATGATGATGGTAATCAACCTTATTCCAAAGCAATACAGTTTATTTTCCTATGACAATCTGAAACGTCAAAACGGCCATCATGCGTGCCGGTAGTATAGCTATACTATAAAACTTTATGCGGAAGCGAGATAGGCTATGTAATAACTCCGGGATACATTAGATACTTGAGAGTACGGGTGAACCCGTGAGTAGGAATTTAGTCTTGAATATTTGAACAACATTTACTAGCTCTTTCTCATTGTATGAAATAGCACGTTGTGACGTCATAATTGTACAACATCAAATAACATACTCTTTATGATTATATCGGTACCGAAAAATCACATTAATGAAATCATTAATCAAAATTAAATAATTTTGATCATATTTAATGTTTTCGTATATTTTTGGATGTTCAATACACTGGTTAGTGTTTATCTTTAATACAGGACACATCCCAATTTCTCTATTAATAAGTAGGTACGCAACTAGAGTTATATCATTGTCTATACCAACCCATGGTTTAACAGCGTTCCCGAGGGATTAGATACATCCCGGGATTTAAACATTTCTATGTCACACGGGAATAGTGTAGCTTCCAATGAAAGAATGTTTGAAATCGGACGAATGGCTTCAGATACCTCTTTTTTGTATAACTAGATTTCGTCAAGATTCCATGATTTTTTTTCCCATATAAGTACTTATGGGAATAGGATCCTATGCTTTAAATTAGTTCCGAAATCCATTTTGGTTTTAATTACACGAATAGCAGTAACCTTTATTTTTTGTCTTAAATTCTTTGGGATTTATTCTTCACTAGCTGTCCCCCGCGGTTTTACCCGCGTTCCCGTCGGATGTCAAATGTATTATACATAAAAACCTTTCTCTTCAATCACTCTATCTATTAAAAAAAAACCGCATCAAAATCCGTTGCGTAGTTTTAAAGATTAAGCCCTCTATCCCTATGTATGGGATATAGGGACAGAGAAAGCGACTTTGTTTTATACTATGTAGTGATTTGATGAACATGGCTTGACACACATATATACAATAACTAGCTGTCCGCCACGTCCTCGATGTTGCGTTTTCCCAGGAAAAAAGTATGCCTTAATTTAATATATAACTATTTGTTAATCCAGGTTATAAACAATCTATTTGCCAAGTTTTATCCAAAACCGTTTAGTAGATTTTGCGTGAAAGAGTAACATAGATTCATTCATCCATTCTCTCAAAGTTTTTTATTTATAATATAAGTAGTTAAAATGGAGATAATAAATTTTTTGCAGTCTGGGGAATTCGTGGCAATTAAGACGGAATTAAATGAGATGTGGCCAGCGATTTGGAGAGTAGATGGCAAGACTTTACTGCAAAAATATGAACCTTTTGATGAAAATGGAAAAGTTTTATATAGAAATATATCTACGGTAAGTTAATATCATAATGTAGTTGTTTGGTTTTTGAAATTTGTTTTTGGAACTGGTAGAATGGTGTAAATAAAACTCATTAATTATTTTTCAGTACACTGTCTGGAATCCAGAAAACAAAAAGTTGTATACTCAAGTTCCAATAAAAGTACGATCCCATAATCAATTGGAAACGATAGTTGAATTAGTTAGAAGTGAACTACCAGTCGAAGATTGTAGCTTTATTGAGAAAAGAATGCTGGAGACTCAAATGTATCAAGAAAATTTTGAAGTTTACATACAGACTTTAATATCGCATGCATTGGATCCAAATTTTCTTACGGAAATATTTCAAGAGCAAGGTATATTAAACTTTAGGATAACCTCTTATATATGTTGACGACGTGTTATTAATATGGAAAAATAAGGGGGAAATATGTCGTTTTACCGTGCCTGTAGCACGTTGCGGTAAGCGAAGATTGATTTTTATGTCACAAGGTTGACATACAGGCCGGCGGTCCGACTGATGGTAATTGTCACCGCCGCCTATGGACAATTGCAATACTAGGGAGATTGCGAATGTATCGCCGACCTTGAAAAGCTAGATTAGGTTGAGATTCGTCCACATACTCTAATTATCTCATAATCAACTTTAATCGCTTAAATCGACCACCATTTAGCACGTGAGGACCTTCTCGCAAATGTTTGAATTTTATACAAGTTGTTTTACGACTGCTATTTATTTATTTATTTCATAGGCATATACAACAGATCACAATCGCGGATACACACAGCATGATAAGCTTAACGTACTACAAAAACATAGAAATAAAAACTTAAAATCTCAACAAATTAAAATGGAAAAAAAAAACCAGTAAATTATATATATCATATTAAATTAAAAATAGAAATTAATTATATTTTCTTATCAAACGAGGGTACTTAGGATACATTTTCTAAATTTATTGCAGACGAGTACTTCCTATCGAACGTGAAGACGGTGGACGAGGTAACGGAAACGATGCGCAGCCGGGTGTCGAGCGGCGGCGGGGCGGCGGGCGCGGGGGTTGGCGCGGGGGCGGCGGGCGCGCGCGCGCTGGACGCGGCGCTGGGCACGTGGCCGGGGCTGAGCGTGGCGGCGGGCGCGGGCGCGTGCCGGGCGTGCGCGCGGCCCGCGGTGGCGCGCCTGCTGCTGTACGGCCAGCCCTACAACCCCGCCACGCTCGAGCCCGTGCAGCCCGATGCGAGGCTCGCTTATGAGAAGGTACTAATTATCATTAATGTACCCGCATTCCTTACACACGGTCGTCTGATCCGTGGACGACTGATATACCACATATACTCCTCTTTCGATAAACCTGCTGGCTCGGTGGTTAGATACCCTGCCTGCCACGCCACAGGTCCTGGCTGCGAGGCCCACCCGAGACAAATATTTGTGTGCATGAAATATGTATGTATTTAGAAAAAATAAGAAGTATATCGTTCGTCAAGTTTACATGGAACAAGGTCTGCTTAGTTCATTTAACCGTGTGTAAAGAATGTCCCTGGATATTTTTTTTACTTTTCCTCAATATGTACATAGTTAGTTATATAGCATTTCCCTACAAACTAAAAAAACTACAGAACTAATTAATGTTTTGATTTGAACAATCTTTATGGCATATCATACCTTCATCCCCATTTTTCCATTAAACCAACCTGGAACTGAGGGGAACAGCGAGTCTCAAATATTTAAGACATTATTGAAAACACTAGAAGGGTAAAGATGATATTGATCTCGAATATATATACTCGATCCTCTCCAGATTGAAGGTATAGGTTGACTTAGTATTTTTCAATGTTATCTAACATAACACAATATTTGTTAACTTTCAGGAATTCCTAGTGTGCGCTACATGTTGCGGTCGAGTACAATTATATTCAAGAATATCTCATCAAAAATACTTAATGTATTCGGAGTGCAGTAAACGTGTTGCAGAAAAAAGAATGCAAAACCCAAGCAAAGACACTACGGTCATCCTCAATGAATTATTAGCGGACGAAGTTTGGCTATCGCAGGTGATTTATAACTCATTCATAATTGCTTTAATAAACCGTAGACTGATAAGATAACATTATCTGTTTGAATAAGCATCATCAATCTTAGAGATATGTTAACGCTTTTTATGTTTCCTGTTTCACTTCCTGCCTTTGTAATCGACATATCTATTATTGGTGTCCAGATTGAATATGCCCGGTTTGACAGCTACGTGTATTTATACTGTTTTTGATAAAGAAGAAAGAAATAAAATACGTTTATTCGTAGCAACACACAACATTATATTACATTAAAAAAATCGGAAAAGACAAATTTAACCAAATATTTAAATGCAACAGTGTTGGGTGTTGCCAGGAATAGGACCCGAATCAGCAAAGGGCTAAGGCTATTAAATTGCCCTTGCGCTGGTTTTCAGCCTGAGCCATGACATCACGATCGTCAGATACGAACATAAAAATTGATAATACAAGAAACATATAAAAATAAAACATTTACACAAATAAAGATTAAAACAAACTATATTCATTGGATGAATAGATGAATCCTATTTTAAAAACAAATAAAGATGATTTTTATATGACATTGTTAGTCGTCAAAATGGAAATTTAAGATCTCTACAATAATGTTATATAAAGCAAGCAAGAGTTTTACGAGTACCAATCTTCACAAAACTATTTTAGCCTTGATCTAAAAGGAACTTATATGCCTGTTATTTCTCCGACCCCATTACTTTTTTAACCGAAACAGTAATTACATGGGCACTACTGCTTCAGCTCGGAAGACATCATAACTAACTGCTTTCAAGAATTTTTATACCACATCAAATGTTCTGGAAGATGGTAAAGTCGCACAGAAATTGCGTCCTTCCAAACAAAATCCTGATTCTGATAAAACATGTCAGTAAAGTACTTTTGACTAATATGATGAAATTAAATAGTGAAATTGATGTTTGTCAACAGTTATTCCGTGAGGTGCGGCAGTCGTGGGCCGATGCGGAGTCTTGGGAGCGCAAGATGCGGCACGCCATGTCCCGACAAATGATTTAACGTTAACAACACCGGCCACAGTGCAGCGCAGCGCATATAGTTAATACTATAAAAAGGACAATTTTTTCATTTATTTTTTATACCTGTGAAATATGTGCTGTATGTATTTTGTATTTTATTATAGTTTTTAGCATTTAATTGATATTTCTTACGGAATCTGGGGCAGGATCTTCTCTAGTTTTAAATGAACATCACATATAGTATGTTTAGTAATATGTTTGTCTCATTGACTTTATTGGCTGTTACTTAGTATTTATTTTAAATACTCTGGTGCCATTATTTGTTTGATCACTTCAAAAATATAAGATGCGTGGCATACGGCATGTGAAGAACTAAGCAATATTCTGTAGCTTAGATTTGATGCCTAGACAACACTAAGAGTAATTTATTCTTTAATAGTTTCTCGATTATAGGTACCATATTAGGTACTCCCAATCCCAGTAACAATTCATATTAATTATATAAAAACAATGTATTGGACTTACTTATGTAAAAGTATATTATTGTTATGTAAGTTGTGATATATAGGATAAATATAAGATACAGAATATTGCCTATGAAGTTACAGTAAGCCTCACCACTTACCTACTGGCTTAGCATCGGTAAGAATGCGTCATAATGAAAAAACGAAGCTTTACGAGTATTTTTTTAATGAATCATGATATTGTTGTGAATACAACGTTAGATTGTGGAAAAAATGCTAATTACGAATGCTTTAATTACCGACACTAGCCATCCAGGCAAAACATAAAGAACAGCTCGCTCGACAATGTGATAGCAATTTATCGTTCAAAATCAAGGTGACAGATTGTTTATCCCCAACTACATAGCTTCTGGATGATTGATGACGACTATTAATGAGTCAATAAGTTGTCACCTTATTACAACAATTATAACAGTAATAGTGTTATTACAATACAATTGGGTCTAGATTTGTTTTTTAAACCGATGTATCGAGGTCATATATTCAAGAGAATGAACTTTGATCATGATATTTGTGAATGAAATCTCCTTTTAGTTTAACCCTCGGTCATTATCAATATTAATGTCACGACCTTGAGCGAATTAGGTAATAAAGCTTCCAGAGCTTAAATAAAATGACTTTATTCATTGATTGAAAACCTTCTTCATTTGTGATGTCTTTTGTAGTTTTAAGGCCTAACAGAAGGTACGTAACCATGTGATATAAATATTCTTATAAATCTTCAGTAAAGTATTCTGTCTCATCTGTTCATAAGCTTAACTGGCATTAAAATTTTTACATATGCATTTGGTTACAATATCACCGCGGAAAATAATTCACACTGTATACGTATACCCAACGTAGATGCGTACTAGAGCAGCTATATAATTATTTGATAACTTCATATTATTCTATCAGATCAATCCCAAGAATATGTATTCATAGCCAATACCTAATATGCAGTCAGATGTTACGATTTGCTTCTTGTTTAATGATAAAACAATATTTTACCAATTTAAATAAAACAAGTACATGAACAGTTTCATGATTTTGCCCACAATCTTTGTTTCTGTCAACCCTGAAAATGTGATTCTACCATCACCACAAATATCACGCAGTTATAATTTTGTCGAGTCTCTATTTTATTCAGTTATAAACAATCGTGCGTATAAAATTAGAATGGTGTTAAATTTCAGTTATGGGAGTAGCCAGTAATTCGCAAATTGCTATTATTATTCGACATCATCATTACGAACATAGGGAAGATGTTGATCCCGAATAAGACATGAGGTAATGACAATTTCTATCCAGCGTGTGGAGAATACTACCAATTGTCTTTTTTAACAATTTTCTAGGGCCCGTTTTATATTGTATTTTTTTTTACATTAAATTAGCTCAGAATAAATGGTTCGTTATTTATGTTGCGCTGCGTAAACGGTTCTTGTAAAGTTTTAATGGAATTATTAAGTCACCAAAATGCTGACACAGTATAAGTCGGAATCTTCTCAATAGGTATTTATATATTTTAATTTTGTCATATTTAACAGATGTAATAATAAAATAGGATATAGAATCATGCTGGGTTAGGGTGGGGAAGTACTACGACGACTTATAATTATAAATTCACATAAAAAAATATTAAACTCAAAAGTAGTCATGGACTGAACAGTACCTTTAAAAATAATGATGCAGGAATGTACCTTTCTGTTTTAAAGACTGAAGATTTTCTATGGTCTAACGACTTTGTTTCATCACTTGTGGTACATAAAGATACCCTTTTAAATTAAACGTTCGTTCATATTGACGGTAAGGTGTCGTATTCAAAAGCTCTTTCAGTTTTTGTCTAAAATAAGTCGTTCTTTCAAAAGTTTGGTGTAGAAACCAACAATAATTATATTAAAAAATTATGTGACTTATTACGGCAATACTACATCCAGTCCTGCATGATTTTATTGTAACATACAATTTTGCTACTCCCAATATTGCAAATGTTATATTTATTTTTACATATTATTTTCATTACTATATAGGTATTGTTACAAGTGGGTGCGGATGGCCAAATCTTAAAAACTAAGGAAAAGCTAAAAACACTTAAGAGTCTCGCTGATTTTGATGAAAACGAAAACTACCTTTGTATTTTTCAAGAATTATTATTATCATATATCATTATCACCTTGCCAGGAATCGAATCCGTTGATTTTGGAATAAATTGATCTTGAGTAAAAAGCAAAGACAAAACAAATTGGGTAATGTTTGAATCCATGGTGTGACGCAATGACAGTCACTACATTCAAATATGAACCAATTGTTTAAAATTTCACATTTTCCTAATGTTTACCGTACTACGTGCTGTATTTTTTTACTATTCCTCATAGTTTTGGATTTAGGCATCGACGCCCATTTGAAATATGATATTTATAGTTAAGGTGGCGTTTTATTTTCTCATACTCTCATCGTATATCGGTTTTTAACTTCCCGACACATATTTATTTTATAGTGTTGTAATTTTTTTAGATCTCGCTCAGTCGCTTTGCGTTGCGTCAGCTGTAAAATTACTGAGCTCGGTTTTTCAATACCCAAATTTATAAATGACATTCCTGAAGCATACCTGCATAATTTAATTGATAACTTTTTTTTGGAACGACAAGTTATTTATTAACAAATGAACAAAATGTGACGATATTATATTTCTACTTTAAATAAGTACATCATAAAAAGATATTTTGTATAATTGCATTAGGTTGTATAGGTTAAAATACGACTACAAAAATGTAGTTAATTTTAAGTAGCCATGTAGGATTGTAAAAATAACAGGTTCTGTCTGGTAATAATTTAAAGGAAACTTTATTTATTTTGTACAGATTGGACAGGTAGAGGTCGATTTATTTTGAAACCATTTCCTACGCTATTATGATATCCTGATGAATGGCAATTTTATTGAATAAAACATTTCTCTAGCAAATTTCTTTTTATTTATATGAGCGGCACTTCACCTTACCGATAAGAAACTAGAATTACTTTTATAAGGCTTGTTATTTATTTTTTATTGTTCGTCAGTATTCATTGCTTTTGTATGGACTAACATATTAGTTGGTTATCATAAAAGGAATAGAATACATGACGTATTTGAATAAATAATAATAGGAGCCGGAAATAATTTTTAAAAAAGTGTTTGGGCGTAATCAGGCTATTTTAAAAGGAAATGTGGTACTGATTGTCCAGAATCCAATATTTAAAGATATTATATTTTGAGAATATCATAATAAGAGAACGAAGGTTCAAAACTAAACACATGAGAATAAAAGTAAATTATTGAAACAACAAAGTCATTATAGAATACTTTTTAATTTGCTTGCACACAGCCTCTATCGAGAACAATGTTATGTACCAGTTAAAGGCATAAAGCATGTCACCGAAGGGTCAAGGTGAATGCTCTCGTGTAATCTGCCAAATTCAATGTATAGAGCTACAATTTGCATAAAAATACATGTTTTAATTTGGCGGGCTCAATAGGGCCTATATTTAAACATCCGTTGTAAACAGTAATTCTTTTTCTAACGGGATCGCGTTTGCATAACGGATTGCAACAACAGTTATAGACAGCCAGCAAAATAATTTAACACAACCCAATAAAAGCTGATTCCAACAGGTCAGCTGAACCAATTTTAATTATATGAGACTAATTCAAGAGTATTCCTTACGCAGACACTTCGAATAAAAAAACCTTTTATGTCATTGTAAATTAAATCAGGTTTAATAATAATAAAGTCAAGAGATAAAACTGTTTCACCTGACCCATGCAGGATTTTTTTTTACTGAATCGACAAACTGGTAGGTGTACTTGTGGTACCTGACAGTCCCGTCCCATTAACAAAAAGAACACATATCATCTAAATAATCACTTCACAAAAATGCAGTAATAAATACATATATAGATCACAGGGTTTCCTAATATCATACAGATATTTACAAGTTATTCTGTCTTTCGGAGCTTTACCTAAAATGAAACGACATCGGTGCCTTTATGAGCAATTTATGGATATCGGTGAGAAATTGACGCCGATATCGTCTCAACAAAAATCTCGACGCAATAGCCACAGATGTACGTTTACCTTGTGCTTTTCAAATCACGTAGCTTGCTAAAAAATTCAACCTGCATGGCACTACAAAACCCTTGTTAAAATAATGTAATTACATATTTATGTGGTATCGGAGCGAGTAACTTCGTATTACAATACATACATTAAAAATATATACCTACTTAAAAAAAGCGCACTCATAGTAGCAAAATTACGAAGCTTTAATTATAAATGGTTTGTGAAACAAGTATCTATAATAGAATATCTTAACATATTTATAATTCTGTATTAAAAGTACAAAGATCAATGAAATTTGGAAAGGGTCCCAGTAGACAGTTTCGTCAGTTGTGTGCACATATCCTGTACTTAAATTATCACGAGGACGAGGCACGCACGAGGTACTGTGCGACATACGGCGGCCACGACCGACCGGCTCCCACACCGCGTCACTTTTGTCACTTTCGTAACATAACCTATACAAGAGTCTAGAATTAAGTAACTTATAATAATTGCATATATCATACATCTAAATTCAAGTAACTTATTTTTATTCAGTTTCATGTTTCAATATTTTACCATTTTTTTTATTTTTTTAATATTTATTTTCATATACCATAATCTCTTGTGTTGTTACCACAGCGCGTTGTTGCCGGTGAAATTTGCCTTCCACGAATGATTTGTCCGTCTTAGAATATTTTTATTTTTTATTTCATGGCGATGCCACCCATTATGCGGCACACCTACGAGATCCAAATGAACTAATCGACGTTCTCGGGTTTGCGGTTGTACTGGTGGGGGCGAGAGGGACGGGGGGCGCCGCGGGGCCCACCACGCGGACCTCCTCTGCCACGCCCCTTGAACCCACCCTGGTAGTTCTGGTTACTGTCATTATAGCGGTCGCGACCACCATTCTCGCTCTGTTGGTGGCTCTCACCGGAATCTCCGTTGCCATAGTATCCGTCATCGCCACCTCTGTTTTGGTATCCGTCTTTGCCGTGTCGGTTCTGGTACCCGTCGTACTGTCTACTCTGATAGCTGTCTCTGTTGGGTCTGTTCTGATAATCGCCCCCGTGCCTGCCTCGGTACCCGTCGCCGCCCTGTCTGCTCTGGAATGAACCACGGCCGCGATGACCGTTGGGGGCGCTTCTGATTCCACCGCGACCGTACCGCCGGTACCTGCCTTGCCCGTCGCCCTGGCCTTGCGTCCTGCGGTCGCCACCGTCGTCGCGGTCGGGGCTCCGGCCGTCCTTCCATTCATCGTCATTCTTGTCCTCGGGAGACGGAGCCGGTCGATCTTCGGAGAGTGCGGCGGGCGCAGAGTGCGTAGGGTGAGTGGGGAGAGTGGGGTGCGCGGGGTGCACCGCCAGCGGGGCGGCGGGGTGCGCGGGGAGTGCCGCGTGCGCGGGCGCCAGCGGGTGGGCGGCGAGCGGGACCGCGCTCGGCGGGTACGCGGCTAGCTCAGGGTGCGGCGGGAAGTGCGGTTGCGGCGGCAACGGCATCGCTCCGGCGTCCGGCACGCGACCACCCGGCAGTTGCACGAAGTGCTGATTGGTGAACGTCTGAGACGGGATAGGCCCGGGTGGTGAAGGCTGATTCGGTATGGGGGGCGGTTGCGGAGTCCCGATGGGACTGTCGATCTCGGATTCCTGAAGGAAGAAGAAATTCTGCGAGCCTATCACCTCGGCGATGGGCCTCTGTTGGGGATACTGTTGAGCGAAGTAAGCATGCTCGACCTCCTGCAACGTAATTGGCGGAAGCGGACGCAGCGGGTAGGCGGGCGCAGGCACTACTGCGGGTGCGGGCGGCACAGGTAGCCCGCCGCCGACACCCATACCCGGCGGGTACGGGGACATAACTTCTACCTCCACTTCATCCTCCACCAGTTCCTGTATTTCATCTTCAGGCATAGGAACTCTATTGTCATCTGTGTCTGTGACTTCATCTTGTAGTGTACGATCAAAGTAGCCACACTCATGAACAGCTGTTATGATTTCTTTGATATGGGCATATGTAGTTCCGAAAACATCTTTTGGTTTGCCATCTATTATGCCGTATAGATGTTCGGCGGCTTTCACAGTTTGTAAGTGAAATCCAGGTTGACCCTCTTCATTAATGTCATGTTTTGGAGTAACTTCTGGGTACCTAGACAGCAACATTAAAATATTAGTTATTTAAACATAGAAATAAATTGGATGGCACAGTTATTTGCTAGGCCATTATGATATTACTTACAGATCATCTAGGATCCTTAAGTCTTCTTCAGTCAGTTTGACTGCACCATTAGTACCGTTAAGGAAATCTTCTCTGGCCTCATTATTGCCCATTTGCATGAGGCAATCCAAAATAAGAAGTACTTCACGTATTTTATTACTTTCTGCTGCATAGCGAACCCAGGCTTCCTGTAAATATTTTTATTTTAGATAATCACATTGAATGTTTCAAATAGAGGATGTATTCATTCAGTCGATACCCTAACTTCAATTCCTTTAATGAACCAGTTAGTGTAAGTGATTAGATAGGTGACTTCTACCTACTAAGACTTGAAGAGCATACCATCCTCTAGTTTTTTATAATAATTATGATGCTTTTTGAACAAATTTGTAACAGACGTCACACAAACATTCTGTTTTTAAGCTACAACTTTGCCTGATCTTTATTCCATCTCACTAACTCTGGTACTCAATAAATCAAGGCATATATGTAGATTCAAAAGACTCCACCATTGTTTACCAAAAAGCTATTTAATGGTACAGGGCAAAGATAATCAATCAACCATAAGACATGACATTAGCTACCCTGAGTATGGCTATTAGTCTCATGTAAATATGAACATATTAAACTACATTACCTTCTTTGCTTGTTTTTTCGCTTCTTTTTCAGCTGAAGCAGCTATTCCAGAAACTTGCTTCGACAGTTCTCTAGCAAACTCCAATGTTTGGGCCACCTCTTCATATTTTGCAACTGCTACTTTTTGGTCACCATGTAGATCTTTCCCAGCCTTTTGCAAGTCACGATATGATGTCAGCTTGCTCTACAAATGTAATAGTACTTTAATAAGCAATGTAATTGAAAAGTATTCTAAATCAGTATTTTGCAAATCAAATACATACAAAGGTAAGGTTTGAAGTCAATATTCTTAAATATTTGAATATAGTATTACCTAATTAAATATAACGTGAAAGGATTGATTCATGACACCTCGAAGTGTTGCACCTACATTTTTTAAATCTTTCTTATATATATACATAAAAATTTTCGTGTGTTCGTTGAATTCAGTGAAACAAGAAATTATTAATTTGTCTATCAAATTTGAAATGTTTGCCATTTATCCCTAGTCCGATTACAGTTAGGTATTTTTTAACTTCTATTTTAATTATTTTATACTTTTCCTATCAGTGATATAATAGCGTGAGTAATAAGTACTTAATCAATTGACATTCCTCTCGTTACGATACCAAAAAAAAATACAGCCAGTAATGGAAAGAAATGTAGCCTATGTCACCTGGACCCTAATAATGGATCGATTGACCATTCATCAAAATCGGCTTAGTAGTGTAGTCGGTGTAGTGGAACATATTTAAACACAAACATTAATTATATACAGACTTTTAAAATAATAACCTTTTGACTTTGCGGTAATCGGGTAAAAAAAAAAGACGCATTGCAGCGCAGATCAGCTAGTTGTAAATCTTAATGTTGTGCAACATACAGCGCATTTTTGTTCACACCCAAGATGTATTTTTTTATAAATTAAGTTTATGACTTACAAGATAAAGTTTTGTTATAGCAAAAAACTATGTCGCTTACATAGCGTACGTTGACTAAACCAAAAAGAAACATCAAATACCTATGCAACAAAATCGCAGACCTTTTTATATGGTCTACAGATTAATCAACATTAGCATATATATTATTTTATCTTCTAAGGATGACAATCTATAACCATTATAATAATTATGAGTAGGCATTGGATTTTATGCATTTGCATATTAGTCCATACAAATCCATATAATTCGCTAATTACAGCGTCAATGGATATTTTAGCCTTTTTCCCAATCGTGCATATTTCGGCTAATAGCGGGAAACATATAGGAGCTAGGTGGCCGTAAAAGAAGTAGTTGGTCAATTTGATAGAAATACTGAAAACAATTATTGGACCTTTTGGCGTAGGAAGAGTTTTTAGTGCATATTTTGGCACTTTGTAAGCATATAAACCAATGTCTAATTATAAGTAACTAGATTCCGCCCGGCGGTTTTAACAGAACTATCTGTGTGACGAAACCTCCTGTGGTCAGTACCAGTACCTATACGCCGCCCTCTGGCATGCCATGAGGTTATTCTGAGTGTACCGCGGGATATACCCGAAATACGGGTTGTATTTTATTTACGTAATAACAGGGTCATGGTGAAGGTGTACTTAAGGAGGAGGCAGCAACACCAATGTTAGTGGCTCCAAAGGTTAGGTTGATTAGTACAAATAGCAATATTGGTATTGCCATTTGTACTAATAAAATACCTTCTGGTAGCATTTTTAGGGTGCCAACTAAGTAAGCCTTCTTCACCTTCTATGTGTTATGGTAATAAAAATTTAATTAAAACATGAATAGCTTTATTTTATAACTAGGTGTTCTTCAGATGCATTCCTATGCAACTTTTTTTGTCAGATACCTTCGCAGTATTATGTAGAACAACTCAATACAGGGCAGGTGTAGGGCACAAACATAAATTTAAATATAGAAAGATAGATTACATCCCCTTTTCAAACTATCTTCTATTCTACCCAGCCGTTTATTTCATATTTCAATTCAGTTTTGAGATAATCAGCCATAACAATTCATTCTAGACAGACAATCAATTCTCAATTCAGCATAATGGTCAAGGATAAGTATAAAGAAATATAATCAAATCTGGTGCAAATTGGTAAAATTCAAGCCAATTCAATTTCTTGGTTGCTTTACATGACCTGGACATATAATCCCTTGTTATTTTGATGTTTTGTTAATTTGCAAACATTGTTACTTTGCTTATTCAGTGTGCTTAGCACATAGGTACTGGCACTGGAGGGGAAAAATCTATATATATTTTGACAGATTCATCCATATGCAAAACATAATCAAATTAATCTGTTGTTCGGCTAAGACAAGAAGAATGAACAAAGAAAGACACAAACACACTTTCAAAATTATAATTTTGGTGTCAATATTATTGGAATTGAACTCATATCACTATATGCTAGCTAACTAACTAGCTAGTGCTCAAAATTGTGATATTTGGAGACTCATACTTTTAAAATAACTGCACTTAGATGCATAAGATTTTGATCTAAAACATTCTTTTGTGCCTGTGTAATTGGCTCAACAGATAGAAAAGGGTTGACAAATGTCTATATATGATTTGGGTAAATATTGCTCAATGCGAGTTTTCCAGAACTTAGTTGGCGCATTATCTATGCGGGCGTTTAAATATTATTAAGCTATGAACGTATTTGCATTATACATAAGAGTTGAGTATGAGTTATCAAACTTTTATGGCAACCTACGGATTACGAAATGTTTTTTATCAAAAACGATCCTCTGGGACAACAAACGACATTATCTGTCGGCATTATAATCTGATTTTTTTTTCCATAGTATTTCGAACAATAAGTTGTTTCGATTACTTTAATTCTGTTTAATTAATAGCAAGACATACTTTAGTACAAATGTTTATAAAACTATTAGGGCGTCATCGGTGTTGTATAGTCAACACCGCAGGCATGAGCACATGTATGAAAATGGCGTCAACTATACGGCAGCTATGAATTATTTTTGTACCGTCTAATGCGAAAAGCGTTATCACATTGCTCGAAAACCATTTCTAGATATTTTACGTAAATACTAAATAAAAAGAATATACATCGGAATACTCCGTAATTATGCACAAATAATACCTTTGGCGATGGTGTAGCGGACTTACCTTTCTTTTCTCCAAATTACGGATTTTATGGTCAATAATCGTCATAATTTGTCGTATCGGCGTATTATCCAGAGCCTCCGAAGAGGCTGGCTTTTCAGACTTTGCATTCGCTGCGGAAGGCATCCTTCACAGGCAACAACTTTTCCAGGTTTGCGTATGGTGGTGGTTAAAAAGATAGAAATTTTAATATCTATATTTATAACCACAAAACAAATGTCATTCCATTCATTCGGAACGCACGCACAGACAGACACTTTGTTGGGGTCCAATCCGATTCTCGCAAAAATCGATAAGATCACGCTTACACGCCTACCTTTCTGGCGGAAAATATACTTAAAGAAATCAGATTATTTATTATATTTAGAATCTTTCGGAATTCTTTAGTTTTAACGCTTAATCGGTATGTCACAATAATACACACATTCGGGTGATCGCCCAAAAAGCCCGTAGAATCGATTTTATCGCGTCTAATAATATCTGTGTTGAATGGAAAACCGTTTTATTCATTCTGTATATGGAGTGTAGAAGTAAAGGAGGACCATCTCGGTGAACTAAAAAGTGTCCGTTGAAAGAGAACAAATGAAGGTGGCGCTACTATAGGAAGTGGAAGAATTTTAAATAGAGCCCCAAATTATTAGAGTAAGATACAAAATTAATGAAAAAGGATTTCCGTTTTGTTAGAACGCATTTTTTAAAATTATTATAATATATAGACAAACATGAGTATGGAATAAAATTATACAGTGTATTTAAGTACCCCAATTAATTATAAATAGCAAATAGAAAATAGTATTAAAGAATTACCGGATACCAACCCAGTACACTTCACTCTGTTCATATCATTTCCAATTGCTACACTAGCGCTATTTCGGTGAGAATTGGAAAAACTAATTTGCTGTTTACAAGTGGACACTTTTTCGACTAATCCCCCATACAAGATGGTCCTCCTTTACCTCTACACTAATAGTAACCTAACTAATCCAACGGAACCGACAATGTGTAGTCACCACTCATTGTTGGTAGATCAGTGGCAGTCATAGATAAATTCATCACATTCATAATTTTACACCGTCTGCGTTCGTTCTCAAAATCAAAATCACCATGAGCTCAGTTACCAAATGTAAGGATAGGCAATGAGAATCCAATAACACTATTTCAATGTCCGATCAGTTATCGTCTTCGCACAATATTAATCAGTTGTTAATATTTTTTTTACCGACTACTTCAGTTAGCTTCATTTCGTCGATATACCTATTTTTATTGATCTTTATTGGATTATTAGACTAAGACTAATAATCAAACCGACTCTTTATGTGGTGTTACCAATTAGAAAAATGGTGTTCTAGGTTTTTTTTTATACAACTTTTTTACGGCCATTGAAATAATTAATGTTATTTAGTTGTTTGTTTGGTTGGCCGTTGATAAAAGTTTATGACTATAGTAAGGCTAGGTCGGCGACTTTGTTGGGATATCCTGATTATTATTAGTTCTAGTTATAAAAGCGAGTAAACTTATTATTCAATATGTTATCCGTTGCACGGGTAAGTAATATTCCATCCAATCGGTATCCCATGCTTGATTTAAATTATTAAACAGATAGTTTGAAGACCCAGTTTAACATAATAATCTTTGATGCCAAATGTTCACTAAAATGCAGTTTAATTAATAATCAAGTTTATTTTATGTTTATAGGCTAGATTTATGATTGATTATGTTAGGTTATAAATAGTCAACAAGATAAGTACCTACGATGGCAAATTCGTAATGAACATGTTGAATTAACTGGTTAAACTTCCAATCAAGTAACATTTGCACTGTTGGGTACTTTGTAGTACCCGTGCGGCTGGCTTTCACCCTTAACATCAAAACTGTTTCGCCTAGCATCTGCCGGTGTGATTTGACAAGCTGCACGTGAGAGCTATTTCTCTCTTGGCTCTCGTGCCATATTTGGCCATATCATCTCTTACCATTGTGTGATTGTGGTCAAACACAAGCCATTACATGGTAAAATACATTGTCTTACTTTTCTTTTACTCTGTACTGATATTGATTATTATACAGCTAAATTAAACTAAAATTTGCCATGAGAAAAGCTAAGTACTTACCCAGTCAACTTTATAACTCAATTTTTGTTTTCAGATTCCTTTCAAACAAATCTTTTGTACTAAAACAGTACAAAACCTTTACATACCTCTTAGATGTGAATCACAGAAAACTGAAAAAAGTAGGATTTATTTAATTTTTAATAATAATAATTTTTCAATATATTATGACATCTATGATGATTTTAATATATCGTTTATTTTGTAGCTATAAACCAAGTGACACTTCTTGGCAGAGTTGGTGCTGATCCGCAGAAGAGAGGCTCGGCCGAACATCCAGTCATTAATTTTCCATTAGCTACACACTTTAGTTATAAATATGAGTCAGGAGATGTTTTGCAAAGAACTGATTGGCATAGAGTTAGTATCTTCAAACCAGGACTTCGAGACACTGTTTACAAATTTTTGAAAAAAGGGCAGCGAGTTTATGTCACAGGAAAATTGTCATATGGAGAAATAAAGTTAGATGATGGCCAGGTAAGAACAGCTTCTTCTGTTATAGCTGATGATGTTATATTTTTTCAAAATCAACCACAAGAAAGCTAAGCTATCATTGCCATCAATACTTAGGTACATCCATAAATCAGTCAATAGAATAGTATGTCTGAATTGTTAGCTTGTAAGCATAAATGCAAATACTGAATTGTTCTAATAATAAAGAAAAGTTATTTTACAAATGATCAAGTTATTTCTTTTTTATACATATATTCTGTACTCTGCTTGAATTTTTCTGGGCATGTGTGCGGGGAATGTGGCTTACTATCCAATTTTGATATCTCTACTGAAAGAATCACATTGAAAACTAGTTATGTTATAAAAACCGACTAACCTAATGAACCAACCTCAAAAAACAATGATACAACCAATGCATAAAATCTATTCCTCCAAATGGCGAAGCATAGATACATTCCTTGCCTAACCACCGTTGTAGGCGATTTTAGCAATTCATAAAAATAAACAAATGTTAGGTATAAAAATGTACTACCCAAGAACCAATGCCTATACAAATTGTTCTTAAAATTTTAAAAATACATTGCATTGATTATTTCATTGTATGCTAGAATAATGTGATTTTTCACAGCAAAATAATCATACACTTTTCTGGTTGTCTCATAATCTCAGATTTTGATGATTTGAGATTATAGTTGTATCGCCCGTACTAAACTCATTGGGTATTTCTTTTGGGGTAGGTAATAAATTATAGTCTTTGGGATAACATTACTTTCATTTATTTTAAGTTATAATATATCTGACACAATATTTTAATGTGAATCTCATGTGATATTGTGTACATGTTGGAAATTTGACATTTAACTGCCATTATAGAATTAATTGTAAAAATACAAACTCGGTTGTAATAGAACTTACTCATATACTAGGTACTTCAATAAAGCTCAACTTTTTGTTTTACAAATCATACATACACTCTCTTTACAGTCAGTTTCTTAGCCTAACTTACTAAATATGTATAATTAATAATATTTACAAAGCAATATTTTTACTCTACATTTACCTACATTGATTAAAAGAGATCACAGAAAATTGTAGCTGGAAATCTTTGAGTAAAAGCCCTAGCATACTCTATATGTCTACCACTTTATATTTTTTATCACAGTGGATGTTTTTTTTATAGTTTCAAGGCATTTTCTTTAATTAGGTAATAAATTGTTCGACATTATTGTCTTTTACATTTTATCCAATTTTAGGTATATTGACGACGGAATAAACTGATACTTTGTAGTTGCCAATATAAACTTAAGTATTTCAAACAATATTTACGTGGTAGTAGTAAATAAATTTTTTCACACGCTACAATTGAAACATTTTGTAAAAGGAATCAATGGAAGACAATCATATACTACAATATTTTTTATCTATTCTAGTTTCTCAGTTTTTCAGTAACATAGGTACTCTTTTTAGCAAATTCAAAACAAAAATAAAACATTCATACAACTAACTAAATTACAAAAATGCATTTAATGAGCGCGATCTCCGCACACACAGGGATATTCATATATCATATAATTTATTTTGGCAACATAATTATCTGCGACTGCATTACCAGTTAGCAGATATTGAGTGGTGGTCCATTGCACAAAATCTTTATGTAAGTATATATTTTATTTAAATGACTAACACATATTAACTTTTGTCCCTTTTGCTAACTATTTAGGTAATTGACACTATTAGGTATAAAATCACTTGGCACAAAGGCATTAATGTTCATACCCTGTTTAACTCCAAATACCATGCTAAATCTGTCAAAGTACTCTCAGTTATTGTTATTTTTTACACAAATTCAATTATTTGTAGACAAAATCAAACGGTTTAATTTAAAGAGGAAGACTTAATTATCCTTTCTGAGAGGAATTTGACTAGAACTTTAGTGGGTGGAGTCTGACGCGCACTAAATCTGTTTAAAGAGTGTTTCGCACTATAAATGTCCAACATTTAATGTGTATGATAAATCATTGTTCACATTTTTCACTTTTGAGATTGAGGGCATAATGATCAGCAGTATATTCTGATTCACGTTTCAGCATCATATTTTCACCAATAAGTGCACTGATACGATGTTTGTCTTGGGCTGACTGTATGGGAGTGGAATCATTTCGCGCCCGTTTTCTCCAGGGCTCTGATGCGGCCATACTCAAATCGGTTGGCATATCTTCATCAACAGGATCTTCTTCGCAACGTTCTTCTTTCATTTCTGTTTTTACCACAGATTGTGGTACTACACGTGTTGGGCTCATTTGTTGCCTCAACAGTGAGATATTTTTGATGTTCTTTAATTCAGTTGGGTTTCTTAAAAATCTGCAAAAATAAAAATTACCGTTACTAACAGTGTTCGCAAATGGTTGGTAAGAATGAAAAAATATGCAAATAAATAGATACGTACTGGTAACAGTGACGTTCTCCCTGCACTTTGCGCAGTATATTGACACGGTAGTAGTATCGCAATGCGCGTGACATCTTGTCATAGTTCATCGAAAGATGATTTTTTTGTATACCCCAAAGTTTTGCTAGTCCAGCAGGGTCAACAATTTTAAATACTCCAGTTTCCCGATTTTTCCAGGCTATGTAATTGGTATATCTCTGTGTAGGATCATTTAGAAGCTGTTGAAGGAAGTCCCACAAAAGTCTACCATCTGAAAATAAAAAATAAATCATTTTTTAGAATATTTTTCAAATAGTTATTTATCTCGACGGTAAATAAATTATGATCAATTTATTATATTGTTTTAGTAAGTTCTGAAGCTCTTAGGCAAACTTACTTGTATTGGATTCGGGCATATCACTCGGAAAGAATTCTCTATGCTGAGCACGGTAGTGCGAATGCTGTGGCGCTGCATGGGTTTGTGGCGCTGGACTCGTCAAAGGGGCGTCCTTTGGAGACCGTGGTGTTGGAGCGAACTGTGTTTCTTCGTCCGAGTCCGAATGGTTACTTCCAGAACTGGCAGCTTGAGCTGTTGCCGGAACAGAAGGCGCATATGCTGATGCATAATTTACTATTTCTCCCCGCTGTGGACTCCCCGAACTATCGACGGAAGGAGCAGGGCTTAAAGTCACGGAATTTGGCTGAGCAGCAGCTGCTGCAGCAGCACTATGGAAGTGATGGAAGCCGTCAACTGCCCATGTTGGAGTCGGTGGATGTGAGTGCGGCGAGGGTGGATAAGGAGCAGCACGTGCGGTAGGCGTTACTGGCGAAGATGGAACTCTACCCAAAAGTGCAGCGTCCCGAACCAACATTTGAAGAACGTTGTGTAATACATCTCCAGCCCCTGGGCAGCGCTCGCCCAAATCCATTTTCGTCAATAAACATAGAGCTTTACCTGTTTAAGAAATAAATATGTTTAGTCACAATTTATTACATTTCCTTGTAAATAATTCCATACAATATTTGGGATTCGTCCGTACCGTTCATTTGAAAGAGATCCATGTCAAAATTGGGCAAGTCGAATTCTCTTTCACACCATTTAAGAAAGACTGCTACGTCTTCTCTTGTCCACATTCTGGGTTCTGGGGGCAGGCCTGCGGGCAACTGCGCCTTTGTATCGCCAAGTGGGGATGGTGGTGGTGGCGCCCATGGCAAGGGGTATCGCCAGAGTAGTTCCGTCGGGCTAAATGGCAGCGGTAACCGCTCCATACTTGGCCCAGACGGTAATTGTAGACTAACAACTTTCATCACGATAATCTGTAACAATTCAAAAAATATTGTTGTTTATTTACTATAATATACTTTAAGCCGTTTGTGGTTAAAGTCCTAAGAGTAAATATTTACTTTATAACAACTATTTAGAACTAGCATTTGCTATTATTTTAGTACAGCTACTTGCTGGGAGATGGCGCCGTGATCCAATGCACTTCAAGGCACTTGTTAAATGAACCTTTCTTTATAAATAACGTATATGGCATGAACATTCGATTGAAATGAAAATAAATATTTACTCAGATAAGATAAAGTTCCATGAATTTAATTTTAAGACCGATGATGAATATTCAAACGAAACACAAATAGTATATTGTTTGAAATTTTTGTAACATAACAAAACAACGTTGCACTGAAATAAAAAGTTTGTAAATGTTAAGTCGTATCTATTACTTTGTTATGATGGCTGTGAGTGAGACGGTTGTCGTCATGCACGCTACATTTTATTAAAACAATTGCTTCAGTAAAGGCCCCAGTTAACGTGTTGGCCAGAATTTTCTATAGATATCTTCATAAGATGCAAATCGTAATGTAATTATTCGCGAGTAAGTTAGTAGGTAATTAAAACGTTGGGTATGCGGCCATACGTTCGAGTCGGTCCTCTTCAGTACGTAGGTATGCACGTTATATTTTTTATTACATCCTAATCTTAAACCGTATCTAATATTTTATTGGCTATTGTTAAATTATGTTACACCTGTTTCGGCTTGGTAACGGAACTGCTATTACCTAATGGAAGTTTTAAGTTTGCCTAGGACCAATACGCTGAATATAATTAATAAACGGTAGGTTACCTACCATATTTTTTGGACAGGCCTCGTTTGTAACGCTCAATGTATCTTTTAATAAGTTTATTCTACCTACCTACTCGTCGAATAATTTTGCATGTTATCTTATTTCGATAACCCTGCTATTTTGTATCAGCGGAATTTTAGGTTTTGTGGTGGTTGGTGTTCGTAATACTGAGGACTTGTTGATGATTATGTCGAAGTTATATGTTTAGTTATTATTCTGTCTTAATATTCTACAGTTAATAAACAATAATATACCTAATTGATGTTGTTAAGGCATTCATTAAGGTACAAATTAAGATACCTAAAAATATATGCCTGTAATAAGGTTTTATTTGATCTGGTAGCTCCTTAGACCCTTATACTGAAATTAAAGCGAATTTTTAATGTGCCGTAGATAAGCGCCTGTACTTCTGTCTGGTGTCGTCTTAACAAACAACTTGTTGTAGTCAACTATAGTAACACGTGTGTTAATTTTGATGGCGCTGGCAAAGATCGTGTAAGTGAAACCGTATACGTGTATTGTTGGTAGATTTGAACTCCATATCTCGAGGCACCGTTCTGGTGCCTTATCGGGCGCGGTCGGAAATGCGTGAGTCCGCGATAGCGCGGCCTGCGATAAGCACCGCTACTTACCGGCTGAGCTGATCCGGAACTGGTTGCGGTGTCAAAATCCTAAAGGTAGCAGTTAACTGGAAATTTCAGCACATGTACATCGTCACAACACAAGTAGCACAGTATCCAGTGTTCACAAAGCACCAGGCACACGCGTAGCAGTGGCGGTCCCTCCAAACGTGTCGTGTTACGGCACGCCGTAAACCAGCAGCGTATCTGAGGGATCGAGCTTGCAGACAAGCGTCGCGAGCAACTCTCCGACGCGAACTGATGATGCGGTGGCGGCGCGGGCGGACGGACGCGGGCCCGCCGGCCCCCCTTCGCCTCCGCCGCCCCGTGCCACCTCGCTGTTCACATACTGCTCAGTGTTCTGAGATAAAACTTCGGGAGCCAGACCAAATCATTCGAACACTCCGCAATCCGGGTAAATTCGCGTAAACAAACGGAAGCCGAGACGGCTTGTGCGAGCACTTGTCGCATCATAGGTAGGATAGGAATACTTTTTTACATATCGCTTGCCTAGGGCATGCGGAAGTAGGTACCGACTAACTAGCTGTGTCTGAATTACGTCAGCGCGCCAGTTTTAATAACTTGCAATATTTCCTTATTTGTAGAGTAATCGCGGGTGCTATGACTTGTTTTGATAGTACCTATAGGTAATATAAAGTCGGTAATGCATTAAGTTTCCGGAAAAAAATAATGATGACATTCTTTTAATTACTTATTACATTTTAGATAGACTTAACCACAATATTATCTATGAATGACTGTTTCTAAATGCCATTGTGCATATTTTCAATAAGTTGATAAATTATATTTTGAGATTTTGTGGTAATTGCCTATTTAGTTGAGACAAAGCACAGGAAACTTCTCAGCGGCCGGCAATTTCCTGGTGCCGAGTGAGACAATATGAGCACTAACCGGTTTGAGCTGAGCTCATTCGATTCGGATACGTGCGCATTTAAGTATGTGAGCTCTTTGACGTTTTGAATCACAAAGCAATTTGGTGCCTGAGTATCCTCATTATTTAGTAGCATCATCACTATTCGCTCTTATGCATGCAGAAGTAATCAACGAGGTACTTAGGTAACGAAATTAAATATTTCAAGTAACATGGAAATTCAAATATTTGGTAACCTACCCACAAAATGTAAGTACATAATTAGGTACGTAAGTGGATCGTGAACTGGTCATGTCTGCTGCTGAAATTATTAAATTCAAATGAAAGAATTCACTTGTTTTGAAGATTGATATTTCATGATGGTGAATCATGCTTGTCTAAAGAGACAAACCCAAAGGGGTTATTACATCATTTGGCTTACGTTCCCAGTTTCAAAATGAACGGAGTGGACCAGAGGTAAAAGCCAATGTTTTTGTATCCGAGACGCTTACTGTACGCGTGTAGGTTGAGATTTTCTTGTATATGCGCCCTGGCCGTCGTCCCACTACCGGTTCGAGACAGAAATATTCGGCAGCCAAGACGGAAGTGGCCTCGGAATCTTTACCTGTTGCTCCCTTCGCCCGCCCCGCATACCCGGCTCATTTCGTCTCGCTCTGGCTTGTGGCGGCACGCATCGTCGTGATGTTATGTGCAGTAATTTAAAGAATAAAAGAATGTGATGTTCGGTCATACGTGACCGTGACCGCAGATCTGCTGCTACTTTCTTTGTTAACATTCTAATGGTTACCCCGCGTTGTGCGTCCGTATTACGTGTGCCCTTATCACAAGTCGTAGGGTACCTACATACGTACCTAATAATTATGTAGGATAGACATTGGATAGTTGGCTATTTGTCTGCCTACAATTATATTAGTCGGTAGGATACATAATTAACTTTCATTGATATTAGATTGGGTTGGGTATCATAGGTGCTAGCCAATCTTATGAAAATAAATGAAAAATAATGAAAGGTATCAATTTTAAGTATCATATGAGATCACCTAACAACATACAAAAAAAATTAATAATGATTTGAGTTGTGAAATTTCTAGGTATGGGGTAAGGTACGTAGTTTAGTTTAGTAGGTAGGTACTCACCTAATTAAAGATGGCGATTGCGACCCGGTCGGAATGCGACGAATGGCCGGACTCGAATCCGAACACATGCGGAAGTGCCCGAAATAAGTTCATTGCGTGAGCGCATGTGTATACTTTCAGCACACTTTCAGCTTTCGGCATGGTACGACTTCGATGATATGGTGTAGGTAGGTAGGTAGATACTAATTATTGACCTCCCTTTGTGGTCCAAGGAAAAAATAATTTCCTTTGAGTTACCTATGTACCAATTTACAACTACTTTCAGTAAATACAGAAGTATAGCAAGCAGTATTTTTTAATTTCTCCAAATCATTGTCTATGGTTGACTTGAAGCAGATGTACCAGAAACCAGGAATCATAACATTTATGTAATAACAATGGTTAACATTGGTAATAAAGCTTTTGTAAAAGTAGACAGTTCATCGGTTCAGTTTATCTCGCACCCTAAGTACGACAAGGGCTTAACTAAAAATTTTGCGATCATAGAGAGACTAAACAAAGTACGCTCTATCCCATGAGTAGTAAAACATAGTCAATTTAATGATAGAATAATCATACCGATACTTCAGCCTCTTTAACACCGGGACCCACCCTCCCCGCTCAGTGCGAAAGTGACCCGAACCAGAGATGTGCCAAAAATGTTTTTTTGAATGAAGCCCCTATCGTTCTGAGGGTGCGATTTGTATTCTCCTTTAAGTTACTCAGTACCTACTTACCAATTATTATAATTATTTATTACATCTAACCTTTAGTATGGGAGTATAGACAAATCACTACGTGACTTGAAATATACCTATTAGCTAACCTAATCGTTAAACTTTACTTTTACAAAAGCAAACAATATTATTTTGAAATTTTAATGATAAAAAAATGCCATCGAAAATAACAGAACGATTGCTAACTTCTTCCGACCCACTTAAACTACTAACATATGCATTATTAGGATTAGTAGGTACCTACCTTCTTGTTGGCAATACATACCTACTCATATTCAGAGGACAAAAAAAACTAATCAATTGGTTATTTCCATCCTAGAAAGATAAAATACAAAATTAACAAATCAGATTTTCAATTTTTACCTCCGAAGTAAGACGATTGATTTCTCTGAATAAAGTGACGCATTATTGATGAATTAAATCGTTAAGTACATTTATTTATAACCAATCTTTTTTTTATGAAATACGAAAACAAGTCAAACTTGATGAAATTCTGCAGACACAATCTCTTGATCATTTATATTGTAAATACCTGTATTTGATCTGTTCCTCCATAAATAACAAAGTTTTAAGTTAAAATGGGCTTCAACTCGTAACTTTCGATCAAGTAGCCTATGATTATGTTAATTTGTTAAGATAATAAAAATAAAATCCATGAGCGTAGGTTTTTCAAACCATTTGAATTTACACCTTAAGCGTGCTAGATCAAAAATAAACATCCTTGAAATAAATATTAAAAAAAAAACGCTTGGTTTTTTGATGATTGGCTACAAATAAATAAATGTACTTAACGATTTAATTCATCAATAATGCGACACTTTATTCAGAGAAATCAATCGTCTTACTTCGGAGGTAAAAATTGAAAATCTGATTTGTTAATTTTGTCGAAAGGTCGAAAAACCTAACCTATAACTTGAATTAAATAGGAAATGAAAGACATGGAATAGTTTAAGCCGGAAATTAATACACGCGGGAAGAGGAAATTGGACAGCGGCGGCCTACGGGTACCGGACGTGTGGGGGCGAGGGGTAGAGAGGGAGCGCGAAACTGTACCAACTTCCGATCATGGTCGCACTGTGGAAAATTCTACGAAAGTTCTATTATTGATATACTTGTACGAAGACTTTAGGGTTCATGATTATGGCAATACAGATATAGATTTTATGAATTTGTATGCCTCTACTGACACAAATGTACTTTCTCATAAATCGCAATTTCAAAAAAAAATGTTTATGTTTGTTAAATTACATTTGTAGTCAATATAAAAAGTACCATATAATTATAATAGGGATGATGACTGATATGTCAAATAACAGTTAAGTTAAGTTAACAGTTGTGACTGCATTGTAGAGAAACAAAAAATCTACTCCTTAGTGATTAGATCGGTATTTAAAAATTATATATAGGTATACAATTTTGATCATATTTGACGTTATCGTATCATTCGATGTTCAGTACGCTGGTTAGTGTTTGATCATTTATCCTGACAGTATTACCCTATTATTGATTTTGCACATCTTGATCCCCACTAATTATAATAATACATGACACATAACACCTTAGCACTTTCGTTAGACACCTTATAACTTAAGTAAATAAATAAATGAATAAATAAATCATTAAAACCTTATTCGAAGGGATGGTAAAACTTTTCATGTTCCTTGCTTGATTATGATTCTTGTTGTGTCTTAATCACTTATTCTTATCATAAGTGGTTTTACCTGGTAGGTAGTCAATTCCAACCTAATCGTACAGAACAAATTATCTTTAGTTGGAGCCTAGCTGATCCCGATTAGTTCAATCTTAGCACCTAGCTGAGGACATATTTACCTCCACAGTACTAATAGTTTGGCACCAGCTGTCATTCGCGGTCTTGAGAGATTTTACATTTTTCCAGGTTATAAACTATCTGTGTGCCAAGTTTCATCCAAATGCATTAAGTGGTTTTAGCGTGAAAGAGTAACAAACTTCCATCTACCCATCCTCGCTAACTTTCGCATTTATAATATTAAACTTGCGGCACGCTATGATGGCCGTTTTAACGTTTAACAATTACAAAGAAAAATAACCTTTATTCCTTCACACATAAGGTGCATCTGTTGATCCAACAGCTAATTGTATGATGGTAGAAATCAACCTTATTCCAAAGCAATACAGTTTCTTTTCCTATGACAAACTGAAATGTCAAAATGGCCATCATAGCCTGCCCGTAGTATAGTTGGAAATAATAAATAGCGTTGATACCCACTATATTATACATCAAAATGTTATACTGAAAAGTATTTTCTCATAATAACCTCTTAATTTGTTTTACTAAAAAGGAAAAAGTAAAGCCGGGAAAAGCATTGCATACACTCATGATAGTCGTATGAAATGGGAGTGTTGGTCCAAATTACAAGCGTTTGTCGTCCTGTTAGCAGTATATTTACGATATTTAATATAATATATACAATGTGCATTGTCTTTTAAATGATATTTAAATATTGCCCATAAAATTTGCGTATTTCGGTCTACAAATTTATTAATAGTGCAACAATATATACTAGAATAGTAACTGCATTATGCAGGCTAATTAATGTAGCGATTATGTATGATGCCAATAATTTGGATGGCACTATTAACTCTTTGTTATAATAATCATCATAAAGAGATGTTGTAACGTCTCAAATCTCACAACGCACTTCCGAGCGAGCGTTCGCTCGCAGACCGCGACCCCGATTCTACCGTTGTTGTTCTTGCGTTACATAATGTGCCACTCAAAACTAGGCAACGATGTCACTCCGAAAAATTGCGCCACTTACTCGCTTGTATATTGTAGACCGGCATAAATATTATGTTGTTATTATTGGGAAATCCGTAGGAGCTATGTTGTGGAAGTCAATTGTGATTTGGAGATCAATTGTTATGAAATGACTCCTAATACCATTTTTCCACATAAAAATGGTATCGTTATAGTTTTGTTTCATGGATCATTTTGTAACTCTTAATGTAAATGTTGTTAACTCGTGGTTATCTGCATATATTTCCGTTCTTCTCTAGTCGTATTGTCGTCGTCAGGAAGCGTCGCGTGTCGCGTTGCCGCTATTGCTCAACTTATGAGACTAAACATTGGTGTTTGGTTACCCTGCATCACAGTGCTCTGTTACCTAATGATTTTATTTAAAAAACTCTGTTCTTCCATAAGTATATACATCTTCCTCAGTACCGCCAGATGCCGCAGAAGATTTGATTCCCGTAAGTTGTTATCGTCTTATATCTGCAAAAGTTACGTAAAGAATATTTCTAGGTACCTATTTCAAATCCTACGCAGGCAAACATTGACAGGATCTCGTGAATATATCAATTTGGTTGGGCTTAACATCTCTTAAAATCTATGATACTTAAAATAAATAAATGCACGTAGCACACATGGGGTTTTTATAAGTATTGATCGCCGCCGCGCCGCGACGCTCGCGCTGCTGTATTATAACAAATGGACAATTATTCCATGATTTTAACGAGTAACCCCCTGGGCGATTTCTGTGCGCACAAGTGTCACATGACAATGCGACCCCTCTGCTCGAATGGGATCGACGACGTGATCAAAAAACTGGATTGGGAATGCACCCGTATGGAGGAGGGTAACATAATAAAGTTATATGTACCTATAACGCTGTGTGTACGTACTGTTTGCTGTGTTATATTTGAAATTTACAAATATTTTTTATATGTAGCTGATTTCATAGTTAGGTTGATATTAGGTAGATTCTTGTGAATCGGATCTAAAGTATAGGTATTGACCCTATACCTTGGCATTAATATTACATAACATTAGCAGAAACTGCGTTAAGGAGTGTGTGTAATGTCAGCAGGAATTGTTGTTTTTGAAATATCCCTAGTCATCATTATTTTTAATAGTCAACATGCAATATTTAGAGACATACATTACTAAAGTCATTTATTATCTCCAGCTTTGTCCCTTTCTGTAGCTTATTTATAAACAAAGATATGTACTGTATATGTAATTTACCGATTACAATTACTCGATTAAAATCGGGCATTAAATCCAACTGACGTTTCTGAGGCCGCGAGTGTTCCGAATTCAAACGAAAGTTCTTATTACAATCTTGATGCATGTGAGTGAATATCGGAACTTATTACTTACTTAAATATAGCGTGTCATACAAGTGTGTCGTAAAAAATGTATCGTCTGGGGGCTCACTCGGTATGTCCCAATCAGGCCATGTGCGCGCGGTCCCACGCATAGTTGACGCACAAGTGTGCGCCAGCGCCACATACATAACACAACGTACCTACCTACCTAATAGCTGATTTAACTGCTTTCCATGTGTGAGTAAGCGAGCAGCTACTTCCTGGTACAACGCGCGAGACGCTTTATTTAAATTCTCCCTTTGTGTGCGTACGCAATATTATTTATATTCAGCTATTTCTCGCGGGATTGTACCTACCTACACGAATATTATTACATTAACCACGCGTGTGTGCATCGAGTCTCTTTAATCTTCTTTGTACTTCCTGATTATGTGTTAGTGTGAGTGAGCCACTTGTTTGAATGTTAGGGCGACTTTATCTCAGTGAGGGACAGAGTGCAGAGTCCGATTACTTTAGGGTAGCGCACTTTGACATGGGGTTAATTTGTCGATATTATAAAAAATCTTCTCTGATAACAATCCTACGAGAATATTTAATTTATATAGGTAGCATTTACAATTCGTGTCGATGTTGTGGACTGTCTAGACAGCTTAGATTATCCATTGCGACATAAGTTACGTTGGGCTATAAGTACGTACACCAACAAAGAGCGCATGTTTATATTCACATTGGAAACAGGAAGCGTACAGTCCGTTGTAATATGTCTCAAGCATATACTGTTCTTGGTATGAAACAATACCAGTTCCGCTGTGTTTGCTAAACTGTACCCCTTTCAGGAAGTGACCGCACTTTAATTGAGTTGCTATAGCCATTGGCGGAGAACTGTAATATTGTGTGGCTACATACCTACATATTACTGAATCATGCTACCATTCTAAAAGGAAGTACATAATTATTTAAATGTGACTTGAAGTTGGCATTGAAATGGTACATCCTAGTTCTGTGAACTTATGATCGATTGTTTGATCTTTATAAGTAGTACATAACATTATTATTATGGAACATTACCAAAACATAAAGGAAGATAGACTGAATTTGATATCGATATAATGTCGCTTAGAGACATTGGCACTGCACTAGCTAGGCGCAAGTGGACAGATGCAGCCCGTAGCGAACAGTTTGCACAATACGGAAGGGTCCGTTTGCAGCATTCGGGGAGGGAGATCCATGAATTTTCACCGCTAAAGCCCCTGTCGTTCACATCTGTCGTCGTCGACTCTGGATTAGATACAATATCATTAATTGATTTTAACCAAGGCATAGGATTAGGGCTTTCTTTTAAATGTGATATTCATATGTTGTTGTGTTATTATCGATCAAGAAAAAAAGCTTTTGACATGTGTTTGTATGCAGCTCTACCTTCCTTACTAGGTCAATGTGTCATGTCATTACTATAAAGAGAAGCTAGGTAAAGTGTGGTAGCCTAAGGTATTTACTGTGGTAACCTAAGCAACAAGATTGTGTATTAAGTCAGTACCTTTGAACTTCCGAGTATGATTCCAGATTGGTCTTTGACAGTGACGACATTGCAGACCGTAATGCAATTAAACCAGTTACGCACGTTTCTGTTCTCGATGGAGGGCTGCAATCATGCGACGAGGGATGTGGGTACATACTTGTAAGGTTTCATGCAGTATGTACCTATTCTGTGCATAAATTACACCTATAGTTCTGTTTTAAGTTATTTATCTATCATCCCATTTCAGTGAAGTACTTGAGTAAGTTATAATAGTAATCTTAATTTTTACACCTCAAAAGTTTATTGATTTTTAATTAATGTTTTCATCAGTAAATCGGGACTTTTCCGGTTCGGTTATTATGAATGTTCATTTATTCTTTCTTTATCAAGATAATAACACAGCCGAAAATTAAAGTGAATAAAAAATACGATGTCTCGCTTCATTTAAATTAGACCAGCAGAGTTTATGGGCATCGACATGGATTATGAAGAAAGTTTTTACCTAAGGTTCAAACATGCCTGCCAAAATGAAAGTTTTCGATAGATTCCGTTGTCGTCACAATTAAATCAATGTCGGCACCTTGCGTCAACCGTGAGAAGGGCAGCTCTAGACCCTTACTAAAGATACACACGCAGGTGCAGATATTCTTCTGAACCACGCCCTGCGACCCTTCGGGTTACTTTAGGGTTGATATACTCTACACACGTGCATATTGAGTTGAATTCTTTAAAACTCTCTCTCGGTCTCCACGATTTAATTCCTAATAAAATTACCATTGATTTACATGATTCATAATTGATGCGGGATGTGGTATTGAACATTGAGAAAACTTCTGTAGGCTTTAACTTACATTCAAATCCAACTTTTTTGTATTGCAGTAAAAGTGATATTTTCTCTCCAATGTTGGTCTATCCACTGTCTTATTTGATTTTCTGTCTCCTTTATGCACTTGCCGTTTCTACCTATTACGGCTCTCGCTCTATCGCGGTGCGCTTACGCAGTCGCAACTTACAGTGTACCTAATATATAATACACATCCTTATTACTTATTATTACAGCAATACTGCTCGTGTGATGTAATGCAACTATATATAGCTGTGTAGAAGTGCCAATTATATGATGAGACTGAATTAATTTGGTTTTCGTAATTAAAAATGTCAATAATAAATTATGTTAATTTTACCCTTAAAACGTTTTAAGCAGAACCCTACAGGTAGTTGGTAGGTATCATATATATTTGTTAAAGATATATCTCCAGTAGAAAAACAGACTAATAAGTTAATTTATGTTTACATAAATGAAGCAATGAATTAAGATTTTGTTAGAATGTTCGCGGACGCAGTACGTTATTAATAAAACTATGGATTTTCCGAATGAGATTAAATGTGGATAATTTTGGAAGCATTGTTAACAGTTAAATTGGAAGATCGTGTTGCAACGGTGGCCTCGTATCTACATGCTGACACGCATAGTCGCTGCCTTCAGATGTTCTTTTTCAGGTCATCATCCAGACCGTAAGCATATGCTGTAAAAGAAAAACAGGCCAAGTGTGTGTTGGGCTACGCGTTCTGCAGTTCCGTAGTTGCATTGCTGTATAACCTTTCCAAGTTATAAAGCACCAACTTTATTCATTGCCTTAACATCATCTATATAATTGTCTATGGATTTTTTTTATTATTTTTCCTTATACAGATATATATTCCTATAAGATGGTCAACTATTAATCGTTTACTTGTAAAACCTACTTAACTGTGATAGTTTTCCTTTTAACTTCGTTATAGAGGATAAGTACTATGGGAGGTACTTAGCCGATTAAAATATTTTTTTTAGATATTATTTCACAACTTAGTCGGTGTATTTAATATGAACATGGCAAATAACAGGTTTTAGTAGATACCGAGAGTTACTGAGCCTATCCGCGGACTGATGGACATGGGGAAACTAGAACTTGTTGACTACGGAACCCAACAAGTAGGATAAATAGGTATCATCATAATTAAATAAGCACAAGTAAATAAGAATAACATTAAGAGGGTTACAATATTACTTTTGCGGTTTACCTTTAAATCAATCTAATAAGATGTAGGTACTTACTTAATTACAATACCATTACTATTCCACCGCCGCGTCGTGGTTATCCAGCTAGAGCTAAAAGTTGTTTCTTTTTCATTCAGTGACGTTGTAAAGAAATTTCAGCTGGTTTAAACAAAGAGCCATGTAGTGAATATGTCACATCACCCGTGAAACCCTAGCTTTGTCCAAAGTGTGAAAGGGTTCACTCATTAGGAAGATTGCGAGGGCGCGGAGCAATGTAAAACATTGTCTATGGCGCTCTCATGGTTACGCTTATGCATTGTCTCTGCGTAGCACGCTACTGTTTCGAGCTATACCGTTGTTTTTGCCCAGGAAGTTTGTCTCCCGGCATAAAAGAAACGAGGCTGTGTTGTCGTATAAAGAAAGTGCATTCGGGTTAGACACTCTAAGCGGAAAATTAATGAAAAGAATGATATATCTGGCCATTACCGAGATTACTCGACGTGATGTGGATGGTTGAAAACAAGTACAATAAGTAATATTCAACGTGAAACAGCACATGCGCAAGACCTCGAAAAAGTCAATTAGAATATTTAATTTAAGCATAACAAACGACTATAGAATGTAGTTGAAAAGAAGAGCTAACAATTACGTATTTTTAATAAAAATAACATTTACCATTTAAAGTACCTATATAGAATTCTTAGGTTAGGTATATCCACTTTCTGAAAACAATTCATGACCTAAATCTCTTATCACAAGAGAATTCTAAAAACCCCAAACTAATAGGTTGTTCCGTTATGTATTTCCTGTGACTTCCTTTCGGCACTATATTATTAAGTCTATGTATTATAAAGTTTTGTTTCCATGTTGTTAAAACTTTCAGAATTGCGTTAAATTTAGTTCCCGGGATTCCATTGTATAATTTGTTACAAACAGGTATTTTTAGAGTATTAGACCTCTTAGTGCAGAGTTCGTCCGGGGAGGTACTATCACCTTACCCATTTCTGCCGTGAAGCAGTAGTGCACTTGTATTACTGTGTTTCGGTTACAAAGGTAAGGGGGCCGGTGAAATTACAGGCACATGAGACTTGAGAACTTCAAGTCTCAGGGTCGACAACGCATTGGCGATACCCCTAGTGTTGCAAATGTCCATAGGCTGGTGACCACTTACCAACAGGTGGACCGTCTGCTTGTTTGTCGGCCCAAGTTATATATTAAAAAAAGGTGTTCTGAATAGAACTATATAAATAATATTTAATTTTATTAAAAGTATCCATTTATTGGTTTTAAATTTAGTATAAGTTTACCCTCTAAACGAAAAGTTCCTATTTGTTACTTTGTGTAGTTCTGAGTTGGACACACTGCATTTGGTATAAACATTAGGTATTTACATTACTTAATTTGCAAAGAATTATGGAAGCACGACTATAAATAAATCTAATTCGCAATCAAGTCATAAATAGCTACTAATATTATAAATGTGAATGTAAGTTTGTTTGTTACGCTTTGACGCGAAAACTACTTAACCGATCATTATGAAACTTTGTACACATATTCTTGGAGGTATTAGAAGTAACATAGGATACTTTTGTGCCGGGAAAATATTACATCCCTCGGGAACGCGGGTGAAACCGCGGGGGGTAGCTAGTATTAAATAGAAATTACTTGACATAACTGATACAAAAGTTTAATGCTTTAGCTTAGTAAGTAATGTAACGTAATTTACGAATCTAGAATAGAATGAATATTTTCCAAGTGTTCCACGCTTTGTCACAATCATAGATGCCGGTTGACCGACGTATAATGTATGAACAACAAAGCGTATGGCGCCGGCACTCGATTCAAGCATACCAAGATGGCATCGAGCAGGAAGTGAAGTAGGAAAACGTTCTAACGTCATCCAAGGTCGAGAACGCGACGAGCATCGTCCACCACACATGCCATTAAGCGATGTGTCGCTCCAAGCCAACAAGCCTCAATTGTCTTTTAATTTGAAACGTTTCGGTAGATCTGAAATACATAACAGCCGTAATTAGGTATATTGACTTCCTTGACAATATTTAAATATGTACATACATAATGTTAGTTGTCAAGGAAGTCAATTGTAAATTTGATTTGATTTTAAATGAATATTTTTTTATTTATGCCCAGTTTCACGAACTATTGCCTAATTTATATATTTGTAAGTAAACTGTAATTTAGCCCAGTATTTTAGGAGAAAAAAAAAGAAAAAAAAAATCCGGTTGCGTAGTAAATTTATTCAAACTCAGAATCCTTATAGTTCTTCATGTCCGTCAAACAGTAATGCTCTGGTATTACCGCTAAGTGCTTTACAAGTTTACGAGTAATTGTCAACTAACACGTAACTTGTAGTTGAAACTTCTATCCGTTTTCTTTTTAGCTGTCCAGCCACAGACACTTAAGTTGCCCTCGTCTAGGCAGTAGCCTGCGACCTTGGTGGCGCTGCTGGACTAGAGGTAACCCCTAGATTGAGTGGTTCCTAGACTTGCTGTAATTGTAATTACTGTAAGTGTATTTCCTGGTAAAATGACAAAATTACCCACAAACTGATGAGTGTAAAAATAAAAAAATTACATTTATTTACAACCGACAAATAAAAAGAAGAAGTAACGCAATAACTACAGTCTATGTATTACATCTTGCGCGTTACGGAACCCTACACTACCCCTCTTCCAACACACACTTGGCAAGTTTTTGTTGTGATTAATTACATCGTCCAGCCCACTTATAAACCGTCTTTTAGTGCGTTGCTTTGCATTACGTGCATTATCTGAGCTGATCATTTCATGGATTTGTTCATTATTTGTAACCTTCACACAATATCCGTGCAATCCGCACTTTTATCCTATTCAATAGCAGGTAAAGTTTGTGGTACACAATGGAAACGAATTTCGTTCAGCTAAAATATGAACTTGTGTACAAAAAGGAACATTATACTTATTTCCAAGTATGAAGAACTTCACTTCCGAACAATACGTTGAATGGGATACGAAGTGGTAAACAGCGAATGTGTGATTGATCAGAGTTTGTAAATTGACTACGTTCAGTTTGTCAATACGGGTAGCTTAGGCTGATAACGATACCTACAGATGTAGGCACCTACATCAATTTTAATATAGATATTTAAAGTTCTAAAGCAATACCTACTTGCTACTACGATAAGTAATCCGGAAGAGTTGGGCAGAGGTGGTGAGCAGTGTTCCTTTCGGCAACAATACCAAACCCGGAAATAATTACTAATAAAGAAAACCCATTCGCACCGTCCCAAATCTAGAAATCAACCTACTACTCTATCCTCTGATCGTGTAATAAGAGTTAAAAATGAACTTTACACTAATACTTATACGGCATGAGCATACTAGACTGTAATGTTGTCTATTTATGGGTAGCGAATATCTCAGAATATTTTCTGAAACGTCTGAAGTACAATCAACAGCTTTTTTCGAAGAATGCGGGCAACCTTAACCTTAATAGGATATTGAGCATTCTTATTAACAAAAACGTAAGAAGAAGTAAAGGAACTAAAAGATTTAAGAGCTCTGTGGCCATTATTTGTTAAAATACAAAGGGATGCTAACAAAATGGAAAAGTAATGCTTCTTACAAATGCCCATAGACCATTGTCTTATTGACGCCGGCGTCACATTCGGGAGGAACTTACGGATTTATAAACTATAAATGTTTGAAGCGTTGGATTTTAATTCCTACTTACCATAATACCTATCAGTCCTTTTCTGTAAAAAATCATAAAATAAATTTTGATGAGATAAATATACAAGTAAAACTTTTAATTTGGGTCCAGTTTGTAGCTTACAATGAATAATGTAGATGCACTCCGTAATATGGTAATAAATTGAGATATAGAAGAAATACTAATAATGTAGATGCACTCCGTAATATGGTAATAAATTGAGATATAGAAGAAATACTAATAATGTAGATGCACTCCGTAATATGGTAATAAATTGAGATATAGAAGAAATACTAATAATGTAGATGCACTCCGTAATATGGTAATAAATTGAGATATAGAAGAAATACTAATAATGTAGATGCACTCCGTAATATGGTAATAAATTGAGATATAGAAGAAATACTAATAATGTAGATGCACTCCGTAATATGGTAATAAATTGAGATATAGAAGAAATACTAATAATGTAGATGCACTCCGTAATATGGTAATAAATTGAGATATAGAAGAAATACTAATAATGTAGATGCACTCCGTAATATGGTAATAAATTGAGATATAGAAGAAATACTAATAATGTAGATGCACTCCGTAATATGGTAATAAATTGAGATATAGAAGAAATACTAATAATGTAGATGCACTCCGTAATATGGTAATAAATTGAGATATAGAAGAAATACTAATAATGTAGATGCACTCCGTAATATGGTAATAAATTGAGATATAGAAGAAATACTAATAATGTAGATGCACTCCGTAATATGGTAATAAATTGAGATATAGAAGAAATACTAATAATGTAGATGCACTCCGTAATATGGTAATAAATTGAGATATAGAAGAAATACTAATAATGTAGATGCACTCCGTAATATGGTAATAAATTGAGATATAGAAGAAATACTAATAATGTAGATGCACTCCGTAATATGGTAATAAATTGAGATATAGAAGAAATACTAATAAAACTAAAAGATGTTATAGGGTTAATGGATTATTAAAAAAAAAAAGGAAATATTGTAAAGTTATTTCTACCATTTTAATACCTACCTACCTCTAGGACCTCTGTATGTACCTATCCATATTGTTTGAAGCACCTTGAAAGCAATTCTTCGGCAGACGTATTGTCTACGCGCTTCATCACATCCCAAAGGATTCTTTCTGATCATTATAATTCCGGCGAGCATTTCCATAAAATCATTCCGATCGTTATCTCCGTGAGCGAGCAGGTCGGATTCTTTTTTTAAAGTGCATCATTTATTATCCGTAAGGGTACAAAAAATAAGGGTCTTTAAAGCGCCGCGGAGTCCCTTCTAGGAAGCAGTCTCAGATTTGTTTGACACTCATCTGTGAGATATAGAGCGGCCAATGAAGTGGCCAGGGTAGTTCGCAGAATCCGGACGATATCGTGCTCTTGGACTTTAGTAGGAACAAAGAGGTGTGAATTTACAAATTCACAGATTTTGCACGAAATAGTCGCACAAATCACAATCCAAAGAAAGATCGTTGATATGGCGCCGAAGAAGATTCTGTCTTTGATAACGTTCTGCAATTCATGGACATCACTTTAAGATATTCTCTCGCAGCAGCCAATAGGATTTCAGCACCGACTTAAGCTGCCAATTGAAGTTGTATTTAATTAGAAATTATTGTGTTACATATACCGTTAACAGTAAATTACTATTTAGAACGAAATACCTACAGCTTTAAACGTTTCTTCGCTAGCTGGTAAGCAGTATTCTCTTTCTCCTGTATTTAAACTGTCGGTTTATCGGTATCAGAGGTACTTATTTTTTATTACTGATTCTTGTACATTCTACAGTTTTTTAACAACAGGATATTTCCTTTACTTTAGTAACTTGTTTTTTATCTGCTACTTACTCTATAGGCAGCTATTCTATTCAGGCTTTGTTCATTACAATAGATGATGCTTAATATACCGTAAGTTACTGTTTTTCTTATTTTAATCTAGGATTAAGGCTGCAGGTACCACCTCATATCATAGGGGCTGAAAGGGTTGTGTAAAAACGTTTACGCTTACTGGGTATCATATCATCATTATCATCTGACATGATACAGCCTTTATTTAAAGATTTTTTATAACATATAACCGTCGTTGCGCAATTTCCCACAGGGTCTCAAAAGCAAATACCTTCTTTTCAATCAGGACACAATGGTAGGGCAAGAGTCAGGTAAAGCGCCTCACACCGCGGGGTACCATCGCAGAAGTTTTATATTTCCGCTTCTTTGTCATGTCTTCGGGGCCAATTAATAATTTCTCTGGATGACCGGAGTCATTGTTATGCTACCTTCCTTGCCTCAGCGCCATACAGGCTGTGAAGATTGATGAACTCCGTGCAATTGTCACATTTCTATGTTTATGGACTGCTTTTTGCAATTTGGCTGCATTGCTTTTATGAATGAGTTTAAGAGGATCTTTAGTCTCTTAAGTTTCGTGTGTTATATTTTTATTCCGAAGTGGGATTAGTTTCGGTATCATTTTGACAGTCTTATGATAAGTCGCTGATGGTATCTACCTATCCACAATCTACTTGGAGCTATAAAGTAAATAGGTAGGTATGTAATGAACAAAGTATTTCTGGTCTTTAGATAAGATACTATATTATGCTTCTTTTCGTGCGTTTACGATTTCACGTTTCCCGTTTGACGTCAGTCGCGGATTCAACATAAAGATAATAATCATAGATTTTAGAGTTCCGCACCAAAATGGCTGAATATGGAACAGTTATGGTATGATTTTGGTGCCTATCTGTCTGTCAAGGCTTTGCAACTATAAAACCCATAATTGGTTACAAAACGTTATTAGGAATGTCTGCTTGCATATTCTAAAACTGTCACCTTGAGATGGCACAGCTAGATAGCGATTTAGGTTTACTTAATTCCCTTAAGCCCCAGGTCATCTTAGAACCGTTAGAACCGAAATATGGTGTACGAATAAATTAAGCAATCTCGATGGTGCTGAACCCACCAAATTACATTAGTATTAGTTATTATATTAAATTATATAATATTAGCTGCCCCCGCGGTTTCAGGCGCGTTCCCGAGGGATGTAACATTTTCCCGGATCAAAAAGTATCCTATGTTATTTCTAATACCTCCAAGAATATGTGTACAAAGTTTCATGATGATCGGTAAAGTACTTTTCGCGTGAAAGCGTAACAAACAAACTTACATTCACATTTATAATATTAGTAGGGATTATAGTACATTTAAGTAATCAAATGGAATGAAATAGGACCATGGTGGAAGCATAGATAGGATATTTGTTTCTAAGTTCGCAAGTCTTCGTAATATAGGTACTATCTTATCATTGTTATAATGACGTTTAGGCATTTATAAATGTCTTAGGGAAATCAATATTAGTAGTTCCACTATATTAGGAAAGATCATGTAGGTACTGTAGATGTACATACATGAGAACATGTTTTTCCATTACCTACCAACAAGCATGCGTATCTTAGAGTATTCCTTTTGTCTTTTAGCATTTATCTTTAGTTTGTCCGCTCGTTGCGGCGTCTTGGTATTTCCTGTTCGCGAAATTAAATTCAAATGTATGCATACTTTTTGTCGACCAGTTTACGACTGGTGGCTGAGCAAGCCGACGATGTACTCGCGAGAAAAAAATACAGGTTCTCGAGACGTTAGTATCTCTGTGCGTACCTACTTCCTGGCGTCGCGCGAAGCTGTCGCTTCGACTGCGTCGTCGCTCACTTCTCGTTATTATCCACTTAAATACTAATTAATGCAATTAATACCATAAGTATTTTTTATAAATATATTTAATTTTATGTTATTTGAAAACACGTTACATTGATCATTTGAATCGTTAATATCTATTTATTTGGTGATGAATATTGTCTATGAGTAAAACCACATTATGGTTTACGAGTGGCGAATAGGTTTCATTAACATAGTTGGCTAAAAAAAGTTTTATCAATTTTTTTTTATTTGGGACTCCTCCCGGAACTCCCTACATGTCAGTTAACAGTATTATCTTCCCCCAGGTATGACTATCAGTATTCTACTATCAAAGTAGGTAGGCACTAGGTACGTGCTCGCCAATTAGTTGAATATTTTAAAAAGAATTCAGAATGTTTACAAAGATAACAACATATATTATGTGATTACATGATAATAATGTCACAGTTGTAGAAATTCACGTAATCTAGCATGACACAACAGTTTGTTTAAATTAAAACACGTGAGCGCGAATTTTAATAATTGTCAATACCAGTAAAATGTTATTTGATATGTTGTACATTAACATTTTATACGGAATATTTTTTTTATTCAAAAATATATACTTACTTTGCTTCTATGTAAATAGAGGTTAAAATAGTAAATCTAATTGAATAATTAGTTGAGCTATTTTGAATGATATACGCAAGCTGGCTGGCAGCGGTTGGAAACAAAGACCTGAAGATCGAGCTCAGTGGCGTGCCATAGGTGAGGCCTATGTCCAGCAGTGGCCAACATTATAGAGTTCATAGAAAAACAGCTGTGATATGCAGACAGATAGGTAGACTCACTACCGTTTTGCAATGAAAGATTCAAAAGAGACATTGACAAATCAGGCGACTTATTGACCATAACACAAGTTCAGATATTGGATTCCTGAAGCCAGGAATCTTTGTAGTTTCGTATTATTGTTCCACATATCTATAAAATTAAGTTTGACTAAAATTTCACCATTGTTAATTAATATGAGATTAAAGGTAATACAAACCACAAAGTGTGAGGAGTTTTACCTTTATAATTCAGTGGCCCATGTTCCATCAAATTTGAGGTAAGTGAGCGCAGTACTAAGGGAATGAAATGGCGTTGTTAAAAATGTACAAAAGTTTATTTCGAAGGGAGATTAGCTTAGAACTAGGTACAAATAATAATGAAATACAATGTGATATTCTAAGAAGTCCACGCGAGCGAAGTCGCTACCGGAAGGCTGTTATTATTATAAAGTATTTGATGATGAGAAAAATCTGCTGCTGAGATAACAATATTTATGGTACACTTACATTACACCTATGGACGTGATTCATGATGTTTGTCATAATGCGGTACATATTTTATTACCTATGTACTTACGTAAAAAGAAAAAAATATCTTTGAATAAGTGTTCTGCCGATGTGATGCCAAATACTGTTTACACAATTCATAGGTACGTTTACTGGTACGAGTTTATTTATTATAGACAATTGGGATTTCCCTCATTTACATTTATCGAGAGTCTTTTAGTACTTTAACTGTATTTTTATCATATTTACACACATATACGAGTATGTTGCAAATTCGTAGAATTCAGTAAGACTTACGAGCACTCACCTTTCACAGAAGCTAATTCATTGTTCAAATTCAAAACTATTTATTCAGTTTAGGCCCGCCGAGGGCACTTATGAAGGTCAAAGTTACCGAAGCAACCAAGTGATTGACAACGCACATAATATGCCAAAACAATCAAGAATGTGATTGAACTGTAATCCCTCCCGCCTACAGATAAAGTTAGCCTGAAATGTAGTTAATTATCTATAGCTGTGCGCTATATACCTAGATAGAATATAAAATTGACTTGTCTAACAAGCCGCGACATTCTTCGCGGGTCGGGCATGGCTGCCGATGCCGCTCGCTTCCAGCCTGCTTGATAAGTGTCACCTGCGAGGGACGTTACCTAGCGGTTCGACTTGCACTCTACTTACTATCTTAATTACATTTGTTGCCATTATTAAAGCTGAGTTACTGACTGAAGCGAGCTACCATGTGTAGCGCTAGGTACACAACGGTATATACACAATTAACATCGAATATTTATTAGAATACTATGTTAAAAACAGTTTTATTGTAAAGTTGAAAAGGCTATCGTTTGTGGTTCATATAGCTAAGGTGATGCAGCTCGATGGGCTGGTAATAGTGCGACAGTTAGTGCGTTTTTCTATGTGGTGCGCGTTTATAGAGAGGCGGTCGTGGATCCGGGTCACGCGCGTCACGTAACGGGCTTGATGATAACGGGGAGGCCTGGCCTAGGTCGCGCAGCGGGAGCGGGATGAGCTACGCGGAAGTGGGATCGCGGACGGCGATTAAGCCTACGTGCTTCTGGGATCGCAAATACCGAGACGAACGCATTTTTATTTTATTACAAAGCTATATTTTACGACAATGTTGTGTGCCTACTATTTACTTACTCTGTTGCCAAGTATGAAATCTTTTATAGGTATTGACAAATTTGGCAATTACTCTGTCGAGAGAAGAACTCTGTTGAGCAACATTTTTCTTGAAATACTTGCGTTATTGTAGCATTTAGCGTATTTAGGTAGTCATTTGTAGTATTTAAACCGGAAAACGCGACAGGTAAGTACACGCGAGAAGCCGCAATAACCAGGGAAACGGAATACTTATAATACCCACCTGCTAGAAAACTGAACGGTAAGAATTTATAGATCATTACTCGGATAATGTTCAGGCCATCTTGTAAATCAATATTTCCTTTCGTTTAGGTGTTCTCTCTTCTATGTTAGGTATATGATTATCAATATTTGTAGTTCGAAAAAAAGTATCAAAGAAATTACATGATTGAATTGAGGTATTTTCCATAGGATGAAATAAGTAAGTATCACGGCATCACGTAGCAATTTTCTTAATTTACAATTTATTTAGCTTTTCATAGATCCTATTTTAGACCCAAGAAAGTCAGAAAATGGTGGTTCATTATTACTGGGCTATTATGATTAAAAGCAATGCATACCTAATGCATATTAGAAATAAACGTAAATATACCAAAAATACTAACTATGTAGTTGCAAGATATTTAAGTTGGTCTCAATTATTTTCGTTTCAGAGACTTGTGGGCAGTGTTTCTATTTTAGAATATTTAGATTTAGATTCTATGTAAAATATCCTAATGATAACACTAACGAAACGTGGTTCACGGTTGGTCGGCGCGAGGTGCGGCTACAGTGGCGCAGGCGCAGTGCGAGTCGAAGAAAGCAAGTTCACTGCCACGGCCGCGCGGTGCGACAACCTTGCTTGACGGCTTCATTCCACTACGTAACATATTTTATCTACTGCCAACAAACTGCCAAATTACACCTTTTACAGTATTTTCGTTCTATATGTACGTAAGTATTCCATCACTGACACCACATTTATTTAGCTCCTTGATTGATTCTTGAAAACGAAACGCAAGACTGCTTTGATTAGTTACAGAGTTCATAAAGATTTGCCGGTCCTCGTTGAAATTTGGTTATTTCTACAAATTTCATAGTTGTCGTGGTGCTTTTATTCGGAAACCAATAATCCATGGCTTAATCGAGTGTTAGTGCTATAAGAAAACATTCGGCCAGTTGTTTTGGGTTGTTAGAGACCTTAACTGCTAATGCCGTTTGCATTGGGTTGCAAGGGTTCGTTTTCCATCCAGGACAAGCATGAAGGTATCTGTTTGTTCCGTGTCTGGGTGTTAATATGTGTTTAGAAAAATAGTAGCATACTCAGGTATATCAGTTATCTGAATAGCATGGTACAAGCTCTGTTTAGTTTGTGTAATGATAGTCTTAGGATATTTATTTATTTCTTATTGTTATGTACAGTTAAAATTTTAGGAAAACTACTTAGCTCGATTAGAATTATGTATAAGTATTATTACTGGCACAAATGATTGTGCCAGTATTGGTGCAAATGTTCAATCATATTTGGCATTCCTTTTTTTCTGTCCATTGAGTTCAAAATGAAAATCGTGAAGCGGAAATGAAACTGGAGTTAATATTTGTGCTGAGATGTGTAGCTGGGCCGGAGCACCGTTGCTTGCCGGAATGCACCTACGTGGATCCGGTTCATACGCAATTCCATAAATAAAAGACACAGTCCTTCTACTTATTTTACCGCTATTTAGGAAACCTATTTTACACATACGAGTACGTAGCTATAATAGTCATAAATAACAAATGGTTGCAACTACAAAATGTTCTCTGTGAAAAAAATATTGTGTGAATAACAAACGCGAGCAATTATTTAAACTATGTTCTAAAATTAATAAAATAAGTTTATGATTTAAAATTTCAATAGGGTAATGTAATTTCAAAAGCTTATCGCATGAAATATCTATAAAAGTTGGAAACGGTTGAAATAAAAACGTATTTTTCCCAATTATTGATTATTTTTAAATCCTTTCAATTCCATAGTATTGTTAATAATTATGAGAGTAAGACTCCGCCATATTGGATCGTCCACCATCTTGGGGCAGCACCATCTTAAATTTACAATAACGGCATATATCATGCTTGGAAAAATCTTTTATATATCATACCTTGTTATATATTAAGTGTATATTAATAGAAAATGTCTTTCCCCTTACTTGTTGTATTTGCCATATTATTTAGTCTATCATCATTTAACTTATCATTTTCGGCTTGTCAATAACTTTCATTTAATATCCATGTCAAGAGGCACAAAAATAACAAATTACCAGACAGGTCATGTCCGCCATATTGGATTAAAATGATGTCAAATAGGTCCAGCTCAATCAATTGACGGGAACCGATTTCAAAATGAGTTGCAAAATTTAACTCGCACATACTAAATATCAGGTGAAATTAATTAAAATCGTGTAATTTATTTATTTTCCTCGTATGAAAAATTTCTTGTGTTAGCACATATTCTATCTGCGTGCCAAGTTTCATTTGAAATCGTTTAATTGTGATCAAATCCAAACATGAAAAGTTCTCATTCCGAAATTAGTAGGATGTCTTTCTAATGTTTATGTACTTACGTTTTTTTGACACAATAATGATTAGAATGCATCATGCAAAGTCTACAAAGACCTTGAATATTTGTTTATATGCTTCCTAGTAGACATCGTAGTCTGTGCACCTCCTACGTGTTGTGTAAGGTTGAATCACAACACAGAAATGCAGTGAGCAAGCCAAAGTCAGTCATCATTATATGTGATTCAGCGCGACCGGAAACTTCGCCATGTTGGCTCGCCGCCGCCATGTTTATCGGCGCTCCGGAAGTTGCGCGCGCGCCGACCGTCTTTAGATACCATTTTCACAAGTCAGACGGTATATGAGTCGGAAATATTCAGCAGCTATTTTGGGTGCCGACGTTTTTCCGCTTCACGGAGACATTCGCCGGAGTTAATCATATACTTGACGACGAAGCCGTTGTATTTATAGAGAGGAAATTGCCGCTGAGATGTATTTAGAAACTCGTAATTTTGTCTGAGCGCTTGTATTTGTAATACTTTCAGGTCCATAGCATTTCATAAGTGTGTAGATACCGATTTCCCGTAGTATCATCAAAGATATATGTATAGTTTAGATCTGTGGTTGGTATTTACGTTGGGTATTGCAGTAAAACAAAATATTCATCTACGTATTATTGAACTGTTACCGGGTTGGTAGGTAGATATTATGATAAGTATGTGTATAGCCAATTTACTCATTTCATTGCTTGTGAATATTTTTAGTTCAGATTATATTAATTTCGAACGCAGTGCAGTACAAATTTTTTATTGTTTTATATATGACTAGCTGTTTCCCGCGTTACCCAGGGATGTAACATTTTCCCGGGATAAATAGTGGCTAATGTCACTCCTTATAATATTAACTATCCGCCAGTGAAAGTCCCGTAAAAATTCGTCCAGCCGTTTCTAGTCCATACGGGAACATACACACATAAATACATCGATTTCTATGTAGGTATATATACATATTTAGTTTACAACTGAACGAATCACAACATGGATCTAACGTTGTTTCAGATCAATATCGGGTTAAGCCATAAATCATAGTTACACGTTGATGATTTATAAGCCGTGGAGCAGTTGGTACGAGCCTTTAGAAGCGATACCTACATATCATCATGTTTGCATACAAATAAGTCGTGCGAATAACATCAACAATATCGTGATCATATATTAAATAAGATTTTCCTTTTGGTTACGGATAGTCTATCCTCAGAATACCCATACGGTAATTTACTGATTATATTACCCCACTGTTGATTACTTTTTCTACCCTAGGGTTTGCCCTAGGTATCTAATATCCGATACCTATAATCCACAGTATGTATAATCTTTATAAGTAGGTAGTACCTACCTACTGTCGACGAAGAATTGTTTCAAATCTTATTTCTGACCAATTTACATGGTATAGGATAGGTACGGCATGATATGTACACACGTAACATTTACCAAAGAAGATATAAATACAACTTGCATATATCTACAGGGTTTGTACCATTCTAGTGGGTTTAATAAGTTATCAGAGAGATCATATAGTGCGAACCTTAGAGCAAGTAGGCAACAACCAAATAACAGCATGTATAACATGAATTTGTCTCCTATATTGTCTAAATATTGGAAAAGGTATAAAAGGTACATAGTTCTTAAGGAAATTGAGTTAAATAATGATATTTACAAGATCTGTTTAGAAATTCAGTAGTCATCAACACGGTTGCACGCCTCGGGAAAGGGTGCGCAAGCGCACGGAGGCTCTATAGGAATGTGGTTGGACAAGAGGGACGGGCGCGGGATGCGGGAGCGAGAGGTTGAGAGGGACAAAGGCTCTGGAACTGGTTTTGCTTCCTGTACGTGTCGGATGTCCTGCGGCTTCCTGCCCCTTCCCCGCCTACCACTGCCGAGCAAAGAGCTAAGAGATAGGGCTGGTCCAATATGAAAGTTGCGTTGAAAATGTCAATAATTAATGAAAAATATTTCTGCAGTTGTCAATGTCGTAGACACGTCATCTTCAATACGTAATGAAGCAACATAATTCCTTATAGCCGACGCGCTTTTCGTAATAATATAACATAATATTTTTTTGTAATAGTTTTGATAACTGAGTTACGTAGTTTAAAAAGTTATTATTATTATTATAAATACCGTTTTTCCCATCACCTAAGTAGAAAATGATGTATATAACTTGTAAACCTAGTTTCAGACTTACATACTATACTATAATTATAGATTTATACGGATTAATGACGCCACCCAAGCAATTTATATTGCACAATGTATGTAGTATGTAACATGCAGCGCTGAATAACTAATAGTATTAACTAATGCAGTTATTGTTATGAAACTATATTATCGTTTTTCACCCTTTTAATGGAATTTGAGCACTGTTCAAAGCAGTAGTGCACTTGTATAACTGTGTTCGGTGAGAAAGGTAAGGGGCCGGTGAAATTACAGGCATAGGAGACTTAACAACTTCATGACTCAAGGTCGAAAACGCACTGGTGATGCCCTGGTGTTGCAAATGTCCATGGGCGGCGGTCACCAGTTACCATCAGGTGGACTGTGTGCTTTTTTGCCGGCTCATGTTGTATAAAAAATAAAATAAAAAAAAATATTCTGTAGAAGGATGATTTTTGTAGACATTTTGAGTGATGTGAGATAACCCTGAGTGTGAGTGGCAGGACCGCAGGACACGCACGATTGAGGACATACTCTCGGGCCTCGGTTTGTTTTTGTTGCTCTGCGGTCAGTGTAACATAACACGAGCGGTCGTCGGTTGTATCTTCGAATAACTACGCATACGAACACGAGTGGAAGAGTATTCTAATTTCATTATCATTATAACTATTTTTGAGCCACCTTTTTTACAAATAGGTAGGTTGACGAGTCAGTTGGGTTGGTGGTTAGCGACCCTGGTTGCCACGCCGCTTGTTGTGGGTTCGTTTCCCACCCAGGGCAAACATTTGATGCATGAACATGTTTGTTTGTTCTGTGTCTGGGTGTAAATATCTATCTAAGTAGGTATTTCGAACAAAAAAAAGTAGTTATCTGACTTCCATAGTACAAACTCTGCTTAGTTTGGGATCAAATTACCGTGTGTGAAGAATATTTATTCTTATTTATTTTAACCTATACATACTAGTTGATTGAGAGGAATCAACTAAAGTACTATAAAAGCGAAAATACAAAAAATATTCAGCATCAACATAATTTGATAGGGTTATTTATTTACGTAATGGAATGGCTAAATATTTTTGTAAAGCGATACGAGAATGACTCGTATGATAAATTAACAATACTCTCAGTTTCCTTTGATAAATGTTTATTATTTGTTATTTAATATTGCATTTCTTTTGTTTATACATTGCAATCGTTTCGTCTTATTTTTTCATATCTCGATCACCTTCAAATGTAATTGCTATGATTGCTATATTCGCTATGGATAAGGGTATATTTATCTACAATTGAAGGAACATCTAAGTATAATTATAATAAATAAAATAAATCAGTGTATATACGATCTAATAGTCATGTTTTGTCGTCGTGATTAGAGATAGATTTAACGAATTCACCCACTAAGGCTCTTTCACGCAGGTTCATATACTCAAATGAGGTCGGATAACAGATGAATAAAATGCAGTGCTTATCTGGGTGCAAGGGAGTGCCCCGTCAAGTCGAACGTGCACAGTCATACCATCACATCTCGAAGTAACTCAGGGCATTTTCGACACCCCCTCTATAATCGTTGTGGATACAACTATACCAAAATCAGTTCAGATGAAGTTTATTGGTACGCAATGAAATTGGAGATTTTAAGATTTTTTTAATACTATAAACCATACTAAGATAAAACCCTCCAGCATTTGAGTACATATACTTAAAGTTAAGTGCTATTAATACGTGCTAACTACCGATACGAGAATATCTAATATTCTTACAATATATTGACTTACTTTGACTTAATGTCCTATGTCCCCTGGATGGGGCAGAGGGCGTCCACGGTACGTCGCCATCCCGAACGGTCTTGGGCTTCAATATCGCATACAATATCGATGTATGGTAGCCGAATATCATATTGACTCTAACAGTTGTTTACTGCATTCGTTTCCTTCGTCTCACGCGTCTTGCTTGCTTGCCTCATTTACCCCTTTGCCCCTCAGCCGATCTACGTAATCTACGTTAAAACAATGCGCGGTTACTTCCTCATCGTTAATCGTTTTCCACGCGCAAGGCTAATGCCAAGGTCTTGGCTTTCTACTGTGCGGTGGCACTCGAGGTACTTAAATACCAAATACGATGACGATTGTCTTATATTGCACGAATTCGGTGGTTACTTTCTTAACTGATGACTAGTTATCATCCCGCGGTTTCATCCACGTTTCCGAGGGATTTCATGTATACCGGGATTACAATATAGCCTATGTCACATAAGAATAGAGTAGCTTTCTATCAGTGAAAGATTTTTTTACATCGGTTGAGTATTTTCGTAGTTTACCTCTTACATCCAAACTTATAAACATACACACTTTACCTCTTCTTAATATAAAATTATATTCTTCAGAATTATTACTGATATGGCCAAGCGTATGTTAAATGTTACAATGTATGGCTGTTCTCGTTAAGTCTTAAACCGGATAAAAATCAGTTTATCCGTTTGGAAGCCAGATCGTGGCTCCCAAATTGCGACCCACTCTCTTCCCCCAATACCCCCAGAGGTTTGGAATAAATAGGATACAAGTTGGATGAGCTGCTGTAAAAGGGGAACAAACTTGAAACCTCTCCGACACTCTAATCTACAGATTTGTTACTAATAATTTTGAGTAGTAGAGCTTTGAGTGCCAAGTCCCCGGACGACCGGGGAAGTACTACCACCTTACCCATTTCCGCCGTGAAGCAGTAGTGCACTTGTATTTCGGTTAGAAAGATATTGTGTATTGGTGAAATTACAGGCACATGAGACTTAATAACTTCGTCTCAAGGTCGACAACGCATTGGCGATGGATGCCCCTAGTGTTGCAAATGTCTATGGGCGGCGGTGATCACTTACCATCAGGTGGACCGTCTGCTTGTTTGTCTACATATTCTCAAGGAATAAAAACAAAAAAAAAAACATAAAATGGTCTTATATTGTGTTGGGGTATTATAAACAAAGTGTCTGTTATTACTGCATTATTGGACAGAATATAATTATACGTGCACAGTGGTCAAAAGAACAAACGCAATTATTATGTCAGTACAATAGCAACTAAGAACATCCGCAATTGCGTCACGCGAAACGAGAAAAACGGCGACACGGAGGAAAATGAATGGAATCGAAGCCGGATATCGCAGTTCACACGGTTAATTAATTATTCGATGCAAGTCTGCTATTCATTACGGGCACTTGTTCGACCGCTCCTTGCGCTTCCTCGATAGCCAGGATACAAACACGTTACTATTAATTGTTTATTAATTATCTTATCCCGGATATTCAGTGGATGAGTTGTGGCTTTAATTTCTTTTATGATTGTTTATTAATTTCCTCTAGAATACGGAGTGATAGAGAAGGGTTATATCCGTATGTACCTAAATAAACGATGTAAATATATCAAATACTAGTTAATTATTTCTGTTAGTATTATTTTATTGTGACATTTTTTTTTTGTTATGTTTTTTATGGTTTTCGCAATAAATTAGTTGATATTTATTTTTTGAAAATATCTTCAAGATTTTCATCCTGTTAGGTACCTACTATGTAGAAGATTTCATAACAACATTGTCGTAAATTTTACTGCGTTCTTTATTCTCGTGGTGAAAATATTGAATCGTAGACGTAGAACGTTAAAACGGTAAACGAAGTTTAGTTCGAAGTTGATCAGACCAAGACACATTGTTTCATACAAATTTTGCACCCCCGTTTTACTCCCTTAGGGGGTGAATTTTCCAAAATCCTTTCTTAGTTCTCCCCAAAGTTAAAAAAGGAATCCCTGTGCAAAATATCAAGTTTCTAACCCTTATAGTTTAGGCCCTGCGTTGATATGTTAGTCAGCTTTTCCTTTTTATAAAGATGATGATGATTTGATGATTTAGCACTACACTCAGTCAGTACTACGACCGACCCATATCCTATACAACCATTCAAGCATCAGCCACGATACAACTGATATAGTTTATTGCAACTGGTACCTAAATAGTTGTATCAGAGTAGCCATGGATACACCACACATACACAAGCTCAGTCACACTGTTTTCATTCTTCTCGCTTTATATATATAGATATATACTAATATATTAGTAGTACCTACATATACCTAGTTAGGCGCATCTCAATTAAAGACACATGATACCAATTGGTCACGCGTGTTGCGCTTAGAAACCCGGGGGCGTCGACTGCGACTCACGCGACGAACGCTGTCACTCTCTTCACTGGCGAGAGGAAAACAATGTGATTTCTTCGCTACGTACTTAGTTGATTCGATGAAAAAACTTATATCGTGCGAACTGCATACCATAGTAACTAGTTCTCGTTAAATAAAGCCTCATCATAGGAAAATGTTAGACAATTTCATTATGGTTCACAAATTTACACTAATCACTACATATTATAAAACAAAGTCGCTTTCTCTGTCCCTATATCCCTATGTATGGTTAAATCTATAAAACTACGCAACGGATTTTGATGCGGTTTTGTTTAATAGATAGACTGATTGAAGAGCAAGGTTTTTATGTATTATACATGTGACATTCCACGGGAACGCGGGTAAAGCCGCGGGGGACAGCTAGTATTTTATAATTGATAGCTGTCCCCCGCGGTTTTACCCGAGTTCCTGAGGGATATCACATTTTCCCGGGATAAAAAGAAGCCTATATGTTATTCCAGGATATGCTCTATCTATGTGCCTCGTTTCATCCGTTTAGAAGTTCTGCGTGAAAGAGTAACAAACATACTTACATGCAAATCTTTTCTCTTTATAATATAAGTATAGACAAGAGACAATCTAGCTAACGAGGAGGTATAATAGTTTAGCTAATACCAGTACCTCTACCATGAGTTGCTATCGAAACTTACTTTAGTCACTAGCAAGTAAACTACTATCGATACAGTATTTCTCGATAGCAACTGTCAAATTTGTGACTCATGGTACTGAATTTCTATAGCAAAGGCTAAAAAACGTTACTTGCTAGTGTTTACATTTCGATAGGTTTTTTACCTATCGACTCGTACTATCGATTTTAGTTCTTTAGGTGACCGCTAGTGGAGCTGTACACATTTGCCATAGAAATGTTTTACGCCGTCGCTAGCGAGTACGTACGTTAAAAACTCATGGTAAAGGCACTGGTGTATATATAAATTGGTAGGTTGCTATTAGTGATTCTGTTTAAGTGCAAGCTTTGCGAGGGATGCTACTTTTATATGCTGCTCTGGGATAAAACGTATCCTATGTGTTAAACCAGGTTAGAAAATGTCTGTGACAAGTTTCCAATCAATAATCCAAATCAATCAAGTCATTTTTGAGTGACACAAGTATAAAACACCCATATTTATCCATATACTCGTATCCTCACTTACTTTCGCATTTATAATATTAATGCGTTAAAATGTACAGCCCGAGTAACGCAAGCAATGATACCCTAACTTTTTTATAAATTGGGGTCAGCTTAATCCGACTGGCCCCCTTTCGAGTTACACTATGCTACCGGCATGCTATGATGGCCGTTTTGACGTTTCAGATTATCATAGGAAAAGAAACTGTATTGCTTTGGAATAAGGTTGAATTGCATCATCACACAATTAGCTGTTGGATCAATAGATGCACCTTATGTTCGAAGGAATAAAGGTTTTTTTCTTTGTCATTGTTAAATGTCAAAACGGCCATCATAGCGTGCTGCAAGTTTAAGCTGAGGATTAACAACATTTTACTTTTTGCTTTTCAACATTTATTTTAAACCAACTTTGCTTGTGTCAACATGATTATCTTGTTTCTTAATAATTTATTAGTTAAGGAACTAATCTCAAATAAAGATAAGGTCCTGAATCAACACAATTATAATTTGTAAGTTACGAGCAATAGAGTTAATTTATTTTAAATTATCACTTCCAAGTGTGCGATTAAGTGTACTCGAAAACAAAGATAACTATATTATTGGTAGGTACTTATTAACTGACCGACCTTTTACTCTTTTTTTATCTTATTCAGGAAAATTACTTGGAACTAACCAGAATCCAAAGTAACAAAATTAAAAAAAAATCGTTTATCGATAAAAAAAAAAGCCACATTGTCTATGCATTCTGACATTTCATTCCAGAATGAACGAACTGAACGTATCTTTCAATGCTAGAGAAACTATAAAAGTATAAAACAGCGTTAGATAAGCGCGTAATAATGTGAAGTACCTATTGCACTTCCACAAACAGTGCGATATATCGATCATCCACCTCGCTGTCAGCGGGGCTCTGCGGCTGATAAGCGTTATCGACGTCCGCGGCCAACTGTCCCGGAAATTGAGGCGAATATCGCAACACTCCATGACGTCATCATACATAATAGTTTTCAAATATAAACAAGCGCTTACTATAGTTTTATTAATTGTTACTTAGTATCTACTTCCCTGCGTTCCCGAAGGATGTTAGATATTCCCGAAATTAATAGTGGCATTTTTACTATTCCAGACTATAATATATATCTGTGCCAAATTTCATCCTGATCCGTTAAGGAGTTCTGGCGGGATTGAGTTTTATATATTTTTTTTATTTGATAGGATCTACGATGCGGCTACAGCTTTCTTGGTGTAGGTTTGCCTTCCTTAAATCTATTGCGGAAACACCTCCTCACAATCTTCAGGTGATGTAGGTATGCGACCAGTTCCTGTGGTCTTCCTGCGCTTAGCCTTCACTGACCATCGAAAATTTCACATTTATAATAGTGGTAAGATTTTTTCATTATTTTGGCTGACTAATCCTTTTGTATCCACCACTCCTATGACTCAGAGACCTATGCTGTTACAGGCTTATGCTTTCATTTATTAGGTATTTTTAGAGTAGTAGAGCTCTTAGTGCAGAGTTCGTCCGGGGAAGTACTACCACCTTACCCATTTTCGCCGTGAAGCAGTAGTGCAATTGTATCACTGTGTTAGAAAGGTAAGGGGCCCGGTGAAATTAAAGGCACATGAGACTTAACAACTTCACGTCTCAGGGTCGACAATGCATTGGCGATGCCCCTGGTGTTGCAATTGTCCATAGGCGGCGGTGACTACTTACCATCAGGTGGACCGTCTGCTTGTTTGTCGGCCCAAGTGGCATAAAAAAAAAAAGGTATTCCATAATAACGACATTGAATATTAGCTTCTGTGTGTATTAATCATAAGTTTTATGAATTATACATTTTTTATAATAATTTGTATGCTTTTATAATCTGTGGTTACGACTTTAGCAAATTCCATGTAATTCCATTATGTTTTATTTAATTAATTAACAGATAAAGGTTTGATGAATCGTATAGAATTAACTGTGAATTTGGGAAATTATTTTTTCTTATTCATATGTGCTTAGTGTTTTTCTCATAATACCAAAGGTCTCACAGATTTAGTTAGTGCTTTCTTCTAGAGTTTTGTGTTTTTCCGATGATATCACAGGTCTCAAAGATTTATTTAGGATTGCACTGTTAGTGACCCTAACTTATCTCTTCCTACCTATTTCTTCCATTACGTAGCTTTGCGATGAGGTAGAATTTAATATCAGTGTTAGAAATTAACATTAAAACATAATGAACGTGTGATAAATAATATAGTCGACACGTGTACACACATATATTACGAACACGGAAACTCCAACATTGTTTAATTGTTGACTATCATCAAGCGGACATAAAACTATATAACAAATCTTCTATACATGTATATATAAAACGAAGTTATGTTAGATATACCATTTATAACTCAAGAACGGCTGCACAGATTTCAATAATCTTTGATTTGTATGATATAGGTATCTCTGTCCGGAATAGCAGATGTTATTAAAATTTTATAAAAAATCTCTAACATTTTTCTCTATCAACGCTATTTCTGAGGACAGAAACTACACTCCTCGGGAACGTGGGATAAACTGCAGGGTACAGCTAGTATCTATATAAATAAAAATGAATATTTGTCTGTATGTCCTCTATAGAATCGTAAACTATGCAACGGATTTTAATATAGTTTTCAGCAAAAGATAGAGTAATTCAAGAGGAAGGTTTATAACCAGGGCAAAGCCACAGGGCGCAGCTAGAACTATGTATTTAAAGTTGGTTATTTTTAAATAAGTAATCGATAGTATTATCAAAGGCTGAGGCCAACAGTCTTGCGACTTAATTTTGCTGTTTTAAAACAATTTTGTAGGTATTCTTGGTTCACATACTATTTGCTTTCTGCCATGATTACTCTCTAGATTTTGCATAATCTAGCGTTTTTGATAAATTTTACATAAGATACTTACTTAAATATAATACAAAACCTTTTTAGTTTAAGGTGTGAGAAAACCTAGTTAAGCCTAGCATATAATTTACATTAAGTTAATAATCTCACGTATCTCACGAGGATGCTGACTTAGTGCAGGAAACAAAGGAAATAGGTAGCTAAGTTGTTATTAAAGCGTTACGTCACAAATTTATCTACATATATTATTTATCTAGTAAACACTGCATAACTAGTCGAGCATTTAACAACCTCATCGCAGCTTACATATGATACGTGCTGGGTCCGATGCGTTTGTAATACATAATAAATAAATATCCCAGGGTATTCTTCACACATGGTTAACAACCAAGCCAACTGGCCGGTCATACGTGGAAGTTAAAAGTATAATAAAATATATGCTCAATCACTAACCTAATTTCCAATAGGGATGTGTCCTGACATGTCAAATCAGCAATTCTTTATGAAATGTCAAAACGATCGAATGTATAGAGTTTTGAATGAAATAGCAAGTTGTGACGTCATAATTGTACAGCATGAAATAACATACTCTTTATGATTAGATCGGTACTAAAAAATCACATAATGATTTAATTTTGATCATATTTAATATTTTTCGTATGTTTTTGGATGATCAATACACTGGTTAGTGTTTGATCATTTATCTCCATGGGTCAAAATGGAAACGAATATCTTATGGTATATCTTATTATTTTAATAAAATAGAACAGGAGTTCAATATTACAGTGAATATCCCGACCGAGAATACATTTGCAGCTAGCGTGCTAGAAGACATCTGCGAAGCGGAAGGGTGGCCGCTAGTTGGGGTCAATTGAAACAATTGGTATAATATGTGACTCGCGAAAAGAAATCAAATATGTTCCTATGTCTGTGTGCAATAGTTGAGAGATACCACTTGTAATGGTCAGTCTGTTAAATTGGACGAGCGCTGGCGCATACACACAATATGACCTTAATTCATTAATTAAACACGTAATAAAAACATACATTTTAGTCCGATACTATGTACTACCACAAAATTTACTTATAAATATAAATTTACATTAAAAACCTTTTCAATTGCGGAAATATCACAACTTAGGTGATTGTTGTTGTAATTGACATACTTATTTTCAATAAATTTTATGAGGGTCAGATTTATATAGTCCATCGGTTTACATTATTTATAATTGTATTCTTCAGTTGATAAATTAAGCCGCAACCTCAAGACCCATTAAAGGTGAGGTCTTTTTCACCTATACTAATATTATAAAGAGGAAAGATTTGTATGTAAGTATGTTTGTTACTCTTTCACGCAAAAACTACTCGGATATAGATGAAACTTGGCACGTAGATAGAGCATATCCTGGAATAACATATAAGCTACTTTTTATCCCGGGAAAATGTGATATCCCTCGGGAGCGGGGATAAAACCGCGGGGGACAGCTATCAATTATAAGGTACTAGTCAGAAGATACTTACGGCAATACTGTACTAAAAATTAAAATCGCTTCGCCCAGTCCAAAGTTATGAGGTAACAAACATAATAATACAGACGAATTGAGAACCTCCTCCTTTCTTGAAGTCGGTTAAAAAAGGTAGAATACCGTCATTTTAAATATTGTAAAATAGGTTCCTATTTTACAAGCTTAAATAATTTATTTACGTGGGCATATCATGAGCGTGTATAACTGAGTATGACATACGAGGATTAAAATGATAGTGGCAGATGTTTGTAAAAAGGCGAGGATGACGACTCTAGTCTGAGTAGAAAGCGGAAGGGTGGCAGTGTCGTCAATTGGCACAATTGGCAGTAATTGTGGGCGGCATGTCCGGGCGCGTCGCGACCCCGGCTTGTTGCCGCCAGACTACAGATATACATAGACGTTGGAACAGACAGACAGCATTACAGTTGCATTAGGTAACTAATATAATCCTTATCCTTACTGTTTTCTATACTATATCTATACTAATATTAAAGATGTGAAAATGAGTTTGTTTGTTTATTTGTTACGCTTTCAAGGCTAAGTGTATGAACCGATCTTTCTGAAATTTGGCACACACATAGTCTGTGGTATGGAGAGGGACATTTTCTTTTTATGACTCATTATCTCTGGAATGCGGGCGAAACCGCAGACGAAAGGTAAGTAATACAAATCTAAATCTTGTACTTTGGTTACTATTCGGATGTTGAGGTTTTTGGAGCATATATTATATTTATACATAAGTGCTTAGTGCAGAGTTCGTCCGGGGAAGTACTACCACCTTACCCATTTTTGTCGTGAAGCAGTAGTGCACTTGTATTACTGTGTTTCGGTTAGAAAGGTCACGTCTCAGGGTCGACAACGCATTGGCGATGCCCCTAGTGTTGCAAATGTCCATAGGCGGCGGTGACCACTTAACATCAGGTGGACCGTCAGCTTGTTTGTCTGCCCAAGTGGTATAAAAAAAAAATTACTATTGCGAAAAAAGGTCAACATGAAGGCAATCCTTCGTTTCATTCGTCATGTTTGATAGTTCTTTTCACCTTTCTCCAATACCCTTATATTGCTACGATAAGGTAGAGAGCCATACAAATATTTTATCGTCTCTAAAATGGGTAACCCTGAAAAGTATTAAATGAAGATGAAAGTACTCTTCTCTCACTGATATGAGTCACTTCGTGTCACACACTGAAAATATTCAGAACCTTAACCATTCTTACGAGCGTTTATAATTTTTTATTTTAATTATATTTAAAAGATATGCAGCAAAAAATCAGTACCTAATATAATAACTAGATATTTAACTTTGTGAGGATCCTTCCTCACAAAGTCCTTTTTGATTAATTCAAAATCCTTTTTGAATTAATAATTTATTTTATTGTTTGTTAGGCAAATCTTTTCTGAAGTAGATATTATATATATTACTTCCTACCGTATTGTGTAATTCCGGATATTAATATTAATATATATAATTATTAAATAATGAATATAAGTGGATAGGTAGGAGATTTTACTACTTACCTACCGTAAGTAGCAAATTCTGGTCACTCTGACAATGTTTATTCTGTGCTCGATAAATCTATTGAAATGATGTGCTGTATCTGACAACCGGAGAATACCCTACATTCAGTTCTATGGGAGCTACATATTTTATATCCGTCCAGTCAGATTTTTCTTTCCTATAGAAATACCACTTTATTTTATTATTGTCTTAATAGTTAAGAATATAACAACGTTATGGTTAATATGCAGATATATTTTGGTATAATTTGATAAAATTGTGTTATTGCACAGTGTATGATTGTCTTCAATTTGAGCGTCTCATAATTGTGTAACGATACCAACCGTTGGTTAATAATGTATGTAGCAGTCACGAGTAGTGCGCACGCGCAGCGCAGGGCAACGCGGAAGTCGCACACACTTCCGCGTGCCGCCATCTTGACTAGCACCACGTGAGATTCGCCTCTGTTTCTTATTTCAGTAGCACGTTAATTTTGTATCATGCAATTTAACAGATCTGATAATTTCCAAATATATTTCACATAAAAGCCTACTAATATTATAAATGCGAAAGTTTGTGAGTGTTTTAACGCAAAATCTACCAAATGGATTTGAATAAAACTTGTCACATAGCTATCTAAGTATACCCTGGAATTAAATATGGAATACTTTTTATCCCGGGAAAATGTCACATCCCTCGAGAACGCGGGTAAAACCACAGGAGACAGCTAGTTTACAATAAAACAAAATATGGAAACATTACTGTATTTACAAATTTAACAAACAACTTACTCCCATTTATTATCAGCCTATTTAAAACCAATCTAATACCACTAACTTATGTCTATCATGAACTAAACATAACCAGTGTTTGAGTGGTTTTGTTTTGTTGCCATCCAATATTAATATTGATTGGAGTTGGTTGAATTTACATGTAATCAAATGGCAAATTTGCATACGCATAGCTTGCCTTATGCGTAATCGTATGAAATAAGCGTAAGTGCCCTCACCCTCTCTTTCTAATTACGGAATAACGTGGTGGAACAAAAAGAGATGACCCACTTTCGGGACCGGTCGTGCGAGATCGGGTGCGCACCGTTGCACACATTACGTGTTAGAAGATGGGGTTATGCACTGAGCGAATTGCTTGCACTGGTATAACGGAACACAACCCATGTGAATTTTCTCGCCCTAATACCGTTTTTGCAGAATTTTTCCGTTTCTGTAACGCGTGCGACGGCACTTGTGCAACGGTTGTCATGACTGCATTTCAAATCTTGGCATAAATTATTTAACAAAAGTAGGTTGGTTTTAAAAAAATTGAGGAGAGAGATAAGAGTCTTGTTAGTTTGTGAGAAGTTTCTTTGTTAACGATGTTAAAATATGACAATACGGCGTTACTTTACTTTGTTAGGAAAAGTGACGATAGGAAACTACCAGTGGGTCTAATTTTACTACGTTTGTTTTTCTTATATTCTTCTTACCTAACGTGTTTGAAATAACTTGGTAAATAGTAATATGCTACTAAATGACCGTCTTTTATGATCCATATGTTGATTCGGTATTTTAAATAATAATATAAGATGCTCCAGCCCTTTAAGATGTAAGAATGATAAGATGCCCTTTAGGGCATATAATATATAATAAAAGTAAAGATTTTAAGGAGATAATTAATTCACAAATAGTAATTCTTCATGAAATAATATGGTCATACCCTACATTGAAATTGTGCAAAAGTTATGAGTTAACAGTTATCAAAACACTCAGTTCAATATTATTTAAATGAACCAATAATATTGAGTAATTTATGTTGCAAGTTATTTCGTAACAACGAGATTATAGTACGTTAGGCAAGCAAGCCTAAGGCTTAGGTAACGCAGCCTAGTTCCGAGTGAGATTATACATCCTGCCTTACGGACGAAGGCTGAATGGTTTCATAAAACAGAAACATTCACTTTCTGGATTAAAAGACCTAAACCAGGATCGTACAGGGGGGTTATATACCTAACTACTCATCTAGTTTTGATAGTTAGTGTAGTGAAAAAGGCAATATATTAGGTTTCAACATTGTACCATTACTAAAACATAAAACTTCTCGTAAAATCAATAGTAAAATAGGTAGAACAATTTTGCAATTCAGAAACAACTCGGAGAAAGGATGATAATGATTAAAACGGCAATAGTAAAGTCCGCACAACAGTATTGCATTACATGGCAAGTTGTGTGGTAACGTGCAGGTATGGGTCGCGACCGCAGACTCCCGTGCGCGTTTCTCAAGCAAGGATAGTGTCCGGGCGGGCGACGGCGCGGGTGCTGCGGAGCGGGCGCGGCGAGTGCGCCGCGGCGCGGGTACAGGCAACGCGCGGCAACTACGTAATCCCGCCGCAACGGCACTTCCTGAAGGTGGCGCAAGCGGTACGCGAATGTCGGCCGAGCATTTCGCGCCACTTTCGTAATTCGTTGCGTGGTGCGACCGGCCGCCTTGCCTGGCCCGCAGGAAGTAAAAGTTCGAAGGTAAGAAAGTAGGTCTCCGCTGTAATTGGCAATGCGCCTGCATACTGATGTCTACTATATTAATATAGGTTGCGGATCAAGCACCTGCGATTGTAGCATAAAGGAACACAATTTGAGGATGATTAACGGTTGTCACAATATCTGTACTCCGAACGGTTGCTCGAATAGTTAATGAATTATTAGTTACTTTGTATCATGTCTTGAATTACTTTAGCTAACATATGCACATACATATGCAATTAGAAGTAGGTACTTGATTTTGTAATACCTACTACATATTAAAGGGTCGGTAGCACGTTACGCACGCACTCCGTGTGACATAACTCGCGTGGACAAGGCGCAGGCAGGCGCCGCGCCGGCCGCCGTCACTGACCCAATCCGCTTCACTATGATGTAAGGCGGCAATACCAAGCTGACACGAACTAGGCCGACATCCAAGATGCGCCGAAACACCGCTTGCGAAACATCGTGTGAACTAAGTAGTACAAATATTTTTAACATTTAATCTCGTGCTAAGTGGTAGTCTCTAAGCTGTAAGCAATATTTCGCAGTAAAATACTGTTCCGAACTTAATCCAGACGTAAGCAAAGACAAATATACATTTTGTCATACAAGTGTTAAAGAAATATAATGCAATCGGAAAGCTTAACTATGAATTTGCAAAATAACTGCAAAATGGTTGCATCAGAACGTAGGAAGCCAGCGGGTGGTGAGACGGCGAGTCCACAGCGGCACCGATGCGCGAGCGCAGCGCAAGTCGTAACTGAAGAAATTGGGCGGTGCGGTTGCCTCCGCGGTGCAATAGAGGAAGCGGTGCTATCTGATGAGCTTGCAACAGACCACGCCGACTTGCCTTGCGAAATTTTGTAACTACTCTTAATAAATAGTGTAAATTCATTCAAGTCTCACTTACGTTTTTGACTTCTTAGTTTCTCTCTGTACCTATAGTCTCCGTAGATTTGTCTTAAAAGCAGCCAAAAATTTTGTCTATAGATTGTCATTATGTTATTACGGTATGATTGAGCAAAAAACACGTTTGTATTCATATTATTAGTAGGAGTCGGATGTAGGACAGGACAACCCACTAGTTACTATGTTTTTTTTGTGAAATATCATAAAGGTCTGAATAAATACGAGCGTTGGTGTGTTAACCCAAATTTTAAAATTATTTTGATCATTGTACTTTTCGTAAGGTAATTGTTTTTGACACGGAAATTTTAGGAAGGAAATAAGTAGGACTGCAGTAATGTAGGAAACGTTACCTATTAGTTTTGAAACACGGACGGCTGTGTCTACTTCTGAGTGCTATTTGGTGTCTTGGATTAGGCTTTAATTAGCTGTAATTAGATGCTATTAATTTTCGGCTCATTAAAATGTTATTATGTTGGTACTAATTTTATATGCTAGTAATGGATCCGTCTGAGTGATGTAAACTTTGGTCGCAATAGCTTAAATAATCACGTAAAATAATACATATTCTAGCTTGCTTTTCCAACGCAGGAAGCGACGAGGAAACTGCGACCGACTTCAAAAGCAACCGGAAACCGGAACCGCGGTAAGGGTTAAAACGGAGACGACGCCCGTTTCCGGCGGAAGTACGGCGCCAGGAAGGTGGGATAGATAGAGAGAAGATAAATAAACTGACGCCATATTGCCGGACTCCAATCGATAAATCCGTTCGGTTTTTGCATACTCGTTACTTACGACTTCCGTCTCCTGTTTACTTTCAGTATTCCAAACAGTAACAACGATGATATAACAGTAAAACAGAAAGATTCTAAATATTGAATAACAGGATTTATATTTGACGTACCTACTGTTCTGTGTGTTTACGCAAATTAAACTGTGTCTTATGCATTTCTGATGTACCAAAGAAAACAGTTCAATGCGGACTCCAATAAAGGCCAATTCCTATAGTAGTAGCTGGTAGTAAGAGAAAAGTCGGATGCGCAATAAATATACGTCTTTTCCTTAATAAAATTATATTAATTGTATTATTTTTTATTGAATATCTAAATACACGGGGAAAATGAAACATAATTTCATTTACAAAAAACCACAGTGCCTATAAGAGGAATGACTTATTCAGTTACGATTATCCAATTTACTAAAAAAAATACAGTTAATTGAGAGCCTCTTTTTGATGTCCAGAAAAGCTTTTAAACTTTACACAACACCTGTCAGTGTCCTTGTTTAGTTGAATGCATACTTACGAGTCGATATAAGACTGCACCGATTTTTTTGTTGATGCAACGGAATAAGAAGATTGCACTGTAAACATTGAATATTGTTTTGTGGGAGATAAGATGAGTTATTACCTAACGTAAATTTCTTTGTATACTTATAGTATAGGTATTAATGTTAAAGTCGCGCGCACATAGTGTTTGGTTACGCGGGTTCTCAGAAATAAATAAAAAATGTCTCATTCTAGTCACAAAGAACAACTACACGTATTTCAGTTATAAAGCGTTATAGGTAATGAAGCGGAAACATTCCAAATACGACTTCTAGCCTCTGCTGATTTCGCAGTCACTTTTGAGCGACTGCTAAAATCGGTTGGTTACGGTTAGGTACGCAGTAACTATAGACTACTTAATCCTGTTCTTACGGGAATCTATTGCTGTTGATTGAAATTCATGCTAGAAAACATTTAAGTGGTTGGCAGGCCAGTACGTTGATGATTTAAACGATGGCACCGGCCGGCCGGCGGCGTCGGTCGGCGCGGGCGCACGAGGAAGGAAACATGTTGATATTTGGCGTCGCGCGCTCGACCGGTTCTGCAAGTGTTATTCCGAAAACGAGATGACTCTGGACTTTCCGATCACACATTATTTTTACTCATTTTTTGTCTCGTTCGCGTATGGAGGACCACAACAGCTTTTTCTGACGGACAGTGGCGAAGGTCACGCGGAACTTGAGTCTAGTCCGACAAGATTTTTTTTTGTTTCGAATTACGAAGGAAGTACGTGTAAAAACACGCTTTGTGGAATTAATAGCGGAGGACATTAAATAATTTTTATAATTTGAATGTATTTTTTTTATTTATAGGAGGCTTTCCAGCATGAAGTGGAAGATAGCGAATAAAAACAGATCTTTACGAACTCTGGAATAATTATATTGGTATACTACAGGTAAGTCTTGTGATGTATGAATTTCTAATTGTATGGTTACCTACTAAAGTAGGTAGCTATGTTTTAGTACTATTCACAGACGCAGTAGTTTTGAGTCGACTCTTGAGCTGTCCCGTTTACTTTATCTAATGTACTTTATCCTAGCACAGTGCGATTTTTTATGCGAAATTAATTTTGTCTTTTTGCTACTTTTTTCCTACGTTGTCGTATTTAATAGAGAAGTTCGTGAGAGAAGATTTGTACTTACAATCATTTTGTTGTTGACAGATGTAAAATGAAGACGCATACCCAAAAAAAAAAAAGAAAATAGGTACCCATCCGGTTTTTCTTAACCAACAATATTGGTATAATTATATTTAATTATCTGCCTGGACCGACAGATGAAAATACTTGAAAATATAATAAAATCTTCGTTGTAGGAAAAATAAAAACACCTTTAGGATAAGTACTTAAAGAAGTATCTTACATACGTGATAAACATGTAGATTTATTCTCATTTTTAGCTTCATTAATATGTAAATGAGCTGTAATGAATATGTATGCCCACCGAGAAGAGGCCTCTCCGACCGTTCTAGAGGTCAATGTCAGTTGAGTGAATCGACCACTCGAACGAGAACCTTATATGACGTTCAATTGCCTTTCTCTAGTTACATTACTCAATACATTGAGAAGCTTGGCAGCTCAAGCTATATTGGCAGTTGTGTACTGCCGGTTCCGCCTTGTGTATGAGTGCAAGTAATTACACGATGAGTTATCGTATATTAGGTACAGAATGAGTCTCATTGTTACAGATTTTGAAATCTTTATCTGTCGTGATTTTGGAATGCTGTGTTCTCGCCTACTTGTTGATTTATTTATCATTGAAAGTACCTGGTAGTGATGGTTCCTTATATCAATAATGCGATTAGTTTGAAGTTGTTCAGACCAAGAAAACACATTATTTCATATAAATTTTGCACCCCCGTTTTACCCCCTTAGCGGATGAATTTTCAAAAATCCTTTCGTAGTGCTCCCCTACGTTATAAAAAAAGAAAAAGCATTGCAAAAATTCAAGTTTCTAGCCCTGCGTTGATATGTCAGTCAGCTTCTCCGATAGATAAGTACCAGTCGTAGTTTGGATGTATGTTGAAACTATTACTCAAAAATGAGCGGATTTAGATGAACCGTGGCGCGGTTCTTTTTTCTTACCACTTGGTCGACGAACAACCTGACGGTCCACCTGATGGTAAGTGGGACAATTGTTATACCAGGGGCATCGCGAATTTGTCGTCAACCCAGAAATGCGTAGTTAAGTCTCATGTGCCTGTAATGCTATATCAGATAGTATTGTTTAAGATTTACACATAGATAGAATACTTTCTATTACGAGAAATTATAAGTCTCAGGAACACCGTTTAATCCTTGGTATAGCAATTTTCCATAATTTTTCCTAGTAGGTAACACTATAATCAATATTTCTGTTCTTTATTTATAATTCGATATCGTATCTATAATATATCGTTTTTGATTATTTATTTGTGTCTGCATACCAAAGCTTTTTAGTTGTTTTATTGTTAGTCTATATTATCAGGTAAGTTATTGATTTACTTCACGGACACTTACAGGCTATGTCTTGGGGGCGGTAGTTTTTTTCAGGTTCCTTCTTGTTTTGTTTATTTCCTGTAAATTTATGTAAGTATTTGGGCTTCTTGGATGTGGGCTATCATTCATTAGTGACATTACATATCACTTTAAAAGATATCAACTCAGTTTTACTCGAATGTTTGTCTGTATGTCGATTATAGAATCGTAAACTATACAACGGATTTTAATGCAGTTTTCAGTAGTAGATAGAGTAATTCAAGAGGAAGGTTTATAACCAGGATTGAAGGTGGGGAAAGCTGCAGGGCGCAGCTAGTTCTATATAAAAACTAATGCGGTATATATTAGGTAGTATTCCCGTTGACAGATACTTCCACTTACGGGTTGTAAACAGGTCTTCTGCTCCGCTAAGAAGTTAAATTAATACTTTCACGGATTGTACTTTTTGCCAACATGCTCAATCGGTAACCTTTATCTTCGCAGACGGCTTTAAAAGCTTCCTCCTTTCAAAATATACAAAAACACGTTATCGCGTCGTCTAAAATTAGATGTGGTACACAGGAATCTAAAGATATGACTGAGAGGAGCAAACATATTGACTATTTGCTTGAATTATTAATTTTATAGTCACCTGCCAATTAAACCAATTAAAATATTTATCAGCGATGGTTTAATAAATATGAACATGAGGTTAATTGAATATGATATGGGTTTTTTGTATCCTCAGTTTCATATTGCCTTTATCTGTTTCCTTTTCCTTGTAATTGTATAGGTACCTACACTGCGAGATTAGCCGCACTTATCTAGCGCGATACATACCTAAGCACAAACTGATGAGACAAACGAATAAGCGGTAGGTAAATACTAATAGGAAACAACGAGCATCTTTCATCTTATTACAATGACATATTGTGAGTCGTATGTAGGCACTTTCCCATATAAAAATTCTGACTTACAAACATATACATATATAGCTCTAAAGATTTACACTCACTTTAAAACTATTTCTTTTCGGTATTTAAAATACAGATATTCCTAACTGGAAGTACATCTTTAATTTGGGTTTGTGCCTATAGTCTTAATTATGGTTTGTAAAAGCCATCAGCGGCTTACACCATCAAGTCAATGACAAATAATATAAATTCAAAATCTTTATTAATTATTTTCAGATATTTATTGTTACATTTTGTCATAGGTGACCGGCGTTCCTAAGGGGTGTTACCTTTCACCAGGATAAAAAGATACTATATGTTATTATTATGGGCATCCTCTATCTGTGACCCAAGTTTTATCCAAATCCGTTGGATAGTTTTTGCGTAAATAAGTAACAAACTTCCATACATAAATTTTCACAAACTCTAGCATTTATATTAGTTGCATGGGATAGGATGAATTATTTTAAAGTAAATTATTATTATTGTTGTAATTATACGGAGTGTCCAGTCTACATGATGCGCAAGAGTTGTTTAGAGGAACAGTCCGAGCGCAAGGGGCATGCGCGTGCGGCGTGACAGCTCGCTCGTCCAATTGGTTGAGATTGCGCGTTTCCGTCGCCTCGCTTCCGGTCGATAACAGCAAGACCGCTGCAAGTGCTGTGCCGGACTTACAACAACGGTCAACGGACTTACTCAATACCTACTTTTGCAGCTCTAGTCGTAATGTGAATAAATAAACTGGAGCACTATTTAATACCTATGTTAGTTGAAGAGTGTAGATATGAGGATTACACTGGGATTCGACCTAAGTGTACTATTTTCTTTGTTGTATTTCTGTTTGGTTTAACCAAATAAACAGTATAAGACTTTTTTTTGTATGTTACAAAAACTGTGTTGAGAATGATGATGTACCTACCTAATAGAGAATTAGAATCGCGTCATTATAAATCAGTATAGTGTATACTAGACGTTAATAATCACTATATACCACTCGGATACCGTCCCCCAAATTGAACTGATTCACGTTTTTTTCTAATTCAATTTCTGATTGAATACCACTTTTTATGTTTTGCTTTTTCGAATTGTTACATAAACGTTTTGATCTTCCGCAAAGTCGAGTGATATATTTTTAAACGGGCAGTTAGTTAAATTGAGTATTCATCTGAAAAATGGTTTGTACCTGTTCTTAGTAGATAAGAATCATAACGAACTTGAAGTAAATCTTACATCCTCTCCTTAAAAAAAGTTTTGACTTTCTTGAACGAAGTTTATAAAATTTTTTGTTATTATTGTGATCCTCCTTATCCATCACGCTTTATGTGATCCGTAAGGCACCATTCGATCTATGTACTCCACTCAATGTATACCTAAGTCTCATATAAATTAAAAATCACATCATCAGGGTAAACCAGAGCAAAAAGGTTTTACGCAATGCTCAAATTTACTATCGTAGAATCGATATAAAAAAAAATAAGAAAAGAAAATAATCATAAATAAACACAGCAAAGGCACAATAAGTAGGTACCAACAAGTTCCTTATCTCAGTCATATCATAAATATTGCAAAGTTTACACCGAAGCGAACTGGGGACATTGCAACACGATCCTGTTGTGCAACTTACTTAGACGGTCCGTTAATAAATGTAGTGGAACCAAACGTTTTCGCTTCAATGATACTCGCATTCAACGACCAAAACATTTAACTAGCCGCACTGACTAAGATTATCAATTAGATGCAATTATACAATTGTTGTGTAACACTTTGTAACTACCTTATGCTGATGTTTTAAACTGCATGTAATCATGCCTGAACTTGTAAAGTTTCAAGCTATTTTGAGATGCTTAAAAAAAGAAACAGATTTTTATTTGTTTTATTTATTTAGGAGTATAACATTAATATATACATATAATATTTGTTAAAACGGGATTCCATTGACCCACCATCAACTCAAAAGTACTGAACATATCGGGATGGGACTGCCACCATTAAACGCGGAATTTTTACTAGATAGCTATAGGCTATATATGATATCAACAAATACGGATGAAACCGCGGGAGACAGCTAGTATTTTAATATATAAGGAAATATGTTTCCTTTGACCCATCTTCACCTCAAAACTACTGAACATATCGGGATGGGACAGCTACCATTCGACGCGGAATTCTTCCTAAATGGTTACAGGCTATATATGATATCGATAAACGCGAGGGAAACCGCGGAGGATAGCTAGTATATCAATATTTTTTTTTTGGTAGCAGATGAGAATGACACAGTATAGGAATAAAGTCTCGTTCACACCTAAGCGACGTAAAGGTCACCCTACATAAAGGAAATAGCTGAGAGTACCGAGCGCGGGCGAGCAGAGTCGAGCGGAAGTGGCGGCCGTTCCCACGGACATTCATCCGTTACTTCACCTCGTCTCCTCCCGCCGCCGCCGACATTCTTCACCTCTCCCGTACCCCTCAAACTTTCTTGGAAGTAACAAGTTGTAAATTTTTCAGAACACTTGCTCAATAAATTATTTCATCACTGTCACAAGCTTTCTGCAATAAAGTGATGACTGATTGATTAACAATGCTTGTTTGTTTGTTAAACACGAACTAACCCATAATCTGCTTAGATACCGTTCTCAGCATATCTAATACTAGCTCTCCCGCGTTTTACCCGCGTTCCCGTGGGATGTCACATGTATTAAACCGGGTATATATTAACCTTTCTCTTCAATCACTAAACTTCTATCACAAAACCGCATCAAAATCCGTTGCGTAATTTTAAAGATTTAAGCATACATAGGGATATAGGGACAGAGAAAGCGACTTTGTTTTATACTATGTAGTGATGAAGAATTAGAGGATAATAATCTAAAACATTACAAAACAAGCGGACAAATTACCACGACATTCCTTTTTTCTCCACCATATAATATAACTATGCGTACCAATAAAAAAAAATCATGACGCTAGCTCATAACAAACGAAACATGACCCAATATACAACACAAGATGAATTAAATCGATGTCGTTGTTCAGAATTTAGGCGGCGCTCATGTTACGCCCAATGTAGGTCCAGCCAGCTGATCTCATTGTTTAGTCTACACCACCACGCCGCTTTTAATTCCTAACAAATCTGATTACAATGCTGTATGATTATTCATGACGATATTTATTGCTTACATAATCGGCGGAGGATGTAACGTTACGTATGGGTATGATGGATTGATGAGTAAATAAAGGCACAATGTTAGCATGCCGGCGTCTTCCTTTTATAGTTAATTCAATTACATTAATAATAAGATTCGTAGCCAATTTGCGTTAATTAAATGTCTTCATTGGGTATTCGTTATTTTCCTTTAAGATAGCTTAGTGCTGCCCAAGAAATATGAATTACACAATAATCTTGGGATCTACATCGTAAAGAAAAGTATTACTTCATTTCATTGAATTGAGATCCAATTTTCGAGAATTCTTTTAGTTTTATCGGCCCCTGTGTGGGTCTTAAATGTCTAGAAATAGAGTTTTGCGGTAGAGTCTCATGTGATCTTCAGATCACTGAAGTCCTTAAATGTCTCCAAGTACGCCGCACTAAGTGTGAACAAGTGGAAACACAGGAAAACCTTTGCGCATCACTAAAATAAACTAATCATTTTAGTTGATCGTCAAACCGTCAGTCTACAACAACAGACTCATCGCGTGATTCTTTTTGTTTTATTAAGACAGTAACTTAGTCTATGGATGTTATGGGAAAATGTATTGCTCAACACAAATGGATTCTATGACCAAGTTATTTTGAAATTCACCACCTCTTTCGAGGTAGATTCCAATCGGGCAGTCTTGGCCGGCTTTTTAAACTTTGTTGGAAATATAGCCAAGTAATCACGACATCGCCGAGTGGGTGGTAGTAGGTGGAACGTCGTGACCGTACAAACAGACCGGATCTCCGGCCGGTGCGTCGGCGAGCGGAAGTGCGCAAGACTTCCGCTCCCTCGGGAGCCGTCACGCGTCACGACGCGGCCGCGGCGCGCCGACTGCGCAACCGTGTCTTACCATTCCACTGCTTTCACGATAACGATATATTACACGACTATTGCTTTGTGAGTTTGTGACATCACCATAATTGATACCTGCAACACGATTTGACTCCCGTCAAAAGGCTCGTCCAAGGAGTAATGCAAATACTACTAATAATGCTTTAGAAAGCATGTTTAAGCGCAGTAGACTACGCTTAAACATTGACTTGAAGGTAGTAAGGATAATATTTGGACTACCTTATAGTTCTTTATTGGTATCAAAAATCTATGGAAAGATAAAACCGAAAACCTAGGAAGCTTTATGGTTTTTAAATCGTATTTTTGTTTTCATTGTATAATACATTTTATTTATGGTTTTACAAGCAATCGATACGTTTTAAATATATTCATATGGTTTACAGGTCAAGAGCGCTTCTATTTTAATTATATGGTTTGTTTACAACGTTAATAAGCTTTTCTTTATACAATTAGGTGTAAGTACTCACTTGTACCAATACTTCCTCTGCACCACAACTTTACCTAGATACAGCAACGCAAATAAACTGGATATTTTCAATTTCAAGCTCGGGTAGAAGTACCAACGCAACATCACGTGTACCTAGTAAAACTGTTTAATTTATCTTTCTACGTTATTTGGCCTTCGTACTACAGTTATTTATAGTAGAGTTTTTTTTTTTGCGGAAAATATGTTATTTAAAATAGTTATTCTAGTTCATGTATACAAAGAGGAATGGCTGCGAAGAGTTTTGTTTAGCTTATTATGGTTCCGAGCCGTCATGGTTCCGATATCTTTGATGTTACACTTGTCTGTGGTTATCTTGTAGGTGACGTAAAAATATTAGTGTACAAAATAATGGCTATTCAATAAATTTACTGCACTTTTGGCAATGACCTCTAAGATAGAAGTAATTACAAATGATGTATCGAATACTCTACCCACTGTGATATGCAATAATCCGCGAGAATTAATTGAGGCAGAAGAGGTAAGTCTTTTTGAAAATATTTAACAATAGTTCTACTTTAAATGGTTATCGGTTGAACTCCGCACGAAAAACGCAGTGGTCGAGACTCGTGGACAACATACAGGAAAACGAGTTCTCCTATTAGCGATATATAGCTAAATTGATTTCTTGTACTCCTAATCATCTCCTCATGTAAGAACATAACGATGATCTTATAGATCAGGAACAGATATATGTCAAGTAGGTAACATATTGTGAATATCATTATGAAATTATAATTTTAAACTGGTTTCATAACAAAACTAGCGTCGGCCTACGATCTTATTTGTTTTCCGTAGGTATCTTAAGTTTTCCTGTATAACATTTGTTCGTTTAGGAACAAATTCAGTGTGGCAATCGTAAAAACCGTATTGTATATTTATAATATCTTAGTCTTAATAACTGTTAGTTTACATTTAAACTAGGTATCGTTGAGAGGATTCACGTTAGATCGTGAAGAAAATTACAAAGACAATTTGACGCCCTTTCTGCTGGCGAAGATACCATCGCCAGTTCCACGACATCCTCTGATGATCGTCTGGTCTCCGGAAATCCTATGTTTTCAAATAGAGGACGTTGTGGTCATTCATAAATTAAGGTATTTCTAGTTGTCCATAAGCGGTCGTGACCACTTACCAATAGGTTTATGCTTGACATAAAAATATAATATATGCTGAGCAACTTGTTTTACTTGTAAAACATTTACTTAGGTAACTTACGTATCTTAAATTTTAACCACTGTCTCCGCCATACAATTCGATCCAATTTGGTGTAATACCATAAATGATTAATCCGAAGTATTATGAATGATCCTGTGTTCTTCTTAATGTACTTCAATATATATAATTCGCTGAACTAACGCCTATTTTACCTATTTCATTACAACATAATCATTATCAATATAATAATTATTACTTAGAATTTTACAATGGTCAATATACCGGAATTTACCGGAAATTCAATTGATAAAGTAATAAATTTGAGTTTGCACACGCTCCGCTTGGTCTAGGTATGCTGCAAAAAATAATGGTTGGTATGCTTACAGGATATGGAATCCGTGTGCACATTCTATCTATGTGCACTGTTGCGGATTGTGGGGGGAGATGGCTGCACTTGGCGCTGGATGGCGCTGCTACCCTCGCACCAGATTCCTCTTGGCTCCAGGACTGACAGCAGATATATTTATTAGCGCTAAACCAAGATTGTCTTCACCAGTGCCTTGCGCTTTCGCAAGTTTGCAACTGGCCGCTGCGAATATGCGAGATCATGTTACAGGATATTTTGGTGTACCTTTGCAAATCAAATTTTTGAATTATGTACCCACTAACGTGGAAGAAGGTGAATAAGTCACTAAAAACTTGTTAACTATAATTGACCCATTGATTACAGTTGATGAAGCATGACAGAAATATGAATCGGTTTATTCAGTTTGGAACCAACTTATGAACATCGTATTTTTATTCGGTTTGAATCCGATCTTTTATTATTACTCATTTACATACTTGTTTTTGAAAATGCTGTGATATAAAATGATACCAAAAAACCTTTATAACTACTTCAACTTGGTTGTAGCGCGCCTATATATTATTAAATATTTAGATATAATAATCTCTTACTTTTAATACATTTATATCGATTTTTTTTATTATAGAAGGAACAAAGTTTCTACTGAATACAAATAGAATACATTTTTTCGTCCACAATGAGACAAAATATTGTTAGTTATGTATTTGAACAAATTTTTAGTTTGTAATGGCAGTTTTTGATTTTTAACACATGTTAATAGGATAATAATTGTTAAAAAAATATTAATACAATCGAATGTCGCAGTTTTACCGACTTATTTTATTAAAATGTAACTACTCACATGTGATGGATGTGTGTATGGTTACTTTTATTTGTGCTTTAGTTTTAGTTAGCTTTAGTTGCTTTTTATTCGCAAGAGCTGTTACCAGGTTAGTCAATGACAAATCAAGGTAAGAATGGGCAAGAGATAAGGGAGTCAGATCTACATCAATATTTTTGTGCTACCTGTTTTGCAGTTGTTTCTAAATTGATAATGATAATTTTATCTTACTAATATTATAAATACGAAAGTTTTTATGAATGGATGTTTGTTACTCTTTTACGAAAAAACAACCAAACGGATTTAAATACAACTTGGCACATTGATAGAGCATATCCTGGAATAACATTTAGAGTAGTAGAGCTCTTAGTGCAGAGTTCGTCCGGGGAAGTACTACCACCTTACCCATTTCTGCCGTGAAGCAGTAGTGCACTTGTATTACTGTGTTTCGGTTAGAAAGGTAAGGGGGACGGTGAAATTACAGGCACATGAGACTTAACAACTTCACGTCTCAGGGTCGACAACGCATTGGCGATGCTCCTAGTGTTGCAAATGTCCATAGGCGGCGGTGACCACTTACCATCAGGTGAACCGTCTGCTTGTTTGTCGGCCCAAGTGGCATAAAAAAAAAAAAACAAATACCTAATTTGTATCCCGGGAAAACGTGACATCCCTCGGAAACGCGGGTAAAACCGGGAGGGACAGCTAGTTTATTATTATATCTTCGAAGGTTACTTACCGCTATCTTTTAGTTTTAATTATTCTCACATATAACCTTCTATACTGCTAAAATCAGCACCTACACACTGTGCACTAACTCATGGACATGACAAGGGTGAACAGGTAAGGTTTTAAGACCAAAAGCAACATCCTTGTTTATTTTCCAGAAAGTAATGCAAATTGATTTTCTTGTAACTACATTTGAATAGTCAAATACATTGAGGATAGTCGCATGCCTCGGAATAGCAATCATGCAGACGAATCACAATCTACGTCGTTGACGTCGCGTGCGACGGCGCGCGCGCATGTGTATAATATTAGGCCTAATAATCTCGTCGCTGACTCACCGCCTTTGTCCTCATAACAACATCAGGTGAGTGAAAATCCTGATGCAAGATAACACTTTTAACTTGCTTTCCTACTCAGTAATTTAATTCAGCAGAACGGACGTATTTTTAACCTGACGAAAATGGTGGGTGTTCATTAATCCTGTCTGTGTTCACTCTAAAAACTAAAAAATAGACTAACACAATCAAACAAATAGATTGGTAGGTACCAGAATTAGCTCCCAAGTAAATTCCTTAGTTTTATTCTAAAGAAATGCTGGTACCTAATTTTATGTTATATTTAATAAGCATGTTTATGCGAAGTCCGATGAGACATTTAAGACGAGTCTTTTGAACGTAGTTATATACATTAGACATAATTAGTACCGTCATCAAATTAAATAAAATTCATTTTCCCATAATCTTCTCTCTTATACGAAGTGGTTTAAACGGATATTGCATAAAGATCTGTAATCTATAATAATGTCCTTCATATAAAGCTGTCTGAGTAGTTACTATAGTATCTGCCGCATTAGAGAGAAATAGATTTTACGAGTGCGTGCGGGGCGCTTTATTTACGTGTGTTTACACTTCAGACGATTTAATAGGCTCAACGACACCGTCACTGTGCCATATTAACATATAAGGAGCACTTTAACATCTCTTTGCGTTATGACTGCTGACTGCTGCGTCCCTATAATATTTATTGCTCTGGCAACATTGAGTAACCTGTCGGAATCGTGAATAAAATAATTTATTTTAAATTTTAGTAGTTCTATATTTAATTTTATAGCTCTTGAAAGCGTAAACGTTCTCTATTTATTTATCTTTCTTAGGTGGGTACCTATTATGTTGTAGCATCTTATAATATCTTAGTTAAACATACTTACAAGTTATGTGTAACTTTATTTAGTATCCATTATGAGCTCGACCTATAGCCTCGATATTTGTTAGTAGTTAATATATGAAACGGCATTCAGCAAATGGATGGCGACAGATAATCATTTGATTCCAACGATAAGGTTTCCGGGTGCTGATTGACTCTGATTGATATTGATTCTTATTATTGCCGGTCCTGTGCTGCGCCGGACATCACCGACTGGACACTTGTATGGCTGTGCGTCTCTCCGTTAATGATCAAACAACGCTACATATAACCTGGCAATTGGTTTCCTAGACTAGCTTCATGCCATCTCATAATTTGCGCGGCTACTTTTAATCAGCCACTTGCTTTGATTGAATCACAGTTTCCTTCAATAGAGAAAACGAGAAATATCATCGAAACGTTCAGTAATTTTTTCTTTGTTTTGTTTTTTTATATAGTCACATACAAAATAATAAGGTGATTTGGAAGGAATCATTTGGAGGGAAAACACTATTTACACACCGTCATCGTTCATATATGAATATATTGTTTATTTATTTTTGTAATTATTATTTATGCTTATGATAAAGAAATAATTTTCATTTACACTCTTTGGTCAATTAATTGATTAAAAATCTTATGTTATGTTTAGGTTGAGTACTTTTTTTATTATAATAGCTTCCTTCATAAATATCTTTTGTTATGCTTCTGTAATTTACTTTTGTTATATATCGTCATCGTCGCGCTACTTCCTTTGAAATACCGGCTTCCCTACCTATTCTGCAACGCTCAAAGACATTTTCTATTATGAAGAACCTTTCGTTTCTTTATAAATAACAGAAGACGTCATAACAATTTAATTTCACCGTTGCCTGTGATGTTCTATTCGGAACACAAATTATCGACTCGGTTTGATCCCACGCCCAAAATAAAATATCATATTTCCTGTCAGGCGAGCAAGCTTCAGCATTCGAGTGTCTTTTTTCAACATTTTTTTTCAGAGCATCAAGTTTTTTAAGGAACTGTGTTGCACATGTTTGTTCAACATAGGCGACGTATTCTTTGCATGTTGTGTATTTTTTTTGTGTCTGGTAGTTCTAAAATTGTTGGAACTCAACGAACTTTTTACGTGCAACGTTTATTGAATCTACTATTTTAGCATCTATGCGGTTGTGCTAGCCTAAAAATACTCGCTATCTGTTACTCGTCTCGGCTAGATATCGATCTATGATTCACTCAGAGATTCCTCGACGAAGTCTTAATTTATTTATCTTTAAATAAATTGATTCTTAAATGTTGCGTGCACTCAAAGTTAACATCTACATTGTATATGATATAGTTCTGTTTTCTTCGGGGTGTGTAGTGTAAATGATTACGATAGTCGCATTGGGTGATCGGTGATCGTAATAGGCGTTGTGTATTGCCGTTAGACGACTAGTAAAGCGTGCTCGTGCTCACTTAGCGGTGGTGTATTACAGGTGTTGCGCCGCTTCTCACGGGCCGGTTCCGCGCCGCTTGCATAACGGCGTGCGCCGGCGCACCGCACACGTAATGCGCCGTAACACTGCGCATTATGCATGTAGGGCACATGTCTTGTCTACTCCCGACGCACTCACTTCTTGCCTAGCTTTGGCTAACGTATAACATCTTAATTAAAACTTACGAGAATCAGGTACAATCGACGCCGTTTTATAATAAACTTATCTTCAATATCATAAATGTGGAACTTATGATCTGAACATAAGATTAAATATAAGCTGTAATAATGGATTTTTTTCATTTTAAATGGTCTTAAAACCATCTGATATAGTGGTGAGTGATGCCAGTGATAATCGAAAGCTTACCTTTTGTCTAACGTTTTGGGCACATGCTATTGTGGCGCTACCACAAAAGCCTGCCCGAGCGGCTGCGTGTAAGGTTACAGATGAAGATGACATGCGCACGAGACAACGCAGATCTGTCTCGTCAGATAAATGCCCAAATATCGCCTCCCATCAACAAAAGATCAAATTCCGCGACTGCAATCGAATCTGCACCCATTTTACGGAAGCTGTAGGCGCCAGCTGCCGACGGAGTATCAAATACCATGCAGATAAAGAGGGATTTCTTAATACGAAAACGTGAAGCGAACCGGGAGCGATGTTCAACATGCTTTCACGCTAAATTGGGTCGAGACAGTGAGGTCCTGTAACAGACACCGGCTCCATCTTGAATAATCTTATTTCAAGCTTTTATTGCTGAAATACGAACGTCATCAGAAAAAAGACTCATGAGTGAATATATTCGCAAATGTGAGTCACAAAATGTGGACATGTTTCCGAAATTGCTTTATTACCGATATTTTCTGCTTATTACCTTACCGCTTATCGATGACTGTTATCAGTGTTATCAAAAAAATGTAGTAAAGTCATTCCTTTACGTACTAAAACAGATATTAAAAACATGATAATTAACCCATACCATGAAAAACTATACCTACATTGGTTTTAGTCATCGCACATGCATATCAATGTATAAGTATGTGTCAAATAAATATTGTTTTTAATTATTGACTGAATTGTTTGTGTTCAGTTTCAGTCAGGTCGCTGGAATACTCTTTTTACTAGTTTTTACCATTTTAATCATACATTTTAAACCCTTATTATAAACCTTATTTATTTATATTAAGTGTTAACCTTATATTACATAACTCTGAACGTTGTCCGATGACTACATAAATCTCATCTTTCATCATATCAACGATCACAACTAATTTAAAATGTTGCCAGCTCTAGATACCTCTGGATCTTTATTTTCTCTTCCAATTTTAGCCCCATAACATAGGTATACACAATATTATCTGTAGCACATTCATTATATTATACTCTTTATAACGCAAGTTGAAAAGTTGGGCACGGAAGTCCCGAGACCGGATACGAAGGCGGGTGTGGGTAGGGGGTGGGGTATATATCCGGTACTGTCCTTGCCTTTCCGGGCTTTCACTTCCGGTCCGCTATCTGTATGATTTTCTCCGCTGGCCAATGGAAAGTAAAAATATAAATGTCGATGGTATAAAGGTACGTAGGTATAAGAGTTAGAGACTTGTAATTATATCTGTTGAGGAAAATTGGCGTCCAAAATTGACTGTTTCCTGCGTTAATGCAATCTTACCGTTTGTTGCGAGAACTTTAATTAAATGAGCTCATAGCCGGTAGGTATAGTACTGACTGCTTATTAAACAAAAGGCTACAATGTGCACTGCACATGGCCATTTTTGTTTCATTTTTTAACCTGAGCTTAGATATGGTTTTCATTTACAGATACAAAAATAAGAACACAACTTTCGCTTGGTAATAAGAGTAGTGAAAAATATCATTGCAACCAAGTAGAGTATTTCTGGATCAGTCTTAACTGACATATTAAAATACAAACAAAACGAATGCATCGAATGACTCCCGCAATGTGGAACTGGCGCCGACTGAGGCCTTCCGCTTTCAAGAACTTACGCAGTAAATTGTATGATCATAAAAATGTACGGCTTTATAAGTGCTTACTATATACCTTCTGAAGGTTAACGATACCGACATACTGTAGTATAATATATAGTTGTCCCCCGCGTTCCCGAGAGATATCATATTTTCCCGGGATAAAACGTAGCCTATAGTTTGGGATCAGATGACCGTGCGTAAAAAGATCCTGAAAGCTGTCCCCTGCGTTCCCGTGGGATGACACATGTATTTTACATTAAAAGTTTCCTCTTCAATAACTCTATCTATTAAAAAAAACACATCAATATCCGTTGCGTAGTTTTAAAGATTTAAGCATACATAGGGTACATACATTATAGCATATATAGGGACAGAGAAAGCGACTTTGTTTTATACTATGTAGTGATAAGCTTCTTAGTGAAACCCTTTGTTACCGTAATAATAATATTCAATTCAAATCAAAACCATTTATTCAGTTTAGGCCCGCGGAGGGCACTTATGAAGGTCAAATTTAAAGTTACCGAAGATACAGAATATAGAAATCAAACTGCTAAGAAGCCCGAACAACAAATTTATCTCCCAATAAAATAGATTTTTACGACTCCTTAACAAAACCGACCTATTATAAGAACACAATATATTGTGTCTGTTTTAGTCGAATTTTAAAAATGTACTTATAATTAATATGCATCATGTCTTGATATACCAAATACACAAGTTTTATAAGAAGAACACAGTGGGAGAGCGCTTGCGGTATTTATAATACTACATTTGAAGCCGGAACACGAATTAGACGTTACGTTATTTCTTTACGGATATTTGGTAAGTACCTAAGTAGATATTATCAAATATCAAATGATGGAGGTCATTAAGCTGTTTACTTTGGTATGGTAAATAATTATTTTACTACTTACCCTTATAAATATAGATTCTTATTTGATTTAGATTTACTAGTGTTCTTATTGTCATATGAGTCATATGCAGTCATACTTTTCTCTAGGACTTTGTTAGACTAAACATCAATACGAAATGAACCGTATATCAAAGAAATAAGCTATTATATACAATAGTTTTCGCTTTTAATGGGGAAACATCACTTAGAGAAAGATTTAAGGTCATAATGCTTTAATTTCATTTGTTAGAAGTACCTGTGGCGGCTATAACTTAAAGTGTCATAAGTAGTTATAAAGATGATGTCATCTAAATTCCTTATAAGTGTGCTTCTTTTTAGTTTCCTTTTTGTTTCGACACACAAGAATAAGAGCAGATAGATTTACGACAGCACAGGTCACAGCTACCAGTTACAATAATGACGTCACCTTCGAAATTCCACTTTATTTTTGTTTCACTCGTCTACCGCTCGTCGTCAATCGTGTTATCTCCAGACCTTTGTTATTAACGAATCGAATCGGTATTTAGTTAATGGTATGTTGATGAGTATGATAATTAAACATTATTTGTGGCACTATAATCAAATGACGCAAAACTTTAATATTTGCCAATGCACCACGCAGTTGTAAAACTAGTTAGGTAAACCACGACATCAGTCAGGCAGTTCCTGTATAAATATGTAAATGGTTACTTAATTAATTATTGTAAGTATTCACATGTATTTAACCACATAAGGCATGTTGTAACAATGTATGTGTACGATGTCCACACACGTGTGCCGTCGATCAAGACAAGTGCACTGACATACAACGGTTCAATTCTTGGAATCGGGTTAATTCGGTGCGTGACGTCACCGCCGCCGAACCGAGCTGGCCTGCGCGGGCGCGCTTCCTTGTCCGACGGAATAACAACTCGTGAGTAATTAATAGTTAAATCCATTTAGTTCCTGCCTTACCAGTTGTCGCTTTGAAAGTGAATAATTTGTTATTTGAATCAAGTTTCGACTGTGGTAGGTATTGCACCGTCCGCATTCATTTTACTTCCACATCTATTCTACTTAGTCATTTTGTTTATAAGCACTTTACATAACGGAATATTGGTTAATTTAGGTATATGAACACCTAGTTTGATTTCATGAAGAGTATAGTAGATTGTATTCATAACGTTTGCAGAATATACATATTAACCTTCAAACTAAATCTCATTAAAACCATTTAATATTAAATGAATTTAATTATCTAATAAGTAATAATTAAGTAGGTAGCATAAATTGCAACTATAAAAAAAGAAGTATCATTATACAACGTGTTACAAAATACCCCGTAAAAATATAATTAATTATCAAAGCCAATAACCCCAGTAACATGTCATGTCAGGGAACCAGATTATTTAACAGAAAGGCCTACGTACCAATTTTACCTAATAATTGTCTACTTTAATAGTTTTTCTATTTTTCATTCATAAAATCAGGTCTTTTATTTGTATGATATACAGCGTTACTTACTACACTTCTTAAATATTGTAAATGGACTCGTTATAAGGCCTCATTTAACCTCCTTTCGGATTTACGGGTAGTTTTGTAACATCCTGTATATTTACCAACTCAGTAATAATGCTTATGAAAAGCGTAAAGTATGCTCTGATGCAGATGACATAAAAAGAAATATAGAATAAATACAGCTTAATTGTTTTGTAAACGACAGATGTTACAATCAGGGTGCCACGCAGCGGGATGTCCGTTCGACTTTATTATTATGCGCTATTTGCTCTACAACTGACGGTCATTATTATATTTTTAACCCTTTGATGATAACGTAACGGCCGAACAATATATTCTCGTAGAGTTTTATATTTATTTATTTATTAAAGGGCAACCAACAAGACATACACCAACATAAACGACCGGACTCACGTAATAAATGCAAGCTCAATTCTAAGTAACCAAAAAATCACATAAAAGAGGTCCCTATAAGTTCCAATTTTAAACGCACATTTATGGGTCTATAGCATGCAAACGTGAATTCATACTTTATATTATAATTACTATGTTGAATATGTATAAAAAAAGTTAATAATAATATTACTGATAATCGATGAAAAAAGTTAATAATAATATTACTGATAATCGATGAAAAAAGTTAATAATAATATTACTGATAATCGATGAAAAAAGTTAAAAGCTTCGACGAGCTCTGATTGGAACCACATGACTTAGTTGAACGACAAAATAAATTAAAAAACAATCACCAGATCATTTGAGTAAACAGAAAAAAGCTTTAAGCCTCGCTGCAACCGAGACATTTGCTCCCGAAAACAAACTTGCTAGTCTCATAAGCTTATGGAAACGTGTTCGGAGTTACGAGTGGATTCTCTTGGCCCAATCTACGGAGTGTTAACGTTAACAAGGACGTTTTTGTTTCAAGGATCGAAGATGCCTCACCGTGGGAAAGCTCCCTCTAAGGTCAGGTGGCAGCACATGTGGTGCACTCCTGTTTAGGATGTTTAAAAATAATATTTAACAAAATACAAATGTAGGTGGCGAGTAGTGATTCGAACGGGTCTTCGCGGGGGAGTTACGTGATATGATAATACCTAAATGGCTCGTCTGGCTGGTGGTCCATAAACAATAACAAATCATTATTTATTTACGATGAGATTTAACGATAATGCACCATAGAACAAATCTATTAGCGGTGAAAATTATATAACCACATGATAAACATATTACATATTATGAAAGATTTTCTTACAGGGAGTGGATGGTTTTGCGGTCTATTTTTAATCGAAATCATTTTATGCTATCTTGAAACAAGAAGATATCTACTTGCCGAACAAGTAGGTAATCGTCGCTCAATGCATTTGTAGAGAGTATTTCTTGTCTGAGTGTCACGTCTCAAATTGAAAGCAATTGTAGAGCTAGAGCTATCAATTGTCCTCTTTAGAATTATTATCGCGTGGTCTGCTGGGAAGAATGTCTTTGTACACAAAAAGTAAATCTCGGCATCGGAGTACCGCCCAACATTGGCTTCTGTACGTCACATGAGCCCGTGGGATTGAAGTGATAATGGGCAAGAATTCGCAACGTGGGTGTCCGACTCGCGTACGCATTATGCAGCGCTTTTTATGCCTCCTTGTAGATAGAACGTATTCAGTTCATCGATGCGCAATAATATAGGCTTTGTGAATGAACAAGCAGGGTGCGTAAACACGCCCAGTGACGCGTTGCTTCATTGGCTTTTTGGTAAGTTACGCGTGCTTCTAAAACTTCCTATAAGTATGGGGTTTTGCGCTACGGACAATCGTGAATAAACGACGAAATGGTATTCTCAGCAAAATAACAATGTTAACCGAAATAGCAAATGCATCATCAATGCAATGCAAACATCAACACACATCTGCAATGTGTCCATCGAACATAAATGATGTTTACTTCAGCATAAATAGAATAGATTATTCTAATAAAAATCAATGTATGTTTGTTCGTATCTTAGGCACTGCTATACCGTTCATCCGATTGCGATAAAACTTTGTCAACTTGTTGTTAACATTTGTGCGAAGGTTAAAGGCATAGTATCTGCAGTAAAAATCAGCGTAATATTTTCAGAATTATTTAGCAGCAACACGCGCCAGGTACCAGCTAGTGTATAAAGTTTATTGTAAACAGGTGTTGTTACCAATTTTAGGGGGGTACTTATCTAGTTCTGGTGGTAGGCTTTTATTAACAAGATAAATTAATAATTGAATTTAAGAATTATGAATCTATCGACTAAAAATGTACGTGCAAGATAATGAAAAAGATTAAATAATTAAATGATAAGGTATTACAAGTACAAATAGAAAAATGAAGCATATTGAAGAATGATAAATTTTGCTTAATTCTTACACCAATTTTAGTTCTTGAGTATGAAGAAAAGTAAATAGGTTATAAAAATAAATCTTTGAAGATTATGACATCGGTACCGGTAAATTAGATTCTCATCTCGAATTGAATGGAATCATAGAGTCGGATGTTACAAATTAGCAAGTTGATCTAGCTAGTGGGTGCGAGATGTAGTGGCAGGCACTACTTGTTAGATTGATGCGGAAACTGTTTTATACCAACGCCTACAGTATTGCTGCGTCATAAAATACAATCTTATTGCGTGTTTAGAGATATAGGTACACTTTCTACAGGAGACACTAGAAGATATTCAATGAACAAAGGAGTGGAATTTACGTAAAAAATCCGTGTTACCTGACGCCTATAACTTGACTGGTGTGCCTTCATCATAGCTCGTTGTTTACGCTTGTTTACGTACTGGCAACTTTATTTTTTTCTTACTGGACGAGAGCTTTATTATTTTAAGCTGTCCCCCGCGGTTTTTCCCGCGTTCCCGTGGGATGTCACATGTATTATACATAAAAACCTTCCTCTTCAATCACTTTATGTATTAAAAAAGACCGCATCAAAATCCGTTGCTTAGTTTTAAATATTTAAGCATACATAGGGATATAGGGACAGAGAAAGCGACTTCGTTTTATACTATGTAGTGATTTGCAGATATATTGGTTTGGCTATGAATGCAGGAAAGAGAAGCGTGAAATTATGAAGAACTCCCATCATAACATTTTTTTTGGTTTTTAATAACCTAAAATAGTTCACATGAAAAAGAGTATTTTATAAGTAAGTATCATATATTTGTTACTGTTATATTTCAAACAGTGTATCGTCTGATATATTATAGTTTATATCTCCGTACCCACTTTAGTATAACATCATATGCACAGTTAATCAATTATACAAAAGGAAACTGACATCTAGGCAAGTTACATAATCAACGTTTGTAAATGCAAGTGCCTGGACCGGAATCTGCATCAATTGTGATAGGAGCACCCAGTCGCCTTGTCGAGCACTTCCCGGTTCAACGTTCGTCAATGAGGACGCATACCGAACTGTGACTTAGCTAACGCCTACAATTGTACATCTAGGTAGGTTAAATGCGCCGAGCATCTCAACTACGGTGTTATTTGACCAATATTTTTAAATGAAAGGTATATCGACAACTACTACTTACTTTTTACGATTTGAAAGAAATTTTACTCTTCACTTTTCTTGCTAAAATATAATTTTATTTATTTTCTTGTGACTTCCGATTTATAGTCTTAGCGAGATTTTTGGTATTATACGTATACTAAGATGTCAAATAAAAACTCTACACTTTGTGTATTGCGTAGAGGCTTCACAGAAATAAATTATGTTCGTATATAAGTATAATTTTATTTTAATATGACTTTTGTTTTATCATTTTGAACTTATAATCAGATTTATTTACAAATTTAAAACATGTGACAGCGGAACTGTAAAACTGAACGTCACATAAAAAAAGGGATTTTCTTGACCGGTGAATTGTCAAAAAAAATGTTTTCGTACAGTCCTTCTCTTGACAATTATTAATAAATATATCACTCGAGCCGCTCTTAAGAGATGATGTTTGAGACATGCTCCAATTGATATTTACTTATATTAATAAAACCTACCTACCTAGTAGTCTAAAAGTATCCGGTCATTGACCTGGTGTGCTCCGTACTCGAATAGGAAAAAAAGCGGTGTCTCCTTCCTTATTACCTATGAGAATGTTAGGAAGTTTTTGATTATGGTACTTAGCTAGAACATTATTTAACCACAGAGTAAAAAAATCTTAAAACAATTACACCTCTATTTATTATGTTTTATGTAGGTACCTACGGAAAACAAGTGTGTATAGACATATATGTTTGTTTAAACATCTGTAATTTCACTATAGGTTGTTGGAATTTTCCTTTCAGTATGGGGAAACGTTCAAGCGGCAAGTCACACATGAATAACTACGGACGGACTGATCAATTATTTTTTTCACCTCCATCCAATCTGTACAAGTTAAATGATTTTCTTACGTCATAACCTTGGATTAGATTTGACAGTATTCGGTTTCCGGAATAGTCCCGTAAAAGTACCAATATTATCAATTCAAAGATTACTGAAATTTTGATAAACGTTGTTAGAAATTATCAGTAAAATTCAACATTAAATTTCTTTGAGGTTGTGTCGGAAGTGTATCTTATCATTTTTTATGTTATTCTGATACAATCTACTTATATAATTTATTGATTACATCCCGGTAGGACTTTTTGTAGGTACCTACGTAAGACAACTTACTAAATTCACTAATCTCAAATGACAGATTTTCTTACAAAAGAGTAACCTGAGCGTGAGGCGTCTCTGGTTAGTAATAATGGGGTAAAAATTTGTCCATTGAAATTGCGGTTAAATTAGAAAAGTCTACATTGGTGTACGTATAAGTTTCTACTAAGTTGAGATGGCTATTGTTCTCTAAATTATATACACATTGAACGATGTTATTATATACGAATACAATTTAATATCATGATGGGCATTTGACTGCGACTACGACATGTCTTCACTATTCAACGATGGGAAAAATATGAATTATTAAATTAGGTGAGCTCAGCCCACCTCGTCATTCCGCGCCTTCGAGCATGATATTCCGGATTGTTTGCCCATTGAAGTCGGCATCATCATTGGACAAACGCCGACGCGGAAACGACTCGCACGCACCGGGTATGACATCGAGAGATTAGGTCAAGAACGACCAGCAATCATCATTTATCAGTTCAAACTGCCTACGACGGAAATACGACTATACGATTGCGCCATAGAATTATAAACACGTTCGCTACAAATCATGAAAGAAACCAGAGCAAAGTACAATCGAACCGAGATGCGGGTTACGAGCGAGTAAACATTAAGGTGATCAAGTATACAACCTTAGTCGGAATACGCCGCCGGTGGCTACGAAGCGGCTACGACTTGTGGTCATCGGTTGTAAATTAAAAACAAATTCCAATTACATCAGATTATACAAGCCGTCCCGAGTGCTACGTAATAGCTCGTAGATTGAGGAGAAAGCACGCCGGCCTTGGCAGTGAAGCGCGCGCAGCCGGGCGCGTCGTCGCGCAACGGCCGCTGCCGCTGCGCCCGCGCACCCGCCCGCGCTTTATAATTGGCGCGAGTTTTCACGCATGCGCAACACTTTCGTTGTCAATGAACTTGGAAAGCGGGGATGCTCGCTCTGTCATTGTCATTAGATAGATAGCTGAGAATGCACTCTCGCTGCTTTACACGCGCTTCAATGGTAGCAAGTTGCACGCAATTCACGTAATCGCTGTAATGCAGACTAAATGCATTTTCACCAGCTATTTGATATAGGTACTTGTTAAGTATTATGGGTTACCGATGAAAACATCATAAGAAAAAAAAATGTTTCTTTTACGCGATGGCGATAATAACTGTCAATTAAAACTTTTAACACAAAATACAAGCATAATCATTTTCAGAGACCAAAGTAAGGGTCACCATGCTGAAAAACTTTAAGTATAGACCAACTCTGAAATTAGTCTTGATCGACAATTCAAACTTTAGATATAAATGAATGGAAACGTTGACGGTCATAGATAAGAACCGCTATAGGTGTCCAAAGAACTGGTACATTACATTCCGCGGGCAACCAGCCTGGCAAAGTAACGAGGTAACGTAAAATAAAGAATGATTGGTTTTAGAAATTATGAGAGTTTTTATACTTACATTTAAAAGCAATGAGGTGTTTAATTCTTGATGAGGATTTATACACGAGTAAGTAGGTAACATACTACATATATATCTACCTATTATTTCACAAAAGTCAAAACGATTCGTACTCATATATAATATAACACGATCAAATCATTTTTTGTTAGTTGTTTCAATGGGCATTGTTAATAAAAACATAAGATGTCATCGCACGCTTCGTTGGACACAATCCAAACAGATTTCAAATATTCCATTGGTCATTGGGTGAGTTAATTATCTGGTAATAAGGCTTCGGGTGACAGGGTATGGACATCGAGTGGGGCTTGGACGCGCCCCGGTGGGAAAGTGGAGGCGTTTGGACGCACTTGATGCTTCAATAACCACGAAAACTGCCCCGCTTTAAGCATACAACATGAAAATACCTAGAGACGCTTATGATAGCGTTTTTCCAGGGTTAAACGTTTTGTTAGTTTGATATCAGAATTTCATTATGACAAGTTTGATTCAAGAGGGAGAAGCAGTATGATATCGAAAGTAAAAATATTAACGCTAAATAACGAGTCTAGTTAACTAAAAGGATATCAAAAACTATTACTTGCAGTGCCGGATAAAGCGGCTATATTATGTATATTTGTGTGTGTGTTTTATGTATTTTTCTGTATTTATTTGTAATGTGTAATTTTGCTTTTAATGTTTTTAATGTATGGGTCGTGTTACTTGCAATAAATGAATTTGAAAAAGGCTTTTACAGTCGACTTTTATTATATCTCAACAATCCCGCGGTTTCACCCGCCTTCTCGAGTGGCCTATGTTATCCTAGAGTCTTAACATAGGCTACGCCACTCGGGAAGAACTGATGGAAAGATTAACCCTACTATCAATGAAAGAATTATTGTAATTGTCTGAGGAGTTTCGGCAATTATTACCTCTTACAAAACGTACATCTTTACATCTAGTATAGACTAGCTCATACCGCTTCGCTCGTGCAGTGTTCATAATTTGGATACCCAAGTTTCCTTCATAGTCTGTAAATTTCTTCTTTTTTTATACGAGTATTTATATAGCAGTAGGTTTTTTCGATTTCGCTTAGCGATCTTTCTGACTATTTATTTGCTTGGCTCCTAACGGTTGTACCGTAATGTTAAATAGCGTACTTCAAGGATTGAGCTATAAAATGCAAACATATTTTTTAAATCTGACTGATAATTTTCACGTTATGCGTGCAAACAGAGCACAAACAACTCAAATCTCAAAAAATGGACGAAATGCGTTCTGTTTGTTAATATTTAAAACCTCGGCTATTTTAATGTATAAATATACGTCACGTCTACACGTTTATCATACATCTATCATAGAAGATATTTAATAGAAGACATTAGCAATTGGGGACTTTATTTTTTCCTTTTAAATATCATTGTATTGTATTCCACTCATAATACAATACACACAAAATGTTTTTTCATCGTTGCAGGTTCTGACTTAAGTTTTTAAGGTAACGGTCCAATCTAGCTACAGCTTAGGTACTTCTAGCTAAGTCTATCCTACTTCTATCGATTTAAAATTTTACCTTGTATGTTATTGTATCAAAAGAAAGAAACAAATTAATTTGTGACAAAGGAAAAAATAACACACGAATGAGTTTACAATAAGAAACGAGGTACAAAATTACCACAAATCTTGTTTTTTTTATTTATTATTATGTATGTGGGTACTATTAGAATAAACTCCATGGAGTTTTCTGTCTTAAATCACAGCATATAATAAGAAAGGCTTGGGGGAACTCCGCTCCATTGGCGTCGTCGTTACGCCCGGCCCTTCGTTCGTAGACGCTACGATTACGATTAACCATCTGACAGTAACCATTCCGCTATTATTGTGTAATCAGTTGCTACTGCGTAATCAATGTTTTATTACCTTACATATTTTATGTGTTAATTTATTGAGTTTAGTTATTTCATGCACATACTAACAAAGGTGTAAAGAGTTCTGGGATATAGCACAATTATAATACAGTATTATGTCTGAGCGATGTAAAAACATGTGTTTAGTTTTAATCTTAAGTAAGTACACTGAAGATCATTAGGGTTTTTATATTTTAAAAACTAAAAAGTTATTTTTTTTAAATATAAGACCAACAAACAGAGGGTGCACCTAATAGTAAGTGGTCACCGCCGCCTATGGACATTTGCAACACTAGGGACATCGCCAATGCGTTGTAGACCCTGAGACGCGAAGTTCTTAAGTCTCATGTGCTTGTAATTTCACCGGCCCCCTTACTGCTTCACGGCGGAAATGGGTAAGGGGTTGTAATTCCCCGGATGAACTCTGCACTAAGAGCTCTACTTTTCAAAGTTCAATCTGTACTCAAACACTATATAGGACTTATTTGTACCCAAATCAAAAGATTATTTAGGTACAGTGTAAATATATAATTACTTTATTATCTTCATTATCATTCAGTGTACTGATAAATTGGTGAATACTTAGGCAATTCGTGATTTTTATATTTTATATCTGCACATCGTAAATGGCAGAAATAGATCTCGAACTATATTTGGTAATAAAAAAAAATGCTTATAATATATTGTTAATTATGTTATCAAAAACAATAAAGGTAATGATCATATTATTAGGTCGGTACTACATGCATGAGTTCTTAAAATGGGTACCTACCTACTTCGTACCTACGAAATTAATTGAAGAAATCAAGTAAGTTTAATTTCTAGTTCCACATAAAGACTTGGATCCGAATAAAGCTTAACACCTTTGCTTTTATTTTAAGGTTACCCATCAAGCTAGCAACTTACCTAGTATATAGACATCAAAGGATTTCCTGTGTGACCTGGTTGTTAATTAGTAATGGCATTTCACTTTCAAAGTGAAGTTATTTTCGCTTTATTGAGCCACTTATTTTTTATAGGTTGGAGGTAGGTGGCGCGGAGCTTGTAGGCAGTCATACGGCAAAGGAAGTGAACGGGTGTGACCTTGACATTTCCCGCGACGCGAATGTTGCTACAGCCGTGCCACAAGGAAGTAGGAAAGCGTACAGTGACTCCCGCCGTTGGCTGTCATAGGGTTATCGCTTTATCACTCCCACGTACCAGAGTTGTTCAGCAATGTGGAAAGATAGTCATGTTTTTCTATTTACTAGTCCAACTTTTATTACCCTTAAATGATTGAATGTGGGAAATGAATTTGTTGGTTAGGATGAGTAAACGTGAGGAATGAAAGAGTGATCAAGCAAACATCTTTTTAAGTTATCGGATAAGAGATTGAGCTAAGGAATTATATATTTATTTAAGTAATAAGGTAAATATAAGGATATAGGTAAGTGTCAACCTAATAAAATAGTAACTATTTGAAAAATGTTTAAAATATTTAAGTAGCTAAGTTAACAAGTACCTAAGTGACCTCAGAAGATTAAGAAACCTCTTCTCACTCCAAAATTTTACTGTACCTATTACTTTAGGAGATATCTTTCTGGATATAGGTATGTACATTCCATAAATAAATTAAATGTAAATATAATTGTGATATTTACAGCTAATTAGAACGAATCTTATATCGTGCTTCATGATAGCATAATAAGCGAACAAAAAGTTAATAAGATGTCTCTGAACAGACCCTTTATAGCGCTCAGTGGAGTAGAGCGTGTACAATGTGCCCGCACAGCAAAACCATTTGAATCGTGATGCACGAGGTAAAATAAAGCCAAGATAAAATGCGGTCCAGACGAACAAAACCACAGAATATACCTACATTTGTATATAGGAGGTTCAAAACCCTTTTATTCTCGTCTCGTACAAGCAGATGCAGACAGTCATTGAGAGACCAATTGAGATTGTGAACTGCAGAGTTCGACTTGCATACAACTGAACTGTCTTATCACCTATACATACCTACTTACTTTATTTGCATTTGATAACAATAATACCATTCATAAGCATTTAAAATTTCTCAATTGACGCAGAAGTCTACTGTAAGTACGTAGATAAATATATATTTCACCTATAAAGTACAAGATGACATCAGCTGCTATAAAGACAGCACCAATAATGCTCATAGCGTAACCTATAGGTAACAGTTCCCATAACTATAAAAATGGCAAAGAAATTCCTAAATATGACAGGAATTACAATGATTTTTAATAGATACATCAGGTACTTAAGTAGTTTTGTTTCCACGCCATGCATAGCAATAAGTTATATGGGTTAGTTATTATGACATGTGTCAAAAGTGACCAGAATATATAATGCGGATGTTTAGTGAGGTGTGAGCTATTGACCAATCAAATATGCACGACACTGTGGGAATGTCACAGTTTCCGTCACCGGTTCTATTTTGAGCAAGGTAAAGCGCTTCATGTTAATGTTGCATCATTATTGAGGTAAGAATATAGCTTTTTGTTTTAAAGTAATTTATAAAGTACGTACCTTAACATGCTCACATAAACGATCTTTTGGTTACGTCAGGGTTTCTTTATGTACGGGGCCACTAAGCTGGAGCACAGGGCCTAGGGGATATCCCCTAGCTCTTGCGACAATCGACTAACTAAAAATTTTGCCACCAGTTAAACATACAAAAAAACAACCAAAACAAGTCACACTAATAAATCTTTCACTTCATAAAGTATTCTTGCCAAATTTGATCTACGTTCGTCTGCACTGTATTATTTTTGTCTGTATTAAATGTTTCAGGTAGGTTTTGGTACAAAATTGGCTTTGTATGCTATACCTTTTTTAAGGCTTCTGTAGCTATCATAAGTCTACTTTTACTAAGCCTACAAGAATAATCATCTGCCTTCATGTCTATCTTTATGCCACAGTTCTGTATCATTTTATCCATAATTGTTAGCCAAACACAAATTATATGTTCCTATTGCCTAAGTCATGGAAAATAAAAAAAAAAGTTTTTTTTTCGATAACTAAAACGATTGCAAAAAAATTAAATAATATTTAATTTAGTTCTTTTGGTATTCATTATTTTTTGTATATTATTTTCCAGATTTTAATTTATACTTTCGAATACACCAGCCGTGTATCGGTAACATGACAAAATATTTAACAAACTAACTATAGTTTCATAGACCTCAGAGATCGGCTAGCACGGTGTCATCTCGCAAATCTTAAGCTAAAATTGAATACTTTAAGAATGTTTTTTAACTAACTAAAATGATACACTATCTAATAATAATATGTTGATGCAACAAACTATATCGTGAGATGATTAAAAAGCCCTTTCAATTCAGATAAAACATGAGACTATGAGCTAGTTGTATCAACATATTTGATAGTTGTATCGTTTTAGATACAGTTCGTTAAAAACATTTGTCAAATTATTTACGGACAGACGGAGCAACCGACACGACATATATATATATATTGACATAAACGTTGTTGAGTCAATTCAACTCAAATATAAGGGTGCCGTATTACGTGGGTACTAAGCAATAAAACATAACTTCCCGATTTCACAATACAAATAAAAAGAACACAAACACAAAAGTAAATGGTATTGGTGATAAAGCTGTAACTGTTTTATTTGATTATGTATTTGAATATCAACATAAATTGAAAACAATGCCAGAAAGTAAGTACCGCCATCTAGTATCGGATGGAAATTATGTGACACTAGGAATCTCAGGAAAATATTAGTCGCTACTGACAGCGACATCTCTTATCAAGTAGCGAAAACATCAATCGTGAAATAAATAAATAAGTAGAGTGATTAGACGACGGGCGACAATCGAATTTGACATTAATTCGCTATTTAATTTAAAACAAATTCGATAGAGTTAACTGAATTTAAATATTGGTTACAGTTTTAACAAAATAATCACTTTTTTTAATGTTCAATCGTACCATTAGGTACCTACTCCAGTTCCGGTCATTGTAAAGAATGGTTTTTATGATCGTCATTTGGTGTTGAAGTGGAGATATAATTATTTCCGCCAATTTCCAGTACGTGACAACTTGAATCTTGTAGCCTATAGCTGCCTGAAAACAATTATAGTTTATATTTAATTGCCTAAAAGAGATATATGAGTGAAAATTGTATTCAATAAATCAGAGGTACGTTTCCTTCCAGTAAATAATTGTTTTTATACAATTCTGCTATTTGCTCATTTACTCCTTTTTTTAATTTTTCTGGTGGGATGGCGATTGTTGAGCCCCAAGTTGTAAGTTTTATGCTTGGGACTAAAATTAGACGTAATGAAACGGCGAAAGTAACAAATGTGAAAATTATCCCTAGGGCACACTGGCGTTTTATGGTGAGGAAAGAGCACAGCAAAGTCGTAGCGGGCACACAAGAGCATGGGTCGGGAAATCACCGAGAAAAGCCAGTGTGTTATGCCCTTATGGTACACACAGAAACAATTGCGCGTATCCGTTTAAACATGCATACAAATAAAGTGGAAAATAATCAAGACATTACATTATGTATATCATCGTTTGTTTTTAATTTCTGAGAAAATACATAAGCACATATGTGACCGGAAGCTATTATGACAACATTCCTGGTAGCAATTGATATAAACAGATTTTTCACATGGCTCGTACGTGATGATACGTGCTATGTGACTGTGTGTAGTGCTCGAGTAATAAATTTACTTCAGTTTGTGGCTGCTTTGACCGCCAAATATCGTCATTTGTATTCAACATGGCCGTCACAAGTGCGCACCGATGTTACTACTTGCGTTTACCTCTGCGGGCTATTTCTACTTGACGACAGTTACCAAACAATACCAAGTAACATTTTTTATGCTAACAGGAAATCGGTGATAGTCAATAATAGTTTCAGTTAGCACAAAGCTTTTTTGACAAAATATACTAATGCCTCTGTTCTTGAGTACAGATTAATTTATTATTAATAATTGATAACTTGATGAGTTAATTAAAATATACTGTGCCATATGAGTCAGCAAAATATGACAAATCTTCAGTAAGCAACATAGCCTCAATATTCGACGGTACCATTTTCAGGAGGCTTCCACCATTCCACCGTTGGAATGCAGGGATACTAATAACCAAAGATATTTAAGGCATAAATAAATAATATCTAATGAATATCTTGGAACATTTCATAGTACGCTGCCATTTCATTCCAAACATTAAACACTGATTGTAATCCCTACTAATATTATAAATGTGAATGTAAGTTTGTTTGTTACGCTTTCACGCGAAATCTACTTAACCGATCATCATGAAACTTTGTAAACATATTTTTGGAGGTACTAGAAGTAACATAGGATACTTTTTGTGCCGGGAAAATGTAACATCGCTCGGGAACGCGGGTGATGCAGCGGGGGACAGCTAGCATTATAATAATTCATGGAACTGGGTAAAGTATAAGAGATATTGGTTTAAACATTTTATTAAAGTAAGTAATAAACTACAACATACCCTTAATAATGTATTCACTCAGCACATGACAAATCAACTAAGTAAGTTTACGGCCTAATAAATACATCAAATATCTTATGCAACCTATACCGAGTACGGTCCGTAATATTTTTTGTCTGTCTATTAAAACAAAATAATATTTAAATAACGATATTAATTCACTCTATAAAATATTCGTAGCGTATTGAACCGCGAGTACCCTATTGTTTTATAACTTGTAATACATACAGACCAAACAAGGACGTACCAACATTCTAAACATTCCTACTGAATTAATTTGAATGTTTGAATTTTCTTCATGGCCACTTTATTGCTTATTAATATAGTCACTCGCAGGGTGGATGTACACTAAACTACGCACTGTGTTAGAGCTTATAAGGCAAAGCAAATAACTAATTCCTAAGCAAAGCACTGAAAATATCGATGTACGATTTGTATTTTTATTTTAAATGATTTCTATTTTGTTCTACGAGACGACACTACGCCACAATTAAAGTAGATACGTAATAGGTATAGGTACTATTTACATGAATAAAAAAAAATATTTTGTGTCTACTGATCTTCGATCGATCGGCCTTAGTGCGGTCATTTACCGACAATGTGTCAAAATATCCGTTTTTATTTTTTTATGTTAATGTTTTGGATCACCATATGTTTGGTAGTGTCTGTAATTTTTTTATATGTTCATGCCTTAATCATAGAATTTATTTATTCTTCAACTTCTCCTGCATTGAACCTCTTTGTTTTTACATAAGATGATTTTGCGACATGATAATTTATGATGGTTGCTATAATGGTACAAGTTTTCTTTTTATACCACATTGGCCGACAAACAAGCAGACGGTCCACTTAATGGTTAGTGTTCAACGCCGCCTATAGACATTTGCAACACTAGGGCTAATGCGTTGTCGACCCTGAGACATCAAGATGTTAAGTCTCATGTGCCTGTAATTTCACCGGCCCTCTTACCTTTCTAACCGAAACACAGTAATACAACTGCACTTCCCAGGACGAACTCTGCACGAAAAGCTTACTCAAGTAAGTTTTTTCCAATATCGATGGCAAAAAATCATTTAGATACATAATTACGAATTCAATAATACCTGTCCACAAGTACCTACAATGTATTTACCGACTTATATGCATTTAAAAATATGTTTTACGATAATATCTTCACATTAAAATTCTACTGTCAAACAAGGATCTGAATACAATTTGGTGCTGGTAACACGTGTGGGTCGTTCCGTACATAGTTATTGTTCTCATTTGGCACAACGCCGACTCGGACCGTGGTGTCAATGCCCCTTCAGCATTGGCTGGGAAGGGCTCACACTGCTGAGGATACCGGATATATCCTGGACATAGGTACTGCCCTATACTGGTATAGGTGCTAGGGAAACTGACATGCAACCAAATCTGTAGTATTAGGTAAGTTATAGGCAGCATAAAAAAATCCTAGTACTTACAACTCTTTTAGCATCTACCGGCTTAAAGCCTATGAATCGTGATCATGTCTTGCCGCCCAGTGTGACTTATTTTTAACTTTACCAATTTACTTCTCTCTCAGTATTTTGCTATAGTATATTGGCTCTCAGATGAAATCATTGCTTAATTCATTTATAGTCTCATAGAGATAGGTAGGTATTTATCAATTTTATAATGCCTATTAATAAGTTAAAAACCGCAGACACCTAAATCTAATCTAATTAGAGATGAAAGCATCCACGAATGTACAAGTCGTACGAGGTTCAATTGATTGTGAGGATGAAAGCATTTCTTTCCAATGTAACGGATTCACTAGGATTAGTCAGCACCTTAAGGATGAAGTAACACAATGGAAATAGGGTTTTCCCGCATTACCCCGCGGTTACCGCTCTGAAGGTACCTAATCCATTCCGCTGTCGTATTGTACAATTAAATTACCATAGCGGCTGCGGGAACGCGGCCAGCAGGAAGTGGTTGTCCCCGCCGCATACTGATTCTACTTGCTTTGTCTCTGTAAGAAATCGGTACCTACATACCTGGAGACATCTACAAACATACCTATTTATCAATTTTCTTTTTAAAATGGACGTTTAGTAGATTTTTGGTGTTTAATTAGCGAGCAACTCACTTTGGGAATCACAGGTATTTCGATTTAGGAAGAAATTATGTCATTTATCAAAGTGAGCCTAATTCTTCAAAGCATAAAGCTCCTAAAGCTCCTAATGCTCAATTCCTTACAAATTGAATTACTTTGAAACTCAACTCCACACCACCACCCAAAGCATTCTTGTTACGCTTTTAATAAAATTAAGTATTTATCTACCTAAGAACCTACTTGTTTTATGGGCTAGGAAGGTGGGACAATAATAATTAACGAAATAGGCTTTGATTACGTAATCATTGGGTAAAGAAATGTAATATATCCTTGATTTTAGGAACCTTCATGATCATTTTGCGGAGGAAATTAGGAAATGAAAGTATACTGAGAGTCCTAAGAAGCCAATCAGACGGGATCCCGACTCGCCTCGATTTATAATTTTCAAATTCATTAAAATATCAAATTTAATCTACAACTGCCATATTCAATTGTTTAATCACCACTATATACACTGTATACTTATTATAGCCATCTATTTACCTACCTAATATCGCAAATGATATGCACTGCTTTCATGGAACGCTGTATGTTACTCATCAATATGACAATGACAAAAAAAATGACAATTGTTAACAGGTACTCGAGAAGTGTCAACACGAATAGTTTCGCACCATTCTCGCTAGTTGGGGAGTCCGCGACCTTACCGGAATACAAAGACAGGCGGCTCCTTATGCAAGGCGACACATGTGCGGTCAGCGACTCCCGGCGCGGCCTCTGTCGCCCCTCCGCGCCCTCCGCGCCCTCTGCCTCCAGGCCACGTGCGCCCGTGCGCCTGCGACGCGCATACTTACCGTGAAAATGGATTTCCACGAACTTACCGGAACTTGATACGCTGCGCTGTCTGTTGAAAACATGTTTATCGAATTTTATTCAAAATAAAAAGCAAGTATATTTTAATGTAGAATATCAAAACAAAATAATAAATTATTAGAATTATAGGGTGTAAATATCTCTATTGGTTTAAAAATTTGTTTATGTAGACAGTTTTGTGGTTTCCTTACTAAGCAGAGCTTTAGCTTAGGATCAAATGACCGTGTGTAAAGAATGTCCCAGGATATTTTATAATACGAAAAGATCTTGTTTTTATATACGCAGGCCTCAGTGAGAGGATGTGAGATCATAGTATAAAATATCCGAGACGTTCCTTTGAGTCGTCATTCATAAGAGCTTTTAAGATTACGCATGAGGAATTACGTGCTAAGGAGAGTTTCCTTCAGAATAGAGACATGATATAGACAACATAAAATACAGGGAGAAATATGTCTGATCATCGTCAGTGACTCGGTGAAGTCATACAATAAAAAAGAAAATAAAATGGAACCTAGAAAGACATGGAGGAAGAGGGAGACCAGAAAATAAACATCGCGTCAAATAGGTTCAGGAAGTAGCAAATAACAGAATAAGTAAAGCCACACCGAGAAGAGCAAGACAAAAATTAAATATGGGTTCGAATAGTTTGCTACTTTCATTTAGGAATTGTATATAACTTGCAATATCATTAAAACAGACTATTGGACGGAAACGAATCGGATTAAACTAAAGCAGCTTTCATTTCTGGTGTAATAGGACGTAGGGCTCATGGGCTTGTCTCCAACTCAGTTGAGTAACTACAGGAGGCGCAAACGCAATAAGCACTTGATGTAACCACAAACGCCGCAACCTTTCCGCTGACGCAATACCCAGCTGGTCCTACAGACGTTCTAAATAGTGTTAGTCGAGCCAACGCGGAAATAATTACAATATTACATCATATTAACACCCATTAGTTGCTATTTTATACTTTAAATAAAGATGCACAGTAGCAATCACTCATGCATATATCCGTCACGTCAATGAAATTTATAAGCTGTAAAAAAGCTTAAAGCGAAGATAGGATGAAGCTTGAGTTCGTTTTGTAGTTAAGTAAAATATATTGAAATTATATTGTAAGAAATACCCGTTGACGGGCCAGTTGGCTTGGTGAATAGACTGCCACCTGACAGTCGCGGGTTTGAATCCCAACCAGGACAAACATTTGAGCATGTGTGTAACACAGAACAGACACATGTATTTTGAAGAAAAAAGGAGTAACTGTGTGTAGTACATCTCGTAGTTTTCTAGTTTTCATAGTACAAGTTCTGCTTAGTTTGAGATCAGATAACCCGAAGAAGTGAAATGTCCCAGGACTTTTATTAGTCTCAGTGGTTGATAGATAATACCTACATCGAAAGCTTTACATTTAAATTGAACAAAATAAAATATATATGACGTACAGAAATAAATTTCCTTTATACACTACCTAGAACAACAATCACTTCGCCCTGGCTATCAATATAATATTTTTATTCCGTTCACAAACCATTGACACTTAAAATGCTGAAAGCTCGTACATCGAAGCGATTCTTGATGCGGGCGACGTTGGTCATTATTTAAAAACAAAACACACTCGTTGACATAATCGTACCTCCATATTGGGCAAAAATACATTGTTTGGTGTGTCCATGAACAATAGAGTTAACAGTAAAGCTGCTTCTTATTCCGCTCGGACACGGACGCGAGGGACCGGTTGGAGTCTGTAAATTCCGTACATTGTAATTCAGATTGGATGTTGAAACGCACGAGTCGGCATGCGGCTACGCGGATACATATAATAATATATTAGAACGCACCAAGAGCTTTATTTCAAAATTTTGTACATAGGTTTTACTATTTAACATAAAACTGCGAACAAAAGAATTAAGTAAAAAAACAGATTTCCTAAAATACCTTTTAATAGAAAGAAATGCAAAATTTATTGCAACTACTACCGTATTATATGTCTATATGCAAATGCATATATTGAAAAAAACCTGAATAAGTTAGAGACGATAAATGTCTTCTAGGAAGCATCGTCGTTAGTAGGTATCTTCCGCATCTCCACCCACTTTATTAATCAATAAACGTCTCGCGGCCAGTAAAAGTTCGGCATTTATAGACTGGCCGTATAAAACACATAAATCCAAGCCAAAAGAATGGCGATCCCTGTCCAACATCACAGACACAGATTTCAAAGGCACATCGTTTTTCATTGGATCCATAAAATCAGGTGTTTATGGGATATTGTCACTTTAACATTTTTTTATTGGCCCTTTCCTTAGCCTAATATGAATGTTTAGCAACAAAATTAGGTCACAACCATAAATATCTTTACGAACAGAATATAATAAAAACTATACGGAATACTTACCATTTTTTTTAAAATCCTATGGCATATTTACAAATCGCAAAAAGCTTTAATAATTTTTTAACAAAGAAGCAGTGAATGATTATTCAGTCAAAACATTTCCAAAGTTCATACAAGGCGCGAATTGTTATTGTTTAGCTACCTACGACGAATTCAGTGAAATTGGAGAGCAAAAAACCTTCTGGTAACCAACACAATAATGCCTCTGCTTTTTGATTGCCGACACGTATCATATTTTAATGTTTGACAATCGCATCAATTCCATCATGAATCGACAATATTGCACATAAGTGCCGAATCTTCAGTTTTGTTATCAAACAATCAAAACATAGCTCGAGTTCTTTTGTCACTATCAACGGATGCCGAACAATTGTCAAGGCTTTTGTGTTACGCCGACGAACGGAAAAAAAAGTTTCATATTATGACACATTTACTTTGTGACGCCGCTTTTTGAGTTTTTCCCTCGAATAAAAAAAGCAATTGTATGTATTTGATTTTCCGCATTGGTTTTGTACTTACCTAAGGGTGCTTTGGGTACGATAAGTACTTAACTACGTAGGAGAGTGCCCTTTGTACACTTCTTCTGTTTGTTTTTAAGTCAATTGACTATGACATCTCCTTAAAACGCTTAGTATCTCTTCTTTAATCTCTACTCTAAATCGTATAAAATAAGGTCCATTTTCATTCTTTTTGCTTGTGTGATTAGTTCTTTTCAACTACCAATAGATTTGATCCGGTTTTTACTATCACTTGAGAAATTCTTCCGGAAAGATCAAGCGTAAAATACACTTCCAAGAATTATGAATACTCTATGACCTAATTAATGTAAGATTATTCAATTCCATGAAAATCAGTTCATTTGTCAATGTTTTAACGAAATAATAAAGGACATTTTTATGGCGGTCTCATAGGGTACATACCAGCATTCCAAAATTGTAGGTCTACGAAAGATCTATAAAAAGTTGGACATAGAATATGGAAGAGTTCTTTGTAAAGTCATTTTAGTCCTTAGTCATAGTGCATTGATAGGCAATTATTTTCCAAATAAACATTTTAGTTACTTACATTATGCAATAAATTTACATCGAAATAGCCCTGTTCATCAGCGTGCGTGCGTACGTATATATACGTAATAACGTAAGTATAATATACGTACGTAATATCATTAAGCCGAAAATTATTTTCCACCAAATAATTCCAAGCCATCGCATGAAAATCTGTAAATTTAATATGGCAAGAGCGTTCTCGTTAGTGATAACAATCTCTCATAAAGGCTAAGGATTTTTCCAAAAAAAAAAACAACATTTCAGCACAAAATTTTTGCATTAAAAATTTATTTGAGCTTAGTTTAGTTATACCTTTATTTACCCCTACTAGGGTAGAATTTTCAAAATTCTAACACTAGTTTTATTAATTGTATTCAAGAACATTCATAAAAAGTTTCAAGTAAGTAATTCTGAACATAAACATTTTTTCCTCCTCGAACTTTAACTCATTTAAAATTACGATAAAACCTGATATACGACACTTATTCCGAAGAGAGATATTCGAAATAGTATACAAATCACGTCGGGGTCCCCACTGAAGAGGGACGGTCGTAATAATAATCCAACCGATCTCTTTCATAATTATTATTGTATTCATATTCCATAAAGGGCACAGTATGCGAATGACAGTTGTAACTTAATTCAAAAGCTAAGAAAAAGCGGGTACCGCCTTTTACATGAGATTGTATTGTTCCGTTCTTTACCGGTCTTTCTTCCCTCCGGTGTTGCCACACCTATATCGGTCCAGCGTGAGCTGTCGCGAAAAGGCTTGGCGCTACAATTATTTACATTCCATGTATTTCATTTCAAATATGACAGAATATTAAACAAACTTTCATCCCCTGTTTTATCCTCCTAGGGGACGAATTACGAATAATCCTTTCTTAAATTACGCCCACTGTAGAAAATCAGTATTCATCTAGAATTTTAAACTTAAATATCATCAGCCTAAACGGCTCGTCGTTGATGAGTCAGTCAATCGTAACATTGACTATTATATCCTACACGATGAATTTTTCAAGTAGGCCTGGATACCCAATAGGAATAGGGAAAAATACACGATGGAGTCTCGGGCCCGATTTCAATGGTGACAACATTTTTATCATTAGATTTATGGAGTGTAGAAGTAAAGGAGGACCATCAAAGTGTACTAAAAAGTGTCCGTTGAAAGGGAACAAATTAAGGTGGCGCAACTGTAGCAACTGGAAGAATTTTAAATAGAGCGCCACAATAAAGAGTTAGGGGATACAAAATTAATAAAAAGGAAAGAAACATTTCCGTTTTGTTACAGCGCATTTTTTTTAATTATTATAATAATAGGTTGGGAAAAAAGTACCTTCGCATTTTTTAAGAAAATTCAAAACATTTTTAATATGGTTTATTTATACTTAACTAATCTATGTAGGTACCATTTTGTTCGATAACTTGTTGCCATCTTGTAGGTAGGGACATGATTCCATTGCTATAGAAATTTTGGGACTTCTGATCAAAATACTGCGACAAGTGGTTTTGACAGTCCTCTCGTGATGTTAACCTGACACTGCCTATAGAATTCTGAAGAGACCGAAACAGGTGGAAATCTGAAGGTGCAAGGTCAGGACTATACGGCGGATGCATTAATACCTCCCAGCCAAACTCTCTTAATTTTTGCTGAGTGGCTAAAGATGTGTGAGGTCTAGCGTTATCATGATGAAAAACCACACCCCTTCTGTTGATTAATTTCGCCCCTTTCTCTCAACTTCTTGCTTTAATCGCATCAGTTGTTCGCAGTAGAGTTCAGAATCGATGGTCCTGCCTGGTGGTAACAGCTCATAATGAATAATGCCCTTCCAACCCCACCACACACACAGCATCACCTTGTTGCGAGTTAACCCGGGTTTCGCCACAGTCTGTGAAGCCTGACCTGCCTTTGACCACGACCTTTTTCGCACGTTCTTGTCGTACGTGATACACTTTTCATCACCAGTTATCAGCTTCTTCAAAAATGGTTCGGTTTCATGACGTCGTAAAATTGATTTGACATCAAAATTTCCGGATTGAAAACGCTTAAACCAAATTTGTGCTACTCTCACAGACACTGCACTAGGTCCATAAACATCGCAATTTTTTTTCGCGGCTTGCGTTGCATTTTACCTTTTTTGTAGTAAAATTTTAAAATGTATCGAATTTCTTCATTAGATTCACTCATCTTGGCGGTACGAAAAACAAATGCAAATCACACATTTTCCTAATTTGAATTTGGAATTTTGTTCTTTAAAATTTAAACTTTCAATGATACCAAAACCAGCCAGATACAAATAGTATAGCCAAAGAGATTATATTACAAGTTCATACATACTAAAAAGCGAAAAGACTTTTTCCCCAACCTAATATATGGACAAACATGAGTATGGAATAAAATTATACAGTGTTTTTAAGTACCTCAATTAATTGTAAATAGCAAATAGAAAATAGTATTTAAGAATTACCGGAAACCAACCCAGCATTTCCACTTGCTACACTAGCGCTATTTCGGTGAGAATTCGAAAACTAATTTGCTGTTTACAAGTGGACACTTTTTCGACTAATCCCCCATACAAGATGGTCCTCCTTTACTTCTACACTCCATGATTGGATTTATTTAAAATCAATATTCCTTTCCAGGAATCGAACCTGCTGATTTTTGAAAAAATAAATAATATGAGAAAGTATCATTTTTGTGATTATTTAAATAAAACATGCCTGCGGTTTACCATAAGACAGGCTCTCAACTTAGTGGTTCATTGACATAATACATGCTTCTTTCAATTCAGTGCGATTCAAAATTTACTTTTAACTTATTCCTTTTCTTATAATAATTACTATTTATACTTATTTATAAATGGTACAGAATTTTAAACATGTTGTATGTAGCCTTTAAATAAATTATGAAAAAAACAAACCCAATAATAAACCATATCATTTAAATTTCGAACGTAACAATATGAAAAAAAGTTACGTTACAACTTTTCGTTTGAATTTTTTACGTCTAGCCCCCTTTCACAACGCGCGATAAGGAACTTCGTTCCAAAAATGTATTAATAGACCATCCGATAGTGTCGCTAGTAAGGATCCAATTTTGGGAAATGGGAAGTAAGCTTAAGATAGGCAGTTTTATTTATCATCAAAATCGGATCCTTTTTAGCTGATATCACCGGTCACTTAGAAAAATCGGTACTTGTTAACAATATTGATTGACGTGAATTTACGGCTGATAATTACGGCGAATAATTTTTTATACTCTTTTTTACCACCAGTTTGGGTGTTTGAGGATATCGATTACAATGTCTTAATTATTGTTGATAGATGCATGCCACGTGATATTTTTCTAGGAGGTATAATATCTAAACCATTTTGACCACTATTTTACTAAAACCAGACTTTGTTGCGGATTACTGATATGGTGAAAGGTGTAATGATTGTGTTAGTTTACGTAATTTAAACATAAAACTTACCTTTTCGATGATAAGTGATTAAGTACCTACTAAAAAGGATATGGTTGCCATACATAGATTAAACCTAAGAAAAAGTCGAACTGTAAGAAATATAAGTGTCAAAGAAGAAGAATGTCAGTGTCAGATGTCACTGTCGGTTACTTGTCAAAGTCAAACTGGCTGGGCTTGCTTGCTTTTATTTATCGTCACTGTTTTTGATTAAATTAATAATTTAATGAATATTTTGGTTAATAAATGTTTCAAAACTGGCTAATACCGAAAGATAAAATGCAGAGTACCATTAAAGAACTGCTTGATGCTTTAGGGTAGGCAGTGGTCCCCAGGCACCAAAAATCGCCGTAAATTTTGAATTCTTGGCTTGAAATGGTTCCTATAGAATCTAATGTGAATTTTATTAAATTTTAGCTGTAATTTAGAAGCGGATACGGTTCTAGACTACATTCAGAACGATCCAAATTATGGGAATAGTAATCTTTCCACGAAACAAGTGAATGAATACGCACAAAGATTGGCGCTAAAGGCTTATAACGCTAAGATATTTTTGAAAAAATACGAGGATTTGAAGAACAAAAAGTTAGTCTTTCGAATAAAATTATACCTAACTGATTCCTGTTTAATAATTTATGCAATTTTATTAAACATTGGTGATTTTTTTTCCAGCACTGATCATTTGTCTGACATTATTGCATTATTTTACAAGCTAGTGTGTGATGAAAAAAGGTCTAAAATCAACAAACCAAAAATATCACCTAAGCCCATTCTGGGAGATAATAAACACCAGATTACCAAAGAAGACCTTCCTCAGGTAAACTTTAGTTTTTGTTTACCATGTTATTATCCATTGCCACCATGTTTGAATGAAATCCTATTGAAAGTGTACAATATTAATTTACTTAAATTAATTTCAGATTAAGGACAAATTACTGAAAGCTGTTGATGAGAGCAAAAAGCTTGTAATGAAATCATTTGAGGAGAAAGAAACAAAACTGAAACCAAACTGGTACAGCAGCTTGGACCTTCCAAACTGGCAGAAGGACCATCCAGCTATGTCCTGGGACTTCCCTAAAGAACCGTTACCTATCATAGCTTCTTTAGGTAATATTATTTATGCCTACTACTTAGAAAATTAAAGGAATAAAAACCTGATAGTATGTGGTCACTACTGCAAATAGACATTGCAATATCCGGGGCATTCGCAATGCATTGTCTTTTTGTTGAAGTTCTCAAGTCTCATGTGCATAATGTCACTAGTCCCTTTACCTTTCTAACTGAAACACAGTACAGTGCACTTACACTTAATGGCTGAAATTGGCAGTTATTATGGTACTAAAAGATCTACTCTTAGCCTGCTTCTGGACAACCTTAACAAGGTTATTCCAGCCACTCGTGGGCATTGATGACCTTTTAGAATGGGTGCCTATGACTTATACTGCTTTACTTTGTCTCTTGAACTGTCTGTTACTAATGAGGTCACAATCAAATTTAAAAGCAAAATAAAAAATGTTTCTTAGTTGTCAAAATGAGCTTATTTCATGCTATTCAAATAAGTTTTCTCTATTGATCCCTTTGGTTAATTAGAATGATGTAGATGAAACTTATTATAAAGGTATAGGGTACATTTTTCTATGACATGCTTAGCTTTAGCAATAACCACAGTTTTTCTTGTTGACTCAAATTAAGAGATTTGCCATATCCTACTAATATTATAAATCCGAAAGTTTGTTATGTATGGGTTTGTTACTCTTTCACCCAAAAAGTACCAAATGGATTTGGATTTGGCTGAAACTTGGCAAATTTTTAGAAAATGCCCTGGAATAACACATAGGATACTTTTTGTGCCGAGAAATGTCATATAGTTCAGGAATGCAGGTGAAGCCATGGCGAACAGCTATTAATACATATTTTAAATATTTACAGTTGGAGTACCAATAGCCTCACAAGAGAATATCATCATTGATGAGCTACTTTATGTGTTTTCTGGTGTTCCGGGTAATTATATTGTTCATCAAACTGTCAAGGACACCTTTGATGCCAGGAATTTTCTGATTTCTGAAGATCTGGATGATGCCCTGAAGCAAATCGTTCAACAAATGTTACCCCTCGCATCAAACTACTCTATAGTGAGGCGGTTTATTGAAAACTGTAACATGTGGTCTGGTCAAGTACTACATGCACTAGTTGCAGCAATTGAAATACTTCTAAAAGATTACTATGTGAGTATTCAACCCTTTAACCTTTTGTACGCCATGCCATAACGGCATCTACATGTCCTGTACGCCAAGCCCGATTATCGATATAAATACCTGTATTAATAAAACACTTAAAAGTAATGACCTGTCAAGTATAGACGACAATAACGCACAAGGCACGCTTGCGCATGTCGAGTATAGCTGGCATTTGCATTCAAAATGTTAAGTTCTAAATATGTGATAATTATTCCTGCAAATACCAGTTTCAAAAACAAACAATGATTTTTATTAATACATGGAATAAGTAGTAGAGCTCTTAGTGCAGTTCGTCCGGGGAAGTAGTACCACCTTACCCATTCCTGCCGTGAAGCAGTAATGCACTTGTATTACTGTACTTGGTTAGGAAGGTAAGGGGGCCGGTGAAATTACAGGCACATGAGACTAAACTTCACGTCTCAGGGTCGACAACGCATTGGCGATGCCCCTAGTGTCGCAAATGTCCATAGGCGGCGGTGACCACTTACCATCAGGTGGACGGTCCGCTTGTTTGTCGGCCCATGTGGTATAAAAAAAATAATAATACTTAATGTATTGAAGTTGACTATTTACCTAAAATAAATTAATTTTATATTTCAGACAATGATTGCCCAGTTGGAGACTGAACACATGTCTGCTAACTTAACTTTACAGAAGTTGTGGTATTTTGTCTTGCCTACTATGCACACAATGCAAGTTCTTGCTGCCATAGTTACTAATATTGGAAAGGTATTTATATAAGATTTATTTTACTTAATTAGCCTTGTTATAAAATTACAGTTCTATGTATGGTGCTAAAGTTACATGCTTACTATCTCCTGCAATATGTCCATGTTATCAGGGTAAATTTGGCAAAGCCATTTATCACCCATTCTGCTAGATTTCAACATTAAATAATAATTACCCTGAGGTATCGTTTACGCATATTTTAAGGCCCTGTTCCCTTCTTGACTATATTCTTGCTTTTGTTTGCGTAATTCAGGTTATATTTATTTATATCATTTAGTTTGTTTTTGTATTTAATTGATGGAGGGTAGTAGTCGATCCAATAAATACAGCTGGAAAAAGCTGGATGCATACGGCCATAGACAGAGAAAGGTGGAAAAAAATGGAGGAGGCTTTTACCCTTAGGGGGGCCACATAACAAAGCAAAAAACTTATAATTTAAATATATGTATAACTCTTGTAAGAATTGTAGCAAGTAAGAAGTGGAAAAATAAAGCTTTAATAATAATAATAATCGTTTACGCATGGCCATCAGACTCAAACTAAACAGATCTTTTGCTATGGAAACCACATAATTTATATCACATAATATACTACTTTTTTTCTAATGACACACATTACATAGACATATAAAACAGATATGTCATGCACGTTTCTGGGTAGGAACGAACCTACACGTATTGATAAATATTACACCATAAATTATACAATATTCAGTTGAAATATTATTTGTGACACATCCATCTGATGCAGCATAATACAACTATTGACTATTTCTTTATAAGAGGATCTGTAGACTATGGTGATTAGATTCATATGAAACATATTTTCCATTTTCAAAAATACCTTTTTGTAATAAATTACTTGCAGAGCGAACTTCGGGGAGGTGCAGTGTTAACCGTTCTACATGACAAAACTAGCACATTGATGGGTGATGCGAGAGCTCAAGAGATTTCGTTATTCCTAACTGAGCGTGCTTGCCGACCTTACCTGTCCATATTAGACCAGTGGATACATAAGGGCACTATTGTTGACCCGTTCCAGGTAATAAGTTCATTACTATGCTAGAATTTCTAGCCTTCTTTATTTCTAGCCTGGGGCCATCCATAAATTAGGTCACACGTTAAGGGGGAGGGATGGGGTCGACGAAGTGTGACATTGTGTGACAAGGGGGTGGGAGGGGTCCTAAATTTCGTAACGTCACATTCAAAATTGTAGAGTCTCACAAATGTGACCAGCTGTGACAAGGACGGGGGGAGGGGCAAAAAATCATGAAATTCGTGTGACGTAACTTATGGATGACCCCCTGGAAGAAATACTTTATAAAGCTCTTTACACTTAAGAGTGATACCGAGATCAGATCGTGTTCTATGCTTGACCAGAAAAGTAATTTAATGAAGAATGTATAAATTTATGCCCGACACATTATGCCATTTTCCAGAATACCTAGTAAGGTAAGGTATTCTGAAAATAATAAGTATATTATTTTCACTTTTTAGTGAGTTGTTGCATATGTGTTTAATAGTTGAGTTAAAGCAATAAATTTGTATTGGACCAAATTCACACTAACCCAAAAAAATCTAAAATATAAGCTGTTTACAAGACAGTTCATATAGCTCCTAAATAAAAATATGGAGCAATTCCTAATATCAATGTTTATGTAAAATGTTTTAGGAATTTATGATAGAAGACAATGAACTTATAAACAAGGAAGAGCTTCCAGTGGATTATTCAGCTGACTATTGGGAGAAGAGATACAGCATACAACGGGACAGAGTGCCAAAGTTCCTTGATAAGTTTACTGATATCATACTCAGAACTGGAAAGTATTTGAATGTTATAAGTCAATGTGGTAAGTAAAATTATTATTATTATATTACTTGTTGTAATTTCTTGTCTCAGGAGTACACTGTAAAACAAATCATGAAAGTTCAGGTAGCAAAGAGAAGTACCTATTTTATTGTAACATTTAAAAAACCAACCTTTATAATAATCTATTATAAAGGTTCTTTGATCACATTAAATTAATCACGATCTCATCTTTCGATGTCATTCTGACAACAACGCACTGAGCCGAGGTCCTAGCCCCACTGGGGGTACCATCAGAGGTGTGCCAGGTCCATAAAAAAGCTAATGGTATTGATAGGAATCTCCCTTTAGAATATACTAGTTGATGCAGTCGTTAATTTTCAACCGGATGATAGAAGCCAGCCAGTATATCGTAAACCTTTCCTTCAGTAACGTAAAGCTCACTATAGGATTCGAACCTAATACGACGTCATTATCACAGCTTACTTATCCTATTTTAATCATCAGGTGCTGAGTATGATTCAGAGTTTAATGTTTGCGTGATGATGATGTATCCTTCCTCCATTGATCTATTTTATCTGACATCTAGACCATCGCTCCATTTTTTATTATGTATATTTAAATAAGCACAAATATTTACAGGAAAATCAATCACGAAAACGAATACGGAAGAAATAAAATATTCACTCAGAGAACAAAACTATGGTGCTATTATTCAAAAAGCATATGCTTTTGCAAGTAAATCACTTTTAGAACTGTTATTGAAGGAATACGATCTGATGGGCAGACTAAAGTCTGTTAAGAACTACTTTTTGATGAGTCAAGGAGATTTTATAGTTCAGTTTATGGATGCTACTGAGCAAGAGCTTTCCAAAAAGATTGATGATATTATACCTTCAAAATTGGAGTCGCTTTTGGGACTATGTTTGAGGTGATGTTTTTATTTTACTTTTATATATTACCAACGTTCCTGAGGGATGTTACCTTTTCCCGGGATAAATAGTAGTCTAAGTTACCCCTTATAGCATCAGCTATCTGCCGGTGATAGTCCCGTCAAATCGGTCCATCTGTATCGGAGATTATCCGGAACAAACGGACAGACAGACAACAATTTAAAATATTGTTTTTTTGTTATAAGTATCGTATATACTTTTATATGAATGTTGTAAAATGCTGTTATACAGACAGACTTCAATTTTATTTGTTTGTATATAATTGTAAATAATTATCGACCTAAAATATATACCATAATTGCGTACAAGGATTTACATGAAATTATAAAAAATACATACCGATTTCTCATTCAAAAATTTTCCTATCATTTTCTATTCTAGGCTCTCTGCTGCCAGTCACGATCCATACAATGAAGATATGAGAGTGGAACTACTACCCTATGATTTGCAGTTCCAAATGTTTAAGATTTTGTCTATTGAAACAGAAGATGAGAAAGGTAAATAATTTGCGTTTGAAGTACACTATTTTTGTTATTATATATTTTTTTATTAATTCCTAGAAATAAAGTTTTCAAATGCTCCTACTAGTCAAGTACTCGGATGGTGATAGCATCAAAAACTCCTTTTTATATATTTGACGGGCTAGTTGGCTTGGTGGTAAGAGACCCTGTCAGCCAAACCGAAGGTCGCGGGTTCGATTCCCACCCAGGACAAACATTTGTGTGCATGAACATGTCTGTTTGTTCCGGTTTGTCTGGGTGTAAATATCTATATAAGTATGTATTTAAAAAAAGAAGTATGAGTAGTATATCAGTTACCTGGTAGCCATACTACAAGCAGTACACTCTGCTTATCTTGGGATCAGGTAACCATGTGTGAAGAATGTCTTGGGATATTTATATAGCTTCAGCTTTTATATTATAACACCTCTATAATTTTATCCATACAAGTCCTTTAAGACCAATCGACGGCTAATTGGCGTGGCCTTACGGAAATCCATTATATGACTACACAAAAACAAATATCTAGCTGAAAACTAATTACTAATTCCGCTGAATCTCTTTCTCTGTCAAGTCACAAACAAGGAAACTCAATAGGAAATCGACACGTGTTGTTTCGCTTCAACACGAAACATCATCAGGACGTAATAGACCCGCTGTCACCGAATCGTGGAACTAGCACCGCAGACGTGCTACCTCGTAGACCGCCGAAAGATTCTTTCTACTAGATATTTGTTTTTTGTATAATTTCACACAAGTTTGATGAAATTTAACTACATATGTAAAAATCATTTTTAATTAATAATACAATTAACATTTACATTATTTAAAGCATAATATGTCTTTTATTTTAATGACATTACAGAATACAAACAAAATAAGGACTGTCCACCACTGACGGGTATAGAGACATTCTCATTTGGCATGGAGGTGAAATGGCCCGTGTCTCTTATCCTCAATCACAAAGCCATCGCTTGCTACCAGATGATTTTCAGACATTTGTTTTACTGCAAACATGTGGAGAGGCTGCTTTGCAGGTCTTTATATTTTGTAAATCATTTATTAAAATAGTTTTAAAGTATGTATATTATAAGATAGGATGTGTGCTCAGTGATGTGTAAACTTATTTACCTTGCGCAAAACCAATAAGTGACACAAAGAAGATTGCAAGTTCATATCCTGGAATAACTAACTATGTGCAGCTGCTAGAGTTCGATGGTGGTTCAATAGATGACAGATTTTAATTTAGTTCAACCTTACTAATTCAATCAAGTGGTTTACACTTTACATGTCCAACTCAAGGTCAGTATCATCATCAATATCTCAGCATTTTCGTACCCACTCCAGGAAAACTAGCCAAAGCTCTACAATACACCAAGTCTAAATCCATTAAAAAGATGCGGATTTAGCTATGAAAACACACAACTTTTCCATCACAAATATGTGTAAAATAAAAGAAGAATCATTAAAATCGCTTCGCCCAGTCGAAAGTTATGAGGTAACAAACATTAAAAAAAAATACTGACGAATTGATAACCTCCTCCTTTTTTGAAGTCGGTAAAAAATAGAGAAGTTTGATTGTTTTGTTATGAGCATAAAAGAGTTTTCTTTGAAATTGGAAAATGTTGTGGGGACATGATATATTAACCGATATCAAATAAGATAAGAAGAGAAAATCTTTTAATAAGTGGTCAATAAAAGCATTCCCAAAGAGGGTTTCCGCCATCTTTCTAAATTGCCCCAAATGATTAGGAACTGGGCAAGCAGATTATGTTATCTAAGTTATCTGATATAGGGTGTGGCTGTACAACAAGGTGGTGAAGCGATTCTCGGAAGCGCGTCTGTACGCGGACGCATTCGCGCTACGCCAGCGCATGCTGAGCTGCGTGCAGCACCTGCAGTACTACATGTGCGTCGAAGTCATCGAGCCTTCCTGGTGCCAACTCATACACAGCCTCGATAAGGTTAGTCACTAAACCAATATTTTCTTATATATATATATTTTTTTTTTTTTTTAGGATACACAATACAAATTACAACCAAAAGGTAACCACATAATCAGTAATAATACATTTAGAGCTGTGTTGTAACTCAAAACATATGTATACAGAAAAACAAAACTAGAAGATGTTATGAAAGTGCAACTGAGCACTCCCAAATAACAATATAGATAAAAATCTAACCTATATACTAGATTTAAAACGAAAATTGAAAAATTACTCGCCTTTACCCATTTTCTTCGATAATTTAAGTATTCGGTCGATATTGGAGTTAGAGGTCCTTCCTGAGGTGTGTGAAGCGTGTGCCAGGCTAAGAAGAGATTTCATGGGGAACAAGGTATTTACGCCTGTGTCTGAACTTGGGATATTTTTCGAAATTCGTCAACACGATGTGCTGGTTTTCTTAATTCTCGCTTGTCAGTATCAGTCGAGGATTGCTGTCGCACACGTTACTCTCAACATTTTATAATAGTATTCTAATTTACTAACTACCGACATAAATAGTCATAAAATCAAAGTAAATTTTAGACTATATTTATTCGTATTTTGTACGTATCATATCAATTGTTACTGGAAATAATATTTGAAATGAAAATATTTTCCATAAAATATTATAATATATTCCAGACAAGCGTTCAGACAACTTCATCCCAATCTCATATGTATCATCAGCATCGCCATACAGTTAAAAATAATCAAAATTATTTGATCTTTTACATGTTTCGTAAAATGTTATTTGTGACATTAGTTATCGGCATAATTTTGGTTCCATACAACTTACCTTTTTAACCTTTAATTTACTGAAAATAAACTTATTTAAAAGTTATTGAAAATTTGGCTTCATCGTTAATTTATCGTACCTATTTGAAAGAGTGAAAATGACACAACACAGATATTTAAAATATTTTGTTTTTAATGAATATAATTAATCTTATTCTATAAACAGGCAGTACTAACATGGGAGTGCCAAAATAAAATTAATAATAATTTTAGTTTCTAAAAAAATGCATTCGAAGCTATAAATTAATATTATTCTTACATACAAAGAAACAAAATTAAAATACACAAATACAAATAAGTTTAAAAAATATTAAAGCATAAAGCAAATGGAATTAATACGGAACAATACTGAAAATGGATTGCTTAACATATATAATTAATTTCGATACGATTCTAGCGTATGTAACACCTTTTTCAAGGTTGTTTCAAGGCTTTCAATTTTTGTTTCATATTTTGACAATGTATCTTTAATTTCATCAAATTCTGTTACATTTATCTTTTTGCTGATAACAATCTTAGCATTTTTCACAATTTTGCGTTCTAGCCTATAATTTTGACAGCGTTCAAAACAGCAGCCACCGCCTTCGACATCGTCATAGTCATCACCAATCTTCATATGTGGTTCCGCGTGAGGGATCTCTATTTTATTATCTTGGTTCGGTTTAACAATTATCCTGTATTTAGGCAAAAAGTGCGGAAATAAACTTATACGTTTGGCGAATGGTTTTATGCAAAATGTTTCTGGTTTAATTATATTCATATTCAGCATGTTTGTTGGTAACCATGACCAGCATTTGGATGGTTTTCCATAGACTTTCGCGTTCCCTATGAGGACACTCTCGAAATACGATATAAGTTTTACTCTTGTGATATGTCCCACTAGTTCGGCGTCTGCCCTGATCTCTTGAGTATCGCTAACTGCTAAGCCATTAAGCAGATTAAAAAGCACAATTGGTACCATAAAAACAAACACAATAAATATTATGTGGCTTGTTACTGGGAACGTACTGAACTTAATTGATCCGGCATCAAACTCGCCTGTTAACATTACTATAGTTTTGAACAACGACCTGCCAGGATCTTCGAAAAAGTCTTCTTCTTCCTCGTCTTCTTTGCCTGTGTTATTAGGGTTAGGCGGTGTTTGATCCTCTTCTATTTCTCGTCGGAACAAAGTATAAAAACTCAAGGCGAATGCAATAATTAAAATGCAATACCAAAGAAGGAATTTAAAGAAATTCCATGAAACAGTCTTCAGCATTACTATGTTCGTTGATAATGTAGGAAATTGACCAATAAGCAGTACTAATTCTGCTGAAGACAATAAAATAGCGACTGCAGACAGTTGTTGTTTTGTAGACTCTTGCGCAGAGTCGTAACAAACAATCCAAGCGGTGACAAATATCAACGCTATTTCCATCCAGTTCTCAATACTCTGTAAATACCTCGTCGGTGAAACTAGTAGTTGAAACAACTCTCGAATTATGAGAAGAATTAAACCAATTATCGCTCCAACGTGAGTGACGACATTTAGAGCTTCAATTGAATCAGATTGTTTCTTTTCAACACCGTAACCCAATATTATATACAGGATTAAACATAGCCATAGGAGTGAGTAAAACGTAATATTAGCATAGAAAAGACAACTTATACGTTGCCACTTCAGATACAGAAAACTGGTGATCACCGGATGTTTTAACAGAGGACGCAATTCTTCGTGTCTTGTCATGTATAGTAAAGCGTCTGTTTCGGGCGCTAAAATTGCTTCAAATTCTTTGACGTTATTGTTAGAATTATCCATCAGAGGTATTTTACATTGTTCGTTCTCAAGTGAATTATTTGGATAAACTAGAAAACTGTATTTCATATGAATTTCGTAATCGTCATCGCTAGGTCGTTCGCCGTTTGTCGTAATGCATTCGTCCAAATATGTTTCCAGTGTTTTGGCATTGATGTCTGCTAATGGAGGCTCATCAAATTTGTTTCGTAAACCTACACAAGCCCCGTGTCGGAGAAGCTCCAAAACAATTTCATTATCACCGTTCCTAGCAGCATAATGCAAAGCAGTGTTATCTTTTATATCAGCATGATTCACATTTATGTTTATTTTGGAATTTTTAAGTAACAATTCCAAGCATGCATTGAAATCGGCTTTTTGGTTTTTAGAATAAGATCTCATTCCTCTTACGGTAACTTGAAGAAGTGATTCGCCATTCACTGGATCGAATAATGTTGATTCGTTGTCAACGAACATTTTGAGGACTTTTATAAACCCAAATTGACAAGCAATGGCTATGGGTCTACTTGTGTTCCCGGAACAAGTGGCATTGGGATCAGCTCCAGAAAGTAATAATTTTCCTACTACTTTTTCAAAGCCTTTTTCTGTAGCAAGCTGTAACATAGTATTCATTCCATTATTGGCCGCCAATGCTGGGCGGTGATCAGTTTTGTTGACAAGCTTTGTAAATTCGCGAATAAAGTTCTCCTCTTCGTGTCTGCTTAAATAAGAGAACAATTGATCGACGTTAACCGTCTCAGAGTCTTGTGCTGAAGATTCGAATTTTGACAATAAGTGGGGAAAAGCTTCTTTTAAATAATCACGTGCCGTTTTACCTCTTATGTCTTTATAAGTATCTATATCTGTAGGTTCTTTTGCGTAATCTATGATTAATGTAACGACCCTTTCAAGGCCCTGTTTTGCTGCAGAATAAACAGGGGTAACACCCTTTTGATCGGGAGAGTTAGCACTGCATCCAGCCTTCAGAAGCAGTTCAATCATGTCTTCATACAAGGCTAAATCTCGCTCACGATCATCGTCCAAATCTTCTATTTTCTTAATGGCCATCAACAATGAAGTATTCCCTTTTCTTTTAATATTCACATCAATTCTGTCATCTTCTAGCAAAACCTCTAATGCTTCTATGTTTCCATTCTCTACGGCAAAGTGTATAGGAGCCGATGCGTAGGTTTCATTCACATTATTGACTTGGACTTCATGTTGTAGTAATAGCTTCACATATTCTTGTTTATTTGGTTCTGAAACTGCTATTTCTAGGCATGTCTTATAATCTGGATGTTGGTAGACATATTCGAGGTCAACTGCGCCATAGCTGACAAGTTTCTTGAAACGGGGGTAGTCGTTTGCGAAGAGCGCTGTTCTGAGTTCTATCTGCGGGTCCGTGCCGAACAGCGAGCTGCCCCGTGACAGTTGTTTGGGTTTCATCTCGTAATTGTCCCGCGTCATGTCGCAAGCTGTACTAGCATCTGAAAACGAGACATTTTATTCATTACTACGTTCAATTTTCTCATTGAAACTAATTGGTTTGATACTCGGGCGTAGTACTCTAAAATTGGCCGTTACATATTTTTTTTTAATTGATTTTAATTAAGAATGGGACATCTGGTTTACTTTCACCCAGTTACTGCATGCGGTTCTTATACTTATAGATTAATGATAGTGTTAATTATCTAAGCTGATGTGTTGTGCTTATTGAATTAAAACTGTTAAACGATTTCTTTAACATTCGTGTGAAAGAACCGTGATTGACAGCTGTACTTAACTTTTGTATGAGCTAATCTACTTGTGTATGCTTTGTCTAAAATTTTAATAGCACAATCCTATTATATACATCGTTCTCATTAATTGTTAAAATAGAAATATTAATATTCTTTATGTAGGCTTTCAATCTTAAATATTATTCTATAGAAATTTAACAATAATACTGATTTTCATTCATTATTCATTAAATGCCAAGGATTTAAAGACCTTAAGCTATGGAAAATTAATAAAATCTAAATATTGTTAATAAAATAAATAATCATTTCTTTTCGATTAGCTTGTAGTAACTAAGGTACCCAGAAAACTTATACACGACTCATCGAATAATTTTATTCGTCATCGTTTTTAATGAACATACACTACGCAACCAGCTGAAGTTTACTTACATCAGCTGCCTCAGAAACGGGTAATGAAGGGCAATTATTTCAAATTTCTCTCAATGCCATAAAATTAATGCAGCACGCGTGCTTCTGTATCGCACCAGAATCATGTAATTGGAGCGATGTGTATTCTCCTTTATGTTATTCATAATTGTAAAAGGTTATTGTTCCGAAATTGAGCTCTGTGTTAACGGTATACTTACTAAAATAGTTCATCTTTCCCTTTGTCTAACAAGTTTTATAGCTTCCAATTTGTGAGCTTTATTGCTGCGTAATTGCTCTTTGAAGTATCGATGAATCGATCAAATACACCTTGTGTACGTTGTTATTTTACAATTTGCATCCTGAGTACCCGCATGGTAACTTATTTGCTCTACAATCAGAATCAATTCGTTTGTTTATCCATCGTGATGCTCGTATTTTGGTCCATAATCGGTTTAGAATTTTTGTATTTCATTTCTATCTTTAAACTCGTGACACTGAGACTACACTATGGTTTAATTTGCTACGCTTGTCGGACTACATAGGAAAATATTTGTCACCGGATTTGTTCTGTATACACCGTGACTAAACTTTGCCTCGAGACAGCCACTTAATAGATAATCCTATTAAGTGAACTTTAATAACGCCTCAGCTTAATCGTACATCAATGAAACGTACAAAAATGATGAACTGTACAGCAATGAAAATATATCAGTAAGGTTTTTGTTTAACATTTTCGAGCATTGTAGCTTTTGTCGGTGTACTCGTCGTGGCTTGCCGCACGTCCAAAATAAAGATAGAAACTAACAAAAAGCGTTTACACCAAACAATGGCTGTGTTCGCCCATCGGAACGCAATGAGATACTCCATATGCTCGCGAGCAATACGAATTGTAACTACAAACACCACAATATATTGTACATTTCGTTATGTGCCGCTTTCGAGAGATTTGCTATTGTGTTCCGGGCAGTCATCACCTGTTCGGTGCCGAATGTTTGACGTTTAGTACACCATTGATTAATTTGACGACTCGGCCAGACCGGTTTTGGTGGAACTAATGTTTGTTTCTTTATTTTTGGATTGAGAAACGGGATTTTTATTTTCTAATTCGATGGACCGCTAAAATATCAGATAGTGGTATCTACTCAGCAAGGTGCCTATTTCCTACGTTCGTAAGCGGACATGAAACATGTAGTCAAACAAGATATGTCAAATACAATTTTATAGATAAATCCAATCACGAAAGTAAAATATTTTCGATTATCTATAGCATCATGATAAATAACTAGAATATATCTTCCAAACCATTCAGTATTATCTGACTTATCAGCTAGAGACTGCATTCGACAACAATTTAAAGAATGAGCAATAAATCCGACATTTTCTTTAAACTTCGTTTAGATTGTAGATATCTGTTGAGATACCTTTAAGATACCTTTATACTTTTAAATTAATATTGCATAATACTCGACTTCACCCTTGCACCATCCTTGGCATTTGGTTGGCACCCATGAAATTTAAGTGAGTTAGCCATGGGCGTGTTTCATGGCATAAAGTCACCATTGACCTTTTACTACCATTGTTTAATCTACGATTTTATCTGACCCCCGTACAATTAAAGAGCCAAATACCTAGTATTTCTTTGGTTATGCGTAGGTCGATCATTATGGAAACCAATAAAAGAATTGATGTAAGATGTTGTTGTTTCCCTTTGTTGATAGCACGAAGGTTTAGTAGTAGAGCTCTTAGAGCGGAGTACGTCCGGGGAAGTACTACCTTCATACCCATTTCCTCCGTGAAGTACTACATTTGTATTTACTGTGTTTCGGTTAGAAAGGTAAGAGGGTCGGTGAAATTATGGGCACATGAGACTTAACAACTTCACGTCTCAGGGTCGACAACGCACGTCCATGGACGGCGGTGACCACTTACCATCAGGTGGTCTGCCTGTTTGTCAGTACTTGACATAAAAAATGCAATGTACCTTATAACTCAAGGAGTTGACTACTTACTTCAGTTTTTTCAAACTAGCTAGAGGCATATTTAGGATGTAAAAATAATGTATGTACATACTTTAACGTTCTACCTTCATGAAACCGATGTTAAAATAGTGTCGTGACACATATACCTTGACTCACAGACAATAAATACTTTACATTTATCTATCAGTAATCCCCCATCGCCAATATTTGCATATGAACTGTATTTATGCTAAGTGTCAGTGGTTTGATTCATGGGCCACATAAGTGGTATCTGCTGCGGTTGTAGTTTCGTAACATGTATTGTTCAGTTTAAAAATAACAGCGTAACGAATATTATTGTTAATTTTTTAAGTGAAAACTTCTTTAGCGGCTTTGAGCACTTTTCTTGGGATGGGTATAAAATGTTAAACTCGCGTCAGGACACGTGACCTGATCGAAAATTCGTAAAACGATAAAAATGCACAAAGTTAAGGTACAAGTTTTTTTTTTTGTAAAAGAGGAACGAAATCTCTAAATAAGAACGTGACACCTCATGAACGCAAAAAAACAATAGTGGTAAAATAATAATAATGTCCCCAGCGGTTTCCTGGTTTTCCTGAGGAATGTAAAATTTTTCCGAAATAAAGAGTAGCCTAAATCGCCCTTATAACATTAGCTATCTGCGAGTAAAAGTCCCGTCCAAAAATTGGTCTATCCGTTTTAGAATCCATATGGAACATACACATCAATTTGTATTGATATTTATTGCTTGTGTTCGACCATCTCAAAAAGATAATCCGTTCATAGTTCCTACAGAAATGGAAAGTAAAAAGAGTAAAAAAAAAAAGTGACATTGTGAGCATCTGATTTCTTCGAATCATTCGATTAAAGGAAAGTTTTAAATGTATACCGATTACTTTTATAAACATACTAAAAAAACTTAAATTGGTTTAGCAATTAACCGCTTCCGTTGTTTCTCCGTAATATGTTTTTAGTTATATGTTTTATCGGCACGCTACTGATCTCGGGTGCTTCGGTCTAATTGTCGGACACGCCTCTAGCTCTCGGTGAAATTGTTCTGGTAGAGCTTAATTATAATACGAACAAGTTATAAAGGTATAAATTGATTTATCTTGAGCAGATAAGTTTGCTTTATCAAGGTTTTGTTAGATTACTATTACGGTACCCTATTACTGAGCTTACGGTGTATGTCCGTCTGTCACTAAGCCGTATCTCATTAATAAGGGTTACCGCATTTTATCTTTTTTTTTACACTTAAAATATAGTTAAAGACCCTGCACGGAAGCCTCGAGGGCTTATCTGTGTCGGCGTACAAACTATGTTTTGTAATAGAAATAAACGTTAATTATTAAGGCAATAATGTTTTCCCAATGTTATACATGGATATTGTTTGATATAGTTTATAGTTGCAACACCCTCAGGACATAATTAGGGTTTTTTTTAATTATTCATCGGAAGTTAATATTTGATCAAAAATACAAGTAAGTACCTTCGAGCCCAAGTGACTAACGAAAGTATAGTAACTAAATATATCTATAAATAACTTATGACACTTAAATACAATTTATCCAATAAATATGTTCGTGATTTCATTACCATTCATTTATTATTTCATTGTGGTTATGACAAGCGTTTATGGCGTTATTTTGTGGTTGTATTTCTTCCCAAACAGTAGCAATGTTCATTATTCATGCCCACTATTAGGTAAGTATAAAATATAAATTCAAACAATACATACTTTTAAAACTGATTAAATTTATTATTACTAGCTGTCCCCCGCGGTTTCACCCGCGATCGCGAGGTATTTTTTTTTATACCACTTGGGCCGTCAAACTAGCAGACGGTCTACCTGACCGGCGGTGAACACTTACCAGTGTTCACCGCCGACTATGGACATTTGCAACACTAGGAGCATCGCCAATGCGTTGTCGACCCTGAGACGTGAAGTTGTTAAGTCTCATGTGCCTGTAATTTCACCGGCCCCCTTACCTTTCAAAACGAAACACAGTAATACAAGTGCACTACTGCTTCACGGCAGAAATGGGTAAGGTATATAAGCATACCTACATATAAACCTTCCTCCTGAATCATTCTGTCTATTAATGAAAATCAACCGAATCGAAATCCGTTGCATAGTCAATGATGCAAGCGTACAAACTGCGGAAGCGACTTAGTTTTCTAGTATGTAGGGATTATTAAATTGACAGTATCTATTTCTGACTTTGTTGAATCATTCAGCCTTTATTTTTGACTACTTATGAATGACGTAAAGTTAAAGGTAGACTGCGTAGGTGGATATGCAACCTGCAGCTTGTTTACCTTGAACTAAAATGCAAGAACCCGAGCTTAACTTGTATTCCACCATAGTCATGATTGGTCACCGTTCAGAACTTTAATAAAGCTACCTACGAAGTTTTTACGTGAAGATTTTTAAACAAAGCTTTTCTGTGAAAATTTTAGTTCATAATCCTATTATCTTATTGAAATCATAAAGGGGAAAGTTTCGGAGAATGGATGCATGGATGTTTGTGACATTTTCACACAAAAACTAGCGTACAGATTTAATTGAAATTTGGCCGATAGGTAGATAATGTTCTAAAATAACATATACGATACATTTTATCCCGGGAAAAGTAACATGCCCCCGGGAACGCTATTAATTTATATTTCATGGTGACCTATACGTTCCCTCCATGGCCAATTTAAAACATGCGTAGTGTGGTAACTTATAATAACAAATTCATATTTAAATGTAAAACAGGTTTGTGAGATACCAGCACACAAAAACGGTCTTTCGGGTTATTATGAATTTCAACTAGTTTCGAGTTGTTTAATTATGTATATTGAACTTAGCTTTAGTGTGCTCGTATTACGAAATATATACCTAAGTAGCATACCCTTACTCAAGCGCGATATGTTGACCATAAACAATGTTTATGTACAAATATGCATTACCATTAATATTGCTTATGGTTAGATCGTGACTAATAATCTTAGAGAGGAATATCGTATTATTGTTGATGCATCCGTATGTAGGCTGAATAAGCGTAAAGACCAATTCTTTGCTCGTGGCATGCCAATGATCTCAGGCAGTGTTGCTACACATCCGGCACTTGACCAACTAAGTAAAAAGCCTTCCGTTCCGCACACGACACTTCAATTCGTAGACGCGCGTTTCTTTTAACGAGTGATTCCATGCTTTTTGTCAAGTCTGAACTTAATTTGCTTGCCCTTAAAAAGAAACGCGTTGAATATCTCCCCGCTTTCTTCGAAAAAGTATTAAGTAAAAGTATACACACAGGTGCATTATCAAGAAGCTATCTTAGATTAAGAAGGTACAAATGAACACAGAAGCGTTTCTACCTTTAATACTAAGCTAAGCAAACATCTGTAGGTATCTATGTTGAGTCACTGATTGCATCGTATGTACCAAGGATCAAGAATTTGCGATACCACAGAGAAGTGGTAAATGTTTGTTTATTCTGGTACATGACATGGAATTGGCGATCTGGATTGCTTATATTAATGAGGTTATTTCCCAATGAACTCTGTATCGGAAGCTTAATAGCCCATAAAGATTTGAGCAGCAAGCCGGATCATTTACGACACCCTGAAGCACCAACAGTACCTACCGGTCGAAGCGTTCATACTCTTTGATTTTCTATTTCGAGGCGCGCTGGACCGTCGCGATCTCACCCGCTTTATGATTAACAGTTTTTACAGAGATCACTGCACTGACACTTGGTTAGTGAGCTGAACAATTTCCTTCTGTTACGCACGTTAAACTCGATGGATTTGCTCGCTCTATGTTTTTGTATTGCATTTCCGTTGTGGCTCATGTTCATTCATCAGTGTTCGTTTCGCTTATTCTAACTGTGTCTTGTTTCTTCTTTTGAGTAGTTGTTGTTATTTATTTATTTTTACTCCATTTCCATGTTGAAATAATTATGGTCCAGTCCACCAATGTAATTTTGCTTCATTACGTGCACTGCTTTTGGTACAGTGGCGAGAACTCGGTAATGATGTTTTATTTGTGGCCAAATTACATTATATCGTGACAATTGTGGTCAAGTAATATACAACCTCAATACTTCCAAACCTATATAGCTTACAAATTCGTTTACCTTTGTTCACACATCCAAAAAACGATACCGCTAAATAGTTTACTGCATGACATTAGAGGTGGTAAATTTTATTCTTATTTGGGGGTACCGTTTATTGGTTTCTGTTACGGAAGTTATTAATTTATACAAAGGACCCAGCGGTTTATTTAAGTTTGGTCGAAGGTCCAAATATGGCGCCGCGGCTTAATATGTGGGCGAACTGTCGTCACAGTTAGTCAACGATTGCACCAGTGTTTGTTTGTATGTACGACTACCTATCGAATTCGATCGTCTTGAGTACTATTGCAACGGGCTTTCAACTAAATACCAAGGGCGATAGTAAAACTAAAACTGTGTCATTAGTGAATTCAAATAGTCAAGCATATGTGTTAACTTTTCTACACTAATGTTATAAGAGGAAAAGTTTGTAAGTTTGGATGTAGGAAACTACTTATCCGATTTTGATAATTGTTTCACTGAAACAAACCTACCTATTGTTCCTGAGTGACATGTGGTATGTTATAATATGAGAACGCGGGTGAAACCGGGGACTAAATATAGCCAGTAATAAACAGAAAAAACAGTAAAAAACAATGCCAGGTATTTATTAGCAGTCATCGTTATGATGCGAGTCGATATTCGTCACACGCCTATAGTATCGTTTCACACACAATTTACGGATTTAACTTTACAAATAGAATGGGATATATGGCCTGTTGGGCGCCGTTTTATCGTGAGAAAACATTCACCATGTTTAAACATGATTAGTCGTAATGCCCGTGAACAACCAAAGCACGTAGTATCAGTGAAAATTTTCTCTTACATGGAATATATGACTCTATGTTTATATGGTTAGGTAGTTGCCTTTTAAGGAAAAAAAGATGTCTATTACGACAATACAGCAATAAAAAAATATTAAAAATATGTAAGTACACAATAAAATGTTAAAACATAAGGTTAAACTTAATTAAGAGTTTTTCAAATCTAAACTATCAGAAGGAATAAGCTTTTGGTTTTCTCACTAGGCATGCCTGTATCGAGGAAACCTTACCCTGATTTTTTTTTTTTTTTATTAAAATTGATCTTTAAACTCCACAGTATATAAATATATTACACCTATAACTATTGCAATACAATCATTTAAGATATTTGCAAGTATTCTACACACGCATGGCTGCACAAAAGAGCATCATTTTATTTTTGTTTGTGTGTATGTTCATATGTTAATGCCATTATAATGCTAATAATCTTAACACTTGCCCAAATATTACCTATCACGTTCGATTCGTACATAAGTTGTGTCTAGAACAGCGGTTCCCAATCTTTTTTGTACCGGGGACCACTTTGATTTCTTTGTTGTTAATCCCCGACTACAAAGTCAAAGAATATCTAACAATAAATTAATAACGAATAAACTAAACTATGTCTATCTAAAAATTAACTTTTATCAGAAGTATTCGTTAAACTCAAATGTAATATGCATTATTTTTTTTTTGGAAAAATTTAATTTAGTCTGCATTAACAAAGGAATAATTTAAGAATAAAAAAATCTTTAAAACCATTCGCGCACCATTGTTAGCTCTTGCGGATCACTGGTGATCAACGGACCCCCGGTTGGTAACCTCTAGAGTCATGCGAAAGTCTCATATTCATTCATCTTAGTAACCCAGTACACCAAAGAAAAGACAAAACAACTCTAGAAAACCATTTATTTAGGGCTAGTTCAATGTCAAATTCCTATTCACTACAACCTAATTTATGACTTTCCAATAAAGTATGCACCTGTATAGCGGCCGATAGGGTCATCTCGTGTCTGTCAAGCACATAATTCACTTCTCACGGTATAGCTGAATTGACTCTATGAATAATGGACTGCATGGACAATCTGATGTGCTATTAACAAAGGCGTTGGCATAAAAGATTTTACTTTAGTTTGACACCTGCTCTAACGCTTTTGTACTGCGTTGTTGACTCCGTAGTAAAAATAGGCCCTAAATGGAATCAACAAAGTGATTTTCTATCAACTACCAACAGACTGTTGATAAATTCATAATATTTTCAAAGTAACATCTCACAGATCCTTCTGGTCTGTTATTATATCCTTACATAGTTTAATTATTATCTAACTGACCTGTAGTGTTTAATAAATGAGAAATAAACAATCACTTCGTACGTGTTAACAAAATAACATAAATGCTATGTTAGGTATGTTACACACAAGTTCAATTATAATTCTATTTAGAAGTCAGAAGAATAATACTGTTTGAAAGATGTCTGAAGGATTATAAGCCCCAAATATACCTGCTACCCCATTGAAAGCAATGTACCCCGTTTTTTTAAGAAATCACACGACCGATTCGACTTGTATAAAAAGACAGGTAGGTATAAAACTATTTAGATTCGCTTTTTTCAATATAAATATGTAACGAATATTCTGAACCGATTATAATCGTCAGACAATTAAAAACTTTAACACGGGTGACATCAATATAATAATAATAATTTAAATAACAAATTGTTGACATGTTATGAAAATGAATATACGAAATCAAAATATAGTTAAATTATAACGTTTACTTACTAGCTCTCTTTTGCTAGAAGTAAAATAGCTATAATACTACGCGACGCCAAATTTAAATAAAATCTGTAATTCTAAATAATGTTTTAAGTTACGAAGCGATAGTTTGCAATGTAGTGTTATAAGTATGAGTAACCTAATACTTAGTTAGAACCGCGGGAATGTCTGCTGTACACCTATAAGATTAATTCATCGATATTACATATAAAGAGCCTAGGCTAACTAGTTTTGCGAAGCTCGCTCCATCATACACGCATAACTTGCAAATGCATCAAGTTATTTGCAATTTGATGAGTTCATTGTCTCTACGATACGAAAATATTTTCAAACTATCACCGGATGTTCTCCTGTCGGTTTCAATAATCCTCTTCGATTCGTTGTGCGCGTTCGCGTGTCTGCCACTTTATCAATTACTCCTACCCAACGCAACTTCCCGCGGACCATATCATGCGGGCTCGCTGACGGCCCACATGTCCTGCATCATCATAATAATAATGACGTCACCTACGCCGACCTTGTCCAAAGGACTGACAGTATGTAGTGATCTCTTTACAATGTTTACACCTACAACGAGTTTTACAGCTTTAGAAATCCGGGAATATGTAGACCTTTTTACATTGTTTTCTGCTATATGTATCTAATTAATGTAAGTTATTACATTTTTGTGATTAACAGCAGAAGAGAGATTTTACCAGGAGGTTCCTTTTGCGCGGTATTGCTTTGTCAGTCAAAACGATCAAAGGAGCAGAATTATTTGTGTTTTTTATACATTCACATCGATGACGTACATACCTACGTACAAATTTATCTAACACAATCGCGAAATGAATAGTTTTAGATTATCCATGAATTTCGATTGTTTTACGAACTCTATTGAATACTTTGACATTGTTGGTATAGCAAAATAATCTGATACATTGTTTACATACGGGTTTCATCGGAAACATGCACACGAATGCAGTTTCATATTGCGATTTACCAATAGGTACCGATAATGTCACACAATTTGCTGTGGACAAAGATAACAGATAAGTGAAAATAATCCTTTAACCCACCTGATTAAAACTGAAATTGTAAAAATCACAGAAATTTCTTTCACAGTCCACAAGCACTTCACAGAGTATGTCCGCTGTTATTGGTTCACATTCGCGATGATGCTGTGCGGCCGCGCCACTCGGGCCCGATGTAGAAGTGAGGCGGCGCGCGCGCAGTGGTATGGTGTGGGAGGCGGTCGCGGGCGCGGGCAACTCGCTGATCCTGTGCTACTGGCTAACTGACCAAAAGCAATTACCGACCTTATAGACCATTACCGCTCTATATAGAATTAATTAAGCGTACTTCGATGTCTAACCACGTTCGTTACTCTACTGAACTACTTTAAAGCGAAAGATAAACAAATGACCAAACTATTAAGAAGGGTTTTAATATAACAGTTTGACATCTTGTTTGTTTTTACTGAGTGACTAATTACTAATTAATTCTCATTAACTTAATAATACCTTTGTTGTAGTAATCGGTAGGTGCTTATTTGGATGTAAAGTAGTGGTTAGGCAGATAAGGCTTTATTACTCCAAATTCTTCTCGTCAAATTTTTATACATGTTATAAATACTCTCTCTCTCTCTCTTAAATACGCATCTTATTAATGTTGACCAAGTGAGTGTATCGTAGAGGGATCATTAACAGCTTTCATTGATGTTTTTCTGTAAAACCAAAATGTAACAAAGGTTACAAGGTGAAGCAGTCAGCCATATTGTTATAGTTTTTTGCAAAGTTTTTAAGTTTTTACTGTGGGCGGAGCGGATTGGCTTCTCGATAATTTGTAGGCGTAACTTTACCTGTACACACGCCACAAGGTTGCATTACTCACTGCGGTGTATCACCATTTGTGTTTGTCTGGTCTGCAGTCGATTAGTTTTTTGGATGTGCGAAATCCTCAAGCTAGTTTCTCTTTACTTTTCGAATAAAGAACTGAAAGGATATTGTGATTGGTAAGGGAGTACGGCACTACTACAATTTTTCTGGTCGCATAAAATTTTGGAGCCAATTTTAATTTTTCACATAACCTATGATGTTTGTTCAAAATACTTACAAATAAATTTACATAAATACCTTATAATACACCGTACAGTACCGTGCAGTACCAGTCGCTTCCCGTTAGAGGTATGTACACTACACGTAAACAGTCTTTGCTTTTCTCCGGCCCATAAAATATGCAAAAAAATCACGTCGATCCGTTGCTGCGTTTAATTATTAATATCATTTAAATATTACCTCGTTGTAGATAAACATATTAGGTCGGGGAAAAAGTTCCTTCGCATTTGTTAAGAAAATTCAAAACATTTTTAATATAGTTTATTTACATTTAAGTAAAGTATGTAGGTACCATTTTGTTCGATAAATTTTTGCCATCTTGTAGGTAGGGACATGATCCCATTGCTATAGAAATTTTGGGACTTCTGATCAAAATACTGCGACAAGTGGTTTTGACAGTCCTCTCGTGATGTTAACCTGACACTGCCTAAAGAATTCTGAAGAGACCGGAACAGGTGGAAATCTGAAGGTGCAAGGTCAGGACTATACGGCGGATGCATTAATACCTCCCAGCCAAACTCTCTTAATTTTGCTGAGTGGCTAAAGATGTGTGAGGTCTAGCTAGCGTTATCATGATGAAAAACCACACCCCTTCTGTTGATTCCGGCCGCTTTCTCTCAACTTCTTGCTTTAATCTCATCAGTTGTTCGCAGTAGAGTTCAGAATCGATGGTCCTGCCTGGTGGTAACAGCTCATAATGAATAATGCCCTTCCAATCCCACCACACACACAGCATCACCTTGTTGCGAATTAACCCGGGTTTCGCCACAGTCTGTGAAGCCTGACCGGCCTTTGACCACGACCTTTTTCACACGTTCTTGTCATACGTGATCCACTTTTCATCACCAGTTATCAGCTTCTTCAAAAATGGTTCGGTTTCATGACGTCGTAATAAAGAATCACAAGTGAGTACAGGGTTCATTAGGTTTCTTTCAGTGAGCTCATGAGGTACCCAAATATCTAGCTTTGTTGTGTACCCAGTTTTTTTCAAATGTGCCAAAACTGTTTTGTTTTCAATTCCCAGTTCCTCAGCTACGTCGTAACTACTGATATGCCGATCTTGCTCCACTTTTTCAAAAATGGCATCCCTTTTATCCGTAATGGGGCGACCAGAGCGACGTGCATCTTTGACATCAAAATTTCCGGACTGTAGTCCGGAAAGTCTACACTGCACTAGGTCCATAAACATCGCAAATTGCGGCTTGCGTTGCATTTTTACCTTTTTTGTAGTAAAATTTTAAAATGAATCGAATTTCTTCATTAGATTCACTCATCTTGGCGGTACGAAAAACAAATGCAAATCACACATTTTCCTAATTTGAATTATGTTCTTTAAAATTTAAACTTTCAATGATACCAAAACCAGCCAGATACAAATAGTATAGCCAAAGAGATTTTATTACATTTCATACATACTATAATGCGAAAAGACTTTTTCCCCAACCTAATATTATAGTTTCATAAGTCATTGATTCTACAAAATGGTAGCGGTTTTGATTGATGAAATTAAATTCCCCGCCGGTCCAACTCATTACACAATTTGTGCAGCGTCTGCAGTGCCAAGGACAATGCAACAACTTGTTCTGTCAGACGCCTGTTGTATTTTTTCTAAATAATTATGGTTAAAAGTTATTTCTGTCCGCATAATATTTGCATGACGATAGAAAGAATATTTTGAAAAAACAATTACATTGCCTACTTAAGTTACTTAATTAAAATTAATTTCAAAAATATCCTTATTCATATTTAACAATTTCTGAATTAACTATAAAACACTTTGTGGTGGAGATTCAGTATGGTTGCAGCGAGAAATACCACCAATCCAACTCATCTCTAGGGTGTCGTAAAAGGCTATTAAAGAGCATACTGACTGATGACCACCTCACACCGTAGACCATGTGGTTAACAAAAGCATTCCCAGAGTTTCGGCCGTAAAAAAAATTTCCCATATATCTTGCAATAACCATTGCGTATGCAAAAAGCGAATACGGCCCTAAATTAATCGATATTTATGTGTCGCCGCGTCTTCTTTGCAAGCTCTTGATAATAATTGTGTTCTTAAACTTGCGGCACGCAATGATGGCCGTTTTGACGTTTAACAATTACAAAGAAAAATAACCTTTATCCTTCAGACATAAGGTGCATCTATTGATCCAACAGCTAATTGTATGATGATGGAAATCAACCTTTTTCAAAGCAATACAGTTTCTTTTCCTATGACAATCTGAAACGTCAAAACGGCCATCAAAGCGTGCCGGTAGTATAGATTGTTTATATTTAATGTTAATTATGTAACAATATGACTATTATTATTTTCAGGTGCACAACGTGGATGAAGTCCTGGAACGCCACAACGATTTCTTGGAGTCATGTCTCGGAGACTGCATGCTCACGAGCCCTCAGCTCCTGAAGGCAGTCACGACGCTTTGCCTCGTCTGCGTTCAATTCTGCACCTTCATTCAGGTAACATACGTAGTAAAATTGCACACTATCTACATGTAAAATATAATAAGAGGTATGTGCTTTCCTAGAAACAGGATATCTACAAGTAACGCAAATGTAAAAATAAAAATCTGCCCTAAATGTTATAAAATTCTGCTTATAGTCATATGATAAGTCATGTCAGATTGTTGGAAATGCACTCACAGTGGCTTGTAATATAATTTATTTTAGTGTGTAGTAGCACGTAAGTATTGTCTCGGTACCCAGAAGAAGTTATGGAACCTACAAATTACCATTTAAAGACATGTATGATTAACCAATCTAAAACATGACATTTTATGTGAAACTTCAGAAATAATCAAACATTGTGTGGACGTGAACAACGAAATTTCAAAAGATTTGAAATAAATGTACAAATTATTTTCCAAGATTTAAAATTCCAGGAAATTTTAAACAGCTCAATTACAAAATATTACCTAAAATATATGTATATGTGTATTTGAATCAAGTACTTCTTTCAATTTATTTTTTGCTATCTTTACTATTTTTTCCCTTATAACTGGCACGGCGGTGAAGGTTTTGATCAAATTTATTTATTTTTCAATCAACAGAAGCTTATTTATTTATTTTTTTTTAGAATACAATTAGATACACAAAATCAACCTTATGTATATAGACGGTAGGTATGTAATAATGCTGAGTAGGCATTATTTTATGATTTCTAACATTAATTTATTATGTATTTTCTTTTACGCTACCAAAACACGTTAATTGGCAAAGGAGATGCACAAGTACTTCGTGGACGCAGAGCTTAACAGTATGCTTGGATCGACGTATGACAGTTCAGACTATAGTGAGGTATATACAATGTAGACCAGCCGTAGCACTAATGCACAGAAATTATTAAAACCACAAAATATCACTTCATACAAATGTAATATCGGCTTTATTTAATCTAAAGATGAATAAATAACAGGTATACAGTAACTAAACTATTAATTCTTGGAATCCTCCCGGACGTTGTCGAGTGCTGATTAGTTTGTGTGACGGCGCGTCTCTGGCTGTGAAGTGGGTTTTGGGTTGGATATCCAGTAAATCGTAAGAGATTTACATGCAAGCAATATAAAATATAGCTTTTAGAGCTTACGAAGTCAACCGTCAATCTTTTAATTTCGCCACGCCCGTCTGTCTGTTATGCCCATTTTAATTTGACTAGGGAGGCAAAAAAAAAGATTTACCAAGTTTAAATCTTAATATTTAAATCTACAAAGTTATCAAATAAAGTTGGAACATAAAATTGATTACTGCTGATAAAATGGATCGGTTTTATTTTATTACAACACGTCGAGTGTGGGATATCAATATTAAGGTCTTCTCAAATAGGTTGTGCTGAAATATTTGATATAAATATTCGTTTAATCGAATGTTCATAGGACTAAGCACGAGCATCTATCGTAAGCGTATCGTCATCGTAACCAGTGCGCCCAAAAATCTGGTTTGTATGGAAAATTTAACATCGCGCTTACCGTGACGTTGGAATGAAAAGTAGGTAATTTTCAAAACAGCCGCCTTATTTAGCTAATACAAACTTCGTCGGCGAGCCGCTTCACGGAGGCCTTGGAGAGCTTAACTCTCACGTGATTGGTAGTATTAGCATAGTTAGCGAAAGACACAGAGCACGGAGGCCGCGACGAAACATCCTCGAGTTAGTGTCATTTTCCTTACAGAATCGAGCCCCAGGTATTATTTATATTTGATATACGTGACATCTTATATGTCAGCATTTATGTTGTAATTGTGAATGACTCAAACAAATCAAGTTTGCTTTATGCACAGTTGTAGATTATCAAAGCTTTTCGTGGACGCTCTGGCTTACACAAAGTTTAGTTACTGTATGTCTTTCAACTGTCATGGTATAAACAATCATATAAAATATAAATAAGTAATTAAAACAGATTCGTTACAAATAAATCTTGTCTAAAGTCGGTTTTGACACATATGAGTCATCGTAAATAATACATTTCTAAATGCTTCCATTCAGTATTTGTGATGGGTCAAAATCATTATTAATCTATGCTTTTATATTGTTCTTTCATGACTTTTCTGTTTTAGAGTTTCACAGTGAGTATATTATATGTATCGTTATTTTTTATCATTAAAACCCTCTTTAATTTCTAACTCATTAAAAATCACCGTCGATTTATTGTTGTTTACTATAAAAATTATTAATAAAAGGTTGAAAACAATGTAGCAGTTCATCTAATTATACTATATCATTAAAACGGCAATGTTGTTTACATTTTCATTCAAAAATGTTAATTCTATTTAGACGATTAAAATATGGGAACAATATTTGATTTAATATTATTGTATTGTTATAATTTTTATGTAAAACGCTTGGCTAAGGGCCTATATCTGTACAAGCTGCAAAATTCTGTATCAATATGTATGTAAGATTAAAGATTGCATGTGCAGGAGACAGGATGCGGCGTCGGTGGCGGCGGCGTGGGGTCCACGACAAGCGGTTCAGCAGACTCGTTCTCCCGTTCAGTGTCGCGGTATGGACTGCGGTTCACAGCCGCCTTGCTCTCAGTTCTCGCTATCATTGAGAGAATGGCCAGGGACAATAACACCAATAAACTGCTGAATATATCAGCCAGGTGCGTTGAATGCCTACCATGCGTTGAATTTAATTTCGTTTTATAATTCTTGTTTCTATTGGGATATTGTGATAAAATGTCGAGTTATGTTAGGTAATATAAGTTTTTTATAATTAGAAGTAATTCATTTTGTTTTTCTACTTTTTATTTAAATATGACAATTTAATATAAATTTACATCAGTTTTCTTTATTTAAAATTAAAAGAGTTTTCTTCAGTGGTATATAATTTAAGAATGATTATGCTAAAAGTATAGGAAAAATACAGTTCACGGTCTATATATGGTCATTCGACCCGGATATTGAAAATAATTTAAAAGGTCGAAAATATTAATTATCCTCTGGAACAGTAGTATCATAAGGCTACTTCTAATGGTAGAAATTCATTTATAATTTGACAATTTTTGGTGTCTCCCGAGATCCGTATTTTTATAAAAACGAAAAATATATATAAAGTGATTGTTTTACTTTCCACAGATTAAATTTCAACACATACTATGTGAAGCAATTGGAGAAGTTCTGTTCAGACGACAAGCTTCTTGAGGGAGAGAGAAAGCCGGCCTCCTAGCATCGAGCCGCGCGCACGCGCCACCTCGTCACCTCCGTGTGATCACACACTTACTAATTTAATTAATATCTCGAAATTAAAACATAGATGGATCTGTCGCAAAGCTCTCCAAAATAGGTTAATAACGTTATTTGTAATGAAAGGATTTTGATAGTTTGTTCTTTGTACACAAAAGAACACTTGGATACAAATTGTACAGCTGCAAACCTCTCAAAACCGAAGTTTCCGAATAATCACAATAGTTAAAGGAAAATTAAATGAACTGATATCTAACGTCACACTAGCTGGTTATTATACACTAAGTTTACTCGAAAATAAGATGAGGTCCAATGGTATTGTAAATCTGTATCGGAAGAAACCTTATAGATGAAGTTACTAGTGTTATAACTTCTAAATATTATATAGGTTTTAGTATGAAATGAATAGAAAAGAAAATAGTATGTTAGGTTGAAAAATTAATATTTCGAACATTTGATAATAATATTAACGCGAATAGCACAAACTATTAGTGCTATATACTATAAACTATACTATATACTATAAATACAATAAAAATACTCTTAGACAGTAGAATACTCACTACGTTTGATTAGGTATAGTATTCGACAAAAAAATAATCTCACCGAGTACAAATTAATCCTAAAATATACAATGGTACATAATGTAATAAATATTTTAATAAACTTTAGGCCCCAGTCCAAAATCACAACAGTGTGTTAAGATTTTTTAACTTAATCTCAAATTTTGATAGCATAGAACTAATTATACCATATAAAATGGAATAAAACTAATAGTTGTAAGAAATTGATGTTGTATTTAAAAAATATATAAGTATTCCACTTCAGCTAACGGAATTAGTTCGTTTGGATTATATGTGTGAATAACAATAATTCGAATTAACCTTTTATCAGGTTCTTATAAAGGCTGTATTTCAAATTTGTACATTTGCGTACCTTGCCATAGTTAAATTCGATATTCGCGAAAGCCCCATGACATTTTATTAGTGATTAGAGTACGTTGTAGTTTACATTTTTTAAAAGTATGTTAAAAAGTAAATTTTGTAGTGTTACTGTAAAGATGTTCGTTATTATTATATAGCGTAATTCGTGATGTCTCTCTCGTGTTCAATTCTGCTGTGAACTTTATCTATGCTGTTATTCAATAGGAGACGAACAAAATTGACTTTACCGTTGAGAAACTATGATTTTTTTAAATTTATACAAAATCTGTTTGGTATTGTATTAAGTGCGGATAATCCAATGGATATGGAAAATCAAGTCAATTTTGTTTTATATTGTTGTACATATATATGTACAGTAGCTGTTCATTATAGGAATTGCTTGATGTAGTCTAGACGTCATAGTTACTGCATAGAGTATTGCCCGGAATTGAGAAATTTTATATGCCCGCACTGCAATTATAAAATGTTTTGATGGTGCGCGTGCGTCCCATTAAAGTTCCCCGAACACCTTTAGAGATATTTCATCAACGATTATGAACTCTAGTGGCAGGAATAGTATTGTGTTAAAATTCAAAATAAATTTCGTTCAATATTTGATCTGACTCAAAGGTGGTTTATATTTTACATTTGTTACAGTTATTGTTAACTCTCGCTCTCGCTGCCTCTATAATACTAATTGAGTGCTTGAGCACGACTTTAAAAAGAAATATATGTTTTTAAAAATCCCAAATAAAGCAATATTTGTGAAAAAATGTGTTTGTATGTATTTAAAAAATAGAGCTATTATTAAATTTCAGTAAACTGCGTGTAAATACCATCGTTGTTTTTATTTTAATAAATACTATCACAGCTATATACGTGTTATTATTTCGAGGAGGCATAGAAATAAAAAGCAAAATGACAATGACAATTAATCTATTTTAATATTTAACAGACTTTTAAATACAATTTTACTTTTTTGTAACATATTGCTTTCGTTCTATACATAAAGCAAATCACACATCGGACTATAACAATAAATACATAGCGTAAGATTGGAATACTTCGCTTCACTAATTTCATGTTTAAAAATAAATAACTAAAGTGTTGATTGATGACACAAAATGACTTGAAATCTAGAATGAAATTGATAACACAGCATGCGTAATTAATATCTAAGAATTAAGGAACTGTTTCAATTAAAAACAATATACAAGCATTTTATTGCTCTTAAATTTATTAATTGTTATCATGATAAAACACTTACATAATGTTTAAATGACACAAACATCTAAAATATTACCAACCCTGCGTTCAAATAATGGAGCGAACATTTCCATTGACTAACACACTCAAAATAACATACAACCAAAACGATTCATCTAATTGAAAATCAATAAAACAACTACAGGACAGCCAACGTTACGGAAATATCGATATATCAGTAAATACAAGTAATATCACTGTAAAATAACTACGATGTAGTCGTGAGTACAAAGTTAACCTACCTAAAGTGCCATACATTAATATAATGAAATGGTAACTGAAGTCAACAGCATTTGTGCAACATTCAATAAAATACAACTAAGACAAATTACTTCTATTGCTATATGCAATCAGTGACGTTGAGAAAATGTTTCTTGGCACCGTATTTGCAATTGAATTATTGGACAAATTTGATAAATATGTGGCTTACGTATTGCCTACGTGCTTCACGGAAAAGCGAAGGAGAATGGCGGAGACGTGAGCATGTCAGCAAGCCCACGAAGTCAAATCATTGGGCATGTGAAGCTTGTTAATTAGCACTAGGCCCGCGTGATGTCTATAATCTTAATCCCCTTAGTTGTTAAAGCGATCGTGTCCCTGCAGTGGGGCATCAATCCCGCGTATGTACGATTGCCTGCAATTCATCAAACTTGTTTTTTTTTTCCAGATAATAAATACATAAGTACTTTGCTCGAGACTGTCTTTAACAGTTCTATTACAACTGAATACCTTTTAAAAGCAACAATGCTGTGCTCGGTTCAAATAGTGTCGTATTTATGCCGGGCATTCATTTGCTTCTACATTTTCTGCGTTGACTCAGAATTTTTAATTATGTCATGAATATATCTACCTAGTACATAGCAAAGAGAGCTGCAGAAAATCGTCGATAAAAGCAAATGACTGCGAATATAGTTAATAAGTAAGAATAGCATAATTTACCAACACTAGAAGAAGTATGTATGTATGTACATAGGTCTTGGCTCAAATTCACTAATTCATAGACTAGAGTCTCCGTCTTCGGACGACCATCACCACATATGCGTTTCCCGGATCTCACTTATAATTTGTCCGGCGCGTTGTAAAGCCTGAAATAAAAAAAGAATCACGATTTACCTAATCTTACCACTTTTATAAATGCGAATGTTTGGATGGATTGATATTTGATACTCAATCACGCTAGAACGGTTGAACAGTTTGGGATGAAATTTGGCACAGCAATAGATTATAGTCTGGAATAGCACATAGGCTGTATCTTTATCCCGCGAGTAACATCGCTCGGGAAAGCGGATGAAACCGCAGGGGGCAACTAATGGTCTAATATTTTTAGAACCTAGACTAAGTAATAAATTGGTTCGAGAAATAGCTCTACAACATCTTTTTGTTTTCCTACCTTGAGCATATCAGCAGCCTCCTTCCTCCTCTGCGCGATGTGTTCAGACTCGTTCAACAGACTCTCGGCCTGATCGGACTTGTACAAGTGCGTGACTAGCTCCGACTGCAGGTTATCCTTCACAAAGTTCACCAGAAAATGCATCACAGCCTTCGGAACCGAGTCTTGAATCGACTTGCGCACGATGTAGAAGTACGACTTAATCAAGCGCTCTGTAATATATGAAAATAATAATATATTTAAAGACTATACTTTAGCGGGTTTATAATTTTGGTAGTAACATATAATTATTTAATTTGTGTAGGTATGGCGTCATGTGATTTTTAATCAAGATTTGTGTGACATGTTTGCAGGTTAGTAGCATGATTAAATTATAGGTGCTATATTTAAAAAAAACGGGAGTAAAAACTGAATCACCAAACAAGCCCCCATACCATTAAAATTTATTCAACTTTTTGTTAGCTTTGAATTAAATTTAGTTTTAATCTTACCAATTAGTATAATACAATTTTTTTTATTTTTATTGATAGGAGGGTTATTATTGATAAGGTTATTATAAATAGGAAATTAAACATACAAAGCGACAAGCAGACAGCTAGATTGATGATAGGTGGTCGGAAGGCTAGCAAATGAGAAAAGCGTTGTTCGAACATCCTCACCGACTAAATCACCCATTTGGTTCAAATGCATCATGTTGATGCCGTCTATTGTCTTTGGCTTAAGATTTAGGATTGTTGGATGGTCGCTCCGTCCACCTAGCACCATAACAATATTACTTAATAATATGGCATGTAATTATGTTAAATACGTCTAGTTTTATATGAGATGGATACTTGGAAATTAGTTTCGAATGACAACAAACTAAATATATATATCTGACAACGAAAATATTTAGGACATGATGGGACAATTTTAGTGCAAACTTCACAAAGAAAATAATAATTAGAGTAGTTAAATTAGAATGTTAGTATTACGATGTTGGGCGTAAAGACTGACCTATAACATCGCAGTCATGTTGCTCCCGTTCGGAGAGCTTGCGAGAAGTATGGCTCGGTACCTCTGGCAGTAGGTTCACTGGCTTCTGCGGAGTCAACGCCTTGTTCTCTGGAGCTCCATTCACCTATAGCGTATGTTTTCCAAAATTAGGATAAGCAGAAAAAATACGGAAATCAAAAGATATAAGAAACAATATTCAAAAAATTTTCTATTATTTGTTGAATTAAAGTTTTCATAGTACTTTTAATAACTAGATAAATAAATATTTTGATAATATGCAACATTAAGAGGTCAAAATGAAAAATAAAAATCCAAATGATGGATATCATTACTGGTTCCGTGGCTATATCAGAATAAAAAACTATGATAATACCTGAGGAGTTACAGGTGATTCACTATTAGCAGTTGGAGATCTATTTTCCTGACCATCCGTGATCGCGGGGATGTTCTGAAATGATGATCATGTTTTAAGTGCATTCACTGCCAAGTCATCGCTCAACCTATTTTTGAATATGTACATGTGTTTTATGCGTCAATGATATCATGCTACATGGTGTTGATACTGACTGATGATAATGATGTGATTTCATATGAAAAATATTAGTAATGGTTTGAGAGAGCCCACGTAGTATACTTAAAAGCTATGACATATATCTGTTCCCTCGTTTTAGTAGGACAATTGAACAACTAGTATGATTCTAAGACATTCAGCAATAGCCCACACTATATTGATAGGCATACATATAGGTTTACCTTGTTGTATGCATCCCATACACTTGTCAAGAATACTAGCGTGGACCCTCTTTCACCCATTTGGCGAAGAAATTGCTACAAACAATCAACAGTTATTCATTCAAAAGTCAATTTACATAAAAATAAATTATAGAGCTCACTAAGCATATTAAGCTATTATGTTAAGCTGTTACTTTGTTAAAAAATATATTCGCTAATGGTGCGACATGATAAAAACGTAAACGAAGCCATGCAATGATATCGTAATCAAATAAAATTGCGAGCAACATTGAATGCGAATACACATAATAAACTATTTATAATAACATAAAAAACCAAAAAACTACACTACTACATTCAAAATCATATATATTATTTTGTATAAATTACAAAAATAAAATGCAATCACCTATTAACTAATCTATCAATGTAATTGAGGTAACAACTCAGTTGAAACTTCAACCGAAAGGATATGAGCCCCAGATGCAGACTTCCAAAATTACGACTAAACTGGCCATCAATATCTAAGCTACATCTACGAGCTAGGAATGAATTTACACAAATGAAGAACGGAAGGACGAATCTCCCGATATCTGAGTCTGTTAATTTATTCGTTACTCAAGGAACTTGTAAATCTTACCTCGACTAACAACACGTTAGTGTACTGCGGACCGTGCAAACAAACATAATACTAAGCGTTTTTATACTTTGAGCAGGGCGTGTACCGGCGAGTGAGCGTGCGAGCGCGGGGTGCGCTGGCGGTAGCCCGAGCCGTCCTCCAGCGCGTCCGTGCTCTTCAGCAGCCCCGACACCAGCGCCGCCTCGCGGTGGAAGTCCGGGTGCTTCGTGTTGATGTACGCCAGCTCGATCGCCACTAGGTTCTCCACCTAAAAGGCACATTGATGTCATGTGATGTGTAACGAAACGTAAATGAAGCCTGCCTAGAATGGATCTCGACATTCTCGATACCCAAAATGGCGCCTTTATAAGATGTCATAAAGTTGAATGAAATTTCGTACACAAAATGCGTTCTACTTTAGTTAGTATTTTATGGCTTTTTGTTACTGGTAAATACTAGATCCCTCGGGTACGCGGAATAGGTAGTAGTACCATACCATCATCTTCCACATGATGGTTTCTCACTAAAAGCTAAAGGGTAACATATCAACCGTTGACATTCATCACGACATTAGATGTCAATTCCACTGAGCTATTATCGCAAAAAATCGTAATCTTACCTTAACGGGGGAAAGCAGTTATCAAGATTTACAAGTTTAAGCGAGAAGATAAGAATGGAAACTGATTCTGTTCACAAAATAAATACGAAACATTAATTTGTTTGTGAATATAAAACTAATGCTTCTGATAAGAATCCTCATTGATAACTATGTAAAGCTAATAGTAATGGTGATTGTCAAAATTGTGGTCGTTTCATGATTATAAAAACCTCGGAATGTGTCAACATTTCATGATGAATGTATATATCTATCCAAATATAAATACAACCATAAAATACTCAATGCTTAAATAACACATTTATTTAAGATAAAATGCGCATTTTGGCGTGCTTCTTTTCTACTTTTATTATGGGTATAGTGAGATTTTTAACAAATAAATCATCCTTATTATTATTATAAGTCTCGTGGTTAAGCTATGAAACCAACTTTGATGTTAAATTGGCTGAAGGATAAATCCTACAAATGGATGTTTGTTCCTCTTTCACACAAAAACTACCCAACGGATTTGGATGAAACGTGGCACATAGATAGAGCATATATTAGAATAACATATAGGGTACTTTAATCCCGGGAACCCGGGGACATAAGAATATATTTTATCCGGGGAGTGCGAATCGCGGGTACAAAGGAGTAGTTTTTTTTTTCTTCGGCTGAGAGCCCCATGCGCTCTCCGAAATTGACCGCTACGACAAGACTTACGACCGATAAGAGCCATCACAGGCTTACAACCATCCAAAAAAAAAAAACAAAAGAAATACCATGGAGTTGGTGGCGGGCAGGCGCGTGCGCAGCAGCTGCGTGACGACGTCGACGATGCGCTGGTGCAGGCGCGGGAAGCGCAGCATCTCCTGCTGCACCTCCGTGCCGCAGTGCTGCACGATGCGCTGCATCTCCTCGTGCACCTGCGTCACAGAACCACATGGGGATATAATAGGTTGGGGAAAAAGTTCCTTCGCATTTTTAAAAAAAATCAAAACATTTTTAATATAGTTTATTTACATTTAACTAAAGTATGTAGGTACCATTTTGTTCGATAACTTTTTGCCATCTTGTATGTAGGGACATGATCTCATTGCTATAGAAATTTTGGGACTTCTTATCACAATACTGCGACAAGTGGCTTTGACAGTCCTCTCGTGATGTTAACCTGACACTGCCTAAAGAATTCTGAAGAGACCGAAACAGGTGGAAATCTGAAGGTGCAAGGTCAGGACTATACGGCGGATGCATTAATACCTCCCAGCCAAACTCTCTTAATTTTTGCTGAGTGGCTAAAGATGTGTGAGGTCTAGCGTTATCATGATGAAAAACCACACCCCTTCTGTTGATTAATTCCGGCCGCTTTCTCTCAACTTCTTGCTTTAATCTCATCAGTTGTTCGCAAGTTCGCGAGTTCAGAATCGATGGTCCTGCCTGGTGGTAACAGCTCATAATGAATAATGCCCTTCCAATCCCACCACACACACAGCATCACCTTGTTGCGAGTTAACCCGGGTTTCGCCACAGTCTGTGAAGCCTGACCGGCCTTTGACCACGACCTTTTTCGCACGTTCTTGTCGTACGTGATCCACTTTTCATCACCAGTTATCAGCTTCTTCAAAAATGGTTCGGTTTCATGACGTCGTAATAAAGAATCACAAATGAGTACACGGTTCATTAGGTTTCTTTCAGTGAGTTGCCCAGCTCGTGAGGTACCCAAATATCGACCTTTTTTGTGTACCCAGTTTTTTTCAAATGCGCCAAAGCTGTTTTGTGGTCAATTCCCAGTTCTTCAGCTACGTCGTAACTACTGATATGCCAATCTTGCTCCACTTTTTCAAAAATGGCATCCATTTTATCCGTAATCCGTCCGGCGACCAGAGCGACGTGCATCTTTGACATCAAAATTTCCGGACTGTTTTTTTTCTTTTTATTATTCGTACGCGGTGGAAGTGATACCATCACAAAACTACTATCTCATTCTCACGCAAGCAAAATATAGATATGAGTATGTTTGTGTCTTTTGTTGCTTTATTGTTTCATCGAGTTTCAAATTACAACGGTGCTGAAGAAGTTATCGCTTCAAAGGTTTCGACGGACGGTGTTGTAAGGGGCCAGCATGTTTTTATGAGAAGGATAAGTAAAACATAGGAAGGAAAAGAGGATATTCGCGAGCTATGGTACAGTCAGTTTCGATTAATCAGTTTCTTACCAGTTCAACGCAACGCAGCGAGGGATCCTCGAGTCTTCTTATCTGCCTCTTGACTAGCAACTCAAACGAGACCTCGGGAACGAACAGCGCAGGTCTGGGACCAGTAGCATTACGTATGGCAGTCAGGATATCCATGCGAGTTAAACCTGGACATTGGAGTGGTGTTTAGTATTTTTACAATATTTAAATAATATTAAAACATTATTGCTTAACTTAATCTGTGTTAAAGGGGCTATCGCGCTCTTCTATACACGGAACTTTACGAGATAAGACCTACATGTTTCCAAACTGTATAAAAAGAAAGGCCGAATAAAGATACCGCCAGCTTATCATGGACAATAAAATCATACTTACAATGATTTTTATATACAAGAGTAATTTCCTAAAAAATAGTTAGAGGAAATAAATCCCGACTCACCAACTAAAGGATGAATGGAGTCGAGTGTACGTCCAAATGTCTCGTGGAATATGTAGCATATCCTAGCACCACCGCACAGTTCGGTAGTTTCGATGTTTCGCGCCGTACCCTCTATTGTTGAACAATAGGCGCTGGCGAACTTCGTAATGATCTGCAGTAGCGTCTGCGACCTGTCAGACACGTCCTCACCATACGAGTTGAGCAGGGATTGGAACTGGGATATCATGACGTTCACACGCACCTGTAGATTTTGATAAAATACTTGTATTAGAGCTAGTAGGTTGAAAATTATAAAGTCTTTTATGGTATAAGCTCCCAGAAGACGTTGCAACAGCCCAAAATGTAAATCAATTCAAGAACCGACTCGACAAGCATCTCAGAGAGAAGAACTAGCAGAGAACAACAGGATATAGGCAATTATCAGTTGAATCAACTGCCTGCCTGATAATTAAATAATAAAAATTATTATTATAATAAGTAATGTTATTTGTATTTGGGTATATTATGTTATCGAAAACGTATGTGATTAGTCATTCTAAAAAAGTTCTGTCTATAATGCTTCTCATCAACAGGAAATATATGAAATAAATTTTATAATACCTACTCATTTCCTAAACAATTGAAAATTCGTTAATGTCGTAATGTCAGTAGGTTACAGCAGAGAAAGTAAAGCTTGGGCGGAGCGTTACTATTGCTTAAGGTATTGAACTACTAACCAAATTGAATTTATTGTTCATAAATAAAGAATTGTTTTAACTAATACTGCGTCATCCGCTCGCGTGACCGCGGTAGGTTTAGTTAATTAATTTTTCATTCATTCACCAATTCCTAGCACCATTTAGAAGTTGCATACAATGCCTTAGAAATACATACCTACATTGTCGAGGACACATTTCCGGCAACATTGTATAAACGCTTGTATCTATATACGTGGGTTAACAATAACAAAATCAGTGATGTTGCGGCATCTGCTCTTTCATCCGTTGACAGATGTTTACTTTGGAGACATTTTTTTATAGTGTATATATTGTTTTTTAAATACACGGGAAATAGGTTAGCTTTTAGTTAAATAAATGCTAATCAACAATGAGTGTGTGGCTACGGCAGCGAACGCCACTCCAAGTCCTCTCTAAGGTGTCGTGGCAGATGATAATGGAAGGAATAAACAGTACCCATATAACTGAATGATAAATTTATCATTATTTATATATGCTTTCACTCATATAAACTAGCGGTACACTATGATTGCCATTTTGACGTTTCCGGTCACGAAGTTTAAAAAGAAATGTATGTAACTGGCATATAGCCATTGCGTATATTAACATACCTTAAGTTCCGGTAAGCAATCCCTTATATGGTGCATCAGCAGTCTGTTCAATGTCTTAGCTAGGTATGGCGTACCATTTCGCGTAGCAATTGTTGGGTACTTCCTTTGAAGGTAGGTCGCTTCATCTTTGAGGGAATCCTAAAACAAAGAGTCAACTTAGCCAGAAAAACATCATGTTATCATATGGATGCTTTTATGAGTCAAATAAATAATTCTCTTTTGAATGGACGTTAGCATTACTGCTAGTTATTCTGAAAATTTTAGTTCTAAATGAACAATGCACATTAATTATCCAAGTTCACAAACATCAAAAAAACCTGATAATTAACATAAATTTTACCAAAAGTTGTTGCCTTGCACCTAACGGTATGTTCCGGCAGGAAAATAAGAATAAATCATATTGTTTGTAGAGAGGAACAATCCTACTAATATCATAAATGCGTAAGTTCTCTTTCACGCAAAAACTACCAAACGGATTTTTATTAAACTTAGCACATATAATAACCTGGATTAACACATAGAATCCATTTTCTCCAGGTAAAATGTAACATTCCACGGGAATGCGAGTAAAACCGCGAGGGACAGTTAGTGTCATATACATGTTTAAATACAACATATACATGTATGAATATATACAACGTAAAGGATGTATGTTAGTATAGATACGTCATAAAGTACCTAATTCGTGATAATATTGGTGCTATAATCTTACCGAAATGGATTTCCTATCTATAATGTCTTGCTGGGATCTGTTTACGACGCCAATAATTCCGAGTTTCACTGGAATCACTCGTCCGCATAGAATATCTATTGCATCAGTACCTGAAACAAGCCATAATACCAGCCAGTTTTAATGTTAAGAGGAAGTAATAATTTAAACATTAAATTCTAACCGGCTCAAGATAAAAACCTAAATAAGATATGATCTAAATGAGTCAGATAGCTTGTAGTTTTTTTTACAAATACATATTGAATCGCAAATAACGTTTTTGTTATCACTGCTCAATTTTATCAATGATCCACGCTACATAAGTATTTCTGATATGTATCCTGATGAAGTGAGGTATTTACGATAATTTTATTCAATTTCTTCTGAGCAAACGCAAAAGTAGTATTATGTAGGTACACTGATATCATATGTCATTTTAATAAATTTTATCGTTTTTTATGCTTGCTAGATGTCCCCATTAACACGAATCCATTGATGCGTGAATAGTGTTTCACTTTTAAGAATACATCTAGTGAAACTCTGAATGACCATCATTTATTACGTTTTACACTGTGGTAGGATGCTTTGTATTCGCCCGCCTTACCACTCTCAAGTTGAAAATGTTACACCAAACACCTTCCAGTGTGTTTCAATACTAGCTCTGAGAATCTGGTTGCTAGGCTTTGTACGTAATAATGTTTGGCAATCACCCTGGTATTGATTTCTAGAAACGCCAGTCACCAGATCACCAGACTGACATTGAAAATAAACTATTGCACTATAAATTTTCCAATGATACTGTTGCTTCGTTTTTCATATCATAAAAAACGTTTTAATTGACGTCAGTCAAGTGATCTACTTAATGATGTATACATAAAAATTGTTAGACCAGAACTTTTTAAATCAAACATGTTCATGTAACGGGAGATGAACATTGGCGAGACTTGATACAAGACAAAAATATTGCATTACTTCGTTTTATGAGTTATAACTCTCATAAAATTATAACGTCGTAAATAAAGATTGCAAAATCTTCAATGACTTTAAAAATGTGGAAATAGGAACTACTCATAATTTTCCAGGATATATAAAAAATATTCAAACAGCTAACATTTATACATAAAAACATATATGCATTTTCTAACCTGCATCCATGAGATCAAGCTTGGTTACCACAGCCAAAGTTCTTCTGCCATCAGGATCTACTTCCTTGGACATTTTGATGGCCTCACTTGTGGCCATGTCTGTGTTAGCGGCAGTCACACCCAAGATAATTGAGTTAGGGTTGCCAATATATTTGATTATCAAATTTCTTATTTGGTTTTCAATATCTTCTGGTTGGTCACCTATAGGAACCTGTATGATTTAAAACATGACATAGTTACTGATCTAAAATAGTTTAAAAGTCAATCCAATATAATAATGACTCATGTTAAAGAATAACACAAATATTTGCCATGTAATTTTACCTTTGTAATACCAGGCAGATCAACCAGTGTGAGATTGACAACTTTGGTTGAATATATCTTCAAATTAATAGCCTCAGGACATATTCCTTTATTGCTGCCAGCCATGCGATCGGTCTCCCGTTCGATCTCTTGTCTTATGTCGTCGAAATTTGAATAGATCCTGTCTTTTGTGTGCAGAAATTTGCCCCATTCTTCTAAGTTTACGGTTCCTAGAACAATTAAGAAGTAATTTAATACACAAAGCCTGAGGCGCCAGCACACATCATACTTTTTGAAGGCTTAATTCTCAATCAAAATCAAGACATTGTGCATTATTTGTAGGCTGAAAATTCAAGTATTCTATTCTCTTAACACAAAGATAAACCACTAATGCTTATATGACATATGCAGGATCCCTAAATAGTAAATACAAATAAAAGGTTAACGGAAAGTGTGACAAGAATGAAGAAAATAAATGTTGTATATCATGCTTCACTTGACTTAAATTGATTCAAGGTATAATCATGAAGGCAAACAATTTGTTTTGAATCATTTCTGTTTACAATGGATTAATGCCTTACTATTGTCTTTGTGGATAAATTGAATCATTTATGGGTAATAGGAGGCAAGTGAATTTTTCAAATCATTGTTTATTTATACTTCAACTTGACTAGGTGAGATTCAATGGGTATAGAATTTTTATAACTGAGAGCATGACATTTCAATTGTCAATATGCAGTGGAAAATGTGTTTATATAAGATATATTATTTAACTAGATGTATGCAGTGAATAAATGATTTGATAAATACAGGGTTAAGAAATTAGGGTTCAAGCTTCAAGCTAAAAGTGCAGTCTATAAATAATTACACACCTGCAGTAAATATTGATTGAGAAATCTGAGCTATTGGGTTCCATGACAGTTGTTCTATTTCCTGTTTCCTTAGTTCTAATGGTGGAATATATAAAATTTATTATATTAAGCCTATATAAGGAAACTAAAAATGAATATTCATAAATATCTATGGTCTATCTATAATATTAGTGCTATTCTATGACTGCAATCAAACTAAAAAGCATAATTATTAGCATAATTAACAAAATACAAAAAATAATCTTGGAAATGAGCTAAGGCTACACATATTACTACAGCTATTAACAGGAAGTGACTAATATACATGTTACTTGCAGCATTAAACCAAACAATGACAGGCAATAAATATTGAACTATTAATTGATCTTCAATAGAATGTTTATTGCAATTAAATATGCTGTGAAAATGCCATTGAAATAGTTAATGATAAACAGCCTGTTAGAAAAATATCAGTCTTTATTCATTTTATTTATCTTTATTTTTGCTTCAATGTCTTTATGAATTGTATTTTAAAAGGTTACATTTCCCACCACACTTTCATAAACCTCACCTGACAGACAGATATAAAACATTGTTAAGATCCATGTTTAGGTAATGTATTTTTTGAGACAAAGCATTTGTGATAATAATTGAATTATCAGGATGAGCATCCATAAAATAATACATACCTTCTTCAGCAGATCGGTGTTCCTTACTATCTTTAGGGCTGTAGACTAACTGAAGGATGAGGGGGCGGCGAGTGACAATACCAGGTCCTCGGGGAAGGAATGAGCGCCCCACCAAGCTTTCTATCACAGAACTCTTGCCAGAGCTCTAATAACAAAAGTCACAGCAATTAGTTAATGTTTTCATCAATAAAATATCATATAAAATATTCTTTTGTATATAAAATCTTAATCTAAAATTCAATCTTGTTGGCTTAACAAGAGTGCCTGTTCAGATGCAACTTGTGAGTAACGCAAGGTGGTTATCAGTGGCCTGTAAGCAAATTTTGTTACTGGTTTTAATTTAAAGCCCAAGGTTAGCATTGGCAATGTCAATGGTACATGTAATTGTACTCTGTATGAAATGATGCAGGAATGGTCTTGGTCAATGACAGAGTAGTCCGATTGAGTTAAATGGGGACAAAGAACTCCACTGACATCTTTACATAACCATTAGAATTATTCTACAGGAAATAATAAATTTATTCATATGGCCTTGTTGAGGGTACATTGTGTTGCATTTGTGAATAAATTTTCATAAAAAAATCGGTTACCTGGGTTCCTAAAACTATTATTTGAGGTAATTGGATGGCATCAGCTCCGACAGTATTAAAAACGTCTTGTAACTTATTAATTACTGGTATAAGTGCTTCCATAGTTAAGTACAGAAACTACTAATCACACGTATTTATTAATGAGTAATCTACGTTGATTTTATCTATTAAGAAATTATTATTTTTATCAATTAATCAAAACAGACAAACCAACCGGTAAAAGTCGGCCATATTGATTTCATATTCTGTTCATAAGGATGACAATCGATCTAAGATCGATTAACAGAATAATCGATTCTTAAGCTAAGAAAGAAGTTTGATTTGCATAATATTCGATACTAACAACTAATCGCCATGCAATTACCTTTTCATTATTATTTAATATTGAATAAGCGCCATAATAATACATTGCAACCAAAATTTTTGGATTCTAATATATAGTTTAAGTTTTAATAGATTTTCGTAATGTTTGTTTCACAAATACTGACCGTGACATTAATTTCAAAAGTGTAAGGATTATTTTTTTCGCTGTAAACCACGGAATAGCGAAAAAATATACTAATAATTTTGGATGGTGATAAAAGGTTCATAGATGAAAGATTTCTCTTTTTTTTAACATCTATATATTACAACTCAGTTCTACCAACTGGACATATAAACAGTCTGTATTATTTTCAATTCATTATTATTTATATAGAAAAAATCCACATAAAAAGAATTGATTCCTCCCATGTCGGGTTTTAAAATTTTCGATCTATGAAATTGTGAAAATTTATGGCCAAAAGCAATTTTTAAGCTCATTGAAAAATATTTTTTTTCACCTGGATGAGAACGGAGTTATGTCGGGTTATTCTTTGCAGCAGAATCCTTACAAGGTCAGTTCATTCGGTATGTACAGTAGTCAGCATAACACATACACTTTTTTAAAGTATATAGGATACATAATGAAACAATTATAAATTTAAGAAAAAAAATATTTTGCAATTCATTATATTATATTACGATAATTATAAATAATACTATAATATCATTAGAGTTCGACATGATGCATTGTTAAAGTATTAGAGTTTCCTCTAATTATGATTAGGTACTACACTATTCTTTAGTTTTTGTGGCAGATTTGGCGTCGTATTTCGTTTTGCATGGACAACTTTATGTGGTCATATAGAACTTCTGAGGATATTTACCCAGGAAGATTGACTAACTATGTTAATTTTATTCTAAAGTATTCATCAGATACGTATTTGTTATCTACGAGACTTCTTTCGGTAGTTTAGTTAAAAGATATATCTCGACACTGGCAATTAAAAAATACCTACAAAGGCTTGGTTGCCGTACTTACAACTCTTACAAAGTAAGGTATTGAAAAAAAAAAAAATTACATTCAGGTAGGAGAGGAAGATAAGCTCGCCGAATGAAGGATATTAAATTATTTTTCCTTTCTTTGAGGATTTATGGATGTAAAGCAAACATTGGTTTTGTCTTATAACTACGGCTTGCTGCAATTTTAATAAAATAAACCTTTCAGCCTACTTAAAAAGTAATTCCGTGCAATGTTTGAGGTATGCAACACAACATTTTTTAATAACACAAATTGTACCGGGTGAGGTAATAATAGGCTTAAAAATAAAAAAAATATGTTTATATTTAATTTCTCAGGTTGACTCAGGTCGGTACGCTGCGAATTCGCAATCTATAGAGTTCGGACCATGGCATATATCATTCGACGTAAGCTGCATTTTGCCCAGTGTCTGCTCAACGAAGGTTGTTTGTGAACGAGAAGATGATCAGTTTTGTCAATTTTGTATGTGAGTATCGTCCAGTCTGTATCGTGTTGAAGCGCCTAAGCCAGTTTCCACACTTGAATACTATCGTTAACACCACAAATTCCTAAGTAATAGCTTTTTACACTGTAGGAACCCTAGCTTTTCCAAATATCTAAGTAAATTAACCAGTATAGTATAGTTTACTCTTCAATCCTTTCTTCCTTATAGTGTTTCACTTCACTGATTTTTTTTTGAAAATTAACATCATTCAAAATATGCATAAACTTAATAACAGTGTGACATTATGCCTAAGGTTATAAATTAATTGATTTGTTTTTTAATTTAATAATTATATTTGAAAGTGGCTTAACAACATATGAAAATGCTCTTAACTGTTACTGGATCTTTTATTCCAGTCATCATAATATTAAAATATAAAATAATGTACAACTACCTGCATGCTATGGTTTAATTTCCATATTAATTTTAATGATGGTTTATTTTTGTTTGCAGATATAGCAAACAACTTTCTATACCACACTTTCCAGATATGGTATTTCCTAATAATGTTTTATTGCTGTCACATAAAAGTGGTGCTAAGATATTGTTCAACCCTTTGGATGCATTGAAGTGTGTAGCAGGCAGAGTGGATGCTATTGAAGTGTCATGTGCAGAGGCATGGCAAGAAGCCAGGTAATTTAATAGATAAATTATCTCTTAATTTCTTATAAACAATGGAACTTTCGACTTTTAATTATGATTTGAGAACTAAAAGTAACACTAGGTTAGGTAACATTTATATAAGTTGTAAAATACCAAATTGTTATCTTGCAAGAAGCATTAACACTTGAAACTGTACTATATTATAAAAGTTATTGGCAATGCAGGAATGACATGGTACTTCACATGTTTTTGGTTGTCTGTAAGAATAAATCAAAACTTAATTGGTGATTGATTTTCTGTTGACAGGCCTGAAGCAGAAAAAATGAAGAGATCCTTTGATTGGACATTTTCAACTGACTATAAAGGTACACTTACAGATGACATCGTTGTAGAACCAACGACTGAAGCAATAAACATTGAATTGTTGAAACAAAAAGAACAAATTATATTCTACCATGATCTTACATTATTTGAAGATGAACTCCATGATCATGGTATTTCTAAACTCTCTGTAAAAATTGTGAGTATATTTTTTTTTGTGCTTTTGCATATGGATTCATTTGTAGTAGCTGTAAATACTGTATCAGTAATGTGTAAACAGTGATTTAAATTAAATATCATGTGTTTGTTTTCATACAAATAATGAAAAGTAAATAACATTAATGTTTTGATATAAATTAATAAAAATGAAATTATGTAGTATCATAGGATAGAAAGATAATTTAAAGGGGAAAACAGAAATACAATTATGGGTTTTCTGTTCTATATACATAGATACAAAATCTATTAGGTGTGTTGCCAGTAGGTGGCTTTAAAACCCTTATGTAGACAATTTGTGAGGCCTCTTCATTCCTGGGTAAAATGGATGTGATATTATTTATTACTTGCTTATTTATTATTTACTGACTGGGATTGTCACAAAGTTATTAAAAATAAATTTAATAATACAAACAATCCATTTCAGAGAGTGATGCCTTCATATTGGTATGTGCTGCTGAGGTATTTTCTAAGAGTAGATGATGTATTAGTGAGATCCCATGAGACAAGAATGTTTCACTTACTAACAACAGATTATGTTCTGAGAGAGTTCACAGCAAAAGAAGCAAGTGCAAAGGACTTAAATGTGAGTATTTAACTGTGTAATTTATACATGTTTTTTAGTATTTCATACAGTTCTATCAATTTCCTTGATGGTCAGTCTTTTGGGCCTTGTTTTCTGTCTGTCACAGCAGCAGCTGATAAAACATAATTAGCAATCACAAACACTCTTGAAAATTGGTAGTTTAGAATTGGCTAGCTTGTTTCTATTTAAATTGAAAAATATATTAGGCCTTTGAAATGGGGGTCCAAATATGAATGGGAAACTGGCTATTATTATAATAGGTTGGGGCAAAAGTTTCTTCGCATTTTTTAAGAAAATTCAAAACATTTTTAATATAGTTTATTTACATTTAACTAAAGTATGTAGTTTTGTTCGATAACTTTTTGCCATCTTGTAGGTAGGGACATGATCCCATTGCTATAGAAATTTTGGCACTTCTGATCAAAATACAGCGGCAAGTGGTTTTGGCAGTCCTCTCGTGATGTTAACCTGACACTGCCTAAAGAATTCTAAAGAGACCGAAACAGGTGGAAATCTGAAGGTGCAAGGTCAGGACTATACGGCGGATGCATTGATACCTCCCAGCCAAACTCTCTTAATTTTCGCTGAGTGGCTAAATATGTGTGAAGTCTAGCGTTATCATGATGAGAAACCACACCCCTTCTGTTGATTAATTCCGGCCGCTTTCTCTCAACTTCTTGATTTAATCTCATCAAGTTGTTCGCATTAGAGTTCAGAATCGAAGGTCCTGCCTGGTGGTAACAGCTCATAATGAATAATGCCCTTCCAATCACACCACACACACAGCATCACCTTGTTGCGAGTTAACCCGGGTTTCGCCACAGTCTGTGAAGCCTGACCGACCTTTGACCACGACCTTTTTCGCACGTTCTTGTCGTACGTGATCCACTTTTCATCACCAGTTATCAGCTTCTTCAAAAATGGTTCGGTTTCATTACGTCGTAATAAAGAATCACAAATGAGTACACGGTTCATTAGGTTTCTTTCAGTGAGTTGCCCAGCTCGTGAGGTACGTTTTTTGTAGTAAAATTTTAAAATGTATCGAATTTCTTCATTCATTCTTCACTCATCTTGACGGTACGAAAAACATTTGAAAATCACACATTTTCCTAATTTGAATTTGGAATTATGTTCTTTAAAATTTTTTCTTTCAATGATACCAAAATCAGCCAGATACAAATAGTATAGCCAAAGAGATTTTATTACAATTTCATACATACTATAATGCGAAAAGACGTTTTCCCCAACCTAATATATAAATAATTTATTAAATTGACTTTAGGTATTAGTAAATAATTATGAAAATATTTGTTATTTTCAGATGCCTGTTTGTCAAATGAAAGAAGCAGATGATGTGATACCCTTCCTTCCATTGAAACTAAAAACATTACATAAGTTAACAATCAATGTGGCTTCCAATTCTAAATGATCGATCTCTATTTTTAAGTAAACATTTCCAATAAAATGCGTGAATGCAGAATACCTGTATTTATTATTTGCCGCATAGTTCAACTTTGATAAACGTTATTTTGCAACTTACCTAGTTGATGATGTTAGGCCCACGTGTGTGTGAATTTTGGCCTAATTAGGCCTGTCAGGTTTATGAATGTGTAGATTTTAGTATTTTAAGATATCTAGAATGTTAACCTTTTGAATGCCATGCCATAATGGCATCTTCATGTCCTGTACGCCTAGCCCGAAAATCGAAATACCTGTCTTAAAAAAAAAAACTTAAAACAAATAAAAGTAATGATTTAAAATGTTTATTTCGATACTGTGATTAATGCTCTGAGCACGAGCATGTATCGTAAGCGTATAGTCATCGTATCGAGTTATACATATATTATACATACATACATTCGTATGCGCCAAAAAGTTGTTTATTATGGAACATTTAATATCGCGCATACCGTGACGTTCCGCGATGTAACGATACGTTTACGACAGATGTTCGTGCGAGACCTCTGTTTATTGTCGAGTATAGCCGACATTGGCGTTCAAAAGGTAAAGTTATACTACCTAGTGACCATGATAACTGTTGCAATAAATATAGATGTAGATTTAAAATGTATGAAACCTATGGAATTGGTTTCATTGTTTTTCTTTTTAATTGTCTTTGGTGCATATTCACCAAATAAGTTTTTATCTTCTGTATCGGAAATCAGATACTTAAATTGTTGCGCGGATAATTAGGATTATGTTGTTGCGCTAATAATTATCACTATAGGGGATGGGTTAATAATTCTCATCTTATATCATATTTTCTTAAGTTTTCAGATTGATCTGAAATACGTCTCTTGTATTTTTCTGAAAGTCTGTTATCTAATAAAGTGCTTCCCAATATTAAATTAAAATTAAATAATTTGTTTATATACTGCTTAATTTTCGAATGTTACATTATCCGGAGATAAAGGAAGAGAATCCTTGGTCAGGGCCGTCTTTGAACTATTAGAGGCCCTGGGCATTAGCATAATGGGGCCCCTAGACTATGCTATGAGAGTTAAGATCGCGACACACCGATCCGTTCTGACGACATGATCTGTCGCATGCGTTCTCCATAACCCCTGGCCGTCCAACGGATTCCATTCCTTCCGAACTAGGGGGGCCCATGGATCGCGGGGCCCTGGGCACATCACCAAAGTGCCCAATGGGAATGAAGGCCCTGTCCCTATTTTCGAAAACTTGGAATGGTAGTGAAATCGAGCTATATAACGCACTGGTTTTATGCAAGTCTATTTAAATAAAAGCGAAGTAGGTACCACCCACCAATTAATCCCGAAATCTCAGAAAGTATAAATGCTAAAATCTTGTCAGATTGATTCCTCATACGGAGTAGAAATCCGAAATCAAGAACTTAGGATAGCGGGTGATTCCGCGGGACGGTAACTAGTGTTACAATACAATCTCATTTTTAGATATCACCAAAATACAGGAGCTGGTATGGAGAAGTGTGACTGGTGTGTTTATTTTAGTCATTAATAACGTCAAAATATTTAATCATTCTGTATAATTGATAATATTAATTGCAAGATATCTACATTATAAGTAGACATCAATAAAGTTTTTTGGTTTTGATCAGTTCTTTTATGGCTGTTGTAGTTGGTGTGTTGTATTCTCATGATATAAAAAAAGAAGTCGAAAGTGAAGTTGGGTAAATAAATTATAAAACGGCACGATGTTTTTAATTCTTGTATTAGGTTAGTATAAGTAATCATTTTTATTCTTAACAAATAAAAGTGATATAAAATGATATAGTTCTTAAAATATAAGCATTAGGGTTTATTTTTCAGTTATAGCGTGTTTTCAAAATGGATTCGCGATTGACACTTTTGAAGTTAGATTGGATAACCTGTTAAAGATGCAAAAAGGTATTGGGTGGCCTCACGAGTTACATGTCGCCGAAGGTCATGAGGCCTTATTAAAGCTGAGTAGTACCATCGAGGGTATGGAATCCTGTCAAGTGACTCCTCCAGGGGGAGAACCATTCAATGCGCAATCACCCCCCAATAACAGGTAAGGTTGATTTTTTTTAAATTATGATATCTATGATGCAAAAGCTAGCCCTGACCCGTTTACATTTTTCTAGGCATCAATGTGTCGTATAAATTATTATTATCAACTGATAGTGTCCCGACTCCAGGGTAAAGGCCTCCCTTATTTTTTTCCACTTCTCTCGATTGAGAATTTTCCCGGACCACACCATAAAGTGCTCGTCCTACCTTCGCCTGGCCAGCCTTGATGTATTCAAATGTTTTGTGGGGCCCAGTTTGTAGTTACTTTGGCCCAAAGGCAGATATGGCCCGCCCAGTTCCACTTTCGCTTGGCAGCCGTGAGTGACGTCAGAGATCTGAGATTTTGAAGCGCAATATGAACTTCTTTACGTGATAACCTTGATACCAAGAATACTGTGCTCTATAGCTCGCTGGACCACCTTAACCTCTTGTGATCTGACGAAGGCCAGGTTGTGCACCATATGTGTGGATGGAAAGAATACACATGTCCATAAGTTTTTTCTTCAATAAAGGGTTTCCTTACATGAACTATCATACAGTAGCTCTTCCAAGCGTTTACCGTGTGTTATGCTCTTTTTCTTGCCTTGTGTGGAAGGAGACTATCTGGCCAAAATAGATATAGCCATTGACAGATTCTATTTCCACACTATATTTCGATTCTTGCTTTCGAGCTTGGTCTTTGCCACGTTCATCTGAAGTCTGACTTCTTGTTTAACTCTTAGAGCATTTGCTCCAACGGGAGCTGATAAGAAAACAGGACAATATCACTAGCAAAACGGAGATCAGTAAATCGCCTTTCGTCTTATATAACTGTTCAATAATAGTATAGACACCAATATGTTATACTCTACCCTACCGTTGAAGGCAGGTAGGTTCTGTAAGTTCCAAATATAGGATGGTTATAATTTATTATCAGATATTTTAAATGTAACAGGTCATCTGAATGTTACTCAATGACGTTGTAATCAATTTAATGCATTTTCATCAATCAACTTGCAGGAACTCTTAATCTTAATAAGGTACTGTTTGGCAGCAAAAGGGCTTTAAAATTATGTTCATCTGTAAAATTTCAGGTTACCAATTGTAACAACGAGTATGTTTATGATAATTTTTATTAATTAATTATGAGTATGTAGGTAATTATAGTATAAACAAAATGGTAAAATATAATTTTCGCTCTCAACATTTTCTATTCTGCAGTGCTATTCACAAGCCAAACTCGCCGAGTGATCGCTCAGGTGAACACGCGGATAGAGCAGACCTCTCGCCTAATTGCAGAGTTGCGAGACAGAGACAGGGAATAGTCACTGCGTGAATTCATCGTCGAGTGTGATTGCAGAATATCATAGCTGTTTATGAATCTTTTTTTATCATTATTATTGTTTAGATTAAATTCATTTTAATGTTTTATTCAATTTAAATTCATATATATGTTGCTTCATTTTCATTAATAATATTTCAACCAGTAAACCATGTTAATGTATTTTCATATAAATTATTATGTGATAGATTTGTGTTGATATAAATATTTTCATCAATATCAAAAGGGTACACCGTGTAGGTAAATATTATATTTTTACTCTATAGATATGAGAGTTGGAGCGATGACTGCGGTGTAAGAGTGCGAAATGTTGCAAAAACAGATGAAGGAAGGTGGCGGCTAGTAGCATCTAGGGGAACTGAGTCTGTCGAAGGATGGATTGCAGTCAATGTCCAAGGTACCTATCTATGTAAGAGAACTAACTAAATATGTACTTAGGTACTTGATCGCACCCATTTTCCAACGAAAATGAGATAAGAAAAGTTATTATTACTTTTTGATTATTTAATTATGGATGATACTCTTTTGATTGTTGCAATAATATAGGTATTTTTTTTTTAAATAAACACATTGGTTTCTTGAAAATAATTGATTATTTTTAATCTACAAATTGTACTTACGAGTATAACTTGGTGGTTGATCAATATTCGAGTAACATTTTTAGATTACATAGTTTATCTTAGCTTTGAATATTGAGTCTCTTGGCACGTTCTGTTTTATGAAAAAAAATTATTTGTTATCATTCAGAAGCCTATTCGTGGTTAGGCGCGGTTACAAGTCAGTAAAAAAATGCCGTTTTATATTTTTTGGTTTGAAATTTCTGCAAGAACGAGTGTGAAATCGCAGGGCGGCAATTAAGTAAAAGATACGCACTCTAGACGAATTTCGCGGTAAAACGACCGATTATAGATAAATAAGTAATTATAATCGATTTTGTTAATACCTAAAGTGATAAACAGATTTATATATTGACTAGACTAGATGCAATCAGCTTCTTGAATTCAAAATTACAAGACAAGCGACTGTAATTTGGTCTACCAATGTCTTCTGAGATCCGTAGTATGTAATACATTAGGGGATGATAGCTTAGTTGGTAGTGTCGAATGCAGTGTCGAGTCTTGGGTTCGACGCTTACTATGAGCTTGCGTTTTCGGTGAATGTAAACATATTAGCTGCACTTGAGAGTTCGTTCACTTTTAGGGTTTGTGTGGTAGACATGGGTAGAAAAAAAGTGATAAAATCTATACCGTGGATTAATTGTTTAAATTTCACATAACAACTGTTAACTTTCAAAAGCTTTCATGTTTCTTATTTTTTTTTTGTATCTATAGGTGACTCATATTATACCAATTACCTATTAAGGACCATAAGGTGTGTTAACTTGCTTCAAAGTCTTTCATATAGACTTATAATGATCAATGCTGAAATTTTCAGTTACTGTTTTAAATAATTGTATATTTTATGCCTCTGATAAAATATTAGGTATCAATTCAATAAAGTTTGATATTTAATAAATAATCATGATTGTTGCTACCATTTCTAATCCTTTGATAAGTGACTTATTTAGTCGGTACTCAACCGTTTAATTGCTTGGATTGAATTAGAAATCACTGATTGCATATTATATCAAAAAGTACCGTTATTAATTAATGTATGTATTTTGAGTAAGTAGGTATAATTTTATATTTTCTTTAGCTATCTTTATCATACTCTTTAACTTCAGAAAAAACAATATGTTTTTGTGGATCTAATACGTCCAGACAATGCTTCGTGTAGAAGAAGCGACACACGTATCGATTTCCCGTCGAGTTTCCTTGTTTGGGACTTGACGGAGAAGGATCCAGCAGAATTAGTTACTAGATATTTGTTTTTGTATAATCTAAACATGTTTTTGTATAAAGTTAATTAAATGTTTCAGAGGGTGTAGCGTCGTATCAAGCGCCACCGATATCCCTTCACGATGGCGGAAACTATACTGTAGATTTGACCACACTTGACAGCATGTACTGTGTGGTCTCCAAGCCATTTTCCGAAAGCTCCTTGGTCCCAGGACATTGCAGTGTCACCCTAGAACGTACAACGAGAGCTATTCATGGCAACTGGAGTGTCTTACTTGGGCTGCCGGGTCAAATCAGCGAAGTGCATTTGGATAAAAATGTTGCTTTGGTTCAACGTAAGTTTTAAGCTTTTGATGTGAGCGATTGTCTGGTAATAAAAAAAACTGCCAAACTAACTATATAAGATACTACTATAAGATAACTATTTTTTTATTGAATACTTTTGTCTGTTTAAGCTGAGAGATTTGACGTAGGCTTCATCCGGGATACATCAGCAAACAAATTGCATTTGTACTGTAATATTATGCATACCGCTAAAAATATTACATTCTGTCGATTCCACAAGACTACGGAAGCGTCAGGATACAATGTCATGGACGGGCTGAGTGATGGATCGCACAGGTACCTATATTTGAATGGTATATTTAATGGTAACTGGAAGTGAGAATCCTTCTAGGGGAGATTAAATAATATACTGCTAACATCGTTACTGTGGTTTCATAACCTCATAGGGGAAGGTGAAGGAATAATAACAATATGAGCATATTATTATAGAAATTCTATTTAATGTGAAAACTTTTTTAATCGTGTAGAGTGATTTTTGGTGCTTAAAACTTATGGTTTAACGTCACCGACTTGTTTATGTCAACAGTATATCTTTCTGTAGGGATGAATAGGATGTTTTCTCTTTAAATAGCAGTGCAGTTTTCACTTCTGTTGGCAGTGCCCATAACTGCCCGTTTTAACCATACCATGCGAGGAAGAGTTATTAAAAAAAAATTAGTTATCTGCTTTACTACCTATACTACATTTATGAAGCTGTACAATTCTGACTTAACTAGTATTTTGCGACAATACTTTATGCGTATCTCATATGGTTGTGACCTACGGACATGACCATACTAAGGTTTCCTTGTGTGTGTGCATAATTGTTTTCTTGATGTTTTTTTATTCACATTTATTTGCTTCTAACACGTGGTTTCACACAGGTTTTCCGGATGAATGGAAAATAACTCTTTCTTTTATTCTTGGAAGTTACATTTACCCGGGATATTAAGTTACAATTATGATATGTTAATACAGGTTATACCCTCAGTAGGATAAGGGCTTAACTCAAAATTTTGCGCAATAAATAAATATCCTGGGACATTGTTTACACACGGCCATCTAGTCCCAAACTAAGCAGAGCGTGTGCTATAGAAACCAGGTAACTGATATACTACATATACTACGTTTTTTTTCTAAATACATACTTATATAGATATACACCCAGACACAGAACAAACACATATGTTCATCTACACAAATGTTAGTCCTGGGTGGGAATCGAACCCGCGACCTTAGGTTTGGCAGTCAGAGTCGCTAACCACCAAGCCAACTGGCCTGTCAACAATCATACTAAAGAGACTAAACAAAGTACGTTCTATCAGATGAATAGTAAAACATAGTCAATTTAATGATAGAATAAGTATACGGATACTTCAGCCTCTTTAACACCGGGACCCACCCTCCCCGCTCAGTGCAAAAGTCACCCAAAATCGATATGTGCCAAAAGTGATTTTTTGAGTTAAGCCCCTATCGGTTTGAGGGTGCGATTGTTATAAATCATCTATGTGCCAAGTTTCATGCAAAGTAGATTTTGTGTGAAAGAATTTAAGCATCCATCCACACAAACGTTTGTATTTATAATATTAGTAGAATAGTTAATTTTACCTTGATATATTCACCAGGTATATTTAATTTGAAAGGAAATTTTATAATAGGGAACTGTCCTGTATTAAAGATAATTTATCAAACATCAACCAGTGTGTTGAACATCCAAACATCAAATATGATAAAAATTAAATCATTAATGTGACTTTTAAGTACCGATCTAATCAACAAAGAATATGTTATTTGATGCTGTATAATTATGACGTCACAACTTGCTTTTTCATACAAAACTCAATACATTCAATCGTTTTGACATTTCATAAAGAGTTGCTGATTTAATATATCAGGATCCCTATTATATTATGTAATTATTATATTTTTTTATCAGCTACTACGGCGAGGGTTTTGTTGAAAGGCAGTGTGGTGTGACGATAGAAACTGTATCAGCGCAAGACTATGGCACTTGGCGATGCACCGTCGGAGTACAAGAATGGGACGGAACCAACATTCGACAAGGGACACCTATGCAGGCATTGATCAATGTTTTAGCTAACCCTACTTCAGGTAATTCTTTATAATTTCCATTTCCAAATTGTATTAAAAGGTCAACATTTATCTTAAAGTTTGCATCTATACTTAATTTCTTTATGGTATAAGGGGGCATCCATTAATTACGTGAGGTGATTTTGGCGATTTTTCGACCCCCCCACACCCCTTGGTGAGATGTCATATAGATTATACTCGACCCCCTCTCCCCGCCCCTAATCTCACGTCAGATTTGATATTATCATATGTATACGATTTAGATTTAGGTGAGATTCGGATTGACCCCCCCCCCCCCCCCCCCTAAATGCCTCACGTAATTTAATGGACGCCTCCTAGCATGAAAAGGTAATACGACTTTACTTATCTTCTACTTAAATCAATACTATTGATCCAAATGTCTGTTTAAGGTAACAACTCATTGCCCTTAAATTTTCTTGTCTCGTTTATTCCTATTAATTTATTAATATGTATCAAAATCATGAAAGGACTGAAGGAAGTCTTTTTTACATAACGGTCTCAGTGCGTATTTCTTGTACTTGGGCACTTTTCCCTATAAATTTAGCTTACATATATTTTTTTTTAAACATACATTTCTTTATCAAAAAGAATAAGGTAATTTTTGATTAAATGTATCATATGTACAATATATTATAATATTTGTTGTTTCCGTATGTTCTTCGATGTTTCAAAAACTGGGTCATTGATTGTTAATTTTAATTATCATGAGCAGAGTAGAGTAAAGTACCTTCTTATTCAAATCTTTTAACAAGAAATCTATTTGCAGCTTCTAGAGTCAATAGGGATATTCGAAATGATGAAGTTGAAACAACAACAATATTTGTACAGAGATACCGAAGTTTTACAATCAATTGCCACGCTGAGACGTCTCTTATGTACTGTTGGGTCCAGCATCCTAATGGAACTCATTTCACCCCACTGCCGCTTACTGATGAGGAGAATCAAGAGTTCTGGTAATGCGTGATAACAAAATATTTCATTTTATCAATGAAATATAACTCCGTCAAGAATATATTTAGTTTTCAACTTTTTATAATCCATCTTATAAAACGATTTTTGGTGGCTGTAAACTTGAATACACATATTAGGTTGGGGAAAAAGTTTCTTCGCATTTTTTTAAGAAAAAACAAAACATTTTTTAATATAGTTTATTTACATTTAACTAAAGTATGTAGGTACCATTTTGTTCGATAACTTTTTGCCATCTTTAGGTAGGGACATGATCCCATTGCTATAGAAATTTTGGGACTTCTGATCAAAATACCGTGACAAGTGGTTTTGGCAGTCCTCTCGTGATGTTAACCTGACACTGCCAAAAGAATTCTGAAGAGACCGAAACAGGTAGAAATCTGAAGGTGCAAGGTCAGGACTATACGGCGGATGCATTAATACCTCCCAACCATCTCTTAATTGTTGCTGAGTGGCTAAAGATGTGTGAGGTCTAGCGTTATCATGATGAAAAACCACACCCCTTCCGTTGATTAATTCCGGCCGCTTTCTCTGAACTTCTTGCTTTAATCTAATCAGTTGTGCGCAGTAGAGTTCAGAATCGATGGTCAGCCACTTTTTCAAAAATGGCATCCATTTTATCCGTAATAGGGCGACCAGAGCGACCAGAGCGACCAGAGCGACGTGCATCTTTGACATCAAAATTTCCGGATTGAAAACGCTTAAACCAAATTTGTGCTACTCTCACAGACACTGTACTAGGTCCATAAACATTGCAAATTTTTTTCGCGGCTTGGGTTCATTTTTACCTTTTTTGTAGTAAAATTTTAAAATGTATCGAATTTCTTCATTAGATTCACTCATCTTGACGGTACGAAAAACAATTGAAAATCACACATTTTCCTAATTTGAATTTGGAATAATGTTCTTTAAAATTAGACTTTCAATAATACCAAAACCAGCCAGATACAAATAGTATAGCCAAAGAGATTTTATTACAAGTTCATACATACTACAATGCGAAAAGACTTTTTCCCCAACCTAATAGATATCCGCCAAAAATTACAGATACATATTACACAATACACACATTTCGATCGTTCGATAGGTACATTTGACTTAATTTACCTCGTATCATTGATTTAATATGTAATTAATTGTGAAGGGTAAATACAATGAGGATTATCTATTTATAATTCATTACGTACTTACAATGTAATAGCTGATCATTTAGCCTTATCGCGCTGAATATCATTTGGTACCTAATAAATATTATCTTCTTTGAAATTGGAAATTATTATCAGAACTGACATTTTAAGTTATTTATTTGACGGGTCTGTTGGTTTGGTGGTCGGCATCCTGGTTGCCACGCCATAGGTTGTGGTTTCGATTCCCACCCAGGACAAATATTTGTGTGCATGAACATGTTTATTTGTTCCGTATCTGTTGTAATAAGTATATAATGGATTTAGAAGAAAATGGTAAATGTAGTATAACTAATAAAAAGCGTGACCTTGCGGAAATCCATTGTAAGATTATACAAAAACAAATATCTAGTAACTAATTCCGCTGGATCACTTTCTCTGTCACGTCCCAAACAAGGAAAAACAACAGGAAATCTAAATGTGGTATATCAGTTATCTGTTTCCATACTACAAGTTCTGCTAAGATTGGGATCAGATGGCCGTGTGTAGATAATGTCCCAGGATATTTATTATTATTTTATTGATTATGATAGGTACACCGGTGAAAGCCTTCAGCTCGGCGACTGTGGGATCACGTTCGCTCACGTCACAGACGAAGATGCCGGTGAATGGACGTGTCACATGGGACCACGAAGCCAACTAGGAGTGGAACTGATAGAGAAGGTCTCAGTTCGAGTGACCGGACCTTTGGCTGCTGTTGAAAATGTAGTAAATACTCGAGTTGGGGATACTGCGGTTTTATTCTGTCGCAGCTCTAATAGTAATACACCGCTGGATTACTGTCGGTTCCGAACGCCCGGCTTCGTGGGTTTTCGCCTTGATGCTTCAGTTACTGCAGAGAGGTAAGAACCTAGTGTGTGCTGCGATCGCTCGTTGGGTCTGAGCCATTCTTTTTTTAGCCGAGGGCAATTTTACAAACCGAAATGAGCGATACAACAAATTTTGAATTTTGAATTTTTTTGGTATTTTAGAGTGTGATACATAACCTCACTTGAGTTTCAGGTAGGTGAAATTTAATTAAATGTTTTGTTGAGTTACGTAGTCTGATTATATTTTAAAGATTTTTTTTTTACTATTTAGCCTCCGCTTTCTCGCGAATATTTTTTCCAGGTTAAAATGTATCTTGTTTTATTCCTTTACCTATTTATGTTCAATATCAAAATCTCTATCAAAAATCGTCATTAGCCATTCAGCCATTACGTATTAATTGCCATTGACACAAACAAACATATACAAAGTTTAACAGAAACAGTTCGATATTTAGGATTATTAGGGATTATTCATTTATATGAATAATCCCTAATTCATGGGATGGCCCAAGGCCCACCTTGAGCTAATTTTGGTGGATTTGAAATAGTTATGAATAATTTTTGATTAAGGAAAAATAACTGCACGCCATAAACCAATGATCGAAATAGATTTTATTATATATTTTTTTATTTCAGTGCTATTCTCAACCGATTCACCTTTACTGCTGAAAGAAATATGGACATCGGTGACTGTTCAGTAACTATACACCCCGTTCTCGAAGAGGATAACGGTGAATGGATCTGTGCAGCTCTTTTGGATAACGATACTGTAGAGTCCTATGATACTATCCAACTTAATGTTGAAGGTAACATTTTTGCAGTATTTATCTCATATTTTTATCTCTTATCTAATCTTATCATTGGCGATGCCCTTGGTACAATAAATGTCTAAATGCAGTGTCGACTACTCCGACGCTCGACTGTCTGCCAGTATTTCGGCCTATTTTTTTATATACTTAAGTTTCTGCTTGTTACCTACCGATGAGAACGGCAGAGCTAGGTTTTTTGAATGATTGTGTTCAAAAACAACTGCTTTGCATCGAAATAGAATGGATTTAATGCCATGATATGTTTACATAAGAGTCCTTTTTGATTGTTTCAGTTGCCAGTCCTCAATTTAGAGCCGGGTTAGTAGGAATGGCCGTTGGTATATCAGTTCTAGTCTTAGTGTTGATTGGAGTCATATTGTATAAGAAGCGTGCTTCCCTCCCGTGGCGAAATGTTAATACATCTAATCCCGTTGATGATTGAACCGGATTATGACTTAGACAGTTCTAGTAATCCTAGTTCTGGTTCTAGTATTAGTTATGAGAGTATTACTAAAGAACGTGATCGTGCAAGTTTGATAAAAAATTTGATAAATTATTTCTAAATGACTTTTAACTTTGTTGTTTGTGTTATATTTATAAGCGTCATATTTTTACTATTTAAGGATGAATGTAATGTGTTTTGACAGAGCTCATTTTATTTTATTGTTAACTAGATTAGACAAGCTTTCCGTTTCGGTCCCGATGGATGTAATGTATCCCGGAATACTACCTTTAAAATGGTCAAATATTTTTTCAACAGGGGAGCGGATTGTTTTAAAATTAAATTGCAAATTTATCATTCACTAAAAAGATTGTCTCAAAACACCCCTATAACTATCCTTAAATTTTAATCTTGTCTGTAAAGCAAATTTTATGTTAAAAAAAACCAATAAAAGGAAGTACAGCAATTGAGTATGAAAAATGATGATGTTATCAGTTAGCACATTGTGCATACAAAATAAGCGTTTTGACAGATGATAAAAAGTAACTGATTTGACAAGGCAGTCCGGTACACTTTGGGCCCTGGTTTACCTGATTAACCACCGCAAACATACAAACTCACAAAATTCGTAATATTTTTGTAATACTCCACATATGTGCTACATTACTTCCATTAATGTGCTTTATTTTTGTCGGTTGGTGTAAAGTGTAATATATGTGGGTTAACCTATATATTTCTTAATGTTAAAGTCGGTAGGTCGATAACTTTTGTTTTTGTTCCTGATTAAACTTGGTTCACGTAAGACGTATTTTATTGCGCTCCTATGCTCTCATATTCTGTTATAAGGATAGTATCCATATATTCTTCATTGGCGACGAGCTGGTTAATTACCTTCGTGTGTTGATGTGTTGAAAGTTAAAAACTAAATTGTGTTTACCGGTAAAATGGCAGTTGGTAAAATAAGTGCGTTTGACCTTAGCAAGGACGACTGGAGTCTTTACATAGACAGATTAGAACAATATTTTATTGTGAACGACGTGAAACCGGCGATGCAAGTGGCTACGTTGATTACTGTGATTGGAAGTGATGCTTACGAACTGTTGGTTAATCTATGTACGCCTGACAAACCATCCACCAAGACCTTCAGTGACCTTGTCGACGTAATGAAAGGTCATTTACAACCAAAACCGAGTCTCTTGGCGGAACGGTTCAAATTTAGACGCAGGGGGCAGCAATGTGAGGAGACAGTTGCAGAATATGCAGCAGAATTGAAAAGATTTTCAATTAATTGTAGGTTTTCTGCGGCAAATTTAAAAGAAAACTTGCGGGACCAGTTTGTGTGCGGCTTGATGAGTGATTACATCAGACAAAGACTGTTTGCAGAAGATAATATATCCTTCGATGCAGCTTTCAAACTGGCAGTGACCATTGAAGCAGCCGAGGCGGACGCAGCTTTGGTAGAAGATCGTACCCGGGGACGAGGTGGCGATATACCTAAGGCGACATCGGCAGTGCATCAGGTGGTGTCAGCAGATAGACAGACTCAATCGAATACTCGCATAAAGAGGGAATCGATGGGGTCACATAGCGGCAACAGAGCGCGACGAGCCATGCCTACGACAACTTCGCATAATTCATTAGGCGGTGGCGCAAGGGTCACAAGCGGAGCGGGCAGCGGGAACCAACAGTATGGGAGAAATAATAAAGTTCACAATAAATACCCAGGTGAATGTGGTGTATGCGGCAATAATCATGCGGCAGAAACATGCAAATATAGGACATATGTATGCAGGGTTTGTACTCGAGAAGGGCATTTAAAAAGGATGTGCCCTAAACTGCGGGGTTTGACAACCATGTTCAACTTGTCAGAAACACTAATACCCGGCGAAAATACGAACAATTACAGTTTTGAAAGTGATGAGGTAAATAACTTCTCAATTATGTTGAATAATAATGTTGAAAAGTTTGGACCATACACTATCGATGTTTGTGTAAATGATAAAAGGTTAGTTATGGAAATAGATACAGGTAGTGCGATATCATGCATAAGCAAGGATTGTTACAATGAATTATTTTCTGATTGTAAGATTCAAAGATGTAGTTTAATGTTGCGATACTATACGGGTGAAACTGTTATGCCGGTGGGTAAACTTAAGCCGTTTGTGAAGTATAAGGACAAGTCTAAATATCTCGATTTATATGTTATTGAAAGTGGAAAGACGAGTCTTTTAGGTAGACAATGGTTAAGTGAATTAGGTATTGAAATACCCATTGTAACAATAAATAGTATGAGGAATTCGGATGTAAGATTTAGATTTGATGAATTTAGTTCCAGATACTCTGAGGTATTTTCGGATGGGCTTGGAAGATTCACCGATGGTACGGTTGGGTTCCGGCTGCGTGCGGACGCACGGCCGGTGTTTCTTCGCGCGCGCCCTTTGGCGTATGCGCTGCGCGAACCGGTGGAGCGAGCACTCGATCAGCTGGTAAGGGACGGAGTCATCTCGCCGGTAACCACTTCTGACTGGGCTACGCCTGTTGTACCGGTGATGAAAAAAGATGGTAGCATACGGGTATGTGGAGATTTTAAAGTTACCTTGAATAAATGCCTGGAGGTGGACCGTTTTCCTTTACCGAGAGTAGAAGATTTATTAACGAAATTACATGGGGGAAATAAATTTACAAAACTAGATTTATCTCAGGCGTACGCGCAACTTGAACTTGATGAATCAAAGAAGTATACGGTTATAAATACACATAAAGGCCTGTTTATGTACAATAGGTTAATTTACGGCTTAGCTTCGAGCCCCGGTATTTTTCAGAGGAAGTTGGAACAGCTTTTTGCTGATATGCCACGAGTAGGAGTATTTCTTGATGACGTCATAATAACAGGAACAGATGATCGTTCTCATTTAGCGACTCTTCATGAGGTTTTCGAAAGATTACAAAAATACGGTTTAAAAATTAAAAAAGAAAAATGTACCTTCTTTGCGGATTCAGTGACGTACTTAGGATTTATTATAAGTAAAAAGGGTGTACATACATGTCCTGAAAAGATAGAAGCCATTAAGAAAGTCAAAATACCCCAAAACGTCTCAGAGTTGCGTTCTTTTCTAGGGCTTGTCATGTATTATGCAAAGTTTGTACCTAACATAAGCAAAGTACTGGCGCCATTATACAATTTATTAAAAAAAGAAATAAAATTTGAATGGACTGAATTATGTACCTTAGCTTTTAATAGGATCAAAGAATTACTAATTTCTAGTGAAATTTTAGCACACTACTCGCCGGATTTACCCCTTGTGCTGACAACGGATGCCAGTAGTGTGGGTGTAGGGGCAGTTATTTCGCACATCACGCCTGAAGGGGAGAGGCCTATAGCGTACGCGTCGCGAGTCCTTAATTCAGCTGAAAAATCGTACTCACAGATAGAAAAGGAAGCTTTATCTATAATATATGGTGTCAGAAAATTTCATCAGTATCTGTATGGTAGACAATTTACGTTAAGAACAGATCATAAACCGTTAGTTGCAATTTTTGGAGACAAGAAGGGAATTCCAATAATGGCTGCCAGTAGGATGCAACGTTGGGCAGTTATATTGGCCGGGTATGACTATAAAATAGAGTATGTTCGTAGCAACGCGAATGCAGCCGATGCTCTGTCTAGGTTACCATTAGAGTGTGGGTCGCGTGAGACAGAAGAAAAGACGTACGTAAATTTTGTTCAAAAATGTTTACCGGTCACAAGAAAGATGATTTTAGAGCATATGAAGAAGGATGATATTTTAAATAAAGTAACATTATTTTTACAAACGGGTTGGCCTTCTTACTGTAAGGATGAAATGTTAAAACCTTATTTTATACGGCGAAATGAATTGTATTTAGATAGGGGTTGTGTCGTTTGGGGCTACCGATTAGTAATTCCGCATGCGTTAAAGAGTGTACTGTTAGAGGAGTTACATACTGGACACATGGGTATTGTTAAGATGAAGAGTATAGCTCGAAGTGTCGTGTGGTGGCCGGGCATCGACGGCGACGTGGAGCGCGTGTGCGGGGCGTGCGCGACGTGCGCGGCGGAAGGCAGTGCGCCTTCGCGAGCGCCGCCGCAGCCGTGGCCGTACATACCTGAACCATGATCGCGACTTCATGTTGACTTCTTAGGACCCTTTCATGGTAAAAGCTTCTTGATTATTATAGACTCCACGACTAAATGGTTAGAAGTATTTCAAATGCAGAAAACTACGGCCGGTGCGGTGATTAAGGTACTACGAGAGACGTTCGCTCGTTTTGGATTGCCTAAGGAAGTAGTATCCGACAACGGCCCACCTTTTTCGAGTAGGGAATACGCAGATTTTATGAGCAATAATGGCATAAAAGTAACGTTTACTGCGATTTACCATCCGTCGTCTAACGGAGCGGCAGAGGGTGCGGTCAAGTTGTGTAAACGAGCCCTTAAAAAGTCTTTAAGGGACGGTTGCGATAGCGAAGCGGCTTTACAGACTTATTTGATGGCATATAGAAACGTAGCTCATAGTTCTACAGGCGTATCTCCAGCTATGCTATTACAACGCAGAAATTTACGCTCAAGGCTGGACCTGTTACGCGCTGATCGTCAGCTAGAAGATAGGGTTCAAGAAGTACAAGCCAAACAAAAATGTCAGGCAGGTGGGGTTTCGCGAGATTTTAGTGTAGGGGAGGATGTCTGGGTTCGTAATTATGCCGGAGGAAATAGGTGGCTTAGTGGTCAGGTTAAAGGTAAAGCAGGGTCGAGGATTCTCTTGGTTAATAGAAAAGACGGTCCACCATTAAAAAGGCACGTAGATCAAGTTAAAAGAAGATGGGCTACTTTTGATTGTCCACCACTGGTGCAAGAGGCGTCTCCCGATACGGTGGACGTGGAAATCGGTAGTAACTCTGCGCCCGAACCAGTAGAGGTTGTTCCCTCAGGGGAAGTAGTGCAGGGATTGACACAATCGTCGAATACATCAGATTGAGTAGATCACGTCTCAGGACCAAGGGTAACTTCCAAGCGTATTCGAAAGCCCGTTCAAAGATACCAAGATGTAGATTGATTACACTATGTTATTTTTTATATTATGCTATTTTTAATCTGTGTTATTTTATATGCTGTGTCTATGTTGTTATGATTATTGTGAGTTAAGGGTGAGGGTGTAATATATGTGGGTTAACCTATATATTTCTTAATGTTAAAGTCGGTAGGTCGATAACTTTTGTTTTTGTTCCTGATTAAACTTGGTTCACGTAAGACGTATTTTATTGCGCTCCTATGCTCTCATATTCTGTTATAAGGATAGTATCCATATATTCTTCATAAAGGTCGCAAATATAACGAGAATGAATATCTTTATTTTACGTCGTTCTACATTTTCGTTGGTATTAAAAAAATAATAATTTTGCAATTATGAACTTTGATTAAAATTTATTATAAATCAATATTCCAATGTTGTACATGCTATTTACAAGACAAAATATATTTCGGTTATAATATTAATCGAAACGTGTCTCTTTTCAAGTACATATAATTATTGTAAATAAAACAAAGTAGATACCGGAAAAATATATTTATTACCCGTCCGATTTCACTAATACAGTCCAGTAAAACATGTTTATAAATAATAACACAATCATTGTTTAAAAAAAATGCTTGTTCGACTATAAATTTAAGGTCAACGTGTGAATGTGCCTTTGTAATGTGACCAATTTCAATTATTATTTTGTTATGTAAGCTCATTTATTAATACAATTAATACTTGAGCCAATTTAATATCGCTTTATCACATATTTTAACACAAGTGGCCAATCTCACTTTAACATATATTACATAGGAAATTGGACTACCAATTCATTATTATCTGCTGCCAATTTAAACAAAACCTTTTTCTTATCGAACTATAGTTTATAATTACTTAACTTACCAAATCTATGTAACATTATGCTGATTCAAGTTCTCGATCACAGAGGAAGATGCCCATGAAACTCATTTTAGACATAGCAAATTATAAGTACAATGTTCTACCATAAAAACGATCTAATTATTTCCTTTAGTACATACCAGCCAGTCACTTATTTCATAAATTTGATTACAATAAAAATATACAATTTTTTTTTTTAATACTTAAAATCATTGTTTGGGCAAAAATACTTGTTAGCCAGCTTTTAAAAAAATGCGTTGAGGTCAAGGTCGGCTCTCGTACCCAACAACAATCTGTTGTATCGTTACATTCGAAAAGAATTTGTTGATTGCTTTGACGCAAGTGCGCACGATTTGCTTGATCGCTGGCGGGGCCAGTTCATCCATCAGCTGTTGCCAGTTGTCGTTGGCGAATTGTATGGTTGTGTCAGCTAAAAAATACATTAATAATGTTGTTATTTACTCATGAATTGATCACAATATATACAGTGGCGTTGCTATGTAACCAAAGGCCCGGGGGCAAAAAATGTAGTAGGGCCCCAACTAAACTATTTAAAATCGTTTGTCCCCCAGCCGAAGTTTGGGGGCCCCAGGGCACTGCCTCGTCTAGCCCTCCGGTAGCTACGCCACTGTTTGTAAGTCAGACTTCGAGGGGCCCCCTGAGCTTGGGTGCCCTGAGGCATTGCCCTGTCTAGCCCTCCGGTAGCTACGCCACTGAATATATACTGATCTCTAAGTGAATGTACTATGAAACGGTGTTCGAGGCAGGTCAATCGTAAGAATGACCGAGTTACAAGACATGACCCAGAGACCTAAGCACGAACATCTATCGAAACCGTAACGTCATCGTATCGAGTGCGCCAAAAAGTTGTTTAGTATGGTAAATTGAACGTCGCCCGTTTATTATTTATTTTTATTATTTATATTCTAGGTACCAAAGCTGATAGTATACCTACAGGTTTATTTTTCAATAACTAGTCAAACCAGGGATGAAATAAATATTTAAGAAAAACATCTTTTACTACTGTGCTACTTTAGTAAAGTAGTAAAAGTTCCTTCCAACAAGTAAAGTTGTTAAAATAAAACTTTTTAGACAAAATATTGACTTTGCTCGATCAAAATGAACTAAGACTTAGAAAAAAAATCAGGGTTGGCTCTATAGTCAAAGATATAAGTAGATAAAGAGATAGGTAGTTCCATCCAAAAAAAAAATGGTCAGTAATAAAAAATGATAGATAGATATGTTCTATGCTTGGCCGAGATAAGTAATACTAATAATAGAAGTCTATTCTACTAAATAGTAGCTGTGAAAGATATACAGACGAACGGTCGGAAAAACAATCTATATGAATTCTAGGTTTGACAACCCTAAGGAGATAATAATATCCTAGGAGAGAAGATAATTTGCAAGAGAGCCAACCCTGACAAATGGTATCGCCATATGGCTTTATCTAGATGGTACACGGCGTCGTCCAACGTCGGCATGTTCTGTCCAGCCGCGACAAAGGAGTAGAAATTGTGGCTGAATAAAGTTTTTATTACTTCCAATGCAATTTTGATTTATACAAGCTACTGTCCCGCGGTTTCACCCACGTCCCCAGAGGATCTTTATATCGCACCCTCAGAACGATAAGAGCTTAACTCAAAACATCACTTTTTGCACATCTCTGATTGGGTCACTTTCGCACTGAGGGGGGAGGGTGGGCCCCGGTGTTAAAGAGGCTGAAGTCGGTATGCTTATTCTATCATTAAATTTACTATGTTCTACTATTCATCGGATAGAGCGTACTTTGTTTGTTGTCTCTATGATCGTAACTCCATTTCGCAAAATTTTGAGTTAAGCCTAAGGGCTACGATAAGTCGTACTGAGGGTGCGATATTATCTCAGACTAAAACATTGCCTATTCTATCAGTGAAATATATTTTTAAATAGGCGAAGTGGTTTCGGAGTTTACTTACCACGTTAACATAGACTCAATATTTCTCTTTGTCCCTGTACCATAGGCTATGTGTGTATTAAATGCCAGCAAGAGCGGTTCAGCCGTTTAGTTTTGAAAGCGTAAAAAATAAACAAAGAACAGAAGTTCGGATTATTATAGTTAGGTGAAAATTTTAGTTATGTACACCTACTGTAAAATTAATTGGTCCAAGAAGATAGCTAATATATTTCTATTTCTTTCTAATATAATTAATTTAAACGCGATGTACTAATTAAATCTTGAAGTTCAACTTGCAAAGTGACAATGTAAAATCTTACCCAGTTGTTTGTTCCCATTAAACAAGTTTTTCAGGTCGAATGTGGTGCGTTCAATTGTATACTTGTAGGTAGGTGTAATCAGCTTCAAGTGCTCGCCTTTGCTATCCTTCACGTGGGTCAATTTACTGTCGATCTTAACCTCGACACCCTCTGTAGAAAAACCAGTTAATTCACACGTTAACTTTGTATTTTGCAATTGACTAGGTTTTATAAGCGCTATTTAACCCAGCGGTAATTTCCTGTTGTAGGTTATCGAACGATAATTATATGAGGCGGGCATCTTATAATTTTTTCCTTCTTTGTATTTCGAGCCTCACGTTTTTTTAAATAACTTGCTTGCATATAGGCAATTTAAAATATAAATGTATAGCAGACAAAAAGTTTGTTGTTACGTTGGTTTTTTTTATTTGTAACAAAATCGGTACGCAGGCACCTATTCAATGTCTTAGGCATCTAGACAAAGGGTAGTGTGTCAGCCCACACATTTGACATCTCACACAAAGTTACCCCCATAAGCGACTCCCATATTCTCTTACCCACCCTAAGAGTAAACCTTTATTTACACATACAGATATATTTAGGTCAAGGTAAACAAACACCCTGAAACTATTTACTTCAGTATGTGCACCTAGCGGGAGCCGGGAGGCCTTCACTCGGAATTTCCGGCGCGTGGTTGCCTCTCGAGAATCATTTTCCCTGTCTGTAAGTAGGTGTTGTTAAGGATATCGTTACTTACGAGCATCAATGAAAGCGTCTCCTTTGCCTTGGATGGGTAAAATCAGGATGCGGCCGTCCGCTTCGTATTTGGCAGTCAGACTCAAGTTGGATTTGAATGCTAATGAGAAGGCTTCATCGACCTTGCCGATGGTCACTCTGCAATGGAAATCACAGGCTATTACGTGTGTCGAGCACATATTATATGTGTACTTTAGGTCACGTGCTGTAAGTGTTGAGGCATCATTTTATGTCTACTTCTACTTTGGCAACTGAGTATTAATTAAAATTCTAAGAGATAAGCAAATTTTCCAGTTAAAGACAGATATTAATAAAATATTTTCAATTATATTTATTATTATCTAGTTATAAATAAAGTCGAAACTAATGAAGTCACACAGGCACAAATCATGAAATGTTATTTTAGTACCTAAGTAGGTATATTCTTTTTAGTGGATCCCCTTAGATAGTTACTTGGGTAAATAGTGGTGGAATATAGCGTAATTGTATGGAAAAAAATATTTTACTGCTATAAAAATCAGCGCTTAAACTTAATTCACCCAACAAATATCTCACAGGTGTACTTTATATCTATCTAAAAACGTGGTAGGATTAAGGGGAGGATTATGAATGGGGGGAGGTACTTCATAGGGTGATAACATCATTGTGGTTTTTTTTATGACCAGACTCAAATTTGGTATAAGACCTTTTAAGGACACAACACGGAGGATAAAACACGGATGTACCGGGAGAAAAGCTATCCAAAAACAAAGACTTTTGCTTACGCACACTGGAGTTCGTTGATTCTAAGAATTTATAAGGCCTAGGACTCATTGTGTGTTCCTATTCGAGTTCTATAACTATCATCCATTAGCAAACAATGTTGTATGATTCCCTTGCATTTGTTTGCGTAAGTTTTAGCTTTGAATGATAATTGATTATCAATTAATATGTGTACTTGCCAATTATAGCTGTACATTTCCGGGCATTATTATATCATTGTTACCCATTCTATTGTTCGATAATTTGCGAATTAAAACTATGCACGTGTATTTTTTATTGGATAACTAGTTACCGCGGGTTTATTCGCGTTCCCAAGAGATCTAATGTTTTCCCGGATTCAAAATATTTGATATCCGTCTCCATGCTAAAAGTAACGTGTCTATCAAATGTCTCGATTTGTTGCGGCGTTAAGGCCTCAAGTGGCAACAAACAAACAATTTTGTAATTTGTAATAAAAGAAATAAAATTTGGGTTCTTGTAAAAAAAGGAAACCATTAGACAGATATGTCGGTGTCTGTTTGTCATTCTGTCTGTATGTCACGGCTTTTGTCAACAATTAGTAATTCTATTGACGTGAGACGAGTTTGGCACAGTGGAAGAATTCGTTTGCCCAGATTTATGTAAAAAAAATCTCAACTAATTTGTCTTACTGAGGCAATCAGGGTATTATAATGAACGGGTTTGTTTGTACATTCAAAGAGTCGAGTGGAAAAGTAAATTTTCCTTTAATTATGCTTACTTTAGTTCTGTAAGTTTGCTGTTGCTGAGTCCATTCATAGCCGCTTCAGTGAAAGTTAATTTCAGCCCACTTCCATCTATCACAAGGTCATCTAGGTTGACTGGGTCCAGGGAAGGTACTCCTAGTTCGGGAATACCTTTTGTGAAGTAGGGAAGACTATTTTCTATTTGTTCCTTGACGCATTTTTCAAATGACTTTTCTTGAAGGCTACAGGGTTTGATGTATGATGCTGTAACATAATAAAAACCGATTATCTGGATTAAATGCCTTTAAAAAATATAGGCTTAGTCAAAAATTTATGAATGTAGAGCGATGACATTTATAATACATGAAGTTTTTTTTTTACCCCGTAGGCCGACAAACAAGCAGACGGTCCACCTGATGGTTAGTGGTCACCGCCGCCTATGGACATTTGCAACACTAGGGGCATTGCCAATGCGTTGTCGACCCTGAGACGTGAAGTTGTTAAGTCTCATATGCCTGTAATTTTACCGTTTTCTTTCTTGTCGCAAATCAATCCTGTTATTAATTAGCTTGTCTACTCGGATTTCCAAAGGCTTGTGATACTATAACCATGTTTAATAATGTTATACAATAATATTATCCGTATCGTACAAATCAATTACCTAATCAACTCAATAATAAAAACAAGAGAATTATAAATGAGGGGCTCGATTCTGTAAGGAAAATGACACTAACTCGATGTGTTTCGTCGCGGCCTCCGTGCTCTGTCTCTTTCGCTAACTACGCTAATCACATGAGAGATAAGTTCTCCGTGAAGCGGGTTGCCGACGAAGTTTGTATTAGCTGAATAAGGGGGCAGGTTGAATGACTTATTTAGGAGCTGAGACGAGTTTAGAAGCCCATATCTAACAAACAATAGACTTAAATGAAAAAGTAATAACACCTCATTTTTTTAAGACCTATTTAAAGATATTCTCCGCTTCATGCAGTAATATCCATTGCATATAGGACAGGATTGTTTAGATACATATCTTATAGGTTAGGTGAAAACCCACATAAAAAAAAAGAAAAAGGTTTTTGCTACAGTCTTTAGGTATGCCTACACCGTACTTAAAATAAAGAAGAGAATTTGTAACGGGTGTTATATGGTTCCGTGGTTTGAATTTGGTGATTACTAATGTTACTATACGTGCACAGTGCTACATCGCTGCAACTAGTGTGGTTTAGATATTCGGTAATGCAATTTGGTATCAATTAGGTATTCTTTAAGCAAATGACATCTTAGCCTTCGCCTACATCTACTACTTTACCTTCGATTTGTGATGCCCAACGAATAGTGAAAAAATATATGGGAATTCTAGGTTAATCAACTACGATTGTTGCTTTTGTACGAGAAGCAGCTGTGTCTTTAATAAGGAAGATGCGTATTGTGTAAAGAATGAGTTGGTTGATAACCAGGCTTGCCCGCAACTTCGTACGCGTACTCAAAATTAAGTTAGGTATATATTTTTTCCTGCGCCGATTTTAATGGAATAAATCCATTATGTTTCCCAAGCTACGTACGTATGGTCAAGTCGGTCTGCACACATTCATATAACCTATCTAATATTTTCTTGGAATAAAATGAGTGTTATGTCAATGCAGAAAGAATGCCTTTCATTCAAATCCATTGATTCATCATAATTTAAAACATCGTTAAAACTTTCACAATTAAAATATTATTAAGGGTTGATAATTAACGTTCCTTTCTAAGATATCATGATAAAAATTTAAACAGTATGAAAACTGCTTATATAATTTTTTTTTGTTACTTATGCCAGCTGACAATGGAACACTCAATTTGCTACTCAGACTTGCATCTGTTCGGTTTATTTTATTATTTATTTATTTAATAATCTCTATTGGTGCCTACTCTTTAGCACTAAATTACTGTCTAGTGAGTTCATGACTAAAATAACAATTGACAAGTATTCAAGTAAGATTTTACTGGAGTTGTGTCCAAGGTCATTGGATAGATGAAAAGTGTGATTATTTATTTATTTGGGCTGTGATATCAGTCTTACAGAAAGAATAAGTAATTAGGACCAAAGTACCCTTTATCAGCATCTAGTGATTGTTACTCATATATCTACCTACCTATCTCATTACATCAAATAACTAAGTAGGTACCTAATTAATGGATTGACGTCATTATGATTATTGATTTGCTAATCACGATTCATCTGACTGTCAAAATAATAATTAAAAATTATGAAATAAGCGAGTCATTTTGTTATCTGTACTAAATACCGCCTAGAGAATAATTAATTCATACTTGGTAACTTTTTTTTTTAATGAACTCAGGTGAGCTTTTTATATACTTTTATAGACCAGCCAACCAGTTTAAGTAGCATTGAGGATTTTAATTACAAACAGATTTTATCAGTATTAACTGAAGTAGAAATAATTTAAATAATTGTTTATGTTCAAATTGAGTCAGGAGACTCGCTAGACAGATTTGTCACTCGATCGATGCCAAGCACCTATATGTCAAACAATCATAGGAAAATAAATAATGTATTAGGTCGGTATAGGATGGTAGACGAACGAGGACCTTCGCATTAATTAAAAACCTGTCTAGATATTAACATAGGATAAAAAATGCTAAAGGAGGAAGAAGGAAGACTTAAGAGAGACTTATTTTCAAACTATAGATCCTCGTGATACCTATTCAAATACTCTTAATAAAACAAATAAATCAATCACTATTTTATGCTTAAGAATATAGCAAACAAACATTGTTTGAAGTCAAACAGCAGAAGTGAAACAAGAATTTATTGAAATCAAACTTATTTTCAAAACGAGATACTCGTATTTTGTAATTTTTAGTTAGGTGTTTTTTTTTTTTTTTATATAAAACTTGAGCGCATTTGACTAGATCTCACCTGATGGAAAGTGACGATGCAGTCGAGGATGGTACACGCGAACTCAAGTAATGCCTATTCGCTCTTGCCTTAAAGACTCCGAGATTGTATGAATCGGGAAAAATTTACGCCGGCAATGAGTTCCACTCCTTTGTTTAATTAAAATTAGCAAAAAAATAATTTTAAAGCCTATAGATTGATGATTTGCTCTCATACTGTACCAAACTACCCTACACCACAGAAATTAATCAATTCAGTAAAGGATATATCAAAAATCCGAATAAATATTTTCCTTCAAAAAGATTGACATATCCTACTAATATTATTAATGTGAAAATTTGTATGTATGGATGTTTGTTACAATTTCACGCTAAAACTACCGGACGGATTTCGATGAAACTTGGCACATATATAGAAAATACCCTGGAATAACACATAGGGTACTTTTTGTGCCGGGAAAATGTTACATCCCTAGGGAACATGGGTGAAACCGCGACTGACAGCTAGCTAGTAATAAGAATATCTAAAATTCTCAGTTATATAAATCTCATAAAATACGTAGTTTGATGTAGGCAACAACTATTCCTAAATAACAATTGAGAAATAATTAAGTTAGAATATGATACGTATACAACGTGTTACAAAATACCCCGTAATTATATAATGAATTATCAAAGCCAACAACCCTAGTAAGCTGTCATGTCAGGGATCCAGATTATTTAACAATAAGGCCTACGTACCTATTTTACCTAATAACTGTCTACTTTGATAGTTTTTCTATTTTATATCCATAAAAATCAGTTTTTTTTGGGGTATGATATACAGCGTTACTACGGTAATATTGTGAATTGACTCGTTGTAAGGCCCCATTTAACTTCCTTTCGGCTTTATGGGTAGTTTTGTAAAATCTTGTATTAAATTATTATCACTTATCAAGATCTTACTATGATTAACGATCTTGATCAGGAGGAAGAGAGAGATAGTACTTAGCTAACAGTAATAGAAAAATATGACACGTAACGTTAGATTGATAGATATTGTATGTGTGCAATAATTATGTAGGTATTTAAGAACAATTCACCTCATACTAAGTAGGTAATTGTCTGACCTCCAAGACCTGTCTATTTTATGAAGTAGATGGCTTGGTAATTGTTAATGTTAGAGGTACCTTAGTTGCGAACATAGATATTATTATATATACTTATTTGTCATAATTGCTAAAATTTACCTAGATACATAAGGGAGTAATTTATAATCCTTTTCAACATTTTTATCAATATTTAAGTATTATGTAAACAATGTTAATTTAAGTTTAATATTTTACTTACCTTTCTATTTTTATTGTATTTATTTTTATGTCATTTTAAGTATTAATTAGGTATCTATAAATTATTTAAGATGTAGTATAAAATAATTTATATTAATTAAATATAAAGCTGATAGATAGAGTAAGAAACATAAAAAATCGGAAAATAGCAAAGTAAAAGGATCCTCTACACTTCTCAAAAAGTCTCAAATGGAGATGGGCTGGCCATGTTGGGAGATTCGGTGACAATCGATGGACAACTAACACCTCAAAATGGGGCTTAAAGGACCGCATGGCGGCCGCACAGTAAAAATCAATGCAAACATTATTGTAAGTATAAAGGATTTAATTTTTGAACGTCTTTGTAATCTTAAAATGTTGTAATAATATTTAAGTAATTGAGGTATCTATGGTGAAAACAAATATTATGTAAAAAAAAATATTTTTGTGTAAAATAAATTTATTGAAAATGTAATGCATTTAAATTTCTATTTTTACAAATGTATAACTTTCAACTCCAAATAAAATGGTTAACCTCATCTCTATAATATATTTTAATATTCCTACTTCCATTGCTTTACTATTGGAGAAAATGAGATTTTTTTATTAGAAAATAATAATTAATGCTACACAACATTTTTGAAACCAGACTTATTAAAACAAAATTTAACAACAATATAAATTTGTTATTAAACATAGTAATGTTTATAAATAAGTATGTAAATAGCATGTAGGAAAACCTCATATGAATAATGCATATCTTCAATTGCAGATTTATCTAAGTAATATTATATATGCAATAAATAATAAGCCGTCGATTTCCGGAACCCATTGTCTCACCGATTGATAGCTAATATTGTTTTTAAAACCCGTCTGGCTGTTCATAATATTTACTTGAATAAAATATTATTATTAAAAATATATACAAAATACATATATATTAGCTTGTATTTTTTTTTAATATATTAAGGTAGTTACTTACGTAAATATCCATCTTGGCCATTACTGTTATAAACGAGAGCGGCAAGTATCACAAAAATATACGCGGGCATCATTGTTATGATTAATTAATAATAATATTTAATAAATAATTCGTGCGTCACAATATTGCTGAAAGCCTATTGAGTTTGACACAAGAGCTCCGCAACTACTGTGCTGCCTTCTTCAAAGAGCCACATATTTATGGTCCTTCGACTATGAACCGGCAACACGTTCGTGAGTTAAATCTTATAAAAAATAATACTAGTGAATATAAACATTACTCCGTACGAATAAAGATGATAATTGCCTGAAATTGTGTTTATTACCTTTGTATGATGTATACGATGTAATGTCGATGGAAATTATTTGTAAGAACTAAGGCATTTTTTGTTTCATATCGTTTTTTGTAGCAATAGTTAAGTTTAAGTGATCTAATTTTGATAAGAAACTAAACTATAGTATGAACGCCATTTAAAAGGAAACGAATATGATTTTTACTATGTTAACTTACCATCGCCATTGCCGGGTGGACATGTCAGATGGTAAGTGATAACCACCGCTTATGGACATTTGCAACACCCCAGAAGCCAATGCGATATCGACCCTGAGACGTGAAGTTGTTAAGTTTCATGTGCCTGTAATTTCACGGGCCCTTTACTTATCCAACCGAAAAACAGTAATACAAGTGCATTACGGCTTTACAACGTAAACGGGTGGTGGTAGTACTGCCCGGGATGAACTGCACAAAGAGCACTGCTACTCTAACTAATCTAATACTCTTGGGTCTTACAGTGCCGGATTAAGTAAGTGCGGGGTCCGTAGCAAATTCCGTCGAGGGGCCTTTGATCTGCTATGGGTTCTTAAGTATACAGTGTAAAAAAAACAATTGGTGGCCTTAGACACGCGGGGCCCCCTTTGGCGCGGGGCCCGTAGCAATTGCTACTCTTGCTTCGTGGTTAATCCGGCACTGGAGTCTTGTATTATTGAACAACTATTACATGACTACCTACTGAATAAACACTTTATTTTATTATAATAAATATTCTAGGACATTCTTCACACATTAAGCAGAGTGTACTATAGCTACCAGGTAACTGATATACGGTATATACTACTTTTTAAATACATACTTATATAGATACCCAGACACAGAACAAATAAACATTTACATGCACACAAATGTTTGTCCAAACAAACTCTTCAGCTTTTTATATTAGTATCGATTAATCATTGCCTAACTTAGTTGGCTTGGATCAATGTTCCAGAAAAGGTTCCAATGTTTGTGGGTGCGTCGTCCCGGACTAAGTGCCTATACACCGTATTTATTTTCCGTGAGGTCCAGTTACTTCATTATGAGGTATCCGTTATTTACAACTTTGTTCTGCGGTTATAAAAATAAATGTAGACATACACAAGCGGAACTACATTTCTTTCAAGACCGTTGACTGAATAAGTTATATAACTTTTTGACTGTTAAGTGTTATAGAAAAATTTACCCTACGTTATGATATTGGGTTCATTATACAGTTTACCATTGCATAGACGTACCTTGTCTCAAAAGCAATAAAGGTTATAATTGATGAGAAAGCATTATCTATATCTATTCTACACACTAAAATAGGAATGTAGAATCGTAGTGCCTGTACCATGAAAATATTCATGTTTCTTGTATGGGGACCCCCTGTAGTTTATAACATTATTTTGTTTTTTTTTCTTCATTTTTATAATAGCAGTCATAGTATAGCTCTCAGAAGCACTCTAAGAAAATTGAACATTACATTTCATGAGATAGAGCGCGCTGACAGACAGACAGACGGGCGGACAGAGGAGTCTTAGTAAATAATAGTTACACGTTGGTACCCTTTGCCGTAATTATGCGGCAAATGTATAACAGAATACAATAGGCCATTTTTTGCTCCATTTTATCAAAATTAACCTATGAAAAAAGTTTACCTTCATTTAAAGCAGGGATGTTAGCTCCGTAACTATAACCGAAAATCGGATATCCGAAATAAAAAAATATCCGAATCCGATATACAAGTTCGGATAATTTCGAATATAGGCGGAGATATATTTAGATTTTAATGTGTAATAATGGCTCTTAAAAAGGCCGATTGATTGGATGCATTCTTTGTAGTATCAAACGATAGCCAAGAAATAAAGTCTAATACTTGCATTGTAATTATTTCTATGTACTGATTACAATTCCTAAAAAATCTATTATCCGTAACTGAAACTATTGGATGATCCGAAATAATTTCATATCCGTAACCATAACCGAAACCGATATAATTGTATTCATATATCCGTATCCGAAATTTCATATCCATTACATCCCTAATTTAAAGTTAACACGCGTACGAAGGCCGGGACTTACAGAGATTCTGGTATTATTATTTCAAATAGCTATTTACAAATTTCAGAAGAAGTCTTGCAACAGCGTCAAATGTTCCTTAGACACCTTGTTCAACTTTGTTGTTATTATTTTCTATACTTAATTTTTAATTCCTGAAGCTCGCTGTTATTAAAAAATCTTTCGATTCTACTTTAAGCAAAACCTAATCATCAAGCGTCCATTTATTACGTGAGGCATTTAGGGGGGGAGGGGGTCAAGCCGAATCTCACGTGGAGGGGGGGTCTCGGCAAATATTACGTAATTTTTTTATTGGCAAGAATCTGTGTAAAATTGCTAGAAGAGGGTTATACGAGTATAGTATAAATCGTATACTTATGATAATATCAAATCCCACGTGAGATTACGGTTGGGGAGAGGGGTAGAGCAAAATCTCATGACATCTCACCAAAGGGAGTGGGGGGGTCGAAAAACCGCCAAAATCACCTCACGTAATTAATGGATGCCCCTTAAGTGGGAAAATAGGCTTCTATTCTAGTTAATTTGTTTCTTGTTCAAAGGATAATCCCAGCTACATTTATAATTTGGTACCTACCAGGATATCTTTCTAGTCTTCCTCTAGATTGTTTCAATATGTTTTTCCAGATATTTGTAAGGTAATCGTGTTTACGGAATGAGGCTTGAAATTATTTAAGCAAGATATCATATTTACATTTATCATAAATATAATAATTTTACAGCTATCTCAATACTGGAATGGTTATATTTTCATTCATCGTAGTGTTTTTAGTATATTATTATGTAAGAATTAGTCAGGCTGGGTTAATGGCAGTCACCTCGAGCACCCTTAATTACTTTCCACAGCTTTAATTTTAAACAGCCCCCTTATTCGCCTAATACAAACTTCATCGGCGAGTCGCTTCACTAAGATCTCGGAGAGCTTACCTCTCACGTGATTAGAAGTATTAGCGTAGTAAGCGACAAAGACAGCACACGCCGCGATGAAACATCCTCAGGCTAGTGTTATTTTCCTTACAGAATCGAGAGGCTGTGCTAACTACCCTAGTTTTTGAACGAACAAAAAAAATATCCTGAGACATTCTTTACACACGGCCATCTGATCCCAAACTAAGCAGAGCTTGTACTATGGAAACCAGATAACTAATATACTATTTTTTTTTGTAAATACCTACTTATATAGATATTTACACCCAGACACAGAACAAACAGATATGTTCATGCACACAAATGTTTATCATAGGTGGGAACCGAACCCGCGACCTTCGGTTTGACAGCCCGAGTCGCTAACCACCAAGGCAATTTAATTTGACACAACATTCCAAATCAAACCTGGAATTGCAAAGTAGAATGTCGCGTGGAAAATCTATAGATAATTTGCTATAGCCAAACTAAATTGAGCTCCTGAATAATTAACTTTCACAACTATTACTAAAATCGATGTAATTAAAATATTTCATAAAATACAGGTACGTAGGTAGTTTGTCGTTTGAATAGTAGAAAGGCATATAAATGATTGTTATACGTGACTAAACATAAAACATCAAGACCATTAATTCAGTTTTGGCCCGGGGAGGGCACTTATGAAGGTACAATTTTAAGTTACTGAGGCTACCACCAAACAAACAACAACAAATATTAACAATAAAGTTATACACATTGTTTTAAAATTTTAAGGAGAATGACAGTGGATGGATCCTGTACTTATCAACGGATCTTATACAACGTGTTACCAGTAAAAAAATAATTAATTATCAAAGCCAACAACCCCAGTAAGCTGTCATGTCAGGGAACCAGTTTATTCGACAGAAAGGCCTACGTACCTATTTTACCTAATAATTTTTAGTTTTTCTATTTTTCATTCATAAAAATCAGTTTTTTTTTATTTTTTTTGGGTATGTTATACGCTGTACTACGGTTCTTAAATATTGTGAAAGGACTCGTTATAAGGCCCCATTTAACCTCCTTTCGGCTTTACGGGTAGTTTTGTAAAATTCTGTATAACCTCAAAATTTTAACTGTTTAATGTTTATTGTAAAAATACCAACAAATCAACTATTAAAAATATAATTCTTTTACATTCATGTATTAATAACTCAGTAGCTGTTCTAGGGGGAGTTGCTATGCGACTTTAATATTTTTGCAGAACCTTCGCAGGCGTATTGGAACAACTAAATTACATCTCAGAAATTGTTTAAGAAGGTAGAGTACAAACATACAAACATTCTTCTACATATATAAGGAAAATAGGGTTCCTTTGACGCACCATCACCTCAAAACTACTGAACATATCGGGATGGGACTGCTGCCATACGGCGCGGAATCTTTCGTAGATGGTTATATGATATCGATAAATGCGGATGAAACCACGGGGGACAGCTAGTTTAAATATATATAAATAGATATTGATACCTACGAAATACTAGGTGTACCTAACCTAGGGCTACTGACTAAATCAGAATGTTGTAGGTATGTGAATATTAATTAAGTATGCCTAAGATATTAAATGTTGATAGCGTTAATTCTTATATTATTCTAATGATTTTAACTAATGTCGCTCTTTGGCCTCTGTTTTATGCACTATACATTAATTACTTAACACAAAAAATATATTTTGAACACCAATTCTTTACTGTGACCTTTTAGAGTATCTACTCAATCAATAAACCTTGTATTTTGCATTACTGAGTCTTGAACTTGTCCATTTACTTTCTATATAAGTATATGTTCGCACACATCAGAAGCGTCATAGTGTATTTTAGAAAAAAATACCCATCCTATGATTTTTACCGTTTTGGCATACAAAGTACTGTGACGTTTGCAAAATGTGAGAAATTGATCATAGTAATCGAAATTACTAAAGATTTGATTGCATAGAATGAACAATTACTACGGTAGTCTGTGTTTATACCGTTGTATCTATCAATTACACCGATTCGGCATGCTCAATTTGAGTTATCCAAATCACTTCACAGAATGGCCCTCCCGTCAATTCTAACAGGTTATAGATATTTTCTTGTGTGGTCTTCTCTCCATAACAGAGTCCATTTGTATTGATTCCACTCTGAAGTGAGGCAGATTGGTACTAGCCGTCGATTCTGTAAAGATAATAAGACTAGCTTATCGATGTATCTCGCCCTCTATGCTCTGTCTTTTTCGCTAACCAAGCAAACACGTGAGAGTTAAGCTCTCCGCGGACTCGGTGTAGCAGATCGCGGACGAAGTTTGTATTAGCTGAATAAGAGAGCTGGCGTGTATTTCAACTCGACCGTTGGTGGATTTATCGAAATATGACTAGACATAATATTTTCAACTTCCTTAAATAACTTTTTAAGTCATTAGTGAGACTGCTAGGTCAAAATAAAAAGATTCATATTATAATATAATATACTATAGATTTGCCTTGAACAGAGCAGACATGTAATTTACAAACACGAGCACTAATTACACTAAGATAAATCGTTACGGTCGATTAATAGAAGTAGCGTAATTATACATTATGGTTTTTTACATGACATGACTAAAAACATTTTTAGATTTATTAATTAGCGTAGGTAAACGAATAAAAACTTCAAAATTGTAAACGAATTTGCTTTGTTCTTCATTGTTACTCACTTAAAAAAGTGGCAAATAAAAGATGAAGCTACTAGGATTAGCACATTTAATAATCCTTTAAAAACTTATAAATCCTATAGAGTTTTAGGGGTGGGATTTAAGGAAAATTATAAAATTGTAAATTTATTTATTTATCACTATCTGTCCCCCGCGGCTTCACCCGCATTCCCGACGGATATAAGCATACATATAATATTTCCTTACAAATTTTCAACCTCCACTTAAACCCCTTAGGGGATGAATCTTAGTATTCAAACATGTCAAAATTAAATGGTAATAATCGATTGCTCTAAAGAGTGGTAATACCGATTTTGAATAAAATCTGATAATTTTGCGTCATATATGTAGTGGTGGTTTAATATAATCTAGTATCGAATAATATAATCGAGTATTGAGAAATTAATATTAAGTTATGTTAGATTACAATTATCAATCTATTTTTAATTTAAATTACGTCTATTAACGTATTTTTCAAATAGCAGAGTTGGGTGACACAAGGTTTTATAAGATATCACAATGGTTTATGTTTATTTCGACTTGTAGGGGATACCGTAACAGAGCGAGGTCTCATGAAGCACTTAGATCAATACCTCAGAGTAACCAAATGCAATTTCACAAGATATGGGTAAAAAACCCTTCAACTGTCACAACTCATCTGACGTGAAATAGATTATTATATTGGTTGAAAGAAATAATGTAAATGTGATTTAAAAAATCATTTACATAATAAAATAAATTGGTACCTGCCTTATTCAGTTAATACAAACTTCGTCGGCGAGCCGCTTCACGGAGGCCTCGGAGACTTACCTCTCACGTGATTAGTAGTATTTGCGTAGTAAGCGACAGAGGCAGAGCATAGAGGCCGTGACGAAACATCCTCGAGTTAGTGTCATTTTCCTTACAGAATCGAGGGTGTTATGGAGACTATACAAACTCTCCTCAATGTACCTATTACCCTATCTAACTTTTAGTATTAGTAGAATTCCAGAAAGCAACTTCTACATTTTGTATGTCAGGGTTTTCGAATAAAATTGCAATTTACCGCATTGACATTTAATACGGAAGGAAAGTAAGTAATCTCTGTTTCCGCTTTACATGTATGAACTTTTAGTGCGTGCTTTAATGTATATTTTAATAAATTGAAAACATTATCCTTGAACTTCAAGCTATTACTGATTAAAACATTTTATCTCTTGCAGTGCAATTACAGATGTGGATCTTCTGATGATTCCACACGCGCTATAGCATTATTTTAAATCTGAAGGTGAATTTATTTGTTTGAACGCCTCAACGATTTTTTTTATTGTTTTTTTTAGCGTAGGGCTCGTAGTGCAGTAGTAGTAGTTCGTTTGGGGAGTACTACCACCGTAAGGTTATTTAACTGGCAATTTAATTCTATTGCAGTCTTGTGGCCGTTACACGATAAAATTCAACATATTTTTTTAAACATTTAGATAGATACTCTTTCGCTACGTATATGTATTTATGTATATTTAATTTACCATTTTTCTTCACTTTCATTTGTTACTCCACTCGATATGACAGGAAAATAAAAATTTCAGAAATCAATTGACAGTACTTTAGGCGCTACAGGGGAACATATGGGTAATGGGGTTTCTCGATACAGGGGCTCGATTCTGTAAGGAAAATGACACTTACTCGAGGATGTTTCGTCGGGGCCTCCGTACTTCGTCTCTTTCGCTACCTACGCTAATACTACGTAATCACGTGAGAGGTAAGCTCTCCGAGGCCTCCGTGAAGCGCCGACGAAGTTTGTATTAGCTGAATAAGGGGGCAGGCTTGCCTAGTGAGGAATCCTTAAGATAATAGCAGCTCTAGATAATTATTTGTCTGCGAAACAATGTATTTTATATTATGATCTGTTTCTATGTAATGTAAACTTTGTCCGTAATTGTAAACTTTGTGTGAATCGTGTTCTTTTATGTTTTTTTGCAGAAAAATAAATTTTTAATTTTCAATGCAAACAAGACTAAAATCATATCCCTTCCTTTTGGCTATGCCGTATACAAAAAAACCAAGCAGGAAGACACACAAGTAAATTGAAAAAACGAGCTAGTACTTAAAGACAAAGATCAACAACAATTATAAAATTTTAATCTTAATAGTTTGTAAGGAATATGGACATGCTTTTTAATTTAATGCTGTAAATAGCCTTTTGAATTTCGTTGCTGTAGCACAGCGGTTCCTAACCTTTTTTGGACCGGGGACAACTTTGACTTCGTAGTTGTTTGCAGGGACCACAAACTTTGACAAAAATATTTTTTTTATTTTATTTTTATTTATTTATTTAGATCACCAACAAGACACACACTAATACATTCAAAAATACAGGTATCAAAATGTTAATCATAAATGGTGTCCCAATTAGAGGTGACGACCGCATGCATTAAAGAAAGACAAAAAACAGAACCAACGAATATCTTAAAAATAAAAAAATATATATATTTCACAACCCAATAAAATCATGGAAAAAAAAAAAAAAATTATATATAGTAAAAAAGAGAAAAAAAAAAAACACAACGGACAATGCTTTACAAATCGCTTACATTAAGCAGCTTATTTTTAAATGCAAAGAGACTGTCGCCGAATATATCGGCATTGCTTTTCTTAGAACCTATATTGTACGCCATAAGCATCCTATTTATTGGAGAGAAATGTCCAAGATTTGACTTTGCCGCTTTTTCACTGAAGAGCTTATAATTACAACGTCTAGGGAATTTCAAGGGTGCACTAATGTCTACGTATGATAGCAACAAAGGAGCATCTAGGACACCCCTCACTAACTTAAAAAGAAACGTGTTATCCAGCAGCATTCTTCTTTCATGCAGACTTTGCATTTTAAAATAACGCAGCCTATCAGCGTAACTAGGCAGTTTCCTAGCTAACCCGCAACTGTACGAAAGGTGCCACAGGAAACGCTTCTGAACACATTCAAGCCTTTTCCTATATACGTCATAGTGTGGGTTCCAAACTGAGCTGCAATACTCAAGTCCACTACGCACTAGCGCATTATAAATTATTATTTTAGTGAAAGGGTTTTTAAGGTTTTGCGCAATTGCGCAAAACGAAACCGAGGGTCCTAAAACCCTTTTTGCATATTATATCCATGTGAGTATTGAAGCGCAACTTAGAGTCCAATGTAACCCCCAGGTCGCGAATACCATCAACCTGCTCCAGTGAATTACCTCTCAGAGTGTAAGATGCAGGTAGTTCAGACCTGGACCTCGTGAAACGGACTACATAACATTTTTTGTGTTCATAATCATAGAATTTTTCTCACACCATTTATCCAGTTTATTCAAATCATCTTGAAGCAACGTAACGTCATCCATCGAACAAATAGATCTGAAGATTTTTAAGTCATCGGCATAAAGTAAGTATTTAGAATTTGTAAAGACTTCACAGATATCGTTTATAAAAACATTAAAAAGCACAGGCCCTAGATGACTACCCTGAGGAACGCCCGAGTAAGCTGTGAAAGGAACCGAAGTATAACCGTTCACAACCACCGTCGACTGTCTATTGGTAAGGTACGATTCGAACCAATCCAGCAAGGCACCGTCGATACCATTGCAACGTAGCTTATGAAGTAGTACGCTGTGGTGAACCTTATCAAAGGCCTTGCTGAAGTCGGTGTATATAACGTCGACAGGACGGCGAGAATCCAGTTCTCCAGAAAGCACGTCCACAAATGAGACTAGATTAGTAGAGGTAGACCTATTTTTAATGAAACCATGCTGATGTTCAGAAATTATGCCCTTGCAGTGCCACGATAACAATGGACATATGAGTTTTTCAAAAGTCTTAGCGAATACAGAAAGTATAGAGATAGGCCTATAATTGTCAACCCTATCAGTCCCACCACTTTTGAACAAAGGTACCACCAGCGCTTTCTTCCAAATCGAAGGGAAGATACCTGAAGATAAGGATCTATTGAAAATTAATGAGAGTGGGTACGCCAATGTAGAAGCGCACCTTGCAGCAAAAACGGATGGAATACCATCCGCCCCGGCTCCCTTAAAATAGTCCAGTCTTTTTAAAATCTTAAACACATCGCTGCTAGAAAAATGTGTGATGGTGAGATAGTTGCTAGTGGTCGAAAAGTTTCCAGAAATGTGGGCGTGGTTGGATAAAATATAATTTCTGTTGTATACTGAGGAAAATTGAGAGGCAAAAAGATTACATATGCCATCTCCTGAAGAAGCAGCTTGATTGTCAAAATACATTTTGGCTGGAAAAGCGCTTTTATTCTGCCTTTTGGACTTTATAAACGACCACAACATTTTTGGATTAGATTGTAATGCCGATTCCAGGCGAGCAATGTATTGGCGATAGCAAGTAGACTGCAACGTGAAACATCTCTTTCTTAACAACTCAAAGGATAAGAGATCAAGTGGATTGTTATTATACTTTTTCAACTTTCTTCTGACTTTGTATTTTTCACCAAGCAGTCGTTGCAGATTGCGATTGAACCAGACAGGATATTTATTGCTTCGTGGTTTCGATAATGGCACATGCTTCCTTATAGTATCATGTAAAATACCATAAAAAACAGATACCATTTCGTCCGCTGATGTGCATCCTCTTAATTTGGCATCCCAAGAAGTTTCACTCAAGTCTGCATTTATTTTTTCGTAGTCTGCCTTGAAGAAGCAAAACTTAGCATTATCATTGAAGTCCAAATTATTTGTTTGTGGAAGAGTGATCGAAAAAATTATAGGAGGATGATGAAAATCGACGATCGACAAAGGGTCATTACTCCTAGCAAGATTAAGCACATCTGTGTTTGAAAGCACAAAATCCAATACCCTATCCGAACTGTTATAGATGTTGTTATTCTGTTTCAGTGAGTGTAGTGTTATAAAGTCAACTAACATTGTATTGTAAAGACTGTTACTTTTTATTTCTGGGCGCAAGAAGGATTCGTCATTAACTTCGTTCCAAATTATGTTAGGCAAATTAAAATCCCCGACAAGTAGCATATTGTTTATATTGCAGGTATCAAGAATTCTGTTACAATTTCCGATAAATTCGTCAAGAATGGGTTTTTGAATGGGTGGCGGAAGGTAAACGCAGCATATGAAAAGTTGTTCATTTTTACCGAGAGCGTTCTTAACATTTACACTAATCCAGATATCCTCGCACCTTGATTCCATGTTGTACAAACGTTTGGAACATAAGGATTTTGAAACGGCAATCAAAACTCCTCCACCTTCCTTTTTATTGTGAAAACCGCTTGATTCGCGATCGCGCCTGTAAACTATATAGCGATTGTCAAAAAGTTCTGAGTCGAAGATACTGCTGTTCAACCAAGTTTCACAAAATAAAATTAAATCATAATTGTTACATACAATATTGCCGAATACATCAACTGTTTTTGTTCTCAATCCCCTAACATTTTGAAAATATACCTTTAAATTATGCACCTTAAATACAAGAACCAAACCATTCACTTAGTATGATAAACACAACAGAATAAATACAAGTTAATCAAGCTGGTATATCACGTAGCATGTCCATATTCCGAATATAGATGAATTTAGAGTCAACCGTTTTTCTCATGAAAATTTTTCCGTCTCGAACCCACACGAATTTGTAATTTAATTCCTTTGCGCGGTGACGAGCTGCAGCGTGGAGTGCTTTATTCTCGGGTGTGAGATTCTCGACTACATATATGGCATTAACCTTCTCTGTAGCCAAGCCAAGATGGCTCGAGTTGAGTTTTTCCTTTGGATTATCCCTATTAAACTTGATGGAAGAGGCCAAGAAACTGTCTCTCAATCTTGGGCTACTGAATCGAACCAGTATCGATCTAGGGCGATCGCTAGCTTGATTGATTTTTGCTATTCGCGTGCAATAGTGAATATCTTTGTCGGATACTGGACTCTTAATGACATTGCCCAACTGCTGCACTAAGTTAATAACATTCTCGTTTTTGTATTCAGGTGCACAGTTTATTTCAATGTTATTAGCTCGTGATTGCTGCTCCAACTGACGCACGCGACCAGCAAGCTCTCGAGTATCTGACCTCAAAGACTCGTTCTCTTTAACCACACCAAATAGGGTATTCTTCTGAGTATCATATTCAGACTTGAGTTTGTCGTAGTCAGCACTCAAGAACGAAAGAGACTGTTCGAAAGCGGTTAATTGATCTTTTATCTCGCGCAGCTGGACATTCATTGCTAATTGTAACTCCTCTCGTATGATTTCACGGATACTATCGGCAGAGGGGCAGCCGCAAGTAGATGGATTACGTGGCTTAGTGCGCATTGTGACATTACTATCAGGCTGGTTACTTGGAGATACTGGTTTAGTAATTAGCCCCGAGGTAGCGCGTATCGGCGTGTTAGTGTTATCAACGTTCTTAGGCTCCTTACAACGACATTTCGGACAGATCCATTCAGCTCTAAAAACCGCAGACAGGCCCTTAAATTTGCTATCAGTGAAGTTTAAGCAAATATAGTGGTAATTATCGTCGCATCGTGTGCATTGCATTGCTTCCACCTTCTTAACATGCTTGAGGCATCCGGCACATTTATTAGATGCCATATTCTAGAATTATGTTGTCGATAACAACAATAATATATCCGAAGGTGGATGTAAAAAACTATGATTCGTGCAGTAGGTAGATCAGCTGTTACTACGTACAGCAATGAAGACGCGGTGTTCGCAGCGCTGCAGCGACAAAACCAATTCAATGCGCTAGACGAGCAGTTTGGCAGAAGCGATCAGAGCAGATCGCGTAGTGTATGCGGGACCGTAATAAGGTCGCGATGAGAAGGTCGTAAGCGCCGCGCAAAAGGTGTCGCTTACGCGTTTGGACCAAACTCTAAGACGATGTTTACTTTGCACTAATGATAAAATGTTTTTGTACAAATAATATAATATAAATACTTGCAAGTGTCCATGAAAACTGTACGAATAAGTCCTGATTAGTTCTGTTCACGATTTATCACAAAAATATGACAATATTCACTATAATTAAACTGTTATTGAATTAAAACTTGGGAGCAAAGTTATACGGTACTGTTTTTGTCGTCGTCGTTTGTCGTCTGTATATATAATATACTGTGTCAAACTAAAATGAAACCTTTAACATAAGTATTCGAAAATTTCAACAGTTATATTTATTGTTACAGAAAATTTAACTTAGTATGCATTAACAAAGGAATGATTTAAAAATGAAAAAATGATATAAACCTTTCGCGGACTATATTTTAGCACTTGCGGACCACTGGTGGTCTTCGAGCCATCGGTTGAGAACGTCTGCTGTAGCACAATAGATATACAATTATGTTACAACTAGTTGTTCACCGCGGTATCACCCGCGATCCCAAGGGATGTAACATTTTTCTGGGTTAAAAAGTATCCTATGTTACTTCTAATACCTTCAAGAATATATGTACAATGTTTCATGATGATCGATTAAGTAGTATTCGCGTGAAAGCGTAACAAACAAATTTAAATTCACATTTATAATATTGTAATTATTGAAATTCATTATTTTAATTTTAATACAATTATTACTTATTTATTATAATACCGACGGATAAGTTGGCTTGGTGGTTATTGACCCTGACTGCCACGCCGCAGGTAGTGGGTTCGATTACCACTAAGGACAAACATTTGTGTGCATGTCCGATTGTTCTGTGTCTGGATGGATGTACGTTACATTATAATTAGAAACAGAAAAAGATAGTAGTAAAAAGAAGTAGTATATCACCTAGTCTCCATAGTATAAGCTCTACTTAGTTTGGGATCAGATTGTTATTTATTTACTATATTTATTAGGTTAAGGATTATGTGTTTACTTTTAAATACAACGCCTTACGATAGACCATATGAAAAGTGATTAAGTTGCGTTATTATCGCACCGAACGATCAGGCGGTTGATCGCGTGCGCTTAATAAACTTTCCAGGACTTATCGGGCAACCCTGGCTTTGTTCTCTAAATAATTACCTCGTGTTGATAACTTTAAGCTTGTATGTTTAGCCATTTAGAATACTTGCTTATTTTATTTAATTAAGCCATTTTGAAATGTAAATTATGAAAGTTCTTTTTAATGATTCTGTAACTATAAATTTTTAATTTTTTTTATTATTGTCTTAAAATGGAGAATAATATAATCTATGTACGTTTTTAAGTTTGTATTGCATGATAAAATATGTATTAGAAATTTCTTATTCAACCAATCAATGTTGAGTTCAAAATTGTTAACAGCGAAACCAAGTGACTCAGTCCAACATTTCTTATCTCCACACAGTTTCATGATAGTTTCAAGACAATTTGCTTTATAATTGAGTTTGAATATTGAGTTGTGGAATCGTAGCAAACGGACGGGCAGACATATTCACTTTTACATCTTATAGTACAGCTACTCTATTAAATTAGTTAAAATGGCAGGAATGAGTTAGCATCCATAGTACATGTATCATCGATACTCCACCGCCTCCATCAGCTTTTGTCTTGACTATTACATAGAGGCAGTAGAATTCTTATTCTTTAGTTCTACTATTAGTATTATAGTACCTATATTACGTTTTAAGGAAAAAAGGGAAAAGAATATATGAAATCATTATTTTCACACGAAATCCACTAAAAGGCAGTAGTCCTGTAAAGTAGCGGTCACTACCGAGATGAAAAGCTTTGCTGAAGTCACTTTCAGTTATTCGCGGACCGTGCTCGGGAAAGCATGTTCTCGTTTCCCTTTTACAGGGGTTTGGCATCGTTGAAAACTTCGCAAACTTTGTGCTTTATTTGTGTGTGTGGTATTTGAAATACAAATAATCGCATAAATAAATTAATTTCAGTTACACGTGTCGGTTTTGTAAATATTTTTATTAATATAATAATTGTTAGTATTGAAAATTATTTTATGCGAAAAAAGTGTGTTGTAACAGATTTATTTAGTATTAATAATAGTGTTTTATTCAAGACAGGTTTTTTAATTATTTATATAGGTTTATGCAAATTATGTAGGTAATTAGGTATTGAAGGCAGTAATTTGGCATCTTCTTGTTTAAATAAATAAAATATGTTGGCAGGTTAGAACATAAAATATTAAGTTTTGGATATTACGTGAGTATATTTAAATTAAGATTTTTTTTATATTAAAGCAGATGATTTGCTGATATTAATAAATTGTTTATAACTTCTGTATAAAATCTTCCTTCCACTCAGTTTAAATTCATAGTAAGTAGTGCCTCTTGTTGAAATTTGTCCTACTTATGTAACTATACAGCATTGCAGGGTATGTTTGCTTACGTCTAGACGATGTATTTCATGAAAATCATTTTAACTTATATTTTAATAAACAGTTATTTGAAACAAGGTCATAAATCAATCATAAATTTTCCTAAATAAACAACTGTCACATATCGTTATTTGGTTGTATTAAAAATGGTCCAATAAAAAAAAACTTGTTTGTAGAATATTAATATTAGATAATATACTTGTAAAAACTGGTCAAGTGTGCGTCAGCGTAGGCAAACAGTGTAGAGTTACGTAGTCAGGGCCTGCAAAATGGTACAGTCAAATGACTATTTTTTTTACCTTTCTTCCGTAATTATTATGAAACAATGTCACTATTTGTGTTTGTACGCTTGCTGTATATCTGGGTGTAAATATCTATATAAGTATGTATTTAGAATGAAAAAAATTGTATATCATTTATCTGGTTTCAATAGTACAAGCTCTGCTTAGTTTGGGATCAGATGGCCGTGTGTAAGAGAATGTCCTAGGATATTTCTTTATTATTATTTATTGTTATATTTTTAAACTATAAAATAGATTTTGATGCGGTTTCCACCATTACTTAGATAATTTCTTCCGAAATGTTTAGGTATGTGATTAATACATTTATATTATCCTACTCAGACAAAGTGGGGGCGGTTTACTTGTACATTAAAATACTATGTTTTTTTTGCAATTTATGAAATATTAAATGGCAATTTCTTTACACGATTTGCCTTCTACAATCAATAAAAATATAAACTACTTATGAAATACATAGTATTTTACAACCAGACCCAGAACACACAGAGATGTTGGCGCACACAAATGTTTGCCCTGGATCAGATTCATACCCAAGACATAAGGCGTGGCTGTCAGGGTATCGAACTTTCACGACAATCGCTCCGTGATTTATATTCAGTTTGAGTCATACAGTACATTATTTTTCTAAACACTCAACAAAAAAAACAAGATAGCTTTTTTTCGTGAGCCGATTTTGATGAAATAAAGCCAAGCTACGTTCCAGTTTTAGACCCTATTGAAATTTGTCCAGTCATTTCGGAGATTAGCGCGGTACAAATAGACAGTCAAAGTTTACAACAATAGTCTTATTGTATTCTGATTTACTCCTACATCAACCGTAAACAGCTTTTGGCTAATATTTCGAACTAGCTGTCCCCCGCGGTTGTACCCGCGTTCCCGAGGGATATCACATTTTCCCGGGATAAAAATATGTTATTCCAGGATATGCTCTATCTATGTGCCAAGTTTCATCCATATCCGTTTAGTAGTTTTTGCGTGAAAGAGTAACAAACATACTAACATACAAATTTATACATACCTCTTTATAATATTAGTATAGATGTACAGACATGACGCCTCTAAATTTTTATTATAGTTTATAGATTACCGAACCGTGCTTCATACAATATCTCAAAGAACTTTCAATATAGATTTATGATGTACTCTTCGCAGTAAATTTTAATGTAGAGTGCTATCTGCTATAAAAAAACGATAGGTATTTACATTTTTAAAAGGTGCTGATATTTAATTTAAAAGTATATAAAATAAAGGCACGCCGAGTGAATTGGAACAATTTATTGTGTTCTAAAATAAACAAGTAACAGTTTATTAGAGACGATACTCATGTTTTTACCAGATATAAACCAATGCCATACATTTCTCTTTATAGCACAAATGTTCAATATTTTACCGTTTTTACAATATAGATCTTAAATAAATATTCCTTTTTATTTAAATTGTTTTATACTAGCTGTCCCCCGCGGTTTTACTCGCGTTCCCCGATGTCACGTTTTCCCGGGACAAAAAGTAACCTATATGTTCTATCTATCTGACAAGTCGCATCTAATGCGTTTGGTAGTTCTTGCGTGAAAGAGTAACAAATATTCATACATACAAACTTTCGCATTTATAATATTAGTAGGGTTCAACTGAAATTTTAATCACTGGGAAGCAAAGTCTGTGATAAAATTCTTATTAAATAAAATATTCAAATAAGTCCAGACAGATTTAATCCTATTAGACTTTAACTTAATAAACAGCTCAATCCTGAGTAATACAGTATGTCATTCCAACTTCTAATACCGCTGTGAAAAAAGATATACATATATCCATAAGTGGGTAATAAGTGTGGTCACGTAAACCTTATAAAAATGATTATGGAAGGTTATATCCAATGTCCATTGCAGTTTTAATTCAAGACCATATAACCCACGTTTTCATTTGAAACGATTAAGTCGAATCGCATTTCAATTCAGATTGCGCTCGTTCATTTGAAAATTCAATTCAAAACCGATTCCGTTTAGGCATAGTATTTATACTGTGGTTTAGGCCCTCGCAACGCACATAAAAACGTCAAATTTAAAGTTACTGAAGTTACTACCGGTTCGGAAGTCAGCCTTCAACTGAGAAGAACCGGATGAAACTCAGCAAGGTTACATTGTTTTTTTTTTATTATTAAATAATTTTTGATATAAGTTTTATCTATTCTGACATTTTGGCTATTTTATAATATGAATTTTATATATTTTTTAATTACAAAATACGTTGAAACAAATAGTATGCATTATATTGGAAATCTACACTAATATAATATTATATAATAATAATAATATTATAAAGAGGAAAGATTTCTATTTTTTTATGTAACGAATAAACTCAAAAAGTACTGGACCGATTTTAATAATTCTTTTTTCATTAGAAAGCTACATTATCACTGAGTAACATAGGCTATAGTTAGTACTAGATTACTATAGAAATCTTTAGAAATTCCTATTAAAACCAACCGAAGGTGTAAAAAAATTTACCATAAAATGTCTTTCATCGCATACGCTGCGAAGAGTATTAATGATAGGACAAAAAATGTCCGACAATATTCTAGAATATATTGATATCTACAAAAAACTTCGCGAGACCATATGTCTAACTATAGTAGTATATAATAAATGTGAATGTAAGTTTGTTTGTTACGCTTTCACGGGAAAACTACTTAACCGATCATCATGAAACTTTGTACTAATATTCTTGGAAGTATTAGAAGTAACATAGGATACTTTTTGTGCCGGGATAATGTTAGATCCCTCGGAACGCGGGTGAAACCGCGGGGAACAGCTAGTACAAGATATAATAGCGACAACACTTGTGTTGTTTAAATTATTAAGCATTAAGACATGCAAGCATTTATTTTCTGTCTTGCTCAGTGTTATAAAGCTGAAGGTTTCAGTCATAAAACAAAATAATAAGCTTTAAATTAGCTGAAGGAGCTATATTTAGAGTCTAATATAAATAGCTTTTGGATTTATTTCGCTTAAATACATAGCAATTAGCATTTAGAAGAGTTGGGTATTTTGTTTGAAAATTACCGATGTTAGTTTTTAGTATTATATTGGATAAATAATAAATAAATACCATGACTTACTTGACTTTGACTTAATGTCCTATGTCCCCTGGATGGAGCAGAGGGCGTCCACAGTACGTCGCCATCCCGAACGGTCTTGGGCTTCGCGCTTTACTTCGCTCCAGGTCATTCCTATCGCCTTCGCTTCTGCAGTGATCGTCCGCCGCCAGGTCTGCTTAGGGCGGCCACGTTTCCGCTTTCCTTGGGGATTCCAGTCTAGGGCTTGCCTTGGAATGTGATCATGGTCCCTTCGGAGCGTGTGGCCGATCCAGTTCCACTTGCGGCGTTTGATCTGCTGGTCGGGGTCTCACCGCAGCGTTCCCACAGGTCTACGTTCGAGATTTTGTCGGGCCAGTATACACCGAGAATTCGGCGAAGACAGCGGTTGGTGAAGACCTGGAGCCGGCGTGTGATGTCTTTAGTGACCTTCCACGTCTCGCATCCGTACAGCAACACAGTTTTCACCGAATATCTTGAGCTTAACTCTCCTAGTCAGTTTCCGCGATTGCCAAACCGGACGGAGCTGTGCGAAGGTTGCCTTCCCCTTGGCGTTTCAAATAAATACCATGGGGCATTCTTTACACACGGTCATCTGATCCCAAACTAAGCAGAGCTTGTACTATGGACACCAGATTGCTGATATACATATACTACTTTTTTTTGCTAAATGCATACTTGTAATAGATATTTACACCCAGACGCAGAACAAACAGACATGTTTATGCACACAAATGTTTGTCCTGGGTGGGAATCGAACCCGCGACCTTCGGCTTGGTAGTCGGAGTCGCTAACCACCAAGCCAACTGGCCTGTCAGCTGGACAGTACCTATGGCTGTACCTATACTTTTTAAGGAATTAAAATGAGCAGATAAGTGAGGTATCAATAAATTGTCTAGAAAGAAGCCTTTTATTAACAGCCTTAAGGTATTGTATTACCATAGTTGACGGTTGTTTTTACTTTGACTTTTATATTACTAACAAAATGAAATATATTTTTCGGAGAACCTGGGCGTGAGGTCATTCTTTATTCCAATGATCACGTTTCTTTTGTCATTGTGCCAAAGGGAAAAGTAGCAGAAGCAGTATCGATAAATACAGTCATTTTTTAAGGTTGGTAGGTTTCTTGAAAGGTACATAAAATTAATGATTGTATCTTTGTAACCTATACCTTCTTATACTGTTTATGCGATAGCGATGAAACTTTAGTAAATTTTAAAAGTACGATTGGTAAAGTTCTTGCCAAAAAAAACAACGCATGTCGAGCATATCATCTACACTAATATTAGAAAGAGGAAAGATTTGATTGTTTTTGTTCCGAAACTAATTCACCGATTTGAAAAATTCTTTCACTGTTGGGAAGCTACACTATCTCCTAACATAGGCTATATAAAATTATCAAAAAAGTTAAGGATCCATACTAAAACTTCAATAACGTTACCCACGGTGTGAAAATATTACCAAAAAACTTTCTTACATCGCGTGCGCTGCGAAAACTATTGATGGTAGAGAGAACAAAATAATGCAACATAGTTTGGGAACGCGGGTGAAACCGCGGGGGACAGCTAGTTACATTATAAAACAAAGTCACTCCACGCCGTCTGTTTGCTTTGATCTTTTAAGTACACAACGGATTTTGATGCGGTTTTCATAAATAGACAGAATGATTCAAGAGGAAGGTTTATATGTATTAATTAGTATGTAAATTGCTCGCGTGCGAAACCGGGGCGAATAGCTAGTAAGTAATAAAATAAGAATACTTACTATTTATACTTGATTGCTATTTTGAAGCCCAACATTAAAAAAACTTTGGGAAATGTCTCAGAGAGCAATCAACTATGTTTCAACAAACACATAACAAGTTATACCGCTTACTATAAATGCTTTTGATGACCAGTTTGATTTATTGTATTAAAAATATTTTGGAAACCTGTTTTAAAGTAACAGCATAACATAGAGGCGTAAATTTTATAGTTGGAATGGTAAGAGGTGAAATTACAGGCACATGAGACTTAACAACTTCACGTCTCGGGGTCGACAACACATTGGCGAAGGCCCTAGTATTGCAAATGTCCACAGGCGGCGGTGACCACTTACTATCAAGTGGACCGTCTGCTTGTTCGTCTCATGTGGCATATAAAATAAACTAACTAACTAGTACGAATAACTACCTAGAGTTTCTAAAATATTATTCACGGTTATGTTTATATTTTGCAGATTTTGCTAGTTTCGAATACAAACAAAGAACTTATTGTTTTGCCAAGTCGGTCTGTCACAGCCATTACATCAATCATTTTCCGGGCTAGTTATGTTCTTGGTCGATTCCCATCCAGGACAAAAATATATGTACATGATCGAACATGTCTCGGTATAAATATCTTTAAAATATAGTATAGTACCTATGTACCTAATAGAAAAAAAGGAGTATTTGTAGTTGCAAGCTCTGCTTAGTTTAGTATCAGATGGTCGTAAGTAAAGAATGTGCCAGGATATTAATTATTTTTTTTGTTTTACTCGTAGACTATTAGAACACTGGTAGTAACTCGCTTCACACCCAATATTTCTAATTATAATGCTGAAATGTTGTTAATTTGTACCGTAATTATTAAATAAAATCGAAGAAAGGAATTAGATAGCTACCTACCCTACATATAAAGTGGGGGTATTTCTTCTGTTCGCATACCTTATCCGAGCTTTTATTGAAAAGGATCCTTTCTTAATTAGATGTAGGGGCAGTAACTGTTAATTATTTAATTACCTGACTTGCTATTCCCGCCATGTGCTGTAATGCGTATTTTTATTCTTCAGGAATCTTTCCGGCCGCCCACTTTACAAGTCTCTAAAGTTAAATCGTAATTGGATTAAAGTTATCTATAGGAAGAAGTGGAAGACGAACAAACAACCCAAATATTATTAAATAAAATATTTAATATTATCTACCTTATAATACCTTACAGCATTAGTTCCACGATAAAAAAATACCTAGAAAATATTATGAACGTGACCAGGATGAAAGAAATCATTAATATGGACACATTTTCCCAGAAACGTGATTTCCGTACTAATTTCTGCAATTAATTATAATGATTTCGGCGGGGAAGGGAAACCTTTTAATATTCATCTATTAATAAAGTTGTGTTTTGTTCCCTTAATACGTTCCTATAGATAAATGACGGATTTCATTTCCCTAATTTAAACAAATTGGGCACGATTTGATACTGAAGCGGATTTCGCTATTTTCGGTAAAAAAATATTGTGTCATTATAATTTTTTCTAAACATAATACGAGTTTAACGAACACGGAATAGTTTAGGCATTTATTGCTCCCATTAAACAAAAGTTGGGGAATGTTAATAGTTAATGGTTCACGCAAACTTAACTGCAGTAGTATAGAAGACCTAATTGCGTTCGTGGTAACTTTACATTTTTATGATGGAAAATGGACTGATAACCTGTTATTAAACGTTCAAAGATAGTGATGGAGATTTATTTTAATCATTTACCATAATGCTATAGTATTTTCGTCCGTTTGGAAGAGCTTATTTGACTGCACTTATTTGATGAAAACCTCTGCTCAATTTTATGTTATATAATAACGAAATAATAACCATGCTCGAGGAATCCTAGGTGTCGCATAAAAAATACATCAAATCCGTGCAGTGACTGTTTATGTTAGGTATACCTACGGATAGTTATGGTATTAGGTACTTAAGGGATCCCCTACCTGCTCTTAGTTTGGTTAGTTACAAAAGTTTGAAGATAAAATAATACATCATTATGTAAAATAAGAATTTATAAAATTACAGAAAATAAGTCATAACACGAAATACTCATCATGAAGAAAATATTTGATTAATGAATAATTTTAATTGTAATTATCTATTTTAGTTTAATACCCATTATATGTAAATAAACAATTGCTCAATTATAACTCTAAAACCTTGTGGTCTTCTACAAAATGACCCAAAAACACTTCGCTAAAGTGTATGAACTTAGAAAATGGTGATAACAGTGAAAAGAACAACGTGATAAGATGTGCAAGAGTGTGAAGAATGTTTCGTGGGAGACGGAGGCGCTTATGGGGACTCCGCCCCCTACGAGATGGGCACGACTGTGCCCCAGGGGGACCCTGTCCCACGTGGGCTTGTTTGTGGCCCTCATGTTGTATACTGGTGGAGGTGGCTTGGTAAGATCTAATGGATTATTTTGCTTTGATTAGTATCGGAATTAGCTATGTAATTACCTATATACCTAATATGGACTATTATGGCCACTATCCTTTGATATTTATGAGAAAGATTACTTTAATTTTAACATACAGTTGTATGTCCTCTGTTTCAAATTGTTTGATAGTAAAGCAGTACTTATAGAACATTTCTTGCTGCATCAATTTATTTTTGGGGTTGATTTTTTGGTAAATGTGTCGCCAGTTTAAATATAGGTAATACTCTTGTTTAAGTAGTAAGCTCGCACTCAAATGCATGTAATTTGTATTTACTTTGTTAATTTTAGTTATAAGTTTTCATGTTAGTGAATTTATAAGAACAGTATTTCTAAAAGCGTAAGATTTATATTAAAACCTCACGTTGGAAATCTGTCACCAGGGGCCGGTGCATGAACATCTATCGTAAGCGTATCGTCATCGTATCGAGAGCGCCAAAAACCAATACAACGGTAAATTGAACATCGCACAACGTCAGGGTATGTGCGATGTTCAATTTTCAGGCAAACCAGCTTTTTGGCGCACTCGATACGATGACGATACGATGACGATACGCTGGCGATAGATGCTTGTGCTTAGGTCTCTGCGGCCATCGGTGTGCTTCGCCAGCTATATTTCTGGGAGCAATTTCCCATCTAGGCCTTCTTCTACCACATTATCACTTACTATGGTTAGATAGTGGTTAAGCGCATACCTAATGTTAATAAAAGCTTTTGTATTTTGTATTTTGATAAAGTAATTTATTTTAATTTTATTGAAGCTAAGATGATTTTTGAGATTACATGCTGTTATCGTATTTTTTAATGAATTTCAAATTGCTTGATTTAAGCATAAGACTTAAATCACTGCTGAAAATATAACCGCCGTGTCGTTGCCAATAATAATTTTTTCAGAAAACAAACAAAGAGGCTTATTTATAAATATACCTACATACTTGGATAATTTAGAATTTATTATTTTAGCATAAAATGAAATTTGATAGAAGTTAACACTTCTATCAAATTTCATTTTAACGCGTTTTATATGATTCATAACGACTAAAGAAAAGAAAAGATTCTATGCTTCATAAAGAAATATTGTATTTCAAGGTCAGTAACAAAATAATATGTTTATGACATGGGAAACATGAACATTAACAATCTCCTATCAGTGACCTAATAAATACTTCTACTTAAGTTGTCAAACTTAACTGTTCCTTAAGTACTTAAAGTAAATAATATCCTTATACTCTGAATCTAAATAATGCAAACTTGACTCTTTCTCTTTAAAAAAAAACATTTAAAAATCTGCGAACTCCTCTTCATATAAGGCCACAGGGCTCTCTTTAAACTTTTCCTCCTCGAAAAGATCAAAATTTGTAGCATCACCGGGTGATCTAATCTTTGGGACAAATGGAGGATGAATTCGATAGTTCAAAAGATTATCCCACTCGATTTCTTTGAACCACTTATGATTCTTAAAGTCCATGACGCCATCCTTAAGATTTCCAAAACGTCGCGTTATGTCTACTTGGAGAATTTGTGAGACCAAATCTTTAAGTTCTGCCGTGAAATGACTTGGGCAACGAAATTTTCCGGAAACAATCTTCTCGTAAATCCTCATCGGATCCGATGCAAAGAACGGCGGATGACCAGCACTCATTTCAAAAAGTAGGACACCGAGCGACCACCAGTCAACAGACATACCATATCCCTTGCTCAGAATAATTTCTGGAGCCAAATATTCTGGTGTGCCACAAAGAGTCCAAGTTCTGCCGCGGATTAGTTTACAAAATCCAAAATCTGTTAATTTTATGTAGCCAGTTTTATCAATCAAGATATTTTCTGGCTTCAGGTCTCTATAGACGAGTTCGCAGGCATGAAGGTACTCCAAGGCGAGAACGACTTGCGCTCCGTAAAATTTCGCAGACATTTCTTCAAACTTACCCACTTTTCGTAAATGAGAGAACATTTCACCGCCAGCTATGAATGGTAAAACGTAGTAAAGGTAAACATTATCCTTGAAGAAAAACTTCATATACACCACAAACGGAAAGTTCAGGCCGCATAGAATTTTCTTTTCATAGTAACTGTGTTCGATTTGCTTCAGTTTTATAATTTTTTCCTTTTCTAGCGTTTTCATTGCATAGAATTTTCCAGTGTTGATGTGTTTGACTAAAAAAACAACACCGAAGGCTCCCGTACCGAGAACTTTTGTTCTCTCAAAATCTTGCGGTTTAGCATTACTTTCAGACTTCTCATTCCATGACTCTACAAAATCATGATGTAGTTTATGCAAGTAGTGTGAATATTGTTCTTGCTGGGCAGTTGAATAACCGCTGGGGTGTGAAGAATAAAGGTGTCGTTTGGCATCTTCAGCCATATTAGAAAAATCTTTTTCTGATAACAGTTTGGAAAGATTTTGTTTTCGTATTGTCAGTTAAAATTACGGGAAAATATTTATAAACAGATACTTTTCTACTTTCGAATGACACAATATTGATTTTAATGAATGTAATTGAATAAAACCGACCCCAATTTTAATGTCCTCGTGGCATGTGAGAGGGTTTAAAGAAAGCACAGATGATAAAGGAAATCCTTGGAAAACCTTCATAATAGATAACATCAATTTCTACCTTCGTTAAAATAGTAGCCTGCGAAGTTTGTTAGCTAAAAAGTATTTACTACTTCTGTATAACCTTATTCTACCTTTGCAACGGAATAAAATGTAAATGGATTTTAAATAGTAAAATTAAAAAGCTGATAGCTGATTTTGGTCAAAAATTTATCGATATCAATGCAAAAACGTTGGATTGAAGTACTTTTAGACAGAACATTCAATAGTCATTTCAAAAATCTAGATTTACCTAGATATACCAGAGACAATTCTATTCCCTGGGGACTACGGAGAACAACAGAATGGCCTCAACTGATGTGAATTTACACAAAAATATTTGTGTAGAAAACTTTTAATAATAAGTACTCCTTAGATTTTTTTTTATTGTTATATTTTTACAACTTTTTTCTTCATATTAACATAAATAAATAATTTTCATCTATAGGGTATCATAGTAGATAAATGACATATGCCATTTTTAATAACTGATCGATAACAAATAATGATTTTTATATTCTTATTTATATTTCTGAGGTGATTATTGTTTTTACTGGTTTACTTATTATAATAGGATTTTAAATGGCCTATTTAATTAAAAGAAAAAGGTATGTCAAAATCGTCATACACAATTCAGTCGCATCAGGATCATTTACGATATTTGGAAATGCTGAAAAGCGAATTTATCAAGAGATTAGGAGAACCGCCTGTTTTCGACAAGACACCAGAGAGCTTTGATACAATCAAGGCGATCGGAAATGGTGCCTACGGAGAAGTATTTTTAGTAAGAGATAGAAGTACGTTTAGTTACCATGCCATGAAGGTGGTTGAAAAGAGCGTTGTAGTCGAAAGAAAACATGAAAAACATTTAATACTAGAGAAGAAAATTCTACAGTGCATTCAATTCCCGTTTGTTGTAAATCTAGACGTCGCTTTCAAAGACAACTTATATTTGTACTTCGTATTGCCATACATCGCCGGAGGAGAAATGTTTACCTATATTCAGAAATACGGTAGCTTCTCCGATAAAGTGTCAAAATTTTATGCATCTCAAGTAGTTCTAGCATTAGAATATTTGCATAGCTGCGATATAGTGCATAGAGATATCAAACCTGAAAATATTCTAATAGACACAAACGGCTATATAAAATTATGTGATTTTGGCTTTTGTAAGATATTGAAGAAAAAGACGTGGACACTGTGTGGAACACCCGAGTATCTAGCACCAGAAGTGATAATGTCCAAAGGTTACTCATTTCCAGTCGACTGGTGGGCGTTGGGTGTATTAATATTTGAAATGGTAGCTGGTCATCCCCCCTTTTTTGCATCGGAACCTAATAGACTATATGAGAAGGTTCTCGAAGGACATTTTAAATGTCCAGACGCAATGGTTCCTGAATGCAAGAATTTCACCAAAAGCCTATTGCAGGTAGATCCAACAAAACGCATGGGGTCATCAAAAACTGGAGTGTTCGATATTAAAAGTCATGGTTGGTTTAACACTATTTGCTGGCAAACAATATTCCATCAAAGGGAAGAAGCGCCATTTGTCCCCATATGTCCGTGTCCCGGAGACACGAGCAACTTCCCAGAAATATCTCAACCGAAACTGCGAAAGACTTCACGATGTCTATATGAAATTGAATTTGAGGAATTTTAATAATTAGACGTGTTCAATAATATTGAACAGATAATTTGATGTGAAATTTTATACATCTCTTAAGTGGATAATAATGTAATGTAGATTATTCTATAAAATAAACTCGTCAAATGAATTAATTTCTCAATTGTGAATTTTATTGCTTTTGATGAAAGCGATAGTAGATGGTACTTAATTGAATATAGAATTTATTCGTTATTGATATAAAGTCTTCATTAGAATGGCTCGTTATTAAATAGAATAAAAATATTGATGCTTGGATGAAACTAATAATGTGTTTTAGGAAAATAAGGGAAATGATATATATCTAACTAGCTGTCCCCCACGGTTTCACCCGCGTCGTGAACGGGATGTAAAATTTTCCCAGCACAAAAAGTATTCCACGTTGCTTCTAATACTTCCAAGAATATGAGTACAAAGTTCCATGATGATCGGTTAAGTGGTTTTCGCGTGAAAGCGAAACAAACTTAAATTCACATTTATAATATACTGGAAAGATTTGATCGTCTTGGTCTAACATTTAGCTGTCATTTGCGTTTTGTTATTCTATGTTAGATGCGTTTGTGTTATACCACGTTTTATAGCGACTTGTATTCTCTTTGACGTTGTATGACACGTCACACGGGAACGTGGTCGAATGGGGTGAAAAGTATCCTATGTCCGTCTCCTGGTTCTGAGCTACCTCCCCACCAATTTTTAGCCAAATCGGTTTAGCCGTTCTTGAGTTATAAATAATGTAACTATACAGTGTGTATATACAGTTATTGTAGTCAAGAAGCTAACAAAAAGATAACAATACTTCTTTTTCAAATTAAAATAAGGTTGTAATGGAATTGACAATACAAAAAATTATAACCGAGACAGATAGACCCGTCATCATAGAATTGTTTCTGGTTTATACCGTAAATTTATTTACAGAGCTTGTAAAGCGTAGTGAAATGTTCTCTTTGTGAGCTTAATCAATACTTATGATTAGTACATACCTTATTCTTCCGTGCCTAAGTTCAATACCGTACCCGCGGTCCAATGGCTATATAATAATATATAATATTAATATACTTTATATGTACTCAGAGTACATTATAATAGTCGTCTGTGTCGTGTTACATTATGTACTCGCACTGATCTGCGAAATGGCTTTTTCAATGAAAAGTATATGTATGGGGAATATTGCTAATTATCATGTCAGTCGATAATGAAGTGCATGAACATCATACAGTATTTACACATGAACTCCAAAACAATCATAAACGACATTTGGATATCTTAAAACAAGAATTTACGAATAGTTACAATAATCCAGTAACATTATCGAAAACACCAGAGGACTTTGATAAAATTCAAACAATAGGCATGGGAGCCTTTGGTGTAGTGTTTTTAGTTCGTGAAAAAAACACATTTATGTATTACGCTATGAAAGCAATCGAGAAAACAGAAGTAATGAAGAAGAACAGCTTAAAACAGTTACTATCAGAAAAGAAAATTTTACAATGTGTCAATTTTCCTTTTGTATTGTCCTTAGATTATTCTTGTAAAGACAATTTTTATGTTTATCTTCTATTACCGTACGAAGCAGGTGGTGAGTTGTTCACTTTGAAAAAGAGAATGGGGCCCTTTTCTGAGCGGCTATCACAATTTTACGCAGCCCAAGTCGTGTTAGCTATAGAATATCTACATCATTGTTCTGTGGTCCACAGAGATGTAAAGCCTGAAAATATTTTGATAAGTGTATCAGGATATATTAGGCTTGGAGACTTTGGATTTTGTAAAGTGATGAAGACAAGAACATGGACTCTGTGTGGCACACCGGAATATTTGTCCCCTGAAGTAATAATGTCGAAGGGCTATTCGTTTACAGTAGATTGGTGGGCACTCGGTGTCCTAATATACGAAATGACGGCTGGATATCTCCCTTTCTACAGTTCGAATCCCGTACAACTATATGAGAAAATTCTCTCAGGCCGTTTTCGAACTCCTGATACCATGACAGCTAATTGTAGATCTTTAGTAAAAGCCTTGCTAGAGATCGATCCCAAAAAACGTCTAGGTTCCACCAAAGCTGGAGTTTTTGATATAAAAAATCATACGTATTTTCGTGATATTAATTGGACCTTGATGCTTCATAAGAAGCTGTTACCGCCATATGTACCTGTTTGTGACAACCTTGGAGACACTTCAAATTTCCGTGACCGAAGTGAGGCTAAGCTTAAAAAGTCTTCAACGTGCCTATTTGAAAAAGAGTTTGAAAATTTTTAGGCGTCAATAATTAGATGTAAATAATTTTAAGTGTTATCATCACAATCATTATATTCTTATATACATCAGTTGCCTGGTCTTCACGGTACCAGCTTTATTTAGTTTTGAATCAGCCGAGTGAGGCTTATCCTAAACCATGTCACTGAACTCGAATCTGCCATCTTGTTTTCCTCATATAGCCATTTTTCCACTGTACTTACCGGTACGTAGAGTGTACTTCCACATATGTACACTGATTATACTATCATTATCTACAATCAGTGCGGCGACAATGTGCCCCCCCACAGCCACTTCATAGTACTTGCCTTTACGATTCAACTATTGGTTCAAATCCTGCTTCGTAATGTATTTTTAAACCAAGTTTAGCTTTTCCATAGGCATTGACTGTAAATAATGTTATGTTACGAGTATACATGTAAATTAATAAATAAAATTTTATTTTATTTTAAATATTTTTTATTATTTTACTTAATGCTCAAAATTTCCTACTATTGTTTATACTACTTTGAAGATATTTTTTGAAGTTGCAGTTAATATGTCTATTGAATTTTGGTAATAAAAATTACCCCATTATCAAGAAAGGGATTGGCAGCGGTTGGCAGTACTGAATAACATTCGCGTACGTTTTGTATATTTATGTGTTTAAATCACGTTTTGCTATAAAACCAAATTTGGTTTTATACTTGGTTTCTTTATCTTAAAAACGATCATTTATGTTAAGATATAAGTTTTCTTTTTTTTAAGGGACATTCGTAACAATTCCAAAGATGAAAATTAAGTAAATCTTGCACTTAGGTAGGCGCACCAAGTAGACAGGCAAGCGGCCGGTAGTAAAAAAATCTACCAAATCTCTTGTAATGAATCGCATGGGCAGAAAACATACGTCGACCCCAAACGATTATAACAGAGCAGAAGTTTGATGTTCGTGTTTTCATAGAACAATTTTTTCTTCTCGCATTAGTTTTACGCTTCCCCATACGCGCTGAGCGGTTTCAGTTATTAAATCACCTTGTATATTTCATTATTGTCCTCTTCTGTATCCTGCTAGAACGTCTGGAAGACCAGACAACTTAGGGGTAGCAGGCAAAATAGCGATAAGACCGCCAATTTTGTAAACACTTGTTCTGTTATCTACTTTTTTTTTCTTTTCTCGTGTTATGTGTTGTACAAATAAAGTGTAATGTATTGTGTATATTTTTGCACAGGTGTTTCGTGCTTTGGAATATCCAGCTGAGATGGCCAAGCAAGAGTTTCATAGGGAGCGACTTCTAACGGAGCGACTAAACCTTATACAATTTGTTTCTGAGTATAGCTACAATTTAACTGATGTTAATGGAGTCCTTAAATCACTCAGTGATCATCTAGCTATTTATGAAAAGGTAATTTTAATAATCATAACTAATATTATAAATGCGAAAGCAAGTTTGTTAGTTACGCTTTCATGGCTGAACGACTGTATCTATCTTGTTGAAATTTGGCATACACGTAGTTTTTGGTACCGATATTAACATGGGTTACTTTGCAACAATTTTAACGAGAGTGGAACTGAGGGGCGGAAGCTAGTTTCATATAATAGTAAATTCGATGACGATTATAAGGAATTCTTAATATCTGGTATTGATAAGCATTTCTTTTATTGCATGCAAGGTTCTAGAAGAGGCATCTTCAAGCGGCTTGTCACTGGAAGTGGAGAAGAATTTTCCACCGTTAGAAGAAAAGTGGAGTATACTTCAAGCAGTTTTCTTCTCCTCAACAGTGCTCACCACAATAGGTGTGTAAGAACATGTAAGCATACGTACATTTTAAACTTGTACCACCTTGTGTGAAAGTTGCAAGTATAAAAAAACATAAAATAAAATAAGGTAATAAATATAATAATACATTTATTTATTTATTATTTTCCATACATTAGTACCATACGTCAAAATGATAGTAAAGAAAAGAGACAAATTGTGAAAACGTGTTTAAAAATATTTTGTTAAAAACCGTTGTGTTTATTCATATAAATATTTTTCAGGATATGGCAATATTGTGCCGGAAACATTTTGGGGGAGGTTGTTCTGCATCGCTTATGCACTTATTGGAATACCATTGACGCTCACAGTCATCGCCGACTTGGGAAGAGTATTTGCGACACTAGTTTCAATCATTGCTAAACAATTACCAGCTATGCCTAGTAAGTAATTTATTATGTTCTACAAAAGGTTAGAAAGTATTAAATAACATTTTATTCTGGGACGTTCTTCAAAACCCAAATTAAGCCGAGCTTGTATTGATTGTGCTATGGCAACCAGATAAAAAACATACTTCATAGACCCACTAGAAACCAACATGCGCATCCACACAAATGTTTGTCATTTATATTTAAAAAGTAGTGCACCATATATCTGGGTATATACATTTATATAGATAGCTCGTATATCTAGATAGGAAATATACTGCTTTTATCTGTTAAATAAAATAATCTATGTATTCATTTATTTATCCAAACAAAGATTTAGTATTTCGTGTGCTGCGGATCGTAGCCTACCTATATTATTTGCAACGTTTTTATAATTTACATTGTTTATAGAATGCTGCAGCAAAGTTTCAGAAGCCAATCCAGCAGGTCAAAGGTCACTGTACGCCCTGGGGGCGGTCGGTTTCCTATTCGTGTATCTATCGGCCGGTGCCGGATTATTCAAAATGTGGGAAGACGATTGGACATTCTACGATGGATTCTATTTTTGCTTCATTACTATGACAACTATTGGGTTCGGGGATCTTGTACCAAGTAAGTGTGGCGTACCAAGTTATAAAATTGCTTTATGTGTAGCTTTACTCGTTCTTATTTGATATTGAATTTGACATTTTACCGCTGTTATTACGTCTCGTAACGAGCTGTCATATATTATATACTTTCCGTGTGAGGGCGAGATTTTTTGTTACAAATGTTTTTTTGTAAGTCACAAAACAAAATAACGTTGTGAATATTACCCATTTCCTATGAATTATGGTACTTACATAAAGCTAGATAGTTGCATATTCATAATATTTCTTTTATGACCGATTTTGATAGAAAATGTTGTATTTCTTTGTTCACAGAAAGACCCAAGTACATGTTACTGTGTACATTGTACATTTTAATAGGCTTGGCATTAACATCAACTATTATTGAGTTAGTGCGACGGCAGTATGCCAGGTCTTGGCAACAGCTGCGGGCGCTCTCCGGGCCTCTGGCAGACACGCTGAGAAGACTGGGCGACGCCGGCAGAGGAGTCGATGTGTCTGCTCTACATAGTGACCTTAGGAAAGTTCTCACAGTGGTATGTGCTTCCATATATTCTAGTAATTGGTGGCGTCATCCTTTGAAGTTGCACATGCAATCTAGTGCCCCATCAGATCGAGGAATCGTGTCGACAGACGTCTGTCATTGCCTTACACAAACGTCTACTTATACGAGCTCTTGATTGATGCGTTGTTTGAAGTAGCCAAAAACTACTTAGGCGTACACAGTGTAAACAATTAACGTAGTAAAGGCGCGTTACATATTCTCTGTTTGATCTCTTAAAACGGAATATCTCGATATGAGTTTTTTTTCATTGATCATAAATATAGACATGTTTACGATATGAAACATGAGTGCTTGTATATATATATTATTATAATGGAATGCGTAAAACGTAGATTTTCTTATTTCAATAAATTCTGTAAATTTAAAACTGTAGTTTCGTAGCTAGTAGATTTTCGCAAAGGATAATTTGTACTCTGTTGTTTTCGACGTTGTTTATTTAGGTCAATCCGATCTTTAAGCATCATTTATTTGTGAAATTGAATGTGGACTTTAATTTCCTCGCAATAAAGCTTTGAAAAGAATCCAGTGGATGGAGGTGAATAGGGGCATAATTGAAATCATTGACTACGGAGTTTATTACATTAACCTACTGGTAGGTATTTTAAATTGTCCAAATAATAATACATAATGACGGACACATTATAGGGCACTTCACGTTACATAATGTTGTTGAAAATAGTATATTCAGTATTTAATTATTTCACAGAAAAGCTATATGAGTCCAGACTCGTTACTACGAACTCGAACGAAGGTGATGTATTGGAAATAACAATTAATTATGCTGGCTTTTTCATGCAGAAATTTATCAGCATAAAGGAAGTTCGTGCATAAAAGCAGTCACCATATTTTATAGCAGCTTTTTGTAGTGACTAGTCATTATGCTGAGCTGGCACATTACTGGCACAAATTATTTCATTTCATGCCATTATACCGAAACAAGGAAAGTAAAAACTGTTCAATTTCAATGCTATTTAATCATAAGCTATTTTAGATTTTTATTGAAGGGGGAGGAAATATAGTTTTGTTAAAATAAGAGCACTACAACTAGGAGAATATTTTATGGAATGCTCATTCTGAAAACAGCTTAGTATGGTGCTAGCATTCGTACAGATCGAGGCCACCAATGTTTCAATGTCGCAATATCCACCCTTTTAGTTTTACTACCCAATAAAATGCGCCAAATGGTTTGCTAATGTTTGGTTTATTTTGTAATGATGCAATGAGTTTGGCAAAAAAAGTTTTCGATCTTCGTTACTTGGAAAAAAAAGCATTTGCAATAACTCTATTTTAATGAACTTAATTCAGGATTATAATGGATTTGTAAGTATGGCAGGATGAACAAAATTTTGATTTGTTTTGTAAATATACAGTTGAAATTTCAAATAATGTAACGTTAAGTGAATAAATATTTAGTATGTTATTTATCATAATATTAATCAAAGCTCTCAATTAGTTTATTTGGGAAATTAGCTGCTGTCTCCAAAGCAAGTTGATGTAAGATTTCAAGTATTTTTAATAAAAAACTCGTACTAACGGTTATTGTATGTATGTCGATGGTTAAATTTGGCGGTGTCGAAACTAGCGTATCGAGTTTCACTACCAATAAGATGAATGTTTTGGTGTATTTTATAGTTTCCGATCTAGTGGTCATAAAATTTGGGGCTGATATAAAAGTGCGTCAGCGTTTCTTTGGCCTTCTCTCCGATGAGTAACTGAGTATCCCGTGACAAATGAACTTTTTCTTCATTTTATAATTTCAAGTGTTTCAAATTAGAACGCCTTATTACAGCTAAAGCACTTTAAGCACTTTAATGCTTAGTTATTCAGTCAGTCATAAATATTTCCTCTATGGCACGCGAAACATTAGGTAACGGTTGGCTTTATAAGTTTAAAACGAAGGCTTTTATAATCATTGCGCAAATACATTATCATAAATTGTAAGTACGTACTGCGGCAATCACCTATTTTATATTATTATTCTTCGTGTAAGAGACTCGTAAATCTTGGTAAGACGAGCTCTTTCAGATTATGTTATTCGATTTTAAGTACTTTTCCACTGCTTTTACTTCGAGGTATAAATCTTATATTAGAATATATTTGCCGTATATCACTTATAAACCTTGCTACCTATTTATAGTGCTTCAGTGCTTAAGTAAGTAGCTAGATACATTTAGAAATAGAAAATGTATCTATTTTAAACAAATTGCGTTTTGCGGCAATTGAAAAAACATTCATTTCAGGATCGGAAAAAGTGAACACAAAAAGTATGTGTTACAAAGGAAAATAAATGAACTTTCTTGTCAGAAGTTATTTTCTTTTAGTAGCAATTAAGCTTGTTCCTTTAGTACTTTCCTTGAAATTTATTATGCCTAAGCTGAAGTTGGAATTTTTATTTCGTACCGACATTTGTCGGCTGACTAATCGAATTTTCGCATTCAGTCGAGAATTGCCTGACTTATGGTCGGACAGTTTTCTTATCTCTGTTCTTGTTGTAGGTCACCATGCCTCGGTTGAGCAGCGCTGGTGGTAGCGGCCTCTCCGACAAACGGCAGCTGGAGTGGGAAGCTGCCGTGGAGGCGGCGATACGCAATATTACAGCTCCAGTGCCCGATCAAAAGAAGCCGCCGATAGTACAAATCGTTATTTACGAATCATCAGTTTAGATGAGATGAAAACTTACCGGATTTTAAAAATAATATTGCAAGAGAGGCTTGGAAACATTTTGTACTCACTAGCTTTATTCAGAACGGTAGAACGTGTCTCTGAAGTTGTTTTATGCCGCACTATCAATTCCTCAAACCTAAAGCTTGGGGCACATCAAGCCGATGATGTCATAAATAAGCAAATACTTTCAGTGGACATTATTTCAATTATACGAGGCTCAATCACGGACGCCTTTATTCCGTGATATTCAGACATTATGCTAAGAAGTTCAAGGTCCCTTGCCGCTTGAATTAACGCTCGTCTGTTACGTTATTGCCCTAATACTGCCTCAGTTTCATAAATGTCGTCAAATACCATCGATATATGTGTATATTGTAACTAAACCCGAGTGGTATGTCGAATCTGTTCGCGTGCCAACTTCAAAAAAAGATGTGACTCGTATGTGTACATTGAACCGTTTTGTTTGACGTTACCGGTTAAGATGTTTGTATCCGGCGGCGTATTGTCTAGACAAATCATGTGCTGAATACATTTATTTTTGTCAATAGTTCAAGGACTACCGTTATATGTATTTTATATCGGAACATTTGTACGTTTAGTTATATATTATATTAATGCCGTCAAAGTAAGAACACGACGAAATTTCCATCATGAAATCCTAAAGCAAATTGCTATTTTCAATAATGTTTCTGTATAAACTGGAAAGCTCATTCCAATATTTACAACGAGTATAAAAATATATACGTTGTAATTCACTGTATAATATGATAAATTAAACATTAACGATGATGGATTTATCGACTACTCAACTAGTTATTACATTAAATAAAAGGTATGTCTATCTAAAAGATGAATGTAATCGACAGAATTGATTCCGTGTAATGTATTCAGAAGTATATGAATCATTATTCATATACATATACTTAAGGCGAGATATCTTTGAGTTATGTTATATAAGGTAAGGTAAGGTAAGAGGTCGGTCTGCCTTGAGTGGTGGCTAGAGATAGAGCAAAGTAGACCTTGGAGACCAGTAATGTATTTGGGATCAGATAGGGTGACAAATATTAACTGGTGATACTGTGGGGACACAATAGGCTTTATGATGCACGATGAAATAATAGGGTTTTGGTACTAAAATCACTTAATTTAATTTTAATGTGATCACGAAAATAGACCTAATATGTTTTGATTTTTAAAAAACATATTGCGCAAAGTAAAAAACCTTTAAGGACCATTTTTATTTTAGCATATTAATAACACAAGCTGATTTGTGAGTAATGTGCTGGGTAAAAGAATTGACGATTGTTTTGATCAAATGGGTAAAGTTTTATTACCAAATAGTTAAGGAATCTGGGACGTATCGATTCAGATTCCGCCAACTTTACCTAAATATGTAAAGGGGCACTGCGACACGGCATAAATTATGTGGTGTTGACTTTATCTAAGGCTTGATATTGGTTTACACTGTTTGTAATTGGATTTTGATAAATTTTAGAACAAATTTATTTATTTGTTGTGAATTTAATATCTTTGTAATGATTTGTTATTCAAACAGAAATGTTATTCAGACGCAGGTATTACTTAATTGAAAGCGGGGATGGTTATGTAACGAAGTTTGGAAGTCTCATCGCTTTCAATTGCAAGGCAGCACTTTTGCATTACATTTTCAGGACCAATCTTTTTTATCTTGATATTTTTTTAAGATCATTGAGAAGTCAATCTGCTTTCCATTATTCTCTCCTATTCGCTTGAGATTTGTCCTTGATTGATCAAATATTTATATATATAATTGAAATGCAAAATGAGAGAATATGATACATATTTCAAAATTGCTAATGAGTATTATAAAATTGTTCAATAAATGACTTGCATTTTGTAAACGTATTTTTGTTGTGTAGATTTCCTTGATTTTTTCTGGTGGTACACTTATCCCTACCGAGCTATCCCTACTGGTAGGTAAAAAAAATATCAATAATACTATTTTAATTATTTTTTTACAAATACAAATAAGTAAATAATTTGGTTTAAATTATATATATTTTTCTTTATAAAATCTTTTTCTTTTGTTACCAATAAATGAATTCAAAGAATATACAATGTATATTTGTCTCATGTGCTTGTAATCGTGCACTAATACCTACCAGTAGGGATAACTCGGTAGGGATAAGTGTACCACTCGGTAATGGGCAGTGCACCTATCCCTGCCGATAGAAAGCGAGCTCCATCTTCGGCCTCATCTTCACTTACCATCAGGTGTGATTGAGGTCAATCGCAATCTCGTCCGAAATAAAAAAAAAAAATTTTAAAAGTGCACTTATCCCTACCAGTAGGGAAAACTCGGTAGGGATAAGTGTACCCGGAATTTTTACAACTTATTTCTAATATCATTTACATCAGAAGAAGCTATTTATTTGTGAACTCTCAATTTAGCCGGTTATACCTATAAGCCTTGATCCATTTAACCACATCCTAGGAACATTATGTGGTTCAATGCGGACTACCGATCTTCCATTGCGTCTTTCAATTTTATAGATCAATAAAATATATCCCAATGTTTGTGTAATATTATTATTTATCGTATAAACAGAGAGTTTCAATGCGGACGAGCACAAGCGTATCATGGCATATTTAAAACATTTTAGGTATGAAATATAGTAGGTACAATGAGGTTACTAGCAATGATGATTGCTTTTTATTGAACGTTACATGTTGAGATGCTAATGATGAGAATTACTGTGTATTAATGCTAGGTAATACCACGTACAACCATGCTTCTGTATATAAAAAACATAGTATTTGTAATAATCTTTCTATAGGGGCTGAATAGTTCACTTTGTTGTTGTATTTTTTTCAAAACCGGGGCAAGCGGGAGTTGGACACTGGCACAGAGCGATCTGTAAACGAAATAGTTTTGTATGAAATAAGATCGATTTCCAGTTGAATTTCCTTGTTTGGAACTGTCAGAGAAGGAGACCCAGCGGAATTAGTTACTTGTTTTTTTGTATAGATCTATTTTCATCAAGCAAGAAGATGCATGGGTAAATGCTGAGAAAAACAGCGAGCACTACTGACAGATAGACATCGTAGTATCAACATAATCGTATTTTTTTACCAATTTGGTAAATAGCAGAATGGTGCATAATATTATATTTATTCAGAATAGACAGATTTAAAAATAAGTTTAAGAAGCAGGTAAAATTGAAGTAGCAAATTAGGTAATGGATACTCAAGGAAACGATTGTGGGACCGGTGGTCCTCGTTCCATATTCATGACGACGGCTGGCATCGATTAAATCGTTTAATATTCTGCTACTTTGGCGAAAATTTTGGAGTCAAGTAAGTGATGCAGGTACAGACTTTGGCACCGCCAGGATTTGTCAAAATTCATTAAACCAGATATAAAAAGGCGCGAGCTTGGTTGTATGTATTTCAATCTTATGTAAGTGCTTATTAGCTATTTCCGCAGTTTCACCCGCGGTCCCGAGAGATATTACATTTTTTAAGGATAAAAAGTCGTATGTGGTAATCCTGATTCGTTTAGTTAATAATAATCCTGAGACATTCTTTTACACACGGCCATCTGATCCCAAACTAAGCAGAGCTTGTACTATGGAAACCAGATAACTGATATACTACATATACTACTTTTTTTTTCTAAATACATACTTATATAGATATTTACACCCAGACACAGAACAAACAGACATGTTAATGCACATAAATGTTTGTCCTACGTGGGAATCGAACCCGCGACCTTCGGTTTGGCAGTCAGAGTCGCTAACCACCAAGCCAACTGGCCTGTCCTGTCCAGTTGTTTTGCCGTGAAAGAGTAACAAATATTCTAATGTTCCATTCTCACAAACTTTCGGATTTATAGCATTTAGGATAAGACGATAATAATACTATATACTATACTTATAGATTCCTATTTATGACATACATATTATAAATGTGAGTTTGTTTGTTACGCTTTCACGCGAAAACTACTTAACCGATCATCATGAAAATTTGCACACATATTCTTGAAGGTATTAGAAGTAACATAGGATACTTTAGGATTTTGTGCCGGGAAAATGCAAATCCCTCGGGAACGCGGGTGAAACCGCGGGGGACAGCTAGTAATATATAATTTGTTTCCTTTGTGATGAGTGTTGGGAAGAATTTAACTTTTCTGAGACTAGTGACTCAATATCCGGTAATTTAAATATGTTTCCTATACTGCTTTTGAGTGCGCAGTAGTAATGGCTTACTCATCAATTTTAGTGGGAAATGAAAATAAATCATTAGTTAGGCGGATAATGATTCCGGAAAACCATTCCTTTGCTTTCATTCGAAACTAGCAGCGATCATTTGTTCCATGTGCCTGACATAGTTAATTTATATCCCATGTTACTACACATGTTGTTGTTAGAGTTGAGAATAATGGTTTATCGTTGATTTGTAAAATATAGCTGTCCCCCACGGTTTCAGCCGCGTTCTTGAGGGATGTAACATTTTCCCGCCACAAAAAGTATCCTATGTTACTTCTAATACCTCCAAGAATATGTGTGCAAAGTTTCATGATGATCGGTTAAGTAGTTTTCGCGTGAAAGCGTAACAAACTTACATGTATAATATTATTAGGGATTTACCATTCTAATTGACTTAACAGTACGGTCAACGTAAATACCTTATCAGATCCAAATTTAAAAAGAAATCTAATCAATAATGTAGAAATCAAAAATCTTAAATAGTGTATGTAGTTTTAGACACAAATTTATAAATCAACTGTTTACTGTATCTTCCATATTTAAGATATTTGTAGCTTCATAGATTCAGTATGATGTAAAGGAAAAACATATGCTAATCCTTTGTCTGCGCTGTTCAGCTTATATAAACATGGTCGGCGAGCTAGCACAAAGAGGCCTCGGAGAGCTTACCTCTCACGTGATTGAGTAGTTAGCGAAAGAGACAGAGCATAGAGGCCGCGACGAAACATCCTCGAGCTGGTGTCATGATCCTTACAGACCCCTTATTCAAATAATACAGACTTCGTCGGCGAGCCGCTAAACGAAGGCCTCGGAGAGCTTATCTCTTACGTGATTAGTAGTATTAGCGTAGTTAGCGAAAGAGACACAGCACGGAGGCCGCGACGAAACATCCTCGAGTTAGTGTCATTTTCCATACTGAATTGAGCCCCAGAATCGAAGCCCTGTTCTAGTAATTTTTAAAGTTTTTATAGCAACGGAGAATATATATGCGTTTATGGTGAGAGATTGTTTGTTTCTTTGTGTGTGCACTCGAATATTGCCTTTTATCTCGAAAAAGTACGGCCGATTGAAATGCTGTTTTCTGTAAAGGGTTGTCGTTCATTATTTAATATATTCTTACACAGTTTCCGACCTGCGGTTCTCCCATACAAACTTACCAATACGTTTCCCCCTTAGGGGTTGACTTGCAATAAATCCTACCTAGTAACCCCCCAATGCATTAAAAAGTAGCTATCCTCCAAACTTGGATGCTCTTTGTGAGCTCTCAGTTAAACACGTTACTTCGTTAAATATGAATAGATTGACTTCCTTGATCTGAAGTAATTATAAGCTAGAAAAAACAATTGATTACTAAGAAATTTGAAATCACTGAGTTTAATCACGAATCTATGTATGTTATTATGTAAATCGACATACCTACCTACAATCATAACAATTTATGGATGTTTTAAGCATAACATACCTTATACTAGAAACGATTAAGTGTTCACTATAATATCAATTATAGCTGTGGCGACATCTATGAACACGCCTACAAATCCTTCACCGCCCGCACTACAGTGATGTGGCGACATCTATGAACGAGTAGAAACACACGAGGATCCTACATCGCACTATCAAGATTCTCTCAGGATTTGACATATATACAAGTTCCTATTTTACCTAATAATTGTCTACTTTAATAGTTTTTCTGTTTTTCATTCATAAAGATCAGTTTATTTTTTATTTTTTTTTAGGTATATTATACTGCGTTACTACGGTTCTTAAATATTGTGAATGGACTCGTTATAAGGCCCCATTTAACCTCCTTTCGGCTTTACGGGTAGTTTTGTAACACTCTGTATAATCGTACGTTGTACGTCTTTGATCGTATGTTCGATTCCTAACTATGACAAAGTTTGATGTCCAAAATATGTTTGTTCTGTGTCTGAGTGTTAATATCAGTACCTGAATGGCCGAGCATTGGTTGGGATTTCTTTACTAACGTGACTTCTACCGTATTCTCTTTTTAGAGCACTGTCATATATACCTAGATACGAATTGGATGCGGTAATAAAGGGCTCCCAATAACAGTATTTCTCACAAAAAATGTAACTTGAAAACCTTACCTTCTAATGACATTGTAGCAGTTTTCATTGCCTAAAAACACGGATAAAACGACATTTTCTGAAAATGAATCCTAGCTAGATCGATTTAACGCCCCCGAAATCCACTGCATACCAAATTTCATGAAAATCGTTTGAGCCGTTTCCGAGATCCTAATTATTTATATACAAGAATTGCTCGTTTAAAGGTATTAGATAGATTATTATATAGTATCACTAAAAATAGTAAAAGTAATTTGTAATTTTCAGTCATGTCTGAAAAAGTTTAAGGATATTTTTTTTTTTTTCACTTGGGCCGACAAACAAGCGGACGGTCCACCCGATGGTAAGCGGTCACCGCCGCCTATGGACATTTGCAACACTAGGGGCATCGCCAATGCGTTTTCGACCCCGAGACGTGAAGCTGTTAAGTCTCATGTGCCTGTAATTTCACCGGCCCCCTTACCTTTCTAACCAAAACATAGTATCACGAGTGCACTACTGCTTCACGGCGAAAATGGGTAAGGTGGTAGTACTTCCCCGGACGAACTCTGCACTAAGAGCTCTACTACTCTACTTATCCTGCGCTTGTTTCTATATCCTTCCTTCATCAAGCAACGAATTATTGTTATTTAATCAGAAAAGCTATTCTTATTTTCTTCTTCGAAAGGTTAAGTAAGTTCCACTTTTGACGAATATTTAGTCAATAATGAAGTGGTATCCAGTTACTAATTCTACATTAATGTGTATGTTACAAATACATGAACATCACAGTATTGGAATGTGTAGGTATGTAGGTACATTCTGTCGGGAAAAGAGACAAAGATTCGGGCCAAAAATAAATCAGGTGTTAAAATATTTTTAGGTCGGTGCTCCGTACTGAAAAATCGATGCCAAGCGCCAATGTACAGCGTAAATGAGGAAAGTGGAATTGACAAATGAGTTCACTGAAACGGGTGCATCGTATGCCGATCTCTGCCAATACCAGTGCCATATAATATGCACTTAGTTATAAATAACTTATTAAAAAATAAAAACTTATTTATAAATGTGAGGAATACTGCAACACGATGAATTATTGCAGCCAAATAGAAAAAGATCGCAAACATTGTATACGGCCAGTAGTTGGGTAGGTATAAAAACGAGAAACACTATAATTATGAAACAATTGGTTTCGTAATTATAGGTTAATATCCATTAAAAAGTATTGATGGTAATCAATCAATAATTGATAAAATCAAAGTCTGATGATTAGTTTAATGTTCTACAAGATGCTATTATTAGAAATAGAAAAATTTACTGTGATGCATCGTTGAATGTTTTCGGTTTACAGAACATCTATTATATTTAATAATAAGTTTTAAGTACTTTGCATTTCGATTTATTTATATCTTTAGTCTCTTTTCTAAGTAGTCACAAGTTCATTCCGTCTGCATATGCGATTAGTTATTTAATTAATAATTTAAAATTAATATATACTGCTTTTTTATGGCCTTTATATTTAATTAGTTTTTTACCATTTACAGAAAAGGTTCTTTTCCGAATGGTTTAGGTGTATAAAAACGTTATATTATTCCACTCAGGCGAAGCCGAGACTTTAAATTCAATTTTATTAAAGTAACTTGTTTTTATTTTTTTGTTGGATTTTCTATAAAAGCGTGTTTTTTAGTTTTTCTAACTATTATTTTTAGATTCGTTTTCATTAGTTAGTCACTAGTAGATGGCTTAACTATTGCTACAACATGTCACTGTAAGTAGCAACACTGCTATAAACTTATGTTAAGGTGTCAGAAATTATTTCCGAATTCTCCACGGTTATATATTTGTGCTCGTGAATGTCCAATGCTTAAGAGAACCAAGGTCCTTTCTAAAAAATGGGGTGCGATTAATCAAATTGTGGCCATTTAGTGAACTGCGGGTGCGACACCATTTATCAAAATGACAAAGCTTCCCATTCAGATTTGATATTACGCGATATTACGTGATATTGCGATTCATAGCCGCACCCTCGCTTATCGTTTACAAGTAACGATTCCCATTCAGAAAATGCGTCAATATATTCAATTGGATGACAGACACGTAACATATAGGTGCGATCAGAGAAGCGTACGAACTTTTTCAGTTTACTCCCAATAAAAATTCATCAGAACAGATGTAAAGGCATCAAAGTACCTTTAAAACAAGCATTCGATGTACGTAACAATAACACCAAAATTAATAGCTTCTTTGATGGGATTTCAAAGGTGGAATAAAAGATGCGATGAAATCATCGATCCAATGGATCAATGAATGGGTAAGTCTGAAATTTAAATAATAAAATAGCCAAAAAGTTAGATTAGATAAAATTTATTAAAATAAATATTTAGCCTTGCTTAGTTTCTTGCCGGTTCGTCTTAGTGGAAGGCTGACTTCCGAACCGGTGGTAGCTTCAGTATCTTTAAATTTGACCTTTATAAGTGCCCTACGGAATAAATGGTTTTGAATTAATTTATAATGAGAGATTGCGAATTTTGTGACTTTACTTGCATTTAGAGGGTATTTTACGGAACCAAAGTTTATTATAAAAATTCTTTCATTGATTGAAAGCGTCACAATTCCCGAGTGTAATATGTTTTGCTATAATCCTAAGGTAAGTCAGGTTAGGTTTACTAGATACCTGGGGGATGCAGGTAAACCCACGAGTCAATAGCTAGTAAATTATAACAATGATTACACGATCGGTTTTAATAATGTTTATGTTTTAGTTATTTCGTTCCGTAGCTTATTGATAATTTAACCAGCAATTATGATAATCACGACTTAACAGACTATAATTACGTTAAATAAGCCTCCCTTAACAAAGACATTTTCTTTGAAAATGATATTGATAGGGTTGGTTTACACAGTAAAATATATAGACCAAAAATATGGTAGGTATGAAATGGAAGGTAAAGAAAGACGAAGTCATATTGTAAATAAATGTGTGGGAAATTATTTACACACGGCCATCTGAGGTACGATTCTGTAAGGCACTAACTCGAGGCTGTTTCGTCGCGGCCTCCGTGCTCTGTCTCTTTCGCTAACTACGCTAATACTACTAATCACGTGAGAGATAAGCTCTCCGAGGCCTCCGTGAAGCGGCTCGCCGACGAAGTTTGTATTAGCTGAATAAGGGGGCTGATCTCAAACTAAGCACAGTTTGTGGGATGGGACTGTTAATAGATTTTATTCTACTTTTTTAAATAGATACATATTTCGATATTTACAACCAGGCACAGAAAACAGACAATTTCATGCACAACCTCCAAGCCAACTGGCCCGTCTTTAGGTTCGTATGATAATTTGATAGGAAATAAAGGAGCAGCGATATAGAATCGCTTTCATAAGCTAACCAAGCTTTATAATTATAAGGACTTCGCCTTTTTAGATAATTACTTAATTATATGTTTACGTGGGGAATATTTGGAAAGGATTGAAAAATTATGGTATAAATGGACTAAACCAACAATGGCTTCATTCTTTAAGTTAAACCACGTTAGAGCGATGATTCGCCAAGAATCAATATTGTTTGAGAAACATTTACAGAGAGTCAACTTTTTTTTAAAGTTCGTCGGCATATTTATAGACAGTAAAGATAGTAAAAGAAGTATAATAGAACGCTTGCGTAACCATCGGTCTTACTGCATCCATTTTATTTCTTTAAATATTGACGTCATTGGAGAAATATTGTGGTTTATCAACGGTGTGGTAACTGGTATGAAATTAATTGAATTAACGTATGTCGTGCCTTGCATGAGCCTCTGTATACTCGGAAATTTGAAGTCTTATTACTTCATTAAGCACGATCATCATGTAATCGATATAATCGCTACTTTGAGACAGCTGCAAACCGAAACGCAGTCTGATCAAACTGACGTGGAAGAAGAATTGGTACAGAAAAGACTTCCCTTTCTCACCAGAATTAGTACTGCAATCTTAGTTGCAGGCATGATAGGAGCGTTTGCTTTTGCAATGGGACCCTTAGCTATATTGGCTTTGAGCTATTACTCTGCTGGAGAATTGAAGTTCACATTACCCTTTTTGGTTACGTATCCATTTGATGCATTGGTAATGCCTGCATGGCCATTCGTGTATCTATTTCAACTATGGTCTGGTATGTATTTTCTTTATCTAATACCTTTAAACGAGCAATTCTTGTATATATGTATACGAGTATATAGTATAATCTGAATCTTGGAAACGGTTCCAACGATTTTCATGAAATTTTGTATGCAGGGCGTTCGCGGGGCGAAAAATCGATCTAGCTAAGTTTCATTTTTAGAAAACGTAGTTTTATCCGTGTTTTTAGGCAATGAAAACCGCTACAATATCATTAGAATACGAAGGTTTCAATGGGTTTTCAAGTTCATTCTTTTGTGAGAAAAACTGTTAACGAATAGCAGTTTAAAGGGAGCCCTTTATTAACGCATCTAATTGTGAGAGTGCTTTAAAAAGAGAATATGGTAGTAGTTACATTTGTAAAGAAACACCGAGCAAAGCTCGGTCATCCAGGTACTGTACCTTAAAATGAGGCTAAATACCTTTTTACCTATTATTGGAGCTATGTGAGGGCTATATACTATAATTGATGGAAATTATAAATAAATGATTATAATTGATGCTCGGTTGTAGATACTCTTGTTCGTGCTGGTTATTCTTAATTGTAATTGTTTATTTTCGCCTGACAATTTATAAACAAGTCCTTGTGTAGGCCTGCGATTGATTTGAAATTTCATTTAATATTAATTGAGATATAAGTGTAATAGTGAAGTAGTTAATCATTATAAGATCTATTATTAAAGATTAAGGTTTCTGAAAGAGTTTTAAAGGCCTCATATTTGCTACTTAAGCAATTCTGCAACTAGTTCACTGTTACAGCTTCTCTTTTTTCACCTCTATTTGATACCTTACCTCGTAAATTATGTAAGGACAGAAAAATAATGTTGACGTAGCATGACCTAGTTCCTCATCGTCTTTTATCAGTGAATAAATTGCTTACTTAATTTTTAGCTTGGGTTGCCATATTTACTGTCTACGGGCCTGATTCCTTTTACTACTTCTCTTGTACGTTCATTCATATTCAATTCCGATCTCTGCAACATGATATTGAGACTATTATAATAAGAAATTCAGCCTGTGACGATGATGAAGTTAATTTGTTACAACTTCGTCGAGATCTTCTGGGTTTAATAAATAAACATAGGGAACTTATAAGGTAAGAGAAAAAATTATATCTTATTCCTTAATGGACGTTTGCAGGCTGCAGATGGCTATTACAGCCTCAAGCGGACAATTCAATGGACTTTGAGGTTATTAACCGAGAGAAAATGAAAGTCACTAGCTTTTAAGTCAAAAATTAACCGCTCATTGAACATTTCTGTGCGTGAGAAAGGACTAAGAAGTATTAAACCAAGCCTTGAATTCTCGGTCTAATTATACGGAGCACCTTCCAAATTTTCCTTCATAAGAACATTAATGTATTTTACAGATGCGTCAATTCATTGGAAATAATACATTCAAAATCGATTTTGGCTAATGTTATGTGTAGCTCACTTGTGATTTGTGCCACAGCATTTAATATAAAGGTAATTAACACCCCTATTCTAAGACTTTTCTTCGAAAATGCCTCGACCCAACCTCGCTCAAAGATATTAGTATCATAGTTGCAATCTCCTCCACTCGACGCCTTCCCTCACTCGAGGAGAAGCAACAACTGTTAACTTCAAGGTACGTCGACCAACCTTAAGGAATATTATTGCTTGTAACCAGTTAGTGAAGCTCATTACTTTATTTGATTAATATTTTATCTATGATAAATGATATAATTAATGACATGTTACCTCGACTCTACTTCGACTTAACCTCAGTGGTTGCTCGAGTTTTGCTCAAGTTATAACTTAGAATGCCAATTTTGAGGATTCCTCGAGAAAATGCTTAAGGTATCCTCAGTCGAGTTGGAGTCGAGTGACGTATGAGTACCTGAACGTCAAGGAATATGGTTGTTACTACTAATTATCATTATAATTGGTTTTAATTGTTTTCATCACATTCATAAATTATTTTCAGGCAATCGACAGCATAGTTTTGATGGCGCCATTTACGCCATTTTTGTCGATGTCAGTACTTCAAATATACTTACTGTGTTATTACGGAGATAAAATAATGGAATCTGTAAGAAATAATATACGTATTTACCATTCTACACAATATATTATAATAAGTTTTAAAAAAAAATCTTGTTAATGCAACCCAAAAAAAACTACTCCGTAAACTCAGTGTAGAGTTTCTCTGCATGTAGGTACTTGTTTGAAGGTATCTAGCAAAATATTGTTAAGTTATATTATATTTCTCTTACAATATAACAAAAATATCGTAGAATTTAAAATATCTACAATTTTATTTATGTATTAAAAAGAATTTGTAAATAAATACAATTTAAGCTTGGAGCTGCTTAGTTTGATATCAGGTGGCGGTGTGTAAAGAAATGTCCCAGGATATTTATTATTCAAACTCAACTCTCTGACGATTCTTTGTAGAGCATAGCCGTGAGCGATGCTGTTTACAATTGTCACTGGTACAGATCCAACCCAGCTGTGATGAGAGATCTCTTGATTATTTTAACAAGGTTAGCATACAACACGCGAAGGTAATAATTTATTTTTAATTATGATTTTTTTTAAGTCACATTTTAAATATATTTGCAGATCACAGAAGCCTTGTAGGCTTACTGCTTACGGTTTCAGTGTCATCAATTTGAGAGCTTTTACTAAGGTACGATTATTTTATATAGGTAACTATAAAAACGTTTTCTGACGGCGTTCAGTTCCGTAGTCACTTAGAAGAAAAGGTTAAGCTGGCATCTAAAAAGCTAGGTGTGCTCAACAGAGCCAGGCGGTACTTCACATCGGGGCAAAGACTGCAACTATATAAGTCGCAAGTCCGGCCCCATATGGAGTACTGCTGCCATCTGTGGGCGGGGGGACCTGGATACCAGCTTGGGCCTTTTGACTCGGTTCAGAAACGTGCCGTCAGAATTCTCAACGATCCCGAGCTCACAAGCGGTTTAGAGCCCCTAACTGTAAGGAGAGACATTTCCTCCTTATGTGTTTTTTACCGCTTGTACAACGGACTGTGTTCTGAGGAATTGTTTGATTTGATGCCCACGGCTACTTTTTACCATCGCACCTCTCGCCATAGACGGGGAGTTCATCCTCACACATTGGAACCAAACTGGTCTCGCACCGTGCGATTCCAAAGGAGCTTTCTGCCGCGCACGCTTAAGCTGTGGAATGAGCTCCCCGCCGTGGTTTTCCCAAGGGAGTACAGCATGGGGTTCTTCAAGAAGGGTGTGTTCTTTTCGATTCGAAATTTTTTGACATGTATATATATCTATGTTGTACGTATATACCTACACAATATATGATATATAGTTATACTATCAACGGAGTTTCAACCAAAACTCAACTTTCGTGTTAACGGGGCCAATATATTATGAAGATACTTATATACAGAAGTGTCGCGAGTTCAATTGTTTTTTCCCAACCCAAAAATGCCTATCGCACAATAAAAGGTTTTCACTTCAAAAATTGTGTCACATAGGTACATCTGGGCGAAGTTATAGTAATACAAACGTAAGAATAATAAATAGTAAAAATAATAAAGAGTAAGGTATAATGACGTCTATACGCCATGGTAAAACCAACCCATTCCAAATTCCTGAAAAAAAAAAATCTAATGCAGAAAGATTTTTCCTATGCTTTTGTTCGACCGTAATCTCACCAAGATTAGTGATGATAGAGTCGAGTTTTCCCTGTTCTTTCATAAGGCTTAAGAAAAAAACTAATAAGAAATATAATGACGTTTTTTTGTTTACAGATATTGAGCACGGCGTGGTCTTACTTTGCTTTACTAACGACAATTTATGGCGGAAAAAACTAAACTGCCACGTCGCTGCGTAGTTTGGAATCGCACTATAATTGTCAACTCAAAGAAAACACAATATAATAGCAAAAAGTGTAGATTTGTAAATTCAAAATTACTAGCCAATTTGTTTAATATAATATACTATAAATAAATGTTTCTGACATTTTCATTTGTAAATATTAGTTAGTTGATTGTTTGCGAGTGTAAGTAGACCACCAATGCGGTAGTTTACTCCGTGCCAAATAGCGAACATTCCTGAAGTACTCACTGGCGGGAGTCGCAGACAATAATAAAATAAATATCCGAGTGACCATTGTGCGAGGCAGTAAACTTTGTGATTTATAGAAGACGGGCAGATGTCTTGAAAGACGTATGTCGTAAACTTTGAGAAATTAGTTCACAGCGTATCGTAGGTCCGGCGACGTGATCATAGTCACAATCATTGATTCTATTTAAAATATAGTGTTCCATGTTTTTAAATTTTTTTTTTGTACCACTCGGGCCGACTAACAAGCAGACGGTCCGCCTGATGGTGAGTGGTCACCACCGCCTATGGACATTTGCAACACTAGGGGCATCGCCAATGCGTTGTCGACCCTGAGACGTCAAGTTGTTAAGTCTCATGTGTCTGTAATTTCACCGGTCCCCTTACCTTGCCAACCGAAACACAGTAATACAAGTGCACTACTGCTTCAGGGCTGAAATGGGTAATGTAGTAGTACTTCCCCGGACGACCTCTGCACTAAGAGCTCTACTACTCTAATAAAATACGCATATTGCATGTTTTCAATGGCCTAAATACCGACGTAGTAACTGGCAATAATTATATACTGGCAAAATATTTCATAAATAATGATTCCGAACCAATGCTAATTATGATCAGTTGTATAGATTTATCAATGGAATATCTGAGGTTCACCCATCAATTGAGAAATCGGCCTATAATTAGTTAATTTTATACATATTTACAAAGAAGTAATACTACGACAATATCTACCATATTCTATCTAAAAAATAGTGTTTTTATGTATTGTAAAATGAAACGCCTATTGCAAGTTTTAGGCCTGATTTTTCAATGGCGATCGCCAACATCTGGCAATTAAATTGATAAAATAATAATTCAGTATAAAACTCAAGTTAGTTTTTGTCATTCATTATAATTTATAAGGGAATATCCGAGTTTTCTCCATCAATTTATTTATTTATTTATTTAGGATACACAATACAAATTACAACCAAAAGGTAACCACATAATAAGTAATAACACATATAGAGCTGGGTTGTAACTCAAAACATATGTACCTATACAGAAAAACAAAACTAGAAATGAATACCAAGACAAATGCGATGAAAGTGCAGGTGAGCACTCCCAAATGACAATCTAAAAATGCTAAAAATCTTATTATTTAAAAACTGTAAATAAATATTATTTATTTAGACATAATTGAATTATTGGTCTATAATCAGTAAATTTTATAAATGTACCAAGTATTTCTACCATATTCTCGTAAATATGTTGTTAATAAATTAAAACTGTGCTTTCCAGTACTTTACTAAAAATAAAACGATTCATTATTCACACATAACGACTACAGAGTGCAAACAAATAATTCACAGAGTGTAATCAAAGCATCACGAGTGTAGGCGGTCGTAAAATCTCGGCATCGGTTAACGCGTAGTGATAGGGTATTGGGTGTGTCGCCTCTAATTAACAAGGGTGCGCCTAAATTGATGTAATTGTTATCGTGTAAACAGTTACACACGAGGGGAGTTTCAGGGCGCTTGTAGTTTTAAAAAGTATAAACAAATACATTAAAAAAGCCAAGTGTGTGATGCGCTCGCACATGAACCTATAATCCCTATTAATATTATAAATGTAAATGTAGGTTTGTTTGTTACGCTTTCACCGAAAAACTACTTAACCGATCATCATGAAATTTAGTACACATATACTTGGAGGTATTAGAAGTAACAAATGCTACTTTTTGTGCCGGGGAAATGTTACACCCCTCGGGAACGCGGGTGAAACAGCTAGTATTTAATATGGCGCTGAAAAACTAACACGTTTCTTGTATGAGGACCTCCCTTTAATTTAAACTTTATTTTAGTATAATTGTTTGCTGGCGGCTATTGTAGTACACACTCTGTAAACATTTCAATATTCTACCTATCACGGTTCATGAGATACAGCCCGACAGACCGACGGACGGGCAGATGGACGGACGTACGGACCGACAGCAGAGCCTCAGTAATAGTGTTGGTACCTTTTGGGTAGGGAACCTTAAAAAAATTACAGTTGTACCAATTAAACTAAAGAGACGTTGCGCACACGTATAATAATATTACATAGTTGAAATATGTCGTTGTTTTAAAAAAAAATGCGTTTTATACAATAAAAACAATATAAATATGAAGTGAACTGAACTGTACAAAGATTTCTCAAAAATCATGTGTATCGTTTTAGTAGTACATCAGACCATCATAGCCATATTTCGTAGAATAATAAAGATCTCTGAAATATAGCACAATTTTTAGTTGATCATAAATCACATGTCAGCTATTTAATATATTCAAAAGAATCAATACATATTCATACAAATTATAAAGGTACAGAAAATTATTTAATAATAACCTTCTTATTATAACCTTTTAACATTGTACCTGACACTCAACAAATAACTTCTTTGTTAACATAATAATATGGCATAATAAATGGGAATTGTCTTAATTTCCATAAATTTATAACAACTGAATATCCAATCCCAATGGATCCCTGCTCAATATCATCCAGATTATGTAAACACGGCTATCTTCGAATCGTTATTGTAAACGTTCGCTTATGCAAATATGTAGGTAATACTTCTGCGTCAGGGTATTAGCACGTATTAGTGATTTCAATAACGGATATGTCTGTTGGAAATAACTTATGAATGCGTTTATTCACTGATTCATATTTAGCACTAGTAGGTATGCTTGCTAGTTTCTGCAGTTCTATAGATTGCGAAGCTGTTTACCTTATAGGTACATTATGATAGTATTCTTGCGAATTTGCCTGCATTACCATGCGAAAAAATTGACATGGGTCGATAAGTGGTCACCGCCGCCTATGGACATTTGCAACACTAGGGACATCGAAAATGCCTGGTCGTCCCTGATAAACGAATTTGTGAATTGTTGAAGAAGTCTCATGTGGCTGTAATTTCACCGGACCCCTTACCTTTCTAACCGAAATACAGTAAAACAAATGCACTTCTACTTCACGGCGGAAATGGGTAAGCCTAATGATAATAATCAGTTTCTAAAAATATTAAGAGAGCGAAGAGTATCCGTCTGTCAGTGAACAAACATATTTGCTTTATTTACTTGTTTTGCTGCCTTTTAACTTTAACTTAGAGGTACCTAAACAACGTCGAGAACATTTTCATCCAATACAGATTTGTTATCATGATCTGCGCCAGAATTTGTTTCATGTTTGTGACAAAAGTATGCTTCATATCTTAGCTTGTATATCTCCTCATATGAAGTTATACGAACATACCATGAGACGAATATACCTGGAAGCTTTAACGCGACAATTCTTAGTAACTTTACTATTATCTCATTTAAACTTTTGGTGTATTATTCACACGGGCGTACTATTAATTAACTATTTAAGTTTATATGACGCCGTGGTATAAAAGTCTCGGTCGAATTTTCACAAACTTGAAACCAGTTCTGAATCTAAAAAACACGTGTCCACTCGAATAAACTTAATAATGTAGTCATTCAAGTCGGAATGAGTCTAATAGCCGACCATGATGAAGGCTTCGTTGGATTAATTATTTTGTTTCTCTTTATAACCCTTTAATGAATTGGATTATGTTAATTATTTATTATTTATATCCTATAATTGAGGAAGCACTTAATAAAATACGCAACTGTATAACAACTTAGCAGGTTTGGTGTATTCTTCGCTGGATTCAAATAAGATACCTATTATAAATGAAAAAATCTCATTTCCCTTTGGAGTTGGTCGATAAGATCGAACATTGGCGCTTTTACCTCTCAGTTGTCAATTTTGTTATTTGACAGTATATGCCGACAAATAAGTTTACAGCCCGCGTGATGGTAAACGGTCGCAGCCACACCAGCCCCCTTATTAGTTAACTAGAGGATCGGGGGGCAGACCCGCGGTTTCACCCGCGTTTCGGAGGCCTGTTATCCGGCAACTGTCAAACGCGCGCAAAGTTCTCAAAAGGAATATTTTTTACCCGTTTTATCAAACATGCTCTGCTCCTATTGGTCGTAGCGTGATGATATATAGCCTATAAATGGACTATTCAACACAAAATTAATTTTTCAATTTGAACCAGTAGTTCCAGAGATTAGCGCGTTCAACCAAACAAATTCTACAGCTTTATATATTAGTATAGAGTATAGATAAAAACTTCCTATCCGCGAGCCAGCGCAACGAGACCTCGGAGAGCCTACCTCTCATATGATTGCGTAGTTAGCGAAAGAGACAGAGAATAGAGGCCGTGTCGAAACAACGTTAAGCGAGTGTCATTTTTGTTGGAGAATAGAGGCCTAGGGGCATCACTCGCACGTTACTAACTCTGTAAAAATCTCTTTACACCTTTCTTCAAAAAGCCCATACTGTTCTCTCCTAATTTCTTCTACAGTACGAGCTTCCTTCAGTAGCAATTTGTATGTACTTATATGAAATGAAATGAAAATATTTTTATTCAAATAGGCCTTTACAAGCACTTATGAATAGTCTGACTCTAATACCGGTTTGGAAGGTTGTTTTTTACTGAGAAGAGCCGGCAATAAACTCAGCAATTACTCTTTTTAAAAAAATGAACTTAGATTTATTACATAAAATTTATTTAGTCTCACTGACAATACCTGTGTTTTATGGCAAAAAGTGAAGAATTATTGAACAATAATATAATATTATGAATATCTAATAAAAAAATACAAACAAACTAAAGCCGACCAGCCCCCACAAGCAGCACCTGTTCACAAGTATGACGCATGTGGCAGCCATCGCCCTCCTCGCCATATTGTAGGGAAGTGAGCGACCCGCCACACGACGCCGCCTCAAGCAAAGGCATTAAAGCGAGCATAAATTTTGAAATACACACAAAGTGTTATCACAGTGACCATAACATGTTCAAAGTTATAGATAAATTTACATTGCAATAAAATAAAAAAAAATAAAAATCATAACATACAACAATACATTAACAACCAGGCATTATCATTTAAATATTAATTTATGTTATAATAAGCCTATTGATAACGTAACTATATTGTTATCCGTTGTTATATCATACAACCATTTAGTTAAAAATATATTACTGCTCCATAATAGTTCCTATTTTTTGTTTAAACGTTTTAGAACCTAAACAAATAATAATAAGGCTTGTTATAGCACCACAGATGCTCGTAAGTCGTTGGCTAATAATAATTAAATTAATGAGCGAGTAAACTTAGGCACCTAGTAGCTAATGATCGATAGATCCTGTGTTAGGTACTTACCTAAAAACGTTTTGCGTAAGTACTTAAATAAATTACTTTATAACGAAGTATTCTTCTTTGGTGCATTCTAATATTTCATTTGGAGTTTTAAAAGGCGGGATAATTTTATTCCATGACACAGTTCTTTCAGAAAAATCTCATTGAACTAAATAAAGCTCGCTATGAACGGAAGTTGAGTCATTAAATTAAAATATTTGTAAATATTCATGAAACAATGCTGCTATGAGTAATATAAACACAAAGACAGTTTAACAAAAAAACAATAGAAGAATTTTGAATGAAGCTAAAAGAACGATGGATAAGTAAATAGGTATTTAACTAGCAATATTACACTCACGTATTCTATTGCCGAAACATTCGTTCAGGCTCAATAAATCTTTATAATGTTATGGGAAACATAATTAGAGTGAAATGAAGAATAATGTATTTTTTTATAAGAAAGAGTTATTTAGGTCAAAGAGGGCTGGGCTAGCTAGTAAATAAGCAATGAATATAGTTTGTTTTCCCACTTGGTTTTTATGACTGACTAGCTGTCCCCCGCCGCTTCACCCGCGTTCCCGAGGGATATAAGCTATAAGATATAATCTGAGGAAAATTATTTTGCAACCCACTTTTATAATTTTAAGGGTTCAATGTTAAAAAAACTATGAAACACATGTTTAATTAAATCTTTTAAAGAATAAAAATGTCAAGTTTATACAAATTTTGCAACCCCTTTTCACCCCCTTAAGGGATGAATTTTCTAAAATCCTTTCTTAGTGCTCCCCTGCGTTAAAAAAGGAAATCCTGTGCAAAATTTCAAGTTTGTAATCCGTATAGATTAGGCCCTGCGTTGATATGTCAGTCAGTCAGCTTCTCCCTTTATATACGAGTATATATTTATACTATATACTATTTAATAATATTATATCTATATATAATATAATATTATATCTATTATTATACTATATTATAGAGGGCATTTCCATAATGCGGTGAAAATATGATTACTTAAAAGTACGAAATTAGAAAATCTTAACCAGCTTTCATTATTGCACAATGGAAATTAGGTGCTTATCCCTACAAACCTTTCCCGGTTGCCTCGTGTTAACGGTAGCCAAGTTTTATTCTGCTACTAATAATCAACTTATTATAATGGAAAAAAAAACTTTTTAAAATAAGGAGGGAAATATCCACAATAGAATATTGGAATTAGCATACGAAGCGAGCTGTTTCACCCGCTCATTTCCCTTTGCCATGTTAAAAGGATTTTTCTTCTTCTACTTTTAATTTTATTATGCAAACTAGTTTAATAAACTTGTTTGTTTTATAATACTGTGCTTTCAATGTATGTTCATATAGTCCCTTTTAATTTTTAAATTTATCCTTTGACTCGATCAAATATAATTTTGAATAAACAAATATAATAATACTCTGAGATTTGTATGCATGTTCATACAATCCCTTTTTAAACGGTTTTATAAATATTTTAATTTATCCTTTGACACGAACAAATATAATGTTGAAAAGACAAAAATAAACCTTAATGACGAGTATCAAAACAACAAAAAGAAAGATAGCTTTTCCGCCGGGAATACTGAGTTATTTGGAAACCCGAAACGTATTTAACTGGAGTAAATACGGGTAAACAGCGTCTCGTGCATTTCAGTTTTATATACAGAGATACGTATAAATCTTTGAACGTGCTATATGCTTCTAGCTAACCCGACTTGGTTTACCTAAGAAGATAGCTTAGTAGGTAAATACGTTTATGTTCAATGAATTATTGTCGGTAGTGTTCAAGGTACGGCTTTGACAGTTATTATTATGTAATTATTTGACACTAATTTTCAGTGTTACCAGGTAATATTTACTGGTAGTAACCATGGAAGTCTTAACCTTTTGAATCGATTTCATAGAAAAGCTGCATCATTGTATTGATGTCAATGATAGATAGTTTTTTTAACGATAAGTCATCATCAATCGATGATATAAAGCATTGCGTGGGTATCTGTATATCTCTATAGAATCTTTTTTTGTAGGTTTTGCGACCTAGGTAATTGTTTTTTGTTATTATAGTGATGGACTTAAGTACTAGTAAATTGTACAGTTTAGCATAAGTTGAAGTTATATTTTACTATTAAATAATGAATGCAAAATACTTGTATGTTTGTTACCCAATTGTGAATGAATTTTGGACTGGATCGGGATCAAGTCTGTCATACTAACGCTTAATATGGGTCAGATAACCAAGAATGTTTTAGGACATTTTCATTTAATTACTAAACCTGGCTCCTATATTCCTAATAAGTTCATCAAGAGAGATTCAAACCCGAATTTATTATTAAATAAAATTATATAAAAAACTAGCTGACTCGGCCAACGTTGTTTTGCCATATTTACTTTATTATAAACTATACATGAAAATGTATCGTACTAAAATTATTATATTCGATTGCCGAAAATAAAAATGTTGTTCAAAAAATAAAAAAAACTTGTTAGGGGTGGACAACCTTTATCACTTAGGGGTATGAAAAATAGATAGTAGCCGATTCTCAGACTTACTGAATATAAAATAAGATTGAATTTTGCCTAAAAAGCGGTCGAGCCGTTTCGGAGGAGTATGGTAACTAACATTGTGACACGAGAATATTATATAAATGATAAGACTAGTTGTCCAGATAGACGTTGTCCTGTCGAAAAAAATGCAGGAATTCGCTCGCAGCGCCACCTACCGGGTCCAATTGTGAATCTAAACCATCCAGGGCGCCACCCAAACTCACACAAAAAAATTCATTCAAATCGGTCAGCTGTTTAGGAGGAGTTCAATGTCAACACGCGTACAGAAGAATTATACATACGAGTACTATTGACCCGCCCCGGCTTCGCTCAGGTGCAATGTAAATACTAATACATATAAACCTTCCTCTTCAATGACTCTATCTTTTAAAAAAATCCGCATCAAAATCCGTTGCGTAGTTTTAAAGATGGATATAGGGACAGAGAAAGGCGGCTTTGTTTTATACTATGTAGTGATACGAATAAAGATAAAATTATCTCAAATTAAATAAAAATGAGGTCAAATCTTGCTCTACCAAAATGTCCGGGAAAGTGTAGCTGTCTGTAACCTTACTTGTATGACCTAACGTTCCCCAGAATATCCACATCTCGTGACACTACACTATTAATCTTCCCCATGTCTTGCGCACTAATAGATTGGTGTCTGACTATCTATCTATCTAATCGCGAGAATAACATATGGTATTTATAAATAATAAGTATAATAGTGATATAAAAAGATTATCCCTTTCTATCCATCTGTCTATTCCTACTAATATTATAAATGTGAATGAAAGTTTGTATGTAACGCTTTCACGCGAAAACTACTTAACCGATCATCATGGAACTTTGTGCACATATTCTTACACAGATACATTCCCACCACAAACATTTGTGTGCATGAATGTCTGTTTGTTCTGTGTCTGGATGTAAATATAATATAAGCCTTCGGCTGAGAGCCCCTAGCGCTCGCCGGAATTGTCCGCGTAAGGGTGTAAGAGCCATCTGAGGCTAACACCTTCGTCCCTTCCAAAAAAAATAAAATAATAATAAAAGTATGTAGTATATCAGCTATCTGGTTTCCATAGTTTGGGATCAGATGGACGTACGTAAAGAATGACAAAGTATATTAGTAGTATATTAATAGTATTATTAGTATAACCGCATCAAAATCCGTTGCGCAGTTTAAAAAACCTTAGCGCATTGATGGAAAGGACTTTGTTTTATACCATGTAAGGATTTATATATTTTTTCGTTCTTTAAAAGTCCCTTTAGGCTTGAATGGACAACTTAGGAGCTTAAGAAGGCACGCAGGGACGCAGGGACGCAGGGCCTTAGATACCTTACCTGACTAACAATTTTATTCATTAGTATAGATTTAATACCAAACAAACGCCTACTAGTAGATGCTCATTATCACTAGTATTATTAGTTGTATCGTAGGTAAGTACATACTCGTATGTCTTAAAGAACAACTGTATGAAAACCTAGCACTGTACGCCCTCACAACGAAGAGCTCTCTAATGGCACATTCAATCCAAAAGCTATATTGTTACAGCACCCGAGTGTTGGTTACTTCGCTTTTAGACAGATGATGCAAGTTTCAGACATTCTACTCGTATTGTGCATTATCTTTATAAGTAAAATTCTTCTGTACGTGTGTTGACAGTGAACTCCTAAACGGCTGGACAGATTTGAATGATTTTTTTTGTATGCGTTTGGGTGGCGCCCAGAATGGTTTAGATTCACAATTGGACCCGGTAGATGGCGTTACGAGCGAATTCCTGCATTTTTGTATGGACTTATTTCGACAGAACGACGTCTGTCCGGGTAGTTAGTTGTAGTATATATTTCAAATGGTGCAATTCACTAGACTTTCTTATTTTATTCATACTGAGCTGTTACATTTCTCGTTTTATATACCCGTTTGGAAGAGATTTTAAATACCGACTAAAGGCAAAGATGTTAAGTAAAAACTGCCAGGCGCTTTTATCGAATCAAACATGGGAAATAAAACAGGCAGTTATGACCATACATTTTTTTTTAATCCACTTGGACCGACAGACAAGCAGACGGTCAACCTGATGGTAAGGGGTCATCGCCGCCTATGGACATTTGCAACACTAGGGGCATCGCCAATGCGTTGTCGGCCCTGAGACGTGAAGTTGTTAAGTCTCATTTGCCTGTAATTTCACCGGCCCCCTTATCTTGCTAACCGAAACACAGTAATACAAGTGCACTACAGCTTCACGGCAGAAATGGGTAAGGTGGTAGTACTTCCCCGGACGAACTCTGGACTAAGAGCTCTACTACTCTTATCTGGCATCTATAATACAGATTTTCCTAGCATGGGAGCCAGAAGCCCATACTTTTGCATGTTTAGCAATAGGATATTTTTTGTTATATCTCTCTATGTTTTCTTTTATGTGTTGCAAAGGAAATAAATATTATTATTCAGTCTTGTTTGATCTGTATCTATTTATTTCACGTGCCAACTCATAATAAGACATTATCAGAATCTAATCGTACGTTCCCTATTTCCTCATATAGATGGGACAGCAAGTCGTAAATATATGAACATCCTTTAAGGCTTGGGGTCGTGTAAGTTGTGAGGGGAACTCCGAAGCTACCGCAATAAAACTAAAACACTGCGAGGAAGTGGAATTTATACCTTAAGTTTTAAGGATGTTATTGACCCCGACATTCGTTAAGAAAAATATTTACATCGCAGTTATAGATGTTACAACTTAGACGTTATCCACACTGATAAATAAAACTGAAATGTTTATTTGTTTTTTTGCTTGAAAGCGCTAACCTCAGGAACTACTGCTCCGATAAAAAAAAATTCAGTGTACCTATCTAGGTAATTTATCGAGGAAGGCTATATGCTAAATAACATCATGCTACGACCAATAGTAACGGAGAGTCAATGAAAAATGTGGCAAAAACGGGAAATATATTTTCATTTTGAGAGCTTCCGTTGCGTGCGTTTAGTAAACGGTTAGTATATTAATAAGATTATAGTCTGTAAGAGCACCTTCTTATAGCCTTCTTTTTATCCCAGGAATTTGTAGCATCCCCCAGAAATGCGGATGAAACCGTGGGGGAGAGCTAGTATACTATACTGTACGTACATACAGATGTTGATCAGAAATTTCTTAATAAAGCTATGGTGCTTTGATAAAAACAATACAAAATACTGTATGATAGCGGCGACGAATATTGCCACCCCCACTCATCTCTAAGGTGTCGTAAGAGGTTAATAAAAGGGTCCGTGTCAGGCAGGCGGCCGACTGTAAAAACTATCAAATCTATCTATACTAATATTATATAGACGATAGATTTGTTTGTAAGTTTGTTTGTTACTCTTTCACGCAAAAACCACCGAACTGATTTCGATGAAACTTGGCACATACATAGAAAATCTCCTGGAATAAGATAAAGGCTACTTTTTATCCCGTTAAAATGTGATATCCCTCGGGAACGCGGGTAAAACCGCGGGGGACAGCTAGTTGTTATATATAATGCAAGACCAAGCATTGCGTCAATTCCTAGTGATTGGGAACAAGGCAGGGAGATAATGTTGAATACAAAATTGCTGAATAGCTAGTAAAGGCTTACATGAAATGTGGATAGAAAATATATCAATATCACCTGATAGAAGACTTAAAGTTTTGGAACAATGTCCGAGATTTTGATATGTAGACTAGCTGTCCGGACAGCGGACAGACGGTGTCCTGTTCAAATAAGTCCATACAAAAATTCGAGCAGCGGGTACACGCGGCACAGCGGTACCACAATTGGACCCGGGTCCAATTGTGAATCTAAACTATTCTCGAATCCACTGGAATAAACACAAAAAAATTCATCAAAATCGGTCCACCCGTTTAGGAGGAGTTCACAAACATACATACGGACAGAAGAATTATATATATTAAGAAGATATACTTACAATTTATATGTGAAAGTGTTGAGAGATAGGTACTTTACTAGATATATATATATTTATAGATACGTATTTTTTCAGCCCTGACAATTTCAATCTCTTCTCAAAGGACGTCAGTCTACTATAGAAGGAATAGCGTATTTGTTTTTTATCAAATCGATCATCGAGTGTTACCCTTATCTAAAACGTGACACCTAGTAAAAGTTATGTGACATTTTTGGGGGATAAGTATATTTTAATATACGCTGTATGATGTATACAGGTGTATAGGTTGATTCCTTGGGTAAAATGTTTCTTAATATGCCATAGAATCATGCAACAAGCCATCTTAGATGAGCTTCGAATATATAGTACCTACCAAGAGAAATATAAAGTAGTTTATAGGTAGGTTGTTCAACTACAGCTCGTTAAAATATTAACATTCTAATGCAAAATCAATTTATTTATTTAATTATATTTAAATGGTTTTATTAATTATTATTTAACCATCAATCTAATCTAATACCTTTAAACGAGCTATTCTTGTATTTACATATACAGGGTGACTGGTGAGATACCTTCAATATTTGAGGACGTGATAGTTGGCGATCATATATGATGAAAAAAAAATAACATTAAAAATGAATATTAAATTTCTTCTTAGTAAACTTAGTAAACAGTACACCGAGAGTCCCGTATTTACCTGCGCAAATCTTGGATACGCGCAGCGCGCTATCAACACAGAATACATAGGTACGTACATCTGTTGCCTACTTACATCAAGACCTCTCCCCATGTATGATCCCCATGAGCATGATCCTTTTACCCTTCATACATTAATCCTGGCTTAGGACAGGCAAAAATACTTAGGTTAATTTGTTGACTAAATAAAGTGTAGAATGTAGACAATAGAATTTGAGACAATGTTAAATCTACAGAGCCACTGAAAAGTTCAAGAACCTTGATATTTTCGGCGTATTTAAAAATTGTATTTTGGGGGGGGGGGGGGGGGGGGGGGGGTTTACTAGTGCGTGCCATTTTGGTAAAAAATTAAGCACCTAATTTTTATACATCATTTTAACGAGAATCAAGTACCGAGTACTCTCCATAAGTATCGAAGGTGTAAAGCCTGTATAATTAGGATCTCGGAAACGGCTCCAACGATTTTCATGAAATTTAGTATGCAGGGGGTTTCGGGGGCGTTAAATCGATCTAGCTAGGATTCATTTTCAGAACATGTCATTTTACCCGTGATTTTAGGCAATGAAAACTCCTACAATGTCATTAGAAGCTAAGGTTTTCAAGTTGCATCTTTTGTGAGAAATACTGTTTTTGGGAGCCCTTATACGAGTACCCATATGACAGTGGTTTAAAAAAGAGAATACGGTAGAAGTCACGTTAGTAGAGAAATCCCGAGCAATCCAGGTACTTATTATTTAACCATCAATCACACGTAGTAACAAAGTTACTGATTAGACCTTTTCTAAACCTTTTTTAGAAATTTTCTATTCCGTGAGCAAAATACATGAAATTATAAACATAATGCAAATTGAACGACTCCGAAATATGTCATCATTGAAAATGTAGTCATTAAAAAACTATACATAACTACTTGTTGTACAGCTAATTGATGGATTATTTTTACTTTTTAGTGCGTAGGTACAATGAAAATACAATCAATGTCATTATGATGTGTTCGGATTAGAAGGTTAGCCTATGTTCGTCCCACACCATGGTTAAAATTGTATTTTTTTTATACCACTTGGGAGATAAACGAGCAGACACCTGATGGTAAGTGGTCACCGGGGCCTATGGACATTTGAAACACCAGGGGCATCGCCAATGCGTTGACCCTGAAACGTGAACTTGTTAAGTTTCACGTGTCTGTGATTTTAGCGCCTTATCTTTCTCACCGAAACTCAGTAATATAAGTGGACTACTGCTTCACGGCGGAAATGGGTGAGGTGGTAGCTCTTCCCCGGTCGAGCTCTACACTAAACTCTACTAACAAACCTATTCATTGTAAAATATAAGTGTGTCAATGGGATATTTAATTTTATAGATACCTTAGAAAATAACTTTCATCATTCGCATTTGAAATTTTAAACAATAAATAACAAATCTAAACATATAGATAAAATATCTCGAACTTTATTAATACAATTTACATTTTATCAACACATATGGCGCAGGACGCAACCGTTTCCAGTTTCATATTAAGGCTTATCTACCATTCAACCTTTGTAGGGAAATTCTGTTGAAGCACCTTTATAAAAGCCTATATTTTAGTACGGTAACACAAAAGTCCTTCCTCCAACCGTTGCCATAAGGATATTTATTTATATGTTTTTTCATTGTAACATAACGTCATACGCACAGATATTAGTATAAATTTAACCGTTTTTTTATTTAAATGGGGGTTATTCAGCTCATACAAACTTCGTCGGATTTTAATGCAGTTTTCAGCAATAGATAGACTAATTCAAGAGGAAGGTTTATAAACAGGATTGAAAGCGGGCTAAGCCGCAGGGCGCAGCTAGTTTAATATGAATAAGAAGCTTTTGTAGTTTTGTTTTAAAGCAATTTGGCGCACCAATAACATAAATTGAAGTACCTAATTATTTTTGTGTTTTATATCACTATTGCAGTCCAGGGATTACCTAATTTGATTCCTATTGCACAGCTATAAAATAGAGATTCCCTTATCTCTTAAGTTGTAATACATATAGTACTATCTCTATCTCTTACAAACATAGTTTGTGCAATGTTATTCCGAGGGTTATGCAAATTAAAGCAATGCTGGGACGCCGTGCAAACCACAAGCGCTATTTCGCACTGCAGTCGTGGTTTGTCGCCTGTCAACTGTATCGTATCGTTCACTTGCGTTGCACGCCACCAATGTCACGTTGACGTGACATTCACTGATCAGCAGGGTGATTGTTTAATGCTCTCGGAATTGACGATGCCGTTTTTTTATATATAAATTGAGGGCGCGACAATTACTGTGCCCTGAGCACGTACGTTTTATCGTAAGCATATCATCGTCGTATCGAGTACGCATAAACTAATGAAAAGGGATATTGAACATCGCGCAATGTATGCGTGATATTCAATTTACTATACAAATCGGATTTTTGGCGCACTAGATACGATGACGTAATGCTTTCGATAGACGTTCGTGTTTAGGCCTCTGGTAACTCCGTGCGTTCCGACCCAGCAATACATTAAGAAGTCGGCTTTAACTTTGAATCCGAGAGATTTATACAATTTGGGTGCAATTGCTTGTAAACTGCTTAATACCCGTTGTATAAAATATATGAACTACATACATTTTAAATCCACGAGTTTTCATGTCAACGTTGATATAAATCTAGTTTTAACATAAACGAATATACCTTTTTTAGTCTATGGTTAACCCAATATTCATTATGAATCCTTTACTTTATACTTTCTCAACCTACTTATATTATAAATGCGAAAGATTGTATGTATGGATGTTTGTTACTCTTTCAAGCAAAAACCACCAAACGGATTTGGATGAAACTTGGCACATATATAGAAAATACCTGGAATAACATAGGATACTTTTTGTGCCGGGAAAATGTTATATCCCTCGGGAATGCAGGTGAAACCACGGGTGACAGCTAGTTGTGAAATATATCTACTTTATCCATTGCCTGTCAGTTGGTCTGCAAGAAATTAGATTTTCATTTTGAGATATCGAACTGTCTACTGGAAAGACAAGCAAAGATCTTGCTAAGCACGTAACGAGTTAATTTCCACTTGATAGAACTCAATCTAAAACAACATTTCTACCGAGAATATTTATTTCTACCCTTCTCAGTGTCACGTGCGAACTCAAATGAATATTCTGTTAATATTTTCCTCTCATGTATTCATTTACGTTCTAAGAGTTCCATTTACCGTAGGTTTCATTTTTCACCCAAAATAATAGAATTAGCCTTACTAAATACTAGCTGTCCCCCGTGGTGTCACCCGCGTTCCCGAGGGATGTAAAATTTTTCCGGTACAAAAAGTATCCTATGTTACTTCTAATACTTCCAAGAAAATGTGAACAAATTCAAATTTCATGATGATTGATTAAGTAGTTTTCACGTTAAAGTTAAACTTACATTCACATTTATAATATTAGTAGGGGTTATTATTATTATTAGTTTCTTAGCTAATTGACGAGTTCAAGCTACGTTAACGGGCCTTAACCAAATCAACGTAGCGTGTGTGAGTTGTGTAATATTTAATTTTCGTCGATAGAATTATTATTATTATTAGATTAATGAACTTGAAGTTGTGGCACAGAAAGTTCACTTCTTTTCATAAAGCCTTATGCGTAGGTATTTAATGATTAATTTACCGCAACCGCTCATTAATCACTGACATGCAGCACAGATGAGATGCCATGGATTTATGTAAAGTATTCACTGTAAGATTGATGTCTCCAAACGATGACAAATTATAGCATTTTCACCAAACAACCGGAACCTCACAATTTAAATGGAATATTTTATGTTTTTATAATATTTCTATTGCAGGACAGCTTTTACATATCGTCGGCGTCCGCGTCAGTGCAGCCCCCTTATTCAGCTAATACAAACTTCGTCGGCGAGCCGCTTCACGGAGTCCTCGGAGAGCTTATCTCTCACGTGATTATTAGCATTAGCGTAGTTAGCGAAAGAGAGAGCACGGAGGCCGCGACGAAACATCAACGTGTGTCATTTTTCTTACAGAATCGAGCCCCAGGTTCTTTTAAGTACATAAAAGTTTTTTATAGGAGACACTGATATAATATGTAACAATTTTGACAAAAAAAAAACAATTTCACCAAAAAATGCAGTTACAAGTTCCTGCACTGACACCGACGATATTTATATTTTTCTTTACCATTTTAAATTCCCCAAGAGCAGGTATACCGACAACCATAGATGTAATAAACATGTAATCGGTGTTCCGGAACGAACAAAAAATTTACGTAATTGACGAGGGAAATTCATTCTGACAAGTCAGGAAAAGACAATAAATCGAGAGAATAAATTTCCAAAAATTTGGCAGGTACAATCGTAGAGTTCATAACCATAAATCAATATGACGTATTTTTGACGCATTATCTCAATTTTTTACCAAAATGCAATAACAAATTATAAAGGTCCCAGAGGAGTCCTTTCTGTAGGTATACTCGCAATGAGCTGGTGATTTAGTGGAGCGAGAAATGCCCCTTTCAGCAAATTTTCGACGGGGTGAGTTAATCTTGCGTTAAGTGTAACAGCTACATTTATCTGAAATACACCCATACGCCTGGAAAACACTTCCCATTCTATGTTAATGAAATTTTCTGACTAAGGCTTCAATGAGGAATTCAACAATTTAGACTATGTTATTTCGGAGGGTTGATGTTGAAAGTTGTACGCATCATGATACCAACTCTGCGACTGAACAAAATTACTGACTAGTCTCTCCTCTCACTCCAACTTCTTTGCATTTATAGCTTGTAAATCAGATAACTGATATACTACATATACTACTTTTTTTTTCTAAATACATACTTATATAGAGTTTCTTGTAATACCTCCAGAAATATGTGTACAAAGTTCCATGATGATCGGTTGAATAGTTTTCGTGTGAAAGCGTAACAAACAAACTTACATTTACATTTATAATATTACTTGGGATAACAGTTTGTAAGAATTCTCAAAATATTGAACATTCTGCTGTACCGTAGTACTACTTTGTAAATATAAGAACATATCTTTTAATAGTAATTTGTGTTTTTAGAAATGCTGATGGCATTAAAAAACGCTAAGAAAAATAAAGACAAACAAGAAGATTCTGAGGGTTCAGAGAGTAATGATGGCGCTGCACCAAGTAGTGGCGTAGAAGATAATGCTATTCCTACTATAGCTTCAGTATTAGCCAAACCAGTCAGTCAATCAAATTCAATAAATGTTGACAAAATATCACAACCTGGAGAAGCAGCTAAGCCGATTGAGAGAAAGTAAAAAGAGTAAAAGGACAATTTTTAAAAGTCGTTGATTTATAATAAATTAAAGCCGCCGTATTTATTATTAATATATAAAAAAAAACACTGTTTTAGTTAAAAACAATCTTATACAACATTCTTTTCATATCGCAGCAGGTAATAAGGTACAAAAAATATTTGGTGGTAACATAAATAGAATTTGTTTCTAAATTTCTCCTAGAAAGGGCACTTCATCCATTTAATGAAACTCTTCAATTAGGCGAATGCCCCACAAGCTGTGTTCAATGTTTTACAGAGGACATGGCGAGAATGCTTAACTTCAATACAAACATATTAAGTTATACGAAATATCTATTCATTTTGAAATACTATCCAATATTGTACCTTAACCTTATTTCCTGTGTACCGCCAACTTCATTACGTAAAATGCGTAATAGGAAATTAATTTTATTATAATTTATGACAAGGTTTAGATTTTATATTCGTTTTATCTAGTTGACCTTGTTAATATCGGCAGGTTTTGGACTTCACTTTGTTAACAGTGTCATAAGGCACTATACATAGCTAATAAATTAACACTGTTCTCCTATTTCTTATCTGTGTTCTCTGTAATCTATTATTGTGTGATAGTGATAGGGATTAAATTCGAGACAAGGGGTAAAATTGATCGAGATGGTCGGGCGGCGCGGCGTGGCGGCCAGGCGGCCTGGCGCCGAGCCAAGAACGCGTTTGTTCCCAATAGTTCTGTAAACCAAAACTTAATCGCACACTGAACTATCCCAAAAAAATGTGTTTCATGATAATACAAAAATACGTCGTTTTCTTAAACATGAAATGCTAAAATACTCCACCAAAACAAAAATTGAACCTACATAACTATTGGTCTAGTAACTAGTGTAATTCAATTAGATAATTTTTTTTATTCACCTGCGATTAGAAACAATTATTACCGATTGTACGCTGATCAAATTATTTCCAGCTGTGGCACCAGCCTAAAGTGAGACTATAATTTGTTTCCTGTAGGTCGTGGGTCGATGCGGCGCGGAGTGTTGATGCGGAATAGTTGGCTTATCGAGGTTCCTTGCAATATTTGTCCCCAGCTAGTCATTCCATTTTATTTCAGGCCCAAATATTATTTCTGTACATTAACTAAATTATAGTGACTACATATTTTGTTTCTGAACATTACCGTTTTTGTTCAAGCTCCACTTGCCCTTGAATTCATATGAATGCTTATTTTCTTGGGGTTGTACAAAAAATACGATAATAACTATAGTGTGGATTTTATGATAAAGGGATGGTCACAACGGCGAGCATGCTTTTTATTAAGACATATATTCTTTTTACATTCATCCATCCGTGTCTAAAAACACATTATTGATAAATAGTTTCCACCATGTGGTTTTAGCATCGTACCCAGTATCCAAAGAAGCCTACATCCTTCTCCACTAACAATAAAAAACAACCGCTAATTTATTCGAAGACGACCGACAAACAAATAAGAAGATTTATTTATATTTAGGAACTCATTTATGATCAAAAAGTCGCCGGAGCTATTTGTCCTAGTCTTAATTCGTGGCAAACCATTAACATAATTTCAAGGAAATTTACATGTCTCATACTTTGAGGGATTATTGGTATTCTAGTTGGTTGAGTAATTACCGTGTTGCGGTGGAGAAATCTGAATAATAAAGCAGGTAGGTACTTGTGTTGTAGCGGTATCGGATGCTTACACTCGAACTTATCTCTGGGGTGTCGTAAGGTGATCAAAGGGTAAATAGATGACCACCTTGCACTAAGTGGGCAACAAATACTCCAATAAAGAATGTTGCGTCAAAGTGATTGGTCGTAAAAGTTCACCTAAACTCTTGTATACGTAAAACATACATATTGCGCCAATCTCAGATGATTGGGAATAGGGGAGGCTGCTGATGTTGACCGCTGAGTTACTTCATCGCATCTATACCTTTATATTTGCTACTTTACATTGTACAAGAAGAACCTAAGTAAAATTATTAATAGCTAAAGATATAGTGTCAGGCTTCAGGTCGAATGATATTTTGATATCGCGACAGTTCGGTAGTTACACGTCATTCACGCTAAATCAGCGGAACGTATCTCTATTAAACTTAGCACATAGAATAATTATATTCTGGAATAGGATATAGGCTATTAGGATATTCCTGGAAAATTTAATATCTCAAGGGAACGTGGGTGTAACCGTGAGTGACAGCTAGTAGTTCAATGTATATTAGACTTATGCCCGCAGGTATATTGCATCAAAGCATCAGCATTGAAATCAAAGAGAAAATCCTTCAAAAACGCAGGCTACGCCGGATATGGCATCAAAGTCAATGCCGCGATGATAAAACCGCACTGAACAAGGCAATAAAAGAATTGAAGAAAATGATCAGTGATGCTAACGAAATAACACTTCAAACAAAACTTGAGTCCCTAACGGCTACAAGCTCCACCAACTACTCATTGTGGAAATTTACAAAAACGTATGACAGACCACAAGAGGCTAAACCGCCTATCAAAGATGAAGCAAACAAATGGGCTCGAACAGACAAAGAAAAAGCTGATGTCTTTGCCAGTCATTTATCGACAGTGTTCACACCAAACGAGATTTCAAACGAAGACACCGAAACACTCGTAGAATCAGTTCTTAATGCTGATCTCCAGGTTGAAGAACCTCTAAAATTTGTCACGCCACAAGAAGTTCGAAAATTGATCAGGCACTCTGACAACAAAAAGGCGCCAGGGTTTGATCTTATTACAAAGGAAGTACTGCAAGAATTACCAAGAAAAGCTATAGTGCTTATGACGACTTTGTACAATGCTATGCTTAGAGTCCAGTACTTCCCAAGCCTCTGGAAAGTCTCGGAAATCATAATGATCCACAAATATGGCAAACCTGCTCATCAAAAAACATCTTACAGGCCCATTAGCTTACTGCCAGTCATGTCGAAAATATTTGAAAAAATTTTATTAAACAGAATGACGCCAATTCTTCAAGAACGCAAAATAATCCCAGACCACCAATTTGGGTTTAGAAGACAGCACGCAACTACAGAACAGGCTCATCGAGTTTGCGCAACTATTAGGAAGACCCTAGAAAATAAAGAATACTCCTCAGCAGCATTCTTGGATATACAACAAGCCTTTGACAAGGTGTGGCATAGAGGCTTACTATACAAAATCAAGCAAAACCTTCCCCACAGCTTCTTTACTATCCTAGAGTCCTATATCTCGGATAGGATATATTATGTTAAAGAAGCTGGAGAAACCTCAGACCTTCGCAAAATAAAGGCTGGAGTCCCACAGGGGTCGGTTCTAGGACCTGCCATGTACACGTTGTACACTGCTGACTTGCCAACTTTCCCTGGTGTGACAACGGCTACCTTTGCAGATGATACTGCGATACTGGCATCTAGCAAAGATCCAGATCACGCCTCAGAAACCCTGCAAAAAGCTCTTACAGAAGTAGACAGATGGCTAGAAAAATGGAAAATCAAAGCAAGTGCTGCCAAATCCGTACACATAACGTTCACTCTCCGTCGAGGTAACTGTCCACCAGTCAAACTCGGGAATAGCACCTTACCACAAAGCGATTGTGTCAAATATCTAGGTCTGCACATTGATCGCCGCTTGACATGGAAACAGCATATAAAAGCCAAAAGAGATGAGATCTCAATTAGACACAAAAACCTCTACTGGATGCTAGGAAGAAACTCAAGACTGTCGCTTGACAATAAGCTTCTGATATACCGCACTGTGTTTAAACCAATTTGGATGTACTGCATACAACTATGGGGCTCTGCAAAAGACTCCAACATCAACATCATGCAAAGAATACAAAATAAGATACTGAGGTCAATATCAAATGTACCATGGTACATCACCAATGCTGAACTACACCAACACCTGTCAGTCAGTACAGTCAAGGAGGAAAGTAGGGATGCCTCAAGAAAATATAAGGAACGGCTGAAAATTCACCCTAATGAACTAGCACGCCAATTAACCATCCGGGACTATGTCAAGCGGCTTAAACGACACGACATCCTGGAAATACAGAACAGCCAGTAGCATGAGGCTACCAAACATGAGTGAGTGCACTCGCTGGAGAGCACGCTCCAATGTCAAGAACTGAAAGAACTCATCTGCTTATAGTCTGAGGACTGATTGCCGATACCAGAACAACATATAGGCCACCGGCATCAAATTTTTTATTGTTTACGTCTATAATGGAAGAGATTCTTCGTAAGTTATTTAATAATTCTAACAAGTCAATAGTTGTATGTGGCGACTTTAATGTAGATACTCTTAGTAATTCATCTGAAAGTCGGAATTTTGTTGCCTTATTCAAATCGTTCAACTTAGATTTATTGTTTAGTGAGTCAACAAGATCTACAGCCACTTCGGCTACTTGTATTGATAATATATTAACTAATAGTAGTATACTAGGGAAATCGATTATTAGTGGTGTTCGCTCGGATCATAAGGCTCAATTAATAGAATTGCCATTTAAAAGACAAGTATTTAAAGTAACGAAAGTAATTAGACCTACTACTAAGGCAAGATTAGACACCTTTAAGAATAATTTAGAGCTGAAACTCTGTAATGCAATATATCATAGTGATGAGCCCAATGTCTTGTATAAAGGTTTATTGTCTGGGATTTGCGATAATTTTAATAGAGCCTGTCCTACTAAAATAGTGAAGGTAAATAGTAAAATGGGATTTAGTGACTGGGCTACAAAAGGTATTCGTAAGAGCAGGGATAGGTTGTATGAACTTTATCATTTAAAATCTCTAACTCAGAACGAAGAATTTCATAAATATGTTAGAAAATTTTCAAAGACTTTCAAGTTAGTGTGTAATCAAGCTAAATCTTACTTTATATGTAATAAAATAGGTAATGCTAATAACAAAATAAAGACAGTCTGGAATGTTATTAATACGGAAACTGGTAAAATTAGAAATAATAATGAACAGGTAACTCTTAAAATTAATGAAAAAATTCTAACAAATAATTTAGATGTAGCCTGTGCTTTTGAAAACTTCTTCACGAGTATACCTGGTAAAACTACTAAAAGCCTTAAATCATGTCCTATAGCAGCGGAATCTTTACTCAAGCAGCATATTCATAATACATTTCCAAGTTTTAAATTTGACCATATTAATGCTAGCGATATCATAATAACTTTTAATTCTCTCAATATGAAAAGTACTGAAGATTTATGGGGCTTATCAGTAACAATCGTAAAATCAATAATAACAGTGATTGCACCTGTTTTGTCAAATATTTTTAATGAATGCATTGATCAGGGTTGTTTCCCTGATTTAATGAAATATAGTAAAATAGTACCTATTTTCAAGTCCGGTTGTAGGGAGAATCCATCTGATTACAGACCAGTTTCCGTTCTGCCAGCACTTAGTAAAATCTTTGAAAAATTGCTGCTTAATCAAATGTCAAGTCACTTTACTAAGCATAAGGTATTGCATGGTCATCAGTTCGGTTTCACGAAGGGAAGATCTACATCCGATGCGGCAGCAACATTGCTGAGGCACATTTATGGCGCATGGGAGGATTCACAGGATGCGATTGGCATTTTTTGTGATCTGTCCAAGGCATTCGATTGCGTTGACCACCGTACGCTACTACTAAAACTTCTACGGAATTCGTGGAACTGCTCATGATCTTGTTTTATCTTATTTATCAAATCGCCAGCAAAAGGTAGGGATTACCGGCACAACATCCAAGGGCTCTTTAGTCGAAATGGGGGTACCCCAGGGTTCAATTTTAGGTCCATTTTTGTTTTTAGTATATATAAATGATTTGCCATATGTTGTAAATGACCTCACAGATATTGTCTTGTTTGCTGATGATACATCATTAATTTTTAAAGTTAATAGAAAAGACAAAGATCTAACTAAAGTTAATCATACTATGTCAATTGTCTGTGGGTGGTTTGCTACAAATAATCTATTACTAAATTCAAAGAAAACTAAATGCTTAAGGTTTTCTTTACCAAATGTAGCACAAGTAGATAGCCAAATAATAATAGATGGGAGCCATATTGATCTTGTAAATAAAACGGTATTTTTGGGTCTTACATTAGACAATAAATTGCAATGGGGACCTCAGGTTGATACTCTAGCTGCTAAATTAAGTTCGGCTGCTTTTGCTGTTAGGAAAATTAAACAATTGACGAATGTTGAGACGGCCAAATTAGTTTATTTTGCATATTTTCATAGCCTCTTGTCCTATGGTATTTTGTTTTGGGGAGCAGCAGCGGATATAGAATCAATATTTATTATACAAAAAAGAGCAATTCGTGCAATTTACAGTATGGGTCCCCGTGAATCATTAAGAGATTTATTTAGGGAAATAAATATAATGACATTACCTTCACTATATATTTATGAAAATATAATGTTTATACGTAGAAACATAGGAATGTTTGAGGCAAAATTAGATATTCATAGTATAAATACAAGACAAAGGGAGAAGTTAGTTGTTCCATACTTTAGACTAACTAAAGTTAACAAGTCATTTCTTGGTAATTGTGTTCGATTTTATAATAAGATACCGCTTTCAATAACCAAAATGTCTGATCATAAATTTAAAAATTATATTAGGAAAGTTTTGAAAGAAAAAGCGTATTACAAGGTAGTTCATTATATTGAAGATAAAAATGTATGGAAATAGCTGCTCTCTGCACAGTGCACCTCTAAATCTCTTGTTTAAGTTGTAAGTACCTAATTATTGTTATTTTCTATTTTGTAGTCTTGTCATATTTTTTTTGTTTTGTTTTTATTAATGTTACCTATAATAAGTATCTTGTAATTGTTAAATATAAAATTATGTAAAATTGAAATTATAAAATAGCCAAAAAGTCAGAATAGATAAAAATTTATATAACAAATAAAAAAAAAAAATGTAACCTTGCTGAGTTTCTTGCCGGTTCTTCTCAGTTGAAGGCTGACTTCCGAACCGGTTGTAGCTTCAGTAACTTTAAATTTGACCTTCATAAGTGCCCTCCGAAGGCCTAAACTGAATAAATGGTTTTGAATTTTGAATTTTGAATTGAATTGACACAAAAAAAAAAAAAAAAAAAAAAGGTATATTGCATGACTGTGCTTTAGGTATTGATAGGTCCAGCAAAAAAAATAAACTAAATGCTGACATTATTATTATCAGCCCCCTTATTCTGCTAATATAAACTTCGTCGGCGAGCTGCTTCATGGAGGCCTCGGAGAGCTTACCTTTCACCTGATTAGTAGTATAAGCGTAGTAAGCGACAGAGACAGAGCATAGAGGCCGCGATGAAACATCCTCGAGTTAGTGTCATTTTCCTTACAGAATCGAGCCTCTGCTCGTTTTGGCTGTTCAAATATTCCAGTAAATCTTATAGTCTTATCCTTCAAAGCAGACAGACATTAAGACGCCTGAAGAAACAAGAGACCCGAAATGAATTCATGTAATCAACAAGAGTAATTCATTTGGTAGCGCAATGTTGCTTTAACTCCGGTACATTTTGCAAACTGTGTTACTCACAATAGTTTATCTTCTTACAATCGAAAATTTCTGGACTTACTTTGTTAGTGCAAAATATTATGTTGTAGCTTATGCTAGCTTTGTTGTTGTCTTTATTTATACTACTATTATGTATTTGGTAATTTGGGTCTGAAGTGGACTTAGTTTATTCCAATTAATAAACTCTCTGGTAACGATCATTATTAATATAAAACATGATAGATACTACATTTTCCTGTGATAAAAGGTATCTATCTACTTGCCAAGTTTCATCCAAATCCGATCATTTTTTCGTGAAATAGTCACAAACTTCCATTCTCATTCTCGTTTATACCATTAGCAGGATATGATAGGTCTAGTGTATGTAGAATATAGTAGTATCGATATATATACAGGCTGTTACAAAACTCCCCGTAAAACCGAAAGGAGGTTAAATTGGGCCTCATAACGAGTCCGTTCACAATATTTTAGAACCGTAGTAATGCTGTATAACGTACCCAAAAAAAAAAAAACTGATTTTCATGAATGAAAAATAGAAAAGCTATTAAAGTAGACAATTATTAGGTAAAATAGGTACGTAGACCTTTCTGTTAAATGATCTGGTTCCCTGACATGACAGCTTACAAGAGTTGGCTTTGATTAAATATCAATTAATATTATGGTTTTACGGGGTATTTTGTAACACGTTTTATAGCTAAATATTCCTACAACATGTTAATTTTTGGGGTGAGATTTTTATATTTTCCTGAACAGCAATGAACATGATTCACCCACCGGGTGGTATGGCATGTTATAAAAGAGAGATGACACCAATAAAATTTAATAAGATCGGAGATAAAGGCTAACAAGCGGTTTTGTTTTTATTGTCAATAGCACGAATTTATTATAATGAGAATGAAAACCCTCGAATAAAGTTGTCATGCCCAGAAGCAATGGGGCTGAACAGATGGTCATTTATTTTACAGTCTAACCAAACTGCAGAAAGATGATGTCTCTACCAACTAGGTGGACTGGAGAAATAATAGAACCCTATCCAAGCTTCAATGTTTCAAATTATGTGGGACGCCACACAATTTATAATATTGGAAATGGTCCTTCTACGCCAATAATTACGATATAGCCCCTGGAGTCTTTCAATTTTGGGGTTTATGGTTTTGTTTTAGGAATATTTTTTTTAACTGTATGTATTTTTAATGTACTACTTTTAATTTAGCCAACATCAAACATTTTTTTTTCAAAAATGTCAAGTCTCCATCGCAATTTTTACCTTGACCGTAAAAAGTTGTGAGATCTATGCGAAGCGAAGTCAGTTATTTACAGCTTTGTCATATTGAAATAAATAAATATCCTGAGACATTCTTTTACACACGGCCATCTGATCCCAAACTAAGCAGATCTTGTACTATGGAAACCAGATAACTAATATACCACTTTTTTTTTCTAAATACATATATATATATATAGATATTTACACCCAGACACAGAACAAACAGATATGTTCATGTACACAAATGTTTGTCCTGGATGGGAATCGAACCGGCGACCTTCGACTTGGCAGTCAGGGTCGCTAACCACCAAGCCAATTGGCCTGTCAAAGTTATTATATAGATATTTAGTTACCTACCGACATTTTGTGAGCGTACCAATTAGATATTTATTTCTATAATAAACTAGCTGCCCGGACAGACGTCGTTCTGTCGAAATAAGTCCATACAAAAATGCAGGAATTCGCTCGCAGCGCCACCTACCGGGTCCAATTGTGAATCTAAACCATCCAGGGCACCACCCAAACGCAAACAAAAAAAAACATTCCAATCGGTCCAGCCGTATTAAAAAAGAAGAAATAATTGAATTTCACGGTATTTCGTTTACTACAAAATAAATTTAATTTATACATTAGCCTCAATAACACGTGGTAATCATGATATTGAATTGTAGCTTATATGACACGTTCGTAGATTTACCATAGCAGCGCCATCTATTGATGACTTACTCAACCCAGTCGAAAGGTATCGACATCTCTTAGAATCATTTGGAGTTAACAGATAATTGTGACTGTCAAATAATAACAGACAAATAATTAGCAATAAATTAAAATTGCGACTATAATTTGAGATTTAAACTATCCTATCTCTCAAGTTGGATCGAACTGCACATGGTGTGCGAATTTTATTATAATCGGTTAAGTGGTTTAGGAGTCCATTGAGGACAAACATTGTGACACGAGATTTATATATATTAAGATTAGTGACTTGGAAATCGCACAGGACAAATAAAATGTTGCTGCGTGGAAATACCTCTGTTCGCTAGTAAATTGATATTAGGTAGATAAGTTATTATGTTGCCAGGCCATTTCCGAGTAACTTTATTTTTTTAAGATTATATGTCTAATATTGACACGGTCACAAAAATTTTGTAGGTAACTAAATAGGAAACAATTTATGAAATAGTAGAAGAATCGGTTCTTCCGTACTAACTAAATTAACTCACTTGGTTTACGCAACATTTAAGGGTAAAGGATTTCGTCAAGTCTGGACTTTTTTGTAGAATCGCGAGTTTCATTCCGAGATTTCGAGCAAACATTCATGAGCTCGGTAAAGAGACCGATCGCAAAAGAAACGGGCTAAACAGTAGCAAAATCCATTTTTTTGTTTTTGTGTAAGTGCCTTAGAGTTTAAATGATCGTGAGTGAGTCAGTGTATAAGTGATAAATTTACAGAACTTTGACTTTTACTCTTGGCTACAGAAATTTTAGGTTTCGAGATTTATACACTAAGAAGTTACAGGAGATCGAAAGAACCCTGACTCTGAAAGAAGGATGTGACTTTGAAAAAAGGATGGTAGGTACGGCAGTGCACGGTCGCATGGCGGGACATAGACCAAAGCTTGTTGTAGGGGGACTGCATTCAGTTTTATTATAATAATCTAAATACTTGTTGGTGTCTAATCGAGCAAAACTAGTTTAAATAATTCTATTAATATTATATTTTTTTTTTATTTCAGACGGCATTGTGATTGGCTTCAATCTCACCTGATGGTAAGTGAAGATGAGGCCGAAGATGGAGCTCGCTTTCCCGTTAGTAGCCTATTCACTCTTTTCTTAAAGAGCCCCAAGTTGTATGTACAGAGATATATAGCAAATACCCTGAAATAACACATGGAATACTTTTTGTGCCGAGAAACGTTACATCCCTCGGGAAACGAGTGAAACAGCGAGGGACGGTTAGTCTTCTGTAACTTAAATTAAGTAAAACGTTCCTACTAGTTATAGGCATATCTTCCTATTAGGTTATTACCGGAAAATATTAAGTTCAAATTAAACTTTGTATTTTTTATTAACTAGTTAAGCAGATTGGTTAATATATCTAAGGTTGTATGTATGTGTCTTTTAATTATGTGATATTAATGGTTGTTAGGGTTTCGTATCGAAATAGTAAATGAAAAGAAACCTTATGGTGAAGCATCGGCGTCTTTCTGTTTATCTGTCTGTCTATCAGGTTATATAAATTATGCTATTGACTTGAAATTTAGTAGACATGATGACAACGTATCGTTCTTTAGTATAGAAATAGGTAGATTGAAATCCGAAATCATAAAAAAATACCATTAAACAAACTAAAGCTAGATAAGAGGGGCCATAACTCCAAGTTTGCGAGCAAAAGAATATTAAATTCCTGCTTCAAATGAAAAGATTATGAGTCTATACTTAACGGATAAACAAAAAAGCAGTTTTGAGATTTTTCAATTCTTGAAAATTTTGATAAAATTACGTAAAAAAATTACTCTTGGCTCTATTTTATTAGCGCACGGAACCTTCCATGCGCAAGTCACACTTTTTTTGTAACCTCGTTCGAGGAAGTAATAAATTAGTTTTAAAACTGACTGGCTGGCTGATGTCAAAAAATATGACACATGGAATAGAAAAAAAACATTTGTATATTTATTGAGTATATTTTATTTTGATCTGACAATTTCGTTTCACTTTTAAGTAAATATTTTTCTTTTGGTGAAATAAGTGTTGGGAATTCTATTAATCATGATATCAAAGGGAGCGTTCCAACGCCGACAGCTGCCCAAGCTAATGGCGTGTGTCACCAAGAACAGTTTGGAGAACTTGAGGAACAAAGCTTTGTTTGGGCTGGATATTATGGACGCAAAGGGAATTCGGAGGTAAGTCACGTATAAAATACATCTTCAAGATAATACCTACCTAATATTTTTTTTTGCACTGGATTAGCTATTTCTATTTTACCAGTAAAGACGGTGCACGCAGAATAAGGGTATTTATCAAATCTTGAAATAACATAATAAAGTAATACAAGCACCACCGCGTCCGCGTGGGACCTTAGTTATTCGAGTTGAGTTGTTAGCAACGCCAGTGATACAAATCTGAAGCATAGATAATATAAATCACAAGACATAAGTCACACACACATACACATACATATTTGTAAAATATTCAATTCAGAAGCAAATTGTTGTAATAGGTTTATTAACATTTTCAGACGAAAGCTTCCTCTTCACGAATGTTTAATTCTAGAACTAAGGGAATCAGGTTATACTGAATCTTCAGATTATCTTCAGGATCTCATTTACGATAATATACAACTTGTGGCCGAAGACGAAATTGGTATCGTGGTCGATATTAGGAAACGCAATGATTATTTAGAGAATATTTGTATTGGACTTCAAAAAGCTGAAAAGGAGCGGGACCGAGGTAAAAGATGTACTTAAATTCAAAACTTGCACCTATAGAGATATTCACACAGCAGTAAGAACTTAAACCTAGCATTTCTTAATTCTTCTGAATATAATTAAAATGTCTAAATAAACAATCATTTATACTGGCTGCAGGATTACAGAGTGATTAATTAATAAAATATTATTTGGGTAGTTTTAACTATAATTGTTTTGAGCGTGTTTGCAGAATGTGCTACTTGCAATCGAGACAAACTTTCGTGGTTTTTTAGATTGTAACGAAATTATATTGCAAAGTGCTTTAAATTTTAATAAATAAAAAAAATCACTTTCCAATTGTAGATAATGCAAAGAAAGAATGCTTGGAGTTGCTAAAACTCGCGATGCATTACGCCGAAAAAGGAAAAGGGATTTTGTGGTTGGCAGAAAAATTCTTTCTTGCAGCAATGGCAGTATCGAGTAAATACTTAGTAGATGGAGGAAGACAGAAAGGCTGTTGCAAATATCACTACGCAAAATTTCTTCTTGATAAATGTAAGTGTAGATTATCGATGCTATGTGTTATTTATTTCGAAAATATAATCCAGCTGCAAAATAATATTATTCTTATACCATTCTTCCTTACGATAAAACTTGAGTTGTGGATGCGAAGGTTATGTAAATCGAAATCGATTACTGATGGGTACCTTAGTGCCTACTTAGAAACAGATAAAAGAGCGTATCCACCACATGGCAGTAGACTCCGCCGCCTATAGACATTTACAACACTAGGGGCATCGCCAATGCGTTGTCGACCCTGAGACCTGAAGTTGTTGTCTCATGTGCCTGTAATTTCACTGGCCCCCTTGCCTTTCTCACCGAACCACCAGCTTATTGGGAGGGACCAGCTTTATTGCTATTAATAGGTATAAACAACGACCTCAACCCATTTTTTTCCAAGATCAAAGTTGATATACACACACAATATTTATTTTTTTATTATTTAGTTCCAGGAGGTGACACCGAAGAACCATACCTTATATTGACAGAAGTAAGAGACAGTGCCATTGGTAAGGTAAGTGTTTAGAATGTTTTACTGATAAAAAATATAGGTAAGAAATAAATACATTAATTTTGCGCTTCATCATGTTTATATGTAAAGTCATATGTAATTGATAATTATTATAAACGATTCCACCATTTCCTGTATTTCCCATAAACAGAGCTGGCCTTTGTATGAAGCCGAGGGCGATGATGAGGAAGTACCATCAGATACGTTGTTTGGTGCGACTGCCATACAGTTACATAGGATGCTATTGGCCGATGCGAGGGATATACGTAAAACTGATCTGGGAAAAGCAGAAAGACTTGCGCGTTTGGCTGAAAGAAGAGCTAGAGATGGTACATACCTTATGACTAGATTTGATAATGATTATGAATTATTTTTGGTAACTTTTGTACCATTTTTTCATAACAATGCCCTTCTGCATGCACAAGTGTAACCTTGCTGAGTTTCTTACCGGTTCTTCTCAGTTTAATGCTGACTTCTGAACTGGTGGTAGCTTCAGTAACTTTAAATTTGACCTTCAGAAGCGCCCTCCGTGGGCCTAAACTGAATAAAGGGTTTTTAATTTTGACTTTTTGAGCATATTGTAACTACAATTTTAATAACCAGAAGGATACCCCCATTTTTCTACCCCCAGGCTTAAAATTTATAATGGAACCGTTTCTTGTGTGGACTAATGAGAGGAATACCTTGTCAAAGAGTTATACAGCGATTAATTATTATAATTTATTTTGCAGCTGACGAAACTAATCGAACAGCTGAAGCAATAATAGAAATCGGCATCTGTCAGTTGATGATGAACAATTTAAACAACGCACAGAAGACCTTCGAAAGAGCTTTAAAAATTCACACGGAGAGTGAAAATATTGAAGGGTTGTGTGAAACAAGGATGCATATCGCCGCAGTTATGCAACGGTAATATAAATATCACTATATCATGTAAGGTTATAAAGCAATAAGTTCTGCATTCACTAACAATAGAAATAAATTATCTGTTATTGTCGTAACCAATTATTATGATTATTACGTTCAGCACATGCTGAACATAGTCCTCACCATCGGTGATTCCTACAGAACGCTTCCAGCCTTTGACAGCGGCTCCCATTCGGTCTCCAGAACCCTTGAGAATACTTCTTTAGATTTTTGGGTTTATTTATTTGAAAATTAACAAAATTATGAAACTAAATATAACAGAACTAAGCCGTGTGTAAAGAATGTTACAAGTGTTTTTTTAATTTTTTATACCACATGGGCCGACAAACTAGCAGACGGTCCACCTGATGGTAAGTGGTCACCGTCGCCTATGGACATTTGAAACACTAGGGGCATCGCCAATGCGTTGTCGACCCTGTGACGTGAAGTTGTTAATTCTCATGTGCCTGTAATTTCACCGGCCCCCTTACCTTTCTAACCGAAACACAGTAATACAAGTGCACTACTGCTTCACGGCAGAAATGGGTAAGGTGGTAGTACTTCCCCGGACGAACACTGCAGTAAGAGCCTACTACTCGAAAATATTTATATTACTAGCCCCTGCCGTTCCACTCACTTTCCCGTTTGGGATAAATAGTCGTGTGTTATTCTCAGACCTACAATATTTGGAGGTGTGTGCAAAAAATTACGTCCATCCTGACCTTCAAACACACTTGCGAAAACTTTAAGTTAAAATAAATAAAATCACTACGCCACGGATTGTACACAAGAGTTGTGGTATTTTGGTCGTTAATTGTAAATGCTCGCTTCACCACATGACACATTTTGTGCAGAATGTGTCACAGCAGCTATGCAACAATTTAGTACAGTCGGACACGTATTGTATTCTGTTTTTGTACAAACACCATTGCGAAGTAATAAGTACTCCTCCGAATAATGTTGTGACAAAGCAATTTTAACTAAACATAAATTTCCTTGGCAATAAGAAAAAAAATACATTAAAAAAATAATTAATAGGTCACGAACTTCTTTGAAGTCCCTTTTAAACTCTTAATTTCTTCTTAACAAAGATAACAGAGATATTTGAAAAATATATTCGTCTATGCTAATAGGGACAGCTAGTATATTTTATGAGAAAGCGCTCGTAAACAGTATATTCGCTCGACCATTTATTCAAAATTCAAAACCATTTATTCAGTTTCGGCCTGAGCAGGGCATTTCTGAAGGTTAAAGCTGAAGCTACATAAGTTGAGAAATGATGTTTATAAAAGGCCCTTTTATATTTTGAACATAGAATCTAGGCCAATCCAATGTCCACTCTGAAGGTCCATCCTAAATATTGGTGATTTTATTTTTTAACGGATGATTTGTTCTAGAGATTGCCTCCTACGTCTCAACGTAACCTCTTTATAATATAGTATCATATTTTATAGTAAAAATAAGTACAGACGACAAATTGAACTCTCTATCCTGAGGATTTGAAAAAAAATAAGTGGTTTCCATTTTTTATTAGTTTGCTAGTTAAACAAGAAAAATAGACTTGTTGACAGCTTTATGGTCATATTGTAGATTTGTAGACGCCTTTATAAGTATCAATTAATATTTCAAACTACGTAAAACAGAACTGCGTACCTAAAAGTATTTTGAATCGTCGTTAATTTTGGGATTTGGAAATATTTCTTGCTTTTTTTACATGGTGTTTTTTTTTATTTCACCGACATATATTCTATCGATACAAACTTCGAATCGATGCGAATTATGCACGTTTCACTTGTTGGTAGTGTTGCTCAATATTGCAGGTTGATTGATCTACGTGGATCGTGATTTGAATAATAATGTACTTCTCATGATAATCTTCCAGACGTCACGTTACATTTCAAATGGTTTTATTGGTGTTACATAAAAAATCGAATCAGTGTTAAGGATATTAAATAGAGTGGGTATATTTTTAGTTGGTGAGGATCCTCATTGTTAAGTCGTAGAACCTTTTATGGTAGACAGTAAGTGGTAACAAACAACTCTGTTTGTTACGATCAATTCAATGATACCTATAATAAAAAGTTTAAAAAACATTTATTCAGTTTATGGCTCTGGAGGACACTCATAAAGGTTACTGAATTTACCACTGGTTCAGAGATCAGCCTTCACCTGAGAAGAACCGGCAAGAAACAACAAAAATCTTATTCTGTTCTGTACTAATGGAAAACCTAGATTACCCAGCTGTTGACTTTAGTAAATACTAAAATAAATATGTTTATGATATGTTGATATCAGGTTATTTAATGGGAATACATATTTATTAACCTTTGATGGTACAAACATCATACTTGGAAAACATAGAAATACGCAATTAGCAGATCATTATAATTCCATATGGTTGTGACGTATCAGGAACTTTCCATAGAAGCAACAACATTTACAACCGCATAATGCACATAACTTATCATAACCTACGCACCATTTGGTACAACAATGGTGGAAATCAAGAATGCACGTACATATTGGCGCACAACGAAGGTTTATTTAAAGTCTTCTAAGTGCCTAGTATTTCCGCTGTTCCCGCATGAATGATGTTCTCGTATCAAAGCCACCACACTTGGCAATACAGTGATTATGTATTAGGTGACCTTTAAATTAAACCGAAGGACGGGTGACTACGTGACTATGAAGCGAATAGCAATGTTATGGAGTGTAAGGAACTTGATGCTATTTTTATAGTATGTCCAGATCTAAGGCCTCTGAATCATACATTGATTTGCATTTTCCTTAACTATCATAAATGGATATTGGTAGGTAGATTGTTAAGAATGTATTACTTTGTTTCTTTTATTCACTTACAAGTCGAAAAATATGTTGCTGCATTTTCCCAATACTTTACATATCTTCTTGACGGCTCCTCTAAACATAAACACTAAACATAGGTCGTTGGTTCGGTTCTCACCTAGGACAAAGATTTATGTGCATGATCATGTCTGTTTGTTCTGAGTCTAACAGTATATATCTAAATTTCAGAAATCTATTTGTTAAATCGAATGTCACTGATTTAGTTTCCATATTACCTACCCTTTTCTTAGTTTGGGATCTGATCACCGTGTGTGAAGAATGTCCCTGGTTATTTATTAAATCGATGTTTTTTGTTTTTAAGGTTGGGTGATCACGAAACTGCAGCTAAACTTCTGACAGAAATGGGCGCTCATGCTATGGAGCATGGTCTTCGGCAGCAACTTGGAAGAGCATTGCATCTGCTTGGAGAACTACATTTGAGGAGAGAGCGACCAGAATTGGGAACACAGCATTTGTCAGAAGCATTTGCCTGCTTCATGGGATTTGGTTTTGAAAGGGTATACTATATTTTGTACTTAGTTAATATTTATAATAATAATTTTACTTTGTATCGTACTAATATTATAAATGCGAAAGTTATGTATGAGTATGTATGGATGTTTGTTTCTCTTTCATGCAAAAAATATTAAACGGATTTGGATGAAACTTAACACATAGATAGTTTATATCAGGATTAATACATAGAATACTTTTTATCCCGGGAAAATGTTAAATTCTTCGGGAACGCGGGTAAAACCGCGTGGGACAGCTTGTCAGATATAGTATACTTGTTTAATGAATTGCTCATGATTTTCCTTAATAGCCCAGTGACGCACATATACATATGACCGACCCAACCAGTCGTATGGACCTCATATATAAATCTAAGGTTACGATATTTGAAGAGGAAGCAGAGCAATCAAGACTTATGATGGCTATATCGGCAGGTAATAAATACTTAAAATAAAAACCAATCTTATAATTGGGTATTAAAAAGACTCTTTGTGACTGTGTCGGGTCTTGACTGCCGCGACATACTTCATCTTTCTCTTTCTTTCTAAATATGTAGGTATAGAATATCAGTTTCATAGCTTTGGGCATAGCTCGTAGAGTCAGTGAGCCGTGGTCCTATCGCTAGGAGCCGCTACATAAAGGCGGCTCAGGACCGTTTCAGGTGGAAATCCTATGAAGGAGACCTATGTTCAGCAGTAGACATGCCAGGACTGATGATGATATATTAGTTATCTGGTTGGCATAGCATTAGCTTAGGTAAGTTTGGGATCAGATGGCTGTAAAAAATGTCCCAGGATATTTATTTATTTACCTAATCATAATATTAGAGACTATAATAATAATAATAATATTATTTAATAGGTTGGGGAAAAAGTCCCTCCCATTTTTTAAGAAAATTCAATACATTTTTAATATAGTTTATTTACATTTAACTAAAGTATGTAGGTACCATTTTGTTCGATAACTTTTTGCCATCTTGTAGGTAGGGACATGATCCCATTGCTATAGAAATTTTGGGACTTCTGATCAAAATACTGCGACAAGTGGTTTTGACAGTCCTCTCGTGATGTTAACCTGACACTGCCTAAGGAATTTTGAAGAGACCGAAACAGGTGGAAATCTGAAGGTGCAAGGTCAGGACTATACGGCGGATGCATTAATACCTCCCAGCCAAACTCTCTTAATTTTTGCTGAGTGGCTAAAGATGTGTGAGGTCGAGCGTTATCATGATGAAAAACCACACCCCTTCTGTTGATTAATTCCGGCCGCTTTCTCTCAACTTCTTGCTTAAATCTCATCAGTTGTTCGCAGTAGAGTTCAGAATCGATGGTCCTGCCTGGTGGTAACAGCTCATAATGAATAATGCCCTTCCAATCCCACCACACACACAGCATCACCTTCGGTTTCATGACGTCGTAATAAAGAATCACAAATGAGTACACGGTTCATTAGGTTCCCTTCAGTGAGCTCGTGAGGTACCCAAATATCTAGCTTTTTTATGTACCCAGTTTTTTTCAAATGCGCCAAAACTGTTTTGTGGTCAATTCTCAGTTCTTCAGCTACGTCGTAACTACTGATAAGCCGATCTTGCTCCACTTTTTCAAAAATGGCATCCATTTTATCCGTAATGGTGCGACCAGAGCGACGTGCATCTTTGACATCAAAATTTCCGGATTGAAAACGCTTAAACCAAATTTGTGCTACTCTCACAGACACTGCACTAGGTCCATAAATATCGCAAATTTTTTTCGCGGCTTGCGTTGCGTTTTTATCTTTTTTGTAGTAAAATTTTAAAATGAATCGAATTTCTTCATTAGATTCACTCATCTTGGCGGTACGAAAAACAAATGCAAATCACACATTTTCGAAATTTGAATTTGGAATTATGTTCTTTAAAATTTAAACTTTCAGTGATACCAAAACCAGTCAGATACAAATAGTATAGCCAAAGAGATTTTATTACAAGTTCATACATACTATAATGCGAAAAGACTTTTTCCCCAAACCTAATATTTATTTCTCCTCACAATGACAAGACTTATGCTAGGTACAAAAATTTTAAAATATCTGTTGGTTTCACAGTTTACAGTCTAGTGTATGTGCGGAGCTGGTGTCTATTATAGGTGTAAGCCTGTAGTACAGATCACCAGGTCCGTCACTATGAGACATAATTAGGGAAAACATGAATTCATGTTACCAAATTCAAAACCAATTTGTGAAATTATCATTTCGAGGTGAATCGTCATGTTTATTTAGCACTGATTTGCTTTCAGGTCAAGAGTTAATGCCTTCATACTTTAATTTGTTAAGAGAGGCTGGAACTTGTGCAATTGCTCAAATGAAAACAATTGAATGGAAGCTCTCTCGCGCCGGCTGGTGGGTCAAAAGGCAATATCACGATTTCTTGCCCTGCTTGTGTGCCCTTCATAATCGTACTCCTTTGGATGTGTTAAGGTAAAAATCTTTTCTTTTTTCAAAAATTCCAAAAAATTTGAACCATTTATTTAGTTTAGGCACTTATAAAGGTTAAATTTAAAGTTACTGAAGCTATTTTAATTATATTTTATTCCTCGATTGCAAGGCTTCACTTTTTCTAAACATTTAAGGGTTATTCTAATAAGCTAGTATCGTCGTTGTGAAATGTCTTGATTTTATAATTGTAAACAATTAATCGATAATTTTATAGTTTAAAACTGACTTATTGCCTTTTCTAGAATACAATTGGATTTGCAAAAAGCTGCAAAGGAAGATTTAAATACACTATCTGCTGGTGAAGGTTTATTGGAAAGAATTCATACGACACAAGATATTAGGCGACTACGAAGCAGTTTTCATTGAACTTAGGTAATTTTGACAATATTCTTCACTAAGTCATAGGATTACTCAGCATAGTTATTTGAGGGTTGGAACAGCAGGTTTCCTCACATTATTTTCATCACAGAAACCTGATTGATTTTTTCGAATTCAAGGCAACACTACCACTGCATTATTATCACCTGTATGGTTAAAGAAGTAGGGAAAGTAATTGGAATTAAAAGACAAATTTAACTGAGCAACTTTCGTTGGAATACTCGATAACTCCACGCGTTCATGAGAAAAAGGGTTTTGACAGACGGATAGACAGTTATCATTTTTATTGTAGGATTAGAAGTGTATGTAGACAAAATTAAGAAGATTTCATAAAAATAAGCATAACTATATTTATTGGTTATTGTATTCGCCACCATTACAAAAACACAGTTTTAACTACTTATTTATAATATAGTTATTTTACAACGTTACAGCTTATTCTGATTGAGCAATATAATAAAGTTGTCCTTACACCTTCATCTGAACAGTCTCATCTCTGAGAGCTCTACCACCATAATAATCGTCATCCTTAAAATTAGAACAATAAAAATAATTTACTCAGTACTGATATCACAAGCATTAATAAATCTAAAATCTGACAAATTGTGTACCTTAATATATATTTACAGATAAAAGGTACTTAGAACACGGACTTATATGTATTCACTATAATTTGTGATTTTATTTCACTAGAAGGCTTTGGCTAATCTTTTGCGGGGCTGCAAGCGAACTTTGAATCCCTCCGCTCGTTTCAAAATGATGTCAGCTTGCAGTTTAAAATCAGATTCCTTGAGGTCTGAGAGCACACGGAAGTTCCTTAGAATTGTGGATAGGATTATTTTCAGCTTAAGCATGGCATATTTGCGACCTTTAGGGAGAAAGAGAAAAACATTAAAATACTTGCTTTAAAACTTGTACCGTTCTAAGTTTACCAGTAAAATAATATTATATTACTTACCGACACAACTCCTGGGTCCGGCAGAGAAGGGTACAAAGGCATAATAATGACGATTGGCGGATCTTTCTGGTAAGAAATTGTCTGGGTTAAATTTGTCTGGATCAGGGTACACGTCAGCACGACGGTGGAGTTTATATGTAGCTACTACAATAGTTGTATCTGCGGGAATTTTTTTTCCGCTTGATGCTGGAAGAAATAAAACAGTGTTAGTAAATACAGTTTTAACACCCAAATTTTAAAGTAATGCATTTTTTTTTAAATATTTAACTTACGTAGAGTAATATCTTGTTTCAGATGTCTTGCAATAATGGGTACTGGTGGGTACATCCTTAGTGTCTCCATAAGGCACCGTTCAAGGTATTTCATTTCAAGTGTATCCTGGAATGTGGCCGGTCGGTCTGAGTCACCGAATATTTGATCTAACTCTTCAATAACCTTATCCTGGATCTCCTGGTGAATTCCCATCATGGATAAGAAGAAACTGCTTCCTGCTGCTGTTGTGTCATGACCCTGTATACATATAATTTATTAATTATAATTCCTATTGATAATACTGATTTAATTTTGATTTTATTTAATTAAAGTAGATACCTCAAACATGATAGTGTCCACTTGTTCTTTAATTTCTTCATCGGAAATCACAACTCCACTTTGAGAGCTTTCCAGAAGCAAATCAAGGAAAGCGAGACGTTTTTTCTGGCCAACATCATTGTCATCAACATCTAGATCGTCTTTAAGGCCAGCGGCTTGACCAAAAGATAGACCTTCGACTGATGTTGTTTTGCTTGACGTAGTTTCAGTGTTGACTGGAACTTCATTCAGCTCTTGCGTTGCTGATGGCTTTTTACCAGATTTGAATTCATCCTTCTTCCTCTTAATGACCTACAAAGTAATATAAGATTGGAATAATACTACAGATTATATGGGAATTTGAGTTTCTTCTTCATGTTTTAACGGAGCACGTTTTGACTAGGTTTATTTTGGATAGGGAGCTAACAGGGTTGAGCACATACTTTTTATCATAAGAAGGTGGGTGAAAGTACATATTTGTCTATAAATGAAACGATTTAGGCTATCACTATCATCCACAAGGTATTGAACACAAAATGGGTTGCGTAAAAGACGTTCGCGTTTAAAAGAAAGCTGTAATTTTATCAAAATAAGACATAAATATGGTTTGCTTAAAAGTTTACTATTTACCTTTTTAGTTAAGCCATGGATGACGTCAAGAAGCTTGCTCTGGCTTTTAGCATACTCAGTGAACTTGAACAGGAACTCTGGTCTCAGCCAGATCTTTGTGTGTCTTAAGTGGAGAATGTCGCACATTTTCATCACAGCCATAGCGTATTCGAATCCACTTTGGTCTTGAGTAGATTTGCTGACTCCCATGGCGGTTTCTGTAAATAGTTTTCTATTAGAATTCCCATAGCTTATGTTTAAGTACGAGGCTTTATCTTCTGAAAATTTATTGGCATAACACAAATAAATATGGGACCATTAAAAAGAAAGGGGCAATTGACCTCCATTGGATCAAAAATAGTTGCGTAACGCAGCTCGTAATAAGGCGTGCAACGATATGTGCCCCATGATGGTTATTATTGCCCATTAGCACGTTTGCACGTGGGGGGTCGCCAAACTCGACACGAGCCTCGATGATACGTGTGCCTAAGCGTGATTCAGTATCAACTACTGCGAAGGGCTATTTTACGTTTAAGGAGTAAACTGTGCCATGTAAACAACATAATTGCTACCATAAACATAATGTTGCGGATATAATACCGATTGCAGTTTAGAGGTCTACATAAGTATAATACACAGTTTCCTCTTAACTTAAATAACTATTATTATAATAATATTACACGCAATCTATAACGTTACGTGACAAAACTTAGCATAAAACTTGGAATTATCATTAGTCGGAACGCAGCATGATTCTAACCGCGAATTGATGTGATCGTGCAATATGCAACAGACGCGTCGATATGCAGCAATTTTAGATTTAGGACGCAAATGATCGGACAAGATAATTTAGCAATGTTCATACAATAACGTTGTGTAGGATCTACACGTAGGTTATCTTCGCTAGATTTCGCAAACGGTTAATAGGTTCTCGCGGCATTTGCTTCAAGAACGCGGTCTGGTGTCCCGCTGAGGGCCGACGTGTTGTCACCAACGTGGCTAGGTACGTGACATAACATACAAATTACACATTATTCTATATTATGTTTGGGTACACTCCTTGAAATTTAAGACGATTTCCATCTGTAACGCGCTTAATGCTAAGTTTTTGGAGAATTTTCCGTCTAGACTAATGTTGTGCAAATAACTTCAACAGATATATGCTTTTGGGTTTTAATTAATATCCCGTCTGATAATTAATTGCATATACAAATGCCAATAGAATAAATTGTACTAAAATGGAGACAAAGTAAGATCAAAATTACGGCTGTATTTACCTATTTCGACATATGCTATTCTTATAATTGATGTTTCACTAAAGAACAAATATTACTATACAGATGTTATTACAAATAAACAAATCTTTTGCAAAGGCGTCTATAAAGTTAGTTATGCTAGTTAGCCATTCATAATGGTGTGAAACTGTTTTATTACATTTATTTCTATAAAAATCGGGTTTGAATATTGTGTTGAAATAGATAAATATTTTAGATTTTAAACATTGGCTTTGTTCATATAGCACATACAGTTTACTATTCAAAACATGCATTATATAAACATTAAAAAATGGGTACACAAAACCCGTCTGGATGGAAGTGAAGATAAAACAATGAAGTTCACTATATAGAGCCGGCAAATTGATTGGATATGCAAGCGAGCAATCTGCTTACGTCAAGTTTTGATATCACGAAGTTGTACATGACAAGATTAATTATTACTCAGTAGTTTTGATTTTACAATTTATGTTAGGCCCTCAATGATTTAATTAAATTAATGCTAATATTGTTGTATATTTTATAAATACACAAACAGCGTAAATAGTATACTATTTATATATATAATGACTCATTGATATTTAAATAAACTCGTTATGCTTTCGACATAATATTTGTTATTCAATATTTAAATTTTAAAATGTCATAAATCCTACCTAGTAAAATTTCCACGGTGCACTCGCTCATGTAGTCATGACAGTCGAAAGAACCAGCTTCTTTCTTCAATTTGTCAACAACAGCTCTTGAGTTGGCGTTGAACAAATCGATGAAACTCTTCAGTACGTTTAAGTGGAATGTTGGTGCAATCAACTTGCGGTGAGAACGCCATTTGTGTCCTAAAGAAAAAAAACACACTTGAAAAAAAAATAAATGAGGCATTGTATTCGAGAGACTTTGTTTCGTGGAATTTACATCATCCATTAAACATTGTCAGAAATGCGAATACTGTAAACAGAAAATACGTGATGGCGCACGTAAAACTCACCGGTACTGATAAGCAGCCCATTGCCAAGCCAAGGTTTGAAGAAGCGGTATTCATCGGCCTTATCGATATGTACGTGACTGCTGAGGATCAGTTCCACGTCACGGGGATCGTACAGGAACACTAGGAGACGAGATCCAATCCAAAGTCTTACGACGCCTTCTTTATCGTATGGTGTACTTTTATCCACAATATTTTTAAAGATATCTGCAAGCAAGAATATAGTAGTCATCAGTAAATATAAAAATGTGAAGTATTTGAAGGACTTACTTATTTCTATTCAAAATTGGTACCTATTCAGTAATTTAACACGTTTATTGTAAACTGTTTGTCATCTATATTTATTATATGCTTATGTGATACATTTCACAACGAATTATCAGAATTAGAATTCTTGCTTGGTTACATTTTTATACAGGATAATTTGTGCATTTCATAAATTAAGAATTTTAAAGATATTATCATCAATATATGCTGTTTTATTCTTCAAGATTGACCGTGACCGATTTTAATAGATTATACTACCGGCACGCTATAATGTCCGCTTTGACGCTTCAGATTGTCATAGGAAAATAAACTGTATTGCTTTGGAATAAAGTTGATTTCCGTCATCATACAATTGTATGATTAGCTGTTGGATCAATAGATGCACCTTATGTCTGAAGGAATAAAGGTTATTTTTCTTTGTCATTGTCAAACATCAAAACGGCCATCATAGCGTGCCGCAAGTTTAGTCGGTATGCAAAGCTTACCAGCTGATCCTCCGGTGAATTCCAAAGCATTTCCCAAAAGGGGTAAACCAGTTGGTCCATTAAGTTTTTCTGCTAGCTCGTATAAATGCCGCCTTGACATTCTCCAGTAAGTATACCAGAGAATGAGAGCTGGCACCAAGAGCACGTAGAAGAGATTGGTTGCAGCCCACGTGCTGGTCTGCATCACGTTCTCTGCTGTCGTGTAACTCATTTTACAAGCAGCTGTGGACCTGTTAACAAAAGTTCACATTCATAGCATAGGCTTGGTGGTTAGCGACTCCAACTACAAAACCGCAGGTTGCTGGTTCGATTCCCACCCACAACAAACATATATGTGCATGAACATGTCTGTTTGCTTTATGTCTGGGTGTAAATATCTATATAAGTATCTATATAGAAAAATAAATGTTTAGAAATTATGTCCAAGGATATTTATTTATTATTTATAATACGCGAGACAGAAGAAGCAATTCTTTTAGTTCTTTAATACGTAGAATACGGCAAGTTATGTAATATTACGATCTATTGAACATTTCGTTGCATTTATTGCGATTATATTGCGCACAAGTTTAGGATTGCATTTATCTGTCAAGGTGCACATATTTACACATCAAAGTTTAGGATTGCATTTCTCTGCCAATGTGCACATATTTACACATCAAAGTTTAAGTAACAAAGTTACATAAATATTTTATACTCAATTGTAAAGCTGATGGCATTCTATGCAAGTGTCTGGTTGCACGCAGATCAACCGTTCATATTTCACACTACTGTCAACATTGTACAATCGACTCGTGAGCATCGTGTTATGAAGTAACCAGTATAGCTTTCTAGAAACCATATAAAATCTGCTAAAAACAAGCTCTATTGACTAATTAGGCACGGTTATTGCAAGGCAGCATCAACTTAAGGTTAATGAAACAAATATATATTGGTAATGACGTCTGAAATATTGGGTCAAAATCTATGAGTGGCTTATGTCATATGAAATCACAAAAGAACATGTTCAATACTGACTGTCAAAATAATAAAAAAAACAGACTGATAGATAAAATATAGGCACGGAACTCATCACTCACTCTATCCGGTCTGGACCGGTTTCTATTTTCTTTGAACCGAATATTTAACTTGTATTTGAGGAAAACGTAGGCATAACCTTAATAGCAAGGACATCAATTATAAACAGGTATGTCCTCATATAATTATCATGAAATGTACTTAAACAAAGCCAAAAACTAGAGCGGCTGGTGAGAAACAATCCAGATTGTCAATACAAATATATATTTAAACTCAATTTGCACTATTGCAATTTCTCTACACTACACTGTGTTCTGCTGCATCATGATCATTTCCAAAAAATTTATTAATAATAATGTTCTTTATTAATAAATTTGCACATACACTTAAACAGTTAATATTCAAAGTAAATAATTAGGATGGTAAAGTTAGGGGGTTTAGGGTTTATTGAGCTTTGGAACTCGCGGTAAGAATAAACTTGGAATTAATAAATACCTCAATCAGTACATAACATTGTTTATAAAAATTGTCTACATTTTCTGTCCTAAGGTATTCGTATTCGATAACTACGTGACAAAGTTTAATAATAGTCTTTATATAAGTACCAATTTTCTGACTCTTGACTACTTAGATGTATAACTAAGTCAATCCGCTTATTCGTTTGCCATACCTGTCGGTTATACCAATTTTATTGTTTTAAATGTATGCTGTGATAGTTGCAGTATTTGTCAACCACAGCCTCATTTTTATTCTAAATTTGAAATACCGTAATCCATTCTATTTCGTAGAAGTCTCGGTATTTCCCCGAATTGGTGCGCTCCCGAATTGATAAATCTTAAACCTTTTACTAAATAATTTTAAAGAACGAAAATCAGCAACAGATAATTAACTGCCTACTCCTTAAAAAAATGTAGATAAATATTCTATAAAAAGTTCTAGCTCCTAAATTAGATGAATCATTATTTCGAAAACGTGTCATATTTGGCTTAGGTTATTCTACGTTTTATTTTTAGCTGCATCACCCTTGTTGATGAAACATCATGTTCATCTAGTTATATATCTTACCTTGACAGTGAAAAATTATACACAGTTAATAAAGTAAATGATACATTATAAATAATGTGATCTATCAAGTTATGTAAAATTGCCTAGTTCACCTCTTTGCGTTGGTAGTGAGGATAATAATTATACTTAGGTCACGTTATTTATTTGCTGTTTATTATGTGGACTAAACATGTGCCTTGAATACCAATTACACGTAAATAATTATAGTGCGTTTATTCAAATAACTAAACGTTTATTCTATTGCATTTCATTTGATACATGAATGAACGAACATGGTTACCGACAGATTAACATATATTAATATGAAACAATAAGGAAGCTCCTGACTTAACCAACGTATATCTATTAAAATAATTAAAAAACAATCATGCACTTTAACACCTACCTTGTGCGTATTAGATTAAGGACAATATTCCTGGTTCCGTAGCCATAATGTAAGCTTAATAACAAATCGCATTAAAAACATAAAATGTACAAAAGTGCCAAGTCTCGTAACGCACAGTAAAATGTTGTGAGATCTCAGTTTAAGTTAGTTACTTTACTTAGTATTTAGTTAACAAATTTTCTTTCCTAACAAACGCGGATGACAATTTATAAATCAATTCTCTTTGGTCCTGGTGAATATTTTAAAACTAGAAAGAATCATATTGTCACCGGCCAAACCTGATAGTAATATAAATTAATTATTCTTAGGCCAAACTTGTCCCTCCTAAGCCCAACAGACTTCTTGCCACGTTTACTTAGAAATCACCAGGATTTCCTTGTAACTTACAGGATAAACGGGTAAATAAGCACTTTCAATGAATTAAAAAATAATTCATTGTTTGATTTCCTCGTAACCCCCGAGTTCAAGCTAATACCTAAGTACTCATTGTAATTGAGACAAGATACCATATCCGTTTCATGGCCCTTTTAAAGTTACCTTGACAATAGGTGATAATAAAAGGTTACTTATGTAAATGATATTAAGTGAGTAATTTTTTTTTTATACCACATGGGCCGACAAACTAGCAGACGGTCCACCTGATGGTAAGTGGTCACCGCTGCCTATGGACATTTGTAATACTAGGGGCATCGCTAATGCGTTTTCGACCCTGAGACGTGAAGTTGTAAAGTCTCATGTGCCTGTAATTTCACCGGCCCCCTTACCTTTCTAACCGAAACACAGTAATACAAGTGCACTACTGCTTCACGGCAGAAATATAAATATTAAGCTGGAAAGTTTGTTTGTTTGCTTGAATGCGCTAATCTCTGGAACTAGTGGTTCGAATAGAAAAAAGATTTTTGTGTTGAATAGTCCATTTATCGAGGAAATCTATAGGCTATGTAACATCGCGCTACGACAAAGAGGAGCGGAGCGTCAGTGAAAAATGTGGCAAAAGCGGGAAAAATATTCCATTCAAGAGCTTTTCTCCAATATTTTCAACGCTTCTGAGGACAGAAACTACAATTCTCGGGAAAGCAGGTGAAACTGCGGGGCACAACTAGTGACTAATAATGCTAGTTCCAAAAAAGGGTGGTTCAAAATTTCTAATTGATCGACAAAACATGAACTCAATTTCAACATCGTTAAAATGTTTTATATTTAAATGATTTAAAGCAAATACATTTTTGCATAGAGATAAAGGTTTATTTGCTCACTAAATATTAAATCCGCGTGAATGAATAATGGATTAACAAATAACTTTTAAATAAATGGTTAATGAAAAATCTTATGTCAACATTAAATTCATTAAGTTTTCCATGTTAGGTATTCCTTAATAAATTGATAGACGATAGAATGCGAATGGACCTTTGAAGCTGTTGTAATTCTGAAGGTCTTATTATTGCCAGTAAATTTACCTTGGCCAAGGATTTGCAGTTACCTTTTGAAAGGGAAGGTATTTAGGTTGTACAAAGATTTTACTATACATACATACCTAAGCTACTTCGTTAGAGCCTATTTCTCAGTCAATAGATTCGAAATTTCTTTGAAATAGAAAAATTGTTCAACAAAAAACAGCAAGCAGCGTATCTGGCCGTTGAGATATTCGCCCTGAGTGAAATAATATTAAATGTCAGAAAAAAAAAATGATGGATTGTTTATAAATAGAACATTATCATTAATTTAAGATTCAGTTTCAATTAATTGTTTAATTTTATTTTCAAGTGATTGCATTGAAAGTTTGTTCTTCGACTATAACACAAAATAAAGGGGCTCTTTTAAAAATAATATCTAAAATAATTCATAGAAATAATATAATAATTAATCTTACAATAAAATATTTTTAATGTTAATAATTATCTTAAGTTAAATAACTCAAGAATTTTATACGCCAATCACAGAAACTTGACAAACATTTTGCAAAAAAAATGTGTCACATTAAATTTATAATTTTACACTAAGTATTAAATTAGCGCTTCTTTCTCTACCTATATTGGATATACCACCTGCATTTATTAATTACTTTTAAATCACAACTTTTTAAATGTAAAAAAAAAAAACCACACACACTTTCGATTATTATTAATTAATTAAAATATATCCCTACCTTAAGGTTGTAACACTAGGCTCCCTTACGAGCCAACACCAGTATAATAAGCTATGTCTTGATCACTTGCTTATCCCCAAATGATGCCAAGCGTCGACTATTTACGAAACTCCCGCGCAACTGTCTATATACACGATTGTGACGTCACACCGCGATACCAATACTATAAAAACGATATTATTTAAATGCTTAGACCGACCGGAGAAAATTTAACAATGTTTTACTGTCTAAGTCCCTGTGCCCTTACATCCTACTAATATTATAAACGCGAAAGTTTGTATGTATGGATGTATTGATGTATGGATGTTTGTTCCTCTTTCACGCAAAAACTACCCAACGGATTTGGATGAAACTTGGTACATAGGTAGAGCTTATATTGGAATAATATATAGGCTTTTTTTCTTGGGAACATGTTACATCCCTAGGGAACGCGAGTGAAACCGCGGGGGACAGCTGGTATATTATAAAAATGATTGGATTAACCTAGTATATTAGAACAGTAGGAAATTAATGATTGCAACGTTTATGCTTATCAAATATTATTGACAGGCCAGTTGGCTTGGTGGTTAGCGACTCTGACTGCCAAGCCGAAGGTCGCGGGTACGATTCCCACCCAGGACAAACATTTCTGTGCTTGAACATGTTTGTTTGTTCTGTGTTTGGGTGTAAATATCTATATACGTATGTATTTAGAAAACTAGTATATGTAGTAACATATCAGCTATCTGGTTTCCGTAGCTCTGCTTAATTTAGGATCAGATGGCCGTGTGTAAAAGAACGTCCCAGGATATTTTTAAAATTAATATATTTACGTCCAATACATAAAAATGTTGAAAATATAGTAATGCGATGTTTGAAATAAGTATTTAGTCTGTTATTTTTACATTAAAAATATATTTACCAAGTATCCAAGTTTTATAATATTAATTATACGAAAAAAAAATATGCTGAAAAATAAAACGCTTTAAATTACACCTAAATACCGATTTATACATCATAAATGTGTTATTTTTTTATGTTATAAATTACCTTAGTAATTACATGTGATAATTAATGAGTTTTAGTATGGATCAGATCCTTTCATTACATTACAGATTAGGACTTAGGACTACACCGACCCATATGAAGATAAAAGCCACTGAAGATTCTACCGGTTCCTTCTCTAGCCTTGAACTTATAAAACAAACCGCATCAAACTCCCAAATGAAAGTAAAATATCAACCCATAGACGTGGGATTAAACAATCATAGTTAATAAATAGAGTTATGTAAATATATATCGCACCCTCAGAACGATAGGGGCTTAACTCAAAAAATCACTTTTGGCACATCTCATCATTGGGTCACTTTTGCACTAAGTGGGGACGGTGCGTCCCGGGATTAAACAGGCTGAAGTATCGGTATTCTTATTCTATCATCAAATTGACTATGTTTTACTATTCATCTGATAGAGCATACATTGTTTAGTCTCTCTATGATCGTAACTCCGTTTCGCAAAATTTTGAGTTAAGACCTTATCGTACTGGGGGTGCGATATGTACAATGGTATGTGCTGATTGCCTATAGTTGGTTGTGCTCTTAGATTAGGTTTTTTATGTATAATGTACATGTTCAAATGATTATTGTAACAACTGTTGGCATACATTCAATAAATAAATATTTATATGCAACACTTCTTATAAGTGATTTCTTAAATAAAATAAAACCGTTATAAATTTGTATCAAATTAGACGATGATAGTTCACTTAGTAATGACGTCGAATATTGTGACGAGAGTCGTGGGTTCGATTCCCACAGTGAGATTGAGCTTTCGGTGAAAGAAAATATCGTGAGGAAACCATCGCACAGTGGCCCATCCACTGCCCCATGGCACAGTGGATGGGTACTTTGTACTTATAAGTACGCGGTAAGGTAAAAAAAACAAGAAAAAAATAACTTTATTTTTTATACCAATTGGGCAGACAATCAAGCAGACGGTCCACCTGATGGTAAGTGGTCACCGCCCCCTATGGAAATTTCCAACACTAGGGGCATCGCCAATGCCTTGACGTCCCTAAGATGTGAAGTTGTTAAGTCTCATGTGCCTGTAATTTCACCGGCCCCCTTACCTTACCTTACTAAGCGAAACACTTGCACTACTGCTTCAAGGCGGAAATGGGTAAATTATATCATAGGATTTGTCTTTGACCACAATGTAACATAGTAAGTGATAATGTGGCCGAGAGTGGTAAGTACACAAAGCCTAGGAGAGAACTGGCTCTCAAGTGCAGTCGGAGCACACTGACTGATTTTGAACATGACGGTGGTAGACAGACTGAACCAAAATAGCACCGTGCTATGGTTTTTCGCGATGTTACCTTCACTATATATTTATGAAAATATAATGTTTATACGTAGAAACATGGTCCAAAGAAGATAAAAATTATATAAAAAATTATTTTATAAAAATAATGTAACCTTGCTGAGTTTCTTGCCTGGTCTTCTCAGTTGAAAGCTAACTTCCGAACCGGTTGTAGCTTTAGTGAATTTAAATTTCACCTTCAAAGTGCCTAAACTGAGTTGAAAACCGTTTTTTTTTTGGTTTCGTCGCGGCCTCTGTGCTCTGTCTCTTTCGCTTACTACGCAATCACGAGAAAGGCGAGATCTCCGAGGCCTCCGTGCGGTGGCTCGCCGACGAAGCTTGTATTAGCTGAATAAGTGGGCTGATTGTAGGAGTCGAATCTACGTCTCTCGTCACGCCATTCGAACATCAACACATAAGAACCCTAGTACATACTGGTGTAATATATTACCTACATCTTTAATTTTCATAACAGCTTTGTTTCCATAAACGAAACATGATTTCATAATTAAAGTTTTTGTTCAGTTGAATATTAAAAAGGCTATTTAGCTTGGATGGATAATTATTTTGTTTTTATAAAGTAATTAATGAGGAGATTTCCAGTAGGCAGGTCATTATTGGTTCCAAATCGTTGGCCAGATGGGCGAAATACTTTTGGAAGCACGATATAGACTACCAGACGTCATAGATGTCTGACGTAAATTGTTTTAATTTGATCCAACCATTAAGAATATTACAACTGCAATGGTTGGATTCGTTATTCGGAATATTAATTCATTCTAGTGCTGATTTAAAATAAAATAATCTCACTTGAATATAAAATTGGTAAGTATCGGAGAAAATATAGTTTTACTCTATACGGTGACAATTTTATTTGCCTTGATGGTGCTATTAGTATTTAGAAACAATATTTAAAAAATATATCTATATATATATACTCGTATATAAAGGAATCCCTATTTCCCTTGGACACGGTTCCCTTGGTCACTGCATCACGCATAGACGGCTAGACTGATTTCGCAAATTCTTTCTTTATTGTCAAGAGATGGTTGTTATGAACGAAAAAATTAAGAAAGTTTCGGGGAAAATTAGAAAATTTCAGTGAAAATAACGACCATATTAACTATTCTGAAATGAAATGAAATATTTTATTCAAATAGGCCTTCACAGGCACTTATGAATGGTCAGACTCTAACACCGGTTCGGAAGGAGAAGAGCTGGCAATAAGCTCAGCAATTACTCTTTTCAAAATAAGATTTTTTACATAAAGATGTGTCCTGCTGGAGCGAACGCTAAAGCGCTAGTCTTGTCGTCATTAAAATAATCATTTGTGTTGTAGAAAGCCTTTTGTACTAAAACAGTCTTAATTCTTTCCTTCATCATCATCATCAGCCTATCTCCGTCCACTGCTGGACATAGGCCTCACCTATAATTATAATTCTTTCCTTAAATTTTTGTAAAGGCAAATTTAAAATTTCAGCAGGGATTTTATTATAGATGCGTGCACTAAGTCCTAAAAATGAGCCTTGCACTTTTTGCAGTGTATATGCAGAAATGACAAGTTTATCCTTATTTCTAGTATTGATGGAGTGCATATCACTCTTTTTGACATAAAGACTAATATTTTGATGTACAAATATTATGCTTGCATAAATATACTGCGATGCAAAGAACAATTGTCTTGTAAATAATAAAATTGTGGCATTTCACTTTCTGGATAAAAAATCGGTTGGCTGGCAACATTGCATTTTGGAGAACATCTACGTAATCCAATTCCGACGCACGTGGTGGCAAACAGCTCAGCTTCCCAACACCATCAGGAGTCATCCAACCATAAATGTTTACAGTAATTTGTAATACAATTATTTCTAGACATCAAAATAAATATGACAATAATACTTCACAGACAGATATTTTTTTATTCTTCAGTGAAAACGAAATCTTTTTTTCTGACAAAATATTGAAATGGTTTCCATTTCATAAAAGAAAATGAAGATTATTTGTTGAAGATAATAGCCTATCAACAAAGCTTTTAATGCTGGTGCTTCCCGAATGGTCCCATTTCAATTGGTCCATTTCTGACAATGGCACCCCTGAGAAAACCATATAAGTATGTGTGTGACAAATGAACGAGTAACTCAATATCACGCCAACCGATTTGGATTTATAAAAGGGTAGACAAAGGGTAAATAAACAAAAAATTTTATAAAAGAAAAAACCGACTTCACAAAAATAAACTATTCCAAAACAAACTAATACGCACTAAAAAGAAAAAAATTAAATGCATTATTAGACTACTTAAAACTCAATCAAATTATTACGATAATATAATGTAGTTACAATTATTGTTATTTTTGGAGGCGGTGTCAGCCTAGGAAACACTACAATATATAAGCAATAATAATACGAGAATACATTAATAACTAAACACATTTAACAGCTCCCCTCCCGCCGCGGCTCCGCTCTCGCCTCTCGCCTGGTAAAGTCGCGCGTGCGACACAAGCACATTTCACCTATAACTATATATGTACAGTCAAAACCGTTTATAACGACATCGAAGGGACTACTCATATTTGGTCGTAAAAACCGATAGTCGTAACAACCGATGACGTACCTAATTCTCATTATTAAATGTGTGATTGATATACTCATCTATAAAATAAAACTACATTTTATTTTTTTCACATGGAAATTATAATAAAAAGACATTACGTGCATATAATTATCATTTTTCTACATTAACAAAATCTGTTATTTTAGTTTGTTTGAAACACTTCTGTAGCACGTACGCACTTTGTAGTTTACGCTGAATTTTAATTAAAGTATTGTCATAATTTCCCTGCATGTCAAACTCTTCATTAAAAAGAACAATTTTTCGTAATACATTGACAGCATTGAGACCATCATACAAAGTTGCCACGGTAAATTGTTCTTCAGTCTCTTCCTGTTCGTCATTTTCCTCTTGAACTGCTTGAACAATATCTTCTTCCGTAGCTGGTGCACAAATTGCAATAGAGTTATCCACATCAATAAACTCTTCTGCTTCAGTAGTAGATAAAGCAGGTCTTAAATTTTGGGCTAATTGAGCCAAAGAAATATTGTCCTCTTCATCATCATCAGTCACATCATCTGAGGATATTGTCAAGAGGTGTTTGAAACCTGCATGTCTAAAGCAGTTCGCAATAGTTTTTGGTGAAACTTTTTCCCATGCTTCCGATATCATCAAGATGGCATCAAGAACCGTAAAACTTTTCTGGTCGTTACTGTCAAGGTTTTGAATTAACTTCAACACTTGCACTCTTCTATAATGAGATTTTAAACATCTTATTACACCTTGGTCCATTGGTTGCAGTACAGATGTAACATTTGGTGGTAAAAACACAAGTTTAATGCACTTCAAATTAGTAACAGCCGTATGAGCAGGACAGTTATCAACTAAAAGTAGAATTTTCTTATTGTGTGCTTTTAATTCAGCGTCCCAGTTTCGCAACCATCTTTCAAAAATTTCCGATGTCATCCATGATTTCATATTGTTTTCATACGTTACCGGCAGTGAGCGTATGTTTTTAAAACATCTTGGTTTCTTAGATTTGCCTATAACTAAAAGCTTCCTTTTACAGGATCCTGTCATATTTGCTGCAACCATGATCGTCAGTCTCGTCTTAGATAATTTCCCGCCAGAACAATTCTCTCCTTTGAACTTTAAAGTCCTGTCTGGTGTCATATTATAAAAAAGTCCCGTTTCGTCAGCGTTAAAAATGTCATCTGGTCCGTAGTCTTCGTATAACGCAGGCCACTTTAGCGACATCCATTCTTCTACTACACCACTATCAACACTGGCAGCTTCACCACTCATTTTTCCGCCGATGATACTGTGCCTAGCTCGGAAACGTTGAATCCAACTGGACGAGCAAACGAAATTTTCACCAAAACGCTGAGCAAAATCGTTTGCTTTTTGTTGAAGAATTGGTCCATTTATTGGCACATTATTTGTCCTTTGATATTTAAACCACTTTAGCAAAGCTTCCTCAATCTTCGTATGCTTCGTTGTTCTTGCTCGTTTCATTTTCAATAAATTGTTCTCAAAAAGTGTTTGAATTTTTTCTCTCTTTTTCCAAATGGTTGAAATTGTCGAGTGTGATACACCATATTCCGCGGCCAAGTCTTTGTTCGGAATTCCACTTTCAAGCTTTGATATAATACGCGATTTTTCTTCTATAGTAATTTGTTTTCTTTTTCTTTGCGACATGTTAAAAGTTTCACGAATAACTCAACAATATGTTTTGGTGCGTCTTGTGTTCGGATAAGTCACAAACTGACTGAAAAGAAATGAGAAAGCAGGCTTTGGGTTTTGATTATACTGCATACACGTGTACCTATTTTGTTTCTGAGATATACAATAGACCCTAAACTCGAGTTGTTTTTGTTTACTTTTGCGATCTTAATGACTTTAGTGTACCAGATGTGGGGAGATGATACTGCCCTCACCTATTCAAATGTTTACAATACGGCTGGTCGTTCTAACAGATATAATTCTCCGAAAATATCAGTTAAATGAAGTCGCTTAAAGAGATATGTTGTAATAAGTGATGTCGTAAAAAGCGGTGTTTTTTATAAGGCGGTCTAATAGAATTCAGCCGGGACCTTTGATTTTGGTCAATATAACCGGTATGTTGTTCTAAACGATGTCGTCGTAAACGGTTTTGACTGTAGTTACAAGCCTACGTTGGCTGACACCGCCTCCAAAAATAACAATAACAGTAACTGCATTATATTATCGTTAAAATTTGATTGACTTTTAAGTAGTCTAATAATGCAATTATTTTTTTCTTTTCAGTGCGTTTTAGTTTGTTTTGGAATAGTTTCTTTTTATGAAGTCGGTTTCTTTTTGTTAAAATTTTTTTAGAAATAAAACCATCCTTAACGTTTTTTCGTTACACTGGATGTGCTGTCAAAATTTGTAGACCACTTACTTGGCCGACCGTACATCAATGACTTGTGTTTTTATACATCATTTAAATTATGAACTATATTTTTAATTTTCATCTTTTAAAAGCAAAGATGAAAGAAACATGTACTGTAATTACGAACAGTCAGGAAATTATCACAAACTTACTTGACACTTTACTACAATTTTTTCGTGCTTATTTGTTCAATATACCAAGTTTCAGGTTTAGGTGAACTATACAAGCCTTAAGAATATAACCCACATAGTTATTGGTAATCAAATTATAAAGACCTTAAGAAAATAACTACAATTTAAAATATTATCATAAAATAATTATAAATTATGCAATGACTCCAGGCAAGGGAACTTCTCAACGGTTAATAGAATACAGAATGGTTACAGCCCGTTTAAATTTTTTTTCTCTAGGATTTTCTTGATAGAATTTTTGAATTCTATATATTTTTTTTTCACTTTCATAAACTTTTTTTAAATATCTTTATAACAACCATAAACGTATCTATAACAGGAAATTATTAATTGCCATACATTTTCAAACCCACACCGTAATAGTTAGGTATATTACCAACTTCTATTCTATTTTTAAATGGATTTAAAAATAAAGACCGTTTACAAACCTGTTATCACATTATTAAAAAACAATCTAAAATTCAAAACTTATAAACAAGGCAAATTTCTGCCACTTTTCAACACAGTCAAAATCATAACGGATTTGTTGACTTTCTGTTCAATTTCTGCTGGTGTCCGGGTATTTCAGGCCAGTTGGCTTGGTGGTTAGTGACTCTGACTGCCAAGCTGAAGGTCGCAGGTTCGATTCCCACCCATGACAAACATTTGTGTGCATGAACATGTATGTGTTTAGAAAAAAAATGGTAGGTATATGTAGTATAACAGTTATCTGGTTTCCATAGTACAAGCTCTGCTTAGTTTGGGATAAGATGGCCGTGTGTAAAGAATGTCCCTGGATATTTATTTATTTATATCGGTATTCTGTAATATTTGAATACAATGTAATGTAGATTTAAGTAAAAATTAACCAGTTTTTAATCAATTTTATCGGAGCGACTAAGTGTACACCCTAAAATTTTTAAGAACAGTGGCAAATCAAACAAAATGACGGGCATAGTCGTCAACCCTGGTTGGTTGGCTAAATGGAGTTCAATCTCCTTACTTACTTAAGCACTCAAGGAACACTAGCAGTGTAGGAAATGCAACAAACTATATGGGCATACAGCAAATAAGCACAAACATTTTATTACAGTGCAGCAGTAGAAATAAATATCAAAAAAAAATATTATGTAACATTTTTACAAATTGACAATTATTTTTAAATCGACTTACTCGAGTTAACGTGAAAAGTTTAGTTATAACATCAATCGACATTGTCAAAAAATAAGTCACCATAAAAGTTCTCAATCGGGCGAAACAAACGTTCTTACATTTATTAGATTAAGTGTAACGTATTTGTAAATTATTATAATAGTTGGGCGGGTAGTATTAAGTAACTCGAGAGTAAATCAGTCTGTCGCTTAGCCTCGCCTTTCATTGACGTTTCAAAATATATTATATATTTCGTAAAAATTTAAATTAAACCCTTAAAAGAATAAACTAATATCCTATTCTGTGTCATGTCCAAACTTGTGACTCCACAATCAAATTCAATGCAGGAACAAGCATGTTTTAAAGCTATTTATCTAAAAACGTTGCAGTGGAAACTTACCTAACGTCGAATCGAATACACGATCAATTCTAAAAATACTTATAAATGTTGTTTATCAAACGGTGAATCTATATTTAGCAGCTTCTCGAATAAAACTGCCCATATCTTTAAAAATATAAATAATCACGACCAGTTTATTTACAATACTAAGGTTAGTGATACTCTTGGGTTACTCAGTTGGTTGTATGTTGTTGTAATGTGTAATCCACTTAATCATTCGGTGCGATACCGTTGAAATCTAAATGGCCTTTTTTGACAGTTAAGAATGTCATAGGAAAATCATCGTTATTTTATTTAAAATAAGGTTCATATATTGATCCACTGGTTAATTGTATGGTGATGGTGTTGGAACTTATCATGATGTTATAGGGTTAATTTTTCTATAACACTTTAAGTTGTCAAATAGGCCCTGTAGATCTCAACAAGTGTACTTATTCTTATAATTCTGCAATAGTGCTCTTTTCTGAATTGTTTTTTTTTGTATCTTTAGTGTGTTCTACCAAGAGTTTTCACTGCCCAAGGATGGAATTTTATAAAAATATAGTTGTTCCCGGCATGCGTTGATATGCGGCTTTTTTGTATCAGAAACCTTCGCAGGCGTATGTAGAACAGATCATTAAAGTTTTATCGCTATCGGATGAAGGAATAGGGTACATACATACAAACATTCATTATTATATACATATTCTTCACATATATTATATATATTTTCAGATTTTCAGCTATAAATACTTCAATCGCGATACTCTTGCTGTTTAAATTTTTTAAATACCGTCATACCTTCAAAGCCCATGGTCAAATTTTATAAATATTTATAAGAGATCAACCTAATGGTTTAACCCTTAGGAAAAAAATAGATAAGACGGAAATAAGGAGATAAATAAATTACATCGAATTTTAACGTCTAATTATATTATTGGAATTATACAATGTGTTTTTTTTTTAATATCCTAACAACGAAAAAAGGTCGAAAGAAGATCGACGATGGAGAGTTATATATATATAAGAGAATAAAACATGAAATTTTATAAAACATGCAAGTTTACCTTGAACCAACGATTTTTTTTAATAGTTAAGTGATTTTGGGCTAGGTTAGTTTAGGTTTCTGTTCCATATAGTTATTTTTAGTAGCTAGACATTAAAAAAAAACTACAAACTTTCTTATCACACATAGTTGACTTAAAAATAAATCTGATCAATTTTTGAAAACACACATCGTATATGTTTTGAGTCGGATTAATGTGATTTAGTAAATTCTTGTTTCATTTCACAATAACAAATCTTGTAGCTTATGTTATTTGTAAATATTTTGACGAATTTGGTATATAAATAAATAAATATCCTGGGACATTCTTTACACACGGTCATCTGATCCCAAACTAAGCAGAGCTTGTACTATGGAAACCAGATAACTGATATACTACATATAATACTTTTTTTTTCTAAATACATATTAATATAGATATTTACACCCAGACACAGAACAAACAGACATGTTCATGCACACAAATGTTTGTCCTGGGTGGGAATCGAACCCGCAACCTTCGGTTCGGTAGTCAGAGCGCTAACCACCAAGCTAACTGGCCTGTCCGATATATATGTCGCAATAATAATAAGTTATCTACTAAATTTAATGTATTCATTATTGTACTTCTGTCAATAAAGTTTATAATCCTGCATAAAAAATATCCCTTCTTGCGAACTGTGACCCAGCTAAAAGAAAACAAACATCACATAATGTTATAATATGAATGGATCGATCTTATTGCTTTAGCAGTGGTTCCCAAAGTGGTCTTTATTTAGTTCAGAGGTCAATGCCGACCTGCAAAGGGTCTCAGTCAGCCAAAAAGAAATTGAGTCTATGAGAAGTAAATGGGGTTTTATTGCAACTAACACAAACAGAATAGATTGGATATACAGTCAGTAACAAAAGTAGCTAGACAGATCGAAATTTACAAAATACCTGTTGCTATCCATTATCATCACCTGTCCACCCCGTCATTTGGGGTAGGCGCAATACTTCCTGTTACAAGAGATTTATCTGCCTGACTCCCACCTCTTTAGAAATTAATAATTAAAAAATATATATATAACAAAGGAATGGTTTTGTGGACCACTTGATGAAAGGTGTAAGATCTCTTGGTTTCGGTTATTTCTTTAGAGGCTGTCTCGATGTGACAGAGGACGATAGCGGTGTCATCTGGCATACAGCCTATGGAATAACTCTGTGATAATTTTGCTTAAATTACGGCTCATTTTCCGTAGGCTCTTATAATGCGGAAACATATATACATATATACAAATATGTAAATTAGCTCATTGTTGCATTAAAATGATATTAAAAATAACATAGTGATATAAAATAATTTAAATTTATTTCTTATAAATAGACGATATTCATACCTTTAAGGTATCAAAGTAACTTATTCAAATTTGTTGATGGCCTCTGATTATCTGGTTTAGGACATATTTTCTGGCAACATATTAAGAACGCGTATTATGACGAATGTCCGAGATTTTACTAACCACGTGGGCTGGCGTACTTTGTTAAACTGATTTCTTAATTTAACTAATTTTATTTAAATTAATTCCTTGACGCAGTACCCGAAAGTAGATAAATAATCTCGAACAGAAGTTTTAACTAAACTTGAATTTAAATTAATTGAAACCTGTTAGAGTTTATAAGATTATTTCAAACACCGCAGAGATCTCTGGAAAAAAACTAAGTTAACGAAAACACCATACTACCCACTGGTTGCGGTAGTGGTATTAGTAATAGTAGCCTATTTTCTAAAACTATTTGACCTGGAAAGTAGAAAATCGTACCTACTTATAAACGAGCACTGGAGTCAGTTGGTGTGAGAGTTAATTACCCTGACTTCTTCATCCCTGGTCATGATTCGATTCTAGTCCATTAAGGTATTTGTATTTGGTAATTGGACAGGGGAACAAAAAAAAATCAAAATTTTGGAGTCAGGAATCAGATATTGGAAATGTCAAATGGGCCAATTTATAAGTTTAATATAACATCTCAAATTACCTGTAGCAAACCAATAATGATATGCTATTTAGATAAACAACTATTCAGGGGTCATTGGCTATATAACTTTTAATATAGAAAATCATTTATTAGTCGGCGCGGTCGGTTGTTTTGCTACATTTGAATAAATAAATAAAATCCAGAGACATTCTTTGCACACAATTATCTGCTACCAAACGAGCCTACGCAATGGAAATCTGATAACTGATATGTATTATTCAAAATGTGTATACAAATTTTGGAATATCCACTTTTATATATTCCTACAAGATATCAAAGGTTTCCGACAATATGCCAAAATACGTCTTTACATTAGATATTACACACACAGACATAGAACAAACACTCATGTTTGTTTATGCATTAAAATGAATTAAGTTTACTGAATATCGCTTTATAAAAAATATACATAATTAATTGCACTCACGGGGGAATAGAATATTGATTATTATTTATGTTAATGTCATGATTAGAACGCGAAAGTAAAGAGAGGTCCGAATAAGCAAACACCGTATTAGGTTATGTTAAATTTTGTCGGGAAATTCAAAAGACGGATATCCCTATCAGCCCCACAAATCCTCTTTATCACATCACCTGGCCACTTATCCAGTCTTGGTCTTGTACTCTCGTTTGCCCTCGACCACCCATGAACTGCCCAGGCTTCTTCGCGTCTATCATGGCCTCCAGTCTAGAACTGTTATGATCCATCTTCTCTCATTTTGCCTCACCTAATCTCCTACCCCCACCCAACCTCGCGAACTAGTTACGAATATTAATAAGACAAATATTATTTATAATATTAATAGAGCTTGCACTCAAACCGCATATTGTACTACATATGTAAATAATAATCATATCTGGTAAGTAAGTAGGTACAACCATACCAATAAAGTTTAAGTAGGACTAATAAACCTCTTGGACCGGTTGTTTCAAAACATGTTTAGAAAACACGTTCATGTAATGAGAAACTGATCTATGAAACTTTTACCTAATTTAATATAATGGCTTAATGATTTTTTTTATCTGAAAATTCCACCACTATTCGCAATTTTAGTATCGCAACCATCTAGTGGCTTGTTTATGACGACTCTAGTGCCGTGGATGTCTCTGAGTCGCTGAGCTATGGCTCAAACTAATTGTAGCTTCGTCTAACTAGATTTTTAATGTGTTTTTATTATTCGTATACAGCTTGCATTAGTAATAAAAAAGAAACCACATCCATTTAATTTAAAACAGTGTACATTATTAATGATTTAAGTAGGTCATATAAGTGAGTTTATGCTGAGAGACGGGCAATGCTGTTCGTGCGGTGTCTGTGCGTGCAGTGCTGGCAATGTAGATCAGCAATGTTGGAAAAGGGACATTTCTGGATCTGACCTGCATCACCACAGTGAAGTGTACGTAACTCTTATACTTATTCATCCGCATTGAGCATACTTACGATTCAAAATCCGCTCTGCCCTACGGTAAACTTTCATCCAAGAGGGAAGTGCGTCGCCTGCGATTCAAAAATATCATATAGGAATTAAGTAGGTATAATAAAACTGTGATCAATATATGGGCCTATTATTAAGGTTGTTTATTATGCTATAACTGGGTACATTTCCATGAGGATTACGTCATTTGACCTGTCTAGTAGCTTTCAGAATTTAAACTTAAAAAACAAGCCCAGTGCGAGTCTTCGCGCACAAAAGGTTTCTTAGAGTGATAGTAACCAATAATAATAATTAATAGTAATAATTCCATGTACTTGAAAATGTAAAAAAAAAAACACGTAATATAAAAATCAGGAAAACTGAAATCGTGATCATTGTTTATATTGTCGTTTTTAGGGTTTATAAAATGACCGCTGCCACTCATTCTTCTATGCTCTTATGTATTCTTTGTGGGCATTAAAAAAATCATGTAAAGGTTAGTCGTGAAAAACAACAAAATCGAAATCTGATCCTTTACTTCAACAGACTTAGTCCCTGCGGCTCATGTCACCTCACTCATCGGAAGGGAGTACATTACCTCCTAAACAATGCGTTTAAATTAATAAGCGTAAGCCAAAAATTATACAATTTACTTTAAAATATTTTTTTTTGTGACCATGAAATGGTAATATAAAAACTTTCATGTTTCTCTAGGTATAAAAATAGATTTGGTGAATACTTCAACTTATACCTAAACTAGTTCAAAACATACAGACCGAAGAAAATATACAGAGGGACAGAAAAACAGATAGATTGATGGTTAGATGTCAGCAATGCTGGTGTTGCCGTAATATGGTGCCCAAATGGACCTGCCAAACGGTAGTACGGAACTCATTTAAATAATGCAGAGATAAAAAAGAAAAAAAATGGCAGAATCTCATGTAACTGGAACTAATAGAACAATATACCCTTGAACGAATGGTTAATTTGGTTTGGATTAATAATGGTTCATAATATCATCACTTGATCAGAACTTTACAGGTCAAACTCATTATAAGTTTGCAACTTACAAAATAAACGACCTGCTATATAGCATTTATTTTTTAGGTTATAAGGGGATGGATTGCTTTAGTCAGGAAGGTACATTATTTTAAGTGAGGATCGTGTAGGTATCAGTAGTTTAAGAGAAGTTTTAGATTAATTAGTAAAAAATATCGTACATGCCCGTTGCCCACAGTAGGTGTGTTTAAATTTTCTTTATTCACGCAGACTCGTTCTGATTTTAATATGTCTAGATAACTCTCTATCCGTATTTTATTTTGTCAGGTATAATGTCAAATATATTGAGGATACTTGTCAAGGTGGATTACTCGGTAAGTATGGCTTTTGATGCTTATGTTATGATAGATCAGTAACTTTAAATTTGACCTTCACAAGTGCCTTCCGAGGGCCTAAACTGAGTTAATGGTTTTGAATTTTGAATTACATTTCTAGTCGGTCCAGTAAAAATTCTACTATTTAACAAAGAAATCGATTTGAAAAATAATTCATGAATGGTAATATTATTCCATTTATATAAAATAGTCAATAATCGCCATGCTCACGTGCATGCGTGAGAAAATCACAGTTTTTTTTTCATAACAAAATTTTATGGATTTTTTTTTACATTTTTAGCCTGCGCATAATTTTTATTAAGGGCTAACTTAGGGCTGTAAGCCAAAATAAATATTCGTCCCCGATCCCAAATCGTTGGTTAATGTAAAAAATCTACTCTAATGCAAGAATTTGGGTCTTTTGTGTTTGAATTATGTATATGTAAGTATTTAATATGCAACGCCAGCTTGACTGGAAGAAATTGCTTCAGCAAAAATCGTCTGAAAATACTTTTTTTTTATTTTCTTTTTAAGTTGTGTGAACAATAAAGTAGGTATATTTGTATTGTATTGATTATTTTACCCCCACAATTTTGTAATAAATGTTTCTCCACTAAACTATGGCTAAATCGTATAGAATAAAATTATTATTTTATTTATTTTTTATCCGGTTATGCGAACGTCACAAAGTAGCAGTAACAAGTCTCACGTGAGATTAAGTTGCGGGGAGGAGGTAGAGCAAAACTTCACGTCATCTCACCAAGGGGAGAGGGGGGTTGAAAATCACTTCACATAATTAATGGAGGTTCGCGATGGTAATGTGGTCAAACACTATTAGGTTTCTTCTCTTCTCCTAGATAGAGATCGATTTTCTAATTTATAATTATTATTGTAAATGCGAAAATGAGTAATTTTATTTTTGTTACAGACCTCTCAGACCTATGACATTGAAAGGGATATTTTGTACCTCGGGAAATCATTATTAAGGGTATGGGTAGGAAGCAAGTTGACTATAAATATTCATTCAGGTAAGCCTGTAAACGACCGGTTTATTTTGCGAGTTTTGTATAATAATTAGAATTTCCTGTGCTATGTAACGTTGATAATCGTTTTGATTATAAAATACACGTCGGTTGGGATCACGTTTTGACGTTATGTTATTCAATGGGCATATAAATACCTTAAAACAAGTTCGTCGATTATTTCCCTAGAGATTTGTGACTAGTATTCCGTAGTTTCGTTAGATATATGGTATTAAAGCCTTTAGTATGTGGAGATTTCTAAATACAGTCTATGATGTTATAAATGCAAATGAGTAGTTATTTATTAGTAAGTTACTACTTTGCCACAAATGGAAATAAAATGTTTTCCTGTTTATATAAGATCGTCTCACGACAATATATTTCTTTCAGATTTCAGCGCTCGCTTTTCAGACAGCATTTTCAATGACTTGACTTAATTTCCTACTTTCATAGAAACATACAAGCAATTTCTACAAAACAGCCAAATTTCAAGTTGATAAATCTTGTAGTTGCTACCAAAAATACCATGACATACAGATAGACAACGAAATCTCCCCTTAATGTTCATTATGGATAATATGAACCATCATATTATCATGTCAGCCCAGGGATGTCCACTGCAGAACATAGGCCTCCCCTTTGGATTTCTACCTCGAACGGTCATTAGGCACCTGTCGCGAACTACGTCGCGTAATGTACAATAAATTGTAAATAACAAAAACGTCAAACCTTGTTAATATTAAAGACTGGCAACCCTAAAAGCCCTGTCACCGGCTTTGCCGCCACTGCTACCCACGAAACTTAAAAACTGCACGTTTCATCAATAAAATTCATAAAGTGTGAACAAAGCAAATAACTAACTATCCAGGCAGAGATTTAGAGATGTGAGTGGGATGTGGCAACCTGGGTGCGCGTGTTGCGGGAGGCCTAGGTGAGCACTTTAGATTTAGTTGATTGTAATACCAAGTACCTAGTTGACATTCGAGCGTGCGGTTCAGAAACTGTGTACTTACAGTTGTTATTACTTGTTATAGTGGGATATGGCTTCTTCCCTTGCTGGGAGTAGTACAGACGTGATCGTTGGATGATGCTCAGAGACTCAGCTATTCATGTTACTAAGACACAGACAGACATTAGTAAGGAGATGATCTTTGGATCATGCTCCGATGCTCAGCTATTCATGTTATAATACTAAAACTAAGATAGACATTAGTAACGACATCATCGTTGGGTCATGCGCAGATACTCAGCTATTCGTATTGCTCAGACTCAGACAGACATTGGTAAGGAGATGACCGTTGGATCATGCTCGATACTCAGACAGCTATCACTCAGGTGAACTCAGATGGACATGAGAGGAAAGGGGTCGCTATAAGGGGTGGCGGAGGCGACTTAAAAATAGTCCATAAACTATTAACTCAGGCCATTGCTCAGAAGTATCTCAGTATAGTCAAATGAAGGTTATCCCTCAACACAGTTTGCTCTCAGAGAATCACCACTCAGAACTGCTATATGCATATTATTTATCAGTTCAGATATGATGCATCAATTCCGGTATAAAATAAGGAATTGGTGTCTACTGCATCTGCGTTGTTAGAAATATAGATTCTCCAGAAACCAGGCTGGAATTATTTACTATCTACAGGTACATTTACTTACCCTCAAATATCATTAATAATTCCTATATTTATCAGCTATTCGCGAGACCTATTTTACTTATTAGTACAAGTTTGGCGACAGCACCTACATCCAGCGGCTTCCAGTGACTCTGACCCGAAATTATGAATTACTATTATAACTATAGAACGCTGCATTTAAAAAAATACTATTGTCCCGAAGAGGCTGCAAGCAAGTGACAGTTGACGATTCCTGTTAAGAATGATTATCTGTAGCCCAGTATTGGTGATCTGGGGTTCGGTTCTGTAAGGAAAATGACACTAGCTGTCTCTTTCGCTAACTACGCTAATACTACTATACTACCGGCACGCTATGATGGCCGTTTTGACGTTTCAGATTGTCATAGGAAAAGAAACTGTATTGCTTTGGAATAAGGTTGATTTCCATGATCGTACAATTAGCTGTTGGATCAATAGATGCACCTTATGAGTGAAGGAATAAAGGTTATTATTCTTTCTCATTGTTAAACGTCAAAACGGCCATCATAGCGTGCCGGTAGTATAATCACGTGAGAGATAAGCTCTCCGAGGCCTCCGTGAAGCGGCTCGCCGACGAAGTTTGTATTAGCTGAATAAGGGGGCTGCTCGAGAGTCGGCGTCAATACTTACCACAAGCCACGTTGGGATCTAAATCACCTTCGGTGGAATTTAGAACTCAGAAGATTAAGATGTATGGAAATAGCTGCTCTCTGCGCGATGCATCTCTAATTTGTGTGTTTACGTTGTATTGTAGGTAGTGGTTGTATCTGTAGGTCCTACTAATTATTATTATTTTCTAAATTATTATCATGTTATTTATTTTTTGTTTTTGATTGAAAATTATGTTATGTACCTTGTTAATGTTAAATCTAAAAAAATGTAAAATTGATACATAGCATTTATTAAAAGAAATAAAAATGTAATCTGGTTTCTCGCCAGTTCTTTTCAGGCTGGTTTCCGGAGCGGTGTTACTTCAGTATCAATAAAATTGACCTTCAAAGTGCCTAAAGTGAATAAATGGTTTGGAATTTTGAAAATTGCCGCTGCCTTCCTCTTCGCGGAAAATGAGTGTGAACACACGAACAACATATTTTTGAATACGGAGGCAATATAAAATACCACTTTGAAATATTTTAGGTATAATGAATAAAGTCCTAGGTTTATATGACATGCTAGTTGGCTTGGTGGTTAGTGACTCTGACTGCCAAGTCGCAGGTTGCGGGTTTGATTTCCACCCAGGACAAACGTTTGTTCTGTATCTGGGTGTAAATATCTATTATAAGTAAGTATTTAGAAAAATCAAAAAGTAGTATATGTAAGTCAGTTATCTGGTTTCCATAGTTCAAGCTCTGCTTCGTTTGAGATCAGATGGCCGTGTGTAAAAGAATGTCCCGGGATATTTTGTGGACGTGAAGTATGTGTTAACTTTTAAATTATAAATTGCATTAGTAATTGGACAACGCCTTCAACACGTGGCACTCAGTAATCTTCGCTTTAACGCTGTTAAACTGGTTATTATAATTATTCATATATAAATTATAATTGATTATTTATATATTGGAACCGGTTAACTTAGTATGAAAATCAAAAGGATTGTGAATTACAATTACTGCTAATACTTGTGTACTTACGTACTGACTTACTTATCTACAAATAATTATAGGGCTTCAAATATTTCAAATCTGATTTATACAATTTTAAATAGTTTATTAGGCTCACAATACATGTTCTAAAGTAATGATGTCTATGAACCATGAGTAATGGATCAGACCAGATTTTGTAGGTTTAATCTAGTATAAAAATCTATCTAGTAACATATTGAAGGAATCTCTTGACTTTCTAAAACTATTACCATTTGAAATCTTACATATATAGTTAAATCTAACATTAAACTAATCAGGATGCTATGTTTTTCAGTTTAACAAATCAATTTGAAATTTGAGTGTGAATTCAAATTATGAATTATTAAAAAAATATAGTGCATTAGCAAAAGCAACAATGCAAGTGCTAATAGAATTTATTGTTTAAATCTTAGAAATACATCATTCTTCGTAATACCTAACTCAACACAAAAGTGCAAACAATAATCATGACTTTTATTAACATTCTTGTATTACAATTTTAAAGTACTTTATATAAGCGACTTTTTAAAACACTAAAGACACGTATTCAGTTTTCATGACAATAAAACGATATGATATCTTAAGCTAAAATCACGGAGTATCAAATCTGTAGGTGTTTGCCCGTCTTTTAAAATCCTCCTGAGGCCTAAACACTAACATATTTGCTGGTTTGTATGGAAAATTGCACATAGCGCACATTGGTTTTTGGCGCACTCGATACGATGACGATAGATATTCGTGCTTAGGCCTCACTGATCTTTATTTAGAACTTCATAGTCTGAAAACAAAAAGTGGAACCAACACAATTTTCCAACCAGAAGTATTTCTTATTGTCAAAATTATATAATGTAAAATTTGACATATTTATACCCTTCCTTCAACTAAACGTCATTGAAATATCACCAATTAAAATTCTTGTGTTATATAGATTACAATTTTTAGGCAGAACATAGATTAAAATGAATAAAAAGCATACTAAACCCAAATCATCATCATATAGAAAAGCAAGACCTTTAAATTCGTTGAAGGAGCTTAACCAAACCGTCGCTCAAGAGATCTTATTGTCAAAAGTCGATCTACAAACTGTAAAAGAGGAAACAAAAGCGGATTTCGAAGACACACAAGAGAGATTCGCAACTAGCGACGCCTTTAAATCCGAAGTAGAACGATTCATAGAGATTTCCAAATATTTCTCCAGCCCCCTCCGAAAAACAGCTTCCTATATCTGTGAAAATCGACTCGTTTCATATCCAAGTGTGTTCAGAATCGAGTACAATAGAGGGGGGGTCATAACAGAGCACATACAATTCAGTAACCTCACTTTGGAACCCGTGTATGTAAAACTCTTTAAACTTATTCCTGATTTGGAGCAAATAAAATACATAAATTTGACCTTAGCGAGGAGCAAAAGAATACCTCCAGGTCTTTCATTCAATTTAGGCTTTGTATACGACGATGTTAATGAAAAACCTTCGTGCAATTCAAAGATGATATTCGTCGCTTCAAGAAAAACAACAACACCGTGTTACCAAATATGCGAAATTGAATTACAGATAGATGCTCAAAAAGTTCGATTGGTGACCATTTGATTGTTTAATTTTTTTAAATATTTTGTAATGTAAATTGACGATAAGGTTGTATAATTGTACTTGTTTTCATAATTGTTCTGTTGTTTACAGAGTAAAGTTATTGGTACAATAAATTATTGGAAGCTACTTAAAATTGTTTTAAAATATTATGTAATATTTCAGAGTAGTAGAGCTCTTAATGCAGAGTTCGTTCGGAGAAGTACTACCACCTTACCCATTTCTACCGTGAAGTAATAGTGCACTTGTATTACTGTATTTCGGTTAGAAAGGCAAGGGGGCCGGTGAAATTACAAGCACATGAGATTTAACAACTTCACGCCTCAGGGTCGACAACGCATTGGCGATGCCCCTAGTGTTGCAAATGTCCATAGGCGGCGGTGACCACTTACCATCAGGTGGACCGTCTGCTTGTTTGTCGGCCCAAGTGGTATAAAAAAGAAACAAAAATTGTAAGAAATACATATTTATGAACTGTGATTATTCAAAGATATTTGTTCCTAATATTAATAACTTATAACCTAGCTGGATACTCTTAAGCTAGTTTTGTAAATTGTATTTCACCTTTATAATAATAATAATATTTATTTATTTCTTTCACAAAGGTTGCTTAATAACTAGATGGAACAGAAATAATAATACACTTTCCAAATATAATATCCTTTGTGAGAGACTGGTGTCTGTACTAGGAACTTGCCTGTATTACGGACCAGGCTCTCCCCTGTGACTAATACTGTTTTATGTGACAAACATTTTATTAGTTATTTAAACCGTTAATATATTAACAATATTTTATAAAAATAGGCAAATAGACCTTTAAATAGTTACATTGAGATTGTTGACTTTGAATAGACTAACGCCGCCATCGTGCCCTAGTTAAGAGTTCAAGATTGCAAGGAAAACCAGTAGTTGCATGCATATAATTTAGATGCAATATTGTTGCTTATTACCACTGGAAAATAACCCATCTATTAAAGTCAATGCACCTACCTGCGTCGTTTGACGAGGTACATGCGTAATTCGATACTCTAGCTAGATTGCTGGAATATGAGATAGTTAAGTATTGTTTGATGTAAACAATTCTTTTAAGTCAGACAGGAAAAAAATTGCCGTGCTCTATTAAAAATGATATTTATTTTTTATTCTGAGAAATTCTCTATATCTGATCTCAAACTAAGCAGACCTTGGACTACGGAAAGTACATAATGTTCTATGGAAATCAGATAACTGATATACCTACTACATAAACTAGACTTTTATATTTTTAAATGCATACCTACATAAATAGATATTTATATCCAACAATATTTTAATGCCTCAAATCTAATAATAATTTTAGTACCTATATTTAGATCTAATTCAAAATCTTACCTACAAATACAAAATTATGATTTGTTTCTGTAACCTGTATTATTTTATTAGGCCCCTAGAACCCACTGTAAATTTTTTTGCTATTTCTATTCGGAATATGAACGTATAAGTGCACGCACGGCCTATGGGTGCACAGTACAATATTTTATACCCTTTTTTAAGGTATTGAATAATTATATAATGTATAAAAGGTATAATATCAATAATCTAGTTTTTATAGTTAAAAATTCTGCTTAAGTTGAGATCAGATAAGTAATATTAGTTACTTATTTTAGTAACCAATAATATCATAAAATCGTAATAGCAACATTATAATACTAGCTACTTCCTTTGGCTTTGCCCGCTTTCAATTCTGGTTATAAACCTTCCTCTTGAATTATTTTATCTATTGCTGAAAACTGCATACAATCCGTTGCATAGTTTACGATTCTAGGACACACAGACAAACATTAATTTTTATATATCTACAATAGATTGGTGCAATAACAACAACTAACGCCACCTATTGATAAGCCTAGAAACTTTTAGAATTCATACTAAAATGTACAATATACAGGTTCTAAACAAGATAGAAGACTTTGTCTGTTCACAGTGTTTTATGCGAAGTAGTACAAAGTTAGAAACATAGATGGCGCTATATTAGCTCCTAATAAAATTTGAGCTTTTCGTTTTACTGGCAGCCACTGTGCTCTTGAAAGTTGTAAGGCGCTATCTATTGATATGTACAAACTTAGGTAATACCATAGATATACTTTAGGACCTAGATATTTATTACGAGCAATCCTTACAGATAAAATATTTATATCTTAGGTATTTTGTATTGCCAGAGTCCCTTTCGATGTTTCTAGTTTTAACTAAGTATGTACTATTATATTAAATTAGTCGAATGTTAGCTCAAAACTACTGATCATATCGGGATATCCCGATGATGGTGCGTCAAAGGAAACCTATTTTCCTTATATATATAAATTAAATAAATAATAGATCTACGAATGAATGAGGGAAGTTTAACATTTCCATATTATAGGTAAACATGAAGAGAAAAAATAACCCGGTGTTCTAAAAACATCTTACAAAAGTAAAAATGTGATTATAAAGGTCATTGTCCCCATAATAAGTATCGTAGTGTGTAACAGGTTAATTAGCGGAAATATTCGCGTTGCGTTGGCGTGTTTTGGTCAGGAGTCGGTGGTACCGTTACTTCTATGTAGGACACACGACTCAATGCCATCGGTGCCGTGAAAGAATCATGTGGACAATCCTTAAGCTGCTGGCTTTAGTATAGATACCTACACACCTTATTACATCGCCTCCTCTTAGAAACGGTGTAGCGCGTGTTGAGCCAAGAGATATTCAATTTTTTTAAATAAGCTCTTCTGTTTTGGTAACAGTGCCCTTAAGAAAGTCAAAGTTACTGATGCTACCACCAGTTTGGAAGTCGGCCTTCACCTGAGAAGAACTGGCAAAACACTCAACAAAGTAACAAGAACATAATTTTTTAAATCTGACTATTAGACATTTTTCAAATTTCTTATTTCCAGAACCTCCTTCTGAAATATTATAAATCAATAAAAATATAATTACCTAAGCAAACATGTGAATAGTTTGATTATTTATTTAAAAAAGTTACAATAGATTTCAACAACTAACATTTAAAAATACAAAATCGCCAATTAAATGAAGATATAGGTAAACAACATTGACAAAAGTTGTATATTGGCTACAAGATTGGTTTTAAGAACAAAACACGTTAGATAGGTACTATTTCTTAAGGGAACTTAGTTCTTTGTTGACATCATCTTTTTTTGTATGGACTGGATATTTCAGAGATCAGATGTTAGACTTTACACCCTATAAGTAAGGAGGAACTTGAGTTTTAAGTTGTTTGATGTCAATCAATTATCCTTAATATAATCTTTCTTAAATATCTTACTCATATTAATAATGTGAATTTTTGGAATTTCGTGACTCAATCATGCATAAACAGCAATCGAATTTTGATGCAACTTGGCCCACATAAATAATATATTATGGATTTTCCTGGGACGCAAGATGGACGGAAGGAAAATGCAAGAATATCTTATCTCTTATTTCTTTCATCATGTTATTGAATTCTATTTTGGATTTGGTCCATACCTCTAAACATAGATCATACCTATTTAATTTGGTCGGGTATCTATTAAATTATAATCCATCATTAAAAATATATTGACAATTCAATGTAATTGATGCTTACTTGTTTACAAATAGAATGACGTATGTTATTGCCCTACAAAATTACATAGGACATTTTACGTAATACATACATAAATGCACTTATATTTATGCTAATTTTAAGGTCAGGTTTGTTCTTTTTCTTTACTCGATGATATTTGGTCCGGCCATTCTGTCTTACGGTGTAAACAAGACATGCATGCTAAAGAAATATAAGAAAAGTTATATAAACATGTTTTCACTAAGTGGGTTTTGCCAGTTCTTTGAAAAATAGGTATTGAAATAAATTAATAGTGAAATATAAATTTTTAAACAAGCTTTTTCTTCTTTTTCATGATCAACATTAAGGAGTCCCCTCGTTAGGAGCCAATCCTGGGCGCAGCAGCCAGATATCCAATCTAAATAAAATGAGTTTACAAAATTCTATATATATGTTGGTGATCGTGAAGGAGTTTCTTCGTCTGGAGCCAATCCTGGACAAAGAATCAGGTCATGCCTACCATAAAAATGTATTGTACCAACATGTCATATATCAAATCCATAGGATAAGAGGAAGTTGTTCAAATTCAGCTTGCAGGAGTTGACCTTTAACATACTAAAAACATATTGCAAGATAAATAAAAGCAGGAACGTAATATGTAAATTTGGTGTTTATATTAAATGATTTGATAACATAAAAAACGTTTATAAGCAACTAGCTGTCCCCCGCGGTTCTACCCGCGTTCCCGAGGGATATCACATTTTCCCGGGATAAAAAGTAGCCAATATGTTATTCCAGGATATGCTTTATCTATGTGCAAAGTTGCATCTAAATCCGTTTGGTAGTTTTTGCGTGAAAGAGTAACACACATCTTATAATATTAGTATAGATGTCACAACCACTGGTACGATTTAATAGACTGAAACAAGTAAAAGACTTCTTCTCTCCAGAAAACAGAAACCTATAAGTATTAAAATATGCGTACTCATTGATCGAGTCATTCATGACACATTAAAATTAAGGCTGAAACTTACTCAGCAATCTATTTTCGGTTAAGGAGGCCAAGTTTACAAATGACGTGTCAGCCACATGTTAAGTCAGGTTAGGTCACTGCGTCCTTGAAAGTGACGCAAAGGAATACAGTTACAGCTGTTAAGTTGGAGTTACTAGCACAGCGCAGGCGCAGCGGACAGTGGGACTATCCAATGAGTCATTGTTAAACGATCGCATCGCATGACGTTAACGCTTTAACGGGAGCTTTCCATCTCAGCACTCCGCTCAGGATAACGGGATCACTCCCTTCGATTTCAGTCTCGAACACCTTTCGTTTTCGTGGGTTGTCGCGGACGACCTCCGCCAACCTTGCGTCACCTCAGTAATCGGGTTTTAGAAAATGAAATTCAGTGCGCTCGTGTCCTTCTTTATATGGTGTTGTTATGTTCTTTTGTGTGACCGTCTCGTTTGTGGTCACCACTGGATATATTACTATGGTGTTAGCTTGGCTACGATCGTTTCTGCTATCGTTATGCCTGCAACAATCAGTTTATGAAGATCGCCTAAATAAACTCTTGCCTTAAATTTCTTTTTTACATTAATTTTTGTATTGTTGGTATGACCGTTTTTTCTTTTGCTATACTCCGTTTATTTATGAAGTTGGCCTTAATCAACTCTTGCCTTAAATTTTTACATGAATATTTATATTTCTTTGGGTATTATAATGATTATTTATCTAATTTTGCTAAAGTATTGCTTGGGATATCGTTTCTTATTTCTGCTTGACGCATTTTGCTTTGAAGGGAGTTTGTATCAAAATCAGAGTCAAGGACATATTTCTTAAATCGACTAATAATACTAAAACTTCCGAAACTCATAGCAAAATCATAGAGTAATAATAATGTATTTTTTGTAATTGTTCTGCATATATGTATGACCATGACCTGTGGTATTGCTCGCGACTTAAAATATGTACCTCATTCGTTTGAAGCGAATGATTTTAAATTTTAAATCATAAGTATTAATATGCCATTTCCGTCGATTCACTCTAACGCTACAACCGCGATCTGAGAGGCCCCTAGACGATGTCATTCAACTCTACAAAAATTTTGAATTTTACATGAATTAACCCATTATTATAATATTTATGATAAGTTAATGCGAACTTATTTGCATATCCTATCATATGTATGCATATAAAGTGCACATTGACATTTTAATAATGTTCTTTCCAATAGTTCGAATAATACTGTTTTAAAAAGCATTATTTTGAATGTTATGAGATATACGAGTATTATAAGGATAAATGATTAAGATTAATTTTAGCTTATTTTTATTAATTAAGCTGTTAAAATAATCGCCATTTGCCACATCATCTTTGTCTTTTAAAATCTGTCTCTATCTATTATATACGTACTTATCCCTACTACAAAATAGCATATAGCAGTAATCATTAGTTAGCAAGGCACATACAGTAATTACCTATAACTGACATAATAATAAAAACACGCTCATAAATTAAATACCACAAAGTATCAGAATTAGGAAGTAATAGTTAATCAATTCTAACCCTTAAAAGCTCATTGTCACGCAACTCGTCATCTTGCCTCCGCGTTTCTGAGCTGCGCCATTTTCCAAATACGTTTGCGAAAATATTCCGGGAGTAAGGGAGATGGCAAATGCTATCGGCTGTAGTGCGAGAGGGAGAAGTAAACGCTATGCTAGGCTGCGGCGGAGGTCAGGGAACCACAAGTAGGTCGGCTTCATCCTTCCTTAACCAATGTCTAGAGCGGAGCACTGTGGCTGTTGATTGTTGAACTTGGACGCTATAGTACTTAAAAACACGGTTTTTGAATTTAGAACTCTGTTTGAATAGTTTTCATTAAAATGAATAATGGCTCCTTCGTTTTTGAGTTGTTTCTCATTGAGACACACGTAATTAGTGTGACTGAGTGTACTACATACTTATATGTAAAACACTTTCAATTTGTTTGTTCTTTATGGTTTTAGTAACATATATTCGAACTATCACTGTCACACGGCACAAACTGAATTACGTACCTAGAAACATCGTAATAATTTTTAAATTTCGAATGTATTTTTTTTTTTCATATGTCTGTAATGTATTTTAAAATTCAAGTTGTTTTATTTCCAAAGATTATTATTAATTATTTTACAAATCAATCCAATGTTATCATTAGAATAAGATAATTTTTCTCCTATTTAGTAACTGTTGTTTACTGACTTTTAACTAAATTCAAAAATACTTCCAAACATGATTGAGAATGTGCTAAAAAGATAAATGTTATTTAAACAATTGCCAGGTTGGAAATAAAATATAAGGCTCGATTTTTCATTTGGTACTACTTTCAAGCAAATCTTGCTTCTGATCTGGAATTTAAGTTCATGTTTACAATTAAAGTTTTCACAAAGGGTTATCCAGTTAATGAAAAATCGGCTTTAAAATGTTTTTACGTAAAGTCTTTTATTCATGTAATTTAATATCAAAATCGGAGAATACAAAACCATTTATTTTGAAATAAAAAGTTTTTTAAGTTTGAAATTTGGAATTACATGTAAATTAGTTTTAATCATCTTTTAGAAATTCATTACCTGATAATGGTGAAACATGCCTTGAAATATTATGTTTAATGAATGGTTCTTATTTTTTTAGGTACAATAAACATAATATACTGGATTCCATAAAAATATAGCCTAATATCAGTTCAATCCAATGTTTTAATCCAAAAAATAGCACGTAATATACCTAAGCGTGCTAACGTAACTTACGAATCCAATGGATTATTTTTTACCCATCTTTATTCTAGTCTTGTTTTAAGCATTGAATTCAAGACCCGACGAATGACGCAACTACCAAAATGGTCAGCAGCGGTCATTTCACTTTGACCAACTTACGTGAGTAGCACGACTATAATTACCTGTCCTACTTTATCAGGTATACAGTCTTTATGAGTGAGAGAGCGAGGGGATAATCAACTAATAACTCCCAGATAGAATTATGTCTTTACAGATCTACGGGCCTCTCAAAACTTGAATATCCGTTGAGAATATTTTGCCCTTTTGGTTACACTATTTTTTTTAACAGTTTATTAAACCTTATACATTTCATTGATGGAATAATCTCAGTCCTAGTAATATTATAAATGCGAGAGTTTGTGAAGATGTATGGATGTTTGTTACTCTTTCACTTAAAATCTACCGAACGGATTAGGATGAAACTTGGCACATAGATAGAGTGTGTTCTGGAATAACGTATAGAATACATCGCACCTTTAGAATTGAAGTGGCTTAATCCAAAATTCTTGTTTTTTGGTAAACACCAAAAATGTAATAGAAGAATTACCCGTTTTGTAGATTTTCAATTTTATTGCTCTAGGTTAAGCGTTTATTTTTAATTTTTTTGTTATTAACCGTAGGGTAGGAATTGTTTTAATGATTGGACACTAAACCTTTACGTATAACTAATTAGAACATTTGTTAATTAGTCATTAAAAAAAAAATGACTCTTATTTTCCGAAATCAATTTAATATTATTGGCATATTTGACTTTGAGTCAATTTTTTACTTAACGATACATAAAGAAATTGTGCCTATTTAACAAAGAGGCGATTAATTTCTAATGTTATATTTGAACATGGTGACAGATTTTACAATATGCTAGTTTAATTATTGTAGACTAGTTAAATTAAAGGAAAGTGAAAAACAGACTTTGGTTTCAAAATCGTGTATTTTGAAATTTTCCCTCACTAATCATCATTAAACACTAATTTACTGGTACTGCTACCAACATAACATTACCACCTGGTATTCAATTAAAGTAAGTTTATAAAAATCAATGGTTTGAAATAATCTCCAAATACTATGTAAACCTTTGATAAAATAATATAAATCAATGAAATACTTCTTATCAATAGAGTAGAAAAATAATAAAGTAAAAGTCATTTTGTTATATTTGAATAACTGGCCAAAAAATATTTATAAAAATGTCTAAGAAAGAATTTACGAAATAAAAAAGCTTTTATCAAACTCAACTAATTAACATAATCAACCATTCACTTTTTTTTTAAATAAACAGCAAAAATAACATATCTTGATTCAACACTAAAATGAGATCAAAATAGATCATTAAGTTAATTTATAAAAAATAATTATAAACGCGAGTCATAGAACCAGGCGTAGATACTAGGGATTGCTTTAGTTCTTATAAGATAATTCAGATCTTTTTTTTATTTTCTGCAAGCACCATTTTGGACTATAAGCATTCGTTATTGTAATTTCACACGCTTTTTTCATTTTATTTCTTAAAGTCTTTTTCAGCATATGTATTTTTATAGTAAAATAAAAATAGCTCGTCTTTAACTAATTTTAACACTTTTATCTCGCTAAGTCCCTCAAACCCACTGCATTTTTATCAACATCCTAAATAAAGTTATACCCCCATTCGTTCTGCAACACATTTAAGTCTATAAAAAATTGTAACCTTAACTCTTTAACTCTAATTGGGGTGCCAGTTTTTCTAGCACCTCTTAGTAAAGGCATATATTGTTGCGGTTTGTCAATAGGACCAGATCTTAGGTTTCTCTTTATTTCTTTTCAATTAAACTATGTGCATTGTCTCCCTCTTTCTGTGTATGTCCCTTAATTAGATATTTATGCGTTATTGATTGAATGTTGTCAAAATGGGCCACTGTCTTATGCAGTGGCCTAAACTGCTATAAACTGGCAATATATTTATTTTTGTTTTGACCATTACAATTTCTGAATAAAATATTAGATTTAAAGTTTTGTCTGCATTATTTTCACTGATGGGACTTTAAGTAATCAAAAACGCAGAAACCTATTTCAATAGCCCCTTTATTACCATGTCTTCTTTTCCAAAAGTAGCAATATACTTCTTCATATGCACCTAGTTCACTATCGTTTTTCTTTTTATTATAATGTTTTGATTTAGAAGCTAGTTCAACTATTGTAAAATTATAACAATTAAGTCTTGACTTATAATAAAAAGATGAAACATCGCCTTTACGACAGGTCATTGCAGCTTCGAGATCATAAACAGCACATTTAGTTTCGTTAATAATACATATTCATATATTTATATCTTGTACATTAGTCTCATAAATATTTTTTGGCCTTAAAAAAAGCTTATATTAATTTCAGTTGTAAATATTAAGTAAAAAACCCAGTACGGGCGTGAGATTTGTTTTGATTATTATTAAAGTCCCTACATATCTCTTTTATACTCTTGCTGCCATCCATATAATCTCTTGAAGTAGAAGATCTTAGTTAATGTGATTCTATGCGCGGTAGACTATTAATATGGTCCTTAATATCTTGTACAAGACTTGGGTTAATCGGGGCTCGGCTTCTAGAACGCCCTCTAAGATCTTCCACAAGGCCATTAGTTTTCAGTTTCACAGTTCTTATCTGTTTCTCTGTAATACGAGTATCTAGTGTATTGATAAAAAAAGGTTTTACAAACGCGAATTCTTTGGCAATCAGCTGTAAAATAAATGGCTGTGTTTGGTTTACGAGGATGGGCAGCATTTTTGTACTGATATTTTGGTTTCACCTCCATCGTGCATGCCTTGATAAATGATTGCTTCAAGTCAAAATTACTTAGCTGCCAATAATAGTCGTATATTTCGTTCAGGGGTTATGTTATCGGAACAACGAAGTCTACAAACACAATTACTTTGTTAGATTTAGAAAGTGATTGGTAGGCTTTTCCGGTATTTCGAAGAGATTTAACAATATTTTGTTTCCATTGAGACGGATTGCGCGGGCGCTTCCTAGATTTTTTATTCTGAGGAAACAATTGCATCGTCACCATCATGTGCCCCATCCCTGTCAGACGTGTTGGTTGATGAACTGAAAGAGCGTCGTAGCGATGAATCGTTGTAAGTCGGATCAGCGTCACACAGATCGACTTCTGATTGCAAAGAATGCACAGGTGATTGACGGTAGTTTATGTCTTTATCTAACCGTAAGTATTATGCTATTTGAGGGCTCGGCACAAATTATATTCGTGTAATCGATTTGACATGATAGAAGGTGAGCTATTTATTTTCATTTCGTCTCAGCTTTGCTTCGGTTATGTAAAAGACTTTGATGACGACGACGTTGTGCTGGAACTTGAAGATGATGACATAGAAGAAATGAAATGAAAATATTTTTATTCAAATAGGCCTTTCCAAGCACTTATGAATAGTCTGATTCTAATACCGGTTCGGAAGGTTGTTTATTTACTGAGAAGAGCCGACAATAAACTCGGCAATAACTCTTTTTTTTAAAAAACCAAGTTAGCTTTATTACATAAAATCTATTTAGTCTCACAAATAATACCTGTGTGTTATCGCAAAAGTGAAGAATTATTGAACAATAATATAATATTATGAATAACTAATAAAAAAAAAAATAATAATAATAATACAAACAAACAACAGAACTGGATGATGATGTACTACTGGATCGATCTCTCATGTTTTGTGATGTTTGTTCTTTGATAATTGGATTAACGCTATTCTCACTGCTGATTATCGACGTATTGTTAATCTCCTTTAGAATCCGTTGTTCAGTTTCCACTTGCGGTACAATTTCAATTCAATCTAGGACTTCCATCCGTCGCCTTATCCAAGGGTATTTTCTAATAGTTTTCCTTATCACGCTCTTTGGATCCATTTTAAGCACTAGTATAACCTTCTGCACTTGCTGTTCTCATCTCTTCACCCTGTTCATGCATAATATTTCATTCCGGTTTAATAGATGCAAAATAAGATCTGCACTTCTTTTCATTATTGATCTCAAACTTTAACTGAAATAAAAATAAAAAGACTCAACTCAAAATAAAGCTCACTAAGTCTCATATCATTCAGTAAAGAATAAACATATTTACCTATACGTCTCCGTAGTCACAAAATTGGTAGTAAAGTAAAGCAATAATATAAAATAAGGCTCGATCATTTAAGCAATATTTGGTAATAAAATGACGGCAGTACTAATACGACACCACAATATTATAATCATTTAGTATTGAAATGCCCAAAACCAAAATGAGTCATTACAAAAATATGTATCGAAGAAATAACTTACCTTGCGTTTAGTATTAAAACTGCAGATTACAGTTTCCGCCCTTTACGGAGCAACCGCACTACGGCCAGCGTTTAGCACTGTTGACGCAACTTTGATTGAGATCCTTCAATACAGAGGGATGCGCGGTAACCGCGTGATTTTAAAGAGACGGAAATAGCACGTTTGTCCTTTTCTGGACTAAAATAATCTATTTATTTATAATAAACTGATAGAATACATGTTTATAAGTAATTCCATGTACAAAAGTCATTTTCTTAAAATTTTGAGTTATGCCACTTCAATTCTAAAGGTGCGACATTTTATCCCCGGAAAATTCCTCGGGAAATTGGGTGAACCCACGGGGGCCTACTACTATGTAAATGTGTGTTTAGAGTAGTAGAGCTCTTAGTGCAGAGTTCGTCCGGGGAAGTACTACCACCTTACCCATTTCTGCCGTGAAGCAGGAGTGCACTTGTATTACTGTGTTTCGGTTAGAAAGGTAAGGGGACGGTGAAATAACAGGCACATGAGACTTAACAACTTCACGTCTCAGGGTCGACAACGCATTGGCGATGCCCCTAGTGTTGCAAATGTCCATAGGCGGCGGTGACCACTTACCATCAGGTGGACCGTCCGCTTGTTTGTCGGCCCAAGTGGTATAATAAAAAAAAATGATGAATGTTTGCAACTCAAACACGCCAGAACGGCTGAACGGATCTGTATAAAAATTGGCACAGAGATAGATTATAGTCTAGATTAGTACATAGGCTATACTATGAAAAATATAACTTCCTTCGAAAACGCGGGTGAAACCGCAGGGAACAGCTAGTACCTACCTATCATATAACTCACTTAGGAGTGAAAATATGTTTGTATAAAAGATTGTGTAAAACTTTCACAGATTAGCACAGATAAGTTGACTAAGCACCTAATATATTATTGTTTCATAAAAAATCATACTAATATGTTTATAATGTAAAAGTTTGTGAGTATGTACCGATGTTTGTTACACTTTCACGCAAAAACTACCAAACGGATTTAGATGCAACTTTGCACATAGATAGAGTATGTCCTGGAATAACATATAGGCTACTTTTTATCCCGGGAAAACGTGACATCCCTCGGGAAAGCGGGTAAAGCCGCGGGGGACAGCTAGTAATACATAATTGGTTAATAAATTACTTTTATTTATACTTTCACTATTAGAAAACATTCAGGTCAGTTACAAATATGAAATAATAAAGAATTGTTAGCAATTATGAGTTATTAATAAATTAAAACGTTTAAAGGTAAAGACAGTTAGTAATAATCTCTGTGTGTGGGTAGTGGGGAATTGAATCATATGAATAAATGTGGTTCAAAAAATCCTTTGGAAGTTTCTTAAATGCCTACTATTTTTATAAGTAGGGTTCTTCGATTTTCAAAAATGATAATGTAGTTCATGAAAAGGTACATTTTATTGTTTCATTTCTTTGCTATTGCATTTTATTTTAATAAAAGAGATCCGGTGCAAAAGTATACTAAAGTGATATATGGATAATTACTTTAACTTGCAGTAGTTCACTAGTCTTAATATTTTGCAAAATATTCCTAGTTATAAATATTTTTCTCATATTTTTTTTTTATTTTAACTCCTTTTTGTATTTAATTTTAATAAAAAAAAAAGCAAGAGCGTTTTATTCACATGCGTATTTTTTAATGTTTTCATGAAATGGTAAATAATAAGTATGGCCGAATTAAGACCAGTGGACGTTCACTAGTAATACATAGTTATTTTGTGTTTATATGTGAAGTTAGTTGCCGCTGAGAAGTACTTACATCAGTTTGGAATACAAAATGAACTTTTGCTTTAGGTAAAGAAAAATTACGAAGGAAAACCTTAGGATAGAGGTTGTGTAACACTCGGATTCAACGTGGAAGCCTATTTCATAATAGTTTTATGGTTCGACGTGCAAGCGTTGTGGGACTACAGTCTTAGCGCCGTCAATATATATAATACATAAAAAAATCATTAAACTCGCCCAGTCAAAAGTTATGAGGTAACAAACATAAAAAAAAAATACAGACGAATTGGGAACCTCCCCCTTTTTTTGAAGTCGGTAAAAATTTACTGCAACGACGATTCCGCATTACACAATCGCCCTGTATGTCGGCCCAGATCTCGTTTGTCCAGAAATTAGCTATGGTTGGTTAATTAAAAACACTTTTTTTTTTCATTCGAACCTAAATAACAACTGTTAAGGTCCTTTGAAATTCTAAGAATCATTGTCACAGTCGTATCGGAATGCACCACTTTTGTGCATGATCTTGAACAGTTAAAAGCAATAAATTATTATTGTTCAGTGAAATAGAAAGTAGAGTTACGGAAAAGGTTTTCATTGTAATTCTCTTTTTGTTTTATATATTTCTTAAAATTTCTATGGAACAATATAAATGAAACCGAAATGGCCTTCTGTTTGACATACTATAATAAATGTTTATTTTCGCTTTCGGAATATTTGGACTACAACTGTTACAACTGCATTCAAAATGATGAGTAACCATGAACTGTTATTAACATTGTATTATATACCTGCCATAGATATTCCTTGAACTAATCAAACAATGTATGGGAACTCACAATTTATTTGGTAGGATATCATTTAAATAATAGTATATCTATTGGGGAGCTGCAGATATGGAATAAAATTTTATAGCAAAATGAATTAATTAAGGAAATATAAGTAATGTCTTTACCTTCACAGTTCTTCTACTTTTTAGTCTTACAAATGTGAATTAGTAATTTCTAGAAAATTTAAATTCATTTTATAATAAAAAAATATCAATTTCGGTTACCACGATGTGTGTATAGTGTTGATAGGAAAAGCCGATGATGAGATGTCTGGAAATAACTGCACTCTGCACAAGCCAGTATAGTAAATTCGCTCTAATTATTTTATTTCTTTGTATATAAGTTTATGATTTCAGTATGTATATAAGTGTTACTTTTATCATGAAGCACTGCAACTTTGCCCGCTTTCAATCCTGGTTATAGACCTTTCTCTTGAATTACGCTATCTATTGCTGATAACTGCATTAAAATCAATAGCATTGTTTACGATTCTAAAAAGGACATATTCAAACAGGACAAGCATTCATTTATATGTAGGTATATAGATTGCAACCTTGCTTGAGTTTCCTGCGGGTTCCTCTCAGTTGATGGCTGACTTCCGAACCGGTGGGAGCTCCAGTAGTTTGAACCTTTGTAAATGCCCTTCTAGGGGCTAAACTGAATAAATAGCTTCGAATATAAAAAAATAATCAAATAAGAGATGATAATAAAAAAGTTGATAATAATTGTAACCTTGCTAAGTTTCCTGACGGTTATTGTCAGTTGATGACTGACTTCCGAACCATTGGTAACTTCTGTAGCTTCGACCTTCGTAAGTACCTAAACTGAATACTAGTGTACTTTGTCAAAAACTAAAACTACGGTAAATCCTAAGATTTTTCAGTTAAACTTAAGATTAACCGAGTAAAACAGGTAATAAAAATCGGTAAAAATCATACATTCCCAACTTATACCAGCTTTGACTCGGTAAATCTTAGGTTAGGTTATTATAAATCCCAAGACATTCTTCACACATGGTTACCTGATCCCAAGTTAAGCAGAGTGTACTGCTTGTAGTATGGCTAGGCTACCAGGTAACTGTTATACTACTTTTTAAATACATACTTATATAATTATTTACACCCAGACACAGAACAAACAGACATGTTCGTGCACACAAATGTATGTCCTGGGCGGGAATCGAACCCGTGACCTTCAGTTTGGCAGTCAGGGTCTCTAACCACCAAGCCAACTGGCCCGTCAATATGAATCCACAAATTTAGATACTAAATAATCTTAATATTTACTAGTAAGACATAAAATTTACCATTATTTGGGCTTTTACAGTAATTGTATAAGTCAGATAACCAAACCAAAACATAACTACGGTTATCTAATTATACTAAGAAATTACGCGGTTGATTGACAGCTGCGCGAATAAATCTCGCCTGATATACAAATGGCACCTAATTGTTGTTTGATTTGAGAGGCAAATCAATGATGCCTTTTGTGGAATAGAATAATGAAATGTACGCTAAGAATAGTAGCTTCTAAAGAGACGTGTTGAGACGATGATCACGTGGCGATGGAACGGTTGGAAGGATGGTTTATCACGTTACAATACCCGTGCAGGTTAGTTTACGAGCTGGTTGAATTTAAAAGCAGCTATATTTTTTAACACTTAAGATCGATTTTTCGTTAAACTGTGAAAATGCTGGTGTATGTAATGACTGTAAATTCTATACTATAAACATGTTCCCAATTTGAAAATTGTTTCTTAATTAGTGTATGATCTGGAATTTAAAAACGTTGATTTGTATAAAATATTTCTAATTTCACGCACATTAATCTTATAAAAAAAGTTTTAATCATCTTCATTTTTGTTGTGAGTGTCAAACTACTATTTTTCTATTCTAATTAGCTCTAGGGTTATTAAACTACTTTAACGAGACAATTTTTTTTGAAGAGAAAATTTCATTATCGGTGTTGAGGACTTTTCTTGGGATTCTTGGGTATAAAGTGATAAAGTCGCGTCGGGACACGTGACCTGATCGAAAATTCGTAAGACGGTAAAAATGCACAACGTTAATTTTAAAGTTTTCACTTCTGCCGGCACTCCCGGAGTGCAACCCGTTTTTTGTTAATCTCAATAGGGACGACAGATAGACACACGGTCCACCGAATGATAAGTTGTCACCGTAATCATTTGGAACACCAGGAGCATCACCAATGCGTTGTCGACCCTGAGACGTGAAGTTGTTAAGTCTCATGTGCCTGTAATTTTACCCGCCTGACCTTTCCTACCGAAACACTGTTAGACAAGTGCACTACCGCTGTACAGCGAAATTGGTAAGGTGGACGAACCGGACGATCTCTGGACTTCTGTCTGAGAGTCTGTTTAGAGCATGGGTTATTAAACTATGTGCAGCCACGGACCACTTTCACAATTTTTAAAATGCCAGGGAACCCTCTGGCAAAATATATACTCGTCATAGAGTGTCAAGCAAATGATGAGTTACTTTACTGGTCATTTGTAAGAATTAATTTGAGCTACTGCGGACCCCTGTCACTCTTGTTACGGATCCCTTAGGGCTCCGTGGACCCCACTTTAAGAAACCCTGGTTTAGAGTAATAGAATTCTAGATGGGTTGGTGAAATAACAGGCACATGAGACTTAACAACTTCGCGTCTCAGGGACGACAAAAGCTTGGCGATGCCCCTGGCTTTTGCAAATGCCCATGGCAATGGCCAAGTGTTATATAAAGACGGAAACGAAAAACTAAGAGCTCTACTTAAAAATTATATCCTTCTTGTTTCGTCTGAAAGCACCCTGTAAAGTGACACGATCACGTGTACACTGATCCTTGGTCGGGATGTCGGCTGCATGCTCAACCGCCTGAATTTCAAATGTACCCCAATTACCGTATCATTTGCCAGGCAAATCAACGTCACCGAATAGCGAATGAGTTAAGCATATCTAGTGATCACGAGGCAGTGTCCCTATTTGAAGCTGGATGCATGGAACCTCACGTTGAAATAATTATATAATACTCATGCTGGAACACGCGATGGCGGGACCTTGGTCGGGTTGTTGGCTGCATATGAATTAAAATTCATGTATTCTTCTAAATAGGTTTTTAGTTCGGGGTCCAATGGAAATCTGACTGCAATTGATGATAATGTAAAAATTTAGTGCATACTTATACATGACATTAGAAATTTTTATGTTACGCCTACATAACATACATGTAACTAATGCCTTCCTATTAACCTTAACAAATATGATGTGATACATCTCCATTGCGGAGGCAACAGAGGCTATCTCGGACTCTAACCAATTTAACGCCCACAGTGATCTATAGTTACGTGTCAGGCGGGCGAGCTACTAAGCTCTACACGGCTATAGCGGCGAAGGTTTTGGAAGGAACTTGGTGGTCTAGAGCTGGGCATCTTCGACCCTTTTCTTTTATAAGGAAGCCGTCTACCCTACCTAGCTTGCCTTTTTATGACCAAAGGTGACTATCAGGCAGGTGATCCATGTGATTCTTGCAATATCAGGAGTATTGCCAAGGATCTGTTAAAAAGAAACAAGTATTTGACGATTCACTCAAAACCTTACAGAAAAGTTTACATAATATCTCCAATAGATGAGCATGATTAATATACATGAATAAAATATGTATAATGAGCGTAAATAACACTTCAATGAATTTACTGAAAAATTACTTTTATTTATATCTGAATAATAATTAGTAACACAGTGGAAAGACAAATATAAAATGCGAAAACTCAATATTTGAATTCACCAAAGCAGTACCTGTAGTTTAAAAAAATACTGTTCGAAATCTGACTGTTACCACCGCCTGGTGGACAATCAGATACTTATTAGCATTAAACACATTACTTCACCGGCGGTTCTCACGAGTGATACAATAAATTCAGCGCACGCGCATCATCGTGGTGCCTACGAATGCCGGGACGAGACAATGCCGAATCGATAACTAACTGTACTTGTCGCCAAATATCGATTCAACTCGTATTCGTGACTGAACCAAGAAGGACACAATAGTTTTGTTTGAGGACAATGAGGTGATCTTAAGTTATTTGAAGTCTTATAAATTGAGTCGAAGCGTGAAATAACGCACTTTGGTTCTTATTATGAAATCGATTTTCAAGTGGGTTACAAACAATTTACAAATCTTTTTTCGATCTTTATAAGGGGAGGAATGTTTTGATAGTTTAAAGCTAAATTTTAATGTTGGTATGTTATGTTCATCTGTTTTTTTTTATTCAAATTACATAACTAACAACAGTAAATTTAAAATTTGATATTTAGTTTAGTTAACTAACTCATATTTTTTTTCATAATTTATTTTTTGTTCACAACATGATAAACGGCCATTTAAAAAATATATTTTTTGAAATTTACTTTACTTAAGTAAACATTATTTATGTTGCAGTTCTCCATAAAATTCATTAAGATCTTAATTTTCATTCCAAGCAGCGAGGCAGAACATTTTCCTAGATGTAAGTAAATACTCTGCAGATTTACTGCGCGGAGGCAGTTACACGCGAACTAATAAAGCTACCAGGGAAGCTAATGGGCTTAAAGTAGACTTTGCCATCTGATAATCTGAACTACCACGCACCCTTATCTATCACGGTATCGTGTACAAATGCGACTGGTTTATTGTAAGTATCTCAACCAGTTTAACGAGTCTTTTTGCACACTCTTGGAACCGAAATACTCTTGAAGAAGCGTGAGCACGTTTTATCCGAAGTGAATGCTTCTAGGAAATCGGATGTGGCTATAAATTTGGAGTTTTACAAAAAGTAATAAATAAATAAATCTCTATCACTACCTTTATACCTTTATTATTTTATTCCTATGAATAAAATTTTCTGAATCAAAAATGTATCGTTTTTGCGCAGCATTAATAAAATACAGGCTATATAACTTGGAGAGAACGAGGCGCTTTCTAAATAATAATTTGTATTAACCTTCAAACGACCAATGCTCACGTAATATTATTTACCGTAACGATATTACACATAGAGCCGTAGTAGCTCAGGAGTTAATGCACTGTCACACGTCTCGATTCAAAACATTGGCCCCTGCCTCTGGTCTTTAACTTTACGTATGGATTCACTACTTGATGGACTTCCTGTCAGTAAAGGAAAACACCAGAGGAAGCCTGCAATGGAAGCCTGTGAATTAAGATTGGTAACCACGGTTCATGATCACCATGATTGATTGATTGGTTCGTTCTCTTCTTTTATTTGTAGACGGGTCGACTATAACAATAACCCTGTCACTGTAAGCATCAAGTACAAAGTCCAGCTGATGGTAATTGGTCACCGCGGCCTATGGACATTTGCATAACCAGAGCATCGCCAATGCGTTGTTCACACTGAGACCTGAAGTTGTTAAGTCTCATGTGCCTGTAATTTCACCGGATCCCTTACCTTTCTAACCGAAACACAGTAATACATGTGCACTTCTGCTTCACGACAGAAATGGGTAAGTTGGTAGTACTTCTCCGGAAAAACTCTGCACTAAGAGCTCTACAACTCAAGATTAGAAAAAAAAGATGTAAAGGGTGTCAGATATTATTTCAGAACTGTCCATTTTTACGAGTCTCGAGCTCCTGTAGGTACGTCACCTGCTGATGATTGGAAAAACATGAATTTTGGGTAAATCTCGAGGTTAGCCTTGCCGTTGCCAAATTTTCCGCCTCTACATTAAATGTTTGGATGCGTGCAACATTGTGTGATGTATGTATAATGCTACACGCGATGACATTTATTTATTGTCTTTTACTTATATGGTTAAAGTCTGGTACCTACATTATAGCCACTTCACTACTCTCAATGAGTATTATTACACGACTGACTGAAGTGTTTACTTAGCTCGTTGCATTAATAACTTAGCATGTAATAAAACATTACTAGATCTTACAAAAGTATCAGTTTATAGAAAAACCTTGAAAATGTACTTGAAATTATAAAATACAAACCGTTTTGCGGCTTAATCCACTTTCCCAATAAATCAATTGCATCACGATATAATAACATAGCTTATGTTACTTCTGGATAAATTACCATTCTATTAGTCAAAGAATTATTAAAATCGGTCCAGTAGTTTTTGAGTTTTTCCAAGACAAACAAAAATACAATTATTTTCTATTTAAATAATAGTTTAGATTTACAGTAAAGACAAATAATTCAAGTTTCAAGGAATATACTCAAGAAGATATATCGTTAGCACTCGTCTAACAAGTGTACAGTACCAGCATCTGATCTGCATAGCCATACCTCAGAAAGGAGTTTATTTATGAGAACCGACTGCTGACCCGGATGATGACTGAAATTTTAATGAGAAATGTGCATACACTTGTTACTATAAAGGCAAGCTGCCTTTGCCGACCGTACTACGGTGTTATTTTATGCTAAGAAAACAAAGTGTTTTTGTTTAGAAATTAACTATTTTTAGAGATATATTTTTACTTGCTGCGATTTTTTTTTTGTATTAAATACTTTCGCAGTTGTACGTAGAACAACTCACAGTTTCATCGCCATCATATAAATAGTAGGTATACGAAGGCATAGGATTTTTATATTTAATTTGCCGTCCCCTGCGGTTTCACGCGCGTTTATCGATATCATATATAACCTATATCTACGAAAAATTCCGCATCGAATGGTTGCAGTCCCATCCCTATATGTTCTGTATAGATAAATAAATATCCTCGGACATTTTTTACACACGGCCACCTGATCCCAAACCAAGAAGAGCTTGTACTATGGAAACCAGACCACCAAAAATATTACTCTTTTAAATGCATACTTATATACGAGTATGTACATCCAGTTCATCAAATATTTAATTGTAAACAAAGTTTTTTAATTACAAAAAATTATTGCTTAGTCACGAATTTTATTCGTTAAAAACATTTGCATTTATTATTCAAATTAAGGATTTCCGTCACAGCGTGATCCAGTTATAAAAACACATACATTATTTGACGTTTTAAAAAACCTTGTCGAGTTTTTGTTGATTCATCTCGGTACTCAGTAGCAGAGTGTTTTATTAGTGCGTACAGTTACAATAAAAACGAACAAAGAACACAAACTGTCTTACAGAGACGTATGCAAGGCTAGAATAGAGGTAATTGGATAAAACCTTCAGTGCTTCAAGCACAAAGGCGTAACAAACCATGACCATTACTCATACGACCCACACGTATGTCCGTTTGTATACAGCCAAGGCCAGGAGGTTGTAATTATAGCGCTATTAAAATAAGAACTCAAAAGTTATGGTTCATGCAGGATGCTTTTGCATAAGTATAGCGAATCCTTGAGTGATTGTAAGCCGATAATAAAAATCTCTATTTTAAAATTATATGTTGTTGGTGGGTATGCCTTGTCATACCACTGATTCGAAATTTTGTCAATTGTTTTACGTACGTATTACAATATTGTTTTTTTATTTCTTACGGGTTTGCTATTGACCTCAATCTCACCTGATGGTAAGTGAAGATGAGGCCGAAGATGGAGATACTCTAAAGATACTGATAAATAAATCGCAGTGCAATGCATGCCGAGAGCGGCTAGTCTATATACTCGTATATAAAATTAATATTTGTCTGTATGTCCTTTATAGAATCGTAAACTATGCAATGGATTTTAATGCAGTTTTTAGCAATAGATAGAGTAATTCAAGAGGAAGGTTTATAACCAGGATTGAAAACGGGCAAAGCCGCAGGGTACAGCTAGTAATTTATAAAAAACACTTTAGAAATACGAATACAATCGATTATGATTGGATAATTTGGTCCTATATAGAAGGGGAGCAATGTCTTTTACGAAAGTTACAGATAACAAAATTCTGAGTAGGAAAATCTTGCAATCTATGTAATTTGATGAAAATTCCTTCCTCTTGTGCGTATTCAACAAAGCCCCTCTATTTCAAATCTAGAATGCACACTATTTTCCGCGTAAACTGTGATTGGCTGTACCGTTGGTTGGAGCGCCATGTGGCATCTTCGCGTAGTTGTCGCATCTCGGTAACCTGTATGTGGCACTTCCTTAGGTCTTGTAGCATTCAGTCTATAATTTATTTTTTAATAATAGAGGGGTTTAATTGATAATGCCATGAACTGTAGACTAGATATAATAAGGATCATATTCTGGGTGTTTCCTTGTCACTTTCAGCCATATATTCGTAATAATAATCGATAAGGTTCATTAATAAAACATATACAGTGCTTATATATGACATATCATCAAGGACGCGTTTAAAACATATCTTAGTTAAAAAATAATTTAAATTTTCTTATACAGCACGTGTTTTAAAAACAATAAATGTTTGTAAACTATGCGATTTATCCGATAGCTATGAAACTTTAGTAGGTATGCAAAGATCTTTGAAAAAATAAATAACGCAAGCCCCAAATAGCTATAAAGTAAAAATGAAGGTATCTTTTAGCAGCGAAATCTTAACTTTCATCGACCAATTTACGGTTCATCAATGAAAGCAGCGTGTTGACAATGTAAGTTTTGCGACTTTGTACAAGTAGCGGTGTGGTGCAGTGCGGCTAGGGTTCCCAATACTGTTAAAAACAGAATTATTCTTTTTTTTGTTCTTTGAATACTAATTACTGTTCTATAAAAATAAAAAAAAGTATACAAAATACTGTTTTTAAGTCCGCTGAGTGGAGAGGCTTATGAATATTTTAAAAATGATCCTCCAAAAATATGTTTTTAAAACTCAAAATTTAAAATAATGTTCTCTTTTGTAAAATACTGTTCATTTTATTTCTCTAATCTACTAAGATTATTTGACTTCATTTCTCGTACATAAAGTTGGGAACCCTAGGTGCGGTGGCGGCGGCGGCGCGGGCGCAGCTAACGGCGCGACACGTAAACGTGTTATGTCACGCGGCCTTGGCCTAGCGTTTGTGTTACAACACGACCAACGGACCGCGTTCGTTCGGAATAGATATGCCGTTTTGTTTCTAATCTTATAGTTTCAAGGCCGATTTTTTAAACTTTATTTTAATGTACGACTAATATATGACAGTTAACGGATGACCGCTCGATTGATGGGAGGATGGTGTAATCAGTCTCTAACGTAATGTAACTTGATTTAATGTTACATGCGTCAGTGGTCGAATATTATATGAAGGGAATTTAGTTTATTATTATTGTTAAATTTTTTATTGATTAATATATTAGGGATTTTGTTAATTTTAAAAATAAAATTAATATAATATTATAGCCAAAAAGTTAGATTAAAATTAGATAAAATAACCAATTACAGTTTTTTTTTAAATAGAATGTATCTAATATGTACTTAATACCTTGCTGAGTTTCTTACAGGTTCTTCTCAGTTTAAGGCATTCTTCCAAGACTTCCAAACCAGTGGTTCCTTCACTAACTTTCGTAAGTGTCCTTCTACGGGGATAATAAGGGTGAACATATTTTTTCATATTATTTTACATTTAAAGTAGTCTTTAAAAATAAAAGATATTTTTTTAACTCAATCATTCCAAAATAAATTACTTAATTATAGAGAGCTAAAATTAAATACAATATTTATTTTAATTAAACTTTATTTTATAAAATATGCAAATTTTTACTAAAAAGATGTTTCAATTTAAAAAATTAAAGTAGTAAGTAACTAGATACATTTATTTATTTATTTTTTTTTTAAATTTGATTAAGTTTAATAAAACAAAGTGTACATACTAAACTACTTAAAATTAACTTATAAGTAAAGCAATAACCTATAAATAAAAAACTGAATTTAAATTATTAGAGCTGTCTATGGGTAAAGTGCCCAGAAGGCTGGCTACGTTTCCTCTTTGTATGGCTAAGCTTATTCTCTGACCAAAATACGAGCCAGCCCTCTGGTCACCGGATGACTCGATGAGGCGCGTCGAAAGGTCTTTGAATAATTTACGCGCCTCTGGTCCCCATGGCCCAAGCGTTTCTACTCCAAACGGTGCAAATATGTAACCATCGCCGATGGTCGCATATTTCCGCCGCTTCGAGCTCTCAGCGGCAGTCGCTGCCGCACCCGCCGCCTTGGAAGTTGACTCTAGGTGGGATTGTGCAACGGTATCTACACATGTTGCATCCCACACTAGAGGTTTGCCACGACTCCAGGGCAATAACGTCATCCCATCGGGCCTCTTCATCATCACGTGCTATTCCGTTCGGCTCTAAGATGGCCGGCACGTGAACAGTGGCAAAGGCCCTGCGGATGACGTCATTGATTGCAGCGTGTCTCGATAGGCGGCCAGCGCTGCGGCGACATGACAGACCATGGTAACCTAGTCGATCCACGTCATTACCGCATAGACAGCGATGGGGCTCATTCGTATAGGTACCCAGGCGTAGACAGATGGCTAGAGAGAATGAGGTATTGTCTAGTAAGGTACCGATGTTGGTGGATGGTAAAGCTTGTAGCCAGTACCCTGACTCCCGCTCTGAAACTGCAAGGAGACGAGCGCCTGGCAAAGCGGCTCGTCCCACTGTCTTTGGACTTTTGGATATAGGGGAATGCTTTCCCCTGAACAAGCTGTGATCCAGGCATTTTTAGCCTCGACTGAACAAGATAAATTAAATAAACATAAGTTCCATGCATATTTGTATCATCCTTTATTTCCATTATCCGATACATAATTACAGTCAGGTTTCCAATCAATAAGCCAGTACATAAAGCAGGAGTAAATAATAACGGAACACACGTAATTAACGGTCACATGTGTATTTAAACGAGAACTTAATTACTTGGCTGTCGATCGTTTACCATTACTTACAATCGCGTGGCGTAGCGTGGTAGCAACTACACATGCTAGCAAAGATATCGGGCAACTACCACTATAATGTGGTAAGTCAAGTACACTCTCTAATTAGAGTAGTATAGCTCTTAGTGCAGAGTTCGTCCGGGGAAGTACAACCATACCCATTTCTGCCGTGAAGCAGTAGTGCACTTGTATTACTGTGTTTCGGTTAGAAAGGTAAAATTACAGGCACATGAGACTTATCAACTGCGCCTAGTGTCCGGAATATATACATTTTAGGGAAATAAAAGTCTGGTTTATAAAATTACATCTAAAACTAAAGATAATTATTTATATAAGTCAACTTTACGTCTATTAAATACCTCCCGTACCACCTTAAATAAATTTAAATATTAAATAGTTTCCCGCAGTTTCACCCGTGATCCCGAGGAATGAAAAATTTTCCCGGGATAAAACATGAGTAACCCCGTGTGTTAATCCAGGTTATAAACTATCTAGGGGCTAAATGTCTTCCTAATCCGTTTCTGGGTAAAATACTAACAAATCGCACCCTCAGAACGATAGAGGCTTAACTCAAAAAATCACTTTTGGCACATCTCTGATTGGGTCACTTTCACACGAGCGGGGAGGGTGTTAAAGAGGGTGAAGTATCGGTATGCTTATTCTATCATTAAATTGACTATGTTTAACTATTCATCGGATAGAGCGTACTTTGTTTAGTCTCTCTATGATCGTAACTCCATTTCGCAAAATTTTAAGTTATACCCTTATCTGAGGGCTCGAACTGAGGGTGCGAAATATCAATACCTACATTCGTACGTCGTAGCAAACTTTGGCATTAATAATATCTGTAGGATATTTTTTTTATTTCGGGGGGAGACTAGCAACATAAGGTTTACTAGGGTACTAAATAGAAGGTAGTATAGTACTGTTGCACTCAAGTGTACTAAGCAATCGATTAGATGCACCTGTGCTTACTGCATACCAAATTAGAAGCCTTTTATCTATCCACAATAAATCGTAGATGTGACACGGATCGTTTGCATTGTCATTGAAAATCAATGCAATGTCAAATCACGTACATAACATAACTAAATAAAATAACTGTGTTTGGAATTATGATTGTTGACCAGAAGTTGGTATGACGAAATTATTTTCATTAAGTTATACTTCTTTAGGGGCGTTATGAAAAAATGATGAGACTGAGATTTTAATAGCGCGCGCATCAGTGTAACACAAAATTCTCACGGATGAAGTTAGCTGATAACGGTCTCTCCGGAACATCGCACAAATCGCAACTGCCAGTGTCAATGAGTGAGTAATGATGTCATTGTCAATAATAACGTAACAACGTCAAAAATTGACATTCGTTGCCACAGACAGGTGCAAAGAGTTCGGACACTACAATTTCACGACTGAATAGAAAAAAATGCTGTTTGTGCAGTTTTCTCACCGTATATCCACACCAATATCGTACATAAGTACACACACATTATTTTTTTAAATACCAGTTTGGCCGACAAACAAACAGACTGTCCACCTGATGGTAAGTAGTCACCGCCGACATTTACAACAACAGGAGCATCGCTAATGCGTCGTCGTCCCTAAGGCGTGAAGTTGGTCAATCTCATGTGCCTGTCATTTCGCCTGCAGAAATAGGTAAGGTGATAGTACTTCCCCGGACGAACTCTGAACAAAGAGCTCTACTACTCGCAATGTGAATGATAAACACAACCTATGGTATTCAAAAGTGATTAATGATGAAATGTTTCCCTGTAAAAAAATAGTTTCAGTTCTATCGTGTGTTACGAGATATCCTGTTTTTTTTAACAAGTAATTACGGACAGCATTTTGAAACAACAAGTCTAGTCCATACTAAAGACTTCAACCACCTAATAGTGAAATAAAATGTTATGCTATCAATTATATAGATACCGTAATAATAACAAAGGAATACATTCGTGATAAATAAACTAAAAAGGCTTTTTTATTTTATTTGCTTGTATATCTATACAAACGCATAAGTTAAAGTAGAGACTTCGAATGTTCATTTACATAACGTCACATTTTGTGACAATTATAGGAAGATCTATAAATATGTGACTTCATAAACATCGTTTAAGGAAAATAAAATGTTATGCCATCAATTAAATAGAGAACGTAATAATAACAAAGGAAAAGATTTGTGATAAATAAACTAAAAAAGCTTTTATTTTATTATTGCTAATATATATTTCTATGCCAACGTATAAGTTAGTGTAGAGACTTCTAATGTCATTCAATGTAATGCTCATGTACATCACTCACATTTTGTGACAATTATAGGAATTAATCTATATGTACGTGACTTCATAAACATCGTCTAAGCAAATTAGCAAAAGTAACCCCCGTGGGGTTTATCAGGGTTGACACCCCGTAATTTTTAATATAAATTGATAATTTTGTGTGATTTAAAATGTATTTATTTTATAACTTTTACATGTGGGTAGTTTTAAGAAATGGATCCATGTAGTCCGAATAAAAATAAATATAGTATTTTATAAAAAGGCCGTATTTTATTTATTGTTTAATATCCGTCAAGTTACTCAGAATATTCTCCGTGTGAGAGTACTCTAAGGAAGTTAATTAAAGATCGTCGTGAGCTAGCGGTGATGTAAATTACAACAGGTGATTGGCTGTATTTATTGATGAGTCAATTGATCTATTATAAAACGGATAGCTGTTGAGGTAATTAAGGATGCGCCATGTAGTTTGTTTTACGACCAACAGTATATTCTGTTGGTACTTAGTATTCTATGGTAAACATAGATACTTACTGTAACTACTTATGTTGCGACGCAAATATGAAGTTAACTATATTTACAGGCTCTAAACCCCATAATGTATCTGTAGGTCGATTGAGTTCTATTGAAACAAACTAATTATAATTATGCCTAATAGCTGTTCCACATTACTTTGTTCTTTCTATCGTCAATTGTTTTCGCAGCGCACGCGATGTCAGGAACTTTTTGGTATTTTTTTACACATTGGGTAACATTATTGTAGTTTTAGTAAGGATCTCTACTTTAAAAAATATATAAATTTAGCCTATGTCACCCGGGGATAGGGTAGCTTCCCGACGGTGAAAGATTTTTCAAATCGGTCCAGTAGTTTCCGAGCCTATTCAATGCAAACAAACAAACAATTTTTTTTTTCTCTTTTACATTCAATAATAATAATGCTGTCTCCCGCGGTTTCACCCGCGTTCCCGAGAGATGTAACATTTTCCCGGCCCAAAATGTATCCTATGTGTTATTTCAGGGCATTTTCTATATATGTATGTATGTGCCAAGTTTCAATCATATCCGTTTGGTAGTTTTTGCGTGAAAGACTAACAAACATCCATACATACAAACATTTGCATTTATAATATTAGTAGAATATAAAGAATAGATAAAAGAATATGTAATATTACTAGCGAATCATAAAATATTGATTACATGTCAACTTGAAGTCACAAAATATCTGTGTAAATTTATTCGAACAAAGGTGAGGTTCATGGAGTCCACAATTTTATTACTCAAGCTTTTATAGAATCCTTTTGTTATGACTGTATGCGGACTATAAATAAACAAGATATATTTTAAAACCTCGTACTTACTCACAGTTTTATTATTCTTGGTCTACTCAATAATTCTTGAGATAATCAATTGAATGTGGTGTCTTGTGAAGAAGAATCTTGTATACATGTTTCATAGCTCATTTATTTCATTGTATCAGGGGCTCGATTTTGTAAGGAAAATTACACTAACTCGAGGACGTTTCGTTGCGGCCTCCGTACTCCGTCTCTTTCAGTAACTACGCTAATACTACTAATCACTTGAGAGATCCGAGACCTCCGTAAAGCGGTTCGCCGACGAATTTTGTATTAGCTGAATAAGGGAGCAGGATTGCAACGCCGCGGCGCCTATAAGAAATATGGCATCTCTGTTTATTAAAAAACGATATTCCAATTCACTTGTGATATCATTATGTGAGTATTATGTTAAAGAGCGCAATTTTTATTAGAAACTGCATCTATAAATACAATGAAATATACAGCGGCATGTGAATCAATTTGAATCAGTATTAATAAATATCAGATATTTAAATTAAATGTTATTGACTTATGAGTAATGTAAATAAGGTTTAAAATTGATATATTTGAAGTTCTTGTAGTTTTGACAATTTTTTTAGTTAAATCTTTTCATTATTATATTTGTATTACTATAGTTAGTGTATGTATTCGTTTATTTATCTAATTATTATTAATTTATAAGTATTGGATTTCAGTATATTTTAACTTAGATGTAGGTATCGTTATTTGTTAAAACTGTCTTAACGTGTAACACCTGCTATCCTCTTCTGTATCCTGCTACCCAGGTTGTCGGGAAGAAATCGATTTATCAATTAGACCGACTTTGTAAACACTTATTCTGTTATCTACTTCTTTTTTTTTTCTTCTTAATATGCTATGTATTGTAAAAATAAAGAATATTGTATTGTAAATCTGTCTACAGAATTTTGCGCAAACATTACAATTATATATAAAATCACAATAGTCGTGAAATGTCTATTTTATATAAAAATTTCAGTTGCTAAGCCTTTATTTATTTCACCCAATACAAAAGTCGTAGTTTTCTATGTAATGTGACGACTTCTACATAAAATACACAACTTTTATGTTTCCTGCCTCTGTCCTCTATAATTACATTAACAAAGATCTTGAAACTCGCGCAGTCGATTTAAAATTGGATCAACTACTCAAGAATGTCATTAGTGAACATCAGAACCAAGGTTACTCATTGTGCAAGAGGCTTTGTTACAACGCCTACGTACATACGTGTTCTTTTAAAAGTAACAAAAAACTGACTGATGAATCGCTGTCAAATCGCAGCCCTTGTGTGGACTCACTTTATCTTCTTATCTTCCTGCAGTGAGGTCACATATTATATAACAACCGAGTTCTTAACGTCCATACACAGCTTTCACACTATAGGCTTTAAAATCTTATTTCTTCTTTTAATCGTTGATTGAAAAGGAAGTATTGAAAAGAAGATTAGTGGAAGAAGGTAGTAAAGTTCCTAATCATATATACAGTGGACCCCCGCTAATACGGCCCCTGTCTAATCCGGCACCCCCTGTAATCCGACATGCCTATCACTGTTGAATTTGTTGGAGGCCATATGCATTTGGGTATATACTGGCACAGTATAAATGCAAAGTGTTTGTAATCTATTCGATATTTGAGTGTTCAAGTGTCTTTGACACAAGCAATAAATGTTCCTGGTAAATAACCACTGTTTAATTCAGTATTTGCTTTTGAATTTGGGTACACAAACATTATTTAGGCCAATCTTTAGATAGTATCTAATCATTTTTATCTGTAATTTTAAATAAATAAATTTCGGGACTCTTAAGCAGTACTCTATAGTCCGACAAATTCGATAGTCCGACACTGCCCTGCAAAACGTTTGTCGGATTACCGCGGGTTCACTGTATTAACTTTTTCGTAATTGTGTCACTTGGTCAATATAAATGCTCAGTAGTAAACAGAATATCAGTTTGAGCTTATACACAGCTTGAGTTGAGTAGTAGAGCTGTCAGTGCAGAGTTCGTCCGGGGAAGTACTACCACCTTACCCATTTCTGCAGTGAAGCAGTAGTGCACTTGTATTACTGAGTTTCGGTTAGAAAGGGAGCTGGTGAAATTACAGGCACATGAGACTTAACAACTTCACGTCTCATAGGCGGCGGTGACCACTTACCATTAGGTGGACCGTCCGCTTGTATGTTGGCCCATGTGGTATAAATAAAAAAAAGCTTGGTCTTTGGATGTATTATCTACACCCGCGGTTTTATCCACATTCCCCAGGGGTGTTACGTTTTCCCGGTATATTATAATGTATCCTATGTAATAATCCTGGTTATAAACTATCTTTGTGCCGAGTTTCATCCAAATCCGTTGTTTGGTTTTTGCGTGAAAGAGTCGCATCCTCAGTACGATAAGGGCTTAACTCAAAATTTTGCGAAATTGAGTCACGATCATAGAGAGACTAAACAAAGTACGCTCTATCCGATGAATACTAAAACATAGTCAATTTAATGATAGAATAAGCATACCGATACTTCAGCCTCCTTAACACCGGAACCCACCCGCCCCGCTCAGTGCAAAAGTGACCCAATCAGAGATGTGCCAAAAGTGATTTTTTGAGTAAAGCCCCTATCGTTCTGAGGGTGCGATACATTCAACCTCACGAACTTTTTATTTATAATAATAGTAGGTTATTTTTAATGCTATCATCGTTAGCTTTACTAGGGCACTAAATAGGGCGGACCCATGATACTTCTGCAGTCAAGTGCAGCAATAAGCAATCGATCCATGCACCTGTGCTAACTGCATACCAAATTACCTCGCAAACATTCGCATTTATAATATTCCTAGAATAAGACCTTGACATTGTAAACGATCTTAAATTTGTGACTAATTTTACAATTTCCATTCATAATATATTTTAAAACGAAATCTATATATACAGAGTAAATGGGGCCTTATAACGAGTTCATTCACAATATTTAAGAACCGTAGTAACATACCCCAAAAAAATAAAAAAAACTGAATTTTATGAATGAAAAATAGAAAAACTATTAAAGTAGACAATTATTAGGTAAAATAAGTACATAGGCCTTTCTGTTAAATAATCTGGTTCCCTGACTTGACAGCTTATATGGTTTCTTTGACGCACCCTCATCTCAAAAATTACTGAACATATAGCCATGGGACTGCTACCATTCGACGCGGTGTTTTTCCTAGATTGTAATAGGCTTTATATGATATCGATAAATGCGGGTGAAACCACGTGAGACAGCTAGTTAATTATGAATAACTAAACCAAATAAAATTTTAATTAGGTACCTATTTGTTGGAACAGTGTGAACTCACCACTACTCGACATTACTCAGAAACGTTTTTCACGATTGAATGGTACTTGTGAGGGAGTCTGTTGAGGATATTTTCATCTTAAAGCTTGTAGAATGGTTTGTGTCAGGTATTCCGAAGGATACCTAACTATTAACGATGAAAAATATTATATGGCAACATGTTGAAATGTTTATTCGCTTGAAGTCAAATTTATTTTTGTCTTCAACTTCGCAAAATTCTTAATTAAACTTCGAAAAAAAATATAATTAATTATTTTCTTTTTTATCATTGTTTCAGTGTATCAGTGTAATTTTTATTTGTAAATAATGAACCTGGGACATTCTTTACACGCGGCTATCTGATCCCAAACTAAGCATAGCTTGTACTATGGAAACCAGATAACTGATACACAACATAAAAGTACTATTTTATAAATACATACTTATATAGATACTTACACTCTGACACAGAACAAACAGACATGTCTATGGACACAAATGTGAGGTAATCGAACCCACGACCTGATGGCAGTCAGGGCCTCTAACCACCATGCCAACTGTGTCAAATATGAATAATTAAGTGTATATAGAATAAAATTCTTTATCGTCTCTACTTAGTTACCTGCTATAGCTACGGTCCAGTGATTTCAGCCGCATTCCAGTGAGATCTGATGTATTCCAGAACTATCCTGTTTTCTAGATAAATGATCAAACACTAGCCAGTGTATTGAACATCCAAAAATACATGGATACATCAAATGTGATCAAAATTTTATAATTAATATGATTTTTCAGTACCAATTTAACCAAAAAGAGTAGATCTTTTGATGTTGTACAATTATGATGTCACAACTTGCTATTTCATACAAAACTCGTTCGTTTTGTAATTTAGTAAAAAGTTGCTAATTTGACATGCCAGTCAACATCCCTATTATAAAAAAGCCTATGTCACTCAGGAATAGTGTAGATTTCTATAATTGAAAAAGTTTTTGGAATCGATTGAGTAGTTTCGGCGATTGCCTATTACATTTAAACTAAACTTGCGGCTCGCTATGATGGCCGTTTTGACGTTTTAATCCAACAGCTAATTGTATGATGATGGAAATCAACCTTATTCCAAAGCAATACAGTTTCTTTTCCTATGAAAATCTGAAACGTCAAAACGGCCATCATAGCGTGTCGGTAGTATAACATACTTTACCTTATAAAATTATAATATTTGTGTAGGTATAACCGAGCGATAGTATTACTCCGTATAATTTGTGTGTCAGAAATAGCCAAGATTTATTGGGACATATATTTACTTGACTTAAATTAAGAATACTGTATTCATGTCCTGAAAAAAGTTAAAATACTATAAACAAATGATAAGTCAAACCAGGTAAAGCCTAACAACGTAGACTGTATACTAAAAACTTTTTTAAATATGCTTATAGCACAATTTAATTCAATATTCATAAAAATACTGCATTTCATTACATTACTCGCAGCACCTAATCTAAGTTATTGTTTTGTTTTGCATACAATTGTTTCTTACGATACGCTTTAAATCTGCAGCAAAACCAAAACTCAAATCTTGGTCTACATTAGAAACATACGTGAATTAGAGATTTAGTCCTATTAATATTATAAATGCGAAAGTTTGTAAGGATGTATGTTTGTTACTCTTTCACGCAAAATCTACTGAAGGGATTTGGATGTTTAGCACATAAATAGAGCATACCCTGGAATAATATATAAGATACTTTTCATCCCGGGGAATTGCAGCGTCCCACAGCAAAGCGGGTAAAACCGCTGGGTTTAGCTATTCAATTATAATAATACTGGCTGTCCCCCGCGGTTTCACCCGCGTTCCCGAGGAATGTAACATTTTCCCGGCACAAAAAGTATCCTATATTACTTCGAATATCTCCAAGAATATGTGTACAAAGTTTCATGATGATCGGTTAAGTAGTTTTTGCGTGAAAGGGTTTTTTTTTTTTTTTTTTTTATGCCACTTGGGCCGACAAACAAGCAGACGGTCCACCTGATGGTAAGTGGTCACCGCTGCCTATGGACATACAAACTTACATTCAAATTTATAATATTGAGCAGGGATTATTTGCCTTCTGACATTATACTATATGAAGTCATAACATCGAAGTATTAAATCATTAGAGTGATAAATTGCCGTCAACCAACAGATATAAATGCATAAAAACATTCTTGCAATTTTTTACTTTAATTTATTAAGGTAAGTGTATCAATTACTTCATAGCTGCAGGTGGTCAGTTTTTTTTCTAGAAATGCACGTGCCGGAAATTCAAGTACTGTACCTATTGTAAATTGATATAAATTTATGTTTTAAATTTGTGGCTATTCGTTTTGCATTAGACTATTACGACTAGACAAGAATATAGACATTCCTATTTTATTTATTTGATTATTACTTATACTGTTTATAAAACAGTAGTAGCTATTGTACTTTAATATTAAATATATAATTTAATGGGTTTTTTTTTTAATATGTTAAGTTTTTAAGTTTTATTTTTTATGTTTTTGTAGTACGTTAAGCTTATCATGGTGTATGTATACGCTCTTCTCAATATAGACTAAATATTTTTGTTTTAATTTCACATTTATATTCGATTGTGATCTGGTGTATATGCCTATGAAAAAGTTGCAAAGAATTATTTAAGAGACAATAGTTGAAAGTAATAGGATGTTTTTTCCTTGAGAAGGTGATAACACAACATTTTTTTTTAATTTAGATGCAAATTATTAAGATTACAATAGTGACAAAGATTATCTAGATCACTTTGCATGTTATAACAATCTGTTTTAGAGCGTATTACAGTAAAAAATTTAGTATCATCTGCATATAATAGCATATTAGAGTGTCTAAAGCATTTTAAGACATCATTAATAAATACATTAAACATCAATGGCCCAAGGTGAGAGCCTTGGGGCACACCAGAGGTTATAGGAATAAAACTGGAAACAAAACCTTTAACTGAAATTGCTTGTGTTCTATTACGAAGGTAAGATTCTCGCCAACGAAGGAGATCGCCATGTATACCAATACTTTCAAGCTTAGCTATTAGTAAACAGTGAAAAATTTTGTCAAAAGCCTTAGAATAATCCGTATATACGGCGTCTACCTGGAAACCATTATCCACAGCATCAAGAACTACATCAAGAATTTTATTGAATCAATGTACTCTTGTAATACCTAAATATCTACTTACTTTTATATTTGTTTCAAAACCGAACTGCAACGTTGAGAATAATCTTTTCAATCATTTTGATTGTAAATGTATTGAAAATTTTAGTATTTCTTAATGAAATTAAATTCTTTTTCTTAAGTCTTACGTGCACGAAAAGAGGTAACGATAAACATTAATATTAAAATCACCTGGTTAAATCAGAATATTAATATACTTAGAATGAAATTCTAGAATCTCGCGTTCCCGGAAACATATTATAAAACAACAATAATGATGCCACCGCTCAACTTAGCTAACGATCTGAAGGAAAATATTTACTATATAGATTCGACAATCAAACGGTCATGAATGCACACATATATAAAAACATCTAAATAAATTCAATCATTAAATAGATTTGAGAACATTTGCAAAAGGAAGCTTATGCACTCGATCGACAGTATATATTCATATGGTATGTGACCTACTAGAAATAGAGAATGTAGGTACACTACCCAGAATAATGCATGACATTGATGCAATGTAGGTACTCTTAAGTTGATTCTTCAACTCGAGATAAACCTCCGTGGTTTTTTAGATATTGTTATATATAAATAAAAATTTTAAAAGTGTGTTCTTGCCCCACATTTAAGTAGGCTAATAAATACTAGTCCCCCAACCCTCTATGCAGAGGGTGCATGGAGGCAGAAGAAACGCCACAACACGTGCTTAAAGAGTGCTCCAGCGTGGCAGATCAACGGGCACAGATACTCTAATCCCCAGCATCGCTCCCTGGAGCCTGGAGCAACCTGAAAAGGTTGCTAGCTCTCTGGGACAACCTGGAATGGCTGGAGTAAGAGGCTGACGCACAATGGCCCATTTAAGAGGCTAAGTGCGAAGGAAGCCCAGTATAACTAACTAACTAAATACTAGTCCCCCGGCTTAAGTAACTGCAGCTGCGCTACTTTTGCGTTCTCTGGAAGATTCCACATCATAAACAATTTAAATATCATTTAAATACGATACAGCTATAAAGTAATTGATAATAAAACTTATAAATGCTCATAAAACAGCATACAACTTGCGTAATACATTAATATAGTAGATAACAGTAACATACAGTGTGCAATAAGTGCAATAATGGTATATCCGTTCATAGCTAATACAGACCTTGGCCGTGACTGCGCAGCGGTGCGCTCCACTCCCGCGAGCCCCCACCGCCGCGCCTCATGCAATCAAAGAATATAACCAAACATATTTTGTGCCTAATATTGCCTTTGGACAAGCAGATGAAACCGTGGAACGGTTAGATGCAACACCGTCAATTATCGTCCGTAAATTCCTCTTCATCCCTGTTGGACATAGATTTAGGGTTTATTGTTGTTTGTTTTCTTCACTTTCTTGTTTGGTGTACAATAAAGAGTTATTTATCTATCTATCTATCTATCTATTTTTGACAATGATGTTGGCGAAAGTGGCTATCACACTGATAGTGTCATCATCTCTTTGTGAGTTATAGTCTGGATATCATCTAGATTTGATTAATACAGCTAATGATTAAAAAAATTAAGTAGTATGTAATTTTTAACTAAATAATTATGGTCCAATTAAAATTTTGAATAGTAGAGCTCTTAGTGCAGAGTTCATCCGGGGAAGTACTGCCACCTTACCTATTTCCGCCGTGAAGCAGTAATGCACTTGTATTACTGTTTTTTTTGTATTTCGGTTAGAAAGGTGAGGGAGCCGGTGAAATTACAGGCACATGAGACTTAACAACTTCACGTCTCAGGGTCGACAACGCATTGACGATGCTCTAATGTTGCAAATGTCAATAGGCGGCGCTGAACACTCACCATCAGATGGGCCTGCTTGTTTGTCGGACCACGTGGTATAAAAATGAATACTTCTATTGCGCAAAATGAGCTTAAGGTTCAAAGTAAGTAAGAACAATTAAGTAAAGGAAGTAGGGAAGTTTTCTAACTTATTCACTAAATTACGAAAGTTTATAAAGATTAATGAATGTTTGTTGTTTTTTATGACTTTGAAAAAAGTTCTGAGCTGATTTGGATGAAACTTCTCACATACATTGTTTATAACCTGCATTAATATAGGATATTTTCAATGCCAGGAAAATGTACGACCGTTCCCACAGTATTTGAGGCTTCCTTAGTAGCTACATTAACTTGACACTGTATAATTTCTATTAATTAAAATTAATAAAATATGTGTGCATTTCATACACGATAGAAGTGAACCTTCAGAAAACTACCTATCCATTTTAACCTCGTTCTATCGCAAACTAAATCATCAAGATGTATATGTTTGTCTCTTTTTAGTATCCAATTTTTGTTTCATCAAGTTTCAAATTACAACGGCCCTAATAAAGTATTTACTTCAAAACTTCCATAGTACTAGTATGAGAGGTTTTCGACTGAGAGCCCTCTGCGCTCGCCAAAAAGTCCGTTTAAGATCCATCAGAGGATAACACACATGTCACTTAAAAAAAAAAGTATTAGAAGCATATCTACCGGTAGATGTATCTACGGTTACATACTCTTTGCTCATAATCACGCAACGCAACGCGCTAGGCCGCAATTTACGTCGCAAAATTACCTTTACCTGTGTAATGCCGCGCAATGATATATCATTTTCGTGATATCATATCCATCGTTGCCATCGCTTCGTCTCTCAGTTAACAATCGTAATGAACTCTATTTTTCTTACCTTATTAATGAACCAATAAGATTTAATCGACTGCTTCAGTAATTCAGCCAATCCCGTGTTCCATCTGTTTTTTTATAAGTTGCACAATAAAGAGAGATGATTGGATTATAGAACTAGTTTTAATAATTATAAGCTTCTGCGAGTAGCTTAATTAGTAATATAGATTCACAAAAAGTTCGTAATTGGGTGTTTTATATACCTAATGGTATCGTCGTATCATAAAGTAGTAGGTAGTAGATATAACGTAGATATAATAATATTTTGAATTTCGATTTTTTTTTTAAATTAGATATTCATAATATTATATTATTGTTCAATAATTCTTCACTTTTGCGATAACACGCAGGTATTACCAGTGAGACTAAAGTTCGCTTTTAAAAAAAGTAATTGCTGAGTTTATTGCCGGCTCTTCTCAGTAAGAAACAACCTTCCGTACCGGTATTAGAGTCACACTATTCATAAGTGCTTGTAAAGGCCTATTTGAATAAATATATTTTTATTTCATTAACTAAACCCTCCTACAGATTGTAGTTGTGATCTCCGATAAATAATTCTGTTTGAATGATATTAATTCAAGTTTATCCATCTATTAACTTGAAAATTTTTTTTTATTAGCATGCTTTATAAATAAGATTTTATGTACTCAGTTTTGTAGACAAAATAAAAAAAATAATAATAATAAAACGACATTTTCAAATAGTGTAAACATTACGAAGAAACGGATATTTACATAGACATTCAAATAATCGTGTAAATTCCAACGAGATAAATGTTAAATCAACAAGATCAAGCTATAAGTACTTAAGACGTTTGAAAACTATCTTCGAAATGCTAAACATTATTAACTAAATGATTTCAAGCGGTAGCATTGATTTACATTTAAAAGAGGAATATAATTTACATAAGTGCATTGTGACAAAAATAGCAGTAAAAAATACTGTAATCTTCGAGTAGTAGAGCTTGTGCAGAGTTTGTCCGGGGAAGTACTACCACCTTACCCATTTCTGCCTTGAAGCAGTAGTGCACTTGTGTTACTGTGTTTCGGTTAGAAAAGTAAGGGGGCCGGTGCAATTACAGGCACATGAGACTTAACAACTTCACGTCTCAGGGACGACAACGCATTGGCGATGCCCCTAGTGTTGCAAATGTCCATAGGCGGCGGTGACCACTTACCATCAGGTGGACGTGGATTAAAAAAAAAGTGAGTTTGTTTAATAAAAAACATCTATAATATTAGTATTTTTTCGTTTTTGATGCTGGTTCTAAACGATAAATGTATTTTAAAAAAGTTAAATGGCCAATTAATCAGATAAAAAAAAAAACTTGCTGACTTCTTGGCCAGTACAAGTCTGATAAAGTCCAAACCCGAGGTGATTTCAGCAGCTATGACTTTTATAAGTCCTCATCTATAGATTGATGAATTACTGGATGTTTTGGCAATAAAACTTCTCTAAGTATAGGAATTTCCGTGTGGCAAAATACAGTAACATAAGAAATGCTTTTCCATAAGCAGTGCGGGTAGGATGTTAGTTTTTACCATAGGATGGCTGTACCATGACCGGTTTGCATCCTGCTTGTCCCGTGTCCACCCTTATTCAACTAATACAAACCTCGTCGGCGAGTCGGAGCACAGAGGCCTCGAAGAGGTTACCTCTCACGTGATTGCGTAGTAAACGAAAGGGACAGAGCATACAGGCCGCGACAAAACATCCTGAAGCTAGTGTAATTTTCCTTACAGAATCGTAGCCCGGGCACTAGTTACACAACATTGTTGGTACATTCAAGTACCTTCATAACACGCCCGGACCATGTTTGAGTGTAACGACTTGAGATAATAAGACATGTAATGAACAGAAAACTGTCATTTTATTGGTATATTATTGTCATTACATACAATTGAATTGAAGCTGGTTTTATTATCGAATCACCTGCTTTGCTCTTATATATAAACTGCCTTAAAAGTACATAATATTAATAACATCCATTTTATCCATGACGCAGACGCCTTGGTGGTGAGACCATGACTACCACGGCGTTGGTTCGATTTCCACCCAGGACAAACATTTGTGTGCATCAACGGTGTGATGTATGTTTGTTCTGTGTTTGGGTGCACATATCTTTATAGGTAGGTATGTATTTAAACAAGTAGTATATCAGTTACTTAGTATACTCGTATATGGTACAAGCTCTGTTTAGTTTAGGATCAGATGAACATATGTAATGAAGGTCCCAGGATATTTATTTTATTTTAAGAAAAGAAGAAAGGTTTGACAAATTTAAATAGTATAGTTTCTAGTGAAATGGGAGCTAAAAGCATGGCAAGGTCCTTAAGTACCAGTAAGTGGATGTAAAGCGTTTGACGGGCCAGTTGACTTGGTGGTTAGATACGACTACCAAACCACATGTCGTGGGTTTGATTCCCATCCAAGGCAGACATTTGCATGCATGAACATGAACTGTTTGTTCTGTTCTGTGTGTAAATATCTATTTAAGCAAAGCTATAGATAGGCAATGTATATGTAGTATATCAGCTATCTGGTTTCCATAGTACAGCTTTGCTTAGTTTTGTTTCAGATGGCTTTGTGTAAAGAATGTTTCGAGATATTTATTTAGTATTCAAAAGAGTAGTAGAGCTCTTAGTGCAGAGTTCGTCTGGGGAAGTACTACCAGCTTACCCACTTCCGCCATGAAACAGTAGTGCACATGTATTACTGTGTTTCGGTTAGAAAGGTAAGGGAGCCGGTGAAATTACAGGCACATGAGACTTAACAACTTTATGTCTCAGGATCAATAACGCATTGGCGATGCTTTGGTGTGGCAAATGTCCATAGGCGGCGGTGACCACTTACCATCAGGTGGACCGTGTGCTTGTGTCGGCTTTTGTGGTATAAAAGGAAAGTGCGTTACCTTACACTAAACGATCGAAGTTCATAAGTTCTTTACCTGCAACTAGATATAATCCAAGATTGCCTAAAGCGAAGCTTCAGATAACACAATCAGAGGCCTTATAATCGAAAAAAAACTCTGTCAACAATCCTTAGTGCACTATTTTTTGGTTTTTACTAAGTACACGGTAGCTAATATTGTAGAGTAAACAAATTTAAATGTTTCCTACGACATCCTATCCCAAAATGTACATACAAGTTATTACTCGTACAGAAATGTAACGCTCTAATGAGAAAGCAAAACGACAGAAGTCTACGACCTCTACGTCACGACGACGGCACAGAAATGTGCTAAATTCGACGAACCAAGACAAACTTGACGTGACAAACCACTATTAAGTTGTTTGAACTGCGTACACCCACTAGCCAAGTGAGTACTTACAACTACAAATATAATATGTCATCATAAAAACTGGGACGTTGAAATATAATGCGTGAGGCTTCGATGAACTCTTGTTTTCTAGAAATATCGAAGCTCTCCGACATTCTGTATTCACCAGACCTTGCGACTACAGAATAGCATGTTTTCCAGACGTTATACAACTCTTTGGATGGAAAGGAATCAATACCCAAGAGCAGTACAAAATGCCTTTGAGGTGTTTGCTATCTCATTATTAACCATGTGAGGGTAAAAGGTATAAGTGGCCAACAGCTTCGAGTCCATTAAAAAAAAATCTAAAAGTTAGCTGGACGGAAGCTGACTTTTTGAAGGAGAACCATTGATATATTGCCACTGCGCTGGCAAAAATGCATCGATAACGTAGGTAAAGAATTCGATATACAAATAGAATCCAAAAAAAATGAAAATAAAAATAAATTTTAGCCTCCCGTCCAGCTGACTTTTTGATGGAGGGCCATTGATAAATTGCCACTGTGCTGGCAAAGATGCATGGATAGCGTCGATACAGACTTTGATTTACGAATAGGGTCAGATAACCATAAAAAAAACTCGTTACTTTTTTTGAACTAAATGGCAATTTCATAGGTAAAAACCTATTGATAGCAAATTAAGTTATAACTTATATAGTTATTTATATCAATAGAATATAATGTTTTTAATGTCTCATAAATTATACCTAAGATATTCAACTATTATGACAAAGTGTGAAAGATTTGTATTTATGATGAACCAGTAGGCGTGGTAGTCGTGTTAGTCGTGGATTCGATTCCCACACAGGACATACATTTGTGTATGTATGAACATGTTTGTTTATTTTGTGTCTGGATGTGTATATAAGTATATAGTATAACAGTTATCTGGTTACCATAGTACAAGTTTTGCATGGTTTGGGATCAGATAACCGTGTAATAATTGTCCCTGGATAGTATGTATAGTTTTAGTAACTAAAACTTTTGATGTGTGTGTGACATATATTAAGAATTTGACACCTTGGCATACTACTATTTTATCCCAAACTTAGCACAGCTTGATAGAGACCTGGGATATGCTAAATTTAAAAAAATTCCGCGTCGAATGTTAGCAGTCCCATCCCGATATGTTCAGAAGTTTTGAGGTGACAGTGCTTCAAAGGAACCCTGTTTTCCTTATACATTTATGTATAGATATACTCAACAACATACATGTTTATACCCACAGATGGTGTCAGATAACAGCAACAGCAGTGTTAGTATGTTTGCCCCATGATATATGTAGCTAGTTCTCATAAATAAAGCCTAGACTTAACAACTTAATCTATGCCATAAATAATTCTAAACAATACAAAAAAACTCCGTTATTAAATACGTTTTTAAACTACGTAAAAGATTAATTTGTTAGTGATGGAATGGTAAATACCCAAGAAAAATAAGATTCGAAATCATTGCTGCTTAAATTATATATAGAGTGAGCTCTCAGGTCGATAAACTGAGGCTGTATGTGGGTCAGTTGAAGGCGGCCCTGTGATTGTTAATGATCATCGTTGAGAACAAAAAATTACACAGATTATAGCCGAGTTAAAAGCAAAAATACAAGACGCTTTTTACAATAAATTTGCGTTGGAAATTCCTGTTCAGATCGGTCATCGACAGGACTTTACACTTCACGTTTCTTGGACATGAATGAGTAATTAACTTTTCTTAGAAATCAACTTTCACTGGCTTCTGAAGTAGTGGACATTTAAAATTTAAGTGTGTTGTATGCTTGAGTGTAACTTAATAAATACATATCCTGGGACATTTTTTACACACGGCCATCTGATCCCAAAGTAAGCAGAGCTTGTACTATGGAAACGAGATAACTGATATACTACATATACTATTTTTTTTCTATAAACATACATATATAGATATTTACAGCTAGACACAGAGCAAACAGACACGTTTATGCACACAATTGTTTGTCCTGGGTGGGAATCAAACCCGTGACCTGCGACTTTGCAGAGTCGCTAACCACCGAGCCAACTGGCCTGTATTATAAAAGTAAAAATATTAAAGTTTTTCTTTATATTAAGAGTATTTAAGACTATATAGTAAACAATCTTTTAAATAATGTTTCTCTATCGTTTTCTTGTGATCTCATCCACATCGACATTATTTAAGATGCTAAATAAGTGGCATGACTTCACACACGTAGGTACCAATGGGTTTGGGAAAATTTAAGGTCGTTGTCCTACTTTTAGCAGATATATTTATTCCTATCACATTCTTATGACAGAACGAATCTTAAAATTGCAATACAAAACTAATTATGAATTATATTTTTTTTTGTTTTAAGCCCTAAATTACTCGTTCATTAATACTTCTACGCATAACTATGATTAAAGCATATGCAGTGAAGATTTCTTCTAAACAGCTTCTTACAGATGATATTATATTTCAGTAGTAGTTGTTAGTTATAATTAAATAAATAAATAACAAATACGTTCAACAATATCGATATCTACATAAATTACATCTATGTACATTCATACATACGAACAATCATATGTCAATAAGATAAATCACAGAGTTACTCTTGTGTTTTAGTCTCTAAATCTTTTCAAATAAATGCGTAGTCGAATAAAGAAAACCTCATCCGAATGAGATCACGGATCATCGGATTAAAAATTCAAAACCATTTATTCAGTTTAGGCCCACGGAGGGCACTTATGAAGGTCATATTTAAAGTTACTGAAGCTATCACCAGATCGGAAACATCTAAGATACATTGGGGTCAAACAGAGAACCACCTTTTTGATGTTTTTGTTAGGAATAATACAGGATGAAAAACAGTTTCATTACGATAAAAAAAATTACAATCAATGATTCTCCGGAAATGTGTACGTAAAATACAAACGACCAAATTTATTCATAGGACAAACAAAATCTTTCGCAAAACTTAACCAAAGCTAATATATCTCTACTGTTGTCCCACTTTGGAAACCTGAAGAGTTTTTTTCGTTTGTAAGACTATACAAATATGTATGAAAAGTGTTCGAGTGAGCGTATTGGAGGTCAATACTCCGGCAGTAGGTCAGCAATGAGCTGGCGGAGGGACTTGCTCCTGGTTGGTTTGGTTTGGAGTCGTTTCCTCTTTCATCATTATTCATAGTATTACGGATGCATGAATATATTTCAGAATCATTAACAACTTCCTCACTATGAATTTGGTAACTAATGAGTGGTTAAAACTAGATGAGGTACCTAAGAACGTTGTATCCACTAAAGTTCTATAGGTGTGATTCATATTCAGATTCGTGTTCATATTTTGTGAATAATGGTGTTGGTTAAGCAATCACTTTTTTATTTATATATAACTAGCTGTCCCCCGCGGTTCTACCCGCGTTCCCGTGGGATGTCACATGTATTATACATAAAAATCTTCCTCTTCAATCACTCTATCTATTAAAAAAACCGCATCTAAATCCGTTGCGTAGTTTTAAAGATTTAAGCGTACATAGGGATATAGGGACTGAGAAAGCGACTTTGTTTTATACTATCTAGTGATATTGTTACATAAGCTGTATTGTGCAATTGTTTGTAATTATCAATAAAGAAATAAAAAATAAAAAAGTGGTTTCTTGTTGTCTAACTCAGAGCCCATTTCCTGTATTTTAGTCGATAGCTTTCCAAATACATAAAAAAATAAAGTATATGTTGGAACGTTTTTCTTTCAATCTGACCTGATTCCTGACCGTATTTTGCTTCAGGAGAAAGATAGATTTATTCAGCATTCACAACTCTCTTTCCTAATGTAATAAGATCGAAAGTATGTGTTCTGTTGCCTTGGTATAAGACAGCATAAGGTTAGGTATAAGGATTAAGTTTTATAGAATGTCTATACCAAGATGTAAATGGACTAGTTTTATAGAGAATCGATTGTTTTGTAAAGACGAGACTATCGAATTCATTATAAGATGTTATAACGTCTAGTTAGTTCATATTATTTACTACTTAGCAGCTAACTTCTCAGAATCTTAGCCATGCACATATTTATTATATTATATACGAACCGTTTCGACTGGCTTACTTCTATTTAACCTATTCATTTGTGTTTTTCTGATATTATTTGTTAAAAAAATTGCCATAACTATTTTAAAATAAATTTTGCTTAAAATTGAGTTTTATTTCATCCAAGATTCGAATGATCATTTGTTTGTCAGAGTGTCGCAGTGCATGCATTTTTTTTAAGATATCCAGAGAACTAATTAGTTTTCTAAATCTATCGAATCAATTGAAATCTCAACAATAACATTTGAAATTGCTGTTGTTTTTACCCTTGCATTAGATATCATATAAATAAAAGGTCTACCCGGACCTTGAAAATTGATTAAACTTTAAGACTTGACCAAAACCCGGTAGATATTGCTGATACGGTAAGGAATTAATCAACATTAATCAGACGTATAAGCAACGGTTAATTTAATATTTTCATATTAAGTATAAAATTAGCCGTGGTTTTACGGCGGATTAAAATTTATTAACCAACAAGCTTAACTTACAACCTCTGTACTAAAGGATCAAATATATTCACCATTAATTATGGACTTGCTAGTTTATAGTCATGTTCAGTTCCAAGATAAAACATATTTGGAATAATATGTTAAAGTATAGGTATTGTCTAATTTACATCTGCACTAATATTATAAAGAAGAAAGATTTGTATTTTTGTATGTAACGCATAATCATAAAAAATTCTGGACCGATTTAAAAAATTCTTTCAGCGTTGTGAAGCCACACTATCCCCGGATGACATAGGCTATATTATATTTTCAAAGAAATTAGGAATACTTACTATAACTTCAATAATATAACCCAAGGTGTAAAAAAAATCCTTACATCCCGTTCGCTGCGAATACTATTATCATCAACAAAGAAAAAAATTAAAAATAAATAATGTAATGGGATGTTACATCCCTCGTAAACGCGGGTGAAACCGCGGGGGACAGCTATGCTTAAATTAGTGTAACTAACAAAAAAATAGAATATCTACTAACTACTACTATAAATAAGAATCAGTTTAAAAAAAAAATACATGAAATTGTTTTCTTCTTTAGATAACACTAATTAGAGATATAGGTACTTAGAACATGTATCTATGAGAAATAATTTTTATTTAGTATTTACTTATAGGTATTGTCTGCTAAAGATATAATAAGAAATATGCATTAAATCAAAATTTAGGAATTCCTACTCACTTCTAAATGTCGTTGCATTTCTAATATTCCAAACCATTTGATTATGAGTTTTTTGACCTAAAATTTATTGCGTCGTAAACATCATCAAAGCTTCTTGATCTAGCTAGACTAATTACAAAATCAATAATAAGAAACACATGTATAAATGATGTAGATATCTATCGCTCATAAATTTTACCCATTAGGCTTTATTTATCTCTTATAATAGCTTATAGACGAATTGTCAAAAACGCACGCAAATCTCACAAGGATTTTTTTTATCTCCTTTTTGCCATTTTTTCATTGATGCTCCGCTCCTATCGGCCATAGCGTGATGTTATATAGCCTTCCTCGATAAATGGACTATTCAACACAAAATGTTTTTAAATCGAACCAGTACTTCCTGAGACTAGCGCGTTCAACCAAACAAACAAACAAACTCTTCAGGTTTATATATTAGTATAGATATTATACGTCTTATGATAAAACTGCAACGAGTCGAGGACTGATTATTTTATATTTATTTTATTTTAGTTAGAGAATACATTATTATCGAAACAGTAAACAAAACAATAGTTTTTTATTGTTGTCTGCCTGTGTCTTGACCGCACATCAAACAGAAATTACTGGATGGATTTCAATCAAGCATTGCTTAATAACTGAAAATCTGGATTAAAGTCATATATACTTTTGATTTGAAATATCTTTCAACATTTTTTAAGTCGAATATCGAGTTTTTGTGGTCCATTCATTCATACTTTCATGCATCGTGCAATAGAGACGAAACTACAAAACTTAGTAAAAAGTTTATTATCTCTTTCTAAAGCTCGATATGTAAAACGTACAGTCGTACCCGACTGTCCCGATACAGCCTTTTTTAGAAATTCAGAAAGAAATTCAACAAAATAACTTTTTTACTTCTGTGCTTAATGTGCCCTCGACCTCTGAAACTCGTAGCTCTTTGCAAAGTTTCGCAGTAAAGTAACAAAGTAAACTGTAAGGACTGTAGTTAGAGGCCACTCAGAGTTATAGCTCGACTTGTAGAGGACAAGAGAGGGCATTCACCCGCATGGTGTTAGACGCTACAATAGTGTGGAATAAAAAGAAATATAAAAAATCTGTTTTAAAGATATTTTCATTCATTCTTTAATTGTAATGATTGTAGCTATATAATCAACGGGTAAATTATGTTTTGAAACAATATTGACAAAGTTTTCCTCTATTTGATAGTTTTAGAGCTGGAACTTGCAACACAAGTTTATTCTTACCGCGAGTTCCAGAGCTCAATAAACACTAGACTCCCTAATTTCCATTCTAATTATTTGCTTTGAATATTAACTGTTTAAGTGTCTGTGCAAATTTATTATTAAATAAAAAAATAATTATTAAATTATTCATTATTATAGTAACTCGATTGCTCAAAATCTAAGTCGAGTCTAAAATTTATTATAAAAATCCAAATGTGAATTTTGACTTTCTAGTCTGTTAACGGTAGATTAAGTTAAAATATTTTGCTTGCACAAAATATATATTTTGTGTAAGCTTCTATCATTAACTTATCTGACTAAACTGACACAGCATTTCCATTCGATAAACCAGAATATTTTAAAAAATTTAGTCCCATAAGTTTTATATTTAAAATAAATTTACACTATATTGACTAATATAAACAACAAACTTGATTATTAGCCAGTATTTATGATTCTTACTAAAAACGAAATGATTAAAACAATATCCACACTAATCTTAGCGCGGCCACCTGTTCACTAGTAAAGGATAGGTATAGTCGACTCGCGGAAATTGTCGTGAACAAAAAATATCATTGAAATAGTTCGCAGGTTCTTAATAGTACTGGACAATCATTATTGACTGTTTTATTAGAACTAGTCTTTGCAGTATTTTGTGTTATGCTAATGCACTAGGACTTTCAGATATTGAATGTTTTATCGGTACCCTATTAGATAACAGTATTGAGTTTTTTCTTTTATAAACCACTCTCATCGTTATATTTTAAGACATGAAATTTACAACGTACTTTCGACTTCGGCATCCATGAAGTGCTTACAGTATCAAGATAGTTTTCAATACTGTACAATTAGAAATTAATCTTGCCGCTTTAAATTAAAGGAATCTAATATCCTAATAAATAATGGACCCCACATTTCATGGAAGATATGTAAACGTAGCAATGTATTTTAGATGACATAACAATGTATTTTAGATGATCATTTTGTTGTTTCTAATACATATTAGATATTTGCATAAAATTTCTTCACACCCTTAGACCAGTGTTATTGCTCCGTGGAGTTGACCAAGTTACAATTCATATAATCTAAAAAAAATGGTCCCACATTTCACGGAAGATAAAACGTAACATGATATTTTAGCTGATATAAGTTTTTTTCCTTATTTAGATATAAAATATTAGATACATACATGTTTCTTCACTCCCATTTTTTTATTTCTTTTTACATTTTCTACGGACTTTTTGTACGTAGGTACTCTTTGATGATTCTACGATAAATTATTTTAAGATTAATTGCATTGTGTTTTTTATAAATGAACATCATTTTTTCACACCCCTTAAATCAGCATTAGTTTGTCTGAAAGTTGCAATTCCTTAGTTGAGTAGACATAGTTACCAACTACAAACAAACAGCTCAGTCACACATATCACTTATCTCAACATCATATCAATAACTACACAATATATCTATTATAGTATATAGGTATGTTTGATGTGGGCCTACGGACATTATAAGTACCAACTTATAGATACTTATAGGTACATAATAAAACATAGACATCGATAGCTACCGATCAGATAGGTAAACATCTCTGGAGTCCGTAGGCCCACATCAAACATATCGCAATACGCGCTCCACGCAGCGCCGTCACCATGAGTATTTGCCAGCTAATTAAGGTTATTCAAACATTTTAATCGGTTTTTCAACTTATTCTGAACGTAAGTGCTGTACCTACCAAGTATGTTTGACTATAGACATATATTTGATCGATGTGGATAAATTGGAACCGATAACATCATTGTTAATTAACATTAAAGAATGCATTTGTATTTTTATGCGTAAATATTAAAAATAATTCAAAGAACAAAAAGTTAAATGTTAAGTTTTCAAAATTAAAAACCATCTCTAATATGCAGCTGCCCTATTAAAAAGGTACGATCGCAAATATGAATACAACAATTGTAATAACTTAATAAAATACAATTTTCAACCATTTCTATGAATTATTTTAACACATTTCCTACCGCAGCATATGCTAAATTGTGATCGATCATAAAATGCGAATTCAAATATAAATGCACCTTGAGACATTTGCGCTATGTACGCAATGTGTGCCTGTCAATTTTATAATAGAAAATATGACAAAGATAATATTCAACGCTAAGGCTGTATCCACGAAACAGTTGAGACCTCATCTGCCGACCACAACTCTCGCAAAAAAAAAAGCAATTGTGACCAATCTGTGCAATCTGCGCTTGTGGTTAGTGTAAATGGATGAATTGCAAGTCATGTGGTGTACGCTTGCACAAACTTCTCAAAGGGTTGGCGCTTCATTGATATTTTGTATGCAACAATGCTTTAACGTTGGTACAAACATTTGTGTTGCTAATTTACTGAGCAGATGGCGAGCCTACTTCAAGTCAGTGTAAGTAATCTCAGTTGTTATGATTGGTTAGCGTGTGTGGTAAACACCAACAGTTAAACCATTGCATTTAATATTTGCTTAGGTATATCTAATGTTATATACTGCCACTATGTTATATAAGTTTAGTTAACTTAAACCAAGTAAGATTTTTGGCACTACACGATGAAATATTTTATTAAGTTTCTTATTTCCACGATTTAAATTTAGAATAATTATAATAATAATAAATATCCTGGGACATTATTTACACACGGTCATCTGATCTCAAACTAAGTAGAGCTTGTACTATGGAAACCAGATAACTGATATACTACATATACTACTTTTTTTTCTATATACATACTTATAATATAATAGATATTTACAACCAGACACTGAATAAACAGACATGTTCATGCACACAAAATGTTTGTCCTGGGTGGGAATTGAACCCGCGACCTTCGGCTTGGCAGTCAGAGTCGCTAACCACCAGGCCAACTGGCCTTTAATTAATCCTACGTTGAGACTTAAAAACAGTTTCACTGCATTAAAAACATTCGAAGTTGTGAACGTAATAGATACGCTGTGTATATACCTATAATAGGAATAACTCTAAGAATACTCCATTTGTCTCTTAATTTTGTATAATTAGCCGCGAGACATTCCCGAGGGATGTCACATTTTCCCAGGATCAAAAACCCCAAATGTTATTCCTGGATATGCTCTATCTATGTGCCAAGATGCATTTAAATCCGTAAAGTAGTTATCGCGTAAAAGAGTAACAAACATACAAACATACAAACTTTCGCATTTATAATATACTCCTAAGTACGATAATACCTGCGTTGTTTGTATACCTTCAAATAAAAAGAAAAAAAAATTACAAATTTATACTTCACCCGTTTTCATTAAAATGATTAAAAAGTAAATGTAGAATAGCATAAACTCCGAACTCTCTATTTGTCACACGACGTTACGTATACGTTAGAGCGAGACAACTATCACTGTACCACTGATTTAGTTGCCGCGTTTACGAATATTAGTGTACTGCGTAAGTGCATTCAGTACACTGTAACCTGCCGCAAGTCACGTCGGCAGTAGCCGACACTATTGACTCTACATTTAAGGCTGTACTGACGTATCTATTTCCTGTCTGCGTTACTTCTTCATGTAACCATATAAAATAATTAATTCGATGTACAGTGATAGACAAGTCCAAATACAATCATTCAAAAGTGGAAACATTTTTCTTTAGAAGGCTTTAGATTTGTTCTATACAAACTTGCTAGCAGATCACTTTTGTTTTCTTGTAGGATATTGGTTAAAAGTAATTTAATGATTATAAAGTACAAAAAAATTGTACATACATATTTTAAGGGCATATTAGGTAAATTGAAAATAAATTAAACTAATATTATAGTTTAATTAATTATTAAAAATTAACAGTTTAATTAAAATAATTATGGAGTGACAGATTTAATTTAATATGCTAAATTAAAAATAAATTAAATTAATATTATAATTTAATTAATTATTAAAAAATTACAGTTTAATTAAAATAATTATGGAGTGACAGATTTAATTGAATATGCTAAATTGAAAAAAAATTAAATTAATATTTTAATTTAATTAATTATTTAAAATTTACAGTTTAATTAAAATAGTTATGGAGTGACAGATTGGGTTAAAAGTGGAGTCACTAAAATAGTGCTTTGTTCAATATAATAGGATCTAAGTAAAGAGATCTAAGAGGGAAAGTAAGAAGCAAATGCTGAATTAATACATAAATATTGTATAGCTGTATAGTGCGATGTGTTCCAATTATCACCAAGATTGGTATAGTGGTTTAGCTGTGAAAACGTAACAAAGGAACAAACAAATGAATAAAAACACTCACTTTCACATCTATATCTATTATTATCGGATTTAAATGCAACTTGGCACAGATAGAGCATATCCTGGAATAACATATAGGCTACTTTATCCCGGGAAAATGTGATATCCCTCGGGAACGCAGGTAAAATTGCAGGGGACAGCTAGTTTATAATATAAGAAAGGATAATAATGAGGGATGTAGTCAAAAGATAATAAAATATTTCTGTAACTAGACTCCATACTGTGCAATAATAAATACTTTTCGGATCACCACTTTTTAGTAATAAATTCAACTTTACATTTTTTACTCAGTTAGTAAATTTGTCCACTTAAGTACCACAAATTGTATTTTTCGATGCTTAGCTTAAAATTGTGGTTAAAGGTAATAAAAGATAACTCTAACGCCGTTGTTCGCCATCCGGTATTTAAAAAGCAGATGCAAATAATTTTGAGAGAACAAGTTTTGAAAGGTTTTTTTGCTTACCTAAACTGGCAACGACATTTTGGTTTGTCGATTATATTATAGCTTTTTAGAAAATAATAATTTATTGGCAGAAAAACCTAATATTTTAAAACGGGTTAGAACTGTGTCGTATCCACGGTGGGTAGGGTTCTGTATCATGTCTTATGTGTAATAGTTTACTTACAATTAAAATTCTACCGGTTATATAACATAATTTTATACTTCATAATCCCTACTAATATTATATATATATATGGGATATTCTTTACACACGGCCATATGGTCCCAAACTAAGCAGAGCTTGTACTCGTATTATGGAAACCACATAACTGACATACTACATACACTCCTTTTTTTTTCTAAATATATAGTTATATAGATATTTACACCCAGACACAGAACAAACAGACATGTTCATGCACACAAATGTTTGTCCTGGGTGGGAATCGAACCCGCGACCTTCGGTTTGGCACTCAGAGCGCTAACCACCAAGCCAACTTGCCTGTCAATATTATAAATTTGAATGTAAGTTTGTTTTTTTTATTATTATTTATTTTCAGGCATCCCAACATTTTTTTACACATAAATAAGGATACATTATATGATTAATAGGAATAACAATGTAACAATTACTAAGAGATAAACACCGCATGTACCATAACAATTAAAGAAAACAGTTAGTCTAAACATATACAATTATTTATTAGTAAAACTTACTTAGTAGGTATATAAAGAAAACAGTTACATTAAAAATAAGTTAAAATTGTTTGATAGGCATTCACGCGAAAACTACTAATCCGATAATCACGAAACCATCAATGAAACCAGACCACCATGAAATCTATGTACACATATTCTTGGAGGTATTAGAAGTAACATTCGATACTTTCGTGCCGGGAAAATGTTACATCCCTCGGGAACGCGGGTGAAACCGGGGGACATCTAGTATTATATAGTTTTACTTTGGAATCATCATCATCATTAGCCTATTTCTATCCACTGCTGGACATAGGCCTCACCTATGGCACACCACTGAGCTCGATCTTCAGCTCTTTCTTTCCTACCGCTGCCAACCAGCTTGCGTATATCATCGCTCCACCTTTGGAATACAAAGTTATTATTGGCATTCTTTGAACTAAAACAGAATAGTCTGTGGTAAAGACCAATGTTCGCGGTAAATGTTCTTTTATTTCCACTACTTATTTATCAGAATTCGACACCCCATATTATACGACTGAGAAGAAAATTACAAGGGTTTTAAGATTTGGGCACAGAACCCAAAAAAATCTTGCACTGAATATGTATATCATGCGTTGAAGTCTTTTCTATGAACCAGAGATCTGCATCATGGCAATTTTTATTTTGATCGCATCCAAATGTTTGTTTAAGAATTTCTACCTAAACATAATTGTACGTTAGATAACTTAAAATACGACATGATAAGCGAAGTAGTAGAGCTCTTAGCGCAATGATCATCCGGGGAAGTACTACCACCATACCCCTTTCTACCGGGAAGCAGTCGTGCTCTTGTACTACTGTGTTTCGGTTAGAATGATAAAAGGCTGGTGAGAAAATATGGAACAATTAGATTCTAATTACGTTAATTGAACTTTGCCATAGATTTTCCATCATGAAATTTAAATGTGCAAAATTTTAAAGTGTAGAGCTTAGCAGGGCACTAATGAAGGCCAACCCTACTAAGTTACCACAATTTCGCGAGCCATCCTGTAACTAGTTTTCAAAGTTGAACTTAAAACCGGCAAGAAAATCAGCAAACATATATTTTTTATACTAACTTATTTAGCTGTTAGTTTTCAATTTCAAATAACTTAATAGTAATAGAAAAAAACGTTGGCAAGAAACGGTTTAATATGATGAGGCAACAGGTAGTCTAAGCTACACATCTCATGGGTAAATCAGGGGTGCAATCCTTTCCTATAGTCCGTGGGAACCGCGACAGATGCGCTTCTAGTCGCGAGGAACCTTTTTCTAAAGCCTCATTTGTATGGTGACCATGAGTAAGGTAATCATAAACAAATTCCTAAATAACGTGTTACAAAATACCCCGTATTTATTTGTCAAAGCCAACAACCCTAGTAAGCTGTCATGTCAGGGAACCAGATTAATTAACAGGTACGTTGTACCAATTTTACCTAATAATTGTCTACTTTAATAGCTTTTCTATTTTTCTTAATTGTTTTATGAATGAAAAATAGTTTTTTTTATTTTTTTGGGGTATGTTATACAGCGTTACTAAGGGTTCATAGGTTCATAAATATTGTGAATGGATTCGTTATCAGGCCCCATTTAACCGCCTTTCGGCTTTACGGGTAGTTTTGTAACAATATGTATGTTTGTCCGCTTATATTTAAAAACTACGCAATAGATTTTGATGCGGTTTTCACTATCATTAAGAGATTTTTTTTAGAAGGTTTGTGTTTATAACACATTTATATTGTGTGAGATACACAGGCGAATTCGAAGCGCGACGCTAGTACTTAAATATTCATATTCTTCGAAGTAATATTAATTATCATAATTAAATTGAACTTTAAGGTAAAATAATAAGCAATCAATTGTTTAATAAATAATAAATAATTCGTCATGAAAATTGCATGAAATTAAAAACATACTGCGAATTAATTTGCATTTCATTTCAAAAGGTACTCCCACTATTGAAACTACCATGGCTTTATATCGAATACTTGGCCCAGACTATATTCGAAAAAAAAAAAAATTTTAAAGAAAGTTAAATTTATAATTTAAAGATGTTTCACAATTTTTCAATCATTTTTATAATTATCATAACGTTAACGTTAAAGTTTAAAGCATTTAATTATAAAATTTGATGCAACTAAATCCAAGAAAGGTTTCACCGCGTGGTTACCACAAGAACATCAATTTGATCAATAGGACAGGAAACAACAAACTCTCTATTTGTTACATATTTTTCGGAAACATGCGATGATGGAGTAAATTTCTAAGTTTTTGTGAGCAAGGGTTGTGTTGCATCCGGTGAATGTGATATGTGTGAGATTTTGGCGAATTGCCATTTCGCACAAATAGTTTTTTTACTATGCACAATATAATTATCAACAGACATGAAAAAGAACTCTATGAAATATTAAAAAGGTCACAAGTTATATATTACAATTTCAGCATCAATTAATATAAAATAAAATTATGAGGCAGTACCATGACTGCCGTACCATGAAACATACAGTTTATCTGATGGCAAGTGGTCTCCGTCGCCTATGGACATTTGCAATACCAGGGCATCGCTAATGCGTTGTCGACCGTGAGACGTGAAGATAAGTTTCATGTGCCTATAATGTCACCGGCCTTACCTTTCTAACCGAAACCCAGAAATACCAGCGCACTACTTCTTCACGGCTGACATGGGTATGGTCGTAGCACTTCCCCAGATGAACTCTTTTGCATGAATGAACGCATTAAGAGGTCTATTACTTCTAAAATAGATGATAATTACTCTATTCATAAGAAAAATAAACATACACAAAATTTACAGGCACATGAGACTCGGGTCTCGGGTCGACAACTCATTGGCGATGCCTCTGGTGTTACAAATATCCTTAGGCGGCGGGACCACTAACCAAATGTGGCATAAAAAAAAGAAAAATAATATTCTATATAAGTATATTCTATATTATATATAAATAATACTCCAATAGGCCAATAATAGTCGGCAAGCAATAACCAACCTACAACCAAAATAATAAAGTATAAAATTAGACAGCTTCTACTAAAATGCAACATGAATTAAATCCAGCGGTTCTAAATATTATGACCACTTACGATCAAGGGCTAGATTCTGGAAGGAAAATTACACTAACTCGAGAATATTTCGTTGCGGCTTCCGTGCTCTGTCTCTTTCGCTTATTACGCTAATAATACTAATCACGTGAGAGGTAAGCTCTCCGAGGCCTCCGTGAAGCGGCTCGCCGACGAAGTTTGTATTAGCTGAATAAGGGGGCAGGTGGACCGTCTGCTTGTTTGGCGGCCCATGTAGTATAAAAACTAGAATTATGAAGAAGTATGTACTTAGTTGATCAATGACAACAAACAATATAATACCGCTATGCAATTGTTCAATTCTAAGCATGTTAGAATTATGTTTGTTAAAATTGTTATCTGATAAAATAAAGATCTTGTACACCCACCGCCACCCAGCATGAAAAGAAGTATTCTGAAAATGTTATCTAAATAACTGACAGAGTAATCAAATAATTTGTCCGGAAGAAAGTTAACAGAGCCGGCGGCCTTTGATGTTTAACATTCTTTGTGGAGTTATAAAAATATTTACCTGTTTATGCAAAGTATGTACGGAGTGTCCAATGTTTATCTACGTCCATAAAACTTTCTTTCAAACTGGAACATTGAAGGGGTAACAAGGATTATTATTTATTGTATCGGTTGTGAATGCTGTGTAGTTAAGACTACATTGTATTTTGTTAGTTAATACTGTACTTACCTCCTTATTGTGATGACTCTGTGTCTGCCGCCGCGGTAACTACAAATATTTTAATTTTATTTATTTAAATAAAAAAAAAATTTAATGCATCATATGATGGTAAAATCTGACTAGATTCTAGACTTTTGGTAGCTTCAGTAACATAAAATTTGACCTTCATAAGTATTTTTTTATTTATGACGGGATTGCAATTGACCTCAATCTCACCTGATGGTAAGTAAAGATGAGGCTGAAGATGGAGATCGCTTACCCGTAGTAGTAGCCTATTAACTCTTTCCTTAAAGAGCCCCAATAAGTTTCTGGGAACTAAGTGCCTTCCGCGGACCTAAACTGAATAAATGTTAATATTAAAAAAAATATAAAATTATTATTATAAAGTTATAATATCATTTTGTTAAAACTTAGTTAAGTTATTTTAATCCATGTATCGGCAATAAAAAAATTTAATGTAACACTATTATTAAGGAACCACAAGCCTCAGTTCAAAACAACGAGCTGAGCACGCGCGGAAAGATGTTAATTTTTAGAAACACAATACAATAGATCTTATTCATCGTAGAATCTCCAAAGAGTACGGACTATGAGTCCGTAGAAAATGTAAAAAGAAAAAAAAAATATATCATTTTGTTACTGGAATTCATAAAAAAATTTTTTTTACGTAGTACCATATCCATAGTCATCGTTTTTTCGAACGTACAACTATACCAAATCTGTATACATATTTATTTTAAAATAAAGTAAAGCAAATTACAAAATAATTGGTAAGTCGTTTTAATTACATATAATTATAATTAGTAAACAAACAATAGTGTGAAACTGTAATTAGTTCCAATATTTCTTTATGCCAACGATTCGTAAATCCTAAGGTACGTTTATAAAACGGTTATTAAAACTAATTACGTGTATGCGCAAATAAACGTGAAATATAATTTTGCACAGTTGTACTGTTTTTTTTGCGATTTGACACAATGTATAATGAGAAGTACAGTGTAAACTCTTTATAACGTTATCCTTTATAACGATAAACTCCCTATAATGTTGAAGTGAGCCCAAGTTGGTTGGTTTGTTCACTTTGTTTTGTTTTTTTTGTTCACTCCATATAACGATAACTCTCTATAACGACAAAAAATGCTCAGTCCCTTGAGTTTCGTTATAAAGAGTTTACACTGTATAACTATTGTTTTTAATAAAGCTTAATTAAATAAATAGATGATTAAGTAAAAGGGATTATTATTATTAACTAATTATACCTCTATACTTATTGATAGGTACTTTTATAATATCTAGTATATTTTTGAGATTTCATACGATTTATAATGAAATGTATAACTTAAAATGTAGATTTTTTTTCATAATTACCTAATCATACCTTTATATTACAGACTACAATAAATATATGACAAATAATAGACTCGATACATCAATTTATAATATGTATGGAAGTAAAAAATAAACACCCATGTTATTTTTTATAAAACAATCTGGCCACTTCGAGCAATTCATTCAACAAAATATGATTATCTTTAACATCCATAAAAACCGCATCCCACTTTTATTACATAAAATTAAATGTCGAAACCACGTTCATTGATAGTTTAAGAGACTTCCGGTGAAATCTGGTCAAATAAAAAACCAATCTAAACAAACACATGACAAGAATAAAGGCAGATGGCGCCTGAACGGAAATCGAAAGGGATTTTTTTAAACCTACAATCGAAAGCAAAAAATCTATGGGAATCAATTTTTTGGGGAATAAAAAAGTTAATGTGAAAGCGTAGTTCAATCGTGAGAATAACACCAATATACTAGCTTTCCCCCGTGGTTTCATCCGCGTTTATCAATATCATATATAGCCTATTCATCTATGAAAAATTCCGCGTCGAATGGTAGAACCATTCCCGATATGTTCAGTAGTTTTAAGGTGGTGGTGCGTCAAAGGATCCCTATTTTCCTAACAAATACAGAAAGATTGTAGATTGAGTACCGGTTTAAGAGCCACGAGGCTAACACCTTTGATCCTTACAAAAAAAAATAATGCTGGCAAAATAAAATAATTTAGGACACATTAATTAAAAAGAACCGATTGCGAGTTAAAAATAAACATCATTTTAGTGCTTTTTCGAAAATAAACGTTCCTAATGGTTTTAATGGTTTATTGTTACGACGCGGCGTGGTGGTCCCGGAGACGCATAAATGTTTCATTTATATGAAAGCACTGTAATTCACTCGATAAGATATAAATCTCCACAAGATAAACTAATCACTTAAATTAATTTATGACTTCAACCCCAAATAGCACAGTTATTCCGATTCATCACAAAAGCGAAACGGTTTTTGTAATGTATTATATATTTGATATAAATATTAATTTACTTGATGGAATAGGATAGAAAAGTAGTTTATTTTATTGTAGCAAATTAGATATATTTTTTTACATTATATTTATTAAAACAAGTAAAAGAGTTGTATGTGATAGCTTTCAATTAGATTTTAGAGGTCCGAAGGTAAAGCAGATTCGTACAACATTGCAAAAAAAAAACAGTCGAATAACCCAATGACTTAATATATTATGTTTTATTCGGCATAATACAAAATAAGTAGTCCCAAGATAGAGTCAATTTTACGTAAATTTTCATACTTATTAAGAAACTCCGCTCAACTGCAATAATAAACAATAATCACAAAATAGCCAGCTAGATTCCTGAACCGTGAGAGATTGAATGACAGACAAACACGAAGCGGTAGATATCTATAGAGTAGGAAACTACCGACGACGGTAGTGCACTAGCGTGGGAGTCCGCCGCAGGTGCGGTATAAAGCCGATGCGTTTCCTATGCAGCCTGCAGATGCATGCTATAAAGATTAGTAAGAATTAGAGCTGACCTGGTTAATTAGCCGAAGTATGTTAGTTCGTTTAAATAAGAAAATGTGGCGAAGGGTGTGATTCTAATCATTGAGATTTCATTTTAAAATAATTCGTTATGAGTTTCGCGGGTTACGGTTATCTAAATGTTCCCTTATCCACGTTTGTGATGAGTAGTAGAATAAAATCCATTCTATTTGGAGAGAGAAAGAGAGTAACATTATTTGGAGACGAAATTTACAGGGACAATGTTTATTTCCACGAATACCAACTTTATACTTAACAGGTTTCCGGACGCTAGTTGATTAAATTCCATAATTAGGTCTATTAACCTAATGAAACTAGTTGGTATGTTTTTTTTTAAAGGACGAATGTGTTAGCCTCTTATGGATCTTACACCCTTACGCGGACAATAATTGTTTTAACTCTATGGTAAACTATTCTGTCATATTATAACCCTACAACAGTACAGCGTTCAAACAAGAAGAAAACTTTTAAGAAAGAATAATGGTGTGTGTATGACTTTACCCTAAAGGTTAATCTTGTAGTTAAAATAGTAGACCATTTTATAATTCAGTCAATAAGAATCAAACTCAGCTTAAATACGCAATTTTGCGAGCAAATATCCTAATAGCCAAAATATTTAACAATCGTTTTGGTTCCACTGTTTTTATGTCCAAACTCGTGCGTTATTTCACGGAAAATATGCTTCCATGTCTAATTCATTAATAGATCTGTGGGTAATGTTCCTCGCGGATAGACTTTTTGCTAGTTTGTACGTTAGACGTGAGTTCGTTACATGTATAAGGTATTTTTTTGTATAGAAGGGAAGATTGTTTTAATGTACTTACATACTTTAGTTTTTATCAATCACTATAAAATTAAATGAATATATTTAGAAGCTATTAAAACACGAGAAATCACTTTAGGTTTAAATGATACAGATATCAGCAAAACCTTTCCACCTGTTAAACCTGTTTTTTTCAATAAACCTCCTTTTTTCGATGAATAAGTTTTGATAACACAAGGTGCAAAACTCAAAGAAACTGAACGCCTTATTAGCATCCCTCGCCCGTGGCAATCACTCCAGTCTCGAAAATAAACCAAATCAATATCCGTTAATAGCATTCAAAATTATGGCTTTGGTAACCCATTCCTGACCTACACTATCAGCTGCCTCAACTCAACCCATATGTTACAAATATAGGTCAATTAGAAAGGACCAATGATATAGAAAATGAAACTTTATGTGTTTGGAAGCACGATTCAATTTCGTATAGGAATTGTATTGGACAGTGGTAATGAATCTCCTAAAACAAGGCATGTGATTTGTATTATTTTTATATTTTATGGTTGAAAATTGGTGACAGGTGCAGGTGTATGCAACTGATCATTTGTTAAAACGAATTGAAATGTATCGCTGCATTGAGTTATTATAATATTAAAAAGAAAGTGATTTTTTTGTTGCGTCTCCAAGTCATTGTTCTGTCTCGAACAACTTCATTTTGTTATTTTTTAATAGACGGGTCATCATTTATTTTTAACTATCGACAAACCCTTGCTATGGATAATATAAATGCAATACACACCCCTTTCTGAAGAACATTTCTAAATTATTTTACCAAACTGCGTCAAAATCTATGGCGTATATTAGAGCTCTAAGTGGATAAACATAGAGATGGATATAGTGTTTTCGGTTTTATACATTTTTGTTTTTTTTTTATGCCACATGAGCCCAAACACAAGCACACGGTCCACCTGATGATAAATGGTCACCGCCGGCTATGGACATTTGCCACACCAGAGCATTGCCAATGTGTTATCGACCCTGAGACATGAAGTTGTTAAGTCTTATGTGCCTGTAATTTCACCGGCTCCCTTACCTTTCGAACCGAAACACAGTAATACATGTACACTACTGTTTCACGGCGGTAATGGGTAAGGTGGTAGTACTTTTCCGTACAAACTCTGCACTAAGAGCTCTACTACTCAATAAATTAGAAATAAGAGAAGGGAGCAGACGAGAATATAGTAAAACCTTCATAGTATGTTGTCAATTTCTTGCCTTTCATTAAAGAACACATTAAATACACGCGGAAATTATGTCACATACAGTTGAAATCAGATTGGATTGAGCTAATTGACTCGGGCGTGGCATTGCGGAAATCCATTGTAAGATTATACAAAAAACAAATATCAAATGCAACTAATATAGCTGGATATCCTTCTCTGTCAAGTCCTAAACAAGGAACCTCAACAGGAAATCGACATCTGTTTAGCTTCTACACGAAGCATCTTCAGGACGTATTAGACCCGCTGTCACTGACTCCACGCACTAGCACTACATACGTCTTACTTCGCCGACTGCCAGACAGAATGATTTGATATACGTATTTTTGTTTTTTTTAAATCTATTTATTCAAAAAAAATATCGCAGATTACATGGACAACAAAAATCCCCACACTGAACAGTTTTTCAGCCACAATGGGGCTCCTTTACTACTTATAACACTCGAAGTAATAAGAAACAAATTCATTTTTCTCAAAATTCTTTCAAAAACTAAGCAAGTTATTTTTAGTATTTATTTAAATTAGGAACATAATCACATGAAATAGCAAATTACAATCCATTCACGTATCACTAATCCATACTAAATTATGTTGTACAATAGTTAATTACATTCATACCATAATTACGTACAAGACAGTTACTAAATATGACGTTCGCATGATGAAAATAAAAAATAATGAATATAGTCGTCACAATTAACATTTAAAGAGTAAGTAACGCGATTTACCCACCATTATGGGGCCCGAGGTGAGACAATAGGAGTTCCCACATCATAACAGTGGTAACAGAAGATTCAAGATTAAACTGATCGTATAAAGGCAAGTACATTTATTGGAATAAATAGTAAGGGTTCTGTGGATTAAATTAAACTATAATATAACTGATGATGATGATTAGACTACACTCAGCCAGTATAACGACCGACCCATGTCCTATAGAACCATTTAAGCATCAGCCACAATACAACTGATATAGTTTATAGCAACTGTGCCCAGGAAGGCAATTCCACTAACATATTATGCACCGAACCATTACCATATCACAACCAAACGTCAAATTTGACGTGTAATCGTATTGTACTAAACACACCAACGATCGAACTGCGGTTGTGTTTCGGTAATGGTTCACATTTTTTAAAGATTATGTCAAAATGTATATTCGTTTCGGTTATAGTGCGTAGGAATACCATATTTATGAATTGTCAAACTTCAATTTGACATTAATCGTAACCATACCACTGCCGAACCAAACGTGCTACTCGAACGTTGCATTGAGTGGAATTGGGCCTCTGAGCACGAATATCTCTGGTAAGTGTAACGTTGTCGTTTCAAGTGCGACAAAAATCAATGCAGACCATCTTCTTGTCGCACTCGATACGATGGCGATACGCTTGCGATAGATGTTTGTGCTAAGGCCTCTGGTACCTAAATAGTTGTATCGGAGTAAATTGATAAATCGAAACTATAGAATATCCTCAGTCCACAGTGGTGAGTAGGTGAATTCGTTGAATGTGCCGTCTTTTTTCATTCAACACTCTATTTGGGTATTAAAAAAGTCCTTTATGAGGTAAAGAGTATCATTCAAATATTAAACTCTATTTGCTTTACGATAAGGTATATATTTATAAGCTTTGTCACACATTAACCTATTGTATCAATAGGTGATTCTTATTTCAATAGATTTATAGTATTTTTTCCAATGACAGTCTTGAACATCAAAAAGGACATCTCATTAATGGAACATATCTCGTAAGACAGAAGTTAGCAAAATGTTGTGTCTTTCTCACAGATTTTCGAAAAAGTAATTTTGGTTACAAAAAGTTGAACCTGACTTTTATCTGAAATAGCAAAAGTAAAAATAAAATTTGGAATTTAAAAAAAATACAGTTTTGTCAATGACTTGCAGAACCCTGACATATTTTTCAACTATCTCCGAGTAAAAGAAGCCTACCGGATGCTTCTAGTAACTAACAGTGAGTCGTTACGAGAGCGAATCTAATGTCAATGTGAACTGAATGAAAACATATTGTGATTACCCACCTAATTAACATTATTCATTAAATTCTATTCCACTGTTTCCTCATAACGGTATCGTTTTAAATAAAAGAGTTCGTAATCTTATCCATGGTATAGATAATCTGTTTTACCGGTATTGCCAGGATAAAAATATCAAAAATATTTCTAGCTACATTTTATATTTTATACAAATCCCTAAGACTCCTGTACACAAACATACTAAACTTCCGAATCAAAACAGAAATAAACTAGCCCGATATTTGATCTCCATCGGTAGGCGACACTAACAATATAGTAGATGGTAACGGTGTTGTCCTAGGTTCAGCGTGACACAATTACTTGAAAATCGAAATACGACCTTTGACTTATAAGAGGATATGTATAAACTACAGAATGTATCAAATCAAATATTGACTTACAAAAGTACTTATTTGTTTATTTTACTTTCATTACAACAGCCGACCAAGGACAATAACTACGAATCACAATTTAAACATTAATTAACCTGGGATGTAGCCATCCCTCTAGTAGAAACTATTCCTCTACATAAAATTTATTTCAGTTCCTTATTATATTCCTGACAAACTTTATAATCAAGATGAGAATTCAGAAACGTTATTTTATATTGCGTATCTTGTGTAATACATAGTTGCATAGTGCCGCATAACCGCGCCGGCGACAACGTAACCGCGCTGTAATGGTGGCGGCGCAATCTTCCGTGATAGTGAACTTGACTTTTTTCGCAGCGCGCGCGCACCGTTAGCTTGAGCTACATTCCGCGGTTGCCGGTGCCAGCCGCTTGGCGGAGCCACTGCCGCCACCGCAGCAATTCCTCAATGTTCTCGACTCGTAATGTGAATACGTTTAGCTATTTCTTGTAGCTGTTGCTGCGTTCTTGTTCAGGATTAAATCCGGATCTCTACTTATATTATGAAGCTGGTTGTTATTACTGTTTTTACTACTAACGTCTTCTCATAATATTTTAATGTTCTTCGAATTGTAAAAGTTCCTCTATGGCTAAAGTCTGAAGAAATAAATGAGACCTCAAAAAAATCTCAGCAACATTTTGACATTTATGTCTGTATTTAGTATTGTTATAAAGTTATTTTAATGTTGCACTAAATTATTATTTATCAGACCACCGAACGAAATCGTACTTGAATTGTAACGATAACAGGCTTTGGAAAGAATTAGAATTTATCACGCTGATATATTATGGTAATAACATATCACAGTCAATAAAGAGAACAGATGTTTTATTAAATTTAAATCAACGCAAATATAACACAAAGTTTATTTATAACTATTCGTAAATGAAAAAAGATTGTGAGACCAACAAAGCAGACCAATAATAAAAATAAAAACATGACGGAAAATAACAACCTCTCTAATGCTAGATCTAAGCTTTGAAGGCTGCGCGCGCGCCGGGTCAACGACCTGCCATTGCCAATGTCAGCCATCTTGGGTTCCGCACTCGCTTACGTTCTTCACGTAAGAGGCTGTAACGTTGCTTATTTGTGTGGGTGGGTAATGCTTGTTTTTCTATGTTTGTGTATGTGTGAGTTATTTGAATTGAATGTACACGCTCACATCCGTACAACTATAGCTGTGTGTGTTGTAAGCTCGAGTGCGCGTCTAAGTTTATCTGTAATGTTTCCAGGTGGCGCTACTTGTGAGAGAATAATTCTATTGACGCATTAGTATTATTCGCAGTCAATATTACAAGCAAAAAATTAAGTCTATTAACTATCTTCTGGTAAAAACTTTGTAAAACATTTGACTGTTTGTTACTAGAAGTATTAAAGGACAATTACGAAGTTATTGACCTCATCAACGTAGATTTGGTACCTAGTAATTTTTCTCAAATTACTTTAGACATTTTTGAATTTTATTATTGTATGAGAATGATTAAGTTACACGAATAACTATCCCCACTTAATTTTAATGTTACAAAGAAAAAAAACTTAGTAAAGTCATCAGTGAACTCATAAAATCATAAGAGCAGAATATGAATAAATTACCTCGATTAAAAAGTACCTATGTAATAATAAAATGCGATGAACAGGAATATTTACCTTGGTTTCACTATGAAAACCATAAAAATACCATGCAACTTTGTATTTTTGCAAGATAGCTGTAATTACATTCTTGAGCTCATATTAAATCACACGTTCGTATCGTGAGTCAGAAGTAATAAGCTCATGATGTCATTAATTTTGAACAAATGCATAATTGTACGTTAGTTTCTTCCCAGCCTGTCAAATTCAAAGTCAACTAAAAGATCGAGGTCAGATTCATATAAATGCATAAAAAAAATACTTTAGACAGGCATAAATAAATTAGTTCGCTTCCCATCTAAATAGAGACGCTAAAGTTACACCATAAGGGTTTTTACTATTTTAGTCCCTACGGACTGAAACTACTACAAATATTCTAATTGATGATGTAAGCTGTATTGTATTTTTAGTTTTATAATTTAAAATACTGTTATGTTTTCAATTTAATTAAAAGAAATATCATGGTACCTAATGACATTAAAAATTATTAAATCTATACACCGCGCTTGCCAAAAAAGTGTTTCATATATAAGATTACTTTTTATTTGCAAGAAATAAATGAATTAAATGGCATCCATCTCCATGCATTGATCCTACTGATATTATAAACGCGAAAGTGGATAAGTTGTTCGTCCTTCCTTCGTCTTGTGACGGGAATCGGAATGATATGATTGTTTTTTGCTCGGAGATAACAGACATACACTACTTACTATGCTAGTTAAGCTACTAGATGGAATCTGTTAATATTTGAGACTGAATACAATAGAAATTGGCGCGGACTCTCTGCCGCGCCAAAAGTTGAGTAAAGTTAAGTAAAAAAACATTCTAAAAGGATGTCAAATAAGTTATATTGTTTAGAGGGCAATATGTGCGTACATAGAGGCCATTTTCAAATGTCATGTAGAAACAAAAGCGCGGCATAGATATTAGCAGCAATTATTATACGCCAACACTTTTCGACCGCAATAGGTCGCTCAATAGGCATCATGATATTGTATTATACCACAGGTTGCAGTGATGACACACTTACTTCGGTAATTTTCTAAATTGCGTTATCTGGTTATTTGTGATCAAATAACAACGGTATAATTGCAGATTGTTAGCTAAATCTTTCTCATCGTTCCAATTTTGTATCCAGAAGTGCGTAGTAGTAGAAATGGCGGTATTTTTTAAGTAGTAGAGCTCATAGTGCAGTTCGTCTGGGGAAGAACTACCTTACCTAATTCTCCCGTGAAACAGCAGTGCACATGTATGACTGTGTTTCGGTTAGAAAGGTAAGGGGGCCGGTGAAATTACAGGCACATGAGACTTTACAACTTCACGTCTCAGGATCGACAGCGCATTGGCGATGCCCCTAGTGGTGATCACTTACCATCAGGTGGACGGTCCGCTTGTTTGTCGACCCATGTGGTATTAAAATAAAAAACAAAAAGCTATTCATGCCCCCGGGAAAACACTTGATGGCCAAAATGTTGGCGTTTACCTCGGTCAATGAGCACTACCATCTGATATTGCACCCGCCGCCAGCATTCCGGTAATAGTGATTTGCCATATAAATATTATAAATCCAAATTTTATGAAGGTGTTTTTTACTCTTTCACGTGAAAACCATTTAATGGATTTAGGTGAAACTTTGCACATAAATAGTTTATAGCCCAGATACGTTCATAGAAGACCTTTTTATCCCGGGAAAATGTAGCATCCCACGGGAATAGATGTGCAATTTCGAGGGAAAACTAATAATTACATAAAGTTTTTTTGTGTAATAACAATTCTGATATAATTATTATGAATAGGAATAATTTTGAAAATTATCAGTAAATATCGTAGTTGCCGCAATATTATAAAATAAATAAAACAGTATTACCTACTGCATTATCCCCTCGTCAAAATAAGTTAATGAATACTGGGCTATTTAAGTGATAAGATGTCAAGAGGGGGAAGTTGTCATGTATGGTATGGGTTTATGACCGGAAGTGCTTCGAGCAAAGGATGCAGTGCACGTTAGACTTGCCAAGAACTTGACAGCGCTCTAAACCGAGCACCCAGATCTTAGTTGAGATAATAACGGAACCTGTAAAATAATTATCTCTGAAATTGTGTACGTATTATAAGATTATCTTGTGGGAAGCTAACAAAATTTCAAAGGATATCTTGTTTGAATTATCTTACACGAGAACTTGGAATTTAATTTCATAATATTACCTACTTTGCTTTAGAAAATCAATCTAAAAATAAAATAAAGAACGTAATTAAATTAACTTCAGTCGTTCGTTGCTTACGTCGTTTTTGTCTGTTTCTACATTTCATTCTTGATCAAATTGTGTTAGATTGAAGTATATTATCTTGCCGATATTTTAGAATTGAGTCACGCCTTCATATAAAAATCTAGCCGCGACCTCGGACTCTGGGACCTTCACTGAAATGTTACTGCAGTTCGATAACCCTAACCATTGTTCCACCCAAATCATTCCCATTTTATTTATCACGATCGCCTTGATGATTTCCGCATCATGACGTATTGTAATTTAATAATTATTGTTTACGATACTTGGGAATTTATGGCTGAGGAGTAACGTTGCTTCACGCATTGATTTATGGCACGCAAACAATAATTGCTGGGTTGTCACATGCATTGTCTGTATTCTATGCCATCTTGGGGAATACCTACGTAGCTGAATAATTTATTTGTGTAAAGATGACAGATTTTCATTGCTGTGCCTGAGGCCGGTGCAATACTTAAAGTTTCAGTTATTTTAAATCCTGGTTCTGACTCATACCACATCGACACCTATTACTAATAGGTACTTAGTTTATGGCCTGGGTGGAAATCAAACTTGGAGTAATATTTTTTTTTTGGACGGGACGTAGGTGGCTCTTACGCGGAAAATTATCGCGTTATATTAGGCACTTTATAGATATTCTTTATATCTATTATTTTTATATCCAAATATTCATAATGATATTAATAAAAATGTTTATTTCTGTATCCAAGGTTTACAATTTAAAATTAAGGTGAAATACTTGTGTCAGAAGACCCTTGTCTCTCCTCCTCTTCAATAGCCATAATATAAGGTTAACACATGGTACAGGTAAGTAATATAAAATACAAAATTATCAATAACTATTAAAACTTTCATCATATATTAATTAATACAAGTTTGTGGTGGTTAGTTACTTATTTTTTTAAACAATGCATAGGTCAATTGACTACTACCTTGCATAGATTTTATTTTAAATATTAAAAACAATTATTATTAAAATATAATAACAATGTTTGTAAATACTTATCGTGAGCCTATAAGGCTGTGTAATGGTTACCGCCGTTAAGTTTGCTTCATTTCCGTTTCCACCTCAATTGTTAATAGCTTCCTTATCCTTTCATACTTCGAAACACTTCTATTCGTAGGTTACTATGTGTCAAAATGCGATATTCTAAGGTATTAAAGTATAATTCATCGTAGAATCTTCAAAGAGTATGGACTAAGAGTCCGTAGAAAATGTAAAAAAAAAAAAAAAAAAAAAAGGTACTAAAGTATTATTGACTTTTTTGTTAAGTCTTATACTATTGTTAGCCGATATACGCCCTGCTTTCGGTAATATGTACTTAATACGGTAAGAGTCACCATCGCCTATGGATATTTGCAACACCATTTGAATCGTTGACTTGAAAACACATTATTAATGTTAAGTAGTCACCGTCGCCTATAAACATTTGCAGGACCAATTTTAAATAGATATTACTTGAAAACAAATTATTATGAAAAAAACAACTTTAACTTCCCAAACCGAGAATTTCTCATGCTTATAAAATTTCTACAAATATTGTCATAAAAACGTACTTCAACGGTCATAACGTATTTTTGATAAAAACATCTTGAAAGGTACGTCTACCTGTGTTCAGGATTCACCCCCAACCTTTAGAATGGCTTTCATATGCGGGGGATGACTACAATGGGACGTGCATTATAATTCGGCCGTGGGAACTAGGAGCAGAGTGATTCAATGAATGAACGTAGCACCTGTGACTTGACAAGGCCGAGGAGGCGGTGGTTTTTAATTATGTATGTATTTCAGCGATCACACCTTATTTATTTGCTGGACAGTTGACAATTTAAATGTATTTTTTTACATGTTAAAAATGTTTGCTCAATATAACTAGAACATTCAATTCCATATGACGATGTTACTTATAACCTATATACAGTAGAATCCGTTTATTATGACTCCGGCTATATTGACCAACCGCCTATTATGACATAATTACACAACGAAGTTTGGTTTTATGACGCTTCGTATGACGTGTTTGTCAATTCCTTTCGATGTCATTATAAACGGATTGTACTGTATAAATAAAATATATGATAAATATCTCTAGACATTCTTTCACATGGCCAGCTGATCCCGAACTATGCAGAGATTGTACTATGGAAACCAGATAACTGACATACTACTTGAACTATTTTTTTAAATACATACTTATATAGATATTAGCATCCATCCAATAAGTGACCTGCATGAAATATTAATCCTTATAGTTTACTACGGGTCACAAATCTACCCTGGCTTTTTGTGAGGGGTCTAATATAAATGGACTAGCGACCCGCCCCGGCTTCGCTCAGGTGTAATAAAGATACTAATACGTATAAACCTTCCTCTATCTATAATATTAAAAAAAGCCGCATCAAAATCCGTTGCGAATTTTTAAAGATTTAAGCATACATAGGGATATAGGGACAGAGAAAGCGACTTTGATTTATACTATGTAGTGATAACACACAAACTTTCCAGAAGAAATCTCCAAAATGACAGGAAAAATCACATCATATTAACAGCGTAGTTTAAAAGATATACGCAGACTAACTGACAGACAGAAATAGAGACTTTGTGTTATTAATAAGATATAATTGAATGCGAAAATATGCGTGTATAGAATAAATAACATCGGCATTTGAATATGTAATACTAATTCAACTGTACGATAATATCGAATGGCTTATTAAGGTAAAATTATCAATCCATTATTTCATATTAATATTCTAGATGTGTGCAGTTACGTAGTGAATGTTGTGAATGTATCGTTTAAGATTTAATATTTATTAGTCTTTAGTGGTAATGCTTGACATTCTGACGTCAATTCAAATACATATATTATTCAATGAAATATTTTTAAATGGTTTAAATGTTACTGTATATTTATTTGGTAGTAAGAATAGATTATATTTAGCTATTTTCTTACGAAAGAGTAAACTAACCGTATGTATTAAGTCCTTCATAAATTTGCTTCAAGTTATAGCCTGTGTAGGTTGTCATTTTGACATTGACAGCGTTTAAAAATGTCATTGAAAAATCAACTTAATTTCTTTAGAGATAAAGTTCATCTATTGACCTCTTGGTTAAATATATGATGATCAAAATGAACCTTTTCTTAAAGACAAAGACTACATTTCTCTATAACATTCTTATATGTATAAGGGGACTTCTTATATTGGACAGATTATAATGACAGATTAAGTTAACCTCAAAAATATACTAGGCAACATAATGTCCGTCAGACAGGCTGCCATCTGTCCGGGTTTCCCCGTATTTGTCCTAGTTTAGAGGGTGTCCGGGGAGCGTCCGGGTGGCATTTTTAAAAAGACACGGTGGGGGACATGTTTTGTGTCAGGGAAATTCCAATTAATTGGTAAATGAGCTGTCAAAAATTTATTCATAATCGTCAACCGCATCACATCCGATTCAAATGTAAACTATGAATGTAAAAATTTTTTTAAACGTGTCCGGGAAAAATCCCAATTTCGCCGAAATGTCCGGGGTTTTTTAAATTTTGTCCGTCGTTGCCAATTTAGGCCATGACAGCACTGCTGAAGCTAACACCATCGTACCTTAAAAAATACTAGGCAACATTTATCTTAGTATTCACTTATGCATAGACTATATAGTCATAATTAATACATTGCCGGAATAGTAATCAATATTAATTTTAATCATATCAATTGCTAGATATATACATGGTACACCGTATATTGTATTTCCACAGTACGGTTAGGCCTCTATCTTTTCTATATTTTGACTTCAAGGACACAGAGTCGCTGGCAAACATAACAATCACCACAGCTGCCCACATAGCTATTAGAAAAACCGTTGAAGCTTAAATTAAATTAATTTCATACGGAAATGTGAATGAAAATCGATGTAATGTTGTGAGTACCAAAGTATTGTTAAGGGAATAAAATGAATTAAAAAAGGGATTTATTGTTATTTTACTTAAATATCCTGGGACATTATTACATATATCAGACTTTTGGCACTCACATTCACCAAATATGTATATAAAAATATTGTTCTTAACATATTCTTACATTTGATTGAATGCTAGAGTACCTATGTCTGATAATAAATATGACAATGGAGTGGACGAAGGTGTTATATCCTCTGGTACCTCATTGCTATGTATACTTTTTATAAAGAAATAAAATCCACATTCTTCTATCTATCTATGGTATGTATACTATACTAAAAATATAGAACCGTATCTTCAACACTGAAAATATTTGGCAAAATAGATTGTGGTCAATATAGTGACTAGGCAGTGTAACAGAAAATATTAGACCATTTTTGGACACTTTGTCTATCTGTCTGTTCGTCTGTTTGGACACGCTAATCTTTGAAACAACTAGAGGACTTTTAATAAGGTTTAAACTCTTGAAACTGTAACGTTGCTTGGCAGCATTAGGCTTTGTTACATCAAAATCGGCTCACGAAAAAAAAGGCTAGCCAATTTAAATTTATCACGCATACAAAGTCGCGGGAACAGCTTGTTACGAATAAATCAAGTGTTACCCCGATTTGAGTAACAAATACATGTAACATGATGTAATTCCTATTAAATAACATGAGATTTGCTGTTTCACAAACAATATTCCGAAATTCAATTATTCATAGTTGTTATTTGAACCTGACAGTAAATAGATATTTTAATATTTATCGAAAATACTTTTAAATTATTAATCAGTGTTTTATTTAACTAGAAGTAATGGGCTGCAGAATTGAAAGGCTCTAATCTCAAGTCTTTATTTGTTACTAGCTTACGGTCCCGCAGCTTCACCTGCGTTCCTAAAGGGTCTATGTATGTGATTATTATATAATACTAGCTGTTCCCTGCGGTTTTACCCGCGTTCTCCGGATGTCACATGTATAAACCTTCCTCTTCAATCACTCTATCTATTAAAAAAAACCGCATCAAAATCCGTTGGGTAGTTTTAAAGATTTAAGTATACATATCGCACCTTTAGAATTGAAGTGGCTTAATCCAAAATTCTTGTTTTTTGGTAAACACCAAAAATGTAATAGAAGAATTAGCCGTTTTGTAGATTTTCAATTTTATTGCTCTAGGTTAAGCGTTTATTTTTAATTTTTTTGTTATTAACCGTAGGGTAGGAATTGTTTTAATGATTGGACACTAAACCTTTACGTATAACTAATTAGAACATTTTATAATTAGTCATTAAAAAAAAAATGGCACTTATTTTCCGAAATCAATTTAATATTATTGGCATATTTGACTTTGAGTCAATTTTTTACTTAACGATACATAAACAAATTGTGCCTATTTAAAAAAGAGGCGATTAATTTCTAATGTTTTATTTGAACATGGTGACAGATTTTACAATATGCTAGTTTAATTATTGTAGACTAATTAAATTAAAGGAAAGTGATAAACAGACTTTGGTTTCAAAATCGTGTATTTTGAAATTTTCCCTCACTAATCATCATTAAACACTAATCTACTGGTACTGCTACCAACATAACATTACCACCTGGTATTCAATTAAAGTAAGTTTATAAAAATCAATGGTTTGAAATAATCTCCAAATACTATGTAAACCTTTGATAAAATAATATAAAACAATGAAATACTTCTTATCAATGGAGTAGAAAATTAAGAAAGTAAAAGTCATTTTGTTATATTTGAATAACTGGCCAAAATATATTTATAAAAATGTCTAAGAAAGAATTTACGAAATAAAAAAACTTTTATCAAACTCAACTAATTAACATAATCAACCATTCACTTTTTTTAAATAAACAGCAAAAATAACATATCTTGATTCAACACTAAAATGAGATCAAAATAGATCATTAAGTTAATTTATTAAAAATAATTACTTAAAAATAAACGCGAGTCATAGAACCAGGCGTAGATACTAGGGATTGCTTTAGTTCTTATAAGATAATTCAGATCTTTTTTTTTATTTTCTGCAAGCACCATTTTGGACTATAAGCATTCGTTATTGTAATTTCACACGCTTTTTTCATTTTATTTCTTAAAGTCTTTTTCAGCATATGTATTTTTATAGTAAAATAAAAATAGCTCGTCTTTAACTAATTTTAACACTTTTATCTCGCTATCTAAGTCCCTCAAACCCACTGCATTTTTATCAACATTCGTTCTGCAACACATTTAAGTCTATAAAAAATTGTAACCTTAACTCTTTAACTCTAATTGGGGTGCCAGTTTTTCTAGCACCTCTTAGTAAAGGCATATATTGTTGCGGTTTGTCAATAGGACCAGATCTTAGGTTTCTCTTTATTTCTTTTCAATTAAACTATGTGCATTGTCTCCCTCTTTCTGTGTATGTCCCTTAATTCGATATTTATGCGTTATTGATTGAATGTTGTCAAAATGGGCCACTGTCTTATGCAGTGGCCTAAACTGCTATAAACTGGCAATATATTTATATTATATTTTGTTTTGACCAATACAATTTCTGAATAAAATATTAGATTTAAAGTTTTGTCTGCATTATTTTCACTGATGGGACTTTAAGTAATCAAAAACGCAGAAACCTATTTCAATAGCCCCTTTATTACCATGTCTTCTTTTCCAAAAGTAGCAATATACTTCTTCATATGCACCTAGTTCACTATCGTTTTTCTTTTTATTATTATGTTTTGATTTAGAAGCTAGTTCAACTATTGTAAAATTATAACAATTAAGTCTTGACCTATAATAAAAAGATGAAACATCGCCTTTACGACAGGTCATTGCAGCTTCGAGATCATAAACAGCACATTTAGTTTCGTTAATAATACATATTCATATATTTATATCTTGTACATTAGTCTCATAAATATTTTTTGGCCTTAAAAAAAGCTTATATTAATTTCAGTTGTAAATATTAAGTAAAAAACCCAGTACGGGCGTGAGACTTGTTTTGATTATTATTAAAGTCCCTACATATCTCTTTTATACTCTTGCTGCCATCCATATAATCTCTTGAAGTAGAAGATCTTAGTTAATGTGATTCTATGCGCGGTAGACTATTAATATGGTCCTTAATATCTTGTACAAGACTTGGGTTAATCGGGGCTCGGCTTCTAGAACGCCCTCTAAGATCTTCCACAAGGCCATTAGTTTTCAGTTTCACAGTTCTTATCTGTCTCTCTGTAATACGAGTATCTAGTGTATTGATAAAAAAAGGTTTTACAAACGCGAATTCTTTGGCAATCAGCTGTAAAATAAATGGCTTTGTTTGGTTTACGAGGATGGGCAGCATTTTTGTACTGATATTTTGGTTTCACCTCCATCGTGCATGCCTTGATAAATGATCGCTTCAAGTCAAAATTACTTAGCTGCCAATAATAGTCGTATATTTCGCTCAGGGGTTATGTTATCGGAACAACGAAGTCTACAAACACAATTACTTTGTTAGATTTAGAAAGTGATTGGTAGGCTTTTCCGGTATTTCGAAGAGATTTAACAATATTTTGTTTCCATTGAGACGGATTGCGCAGGCGCTTCCTAGATTTTTTATTCTGAGGAAACAATTGCATCGTCACCATCATGTGCCCCATCCCTGTCAGACGTGTTGGTTGATGAACTGAAAGAGCGTCGTAGCGATGAATCGTTGTAAGTCGGATCAGCGTCACTCAGATCGACTTCTGATTGCAAAGAATGCACAGGTGATTGACGGTAGTTTATGTCTTTATCTAACCGTATTTTGCTATTTGAGGGCTCGGCACAAATTATATTCGTGTAATCGATTTGAGTACCTGACATGATAGAAGGTGAGCTATTTATTTTCATTTCGTCTCAGCTTTGCTTCGGTTATGTAAAAGATTTTGATGACGACGACGTTGTGCTGGAACTTGAAGATTATGACATAGAAGAAATGAAATGAAAATATTTTTATTCAAATAGGCCTTTCCAAGCACTTATGAATAGTCTGATTCTAATACCGGTTCGGAAGGTTGTTTTTTACTGAGAAGAGCCGACAATAAACTCAGCAATAACTCTTTTTTTTTTAAAACCAACTTAGCTTTATTACATAAAATCTATTTAGTCTCACTAATAATACCTGTGTGCTATCGCAAAAGTGAAGAATTATTGAACAATAATATAATATTATGAATAACTAATAAAAAAAAAAATAATAATAATAATACAAACAAACAACAGAACTGGATGATGATGAACTACTGGATCGATCTCTCATGTTTTGTGATGTTTGTTCTTTGATAATTGGATTAACGCTATTCTCACTGCTGATTATGGACGTATTGTTAATCTCCTTTAGAATCCGTTGTTCAGTTTCCACTTGCAGTAAAATTTCAATTCAATCTAGGACTTCCATCCGTCGCCTTATCCAAGGGTATTTTCTAATAGTTTTCCTTATCACGCTCTTTGGATCCATTTTAAGCACTAGTATAACCTTCTGCACTTGCTGTTCTCATCTCTTCACCCTGTTCATGCATAATATTTCATTCCAGTTTAATAGATGCAAAATAAGATCTGCACTTCTTTTCATTATTGATCTCAAACTTTAACTGAAATAAAAATAAAAAGACTCAACTCAAAATAAAGCTCACTAAGTCTCATATCATTCAGTAAAGAATAAACATATTTACCTATACGTCTCCGTAGTCACAAAATTGGTAGTAAAGTAAAGCAATAATATAAAATAAGGCTCGATCATTTAAGCAATATTTGGTAATAAAATGACGGCAGTACTAATACGACACCACAATATTATAATCATTTAGTATTGAAACGCCCAAAACCAAAATGAGTCATTACAAAAATATGTATCAAAGAAATAACTTACCTTGCGTTTAGTATTAAAACTGCAGATTACAGTTTCCGCCCTTTACGGAGCAACCGCACTACGTCCAGCGTTTAGCACTGTTGACGCAACTTTGAATGAGATCCTTCAATACAGAGGGATGCGCGGTAACCGCGTGATTTTAAAGAGACGGAAATAGCACGTTTGTCCTTTTCTGGACTAAAATAATCTATTTATTTATAATAAACTGATAGAATACATGTTTATAAGTAATTTCATGTACAAAAGTCATTTTCTTAAAATTTTGAGTTATGCCACTTCAATTCTAAAGGTGCGATATAGGATATATAGAGACAGAGAAAACTACTTTGTTTTATACTATGTAGTGATAAAGAAAAAAAAACCTTTTATACAGCGATTACCCTCCGCATTCTCAAATTCGCATTCTTTCTACATAATATTAGTATAGATTTTTTCGAACATTGATCAATCAATTATGAACTTTACACAAAAAGTAATAAAAAACAAAACCTCATTACGTCGATAATGACACCGACATAATGAGGTGGTAAAGTTTTAATGACAGACCACTTAATCTTATTAGCGTATCATTCGATAAAGAAAAAAAAAATAAGCAGGGGGCGTTTTTGTAAATTTAAATAAAATATATTATTATGTTTATCTTGAACTGTCCTATTTATAAAATTGTAATTTTTATTCAATTCACGACTGTCAATTTCTTTTTATATATTCAAATGGCTTTTCCACTATAATGTCCAAAGAACGTAACAGACGCTATTATGCGATGATCTGCACAGATCAGGCATATATAAATAAATATATATGCTATGCTAACTATTCCTTTTCTACCACGTAAGGACCATGGTATATTTTTATTTTTTTATTTATAGACAAGCAGCTTGGTAGCTGATGTGTCTATATCGCACAGTGTTGAAGTAACTTCACACTTTATAATTCACTTTTGATGATATTTAATCCTTGTCCAATTGTCAAATTTGTTTTTAAATGAGTTAATTGAAGTAGCAGATTACTTAGTCCGCTAGTCAGTTACAATGCAAAAAAAAATTGATATAGAGTTTCAAGGCTTTGGTTAGTCTATCCCAATAGTCTTAAACCAAATACTCTCCCTGTTTCTAATAATTTGGAGTTGTTGCAATATGTATACTTAATCCATAACACATATACGAGTATAACAAGAATTCGGCTGTTTTGACAACAGTCGGCTGTAGATTGACGTCAGACCTCCTTTGGAATCTCTCAATAATACTTACGTACCCGATATGCCTAAACGCAGTAATATAAGTCGTTTAATATTCATTTGGTTGCAAAAACGCTTGATGCTAAAAATAGCATGGTGGACTTTGTTATTGTTGTCGGTTTTGAAAGCCGAAAACCTCTTAAGGCCACAGTGACCCAGCTACATATAAAAAATGCCTGATAGCTTTGTGGAACACTATGGCTGTATTTTTAAATCTTTGTATTTTCTGTTAGACTGGATAGAAATTGAAATTTCTAAGGAGAAAGATATTTAAATTGCTGATTCATGACAATATACTGAATGTTTTTCAGCTCACGTGTTTCACGTGCGTGCAGTCAAGGACAACTGATTGACATCATAATGATGGTGAAAATAATACTCTGATCTGTTTAGTTTTAATTTATTAAAATATTTTAATATCAATGAAGACTTTTGCTTACCTACTTATAGTAATCAGGTATTAAGTATGGTTTTGAAATTCACACTCAATCTTGGTGTCTACTTTTGTCAAATTCATGCAAATCTGACACGGACAAACACTGGTTGTTTTCGATACGTACGCTTAGGCGTATGCTGTCGTTTTAATGTTTTCCTAAATTTCTTTTATGTTTTATTAATATTTTTTTCCACACGATCGCTTCACGTGACTCAAATGGTAATATTATCACTTTGACTATTATAAATTCTATGAAAGTTTCAGTGCTCAGAGTCACGTGTATATCTATTTTGATTTAGCGATTTTATTAACACTCTCACTTTACGTAACGGAGGTTAAATATTAAAAATAGAATAGCAGAGAAGAATAAAAGTTTAATATGCAACTTACATTTGACTTCAACTCTTTTATCTTGTGGGATAAGTGGAGCAGCAACATGAATGGGTATGTCCGAGAACTGGCAATCCTTTAACCGTTTTAGGAAATTAAATGAGTTCTTTGATATGTTGAACACGTAAGTCTTTTTATGACCATATATTATGTATCTTTTACATGATCATACCAAAAATTAATATCTGTGCCATGAAAATCTTAATTAACTCAATAATAATAATGGTTGTTTAAATCAGGGGCAAACGAACGAAATTTAAACAAAATTTCGGTGTGTTCGATTTCAATAGATTTTATGAAATGAACAGTGTATGGCATGTGACTTTTAATTTGAGCTTAAAATTCCTAACAATCATCTGTCAAATTTAAAATTTCGTGAATTAGAGTAGGTTTAGAAGATCTAGACGAAAAAAAATTTTGTTCGTACAAAGTTCTTTAAGAATGGTGGCGTGGTAGGAAACGCACGAAATTTCGATTGAAACTTCGTTTTTTCTTTGAATAAGAGTAGACCCCCAAGTATATTTTATGGTGTTTGACTTTTACTACCTCCAAGGTCAATACGTGTCGTATCGCGTCACGCTACGGTAACCGTAAAAACCGCAAAAATACCTATAGCTGGAACATTTGACAGGGCAGTTGACTTGGTGGTTAGCGACCCTGACTTGGCAGTCACAGATATTTGCAGACCGCGGGTTCGATTCCCACTCAGGACAAACATTTGTGTACATGAGCATGTCTGTTTGTTCTGTGTCTGGGTGTAAATATCTATATATGTATGTATTTAGAAAAAAAAGAATTAGTATATGTAGTCTATCAGTTATCTGGTTACCATAGTACAAGCTCTGCTCAGATGGCCGCGTCTAAAAGAATGTCCCAGGATAGTCCTTACGAGTAGTAGAGCTCTTAGTTCAGAGTTCGTCCGGGGAAGTACTACCACCTTACCCGTTTCTGCCGTGAAGCAGTAGTGCACTTGTGTTACTGTGTTTCGGTTAGAACGGTAAGATGGGCGGTGAAATTACAGGCACATGAGACTTAACAACTTCACGTCTCAGGGTCGACAACGCATTGGCGATGCCCCTAGTGTTGCAAATGACAGTCCGCTTGTTTGTCGGCCCACGTGGTATAAAAAAAAAAAAAATTTCCTTTATCGTTCGAAAGAAACAGATCTGATAAACTATTATATTCAGAACAAACTTAATTGTTAATTAAATATATAATCAGCTTGTCGAGCACGTCAATCACACTGTCGACAGTCACTTCAATTATAAAATGCTCGTTTATTGTTCTGACTATAATTAATACCGGAACAAAGCATGATTACAAGTCACAGAGTTATTTGCCGTTTTATACGGCTTTTTTTATGTAATCAATATTGTTTTTATTAGATACAGTTTTAATGCTAATTGTGAAGTTAGTTAGTCTTTCAGGACTTAGACTTTATATAACTACTAACCGTCCCCCGCGGTTTCACCAGCGTTCCCGAGGGATGTAACATTTTCCCGGCACAAAGAGTATCCTATGTTACTTCTAATACTTCCAAGAATATGAGTACAAAGTTTCATGATGATCGGTTAAGTAGTTTTTGCGTGAAATCGTAACAAACAAATTTACATTCACATTTATAATATTAGAAGAGATTAAGTGAATTGAATAATTTTAGTAAAGGTTGGCTATATTGTTAAAGTATGGAAGCTTATAGTAAACTTTTATGTAAAACGGATATGCATGGCATTTAAAACTGTCACGCGGGTGGGCACACGGGTTTACTATGAAAATAAAAATTAATTTAACTGTAATAATTATACGTTTTATCAGTGTTTTCATGCAATACAGTTTCAGCAATATTTACCACACAGAATGAAGTGCATATAAATAATGAATAAAATGTTGTACTGTAAAATTATAAGTATTATGAAATTTCAGTTAAATTAACACTAGCTGTCCCCCGCGGTTTCACCCCCGTTTATCGATATCATATATAGCCTATAATCTGTCTAGTAAAAATCCGCTGCCACCATTCCGATATGTTCAGTAGTTTTGAGGTGATGGTGCGTCAAAGGAACCCTATTTTGCTTAAATATATGTTTATATATAGATAGAAGATAAGATTATTTGTTTTCAGTTACGTCAATTAGTACCTATTGGTTAAAAGAAACAATAGCATTTTGGAAGTCATGTAATAAATAATTTACAGTTAGTTAATTTGTAATTGTAAAAGTAAGTAAGTAATTGTAAAATTTGTAAAAGTAGTTTAATATGTACACTTTGTTTTATTATGTTAGTATTAGATCTATTGTAATCTTGTTTACAATTAATTAAATATTATATTATAAATGTAAAAATAAATAATAAACGAATAAATATAAAAAATATTAACATAAATTGTCCATATTGATATACTATTCCTTGAATATAAAAAAAAACCTTTTTATGTATTCATCAATGAATAAATATGTTTACAAGAATAAACTAACACCTCCGGCTTTATGCTATGCTCTTTGGAGACTTTGTTACGATTTTATGCGCAAATAAAAACAATAATTACAGTACTATAAGGGGAATACTTATAATAGTTGTTTTTTTTATTTCAGTTGTCCTATTCATATGCAAACATGTATATATCCGTGAATGAATAACTAGACTACTTAAGTAGCAAATTAAAATTACCTTTTTATAGAAATAAGTTTTTTTAAAACAATAAGTTACGTAAAGATTGATGTTTTACCATTCGATTGAAGCGGTTAATGTTTTATATAGGTACGGTCATATCTACCACAAGAGACCACCAGAATACTGAAGCTTCGAAAGTACGTTATAAGGTTGTTTTTAGACTGTGTATTCGAAGCGAGTATGTCATTTTGGATTGTGCAGTTAAGTATTGCGCGTAGAATATTGCGCGGAGGCCGCTGAGGGTCGATGCCTCTTCGGAGACACGTGAGCGGTACCGTTACCCTGCACACGCCTGGGCCTCCAACACACGGAAAATCTGTGAAGCAGTACTGTCAGTAGATAAAGTAGATGCTGGAAATGTTATGTTTGTAATACAGCTGGAACTATGGTGATTTTGAATAATGTTACTGTTTGAGGAATTTATTCATAGTACTGCTAAACAATTCGTAAGGTGTGGTACTTTGTGTAAATCTTCCATTTTAGAATATTTGCCATATTTTCCATAGAATAAAGCTGTATAATTTCCATTATTTAGATAGTTTAGTTGCTATTATTTTTATTATACTTTTATTATTTATTATTTATTATACTTTTGTAGTTTGATTTTTGAGCTTTAAAAGGCAATTTCATTATGATAAAATATATATATATAATAGATATAATAAAGATATAATAGCAACAATTACTGCTGACCCTACACTAGTTGGTAATGGGTATTTATATCGTGCCTTGAATAGAAGACTTTATATCTTTACTTATAAAGTTCAAATTCGCAATAAGTCTTACCTTTGCTTGTCTGAGTGCGTAATGTATAAACAGTTTTTATTCACTATATACATAGAATGTCTTTGAAATAATGTTTTATGCTTACATCCTTGTCTGACCGACATTTTGTAGCCTCAAAACTATTATTGTATTAACCAGCATAATACGGTGAGCTTTTCTTAAAATACGATGTAGATTTGACTGAAAAGAACACGCTTAATTACCACTTTAAATATTTATCATTATCATCATATCAGCTCAGAGATGTCCACTGGTGAACATAGGACTCCCCCTTAGATTTCCACCTCGAATGGTCCTCAGCCGCCAGCATCCAGCGGCTTCCAGCGACTCTGACCAGGTCGTCGGTCCACCTACGCTCTTGCACCAAGAGCGTCCCACTTGGCGTTATCCTGTACGTGGTCGCCACTCGAGAACCTTACTTCACCGTCGGTTATCAGTTCTTTGAGCGATGTAGCCTGCTCATTACCACTTCAGCTGGCTGACTCGACGAGCTATGTCTAAAGCCTTCGTTTTTCTATAATACTTTAAATATTAACACAAACTAAAAGACTATCTAAAATATTAGTCTTTCCCATTTATAAAGGCACTAATTTGTTTATAATAAATCTGAGAAATTATAAAAAAAAAACAATGCAATAGACATGCAAAAACAGCTGCAAATGATTTTATAATGACATCTTCAACTTTTCAATTTTAGGTCATCAACCTAATCGTACAACAAACGGACAATTCACGATTTTCGCTATCACGGTTCTGTACAAGGGGTACTATTTTACTAAGTATATGCTCAGACATCTGTACGCACGCTATCTGTTTGTCTAGGCAATGTTTATAATTGTAGCTGGTTGTGTTATTATGGTGGATAACAATATTTTAGGAAACTTTAATGAGTGTCTAATACTAATATAATAAATGCGAAGTTTCTGAGGATGGGTGCATGAATGTTTAACTCTTTCTCTGAAAAACTACCGAACATGGCCCTATGGTCTATGGGCCAAGTGTCATCCAAATTCGTTCGGTAGTTTTCCAAAGGCCTAGAATATCAATCATATAGGCTTTTTATTCCGGGAAAATGCCGCATCCTGTGGGAACGGTAGTGAAACCGCGGAGGACAAAATTTATTAAAAACCACTTTATGAATTAACTAGCTGCCCCCCAGCGGTATTACCCGCGTTTCCGAGGGATATTAAAATTTTCCCGGGATAAAAAGTAGCCTATATGTTATTCCAATATATGCTCCATCTATGTGCCAGGAGTCATCCATATCCGTTTAGAAGTTTTTGCGTGAAAGAGTAACAAACATACTTACATACAAATCTATCGTCTATATAATATTAGTCTTTATAATAGTATAGATATAGATGTGATGGTATTGATTATCTTTTATTACAAGAATTCTTGTTTGTCTATGTATCTAATAACTATTTTATACCATACAAACCAGAGCAATAGCTAGGGTCTTAAAAACTCATTTAAAAGAAGAACAAAATATTAAGTGTTGTGTACCGCTTTTGCCACCAATATTTATCCTTTAATCTTTTTCATATAGGATAAGTTGTGATTGTTGAAGGTGTTATATCTTGTGAAATAGCACCAGATTACTCTGAGATACTACACTATGCTTCATGGGACCTTGCTCTGTTACGGCATACTCATATTGACGAAATAAACATAAACCATTGAGCAATCTTATAATACACCATGTGTCACGCAACTCATTTGAAAAATACTGTACCAACATTATCCAGTTGATCAACTAATTGCTCAATATTTTTGATATTTCCGAAATTTTCGAGGCAAATAACTATTTGCGAGTAAAATTTATAAATTGTTACAAACTCTTGTGACATATAAAACACCATGTGTCACGCAACTCGTTTCAAAAATACTATACCATCATTATTCAGTTGATCTACGATTAGCTCAATATTTTCGCCATTTTGCGAAATTTTCGAGGAAAAGAACTATTTGCGAGTAGAATTTATAAATTGTAAAGAACTTTTGTGACATCACGTACTGAGGAAGCGGTCGATACGATAAATATCTAAATTGTTTTTGGGACAATGACGAATGAGGAATTACTTTCTGCGGGATTAATCTATACCTACAAAAATACTGGTTTTACAGTAGATACGGTAAACTTTGTACTAAAAATAAATCTTAATATATATAAATCTCGTGTCACAATGTTTGTCCTCAATGGACTCCTAAACCACTTAACCGATTATAATAAAATTCGCACACCATGTGCAGTTCGATCCAACTTGAGAGATAGGATAGTTTAAATCTCAAATTATAGTCGCAATTTTAATTTATTGCTAATTATTTGTCTGTTATTATTTGACAGTCACAATTATCTGTTAACTCCAAATGATTCTAAGAGATGTCGATACCTTTCGACTGGGTTGAGTAAGTCATCAATAGATGGCGCTGCTATGGTAAATCTACGAACGTGTCATATAAGCTACAATTCAATATCATGATTACCACGTGTTATTGAGGCTAATGTATAAATTAAATTTATTTTGTAGTAAACGAAATACCGTGAAATTCAATTATTTCTTCTTTTTTAATACGGCTGGACCGATTGGAATGTTTTTTTTTGTTTGCGTTTGGGTGGTGCCCTGGATGGTTTAGATTCACAATTGGACCCGGTAGGTGGCGCTGCGAGCGAATTCCTGCATTTTTGTATGGACTTATTTCGACAGAACGACGTCTGTCCGGGCAGCTAGTAAATTATAAGTTGTTTTTTTGTTTGTATTATAAACAGAGTAATGCAGTTAATGTAATTTAGCGTGTACAGACGATTTTGACACACAGAGACACTCAAGAAATGTCTTATAATAATAATAAACATTTATTTCAGACCATGTCCATATTTTTGTTAGTAACAGTGTAACTTAAAAACTAATGTTAATTTTAATAAAATACACTACACCACACAGTACATTACATTTTTAATTACACAATATGAAGCCGTAGTCATCTTTGCAACATGGGGGACTCCCAGCGTAGTGTTGGTGCCGCCACGAACGCGAGTGAGTAGGGAGGCGCATCTTTTCCTAATGATAGCGGCAAAGCCATCAACCCGCGCCTCGGCAAACATCCCTGATGCACTACAACGCCACGGCAGCCCCAACAGCACCCTTATGCGCTTTTATATTTTTTTCTAATTATTTGAAACGATTCGCGATAAGCGGTCCGCGTTCATCTAATTGGGCCACTATATCTAATGCCTATAAACGAGCAATTCTTGTATACATATATATATTTAATAACTGGGCTCCAACGATTTTCAAGAAATTTAGTATGCAAGGGTTTTGGGGGCGTTAAATTGATCTAGCCAGGATTAATTTTCCGAAAATGTCGTTTTATCCATGTTTTTAGGCAATGAAAACTGCTACAATATCATTAGAATACGAAGGTAAAAGCACTTACACTTAAAGGTACGCCCTTTGTGATCGCATCTAATTCGTATCTAGGTATATATGACAGCGATTTAAAAAAGAGAATACGGCAGTAGTCACATAAGTAAAGAAAACCCGAGCAAAGCTCGACCATCCAGGTACTATTTATTATATGACGAGCCAATTGGCTTGGTGGTTACAGATCCTGACTACCAAGCCTCTGGTCGTGGGTTCGATTCCCACCCAGGACTAACATTTGTGTGCATGAACCTGTCTGTTTGTTCTGTCTGGGTGTAAATATCTATATCGGTATGTATTTAAAAAAGTTATATGTAATATAGTTATCTGGTTTCCATAGTACAAGCTCTGCTTAGTTTGGACCAGATGACCGTGTGTAAAGAATCTCCCAGGATATTTATATTTATTATACACGTTGTAAACCTTAAGATATTTCCTAAATAATGATTAAAACTGCAGCAAAATCTATTGAGTAGTTTCAAAGATATGGGTGGACAAACAGACAGACAGATCGAGACTTTGTTTAATGTATTAAGAGATTCTTCACAGTACATCGATTTGCTCCCGTTTAAGTCTTTTGTAAGACACTTTTTCGGTTTGTTATTGAAGCATATTGAATATTATAATAATTTTTCATTGCCAAGTTATTTGAAAAAGCTTATTGTTAACAAAATTAATAAATAAATATCCTGGGTCATTCTTTACACACGGCCATCTGATCCCAAACTAAGCAGAGCTTGTACTATGAAAACCAGATAACTGATATAGTATATATACTATTATTATTTTTCTAAATACATACTTATATAGATATTTATAACCAGACACAGAACAATTATGTGTTTATCCTCACAAATATCTATGGGTGGGAATCAAACTCGCTGCGGCGACTTGGCAGTCAGGATCGCTAACCACCAAACTAACTGACCTGTCTGCTATTCATAGGTACCTATATCAGTCCCTACTAATATTATTAATGTCAATGTAAGTTTGTTTTGTTACGCTATCACGCGAAAACTACTTAACCGATCATCATGAAACTTTGTACACATATTCTTGGAGGTATTAGAAGTAACATAGGTCACTTCTAGTGCCGGGAAAAATTTACATCCCTCAGGAACGCGGGTAAAACCGCGGGGGACAGCTAGTATAATATAAATGTAAGTGTTTTGCCTAATTGTTTAAAAGCTGTTTTGTTGCCCACCGAAATAAAAAAAAATCTAAATTCAAAACCATTTATTCAGTTTAGGCCCTCGGAAGGCACTCATGAAGGTCAAATTTAAAGTTACTGAAACTACTAAAGATAAATATGAAATACCTGTAAAGATTTTTATGAGGAAAAAAAATATACTGGATACTCGCCCCTGACTTCCCAGATCAAGGTTTTTAGCACGTTCTTGTTTACAAAAATCTCGGGGCGTTGTGTTTGCATTCTGAATACACTTTTAAGGTCGTTGCCGTAATCTCTGAGTGAGGACGGGATAAATGGGTCGATCTGAGATACGCTTATCAGCATACATATATACCTTTGAAACCTCACAGCTTTCTATCAGAATTCTCAAAAATGTCACCTGTAATATATAAAATATATTATGAATATGCTGCTTGAGTAAAGATTCCGCTACTATAGGACATGATTTAAGGCTTTTAGTAGTTTTACCAGGTATACTTTTAATGGTTAACTTGTTGGTATTTTTACAATAAACATTAAAGAGTAAAAATTTGAGGTTATACAGAATGTTACAAAACTACCCGTAAACCCAAAAGGAGGTTAAATGAGGCATTATAACGAGTCCATTCACAATATTTAAGAACCGTAGTAACGCTGTATAACATACACCAAAAAAATAAAAAAACTGATTTTTATGAATGAAAAATAGAAAAGCTATTAAAGTAGACTATTATAAGGTAAAATAGGTACGTAGGCCTTTCTGTTAAATTATCTGGTTCCCTGACGTGACAGCTTACTAAGGTTGTTGGCTTTGATAATTAATTATATTTTTACGGGGTATTTTGTAACACGTTTTATATGTCACTAAAATGTCAATAGTGTCTAAATGAATATAAACAATATGTACAAAATTAAAGCCTTTCAGCTAACTGAGGAAATAACTTGAATAAACAAACATCTATTAGAGAATAGTAAAACCTACATGAATAAATGATACAAACTTTGATTAATGTTTTATAAGTAGTATTTTTTTTTTTTTGTAAAAGACACTTTTTCATCTTTTTGTATTCAGTTGCTTTGAAACTAAAAAAGAAATATAGAATTAAATAATATAAATAAAAGAATAAATAGAGTAGTAGAGCTCTTAGTGCAGAGTTCGTCCGGGGAAGTACTACCACCTTACCCATTTCCGCCGTGAAGCAGTAGTGCACTTGTATTACTGTGTTTCGGTTGGAAAGGTAAGGGGGCCGGTGAAATTACAGACACATGAGACTTAACAACTTCACGTCTCAGGGTCGACAACGCATTGGCGATGCTCCTAGTGTTGCAAATGTCCATAGGCGGCGGTGACCACTTACCATCAGGTGGACCCTCTGCTTGTTTGTCGGCCCAAGTGGCATAAAAAAAATATATATATAGGGAAAATAAAACATAATATTATTTACTATAAACCACATCCATGACTTTGTTGTGTTTTATCATAGAATTATAATGAAATACCTACATATATAGTATGTACTTTAAATAAAAATTATCACTACCTAATATGTCTCTTCTAATATTATAAATGTGAATGTTACTTTGTTTGTTACGCTTTCACGCGAAAACTACTTAACCGATCATCATGAAAATTTGTACATATATTTTTGGAAGTATTAGAAGTTACATAGGATACTTTTTGTGCCGGGAAAATGTTACATATACCTACTATCTTAGACTAAATATATTCTATATGTTTGTTATATACAAGAATACACTTCTGAATATATCAGTTCCGGTGCAGAAATGCATTTAAATACAAAATTTCCTTCAGATGCTGTATGCACTATGAATACAATTTATTTAATAAATTCAAATCGGGAAATGGGCCAAATTTTAAAATTCCAATTGGGAAGCATTTGCGTTGAGATATACACCCAGACATGACAACGCGACGCCAGTCTTGTGAATACGTTAATAACTTTGAAGAACACATCGAATACAAGTACGCATCAAATATTGGTTTCACGTAACTTAAGAAATTATACCGATACCTATAACGATACCGATACCGACACCGATACCGACACCAATATTTTGATACTATATCGCATGGTTATTTTTTAGGCTAGGTTTTTAAACGTAATCTTTATGACAAGTCAAAAGCTCGACACAATATTTCGGTTCCAAATAAATATTTTTTTCAATTGTATATTCTAATTTATAAAAAATAAAACATTAAACTAGCGTGTTTAATCAAAATAGTCGAATCCAATCATCTCAATAACCACGCATTATCATTATTCTCCAATATCGAGAAAATAGAAAAAGAAAAAAAAATCTCCTTCAAATCCATACAAGGACGTAATGCCGATGGTTGTTACGAATATACATGTATTTAGGTCACAGGCATCATAACTTCATACAACAACACAATGTGTTGACAAAAACCTCTGTAAGTTATGGAAAATAAATATCAAACAGTTCTATTCATGCGCCACTTATTTCTAGAATAGGAAAATTTCAGGAATTCATTGTTTTGTTAGGTAATTTTGAATAAAAATCAGTTTTGCGATGCCAACTTGAGCTTTCGTTGGAGGAGACATCACAAGGAACCATACCATACTTACTTTGTAGTGCCTAGCTGTTTACCTTTAAATTTAAAATCAGTGGTCGATGGTCATATCGATGGGTTTTGGTAATAGGACTTGACAACTAGTTCCGTTGATGGTTTTATTTGCTGACTACCTCCGACCACAACAGCACTATTTATCACAGCTCAAGGCTCATTTTATCTATGACTATCTATAATAAATTTTCATTTTTAGAATTAAGACTGTTTTAGTACAAAAGGCTTTCTACAGCATAAATTATTTTAATGACGACAATGCTTGGGTGTAGCGCTCGCTCCAAAAAGACACATCTTTATGTACAAAACCTTATTTTGAAAAGAGTAATTGCTTAGTTTATTAGTTGCTCTTCTTAGTAAATGCAACCTTCCGAACCGGTGTTAGAGTCTGACCATTCAAATTGGCCTGTGAAGGCCTATTTGAATAAATATTTCATTTCATTTCATATCACCACATTTTGAAATTGTGCCTTTATACAAAATCGGCAACATAACGACAATACGCATAGTAGTTAAAAAAGTGATAACAACAACCTATCAATAATTAAACCGCCTGTCTGTTCAAAACAATAGAAACTTTGTTACACAAATATCAATCGCCGTAATTGCAGATTCTGGTAACATAAATGAATAAAAAACATAAATGATTAAGTATATTGCATAATAATTGCATTTAAAATTGTCAAGAACAACTTAACCGTATTGTTTTTCTCACGGTGATTCATAACCAACCAAAATAAGTGAGCTGGTCTCTGTGTCCCCATTTTTTGCCACAAACAACTTTGGAGGGCATTACCCTCTCTCCCTCTCTCGAATAATGGAAACATCTAGCTATGAGGCGAATGGCCAAACTATCGTTGTACCTACTACTACAAAAAGCTCGTGAGCTTTTAAGCTTTTGCCGAGAAATTATTTGTCGAATTTGTAAAAAGGTCACTAAGTATATGAGTTACTTATTTTAAAGTTTTTAAACATCTTACTCTTACTACTCTATTTACAAATTGTTTAACAAATTCAACTAAATAGTCACATCATGTTTTAGATAATTATTTATTTCAGGTTGTATTTATTACTTTTAATGACTAATGACCAAATATTTAAATAATATTGCAAAAATAAGCATCACATTGGTCAACATAATACCACGTGACTAATGCGTGACAAAATTTCACTCAAATAAACACGCTCCACTCTGTAACTCGCTTATAGCTGCTTATAGCCTGAAATTATGCAACCTCTTTTTGCGATGTCAGAAAAACCGAACCGTGTCGAACCCGCCCACGGAAACGTACGAATGAATGCCAAAAGCGCCACTCTACTTCGGGTCCGAGGACCTTACCCTAGACATTGGCTCGTGGCTCAACGCAATAAGGTTGTCGCCGGTCATCGGCCGCCTCCTCCCGCGCCCCCGCGACCTCTTTAAGCGGCTATCCAACAATTTTATAACGCCAACCTCCACCAACAATGACCATACTAACGAACTGTCATCTCACAATGGCAGGTTTATCTAACATAGGCTCGAGAGAATGTATGCTCGATACTCGTTCTATTCCAAATTTGACGTAGCAAAATGAACGTCAATTTGACATTTTAATAATATACACAAGTGAAGGGGAATGGGTAGATTTAATTTTGTATTGAACCGATTATACATACCTCAAGTAGATTTTTCATTTGCGAAAAGATGTCAAGTTATTTTTACAGCACTAGGTAATCGTAGCCTAGTTAGTTTTGATTCAAGAAACGATTTAAGATTGGAATTGTCTACTAAAACAAGAATATAGATTTTGACAATAATAAATTAAAAAAGGCTTCCAATTTAACGCCTTGTTTAAAAATTATTGTTATTCATGAATTCTCGTTAACTACTTTAGACATAGGTGACTTCATAAAGGTTCGTGACTGTATCGGTATCGAATATTGCACAATATGGGATATAATTGCCGTTCCACAATTAGTGCGCTCGCCCGATTCGCTCCAGTTGTTACCGATTAAGTTTTTACAATCTTCTTCTGGCTAAGTCAAGTTTACAGTTAGACTCACGGGCTGTTGCCGAGTTATGGTTGGTTATAAAAAATAAAATTGATTAAATTGCCGGAAACTGCGATGTAACTAACCGCTAAACTGTCTATGAATATTAATTAATGAATATTTCATAAATGTTACCGCAGGGTATTACAGGATAAATTGCATTTTAATTACGTAGGTACCTATGGAACACCCATAAAGAACTATGAACATTCGTGGTATTATGTTGATAAAATCCTAGTTGTATTTTTATTTTTTTAAAGATAAAATGATTGAAGGTTATCAGAATACGTAGAAACGGTGATGATACTAACCACATGTTGTCAATACAGAGACCTCATGAAACTCTTCTTTTAAAAACTACGCAGTCTCTTAAAATATTGTGCAATAACTTAGGATCAAAAGGATCTTGCAAATATAGGTAATCAGATTAACAGTATTAATGCAAGAACTGAGTACTACAGTATGTCGGATTAAATTTTACAGTTTAAGTAAAAATAATACATTTTAAACTTGCATGTTTTAAGAAGGTAAAAACGATTACGTGTCATACTACGGGTGTAAATACCGTTAGTGACGTTAAAATTACGTTGTTAATCACGTAAAGAAAGATGATACGCTTTATCGAGCAAAAAAGTGTCTTATACACGTGTACATAAAGGCTAGTTGGCTAGGGGATTTCAAACAAAGCTTATTATAGAAATCAGATACTTGCAATAATATTACATAAAGTACTTTTTTTATGTACTAATATTATTATTTGTTATTATACTTGGCAAGATGGAACACGAACTTAAAAAGGTCGCAGCCCAAGATAGAAAAAATTGGAGTGAGATGGAGGTGGCCTATACTCGTCGAGAGGTCCTTAGTTAAAATTATGAAAAATCACTATTATTATTGTATAATTAAATATATATTATTATTACTAAGGAATTAAAAAGGTTTCACTACATAGTATAAAACAAAGTCGCTTTCTCTGTCCCTATATCCCTATGTATGCTTAAATCTTTAAAACTACGCAACGGATTTTGATGCGGTTTTTTTTAATAAATAGAGTGATTAAAGAGGAAAGTTTATATGTATTAGTTTCTACATTGCACCTGAGCGAAGCCGGGGCGGGTCGCTAGTAAATAAATAAAATAATGGTATCGAACTCACAATCAGGTAGTAGAGTATCTAACCACTGCACCAATGGGCCCGTCATCATACAAATATACTCTGATATCGTTCATCGGGCAAAAAGCCTACGATCCCATCAAAGCACTACGTCTCGTCTATCTTTGTATAAGTTAATATTATCACTGTCAATTAAGTAAAAAAAATACAAATACATTAAACCCATTGTTGAGTTAATGGAAAACCTTTAACATTTGAAAGGAAACAAAGAAATAATTAAAATTCAAGCCACGAACTCATTCAGTTTAAAGTAGGCAAGTGCCTGTGGTTCTAATATCGGCATAAACATTACTTCCGTCGGTTTGTGTGGGCGCCCGCATCGCCAAAACATTTTCACTGATGATATGTTTTAACGAGCTGCGACATTTGTTTTTATCAAGTACACGGTCTTTGTTATTGTTTTATATAAAAATCGATACCGACTGCTATGCATCTTAAACGTTTACCGCATGGCCATTTTTTACTCCAATCAAATCTGTATAATAAATAAATCTTTTTAAGGTTAGGAGTCAGATTTGCAATTTCTTCTCGAGGTCGATTTATTAATAACCACGAGTTAAGAGTCGACAAGAATTGCCATTACAATCCTCACTTATTTCCATAGGTACCTACACACTTATATTATAATGCGAAAATAAATGTGTTTTTTTTATTTTTTTATGACGTTTTCACTACTCAACCGAACGCGAGCGAAACAGCTAGTAAATAATAAAAAAGAAAATCTATTAGATAATTCAGATCACCGTTCGAGATAATCTACACATAGTATATAGTATAGTATACCAATATATACTATATAATATAAATATACATATTATATAAAGCTGAAGAGTTTGTTTGTTTTTATGAAAGGACAAATCTCAGGAAATACTGGTCCGATTTAAAAAAGTATTGCACAGTTAAATAGCCCATTTATTGACGATGGCTATATATAGGCTTTTATCCCACTGCTGGGCACGATATAAAACTTAGCTTCAATAATATAGAATAAATTGATTGATTACACGTATCACGACGTAATTGATTAATTATATGTAATTCAGGTTGCGTAGGGAAGTGCTCTGCGCAGGCGCAGGCGCAGGTGACGCCGGACGTGTGCTGATGTCGCTTCCGTCGGTCTTTATTGTCGTCGGTGTGAACGTGCCCTGTTTGCACCTCATCGCTCTTTTTTATCGGTCCCGATATGAACACTTCAGTTTTTATATCTAAATAACTAATTTATGGTTCAATATAAGTGGTTATGATGAATAATAATAATAAATATTCTGGGATATTCTTTACAGGACTATCAGGGGCTCGATTCTGTAATGTGTCGAGGATGTTTCGTCGCAGCCTCTGTCTCTGTCGCTTACTACGCTAATACTACTAATCACGTGAGAGGTAAGCTCTCCGAGGCCTCAGTGAAGCGGCTCGCTGACGAAGTTATTAGCTGAATAAGGGGGATTCCAAACTAAGCAGAGCTTGTATTATGAAACCATATTACTGATATACTACTTTTTTAATTATTATATTTACAGATAGAGAAACAGGCATGTTCATACACACAAATGTTTGTCCTAGGTGGGAATCGAACTCACGACCGGCGTGGCAGTCAGGGATCCTAACCACCAAGCTAACTAGCCCGTCATTACTTGTTTTCTTTAACGCAGGGCAACGATGCTTGGTTATGTTGCATTAAAAAAATGTTTTCTAAAACATAGCTATCCCCCGCGGTTTTACTCGCGTTCCCGAGGGATATCACATTTTCCCGGGATAAAAAAAGCCTATTTGTCATTCCAAGATATGCTCTATCTATGTGCCAAGTTTCATCCATATCCGTTTAGTAGTTTTTGCGTGAAAGAGTAACAAACAAGTAAATCTTTCCTCTTTATAATATTAGTATTAAACATAAATTCATGTACCTTATCTTTTTTTTATGATGATTAAATCTTCCATGGTACAAAACGCAATATTAAGCGTGGGTGAAACCGCGGGGGACAGCTAGTAAAATATATGCATGTTATAATCTCTAGAAGCATATATTATATACTAGCTGTCCACCGCGGTTTCACCCGCGTTCCCTAGGGAAGTAACATTTTCCCGGGATAAAAGTATTTTATATATTATTCCAATATATGCTCTATCTATGTGCCAAGTTTCATTCAAATCTGTTCGGTAGTTTTTGCGTGAAAGAGGAACAAACATCCATACTTACAAACTTTCGCGTTTATAATATTAATAGGATTTGTTTGATTAAATGAATTATACATTAATAAATTATCATTGATGCCAATTACTTTTTGAAGCAAAATTTAATATAATGATTCTATTAACAAAATAACCCTTATGTCTATTTATAAATTAAAAAAAAGTCTTAAATAATGTATTATTTCCATCAACATTATTATGCATACATTTGCATGTTGAGGGTCCCGAAGTCAAGCAATAATTTCGTCAAACAATCAGTCACAACCATTTGTATCTATTAGTGATATAAAGCAAAAAAAAATTGATAAGTTGCACATATAAAATCTTTGATTAAACATTTTGATGGTACAGTCATCAACAAAAGTAGCTGAACGGATCCAAATTTACAAAACAGTACACCTTATCTATCCATGATATGTTGAGGTAAAATAAACAGGTGTTTACTAAATATGTTTTTACAAAAACCGACGCTATAACATTTATACGAGTACATTATGGATTTGGAGTGCAGGTACTTTATAAGTTTGTATCTGTTAAGCTACTTATGTTGCATACCATACCTCCTCCACAAATTTATTTATTGTTCTACAACATTATGCTGGGGTCTAATCTTAAATGTATTTTTTCATGTGAAATTAGGTTTACATAAGGATATAACTTTGTCACCCTAAAAATACGGATAAAAGTATGTACTTAAAAACTTAGTGTTTTTCTATTTACTATGTACAGGCTTATATTTCACCACAATCTTATCATGCTAAGTGATAATGTGGTCGATGGGGCCTAGCCTATGAAGCCTAAAAGAGAGTCAGCTCTCAAATTAACCAGCTGATGGAACACATCAAATTGTGGCTTTTAGGCAACCAATCGGGTATTACTAAGCAGAAATAAATAAATATGCCCTAAAGTTAAAAAACTAGAAGAGAACGTGTCAAGTGCCACAAATACAATAACCTTTTGAATGACGCATGTAGCAGCCATTGCCCTCTAAGCATCTTGTGGGAAAGCAAACATCTCATCAAAATTATAGCAACAGTGAACTTCCAAACCCGTTGCATATCCTTCAAAATTTTACGATGTAACAATCACTTTGATATCAATTTATAGGTGTACCAACGAACATTAAGTTGTTCTGTTGATTTTGCATCATCAATTATTATCGTGTTGCTAATTTTTTAATGAAACGGTGACTTTCCGGTAGCACAAAGCATTGTTTACTCTTGTTACTCACTGAGCTATTGTGAGCGTAAAATAGTCAAATAAGACGATATATTTTAGAAAATCAAAGACAATAAGGGGCTTTTCTTTTATTGATGCAAGTGTCTTCATCATTTTTTTAAATTTATTTATTTATTTTGCAACTCTAACATCATGTTTACACCTATAACTTAAAATCTAGGTACAGTTAAATTTCTTGTAAACATGACAATTACAAGTGTCGACAGCATTTGTATTTAAACAATATCACTTACTCGCTAAATAATAAAGTTAAAAATAGACTAAAAATAAAATAGAAACGGAATAAAATAAACATTAACAGTATCTTGAATATTTTTAAATTAAGGAGATCGATCGTAATCTTTTTTTTAAGGTGGACAACGAATCAGAGAAAACATCAAAATCATCTAAACATTTATCTTTATATTGGATATCATTTTATGAACTGTTAGTTACTTGGTCGTAAGAGAACGTTGGAGTTTCTGAACAAAAATTCCGAATGATACAATACAAATATCCTTTATTTTTATTTCTTTTTTGTTCACAAAACATAGAAAGAAAATCAAACACTACAAACATTAAAAGTGCAAACATTTTAGGGGGGCCTTAATGCTGAAGCAATTTCTTCCAAGAATTATTTCAAGAACAACAACGATATCTGATACTTTGGCCGAAGCGATAGAAACTCAGCGACGAATGCCATGGCGAAGGTCGTGAGAAACTTAAAAAAAATGGAGTATTGGGAGGAAATATGACGAGGAAACTTTAGCTTTTTTTTTTTTTGAAGGGACGAAGGTGTTAGCCTCAGATGGCTCTGACACCCTTACGCGGACAATAACGGCGAGCGCTTAGGGCTCTCAACCGAAATATAAAAGTTTTAAGCAACAAACACACTGAGGGTGCCCCCTGTGGGGCTAGGAAACTATAGCATGGTGGCAGAGTTCTTAATAGTACCTAACTGTCTCAATATAAAATTCTGCCCCCAACCAACAGAATAACAACAAGCACATAAGACTGAATAACTTCACGTTTCAGTAACGATGACGCTTTGGTGATGCCCTTGGGCAATGTTAATGTCCATAGGCGGTGGTGACCAATTACCATCAGGTGGACCATCTGCCTGCTCGGTAGCCTTCTTGACATTAAAAAACATAGTAGCATGGCGGTAGCCGTCAATATGAAAATCTGTTCCCAAGCAACAGACGGTGTAGTCCACTGCACTTGAGCCAGTTGCCCCTCAACAAGGTTACCAACATATTAGCCATCCCCTAATTATGCCCAGGTATTACAGTATATGTCCAAAGCGACGGCAATGACACTTACCATTGCATGGACCGTCAGCATGCTGACATCATCGCCTAAATGTGATTTTTTGTTTAATATGCTTAGTTACGGCGTCTCGGTTAGTCATCGATCATTTGGAATTTTATATAGGTCACTATTTCTATTGTCACTTAATTAACTCATTATAATTGAAAATATACGATGATTTCGATTTTTATTAAAATAATCAGTGGTTACCATAGAAATGTTGGAGAATGTTTACAAATTATGCTAATAAAAAGTCGTTCACCTCGGTGGTCGAGTGTTAAGCTCGGCTATAGAACAACAGAGCCTGGGTTCAGTTCCCGGGTTGGGTAGAGTAATTTTAATGTTTATTATTTTTAAATGATTATCAAAACCCACAAACGGCGACAACCCTTACCACATGTCATGCTGGATCGTAAAATACCTTGGGTGGAATGTTGGTCTCATACAGCTAGAGAGATCTGCCTGCCTCTTGAGAATAATGGCCGTGAGATACAAAGTCATTCTCTTTAAGAATTTTAGCTTATTCCGAAAAGCAGTATGGAGCCAACGATAGTTTCGTATAGTTAATTAGCTGGTAGGTCAAATTTTGCAGCTACTACATTACTGTATCCGTAGTAGGGCTGTATCATCGCAATTATATGATGGGGCGTTTCCCGCGGTCATTCATCACGAGTGCTTCCCTACAGGTCGTTGGCACAGCTGCCAATGGACGCCCATTTGAATCTACCGTACCATCATGATATATTTATCCGTCACAGTGCTGTACCTAAAGTTAAAATTCATGCTCATACATTGTAATAAGTTACTCATCATTCTCTGGTTGCATATTAGCGCACTAATTAGAGGTTCCATTCACACAGTAATGTAATTTGGTATTCAGGCTTAAAATTTATATTCAGTGTTCAGTTCGATCGAATAGTTTGTTTTAAATAGAATCTTCTATTAGAGAGATGTACTGGAGTAAGGTAAACTACTACGAGGCGTTTTATTCGAGGCTCGATAATCCTTAGTCCACAATTTTATTAATAAATTTAAGGGTGACAAAAAATAAGAAAAAATAATATATATTCAACAAAAAGTGACAAATCATTTAGTAAATACATTATTCATGAATTACTTTTGTTTATCAACAAGGTGACAATGCCCTAATGTCTACAACTACGCAACGGTAGATTGCTCCATTATCAATCTTATAAAATATGCTGAGCACATCTTCCCTGTGGAAGGTATATTACAAGGTACAGACTGAAGATTTCGTTGATTTTATGAGCTTCGGGATAACATATCTATTATTATATACATGGGATAGAAAAACAAATTAATATATTACCACAAACTCAACTTGAAAGGTGACTAGAAAGCCCAAGTAGTAAGCAAACAAAATAATAAATATCCTGGGGACACACGGCCATCTGATCCCAAACTAAGCAGAGCTTGTACTATGGAAACCAGATAGCTGATATACTCGTACTACATATACTACAATTTTATTTCTAAATACATACTTATATAGATATTTACACCCAGTACAGAACAAACAGACATGTCAATGCTCTGAAATGTTTGTCCTGGGTGGGAATCGAACCCGCGACCTGCGACTTGGTAGTCAGGATCGTTAACCACCAAACCGACTGGCCTTTCAAAGCCTAGAAGGAGGCTGTATTTTCTCTGTATTTAATTCCATGTCTTTATCGATTTCAAAAGATGTATAAAAAACTTTATTCCAAATAGTCCGTATTGCACCATAAATAACACTAGAATTTGAATAAGTCTAAGTCAAAACCTGTAACCTTACAATTGTTTAAATTAGAATTGACCTACTTTACCATTTTTTTTATTTTGAAAACGTTCGTACTTTTGGTACTTTGAATAGATATTTTTGTTTTTAATAATAATATATCTTTTTAATAATAATAATCATTTATATCTTCATGTTGAGATGAAGAGACGGATTCATTGAAATGAGGTAAATCAGGATTTCAATTTATGTGCGGAATTTTTCCTTTGCTTCTAAAGTAAACTTGCTCTTGTAGTTACCTTCTTAGATAAACTGACTATAGTTGGATAGTATAGTCAATAATTATGACAAATTCAAATTCAAAACCATTTATTCAGTTTAGGCCCTCGGAGGGCACTTATGAAGGTCAAATTTAAAGTTACTGACGCTACAACCTGACAAAATAGCAGATAACATAAATATATCGACAGGCCAGTTGGCTTGGTGGTTAGCGACTTTGACTGCCAAGGCGAAGGTCGCGGGTTCGATTCCCACCCAGGACAAACATTTGTGTGCATGAACATGTCTGTTTGTTCTGTGTCTGGGTGTAAATATCTATATAACTATATATTTAGAAAAAAAAGGAGTATAAGTAGTATGTCAGTTATGTGGTTTCCATAATACGAGTACAAGCTCTGCTTAGTTTGGGACCATATGGCTATGTGTAAAGAATGTCCCAGGATATTTGTTAAAAAAGAAAATACATAGTGTTTAATTTGAACCTCATACATATTGCATTTAAAGTTTAATTTTAATAAAGTTGTCCAATCTATCCATGCCTAATTATTTGACTAAAAATCCAAACAAATATAAGTCCTAAAGATTTGCAATTAACTACTCGTATTGATTGAAAACACATCGTAATTGTTTACCATTGTAGCTTCAGTAACTTTAAATTTGACCTTCATAAGTGCCTTCCGAGGGCCTAAACTGAATAAATGGTTTTGAATTAGAATTTTTTTTCGAATTGAACCTTTCGATCGTGATATATTTTCTTCCAAACATTACATTAACTTGTCCACTTGTCATATTAATAAATATTTTTCAATCAAAAAAAATAATAAAGGATATGTCCAATAATTTGACATCAATTGTCAATTTTCACGACTCTAATGAAGTCATATTATAAAACCCATTTGAAAAAGAATTTATATGGAATTTGATGACCACATTTCACAAAAAGAACTAAGCACCTAAGTAATGAATTAAGAATTGTGGACGTGGCGAATGAATTATAGTTGATGTGAGTTTGATAATCCTCTATTATCTAAAGCGTCTGTCATTAAAGACCACCGCTGAGTCTCAGGCAGGTTCCTGTTATTAGGTAGGTACTTATTGCAGCTCTGAAGCTTTATTTCTTGAAGATAATACCTTGTGACGTAACTATTGTGGGAAGAAAGAGAAATATAAGTCTGTTCGTGAGATTAAGTTACGAATTCCTCGACATCTTATTAAATACACCACGGGTTAGAGACCCGGCCTACCCTGCCGCAGGTCGTGGGTTCGATTCCCAACCAGGACAACATATGTGTGCGTGAACATGTCTGTTTGTTCTGTGTCTAGATCTATATAAGAATGTCCATATTTTAAAAAGTAGTCCATGTAGTGTATTAGTTGTCTGGTTGCCATGGTACTAGCTCTCCTTAGTTTGAGATTACATGGCCATGTGTAATGAATGTCCCAGGATATTTTTATTTGTTTTATTTTGTGTGCATGAACATGTTTGTTCTGTGTCTGGATCTAAATATCTATATAAAAATGTGCATATTTTATAAAGTTGTTTATGTAGTGTGATAGTTGTCTGGTTGCCATGGTACAAGCTCAGTTTAATACAATGCAATAAAATTGCGGCTCCATTCGCAATCTGAATGTATCAAATAAAGCTAAATAACCGAGTATACCATGACCAAAAAATTACCAATGTACCTATTTGTATTCTGACATCATCTCCAAAATTTGCACTGTTCAGCGACTGATTCAAGTTACCCCGGTCGGGCCTCGTCGAAATTTACAAATTGTATTGTTAATAAATACACATTCAACTTAATGTCTGTTGCAATACGTAGATGTTAAAACTAAAACATATTTAGAGTAAACTAAACTGAGTACACTAAGTATGGAACAGTTGGCTCTGACAAAGAATAGCATGCATATTCATGTGTACCGCGTCCTCTTTACAAATGTCGCAGTTAAATGTTGCGCCGGCCGGCGCGCGGTGACACGGTTTCAGCCCCCTTATTCAACTAATACAAACTCCGTCGGCGAGCCGCTTCACGGAGGCCTCGGAGAGCTTACCTCTCACGTGATTAGCAGCATTAGCGTAGTTAGCGACAGAGACAGAGCACGGAGGCCACGACGAAACATCCTCGAGTTAGTGTCATTTTCCTTACAGAATCGAGCCCCTGTTTCGACTCATTCGAGACGCTTTGTCGATACCTAAATATTATGCCAGTAAGTAAAATGTAGGTGGCATAACTAGCGACTTGAACACAATATATCATATATATTGATACTTTGTTTACTTTAATCTTAATTTATCTTTATTAATATTTCTCGTTCCGGAAAACGAAGAGCAAGATGACCTTTCCATTAAGTGAACGACCTGGATTGGATATGCCTGCTCGATGCAATCGGAGTGGCCGTTCATTGTTTTATTTCATGGCCTATATTAAGAAGTGCATAAGTGATTAAAGTTGATAATAAATGGGCATCGTGTTACAGGCGATGATTGTCAGTGAATTTTGACAGAACTGATTCACATTTATTTACGGGTTCATTATTGATTGTCTTATAAGTCGTATGATATAGTCTGTAGTGCCTTCACTACCATATATCATACAAATTTCTCTTCAAATTGAGACTGATAAGATTAGGCACAAAGCAGTATTTTTTTTTGCACAGTCTGGTGCTTCAATTACGTTTCACTATCTCCTGCCTGACGGAAGTGTAGATTAATTCTCATGTTTATTACAAGTTGCGATGGCGCTGCATACACATGCAGACCAAAATAATATAGTAAATAATATATTGAGATAAATAAAAAAAAGCACTCTAAATCCAGCTCGTGTCTTAAAATACGCAAATGTTAATAAAAATTTCACATTTTAAATCGACTTTATAAAATGCATACCTAAATTCGGAACAGGTGCAAAAAGTCAATAATAATTAGTGGAGCAATCTGCACAGGAGCACGCTACGCAAACACGCGACAAAATCATTTCCAATATCATCACAATACACCTGCCAAATATAATACTAAAGCTACTTTCTTACACAGCTTGTAACACGTCCAACACAGAGTAAAGAGTTAACATAGCACAAAATGAGTGCACTGTTCTTTTATATGACTCAAATAATGAAGACAAAATTACTCTGCGTCCTGTCTTATAAACCAATGGAACTAATATTTTAGCAGGTGTATGTTATTTAATTCAGGCAAGTTTTTGTGTGACACGAAATAAGGCTTTGACAAATAAGGCGTTTACGACGGCATTTCTAATTAATTGTTTAGTATTTTTGAAGTATCTACCGGCAATCTACAGACTTTTTCAATAGAAAATTCCGATTGACTTTGCGATTTCAATTATTTTGATTGTTTAATGTAAGTTTTAGTTCTTATCTTCTCTGCTCTTTGGTGTCATTAAGAAAAACACCAGATTATTTATAATTATTTAATAATATTAAACTTTTAAAGTAGTTAGTTTTATTATGTTGTAAGAAGCATTACAAAAAGGCAACACAAATATAAATAAGTACTGTAATTGAATTACAAATAAATAATTAGTCTTTCTTGGATTATGAGGCAAATCAAGAATGCAACAAAACTGCAAATTACAAAAATTAGTAAAGTAATAACTAGGCATTAAGTCAGCATCAACGGAAATCAGACTTCTAAGCAGTTGATTACTTCCTTTTTATAATGAATGCTAGACGCTGCAAATAAACTATAGGTACCTACAGTTTAATATGTAATTTCTATCCTAATTTTGGTATACTTAATATTTTATTAAATGGTATTGTATGGTAATATATCTAGTTATTGTAATCAGCCATGGAATCGTATATTATAAATGCGTTGGTTTGTATGGATGTTTGTTACTCGTTCACGCAAAATATCAACGCTACCGAATGGATTTAGATGCAACTTGGCACATAGATAGAGCATATCCTGGAATAAAATATAGGCTACTTTTTATCCTGAGGAAACGTGACATCACTCGGGAATGCGAGTTAAGCTGCGGGAGACTGCTAGACTTTAATATATTAAATAAACAATCATACATCGACTAGTATTTATCAGTTATATTTGACATCAAACTCCACGCATGTCGACAGCCGTATGGCTGTAACGAGTATTCGTTTATTGAAACTCAATAACGTAACTTTTATCAATCACAACTAACTATGACACCTTAAGATACGACGATTCTACAGAAACAAGTTCCATCGATAGGAAATTTCGTAACATTTCGCCTTTGTGAGGTCTGTGTCTCGGTCAGGGCCAGGCAGATGAAGGGGGGAGTGACAACATGAGGGGAAAGAGGGGTGTGAAGAGGGCAAAGGGGGGCAAGGGGGGAACTTGCACCGGCGCAAAGCGGAACGCCAGATCGTGCTGCACCGCCGAGCGCGACCGCTAAAGGAGCCCCGTCTATGGAATTGCAACATATCGCTGCTTTGTAATATGTTAGGTGTATGATGGAGAAGTTTAGTTTTGTTTTTCAAGACGACATTTATACTGTATATTCACCTTGCACTTGCTTTATTAAATCATTAATTTTCAAGATCGTAAATAGTGTTGTAAAGAACACGAATCACGGCTGTGTCCGTATTACGTAAATAACTTCACGTTTAGGCACTTGCCCTACTGTAGATAGCTACATATTTGTGATTTCATGTACACTAATATTATAAAATGGAAAGATTTGTATGTAACGAATAAACTCAAAAAGTACTGGACCGATTGTAATAATTCTTTTTTCATTAGAAAGCTACATTATCACTGAGTAACATATTTTGAAAAAAGTTAGGGATCCATACTAAAACTCCAATAATGTTTCCCAAGGTGTGAAATAATTACAAAACATTCTTACATCGCGTGCGCTGCGAAAACTATTGATGATAGAATGAACAAAATATAGTAACATCCCTCGGCAACGCGGGTGAAACCGCGGGAGACAGCTAGTATATATATTACTCGACGCCCATATCAATAAGTTAAGGTCACACAGTAAAAAGTAAAATGATATCCATGAATAGAAGTAGAGGTGTAGTGCAACCGGTCGCATAAGCGTCGTAACGTTATCGCACACGTAATGTAAACGTACACGATGTGCTGAGGCCTAAGGGTGGCTTCACACTTTGATAATTTTGCATAATTAGCATAGCTATCGGTTTGACAAACTATTAGTGGTGATAACGCCATGAGATAGATTTCAAAATATTCTGATTTGATAATGAACCAAAATACATACAACCTGTTAGCTATTCTAAAATCACTATAGCACTCCAATAGGATTGCATGTGTATACTCACGGAACAGAAAAAAACGTTTCGTGTGTAGACTTGCTTCAGATAGTGCTTTCTTTAGAAATAGACTCTTAAAATGAAAAAAACAAACCTGATACTCAGAAAATATCATTTTGCAGAGGGGTGTACGTAAAATAAAATGCAAATGGCAAAACCAATTTTATGACACGGATAGAATATATTCTAGATTTACACATGTGTGAGTAGTTAATGGTTTCTAGAAATATTTACATTCACTACTGATGTATTTGTAAAAAATATATATTATCAAAAATGTATTCGTTCATAAAAACGACAAAAATCAGCAATGCTTTGAAATATTATTAAATAGCACATAAATAAAGAAAATCTTTAAACAATTAAATTAGAAACATCCTTCTCAAACAAAAACTTTTACAAACAATCAAATTAAGTCATATTAAATGCAAAAACGGGGAACCTGATCTTTATTTCCTGATACTGTAGATCTATATCATTTCATAATCATATCATAATAAGAAATTATATGGTTTCATCCAAAATATGTAATGTTGTATGTTGTTTTTAGTTTTCTCTGTAACATTACAGGGTTTTTCCCACAGGAGATCTTGTTATTATTAGACCAGGTCAGAACAAAGCCACTGACTACCAGCTAAAACAAAGGGTAGTATTGTCCACAACAAACAAATGGGTGGAACCTATATACCAATGTACTTATACCAGTATCAAGAAAAATTCTAAAATACATTTTCTATGTAATTAAAACAGGGGATACCCATTTACTAAATCTGTAGATTAAGAAAATCTTGATAAATAAATGAAAAATATTTCAAAAAATATCGTTCCTCAAATTATCCCCAAAAGATAAAAAATATATACCTAATTAAAAAAGAAAAATTTGATCCTATATGAAAAATTGTTATAGAAATACAAACATTCCTGAACTGATCAGAAATCCATTGGTTAATCCAGCAATTAAGAAATAGGTCACTCAATTAATCCTTATAGTTTACTAGTGAATATAAAATATTGATTAATTAACGACATCTCAGACTATCTGTCAGGTGAGGCAAGAAAAGTAATTTCCATAAGTCAAACGGCGACCAGAGGTCGTCGATCTTACGGACCTGTGTGACCGGATCTTGGAGGTACTTTTTATGTGACCAGCGACACACCGGTTATAATATATGTTTACCTAAGAAACACGGTCGACATTACCCGCACGCCTAACTTATTATGCCGTATTTATATAATAAGGTTTAAGCAATTAATGCAACAATACTTGATTGTGTTAAACTTTAGGAAAAAATATCCCCACAACCACATCATAAATGCTTCATATGTTAATTGAATCCGTCCTTTTTAATTGAATTCAGATTCGCTATTGCGATTTGATTTTGGTTATGTTTATTTAATTCCATTGACATCTTTCTTTTTTATTTTTAGACATTCCTGGTCAGGACTCCGATGTAAAGCTGCCAGTAATATTCTATATGAAATACTAACCTTAATTGTTGGCCAACCTCTTAAAGGATGTGCCACAGTATCAAATATTTATCTACAATATCCTCTAAAAATCCTATGACTCTATCGGTCACCTAGCCGTTTATATTTGTTTCGTAGACACCAAAGTTGACATCCAAACGACTCTTGCCACTTCAGTCGCGATGTAAATTGATTCAACAGGATTCTCTTCAATTATCGCCTTGGAACGAAGATTTTTTAATAATGTTTACATACTTGTCGGGTACCGGTTATACTGTTTATTCTAATATTGTAGACTGCAGAGGTAACATCATTGTGTTTGCTTATTGCAAAAAACTAACAGCGTGCTTGTCGCCATTAGGTAGGTAGCTAGTAAATATTCAACAGATTTGCAAAATCATTGTCAATTTAAAACGGTTTGTTGTACCTACTTCATTATACTCAACTCACATATTATTAGGCAAGTATTGACTTATGTTTTACTGACAGAATATTCTTTGTCAAATCAGTTAAATAGCCTATTATTGAAAAATAAAATATTATAATAAATAATCAATTAAAGATTTTTGTGTATCGCCCGTAATAAAAACAAAGACACAATAAATTGTTGCATTATTAATATGAAAAATGACAAAAAACAATCAGACTCCCTTTCAATATAATTTCACTGACTAAACTCTGTAATCCCGCTACATGACCCGTACGCATTAGGGCAGTGTGTGTTGGTTATGTTCAGATACACATATCTACCCACAACACACGAACGTTCGTACAAACCGTCTGTATTATGCGCAAGCACAAATCGTACGGCATTCCAGCGGCCGGCGGCGCGCCGAGCGAGACAGAATGAATAGAAGATGATGTCATGTGGTCTCGCTCTGCAATCGCAATCCTTTCTTTCTACCTGTTGCGCTGTTACAAAAACCCGGTCCTTAGGGCCGCTACCTTACGTGAAATGAATGAGGATTGCGGGAGGCTACGGCTCGGCCCATATAAAGATAGGGCAAGGGCTATTATACATGGCGACGAGTAAAGCTCGTTGGGAGTCTTGGGACACTATTTACCGTGGGGATGGCGAGCAAAAAATGTCGGTGCTTATGTGAGCCGGTTGCACAATAGCGACTCGTCCGGGAACAGGAAGAGTGCGTACCCCAAAGTTCAATGCTGTAAATTGAACTCCCCTTTTTAACGTCAGTATAAACCCATCTATTCAGCCCTGAAAATTTAACGATTTGTTCATAAGAGCTGTGAGGGACTTATAGTGAAAAGTTCCCTTAAAATTGTTCGTCTTAAGTTGTATGTTTCGGTTAAATACACATACAAAAAGTTCTTATAATAGATACATCTGAAATAATAATTTTCTTCCGCGGCAAATAGATAAAATCGATATTTCGTTTTTTTTAGGGTACGTATACCTATAGAACATCATGTGTTGAATTGTGATTACATTCCGAGTTCTAAATTCAAGCGATCCAATCGCGATAGCACGAAGCTCGATCGTGACGTGGCTGACATTCGCCGCGCATGCGCGGTCCGTGATCTTGGCAATGGTGGATGCGGTGCGGCAACCAACGCTATTGCGGTCGCTGTACCCGACCCGCGGCCCCCGCACCCCGCACCCCGCGCCACTGCCGCCTGCGCCCGCGCACACCACAGCCTTTTGACAACCGGTATAGGTAGGTAGTTAGGTACACGTGAACATGAAGCTTGAGAATTTTCTGACGTTTAATTCACGTAACGAAGCGTTCTCGCAACCTTACAATTGAACTTTTAATGGAGCTTTTCGGACGTGAGGTAATTTCCGCTTGGATTAGTTGAAATTCTATGAGCAATTAAGCTTGGAACGCCTTAACAAAGTTAAATTGTACAATTTCATATCTAAATAACTATACAAAAAAAACTGTAGATGTAATTATAGCCTGTTGTTGATTTTATCTCACAATGAGATTTCAGAGGGAGTATTTTGCTATCGCGCAGTTAATGTGAAATAACCAAGATTGTGGTATTTATCGAATAACGTCAGATGATCCGAAAGAGTGAGGTGCATTACACACGGCGCAAATAATATAATGTTTCATCTTCGACCAAGTGTCCACAAAAACATGTGCACGAAAAAGATCCAATTGATGCAATAATATGATAATCAATATATTCAATTGTCTGCATATGTAAACGTCAATGTACGAGTATATTGTTTATGATCTACAATCGCGTGTTAGTTTATTAGTTATTTAGTGTGTTAGTTGATTAGGTACTTGAAAGAGCTATTTAGTAAGATTCCATTAATGTTTGTGTCGCAAAACATTACAAGGAGCGATACAAAGTAATTCAAATGTGTATTGCAGCATATATATGCTGTCAGGAAAGAACCGTTGAAATTTAATCAGTATTATGGGTCGCACAGTCCTGACTATGTATTATCTGTACTTACACCTTACTTCCGTAACTGTGGGGGAAAGTTGCATAAGGTTTTGAATATTTTTATTCAGGAAAAAATAACTTAGATTGTAGATTCAAAACTAATATTTTCAAATACACCAATGCTATACAACGTGTTACAAAATACCCCGTAAAAATATAATTAATTATCAAAGCCAACAACCCTAGTAAGCTGTCATGCCAGGGAAACAGATTATTTAACAGATATGCCTACGTACCTAGTTTACCTTATAATTGTCTACTTTTATAGTTTTTCTATTTTTCATTCGTAAAAATCAGTTTTTTTTTTGGGGAATGTTATACAGCGTTACTACGGTTCTTAAATATTGTGAATGAACTCGTTATAAGGCACCATTTAACCTTATTTCGGCTTTACGGATAGTTTTGTAACATTCTGTACACACTAAACTTTTGCTGTATGGTTTAGATATGTACCCACCAGATTAGATTGTTTTTGTACTGAGAAACTTCTATAAAAATCCGAAATGTAGCTCGTACATATATATTCATTGTGCTGACCCCAAACAATAGGCTAAGACCAGGCAGAATAAATATTATTCAACTTTACCCCCTCGTCAAAACCGAATTGGATGATTTATACTATAAACCTGTCAATTTTCTTTCACATCTGAAAATTAATCTTATTATAATAAAACTGTAAAACCGTCGTGTCTGTACATTGAAAATATGTACCTAGCAACACCTGATGCAGTTGATGAAGGCAATGTAAGAAAACAATATAACCATATTTTACTCGTAATTTTAGAGTATTAATTCAGACACTGTCTGTCTTTACTTAACAATTTTTAATGGTGTTTAACATACACTTTATATTATCAAATATTTCTATTTATATAAAAATGAATGTTTGTCTGTATGTCCTTTATAGAATCGTAAACTATACAACGGATTATAATGCAGTTTTCAGCAATAGATAGAATAGTTCAAGAGGTTTATAACCAAGACTAAAAGGGCAAAGCCGCAGGGCGCAGCAAGTATATAATAAAATATACCTTAATTTAAAGTTACACGCCCACGAGGTAGCGGGCACAGCTATATTAAAATAATTTCCTATATACTAAAAAAGTTCATTTGTATTAGAAGATTGGAATCAATCAATACATAGATTAGTCAGTGGAACGACCGCACCAAACAAATAAAATCAAATATCACCATAAATAACACGCATATAAAATATGAAATAAGCAGCGTAACGCTTGTTTGTTGAGTCGACGGCTCGACTCGTGCAGAGCGTCCAATTGAATAATATGACTGTCCAGTCAAGTTGTAGGTAATCAGTGGACCGGTTCTAAACATTAATACTATTGCAATTTATGCCCCGTGATGTTACGTCGCGCGTGCTCGGGTGCAATCATCAAGAATATATGGCGGAGTTACCGTTGCACTGCGATCTATATACTCGAACGCTTCACGAAGGCGGAAAGTTGTAGACCAATTGGTACGTGTCTGCTTTGGTATTATTTAAACACCCTCTGGCAAAATTATTCTTATATTGGAGATACATGTTACCCTTGAAGTTTCCGCTCAAATATTGTGGTTCGAATTCTTATGATCCTCCTTATCCTTCCTATATTCTTATTATCTGTTTTTATTAAAGATGCGTTTACTTGTTTTGTCAATCTGTAACTTTTTCGTTATCTGGATTTTTTCAAAACTTTTAATCATCAGTTCGATGGATCATTACTATAAAGGCAGCCCCTGATCTCTGGGCAGTTAAGAACCCCGAGTTGTCGGAGTTGAGTGCCTACGTATTTTTGTAACCAACAAAATTATGATGTTTCATTTATGTTATTTTTCTGCTTTCCACAAGGACGCTAAAAATTGGGTCCCAAGCATGAGCTAAGACGGCGAAGTTCACAATTGAACCTTTCTTTTCACCAACTCTCATCAATGTTCTATGGCTTTAAATAATTACGCTGAATGTGAGGTCTTTTGTGTACAGAACCTTTATTCCAAGTATTCTACGAATATCCTCAAGTTGGACGGCTCATCGGCTTATGATTAAAGAACAATGTAAATACTTAAAATGTTTTGTTATAATCTTCAAGTTCAGTTTTCCCAATTATCAACAGATCAACGAGCTGTTCCTTAAATAACATTCAAACTTTAAAAAATATATAAAACGGTAAAGGGTAAAATGTGGTTAGTCTGAGAAGTAACTATTAATTTTTCTAATTAAAAGGTTATACATTTTCTTTGCTTTCATTAAGATATTAACTACATCTATCATTATAATATACAAGATAATAAACAACGATGTTGTAGTGTTTGTAACTCGAATTGCTTGATGTTATACAAAATATAGCCAAGTTGGCACCAAAACAGTAGATTTGCACCGACATTGGTTATAATAGGTTCTTTTAGTGGTCTTGAAGGAGGTTAACGTTGCCGAGAACTTGAGGCGAGTCAGCCGCGTGGAACCGGCAGCGGTGGCCGGCCGCGGCGCGCCGGCGCAAGCGCAGAGATCGTTGCGCAATCCACGCACACGCAGCGCCCGCCGCTCGGATGCACATCGATGTATAAATAAAGTAAGAACTCCGAAAATATATATGGTCACGATTTTATCAAAATAACAAATTTATTCATTTTTAATCTTCATTAAGCATTTTCGTGGCGTTATTGCTGCTGTTATAATACCTGCTATAGATATGGTGAGATGCTTGGATGTTGTTACAGTTTATAGGTTAAGTTTTTTAGTAGTAATTTCATAGATACAAACTAACTTAAGTATTATAAGTAAATGAAGAAATAAAATTGTGACAGTACAAAACCGCATACCAAACCAGTTGCAATTAATCAAATATGATATTTTAAAAACATCGCAAAGTAGCCAAAAAATTTATTTCGCAATTTTCCATAAAAAGAGAACCTACAGGTTAAAACCTCACTCGGAAAGATGAAATCACTTCGTAGCTTAGTGGTCACCCTTGATCTCTATAGATGTTAAAGAACTTGCACGACGATGCTGCGCACGATTCCCAAACACGTGCAGCGCCGGAGTGGGAGAAAGAAACTTGATTATTGAGCAGCGAACTTACACTGCCCTACATTGATTGACAATTGCTGATGTGATCAGTTTCAAATGCGGGTTAAGCTCTGATTTTGAGCCCTATTTTATTTTTATTTCAAGCAGACTGACAAATAGGCACACGATCTATCTGATGGCAAGCGGCCTAGGATGGAAGATATAGTGGATATTTGTAATTTGCAACATAAGAAATTGATTGATTTGCTGATCAGAATTGTTGGATAAATTAAGCGAGAATTGACAAATGTTATTCGAAAAAAATCTGTAACACATAAAAATCTTTAACTGAAATTTTAACAAGGTAGAAACCGTCCTCATTCGTTCTTTGGAGTAATCTTGTATATGAATTCATAACTATTGTAACAATGCAACTTCTCCCGTCCGCTTATCAATAAAAAAGCCTCATAACGACGTCAACGAGAAAATCCACAAAAACCTTCATCGCACGCAGTCAACGTAAAAATCGTTTCCATTTTTTATTAAAGTCAAAAAAGTTAACAGGACCAATTCGGTAGCACATTACAGTTTTTCTTTATTTTTGTTAACAGAACTGCGTCTTGGCACTTTATGGACTCGTTAGGTGCATATTAATAAAAAGTGATTTATGATCACTAAAATGATGGTTTGTTTAACCATGGCAAAGATTGGCAGACCTTTGATATCATATAGAATAAATTCTTAATACTGAATCATACCGTTTCTTCGTATTACCCAAAATGCATTCTTCTAATCTGTCCGTAAATAATATTATATACGCTTTGCTGTTTGCGTTCTTACGATTCAGAAAGAAGTCTCAAAACTGTTTTTTTGACACTGTGTAACAATATCGGACAACATAATCTCTTTGCAGTAATCGAGAACTCTAGGGAAGGGCTTTGTGATCAGCAAACAAATTTCACAGCTCATTTCCTCAGGATACTTGTTGTGGTTTGTTCCTCGTAAGAGAGATTTACTAAATAATTCATTATAACAAAATATTCTAAAGTTCCGGAAGCGAAGGTGTCGATGAAAATCAAGGAAGTTTATTATAACGAAGAATAGAGTAAAGCAAAGATTATTCTGTTGGTGAACTAGGTGAGAATAATAAACCTTAAAGATCAATAACTGTTAAAGGAAGCGCACTGAGTTAAGTACACGACGGCCGCCGCTCCGCTATGGCGTCATAAACATGTTATGGGAATGAACAACAAAGACGCCGATGCTTCTATTGCTATAAGCTACGTGAAATACATTTTTTTTAATTATTGTTGTACAGTTGAGGTTGTAAACTTTATTTCATAACCTTCATTTTGAAAATCTTTATACCCTTGCTGTTAACAAAACGGATAGCTTTCGGTCTCATTTTAGGGTTCTTTTGTTTTTTTATTCTATTCGTTGATTGAAAGGCTGCCGACAACCAACGCTGCGCGGTCCGTACCTGAAATATTTTACTAGTTACATAGACAATACTTTATGAATATGCAAAAGATAATCCTGTTGTACTGCAACTTACTAATACTAAAGGACTAAACTATAGGAATAAAATTAAAAATGCAGTTTAAGGTACTAAAATTCTCAGTTGTTTTAAATTAAAATCGTAGATCGTATTATACAAAATATACGAAAAAAGTCGGATTGCGAACCTCCCGTATTTTTGGAAGTCGGTTGAAAATGATAGTGTAAAGATTCTCAAAGTAAAATAATTTATACCGAAACATTAATATTTTTGAAATATGTAATAGGTATTTTGTTCAATTCCTAAAAAGGAATTCATATGTAATGTCATAATATACTAATATGGTAAATAATTCAAGAAGATAATATGCATGCATAGGAATAACTAAAAATACAAAATAATTTTCAGAAAAAATATATATTAATAGGACTCGCTCGAGGATAGTGCAATTAGAACAATGTCAGGCGGGACAATGTCCGTACACAAAATAGCACTTTTACTGGAATGTATGCACGGAGCGGTGTTGCTGGCGGTGGCGGTGTGGCTCGACTCGGTGCGCGGGCGCACGGAGCCGGGCGGGCGGGCGCCGGCGCGGGCGGGGGCGGACCTGTTCAGGCAACGGTGTCGCGGGCACCGCACACTAGCTCTCAGTCCTTTCGCAGCGGCCAACGGTACCGCATGTGCCGCTATATTCTACGCACAAAACAAAACATCAACAACGCGAGGAAACTTAACGTGCAGTGTGATATGATGCTGATCTGTGAATTTTAGAAAGACCAAGTGACAGAAAAGAACAGACGGATCTAGTGTAGTGTACATTAGCGCCCGAAGATGCCGAAAATCTTCCTAATAAAGAAGCGGCTCCATGAGCAGCAACTGGAGTTGCAGGAGGGGCAGGGATTGCTCGCCAGCAAAGCTGACCCGCTCTACCCTGGATCACCGCTCGATTATGGTCCAATACCGCTTCTCTCCAAGAAGGATAAGGAATGTGCCGGTAAGCTTTTCAGAATTTATATTCCCGTCTTCCTTTATAATGCACTCATTAAACAACATAAGGTGTATTTCAAGAAATGGAATAACCAAATCTGTCTTCCATCTGAATTTCCGATAAATATTATATACACCGGTGTGATCATTGGCGTTATGTTCAATGTCGAGTTTTTACATAGCTAATTCACTTCTTAGTTCACATTCCTTAAACGTATTTAAAATTATTGTTACCTTTACCTAATATCTTCACTTGCAACTTAACTGTTGTTTTTTAAACCACCAGATTTATTTTTATTTATCATTTCCTCCATAACGGCCACTTGCACACCCAAAAAAAGGATACTCGCACTTGAACAGAATCCAGTTTTCGGCTGCGCTCCTCTAACGAATGTCTGTCTACCTGAGATCATTTGTGTGACTTGCGTGATCCTAATCTGCCGTTTCTTTTGTCAAAGGATTTTCAGAAAGATTTATTTTTTATAAGAACATTACTAATATTTTTTTGAGATTTGGAAGGACTTTCCATGAAATATTTTTTGTAGATAAGCAATGTATAAAATCCCTCTAGCTGGGCAAATTCTTCTGATTAAAAAAAATGTTTATTAGTTGAATGACCTTTCTTGCAGAAATATGTTACATGTATTTACATAAAAAATATTGTTATGAACAAAAATAATCGCTCGGATATCGTCCGTTTTAACGGTCTCAGGTAGTTACCGAGCGTGAATCACTGATATAACTGTCGTGTTTTTGCGTTTTTCCACGAACTGTTTACTCTCATAGACGTGCTAAAAAATTGACCATACATCTTGCTCTTAACTTCATTCCTCATCATTTTGACAAAAGTGACGATGGTATGCTATAAATTATGTCCACAAATTGATGTTATCTTCTCCTGATTCTGTGACTTGAATCAGAATAGTGGGTTCTTCGAATCTCGTAGTTATAGTCAACTCCATATTCAAGGTGATTTTGAAATCAGATTTCCACGTATTCTGTATCTTTTCCGTTTGGGTCATCCACCAAAAATTTTGCGACAAATATCAGTATGGTGGCACGGAAAATGTTGTCTTTGACATTGGAATATTTTTGTCAAATGTGATGGAGCTCGTACCGATGAGAGTGGTACGGGACTAGAATTGACCGGATGATGTAGGCAGCGAGGTGTCAATGATTGCGGCACAATGGCTCGGCTTCCGGTCGCCAGCCATCGCCACTCGCTTTGTATTTAGGTTAGTCACCGCAATCTCGACTATAATTTCAATATAATTAACTTCCATGACGTACCCATGTCCCGTATTTACATAAATTTAGCTCTCTGTGTCGCACAGTTCATGATAGTTAAGATTTATGTTTTATTGCTATTTGTTTTTCTCAGTTTCATCAAACATTTCAACTTAAACCTTCTAGAGGTTATTTTCACCTACAAATAGATGTTTAGTATAAACTTAATCCTCGCAAGAAATGTTTGAAAACAAAGATACTCCAGAGAGATTCTGACTCACTTTTTTAATTTCCTTTCGCAAATTACTTAAAGGCTTTATCTGTAGATGCTTACCAAAGATGAAAACATAAAATATATTTTTGCCGCTAAATTTAATTTCGCAATTACATTAATAAATACCACCTAATAACCAATACAATTGAAATTAATAAATTATTCAATTGACAAACTTTTCCATACTAATACAAATTGTAATTGAATACAAACAACGCATTTGACAGCTGTTTAAAATTCACAATATTAGTTCAAAAAGTAAAGTAAAATATACAGTTAAGAAAGTCAAACCCGCATACAACGTTATCATGGTTATGTTATAAAGGGCGCAAAAATAGACTAAGCCGCAGTGAATTTATCAAGTAATTACAGGTGTGGAGGCACCTGTACGGAAAAGGGCGACTACTTGTCAGAGAAGGTCGCCTTGCCCTAACTTGTGCGATGAATGCAATGTGCTTAACAATAAATAGGGATATAATGGGAACTTTAAGGTAGGGGTCACAGATAATAAATATTTTAACTACACAATTTAACGTTACGCGGTTTTACTCGCGTAAAAATATCCCATTTAGGGCAACATGTGAAGTAAATTTAATCAATATCGGCTCAGTCGCAGTGTGTAACAAAGAGAAAGAAAACAGAGGAACATTAGCATTTATATCATTAGTAGAATTGATTTTAGTATTCAAAAGTTTTTAAATTAATGAACACTTTTTTTTAAATAAAGGTTGAAATACTTTTGCTATATTTGAATGTACAAGTTCAATAAACAAATAACGATACATGCCATTTGGACTAAATAAAATAACCAAAAATACCGTTAAAGTTATTCCTTAAAAACCAAACGTGTATGTGTATACACAACCTGTAACTGTGTATACAGCTGAAAATATTTCACATATCGTGGCATTGTTTAAAAAAATTAATTGTTATTTTTTAATTTATTCATAATTATAATGCGGTAATAAAGAGACGCGGTACAAAAGACATCAACGGGTTGCGACCGTACGCTGAGAAAGTAAAATGATAAGTTGTGCCAACTCTTACATATTTTTTCTGGATATTTCAAACAGATTCTCGTTCCTCTCATGTTCGTATATTTAGACTTTATTACATGTATTTATAAAGCCTGTCAGTTCTAAAGCCCGAATTGGGAACCCTCCTTTTTGGAAATCGGTTAATATTAATTTAAATTAAGAAAACTGCTTGAAATACTTTTGTTGATCCATTGCTTTATGCTGAACTCCGCTAACTACATTATACATGAATTCATTAACATTATTCAATTTTCTTAACACAAGCTAGTTAAAGTGTTTATTTAATATTCTTTTTTCTACGTTAACTGGCAATACTGGCTGACAATAGTGGCATTATTCTTCATTTACGTCAGAGAATTATAGTATTTTTTATTACCTTGAAGGTGTTAGCCGCAAATAGCTGCACCCTTACGTAGACAATTCTGTAAGAATAATTACCCTCTAAGGAAATACTGGCAAAAGAAATTATTGGCATATGAGACTTAACAACTTCACGTCTCACGGTCGATAACGCATTCGCGATGCCCTGGTGTTGCAAATGTCTATAAGCGGCGGTGACCACTTACCATCAGGTGGACCGTGTGCCTTTTTATCGGTCCTTTTGGCATAAAAAAAATACCCTTAAAAACATACAGAATGAGGGACCATAGACAATACTGATGGTGAAACACCGTAAAGTTCAAATTCGTTTGGCACGTACACTCTTACTTCATATAAAGCTTAATATTGCTAGCTCGTGAAATTGGTAGGCTATACGTTAGAATATAGATCTAGAAAATATAAATATACACATCGCATCGAATCATAAAGAATGAACACTGCGGTTTCTCAGGCGTCAAGCATATCATGTTCCACATTAAACCACGAAGGAATATACATAAATGTAGGTACTATAAGAAAAATAATATCACTTTATAATAAAACTAGCTGTTCACCGCGGTTTCACCCGCGTTCCCGAGGGATGTAACATTTTCCCTGCATAAAAAGTATCCTATATTACTTATAATACCTCCAAGAATATGTTTACATAGTTTCATGTTGGTCGGTTAAGTAGTTTTTTCGTGAAAGCGTAACAAACATCCATACTTACAAATATTCGCATTTATAATATTAGTAAGTTGATTTAAAGTAGTCCTTAAGGTTAAAAAAAATTATATGTTCGAGGATCAGATATATTTACTATTTATAACCAACTGAGACCTTTTTAGAGAGAAAATATAACTAAATATCAAAGGAGTCTAAAACACAAAACAATTAATTAACTATTTTAATTATTTATTACTCATATAACTGCATTTCATTAGATGACTACCACTGTAATGAATCGTGCGCATCAATTAGGGAACGCGTGAGCATTGATGTTGATGCTTGCATGGCATTAAGGCCAAGGGTCTGATTGAGTTTACTTTTGTCATTGCAAAACCTTTCAGTGTTTATTGTGAAAAAAATACCTTTTATTTTCATACAAATTATAACTAAGCGTAGCTTCGAATAGTAAAATAAAACTAACTGAAAGGAATCGATTGAACAAATTGAATCGTAAACGTCATCTTTTAAACATAAGCGATAATAAAACGAGTAGAATGCCTTATCGCTTGTTGCCATTTGCGAACAGTTAAATCTGCATCTTTACGAGTACAGTCAGCAACATAAGTAGCTGAACAAATCTTTGTTTACAAAGCCATTATACACTAATTCTATCCATGATAAGAAAAGATAAAGTAATAAGGAGTTTAGAAAATATCTGTCTATAAAAACCTATGATTTTACTTTACAATTTTTCATTCGTTTTAGAGTGTAGGTGTTTTGTAATTGTGAATCTGTTAAGCTACTTATGTTGCTGACCGTACCAAAAAGGAAGAAATTTATTTCGCCATGTGGCCATTGCTATTGTATCCTCGACCCATTGTACTTCAGCTACCTTTTTAGTTTTCGCCTTTTTCAAGATTGGCGATCATAAAAAGAACGATTACCTACACACAGAAGTGGACTGCAAATCTGTTCTCGGAATGACTTCAGTACATACAATTAGCATTTTAATCCCAGGTTAAATGTACATCGGCGGCGCTGGGCGGTGACCAATTACAATCAGGTAGACCGTCTGATAGTTGATCCGTAGGCAATGTTTTCAAGTATTCCTTAATTTAGAGGTCGATCAACTTTTTCTATCGATTCGATTTGAAATAAACAAATTCGTAATGTCTAGGTAACATGACCTTTCTGACCTTTCCGGTTCACGTAGTCCATTGTTTCTGTGAAAATAACTTTTTTTGGTAATTACATCGTGTCCACGTTTGGAGGAAATTGACTTTGGAGAGTCAACATCCGACGAGCTTCACTTTTAGTCAAGGGCTCGCCATTTTTTTGTTCGGAGCAAAGATGCGCTGCACGTGAGGCGCTGGCATTTTTTTCTAGGAATAGCCCTGTCGGTGTGACCGCACATGTCGATAGATCCATGTCGAATGTCAATATAGCCATCTCCATACGAGTTTGCATGCGGGTACCTGTAGCCTGTTTTAATTGCGCCTAGATGCATCTGCTACTTGCCTTAAATACCAATAGAGCCAGTATTTTTATTTTTATTTTAAAGTCACTTTATTTTAATTAAGTGCAAATGGTAAAAAAGAAAATAAGTCCACTTTATACTTATCTATTTCCCACATCTCTCAATTACATGTTGTCTATATGATTCATTGTCGGTTCTGAGAAAAATCTACCTACGAACATATTAACTAGTTACGGCGTAAAATACAAAGTAGCCAAGCTATGGTGAACGCTTTGTTACCTCAGAGGAATAAAAGATTAAGACCTTGCAAAGATAAAAAAGGAAACGGTATTGAAAGGATAAGAAACGGAATAAAAGTCTCGATAATGCTCCTTGCAGGTAAGTCTACCGATTGGCACTATTACCGCAAAATTGTACTCAGATCACACTTATTCTAAAAATATGAAAACTGTATGTCAATATATCAATTATGAATAAATAGCTTACAAAATTTGATCAAAATTGGCACGCAACCCGTATATGTCCTAGATTAACACAGGATTTTGTATTCCGTCACAACATTGGATCTAACGGTAGCTCGAGTAAATCTGCGAAGTGATTTATAATTAAATGCATGTCATAATGGATGCTTAGTGCAACCGTACAAGATGAACGGTACTAAGGCCGTAAACAATTGGCTATATTGCGGAAATAATAAATACAACGTCGATCCGCGTGATTGATATTATAAAATTGTATGGGAACACCGTAGATAGACCGCAAACTCCGCAAACTACTTCTGCAGTTTTGCACTCCGTACACTTAACGGGACATGATTACAAACTATTTAAAGGTAAATACCAAAAAATATGTTAATTACTTAAGTCATCAATAACTTGTTTTAGTAAATTTTCACAATTAAATTAGCGTTAATTAAGGAGAATTGCAAGCTATTTTTGAAGAGATACGATCAATTCATTTAATACTAGCTGTCCCCCGCGGTTTCACCCGCGTTTCCGAGGGATGTAACATTATCCCGGAACAAAAAGTATCTTATGTTACTTCTAATACCCCCAAGAATATGTGTACAAAGTTTCATGATGATCGGTTAAGTAGTTTTCGCATAAAAGCGTAACAAACACACTTACATTCACATTTATAATATTAGTAGGGATAATATAAGTTGATACAACTAATCAAAACGTTCAATGTTAGGCTGCTAAAAATACTTGTATGTAACTAATTAATTATGTACGGATTTGTATTAACAGTAAAGTGTATATGTTTATGGCTATACAGGATGTTACAAAAGTACCCGTAAAGGAGATTAAATGGGGCCTTATAACGAGTCCATTCACAATATTTAAGAACCGTAGTAACGCTGTATAACATACCCCAAAATAATAAAAAAAACAGATTTTTATGATTGAAAAATAGAAAAACTATTAAAGTAGACAATAATAAGGTAAAATAGGTACGTAGACCTTTCTGTTAAATAATCTAGGTCCCTGATATGACAGCTTACTAGGGTTGTTGGATTTGATAATGATGTTTTTACGGGGTATTTTGTAACACGTTGTATATTTGGTAATTATAATTCAAACCAATTCTATTATGAATACACACGGTAGATTAAACGGTAATTGTCAGAAAAGTCAATAAAGGTGACGTAGAGCCGCCACTCGACTTGGCATGCGCAAATAACGTGTAAGTACGCGATTTTATACTTCATTCAGTATTTAGTCGCATGCAGCACTTGAGTAAATTTCATACACGTGTAAAAAAATCAAATTTGTTCCATAATTCCTTGTAATATTAAAAATATACAAACATAAAATAGTTATTTACAACTTTGTACAGTTCGGTATTTAGAATGAGTCTACATTTATTATACATTGTCTATGGCCATACTGGCCACTACGCGTCTTATCTAACACTTTAACGACCACCTACGATGACCATTATCTATTTAAAAAAAGAACCTTCAAATCCATAGATTTTTAAATGCATATTTAACCAAAAAGTATCCCAATCCTGACATTAATTTTAAGGTTAGTCAAAGATTTAGTATCAGGAATGTATGTAAATGTCACATAAAAATATTGTCGTGTAGATTAATGTCGGTTGAAATAGCGACCCAAGCTTCCATCTCGCGATCTTAAGGTCATCTCCTCCATTGTTAAAAGTCGCCGCAATAAAAGATAATCATTTCGTGTATTTTGGAGCGATTTACTGTGGACTGCACACGAACATATATATATATATATATATTTTTTTTTTATATTAAAACTTGAGCGCATTTGACTAGATCTCACCTGATGGAAAGTGACGATGCAGTCGAGGATGGTACACGCGAACTCAAGTAATGCCTATTCACTCTTGCCTTAAAGACTCCGAGATTGTATGAATCGGGAATTTCTGAATACACGTTAAGTAAAAAAGAAATATAGTGCTCGTATTCAGGACACATTTTGTAACTGAATAGATGGATATATCTACAAAATGTTAATAGTTACTACGACACTAGGCTAAAGGTTTATACTAAATTGTGTTACACATCTTCGAAATTCATTTGAATTCAAGGTTCGTTCGACCTATTTGATTCCCCAAATTGAAATACAAAGTTGTTCCCATTTTCCGGCGATGCCTTTATCTTACTAGACCAAATTTATTATGCATTTTTTATAATACTATGAAAACCACTGACGTTTGAGTTTTCCCATAGAGCCACCACTCATCGATAGCTCTTCGAATATTTTAATAGCGGTAACGGTTTTAACGGATAAACCTGTAATCAAATTCAACGTAACTGAGGGACCGTCGAAAACAAGCCAACTGATCGCCTTCTTAGATACCGGATTATTTTTTTCTATTAGCTAGTCGAATTAGTCGACTCTAGCCTTGAACACTTCGCTCAACATATTTGGGTCATTAACCCTGGCCAAATCTGGTTGTGATTCACGCCGTGATCAAAATAATAATAAAGCGTTGAACAGTTTTTGCGACCGCTCATTTAAAGACGACGGACGTATTTGAATCGCCATTTTTTGTAGATCACTTTTGTTGAAAATATCCGGAAGGTTAAGCAATTACATTTTGTAGGCGTCCCAGGCGTACGAACGCACACAAAGACCCCCCAACTAAATAATAGTTAGATAACGCATATACCTATCAACGCTGCGAAGACTAAGCTGGTAATTGCAAATTTAACAATTCCTTTTAAACTCCAATCAGATATAAACTCGAAAAATAACTGTAATCCATATGAAATCTTTAAAATAGACGTCTCAAGTTTGGTAATAGGTACGTGAGAAGTGGTCACATATGTTTGATACGGTCACCACATGCGGTCGAACTCGCGATAAATAATTCAAAACAAAAAAAGTCCTTCAAAGCGACCTTTTAACCGATTCCTCACCGCGGCGAGTGAGTGAGCGCGCTCCCGTACATACCCGTGTGCTATCGGTACTTGTTCTTATGGAAAAAAAAGGCTTCAACGGAATTTTATATGGTCTCCGACCGGAGCGGTTCTTCATAGCTGTCTTACGTTTTATAACGCGTTAAATGCTAACAGCGTCCGATAACCCCGCCCGCAAGGACATGCTAGTCCGCCCCGCTGCTCGCTAGTTTTTATTTACGCCTGAGGCGAGTTTTACTGCCGCCTATTTAGTTTACATGTGTGTGTCTAACAACATATTAAAATAAAGTGTTTTATTATGAGTAGATGTGTGTTAGGACACACCAGACTAGGAAAATGCGACAATGGGGAAAAATCTAATAACAACTGTTTGCAACATAGTTAAGTTTAATTTATAGCAAACTAGCTGTCCTTGCGGTTTCATCCGTATTCTGGAGGGTATTACATTTTCTCGGAATAAAAAGTGTTAATCCAGGTTATAAAGTATCTATGTACCAAATTTCACCCAAATTCTTTGTGTTGTTTTTGCGTAAAAGAGTAACAAACATCCACCCAGACAACTTTCGCATTCATAATATTAGTGGGATGTTGGTACTATTATTAAAGACAATCTCGAAAGATTAAGAAAAATGTGCGTGTAAAGGTACATAGAATAATAGGATATCGTTGCGTCCTTTATTGTGACATTGTTATGTTACCAACCGTTTAGAAACGTTATAATTAATCATTTTGGCGTATTAGAATAACATTTAACAAATGATTAATGTGCCGATAATTACTAGGAACACTCGGTATAATGGTGCAAGCCACAAAATGTGCTAAGGTTATTAATGTTTTAATGACAAGGTGATTGTTTGAATGATATCATATTATGTAATTTAATAACATGTTATATGAAACGTGGCTATTGGTGGTTTGATAGTAAAAAAAAAATGTCAAGTTACCTATTTTATCTACAGGCAGTTCCGATTTAAAATCGTGGATTATTTTCATAAGTATAATTAACGAACTCATTTGATGTTTCATTCAAAGATTACGAGCCAGAAAGAGACGGAAGAGCCTGACACAGGCCGAGGTCAAACCATTCAAACAGAAATGTTAAGTTCTGCTCAAATAACAATTGTAAAATTATAATTTCCATACATTAAACCTCTTTTGTATATGCGGTTGAAACGGCATGTATTTAAACTTTTTGCGAGAACTGTTTTGTGAAAATTTTATGTCTATAACTATAGGTATATATTTTTGATATTCAATAAAATGTGTGCGTATATATAGTCAAATAAAACTCCATAGGTAAGATAAAATCTACCTCGCGAATTGCTCGAGAGTTGCTAATTATTGCCAAAAATTGATGCGGAGAAGGCTGCCGTTAATGGCCAAATAATGAGCGTTCGCATTCAAGGTTGCTCGCAATGTTCCTCCGCAGGAAACGGCAGCCAACAGAATAGATATGGACATGGTAATTACGGGGCCTTGACTTACCGTTTCAGAATAAACCGCACTAAATATAACTATAAGTAAAGCAACTTGCCAATGTTTGATTTAATTATCATAGGACATGTTATAAAAGGTTTTATACCAAAGACTTTTATGCCAGTACGATAGCAAATATTTAACTACAACATGTGTTCTTTAATATTTCGTAGCACGTTATTATACGTATAAGACACTGGCAGTTGTATTGAGTAATTATGTAATGCGTTACTTTGATGTTAACATAATGTACACTTTACATGATGGCATCGTTATACGGTTGCAGAATAGTAAGTAAAGTTTAACCTTAATACAAGAGTAATGTATGATAAGCGCCGCCGCCGCGCCGTGCCAAACTAACGGAGGCTTCAAACCACGGTCACTGGGTTGCTTGTAACCCTGATACATTTTCCTGTAACTACAAACATTAAATCCACACACATTTTTATTCAAAATATCGGTTTTTTTTAATGTAAAATTTAATCAAAAAGAAATATACCTATTTAGATAATGTACATTTGGTAGATACCCTAAATACCATGGAGGAAGACCAACCAATCTTCTAGAATTAGAATAATTGTACTGGCTGATATTTTTTTACTTAAAGGATCAATTGTAAAAAAAAATCTTCTCATAAGGATTCTAATGTGCGTCTACAAAGTAGATGACATAGGAATATTAATGTTGGTAGCGATCTGGTTTCCAAATGTCAGGCGTGAAGACCACATATAGCAGAAAGGTGACTCCTATGCCTTTTTTTTCCATAGCACATTTGCATGTATAGGTATTTAATAAACAAATTTCCATACCGTGCCGCTTATGCTGATTTCTCATGAACAGAGAAGGATTTAATACTTGGAAGGGTATACTTGATTATTCGATAGTTACAAAGAACTTTTATGATACGATGTATACGTAACCCTTTGAGGATAATAGCTCGTTTTAAATTCAGGAATCACATCTGGTGTGATCTGCAAACAATATTTACTATTCAAATAACTAATTCCCTATGTAACTTCGCTTCAAATTCATTCTAGATTTTCATTATACTTATGTCTATTATTTTCACGGTAAATTAATAATAATAATAGTTAATTTTCTTCCCACAAAGATACATACTGTCTTATTGTCTATACATATTAATGTAACAATAAAAAGGAAAAAACAAAGAAAAACAGTACAGTACGAAAAAAACATTAATTGTGGGAGGACAGGAGCCCAAACTAGGTAAGCCCTGTGCTATGGGTCTCCTGGTCTCCACTCCTCGGAACAGGGAATATTATATAAAATAGTATTACATATTTATAAATGGTGCAAGTGTATGTGCATGTGTGGCTGTGTATGTGTGTTATGTTTATGTGTGTGGTGTGTGGTGTGTGTGAATGTGGGGGGTGTGAAGTATGTGTGGGAAAGTGGATGTGTGTAAGAGTAATATAAGTATGTATGTATGCAATGTAAATGATTGAACTATCAATTCAAAATTCAAAGATTTGTATAATATTTTAAAGTTATATGCCTATAAACAGTAATTCAATTGAGAAATACCACAGCTTGCGATAATATATCTCCGTCACACATTTTAAACGCTATCGTTTCCATCTTTCCATATATGGCACTCCAACTATGGCATTCCGCTCCATGTGCACTTGAGTTTTATTCCAAATTCGTGAGTTATTTCAAAGTCGGGACGCATTTTTGCAGTTCTACCATTCCGACGAGATCTATATTTGCATCTATGAGTATAATATATTATAATGTCACCCCAGCAACTTTGTAAAACATTAACTAATAAATTACAACTTTTAATAACTAATTTAATTTTCATAATCTAGCAAAACTAACAGAATTTATTTGTTCAGGTGTTAGTGCATGACCATGACTGTCGTAGTTTTTAATGCACTTTGTAGTTTTTGTTCGTATTGTTAAATAATATTTCCAAGTTATAATAACGTTAAAAATAGTATTGTAATAACTCTAATGTGTTTATATATCATAAAGATATGTACAACTTATATATTATATAATAACTACACACCTCACCCAAATTTTGTTTGTGGTCACAATTTATTTTACATATTTTTTTTATTTATCCAACCTTCTCGTAAATCGTAAAAAATATTAATATAAAAAAAATTACGTCATCATATAACATATCATTAAGGGTTTAACATATTTTATTTGAAATACAGATGCGTATATTATTGTAGATAGCCAACTGAAGTGTGAAAGACTGTAATGCAACTAAAAGTTCAACAGATCAAGAAAACATTAAATATATAGGAAAGAACACAGTTGGTCTTGTATAGGGACTCAAACCTTATACGGCGAGCAGAAAAAAACAACTGTAGGACAGTTCCCAGAATCCATTGACCGAATGAACGTAGAATATAAAAAGAGACATAAAATATTTACGCGCACATTTATGTTTTAAGTGCCGCTATAAACCTTGTCAACATGAAGCCAGTCTGTATGATTTTTAAACGAATGCAAAATATCGTGCTCTATGAGCGGAGAGATTCAAAATTAGAGTCTGCGCGCCGTCACGCCTGGCTGCGCAGACGCATACAATTACGGGCACCGTACAAAAAAGATCCCCAACAATGCCAGGCTTCGTCCTTGGGCTCCTAACAAAAGCCGAGAAAGGGCAAAGGAACTCGTTTTGACCAACCTTGGGACTTTCACTGACTACCTACGCATTTTGCTATTATAGTATTATTCTTCCTCCGGGAATATTATTTCGTATTCCTTAATTTTACGCCTCATTCATTTTCAAAGCATAAATTGTACTATACAAAATTCATTATAGAAACTAGGGAAAATTGAGAGTATTTTTAAAAAATGTTCACTTATACTTAATATCATGTGACAGTTATGTTAGTTAAAAGTTATATTAGCAGAGAGGAAACATTCAACTTTGACAATGGCCAAACTCAGCATCGTCAATGGTTGGCAGATTTGGGTCGAGATTGAATTTGTCACTTTGTCCGCTGGCGCGCCAATTACAATAATGCGACACGCAGACACATTCTCACACATGCGTATATAACAAAGCTGTGGGTGTGTATGTGGAGGCGAGTAATACCGTTATGGAGGCACATACCAGTGACGTCAACGAGGCCTCATACCTCCAACGCCACATGAATACGTTAGTTATAAGCCGAGGACGAATAGTTACTACTCAATAACTTGTTTCAAAGTAGCATTTATCATATTTAATTTATAAAATACCTACTAGACTTATGAAAACATTGTTTTCCAGTAAAATTATTAGTATAATATTTACTAAGTCACAGATAATATTATGTAACACAATTTAACACCCAATTTTTCATTATTTTCAGAACGAGATGTATTCGGCGAGAGTAATGGAGACACTCAAGACAAACGCAAAGAGCCAAGGAGATTTATATCATCCATACTTGGAGGTGATATACCCTATGGTAGCCACGGCCATGGTAGAGGACATATCCTTACACCAGCGGAGCGAAAACAGTACTTACCGGTCGTAGCAGAAGACAAGAAAAAAGAAGATAAACCTTTAATAAAAGAAGAAAAGGATTCCCTGGACAGTGATCCTGTAGTGCTTCCATCACGAAACACTCCTTCTCCAGAGTCAACACCTTCACCTGGTATTGATAATAGTGTTACATGCCAAAAAGTATCAGTAATACAAAGAACGCCTTCACAATCACAGTTTCGAGATGGTAAAAAGGAATTGACAGATGTTAGTATTCCATCAACATTACCCACTCCTGAACCTGAACAAGACCAACCCATAGACTATGTAATAGCAAAGAAAAGAGGAGAATCGGAGGATGAAGAAACAGAAAAGAAAATTAGGGAGCAAAGACGAACAAGTAGCTCCAAAATTGCCAATGGAATTTTAGCAAGGCCTGTACAGGTTCTCCGAAACTGCCCAGCAAGCAAAATTCCTGGAATTATAACAGCTGCCGCTGGCCATGGAAGGTCAACCGGCGGAAGTGGGTCAACCGGTGGTTCCCAAAACAGTGGTGGCTCGGGAAGCTTTAGTTCTGGTGGTGGCAGCACCGCCCCGTCTTCAGGTGGCGGTGGAGCCATGGGTGGTGGATCTGGAAGTGGCGGCAACGGTCGTGATGGTCGATCGAACTATGGCCCTAACAGCCCACCCACAGGAAGTCTCCCACCTTTTTATGAAACACTCGGGCCTTCCACTAAGGGTGGACAGAACTCATTTAATGCTAATAGTAACTTCTCTAATGAATTCAATATTATTAACGGATTTAATATGGAGTGTGAAAACAATGACAACGCTACCAACTTCCCTGAACAAAGCAAACAATATTCCTTAATGCAAAACGCACATTACGGTCTAGCGTTAAAAGATGAGGAAATAGATTACGAGAATAAATTAGAAAATCTCGGTGCTATCGGTAATTATGGAAGCAATTTTGATGACTCAATGGTGGTCGATATGGGTGAAGATGTCATAGATCAATTTTCAAATACCCTTACCTTCCCAGGCACAAATGAAACAATCTTGGGGCACCTATCCGATTCTACGGAAGATTTTGCAAGCCTATTAAATAATCATGTGGAGTCGATCACAGAGTCCGACCTCAGAGAATCATCATCAATTACTCCTGATTCCGTACACAATCCGGTTGATATCGAATCATTAGCAGAGCAAGTAAATTTTAAACAGTATTATGAAAAAGCAAACTATTTAGCATTCGCCAGTCAAGAACAGGGATCTTCTTACAATTTCGGTAAAGATCGCCCAGAATTGTTAATGCAATTAAACCCAGCACTTCTGCAACACAATGAGGGTCACATGCAACAACTACAAATTCACGTCCAACTTCAACAGCGACAACAAATCCTATCTCCTGGCTTCCCCTTTTCTAGTCACTCTCTGGAATTGGACTCGCCGACTGGAGTATCACTTCCTTCACCTGGAGGAAACAATTCATTGGATGGAAGCAGTCACATCGAGAGTACTTCGCTTAGCCCTGCCGCTGCTGTAAGTTTCAAGAAAGGCCCTATCAACGATGGCAAAACGCATATCTGGCAGCAAAGGGTAAGCATTATTTGATTTTAAGGCGAAGCTTTGATTCATTTTGTTCTTCGATGTTCACATCAAGGATTTATAAAAAAAGATAATACGCCAAGCCTGAATCAACTTATGCTTTAACTTACTGCAGACAAAATCTTAATTATTTGATTTTTTAAATGTAGTATGATTAAGCTCAGCCTTAACATTCAAATTGCATTTGGTTGTAAAGCTGTTCTTATTTTATTTTCTGTACAAAATATTTATATATCAAGCACGCAGCTCGTCAAGCTTGGATGCTAATAATAATCATTTATTACAGTTGGGTCTACCTGCAGAGCTCCCATTGGAATTCATCAACGGTGGACACGGAGTCAAAAATCCGTTGGCTACGGAAGCTAACGCTCGGCAAAGAGAGGAGGAGAAGAACAAACAAGTATTAGTTAGTGAAGATGATCCCTCGAAGTTTGTATGCAGGGTATGCTCAAAAAACTTCACACTGCAGAGGCTCTTAAATCGGCATATGAAATGTCATTCGGATGTGAAAAGATATCTTTGCACATTCTGCGGCAAAGGGTTCAACGACACATTTGACTTGAAAAGGCACACAAGGACCCACACTGGCGTCCGGCCCTACAAATGTAACCTTTGTGAAAAATCCTTCACCCAAAGATGCTCCCTAGAATCTCATTGCCTAAAAGTTCATGGAGTACAGCACACATACGCCTACAAAGAGAGGAGAACTAAAGTAAGAACCGATCGATATCTTTTTCCATAATGAAATATAGTTTCTTTTAAATTCAATACCGATATTTTAATGCTTTTTGTTGTTGTCCACAGATGTACGTTTGCGAAGAGTGCGGCCATACGACATCGGAACCCGAGGAACACTACATGCATCTAAAAAAGCAACATCCATATTCTCCGGCGCTACTCAAGTTCTACGACAAGCGACATTTCAAGTTTACGAACGCGACATTCGCCAACCAGCTTTTAGGACAGCTTCCAATGCCTGTCCATAACTAAATGTACCTTATTTTTGACAACACCGTTTGCATCCAGTTTTGATAGGGGTTAAACATTCCACAGCGTTGTCACATCAACTAACGACTATTAGTCTGAAGTTATTAACATATATAACATGAATTCATCATGTTGTGGGATATTTGATCCTTCTGTCGATCTCAAAACAATAATATTATAAATATCAATTAAAGAGATCGTTATCGGATATCAATAAAAATATGGAAAGAAAAGGTACTTAACATTACGAATTTATTCCGTCCGTGTTGATATAACTTCATTGAAACAAAGTATTGATTAAATGATAAATTATCCCAGTGCTTAAGTTCAGCATAATTTGAGCCTGCAAATTTAAAACTCCTCTTAGTTATTAATCAATGTCGTCTTCCAAAATAAATGTAGACATTCCGAGTTTTTAAAGCTACATGCATTTATACGGTTTATATTAAACTACAATGGAACAGTGTCCACCTTTCGTTCCCTTAAAAAAATACCTTAATTTTTTAACAGTCAATGTGAAATTATTACGCTGGCTCATAGAGGGCCATGACTGCAAATAAAAAATCAAAGTATCGGGTATTATGTGCAATCTTTGGTGATGGTACGGGATTATCTTAAGATTAGCTTATAGTTAGAGTATGAAATTAGCATTAGTCCGAGTCTTAAAATAATTGTAAGTTTCATTTCAAACCAGCTGGGACGGATACTAAGAGATTATTATGTTAGATGATATTGAAATAAAATGGATGGTGCTAAAATGCGAGGGTTGCTGACTTGAAATGAAGCCATTATGGATCGGATGACACTTCTTGTCCGATTCATATAAAAGGGTATCAAATGCGTGATCGCTTTGATACTACCTACTCGAATCCACGATAAGGAATCTCTTTCCTCGTTTTAGTGATATTAGCTTCTAATTATTTCTCAAAATAACACAAATTATGTCACAATTTTTAATGTGTATGTAACTACCTGTAGAAAATGTTATGTTTGTTTTTTTTTTGTTTGTACTTATTGTGTCAAAATTATTAATTTGATAGTGACAACCCACGACGGTTTCACAACATGTCGTACCAAGTAAAAATGCATTTCTAGAAATATTTATGATTATTTAAATTAAAAATATGATCGGTCACAGTATGTGCTGTGAGTGAGTGTGTGTGAGTATTTTGTATTGTGTAAATGTGTTATTTAATGCGATTGTTAATTATTAACTAGATGTCAATTATGGACTTATGAAGAGCTTCCGAGTTTATTAAAAAGGTTAAGAAGACTATGATGCTCAATTGATACATTTTGCGCTTTCACAGCGAAGCTTGTGGATAAATTAGGTACTTAATAAATTGTAAATATGTCTAAATTTAGAAAATAGTAGTAAAATTTTGAAAGAGTAATATTACCTTCTTATGTTAGCAGTACCTACTTAGCATTTATGAGATTTTTTAAAAAGATAATATTTGTTAAAATATTCGAATGGATAGATCTGAACCTCTTTTATATTGGATTATCGATCGGCGTCGATCTGTTTATATTGTGATAGCGCAATGCCTTGGTTATACTTGTCTGTTGCATTTATTAGCATTTCGATTACATTGTCAAACTGTAGTTTCATATTTTAAGAAACAAACATTTTGTTACTCTGTATTGATAAGCAATATATCATGATTAAAACATTTCTGGGTGGTTTTATTTAATTTAAATTGGTAATAATTCACCAAAACGAAGGAGTCAGAAAATATAAATATAGTCATATTAGGAAATTCTAAACACACGTCAGAAAAAGATCCGAGTTCACATGGAATAAACATATATTATTATTCATGCAGAATTTGTTCTTTATTTAAAAAAAAACAGTTATGTTTACACCTTTTTTTTTATATATTTCATCATAAGCCATAAAATTAATATCGTTTGTTTTCCAAGTCAACGCAAACTTTTTCTGATGTGTGTATTATGCAAATGGTCTTTTAAATTGGTAGCTCATCACAAGATTTAGCTAGCTCTACGATCGGACTCGGATATGGATAATAATATTGTAGGATTACTGTCTTTTAGTAGAGACAAATATGGATTTAATATGAATTTGAAATAAAACCGATTTAAATAATCAATAGCGGATACCAATCACTAATAGCTGATATAGAGTATTCTATAATAATTGTGGTTGAAGTACCAATAAATAAATATGCCCGGGTTAAGGGGCCCATTCACGATCCTGCCTAACAGTCCGCTGTGCAGGACTGCGAAGCAGAATGTAGCTCACACACTGTCCTGCTTAGTCGTCCATCATCAGTACTGTTTGATTTGCGAGCGCAGGTGGAGTTTACATGCCTCTTGCAGGATGCAAGGCAAACTCTTTCAGTTATAGTGATTAGTGTCACTAACCACCATATCTCAAGACATTCTTCACACATGGTTACCTGATCCCAAGTTAACACATTCAATGCCATCGACTCGCCCTGCCGCTGTCCACGTAAATTTTATTCCAGTGCCGGCGACTCGCTTGGCGAGTTCAATGTATTTCGGTAATATATCCAAAACGCATGAGTATTTAATGCTCAAAATTACAGCGTAGACTTAATATGCGCTAACCTATACATCTACGTGGTGGCCTTTGTGCAAACACAAATTTATATTTGAAAAAAATAAATAACATTATGCAGTGCCATTAGGTACATGCAGTAGTGACATTGGACGTGTTAAGCAGAGTGTACTGTAGTATGGCTACCAGGTAACTGATATACTACATATACCTACAACTTTTTTCATATACACTTATATAGATAATTACATTGACATAGAACAGACATGTTCATGCACACAAATGTTTGTCCTGGGTGGGAATCGGTTTGGCAGTCAGGGTCTCTAACCACCAAGCCAACTGGCCCAGATGTTTTTATTAAAACAGCGCCTTCTTTCGGTTGTTGGTTGCACTTCATTGGTTGAACATCTTCTTTGACAAAGGCTGAGCGTGAGCACTACATTTCTCCGCACATCGGGTATAAAGTCATTACTAAAATATTGGTATTATTATGCATTTTACATGTGACGGAAAGAGTAAATTCTGCACGGCATTGCCGGATAATAAATTGCTGGATGTGAAAACAGTCTCAATCCTTCATAAACCAGCAAAAGAATGCCGTGAATGGGCCCCTTAAAGTTATTCAATCCAATTTACTTCAGTTGGGTTTCTAAATACCACCCAGGGACAACATTAACCAATCCGTACAGTATACATAGACAATAATCAGAAGCTTTATCGTATATCGTTTTAAGTATCTTATGTTGGATTTCCAAATTGCTATTCAGCTTCCTTCATCAACTTATTCTCATACTAGCGTACATTAGGCCAGTTGGCTTGGTGGTTAGCGCTCTGACTGCCAAACCGAAGGTCGCGGGTTCGATTCCCACCCAGGACAAACATTTGTGTGCATGAACATGTCTGTTTGTTCTGTGTCTGGGTGTAAATATCTATATAAGTATGTATTTAGAAAAAAAAAAGTAGTATATGTAGTATATCAGTTATCTGGTTTCCATAGTACAAGCTCTGCTTAGTTTGGGACCAGATGGCCGTGTGTAAAGAATGTCCCAGGATATTTGTTATGAATTTTTCAAGTGGGTGTGGATGGCCATACTAAAACTATGAGGAATAGCGAGAAATACTCAAAAGGGTTTCGGGTCGATTTTGAGAAAAATCAATATATTTATCCAGGGAGCGAACCCGTTTCGAGCGAACTCGAGACTCCTTTGAGTATTATTCGCTATTCATCTTAGTCTCGGAATTGTTCATCTGCGCCGTGTTGAAAAAAATATCGTGTATGTAAGTATATAATAATTATTTCTAAATTTGCAGCCTTTAGGCTCAAATACCCTGGGTGGTCAGAAAGTCGTAGTGCCTATATTGATATGCTAGCTTTGTGTCGAGCATTGGTTGCAATAACAATTTTTGTTTCTAAGAAGGATATATTCTTAAACGGGTCACTTTATATATTTTTTTATTGCTGAAAACTTCTTAAGGCTGACTTTTCATCAAAAGACAGGCACGCAAAACAAGAGAGCCTGGTTCTTGTTCACTCTGGGATTATTCTATACAATCGCCAAAGCGCAAAATTATGAGCGACGCCAGAAGACTAGCTATGTTACTGTTGCCGTGTAGTTGTCAACAGGCACTTGCTGGTTTAGGGTGTTTATAATTGTGTAGGTACATATTCTGATAATCATAATAAATTGAAATGTATTCTCTTTTTATAATTATATATTGTAAATTTAAATATCGAGTAAGAAAATGAATAAATGGAATTGTGATAATAAGTAAATAAAATAAGCTAATGATCCATACACACTGATTTTATAATATTTAACATATTATGTCCTAATCAGAACAGAAAAACAGAAATGATTATTATCATTATTTGAAAGAATTAACAAAAGGGGAGCTTAAAGACTAGAGATAAACACGAAATATTTTATGCATAATACTCAATGAAGCGAATCATTAACTAAATGGATATAATAAAAATAATTACTGGGGATACCAACTATATCCAATCAGATCGATGCCGAAAATGCTACATACAAAATTGATAAAAAAATATCTCTAACTAAGTCAATAAAAAACCAAATGAAGTCCCTAAGGAAATATGTATAAAATCATAATTAAATTAGAACTTAAGTGAATTTGAAGGTATTCCAATATATTCAACAGTCACCGTAACGATTGGACGTGTTTCAGAAATAGATTATCAAAAGTTCATAATTATTTGACCGTGTACTTCACTTGTTCGAGGACTTCACTCATAATAATGTTTAAGGAGAAAAAAGATAAACTTATGCAAGAATATGTGCATAAATACATTTATCTTATTTATTGGCCCTTAACAATGGTTGGATATTGTCGATTTAATATAAAAAACGGACAAGTAGTGAAGCTATCGCTCAGTACAATCTTGTACAACGCTTTTATAATTTTCCTAGGGAACATTTCTGTATTTTTTATAATACGCATAGCTGTGATTCAAGAACAAATACTAATATTTCCCGAGATTCTAGCGATCCTGTATTTCAGTACCTTCGTTAACTTGTTATTAACAAACGCATCATTCGCTAATAGAAATACCAGTGCGGACATTATATCTTCTTCTATCGATATCGATGTTTTTCTTGGTGTCAATGAAACTAAATTCATGAGAGATATATCGATGAGAATTTACGCAGCTTTAAGTTTAAGTATGATGCCTACTCAATTAGGAGTTGTCATATATATGTATTACGTTTTCGACGTTCCTTTATCAATACATATAATTGGCAGTGTATTTTTTTTATGGTTATTTTTCGCTTATTATGACTACTGTTTCTTCTTATCTCTGTACTCCTTTGTAACTTTAAGAGTGCGGTACTTAAATGTAGCTATCATGAAATTAACAAATGTTAATTCGGAATATCTACCGAACCAAATACCCTTCAACGTGTTACTTTGGAAAAATAAATTCGATAATCTCGTAACGTTTCACAAGCGAGCAGGAATTGAGGAATTCAATCAGGCATTTATTATGTTATTTGGTCAGTTACGACGTTTGGAAAAAGGATTTAAGTTTCCAGTAAGTATACCTACAATTTTTTTAAAGGAAATGTCCTCTTGTCCTCTTATCGCTCTTTATAAATAACTAGCAGCCCGGGCAAACGTCGTTCTGACGAATTCCATACAAAAATGCAGGAATTCACTCGCAGCGCCACCTAACGGGTCCAATTGTAAATCTTAACCATCCAGGGCGTCACCCAAACGCATACATAAAAATTCATTCATATCGGTCCAGCCGTTTAGGAGAAGTTCACTGTCAATAGACGTACAGAAGAATTATAATAATAGGTTGGGGAAAAAGTTCCTTCGCATTTTTTAAGAAAATTCAAAACATTTTTAATATTGTTTATTTACATTTAACTAAAGTATGTAGGTACCATTTTGTTCGATAACTTTTTGCCATCTTGTAGGTAGGGACATGATCCCATTGCTATAGAAATTTTGGGACTTCTGATCAAAATACTGCGACAAGTGGTTTTGACAGTCCTCTCGTGATGTTCACCTGACACTGCCTAAAGAATTCTGAAGAGACCGAAACAGGTGGAAATCTGAAGGTGCAAGGTCAGGACTATACGGCGGATGCATTAATACCTTCCAGCCAAACTCTCTTAATTTTTGCTGAGTGGCTAAAGATGTGTGAGGTCTAGCGTTATCATGATGAAAAACCACACCCCTTCTGTTGATCAATTCCGGCCGCTTTCTCTCAACTTCTTGCTTTAATCTCATCAGTTGTTCGCAGTAGAGTTCAGAATCGATGGTCCTGCCTGGTGGTAACAGCTCATAATGAATAATGCCCTTCCAATCCCACCACACACACAGCATCACCTTGTTGCGAGTTAACCCGGGTTTCGCCACAGTCTATGAAGCCTGACCGGCCTTTGACCACGACCTTTTTCGCACGTTCTTGTCGTACGTGATTCACTTTTCATCACCAGTTATCAGCTTCTTCAAAAATGGTTCGGTTTCATGACGTCGTAATAAAGAATCACAAATGAGTACACGGTTCATTAGGTTTCTTTCAGTGAGCTCGTGAGGTACCCAAATATCTAGCTTTTTTGTGTACCCAGTTTTTTCAAATGCGCCAAAACTGTTTTGTGGTCAATTCCCAGGTCTTCAGCTACGTCCTAACTACTGACATGCCGATCTTGCTCCACTTTTTCAAAAATGGCATCCGTTTTATCCGTAATGGGGCGACCAGGGCGACGTGCATCTTTGACATCAAAATTTCCGGATTGAAAACTAAACGCTTAAACCAAATTTGTGCTACTCTCACAGACACTGCACTAGGTCCATAAACATCGCAAATTTTTTTCGCGGCTTGCGTTGCGTTTTTACCTTTTTTGTATTAAAATTTTAAAATGAATCGAATTTCTTCATTAGATTCACCGCCAAGATGAGTGCATCTTGGCGGTACGAAAAACAAATGCAAATTACAAATTTTCCGAATTTGAATTTGGAATTATGTTCTTTAAAATTTAAACTTTCAATGATACCAAAACCAGCCAGACACAAATAGTGTAGCCAAAGAGATTTTATTACAAGTTCATACATACTATAATGCGAAAAGACTTTTTCCCCAACCTAATATATAAAGTTAATAATAAATATCCTGGGAAATTCTTTACTCATGGCCATCTGATCCAAAACTAAGCAGAAATGGAACCCAGATAACTGATATACTACAGACTACTTTTTAAAATACATCCAGATAGATAAGGAACATATATGTTTATGCACACAAATATTTGTCCTGGGTGGAAAACGAACCCACGACCTGCGGCGTGGTAGTCAGGGTCTTTAACCACCAAGCCAACTGGCCCGTCAATTTGTGTGGCACTTCCTCCAATTTTGTCACGCCCTGGTTCAAAAGTTAGGGATTTTAGGTGGCCCTGCCAGGAAGCATGCTCATATCTCGAGAACTAGAGCACCTAGCGAAGATCTGTTTGCTTCCAGAATTTGTCCCTAATTTGTCCAATTTTGTCACCAAGTATCACATCTGATATTCGAGGACAAAATAGCGACAGACTTGGAATTCAAATCCGTGATAGTGGCCCTGCCAGGAACTGACACTCCAATTATTATTATCCAATGTATTAGAATCATACAGGGTTTAACGGAGTACGAGTATAGGAGTAACTGTGATTGGAAATTCCAAATACCATGTAACTATGTTGTATGAACAACTTCACGAGTTATGTTATTATACGTGCATGGCGGTGGTGGTACTGCATTTGCAAAATGTGAGATGGGGTCGCTGTAGGCACCACGTCAACGAAATTTTGAGCTTTAGGGGCCAGTTGACTTGGTTGTTAGAGACCCTGTCTCCCACGCCACATGCCGTGGGTTTGATTACCCCCAAGAACCACATTTTTATGCATGAACATGTTAATTTGTCCTGTGTTTGGATGTTAATATATACCTATGTACGTATTGAGAAGAAAAAACAGTTGTATCTGGTTTCCATAGCACTGCTTACTTTGGGATTCGATGGCCGTGTGTTAATATTTCTGGATATTTATTAATTTATCATTTTTACACCTCAAAAACATTTTTTATAGTACTGATATTTACCCAATTTCTAACATTATTAAAAGTTGTGTTCTCTTCAAGGTAATTTTAGCGGTATCTACAAATGTTATGGGTGCGTTTGTGACAGTTCAAACACTGGTTATTTACATGAAGAGCCCGGTACGTATTTTAAAAAAAAATTGACTATTTGTGATATAAGATTGGTTTAATAATAAGTCTTTTAGAGAAACCGGCTATCTTTCATACTTATTGATACAAAGACGTTGGAAGAATTAACGTAATATAAAGCAGTGCTAAACCCAATTTATAGATCACATGGGTAGTTTTCTAATGGCTTCAGCAAATAATGCAAAGTTAAATGAATAATAATAATTATCAAGCTAGGTAAGGTTTATTAGTTTATGAGCAATGCGAGGCGATTTATAAAGACCCAAAAAAGTTAATTTATAACCCTACTAATATTATAAGTGTGAATGTAAGATTGTTTGTTACGCTTTCACGCAAAAACTACTTAACCGATCATCATGAAACTTTCATAAGAAATAACATAGGATACTTTTTGTGCCGGGAAAATGTAACATCCCCCGGGAACGCGGGTGAAACCGCGGGGGACAGCTAGTAGTTTATAAATATCTCTTAGGCATTGTTTACAAAACGTGGGCTTCGATCCTGTATAGAAAATGACTCAAGCGCAATGATGTTTCGTCGCGGCCTCTATTCTCTGTCTCTTTCGTTAACTACGTAATCACATGAGAGGTAAGCTCTCCGAGGCCTCGTTGCGAACCTCGCCGACGAAGTTTGTATTAGGTGCATAGCCCCCTATTCTCCTTTATATTGGTATAATAAGGTACCTACCTAATCTAAAATTATTTTATAAGAGGAATTATCTTTCAGGTAGTGGATATTATTCGCGCTGGAGCTATAACAGTATGGGTTATTATAAGCTGGTTGTATTTGCTTGTTATGAGTCAACAAATCGATATGTTTCATGAACAAATTGAACAAACAAAACTTATTTGCGCTTACACACAATTAAAACCCAGTAGTTCTGGTAAGTTTCACGTTCTTTAAAAGTAAATAATTTAATCGAATTTTCATGAATTCTTGAAATTAAAGGAAACACTGTTTATTCAAATGATTTAGCAAACTCAACAGTCCAGATCCAGATGAATTAGTTACTACATATTTGTGTTTTGTATAACCTTATAATATATTTCCGCGAGGCCACGCCTGAGTCAATTAGTTATGCTATTATTAATATTAAAAATATATCTATATATATATATTAATAATTAGAAATATAATCATCACTCTAAGAGGCAGACATACCCAAGCTACAGGATAAGATACTTAAATTTTTAAAGCGCTTTTTTTTAAATCTGTTATTTTCGACATTGACTCTTACCGACCAATTCAAATTGTGTACAAAGCAGAAGCACTTATAAATCAAAACAAAACCTGAAAATTGTTTTACTAAAGAATTCTGATCCCTGGATCCACATTCTCGTCTCTCCTCGATGTCAGGGCTACCACACGAGCAAATCAAATGTGTGTTGTTTTAAAATAATAATTGCGTCTTTCATTTCAGAACAAATGCTCAGATTGACGAAAAGCATCCTCCGCACACTAGAAGTCCGTGACAGCCGCTTGTCAGTTTACGGTCTATTCTTTTTTGACACGGGATTGTTATTACGAATCGTTGCCTCAACTTTTGTCTACATAACAGTTCAACTCCAATTAGCGTTTCCTCAGTTAGATGAAAGTCACAATTACACCAATACAACTACTGTATCACTTTAGGTACCTTCATTATAATTTTCACGATGTTATAATAAAGAAAATAAAAGATAAATGCTTTCTGTTTTATTTTAAACTAGCTGTACCCGCGACTTCATGCGCTTGATAACTTACATTTAAGGTATATTTTTATTTAGTAAGCCAATTTTGAGTAAATATAAGCCTTTATGTTGCTCCAAGCTACGTTCCAGTATCCGTGAGACCGCAATCTATATATTTTTTATTGCCATAAAAAGAAATTAAAATAACGCCAGAGATAGTAAAGAGCACAAGATATCCTTACAAATAAAATAGTTTGACAGCAAAGTTAGTTTCCCAAGCTAAGCAGAGCTTGTTATTCAGGGTAGACTATTCCGGGTGGTACGTTTTTGTAGATTTATTTCTACCGATAGGAATAGGTGCACTGCCCATTACCGAGTGGTACACTTATCCCTACTGGTAGAGATAAGTGCACGTTTTTGTAGACTTATTATTTCTACCGGTAGGGATAGGTGCACTGCCCTTTACCGAGTGGTACACTTATCCCTTCCGAGCTATCCCTACTATTTGTCTCCATGTAAATCTGCCCTTAACACTACCATTAGGGATACCTCGGAAGGGATAAGTCTACCACTCGGTAATAGGCAGTGCACCTATTCCTACCGGTAGAAATAAATCTACAAAACCGTGCACTTATCTCTACCAGTAGGGATAGCTCAGTAGGGATAAGTGTACCACCCGGACTATTCGACTAGATGTTTTACAGATTAGCGTATTCAAACAGATAAATATTTCTTAAATGGTCTTATTGTGTTCTCATACTAGTACATCAACCACAATCGGTTTTCGGCAAATATTAAAATTTTCCGGACACGATGCTTCTAGTTTTATTATAGTTTAGAAAAGTGGAGTTTTAGTATTCGAAATTACAACATAAAAGTTAAGTAACCTTTTAAATACTGGCTCATTTTATGTGTGACGTCACTGTAGGCGCTCAATTTAAGCATGGCCAATTTTATTGTAAAAAGTTAGTGAAAGCGTAGACTACTTATTAGTGGTAGTTTTGAGAAAACATATTGAAGTTGTATTCAACCTTAATATGTTTTCTCAAAAACCAAATCATGGGCTGGTTTGCGAAGATAACACCCAGAATAAATTGGTAATTTATAGAAATAAGTCGTCAAATGCCATGATGGCGTCATATGTAAGTGACGCACCAAAATAAAATATATAATAATGTGATGTAGTAACTAGAAATTTGCAATATGTTATTCTCTTGATATGTTTGGATAGGTAGACATTTTTAATGATATAGTGAAGAGCCAAATGATATAATTACTGAATGAACATAATGAAACAGGAAGATACTAAGAATTAGGCATAGTTAGTTTGGTTTGATTTTTAATTTTAAACAAATCGCAGCTTCACCCGCCTTCACGTATTAAATTGTACTCATCTCCTCTCCTGACACCTAACCTGTTAGGAAATTCAAGTACTGTTCCATTGTTCTGTTACGAAGTGAGGGAAGGACAAACACTTTCTTATTTACCACATTAGTAGGCTATCAATATGATAGAAGTGGGTAGTCATCAGTGCTTAGATCCTGCCAAACTATCGTTCGTGATAGCGAGAGCCGGATTTAGGGGAGGGCTTTCGGGGGTACAGCTCCGGTGCCTCTACGAGAGAGGGGATTCACAATAGCGATTTAAAAAAAAAACAAAATTCCATCAACATTTCAGGCTGATTTATTTTTTTTAATTTATTTGAAAAACAATGAAGGCCGAACAATCCTTTATTACAGGGCCTCAGAGCTCTAAATCCGGACCTGGCGGGATAACTCTGTTTCACAATAATCATTTCCTTTTGTATGTACTTAAGGAACCCTAAAAAAAGCGAAATGCGAATCCGGCTACATATTTAGTTTTCCAATTTGGAAACAATCATATGTAGGAGGTACTATAGTAAAGTAATGGTAATTTCTGGACTGTATGGTGTCATGTTTACATTGATGGACACGTGAAATAAACCGTGAATGATATCTAAACAAAAGCACAACATAAAATGCTTTGTTGAGAGCAACTTAGTCAACGATAGAAACGTTTCAATAATTTTTTTGACATCTGTAAAATATTTCGTTTGTTAGTAGGTACCAAATTTTGCGTAACACCATAGACATTTGCATATTTTGCTACATTTCTGACGCACAGCCGGTTAAGTATAAATTCAGTGGGTTTACATTACAGCAATCAGTACTTCGGTTTGTGTTTGTAAATTACTATCGAACTTAATACATCAATCAACATGAAAAACTTTACATTGATACTATTCGTGTCTATACTGATTACTTATATAGTAAGTAAATAGTGGTTAATTATTAATTTAAAAAAAACATATTATGTCAAAAAATACCTGAAAATTAATATGTAGTGTCGATTTGTTACATTTAATATTTATAAACTTGTGTTTTAAAATTAAATGAAACTTAAAAATATAATGAAAATGAATCAATTAGTGCAGATATAACAAGTTACCAAAATTTTTATTTTCCCTTTATAATTTATATGCAATTTCCTTTTTACAGTACGCAGTGCCAGCAGATGTCGCAGGTGGGTCGGGTTTAATATTATAAAATCACAATAAGTTTTAGTATATATGTAGTTTAAATATACATCAATTTCTCAATATCAAGACTCCAAATTTCAAACATAGCATAATCAATAGAGCATCTATCAAAATAGTTACATACAAAACTAGTATAGTGTTCACAATTCTTATCCAATGTTAATGTTTTTACATACATTGTGGTACCAGAGATGCGACTTATTTGAAATACATGATTATAAAATACTAATACAAAATACAAAAATACCTATATTCTATTTAAATACTTTTTTAAAAAGCATTTTGTATTTTATTTGAAATACCTTTTGAGACGTATTATCTATTTGAAAAATATTGAACTGTTAAGTTTTGCCAGCATTACCAGTAGTTTCATATAACATTAAATATAGCTGCTTATATTGCCCATAAACTCTGGAATACTAAAAAATTCAAAATTCAAAATTCAAAACCATTTATTCAGTTTAGGCCCTCAGAAGGCACTTATGAAGGTCAAATTTAAAGTTACTGAAGCTACTAAAGATGAGGGTACAAGTCTGGCGAAAATAATACACAACAATAAAAAAAGTCACTCCTAAAATACAACAGGCTTACTAACCTCAGCACCAGTAGAAACAATTTGAACAACATTTAATTAAAAGAAGTATTTAGAAAATATCTATTTTGCATTTAGTATTTAAAATCCAATAAGCAAAGCTATTTTTTTTAATACTTTTTGTACATCTCTGTATAGGACCTACGATTGCACAATATTAAACATATTTGGACTCTTTACAGACACTGCAAAAAGCGCAGTTGCAAACGCCACAACTGCGGCCAAAGGTGTGGCAGAAGGTAAAGTATAATTCCTCCTAATACCCACCTTTTTTAAGTTTCCGTGTCAAAATGGAAAAGACCCTTAGGGACGCCTGTCTGTCTGATTTATCCGTAACTACAAATGCAAACTTTTATACAGCTATGGAACTTGATTGCCATCTATCTAAACTTCTCTTTATTACTCTAATATTTAGATTTTTGAAATTAGTTTCTATTATATACAAAATCAAGCTGCTTTTATTATAATTGTACAAAACCCTCCCTGCTCGAGTCTAGCACTCTCGGTTGTTGTTGTTGTATACACAATGACATGGCAGGGAATTAACCACTATTACTGGGATGGAATATCCATCCTAGGAAAATCATCAGATCTCTGTAGTGAAGGTCAATATGTAAGCATATAGCTCGTAAATTAGTTCTCAAATTGGGTGGTTTTATATAAAACTTTATACGATATCAACATATATTGAAACTAGTGTTTTGCCATTATTGATCATCATTGTCAGCCCATTTTCATCCACTGCTGGATATAACCAGCATCCTTCATCACATCTTATTTTAACACTTAACTGTGTGAATGGGTTATTAAGTCCTTATTTATAATTCAAGGTGCAGGAAAAGAGGCAGAAAAAGAGGCAGAAAAAGTTAAAGGCGTGTTCACTATAGGAACTGATTTGGTAAAGAAAGTGGTGAAAGGAACTGAAGATATGTTTAATTCTTTCTTATCTTCATCCGAGAAAGCGGGGAACGCCATCTTACGTAAGTAAAATTTTACACCCCATATTAAACCATTTTACATTAATTTCTCAAAACGACAACTTTAGAAACCAAGTATCGAGAAAACAATAATAGATCTTCTTTTGAAACTGGTATATAATATAACTGAATAATTCTATTTACAAAACTAGTGCTACTAAATAATTATTTGTCTTCTGAAACAGTATATGTATATCAGTTATCTGGTTTCCATACAAGTAGTACAAGTTCTGTTTAGTTTGGGATCAGATGGCCGTGTGTAAAAGTGTGCAGTGACTTGTTTGGTTAACTATGTATCACACATAGTGCTTTTATCAAACACATTAATGTTTTTTGTTTATAAGACCCTTAGGATTTGAACCTATGCTCGCACTGTTTCAAGATGGCGACGAAAACTATATAATCTATAGAATTAGTCCGTGCACATTTTGAAACGCACCGCTTTCGGGACTAATGTATGCGAATAGCACATCATGGAACTGTACAGTCCCTATGGCCTAAGCACGAACACCCCCGATCGGTCCGAGTGCTAAAAAAAGGTGGTTGGTATGGGAAATTGAACATCCCGTATACCGTGACGTTGCGCGATGTTCAATTTTCCATTTACGACACTTTTTTTTTTATGATACTACACTTGCAATAGATGTTCGTGCTCAGTGCACGCACAGGCCTCTTATACAGAAATGACCTTCACGTGTCGGCACCGATGTGTGCGGATAGATCTGTAGCTCTTACGTACAAAATATAACGTATATTTTATCTCCTTACAGAAATTGATACCGCTTGATTAATTCAAGAATATCTGCAGAATTATAAATTAACAGCTGAAAAATAACAATACAAGTGTGGACAAGATCCGCAATCTGCAAAAAATTTACACTATATTAAATTTGTAACAGTTATCGAATATTATGATGACCCTTATTAATGTATCATCTCATTGATGATTAAATGATATTTCAAAAATATTTTTGTGGTATTGTTAATTATTTTAAATAAATTATAACTTTTATTAATCCACTAGCAATCTTTTATTACCCAAATACAAACCCTAATAAGAGATGATAAATACTAAACGCAGTTGATACAGTTGGTACAGAACAATTGAAAATTCATTTTGCAATACCTGTTTTATTTTTGCATCACATCCCTATGTTCAGGTCAAAAAAGAAAAATAAATGAAAAAAATGCTAATATGATTTCATTTAATAATTATTAACACAATTTCAACAACAGCTTCAGAATGGTAAATCTCACTAAAGATTTCAAAACAATTAATAATAAAATTTTAAAATCAATTGGTTTATTTTATAAATCAAAATCTCATGTTCATTTTGAAGAGATCTTTGCCGATATATTCGTTTTGTCGGAGCAACCTACAATTAAACTTACATACTATAAAATAACATTAAATGAAATGTTTAAACGACTTGAACATAAGAAACTGTACAATTACTTAGTTTTATTAAGAAGAATTCAGAATTTAACGTAGAAGCCCCACCCTACTTACAAGCTAAATCGTTGTTTTTGGATCTGTGAAAAAATCACGGTGCTAGTAGTATAAATAACAATATTGAAGGACACATACACAGCTTATTAGGCTTAAGGGTAATAATCGACCAACTAATTATACAACGTGTTACAAAATACCCCGTAAAAATATAATTAATTATCAAAGCCAACAACCCTTGTAAGCTGTCATGTCAGGGAAACAGATTATTTAACAGAAAGGCCTACGTACCTAGTTTACCTAATAATTGTCTACTTTAATAGTTTTTCAATTTTTATTCATAATTTTTTTTTATTTGGGGTATGTTATACAGCGTTACTACGGTTCATAAATATTGTGAATAGACTCGATATAAGGCCCCATTTAACCTCTTTCCGACTTTACGGGTAGTTTTGTAACACTCTGTATTATTTTATATAAACATATTTTTGATTCAAAACAGTATTAAGAAAACGTGATGCACAGAAAGTTTACAAATAAGATGTTATAAATGACATAGAAACAGATAATGAAATAATGTTATTTTTGCAATGCAACTACAAACACGGCACGTGGCCCGACAGACATTTGGCCGGTATTTTTAGTTTACACGAGGACGTACTAAGTTGTATTATGATCTAACAGATGATTTAAACTTCTCTTAGAATGTGGATATTAGTGACAACTTCACAAGTTTACCATGGAATATACATATATCTCTTCTAAAAAAAAAACACTTTTGTCATAAAATACAAGATAACCTTGTATAACCAGCAGAATTTTTCTATTAAAAGGTGTTTTGAAGCGTGTATTTGTACTATTTATTAGGCATATTCGCTGCCACAGGCAAAGGATACTATTTATTTATATTCTATTAACATAAGAGTACACAGCTTTTCATCAGCACCTATTTCAAATCCCTGAAGCATACACATTTCCCCGACCCCATTTTAATAGGGATAGACAGATTAACTATTCATGTCAATAATAATAATTTTATATAATAAATTTGCACAGACACTTAAACAGTTAATATTCAAAGCAAATAATTAGAATGGTAAAATTAGGGAGTTTAGTGTTTATTGAGCTCTGGAACTCGCGGTAAGAATAAACTTGTGTTGCGAGTTCCAGCTCTCGCTCCAGGTTTTATGCGGTTAACATAATCAGATATGCTGCAAGTGCTTCAAGTATGAGCTAAAATTTAATGTAAATGTAGAATACATAGTAATAGACTATCCCTTCAGATGGTGCGTAAGTTAAGAATAATTCTAGTTTCTACATGTGCACTGAGTATTTTCATCTTAAAACGAAGTACACCAATTATATAAGAACACCCTTTCTTCGTGAAAAGACTGAGGTCATACCTTCTGCGCCACCACCGCTCTGCTCCGTGTCTGGTTTCGCTTGGGACCCACGCCTATTTTTCGCCATGAGTGCAACCTGAGAATGTTATAAAGCAATGTTAATCTGCTGAACTGTCAACTCAACTGATTCCTGAGTAAGAAAACTCAATTAACATATTCAACATTAAATCTATATAAATATTTATTTGCTGTTCGTTGGTAAGCGCATTACTTAAGAACGATTAAGCCATTTGGGGTTTTTGTTTCTATTAATCAGAATACGGTTTTAATGAAAATAAAAATCTGAAAATACGGGAAACAAAACGTACAGGTGAAAATAAGCATATTATACAAAGTAAAGCAATAAAAAGTACGATGACTGTCGGGACTGCTTGAATTGAATAAAAACATGACCGGTCTGCTTCAAACACTTGATTCCTAAAAATTATTGAAACAATAAATTGCGTAGTGTCGTTTTCCTTACCGCATCATCGATGGCTTTGAACTGCCAATTCCAATGCACGCGGTAAAGGAAGGGTCGGTGGTCGAAGCGGTTGTCGTCCGGGCTGTATGTCTCAGCGTGGTACGAGGGCGTCAACACAGTCATCTTATGTCGGTTGATAGCGTAGCATCGGAAGAAATGCTTCACTTTTTCCGCCACCTAAAATATATTGATCATTATGAATATCCTTTCTAAAAAGCCAGGTATACGTGCAAACATCCTACTAATATTAAAATGAAAAAATTGTATGTATTGATGTTTGTTACTTGGAACGGATTTGGATGAAATTTGACAGATAGATAGTTTATATCTGGATTAACTCATAGGATCATTTTTATCCCGAAAAAGGGTAATATCCCACGGAAACGCAGGTGGAACCGCGCGAGACATATAGTACTACATATTTATGGTTTATATTATACATTAATAATAACCTATTTTTAATGTTTTTATTTCTAAACAATTTGTTGCAAGATATTTTATTTACAAAATGTAGAATAAGTGAATAAATATAATATTACCGCTTCTATCTACTATTCAGAAAATACAATTCCATACTAAAGCGGTTTTAATGAAGGAGTCGACGTTCATCTTACTTGGAGGGGCCTAAAACCCGGCAGGAATGAAGTGCACTTACCTCTTGTGGTGTACATTTGTCACTCCACGTATGAACCAGTTTCTGGAACATGCTGAACGGTCCACAATGCTGCGTTTTCCTGAGTCTGCCGAATTCTGACAGCTCAGCGTATGTCATACCCATATCCTGCTCATCCGTCTGTGTTATCTGCCCGTCTGTCAACGGTTCCAACTCAGCTGTGGGCGGTGCTTGTAGTATCTCCGAAAGAGATGGCAAGAAGAATCTAGGGAATTAAATCAAAAAATACAATAATACCACGCTTGACAAAGAGATGAGATAACAGTTAAAATGACTTTGAAGTACAAAAGTTTCAAAATTACTAGGTAGATACTAACCGATTCTTAGCGTATTGAAGGAATGATTTCAAATCAGTCTTCGATATGCCTCCTATAGGGTTGATGTCGGCACTGGAACAGTCGTACTTCGTCATGTACCCTCGCAGGGCTTCATCCACGTTAGAGGATCCGAGCACCAGCAAGCCACCGGGCCGGCCGCGTACCCATAACATCAGTTGTGCGAAGAGATATGACAAGACCATTCGGAGGCGAGCCTGAAAATATGTACAGATATTTTGTTGCATGATTTTTTTTCTGGTTGATTTACACTTGCTAGTTAAATAAAGTGGATTTGCAAAGAAACATGCTAACTCACACACTTCTCTCCAAGATAACACTGGATTATATGCCTTATAGCAAATATTTAAAGACCATATTCGGTTTGGTCACATGATCAAATGGCTACACAAGCCAGGCAACGTGATCGCGATGTGCTCATCATAAACGCAATTCTACAGTAGTATTCTTTAAGAAAGTATTATTTTAGTATTGTAGTATTTCTTTTTAATTCTATAGGAGTAAGTATCTATGGAGCATCGGAGATTGAGACTTCTCTATTTAAAATGGGAGACTTCCACTAGGCAAGGCGAGCGCGCCAAGGGACCGCAATTGTGCGTACGTCTTAGGCAAAGTTAAGAACATAATTTTACACGATTCTATGTTGGAAGCTTCTATATAAAAGGCGTCTTGATTCAAGCGCCATTTTGAAAACTTTACAGGAGAGCGATTTGAAAATTTAAAAAACCCCAAACACAGATTCTGCATCTAAACTTCTTAACGTATGACATCGAAGCTGTTGAATATTAAAACTAAATGCAAGCTTCAACGAATTTGTGCATGGGCCATCATCATAGTAGTGTAATTCATTGAGTGAAATGTTACTTTCGTAAAAAATGGCGGTTGAGTCAAGTCGCCTTTTACCCGTCGATATGATCAAATCCTGATAAAACTTTGATAGTGCGCGATTTAGGAATCTTGCGTGCGTGTACATAGATGTGGCTACATATCCAAACATCTTAGACATTGGTGTCTTTGTAAAGCCGTGCAAAAGCTAAAACTCCGACGAGGTGGTCTTCGAAATACAATAACTTACTTACTTGTATATTTTGTAAGGCAAGATTTTGGCGCGGGCAACCACCTTTATTCCTAAACTTTGGCATCAGTCCTGTAGCTGTAGTGAATATACCGAGCACAGCGCTAACCGCCGCATCGATCACAATAGGGAAGTGATAGCTACCTATTTCACTGGCAAGCTGAAACAAACCTTTATGTGTAGTAATAAGCAACATGTTTTTATTTTTTCATCGACAATGTGTTGTCGACCCTGAGACGTGAAGTTGTTAAGTGTCATGTGCCTGTAATTTCACCGGCCCCCTTACCTTTCTAACCGAAACACAGTAATACAAGTGCACTACTGCTTCACGGCGGAAATTGGTAAGGTGGTAGTACTTCCCCGGACGAACTCTGCACTAAGAGCTCTACTACTCTAAACTTTTTACTTAAATTTTATACATAACTACTTTTATGATTATTTAAACGTGGAGGTAAAATATAAGCTAATCTCTGCACAGTGGACCTCTAATTTGCTTGTTTAGGTTGTAAGTAATTATTGTTTTTTTCTATTTTGTAGTGTTATTTCATTTTTCGTTTTTGAATTTTACCTATTTTTTTTTATGCCACTTGGGCCGACAAACAAGCAAACGGTCCACCTGATGGTAAGTGGTCACCGCCGCCTATGGACATTTGCAACACTAGGAGCATCGCCAATGCGTTGTCGACCCTGAGACGTGAAGTTGTTAAGTCTCAGGTGCCTGTAATTTCACCGGCTCCCTTACCTTTCTAACCGAAACACAGTAATACAATTGCACTACTGCTTCACGGCGGAAATGGGTAAGGTGGTAGTACTTCCCCGGACGAACTCTGCACTAAGAGCTCTACTACTCTAAAATCTAAAAAAACTTTCAGTATTTTGTAAATGTTAAATATAGAAACATATAAACTAGAGATAATAAAATAGCCAAAAAGTCAGATAAAATGTAAATAAAAATTATTAAAAGAACAAAAAAATAATGTAACCTTGCCGAGTTTCTTGCCGGTTCATCTCAGTTGAAGGCTGACTTCCGAACCGGTAGTAGCTTCAGTAACTTAAAATTTGACCTTCATAAGTGCCCTCCGTGGGCCTAAACTGAATAAATTGTTTTGAATTTACAATTTTTTTGATGAAGGATACATATACGACGACTATAATTATTCTTCTTTGATTGTTTATGTACATAGTTGCAGTGCCTAGTTTGTAGTTCGAAGTGTCTAGATATTGATAAACAAACCTAAAAAGCTTTTCTGGATATGAGATGTAGGTACTACGGCACACATTTGTACATCTGATAATAAATACTTTCTTACCTGCAAAGCGCGTTGTTTGGTCATCTGACTGGAATTCTCGGTGGCCATGTAACATGTGACAAGTAACCTGTTACATAGCTCCATGGGATCCGACGGCGTATAATCTGATTGACAGAGAATCTTGCGCACATCGTACAATACTTGACTTTCTGTAAAATATTAGAGGGTGAGTTAAACAAAAATGACTACTACTGATATTGTTGCCAAGACAGAGAATTTCTCCAAATCATTGCATAAAGGTATGGTTTATGGCCTAGAGCCTTAATGTATTGCAGCCTTGGATGTAAATATCTGTATAAGTATATATTTAAAAAAATAGTACATGTAATATATCGGTTATCCGGTTTCTATCTATAGCAAAGCACATGTTCTAGTTCTGGGGGGGAACGCTAGAGACAATATTCCTTTTAAGGTTTGTGAACCTACCATAATTAAATTAAGGTAGGCTGGCCACACTAAGCCAAGATTTGTAGTCTTTATAGTCTGTATGTAGTACTAACCTCCTTTTTGTATAGCGTCACATATTTGTGTGCACATTGAGAACACGATGCACGCAGTACTGGTTGAATCGACGCCTCCACTTAGCGGCAGGAAGAACCCACCCTGGCCTGAACGGCGCAAATAGTCCCATAACCAGCATGCTGGACCTGGATTGCAAAATACTCAATTTATAACAAAAATTGGCTAATATCTTATCTAGTATAGTAAAAAATATACAATGTAGCCAAGTAAAAATAGACAAGTTGTCCGTACTACTGCGTCGGTTTGGAGGCTATGTCGTTACCAATTTTGACCTAGATTGGTTGTCATTTTGCCGTGAAAGCGTAACAAACAAACTCACTTTCAAATTTATAATATCGTTGTTGGAATTAGGCCTTTAGCATTTTTAACCTCATTGGCCGTGATCCTAATAATTTGGGAACAGCGTAGGTTAGCATCACACACATAAGAATGGTTAGACTCTAACGCTACGATAGTCCTTCCCCTTTCGCTGTATTACATATAACGAGAGATTTGACAATGCTTTTACAGCCGGCCGTACTAAAATTATACAAACATACGGTAGTTCAATAAGTTTTGTCGTTCGATAAGAGAGGGCGTTGCCACTAGCCCAATATTTTTTTTTTTTTGTTAGTACACTCTTCATATGAACGTATGTGAAGTTTAATTTCAATCTGTCAATTCATTCTTTGTTTACAAGCCATTTATTGTCGCCGTGTCACAGTATTTTTGTACGATGGAAAAAATTTAATATCGTGCAGTGATAAAATTCTTATTTTTGGAAGGTGTAGTGGCACCAAAAGAAATTCACGAACGAATGATAAAAGTGTATAATGATTGTTCACCTACAAATAGAACAGTAGAAAGATGGGTTGCTGAATTTAAACGTGGTCGTACAAGCCTTGAAGACGATCCACGTGAAGGACGTCCAAAAAGCGCATAAACACCAGAAATCATAGCCAAAATACAGAATATGGTTTTGGAATATCGTCGATTGACTGAGCGAGATGTAGAGCCTCTACGGCTCTACACATCTCATTAGGCAGTGTGAGCCATATTTTAAGTGAAATTTTGGGTTTTAGAAAGCTGTGTGCACAATGGGTGCCGCATTCGCACAAAAACACATTCGAATGCGACTTTCTCAGCAACATTTGGAGCGTTTTAAAAATAATAAAGTGGATTTTGTGGGTCGATTCATCACTATAGATGACACTTGGGTTTATCATCATGATCCTGAATCAAAACTAGAGGCTAAAGAGTGGTGTGAACCTGGTTATTCGGCTTCGAAACGAGTTCGTGTCCGGAAATCGGCTAAGAAGGTTATGGCATCAGTTTTTATGCGAAAGGAATTTTGTTTGTGGATTACTTGTAAACTGGTCAAACAATTAATTCTGAATATTATTGCAACCTTTTGGACCAGTTGAAGGAAAAAAATTGTGAAAAAAGACCCGGTTTGCAGGAAAAGAAAATCCTTTTTCATCAGGACAATGCACCGTGTCACAAGAGCAATTTGACAATGGCTAAAATCCATGAATTAAAGTTCGAATTGTTGTAGCATGCACCGTATTCACCAGATTTGGCCCCCAGCGACTTCCATTTGTTTCCAGAACTCAAAAAATGTATGCGTGGCAAGCGTTTTTCATCAAATGAAGAAGTCATAACGGCTGTTGAAGCGTATTTTGCAGACCTTCCGGATTCTCACTTCATGGATGGATTTCACAGATTGGAGGATCGTTGGAGCAAGTGTATTAATGTTCAGGGAGATTATACTGAATAATAAAGTGTATTTTGAACCATAAAATTGTGTTTTTCTTATCGAACGACAAAACTTATTGAACAACCTGTTATTAACTATAGTATATTAATTCGTAACCTGTCGTAGTTTTTTGATATACCCACAAATTTATTCTGTAAAAACATGTCTAAAACTACGATACAAATATTAACGAATATGCATTCACCTTGTTCAATCTCCTCTTCCGGAGTCAAATACTGCCAATCTATAGGCGGGCTAGTGGTCAAATGGACATCTTCGTCATCAGACAACGCAAAATCAATTGAAATTCTGGGGAATGGTGCATTCGACGCCGCCAAGTGTGACCGGGAACGAATTTGGGTTCGATAAGAACGTATGTCTTCCAAATCAATTGTAGCCGTTATTACTTCCTGAAAGAGTCGAAATTATTTGTAAAATAATCATGTTGAATGATTGCAAATAAATGATTTTATTATCCTTTCTATTTTTATTTTTTTTTGGACGACCATAAGTGCTACTTTGTTTTAAGACATATTTTACAGTAATAATTACGTAGGTAATTGTAGGGAAATGCCGCTTATATTAAGAAAATGAATAAATTCTACAAACACACTGAACATGAAAGGCTATTTTTGTGTGGTTTTTTGTCTGATTGCGTAATATTTCATAAAATGTTACCGTTTCAGCGCGACGAATTACGTATACTAACCTAACTCATTCAAATATGCACATACGTTAATAAAATTTACTCATTGCTGCTTTAACCTCGACACGACGTGAAAATGAAGTCCCTTTTTTAGCTCTTTAATAAATGAGTAGGATTCTATGAGAAAAAGTGTCATGTAAAAGGACTTCTTTTTCGCGGCGTTCCCGAAAATTTATAGTTATAATAAACATATCTGGACCACAAGTTAAAGGCGATTTCATGTTGTATGTATAAAATTATATTAGTAAATACGGTCAGCAACATGAGTAGCTTAACAGATTCGTAATTACAAAACACCTAAACTTTAAAACGAATGAATAATGGAGAAAAGTAAAATTATAGATTTTTATAGACTCCTATTTACTAAACTCCTAATTACTTTATTTTTCCATAGTATGGATAGATGGAGTGCATAATTGTTTTTTAAATCTAGATCTGTTCAGCTACTTATGTCTTTGACTGTGCCTAGTTATAAGATGAAATTATAAAATAGCTGACCCTCGCGGTTTCCCCAGACATAAAATTTTCCCGGGATAAGCAATCGAGGTTAAAAACTATTTATGTGCCAAATTTCATCCTAATCTATCAAGTTTTTCCGTGAAAGAGTAACATTCATCCTCACAAACTTTCGCATGTATAATAACAGTAGGATGAGCTCTAGAAGAGTCATTAACCGAGAATTAATAAACTTACCACATCATGTAAAGCAAACTGAAGCCCTCGACTGACAATATCACCATTGACAGCAACACATGAACAACCATTGAAGTATACTCTCTGACCATCGCACCCTCTAAGGTTGCTGAATAAATACGCGCCCCCACTCTTAAATGTAGCGCTCTTCACCAAATCAACTGTTACATACGCCTTTCTCAATTCCATGTAGCTACCCGAACCGTTCGATATTATTTCAACACCATCGAGGCTCATTGGGATGTGTCGACTGAAAAAATACATGAAAACGTTAATGTAACGAGAAGAAGTGAATGTAAACGAGTAAGGGTTTGTGTGCGTGCGTGCGTGCGTGCGTGCGTGCGTGCGTGTGTGTGCGTGTGTGTGCGTGCGTGTGTGTGTGTGTGTGTGTGTGTGTGTGTGTGTGTGTGTGTGTGTGTGTGTGTGTGTGTGTGTGTGTGTGTGCGTGCGTTTGTGTATGTGTGTGTAGTAATGTTAATTATGCAATATGAATTTATAACAATATAATATTTATACAATGAAATTATCTAATTATTATTATATTATCTATTATAATAATTCAAGTTCTGCTTGATTTGGGATCGGATGCGTGTGTAAAGAATGTCTCAGGATATTACATTATATCTTATATAATATACAGATTGTGTTGAGGCGTGAATATATATAGTACACGCATACACCATGGTACATGCTGTGTTTAGTTTAGGATCAGATGACCTATGTGGATGTGTATATCATGTATTTGTAAAGATAATGCGTAGAAATCGTCATAAAAACATAGACAAATAAATTACAATAAAAAATGAAACAGTGTTGTTCAAACGTTTCCCTTTATTAGTGCAGTAACACGTAAGTATGTACTTTTACCTGCTTTTTTAATGCTTAGTTAATAACACGTAATGTAGATACGTATTATTTATACCAAATGCAAGTACATTTGACTACTTTTGAAGTCAAAAGTAGTCGTAGAAGTTTTTACATGCTCACTTACCTTTGCGGATTCCACAGCTCTTCGCATATTTCAAATCCTATACACGTATCTTTTGTTGCAATGACAGCATCACCAATTGGTATTGTAGTTTGATTTGTGATGGCTGTTATCATTCTCGGCAAGTAATAATCCTCTGTTTGTCGCTCCTTCAATGCGAATAACATGTTATAAATAGGGGTAAAATGCTGAGACGAATTGTCATTTCAAAGAATTTTTCAATGTCAGGCACAGTTTGGATCAAGTAGTAATATTCCGACCGTAGGCCAAAAAGACACTCACTTTGGTCCAGCAAGAAAACCACCTAGATTCCCTATAATTCCCATCTTCACATAGCAACATTTTTGGTCTGATGAGGAGTATCTTTTTGTTCAAGAATGCTACTCGACAATTGTAAGATACATTTCTATGCTGAACTGGCATCCCTACGTCAATGAGCATGTCCTTGCACGTCGGTGACTTTAGTATCTCCGCTAGAACTTGCCAGCTATGAAGAAATGTGTCGGGCTCGTGGAAATGGTCTTCGCAACTGTAGCCACTGGAATTCAAGATATCATCTATGTTATCATTCAATAACGAGACCCGAGACAGGGTTTTTTTGTGTATTTATCAATGTAAAAAGCTGACACAACAGCCCCATACAGCTATTACAAATCACAAAGTAAATTACTTACATTTTAGTAAGTTTTAGCTCATAAGTATTATTTGATCTAGGCTAGATATTATCAATATTCATCTTCACTACTAATAAGTCAACGTGACAAGAAATATTATCTCTATACAATTGTACAGCAAGATAAACTTATTTGTGTAACTGCTATGAAACGATGGTTAACTGGTTATCTAATGATAAGAGCATCAGTTATAATAATGTAGCAAAGTGCTCGAACATACAGTTTTACGCCAATGTTTTAGAATATTTTGAGCAGATAGTAATATCTCAGTGCCGTGACGTCACGATCAAGAAGGTAGAGGTTAAAAGGCACAAACAACGCAAATATCTTAGACGAAGGCTCTCTTCTGTAAGGAAAATGGCAATAGCTCAACGATGTTTCGTCGCGGCCTCTATTCTCTGTCTCTATCGCTAAGAAATGCTTACCATATTTCTAGCTCTGGTCCAGTGCGGTACAAAGCGCCCATCTCCTTAGCCTCTTGTATGGACTGCAGGATTCTGCTTAAATTCCCCTCGAAGTCAAGCGCCCATTGGTTCAGAGTGCACACGGCTACTGTCACTTTACGCCCCATTGTTAAAGATTTAACGATTTATTCCTAATCAAGAAAGAAAATCATAATTTAAAATTTGTTCATATTTTGTGCCAATTCAAAAAAAAAATTATAACGACAACTCTGTATAAAAGTTGTCAGCGTAGTGACTTCCTTTTAAAATCACACTCCTAAGAATAACTTCGCAGTAAAGATAGATTGGAGATGTTATATTTTCATGAAAAGAAGGTTTACAACTTTAAAAGATAAGTGTCTTAATTGGATTACTACTTAATTGGCGTTACAATAAGTAAAGTAAATAATATTAAAACCTACATTTCTCATGTATGTAAAAAAAATAATAAATAAACTTCTTTTGACCATTGAATAAATAAACATTTTTATTTATATAAATGTTCTGTGCGTGTGTTGCAATAAAACGACACCTACGGCTGGACTGATTTTGAAGAAATGTTTTGAGTGTGTTCAAGTGGATTCGAGAATGGTTTAGATTCACAATTGAACCCGGTAGGTGGCGCTGCGATCGAATGCATATCTGTATGGACTTATTTCGTCAGGACAACTTCTGTCGGGGCAGCTAGTATTTATATAATGTTACTATTACGTGTAAGGATTCCCGAAATTCCATTATGATACAATATTAATGTAGATTTGGATTTCACGGCTCTTTTGAAGTCTATATTCATTGTATAACAATATCACTTTAGTACGTAATCAGACATGGCTGTAGTCGCCGCACCTCGTACAATAAAAAAAACTCGTAAAATATATACATAATTCAATCTTTTTCTTTTCCATTTGTCATACCTAATTATCTTTTCTATCCAAGCTCTCATTTCAAATACTCGCTGTCCCTGGCGGTTTTACCCGCGTTTCCGAGAGATGTAACATTTAAAAACTATCCTATATGCTAGTCCAGATACAAAACAATCTACGTGCCACATTTCATACTAATCCGTTCGGTAGTATTTGCGTAACGGGGAGACAGACATCTATACACCCATCCTCACAAATCTCGCTTATATAATACTAGCTGTTCCCCGCAGCTTTACCCGCATTCCCGAGGGCTGTAACATTTTCTCGGAACAAAAAATTTTCTATGTGCTAATCCAGGTTATAAACGTCCAAATCCTTTAAGTAGTTTTTCCGTGAAAGAGTAACAAACACAGATAAACTTTCGCATTTATAATATTAGTAGAATTTCCCAAAGCATTGGAAACGAGGAATCTCCACTGCGAATAAGTGGGTATGTAAAACAGTGAAATAAAACCAACACGTTCATTGATGGGATGAGTGACAAAGGGCAATAAGAAAGGGTAGTCTGGTAAGGAATCGATCCGCGGCAGGCGGTGCCAAGGCCCGGCCAATCACCCCGCAACCCTTACATTGACACGTTCACGCATCGGTCGAGACAGATATGGCACTTTGGTACGATACGCCAGAAATCCACTGTCATTAGGTCATTGATTAAAGCCGGGTTACTATATACGATCCCGATCGAAAATCCATGGATTGATGAACCTTTTGACAGTAATTTTAATACACGGAATGTTAAAATTCTACTTCAATCTTGCGATTTTAGATCGGGATCGTATATAGTAACCCGGCATTACCCAATAAAAAAGGTAATTTAACATAATTTACCACAACTAATCACAGCGCAGGGTCCAGGCACAGGTATCGTGAACGATTGAAAATGATTAGAATATATAGATGCATGGTATTTTTACCTGACTTGCGAATCGATGTAAGTGGAAATGAAATATGTTAGAAAACATTAGATTCACGCTTAAAATAGATTATGATATATTGATATTGATGATGACTACTTTCGACGACTCTTTAAAATTTATAATTGAAATAATAAATAATTATTGTAGGTATAACCCCTTCCAGTATTATAGTAGTAAGTTTATTGTAAATGTAAAAGTTGTTTGTTACCCTTTCAAGGGAAAACTACTTAACCGATCATCATGAAACTTTGTACACATATTCTTAAGGTATTAGAAGTAACATAGGATACTTTTTGTGCCGGAAAAATGTTACATTCCTCGGAAAAGCGAGGGACAGTTTGTTAATAATATATATAAAAAGCCTGTAAGGATCACAATTGCTTGAGCTGATTACCTAAAAAATTCATCGATTCCATGGATATCTTGAAGAATAAGTGCTAACCAGCTCGGGAAGGCATAAAGAACGTTTTAACTAGTATGGGCACGTGCCAAGAGTACTATTATATTGTCTGTAATCTCTAGAGCATGAACCGTTAGTTTTAATTTTAAAGGCATGAGTATGTACTAGAATGATAGTGAGCGGTATTTGGATTGATAGTGGACTTCAATAAGATTAATGATCTCAGTGTAATCAAAACACATACTGAATAGATAAGATACCACACACCTAGATGTCAACACTCGCAAAAATGCAATTATCACGTAGAAAAAAAATCGTTTTAAGAATTTCCGAAACTCGAAAATAGGAATTTCTTAATTCCGCCGATGATTTTACCCGTATCGCGGACGGGTCTAGTTTTCCCGGGATAAAAATAATTCCGCGTTAATTATAAAATTATTATACCCGTACACGAAATTATATTCACAAACACCCAAACATGAAAGGTATTGAGCAACATTGATATAAACATAATATGTACAAAATTGGAAAATATTCTGTATCAATAATTTTAACCGTCCAACTGGCCTCATTGCAAAGACATTGTCTTGGGAAATAATTTGTAGGTTTTGAATGAACTCTGCTCAAAATTTACTAAATATCTTTTATACATTACTAAATTCCGTCCCTTACTTTCAAAATTCTAAAAAAATCAAATTCAAAACCATTTATTCAGTTTAGGCCTTCGGAGGGCACTTATGAAGGTCAAATTTAAAGTTACTGAAGCTACAACCGGTTCGGAAGTCAGCCTTCAACTGAGAAGAACCGGCAAGAAACTCGGCAAGGTTACATTATTTTTTATTTGTTATATAATTTTTTATCTATTCTGACTTTTTGGCTATTTTATAATTTCAATTTTACATAATTTTATATAATATTTAACAATTACAAAATACTTATTAAAAAAACAAAACAAAAAAAAATATGACAAGACTACAAAATAGAAAATAACAATAATTAGGTACTTACAACTTAAACAAGATATTTAGAGGTGCACTGTGCAGAGAGCAGCTATTTCCATACATTTTTATCTTCAATATAATGAACTACCTTGTAATACGCTTTTTCTTTCAAAACTTTCCTAATATAATTTTTAAATTTATGATCAGACATTTTGGTTATTGAAAGCGGTATCTTATTATAAAATCGAACACAATTACCAAGAAATGACTTGTTAACTTTAGTTAGTCTAAAGTATGGAACAACTAACTTCTCCCTTTGTCTTGTATTTATACTATGAATATTTAATTTTGACTTAAACATTCCTATGTTTCTACGTACGAACATTATAATTTCATAAATATATAGTGAAGGTAATGTAATTATATTTATTTCCCTAAATAAATCTCTTAATGATTCACGGGGACCCATACTGTAAATTGCACGAATTCCTTTTTTTTTGATATAATAAATATTGATTCTATATCCGCTGCTGCTCCCCAAAACAAAATACCATAGGACAAGAGGCTATGAAAATATGCAAAATAAACTAATTTGGCCGTCTCAACATTCGTCAATTGTTTAATTTTCCTAACAGCAAAAGCAGCCGAACTTAATTTAGCAGCTAGAGTATCAACCTGAGGTCCCCATTGCAATTTATTGTCTAATGTAAGACCCAAAAATACCGTTTTATTTACAAGATCAATATGGCTCCCATCTATTATTATTTGGCTATCTACTTGTGCTACATTTCAACTGCGTTTCCGAGATATCTAACGTTCCTCCGGGATTTAAAAAAAAAACATTGATATTGTGCTTTCAGCTTTCAGGATTAAATCAGTGATTCAATAGATTAAGTCTTACATACACACAAATATTTCATAAGTGTAGATATATCAGCGACATGCTAGATAACTAAAAAAATGCGGTATATACAATAATGTTACGCCTTAAATACTGTAAGTGTTGAGCACAGTATGATGTGCTCCAGAAAGCAATTAGTAGGGCAGAGCAGTAAGTAGGGCTTACCATTGAACAATTGCTTTCTGTCCCTAAACACGCTCCGTTCTCAAACTTTTGCTATCAGATGTATTTTCGGTGAACCTATCCATATCCGGCTGATTGATGACAACCTTTTTCAAGGAGTTCTAAATTTGGAATGCATGATTAAGCGGAAGATATCCGCTCGATTCTGTAAGGAAAATAACACTAACTCGAGGATGTTTCGTCGCGGCCTCTATGCTCTGTCTCTGTCGCTTACTACGCTAATACTACTAATCACGTGAGAGGTAAGCTCTCCGAGGTCTCCGTGAAGCGGCTCGCCGACGAAGTTTGTATTAGCTGAACAAGGTGGCTGCTAGAACGCAAGGAAATGCGTAAGACAGTGACGGTTTCGGATAAAGACAAAAGTTATTGCGCCCACGATCCCTTAGGAGGCGATATGCATCAAAGACTCCTTCGAAATATTTCATCATATTATATATACTGGCAATTGCGTTTATATGACCTTATATATTTGTTTTGCATGACCTTGTAACCAGTAATATTGAGCTAGCCATAATAATCAAGATTGCTAGAAATTGATGAAGAACTACAAGGGAAAAATTATTCTATAAAGCATGCAAACAACACCATTCATAACGGTACTCAATTAAGCACCCACTAATTAGTGATAATGTATTTCAGGTATAAACTAAATATGGAAAAAACAATATATATTATGATAGCAAATGACTGGAGCTTACCTGCGAAAATCCGCAAATATGTAAGTGATCGATTTTACACTAGCTGGTCACCTAGGCAACGCGTAGCACGATAATGTATGGATAAGTAAATTAAGAGAAGAGGATGGGGAGTCATTAGCTATTGTATATACTTAATATAATAAGCAACCCTTATTTTATGATCAGCTTTTAAGCTAGCAGGAATAAGGGCGCGCACATCTATCAACGAAGGGATCAATATATAAATTGCGATAAAAATAAAAGAAAATACATTGAATATAATCTTAAAGAACTCGGAGACAGAAATATGTATTGCAAAGATAAACAAAATCATATGGTCCAGGTAAGACGATGCATAAAAGAAGAAAAATAGGGCGCGTTAAATGAATGTATAGATAAACGTATGCCCAGCTAGTATAAACACGTATTTACTATGTAACATTAAAAAAGTTTGCGAAAAATATATAATATGTAGGCAAAGTAGCGGAAAAACGACCTATTGAATAATCACTAGTATTCAGGGCCTATAACCAATCTCTATTCGATTCAACTATAGTTAAGTTAAATTGGTTTTCTGTCAAATGTTACTTTTTTCCCTTTTTTCATAGAATCTAACCTATTTGATACAAAAACAGTATAGATCTGTCCAAAATGAATCGCAATAAGATTTTTAGGTAGGGTCCAGAACTTTTAATCGCCGACACCACAAGATAGTTATTACTTCGTTGAAGGCTGACTTCCGAACCGGTAGTAGCTTCAGTAACTTTAAATTTTACCTTCATAAGTGCCCTCTGCGGACCTAAACTAAATAAATATTTTTTAATTTTGAATTTTTGACACATCATCACTACATAGTATGAAACAAAGTCGCTTTCTCTGTCCCTCTATCCCTATGTATGCTTAAATCTTTAAAAATACGCAACGGATTTTGAGGCGGTTTTTTTAATAGATAGTGATTGAAGAGGAAGGATTTTATGTATAATACATGTGACATCCCACGGGAACGCAGGTAAAACCGCGGAGGACAACTAGTGACAAAATAAAGTAGGCAAAGTTATCGAAATTAAAGATCCAGTTTTATAACACACATTCATCACGAGAGTTGCTGCGTGGTTTTTAAAGGTATTTTTAAATTATAAGTTAAGGTGATTTCAAGCGAAGAAATTTATAATCAATTTATCACAAACGGTTAACATCGGAGAATCTATACATTCCCAGCTCTACGAAACATTAAAGTTTTACAGCCATGATTGAGGCTAGTCGCAAAGTTTTCCACACGAGCGCCACAAGTTTCCACCTCACTTCGTGGAAGTGCAGTCACCTTTGAAGCATTCCTAGTAACATTGAACTGTTATAATGTTACTAGTACCAATAGTTGCTCATTGATATTAAAAAGTGTTCAATTCAATGTAACATGATCAGAAAAAGTACCTTTGTAATCTATTCACATAATATTAACTTTTGTCGAAAATTTCATATTTTTACTCACACTGCTATAGCAACAAAATTCTTGATTCAAAAACAAAAAGTCTAACTGTGATTCACATGCAGTCTAGACTAGACAGAGAAGCCGACTGGAATTCGAGAGCCAAGCACTCCACACAAACACACGCGTACGCTACCAGCTAGGGAAACTGCTACGTAAGAAAATTATCAATTCAAATATGGTAGTGACAAAGTGATTATGGATAAAACTGTTACTGAAGTTGAAAATAACGAAGAATCGGACCGCAATGAAGAAGGTATGTGAACATAAAAAATAAGTTCCTTCATTCCTACATTTAATATAAGTACATTCAATAAAGTCAAAGGCATTGTAAAACATCTTTAACAACCATAAGGAAGAATATTCGGTTTACAGCTTAATAACCGAGACAAAATAATCATAAATATCTGTACCTACTACAATTTGACGTGGATTCAATTTATTTGAAACACGAATATTCCATGTCCCTATCTAAGTTCAAAGAACTCTGCCGTCAGGCAGCCTAGCCTAGGATACGATGATATACGAGTGCTTCAATACAAAAGTTTAATCTCTATAAAAGCACGCCAACGAAATTACCATAATTCCCAGTATTCGCATGAATACCTGTTTGACGTCACCAATCACCTGATAAAGGTTTGTCGACGATCGCAACATAGCATTACTGAGGCAATCGTCTTTCAATAACCAAAAGCATGCCCCTATTTTTGACGACGTCAGTTCGGCTCCGAGCGTCGCGCTACCCGCCAGGTACACGCCAGATATTGATACGACCTGACGCTTATCATCCTAACAAGTTCAGTAGCCATGGTGACATACATTACAGAGTTACAAACTAGAGATATACGAATGACATCTATATATTTGCGCTAGTAAATAGCTGCGAATGTCGCTGCTAGACAACTTTTCTAAAATGTTATGGTGGAAACAACTAGAGAGCATCCAGGAATACGTCATGATGATTGAAAGGGAAGAACAAAGGAACAGAGATTTTATCGAAAACACGACGGTGACGCTCACGCTCCCCGCAATACATCCCATATTACAAGATAATTTGTTCATAGCTAATTTAGAACATGTTAAGTCTCTACAGGCGTCTCTTTTTCCTATTTGTAACAAAGGTAAATATAGAATATAACTTGAAAATCTAATAAACTGGTGGCAAAAAATATAAAATACATTAAATCATCATTATTTTAAAATATTTATCAAAATTTCAAATAAATACTGGTCAAAAACGTTTGTTATATTTAAAAACTATATACTTAGTGTTAATCAATTAATTAAGTTGTGACATTAATCAATACATGACGGAAGATTGAAATTAAAAGAAAAACTGTATACGATGTCAATATTTAATGTAAGCCGCACATAGAAACTCGCGCCTAGTCGTGTAATTTGTAGAACAAGAAAATGTAGTCAACATTAATAGATACAATCTATGAACTTTGATCAACAATACATTAATTCGAATTTAACGAGCCTGAAACTGGGTCACGACACGGCGCACTTGTTCCGATAATCATTGTAAAATATATCACTTCCTGTAACAAATTTCCGAAATTTTCAACTACAGTACCAACTAATAAATTGTTTTCATTGCCACAGGAACTTTTATTACCAGTTTCCTTCAGAATAATTTAAAAACAAATCAATTAGAAATTAATACAGATGCACGAACATTTCGAACAATTGCTAAATTAAAAGAACCTAGAGATTTGTTTGCGCTTCCAAAAGAGCTTGACTGTCCACAACAAGCGCCTCGGTGGCCATCAGAATGTCAAGTAAGTAAAAATACTAATTATTTATCAACCTACTGTTCAAGGCTCTTCTGTTTTGTGCCAGCGGCTTCTGTTCATTGCAACCCGCTCTAGGTTTTCCTCTAGAATCTCTAGAAAACGCGAAGCTTTTGGAATATCGGCCATCACACCTCGATATAATTGGAATCTTATGCCATGTGTAGTGTACCATCTTTACTTATGAATAAACAAAAGATTTGCGACAAAAAATTTTGTTTATACATATGCTGTACATTTTCCATTAATGCAGCGTACGGCTAAGACCTTCATATCAATTAAATTTGTTTCACTAATTACACCGATTTTTCTAAACTATGTTATGACTCAATGTCAACATTATAGGTTGTCGAGGAAAGAATTCAACATTTAGTTTGGAGTCCCGCAACACCGGAACCTTATTATATCTCGACAGGCAAAGAATTAAGACCACAACCTGTGGGTGAGGATGCAGGCACAGTTATTTTCCAATACTACCCTATGAGTGCAGTAAATTATGTAAGTAGATAACATTATTTGCTCTACAGATAATAACCAGCATTCCTTTCTAATGAAATATATTATTGCATTGTTAGAGTATTAAAGGTATTAACCTATGCATAATTTTCTTTTTAATATAATTTTTATTTTATGGTTCCAGTTCAGTCGTTCTACAGTAGGTGGATCGCGTTTGTTTATATCAGCTTGTGCAAGTGCTGGTGGTGACGATGAACTGCGTTTTGAATCTCGCTTCGAAAGTGGAAATTTAGCTAAAGCAATACGCATTACAGCAGCCTACTACGAACTGCATCTGCGTACTGATCTTTATACAAACAGGCACATGCAATGGTTTTATTTTAGAGTAACGAACACCAAAAAGCAAATGATGTACAGGTAAATCATGTTTGCATGATATGTGCACGTTCAATGTTGTTTCCTGAAGTTTATAGCCACGTAAATGATTGCAGATTCTCGATAGTAAATTTATCAAAAGCCGAAAGCTTATACAACGAGGGCATGCGACCTTTATTATACTCTACCAAGGACGCCCAGTTGCATTCGATCGGTTGGCGACGTTGCGGCGATAACATCGCGTACTACAAAAATGATTCCACGTGAGTTACTTCAATCATTACGCCAATTAGAAATATCATTAAAGAATCGAGTTGGGATAAAGTTAATTTATAATTTTAGATGCGAAGAAGAAGAACAATTCCCCAGTTACACGTTGACCTTTAACATCGAATTCCCACATACAGATGATGCTGTTTACATTGCGCATTGCTATCCATACACGTATTCTGATTTGCAAGAATATCTATCAAGGCTACAATCACACCCAGTAAAATCAACTTTTTCAAAACTAAGACTACTTTGCAGAACTTTAGCGGGCAATAATGTATATTATCTCACTATTACTGCTCCTCCAAACCCTAACGAAATAGAACAAAAGGTAATTATACATAGACAACTTCTGTTTTTTGGTAGATATTGCACCACATTATTTATTCACGAACTCACTCAAAGCTATTATAATATCGTTACAGAAAAAAAAAGCTGTAATCATAACAGCAAGAGTACATCCAGGGGAATCTCCCTCATCATGGATGATGAAAGGTTTCATGGACTATTTAACAGGAGATTCGAATCAAGCTCGTGAATTGCGAGAAAAATTCATATTTAAACTAGTGCCTATGTTAAACCCGGATGGTGTGAGTTATTCAATAGATATATTTCCAACAATGTGTATAGTTCAACGTGACAAAATAATCGCGTAAAATATAACTATTATTACAGGTAATTGTTGGCAACAATCGCTGTTCATTGACCGGAAAGGATTTGAATAGGCAGTATCGAACAGTAATAAGGGAGACATATCCTCCTGTGTGGCACACTAAAGTAATGATACGAAGGTAAAACCCTTCCTCAATATAAAACTCACGGGAGAAGAGTTAATTCTTATCTCAAATTTCGGTTTCAGACTACAAGAGGAATGTGGTGTAGCAATGTACGTTGATTTACATGCTCATTCCCGGAAACATAATGTGTTCATATATGGTTGTGAGAGCCGAAAGAACACAGATAAACGGTTACAAGAACAAGTTTTCCCACTGATGTTACATAAAAATGCAGCCGATAAGGTAAATATTAGGTTGGGGAAAAAGTTTTTTCGCATTATAGTATGTATGAACTTGTAATAAAATCTCTTTGGCTACACTATTTGTATCTGGCTGGTTTTGGTATCATTGAAAGTTTAAATTTTAAAGAACATAATTCCAAATTCAAATTAGGAAAATGTGTGATTTGCATTTGTTTTTCGTACCGCCAAGATGAGTGAATCTAATGAAGAAATTCGATTCATTTTAAAATTTTACTACAAAAAAGGTAAAAATGCAACGCAAGCCACGAAAAAAATTTGCGATGTTTATGGACCTAGTGCAGTGTCTGTGAGAGTACCACAAATTTAGTTTAAGCGTTTTCAATGCGGAAATTTTGATGTCAAAAATGCACGTCGCTCTGGTCGCCCCATTACGGATAAAGTGGATGCCATTTTTGAAAAAGTGGAGCAAGATCGGCATATCAGTAGTTACGATGTAGCTGAAGAACTGGGAATTGACCTCAAAACAGTTTTGGCGCATTTGAAAAAAACTGGGTACACAAAAAAGCTAGATATTTGGGTACCTCACGAACTCACTGAAAGAAACCTAATGAACAGTGTACTCATTTGTGATTCTTTATTACGACGTCATGAAACCGAACCATTTTTGAAGAAGCTGATACCTGGTGATGAAAAGTGGATCACGTACGACAAGAACGTGCGAAAAAGATCGTGGTCAAAGGCCGGTCAGGCTTCACAGACTGTGGCGAAACCCGGGTTAACTCGCAACAAGGTGATGCTGTGTGTGTGGTGGGATTGGAAGGGCATTATTCATTATGAGCTGTTACCACCAGGCAGAACCATCGATTCTGAACTCTACTGCGAACAACTGATAAGATTAAAGCAAGAAGTTGAGAGAAAGCGGCCGGAATTAATCAACAGAAGGGGTGTGGTTTTTCATCATGATAACGCTAGACCTCACACATCTTTAGTCACTCAGCAAAAATTAAGAGAGTTTGGCTGGGAGGTATTAATGCATCCGCCGTATAGTCCTGATCTTGCACCTTCAGATTTCCACCTGTTTCGGTCTCTTCAGAATTCTTTAGGCAGTGTCAGGTTAATATCACGAGAGGTCTGTCAAAACCACTTGTCGCAGTATTTTGATCAGAAGTCCCAAAATTTCTATAGCAATGGGATCATGTCCCTACCTACAAGACGGCAAAAAGTTATCGAATAAATGGTACCTACATACTTTAGTTAAATGTAAATAAACTATATTAAAAATGTTTTGAATTTTCTTAAAACATGCGAAGGATCTTTTTCCCCAACCTATTATAATACACTAATTACTTAACCTGATGAATTTAGAGTATAAATTACATTATATCCTCTCCTGGACCTGTACTAATCTAATGGTTACTTAACTTCTAGTTCTCATTTGAAAATTGCAAATTTCGAATTCAACGTAGTAAAGAAGGTACGGGTCGAGTTGTAGTATGGATGCTTGGAGTAGCAAACAGTTACACGATGGAAGCATCTTTCGGAGGATCTGAATTAGGCAGTAGAATGTCGACCCATTTTTCGGTACAAGACTATGAAAGCCTGGGACGAACGTTTTGTGAAACCCTATTAGATTTTTACGATGAAGATCCTAGCAAGGAAAGACTGCGAACCAAAATAGTAACTAGGCTATTACAAGAAGGTTCCAACGCTGACGAGCCAACAAACATAGACCTATCAGATTATTCTAGGTAGGTACATTAGTTTACTTGGCAACATTTCCTTTAGCATGGCACAGACACACTAACTGTATTTAACATATTATTACATTGTATTTTCAGCGATGAGGGAGATACGTCTAGTAGTAGCTCAGACGGTGGAGCCGTAAGAGAAGTTGTTAATGTAATGCAACCAGCACCGCCCCCTTCACCGATTTTTCCAGATATCAACCGAAATATAAATGATGTAAGACTTGAGATTCCTTAGTACTATATCGTAGGTTCTATAGCTTAATACATATATCCTATGGTCCTGAGTCACTTTACCACACCGTACTAATTACGGAAGCCTATATTGTGCTTGTTCCGACATGCTAATTACGATTTTCGAAATTTTTGCTACATACACTACATAAGTCTATTTTCAGGTTTTACTAGACTTGTTGATTTACGTAAAGTTATATAATGTTCTTTTACAGAAAGCAAGGAAACCACGCCCTAGATTGGAAAAGTCAAAAAGAATTGAAAAGAAGAAAACTAAGCGTGAAACTTTACAGGTATTCCTACAAGGTGGAGATATGTGATGACCTCCGAAAATATATATTTTCAAACATGCTATGGCATGTTATCATTATTAATTATATATTTTTTTCTAGGTATCAAGAGCAACGATCGATTTGACATCAGATGCGATGACAGATGTATCATCCGATGGAGAATCTATCGATGGAGGTAGCCCTATAAGAAGAGTCCAGAAATTACTTCATTCGGCCAAACTAAAACCGAGAAAGAAAAAGAAAATGCCACCTGAATTAAAAATTATACCTGCAGCGGTAAATGTAATGATAACGATCATGCTATTTAGTTTATTTGTAATTAGATCATAATTGTGACTGTTGAATCATATCAAGGTATGTTTCTCCACAGGATCGCGTAATCTGTATTTTTACTTTGTACTTCTAGGGATACGCGAGATATTGATGGGTATAAATTTGCCAAGTGTCGTGTATTGAGTCAAAATAACAAATTCTGTTTGAAAGTTACTGAAGTATTGTATACAGGAGCGACACTTGGTATCCAGTTAGATCTCACTTTTTTTGTTAGCGAAGCTACAGAGTAGTTTTGCAAGTTATTACGAACTTGACTTTCTCTAACGTTTATGTTTTATTGACATATCATATTTTGTCTTCTATATAAACCCTTAATGATCAGGTTTGTCATGTATATATATCCAATGACGTTCTAACTTTGACAGTCATAAAATTGTAAATTCAATGATGATGATGCTGCTGACTTACTGTGTGTGAGTATACGGATTACGCGATCAAAGATGCACCCCGCCCTGACGCATAGCATGAAATAAAATCAGTAAATAACAATAATAAAGACTGATTACTTCATTACCTAGGCTTTAATTATCCGATAGTCTTATTTAGATATATCTAAAAAAAATATGTTTCTTTTCAGACAAGTGATTCTCCATACCATTCCGATCGCGAAAAGAAGACTCTAAAAAAAAATAGTAGACCGCGGAGCGTATCAATGTTCAATGAACCAATTGAGAAACCAAGACTGAATCCTGCTTCGTGGCACCAATTTCGACGTCTACCACCAGCAAAGTATGCAATCCAGAGTGAACCTAATAAATATGTCATATTATTCTTTGAAAAATCAAAATTTTGGTTTCCAGACATATATCAGAAATAAAAAACAGAAACACACAACCTTCAGAACTACAGGTGAAGCTAACCTCCTTAAAGAGAAATGTCTGGACAGGGATAGCTATGGAGGAGAAGGGACCATTATCTTGGGGTATCTCTAATTTTGCCATGAATTCTTATTTTACTGACAGTGAAGCTTTACTAAGGTAATAATTGCAAATAATTTATGTTAGTAGTTTTAAAAAGCCACTTTTTACTAATATACTTAAAAAAATATTAATAGATCCTGTTCTAAGAAATTGGAAGAACTTGAAGGTGAAAGAAAGAAAAGTAAAGAGGAGAAGAAAAAGAAGAAAACTAAAACCAAAAAGAATTATCTAAAGGTGCCAAATGCTGTCAATGATATCTTAGACCCTGTTATCAAACTGCCCAAAACATTCAAGAAAAAGGGAAAGTAAGTATTCAGATTTTTTCGCTATAATATATTTTTTTTAATAAAGTAGCCCATCTACTGGCAATCAATCCACCTGATGAGTGGTTACCATTGCTGTTTTATATGGACATTTGCAACACCAGGGGCAATGTGATGTCATCCCTATAACATAAAGTTGTTAAGTCACATATGCCTGTAATTTTATGGGCCCCCTTAGCTCTCAAACCCAAACACAGTAATGCAAGTGCACAACTGGTTAACAGCGGAAGTGGATAAGGTAGTAGTACTTTCCCGGAGAATCCCAGCACTATAAGTTCTACTACTTTTGATACTTGTAGAAAGTGTTATTGTATAAGATATTTTATTTTTCAGATTAAAACATGCTAAGTCTGAGATGTCTCCATACATTAATAACACAAGTTTTACTGACATACCAAGAAACACACAGCAAACAATGCAAAAGTCCAGTCCCACCGAAACACGTCAGGCAAAAACAAGATTCAGGAAGGGTGCTTTTGTTACAACAGCAATTCAAACAAAGAAGAATAGCTCAAAAGTTCTCACAATAATATCTGATAATTCAGATTCTGATGATTCTATCCAAATCACAAAAAAACAAAAAAAGAAAACCAAACCAACAAAACCAAAATTAAACAAAGCTATATCAGAAAATAAGTCAAAAAATTAATTAATATATTGTAATCTGAAATAAGTGCCTAGTGACCATTTTTTTGATGCTGGACTAACTGTAAGAAGCAAGAACCTTAAGTGGAGATAAAAGAGTACATCAAAAAATATACTTCATTTTCATTTTAAGCATCTATTATATACTTATAGGCAATAAAATACTATTTGATATAAAAATAACATGAAACACTACTGATTGCATTATTTTTAAAAGTCCTGGTTATCATTCTTCATTGAATATGGCTTTATTTTTTTTTTAATATTATAGCTCTGGATATATCGGTTTAAAGATTTTTTTAATTCCCAAAAGAACATTACATAGTTCACTTTTATGAGAAACTTAAAATTATTATACAATGTGAGTTTAATCTACCATAATTATACAAATGGTAAAAAAGTATCAGTTATTAATTAGGTACACCATATGTAGGATAGTCTACATAGAATTAAAAAAAACAATACAAAACAATTCAAGAAAATAATAGTAAATTTCAATGAAGTTTAAAAAATCCAGGCTGTTGTACCAATGTGGGTTGTCCCATATAAATTTTGCCATGATTTGATCATGAGACATCTAGACTCTATAGATATGAATAATATCAACAGTAAACAACAGCAACAATTTAAGGATTATTCTTTCAATTGTTAATATCTTCTGCCAAACATTATTCAGTAACCATTCTTAGAGATATTGAATATTAAAAGTAACTAATAACTACATACAACTTTAACAAAAGTAAATAATGGTAAAGAAAATTTTTGGCACTAAGTATTTAATAAATGTCTAAGTACTCCAACATGAGTACATCTAAGCTAACAGTATCAATAAAGTGTTTTGTAGTGAGTGAAAAATGCAGCTGATCCATAGAAAAATTTCAATTTAAACCAAGGTAACAAGATCAAACATGCAGGATTGTTTTTGTTGTTTTTAAAACAATACCTGATTACCTAAAATGATCCCGTTAATGAACTTAATGATTTTCAGTTGATATTTAATTTTAGTGTGATAACTTCGCTAGAAAGTAACAGAATTTCTAGACCAGCCGAAGATAGGAGTTTCAAATTGTAGGTGGTACCAACCCAAGCCACGAAAGCTGAACCAACGTGAGATGGTTAACTCAAGGTGTTTTCTTTCACCAAAGAAACTAATCAGGAAGACATAAATTTCGAATGCACTCTGGCCCCTTAATAATTTTGAGTAATCTACTACCTCGGTAAATGCGAATGTGTTTTTGTATATTTTTATTTTCATTGTAACTATCAATATAAATTTATCTATTAACTATCTATATTATATATCTATAAACTATCATTATAGTCAATATAACCTGTAAGTCAAATAACCTTAACGATATATAAGTACTTACCAAGACTCCTGGCTACTCGGTGACCAATAATAAAATTGATTAGTTGTTTCTAAATATTTAGCAATATTTTTTGCATCGCCGAAAAAGTGGAATAAAAAGTTTGTAAAGTTCCGGCGTACCTATGTGAACTAAAACTTGACACTTACTTGAGTGTCTTGAACCTTCGAGCACGTTCACAGTCGTTGTAATTAACGTCTAATAATTTTTACTATCATTTAGAAAACTTAAATTAAAATTTGTTTTGATTGTGTTGCTTCAGTTATGTGGAGAGTGTATGAAGTATGTTGTAGTATAATAAATGAATTCAATGTCATTGTCACCTATACATCTGTATCATGTCATGTCTGTGTTTAACCTTTGTCGTTGTAAGTAATTGACAGATACTGTCAGTTCAATAGTTATGAATGCTACCAATTTGACATTAGAATAAGGTTGAACCTAACCTATGACTCAAGCCGAAAGCCTCTGTCGAAAAAATTTTATGTATCTATATTGTATGCCTTTATGATTTTAGAAATGAAATTTTCTATCAATCAGACTGCGCATATATAGTAGGTAGGCTAATCTTACTTCAGCTATGAGGCAGTTGGAGAATAACTGAAACTTGTGTATTATGTATTTTTTTTCCAATATTTTCTTTGCAAAAGTTGAAAGCTTAACATTTTTTTAAATATGCTTAGGTAAATTATATTCACTATACTTTCTCAAGAAAAATGTATCACAGCACCAAAATAACACGTACATCTCCAAACGTATTGTGTGCCCACATTTCAAACAGGTACTTTACTAAGCCCCAACATTTGTGTGGATCCTTTTATCTAACTACCTACGTATCTAAGTTTTACCAAAATATACAACGGCATGTGGTGCTCATCAGTAAATAAAACACAATATATGGTGATCATAATATGATAAAATTATAAATATTTTTTGAGATCAATACAAAGACCTCTATTTATTCTTCAATTCTATACAGTCATATCTACAGCAATTCTATGCAAAATAAAAACATAGCTGAAAAAATTATATTATCCTCAACAAACATTGGTAAGCCAATTTGTTTGGGTCAAGTTATTAGAAGTAGTACAAAATGAATTTGACACCGGGGTACTAGCCGAAAAAGCCAAAATTCTGAGCTCCCCAGCTTCAGAAAATTGAAGAGCATTGCTGACTCTTGCTTGACTAGATGCAGTATAACCAGGAATTTGATGTTCTCCAGTAATTGGATTAAAAGAACCACATCGAGATTTTGCTAATAGACATGACGTAACATTTGTATAAAACCGGACATTATCTGCATCTAGCGTTATGTTTACACCAGTTCTAGCTTCCCTGGTACATTGAATGATCTGAAAATAGTCATTAAAGTGTATAAATTTGCACCAGAATAACATATTACATCGAGGTAATACTGTGCAATGTAATAAGTTTGCATTAAAAACAATAAAAAGTAGGTTCCAGGACTGTAAATTTCCTTATTTAATTTGTAACCAACATTTAATTTCACAGTGAACCAGTAATAATATATTTCTTGTTTATAGACCTATATTATGGTATGAGCAAGAAGTCACACAAAAAGTCCAACACTAATTACAACATAATATAAAAATCTTTGGCTTTTATGATTAACTTACTAAATTATTAGAATTAGTTCTTCTTAAACAACGAACAAAGTCACAATAACCCATATAGCACCCAGACGGCTGCACGTTTAAAGCCGATGTTGATAATGCCTGCAAGAAAAAGAGAATAACTACATTTAAAGACCAAACATAGTATCCTGAGATCCTGAACCAATAATACAATCATGTCGACGATGAATTCACTACCACTGAGCGTAGTGAAGACAGATACCTTGACGAAGGTATATTACAATGAGTAAGAGCGTTAGGTAAGAGAAACCAAACTACTGTTGTAGGGTACTTTCTATCTGACCATCATCTCCATTAATTCAAACTCAGCCGCTAGGATAGGTAGACCTATTATTATTGTTCCGGTAGATGCACTCGAGTGCTGCTTTTGTGCTAGGCTTTGTTTACCAGCTTTGGCATCATTATCACTTACCATTTACAATCCAATAATGCAGTCAGCATTATTGGATTAGGTACTGGAAGCTTTTTAATATACACTATTAATTTAAATTCTCTATTATTGTTATACATACCACAAGAGCTGTTGCACAAGTGGCATACGTAGTATTTGCAAAGTATTGTAAAGCACAAACACTTAGTGCATTTAATTCTTGGGGGCCCTAAAATAATAAAATGATCAATAGGTACATTTAAATTAAGTCTTAAATATAATATAAAAGTATTTATTGAACTGTGGGATTCTAATTTTTATATTTTATACCACCTCAGACATCGATGTAACTCGGGAAAAACAAGTTATACATGCATCTCTTAAGGTAACGTTTGTAGGTTGAGCTGTACTGCAAACAAGGTTGAGTAAATTTTGAAGTTGTGCTCTGCAAAACAATTATTTTTATGTATAATTTCAAATTTATTATGTACTACTAAGAAGGTATTATAAGTTAAAGTTAAGGGCAGTCAAGACTAAACAATGCGAAAGTAAAACTGTCATAATTTGTAACACGACGATTTTTTCCCTGTTAGTAATTAATAATAATGTCGTAAATTTATTGGGAAAAATTCATTAGTCTAAGGTATTTTGGTGGAGTAGTCTACAGTTATATTAAAAAGTTTGGAAATTTGGATTTAAGAGGTAATCACATAAACTTTCTTTTTTAAAAATGTTTTCTTCAATATCTGAAACTATTCCCGAGAAACATAGACTATGTTATAATTCCGGGATAAATTATATCGACGCGAGCGAATCCGCGAGAGTAAGCTAGTTGTATGTACAGAACAGGCGTCCAAAAAGAAAGAGGAATCACTGGTATAGCAACATAAGCCAAATCCACACAGATGGTTGCACTGTTCCAGGGAATTTATCGCGTTCACTAGCGAACAGCCCGACCCAACGCAGTCATTGGATCTGTCGAATTGTTTTATACACAACACATAACACAATACATTTTCTTAATTTTCAGCGCTTATCCACGATGAAAGGTTATTTGTCAGAGTTCAAATATGTCTGAGTAATACTATCTATCTTACCCATTAGATGGACATAAGGCAGCCAATTTTTGAGATTTCCATTGCAGTATTTTATTTTTTACATCACTGAAGTCAAAACCTCCGTGAGAAGACACTCCAATCTATGAACACAATTATTCAAATATTCATACCTACGTATGTTTTATTATGATTAACAATGAAATTAACTTAATAATTGACTCGCTGACCTCGCTAAAGTTTAACAAATTTTGGTTCTTCCATTGTAATATATTCTTTTGAACTTCATTTAAATCAACAAAAGTGGCATTAACCCCGATCTGTTGGAATAAATAAATATCGCAAAAAAACGATTTTAAAAACTTTGAAAATACCTTACTAAATCAAAAAACTTACAAAAAGTACTAGTAAAATACCGTGCTGAATTTTAAGCATTTTTACGATAAGACTACTCCAAACTATTTTAAATAATGTCTGGCATGATTGAAATTAACATGAAAACTGACCCAAACTAAATAAAAAGTAATGTAGGTACGAAATGAGAATCATTCGTTTAACACAGCATTATTATAATAGTCAGGTGTCAGGTCATAATATAAAGCTGCTATTAGGTGCCAACTTGTTGTCATGTTTAAATACCGTGAAAAACGAAAGTGTGAAACACATAATACCACTGAACTACCCGTCTACAGGTGCCATAGTAAGCAAATAACATAGGTAACGTATTATTAAGTTTATTATTTAACAATTTACTTGACAACTTTCATTTTTTAATGTCATATTGAGATGTTATGTGATATTGACAAGTATTATTTAATAATGGTACAGGCTGGGGGCTTTCAACTGAGGATAGATTAAAGCACCTACGCTGTGGAACTAGGTCCTCGGCTCAGGGCGTTGCGAAGTCGTGGGTTTCACGAGAAGTTATTATTGGGGATTTGGTTTGGGAGGCGACACGGGCCGCACTTAAAAGTCAAAACTAGCTGACTAAATCGCCATGGTCCTCGTCAGTGAGGACGATATCGAAGTTGACGATTTTGTGTCGTTCTGTGTGCGACGAGCTGTTACATCGGCTGCCGTGATTTCACCTATTGATTTCGTCATCAGACTCGGCGATATCGTGCCTCGGTTTGCGTACGCGGCTTAAAATAAGGTCGCGGCCTTTATTGATCCATGATTGATGTTACGCATCGTCCAATCGGTACTACGAACAAGTTTATTGTAAGAAATTAGAGGAATATATGCTGTCCGATGCTCTGGTGGTCACAATGTTTGTAACTTGTAGTAATTTATAATCCCTGAAAACTTGAAAAACTATTAGATCTCTTTACTAGTGTACTTGAATTGTTTGTTTAATTATTTATTTTTTATTTATTTATTTATTTACCATGAAACTTACGTCTATCTTTCCAGGCAAGCCTAATGCGACAGAGTAGTTGATCTTATTTTCTATCTTGTATCGATCTTTATCATTAATAAAACACCTTCAATAAAATAGGTAGCGCTCGCCAGTTTGCATTTTCCCGCCAAAACGTAAACAATAATGTACAACTTAGAAAGATTTATAGAACTCAATCATGTGTTTGCCATTGCAATAGCCGGCAAAAATGTGGCAATAAAATGTTAACTGGCAATGAATTCCTTATTTAACATTTTTAACCACAAGCAGACTATAAAAAAAGAGTGTACTAAGTTAAGTACACAAGTATAAAGTATATGCCGTTATACTTCTTTTGCGTAGCTAATAAAATAATCGGTTTATGCATACAAACAAATTGTAACTACAACAAAATTTTTTTTATAAAAAATACAAATAAAAAGAACTACGACCTTTGAGATCGAAAAGAACATTATACAATCATAATAATAAATAATGTGCTACATCGACCGAAAGAAGAATTACTTGAAAAACAAAAACATTTCGACGAACAAAAAATATGTAGAGACCGTAGAAATTTAAAAGCATGTAAACACTTATTTACTATATCATTCCAAATAAGTTATGTTTATACATACTAGCTACTTATGTCGCTGACTGCCACACTCTGAATTATATATTAGGTTGGGGAAAAAGTCTTTTCGCATTATAGTATGTATGAACTTGTAATAAAATATCTTTGGCTAAGCTATTTGTATCTGGCTGGTTTTGGTATCATTGAAAGTTTAAATTTTAAAGAACATAATTCCAAATTCAAATTAGGAAAATGTGTGATTTGCATTTGTTTTTCGTACCACCAAGAGAAGAAATTCGATACATTTTAAAATTTTACTACAAAAAAGGTAAAAATGCAACGCAAGCCGCGAAAAAAATTTGCGATGTTTATGGACCTTGTGCAGTGTCTGTGAGAGTAGCACAAATTTGGTTTAAGCGTTTCAATCCGGAAATTTTGATATCAAAGATGCACGTCGCTCTGGTCGCCCCATTACGGATAAAATGGAAGCCATTTTTGAAAAAGTGGAGCAAGATCGGCATATCAGTAGTTATGACGTAGCTGAAGAACTGGGAATTGACCACAAAACAGTTTTGGCGCATTTGAAAAAAAATGGGTACACAAAAAAGCTAGATATTTGGGTACCTCACGAGCTCACTGAAAGAAACCTAATGAACCGTGTACTCATTTGTGATTATTTATTACGACGTCATGAAACCGAACCATTTTTGAAGAAGCTGATAACTGGTGATGAAAAGTGGATCACGTACGACAAGAACGTGCGAAAAAGGTCGTGGTCAAAGGCCGGTCAGGCTTCACAGACTGTGTGCCCGGTGTGTGTGTTACCCGGGTTAACTTGCAACAAAGTGATGCTGTGTGTGTGGTGGGATTGGAAGGGCATTATTCATTATGAGCTGTTACCACCAGGCAGGACCATCGATTCTGAACTCTACTGCGAACAACTGATGAGATTAAAGCAAGAAGTTGAGAGAAAGCGGCCGGAATAAATCAACAGAAGGGGTGTGGTTTTTCATCATGATAACGCTAGACCTCACACATCTTTAGCCACTCAGCAAAAATTAAGAGAGTTTGGCTGGGAGGTGTTAATGCATCCGCCGTATAGTCCTGACCTTGCACCTTCAGATTTCCACCTGTTTCGGTCTCTTCAGAATTCTTTAGGCAGTGTCAGGTTAACATCACGAGAGGACTGTCAAAACCACTTGTCGCAGTATTTTGATCAGAAGTCACAAAATTTCTATAGCAATGGGATCATGTCCCTACCTACAAGATGGCAAAAAGTTATCGAACAAAATGGTACCTACATACTTTAGTTAAATGTAAATAAACTATATTAAAAATGTTTTGAATTTTCTTAAAATGCGAAGGAACTTTTTCCCCAACCTATTATGTATTAACACAGTGCTATAATAATATGATAGTTACATCGATTATAAATCAACAACTACACTACGATCTGTCTAGCTCACAAACTTTCAAGATGAACTTTATTAAACGCTTTATTTAAAGCCGCCACACCAAGAGTAAGTAATATTTTTCTGTGCGCTGCCATAGACAACTGCCTTAAACAAGTGACAGTAGCGCCAAAACGGACTTTATTGTCTGTCTACTGCTAGGAAGCATCACCTTACCGTTTATTACTCTATAGTATATCACAGACAGACCAAATTTTTATATAGTTGGTAGCACTTTCAGTCCAGGCAGGGTGCGATTCTTACTGAAATTGTGGAGTTATCTATTGCATGAAGGCAAATCGTTGGAATTCTCGATTTTATACTTTGTTTATTTGATTTTTTTCATTTCAACTTAGAATGATTGAAGGACGCGCAAATGTAAGTAACAGTTTATCCGTAGGTAGGTACTTAAATTTATGAAAGTACTTACCTAACCTAAAATATTGATTTTTGTGTCATTGTCATTTTGTAACTTGTAACATAATTTTTTTTTCTAGGAACTACCCGACTTTCTGGTATTTCGGACCGTAATTCAATATTGCCTTGTCATTATTGTTGTACCAGTACTGTCATTCTTTTTGGCAAAAAGTGTCCTGTTTGATGGCATCCTTCGACTGGCGCCGGTAACAAGCAGCGTTTACTCGGCAGTTGTTGCAGTTGTCGTCTTACATGTTACACTGGGCCTCTACATTTACAAGGCGTACCACGAAGTAGAGCAAACCCCTCCTAAACCAGTCAAGAAGGATTAAAATCATACTCAACACAAAATAAATATCATCACTTAAAATGGACAATCTTTACATGAAAGGGGAGCTCTTACAAGTTCACACAAAAAATTACGACATATTTGAAGGCCGGTTCTATGAAATGACAAATGATAAATCTAAGATATCACTGTACAATGTAAAAGGAACATTAGATGGTGATAAAAATGATGGTGTTTTTCATTATTATGACAATGAAATAAGGAATATTGTAAAATTGCAAGAGCCCAACGAACAAAATTATCTTAAGATATCACAAAAAGAGTGTGAGGATATAATTAAAGTATCAAAAAAATACTCATACATTAACCAGGTTGATAACAGTTTCCATGAAGCTATGACAGATTTGAACCAGTTTAATTTTATTGGTTTGAGTACAGATGGAGCTACCATGGGAAGGAAATGTAAAATGCCATTCCTGATATTGTCCACTCCACAACAAATCTACATCTTTGACATTCAAGTCATGCAACATCATGGCTTTGATTCTGGCCTAAAGAAACTACTAGAGTCTGAGAGTCCAAAAAAGATTGTTCATGATTGCAGAAAAATCTCTGATTGTTTGTATCATAAGCATAATGTTAAGCTGAACTCTATATTTGACACACAGGTAAGACTTACTAGACTAAGTATTTTAATTTAGCTTCTAGCCATTTTTATCTAATCACTAGCTGACCCGGCAAACATTGTTTTGCCATATTAACTTTATTATAAACTATACATGAAAATTCATCATAATACTATTATTTTATTCGATTGCCATCTTGCAACCCTATTGCGGATTGTTGAATGGAACAGAATAATATAAAAATTGCGATTAAAAAACAGAGGTTGTTGTAGAAGGGTGAAAATTTTAAGTTGTATGTAGGTATTTTTCAATGATAAATCATAATAAAATAAAAATAACACATGTCAAATGAATAAAAAATATATTTAGGGGTGGGTAACCGTTATCATATAGGGGTATGAAAAATAGATGTTGGCTGATTCTCAGACCTACCCGATATGCACACAAAATTTCATACAAATCGGTTCAGCCGTTTCGGAGGAGATTGGTAACAAATACCGCAACATGAGAATTTTATATATTAGATAGTAGGGTTGGGGATATAGCTGCTTGGACAGTTATTGTCCTGTATTAACTATAAATATTGAATTTCGAACTGATGATTAATAAAATAAAATCCAAAAACATAGTAATTATGAATCCAATGCAATTTAACTTTTAATGTGGCGTGATTGCTCTAAACTAACTGTGATGAACACACATTTAAGTATTGAAAATTAAGTGTTAAATTTTTTATAAATATTCCGGTTGAATAGAATGTGCACATTATGTTTTCTTAAAATTTCTAATTTTCTGCCATACTCTCTTAATTTTTTCGTTCATAATAACCATCTCCTGACAATAATAAACACAACAACAAAAGAATTAGCGAAATCAGTCCAGCAGTCTATGTGTGATGCTGTGACCAAGGGAAATAGGGATTCATTTTTATATATATAGATACGCATGTATTTTTAATTTTTTAATTTTATGTATTAGTAACTATTTTAGTAAACATGTAAAGAGCTTATATGATATAGCCATCTACAAGGGCAATGGTTTGGTCAGCAACCTTAAGTTTTATCTGAATAGGTGGATGGGTCAGTATACTCCCTGCACACAGTTTGGCTGCATAATGGGGTCATATTCTGAATCAAATTCTGCTTCTATTTCTTGTAAACTTTTTATTATTCTATCATTTGGCATCAGGCAGACCATCTTATTAATATTATCAATGCAAAAGTTAGTGTTTGTTACAAAACAATTTGGCAACTGAAAGAAGTTTTATGAAAAATTGTGTGTAATTGTAAATCATAAAATAGAAGGTACTTTCATCATATAAATATGTTTAGAACCCAAGTGTGAATAATAATAATATTAATTGTTGCAGGTTGGTGACCTTATTATCACAAGAAACAAAAAAAATTGTTTACCTCAGAAAGTAAAGACCTTGTCTGAATGTTTAAATGCTTATCTAGGTCTACAGCCAAACACAATTGATGAAAAAGTAAGTACAATAATACTTTTTTTAACTAGCAATGCTCTTTTGTCATATCCAATATTACATTGAGTAATCTTGAATATTCATTTAAACTTAATTATGGTCTTCTAATTGCAATGCATTAATTGTTTCCAGCTTGATATTATCCAGTGCACAGAGCGTCCATTATCTTTGGCTATTAAGGATAGCCTTGCTAAGAACTTGGCATTCCTACACCGTCTTTCTGAGATGATCAATGATGAGATGCAACTGCCATTTATAAGGGGGGTTGAGTGCTTTGTGGAGAATCTTCGATCATGTGATGACTTCAAAGCTTGGGAACTTTGTGGCAAGCAAAATCAATTGCCTAAAGATTTCAAGTATGCAATTGAGTATTAGCATTTGGAATACATTCCATAAAGATGTAGAATTAGATATTTTCATGCACTAATTGATTGCATAATGGCTAGAAACAGTATTATAAAGTCAAAATTACTTGCAATGTTTCAATACCTAATGTTATAATCCATGTGCTTATGTTAGGAAATGTACTTAGTGAAACTTTCAAATTAAAAATAGTTTGTAATAGAATGTAATCATTATACTGGTATTGATAAAACTATACACAAGCTTAATTTTTACAGCTAAGTTTTAATATATCTGTGATCATACAATGCAAGATGTCTGAATAGCTTTTGATAAGCCTCATGTAATGGTGAATAACATTATTTTTGTATTTATGATGATGTCTAGGAGTATGGCTTCATAAAATCTTAATTCTATTGCTGAACTTAAGACCTTGTGTAAGATTATAATTATCATGTATGAAATAAATATTTCGTCATATCTTTTAGATAATACTAAGCTATTTATAATTCCTTAAAAATGTAAGATTGAGAATATTTTGTGAGAAGGTTTACAGAAATGGATTAAGCAAGATGGGCAGTGTAATATAGCTCTAAGAGTTCAATTTCTTTGAGAAGCCAGCTTTTGTGATGTTAAGAGCCATGCTTCATAATATACACTTAGTGCTTGAAATTATTTTCTATTATTTCATATCCTTTATAAATACAGTAAGTCAGTAAGTAAACATAAATATGTGTAAATACTTTTATTAAACTCATAGTAAACATACTCTTAAAACAGCAATTGACAACATGGTTGGTTTTATGAGGCCTCCCTTAAAAATAGATTGGGGTAAAAAGCTAGACCCTCAATGGATTCATCTCGACACGCAAGCCCAAGCCGCTCAGTTGTGTAAAGGCGCTCGCGTGCGAGCAGGATGGAAACATTTGCTACTTGAGATAGTTTCACTGGTGTTAGGTAACCATTTTCTTCAATCTGTTGAAGATAAAATAATTTATTACCAAATTATTCTAGTAAACCTTAAAACACACTGTTTCTTGGCACGAAAATGACTGAAAGTAGTTATTACTCCTTCTAAATACATTTAACTTGATGCCTCTTATTAATTTAAAAAGTAATATATTTACCAAATCACTAGTATTTTTCGCAACCTCTTCATCTCTATGACTATTCAATTGTAAAACGCAGGCTCCACTGGGGAATTTCCTAAGTGACATTGGTGCACCAATAGTTTGCAACAACCTGAAAATATAAAATTATGTAGTAAACATAGAAATAAATAACCACATCAAGATTAAATGAAATCGACTAGAATACCAACTTGCATGCATTCAACAGATCTTCTGGAGATATTAGTTCTAATCCTCTGGCTCTATTAACTCTGCACCATACATCAGCCAATGACATTATGCCTCCACATTCCTATAACGCACACAACCAAAATGAGATTATCAAGGAAGAATTAATGTACCAATATCAATACATATTTAAAAAAACTAATGACAATAGTCACAAATGTCTGTTTTTAGTTAGATCTTACTATAATTGGATTTAGATGCAACTTGGCACATATATGGAAAATGCCCTGGAATAACGTATAGGCTACTTTTTATCCCGGGATAAGTTGACATTCCTTGGAAACGCGGGTGAGACCGCGAGGCCACCTTTTAAAGTTTGCCTTGTTATTTTATTTATGACAATTTTAACATCAATTTAATAATTAGAGGTTGACTGCTGGCAATAAATTTGTTGTTGATTGTTTATAAATCATATTTATCTAAAATAACCTTAGAGTAATTCTAGCTAAGTGGTATATCCACATCCTGTAGTGGAATACTTCTAGATGATAAAATAGGTACTAACCATTAAGATAGCAACCATCATATCAGAAATCTGTTGCGACAGCCCCATATAATAATCAGAATCAGACCTAAAGGCATCTCTTGTTACTGGATCATCAATACCCAAACTCATGAGGTATGACTTAAATCTTACTGTATCATCTTCAGATATGTCACCCTGCTTATCCTGTAATTAATATATGTTTGTGGTTAGGTTTGTGTTTGATACTTATCTCACTATGATAAGTGATGAGACTGACAACAGTAATTGGTAAGCACCCCTAAGTCCAGAAGACTCAGCTGTGAAGTGGTGGTTCCCAACTGGGGACCATATCGATTTCTTCATTGTATGTGTAAAATGTTCATACCCACTAACGGCGAAAATTAATATGCAATCTATAGAAAATACATGGATTGATGAACCTTTTGACAGTAATTTTAATACACGTAATGTCAAAATTCTACTTCAATATGGCGATTTTAGATCTAGATGGTATATTAATTGGGGCTGTAAAAGTATGATCAATTTAAAAGGCAATTCTATGCCAGATTCAAGAACAATACTATACACAAAACATCAAGTACCTAATCAATTTTATTAGGTGAATAATCAATCATGGGATGTAATTTTGTCTTATTTATCAATTTTTCTTATAATTTTTTTACATTTAAGTTCAGTCAGCCTGAATTGAATTGCAATAAGGGTGATGGTAATGCCCAGTTGAGGAGTCATTCTTAGACATAACTAATAATATGCCATCATGGCCTTGTTCTTTAGAAGTAATGTGGTGCTTGCTACAGAAGCCCTCAGAAGGGAAGTCCCAATATTTTCTATTCCTATAGGCTATTGATTATTGTATAATAATAGATCGAGAATGTGCTATGTGCGTCTGAAGACAAAAGTAAAGACCTCAACTATATTAGCCCAATGCTGTTTCTACTGTGAGTATGTTTAAAAGTTCTCACTCATGAACTATACATGTCACTTTATAAATGTGAAGGCTTTGCAAATTCGTGATTCAATTCCCAAAACTTGATTTGCATGAGCATCCTGTTACATAATGACTAATGAGGCACATAATAGATGCAACTAACCATTTTTTTACCTTGTCCTTCTTAGACAAGTTATTATCCTTTTTGACAGGAATAAGATTTCCATGGCTACTATATTTCTATGATGGGCACTAATATTTGTACATAAATAAGTGCTTCAATTTTTATCAGTTCTAAGTATTCAAATAAAAACTAACTATACATACCCTAATTTTTGTTGAAATATTTTTGGATATGACAACCATTTCTTTGGCTTTCTCCATAAGCTTTGTTAGGTCTTTGAAAGCTACACTAATGCTCTCATCTGTAGCTCTGTGTTGTTCTTCTATACTTCTTTCAATTCCAACTATTCCGGAGCGGATTTTAGAATTGACAGGAGTCACCAATGGTTTTGGTGTGGAATTAGGACTTGAAGAACTAACAGGTGATGCTAATGGTGTAGTCCTCTCCCAGGCCTTTGCAGCTACTGCCTCATTAAGAGCCTTAAAGAATGCTGTATCAATACCGTCTTTAAATGAGAACTTAACATAATGAAATGGGCTTGCAACTGCTGGTCCAGGTCTTTTACCTGAAATAAAAACAAGAATGAATGAATTAATTAATTAAATAAATAATTTTGAATACCTAATAGCATGTAGTTATATTTATGTTCGAGGTCATGCCCAAAATTACTAAAAGTAGTAAAAATGGCACAAATGGGAGTTCAAAAATAAAATTTCTGTTATAAAAAAAAGAACTATTTGTAAGTGACATAGGCTATGTTTCAATCCCTAGATACATAGGATAATTAGAGAAATTAATCAAATAAATAAAATTTCATAGTATGTACCTGGTAATGCAGGCCCAAGATGTAGCATTATTCTCTTAGGTCCACCAAGACCAAATACACCACCACTTTCTTCTTCCGTACAAAAGATATAGTACAAATGAAGGGATAAGCATACTAGCCCCTTTGGAATATCACCAGGTTTACCCCATAAAATTCGGTGAGTAGTTAGCACCACTTCGCCATCTGTAAATTGGGTCTAAAATATTTGATTAAATACATGTCATACGTGACAAAAGTAATCGCAACGTTTTAATTTAATTTTATTTTAAAATTGAATACCTTATCCTCGCCATCATATATCTTTACATTTTTATCTCGTTTTAAATAAGTTTCACCATCAAACAACCGAGCTTCAATATATTCAAACCTATCCATTCTAACTATATAAAATAATCACGGCGTTTTATTGAATTCTATTTATTTTTAAGTATTATGGATATTATTATGATCTTTGATCATAACACTTGAACGTACGTCAAACTATGATTATGATGATAGATGTCAATATTTACATGACGAGTCGAGCTGTAATTAATCGACTAATTGCTTCCTTTTATTTTTTATTTCCTAAGGGTGAGATTGGTGGTGAATCTTATTCAAACCAATCAGGGTTGAAGGATAGTACTTTTAAAATGTTCTATTTAGTTGCGGCCAAATTTTGAAAATTCTATTCTATCTGACCATTATAGAGTATAGACATGGCAACACCGTACGGACATAACCTCTAATTTTTTTACTTTTACTCTGAAAAAGTGGCTGACTGAATGGCATTTTATTGCTAGCACAGCAATAGCATTTCTATTAGCTACGCTACGTGAACTAAAATGAAAGGAACAAAAACGAGAGACTAGCCTGTAATTAATTATTTCTAGAGTACTTTTACTTGTAGTACATTTCGGAAGCGGATTACACTTGCTGATTTGAGCTTAGTTCCATTTACAATAAAATTATGGCAGAATCTCAAGATTCAATTCTTTCAAAAATCCAAGAACAGGGTGATCTTGTAAGGAAACTGAAAGCTGCAAAGGAATCAAATGAAAAGGTAAATCTATTGCGTAGCACCCTCATCTTAACAGCATCTAGAATTCTCATTAAATTGCCTAGAACTAGATTTATGAATTTAATATTGCATCATGCTTCAATCAGGATTTGAATTTTGTAGGGAAAGGGGACCGGCGGGCAATATAATTTAGAAGAAATTGATAAATATTTGTATCAGTACAGTTACATTGGCGGATATATGCCTAGTAAATGTGATGTAGAGATGACCAAAGTCTTAAATAATGTTGATTTTAAAAGATACAAATTTATTAAGAGGTGGTGGTACCATATGCGGAGTTTCAATGAGTCTGAAATATCATTATTCCCTGTAACTCCACTACCAAATCTTATTAAGGCTAAAGGCAGTACAACACCTATTGATGAACAGGTTTGTGAGATAGTCATGTGTCCACAATTCAAGTTTTAGTATACTTATTTATACTACCTACTTTCTTTTTTTGTAAATAAGTAAGCACCAGTAAACAATAGTTTGGTACACCTCTATAATTGTACTGTTTTGGGCCTAGAACCTCCCCATATGGTTGTTTCGTCACCACAAAATCTAATTAAACCAAGAAAATATCATTTTGTGATGTCTATAAGGCTTTACTCTTGTACCCATAAATGAACCAGTGTGTTTTTCTTTTCCGGTCATAAAGTTTTGAAAAGCTGTGGTGACGAGATATCATATTGGTTTTATTGTAAGAGAATAAAATAAATGAAGCATGTCGTACAAATTGATGAAGTTGGTAAAAAATCATGCTAAAGTGGTAACATTACCCAATGTTTTCAATGGCAGTTTCACAAAAAACATTGCAACATCATCTTGCTGCAAGGTATTGGAAAGCTATTTTAATGATATTACATTATAAAAGTAATGTTAATTAAAATAGGTTGTTATAGGACTTAATAAATGTTTTATATGTTGGTCCATACCAACCACTATTGGCTAGATACTGCATTGCCAGTACACCATTGATTTCGGATGAAAAAAAACCTGTTAAAGTCAAGCTTGTATTGTCTATGTTTACCTAATTTTATCCAAAAGTCTGATCTTAATTACTGACTAATATATTATATATGGCACATTTAGATTTCCTGCATCTGTATAATTGTAAAGATACAATTAGTATAGTTGATAGAACATATATATAGCTAAATCACCCTTAAAACTGCACATCATCATTATATCTTGTTTGTGTAGCATGCACATGTACAAATAAGCATGCTTTGACTTCACTTTAGTAAGAAATTTAGATGCAAGCTGTCTGATTTATGCTTTGTAAAGTTGATGTATTATGTTTTGTTGCTTATAATTATAATATTTATTAATTTATTTATTTCTCATCACAAAATGTAAGGAGTGATTTGTTTCTTTTATTACACAAATAAATGATTGTATGGTATTATTATTTCAGATTAAAGAAGAAGTAGCTAAGCTATTGGCACTTAAAGCTCAATTGGTCCCAGAAGATGCAGCTCCTCAAAAGTTCACTCTCAAAACAGCTAAAGGCACCCGTGATTATAATCCTCAACAGATGTCAATAAGAAATAATGTTTTGCAGAAAATTATTGCTGTTTTCAAGAGACATGGAGCTGAGTGTATTGATACACCTGTTTTTGAATTGAAGGTTATTGAATGCACTGCATATTATTTTATCAGCATAATATTGACATGAATGCTGTGGCCTGGTGCTAAAAGAACCAAAGTATGTTTTTGTATGAAACGAGATTGTAATGCCAGTTTATTGTAAAAGTATGATATATAAAACATAAATCAAATAAAAGTAAAATACTTTTGCCATACTACAATATAACACCTAAATACTAACTATGTACGCTGATTCATTGTTATAACGCTCATTACTGAAAATAATGATTATTCATATTGGCCCTATTAGCACCAGGGCACAGAATGATTGTTTGCAAATGTAATTTTTATTATAATTACTCTGAGGTTACTTATATATTTCAACTTTAAATTCCAGGAAGTTCTAACAGGTAAATATGGAGAAGATTCAAAGTTGATTTATGATTTGAAAGACCAGGGCGGTGAAATTTTGTCACTGAGGTATGACTTGACAGTGCCTTTGGCTAGATACTTGGCAATGAACAAAATAAATACATTGAAACGTTACCACATTGCCAAGGTTTACAGAAGGGACAATCCGGCTATGACAAGGGGAAGATACAGGGAGTTTTATCAATGTGTAAGTTAATTGAACTCATCTGTGCAATAACTCAATTTCAGGGCTGCTTACATTTTGGTCAAGTAGCATACTGAATGATTGATCAGGTTGTTACATAAAAGAATGCAAGGTTTCATTCTTCTTACAGGATTTTGATATAGCGGGTCAGTTTGACATGATGGTACCTGATGCGGAGTGTCTTAAGGTTGTGACAGAAATATTGGATTCCCTGAATATTGGCAATTATGTACTGAAGGTGAATCACAGGCGACTACTTGATGGCATGTTTGAGGCTTGTGGAGTTCCAGCTGACAAGTTTAGAACCACTTGCTCTACAGTTGACAAGTTAGATAAGGTAAGAGTTTCTAGTGACCGGTAATCAGGTAAAAGCCATCTGAAACTAACACCTAGTCAATCCTACTAATATTATAAAGGCGATAGTTTGTATCTATAAATGTTTGTTACTCTTTCACGCAAAAACTAGCAAACGGAACTTGGAAACATGGCACATAGATGGGCCGTACCCTAGAATAATATATAGGGTACTTTTAATTCCGGGAAAAACAAAAATCGTTTCGAAATAAAATAAATAATTGTAACTGTTTAAAATATGTGGCAATGACATAAAAGTTTCACCTCCGAAAAGATTAAAGCTTTTCTAGAATTATGTATTTCTATCCCAAAAACATAACTTAACTACAATTTTACTACAAAATTCGTCAAAATTTCAATTATATTTATTTCAGTCACCATGGGAAGAAGTGAGAACAGAAATGATAAATGAAAAAGGTGTATCTCCTGATGCTGCTGATAGGATTGGTGAATACGTGCGTTTGAACGGTGGTACAGAGCTGGCTGATAAACTACTTCAAGACGAGAAATTATCTAAAACTAAAGCGGCTGTTGAAGGTCTTGAGGGCATCAAGGTTTTGTTGGAATACTGTGAACTATTTGGAATTAAGGACAAGATACTTTTCGATCTAAGCTTAGCAAGAGGCTTAGATTATTACACCGGAGTTATTTACGAAGCTGTGCTGACACGTAAGTATTTAGATCAGAACAATTACAGTTCACCTCTATTTTAAAAAAAAGTGAAAGGACTTTGTCGATGTTGTGACGTAGCAACCGTTCACTTTTCTTTGCCAGGGTCAAGTACGTAGATCGCTCTTAAACTGTCGCGAACTATTTTATGTTTTTTTTTTTATAAATCTGTGTGGTAAAGAGTACTAAAGCACCAGTAATTTTATTTAAAATAACATATCAACAGTGATATGACAATAGTATCAGTATTCTAGATTATTTAGTGCAAAGCGTACCGAAGATTCTATTTCTGTTTTGTTCATCAAAAATCATAAATCTATATATATAAAAATGAATCCCTATTTCCCTTGGTCACGGCATCACGCATGGACGGCTGGACCGATTTCGCTAATTCTTTTTTTGTTGTGTTTGTTATTGTCAGGAGAAGGTTCTTATGAATGAAAAAAATAAGGAAAGTTGCGTGGAAAATTACCATATTAACTTAATCTTATGGTGTTTGACATAAATGTCAGTCGTTTGACAATATCGTTTAAAACAGAGGCATGGGTCAGAATTATATTGATAAAATAATTAATTTATAATAACTTAGTGCACATTTCACGGTTGATTCAATCGGAAGATTCGAATTCAATATTCATATTTAAGACAGGACAACGTCTGTCGGGTCAGCTAGTATGTGATAAAGATCAACTAATAAAAAGTAAAATTAGTTGAATGCTATTCGAATTAGTTGGGACTGTTACAAATATAATGAGCTTTATTTCTTTCAGAGCCAATTAAAATCGGCAGCGAGGATCAAACCGTTGGGTCTATAGCTGGTGGTGGCAGATACGACAACCTTGTGGGAATGTTCGATTCAAAGAACAAACAGGTGAATAACTCGAATAATTGTCGTGCACTGAATGCACAGTACGGCCTACTGATTTATTCAATCGATAGTAGTTTCGATTCTAAAAATACCTCGGTACCCTTTTTACATATTCGAACGAACGAGGCCTAATTGTCTTTACTACTCAGCTAACAGATAATTATAATTATATGTCAATTGAATTCTATAAAGCATAATTCTTGACTCCAGGTACCATGCGTAGGTGTCAGTATCGGCGTGGAGCGTATATTCTCAGTGTTAGAAGCTAAGTTGGCCGCGGGCGAGTTGCGCGTACGCACCAATGAAGTGGACGTCTATGTTGCGTCAGCGCAGAAGAACTTCCTCGAGTCTAGATTGACGATCTGCTCTGAACTTTGGAACGCTGGAATCAAGGTTCAAATTTTATTTTACTTATTGTATATAATTAGATGTTTTTATACCATTTAATATATTTTAAACTATAGCTGCATTAATAATGCTCTTAAAGGATGATATGAATTCATACATAACTTAGGCCTTTCCTTATACTAAACGGAATCCCCCAAAACATCCAAATAATATAATAAAACAAAAAAAAACACGTATAATGGAGCACCCATTTTACTTCTTGAAGATTATCCAACAAAGTTTTAACAAAACCTATAAGTAAAGCGATTCAAGTTAGAGAATGCTGTAGTAAAAGCCTGCAACTGGCTTTTAAGTGCAGTTTCTATCCTATGATGGGTATGCTAAGTTATGCTTAGTTTTTTTTAATTCACAACAAACTTATAAAACATATTCTTCCAGACCGAGCACTCATACAAAAAGAACCCGAAAATGCTGACTCAACTTCAACACTGCGAGGATAATGGCATTCCATTGGCCGTTGTTTTGGGCGAGTCTGAGATGAAACGAGGTGTGGTTAAAGTCAGGGATATAACTTCGCGGCAAGAAGACGAGGTCCCGAGGGAGAAACTTGTTGAAGAGCTCAAGAATAGAATAGCTGCGTTAAGCGTGCGAGAGATGAATGGATCAGTGTAGCGAGATTTTGAATTAAGAATTATATATTTTTTGTATACGACATTTTTGATGATTTGACCGCCATTTTGTTAATTGATTTAATTCGTAACCGCGATAATTTATTTATAGTTATACCTCCTCTGCCTCGTCATAACTACACATGACACATGATTGCCTTAAGCAAGATCAAAATACATTAAATGAATATCTAAGAGAAGAGTTATTTGGTATTCAAAATTGAAAATCTGTCAAACAGCTTTTTGAGTATGCTGGTTATGAGTTACACAGTGACTATAAAAATACATGCTTTCTTCATCAATCTATTTCTATCTAAAATAAAAAAATTGAAATAATATTGGCCTTAAAATCAACAAGGCGGTCAAACGTTGAAAATGGAAAAGTACTTATAATAATTCATTCAGTGAAAATTACAGAATACTGTCATAAATTTGGTAGTTTTTATACAAAGCATTTTGTGATAAATGACAAAAAAGTATTAACGGATCCGAATGCGTTAGCATTTTAAACTAAACTAACGTAGATTTGAATACCCATAAAATGAGCGTGACTCAAAGTCAATGCATTTTTGTTTAATACTTTTATTATGTTATACCTCATGTAAACTGTTTGAAATAATATTTGTTTAGTAATTTATTTTAGATTCGTCTTCTCTTCAAAAGAACCTGCATAAATTGTTTGTATATTGTGTGGATTAATTACAATAAAAATATTTGTAGAAAATGAATTTCGGTTTTATTCAATTACTTATGTATTTTATTATTATTGTTTATAATTTAAGCCGTTATAGTTGACAGACCGTGTAGCAATAATCGACTTTATCCTATTTAAATAGAGCTGTTAATAGTACTACTCAACTCTATCAACCAATACGGTTAGAGGAGATGCTAGATTTATGTAACTATTTCTTATAAGTTATATAGGAAGTGACACTACAACCTGTTTCGACGTTTAAAGTAATACTATTAATTAACAACAAACAATTCTTACATCCAGGTAATGAATATGGAAACAATCAAAACAAATATTGAGAAAATGCAAAAGCAAGAGTAATTGAGTTGAAAAAATATATATTGAACCGGGAGAAATTTAAGCTTTAAAATATATTTTTTTTGCAAAAAAGTTAATCAGCGAAGAATATTTCTGATATAAATGTGAAAATTATCATCAATGGCAATTATTTTGAGCATAAATAATAAATTAATATCCTGGGACATTCCTTACACACAGCCCTCTGATTCCATACTGAGCAGATCTTGTACTATGAAAACCAGTTAACTGATAAAATGCATATACATTTTTTTTAAACTTAGGTAGGTAAGTGATTATATAGATATTTACATCCAGAACAAACTGATGTTTAAACGCAAAAATGATTGTCCTGGGTGGGAATCGAATCCACGACCTGCGGCGTGGCAGTCAAGGTCTCAGAGCTCAAAGCCAACTGGCCCGTCAAAGGTTATCGTTTATTGTTTATGAGCTGCGTTTATCATAATTATTAACTAATTGCTATGGCGCCTTTGTTACTAAGCATGGTTCCGGCTTACCTGCACGCTTCCCCCTTGCTACGCCTCTATTCAGTTTTCTGTTCTGCTTGTATTGACCCTGTAACATATTAATACTTCAACTCGAAAATCGGAACTTAAACTAGCCTCTTTTTTATGTTATGTTGGTCGACTAACAGACAGACGGTCCGTGTGATGGTAAGTGGTCACCGCCGCCTATGGACATTTGCAACACCAGAGACATTGTCAATGCGTTCATCACAATCCACCCTGAGACGTTAAAATGGTAAGTCTCATGCGCCCGTAATTTCACCGACCCTCTTTCTAACCGAAACACAGTATTACAAGTGCATTACGGCTTCCCTGTGGAAATGGATAAGGAAGTAAAGAACTACCAGTATCTACTTTCCTAGACGAACTCTGCACTAAGAGCTCTCCTACTTCTAAAGGCTATCTAACGTGAAAAAAAACTAAACAATTCTTTAGATTGCCGCATTAGTAATAATTCCAGGAGTTTCCAACGTGATTTATTACACCCATATAGATACGTACCGGTAGCGAATTCTGTGACGGATGTTTTATTGTGTTATTTCTGGTGGCTCTATTTAATTCTATTGTGATAATTCAATGATTGGATCATACTGATTAATGATGAACTTTCCAACAAAGTACTTATCGAAAGCTCAAAAAAGGTAGTAGGTCCTACTAAGTACCACTTTTACACCTCAAAAATGTCCAAGGGACATGAAGACATTATGACTTTTACATCTGTTTTTCAGTACAATCTTAATCCAACGGCTCTTACCGTTAAACGGGTAGACAGTTTCAGTTGGAGGACCTGTAAATCGTCCAAGAAAAACGAAGTGTGTTAAATATGATTCATTGACCTTGTAGTCAATGTCCCCGAGTCGGTTATATTGACCTCGATCAGTTTGTCCTACAACGTGTCCGCGTGCTTCTAGTTCAATAATGTCATGTCATGGACACGCCGGTCGCAGTCTGTTCGGCTCATTGTTCCCACCACAGCTTCTGTGGTTCCTGTCATTGTGCCCTAATTCGGCGTGAAGTCCACCACGATTTTCATCGATATAAAACTATTTACACAATGGGACTCCCGCCTATTATACATCTTAACGTTTTGTCGACAACATCTCTCGTGTCTCCGCGATATATTTGTGTGATGAAATGATTCCGCGATATAAATTACACTTTGGTTTATTTCTCTGTGTAATCCTTTTTACGTCTGGAATCAGTGCATCGGCTATAAAAGAAGCATTAGAAGAACATTTAAAGGATGTTGCACACAATGAAGGAGCGGAATCCATCAAACACGATAAGCACAAGGGTGAAAAAGTGCATCAAGTGGAGAGCCAAATAGATGATAGTCATAAAAATCAGTTCTCCAAAGCCAACGATGAAGCGAAATATTTGAAGAAAGAACATGATACTAAAGCTTCATCGGATAGTGATGCCTACAAAGGATATAATTCAAAGCAAGATAAAGCCGAAGATAGCGAGGCGACTGGATTTAAGAGAGGACATAAAAAAGGACATCATAACCAAGGTTTCCAAAACTCTTATCACAAAGACGAATCCTCCAATAAGAGTACCTTCTTCGACGATTTTAATGATGAAGGAGATCAAGCAGCATACAAGAGTAGATTGAACAATCATGACAACCAAGGTGGTAGAAGTTATCAGGGATCACACAACAACGGGCAAGAGTATGTTCGTGACAATTACCACGGCGGTGGCTATAATCGTTACGGTGATACTGCAAATAAACATCAAGGACACCAGGATCATGGCAGGAAATATTACTTGGATGACACTCTAAATTACAACAAGCAACGTAATGGTCAAAATGCTTATAATAGAGATAAAATTCATAACCGATATGAGTATCGGGCACCGGAAGTTCATCACGAACCAGGGTGGGATTGGCAGAAATGGGACGATGGCAGACGAGGTTGGGAACGTCCTGCCACTGGTTGGGAACCCCCTGCCAGTGGTTGGGAACGCCCAGCTACTGGTTGGGAACGCCCAGCCACTGGTTGGGAAAGAGATTCTGGATGGGAAAGAGAACCAGGATGGGAGAAAGACTACGGTGGTCCTGGCTACTACGATGATCGTGGAATACGTCACGACGGAGGTTACGGTTACGGCCCCAACCACGGTTACGGTTATGGCTATGGTGAGTCTCGAGCAGCTCCCGTAGCTCATATGCCGAAAAGTTTACCCGTAGACATTCCTAAAAATGCACCAGTTGTTGCACATAGGAAACAGACGATAACTATTTACGAAGATCCGAGATATAACGGCAAAGATAATGGACAATTGAGACGAGAGGAAGGAGACTATCTACAGCTAGACTTTAAGCCGAGTAACCATCGGTATGCAAGTTATGATGACACTTATTACAATGCCCCAACGAGAGAAGGAGCTGTTGAAGCAAGTAAAATTAATAGACTAGTTTATAATTATAAACGGCAGTGATGAAACTGTTCCGAAAGCAACATTCAACAAAAAATAGACATGCTTTCTAGAGATACTCATTAAATAGCAGATTGATATAAGTTAATAACTATTGTAGGAATGCGATTGGAGTCATTAACGAATTTGACTTTTGGGAATGGTGATGGGTAATATTAAGATTTATTTATTTTTGAACAATGATTTACGACGAGAATGTAAATAAAACCATAAGAACCTAAAATGCATGAATTTTTCCATAGATTTCATATCTGAATGTCGGGAATTCAGATTATTTGATATTAAACGGACCTCCCCCACTCACGGATATTGCATATTTACCGATTTGCATCGAGGCGTAACAAGTCAAACAGGTAGGCCCTTTGAAGGGATGTTTCCTTGGAGCAGTTGCTATGGATATACAGACGGTCAGTTGGGTCGGACGGTGTAGTTCAATATGGAACATATGCTACAGTTGAGTGACTCGGGCTTTGGACCGTGACTGCGTCGCCGCCGGGAGCGTGAAAATTTCAGTGTCATTGATCCAGGACAAAAAACTTCTACCTTAACTCTGCATAGTATTATCTCCAACGTGCATGGTTGTTAAATTATTAGATAGTTAACCAATGTTAGAGTCATAAAATAATTATTTAAATACCAAGTCCTTGTTGACTTTTCGACAATATTTGACTTACGGTACCTACCTACATACATTGGGCTCGCAGCTGCGTGAACTCTTGGAATTTTGACAAAACTCCTGGGTGTCTTTGACGATAATTCCAGCCAAGTTCCTGAATTGAGTCGCTTTATTACCCTTTCCGCTTTAATTAAAAGACATCGTTATTGAGGCACTACCCACTCGTAGATATTTTTCAGTGCTTTTATTTGTAATTTAAATTTCGCAACCCTTCGTTGCGGTGTGCTTTAGGGGGATAAACTAATTTAAACGTTAAGCTCCCGACAAAGTCTCGTTTATAATATGTATGGTCTGGGCAACATTTTAAAATTGGATTAGGCTAGCATACATTATGTCGCGATGTACATCGTAAAGTGCATCTATTTTCCATTTTTTCTATAAACTTACTGCCTACTATGCCTGAACAATATTTTAAATATCCATTATAGGCAAATTTATAAAACGAGAAACATACAAATTAGGCTAACGCATAAAAATCCCATCAATTAAACATAATATTTTAATTTTTATTTATTTATCTATAATTCACGCAAGTTTGAGATTCTCAGATATCTAGAATAGAACTACCAACAGCAATCACCGAGGTACAGTAAGTAATCGTTACTATTACGAAGTACCCAAATGAATTTAAAGAATCTAAAGGTAAGTATCATAGAATATATATCAGAATGTTAAATACACAGGGACAATATGCATATTACCAGCCAATCTGCAATGTTAAAAATATTCAAGCACTTTATTTGCTTTGGGAACAAGAGCGAATAGTCTCTGTAGTTAGTTTTTAACTCGGGTGCTGACTTAATTAAGAAGTGTTGTTCAAAGGCTTTTTTAACTACAAATTGGAATGGAGAGGCTTGGTTATTTTACCGTCATTGGAATATTAATTTCAATTAAAAAGTGTAACAAAGATGTTTTATCTTTTATTTTGTATGTATTGTTAAAAAAATATAACTATGGTAGGCAGATAGTAACCCAGATAACTAATGTAGGATTTCTTTTGATGCTGCTATTTTCATAAGACACCTTTACCTTAAGATGCTCTGTAAAATCATCATTTTCTCTGCCTCGATTCTCAAACAACTATTAAAATCCAGCGGAAAAGTCTGAAAGCAAAACTCTCAACAGTCGTAGACTCACATAATCACCTCGGAGCCAACTAATCACCGTGCCCTCTTTTTATTGCACTTGCTAACGACTTATCTTAGTGCACTAAAGCAATTTCAAAATGGTACCCGAATAACACGCCAATAATCGTTAGCAGCGATTGGAAAACAAAACTGTGATTATACGACATTATTGAGCATGTTCTGTCCCCTTTCTTCTTGTTTAAAATGTGATTTTGTTTCATTCGTCTCCAGAGGGGATGGACGAGATAGAGTGACATTACTTTAACGAACTTCCGATAGCCCATGCCAGGCAGAAAAGGTTCGAATAAGACATTTCTAGCAGGATTAGATTTAAATAAGAGTTGGATTTTCTACCTTATGCTAAAAACATTTTATTCATTAGTAAGAATGAATGCATTAAGGTCAAATTTCATGTGGTCAGGTAATGTCGCGCCTGTAAGTCAGGTTAAGAGCTTCGTGTTCAATAAAATCACACTCTCAATAATTTATTGGTCTAAATCCTGTACATAAGTAGTGACAGTAATTTTGGTTACAGTAAATTTAATACATTACTTTCTAAGCACTTGCCTCAGTAAAGTTATCATCTTGCAGAAACAATGGAGTCCGCACAAATCCTACTCCGTTATCTCCGACTGTTTATTGTCTGAAGTTGGTTGGATGGCCGTTTTGTAGCTGATTCCCTAACAACTCGGTTTGGATGAGCAAGTTAGTCGGGTCTTACGTGATGTCCTTTACAGATGACGACACGACACGATTTTAAAATACAGAAATGACTAATCTAATGCTTTATACCGAGATGTTTTTAACAAAAACATGTAGAAGCCAATTTTCTTTATATTTGACTCATAAATTTTTTGCACTATGTGAAGCAAGGTGATTTTTGGTTTGACGCGAACCATAGTGGCAATGTTTTATTTTTAGAAGAGTTCTTTAGTGCCAGAGTTCGTACAGGTAAGTACTACCACCATTTCCTCCTTGAAGCAATAGCACTCTTATATTAGGTGCTGTGCTTTGGTTAGAAAGGTAAGGGGCCGGTAAAATTACAGACATATGAGACTTAACACGTGTCAGGGTCGACAGCTCATTGGCGATGCCAGTGGTGTTGCTAATATCCATATGAGCTGGTGACCACTTACCATCAGATGAACCTTCTGCCCCTATTAGATATAAAAAAGAAAGGGCTATGGAAGAATTGTTTAGATTTAGGGGCTGTGTGACTAGAAACGGCTTCCAAAACTCCCTACCAGCCTGAAACCTGAAAGGCTTTCGCCAACTTAGCTTTAACTTTTACAATAAAAAAGATATCAGAAGAAGTGCTGGTTAAAAAAAACGCTGACATATCGTATAATGTAATGAAACATTTCAAAGGGGTACTCATTCACTTGTGACGAATCCATTGCCTGTAGCTAACTAATTGCTATAAAATGAACCGCTCCCGCGGGAGTTTTCCGCCCCGATTTTGTTTTAATCGAAAATTTCTCCATACAGCCCCACTCAAGAAATGAATTGTCACAGTTCTCAATATCGAAAGTTACCTTTCTTTGTAAAATACTTTTTTTTGTAAGAAATTATATGGTTTCCAGTTGTCTTGAGGAGTGAAAAGAAATGGCAATGACTCTTTAAAGAGTTGAAAGAAAACGAAATGAGAAGGTTACATTGTAGGGACTAATATGGTTTCCTTTTGTATGAAGTCTCGTTACATTTTTTTGGAAATTTTCACTTTTATAAGTTGATACTTCTTCATAGTATTAATACTTAGACCAAAAATATAATGAGGATTCTCCTAAGTAAGTAAGATCACCTAAGTATTCAATTTATTAGTCATTCATCTAACTTAACCTGAAAAGCAACATGGTTAAAATAATTTTAACTATTATCAACCGTAAATGTATCCGCTCATAACTTATTGGAGCTTTGTTGTACAGCGTGTTTGCGTACACGGGCTCGCAATATGTTCCACAAACAGCCTTCAGGTAAGTTATGGCGGCTCTTGTGTGCAGTTTTGCTTATTAACGAGACCAACATGGCGGACGTTTGATAAGATTTCGGTTTGTCTTGGCATTCGTGCCTCAAGGCGGCCTCCGGGCATTTGGAGTTCAGGCCGCCGTGCTGTGGTGTGGGTATACGACAATTTACCACGACGATGTGACGTGTGCTCTACTTCATTATATTTGACTATGCTTGCTTCTAAAGCATACCATATTAATTAAAGATATAGGTCATTCTTGATGGTAACATTTTTTTTATAGTACATTTTTAGTTTAAAAAATAACGGGCATCATCGTTCATTATTCTTATGTGATAACTACCTACTTATATAGCTATGGCCCATTTTTATAAATCGTGTCACTTTGACATGAACTGAGAACTCGTTTTCTTTTATATTTACATTAACGGTTTTGTACTGTGTCACTTTGACATGATCAGAGCTCTTTTTTTCTTTTGAACTTCATTTTAATTTGCCCCAGATCCCCACTTTTGCTACAAATAATTTACGAAGTACCTTTTTACAACATTCCCCGGCTTCAACATGGTTCGTTTGTTCATACATTGACAATTTATTTCACTATATTATTATATTCTTTATTTTTTATATTATTATTTTATTATTGATCTTTATCATTTTATTATAATTACCATGTCCATTCATACCCTCTTAGAGATTTTTACAATTCCCATCATAGTGTCCTCAGCCTTCATTCAAGTTTTGCCTCGATGTATTTATGTAGAGCACAATCCACAGTGTTTGACTAAGATATTTCCTTGCACCGTGTTATTCGCGCACACGGCGCATAGCGGTGAGCTCGACACAAATCGCCCGACTGCCTCAGATAGTTTCGCCGTGATGTGTGCCCGAATTATAAATATTTCTATCAAATTAAACTACTTATTAAATAACTATTTACGTTTTCCACATTAAAATTACGCATTACCTAGACCAGTGTTTATAATCTGTCTTTTGGGGACCAGGGCCGTCTTTGAACTATTGGAGGCCCTGTGCACTATCATATACTAGGGCCCCTAAGACTATGAGAGCACTAAGAGCGCGACACACCGATCCGATCTGACGACACGATACAGATTGCATACATTCTGTGTATCTTCTGGCCGTCCAACGGCTTCCATTCCTTCCATTACATCGGTTATCGTTTGGTATTGTGACAAGAACTAGGGGGCCCCATGGATTGCGGGGCCCTGGGCACTTGCCCAGAGTGCCCTATGGAAGAGAAGGCCCTGTTGGGGACCCCAGGGAGTCGTCATTGTCGCTGCTGCAATCCAGGTAGGTAAAATGTACCGAGTGAGGTGTTGGCCTTACAAAGAATATATCACAGCCATTGCATAGCGTACTTCTTTTACTAAAATAAAAATCACTAATATCAATATTATCAGTAACTTTAAATTTGACTTTCATAAGTGCTCTCCGAGGGCCTAAACTGAATAAATGGTTTTGAATTTTGAATAGACAATAATAAGAATACACTGTCCTTGAAACCTTTGAATTGTTTCATTACTATCCATGTATGCATTCCACCAAATAATTTACTTATAAGTAGCAGGATTGCGTCCATTTTACGTTGATGATGTTCTAATGAGAAGTTAAACAGAATAAATAATAATAATAATAATAATTTTGAATAGACAATAATAAGAATACACTGTCCTTGAAACCTTTTAATTGTTTCATTACTATCCATGTATGCATTCCACCAAATAATTTACTTATAAGTAGCAGGATTGCGTCCATTTTACGTTGATGATGTTCTAATGAGAAGTTAAACAGAATAAATAATAATAATAATTTTGAATAGACAATAATAAGAATACACTGTCCTTGAAACCTTTGAATTGTTTCATTACTATCCATGTATGCATTCCACCAAATAATTTACTTATAAGTAGCAGGATTGCGTCCATTTTACGTTGATGATGTTCTAATGAGAAGTTAAACAGAATAAATCAGAAATTTAACAAAACTCTTTAGTCCTGCATTTTAAATAACCCTTAAGCCCTATAAGAATACGAAGCAACAACAACATAACAAATACTTAACTGCATAAACAGTGTTGAGGAGCTCGGCTCGGTAGGCTTAGCCGCGCCATGTTATCTCTACAAAGTTTGGAATTTGCAAACGCCTCGGGCTCTACAAAATATGAGCCGAGACTTTATTTTGCTGCTTGACAATGAGATACTGACTCGCATTTCGGGGATAAGTGATCAAAACTCACATTAAAAGAATTAAGTGGCGGGTAGTTAGCAGCAAATTTTTATATCGTATACCAACTTCAGTTACTTCATTCTTTATATTCGCCAATGTTTAATACTTAAGTTACTAGGAAATACTTATTTAAGAGTAATACATATAATGCTTAGAATAAGATTCATAAGATGCTGTTGCACCTCTCTCGTGAATAAGTTTTAAGAACATTACATAGGTCGACTAAGAAGCAGTCCACCTGACAAGTAACTTACTCGTCCACTCTGTTCACCGCCTATAGAGATTTGCTACAGCAGGAGCATCGCCAATGCGTTGCCATCCCTGAGTCATAAAGTTGTTAAGTCTTACGTGGCTGAAATTTCAGTTAAATTTTCAATTCGAATTCAATAATAATAGAAAGCTAGTAGAAGCATACTTACCCCATTTAAAACTGTAGCCATAAAGAGATTTTGGAGTCGTTCTGATCTATTGCAGTCTCTCATTTTACTCTACAAATATCAACAGAAGAACAAGTAAACTGAATGGAGACAGATAGATCTCTATCAACAAGGATTAGGGACGCCGATTTGTCTGATCTAATCTATACCAAACTGTTTGTTTAGCAAAAATTGTTTGGACAGTTTATCTTGAGTGAATACTTTAGTAGGTAATATATCTTATTAAAGACCCTTATTCAGGTAATACAAACTGCGAGCCGCTTCACGGAGGCCTCGGAGAGCTTACCTCTCACGTGATTAGTAGAATTAGCATAGTTAGCGAAAGAAAGTCTATAGACTTTATAGTCGAGCCCCAGAGGATCGATTCTGTAAGGAAAATTACACTACCTATGGATGTTTCTTCGCGGCCACCGTGCTCTGTCTCTTTTGCTAACTATGCTAATACTACTAATCACGTGAGAGATAATCTTTCCGAGGCCTCCGTGAAGCGGTTCGCTGATGAAGTTTGTATTAGCTGAATCAGGGGGCAGTTCTTGAGTTCATACAAAATTAAATTACTCATTAAAAATATGTTTACAGTGACAGTTATTCTCACTTTATATATTTAGACAGAACCAGCCCTGTTCAGTGGGACACGGAGTAATAACAACTGAGTAGGTCCATAAATATTGTTTAAAATGTCGTGTCGCATGTCTGCGTGACTTCAACAAATAACATACCTGAAATACTGCCGAAAATTTTAATACCACCGCACCGCGCCACAATTAAATTAATTACATCATAATATCACCATCTAAAATTAAATTTTCCCTTTGCAGTTTAAAAGATATCAAGTTGAACATCGAATAAATGCGGCCATTTCTCATTTTAACCGAAGCAAAACTTAATAACCCTACTGGAAACGCAATAATTACTAACGCTCAGTGCGAGATTCGGGAGGGAAATAAATGAGAGCCATTAAGAGACTCGCGTTTAGATATTTCATCCCCCTTAAAGAAGACGTTAGCGGGGGCAACGGTACGGCACCGATGTGGATTGTTCCCACGCGTTGCACCAAAGAAAAACTAAATAAGGACCTTATTTTCCATAGATGACTTGCCTACTAGCGCCTTAGAATAAACAAATATGGCTTGCCTACTAGCGAAACCTTAGAACAAATACATTATACAAATCTGTACTTAAAATACAAAACTTCTAATTGAAGTGGTGACTAATAAGTATGAGTCATTGTTTAATTACCACACATTTTATTATATTTATCCTGATATTATGTACCTGAAATTCGTCTTACTTAATAATACCTCATAAAAATTATAGTTCTTTTACTATTCATGTACCATTTCGTCAAATAATAATAATTAAAAGAAAAAAAGTTCAACCTACTGATAAAAAACTGGCCATATGTGACAAATTAAAACTAAAGTTTATTATTAATGACTGCCTGTTCCCGGGAAGCTTTTCTATGCGACTTTTTTTGTTAGGAACCTTCGGTGTACCTAGAATTATTCTTAAGAATTACATAATTTTTTATCGCTATCAGAGAAATGGTAGAAGGAAGCATAGGCTACAAACATTCATTTATATATACTATAAATAGAATGAAAGAAGCAAGAATGCCCGTATCAGTAAGTCGTATCTATTTTTTATTTGTAATATTCTTTGACCAAACCACCTGACAAATTATCACCGCTCACTGGCAATCCTCACGTTTGTTTTTGTTGAATTGTGGATGTGTTTTTGCGGCGTGAGACTAATGTGCAATGTAATTGGCCGTAAGTTGCAGTATCCTGAAGGAGAACTCATAAATAACGTGTGCTCTAGTTGGTTATGTACGTATAATGCCTATTTTACATCATACATACTTAGTGGAAATTTCAATCTTTGAATTTTAATGGTAAGGTCTGTTTTTATATGTGTAAAAATCTGCGCCTGATGTAATGCCTCCGTAGATTTTTTTTCTTATGTTAAGTAGATGCACATACAAGCAGGCGGCAGTGAGTGGTCACCGCTGAATATGGACATTTGCAACACCAGGGGCATTGTTAATGCGTTAACGACCCTGAGACGGCATGATATAAAGTCTCATGTGCCTGTAATTTCACCAGCTATATTTTTGACCTGTTATTATTTTAGGGCTATAACTCATGGAGGGTTGGTGATTGCAGCTGGTAACCCAGTCCATGGGCTGCAGTCATTTTTAATGCTTCATTTTTAATTTGATTTATTTATTTTTTGGAATAACAAACAACTATATAATATACATTTACATATAATAGAGGAGATTAACATTATAGCGTAAGTATAAATGCGGTCCACTGGGGTATCCATATAAAAAAGTTCGAAAAAAGGAACTATACCTACCTATATAACTATACAATGTTAGTGATTGGAAAAACAATTAAAATACTATGAATAAAAGAAAGTAGCTATTATAACGAACGTAATGGAATTTCTTTTAAATACCTTAAACATTTACAAGCATTTTATAGTGTCTATAATAGTTGATAATAATATGAAATTGAAAATCAGCGAGACGAAATGCAGAGCGTGTTGACAGGCGGGCGGGACCCAATTGCGGACGGCGCGTAGTTCACGCAGAAGCGACCCTGTTTGCCGCAAATAATACCTATATCCACTATTGACGGTTTCTACTTCGTTTTATTCAAGGTAGTGATGTTGATTTTTTACAGCACGAAAGTATCGACTATAGTGATAGAATATTGTTAATATGTCTATATGGTATTCGTTCGTGGCGCTTTTAATATCATGCAATTGATTATTACAGTATGCAGTACCTAGAATCGCTTGTGTAATCATAAGATTTCAACGATATCGCACGACAGGCGGGGCATTTACTGAGCGGTCACTGACGGCGCAAGCCAAGACGACAGGCTAAATGATAATACTCTATGCTTTGTCTTTTTCGTTTATAACACAATAACGTGAGAGCAACACTCTCCAAGGCCTCGATGATGAATTTTGTTTAAGAAAGTAGCGGCGGGGAACGTTTTACAAACGTAGTGTACCAGGTAACTTCAAGTACCTTACTGATAAGTTAGGGAAAAGGCCAGGGGAAAGAAAATCTGATCGACTGTAGAAAATTTACAGATAAACTGCATGTTCTCCGGTCTCATTGTCGGATAAAAAAAGGGTGTGTCGTAAAGACTCATGATAGAATTGAAACTTTTGTATTACAGGATAACATTTTAATTATGTAATCACTTTTGAAAAGCATAGATTGTGCTTATTTTTCATCACAAAAATGTTGCAGATCAGAATTTCAAAGTCCACCCATAAGAAGTTTTACTTCAAAAATCATTGGGTACGAGTTATTTTGAATAGTCGATAGAAATAAGTACAACACTACTCCAAACCGTGGTAGGCACGCGTCATATCAAACCGCGGTGCGTTCAGCATATATAGCGGGAGATTTTTTCACAAAGCCGTATCGAATCGACACCTATGCGCTAGAAATTCGCCTATTTTAACCGCAGCTTGTACTATGAATAAATAAAATGTACAACAGTTTTGTATGATTTTTTATTCAAAAAATATCTAATAGGATATGTATGATAGATAAGACGTAATCCTTAGTTGGGAAGTCCTTAGTTAATCCTAGTAAATAACAAGAATATAATTTTAAACATAACTTTTTGATCTTGAAAATATATATGATTATATTATGAAACAATCGAATGATACAAAACTGCCTCCGATTCTTCGGAGAAATTACATTTTATTTTACGAATAATGAATTCCAAAAAAAGTGATTAAATACAGACCAAACAAAACTCATCATTAAGATATAATTACAAGTGTAAAATAGGAATATTTTACGAAGTGCACATTTCCTCAGATATTATAAAGGAAAAGGAGTCGTTGAAAATCCGCCGGGTTTATCTCCTCCCTTTAATTGTTGGCAGGAGTACTATCTCGAGGTTTACTGGCTCCGATTGCGCGCAATAAAATGTTACAGCCCTTTTGTTGTGAGCTGTTCATATCGGGCTTTTGTCGCCTGTGTTGCCATATTATGTAGCTCGGTAAGGAAACATTATTATTACTAAGCCACATTATTTTTTTTGTTTAAGATTGATAGAGCTCTGGCTTGGTGGTTCGCGACCGTGACTGTCGAGTTGCAGGTCGCGGCTTCGATTCCACACAGGACAAACATTTGTGTGGACATGGCTGTTTGTTTGTTCTGTGTCTGGGTGTGAATCCTACTAATATTATAAATATGAATGATTGTATGTATCAATGTTTGTTACTCTTTCACGCAAAAACTATAAAACGGATTTGGATGAAACTTGGCACATGTATAGAAAGGCTGCTTTTTGTGCCGGAAAAATGGTACATCCCTCGGGAATGCGGGGGAAACCGCGGGGGTCTGCTATATCTATATAAGTAGATATATAGGAAAAATATGTAGTATATCAGTTCAATGGTGCCATAATGAAAATGAAAATATTTTATTAAAATAGGCCTTATGAATAGTCTGACTCTAATATCGATTCAGAAGGTAGTTTTTTTACTGTGAAGAGCCGGCAATAAACTCAGCAATTACACTTTTTAATACCTAATGCCCATACATATGTTGTCACCTTTTCATGCCTGTTTTTTTGACATGATTATCCTTAAAATGCTACTCCCACTAAAGTAAAATAATGATACTTTATATAAAAGTAAGGCGTGAAAACAACATTTCATGAAACCATATGTCTGCACGTTTTACTTTTTTTGTTAACAGGCAGGCACGTATTCGGTCTATTTTGAATAATTTAGTTCGTTGTGATTTTTACTCGCACTTCCTGTACGCCGGAGTCTCGTACACATGATAAAGTAACTTTGATATGTGTTTGACACGTGACTTTTCGTGGTTTTTTAGAAATCATGAAATCCATGAAAACTTACAAAGGTGATAGAAATCGAAACTGGTTCGTGGTGGTAGTACTTCTAAGGACAAACTCTGCACTAAGAGCTCTACTAATCTAAAATAATGTTTTATCTACAAAGTAATTAAAGTGCCTTAAGGAAGTTGTTTTTATGTATTTAAGAATCGTCTAGAAATCTAATCTGTAAATCGGGGAAGTGCGAATTGCGCACGGAGAGTTCGGTCTAAGAATTATTAGGTATATAAGAAAACTTAATTGTGTGTGCAAAAAGAACCTAAGGTAACGACCTTAAAGACCAAAATGCTCCTTTAAATTATAGTAATGTATTAATAAAATATATCGAAACGTTTCCGTATTTCAACGATAGATGGGGATAACTGACATCTTAAACATATTATATAGGATCAAGAAATGAAGAGTGTAGCTTTTAACCTTCAATCAAGAGGCACATAAGCTTCCTTAAAACCAACATTCTTTTTAAAAAATTATGAAAAATTGGTACACAGTCTTTTTGAATTTCAGATGAGAAAATTCACGGTGTATAAAATAATGAAGGTCAGTTTAACTCTTACATGTCCTTGGTAGTTTTAAGAAATCCTTTGTTGTCTGAAACCTCTGAAGCCTCTGTTTATATGTGAAAACCGTAATTTTTGGAGATACACATCTACATGAAAATCCGTATTTAACCATTCTGTTGAATATTAAGAATGACGTAAGAAGTATTTTATAATTTTTGTGAAGGAGGTTATATAGGTAACGAAAATTTAATTTAATATAGATTTTTATATATCACGTAGGTTTGTAGAAGGTAGCTAAAGTTAGCTCGTCAGAAGTCACAACAACTGGCGCCACAATTTTCTTCATGTCGCAGTAATTACGAACTAGTTAAAACTAGAAAATTGTGTAAATTGACGGCAAATTATAGTTCTAACTCGACTGTTTCGTTAGTTGACGTGCACTACACTGCGCATATTTAGTTACCATCATAGTTTCAACTGACTACACTACAATGCATTAACGATTAATAAAGTCGAAGAGAATTAATGAATAATTTTCACAATCAATTATTCTATTCAAATATAATATTTCAATCGCTCGTATTCCAGTGGAGCTATCATTTATAGCCAACAAAGAAAAGCCATTAAATCAATTACATACAATAAATTCGTATAGAAGAGGCAATTTGCGGGAGGGCTAATAACGCTAATTTCTACGGGCATTGTCAGTTGTAATAAAATTTTATCAAACATTGTACACCGATTTCCCTTTTGATTATGGACGCAAATGAGTCTGCTGGGTCCGCACCGTGGTAATATGTGTGCTTACATACGTAGCTACATCTTTATTAGTTCGATGTCTGTTACCGTTGCGCATTGCAGGAATTTAGATTGTTCTCGTTTACTTAAATAGTTTTATATTTTATGAGATACTTTTTTCAAAAAGGTTTCGATTACTTATTTTTTTTTCATTTATACCAGCAAAAAGTTTAAATACCATTATGGCATCGTGTATCTTAATATAACCGACTGCCATTTATATTTTTTTATAATTACCACCTCAATTCTCTTCTCAATTATTTCTTTTGCTTAGTCAAACAATAATAGGCTCCTATTGTTTCAACGCTTATTCATATCATTCATTGATACACATCGTCACGCCTGTCTTACATTGGAGAAGGCAGAAATCATACATTTTCGATTTCTATGCACACTTCTTTAGCTTCCACTACATTCATTAGTCTTTGCATACATACCCGTCGATTTTAGGTTCTTTATACATAGCCTTTATTAAAACATTGCCCTTTTGGTATTTCCCTATACCTTTCACATTTGATTGGTTCGTAAACCTTCTTTCATTAATTATTTCCACGTGTCCAATAATATTATAATTAAAATAAATTTATGCAACAAAACATGTTAACTCAATCGAAAAATGTGTTACAATTAACGAAAGACCTCGAGCGGGAAATCCTTTAATCCCATGTTTTCCTTTGGGTGTTCCTAATGAATGATTTTCTCTGTGACAATACACCGGAGCACCCTCAGTGATGTGACACGCATTTCCAATTGAATAAACCCATTGAAAGAAAAGCCTCAATTTGAAAAGCTATCGAGTGAAAACACATCAATTAGTAAAAGGAAATTAATGACTAAATCAATTTTGTTTCCAATAAACATAGCTCCTTATTTTATTAATTACTCTTTTATTGTGCTCTCCATATCCAACATAGATAAAATTAACCAGAATCCTTTTTTGTTTTCCAATTAATTTGTCTGTAAACAAAGGTTACATGGATAGGGTGACCAAAGAGCACCCCCAAAGAGCGGAACGCTTTATGTAAAAAAACTCTATCAAAATTTAATAGCATTCCCCACTAGTAGGCAGCACGCCCAATGACTTTGATATTTTCGACGGCATTAATTAAAAAATTATAAAGCTTCCCCCCTACCACCCTACAGCTATTGTTCACAATGTTCAGCCCCACAAAGCATTTATATCGCGGAAAAAGATAAATATGCGAGACGCAGGTAATTGCGTACGCTTTTATTGAGCTGTTGTTTGATTTCAAAGGCTTTTCATTGTATTCCCATTTTGGTGCCTGTAAACAATCGGGTATGTCATATTTAAATGTGAACATGTGTATTGGTTAGTTATTTAAACCATTTTTTTGTGTGGTAAGCTAAGTACATGTAATTTAGGCATGTAGTTATAAACACGTACAGGTGCGTAAAGGGTTTTGCCTACCAAATACTTTTTATTCGAACACAAATAAATAACATACTAATTTCAACGAAATCTCCGAGGTAAATAAACCTTATGATAAAATGAGTGGAGTTAAAGGTTCCGATGATTTTCCGTAACAATGCTTCCCTCAGGATGGTTCAGGTAATTATGATTGAGCACAAAATGGATAAAAATAAGGCGGAGTATTGTTTCAGACATAATTACGGTTTGTGGTCCCGGTGGGCGGCGCGGTGCTTCCCGAAATGCAAGTCACAAATAACTTACTTATGGAAGCACCTTTATACATTTTCTCTATTTTGTGGAATATGGTCCGATATTGTACGATTATCTATTATGTCATGTGTTACTTCTTTTATGTCAGATACCTTCGCAGTAATGTAGAACAATGCACAAAAGTTTCATCGTCCAAACGTCCAGTCGTACAAACATACAAACATAATTTTTGGTATTATGTTATAAAGGTATATAATGAAAAAAGATTTTTGACAAAAAATAGTGCGCTTGTGTACCTACCTAATTAGAGAGAAAAAGAGATATTGTAAAGCCTGGGAGTAGCAAGTAAGTAAAAAAAATTATGCTACATTTTATTACAACTATATAAACTTTTGTCATAAGTAAGATTTTGGGGCTTTCAGACCATATTCTGGGGCACGATGGTCGCATGGATCTTCGCATTTAACTATACTTTAGGTCTGTTAGCTTCAGTAGGTACCTACTTTAATAGATAGAGGTATCTTCCGCTCCTATACAATACCAAGCTTTATCTTAAGTTTAGTAGCTCCACGTGCCGCTAAGAGCCAAGGAGCGTCGATTATGAATATTAATATGGCGGCGACACTCCAGGTTAGCGGTTTAACGCTAATTCAGATAGACAAACTGCCTCTAGACAGTTCACGTTACCGCGCAGTTATGCTGAACACGTCGTTATTGATTAACTTTAGTAATTCTAGCTTAGATATGGTATGAGTAAGGATTATAACTATAGTAAGTAGTAGAGGAGTAGAAGTAGGGTGTGCAAGTTGTAAGTTACATGAATTTGTCATCATTTGTTTTATTGAATAAAATAAAATTGAATAATCTAAACTGTCTGCTGATTTTGAACCTAATTCCAAAAAAGTAAGGTCTTTATTTTTTATTGCGACCGGACGAATGTGTTGGTCTCTGGTGTCTCTTATTTCACGGACATAAGATTTATCTATTCGACTATATGTCTTTTCTTTCAGTTTTGTTATTGTTTCGACTGCAAACTTTAATAATCGTAGCTTTGCTTTGAACTAATCACCAGTCTAGTTCTCATGTTTTGCAAAATATGCTTGTAGAACGAACAAGTTACATCTACAGATTAAGTACTTTGTATTTACCAAACTGAAATACTTGTGAGTGCCGAGCAAACTTTTGCCTAATTCGAGAAAATTTAAATCCGCTCCGTTCGATCCTCATTGTTTCTTAGATAAAGCCATAATTAAGGGCCTTCTCGATCGATTAAGTTAAGCCGAGTTTAAATAGACGTTAACTCTGAGAGAAAGGTTTACTCCGGCGTGAAATGGCATTAGGTTTTCGCGCATTTTATGCTCCTCCAGACGAGAGACGAGTCGCTAAGAAAGGGGGATTTAATAGGAGATTGACTTAATTAGGTACCATCGTAAATTAGCGGAAGTATTTTTGATTGATACGACTTTAAAGGATTTGTTCGAAGTTCACGGTAGAGTGCGCTTTAACACGGTGTTATAAAAGGACGGTGAATTTGTTTTAAACTTTTTATATTGAAAACAGGGCCGTGGTGAAAGTGGGTTCGTTGGTCAGTTTGTCACACTTTTATGGGTACACTACCGAAATTATTGTAGTGATTATTGACCCCGTAAATTTACTGACATTTATGCCGTTAACGAAACTGAAGACCGTGCGGAAAACTAATAAAAATAAAAACTGGGAAAAAATATAATCATTATAAGTAATTAGTTATACCGGTGAAAATATCCCGTCGAATCCCTATACAACGTGTTACAAAATACCCCGTAAAAATATAATTAATTATCACAGCCAACAACCCTAGTAGGTAAGTTGTCATGTCAGGGAACCAGATTATTTAACAGAAAGGCCTTTCTACTACGTACTTATTTTACCTAATAATTGTCTATTTTAATAGTGTATCTATTTTTCTTTCATAAAAATCAGTTTTATTTTTTTGGGGTATGTTATACAGCGTTACTACGGTTCTTAAATATTCTGAATGGACTCGTTGTACCCATTAGTTAGTAGGCCCCATTTAACCTCCTTTCGCCTTTACGGTTAGTTTTGTAACACTCTGTATAAGTGTTTACTTAAACCCTAAAGAAAATATCTTGCTTTCATAAGTCGTAACCACCCTAAAAGTATGTTATGAAAATAAATTCAGTTTCAGGAATTTCTTGATACAATTTGGTGAAGTTTTCTGACCCTATCCTTAAACGAAATATACTCGTAGTTAGCACGTTGTTTACTTGTGAACTCGTTTCATGTTAAAAAGCAGTTAAAATTACAGTTAAGTATAATTTAATCAGGCTCTATTTCCTAAGTTTGGCGTTCATAATTTAATAAAGGCTTTGACAAGGCGTTCCGTCTCAAGTAAGTACCTTTTACCCTCCTGTATAGTGGCTAGCTAATGAATTTGTTTGTGATATCGATAGGTTCTTGCAGACTTTTGTTTTCAAGCTCATAGATTGGGATTTACTGACTACAGTGTAGACCAACGCATAATTAAAGGGTAAGACACTGTAGCCTGTAACACAGCTATTGTATAGCTAGCACAGGATGCAGGGCTTCATTTCTATTGTAAAATTCTTTTTTTTTAACACTAAAGTTATTATTATTATAATAATAAAAAAAATACACCATAGTTCTAGCCGTAGGCAAGACTTCGAAATAATCTTGTTCAGAAACCCTCATTTCCAACTCCATATAAAATTGGTAATAAAATTAGTAACCCCTGTCGCCTTCCTCTAAGTGAAATAAATAAATGTATTTATACATACAAACTTTTCGAAATATATTCCTTATAAAATAGTGAAAACCGCTACTACAACCGAGTGTCTTTTTTTAAAGAACTGACTTGCTTGTGCGCAAGCAATTATATAGAAATAGTGATATTTTTTATACTATGTATTTTATGATTAGATGAAAGGGAGACATACTTTAAGCGAGGTGGACGTCTTCTAGTAAATTATGATATTTTAGATCTATTAAAAAATATAATTTTATTTTCACTAAGGGGTTACATGGGTTTCGTCGGGTAAAAAGGGCCTATTTTCAATAATGTTTTCGCTATATAAAAAAATATTTATTTCATTCAAACTTTTTTCTGTCCTAAGTACATGAAGTAATTTAATATTTTATCGACATTTTCGACCACATCACTAAAATATCCGTTGCGTGACGTTCATTTTGTTACGATATTACGGATTGGCGGCGACGTAAATGTTGTATCAAATGTCAGTTTGACCTTATGCTAAGTGTCGGGCTCGGGCCGCCCATGAATTATTTGGAAGGCTTGTGTTTGATCTTTGAAATGTGCCCTTTACTATGATTGCTGTCAATTTTACAGGTAAATGCCTTGTCAATATTATAAGCAGACAGGTTGTAAGTGAGCCTCAAACATTTGCTGGACACGAAACAGTAAGTAGAAACTTACTTATAAATTTTAAATGTTTAATTTCCTATAAGTATTACTATTCTAATAGGTTGGGGAAAAAGTTTCTTCGCATTTTTTTAAGAAAATTCAAAACATTTTTAAATATAGTTAGATAATATTATAAAGAGGAAAGATTTGTATGTAAGTATGTTTGTTACTCTTTCATGCAAAAACTACAAAACGAATATAGAAGAAACTTGGCACATAGATAGAGCATATCCTGGAATAATATATAGACCACTTTTTATCCCGGGAAAATGTGATATACCTCGGGAAAGCGGGTAATTATTAATATTTTGTTGTAAAATATCAATTTAATAAAGATAAATTAGAAAGTGGTAGGTTGATTGGTTGGTAACTTTATTTTAGGTGATCAGCTGTTTATACTTAACCACAGGTACAAAATTAATCTATTAATATTCAATTAAATAAATATCCTGGGAGATTCTTTAGACACGGTCCTCCGATCCTAAACTAAGCAGAGCTTGTATGGTGCCAGAAAACTGATATACTACATATACAACTTTTTTATTTTTCTAAATACACACTTATAGATTAATAGATATTTACACCCAGACACAGAACAAACAGACATGTCCACAAATGTTTGTCCAGGGTGGGAATCCAAATTGGCAGTCAGGGTCGCTGATCACCAAGTCAACTGGCCTGCCGAATTTCGTTCAAATTAAATAAAATTTTGCCAATGAAAATTAATGTTCTATATTAATAATATACGGTTCATTTTTACTCAAAACGAGGGCAAGCAATTTATATAATGTGAGAAGATAAGTTATTCTGGAATAAGAAGGATCGTTAGGTCACAGGTGATCGTTATGACCGCGTACTTATAATTTTGAAAGAAAAGGTACTTAAAAGTAAAAACAAACTTTAAGTTATAATTATAATAAATTCAGTTATTCAGGTTAAATTTACGTATAAATTATTAAACCTGTTCGGATAGAGCTTTGGTATGGATAACACTGTTACCTTGGATACCAGAGGTTTCAACAAACACTTAAATCTTTTGTGTCTGACACTGATGAGTGCCTAATCGTTATTGTGTAAAATTGAGTGTTTTTGTAGTGTCTATGATGTGTATTATTAAATCTTTGCACAGAGTATAAAAATAAGGTAACAACCTCCATACTTCGTCATGATTAAACAGTCGTTACGTGTGTAACCAATGTAATTTAACTTACACTTAAATTCTTTGAAAACTCGTTAAGGGTAGTTCCATACTGCAGGGGTTGTCCGATACGGGACGGGTCGGAAACGTCGCGACTATCGCCCGCCGCTGCGACAGTTTCTATTCAAATTAGGAACGATTCAACCGCATTCCAAACTAAAATTCAACTTTTGAACCAACGGTCTTGCCTCTGTTTAAGTTCATTGCAGTTTCGCTAGGAGCGGTCTTATACGGTGCTCTTGTTGATGTTTCAATGAATTAGTTTTATTTGATAATGACCTTATGTTTACTATGGTACTGGCTGTAGATATCTACGTCCAAGCACTAGGCAACACATCACTGCTTCCTGTCGTGTTCAAATGCGTGCAATAGAAAGTTTTCGGTTTAGTTATCTACTTATGTCAGTACCTTAATTAACATACGGTTGTTTTTGTCCAAAGTAGAAATACGTCCGACAAAAATAGAGTTCATATCTTTAAAGGTCATTTATAAATTCGATAATTATGTATATTATGTCACCATATTAATCAGATATCATATTAATCGCTAATTATTACCTATTAATTTATCGCCTTTCACTTATTGGATATTACGATTGTGAAACAAAAAAAATATATTTTAAGTAAATGGCTATCGATTGAAAACCGACCTTATAGTTCAAATATAAAATACATATTGCTTCTGCTCTGCCGTTTTTCCTGCTTTACCTAGGAATTGTATTAAGAGGGACTCAGGATAAAAATAATCATGTGTTCATTGTTATCATGTCCCGGTTCTTCTCAGTTGAAGGCTGAGTTCCGAACCAGTGGTAGCTTCAGTAATTTTAACTTTCACCTTCATAAGTGCCCTCCGCGGGCCTAAACTGTATAAATGTTTTTTTTTAATCTAGCACAAATTCTACTTGTATGCAAAATTTCATTCGAATTAGATCAGCTGTTACTGTACCGGTTGAGTAGTTACCAACAAACAAGCTTCCGCATTTGACATATCAGTATAATATATAGTAGGTACGTCACCTGCATATTATCCCGAGGGATGTAACATTTTCCCGGCACAAAAAGTATCCTATGTTATTTCTAATACCTCCAAGGGTATGTGTACAAAGTTTCAGTTAAGTAGTTTTTGCGTGAAAGCGTAACAAACAAACTTACATTCACATTTATAATATTAGTAGGGATTGCATAATTTTTGTACCTCACTTTTATATCGAACGAAGTGGAGATAGTGTTTTTTTAAGTACATACATTAAAGTCGTTTTAAATTTCGGCACTGATATATGTACCTTCGATAGCTCAGTTGGTAGAGCGGTGGACTGTAGTTGTATTGAAATAGTTATCCATAGGTCGCTGGTTCAAATCCGGCTCGAAGGAATTCTTTTTTTTAATCGTTTTCTTTGTCGTTTTTGTTATCACAATTTCTTATCATAAATAAATAATTATAAATTAATTTTTTTAATAAACAATATTTTTTTACACCTATCACAGTTTTATATATGTCTACTAAGTATTAGAATAGTTTCTTTTAAATTTCTACGATCAAATCAATGGTATGATTTTGTGATGGCTTTTGGTGATGATTATCTGCTAATTAAAAAGCAGAAGAAATTAACAATATTTATGTAATATTAAACTAGCACGGTAGACAGCAGTACTTTTAAAAGGATCTTAACATTGTTATAATTTTAATATCTAAGCATATTTTTAAAAGGCTGCCCCGTCTCTTACTTGATAACCAGGCTACGAAAAGATATATAAAAATATGTGAACTACTGTTTATCAATATTGGTAATATGCCATGCAAATGATTAATCTTCTATCCCAGCTTTGGTCAAAAAGAATTCCTTCGAGCCGGATTTGAACCAGCGACCTATGGATAACTATTATTTAACAACTACAGTCCACCGCTCTACCAACTGAGCTATCGAAGGCTTACCAGTTGTAATAAAATACATTTACCCATTCAAAACTATATATTAAGTCGAGAAAGTTGAAAGGTGCGGCAGGGTAATTAAATAAATATCCCGGGACATTCTTTACACACGGCCATCTAGTCTAGCTAACCAAACTACGCTGAGCTTGTACCATAGAAACCAGACAACTGATATACTACATATACTACTTTTTTTGTTTTCTAAATACATACTTATAATACCTTTTTACACCCAGACATGTTCAGGCACACAAATGTTTGTCCTGAGTGGGAATCGAATCCGCGACCTTCGGTTTGGCTGTCAGAGTCGCTTACCACCAAGCCAACTGGTCTGTCGAATTGTGTAATGCTCTCGGAAGCGTCGTTGCAGTCAATTTTGTGGTACATTGACAGTGCTACGAGTGTTATGCCACACTGACCGTGCGCCGAACCATCAATCTATCATAAAATAGGGTTCCACATTGAACCCAATAGAGTTACATAATAAGGGTGCGGATTAATTTTAAATTGCGTGCAAGAATATATCAAAGTCTTCCAAATGTTAAAACAGTTTTAAATTTGTTACAATAAAACCAATAGTAGTTGTGATGGCTTTTGTTAATGATGATCTGCTTATTCATGTTTAATTAAACATCAGAAGAAAATTCACAATATTTATATAATATTAACCAAGCTAGGTGGACTGCGTAGAGGGCTGCCTCCGGAGAGGACTTTCGAGCTGCAGTTTGGTTCTCACGTTTGACATTGATGTGGCATTTGGTACGATACTTTTTATTATAAATTTTATTATTAACTTTTTATTTAAATATAGTACAATTTGTAATATCTAAAGTAATTTTTTAACAGTCATCCTGTATTGCTTGACAACCAAGCTATTAAAGAAAGATAAAAAAATAAAAACACTGTTTATCAATATCATAATATGTAATATACCATCCAAATGATGCATGTTCTATGAAAGCTTTGTTCAAAAGGAATTCCTTCGAGCCGGATTTGAACCAGCGACCTATGGATAACTATTATTTAACAACTACAGTCCACCGCTCTACCAACTGAGCTATCGAAGGCTTACATGTGGTTATAAAATACAGGTACCCATTCAAAACTGAATGAAGTCGAGAAAGTTGAAAGGTGCGGACTGATTTTAAATTGCGGCCACGTGCAGCCTTGAATATAAATACAGATAAAATTGTTTGTTTAAATCGTGTAATGAAAATCATCAGTCAGCTATTGTTTTTTTGCTGATTACATAATACAAAACACAAGCACATTATTATATTATTGACACAGAATCAAAACACTTGAATAAATCGATTGACGTAGCAGATATAATCGGAACATGTTAATTTTTTAATAAAACTGCATGTAGTTTAAGAATACATATTCTAATTTATAGGGATATTCGTAATTCATCTGTCAACCTAACTGTTTCGTATAATTGATTAATCATTTTTTATTTTCGAGATTTGTGTATAGTTACTTTAGTAAAGATGCTTTTATTGATGACTCCTTTTTTTATTTACCATTTCAACAGTATACATAAATTCCTTAAATTATATTAATTACTTCCAGCCATACAGAATTCATGATGCTCATTATTTTCTCATAGGGGTTGCTGTCAGTGTAGTTACAGGAAGGAGTGTAGTTGAGAGAAAATTGAAAAGATCTCTTGATAATTGTATTATTCTTTCAGTTTTTATTATTTTTATCAGATTAATGCAACTATCCTTTACAAGGAGATGCCTCTTTTCTCTCGACTCCACTCTAGATCCTACCAACCAAGCTAAAAGTGCCAGATCAAGGTGTAATTGTACGGCAAAACTAGTAGGTAACCTACCATTTTCAAAATACAGTTTTTAATTATTAAATCATCCGCCTTGTTTCAACATGCTCCGAGTTTCCGAGGGATCTGATGTTGTCCTGTGATTATCATGCAATAGTTATTTTTATCAGAGAAAGAATCTTAAGAATTAGATTGGCTGGTCTAGATTTCTACGCAGAAACAAATTTTACCTTACATTACCCGACCCGCCACACTTTGCATGATCGGAATAATATTAATATATTATACACATAAACTACATGAAACAAATTTCCTAAATGATGGTAGAAGCCACATCAAAATCTTTTCTAAGATGTAAAAAAATATAAGCGGACAAAAAGATAGTCATTATAACTGCATTGCAATATATACTGCAATGGTCTTATGTTTGTTTATTCAGGTAAGTGTTACATCTAAATACTAACTAGGTACATAGATAAATTACAAATGTCTACATTCCTACTGTTAGTTTGGTGAGATGGATTTTACCGTGGGTTGCACTGGTGCACCCGTGTCAGATTCTCCATATTATTAACATATTAATTGAGTATTCGGGTAAGGAACGTTGCAGAGATCCGGCGGTGCAAATCCGCTTTACATCGACGCCTCATACGATGCTTAACATTTTGATATGGTTTTAGTGTCTAGAACCGATTATAGATTAGAGTTTTAAAAGATAGTAATTTAATTTTGGTAGGTACTTATATGATACTTAGCTGCCCCCTCCGTTTTACCCTCTTAGGGGGTGAATTATCAAAAACCCTTTCTTAGTGCTACTTATCGTTATAAAATAAAAAAAAACAAGTTTCTAACCCTTATAGTTTAGGCCCTGCGTTGATATGTCAGTCAGTCAGCTTCTCCTTTTATATACATACTAGCTGTCCGGACAGACGTCGTCCTGTCGAAATAAGTCCATACAAAAATGTAGGAATTCGGTCGCAGCGTTACCTACCGGGTCCAATTGTGGACACAAAAAAATTCATTCAAATCGGTCCAGCCGTTAGGAGGAGTTCACTGTCAGCACACGTACAGAAGAATTATATATATAAAGATATAGGTTGAAGATAGGTCTAAAGAATTTTTATTTCTCATTAAAACTTTACAGTTTATATAAAATGTGATACAAGAGATTTTTAAATAAATAGGTAGGTGATAGGTAATCTGAATTCAATTATAAATTGTTAAAATCTCGTAAACTGATTGAATATTTATTTATTATTGTAATTGCAACGCTAACATAGTGCGTACACGGATTAATTTAAAATAACATCAATTCTGTTAATCATAACAATTATAAGTGTTGACAGCAATGAATATCGTTATCAACAATAATACCTATAGTATTGACTACTGTATTACTATAATAATAATAATAAGTATCCCAAGACATCCTTTCACACATGGTTACCTTATCCCAAGTTAAGCAGAGTGTACTGCTTGTAGTATGGCTACCAGGTGACTGATATACTACATATACTACTTTTTAAATACATACTTATATAGATATTTACACCTAGACACAGAACAAACAGACATGTTCATGCACACAAATGTTTGCCCTGGGTGGGAATCGAACCCGCGACCTTCGGTTTGGCAGTTAGAGGCGCTAACCACCAAGCCAACTGGCCCGACTTCAAAATCAGAATGTGGACCTGTAATTTGATTAATCCATAGTTATAATTACCCTGTACTAATTTGCTTACTAAAATACTAAAGTATGGTAGACTATTTTTGGAGATGTTGTAGTAGATTGTAGTGTTGCAAATGTCCATAGGCGTCGGTAATCACTTACCATCAGGTGGACCGTTCGCTTGTTTGTCGGCCCATGTGGTATAAAAACAAAAAAAGTGATGTTAAAATCAAGAAAAATTCAATGTAACACTATATATTAAGGAACTACAAGCCTCAGTTCAAAACAACGAGCTGAGCAAGCGCGGAAAGATGTTAATTTATAAAAACACAATACAATTAATCTTGAAATAATATCAATATTGTGCCCGCGTAAATATATCTGCAAAACATAAATTTAAATCAGCCCCCTTATTCCGGTGATACAAACTTCATCGGCGAGCCGCTTCACGGAGGCCTCGGAGAGCTTATCTCTCACGTGATTAGTAGTATTAGCATAGTTAGCGAAAGAGACAGCACGGAGGCCGCGACGAAACATTCTCGAGTTAGTGTCATTTTCCCTATAGAATCGAGCCTCAGGAACGTTCATCCCGACTACGGGACCTTTTATTATTCGTGGTCAGACACTTCAACGGTTTCTAAGTGTTCTTGGTAGGTATTATCTTCACGACACCCATTTACGATGAAGCCGAGTATGTTTATCATAAATAAATAAAGATAATGTAAGTTGAATGAATCCTACTAATATTATAAATGCGAAAGTTTGTGTATGGATGTTTGTTACTCTTTCACACAAAAACGACCAAACGGGTTTGTATGAAACTTGGCAAATAGATAGTATATAACCTGGATTAACATATAACACTTTTTATTTACTTAACTTTTCTAAAATTATTAAACACATTTGATAAAATGTCAGCTCTAGAAAACTACGATAGTCCAAAAGGTAAACAAGTATTTTTTTAACAAAAAGGTATTCCTTCGAGCCGGATTTGAACCAGCGACCTATGGATAACTATTATTTAACATCTACAGTCCACCGCTCTACCAACTGAGCTATCGAAGGCTTACATGTGGTTATAAAACACTGATACGAGTTCAACTCAGTGCTCTAGTTACGAAAGGTGAAAGGAGAGTGCACGCGTAATGCGTAACAAACTCGCTTGCGAAATGTATACTGGCTTGGAGCATTAATAATAGATTAAGAAGAAGTAGTACACATGTTTTGTTTGTAAAAACAATTATGTTTTTATTCTACGGCTTTGCCCGCTTTAAATCCTGGTTATAAACCTTCCTCTTGAATTACTCTATCTATTGCTAAAAAAATTCATTAAAATCCGTTGCATAGTTTACGATTCTATAAAGGACATACAGACAAACATTAATTTTTATATATATAGATTCCAAGGCAATCACTATTTTGTTCTTATAGAATATATAATATATCTTAATAACATGCAAAATTACATAAAATATATTGAGTACTATTCAAAACCTTGAAAAAACATGTTTAAAAAAAAAATGGTTTTTTATGTTAGTAGTGAAACCCTAACAAACTACATAACTCGACTGCATCGTCACTTTCCATCAGGTGAGATCTAGTCAAATGCGCTCAAGTTTTTATATAAAAAAAAAATAAAAAAAAAACATGATATCAATCTTCGGGCCTATGCACCAGTAAAATCATTCATACAACGTATTTACCATTTTCTGTAAATATTGTCAGTTAGACTTATATAAATAAAGTTTTGTAATAAATCTAGTTTGTTTTTGAAAATTATTATTGCTGAGTTTATTGCAGACTCTTCTCAGTGAAAGCATATATTTAAACCGATATTAGAATCAGTCTGATCATAAGTGACCTCCTCGGGTCTAAACTAGAATTTTGTTTTCATTCTTTTTAGGTGCCTGTGAAGGCCTATTTGAATAAAAAAAAATTAAGACCGTGGTAATATTAAAAGCCCTGTGTGTCAGGTTCATGGTGGCGTATTTTAACTGCAACAGCCTAGCTTAGCTTATTTTTCAACCATTGAGGGGATTCGGTGCTGTTTGCCGAAATATAGCCCCCTTATTCAGCTAATACAAATTTCATCGGCGAGCCGCTTCACGGAGGCCTCGGAGTGCTTACCTCTCACGTGAATAGTAGTATTTACGTAGTTAGCAAAAGAGACAGAGCACGGAGGCCGCGACGAAACATTCTCGAGTTAGTGTAATTTTCCTTACAGAATCGAGCCCCAGGAATTTCGTTCCTAGTTCTGCAGCAGTTGCTTTTTAATATAGTTACTTTTAATCTAGCCTTGTTTGGAAGATAAGTAACAATTGTAAACTTTGTGGAAGTAAATGAATTATTATTGTGTTATAACCAATATTAATATATATATTAAATATTGGCTCTTCAGTACTCTACTGAAGCATGTAGGAATATGTCTGTTTTCTTAGAAATATTTGTCACTAGCGGAAACAAAATGTTCTAGTAATTTTCTTGTAACTACCTAGGTACTAGACATTTGTATTTATTAATAGATAGTTGTAGCTAGGTAATTTACAGGAGTTATCTTTAATAGAAATTGAGATTAACTTGTATGACTAAGTTGTTTAGTATAAGTATAAATAACATGTTTCTAAATGGACATTCATTTATTTGATGTGAAAATGCACGCAGTCATAACATTATTAGTTTTCGGAATTGGAGTAGCTTCGGGTAAGTTTCTTATAACGATTTTAAAATTATTTATTTGATTCTCTCTATGATCTATTATCACTACATAGTATAAAACAAAGTCGCTTTCTCTGTCCCTATATCCCTATGTATGCTTTAATCTTTAAAACTACGCAACAGATTTTGATGCGTTTTTTTTTTAATAGATAGAGTGATTAAAGAGAAAGGTTTATATGTATTAGTATCTACATTGCACCTGAGCGAAGCCGGGGCGGGTCGCTAGTAATTTATATAAGTATCCGTACCATAGGATGTGCCCCAAATTAAAAAAATATCTCTTCAGTTGTGAACCAACCAAAAACAGACTCCCTTTCGCATTTATAATATTGCTAGCTGTCCCCCGCGGTTTAACCTGCGTTCCTTAGGGCCGTAACATTTTTCTAGGATAAAAAGTATCCTATGTTACTTCTAATATATGTCCTCCGAGAATATGTGTACAAAGTTTCATACTAGAAGTAAATCTTATAAAGTAAAGAATATAAAATAAAGTACCTTATTCTCTGTATCGTAGGCTACCATGTGCCAAATTTGAGAAATATCGGTTCAGTTTTGAAAGAAAGAAACCAACTCGCTTTCGCATTTATAATATTGCTGTCCTTATCACACGTGATCCCGTTTAAAAATTCTATATCCTCAATACCGTAGGCTGTGTGTGCTTCAGTAAGATCCCTTCAGCCTTTTAGCCGTGCAAATGTAATAAACACTTTTGCATTTCTTATATAAGTGAAGTTACTTAGGAAATCGGCTTGGTCGAGTGACGTAAAGTTCAGGTAAAGATCTATATGTCCTGAATTCGATGCATTGATTCGGGCATGGAGTTTATACGTTTCTTTGTTTAGACATGATTAAGTGAAGCCTGGGATTAGAAATTTACTTAAGAGACAATGCCACATTAAGGCTTAAAATATAGGGTATTAAGAGTAATAATTGGATAAAGTGACAAAAATGGTTAATAAATAAATTTATATTTTTTTTTTGATTAAAATATGGGACATTACACGTATGTAATGGCCGTAGCCATCTGATCCCAAACTAAGCAGAGCTTTTCCTATAGAAACCAGATAACTGATATACTACATATAAGTACTCCTTTTTTTTTCTAAATACATGCATATACATATATTACACCCAGACAGAGCAAACAGACATGTTCATGCCCAAAAATGTTTTTTCTGGCTGGGAATCGAACACGCGACCCGCGTTCTATATCGTATCTAATAAATACAACGACTCCCTGTTTCAATTCAATTATTTTTGTTTCAGCGCTCCCGGCTTCGCCGATGATAGTTGGTGGAGTAGAGGCTACTGTCAATCAGTACCCTGAGATAGCCTCTGTTCTGTACTCTTCTACTGGTACCAACTACAGACAGACATGTGCTGGCAGCATTCTTACTACTAAAGTTGTTATGACTGCTGCTGCTTGTATATAGTGAGTAGAATTTTACATCTATATACTAATATATAAAGCTGAAGAGTTTGTTTGTTTGGTTGAACGCGCTATTCTCAGGATACTGTTTCGAATTGAAAAAATATTTTTGTGTTGAATAATAATAATAATAAATTTATTCTCTTTCTCCTTACAAACTAGTATAACCTACTTAAAACTTAGACAACATTATTTGAGCCTTTTATAGTTTGTAGGAGAAACTGGTATCCAAACTAAGCCGAAGCCTGTGTTATGGATAACCAGCCTCTTCCACCACGGACTAATTATAAGTTTTACATATTAGGGATGTTGAGAAAAATATTAAATGTTAGAATCTAAGTGCAAAATTAAATTAAATGGTGTTCAGTGTTGAGTTGGGTGCGAGTGTGTGTGTGTGTGTGTGTGTGTGTGTGTGTGTGTGTGTGTGTGTGTGTGTGTGTGTGTGTGTGTGTGTGTGTGTGAGACAGTGTGTGTGTACAAGTTATGTTGTTTATGTGACTGATTACCCTACGGATAAGAAAAAACTGATGCCCTGGGATCGAGAGCTTGATGACGGTTGAGTAATGAAGATGCACTATCAGGTGAGTGAGAGAAGTGAGTGTAATTCGTGAAATTTATGTAAAAGTGTGCGAGGGTGTGTATAATTTGCGTGAATGTACTGTCTATGTGTAAATGTATCTGATAGCCCTACGGTCATGTGAATGAAGGCCTTGGGATCGAGAGCTACCGGGGCTTTTAACCCACGGTGATGCGCAATCAGATGAGTATAAGCAGTGTGAGTGAGTTTGAGTCCTATATGTATGTAAATAGTCCAATTATCGAGGAAGGCTCACGCTATGACACAGTAACCATATTGGGTGAAACCGCGGGCACAGATAGTAATAGGGATGTGTCCTGACATGTCAAATCAGCAATTCTGTATGAAATCTATGAAAATAGAAACTATCGAATGTATGGAGTTTTGTATGAAATAGCAAGGTGTGACGTCATAATTGTACAGCATCAAATAACATACTCATTATTATTAGATCGGTACTGCAAAATCACATTAATGATTTAATTTTGATCATATTTAATGTTTTCGTATATTTTTGGATGTTCAGTACACTGGTTAGCATTTGATCATTTATCTTTAATACAGGACACATCCCAATTGTATGTAGGAGAAAGTAAGAGCTACATGAGAAGGTGAAGGTGTATTTCCTGAATATTTCTTAATTTCGTATTTTTTTACAGCGGTGACTCAGCCTATCAATTGCGATTCCGCGTAGGGTCCTCATACGCTAACAGTGGTGGAACTGTATATAATGTTGCCTCCATCACAAGCCACCCTAATTTCAACTACGGAACATACACTAACGACATTGCTCTCCTGCGCACTTCTACAGCTATTGTGTACAGTACCATCGTACGCGCAGCCAGCATCGCTGGTGCTTCGTACAACCTAGCCGATAACCAGGTTGTGTGGGCTGTTGGATGGGGACGTACCTCTGTAAGTTGTTTACTTTTATATTAGTCCTTCAGAAATAGATTACATGGAGTGTTTCGTATTACACTATTAATTCTTGAGATAACTGTGCTTACGCAGAAGTGCTTGATTGTGGGTTTAAGTGTTTTGATATCGGTTTTCAGACCAAGGATAAAACATGTATCAATATAAAATATTTTTTGTAATTGAGGAGCCAGTAGGCTTGGTATTTAAAGACCCTGACTGCCATGCCGTGGGTCGTGGATTCAATTCCCACCCACGACAAACATTTGTGTGCATAATCAAGTCTATTTGTTCTGTGTGTGGATGTTAATATCTATATAAGTATGTATTTAAAAAAGTAGTAATATATAGTATATCAGTTATCTGGTTTCCATAGCCGTGCGTGAAGAATGTCCCAGGATATTTATTTATTTTTATTACATACTTTTTAGGCGACGGGTTCACCTTCTGAACAACTCAGACATGTTCAAATCTGGACCGTCAACCAAGCCTTGTGTAAGGCAAGTTATGCTTCAATTAAAGCTGTGACCGATGCAATGCTTTGTGCTGGCTGGATTAACGTCGGTGGTCGCGACCAGTGCACTGGAGACGCTGGAGGTCCTCTCTACCATAACGGAGTTGTTGTCGGCATCTCTTCTTGGGGACAGGGGTGCGGTGACTCTCGGTATCCTGGTGTCAATGCACGAGTATCCAACTTTACAACTTGGATTCAAGCTAATGCCTAAAAATCATCTTTGGACCAACATATAGGTAGAAAAACGAATAAATAATTTATATTAATAAAATTGTGTTTAAAATTGTACATCTATCCCACCTATTTACAATTATTTATACAGTTAACGGTAGAGCTAAAGATATATAAATCACAATCAAATTTCGGTTCTATTCATGTCATATGTATGAGTGGTTTGAAGAGACGATGAACTATTGTGTCAGCAGGTACAATCACAACATCTAACTTATGCGACAGTTCCCGAACAATAATAGCAGTGGGAACGAAACTATTTAGCAAAGTTTGCTTCGTCAATACAAGGCGCCAACCCGACGGGAAGGAATAATTCATTTAGCGGGAATTAACTCGCAAAGTCTGCAGTCGCGACTCTCCTGAGTCACAGCGTTTGTTCATCAAATATGTTGAGTTATCCTGAGGAGTTTGAAGGTGCGATAGTGACTTCCTTCCTTACCTCTTAACAAAAAGGTTATATGACATTAATTTTATAACCTATTACAATTACTTTATGTTTCAGTTTTGAATACCTGATTATTGCTTTTTTTTATTTATTTCTTTTTACATTTTCTACGGACTCTTAGTCCGTACTCTTTGAAGATTATACGATAAATTAACTTAAGATTAATTGTATTGCGTTTATAAAAATAACATCTTTCCGCGCGTGCTCAGCTCGTTGTTTTAAACTGAGGCTTGTGGTTCCTTAAAATATAGTGTTACATTGAATTTGTCTATTGCCGAATACATGGATTATAAATAAATAACTTAAGATTCACTTAAATCCTGATTATTGCTTAACTTACTTTAATTAAAATTAATAAACATTGGCTATCTTCGTTTGATAAATGACCTAGCCTAAAATTTTTATTAATATCGTCCTCTATTAGTGATATGTAGGTAACAAAATAGAAAGCTTCGTGTAAAATAACGTTTGTCATTATGTCTCACGCACTTACCTCCTGTTATATCATAATCGTGTTTCATAACAAACCGGTGAGGAAGTGATATTAGGGCTGGCTATCCATTTTTTTCACGTTGTTAAAAGTTAATTGCATTTTAGAAAATCATTATTATAGCCTATTTGTGAATTGACATTTAAAATCATGTAACTATATCAGCCCAGGGATGCCCACTGCTGAACTTAGGCCTCCCTTGGGTTTCCACCTCGAACGGTCCTGAGCCGACTTTATCCAGCGGCTTCCAGCGACTCTGACCAGGTCGTCGGTCCACCTGGTGAGAGGGAGAGAAGTGGGACGAACTTGGCGATTTCTTGTACGTGGTCGCTAATCGAGAAAGTTTCATCGCGATCGGTTATCAGTTTGTTAAAATCATGTTTCTTGACAGGCCAGTTGGCTTGGTGGTTAGCAATTCTGACTGCCAAGCTGAAGGTAGCGGGTTCGATTCTCACCCAGGACAAACATTTGTGTGCATGAGAATGTCTGTTTGTTCTATGTCTGGGTGTAAATATCTATATATGTATGTATTTAGAAAAAATCGTAGCATATGTAGTGGTCTTGTTTCCATAGTACAAGATCTGCTTAGTTTGGGATGGCCGTGTGTAAACGAATGTCCCAGTATATTTATTTATTTATGGAATGAAAATATTTTTATTCAAAAAAGCCTTTATAAGCACTTATGAATAGTCTGACCCTAATTGTGCAAATATGTTAGTAACGAATTGAATAAATTCTCGTTTTGTAGGTGCTTTGAGTTCTAATCGTCATGTAAAGGCTAAATAGTACCAACCCTATGCGTAGGGCGGTAGGCGAGCGAGTGGCGCGGCATTTCTGTAAACCCACTCTGACATTCACTTAATTACATAGATTACAAGTTGACATTTTCGTTTGCCACTGCGATTTAAACTTGACTGATACGGATTAGCCATATCCATTTCAAATGGATCCACGCTTTATATTATGTTGTGTTTATTGTTTGGATGTCTTTGTTTGAATTTCGTATGGGCGATTGTACTTACTTTTTGAGTTGCGTATTTTGCAACGTGATTTCATTCCTATGGTTTAGGATAAATAGGCTGAACAAACATATTTTTTATGTTGCTATATGGTAACTCCATCGAACCACAATAATGACTGGTCTAAGCATAGAAGGAGATCCAGCGGAATTAGTTACTAGATATTTGTTTTTGTGCAATCTTACAATGGATTTCCGCAAGTTTACGCTCGAGTCAATCTGTTATCTTGGTCTAAGCATTAAAATTTTGATATATATTTTTTTTTCAAAACATAAAACATTTTTTTTAATCTAATCTTTTTACCTTTAATAATTGTAACGCCATGTTTATAAATAAAGGTAAGTAATTACGTTATACACCTGAACCATAGGACTGTCATATTCAATATTAATCAAAGTCGGAACAGACAAGTATACGAATATGTGGGGGCTTTTTATTAATTATTAACGAGCGTAATGATCATTTTTCATTCTTAATTGCCATTTTCGTACCTATATTTTAACAAATCACCATTACTATAGTAAACATTTCTATTAGAATATCCAGTGGGTTTTAAATAATTTGTATAACGTACTCATTTAAAGAGAGATACGGTTGAATTTTGATAGTTTGCGAACAGCAATAAAAACATGTAGGTTGGGGTCGCGTTGATTTTCCATACATGAATATTCCGAGCTATTTGGCATTCACACCACAGAGGCGGTATCTAAACACCGAGAGTGCAATAAAACTAAGCACATGACAATCCAACGGCAATAAAACTCGTCGGGATCTCCCGCAAAGTTACACGAATCCGTTTGGGTGAAGAGTTGAGCGGTGACGTCACTTCGCTTTCATATCATGAGCCTTTACCCCTGCTTAGAGTGTGTGTGCCGTCGCGACGCCATCGATGGGGTTTTTGAGTGAGTGTTGTGTTTTTATATCGATGAATGTGCATAATAACTTTTTAGTAGTTTGTACTAAATAGTGACATGAATGTTATTTGTATGTGCCTCTAATTATGTTTCTATTGTGTTTTAGTGCAAATTAAATAAATTATAATTATTATTATTATTATCTAATTATTTTTGAAGTATGTAATATTTTTTGAACGCACAGATATCCTATGTGTCATTCTTTTTTTTTATTTGATTTCAACCTAACAGTCTATGGAAATTACCTACAAAAAAAATACCAGATCGTAACAATTTTAATGTTTTGTAAAGGTACAGGTAAACTATCGATATCGATAGATTATTTTCTTGACGCCCTTAATGTTTTTGAGCAGGAACCCTATAGAACAACGCCACCTGACACCATTATGCCATTATAATATTTTGCTACTTTGCCTCCTGATGTCTTCTTGACGACGCGGCGACGCAGTGAATACCAAATTCATGTAAACAGTACTCCCGCGAGGTGGATCTTTGATTTGCTTTGTGAAATTTATTGGTGATTGTATTTGTATTTGATATTGCTGTTTTTTGAAATGACATCATAAACTTTATTTTATTGTAACCTTCTTTATACCCTAAGTCTTTTACTTATACACTTTGGGGTAAAAGTAAGTGCAAGAAGTATGTTATTTTACATTTCGGGTGCTTTTTTATAATTTTTTCTTAAGTCTTCGCAATTTATGTACTCTTAGCCTATTATCCCCGAGGAGAAACGAACTTACTAGTGGTTAGTAGCTGATAGTGTCATCTATACATATTAACTAGTCTAATTAGTAGGTTAGTTTAACGATTATATACAATTTTCGGCGGGAAGCATTAGTGCAGCTTAGTTATAGATATACTATTTTATATAGATAAAGAATAACCATAGATTATTGTAAAACAAAGTTAGACTCAAACGTAAAATATCGGAATCAAATAAAAATCTGGCTCATGTTTCTACGTTTGAGCGGCATTTATTTTTTATTGCGAGGGCTGGTATCCAACGGATTTTTGTTTAAAATTGCATTTTTATATTTGGAACGCGATCCGCAGCCGACATGGCGGCATCCGCGGGTGACAAATACGCGTATCGCTGCCATGAATGACAATTGAAGAGATGTTTTTATAAAGACGGCTCGATTTTATATTTTTTATGCGAAAGAAATTGCTTCCATAAAAATGGTGTAGAAATGATGAGTGTCATTTTTCACTGTCGTCAGAATGCGATTTTATGAGCCAATTGTGTCTGAATGATAAAGGAACTTCTATTTTAGGTGTTTGCCTTCGTAGGACTGGCAGGAAAAATATTTTGAAAAAAGAGCAAATAAAATTTTATGAAGTTTAAAATTAAAAAATATTTTTTTAAATAAGGATTAGTATGGTATGTCTGTTGAGTTAGAAGGCGTATTAAGCTTGTTTCATTGGCTTTGAGCTCCTGTATAATTCTGACGGCGCGCTGCTATGCCTGGAATGCGCTCACATGACGCAGGTATTACCTAGACTGGCGAACAAAGAAGTGTTGAGAATATTAGTTGTTTTATATTTTTTAGCTGTTGAAAAATAAAAGAAACTTTGCTATTAAGGTATGTACCGCAATAATATTTTAAAAGTGCGAGCAGGTATCAATAAAAATAATTTTCAGTTGAAAGAACCTTTTTTAATACATACTCTGGGCTTCGATTCTATAAAAATGACTAGCTCTAGGATGTTTCGTGGCGGCTGCTATGCTCAGTCCCTTTCGCTAACTAGGCAATCACGTGAGAGGTATGCTCTCCGAGGCCTCATTGCCGCGGCTCGCAAATTAAGCTTGTATTCTGAATAAGAAATAAAGCTATGAAACAAATAAAACTGATGTCAAATATGTTGCTTGGCAATCCCATTCATTATCCAGATTCTCATGACATGAAGGTGGGTTATGTGTCAATAAATGACTATCTAATCTCACCGCCATATTGGATTTAGAATGACGTCACTAACCTAATCGTGAAATGTCAACAAAAAAATTGAGTGTGGAAAATGCCAACTCGATCGGATGTGGGACATCTAGAATTCAGTTGCAAGTTTTGTCCCAAACATACTAACAGCTCGAGTTAAATAAATGCATTTAAAAATGCGAATATTTTTAACATTCGTTTAATTCAATTATCCCAGGGTATTTCTGAATACAAAATAAATTTCCAAGTACGTTAATAAACAGTTTTTTTATGATTGTAAGGTTTTGATCGTATTCTATACAATTTTAATAAAGCAAATAGATTCAGTACGTGACTGTACCTCTTGCATATTCCTAAACCCCAGTGGATACATTTGATTAACCTGACTAGACAGGCTTCATTGATTTACAGTTTGGCATCTACTTTAATCCTAAACCGATATCCAGTTACTAAGTGGGATACAGACAAGGGCCTGTATACCTCTATAATAAGCTGTATATCAAGGTACATGTGTATTTATAGAGAAAACCACTGTATGTGTGTACTCCAATAATTGGAGGAATATTCAAATGTTCGAATTATATAACTATGTTTTGATAATATGCGGTGTTGTATAACATTTTTGTTAGAAGGAAAGAAAGACAGAAAAAACATTTATTTATTTATTTTAGAGTAGTAGAACTCTTAGTGTAGAGTTCGTCCGGGGAAGTACTACCACCCTACCCATTTCTGCCGTGAAGCAGTAGTGCACTTGTATTACTGTGTTTCGTTTAGAAAGGTAAGGGGGCCGGTGAAATTACAGGCACATGAGACTTAACAATTTCACGTCTCAGGGGCGACAACGCATTGGCGATGCAAATGTTCATAGGTGGCGGTGACTACTTACCATCAGGTGGACCGTCTGCTAGTTTGTCGGCCCAAGTGGCATAAAAAAACTTAATGTAATAAAAACATACCGATTGCCATAAAGCGGTCTCAACTCAGCATGATGCTGGTTGATAGCCAGCGCTGATCTTCCGTTGGGACCGATTCGTTAGTGAATCTCTTGGTATAGTTTGTAAAATATTTAATCAGCCTACATAGTTTAAATCAAAATAATTTGTCTATGTCTCTAATAAAATGTTATTAACCATAGAGAGTTGCTATTTTATCGCATATGAGTCTAAATGTCTCTTAAATAATATACATTTTTGTAAGTATAATTTTTGATCAGTATAGTACGTCATCATTATCATCATATCAGCCCTGGGATGTCCACTGCTGAATATAGGCCTCCCCCTTAGATTTTCACCTCAAACGGTCCTGAGCCGCCAGCATCTAACCGCTTCCAGCGACTCTGACCAGGTCATGGGTCCACCATGTGAAAGGTCGTCCCACTCGGCGTTTTCCTGTACATGGTCGCTTCTTTCCCATCGTTCCCAGCATACTACGTACCTATTTTAAATAAAAATAAATTGTCAATGACTTTCAATGTTATTAACCATCGAAAGTTGCTGTTTTATCGTATGTGAGTGTAAAAACGACCGATCGGCTGACACTGGACATTAATCGCCCGTTAGCGACGCATTATTCACGGGCACGGGTTGCACCGAATCCGCCACCCTGTACCACCCCTTGCATATACTCAATACAAAGTCACACATACGTCCAGGCTTTCATAACTATTTTCATCCTTATTGTTTTAACATAAAATTGAATTTACAATGTAATATGTGTGAGGTTGCGTTGCAACATAACGTTCCGAATCGTTTAACTAATCCAAGCCAATATATTCTCTATTTCCCAATGAATAAAATTAATTCCTTTTTAAATTCCCTATATACGACCGTTTGGAACTGCCCGTTAAACCTCGACGGAACACTAGTGTAACTGACCAATTAGTGGATGTTGTAAACCTTATTTTGAGTAGCAGAAAGTTCTATTTTGACTGTAGGATATTGTCGCGCGCAAATATATTTATCGATGTGGACGGAATATGGCATAGCATTTATTATGCCAATATCAACAGCCACAGTTGCATTCGACAATTAATTATTTGTAAACAATATCGGAGGTCGTGCACTGTCATAAATGGCTTGCTTTTGATGTAGATTCATGATCCAATATTTAGTTAAGTAAATAGTTAAAATTATGTTAGTCAATTTAGAAATATTCCAATAGTCAATCTATGGTTAGTTGGCAAATTCGCATAAATTTTACATTCCAAATATAATAAGGATGGTGACTAAAAATTATAATAAGATAAGAAAAATTATAGCTGAACAATTTTTTCGAAATTAGAATATCTCAAGTAATATAAAAAAGAAAAATAGTTTAAAATATTAGCGGCATCAAGTGCGTGGAGCGATCGACGCATCCGATGGAGCAGAAGGCTTCCACTCGACCGAGCGTAAAGATACCGCGATAGTGCGCTCCACTACCTCACTATGGCCAGCGGTATTTGCCTCGTGTTATCCACGTAAGCCACACTACAGTTTGATAAACTGGCTGAAAGCCATTGGACGCATAGACAGCACAGTACTATTTATTCGCTTCAAATTAAGGACTATCAAAGTTATTTGCACTTATTTCCCAGTTCCTTCAGAAAATTCACTAGTCCGGTTCTATCAAGTGATGGAATTGGAGGATGACATTCAGGATGAATTAAATTACATGGTATCATCAGTCTCCTGTGATTTAAATATCTCTAAATACTTTTGAACGTGTTATTGTTGGAAACTCGACATCTGTCGTTCAAAACAAAACGTTACTTGAAAGGGTTCTCGAATTTAATACTGCCAAAATGAATATTTATAAAGGCGTCAACTGTTAATCCGGTATTGTTACAATTTTCGCTCGTCGTGACTGATGACGTCGAGACAATACGGGGCTCTTATGGTTATTGTACACTTATGTATACTTCTATTTGAAGACAGCCTTACGGGTAACATTATTATTTAATACCGATTCCATTGGTGAGTCTGTAAACTTTAAATGGAAGAATCCATAATAGCCCCTTTTATCTCGACGTCATATTAAAACAAACTACTTTACTTAGCACAGCAAAGTAAAAATAAAACCTAACTTTGAAGGGAGAAAGTTTTGCCAAGTTTTAGTTTCTTTATGAAGGCGTCTTTTATATTTAAATAATGATATTGAAAGAAAATCGATATAAATAAGTAGCAGGCAATGTACGTACATCAAGAAAGCGCAGTGTTCATCCAAGGAATTAGCGAACAAAAGGCTTAAGTTAGCTCCGACGCCTCTTCACTGTTTGTTTGAACGATTCGTATAAAAGATCTCGGCTTAACAGCTGACGGCCCCGTCGTTTACAGATCAAAGCTGCTCTTAACTGCTTTCAGAACGATTTCCGTGAAAATTGTATTTGTGAATGAAAATTACAATCCTACGAAATTACAATCCTGTGAGAAATCGGGAGGTAATTTATATTTTAATAAGTTATAAGATTTATTTGCAAGAATATTGTTCTATATGTATGTATATGCATTTATGTTTCATGGACTGTCATTTTTTACCAAGTTATATTAAAAATTGTGCTCGACCGAATAGGGCATGAATTAGTTGCGAACTATGAGTGTTCTGTTGTAGAATGGTCAACAGAGGTGAAAAAGAAATAGTAAGTGCGTAAGCATTTTCAGTGTGAGTTTACGGCGGTCGAAGTTTATGGGAATGAATATTATTAATATGCTTTTCTTTCTTAAATTTATATCGAAAAGGTTGACAAACAGGCACACAGCCCATCAATGCGTTTTCGTGCCTGAGACATGAAGTTGTTAAGTCTCACGTTAACTTAACTTTAACAGTAATACAAGTGCAATAGCTTCACGGCGGAAATGGGTAAGGTGGTACTTTCCCGAACGAACTTTGCACTAAGAGCTCTACTACTCAGATTTACAATAATCATAAGATTTACCTTAAGGTACATTTCGTATTTTCGCTTATTCATAAGCCTTACAGCTTTCGAAGACAATGCTACACATTGTAATGCAGTCTGAATCCAAAATAATAGCTTGCGACAAAACAGTACCGGCATGAATGGACTACGTAAATCACTGTAACATTTGCAGTTAAGGAGATATTGCCCATTACGAGCCGTACATCTTAATTAACTACAATCAAATATATACCTTAGATTACTATAATATCGAAAAATCAATGCAAATTTATATTTTCTCGCATATTAGACATTTTAGAGTTTACCTTAAGGCCAGCTTACTCCAAAAAACGTAATTTTTTTCAATACATTTTATTTATAGTACAAAACATGTTGAGTAATCATTTTTTTTAAATATGAAAGCACATATATGAAATTACTTGAAAAAATATTTTTTAGTTTTTTTTTCAAAATGGCGGTCCTGAAAATGGCTGTTGAAACTCATCTGATTCGTAGATGGATGACATCATTTCTTGGAAAAGAATTATCTGAAAGCAAAAAACAAAGCGGTTTCACGTTCTGTATCGAATTGGCTATGGCCTCAAGCAGAATGAAACATTTTCAATGAAATAAAACAAAATGGCGGATTTTCGAATTTTTTTTACCCTTTTTGCACTTTTAATTGTTAATAACCTGTTTTAAATAATAATGAATATTTATGGTTCTGGTTGAGGCCATAGCCAATTCGATACAGAACGTGAAACCGCTTTGATTTTTGCTTTCAGATAATTTTTTCCAAGAAATTATGTCATCCATCTACGAATCAGATGAGTTTCAACAGCTATTTTCAGGACCGCCATTTTGAAAATAAAATTAAATATATTTTAAGTTATTTCATTATGTGCTTTCATATGTAAAAAAATGATTACTCAACATGTTTTGTACTATAAATAAAATGTATTGAAAACAATTACGTTTTTTGGAGTAAGCTAGCCTTAAACCTTGGCTACTTCCTTTTAAATTTATTTTTTGTATTTAAATCCTTATGATCCTACTAATATTATCAATGTGAAAGTTTGTGAGACTGAGTTGATGTTTGTTATTCTTGCAAATACCAACTTAATGAATTGAGATGAAACATGTTTCATAGATAGTTTATACCCTGGATAACACACTGCCTAACCACATAGGAGTCGAGAAAATGTAACATTCCTCGAGATTGCGCGTGAAACCGCGGGGAACAGCTAGTGGTTAATAAACTTCTTAATTATACAGGCTGTTACAAAACTACTCGTAAAGCCGAAAGGAGGTTAAATGGGGCCTTATAACGAGCCTAATCACAATATTTAGGAACCGTAGTAAGGCTGTATAACATACCCCAAAAAAAAAAACTGATTTTTATGAATGAAAAATAGAAGTCAATTATTCGATAAAATAGGTACGTAGGCTTTTCTGTTAAATAATCTGGTTCCCTGACATGACAGCTTACTAGGGTTGTTGGCTATGATAATTTAATTATGTTTTTAGGGGGTATTTTGTAACACGTTGTATATAAAAAAATAGTTTTCATTAGCATGCATAGTTTTCTCTATGAGATGTGGTAAAGTGTTGACAATTTATTGCTTTTTTAAGCCTTTTTTGAATAACCAGGTAAATCAAACGAAGATATATTTGTGTTGTGCTGTGAGTTGTATCAATAAAACAAACTATAAAATGTTTAACTTGTTTTCGATTGCGCTATTTTATTACAGGCCGGAAGGGGAAGCAGACAGCCGTTAATTACGTTCATATTTTATTCGATTTGTTTACAATCCTGTAAAATGTAAATACATTATGATTCTGAACTATATTTTGCACAATTTGGACCTTAAAGTGAAGTTAGTAGAGTCAACAGTTATATGTACAACTAAGTGATTCAGGCGTGGCATTTTGGAAAGCCATTATAAGATTATACAAAAAACAAATATCTAGTAACTACTTCCACTGGATATTCACTCTGTTAAGTCGCAAACAAGGAAACTCAACAACTGGTATCCTACTAATATTAAAAATTCGAAAATTTGTATGTATGAATGTTTGTTCCTCTTTCTCGCAAAAACTACCTAACTGATTTGGTTGAAACATGGCGCATAGATAGAGCATATATTGGAATAACATATACACTACTTTTATTCAGAGAAAATATTACCTCCCTCGAGAACGCGGGTGAAGCCGCGGGGGACAGCTAGTTATAAATATTTGTTTCTTGTATAAGCTATATTCGTACTACAATATGAGTATACTTGCTGTCCCCCGCGGTTTCACCCGCGTTCCCGAAGGATGTAACATTTTCCCGGCACAAAAAGTATCCTATGTTACTTCTAATACCTCCAAGGATACGTATACAAAGTTTCATGATGATCGGTTAATTAGTTTTTGCGTAAAAGCGTAACAAACAAACTTACATTCACATTTATAATATTAGTAGGATTGTAGTATCAATATTATATAATTCCTGGGCATCATTTGCGTGATATTTCATTGGCTTTTGCCTTAAGACGTTCTGCCCCAAATTGTGGATGACGTAGATCGATGTGGTGACCGCAAGTCACCTCCGATGGGGCTGAGGAAACTTAAGTGACGGATTATAGGGACGGCAGATGTCGCACTAGCTTTTATGTGTTCAATTATTAACACTGCATTTGTATTTTTAGATAAAAATGTATGGAAATAGCTGCTCTCTGCACAGTGCACCTCTAAATTTCTTGTTTAAGTTGTAAGTACCTAATTATTGTTATTTTCTATTTTGTAGTCTTGTCATATTTTTTTTGTTTTGTTTTTTTTAATGTTACCTATAATAAGTATTTTGTAATTGCTAAATATAAAAAATGTAAAATTGAAATTATAAAATAGCCAAAAAGTCAGAATAGATAAAAATTTATGTAACAAATAAAAAAGAATGTAACCTTGCTGAGTTTCTTGCCGGTTCTTCTCAGTTGAAGGCTGACTTCCGAACCGGTTGTAGCTTCAGTAACTTTAAATTTGACCTTCATAAGTGCCCTCCGAAGGCCTAAACTGAATAAATGGTTTTGAATTTTGAATTTTATGATATTAAAAAATATATATATGACATTTTGGGAAAACTGAAAAATAGATAAAATGTACTATTACATTTATTTAGTTTACTAGTGTTACAAATAGCGACTATAGTCATTGTCGGATAACTTCAAAATGTTGCCCTCGCATAAAGCTTGGCCCTAAATTTTATATTTATTAGGGTTGCCAACAGATGAGACGCATAAAACAAAATAAAGATACATCATTTCTAACAAACCGAGCAAACTTGGTGCACATCCACTTACAGGCAAACAGAACATCACTAATTATTTCCTATGTATTATTGAATAATATGACATGAAAATATTTTTGTTCTCGTCTCATAGTTCTCGAATTATAAACGCTAACTTTACTGGTTCGAATATTTTTTACTGAGAAGTATTACTCGTATAGCATACAACTTAATCTCACTGGCAATATTTGCCTATTATAAGTAACGGTATAAATAGGAAAAAAAATAATGTCTAAAAGAAACCCACAAACCGTTTATTGGGAACACTTAAACACTATTATAATTAAAATGATATAATGAAATCCATAATTTAATAGCTTAATCGAGAGAAAACTTTATACTAAATAAGCAACTATTTTAAGAACCCGCAACATGATGTTTTACATCAGAATTCAAATCAGACATCGTGAATCCTCTGAAAATGACTTACGCCAAAAAGTCTGTAGAGATAAATGAGTTATTTTTGCACGCGTTCTGACTGATAGGATGTTGGCATTTGAGATAGTAACTAAATCACTGGCGAAGCTCCTGTATCAAACGCGTCAATCAACAAATCCGTAGACGAATCTATAGGCAGGTGACGGCAGACGGCACGCGGGGCCCAAGTGGCGTAAATAATTGATAAATTGCCACCGCACTCCCCGAAGTGACCCGACCCAAACTTGGAATTTACGACCATTTAATTGTAGCTTAATTCCCAAACTAGTCTTGGCTTGGGTGAAATATAGTTTGCTGCAAACAATCTGTGTTTGATTTAGTCGCACGTGATGTTTGCGGTTGTCACGAGCTTTTTTTTAGAATATCGTGATTATTCTCTCATAGCGACTGAACTTGAATATTACTATTTTAATGGTAAGGTATCGAATAAGGCTCAAAATAGTTTGGTTGTTTATCAATTCATATTGAATCCCGTTCCGATTTTTTTTTGTGAAGTTAAGCATATTATAACATTTATATATAACATGCAAAACTTGTTCCTAATAAATATAATAATGAGTTAAACCTATAATAAAAAAAAGTGTTGCCAATTTAAAAAAACTGGCAATCTCATCAGTGTTTACACCGATATTACAGTTGGCCGCGGGCTAGGGTGATATTAACCCTGTAGTTGATTGACCATTCCGCGTCCCGAGGCGCCTTCCGTTACAATTAACCAATAATTAAAATAGCTACTTTTTTATGAAATCGTAGTTCAAAACGAATACGAAAAAAATCAACAAGGCTTTAAAATTGAAATAGGGATTAATAAATTCGCTTTACTGTGATTCATGATTTTTTATTTATAGCTCTTTATATGTTACAAGCTGTCCCTCGCGGTTTCACCCGCGTTTCCGAAGGATATAAGCATACTTAGAAACCTTTCTCTTGAATAGTTCTATATATAAGGTTGGGGAAAAAGTCTTTTCGCATTATAGTATGTATGAACTTGTAATAAAATCTCTTTGGCTATACTATTTGTATCGGGCTGGTTTTGGTATCATTGAAAGTTTAAATTTTAAAGAACATTATTCCAAATTCAAATTAGGAAAATGTGTGATTTGCATTTGTTTTTCGTACCGCCAAGATGAGTGAATCTAATGAAGAAATTCGATTCATTTTAAAATTTTACTACAAAAAAGGTAAAAATGCAACGCAAGCCGCGAAAAAAACTTGCCATGTTTATATGCCATGTATATATTTATAGGCCCTAGTGCAGTGTCTGTGAGAGTAGCACAAATTTGGTTTAAGCGTTTGCAATCCGGAAATTTTGATGTCAAAGATGCACGTCGCTCTAGTCGCCCCATTACGGATAAAATGGATGCCATTTTTGAAAAAGTGGAGCAAGATCGGCATATCAGTAGTTACGATGTAGCTGAAGAACTGGGAATTGACCACAAAACAGTGTTGGCGCATTTAAAAAAACTGGGTACACAAAAAAGCTAGATATTTTGGTACCTCACGAGCTCACTAAAAGAAACCTAATGAACCTAGTGTACTCATTTGTGATTCTTTATTACGACGTCATGAAACCGAACCATTTTTGAAGAAGCTGATAACTGGTGATGAAAAGTGGATCACGTACGACAAGAACGTACGAAAAAGGTCGTGGTCAAAGGCCGGTCAGGCTTCACAGACTGTGGCGAAACCCGGGTTAACTCGCAACAAGGTGATGCTGTGTGTGTGGTGGGATTGGAAGGGCATTATTCATTATGAGCTGTTACCACCAGGCAGGACTATCGATTCTGAACTCTACTGCGAACAACTGATGAGATTAAAGCAAGAAGTTGAGAGAAAGCGGCCGGAATTAATCAACAGAAGGGGTGTGGTTTTTCATCATGATAACGCTAGACCTCACACATCTTTAGCCACTTAGCAAAAATTAAGAGAGTTTGGCTGGGAGGTATTAATGCATCCGCCGTATAGTCTTGACCTTGCACCTTTAGATTTCCACCTGTTTCGGTCTCTTCAGAATTCTTTAGGCAGTGTCAGGTTAACATCACGAGAGGACTGTCAAAACCACTTGTCGCAGTATATGCAATGGGATCATGTCCCTACCTACAAGATGGCAAAAAGTTATCGAACAAAATGGTACCTACATATTTTATTTAAATGTAAATAAACTATATTAAAAATGTTTTGAATTTTCTTAAAAAATGCGAAGGAACTTTTTCCCCAACCATTATTTAAAGATCTGGGGCTCGATTCTGTAAGGAAAATTCTTACAGAATCGAGCCCCAGATCTTTTAACTTCACAACGGATTTTGATGCGGCTTTCATCAATACACTAACTCGAGGATGTTTCGTCGCGGCCTCCATGCTCTCTTTCGCTAACTACGCTAATACTACTAATCACGTGAAAGATAAGCTCTCCGAGGCCTTCATGAAGCGGTTCGCCGAAGAAGTTTGTGTTAGCTGAATAAGGGGGCTAAGCGTGAAACAGCGGAAGTGACTTCGTTTTATACAATGTTTAGTTTTTTTTATGGTAAATGACAATTTCTTTATAAAAACAAGAAGCCCTTAAAAATATTTGTACAAAACGATATGTAAACACAACCCAGCTCTGTTTACTCGAGCAGCGACTCCAAACATTAGCGCAGACTCAACACAAGTAAGAGAACAACTACTAATCATATTAACTATATTAATTACGTCCCGGGGCGTTGTTATTGCCGAATGAAAATGTATGGTTGTACTAAACTTCTGCAACTTTGCGCTGAGGGCGTTTTGGAAACTAATGTTGTGTATCATATCAATTTGATAGGAATTTGTTGCATTGTTATCTATCGAACTTGATATAATTTGTAATTATAATGTATTCTTAGTAAATAATGCGCTATGGAGTCATTAAAACAAACGCGTTTTTAGAGTAGTAGCGCATTATTTACTTACCCATTTCTGCCGTAAAGCATTAGTGCACTTGTATTACTGTGTATCGGTTAGAAAGGCAAGGGGGCCTGTGAAATTACAGGCACATGAAACTTAACAACTTCTCGTCTCAGGGTCGACAACGCACTGGCGATGCCCCTAGTGTTGCAAATGGCCATAGGTGGACCGTCTGCTTGTTTGTCGGCCCAAATGGTATAGATAAAAAAAAACAACCGCGTTTCCCAACATTATTGCTCATCAAATTTGTAGTCCATATTTAGTGATGTATTTATCACAACATTAAAAGAATATTGGATCTTTTGTGATAGTGTTATTAATTCTAAAATAACATGATAAGTCATATTTTTACGCCTTGTCGTGTCTTGACTGCTACAAATCCTTCTAATCCTATTTGACTAATATACGACAATATAAAAAAAAAACAAAAGTTTTTGAGGATGTACGGATGTTTGTTAGTCTTTCACGCAAAAACTACTGAACGGATTAATAAATAAATATCCTGGGACATTGTTTTACACACAGCCATCTAATTCCAAACTAAGCAGAGCTTGTACTATAGAAACCAGATAACTGATATACTACTTTTTATTTTTTTATATATAAGTACTAAAATATATTTTAAACTCTAAACGTAACTTGACACCTAGATAATCTGTACCCTAGATTAGCAATAGGAAAAATACTTTTATACCGGGAAAATGTTACATCGGGAACGACAAAAACGCAGAGGACAGCAAATAAAATTAATAATTCAATCAAACTAACGTATAAAACATGCTATTTCAATATATACCAAACTGGTAATGTAATTAAGTCCAGATCCGAGTGTCCATTACGGTCAGGTACGCATCTATTGCCACATTTTCCACGGGTTACGTTGTAAATTGAACATGACAGTCTGCGGTTTAATAACTGCAACTATCAGATGCACAGACGGTACCACTGTATTTCACGTTGATTTAATTACTACCTTTGACGGTACGAGCCCCTGTATCATTTCATTTAAAAATATTCGACGTTTAATCAATGTGTTCCGGCATGATAAAGTTTTTATATGCGCTTTTTTATGCATTATTTATTATTTTTGTTATTTTGTAATGACGACGGAATTTCGTTCGGTTTTAAAGTTTTGGGGTAAATCAAATCAGGGACAAAATATTATCTAAGTATATTAAAAACATTCTGAAACAATATTTTAAGAAATTGTTACTTATAGATTGTTTTTAAGAAGCCGTTTGTACCTAATACTACATAAGGCGCAAAATTTAAATTATATCAGCCAAATGAAGCATTTAATAAAATATTCAAAATTTATTAGACAACTTAAACTTTAATTTAGTATTTTCTTAACGAAATAATAATTGTTTTATATATTGTTGTAGGTACTCACTGCAATTTATAAATTTAAGCAGGCTTTTATAAGCTACACTTGTATCTGACAATTGAGTAAAATATTAGAAGTCAATTTTAACCTATTTTTAAGTGTCCTATCGATTTTGATCTTTGCAAGTATGTGGGTCCGGTTGACGAAACAATAACTTGGTGCCAAAGAACTGATCTCATGAGCCGGATACAGATTGTAGCTCTTCACGGGCTTCTAGTTAACCCCTCGAGTTTTGGCTCATTTATTTAATTCTGACATGTCCTACATCACATTTGCAAACGAACCTAAGGCGTGTTTATTAGTTATTTTAATTATTATATTTAGGTGGAATTTCAAAGATGGAAATATGTAAATAAAACACTAGACTCTCAAACCTTAGTGACTTTCATTAGAGCTATTTAATATAATGAATTTATGTACACTATCGAAATGATAAACAAAAAAAAATTTTTTTTTTTTCAAATTTGTAAAACAAAAACGCTAGCTCAGTTGCGACAGATGCGGATGTACAGTCGAGCGCAAAATCGCACGACGAAGCGCGACGCGACAACGTGAGTCATTATATAAACCCACTTGTTTTAATTTTAAAATTGATGCGGCAAATTTATTACGAACTCTTTTATGATTGCAGGTACCATTGTTTAAATGTTGGGTAAATCATTCACGCATAAACTGATAAACGGTTTTAGATGGAACTTGGAAGAGAGATAGAATATATTTTGCTACAAGATCCTTAGCGAGCGCGAGTACATCCGCAGAGTTGATGTTACTTTATAAATAGCTAGCTTCGGCCCAGTGGTTTAAGCTCGCATTATGTCCGTGTCTCTCTCCGTACCTCTGGCTATGTGTCGGACAAATTTCAACAACATCAGTGTAGTCGTTGATCCTTGAAAGTGTAAGTGTAATAAGATGACATGGTGTAGGTCGTCAATTCAAACCGCGCAATAAATTTGGACTTTCGTTGAAGAAACACATCGTAAGAAAACCAAAGCTCTGTCGAAGAGTTCTCTGTAGTTACCAGTCTGGTTGGCTACCGTGCCTTAGTTGAAAATCCATCCAAGTAATTTTTTTTCTTGCGTATTAAAGTCAATCGCTAACATCTCCATAGTCTCGTTGATTTGTAGATGCGGGATATAATGAACAAACTACCTTATCATTAGTTTCCACCTCAATACTGAAATGAAGTTGGTCCCTTTCGTTTGGCCCTTTGTGTTTGTTTAGTTAAATTAAGTTGAAAATTTATTCCATATCAGTTCTGCCGGGAGCCCTCTGTGTCAGTTAGGAATTTATAATTTTACGCCAAAACTAATATAGTGAAACGTTTAATTAGTTTTTGATGATAATCATATTGCCCGGAGTTATTTTGTTTCCATGAAATATATATTGGACGTGATTTTACACTATAATTAATTAAATTACCAGGAAATGTTGAATCATTACTGGTAAAAGATTTAATTCAATTTTAATCACAATTTCGTTGAAAATTACAGGTGGTTATGCCATAATTAATTTCTATTGGAGCATCACTTTATTGTCTGTGTTATTGATATCGGTCCAGTTATTAAATATATCAATAATTTGTTTGTATTTTAAACTTGCTTCCAACCTGCGGTTTCACCCGCGATCCTGAATGATATTTTATTCTCTGTGATAAAATGTATCCGAGACTTAATGTTGATTCAGAAAATATTATACCAATACCTGTGTACCAAATTTAATTGAAATCCTCTCAGCCGTTTTGGAGCCCATTCTAGACAAACTTTCAGACAGACAGGCAATATTTCTAAAATCTGTGAGTTATGATTAGGCATTTATTATGATCGGAGACCGAAACTTCTGATTAGATATTTGTTAATAGGAAATAGAGTTTCACATGACAGTAACAGCATTGAATTCAATAAGTGTAAGTATGATAATGAAAACTAAGTTCGGGGAATGACAATTTCAGATCATTTTGAAATGAGTAACAAATCATTTTTATTTCCCCAAAGCAAGTATCAAAATTGTGTCGCATAATTATTCCATGCAATTACTGGTAGGATTTGTTTGTCGAGTGCGTGTGATGTTTGTGCTACTTGCAGATGCAGCAGCGGCATCGGCAGTGAATTAATATTCGCGGAGCCTGCGGACGGCCGGCCTGCCAACAGCAGCGGACTTCACGCACGCCTGGCCTTCAATCTGACGGTTCATGACCACTCATTAGGAAAGATTTCACTTCGAAAAGGCGAGAGATATAATTTTTGCAAGCTATTATGGACTGAATTGAACGATACGATAGGCATTTTCATCACTTATATTTGTAATTATAATAATAATAATAAAAACATTTATTCGCTGACCTTTTTACCTTATATGCTATTCTGATAAAACAGAAGTATTCTTAAATCTAATTTACATAGCAAAAAAATATAAACTTATTAGTAACCACTTTGGTCAGGTTGTTTGTCGATATAGGCCTCCCCCAGTTGTTTCCACGTTTCTCTATCCTTAGCTCCATACTTTTGGTAATTATTGTGGTTTGAATGTAATATTGCAAATTTTAATAAAGTGAAAACTAAATAGTAGTTTTAAGTTTCACTTCTCATTTATTGTACAGTAGGTAGTATATCAAAATATTTCTTTAGTGTGCTTATTTATTTTAAATGTTACTATTGCTGGAAATAAAAAAAAACACCTAGATCTGTACTGATAGATCAGCATCTGCAGTAGTACCTTAACAACCAGCGTTGGTGGTCGAGTTGGATAGATTACCATCCTGGACAAACATTTGTGTGCATGATCATTTCTATCCTATCTCTATATATTATATTGAAATTTTATTAATGTGTATGAATATTAATTTAGTTATCAGGTTTCTAGAGAGAAATCTGTTTGGTATTGGATTTGCTTATGGGTGTGTTAACAATGCCCCAGGAATATGTATTTATTACTATAGTATTACGCTCCCGTATGGACAGGTTCATATATAGATTTTACAATATAATTAAACAAAGAATTTTTTGTAGCTGTAAATGTACCTTTGGTACTCCGTAGCATTAAATTTTGTTGTTTAAACAAATAATCTTGGACCTATTCTTCCCCATCAATTGTCAAAACGAGGGCATAAATTAAAGCCCCCCTCAGGCCGGGGGCAGTCGAGATTAATGTTAGTATTAATCGAGTGACCGCCGCAGAGGCTAGCCTGGTGTGTTCCGGTCACGAAGCGCATGTTTGACTCTACTTTTCAAAGTTTAGAGAATATAATAATTCAAGTTAATTAAAAAAAATACCGAATCGAACGTTTGGCTTGTTACATACTCACAACAAAAAGGTTTTCATTCGCAATGAAAAACTCTATCAATTTTTTTTGTAGCTGGTACAATTTATACAATATTATGTTTATTAAAAATCTTTTTTATGAAATGAAATGAAATGAAATATTTATTCAAATAGGCCTTCACAGGCACTTATGAATGGTCAGACTCTAACACCGGTTCGGAAGGTTATGATAATATATTTTATCATTCAACAGAATATCATAAATTTCCAAGTGAGTGCAAACTTTTTCTTGTGTGTATTGATTTAAGTCACATAATTTTGCTTCGAAATTCGAATTCGAAATCTTTGATAAACTTACTTTTAAACCAATATATTTTTAATTTATTAATGCGCGAGGCAAAATGTAAAGCCAAACGCATTTTTGTATCAAATAGTACTAAAATAAAGTCCAAATGTGGAACGCACCCTCAGTTGACCGCCAATTAAACTAGCGGGTGGTTTATCTTGCACGCCACCTGCGAGTAACGAGCGTGTCTTCCGGAACTGGCTCCGTACCTCGGCCTCTATGCTGTCCACGACACATTTAATTATACTGGTGAATATTTAGAATCACAACTAATTTAAATACGTCTAACATGAGGTATATTAATTAAAGATGACTGTATCTTTCAGATTCGGAAGTATTATGATCATGGAAATGACGGAACATTCTTTGGATAGTGAAATAAGGTGGTCGTTAAATATGTGACGATATTAAAGGTGTTTAGTTCCGTGGCGTTTTAAATGTAAGTCCGATAGTCCATTTTTTAAGTTATAATATCAAATAAGGACTGACAAAATATATGTCAGGTTTGTGTGTGATTTTTTTTAGATTTATTGATTCAGATACTTAGAAGTTTCTCACAATAGACATTAACTTAAATAAGCCCTAATGGGTAAAAGCTCAACATAAATTAAGTGCTATCAAACTCTCTCATCAGCTCCATTTCACCGCCAGAGCTCCAGAGCTCACAGACAATGACATTTAATGTAATTTAATTTCCTCAACAAACCCTATTTTATCGCTGGATTATTTGATCAAAGGGCTAATCGCGTCCACATACCTACAGTTTAGTCAAAGATAAACTTGCGACATGCGGGCGGCTGTGCGTGTTTAACTAATGACCGAGTCATGGGGGCTATTGGGAGTGGAAGGGGGTTAAAGGGGGTCAGGAGTGGGAGCAGGTCCAGCGATATCATTAGCCACAGATGCCGCTGTCCGTTGGCCGGTATAAATACATTAAGTGTGCCGTCAAACTGTTAAAGCTCGCTTCAAACGTAGTTTTGCGTCTAGATTTTACAGATTATACGCTGATATTTAGTTTGACAGCTTCTTGTGTACCTTATATATTACATTACATACGATTAATGTGGTTAGAAATTAGAAGTCTCCAACTCTCAATAATCGTAACAGACACTACTGTAGTCAATTGCTGATGTATCTCATATCCAATATATTTTGTACATAGCATTCTAAAGTAAATCAGTTATCCAAATAAAAAAAAAATTGCATGAAATATTTACGCTAACAGAATATATGAAATACTACGTTATTCATAATTCTCATTCGACAGTTTAGCGGGAGGATCGGCGCGCATCAAAATCAATAGACAATGAAAAACAGCGGCCACTGGATGGAATATGGCGTCATAAAATTCTATAAACCCAATAAAATTCGTGCTCGGCGTTAGAACGTCCACATAAAATCTGAAAGTACATAAACATATCATAAGAGGGGATGTAGAGCGAGTTATCCTCACAAAGAGAGTTTTTCTAGGGGATAAGCGGCGGTTTCCACAGATGGTTATTTTATACAGTGAAGTCGAGTTAACGGCCCGGGCTTTTAGCGTAGCGTTTGCCGTAGACGCGACGCTCTACGCGCTCGGAGACTGCTACAATAAGCTTTCTACCTTATGACATTATCCCATGTAAATGGTAGTTTTTTGTTATTTCATTCTCGTCTTTGAGCTGCGTTATATGCAAACTATTGTCATTTTTCGTAGTCCACCTTTTATATTCATTATGATAATATAAAGATTAAATTACCTATAAATATCAAACATCATAAAAAGTTGATACACTGTTTATTTACGAGCGTAGTTCCTCCTCGTTTATTGCGATATAAATCGGCGGCTAGATATGATTTATCAGCTCATCACTCCTGGTTAGGAGTGAGTAATGTGCTAACCGTTATTACAACATATAAACGTCACTATATTATCATTTATATGAATCGCAGACGATTCTGTTTGTTTCAACGAAATAAATAGAACACGGCTGACTTAAAACATATTACCACATTCGGGGGACTCACCCTTTATAAAGAGACATCGGAACATTCAAATTGAAATGGATCGGATTCGAGAGTCCATCCATCACGGTCTTTGCCCCACATCTAATGGTTTTTTAATAATTCCACTTTGGAACTCAATACGTCGCCCCTCATTAGACGGTCGAGTGTGATCGAGTGCTGATTGTTCGGAATATGACAGTCAACTGACAGTCCTCGATATAATCGAATAATTGAGACGTGAAAAAGAAAGGTTCAGTACGAATAATAAAATTTATAATGTGATTTATTTTAAGATTTTTGCACTCAGTGTGGTTTAATATTTCTTTTAGGAGGTTGCTAATTCTGAGTACCTAGTCGGAATATAGTAAACTGATTGTAAGCTGGATTAATTAAAAAAGATAGCAAATAACTCTCTACCATTTTTTAATCCGTGTACAGAGGAGACTCCATCACCCGGACCTCAGTTATACGGATTCGCGATTATCCGGATTTACGTGCACAAATAAGTTTAATAATAAGCGAGTTTAAACTCGATTTTGTTTGAGAAGTGTAATTGGTCTTCTTTTTTGAATATACGCAGGTAAGGTAAGTTATCAATTTAGATGATAATATTTACAAAGATAAATTTTCTTCATACATTAAATTTGCCGCATTTTCAACAAAAATTGGTCTGGTAAATCGAGTCACAGTTTCTCTTCAATTCTACATAAAAACTTAGCAAATTTTCTTTCTTAGCTCAAAACATTAGACGTTGTAAATTCAAAGCATTATTACCCCTCCATTGTTAGCTCTGTAAAGTAAATATATTACAGCGTTGTCATAAGCGGAAAGTAAGACAATAAAGGTACGAAGACAGGAATGCAAAAGGGGGAGCCAACAAAACGACCGCTCACTGACCGCTATAAACAACGGGAAACTATGTATGCGGTCACCTTTATATTTCATGCAAATCGACCCGATGTTGGAAGGAAACTGTTCTCTAGAATAATTGTATTGTGTGATAAAGTATTGAAGTTTGAATACAAACTCTTTGATTTAAATTTAGAAAACATATTTGCGATAAAAAAGGAACATTATTTTACTTATTTTTTTACACTATAATTATAACAAATCCGAAAAGATATCTCAAAGTAAAGATCCTCTAAATGTTCCGTTAAGCGCTTAAATTATGTTTTTTAATAGCTTCATACCCACGGTTTCTTGAGGAATCTATTGACATGCCAGTTGGCTTGGTGGTTAGAGACCCTACCACGCCGTAGGTCGTGGGTTCGATTCCCACCCAGCACAAACATTTGTATGCTTGAACATGTCTTTTTGTTCTGCGTATGGAAGTAAATATCTATATAAGTATGTATTTAAAAAAGTTGTATATGTAGCATAATCAGTTATCTGTTTTCAATAGTACAAGCTCTGCTTTGGAACCAAATAACGGAGTGTAAAAGAATGTCCGGCAACGTATAATTTGTTACAATAATAATAAATACCTATGATTAACAATAATAATTAATACCTTTAATATTTTTCGAGTAGTAGAGCTCTTTTTGCAGAGTTCGTCCGGGGAAGTACTACCACCTTACCCATTTCTGCCGTGAAGCAGTAGTGCACGTGTGTTTCTGTGTTTCGGTTAGAAAGGTAAGGGGGCCGGTGAAATTACAGGCACATAAGACTTAACAACTCTCAGGGTCGACAACGCATTGGCGATGCTCCTTGTGTTGCAAATGTCCATAGGCGGGGGTGACCACTTACCATCAGGTGATCAGGTGGACCGTCTGCTTGTTTGTCGGCCAAAGGGGCATAAAAAAAAAAAAAAAAACAACTTCACGTCTCAGGGTCGACAACGCATTGGCGATGCCCTTAGTGTTGCAAATGTCCATAGGCGGCGGTGATCACTTACCATCTGGTGATCCGTCTGCATATTCATAGTCTGACCTCTAACTAAGCAGAGATTGTATTATAGTTATACTACATTTTCATTTTTTTTAAACTTATAACTCTACATACTAAACTAATTACAATTAACTAATAAAGAAAGTAATCTTTTTTCTATCTTTTACATACATGTATAGATCACCTCAAAACTACTGATCATATCGGGATGGTTACTATTCGACGCGGAATTTTTCCTTAATGGCTATATACTATGTGTAGGAAAAATTCCGGAAACCGCGGGCATTTAGTAATCTATAAATAAAAATATGAATTTAAATGATTAGACGTCTATGGGTAAAGTGACTAGAACCTATGTTGTCTCTTTGTATGACATTTGAATACATACTTAAATAGATATTTAAATTATTAGACGCGTCTATGGGTAAAGTGACTAGAACCTATGTTGTCTCTTTGTATGACATTTGAATACATACTTAAATAGATATTTAAATTATTAGACGCGTCTATGGGTAAAGTGACTAGAACCTATGTTGTCTCTTTGTATGACATTTGAATACATACTTAAATAGATATTTAAATTAGTATATTTGCCATAGAAAAAATATTTATAGTATACATTTGTATTATGTAGATATTGTATTCAACAAATTTCACTTACACGCATAATAAAAAAAAATAAAAAAAATAATAATAAAAACACCCTTATCTTAAAAAAGCGTCACTAAACGCAATCTATTCCCGCCATAAATGCTACAAATAACCGTGGAACGTCGCGTCATTAAATAATATCGTCGAGATAAGTGCAGATTAATGTGGTTTTTTATATCGATACCGCGTTTAAACGACCCCTTGACGCATTAAAAACGCGACGCGAGCGACGTATGCGATACCAAATTACGATATCGAGTTATCTGTAGCGAAAAATTGGAAAGCACAATTTTTTGTATGTGGTATACTATTTAGGATATGATCGTGTATTCAGTTGTTTAACTTGTAAAATGTATGAAGGTTTAATGTTTTAATAATGAATTTATTAATTAGTAGCTGTACCCAGCGGTTCCACCTCCCCGTTCCCGAGGGATGTAAGAATTTTCCCTGGACAAAAGTATCCTATGTTATTTCTAATACCTCCAAGAATATGTGTATAAAGTTGATGATGATCGGTTAAGTAGTTTTCGCGTGAAAGCGTAAGAAACAAACTTACATTCACATTTATAATATTAGTAGAGATGTTTACCGATAATTTCAGTTATTTGCAAGATTTTAAATGTTGAGATGTATGTAATGGTAACTGTATTTTGGCTTCGTATACTAATTATTTGACAGGCCAGTTTGCTTAGTGGTTAGACGCCCAGACTGACACGCCACAGATCCTGGTTTCGATTCCCACCCTCCACAAACCTTTGTGTGCATAAGCATATTTGTTTTGTGTCTGGGTGTAAATATCTATAAAAGTGTATATTTAAATTATTTTTTTACTTAACTTATAATCGCATTCCCTGAGCCCTAAAATACAAGCTCTGCTTAGCTTGGGACTCGCTGTCAAACTGTTTTAGTTGTAAGGATATCTTGTGCTCCGTACCATCTCTTGTGTTATTTCAATAAATTTTTTTGGCAATAAAAAGTTATTATTATTATTACTTATTACTAAATAATTATTACCTTAATAATAATGACCTAAATTTCAATATATATGGTGTTTAAATAACTTTATGAGTAAAGGAATTTAAAGGCTGCATATTTGATAAGATTTGATATTAGGTATCATATTATCCGCAAGACAATTTTATGCGACACTCATATTTCAACGCTATGAAAAACTTTGCCCCACCTACGTACATAATATTGGAAGGGCAAAGCATCTGTGCAGAAATCACCCGGTCACTAGAATATTGTTTTCACTATATTAGATACGTGATCGCAATTTTTAAGAGAGAAAAAAATCTATTTCAACTCGACTCTCTGACGTCGGGAGTATTTGATTATACCTCGAGTGTGTATTCCCCTTTACAGTGTTATAAAGTGAACGATATTGGAGATTTTTACGATCCGATTTACATGCAATATTGAAATATTCACTGTTGGATTAAAAGTTTCGTCACAAACGCTGCAAAACTACTGTTGAAAATTGATTGTTACATTCATATGAAATCAATATTGACTAGTCTGTGAATCATATAGGTTTTATTTGCATACGTATTTCTGATCCTTATATGCTATTGTGTTGGATTTATAGATGGAAATATATTAACGTATGTACCAGAATAGTAAGATACAATTAATCATTCAGAAGGTACAGTATCTCAATGTGTGCACACACGGTCTATCTCCGTTTGATTTTCATTAGGCCATATCACGTGCGGTTCGCATCCATTATGTCTACATTGATACTATAGTTACTTGTTAAATGTACTCTAAAATACAATACTGACACGCAAAGTACTCGTAATAGAACGTAAACAACAAAACCTCCATCACATTATGAAATAGTTTGACATTTGATTTCTCCATTAAATTTACAGGAAATTAACTTTGATAACAAGTGGCGGTGTAACATATATTGTCTTATTGAATTCTGCAGAACGAACACTTAATATGGTTGTCTATGACATTAATTAAAAACATATGAATGTATATACGAATGTTTGTATGTATGGATGTTTGTTACTTACGCCAGAACTAGAATAGAAAATGCTCTGGAATAACGCTTGGGATACTTTTTGTGCCGGGAAAATGTTACCGCGGGAACACCGGGTGACACCTAGTCTATACTTCTATACTAATATTATAAAGAGGAAAGATTTGTTTGTTTGTAATGAATAGGCTCCGAAACTACTGGACCGATTTCAAAAATTCTTTCACCTTTGGAAAGCTACATTATGCCCGAGTAACATAGGCTATATTATATTTAAAAAAAAAATAGGGATCCTTACTAAAACTCCAATAATGTAACCCAAGGTGTGAAAAAATTACAAAACATTCATGCGCTGCGAAAACTATTGATGATAGAATGAACAAAATAATGTAACATCCCTCGGCAACGCGGGTGAAACCGCGGGGGAGAGCTATATTAAATAAAACAAAGTCGTGTTAGTTACAACACTTATAACTCAAGAACGGCTGCACAGATTTCAATGATTTTTGATTTGTTGGTTTGATCTTCGCCCGGAATAGCAAGGAATATGTAATATTTTTTTTTTATCGAAAATTTCTTTTCTCATACATTTTTTGATAACCACGCTATCTGTAAAGACAGAAACTACAATTCTCGGGAACACGAGTAGTCTATGAAGCTGATAAACAACATGTTTTAAATAATATTATAGAAGCTTGGGTATCTGTTGAGTCTTGTTTGAAATTTTGCACTGGCGTTCAAACTATAGACAAATTAGGGTTTATTATACTAAAACCAACACTGAGCCGGGATTGTTAACTCAACCCTGTTTCCTTGTTATGAGTTGTTGTTTTAGTTAAGATAGTTACATTTAAATTGCTAGCCAATATCCAAATAGTCCACGGTTAGGAACTTGATTTTGCCTTTGTTTTAGATAATTGAGGTACCTAATCACTTTGTTCATTTTCTTTGTAACGTGAGACCGGAAATATATACACATTCGATATGATTCGAATATGACATATTCGACAGGCCAGTTGGCTTGGTGGTTAGCGACCCTGACTGCCAAGTGGCAGGACGCGGGTTCGATTCCCACACAGGACAAACATTTGTGTGCATGAACATGTCTGTTTGTTCTGTGTCTGGGTGTTAATACCTGTTATAAGTATGTACTTAAAAAAAATAAAAAAATGTAATATATGTAGTATATCAGTTATCTGGTTTCCATTGTACAAGTTCTGCTTAGTTTGGGATCAGAAGGCTGTGTGTAAACAATGTCCCACGATATTTATTTATTTATTACACAAAGTAATTAATAATAGTTCATACTGGTTCTTAACCTAACTTACCATTATTATTACAAGGACCCTGGTAGGGTATGGCAACAGGAACACTAATTATAGCCAAGTTTTACAATTAAAATCTATTAATAATATTTAGTGTGGGAACTGTGATTGTAATTTATCAATCATGAACTCTTTTACTAAAATAACATTTTTCTACTAGAATTAACTTATATTTATTTTTAAAATTAGTATCACTGCTTACATTCCTTATACATACTTATTTAGTTATCATTGGTTTATTTGATTTGTTGTTTCACGCAAATAAATTCACTATAACATTTTTAGTTGGAATCATGACAAATAATCGTCGAACGAGAAACATTTTCGTATTTCATAGAAGTGTTGTCGAAACCAGTGTTGTTTTTAAAGTAGATATTAAACATGGATCAATTTGTAACTTTTTGATTTAATTCAAATAATTCCTTTGAAACAGTCAAAAATAAAAACTATTTCAACAAATACAGCAAGTGCTTCGCAAAACCGGTATGTTTGTATGCAGTTACACCGGCAAAAGGAAGTCGTTGGCAGTTCCGGTTTCCCTCTTGTTTCACATTCGTAGGAAATTTCCGACTCGCAACTTCGACTTCGATGAAAGAAATACTTTTCGAAGAGTTGTTCGTTCTCTCTTTATTAGCCTTTTGATTTGTTGTTACTTTGTTGAGCGCAAAGGGTTTCTTTATTTGGTGAAAAACATATTTTCTGTAACAATAGCCATGAAATGACTCATACTTTTACTTTGTGGTATCTCTACATAGTATAAAACAAAGTCGCTTTCTCAATCTTTAAAACTACGCTACGGATTTTGATGCGGTTTTTTTAATAGATAGAGTGATTGAAGAGGAAGGTTTTTATGTATAATACACGTGCCATCCCACAGGAACGCGAGTAAAACCGCGGGGGACAGCTATTTTATAATATTTAAGAAAATATTTGTCACTAAAATAAAAATATTTGTTACGATGTTTGTGGGGTGGAGACCTGGTGTCCTGAAATACAGGCTCTGCCTAACTTAGGCACCAGTCTCCCGCAACTTAAGTGCTATTGTAAAAATTTTTGGTAAATGAAGTTGTTCATATTTTTTTGTAACTTGTTGTGGGAGATAAATAAATAAATTATTATTATTATTAGTTATACATATAATATGTCTCTCTTATTAGTTTCTGTGAATGCTCTTATGTTTAATTACGAAGTTCAAAAACGCACACTTCTTACTTTATTAAAATACTCAGTTATCAATGCTGTTACTTTAACGAGATTTGAGCAGATTCATTTATAAATGTCTAGAATACAAATATATGAAAATTCAACGTATAAACTCAAATATAAACCGGCAAATAAATAATGTACAACAATTCTGTAACTATCAAACATTCAGTTAAATGGAGAGCCAGTATCTGCAATAGACAAAGCTCGAATTCAGGGGTTTAGTTGGAAACTAAAGCGTGATTTAATTTTAAAGCCAAGTTCCCCGCCGGCATTTAGGAATAGCCTCTTAATAAATCTGCTACTTAACCGACGTCCGGGGTTCGAGTCCCGGGGGGCGCTCTCGCTCGCCACGTATTAACTTTAGCCTTTCGAGCACTGACCAGCGGAAGTTACCTTAACTTTCTAATTGGCAAGAATTTATTACTGATATCTTGAGAATACTCTCGTAGCTTGATCATAGTGTTGTTAAATATCTTGTGGGTATTTAATATTTATATAAATTTATTAATAATAAAATTAAGTACTTTATTAGCTTTAACTTTATCTTTTTCATTAATTGTAATATATTATTATTAATTAGAGTAGTAGAGCTCTTAGTGCAGAGTTCCTCCAGGGAAATACTACCACCTTACCGATTTCTGCCGCGAAGCAGTAGTGCACTGTGTTAAGACCGGTGAAATTACAGGTACATGAGACTTAACAACTTCACGTCTCAGGGTCGACAACGCATTGGTGATTACATTTTTATATATTATACAGATAGGTAGTAAAAGTATTTTGTAAGCAAATTCACTGTTTAAACCAAATATTAAATGTTTTCTCTACGCATTTCATAAACCTACGAATTTTCATTAATTATCAATAAATTTAAATAACCCCTAAATACAAATCAATAACCCAGTGGAAAGCGATTAGCCAAGACAGTCACGTCTGGGCCACAGGTCGTCAAAGGGAAACTAATCCAAACTATGATTAATTGAATTTGCGAGTGGCTCGTGCAATACCAACATTCGTCCGAGTGCTCAAATCTGATACTTCAGTCAACGTCGGCGATACAGTCGAGCTGAGCTCGCCGAGCTAAGTATAACTTCGGAATACTGAACTTTAGCTGAAGTTTCTTACCTTGACAGGTTGGGGATTTAGACATAGCTATAGAGTTCTATGTTTGGTGTGTTATTAATGTTATTTTAGTTACCATAGTAACCATTAGTTTTTTTTTTTTTTTTTTGCGTGTCGATCGTTCTGGCTAAATTTGTTTAGACCAGAATTCTGCCAGGCGTACTGTGTCGTCTGTGGCATTATACAGGTCTTCCGGCGTGCAAGATGAGGGGCACGCAGGGCACGACAATAGATGTGCCATTGTCTGAGGGGAGGCGCCGCAGTTGCACAGGTTGCTTGTGCTGTAACCCCATCGGCACAGATTGTCCCTGCATCGGCCGACTTGGGTTCGGAGTCTGTTGAGGGACTTCCATGTCAGCCACGGGAGCTTATGCCCTGGGGGAAGCTTCTCCATAACAGGGTTTGGTGATGCTGTTGGGTATCTCTCCTGCCAGAGCTTACGCCGCGCCTCAGAGGTACTGTCGGTAGTTGGTGCAGCGTTCTTTAAAAAGCTATTTCTACTTTTTAGTCTCTGAGGTCCAGGGGTGTAATTGTAAAGCGGGTGCCTCCTGTCATTTATCTTTTTCGAGCACTCAACTGAGCTTGCAATATCTCTGCGGACATCAGGTGGGGCAATGCCTGCCAGTGGATATAGCTTCTCAACCGGGGTTGGCTTAAGACAGCCCGTTATGATCCGGCATGTATCATTTAGAGCTGCGTCCACTAGTTTTACATGTGCTGAACGGCTCCAAGCTGGACTGGCGTACTCGCCATTAGTAAAAATAGAAGTTCTTAATTCAAATATTCAGCTACTTTACTACTATTTTATATATAGATATCAAGCTGAGTGGATTAGGTTGTATTAGGCATAATGATAAAAAAATTATAGATAATAAATAGGACTTTTATTAACCCATGAAAATTGTTACATGAGCGCAAGTAACATCGCCGAATATATACTAGTCCGTTGACCATAAAATAAATCTCTATGTTACCTTCTATAGAAATGATTATTATAAGTAGTTAGTACTTTTTTTTAAATAAAACTATTGACATCTTGACATAACTATTTGAATAATATATAACTGGTTATCATGGAATGTACATATAATTAGTTATTATGACGTAACATAGGAAAGGGTACACAGCTGGTCAGTTGCTCTTGTTTTAAACAGGGGCTACACAAGTGGGAATGGTGCTTAAGTTTTTGATAGTTTGAGCGACTTCGGTATTTACTGGTTAAGTTGAAGGGTCAGTTTGGGAAAGTTGCCCGGCCTCGGGGGAAAACACTGAGTTAGTATGGAAAAGTCACTTTTTATGGATAACTGTTCTAGTAATACTTTTAATATGATTGGACAAGAATAGGATGATTTCTGGAGTAAGATTTTAGCGTAGCATGAAGCATATCTCGTAGCTGATCTCTACAGCCGCTACAAAATGTCTACGAAAGTTTGTAGCATAGTTATTTATAACTACATTAACTACAGTAATTATTTTAAAGGTAGTTACTCCATCTGTATTTACAATAAATAGTTTATTTAAATAATATAGAGATGAGTAGGCTCAGGGTTGATATGAGTTGCTCTATTAGTTCTAATGATAGGCGTGACTGACCTGTTTGTTTGTATAAATACTAAAACAACCTACATACATTTTTTTTATATTTATAAATTGTGGTTTATAGCATTAGGAACTGACCCAGAAAATGAATAATAATAATATTTAATATATAAAACAAAAATTATGTGCATGATCCTTATTCGCTATAGATTTATTTTATATTTTGAAAATTTCATCAATTTTACTTTGGATTTTGCTACCAAAGGTGGTTAGGAAATAATGCCTTGAAGTTTTGATATAATGTACTGGTAAATGCAACATGAAAGCGTATATTTCAGTGCAGGCACGTGCGTGTGATTCATCATACGGTCGGCGTCGCGTCGCAGCGGTCTGCTGCGACTCGCGAACGGTCCGTCGATCGCTCGTTGCATCCTAAACGAATGCTAGTGTTTGTTTACGGATCCCATGATATTTAGGAAACGCTGGATTTAGTTCATGTTGCATTTTGGTTGTAGCTTTCTAATTTTACTCTCTATTATTTTGGTTGTAGGTTGGTTATTGTTTGACGTTTGCCTATGCTCATGCTAATGACTTTAATGTCATAATGCGAAAGAAAGTAGTATTTATTAAGCTGAGATTGCTGGGTAGCTCTAACAAGGTGCTGAATGTTCTGGCTGGTAGATTCGATAGTGTTCTGCAGATGTATTGGGTGACAAGTTGTCAGCAATTTTTTTTTATATAAATCGATAATTTTGTGTTTTATTTTATGTATTTAATTAATTTATTTTATAACTATATATACATGTGTTAGTGTAAGAAATGGATCCTTGTTGTCTGATAAAAATATTTTTTTATTTTAAATTATTTGCCACAAAAAGATTTTTTTGTGCTACAGTTGGTAAGCGATCCTGCCGCCTATGGAGTAATACTAGGATCATTGCCAATGCGTTGTCGACCCTGATACGACGAGTTGTTAAATTCGCAAAGTTCAATGATATCTTGTTATATGGTTATTGTCAAAACATTACGTACTTGTGATTGGTTACGATTGTTTAAAGCCCCGATCACGCGCGGCGGTGTCAACCGTAATGGCTGTTTGTTTAGGCCGGGTCCATACAACGCGGTCTCACAAACAATATGTTGACATGACGAGGACATTAGCTAAAATCGACATGCCGCATTGAATTTGAATTTGTGTGATTTGTTAAACATCAGAATATATATATATACAGCTTTATAATATTATATTTAAACGCCATTCTTTGTCTTATTAGCATTAATCCAACGAATTAATTGATCATCATTATGACCTCAGATATTAATTTTTTTTTGAATAAAAATCGTTCTTGCTACCCAGTAACTTTATTAAAATATTTTTTGAACAAAGCCCTTCTTAAAAAAAAATTAAATTAAAGATAACCCTTCTCAAATGAACAAGAAATAAATAAACAAAAAAAGGATATGAGAACCTTAACTAGAAACATTTATTAACAAAAATATTCTCACCCAAAACAAATCAACGTGTTAATTTTTATAAAATGTTTCTATGATATTCAAATTAATACACAAAAATAATAAATTGTATTTGAATAATCAAAGATTAACATCTACTAAAGTAATATCTTTATAGAAATTAAATTATATCGTTGGATTTAATTGTCAAATAAAATAATATTATAAATAAAAAATATTTTACATTTTCAGTCTGTTTAAGCGTAGTCACGTATTAGTATGGTTGTTAACAGAAGTGTTGGACATTTACGTTGTAAGTGTCCTGTTTTTAACATCTGTAATAAATAAAACTTGCAAAATGGTAGGCAAAAGCTTATGGAGATAATGAAGATAGCTAGTATGTTTAATAAAATTAACAATGTTAACCTTAATAAGGTTAAATAACAATTTTTTTCGTGTATCGTAACTGTTGAAGATACACCGGTAGGTATCAGGTACCTCTTTTCAAAATGAAAAAGTAGTTTCAGTTAAGTTTCGCATTTTAAAAAATAAGTTAAGCTTGTTGTCTTCACCAGTACAGTCAAGCGCGAGCGCTGAGTCAGCGAATGACCCATGGTAACAAATTTAGTCGGTGGCCGCAAACGCATGTTGTTTTAGGCCGTAAGCAAACAAGGTGCAGCGTGACCGCTGCTAATACCGTGTTTGCTTTTGATATTTATTGTACGTCCAGTCGAAGCCGTAGCCGTCCACTCGACGTGCTCACACTCTGGAATAATTAGCTCGTTATAAAACGCATGACGCTAAGTTACTTTGTTTGCGTTTTGAATGCGACAGTACATTTTTTTGACGTTGACGCAAAGTTACGCTGGTTTGGCGTTGTCATTTTTTAGTATGCCAACGTGATGTGGTTTTCTAAGTAAACAAATATTATTGAATTTTATGTATTCATTATATTGAATTTAAAATGAGCCATATTTTATACCAGCTGTTCCCCGCGGTTTCACCCGCGTTCCCTAGGGATGTAACATTTTCCCGGCACAAAAAGTATGGTATGTTACTTCTAATACCTCCAAAAATATGTGTGTAAAGTTTCATTATGATCGGTTCAGTAGTTTTTTGCGTGAAAGCGTAACAAACAAACTTATATTCACATTTATAACGTAACGTAAACGTTAATTACTAATTGGAATAAGGTGTGAAACCGTAAACACTGTGCGTATGATCGCACTAGGGCGTTTTTAAGATTACTTTACTGTCCCACAAAAAACCATCTTTATTAGTTTTGTTGTCTCATTTGTTTTATTTCATACTAGCTATCCCCCGCGGCATCACCCGCGTTCCCGAGGGATGTAATATTTTCCGACAGAAAAAGTATATGTCATTCCAGTGCATTCGCTATACATATATGTGCCAAGTTTTATCCAAATTAATTTGGTAGTTTTTACGTGAAAGAGTAACAAACATCCATACATACATACATTCATTTATAATATTTGTAGGATTTGAAAAATCCAAATAAATTAAATGATTTTCTTAGTTGTTACATTTACATACTGTAAAAAAGTCTTTAAGCATCCTTAGTTACAGTAAGCATTGTATTAATTACTAGACATGGGTAACTCAACCAAAATCCATGAGCTGGAGTTCAACTCACGGGTCACGTTTGTGAGCCGGAGCTGCGAACCGGTTCACAGAACTTGCAGACCGATTACAGAGTCTCTACGCGCCGCTACCGCGCCGCAGTTCGACAATGACTCAATATGACAGATTGTATACTGACTGTAAAATAATAAGTGAGCCGTGAGCTGTTTAGTTTGCTCTTGAACAGCAGCTTGACAGTTCAAGTAGCTGTGATTTGATCTGTTGAACCGGTTCAGAGCTGAGTTACACATGCCTATTAATTACAAAAAAGATCTACATACATCTTTTAAAATGAACTTACCAAACGATATAGCACTAAATGTGACGTATAAAATAACTCAATAGACTAGATATCTATCTATCCGGAATACGATACATCTGTATCGTATTACGGGTAGCAGCGAGTCGATTAAACGATGTAACCAGATTATAGTGACCGCCGACTAAGTGGCAGTCAGCTTGCGATACTGGCCGCCCGTTTAACACCTCTATAGATATACCACCTCTATACATATTTTTAACATGTTTATATGAAAAATGGTAGACGTAGACTAGACAGGTATTTTATAATGTAGATAGGTTATTGAAATAAAATTAAATGAAAATGAAATTTATTCAAATAGGCCTTTACAGGTACTTGTGTCCGACTCAAATTTATTTAAAATTTTAATATAAAATATTTTTAACACAAGTCATGATAATTTTTTCTCGCTATGTCTGTGTGATTTTATATTTTTAATGCATGTCGACTGCCATACAATAAATATTAGCGATTTTAAAATTAAAGTATTCCTGCCACTCAGAATGATGCTGACCAATACTGAACTTTATTCACAACAAATTACAATATAGAGAAACCTGTGTAAATTAACAATATATTCTAATAGGCCATACATATATTTGCCATTCATCTTTCAAACGGGCAGATGTGATTAACTAAGGGTTTAATGACCCCGCCCTTTCTAATTGGAGTCTAAGATTTGGAAGCCATTGTCTTACATATTCATAGAGGTACCTTAGAGGCAGGTAGTTCTAATTTATTCAGAGGGGCAACGGACATGTAAATTGGCTGTAGAATATCGGTCATGTTTACGTCAGATTTGAGTGAAAATTATTGCGAATTGGCTTTCTGGAGAGCCTGATTGTTAGGTATTGCAGTGCTTTAAATGAATTATTACTGATAGCGGTTGAATTGTATGCAATGTAACTATAAATTGATTATTATATATTAATGCTGTAACCTATTGCCGTGGCTATTTGTATCCATAAAGCTGTTGCTTAATTAGGGTCAGTCTGAGCTAAATTTCACGATGTTATAGTCAACGTGTGTTGTGTAAGGATGCTATTAATATTTTTTTTTATTTATTTAGTAATTTTGTATAATTGACGGGGCAGTTGACTTGTTGGTTAGATACCCCGACTGCCACGCCGCAGGTCATGAGTTCGACTCCCAGGAGAACTTCCAAACATTTGGTGGCATGAACATGTTTGTGTGATCTGTGCCTGGGTGTAAATATCTATATAAGTATGTATACAGAAAAAAAAGTAATTCAAGTAGTAGTCTAGAACAAGCTCTGATACTTTGAGATCTGAACGCCGCGGCGCCGTGTGAAAAGAATATAAATAATAAATAAATATCCCGGGACATTCTTTACTCACGGCCATCTGGTCCAAACTAAGCAGAGCTTGTACTATGGAAACCAGATAACTGATATACTACATATACTACTTTTTTTCTAAATACATACTTATATAGATATTTACACCCAGACACAGAACAAACAGACATGTTCATGCACGTAAATGTTTGTTCTGGGTGGGAATCGAACCCGCGACCTTCGGTGTGGCAGTCACAGTCGCTAACCACCAACTGGCCTGTCAATATAATATTCTAGGATGTTTAATATTACTTTACTCAATGCAAACAATACCCAAAGGATATTCGAGAGTACAAAATTTTGTTGATGCTATGATTTCGAAAGAAAAATTCATGCTTCAATGGATATCGCATCATAACATGCATTACTCTTCATTATATTCTTAAACCGGAAGATTAACACATCTCAGTAATTTTCACAAGTCAGCACTTATATGTTTGAATAATTAAATACTCTTAGACAAGTAAAGTCTCAAGACCCTCTTTTGAGTCGATTCTTCCCCGTGTGTGAAACTTTCATTGGAATAATAATCAGGTGCTTAAATATTCATTTAAGTGAAGATACTGTGAATACAATTACGTAGTGATTCTACGTTATATTTACTTTTAATATATATGTAATATTTTATATTATATTTTATAATTTAGTTATTTTTATTTATTTATTTATTAACCATGAAATATTTAAGTACAGTACGAAATGTTTGTATGTATGGATGTTTGTTACTCTTTCATGTAAAAACTACCTGACGGATTTGGATGAAACTCGGCACATATATAGAAAATGCACAAAAATGAACCTTTGTCACATAAAAAAGCACAGGAAAATGTTACAACCCTCAGGAACGCAGGTAGCGGTACGCACATAATCTAGTTGTCCCCCGCGGTGAAACCTACCTAACTAGATTATACATCGATATTTAACGCAAGCCATAAAATATATCGTTTTGGTTGTCAAAATTTGTTTATTAATAAGTTTCTATAACATATGTTATTCGAGTGGTTAGAAATGAAGTTAGCACCTAATCTGCCCAGAATGAGACAAACATTCACGATCAAACATGGTAATTGTACTGTTATCTTAGGCCAAAGGAGATTTGACGTCGAACAACAAACTACGCTTATCTCCACTCAAGGAGTTAGTTGGTTTAACAAAAGGGCTAGTCCTTAGCAACCCTTAGCACGAGCAGAATTGCCGCAGGGCTAAGTGAGACGCATCTTAAGCTATAATAATGGGCAAGAGGAGGTAAGTGATGTACTGTTAATTGAACAGCGGCTGTAACAAATTCATCTTGTAATTTTTGACAGGATATTTGTAAAATCTATATTTTCATTATCTTTTCGGTTTTTGTTTTATAGTTTAATTAGCTGCCTTCCACGGTATTCACTCACGTTCATCGATTCCATATATCGCCTATAACAATCTACGAAAACGACCCCGTCGAATGCTAGCAGGCCCATCCCGATATGTTCAGTAGTTTTATGGTGATAGTGCATCAATGGGGCCCTATTTTCATTATTTATAGAAGATATAGTTACGCATATATCTTTAAGTGCTTTAATGTATGTATCTATGTGTTTTGTTAATTTAAATGATAATTCTAATATTTTATTTCCACAAGATTTATTTTTAGATTTATTTAATTATAAGTAAAACTGGAACAAAATATGATTCAACTAATCATTATTCATTTGATAATTTTTGTACAAATTAATATGAAATATATCTAATAGAGGATGTTTCATAAATCTATATTTTCATTATAAGTAAAACTAGAACAAAATATGATTCAATTAATCTTTATTAATTTTACAGATTTGTACAAAGCAATTTCAATAGATTTTTAGGTTCTAGTTTAACCAGTTAAATTCTAGTTCAATCAATAATTACAAATAATAGCTAATTCAAGTATGGTAGTGGTGAATTGCGAATTTCGGGTTAGTGAATGTCGAAATGATGAGTTTCAAGTATAGTTACCAGACGGAATGGCACGCCTTTGTGTAGAGTTATACCTGTATTAACTGCAGTGTATACCGCCGCTGAGCAAAGAGCCACTTCAGTCTGGTATGCAGGTTACTTCGGCAACCGATACTCGGGTACGACTAAACATAATTTGATTAATTCACCAAGTAATTGTTGTTTATTTGTCTTGATTTGTTTATCAATGGGTTTAGTACTAAACCTGCTAAAATTATTATTGTAATTAGTTTCATACCTTCTTTTTTTACTTTGGTATTGTTTTTCTAGGATAAAAATTAAGTTAATTTTGAGGATTTTATATATTATGTAGTTCTAATCCATTTAGCTATAACGATATGACTATTATACTAATAAACAAACAATACAAGCTACTGTTTTATTAATACGATTTCATAACTTACTTTCAGATCTTCTATCTACATATATTTATAAGAAGTTTTAATGTTAATTCGTTAGTTTATTAGTTTCGTATTTAATAATGATGCTTTATAATAATAATAATTTATTTTCACTAAAAGACAATACAGGTGTAACATTGATATCATCTCTTTTTAGTTAAAACTACTACCTAGCCTAGGAGAAGTCTGTATTCTAGGCAGCCCGTACAGCTGAGGCGGTTACTATCTTTTGATTTAATTGTATTTGTACATAATAATTTTAAATTAAAATCAAACATAATATTTAATAGAATGGTAATCCTTTTTAAATTGAGGATGCCTATTATGTGTGTGTGTGTGTGTGTGTGTGTATGTGTGTGTGTGTGTGTTTACGAATGCGTATTTTATTTTGTAAATAGATTTATTTTAAGATAGTAATCAGCGTTTCGGTTTCATCATACGTAAAATTACCATCAAAATGTAAAAACGTCACTAAGTACTAAAAATAAAAAGGGTTCAATGTATTTAAAAACAAAAAGACTCGTTAAAGAAAAAGTTAAATTGTTTCAAACTTATAAATCGTAACAGCAATTCCGATCACCAAGTTATACACTTCATTTCGATTAATAATTATATTTGGTTACGAAATTACCGCGATTGTTCATTGGCACAAACGTTTCTATTGCAAACCACTTCAAACTTTTCCTTTGACGTCAGTACCTTTCTGTATCTAAACAATTGCACAGTTGGAAAGTTTCTCAGGCTCTCAAACTTTCACAAGTTGTACGCTATTTGGCTTCGTTTACAATAAATATGCACAGGTTTTTATATTTACGGTTTTTGGTAAGCCTTTTGGTGAGTTTTGAAAACGTTTATGGTATTTTAAAATTGTTAAATGTTTGAAAGAAAAAAAGCAAAAAAAAGGTTGTGTTTTGTAAAATTCATATTGAAGCTGACTTGCCAATTTGTGGTAACTTCTGTAGCTTTGAGTTTTATTTGTGATTAAAACTTAAACTTAAAACTGACTATGATTTGTCTTTACAGAAATATAGTTGAGATATACCTATGTATACGTTACCTACGTAGTAGTAGAGTTATCTCTAATAGTAGAGATAACTCTACTACTACGTAGGTAACCTACCCACGAAGATTTATCAGTTGTTAGAAAAAATTACAGCCACATATCTTAATTCCATAAAGATAAAATCAGCAGTAACTTATTTTGAGATCCCCACAGTGAATGTTGAACATAGTTTTCGAAATTGCAATACAAATCATCTTCACTAGATTCCCAGAGTCGAATTTAATTCCTGATTGATTCACAAAGCTAGTTGGTATTCCCACCTCCCGCCGCCGCCCCGTCATCCACCTGCCTCCACGTGAGGATCAGACAAAGATACGAAGTTAACGTCAGCTAAGGTTTGTTGTACAAAATTTATATGAAACTTTGCTTCGGAACTGAAAGCTTGCGGGTTTGATATGACGAAACTGTTTTTAATATAGACTCGATTTATGTAAAACGCCATTTTTTTTTAACTATAATGCATTGTGCTTTGGTTATTTCCTATAATACTTTAGGAAATAATTTATGGTTTATTTGACAGTAATATTATATTATTTTATATAACGCTCTCATTGTATTTTTTTCCATCGAACATGTGTTGTGGTAATAGTAATTCTTAAAATTAAACTTCTTATGTGTGACGAAAAATAAATTTATGATAAATACAATCTATGCTATTAAAGTGATTGATGAATTATTAAAATGTTTCCCTGTAATACAAAAGTTTCACTTTTATCGTGTGTCTTTACGACACATTCTGTTTTTTTTTTCTATTAACAATAGAGACTGGAAATTCGTCGTAGTGAGCTGGTACCTGGCAGGAGTGACGTGATAGCGGTACAACTGTTAAGATATTCCGAGACGCTGCGAACGCTCGTGGCCGACGCTCCATTATGTACGAACCACTCCCTTTTTGTTCCGTCTCACACCCCTGATGTATGTTGTTAAAGTAATTATCTTTGAATATTCTCTAATGTACGTAGACTGAAGTGTTAAGGGATTAGATATGCACCTATCAGTAATCATTAAAATATAAAATTTAATAAAATTCGTGCAATTGAAAAACTCTGATTTTCTTCATTCTACGTTCTTCATTCAGTCCATTCTACTATGGAATGCGCCTCTTGTAATCAGGATGGCAAACAGTTGGTATTATTTTAAGATTAAAGTACGGTAACACCAACCCACTACAACGTTAGCAGATTCATTTATGTAAGTTTATACGAGTATATCTGTTTTGTCTTCCAAACTATAAATCTCTCCCATAATTTCTTAGTCCATCTACCTTTAATTATCTCTGCATCACCCAAAGGTTGTCTGGTAGAAAATGCCTTGGGCATTAAGACCGCCTTTGTACACTACCGTAAATAAAGTATTAAATAAATAAAAATAATTATTCAAACCGTATTTTCCAAACCCTTCAAGTTTCTAGATCCTAGTTTCATTGCATTTTTTTCTGTATTTTATTTTTAATTATAATAGTATTACTGTATATTATGTTTCTTATATCAATTTTCTTTGTGTAATGAAATCTTCAAGAATATAAAAAAATGCTTCCTTTTCATTTTTCATGCGTTAATATGAGCAGTACCATAACAAAGTTTGCTTCAAAATTACTTATTCAGTGATAAAATCCTATAAAGTTTGCAGTATAACATAATCTAAGCTTATGATATCAGACTGTTTAACCCAGCAACCGTCAACTTTAGTGCGCCTTTTCACCCACTTTAATATTTTATTAACGTAAGCGCGTTAAAATTAACTTCATTACCTCGCGCAGGAGGCGCTTCGAGCTTCAACCTTTTTTACCAAAACTCAACTGAAATTTTTAACCATGTTATGCTCAATTATGTATTAAACCTCAGGAGTTTACCTCAGTACATCAATTTGTATATTACTATGTTCTTTTTTCACGTGGAATATAGGTTTATTCTATGCTTTTATGCAAATTACATCGAAAAAAATTTTAATTCGAAAATTTTGTTGAAATAAAAATAAATATATATATATATATATAAAAAAACACAGGGTCGTAAAGACACAAGATTGAAGTGAAACTTTTGTATTACAGGGAACCATTTAATTATTTATCAAAACGTTTTGAATAGCATAGATAGTGTTTATCATTTATTTATTTTTCGTCATACAAAAATGTTGCGCATCAGAATTTCAAAGCTCCCATAAAAAGTTTCACTTAAACAAACTTTTAAACTATTTTAGTTACTTACTAGGGATTGCTTTTACAGTCATAGCATAGTATACAAGTATACAAACAAACTGTTAAATTAGCATAACTAAACACCTAAAACACTCAAAAAGTAGCACTAAATAATTCAGGCGACCACAATCGTAACGGCAAAAAAGCCCGACATCCGCCAAGTCTTTCATGTATAACACAGGTGCTTGAAAAACTCGAGTTTTGTGTAAATGAGCGGGAGGGTAGACTGGTACGGGCACGCATATGCCGAGAGGAAGTGACGGGCATAAATCTGCGCGACTGTGGCGCCGCGGCCGGAACAGGAAGCACCGGCGTCGTTTGCCGCATTGTGCTATCGGCCGCCGGGCCGTGTGGACGTCTCTTTGTGAATACCACTTTATGGAAACCGCCATTCGAGAGATACGCGACCGCCCTATCATATTCTAAAACGCTTTTGTCATGCCACCTTTATGGTGATGGCTTGTCAGAATGGCCGTTTATTTCTATGTTGTCACCTGCGTTTCTTTTGATGTTTGTATTTCACTTTCTATTTACTTGACTGTTAGCACAAAGGTTATTTGTAGTTGGCAGTATCTTTCAGGATATACTTTTACTTTGTCTTTTATAAAACATATAGGTTTGGTGGTTATCGAGCTGCGTCTACAAAGGGTTTCAAATCTAATTCCTTTCTCTAGAGCATTAGAAAAGAGCCCGATAGAAGAAATTGAAATTCCTTTACATATCGCTAAAATGTCCATTAAGCCGTTTAATGTGGTTGTAGGACCGTAGTAGAGAAGTCAAATACCGAGATTAAGATCGTGAGCTCGAAACCTACAACAAGCTTGAGCTATCAGAAAGTTAGAAAAAACATATAAGTACTGTAGCAATGGCCATTTCCGATGGCAGCCGAAAAACGAACTTACATAAATATCCAAAATATTATAGATTTTGAAAATATATGAAAAAAAAATCATAGCATTTATTACTAGAATATTAAATAAACGTTATTAATTAAGCATGGCATACACGAGCAGTTTTATGAATATTTAACTAAATCGATAAAAAATCCAAATTTCACCGACCAACAGCAAAACAATAACAATAAATGCTTATGCAAATTGAATTGTCCGCCAGTGTACGGGAATCGTCGGTGGCGTGGATTTCCTGTTGATTGTTGTTGATAACGCAATATTTGTGGTCACCGGGCACGATTCTTGGATAGCATTGGTCAATAAATGTCGTAGTCTAGCAGAAAAATGCAATGGAAATGTTTACAACCAAGCTGTGCATTGTGCCGTGTTCATATGCTTGTTTTATATGAAGATTAACAATAATTCGAATTACGTGATGAAAACATAGGGATTATTAGAAAATATTTCTGACTAGCCGTCCCCCGCAGTTTCACCTGCGTTCCCGAGGGATGTAACATTTTCCCGGCACAAAAAGTATCCTATGTGTTATTCCTGGGCATTTCTAAATACGAGTATGTGCCAAAGTTTCAACCAAATCCGTTTGGTATTTTTTACTTGAAAGAGTAACTAACATCCATACATACAAACTTTCGCATTTATAATATTAGTAGGATAATAGAACTTAAATTCTATGTTAAGGCTATGTGATGGCTATTTGTATACAAAATATATATCGAGTATCACTACATAGTATAAAACAAAGTCGCTTTCTCTGTCCCTATATCCCTATGTATGCTTAAATCTTTAAAACTACGCAACGGATTTTGATGTGGTTTTTTTAATAGATAGAGTGATTGAAGAGGAATGTTTTTATGTACAATACATGTGAAATACCAAGGGAATGCGGGTAAAACCGCGGGGGACAGCCGGTATTATATAAAACATTAGTTTATTCTATTCTCGAACAAACGTTCGCAAATATTCCTCGCAAAACTATTGCGCAGCGTGAGTTCTCGCCTCAATATTTATGAAGCTAACTTCTCAGCCGTCATCAATCACAAAGTTATAAATAAAACAATAAAAGGTAAAAACTTACCACGAGGGTCGGCCACTTCACTCCCAAGCGCTATATTGGGAGAGGAAACCCCACTTATTGGAATAATATGTAGATTACAATGATATTAGAAAACATTGTGAGCCGATACTTTATTACACCCGATAACTCTTCCAGAGTTTGGTATTATTGGATATGTAAGTGAAACGTAAAGTTGGGAGTTTATTGAATTTGTAAGGTGGAACTGAAAAAGAACTGAGCTTACTATATTTTAGAATAATAATTAAGGAATATTTACTTAACCGTTGGGGTAGACGTGTTCTAGAGTGGAGACCACGGTTCGGTAAACGTAGTGTAGGATGCCCTCCAGCTAGGACGGAGATAGGCTGATGATGATGATGATTTACTTAAATATTATAATCTTATATTTATGGCCAGTCATAACTTTATACTAGGTGTGTAAATTTGCTTGTTTGATATTTATTTATTTACAATAGTAGAGCTCTTACCCATTACCCCCGTGAAGCAGTAGTGTACTTGTATTACTGTGTTTCGGTTAGAATGAAAAGGGGGCCTTCAAAATTACAGGCACATGCGACTTAACAACTTCACGTCTCAGGGTCGACAACACATTTGCGTGCCTGGTGTTGGAAATGTCCATAGTCGGCGGTGGCCACTTACCATCAGGTGGACCGTATGCTTGTTTGTGAAGTGTTTTAATATAAAAAATATTGGAAAATTCAGGGCTAAAGCATAAATATTTTTAACTAGCAAGGGATACGCAGAAAGTTACTTCTAAAACGCGGGGAGAGGAGAACGGCACCCACAATAGTTTTCTAAATAACTTATTTATGATAAATCGTATAAATCATTTTCGCTAACGCGCCTCCAGTCACCGCGATAAAAGTGAACGAATAAACTTGTGTGTGATTCGTAAACTAGATACTTCTGCGGCACCGACAACTTTGCCGTACGATGGGGAAATAATAATATGGATACGCTAAAATTTTATGTCCGAATATGCAATATATTTCTTAAATTAATTTGTAAGCCATACCTTTAAACGAAAACATTTTTTAATGTATCCCATAACTACTATAAATATTAAAATTTGTGAATTAATCACGCATTACCGGTGGAAAGGGTTTGTATCACAGATAAAATATATCCTGAATTAATACTGTGAATATTTATTAACGGCTTACGGCGGAGTTTATATCGATATAAACTCAAACTAAATACACACATGTGTTTTAAGAAAAAGTAAAATATGTATGTTTATCAGAAATCTGGCCATGTGTAGAGAATGTCCCAGGATATCGATTTACAAATGTTATATGCCGATTTAAATCTACTTGCATTCAAATAAAACTCGACTCTGACCAAACGAAACAAAATGAAACTGAACGTTTTTTCTTACCTCATCTTCCGGCCTATATGCCACTTGTAATGCGTTTAATATTTCATGATATCGCCGCGGGCTCTATCGGTATCGCACAGCCCATAAATAACGAACACACTGGTCGGGGGAGTCGGCTTCAAAATCAAACCTATCAATAGAATATTAGATTCGTATTGTTGTCTCTACTTTGAGTATTGACTCGAACTTTTTATTTTACAACACGGCATTTATGCTACCGCTTATAATATATGAGAGCTAGTTACAGCTAAACCCTAATGATTATTGTTTTTTCAAGTTACTAGCAATAAATGTCATAGCATAAAAAATGATAAAAAATTTAAGGGTGATAACACTATTTCGATGGCAAATCGGTACTAACAATTTGTTAGCGGTCCTCGGTCGAACATTTGAATTCAAAACGGCAAATTTATCGCATGTTTCCGATTTAAATCGGCGAATTAACGACATTGCAGTGCGACACGGTGGGTATTTGCCGGATTTATCTGTGTCGTGCCGCGGCGAACGCCCGCCCCTGCGTACTATGGGAAAATTGGACCGCTGCACTGTAACCGAACTGGGTAATAAGCAGAATGAACGCGGTGATAGGGTACTTTGTAACTACCTGACTATGACCCTCAAGTTGCCGGTTTCCTGTACATTACATTTGACTGCCAGTTCCATTTTTAAATATAGTAAATGCCATTAGTTTGTACATCAAAAAGCAAAAAAAGAAAAGGGAAACGAAAGAAAGCTATTAAACATAATAATAACCAACCAAGTAAATAAGTTAAAGTTTATATGTAATCCTTCTTGAATTGCCAATCTTCATATCTGTAGGCGATGGTGACTACGAGCCATCTGCTAGACCTATGACTGCTCTTCAACCTAAGGTCCTATAAATTAACGGTGTAATTGTAAACCTGTTTTAAAAATGTGCTTTTTTTTCCAAATTGGTCGAGACACTGGCAGTCCACCTGATGACGGTATGTGATCACCGCCACTTATGGACTTTTTTTTTTTTTTTTTTTTAATACCACGTGGGCCGACAAACAAGCGGACGGTCCACCTGATGGTAAGTGGTCACTGCCGCACATGGACATTTGCAACACTAGGGGCATCGCCAATGCGTTGTCGACCCTGAGACGTGAAGTTATTAAGTCTCATGTGTCTGTAATTTCACCGGCCCCCTTACCATTCTAACCGAAACACAGTAATACAATTGCACTACTGCTTCACTGCGGAAATGAGTAAGGTGGTAGTACTTCCCCGGACCAACTCTGCACTAAGAGCTCTACTACTCTAAAAATTGCAATACCATGTTCTAAAGATACATATACATACATTTTATATAAACCGATAATTTTGTGTATGTATTAAATTTATTTGTTTCATAACTCTTATATGTTTTGGTAGTTTTAAGAACTGGGTCCTTTGTTGTCTCAATAAAATGTCTCTTTCTTGACTTGTCAGTTTGATGGACTCTACGCGGCACATTTTGTTGAAACCGCATAGTCGTCACGTACTTCCTTGTCGGTATTTACTTTCGGGGAAAGTCTAACGTAAAACATAGACATAGACATAAATATACCGAACCTGGCCGAAGTTGGCCCTATCACTAAAAATCTAATGATATTAGACATCGCTACAACAAAAAAATACATACATACATATCGTATCCTATTGTTTCCTATTACCCTAGGTTGCCTGGAAGAAATTGCTTCAGCAATAATGCCGCTTAAATTTTTTGCACTTATAATGTCTGTAAAATACTTATTTATTTAATTTTCTTTGTATGTGGTATGAACAATAAAGCGTATTGTAAAATGTAAATAAATTGTATTGTATTGTATCATTACGCCTGTCTCCCATTGGGATCTTCTTTCACTTTCTCTACAGTCTTCAGCTGTTTTATTTTCATTGTATATGCTAGTGTGTGATCTCAATTATACCATAGTAAGTGATAAAGGTCACACGTGACGTAGAAGGGAACTGGCTCTTATGTACAGTTGTACACACCGACTGGTACTTAGCGACGGAAATTCCTCCAAGCTCTTAGTTGTCTTTCAATCCACGACTGTCTTCCATAAAATCTGAGCTATCATAGCCTAGAGGCCATTACCATTGGTTTTGTGTGCATTTTACCTGGCTCTTTATTAGAATATCGCCTATTTGGTCTATGTATGCTCGTCTAGGTCTTCCCCTTGACTCTTCCATTCAATTTTTACCATAGATTTTTTCAGTGACGCTTTCCACGTGTCCAAACCACCGAGGCATCCCTTTCTCAATTCTTGTCCCTATTTGTTTGTCAGGCTATAATCGTTCCAGTTTCAAACGAATAAATTTTACAAAAAAAATCTAAAGAAAGAAAAAGCTTCAGCGTCCGATGATTAAGCAAAATCTTAAAACACTAAATTCGTTGAAAATTTACAACTGTACCATACTATTACTACGCACAGTTATTAATAAAAATAATTTAATTACATCTACACCATTACTCACTCTCTTTTCTCATCTAGAATTTGAAAAGACCCTTTTTTCTACAACATAGCATTAAGTAAGACTTAACAGGGTACATTAAAGCCATACGTTATCGCGCTCACACATTAGTAGTTCTGAATGGAGGCTGCCAGTCTCGAAGCAAGTTTCACCGTGTTTTGTGCTGAATTAAGCTGCTAATTAAACTTTGTATTTGAATATAATTGTTACAGCAACCAGGCGTATCTCGAAATTTATGACAAACACCAAACAAATCTGACAAGTGTTTATGAAACTTTACTTATTAGAGTTACAAAAGTTATTTTCTAAGGTTTCTTAACTTTTTTCCTAGGAGTTACGCCAAAAAGGTTTTGCTTCATCTTAATTGGAAATAATTACCTAAATGGTATTTGTAAAATACAATTGAAGTAATTAGTTAATTAGATATTACGTTCGATTATAAAATAGCCTTTATACACAGTAATGGCCACTTCTGATATTTACCCTTTATTATTTTTTCCCCAAACACAAAAAGGTTCAGCTGTGTGTCTGACAAAGGCTCATCTCGATTTACGAGCACAAATCAAACATTTAGTCGGTTGTAAATCAGGCTGCCGGTGAATTTATTGCAAGATTCGCAGATTTGTCACTAAACACGTACGATTGGAAAATATGTTTGAGGAAAACATGGCATTATATGAAATTCATAGAAAATTTCAACTGTTATTGAATATAAAGATATCATATTTGTGCTTAAATCTACACAAACAATTATTGTGTAGAAAATCGTGTTTGTTATTATAATTTTTTGGAAAAGAATATGTGGCAAAATTCAGCAACATCGAAACAAAAAAAAAAGTCTAAAATAAGTTAAATTTTTCATCACATTCGATAGTTAAGAAAAATTGCAGTAGAGAAAAATATATTTGCTCTATAAATTTTTAAGTGTTGGTTTATCCTTTTTCACGTTGAAACGGTGGGTCTATTTTTAGCCCGACCATATCGATGTCCAATGAAAAAATAAAATTATTCGACTACCCGGTCCTCGGTTAAAAATTATGTTAATTCCTGAAACATAGAAAATAAAGTAATATTTTTATTAAATTAACAATTCAAACAGGAGTGCGCGAGCTTATTAGCCCGTAACGATTTCCTACTGTATATTTTGTACACAAAAGCCTGCACTTAATGGTTTTTTAAATATCGCGAACGGCACGGCTTCCACACGTCGCTGAACAATGGCACGAAAAGGGGGGAAAATATAATTTATTTTGGAGTTAAATCTTTTGTGAAAATAATATGACATTTCTATTTGAAGTTGGCGGGTGATTTATCGGCTGCCTTGTTGCGGTCTCGCTTTCGAACCGGTTGAATTGGAGGTGTCGCTCGCAATCGGATCGTCTGTTTCAATTTAAAGATCGATGATGGGGTTACGTGATAAAAGTTATTGTATAGTGTTTATGCAACCATTTTCGTGTTTGTTAATTTTATTTTAGCTTTTCAAAACGAGATTAAATGAACAAAAGAATACTTATACCAGAAATTAAATAATAAACAATATAGAATCATCTGAATGTGATGTGTCAGTACAACATAAAAAAAGTATCAACAAAATCTAACAGTCAATTCAAAGGCAGAAATTCACATGCACATGCATCCCCATTCATTTGCTACATGATGTAAAGTCTAAAACGATTTCAAAAATGCTTTAAAATTTCGCAAAACTTCAAGCACGATACACGGAGTTTTATATTTTCAATACAAAGGGGAATAGGAAAAAAACCAACATCGAGTCTTTACAGCGACGTTAATTCAAAAAGTTGTTTTCATTACGCAACGTTCTCGCGGTAGAGTGCGCTGTGAACGTGCGCAGAACAACTCGTATAAAGCATCACGAGTGAGGGAAAGAATTTAAAGTACTAGAGCAAATAAAACGGCAACGGCAGTCGCGGGATAAAGCCAGTGGCAACAATTGCTACATTCCAGCCTCGAAACGGTTTGCGACCGTTCTGTCCTGTCCTTGCAGGCGTGTCTACAATGGTGTATTTTCAAAAAATATTAATTTAATATACTTTTCTTTTCTTATAGTCTAATTAAGAAATTTCAGTTTTACCATCTTCTTCGATAGCAGATAAATAGTCTACTAATGAAGCACTTCATCGAGGGAGATTAAGGCTATAAAACAGATGGTGAGCCCAGTGTGGACAACGGTTTTTACCCAGCTTTCCGTAGATTTTAATTTCTAAGACCACCAGGTATTTTTTTCAGGCAGTTTTGCTCATTGACAGTTATGGTTTGCAATGTCGTATTCATTTTTATTTATTTTTCTATTTTATTTCAATCATAAAACATTTATCAGAGCGTTTATAGGGATTAAACTGGATATTCAGACTCGGAGTTATGAGAGTATTAGAGAGAGATTAAGAGTATATGAATTTTGAATCTTATGACCTTATAAATACTTAAAATTATAAACATAGTGGTAAGTAAATAGTAGACGAACTGATATTATGTTGTCACATAATATACTCGTATACAGGAATATTTTTTAAGCAACGCGCAAAAAAAATTCGGTGGTTCAGTATCAGTAACAGAACACATTCCCATTATTTGTTTATTTTTTTTTGTATTTTTTTCGACTTAAAAATCAACAAACATAAGCACAATAGTAACCATACTATCTAATCATAATAATATCAAAGGGCGCGCGCGCCGTGCGCCGCACGCGGCGGTAGAGCCAGCTGTTGCAAAGGCCACGGCCAGGGTGGGCGACCGACAGACAGTCGTACAGTAGCCATAATATCAATTTTAAAGTCTATATCTTTCGTTAACGATAACTTATTTTTTTTTGTACTAAAACTTATCAAAATAAAAATTAGGTGTTTAATAAAACTCATTTAAGTTTAATTTGTCAAAGTTTGCACACTGAAAAAAAAAATCCTGTATACACTACTGTCGTAGTTTCATAAATGAATATCTTATCAATATTTGGTCCCATGTAGAACAGCCACCAGTGTTGGCAAAGCTTTGGACAACTAACTCCTAGTTTTTCTTTTGTGAAACGAGTTCAGTCGCCTTTGGAGCGATCTCAACAAAAAACGCGTGCTTTGTCCGATTGTTATGATGCTAATATATTGTGCTATTGTCCAGTGAAATTATATTTTACTTTGGATGCTCTTTCTAAAGTGGGCTTAAATTGCTGAAATGCTTTGAATAGCTAGAGCAGGTATTTTACAATAGAAAACAGAATGATTACAAGATAATATAATATAAATATATATCATATGTATGTCAATATATCTGAATAGGACTTTTATTATTGTTTCAATAAACCGATATGACAATCATGATGGTCACGATAATCTTAAGTATGGTGTTATGGATACGGTGTGTAACGACATTAACTAAGATTAAATAAAAGTTGTTGAAAAGATAAAAACAATCATGCGTCACATGAATTACGAGAATGAAATATGAAAAGGTTTTTCTCAAAGCGACACAAAACTGGCAGTGGACTCTGGCAGTGGGCAAGCCGTCACGCAGCCGTGCCGAAAATTAAAGGATTCCGCCCGTCCAAAACAAATACACGAATATTTTTATATTTTATTTTTGTTAAATAAAAAGGAGCGTCGGGAAATGGTGTAGCAGAGCTCGCAGGTGGGAATTTAAATAATCTGACAGGGATTAAAAGGAGAAATATCAGCTTTTGACCGTCGCCGCAGGCCTCAGATTATCCACATAATGTTTTGTTGCATTTTAATGTGTACAACATTTTATAATTTAAATGAGCGTAACAAAAAAGGGTAGTGGAATTCCCGGCATAATTGCTTTGTTCACTTTGTCCTCGAATATCACGGCTTTATATGAATAAAATAATGGTTTAAATTTCACGGAAATACTTCAATTTAATAATATTATGCAACCCTTTCAGCGATTCGGTTTTAATCAAATTTGATTTGGATTTGTTCATTTTCATTGAATAGATATTTCATTTACACTCATAGCTGTGGTCGGTACGACCACATTTCCTGTGTTATTGTTTTTTTCAATGCTCACTCAAATTCATTCCAACATAAAAATAAATGCTGTTTGTTGGTAAGTGCTTTACTTGCGAACGGCTGGACTGATTTGGATTTCTTATAATTTTATATGTTTGTAATTGTGCGAATAAGGCTTTTAGGTAAAGAAAAATGTAAAAAATTGACTGGAAAATAAAAAAAAAACATCAAGTAGTTTTTTTAAAGGTATTATTATTTTATGTACTCAAGACTCACGATTCGAAGACACATTACAATGCCTATCGTGAACAGCTAGTATACAATAAAATTATCTAAATGATGAATAAGAAATAGCAGTAAAAACAACATAAAAATATACGCACACAACTAAATCGAGACCAAAATTCCTAACCTCTATCAAACCACTTGCAAACCAATGCATAAATTGTCAAAGCCACTGAGGTTAGTTACACAGGGCTCCACCTAGACGTCAAGTTGATTAATCACCGTTTCCCCCACGTTATTAACATGGTAATGGTCCACGAATCGCTTTCTTAGCGATACTTAATGATACGGGATTTGCGAGATGATTGTTGGATAACGTCCGGTGGGCTCAGGGTTATCATCTAGCTTCAGGTGCCGGAATGAGACTGCAGTCTGCTTTCCCTTCGCTTAAAATAAAGGAGATACCCGGAGATATGTCAAGCAGCCAGTATATACCAACGAAGAATATTTTCCAAGCTTTTATTTAACTTGCAATGTATGTTACTTAGTTGGTTTGTTAAGTCTTGCATGCTGAAATAGAATCACTCACTCTCATCCTACGACACTTCTAATGACGCATTTTATTTATATGGATATCATGACATAGGAAGGCATTATAGAATATTAAAAAAAAAGGTTCTTTACTATTAGTTTCTTTATAACGGTTTATGTATTTCATTATACATGAACAAGAGTAGATGATTGATGAATTTTTAAATTCGCTGTTAAATTAATATTTTAGGTATAGGCAAAGTTATACAATACGTCATTCACAACATCACTCCCGCTAAAAGGCACTCGTCACACTAAAATATTTGCCCACCTATCCACCGTCCCCGAGGACTGTTGATTCTATGAATAAAATAACAATTATAAGTGATCCCGTCCCTCGGGTGCGTGCTTAATTCCGTTTGAAACAATATTCATCTGGCGATTTACTTTTGTGACACACTGCTTGAACAAAACTGACATGTAAAAATATGAGATTAAGATTCGAATTACAAATAGAACAGGTACTTAATATGCTCTAGACTGCTTACTTTGGAATGGAAGTAGACGCGGTAGGGAGGTTCCCTTCTGGAACTAGACTAAGAATAATCTGATTGATAGTCGTCCATCATATAATTCTCCTTAGCTTTGACTTTAAGTATTTTGAATTAGCAGAATTTGTATGTAATGACTTACAAATTTTTGTACATTATCTCTTAATATTATAAATGTGAAGGTAAGTTTGTTTGTTACGCTTACACGCGAAAACTACTCGACCGATCATCACGAAACTTTGTACACGTATTCTTGGAGGTATTAGAAGTAACATAGGATACTTATTGTGCCGGAAAAATGTTACATTCCTCGGGAACGCGGGTGAATCCGCGGGGGACAGCTAGTATACCATAATTTCATTCAATCGATATAATGTCTTACCTTTCTGAGTTTCTTGCCGGTTTTTCTCAGTAGAAGACTGACATCCGAAGCGGTAACTAATTGACTCAGATGCATCCTTGCGGAAATCCTTTATAAGATTATACAAAAAATATAGATATTTGTATTTCACAAAGATATTTGTTTTTTTTATAATCTTTCGAAGCGGTGGTAGTTACTTCATCCTAAATAAGTGCTCTCCGAGGCTTAAACTTCTAGAATTTAGATTATTTTTGAAATTGAAATTTAAACAAGTGCACTGTATGTCGCTACAACTGTCGGTATAAGTGAAGTTTGTTCTGTTCGTCATTTCTCCCATTATTTGATGTGGGATTGCGACTCGTTGCCGAAATTAGTTTTGATGGCACCCATGACGGTAAGTGTCGGGGTGTTGGATTAGCTAAATAATGGGTTTGTTTGAGTAGATTCGTTTTCCAATAATGTAAGTATACATTTTAATGAAATAGCTTTATTCTGACTGATCTACCTTGTAAATATTAGGGTACTTGAAAAACTTCTCAAGCCTATGGAGTCCACTTTTATGAGACTGTAGTAAACCTTCATGTAGAAAAAACGAATTCAAATTAAAATATTATACGACGCAAAAGATTAATAAATTAGGATATCACCCAATAAAACAATTACGATACTTATGATGATCCGTAATAGCAGTAAAAATAACCGCGTAACATAAAAAGATCGCATAAAACGTTGGCTGTAAACTTGTTTTTACTTAAAGTTGCTTTTATAGGCAAATAACCGTAAAGAGCGAAGTTTGCCGAATGATAGCCGATATCTGTCGAACGTTACCCATCTGCCTTTATCGGGGAATCTAGTGGGGAAGTTAACTGCCAATCAAGCTGACGTGGCCTCGGGTATTCATGGGAATGATACTACATGGTGAACGTATCGTATGTAAATAATTGGTACCTGAAAATTTTTAGGGAAATTGGTGTGTTTAAGGTAAATTTTGGTGGTTGAATTCAGTTGGCTTCGTGGTTGGACCTTGACTGCCACGGCACAGGTTTTAGGTTCGATTCCAACCGAGGACAAACATTCGTGTAAATGGGTAAATCTGTTTGTTCTTTGTTTGGGTGTAAAAGTTTAAGTATGTTTCTAGAAAACATACATAGTAGGTGGAGTATATGTAGTATATAAGTTATTTGGTTTCCATTGTACATACAAGCTATGCTTTAATTGAGAGTTTTGAGATCACATAGTGTTGTAATATTGTGTGTAAATAATATCCCGGTATATTTACTGTTTTTTTGAGTTATTTTTTTTTTGTATTTTTAGTAACTGTAGTGTATCAGTTATCTGGTTTCCATAGTAGGTACAGAAGCTCTGCTTAGTTTGGAATCAGATGGCCGTGTGTAAAGAATGTCTCAGGGTAATCTATAATACTGAAAAGAATAAAAATCAAATGATAGTATAGACTTGGTGTAAGCGCAAATGTAGGCTTTATAAGCGAATTTTACACGGTGTATCGTAATATTAAATGTTATCTTAATGCAAATAACTAAAAAGAAAATAAATCGCAACCAATGAAAATCAAAACCAACCACAGTCCAAGCGTTAGTCTTATTCAATCACATTCTACGTAACATCTCATTTATCGATAAGCGATAGCCATAAAATGCCGCGGAAAATATACTTTTTTTCTCGTCAAAAGTTCCACCCCTCGCAAATGATCAGGGCGCTTATTATTTGGCGTGTGCGCAAACATTTAGCGCCCTTATCGCGACTATTAAAGATACGGCTTCATTACTCGTTGGCGAGAAGGTTCCGGAACGCCATTGTGCTTTGGCTGTATGGTGTTTTTCTTTTTTCAGAAGCACATTTTCCTTGTTTACGTGTACTTTGTATTCTATTTGAACGATGGTTATGACGGTTAATGACTTTGAGGCCTAATTTAGATGTTCGATTAACAGTGATAAGATAGCGTAATGTTATTTCATTTTTTAGCCCACAGGTACAATGCATTAAGGCATACAATTTTATTGCAATAATAATAATATACTTTAACGGGCCTTGGCTTGGTGGTAAAATTGACTCACAGGTCGTGTTTTCGATTCCCACCCAGAAGAAATATTTGTGAGTATGAACATGTCTGTTTGTTCTGTATCTAAAAATGTTTTTAGAAAAATGTTGTATATTATGTAGTATATCAGTTATCTGATTTCCATAGTACAAGGCTCTGCTTAGTTTGGGATCAGGTGGCCGTATGTAAAGAATGTCCCTAGATATTTATTATTTTAACAACCTTTTCATACTTGTTCATAAATTTACCGTGGCCTACAATTAATATAATGAGGTTCTGGCTAAATGGGGTATGCAAACAAAGTCTTAACACTAAACATACGATAACGGGTAAAATGACCCATTTTGAACTTTGCATTGAAAATGTACGTATCTTGTCTTTGTCTTCATGACTTTTTCTTACTAATTAATATACAGTTATCATACTATTTATTTGCCTTCCTAACAACCATATTTCATACATTCAAGCAACATAAAGTCACATTTGACCCGCTATGGAGATAGGTACCTAGTAAGTGTTGGTATGATTAGTGTTAAAGGAAACTCAACCCTAAACCTTAAACTTAATGGTCCTTAGTGCAGGCATATGTAAGTACACACATATGGTGCAGCTGCCAAAAGATAAACTTTAAATTCGTAGACAGTACCTAGCCTAGGGTGGAACGGTATTCTCAAGATGATTTTCATCACCGTATGGTCAAGTTCCATCATCAATCCTAATAGCATAAAGTATTTTAACACTGCTCTTTAACTGTTTGATGAGACATATCACTTTACAACATTTCCTAGTATACCTTATTTGGAAACATTGGTATCTGTATTCCTCTATTATAAATGCAAGTATGTTATATAAATAGATATCTATTTACGCTTACACGTCAACTTTATTATACAAGAGTATATAATATGTGACGTCACACGCGGGTCGAGGGAAATGAAGTGGAATCTTTCAGATAACACACACAATTACACACGTTTGTGCTAACGGGGGCATCGCACACACACACACACACACATACGACGTGAATAGCTCTTGTAGGGTTGAGTTCACACAATGTAATGTAGGTGACATCGATAATTTGTTATAATGGGGCGTAAGTACCAAATTGAAGGTGTTCAAGAGTCAACTTACCAGAATTATTGTTGTTGACGTCACTTAGAAATAGTGCTGGTCGAAAAGAAATGAGGTTCAACTAGCGGTTAGGAAAACGTCTAATATCATTATTTCGTTTTCTTTGATTGATTTATTGTATTTTTCATTTATGTAAGATCTTTATATTAATAAATATTCAATTAGAAGAAATTGTGATCAATAGAAAAGTACTAATACGATGCCATTTGGACTATCGATAAAAATATTTAATGTTTTACCTGAATATACTTTATCTTGTACGCACGTACGTAGGTACCTACATTTAAACTTTACAATTATATTTTTTGAGAATGAATAGATTCTAAAGATGCAACAAAAATTTTCTTGTAATAAATATTTTTTCAATGATTTTCAGCATGATAATAATATAATATTTTTAGAATTTAATCAAAAAGAAAAATATTATGACATCAGAAGAATTTTGATATTAGTAATTTGGGTTTAGGTATAAAGTACCTATATTATACCTCATACTTAACCCATGATACCAATATTGGGGTACTTTTGCCACATAAAACCCCATATTTATCCAATCCATCACCACCGCTTTGTTTCCTCGGTTGTAGATATTATTTCTAATAAACTATGAGAAAGATAAGCTCAGCATTCATGTTGGTCTATCAATCTTACCAACGCCAGTGTGAAGGAGATCATTTATAAGCGATAGCGTGAGGTTATTTAATGTTCATATACGCTGTATTTTTGTTGATAGCTCAATACGACATACTCGTATATTTTCATAAGCTGCTATTTTGTATGCGAAAATGAAAACGCAAGAAGGAAAGAAAATTAACGATTTAATTTTTTCATAGATTGAAATGTAAATATTTCAAGTGTATATAGTACTTATAATAAATAATTTATGTATATATGTTGGTAGGATTGTTTAATTGGCAACTGCCAACGTTTCACATATGATATGGCTGATGCAATTTGCGCTTTTAAGATTTGGTCTATGAATTATATGGATATAACTTAACTAACTTATTAAACACTGATGGTAGCAGTTTTTTTAAAATGCTGAGGTATTTATTAAATGTAAAGAAGTCGTAGGTAAGTAAAGAAAAAAGGTTTTGCCTCAAGTACCTAAATACATTTTAGTTTGTAATATATTGATTTTCTATTTTGCAAAGTAAGACGGCCAGATGGGTTAAACGTTTCGGCTAACATCAAAATAATCAATATCGATATTCTATCCCGATCCGAAATCATTTTTGATTTTGACATCTGTTTCGAATTGATTGAATAATAGCTTCAGTCGATAGAAAGATTATGGCTGCAAAGCGTGAATAAGATGGCAGAACATATGCGATTGGCTCAGGCTGAGCATGATGATAACCTTCACCAGTACCTGGTACTGATAACAGGTACCTTTTTTCAAAGATATGTAATAATATCCTTAATATGTGATGTACCGTTATTGTATCTTGTATTGTGTGAATCGAATTGGTCATCGAGAGGTTAGTTATAAGCCGACGGTCCTTGGCAGGAAGCGGGCATAGTTAATGTATATTTCTGTGTTAGAATAGATTACTTGTATCGTACTTTAATGATTATTAGTTGTGTGTCCAAGAAGGCGATAATGATGCCCACATGTCATGTTGTAACTTAAAATATATGTAGGTCTTAGTGCAAAGATCTTTACCAATATCCTCGGGTATGATGGCCGTGCAAAAGGTAGGTATTTATATACAGCAGGATCAACTTTAGATACTATTCAGTCTGTGGGTTGTAATAAATAAATACCCGCGACTTGGTATGCGAGATAACTTTAAACTAAGGTAATTTTTTTTTCGCAAGATGATTTTGATGAAATTAAGCCAATGTACTCGTATGTGTAACTCCAAGGTACATTCCAGTTTCCTGTGAAAACCAAGAATGGTCTTATTGTATTCTGTTACACTCCCTATATCAACAGCAATCAGTTCGATGCTTCTATAGTTCTATTATATCCCTACAAATATTATAAATGTGAATGTAAGTTTTTTTGTTACACTTTCACGCGAAAACTACATAACCGATCATCATGAAACTTTGTACACATGTTCTTGGAGGTATTAGAAGTAATAAAGTATACTTCTTGTCCCGGGAAAATGTTACATCCCTTGGGAACACGGGTGAAACCGGTTAGGCGGCTATAAATATAAGAAACCTGTCACAATCTATGACCATTTTCTTTTTTTTTTTGGTTGTTAGGTATGAGTTGAACTGATACATCATATGTACGGTTCCGTAGCGCGTCACAATATGTATTAGCTAAACGTGATCTAAATCATTTCCTATGGAATATTAGCATATTCAAGTACATTTTGTAAATAGGTTGTCTTTTTTTTCTCTCGTGAAGTTCTCCTTTTGACTGCATCTTATATGCGACTACCGTGTTTCTTTTCATATATCGATTACTTTAAAGTTGAATATTTTGCAAATGGATCCCTGCATCGAATAATGTTCTGAACATACCCCCAATATCTATCTATCTAAAAAGACATGTCCGACGATACCACACACAATGGAATAGATGAGTAAAAAACAGCATTCCCGCTTTTCGTGTACGGGAGATCCGAAAAAATATAATTTTCAAGATTTTAATCACAACTTTGTCGGTGTGATTTATATGTTAGTAATGTCAAATAACAGGTTCTATAACTTTTGAGTTAAACTGTGTAAAGACGGACATAGCGAAACTAAGTGTGTATGTAAGTTTAAAGGTATTGGTGAATCCATAATCTTTATCTTTGCAAAATAAAATGATGCATTAACACGACAAGTAAATTTGTAATATGAAAACACGTTTTTTTTTTATTTAAATCTTATTTTCTATTTCCCGTACACTACAAGCCATACAATACAATACAAATAATCTCATTGTTGCAACACAATACTCGCCTGTGTGCATTATGGTGTGTAAGATTATCGTTATTAGAAGTCCCAGAATCCATTTAAATGCCTACTTATTCTTTGAATTACTTATTGCTATTATTTAATTAAAGCTTGTATTTTTGCCAATATCAGAATAAATTAATATTCTCTTTTCATCATAGCATTGATATTTTCTCACTGAAACAAACAACACGAATCTAGACAAAAGAAATAAAAAATTATCTCAAGCAAAACACCCCATAAAATGGAATTGTCTCGAGAACTTTATAAACGCGATAACGACCAAAGTTGTTCGGAGCTTTGTTTCTCTGCTTACATAAACGTGACCAGTTTTTATTGAACTGCCTTGCATCCCTCAGATGCATGGAATGACGATGGGAATAACATCACTAGGAGAAGTGCGAAAGCTCATGTTAAGCTGGACGTCGTGTACCTAAATACGCAGTGAGGTAAAAAAGAGGATTTCAAGGAGTGTCCGTCTCAGGCCACGCCCTCTCGACGGCACGCCCACAAAGATCCTCTCCTAAAACGACTTTAGTGAGACATTTCTTAAGCTTTCCTATAGTATAATTGAAGCTGTGAGTATACGCCTTGTACACGTACGCATGCAACGCACACATACAAACGATTGCTAATATCACTCCAACATAGTACTTACTATATACACTCACACAAACAAAAATATATATGTATTCCGTCTATATGTAAAGGTAAATTGGAGATAAGTGTGGGACGAAGTTAGAGTCGCGAGAGCGATCAATAGCGCTACTGCGCGGTATTTTCAGGGACATGGTAATATGGATATAGTTGTTTAAAAACCTTGGTAAGACTTGTGAGTTTGATTCTAGGTACAGTTCGTAGAATTCTAATGTACCTAACATTGTTAGCTTCATCAATAGTATAAAAACTTTTTGAATACTACGACTCTACTAACAATAGTTTGTGTGGGCGTTTGTAAGTCGTCGCTTTATGGATTATGATGAAACTTGACCATTTGATAGAACATATTCTGGATTGGAGAATATTTTTTTTATATTTCATGAAATAATGGATCCCTCTGAAAGGCAGGTAAGCCGTCCAGGAGAATTTTAGTGAATAAGCCTCATGTTACTATTATTGAATAAAATTTACATGTTTTAATTGGGCTACATCAGAATCGAATTTGGTAGTGTAATGGTGTTAGCTAATCAAGGTCAAAACTGTCCAAAAACAACAAGGTGGGGTAACATGGGTTCGATTCCTACTTAAGACAAACATTTGTGTTCATGAACATGTCAGTTCGTTCTGTGTCAGGGTGTCAATCATTTGTATTTGTATATTATTAAACAATTAGTTTTATAAGGTAGGTGTGTAAAGAATGTCTCAGAATATTGATTTAATTTATATACCCTACAAGTTAAAAATATGGTTCTAATGTACAGTATTACCTTTATCCAGTACCTACCTTACCAGTATTGGCAACCTTTTGGGGTGACAAAGTGGACAAGAATCTTCAACCTTATGGATAATGCAGCACTTACCTGTAAATATAGTGAACAAATATCTATGGACCATATTCACACACGGCAATCTGATCCCAAAATAAAAAAAAACTAACCAACAACACCGGATTAGTAGAATAAAGAGACAATTTTATTGTATCTAAGAAGAAATCAATATAGTTAATAAATAAACACATCTTGTACAATGGAAGCCATTATTAAAGTACTTACCTACTTAGATAATTAATTATTTACACCCAGACATAATAAACAGACATGATCATGCATAGTAATATTTATCCATGTTGGGAATCGAATAAACGACATACCACGTGGAAGTCACAGTATCTATCCACTGAGCCCCGTCGAAAATATATTTTGTAAATAATTTTACTATAAAACTGTAATGCAGTAACAAATGATTTTATAATATAAACTCGCCAGTTAATTATGATAGTATTATTGAGTATTGGGTAAGACAGAAGCACCAATACTTAAAGCTTGTTTATAGCAACTTAGTTACTTAATTTAGTTTTTTGCTTTTGGCATATTAAATTCAATCGACAACAAGCCAGAAACTGTAAATATACTTTTACTAGAAATCAAATTACGCATGTGTCAGTGTGTAGTAGTTTCAGTAACTTTAAATTTGACCTTCATAAGTGCCTCCGCGGGCCTAAACTGAATAAATGGTTTTGACTTTTAATTATCTATAAATATTTTCCCTACGTATGTTTGGTTTTGAAAAATCTACAAAACGGTTATTTATCGAAAACCGAACGATATAAAAATTAAAAACGTGAACAGTAAACGTCACGGTATCCGGAAACGGATACTCGTTTAATTTTTAATTCGGTTGGCTGGCGACGCGGCGCTGTCGTCGGCGTCTTCCTGCCCGTCGCATCCGGTTGCGAGAACTCCTTTTTTTAAAGGTTGTATTTCCGTTTTAGCACTGGAGCCGATGTCACGCGGGATTGGACATGAATCGCTTCAAACGCCTTTTAAATTTTTATGCACGATTTAGTAGACAGCTGGTTTTATAGAGGGACTAAGATTTTTCCAAATATCTTGGAATTTTGATAATAAAAATAAAATGTACTGTAGGAGCTTTATCAATTATGGTATTACTTAGAAATCAAAATGTACATGTAAAAGTGCTAATTTTCATAATACTCATACAAAATCAATAAAACTGTCGGTGAACTGGATTTAAGCATTTCTTTTTCGTATTCAAATATACTCTTACAGTTAGAAAATAATGTTTAGTTTAATTCAGTGCGGCTTAACTTTGAACAAAAGTACAAAAATAATAAATCTTAAGCCCGCTTCCACAGTCCGTGCCCGGACAACCAACGTCATAAATGACTAAGGACTTTCAGCGATTATTTTTCCGCCAACCGGCATTTTTTCACGTCGGATGAAAAATCCGCATCTGCCGGATATTATCATTAATTATGAATCAGGGTATTTCACAGCAGTCATTGCTGTGACGTTTATAAATCGAAAGAGTTTTACATAGCTTATTTAGAGTTCAGTTCAAATTGATTTCAATTATGTATGTTGATTTCAAACGCTGTTTTAATTAATAAATCAATAATTTTAAAAATATGAGTTTGGTACCCTTTAATACCCAGTAAGAAATTAATTGCATTTTAAAATACTAACTAATGACTAGCCCCCATGTTACACTAGAACCCGCGTATATAGGTATAGCCTATAACCATCTAGTAAAAAATCCGCGTCGAATGGTAGCAGTCCCATCCCAATATGTTCAGTAGTTTTGAAGTGATGGTCTGTCATAGGAACCCTATTTTCCTAATATAAATAGTTTACTAAAAGTTTGTACAAAGAACTAGAATAATAGCCTAAATTATAAACTCGGTAATTCTTATTCTTTGTATGATTCAAAGGTTTCATTGTCAAAGAAGTATACCTTCTTTTTATTTACAACATCATCAAAGCGAAACAAAAATATAATTGAATCTTTTCCTCAAACGTAAACATGGCCGCAAGCGATTGATCTCTTCTTAACGGCCACAAATCAAAGCGACAAAGACAGGGGCCGGCTAATGTGCGGCGAAGGGCCTCCAGAAGGGCCGACGGGGATGGATCGCTGTATCCTCCGTGGACCCAACGGGATGGATGGTCCCAAGGAGAGGTTACACCTGTTTGTCAGCTTTTTACCTTATGTTTGCTTATTTTGCTTAATAAACGTGAATACAAACTTATTTGGTTAATGGTTATATTCAGTTTAAACAAATATCTAGTAACTAAAGTTTTTTAACTAATAAAATTTTTACTTTCGGTGTCTAATGTCACAAGATTGACACATAGGCAGACACCTCCTTTTTACCATAAACGTTATGGTAAGGTGGTAGTACTTCCCCGGACGAAATCTTCACTAAAAGTTCTACTTCTCAAAAATTACTTATACAAAGCTTAGAAGACAACTGACTCTCAAATGCGACTGCCTGAACGTATATACTTAGTAGTAATTTATGCTCCCCCCCAGCATTTCTTAACTATCTACTATTAAATATACGTTCGATTGTTATAATCTACTAGTTTTCCCCCATGGTTTTACTCGAGTTTCCGCGGAGTGTTAGATTTTCCCGGGGGAAAGTGTTCCGTCCAAATTCATTAATAGTATTTGCGTGAAAGAGTAACACACATCCCTTCCTCACAAACATTCGCATTTATAATATTAGTAGGTAAGATAGGAAATACATTTTATGTAAAACTAGCTGTCCTCCGCGGTTTTACCCGCCTTCCCCTGGGATGTCACATGTATTATAAATATAAACCTATCTCTTGAATCACACTGTCTATTAAAAAAACCGCATCAAAATCCGTTGCGTAGATTTAAGGATTTCAGCATACATGGGGATATACCGACAGAGAAAGCGACTTTGTTTTATACTATGTAGTGATGAATAAAATATACCTAACTACCTATATTAAGTTATAAACATCATGTCTTAGATTCTAGTTTATCCGGTCGTAGAAACATTTTGTCTCAAGTAGAGTACACAATGATTTGTGTGTGGGACTGGTCCCTAGGGCGCATTCCCGTGTTTCGCTAACACTGCCCGGGTCTTCGCAATTTATGTCCGGGATTTCGCTGTCCACTTCAAACAAACATGCTCTTGTATTATGTTATGTGATATTTAGTATGAAATGTAAATTTGTTTTATGATTATTGTAATATTTTGTTCAAGTCGAGATGATTAAATGATTTTAAAAATTTACTTAACAATAACTAAGTGGTAAGTACCTAAAAAAATTTTGGATTGGCCTATAAATACTGCAAAAGTAACCCTCAAAAGATTTCATGTCATAACGGTGTTTTCTAACTTTACTCAACAGTACAATTCAAAAAATTCAAAATTCAGAAAGCACTTATGACGGTCAAATTTAAAGTTACTGAAGCTACTACCGGTTCGGAAGTCAGCCTTCAACTGAGAAGAACCGGCAAGAAACTCAGCAAGGTTACATTCTTTTTTATTTTATTAAATTCGTTTTGTATCTATTCTGACTTTTTGGCTATTTTATAATATCAATTTTACATATTTTTATATTTAACAATTACAAAATACTTAATAAAGGTAACATTCAAAAACAAAAAAAAAAAAAACAAAAAAAAAGAAATAACAAGACTACAAAATAGAAAATGACAATAATTACTTACAACTAAAACAAGAAAATTAGAGTAATAGTAAGTAGAGTTATTAACACCATTTTATTTCAGTTTTAGATTTTATTCGTCATCATTTCCAAAAATAAAATAAATGGAAAGAAAGTTATTTCATGCGTACAAATCATTATGATGTGCACAATTTATTTCCGTGATCAGAGTCATTAGTTGCTCAGTTTTGTGCCGAGTACACACTCGGCACAAAAGTTGCCGGCGCATAAATCGCGTCAACACTCGCTAGTTCCCATCGATATGATTAATAGATGCTCGTTGAACGCATGAGTTTATTATCCTTTAGATTAAGATATTATTAGGGGGTAATTGTGTAACTTAACAAAGACTTGTTGTTTAGTAAACACTTATTAGGTTCTGACATATGAAACTGGTGTTTTTCTTTTTCCATGGAACACGTCAATTTCATATCTAAGGACCTAATATATAAAGCCTTCTTTGTCATTCTTTTCTTTTTAAAAGGAATATCAATCTCAATAGTTGTTACTGTCCTATTATTCAGCTAATTCAAACTTTGTCGGCGAGCCGCTTCACGGAGGCTTCGGAGAGCTAATCTCTCACGTGATTAGTAGTATTAGCGTAGTTAGCGAAAGAGACAGAGCACGGACGCCGCGACGAAACATCCTCGAGTTAGTGTCATTTTCCTTACAGAAACGAGCCCCTGAATTAATAAATTAAGTATAGTCACAAGTCGCAATCACTATAATAAATATTTAAGTAGATTATTTAGCTCGTTTCAATTCGTAACCAGATATAATTTGTAAGATTAAGTCTTCTTCAGTGATTTTTAACAACGCAAGGCAAGTATCCACCATATTTTATTATTTTTGGTTAGCAACGTAGAAGAACAGCTACGTAAAATCGATATATTAAAACGTCATCTCATAAATTGATAAACAGAGAGTAACTTAAATATATAAATAAGCACAGTAAACAAGTTTTAGAGTAGTAGAGCTCTTAGTGCAGAGTTCGTCCGGGGAAGTACTACCACCTTACCCATTTCCGCCGTGAAGCAGTAGTGCAATTGTATTATGGTAGGTAAGGGGGCCGGTGAAATTACAGGCACATGAGACTTAACAACTTCACGTCTCAGGGTCGACAACGCATTGGCGATGCCCCTAGTGTTGCAAATGTCCATGTGCGGCGGTGACCACTTACCATCAGGTACTACCGCTTGTTTGTCGGCCCACGTGGTATTAAAAAAAATAAACTTTGTACCCAAACCCAAAAAACAAGAAATACGCATACGACTTTCAAAAATGTTTATAATTAAAACATCAAACATCTTATTCTTAATAAAGAACAATTCATATTTGTTTAATGGTTGGTAATAGGAGCTATAAGCCGAAGGTTGAATTTTCTAAGCCACATACTTATCTATTTCACAGAGAAGGATGTATCTCAACCCACCTACAGTTTAAATTACCTTCAACTTACAATGACAGAGACAGTAAGTGTATGGTATGGTATGGTGGTATAGTAGCTAGCAGTATGTCACTTTATCACAAGTCACACAATCACATTATTACAAAGAGCTCTATATCGGACTATCTCGGGATATCTTCGAGCTTCGTGATCGAAACAACGCGCTTTATACCTATGGTTAGATTTAGAAGGTAATATTTACAGATACGAAGTTATCGTTCACTTGTACATCTATCTTCACTAATTATTTCCGAAATGATAGAACAGGGGTAGTGTACACCACATAATAGATTCTGAAGGACATATAAATTAAGTGTATACATAGATGGTATTTAAAAAAAGCAAAGCAAACAAAGTCTTGGACAGCGTGTCACATGTATTGAGAATACAGCCAAAAGGTTTAAAAAACAAAGAAACCAAGGTCGCCGAAGATATAGCGTAATTAATAAATATCCTAGGACATTCTTCACGCATGGTTATTTGATCAAACCAGATAACTGATACATTCAAATATATAGTGAAATGTACCCTACATCTTATTTTATAACTCAAAGTAACTAAACACCAAATTTCATGAAAGTCTAAAAAATCTACCAACTTGTACTACTACATATTCAGTACACAGTTTTTGTACCTTTTTTTGTTGAGACATTAAGGTGTAACAAACAAACAAACTCACCATAGCACCATTAATATTAGTTTGGATAAGATATACATATTCAGTAGAAACAGGCATTTAAATCTGCATAAAATTCTAATGGTTGGGAATCGAACCCACACCGATTTCTGGAATTATCTGGAATTCGAATGACTAGTCACCACATCGAAAGGGCCCCTCTGAAAAGCTATTAAAACCCAAGAATCGATTCAAATTAATTAATATATACGTTTTCATAAGCGCAATTAATTACACTCGACCGTAACTTCCAAAAATAAATGGTCAGGTAACGTTCCACTCGGTTACTTCATGTAATGAACGATTCACACATCGGCATTATTGCCGAGCCAACACCTATAAATAAATATGGCGGCAAAAATGGCGTCAGTTTATCAGCCTCCGGAAGTGGACGCTGGGGACTGGAGGCCGAGTAATAAATGTTATTAGATAGCCGACGGGCTTAGTTCGGACCAGGATTATGTGTTTTTTTCGGACTTCTTTCGTCTACCGCCCGGTTTTTGTTAATGGGTCTGGGCTTTAGAATAAATTGCTCCGGACGATTTTAAATGAGACTTCGTGTTGGGGGGTAAACAACGATTTTAAAGTACAATTAAAGGGTTCAGCTCATATTTTTGCATAATTAAGCTATTTAGTCATGAAAATGTTGGTTGGTCAATACGATCTTACTTAGTACTACCTAAGTAAGTACTAGCTGTGTCCCGAAGTTTCACCAGCGATAGCGTTGATAAATGATAGCAGTTTGAGAAAACCAATTTTCTTCAACTTAATTTTTTATTTTTTAAATTACTTTTTTTTACCACTTGGGCCGACAAACAAGCAGACGGTCCACCTGATGGTAAGTGGTCACCGCCGCCTATGGACATTTGCAACACTAGGGGCATCGCCAATGCGTTGTCGATCCTGAGACGTGAAGTTATTAAGTCTCATGTGCCTGTTTTTTTCGTAATTTCTTTTTTTTTTGTCAATTATTCTGATATTCGGGACGGAAATAAATCCAATAAATCAAAGATTATTGAAATCTATGCAGCCGTTCTTGAATTACAAATGGTGTAAATAACACGACTTTGATTTATATACATACCATGTACCTATATATATATTATACGATTCTGAATTCCCCTGTTAGTTAACTTACTTCGTTAACATCCACTTTTTTATTTATCTCGTTGGTATTTAATTTCATGATCCAATAAAGATGAAAAAGTGAGTAAAAAATAGTTCGAGCAAAATGGTCGGTCGGTATTTGCTCAATACTACAGCCTGTCAAAAGCATCGGCAAATGATCCGCGTCGGTTATTTACCTGCGACATGCACTGAGCTACAAATTGGCAGATGCTGCATTTACAATCTGACGTTTTCTATCAATATAGGCCTTATAAAAAAGGCAATAGAGTCGAACATCCCATGCTGTAACAGAAATAGCGTTTACTGAGGCTGTACGCTCGATTTGACTTCGCTATGATCGGGTTATAGGAGTAGCAGTCAGTACGATGTTTTCATGAATTTTCACTACTCTCTTCATGTTACAGAAACCATACTGCTTGTTTGTTCAATGTGAGGGTTAACAACATTCTCTTCTTTTACAACTTCCCACTGATATAATAGAAGCGTGTTAAAATTGCCAATGTTTCTATGTCTGGATGGTTGTTACTCTTTCACGCAAAAACTACCGGACAGATTTGGATTAAATTGAGCACATAGATAGAATATATTCTGGAATAACATACAGGTTACTCGGAAACGCGGATAAAACCGCGGGGGACTGCTAGTTTTTAATAAATTAATAGAAAAACGTATTTCAAAGGCCTTGCACCTTGCAAAGTAAATGTATATTATACACTTCTTATATGGTAATACGGTTCACTTTCGTGCAAACATCGAATCAAGATTTCGAAATAGGTATATACCAACAATATTAATCACATTACACAAATCGAGTAACTAGACATTAAAGTATTAGTTTACCAAAGCCAGCCTGTCTATATTGAGACTGTAGGCAACGTATAGTTTGCAACGTCGGAGCCGATAGCCGATAGTGTCAATACTGGCAAGCCTCCAGCTATGAACGGGTTATAGCGGGTATTTACATATGAATCCACTGTCTGATAGCAAACAACGCAAAATAAAAGATCATAGTTTCGAAATATTTTTTTAGAAAATTTACTACATTCATTCACGGACTTTATACAACCAAACCAAACAGAGCTTGTACTATGGAAGCATGATAACTGATATACTACAAAATCTGCTTTTTTAAATTACATACGTATATTTACATCCAGAAAAAGAGGCAATTTCATGCACAATTTTTTTTTCCAGGGTGGGAATCGAACCCACGACCTGCATGGCCGTCAGGGTATCAAGCCACAATGCCAACGGGCCCGTCAATATTATGTATATGTACTATTCTTATAATGTTACGCATCGAGCTACGAGATTTTCGTAGCAGATCTGTATATCCGCAGGTAACTTCTACAAACTTTTTCGCTACAAAATCAAAAATTCACACTTCACTACCCAAGACCCTAAGCTCGTTACGACCGCCACTAATTACACCCACAATTCTGTAGCTTAAAATTTCAAATTGCAACCCGCTCACATGTCTCTGTCCCTTTCTGGCACGTTAAAAACAATACCAACTGTTGCAGATATTGTGTACGTGTGTGCGGGTGCGTCGGTGTGCGTGGGTAAACACCGGTTTAAGCCTAACTGGCCTTAATGAATCGTAATGGCCCCTATAATTCGCGGCGTAACTAACTGGCCATGTGGGGACGGCCTCCCCCCGACCCCTGCCCCGTCCCCAGTATTTGGAAGCGAGCCATATCGCGTGTATGACAGCGGCGATTCTCTTTTTGAAATTTTCAGCCCGACCGCGTTTGGTGCTGCGATTTGCGGTTACGTGTTTAGATTGTACACAGCCCACAAATTTGTCATACGTTAATGCTGACCACCTGGCTTTAACGATTGAACGCTGTTTTTTCGTTGTTTTACCAACCTCTCCATATCACAGACCTTAATACACATTTGGCTCTACCGTAGTATACCTTCAGAACTTAGTTTAAGTTTTGCACCGAAATGTCTCGGTGGCTTGTTTTTACTCCTTATGCTAACAATTATTTTATTAGGTTTGACTTCACTTCTTCAATATGTATCAATGTATATTTGCAAATATGAAAACTAAGCCATTTCAAAGTGTAATGTAACGAAAACTGCAGCATCCGGCGCCCCAACTTTAAACTAAAGCCCGAAGGAGGTCGTTATTCCTTCAGTAATTTATTTAATTGCATCTGCGGCGGTAATTATTCATGAAATTACGGCAATTACGTCTCTAGAAACAATTATTTATTGTGCAAACTTGAGTCTTAACTCACATTTTATTTCATAATTTATCTACAGATAAGGAAATGGACAAAATGTTACAGAAATATAGCTGGTTTAATTACAATAATTAGGGAAAACAGAACTAATTTCGTTTATATTGAGACCAATTTCATTCAAATTTATTATTCGAATTTTAGATTATTCATATACCTAAGCTTTGTATTTACCAACGTTAAGTAACTAAAAAAAAATAAAGCAAAAAAGTTTATTTAAAAAGTTCAAGTTAAAAAGCTATGCAGCTACATACGTAATTAAAGAGACGCGTAGAGAGCAGTTAGCGACACGTGACGAGCGCTAATTTGCGTAGCTTTATTAGAGCCCATTACGAGGAGCTCATCTCGATGGTGTCGTTCAAAACATATATTGTATGTATTTTAAATAACTATAAATAAAAAACAGCAACAAAAATATATACTCGTAGAATTTCTTGATATTGGAATTTGATTGAGACTTGAGAACTAAGATTTATAACATATATCATATCATCATATAGTACATATAATACATTTGTATTATATTTATAGGCTGTTATAAATCTCTCTTATACTAGCTTGAAATATATTCTTGATCGAGATATTGTACGAATTTTATTGTCACTTAGATTTCAAAGCATCAACACCAAGTCATTAGTACTTTTTTTATTTAAGTAATTAATAATCTTTACATACGGTAATTTGTTTCCAAACCGCAACAGTGCTTGTAAACGAAATAATTAATTTACTACCTTTTTTCAAAATATATACTTATTTCCAATCTCTTTAGATATATGACACCCGGACATATTCTCGTACCTGTGACGTAGCAGGGTGTCTAATTACCAAGCCAACTTATATCTTATTTTATTTACAATTTGAGTTCACAAGCTCAGTCTTGCTTTTGCAGATCAAATAAATTAACTATTATTGGGTATCCCTTTAAGATTTCCGAAATCAAGGAACCCTGTCGTCAGGTCCATCTGGGTGAAATCACTATGAAATTTTGCATATTTATCAAAAACAATAAAAACTTTTTTTTTTTTATCTACATCATTAAAGTGCCTAAAAATAAATATTAACACCGAAATAATGTTTCTACTGTTTGCATATAACAGAGAAAGCATCTTTAGATAAAATTGGGGTTTTTCTTGACAATATAAATAAATATCCTGGTACATTCTTTTCATACGGCCATCTGGTCTCAAACTAAGCAGAGCTTGTACTATGGAAACCAGATAACTGATATACTACATATACTACTATTTTTTTTTTCCAAATTCATACTTATGGTACTACTGCGACCTTCGGTTTAGTAGTCAGTATCGCTAACCACCAAGCCAACTGGCCTGTCAACAGTATTTTAATATAAAGATAAGGAATAAGTTTCCAAAATAATAAACTATATAGTATTTCCCTTGTTAAAGTTACGGTTTATAGAAAGGTACCCAATTGTAAGGCTTACAAATATTAAAGCAAAGGGAAATAACAAGAGCTCCATTCGACGTACGTTTGGACAGTGTCCATCCTGCATATTAATCACCGGAAGGCACCATCTGCTGTCCAGCGAACACCGCTCCTACTCCTCTCGGTTTAAATTAAAATATTTGGGACTATGCTTCGACAAACAAGCAACACTTGGTGCTAATTGTCACCGAGAATTTCTTGTACTGTATCTTGTCAAATAGATCTGTTAAATATAATCAAGGGAATAAAGATGGCGACTAAATGTCAGCCGCAAATTCATACTACTATTATAAATGCGAGAGGATGGATTGGTGTTGGTTACTCAATCACGCCAGACCGGCTTAATCCGGATTAACCAGATCTAGATGAAATTAGGCGCTCTTAATTTAGTCTGGAATTTTAACTTATTTTCGGGAATATGTAAAATCAATATCAGCTAGTATTAATAAGCATCATAATTTACATAATTCAAATGCAACAAAATCGTTAGTACATATGTATACCAATACGTTTGTTTCGTATACAAAATTCGATGAGAAGTATGTATACTGTACCAATATTGTCGAAGCAAGCGGGTACAAATGGATAGTTAGGCGAACGCACGGCGGCCCGTCCTACGTGATAAATTCATTTTTGGGCTACGTTTAATTTGTTTGCCGGCGCGCCGCTATTTGGAAAACGCCATTTCTCATTGAACAGATTACGGAGATTACGAATTCATTAGGGACGGTATATCTTTTGTTCGTAGCGTCGGGGACTCAGCTAATTGTTATTTTGGGCACACGTGTAGTTTGCTTAATAAATTAATTGTTTTGTTTAGCTTTAATATCTGTTATTACTTTCATAAAACATGAATTTGGAATAATACGATAAAAATATCTGATCATAGTTTTGTTTATCATATCACATAAAACGCATGGTATTGAAAATTATTTTTTAAATCGGTTAATAACCACATACAGATTGTGAATGTACTTTAAGGTATTGTTATAACATAATACTAATTTTATTTACCCCTTACTAAAACGAAATTAGAAAACAAATACTAGGAACGCAATAAAACCACCGAATATCCTTAATATATTTGGGTCTAAGGTCAATCAGTCTTGGATTCGAATTCCGGTTACGGTGTCCGAGACAGTGGATACCGCAGCTGAGACATGAGTGCGGGAGTGCGGGAGCGCGGCTAGGAATTAATTGCGGCAAGTCTGAGGTGCGCCGTAATTATCGTGCCTTTGGGCAACGACCTGATATTGGTAGGTACAGAATATTTTGTGACAGTGAACCATGCTTATTTGAAATATCATACCAATACCCCTGCTTTTTACTCTGCAATAGACCAATTTTGAATATAGATATACTTTGTTTTGTCTGTGGTTTAGGGTTCTGTAAGTCCAAATGAACATATAGAACCCTAATTAGATCACTCGTGTTTCTGTCACTTGTGTGTTGTGGCAGTTGCACAGAATATTAAGTTCATGGGCCACCGTTACTACCTCTGGCCACATCGTCACTTTTGACTGTGATTTTGTGGCCAAATTCAAGTCTAGTTACTTCTGGTTCTTTTAGGTACAATTTATATGCCCAAGTAACGTACATATCTTCCTCATCTTTTTGCAATAGGAATCTTTTTAAAATCACTTTTAATTGATAATTAATTAAAAGATCTGTTATTAAGGAACAGATATCCGATTTCAAATATAAATTGAGTCTCAATTATCATCAATTAGACGAAGTATTACATGCATAAATTCTATTAATTACTGCAAAGTTTGAGATGCGTGGTGGAGAGTGCACTGGGGTATATGAAGGCAACACGCGGTAAAGACAGGGGTCGGTCGGACCGGCGGCGTGGGCATCGAACCGCAACCTCTGCGCCCGACGGTAGCGTTGCGACAGAATTAATTGCACTCGCTGCTCCAGTGCCACTTGTGGGAAATTATACCTCGGATTTTCTTGCCAAAGGTATCATAATTAAGTTAATATAATTTTCAAGTTTCTATTAATTCCTCTATAGCACAAATACTTAGTATTGCTGATTAAGATTTATTAATAAATGTTAAATAATAACACCATGCACTAAAAGACCTATCAAAAATACACTTTCTCCTTAAGATAATTTATAATACCATAACAAATCCATAATCCATTCTTAATTTTAATAGACAATCCTCTGATAATGCTACACCTTTAGCTGAATACTTAATCGCGATACCAGGCAATCAGTATTCGGTAAGAGTTTGCAACCGGGACGATAAGCCCGAGATCCCGCCTGTAGGTGAGTCCCGATACTTGTGACTAATCGCCGGGATTCACATCGCGTCGAGCGCGCCGTCTCGCGATAATCCCGGACAAATGATAGGGGTTCTTATTACTACGTTGGGTTTTGTCACCATTATTTGGCAGTCAGTTAAGGTTGTGCAGGTATTCACGATTGTTTGAATATCCCAGCACAAAATATCAAATTTTATTTTTCATCTGATCAATCGAAATGTAGTAAAAACGTATCCAAATGGCCAATGAAACAGGACCCATAAAATAAAAGACCGGCGGCTCTCATAAATAAATATACTGAAAAATGCAAAGGGAAAAATAAAAAGAGGAATAATAGCGGATATAAAAGAGGACAGTTTGCGTCACAAAGCCGCATGCGGGCCTCAGATATTGACAGTAAATTTCATTCATACGGCATTAGTGCCGCGCCATCAGATACAGGGATATCTCCCGCAAACAATGCACCTGGGAACGTTGTAGACTCGTTACTGTACTTTGTAAAAAAAAAACTTAAAAATACATTTATGGTGTGTTAAAATCTCTGTCGTGAAAAACTACGGCAATATGCTAAGCATTTACTTTATGAACAACAATTCTGGAAATGTTTATTTTATACTCGATTACTTCGTCGATCGAATAGTCAATCATATTTGGACGAAGTTAAGCAGTTATTTACAAACATAAGTAAAATCGTATGACATGAGCTAGTGAGGTTAAAAACAAAATTAGGGCCACTCGTGTATTTTCGTAGCTCTGCGTAGCGCTGTATCGTAGCAGTGTCTACGTCAGTTCGCTACGCATCCGGCCAACTATGACAGAATGAAAAACTTTATAAAAATTATACAACCTTAATAGGTTGCGTTATATTTGCTTATATTGAATTTTTTTTTTTTTTTCTAGTAATTCGTAATTGAGCTATAATACTGTATTCCAATTTGAACAACGTATGGTGTAGGTAAAAAGGCTTTAACTATTGATCGAAATCAATATATCCTATATGTTATTCCAAGACATGTTCTATCTATGTGCCAAGTTTCATCTGAATCTGTTTGGTAGTTTTTACGTGAGAGTTGTATTGGTAGTCAGAGTCACAAACATCCATACAAACTTTCGCATATATATTATTAGTAGAATTATAAATATTACCTATATATATTTGTTGTCTCAATGAATGTTTACAGTTTGAATACAATGTTATCCTTATCAAATCCCAGAACAATATTTTGTCCCATTCTTCAAAGTTAAGCCAATATTTGGCGAGGCCGGCAACTTCCGCGAATGTGACCGGGTAATTTATCGCCGGACAAACTGAAGTTTATCGAAAGAACGAGAATAACTTTATTATATAGTGACCGGAAGTAGGGGATAGACGCCCGACTCTTGCTTCTTGGTACAGGTACTTGCAAAAGTCTTTTGGTGCGGTGGAATAAAAAATATAATCTTCACTAGTACTTTTTTAAATTATTATTATTATAATTCATTTATTTCAATATTGCGATACATTTTTAGGTTTTGCGATGGTTCGATTCCTAGTCACAATTACTATGACTCATTCTTATGAGATCAATCAAAATTGATATAAACATATACATACATAGATCATTAAAGTAATTATGAAGAAAATAAATAAATATCCTGGGACATTCTCTTACACACGGCCGTCTGATCCTAAACTATGCAGAGCTTGTACTATGGAAACCAGATAACTGATATACTACATATACTATTTTTTTCTAAATACATACTTATATAGATATTTACACCCAGACACAGAACAAACAGACATGTTCATGCACACAAATGTTTGATCCTGGGTGGGAATTGAACCCACGACCTTCGGCTTGGTAGTCAGAGTCGCTAACCACCAAGCCAACTGGCCTGTCTGACTGTTATACATAGATATTGGAGTAATTATGAATCAGTCTAGAAAAGACATAAATAAAAAAATAAAAATGTTTAAAAAGAAAGAATTTTGTCGACAACAGTACCGTTTTGTGTCGTTTCATTTTTATAGAGTCGGAGGCATTTCTTTGCAATGATGAAATATGTCGCGTTCGTCCAGCACACGGCCCTCATTGTAAACACATTTCGGAAATCGTCCTCATACATCCGCCGACGGAAATGGTTCACGTTTTAGTAATTTTATTTCTCGGACCTTACATTTCTGTTTGTTGCAAGAATGTCTAATACTTCGTAACAATATAATATGAGGTAGGTATTACATTTATCTACATTTGACGAGCCAGTTGGCGTGGTGGTTAGACCCTGACTGCCAAACCGAAGGTCGCGGGTTCGATTCCCACCCAGGACAAACATTTGTGTGCATGAACATGTTTGTTTATTCTGTGTCTGGGTGTAAATATCTATATACGTATGTATTTAAAAAGTAGTATATCTAGTATATCAGTGACCTGGTAGCCATACTACAAGCAGGACAATCTGCTTAACTTTGAACGGGTAACCATGTGTGAAGAATGTCATGGGATATTTATTATTTATTTATTTACATGTTAATAATTTACATTGAAGAAAGTTATAAATCTTTTTGTTACAGTTATGCTTTGTATTTAGGCTGTATATTTAAAAATAAAAAATCAACAAGTAAACAAAAATAAATATTTTTGAAGTGAAAACATCTAAAAGGCATTTTTTTAGATGGGAAAAAATAATTGAACTCGCGACACTGTTACCGACACCTCTGTATATATGTATCTATTATACATATTATATTGATCCCGTTTACAGGAATGTTGAATTTGGGTTCAAATACATTGATTATATAACTATATATAATATAAACTGTAAATATAAACTTTATAAAAGGCTTTTTTGCCACAACCTCAATGTGGCTTAAGGTGCAGCTCTCGAACCGTACGGAGACAGATTTTTAACTTGAGATTGGTAACAAGCCAAAAAGGTTCTACAAAGTACACAATCACCTTGCACCCAGACACAGAACAAACAGACATGTTCATGGACACAAATATTTGTCGTAGGTGGGAATTGAACCTGCAACCTGCGACTTGTTAGTCAGGTCGCTTACCACCAAGCCAACTGGCCAATACATCTTCCTTAAACTAAACATTAGTGATGGTTTCGAGATAAATGAAAAATGTCCAATAAAGTTTAATTTGGCGTCCACTCTGCACAAAGCAGCCCCACTTCAGATATGATACTGTCAAGTTGCGTTCACGGTCGACTACACTTATTCATGGCGACGTCTTTAGAAACAGGCGAGACTAGAGGACGTAAATGTTGCCAGCACTCATAGTTAAAATTTACTATGTTATTCTATTTTGGTATTTTTGAAATAATGTAATTATTAATATGTGACAATTAAACTTAATTCACTTCAATTTATTTTATGAGTCAGGTATTCATTTAATAGAACACAAAATTTCATGTCTATAAATTATTTTCTATCTTTGAGACCAACTAAAACCATAGACAAATGTGAAACATTTTTATATTTTTATAGTCACAAGCGTGACAGACACTGTCCATTATTTTGACAAAAGGATACACATATAAAGTTACGTTCTCAGTTTGAATACCTTTGTCCAGTAGCGAGTGAGTCCGTCGCTGGTTTCGATAAAGGCTCGTTTAATGCTACAAAGTGATCTCAAGTAGGGTCCCGTTGTCGCCCGGGGCGACGCTTTACCCGATCTCTTATGAAAATATGTTGCTCAAGAACTTTGTTATGTGTTTAAATGTAACTTGTGTTCATATGTGTTGTACATTTAATATATTTGGAGATGTTTACTTTTATTTATAAGGGTAATATATAAAGGCCTCTAAAGGTATATTTGTACGAATCAGGTATTATTTTGTTGTAATTTTAACTATATTTAGACTATAAATAACTATGCTGAGATAAACTATAGTGATTTAATCGAACAATGTTAGTGCATCGCAATCAGTGCATGTTTTCAACTTATTTTTAAATATCCGCGGAAATCATTACTGACCGTACTTTTAAAATTGTCACAATTTTTTTTTGTATTTTTGAATTAGTTTATTTGAAATTAAAAAAAACGTTATCGCTATAAGTTTTAAATTATAATTACGATGTCTTAACAAGGATTAATAAATTGCAGTACTTACAATATATAACTTTAATAAACTAATATTTTGAATATCAATGTAGGCTAAATAAGCACATGAGAAAACCGTGAAGGAAGGTAATGGTTTTATAAATTACACTACCTTGTAAAAATAGCCTTTATTTAACTTAACTAATGAAGACATAAAAGCAGAAATAAAAGAACTAGCGTATGATAAAGCGTCTACTAGCAGGAGCCATTAATTAAGCAATATTTTTCCAAAGCGCACACTCTCCCCATTTATTCAGGCTCCCGGTGCTCTGTAATCTACCATTTATAACAATACAAGTTGTTATAAATTTATAATATATCTTCTATTTAACTATAAAAATGAATATGATACGTTTTCTCCGTATATTCGGTGTTGACGTATATTCTACCACATTATCACCATGCTTTTTTTAGAGTAATAGAGTTCTCAGTGTAGAGTTCATCCAGGGAAGTACTACCTTACTTATTTCCGCGGTGAAGCAGTAGTTAAAAAAAAATTCTTAATTCAAAACCATTTATTCAGTTCACGCCTTCGGAAGGCAGTTATGAAGGTCAAATTTACAGTTACTGAAGCTACTACCGGTTCGGAAGTCAGCCTTCAACTGAGAAGAGCCGGTAAGAAAGTCAGTAAGGTTACATTCTTTTCTTTTTTTTAGTAGTGCTCTTGTAATTACTTTGTTTTGGTTAAAATGGTAAGGGGGTCAGTGAAATTACGAGCACATGAGACTTGACAACTTCACGTCTCAGGGTCGACAACGCATTGGCGATGCCCCTGGTATGGCATATGTCCATAGGTGGAGATAAACAAAACTTAGAAGGGAATCTCAAGTACCTACAGCTGGCGGAACACACCGGTAGGTGTAGGAGTACGTTGACAAATATTGTAACAAAAATAATCTACAACGCTATACGAAATCCATACCATATTTACTCATAGCTATTTTTTTGTTAATACGCTGTCGGCAAATACGTTCAGGCTCATTTCCGATTATAGTTAAAAAATATTGGCTTTTTTTTGTATATAATTGCTCAGTAATTTGTTATTTGCAGTTTGGGTAGTAAGCAATTTTGCTATTTTAAATCTATTATAGAATGTGTTTTACATATTTTGTATTTAGCTTAAAATCTATTTAATACCTGCCCCCTTATTCAGCTAATACAAACTTCGTCGGCGAGCCGCTTCACGGAGGCCTCGGAGAGCTTACCTCTCACGTGATTAGTAGTATTAGCGTAGTTAGAGAAAGAGACAGAGCACGGAGGCCGCGACGAAACATCCTCGAGTTAGTGTCATTTTCCTTACAGAATCGAGCCCCAGAACTAGGAAAAAGATATGCTTTCAAAACATATATATAATTTATCCTGAATTTCTGTACCCTATGATTTCATACAGTATTTATCTGACAGTTACGAAACTTTAGTAAGTAGTTCTACGTACGGCGAAGGTTCCTATTACAATGAAAAACATCGCATACCAACACAAGATGGGAATGAGTATTTAATATAATAATATATAATAAAAAAGGTATTAAATATAAAAATTTAATTAATATATTCATTATCAAAATTAATATATTAACTATCAATAACTAAACAATTTGAGTAAAATCTGGCCCGCAAAAGCGTGCCAAGAAAGTTGCCATGCCAGTTCCTTGACCAAAATATTTTATTGATTTCATAGAATCAACTCAGCTCAAAGTTTCCATGAAGGGGTATTTTCCCACTTACCCTATTATTTAGTTACGTACACAAACAGTATAGAACGCGAACACGTGTTAACAGCGCCATAACCGTGTGAGTTAACTGCCGAACTTAGGGCACTTTGTAAAATATGACGCAGTGTGAAACGGCCCTTATCGCCTTGCTGATTTTGTTTTATGCTTTGAACGGTGGACTTGTGTGCCGTCTCATTTATCACATTTTTATTACATTTTTTTCAACAGTTTTATGGAGAAAACGAACATAAAGTTTATACCTACTTTATACAAGAACCACAAAAGTACAAATAGTACCTACAGAATTTTTTATAACCGATTTTTGTACGCAGATATTACCATCCTACTAGTATTATGAATGCGAAAGTTTGTATGTATCTCTTTCACGCAAAATCTATCCAACGGATTTTGATGCAACTTGGCACATGCATAGACCATATCCTCTAATAATATATAGGCTACTTTTAATCCCGGCAAAACGTGACATCCCTCGGGAACGCGGCTAAAAACGCGGGGTAAAAATATTAGGTTGGGGAAAAAGTATTTTCGCATTATAGTATGTATAAACTTGTAATAAAATCTCTTTGGCTATACTATTTGTATCTGGCTGGTTTTGGTATCATTGAAAGTTTAAATTTTAAAGAACATAATTCCAAATTCAAATTAGGAAAATGTGTGATTTGCATTTGTTTTTCGTACCGCCAAGATGAGTGAATCTAATGAAGAAATTCGATTCATTTTAAAATTTTACTACAAAAAAGGTAAAAATGCAACGCAAGCCGCGAAAAAAATTTGCGATGTTTATGGACCTAGTGCAGTGTCTGTGAGAGTACACAAATTTGGTTTCAGCGTTTTCAATCCGGAAATTTTGATGTCAAAGATGCACGTCGCTCTGGTCGCCCCATTACGGATATAATGGATGCCATTTTTGAAAAAGTGGAGCACTGGGAATTGACCACAAAACAGTTTTGCCGCATTTGAAAAAAACTGGGTACACAAAAAAGCTAGATATTTGGGTACCTCACGAGTTCACTGAAAGAAACCTAATGAACTGTGTAGGTACTCATTTGTGATTCTTTATTACGACGTCATGAAACCGAGCCATTTTTGAAGAAGCTGATAACTGGTGATGAAAAGTGGATCACGTACGACAAGAACGTGCGAAAAAGATTGTGGTCAAAGGCCGGTCAGGCTTCACAGACTGTGGCGAAACCCGGGTTAACTCGCAACAAGGTGATGCTGTGTGTCGCCAAACTTGTACTAATAAGTAAAATAGGTCTAGCGAATAGCTGATAAATATAGGAATTATTAATGATATTTGAAGGTAAGTAAATGTACCTATAGATAGTAAATAATTCCAGCCTGGTTTCCAAAGAATCTATATATCTAACAACGCAGATGCAGTAGACATCAATTCCTTATTTTATACAGGAATTGATGCATCATATCTCAACTGATAAATAATATGCATGTAGCTGATCTGAGTGGTGATTGTCTGAGAGCAAACTGTGTTGAGGGTTTATACTCTTCATTTTACTATACTGAGACACTTCTGAGCAATAGCCTGAGTCAATAGTTTATGGACTATTTTTAAGTCGCCTCCGCCACCCCTTATAGCGACCCCTTTCCTCTCATGTCCATCTCAGTTTACCTGAGTAATATGACTGGCTAAGTATCGAGCATGATCCAAAGATCACCTCCTTCTCCATACCAATGTATGTCTAAGCATCGGAGCATAATCCAACGATCATCTCCTTCTCCATACCAACGTATGTCTGAGCATCGAGCGTGATCCAACGATCACCTCCTTCTCCATACCAATGTATGTCTAAGCATCGGAGCATAATCCAACGATCATCTCCTTCTCCATACCAACGTATGTCTGAGCATCGAGCGTGATCCAAAGATCACCTCCTTCTCCATACCAATGTATGTCTAAGCATCGGAGCATAATCCAACGATCATCTCCTTCTCCATACCAACGTATGTCTGAGTCCACCCAAATGATATGTCTGTCTGTGTTATATGAATAGCTGAGTCTCTGAGCATCATCCAACGATCACGTCCCTACTAATATCCATCCGAGGCAAGCAGGCACATCCTACTATAGCAAGTAACAACAACCGTAAGTACAAAGTTTCTGAACCGCACGCTCGAAGGTCAACTAGGTACTTGGTATTACAATCAACTAAATCTAAAGCGCTCACCTAGGCCTCCCGCAACACGCGCACCCAGGTTGCCACACTCACATCTCTCAATCTCTGTCTGGATAGTTAGTTATTTGCTTTGTTCACACTTTATAATTGATTTTCTATTTTATGTGGGTAGCAGTCGCGGTAAAAATGTGTCAATGACGGTGACAGGGCTTTTTGGGTTGCCAGTCTTTAATACTAACAAGGTTTGACGTTTTAGTTATTTACAATTTATGGTACATTTCGCGACGTAGTTCGCGACACTGTGTGTGTGGTGGGATTGGAAGGGCATTATTCATTATGAGCTGTTACCACCAGGCAGGACCATCGATTCTGAACTCTACTGCGAACAACTGATGAGATTAAAGCAAGAAGTTGAGAGAAAGCGGCCGGAATTAATCAACAGAAGGGGTGTGGGTTTTCATCATGATAACGCTAGACCTCACACATCTTTAGCCACTCAGCAAAAATTAAGAGAGTTTGGCTGGGAGGTATTAATGCATCCGCCGTATAGTCCTGACCTTGCACCTTCAGATTTCCACCTGTTTCGGTCTCTTCAGAATGCTTTAGGCAGTGTAGGGTTAACATCACGAGAAGACTGTCAAAACCACTTGTCGCAGTATTTTGATCAGAACTCCCAAAATTTCTATAGCAATGGGATCATGTCCCTACCTACAAGATGGCAAAAAGTTATCGAACAAAATGGTACCTACATTCTTTAGTTAAATGCAAATAAACTATATTAAAAATATTTTGAATTTTCTTGAAAAATGCGAAGGAACTTTTTCCCCAACCTATTATATAAAATGTTAGTCATACTATGTGATATTTGTTAATTAGTTTGTGTGTAACTGATAGGTTATTTTATCATTATTTTAAATTATTTATTAACTTGAAATAGGACTTACTTTTATCTCATAAATTCATTCCCAATGATCATAAAATAAGTAAACAATCGAACTACAATCTACCTAACAAATCAACCTTAGAAATAAATAAGAACACAGGTGTTTGTAACTTCATAGCTTTTATGGACAAAGGGCCCGAAAAAAAAGTAGTCGTTTACGAAGGAATAAAATTGGTTTAAACGTGCGAGTGCTGTATAACAGTGTTTAATAGTGGTTCAAAAACTTTACTAGGTACCATAGACCTATGAATAAATCAGCCTCCAATTCAGCTAATATCTCTTACGTCGGTGAGCTGACTGCAACAAGACTTCGGAGAGCAAACCTCTCACGTGCTTGCGAAGTTTCTGAAAGAGACAAAGCATACAGGACTACTAACATAATTGAACCACAAAACTGAGTGCCAAGTCAACAGTCAAATATAATGTTTTGTAAGTGCCGTCATAAGTAGGAGAAACTCGCATTTTTTTATTTCATTAAAAAATAGCTATCCCCCGCGGTTTTACCCGCGTTCCCGAGGGACATCACATTTTCCCGGGATAAAAAGTAGCCTTTATGTTCAGGATATGCTCTATATATGCGCCAAGTTTCATCCATATCCGTTTAGTCGTTTTTGCGTGAAAGAGTAACAAACATACTTACATACAAATCTTTCCTCTTTATAATATTAGTATACTCGTAGTTAAGTTATAAAATCCCCAGCACTTTACAATAAAAAAAAATCACACATTCATGCTGCCAATTATGGATTCACAGTTTGTGAAAAAAACATTTGTTTGCAGAATGGAAAGGAAAAATAATTAAAAGCGTGTGTATATGGGGGTGTATGTGTGAGTGTGCGTGTGGGTGGTGTGTGAATATGGTAAAAATACTGTGTAATGTTAGCATCGTAAGAACTACCGGATGGATTTGGATGAAAATTGGCACATGGTTAGAACATGTCCTAGAATAACATATAAGCTACTTTTAAGCCCGGGAAAATGTAGGATTCCTCGGGAACGTGGGAGAAACCGCGGGGGACAGAAATATATAACTAACCACACGTAAATTGTTTATTACAAATGTATGTATGACGGACGCATGTATTAGAAAGCCAGGTTACTGGAGTTGGTAACTAACGTCACACTATGTCAGGTACAACGTTCGTTAGTAATTTGAGTACAGACAATATCTTGTTTCTCTTTGATTTACGTATATTGATAGACATTTTGACATTTACAGCACAGATATATATATACATTACAATAGGCGGTTGATAATATTCCATGTACACTAAAAATAAAAATCTGTTTGTATTTGTAGTTATAATGTGTGTTGGTGGTCACTCTTATTTATCTTTGACAGCTGGGGAAATAAAAAAAAACCCAACTTTGGGGGATTCGGCAAACTTAAAAATGAAATTCCAATTTCTGATTTCAAATAAAAAATTGAAAAGATATTGCAAACCTCGCACAAAGAACTTCTAAATAAAAACCGCGGGCTATCAAATGACGGCTTTTTTATTTTTGTAATTAGCCCCTGGCCACACCTGCGTGGCTTCTCTTGAACTTTGACCAGGGAATCCCGTCTAATGCCTATTGTGTAATGCGATCGTTTCTTCGCGCCCAGGTTACTGCTTAGCAACTATTTATGAGAGGCTTCCTACACACCAACTAGTTAAACAGATCAATAGCTTGAGTAACGTTATATGTTTGACCAATAATATTAGCCGCCTCACATAAATCCCGGTATTAATTTTACAACTCAAATGTAACAATTTAGTTGAAGGCAAGTAAGCACTTAGTTATACGCCAGCGGCGCCCTGCTTCGCAACTTAAGCGGCCCTCCCTTACCGCTAAACAAATTTGACAGCTCTAAGTTAGGCTAAGTTTGTGTACACGCATGCAAAGTTTACTTTACCCATATAATGAACTCTTTCAACCTTAACCACATACAAGTAAATGTCATATTCCAATGCATTTGTGGAATTCATATGTTGGTACACGGTATTAAAGTTGCGTCTGACTAGTTAGCATTGTACCCACGTTGAAACAAGTTGTCATGATTATTAAGGTGTTTAGCACTGAGTTAGAGTTGGCGTACGATTATTCTATGAAATTACAGACACACCTTATGTTATCCAAGTAAATAGAAGAGCACGATACATTGTATACAGCCAATACATTTGGCATAAAAAATAATCATGAAATCGCGTAAATAATCAATGCAGTTCATTATGCAGGGTTGGATGCGGATTTTACAATCATCAATTGTTTATTATATTTAAGTATAACGGAGATAGCATTATCCATCGCACTACTGCCTCTTACAGTAACCAGACGTATTATCATATAAGATTTTTTACATATAAATTGTATAGTCCTGCAAATATTTTAAATGTTAATGTTTGGATGTTCGTTACTCTTTCACGCAAAAACTTACAAACGGATTTGGATGACACTTGGCACATAGATATAACATATAGGCTACTTTTTATCTCGAAAAATAATAAAAATGAGAAATCCCTCGAGAAAGCGGGTAAATCCGCGTGGGACAGTTAGTTCCTTTATAATGTTATAGCTGTCCCCCGCCGTTTTACCCGCGTTCTCGAGGGATTTCACATTTTTCCGGGGCAAAAAGTAGCCTATATGTTATTCTAATATATGTGCCATGTTTCATCCAAATCTGTCTTTAAGTTTTTGCGTGAAAGAGGAATACTCATCCATACATCCATACATACAAACATTCGCGTTTATAATATCAGTAGGATAGTTCTACTAAACATATGCTGTAACTCTTCCCCTCAGGCAAAATATTGCTACCGTGCGGTGCGGCGTGCAGCTAACTCGATGATAAGATTTAACTTTCGCCAACAATTTGCATAGAATACGTAAATCCGTACGCGTATTCGTGGAACTATCTTAGTAATTATTGCATATTAATATACCTTGCTGTAGTTGTAGGTTGTTAAGTACAATGGTAATCTTAGAAATTTTATATTTTTCGTCTACTCATTATTAGTGATAGCGCAACTATGTATGCAACAAATGTTTTATATACATGAAAGTACATATGCCATATCTATTTACATATATCTGTCTGATTATTAAATAACGACCGTTAAATTTTCGACAGGGGTGATCACGAAAAACGCGGGATTAATTCAGATTTAAACTCCGCGAGTCGGAAGCTTTTAAATTCGCATAAATACAACATGTCATGGGTGGCCGCCGCATTCTGCCTTTATCAATTACAGTGAGGACCCACGTCAAAAATGTAAAACGAAAAAATGTTGCGCGGCCAATCGTTTAATATTTACTCGAGCATTTAACGTGGCCCGTTCTATGTAACTGTAACAAGGATGGGATAACGTTTCATATTACCATTGCTAATATTTTTAGCTTGGAATCTGTTCTAAAACTAGAGTGGTAAAATATTACAATCAAAAGAAATTCTAATAATTAAACAACCATAGATGCTACGAGTGCTACGATCGTAGACAATGTCTACGAGCGATTTATCGTTGACTTTTTAGACGTAGCAGTAATACCTAAAACTGGTAGTATTTATTTATTTAAGCCTATCTTATTTCCCGGTTTTGTTTTGGTTCATCAAAGGACCGAAAACTGTTGGTGTAGCATTATAAAATTATCAGATGATATGAGTACATTCTCTTTTTCTCTTACTTGAGCTTTCCCTAACAATGATTGTAAAATATTTTGCTACAAGTAGATTTTATGAATATCTGTAAATAACCATAAGCTAAAATACTTGTAGGCAATTTTCCACGTGAAATTAAAACAAAGTAACGCTTTGACTATTTTTGATACCACACAGCACAGTTTCGATATGGAATTCTGAACAACTCTCGAACTAAAATGTTCACGAGTGAAAAACTGTGTAGTGGCGCGTTTTATTAAATGTTTCATTGTCTCTTAGTTTTGATATGTGAAAATGACGTTGCGAATTGCATAATTTTGAAAGTGGCATGTTTTATTATATTATATGCATTGCAGTTTGTTGAGGTAATAAGTTTTCATGGGTAATGAAAAGTGTCAAATTTTTACTTTTTTTTTATACTACTTAGGTAGCAAACAAGCTGACGACCTGTCTGGTAGTAAATGGTCACCGTAGCCTATTGACGCCTGCAATACAATGGTTATCACTGGCGCGTTGCCGAAAATCTCTGCACACCGTTCTTGATAATAAGAATCTACAAAAATTTAAACCCATCGATCCCTTACATGACTGTAACCAAAACAATAACAGTACAAACTAATATTTAAAAATCATCCGAAGCAGAAAACTTTAGCCATTATTAAACAGATTGCAAAACCACGTTTTAATAAAATTTTAACATATATTAATTACAAGTGGCTTAACATACGAAAAATATTTGCTCATTTGCAGGCGAACATGATAAATTGTAAATTACTTGGAAATGTGCGTTTTGGTCGGGGCTTAAATTTTAAAATGGTAAAGCAACGGTGAAAATTAAATTCACAGGCAAATAATGAGTGGAGAATTAAAAATGCACAAATTGATTAATGGACCGTTGTCGGGCAAATATGTACTTAATAAGTACGAGTATGAGTCACTGTGCGCGACCTGTCGCAGACTTTATTTGACTTGCTTTTAACAACCCTAATTTAAGCGTCGAGTGTGCCGACTGCCAATTCAGGAAACGTCAGGAATTGTCTCAAAATGCTTGCGAAACATTTAAATGTTATTGTTGTTTTTGTATTTTAATAAGTTTGCGTAAATTCTGTTAAAGAAATCGTTTTTGTCGCCTATAAAAACGAATTTTGTAGTAGGTACTAGTCATGGTTTTGAAAATGATAGAAAGTACATTAGACAAATATAAATGACGAGAGTATTTATATATATATAAATGACCTGTATATGTAAACAGATGCTGCTTGTGGAGGCTGATCGGCTTTAGTTTGTAGCTTCAACATGTTACAAAATACCCCGTGAAAATATATGGGTAGTTTTGTAACACCCTGTATAATATTTTCTATATTATAAATTCACTCCACTATAACACAAAAAATTGTCATTGAGACTAACTTACTTGTGTGTAATTAATAATTGCTAAGTTTTTTTCTCTTCTCAGTAAAAATAATCTTCAGAACTTTTCATTCATGCTATTCATAAGTGCTTAGGAAGTCCTATTTGAATAAAAATATTGGCAGTGACACTAAACAAATTATATGTAATTAATCATTGCTATGTTTATTACCGGCTCTTCTCAGTAAAAACAATCTTCCGAACCGGTATTAGATTCATACTATTCATAAGTGCTTAGGAAGTCCTATTTGGATCAAATTATTATCAGTGACACTAAATAAGTTACATGTAGTTAACAATTGCTATGTTTATTGCCGGCTCTTCTCAGTATAAATTGATAAGATTGTATTAGAGATTAGAGTAATATTATTCATAAGTGCTTATGAAGTCCTATTTGAATAAAAATATTGTCAGTGACACTAAAGAAATTTTATGTAATTAATAATTGCTAAGTTTATTGCCAGCTCTTCTCAGTATAAATGATCTTCCGAACTGATATTCGATTCGTACAATTCATAAGTGCTTAGGAAGTCCTATTTGGATCAAAATATTGTCAGTGAGACTAACTAACTTATACGTAATTAATCATAGCTAAGTTTATTGCCAGCCCTTCTAAGTGAAAACAATCTTCCAAAATGATATTAGAGTGATACTATTCATAAGTGCTTAGGAAGTCCTGTTTGGATCAAAATATTGTCAGTGAGACTAACTAACGTGTTTGTAATGAATCATTGCAAAATTGATTGCCAGCTCTTCTCAGTAAAAACCAATCTTCCGAAGCGACATGAGAGTCATAGTCGGGTTCGATTTCCACCCAGGACAAACATTTGTGTGCATGAACATTTCTGTTTGTTCAGTGTCTGGGTGTAAATATCTATATAAGTATGGATTAAGAAAAAAAAGTAGTATATGTAGTATATCAGTTATCTGGTTTCCATAGTACAAGCTCTGCTTAGTTTGGGATCAGATGACCATGTGTAAATAATATCCCAGGATATTTATTTATTTATACTATTCATAAGTGCCTATGAAGTCCTATTTGAAATAAATATTTTCATTTCATTCCATTGTGTAGATAATCACAGCTGTCAATGAGAAGGTTACTTAATTGGGCTATAAGTCAATATTAAACATGAAATGTACTGATTGAACTATTTCAGTGAAATTCGCCATTTAAATGATTCCACCTAAAAGTAGTTCTACCGCAAACAAAATGTGCAACATATTTTGAGCGAGTATTGTAGTAATTACAGCCAGCTTTTAATGAAATGTTTGCTAGAGCCCTACGGCAATTTACAGGACAGAACGAAATTAACAACTTTTGAATTGTCACCAACAATAAACTAATTAACACTTGCTACCTAGAACGGTATAAGTACATTTACAGTGTTTTATCATATGTATGTGAATTTATTGATGGTTGTTTAAAATATTTCATAAATTTATATTTTGAATTTTCTTTTCGGCTTTTCATTAATTGGACTTTCCTTTAATACAAAAAATTTTAGTATTAAAATTCTTGTATGAAAAAAAGTCTTGTATGTAAATTTTATAATAATTCAGAAATATTTTATTACAAAATTATTGTTACGCTGCGTACCCATTTTCTTGTTAAGATTATATATAAAATATGTGGAAACACGTCACTTTGAATTTTCTTGTCGGCCTTTCATTATTTGGTCCTTCCTTTGATACAATATTTTTTTTGTATAAATTTTATTAATTTAACTTGCATGAAAATGTTTTATATATGAAATATTTTATTATAAAAATAATTGTTGCGCTGCGTATCCATTTCCTTGTTAAGATTTTATACCCCTTCCTGTTTGGGAACACGCCACTAGTTATGTTATTTTTATTCCACTTCAAGATTTAAAATGTGGCAAGTTGCAACATTTTTTCCGTTCATAAATCGTATCAATCTGAAATCGGCCATTCAACACGCTCAACCGTTTCACCAAACCATTAAACACTAGCCAAGTAAACCGCACGGAATCGCGTGCTAAACGCATATTAGGTGTCATAACAACGTGGACGACTGCAACCTTCATTCTAGCCCTTGAATCACTCAGTTCTGGATAGGTTATTGAATTTTTTTTATACAACTTAGTTAGCAAACAAGCTGATAGTAAGCGGTCGCCGCAGCATATTGACGCCTGCAACACCATGGGTATCGCTCGCGCGTCGCTGACCCTGCAAAAATCTCTTCACACCCTTCTTGAAGAACCCGATAACTACGAAAACATGCTACTAATGCAATGCTTCGTAGCCGTAACGCTACAGAATATGGGCTACGTCGTAGCAGCGTAGCTTTGCAAAACATAGACTTTATTCGTTTATTTTTTAGATGTATAAAAGTTTATTGTTAACGAGCTGTTGTCTGCAATTACGCTGACAAGATCTATACTTTAGTGCGACGACTGTTGTTCTTGTGAAATGTAAAATGGTTGTAGTAGCATAGAAACCTTCTCGGGGGGCATTTTCATGTCTACGCAGTTTCGCCGTAATCGGTAGAATGGTAGTAGTAATAATATGACCAACATCAAGAAACATGTTTTAAGGTTTACCTATCTAAAGGATCATTTGCACCTTTTACGAGGGCTTCGCCGTGGGCCGAACGCTATCGTATGTTTTGCAAATCGTAATTGCAAAAATCAATTTTTTTTTGCATATTTTCAAATCTTCGCTTATATTTGGGAGATATAGCGGATTTTGTGACGCGGCACCTAAACCGGCCGAGCGGAGTGATTACGCAATGAACGGCAGATGTATTTTTATTTTTAAAAAAGCAGGCAGAACAGCTCGTTTAGAAGAAAGAACTTCACAAAATCTCGATTTTGAGAAAGAAGAAGGTCCAATCTTTGTCTTCTGTGTCGCCAAATCTTATTAAAAAACTTCTTATTAAAATTATTTTTTTTATAACTACAGTTTTTATTAAGGGAATTTTTGAAAATCATATAATCACAAGCTCTAAGGCCTAATAGAATTGAGCAAAATTTGTTTCACACCCTTACAAGCTTGACTAAATTTTCCTGTATTCTCTTCCAGTTATTGTTAATTCCATGTTATAGATGCATTGTATACGGTGCCATTTCGCTGCGAGATCGCAACGATAACGCGCCACCATGCAACAAAGCCTCACTAAACACCGTAAACTTGTGAATTATTAATCTCCTTATCGAGTCGCACTAAACATGGCCAGCTTCATGAAAAATTTAATAAATCGCTCTTTAGATTTATTGCGCTAGGAATTTGTGCTATTAACGGAATAATGGGCATACGTACAGTTTGAGCTTTGAATTTGATTACTTTTGTTGGATTAAGTTTCTTTTAATCACGCAAATACTTTTGTGGACTTTGTCGTTGTCCTTTATAATTCGTATTTTTTTTTATTGAAGATTTGTGATTGCCTTAAATGTGGTTTATATAAAAAAAATTGTATAGTTTTATATTTCGTGTGAAGGATAAGGTCTGTCTTTAATAACTCTTGTGAATGTAATTCGTTAATATCTCATCCAAAATGTCTACTTACCAAAACGACATAAATCGTAATAAAAACGTGTAAATTATTATCTACGAAGTACCAACCCTTTGAAAACAAACAGAACACGAAGAAGGGAAAGCAAGAGGCAATGAACAAATTCGCTAATTTTATCTGGAGAGCACCACTGAAAGAAGATATATTAGTGGTCCGAACAGAGATAAAGGAATAAATTGTGGACGCGATAAATCAGTTAAGGATGGTTTTAATTACACATCCGGAGGAACCACTCGGGATTAAGGTCGATGTGTACTGAAACGTTCTTAATTTTCTGCGATAAGTTATTTTTACTAATTTATTTTTTGTGTGTTTTTTTTATTTTAATATGTCCCCCGTGGTTTTACCCGTGTTCCCGAGGGATATCACATTACCCGGGATAAAAGGTAGCCTGGATATTTTTCCAGGATACGCTCTATCTATGTGCCAAGTTTCATCCATATCCGTTTAGTAATTTTGCGTGAAAGACTAACAAACATACAAATCTTTCCTCTTTATAATATTAGTATAGATATATAATTCTTCTGTCTGTGTATTTTAGTGAACTTCATCTAAACGGCGGGATGGTTCTTGACTATAGTTAGACCCGGTAGGTGGCGCTGTTGTCGAGTTCCAGTTTTTTCATTTTATTTTCCCTCTTTTATTATATATATTGTTTTAGATTAAGGATCCGTTGGATGGCGCTGTAGTAAAGTTACTATTAGGTCACAGTGCCACATACCAGGCAGTACAACGTCTGTCGGGACAGCTAGTTTATAAATAATAATTTTAAAATAACAACATAAGTACAGTTAAAAATTCTCTCAAACTCAAAATGATTACATTAAACAACTTGTTAACAAACAGATAATTGACAGGCCAATTGGTGACAGCCTAGTGGTTCGAAGGTCGCGGGTTCGATTCCCACCGACGACAAATATTTCATGTGATCATGAACATGTCTGTTTGTTCTGTGTCTGGGTGTAAATATCTATATATGTATGATTTAGAAAATATAAAGTATTATATCAGTTATCTAGTTTCCATAGTATAAGCTCTGCTTAGTTTGGGATCAGATGGCCGTGTGTAAAAGAATGTCACATGATATTTAAATTTAAGATATAAATTTTCCGATATTTTAAAAATAGACATACTCTACGCATTTACTAAGCAGATAGACATTTCAATGGTTGTGAGTTTTATTTTATTTTTTTTACTTTAAAGCCAAGTGTGCCTTCAACCTAACAAAGGGTTCCGCAGTTGCCTGGAGGCAAAATGTAAATAAAGTTAATTATTGCTAGTTAAGTGATTTCAGACGTACTGAAATATATTTCACTAGGACTTTGATACTTTGGTATTTACATGTTTACTTTAAAATTTACCGCTGTCCATAATGTTTAATGTAAATAATGTTTTACGGCTATAAATAGACTATTAGCCTTTACAGTCTGCTTACACAAATAAACAAGTATAATTTATGCCGAACAATATTTACATAGGTAAAAAATGTTTGCGTTCCCTTTGAAAACTTAAGATATTATATGGTTATGTTATTATGTATGTCGGAAGAGCCATTAGTACGGGAGTTGATTTGACAACGAGGCGAAAGCGTTATGAAGTCAGCGCTTTGACAGAGTCTGGACCTGTGTTCGCGCGAGCCGAGATTACGAAGACATTCGACAATCCCGAGCACGCACTTCTCTGCTGGCCGCCACGCGGATAACTAGTCTAGGAACTGTCTCACGTTTCGTTGTGTTTAGTGTGATTGTATTAAAGTACCTAAGCAAGTTTACCTACCTAAGACTTTTTATTTTCTCAAAGAAACTTATCTACGCCCATATAATGTCTGACGGTGATGATTCTACCTATGATCTGGCTTCCATATTGCGACATGTATAAAAACGCATTTTAATATAGCTATCTGCTTTAAATACATATGTATCATTCGAGCTACAATTTTGTATTTTAAAACTAAGATGCTTAAAAGTTCATATTTTCAGAACTTTTTTTGTTGTGTTATATTTAAATAATAGGGCATATAAGTAATTTTATAATAAGATGTGAAAAAATATTATAATACAAATAATATTGCTGTACAAAGTATCTTCTATGTTTCTACTTTCTATGATATGATTCATTCGTTTTTAAAACCTGTCACTCTAATGAGCAAAGTAAAAATGATGAACTTACATATTATTCAATTTATTAACACATTTAAAAAAATATCAATTACAAATTTCAGAATCTATGATAAAATTGAATAATGCACCATTTTACGTTATCAGCAATAAACTGAGAATCCGTATAATTGGGTAACAGACATGACCTCACTGATAAATTCCATGATCAGTATTCCCGCTGCGCGTGCGGTGGGTGAGCAGGTAAGCGGCTCCGGTAATTAGCATTCTCCGGACCCCTGCAACTGAGGTGCACCCACTGTATAGAACCGTGCAAACCGTGCGTGCCACAACCCTACCTGCGTTAGTTGAACCTTGTATTCTGAATGTTTGGGTAGGAAAACGGGTGTTTAGTCTAGTCGTAAAATTTTTAGGCAATTTTGTAATGGTTAAGGTTTTTGATTTAAATTAAAAACAGTGACTATTAGAATTACTTTAGTTTTTCAAATCTGCTTAGTTACTGCCTATTAGAGGTATATTTCAAGCCATATCAATGTTACTACTATTTTCCTACGATTATAATGTCAATAGATTTCTGCATGTTAAAGTACCTTTGCCTACCTTTCGTTCAGTAACTAAATATTGAATCAAAAAAAGCAACCTCAATACATAAAAAACGCAATATAAATAAATAATAACAATTTTATAATCCAACATAAATTTTTTCAACCGTTTATTCAGAAGACACAAACATTTAAAAATTCTCACAAAGTGAAGTGGTCACATTACACGCGTCGGCGGTTCGAAATCTCGCTTTGATTCCCGGCTGAGGAACCACGAGTGTTATTTTAATTATAAACATTATACACCTTAATTAGAGTTTTTGCGAGTGCGCTTGTGCCCGCAACCGGCGGCAAATTGGCGGCCCACTTGGAATGCGGCATAATTAGGGTTTAGTTTAGAGCATACAGCCGCCGAGTGCTTGAATGCTAAGCTGTGTGTCAATGGGAAGCTGAAAGCTCTCGCATGCCAATTAATTCGTAAGGATATGAATGAAACTGAGATGCATGTTGTGTTGCATATCAACCTAAGGTATATGGTAAGATTATTTTTATAGTCACTGCTGAAAGAATTAATCCGTTTTTTTTGTCACTGTTTTTCGTCAAGGTACTTAAACCTTATGCTATGATTTCTCTATCTACAGGTTTTAATAGAATATATTAGGAGTACAAATAAGTTTCCGCCGATTTCTGTCGAAAAAATAATATTTATTAAGAAAGAACGGTAATTTAAATTTAATCGAAGTATTGTCCATCACTAGCAACTACTTTTTCCCATCTCTCAGGCAGATTGTGGATTCCACGTCTGAAGAACTCCTCGTCTTTTGAGGCTATCCACGAATCAACCCAATTTTTGGTATCTTCATATGTTGTAAACCGCTGCTCCGACAGAGCATATGCCATTGACCGGAACAGATGATAGTCGGACGGTGCAATGTCTGGTGAATACGGCGAGTGAGGTAGTACTTCCCAATTAAGTGTTTTTAAATAATTTTTCACCGGTACCGCTACATGCGGACGAGCATTATCATGGAGCAGAATAATTTTGTCATGTCGGGAGTAGTATTGAGGGCGTTTTTCCTTCAGAGCTCGACTCAATCTCATCAATTGAGATCGGTAGAGAGCTCAAGTGATTGTTTCGCCTGGATTAAGCAACTCGTAATACACCACACCCAGCTGATCCCACCATATATAACCATACACAGGATGAGTTTTTTTCCATGAATATTCAGTTTTGCTGTGGATGTTGACACGTGGCCAGGTAGTCCCCATGATTTTCTTCTTTTTGGATTATCATAATGTATCCACTTTTCATCACCCGTGACGATTCGATGTAAAAAACTTTTTTTTGGTGCCTAGACAACAGCATTTCACTCATGCATAAAATCGGCGTTCAACATCTCTCGGCTTTAATTCGTATGGAATCCAATTACCTTGTTTATGAGTCATTCCTAACGATTTTAAACGATGTGAGACTGCTTACTGAGTGACTTCTAAAGTAAGTGAATTTTGAAGAAGTTCCTTTTGTGTTTGAGACGAATCTTCCTCCAATAATTCCTGCATCCTCATAAATTTTTGGCCTTCCACTGCGATCTTTGTCTTCTACGTCAAAAGCACCGTTTTTAAACTTTTGAAACCACTCACGATATGTTCTCTCACTCAAGGCAGCCTCATTATATGCTTCTACGAGCAATCGATGGGCCTCGGCAGCAGATTTTTTTAAATTAACATAGTAAATTAAACGTTCCCGTAAATGACAAGCCAGTTATCATCTGTGAATTCGAACGTAAACCTCGTGCCACGCCATCTTTCTCAAAACGGCGGAAACTTATTTGTACACCTAATACGTATTTTAATATAAAAAAATAAAAGAAACGGCTAAACACGTCTTATGCTAGCATTGAAAGAGGCTTGCACATCTTATATTCGTTAGGATTTCTGGGCCAATACTCACATTATTTTTTAATTTTATACCAGAAGCGCCGACAAACAAGGGGACGGTCCACCTGATGGATGGATTTTTTTTATTTAAAATCTAATCTTGACTAGCTCTTTTTTTTTATGCCACTTGGGCCGACAAACAAGCAGACGGTTCACCTGATGGTTAGTGGTCACCGCCGCCTATGGACATTTGCAACACTAGGGGCATCGCCAATGCGTTGTCGACCCTGAGATATGAAGTTGTTAAGTCTCATATGCCTGTAATTTCACCGGCCCCCTTACCTTTCTAACCGAAACACAGTAATACTAGTGCACTACTGGTTCACGGCAGAGATGGGTAAGGTGTTAGTACTTCACTGAACGAACTCTGCACTAACAGCTCTATTACTCACATAAGTACCTCTCAAATTAAAATTCATAAATGTTTAAAGTGTAGTTTTGCAGTATTTAATTTGTTGACTCAAAAACAAGGCCGTGCCGGATTATTTGTTTGCTAATTAATTACTGCCAAATTAGCGTTTCCATCGATGATGTTGCTGATTGCATAACGCTGCCAGTTTGACCTGGGTACAAACAATACTACTGGAAATTAACAAGTCATAAAAAGCGAGTCATAAGTTGGATTTCATTTGACTCGTATGAATGACTTATGATGATGTAACCTACCTAGCAAATGATTTCATGCATAGTCCGTAGTAAAAAGGTAATATGAAGTCTTCAGCAAGAAGGTTGGTCAAGAGTGTAACAGTGACATGCTTTTTTTGTTTTGTCTAACCGCTCTGTAAAATAAGTGCACTACTGCTTCACGGCAGAAATGGGTATGGTGATAGTACTTCTCCTTGCGTTCTTGTCACTACTGGTTAAGATTCAACAGAATTAGCTTATTATTCCATTTTTTAATGGTTTTATACTTTTAGACAGATAATCTCTACTATAATACTATAATATATATATATATATATATTACTTTATATTACTTATACTATTACTTATATTATTATATATTACTTTTAACTATCGGAGGAGGATACAAAAATATGTCGAGCGAATCCGATTATGGAGTGAGGAGGTGGATGGTGGAACGCCTTAGTGGCTACTAATAAACCCCTAGAATATAGCCTGATTTGTTTTGTTTTGAGGAGTTCCTACATATATTATAGTTGGTAATACAGACATAAGTATAGATTATTTTCTTATTTTTAAACTATAAGTAGTAATTATAATACTATAAAGTAATAAATACACACAACAACAAAAAGTTTGAGTTATCTTGGAAAAATATAAAGGTTTGAATTTTATTTTTAAGCAATTTTTCTTTGTTTTAAAAAACTAAGAAATACTGATTTATTTTGTAGCTTTGATGGTATATATTTTAACATGGTTTTTTTAGTATATTTTATAGTAACCTTTATATTAGTATTCCAAGTGAACGCAAACTTTTTGTTGTATGTTATTTCTGGTATCTTCAATAGCAGATACATAAACTATAGATACCGCTTGGTTACGACAAACATAAAAATGCCTTTGATCTTCGAGAGACATCTTAAGATAAGAGTGAACGTGATGGGTGTTGACCGACCTTATATCGGCACCGTTAACTCACCGGGCTGGTGTATTTATGGTACGGGGTTATCGATGGTACTAAATAGTGTTTGACGCAAATTGTCTTTAGAAAAGAAGGGCTGATCGAAATACTGTATATGGTGATAGTGGAAGGTATTCAGCTTATGTCAAAACTTCTCTATAATCTGTACCTCACCAATATGTCTTTTTACAATTTAACATTTTTTTTTCCACAAATCAAATCAATAAAGTTTTAAAGACATTTATTTCATCACACATATATCGGTACAGTATGCTTACATAAAGGGTAGGTAAAGATACTAAAATAATAACATCAACCGCCCCGAGTGTGCGATCTGGAGCCTAAACTAGGGCGACCCTGTATTTCAGGTCTTCAGGTCCTCACCCGCGGATCACCTAAATATGTTAGATTTATCCTTTATAGATATATGTTAGTAAATGTACTTTAATAATACAAGTCGATTTACGGAGGTGTGTGTGTGTCTGTGAGAGTGTGTGTGTATGTGTTAGTGTCAGTGTATAATCACAGTTCCATTATGGAACATGGAGTAGTAGATAAATGACACTTATAGTGATTGACATATTAGTGATGGCATTGTCTGTGTTTAAGTTGTTGCTTATCTCGGCAACGACAAGTGTTATCGTTTTGAAATTTAAGTAGAAACATACAAATTTTATTTTATAAAATACTTAGGGATAAAACCGAAAGTGTTGTAACTATTGTGAAGTATCACATGGACAGACTTTCTTTGCACAATAAAAAAGTAAATCTAGCGCTTTTATTTGATTTATGACAGATAGAAAAATAAACATTATTATTTTCTACAACAAATTATTACAAATGAAGACCATAAAGTGTTACCATATACCCTAGGCCTTTACTTAAATGACTGCAAAAAAAAAAAAAGAAAGCACGCAAAAATGTTAAGCACATTTTCTCATCAATTAACTATAGCGCATTTTAATTAAGGTGTTAAAAAGGGCCATTATCTCAGTACATTTACGTGAGGCACGAGGCAAGGCGCGGTGGCCGCGACGAGGCAGCATCGCGAATATAAATCAAGGCACGAGACAATGCTAATGCTGGGGAATTAAAAAATACTTGGCTCGGGAGCCCACTCTGAAATAAAGGACTTAGCGCAATCTTTGCGAGCGGTTAATGAATTACCTTTGCTAATTTTTCATTCGTGGGACGTATTTGGAAGAACGGAATAATATTATATATTTAGTATTATTTATATTTACTTAAAATAATAATTCCCTTTACATTTCTATTTTAGTTTCTTAAAATAACCTTTTTTTTAGTGTCATCCATGCTTCGGGTTTATTTGACAATCACATGTGAAGTCAAGTGTGATTTATGACATTAATATCGAAAATTAATGATTATAATACATTGAAAGTAATATGATTTTTTTTCTTTTTTGCTACTACCAATAATGAATGTAACTACCCATACTTAATACACCCAAAGTATGACCCTGCCTTCGAATGAAACAATAATTTGATGTATTCTTGGGTGGCGTGCACCCTGCAGACATCGTAATTAATCATTGCAGATTAACTTAAATTATGACCCGAGAAACCCAACAGTAAGAGAACGCGTAATAAATTATAGGTACAATTGTAGAAGATTTTTTTATTCTGTAAATTCAACACTTTTAAATTTATGTTTAAATTCCAGGCATATTGTAATGAAAAAATAATTTGACCGATTAAAATTGAAAATGACTAGAAGTTCAAATAATGAGAGGAACGACAGGTGAGCTGTTATAAGTCCCTCATTAACTATATTGTCTAGTCACTAGACAACTGCATGTCGAGAGTATCATCCAACACGACGTTCAGATAGTGACTGAAGTGTCAGCGGGTGGGCGTGGCGCTGAGTGGGCGTCCGCCCGCCCACCGAGCCCCGATCCCGCCCACGATGTAATCACGCCTCGTCTGGACGAAAAACACGTGACAGGTGGGAGGCGCCTATCTAAAGTATCGTCGTTAAGGACACTTTATCAAATAATTTGTTACCTTCGATACGAATTTTAAATTTATTTGTCTAGCCTCAAATTGCTGCAAAATTTTGATAGGCAGTTATGCTAATTGGAAGGCTTTATTAAAATGTTTAAATTTTTCAATATTGTTTTTAACTTTAATTTCAACCATTAGAATAAAGTTGAAACTACAATAACTATAGTTTTGAATACAGAGTTTAACTGTAGATGTTCTGTTATCATGTTAATCTTACTCCAAAAAGTCAGATCAGCTTAAATTACTTCCAATGATATAGGCAATTATTTTGCGTATAAACAACATATTTCTACTTAAATTGATCGAATAGCCCAAAATTACATCTCCCTTAAAGCTTTCATAACCATTTTAAAAATTCGTTGCCAAAATTAAATTCAAGACATAATTTAAACATGAAAATTCCTCTGAAAATATTCAAGACAAAAATGCAAGTCATCTTAAAGAGTTATCAAAGCGTCGCAAAGCGATAATGGCAAGAATCTCTTTGAGAAAATTGTTCGCATAAGCTTGCCACCTTTACATAGTCTCTCGAAGAGAACAATGTTGGAGGAATATGGTAGTTAGCTACTAAAATTATTTTACTTTTGGTATGTAAATATATATCAAAATTGCTTTGATGTTCTTACAACAAAATTTTTGACAGCCATAGAAGTTTGTCCGCAAAAATCATATTGCTATTTAAAAATCTTTTTTTAATTACAAGAATAAGAAAACGAGAAAAGTATTTTAGAGTCACTTGCTTAAGCAATAGAATGCTGAACAAGCTGAACATGTTAGCCAAATAATAGCTAACTAGATTCGGCCACGCGGATTCACCCGCGTTAAAATTAATAAAAAGTATACAATATCCCTCTCCGTACCATGCGCTACGTTTGTACCAAATTTCAGCAAAATGGATATCGGCCTCCAACCGTGAAAAGCTGTTACAGAAAGAGACACTATCGAATTTATAATATTACTAGCTGTCCCCCGCGGTTTTACCCTTGTTTATCGATATCATATAAAGCCTATAACCATCATAGGTAAAATTCCGCGTCGAATGCAGTCTCATCTCGATATGTTCTGTAGTTTTGAGGTGATGGTGCGTCAAAGGAACCCTATTTTCCTTTTACATATATATAAATATAATCATATAAAGAATATACTGGGACATTCTTTACACATGGCTATCTGATCTCAAACTAAGCTGAGATTGTACTATGGAAACCAGATAACTAATATACTACATATACTCTCCTTTTTCCTAAATACTAAATCTATAATGGCGACAGGCCAGTTGGCTTGGTGGTTAACGCTCCGACTGCCAAACCGAAGGTCGCGGGTTCGATTCCCACCCAGGACAAACATTTGTGTGCATGAACATGTCTGTTTGTTCTGTGTCTGGGTGTAAATATCTATAGAAGTATGTAATTAAAAAAAAAAAAAAAAAGAAAGTAATATATGTAGTATATCAGTTATCTGGTTTCCATAGTACAAGCTCTGCTTAGTTTGGGACCAGATGGCCGTGTGTAAAAAAATGTCCCAGGATATTTATTTATTATTTATTATTTATATTTACACACTTATATAAATATTTATTTTAGTATAGATAACGAAAAGCACACTTACCGTTTAACATCCCGGTGTCATATACCCTAAAGCAGGTATCCAATCTAACCCTTTGCAAGAATTGCAATTGAGATCGTACCGGCATCCCAACGTACCTTTGATGTAAGTGAGATGACTCCAATTATTTGAGAAGGCATTTCAAGCATCATCCCCTTCAATAATAATACTTAAATACACTAATTTTGGACGACAACGGTTATTTTAACATGGTATGTTTTGTTTAAAATACAAATATTAACGTTTTTTACAGGTATATGTAAATGTGAAAACCTAATAATGCTAGGCCAATTGTAAATAATTTTTTTTGGAAATTGTAAGATAGTTTTCTGTTCATTTCAAAAACTACCTACTTTTTTTAATATCTATGGATTTAATCTTCAGTTGAAACCCAATATTTATCTGTTCTATACGTACATTACATTACATTACATTATGCTCGTATATTATTTTTACAGTTGTGTTTCCGATTTGTCTGTTTAAGGATCTGCGCCCCTAGCACGAACGTCTATAGCAAACGTATCGAGTGAGCCAAAAAATATTGCAATGGGAAATTGAGCATGGTGCAACGCCACAGCGTGGCGTATAAACCTGGGGCCCAATTCCACAAAATGGAACGTTCGAGTAGCACGTTTGGTTCGGCAATGGTTACGATTAATGTCAAATTGAAGTTTGACATTTTTTAAATATGGTATTCCTACGCACTACAACCGAAACAAACATACATTTTGACGTAACCTTCTAACGAATGTGAACCATTACCGAAACACAACCGCAGTTCGATCGTTGGTGCATTTATTACAATACGATTAAACGTCAAATTTGACCTTTGGTTGTGATATGGTAATGGTTCGGTGCATATGTTAGTGGAATTGCCCCCCAGCTTTTTTGGTTATGGATCAACATTTTATGTCCGGTCGTACTAACTTATAAATTCAAAATTTTAAACCATTCATTCAGTTTAGGCCTGAACTGGGCTCGTATGATGATCAAAGTTACTGAAGCTACCACTCGAATTCTGCTATCCTGTCATTTGCTCCTATCTATAAGATAACATAAATAATAAATATCCTGGGATAATCATCACTCAAAATAACCTGATCCCAAATGAATTAATGCTTTTACAATGGCACCAGATAACTGGTATAATACAGATACTACTTTTTAAACACATACTTAACACCAAGACGCGGAACAAACAGACATTATATTCATGCATAATTTTTTTTCCTGGCGATCAATAACATATATTTTTTCATACAATTTCTCCCCGTATATACGTTCACTTATAATGAAAAAAAAAAACAAGAATATTGCTGAGAGTAAATTAATTGCGATGCAATGCAATTATAGTACATATATTCAATGAATTACCATTAGTCCAATGATTATAGTAACCGGTTACTATCACAAGTGCTAACCGTTATCTGTAAATATCAATACTAAAGGGATATCTACACGAACCAACTGGCGGAAAGCACCGCAAGATCTTTAGCAATGGATTTTTAACATGAGCGTATTACACATCCAGTGCAATGTTCACCTTCAACAAACTCATTTTAAGATTGGAGCTTAACACAGTCGCTTTCGATGTCACTGCTCATCACGGTGACATTGAAAGCCTTCTCGTGCATCGAGGCTGGAAACTATCACATTCAATTTTGTAACAGTGGCCTCCACTATAACAATTAAGCAAATAGATGTTGATTTACGAACGCGCTGAGCTGAGCCGACCCGACACTAATCCGATCCGATCGTACGTATGCGTATCCTGCACAAAGCCCGTCGGCTGGCAGGTCGGTGAAAATCCTATTTCGAAATAATAGTAGAATAAAGCCTAATATCTAAAAATGTGAAAGTCAGTTTATTACTTGGTTTGTTTGGTGTTTCTTAAGGTCTTAGCAGAGGAACAGATCGTCTTGATTTTTGCACAGTGATGATCTGGTTGGTGAAGGCTTCTTTTTATGTTGAAATTGTGATTGTAAGCGGAGGATTGGTAGATAGTTATCATATATTGTAAAATCATAAAAAAAACACTCCAAAAAGAATCATGATTAACGCCAATTTACTATGATCCGCATAAAATTCTTAATTTGTTTATAAGTAAGAGAATTATATTGGTCAGTTGTGTAAAGCTAAGAGCCATAATTTTAATGATAACTTAACCAGTTATTGACAAAGTGCTTATATTTATTAACAACAATATAAGGCATTCAATAAGTGCATATAGCTAATATAATTATATAAGAACCGCGGCGGTTAAATGTTATAAAGGTCGCTAATACACCCGGAGGTTCGAAGTTCGATTCCCAAGTCGGGGAAGGTAATATTAATGTTTTTTGTGGAGAAATGTTGACCCCAACCCAAGTTTGAAAAAGTGCCTAAAAGAAGACAACAAAGCTCCAACATTTCAAGTTAAAACTTAAAACATCAACAACTGAGACCTCTGCCTAACTCTTCGGCGATAATGAGCGTAAAGATATGCGAGTATTCAGTATTTATTATCGACTGCACTTAGTCACGTCAATTCGATTTTAAGGACTGATAAAAATATATCCGTTTTTATTTATTGAATAGATATAGAATGAGGTAGAAATAGAGTCATTCATTAGAGGTATTAAATATGCGTCTCTGAGTACGACAGTAAGAGGTAGACAATGTGCAACGGTCCGTATGACACCGTTAACGCTGCCGCCGGGAGATAAACAAATTGAAATGTTACTTCTCTCGCAGCGCCGAAATCCCTAAATTTCAAACCTAACCTATGTACTTATAAGTTGTGTTAAATAGGAACCTTGTATTACGTTTAATTAAAAAAAACTGAAATTTATTTTTAACGTTACACAGAGTCAAATGATTTTCAGATTGGAATAAACGTAGTTGTCTAAAAAAAAATTTTTCGGTTTTGATATTTTTCAGGAAGAATATTACAATAATTCTCTTACCAAATAGGAGAAAATCACAATATTGAGTAGGAAATATATTCACCTTATTTGATACTATCTTTAAAGAAAGAAAATTATTTGATACAAATTTTGCAAAATAAGCGGAAGTCATGGTGAGAGAGTTTATAGGATACCTATCTTTAAAAAAGTCAAGGTGTAATTGTGCACTCACAATTACTCTTGGCTTCCTTATTTTTTCCCATCCTTTTTTATAGTTAAAACCTAAATAATATTATTTTGGTATTTTCTAATTTATTTTTGTTATTCAAATATACCTAGACTTACTTGCATACGAAAAAGCACTAATGAGCAATTAATCATCTCCGATTCGAATAACATAACTATAGGGCCACTCAAGTCAGTTCCGACGGCATCTGTTATCAGTGATCAGTGGGCTAATTGTGCGTTAATCAGTCATTAATTACTGATTGTGGGCGAAGCGTGACGTCATTATGCTAGCCCAGCCACCTAGCGAACAATCAATAATGTACTGTCATGTGCAACTAGATCTAATTTGTCTCATGTCTAATTACAAGTTCTATGTGCACGTGTGTCCATAATAATGGGTAGTTCTTAGGGGTCCAATAAAGAATGTCATGCAGAAAAGACCCAACCAACGTTTTATTACTTTTGAGTAAATGCAGTTAAACGTTAGGCAGATAATAAAAAAAATCGTAAGATACAGTATCTATTTGAAAGTTAGTAATTTAATAGGCCACATGTACATTATTTTGAGAGTAGTTTTTAGTGCATTTTCATATAAATTTAATGAGTATACGAGTACTATGGATAGGTAGATAACTCGATTCTACAAAACAATTTGGCTGGATCTTTTCTGCTTAACAGGGTCCAGTTGATGTAACATGAATCGGTTTTCGGTATCTGTCAAATGAATGGTTCTACACTAGTGCAGTTGGTACACTATACTACCGGCACGCTATGATGGCCGTTTTGACGTTTCAGATTGTCATAGGAAAATAAACTGTATTGCTTTGGAATAAGGTTGATTTCCATCATCATACAATAAGCTTTTGATCAATAGATGCACCTTATGTTTGAAGAAACAAAGGTTATTATTCTTTGTCATTGTCGTGCCGCAAGTTTAATTGCATCTCTGTTTAGTAAAGCAAGCAGATTATTCACTTATTTCGATTATTGAATAGCCCGCATCTTTTGTTACTGTCATGTTGTTATAAATCAATGAAGAATTTGTCTTTGTCACTTGCCATCTGTAGAATCTGTAAGTCGTAAACCTTTGTTTTTACTTCTTAAGCAAATAATTAAAATAGAACTGTCTATTTGTTATGTAATGTGTAGTTGAACAGCTTTTTACAAAGTGCATTTGAAATGTTTGTCTGTCTGTCTGATTGTTCCGGCTAATCTCCAAAACGGCTGGACCAATATTAACGGCATATTCACTATATATATGCTATATTCACGCTGACGTTGTAAGGAGTAAATAACGCGACTTTTTATCCCGGGAAAATCTAACATCCCTCGGGAACGCGAGTGAAACCACGGCGACAGCTAGTCTTCATTGTAAGAATTTTCCGCAAATTGACCACAACTGAGTAATATTGGCGAGGGAAGTAAATGATGCACTGGTCCAGTAAAGCGATTATAAAAATAAACATACGGTTTAATTAAGAACCTAGTAGTCCGTAAAGATTGTTAGGCAACAAGAAAAGCCCTTGCAATCCTATACATATTTCAATCTGTTACATTGAAATCAAACAAACAATAGTTTCAAACAACGAACACACAGCAAAAGCACAGTATCGAATGTCTAACAACGTATCGGAATAATTATTAATATCGAATAACACACGATTGACCGTTCAAATATGATCCAATTATTTTCTCAACAGCAAGCGCGTGTATGTCCCGCATCCCGCACCACATCGCCTTGTCACAGTGGCATACAATGTCCATTGTCCATACTAATTCATTAGCGCGTCGCGTCGCATCACATACGTCACCCGATATGTCCCGTCATTTACGGTGGCCGTCAATCGCAAGTGATTAGTGAGTTGTGATTGCGCATTGATCACTCGTTATCGAATGTTAGCATGTGTACGTTCAACTCATAAAACATTTACAAAGTAATCTATAGAGTAGTAGAGTTCTTAGTGCAGAATTCGTCCGGGTAAGTACTACCACCTTACACATTTAAGAAAGAAAGAAAGAAAGAAACAAATTTATTTGTGACAAGGGGAAAAATAACACATGAAAAAATTAACAAATAGAAACAAGGTACACAATTGCCACAAATCGGTCCTCCACAAATTTACGTCGTGAAGCAGTAGCGCGCTTATTGTGTTTCGGTTAGATAGCGCTACTTTCTAGGTAAGGGCAGAAACAGTTTGTTTGTGATATAAGGTTTTAGCCATTAGATATTGATATTCTTAAAGGTACAAAAAAAAAAAGAAAAGTTTCATCTCGCTTGCTCGTTCGATATTCTATATCTACCTATGCCTGCACTAACTTTTCAAATGGTATATACCCTTCTCGATTTATATAAGTAAGTATAACCAAAAATTACGATCATAGTTTTTCCAACATTACAATGATATTCTTGATCATTGTACAACCTAATAATTTATAAACATTACGTTTAACCCTACCCATGTTTATTAACTTTAAACTCACCTCTTAATCCTTTAACCCTGATAAAATATGAACTAGTGCAGCCATAAAAAAATGTCATAAACCCATAACGGCGGCAGAACGTGTGAATAAACGGCGAGCGCGTCGTAAAGCTGTCGAAACTAACGGACGGTGGACCGGACTCCTGCCTCCCGCCTGCGCCGCCCTCCGAACATGAAAACAAACATACTTTCTTTCCAGGCTAAAAACAATAGAAGCGGTAAGGCTCTAATATCTAATATTTTATTTAGTTTATTTTCACTTTGAATGACATTAAATCTTCCGTTTTTTTACATATTATATATATTTTCTTGTACATTTTTATAAGATAAGTAACATCGTGAATATAATTTTAAAATATTCAAAATGGCATAATGCAGTACTGATTTATAAAATAGATTAATAAAAATTTACAATACAATACATCGTTTATTAAACTTACCGTAGTAATATTGTGGACAAACCCAAGCATATCCCATAGCCAATAAAAATCCCCTAGTCATGTATTACGGCCTTTATATATTCATATTACATGGTACAAAATCAGGTGCGGGCAGGGATCACGTAGGCATTAATAATGATAAATTTGCGTCATTAATTCGTAGGGATTAGTCGCGGAGGCCGAGTGCGCGCCGCCGATAACCAAATATTAACTCAATTAGTGCGGAGACGCGGTACCTCGCATTCAAATGTCTGCTAATCCACCCCGTTCAGTGCTGCCGTCTGTAGGAATTAGGAATGGACACTCACCACTGGGAATTTAGATAGATCTGCTAATATGTTGGTTTGATATTGTTGAATTTTGAAGCAGTTTGTTCAGGGTGAATTTAAAGTATGAACTGGTAACGACGAAATTACAGGCACATGAGACTTAACAACTTCACGTCTCAGGGTCGACAACGCATTGGCGATGCCCCTAGTGTTGCAAATGTTCATAGGCGGCGGAGACCACTTACCATCAGGTGGACCGTCCGCTTGTTGGTCGGCCCACGTGGTATTAAAAAAAAAAAAAAAACGACGGTTGAAAGGCGCCATTTTGAAAACTTTACAGGAGAGCTATTTGAAAATTTTAAAACCCAAAAACAGATACTGCATCTAAACTTCTTAACATTCCACATCGAAGCTAAATGCAAGCTTCGACGAATTTGTGCATGGGCCATCATCATAGTAGTATAATTCGTTGAGAAAAATGTCACTTTCGTCAAAAATGGCGGTTGAATCAAGTCGCGGTATGAATGTGCCAATACGTAAACATCTAGCTAGTTTATCCGTATTCCCGTAGGGTAACGATTTTCCGGGATATAAATAACTTATGTGTTAATCTACGTTATAAACTATCTATATTCCAAGTTTCATCCAAATCCGTTTAGTAGATATGTAAGGTTACCCGTCAATATATATATAAATACATAGTTCTCCCTGGTTCCCCTGTGATGTTACATTTTCCCGGAATATATTTTATTTAATTTAGTGCCCTAGTTCTAAACTATCTATGTGCCAACTTTCATCCGAATCCGTTAAGTAGTTTTTGCGTGAAACAGCAACAAACATTCATTCTCACAAACTTTTTCGTTTATAATATCCGGCTGGCAAAGAAAAACAAAATATGAAATGAAAAATAATTTCGATTTCATACCTTTTTTTTCTCTGGATAGTTTTGGCACCAAGCTACGTAAATGATTAAGAGGCAACAAGATGTTGTAGACTAATTTACTTAAATAGTGGTAACAAAACAAATTAAAAGGGTTGTTAACAAGGACTATCACCGCCTATAGTAGCTTCAGTAACTGTAAATTTGACCTTCATAAGTGCCTTCCGAGGGCCTAAACTGAATAAATGGTTTTGAATTTGAATATAGGTTATTTAGTCTACAATACAATACTAAATACTTTATTTGTACAACACATTACACGAGAAAAAGAAACAAAGAGGTTGATAGTATAGATAGTAATAGATAGTGGTAGTTTAAAAATATTTACTAAATAAAAAATTACTAACTATTACCTATTTACGATTGTTATACTTAGTTAAAGTTAACCGTGCCGTCTCCTTAACCATTTATTTACATATATGTACAATTTTGGCTCATAAATCTTACTACTATTTAAAATACGAAGGTTTGTTAGTCAATCACGCGGTAACGGCAGAACGGATCTGGATGTAATTTACCACAGCGATAGATTATAGTCTGGAATAGGGCATAAGCTGTTTAGTCCTAAAAATGAAACATTTCTCAGAAACGCAGGTTAAGCCGCGCGGAACTGCTATAAGAAAGAAAGAAAGAAAATAAGTTTATTCGTGGCAACACACATTACATTACATAAAAAAAACAAAATAATAATTGAAAAACAAACAATACACCAAACGTTTTAAAAATGAAGCAATGCTGAGTGATGCCAGGAATAGGTCCCGACTCAGCAAAAAGCTAAGGCTATTAAAAATAGCCCTCGCGCTGGTTTTCAGTCGGAGCCTATACTATAACTATACAACGCGTTACAAAATACCCGGTAAAAATATAATTAATTATCAAAGCCAACAACCCTAGTAAGCTGTCATGTCAGGCAACCAGATTATTTAACAGAAAGGCCTACGTACCTATTTTACCTAATAATTGTCGACTTTAATAGTTTTTCTACTTTTCATTCATAAATAATCAGTTTTTTTATTTTTTTGGGTTATGTTATACAGCGTTACTACGGTTCTTAAATATTGTGAATGGACTCGTTATAAGGCCCCGTTTAATATCCTTTCGGCTTTACGGGTAGTTTTGTAACAACCTGTATATGTACAATTTCAGTACATAAATATTACTTACTACTTTTAAAAATGCAAATGTGTGGAGGGATAAATAAAATAATAATAAAATACGATTTCTCCCACATGAATATACATATTTTTTTGATAGACATGTAGTTACAATTGACTTATACATTCATGTGAAAAATGGAAAAAAGAAACCGACCTACTGACATTATTGTCATGATACAATTTTTCATAGATGTTTTTTAGTCAAAGGCTGAACGGATCTGGATAAAATTTGGCACAGAGATTGATAATAGTTTGAATAACACACAGGCTTTCATCCCAAAAAAATTAAACATCCCTCAGACACGCAGGTGAAACCGCGGGGAACGTCTATAACTATATAAAACACACAACACAGGCTCATAGTTACACAATCCATCTAATTGCATTAATCTAATGAATAGTACCAAATCCTAATGACAAATGCATGGTTAGCAATGACAGATCACTGAGAGCTGCTAATACCAGGCTGACGAAGCAGTACCGGTGACATCACACATCCATCATTACCTAAATACACATCTACTGTAATAGATAGACATACATATCATCTCAAACAGATGATCGACCGATAGACGACTGACCAGCCCCCTTATTCAGCTAATACAAACTTCGTCGGCGAGCCGCTTCACGGAGGCCTCGGAGATCTTATCTCTCACTGATTAGTAGTATTAGCGTAGTTAGTGAAAGAGACAGAGCACGGAGGCCGCGACGAGACATCCTCGAGTTGTCATTTTCCTTACGGAATCGAGCCCCAGGTGAATCTCAAAGAGAGAAAAGATTATTTTATAATGTCCACAAGTATGTAAATATATATAAAAAGTATGTGTTATAATTAGTATTATAATAATTTATCTGGTTTCCATAGTACAAGCTCTAAGTTTGATTGGCACATGTATATTAATCAGTAATTTAAAAATAAATATATATCCCGTTAAAAGAAATGCTTGAAAAATTGTTAAAAAATAAATAAACGTTTAGAATAATATAGTTACCTGGATAGCCCCAACCTGTTCAAATATCATCTACAATTCTTGAAAGTCAAACAAAACAATTGGATTTCCGTTTTATGACAATCCAATTCGTTTACAATTATTTCAATTGAACAGCTTTTCTTTATAAAACAAACGTACCCGACCAAAAGCAAACTTAATCCAATCCGCGACTCAACAGAGTAAGACGTCGGCTCAAACAAATTATTTGACATAATATCGTTAATTAGAAACCCTCTTTTGTAACCGAGGGTGGGGTAATTAGGTTCGGATGTTCTGAATGGGGCCTTTTTCTGCTCGTTACGACTGAAACAAAGGGGCAAAGAAGTAAACAGACTGTATTCAGACGTAGATTTGCATTAGCCCTAACAATGAAGGAAAGAGTTTGACTTTAATTTGGTTACTCTGTCTGTATTGAATGGTATAAGTTACTTCTTATGGATCAGTCATATAGCCTTTGTGATGGTAAAAAGTAACTACGTATCTATTTTTAATCTAAAAGTGTGAAAGTAGATAAAAAAAAATTTTATAAAAATGAATCAATGAATTACCATAAAACATTTTTTTTATTATTTTTATAAAATTATACAGATAATAAAAAAATATATTATGATTTAGACATGTTTTAATATTATTCAACATATTGTAATAAATATACAATTTCTATTAGATACTCTTACATACTCCGCATCAATGTTTTTAGCTAATTACATTTAAAAATATAATCACAATCAGCTCGTTGCTTTTCATTTGAACAGTTGGATCTTTCGAGTATATAACAGTTTTTTTATTATTTCCTATTATATATCTATCAATATTACTAGCCACATATACACTGAAAAGGAGTAAAAATACTCTAAAATTAAGTAGAAATATCAGGTACAAGTCGCGGTTTTGAGCACAAGACGTCACCCCTCGCGGATTTAATTGCACTGCCATTGTTCCGGCTGATTTGATTCTGTATCTCTCTATAGGGCACAATCATAATAACGAGGTTAGCGGCCGACACGCACTATTTGAAGCTACACGTAACTGTATTTTTGTTACATTGATTTTTCGGGGAAAAAATTGTATAACATTTCTATATGTTTGTTGCAAAACCTGCTTTTCAAAATATTCAGTTTAAATTAGTAAATATAATATAGTGTTGGGAAATTATTATAAGAATGTTTTTGACATACTGTAAGTATTTGCATTGACTTATACATTTTAAAGTAAATTTCCAATTCATTCATTCTGTTCTCAGACTATGCTAAAGTAAGATTGTAATTCGGTTTTATTAAATAAATATTTTTTTTTATTTAAAATCTAATCTTGACTAGCAAATCTTTTTTTTTTTTTTTTTATGCCACTTGGGCCGTCAAACAAGCAGACGGTTCACCTGATGGTAAGTGGTCACCGCCGCCTATGGACATTTGTAACACTAGGAGCATCGCCAATGCGTTGTCGACCCTGAGACGTGAAGTTGTTAAGTCTCATGTGCCTGTCATTTCACCGGCCCCCTTACCTTTCTAACCAAAACACAGTAATACAATTGCACTACTGCTTCACGGCGGAAATGGATAAGGTGGTAGTACTTCCCCGGACGAACTCTGCACTAAGAGCTCTACTACTCTGAATACTTACATTTGTAGTTAAGTGCAAGAACGAATGCGTCCCGCGCTGATGGTCTGGTAGATGCTTTTATTTATCATCAGATATTGACAAGCTGCTCAGCGGCCATATTACTATTATTATTGTAACTGTAAACAAATATCCAGTACCGTCCCGATGCTTTACGAGCGACGTGTCATGTACACTCTTTGCCTGACAATTTTAACAAACTAATTGTGTTTGCGATTCCTTTAGAAAGCTCTTTTGACTGAGCTCCAATTGTTGGAACTCGTTTTGAAACGACGTTAAATACGACTGAATTTCAGATAATTAACTCAGATTACGGTCTTTCAGCTTTCAATGATTCTCTTTTGTTGCTGAAAATTTTAATAAATAACCTTTATAACGATTTTCACAAAAACGGTAACAAAAACAAAAATATATAAAGTTATTGTTATCAATTTCAAAACGTTTGTATCTAGGTTGAAAAAACAAAATCTCAGGATACAAAAAACGAATATCTACATACGTGAAAAAATATTTTAAATATACGAGTAAACCTTAGTAAAGATAACCACCCGATGTGTTGGCATTCATACATTTGGCCGCGAAACGCTATGAATACAATAGCCCGACCGCCGTGCAAATATCGAATATCGGGTAACTTAAAGCCCATGCAAATTCGGAAAAACCTATTATAATCTGCATCGCACACCGCTGGACGCTCTTTTCATTCGATGCCTTTTGTTGGCGGATTCAATTAAGTTTACATCGGCACCGAGGTCAGTTAATAAAAACCGAAGCCTACAAAAATTGGCGCGTAAATCAAATTCAATAAAGTGCAGCACAATAGAACGGGACGGGGCATCGGAAAATGACGCTGGCAAACAATGACTGCTCGCCACTGTTCGCACTGGGCACCAATCAACTTATATTGCACGTGAGCCGTGTCATTTTTATTGCTTTTATATTACTTCAATACCTTACAGATAGAAGATGATAAGCTATAATATGCATTTTTAATTACCACAATTTTTTTGTATTCGAGTTCTAACGAAATAAAGAAACCATTTTGTTTCAGAACCTTGTTCCTTGTTTTCAGAAGGCCTGTTCTGAGGGTTTGAAACATATTTATTTTTAGAAGTTCATAACAAATAGGTAGTGTCGCCAAACTTGTACTAATAAGTAAAATAGGTCTAGCGAATAGCTGATAAATATAGGAATTATTAATGATATTTGAAGGTAAGTAAATGTACCTATAGATAGTAAATAATTCCAGCCTGGTTTCTAGAGAATCTATATTTCTAACAATGCAGATGCAGTAGACATCAATTCCTTATTTTATACAGGAATTGATGCATTATATCTGAACTGATAAATAATATGCATGTAGCTGATCTGAGTGGTGATTGTCTGAGAGCAAACTGTGTTGAGGTGACTTGGGTATAACCTTCATTTTACTATACTGAGACACTTCTGAGCAATGGCCTGAGTTAATAGTTTATGGACTATTTTTAAGTCGCCTCCGCCACCCCTTATCGACCCCTTAGCGACCCCTTTCCTCTCATGTCCATCTGAGTTTACCTGAGTGATAGCTGTCTGAGTATCGAGCATGATCCAACGATCATCTCCTTACCAATGTCTGTCTGAGACTTAGTAACATGAATGGCTGAGCATCGGAGTATAATCCAACGATCATCTACTTACCAATGTCTGTCTGAGTCTTAATAACATGAATAGCTGAGCATCTGCGCATGATCCAACGATCATGTCCCTACTAATATCCATCCGAGGCAAGTAGGCACATCCCTCTATAGCAAGTAACAACAACCGTAAGTACAAAGTTTCTGAACCGCACGCTCGAATGTCAACTAGGTACTTGGTATTACAATCAACTAAATCTAAAGCGCTCACCTAGGCCTCCCGCAACACGCGCACCCAGGTTGCCACACTCACATCTCTCAATCTCTGCCTGGATAGTTAGTTATTTGCTTTCTTCACACTTTATGATTGATTTTAAGTTTTGTGGGTAGCAGTAGCGGGAAATGTGTCAAAGCCGGTGACAGGGCTTTTTGGGTTGCCAGTCTTTAATATTAACAAGGTTTGACGTTTTAGTTATTTACAATTTCTGGTACATTTCGCGACGAGTTCGCGACAGGTAGGATATTAAAAGATATTTAATAAAATACACAAAAAATATAATTATAGCTACGTACCCCATTTATTATACTACATTACCTCCCCATATCGCTCAATCTACTGTGCAAAAAAAGAAAATATAGACAGTATTTTTAGAGCTTTTAGTGCAGATTTTGTCCGAGGTAGTCCCCCTTACTCATTTCCGCCGTGAAGCAGTAGTGCACTTGTGTTACTGTTTCGGTTAGAAAGTTAAGGGGGTGGAAATTACAGGCACATGAGACGTAACATCTTCACGTCTCAGGATCGACAATGCATTGGCGATGCCACTAGTTTTGTAAATGTCTACAGGCAGCGGTGACCACTTACCATCAGGTAGACCGCCTGATTGAGAGTCGGCCCACGTCACTTAAAAAAAATCTTGTGGTTTACAGGAAAACTTGTTACTTCACGTAAATTCTAAAAATAATATTCATTTTACCTTTTGGGACCTTGGTTCTTCTAATATTGCCATTTAATGTTATATAATATATATGTAATATACTTATCCTCAGGCACAGAGAAAACAGATATGCAGCACACAATAATTTGTGTGAGTGGGAATCGAACCCGAAATCAACCTGTGGCGAGACAGTCAGGGTATATAACCACAACGCTAATTGGCTTGTCAAATTGATCATACTACACATGAATTGATATTAAACTCAATCAATATTAAACAATTGAAGCACAATATCAAGGAACATATGTAATACCAGCATCGGCCTCACCGTTCCACCCGCGTTTCAAATACGTCCAATATTCTCCTAAGATAAAAATAAAAGGGTATCCTACTAATATTATCAATGCGAATGTTGGTATGTATGGATGTTTGTTACTCTTTCACGCAAAAACTACCGGACAGATTTGGATGAAACTTGGCACATAGATAGAACATATCTTGGAATAACATATAGGTTTTTATCCGGGAAAAATGTTTATTCCCTCGGGGACTCAGGTAAAACTGCAGGGGACAGCTATCTATGCTCCTGGTTGTATTAAAACCCCTTCAGCCGTTGCTGAGTGTGACAAGAATACACACAAACTTTCACTGAAGAGTACTAGCGTAGGAACAGGTGGTCATTATATACTAGTATGTTCAATGTTATCAATAGAAATGCAATCAGTCATTTAATGGGGTCTCAACTAGATATTGAGCAGGTGGAATTGATCAGTGTCCCCACAGTGGCACCCTTTCACATTAGGAATTCCCGTCCAGTTCCACGTCTCGAAATTAATCGCCCGAGAGCCTCTCTCTATTAAAGTTTCTTCGCGAGTTGTTTAAGAGGCTCAACTCCCTTAAAACTCGACAGATAATGTTAAACATTCATTTAAGTGCGCGAGGTCCGCCTAACTTCCGAATCGTCGTATAAATCTTCTAATTCTTCGAGCGTTTAATATTCATATCACCGTTCTCGCGTCGCGCTCGGTAAGCCGACGAAAACTTCGCCCAACTCCCTCTACTGTGGAATACGTGCACAATACCCACCTCCTGTACGGTACTGTTTAAAACTTGTATTTTCACAGTTTTAAACACATGTTAAGGAATAATCTTTGACTGACAAAGTATGATAGGTACCGTAGGCACTGAATGTAATAACCATATACTGAAACAAAAATGCATGTGTTTGTTTAACATCATTTAACATGGTGGTAGTAGTCGAATTAAGGACATTTTATCATTAGTATGAAGAACTAAGACGACTAACTAGAATAAAAACAATTTTTATTTAGTTTATATATCCAAAATTCAAAAATTCAAAACCATTTATTCAGTTTAGGCACTTATGAAGGTCAAATTTAAAGTTACTGAAGCTACTAAATCAATAATATATTATTTATAATATAAATATATATCAATATATATTCATAAATAAACTCGACATATTAAGCAACACACAGCTTTTTATCGAATATAATTTTTATAAAAATATTTTCATTCAATTCTGTTTCGAAACTTGGATCTATTCAAGTCAACGTTCAAATTAAGCACGAGATAAAATAAAATTTGAATGAAAGTACCTCCATTACCATTCTGGTTCGATAGGTCCCGCGAGAGGTAACCGGTAGCCTTTTGTACGTAGACTTGAACTTTAGAAGAGACACGGCTAACTTTACTGGAAGAATTTTGTAACAATATAATAATAGTTTATGAAGAGCATTCCCCAGAGTCATGATTTTTTTATAAGTCTGTTATACTGTATATATTAGTGGATTTCCACTTTTTGGTATATTTCCGTTGATTTTTATTTATACTTGCAAAAAGAAAGTTGCACATTAAAAAAAATTGTATAAGGCGATAATAGCTCGGAAGTCGAGTCATAGGTTCGAATCCTTCAATGAACTTGTGTTTTCGGTGATGGAAAACATAGCGCGGTAAAAAAATGCAACATGCATCTGTCAGTGAGTTCTGAAAGATGGTCTTGAGAGCCAGTTTTTTTCTTCTTTGTGTACTTAATACCTTTAGGCCACATCATCACTTACTATTGTAAGATTGTGGTTATGTACACATATGTTTATACATATATCTACATAATTTTTTTTTTTTTTATTTATTGTGATATAGATTTTTTACTTTATTATTTTTAATAACTATACTATAATATACATACATATATAATATACTTTTGAGGTAAAACTCAAAAATATGCTAACGTTATTATACATGTATAGCTAAATAATTGCTATTAACCTTTCATTCAACCCATAATACCATTTAGACGAAGTCTAAAGTCAATAGAAAAGTCTGCAAACAGAAAATGTGTAAAGCAATTGTGGGAAGCCGCCAAAACACGTAGCTCGTTCACTCGAGTCGTTAAAATAGAGCCAACGTTCGTAGACACCTACGACTTCAAATTGCATAGGGGTTGTGAGAAAATCATGAACAAAGAATGGTTCTTGTTAAATTGGACGTGTAATAACAGTCAAGGCAAGTAGTTCTGACATCGCCACATCAGCGGGTTTGGGTACAATATCTCCGCTCATTTGTGGATGATGCCACTGTGTCGTCCTATTAGCAGATTTTAATGTTGTAGGTGTAATTTTCTATTAATAATCCATAGAAAATTCAGGATGTATTACGATTTTTCAGTAGTAAAACTTATATTAAACTATATAAACTTAGTATTAGCGTATTGTTTATCCACTAAAAGTATTTTCAATAAATATATTTCAATACCATTCCAAACTATAAAATACTTTATTCAATGTTTTATTCATTTACGGATTTTAAAACAGGAAAGACGTATGGAGCGCTCGTCGTCCCGCACCCGCCCAAGTCATGTTCCCGTCCACGGTATTTTAAATAAACTGCACTTTTTTATATTCTTGACGTAATTTTTAAAGCCGACGTCGACCAACCTTATAATATGCTCTCTTGTACACCCCAATATGAATAATTAGGTGTTTAGTGGATTTATTCTACAGCGTTATCTCTAAAACATGCGTTTAAAATTTGTTAAGTCATTCCTTCTTCTTTATTCAGTATAATCGAGGGTATAATACATCTTAGCTCGGATGCGATTCTGATTAATGTCTTTAACTCCAGTCGACGCAACTTTGTCACAGATAGCGGAGAAAAATAAAGGGACGTGACTCGACTAATTCGCTTTTTACGACGTGAATTAGAAGAGTAATGGTACTTTACATAAAAATATTCTTGTGGATTCAAATATTGTGCTAGGTAGAAACCTTCTTTCTCTTTACCTGCCAGTAAATCTATGTTTAAAAATGTATCTATTCTTCTTTTGAACATTAGTGCTGACAGCAGAATAACATAAATGTCAAAACGTCATTCATTAACTTTCTGATTGTATTTTTAATTGTTTTCTAAAAAATATGAGAACTAGTATTTTAATCTGGTTGTGTTGTGGTAAGTTTATAAAAAATATAAAGATTTTATCATCACCATCATGTTCAGCCTAAGTAGGTGCACTGGTGAGCATAGGCCGGGACTTCCACGAAAGGCTGTTCATTTTCTGGAGTTTAAAATTTTTAATCTGATTCGAACCTTAATCCAGCATCAACTCTAAATGTAATAACATCATTTTTTCCTTCATTACAGCATTTTTTAATCAGGTATTTGCCGAAGGTGAACATGAAATCAAAAGAGGAGTTTACCCTTTCATGGTATGCAACATTTGTATTGTATGTACTATATAGGACTTACCTAAAACTAGTACTTATATAAATTTTATCATTGTTCATCAGGCATTCGTATATTATCCTGATGAGACTGTAGTGGATGGAACCGGTGCCAGATTTCTTCGCGGTGCGGTGCTCATAAAACCTGATTGGTTGGTCACCTCTGCTGTCGGTCCTAGTGTCACTGATAATGCTCCTAGTGGCTTCCCTCTAAAGACCATGTTGGCAAGACTAGGTGCCCTCGCAATTGATTCTAATTTCACTGTTAATGAAGATGAAGATGAACAGGAACGAGAGGTAAATACTGGTTTTGGTTCTCTATTTTATCCATTAGATAGACTTATTTGTCTGCAACCTCACTATAGCATGGAATGTTGGATCCGAAGCGGGTACGATCGATAGGTAGGAAAGAAAGAAATTAGCTCACCAATTTAGCATTAAATTTGGTGGTTACCAGAGCACATGAGATGGGGCTTTTCCTTTTATGGTTCTGAGTCACTGTTTTCCTCAGTGCAATACTTTAGTAGACTATAGCTCAAGCCGGGGAGGTAGGATGCAAATTTTACCGCGGCATTTAACGCCAATATCAGCGAATTTTCATCGCCTCTAACTATTTCATTAGGTATCGACGCAACTATATTATTTAAAAACTAGGGCTGGAAATAAGATTAATAAAAATTATGATTATTTTATTTTATGTTTAGATAATACAAATAGTCCGGCCTTACAACAACAGTGCGACGCAATGGTGGCGCACCGATATATCATTGATGAAGACCCTACTGCCTTTCAACATGACAACAGCTGTGAGAACTACAACCCTAAATTTCAAAATGGACTATGTTGAGAAAACTTGCTCAATCCTGGTTTTCGCAGTAAGTGGTAACTTTGCTTTTGACTTTGCTCTCTACCATAATATTAGTTTCTTACATTTTAAAACATTTACAGAAGAAGTTAGAAAATGTGATTGATGACAAAGTCTTGATGGCGTTAACAGTTGAAATGTTACCTCCATCCTTGGAAAATTGCGGCAGCCATTTTGATGGATCTACTATGGCGTGTTCTGCTGACAGTGGCGAGAACAAGGGTATCACTAATGATGGAGATTTTTGCCATGTAAGTTATTTAAGTAAATATTACCTTAATTAATACTCACGTGGGATAAATAAACCTATTTATAAATATTTATAGGGTAATAGCGGTGGTCCCCTTATATGCGACGGTCAAGTAACAGCACTGCAAACGTATATTGAAAGTAACTGTAAGCAACCTCACTTATACCAACTTGTATCAGCGTGGGAGAATTTCATAACTTGTGGTACACATGATAGTTGCCATGAGGCGAAGTGTGCAAAAACATGTGATGTGGTGAATAAAGATATCCCAGTGTCAGAATCACCTAATTTTAGTAAAGTTAGTTTCGTGTACGTTGAAACTGGCGATTCTTCAGTAACAACTTCGCAAGCACAGGAAATAATCACAGAAGAAGGCGAAATAGTCCGCACACCAACAGTGACGACACAAGCTCCAACTAAAGATGCATCAACTAATAATATTTTGTCCTCTATCGAGACCACGTTACATACAGAGGATGATGATACAACTACTTCATGGCCAAATGAAAAACACAAAGAACAGCGTACAAAGCCAACTGACGAAACAGAAGAGCGTAAAACTAATGTTGAAGCTCAGTACCAGCAAGTTGATGACGTAAAAATTAAAGTACACGGTTCTGCTAATATACATGTTAAAATTAATGAAATAATTGTTGGAATCTTTGTTTTGGCATGTTTAATTTAATTTGATGAATTAATTGATAGTTTTTGTTTGAAAGATTATAAAATATTTTTGATAATTTGGGACTTTTTCTGTTATGTACTTTGGGGAAAACTTTTATGTTATTTTTTTTTGGTGAAGGGGAACTTGGATGTGTTGGACTTACACACTGGGTTCCGTACAAACATTTTTATTTAGATAGTTCGTCCATCAGAAAAAGCGAGTCTCTATGAAAGCAATGTTCGTTACATTGCTTTTGATTGCACAAGTTTTGATTTATTTGGCGAATGTCAAAATATGTGGCATAAATGGCCATATTTTTTTTATGGTAGAGGATGTAGCATGATTTTTTAAAGCTCTAAGGGACACCGTAGACTAAGTATTTAATATTAATTTGAAACTGATACCACTACGCATTTCTAAGCAAGAGTACCTTGATAGACATACGTACTGACAAACTGAGAACAGTGATGTTATGAGTTTTATTTTTCCTTTTTCGGTAAAATTTACCATTTTTTTACAAATCCGAAGTGAATTTAAGATAGCATTCATTGTATAAATCATAACAAAAAAACTAAGCAGCAGAAGTTAGTCATAATATTTATATTTTTTAAAGCATGTGCGTATCCATGTGGAAATGGAAAAAAATTCGAGCCAAAGTTCTATGCCATAGTCACCCGAAAGTTTTTTTTGTATCTGTAGCACGTACTTCACCCCAAAAGGTCTTTAGAATATACTAGCTGTCCCCCGTGGTTTTACCCGCGTTCCCGAGGGATGTAAATTAAAAAAAACCGCATCAAAATCCGTTGCGTAGTTTTAAAGATTTAAGCATACATAGGGATATAGGGACAGAGAAAGCGACTTTATTTTATACTATGTAGTGATGACTAGTATCACGTGGTCTAGAAAAATGCTTGGGATCGGCTAGTTAGACTAAACAGTATCATATATAACTACTTATAAAATATTTCAAGAGGAATTAGTTATAAAAGGTGTGGCGGAGCGGTGATGGTGTCGAAGTTTGCTGAATAAGTAGATTTAAGTAAGGTTGCAAGCTTAACGCCTCTGTAGTTTGCTCTAATAGCATTAAGAAGTTTCCAGACCGTATTGAGGAAATATTTGTTCATTTACTTACATTATTGGTCGCTTCCATTATAAAATTAAGTTGCTTCTTGTTTAAGTATTATGCTTTGGTATTATGAGTCCGGAATTATCATCAATCATATTTTTAGAGCAAGTTATTTCTCGAGTTATCGTTTTAGAAATAAAAATAATAATATGATTGTATATTTTTTTTTCTTGCTTTTTATTTTATTTTCACCATAGTGGTGGTGTTACTCAGTTCTATATCTCTATGAACAGTAGGGTATGGAGGTGCGTAGAGGTTATTTTTTAAATTTTGTTTTGTTAAAGGTGGAACACAACAAACAATAAGAACTACTTTGCCTAGATTTCATTATAACAAGCTTTTGACACTGCCATCAAACCAAAATCTAATTTCTAATCATATTTATAGTACTGTATCATTGATTTAAGCTGTGCATATCTATGGTGTAGTTTGTTTTATTTTTTGGTAATTGTATATTAAAATCTACACACTGTTTTCGTTGGAGTAAATAGTATATATTAGGTTGGGGAAAAAGTCTTTTCGCATTATAGTATGTATGAACTTTTAATAAAATCTCTCTGGCTATACTATTTGTATCTGGCTGGTTTTGGTATCATTGAAAGTTAAAATTTGAAAGAACATAATTCCAAATTCAAATTAGGAAAATGTGTGATTTGCATTTGTTTTTCGTACCGCCAAGATGAGTGAGTCTAATGAAGAAATTCGATTCATTTTAAAATTTTACTACAAAAAAGGTAAAAATGCAACGCAAGCCGCGAAAAAAATTTGCGATGTTTATGGACCTAGTGTAGTGTCTGTGAGAGTAGCACAAATTTGGTTTAAGCGTTTTCAATCCGGAAATTTTGATGTCAAAGATGCACGTCGCTCTGGTCGCCTCATTACGGATAAAATGGATGCCATTTTTGAAAAAGTGGAGCAAGATCGGCATATCAGTAGTTACGACGTAGCTGAAGAACTGGGAATTGACCACAACCAACAGTTTTGGCGCATTTGAAAAAAACTGGGTACACAAAAAAGCTAGATATTTGGGTACCTCACGAGCTCACTGAAAGAAACCTAATGAACCTTGTACTCATTTGTGATTCTTTATTACGACGTCATGAAACCGAACCATTATTGAAGAAGCTGATAACTGGTGATGAAAAGTGGATCACGTACGACAAGAACGTGCGAAAAAGGCCGTGGTCAAAGGCCGGTCAAGCTTCACAGACTGTGGCGAAACCCGGGTTAACTCGCAACAAGGTGATGCTGTGTGTGTGGTGGGATTGGAAGGGCATTATTCATTATGAGCTGTTACCACCAGGCAGGACCATCGATTCTGAACTCTACTGCGAACAACTGATGAGATTAAAGCAAGTTGAGAGAAAGCGGCCGGAATTAATCAACAGAAGGGGTGTGGTTTTTCATCATGATAACGCTAGACCTGACACATCTTTAGCCACTCAGCAAAAATTAAGAGAGTTTGGCTGAGAGGTATTAATGCATCCGCCGTATAGTCCTGACCTTCACCTTCAGATTTTCACCTGTTTCGGTCTCTTCAGAATTCTTTAGGCAGTGTCAGGTTAACATCACGAGTGTCAAAACCACTTGTCGCAGTATTTTGATCAGAAGTCCCAAAATTTATATAGCAATGGGTCATGTCCCTACCTACAAGATGGCAAAAAGTTATCGAACAAAATGGTACCTACATACTTTAGTTAAATGTAAATAAACTATATTAAAAATGTTTTGAATTTTCTTAAAATATGCGAAGGAACTTTTTCCCCAACCTATTATATAAATGTATATATGAAATACGTAGATACTTTCTACAAAGAATAACGACGGGCCAGTTGGGTAGATACCCCGACTGCCACGCCGCAGGTCGCGGGTTCGATTCCCACCCAGGACAAACATTTGTGCGCATGAACATGTCTGTTTGTTCTGTTTGGATGTATATCTAAATAAGTATTTGGTTAAAAGTTGTTTACCAGTCATCTGGTTTGGTTTCCATAATACAAGCTCTGCTTGGATTGGGATGTGTGCCCTGATCACGAACATGTATCTCGAGCGTATCGTCATCGTATCGAGTACGCTAAAAACCAATGCAATGGGAAATTGAACATCGCGCAATGTCACGGTATGTGCGGTGTACAATTTCACATACAAAATAGCTTTTCGGCGCTCTCGATACGATGACGCTACGCTTGCGATAGGTGTTCGTGCTTAGGACTCAGATGGCCGTGTGTAAAGAATGCCCCAGTATATTTTTGAAGGGAAATCTTCTTTAGCGGCGTTGAGCACTTTTCTTGAGATGGGCATAAAATGTTAAACTCGCGTCAGGACACGTGACCTGATCGAAAATTCGTAAGACGGTAAAAATGCACAACGTTAATGTTCAAGTTTTCACTTCTGCCGGCACTCCCGGAGTGCAACCCGTTGTTTTTTTTAATTATTTATTATTACATATCCATCTATCTAATACCTTTAAATGAGCAATTCTTGCAAATACATATGTATATATATAACCTGAATCTCAGAAACGGCTCCAACAATTTTAATGAAATCTAATATGCAGGGGGTTTCGGGGCGATAAAATGATCTAGCTAGGTTTCATTTTTAGAAAACCTTGTTTTATCCGTGTTTTCAGGCTCTGAAAAACGGGTACATCATTAGAATAATAAGGTACAAGATTTTCAAGTTCCTTGTTTTGTGAGAAAAACTATTAATGGGAGCCCTTTATTGACGCATCTTATTCGTATCTACGTAATACGGTAGTAGTCACATTAGTAAAGAAACCCCGAGCAAAGCTCGGTCATTCAGGTACTGTTTATAAATCAAGGAGAATTAAAAGGACTGATACAAAACCTTATAACTATATACAAGGTATCATAGAACAACTTAATTTTATTCCTAACTAATTCGTGACGGGTTGTAATTATCATATCGGATGGCAGGGTGGCTGCAGTCAAATCCCCGGGTCTCGGTGTGGGAGACCAATTTACATTTTCACAAGTCGTGGTTAAGTACACTTAACTTCCAAGTCTACAAGCCTCTTGTAATTTGTTTTGAGGCGTTATGGTTCTTATTAAATACCTTTGTTTTATGACTTTATATTATTCTAAGTAGATTTTGGTCAGTCATATAAGTACCTGCGACAGGCCAATTGGCTTGGTGGCTAGCGCCTCGGACTGCAAAGTCGAAGATCGCGGGTTCGATTCCTAACCAGGACAAACATTTGTGTGCATGAACATGTCTGTTTGTTCTGTGTCTGGCTGTAAATATGTATTTATGTATGTTTAGAAAAATAAAAAGTAGTATATGTAGTATATCAGTTTTCATCGGTTTCCATAGTACAAGCTCTGCTTAGTTTGGGATCAGATGGCCGTGTTTAAAGAATGTCCCAGGATTTGAAAAAAAAACCTAAATTTATTTTACATGTACCTACGTTAATGCTAAATTTAATGAAACTAAATACGATTAACCAACATATACAATACATATATACTTTACAGTGAAAATCATCTTCATGATTTTTATTTAAGTATTTAAGAAACTTTGAAGGGGGATGATAGCTTAGTGGTAGTGACGTTGTAGGCCGGGGCGAAGAGTGTGAGTTCAAAACAAATCTTAAGTATACTGTATATTCTTCGCGATGAAATGAATGATCTAAAATCTACGGTGATAGTGTACTTTGCAGCACCCATCTGATTGGTACCACCCTTATGTTGGTATCAGCCCCTAACCAACCTACTGGTATGTTCCAACAGCAATTCTTGAGGACATGCAGGCTAATTGTGTAATGCTCTCGGAATCGACGTTGCACTCAATATTGTAGTACATCGCCGTTGCTACGAGTGTTGTCCCACACTGTTCGTGCGCCGAACCATCAATCTATTATGAAATAGTGTTACAAATTGAATCCGAGAGAGTTACACAATTAGTGTGCAGTTCCCCGCTAGACTTTGTGTTGTCAACACCTTCGGCTCTATCATCACTTGTCATTCTTATATATTATGCTAATACAAACCACATTATCTTAATATAATTAGTCTTAACTAACTTTGACGAGTCAGTTGGCCTGGTAGTTAGGGGCCTTGAGTGCCACGCCGCAGGTCGTGGGTTCGATTCCCACCCAGGACAAACATTTGTGTGCAGACACAGAACAAACAAAGATGTATGAACATGGTTGTAAATATCTATAAAAATATATACTTAAAAATGATTGTGTGTAGTATATCAATGGTCTGGTTTCCATGGCTCTGCTTAGGTTGGGATCAGTTGGCCGTGAGTAAAAGAATGCCTCAGGATATTTATTTATTTACAATGTTCGAATGTTTAAATCAAAGTACCAGTAAGACAAACGTATTGTGGGGTATGAACATAATTTATTTATATAATTGCCTGTCCATTCACTTCCATTGTTCTTCCAACATCGTTTTGACAAAAAATTGTTTTGCTAAAGAAAATTAAGAGTTTTAGTTTATTTATTTTGTATCCCTATTGTCCATGCTTACTACTTTTACTTCTGCTGTACCTTTTAATTTTTCTACTAATTTTTAGGCTCAAAAGAAAACAATTTACAATAATATGTAGGAATGTAAAATAATTCTGTATGAATAGCATTTCCTTCCCGATCTTCCGAAGTGCAGTGAATCGAAATGTATCTTAATACACGATGTTTAAATTCCGAAAGGGGATCGCATTGGAAAACTGTTATGCATATTTTAAAGTTAAATTTACTTACAGAGGAGCCACGGCGCCGAATGAAGATCAGACACGAATATCTCTTTACTAACTTTAAAGTGTTTTATGATATTCGACGGACGTGATAACGGTGAATTTGAGAATAATCCACTCGATAGAAATGAATACGAAACGTATTCGTTCGGAATTTATTGCTAGAATTCTATCGTCCATTTAGCGCTTGGTATATTCGACGCCTGAGAAATATTATTAGCAATAACTCAAATTGATTGTTTTGTACAACTGAATTTGCGAAATAAATCGTATATATTTTTATTGTGGTGTTGTGTTACCCATTTCCGCCGTAAAGCAGTAGTGCACTTGTTACTGTGTATCGGTTAGAAAGGTAAGGGGGCCGCTGAAATTACAGGCACATGAGACTTACCAACTTCACGTCTCAGGGTCGACAACGGTGTGGCGGTGCCCCTGGTGTTGCAAATATCCATATTTTGCGGTGACTACTTCCCATCAGGTGGACCATCTGCCATGTGGTATAAAAAAAAGGTTTTATATTAAGTGTTATTTAAAAAAAAATAATTATGTTATTTTTCCTTTCATACGTATTTTATAGATAGAAGATGCACATGGTGGGGGCAATGCTCTCTTGCTTTACTAGGCTTTCATTTTAACATACTCTTAATGTGGTGAATGATAATGATGTTCAAAGATGATAATTACAGAAATTACAGGCACATGAGACTTAACAACTTCACGTCTCAGGGTCGACAATGCATTGGCGATGCCCTTAGTGTAGCAAATGTCCATAGGCGGCGGTGATCACTTACCATCAGGTGGACCGTTCGCTTGTTTGTCGGCCCATGTGGTATAAAAAAAAATGATAAGAACAGAAAACCTAAGAGCAATAGTCTATAGTAGGTACAACTGCCGGCTAACCCCAATAAGAGTTTATATAAATAAATAATAAATAAATAAATATCCTGGGACATTCTTTACACACGGCCATCTGATCCCAAACTAAGCAAACCTTGTACTATGGAAACCAGATAACTGATATACTACATATAGGTACTCGTACTACTTTCTTTTTCTAAATACATACTTATATAGATATTAACACCCAGACACAGAACAAACAGACATGTTCATGCACACAAATGTTTGTCCTGGGTGGTAATCAACCCGCGACCTTCGGTTTGGCAGTCAGACTCGTTAACCACCAAGCTAAAGCTCGCTAAAGTATGTTTCTATTCTCATATTGGTAAGAGGTAAAGTTTGTATGTTAATAAGATTTGTAGAAAGTTTGTATTTTTAGAACACCAGTATTTCAAATTCGTAATATTGACTATATAGCTATAGGCTATCTTATAAATGCGAGATAAATGATGAACGCGGGTCAAACTGCGGAACGGTAACTAGTTACATATTGCACCCTCAGTATGAAAAGGGCTTAACTCAAAATTTTGCGAAATGGAGTTACGATCATAGAGAGACTAAACAAAGTACGCTCTATCCGATGAATAGTAAAACATAGTCAATTTAATGATAAAATAATCATACCGATACTTCAGCCTCTTTAGAACCGGGACCCACCTTCCCCGCTCAGTGCGAAAGTGACCCGATCAGAGATGTGCCAAAAGTAATTTTTTGAGTTAAGCCCTTGTCGCTCGTAGGGTGCAATATATTCTGTGTATCATGTTTATTACGTGGTGGCAATCTTTAATTATGTTATGTGCTTTCGATTCTTACCATGACTCCATTTTCCGATAGCTTAGTTGATAGTGAGTACCTATGCGTAAGAATAGCAATAGTATTCTAAATACGATAGACTAGCTGTCCCCCCCGGTTTTCCCGCTCTCCCGAGGGATATCTCATTTTCCCGGGATAAAAAGTAACCTATATGCTATTCCAGGGTATGCTCTATCTATGTGCCAAGTTTCATATGCCCCCCTATTCAGCTAATACAAAGATCGTCGGTGATCGCAACGAGGCCTCTGAGACCTTACCTCTCACGCAATTGCGTAGATAGCGATAGAGACAGAGCATAGAGGCCGCGATGAACATTCTTGAGCTAGTAGTAATTTCCTTACAGACTCAAAGCCCTGGTTTGGACTTTCCCTGACTATCAGTTAGTAAGGTGATGTTTCACCTTTATCAACACATTAGTTTGCCTATTCTAGAATGATTTTCAAAATTCATTCGTTACTTTCATTTCTTTCTTTAAAGTTAATAAATCAGACTAAATCCATTTTAAACTGGTCGATGGTAATTTGGCACGCTGTGGTCGTGATATTAATGACGACTGAAATGATAATTGTACACTCTTTAATATCATGTAAACGAGCCTTCCCATACCTGCAAAAAAAGCTGTCTTTAGACGTAAATGGTTATGCATCACAAAACAAATGACAGCGTAATACGAATCCCATGTGTGTCTACATCAACATTTTTTGCCTTAGTAAAAAGACATAGTCTCCGAACTTTTAACAATTAACATTACAGTGCAGAATGAGTTAACAAACAAAAGAAATTAATTCAACAACCTCATAAAAAGAAATAAGCAGTTCATAAAACTTTTAATAATTAAAACTCAAATAAAATAGGAGCAACGGGAACAAATGCAACCAGCGTATGTTGATCTTCCGCACCCTTCGAAAATCAACGGGAATGTGGGCATCAAGACGTAATTGGGCATTTTTCCATGGATTATTTTAATTGGTTTTCGTGTAGGAGCCATTTCCCTGGATAAATCCCCAGCCAGAGGGTAAAAAGAACTGACAACTGTCGTTAACTCATCCTGCCGGAGTTTAAGCAGTGTAAACAGGGAATAGCTCGTAAAAATAATAGCTTGTCTATTTATAATGATAAGAGTAACAAATGTTTCTTTTAGAAACATTTTTTTTGGAAGAAACATTTTTTTATTTTACTGAATATTTAAGTACTTATCAGGTTTTAATATTGTTTTCGAAAGAGGACTTGGCAACATGATTTTAACTCAATTTAAGATGTATACGTGGACTGCCTACGCGTACGTAGGTGTTAAAGTAACTTCTTGAGAATGAACCCGCACGCACTCACTTGTAAAAAATTACATTTAAAAATATATAAGATGAAAATTTGTTTACTAGAATTAAAACTTCTAGAGTTTTAATGTTTGCTTCATAATTTAAAAGCTGCGGTTTGAATGTATGCGTTTTATAAAAGAACTTTAAACTATCTGTCAAACTAAGAACATCGAACAGGGCAGAGTATCTAATAAGAACTTAAACTAACAACTTAATAAATCGTAGAGCAGACTGCGGCTATCTCAACTAACGCTTACAATTCTATTTTCTTTAAACTCTTATTTAACTCGCGCTTCTCAGATGTACAAATAGATACTCAAGTCTAAATTAGATTTATGGGTTGCAGTAGCAAATACGTAGTCTAAATGATTAAGATTAGATCAAATTGGGTATGTACGTAAAGATTTTATTATGAAATTGTATTTCTTATAATTACATCTGTTCATTTATCAATGAGAGGCAATCAATCATACGCATAACGAAAAAATATGAAAGAATAACAGAATCATCGTATCCGTCGACGCCGTCTGTAGGCAATTTTCAATCTCTTTCCTATTTGTGACAGTAATAAAGCGCCCGGGAAAAGTCAACAATCAATTTTGTATTTCAATTTATTCCCAACCATCCTAGTTCGTGCGGTGATAAGAAAAAGAAAAACGCGTTCATTGAAAACGGAAATTATTGCAAGAAGCCATCAGTGGTGTGCGCGCGGCTTCCTACGCTGTTTCTTTTTTTTATTTTCATTTTTTTGCCAAACCGTTTCACAGTTTTGATTTGTGGGCCGTCGCGTCGGACGGTGCCATTTTTCACGCGCCTCATTGTGTCGTTCACGCTCGAGAAAGCCGGCAGCGAAGGTTTGTTCGGCCGTCACAACTCACACCTTTATTTGTGAACCCGCTCAATTTGAACATGCGTTGTTTATGATGGTGGTATGTTTGATTTGTTTCAGCATCCTCATATTAATCCTTTTCTTATTTAATTTTCTTTTATCACTAATAGTTAGAAACATTTTCTAATAGTTCAAATAACGGTCGTGTTTGTCAAGACAAAAACTGTCATCCATACACCAGGCAGCCAGTCAGCATCTCCTGAATTTTTGAATGAGGAAAAACTTGTGTAACCTTACATTTATGGCTTGTAAAAGGAGATAAACTAAGCAGCAAAGGAGAAACTCAATTGAGCGTTCTATTGTACCTACTACGAACGTAGGTTGTAGGTACTCTAAATTTGAGTAAACTGAGGCTGTAGTTATGTTTGTACTGGCGAAATTAAAGATGGCATCGATAACAATTCTATCAGGGTGTGCTCGGCCGACAATGAGGGCGGGCGGGTGCCGGGAAATTGGGGTGATTTTTCTCCTCCTTGCACGTCCGTTGCCTAACTTGTACCGTCAGTAGATAGTCTATACACTCTTGCCACCATCAAAATCTATTTTATAAACTTTGTTAAAAGTTCTAATATCTAATAAAAAAGGTGTTTCGTATTGTTTCGTGACAATAATTTTTTTGTGACATAAAAAGTGAAGTTAGACATGTAACCTTTTTTACTAGTACTACGAGTTTCAGGTGAAAATATATATAATTCTATGTTGCTGTCCCTACACTCCGCTAAGGTATCTCAGGTACTATCAGAAAGTACTACAATGCTGCGGCGGACGACATTTTTATGCCCCTCGATATGAGATCATTTTGGTCCCATTTTCACCCACTAAAAGAGGACCTTTTCAAATTTCCGCTCGACAGTTGGTTGATAAGACATTTTTTCATCAATTGAATATTATATTGTGAACTCATCATGGGTCAAGTGGTATCCACTGTTAACTTTGACTCCCTTTACAAGTTTGTTGGTGTGTCAATAAAAATATATATTTTTGTTGCATGTATTTTTATTAGAAAATTTTCAACTTATTGCATAATCTTGTAAGTGCGATTGATTGAGTGTTTATTTTTGTTATAACTCAGCTCTGTAACATCTGACCGGATTTGAATTTAATTTGGCAAAAAGATAAAATATGTTCGAGATAGAACAGTCTGAGAATACGAGTGAAGCGGTGGGGTGGGAGCTAGTACTGAGAATATTTTCTTTGCTGTTCTAATTTTTGACCTTTTATGAATAAATAGCTTGAAAAAGTACATCAAATTATTTTTAAAGTTTCAACTATTAGCAGCACCAAATCATGAGCAAGAAAGTAAGGGGAAATTTGTATGGCAATAAAAATCATTTTTGTTATTTTGAACAAGGTTTTATTCAGCTACATCTTTGGTCATATCATTGGTTAAATAAGAACCTGACACTTTCGTACTTATACACAAATGTGTTATTTGATTGTTTTAACAATCGAGCTTATCTCTTCACGATTAGGAATGTGAGTGTACAGTCGTCAACCTTTTACAAAAAGGGAAATCGTCACAATACTGTTTCTTGAAAATGTGATTTTGAAACACATTAAAGAAGCAATAATTATTCATGTACATAAAATTATATAATTATTTAATCAACCATTTACAAAAAGGGAAATCGTCACAATACTGTTTTTGGAAATTGTGACTTTTTGACATTGTGACAGATTGTGAATTTTGAAAATCACAATTCACAAGCTGAGTCTTGAAAGAAATTTCATTTTCCATGTTCAGAATTTGATTTACATAAACGTATTTTAATCAAATTCCTACTAATATTTAACCTATTTAATATCAATCATTTGTAGTTGTTTTAAAAAAGAAAGAACACACGGAATATGTACAGCAATAATTGTTGACGACTGTACTCAGTTAAATGCATAAAATGAGAAGTTATTCATAGACAATACAAGAGCTGATTCAAAATATCGCTAAAGAAACTAATTTGAACTATTAATTATTTTTATTTAACACATATTTCGACATTTTACTAATTAATTCAATATATTTAATATTAAGATCAATTGTTACATACAATAATCTACTTATAGCATAAGTCGTGTCTATGTACATAAATAATACAAACACCGTAACAATGTTTATAATAAACTTAACAATAATATACAATATAGGTACAAAACGAAATAACAAATTATTTATTTGAATTCAGGTATGTAATTGTTAAAAAAAACATGTATGTCTATAAAGAGGCTAAGCCGAATAGAATTAATGAAGAACAAAATATAATTACATTTGATCGTTTACAATAATATTAAACTCCTATATTTGGAAACATTATTTTCCTATATAATGTGCTAATTATGGTGTACACTCAATACATTTCAATATCATACATAGGTCAGAGAATTCTTTACTCAGCTTCAATATCATCATATTAGACACAAATGAGAAAGTTTGATATACGGCTGAACAGATTTATATAAAATTTGACACACAGATAGGTTATTTTCTGGATTAAAACACCATAAGATTTACGGTGAAAGTTAATAGATATAGATGACAACTCCAACTAACATTAATATATTTATTACTGAATCTTGCAATGGCTGAACGAATTTTAATAAAACTTCGCAAATAGATTACACCCTGGAATAAAAGATAGGGTTAACTTCTTATTCCGAGAAACATTCAAGCCCTCCGTAAATTGGCAAGAGGGGGGGGGGGATACTTATAGACTTTCTAAGCTTAGTCATGAATAATTTCTCTCCATAAGTATTTCCTGTCCCAGCCTTCAATTATTTTTTTAGTTTTATATTTGGGACATCAAATTGTACTATGGTACACTACATCTTGACAACATCAGAAGTAATAATTATATATTTACATTAACATTGAGTAACTTTAATGCTACAATACATTTTAATTTCGCAGACAAATACTCCATCTTATTAACCAGCGCTCGTTTACTTCCAGCTGTTCTATTTAAGTCCACACTCAATATCAATGTTCCAGGAATAATTAGCTTCCTCCATGTACACTTAGACCAACTTCACTCTAAATGGAAACTTCACTACATAATAATTTTCATATATAAACTATACTAATTAGCAAATTGCCCGACTGAGATCATTTTCTGAGATTTTAAAAACTAAATCATATTTTTTTTTTCTTAACGTAATATCTTCTAACACTCATACGTATTCCATGAAGTAATAGTTAAAATGTATCGACAAGCTATTTATCAGCAAGTAAAGTTAATTAAAAAACAATGAAACTTTTAACTACAGTTTGGCATTTACTTTGCGTTTTTAATTTCTATACAAATTATTTAAACACTTTGAAAGTAGAGTCCGAAATGTTTTTGATACCATGTCCGTAACACCTTGAGAAGCAATAACTTTTAACACTCATAAAGTTTATCCAACAGTTTTGATTATCATTCCAACGCGTTTATGAAAGGTCGCGTGTTCAATTTTGATACTTGGCGTACGGGTGAGTCGCGTCTCACACACGATAGTCTCAGCTAGACGCTGACAGCCCGAGTGGCTTGAGGTGCGGGGGAGGGGCGAACGGAGCCGGTGACGAGCCTGACATGTTGTTGTTGAGGTCACCGGAACGGCTTGAGCCATTCATCAAACCTCCCATAGCGTTGCTTGTCTGTTGGAAATTTTTAAAATTAATTTTATATTTAATTATCACCTGAAAATAAGGATTAATTACTTTAGTAGTAAAATAAGTCTGTACATCAATATTTCATTAAAGGATTTAATTCTGTGATGAGTTTGGCATGCTCGCAACGTAAGCCGTGGAGGAAATAATCCTCTGGTTAAACATAAGATCATTCGGAAATGTTGTTGAAACCGTGGCGTGAAAGTCAATTACTGCAAGTCATGTCCAGCTGAAATCTCTATATTTGTCTAAATTACAATACACAACTTCAAGTATCAACTCTTATTCCATCTATTTGAACAACTCACCGGTGGCGGCGGCAAGTGTGTAGTCTGTCGCTTGAGGTGCGCAAGCGGCGGCGGGTTGTACGCCATGTTGGCGAACACCAGCCGCTCTTCATAATCGTACTCGCACAGTATCTTGTTCTCGCATAGGTAGAACCGATCGCCTACGCAGAATCTAAGGAAAAAAAGAATGTAAAATTATATAATAGAGTCAACTTCCCGTTGTTATATCTTCAGAAATGAATCAGAGTCTGTGATTACCGGGATTTACATTGCAAAATAATTGCACAAGGATATATGTATAAAGCTACAAGAATCCCTTAATTAAGTTAAATTAAAGAAGAAATCCTACTGAAGTATATTTCCTAGTAATGTATTTTACGTATTAGTACTTATTATGTATTTGCGTACTAAAAATAAATTACCGGTGAATTATGAAAATATATATTACCTACCTATTAAACTAATGAGCAAAGTACCAACCTAAAAGAAGACAAATATAATGATGCAATATGCATATTTAAATTGCTAAATATCCTTGTCAGTTACTATTACTAAGTGGGCAGCGTATAGGAAGATCCAATTAGTAATTCTCCACGGCACGGCTACGGCTTACACCGAGTCCCCACCACAGCACACGCATTATTAAGGCTGCCATGTAAATCTAATTATAGCGCTACAATTTACGGGCAATTGTAGATTTAATTGAGGATATCATTATTTCAATGGAAGTACCTAAGGCCAAGAAGGAGCCACCATAAAACGTCGTAAGGAATAAAATTTACTATCATGAGTGGAAAGGTCAGCGCGAACCGAGGAGCTGCGATAACGTCACGCGAGCGCGCATCCCTCAATGTGGCAAAACAAAGGTATCGCCTTCGACTCGCCACTGGCCGCCCGGAACCGTCAGTGATAACACCGACCTTATCTTCCCTCCTTCCCTCTCGTCTTCCCGCTGCGCCCCCGTCTCGGTCCACCCCGCCAACTCTTTTGTTTCACTTGTCACAAAAATTAAGCGCAATAGCTTCGCTACAAATGTCTCTTTTTTAAGAGACCAATTTCCACCGCAACTCAGTCGATTTCGCCGCTCTTAATTAACTTTATTTCCTGTTCTCTTCGTTCCCGACTTTTGTTTTGGGGCTTGTCGTTTTTTATTTCGCTATTTTTTGTCTGTAGCCGCGTAATGGAAAAGATGTAGAACGAAATTTTAATGACTGGGTGCACGTTAAGCTTTGTGCGACGCGCCATTGTTTCGCGGCTACTGCGACGAAGTTTGACGTTTTACGTTAAACGGACGCGACTATTGACTGTTTTCCCTCAGCTCTGAGACAATAGCATCCAGATGCTGTTTAGATCGAGCGACGAGAAGTGAGGGGGAAGTCTAATGCGCATTCATCTTTGTTTTCTAAATAACTTGATTACTATATACCTACAAAGTTATATTAAATAAGTAGTTATCTACTTAGTTTAACAAAGCTCGAAAATAACAAGTTAAAAGTGATATTATATCCATGATAGCTAGGACGTTACGGTTTTGATTAATTTCACTAGACATCAATCTATTTGCTGGAACCAGCATATATCTAACGGATACGTATATTGAGCAAAGGTGTAATCATTTTATTCGCGCGTCAGATGAATTCAACAACGTGATAGAAGACGTGACAGAGCACGTCTGGCCGGCGATGGACGAGTGTCGGGCGGCAGTGCGATCCGCAGCACGCGGCTTCCGACGCCGCCACGCCGCCGCGGGCGCGCCTCCACTGCGCCTCACCGCCCGCCCGCCCGCCAGATTGCTACTAAATTATTTAGCCGTTTAGTGATATTCGCCCGTGATATCTGCCGTCCGCTCCGATCGGACAGCCCGCAAATTGGATTCAGATTTCTGCCGGGCATGGAAATTGATTTGTACGTGATATTTAATAGTTTGCGCTACATATTGTTAAATAAACATGCACGTCATGTTATTAAGTAAAGGAATATACGTTGAAAGTGATCCTTCACGATTGAAATTTGATATTTGCAAATACTTGGAAGAGAAGGTAATGTTTAAACTATAATAATATTATAGTATACTTTGTTTTAAGTAGGTACCTAAAAGTGTTCTTGAACAATGTAACCAAAGAATTTATATAAGAAGGTAAAATTCGCTCGATACAACTTTTGATACTGTAAATGCATAATCCAACTGTTGAATCTGTATTCAAAAAACAGTCGAATGAATATATAATTCGGTGAAAATGTCGCGCGAGATCTACTAACACTAGAAAGGTCCACAAGTGACATATAAACCATTCAGAGTGGCTCCAATCTTCGCGACCTTTCTATTATTTAAACGGACGCAGTCCGGCGAAAATTGCTGTTTTCGCGCCTGAACCCATACTGTGAACCTAAATTTGAATCGTGTTCTCGCCGACAATAGCCTGACGCCTTGACTTTTGAATCATGTTTTACTTATTAATTGAAGCATGGTTTTGAAAGTTCAAGATACCACATGAGGTAAATTTAAGCAATATACTAAAAGCCTCACACTGTTGAGGTACTCAATGTTGCTTAAGTAGGTACTCTGCTTTCCGCCTTTACGTACACTTAGTGAAGTTTCCATCATGAGAATCGAAACAAATGTCAGAATAGGGACAGCTACATGTGAGCCGGCCGACAATCTCGGCACCAAATTGAATTGAATAAACCAATTAAATTGTTTCATATTGTTTTGACTGGTTTAAAAATTCAATGTTCGCGTATGATTTTTCATGACGGATAAACTGAAATACCAGGAAATAACGAGTGGTTTGAATGTATATAGTACCAATATTAAATTAATACTACGCAGCTGAGTTGAGTTAAAAAAGGAAATACTTCCATATCATTCGTTAGTGTTGGTTCGTTTTATTAAGGCTTCCACTTCACAATAGCATCATATTTCTAGCCAATTACAATACACTGAATGTAAAAATATTAATCAACAATATGTAGACTTTGCTAATATGGTTCAATAAGCTTACATATTCAATTTGAACAGTGAAGCGCACAATAAATATCAGTATTAACATAGGGCGAGATTCAGAATTCGTTGGGGAAATCAAGTACCATTTACCTATTGTTTGCCGACTCGCATGTGTTAAATGGACCTCTGAGGCGATAACGATGGAATTCGTAATTTTAGATCTCTAGAACTCAACACAGAGCGATGCATAACATATTGAATGATACATTGCTAGGTTATTGTAATACACTTTTACGTGTGTAGTTTCAAAAATTGTATCCTTGTTGGCTGAATGAATTATTTTTTAAATTTTAATTTAATACTGTATTTTATCTTTAAGCCTTTATTAGGGTTTATAATTATTATTCTCTTATTAACACTTTTTTGTGCTTGAAAAGTCATTTGAATCCTATCATGTACCTATGCGAAATCAAGTAATAATATTTTTTTGTTTTTTTATCTCTAGCTGTTCTTGGCATATATTGTAATGCATCTTGGAATTCTTAGTTATGGTATTGAGTTCATACAAAAATTCTCAATAAATAAAGCAACTTAACTTTTTCCCGATTTTTCCAATCTACCGGGCACCTTTTAATTTTACTCATTAACCATATTCGGACTACAATGAACATATTCTCAACAAAGATTGCCAAATCGACTAACAGTACAGTGATTTTTTTAAGGATATACACTAGTTTCAAAATTTTACAATAAAATATGTATGAAAACCCTTGAATTTGAAATTGTAGAGTATATTTAAATTTTCTGGCGTGTGGATTTGCTATGTAGCGGAAAATTTAATGGCGCTCTTTGTTTGGCCTATGTGAGATGAATAAACAATCTAAACATTGACTCTGTCCCTTTCATTTACACAAATTTACATAATAGTTTATCTCTTTCTAATATTCTCGTGTCGAACTTACGAGTAAGTTTTAGTTTCGTTTTCGTTTTTCTTTTACTTGCCACCTTTAATTTCGCAAAGGCTGCGTATTGATTGTCAAAAATATGAATATTTCGATGTTGAAAATCATTTTTATTTCGTTTTTGTATATTAATGTTAATATTTTATAAAGAGTATCCAATCAGGAATAGAAATTCATTTGAGAAATGAAATCTATGAAAATCTTCCAATCACAAAATATTTATACGAAACGCGAAATGCATACCTAATAGGTGACCCTTAACATTTAATTAAAATATATCCATTCTATAATAATATTGAGATTTACATAGTTTCATTCCCACGTTATAATTCGACTTTTTTTTCCTGTTCTTTGTTTCTACTACTACTCGAACTAAAACGAAGCTGATGACGCCAAAATTGTAAATTTACGTTAATGGCTTACTCATTTTAGGTTAAATATATTTTCTAAACTAACGCTATAAATTAAACCAACATTAACATTGTCAACATTAAAACCAATCTTGTGTACAAAAAAATAACGGATATAGTACCTTGTTATTTATATAAAAAATTTACAACCTAATAAAGATGATCATAATGAATGTCAAAAAGTTATTAAAGAAAATGTACTAACCTATGGTTACACTGTTGACAAGCGAAGCACTCCAGATGGTACACATTGCTCCGAGCACGCATCACCATCTCAAAAGCTGGAATAACTTTATTGCAAGCTGCGCAGTAACCGGTATTTCCGAATAACCTGAAAAAATAACATTAGTTACAAACCGTCCATAAATAACATGCTTCTAACTAAATTGTTAATTTTTATTCATACAAGAATGTTTATTCTGCTAATTTGAATATATTTTTCTAATTAATATAATTCAAATGCAATATATATTTTTTAGTTTAAATACATAAAATTTATCTTTTAATTTATCAACATGTAACATTAGATTGGATATACAAATATCAATTCTAACGATCTATATATCTATAACTTTGCATTAAATAACATTGAATATTTTCTATTTCGTAAATTGCTTAGTATTTTTATATTATTAAAGTTACCTCAGATAATCTCTCTTGCAGAGGATAAGATTGGCACGGGTGTACAGAGTGTGGCCGACTTCCCCGAGCCTACAGTCACAGCAGCCGCATTTGAGACAATCTTCATGCCAAAGCTGATCCAACGCCTTCAGAAGATATCGCTCAGTTATCACTTTACTGCATCCAGCGCAAATCTAAACCCAACAAGGAAAATGTCAAAATTACGTATGTTTAAGAATATTGTGCTATAAATATTTAACAGAGACCTCAGTTTTATATGGATTAAGTTATTTATTAGTTTGCAAATCAATCTTTGTACATTATTTGTTCTACACAACATTCGTTACATCAATAAATGTTAATTATTTATTAATATTATCTGCGTTATAATTATTACTCAATATATTCTAAGCTCAATCTATGAAAACAGGTATGAAATTGTTAACAGAACCTATCCTCAAGAAGCTTTAAAGTTCCAAGAAGCTTCTACTCCTTACCTGAGGCTGTGGTGGTTGTTGCGCAGTCGTAGATGAATTTTGCTGCGCAGACGCCGGCAGCGGCGACGCTCGGGCCTCCTTCGTAACGTCCATGGCCAGCATGGTTGAGCCGAGACCTGGACTCCCACCGCCCGCCTGCTGCGGTGTTCGCCTCTCACACTGTATACAAAATAAACTATGCCTTTAATACAAAACGATAATAAAATTCTAGAGTGTAACCAGTCTCTGTTATAAAGGAATACCTATCATTAGCACCATCGTACATTGGTTTAATAGTAAATGCAAGCTCGCTGAGACTATGAATATCATCCTGCTAAAGTTATTTGTTTTCGCCTGGCAGTTCACTATCTAGTGTATATAGTGTAAAATTTATAATTTAATTCAATTTTTGAAATAGTAATATGTGACGGTTATTTTTATTCTCCTTAGGTCAAGCTACTCAAGCTGGGTTATATACGCATTCATTCAATAGAATCCATAAGTTCCAGTAATCAACTCGGAACAGTACCATTCATAGAGGCCACTTTATGCTACGACATAAAATACAGAACCATGAAATTTATCGCCTGTAATATTTCTCGAAAAAATTAGCACAACTACTCAACCGATTAATGAGAACGTGAAATACGACTGACCGTTTCTGAACTACAGCAAATTATGTACCTTAAAATATCGTATAAATACCATTAAAAAAAACAGAGTAATTGAGATCGTGTCGACGTAAAAAGTAACCTGTAAGCAATAAACTCAAGCGCGGTGGCAGCCGTCGTCATGGTTAATTAATATGAACAATTTTCAATTGCCTAAATTTGGCAACCGCCCCAGCCTCGCACTATTTTGTCGCCCGCGATCACGCGCCGCTTACGATTATCAAACCTTTCTACATTTTTTCCGCCGGCACTTGCCCAAACTTGTTTTCTGGTACAACGGATTCGGGTATTAGGGGCTAACTTGCCTGAAACAATGCTAGCTATTGTGAGTCCCGTGACGAATGGCTCGCGTCTCTTATTTTTGTGTGTTTTCGAGAGTGCGTCCGATCGGGCGGCCATAAATAATAGGATACGGATATTGACCGGAAGCATGCACACTGCGCCACAAATTGTGTCAATGACTGTTTGTTTAATCTACAGAGGAAGCTAATCAACTGTGTTGTGACTAAGAATAGCAGTAAATACGTGCAACTAACCTACTGTAACGAATCGTTTAATTATACATTTTATAATAACAATGCTTTATTGCCGTGCAGTGCCTTTACAAAAATAAAGTGCTCGCGTCGAGACTCATGTTTCACCGCACCGCATGCATGTAACTACTAATTAGTAGTAATACAGCTTAAATTAGTATAATAAATTATTGCATTGCAACTCTGGGTTTTTTTATTTGCGTCATATAAATTTGTAAAAGTTTATTTAATGCATATTATTTGTTTTTATAATAGCCAGATCAACATGATAAGCAAAATATTTATGCGGTAATGAAAAATCCATGCTGTAAATTAATTAATCTCGACAACAGTATACCACTCGAGATTAATTATACAAAGCTCACCTAATACAATATTACTCACTTCAACTACGATTAGTGATTCAAATGCAATAAATTAGCTTTTATCTCAACTTGTATGTCAAGTTAGTTAACGTTATAAAAAAGCAATTTCAAGTTAATATAAGCGCATACATTATTTTATTATATTGATATTTAGATTCTCTCTAGTGATAATGTTGCAATATTATTCAATAACCTATAGATAAATCTAGTTCTAAGTCCTTATCTATCAGACATCATACATAACTGAAACTCGTTAAGTCGTAGAACCGGATCGAAATTGAAATGAATATTTGGATGGAAGCCGACTCGACGCGACGGGACGCGACGGGACGCGACGACAGTACGGCACGTTCGTACTTTCGGTGCGACATTTTTTTTAGCAAGTAGACAGTCCGTGAAGCGAGCCTTCGTGAATAATTACCAATCGGTGACAGCGACATGCCACGCCACTCGGAAAACAACCCGTGGCGAATGCAACCAACCGAGATTAGACGCAGTCGAAGCAAAAAAGCTCACGCCTTCCATTAGCACTGACTTTCGAAACGTCAATACGCACGAATTAGGATTTAATGAACGCCGACCGTCGAAACGGGAGAACAAAACTATGCAAAAGTAATTTCACGTCACTGTCAGAGCCTAATTGGCAGGTTATTAAAGGAAATAAAACGCGGCGGGTGAACGCAGGACGCAGCGCAATATGCAGCCAGAGCGGGCTAAAATTGAAGGACTCCATAGTCCGCTCGGGCCGCCAGGGACCCTACATCCGGTGCTCACTGCCAGCGTTAATGATTAACACAGACGCGGTCCGAGACCAATTATGCGCTGCCACCACACTCCAAATTAGAAACTATTTTCGCCCATTAGTGGCCAACTTCATAATCAATTACACGTTAAAATTTCACAGCGCTGTTTCGGGAGCTCTCTGTTTGGATAATCGGAGTTTGTGGTCCCACGGCGAGCTATTACGTGGTGCTGTACGGGTCATAAAGGTTTTTGTTGGGCCACGGGTGAATTTTAATGTACGTTCCGAATGCATTTCAGTTGAGCCAACTGCATTAAAACGTAATAAAAATATTTTTGCGATTGTATTATATTGGTTTTAATTTTTCTCCAAAACTTTACTCATTTCCTTGCTAATTCCTTAACCAATGTTCTGTCAGATTTATAAGGTTGCATTCTATATGGGGTACCGAGAACTTGACCTAACATATGATAAAGGTAGGGCCAAAGTCAAGTGAGTCAGCTTGGGCCATGTACAGCAAGCAAAACAAATCTACGAGGCAACACTAATAGGATTGAGTGCACTCTGCTAATCATAATTCATCAGCGAGATTAAAGAATAAGCTGCGCGATGAGGGGGATCTCTTTCGCGAGTACGTACTGAAGCGCACGCGCCTCCCCAAATAGATGGACCGACCATAAGCTACGTTCCTTTATTTTGTATTACGTTAATTTTGCCTGTCACAGGCACACTGTAGCTATAGATGCTTGCTTTCAGCTTTCGTTTCACGAAGCAACAAGTTAGTGTTCTCTGATAAATACTAAACTTTCGTTCGATTTCCACGATTCTTTCATTATAATGGTATGCTTATCTTATAGTGGGCTTACGTCTAGAAACATGATACTTTTTTCATCATTATAGCTGTTCTTTAGCAAACATTAATAATAATAAATATAATATGCCGCGGGACATTCTTTACACACGGCCATCTCATCCCAAACTAAGCAGAGCTTGTACTATGGAAATCAGATAACTGATATACTACATATACTACTTTTTTTTTCTAAATACATACTTATATAGATATTTATACCCAGACACAGAACAAACAGACATGTTCATGCACACAAATGTTTGTCCTGGGTGGGAATCGAACCCGCGACCTTCGGCTTGGCAATCAGAGTCGCTAACCACCAAGCCAACTGGCCTGTCAGAGGTTAATATTAATGAAAACATGAGAAACCATCGTGTAATAAGTTACACCTTTTGATTAATACAAGGATTTTCAGATGATAATTTGACGTGTTGAATTCGACAATGAATAGGCTGAATAAACTACCTTAAGCCTACAATTTAACACTGCGTTGTCTACGGATGATCCCTAGAGTGTGGGTGAGATGGAGAGACAATATGATTGCCACACCTGCGGAAACGGCGGCAAAGTAACGAGACGGGAAGCTAAATAATTCATACCACTACTATTCCACTGAATATTGCTCCACTTCATTCTTGGAGCCTAATGTCCGGAACAAACTTTAATTGGCTATAAGGTTTTTTAGAACACACACCTTGACAGTAGAAACTTTTATTTTAATTATGTTTTATGACCTTCAATTAATTTCAAAGTAAGGGAGATATTTTTATAAATAGCAATTTGATGAAAAATAAATTACTTGCTAATCACAATTTTATCTTCTTAGCTAGACTTGATTAAAAAAATAAACTGCTTTATTTTATTTATATTGTGCGTTCCTAAATTATCAGAGTTTATCCTTGCAAGGAATATAAAATTACCTACTCATTGACATCAAACGCAGAGTACGTTCTTCACTCGAAGTAGAGCAACTGATGCTCCGCGCCACCAACTTGACTACAGCGGTACTTATTTTTAGCAGATTGCTTTCCTTTAAGTTGTTCTTTAATCTAGCAGTGGTCGCGAGCTGGAGTCCACGAAGTTTAGTTTTCACACCCTCCAGAGCTTTAAAGTTTAAGTGTCTTATATTGTAAAACACCGAAAAGGGTTTTCACGCTAATTTTTGCAAAGGAACGTGTTTTTTATTCAATTATTTGTGTGTGTCCACAAAATACATCCCGATAGAACCGATGGTGAATATTTTCCTTATCTTTTATATTTACGTGGTTAGCAAATATGTGTGGGTGCTAGCCGAGATTGTTATGAGCGTAAAATACAACAAGCAACCCGTAAAATCGCCATCAAAATACGGAAACGTAGAAGGCAGGTAATTAGAACGATAATGTCACTAGCATTATCACTCGTTCGCCACGGAATGGAAACCGCGAACTCGACGCGAAATTTCGTTAATACCAACCTATATTGGATTACTGGCAGCACCCGCCCGCCGCAATAATATAACGAAATTCAAACATTAATAGGCTCAAACACAATCACGGATGGCCGCATAATCGAGTTAGCTGCTATTCGGTTAAGCCCCTATCGCGTAATCTGCCCCATTGTCTGACAGTCGTTGCGCTGATCATGAGGGCCGATTATTGTGGCAATTTCATGTTTATTGTTTTCAGGTGTCTGCTGTCGCCCGGCGACGTCCTCAAGGAGCGGCACAATACACGCCCAGCGTTATCTCACTACTGAGACCATCTCGTATAATGTTACTGTGAACGTTTATCGCTTTTATCCGAAATACAGTATTACAATCGTTATATCACCAAAATATCATAAGATCCAGCTAAAACCACAATATTTCGATGAAACATTCAAGAGAACTAAAATTGGATAACCGAAGAATAACAACGCGGTAGCAGATAATAAACAAAGTTCCGTTGCAGTGAAGTAAGTGATACTCACGTGGAATATACGTCGGGAAGTTAAAAGTTTCACCCGGGTTAGATGCAACTGAAGGAACAAATAAGTAGATAGAAGCAGTGTCAAAACTGCCAAAAACAAAACTATAAAGTTTGCTTTATAACGGCTAGATATCGCTTCATCTATTTGAGATGTCGAACTCAATTTAGATCGGAGAACTCTTCTTTTATAACTTGCACTAGTTCTTATACTGTCTTTGGAAAATGTTCATTTTATATGATATCGTTTTCGAATCAGACTTTACTTGTTAAAATTCTTTTCTAATTAAGGCAATGGGCTTTAATTAAAGCTGGCCACTTAATGGAATGGCAATTACTTAAACATTCATTGACGTATTCATTAAAAGTTGTCTCTTAATAGCTTTGACCAAGTTACAATTTAAATGTTTAATTCTATTAGCGGGTTAGTTAGATTACGTAGTACCAGTTGTGTCCACTTTGTATCGATATCTAATAAAATCGAAAACGTTTTTTATGATTACTAAAATTCATAATGTGTGCTAACATAATAACAAAGCGTAACGATGTAACGTTACCGATAGCTGATTCTGCTGATGTTTTATTGCATTATAAAACAAACGTCTCGTATTAATTATGAGACGCGATGCAGTCACATCCCTATTGATCGTAAAGAATCTTTGATGGCTGTTGTAAAATGTTCCCAAATCGTTGTCGTGATAATTTATGAAGCATGTTTATGGATGAATTTATGACGATATCTGTCTGTCTTCTACAATTTTATAATGTACAGAAATAGCATTATAATATAATATTAACTGACATAACAGCTACGGAAAAAGAATGTTTTTAGGCGATGAGTTGTAAAGGCAAATTAGTAAACGACTCGCGCGACGAGGGGCAAAGTGAATTAAAGCAACTTGGAGCCTATTACGTGAAGTGAGTTATAAAATAAAGCCGCGGCGAGTAACTTCATACATTACAAGCCGATAACCAGACGAGACTTCTGAGACACAAACCAGTCCCTTTTAGTGAAATTGAAAACTTTTTCTGTTACTCATACCGCGACCACGACACGGCTCCTTTTAAATCAATTGCCTTTTATAATTAACTTACTCCGTTATTGGAGTGCACTCGCTCGTTGACTCAATTAAAATTCAATCGAGATGTAAATCTACTATTAAAGAACTAGTTTTTCTAGCATATACAATCGAATAAAATTGTATTCCTGATAAGTGCCGTTTACGCTTCGCTTCGCGTATCGATATTACACATTTATCTATTCATAATTGCATCGAAGTAACGTTTCTATTATCGAGTAGTTCTCGTTACTGCTACGGTATCACTTTAAACCCACACTACATATTCATTTGTGGTCCGACTAACGTTTCAATTATTAATAAAAAATATAGTATCCAATATCTATTAAGTTGATTAAAGTAAGTTACATAATGGAATAACTTATTAGTGGAATGGCGATGGGATGGCGTCGAACAATAGAGTGTCAATTCTGACATTATGCAGCCCTCTCTAATGCAATGAACATCCCCGCTGCCTACTGCCTACCCGAGGAGTGCCACTTTTACCTAATTCTTATTAAACATTTATTAGATTAGACAAAAGCTATCGGAAGGTATCGGACTCTATGTTTTATTTATGACCTCTTATTGGATTGCTATTTTCTCTGTGTTATGTTTTAAGCAATCTGATAAATGTGGGCGATATTGTTGGAAGAAAGCTTCCGAGTTGTTGGATAAAGAATCTTAAAATAAAATTTTATTTTTTATCACTTCTCTACAATTCTGTAAGATATGATATTCAATATTTTGCAAACATATAAACCATTATACCAGGCCATGTTTATTTAGGGCTTAATTGGGTAAAATTAAAGGAAATTCAATGCCAGATATATTTTTAATCAGAGTTATGCGTCCTGTTAATTAAATTACGTTTGCCGTAGGCTGGGCTATAAGAAAATTGCTTTTATTTGTGGGGAATCATTCAATTAAATATTCATTCATTTGTGGCCCATTGAGCGGCGTCCATTACATTTTATTATAATTTAGTCTGTCTCCTTAATGATTAAATGGAATTTATAGCGATAATCGGTGCGTGTGCGCCTCGCCGAGTGCGTCGCGCCGCCGCCGAGCGTCGCGTCGCGTTCATGAGTAAACAATTTCATAATAAAATTAACAAATTAATTACGACGTGTGAATGTTAATGTAATTTAAAGCATCATGTTAATTTTAAATATATGAAAATACAGTTTAAGCAATATTTCGGAAAACTCAGAAGAAGAATTTAATCATTTCGTTTAATTAAGAGCCAATCACGCAGATATTTGACTGAGTCGGTACGTAGATTACATTTTGCATTGTTGCATAGTATTTAATTACTTCAATGTAGATTTATTAGTATCTGAATAGTGTTGTAGTTTGATATTGACAATTACACTACAGTTCATAGGTTCGATTCCCTCCATTGTTCCTTTAAATATTAATTACTAGCCGTCCCCCGCGGTTTCACCCGCGTTCCCGTGGGATGTCACATGTATTATACATAAAAACCTTCCGCTTCAATCACTCTAATTATTAAAAAAAACGCATCAAAATCCGTTGCGTAGTTTTAAAGATTTAAGCATACCTACATAGGGATTTAGGGACATAGGGACAGAGAAAGCGACTTTGTTTTATACTATGTAGTGATAACATTGTCATTAATGACATGCAAAATATTAGGTAAAATTAAAAAAAATACTAAGAAATATTATTATAAGTTAATGTTTTTTACTCAAAAGTCCAGAAAAGGCGAAGGAATTTACAAAAAAAATGGTACTAAATTAATAATATGTTCTAGATAAACATATAAGATATATTGAATCGCAGGAAAACATTATAAGCATTACTCAGATTCTCGGGTAAAACCACTTAAATACTTTCAGCAAAACATTAATACCTTCTGACATGTTACTTTTAATAGGTTTTTAAAAATAACAGTTTACCAGTAATCTGTTATTTAAAGAATGGTTACACGTAAAAGAACTTAAAACAATTAGCCCACCCTAATTTTGATCGCCTAGATTGATTAGGTAGTTCTGACATAACTAAATTCAGATTTTTGTTTCCAAACAATACATTACATAGTAGGTAAAAATAATAGTTTTTATGCATTTGAAGATCTTCCCTTTCTATATATATAAAAATGAATTTTTGTCTGTATGTCCTTTACAAAATCGTAAACTATACAACAAACAAACAATGGATATAAACAATGAATTTTAACTAAACAAGTTATCTCAAAAAGGCTATTAAAAGTTTTAAAAGTGCGTGTCGACTCTTACTTGTAATTTTAATAGAATTTAATGACATGATGAAAGTGTGAATAAAATATCGAGTCGTAATTATAACACTTATAACTCGACACTGGCAGAAAATAAGTCTATGAAAGTAATTTTGAACTAAGAACGCGGCTATCAATTACTTATTCGTAAATTAAAAAAATGGACACATGAAGTCGATTTGAAATGATGATTAAAAAGAAAGTTGGCTCATGATTTTGATGGTAGTCATTAGACTAATTAATAGCAAATTCATGTAAGTAATTACAACGCGTAAAACGTCTAATAGTACATATGCATAATTAAATAAAACAATTAAGGTTATTAAAAAACTCCATCTTAATTAATTACTTACGTTTACTTTGTAAGTTAATCGAATTCGATATATTGTGAAATGGGAATGTTTATAGTTTTAAAATTAGAATTTGATTTGTGAAAAAATATTTGGGAGAAAATCGATTAATAAACTAATAAAAATAATACGTAGCTAAATAAATAGGCACAATCAGAACTTACTTAATTATTGTAATTAGTGCGTAGCTATAAATAAAAATAGTAACGAAGAAAGGTTATTCGAGTTTATTGTTTCAGTTAGGACCACTTCATTATAATAAATAATAATAAGAAAACTTACTCTAGACCTACGCATATTTTATTACTTCATACTAATTAAAAACGTAATTGAAGGATTGTAATTAATATCTTATTTCAATAAGAAATAAAGCTCGAATTTCAATTTCACTTGTAACGGATGTTAGCTTAAAAAATACAACTAAACGCGTAGGCTCTAAGCTCTACGTAAACCAGGCTTACATTCGAAACGAAAACAATTCAATCGATCGATATAATCGGTTATATTTTAGGCTTCCCTTATTAAAACAAATATCACTTACCATAGAGAATGTTCAATAGATAACAACTTAATCCAGCGTAAGAATAATAATATGAATACACTATTTAAAAAACAGAAGAACAATGGAACACTATTAATAAAGCAGAGTACACACAGATTTAATTCACGAATAAAGTTTCTAGCGGAGAGCTTGCCAGTGAGCGGTACGCGTGCTAACAAAACGGTTTCCTTGTAAAAACTGAATGAATGAACGCGAGTGTATCGAGCTTCCTGCCTGCAGTGATAACACCCTTCACGGCTTAATGAGATGTCTGTTGCCGTTGTGACCACTTTAGCTAATTATTATGAACGTTTTATTACGTGCACAGTTACTGTTCGAGACTCTAGTGAGTTTTATATGGTAGTGGAAAGGTACCTAATTGTTTTTTTATATAAAAATCGCGATGCCAAGCTGCCAGTATGTTTTACATATATATATTTTTTATTAATTTTACTTATTAAGTTATGAGCTCTTTGGTGTGTGTAATATTTATGCGCAGTTTTTATGCTATTATAAATAGTAAATAAAATGTTGCAACTGTAAGTTTACCTACAATTCCTTGATTCTAGTAACATAATATTATTAAGTTACGTTTCGCTTTCTATAATAATAAATGTACCTAAAATAGAAAAACAACATGTAAGACATGTAAGACATGTTGTTTTTCTATTTTAGTTCTATTGAAGAGAAAACAATGACTTAGTCTACTAATATTAATTCAAATAAATATAGTTTAATAATAAACCGAACACATATTCCCTAAGACTTTTGTAGTTGTGCATCGCCTAGGAAAATCTAAATGAGAACAGTCGAAGAATCATAGTTTATTTTCGAGATTGCCCACGTGCAGTGGTAAAAAAAAAGAGTAATATTATTTTTCAATTCCCATACAAAGGTGGTCGGTGTGCGGCGGCAAATTGGTTGTATTGTCAATTTGGGCAGTGCGTGCCGGGGCGCAGATGAAATGTTTATTTTCAATTTCCGCCATTTTCCCGCCGCGCCTGACGCAGGATTAGGATGTGAAACAACGACACTATTATATGCTCTCGATAGTTTTTTTAACTAGTTATTTTTTTTTGTTCTGTAACTTGTACTTGTAAAAATAAGTACACTTCAAAGATTTAATCACTTGACCTTTTTAAGTTTTTGTTGTAGTAGAGCTTTTAGTGCAGAGTTCATCGGAAGTACTACCATACCTATTTCCGCTGCAGCAGTAGTGCACTTGTATTAGTGTTCCCAGTGAAATTACAGGCACGTGGAATTAACAACGTCACGTCTCAGGGTCGATAAAGCATTGGGATGCAAATCTCCGTAGGCGGTGGTGATCACTTACCATGAGGTGGACTGTCAACCTGTGAAAAAGAAAAAATAGCTGTCAGGTTCACTTTATTTAGTTTGGTTATTTAGTTCAGGTTATATTTGTGTATAGCTTTATTTATTCCACATAGTCCGACAAATGAAATGATTCTTAACCTTTAATTAGGCGCGCGGGGTCGCCGCGACCAAAGTGATATTCAAGTTAAGTTATTTTTAAACCTATTAACGTTTTTTCTTGCTAGCTTCCTAACTCTCTAGTCCCCTAGTTCTAATTTCATACCTATCAATTTGGTAACTGCAGACCCCACGCCACTAACAATGTTAGTTTATTGGCGCGCCTAATTTAAGGGTCCATCTGATTTCGTACAATGCTCATTTATTCAGGAAAATACTGTGATATATTGGGAGTGAATAGTATTTGCCCTACCTGATTGCAAGAATATTTTTACTAAAAGAGCAACCATCCATTTTTATTACTAAGGGGTTATACTAATTTCCCTAATATTTTATTTAATGGTCACTTTATGGTGCATATCGTGTCTTATGACCGTCTGCATGTTTGTTAGGTTACTTGATATTGGGATAATTATAGTATATGTTTGCTTCTTTGAAAAAGCACAAATGCCAGATCAAATAAACAACAGTTTCAAGTATTGAAATTACATCCTAATTATATTATAAATGCGAATTTTATGTTTGTTTGTTACTCTTTCACGCAAAACCTACCAAACGGATCTAGATGCAATTAGGCACATAGATAAAGCATATCCCGGAATAACATATAAGCCTATTTATCCCGGGAAAACGTGATATCCCTCGGGAAAGCGGGTAAAACCGCGGGGTCAGCTATTTTTATATGATTTATCATATTAAGTAAATAAGTTAAACAAAGGAAATAATTCTACGTAAATATTATATTAATTTTAGCTCTCCATAGCTTTATTGGAAATAGCAATGTCTCTCATATGCAGTCTGCGAACTGACATGCTACGAATAATCGTGTAATTACAAACGAAATAAATCCGTTAACAGAATACGAGAATTAAAGCGGCAACATAATTACAATTGGGAAACATTACTTATTAAATCGTACAATATTATTCACAGATTTATTTCCAATAATTAATATTACTTTGGCAGGATAATAAAAAAATAAGTAATGCATGCCCATTACCTATGTGCTTAATTATAATAGTAGATAATGATTATACTTGTTTTATTTTAATACTACTGGCTTCCCTGCGGGTTCACTCGCACTCCCAGTTTGAAAGCACCCTTCGTTCCTTCCATGACTAGAATTTCATTAAAATCAGTTCAAGCCTTACGTTGCTAAGTCGTACAAAAAAGACACAAATTTGTCATTTATAACATTGGCAACACTAGCTACCCCCTGCAGTTTTGCTCGGGTTCACAGGATAAAGTAACCTATGCTCTTCTTCGTCCAATCAGCTACTAAGACGATCCTTCCATTAAGATATAAATATAGGACAAACAAACAGATTTTCGCAATTATTATATTAGTAGCTGTGTTGCAGATTAATTAAAATATTAAAACCTCATTGTTTCACAGATGATGCTTAACACAAATATGTGATTTTCAATTGACAGGCTAGTTGGCTTGGTGGTTAGCGACCATGACTGCCAAACCGCAGATCGCGGGTTCGATTCCCAACCAGGACAAAAGTCTGGATTTTCTGTGACTGGGTGTAAATATATGAGTATGTTTTTAGAAAAAATTTAATTAGTATATGTCGTATATTAAATATCTGGTTTCCATAGTACAAGCTCTGCTTAGTTTGATCAGATGGCCGTGAGTGGATGTCCCGGGGATATTTATTATTAATGATGTGTTTCCTTTTATGTGATAGCAAAGATTATATAGATTCACAATAGAAATTCCAACATGTATGATTTTGTGTTTTTATATTTCGTTTTATAAATATAAATTTAGAAATTATTTGTTACGTAAATTAATTAATTATGGAAATAAAGAGGCTATAATAATAATAATATTTCGTTTTGTATTTGATTTTATTTTTGTAACTTTTCATCTATTTATATTGGATGCTGTGATCTCCTCTAATTGAAGGAATACGTCACCTCACATTCACTGTGTTTTATAATAATTTAATATTAGCGTGAATCTTCTGTTGGAGATCCATAAATTAATTAATTAATTATTAATTTGAACCCATTAATTATAGGTATTGAAATTTAAACCAATATCGAGGTACAGAGATTGACAAGCAAATCAAGTTTACTTCGCTTTCAGTTACAATTCAACCACAAAATAAACGTTGCAACAAACCCGTAAACTCTCTATTAGCACAAGATTTCTCCAGTTAGATACAAATTCGAGAAAACAGCATCTTATTAGTTAAAATGGAGATACTAAAGCAACACGAATTTGCCTGGAAGTACCAAGTTCTTTAGGAGGTGTGTAATTGTGCATAATCGATAACTAAAAACCGTGGTGCACGTTTTCAATTCACAAGTCGCGACCTCTAGTTGCAATCACACTGCCATTGCGAATCTACGCTCGTTTATCGTGAAGCAGATTATGAAATTTATATGACAGTAATTAATTTAAGAAACTTATTTAAAAAAAACGTGTGCGTAAAAAGTTTTACTCCAAATGATAGGTGAGAAAAACATGCTTTTAGTGCAAAGCATTTTTTACTATTCAGTCGTGAAATTGTAGTGTCCAAACTCTTCGCAACAGTCTGTAGTAACGATTAACAATTTTTGATGTTTTAGGTTATTATTGACAATGACATCATTACTCACTCATTGACACTGACAGTTGCGATTTGTGCGATGTTCCGGAGAGACTGTTATCAGCTAACTTCATCCGTGAGAATTTGTGTTACACTGATGCGCACGCATCTTAAAATTTCACTCTCATAATTTTTTCGTAATGCACCTAACGAAGTATAACTTAAAAAGAAACAATTTTAACCTTTTTAATGCATCCATATCAATCACCCATGTCCAGTGATAGTGAAGTAGATACCTACTTATTCATAAATGGCATATTTTTTGCCTAATATATCAAAACCGGACATTGCGTCCGGTGTGTGGTAAATATAAGATAACGTTCAAAAATGCAAAATAATAGGAAAATAAAAATGAATTCTATGTAGGTATCAACAATATCATAATTAGATATTTTAATATAATTTATGGATTTATTTGAACCGTTAGTTATATTCTTTTCTTTACCTTAATTTCTGACCAGAAAATAAAATTACATGTGCCTGAACATGTCAATCAAACATAAATCTATTTTCAGCCGCAGATAAAACCATACACTTTAAACTCATTCAATTGACGACCTTACTTAATGCAAGAGAAAATTACAGTACACAAATTACAGTTACAGTGCCGACAAACTGCTATGCAGTTTGGCAGATTTCATGTATAACATTAATGTTTAACAAATTTTGGATAAATAAAAAAAAATATGCACTACATTGTATTTGAACAATACTTAATATTAATAAAAAAATATCCTGGGACCTTCAATACACACGGCCATCTGACCCCACACTAAACAGAGCTTGTACTATGCAAACCAGATAACTGATAGTACATATACACTTTTATTTTCTAAAAACACTTATATAAATATAGCGCCCCCCCGCGTTCCTTAGGGATATAACATTTTTCTGTTATAAAAAGTATCTTATGTTACTTCTAATACCTCCAAAAACATGTGTACAAAGTTTCATGATCATCGGTTAAGTACTTTTCGCATGAAAGCGTAACAAACACGTAGGGATCTACATCCACCATATAACAACAAGACTTGTGCTCACAAATGAATGTCCTATTCGGGAATCGAACCCACGACCCGTTGCGTAGAAGTCAGGATCTCTACCACCAAGCCAACAAGCCCGGACAATAAAAGGACCTTAATTGTTGGTTCAAAGTATGCTTCGTTGGTGGCATGTATTTCAAATATTAGCACATTTTATTATCCAATGTTTGTTTAGAGCTTCCTTTGAGCAACTACTTTGACGACGCCGGCGGCAGTTTCCTAGATAAAGGGTTAGAAGCGACCGACACACTATATTATAGCTATAGTCAAAGTATTTCCTCTGATCTTTGATGACATAGGATGTACAGTGAATGTATCGTTTACTTTACTCACTTACTGTTGCTGAATGCTACCTTGTTCATTCGAAGTCCGATACCTCTTTTAATAGTTACCGGACAGTATAAAAAATTGCATGGTATATATTATGAGGAAAGAATTGTATCTTCAAGTAAAAAGAATCTCTGACAATATCCACGTGCCAAGGTAAAATATATTTTGAAGCTATTTATCATAGAAACGAATATTATTTGACACTTGATATAAGGATATAATGTATTCCGGAACCTAGCCTATATCAATTGGGAATAGTGCCAGTTTATAAAATATAAAAAAAAAAAACAATGTAACTTTGCTGAGTTTCTTGCCGGTTCTTCTCAGTTGAAGGCTGACTTCCGAACCGGTTGTAGCTTCAGTAATTTTACATTTGACCTTCATAAGTGCCTTCCGCGGGCCTAAACTGAATAAATGGTTTTGTTTTTATAAGTACATATATCGAAAAAATATTTTTCGAAATCTGAAATCGATTTAATAGTTTCAGAGATTAACTTCATACATCCAAACTTCACATCTTTAAAACATTATCATATATATATATATATATACATATTATAGTGTAGATGTAGATACATATTATATTTCACTAATACATTATGTACCTTTGTTCTGTGTAACATTGGAAGTAGGTAATGTCCATATTAAATAACTCACAGGAACAGCAGCGGTTGCATGTGAGCCTTATGCGATATTTACGAAGATTATACGGCAAACGTCGGTAATTTACTTGACATTCTATTTGAAGGGTTCCTCGACAATTGCATGTCATTTGTGTGAGGAAAAAAAGCTAGCGTACACTTTAAACACCGTCAATAATGCTGTATGTAATCGAAACAGTGTATAATTTGTACAAGACTGTAATTTGATGTTGTTTTCATTGGAAATTTCTCCCACCCTTGGCATAAAATGTCAAGAAATCAAACATGGGTCAAACGAATATATAGGTTTGAAAAACTTCATCATTATTATACTACTTACTGATATTATGGAAGACAATTTTTTTTTAAATCCATAAAACTTACTTCTATCTTAACAGGCAAGCCATTTGAGGCATTAGCGACAGAGTAGTTGATCTTATTATCTAATCTATACTATTCCTAATATTACACTGCTTTTCCCTACAATCGAATACAATTTAGACTAATTTAGGTACTAAGCAGTATAAATAATATATATATATATATATAATGTTATTATTTATTCAAAATATATTTGGAATTAGTTTTTCTATGCTTGGCAATATTAAAATAATAATAATAAGATTTTTACTTTATGAAGAGATATAGAGTTAACAGATTCAAGATAGATTTAGTTTGATGCAAAACAAATCGGGGCCATTCTGATATATTTATCTGCGGCTTTATAAGTAAAAAGTCAACACACTTAGTCCACAAATCCATATCTAGCGTCTTGGTAAATAATTAAGTATGTAAATACATTTGAAGCACGTACATAGAAGTGAATAATCATCATAAGCCAATAAAATATCAGAAATTAATCGATTATTTAAGATTAATCCCTGCAGAACCACAACTTATAATAATCCGAGCCTATGCGGTTGTGTGTGGTAGTTATTACGTAGTTGCTAATTCTTAATGAATTGTCAAGTACCGCATAATTTCATCAACAAATGCCATTATAATCACACCTACATACCTGCGATGAGCTCGGTATGCCTGTACGTACATAGCACAAATTAAATTGTGTCTCTGGTGTCGACAACCACGTGCGAATGCCGACGCGTTACAGGAATACCGACGGGACGGCCGCGGGCTTATTAACTCCCTCCATTAATTAAATTATTAGAAATCTCGAGCCGGACTAATTAACGAAGAATTCCAACATTTCGGTCCACCTATCGGGGCTTAATTAAAATTGACAAAGCCGCGGGCGAACGAGAGCGCTCGCCAAATATCGCCTCTATTAATGAAATGATCACTCGAAACTAATTAAATTATGGAGGTAATGGTGCGTGCTGGTGATACCGGCCGCGGGACGTTTCGGACAACTACTCTGTGTAATGTAACACCTATGGTATGGATGAACTTCAGCTTAAAGCCTATAAAATCAGGTTGATGCCGAGATCATTTAATAACCTTTACTCTGTCATTTCATAAGTGCGGAAAATGTATTGCTTTTTAACCCAGATTTCTAATCTGACTAGCTGTCCCCCGCGGTTTCACTCGAGTCATATTTTCCCAGGATAAAACTAAATATCCTAGTCCAGGCTATAAACTATCAATGTGGCAATTTTCTTCTAAATCTTTTTGGTGGTATTTGCGTGAAAGAACATACATGCATACATCGATACAAACATAGTCACAAACTTTCGATTTTATAATATTAGTTGCATGTTACATTGGATGTTGAATGCATATTCATAACAAAAATATAATTATTCTTCAGGATATAACCTATACAAATATAGGAATGCCGTATTACATAGATAGTTGTGATAAAAGGTCCATCAGAAACTATAGGTTGAAATCTATCTATTCTTCGATCTATTTTTAAAAACAAATTTCATATGCATTATAACATAGTTTTAATAAGAATACTTTGTTAAATACTAAAATTAAGTGACATCAACATGATCTACAGGTACTGGTAGTAGAAAGATGCACTGTAGTCGCAACAAAGTTATTTCGCTTACAAACTTGTAAAATGGAAATCTTGCTGCAAAAAAGTTTTATAGAATGTGATATTGTATGGGGAGCGGACCGACACGACACGGCGTTAGGCGCAGTGACATTAAAAATGAGTAATTATAATAAAGCTGATACGTCCTCATAATTAAGTAAGCCTGATGAAGAGTGCTTTGATGAGAAAAGGTGTGTGGAAAGCGGCTATTGCGCTTAAAGTTAAAAAGAGTAAATATGGTAGAATTTGGTGACTGAATAGTGTGATGTACTAAATATATCCAGTGCATTGTGTTGTTAAGTTTACATTCGTTAATTTCTTTAAATTGTTGTAATAACTTAATCATAATATTTTTTCTCATGGAGACAGTTGGCATGGTGGTTAAACCTAACTGACAGGCCATATGTCGTGCGTTCGGTTCCGCTCAATACAAAATTTTTGCGCATAAACATGTCTGTTTGTTCTGCCTGGCTGTAAATATAGATATGTAAGTAGTATGTGAGTATGAATTGAAAAAAAAGGTAGTATATGTAGTTTATCAGCTATCTGGTTTCCATAATAGCTTAGTTTGGAATCAGATTGTAAAGAATGTCCCATGATTATTTTTAACACTAATAACAAACACTCTGCCACTCATCTCGTCTCACGCACTCAGTGTGAAGCGCTTCACCGCTGAATTACCCCACGTGTACAGCAGCACTAGCGCTAATTAGACAGAGTGACAACCCACTCCTGCCATAAAGCGCTGCAGATTTATCGCCACAGATTATTTATATTATGTTTATTAGGCCCCGCCCTCCGCGCCCTGCGACTTGCTTTCCCGCTAATTGAATTGCCGGGATTTTTTTATACGTAACGGCACCGGAGGAGTTTATTATGAGCCATACGTGGTATGATGTAACTTTTATGCCTATGAGTTAAAATGTTTGTTTTACCTGTATATCTACATGCCAATTAACAACCACTCAAAGTAAGATTTTATTGTTGATAGTCGTTTTTTATACATCTATAACGGAACTATTTTTCGTGGAAATAAAATATTATATTCATTTTAAATATAGTATCCTTGAAGCATTTGTCATTCCACGAATCATGGGTCATGACTTTCCTTCTAAGAATTGCCCTAGGGGACGATAGTCTCCAGAGCAACTTTCCAGATCGATAAAACGTAACTAACCTTTGCCCACGTCCTATTTCCAATAAATCCGAGAAGGTAACTAATCCTTTGTATTAAATGAGTCAGTGTATAGATCGATGACGTCTTCTAAGAATAAATGGCTTTGAATATCTTGAACTTTTGCTATAATACCGATATCTCCATATTTGGATAAATCTATGAATTCCATTGACATATTCTCGATATGTCAATGTAAACAGAGTAAGTTGCAGAAAATTATATTATTACGTGCTAAATTATTCAAAGAATTTATCGACACGAGTCGTCGATTCGTCCCGTGACCGAGAGGTGGCTCGTTTCTTGGCCAGAGAATAATCCTAGCCATACAAAGAGGCAACGTAGCCAGCATTCTGGGAGCTTCACCTACGGTTAGCTCTAATTATTAAAATTCAAGTTACATTTATAGCTTATTATTTTATATATAACTTAATTTTAAGTAGTTGTAAAGCTTTGTTTTTATTTATTATTTTTATTTAATGGTTGAATTATAACTAAAGAAGAAATAGCTGCTACTTTAAACTGTTAAAATTAATAGGATATTGTTATAGGTTATGCAAGCCGCTAAATACAAGCACACCATATATTGTATCGATTCATTCAGGCCTTTATCTAACAGGATAATGATGAGAGCAATCATTTTTAATGAATGTAATAGATACATTCTCGTTAACCTATAGTTATTTATTACTATTATTTCGATGACTCACAACACTAGCCTGCCCCCTTATTCAGCTTATACAAACTTCGTCGGCGAGCCGCTTCATGGACGCCTCGGAGAGCTTATCTCTCACATGATTAGTAGTATTAGCGTAGTTAGCGAAAGAGACAGAGCACGAAACATCCTCGAGTTAGTCATTTTCTTTACAGAATCGAGCCCCTGGACACGAGTTTGCTAACATTTTAATTAACATAAACATTATAAATCATCTTTCACGAGGAATACGAGTTATTTTGGCAATCGTTCCGTTTATGATTAACAACGTCTCCGCCCGCACGGCACAATGATAAATTGACAACGAAAATAACTGTTATTTTATAACAGTTACATTCACAGGGCACTAGGCACTAACTAGTCGAATCGTTACATGTGAAATGTGTTCGTTTGTGACAATGATGTCACGGCATCTCGTTTGCGACTGCCAATTAGTCAACTGAAATACAATCAATGTATTTGTGACCATCGAACAAAAATAACAGAAATATATTTGAATATCCATACCTGAATGCAACGGTCTCTCTTTACACCTTTATTTGTTTTCTATAAAATGTATATCTACAATGTATGACGGAAGTTCTACCGAACTGGATATCCCGATACGTTAACAAGAAAATACTACATTTGTTTTTATCTTTTGCCGTTGTAGTCTTTAATAATTGCCATGTACTTCATCTTTGAAAATGGTTACATTTATAATTTTGGTAAAATCTAGTGAATCTTAGACTTATTATTATAAAAATTATTTTAAAGCCATTTAATACCGTGCGTCTCAACCAAAAAGTCATTCAGAATAAACATGTAACGAGACGAAGAATGAATTTTAATTTATTGACCAATTAATTTATTTCATTGATATTCAATATTCACATTGAAATTCAATAACATGTTACATAAACATACAATTTGCAAAACAAAAGACATAAACTTGTTATAATAAATTCAACACACAATAACTTGAGATAAAGAAAGTTAATACCCATAAACGCAAACAACCTTAACGACAAGGTGGCATACGAGGGAATTGCAACATTATGCGTTATAATTTAGAACATAATTTTCAGCAGAACATGTCGATTCCGACAGGCAAGTCCTTATCCACGAACGCCGCTATCCGAGGTTGTATCTTTCGTTGATTTGTTGCTACGGTTTGCCGAGTGTGTTCTGAAGCTAATTAATTTTAATTGGACTGAATTGCAACGCGTCTATTATTCGAGACTTTTGGTCCATTCGCTTTAGGTGCTCGCTCAACGGGCTTTGGGTGTCGTTTCTGAGAATCTACGTCTACGTGTAAAAGCAAACGCATACGGCAGAAACTAATGACGTACAATACTATGGTTCACAGTATACATGTCGGTAGGTACATTACGGTTTGATCTGAAATCAAGGTATATATGGATCAGTCGTGTTAGTAACGGGAACTACCACTCTGACTCATCTTACGTCAAGGGTTTCGTAAGAGACGACTTAATGTATGTATACCGATATTCCTTTACTTCTAGACCCAAGTAGTCAATGAAACCAATTCCAAAAAGGGTTACGTGTCAACATTTTCTTTTCTCGGAGTGACTATTGTTAATAATCATGCAGTAATTGACTGCCGAATCCAAATTCCTAAATAAAAGCAATCTAAATTGGCTCCTAAGCAGCATAACATGGAGTATGTTATGGCAAAATTCAAAACAAGTTACATGACACAATAGAGAAATGAGATCAGTATCAACACTCGACGCTGAATGTACTTCTAATCCTCGCATTACGCACAGGGTTGTCACTTGCGAGTTCATGGCACTTGTAACAATCGCTTTTAATTTTCCGCTCGTGCGCCTTAATTCGTAAGCGCCTCTCAAATGGAAACGAGAAGAAATCATTGAACATTGGTTATGATTTAATTAAAGCCACAATTTCAAATGGGAATTAAAACTGTACCAATAAAAAATCTTGCTTTCGATATTATATTACCTGCCCCTTAAAGATATGGGCTATAAAATAATAATTCCCAAACATAAATTGCACTAAAATGTTGTTGCCCCCATTTCCTTTTACGTTTTGTTGATTTTTTATAATCAATAAAACGAAATTTACTTCTTCATAATCGTAATCCGCGAAAGTTAATCCGCAATGGATGGAACAATTAATTTGAATACCGACTGCGATACGACAAGAGAAACAAATTCCCATTTTATCTAAAATAACATTATATTTATTAATTAGTCATGTGAACGAAGTATCTATATGTTACTCATGCTTGTCATATCTATCATTGTACTATTGAATTCAAGCCAGCCATTACGTACTAGGCTGACAAGGAACACGCGCTGCGGGCTATGCGATGCGAACCGGTTGCATATAAAAAAAATCCAACAAACACGCGCACTCTACTTGTTTAATCTCATGAGCAGGCTAATTGTCCACCGGCAGTGACGATGACAGTTGTGCGGGGGCAGGCCCCGGCCGGGGAGAGGGGCACGTGACCCGTCACTCGCAGGGAAATTAAAACATTCCGTTATTATTTTCATTTCGCGGACTATACGTACGGGGCGCAATTTAGTTAGTACTAGGGTTGTCGAGACAGATAAAAAATATTTGTACAACATTGTTACACAGAGCGGTATGATTTGTCGAGTCCATGTATTTTCATTTTCGTTCCGTACCGCAATAGTCGTTTGATATTTTTAGGAATGTTTGCTGTGAATATTCTTGTAAATTCATTAAGCTGAGTTTGAAAAATTTTATAAATAAATTATATGAAAATCTATTTATATATAAAAATCGTGTGTACGATCCGTATAGACTCCATAATGGCTGGACCGATTTTAATGGGACTTTCACTAGCAGTTAGCTGATGTTATAAGGCTACTTTTTAATCCGGGGAAATGTTATATCCTTCGGTAACGCAGATAAAGCGGGGAACAGCATCATAAATATATCTTTAATTTATGCAGTAGTTATTCATAAATTAGTACAATTCCGGTGTGAATACCCTGCTCCTACATTTGTGAGCAAAGAAGGCTACGTTCGTGGAGTTATTTTATTTTATGAGAATTTAATAACAATCGTTTGTGTTCACAATACTCAAGATCGCGATACCTGCGCCACGTGAGAGGGAACAATATTAAATTTTATATCTGAATTTAAACTTTATTACCGAATACAAACATAAATTACTTTATAGCAGACACTTAAATGTAAGGGCATTAAAATTTAAAACACAAATAATAAACTGCTTAAGTGTTTAAAGGATGCATCAACGGGTTAAATAAACCGTATAATTTTGTAAATATTTTTAACATTGGACATTTTGATCACATGTGGTAATTAAAAAAATGCATTAACATTTCGATAAAACTCTGCGTCCTTTATCTTAAGTATTATATTTAAATTTTATCTACTGCATAATAGTTTATTACAATTTTTTACAAATTGCCTTAAAAGACTTGTAATTCAAGCTTTAATATTTACTTATTCACAGTGGGTTTACAAGTTATCGAATAAAGAGTAATACGTGCATCTAAGTAATAAGCCGCCATATTTCGCCTGGCCCCATATCAAAGCAATATTGGCAGACGCCAGCGGCGTAGAATTTTAATAATTAAAAATCACCCCATCCATGGGGGGAGTCCACCAACACACTGCACATTACCGTTATCAATTTTTTAATTAAAATTCTCAGCCGCCACTATGCAACTAATTTGATAATGTTTTTACCTTTACTATCACTATTTCATATTGATTTATTGTTTTTATTGTATGTATTATTTTTATTGTATTACGAGACCAGTTCTGTTTTGAAATAACTTTCAGAAAGGATTTTTTTCTTGCTTTTTACAAGCTTTGATGTAAAATAAAATCTTACGGTTATTGCAAATTCGAAAATATGGATGGATGGATTGAAAGTTACTCAATCACAAATGGCTGAACGGATCTAGATAAAATTTGATACAGTGGTAGATTATAGCCTGGAATTGCACAAAAGCTCTTAGGGATACAGCTAGTATTTTTATGTATTATGTATAATATTAATTATAAAATTAATATCACCAAAATTATTCATCCAATAAAAAACAACTTTACTGATAGAAGGTTGTATAAACCTACCTATTGGCTATGATCTAGTCCCAGGATACTACACTACAGGATAGAATGCGAGTGAAACCCCAAAACCGTGGCTAGTATTCCATAAACATAAAATGGCAATGTCAAAGTTTGCACAACGAAATAATGAATACAAGCATTTATTCGCGAAGCATTAATTTACATTATTAAAATCATCCCGGAATTACCGAAGGAACTCCTACCAACTGCAAACAATTTTTAATTTTCCATTCAATTAAAACGTGCGTTGATGCAATATAGAAAAAATAGCAAACATTCATAGCGATTCCAATAGGCTAATCGTGAGTTATTAAACCCCTCGCGGCAACCCACCTGAACGCCTGCCAGCTATAATAGAAATACCAGGGACTTATTATTAAAATTGCTGCTAAATTGTTCCCCTCGCCCCTCGGATTTCGTGGGTCGAAGGTGACTTATCGACCCTGGATATATTGCTCGTAATAATATTAATTTGCCATTGTGACACGTTGTCGAAATTAATTTAAGTGACGCACATTGCAATACGCGCGTAGCTTCATGACATAATGATTGGTTTGGGCCCAACTTACCTATTGTCGACTAAATAAATCATGCTGTTATATTTTTAGGCGTGGTTTTATGAGCTCACGAGGATAAGCATAGTATGTCATTACTTTACAAAGGTAAATAATTGCGGACTGCATTGCTGCTTTGTATTAAACCCAAGGAAATTACATAGTGTTGCAAATGTACACGGCGGTGACTACTTCCCATCAGGTGGTCTGACTGTTTGTCGACCTAATTGACAGTTAACAAAAACGTGTTTATCTTCTGCAAAATAAATAAATATCCCAAGACATTCTTCACACATGGTTACCTGATCCCAAGTTAAGCAGAGTGTACTGCTTGTAGTATGGCTACCAGGTAACTGATATACTACTTTTTTATTTTTTTTAAATACACACTTATACAGATATTTACACCCAGACACAGAACAAACAGACATGTTCATGCACACAAATGTTTGTCCTGGGTGGGAATCGAACCCGCGACCTTCGGTTTGGCAGTCAGAGTCTCTAACCACCAAGCCAACTCGCCCGTCAAAAGAATGTGTTGAGATCCGATGACATCATCTTTGATTTTACACACAATATAATACTTGTTTATATAAATATAGTATATTGAATTAACTAAATACGTTTTCCTTCTGAGACAGCCAACCTAAAACCAAGGAGGTCAAGGCTACAGTTCATTCATAGCCTCTCTTCTTCTTTCACCGTTATACTAAACTCAATAATCTAGCGACCCGCCCCGGCTTTGCACGGGTACAATATAAATATCTACATTTAAACCTTCTCTTGAATCATTGACAGGCCAGTTGGCTTGGTGGTTGGCAACCCTGACCGCCAAACCGAAGGTCGCGGGTTCGATTCCCACTCAGGACAAACATTTGTGTGCATGAACATACCTGTTTGTTCCGTGTCTGGGTGTAAATATGTATATAAGTATGCATTTAGAAAAAAGTTGTATATGTAGTATATCAGTTATCTGGTTTCCAGAGTACAAGCTCTGCTTAGTTTGGGATCAGATGGCCGGGTGTAAAAAGAATCCCCCAGGATATTTATTTATTTATTATCAATTGATGTAAACCGCATCAAAATCCGATGCGTAGTTTAAAAAATCAAAGCGTACAGACATTGGGAAGCGACTTTTATTTATACTATGTAAAGATCCTATCGATCGATGTTTGTTTCTCTTTCACGCATAAACTTCCAAACGGATTTTGATGAAACTTAGCACATAGATAGTAATTCGCACCCTCAGAACGATGGGGCTTAACTCAAAAAATCTCTCGGGTGTTAAAGAGGCTGAAGTATCGGTATGCTTATTCTATCATTAAATTGACTATGTTTTACTATTCATCGGATAGAGCATACTTTGTTTAGTCTCTCTATGATCGTAACTCCATTTCGCAAAATTTCGAGTTAAGCCCTTATCATACTGAGGGAGCGGTACATAACCTGATTTTTTCCCGGGAAATGTAACATTGAAAGAATTCGCAGAGGACAGCTAGTTACGTATAAATCGTTGTGGACCGTACAATACAGCTATATAATCGAGTGGGTGGTGTTAGTTATGATATTGTTTATGCGAGCTAACTCAATCAGTGGCAGTTAGTGGTATTATAATAACATTGGTATTGTGAGCTTGGTTCTGGGACATTAATTAGGTAAGTACGTTGAACACGTCAGTCTCCACGTTAATTAATTGAGCGTATTATTGGTGCAATGCCCAACCGATGCGGTTACGCCAATGACTAGCTGCGTAGATTCCACTCATGAATCATATTCACATATTAATTCATCTCGTTTAATTAATATTTTAACATCGTTTAGTTTTAATATTGAATATTCTCTGTATATTGTTGTAAAATTGTTGGTTGTTTACATCAATTTCGGTTTAGGAACTGGGGTTAAGGGAAACATCTGGAAATTTGTAGAATGGTCTTTCTTTTACATCCCTACTAATATTATAAATGTGAATGTAAGTTTGTTTGGTACGCTTTCATGCGAAACTACTTAACAGATCATCATGAAACTTTGTACACATATTCTTTGAGGCATTAGAAGTAACATAGGATTTTTGTGCCGGGAAAATGTAACCTGTTACTATGGAACAGGGGCACGATACTGTAAGGAAAATTACACCCGTGCTCTGTCTCTGTCGCTTACTACGCTAATACTACTAATCACGTGAGAGGTAAGCTCTCCGAGGCCTCAGTAAAGCCGCTCGCCACCTGGTGTGGGATCGATGAGGACTTTTAACATTTTAAAATGGTGTTTTGATCAATCCTACCAATTCCAACTGGGTGCGAATTTTTATAACCTCGGATGTCTAAATTGACCAGACTCTGCCATGGGTCTCTACCATGAGATGTATATCGAATTCATATTTAACGATACATTTTTTTGTATTGAACGTTAACTTATTACGATTCTGGTCGAATCTATTATATATATTATCACTTAAATATACCTTAATATAACTTAAATCTTTATTTGTTGTTAAAATAAATATAATGTAGTACTTATGCTTTTATTCATAGCCATATTAATTTAATAAGTGTGGTAAGCCTATACATTGTAACTAAAATACAAGTTAATACTGATGAGGTTAACAAACCAGGAATATCGGTATTAATTATAATTGTAAACCACAAAACCATAAAGCGATCGCATAAAATTTTATATTGTAGGTATCTATTCAAATAATGTAATATTTTGCATTACCTATCTAAATCACTTGTTTTGTAGACAAAGCATATTAAATATAATCAATCTTAGCCCTATTGGAATAAAGGTTGTAATTGAATATTTTAAATCGTCCATCGTATGAGGTTAACAGCGGCTATAAATAATGGTTACACATGGAAACATTTCATAAACAACATTGTGAACTAAGTACATTCTTACAACAATAACAATGCAACTGATTTCCCCCAGAGCTTTATATAACAATTAGAGTTGTACACCATCATTAGATTAATAGTAAGGTAGCCAATATTGATGTACAACGTTTGGAAATAACCGGTTTACGTGACTGCCAATTTCCAATTGAATGCGAACGATAAGTGCACCTCTAATTTGCTGGTTAAGGTTATAAATGTTGTTATTTTCTACATTGTTACATTTATATTTTTTTTGTTTGAATGATACCTTTATTAAGTATTATGTATTTTTTTTTTAATGTGATTGCTATGAAACATTTTATAAGACGCAAATAACTTTTGGATTCATCGAAATACAATTTACAGCATACAATCTTATAGGGTAACCTTGCAAACTCTTGCAAGCCTTGGTATATATTTTTTATACCATTTTGGCCGACAAACAAGCAGACAGTCCATCGGATAGTAAGTGGGCCCGCCTATGGACATTTGCAACACCATATATACTAGCTGTCTCCCGCGGTTTCACCCGCGTTCCCGAGTGATGTTACATTATTTTGTTGTTTCTATCATCAATAGTTTTCGCAGCGCACGTAAGAAAGTTTTTCACACCTTGGGTTACATTTTTGGAGTTTTAGTTTGAATCCCTAACTTTTTTGAAAATTTAATATAGCCTATGTTCACCGGAGATAGTGTAGCTTCCCAACAGTCAAATCGGTCAATTAGTTTCTGAGCCTATGCAATGCAAACAAATAAACAATCAAATCTTTCCTCTTTATAATATTAGTGTAGATATTATTATCATTTTATATTGCTGTCTTAAATTATAAATACCATCATTAGCAAAAATGTTCAATTAGCAGAACTTATCAAGCAATAATCCGATTATAGTCTAGCTTCATTCGTATTTTATTATTATAACATCCAGTTTCTTTATACAAAATAAAAATATTTCAATCGTCTAATATCTCTCTTCTCCGCCTTTATTTGTACAAATAAAGACTTCAGTGGGCAGTTGATAAGCCCAGTTAATAGGGTATTATGTAACTTATTGATAATTAGTAATCGAGCCGTTTTTAATAGGCGTGTTCCATTCTATAATTCCTGGTAAAGATACTGTGGGTGGATAATGAAAATATGTTTTTGTGTATATTTTAACGGGAATCATATTATTTGTTTATAAACTTATGTGATAATAAAATTTTAACCTCTCCCTATCTATATATCGAGATTCTAACATTTTGTTTTTCGATTAATCCAAGCTACATTTTTTCCCTTCTTTTCAAGATTTTTCTAACAGAATCAATAACGGTCAGCGCAATATGTACCTATGCTTGAATCTTCACCATTGGGTACATTACATATTTTTTATTAGGTAGATAAACAAGTGCAGAATTACAGAATATTTACAGCCAGTCACATGGGTGAAGTCAACCCTCTTTAGCAATGCTTTTGATGATTCTTTGGTCCAAAGTGCAAATGCACGTGGTGATGAACAGTGTAGCCGGATAGTCGCTTTTTACAAAGACGGATTTGGATGATATTATTCGTCGATGCTACTATGGACCAAGGGCTCAATACTGTAAGAAAAATTACTCTAACTCGAGGATGTTTCGTCGCAGCCCCGTGCGTTACTCTGTCGCTAACTACGCCAATACTACTGATCACGTGAGAGATAAGCTCTTCGAGGCCTCTGTGAAGCGGCTCGCCGACGAAGTTTGTATTAGCTGCATAAGGGGGCAGATCAAATTTATGATTCTAATCAATATTATTTATTACTCATCTCATCGCATATCATTTACCCAAAAATCCCTCTAAGCAATCAACCAAATAACTAATTAATTGATAGCACATAAAATTACGTAACATTGTACCAACTCAAAACTTGATTGAAGCACGTTCGAGCGTACAGCACACAAAACCAACCGCACTAAACAACCGAAACACGGTAAATGAATGAAATCCCTTGAGTATAATCTCAAACGAGTTGAGTGCAGGTTAACTCGCGTGGTCGATTAATTGAGCGCATAACATTCATGGCTACTGACATGGCTAATCAGTCTGTAATGCGATCGTCAGTTATATACCTGCCATGACGTTTATTGATTACTGCCAATACACCTAACTACCACTGCAGGTGTGCTAGTCTGGTCAGTGTGCTGGTCTGTGGACTTATTTTAAGTCGATCGATAGTGATACGTTGAAAGCAAAATACGTTTTATAATGAGAGTTGCAAGAATATTTTTCATTGAATGACTCCCCATCATATCAAATAAATGCGGATAAATATTTCATGTAATGAGAAATTCTGAAACATTTATTATGTATATGGATCTAATGAATTCCAGGTAAATTCGCAGTATCATACGTGGAGTATGCATTTAAGTTGAACATTATTAAACATTTCATGGAAAACTATAAGCGCCATCGTAACATTATCCACATAATTATAATTAAAATACAATTTGCATTCGATATCGGATCAATGACGGACATTGATTAAATTGACGCGTGCCACGTCCGTGAAGGTATGTGAGCTCAGATTTGATCGCTTCAATTAGCTACTAAATTAATATGATTCCTATATAATTAGAATACCATTTACCGTCTATCTCTGCGTACTTAACATTTTATAGTTAACATAATATTTTCAATATGCAACTTTTTACCTAGATATCATTGTCTTCGTTAAGTTTTAAGTGAAATAAAAATATTGGAATAAGATCTGATATAATATCTGAATAGTATAGCAATGGCAATGAATAGACCTTTATTAAGATGTTGACATTTTAATGCACTCGGCCATCCGATTCTAAATTAAGCATCAGGTTTCTCCAGCATCTAACACAGATATAGTCAAATCAATCAATGCACCGGATTTCAAAGTAAGTGGATAAAAACCTCTTTGAATACGAGCAAATTCCGTCAATTGTGAACATCAGAACTTCATCAATTCATCAGCAAGCATTCACGTAATTTTGTATTCTACGCAAAGATGAATGAATATAATCAGTCTACATTCACACAGTGTCCCCAAATGGGTCGATTTTGAACTCAATACACGCTCAAAGGGCGCAATAAAAAAATGGTCCTGTCGTATGTTTTTAATTAAACGCTTATTTTGAAGAGGGAATGATTCACACAATAGCTCATTGTGCGACAGTGCTATTGCATTATTGACGTTTTATGGTGTGAATGGGAGCTGTTCGTACGTTGGCGTGCTAAGGACTTTGTACTCTATGTTTATTATAGTAGGATTGTATTTTGATTAATCACGACATAATTTATTTAGAGTGATGATTTTCCATTGTATTGTAATGTAAGAGAATGCATTCAGCGTACAATAATGTATTAATAATTTAATCCAATGAAATATTTAATAAAATTACAATTAAATGTATATCTAGACCAAATCTCTTTGTATATCCAAATATTACTTATATACTAGCTGTCCCCCGCGGTATCATTCGCGTTCTCGAGGGATGTAACATTTTCCCGGCACAAAAAGTATCCTATGTTACTTCTAATACCTCTTAGAATATGTGTACAAAGTTTCATGATGATCGGCGAAGTAGATTTTGCGACAAAACGTAACTAACAAACTTACATTCACATTTATAATATTAGTTTGGATAAATATATTCAAGGGCTATTATTTATTTTAAAAACAACATATAAAACTATAGGTGGAATATTTTTAATTTTGATTCATTTGTCATTGGAAAAATTCTTTCCAAAATGTAAATGAGTATTGGAAATATGTACGCAAATTTATACGATTGATAGACACAAAAGCGTAACATTAATATTTCAAAAACAAAATATGGAATATTAAAATTTCAATTAAATAATTATATTTAATTAACTTAGTGATTCGGTTAATTATTGAACATATCCTACACAAAGCGTGCATTGTATATTTTTAAGCAGGTCCAATTATATTAATTATGTTCACATTGCGTGGGATTCTTTGAATCGAATGCATTGATTTATTACATTGTATTTTTATTAATCCACTAGCTGTCCCCCACGGTTTCACTCGCGGTCCCGAGGGATGTAATATTTTCCCGGCACAAAAAGTATCCTATGTTACTTCTAATACGTCCAAGAATATGTGTACAAAGTTTCATGATGATCGGTTAATTAATTTTCGCGTGGAAGAGTAACAAACAAACTAAAATTCACATTTATAACATTACTAGCTGTCCCCCGCGGCTTTACATTAGAGATATCACATTGTCCCGGGATAAAAAGTAGCCTATATGTTATTCCAGGATATGCTTTATCTATGTGCCAAGTTTCATCCATATCCGTTTAGTAGTTTTTACGTGAAAGAGTAACAAACATACTTACATACAAATCTTTCCTCTTTATAATATTAGTATAGAATATGAATATATTAGTAGGGATTACAGAATAAAATTGCTAATGTTACCATAGACCTACTTAAAAGGCTTCTTATACATACCGAATATAACATAATACATAATTGTTTTCTTTTCATACGTTACGGGCTTTATAGATATTAATGACGAGCCTGTTGGCTTGGTTATTAGAGACCCTGACTACCAAGTCGAAGGTCGTGGGTTCGATTCCAAACAAACATTTATGGGCATGGCTTTATACACGTAGTAGGATTCAGATAAACCTTATCACATTGCAGTACGGTACATTTTTCTGTGAAAATCGTAAAAGTCAATAAGCAACCATAGCCGGCCTCTAGTTTAATTGGCCAGGATGTTAATTTATGAGATGATATGACTGCTAACTAATTTCACAGTACTTTAGTATACTAATAAGTAGTATGGCTAAGACAGGTAGGTTATTATGGACGGGTATATTATTATGAGTAATGAAGTAACCACATTGTCTTATGACCACTTACACGCAACAAAAAACGTTTACGTTTACTTGGAAAATTTTAATATTTCATTCAAAATAGCTATCTTGTTGAAATATGAAGCCTATAACATATATTAAAGAATACAGAATAATGAATATTATTGATGAATATCAATTCCAAAAAAAAAGTCTCATTTAAATAAAAAGTATTTTGTGTTTTTAAACCAACCCCCTTATATATTAGATAGATATCCCCTTCTAAATACAAATCTTTTCCAAGTGAATGCAGGTGCGTGCGATAATTCCTTGTTCAATTTAACATGTAAGTATTTGCCAAGAATTTCCCCTTATGCACAAACTAATCGACGCATCAGTTACCCATGAATTGAGCTACCTAAGTAACTACTCAACGCTTAAGAGGCCAACCAAGCTCCAAGATTGGCGCACTAAGTTGAGCACCAAGCTCAGATTTCAAAGCTTCGCCCGCTTCGTGGGTTCTTACTAAGTGGATTAATTACGAGGATGATCTTCTATCTAAATTAGACTAACAGGCGTATTCCGTTACATGATCCCCCGTACCTAGCTACGCTTTGTGTTAAATTTGATATGGTTAATTGGTCACGTTAATAAAATAGATAATTGCTTACCACGTTCCATACGGTAGGGAATTTTCTGTATTTAAATCAATATGCAACTTCTCCGTTTGCTTACCTGTAACAAAACAAAAATTGTCATTAAGACGAACTCAGCTAAAAATTTTAATAAATAAATATACCAACATCATCATCGATCACTTATAGGATTCACGCACACATGATTGTGCAAACATCCGTGTAAAGTAAAACTAATTAAAACTAAACACGGTACAGGGGTAAACTTTTCAAGCCACCGCATCTAACATGAAAAAAGTTTCTATGGCAAGCTATTAAACCATGCAAACAAACAGACAGACAACAGCAGCTGGCCAAACACTCGAAAGCAGTCAGCTGTACTTTTTAATATTCTAAGCAAATATTGAACCGTCAGTGGAACATATTCGTGGTCAATTGGTCGGAAAAGCCCTAGGGGCCGGGACTTCAGAGACACAGTCACAGCTTCACGGGAGACCGATAGAAATCGGTAGCGTAAATTAAAAATTCTCACAAATATTTTCATGGTAATTAAGCAATACCGTTATTATTTGAATGTGCGTAAATTCAATAGGAAGTTTGAATACAAGTCTTATATGGCGCAAACTACTCTTGACTGTGGGATTACACACGTTTAATCAAAGTTCAATACTGGTTATTGCCTAGACTTACTGTGACTTGATAGGAATATACACAATGCGTGATTTTTCAAATCATTTTTAAGTGAGGCAATCTCATTTTAAATTTATAATGAGGTAACATATCATTACTTTGCACGTAATGTCTACATATTGGAATATACTATGTGCATGATTTGTGTAATTCACGGTTTGCTTCACTTAATAACATATTTAGACTGTGCCAAATTCTCATACAACTAATCCCATCGGAAAATCACAATACTAACACAATCTAAATTGACTACTAAATATTCAAAACCAATAGTCCGTACGAAACATACACGGGTAATTCGACAATGGCGGGCTAATTCAATTTGAATCACACACAATATTCTATTAATCGTGACGGACAGGTGTAATCAATCCGTATACGAGCTATTGCGGCCCATTGCGAGCTTGTTGCCGGTCGTATTGTCCTGCGAGCCTGCGTGTGATACATCTGACGGTGACAGGCTAGCCGCGGCCGCGCCACCGCCACGTTAAAGCTACGCCCGCGCCTCGCTTCGGCCACTTGTACGAATCTGATCTGTCAATTAGTCCCATTTAGTCCTCATTACATTATGATATTTCGACTCCAAATTACATGTGGAAGTGTCAGTATTGAGTAATTTAAGCTAGATACAGACAACCTTCGGAAAGATGAAATTAAATTAAATAAAGGTTCATTGCTTTATATTGGTGATAATTTGACAGCAATATTAAACTAGAATAATTGATTGGTCATACTTTAAAATCGAGTAATTATATTTAGGTATTAGTTGCTGTTAGCTATTGCTGTTGCTTTTTTATGTATTTGTTGATCCATAAGAGATAAATTAATTTTGAATAAAAAATATCAACTAACATCATGTGCCGGGAGCACAATCCATCGTAATAGCGCCTGCCTCAGCAGCAGCTGTCACAAACACCACTAATGAATAAATAAACCAAACAAACAGATAACAAGAGATGCCAATTAAACAATACACTAATTAATTCCAAACATTGGTGTAGTGGACTTAATTAGGGTAGGCAACATTATCAAACGAACACTATACACAGGTATACACGCTATACATAAACGCAATTGGTTGTATTTGATAACATTATTAATCTCGTTATTTAGGCATCGATATTGGACAGCGAACTCTAACATTCATGATGGGTACTAAAACAATAAAAGCCTTCAAGACAGCACATTAGAATGAAAGCATCATCGCGCCTGCCCCAAAGAAACATAAACTACTTTATGACAATCTCATAAAATAAGTCACACTAAGTAGACTGTAGCTTTTTTAATATCGAGAGGCGAGAGCCGGCCGCAGTGTCCCACGAAACATTTTCCATTAATAAAACGCGAAAAAGGAATATTACATATGAAAAAGACATATATCCGTATCGCCGGACCCGCCGCTATCTCCTCGGAAGGTAATAACTTCTTTACAAGTCCAAAGTCCGAGGGATTGAAAAGCAATTTCACCAGGACACCCCCGCCCTCGCGCGGGGCCGGACTCGACATATTTCTTTTTCGCCGCTACTGTAATTCGCCTTTGATTTAATCTCAAGAAACAAATCTTTGAATGTGAAAGTTTAGTGATAGGCATCAGTGGAACTAGTTTCGCTGATTGGATTCCATCCCCCGGCATATACGCGGAGCCCGATCGTTCCTACAATTTGAATTGGTCACTGCAGATACTCCGCTATTTGTCTGATTCTACTACAAGATTGCATTTCTTATTTTCTGAACCGAATTTTCGTCTCGCTGTGTTCTAGTATGATACGGGAACTTACCTACTTACGGCTTTTGCCTTTCAATCTTTGAAAGGACATACAATTATGATTAACCCCTCTCAAAGACTTTGGTTTTTGTTAACATGATACTTCATCGCTAACTTTCTCTTAATCTTTTAATAACAACTATAACTTGAGTCAACTTTCTTGCATTAAAATAAATGCCAATACTACAATTTATATTTATCTCAACAATTATTCAATAATAAATAACTTACAACCAAAGATAGAGAAACCGGCTCTGTTCTCTCACTATTATACGGCCTGTGGAAGCCAATTCTGCAACCAAATTCGGTAAATATTGTATTCGACCGTATTATGTATGGGTGAAAATCAGAATTTCCATTGAGGCAATAGTATTAGAGTTAACATTTATGTTATAAAACGTATCGGGTGTCAAGAGATCAATTTGTGATGTATCACTAAACAGGATAGCTGGCTGGAAGGTAACTTGAACTAGTTAGCTGGTGGGTGGCGACGCGTCTCGGCCCTATCGTCTTACCACCACCTTGTAGACTAAACCAAACCGCAAAATATACATTACAATAACCATGTAAATTAATGCAGCCTGTATTTTAAGACATATATATTGAACTTCTGAAATCACACACTATTACTCGTCGATAGCAATGTGTATTATGTTTGGGATAGAAATTGACGCGTTTCAATAAAATGGCAAAACAAAAAGTACTGCAAGAAACTAAGAGTGGTTAAAAGACAATAAAATAGAGTGAACGAACGTGCTACCTCATTTCTTTATAAGGAAGTGTCAGGTATAATTAACTCTAACTAGCTTTTAGCAATAACTAATGATAATACTTTCGTTGGAATCTTATAGCAATTTTCCTAATTGCCATTAAAGTCAACGGTCACTTCCTAGAAGGTGCATTTTACGTTACTTTTGCGCAACGGTTTTCTTTATCATCAGCTCAACAATCGACTTCTATGAAGAACCAATTTAAAAGCTATATCTTTAATTCACCTTAACATTGCATACGTTTACGTAATATAATAACGCAAATAAAATCTACGTAAAACCCGCTCAATTTGAGTGGAGACGGTTTTGCCCGACCGGTCCGGCCCGTCCGGCCGCAGATCGCTATCGGTTAAACTATTCTGAGCGCCTTATATATATAATCTAACTATTTGTGAGGGACAAACAACCCTTATTATGCTATTTCTTCTTTTACAAAACTTTTAAGAATTTATTACGATGATATATATATACCTATATAGACGATATATATTGACGGACCAGTTGGCTTGGTGGTTAGAGACCCTGACTGCCACGCCACTGGTCTTGGGTTCGATTCCCATCTAGAACTGAGATTTGCATGATCATTGGCATGAGCATGTCTGTTTGTTCTGTGTCTGGATGTAAATATATAAGTACCCATGTATTTAAAAAAAGTAGAATATCAGTTATTTCATTTTCATAGTTTTCTACTCTGCTTAGTTTGGGATCAGCCGGCTGTATGTAAAAAATGTTCCAGGATATTAATTTATTTATATAACAGCTAAAATATAAAGTATGCTCTATCAGGTCAACCTTTAGAAAATAAACTTAAAAATAACTTAAAGAAATATGTCGAGCAGGGAGAACACAATATGTCGATGCTCAAAAATATATTCAATTGGTTAAACAGAGGATGAAAATATCATGAAATGTGACGTCACTGCTGGATAAGTCTGGCTTGGTTACCACTCGAATATTGGGGTCGAAATTCATGAGACGTAATCACTAATAAAGCCTCATAAAGACGTCAATTCCATGACATCACCTATTGAATTCTAATTAATAACAGAAACTAATTCACTCTTCCAGGCAAATGATATGGAATTCAAATTAAAATCTTCATCATTTTATACAAGGGTGCCATTCTGTAAGGTAAAATGACACTAACTCGAGGATGTTTCGTCGCGACCTCCATGCTCTGTCTCTTTCGCTAACTGTGCAATCACCTGAGAGGAACGTTCGCGGAGGCCTCCGTGCGCCGGCTCGCCGACGAAGTTTGTATTAGCTGAATAAGGGGGCAGGTATATGTTTACGCTTTGTTATTTTAATTTCTTTGCAATATTTGAGTCAAATGCAATTCTTGTCAAATAAATATCAGAACGAGTGGAAAAAAAGTGATATATCATTATGGGATCTAGCCTTATATAGAATACTAGCTGTCTCCCCCGGTTACACCCGCGTTTATAGCTGTCATTCGCGCAAACATGTCCTGTGAATATACCAACTTTCAACAAGATCGGTCAAATCGTTCTTAAGTTATAAAAGACAAATTTAAGAATTGTGGAAATGGCGTCAGTTCGTCATAAAAAGAATTATCACAAAATTTGTAAAAAAATATATAAATAGACAGATCCTACAGACTTATATAGCTGTATAAATAAAATTATCGTTTGATTATCTTTTTTATATTTATTTATTATATTTTATTATTATTATTATTATTATATTTATTTCGTACCGACAGTGGACTAGTACTTGATAAGACCGAACGTTCAAAATTAAAAGAGATTTCTTTTTTAATTTGTAGTGTTTTAGAGTGTAACAGTATCTGTTCAATGATCAATGGTTTAATAAGTATACAGTACTGGACTGATCGTTCAATCTCTGCGTTGCGAGTAGTCTTAGTAGAGCAGTAGAACACAATATTGTATATAATACATCTAAAAATATAATTTTGTTAGGGACGCAAGGGAAGGGGCGCGAGGGCACGAGTCAGGGGCGCCGCTCACGCGTCCCGCAACCATTTTCTGCGCGAACGAAACTCTATATTGAATACAATTCTAATAGAAAATGCGTTCTACATTGTTCCCGTCGATAAATATTTTTGATTAATTATTGTGACGTATTATTAAATAATTATTTCATCAAGTATAGATATATCAGTATGTTATACTAGAACTAATTGAATTTCTGATAGAAATTTGTAACAATGGAACAATGGATAATTAATTATGCTACATATAAAGTTAATTATTGATGCAAATAATTTTTAAATTTACCTATATTATATAACTGTAGCAATTAAATGTCAAGCAATGCTCTATTCATACCAAGACAAACAATATTATGAAATATTACTTTACTTACATCAAAACTTGTTCAACATTTCTACATATAGTTTATAAATTATGAATAACTACAAAATGGTACCTACCGTCGCCGCGTCGTTCGATGTAGACAAAATAAGAAATAAAAAACGTTATTGATAAACTTTAACTTTAGTTATTAAGAAGATATTATTGAACTCATCTTGAGTCATAACACCATTCAAAACCCAAGATATTTTATTTAATAAGTGGCGTGAGCTTGCGGCCACTGTAGAGGGGCGAGCGAGCCGCGATCGGGCCATTTGCTACTGTTTTCAATTTGTCGGTCGCAACCATACATCAGTGGCGGCACGCAGCGGCAACAGAACAGCCCCAACTTTAATACACTTACGCTTGACATTTTTCCGCCCATTATGCATTCTGCTAAACCAATGCTTTCTGTAAATACTTACCGGGAAATTCGATATACAATTCTCCATTTCTCGGAAACGCTTGCTGTTGGTTATGGTCTGATAAATGTCGCTTTTACATTAATATCTAAAAGGTCAGTGATATAATTAGTACCTACTAGTAGAATATTCTGTTTGGAAAATATATTAAAGCCGGGTAACTTTCATCGTTGATTTTCTTCGATGGAAATTTTACGTAAAAGGATAAAATTAAATATCAACTTTATTCTTAATCAAAAATCAGCTTTATTATAGATATTAATTATAACCACCCACATAGATGCCAAATCCGTAAAATCGTATGTTTTTCAAAGTATAATATATACAGAAATGTCCTAGAGAACCAATTGATCATAAAATCCTTTTGAATATGTCATCGAAATAACAAAAAAAAACTTAATGCATTATTTAGTATAGAAATATAATTAATTATTCATTCATAAAATTTAAATGAGATAAAAAAAAATACCGATTCTATTTAAAACAAGAATTCGACTCAACGCGGGAGGATTAAAGCCACGTCAATTTGCAATAGAACTAAACTCCAGAGGAATCAACATGCAGCTCTCTCGTATCAATAATAAATTAGAGGTGCTTTTAGTCGAAGCAAGTTGTAGTTGGCTACGCTCAGCTTAGCGTTCTAATTGGGCACCGAGACCACCTCACGATATTTGACGAATGGTCCAAGCGTTGACAAACAACATTCGGTATTAGTGCTCTGATATTGCACAGAGGCTGCAAACATTATGCGAAAATCCTTTATCAGTGATTTGCCGGAGTTTGAGATCTCTAGTCTTTGAACGAGGACAAATTAGTCAGTCGCTATTTGTTTTGTATTTTAGTAAATCAACAGTTGAAAAGTATATTATGTACTTTTATCTGGTACATAAGAATCACTTCTTTAGTAAGCTGCCACAAACAACTGTCTTAAAAATGTGAGGTTAATTTACCCTTCATTACGCAAAATAATGTGCATATTGGAGTTTTCGTAAAATGTTCAGCAAACGAAAAGCTCATCAAACAAAATTGTACGGAATGCAAGTCGCCTAAGTGGATTCCAATTTTAATCTTCATAAATCTAGATTCATACCTCACATAGCTACGTATAAATGCAGATAGAGTGTCACAAACGATACCAAGTTACAAATACGACACCGGCTGCCATGTCCGCGAATGAGTGATCACCAACTCGCCTCTTGCTAGTGGACCCGACCCGTATTTGTGCTGTTATTAATTCCGCTAAATTGAAAGCCGATCCGAGCAGGCCAGCGCTCGAGTCCGGCGGCGATTTAGCCGACTTTAAATTGCACCGTATAACGCTTTGAAATTCAACCATGTAAATACCTATGTGAATTTGACACTGAGTTGCAGTCTTTTTTGTTTTATTAGCTGCGATACGTCGAATGGTATAGTCATTAATTTGAGTTTCATTAATTACATTGTCTTTTTTTGGGCATTCTGAGTTGACTTGCCTATTGAATAGGCTAAGTAAATTGTAAGTAAGCAATATTGAACTATGTTGAAAAATCATATATATCAAAGCTAGCTTCTTGTGCTTAGTCGGTGCTTAATAATTAATTTCCTGGGCAGTCTTAATCAGGTGGTAATCAAAACAACGTCGACAGGTAGGCTAAGTATCGCGCAGTAATTTCGAGGACTGTTGCCCGTGCGCGCCGCCCCACTGAGCGTTCAAATTGCCGTAGCTGGATGCCATTCCCGCACGTTCATTACCGTTGCCCCATGTTTGCTACTCCACGAATCAAGTACTGCCCACAGGCAGGGCCATTAGGAAATGAACTATTTCTATTGAAGAGCTGATGGCCGCGTTGCCGAATTATAAAACAGAACTTATTCACGAGTTCTATTAAAAACAATGTCTTATTAGTGCACTTATCTTGTTACAATTAAATGTTATTGATAATTGGCAAACAGGTATTTTCGAGTAAGTATTTTGAATTTATTAATTAAGAAAAATCCACAAATAACACTTTACTATTAAGATATGCTTAATAATAGATTACAAAGAATATGATGACCACACATTTAAAAATACCTTTATTATTAAGACGGTTTTTTTTATAAAAGTTTACCAATTTTAAAACTTAACCACAACTCGCAAGACAAAATAATTTTAAGGGTTCCGGTACTGGGACTGCAATAAACTGGACCTGCGGTCCCATTTGCTGCATCCTTTTAATTTAAATATTTTTCTTCTGGCGACTGGGATCACCCAAAAATTAATAGTACAATCTATTGTTCAAGCCAAATCACTACAGTCAAACGAAAATATGTTTAAAGTAAGTAATTAAAGTATTTGATTTAAAGATATTATTTACTTATCCTAGACATGAATTTATTCCATGCGCTTAGTAATAGATTAAACCAGCCGATTTTCGCGTAATTCAATCGTGCAGGTAAGTACAGTAATTCCGTCAATTTTAAATAGTAATCGAAGGGTGTTTTTATTTATGTTTATTTTTTTTATATACGAGTATGTTATATAAATAAATGATATTTTTGAATCAAAAAGTCTTTTTTCCTTTATTACTTACTAAACATTTTTTCCTTTGACTGTACGGTTTTTGGCTTTAACAATAGTTTTTTTTCATTTATTTATGGGTGGTCCCAGTCGCCGGAAGAAAAATATTTAAATTAAAAGGATCCGGCAAGTGGGACCGCGGGTCCAGTTTATTGCAGTCCCAGTCGCCGGAAGCCTCATAATTTTGTGATATTTAATCATTTCTTTTTATTTTAAGTTTTGCTGGCAAGAGTACATTAAAAAGAATATATTATCACTTGCTCTAAATTAATCTATATATATAAAAATGAATCCCTATTTCCCTTGGTCACGGCTTCACGCACGGACGCAATTATTTTTTTATTGTGTTCGTTATTGTCAGGAGAAGGTTCTTATGAAAGAAAAAAATCAGTAAATTGCATGGAAAATTAGAAAATGTAAGAAAAGATAACGACCATATTAACTTTTCTAAAGTAAGCTTACCGCTTTTGACAATATAAACTCTTAAAATGTAACCTCATGGTGTTTGACATAAATGTCAGTCGTTTGACAATATCGTTTGAAACAGAGACATGGATCGGCATTATATTAATAATATAATAATTTTATCATTACTTAGTAAACATTTGACAGTCGATTCAATCGGAAAATTGTATTTTAATGTACAGTGAGTTTTTTAATAAGTGTTTGTTCATCACGGTTAGTTCAGAGCGCCATCACGTCTATTACTAAATTACCTAAAAGTTTAATTGTCAAGGATAATAAACATATTCTCGGTATTTTATTTTTATTAATGATACCAATTTGAAATGAATATTCCTTGAAGACAGGACAACGTCTGCTGGGTCAGCTAGTACGATTATAAATGCATGTACAGTTTCATTAAAGCAAAAAGTCTTTCGATATTATCTAAATATCAAATCTAGTATCAAAATCTATTTACTATATAGTCGTTGAATTTCATCTTCAATCTGCAGAATAAAATATAAACTTATAACAAACTGTTAAAAAATGCAACAATAGATCCAGTTCAATGTTCATAGAGAACTCAGTCAAGTTATGCTCGATATTTATTTTTTAAAGCTTACTATCGGGCAAACAAAAAATTCAAATGGACACTTATGTCTTCAATAGAACTGAAACCCGGCGAGTTATCGATGATACTTACTCTTTCATCCCTATTAACGCGTATAAAACCCTTCTAAAAGGTCCAACTGTGTGAGTTCACGTATAATGGATTAACCATACGTTTGCATCATACAAATGAAAATATTAAAGGATATAATTTATATTCTGAACAAAATATTCACAAAGATCTATTAAATTATTACCAACGGATCTATACCAATGCGGCAAACATTATAGATTAGATTTGGATGCAATAGTAGGTAAAATTTCTAAAAATATTTTAAAATGTATATATTACTTTGAGAACTTTGTAAATACAAAAAGAAATATTTTCTTTTTTATCGTGTAAAATAGGCTAAGTATAGCCATTGACTTTCCCGAAAGGTGTTTATGACAAGGACCAAATAGTCATGTTGCTTCGAAAACATCTAGGTTAGATCATGTCAGCCCTATAGCGGTTGACATCCAAAGTGGTGGTAGCTTCAGTAACTCTGGCTTTCATAAGTGCATGTGGGGCTGATAAATTGCTTTGAATTTATCCTGGAAGTGAGTTCCATAACTTTACTGTTCGTACTAAAATTACAAAGCAATGCGTTCGATTAGTATTGATGGAAACTCGACGTCTGAGTGGAAATTCTCTCGGCGACTTGTGATTTTGTGTTTGGAAGAATGTACCATTTCTACTCCTGTAGAATAATAAATAAATATCCTAAGACATTTCCCACGCACAACTCCAGCGAAGAGTGGCTTTTTTAAGTGGAGTAGACGGAGTCAGTTTTAGGCTATGATGGCTTTTAACCGGGCGTTTTTTCTATATTCTGTTTACACGGTTGTAAACAGTATATAGAAAAAACGCCCGGTAAGTCCCCCCGGAAAATTTTATTATTATTATATTATTATATATAGCCCTTATTGAGCTAATACAACCTTCATCGCCGAGCTGCTTCAAGGAGGCCTCAGAGAGCTTATCTCTCACGTGATTAGTAGTATTAGCGTAGTTAGCGAATGAGACAGAGCACGGAGGCCGCGACGAAACATCCTCGAGTTAGTGTCATTTTGCTAACAGAATCAAGCCCTAGAACTTACGGAACCAAATTATAAGATGAAGCTTTTAATAACATTATTAAAACAAGGCCTAAACGCAAAGCCCCTTTAAAAAGTAATAAAAAGTGAGCAGTTACTTAATGTCATCATGTCGGAATTTGCATAAAATCTGGCGGGTGGGCCAACGGTTACAAAACTTTTGACTGTACTTTGAAAGTACTAAAAATCGAAATGAGGCTATAAATGAGGCGACCCTTATTAGGGAGACAGATTTTCGATGGACTTAATTTTACCTTTACAACGAAACTGCTTTTCTTGTACCAATATTTCTTTACAAATGAATTAGCTGTCTCCCGCGGTTTTGCCCGCGTTTATTGATATCATGTAAAGCCTATATCCATCTACGATAAATTCCGCGTCGAATATTATCACTCCCACTCGATATGTTTAGTAGTTTTGAGGTGATGATGCGTCAAAAGAACCCTATTTTTCTTATACAACTATATCTATATATATAAATATTAATGTTTGTCTGTATGTCCTTTATAGAATCGTAAACTATGCAATGGATTTTAATGCAGTTTTCAGCAATAGATAGACTAATTCAAGAGGCTGGTTTATAACCAGGATTGAAAGCGGACAAAGCCGCAGGGCGCAGCTAGTAGAAGATAAACTAAAAAAGATATTTTGTTCAAAAATTATAAATTATTAAAAAACATCTTGCTGTCATATCTCACAACATCCATTCTTTTCAAATGGAGTGTCGTAACTTTTTTCATTATCTGTGTGGAGACAAAAACTGAAGAGTGCAGCCGACAAACACTTGTAACTTGACATGCGATCAGGAGATCATTATTGGGCCCACGAATAAGGTACCGTTAATGAAAGATTTATATAGAACTCTCTTTTATACCCGCTTCTCTGAACCTTTTTTTTTAAACATCATCATGTATCTATATAACATTTTGATGAGGTCACGGTTATTGACTAATAGAATTAAAACCTTCTTACATTCGAAGCGGTAAAATATAAATATTTTTCTACACTAGCTACCACTTTGTTTTTTTTATTTATATCCCAAAAGAACATTACAATACTGGCCTAATATGAGAAATTTTGTTATTCGCTTTTATGGTTAACAATTATACTTGTAAAGATACATTTTCATTATTTTTTTTCGTTTTACCCCCAATCCCAATCGTTCGATTTCTAAATTAAAGTTATATGAAATAATCTAGAACATATTACAACTTAATTAATATCGATTCAACTGTTTATGCGCAATTGAATCACACAATCAAACATTAATAATTACAATATTTGTACCTACTTATGTCTCTTCCTCAAAGGAATTAATAATTGCTCTGAGGTATCGACCTCTGATGTAGGAAGGATGTAGGCAGTAGATAAACATCGGCATATCTACTTTTGTAACGAATAAGTCATTCCTCTTATAACTACAGTAGTTTTTTGTAAATATTATGTTTTATATTCCCTTAGTATTTATCTTTGTTTTGTAATAAAATATATTTCGATCATATGACTTAAAATTACATAAAAATAAAATAAAACAAAAACACTACGTCCATCGATAGCAAAATGATGGGCTACACCATTTTTGTAACAACAGACGCTGCAATCCCAAAATTCAAAATTCAAAACTTTTTTTTCCGTTTAGGCCCTCGGAGGGCACTTATGAAGGTCAAATTTAAAGTTACTGAAGCTACAACCGGTTCCCCTCTTCTTAAGGGTCTTAGGACGTTGTCTTTAAACAAATACCGACTGCCTGGAATTGTAAAAAAAAAATTATAGCGTAGGGGTGTACTTAGTAATAATTTTATTATTACATCCAATCTAATCTAAAGTTTTTCATCAATAAATAACTTTTCGTGACCGAAATTACCCAAATGCTTAGACTAAAACGGACGCAAAAAAAGCAATCATTGTATGTAACTAAGCACAATTTTAAAACTAAGTTGAAACTATATCTTCTTGACAATCAATCGTAACTTCTTTTTCTGGATTATTATGTAGCAATATTTTTTTATTAATTTTAGACAGCTAATATATTTAATGAAATTGAATTTTATTATTATATTATATTTAATTTACCATATTTATTTTATAATACGGTTACTATGCACCTACTCGTTTAAACTATACGTAAGGAATACGTTAAGGATTTATTGTTATAAATATATTAATATTAACTCGGCACCCATACTATAGCACTATTTATATATTTTTATGATTAATATTATAATATTTCTATAGGTACCGAGGAATGAATGTACATTTTTTTTTATCGTGACGCATATTCATAGGCGACGACAGAATATCAGCGTTGTGGGTGAAACCTCAACATTAGGCTGAGTCGTAGCCTTTTCTTCTCATGACACACAGATACAGAATCATTATTTGAATATATTGTATCCATCATTTTAATTTGTGTTTTTTGGGAGAAAATAAACTTATTATTATTATTTGAATACAGTATGACATTGTTATTTTTATAAAGTCCATATGTATGTATAATCAACTGCAAAATCGTTATCGTTAAAGCGTAAAGTTAAATAAAAGACAAACAATAATTTTATTTTTAATAACAAAAACACATTAACACACAAGAATAAAGTAGCTCTTTCAATGCCTACACATAATTAATAAGTAAAAGATAAGACAATCAAAACAAATTCTTATTAGAATAATAATGTAGGCAATAATTGTATCGAATTTTTATGGGCTCATAAGTTTATCAGTATAAACTATTAATAAGAAAACAAAGATACAAACACTCGTCATTAGCAGGGTTACGTACAGTCAGCAAAATTAATTAGTCACGAGATAATAATATTTAAAACCTTTAAAATTAATTGCGCAAAATATCGCTTCCGCAGTCAAATTGCCTTATCTAAAAAATTATTGCAAAATAAAAAACTAATATGTGAGCAGGTACTGTTTGAATAAAGAGTTCTTAGGCAGTTATGCAGTACTGAGGTGGTCAATTAGTTAGCTATAGGGTATGTATAATTAGTTTCAAATGCATACGATACCATTGACAAACTTTTTTTTTCATATTGTTTCACCTATAAAATATAATTTATTTTGTGACATGTCTTTCTCAATAGATTTTTATTTGTTGTGATAAAAAAAGAAACTTTAGGGCCAATTGGTAACTCACTTTCAGATAATGACGATTTCCACTTGACGTCAAGCAAGTATCTTCACAATTATCGATAACCTTCTGAGGGTCGCGACTTCCTATCGAGGCGTCTCACTGGGGCTTATGATACAAGGGGCTCTAAAGTATTCCTTTCATTGACAAAAAAACTTCCTTGAACTCATAAGAAATTGTATATCAACTAGTTTCCATAGAACAAGCAATTTATTTAATCCTTACGTAGAAAAATGTCCGAGAATAAATATTTAAAAACTAATAATTTTATTATTAATTTTATATTTACAAAAAACTAGGATGTACTTACATAGCATAATATTATAATATAAACATTTTTGTGTAATCCCATTTGGTAAATAAAGATTTTATTATTATTATTAGGTATTATCTACGATATTACGATAATATAGAGAATATAAATATGACAAAATATTGTAAAAGCGAAATTAAGTATAGTAATGTATATTTGGGATTCCCGTGTTAGAAAACATTCAAAACAACACTTTATGCGTGTGTACATGTCGTTGCTGTATGTATTGTGAGTTTCTGACGTGAATAAATCTAATTGAGCTAATGAAGGAGGAATTTCTTAATTAGTAGTGTTTCGAACCAGCCATAGGCACACGTAGTGTACCGAAACGGGTTAATTACGACCGATAACTCTTTAATTAACCTGCCTAATAACAGAGTATTTGCATTCGAGCCAATTAGGGAGCCGACGGGATCGATTGAAAATATTATTTAGTACTGTGCTGGCTATATTGTTGAATAGGTAATGCGTTCGAGTTTATACTAACTAGTTCCAAGTATCGGATATTTTTTTCCGTTAGTTTACTTCAGATAACGTACTAACGACGTGAAATCGTTTACATGGAAGGGAGAACGAGAAAGAGAATGAAAAATGAAGCCAATAGTAGCAAATGAAGCGGGACGAGTTAATATATGGCTTAAATAAAATGTATTAATAAAAACAAGGTCACTGCAATAAACAAGTTAATTATAACAATGACGCACCGAGCTTTGCGCACGTCAAAATCAATTAAATCTCTGAACTCTTAATTATTATGACAAGATAATTTATCGGCTAGGTACATGTTACATGAGGGCTGCTAATTATCTAAACCTTTATTAATATCACGTGACTTTACACAGTGTTGTGACTTGTTTATTGTGGTTATAATACCTAGAATTTGCCGCTCAGTTTTATTCGCAATCCAATATGTGTTAAATGAAATCATAAAAATCATTTTTTTATTTTTATTTAAACAGAATGTTATATATATTTGTAGAATATCCAAATCAAATACCGGTTCGATGCAATATTAATAAAAAAGGACTCAACAATATAAACAGTTATATAAAATTTCCTCGAAATATTTTCGGATAAAAATCATAGCTAGCCGACTCACTTCTCAATTTGCTAAATTTTTATTTATGTTCAATCCTTTATGAAATTGTAAACAATTTAAAGTGACCACTACATTAGTACAAACATTTAAGAATCAGTATTTTAATCATTAATAATTTATTTATTTACCAGACAACCACGTGTTAGTAACAGATACTTAATTAAAGAGTTTGTGTTATTATTTAAAATTAAAAATAATTGATATACTATTTAATTTAATTCTACCTAACTAGCTAACCTGAAGTGATTCAGTATTGGAGAATCAAATTTAGTAACTCGTGGATGTTGTTTCTAAATATCTACCGTATTACTTATCTTATTAAGTACATTATTAAATACTAGCTGCTAAAAGTTTCATGATGATCGGTGGAGTAGTTTTCGCGTGAAAGCGTAACAAACAAACATTTACATTTATAATATTAAGTAAGGATGTTATCTCGGGTAATTCTCAGAGCGTACGAAACAGCGTGCAAAGTATGTAATTGGCTGTTAATATCAGCCTTATTATAGACTATTAATTTGTTGGTAATTTAAGAATCTATTGAGTAGCGTACGACAATATAATTACTTTCATATGTGTACAAACAAAATGTACGTCAGCGAACGTCAATTGTCACGCCACCCGGGGTTATCTGTCCGTGTAGTGCCCATATTGTCACACAGGATGCCCTAATGAGGGAGACGAGGTTAACATGACTTTCTAATTGCACACACACTAAAGAACTATATTTGTTAGTGTGATGTTGAGTTCGATTTATTGTTTTTAATTTAGGCCAGTGTTCTTCACATTTTGCTGCGGGCAAAATCATTGAGTCTGTTACAATGATAACAGCAACAAAAATGAAATCACCACTAATTGAGGAAAGACATTGAAAAACAATTTCGTGGGCCTTACCATTATACATATAAAGCTTATATTTGACCATCAGAAAACTGCAAACATTTATTATATCTACAGTTCTGCTGGTAGACGATTTCAAGCTATTGATGTTCATCACATTTTGCTGCGGGCAATATCATTGAGTCTGTTACAACGATAACAGCAACTAAAATGAAATCGCCACATCGCTTCGGTATCGCCACTAGTTGAGGAAAGACATTGATAAACAATTTCGTGGGCCTTACCAATATAATAGGTTGGGGAAAAAGTTCCTTCGCATTTTTTAAGATAAATAAACTATATTAAAAATGTTTACATTACATTTAACTAAAGTATGTAACTTTATGATAACTTTTTGCCATCTTGTAGGTAGGGACATGATCCCATTGCTATAGAAATTTTGGGACTTCTGATCAAAATACTGCGTCAAGTGGTTTTGACAGTCTTCTCGATCTTAACCCTACACTGCCTAAAGCATTCTGAAGAGACCGAAACAGGTGGAAATCTGAAGGTGCAAGGTCAGGACTATACGGCGGATGCATTAATACCTCCCAGCCAAACTGTCTTAATTTTTGCTGAGTGGCTAAATATGTGTGAGGTCTAGCGTTATCATGATGAAAAACCACACCCCTTCTGTTTATTTATTTTTATTTAATTTATTTATTGAGAAACAAACAGCGACAATAATACATGTAGATATAATCACACCATATAACACAGAAGCCAATAACGTTTCTACATTCAGCTATGTACAACTTATTATATCCTAATACATACAAGTTACATACATACAGAGTTTAAATGATAGTTTACATATTGCTTATTAGATATTTAAAACAGTTAAACTTTTCATGAAATATATCCGCCTGTTGAAAACAGCTATTGTGTGTTTTACAAGTTCTGATTATGAATCTATTTTGAGCATAGTTCGACTTACAGAGCGGAATATGAAAAACTTTTGTTTTACGAGTTGAGAGATTAGGGCAGCAAAAATATATTTGATTTAATGAAAATGGCGAATCAACCATATTATTAATAATTTTATAAAGATAGCATTGATCCCTAGTTTCTCTACGTTTAACCAACGATTGTATTTCATTTGTATCATAGTTTTTAAATCTACATTGTATTCTTTTTTTAAATTTATTCTGTATCCGTTCAATCGAGTCAATACATTTAAGATACTGTGGATTCCAGACAGTAGAAGCATATTCTAATTGAGATCTAACGAAAGAGTTATATAATAAAATTAGTGTCTTGGTATCCTTAAAATCCATTCACTGTCTAAAAATAAATCCTAGTAAACTATATGCTTTTGCCGTTATTTTATTAATATGTTTGTTGAAAGATAATTGGCTATCAAGGATAATTCCCAGGTCCTTAACCTCTTCCACTTTTCGGAGCATTTTATTTAAAAGCGAATATTCAAAAAAATATAGGCGTGGTTTTCCTTGAGAATGTGATTGTGTGGCACTTATCAACATTAAGGATTAAATTATTAGCTAGACAATAATCACTTAGGCGGTTTAAATCATATTGTAATTTTTCACAATCTGTAATGTGTTTGATTTTTGTAAATATTTTAGTGTCATCTGCGTTGATCAATTCCGGCCGCTTTCTCTCAACTTCTTGCTTTAATCTCATCAGTTGTTCGCAGTAGAGTTCAGAATCGATGGTCCTGCCTGGTGGTAACAGCTCATAATGAATATACATATACATAGCGTTTATATTTGACCATCAGAAAACTGCAAACATATATTATGTCTTACTACAGTTCTGCTGGTAGACGATTTCACACTATCGATGACTTCACGTCTTTCTCCGAGATTTTCAGTGCCAATGTACTAAGCAATATTTTCTTTACATTACTGACGAGGGAAATACGAAACTTAACTTGATTTCCCTTTTTTAGCTGTAACGAACTTTCAATTACTTAACTTGATTATCAAGTTCTACTTAGTATCTATTTTTAGTAAGAAAATAACCTTTTTTTAAATATGCCGTTTTATTTTATTATTGTTACAATGTTGACAAATCCATCTAAGTCCAACTGGACTCCACTAAAAGAGTCCCGTTCCCCAAAAACGCTTAAACAACGAAAACATTCATAGATGATTATAAATAAATCGATAATGTTGTAGAACCTACACATGCAGAGAAGTACGTAACATAATGAGACCGTATAAGGAAACTGAACACCTACCGCAGCACAAGACCGCAGACGGCGACAGTCGCGGCCCTAATTAAATAAGTAACAAGAGGAAGCGGCACCGCCATCGCCACGCTGCTGAAAAACATGAGCCTCACTAACAACCTAATTACCGATGACCTTCGCCCGATAGGGTTACCTAGGGTAGGGTAAGAACACCATAAATGATATATATTTCTTTCCCAACAAAAATAACATCATCCCAAATTCAATAGATTTCACTGACGGGCACGTTATTGGAAACAAAATTGGATTTGGAAATTAAGCCGTTTCGGTGAGTGGAACACAGTTTTAATATTTTTTTTGTCAATTATGTTAGTATATGGTAGAGTACATTTTTGTCGATTTGATCTGTTAATTTGATTAGATTTTCAGGTCGGTAGATTAATTCGTTCACAGTGATATCGATTTATTTCCTGTCTACTGAATCATAAATTGAAATACCTTTACCTATACATAATGCATAGGTGTATAAAGATCTCGTAGTTAACGTTACAATTGACTTGTTAATATTATAAGCTTATTAAAATGCAGTGCCATATTTTTTTTGTGGACTACAAAACCAGAATGTAGGCGATGTTTTTTAGCAGCGATAACCCTAACATAGCGTCAACATCCGTTTCTCGAGCTAATTTGTTTGTAGTGCGGAGAAGAGAAGGCTTGCTGCAGCCAGACCAATTAGTGCGCTTGGTGACCCCGCACCCGTTGCGCCCGCGCCCTCGCCCTCGCCCGCGCCCGCGCCCACGCCCGCGCCCTCGCCCTCGCCCGCGTCCGCGTCCGCGCCCGCGCCGCAACGAGTGCCATGCCACTAATGACAACCCTGCCGCAACCATGCGACGGTCACATGTCTTTTTAATTATTTTTAATGAAACAAATAAAAAGCTTAATGGTTTTTATAAACTATAATTATAATTTTTTGTGACCTCGTTATTGAAGTTGTCGGATGAAATAAAACTACGAAGCACGAACCTAGATTAAAATAGTGAGCGCTGTGAAAAAAAATATGTCTTTTTTTCCTATTTACACTCCGGCTTTTCCGTGACTGGGTATAACATGTTAATGAAAGAATTTTAATAAAATCGTATACTAGCTTTGAGTCCGATTTTAATAGAAATCAAATCAGACCCAAAGCCTCACTACATGCGAATAAATTCAGTACAATGGTGCACTGTAGTGATGAAAAAGGAACAATATTCTGTTGGAATATTTCTTATTGTTTATCGAGATATTAAAGGAAATAAAGAAGAAGGTTATATAGGCTAGATAGGCTATGTCATCACGCTAAGACCAATAGGAGCGGGGCATCAATGAAAAATGTACCAAAAAGGGGAATAAAATATTCCTTTTGATAGCTTCCGTTGCGTAAATGATAAATATATTTTGGATCTGGCATAGCACATTGCCGTTAATAGTAATCATAAAAAATAAATTAAAGTTATTTATATAGTAGATCTATTATTTACAGTACCATTATTAAATCGCAAAAAGAAATTGCATAGTTTTATCAAAAAGGTTAAAACTAATTTCTATACGAAACAATTTCTGAATGCTCTATTCCATCTACATAATTAGATAGAAAATATTAATCTATACTTAATGATGTGAAATCTAATAACATTTGGAGGAGCGGTCAGCGTTCATAGCCGGATGGACCAATCAACGTTGATTAATTTAGTAACACCCTCGTTAGTTAAAGCCTGTTAATTAATTAGCCAAAGTTAATTAATGAAAATGCAGTATCATATTGTACTAAAATATTATTTTACCGTAGGTACTAATTAATTAAAATTATAATAATGTGTTTTGTTGTAGGTAATATAGTTTTTATTGTTTAGGACCTAATTTAGGTTTCAAAGTTTGATTATGGGGAAGTATCTTAAAGCTTTCCTCAATGATAGTTCACGTGATAGGATAATGTGACTAAATAGTATTTTCCTTCACTCTGTTACTAACTTTCCTTAAGGAAACTAACGCCACGTTGTATACAAATAAATACATTCAGACATGATTGCATGATCTTCTATTATATCTTCATCTACCCGCGTTCCTTAGAGATTTAAAACATCTGCGGGAGACAAAGTATAATTTTTGTCATCTATGTTGAAATATCATTCAAATCTATGTATGCGTGATTGATTTGACACCAGTCTTTCAGTTAACTTATACCTATTTTGCAATACATATGTACATTATATGAAGAATTAAATAACTATTCATGTAAAAATTCTAAATGAATATTTACTTACTCAGTTTACCTTCAGAACACTTTAAAATACGTGGACAGATCAATGCACATTTAAAAACAATAGTTATAAATAAATAAGGTATAGAATTACGAATTCAGCAAAAAATACTGTAGAAAATCATATTAAGTGGACAAGTGTGTATCATATGTTAAAAAAACATCGCACATTCCATTTCCCTTCTAATTTTATGTCAGCAGATCTGTCTATCTTCATTATAAACTGGTTGAAAAAAATCGCCATTTTATAGCGTTGTCATGGCAAAGTAACGCATCGGTAAAGTAGAGCATCGTTAATCCATTACATGAAGGTATAAATAAACATCCTTTACGCGTAAGATAAGCAATAAAATGTTGTCCATTAATTGTGTACGGTAATTATAAGAACAGAAGGAGCCAGTGTTTATAATTAAAACGAATGAAGCATTGCTACTCTCTGGTCTAGTGATGTAGCTCTAATGAGCAAGTTGCTAATTAGTGAATAAACAAGCCGGATACGGGAATTCTAATTGGCTTTTGGGACAACCATGTCGCGTGGAGCAAGGTAGCTGCCAGTTGTTTTTTATATAAAAAAAGTTTCTGTCTTGTTTTTAGAAGCCCGCTATACGATGAACCTTTGTAATAATAAAATGATTTTTATTCTTTGCTATCATTGCTAACAGTACGTTGTTATTTTGATTTTTAATTGCACTCAACTCCTTTTATGAAACATGGGTAATTACTGTAAAATGTATCCGAGTTTTACTCAATCGTTTATTACTTAGGCATTTATTTCTATGGTGATGTCATGTTAAAAGGATCTAATAATTTATGAAGATAACTTCGAATCTGTTTTATATATAGGCATAGACAAAATCGTTTGTGAATCGGTTTTTTTTATTGTTTTAGCTATGTCTATGGTCAAATTTTGACCAGTACGAATACATGTGCAAAATGATGAGGGAAGTATAATGAAACCAACTATTCGCTGGTTATTAGAACAAACCTTATAAAAGATCTCCGATCGTCGAACACTCAACCCTTTTTGTAACTAAGTCTTAGCCCACTCAACTTAGGGTTGTGCTTACACATTTTGGTAGATCAAGTTTTGCAATTTACATTTCATATTTTTTCCGTGTATTTAGAGTAAATTATTAACATCTTGTTTTAATGACGTTGTTTTATAAAATCGATATATTTGAAATATGGTTGAGCCAACGGTATATTTCTGCGGTTACGAATGCAAAGTAACATATAATAATTAGCTTATAAAAATCTAAGCAATTAGTAGCCTTAACAAATATATATTTTTTTTCATTTAAAATAAATTTTATCAAGAACAAAAAATAATTCGTAATCAGAATATTATTTTACGATATCATAAATATTTAGTTTGCATGTGATAAATAAATGTAATTATCAATTTACAAGAAAAAAACATTCAAACTAAAACTTAATTAATTATTTAATTAAAACTTGAAATTATCATAATCATTTTGCATAAGTAAAAGGTTCGTTAACATAATTGTGAGTCTACAAGTAATTTAAAAACAAATATTAAATGATAAAAAAGTTTTTAAAAAATCATTAGCGCTAATTGTGAGCACCATAAACACCGGAAACCTTATCTATGGTTATCCGTCACAAAAATAATGACAACCGTGCTATCTCAACTTAATGTGACCAAGTAGGCGGTAACATTACATTACTTACATATATTGTTATTATTGATAATGCATTAAAAGCTGGATTTTATTTTATTCTCGTATATTGTTAAAGTATAAAGATAAACAATACAAAAGGCATGTATGCTGTCCAACTTAAATTAAATCACGCTTTCGCGGAGTTTTATACGTTAATAAGTTTTTAATGAAAGGTTTTAATATTTTTTATGGCAATCATTTGTACTTTTAATAATGTATAAATAATTAATTTCTTCCTATAAAATGTATTTTTATAAAGTATTATAGTATTGTCCGAAAAGTCTATTTGATCGAAACTTCTTATAATAAAGAGTTAATGTTATAAAACATACCAATGCTTGATTAAGTTCTTTAAACGGCATTCAAATTGTAATTATTAAAAAACAATAGTCACTACGTGCCCCACGTTTAATAGTTTTTCAAACAGTGTACTGGTCCGATGTAGAGATCATTAAGCGACTCTTCAAACCTGTCGCCGCATTACACTAATTGACGCAATTAGAGGGATTGCCGAACGGAAATAAAAGACGGCTCACCTTCATGAAACGCCGGCCCAGCCAATTAGCCTAGCAACTCGTAATTAGCCTCTTCGAAACACTCTAACGGGCGATAAGTTCTCTTCACACAATTGAAAAAAAATCACAACACCAAAAAATCTGTTCATAACCATGCGTTCGGCAAGATAGTTTTTAATTCACCGCACTGAAAAGTTTATTCGCGATCGCGTGCTTTACGGGAGCGACTGTTGTAGGCCGTAGAGACGTGCACTCGCTACGACCGCCGGTAAGCGAATGAGCGGCTCGTAGCGGGAGGAGACCGCCACACACAACGACAGCCTAGGCGGGGTGTGTTGTGTTACCCTTCCCTTGCCTACGAAAGCTCTGCATTCGGTAACTTTTCCCGTGAAGCCAGTGTTTCACTTACGCCGTTTTAATTTGGAGAGACGCTTAACTCTGTAAGTGGACAGATTTTGTGCGGTATTGCATTTAGGCCTAAATAAAAACGATACTGAATCAAATTATTATCGGACCATTGCACTTTAACTATTTTATTTACATTGACCGTTATGTTTAAATCATACCGTAGTTTATAAAATAAATATTACTTTTGCCATAAAATATTCAAAAGGTTAATAGCTTTTTATTTTCAATTAGCTTTAAAAAAACGAATATAGGCTTAAAATAAAATATACCAACTAGATATTTCTAAAACACATTTTTTTTATAAAAATTAACAGGTTACCAAAAATTATATTCAAGTATATTTTATTTAAATTTATATTTGGCATGCAACAAGGTGAATCTGAAAGGGGAAACTGAATGTGTTCTTATGTATGCATGTAGAGGCTACTGTTATTGATTTGAAAAGAATAAAGTGAAATAAATTAAAATCGTATTCACCGTTTTAAACGTAAAGAAGAAAGAATCGCATGTAGTCTTTGCAAATAAATTGATAACGAATGCATAAGGCCGGCCATTCATCATTGATAAAACTAGTTGGCGACACCTCATTCATTGCATTGTGCTGGCCCACCGCCGTCTTCAAAGGGGAACATCCCTATAATATTTCCAAGCTCATGTTTCAAAGCTGAATTGAATGCAGTTTTTATAAGCGGCTTGTCCCACGCAAATCTCGTATATATAGTTGAGATTTTTAATATTGATTTAATGAATTCATCACAAAACATAATTATTAATCGCTACATCATAATTAGAGTCTTGTTATGAATAATTTCATAAAAATTAGTCTAAAATCAGTTTTAATAACTCTGTTGATTTCAAAAATAAAACCTGACGCTTTATTTTATTATTCAAGTTAAAAATAGGATTAATCAAATTGAACTTCAAATTGTGATTAAAACAACATCTATTTGATTCAACTAATATCACTGATATGAATACAATGATTTTGAAATACATATTTTCTTATTTAAACCGTTTATTACGAATATATTGTTAAAATAACGTATAAGAAATGAGGAATAAATCCATATGTTATGAATAAAAGTATATTAAAATACATATGTTAATTACAGAACGTAAGTATTGTTTAAAAAAAGTAAGTAATAAGTAATAACACCATATGTTATGCGTAAATCTATATTAAAATACATGTTTTGTTACTTAAACTTTTATTATCGAACGCTTCGATTAAATAACGTTAGAAATGAGTAATAACGCCTTATGAATATAATTCTACTAACAAAAGGAAAGCGAAAAATATCAAGTAGACTACTTTACTTTCCTGCCTTGTTATCTTTAATGGTGGCACTACTGTATTGAATCAATTAAGCCAACGTAAAAGGGGTGCAATAAAGCATGATTTATGATGGCGACCATAATAGTTTTTAATTATAATTTCAAGAGGGTACATAATACGAGGAACTGGTATAATAAAATTTCATTGGACTCAGTACAAGAAACAGGTATTAAGATGAATATAAAAATTATTCGAGACTTTTTGTTAGTGTAAAGTAAATGTCGATTATTTATACTTTCTTCGATCGAAGTTGTCGCACGTAGAGTATGTTTTTGGTAGTGAATGCATTTATTGGTTTTAGTTTTTTGCTTTATTGCTCTCCACTCAGCTCTACAATCAGCCCCCTTATTCAGCTAATACAAACTTCATCAGCGATCCGCTTCACGGAGGCCTCGGAGAGCTTACCTCTCACGTGATTACGTAGTATTAGCGTAGTAAGCGGCAGAGACAGAGCATAGAGGCCGCGACGGGACATCCTCGAGTCAGTGTCATATTCCGTACAGAATCGAGCCCCTGATTGGACATTTTTATGCTTTTTGAAGTAAATATGTAAGCTATAAGTAAGTATATTTATATATTTTCTTTTTAACTATGTGAGACCAGAGTATCTCATCCTTACAGTCCAGTAGTATTCTATTAATATTATAAAAGTGAAAATTTGGATTAATATATAAATGTTTGTTACTCTTTCACCCAAAAAACTACTGAACTGATTTTGTCATAGCTTGGCTCATAGATATTTTATAATTTGGATTAACACATAGAATACTTTTTATCCCGGGAAAATGTTACTTCGACCGGGGAGTCGAGTGAAACCGCAGGAGCTAGTAGTTTATAAATCGTTATCATCATTAACATATAATACTTAGTTCATAGTTTTTCATTTATTATTTTTATAGCTCGTTAGTCCGTCAGTCGTAAACGTCATGTTGTTACAAAATTAATCTTAATTATAACATAATACTTATTACATCATAAATTATAATTGACGGCGTTAGGCCATCTATAGATAAAATAGAGACATAAACTATGCAATGTTTGACATAAAATGGCTATTTTTAATTAACCTTTTTTTATAACAAATAATACGAAGAATTAAAATAATATTATGACTTTATTTATACGTCCGGGGTCAGTGTTTCCCGACAGCTTTAACCTGGATTTATTCAAGGCCAGAGTGAATAGGCATTTTCTGGGTAAGCGTGCTACCTCCTCGGCCTCGTCATAACTCCTTCTGGGGTCAGTCAAAGGCCAAACGCAAGCCCATTCCTAATAAAAAAAAAAAAAAAAAAAAAAAAAAAAAACATAATACTACCTAGTTACGTAAAGTTACGCGCTGTGCATTTGACTGATTTACAAATTATTTAAATATAAACTATACTGTATAAAATACTTACTATCTAACTAGAAGACTATAATAGATTCTTACAAATGATCCCGAGCGTGGTAGTAGCGTTTGTAAGCTATTCTGTTAATCATTAAATACTTAATCCCTTCTAATATTATAAATGTGAATGTAAGTTTGTTGTGCTTAGCCGATCATCATGAAACTTTGTACACATATTCTTGGAGGTATTAGAAGTAACACAGGATTTTTGTGCCGGGAAAATGTTACATCCCACGGGAACGCGGGTGAAACCGCGGGGGACAGGTATTAAGAAATATTATAAATGTGAAAGTTTGCAAAGGTTAATGTTTGTTTCTCAATCATCAAGAACGACTGAACCTATCTAGATGAAATTTAGCACAGAGATAAACTGTAGTCTGGAATAACACATAGGTTTCTTTTTATCTCGGGAAAATGTTACATTCCTCGGAAAAGCGGATGAAACCGCGAAGCAAAGCTGGAAGTTCATGGACATACAATTTTATTTACTTAGGTAATTTATTATGCCTATATATCCGCAAAACTATGCATTAGATTTAATGCAGTTTTCATCATCGTAGACATTCTTTTTTTTTTATGAATAGGATACATTCATATGATAATAAAAGTTCCCCGCACTAGCTGGCGGGGCTGGTCGCTAGTATATAAAATAGCTGTCCCCCGCGGTTTTACCCGCGTTCCCGAGGGATATCACATTTTACCGGAATAAAAAGTAGCCTATATCTTATTCCAGGATATGCTCTATCTATGTGCCAAGTTTCATCCATATCCGTTTAGTAGTTTTTGCGTGAAAGAGCAACAAACATACTTACATATAAATCTTTCCTCTTTATAATAGTATAGATAATTATAATGTCTAAATGAAGACATTCATATAGAGTTCACGAACGTTAAGAAATCCATAAAGAAATATACTTACTATTCATTGATTGTATTTACTTTATATTATATCAGTATAATTTATCACTTTGAACTTATATTAGAATTTATGGACGTGTACATCGTAACATAAGTCAATTAAATCTTGTTGCTGTCAAACTAGCAAGTCTTATAACATGAGACTAGTCTGTTGATACAAAATTCATCGATAAATCAAACGAACATCACTAGAGTACTCACGATGCTGCAGCAAACTGAGTGATTTTAATAACGTAACTACGTGTGTTGATTTGAATTAATGAATTTCTGGAATGTTTAGTTACAAAAGAGGGGGTTTGACAAATCTCTGAAGTTTAAAATCTATATATAAATTGAAGTCGTTAGTTACATCATTTATGACTCAAGAACAGCACAGATCAACGCTCTTTGATTTGTATGATTTATCTCCATCCCGAATAGAATAATTCATAAAAATAAAAAAGCTCCAAATTGTTTTTTGACAAATATTAGTTTTCTCCAATATTCTTCGTTGTCAACGCTATCTCTTTGAAAACGGAAACTTCAATCTTCAGATACACGGGTGAAACTGCGGGTCACAGTTAGTATGTAATATAAAAGATAAAAGGTTTTGTTCATATCCCTCATGTTGAAAAACAGCTCTTTCAAGTGTGCTACTAAATTCGTGTTACTCACTCCTTGAGCGTGTCTACTGATATCGACGCCCTATACATGCGTATAATTTATTGTCAAGTAACCCGAGTCATAAACGCTCACAAATCAACGTAATGTAAAACGTTTTCAGCGACATTTTGTTTGAACCTCATTAGGAAGCACCGTTCTACCAATCTTAGAAGGGTAACTATATTAAAACCTTTGATATATGTATCTTCAAAATAAAAAAAAAAGAACTGATTGAAAAAATCCCTATTACAAATTTGATCTTATAAAAGCCGTAATTCTTTCAGTATGTAGATATTCGAACCCCTTTACTTGGTTTAATTGAATAGCTAATAATTTCCATTTCTTCTAGTGTACAAACAGAACCGGTTTCTATTTTACTGCGCTCTATTATTTAATATTATTTCGAACACTCGCTTCTTTATTGAGTTTAAGACCTTGCAGTATTAATAAAAGGATTACTTACTGATGAATGGAAGTATAAAGAAGGCAGTTCTTTGTGATCAGTGTATACATGTCATTTATGATTCAGCGATTTACGTATTTCATTAAAAGTAGTCTGGGATGATACAAAAAGATTCTTTTTTATACCACATGGGCCGACAAACAAGTAGACGGTCCACCGTGGACATTTGCAACACCAAGGGTCGCCAATGCGTTATCGTCCCTGAGACGTGAAGTTATTTAAGTCTCATGTGCCTGTAATTTAACCAGCCCCCTTACCTTTCTAATAAAACAATAATACAAGTGCACTACTGCTTTATGACGGATATGGGTAAGGTAGTAATTCCCCGCACGAACTCTGCACTAAGAGCTCTACTATTCTATAAAAAATCGGTGGACTTTATGTTTTTGATTACTGTATTCTGAAAATGTAAGAATTAAAAATTCTATTCTATTTACGTACTGACGTTTAAAAAGAATACTTTATATCGTAACAAAAATATATTGAGTTTCATAAACAACATAGTTAAATTAAACGCTTAAAAAACAGCAAACAGTTCATTGTGTAAAATTAAATTTATCACCTCTAAAGCTCAGGCGGCTTATACAAAAAACCACGAAAAGAAATCGCCTCAGCGTTTCCGAGTCGGCTTTCATTGAATTCGACTTAACCAATTAATCACTCTTATCAGGTTGTTTCCTTCGAGATTTTAGACGGAGGGATCGACGGCTGACCATTGAGTCGTTGTTGGGGGGTAAACGGGACCATTGTGAGCCATTTTTGGGGCATTGTTGTTACCCATTGTGCTGTGAACTGATGACGCCTTCGACCGCTCTGTGTAATCTGACGATTAGTCTTCGGCAACGTTTAGATCGCAAGTGGCGGACTTGACGGGTGTGACTATGACGATTCGAAAAGTTGATGAAGCTTGCTATTCGCCTATTAGTCTGTTTCAACTTCAATCAAATTAAATGCAAGGAGCAGATTCTCATTACGTCTGCATATATATTTTTACTGTCACGAATATCGGATCTATTTAAAATATATATATATTTATAAATATTTCGGTCCATTATTTATTTTACACTTACATTCTTAAGGCTCTCTGATTCGAACTAAGCAGAGCCTTGACATATTAAACGCCACATTTACGAGTTCCAGTAAAATGATAATTCTAACGACTTCACGATGACTCCCTCATCCCTCCCAACGTTAATTCACCTCCCGCCGCTTAGTAAGACCCAGCAAAGAAAACAACAAAACTGGAATTTGCATAAATTAAACGAAGGCACCTTTTGCCAGTTTACAAAGTGTGCTAATGACGGCTTAAGGCTCTCACGCGAACCGATTCGGTATCACGTGACGCGCCTGCGACTTAGACTTAACCCTGATTGTTATATTTAAATAATCTTTCTTAACAATTATTGCTGTTAAGGGCATTCTTATCTTGATGCCGGTTCACGCATTTTTTTATAACAAGCATTTATCATAAAGATTTCGTGTACTTTCCAATTCCGGTATTAGAATAAATACAACGGTAGTTACAGTTATTTGAATTTATTACAGCTGTTGTGAGTTACTAAAAAAACGTACCTATACAGTATATTTTTCACAAAAAGGAGCATTATACTGCATTAATACATTTACTTAAAAAAAATTATAATCCAAGTATTTAACCAGAAACCGTTGCACACTTCCTTAATACCCAAATGATGGTATGTAAAACAGTCCACCCCCGAGAAGCAACTGCGATACTTATTTGAATTTTGTTTACTTGAACTGTTTAATAACCGCCTTCCGGAGAATTAAACTGATATTAATTCGCAAATAATTTTGAAGTGTTTTTATAAAGAAGGAGGTTTTATCATTAGTAAATTTTTACACGTAGTGTGGATAGTTTTAGGATTCCATATATAAATAGTAAAAAAAATAACTGTTATGCTGTTTAGAAAAACAAATATTTAAGAAAAAAAAATTCATTAGTTACGTATTGGATAGTATATTGGATATAGGGGGTCTAAATCTGATATTAGAATTATTACGGTAAGTAGATACTTGCTTAAGTTTCTTGCACAATAATCCGTTTTTTGTTGTTATACGAATCAAATCCAATAAAATGGCAAAAAATGTACTGCCTAAAATAATATTATTATTAGACCAAAGCTATTTTTAGATTTTAATGATTTGCTTCGTATAGTCATTATATTACAAAATTATATTCGTATTTAAATTAGCAAAAAAGCTTGATAACCATAACGTAAAACAAAAAATATGAAAATTGTAAAATGTAGGTCAGACATAATTATCAGTTAACCTTAAATTGATAAAACGATGCAATTAAGTGTAAAATCAATTCCAATTTAGTATTGCGGTAGTTATATAAAAAATGCATCAGCAATTCAATAGTGCGCAGGCGCAAGAACCGTGAACCCATTGTACCAGTCGCCTATGGCATGCCACAGTCGAATGAGCAATCATAACTTGAGATTTTGTAATGAACCTTTTTTTGTTTCTAAACCCAAAAAACATCAATTGATTTATCCATTAATCAGTTAATTTGGTACAAAGCGGTTTTTTTTTTTTAATACAGAAGTGACTATTGTTAACTGGAACAAGAAATACCTACCTACTATATTGAAAAGTGAAATCACTGACTCAATGAAACAAGAAGTGGCAAAAAGTGGCTATATGATAAACACGTATTTTAAGCAGAAAACACTTCACCCAAAACCTTGCCTCTTGACGCAAGACGACATCACCGATCAGTATGAAATTTGTGACTCATATAGCCTATAGGACGGAGAAGGCAAAGGGATAATATTAGCTTCCTCACAAACACAGGTAAAACAGCGGGCCGGAAGCTAGCTAAGAATAATTTTATTATAAGAATTTCTTTAGACAACCTTAGACATACCTAATTTAGATCAACTCTCAACGCACAATTAGCAAATAATTACACGGTACAGTAATTTTAAAATGACCTCTTGAAGCTCACTAAAGAAAATTACCTATTTCAGTTGGTTTCATTTCAATAATAGAAAAATGCGTAAGTTATTGCTTTGTTATAAAAACTAAGTAACCTATATAACTGTTCATGTATAACGATTCAGAAACTAGAGGTTTCCATGGTATGGCAATTATTAATTTAAATTATAGTCAAAGGAAATCTTTATTAACTAATATGTCGTCAAGGTGCCTAAAAGCAACTTATTTAAACTTCAGAACATGCTACCTACATTTCCTGAGATCTACTATTATAGATAGAAGTACCTACTACTTACTACAAATGCTTACTATAAAAATCTCATCAGGGTTTCGCCTAATAAGCGAGAGAAGCAATTCTAACAGATTAGTATGCCGGCTTTATTATTATTTTTTTTACGTTTACAGATTTACACTACCGAAGGTTGATTAGGTGACTGCATTGAGATGGCATCCAAAATTGTCACATATTAATAACTGTGTCTATAATATATATTTCTTTTATTATCTAATGAGTATGAATCCATTTATTGCACTAGTAACGAGGTTTCAAAATATGTCCTTAAAATTCCAACCTAAATTTAAAAATCTAATAATATTAATCTTGCTCTTCAGAATAAGTCTACAAAATAACAGTAGAGATTTAAAATAGTAGGTATAAGTATGAAAATAATTTAAGATTATGTTATTCTATACAAGCTCTCACCCGTGGTTTCACCCGCGTTCCCGAAGGTAACTGTAATATTTTCCCAGCATAAAAAATATCCTTTTTTACTTCTCATATCTCCAAGAACATGTGTAGTAAGTTTCATGATGATCGGTTAAGTAGTTTTCGCGTAAAAGCGTAACAAACAAACTTACATTTACATTTATAATATTAGTAGGGATATACGAGTATGTCTCTGTTTAGGACACTACCAGTAGTATTTGAAACACAAAACAATGTTGAGTGCAGTCTGGTCAGAAACTGTGTAGAAACCTTGAAAAAATGATAAATCAATATTTCTTTATACGAACGTGAAGGCTACTGCATATCGCTGAAGGGTGTATCTAGTACAACACTAATACTTAATACATACCTAGTATTAAACTAATAACTATTTAGTAACGCTTACATTTTATTTTTAGAGTAGTAGAGCTCTTAGTGCAGAGTTCGTCCGGGGAAGTACTACCACCTTACCCTTTTCTGCCGTGAAGCAGTAGTGGACTTGTATTGCTGTGTTTTGGTTAGAAAGGTAAGGGGGCCGGTGAAATTACAGGCACATGAGACATAACAACTTCACGTCTCATGGCCGACAACGCATTGGCGATACCCCAATTGGTACAAATGTCCATGGGCGGCGGTGACCACTTACCATCAGGTGGACCGTCTGCTTGTTTGTCGGCCCAAGTGGTATAAAAAAAATAAATCAAATTTTTGGGCACCTTGTATGTACCTAGTTCAATTTCATGGGAGGGCAAGATTGAATTTACAAGAACTCTGGCACGTTGTGTTCAAACTTGTGTTGGTTTACAAGGTCATTTATGATTTCTAAACCGAATGAAATATGGTAACGTGACGAGCCCTTCACGTTTTCATAATACACCAGTTTCAGCTGTAAGTAGCAAATGTTTTTATTAATCAACGATTTAATTCAAACTTATCAGAAATCGCAATGTTTGTGATATGCGATATCATATAACACATTCACATAATGTGAATTATGTAAATATATATTTTACTAGCCGTCCCCCGCGGATTCACCCGCGTGTATCGATATCATATATAGCCTATAACCATCTACGTCATTCCTCGTCGAATGGTAGCAGTCCCATCCCGATGTGTTCAGTACTTTTGAGGTGATGGTGTGTCAAAGATTTGCTTATAAAAAAGTAGTATATGTAGTATATCAGATATCTGCTTTTCATAGTACAAGGTCTGCTTAATTTAGGATCAGATGGCCGTGGGTAAAGAATGTACCGAGATATGTATTTATTTGTCTCAATTTGTTTAAGTAAAATCTGTTTTCTATGGCTATGTTATCTCGTATGTATGTACGTACGCAGTGCGTATTGCGTTTCATATTCAACTCGTCGAAACTTTATCCGATTTTTATACATCTCGTATAGGAAGTAATACATAACATTTGCCATTTAAACACATATCTGTCTCCTCGTTTTGAGTTTATAATAAATAGCTGTTCCCCGGGGTATTACCCGCGTTCCCGAGGGATATCACATTTTCACAGATAAAAAGTAGCCTATATGTTATTCCAGGATATGCTCTATCTATATGCCAAGTTTCATCCATATCCGTTTCGTAGTTTTTGCGTGAAACAGTAACAAACATACAAATCTTTCCTCTTTATAATATTAGTATAGATATAGATTACTTTACCAAGAATAAGTATTCTCAAAGAGACAACCGGAAACCTATTTTATTCCAACGCAACATAAAGAACACAAAACTTAAAAATTCGTGCAAATCAAATCGATGTTACCAAACGTGACAAATTGCAACATTATATACGGGGATTTAAATAATGAGATCAGTTGTCCCCACGTTTTAACCGTGGTGCCATGGGAAATGTAAACATTGGGGAAGATGGGATATTATGGGTATGGTAAATCCGCAAATTAGTCAACTTATCAAAAAAATACGATCCCCTGGCTACTTATTCAACATTTAACCAATACCAAAATTTTACAATCCGTGACTGTTCTAATACAAAGTTTTCTATTCCTACTAAATACTACTAATGTGGTAATTATTCCTATTTTGTTAATGCTTCACTAGTTATATGATCAATGAACGCGTTCCAGTTTCACTCAATAGGTTAAATGAACGTAGAATCAAATACAACGTAAAGCATAAAAAAAATAACAAATGAAGTTGGCTAACCCTCCCGCAGCCGCTGCCCAATCGTCCATTCAGCACGCGGCGTGGCCATAAAATTAAATAAATCCGTTATTTTTCAGGCTGAGAAATGTACGGTCGGTGGAGAGCCGCCGGTCAATCGGACTGCGCGATAACGGCCCACATTTGTAAAGATTTTGCCGGCCCACGCCGCCCAAGACTATTCGACGCAGTAGTGGCCATACGTTTACATAGAGCTATGAATGTTCATAGAGAAGACTAGTTATAGCAATTTGGTTATTGGGGTTTTAATTAGTACGTATAAACGTACTACATACAGACAAGATATTTTAAATATTGTTTTTATTTTACAAAAGACATTGGACTTCGACGAATTATATTCATACATATTTTTACAATATAGTCATTTTTATTGTTTGTTGTATTGAACCTATAGTTAGCCATATAAATAAAAATAGCTGACATACCTACATTTAAGCAAAATTTTACTCAGCTATAAAGTTTTTATGCAAATAGGTACACAGAATACTAAATGACTTTTTCTAATATTAACATCTACTTATATAGGATAAAAGTGGGAGAGACGCCATGTGAGAGGAGACGCCATAGCTTTGGTAATTCAGTGAGTGAGAAAGATATAGTTATATTTCTCACTATTTTTAATTAACAAGGTAACTAATACGCAAGGTAAGATTTGGTTTTATCGTATTATTTTGTTTATTATTTACTTATTTTAATTAGATTTCGCCATGTAACTAAATTCCTTTCGTATTTTAAATCTACATGGCATCTCTCCCATAAAATGAAAACTTTTGCAAAAGTTAATGTGTAGGATATTTTCTTTCTTACTAACTACCTATTTTTATTGGTTATAGAATGCCAATAAATTACGTGAGGAACCATACAGTGGCCAGAAGGCAGTGGACTGAGGAAAAGTTAATTCTGGCCATGGATAAAGTGAAAAATGGTGAAATATCGAAAAATTAAGCTCAAAGACTTTATGGAATACCGAATCTGATTTGTTTGAAGTGAAGCAGTGCAATCAGATCTATCTCCACAAAAACCATCAACTTCCGGACAAACATCCACTAACAAAAAAACCCCTACAAAACTTCTTGAAGAGTCTAATCCGATTCCAATACTACCGTTCAATTGTAAAACGAAAACAAGTTGCTTGTATTTTGACTTCCTCTGAGAACGTTATTAAGAAGACGTCTAATGTCAATTTAATTAAAGGGGCAGCTAAAAAACGCAAGTTACCCGGTACAGCATCTTCTGTCTCAGCATCTACCGCAATCGAAGATGATACAAATGTGTGCACAGAATGCTGGGAAAATTATTATTTAATAAAAAAAAGGACTGATGTTCCTTGTGCCAAAAGTGGCTACATGAGTCATGTACTATGTATTCTTCACATTGCAGACGTAAAAATACTTTCTAAAAAAAAGTGTTGATATCTCGAGAAATCGGTATAGATATACTTAAGAACCTAAACAATGAATATCGATGTTTACAGTTTTTTTCTAACGTGTCTGTTTCTCGAAGATATACTTAAATGTAGCGATAATAATAGCTTAATGCATGTTCCCAAATAATAATAATTCGTATATGCTCTCTAAAAAGTCTGAAATAAAATTAAGCAAAATTAAAAATTTTGGAAAAAACCCACGACGGTAAAAATCTCATCGAAAAAGAATAAAATAACTCAAAACCCCCGACCTAACCCAATTATTATGTACCGAAATATTATGATAGACGTAAATATACTTTCTAAAAAAAAGAGTTGATATCTCGAGAAATCGGTAATAGATATACTTAAGTACCTGAACAATGAATATCGATGTTTACAGTTTTTTCCTAACGTGTCTCTTTCTCGAAGATATACTTAAATGTAGAAATAATAATTTTACCATAATACGTAACCGAAGAATATCCGTCGGGGGCTGCCATTAACCCAGCTAAAGTTTTTCTAGTGACGTGAATACAATCATTGAAGAATTGTAGATATTTAAAGACGACATAAAATACACTTATGAGTATGATTAAATTATATTCCTCGGTTATGTATTATGGTAAAATTATTATCGCTACATTTAAGTATATCTTCGAGAAACAGACACGTTAGGAAAAAACTGTAAACATCGATATTCATTGTTTAGGTACTTAAGTATATCTAATACCGATTTCTCGAGATATCAACACTTTTTGTTTTAAAGTATTTTTACGTCTATTATAATATTTCGGTACATAATAATTGGGTTAAGTCGGAGGTTTTGAGTTATTTTATTCTTTTTCGATGAGATTTTTACCGTCGTGGGTGTTTTTCAAATTATTTAATTCTAAATTGAACTCTATTAACGGAAATTTATCGTTGACATTTCATTCACAACAGAAACACAAAATAATATTATTAAAATGTCAGATCTAATACTTTCCGTAGTGTATGGTATAAGGCGCACACTAAGCTAGTAAAGCTAAGCTGGGAATAAATGAAAATTGATTTTAAGATTGCGTTGGCCCAGCGCGAGCGTTGACAAATAATACAGACTTAGCTCCATAGCCCACGTATTAACTTCACTCCCTGATGTATGACGACCACACGAATAAATCGTACACATTTAGTTTCATTTGAGTATGTTCGTCGAATTATTAATAACATGTCTTTTGGTAAGGGTAATTATCACGAGGCCTGTCCTACTTTAAGTACTTTTTCTCTAAATCTTCTATCTTAATTGTCATTAATAAAAAACTTTAATTGTGCATCAATTCATGTATTTTTTTTACCTTAAAAACAAAAGATCTCTTATTTTTATTTTTTTATTTTTATATTATTATCAAGAAGTCCGTCCTTTTCAGGTACTCATTAAAAAACCCAAACATTTAATAAATTCTTGTATGTTTTTTTATTAAATGAATGGATGAAATGAAAGAATGAATGCAATGAATGAATGAATGCAATGAATGAAAGAATGAATAAATGAGTGCAATTAATTAAATGAAAAACCTTAACATTCCATAAATTTATATCTTTTTGTTACTTAAAAAAAACAACGAAAAGTAAACGCACTTTAAAATTTGTGGGTGGTGGGTGAGAATTAAGCTTCGAGAGCCGAGTGTAGATGGAACCCCTGAACACGTGACGTCACTCATCTGCATCCCAACCACCCTTGATGCAAATTTAAATACAGTTTAAACTCGCTTTTTTACTTTTCGAGTTTTTTCCGGTTTAAGCCCGTCCGTTGCTTGCGCTGTATGAGAAAATAATAATAAAGTAACGTACCGTTCTATTTCACTGATTTAAAGCATTCAATATGCAAATTATAGAGTAATATACCTGTATTAGCGGCATATGATCTTACACTAACCTTTTTATGGAAAATGTTAAAATAAAATAAATAAAAATCAATGTTATTTCTAATATTTTAGGCTTATTATGATTTTACTACAAACTAAGAAGCGCGATATAAATTCATTTTTCAAAAAAAAGGTTATATTGCGTTCCATATATCTCATAGTATAATTGAAAATCGCACATAAAATATGAAATGTGCGTTATACCTTTTATAATGCGCCACAGAATGCTGGTCTCATTCTTTCAAGTTTAAAAATGGAACTATCCGGACGAATTGAATGAAGAAATTATTCAGCGTGAACGCATTATTTCACGAGACTAATTGTAAAAAAAAGAAACATTCACATTCGTGGGAATTTAACGGTGTGTAATGAGATGTAGGGAAAAGGCCGACTGACATTGTAAGAGAAGAGGGACGTGATTAAGTTTGGGGCTTAATATCCGGCGGGGATGCGCAAGACATAATGCACTTTTGACAGGGTTGTCTGTCGAACTTATGAGTTGGGTATTTTAATAATGGTTTTTTTTTTCGGAATTGTAATAAACAATACACAAATATGATAAGTAATATCAACCGTATAAATTAAATTAAATAAGTTTTTCTTTTAATTTGTCATGAACGATAAGTAGACCTTTTTTTTTAATGATTTCAATAATTTGCGTATATTATATAAGTTAATAACAACAAGAAACAGATATCATTAAACAAAATTCTCTTATACTATAGGTAGGTAGATCGTCATCGTCGTCCTATTATACCCTTATACCGCTTTGGTGAGGTCAGTACAACATTTCTTTCTCTTCTATTTCACCTTGTCAGCCGTCATTTAATAATTATTCTTTCTCACACACATCACCATACACACAATCCATCCATATCTTCTTTGTTCTATACTTCCGATAAAGACGAAACTATCCTCAAATATACTAGCCATCTTTTAGCGCGCGAAATGTGACCTAACATACGAAACACATATCAAGCGAAGAAAGTCCTCTGACTTTCTTCGACAACAACTATTAAAATATGAATTTAATACATGTTACAAAATCATGAGACAGCCCTATTAATTTGCCGTATCAACTGGCCAGTAGCAGAATAGAATACAACCACCGACAGGGTAGGGACGCACGCCATACATCGGACCATAGCATTTTACTGATCTACCATCAAAATGTCACCCTATTTTACACTCTATGCCACTAAAAATAGAGACTATCCGTATGCATTTTTTTCCGTAAGGAATTTTGCGTTGAATAGTTAGCAAGGGCGGGACGTGTGTATGACGTTATAAAATAAAATTGAAGCCACAAGGGCGCTCAACACGGATCTAATTAAATGATAAGTGCGATCTAAGATTAATGTTCTGTAGGTAGTAAAGAGATCACGGGCAAAGTGTACTTACAAATGTTTTGCAGACTCATTAAGGAACCACCTATTGTGAAAATTGTATTAACTATATTCGTGTGCTTTTCCATATCAAGCTTATAGGAGTAGGTTCTTTAGAAATGAGAAGAAAGGATTTTTTTTAAATAATAATTTATTAGTTTAAATTATATTTTGATTGGAAATTTACCAGAGTCAGTAATAAAATTCATAACTTGTCAGGTTGGGTCCTGAAGAATCTTAAGTCAACTATGCGGAAAAAAAATACTCGGTCCTATGTCTACCTCCTTGATTGAACATGCATTTTTAATAGAATTCCATGGACATTAATGCTAAAAGTCATATTGTCACTAACGTATACTACAATTTTAGAAACAACATATTTTTTATCAGATGTTATTATCCCATTCACCCTTTAAACAAGTCACGCCGTGACCACAAAAATCGGGAATCCCTTTCTCACGGCACTTAGTCGACAGTTAAAATAATCTCTATTTATTCTGTGGTACAGCCAACACCAAACGCCAAGCTTAATGGAGTGTAATCCCGACTACGTATTAACACTAAAATAAAGATTAGGGGTCCAAACGACCACGCCATATCATTATAGTGGTACCCATTGAGTAGAATTTACTCGTTAATAAGATTGAAAGTTGTTTACTGGTTTCTATTCATATGTTAATTAAAACGCAAACAAAAAAACATAAACGATTTGTTGCCATTACATAAAATTATATTTTTGTTTCGTTTTTTATACCATTGAACGGCACTTATGAAGGTCAAATTTAAAGTTTCTGAAGTTACCACCGGTTCGGAAGTCAGCCTTCAACTGAAAAGAACCAGCCAGAAACTCAGCAAGGTTATATTTTTTTTATTTTATTTTTATCGATTCTGACTTTTTGGCTATTTTATTATCTCAATTGTATATGTTTTTAAATTTAACATTTACAGAATACTTAATATAGGTAACATTAAAAACAAAAAAGAAATAACAAGACTACAAAATAGAAAGTAACAATAATTACTTACAAGCAAATTATAGGTGCACTGTACAATATACAATAAGTATGCCAAAAGTAAATACAGTACAATGTAGTGTTTGTTGCGTTGTTACTGTACCGATCAACTTTACCAACATACATAAACCTATTAACTACACTAAAGTCCAAAATAAATAGCCTAAAATTAATTAATTGTAAGATTTGACCCTATATGAAATCAATAGGGCATTAAATCAACACGTCTATCGAGTTCTGTTTGGCTAGCACTCGAATGTTCGCCTCCGATCACAAACGCATTTCACTCCCGGTCGTCATTAGGCACATTATCGGGGATTTGCGCTGGTTTGTGCCTGTTTGTGGGTCGATTGTTCCCCATGCCCGCAGATGCCTGATAACGTGGCGCGTGCTAAATGATCCCGTTCTGACATTCGCGGGCACACCAATAAGCACAATGTAGAGTAACAAATATGTTAGAGCTGTGCATTTTTTTAGCAGGACAGGAGACATGGCCCGAGATATGCAGTCTAGTGAAGAACTATATATAACTACAGCAGATAAAGTCGCATGTAAGCAAACAAAAATATTTTTAAGCAGGTTAATGTTTATTAAGTTGTTAAACTCAATTTATTAATAAAATAATCTCTGGAGCCACGGCACTTATACGAAAAGTTCTCAGTATCTGCCTTTTACAGACACCGAAAATCATCCAAATTAAGAGCAACTATCAAGATAAATCAAAGGAGCCAACACGATGAGTATTTTAAGTGTAATTTAGGTGTTTCTATGGCCACATTCGCACTGAACTTAAGCTATAAAAATGCCAAATTTCAAGCTCAATCGTACGCCAGCAAGTCGTTGAAGAATAGATGGCAAATTTTGAAAGAAGTATAACTATTACAAACATTGCAATGAAACAAAAAATCTTACCTGAAAATTACTACAGTACTGAATTTAATGTCACACTTTTATTTTAACTTATTTTTCTTTAAATGCATACCTGTCATCTTTTTTTAAATAAACGAAACCTCATTTTCTTTTAGAACATAAACATTTTTTTATGTATTTTGTAGATTTACGTATTTGGATAACAATGTTAAAATAATAAAAACTTTCCAGTAAGTTCTACTATTCCATTAACCCTAGCTTCGACAGTGAAATGGCACCACGCACCGCGCACGCGACTCCTCGACCGTTTATCTTCGCTTACATCACTGCGCGTGCGTGTGACACTTCTTGCGTTGCATGGCGTGGGGGTCATAACGACCGCACATCCTGAACACACGATTTATACATAAAGCAAGTGTTATTGTAGAGGAGATGAAATCCTTTGAATTACACGCGGGAGGATTCATCCTGGTCGCCATTGTTATGTATGCACAATCAAACATCGAGGTCAAAGCGTAACCGTCTCACGTATTAATATAACTGCATTGCTCAGTAAACTTTGATGTAAAATAATTTTAACTTAGTTTAAAACTTTACCATTACTTCATTAACACCATTTTTGTGGACTTGCCAAGAATGTCTCTTTCTGTACGATAGTTTAAAAGAAATAGAATGAACTATTATTTGTAGTTAACGTACTGGATACATAGGTACCTACTTATTGATAAAATGAGACCTAATTAATAGCCTCATAAGAAATTGTGTTTTTATAATAGAGCTAGAACAAAATAAACATTCGCTATAATAACACATATTTGTGAAACTTGCCAAGCGGCCACCCATGAAAGTTCAAAAGATACAGCCCTTAAAAGTTGAAGGACAGTCCGACATACTGCTAGGTTCCCGTTGGACACAGTTTAGGTACGGAACCCTAAAAAAGTTGAACACTTGAAGAAATAATTAAATAAACAGACTAAAAGAGACATAATTCAGCTGATCTCTAATAACCCGTACCGTAAATACCTGCATAGCCCGCGCGCCACGCCGCTCATTTGTACTGCCGACATTTAATAATCGCATATTTTTATGTAAGTAGCAGGCACTTGCAGAAATATTATATTTAAATTGAAGACGAAGCAGTTAAATTATTCAAAAGATTAATTTAATTAAAAAAATGCCGAATATATTATTTGCTTGTGTTCTTGTCTATAACCACTATATTGGTATTTTTAAAATTTTATTATCCAATAATTTTTCATATTTATGGCCTAAGAGAGCTTACCTCTCTTGTAATTACGTAGTTAGCGAAAGAGGCAGAGCGTAGAGGCCGCAAAGAAACGTCCTTTGTCCTAGGCTAATTTTCCTAAGATAATAGAAGCATGTTTTTTTTTTTTTTTTTTTTTTGAATGGACGAAGGTGTTAGCCTCAGATGGCTCTGACACCCTTACGCGGACAATATCGGTGAGCGCTTAGGGCTCTCAACCGAAAATTGAAGCATGTACCTGCCAGTACCTTATATAGCGACAGTACTGTACAGTCGACGAGACAGACATTACAAGAAAATTCTATCCGCCGGCGGTAACTGCATCGCACGTCGCGCTACATCCCACAGGCCGTGAGCGAGCCGTATCTTTAGAATTTTAATTAAATTGTTCATTGGCTCAATTAAATCGATTATTAAAAGCTCGGCCCGTCGCGAGGGGTGAAATGTTACCATTGCTCCATATTACCTCTGATATGACTTACTGAATTGTTGTATATTCCCCTTTACCAAATGAATTCATCGCAATATGAGGTTACTTCCTATGTTTGTGTACAGTTATTTGATATTAATATAAATACCTTTCTGTGTAATTTACAATCATGTACTGTTCCACCGATGTAGCATATTAAATACAGGAAATTGTGTTTTACTTCGTATGATGTTAACCGTTAAGTAAAATGTAAATGTAGTAGGCGCAAACTCGTCAGATTCGTTCAAGTAAAGTGAATCAACTTTTCACAATAAAAACTACTAAATAGCTCGGACTATGATAAATTCAAATCTGACTAACATATTCTAGTCTCATAATCACATAATAGCCACCCTTCTGGGCTCTTTACCAATAGGCAGCGTAATTTTTTATACCACATGTGTCGACAAACAGGTAGACAGTCCATTTGATTGTAAGTGGTCACAGTCGCCTCTGCAACACCAAGGGTATCAGCAGTCCCCTGTCGTCCTGAGACGTGAAGTTGTTAAGTCTCATGTGCCTGTTATTTCACCGGCCCCTTACCTTACCTTTCTAATCGAAACACAGCAATACAAGTGCACTACCGCTTCACGGCGGAAATGGGTAAGGTGGTAGTACTTCCCCGGACAAACTACGTATTAAGATCTATACTACTAAAAACTACTATTTCTAGTTTTTCTCATTATTCTATTTTATATTTAAGTAATTAGTTTGCATAGTTATTTAAATTAATTTAATTTAATTTACCTATTATTTCATTGAAAATTCATTATACAAACTGCAGAAATATCAACAAAGTATGTTTTACTTAGAAGTATAGGAAGTGCACAGGGAGAGGAACTATAAAACTGGTTATTCAACCAGCTAATTACTGGTAGATCGAATTAGAGCTTCCGTCGGCGTCGCGTGCAGCCACAAATATTATTAGTTTCAAACTTTACAAGACCGAGGTAGTTGAAAATATTTCATGCAGACAATAGAATTTGTAATGATAATAATATGAAGACTGCACCTTCTCTTCTCCTGCTGGAAACTTAATTCAATTATAGTGTTACTTCTACCACAGGTCTAAGTTTAAGTCGTTTTTAGGGGCATTTAAAATTAAGAAGTAATGACTAGATGTTAGTAAGATTTTGGCCTCATCACAATTTCTTGAATATCAAATAGATTTATTTACTATTCGGAAAGATATTTCCAAGAAAATCTCCCTACCAGGCGTCCCTAAGATTTGTTCTACAAAACAACAAAAAAAAATCGGGTAAATTAATAAAAATGTACATAGAAAAAAAAAAATGAAAGTTCAAATACTTCACTGTTGTTCTACGTAAGGATATTTTTTATTATTCCAGTTGATTGTTATTGAATCCTCGTCTCGCCCACTCTTCACCGAACAGTGAGGCTTATCGTTAATAACGAGTATATCTATAATTGTATAACATGTGAGTGGTATAAATTGAAGGCAATTAGTCGTGGCTATAAATTGCTGTAACATTAGCCTTCAGCCCCTGGCCAGCTCCCAGGGGCGTCATTGAAGTCCAATTTATTGCTTTTCTTACGCACGACTGTAATTAATGATATTATTCGTTAGGTCTTTAAAAACTACACACAATATCTTGTCTTCGGGCGACAATATGGCACTTTAAAGTCAAAAACTAATCAGTTGTTCTGTACATTGTACGCAATTAAGTTGTAGGTAATGATTGCGTTGAATAATGTAATGTTTACTGCTAACAACGAGCACATAGCAATTGTTTCAATTAAGTATCTGTACCTAATTTATGCAACTAATTGGTAGGTGTTTGTGTAGACTACATTTTTAGGATACCGAAGCCAGGTAAAAAATGTTACTCATATAACTACATATCTCCTTACTGTCTGTCTGTCTGAATGATATTTGAACTACCGATTTAATTATATTTGAAAGTTAAGTGATTCCTATGAACTGGTAACATACCTTTGGAAATACCAAGGAAGAAAAGCCGGTTAAAAAAGGTGTGGTCTGCAAAATTAGAAACCATTTTTACCTTTTAAAATGAAATTTTTACTGAAGTCAATGCTTTAATGACAAAAACTATAGCTATTTACGATAACATTTCTACAAAAAAAACGTACAGCACTTTCCACAAAAATTGTGTATTTGCAAGATCCCTATATGTTTTAAGTCGAGTTCAACGATAGCTTTATTATTTATTATTATTGCTTAAATATTATGAAATAGAAACTTATTCTGACTTAGTCTGCAAAAAAACAGGTATAATTTGCTTCTTAGGTCATCGCACAGAACCCCACACACTGTGTGTGGTCTGATACGCACTTGGCCAGTATTTCTTCAGTGTTCCTTAGCGATTAAGTATTTATGTAACTATCAATACAGTAGGTATCAATTTAACTAGCTACTAATGAGCTGCAACCTAGAAGAAGAAGTCAGAATTTTTTCAATACTTTATCAGATATTCATGTTATAAATTAAGATACAAAAATGCCTAATCAAGCTCACGATATCTCATAAGTGTTTAGTTTCAGCAGTTTTTGATTGATTGCGCTTACTGGCAAATCTAAAGCTGCTTACCAACCAACTACAATTTGATCGTTATCAAATCTAAATACGTCAAAGCTGTTGAAACTTTAGTAACACATGTTCGCGTAAGATCCTGAAAAGAAGTGAAAGTAGGAAATACGCGATCAATCACTAACAATGGCAGAAAGAAGGTGCACCCCGGGGGAAAAAAGTTGAACGGGGTGTAGGTGATTTATCGGCGTAGTTAGAATTATCACCATTTGCAATTCTTGCCGCGGCAACTTAGCAAACAACTTGGTGAGATAACGACTTGTGGGCGGGCGGCGCGGCGCCTTCCGAATACTGCACGTTACATTAAAAAAATATATAATTTCATAATTTTTATCAATTTTGTCAATAGTCTTCAGTTAAACGGACATAATAAATTCTGTTAACGCAAAATACCTATAAAAATCTCTGAATTAATAATGTGCTGTAACCGTCTACGACTATTAAATTTGATTTTTGCAGGGGCGAGTGATACCCACGGTGTTGCAAGCGTCCATAGGCTGCGGTGACCGTTTACCATCAGACAGGCCGTCAGCTTGTTTGCTACCTTAGTAGTATAAAAAAAATGAAAATTTAAGGCCGATATTTTATATATCTATCGATATACAAATATATATAAGCAAAGTATGGTTCCTTTGACGCACCATCACCTTTAAGCTACAGAACGTATCGAGATGGAACTGCTACCATTTGACGCTGAATTTGATTGTAGATGGTTTATAGGCTTCATATGATATCGATCAACGCGGGAACTGCGGGGGACAGCATAAGGTAAAATAATAACTCTAAAAGTATTTAGGCACGTTCCTATATTCTCATAACACCTAAATACTGTCCCAAATAACACAGTCTAATGGTCTACCTACACATTGGAAAGTGGTTCAATAGCTAAAGGCGCCGACAGATGACTCCCACGAGACACTTCACGACTCGCCGTTCGCCGTCCGTTTGTGTATTTGGTACTCTTACTCTGATACAGTTTTGCTATCCCGAAACCTTATTTCGAACTTTTAAGCTGAAGATTTTATCTAGAAGGTTCATAAATATTTATACCTAGATGGAAAATTACCTAATCTACCTTTGTATAAATTATTGGGGATAAAATATACATACTACAAATAAAAGGTAATTCCTAGAATATAATTAAAGGAAGCAATGCCTAACTGCATAAGTTATTTGCAACGTTCATCAATTTATAATAGCAAAATCGCATTTTCAGCGCTAATCGCATTCAATCAAACATACATCAAACGCTTTGATGAGTATTATGATTACAAACACGCAATCACAAACAGTTTCGCGGCAATAAATGGCTGCCGGATAATCACCGGTTTTCTAACCCTTAACCCTCAAGTTAACACCCGGCAGACGTCGGTTGTGAAGACCGAAAGACATTAAACTCAATGTAACGCCGCGGCGAGCGGTGTACCTCGTATGGGCGCTTGGCGATTATCTTAAAGTTAACCCTGTCGTTACGATCCGGTTACGATCCTTATTTGCGGTTGCACCGGGCTGACAACGTCCCAGTTAAGTTCGGGTCACACAGAGCCAACTTTGTTACTTAATGTTCAAACTTTTGTTGAACTAATGTGTTGTTTACTTTGAAACTTTTGTTTACTGAAAAATTGGTACAAAAATAATGAGCTTTTTTTGACTCGCGTGAAACTTTTTAGTTACGTATAGTAAAATATGGAAAATTAAGCCAAAATAGATATACCACGTTGAGATCTCTCTAAAATACATACCTACTGTCCATACCATAAATCGTATTTTTATCATTTTCCATCCCCAGTTTTACCCAAGATTTGGAGGTAACCTATTTTCTTTGGGGTATAATATATTATTCGGAAATAGTTTAGTTTGTTATCGTAAAAGAATCTTCAAAACCGGATCAGCCCCATTTTTCAACTAATACATACTTTGTCGGTGAGCCGCTTCTCGGAGAGCTTATCTCTCACGTCATTAGTAGTATTAGCGTAGTAAGCGATAGAGACAGAGCATACAGGTCGCGACAAAACATCATCGAGTTAGTATCATTTTCCTTACAGAATCGAGCCCCAGTAGTTCCAACGACTAATAAACAAAAAATGTTTTCCTCATTATACCTAATCTATGTGTAGATGTTAATATCTATATAAAAGACAATTAATCGAAAGGTTATAGGATAAAAACTAATGTGGACGCATCCTTATAAGATTTCGGTTGAGAGCCCTAAGCGCTCACCGATATTGTCCGCGTAAGGGTGTCAGAGCCATCTGAGGCTAACACCTTCGTCCATTCAAAAAAAAAAAAAAAAAAAAAATCCTTATAAGACTTGAGCAGTAGCCGGAACGCAGAGAAGACAGTGTTTGCTGAATGAAATGTGACTCGGATGGCCGCTTTGCGTCCCCACCTAGCCATTTGTCCGATATTGGCTCGTTACAATCGCCACCACACACGTCAGCTTCGATTAAGTCCTCCACTATTACAATGAACGTATAAACGACATTGTTTGCACTGTTGAACGAATATTATATGTAAGCATTTGTAGAGTAAAAAGTTATTCTTGTTATCGTTGAAATGATAATCGATAAATTTGCTTGGAATTTATTTTCCAAGATTCGAATTCAATAAATAAAATAAATATATATCCTGGAACATTCTTACACACGGCTATTTGACCCCAAACTAAGCAGAACTTGTTCTTTGGAAAATCGATAACTGATATACAATTTTTCTAAATTCATACTTTTATCGATATTAAGACAGAACAAACAGACGACATGCAGATGAACACAGATATTTGTCCTGGGTATCTACCCACCTAGCCAACAGGCCAGTAATAAAGAAATGAATAATGCATTGACGTAGTGTACTTCAATTGATGGAACATTTCAAATTTCCTCGTTAATTACCTCCAGATTTACCGCAGAAAATTTAAGAATTTCCCTGAATCCTCCTTTGTTTGGAATTCTACAATATTTTATGGGACGCGGGGAGACCACATAAGTCAATTTACTTGTCCTTGTGGCCCCGCCTGGGTTTTTTATACAATTGCGGAAATTAGAGTCAAGTTTCCATTTCCTTACGGTGTAGGTACATTCCCTAAATCGACGTTGAATATATAACACTAGACGGAATGAGAACAGACCAATTTCTTTTTTTATACTATAATATAAAAATATATTAAGTTAATTTGTTACTAATCATTCGTCCCACACCAATCAAACGAAGCACTTTAGAAGGCTGGAATAGCGATATGAATTTTCCCATATATTGTACAAACATAGTAATCCTAATGAGTGATATAATCCTAGAACAATGGAGCAAACAGACAAGACCGTACTCACTCCCACAGAACCAATAAACTACGGTATCCCTTGTCTGTAAACTTCTTAGAAAATAAGATGTCTACAACAAGGTTAAAGTGCTCTAACTGGCATGGAATGGACAATATGAGAACACAGATGCTGGTTTCCAGGAACTTTAAAAATAGCCTCGCTTTAATACTGACGATTGAATTGCAATCTCAATGACAGGATGTACCGATATTACACTACTAGGTATAACAATAATTACAGCTAAATATATCGCTTGTCCTGTAGGTAAAATTTAAAACTGAAGGAATATCCGCAAAAATGCAATTGATTTGTAAAAAAGCTGACCTTCAAATCAAAAAGAACTCATTGCTAATTTTCATGAATCGTAGTAACAAGCTAGGGTTACCAAGTCAAATAAAAAACGATGTGCCGATTAAAAGTTTATTAAAACTCTGTAAAATATTAACGAAGTTAGTAAAACAAAGCTTAATGTTTTCCTGCACGATCCATGTATTGAACATATTTTTCTCCAAGTGTGACGTCTCTGTTTATCATTGGTGCGATGGAATTTAGAAGATAACGTTCGTATTCACTCATAGGAAACTCACAACATGTCTTTATTATACCATTCGCGCCTACTAAGGTAGGACCTGCGAAGAATCTTGTCCCAAAATGTGGATTTGCGGTATAACAATGCAGAATCTGTTCATCTCCCAATATGGCGTCTATCATTCCATCTATAAACTCATTAATCGACCAAGCCATAGCTAGGGTCGCCGATCCGAATCCTTGCTTATTATTTACAATATCAACACCAGCTTTTCTTACAAGGCGAGTTAGCATATCAGCTTGACAAGAGTCCACACAATGGCAAGAGGGCGACATATTAGAAAACAAGGGTATGATAGTTTCTTCCGAATGTCCACCGATGACTGGGACACACAGATCATTGGGATTAATTTGTAAAGCATTTCCAATGAATGTTTTGCTTCTTGCTGTGTCTATATGAGTGATGCCGAATATTTTAAAGGGATTGTAACACCGATATTGATACATTAGAGTACTTGCAAAAGGAATAATAGAATTTATTGGGTTGGTTGATATTGCAAACAGCACCTCAGGGTTTTGATCAGCGATGGCTCTACACACTTGTTGAACAGCAGGTGCGTTAGCTGATATCATTTGTTCTCTAGTATTACCAGGTTTGCGAGGGTACCTGGAAACCATGACTACTAGGTTTGATGACCTCACACTAGGCGCTAAGCCACAGTGTCCATTAAATATTGAAATAATTGGGCCTCCTGGTATATGGCAAAGCTCTATTCCAATGCCTTGGACTTTTTCGTCATCATCGTATAAATTTAGTCTTTGAATCTTATTGTTACTCTTCAATAACATGGCTAAATTAGAACCTATTTCACTTGCTGCTCCTACCACTGATATCTGAACATGCCTTTGGGGCACAAAAACTGTCTTGCAATACTTGTGAATGAATAATTCGTTACGAAATAACCTCCGGGTGATCATGATTACAATTTATTGTGATATTTTACAGAATTTTAATTAGTGTCGGTCGACATCATTTTAGAATTTAATTATTATTGATTTGACATTGACAAGTCAATACAGTACTCTGTTCTTCTCTGAATTGTTACTATCAAGGAGAATTATACACATCAGAGTCATCTTCCAAAAGAATACCGAATATCTGAGATTAATCATGAATATTATATTGACAGCACTTTCACAAATGGTAAGGAACCACCAACAATTAGTAAATTTATAATTTTCATTAAAAACTGCGTTACACTTAAGTAGATGTATGAATTAACAATGTTGACTAATAGGAAAAACGAAAACCTGCCGTCTTGCTAATGTGTCACCAAACACCAATACAAAGTGCTCGATGTCGAAAGCCAACAGTTAAGCGGCCAATGATAAAATAACACTCCAAAATCAAGCGGCAACCTGAGCCTAATATGTGAAGATGAATGAACTCCTTTGCAAAACATATCATGAAGTAACATATTAGCATGGTCTCAGCTGTAGATACATATGCGCCTACTGCTGTAAAGTCTCATAAATTCGTACTTTTAAGGTTCATCTTCAATGGTTGCCTTTTTCCCAAGTCTGTGGAAAATACAGTAAGGTATGCTGAAACTGGAAAATGCACTTCAATATTGTGGAACATATGTCCGATGTGGATATAAATCTGTTACTGCGAAACACCTATTTGGTTCCAGAGTAGGTCATAGGTCCATCGATCAATTTTACCGTCTGGTTGATATCATTGGTTGATCTCATTAAGACATTAGTATTATAAGGCGACTCTGGAGATGAATATTGCTTGAATAAAGTCAAGCGTTCGAAGAAGTCCGGTACGACAAATTCTTCTTAAAAAAACAGATTTGTTTCTTAGCTCTTTCTTCCTTATAATAATATAAAATAATTTTACATACTGTTACTGGACGAACTGGAAGTTGCTGAGTGACCTACGTTAAATTACATTAAAACTTTTCTATTAATATCTATAACATCCGGCGTAACAGTCAACATTATGTTATTGATCATACTTTACTTATCTGTGAGCATTTGTATATATCAAGCAAGATCTTAGAATTGTCAAGACACTGCCAAATTTTTTGTAACGTAAAACAGTAATTTTTTCTAACACAAATTTTGAGGTCATGTTATAAATAAATTCTTACGATGTTGCTATTAAAGAAAGTAATTGCTCCGGTACAATTCAAATCTATAACATCTACCGTCCGAAATTATCAAGTGACTGTGTTAGGAGGTGCGAATGAAGTCGGGCAAACGATTTGTCTCTTGCTACGAGCTCAGCCTGCGATCACTAGACTCGTTGTACACGATACTCAACCACAAACACCTGGAGTTATATTGGATCTATCACATATACCGTCAGAAACATTCGTACAAGGTTATCATGGAGTAGATACTATAGACAGAGCTTTGAAAAATGCCGATCTCGTATTAGTGACCGGCGGGGTAATATGCAAGCCTGGACTATCGAAAAAGGACTTTTTAGCTGCAAATACTGAATTCATGAAAACAGTAACGGCTAGGATTGCAAGACTCCATCCTATGCCTTTCGTAGGCATCGTGACGGAGCCCATCAACCGACTTGTTCCATTGGCGGCAGAAGTCATGAGAAATAATGGAGATTACGATCCGAGGAAACTTTTTGGTGTCACAGGCGTAGATGTGCTTCGTGCTCAAGCAATATTTGCAGCTGAGAATAACTTCTATCCACGTGATTGTTTCATTCCAGTAATAGGAGGGCATTCTGAAAAAACCCTCATACCTCTTCTTTCCCAAGCCAGACCAATGATTAGACTAGACGATAGAGTAATTCAAGGATTTATTTCAAAAGTTCGCGTTTGCGATGAAATAGTGATCAGAGGAAAAAAGGGATGGTCACCGACTCTGTCTGTCGCGTACAGCGCTTTATTGTTTACTAGAAGTATTTTGGATGCTATAAGCGGGTGTCCTAATAAGATAAATGCTTTCGTTGATAATAACGATTTCGGTACAGCATACTTCTCAGGATTTGTGACAGTCGACCAAAACGGTGCTGGAGAAATGCAAAGGTACACTGATCTATCGCAATACGAGTGTCATTTACTGGAGCGCTGTATTGTACAACTACGAAAAGATATTCAAAAGGGAAAGAAGGTATTAGAATTAGCATAATTTATCATATTGAATGGAGTACAGACTATATTGGAGTCATAAAGTAACTATTAGATAATTATTAGTAACGACAACGTTATTCGGCCCAATTCATATTTTTATTTTTTAGTTATGTACCTACCTACTGTTAAATCAGGATTCAGGATAATTGAATAAGAGTTTATATTTTATGAATATTTATTTACATACAACCCCAGTTTGTTTATACAAAGTACTTATTGTACATATCAACAATCTAGGATAACCTTATCATATCACAGAGAACAATTAAACATTAAAGAATTTGTCACAGAATACAGATTGAGATCCGGGCAAACTTTCGGTGCGCGTAAAATATTCTATATTATAACGAAAAAGAATATTTTATAGAAAAGAACAAAATATACCTCAAGTTTTGGCCGCAATATTAAACAGATTTTGAGTGACAAATTCTCTATTTAAAATTTTCGCACTAACCGCGTTATTTCTAATCATTGTGTAGACAAACAATTAAATGTACCTTTCTATTGGCCAAAAGGACGGGCAAGTATTAAAATATAGTAAATTTTACTAGAAAGAACATTATACACAATTTTCATGTTACGTCTTTATTAGAGGTAAATCATTTGTAACTTTTAAGATAATTTATAAGTACTGTCAAACATCATAATGACCTACATTTAATAAAGAATCAAATACTGAACACTTCACTTTTGGCTATCCATTTAATTTATTTCAATAAAAAATTGATTTAGAAACAAAACCTTCTTATACTTAATTGAACAATCATATAATTATTTACATCAACTGATTATTTAATACATTTATAACGAAACTACTAAGACAACACTATCTAATCATTCAAGGCATTGAAGACTCACATACCTTGTTACTATCGACAAAGTTCAACAACAATCATAAAACTTACAATATTAAAAGTAGTAGAAAACAATATTGTATTGTATTATTTATTCATAACTCAACACAACTAATTATATTGAAAACCCTTCTATATAACTTGATGCATGGCCGGACAAAATGTACAAACCTATACCTGTAGTCGATTTCAAGAAACCATAGTTTATTAACATTTAGTCACACGCTCCTCTCGCTCGAAACTTATATTAAAATAATCTATGGATCTGAGTTCAATAATATCTCAAAATGCATAACATTTCGTATAATACAAGCTTATTGATTGGTCCAGTGTTTTCCTCTCTAGTAATAATGTCTTAAGTTAGAGGAGGAAGAGTCCTAAATTCAAAATAACATTGAATCACCGCACAATGTAATTTCAAGATCATGTCATTGCCCACAAAGCTTGATCGAGTAGACAATTTCATTTCATCTGAGGTATCATCAATGTTTATCTTGTAAAAAATATTTCTATGTGATTAAAAAATAGAGTTCATAAGATAATGTTATAGTTAAATATACCTAATAATATTAATTTGGACTACTTGCATTCCGTAACGCTCTGTGTAGGTACTGAGACAAACAACTTGGATCAGGTCAGGCCTAAACCACAAAAATACGCTCTCAGACCTTACAACCTGAAACAAAAATATTAATTGTAAATAATTGAATAAATGTTTAATTTCACTCACTAACATTGCTACTTATAATGAAATCAATGTAGATACTTTTTTGTACCGAGACCTTAATTTATTAATGTAAGTAAATAGTAAATGCGCAAGTATGTGTTTGTGTATCTGCGTTTGTATGTAGTTTGCGAGTACGCGTGTGAGCGTGTGTGTATGTATATGTACGTATGTAGGTATGTGTGTGTGAATTTTATACCACTCTGTTGTCAACAGCTAAGCGGAATGTCATGAGATTTGATAAACAGAAACTGCATGAAAATCATGAAAAGCACATTGAGTACATTTTTTTAGGAACGGGGGTGAAACCGCGGGACAAAAGCTAGTTAAATCATAAATAAAAATTTCCTGTGCGTATAAGCAATACATACCACTTCATTCCTCGTTGCTTTTACTAATTTCACTACCAGATTCACTTATTGACGTGGATTGCATACTAATGGACGTCTCTTTGAATTGGCTGATGAAGTCTAGAAGTTTCTGGAGGTTTCTCTGGGTCTTGATCTGATCTGCTAACAGTTGTCTCTTCTCGGCATTATGCTCGTCTAAGTTGGCCTTTAGGGAGGCTGCTCTTACTTCTAATTTTTGTAGTTCCACGCACAGTTTTATATTTTTCTCTTGTAAGCTTTTCCGCTCTGCTATTTTATCTGTGAATGTCAATAAATAATACATTTAGTATATTAGTAGAATTTACAGTGACAAGCTTGAATTGCACTGCACGATCTCGAAGTATATTAAGATTTTGCGAAATAAGTTCTAGGACGATCTTTTACTCTGTATAAATAGGTTTGCCTTTGACCACAATGTCACCATGATGTGGCCAAAGAACTACAGGATAAAACCCACAGTGTCAACTAGAAGGTGGCCAGGCGGGTTCTACACTTGTACCATACCACAACATTGTAAAGCAATCATGCCTCATCGCAAGCTGAAGCTCATTGAAGGATTCGAACCAACGACTCTCGACAAGGCATTTGAAGTCACTATCAACAGAGTAATCGTATCAAAAACATAGCATATATATAACGCTTATGGCATCAACGGATACGGTTCATCCTTATGAAAGAATAAGAAACTCAGAGATACGGGCTTGTGATTTGAACGTAGATTACTAGTACGTTATTCCCATTATCCCCGAAGGCAGACAGAGGTCTTAGTACCGGTGCAGTGTGATAGCACCAACGAATACCACCACCCCAACTGATCTCTTGGGTGTCGTAAGAGGCGACAAATGAGTATATCGATGACAAGCTCTCCTTGCACAAAGTTGTCAACAAAATCATTCAAAAGGGTCGGCGGGTTGTAAAAAATCGGTCAAATCTCTTGTTATACGCTAGAGTGACAGTTTTAGAACATTTATCTTCCTTTATAAGTTTGATTAGTGTTATTCGTGAAAACTGATCTGATTGGTATAAAAATCGTATGTATGTACTTATGTGCGCACCTTACAAGTTACTGCAACAAAACAAAAAAATACTCCTATTTCATGCAGCGTGCCACTACTTAACATTTGTTAAAATACTAGAAATAGAATAGAAACGACAAGAATATGGTAGAATAGAAAGAAACTTATGTAGGTTATCTGTACTTTGTATAAAATTCAATTTATGCTTTATACAATTAGGATAGGTTACAACAAAAAAAAAAGAAATTCTTATCTATGATTTAAAAAGGATAACTATATTTAATTATTCATAGAGGTAGTGCAGATTATGTTATGATAATACAGTGCAACCTCAATATAACAAATCGGAGGGGAACAAGTAAATATTCGTTATATCAAGTAATTCGTTGAACTGAGGTTTGTTATGTTGAGGCTAGGATGGTCTAAAATTCGTTATAAAGATGTAAAAAAATAGTTTTTTTTTTTCTTACATTAATAATCAAAATTAAATGCAGTAACAACCGTGACAGTAGGTACATATCTTTGTGGGTACATACATTATGTAGGTAATTTAATGTTAATTTCAAAGATTCGCACAACAAAACTCACGAAAAAGGTAAAGAATCAACAATGTGGTTATATATATGTAGTAGCTTAATCTCAATTTTGTTCATTATGATTAGAAAAAAACAACAATGATTGGTTTACGAACAAAAGCGTGTCGAAACATGTCGCGACATGAATCACATACTATAAGATTAAAAGTCATACATTGGTGACACTACAACTTTGTATAAAGGTTTTGGGTTGACAACATTCGTTAATTAGAGGTATTTATACTTTTTCTTGATAGTTGAAAATTCGTTATAAAGAGGTTGTTCGCAAAAAATGTTCGCAATGTAAAGGTATATTTTATATCGACTCTTATGGACAATTCAAGGGGATTACGGAAAATTTGTTAAATCGAGGAAGTCGTTATATTGAGGTACGTTATATTAAGGTTGCACTGTATCATTATTAGTATGATAATTATGGAATTTCATCGATAAATACTTTAGTGACCAAAGGTTTATGGTAACTAAAATACGAAATATACGTTCTACATTCAATGTATTCCAACAACCCCTTGAAGACTGCATCAATCGTTCTAATTGATCGTCGCAGATGTATTTGACTTAATTGTGGAAATTTGCAGATTACTTAGCATAGATTAATTCAATATTTCTCTTAAAAATGCAACTAGTGGCATAGATTTATCCAAAACAAGATTTACATTCAAATTTCCACTTAAAACCATAAGATTCATTCACGTAAGTACTCTGTTAAACTATGAGACATATCGTAATTACGATAACTTATGATACGATGTATCTTTCTTGTCATTTAAGATCCATTACCAAGAACGTTATAATGTGCGACGATCAGTTCGTAAGCAAGCGTGATTTCATTAAATTCTTCATCTCTTTTACGTATTTAATAAACCAGTTGTCTTTCTAAATATTAGTTGAATCATTACTAATTCCCTTTTCATCAAGCTCTTCAATTCCAAATTTTCTTGTTATTACGATTACACCAAACTCTGGATGTTTAATGATTTCACAATGTAAATTACTCATCCTTCGATTCGCTATGCGATGTTATCGCGATGATAATGATAAAATATTAATAATAGTATCATGGAAGTGATCTGACGAGTAAATAAATCAATTATCATATTATATTTTTGTAGCATAAGACTTTGGTTTGTAGTTTTAAAAAAATCGTTGCTTATGTAGCATCGTCGTACTGTCATACCCTATCATATACCATAGTATATCTGTGCCCAGAGGCCCAAGCATGAAAATCTAACATTGAACGTACAGAGGGATTTTTGTAGTGTTGCCAATGTCAATAATTGTCATTCTGCCCATGACACCACGTGCTCAATCGTGCTCATCTTCAAAAAATGAATTATAAATCATAATATTATCGAACATGGTGTATAATGGTTATTAAAAACTGTAACCAAGCTTTTATGGTAGCTTTGTTGATTATATCATCCAAATAACTTGACGTGTGTGGATCTTACGGCGTTTGATACAGTGCACATTGATACAGTGATCATCAGCGAGATTCTAGGAAGACTACAAATCATTATATTAACGCACACTGGAACAATACTACCTTGACTATATTAAGCATGTTGACCATTAACGTGTCATAAATGAGAGAAATTTGGAAAATGGATTCCCAGAGAAATCAACCTTTACTAAACCGATACTAAATCAAGCAAAAGGTAAAGCTTTTTCGAAATTTTTAAACCATTTTAAATATCCAATGTAGGAATATTCCCTTTTTTGAGAGACTATTTACATGTGTTACATTGGACAATGTGATCTATACAAAAATGTGCTAATATCACTCTTAACATATCTTCTTGTTCAAGAGAACTGACTGAAATCAATTTTGAACCATAGTCTTTCACACACTGATCACGTAAAACCCGATGGTTCTTCAACAACTTCTTGCTTGATATTATCCTGAGCAAGATAATGACGATAAAAATCCGTGTAAGGGAACGGCATAGCATCTTCATCTTCTCCAACTGGTTCTTGTTTTACTGGTCCTTGAACTAGTTCTGATTCAACAGAACCATATATTTGCATAGGATCTACTACAGATACTGGACTTTCTACTTTTACATTTTGATGTAATGATTCGTAATTTTCAAGTTTAATTTCAAAATTTCCAGTAGCTTCAACCTTAACATTATTTTCCTGGTGATTTATTGACGTATCAGTTGTTGATTGAGTTTTATTTTTCTTTCGAGCTCTGTATTCTCGCATACGTTCTATTGCCGTTTTTGGATGCTTTGGAATTGTCAACTTCTTTTTTCAGGCTCTATGTTCGTGCACACGCTCCAATACTGTTTATGGACGGCCAAGTGATTCGGAACTACTAGGAATATGTCCAATGTTATCAGTAGCTTCGACAATATTTTCATTCTGATGAGTTGAAGAAACATTATGTGCAGTCTCAATTTTTTTTTCTTTTCCAAGCTCTATATTCTCGCATACGCTCTACTCTTGTTTTTGGACGATGAACACTCTTATGCTGGCTCAATATTTCAGAACTTCCAGGAATAGTTTCAATATTATTAATAATAATATTATCGACAAAATATTCGATTCCACTCCTTTTTCGGGAGTGATATTCAGGTACACGCGCTGCTGGTGTTTTAGGATGATTCACTGTAATATACAGTAACCATAACTATGTATGCAGGTAATACTCATAAATATACCTACATATAGTTTTGTCTATGTATGGTATGTCGTATCCTACTATCTAATCAGTATACTAATATTAAACTTATTTTGGGTATGACTTCAATATTCATATATTAATTTAATAACAATGATAATAGTTTTCTACACCGATGCTTTATTGGAACTTGATTTTTTTTATAATAATGTCATTAATTTTGCGTTTACAAATAATCTTGTTGTTTACAAAATACGAAAAGCACTGCTACAAACCTTTTGATTACTAAATGCTTTTATATATGTTTGTATTATTTTATGTATATTCCCAAATTAGTGAATAAAAATCGTTTAATGTGTGCATTTTACATGTGGTAGAACTGAAACCTTGACAAAACTACCCATCGGCTAAATCCTATAGATGTACTCGTATATATGTTTCTTTCTTGCTACGCTTTCTCGTTTCATCGACTCCGAAATCTCAACGGTGCTAAAGAAGCTATCATTATAAATTAACTATAAAAGTTCCACAGACCTCTATACACGATCGGGTCGGCGGAGGGGTCGGCATCATCGTTGAGGTCGTGTCCGTGGGCTCGCGCGCGGGCGAGGCCGTGCGCGTGCGCGTGCGCGTGCGCGTGCGCGGAGGGCGCGGGCGCGGCGGGCGCGGGCGAGGGCTCGGGCAGCGGCGCGCTGCACGCGGCGCAGCGCGCGCCCGCGCACCCCGTGTGCTGCCACACGCCACACACGCCGCACCACACCAGCAGTGACGGCACGTCTGTGTACAACAAGGTACATATATACATCACTTGTCTGTGCTGTGGTAATCCTGTCACAGAGCGGCGGAAGAGCAGCGTTGGTTTTATGTACACACATCCAACATCGTGATTTCTTTTACATAAAAAACTGTTATTTTTCATATCACATATATATCTGCTTTTCTTTCTATAGTGATAACTTACAGGGAAGCACAGGATAGTTGCTAAGATATTGATTTTTTTTCGTAAGAAATAATTCAAACCCATTTATTAAGTTTATTTATTAATTTAAGCGCCAACTTTAAGCGTCTTCTACGCTTTACGCTCTAGTCTAAGCATATTATGATACTTTGATCGATAATAAACAACACAGCGCTCACGCTAATGATTGGTGGTCACTGCCAACCTTACATGCCTTTTTCACTGTAATAAATAATATATACTCGTATATATGGATGATGTCTTCCTGTTTGCTTAATAAGTTTTCAGGCCTAAACTACAAGATCAATTTTGTAGAAATCTGACAGTGTCATTTCTTTGCTAAACCAATATGAATATATAGGAATATTATGAATGTCATCTTTTCTTTTGCGTTACCCAGAGCTCACGACGTGGGCGTAGACAGTATTATAGCTCTTATTTTTCTATATAAAAAAAAAATATGTTTTTAAGGTTAGAGTCTCCATTTAGAGATTGTAGATCGACCAAGAATTTTATTACCGTGCAGTATATTCTTACCATTTCTCCCACATTCATGGCAAATTTTCTTGCTAGATGGATACACTGGCTCCACGGACAGACTGGCTGGTAAAGAAGCTGCCCAAGCTGGCTTGTTGCTACTCCATCCTGCTGTTAGAAATAAAATATGTATGTTGAATCCTGCTTCCTAATAATATCATAGATGCAAAGGATTAAGGACAATATAATAATGTTTGTTACTCATTCACACAAAAACAACTTAACAGATTTGGATGAAACTTGGCAAATAGATAGCTTATAACCTGGTACACAAAGGATTTTTCTAATACCGCGAAAATGAAACATCCCTCGGGAATGCGAGTGATACCGCGGAGGACAGCTAACCATTTTATATACAGCTTTTGATTTTTCAACCATGATAGATAAAATAAAAAAATAAAGATGGCATCTAATGCTGTAACAAACGTGGTAAGTAACTTTAGCCGAAATTAAATAATACATATTCATATAACCTTTGTTTTCAGTCGAAGACCCCGATGGAGATCCCTCGCGCGATGATTTATTTTGAGACTGAAAATAAAATTAAAAATTCTTAGGCCCTTCTTCCACGCGTCGACTAATACGCGATATCAGACCAGTCGCTATAAAGTTTACTAATACATTTACAGATTTCATACACACCAGTAGCACGAGACCTACTGTTAATCGCATGTATCACTTGATTTACATCAAGCACTATGAAGCTAAAAAGCATATTGTTTGCAAAAAAAAAACGATGTTTTTGTATTTTCCTAGCTGCCAACAAATTTTGCAATTAAAATATTATAGTGACTCAATATAAAAAGATGAATAAATGGGTGCCCTTGGGTCGCCTACGAACGACTGACGAGTAAAGTCAGTCCTTACATAACACAGGGCCTTACATATATTTTACATACATAAACTAGTACATACTTGTTGTTTTCTTAATTTTGCCGATCTTGTTTGAGGTGGATCGTTATGAGTTTGCAGGTACGGATACTGATTGTATTTCTTGCGTTTCTGGAAATATAAATAGGGAAATCACCATATTTACTTGATAATCTTGAATGCTAAAGATTGACTGAACCGATTCGCTGGCGTATTTTATGTTGTCCAGAAATTTTTCTCAAAATATTTCGAATATTTATTTATTTTTTGAATTTTTAGTATTAGGTTAACAGCCAGTATTAGAACCAGAGACTAATTAATCACAAAGATACTAATCCCCACCGCTCCACATCACCTCAACCTCTTTGCTATTTATAGTCGGACTATCCTTAAGTCATCACCTAACTGAGAATATAAATAAAAATACTTACAGGTAACATATCATAATTTCCATATAGAAATTCATTTCTATTGGTGCTCGTTGTTGACCTTTTGCGACGCTCATTTCGCTTCTTCTCCAATATTTCTCTCTGTAATGGGGTCACCAGACCGATGAGTCTGAAAATATGATTAAATAATAATATTATAAGTATGGCGTAACTGCGAAATTTAGTTTCGGTTACATCTCGATGCCTCAACGGCAAAAGCCATCGCGATGAAATTTGGTACGCACATAGTTCATGACATGGAAAGAGGCATTGGGTACTTTTTATCCCGGGTAAAATATTAGAGTCCTCGGGAAAGACGGCTCAACTGAGCGGCGGAAGATAGTTAAGCATAATTGAGGAAAATGCAATAATTAATATTGTTTTGTTACCCTACAATATTCATGACCGTGTCATTTACGAGAAGGTAAACGATCCAGTCCCTGAGAAACCATGTGAGCCAACCAAATCTTTATTTCAAGGTCGGCAATTGGAAATACAGTTTACCGTCGACTGAGAGACGGTTTGAAACCTTTGTATGATCGCTTTGAGGACATCTCAGGAGGAAGACATCTTTAACCTATTGGAGGCCCAGGGCTTCAGGGTAATGGGTATATGATTATAATATACCATCACAGAACGTACGAATCTAAAGTCACGTGCTCTCTGTAATTTCGTTATAGGGAAGTAATCGCAACAAAATACTAATGGTCATTCATCTTGCAATATTGGCAAGGGGCCTACTTGAAGAAGAACCTCACACCACATAACTCTGTATGGTCTAACTGTTGTATTTGTATCATAGAAAAAAATATCCAAACAAGTCTGCAACTGAATGTCAGGAGCCAAATTATTTAAATCGAAAAATATATTCCAAGTTGCACCTGTACTGTAAGGATAAATATATCTAGCATAAAGTGTGTGCCATAAAATACATACCTAAACCATAAATTTCTTGGTAACAAAGAAGCACACAAATTATGACACACATTGAATAAAATAAGATATCTTAATACATATAATAATAACCTCATAAAAGTCTCCTGGGACACAGGCTCGCCGGGCTCCGGCAGTGGCGGGGGCGAAGGTGTAGGTGACGGTTCCCCACCGTTTGAAGACTCGGAGTCAGATCTGCGCACTTGCCACTCAGTGCGATGATGATGATTTGTTCCGCTGCAAAACATAGTAACATTAATAATATACATAAGTAAAACTAATTTATGAAGGGTCTCATAATAGTTAAACTTAAAATACCTAACAGATACTGCACTGATATTACATACTTACATCAGTGATTCCTTAACTTTATTGAGAGCATTAGCAAAGTTGCTTCTACTGTCATGAACAGTGTTAGGCAGTTGTGCATAGTGTCTCTGATACTTTTCTTTTTCTTCAATATCACTGTGATTTGAGTTCTCCTTTTCATTTGATGACTTAACCTCATTTTCAGAGTCTGATATATTACTTTCTTTTACATCATCATGGTGATTCTCTGTTTTTATATGAATTTCATTTAGTACAGACGGTTTTAGCAGTGATACAGTTCTGTTACGGCCCCGATATAGTATTTGATGCTCCCGTAGCTGTTGTGCCACAAAGCGATTGTCATTCTCGATGTTTATCTGTTTATTCCTTGCCTTTAATCGCTGCTGGTATGACTCTAATTCTTTTCTTAATCTGTCCACCACCAATTTCTGCAACAATAGGTGGAGTTACATAGAAAATGAAATTAACAAAACATCAACCAATTTTTTATCTATTTAAAAAAATATCTAATTAAACAAAATAGTAATTAGTGATAACTTGTCATTGAGGTGTAACTATTCTAAAAAGCAATGAAATATATTAATGGATTTTTAAAACTATATTATTTTCAGTTGCTATAGGGTGCAGATAATCACCCAACTAATCTGACAACTATTAAAGATGAACATTCAGACATATTTCTTTTCAAAAAGATGAATCATATACAAAAATAATTAACATCTAATAATAGTCAAAATTATGTCACCAATTAATATAAATTAACAACAACTTACTTGTGTTTGACCTATAGCTATGATTTCCCTTTCAGCTTCTTTGACTTTAGACTTTATGTGTGAATTCTAAAACAAATAAATTTACATAATTTAGTTAAGAATAAGTTCATAAATTATAACTGTATCATTTTCATTGATGCTCAAAATATGCTTACATTTTCATCATCCTGCAGACGAGAAATCCAAACCTAAAAGCATAATAAAAATTATAATCATAATGTATGTACTTGAGCGTTAAAAATGTACACTCACTCTTGCTTATAAAGTATTTTTACTGTACATATTTTTGTACCAACCTGATGAACTCGTATTGCATTTTTTAATTCCGATTGTGTTTTGCGAATATCTTCCTTAATTTCGTTAGACACTTCCATATCAAATAAAAAAGCAAAAAAAGTATTATGTAAAGTTTAGGCGTTCGTTAAAATTAATTTTAAGAAACAGTTCTTCAACAGGGACCAACAACTCGAACGAAAAAAACAATTATATATTCTTTTCTTTGTAATTTTATAACATTGAACTTTCGGAATATTAAATTCACCCTACACAGCAGTACGTTCACACAGTCACTGCCTCATACTTGCTAGCTTTGTACTTTTCAGTTACTTTTTTGTTATTTGTTTGCTACTAGTAGCGATTAAATACTCTTTGGTCGCGCGCGGTGCTGTAAGAAATTGAACTTGAACAAAGTGAATTAATATACCTACCTACCTACCCAATACCCATACCATACCAGCCTAATGAGTGAGATGCCAACTGCAAAAAAAATCCCAGCCGTTGATATTTTTGAACGGTATTTACTCAACTAACACGATGTGGTTAAAAATATACGCTACAAAACCCATATTATATTTATATTATAATCTACCACGCTATTCCATATCCCCTCAGACAATGGCACATCTATTGTCGTGCCCTGCGTGCCCCTCATCTTGCACGCCGGAAGACCTGTATAATGCCACAGACGACACAGTACGCCTGGCAGAATTCTGGTCTAAACAAATTTAGCCAGAACGATCGACACGCAAAAAAAAAAAATTACCAATTATTTGATCCAACCAGCTCAAGTCTTTTTTTTACACTTGCCATCAACTCGAAGCGAGTGTTCTTTCACGAACGTTAAGGACGGACTAATAAATAAGTTGGTAACTCACATGTCATGCAAACTAGGTTGTTAGTACTTTGTTATTTTAATTTTGTTTAATTAGTTTACATGATTTCCGACTATTCAGATCTACACAGTTGCGCCGCAAATGCTTGGATTCCCTAATTAAATTTGCTGTTTCGGTACCTGAATGCATACGTTTCACTCAACATTTTATTGTAATTTCATTCAATATTTCATGTAGTTACATTGTGCATTATATAAAACCCTACGCAGGTCAAAAAAGGAAAAAGATTGTGGTTCCGAATAAAAGTTATAAAGTTGAAATAACGTATGCGTGGATCATGTTTGTTTATTACATGTAGTTGTAGATATCTTAATTAATAAATATAAACTAAGTGATTGGTTGTTAGCCAAAATTTTAATTTAATTTATGTACTTTTTGACCGTAAATTTTATTCAGATACATGTCAAAAATCTTCCGATTTTGGCTGAAAGTTACATGGCAACACATCTAAATACACCTTGTTACGCCATAAAAATGCGTTGTATAAAATCGATTTACTTAGGACTTGAGAATTTCCGAGGTTGACGAAGTGCGTTTGCGTTATCTTTTCTTATAAAGCAGTTGGCAACACGACACGACTGATAAATTGACAATTTTATCGAACGAAATTGACTATTACCACTTTAGGCTTTTAATGGTTAGAATTACTTATATCTTTGATAAATAGATTCTTTCGTTGTGCACACAGATTTTACCAGTATCTCAAAATCGTAGGAATAATTACGTGTAAAGTATATTGTCGACAATGACACGCTAGAAGGAAGAGACTTGCGCCACCTAAAAAACGTGTAACAACGCATCGGTTTTGGACTTAAATATGTCTATTAAACGGCAAGCTACTACTGAATTAAATCATGATAATTGGGATCAAGAAGACCCATCTGAACATGAGGAAATGGGAAGTTTTAAAAGTGCAACCAAAGACATTCTTGAAAAGCGCGTTATAAGAACTGCCAAAAGACGATCTTTAGTCCCTGGAGGCGAGGTAAAAAATAATTTAAAATACCTAAAAGTTTAAGTTAGTTTATAAGTTCATGAATTTTCCTGGAAATTCGAATAATTACCTAGAATTATGTTTTTCTTGTGATTTTGTCTGAGCACTAATTATGCTCAGTCAGGATGACAAACCAGCTCACTCTGAAATCTAATTTCAGTAAAATATGTGTTATTATGTCATATGAATGTTTTTGAAGATACATTTATTTTTTATGAATGAATCAAAGATAGATCAAATATTTGTGACATGGAAAGTATGTATCTCAGTAAATTGACCCATGCTGCATAATTTCATGAATATTATTGATGTAGCTCATTGTTTCATCAATATACTGTTGTTTTCCTGGAAAAAATAACATGTCTACAACAAATATACCATGTATTTCATAATATTCATTAGCTAATATAGAATGTAAGCTCCACCCTGATCAGTCACACTTGCACAAAGTACAAGCCAGAAAATTATAACATAATTATTGTTGTGATTTTCTCATTAAAACTGGTAAAATTTTATTAACACTTTCCATATAGCTAGTAATTCACACCATATAATTATGTTCAACCAGTATGCATTTATCACACAATCACTTAATAATATAAGTAATATTATATTACAAAATATATTTATCACTGCTTATTGACATTTCAGGCAAAAAAGGGTGTATTCAGTGGTTTTGGAGGTTTCAATAAAATACAGCCATCATCATTTGACTTTCTGGCTAATCTAACAAATGGTGGCACAAACGCTAATGGAACACCTAACAAGACTGATGCATCAGTAACATCCAGCTTATTCTCAAGTAAACCATCTATAAGCAGTCCAAGTAGCAATGTTTTTGGCACTCAGGAAACGACAGCACCAAAGCTAAATTTTGGAATACCAGCAACACAAGCATCACCCGTATTTGGAGGATCTTTGACCACAAGTACTGCTTTGTCCGGTTTCACAGCATCAAAAGCTGATTCTACTGTTGGAGATTCTCCATTCAAAATACAACCTGTATCAAGCTCAGCTGACACCAAGACTACCACTGCAAATTTGAATGCACCTACATCTCAAGTAACCTCAACAATATTTGGTATTCCGTCAACCAGTGCTAACACAAATAAATCTCTATTTTCAACCAATACCAACTCTACACCATTTAAAATTCAACCAGTATCGAGTACTACCACTACTGTACCAACTGGTTTTGGTATAGTGACAAAAGCTGCATCTAACACTAACAGCTCAGAAAAAAAAGTGGAAGATAAGAGTAATGACAAAAAAATTAAGTATTATACAAAACTGAGAGGACTTAATGAATCTGTATCAGACTGGATCAAGATGCATGTAGGAGAAACTCCTCTTTGTATTTTATCACCAATATTCAAAGACTATGAGAAGTATCTTAAAGAAATTCAAGCTGAGTATCACAGCCCTGAAAAAGAAGAATCTAACAAAAACTCTGACACTAAAAGCATTCCATCAACCAACTTGGAAAATGTTACATCTTCTAAAAATACATCAGTATTTCCTAGCAATAATGCAAAAACAGAGCAGAATACTAATGCAGAACCACCAAAAGCAAAGACCTCTATTTTGGGTCCTCAAATTACTCCAGCTCAAATCACTCCAGCTAAGCCATCTTTTTCATTCGGAATCAATACTTCTACAAGCTCTGCAACCAATACTACAACCCCAAGCACAGGTTTTACATTTGGTATCACTACATCCACACAATCAACCACTGCTCCCACAACTGCTACTACTTCAACATCCTTTGCATTTGGCACAAATACAAACACAAGCACTAATGGTGTGGCACCATTCTCATTTGGCATTGGTAAACCATTTACATTTAATTCTAATGTTCAAAGTAACACTGAAAATAATACTGAAAAAGAGGAAGATGAAGAACCACCCAAAGTAGAATTTACACCAGTTGTGGAAGAGAACACTGTGTTTGAAAAACGTTGCAAAATATTTGTTAAGAAAGATGGTAATTTTGCTGATAAAGGTGTAGGTACACTCTATATAAAGAAGATTGTAGAAAGTGGTAAACATCAATTACTAGTTAGGGCGAACACAAGTCTTGGCAACATATTGCTTAATTTGATATTAGCTTTGGCTATACCTACTCAACGCATGGGTAAAAATAATGTAATGATGGTATGCATTCCAACTCCAGATTCTAAACCACCTCCAACACCAGTTTTGATCAGAGTCAAAACTTCAGAAGAAGCAGATGAATTATTGAACACTTTGGATAAATACAAAACATGAATACTTCACATAGTTTTACTTCATACATGCATAGCAAGGAAATTAAATGGTAATTTCTTTTTAATAATTGTAGTTGAAATCAAGTAATAATTACGATTTTATGCAATAAATATAATCATAAATGTAATAATATTCGTTTTTGTATTATAAACTTAATATAAAAATTTATGAATTTATGCGAAATATTAATAATCCTTATTACTATTTAATAAATAAATTTGTTAGTGAGCCCAAAGTAAAAGTTGCTACAAAAGTTTGGTCATCAACAGAATTTGGTGAAACTCTGAGTTAACAAAATAATAATCCTTAAATGTCTCGGGAATATTAATCACTTTTGATTTGTTATGGAAATTCTCGAAAATATATAAATAAATATTTATTTTTTGTATATAGGTATTGTAGGTAGTACTTGATAAAATTAACATTAATAATTAGAATTTGCTGATTAGGAAAAAGTACGCCACCCTACACACTAGTCTGAGTAGCACTTAGCCAGTTGTCTGTTGTGCGCCACTGAGTGTGATATCGCAAAATTGATCGCTTATTATCATGAAGCGAAATAACAAACCCTTAGAACATCCGAACTTTGAAATGCGTTGGCGAGAACTCTACAAAAGATGGTACATTCCAATTTTTTCCTTCTAAAAGGGCTTAATTATATCAATAGTATTGTTTGTAGCTGCTTAAATATCGATTTGTGAACCTCCTCCTTTTATTCTAAGTAGGGATAAGTTATCGCTTCTTCCAAGACTTAACGACCTGCTAAAAATATATGATGTAGAAGCATATTATATGAAGGTAGTTTCTCCTAAAATTAAAAATCGATTTTTGAAAACTTAATTTGGAAGCATGATACAAATTCAAGGCACTGTTAGTTTGTAAGAAATAACATCAATCCTGATAAATAAAATTCATTGAACTATATTAATCTTTTATTTTACAATAGCTAAATTACATTATAATTTGAAAGCATATTTTCCCATGGCACTTCAGCACAAAAATGCCATTCAAAATAAACAATTTATGTACATGAGTTAAATTTCTACCATAAAAAAGGGTTTATATAAATAAATAGGTATTAAGCTGGATTTCTGACAGTGAAGGTTTCTACTGCAACTCATGGAATTCCTATAAAGAAAGCTTCTAGTAACAATGATTTTAAATCAATGTTACTAACATGTCAAATGATATAAATCCATTAGGCATTTAAAATGTCATAGAATATTCTGTAAAGAACAAATACATTTATATATCTTTTTTTATGTTCCAGTAACACAACTGTTAGACATCATTTGTCCTAAGCCCATCTGAATCCTGTGCATATGTATTTCCACATTATTTTGAAATAATTTTTGATGATTAGGTTTTAATTTCATTTTAATTTGCTCCATTGTTCCTTGCAATATACTTAATTCATAAGCATTCTGGTCAGAATCAGATAGACTCTTCACTTGCAGCATAAGAGCTGTAAGATTTGTAATAAGATGAATTAAATTGGGATCCTTTACAGTTCCATTATTATTCTTTTCTACAAGTAATGAGGCCTCTTTGTGACATTCTTCCCTAAGATGTGAAGGTATCAGCATAGCAGCTAGGCTTGGACCTGGTGCAATCTGTTGACAATACTGTTGTACTTCATTTATATAATCCTGCAAGTCCATATTCATTCTTTCTAAATCTATTACAACAGCAGCATACTTTCGTTCAAAATCTTCGGGCATTTTTTGACCAAATGATTTTCTTTTTTCTGCTTCACAATTATATTCTTTTAGTCGATTAATTTTAAGTTTTTTTGCAACTAAAACTTTTTCCAATTTTACAATGAGTTCAAGAAATTGTACTGGATATATAGGGTTACATGTATTTGAATCTACATTTTGGGTTATATCAGTACATCCTATCATTGGGTCACCCTGCATATTATTTGATTTTTTTGAAGGGTTGTACATGTTGAATAACTCTTGTGCAACATATCTGGGTCTAAATTTCTGAGAAATGCTAGATAGGTTAATAGTATCTGGAGGATCATTTGACAACACCTCATAATCAGGTACAGAGTGTGTTCCCAACTTTGGTCTTTCAAATGATATTCTATAAGTATTATTAGATGTGTCAACTGCATCAATGCAGCCAGTGAATAAACCATCTTGTGGCTTCCGTAATCTAGCCGTTACTTTTGTGCCCACAACTAACTGCATAGGTATTTCATTTGGCAAATCTTTGACATTAATATCTGCTGTCTTTCTCTGTTGAATATATCGAATAAGTTTTCTTTTCCTTTCTAGCTCTTTGCGTTCTTCTGCAAAAAAAGCTTGGGAACATCTGCGTGGTTTACCCATCATTCTTCTTATTTTAGACCATTGCACTTGTGTCAGCTTACGATTGGATAATTGTGGAAATGATTCTTTAAGACATATCATAAAATCATTTTCACCATCAAATAAGGCTTTATCAATATTACTATAGAAATATTCAAAGCACACCCACTTATGAGCCTTTGGCAACTTCAATAAATTTCTCAATCGCATACCTATTCGCTGTCCTGATTTGGGATCTGGTGACTGGCCACCTGCCATATCAGATTTTTCTTCATATCTGTCATGATTTCTCTGCACTTTAGATGGAGATTTCTGTTTCTTAGCACTTGTCTGTTTATTAGGAGTTGTAGAAAGATTTTTAGGGGTTCTTTTTGGCGATTGGCGAGGCGGAGATGTATTCACAAAGTCATCAACAAAGATAAATCTGTTTTTCTTCCTTATTCGAGCAGGCATACCTCTGGCATTGAGTTTCTGCATAGGCTGACTAGGTGCAGGTTTTGGCGGTAATACAGTGCCCACTCTGTGTAGTCCGAGCGCGGCGGGTCCAAAAGCTGGAGGCTCTTCATCTTCTTCCGGAAAATCCATATCCATGGGTTCATCTTTAACTCTAAATCTGGGAGATATATCCTCTTCATCTTCCCCTGAACAAGAACAATAAACATTTAGAAATTAAGTACACCATTTCAAGAATTAAATTGGTATGGTTGTATTTGTTCACTTCAACAACCTCTCACGTATTGACAAAAACACAGTGTAGCGACAAATAATTCTAAATTTCATAATTGTGGAATGACAATTCGCCTGAAAATTTGAATTTTTTCAAATTTTGAATCGAGCGAAACTTAGCACTCATATCTGGCGATAGGAGTACGCTGTACGGTTTTAGTAAGACTGTAATGGTATATAAATACAAACATACATTTTAAGTACGTTATATAAGATACTTTAATTAATTTGCAAATGAAATTTTAAACAAAACTTACTTTCTGATTTATCCGCCATATTGGTGTCGTAAATTTTGTTTCAATTTGATTTGAAGATGAGAGCGCCAAGTTAGCTAGGTACATTCGGATAGTTGTACAGGGGTACACACCATTGTTGCCAGTGCAAATTTAGAGGATCTATGGACTTAACTTTTAAGGAATAGATCTGCGGTCTCCCCGTCACCATTGTGCACGCCCAGCACCTCCTGGTAGGGCCTCAAAATTGGTTAATGTCAAAGAGAATCTATATTTTGCCAACATATTTGAGTTGACTTATTTTTTACTGGGTTTTTGCAAATTATCTGGGGTTTTTACGTGCGTCTAATTTTCTAGCATATTACTGTCTTATTCATCTAACCTGATATTGCGCACTTATCGCACGCCCCTAATTCTCATGAGGAATGCGGGGCATTGCGGGGCGCACGCGTCTCTGCACCGCACTGCCTGAGACTCTCAGGCTGAGAGGAATACCAATAACTTCACAGCGGGATTCACCGCCAATTGAACCCAAATTTCCTCAGAAAGCTTTGATGTTGTCTACGACTTATAAATAAGTAATTGTGTTTTTTTCGCCTTCCGAGAAACATACCGAGTCGAGATACCAAATCTTAATCTTATCAGAGTTCGTACTTATTGAAAGTTCTGAAGATCAACAGATGGTTAATGTTATCCGCAAATAAATAAACAATCATTTCAGTCACTTAATATAAAGATCTTCTAACATGCCGTAAAAATAAATGCTTAAGAACTATTTTTCTATTCTACGGATTAAAAAAACATGATTTGGCAACATTGCACAGCACAATAGTGTCAGTCCTATTTTCCTGTATTCCGTGGTGTCAGTAGATCGACAATCTTACTTGGTCTTTGTAAAACCAAAAATTTATTGCAATTTGATTGTTGATAAAATAGATTTTAAGTTTTTACTCAAATTGACCATTACGAATGAAAGCAGTGTTTGCTTGAATAAATATAGATTATTACTAAAATAGTTGAAAAAAATGAAGTAACCACGGAACAAAATATTGTTTTATATGACATTTATAGTATCATATAAAACATTATATTAAAATTACATCATAGTCTCATAAAACCTGTGTCAAAGCATACTATTATTTACTCAATGAAAAAACAGGTGAACAATATTTTTACATGGATAAGAACGTGGATGTGAGAAGAAGCTTCAGTAACTTTAAATTTGACTTTCAAGTGCCCTCCCCGGGCCTAAACTGTATAAATGGTTTTGGATTTTGAATAACTGCTATGAAGGGAACATAATTTTAACTAATGATGTAGTGTATGGAAACTTCATGAAATCACAATTTTTACACATATTTTTACAGATTATAAAGAAGATACAATGATGTTTTTCCTTTTAGTTTTATTTACAATAAGTTTTATAACTTGCGATAAGATTGAAGTTACCATTTGTCAAGACAAAACCAGCCCCAAATTAGTAGACGTTGTAGAAGGTTCGAAAGTACAATTACTTTGCAGTTTCTGGTAAAGTGCATTTTTATATTATTTATTGACTTACTTTATAAAATTTATTTATCACCGCATACAAGAAAAGAAAGCGATTTTTGGATTTGTTATATTTTTTTAAATGCATAGTGTTGACTGCAATCGGTCTGTAAGGCCAAATGTGGAGGTAAGCATACATAGCCTCGAAGGGACCTCAAGTGCGGCTGACGGAACAATACGTATAGGGCTTGTCGATATATGTCGTAACATTCTTTTTGAATTCTTGGAACCCATTCGATTGTTGGGTATGGGTATCGCGTTATTGGGGATAACAAACAAGAGCTTGGAAGTGTTGCTAGCTTAACAAGCATCCATCTGCCAACTGGTTACAATGTCATCAGCTTTTACTAAGGCTTTGATAAGAGAACTGTTGAATTTTCTTTCTTTTTTAACTTTCTCTAGCAATGAAAATGATGATTTTCTTTCGAAGTTATGGTTTTATAAGAAAAGGGGCGAAAGAAATGAGAAGGAACTAAGCACAAATATATTTGATGGCAAAAAGTTCCCAAAATTATTTACAACACCTACTCATATTTTGGTGATTAAAGAATTTGATAGCATGGATTCGGGAATTTACACATGTAGACCATTTAAAAAAATGGAAGAAAACAATTTTACATATATCTTAGATAGTAAGTAAATAAGCACATTTTCTTGAATATGTTTTTAATAGACTATATATTAATACAATAGACAATATTTAAAATTTTCAAAGTTACGTAAAATTACACATCATTCACTAGATGTATTGATCTTCATTGGTTTAAGTACCACCGGAATTATTTAATAACACTCAAAATTACTCGTTTTGTGACACGAAAATGTAAGGTTCAATTTTCAAGATCCCGCCAAAAAGCCATGTTTCCTTAACTAACTATTATCTTAGATGCCATGGTTAGTTTCTTTGTTACCTCTTTATGAAACCACGACGCGATAGCACAGTCAATTGTCATTAAATTTAAAAGGCATGCAGCTAGTGGAATAAAGAGGGACATGCGATATCCACTTTTGGGTACCTGCCCGTGATAGGTTTTACACGTGGTCCTTTAACTGACACTATTAACCCACATAACGATTTATAACGTAAATGGCGATGACGGCTTCTTTATTGTACCTAATTAAATATCTAAATCAAAATAATTTTCTTTAATAGGTATTATGGAATTTAATCATTCTATTAAAACAAAGATTGTAACGGTTAATCAATGGTACGATTACAAAAGATTCGTTCTCGATTCCCTAAATGAGAAGTTCAATAAAAGTAAAGAAGAACCATTTGTGACCCTAAGAGATCATTTTCGATTTACCTTTAATTTAGTAATTATTTGGGAAGATCAAAACTTGTTAAAAGGAAGTAAAGAAATCAGAAGAAAATTGGGAAAGTGTCGATTGCGACCTATTCGCCTGAATTACAATGAGGTAATTCAATTTTGTTCAAGTTCATTTCCTTATGATTTAGTCATGTCTGTCTGTCCGTCCGTTTTTCACAGACAATTTTAGTTGGGGACTATTATGGCTACATGATACAAGTTATCAATTGTCATACAGTGTTATTACTGATTCCGGGATTCAGCCTGGAAATGATGGAACTAAAAATAACTCGCTTATCGTCGTGTGTTGTTAGACAAATTTTACAAAAAAGATAAATCTTTCTTACTCCCTTAACTAAGTACAACAACAGACAACTGTGTTTAGCTAGGTTATATTTTGGTAAATATATGAAGAGAGAAAGTCATTAATCTGATAACCATCAAATATCCTAAATTGTAGCACCAAATATACACTTATAACAAATGGTGTTAGCAAGAACTACAATTTTAATACCTATTCGCTTGAAGTACCGACCGCAAGAATAACTTTTTCCAATAATAGAGATTGCTAAATTTAGTGTAAACTATAACTTACTGGCTATTACTGGGAATCCTACAAGCATATGTGCACTGGCCTAGTTTTTAGTGTTTATCTTTTTCTAGTCTATTCCAGTAAGTAATTATTCATCATACTTCCTAAATGATTTCTATGATGTCTCTTGTCGTTCCAAAACTTTACTGAATTTCATACCAGCTGTAAGTGAAATTGTCAGGAATATACCGAATTATGAAATTATGGATCCAAGTTATGGTAGAGCTCTTCATAGAGGTAAGAAGTAGTAATTAATGTGGCTCCTTCACCATCATTCATCAATTGCACATGCGAAAGTTAACATATTTTTTAATTATTGCATAGTTGTAAAACACGTTTTATATATGTAGGTATTTTTATTTCAGTTAATAAAAATATTAAAAAGAAAAATATTTATATGCCCATAACAAATCAGGTGCCTGAGAATGGTCATATTATTCTGGTTTGTCCACAAAATAGCCATGATTATTTTATAAAATGGTCTAAAGACAAAGTATTGTTGAATATTACCTTAAGGTTAGTTATATAAGGTGCGGTTAATAACTATTTCCAATTCACGAAAATTTGCCTTATTCCTATTTATGAATTATTTTTTTAAGAAATAATATGGTGGATAATGAAGATGAACCTCATATTACTAGGGATACATATAATTCATTACATATATTACACATTACAAGGAATGAAGAAGGAATTTATGAATGTTTTCAGAATGATAAATTGATTAAAAAATGGTTTATCAAAGTTGTCTCGAAAACAAAATTACTGAACCAAGGTCAGACTGGTCTTATGTTAAAAATCCCTAGCGTAAGCGTCATAGAATATTTAAAAAAGAACGGGGTGGGTAGAGTAGTTAAAAAAGAACTAAATGTTTTGTTCAAAAGAACCACAGGTGGTATATGCGTAACGTCAATCTTTGTATGGACCCAGGATTGCCGATCAGCAGGCAATAAATAGATGAAATATGACCCACACCGTCCTGTATTAGCCGCGTTCGAAGACCGTAGCGTATCCTCGCCGAGTCTGATGACGAAATCACTACAGCCGAAGCTGCAGCTCGTGTTAAACCGAATAGTGTACAAAACCATCAACCCCGATATCTTCGGACCGTCGCAACGTCCCAACCAGTTTTGTCTTTTCAGGGCGGCACAAGTCGCCTCCCCAATCCCCCAAAAATAATTTCTGAGTCCTACACCCGCGCCCCTCGCAACGCCCTGAGCCAATGTCCTAGTCATTATGGAGCAGCCATGTAATACACGGCAGAATCCTTATATTTCAACGTTGAGTCCTTACACATAATTCTTTGAATGATGTCTTACTTATTCGCTTGAACCTCGGATTAAAGAGAAAATCAGTGTTGAATATTGAAAGATTTTACTATGATGCCAATAACAATTATTAAAACATATTTTTCAGAATTCATACGTTATTCTATTTATTTGGGATTCGTATTGTCACTGACGATTACATGTTATTGTGCCGGAGTGTGTGTAGCCTGGCGTCGAAGAGCATCTTTTGCGGATCCCCTGCATATTTATGTTAAAAAGAATTAGAATTATTTGTGCTGATTGAGTTATTACTTAAATATTAAGTACAAATATTCATGTTAGCTGAAGTAATGTAATAAAATGTTGTATTTTTTAATATGAAATAATGTGATTATATGTTTATCTATTCCACTACGGCTATAAAATAGTTTTTTTTATGACAATTAGGCCGACAAACAGGGAGAGGGGCCACCAAATAATATGTGGTCGCCGCCGCTTTTATTGACATTTCCTATGCAACATCACCAATGCGTTGTCGACCACGAGACGAGATGCTCATAAGTCACATCTCTTTCCCCAATTTATCAAGCTTTTTGATCTTGCAAATACGTAAATGGACCAATATTGTTTTGCTACTGACGTCGACGACTACTTCTAACTCAGTTGTAGATACTACATATATTTATGTAGGCATTACCACCACGATATACTTCAACTTTATATGATATGATGATGATATACTTTCAATAATTGCTCATATTTTAAAAAAGTCCAAAGTGACGAAAGAAATTTAAATGTGATAAAAATAACACTAATCAATTAACAAATGCCAGAATTCATTAATAGAATTCCATGTTCAAAAACAAATTTCATTTGAAATTTGAATTCCTTACCAAACCATAGACAAGTTACAATTGTTACGGTCAGTACAAAACGCAAAATATTTGCATTCATTTATATGTAGTAACGATAAAAGTGAAAGCTCTACCGCCAATTTATCCATAGTATACTAGTGCCATACTTTACAATGTATAAATAAACTATATATGAACACATCCACACTATTATCTATGGTATAAGATCCGTCCCATCCCTAACAAATAGGAAAGTAAAGTAGTAAAAATGAATTAGACAGAGTCAGTCAAGTCAGTCAGTGAGATAGATATAGTATAGTGTTGGTGTCAATGAAACACAATGATAAGTTTTAAAAGTTGTTAAAAAACAATCCTTTTCATTCCAACATAGTGTAAAACAAACAAAATGAACTCTCATATTCTGCTTTTCTGTACCTTGCTGCTTCTCTTTATGAAAGACGCATATTGTGAGTTTTTAAATTATTTTGACACGACTAAAGTTTATTCAAGGTAAAGTGAGAGTTATGAAAACCAATAGTTGGTTTAACATTTTTGAAGTTCATGTGGTGTTAACAATTGCACTTACACTTCTCGGTCATTAATAAATTTGTCCTGTAATCATAACATTAATTGAATTTGTTTTGCTGTGGAGAAAGTGAGTTTAGTGTAATTAATGAATTGACATTTCTAGAATGCGGATATATTTATATAATGTTATAAAAATAAATACCTGCTTGACTATTATTCTTGATGTTAAAGGCAGATGTATCAGTAATGTGACACACTCGAGAATGTATGTACAGGAATACATTTCACACATCATTACATTAAATGAGCAACATTTTCGCCCCTTAGGCTTCTAGTTAACCTTGTTCAAAATATATAAATAAAAATAAATAAATTAATAATGTGCATATACTTTTCAGGCTTAAGCAAGCGCTGCATAAGATGCAGGTCCCGTGGTGAGCTTGGAACATGTGCAGATCCATTTCCATTCAACGTGACTGAGCCAGAGGCAGAAGTTGGCATCCATGTGATTCTCTGTCCATCGGGCTGGTGTGGGAAACTAATAGAGGGATCTACAGGCACTTTTAGAGCTGATGGTAATTACAGATCATATTACTATTTATTGTAAATAATATCTAAGTCAATGCATTATTTACTTCCACCTATGTTTATGGGTTTTTTATGATTTCATCACGAAATCTTCAAACAAGATAAATTTACTGTTTTCTTCTAAATTTCCTGACATCTACCCTTATGTCTTCAAGCTTTATGATTTGATTTTTATTGTATTACCTATAAAAAAATGTTAAACCTTAAAAAGTTTGGATAAAATTAAAAAACAAATGTATTTTTATCACACCCTTCAGAAAGTCAAACTTTCAGTCTGAGGTTACCATTTCAGTCCTATTTATGGTCTGGTTATAAAAAGACAATGTGTGTGAAGTACATATAAGTAATTTATGATTGTATATAATAATGAAGCTAGGTAGATGTGTGTAAATAAAGAAACTGAGTCCACAACTATTCAAAATTATCTGCTAATACAAGTTCCAATTTTAGTGAATAATAGTGGTATTATTCATGAAATTTATAAATGAAATGGGTTCTTCACACATATAACCAAAAGATATTTATATACTTTTGGTTATATGTGTATGAAAATCTGTTGATTTGTAACTTCCCAGTTTTAGTAACTTTAACTTCAAATTTGACCTTCATAAGTGCCCTATGCAAGCCTAAACTGAGTAAATAATTTTCAATTTTGAATGACTATCTCATACTTTAGATTTCTCTGTGTAGCATCATTCATCATCATCAGTTCATTGGCTAGTAAAATGATAAAAATAAATATTGGGATTTTACAGACTTTGGAGCGGCAACTGAAAGAATGTGTTTGCAGAGGCCTCCTAGTGACTATGAAGAGAGATGTGCATACACAATGTGGAACCGTAAGAAAGTATACATGTGCTTCTGTAATGGTGATCTATGTAATTCTGCATATCCAGGTGTATCATCATATCCAATTATGATTTTAGTCACATTTTTTATTACTATATTTGTGAATTAAGTTTGCAAATGTGATTGTATCAAAAATACATTTATTTGTAACCATAATTATTCCATACATACTTGTTGTATCATGTAATTGATTCTATGGTTGTTCATTGCATGTTTTTATGTGTGAAAGCAGTCAGTATAACAACTAAATGGTGACAAAAGCCTCTGGTGTAAATTATGAAAATTAAAAAAAAAATTGTATAGACATAATTTTGGGAAACATTTTTGACCATAATTTTTGTAAACATTGTACAAATTGACTATTCATATTATGAAAAGATAATAATGAAAAGTTAGTTCCATTTATTTCGATTCTTAACTGTATTCTAATAATTCAATCAAAGCAACTATTGTGGTAGTGTTGGGCAGCTATAAGATAATTTAATCTACTGATTTGAAAATAATTGTTTTTTGATGAGTTTAAAAATATATATAATGTTATTGTAACATACACATATTGTACATATAGCTATATCACTACCTCTCTGTATAGATAGAATATATGTGACCTGTTTCACAATCGCCTGGCACTCTCTTAAGTCTGAAGACTTGAAAATTTAGAATTTGTCATTAAAATCTCATTAGATACTCAATTATGTGATAGATTACTTATCAAATATATATCGAATCTCAAATTACAAAACGAATTATTGTTGTGATAAGTTTAATTGGACATAGGCCTCACCTAGGTGAGGCCTATGTCCAGCAGTGGACGGAGATAGGCTGATGACGATGATGATGAAGTTTAATTGTTTTAATAAGCTCAATATCTAGTATTCTACATCTACTTTGTGTTTTTTTATTTAAATTTGACATTTGTATCGCTATTTCATGCGTTGTGTGCTGAATAAGCAGCAGAGCCATTTTATGAAGTGTCTGAAATCTAAAACTGGTATAAAAGATTTCTTTTGAATCTTTGAAACTATGTATATGATTCAATATTAAAATTCTGTAAGACAGCTATGTTATAAGTAAATATTATATTTTTTCATTCTTATGATAAAACACACTCAAATATTTTTATAAGTGTATAAAAGATTTTGTATTGTATTATAAATATTAGGTATGTGTGTTCAAAGTTAAATATTTGTAAGTATATTTTTTTCAGTAAGTTATTATAGGTGCTACTCAAGAACATTCCATTGCAACTTATAGTACTTAACTATCTTTAATGAAACAAAAATGAGGTATTTTTATTCTCAAAACGAATTATAATAATGACTATAAATTATGAATGAGTATTTTTACACTTTTATATAAATATATCATAATTTTTTCGTAATAATTGTTTTATTCGTAGTTCGATGCTAAGGGCGGTTGTAGGGCCAGGTGTGACGTATGCTTCCGAGACGATGGGGCTTCAGCTTGTTTTTGACTCTGAGCTCCTGGTTAGCAAGTAAGGATTCGATGTGCGGAATATCGTGAAAGTACAGTTCACCGTGTCGTTTCGCTTTCACCACTGCTGCTATTGCCTCTGAGCCCTCCAGCAGATATGGGTCCATGTATTCTGGTTCTGTGAGCATAAAACAAACTTATTGTAAATCTTATGTAACTTTAAAATTCGTCATTGAAATCTATATATATAATATATTTAGGGAGTGCATTTGTTTAGTGTATCTATTAATGTAATTTATGTAGGTACTTTGATGGTCCAATCGATATTTATTGTTGGTTAAAGCTATTGTATGCGTTACAAATACCTATAAAGAAGTTAAGGTTTTTGTATAATGTTGTTCCTGAATGATATTTATTTATTTATAGCCGAGCTGCTTGGTGTCTCTATCGGCCAAAATTAATATACGATTCCGATCTAAAATCACCAGACTGAAGTAGAATTTTGACATTACGTGTAATATATTAAAATGACTGTCAAAAGGTTCATCAACGTTCACCGTATATCACACAGTTGTAAGTTACTTCGAACGTTATAGTTCTCTTTTGAAGATTTTTAGTCCCGTGTCCATATCTCACCATTGTCAGAGCGACGGCCAATCGCAGATCCGAAGCGAGGTGGAGTGATCGGAGGCAGAAACAAGCCTTCAGGCCAGAGGGACTCTGGATCGGGTGAATCCACCTTATATGGCGAAGGTGGCAGCAGTGGAATATTTACATCTGAAAGTATTTAGTTAACTGAATATTTTAGATTTGTTCGAATTGTATCGGGTTAGGAATTATAAGGGCTACTTGTACCGTAATAAGCAGGTACTTAGGTAATCATTTTACTCTCATTTTCAAGCTTAACGATACCGATAACGAAAACTACATAAATAATTACTAATTGTAAGTATTATCGTGTTAATTAATTTCTGAATATAATATTATAGGATTATATTAGGGGATTTTATTATATTATAAACTTCAAAGAGCTAGACAATAGAGGGGTAGATCATCACTACCAAACTTACTAAACACACTGCCATGTGCCATGCCCTCGTGATAATTTCATGTCCCCAAAACATTTATAATGATCATCATAAAGTTTGAGCTCTCACTCAGCCTATTCGTCCATGTGCTCTTAAAACAAACATTGGTTGCCTAAAGTCTCTTCTATCACAGGCAAAGAGCAGTGTTTGAAACTGATACAGTTTAGTATATGCTAACTGAGATGATCAAGCGGTTTGTGGTCCCCCTCGGCTTTCCTGCAAGCCTTGAATAGTTTCGATGCAACCTGACCCGTCATGTCGGCTACTCGACTCAGCCAGTCTGTAGTCAGTACGCGGCTTAGGTATAACTTACCCATATAGTTATTATAACGCCAAGGCGAAACATTGAGTGAGTTGTCGCGGACTATTTCTTCGTTGTTGAACGGCACCGTTGGTTTTACTCGGGGGTAACCTCCTCCGCGGGTGTGAGTTGAAACTGGTGGATCTGTAACGATAGTAGAATTCAATTAGAAGAGTGGTAGTGATGGGGCTTAAAGGTATCTAAAAAGTTATTAGTTAGTTATCTCAGATTTTTAACCATATATGTCCCTACTTAAATCTCATGACTTAGATATTTTATAAAATTTTATAAGTTATCAAAAATCCAAAGTTTTAAAATTAATCTACTATTATGATAAAGAAGACCTTCAATATATTATTATATTACTGTGTGTATCCGTACCTATATAGTGCGATGCTTTTGCGAATGCCACACATTATGATGTGTCTTCAAGTCCTGAAGTTCAGGATGATATTTATCACATAGATTTTGGAACTCTTATGGTGTTGTAATAGACATCGTTATTTTACTTTGACACTATTAGTGATATGAAACACAATAAGATACATACGTATTTATAACGCTTCCGATACGATATTTTATAAAACTATAGTTTACGAGCATTATTCAACGGACTTACAGATCTTAGTATCTAAATCTTCTTTAATTATAGATCCATACAGTACCTACTATTATACAGTGTAGGTCAAAGGTAATCGTCTTAAATGATGTTAGCCATTACCAATGGGACTACCTCGATACGCTTTAGGAGGTAGGTTAAATCAACTTACGTCGTAAGCTTTTAAATGCTGCCTGTTGGGACGGACGGTGGTAACCCGCTCGCCGACCGAGCACCGGCAATGGATCACCGACGCCATGGGTGAAGCTCCGCGCAGGTGTGTTCACGCTGACATGGGAAGCGAATTGAGTTCCTGCCGAAACTTGCGTCACTGACTGTAGCAGGCATAGCAGCAAGCTGAGTACACTCTCGAACGATCTTCTCGCTGGTACCTGGCAGTAGAAATAATTAAATAAATACTTAGTTAGTGATTGACAACAGTTTTACCATAGTAAGTGATGATGTGACAAATTGTCACCAAACTTAGAAGGTGACTGGCACCCTGGCACCCAGTCTCGGAAGACAACTGTACCTACGTGTTTGCTGAGTTTCAACGTAACCCTAATGGAGGTCCACGGAGGACCAGGTTAGTTCCTTACCTCTACATTCTCTACCTGGATCTACGAGACAAATGACCCTTTAAAAAAATACCCTGCCTCGTATGAGTAGATTTTTGATGGCTTTATCTAACCATCGATTAGTGAGAATGTTTGGGGTTCCACTTTTAAGAAACAATCTACAGATACAAGGTCAAATATACAAGGCATTGATGTTGTTTTTGATGGTAAGTACTCGTACATACCTACTTACCTAACAACGTACCTACACACCTACATACAACTACCGTTAGGTAGACTTTGCAAATGATTTGAAGAATAATCACATTAAAAAACACCTTGCATTAATATACCGCCGACAAACGATAAAACAATAGAATAGATTTCTAAAAGCTAGGTTACAGCCGGTAGTTTAGCCTAGTGCCTAGTACTCTCACGGCGGGTGAGGTTGCAACACAATGCTGTCATCTTGGACCTGCCATGCTGCCAAGCGGTGGCGAAACGAAACGTACGGCCACGAGCGAATTTCTTGATTCATGTAGTATATACTTAAGATGCGTGGCTTTGTTTGAGAATAACCTATGTAATGCGGTAACCAGATTAAGTAACTGCTTACCATGTCACTAAATATGCTGAAAGTCTTAGATAGATAATATAGGTATGTGTAGTAAATCTTTGATGACTGAAAAAAAATACTGTTAATTTTAACGTGTTAAGGCTGCTGTTAGCTCGAGGTTCTACCATGCCGTTTCGAAAAACTAATAAGGGAAGGAAGTAATAAATAAATAAATAGTTGCATTTTTTATATTACACTTAGTCTTTTGTTTGATTATGACTTAAATATAGGTAGTAGATAGTGTGGTCGGAATTGGTAAGTGGTCAAACCCGCTCACTTTCAAGTGCAGCTACCGGAACCGTGTAGGTACTTGGTGATTTTACTACTACTACTGGGTTACGGTCGCAGGTCCTGAACAAGTCTTCATATTATGCTCAATCCTCATTCAGAACACCAATTAGGTACATTTAAAATGTTTTTTACCTGCTGATTTGTCTGACTCTACCAAGGTAAGTATGTTGTTAGGTTATTTACAATATTGATTAGATATTAACATATGATATCATTTAATGATGGTACATAAAATTATAGGTACATCAAGTTTATTTGAAAATTTGTAAGAAATATTATTATCATCCACATATTACTTTAAACTCTAATTAATTAATACCGACACTCACACAGGTACGACATTTCATATGTTGTATTGTCTCTATAACTATGGTACTACTGGATATCTTTATTGCCGTCATTTCCGAAAACACCGGGCCTGCGTAAATCTTTGACAGATTGCCGTGACTACTTTATATTGACGTCATAATCATTTATGCTCTCCGTGGATGCTACCTTAGTAGTAACGGCCTGCTTATGGCCGATGCCTATAAATAGGACTGACAGCTGACTGGTCTAGGTTGCTGCCAAGATAAGCTAGCATACCTAGCGCCAGCGAAACAACCCGAGACACTATTCCCATCCTTATCTATAGACATGAAATAGCAAAGGACAGCATGTACTAATCAGGTAAACTCGGCGAGTGTGGAGAGGCGGCAGAAATTAATCATCTACTCTTTTGTAATATATTATACACTTTCCAAACACAACTAAAGTCATTCAAGAACTAGTACCTACTACTAAATATGTACCTTTGGACTGCTAAAGGAGATAACAAGATAAGGTTTGAGATATTTTATTTGTGCATTATTAGGTACATGAGATAACATTATAAACTATAAACGCTGAACACTTATAAAAGGCAAAGAATTTGATCTAATTATTGTATTGTAAATATAGCTGTGATCGTAGACCGAAATCTGATTAGATAACGGCACAAATGAAGAAGTAGATGGCGCTGTTACATGAAAATAATAAACCCGCCGAATAATCAACACGAAACCAATTTCAGTGAAGACCGAGTTAACGTGATTGTTAACCTACAATGGAATTCGAGAAAACTCTGTACGGTGAATTAGGACATTTTGGAAAATATCAATTAATAAATTTACTGCTAGTGGCAGTACCGGCAATGCTAAGCGCTTTGGCGGCTGGAGATTACATATTCACTGCGGCAAAACTACCGCATCGATGTGCCATACCGGAGTGTGACAGTCTGCAACCGGAATACGCACCAGAATGGATATTAAGAGCCGTACCTGCTTCTATGACAGGATTCGACGACTGTTTTCGCTTCGCTAACTCGTCCAACATAATGGAACCGCTGGCTGACAATGACGGCGTTTGTCCTGCCACCTTATTCGACAGAAACACAACGGAACCTTGCGAAAGTTACGTTTACGAAAGAATTAATAGCGTTGTTTATGACTTCAATTTAGAATGTAAAGAATGGCTTCGGGCCCTGCCAGGTACTTTGAACAGTGCTGGAGCAATGATCGCACTTCCATTAGCCGGTTACATATCAGATCAATTTGGACGAAGAGTATCGATAGTTTTCTTCTCTTTTAATTTAGCCTTGACAGGTGTGATTCGATCTTTTTCTGTAAATTATGGAATGTTTGTAGCGTTCCAGTTTTTGCAAATAGCTTTAGGTGGCGGTACATTTAGTGCTTGTTATATATTGGCTACAGAATTGGTGGGTCCCAAATATCGCGTTATGACCGGTGTATCGATTTCTACCATGTTTGCTTTAGGGCAAATGCTATTGGGTTTATTAGCGTATGCTGTACCGGAATGGCGAAAACTTAGTCTCGTACTGTATATTCCTCTGTTTCTCCTCGTTTCATACTATTGGCTAATAACAGAAAGTCATCGTTGGCTGCTTACTAAAAACAAACAGGAAAAAGCGAGGGCTACTCTAGAAAATGTAGCACGTATGAATGGAAAACAAGTTTCAGAGCAGACAATAAATTTTCTGCTCACGGTGATTCCTCAACAAATGGAAGCAAACAAAGTACTTAACAATGAGAATCTGTTCTTCCGAGTGGTAAAATCTCGTGTTTTATTACGAAGATGTTGTACAACACCTATAATGTGGATTTCTACAACATTTATTTATTACGGTTTGTCTATAAACTCGGTTAGTTTATCAGGCAACATGTATGTAAACTATATAGCAGTTTCTGCTATAGAGATTCCTGGATATTGGACTGCAGTCTTACTTCTAGACAGAATCGGTCGAAAGACTGTATTGTTTGGGGGATACACCATATGTGCTTGTTGTTGCGTTGCTTTTGTCTTTACGCCTGATAATTTAGATGGTTTATCATTGTTTTTTTATTTGACTGGAAAGTTTTGTATCGGTATGGTTATGACAACTTTGTATCTTTACACTGCTGAGTTGTATCCGACACGGCATCGCCACTCGTTTCTGGGTTTTTCCTCAATGCTTGGACGTATCGGTTCGATAGTATCGCCGTTAACACCTGCTCTCATGGTGTACTGGCCTGGGATACCGTCTATGATGTTTGCTGGAATGGCTTTGCTGTCAGCTGGATTGGTCCTCACTCAGCCAGAGACTAGAGGCCTCACAGTGCCTGATACTATAGAAGATGCGGAACGACTTGGTAAAATATAATTATTTCTTTTAGAGCTTATGCGTTTGTTCCTAATTTTATGAAGTAGGTATATTTACAGTTGTTACGCTATAATTTTAACTAAGTCAAGTATGTACTAATGGTAAACAATGCTCTTATGTTTATGATAGTTCCTAACATAAAACTATGTAGTTTGTAATTTAAAATTAAAATACATTAAGTCCAGATTAATTGTTTTACTTGCTATGAGCACTTCCAGGACACAAATCCTTTGCAGATTTGACCAGGAAACCGCTTACCGAAGATGTAAAGTACTCTGTTGTATAATTCAATCTAGAAAACTTTCTGTTTCATTAAATTAAAACTTAATCGAAATCAACATACAATTAAAATTTTACTTAGTATAAATAAAAATCCTGGGACATTCTCTTCACACGGCCATCTGATCCAAAACTAAGCAGAGCTTGTACCTACTATGGAAACCAGATAACTGATATACCTACTACATAGGTATATGTAATACTTTTTTTTCTAAATACGTACCTATACCTAATGCCTATTTTATTTTGTATGTAATAATATCACGGATATCACTATTCATAAGTACATGTAAAGGCCTATTTGAATAAAAATATTTTCATTTTCAATAAGATCTATTTAGGTACCCTAATCAATTTTTTTATTTAAATTTGAATTTCTCTAAAACCTTAACCATTCAGTTTAGACCCGTAGATGCCACTTATGAAAGTCAATGTGTTTTAAGAATTATTAGACGCACCTATCTCCCATTCTAATTTCAACTTTTCAGATTTCGACCCTCTATTTCAGACCCTTTTCCATCCACACATTTATTTACAAAAAATTTTTTCCGCATTTCTAGTTAAATGCACTAGTAGGTACATAGTTGCTGAGATATCAGTAGCGGTATCAAACAGACGGTCGAAGTTGCACCGTAAGGTTAATTTTTTACCGTTTTGCTTTTGAACCCTAAAAATGACGTACCATTAAAGAATTGTATCTTTATGTACGATCACTCATGAACAGTTAGCTTTATAAGGTACTTACTATGAACTGTTTTAGTAAGCATTCTGAAACGTCAATTTAATTATATGGTTGATTAGAATGTACCTCCTTTCTTTGTTTATTGCGTAGTTATAGAAAGGGACAAGGTAAGAGAGGTGTCTCTGACCAAATTTACCTCTATATAATCGAAATAAACTTTGTTGTTAAAAATTTCTTTTTATGATAAAAATGGTATAGATTCAAACAAAACGTTTCATCAGTAACGTGGTAGAAAAAGCTTGGTCGACCGTGACAGGACTCGAACCTGCAATCTTCGGATCCGAAGTCCGACGCCTTATCCATTAGGCCACACGGTCATGCAGAGAAGACTTCGTAAAATGTAACATGTTCAGAACTCTACAAAATTCATTGTATTGTTCCTTTTAAACTGTGTAATGTTAAAGTAGTCGTAACTCATGTCATTGCAATGTGATGAATCCCATTCATCAAGTCGAAAATCAGTCACCAATTACGTACCGTTTTGGATATTGTACTTGAGAACCAGTTACCTTCAATACCTTGTTTAGCTCGACAGAACTTGGTAATTCCCTTGAGTCTCCATCGGCGACAGTCTCTTTTACAATCAGGTGGTCTTCTTCCGACCCTCTGACAATTAATAACTATAGAATAATTTTATGTACTTATCCTCACAAACTATAGAACTATAAACACGTGATTAGGCAGGGTAAGTGACACCGTTCCATATACCGTTATATATATAATATACTATCTCTATGGTTGAATGCAGGCTATCAATGCGGGTACGGCATTGCAAAACTGAAGTTAGTTATTAATGTGCATATAAAAGATCACCCATGAGAAACATTTGATATATATCAATGTCATGTGTGTAATTTTTGTATGCGTGTCATTTTTTACATTACCCCGCCATTGTTGCAGATGTTCTAATTTTTTCATACAACAATGAAATATAACTGTATCAAATATGTTGTGAAACACATATTTATGTCCGTGACCTTACCAAGACATAAATAGAGGTTTTAATATTGTGTACCACTAATGGAGTCATATGTTGTGAACATTATATCAAGGTGAGTCCAGTGCCATCAGCACAAAAGCTAGACAAAGCAATACGGATACAGCAAAATTCAAACGGTTCGGCGTTTCGATTGGAAGCAACTGGTTGAAATTAATCCAATCACGATTGAGGATGTGTCTTCGATAACATGAGACACGTGATTGATTTAATGAAGCAAACGGTCGCGTCAAAATGGAGTGTGAGGTGAACAGCCTGGTAATAGCTGTAAAACAACGAATGTATGAAATTTTTTAGAAGATGTTTTGATGAAAATTACACTTGTAGATTCTTTCATTGTATCCAAACTGTAACAGCTTTTAATTTCGTGCAGTGCCTGCAAAAGCTATAATTTATTATTCGACTTTATATTTTGTTGAAGTAAAATTACATTTCTATTAGGATTTTACATTACAACGTGAAGTAGTTAATCTAATATAGTTTAAACCATCTGTAAACATTCATAAACATGGTAAATAAAGTGATAGTTAATAGAGATTTACATTCTCTCCAGTCGGCTGCAACAAACAGACAATCAATCCATCAGTCAAAATATCTCGCAAACTCGTAGAACGTGACTGCAGACAAAGCTCCTTCTAATTATCGATTCAACGTCCCATTTTGCGATCGTTTAGTATTACAAAATTACGTTTTAGATCGCGAAACACTTTAATCAGCCAAGTAATATGTATGCACAATGTTAAGATTTATAAAGCAACGCCGACGTTGACAATTTGTCACGAGTCGAGCTCGTCTATCGACTCAAGATCGGTCACGAAACTGAGTCACGGGACTCATCAAGGACACTGTATTCCGCCAACATTTGTGGATTACATAAAAAGATAAGTCAAACGATTTAACTGTTAGAGATTAAGTTCCGGCCTAAATGTGGCTCAATTTAGTAAGAGGTTATGACGGAATATTCTAGATAATAGTTGATTAATATTGATGTATTGTGACGCTGTCATGAAATTAATATATAAGCTTAACTGTTTCGAGATGAATAATGTGCGTATTACACATATTATTGTCATGCAGTAGAAATATGGATCCAAGTATTTAAATCAAGTTATGTCATTTATATTTTAATAATTTATTTTATTAGTAGACTAGCTGTCCCTCGCGGTTGTTCCCGTGTTCCCGAGGGATATCACATTTTCCCGGAATAAAAAGTAGCCTTTATGTTATTCCAGGATAAGCTCTATCTATGTGCTAACTTTCATCTATATCCGTTAAGTAGTTTTTGCGTGAAAGAGTAACAAACATACAAATCTTTCCTCTTTATAATATTTGTATGAATATAGTTATTTCTATTAAAGAGGTTCTATCACTTAAAACCCCATAAATAGGTAACGCTACTCTGATATTCCAATATTTCATAAATCTACGAATAAACTACACATTTCTCATTAACATTAAGGTACAACTCGTGAACACAATATCATGCGAAGACAATGTAAATAATATGATTTCATAGATCATTATCCTAATGATAGTTACAACTTGCGAATGATCGTGAGTCTAACCAAAATACATTAGCCACGCTTCGTTATTCAGAAAGTCTAGGTATTTTCACAACAATACATTAAATAATTAAGGTCATTGTAAATACACTTTTCACTGACAATTTTTATGATTTATCTATTTTTTAGAATGGAAATCCAAGAAAAGCTTATAAACCCGGGTTTATTGCCCCGGGGAAAATCACATTCTCGGCGAAGGCTCCATAATGGCCTATCCAGTAGTATCCAAACAGATGCGGAGACAGGGGGGAATTAATGGGTCCAATTTGCCCTCCCAACACGCCGTCCCAACTCACGACCCAAGCTCTTTATTTTGAACAAAGTTAATGACAACTATGTTTAAAATAATCTTGTGTAAATAATAGTACTTTCAAAATAAGCTAATGATTCCTAGCTTTTTACAGAAATATATGTCAAATCACAATTATTGTTTTGTTGGCGATACCACCCTTAGTTATGTTCGGCCTCAGGACATACGGATGTGCTTAAGATGAAGAAACAGTATTTAGTATTAGCTAAATAAATTGTAACTCTAGGAAGTATTTAGAACTACGGCGTTGAAGAAACCACTTTGTACTTGACCGATTTATGCACCTAGAAGGCATCTGTTTAACAAAAAGCCTTTGATTTACAAAACAAACAAGGCTAGTACTTAAGAAGCCTACGCACATCCTACGTGTTCATTTACACGAGCATGTGACGAAAAATATTGGCTGAAATCGGTTAAAGTGTGTAGGATACGACATCTTATTGTAAGGTCATAAAATAGCCAATATTATTATTGAGTTTGGGACAGCGAGAAAGTGGTTTCGCGTAAAGATAAAAATAAAAGATTTTGACACTAAACATACCATAACCGGGTCTAATGACCCATTTTGAACTTTGCATTGAAAATGCACGTATCATCTAATTGCATTTGCACATTTTATTTCATGACTTTTTTTCTTACTAATTAATATACAGTTATACTATTTATTTCCTTTCCTAACAACCATATTTCATACATACAAGCAGGAAATATAAAGTCACATTTGACCCGCTATGGTAGAAATTAGTACCTAGTAAGTGTTGGTATGATTAGTGTTAACATGACCTAACTGACAAAATTATCAGAGATGGGTCCGTGGTGAATGAACTAACCTACGATCATGCTGCGAGCTATGAGCTTCTCACTGACTTATGGATTCCCCACTGTCTATTCAGTGATGGGAAAGGTCCTAATGAAATTGTTAGAACCCATATGTCAAGTTGATATAACAGATATCAGACTTCTTGAGTAGTACTACCACCACCCATTTGAAGCAGTAGTGCACTGGTATTACTCTGTTTCGGTTAGAAAGGTAAGGGAGCCAGTGAAATTACAGGCACATGAAACTTAACTACTTCACGTTTCAGGGTTAGCAACGCATTGGCGATGCTCTGGTGATGCAAATTTAGGTCATGTCTAATAATCTTGACTGGTCCCGTAGTGGACTGTATCCTGAATCTACCGAATTACATAAGCAGAGGCTCTTTACCCTGCTAGAGTCAAGTATGGGTTAGTGCTGATAAAGAATAAAACCTTAAGGCTTACATTTTGTGATCGACGTTGTACCTATGTCATTTCAGGACCTATATCATACAATTAACCAATGGTTTAATAAATATACCTTATTTCAAAAGCAATAGAGTTTTCTATGGCATCACAGAGGCCTTTATCAAGGTCATCAGTCCACATAAAGAACACTCGAAACTTACCGGTGTGTGGTCTTCACTAAAGCCTCCTTCCTGTCTCTTAAAACTTTCTTGTTAACAGTTATGCCTATGAGCTATGTCAAAGACCTTGGGTTGTTACGGTTCCGAGCATTAATTTAATGACTATACTCGTAGCTCGTCACGAGCATAAATATATAACCATGGACAGCTCGGAGATAATATCTGACACTCTTCACCTTATTCAACAGCACTGTACGACAGAGTTATATTAATAGTTGAGTCGTCCATAAATGAAAGCAGAGAAATGATTGAATGAATCATGAAATCAGGTTTATTGCAGAACTGTCGTGGTAATAATAATGCTCATGAATGGACTTAGGCAGGTGCGTAGGTAAGACTCAACCTGCAATTCATCATAAATTGTATCAAATTGAAATGCATCCTTAGAAACGGTTCCTAAAAGGGTAAGAACTAGAGAGAGCGAACGATATGCAAATGCAAGTGGCAAATACCACAGCTATGAGCAACAAGATGCGTCTTTTGTGAAATTGCATAAGTGTGTTATTATCGTTTCGTAAGCTCTAATTAAAAAGCTCAAACGTTTTCTAAGGAAGTGGACTATATCATATGTATATTAACATTTCAATAGCCTGAAACTTTTGTCTGTAGCAGGTTTCCTTTCGCGTTTTGATATCGAAATTACACCTTAGTTTTTTATACTTAATCATTTCAGTTGTAGATTACAGCTTATAGAAATATGATACGTGTATCTACAAACTAAGATTATGCTCACGGATTATTTCAATTGTTTCACATAAAGGCTATTTTCCCATGCCACATCTAGCAGCTCGAAGAATATTATTACTAATGTTGGGTTTTATAACCAGCTCGGTTGCTACTGTGACCTGTTGACACCTTATAGAAATCGCTATACGATCATCTTTTCTATTCAACATAGTTGGTTTAAAACGATACTATTTTTCGCTCTATGGTTTTATCCGCGTTCCCAAGAGATCCTATCTATGTGCAAAGTTTCATCTTAATCCGTTCCACCGTTCATGCGCCAATGAGTCTCCAACATACAAACAAACAAGCATTCATAATATTAATATATTCATTTCTAGTTTGTTTTTCTGTATACATATGTTTTGAGTTACAACCCAGCTCTATATGTGGTTACCTTTTGGTTGTAATTTGTATTGAGTATCCTAAACAAATAAATAAAGTAATTTATATTATTGATATGATATATATCTCCCAATGAAAATGAATGCATAAGGTTCCATTGACATTTAGACAAACTTCAAACAAAGCCAACAAGAAGGTTTACGATTTTGTCTGTCTAATTTAATAATAGATAGCTGTCCCCCGCATCCCGAGGGATATCACATTTTCCCGGGATAAAAAATAGCCTATATGATATTCCAGGATATGCTCTATCTATGCGCCAAATTCCATCCATATTCATTTAGTAGTTTTTGCGTGAAAGAGTAACAAACCTACTTATATACATATCTTTCCTCTTTATAATATTAGTATTGATTAGTAATTATTATTAGAATAGACTAGCTGTATATGGAATGCCACTCAAATGCCAGCACCAGCTCATGCGATAGGTGCTAAACAGATATTCAACTCAAAAGTGGTAGTCAGCCAGGCAGTCCTATCGTTTTTTCTTTGTGCTATGTTTTCCTACACCGAAATCGTTGTAGCTTAGGATTTGAATCCACTGATCTTTGTCTTTCGTGCCCTTGATTTTCTTGATTAATTGCTAGTTTTATAGTGCCATAAGCTTAGGCTTTGAAGGTTAGTTGGTAGACTTTGTAGCTTATCTCGATTGTAATAAATATAATAAGGCCTAACATTTGATAAAAAGCAAGACTTCTATGACACTTTTGTAAAACAAAACTGAGGTGAAAAATGAATTGGGTCTACATCATTACTCTATTATCTACTACACAAAAAGAAATGCGTTAATTTGTAAAAGTTAAGATATGGTATGGTCCTAATAAAATTTATGAATAAACTCCTTAATAATGCTGGCTTGTTTAAATACGTATCATTTGAGCCTCAAAATAAATTTGTAACATTGAAAAAATACTTAAAAAAAAATTTTTTTTTCAGCTTTTCCTAGTGAATGCAAACATTTTTGTTGTCTGTATGAATACCTATTTAAGCAACATAGCTATCGATAAACTGTAGTTTCGCAAGAACAAGTCTATAATTTCAATAGGTAACTGCAAATTGATTAAACTCTAACATTTAGAGAAGACTCAGGAAGATCTAAGAAATGCAGGTACATAAGTTACTAATGTAGGCTTATATCTGTCTATTATTAAGAACCCACTTAAAACAGCTACTTAACACACATACATACGCTCGTATTAGCGGTAAGTAGGTACTGTGTGTACATCATAATGTTCTAGGTACGTCTACAATAACTTGACTTTAAATAACGGATTATTAAATACTTAGACGTAAGTACCTATCTAATGATTCGCTTTATAAGTCAGATTAATGTGGCTGTAAAGTGTAAACTTTAGAAATTATTGTGCGTATAATTATGTACTTATGAGAAGTGTTTTATAAAAGCCTCCACGCAGGATCATGTAATATTCTTTATTCGAAATTCAAAAATAGTGCTTTTGATGGTCCCGAGAAATAGCTAGAGAAATGCTAACTAGTTATGTGATGGACAAACTGTATCCACAAAAAGGGGGTTTGATGTGTTAAACTTTGTTCTCATCTTCATGAAGGCCACTGATAATTTAATATTTCTGAGAAACAGTTTTAACCCATATTCGAAATTCGAATCAACTAGTTTCTTCCCGAAAATATGGACAACGCAATCCTATGATGACATGCAACATTACAGAGTAAAAATATTTTGGTTCTGTTAACTTTTGACTTATAGTTGAGTAGGTACTTATAGGAGTTTGAAGGTATGCCTTTCAAATGGAAGACAATCAGCGTTTTTTGCCCTATCATGTTATTAAATCCCTAAGCCACCTACGCGTTCACACACCAAAATGAACGACTTATATCTGAAAGGCTCACGTCATGCACGACTTATAAATAAACATGGTTGTTTATGATACAAGCACAAAATCCGTAATTGGTTGGCGCTCGAAGTATTGTAATAAATTCAGCACTATCGCTTCTGTAATATAAACTAGGTATCTGGTAGTTAATAGGGCAGCATCTAAATCTATAATGACCGGGTACAGTTTGAAGGTAATAATAATAAAGTTGTATATAGTAAGCATCTAATATGCTTACTTTATTTGTCTCAAAATTTGAGCCAAGCACAATTATGGTTTATGTAACTGCTGATTGAGAGCTTTACCTTCTCAAATACATGAATTAAGATATACCTGCTTGTTTTTTACAACTATTAAAATTATGTTTTACACAAAAAATTTCAACATACAATTAGCATGCTTCATTACATGTTGTTTAAACCAGGTTCTAATTGATCATCATTTATATATAATATTTTTATTTTTATTACAACGGCCAGTGCTAATTTTCGATAAGCAAAGAACGCGGAAAACGATTCAGATAAAGGATTACTTGAATAAATATTTTTTTGTCCTGGTAACATCATGCAGAGAGGCTTAGATAATATAATTACATTAATTTTCTTGTTTGTGCAATACTGTACTGCAATACTTATTATCCGAGGCTTACTGTACCAGTAAGTATATGTCTCAAATGTAGGTAATCATGCTTCCACGGACACGGTTACAGTCACGACTAGATATCTGATATACTTAAGTTTTGTTGAGAAATGACTCCCGATATTAATTAGCCACGAGTGTCCCTGAAAAATACGTATAAGCAATTTATTGGTTCCAAAGGTTGTGATGAGCCTGTCGTATTTATAATTCTTGTATTCATCATAAATTCAAAGTCGCAAGAAGATCTAAGTTTGATACAAGATTTATTTAGATTATATGGGCAGCACATGGCCATAAAACAATTCCTACTAATATTATAAATGCGAATGTTTGTAAGTATGGATGCTTCTTAGTCTTTCACGCAAAAACTACCGGACAGATTTGGGAAACAAACCGACAAACACCCGGGAAAATATGACGCCCCTCGGGAACGCGGGTAAAACCGCGGGGGACAGGTATATTATATACAGTAATAGGATATCAACGTTTTACAGTTAGGTATAAATCAATTTAAATTTACTTAATTAATCACCATTACCTTAGAATCTTTGTTCTGCCTAATGATAATTACTCCGTTATTAGTTCGTCAATTAAAGGCTCACGTCATTGATTAGGTCAGATATTATTTAATTCATGTGGGAATATAGATTTGTCTAGCATATCTATGTTGCATGAAGTCATGCTTAAAAGGCATGCTTTTCAATGAAATATTTATCCAAATAGGCCTTCACAGGCACTTATGAATGGTCACATTTTTTTTTTTTTTTTTTTTTTTTTCTTTTTACATTTTCTACGGACTCTTAGTCCGTACTCTTTGGAGATTCTACGATGACTTATTGTAAGATCTATTGTATTGTGTTTCTAAAAATTAACATCTTTCCGCGCGTGCTCAGCTCGTTGTTTTGAACTGAGGCTTGTGGTTCCTTAATAATAGTGTTACATAAATTTTTTCTATTGCCGATACATGGATTAAAATAACTTAGCATTTACTTAAATTTAGTTACACTTATTCGTAAAAATTTATAATTCTAAATATTAAAGTTTAAGCTATTTCAGCCTCGGATGGTTTCGCTCCCAAAAGACTTTCCATGACAACTGCATCTCGATGTTTTATGGCCATTTTTAAGTTGTATTCGAAAATGGCTCTTGTCGACGCGGCCGTCGCCCGCTGGATAAACCTGCCGATCGCGTCATCACCGTCGTCTGCATAATAGGTGCAGCCAACGGTGTGTCTCGATATCGCCACTACCGCGTGCGGCACGCTGTCGTGGAGTTGGAGTTTTTTGGCCTTTGTTTTAAAGATGAGGACCGACTCGTACGTGGCTCCTTGCGCTTCGTGGATGGTAAGGACGCGTGACCCTGTGCCCTCTCCATATCCCTTGCTGGTCAAGAATGCCTTTTCTTCCTGGGTATGGACCAGGAATAGGGTGTTAGGGAGTGTTTTGGGTACTTGCGCATCCGTATATCTCATTAGCTTCATGGAGTTTATTAGAAGTTTGGACGAGTATATACCATTGTATACCTCGTTTAGGGCCACAGACGACACAGTACGCCTGGCAGAATTCTGGTCTAAACAAATTTAGCCAGAACGATCGACACGCAAAAAAAAAAAAAAAAAAAAGGGCGTATGCCACATCCATCGGGTTACGATGTGTGCACAACAACTCCTGGCTGATGGAAGTTACCAGGTTTGGGTGTTGGTATTTTAGAGGGAAAAGATTTTCCCTGTCAATGTAGGGTAACTGGTTTATGTCTCCGATAAGGACCACTTCGCGGGCACCAGACAACCGAGCTGCCATTACGACGGATCCAAAGTGGTTCATAAGGGCTTCGTCGACCATTAGACGGTCGCAATTTTTGGGCCCCTTAAACCCGTTCGCAAGAATGGATGCCATCGTGCGCACTTTGGTTTTGGCTGTAGCTCCAATACTTGGAGCCAGCTTTTCGCGCAGGTCTTTGGCTGCCTCGGTTGTGGTGGTGACTACGACGTCGCTTTCCGCATCGAAGTTTTTAGTTACCCAAGTTGTTTTGCCACATCCGGGAACCCCATTTACCCAGTTGAATTTGGGTATGGCCCAGTTTTGCCACGCTGCTCCTGGACCAAGGTCTCCTGAAATGGTTTTGGCCATTTCTAGGATCCTGTCGTCCAGCATGATTTTTGTGCACCGGGCTGTGATGACTATGGGGTCCTCCGATGGAGTGTTAAATTTAGGTGGGTCTGCTCGCTCGCCTTCTTCCTCCACAAAGCCACCAGTTGTGCTATACGCAGCCATATAACTCCCTGTCATTTTCCCTTTAAGGACTTTGGAGGTCTCGTTGTTATATATGGCTGCCTCCGCCTCCTCGAGTAATGTGTTTAATAGACTTTCATTTTTCTGTTGAAAGGTTTGCATGATCTTGCTGCACGTCATGAGATTGACCTCTTTGGTCGCCCTTATGGTGCCTAGAAACTCGAGGAAGGCGTTTACTGCGTGTTCTGATGGTGTTGATGCCGGGATTTGAGTAGGCAAGCTGACCTGCCCCATGTCGGCTCTCGTCCTTGCAACTGGTGTTAGCTTGGGACCTTGGGGGGGTGTTTTTAGAAAATCCTCCACTGCGGCTGCCTGTCTTTCCGTGGCTTTAGATATTCTTGATTGAACCCCCGCTATGGCAGTTTTTATGGTTTTCATGAATTTTTTAAACCGGTCTCCTGGTTTGTTCCTCTCTTCTGGACTGCCGCTTTGGTCTACTGCGGCTTTGATGGCGGCTGCCTTTTGTTGTATGCGTTCAGAACCGCTTTGAGTGATCGGGCAAGAGCCTGGGTTGGTGTTACTTGGTCTTGGTGCTGAGACGCGTCGTGGAACTTTGAGGAAGCTCAGGTCTTCCCCTCTGTTTTCGTACACGACCACCTCATGCTTTTCTGAGGCTTTGATGCAGCCACAGAGGTCTGCGACTTCACCTCTCATATACTCGATCACCATAGCGTCGACGCTTATTTTACGAGGCGTGATGGTTTGGCCTTCAATTTCTCCTATTCTGGAAAGCACTAAACTTGCAAGAGCAAATGGGGTCCGCTCCCCCCATTCCAATAGTGCGATCGTTTTGTTTCGCGATCGCACTATTCGACAAGGGCAGCCGGCTACCCTCGACTCAGGCAGCGCATTGAAAACCTTGCGCTTCATACATGTTTTGGTGGTGCTTCCGTTTAGGAGGGCGGCTAGACCCGGCGATATGGCTACGCGCTTCGGTGATTTTGCGTTACAGAAGCTTATGCCGAGTCTCTCCGTGTTATTGTCCATGAAGAGGGCTACGCCTCTTACCCTGATTCCCGGTTCCGCACACTCCCCGCATGCCATTAGTTGTGAAATGGCAATGGTGTGGACATCTATAATTGGCTGGGGAGCTGTGGGTAGTGAGGACTCGGGGACCCTGGCCATTGGCGTTTGTGATCGAGGGTCCGGTTTATTGAGGGTACTGTTCCTGCTTGTTGCTATGCGGAAGATGGTGTCCACATAAGACAGGAAGTGTAACCTTTTATAGGGGTCTGCGAGGACGTACTGCAATTCCGACAAGACCAGTTTCATGTCAATGACGGATTCTAGGTCATGTCGGGCTGCCAGGAACCGTGGGCAGTAAAGAATTATGTGCCACACTGTCTCCCTAATTGAGTTGTCACATTCGCACCCTGGGGTGTCTTTAAGGTGAAATCTGTACAGGTACTCGGCTATTCCCCCGTGTCCTGTCAAAGCTTGCACTTGATGGGGTGTCAGTTTAGTTGTCCTTACTATCCGGTACGCCTTGTCGACGTCTGGAAGGAACGTTTTTGTGACTGTCCCAGTGCTGGAGGTCTCGTAACGGTCCTGCCATTTGCGGACTGATTCTTCTCTGATTTTCCTCTTGACAAAGGATAAGGGGATTTTGTCGTAGTCTTGGGTTGTTTTAGTGAGCGCTGCCGACTTGGCGAGCTCATCGGCTCGTTCGTTGCCAGCGGTGCCCACGTGTGCCCTTAACCAGAACAGCCGTAATTCTCTTCCTTCCGCTTTAATCTCCTCGATGCACTCTTTGATGGATTTGGCTAAGGGGTGGCTCGTTTTGGGATTTTTTTGCAGGTCGAGTGAGGATCTTGAGTCACTCAGTATGCTAACGATGGGTTCCTTGCTAAGTTTCACCATCTGAGTGGCCCTAAAGAGTGCGTAGAGTTCCGACTGGAATACTGTACACGAGGGATGCAGGCTGAATTGTTGGTTAATGGTCTCCTTTCCCCCCTCCCACCATGTGAGAGCAGCTCCTACTTTGCCCTCTATTTTGCTGCCATCTGTATAGATTTGAGGGCCAGCGATATGGTGGGATTTAAGGGTCTCGGGGTCAAAATTCTCAAGGAGCTCGAAGTCCGTGGATATGAGTCTGGACGGGTGTTTCTGGTCCAAATAGCTAACGTTGTTTTCGAGCTCCTTGCCTGCTGGTAAGTAGTCGAGAGAGAGGTTTCTTTTTGTCCTGTACAGACTTGCGGCTTCTTGCACCCTCAGGTCGAGCGGGAGAAGTCCTGACAGCGTAAGTGCTGACGTAAGTGATACTGTACGGTATGCTTTGCAGATCTTTTGGGCAAAGCCTCTCTGCAGCGAGTCAAATTGTTTCTTGATTAGCTCTAGCTTAGTGGCTGGAGACCATGCGCTCGAGGCATATGTCATGATGGGCTCTATTACTGCGACGTAGATGGTTCTAGTGATCTCTCTATTCAAGCCCCACGTCACCTTTGCTGTGCGTGCCAGCTGTTTGTATATGTCAGCTGCTTTCTTGCATTGTGTGGTGACATGTGATTTGAAGGAGAGCTTGTGGTCGATGATAAGGCCTAGGAGTTTAATTTCCTGGACCAAGCTGAGTCCAACACCGGCCATGTGGATATTGGGGGGCTCGTACTTTAGCTTCCTCGTTAGCAACATCATGTTTGTTTTATGTGGTGCGAAGTTTAGCTTATTTAGTTTCCCCCATTCCACCACAGCGTCTAGGGTGGTATTGACGGTTTGCTCCATCGTGTTTGTGGTTTGGCCTGTGAATACTAGAACCACGTCGTCGGCGAAAGCTTGGCAGTAAACCCCCTTACTTTCCAGATTATATAGCAACGAGTCTAGGATAATGTTCCAGAAGGTTGGTCCTCCAATGGACCCTTGGACACAACCCTTGGTCGTTTCCTTCCCGTATGTTGCTCTGGCATAGTTCACCTCGATTTTTCGGTCTGCGAGGTATGAGTTAACTAGCTTGAAGAGGTTTTGAGGACACTTTTTCCTCTGTAGTTGGAGTTTAAGAGCTGGCCACCACGCGTTATCAAAGGCACCCTCTATGTCCAGAGATATTACGAGGACGATGCTTTTCTTCTTTTCAACTTCCTCTCGTATATACTCTATTAAGTCAAAAAGGGCGTCCTCTGTGCCTCTTTGCGGCATGAAGCCGTATTGTCTGTTGTTTAAGGTGGGGAAGATGTGCCACTGAAGTCTGCCTACCAGAAGTTTCTCAACAATTTTGCCGAGGACTGACAGGAGGCCTATTGGTCTGTAAGACTTAGGATGTGAGTAGTCTTCCTTACCCGGTTTACGGATGATGACCACGTGGGCTGTTTTCCATTGCTTAGGAAAGTGAGCTATATATTAATATAGCATTTGCTTTTACTGAGAAGAGCCGGCAATAATCTCAGCAATTACTCTTTTCAAAATAAGATTTTGTACATAAATATGTGTCCTGCAATGTAAGTATCTGATGTGAAAGGTAGATGGGAAATCTGGTTTGCTCTGGAAATGTTGCCATGTTGAGAGTAACTATTTATTGCGTTTAATTGAGTAGGAGTGTATCGTGTAAGAAATACAGTGACACTAATATATATTCGATTGATTTTTAAATAACAATTTAAAGATTAGTTTTCTTAATAGAGAAGCCAGTTTACTTGCTAGGTTAGATAATCTGACTGCCATGCCATAGGTTGCGGGTTTGATTACCATCCAGTACATTTTTGTGCATGAACCCGTCTGTTTTTTTTTTTCATACAACATGGACGGACAAACAGGCGGACGGTCTACCTGATGGTAAGTGGTCACCGCCGCCTATGGACATTTGCATCACTAGGGGCATCGCCAATGCGTTGTTGACCCTGAGACACGAAGTTGTTAAGTGTCATGTGCCTGTAATTCCACCGGCCCCGTTACCTTTCTAACCGAAACACAGTAATACAAGTGCACTACTGCTTCACGGCAGAAATGGGTAAGGTTGTTGTAATGGTAGTACTTCCCCGGACGAACTCTGCGCTAAGAGCTCTACTACTGTTAGTTCTGTGTCTGGTGAATAGGTATTTATTTATTTTATGGTTAAAAAAATCAAATATTCGCGTATTTTTCCAAATGTGTTTATTACATATACAGCTGAATGACTTCAGGGTGATAATGATGACCATGGTGATATAACTAAATAGGATGAATCATCTCTTAAAAGACGATCAAATCATGAGATCATATCGAACTTTCTCCTGTCGTAAAATTTGATTATATAAAGCAATTTACGATCCAAAAGCGTCCCTTTGTATATAAATAGTCTTATTGGCTGTATTTTTAATACTTTATTGAAATATTATCATATTTTTCTTTATATTTTGCATAACTGCTATAAATGTTCATTGTTCAATATTTTTGGATCTGTGGTAGGTAAGAACAGATGCTCGTAAACACGACTCGATTTGTAATAAAGGCTGCAATTTTTTTGACTTCTTCTAAATTCTCAACACTTACATATTATAAACATTTAAAACAAAAATCATAACCTTTTTGTTATTTATTCGAGCATATGTGTAAGGTTTATATATATGGGAGTGTATATATATATTTTGGTACCTACTTAGGATGCTTAAAACCGTACTATACCGTATTTGGTATTAATGAGGTAGTAATATCTCAAAATACACTCAAAATGTTGCTACTTACTTACTTGAAATATTATTTACATACTCAATGTTGTATCGACTTAATTTAAAATAACAGTTTGGTAGAAGGTGAGAATATAAATAAATGGTTAATACTATTCAAGATCACGATCGCTACTGTGCGGTTTGTTTGCTTTTCAACTTTTGCTATTATGTTTATGAAACGAGAAAGTAGGTAAGTACCTACTTACTTGATATCTAACGTCTTGACAAGTGATTAAGAAAATATATTTTTAAACCAACTAAGCTTTGCCAGTTTGGTAAACTCAAGCCGAAAAATCATATGGTGATGGGTGATCGCTTCCTACCGATTTCTATGAAATAATTGTTACAGAATTCAATTTATTATGAATTTATTATTTATTATTATATATTATGAACACTCGGCCTGGTGAGAGAGAGACGCGACGGTCCTGAGTACGAATCCCGAGCCGAGCAAGGTTTTGTTAAAGTTTCTTTATTTAGAAATGTTAACCTGTAGCCTGGGATGTGTTATATACCACGGAGACGGTGAAAACACTCCACACTTGGGAGCTAAAAATATCTTCGGTAAAATGTGAGTATCTTTACTGAAACCTTTGCCTACCTCTTTGGGGATAAAGGGCTTAAAGATATATGTTTTTTTTATTAACGGGCAGGTCGGTGTCGCTGTAAAATAACGCTTACTCAGTCATGAGCTCAATTCTCATCCATAATATTTACATGAATATAATGTCTATGAAATGTGTGTCTACTATCTAAAACATAGACATTAAAAATATTTTACTCTCACCATTTTTTCCAAATGTGCCAAAAGCAGTATAACTACAAAAATATTTTAGTTTACTATACGTGTTAAAAAATACTCCGTAAAAATATAATTAATTATCAAAGCCAACAACCCTAGTAAGCTGTCATGTCAGCAAATCAGATTATTTAACAGTAAGGCCTACGTACCTATTTTACCTAATAATTGTCTACTTTAATAGCTTTTCTATTTTTCATTCATAAAAATCAGTTTTTTATTTTTTTTGGGATATGTTATACAGCGTTACTACCGTTCTTAAATATTGTGAATGGACTCGTTATAAGGCCCCTTTTAACATCCTTTACTATCGGCTTTACGGGTAGTTTTGTAACTGTATACTTAGTAGTATATCTGGTTTCCAAAATGCATTGTTTGGGCTAAGGCAGCTGTGGTATCTGTGTGAAGAATACTCCAGGATTATCTTACTAATATTATACCTATTGTAAAAGTTACATGACATATATCGCATTAAATACCAACTAGGGCATACAATAGTTCCGCTTCATTATGGATTCTAAATGTATAAAAATAGAATGAGAGAGCGAAAGTTACTTAAACGACAATTCCATACAAAGGACGTGCGTTAAATAAATACATAATAAATATGTAGAAAAACAACCATGTGATTATTGCTTCCTTGTCTTTCTTTATTGGCTATCTATTGGAATGTAATGTCATGTTTGATTATAAAATGAAAATCTTAGAACTATGTTGATAAAACGAGCTTCATGGCTTGGTTGTTAGAAATATCTGACCATGATGCCGGAGTTTTGGATTGATTCTCAACTTGCATAAACTAGTCTGTTTGTTTTGAATCTATATTGTTACGCTGGGAAAAATGCGTTCCGCATTCCCCCCCATTGGAGGATGGGGGGGGTATGTGGGACTCCCGGACCCTAGTGGCCCGGTATACCCACTAAACGACCCAGCGGCGCTCAGGCATCGTCTATGTGGAGAGGGGCTGGGAAACCGGCAGAGCCTTGACGTCCAGCCCCCCAACGTCGACCGCCCGCCATTTACGACGGGGCCCGCACGCCCCTCCCCCTGCAAGGAGAGGCCCGGAAACGGCAGCGACTTTGCCGTTCCCGCCCGACGGAGATGGTGAACGAGTGCAATGCGGGAGAAGACGCCTCAACGTCTGTCTCCCGCCGTTCACCATCACAAGAGGAGAGAGAAGGCGACTATAATCGCCTTCTCCTACCCCTTCTTCTCCGCCTGTCTTCTTTACCGTCTTATTTAGCGCCACCCTCAATCCCAGCCGACGGATCCTTCCCGCGACCAAGGATCCGCCAGCCGAGGCCAAGTCGGCCGCCTCCCTAAAACTTCTCCCCCGGGCAGTGAGAAGATCCGCGTAGCAGATGACACTCGTGCCACGGAGGAGAGCTCCCCGCAGGAGTCAGTCGAACCCGACGTTCCACAGGAGTGGTCCTAAGACGGACCCCTGTGGAACGCCGGTCTCCGCGCCGTATCGCCGGAGTTGGCCCGCCCTGTCTACCAGAAGGACCGCTCGGTCCGCCAGGTAGCTGACCAGGAGGTCCCGCAGGTACTGAGGCACTCCGTGGTACCGTAGTGCCTCTAGTATCGTCGAGTGGGGGACAGAGTTGAAGGCATTGGCTATGTCGAATGACACGGCCAACACCCCGTCCCACACCCCCACGGCCTCCTTCACCTGGCTCTTGAGCCGGGCCAGAGCGTCGACTGTCGAACGCCCCTTTCGAAAGCCGAATTGAGCGTCCGACAGGTTCGGCCCCACCTCCGACAGCAGGCCACTAAGCCGGCCGGCAACAATCCCCTCGAACATCTTACCGACCTCGTCCAGCAGGACGATGGGCCGGTATGCCGAGGGGGAGTCCGGCGGGCGTCCTTCCTTGCGGAGGAGGCACAATTGCCCCTTCTTCCAGACTCGAAACACGCGCTGAAGAGGTCCCGAAATCTTCCCGCCATATGTGTGGTGGCAATGGCCACCACACGCGCGGGTACACCGTCCGGCCCTGGGGCCGTCTTCTTGGCGCGGAGGCGGAGGGCCTCCGCGACGAGCTCATCCGCCGTGACCGGAGAGATCTCCTCGACCGGCGGACGCAACCCCCGCGGGGGGTCCATCACTGGAGGCGTGAAGTCGGTCCCGGATGGAAACAGGGACCGAACCACACCGTTCAGTAATGCCGGCTCGAGGGACTCTGTCAGGGGGGGACCGAAGGGACGCAGTTTGTTCCGCGCCGCCTTGTACGGTCTCCCGTACGGGTCCCTGTCGAGGCCCTCCAGCATCTCATCTCTCTAAGAGCGAGCGGGGAGGGGAGTCTGTGGAAGACCGCGCAACCAAGGCCACCAGGCCGTCCGGATCGCCCAACCAACGGCCGGGCACCGAGTACGGCTCGGCGACTATCGCCACGTCCACCAACCACTCAGCCATGGTCTGCATCAGCAGGGCCTGGGCTGCTTTGCAGTGGTTGGCGTTCGTCTGGAGGATGCGATACTCGACTCTGTCCATCAGTCGCTCATCGCACCCTCCTCACCCGCCACCATGAAGTAACCTTACTAACAAGAACATGCGCTCTCTAATAGCCCTCCCAGACTATTCGGACTTTGGTTACCATCCGCGATAGCTCCATATGGCACTTGTTGTTTCTAATAGTGTACAGTAGTAGTCATTACCTTGCTTAGGGTGGTTAGCAAGCCACCGTTTTTCCCAGAAAAAGGCATCCAGCAAAATTTATAAATAAAACAAAAAAAAAGGAATTTTAAATCAAAATTTAGATGTAAATTTGCGCATATACATCCACATCCCTCGGAATATAGAAGACGAACGAAAATAATAACGAGAGAGGAAATATTTTCACAAATTTTCTCCCGGGCAAACTTTTTCATAGCACCTACAGGTCCGGGGGCGTTCTCTAGACTAGGCCAAAACCGGTAAAATCCGGTCGTTTGGCAGCCCTTTATAGAAAAAAATAATTCCAAAATTCACATAAATATAGCAAATCAAAATAAGGTAGGTATAAAGTATTTTAGCAAATATTAATTTTATTTATAAACTTAAATAAATCATTACGGTACATCAATTAGAATCATAAGAAAATTTTGTTAAATTTAAAACTTTATTTGTTACTCTGCAGAGTTGCATACAAACAATGTAATAACCGCAATTTTTATGCCATATCCACACAATGCCTCACAATACATAGGTAAATTAAGAGGTGAAAGGTAACAATTATTGCTCTGAAAGGGACCTCGTAAAATAATCTGTAAAACTTAGTGGTTAACATACCTGGGGAAGTGGAGCAATAGAAGATCGTGATACACGTCACAAATCCACAATGGGAACTATATTGCCAGATGCGGTTCGATCCATTGCGCAAACTTTGCGACCTTCACACAGTCACTTGATCCCGTTCTATATCATTGTCTATGCATTTAGTTAACTACAATAATAAAGATGCAGTGCTGCAGCACGAAACCAGACCAATTACTTAGCCCACATGCTATTATGACACCGATACTTGCAAAAAGCTCACGCCCACAATTACGCAATTTATATTGGTAACGGAAACAAAATGAAGCTGAACTAAATATTTAAAGTGTGAGGTTAGTCAAAAGCCTTACCTTAAAGCTATATAAAGTCTACGTTCTAGAACGGATGTCATGATTTTTTATAAATGGCCAATTAAAGTAGCTATTATACGTGAAACATAAACGGATTAACAAACATGACCTGACGAATAATTGGCAAGATTTATGGACCAAAAAACTGGTAGATGATTAATTAAAAGATAAATATTAACATCAATTGCTGGTAATGCTCAGTTCATCAATAAAAATAATGGAAGTGACAAGGTTAACACATGAATTCGATTGGTCGAAATGAATTTTAATCATCCCAAGGACCATCACGTTGTGCGTGCTACAGAAATACGGCAATTCATTCGCTGAACACTAATTATTACAACTGCTACAATTTGGAAGTTAACAGCTCACGGTCAGGTCATGACATGATTTGATGAGCCTGGTGTTATCAGATTAATGATGGTGTTGAACAATCAGGATACAATTTACAAACCCATTAATATATATGGCAGCCGCAAAATTATGAACTAGGTACATGTTTCTTTACATTATCGTAATTAAACCTCACCTGTCGGCATTCCATTATAATGAACATAGAATTTCAATAAAAAAAAGGTAAATTATGAGTGTGGTTTATTTATAGATACTCATCATTACTCGTGTAAGGATAATAGCCTCTAATGAGGATTAATTTGAAACACGTGTTTTCTTATTAAATGAAACCATTAGTTTTATCCTAATTAATACTATAAATGCTTAAGTGTGATGGTTTATTTCACTTTCACAGCTAAACGAGTGACTGGATCTTGCTGCAATTTAGCACACACAAAATCTATGCTATGGAGAGGGACATAGTACTCTTTATCCAGAGTACGCAGGTGAAACCGCGGGAGCAGCAAGTATAAGGTATTTTAATTAAAATGTTACTGGCGATTTACACGTTGGAGTAATACAGCTGGTAGAGCATAATACCTTATAATAGTTTTAAATCCAAATATAATAAATGAACCATAAATACAAAATAACAGTATTATTTAATCGACCATACCACCACTTAACTTGTTTCTTTTTATTCAATTGTAAAAGCAAAGTGCCTATTGATTAAGCTTTTGTTACTTTGAACAAAGAATCAATGACATGAAGAAAAAGGCGATCTAAAATGATCATTGCTTCTTTGAATATCGCCATACGATTAAATACGAGACGTAGTTTATTAACTACGTTTATGTAATATTATGAATAGGTAGATTTTAAATAAAGAACCTAATTTATAGGTTATCTACACTGCTCCTCAGAATTCTAAGTCGTAATTTACGAATGGAGCTCTTTACTACTAAAGTACTAGTTAAACCAGCCAATTATGGACTCTATAATAAAACGCTTAATCTAGTTGCCTAACTGCCTATAGGTCAATAAATTTCATCTTCGCTTCTTCGGTAGCAGTCTAAGCATAACATTAAAATACCTACAAAACCTACAAAATGGTATTACTTAAATTGTGAAATCTCAACGGGTACTTGTAGAGTTGCAACAAGTACATTTTCATTATTTGATAAGTTATTTATTCGTCATAATTATGGAGGTCGGTATTAGGGGCTCGATTCTGTAAGGAAAATGACACTAACTCGAGGATGTTTCGTCGCGGCCTCCGTGCTCTGTCTCTTTCGTTATACTAATCACGAGAGATAAGCTCTCCGAGGCCTCCGTGGAGCGGCACGCTGACGATGGCTTGTATTAACTGAATAAGGGGGTAGAAGTTTTGTAAGTTATTTAGTTAGTAATTAACAGTATAATAAAATAGCTTACAGAGTACAAATAAATTATAGTATTTGTTAAGAAAATAATATAATTTACGGACACATTATTGTTAAATTCTTGGTTGATTAATCTGTCTAGATGATCTATAAGGTAAAAGAGTTTTTAAGTTTATATGTAGAAGGAAATTTCGGAAACTATTCAAGTGATTTAAAAAAATCTTTCGCTGTAGGAAAGCTACACTATTTCCAAGTCATATAGGCGTATGTTATAATCCCGCGGAAATAATAATAATAGCCCGCTATATAAGATCTTTCGAGATTTGGGTAAAAGCATAGGACGGTAGCTCGTTATTTAGCTATTGGTATATTCCTGTTTTGTAAGGATTGAATGAAGTCGATCACTTGGTTCGACAAACAAGCAGACGGTCCACCTGATGGTAAGTGGTCACCGCGGCCTATGAACATTTGCATCAGGGGCATCGCCAATGCGTTGTCGTCCCTGAGACGTGAAGTTGCTAAGTCTCATATCCCTGTAATTTCTTACTTGACTTTTCTTTTCTGCAATACATGATATTCGAAATGCATTGATGCTGATTATTTCAAGTGTTTAAATTTTTCATGGTTTATCATTGGTTGTTTAAACATATTCTACTAAACAAATCAAAGGTGACAAAGCAAATTTGAACTAATTTCCACCACATCTAGGGGGATTGGTTGTTCGGTAATTGCGTGTATTAATCGTTCGTTTAAGACATTGGCACGTTCTTATAATTGATTGACTAATGGATTAACGATGCATCTTTACTATTCATGTCGACTTTCGATGTGTTCCGTACTTGATGTTTGAGATCCAATTAGCGTTGTTTGTTAACAATAATTGTAGGAGTTATTTAGTTTGGATTCTCAAACACGTCATAGTAGATATATTCAACTGTACTGTTAACATATTATACTAAACCTATTTTAATTATAACTTGAAATTGATTTATAAGTCAACGATTCAGTTGATAGATATTTCCCTTCGTAAAGAACTAAAGAATTTAAGTATTAGTAGAGCTATCAGTGCAGAATTCACCCGGATATACTACCATCCCTGTATTGAAAAGCAGCAATATGCCAAGTGATTTTACAGGCAAAAGATACTTTAAAAAATCATGTTTCAAGGCCGTATCGTTAAAGCATTGGCGATGTACATAGGCAACAGCATACCGTCAAGTGGACTGCCGTAATCGTCCTTCTTCACATAAAAATAAACCGAGCTTTGAAATGAAACTGATATAGAGGTATGAAAATAAAGGACATCTCATTAGGTTAGCTAAACAAAGTATTAAAAGCACTTTATGAAATCATTGAATGCAGACCCAGGAAAATGTATGGACCTGTACCTATGTTTGATCTATGTATTAATTCGTGAAGGAAAAAAACATTGTCCCCGTTTTTGAGTATATTGCGTGCATGTAGTGTGAAATTTGGTATAGTTAAAGTTTATGAAAAATTAGTACGTAACCTATAACATTAATTAATAGGTTGGGAAAAAAGTTCCTTCGCATTTTTTAAGAAAATTCAAAACATTTTTAATATAGTTTATTTACGTTTAACTAAAGTATGTAGGTACCATTTTGTTCGATAACTTACTGCCATCTTGTAGGTAGGGACATGATCCCATTGCTATAGAAATTTTGGGACTTCTGATCAAAATACTGCGACAAGTGGTTTTGACAGTCCTCTCGTGATGTTAACCTGACACTGCCTAAAGAATTCTGAAGAGACCGAAACACGTGGAAATCTGAAGGTGCAAGGTCAGGACTATACGGCGGATGCATTAATACCTCCCAGCCAAACTCTCTTAATTTTTGCTGAGTGGCTAAAGATGTGTGAGGTCTAGCGTTATCATGATGAAAAACCGGTGTGGTTTTTCATCATGATCCTTCCGTTGATTAATTCCGGCCGCTTCCTCTCAACTTCTTGCTTTAATCTCATCAGTTGTTCGCAGTAGAGTTCAGAATCGATGGTCCTGCCTGGTGGTAACAGCTCATAATGAATAATGCCCTTCCAATCCCACCAAACACACAGCATCACCTTGTTGCGAGTTAGCCCGGGTTTCGCCACAGTCTGTGAAGCCTTACCGCCCTTTGACCACGACCTTTTTCGCACGTTCTTATCGTACGTGATCCACTTTTCATCACCAGTTATCAGGTTCTTCAAAAATGGTTCGGTTTTATGACGTCGTAATAAAGAATCACAAATGAGTACACGGTTCATTAGGTTTCTTTCAGTGAGCTCGTGAGGTACCCAAATATCTAGCGTTTTTGTGTACCCAGTTTTTTTTCAAATGCGCCAAAACTGTTTTGTGGTCAATTCCCAGTTCTTCAGCTACGTCGTAACTGCTGATATGCCGATCTTGCTCCACTTTTTCAAAAATGTCATCCATTTTATCCGTAATGGGGCGACCAGAGCGACGTGCATCTTTGACATCAAAATTTCCGGATTGAAAACGCTTAAACCAAATTTGTGCTACTCTCACAGATACTGCACTAGGTCCATAAACATCGCAATTTTTTTTCGTGGCTTGCGTTTCATTTTTACCTTTTTTGTAGTAAAATTTTAAAATGAATCGAATTTCTTCATTAGATTCACTCATCTTGGCGGTACGAAAAACAAATGCAAATCACACATTTTCCTAATTTGAATTTGGAATTATGTTCTTTAAAATTTAAACTTTCAATGATACCAAAACCAGCCAGATACAAATAGAAAGATTTTATTACAAGTTCATACATACTATAATGCGAAAAGACTTTTTCCCCAACCTAATATGATTAAATTTTGACCACTGATCGGGCACTAGTCCTCAATAATAAACGAGTTGAATGAATCTTACAGGATGGTAAGTTAGGATTAAAATGACAAAATATGTTTGAATATCAGCGCTAAAATTTATAAATATTACTTACTTATTTAAATTTATGATCTAACAGTTTAAAAAATATGTGTCTTATAATTACGATAGGGGTGACATCTTTATGTCTGCTATCCATGTTAGGTTCACCACCACATGCGGCTGGCTGCATGTGGATATCAAACACGATTTGCACTCGTCATACCTCGCATGTTAATTTGACAATATTTTCACGGTATATTCGTCCGGTATACGGTAATTTTTCGAGCTTAATTTAATAATTGCACATGCACTCCCAGTACTTTATCGGAATCGTAAATATTATTTTTTTTAGATACTAATAATTTCAAGGTTTTCAGGAGGTACGTAAGTGGAGTTATTGTAGTAAAAAACGCGCAGGAAAATTTGTAATGTAATTACTCTTTTCCAATAATTTACCTTAAATTCGGGCCTTTTTACTCTTAATGATTTTAATATTGCCAGCGAGAAATCGTTCTCAGTTGTCTCAGACAATATTGAAGACGGGTTCTAAAAACACCGAAAACAAAATAAATATTCTTTTATTTTTGCTGGTATTTTTTACCAATATTCGTGCTTGATTTAAAAAAATTAAATATGACAAATTAATTCCTAAACAGAATCTTTAAATGGCTCTCAATAAAGCCATGTAAAGCTCTCATTGTCACTGGACCAAGAATGGAACCTAATTTGTCTATGAACACAAAGCCACTGGCCTCTGTGAATGACTCGCTATGAATCTGCAGTTAGGTTTAATTTATTTTCAATAGAATCGAATTGCAAAATTTACTCCTTTAAGTATTTTAAACTGAAACATTTTATTTATTTCCTTTTGGCTACTACTAGCAAAAGATCTAAATGTCAAAATCTAATTTATTTATTTAAATCCAGATGATTTAATTTAGACACATTATATTTTTAGGTATGAAATAAATAAAATTATCGTACTTACCATAGTGAGTTGATAACAGCTTGACTAAATCTTTTTTAAAACCAACTACTACACTCGATACACTTTATAAATCGTATGTAGGTGTTAAAATAATTTTCAAACTACACGATCGTTGTTTCCCGCCAATTAGTGCTGTGTATTTATACGCATGCGCGACGTTCCCGCGCGTTACGTCTTCTGCCGGCATCGCGGCCCGCGCCGCACACCCACTCACCAATCATCGAGCCAGGTTCTTTCTCCTGGGAGAATACACGCACGTGATGCGCCTTATGAAAGCACTGGTCGTGGGAGGTTCAACCTTTTCTACCATTCTAACTAGACTTTTACCGATCGTTTAACCGCTTCCCTTTCACTACCACTGCCTTAGAAAAGAGGGAAGCGCAGGAGGTCAAAAATAATTGGTTAGTTGCAACTCGTGTGGTGATCGACTTGGAAAAGTAAATTTGTCATTATGTAGCGAAGCTATCCATTGTAGATCAAGCCGGTAGTCCTCCTGATGATGGCGTTCAATAGTAACACCAAACTTCCGGAATAGATTTCGATTAGGTAAAAGTACATTTCTTCTTTGTCTGTCATGGGCATTGACATATGTCAATATACGTAAGTAAGTATATTTTACCCGTAATACACAATAAACCTATTACGGTTGATATATTGTTTTTTTTTCTATTTAAGACATGACTTACTATGGAACAGTTAAATGTAAGTAGGTATACTCACCTAAGAGTAAAAAAATATTATAGAATAAAATGCATTTTTATCGCCTGCTAATAGTATCTAAATAACAAAATAAATGCAAAATTGCCACACTGCAAGTGTTTGGAGCCAAAATAACGTTGCTTTTAGGTATTATAATACAAAGGAGCTTTATCTATCCTCCATATAAGTTGCGTTACCATGAGCTACTCCAACTCGAATTTGGTCGATTTTTATTATAATAAACTTTATACATATGTCGATAATGTATAATTATATTGAGTTTGTTCTTTTATGATACGGTACATCATTACACAGTTAACTTATTGGGTCTGTGGATGTACCTAGATTTAAAAGTAATAAAGTAAACCTTTCATATGACATTCTAATACATCAAAACAGGCATCATAGCACTACTGCTATGCTACCTACGTAGACACCATAATTATCAAGCAACGGTAAATGAGCACTGTTAACAAAAACTTTAATCTTACATTCATGGTAGTAATGTTAAGTACCCTTCACTTACCTAGGTATTTTGCTTTTAATTAATAGAAGGTAAATAAAAAGGCCAATCAGATTAATGACACTTTTTTTTTTATATAAAAACTTGAGCGCATTTGACTAGATCTCACCTGATGGAAAGTGACGATGCAGTCGAGGATGGTACACGCGAACTCAAGTAATGCCTATTCACTCTTGCCTTAAAGACTCCGAGATTGTATGAATCGGGAAAAATTGACGCCGGCAATGAGTTCCACTCCTTTGCTGTCCGCATAATGAAAGAGGAAGCAAAACGCTTCGTGCGGATAAACGGAACATCAACAACAAAAGGATGGAACCCCAGCCGGTGCCTAGTCGCCCGCAAGTGAAACGGAGCAGGGGGTATGAGGTCGTGTAACTCCTGCGCACACATTTGAATATATTCTCATATACAATATTTTAAGAATATATTTATTTCCTAGACATCATAACAAAAAAATGTTGATGCAGACAACCGTTTGTTTGTCCTGGATGGGAATCGAACCCACGCCTTGAGAGTCGAGTATCTAATCTAACCACGCGTTTATTTTATTTAAAGAGGTAGGTAAGTATTAATATTGTCAAAAATAAAGAGCCGATCAAAGAGAGCTTTATGAAATTATTAAAAAGTAAAATGTGTCAAAAATTATGATATGACAATTATTTTCATCACTTTTTAGGTGTTTTTAACTTTTATCAATGTTAGTTTTTGTAAATATTTTACGCAATGAATTATTAGAAGAATTTATCGAGATACTGGATACTATATCACTCGGAAGTCTAACCTTATATGACAGAATAACAGAAAATTTAATTTTAACATTACGAACAAAATTTTCCAAGCCTCGATGTGGTGATAAACATTTGGTATGAATTAGTTTTATATTCATCGTATTATGGACGGATAACGGGTAAATTTTGGTTACTACGAGTAAAAGCAAATAGTATCTAAATCATGGAAGAAGATACAATCACAACGAAACCAGAAGGCATTGATACTCCTGAAACTGGAGGTGGTGATATCACACAAGATGGAGAACAAGAAAAAGTTGCTGATGAGGCCGGAGAACTTGAAGAAATTGGTGGAGAAGGATTAGAAGAAGCCTTAGGTGAGCATATAGAAGGAGAGCATGTGGAAGGCGAAAACGTTGAAGGAGAGAATAAAGAAAAGGTTCCTGGAGAAGGTGAAGATCAGATTGGCGAAGAACTTGAAGGAGAATATGTTGAGGGTGAAGAAACTGAAAAAGCTGCTGAGGGGGACGAGGAACCAAAGCCACCCGAAGAACAAGTCGAAGAAGAGGAAGTTTATGTTGAAGAACCACCACCAGATCCTGCCGCGCCCTATGCTTTTAGTGCTTCTCAAGAAGCTCTTAAAGAACCTTTCGAGTTAAGACCGGATCAGTTGGCTGAAGTTGAACAGCTATGGGAACTGTATCAAAATTACACACCTGTGTACACTGATTTAAACGGTTATATAACAGAAAAAGAATTGGTTTACATGTTAAAATCTCTCCTCCTTATGACTTATACGCCGGAGCAGTTGCAAGAGTTAATTGAATATTGTGTAAAACCACCACATCCAGATGGTCATATCGATTATGAACAATTTCTCAAAATGGTTATCATGCGGCAAAGGGACTTCCCTATTGAAGAGGAAATACGTTCTGCTTTACAAGTTTTTGACCCAGAAAAAACAGGTAGTATTGACAGAGAATATTTCAAAGAGGTTCTTTCTAAACAAGGTCATAAAATGCCACAAAAAATGTTGGATACCTTTATAAAAGAGGTAGATATCAGCAATGATGGTACAGTCGGTATTGATGATGTAGTTGGTACTATGTGTATTGATTTGAACAAAGAAGATTTAATGTTGCTTCGTGCAGCAATATTCCCTGACGATAAGCCACCCCCCGAAGAAGAACTTTAAAACTAAACAAATTTTATAAGGCAAACGAATAAAACATTATGCAATTTCAGTTGCTTTGGGCTGTTCAACATTCTATTAATGTTATTTTATGGCCATATCTATATTATAGATTCTATATCTACACACCACAGTGTGTCAGCCAAGTTCGCAAAAGGGCGATACATCAGTCATGGGCATCAATTAATCTTTTTTATGCCAAGAAGGGCGAAAAACAGGCAGATCGTTCGTCTCACTGACTTACACACTAACAACCGATTTTTTGTCGATTTATCGATATCTTATGTTTTGCTCTGAGGAATTGTTGATTGATATTTACTATCGTAATTAAAGTTTTCCAATCACTAGTCCGCTATCACCTATACCGCGCTCCAACTTAACAAATGTAACTAGGTTTTATTTGTCTTTTTTGCTCCCTTTCAAACTAACTAGTTTAGTATCAGCTCAGCAGGCAGCACTAGCTGAATTTTGTTTTTAGTAAAGTAGAGTGAACAATCACAATTTTTTTTATGAAACGTTCAGTGACAAAAAAAACATCACATTTAAAGAATATTAAATATAATATAAAATTCTTTAAATGTGATCTTTTTTTTGACAGAGTAAAAACCATAATTAATCTATAAAAAAAATTAATAGATATTCAGAATCGATTATTTAAATTGTCGTACTGAGATCGGCTTCCCTATTATTGTCAATTCTAATTTGTATCTTCTGTCACTGTAAATAACTGTCAAGTAAACGTACGCTACGGTTAATGGTATGAGAAGCCGCTCCCTGTATCTAATTTTCTAGTTGTTTTATATCTTGATTTTGTAAATGATCGGTTCTAGAATGAAGTGCTACATTATTTTATTCATATTTACTTATTTGACCAGTGGAGGTAAGTACCAGTTGTTTATAAAAAATGCTTCAACAATGAAGGGTGTGGTTAAACATCAACTGATCAAGTAAACTTATTGGGTTTTACATTGTGATTTCAGTATTGTGTTAGGTCAATATCATTGCATTAACTTCTTTTATCAATATATAATTAAAAATCCGACCAAGTGCGTGTCAGAACTCGCAGTGTGTAGAATTCTTCGTAATATGTCTTTGCAAGTTGCAAAGATGCAAGTTTATTGTTTACAATGATAAGTATATATAACTACGTACCTTTTTAAAATATTACTATGGCATACAAAGTTATAATTTGCACTCAACTTAATACTGTATCTTGTTATGAACAATAAAAAAAAATATTTTAACCGATTTGATTTTTTCAAATTATTGCCAATCTGTAATTGGAAAGTTACAGAATCGACACCCTACGACTTTAGAAGTGACTTGTTTAACTTAATCAGATATTTGTAGGCCTGTTTATTTAAGGATACCCCATATGTTTTTGAGCACTGTAATTTCTTTTGATGTAGGTGAGTGCCACCTGTAATGCTTTTATACTTTTAATATACCATTAAGTTCATAAAAAACTTCATAATTTAATCTATATAGTGCCTCTCGTTCTCTGTGTATTATGGCTGTGACATACAGACATGATATCATCATATAATATGTTAGGTTTGTTCCTTTTTTAAAATTTGGCTACAGAACTCTAAAAGGATCCCTTGCATAATCATGACTGTGTGTTGTTTTAGGTTTAGCTATATGGTGCTATCAGTGTACATCTGCGACTCCTGGTTGTCAAGAGCCCTTCAATTGGCGTGGTATAGGATACCTTGGTGTCCCATGTCCAGATAATGAAGACATTTGCGTCAAACTAATTGAGAGAAAAGGAGGTAAGTTTGGTTTTTAAATGTCTTTTTAAAAAAAAAATCAATCAGTCATGGCCCTAGAAGGGCAATTTTGAATGTAATAGCTACTGAAGTTTAGACCGATTTAGATGTCAGCCATCAACTGAGAAGAAGTGGCTAGAAAATAAGAATTGTGATTATTTTACATAAAAAAATTTAATTATTAAAATACTAAATATAAACACTTTTCAGACATTATGTGCATAGTTACTTGATAGCCTCATGCCAGATACCTAGTCACATTCTGTGCCTTTGATAAATTATTATTTATATAACTATTCGCAACCCGCTCCAGCTTCGCCTAAGAGGGATTTCAATATGAAATATCATACACATAAATCCTTCTGGAAGAAATTTTCTAACTTTCATTTCTAACATCTAAATGATGAAAACATTGTTTCATACTATTTAGGGAAGATTATAGTGTATGTCACCAAACTGTTTTACTTTGAGTGTATTGGTGATTCTCATGGTCTAATAAATATTCCTAAATTTATTTCCAAATGTAAAGTCTACACCACCAGCCGTACAATATATCTTAATTTCTTGATTCGTGAATTTGCAATTTATTACATTAAAATATTGGGCATATAGTAATTTTATTCTAGAAAATTTCTTTGCTTGTTGATTTATATTATATGTGTAACTGGCAAGTTGTTCCAAATTATCATGTTTATCATAAAAAATATAAAATTTCCAGCACAAGAAGAAATTACAAGGAATTGTTTGAGTAACTTCAAAGCGTTTCGGACAGACATACCGGCAGACACATATGAGGGTTGCAGAGCTGCTGCAAAGGATCAGAACTTAGCTCACTATGTCAATAATACCATCAAAGAACTTGATGTTAGGAGGTAAGCTATCACAAAATATTGTAATACTTATGTGACAATTTAATATGATATACTTTGTCGGTAGAAGAAAGGACCTTCTTGCCTTTCCAGAGATCGAAAATAATAAAAGTAACTCATTGATAGAATATTATTTTGGCAATAATCATTACTTAGACCTATGACTCAAAGCTAATTATTCCTCAATATACAGGCAGAATGAATCTAGAGAACTGCCCAGAAAATTCATGCTATACTGTACTATCAATAAATAAATATAACACTACAATAAACAAAAACTCTTATCATTTTCAGGGACTGGTTTGATGAAACAGTTTGGTGTTTCTGCTTTCTGGATCACAGATGTAACGGCGCGTCTAGTATGTCGACATCAATGGCGTTACTCACAATATCCGCGGTAGTTCTTTTATTCACTAAAGTATCAATATTCTGATTGGATTTGCATAGTATTTAAAAAAATTACATTTATACATTTTTCATTTAATAATTGTATATTGATTGTGTTGATACTTTGACTAACTTATAGATTTTATTCTAAGGAATATTTTTTATACTGAGAAATAATCAATACATATAATAAAGTTATGTGTATAAGGAAAAGTTGCAGATAGACAAAACAATAGAAATTAAAGTCAATATCAAATTGGCAGAAAGTTTCAGATGTCAATATAAAAATGCCACTTTTGGTAATAAATAAGGCCATACATAATTTAACTTATACACAACATAATTTTATATGTGATTCTATAAATAGGGTAGCGGGCTGTATTAAAATTAAATTAAGAATTGTCATTCATCATAAGGATTGTCTCAAAACACCCCTATAAATTTCCTTCAATTGTAATTTTGCGATTATAGCAAATTTTATATTAATAAAACAATAAAAAAAAGTACAGCAATTGAGTCTGAAAAATTATGACGTCATACGTTAGTACTCAGTTCATATTGCATACACAATTTGCGTTTTGACAGATGATAAAATAGTAACTGATTTGACAAGGCAGTCCGGTACCCTATTGAGCAGCTTTATAGTTGCTATAACTGCATCTTTCTAGATTATTAATTTTACTGTATGATTAAGATCTGACATTTATTATGGAATATACAAATATACTTTTAGACTAGTTTTTAAGAAAGAATAGAAGTGTTCTGATGATATTTTTACCTACATGTTGTCCATTCTAATTTAGTGGGTTTAAGTTAGGATTTGTTGTTATCTTGAAATATTTGAAATGTATAGAGGTTTTGTGGATTATCAATATTTCTAGTACAGACACAGCTTTAGCTCATTCCGTCTCCATGCTTTAGTTTATTCGTAACTAGCTGTCCCCCGCGGTTTTATCCGCGTTCCCGTGGGATGTCACATGTATTATACATAAAAACCTTCCTCTTCAATCACTCTATCTATTAAAAAAAACCGCATCAAAATCCGTTGCGTAGTTTTAAAGATTTAAATATACATAGGGATATAGGGACAGAGAAAGCGACTTTGTTTTAAACTATGGTATGTAGTGATGTTTATATAAAGCACTAGCTGCACCCTGCGCCTTTGCCCGCTTTCAATCCTAGTTATAAACCTTAGACATACAGACAAACATTCATTTTTATATATATAAAAAAATTAATCTAAATTCTGCTATGTAACCATTGTGAAATAACTTCAGAACCGCGACTATGTACACACAACAAAACAAAAATTGTGTTGATTTGGAAAACTTAAGATATATTATGGTTATGATAAAATACATATGTATTTTTAAATTAATCCTTTCGTGTTTAAATACGTATCAAGGTACAAAATAAATTAATATAATTTTGTATTGATAAACAAAAATCAAATGCTTAAACATAAAATACAAAACAGAGTTTTCCAAGTGAACAAAAAACTAATTTTGTTGTCTACATTGTCAATTTTATCTTTAATATAATTATATTATATATAGCCTGAATTAGTCTAAAAACCTTATTTAGTCTCCAAATATTGAAATAAAAATGTAATTTAGGTATTCATATGATGTCTTTTTGAATCTCAAAACTTTAATATACATGTTATGTATTTTGTAAGTTGAACAGTTTCCGTCCACTAGTGTTCAGGGTTCTGTAAATATTTAAGTTTTTTACATATGAGTAGTGTAACTAATGAATTTGCCTGTTTAAAATGATTCCATTGCAAAGTAAAGACTGTTATTATCATATGTATGACACGCTATAATAAACACTTTATAATTTTATATTGTTGTACTAATTTACAAAAGCTGTATGTTTACACAATTTTACTAAAATAAAACAAATTCATTTTATTTTTTGGTTTTATTTTATTTATTGTAAGTGTATTGCGACCCTATGGACGGTAGTATTACAGTTGCACAAAAATTCGGGTTAAAACTTACGCCTTTGTTAACAAAGGCAACAATAAAATTACTGAAGTCAAAGGAAGACTTTTTTCTAGGAGACATCCATTTATTACTTAAGGCGTTTAGGGGGGGGGGGAGAGGTCAACCCCAACTCAATCTCACCTGGAAGAGAGAAGGGGTCTCGGCAAATACCACGTATTTTTTTATCAGCTCAAAACAATGTTAAATTGCGAGAAAACGGTTAAATTAAGTAAAAAAAATGTATCCACCAAAATATCGCTAAATAATACTCACAATATCTGACCAAGGTTCGAAAAATCGCCTCAAGTAATAATAAGATGCCCCTTATAAGAGAGCAAACTGTATTAAAGTAACAATAAGAGTGGTGACCAGCGTAAATAGTTTTAACAAAATACGCGCATCCAACTGCAACATATCATATACTGAGAAACGTGGTGGTGAGTCTTCAATCAGCTTGTACATTCTTCTTGCTTTTTCTCTCAGAGCACCTGAAATAATATGTTTCAAATTGTGATAAAAAGTAACAGCACATTCAAAAACTTGGTCACACATGTGCTAGAAATGCAATATGTTGACAGAATTTAATTGTTTGTTAGTTATAGTTAGTGCATCCAAATTACGATTGTTTACCCACCTTCGTAATAAATCGACATAATAGAGACGCATAGCCTTTTAGTAGTCTTAACCTCTCTGAAGAACATTTCGCAGCGTAGACATATAAAAAGAATGATGGATACATCCAATAACATGAAGATTCCCAGACCAAGCATTTCTAAAAGACCTAACTTCTGAAAAAAAATTACACAATTTCGTTGGCTATACAGGTAAGATAGAAAATGTTGTCTAAAATGCCTTACGGCCAATATTTATGTTCGATCGCTACGTTATTCAGCTGATTGGTTCCTCCATCTAACTATTACATAGAGCTTCATAATAAAAATAACTAGTAGTCTCCATGAGGCCATGGATATGATATAAGTTAACATGGAATTGGGACACAGCTACCATAACGTGGGAAAAACATGTCAGACAAAAGTTATAACTTGGTAAGGGTACTCACGCCATATTGAGTCCCAATTAATAAGACCTCAAATGAAATTATGCTTGCCACAACTAGTCGCATACAAAATATTAACACCTGAAAAATAAAAGGTTCAGTTAAGATGATGTAAGATGTTTGAGACTCGAACACCAGCGAATTTGAATGAAATTTGACGCCGGCAGAATATGTACTAGATTAACACATTGGATTTTACCCTGGTGAAGCTGTTAACCTACTTAGCAACGCTTTTTAGAAATTCTACCCATAAAGTATACAGGGTAAAATAATAAAGCTGACTGTAGGTAATTGGTACACAGTACCTACCTCTGCTTAAGTTGTGTGGGTACGTAATGGATGCGAAGGTATTTTAATATTGTATATCTACACAATAAAACTAAGGAAGATATAGCTAATAGACATAGCATACCTACTTACACAGCTATAAGTGGATCCTACTTATTTACCCTTAGATCAATTAATCACTTACTTATATAAAATATAGAGAGTAAGGAAGAGTGCTTATATAAAAGTTGATATTTTACCTGGAATTTATAAATATCTTGAAACTTCGAAAACGCGTCAAATATTTCCTTGAGAAAAATATCAGTGCTGCTCGATTCGAAATCATGACATTCTGATGCCAATGATCGGAGAAGTCTTTTAGAGGCATAAATAACCTGCTTTGGATGTTCACATTTTTCCTCTTTTATATGGTTGTATATGATACAGTTTACATACTTTACTCGTATAAAGAAAAATATTACACAATTTGAACAATGTGATAGCTCCAATATAAATGAACTTTGACTAAAGGCAGTTCCAACAAACCCCAGGACTGTAATGTTGCTTTTACCACATGATACTAATAACAGAAAGCAAATCACTGCTAGCAGAAAAGCCACTGTTATATTATTGATTCTCAAAAGAATGTGGTGAATTATTTTGTTGCGATCAATTTTCATAAGACGATCGATTAGTTGCATTTTGATATAAAATTCTGCGTTAGCATTACCGTTGAAAAAACGTACGTGGATCATGTTGCAGAGACACACTATCATATGTAATCCACCAACACTTAGCATTAGGTAGTAAAGTGCGCCATACTGTAGAAAATCAATAAAATATGTAAGTACTACCAAAATGTCTAACATCACTGCTATGATAATCATCACTACGGTGTACAATTTCTGCATGATTGTTGGTGCAGTTACAAATCTATCTTTAACGTGCACACGACAAGTCCCCATTATCATTTGAACACGAGTCACGAGTTTGAATGAGTCTATAAAAAGGTCTTCTAGGATGTCCTTTGATTGAAATTCCGTAGGTTTTACATTGATTTGTACCGTTTTCATTTCTTTTCCACTACCTTTAGAATGGTACCAGCTCATCATTTTGTAGGGTTCTTGTTTGGAGCCTTAATGTATTATTAACAAACACTACATATATTCTATTGTTACTATATACCTAATACATTCTAATTTAATTGATGAATAATAAATGCGTTGTTAATTCTATAGTAGAGCAAATTGTAGGAGCACTATTGTATACGTTGTCGTAATGGCGAATAAATGGAGTGGTAGACGGATGCCTATTGTGAAGATATTGTAGATAGATACGTTGCGTTTGCTTTCCACCAGTAACAATATTCGCTTGGCATTCTTCCTGGAGTTGCCTGTCAACAAATAATTATTGCTTGATTAAAATAATTTGGTAATCTCTTGCTCTATAAGTATGAGGTTGTTGTTTCAGTTATTTCCATGATTAGATCCAGAAATTTGAAAACAAAAGACCTTATTGACCGAGCTGCTTTCACATTAAGCAAACACGAGTTCTGTGATGAAAACTTCGTTGTATATTCATGAATGACAACTTAGCGATCATGCTACCTACAGAAGATTAAATTCTTACTCGTTGATTTTTTAACCCTGTGTGTCATGATCCATCTTCTCGTAGGTATTGCCAACCAATACAAAGCCGAAAAGCCATTGGCACTTAAGAAACAAACCAGAAGGTGTTTGGCAACAGATATCTAACTTGAACTCGAATATCTATTACTTATTTCTATTCCATGACTATATTGAGGAGCGAGGTATGAGACTCCTCCATTTAAAAGGGAAGATCTTACGCCATTCTAAGTGATCATGCCTGGGGACCGCAGTCCGACTGTTGATGTTGGATGCTTTATATATGTCAAATCTTGAGAGAATCTCGATATCGCGATGTAGGATTCTCGCGTGTTTCGACTCGTTTATAGATGTCGCCACATCACTGTGGTGCGGGCGGTGAAGGATTGTAGGCGTGTTCATAAATGTCGCCACAACTATGTGTGTATTATGTGGGTAACTGTTGAGATTGTAAAACGATTGATTAGTTATGGGATATCTTTGAGAAGGTACAGCTCGTAGTGCAGAGTTCGTCCGAGGAAGTACTACCACCTTACCCATTTCCATCGCGAATCTGTAGTGCACTTGTAGGATTACCGCGTATCAGTTAGAAACGTAAGGGGACCGGTGATATCTCAGGCACATGAACTTCACAACTTCACGTGTCAGGGTCGACAACGCATTGGTGATGCCTCTGGTATTGCAAATGTCCATAGGCAGTGGTGACCACTTACTATCAGGTGGACCGTCTGCATGTTTCTTGACCCAAGTGGTATAAAAAAAACTCTAATAATTCATATCTCATTAGTTGAACATTCAGACAAAAAGTTGGCGATTCAATATGAAAGCTATTTAATTAGTAAGCAATATTGATAATGGTATGGCGTAAAACCATCCATTATGAAATTAAGGCGAGTTTTATAACTATACCTACAGTGAGTTAGATCAAACAGCCCTTTAGTTGATAAACCGATAATGATAAATTAATGATACTGAAATGGACTGGTAGGAAGTAATGAACCTCATTCATAAAGTAGATATTTATAAAGTACGTTTTGACTTATGGTCATTAGGGATAGTAATATTATGATATTAAAAATGTATGACAACTATAAGCATAAAGGTACCTACCTAACTCGGTAGCAAGAACAGGTACCTACAACTTAAGTTATGACAGATCCAAATTTGCAAAACTGTCTCTTCATTTATTGATTTTTTATTAAGATAATTTAAGTATACCTTTAGATATGGAAAGATTGTGTCAATAATGTGTCTCCAAGAACCTACACAATTTCCACATTATAGAATAGAATTCATGGTCTGCCTATCGAACTTGGAAAGGAGAAAGACCTATGCATATTGCCTCGACCCCCTTGCTTGGAGACATGGCAGGCAGATGCTCCCATCGATCAACTCTATTTTGTAATCTAGCTTTCGTCCCGGGTTTCCCTGGCCATATATCATCCGGATTGGTTTACCATTTCATTCGCAAAGTTTCGCAAAAGCAGGCACTTTTGAATTTAGCATCGGTAGGTACGTACGTACCTTCAATATGCGTCGACATTATGTTAATGCAAAGCTTTCTCGATTTCTCCAATTCTGAAGTGAGAGCTTCTGCCACTAAACACAGTGCCAGCATTAAGATCACCATGGAGACCAAAGCAGGCACTGTAAATACCAGTTGGAAAACGTTTGTTGTCATCTGTAAGATGAACATTGTCTGTGTTTTAGTAGTATAATTATATTTGAACATATTCAGTCCTACATAGCAAAATGAGCAACGTCCAGAACAATTTATCTAGAAAGTAACATCGTATATAGTAAATAGTAAATAGGGCAACCTTTACCTGTACTTTGATCAAGGTAACGAGGTTTTGCATTGTGATTAAATTCCACACCATCATTTGACATGTAAAAGAAAACATCTGTCGGATATAAAAATGAATTAGGACATTTAATTAAAATTAATTTGTAATTTTTTAAATAGCACAAAATAAGAGACCACTTACTGGATACTGGAATAACGACATGAAATCTGCAAGTGCGTCTAAAATACAACGCATACCAAAAACGAGCTCCATGCTTACACTCTCATCAATTATTTCATTTGCTTTAGTTGTGTAAAATATATAGTCATCGCTTGTACTGTCTTTAGTTTTAGAATAACAGTATCGAGATAATACTTCATTTATGTATTCCACTCTAAACTTTATGAAATACATAATAAGTATGGCTAAAATTATTTCTAAGTAGTTACCTAAGTTTGAAATAATAGCAATAGTACTCGAAGGGCAATAGGTTTTCATGAACAACGTATAGGACGTTATTAACCATGTAGCACCTGCTATTATATTAATTATTGCAATCACCATTGAGAAAATTGCAAGCTTTTTATTGAAATTTTGTGCGTTATTCATATTCAGCTCTCTTTCAATCTTTTGCAGTTTTACATAAAGTTGACCATTCAAATGTCCATAGCTAAAATTGTTACGCCATGCGATCACTGCGTTTGCGCATCCATTAATTACAATTCCAAGTTTAAAAGACGAGTCTGTAGCCGACATGTCTAAATTAGATTCGCAATTCAAAATGTAGTCGATGATACAAATAATATACACTAGCCATATTGCCCCACAGTAAAACTGATAACATTTTGAAGAGGCCGTAACAAATCTGTATTTGATATTTACTCGTAGCGAACCGTAAATGCCTTGGGTTAAGAATATTGGCCTGAAGATTTTAATGAAGTCTTCGTTTAGTATGTCCTCAGAGAGTCTTTCGATTGTTTTAAACTTTAACATCGTGTTGTCGGCTAGGTATTTTTCACGGCGACCGATTGTAAGCTGTTCTGATTTCATTTGACTAGATTTAATAGAATACATTGTCATTAAAAGATACGGTTTTAGATGGGTATACCTTAAAAGTCCCAAGGGTCACAAAATTACCCCAATTTTAAAAGCAATCAGACTACTAAATATTTATCATAGTCAAGTGAAGGGTAGGTTGATTGATCACGGAGAATTGTAAATTCCAATAAATACTTTTGATCATTATCTAATGATTACTTACGTCTAAGATATAAGGTGATGTAATATGAGGAAAAGCTTAGTATAAAGCATACTCCTTAGTCATTACCGTCAGTGCCTATTTAAGGTTGAATTCAAAAATGAAAGACACTCAACTGCAGAAAAGGAAGACTTCAGAATTTCTGAGATCTACGAGAATTCTACATATTTTACAGCTAATAACAGGATCCTCCAGGATTTTAATACGAGGGGAAACGGTTCATCCTTTATTTGTGAAGCTATGTCATCCCTTGTTTCTCATTTACTATGTTTGGTATTTTACATGGATGCTTTTTTCCACATATTTCTTTTCCCGATACATCACTTTTAGATATATGACTGTGGTAGCAACATATTACTTTCAAATGGTTCAAGTAATTTCATCTCGTGAATTGACCGCGAAAATGTATACCGTTTGTCAAGAATTAAGTAATATTTATGACAGACTTCTAAACGTTAAGTCCTACTTAACGAACAAAGATTATTCTGAATTTGGATTAGTTATAATATCGATATTTTATTTTAATAAAAGTATGCATAGTAGGTATGAACACAATGTTGAAATCGTGCCCTGTTTTATAAATTTAATCGATCTTTTGTTATGGATAAAACTTTGTAATTACTTACGGTTGAGTTTGAAAACTATAAACGTTGCGTTGAAAAGTAGAATTCCTAGCAAGAAAAAGAAAGTAGCAAGCAAAGTGATATTGGTTCAACAGAAGATGTCGACGGAAAGGAAGGACGACGATATGAGAGATTTATTATATGCATTTGAACGAACAGTTTATGCTCATGAAATTTTTATGGAAGTATATAAATATCCCGTGAGTGTTAATGAAATAACAATTTTATAAAATTATACCACAGTTACATTTTAAAATCTCCTTGTAGGATAATAATCTCTTCTCGTTAGATTTTACTAATGATTTTGCGTCTAAGCAGTTTTCGGAGCTTTGCTTGTAGTAACATTTACATTGCATTTTTTATTTTAACTTAGAAATCTGTAGTTTTTATAGATTCAATGGGAAAAAGACGTGACATCGTCATTAGCATGAGTCGTATTTTATGATACATAGCGTTCCGTCCGAGGAATTATATTTTACTACGTCAATATATAGCTTTATAACAGTGCCAACAATTTTCATATAGGCCCATTAGTCCCTGAGATTAGCATGTTCAACCAAACTCTTCAGCTTTATCATATTAGGATAGATTTTTGAGGGCCATAGGCTATCTTTTTCCCTTTCTCTTAAATTGTCACTAAGGTGTTATTAGTCATTTCAATAGTTGGTAGTTTACAAGTATTATTTTCAGATGCTATTCTTCTCCGTGATGATGTTCTATTGGATAATGGTTTTCATACACAAAACTACTATGGTTATACAAAAATACGTGAGTTATTTATTTGTTTATGTACTTAATAGGAACATTATAATATTCTTATTAGGTATTTAGAAAATTACAAAAAGCGCAATTATTATATACTCGCATATTTATGTCGTTTGTTACTGAAAGCTGAATAGTAACACTCTTAGTGCAGAGTTCGTCCGGGGAAGTACTGGTAGTACTTCCTTACCCATTTCTGCCGTGAAGCAGTAATGCACTTGTATTACTGTATTTCGGTTAGAAAGCTAAGGGGCCGGTGAAATTACAGGCACAAGAGATTTAACAACTTCACGTCTCAGGGTCGACAACGCATTGGCGATGCCCCTAGTGTTGCAAATGTCCATAGGCGGCGGTTCCCACTTACCATCAGGTGGACCGTCTGCTTGTTTGTGGGGCTGATTGGTATTTACACCATATTCTATGACTAGGTTTATATTTATCTAAGTAAGAGTCTTCTCAAACGATGAATAAACCTCGGATGCCCTGTTCTTTGATATGTCTATATGTACAAACACTGTCCTCCTGTCCACTGTCCATCAAATAAACAGTCAGATACCGCGTTTCTGGATGTTGAAAGATCAGGCCATAGTGTCTTTAAAATAAAACCTTATTGGGTATAATAATAAGGTATTTTTTTTTATGTACATAGTTAGAACCCTATTACTGCTTCTTGGTTATACCCTGAGTATTTTTTTATTTTTTTAGCTTCGAAGCAAACGCACCTACCTATTTGGATTCTCTAACTAATGATTTACTTACGGTTTCTAACTTAAAGTAACTTAATATACACATATTTTTTCAGATAACTTATACAAGCCTTAAGGATGACATATTTACCGATTTAATTGATGTTTTTCACGTGGCCATCGTCAGCATTTACGCAGAATTGTATTCTAAGGAATTAGATGACACCAGAAAGTTGTCTCTGAAAATTTTAGATAGCTACTCGGAACAAAGTAAGCTTTACAAGAGATAACCATAAAGTTTTGCTATATCATTACAATAGAATTGGAAAAGTTGGCAACTTGTAACAATGGAATAATCCCTACTTCCCTACTAATATTATTAATGTGAATGTAAGTTTGTTTGTTGCGCTTTCACGCGAAAACTACTGTACCGATCATCATGAAACTTTGTACACATATTTTTGGAAGTATGTATTAGAAGTAACATAGAATAATTTTTGTGCCGGGAAAATGTTACATCCCTCAGGAACGCGCGTGAAACCGCGGGGGACAGCTAGTAACTTATCAATTTAATCATTCATGAGTAGATACTTACTTTAGTACATTTTTGTAAAGTGCCACAACTTTACCAATTATATATACCAAGTATAAGGCACTGCCCAGGAGGTAATTGGGAAGATAAGTCAATTTAATTTTGTTCACAGGTGATATTCACGACTGTGCAAGGAAAATTCTTTGGATTATAGAAGCCCTACCGCCAAACTTTAATGTCTTGGGAGTGTTTTCACTGAATGCAACCTTGCCATTTCGAATTTTATCTCTCATTTTTACTTACACTCTTGTCATACTTCAATTTATTTTGCTATAAGTTATTATGTATCTAGTTATGGACCCCATCATAGGTTTTCGAATGTTTCTCATTGTAAATTATACCTTATATTTTTCTATGACATAATCTGCCTATCCTTTTCCTTTGGCGCAGCGCGGTACTTCTACTTGTAATCTCAGCATAAATTCCCTTGTTATTCATATCATTAACATCTCAGCCCCAAGTAGGTTGCCGCGCTCAAGTGTCTACAAGCTGTTCACTTTACGTAGATACAAGACTAACCTGGGTCTTAACTCGCCAATTACCAGAATGACCAAATCTTACAACGATTTGTCCCGTTTGTTGGATTTGGACATTTATGGTGATAGTCTTCCAAGATTAAAAAAAAAAATTGAAGGACTATCTTGGGTCTAGGCACGGGTAGGTAGTACTAGCCCCTGCATGGACCTAGATAGTAGGTCTATGTTTGTTTCTGTTATGTTTTGTGATTATTTTATTTATAATTTAATTTTGTTTCTTAGTTTTGTATACCTTAATTTAACTTTTTTGAATTTTTGTTTAATTTATAATATATAGCGGTATAAGTTGTTGGTGTTAGCTGTGATTACCTATAATTGAGTGAGCACAAGTCATGTTATCTCTGTAGCATTTTTTGTTGTCTTAGTTATGTGTATCATTTGTTGGTGATCCTTAATAAATAAATAAAAATAAATAAATATCATCCCACGCAGTCCATCCATTTCATCTTCGGTCTTTCTCTAGATAAATGCTCATTAATTCAGTTTAATTACTCTTTTAGTCACATGGCTTTCATCTACTATAATACTATGACAGCTTAGTTTTTCAGACATTTGCTCTACTTTCAAAGTTCCTCTTACATTACTTATTCTTGATCATGGACATTCTTGTCACTCCGCAAATCCCTTAGCATTCCCATCTCAGCTGCATACTATTGTTTTTCATCTGTTCCCTTAACTGCCCCATATTCTAAAAGTGTATTGTGTATAAAGTAATTAAGTGACACTTCTAAGTAAGTACTCAGTATAAATAAGTAATATATATAGTAAAACATTATACAGACATATGCACAATACAGTAAGTAATATTAAGGTATGTCCGTGAGTGTAAATATATTTCAAATAACTTTGGGGCTTTATATAATACAACAGTTATCTGGTTATTATAGCACAAGTTCTGCGTAGTATGCTGCAGCTGGGGCGTTGATTAGAATAGGAGTCACGTTGTTACCCTTTGACAAAATGCCACGATTTTGTAGAGGTAATCTGGTGGCATTTGGTAATCGGAAACCCAGGTTCCTCTACAGCAGAAATGGCAACTACCATGGGGGTTTAGCCGGTACAACTCCGGGATGTCCTGCCGCTCCCCCAGGTTAACTCTTGGTCGGTTGGGTCTTGTATCTCCCTACCAAAAAAACCTCTGCTTAGTTTACGATCAATTGGCCGTATGTAAAGAAATGTCCCTGGATGTGTTATTAATTAAGTTCTACTTCAATGTTAATAAAACAATTACAGCTAATGAGTGAAAAGATCTATTAGATTATTTTAACAATTAAAAGAGTATTATGTGTTTCATCGTGTTTTAATGTCGGTTTTTCATTTATAGTCAATATTTTAGTTTACCCTGACGCGTTGCTTCTTTACATTTTTTTAAATGCAGCCGGACGATATTTGCTCGACTTCTTATACTACATTAGAACAAAATTTTATAAGCTGTTTCGCTCCAATTCACTATACGCAAGCGATTTTAGGATGTAGCAAAGCTAAAATAAGTGATAAATATACACCAATAACTTTACGTCAAAAACTATACTCACTTTCGTGGGCTATCGCTGCAACAGTTTCCATCATTCACTTCATAAAGTGTTATTTCAGAATATTTCCAACCAATCAAATGCTTAGCATCACCACATCAGTCGGTATGACTATCCCATATTATAATTATATTTCTAATTTGATACACAATACTTTTGACGAAGGCGAGCAAAGAGCGCGGTTGTATTGTATACTCCAAAAAATTGATCGACTATTGGGTTTGAAACGGTGTGAACAATTGATAAAACTAAATGATTATTTAAACAAGATTTTGTTCCCTTTAATATTAGTAATATATTTTGGTAGTTCAATGATTTATGTATTTGAGAATATTGAGCAGCCCAGTCTAACTATATTCTTAGCGTTGGGAATGCTTTTTGCCTTCACAGAAATATTTTTGCTTGCAAGTCTATTGTTCTACCTTATACTGCGAATTAGATTACTTAACAGAATCATAAAGTGTAATATGCATGTGAATAATAAGAAAAATGACAATATACAGATGTATTTCAAGCGTACAGTACATCATTGGTTTCTTAGAGATTTGATGTTTACATCGAATGATTTCAATAGTCCGATGGAGACACAGAAAATGTTTGATTGCCTTAATTTAATATTAAAGGCATACAGAGCTACAACTGAAGAGTTTAGTTATTCAGTAAGTACACAGTTATTGACGTAATTACGTATTGTTTTATTTTAAAATTATGTAAGTGCTGTGGATTTTGTAAGTAAAATATATATTCAGGAACATTATTTTATCCAGCACCTATTACCGATATCTGAATAAAATATTTTCCCGTGTCATTAAAAATTATGCTAAGGGTGGTTTAACAGTGACGCTTTCACCAGCGCGATTGGTAAGCGTCGCGGGCCACGAGCTTTGTGTCTCTTGGATCGTTACATAGTTTAACCAACAGTCGTGGATGACTTACGGGCCGCGCTTACCACCGGCGAGGACGCTAAGCGTCACTATAAAACCACACTAAACTAGCTGTTCACCGCGGTTTCACCGGCGTTGTCGGAAGGATAAAAAATCCTATGTGCTATTCTAGACCATAATCCATCATTGTGCTAAGTTTTTACCAGATCCGTTCAGCTGTTCTGGAGTGATTCAGTAACTAACATCCATCCATCTAAACTTTCGCATTTACAATAAACTAGTTGTCCCCCGGGGTTTTCCCGCGTTCCCGAAGGATGTTCCTTTTCCCCGGAGTAACTGATTAGTAGAATAGTAGTAGTAGGTAAGATTATCAGAATGTAAAATTATGCGTACCTACTTTTGTTGATATTTTTAGAGATGTAATCCACTGCACTGTTTTTACCCGACTACGGCGAAGCCAAAGGAGGGTTATGATTTTGACCGGTATGTATGTGTGTATGTATGTTCATCTGTTCCCTCATAACTTTTAAACTTCTTATCGTAATTTGGCAAACGAGGTATCGTTCGAAGCGTCTTGATCGTCTGCTGGTTATAGGATATGTGACGTCACAATAAATTAGATATGGCGCTCTCTACAGGACATAAAGGCATTAACTATAAAAATTCTTATAAGTGACACGATAATGTTTATTTATTGTTATAATTTGGCCATCAAACTATTGATTACTTATTAATATTATCAATTTTGTTATTGTTAACTGTAGTGACACTACAATATAACCTAAAAATCTAAGCTTTGTACGTGAATACATCAAATAAGCTTTGTAAGTAAAAAAAATATCAAATATTTGGTTAGTAAGTTCAAAAACTAAAACCCGACTACGAAAAATTACGCTTAAATTACGATTAAAATATATTATGTGTGAGTTTTTTATTTAATAGACAATAAATATTGGATAGTTTGTATATAACAATTTCACATGAGAATATTTTCTTGTTTCATACTTACTTTTTAAAGCGTAATTTTTCGTAGTCGGGTTTTAGTTTTTTTATACTAAGTACTCATACTCTTTGCAGGTATTCATCGGTGTAACAGCTGCATTTTTATATACATTCGTTGTGATCGATGCTTTAATTATTGCACGTGAATTTGGGGTACGTAAACTACTGAAAAAATTCAAAACCATTTATTCAGCTTAGGCCCTCGGAAGGCACTTATGAAGGTCAAATTTAAAGATACTGAAACTACTAAAAGATATTAACTGCCTGTTCTGTTTTCAATTTCTTGTTCTATTTATACTTACTAAATGGATAAATAATTGTGGCCCAATGAGTCTTTTGATGGTTTTGAACCATCACATAACCTCGACGCGACGATGCAGCAAATCTGCAGCGCGGAGTGGCGCTGTCAAAGCGCGGTCTCGTAGCCCAGCGCAGTGTGACAACGGTTACTTACTTTAAAACAATCTCTTACAGTATTTCAGCATCATCACTGAGATAATCATCTTCCTCGCACTAGCATTCTACCAGGTGCAGATGATTACTTTGGCTGTGGCTAACGACTGGTTCATTAGCGAAGTAAAGAAGACAAGACGGTTATGCATTCATGTCATATCCCAAAGATACGAAGGTAATATCTTAGTCGAAATTATGTTGAGGTCTATTAGTATAACTTTTATTATCATCAGGTACCGTTATGGTAAGCTTATATCCTGTCTATCTGATGATCAAATTTGATATGAAGTTCTAAGACAACCATTCCGTGGAGTGGCTATTTGTATGTTTAATCTCATGAACTACTGACCCGTTTTTTTTCGCTATTAGGAAACTTATAACATTCCTAAGTGTCATAGGCTATGTTAAATACTGCCCCCTTAATCAGCTAATACAAACTTCGTCGGCGAGCCGCTTCACGGAGGCCTCGGAGAGCTTACTTCTCACGTGATTAGTAGTATTAGCGTAGTTAGCGAAAGAGACAGAGCACGGAGGCCGCGACGAAACATCCTCGAGTTAGTGTCATTTTCCTTACAGAATCGAGCCCCTGATATTAATGTTCTCAAAATAATCACTATACGTCCAATTCAAGTTGGCAAAAGGCGATTTTGCTTGCTTAGCTTTTTGTTACATTAATGCGTTAACTCAATAATAAAATTATTTTCAGGTCCCATTTACAAAGTAGCAAAAAAAATGTACAAAGAAATCGATTTTCATCCTCTAATATTTTCTGTGTATGGTATATTCACGTTAAATAAGAGTTTCCTGCTAAGCTTCACGGGTATTATTACAACTCATGTCGTCATGTTAATACAATTTACTTTGTAAAATGTGTTATTGTAATTTATTGAATAAGTATAACAATAGGGATGTTGACTGATAAGTCAAATCAGCAAGGGGGCGTCCATTAATTACGTGAAGTGTTTAGGGGGGGTAGAGGTGGAGCAAAACCTCACCTATTCTCACGAGATATTATATTATATCACGTAATATTATGTGCTGCAAGAAACTAAAATTACGCGAAAACTGGGTAACGAAGTAAAAAAATTTTTTCACTAAATATGCGTGAACGACATGAAAAATTACGATTGCGGGTATACAAACGGGACAAATTAGCAATAACAAATCTCTCGAAAAAATCGCCAAAACCACCTCACGCGATTAATGGATGAACTTTTTATTAAATGTCAAAATAATCATATGTATATATGAAATAGCACGTTGTAAGGTCATAACTGTACTACATCAAAAGATCTACATTTGTGATTAGATCGGTACCTAAAATTTGCGCCATTCACGTATTTTTTGTTTGATGATTTATGTTGAATACAGTATAGTTCCCTATTACATATCAGATATTTTTTTATCTACAATATTTCGAAATTTCCAAGTAAAAAAAACTCAAGTACTTAAGCCAAGATAAAACATCACTTTATTTTATATCTACATGAATTAACTACAATATCCCGTAACATTTACACATAAGTTAACTCACAAATAAAACTGTAACAACAATTTAACAATAAATAGAAAACAAAGCAATCTGTTTAGTATAAAATTTTGAAATATTTATTCTATACATAAAAAATGTCTTTTGTGATAAGAATTCCTCAAGCATCAAGAATATATTTGTATATATTCAAAAAGACACAATTTCATAACCGGTTGTATAAGAACACATGTATACTTAATCATAATTATTTCAATCAGAATTAAATTAGAACCTAAAACTGATTTGTTTTTCATTTATAAGATTAATATGCGAATCTTTGTTCTTCCTTAAATCCGAGTTTCTCAAGAGCTGGGTTGCAGGCGAAGTTGATCATTGGTGGCGGGCCGCACATAAGTACAATGACGTCATCGGTGGCTGGAAATAGGTGGTCCCGGATCATCTCATCGTTGATGAATCCTGTGCTGTATTTCCAATCTGGAAAGAAAATAAACACAGATAAATACTCAAATAATTGATGAGCTTCATATATTTTACAAGTTCTGTTATATCTCTAAATAGAATAAATTAAAGTCATTTTGTGTCTGTGCGCTTAGTTCTTTTAAATTACGCAATATTTTTTTAATTGGTAACACCAGTTAGAGAATATCTGCCCGAAAAGCTTATATTGTATATCCCATTCAGGCGAAATTAGTGGGGATCCCTAAGAAATCTTTATCAGACACCAGTAAAGTATTTGAGCCATAAATTATTCAGCCTTCAGTGATTATATAAGTCTAGTACTAGATTTCAAATATATATTAAGTTCCATGTGTTTTAAGTGTGCACGTTATCAGTATGGTCATATCAACATTGCATTTAAGAACTATTTTGGCTTAACTCAATATCCCAAGAACTTTTTCCCATGACGCAAACGCGATCATAAATTTATTAATGCAATAAATTAATGCTTTTATATAGTTCTTGCGTGTTTCTTTGATATGGTTTATATTATTCGATTACAGTAACCGAAACTTAAACCTTATGTACGGCGCAGTGAGGTTCAAAATTCAACAATACCTGCTTACTAACAGATGTTAACATGAATATTATATATAGCTCACCTTGACTGGCTCTGTCGATAGTGTACCATAATTTGAACTGATTAGGGTACTGGGTTTGATATTTCTCCAGCTCGTCTCTGAGTAAGATGTCTTCTTCTGATTGATTGGCGAACAGCAGTCTCAGTTCTGTATGATCGTTAGTGTCTCTGCAGATGTGTCTGATCAATTGAAGCATTGGCGTGATGCCAGTACCACCTGTCAGACAAAACAATAAGCCATCGTGAGTTACAGTTATCAGGTTAATTGATTTATTAAACGGTACATTATGGTATCGGCGGTCGAGTGGTATAAAACTTGGGATGTCCTAGGTTCGATTCCCGGGTCAAGCAAGGATTTTTTGTTGGGAAATGATTGACTGTAACCCGAGATAGGTAATGTGCTAAAGAGACTACAACACTGCTCATCACATTTCCTCCTTCCTCACTACCTTAGGAATTCAAATATTTTCGGGTAATGTGGGTCTCAGTACTGGAACATCTGCCTATCTCTTCGTGTATAATGGGCGTGAAGATTCACTTTGGAATACATTATTTTGACATTATTTAATATCAGTAGTCTAATTCTGTTTAGTGTACAGTCATATCAGAAATAACATTATCATTTACATACATAAATAGCAAGGAAATGTTAAAATAATAATACAATTACATAACACCGAAATATAGAGCCTACGTTTGATCATTTCAAATACAATTTGTCCCATCTAAATTTCTAGGAAGACACATGCAAAGCATCTGTTAAAATTGGTTACAGGTGTTTGGCATGCAACACAAAGATTTCTATTTTGGGAATTCTTGTCTACAAACAATTATAGGCTGAAAAGATCAATAAACTTTGTTTTCTAGCTCGATGCTAACTCTTATTTTAGGGTAAAGCACTTTCAAATAATCATGATGATTTGCATGTGTATTTTTAAAAACTAGCTGTTTTCCGCGGTTTCACCCGCGTTTATCGATATCATCTTATAGCCTATAAGGGGCTGTCCATTAATCGAGTGATGATTTTTTAGCATTTTTTAATCCCTCCGTCCCCCTTGGTGATACTTCCTGTTTCTTCATCACTAACAACTGGATAAGCATCTTGCTTTGTTGAAGATCATCATTTACGCGCACAACGCAGAGAATCTGGCTCATGCGTTTGACGAAAAAATTAATACATGTGATATCTTACTACACCCCTTTCGAACCTCACGTGATTAATGGACGGCCCCTAACCATCTAGAAAAAAATCTGCGTCGAATGATAGCAGTCCCATCCGAATAGTTTTGAGGTGATGGTGCATCAATTGAACCCTATTTACATTATATGACTTAACGGAAGTTATTCTACCCAGCGAAACTACCGCTAACTACCGGGTTCAACTATAGCTTAAAACCATCCAGGAGACAACGAACGTACGAAAAAAACACATCAACATCAGGTATACCGCTAGGAAAATATTATTAACTAAAAATTACTAACTTGTGATCAATAAGAAAACAATAATCGAAATTGGACTACTCCAAAGTCATACATATAATAGGTAGGGGTTGACTTGAAAACAATCAGTTTTTTCGTCGGTAATAAAATGCCACAACATTACAATTGTATGTGGACTATTTATATTCAACTTCTCAATCATACTATATAACATTTGACATCTTAAATATAGTACATTACGTCATCTGATAACATGTGACTTATCCGATGCAAACCATCAAATATTACAAAGATATGTAATTATTGCTTAGTCATGTTACGACAGTAAAATTAATATCATAACGTCACATTGTTAATAATAGCCAAGCCCAATTCGATAAAAATAATAGTTTAAAAAAACTAGAAAACACGCTTTATATAGAAAACCAAACTAAAAAACAGAAAATAAATTCTAATAAATATTAATTAAGAATAATGTAATTTTTTTTAATAAATATAAGTTATTAATAGTTTGAATAAGTAAAAAAATGTTTTATTGTAAAAAAAGCGTGGGGTGCATGGTGTCAATAGTTATAAATATTTAATTGACAGATATGAGAAGGATTATCATTTCGATAATATCTTGAAACATTTTTTTTCTTATTTAAGCTATTAATAACTTATTTTTTTTGTTTTTTTTACATTATTCCTTATTAATATTTAATAAAATTTATTTTCAGTTTTTCAGTTTGGTTTTCCATATAAAGCGTGTTTTCTTGTTTTTTTAAACTATTATTTATTTTTCATTTTTTAATTAAATTTTTTTGAGTGCCCGAAAGAGTAAGTCTGGAACTGCACGCATGCGTAGTTCGCGCACTCTATCTCTCTTACTAGCATGCAAAGGATGCGGAAAGAAATTCATTAATCCTAGCGAATCTAATTAGGATAATCGGATGCTTTGATCGGATTATTGCATTGTCATCGATCTTTGACAGGTGTGCAAAGTTTGAATTAAATCTGATCGTTCAAAGTAGGACAAAATCGAGCTCAAAGGGGTCGGTTACAAACATACATACATACATACATGTGAAGCTATATTTACATTACATTTTATATACGATCTAAGTTTTGTTATTCTGCTGATAAATAATGAGCAGTTCACGATGTCACATACCCCGACAAACAGGGGGACAGTCCATCTGACGGTAAGTGGTCACCGCCGCCTATGTACATTTGGAACACCAAGGGCATCGCTAATCTGAGACGTGAAGTTGTTAAGTCTAATGTACCTGTAATTTCATCAGCTCCCTTACCTTTCTTACCAAAACACAGTAATACAGTGCACTACTGCTTCACAATAGAAATGAGTGAGGCGGTAGTGGGTACTACCCTGGATGAACTTTGCACCAAGAGCTCTACTACTAAAACTATATTGAACAATTCGCTTCGATAAAACTATTACTTGTTTACCTGCAATCATATTCAGTTTCTGGACAACAACTTTGGTGGGCGGGTCTTTCCTCATTTTCTTGATGAGGAAAGTTCCCTTCCCAGTGTACTGCAGTCTTCCTGAAGGGCCTCGTACATCGATTGTGTCGTTGATCTTCATGTTATCCAAGTATTGGGACATTTTACCACCTTCGGGGAACTTCGGGTGGACATTCTTATAGTAAACCTAAGAAAGAACATGTGATAAGTAATTTGCATCAATATATCATTAGATCAACTATTCTAAACCTAATTTTAAAAATATGTATGGTAGAGGTGATATGTTATAAATAAATAAATAAATAATCCCGGGACATTCTGTACACACGGCCCTCTAATCCCAAACTAAGCAGTGCTTGTACTATGAAAACCAAATAACTGATATATTTCATATACTACTTTTTTTTTTGTAAATTGTACATACTTATATAGATATTTACAGACATCCAGACACAGAACAAACAAATATGTTCATGCACACAAATGAACATTGTCTTGGGTGGGAATCGAACCCGCAACCTGCGACTTGGCAGTCAGGTCGCTAACCACCAAGCCAACTGGCCTGTGAAATAGGCCTAGAAAATGGGATTTTTTGGGTAGCTTACTTCCTTGATGACTTTACGGGATATAGAAGTGTATAAGTACACAACGAAACAAAAGAAAATGTTTTAATGAATATCTGAATGCGTATTATTTAATCGATGTCAGCGAATTCGGAATAAGTAAATAAACAATGGAATTTCTAAGGTTACAAGTTCTTTGGTTTCATGTCATTATAACGGTAACCTGAACCAATTCTTCATTATAAGTATTTACCTAACAAACCAATCGAAATTTAAATAAGTAGATTATAAAACGAAATTATTGCAGGCGAAAAGAAATTGAACGTTTGAGGACCGGTGAATTAATATTTTAATTAAAGGGGCCGTTAATAAAATACGTTCGCATACAGGGGGGGAGGGGTCCTGCTGAGTGTCACAAGATGTGAAAAGGGGGACGGGGGTGTAGACCATAGTTTACGGCGACGTGACATTCGCCGTTCATAGTTTTTGTGACAAAATATTTCTAGGGAGGTTACAGAAAGTGTGATACAGGGTGAAAATAGGGGGTGAGAGGGTCAAAATAGGCAGATTTTTGCGTGACGTAATTTATGAACGGCCCCTAATAAATAATACAAAAAACTGAATCTGTAGACAGGGTTGTTAAATTAAGGACAACCAATAATTTCGTTACATAGGCTACTAAAAAGTTTTTACTTCGTTTTACAGTAATTCTCCCTAGCAGTTATTGAACACCCACAGTTATCCCGAAATCCGCTTAAACCCTACAAATACATTTAACAACTATCAATTCCTTACCACATCGTTCATTTTAAATGCAGTGGCCTAGATACGGTCAGTGATTCAAGCCGCTATACATAATGTGTATAAATTAGGGCCAGCCTATTTAGTTCGTAAGTATTTTATTAATTATCTTTCTACTGAAATCACTTTAATTATCAATGGAATGCATAATTAACAATCGGTGAGTACCTACAAGATAATTTAGTTTCATAATCGATGTTATCTTATCTGTATATAGTGTTATGTGATTCTACCCTAAATAAAGCCTATGCCATACAAAGAGCAGACATTTACACAGCACAGCCGTGCTATTCACAAACCAAAACGTGCCGAGGTGAACACGCTCATAGCGGACCTCTCGCCTCATTGTGGGGTCACGAGCGAGACAGGGAATAGTGACTACGTGAATTCATCGTCGAATTTGATTGCAGAATTTCATAGGGTGATTGAGTGCTACATATATAGTATATAATAGGTATGAAGTCGATATGTGGCGAGGGTTTTATATCAAAATATAGTTTATCTTTCATTACATAGTTTTTTTTATCAAGCTAATTTCCTGTTAAGGTACCAAACATTAAAAAATATATGTAGGTATAGATAGGTAACACACAGTAGGTAAATGTACGGAAACATTGCCCACATAAAAAACCGTTATATGAAAGTGATCCTACTAATATTATAAATGTGTATGTAAGTTTGTTTGTTACGCTTTCACGAGAAAACTACATAACCGATCATCATGAAACTTGTACACATATTGTGTACAAAGTACTTGGAGGTATTAGAAGTAACATAGGATACTTTTAGTGCCAGGAAAGTGTTACATCCCTCGGGAATGCGGGTGAAACCGCGGGGACGGCTACAAAAAATACGAATAAAATAATTAACTAAAATATCATGCTTTTAAACTGTAACCTTACCTTGACAACCAAATCCACGTATCCTTTCTCTTCATCACTCGATACTGGCGTATACGCCCTGATGATAAGGTCATCGTCAATTTTAACCGATAAATGAATGTGCTGGCCAATTGGTAATCCTGAAAAGTATATTCAAGGATAAGTGACACGAAATCTACGAAAACTGGCGAAGATCACGTTAGAACACGGAACCGGTAGATGATTTCTCGGATATAATAGCAGTGGGACACTATTTGGTATATACTTATATAAGGCATAGAAGATATGAGTGACTGCGAAACTTATCAAATAGATTCACTCGAGCTAGTTTTCCTTATGTAATGAATTACCTGCATGCTAAACGATATTAGTGTACTTAGTAGTTATTTGTACAGCAAAATTAATAAGTTTTGTTCAATATACTCCCTAAATAAATTTTAATGCAAAAATAAAGTAAGAAACTGGCTTCTTACTACTTCGAATTATATTGAGACTGAAAACCTCCTTCAAATTTCTTAAAATAGGTTAAAATGTTTTTAACTTTAGCATTAATTTTAACTTACTTGTAAGCTGTGATCTAACTTGTGTAGAGAGAATCTTGGTATCCAAAACACAAGTCAAATCTTACCTTGGATACCAAAGTTTTCAACAAACCATTTTTTTATTTATATTAATTATAATAATTACTAGTAACACTCTAGCTATTAGTATCGTGTTCTTGTCACAAATTTTTATAACGTAATAAATTTATTATTATTTTCATTACTTAACCTTTAATTACGTACCAAATACTTAACAGACTCGATTGTGGTTAAACATGCTATTCAATGATCGTCACGTCAAAAAACCTGAATTCTAATGAATTTCATAGAAAAATTATAAGATTCATATTTGATCCAATGGGTATTATGAAGATGAGCCTTGTCAAAAACCGATAGGGTTCATTTTCATATAACATTCTTAGGTGTCAAAACGAGCCAACTGTATTATGACGACTTTAGAGACAGGCTAGAGAAACTATCGCAAATTTTGGTAACACATATTTAGGTGTATGTATGTAGCTAATCACGTTGCAATGGATTTTGTTGTAACTGTTACTTTAATATCGTCAACATTTGGATCCTCGAAACCAGGGTAGTGAAATAGCAAGTATGAGATACAATAAAATTAAATATTCTGGGACATTCTTTACACAGTCATTTGATCCCAAACTAAGCAGAGCATGTACTGCAATTCTTGTACGGAAACCAGATAAATGATACAGTAATTTTTTTTTCCTAAATACATTTTTAACTGGATATTTACTTACACCCATAAATTCTAGATATGGCAAGACTGTAAAATGTTTGAACAATGGATTGCTTGCCTAACAGTCAACAACATAATATTTCAGTTTATTTGCGTAATGATTATTATTTAATAGATAGAAGTCTTAATATATCATTCTAGAATCAAGATAGACTGTAAAGGTTCACTGTCTTCGGTTCAATGCCCTGAGTGTGGAATTTGAATTCATTAACAGGTTTGGAACTTTGCCCGGAAAATATGCTTCCTACTACTCAACAATGACCAAATATTTATTTTCTATAGCAATTTTTTGTCTCCAAGTCATTAAGAGGCAAGGTAAACTGTTATTTACCATTTTTAGCAAATCAAGGATTGTTGAATGTATAATAAGTAAGTACCAATGTCAATAGGTACCTAAAAAAGTTACCTAAAACATGTTCTGAAGATGGCAGTCCCAAGCGATATCTCTTTGTATCATGGCTGATGTCCTCTCTCTCAATGAGCGGCAATGCATACTTCACATTAGGGTCTACAAGTGTCACTGGACTCTTCTTTTTTGACTTCTTACCCCATAAGCAGTTAGCTACCACTGTTACCAGGAATACTACTGACCCAACTCCTACAACTATCGGTAATACCTGAAACAGAAATAAAATTATAGAAAATCAATGTAGTAAACAGTGCGATCAGAGATTAGCGATCATTGACTGTACAAATGATGAGGATAATAATAAAATCCAGTTCAAACACACATTAAAGTTTCATACAATAAAATTTTGATGTGTAAAATTTTCTAATAGCATTCCTTTTCATTGTGCAACATTCACAGTAACTCAAGTTAATTTGTCAACAGAAAACATATTATACAGCTATCTTTACCATTGTTCGAGCCCAGCAACCAAAACACGTTTAGATAATACTAGTACAAATACCGTTGTGGCTACAATTTTCAATAGTTAAGATATTTGATTAGGTACTAATATTTTTATCAATAAATATGGAATCTATACAATTATCTTATCTCTGAATGTACCTTAAATGTGTATTCAATTGGAAATGTAACTGATAAATTTATAAAGACATTGTAAACTGTTATAAGCTATGAAAATTACATTCTGTCGAAGAGATCTGACATTTGATGTTTAGCTTTTTAAGACTCTTTGTTTAACCATTACCATTTTACATCATATAGGTAATAGAAAAACATCTAAGAGAAACCACATAGCTTTAGCTGCTACTACTAGAACATATTTTTTTAAAATTAAAATACAGTGTTTTGAATTATCATTGGTTTCTTTCAACATGGAACTAACAAGTTTAATAAATAATAATTTACTTATATTATGACCTGAGGGCCATGGTCTTGTTATTTATCTAGGTATAATCTGATTGCATATCATGGGCAACAAGAAAGTCTTATCTTCATTTTGTTTATTAATGTAATAGGAAATGTGGTTAAAGCGAACAATACATTTATGTATAGGAAATATAGAAAAGTAAAAAAATATTGTGGGTTACCCAATATCCTAAACTTAATTATTTAACAAATAAATACTTAAGTTACTTATAAATTTTATGTAAGTTGTACATACAGGCACATTTTCAAAGAAATCAGTTACAGCTACTTCCAAATCACTCATGATGAAATTTCACAAAACAACAGGAACCTTTAATTCTATGATTCCGCGGCACTTCGAACCAATTGTACGCGTCTTGTTTGTATAAGGTGATTATGGATACTAGCGAAATGAGGATTATTCAATGACAAGTCACAGACGCACTGCCTTGCCTCGTCACCTTGAACTCTTATCATTAACACAAATTGCTAACGTAATATTATTATGATTATAAAGCTTACGATTTTTTATAGGAAGTATCGCGACGAAAGTCGGACGTCACGCATAGTGAATGTGTAGGTATTTATTAAAACTTTTTGATTCACTCATGTTTATCAATACATACCACTGTTGTAGTGATGCCCGCAAATTTTATGGGATTTTTTCATTTTTTTAATCACAAATGTGTTAAGAGAAACAGGATTTTTTTTCATTCTTGAAATAACCTCAATTAAAAAAAATATGAATGGTAAAATTTACTCACTATTTTAGAATTTATCGTTATAGGCATTCTGCTATGAATTGTAAAGATTCACATATAAATCAGCATCAATATACAATCACTTGTTTGATATTCATCTATTTATCAAACACTTAGACAGAATGAGGCAGAATGAAATGAGCTCTTTACACTGACCACGGTTGTTATGGTATGAAATGAAATGAACGATGGTAGCTGTATACTTGACTGTCTCTCGATGGGCTTGGCTGGCGGTTGGCGCGCCAGGATTAGATTTTGGTTCTATAAATAAAACATCATTGTTGTTTTGTCAATCTATAATTAGAAAGCGATCTAAGCACGTGAGGTGAAAGTTTAAAGCTCTTGTACTAAATTGCACGTTGCTAAGAAAAATCTCTCAAACTGTTTTAATATTCCAAAATATATTCTTAAATTAAAAAATATCTAGTTGCTATATATAGTAAGTGATTATATTAAATTTTTCTTGCATTCCATTGTCAAGAAAAAACATAACAATGTTACAGGTTACGTACAGCTAAATAGATACCTCCTATTTAATTTACAGTAGATTCTACGAAGGCAATTAATGCCATTTTTTAGTTTTTTACTAACCAATGCCTAACATAGCCTAGGAATCATATCGGATAAGAATTAGGTAGGAGATTAACTTTAACTAGACTAATAATACCCTCAAATGGATAATGTCAGTTTGACATAATTTTGTAGAAGCCTGGTAGGAGACTGTTGGCTACTTTCATAAAATTCCTTCTAACGAAAACATCGACTGTCATCCGTTATTGGCGGAATTGCACGGACGGCAACTCCCGTCGTCGCCATTAAAATCAAAGCACAAGAGGAATGCTGAACTTGATTTAACAATTTGTTTTACAGTTTATGTGTTAATAGTATGATAGAGATGGATACAATTTGGCCCAAAGTGTACACAAATAGATGTAGTATGTTGTTTTTGTATATGTTTAAATTTATTCTACATCTTAAAATAAGGAGCGAAAAAATTACCTTACTACTTACCTTTCTAATCGAAGCACAATAATACAAGTGCACCACTGCTTCACGACGGAAATGGTTAAGGTAATACTTCCCCGGACGAACTTTACACTAAGAGCCCTACTTACTACTCAATACAAAACAATATCGATAAAATAATAGAAACTTCATTCCAACCGAGTGTTCCACGACACAATTTTTTTACTTTTTAATATTATAAAAAGAGTGCGTGTATCAATGTGTGCAAGAAATGAAACTTCTGAAGGCTATCTGCACTTTATAATATTTAATTTATGTTTCATTTCATTAAGCTGGATACACTAGGAGATTAAAAAATATTTAAAGAAGTAAAGTTCAGCGCCACGATAATGGCAATACAGCATTCAGGAATGAACATTAGTTGTGATGGCGCGGATTTTGAAGGAATTTGGAAAGTCCATTTTATTCAGAAGCGCGGTAAAACTATGGAGTGTAACTCCATAGGTAAAACATCGCACAAATCGCAACTGTCAGTGAGTAATGTATTGTCACTAAAAACCTCAAAACGTCAAAAATGGTTATTCGTTGTTACTGGTGCAAAAAGTTAGGACACTACAAAAATCTATTTCACGACTTAATAGGACAAATACCTATAGTGCAATTTTTCTCACCAACAATTTCGAGCGATCCTATTTATAATTTTAAAATATTCTAAAATAAAAATGTCGTATACATTTCGGTAGAATTAGTTACTAATAAACGTACCTAACTTTATGCTGACCAACGTCACAGCCGTTACAAAAATCGTAACGCCAATACTTTTTTACTCTCATGGCGCGCCTAAAGAAATTTCACTTTAATAATATATAAACGACTATGGAACTTGACTAAAGATTTAAATTGTGCTAAATAATAATTGATCTATTTTCTGTTACTTTTAAGCCTTTTACTAATATAGCTTTATTTAAATAGTCGACGGACTTTACGTAAGTGTTTTGAGGACTCACGCATGATTGCGAGCAATAGATATCGAAATTCCGACATTACTACCCAAAGCTACTACTTGTTACTACTCTACTACACACTACCCAGCCAGTCTGTCAAGTCTAAGCTGTCAAACAAATTTTCTTCTGCAGTCAGTCAAACAAAATAAACAATAAATTTGATCTGTTTATTGGTTACATCGCGTGAGTAAATTAAATTTACAGAATTGCTTAGGAACGTAGGCACCACTTATCGATGCGATGATAGTGTAGTGCAAAAATACTATTATTTTGGTGTAGTGATTGACAATACTTTTTGAATTGTATAGATTCTTTGGAAAATATTTCAGAAATTATACACTATCAATAATAAGAGCAGTAATATGTCGTGTTCTGCGGTATGCTGCCCATCAAGAACTACAAAAGGAGGTGTAAAAGACCCCGAATTATCATTTCATACGTTAGTTTCTAGTCGTAAAATTATACCTTTTATGCATGCGTTGTTTTTGGACTATAATTTGTGATACAACTCCAGTAACAAACTTTCGATACTCATTATAATGTGATAGCTGCCAGTTTGGTCATCAAGGCCATCAACAATAATCGGCCAACTCCTGGAGGGTAAAGTTAAGTATAATCCTCAAAAATGTATAAAGAATCATAATACACCAGGTTTTAAGAGCTATTGTAGTGTAATTCTTATGGCATGTAAGAGTAATATCTAATTGTATCTAATATTTAATATTATAGATAATTGACAGGCCAGTTGGCTTGGTGGTTAGCAACTCTGACTGCCAAGCCATTTGTGTGCATGAACATGTCTGTTTGTACTGTGTTTGGGTGTAAATATATATAAAAAAGTAGTATATGTAGTATATCAGTTATCTGGTTCCATAGTACAAGCTCTGCTTAGTTTGGGATGATTAGATGGCTGTGTGTAAAGAATGTCCCAGAATATTTATTTCTTATATTTATTGTTCTAGTTTTCCTAAATGCCCCGAAACCCGAAACAAGTGGGTTAAAGCAGTGAGACGGAAGAACTGGGAGCCTAATCACCATTCAAGATTATGCTCCAAACATTTTGAAAAGTCATGCTACATTATAGGTTTACAAATACGGAAACTTAAATCTGATGCTATTCCGACAATATTTGAAGAACAATATTGTCAACTGGTTGGTAATTATTTAAGGAACAATAACTTAATTATTGGTTACTATCAATAACATAAAGCACTAAAGACAACCTAGTGGTTGTCTGGACGCCTTAAGCTATGATCGGAAGTAGTCTTCCTGCCACCATGAAGCCATGAAGCAGTAGTCCACTTGTATTACTGTGTTTCTGTTAGAAAGGTAAGGGTAGCACCGAAATTACAGGCACTTGAGCCTTACCAACTTCATATCAACAACATATTGGCAATGCCCCTGGTGTTGCTAATGTCTTTAGCCTTTGACAACCATTTACCAAAAAAAAAATAATGTCGTAAATATATTGTTACTGCTGTTTTATTAAGTGGCTCACTGGTTAAATAGAATAAAAAGTGGCTGACACTAGTGACCTGAGTGCACTCCTTAGTATGGAGGGTCCCCTTATTTATGAATGGTTCCTCTCCTGTTATATTGCAATATCTATTATCCATTGAAAATTATTAAGACTATGGTTACTAAATTACCATTCAAAGCCATTTAAAAATGTATAAACTCATGGTTGAATGTTTGTAATAGTGTTAATTCCATTCTTGATAGAACACTTGTTTGCCCTGTTTCACTATACCTGCATACTTTTGCTAATTATACTTTACTTTTAACAGATGGTGAAAAAGAGAAAACCGCCTAATGAAAGAGACGCAGGGTTAGTTTCCTCAAGATTTATTACAATGGAAGTGCCTAATGTAAATGTTGATATCCATGTTAGTCCTAGAAGAGAAATTAATGTTTTGACTGCATTGAGTAATTATCGTGTGCTTGCATCCCGACGACTACGGGTTATTAAAAGATTTCGTGAACATATTCGTAAGCTTGAAAAGAAGAACACTAATCTTATGAATATAATTAATGATTTAAAGAAAAAGCAAACAACTCTGTATTACCTGTGAAGAATAGGAGTTGACATGATGACAAACTGTGTATGATATCAACAAATATTTTTGGAAAATAATCGATCGAGTATTGGTTTTACGCCACTATCCTGAAGCTAGGTGAGGTGAGCGTAATGACCGCAATTGAAGACTCAAATATTCATCATTATATGATGGTCTCGGTACTTTGAAAATGTTTGAGAAAGAATAAAGAAGGAACTGAACTGGAACGCATGGGTGACAGCTAGTGCTGTATAAGATGTGATGACAATTGAATTCACTACTACCTTAGTATTTATGTAACACTAATCGAATCGCAATATTAGTAGCGCAATGACAGTTAATTCTTAATTTGTGCCCTAAATAAAATATAAATATATAATAATGAATAATTTCTTGATCATGACAAATTTGATTTAAAATTAAAAATCTAGACGGAGTCCTTTTACCATATAGCCATATACCATAAGCACTCCTAATACTACACTAACCATTGTTCAAGAGTGTAACCCTAAAATTAAAACAGATTTTACAGAAATATTCAACAAATGCATTGGTTACTGATCTGAATACCTGTGTAGGTATTTTTCTTTTTTGGAAAAGAAATAATTAAATATGGTTGGCCACATTTAATTATTTATCCGCGTTCTATAGGGATTGTAACATAGCCTTTGTTACTTCTGGATAAAATAGCTTCTTAGCTTTATTTAGTTTCTTACTTTTTGCGATGCAGGTTTCAAACTGGCATCTGCAGCTTTTAACTGTAATTTACACTTTCTACTAACTAATCTTTAATTGGTTTCCAAATGCAAATCATCCTCTGAGATTCTCTAAGTAGTAGTAGATAGTAGAGAGGCAAATTATAAATAGGATAAAAATAAATAGTTAAATGTTATTAATTAAAAATATTTATATTCATATTTACAATAAATTCCCTAATTAAAATAGGTACACAAATACCTTCATATTATAAAATCACAAAATAAACAAACTATTTCGTATTAATAATTTCTCTGATACTCTGTGTGACACCAGCAACCAGTACGAAAGTTCCGAATATTATAAGTATTACGTCCTTTACGAGAATCCAGTTATATTTTCCGAGGTCTCTCTCCCAGTGGAATATGAGGTCAAGTATAGATGGAGCAATGAGGCCGAGGAAGGAGTAGAAGAATGCGCCCTCTAAGCCGATCACTTGTTCAAGTTGAGGAAGCAAAGCTGCGCCTATCACTGAAAGAAAGAGATGTTCTTAATTTTTGAAATTATTAAGACCATGTTTTGATAATAGGAAGAGTCATTATAGTTAAAATAGTGTGCTTATATTTCAAATATATTTCTTTTCCATTAGATTTCATTTGCGTTGGTAGACTGTTTTTATTTTTAATAAATTAACCTAAGTATTTCTGTTCATTCACTCATTTGTTTACTTTGATATGAATGGTCGGGTCTATGGATGTACTATAAAATTTTGCTGCATCTGCTTTATTTTAGACCAATTCAATATATATTAGGTTCTGCGACATATTTAAATTGACATTAGCAATGGGAATTGTATTGGAGATTAGTCATTTCAAATAGATTTCCTATAATATTTTAAACTACCTTTTCTAAAGGAATAGGATAAAAAGCCCGACATAAATCTCAACTGGCCTTTTATGTTTGCTCCAATTGGTTTGGTGGATAGCGACCCTGCCTGCCACGCCGCTTGTTCTGGGTTCGATTCGATGGGTAGTATATGTAGCATTATTTATTTATTAGTTTCCATAGAACAAGCTCCGTTTACTTTGGGATCAGATGGCAGTGGGTAAAAAATGTCCCAGGATATTATATTTATTTATTATTATTATGTGCTTACCTGTAAGAATAGCAAACACAGCACGCATGACAGCCTGTGCGTGGTTATGATATTTTTGAGGCACGTACTGTTTTGTATTGCGCCAAACGATTTCCATCGGCACGTAGAATTGAAGGGTGTAAGTAAAGAAGATAGCGAGAACGATGAAACCTTTTGCTAACAGCGCTGGTCTGAAAATAATTAATAGATAGGTTCTTTTTAGTAATTGATTTGGTATTAGGTGCTATGTGGAAATATGTGGTACTTTTATGGTTCCGTGCTAATATGTTAAAAAGGTATCTCGATTCGAAAGGCTAAGTAGTAGAACTTGCTGGCCGAAAATTATCTTGGTTACCCATTCGTAATGAGTTTTGAAATCAAAAATAAGGGTTACTACGGCAAATGTCATAACGGCGTCGTCAGCACGTTCACTGTTCTCACAATTATCTAGCCATTGTTCTAAAGCAATTAGAACTAAGTATGTTATTTTTATACCACATGGGCCTACAAACGAACAGACGGTCCACCTGATGGTAAGTGGTCACCGCCCCGCCTATGGACATATGCAATATCAGGGGCATCACCAATGCGACGTGAAGTTGTGCCTGTAATTTCACCGGCCCTAACCGAAACAGCAATACAAGTGCAATACTGCTTCACGGCGGAAATGGGTGAGGTAGTACCCATTACCTCGGACGAACTCTGCACTAATAGCTCTACTACTCTTTTATGAATTATCATATTAACCAATAGTTTGTCCTCGCACCACCCTGGATTTTCATTGATAGGCTTTTGTTGGTTTTCGGTTACACAGTAACTAAAAAATGTTAGCCAGACGGGTTCCACAAATGACACTCTATCACCGTACCACTGTACCAACCATGGTTTCCCCACGACTTTCGAGTAATTTATTATGGGTGCAAATGTAACAAAAATAAAAATTCTTACATTTCCTTAGTAGGTAAGTTGAGTGTTATGCTTCCGGAAGCTTCATCACCGTAGCGCAAGTAGCCAAGAAAACCCATGGTCATGTAGAGTAGGACAACAACCGTCATGGTCAGGTTAAGAACGCCTGGACACCCAAGGAAGTGCTGTGGCTTTGCCATAGTGTTTTCTACTGGTAACACAACACCAATACCTTCCATGGCGAAAATAACGGTTCTGAAAAAATAATTAACCATGAGAGGAATATGATTATAAAAGTGGGATTTCATGTTTACCTACCTACTCATAAATGGCATGGTCATCGATGGTAAAATATAATAAATAAGTTTGTCAAATAGTGGGTTACTCAGAGTTACTTGAGTAAAACAGGCGTAAATAAAAAAGAAACAATGTCTTACCCAATAAAAAGAGGTAGTTTTCCTATATCTACAGACGCTGGCCTCGAGTCTAAACTTGGAAAATCCAGGCAAATGTAATATAAGCAGATAAGGAATGTAAGTACTAGAAGAATATTCGCAAAGCCAGAAAACGGAGCCAGATATTTGAGGTTCTTGATTTGCGTGAATATCAGAATGGGCACCAAGAACATTAGACAGTACATCGTTACGTCGATCCCATTATCTTTGTGAAAATAATCGACAATCTGAAAATAGAAAATTAACTTTTTAAGTTGGACTTCAAACTTACTCTAGGGATTCAAACTTTTCCTACATGGCTTCTTTATTTATATCTTCTTTATTCTTCGATGAAACGAAAACCTGAATCTTTAAACCTTTTTCTTATAGGAAGGTACCTTTATGGAAAAGATTTAAGATTCCGGTTTGATCTTAGATCGTCAAATATTTTGCAATAGTTATTTTTGTGTGTTAACCATATAAAAATTTAACATCTTGGCTCATCACACAGGTGTTAATTTCCTAGGTGACTTTTCAATAAGTGAATCTAAATTATTTAGCTTGCATTGAAAGAATGCCAGTAAGTAGGTAGTTGCGTATCTAATGAATCAACGTGTCGTATTTGTAAACTGGATACCTAATTGACAAAGATCCAAATTACCTGTTTGACTGAATCCACGAGTAGGATGACATATACCGCACAGGCGCCAAGAATGGTGAAAGCCATCGCCCAATCTATAAATATCCTGAAATACGTGAAGTTCTAACTTTAGTTGTCGTTGGCGCTTCAGAATAAATAAATATAGGTACGCTATTGATGAGTAAGAAGACCTTGGTTAATTGTTTGGATAGTGATGCAATTTTCCAAAAATAAACGCATGTCCTTTTAAGTAATGGAAATATTGAAGATCTATAATATGCCCAATTTCTCTAGAACCATTGTTTTGTATTTTTGTTTACTTTTTATTAAAGTAGCGACTCTCTGCACTCTTATGTATTATCATATATTCTTTCTGTATTATGTAGTGATATTGCGAGGTGCTTAGTTGAGATAATATGAGATTTATCACAGCTAGGTACTACGGATATATCCGGGTGGTACACTTATGCCTACCGAGTTATCCCTAATGGTAGGGATAAGTGCACGTTTACAGGCACATGCTCGTACATTGTATATTCTTGCAATTCGTTTATAAGTAACAAAAAAAAAGATTTTATAGATAAAAATATATATTAATATTAGATATATAGATAGATATATTATATATTTATATAGATATATAACATATAACAATGTATATATATATTTTACTTATTTGTATTTGTTAAAAATAACTAAAGTATTATTATTGATATTTTTTTTACCTACTAGTAGGGATAGCTCGGTAGGGATAAGTGTACGACTCGGTAATGGGCAGTGCACCTATCCCTGCCGGTAGAAATAATTCTACAAAAAGTGCACTTATCCATAGGTATAGATATCAGTAGTGATAGCTCGGTAGGGATAAGTGTACCACGCGGATATATCATAACCATATAGTCTATAAAACCTGCGGTATAGATTAAATGCCCATTAAATGATAATTTAAAATGGTATAATGCGTGCTTCCATTAGGAACCTACCTAATATCATTTACAAAACACCAATCTTATTTTATTTACCTAAAAGAAGAAAGATAGCCTAGTTTAATACATCGGAAAAAAACCTAGTTTACCTACTCTGGAGCTTGTACCTGGGCCTTCTTTTCAATTGGGCACTCTATCTTCTGGGCCAGTGCCCAGGTCCAAACTATGGTGCCCCCTAATTTTGATGAAGCCTTTGGACGGCCTGGGGTTACAGAGAACACATGCGTTTGATCGTGTCGTCAAATCGGATCGGAGTGTCGCGCTCTTAGAGCTCTCATAACATGGTCTTAGGGGCCTCCAATAGTTTAAAAACGGCACTGGCTTGGACGAGGCCGCAGACCAAAATTATTTATTAGTAAAGTGTAAATATTTCCAATTCTTCTTATTCTTAGCATTCACTCACATACACAATAGCATATGTTTAGTTAGACAAAGATACCAATTATAAATATTATAACACGTATGTACATACCTACCTATTACTCATCGAAGTTGAAGATAAAATTGAATGTTGATTGATTGATCAAAGTGATTGAAAGAACGTTTTCATCCTTGAGCAAGGTCTAGTGTTCAATACGATTCAATTTGTAAATGATTAATATTCTGTTACGTATCTACAATTTAAATGGCCGCTTTAGTTCCCTTTTAATATGTAGGTACCTTAATAAAAATGTATCTTCTTAGCTTTAGGAAGCCCACACCAGTCATTCAATCGGTTATCCGGCTTTACTACAGGATAATCTAGTACTTAATTTTATTTTATTTTATTCACTATACCTTAGGCGGACAACACAATCATATCAACGCACTCCTTTGCATAACACCGATCCTTTTTTATATTATGTATGTATTAATTTACTAAATATATACCTATTCTATTTGGTTTAAACATTTTAAAAACCATTGAAAATTTTAACCAAACCAAACCTCCTGGATATATTAAATGACATGAACACTTAGTTACATCCATCCATTCTGCATATATGATCCATCATGATACATTACACCATATCACAAAACGTAAAAAATAATAAACAACAATTGTTTACCTAGATGCTCTTGATAATTTCCGTAAAGGTCGAGGTCCAGTGGCGAAAACGGCTTCTACTGTTTCCGCATATCCGAGTGATGGTACTTTTGATACCTTAGCTACATCTTGCGATGTTTTAACCTGTAATCATATAAAAAAAAATAAGAGAATGAACGGTAAATAATTGCAATTATATTTGATTCAAATAGGCCTTTACAAGCACTTATTCGCTATATACATAGGTTCGGAAGGTTGTTTTTTTACTATGAAGAGCCGACAGTAATCTAAACAATTGCTTTTGTGTTTTTAAAAAAACGAACTTAGATTTATTACGTAACATTTATTTAGTCTCTCTTGTTTCCGGTAAATCTGTGCGTACACAGAAATACTACCTTAATTTTCGTGCTATAATCAATGAAAGTACCTATCTAGTAAATTAAAATAAGTTACAGTGATAATGATACTTACTAATAAATACACGCAATGTGTACAAATATAGCCTAATATAATTGTACCAAAGATACCAACGATGGTACCGGCATTTTTGAAGGCAGCAGGCATCGCTAGGATTCCCGATCCTAGTGATGATTTCAACAGGTTAGCGAAAGACCGTACGTCCCTGGAAAATAAAAATGAGTTCTAGAAAACATTACCGCTTACGATCAGGTAGACCGTCTGCTGTGGGTATTGACATTAAAAAAACCTATAAAGTGTTGTTTCATGTCTATTATTTGTAAGTAGGCTTGTCCAAATCTTTTGATTATGATTTATATAGGTATTGTATTGCCTATAAGCTGATGGTGTGCCAATAAAGTAAAACAGATTTAATTTTGTTTTTCTAAATCACCTGCCTACACCTCATTCGGTGTTATTGATGACTCAGAAGCTTCTAGAATAAATATCGCAGAAAACGTAAAGTATTTCATGAATTCTGGTTGTTTTATGCGTATTAGCACCCACTAGATGTTGTTTAAATCACAGTCGCTACTTACGAATTTGGATGTTCCAGTTTTCTATTTTGAAAGGGATCGTATGGATTCAACTCCAAATCATTCTCTTTACATTTTGTATTGATTGTGCTAATGGAAATCGTCGATGGATAAACTCCGTTTTCCGTTATAATAGCCCTGTAAACATAAATAAAATAGTAATCCATATTAATAAAAATGTATATTGTTCCTTTATAAGCGTATCACTTGAGAACGGGCCCACCGATATGGCGACTTTTTATTTTAAGTGTTTGAAGATTTTTAGCATTAAATTCTCGAAATATCAGAAAATTGTGGAGAAATAATGAAATTTTTTTTTTTTGTAAACTCATGTTGAAAGGACGCATTGCAAATTTACAACTCATGTCGGGAACAGCAAGTCTACACACATAATAAGTCTGTAGAAAAGTCGTGCCTGTAATTGGAAAATTTTTGGAAAGATTTTGGAGTATAGACTTCTTTTTTTGTGTCTGTCTGTATAATAACCGGACGCTTATATATTTCAATGTTTATAATAACATAGTCTTAGGTTTTTGTACTACTAACAAAATTGAGACATCTGAATTAAAGAATTATTATTATAATAATTAAATTATAATCCTTGTTGCCTTTTTTTTTCGGTTTCTTACTACAGAAAACCGGTAATTTACAATAACTACGAGCTATCAGCCAAGTAAATATTGCGTTGTAGTCAATCTATGTGATAATAATGTCCGATTGCAGAAATTTTCGAACTATACGGCATGTATTTAGTATTGCAGCTTTTTGTATTATTGTTATTATAAGAACTTACAATATACTAGACTTATTTCTATGAAATTTTAATGTACAAATAAATTATGACCCCGGGCAACATTTGGTGTACCTACTTATTTGGCTACGACAGCGTTAAAAAGCAGGATGTGTCGTAGGACACATGATAGAAGTGAAACTTTTGCATTACAGGGAAATATTTTAATTATTTATTAATCACTTTTGCATATCATAGATTGTGTTTATCATTCATTTATTTTTCGTCACACAATTCGGTTGCGGATCAGTATTTCAAAGCCGATACGAAGTTTCACTTTAAAAAGACGGGTTCTGATTTAACCTATAGTTATCGTACTATTTTAACAACACTGGGTATAGTAGTCTAAATATTTCATCACGTTCGATCTTGAAGACAATCGCAAACATTAACAAATTTAATAAATTTTATAGTGTGTTCGTCGGTACGATGGTTTGTCCTTCATTCAGACAGTAACAGAGCAAAGGATCGCGGTGATTCTTAAAACAGCCATTTACCATTAATCGAAACGGGTGTGGAACCGTGGGGAACAGCTAGTTCAAAATATTATTGTATATATTTTAGAGAGTATGTAAGTAAGAACATTTCGTGAAAAAGGATGTCCTACTAATATTACAAATGCGAAATTTGTATGTATTGATGTTTGTTACTCTTTCACGCAAAAACTACCAAACAGATTTGTATGAAACTTGACACATATATAAAAATGCCCTGGAATAATATATAGGATAATTTTTGTGCCGGAAAAACTTACTTCCCTCGGGAACGCGGGTGAAACCGCGGGGACAGCTAGTTTGAAATAATTTTACTTAACAAAACAATTGAATGATAGATCGGTTTGGGAAGAGGTGTACGGAAATCTGCGATGATATTCTTTAATCAAACTCTATACGCGATCTGTGTGTTCACCTGCGAGATCATTTGTTCGAGTTTTGGTTTGTGAATACCAAGCTGGTAGTATGTACTGAATATGCCAGCCAGCCTTGAGTATCTATTTACAGATTGATATCAAACAACTTAGAACTAATATTGAGATAATCTTATTGATAACTAAGCGGTAATCGGTCATCAATAAGTTATTCGTCCTCGATTAAACAAGGTTCCTTTTGAGATATATTTTTTTAAATGATTGAGTTTTTTAGTAAAGCATCCTACGGTTTCATGCGTTCCCGAGGGGAGAGGCATTGGCTATGTAATACTCCCTTGAGAATAGTGTAGCTTTATATTTTAGAAACATTTTTTAAATCAGATCTTCGGAGATTACCTTCTATTACATCCAAACCTACTAACTACCTCTTTTAGTAGCTTCAGTAACTTTAAATTTGACCTTCATAAGTGCCTTCCGAGGGTCTAAACTGAATAAATGGTTTTGAATATTGAATTTTGTCTAGATAAAAACAAACAATAATAATTATTATAATAAATAACCGAGGACATTCTTTACATACGGCCATTTGATCCTAAACTAAGCAGACTATTAAACTACCTAACTATCTAATAACATATTTACCTACATCAGTTTTTACAAAAAAAATTGGGTTATAACTACATATCTATTATATTAATTATTGGTTCCGCTTTGTGGAACTCTAGTAGCTGAAGTTGAAGTATTATAGAAAGTAATTGTACCAACATACCTACATAGGTAATAATTGAATGATATGATAACATTTATAACAAATTAAGCGAGATCTTGAGGACTTTGGGATAGCCTAGACACTCGACATTTATAAGATCTATACTGCAGACATAATAAAGATATCACGTTGTAACTATCTCAGTTTAAATGACGTACAAAAGACTTGTGTGGATAACAATTAAAGGCTCTAAGTATTTGAACTAAGTTTATGATAGTGCAAATCATCATAACATAGTACAACACAGTATAACATATATCTTACAATTAAATATAATCCTACCTAATCACAAATGAAAAATGTGGAACAATTACATTATATGTATGTTTGTGGACACAGTTTGTTGAGTGGACCTTCAGTTTGAAGTTAGGTATTTAATACCTATGTAAAGGACATGTATTTATTTCTTAAAAGTACAACAATAAGACACCTATAGGCAGACCTATTAGAATGCTGCGTTTGGTAATTACCTACCTAGTGTGCAATTAAAATATGTTATGGCCATGCAAAGTAATGATTGATGATTTTTCTACACTGCACTGACACTGTGACAAAACATGCTTTTGGTAAAGAAAGTGTGAAGTCTAAATTAACGGGGTGTAAAAATTACACAAAGTTGGTGCTTGTTTTAGCGGTTACAGTGTCTTTCATCTTCAGTGTTTTGAAATTAGGAATGTTATGGATATGAAATGCACAGCTTTCCAAATTTAGAATATTACAATATCTAATACCTTTAATTTAAAAGAGCAATTCTTATATATATGTATATATATTATCTGAATCTCGGAAACGATGATTCATGAAATTTTGTATGCATGTGGTTTTGGGGGCGATAAATCGATCTAGCTAGGTTTCGTTTTCAGAAAACGTTCTTTTATCCGTTTTTTCAGGCAATGAAAACTGCTACAAAATCATTAGAATAAGAAGGTAAGAGATTTTCAAGTTCTTTCTTTTGTGAGAACTATTAATGGGAGCCCTTTATTAACGCATCTAATTCGTATCATATGTGTATGTATCATCGGTGTATATGACAGAGTTTAAAAAAAAAGAATACGGTAATAGTTACAAAAGTAGCGAAGCTGGGTCATCCATTATGGCACATACACATTAATAACAAGCTTCTGTTTACAATATTAATTATTTGTGTTCATATAGCCTAAATTTTTAATTTTATGTATTTAGGCGCGCGCGACATTAAAATAATTGCAAAGTAACATTGATAAGCAATAAAGTTTTATAAATGCACCAATTTTACAGATATACCAATAAAATTGGCAGAATTGAATATACATATAAACTAACTATAAAATTAGCCCAAAGCTTTAATGTCAATATCAAGACAATTGAGTAACGATGAATAATGATTTTGACCGTTTATGACCTTATAAAGAAATACCATTCCATATCAATATTCGTAAGATGACAACGAGTTCAAATTTATAAAACTTTTGTGCTGACCGTAACGGCATCTGTGTGAAATCGTCATGAATACGAGTTGTCCTGGCAATTTAATTGGGAACTGATTGAGTAAGTAAGTAATGAGGACCCCAGACTGGGGCTCGATTCTGTAAGGCAAATGACACTAACTCGAGGATGTTTCGTTGCGGCTTCCGTGCTCTGTCTCTTTCGCTAACTACGCTAATACTACTAATCACGCGAGAGATAAGCTCTCCGAGGCCTCCCTGAAGCGGCTCGTCTGTTAGTTTGTATTAGCTGAATAAGCTAAATAGCTGTACAAGGTATATTCTACCTGCGAACTAATGAATTGAATATTACCACTGAATCAATGTGAGAATTGAAGTTAAGTCAATAATAACGCCTAAGTCCGGGATTGCATCCACTTCATGCAACTCTAAGCCTTTTAGAGGAGACTTTGATATTTAGAGATTCAGCAACATAGGTACATTAGTCTAATAATGTCCAGATTATCCTGGATAAGACGAGCATCCTCTTGTGATAATTGTTGTCAGCTATTCTAGAGAACTATAAATCGCATTTGCTGTTGAACATTTTAGTAATCATATCATTTATAAAAAATATTGGACCCAAGAATACTTGCCCTTCCAATAGACAGGTATTATTCTAGTTATATTAGTTTTTACAGGAAATATACCATCTTAAAGGGAAAGGTTGTAAATTCGCGTAAATTACAGCAATTGCTGATTAGCAACGTTTGTCAAATACGGAAGGTATCCGGTCAGGACCGGGACCTTAGCTTAAATCTAGTTTTATTATTTGTTTCGAAATTTGTGAGTAATAGAGCTCTTAGTGCAGAGTTCGTCCGAGGAAGTGCCACCTTACCCATTTCCGCCGTGAAGCAGTAGTGCTCATATATTACTGTGGTTCGGTTAGAAAGGTAAGAGGCCTGGTGAAATTACTGAATTACAGGCACATGAGACATACAAACTTCACGTCTCAGGGATGACAAGGCATTGGCAATGACTCTGGGGTTGCAAATGTCCATAGGCAGCGATGACCAATTACTATCAGGCCCATATGGTATAAAAAATTCCCTCATTCACTGACTTTTATTGAGGAAAACTGTGAATTTGATAGACTAGTTGTGGTATCAGAATATGTATAATCTATTTTGTATTGATCTTGTAACATACTGAGGAAAAGTGACTTGCAAATAAGACAACTATTTCAAGTCCTGGGGCTCGATTCTGTAACGAAAATGACACTAACTCGAGGATGTTTTGTCGCGGCCTCAATGCTCTCTGTCGCTTACTACGCTAATACTACTAATCACGTGAGAGGTAAGCTCTCCAAGGCCTCCGTGAAGCGGTTCGCCAACGAAGTTTGTATTAGCTGAACTGTTAAAGCTATTGTGTATTTTATATATTTGAATTATTTTCCTGTGTATCTGAAACCTTTTACATTTTTACAAATATTTATCATGTTTAAATAATCAGTAACATTAATCTGTAATCGGTTTTCTAAAACTTAGATACCTTTTCCTTATTCTATTTTTCTCCGACAGTCTTTTAATAAAGAGGATAATAACCTTTGGCAATTAATTTCTCGCCTGACAAGCTATCCATTTCAGTATTTTGATTGCGAAATTAAAAACATGTATAGTCGTTTCATAAAAGCCTGTGGAAACCTACATGAATGAACAATATTTATATTCTAATGAGTATGGCTGTCAGCTAGATTGGGAACCTGGTCTTCCTCGTTTTAGTGCAATGTTTCCACTTGGAGATCAGTAAGAATATCATATAAAGTTGAAACCATAACGTCAACGTTCAAGCAACTCCTTCCATTTCACTCTTTCTAATTCCTGTACAATATTACGGTTCCTTAAAATAATTTCATTCTGTATTGTATATTGCGTTCTATTGTAACATCAGGCAATGAAACAAAATGATTAGATTGATGAGGGAATTTCAATAATAGCCCCAATAAATGGGTCACAGATTCCCCAGAGATATTTGTAAAAATGAGATCCATTTGTACAATTATTATTAAGAATAATATTTAATTTATTCAAATTATTAGAGAATACAAGATTGACAAATTGATGCAGTGTGCAAATGTATTTTACATTCAAAAATGCTTTCTAGTCGACCAGCTTCTTCGAACAACCATTTTAAAAATCTCCTAATATGATAAAATTAACAGTAAAATTCATAACGGAATCGACATTATTGAGAAATTTGGAGAGATTCTAATTTGACATTAGATTTGAGGACATTTAAAAAAAATTGGGTTCCTTTGACGCACCGTCGGTTATATATGATATCGATAAACACGAGTGAAACCACGGGGGATGGCTAGTATATTATAAAATTCAAACTTACAATTTAATTAAATAAGATACCAAAATTTCATTTAAACAATGCATTAATTAGTACAATTAATACTATCATCAAGGCCATTGAAATAATTACTTTTGTGTAACTAATTTAAACTTTTTATCATTCAACATATTATGCCCTTAGTCTTAATTATTTTCTAGAATATGCTAATTACCGGGTCCTATAATACCTAAGATAGTAGACTTGAGAGCCGCATAAGCATTATAGACTTAGGTAATTATGAAATATAGATAAGCCACTAAATGCATTTGCGTGCTATTAATTTTGTACGAAAACTTTTATCGTTTTTATTGCCCATTGAACGTCATCCATCAACATCTTGGTTGGTTCATAAATATCTGTATAAAGAAGAACCTCTGGATAAAGTATCAAAAACCAGTTTGACTGTTGAGTCATAAGCGGATAAATAGTTTGATAGTATGTTGTAAACCGGTTTCTATCATTTATTCCGTTGCAAATAAGTGGCGAAGTGGTTTATTCGTAGAGGTATATGTTTTCTGAACGTTCGCTTTTGATATAAAAGGGTGCTTCACATAGGTGAAAGGTAAATAGGGGTAACGTTTACGTAACCGTTACGGTTTTCGAATTTATGTTTATAGAATACCGTTTTTTATACTGTTACCGTATTGTTACCGTACCTACTTGTAATAAGAGTAGATTCTTGACGTCAGCGAACTTGATTCGAATAATTTTACTGATGTCACGAAATATAGCATTCTACATCGTTTGCCATAAAATATAAACAATTTTGAAATATTGGCATCGTAAATTCAGTTTTCGATAAGCATATTTAAATATAGGTAAGCCTGTTAGAATGCTGCATTTTGCAAGTAACTACTTATTTTTTTATTAAAATATTTATGGTAATGCAAAATAAATACTATAATCATTGATGATTTTTCTATACTGCACTCACACTGTGACAATATATGCTTTACTAAAGAAAGTGTGAAGTCTAAATTAACGGGGCGTAAAAATTACACAATGCTGGCGCTTGTTTTAGTGGTTACTGTGTTTTTCACCTACAATGTCTTGAAATAGTTTTGTTGTACACATAGTCGGCTTTTGAAACCTACATAATTAATATCGCCAATAAAAGTTTTATTATTGTAGTAAAGAATAACGTTACAAGCACTATAGCGATTTCTAATAAAAAACATAGATTTATTTGTGTTAGTAAGAGAAAGTAAATAAACTTACGTTGAACTGAAATCCTTCATAGTGTAAGTGTTCGTCATTATCACAGCGTTCCAAATTCAGAATTTTTTCAATAAAAAAATTATGGCACATACACAAAAATAACAAGCTTCTGTTTACAATATTAATTGTTTGTGTTCATATAGCGTAAATTTTTAATTTGATGTATTTACGCGCGCGCGACATCTTGCGCGTGAGTCGACGCAGTCAATGATCGTGTCTAGTGTGCAATGGCGATCTTTATAAATATAAAATACGCATGACCGTCTCAGGGCCTTTTTGGCAACGACATTTAGCTCAAGGGCGTCGAAGTCTGGAATTCTGGATGCAGTATTCGTGGCCCCAGATCTGGATCCAGATTTAAACGCAGCGTTTCCCTAGTTCCAGCGCTTTGGAAAATGTTGATGCGATACCTCTGGCTATACGTAAATAGGTACGTCTGCCGTCTACAGACTATAGATATTACTACGTCGTGCTAAGTATATATAAAACAATCAATTTCAAAACACCTGGTCGAAGCATCTTGTCACTGGTGTGGCGTGGTTTTCACATATGAAAATGGTAATCGACTTCTTGATAACGTTGCAGGTCGTTGGCTCAATTTCCACGCAGGACAAACCTTTACCTACATGTCTGGATATAAATATCTATATAAGTATGTATTTAAAAGTTGTATATGTAGTATATCAGTTATCTGGTTTCCATAGTACAAGCTCTGCTTAATTTGCCTGTAGTCCCAGGATATTTATTTAATTCTGTTATGTTTACCGGCAAGGCGAGGCAGTTAAGCCATCCTTGGCTCGTCTAGCGACCCTGCGCGTGGGCCCTACATTTTTTAATTTATTTTTAACGCCATAGCGCCACAGAATACTGGGGTAAACCTCAATGCCATCCGACGTGGGAATGTCGCCAGCGTTCTGGGGAAGTAGTTCACTGACAGTACTCTTTATCATAAAAATTAATTTCAGGTTTATCTTGTGTTTTTTGTACTTACATGTAGGTATTAATAACATATTGGCGGTTTTAATAGTATGGATATATATCCAGTAAGGCATATGCCTTGGATGGCCTTTAAAAATGAAAACGAATTTCTATAAAATCTGGGTAGACACGAGTCGTTGGCCCCTAGCACCAAGAGCTTTGAACAAAAATAATTAAGAAAAATACGTTTTTAATAAAAGAATCCCATAAATTGCCTATCACTTAGGAGTTGTGGGTGTACACACCTAAATAATAAACGAAATGCGTGTATTATCTTACGATTCAAGCTTGGATTTGTAATTTTGGAAATGTTTTCCTTTTTGCGCAATAAAAGGAGTGCATTGTAAATATGTCTCAAGAAATCTGATTATGAAAATGCCAGCTGTTATTGCATTTGTCAATAAGGCTGGCATGCATAGTTAGGTAATCACCCCTTTCCATAAACAAGCTATAACCTGTTCGCTCAAATGTAAACATACGAGAACGTGTAGTCAATGCTAGTACATAGTTTTATCATCTGTCTGTCTATATAAAAAGGCAAATAGGGTTCCTTTGACGCACCATTACATCAACACTACTGAACATATCGGGATGGGACTGCTACCATTCGATGCAGAATTTGTCGTAGATGGTTATAGGCTATAAATGATATCGATAAACGCGGGTGAAACCCCGGGGAACAGCTAGTAAGAAATAAACGGATAATTTGAAGTCAAGAAGAATGACGAAATAATGATACATTGTTACACTTTTCATAGGTTTCAGGCAAGTCTCATTATCATAACGTTGATTTACATTTGGCACGCAGGTCTGCGTCGCGTTATAAATAGTTATAGAATACCAGTGACTGTATCTCAAATTGTTTGGCAGTAATATACCTAAGTGGATATATGTCTGAGTTGTTTGAGACTATTAACCCCTCAGTTACTGTCTGAAGATATCATATTGAGGTTTGACAAAAAAATAACAAATAATTTAATGGAAAATGAAAATGTGTTGGAATGTGTATATTTTGGAAGGATGGCTCCATCAGAGTGACGCAGGCGGGGTAGACGGTAGACATAAAGTACCCGCAGCTCCGATAAGAGTTAGAAGGAACACTCCAGGGTTTTAGTCAGTAGGAGTCTGACATTACCCGGTGGCTACACCTGGCGCTGCCGGATATCCTATGCAGGATATCAGAGGTTAAATAAACAAAAAAAATATATTTTGGGAAAACTGTATTCTTTACAAAATACAGTAAAAAGAACTACAAAGATAAATAGCTATAGGTTGAAAAAGTTGGTACTGAAGTAAAGATCATCATAATCAAGGGTATCATAAGATATTTTAAGTGACTGAACATAGAAGGAGGTTAGGTTAGTAACGGCGATCATACACCGTTTGAACGGAAACCGATGTCAGCTGGCCCCCAGTTTTTACCACTATTACTTCTTGTACTAAATAAAATGTTCTGGATCTTGTAAATTGTAAGATCGGTACATTTCTTCCAACCAGAGATTCGATACAGTTGTAAAGTTACAAATTAGCCAAAATTAAAGCGTTGGCCTGACCACCCACATATAAATTGGTAAAAGCGGTAAATGAAAAATGAAGTTAGTACCATATGATTTAAACAGACCTCAAAGGTCGTCATAGTCGGAGGGCCGGGCCAGCCTAACGTACATCGAAACTAAACTATGCTTTGGTATCCATACCAGCAGACCTATTCCAGGAAAAATGCCTTTACGAAAACATTTTTAAATTAGTGTTCTTCTGTTTAACGTACCTATATTTGTCAAACTCGATACGATATGCGACGAGGAATGAATATTAATTTGCTAAAGGAACCTTACGGGTGCCAATTTCTAATGTGGTATTGCAAAAACTTCCTTAACACGGTTTTATTCAGCTGCAAGATTGGACCCACTTAAACACCAGGTACACCTGTAGTAGGTACACCTATAGAAGGTACACCTGTAGTAGGTACATCTGTAGTAGGTACACCTGTAGTAGGTACACCTGTAGTAGGTACACCTGTAGTAGGTAAACCTGTAGTAGGTACACCTGTAGTAGGTACACATGTAGCAGGTACACCTGTAGTATGTACACCTGTAGTAGGTACACCTGTAGTAGGTACACCTGTAGTAGGTACACCTATAGTAGGTACACCTCTAGTAGTTACACCTGTAGTAGGTACACCTATAGTAGGTACACTTATACGACAGACAGTGCCATAGCTTGCCTTAGACAGGCTCTGTATTAAATTTTGATTGGGGGCCCAAATAAAATATTAAAAGGATTATGGCTACTTCTTTTGTGATTATGGATAATGATTTACAACTTTTTGCTTACGGTCGGGGCCCCTGTAGCTCGGGGGCCCCGTATAATTGATACGGTAGATACGGCGGTAGCTACGCCCCTGACTACAGATGAATTTTAACAAAAGTTTGTTGAATTATGAGAACCTGGTATTGTGTCAAATCAGTATATGAACATGTCTGTTTGTTCTATGTCTAGTAAAATATCAGTTTCAACGTTGTATAATGTAGTATAATAGTAATCTGGTTACCATTGTACAGTCAACGCAAGTGTACTGCAAATATCCATAATGTAGGATACCATAAACAGGTGTGAATGTGTATTCTAAATTTGGTTCACCGAAAACCTTCACTATTACAATTTTTTTGTTCCTACGCGTGTTTCGTTTTCCTTGTATGTTGTTTCATCGCGGCTTCTATACTCTGTCTCTTTTGCTACTACGCAATTACGTGAGACGTAAGCTCTCCGAGGCCTCCGTGCGGTGGCTCGTCGACGAAGTTTGTATTAGCTGAATAGGGGGCTGGATCAGATGGCCGTGTGCGAAGAATGTCTTAAGATATTTATTGTTATTATTAACTGTAACGAATGTACCTAATCTTGTACCGAATCTAATGAACTTGCTTGATGTCAAACTTGCCACTGATTTTGATGAACCGCAATTATGAATATATGGAGTAGTGAGGTATGAGACTCCTCCATTTCAAAGTGAAGATCTTCTGCTATGCTAGGTGATTGTGCTTGGGGAGCGCGATCCATCTGTGGATCTTGGGAGCTTCTATATAATGGTAAAATCCTGAAAAAACTTAGATACTGCGAAGTAGTGTTCTTATGTGTGTTGTTCATAGATTTCGCCACAAACACATCCTACGTATTTATCTTAAAAAGGGGCTTAATGTAACCATGCTGTAATTATTAATTTAAGGACAAATTTCTTGAGTGAGTAGAATAAAACGGTGGCTGTTTCAAGTGTTTTTCCTATCTTAATCTGCCACTTTACTGTTATCGCAGTTACGCAATTCAGATACCTTTTCAAGTATTGTGTAAACATCACAACAAGACCTAAATACTTACTAACAAGCTTCAACTAATTACAGTTATTAACTACTTTAACAATTAACATAACTACTGTGTATCTACTATTAATTAAAAATGTTTTTTTTAACAACATAATGTATCGCAATTAATAAAATTTAAAAAACAGAAGGCTGACAAGTAGTCAGATGGATCTTCTGGTGGTAAGTGGTCACCGCCTGCTTTGGAAATCATACCATTGCACTGTGTTGCCAACCTAATAAACCAAACCTATTCGTTGTGCATGTAAAATGTTTTTACTTCCGCTCCAACCCCCTTAATCAGCTAATTCAACTTCGTCGACGTGCCGGTGCGTCGAGGCACGAAACATCATCGAGCTAGTGTCATTTTCCTATAGATTCAAACCCCCGGTTCTCGGGGATCCCAACATTTAATAAAAAATAAACAGAGTATTTCCTTGGTTGGGAAATCGTTTCTGATAGGATTTTTTGAATTTATTTTACGTGGGCTGACAAGCAGCCGGTCGATTAACCTAAATCTATCTACTTGGTCTCATTGGTCCCCGCCTATACTATATCTGGGGCATCGCCAATGCATTATCAACCCTGAAGTACAAGTAATTATGGTTCACATGCCTGATAATTGACCAGCCCCCTTAACTTTTTACTGATGACTCTGACTGCCAAACCGAAGATCTCGGGTTCGATTCCCACCCAGGACAAACATTTGAGTGCGTGAACATGTCTGTTTGTTCTGTGTCTGGGTGTAAATATATATATATATTTAAGTACGTATTTAGAAAAAAAACGTTGTATATCTGTAGTTATCTGGTTTCCATAGTACGAGCTCTGCTTAGTTTGGGATTAGCCGTGTGTAAAGAAAGTCGCAGGATATTTATTTATTATTAATTGAAACGTAAAAATAAAGTTGCATTTCAGGCTGGTAGCACTTTCCCGGACGAACGATGCACTAAGAGCTCTACAACTTCTAAAAAAAAATTCGTAGGTAAAATACTAATAATAAACACAGTTCCGCGAATATTTTCTATGTGTTTAACTGTTGTTGTTCCAGCCACTGTGAACTAATTACTTACTGATATTTTTAACATCACCTACACATTTTTTGTTTTCAAATACATGCCAACCCATATTTTTTTCAGTAACGTGGTTATTTATAAATTTTCAGACAAATGCAGGAAAAACAAGAAAAATCTTTTCTCTCACGTTGGTATTTACACAGTTCAGAGCTATGTAAGGCCTGGGGCTCGATTCTATAAGGAAAATGACAGTAACTTGAAGATGTTTCGTCGCGGCCTCCGTCCTCTGTCTCTTTCGCTAACTACGCTAATACTACTAATCACGTGAGAGTTAATTAAAGCTCGCCGAGGCCTCTGTGAAGCGGCTCACCGATGAAGTGTGTATTAGCTGAAAAGGGGGCAGGAGAGAGTTATTTAATAATGTTATTCAGTCATGCTCCGAAATGAAGTACCTATTGAGTTTCAAAAAATCTGTACAACATCAAACATTGTAACAAAGTCAGCGCCGGCGCATCTATTACAATTCGCAATAAAAAAATTGGCTCACGGGTTGAGGAAATTCCAAACTCAACGGAATATGTTGCGTGTACATACAAACTATTATACATGCATATCTTAGGTACGAACATAGTTGCGACTGCGCACTTGGCGCAATCAGTCTATGATTTGTGATGTAGAGTCAATGAATGAATGTGTTTAGGAGACGAGCAGTGAGTACTATAAATAACGGTTGGGAACGATAATATAAATACATTTTTTATGACACCAAAACATCAACATCGGTCTTTTTGTAAATATGTTTTTCTGAACCTCGCTTCATAATTTACGCGTGTTGGACAAACGAAAAATTTACTACGTAATAAAAAAAACAAGTTCAAGTAGGTAGCAAATTCTTTCGGTACGTAATCAGTTACAATTTTTAGGTTATTTGATTCATTTTACGAACAATGTCTCTGAATTAGTAAAGACTTATAAAAGTCGTAATGAAAAAAATGCTATGCCGTTACTATTTTTTGCTACATTCTGAGAGACAAACCTTAATATTAGCAATAACGTTTGCTCCGCTATCTCAGAGCCTGTTTTTCCTGCTATTGGCAACACAGAAGGCGATATTCCGAATCGATTGATATAATAAAGGTTTAATACATGATATTATTTGAACAACATACGTACAAACGGCTTTGCCAACTGTCTTGTGATACATTTATGACCGAATTACCTCTTAATCAAAAAGCAAGCTACCAAACCATCGTGCCAAATGTAAGGTCAATGACTACGGCCATCGATGTCAATTTGTCCAAATACCTACCAGACAGATTTAGATTCAGTCCGCCATTTCGTTGATACGAATACACTTATAAACCAATATTGTAAGTGAGTTGGTAATAAATAGAATGAGATGAACTATCTCTCTAGAAGTACTAAGATCTCTGTACTTACTGTATATGATAGAGAAAAACTATGCTTGTTTTCTTTTTGACATAAAAAAAATGGTGTTTTTTTAAATAGTGCGTGTTATTTCATATTTTTTTTGAATTCGTTATATCTTAATTAATATCCTGGGTCTTGGAAGGAAGGAAGAATGTGTTCCAGACATCAAAGTAAATTAAAAAAATATAATTTAAGATTAACAAAAATTAAAATCGACGCCGATATTGGTAGTGTAATTTGTAGAAAAGTATAAAATAAAGATGGAATTCATTGGATTGTAGTTACAGGAGCCTTTTTATGCTTTTTGTATTACAGTGAAATAATCTAGCGGTATCCTAAAACTCATTTGAATTTTAGTGTAGTTTTATGTGATACTTAACTACTTATTTTAAAATCTGTTTATTTTATTTCAATTCTTGATGGATACTTGATATAAGTATCTACATTACAATTTTATAATATTCAATTAATGTCTGTAAATACGGTAAATCACCCATCAATACCTATTCAATTAAATAAATACAGAAGGAGGCCATATTCGGACTGTAATGATGATTTAGATGGCAATGTTTAAAGTTTATAGGAATTTAGTTCTGAGAAACTCTAAGTGATTACACAATATTTTATGATGGGTGAGACAATTGATTGGCAGTGTGCGTACAGTAATACTTTTAGGGTTCCGCACAAAATTTGTGCCACCGGGACCCTAAGGCTAAGCCTCAGCTGTCCGTCTGTTCGTCAGCGGGATGTATCTTGTAAACCGTTCAAAGTTGAGATTTTCACTGAGTGTGACAGTAGTCACACTTTAGTAGTTTTTATAACAGCAAGAGTAGTAACTGTTGCTGTTATAAAAAAACATAATAAAATTAATGTAAACAATTTAAAGGTACATACAAAATTACTATGATTTCAAGGTATTGTAAAAAAAATTCATGAACGAATTCATCGATTTTTTTGTAGGCATTTTAATATTGTTTTTTTTAAGGACAACATAAGAACATCGACTTTAGTATGATCACTTTTTAACAAATAAGTAATATCAATTTGTCAGTGTTTGTTGCGTGTCGACAAAAGTTTGCAATTTACTGAAGAGAGAAAATACGTGCCAAGTATTATAAGCTCAATAAAATAATAGAATGTTGGTTCTACCATTTCTATATATATTCTTAGTAATGCACATGTAGCAACAGTGCCAGATATATCAACCTAATTCTCTCATTTATATCTCCTATAAATCTTTAGTGTTGCTAGTTCAAATTGATCGGAATTTATAAACTTACGAGTTCATTGACTATTTAAAATACTATAAAACTGACTATTTTTAATGAAACAAGAATAAGAAGGGATACTTACATTCGTTTTTTAGGGTCCCGTCCCCGAAGGATGCGATTAAATTTTCAAAAAGTAATACTATACCTGTTGTTATACAACAAATAATGAAAGTAAAATAAAATAAAAACATTACGCGACCGAAATTTACGGATCATACAATAAACGTTGCTATAAATGACTTGCACGATCCTAATAATGGCTTCTTAAAAACTGTAATAGGAAATGTTCACTGAGTATATGACTATCGTCTCAGTCGCCGACAAACAAACATACGATCCGCCTGATAGTAAATGGTCACCGTTGCCTAGGTGCATTTGCAACACACACTTCTCCATGCAAGGTATGTTATTTTTGGAGTCTTTGCTCGAAATTATCCACACGGTTAATTCGCACCTTAGCATATTGCTATAGCGCCTCCCATGTTTCTTTTACGAAAGTATTTAAAAATAACATAGTGTTAATTCTTGCATGATTGTACGGATCCCTTCGTGTGCGAGCCCGACTCACACTTGAACAGTTTTTGTGACATGTCCACGTGCGTACTTTAATCAAAACACCTATTTTCAGTTCAGTTACAATGTAATTTGATTCGTCATAATATTATGCTTGTCTTAAATCAAATTGATTTATTGTATGAGTGTGATATTCAAAAGAACTATTGGTGATTTAATACATAAAAAATGACGTACTTATAAATTAAAGAATGGATGAATTTGAATATATACAGAGTGTTACAAAACTACCCGTAAAGCCGAATGGAGGTTAAATGGGGCCTTATAACGAGTCCATTCACAATATTATATTATACGCTGTATAACATACCCCAAAAAAATTTCAAAAACTGATTGTTATGAATGAAAAATAGAAAAACTATTAAAGTAGACAATTATTAAAAATAGAGAGTAAAATAGGTACGTAGGCCTTTCTGTCAATAGTCTGGTTCCCTGACATGACAGCTTACTAGGGTTGTTGGCTTTGATAATTAATTATATTTTTACAGGGTATTTTGTAACACGTTGTATAAAGAAAGTTTTTGAAATTCCAATTAATATATCCTATTATTTCTGCTTGTATTATAAATGCGAAAGTTTGTGAGGATGGGTGTACATACGTTTGTTACTCCTTCACCCAAAATCTACTGAACGGATTTGGATGAAACTTGTCACATATATAGTTAATAATCTGGATTGAAACATTGGATTATTTTGCCGGGAAAATGTAACAACCCTTGGGAATGTGGGGTACATTTATTGTTTTATATTTCTACTAGCTGTCCCCCGCGGTTTTACCCGCGTTCCCGTGGTATGTCACATGTATTATACATAAAAAAACCTTCCTCTTCAATCACTCTATCTATTAAAAAAAAACCGCATCAAAATCCGTCGCGTAGTTTTAAAGATTTAAGCATACATAGGGAAATAGGGACAGAGAAAGCGACTTTGTTTTAGACTATGTAGTGATGATGATGAATGTTATGTGTCAACAATGATACAGGGAATTACAACAAAATATTGTTTTTAGTAAGGGACCCTAGGTCCTGTTGATCTATACGAATATTAAAAAGGGGAAAGATTTGTATGCAAGTATGTTTGTTACTCTTTCACGCAAAAACCACTAAACGGATATGGATGAAACTTGGCAAATAGATAGAGCATATCCTGGAATTACATATAGGCTACTTTATATCCCGGGAAAATGTACGGGAACGCAGGTAAAACCGCGGGGTCAGCTAGTATACTATAAAGAAGAAACAACGAAATTGTCGATAGATATTTCAATAATAATAAACATGAACTGCATAATGATTTTCACCAACTCCTTATTAATAATTATAATAAATTTTATTTTATAATAATATAATAAATTTATTTATTTCTTTCACAAAGGTTGCTTAATAACTAGATGGAACATAAATAATAATACAGTTTCCAAATACATATAATGTCATTTGTGAGAGACTGGTGTCTGTACTAGGAACTTGCCTGTATTACAGATTACCAGGCTCTCCCCTGGGAAGAATACTGTTTTATGTGACAAACATTTTATAAGTTATTCTAACCGTTATAATTATATTAATAATTAGAATTAAAGAGAAACAAATTTATTAATATTAAGACACTTGTTTCATTTAATTTTAATTATATTTTATCATTATGGTATGTGATGAAGTAGGTACTTATGTATCTACTTCAAAGAAATTTGTAGGAAATTTAGTTACTTAAGGATTGAATGTCGAATAAGTCATTCCTCTTATAAACCTCTGTGGTTTTTTGTGAATGATTTTATGTTTCATTTTCCATGTATTTATGTCTGTTCAATAAAAAAAAAAAATATAGTGGTAGTATATATATAATAAATGGATTGCAAATAATTTCCATCCACTATTTACATAAGAATAGATTAAATAAGATAGACACACTGCATCATATGTCATTACTATATTTTGTCATTAGTAATTGTCCATTGTCCATTATATAAACTATCTGTGAAAATATTTAAGTCTAATTGAACCCTAATATCAACTAAATACATTATATTATTAATTATATTACACAGTTTTTTCATGCAATTTCGCTAATATATCTAAAATTGTAACCGTACAGCCGGACACTAAGCTGCACATGCCAAAGAATATGATCAGCCCGTTCTTCCATAAGACCCAATTATATCTTCCCAGGTCTTCCCATCTGAATATTGTTTCGACCAGTCCAGGTACTATCAGTCCTAGTATAGAATAGAATAAAGCACCAACTAGATTTATGATCTGTTCCAGCATGGGAAGAGCTATACCAATGCCTCCTGTAAATATCAAGTTAAATTAATATTTTTTATAGAATTTGAACTTAAAGTGAGAAGAATACCATAAAAAGATATTTAATAAATACTGCCAGCTATTTTCCTTGAATATGGTTGACTTTATCATGATTTAAACATTGGTCTTGTCGTAAGAAATTGCTTTGTGGTTAGAAGGTACTTTCATACCTGCATCATTCTAATATGCTATTTATCTGTAACTACCTTGTTACTTTACGTTGTGTCAAAATATTCCTTTGGAATAGTATTTTTATTCGTAATTTTTTTTTATTTAAATTAGGGCGACAAATTAGCAGACAGTCCACCTAATGGTATGTGGTCACCGCCGCTTATGGACGTTTACAATACTAGAGGCATTGTCAATCCGTTGTCGACACTAAGACATCAAGATCTTAAGTCTCATGTGTAACTTAGTTTCCACTATTCATTAAATTTATTTATTTTACCTATATATGTTTTAAATAGTAAAAAATATCTTACCGCAGAAACAAACTATCGCAATTCTTGTCCCCACTTGAGCGATAGAACGATACTGTTCTTTGATATGTGGCTCTATGAACCTTGTAAACGCGTCTATGACCACGAAAAAATGAAGAGGGTAGGTCAGGAATATTGACAGAGATATAAAACATTTCGCGCATATCGCTGGCCTGAAACAAAAAAAAAGGTTCAAAATACGTTTATTGACTACCGTTAAACCAGGGTTTCGAGGGATTTCTCGTATACCAGTATTATTACATAGCCTATGTATCGGGAATAATGTAGCTTTCTAAAGGTGAAGGAATTATTAAACTAAAACAAGTATACAATCACAAAATTTGCACGTCCTCTATAATATACGTTAACATTGTGGTGGAAAACATCTCAATGCAAGCGTGTACACTTAGGTCACGAACACGACCACTTTTGAACAGCATTTTTGGGAACAGCAACTAGCTAATGTAAGTAATATACTAACCAATCATCCATAGGAAGATTCAAAGTTACAGATCCTCTGAGCACGTCACCGTATCTGAAGTAGCCGAATAATCCAAGGGAGCTGTACAATATCATGATGGTGGTCATGGCGACTAAGAGAACACTTGGACAACCGAGAAAATGTTGAGGATACTTCATCGCATTTTCTACTGGCATTACCACTCCAATACCTTCCATTGCAAAGATTACAGTTCTGAAAAAAAGATAGATTCTTTAATTTATCATATAAATGTACTAATGTGATAAATGTTACTCTTTTACGCAAACATTACTTAACGGATTTAGATGAAACTTTGCACATAGATAGAGCATGACCTGGAAATGCATGCTAATGAAAATGAAACATCGCACGTGAAGCGGGTGAAACCGCCAGGGACAGCTGGTATTATAAATGCGAAAGTTTGTGATAATGGATGGATCAATGTTTCTTACTATTACACGCAGAAACTACTGAACGGATTTTGATGAAACTTGGCACCTAGATAGTTTATTATCTGGATTATCACATGGGATACTTTTATCTCGGGAATTTGTGACGTCCCTCGGGAACGCGGGTGAAACCGCGATAGTTAGTAACAACTGTATTCAATGTTGAATTAAAGAGTTGTAAAATCTGGCGGGCACGTAGATGGCTGGAAGTCGTGGTAACTTTCCTTGTTATTGGGAAGCCTTCTGTCATTTAATGGCTAACGATAATGTTTTCAATATAACAACCTTTCATTTAGCAACAACATTCATATTAACATTTATAATGTAGGATATGGAGAGGCGATCCAAAATGACACTTGCCAATGGAAGAGAATAAAATGTTAGACACAAACCAATTGTGATGCTTATTCCAAGATTGGTTTCAATAAACACACAAATAGGTTGTCTTACCAAAAACTACCACTAAGTATAACTAGCAAATCTGAGGAAGTCGCAAATCGTTTTTGGAGATGTTTGACGTGAAATAAACTAAGCTATTTACAAGTTTTATGTAGTTACAGGTTTATTTTTGATGTTGTGTTTTTTTTAATAAAAGAGCTGAAGAGTGCGTACTGGGAAGTACTACGACCTTACCCATTTCCGCCGTGAAGCAGAAGTGCATTTGTATTACTATGTTTCGGTTAGAAAGGTAAGGGAGCCAGTGAAGGCACATGAGACTTAACAACTTCACGTCTCAGGGTCGACAACGCATTGGCGATTAGTGTTGCAAATGTCTATAAGTGACGGTGACCACATACCATCAGGTGTACCATCTGCTTGTTTGTCGCCCATGTGGTATAAAAAAAAATTATATACAATATTGTTAAATGTGTTTATGGATACTTACGATAAAAACGCAGGAAACCTCGAAAAGTCTCCAACTACATGTTTGTCACTGAAAACGATTTCTTCTCTAAATATGTAATACAAGCATATTACAAATGTGGTTATTAATAGAACATTAGCTAGAAACGAAGAGGGTGCAAGCCATTTCAAGTGCCTGATCTGTACCATGAGGCAAAGTGGTACAAGAAGGATTAAACAGTAATATTGTACTGACAAAATCGCGCCAGGCACGTAAGCGTCGAATAACTGAAAAAAAAGGAACACTATTATCAGAACTATAATGTTCATCCCTATTTTCAGAACTTATCAACTAATGCTGACTAAGAATGCTGTAGGATGAAAAATATTCTCTAAGGCTCATAACTTTCATTCCATAATAAATATAGTTCCACTTAAGAAGTAGTAGAGCAGTGAAGAGTTTGTCTAGGGAAGTACGACCACCTTCCTCATATCCGCCGTGAAGCAGTAATGCACTTGTTTTACTATGTTTCGGTTAGAAAGGTAAAGGGGTCAATGAAATTACAGGCTCATGTGACTTCAGAACTTTACGACTCGGGAACGCATTGGGACCCCTGGTGTTGCAAATGTCTATTGGCGGCGGACCATCTGCCTGTTTGTCGACGTTTTTGACATAAAAATAATAACTTTTGATTGAGCAGAGTTCATAGCTTGATATGATTGTAATTTAGCGGTTAATATTGTACCAACCTGTTTAACAGAATCTGCTATGAGCACAGTGAATATACAACAAACGCCAAGGTATGTAAATAGTAATGACACCTCCACAAATACTCTGTAAGCAGTAAAAAAGTGCTGGCGAGTAATAAATCAAAGAACACAAATAATAATAAAAAATATTGATGTAACTATCTTGGATTGATGGGTACTTAAATAGTTTAGAATTTATCTACGTATAGTCATAATTTGTAGAAAAAAAAAGTGGCAAAGTAGGTCAGTATGCTGCAGTAAATAAATCGACAAATTTATTCAACTAAGAAAAAACAGTTTTTTTAATTAAGTCACTAATTCCCGAGTTAGGTAATCAGGGTTACAAAAGTATATGCCGTCTGCCATTTCTTCGTACAAAATATTTTTGAGAGCATCTATTAATGCCATTTGCATTAATATCCTCCCAAAATGATGATGTTCTATTCTTTATGGAAATGCATAGGAATAAGGAGCTTGTTTATTATAGAATGATTATGATGATTTCCGGATAGACTAAACCGTTTAATCGTCTCGATTCTTTACTCTGCCGGGTATACAAGTTTCTATATCTAACATCCCTCTTTGGTGAAATTAATTAGGTACGACAAAGTATTTAAGAGGATCTTATATTACCGTGCGCAATTCGCATATTTTCGAATGCATTTTGGTCCATTTGCAAAAGCGGCTCTGCATGTATCAGCGTAACCTAGTAAAGGTTTTCGTTCTAATCTACAGCAACCTCGAGACGTCTCAACCTAAAAAGAAAACGAGTAAGTACGTATTTCAATGACTTCTTCCGATCGGAAGTCCAGAAGGACAAATGCTTTTATAAAAATAAACATATTAAAGTCCATATAAATGTCCCGGGACATTATTTACACACGGTTTTCTAATCCCAAACGAAGCAGAGCTTGTACTTTGGATACCAGATAACTGATATACAACTTTTTTACTATATACATAATAATTGCTATAGACATTAACACCCAGACACAGAACAAACAGACATGTTTATGCACACAAATATTTGTTCAGGGTGGGAATCGAACCCGCGACCTTCGGCTTGGCAGTCAGATAGTAGCTTCAGTAACTTTAAATTTGACCTTCATAAGTGCCCTCCACGGGCCTAAACTGAAAAAATAATTAAGATTTTTTTGAAAAAAGGCTCATAACCACTAAGCCAACTGGCCTGTCAAATATAATTGTAATTATATATGTATATCATTACTGTTTTCAGGACACTGCCTAAAAGTAATCTTCACTAATCAAATAAGAACAAAAGATGTTCATGTAACTAAACCGAAATCATCCTCTAAATAGAACCTAAATATATTTACTTTAGCTTAAGTATTAATTTAACTAAATGATAAGGCAATTCAGGCCTCTTCAGGTTTCAGATAATGATATCAAGTTAAATATTTAAACTCGTGTAACTTTTTAAACTAGAACTTCAAATATTTATTGCAAGCCAGTTTGAAAGTAACACAAAATAAATTATTAGTTATAGATTCGACTTTTTTTTATTTATTCTATATACTATACTAAAAAGTTCGTCCTCTGTTGTTATTTGTAAAAGGGTTGTTTTGAAATAACTGAATGAATTTTCCATGTAAGGGTTTATATGGAAATTTCAGTGAGCGTAGAGGGCTTTGAACCCTGGAGGTATTTCAAAATAAACTTACAAATATATGGACGCAATGTCCACAAATAAATGCTATGATGACTGTTCCAACAATAGCTATGCCCCATCCAGCATTGGCAAACGCTAAGGGCATTGCAAGTAAGCCAGATCCAAGTGAGGATTTCAAAAGATTTGCGAGGGCTCTCATGTCTCTGGAATATAAGAACTTATAATTGTCGGCACAGTGAAGTCAAAAAACAAAATTAGAAAATTTTATTAAGTCGGTGCAGATAAAAGACCGGTTTTTCGCAAAGGAATAAAAATTAATTGTGTTAATGTTTGTTTGAATACTACCAAAAAGGTGGAGACATTTACTAAAACAATATGCTTAGAGAACATTACAATCGTAACTTCGTTATAAACAAATTCAAATAGAAAACAGTCGAATTATTTAAAATGTGTTCAAATACTCACGAACTTGGTTTTTCAACTTTCCGGTGTTCAAAAGGGTTGTAACCTTCATTCTCTTCCCGTTTCTTTTCGACAATCATTTTAATTTTAATTGTTGTTTATGATGCGTTTAATTGAGATCCAAATATCGATTGACGATAAACAAATACGCTAATAGTGCTGCAATATCGAACCAAGTAGTTGAATAGATAGATTAACAATTATCAGTAAACAATAGAATTTCACTGCAGCACAATTTAAAGTTAAATCGGCACTTTAAACTTGTAACGCTTGTCACTTCACAACCATGATTAATACGCCACAGAAAAAGAATAAAATTAATGGATTTTTTTTACAGAAATGTTAATTCACATTTAGTTCAGAGAAATGTTCATTAGTATTAACAACAGTTTTATGATCACAATCTTAGTTATCTTATTGTGTTAACACATTGAGATAATAAGTAGAGATGACTGTATGTCCTTGTTACGGAGTCACTGTCACTTTAAATATATTTATTTAATATCGTATTTAAATACGAATAGAGTTCAATATATTTCCCACGGCTAAACTATTTAATATAATTTTCACAACGACCAACTTCTCGATATGTCTACAATACACTACAAATAATACTATTACAATGTTTCACTGTGTAGGGAAAATCTCATTACCTCTATGTCTAATCGGTACCAGAACTAAATCACTTGGAATTCATAAGAGTTGCATGCAATCCAATTTTATTGATCTATTGATTACTGCTTTGAAACTGTAGAATTAACGTGTGTACAACTATATGTATTCAAGTGTGTGAAAATGACTATAAAATCGTTCTAACTAATATAGTATTGTTGTTTTTGAATATACGACGTGTTTCAAGAGAACTGACAACATTGTAATAGTCTATTCTATGTAGGAAGGCTACCTTCAGTATTTTGAGATAATCATTATTTATACGGATCATTGTTATAACCTTTTGAAATATACGCTGTCCCTAATTGTTATTGTTTGGCGAAATATTTTCAGGCAGTACTTTTTGTATTATATGTTACGTTATCTTTACATAAGGACATGTTACAAAGTTGTTTGATTTTTGATGTTATTAGTAATAAAATAAATGTTTATTATTCTATTTATAACTATAAAATGAGTATTCTAAGAGTTCACAATACATTTAATGTCCTTCTCTAAATAGTAGATATAAACATATTATCTGGCTGCCCTGTTCCCAATAATTTTGGTTGGCATAATAATAGGGCCTGTTGGCTTGGTGAATAGATACCCTGACTGCCAAGCAACGGGTCCTGGGCTCAATTTCCACCCAGGACAAAGATTTTCTGTGGATGGACATGTCTGTTTGTTGTGAATATCTTTATAAGAATGAATTTAGAAAAGTAAATAGTAAAACAGTTATAAGTTTTCCATAGTACAAGCTCTGCATAGTTTCGGACCAGCAGTGCTATTCACAAGCCAAACTCGCCGAGTGATCGCTCAGGTGAACACGCGGATAGAGCAGACCTCTCGTCTAATTGCAGAGTTGCGAGACAGAGACAGGGAATAGTCACTGCGTGAATCGGGTGGGAATCGAACCTACATCCTGCGGCGTGGCAGTCAGGGTCTCTGACCACCAAGTCAACTGGCCCGTCCGTCAAATCTGTTGTGTATATCACACAATAACTCCGAATTGAACTTTTCATCCCGGGTCAACAATAAATCCTTCAGGATTTACTATGTCCAATTTAGGAACCAGCTCTAACTTGATATATCGTAGTATAGTAGTAGTTGAATAAAATAAAATTAAATATCCCGGGACATTCATTTACCCACCACCTGATCCCAAACTAAGCAGAGCTTGTACTATGGAAACCAGATAAATGATATACATATACAATTTTCTTTTCTAAATACATACTTATATAGATATATACACCCAGATACAGAACAAACTGATATGTTCATGCACACAAATCTCTGTCCTGGGTGGGAATCGAACCCGCCACCTTCGGTTTGGCAGTCAGAATCACTAACCACCAAACCAACTGGCTTGTCATATTATAGTGTATATTTATAGACAGATTATTTATTTATAGGAATTATAGTCGTTTTTAATTAATATTCTAGTAAGAAGGTAGGTTATGCAGTAAAAACACCGTTAGATTTAAATTATCCTTTATTAAGTACCCTCATCATCACTAAACCACTATTTTTATGAACAGTTTAAAACTATCAAATACTGCATTGTATATGACCACGTAAAGAATGCAATCTTACAGCATAAAACTTAAGATTAACAAATGAATGTAACATTTATAACATCACAGATCATCACATATCTTAATCACTAATGACATGTACACAGTCATCTGCAGGTAATAATAATCCGTCATAATCTCTAGAATCTAGAATATTAATAGCCTTTGACTTAGATTAATCTTTTAATTATTCGGTTTTCCTGTTAAGTATCTCGATAATATCCATTATAGTTACAGTACAACCGGAGATTAAGCTGCCAAGGCCAAATGTAACGATAAATGCATTCTTCCATAAAACCCAGTTGTACCTTCCAAGGTTATTCCACCGGAAGACCGTTTCAATGATGCCGGGTATGATGAGGCCTAAGATTGAGTAGAAAAATGCTCCTACGATGTTGATTATTTGTTCAAGTAATGGCAGAGCGATTCCGATGCCCACTGAAAACAAAATACATTTAGATATAGGTACTTTGGGCTAATTTCTCCTAATAAAAAAAAAAAATTAAAGTTTTAGAGTAGTAGTCTTAGTACTTGTCTCACGCCATATGTTGGACGTGTACTTGGCGCGAGACACGATTGTGTCTCCGGATTAGATTGATCCCACTTACCGCAACAGCAAACTCCAATAGTTCTGGCAGTAAGTTGTGTCACCCGATGATATTTTGAGTTAATATGAGGTTGAGTGTATTTTGTGAAAATGTCGATTACAACATAAAACTGCAGCGGGTATGTGAAGAAGATTGAAAATGTTATAAATATCTTTGCCAATATGGCTGGCCTGTAAGAGGAAAAATATTAAAAAGATAAAGTATTATTTCATTTCAAAGTAACAATTTTATTGCCTTTTGTAAAAATGTATTGTTTATATTTTGTATATAAAGAATTCCCAAGTTTCATGGAAAATTGGCATGAAAAGAACAATTGCATGTCTACAAGGCCACAATAACCATTGCAAAGTAGTAAATCACTTACCATTCGTCTGTAGGTAGATTCAATGTTATGGTGCCTCTTAGTACATCGCCGTATTTGAAATAGCCGAACATACCTAAAGTACTGTACAGGAAAACTATGGCGGACATTGCGACAACTAGCACACTTGGAAAACCAAGGAAGTGTTTTGGTTTCTTCATTGCATTTTCTACAGGCATAACGACTCCAATGCCTTCCATTGCGAATATAACTGTCCTGAAATCATTAATGGTTTGAGGGTTTAATTTTCATTGTATTATTTACGTAAAACTCTTCATACTAAACCACTTAAAATTAACTAATATATAAAGCAATCCCTACTAATATTATAAATGTGAATGTATGTTTGTTTGTTACGCTTTCACGCGAAAACTACTTAACCGATCATCATGAAACTTTGTACACATATTTTTGGAGGTATTAGAAGTAGCATAGAATACTTTTGTCCCGGGAAAATGGAACATCCCACGGAAACGCGGGTAAAACCGCGGGGGACAGCTAGTAATCAATAAAATACTAAATAAAATACTGAACTTAGATTATTAGAGCCATCTATGGGTAAGGTGCCCAGAAGGCTGGCTATGTTGCTTCTTTGTATTTTCCGACCAAAATACGAGCCACCGCTCTCTGGTCACCGGACGACTCGATGATGCGCGTCGAAAGATATTATTTTACTTTAACCACAATATCTAACGGAAACGGCTCCAATGATTTCCATGAAATTTAGTATGCAGGAGGTTTTGGGGGCGTTAAATCGATCTAGCTAGGATTCATTTTCAGATTATTATCCCATCTAATTCGTATCTAGGTATATATGACAGTGCTTTAAATAGAGAATACGGTAGTAGTCACATTAGTAAAGAAATCCCGAGCAATGCTCGGCCATCCAGGTACTCTAACTTAATGTAAGTTATTGACTTACTACAGGTTCAAGTTTATCATTATAGTAAGTACCTATTTAACAGTTTTGATTTATTTAGATGGCTCTCCTTTGTAGGCATACTACATTTCTGAAGTGTTACTGTTGCCTAGATAGACAATAGTTATACCAAGATGGTTGCCAATCATATGTTGGTATATTGACTGACCTACAGAAACTTCGAATGTAACTGGTATTCAGCAGGGCGATTGTCTCCCCTCGAAACCGTAATTGCAGTTTATTTTGTAATACATTGACGGCGCTACCACTGTTATTCCACACTGCGCGTGCGCCTCACCATCAATATATTACGAAATAGGTTTCAATATTGCATCCGAGAGAGTTACACAATTCCGGAGCAGGCTGGTATTTGGGAATAGTCTGTCAACTAGAGGGAGGAAGCTAGCCAGTATTTGCAGAATCAAATAAGTAGGTATTAAAACTATAATCTTTGGAGTCGTTGTACAAACGACACTATCTGCTAAAAGATGAATAATGGAAAACGGTAAATATTTAGCAAACCATTTTGAACTACCAGCTGTGTTTGATATATTACAAATAGATGTTCAATGCCTGCATTCAAAAAGAGATGACATTATTTATTTTATTATAGTAGAAGAGAGACAAAAACCTAGTGCTCTACGTAATTTAAACGTGCTCATTAAGTATTATTGACACTAACTTCAGTTACAATGACTCATACTACACAGACACTTAACGAATTTAAATATTTTATGTATTTAGGTATTAGTGCTATACAATGCTATCATCTCAACTCATCTCTGGGGTATTATAACCGTAACCATGTCATTTTGCACTAAATAGACAAAGGTCTTACAAATTCTATTAAATCTCATATAATTAATGATTGATGATGAACACTGCAAAGGATTAGGAACTACCTTATTTAGCTAATTGAGGCTTCGTGGCCTCAGAGAACGGACCTCTCGCCCAATTCCTTAGTTAGTGAAAGAGACATAGCATAGAGGTCGCGACAAAACATCATCGAGCTAGTGTCATTTTCTTTATAGAATCGAAACCCCCAGGCAGGGTGAAGATGATACAGAATGGTAATAAAACGTATTGTATTACCTTCTCCTTCAGTCTGTTCGCTACGACTAGTGCGGTGCAAGCAATTCAGAACAGTAACTCTATTAGAAATCTATGGTCGAGGAACTGTAAGGAGTAATATGTGCAACAGTGGTCGATAGCGACGATAGCTTGAATTATAGTTAGAATTAAGGCAAAAGTCTATTCCGCTATCCACGAGCCTTAACCGACTTCGAAGTAAGGAGTAAGCTCTTAACTCGATGTGAATTTACTTGTGATTAGTGTCGTGGTTGGGTACCCTGATTTTTATGATACTGGTCTGAGTCTGTTATTGAAATGACTGATCAATATTTTTATAAGTTGATTGCCCTAATTTTGTGTAGATGTTATAACCTCATGTTAGAAAAAGCGCCTGGTAAAATATGATAAGCAAATACACACACCGTAAAGTCACTCGTGGTGTGGTGAATAAAACTTGACTATGTCAACGATTATTACATTTGTTCCTTTCTCAATAACTTCACGTATGCTCAAAAAAACTATATATATAAAACTGTATGTATGTTTGTAGTCTATAATAATACAAGAAAGAATATCCCATAGCAATGAAACTTTAGCGAGTTGATCTTCGCATGCGAGATTCCTGCCAAAAAAAGAGTCGTATAGCAATGCAGGTAATATAAAATACTCACGATATAAACGCAGGATATCTCGATGGCTGGCCGGCAACTTTCTTATCCGCAAACGAAATACCATCCCCAAATATATAATACAAACAAATGAAGTATGTCGCAACTAGTAACACGTTGGCCATCAGAGAGAATATGGCCAACCATTTGAGGTATTTAATTTGACATAAGACACACAGCGGGAAGAGTATCATGAGACAATAATACTCCACTGGTAATATTGTTGAAGGGACATACCGGTCTACAAGCTGAAAAAAAAAATGTAAATTTTTTTTTTTTACACATAATGATAACAGGTTTTTTATGATAAATTAAGTTGTGCACTAGACCCAAACTTACAACGAAATACAAGGTATATGCTGTGTAAAAATGTAGGTACAGATGTTTTTAGTATGTTTAGGGTTTAAAAAGGATTTTTAATTCCCTTCATTAACGTAAGGTTTTTGATTATTTTACTGTTTCGTTAAGGGGCCATTCATAAAACACGTTCGCATACAGTGGGTGGGATCCTGCTGAGTGTCACAAGATGTGAAAACGGGGGACGGGGGGTGTAGACCATAGTCTACGGCAACGTGACATTCGCCGTTCGTAGCGTTTGTAACGAAATATTTCTAGGGAGGTCACAGAAAATGTGATACAGCGTGACAATAGGGGGTCAAAAATGGCTGATTTTAGCGTGACCTAATTTATAAACAATATTCAAAGTGTTCACTTACAAGCACAAATCGCAGCTTATTATTCTTTCATGTTCAAGTACTATCTATTATAATAATATGATGGAAAATTATGAGGAAATTTTTTATCGATTAAAATCGTCTACTTGAATGGGTCATGAATAAAAATGAGAAGACTAATATAGATCGATAGAGGGGTATTGTATGGTAACCTTGAATTGAACAGTAGAACCATAGTAATAAGGATAGAAATACAATGGCACTGCGGAAAATAATACGGTTTGAGCCGACAGTTTCGAAATTACGTTAGATTAATTCTTTATTTTGAGCTCATCGTTAGTAGTGGTATAAAAATGAGTTCCGTAAATAAAAATATTGGAATAAGGCAATTCACATTTAGTATAAGATAGTTGCTATTATTTCTAAATAATTAAAAAAGGATTAAAGAAATGTATATTGTATAAACCGATTGTAAAATATTAAATGACACTAACCTGTTTTATCGAATCTGATATTAGAACCGTATATATGCAACAAACACCTACATATGTCGATAATAACGCGAATTCGGCAAAAACACTGAAAGAAAACAAAAGAAATTAAAGGTTCATGCTCTGCAAAGTGTCACAAAGTCGTTTTACGAAATTTGATTACAATCTTTTTTGTAAGATTGGAATCGCTTATCAGTACACATTTCTTTTTTTAATGCATTGCCTTGTATTTGATCATGATCTCTCCATTGTAAGTGATGATATAGTTGAAGGTTAAAAATATATATAAATATATATCCATGGGGATTCTTTACACACGGCCATTCAAAACTAAGCACAGTTTGTACTAATGTGAGCCAATTGATATACTATATTTTAAAGTTCGTCCGGGGAAGTACTACCACCTTACCCATTTCTACCGTAAATCAGTAGTGCCCTTGTATTACTGTGTTTCGGATAGAAAGGTAAGGGGGCCAGTGAAATTACAGGCACATGAGATTTAACAACTTCACGTCTCAGCGTCGACGACGCATTGGCGATGCCCTTAGTGTTGCAAATGTCCATAGGCGGCGGTGACCACTTACCATCAGGTGGACCGTCCGCTTGTTTATCGGCCCAAGTGGTATAAAAAAAAGAAGAACTATAGACAACTTTTTTTTCCTAAATACATACTTATACAAATTTACACCCAAACACAACAAACAGACATGTTCATGCACACAAATGTTTGTCCTGGGTGGGAATCGAACCCGCGACCTGCAACTGGCAGTCACGGTCACTAACCACCAAGTCATGCATACATAGGATAGAAGGGACCTAGCTCTTAATTATTACTGTCTAAACACACCGGTAGATGCTGAGCGACAGATTTGTCGGTCCCTAGATACTTTCATATACCACTGCGTTATGGTTTCGACATGAATTCTGGAATACCGTAACGGCATTCGGCGCCTTTAAATAAATAAATCGAATAGAACATGATATTTTTGATTTAATTTAATGTAAACACTATATACAGCTATGTAAATCTCAAAACGAAAACGTCATCGGCAGGCATATCCATTAGTGAGACAAACTGTGTCACGAAAGGCATGAAAACCTTTGAAATCATTTCATATTGTCTTGTTAAACACGCTCGCCCGTATCGTCTGCATCTTCACTAATATTAAAAGGAGAAAAGAGTTCTTTTGTTTGTAATGAATACATTTTAAAACTGCTGGACTTATTTTCATAATATTTCACCATTAGATATCTCCTTTATCCCAAAGTATAATACTATGAAATCTCGGGATACATTAGGTTCTCCGGGAACGCGGGTGAAACCGCGAGGCGAAAGCTAGTCATGAATATATTTCTCCTATCTCTCTGAATTAACTTGAGCACTAAGAATTAATATTTGTAAAAAAATGGTACAAATTTTGTAGGCAATAAAAATCCAGTACCAACTTATTCAGGTATTCTTAAAATTTCTTGGTACTTTCAGGAAGACAATATGGTTCTTCTACTTGTAGTCTTACCTTGCAGTATTAGCTAAAGGTCTGACACCTTTTGGTCCATGAGCAAAAGCAGACTTGCATGTCTCCGCATATCCCAACAGTGGTTTTCTTTCTATTTTACAACAGCCTCGTGATGTTTCAACCTTGAAGACAAAGTATATGAGATTTTTTTAAAATAAATAATCAATATCGTGGGATATTCTTTACACACAACCATCTAATTCCAAACTAAGCTTAAATACACACCTAATAAGTTATGGAAAAAAACAAACTGATATGTTCATGCACATAAATGTTTCTCCGGGGTGGGAAACGAACCCACAACCTGCATCGTAGCAGTCAGGGTCGCCAACCACCAAGCCAACTGACCCGTTGAGTATCAATGTATAGCATAATGCACTCCTACAAAGTAATTTACTTAACGACTCTTGAAAATTGCTTTTGCGTGCTTCGTAAACTATTAAACGACTTCATGTAAACAATGGTAAGTATGGCACCCGTAAAGTGCAGATGTAAAGATAAAGTGCAAGTCTTTTTTGATCCAGAAACAAAATCACTGTATTTTGCCTATGGATTGTCGATTCCTTGAGTAGAGCCTGACACTTGTCATAAGCAAAATAGCTAAATAGTGTATTGGATGACATACACATGGTGTTTTATTAAAAAGAACAAGATAACTATTAGGGATTAGTCACTACTCTTAGAGCTTAGTTAAACAATCAGGGAAAACTCCCTAAATCCTTCACTAATTTCACTTCTCATATTAGCATGTTCAAATGCAATTTTTTTTATAAATGTTTGGTTTTGCATTTCCTTTTCCAACATTAACATACATCCTACAACATACTATTCTACAACATACTATCATATCCTATCCTACAAATAGGTATTATAAATGCGAAAGTTTCTAACGATGGATATAGGGATGTTTGTTACTCTTTCACGCAAAAACTATAGAACGAATTTGGATCAAACTTGGCACATAGACAGAGCATGCCCTGGAAAAACATGAGCTGCTTTTCATCTCGGAAAATTGTAACATCTTTCAGCAAGGTGGGTGAATCTGGAGATAGCTAGTTATTTCTAAATGATAGAACAATTTAAGGTTTACTTACCAATATTTGTATGCAATGTCCACATATTATTCCTATAACAATTGTGCCCGCAAGTCCGACTCCCCATCCTGAGTTAGCAAACGCTAATGGACCAGCTAATAGTCCAGATCCTAGTGAAGCCTTGATCAGGTTCGCAGTTGACCTCAAATCCCTGAAATATTGTTTGGGAAATTAATGATTATTGTCTCATTCCAAAATAAGTCATTATACTTCTACGAGAATACTAGTAGAGGTTTGGGAATGCGTTATTTAATACGGTTACAAAAGTAGGTACCTATTCGTTTGGTACAATTATTTTATGTGTTCTTATTGTTGATATTACTCTGTATGCATTTATTATTAATGTGTGGTGTGCTACAATTTATTATATATATGTTAATATTTCTTTTGTTTTATCAATAGCATCCAACATAATAGATTAACAGTTACAACAAAAAATAATCGCTACGGAAAATATCAAATCGATTATAAGTTAATGATCAAACCCACTATAAATTGAGTCGTTTTAGTATTCTATATTGTATTTGTACTTGCCTGGATACTGATAAGAACTTCACAATGACATAAATTTTGTTTTAAATGCGAAACACTTTAAGAAACCTGCAGTTAATCATATGTTATTTATGCCTGTTTTAGTTTGAGCCTTGAAGATTACTTTATAAGGTATTTAAGTTATATTTATAGACGAAATAATGCATAAAATTGTATAGTAAACACATGTAAAATACGTTGCATTTATCGATATGAAATTTCATGATATTCCAATTATGTCGAAAACATTTATAAGCACGAAAGGTCGATTCGTGACATACCAATCACAGTAAAGAATACAACTTACGAATTAGGTTTTTCCACTTCACGGTGTTCGAGGGGGTCGTAATCATCTGTTTCAGGTTCCTTCTTATCGACGTTCATTGTGTTACAAGTTTAGTCCGAGAATGACAATAAACTAGTCTCGCACAACCGCTACGTTCAATTCACACAATTTTCAGACGCATTACAAAGAACATTTTAATAGTAGAACTCGTGCAAACTTTTTTGTTGTTATAAATTTTCAATTTAACATATGCTGAATGCCATAAGTTGACTTGTGTCGTCACTCTTTATTGTAAATAAGCCACAAATGTAAAAATCTCCCGCACATAACTACGAAAGGCAGCGTTCATCTGATGTAAATTGTTTTATGGGTTAATTAAAGTCTTAATTAATATGTACAATGCTAACATTTTAATGTGTTTTGTATTTAGATAACACAATATGTCTTCCGTCAGGCTCATATAGCTATTTATTAAAGGCAACAAGTATAAGTGAACGAGCACGATACTAAATTTGTAGACAATATACTAAATAAGTATACTATATACTTATGTCGGAGTAGTTGCTAAATGGACATGCATATTGTAATATTTTGCGAGTTTTTTTTTTATTTGCATATCGTATTGTTGGCAAACATGGATCTTCTAATTGCCTGTAGTGGTAGGAATTGTCATGTTGATGACTTCTTGTCAACTATTTTATGTATCCAAAATAAAATACAAATGTGAGTTTGATTTTTCCGGCGTGGATTCTGTACAATCATTAACGGCGAAAACTAATATGCAATCTCGATCGAAAATCCATGGATTGATGAACCTTTTGACAGTAATTTTAATACACGTAATGTCAAAATTCTACTTCAATCTTGAGATTTTAGATCGGGATCGTATATTAATTGTGGCCGTAAGACAGTCAGACAATACTGTTGACAATTCACGCCATGGTAACGCATAAAACTGTATGAATTGCCGCGCAGAGAGAATTTCCCAGCGACCTATCTTGTAGTATGACATAGTTTTCCTTTAGGGTACCACCTACTTCCCAAGAAAGAAATATAGGTCACTTTGGTATCTTTCCGTCTGTTTGTCTATCTGTTTATTCTAACACACTTTCCCAGGAAATGGTATACTGGTCACATTGGGGTATTTAGGGTTATTTTTCAGGCCTGTGCCTGGCCCCTGAGTTGCCAAACTGGCCGATGTGATCAAGCAGAGTCGACATAAAATGTGGTTTATAAATAATAAATAAATAAATATCCTGGGACATTCTTTTACACACGGCCATCTGGTCCCAAACTAAGCAGAGCTTGTACTATGGAAACCAGATAACTGATATACATGTGGTATACTACTTTTAAATTTTTTTTCTAAATACATACTTATATAGATATTTACACCCAGGCACAGAACAAACAGACATGTTCATGCACACAAATGTTTGTCCTGGGTGGGAATCGAACCCGCGACCTTCGGTTTGGCAGTCAGAGCGTTAACCACCAAGTCAATTCTAACATTTAGTAATCTTGCGTGAAGTTATTTAGGTATTCTAGAATTTCGAATAGGTCCAACATAGTGAGGTGGGCTCTAGACCATACTGGGGTGCCGCCCCTCCCCCTAATATATAATATATACACTTATGGGGACCCGGTGGTCTAGCGGCATAAAATTTAGCCTATTTTTAAAAATTTTTTTTGATATGACAGAAATGACTAAGGGTTTTAAATTTTTTAGGCTTATTTTATTACTTATTAACAATACAAAAATGATGGTAAACACAAAACAATTTTTTTTTAAATACCAAAAGCGGCGCTGAAGTACCCCTCTCAAAAAAAAAGGACCTGGCTGCTGAAGGAGGTTTTATCTCTCCCTTTGATCTGAAATTAAAAAAAAAGAAAAAAAATAATCAGTATAAGTATAGTTATGGCGGGGACTAGAATAAAAAAAAAAAAAAAAATTGACAAAATGGTGCGTAATTCAAAGTACGAGTCTGAAAACGACTCTTTTTTTGCAATGTTTTTTTAATAAAGAAAATAGAAATACTCAACAGAAAATATTTTTTCTAGTCCCGGCGAGAGCCAGTACTATTTAGAATGATCTGTTAAAATTTCAGACGAATCGGTCGAACCGTTTTTTTTTTTAGCTTCAGTAGACCAAAAAAAGTAGTTTCGAGATAAACGCGTTAAAAGTTTAATGGAGCCCAACTCACCGATCGTCTACCTGACATTGTAATGGGTTTTAAATATAGAAATACTCGGAATTTTGTCACCAAATTTTAACAGTATATTTTTGAAATACTATACTTTCGAAATATGTAAAAAAAAAAAAAAACGATTTTTCGGAAATTCTAGACCACCGGGTCCCCTTATGTCTAGGCTACACGTACATACCTACTACATGTAAAAAATCAAGGTTCTAAGTCAAAGCAATCAAAAGATACAGCCATTTGTGTTACGCATTTTCTTGCAAACTCACAGATCGAAACCTTATAGGGTATTTCTCGTTCCTAGTATGGTTGTACCTGGATTCATGAAATTTAGTAAGAAGAAAGGTCTCATAGCACAAACCATATTCGGAAGAACATTGGCTTGCTTACCTATATTTTTTTAAATTTAGATGAAGCAACCTAAATGCTGCTTGCCAGCATAATTGACTGCATTGGAGTTAATTCATAAAGACCATCAAAATTGTTAAAAACTATATTTATTCCTAGTTACGTTTTTGTACAATTGGCCCCAACTATTATCGTCTCGTATAATTAGATGTCTATTCTTTTTTTACGCGTTCGAACGAATGAGTCTTTACCAATTGTTCTACAAACGAAATTATCTTGACTAGTTCTTATTCATTTTTAAAGCACATCTAATCGGATAAGTCAACCTACCATATTCTATTTCAACTACATTATATTTCAATGCTGAATGTATTTAAATAATTCAATATATTGTAAATATATATATGCACGAAGATCAAGTACTTATATTATTTTAATAACATTTTAAGCGTTTTTTTAATTCGAACACCATAATTATATATTTTGTAACTGATTGTTGTTCATGTTATTACATATGACCTCTTGCTAGAAAAGTGTTTTTAATATTTCTATAATCAGAAACGCGTTGCGGTGCTCCTGGTGTCGCAAATGCCTATAGGCGGCCGTAACCACTTACCATCAGCTGTGCTATTCACAAACCAAGACTCGAACGAGTGATTACTCAGATGAACACGTAAATAGCGGACCTCTCGTCTAATAGCGACGTCGCGAGAGAGATAGGGAATAGTCTGCGTGAATTCGTCGTCAAGTTTGATTGCAGAATATCATAGCATTTGTCCGCCTACTTCAAATGAAATCAACGAAGCTTCATATTAAAAAATTATCTTAATGATTGAATATCACCATTTTTTTTTCTCAGCGGTAGGTTGACCTTAGGCTAAGCATTATATTTTAATATCATTGCATTTCCCCTCAGATATAACATATTTAATAATTAATCTGAAATAAAAATTTGGATTTCCGATCAATTGGTACCGACAGCCGCCGAAACGAAACGCTTCGTAAGTCTCATAAGGATGTTAAAATTTGGCACAAACTGTAATTAGTGACAGAATTACATCACAGCCTGTTTTGAAAGTAAAATTTTAGTCATAAAATTTTAGGTAAAAAATAATTGAATAGAAATAGCAGCATTTTAAATATGGGATAGTATAAATGTTATCCATGCTTTTATCATTTATTTCTCTATTAATTAGTGTAATAATTTATTGAATACGTAAGTATCTATAACTACTCTGTCGCATTAGGCTTGCCTGTAAAGATAGACGTAAGTTTCATGGTAAATAAATAAATAAATAAAATAAATAAATAATAGTATTTGTAAAAGACTACTGAGAAATAATCCAGATTAAATATAGTAAATCACATATAAAGTTATAAAGTTTTATGAGTGAGAGAATAACATTGGGCTTGAGTGGAAAATTGGATTAAAATATTCTATCTAATGAAAGTAAGCCAAGGATAAAGGTTCTAGTGATATGTGTTGTGATATTAAAATAAAATGAAGAAAAGATAGTGTCGGTAAATATCATAAAAGTAAAAGAGATTACTGCGGATAAAATTAATGAAGACATTTGAAGACTTTGACATTATTCTTTTCAAATGAGTATTTTTTCATCATAATTGTTATTACTTTAAAATACATAAAGATAACCTTCAAATAAATATACCGTCCGAGAGCGAGTAGGGCTCACACACATGAAAGAAATCGTGCGCTATTTATTTTTATGTAGGTTCAGATTGTTCACGAACGGCACAGTTCAAACCTACAAATGTAGGATTCCGGTCAATATGGAGGAGCGAGGCATGAGACTTCTCCATTTAACGTATCCTCTAAACTTACTTAAACTACAGTGTAAACTCTTTATAACGTTATCCTTTATAACGATAAACTCCCTATAACGTTGAAGTGAGCCCAAGTTTGTTGGTTTGTTCACTTTGTTTTGTTTTTTTTTGTTCACTCCATATAACGATAACTCTCTATAACGACAAAAAATGCTCAGTCCCTTGAGTTTCGTTATAAAGAGTTTACACTGTATTTCCAAAACTTTCCAAACGGGCTGAGAGCTGTTTCTGTCAGTGGCGCTCTACCTTAATTTCTCAGTCTTCTACTGAGACCCAGTAGAATCAAAACACAACCTTACTCAAGACTCACGCGCTGAGTCTAGCTGGCTCTTTTTTTTTTATGCATTTTGATTAGCGCATTGGTTAATTTTTAAGTTAAAACAATAAACTTTTTTTTAAGCCGGGCATCTTTTGTTTATTTATTCCCCGCTGGAAAGTTTGTAACAGTAACTATATTATATATCTATAAATTTACTACAAATGATTTTGAGTTGACGAAGACTAATAGTGCATATGTGAAATAGAATTTTCTTATATTTATACATGTTTGACAATCGACCAAGATCTCGTTAAAGGGAAACATAAACACTCCATTTTCTTAAAGTGTTTTTTACCCGACTACGAAAAAGTTATTATTTACTTTCTTATATTTTGTTCATATCTTCTCTTAAAAATTTGCTTTTTACAACTGTAACTAGTTAATAAATATCATCATGAAACCTGTTTCTCATTTTTGAAGACATTGTTTATACGTAGAAACATAGGAATGTTTGAGTCAAAATCAGATATTCATAGTATAAATACAAGACAAAGGGAGAAGTTAGTTGTTCCATACTTTAGATTAACTAAGGTTAACAAGTCATTTCTTGTTTGGTTTATTGGTAATTGTGTTCGATTTTATAATAAGATACCGCTTTCAATAACCAAAATGTCTGATCATAAATTTAAAAGTTATATTAGGAAAGTTTTGAAAGAAAAAGCGTATTACAAGGTAGTTCATTATATTGAAGATAAAAATGTATGGAAATAGCTGCTCTCTGCACAGTGCACCTCTAAATCTCTTGTTTAAGTTGTAAGTACCTAATTATTGTTATTTTCTATTTTGTAGTCTTGTCATATATATTTTTTGTTTTGTTTTTTTTAATGTTACCTATAATAAGTATTTTGTAATTGCTAAATATAAAATAATGTAAAATAGAAATTATAAAATAGCCAAAAAGTCAGAATAGATAAAAATTTATATAACAAATAAAAAAGAATGTAACCTTGCTGAGTTTCTTGCCGGTTCTTCTCAGTTGAAGCCTGACTTCCGAACCGGTTGTAGCTTCAGTAACTTTAAATTTGACCTTCAAAAGTGCCCTCCGAAGGCCTAAACTGAATAAATGGTTTTGAATTTTGAATTTTTGAATTGCAATATATTTATAAATACTGATTTTATTTGTTACCGCTACGTTGAGTTATACTATGTCATAGAATTCACATACCTACGAATAATAAAAATACACCGTTATTCTATGTATATCCTATGTATGGAACCCAAAGCGCTTTCGATCGTTTATTGATGTGCTAAAATAGATCAAAAATAACAAACACTTATTGAAAGAAAAAGGTTATATCAAATGCAAAACGTTAAATGGAATATGCCTGCGAAATCATCATAGATTATTTTTTAATATTTTTATTCTACAATATTGTGTATCGGGTTTTTGGTATAGATAAAAATAATGTGTGGTTGAATAAGATACGATGCTGATTTCCTTGTATATATTAATGTATGAATATTCGTCCGTGGCGCCTAAACTGCGGGGGCGATGTTGACGAATGAAGTGTCAATCGATTCGTTATATGATCCAAATGACACAGGCTAGATTTTGTTCGAAAAAAATTATTAGGAAGCACGTTATATAAAAAAAAAAGTACTCTTGGTTTATTTGATATATCTGTTTGTTCTGTGTCTGGTTGTAAAAATAATACCTTTCAACGAGCAATTCTTGTATATACATATATAATTATGATCTGGGAAACGGCTCCAACGATTTTCATGAAATTTAGTATGCAGGGGGTTTCGGGGGCGTTAAATCGATCTAGTTTGGATTCATTTTCAGAAAATGTCGTTTTATATATTAAGGTACATCTTTTGTGAGAAATACTGTTACTGGAAGCCCTTTATTATCGCATCTAATTCGTATCTAGGTATTTATGACAGTGCTTTAAAAAAGAGATTACGGTAGAAGTCACGTTAGTAAAGAAATCCCGAGCAATGCTCGGTCATCCAGGCATATCTATTTAAGTATGTATTTAAAAAGTAATAATATATAATAGTATATCAGTTATTTAGTTTCCATAGTACCTTCAGGTCTGCTTAATTTGGTATCAGATGGTCGAGTGTTAAGAATGCTTCAAAAAAAGGTTTTCAGTAATCTGACTAGGGATAATAAAATCAACTTAAAAGTAAGAAACAAGTTGGGCGCTGATTGCTTTCATCGTCTTATTATGTAAGATCTATCAATAAGTAATTAATAGTTTAATATTTCTATTTATTTAATTATATTGAGGTTGATATTGAGGCAGTTTTACATTAATAACGTTATAATGAAATAAAAAAAAAAGCACAACATACGGTCTGCTTTTTTTATCCGTGATTGACGACGTTTCCATTGGTTTTATTTGTTAGAGGCAGTATAATATTAGAATGTTGGCATTTTATAGTTGTCCACGCACGACCACGTCATTTAAATAATATATATCGGTATGGTTGTGAATTGAGATGATATAAACTTAAGCTTTTATCATTTGAGTAGTAGAGCTCTTAGTGCAGAGTTCGTCCGGGGAAGTACTACCACCTTACCCATTTCTATCGTGAAGCAGTAGTGCACTCGTATTACTGTGTTTCGGTTATAAAGGTGGGTACGGTGAAATGAGAAGCACATGACAACTTCACGTCTCAGGGTCCAAAACACATTGGCGAAGGCACTAGTATTGCAAATGTCTATAGGCGGCGGTGACCACATGCCATCAGGTGGACCATCTGCTTGTTTGTCGAGCCATATGGTATAAAAACAAGAAAAATATTTCTGTCGTGTCGGACAAATGAACTGGCAAAAGTAGCAGGAGAAAATTTGGATATCCTTGGCTAGATACAAAGAACGAAACTCGTCCTCGGACGAGGCTTTTACCCGAAGGAGATCCATATAAGCCACGATAAAATAAAAACGAACATAATTAATTAATCTAAGGGGGCGTCCATAAATTACGTGAGGCATTTTTAGCGGGTGAGGGAGTCAAGCCGAATCTCACCGAATCTCACGTGGAGGAGAGGGGGTCTCGGCACGTCACTTCACTACTATCACGGAATTTGTTTATTAGCAAGAAACAGTGTAAATTTGCTAGAAGAGGGTTAAATATAGTACTAATATTTTTTCACATCTTAATCTAAATCGTATACTTATGATAATATCAAATCTCACGTGAGATTAGGGGCGGGGCGAGGGGGTCGAGCAAAATCTCATGACATCTTACCAGGGGGAGTGGGGGGGTCGAAATATCGCCAAAATCACCTCACGTAATTAATGGATGTCTCCTAATCATACATACTGCAATTGTTATTATTTATTATTGATTAAGAATTTCCTTATCCTAGTTATTAATCAGAATGTAATTAAATAAAGCTTACTATTATTTATCCCAAGTCGGGCTACAATATTTTTTTCATAGTCAGGTTACGGGTGTTTCTTTTTCATTTTAAAATAAAGACGTCATTATAATTCTTACTTTATTTATAAAAATAGTGATGTACATGAAAGTAAGAAAATGTTATGTACCTTATATTCTAAGACAACAAGTTATGAAATGATTTTAATAAATAACATATAAAACGTAGACAACGAAGTTGTACGAAATGCTTATATGCAGAATGCAGCTATTTGGGGTTATAAGATGGCAAGACATCAATCTTATTTGCACTTTGGTAGATAAGCATAAAAAAATAGGCGACTTTAGTGATCCGTAGTAAAAGTGACCAAATCTAAGTAGTTAAGTTAATAATGAGATAGAAAATACCAAAACTTGTTTGGTTGTTCGTTAACCTAACTACATTTATCTACGTTAGTTATTCAAGGCGCTTCAGGAATACAACCTTTTTTTACCATTGGTCACCTTGTCTTTGGATCACTAAATCCACCGTAAGGCTGGTTTATCAGCGGCTAAGTCGAAATTTGGCTGCGAGGGTGATATAATATGAGTTTTTACCAAGCAGATACATATAGCTATCGATATTTAATAGCTAATGTACTTCTATAAATTCTAGTTAACATGACAGTATATTCTAAAATATACTAACATATCTCAAGTACAGTTAAAACTATGTAAGTATAGCATTATGCGGTATCTTAATATTGTATAATTGAATCAGTGCTCGAATACTTCGTAGTTCGTATCTTTCCACCATGGGCTTCTGGTTGCTTTGGTAGGATTCGAAATCCTGGTCGGGTTGTAAGCTATTGATGGTTGTTTTGGGATGTTGATATAACTTTGCACTTTCGGCCTGTAGTTTGAATCTATTTGAGGCCTGTAAGTGCTTACTGCATCAGGTCGGGAAGTTTTGTCAGGTGAATAAAATGAGACCGACTCAATGGGGCCAATGGTCACACCAAGACCTGAATCATATAATCTGAGAGATTGAGGTAGTCGATTACTTGGTGTGTAAATCGGTTTCGAAGGCTGAATATACTGCTTTGGGGGTTCACAAACTGTTCCCTCAATAAGCTTGTCCAAAGGAGCGGTAAAAATTCTAAAGTTAATGTCGCTGTAATCTAATTCGGCCTCGAGGAACACAGGCATACGGTCTGATATCATCCAAACGTTGCGCTGAGCGTCGATCTTAATGTCACTTGGGAAGACAAAGCTGACATCATCCTTGTCTGCAATACCAACGTTCTGGGGTTTCAGAGGCAGAGATGTCCTCCAGCAACCGATAGCATTTTGATCGATCAAACTAAAAAGTTGAACATCAGAGCTTTCGTCCATCACTTTAGCAGTAGTGTGCGTATCAGGCCCGCGTACACCGACGACTTTGAAGTCGCGGTATGATCCATGCACTTTCGATTCGTCTCTCAATATACGCGTTGAGACGGAAAACTCAGTGAAAGTTGATAGAGGGCTAAAGTATAGAGTTCTGTATCCATCAGGACCGGGGGCAGATGTGGAAATTCCGAAAATGCCTTCAGCTCCCCATTGGAAGTTGAGCCCAGCGATGTTGAAGTCTCCAACGAGAGGGTCGGGGAAGAAGTAGCTATGGCTGAACCTCCAAGATTTATTCTGCTCCCATGAATAAGCGATGAGTCCATATCCAAGTTCGTCGGAGAAGTAGGCAAAGGTGTCTTCACAGCTGGAGCCTTCGTCGAGAGCGATGTTGGCAATGAAAGTGGTCGAGACGATGTCATCGGGACGGAACACATATCTGCGTATGCGTTGGTCGGTGTTCAAGTCGTACACATTGAGGGAGTAGGGGCACAGGTTGGTGGCGTTGGGATCTGTAGAAGAGCATGTCGATTTTTTTTATATTTAGTTCAAAATAGGAAAATTAAAGTTGCGACTTTGAACCTGCAGTGTTTCTTTTAATAATGCAGTCTAGTCAAATACATGCTTAAATATAAGTTAAGGTTAATAATAATGATGATTGTTACTTGACGTGATAAACAAATGAAGGAGCAATTTTAGAGGAAATAAGAGTATGTAATCGTAACTAAATATAGCATAATCATAGCTCGAGGCGCTATAATAAAGTAAAATATAAGAGGAAATGCATCTTTTGAGGTTAATGTAGCTTTCTTATAATTTATGTATGCATTCAACTTAATTTAAATTCACGAAACTTTTTTTTCTACTAAGTGTCTAATGTGCCTTAATTTTTTAAATAACCAGTTTTGGTTACATTGCTCGTGTTTTTTTGAAAGGCAACATCATGATTTATTTATACCTACTGTCGTGTCTGCTTTAAATAATATGTTTTCATTTGAATCTAACTTACCGTAACCATATGTGCCTACATCCAAAACCCAGAGACGGTCGCACTTATCAGCTTTGACTCTGTAAACGGTGTTCAGACCAGATTGGCAGTTGCCAATTTCATTGCCCTCGAAACTCGGGTAAGGGATCAGTTTTGGAGAAGGCTCGTAGGGTGCATCCAAAGATATGTAGTTGAGCGTAGCTGGAATACCTGCAAATAGAAAAATAAAAAATAAATAAACAGACCGAAGAGTGAGCGGGAAGAGGAAATATCAAGGAAAGACCAAAAAGTTTATTCCTATTAGGTAGATACTAAGCAACCTTTTTTCTTTTTTTACTCTGTTTATGCTTGTGTTTGATCATAACAATACCAACAGGTACTTGATAGAATTTCATCACGAAGGTTGCCACTCTACCCCCTGGTGGTGCTCTATGGTTTTCCCCCGATATTTTCCTTCACTGAAAGTTTATGGTGATTGTAGGTATGAGGTCATTAAGAGACCTGTCATCGTCTTGAAAATTCCAAATTTCCTAAAGAGCTATTGGGTCCTAATAGTTAAATAAATAATTATAAATATCCTGGCACGTTCTTCACATACGCCCATCCTGATCCTAAACTAAACAGCTTGTACTATGGGAACCAGATAACTGATATAGGTACTATAAATATATAGTACTAAATACATAATACACACATGCACAGAACAAAGAGACATGATCTATATTCTCGGTAGGAATCGAACCGACGACCAGTAGCATGGCAGTCAGGGTCTTTAATCACAAAGCCAATTGGGCAGTTTTGAAAAAAAATGGCTGCAAAAATTGGACGGACGAAACTTTATGGTTTCTGCTTTTGACTTCGGAATCCTAAATACTGGTTTGTATGACTGGATTACAGTAAAAAGATATTCAACTTTTTGGGCTCGTTTTCTTTGTTATAAAGTTGTTATGGTCATATAAAAAACCAAAAGGCGTGGGAATGCTAACTAACTGCAGGTCAAAACACCTTAGAATAAGATATTCTCATAAGTATGATAAGCAAAAAGATTGGATTGCAATCTTAAGTGTTTTTTATTTATTTTGCTAAATATTTTATTTTTCTGTATGTTTTTAACATTTACGATAATTTGACATTTACTTTCCAATGGACTGTGTCACTGAACCGTGTTGGGTAAGGTCCAAGTTTGGTTTCGGACGTAAACAAACTTCATTTCAATAATTACATAACCTAATGTAAATTCATTTTATTAAAATATTAAATTAAAAAAATATTTCTGTAACATATTGATATTTATGTTATATATTTGATTTCTTAATGAAGGTGATTTTGTTAATTATATATAAATGAGAATTTGAATGAATATTTGCAGTTTACATAAAGATTTTAATAAATAACGGGTTATGTACTTACAATCCATGTAAGTGGCATAGCCGACTGCTGAGTATATAATTATAGTTATACAGCTTGACTAATTACCCTCGAGTATGTTTTAGTTGCCTGTTTGATGAAGTCGTTTAAATTACAGGCTCATATTAGCATAACGCGACGGTGATAACTTATTTCGTAGCACTAAACTACTTGTTAGTAAAAAAAAAGTAAGACTAATAGAAAAATAAACTCGAAAAAAACGAAAAAAAAAATTGAAATGGCTACTAAAAAGTAATTACATCTAAAAAAAGGGTATTTAATATAAACTTACAAGTTCTCTAAAGTTTCTAAACTAAAGCATTCTAAATATTTAATTTTAATTAAATCAATAATATGATCGGACTGGTCAAGACCCTTCGTTATTATTCTGATGAAATTAGGGCTAAATTAACATTTAAATGTTCGATTATGCGCGGAAAAGTTACGTTGTGTAATAGTGATGATATTTTTTATACGGTTATGCTTTATCATATGTCGTAAAGTGTGAAGTTCTTTCTTAAGTGTAAGTATAACATGTACACTGTCGCCGTTCGATCTCTAATTTATGACAATTTGCAGCAATTGCACTCTTACGCAAAAATAGATTATGAAATTACCTGTGTATGGTTTTCAATTGAAGTAATATGATTGGATTGATCTATTTACTGCAAAGTGATTTGATAAATTAAGTTTAAGTTATAAATACGTTATATTATCTATAATTTTGTCATTACAAATCGTGTTGGACATATTAACAGGGTTTTTGAGCGTTGATTGTTTAAAATAAATCACATCCAGATAGTAGATACAATGACATGAACATTTATCAGTATTTGAGAATGTAATTCATGTATTTATCAAAAAAAAAATGGGTATTGATTTTAAAACACGAATCAGTTTATTAAATGTCGTAATTTCCCTTAAGTTTGTGTATGGAAGTAATGACACACCCCAGAATTAGATCTTAATTAGAGACACTATCGAATGGTGTCACAATTCAGTGATTTTTTTCTATGATCAACAGGTTCGATTCTTGCCTCGACTATTGATTTTTCAGAATGCCAATGAAGCAGTTTTAGTTTTCATCTTAATTGAGCCCGAGATTCGTTTGAGGATTTTTCACTATTTCTTATACTTTCGGCTTTTGGCAACCTCGCCTAATTGACAATTTCACCCTAAATACCCGTGAAAACTTTCGTAATTTCAAATAAAAAAAAACGATTATTTTTATAATTTATAAAAGCACCTATGTATAATTCAGCGCTGCTTGATAAATTGGTGATGTCGATTTAAATAAAAAAAAATATAGAATATAATGAAGAAGTCATAATAAGGAAACTAAGATAGAACGACACGTTCTTACTCTTACATCACTATAATATTTGATAAAATATGTTATCCACCTACCTAATACCAACAAAGTTAATCGTGTGGTTAGAGAAAGCATATCTAATTTCCGTATGATTATTATTAATGTTAGTTATGTATGATTATAATTATAAAAATATTGTTTGCAAGTTGGCTTGGTGGTTAACGCTCTGACTGCCAAACCGAAGGTCGCGGGTTCGATTCCCACCCAGGACAAGCCTGTGTGCATGAACATGTCTGTTTGTTCTGTGTCTGGGTGTAAATATCTATATAAGCATGTATTTAAAAAAATAAAAAAAGTAGTATATCAGTTATATAGTTTCCATAGTACAAGCTCTGCTTAGTTTGGGACTAGATGGCCGTGTGTAAAGAATGTCCCAGGATATTTATTTATTATATCATTATCATTCGGACTATTAGAGCAGGTAGGAGACCTGCTATAATAGTCCGGCTGGGAAAAATCATGACATCATAAAAAACCCCAAAGGATGCGGCAAAAAGTCTATCCAAAGAGTAAGACTCGCCTTAGAAACATGTGAGAATTATAAATTGCTGGGGCTAGCCCAACGTAAGTGATTTCAACGTATCACCTATCATTATGAACGGCTAAACCAGTTACAATAATAGCTTTGCCATTTGCATATGACAATAAAATATCTAATTTGAATAAAACATAAATCATCTAAAGCTATTCATATTTTGACCATATAATATTATGTAGTGTATAGTTTTTGAGGCCTAAAAAGCCTTTTATGAAATCTATGTATCCTGGTAAAAGCTCTCTATCGTCTTTAATTACAGGGTGTTACAAAACTATCCGTAAAGCCTAAATGGGGCATTATAACGAGTCCATTTACAATATTTAAAAACCGTAGGAACGCTGTATAACATACCCCAAAAAAAAAAAACTATTAAAGTATACAATTATTAGGTAAAATAGGAACGTAGGCCTTTCTATTAAATAATCTGGTTCCCCGACATGACAGCTTACTAGGGTTGTTGGCTTTGATAATAAATTATATTTTTACGGGGTATTTTGTAACACGTTGTTTAATTATATTCAGGTAGGAAACAAGGTCATAAGTTATTTCTAAACTATAAGAGTTAGACTGAAATTTCTCCTGAAAAATTCTGAGGAAACATTACCAACAAAACTAATTAAAATGTGTGAACGTAGTTTATGTTGTGACAAAACGACGCCGATGGCAGCTGTGATAAAACATGTATTGGAGAGGTCATATCCTCCATATATGTAATTATCGTCAACAAGTAGGCGTTGTCGTTGTAGGCCTGTGAGAAATTTCTTAGTCACATAACTGGTATTGACTTTGACCTACATGTGAATAATTTTGATCTGTATTACGATCACATCAGTGGTTTAAATTTGTTGAAATTGTGTAACACACTTGTTTGTTTGGTTAACCTAAGGCTTATGGTTAACCGAGTCAAATTCCTATGAATTACTTAACATGTTTGGTGCTGAAGGTGTTAGAGAACAGAAAACTGCTTACATTTTGAGTACGTCCTAAATTATTTCTCTAACAAAGGTAAGTAACACACAACTTACGTAGTTACCTGAAAAGCTTTACTAAGTTTTGATCGTTATCAGCACCCGAATTGTGTAACTCTGTTGTACCAATGTTAAAGCCGATTTCATAATAGATTGCTGGTTCGGGAAGCAAGCAGTATGGAACAACAGTGGTAGCACTGTCAATCTAATACAAAATTTAAAGCATTACACAATCGCTGTTCTGAGTACCAAATTGATTTAGGGAAGGTAAAAGTGGGTGTTAGTGATACCTATTATGAGTTATGTAGGTGTAGCCAACAGAACTCTCATTATGCGAGGTCAGGACTAACATGTTTAATAACTTAAATGCAATTAATCATATAAATTGGGCCATTTTTTAAATTTCGTAACGGATTTAAACTTGCCAAGCTTTGTTTCTATCAAACCCGTACACATTTTCACTAGTTACATCAACGGTAATTTGTCATTCTAGACCCGTATTTGCAAATTTCGCTTTTTTACTTTCGCAGTGGATACTACTTTAATGTAGTTTCAAATCGTGACATAAATTTTGGGCTTGTCTATGGGCCGAGGTTGCTTTGATAAGAATCTTATTGACGCTTGTAAGGTTTGTACTGATTGTCATAATATATGTAAGATTTATGGATATATGTCGACAAGATTTTTATCATTGAAAAGGTACTGTGTAAATAAGTTACAGTGAATATTTTGTACGTGCTTTGGCTCGTGGTTTTTCCCGCGATAACAATGTGCCTTAATGCTTACAAATTGTCTCTTTTATTTATTCAAGCCTCACGTTAATATTTTGATCATACTTTATATGTTCGTTTTGGATATAATGTTATCCAGTTGGTCAAAAGTTACATTCTTAGTCGCTTTTAGTTTTTGTACTTTGACCTTCATAAGTTACCTTCTAGGGCATAAATTGAATAAATGGCTTTGAATTTTGTTTTTTTTATGAGTGTACAATTATCGTAATTAATGTGCAAAAGATCCTATAGTGTAAAAATGCTTATTCTAGTCCTCAAATGCTTTGTTTAAATTAAGAAATGGGTGCTGAATGTAAGCTCAATAATTATATTCAATCTGTGTGTCAAAGCGTGAACGTTTTATAGGCAAGGCAGATAAATGCCTAATTAATCTATGATGCATAGTTGTCAACTACTTAATACACTTCACGCTATTAAAATGACAGCCTTATTTACATACACAATCATACAACATAGAACTCTAACTAGTGTGCTGACAGATTCGATTTTTGATGTATTCACTTTTCGAAGATGAATTATTACGTTGGCCGTAGACTTTTTAATATTTAATACGTAACTCTTATATGTGTTGAATAAAATATATTCCCAACATTTACTTTTTAATGTTACATCGTTCATTGGATTTTGGTCGTTGTACTCGTAGATTTAGAGCTGAAGATCACTTCACTTATCTCATGATTTAATGGTTAAAACGAAATGTAGGTTACCTATATTTCACTTTTTAAATAATTTACCGCTTCGGTTTATGGATTGAAATCATTGTTTTCTATAGATTTAATTATTTTTATCAAAAGTATCAATCCGTAAATAATTGTGAGAAAAAGAGGTTTTCATGATAATTGATTAAAGGTTACGAAGCTCAGTAAAAATTTAGTTGTAAAAAAAAAAATATATTTTACATACCTTCTCGCCACCTCGGCACACTGACGAACAACTTATTCCTCCACCTTTCAATACCGACTGGTAGAGCATTCTCAGGAATGAGGGATCCAGACTGCAACGCCTGCTGCCTCGTGAAGGGGTCTGGGTAAGCCCAATCCAAAACATTCCAAGAGTATACCTCCTGGAGTTTAACTGCCGCTGATGCGACAGAGACCAAGCCCAAAAGAATTAGAAACTTCGTAGCCATTTTGATTATTCTGTAATTAAATGTATTTTGCCATGAATAAAAATAAAATAGTAAATAAAATAATTCAAAAATGTGGTGATTTTGGATTTGTTTAGCAGACGAAAATGTGTTTATAAAATTGCACTAAATTCCTAGTAAATCTTCAACTCACGTTATGTGTTTTTTTTCATTAAGAAGCTTACTTTGTGTTTGACTATAATACAGGTACTGTAAAGAACACAGACCGAATAATACAATAGTTTGATGAATATGTATATTTCATAGTAGCAAGATCAATCACATGCATTGAATAAATTATCTTGCATTGGTTGTACTACTTGTTTCATCGCATGTAACTTTTATTGTTCACGAGGAATCGGTAACAATCACAAATTTTCATGAAAAATATAACAGTTAACTCATTAGGAAACAGTTTCTTGAAAATCCTGAGCTTCGTGCCGCTTTGTGCAGAAATTAATCAACACCAAACAAAACACAAATCAATTATCACGCAACGATAGTCATGGAACATAACTCAATCAGTATCTGTTAACAATACAATGTTACGTACATGACGCTGGCGCCGCCGACTGTACCCGGTGGTCGCGACAGTTCGATTTCAACTGAACCCTGTGAATCTACCCCAACTATTTAAAACGTTTCATTCCGACCGCGGGGCGTCTCCTACCAAACGCTACGCCGAGAAAATCTGCATAGAGCTAGCAACCGGAAGTGTTACAAAATTGAATTTATAAATACATAAAGATTTTTGTTTTTAATAATATTTTTGAGCGTTCGTTATAATATATTTTAATACTATTTACATGTGTACAATTTTTTGACTAATTAACTATTTTTTTTTGTGGTTACATTTAGTCAAACTATGTTCGCTGTTTGAGTTGCATGTGTGAATTGCAATAAATAAGAGAGATCAATGGTTTAAAAAAAAATGAATAAAAAATTATGCATACAACAATATACCTAATGCTCTTGGGTTTTCCAAACATTTTCCTCTGATTCGTTAATATGTTAAACCGGTTATTAGCATACATCCTTAAACTGAACCTCATTTAAGTACACACGGGTATGAATAAAAAAAATGTTTCCACTTTGCGCATGAATAATATTCGCTTGGTATTAAACGTTTTTTCAGTGCGTTAAGTTACAAATTGTACACAATTTGCACAGTACATTACTGCACTTAGGTATTAGGAGCACATTTATAAGTTTCAAGGCTTCGAAATAATTGTATTGATTGAGTTAGGTACTATACACTAAACGTTTTCATGTAATTAACAAAAGTTATCATAAATTGCTTCAAGAAAAAAGTTGGTTAGCATATTTTTTGTGTAAAACAGGATGTTTTGAATAAAATGATAATTCTTTAGATAAATTAAGATATTAGTGACTGATAATTAAATTAACGAAAATATATCAATATGTACATAATATTAGCTTCATAATTGCTTGACACGTCTAAAAGCTTATTATGTCTATGACAGTGCGTGTGCGTGCACGCAGTAATCGCATAAGTATTTGATTTGCTCGGGCGCTCTACATCAGCTGATGACCCGTAGGTACTTTGTAAACTAAAGCTCCTATCTGTTACGTCTAAACACAGTATTTGCATTATTTATTATATTAACATTGAATTAACATTAAGAAGTTCAAACACATTTCAAAAATCAAAAAGGTACTAAATACAGACACAACGGTTTAAAAAAAATGGTATAAGAAGATCAGAGCAAGGGTAAGTGTGACGCAAAGATACAATATTATTAATATTAATAGTTCAACTATGAAAGTGTGTTACGTAACTAAAGATAGGTGATTTTTCATTACCATTTCAAAAACTTTGAGTTATTTAAATGAATGAGCGTAGAGAGCGTAGAGAAGGGCTTAATGTGTGTAAGTTTTACTATTAATGCGGTATTTTGCTTTTTTTATATCTAGAATCCATCATCGATATTGAGTATTAGGTTTTACGAATTGAAAAATATGTATGGTGTTTTTAGTATCATGTACGACAAATATGTATGGTGTTTTTAGTATCATGTACGACAAATATGTATGGTGTTTTTAGTATCATGTACGACAAATATGTATGGTGTTTTTAGTATCATGTACGACAAATATGTATGGTGTTTTTAGTATCATGTACGACAAATATGTATGGTGTTTTTAGTATCATGTACGACAAATATGTATGGTGTTTTTAGTATCAGGTACGACAAATATGTATGGTGTTTTTAGTATCATGTACGACAAATACTAGGATTTTAAGGTTATATTAGCTGGTATATCTGTTATCTGGTCACCATAGCACTAACTCAGTTCAGTCGGGATCAGATGGCATTGGATAAAAGAAATGGACCATAAATTTGATTTTTATAGGTCAATGTCACTGTGGATAGGCTGACTTTGACCACAAACTCAGCAAGTCACAGCATGGCCTTTGGTTACGAACTGTGTTTTACTTTTGAACAGTGGATGGGGTAACAAAATTGGAATGTGACTGTTGGCCTTTGGTCCTTTCACGACACTTCACACTTCATGTACCTTTATATTGACTTATCACATTACTAAAGTGCAGCCTATTGGAAAATATATACAGTTAGAGTTTTAATCATTCTTAGTAATTGCTAGTTTTATTACCGCAATTAATTTACTTGGATCGAAAGCTTGTAAAAGTTGTAAGCAAATTTTGCCTGTTATAATTTATTTATGTTGAGTGACGTTAATATTTTTATTAGGTTTAAAATGAATATGATAAGCTCAGTTCGGACAGGTCTAGAAACGAGTATTTTATGGCACATATTGCGTTATGTTAGGCCATTTCAAATTATGAAATTATGTTAAAAAATATTATTAATGTCGATAGAAATTCAGAATTCAAGTAAATTTAAATATTGTTCTGTATAGGCCGTAAATGGGTATTTTTGACGGCCAAAGCTTCTGTAGTCACCACTGACAGGCCAGTTGGCTTGGTGGTTAGCGCTCTGACTGCCAAACCGAAGGTCGCAGGTTCAATTCCAACCCAGGACAAACATTTGTGTGCATGAACATGTCTGTTTGTTCTGTGTCTGGTTGTAAATATCTATTTATGTATGTATTTCGAAAAAAAAATGTAGTATATGTAGTATATCAGTTATCTGGCTTCCATAGTACAAGCTCTGCTTAGTTTGGGAATCAGATGGCCGTGTGTAAACAATGTCCCAGGATATTTATTTATTATTCGGTAGTTAGACTTCTGCTGAGAAGAACCAGCAAGAAACTCGGCAAAGAAACATTTTTGACATATTTTTCATAATGACTTGTTCGGCAATTTAATTTTGAAATAATTAACAATGTCAAAGTACTAAAATTACTAGAACTTTTAAGTGATTTAAAAATGTGCTACCTTGCTATCGTTAACAATATTAATAGCCTTTTGCTCGCTGGCGGATTTCCGTGGATACGCCTATTGTTAGTACATTCAATCTCACAATATACCAATAAATTAATTGTTTTATGCTTTTACGAGAGTTTTTACTCTGATTTCTGTACGTTTTATTAGTTTCGATTATTTAAATATGACGTTATTATTTACGTACCTTATTATTTTATATTTATAACTTACTTTTACTATAAGTAATTTTATATTAGGATTAAACCACTGAATTTGGGAAATGAAATTTGGTGGCTTTTTGAAATCATCATCATCAAACATACACCAGTTGATATTTTTGAGGTTATTAGTAAGTTTTATTGTAGTATTTCGGTGTAAAAAAAACTAATGTTATTAATTAATTTAAAATAGGACAGTTCTTTGATTTTAAAATTCGATAAAAATATCCTCAGTGCTTTTATAATTTTTTTGTAGCTTCAGTAACTTTAAAATTGACCTTCATAAGTGCCCTCCGAGGGACTAAACTGAATAAATGGTTTTGAATTTTTGAATTTTTACATCTGACATTTCTTTACGAAGAGAAATGTGAAGATAGGCCAAGAAGAACTCTGCTTACTAGATACTACTATAGAAACCAGATATCTATAATATATATATATATACTACTTGAACTTTCATGCACAACAATGTTGGTCCTGAGCAGGAATCGAACCCAAGCGTGGTATTCCGGGTACCAACAATTGATTAGATTCCAATCACGACGTTAAAAGATCAGATATTTAAATTCGTAATACATATTGATGTCGACTATTAAGTTAAAGCACTTCTAGTAGAAGTAGCAGATTCACCGGTTTTTTTTGCCACTACACGTGGCGTTGGCAATTTTTCCTTGTAAATTTAGACAAGACAAGTTTTATAATTTTTTTTTACTATTATGGAATTTACATCTCAATATGGACGTTTTTACGTCTATTAAAGTGTTAATAGCCATTATGTAGGCCTCTATTTTTTTAAAATCAAGATGTTATTAAAAAATTGTATTTTACAGACTTGTACGTTGGAATACAGTATAATTTAAATGTGTTTATTGAATGAAAATGAGTAAGTGGGAGATACTAGATTTTTTATATCATTTAACATCAACAAAGGGTGCCGTTGAGAGCCTATTACTAAGCCTCTGCTGTCTACCTATCTGTCAGCGGACTGAATCTCATGAACCGTAATAGTGAGACAACTATTAATATTTGCTATAATAAAATTGAAAAAATTCGTACAAGAAACGTTTTTTTTAGTTATCTTAAACACTGTACGATGGTGCGGAATACTTCGTGTGCGAGTTCGACTCGTACTTAGACGCTTCACTACATAGTATAAAACAAAGTCGCTTTCTCTGTCCCTATATCCCTATGTATGCTTAAATCTTGAAAATTACGCAACGGATTTTGATGCGGTTTTTTTTAATAGATAGAGCGATTGAAGGGGAAGGTTTTTATGTATAATACATGAGACATCCCACGGGAACGCGGTTAAAACCGCGGGGGATAGCTAGTTTAGTTATAATATGTTTGGTTCTAAATTGATTTTACCAAACGTCGTTCTGAAAACTTACACTGAGAGTGTTTTAACACACAAAGTCTTTAAGGAAATATTTTTGAACATATGGTCTCACGTGCTGCTAATCCAATCGCATAGGTACTTACATATTTTATGGGAAGTTTAATCACACAAATTACTGCGCCCGTTGGGTTGGTGGTTGACCGCTACGCCAGAGGTCGTAGGACAAATATTTGTAGACATGAAAATGTCTGTTTGTTTGAGTCTTCGTGTAAATATATTTAAGTATAGTATTTAGAAAGAAAATTGTACTTATAAGTGGTGTTTCGGTTTTATCGTTTTTATACCTAGGACAAGTTCAATTTAGTTTGCGATCAGGACGCGTGTAAAGAATGTTCTTGGATACAAATTATTAATTAATAATAATAAATGTCCTGGGACATTCGTTACACACGGCCATCTGGTTCCTAAATTAAGCAGAGCGTGTACTATGGAAACCAGATAACTGATATACTATATATACAATTTTTTTCTAAATACATACTTATATAGATATTCACACCCAGGCACAGAACAAACAGACATGTTCATGCACACAATTGTTTGTCCTGGATGGGAATCGAACCCGTGACCTTCGGTTTGGCAGTCAGAGTCGCTCACCACCAAGCCAACTGGGATGTCAAAAAATACGTCTCTAAATAGATTGCCAAACAATACTTTTCAATACATTATATGTAACTGACTGTACAGTTTGGCAATGTGTACAATATACATCATTGTTTCTGTCAAACCATAGTAAGGTTAAGCTGTGGGTAATTTATTAAGTAGTTAAGGTTGTCAATAGTAAGGTAGCGATATATATTATCTGTACCTAAATCTTTGATGCCAATCATTGCCCAAATTTCCTGACACAAATTGTCGACTATAGGCTGAATTTATGCACAAATTGGTTCAACTAATTGATAGGTTGAACCAATGTAACCATGAAATCTGTAAAGATTGTGCATTAATTTTTATTATAATTTGTGCATGTAAGACTGTCAATAGTCAATAGTTGGTAAACCTAATAAATAAATAAAAAATGGTTCTCTTAAATATCTATATATATATATATATATATAGATATTTAAGAGAAAGCCTATTTTCCTTATATATATATATATATATATAAGGAAAATAGGCTTCCTGTAAAACTAATGAACATATTGGGATAGGCTACTATGTGACGCGGTATTTTACGATATTTGATGATAGTTATAGGCTATTTAATGATATCGATAAACGTGGATGAAACCGCAGGGGACAGCTAGTATATGTATTTACATAATTCTAATTTCTAAAAAGTTGTTACAAGAATAATACTTTAATAAAATTGGAGATTTTTTTTTAATTTAATTATTTTATTTATTAAGCTAAAAATGTAATTCACTAAATAAAAAAAGGATTACTACAAACCTTAGTGGTTACTAAATTCTTTTAATTATTTTTGTAATCTTAAATTATAAATAAAAATAACTGTCAAAAAAAAACTAGCAGCAAAATATACAGTACTCATTCATGGCTATTGAATGATTGGTTTGTTAATCAAATCAAGAATAATGTGTTACACATAACACAACAATTATCATAAAGCGTTTAGTTATGCATATTAAACGAAAGGCAAAACAAATGTAAGAAATAGATGGTACCAATACTTGTTTTTTTAATTAATCATCGCCCGTTATAATAGAATTAATGAGGTTTCGTTCAAATGAACCTGAATATTATCTGATTAAAATTCAATAAAAACGAAAGCTTTGAATAAGAGTAGCTATAAAAAAATGAATAAGTCATTTAGATTTTTAGGCAATGTTACATAAAATTTCGGATAGAAGGTTGGCTTAACGTGATGAAACTTAACCACATTAATGTTAGACTAGGTCAGTGATAGTTCAATGACCTAGCTCACAAAACGGGCGAAGGCGATCTAGTCTGAACAAAATTTGGACTCTGGGCCGAGGCCCGGTTTTTGACACCAACCGATCAGTAATTACAAAATGAAAGTTTCAAGCCATGAATGCACTTAGAATGGAACCTTAATTTTGCAATTATGCTCCAATGCCGATCACTGGAGCTAAAAGGATTCAGCCGCAGGCTTTGTTTATTTGCAAATGTTTATATTGATTGATTCTTCTCTTCAATGTCATATCTGATATTGAATGCTTTCAATTATATGTTAACTATGGTACGGTAGATAATCTCTTGGGAGCAGAAATATAGTCATGACGGCTTGTTGGTAAACGCATGCATCTAGCTACAATTACAAACTTACAACTTGGGGCTCTTTAAGAAAAGAGTGAATTGGCTACTAACGGGAAAGCGAGCTCCACCTTCGGCCTCATCTTCACTTACCATCAGGTGAGATTGAGGTCAATCGCAATCACGACAGAAAAAAAAATTATGAAGGCACCGATCGAAATTTTCATGTCAGTTTCAGTTCCTTACTTCTTGCGAACCGAGTAGTACGAGTTTAAACTTACGTACGAATTCTTATGACTTAGCATAGTGAGAAGACATGCATGCCCAGTATTCTAAATTAAGAGGCATGTATTCCAATCCACACCGAGAGCACATGGTCACGCCTCAATCCCCATCGTCGATAGGGTGTTTCTGCAGTATCTGGGGCGTAGATATGTAAGTCTCATGTATCCCTTAGAAAGTTCCAAGAGCTACGCCCCCCACTCGAGTCCACAAACGACATTTCACATGTTAAATGACTGAGAAAACCAATTAATATAGAGTCCTAAAGTATTCATAAATACCACATACCATACCGTGGGGTAACAATGAACTGAGTGAATTAGTAAACAAAATGCTCGTAAGCTTAATTCAACGCGCACAGTTGCAATGCCTCAATCTGTTGAGAATAATTAGCAAGTAATGTTGGTAATTACAAAATACTTGAATTTATATTAGCCCTAGATGATTAGAGTTCAGTAGTCTGATTTGTTACTGTATTTTCCAATTTTAAAGATACTTTACTTAAAGTTTTCTTTAGGGCTTGTGCTTTTATCTTATGTACCTAAACATACTACATATAGCCTGCATATTTGTCAGAAAACTACCCGTAAAGCCGAATAAAGGTTGAATGGGAACTTATAACGAATCCATTTACAAAATTTAAGAATCGTAGTAACGCTGTATAACATACTCCAAAAAAATTCAAAAATGATTTTTATGAATGAAAAATAGAAAAACTATTAATGTAGACAATTATTAGGTAAAAGAACAGATTGGGTTCGTAGGCCTTTCTGTTCAATAATCTGGTTCCCTGACATGACAGCTTACTAGGGTTGTTGGCTTTGATAATTAATTATATTTTGTAACATGTTGTATAGGTACTATTTATTTAAGCCGCATTATTACGTAGATTGTGGTAAAAAAAATTGTGACTTTGACCTAGTAAACAAGTTAACAAAACATGATTTTTAATACCTACAGTCTAGACAAGAGAAGTGGTTTATTTACTAACGGGCCTGATTTTATAGTGACCATTAACCAAAAGATAAAAACCATTAAAATATGAGGTAGGAGATATAGAGAAGTTCGAATTGAGTTTCAATAAATGGCGATTTTTTTTACTTACCATAATATGATATGGGGTAGGTACCTTCTTGAGATTTTTTACGAACTGGTTTGGAAATAACTACCTATATTAGGGACCTTAGCATTTCGACATTCATAGAATATACGTACAATATCTCTATTAATTCTTCGAATACATGGAGTAACTTGAGATATGGATTTCAAAGGGATTATGCTACAAAGGCCAATCCAGTAGACATTAAACATTTGCCTACATCTGACAGCGTAAGTGGTTGTTCGTGTATACCTACTGTATGAAACATGAAAAATTACAAGTGTTCAATTCGATATTGATAGGTATCACACAATTATGCTACTGCGGTTTTCTTACCGTTTATTACGTTTTGTTTCTAAAATTATGTATAACCTGCTTTGTTCGGTTTGACTCATTTATCAAGTATCGTGTTGTTTATTGACTACGAGTAAGTGCAGTTTGTAATGTTATTTAAGTAGTACTGAAGATACTGGGGCTCGATTCTGTAAAGAAAATTACACTTACTCGAGGATGTCTCTCCGAGGCCTCCGTGAAGCGGCTCGCCGACGAAGTTTGTATTAGCTGAATAATGGGGATGTTCTCCTTTCTTAAAAAAATACATGAACTTTTAAATCCAGTATTTAGAAACGTAATTCGTTATGCTGACTTCGTGGCATCTCGTAGTAGTTCCTTATATAACGGAAGATAATATTTTTGGAAATAAGAGGGTAAAATCGAGATTACATTTTTTTTAGATTTCTGGCTCTTTTTATATAGAATGAGTAAGAGATGAAGAGTATACCTAGCGTTGCTTAATACAAAAATTCTGGAATACATGAATTTGTGTATTTGGAAATTCAAATAATAAGGTGATGAAATAGGGAGTAAAAGTTTGTATGAAAGTTGCGTTAGTTTTGAAGTGAGTTGATGGGGGTTTGAACAGAATACTTTAATCCATGCTCCTACTTGCTTAATACTTGGTATACATAATCTTTGATGCAAATAATGAAAATGTATTCCTGTGGTGAAAGTAACATCGTTTTTTTTATTCGATTAGGATTTGTTATATCCTGTTTTCATTTTTCTTGGAGGACAGCGCAAAAAAGGACAAATAGGGTTATTTTGATCTGAGACCAGGAGGCAATATTAGTTGTGAACAAGTGTCCTTCTAAAAAGAGCATGGCCGATTTAGTGCTGTTGTCGCTTCCTCCAATCTCTTCTGTTTTTATCAGCTTCCTGCATACGACACGACATTTCATTTGGCATAAAATAGTATATGTATTTTATCCTTGTTCTTCCTCCTTCCTTCTATCCTCCAGTCTATTTTTTTTATAAGTTACAAATGGATCGTTTAAGTGTTTCAAACATCCTTTTGTTCTCTATCATGGTTCGTTTTTTTTTTCTTCTAGTTGATGCTACACCATTCTGATCTTCTTCTTCCTCTTCCAACACCCCAATTCAAGCGCCTCTATTATAACCCTGTACCATAGCGTCATTGTTCATGTCTCATACTCATATAGTACTTTGGTCCAAACGTATGCTTAAAACAAATCTTTTTAAACATGTTTTGGTATTTTTGCTCTGTTTAAATAAAGAACCTGGATGACCGAGCTTTGCTCGGGGTTTCTTTACTAATTTAACTACTACCGTATTATGAAAACACTGATAAACGACATTTTCTAAAAATGAATCCTAGCTAGATCGATTTAACGCCCCCGAAACCCCCTGCATACTAAATTTCATGATAATCGTTGGAGCCGTTTCCGAGTTCCTAATTAACAAGAATTGCTCGTTTAAAGGCATTCGATAGATAGATAATTATAATAACTAAAAACAAATAACTTCAATGTAAAAATTTTGCAATGATATAAAAATACACACTTACGTTACAAGTTTAAAGCTTCATTGCCAAGAAATGTCAACGCTAATAAGAACTACCACTTAACTAAAAATAAGTGGGGCATTTAATACTCCAATTGTGAAGGTGAATGAATCTAATACAAAATTCATATTGCTTAATTCATCTGGAGTGACTCGAGACACAAATCCAACTTTCATGGTCTAGATTTTTATAAAGTATTTCTTAAGTAGTGATTTTTAATCAGCTTTTTAAAATATTAACCACAAATTAAGGAATATTACAAAATAATAGGTACCTATCGTAACTAGACAGGCCAGTTGATTCGATTTCCACCCAGGACTAACATTTGTGTGCATGAACATGTCTGTTTGTTCTGTGTCTGGGTGTAAATATTTATATAAGTATGTATTTAGAAAAAAAAGTAGTATATCAGTTATCTGGTTTCCATAGCTCTGCTTGGTTTGGGATCAGATGGCCGCGTGTAAAGAATGTCCCAGGATATTTATTTATTAATATCTTTATTAGTAGATATTCATATCTATATCAATATTACTATACATAAATTAAATTTAATTAAATTTTATGGCAAATATTCGTTTTATTACTAACTGACTGAATTCTACTGTTTAACATTTTTTGTCTGTCTATACCTATGTCCTTTTAAAACTCAAAAATTATTTGACTAGATGAAAATTGAACTGTAGTCAGAACATGTGATACGCAAATGTTAGGCTAAGTCTAATATCGATAAAAGCGGGTCAAACCGCGGGGGGCAGCTGGTCATACATAATTGTGTATATTGTGGGAAGTAATTCAAGTTTTCCTTTATTAATTATCACTTGCTATTAATATCTCTCAGACATAACAGTTATATCTTGTATTAGATATGCTGCTCATTTAGAACCACTGATTGATTTAACATTGATATATTCGTCCCAGCTTTGATCGAAAGGTAATTACCGTCCCACGACTCATTTCTGGTTGTGATGACATTTACTAGGTATTATAGTCAACGATATGAACTTAACACAATAGTGCTCTATTGCATGATATCCTTCTTGAACTACCTTTGGTGGCAACTTTTATTTAAGTTGTTACTAAGAAGCCTTAATAATATTTTTGATATAACAGCGACCTGGGCGAGCTAGCCTACTTCTAGCTTTTTATTTTTAACTATGTATATACATTTTATGTTATTACTTTTAGTTTTAATATTATGCCAAATAAATGTAAATTTAAAGAAACCAGATAACTGATAAATAATTTAACTTGACGTAAATATAAAACTATCATGTATGTAAAATTTTTAATGAATACTATACTAAAAAGACAAAAAATATATTAATATCCAAATTAAATAAAGATAAATGTCATATGAACGATCTGCCCCCTTATTCAGCTAATACAAACCTCGTAAACGAGCCGCTTCACGGAGGCCTTGGAGAGCTTACCTCTCACGTGATTAGTAGTATTAGCGTAGTATGCGACAGAGACAGAGCATAAAGGCCGTGACGAAACATCCTCGAGTTAGTGTTATTTTCCTTACAGAATCGAAGCCCAGCTTTACGCCACTGCTTAAAGACTGAAGAAACACACGACCAGAAAGGACACTATTATGAAAGTCGTATTAAAGGTTAGGTGTGATAGTTTCGCCTACCTATTTACCCCAGCTACTTAATAATACTTTATAAAACATATTCTTCGTCAGTTTAAACAAAATGCCTGTTATTTTTTTTTATTCAAGTGTAATCTATGACCTTTAATGCCTATAACATTTGTGAGCAAAACACGATAACAATGTTGGCGTTTCATTTAAGACTATAATTATTTATTAATGAATCATTACTCAATTTTGAACAATGTGTTATTTGTTATGTTTTTCAGTGTAACTGTGACTTAAATTGATGCCAAAGTAGAGCAATTACATAATTATACCATTTAAGATACGATTGCAACGTTTCTAAACGATTGTAATTCGTATAAGTGATTGACTTTTGACAAGGTTTTTTACGATCAAGGGTGAATTTTTGACACGTGACGTTATAATTAATAAAAACTCCTTGAAACCCAATGAGTAATTGTTCATTGTTTTGTTTAAATGTTCAGATTATTATCTACACTAATAATATAAAGAGGTAAAGGTTGGAAATTTAGATTGGTAGAAAACTTCGTAACTTGTTATCTGGTTTTTTGGTTAGAACGGACCTCTTGGGTAGACACATGCTTTTTCCATTTTATTAAAATGGGATTTTCGTATTCATCAATTTTAAACCGTAAGTGAACAAAAAACTGCCAACGAAAACGTTTCTTACCAACTCTGTCATAACGGTCAGAGATATATCAACGCTTTTTTTATAGAAATGTTGTAGAGCTTAAACTTGTACTAATTATATTTGCGACGACATATCTCTATGGTTCTGTAGTCTATGGTTTAATTCATAAATTGAAAAAAAAAAATAAACTTAAATATAATATTAAAATTATTTTATTAAAAAATTATATTCTAATCGTCACTATATTTATATTACCATAAAAGTAGGCAATGTAACATTTTCTAATTGTCATATATTCATATCACACTTATCATTATTATTTACTTATCGTCAGGAAAATTTTATACAGATAAAAAAATTTCTTTACACAACAATATTTGGACGAGTAGTTTGGGTTTTACGATCGTGTTGTTGCAAGAAATAAATAAAATACGCATCTGAAATAAGTTGTTGCGTAGTACGGCCCTGGCAGGGCACAGAATGTGTGATGGGAAGAAGTGGGGATGGGGCATTTAATTTCAAAACCAAAAACGCAATATTTTGGAAATCAATGACGTGGGTTACATTTTTTAAATATATTTTAGAATAGAAAAGAAATTTTGTTTATTTATGTAGGCCTTCACAGGCTCTTATAACGATTTATAAGATGCATGATAAGAGTTTTTTTTTAAATATTACAATGATATTAAAAAATTATAAATTCACAATAAAAATACTTAAATGGGTAGCTTGTCAGGCGAGCAATTCATTGCCAAAGATTATTATCTTCTAAATAATCAGATATACTATAAAATCCCTTTTGATATAAAGTGTTCTTTACCACCTTTTAAAATTTATGCACGGGTAATTCTTGTATGTCTTTAGGTAGTTTATTAAAGAAACTTATATATTGCCATTTAAAAAGATTTTTTACTTCACTGAGACGAGTTACAGTTACATTACTCCGCAAATGCGTTGAATTTTGGGTCCTCCATTCACGTAGCAACAGATCGATTTGATTTTATACATCTCGATATATTTTACGGGATGGAGAATAACATAGACTTAGACAGCAACATGAGTGGAACTGCGGAGGATCGCTAGATAAGTTCTATATTAATATATCTATATATTTTGAGTTATAAATTATATGTATAGCTTCAGTAAGTTTAAATTTGACCTTCATAAGTGCCTTCTGAGGGCCTAAACTGAATAAATGGTTTTGGATTTGGAATTTTTTAATAAGTCTGGATGAACACATTTACGTAGTGATGTATCGTTAGGTTCATCTAATACTAATATTATAAAGGTAGATTCCGAGTTTGTGAGTTTATTAGTATGCGAGGGTAATTTTCGGTACCACGGCACCTATTTCCAAATTCTTACATCATTTGAAAAAATCTTTTTTCGGTTGGCTCTGTTTATTTCCTGATTTACACATTGATAAATTTGATACACACATTGATACACACATTGACACACTTGATACATTGGGAACGCGGGTGTTTTACCAGTTTTGGGAATTGAGTAGTAATTTAACATAAGAGCTTTAAATTTAAAATATTCAATGTGTTCATCGAAATATTAAATGTGGTAAAATATTAAATTGATTTAGTGAAAAAACAAGCTGATCGTACACCAATTATATTTTCCTTAATTAATGTTTTTTAGCACTTTAAATGATTTTACGACGTGAGCACATTACGTACGTATCTTTGATGAACACATAATATTTTACAATATTATGCGCAACTTTATTCACTGTATTGTGAAATATTTTTTTAAAACTATTTAGAACAGTGTTTGCGTAATGCAATAAATGGAACTCTGAATAAGAACCGATATTAAAAAAAAATATTCCAATACACTAAATCATTTTTTTTAGGAACAGCTTATGTGGTTTTTGCTTTTACATACCTACTGAAGATCATGTATATAAAATATTCTGTGCTATTTATACTATTTAGAATCGCCTTACATTTTACGTAGTCTTTTAAGTCTGTAACAGATCGTGTCTGATTCAATTCTCCTTATATATAAAAATTTAAAATAAAGTTCAAAGATAATAAAACTAATTCTTGGACGTACTGGCCAGATGGGCGGTATCTAAAAAAAAATGTCTTAACATTGGAATAGCGTATTTGTGGCGTATCGATTGACTGAGAAATATATTTAATCTGAATGAAATCAACGTTTGGTTAAATAATAATATTATAAGAATTTAAGGTTATAAGTAAATTCATTATTTTAGTTTGTATTATAATTCAAATAATATCATTTGTAATCTTTATAACGTTTGGTTATTATTATATTCAATAAATAAATAAAATACTTTCTTTTATAAACTTCTATTCTGAAATTAATGATTTTAGTTTGTCTTGTAATATTTTTTATTTTTTTTTTAATCCGGTTCACATTTTAAGTTACACAGTCAAAACACATGTAGGTATTCCCAACTGCGAATAACAATTGTTAGTAGGGTCAAAGAATTTCGCTACAAATTAGTATTCTACAACAGTGTCCATCAACATTCTCTCCCAAAAGTTTAAACTATTTCTGTCTCATTCAACCTATCCATAAAGATATTGCTATCTCTTTCAGAGATTGGAACTGTTAGAATTAGTAATGGATGAACAATGAATTTAACATTACGCATCGTGGGCGGTGCGGAGTTTCAAAGATGAATGAGCGGCTTAAAAAAGAGTAAATCTCTGATAGTTGAATTTGAAATGCTAATAACTTAGTTAAGAGGTAATAAAAAATCTTGTTTATATTCTCACAAATATCGTTATTTAATGAGATTTATTCAACACTGACTTGTGTTTAAACAGATAAAAAACAGGATAGAACTTCTTTGCTAGGTCTCAATAAAGAGTTACAGGTTATATAGTAATTTTTTTATGAAGAAATCCAGCAAGAAAAGGTCCTTACAGATTTCTATGTGAACCTCTCATATCAAATTAATAAACTTAGATAACATAGCACGAAAAATTATTCAAAAAACCCAAACCATATTATGTTTATTAATATAAGCATTTAGGGTAAGAAGCTAACGACTATGTTTGGGTAGGTCATGTCCCATAGAACTGACCACTGTTGTAACAGTAGAAGTGAGCGTAACAACGAAGCCCCCCTCTAGTTGGTCAGATATCAAAGAGTGGTGGAAGTTTGCTAAAAGAAAAAATAAGAATGACACAGTCACAACCAAATGCTGTCATACGTAGATCTACATAAACATTTTATTAAAAAACAAAATAATTTAATGATAAGCTTATTCAGGTTTTAATATAAAAATAATTAATTATTTTTTCTATAGCCTTGAAAAAGGCCTTCTAAATACCGAATTAGTGACCACACATCCGCTTGGTACTGACAAGTTTTGTAGGTAATATATATGTCATGTGTATATTTGATTATTTTCAATTTTGATCGACTACCATATTGGTAATCAGGGGTATTGCAAATGTCCATGCCGTGACAACTTTCCAACATGACTGTCAAACTTTTGACATTGAAAAAGAGTTTTTTAGCAGTTAAATATTTACTTATTTAGCACTAAATCGATTTTGTTTACGGAGCTTCTAGATTCTACTTCGCATAGCAACAAATTATTATTTTCCTCAAGTGGAAGTTTTATAACTCAATCATAGATATCATAGCCGTTGAACGGATTTGGATTTAATTGGGCACATTTATAAATTGCTCGCCGCGGTTTCCCTCACGTCAGAATTTATATCAATTGGCCATACCATAGACTACGTGTGTGCCATTTCAGCAAAATCAGTTTAGCCGTTTCGACGTAATATCGTAAAAATAATTATCCTGGGACATTCTTTACACACGGCCATCTGATCTCAAACTTATCAGAGCGTGTTCTATGGAAAAATTCAAAATTCAAAACCATTTATTCAGTTTAGGCCCTCGGAAGGCACTTACGAAGGTCAAATTTAAAGTTACTGAAGCTACAACCAGATAACTGAGACACTATTCATATGTTTTTGTTTCATTTATTATAATTAGTTAGGATACAAACATTTTTGAGAAACATAGGTAATTTTCATCCCGAAAAAACATACTCCAATAAAAGATAAATTTCTTGACTCTTTCAAAATATAATTAAATATAATAATGTAAATAAATACTGTATTGATTTGCTTTGTTGATAATGAGATAAGCAACGATAATTTTTAATTTTATCATAGATCTCAGATTTAAAGATATATCAAATAAGACATACTGACATGCGTATTGAGCGTATGATTGGTAAAACCTATTTCCTAACAAACGAGCACACTGGCAGTATAACATATTGAACTAAGCAAAATTTTGGAACGCAAACTTTTTAAACTGTCGTGTTTAATAGCTATTTAAGTAGGTAATCGATGTTATGCCCGACGTAGTCGATTTTATTGATCAATCAATGTTACGTATACATCCAAACATCAATTTGTACTTTAAATTATTACACCTGTTTGTTTAACGAGGCGGTTGATTTCAACCGGTTCTATGACGATGAGCAGTTATGATAACATTGAAACCTTTATACTAACGTTGTCATTTATGAATAACTAGCTGTGCCCTGCGGTTTCTCGCCCGAGTGATGTTATATTTTCCCGTTATAAAAAATAGCCTAAGATCTGTTTCTCCGTACATCAACAGCTATCAGCTAGTGAAATTCCCCTAATAATTTATACCGTCGTTTTGGGGTTCATAGGGACACACTTGTTAACATAATGCGGGTTATGAAAATAATAGCGGATCGAAAGAAGAAATGTCATTGATGAAAAAAAAAAAAAAAAAAAGAGTTCTGTTGATCGGATCGCTTTTAATTGTTTTAATTTTATAGAAATTGGTTCAGCCATTTCGGAGTTTGAAGGGAACATACATATACATCGACTTTTATAAATATAGATAGATATCTGGATTATTTTATTGAGAAGAATAATTTAATTAAAACTAAGTAAGTCTTTATTTGACTGGTAATATTTTGTAAAACAGTGGTCTATGGATTAACTTGATTACAATTTAGAAGGTTTTGATTCCATCTCGGATGACAGCCCTCAGCGGTCGCAGAATTGTCCACGTGAGTATAACCACGGCGGTCACCTTCATTTCGATAAAAAAAAATATATATTATATATTACCAAATAAACTAAATTTAAACAAATTTAACTTAATACGTGGTATTACAGAAAACGCAAAAACATATTCTTGAAAAGTGAATTTAATTAAAAAAAAATTACTATGAATTTCTTTGCAATTAAGTAGATAAGTTTATAAACCTTCAATGAATTAAAATTACCGCTTCAAACCAGAACACGTACAATGATAAACATATTTCTAGTCAATCAATCAATTAGATATTACAATGAATCGTGTTGCATATCGTTAGGTAACTAAACACGGGCGTGGTCATGATAACATTACTAGTTTTATAAGATGCCCCAGTAACTCGGGCATAACTTTGATAAAAAGAAAGTAGGCCTGTTATTTGCTAGTTTAACGGCTTTAGTTATTCGCATATTAAATTCTATAAATATGGTTATTAAAAATATAATATATACAGTATTTGTAAGATGTAGGTTTAAACGTAGGTGTGATTTGTAATCAATTCCATGACAGATTGAAATATCTGAGGTCAAGTTAGGCATAAAAATGTATTAGTAATTTGGAATATGTTTTTCTAATACTACTGATATTTTGAGATTATTGAGCGACTTTGATGATACAGAATAATAGGGAACTGTCCTGTAATAAAGATAAATGATCAAACACTAACCAGTGTATTGAACATCCAAAAATATACGAAAACATCAAATATGATCAAAATTAAATCATTTATGTGATTTTAAGTACCGATATAAACACAAAGAGTATGTTATTTGATGCTGTACAATTATGACGTCACAACTTGCTATTTCATAAGAAACTCCATACATTCGATCCTTTTGACATTTCATAAAGAATTGCTGATTTGATATGTCAGGACACATCCCTATTGTGTAAATTAATCAGTTGATCAGTTAAATATATGAAATTATTGTAAAGACAATTATGATCCTCGAGCAATAAACGCACTATAAATACACAAGAAGTATCAAAGTATTAAGATTCTAAATAGAGTATTTATTTTCTGGATTGAGCCGACTACCCCAAAATCGGATAGAAGGTAGTAGAATTCTTTGACTATGGATGAAAATTTTCAAACAGTTAAGCTACAGGGATACAATGACACAATACGGATACAATACGCTTTATTGGTTAATAAATAAATATCCCGGCCATCTGATCCCAAACTAAGCAGAGCTTGTTCTATGAAAGCCAGGTAACTGATATACTACATATTCAACTTTTTTATCTTTCAAAATAAATACATGTATTTACACCCACTCATTTAACTATATAAAACGTATTAATTAATCTTACACCCATATTCTAAGACGTTTCCTCAGACGTCACTCGACTCCAACTCGACTGAGGATACCTTAAGCATTTTCTCGAGGAATTCTCGAAATTAGTATTCTAAGTCATAACTTGAGCAAAACTCGAGCAATCCCGACTGATGTCGAATCGAAGTGTAGTCAAGGTAACATGTCATTAGTAACGTCATTCAATTATAGATAAAATATTAATCAAATAAAATTATGAGCTTCAGTAACTGTTTATATGCAATAAACTTCCTTAAGGTTGGTCGCGACGTACCTTGAAGTTGACAATTATTTCCTCACCTCGAGTAAGAGAAAGCGTCGAGTGGAGGAGATTTTTGTAACTATGAATACTAAATATCTTGGAGTGACGTTGAGTGGAGTCGAGGAATTTTCGAGGAAACGTCTTAGAATATGGGTGTTAATGTATAATGAGTCTCGGATTAAATGGTTATACAAAGAAATCTCTGGATAAGTATTCGTAATATGGCAATGAAAGGTCTTTCTTGCAAATACCGAACCTGTTACTGATCGTAACTATACGAATGAAAAAGGCGCTGGATTGAAGCCACAGTTTATTTTAAATCGTTTTACAAAGAAGTGTGAAAACCAGAGAACTTTTCTATTGCCACTGACTGTCAGTACTTTTAGAATTTAGAAGACAAAATAAAATCCTAAAAGGTGATTCAAAAAGGTGATCCAAAAAGGTGATCCAAATAGTTGAGCTAAAGAGGTGATCCAAAAATGTGCTCCAAAAAGGTGATCCAAAAAGGTGATGTAAATAAGTTCGGTTTGTAACAGAACCGTTGGTCCCATTATTTGTGTGAAAATCTCAATAGCCAAGGTAATTGGTATGTCTTGTATCTAATATGAAGCAATTACATACATAATGCATGTATACGCGGTAGGTTCATGTGTAGTAGGAAATGGTGGTAGTGGTGGTTTCAAATGAAATTGGAATTGGTCTAATGGTAATCCAGCTTGGATTACAGAAAACGATTAAAGTCAATTCACGCGGAAGTTAACAATTTTTGAATCTAAAGTGTGGATCAGAGCCTGATTACGAATGCGGTACCTAATGTTGGTCCAAATATTGGGGCCAAGTTTATTTCCTAATACTTTTCTTGTTTACCTTTGTAATTAAGTTAATGCCATCGATATATTTGGCCCTTAGGCGAGGCCTCTGTACGCTGGTAAGATTGAGTAATGAGTATACCTACATAATATTATATATGTATATAAATAATATATATAAATGTATATTGTATACCCAGTGCCAGATTAAGCAAGCGCGGGGCCCGTAGCAAATTCTGTCGAGGGGCCTTTGGTCTCCTATGGGTTCATGAGTATAAAGTGGTAAAAAACCAATCGTAGGTAGGATAGACACGCGGGGCCCCCTTTGCGTGGGGTCCGTAGCAATTGCTACTCTTGCTACGTGGTTGATCCGGCACTGTATATATATAGTATACACTGTATACCTATATATTTCTAACCTGATTATTTATTTAACGAATAATATATGCTCTGTTAGCGCAAAATATTATTAAATATTATATATAATATAATCTTTATATAAAATTCTCGTGTCACAATGTTAGTTACCATACTCCTCCGAAACGGCTTGAGAGATTTTTATGAAATTTTATATGTTTATTCAGTAGGTCTGAGAATCGGCTACTATCTATTTTTCATACCCCTAAGTGATAAGGATTGACCACCCATAAAATTTATTTTTATTGGACAAAAATTTTTTTTTTTTATAATGACATTAAAATACATACTACCGAAAACTATCACCCTTCTATCACCAACCCGCGATTTTAATATTATTCTGTTTCATTCACAGATCCGCAAGCAACCTGGGTCAGCTAGTTATTATATAATATTTTATTATTTACGCTATTCGAAGTGGTGAAGTATTGTGGGAAGGACGGGCCAGATCGCTAGAGAGCCACCAAGCCATCAGGGTCTCTACCCTGACTTATGAAACACACCGTGTTTACACCGTATCGTCTGATTTAGGAATAACGTAAATAAAAATATTATATTTCATTATTAATGTCAAAATATTGATTTTGTAGGGTACCCATGTAAAACAATATACATAAGTCTTATAAAGCTAGTCAATTTGTCTAAGGAACAAAATAAATCAATTAAACAATTCTGAAAGATAAAACTAAAAAAAAAAACGATATTTTTACCGATATACCTGAAGCTTCACCACGCTCCAAGGTTTTATCACCAATAAATGCTAAATTAATATTAAAAACCAATGTATCGCAATGCAATTAATTATTTAAGTTTAGGCATTACACTTACGATTTATTCAAAAGTTTGAGAAATAAGTTCAACTTTAATATTTTTCACTTATAAATTATTATTTGTAATAGTTTTGCAGGAAATCGTAATAATGCATCCCATTTACCGATGCGTAGATTTTGGTAAAGTTACAACTTTGCTTATGGCCGGCAACCCTACTGATCCAACTTATAATTCGAAAAAATATTGTTACGCAACGGCACGCTCACATTAACTTAAATAAACTTTTACAAGATGAGCAATTATATAACATTCTGTGACCGTGTGTGTTGTTGGAGCATATTTTTTGAGATATAAGCTTGACCATCAGATACTCATTTTTAAATAAGATAACTATGGAGCTATGAACGCAGCAATTGATTTGATAAAACCGTATCTTAGGGAGAGAACTTGATGTCAATGCGGCTAAATACAAATCATCTGGGGCTCGATCCTGTAAGGAAACGACACTAACTCGAGGATGTTTCGTCGCGGCCTCCGTACTCTGTCTCTTTCGTTAACTACGCTAATACTACTAAGCACGTGAGAGATATGCTCTTCGAGGCCTCCTTGAGCGCTGGTTCTTCCGTTCATATTGGGATGCCACAGGGGTCTATTCTTGGGCTTTGTCTGTTTTTAATATATATAAATGAGCTCCCTTTTATCCTTGAATAGCCTGTCGATACCTCACAATTTTTTGGTGTTGGCAGACTGAAATATTATGACGATGTAAACGAAGCATTTTATTAGTTTACCATCGAAAATCTTGTTTGTAATGCAAGAATTTCTTAATGTATTAAATTTGTATAAAACTAGGACGTAGTTTAATGTTAGATAATAAAGCTCCTGGTCTTGTTGTGTCAACAGTTTACACAGGAATAACTTTCGATTCAGAACTAAAATCATAACATGCCAGGTAACTCAGTTTAGATGTTGGAAAAATCTGACTGATATGTTGATGTGATATTGTAGATACAGTTAGATCACCCCTTAATCAGCTAATATAAACTTCGTCGGCGAGCCGCTTCACGGAAGCCTCGGAGAGCTTATCTCTCACGTGATTAGTAGTATTAGCGAAATAGACAGAGCACGGAGGCCGCGACGAAATATCCTCGATTTAGTGTCATTTTCCTTACAAAATCGAGCCCCAGTTTATTTTAACTACTTTCATAGTGTTATGTCCTATGGCATTTGGCTTCGAGGCAAAGATGCCGATATATAATAGAAACAATTTTTATTTTACGGTAAAGAGCAGTAACGACCTATTTTATAATTTTATTTTCGAGCTTCCTTCAGCAAAAAGTTAAAAAATTAAAGTCCTTTTGAAAGGCGTGAGTGGGGATACAGATACAACATGTAGAGGCCCCTTGAAGATACCTTAATGTGTTGGGATGTATTATACACCTAGAAATGTGTAGACTAGTAATACCTGCACTACATATATAAGAAATACAATTAATGACAGCATCCTTAAAAATCTATACTAGTAATAACTGCCCGGACAGACGTCGTTCTGTCGAAATAAGTCCATACAAAAATGCAGGAATTCCCGCAGTTCCTAGCAGCACCACTTACCGGGTCCAATTGTGAATCTAAACCATCCAGGGCGCCACCCAAACGCATACAAAAAAATTCATTCAAATCGGTCCAGCCGTTTAAGAGGAGTTTACTGTCAACACACGTACAGAATATTATATATAATAATGATTATAAAGAGGAAAGATTTGTATGTTTGATACTCTTTCATCCAAAAACTACTAAACAGATATGGATGAAACTTGGCACATAGATAGAGCATATCCTGGAATAGCAAATAGACTACTTTTTATCCCGGGAAACTGTTATATCCCGCGGGAACGCGGGTAAAGCCGCGGGGGACAGCTATAATTAGTAAAGAAATAATTGGCATATAATAACATTAACAGTAAGTAATAACAGTAACGTTTATCCGCTTGCCTATGTTGCTCTTCATTGAATTGTTTTATCCAGCACTTAGCTTTCCTTACTTGATCAAAATTATGATAGTAATTATAAAATATATTTTTTATTTTTAGCAGAGTCGGCTTCAACGAGATTCTAGTGATATTTCTCTTAAATAAAACTCTCATCAGTTAACCGCCAATTAAAAATATGTATTTTGGTATAAACAATTTGTTTGTTTACATTAATATTTAGAGGTTAGCAATAAAATTTCATTTGCAATTAAGATATGGTATATACGCGATTGTTGGCAGATAAAAACAGTAATCGGTCGAGAATCAACGGTCTTCCGTTGATCATTCGGATAACTATTTTTACAGTTTTATTGTTCTGTGGGCTTAAATCTCAGTTTAATATGCTCAGCAGCATTCGGAGCATCCAATTATCAATATCGTAAATCATGTTCGGAAAGTATACCGTGTTGGTAAAAAATAAATAAATTAAAATATTTAAAAATATATTTTCTTTTGTGGTATCACGTGATGACATTTATGAATAGTAGTTGTAGCTTCAATAGTAATGACCTTAATAAGTGCCGTTTGTGGGCCTAAACTGAATACATAAATGGTTTTAAAAATAATAAAATTATTTTATTCAGAATTATTATTATTTTGAATTTTTAAATTACATTTGTTAAAGGCATGAATTTGTCAGGGATACATGATTATTAATCCTCTTGGAATTTTAAAGTTTTTGTCTTAACCTATTCTTGTTAGTCCAGCGAAATAATTAAATTTGTATGTGCTATTTTTGTATTTTTTACTTTCACTATTGAATTAAGGTAAGGGGATGTAGGGGTTAGCTGTTCATATTTGCAGCATCTTTATGTATTTCTTCTTTTTTGTTTCGATAATGATATGGTTCTTACGAAAATTTTATAATTAGATGATTAATCTATACGACTGCTATATGATAGATAAAAAACCAAATGTCATATTTTTAATTCAGAAAAAAATCTGGGATTAAAAAACTAGTTGCTAATTATGTTTAAAATGTTAATTTCAACGAGCTTGTGGAAATAATAGCGTTAAGTTATGATATATTTTTTCTTAGAAATTCCGCCATTCATCATAAATAACTATGATCCAACCATAGTGATATGTGATGAATGGCTGGTTTTATTTTATGAATAATTTAGCTTTTTTTGTTTGCATGATTCTGGCCGTTATACAAAAGCGTTGTTTTAATTAAATATAAATATGAAAAAATTATATAGAGGCTCAATTTGTTTTTTTTTATTAAAGATCAACAATTAAAAATTATGTTTTTATATATTCAAAAGCGACGTTAAAGATCCTTTATTAAAAGTTACGTGTTGTTTTATTTTTAACGTGCCTACTGATTTAATTGTGCATTCATTCATGAAAACCGGAGGAATAAAATTATGTTTGAATTGATTGTTTCATAATTTCGTTAACTGCCAGTGATTAGAGCAATACATTTACATGCGCCCCTCCTTTAAATATCCCACAATTAGTTTTGACGGCGGAAACTAGTACGTTATGAGTTCCTTCCTTATTTGTGTTATTGAACAGTTAATATGCTGTTTGCTTCAGTTTCTGTTGTGAATAATTAACTAAAATAGGGCTCTGGCTGTGATATACTTACCATTGTGTAATTTCTTGTTTTGAAAAGAGTAATTTCTGATTTATTTCCAGTACTTCTAGGTAAAAGCAACCTTCTGCACCGGGGTTAGAGTCTGGCTTTTCATATGTGAGAAGGGCTATTTGATTAAGCATATTTAATTTAATTTGATTACAACTTTACTCCTTAATACATGAATTTAATTATTTTCTTTTCTTTTTTTTGTATTATTACTGTTTTTTTATGTGTAGGTACCACCGTAGTAACTGTTTTTTTGTCATGGTATGCATTTCTAATTTATTTCCAGCACTTCTAGGTAAAAGTAACCTTCTGCACCCGGGTTAGAGTCTGGCTTTTCATATGTGAGAAGGGCTATTTGATTAAGCATATTTAATTTAATTTGATTACAACTTTACTCCTTAATACATGAATTTAATTATTTTCTTTTCTTTTTTATTGTATTATTAATGTTTTTTTATGTGTAGGTACCACCGTAGTAACTGTTTTTTGTCATGGTATGCATAACTGTGGATAATGGTGCTGGTTGCACACGTATACAAAACTGTGTTGTAAAACATTTATTGTATCATTGTGTGCAATTGTTTGTTGTCCTCAATAAAGAAAAATAAAAAAAAAATGGTGTCGTGGGACACCAGATAGGAACGATGTTCCTTATTATAAATAATATGAAAAAGTATCATTTTTGTGATTATTTAAATGAAACATGGCTGCGGTGACCGTTTACCATCAGACGGACAGTCAACTTGTTTGCCACCTTAGTAGTAACAAAAGAAACAAATATTTTCGGTTCCGTAGTCACGTGGCAAGTTAATTTACCCTAACATATTCGACTTATTCCTTTTCTTATAATAATTACTAATTATACTAATTTAAAAATGGAACAGAATTTTATGTTGTTTGTAGCCTTTAAATAAATTATGAAAAAAACAAACCCAATAATAAACCATATCATTTAAATTTCGAACGTAACTATATGAATAATATATGTGATAAGGAACTTCGTTCCAAAAATAATAAATAAGTCCTACAGTTAATATAATCCCAGTTTATTACCAGGACACTACTCTTACACAGCCCTAAAATATATTCGTTTTTACGTAGATCACTATCACAAATACCACCTTATAAATTTTTCAGTTTTTACCAACAACGAGTGGTCCTTGCAAATAAGATGATATTGATGTATAATAGACGTGACATTCTTATTCTGTTTTACCATCTACAGATTGTTGGCATTGTCTCAGCTTACAATTCGCATATAAAGAAGTAAATTATTCTAGAAAATACTTATATGGTAGGGAGTGACGTGAACAAAATGGTGTGATGTATGAATGACAATAAAATAATTCACAGAAACACCCGACACTGGACAATGCTATATGGATAGTTCACTGGATATAAATTCAATGAGTATTTTGTCTTGTCGACCAATATTAAAAGTACGAGTTTATATGGTTGTTTGTTATTCGAAGATGTCACAGTGACTGAACATACAAATTTTTACATGCATGCCTCATCGATCAAGTAATACTCAAAAAAAAATACGTGAGTTAATGCGTAAAAATTATGACATTAGGTGCTTGCTGAGCCAAATCGTTTATGGAGGATTATTTTTTTATACCAAATACGGCCTATTTGGCAATACTTACTTGCTCCTATCATTTGACGATGTTTGTCTGTAGATTGCGGGGAATGGTAAAACTGATAATATTTTATTTTCTCGGATAATTTTCGCACCCTCAGGACGTAACGATAGGGGCTTAACTCAAAAAATCACTTATCCCGGTATTAAAGAGGCTGAAGGATCGGTATGCTTATTCTATTATTGAATTGACTATGTTTTACTATTCATCGGATCGAGCGTACTTTGTTTAGTCTCTCTATGATCGTAATTCCATTTCGCAAAATTTTGAGTTAAGCCCTTATCGTACTGAGGGTGCGATTTGTTTGCTATTTATGAATTATCAGTTGTTCGAATTTGTTAAATGGATATCAGTGTTTGAATATAAAGAAAGTGTTGCGAACGCGCCTAAGTGATAAGATTTTATAAAACCAGAAATGTATTATTGGATTCCAATGTAAATAATTAAAGACATTACTAGCTACTAACTATTTATATAAAAACAATTAGAGAACTTTAACTGAGTGTTTTAATAGTTTCTCAAGCCCAGCCATCCAAGCTAACACAGGAATTTTGAGAAACACATAAATGGAACTTATATATGATGTACATTTTTGTTGCGATAAAATTGATCGCTCGGGAAAGCGGGCGGAAACTGGTTTCGAATTATGCATAGTTAATTAAAATAGAATAATAAAATAAAAAATAAATATACTTTAATTTAGTTAATTGGTTCGTAATGATTTACCGAATCCGTAAGGAAATTTTTCAATTAATTATAATATTATGATGCAAAAATGGTTTAATTCGTAATAGAACAAAGCGGACGAGAATTTACCGATTGCAGTGCAAAGCTGGTTGATAAACTGATTACGTACCTACAGCATGCAAACCTATGAGAATTCAATGCTTTTTCATACTAACCTGCTGTATTCTTTGAAAGGAAGTCTTGAGAGCTCGACTTCTCTACGATGACGCCGCGTAAGCTTGATTAACTTCTTAATATATTTAACAAATGTATTAAGTTCGATGAATTTGTTAATAAAATGTGCACAAAATGTTCCCAAACACGATTTAATAAAGTTTACCATGCACGTCACACACGTAAAAAGAAAAAAAAAAACTTATTAATTAAAATGTATAATTTAAAGGCGAGTTAATAAATAGCTGTGTCATTGACGTCAGGTATTGTGGCAAAAGTCCGAAGATGTGAATTTTAAAATGATGTTAGTACCTTTTTTTTTGTAAATTTTTAGTACCTACTCGTCTGGTTACGTAATAATTAGATTTTGTATTCTGGCAAATGAACTAGTTCTCTTCCGAGCTCTGTTGCTAAGTAACATAGGTTGGAGGAGTTAGCCTGATAAAAGTGATGCGAATGTTTGTATGTATGGACGTTTGTTACACTTTCACGCAAAAACTAACAGACAGATTAGGATGGAACTTGGCACATAGATAGAGCATATCCTAGAATAACAGGACCTAGGAGAACAGGATCCCAGAGTAACTCGGGAACGCGGATATAACTGCGGGGGACAGCTAGTCCATAATAAAAGAAAAATTGGGTTTATTTTCCCAATCTCGTCGTATTTTTGTAAATTTGCCCCATTTTATTGATTGCCAGCGTCAAAGTATCAAGTTAATACAGATGGTTGTATCGTTGATTTTCATCTTATTTTTCAGCCAGTGCATTCTTGAGCGAACAACTCCTATTTTGGTAACCTGTCAACATATCCAGTCTCAAACTATGGTGTCGCGTGCCTAGGAATAATGTGGCCTCTATTTGATAATATTTTAGGATTTTACGTAAATTATAAAAAAAAATCATTTTAATATTAAATTTAAAATAAAAAAAAAATTGTAAGTATTTAATAATATCCTTTTAGGTAATAGGTTTTATAACAAGATATAAATATATTTCTACTACTAATGTTACTATAATTTGACAGGCCAATTGGCTTGGTGGTTAGCGACCCTGACTGCCAAGTCGAAGGTCGCGGGTACGATACCCACCCAGGTCAAACATTTGTGTGCTTGAACATGTCTGTTCGTTCTGTGTCTGGGTTTAAATATCTATATATGTATGTATTTAAAAAAAAAAGAAAAGTTTTAAGTAGTATATTTATATCAGTTATCTGGTCTATAGTACAAGCTCTGCTTAATTTGGGATCAGATGGCCGAGTGTAAAAGAATGTCCCAGGATATTTATTTATTTATAAAATGGAGGTTGAACTGAAATTAGGTTTGAGGTCCTTTAATTTATTAATCTTTGAGATAAAATAATTAATGACAGGCTAGTTGGCTTGGTGGCTGGGATCTAGACTGCCATTCCACAGGTTGCAGTTTAGTTTTCTTCCCCATATGATCATTGATGTGCACAAATATATTCATAGTTGTGTCTGGGTGTAAACATCAATATTTAATTAGAAAAAAAAGTTTCATATTTAGTATATCAATTAATTGCTTACCATAGTACGAGCTTTCCTAAGTTTAGGATAAGATGGCCGTGTGTAAAGATTGATCCAAGTATGCGTACTTATTAGTTAAATTAGTAATCAATTACAATTTCTTGTTTATAATCCAATACGCGAATATGTATATCATTTTGGTCACCCTAATAAGTGAATCTATTAAACCACCCATCTAAAAATAGATAAGGGAATTGTGATCTCTCTTTTTATAGATTGCTAGTTTTTGTATGTAAGAACATGACGAGCATACCTACGCTATACGAAATTACTTGTGAACTCCATGTCATTCCACTCCAGTCAATAAATTGTAAAAGATATATTTCTACATAGTACCTATATAACAAAGTCACTTCCCGCCGTCTGTCTGCTTAGATCTTTTAAACTACGTAACGGATTTTGATGCGATTTTCAACAAAAGACAGAATGATTCAACTGGAAGGTTTGTATGTATAATATACACGATATATTGCGGGTGAACCTGTGGGGGAAAGCTATAAGGTGTAAAACAGGTACATTGATTCTTAGACATAAGTACTTCATCGATTCTCAGTCTGTTAAAGCTTGATATTTACATTTAGTGAATTTTGTTTGTTTTGAATTTGATTATATACTATCCGACGTAACAAAACAATTCATACGTTAAATATTATAGTTGTAACAGACGTTTTAAGTAGGTAAGAATACATAGCAAAACCTTTACTTGTAATATTGCTTATCAAATTTTATAAGGCGCTATGGAAACGATTGCATTGCTGATAGCTATGAATACTTAAACGATACTGTATGGTTGTATTGTTATTGCTATGTTGTATCTATGTGTAATTTGTAATGACAATGAAATTGTCTATGTTGATCCAAAATAAATGTTTTCTTTCTTTGTTTCTTTACTTGAAAGAAAGATATGAGCTTTCTCAAGTTTACATACATAATATAATTTCCTATTTTTTTTAAATAAAATAATATAAATGTAACTTTATTATTATTGCGGTAAACAGTAAACTGAGTAGGATCTAAGTGTAGTGAAATATAATATTATAAGAGTAAATATTTTCTGGGTTATCTTAAGTGCTTCCAAAACTTCGTCAGGATATTTTTTTTCATGTATGCACCTAGCTGCTCTATCTACATAGAGCCATATAAATAAGTCCCTATCTAGATTAAAGTTAATGGGAAAGTCAAAGCAATTTATTCAGATTAAACCTTAGAAATGCTCATAAGAAATCTAGTGTAGTTACCAACGGTTTCGGAATCAGGCATCGGAATAATTGAATACAATCAAATAAGCTTCGAAATAATATACAGAGGTGTTGATAACGGAATCATCTTTATGCACGAATCAGTTGTATAATATCCTCCAACCATCCAACATGAAGGCGGTAGGATAAATATTTGCTTCCCGCCGCGTTGAGTTTCGTTTCAAAATCTCATTTCCAATAAATCACATGAATTTTTCATAGCCAATCGATGTACAACGAGCTTATTTATGCCCCTTGCAATGTTACATGCATTTAAATTGGATTTTAACCGTGGATAACCATTTTATAATAATGGTTAATCAATGATATCTCTAGTGCAATTTTTCTTTATAGTCTGTGCCCACTATAGTTAATATTGATATGCCAATAATTGTTAGTGAATACGTAATGCAGGAGCGCCTAACATTGTTTTAATTTCATTTTAAATAAAACTGAATGGGACATTCTGTAACCCATACCATAATAATGTGTATGTAGATTTTTATGCATATAAATTTTTTGATTAATCTTTTTTGCATTTTTTATAACTGTGCAATATAGTTGGGCTTATAATATATGGAAAAGGCTATTATTACAATGATATTTAAAGGGTTCTGTACACTCTGAAGATTGAGTTTGCTCAACTTGCCTTATCCAGTTTTATTTGCATAGTATCTATCTTTAGGTAATCGTTTCAAAATTAAAGCGTTACTACGTTGCGTTGGTATGAAATGTCGCACTTACGAAGGCTTCTTAAGTGGATTGATTTCATTGTAAACTCGTTTCGTAATTATAGGAAATGGGTGACCATCTCGGTTGCAGTCTGGGTTAATAAACGTATGATTTAAACATGAAATGTGGACCGAACAATCAGAAATCATAGCACGTGTCACCATGCATGGTTGTTACGAATAAATTTCACATGAAAGGTACCCTGGAGGAAGTAATAACATGATTAAATAAATACCGGTACTGTTGCGTGCAGGTTTTAATGCATACCAAATACCAACATATACTTTTTTATCGATTACCGTTGAATTTGTTGATAATATTAATTTATTATCTCCAGTGTTTACTTTAAGCAAAACGTATTTAGCTAATTTACAGTAGCAGGCGCAACGAAAGATATGGAAGATACTTAAACAAGCGGGATGATGTAGGAAAATTTTAATTTGTGTTAAATTATTTAAAAAATTTAAACCATTTTTAAACAGTCTATTAGATTATTACGAAAAAAGCATAGTTAGTGATGTTTTTATTATTTTATGTATATTTTCAAATAGGTAAATTTAGAAAATAAACTTAAATAAAAAAACTAACAAACACGCTTGTATAGAAAATCCAACTAAAAAATAGAAAATAAATTTGAATTAGGAATAGTGTAAAGAAGAAAAAAATAATATTTTATTGTAGAAAAAGAGCGTGGGGTGCATGGTGTCAATAGTTATAAATATTTAATTATGAGTATAAGGATTATCATTTTGATAATATTTTAAAAAGCACCCCACACTTTTTTTACAATAAAATTTTTTTTTTCTTCTTTACACTATTCTTAATTCAAATTTATTTTCTATCTTTTAGTTGGATTTTCTATAAAAGAGTGTTTTTTAGTTTTTAAAACTATTGTTTATTTTTATTTTTTTAGTTAAACCTGATCATTCTAGTAAAGATAACGGGTTTAACTATTTAGAATATTTAATTGTCATCGGTCCTTAACAAGTATGCCAAATTTCGAGTTAATCCGACGTCTTGAAGGGGGTCAAAATCATGTTCAAAGATTCCGTTACATACTTACATACCGAAGCTAATAAAATCTTATTAAAAAAGATTCCGATTTCATAGCATCCCTACAAAATCCAACATTTCAATTTTTTTTAAAGATATGTATAGGTTTTGAAATACATTACGAAAATGCAATGTTAAAAAATACTCAACTATTTAGTAGTTAGCATCATTGGCAGTTATCACTATTATCCCTATTATTTATTGTACCTGATTGTATATAATTGTAATACATAGAGCCTAGAAGAAAACTGACTCTCAAGAGGAGCTATTGGGATACACCGAGAGTTCCTCAACTTAAGGTGGTAGCCAGCCACTCTCATTACGGCAATCGACATCAGTACCAATAAGATTTACACCAATACTGGACTGGAATATAATAATGTGTTCTAAATTTGAAGTAGGTACTTTTAAAACTGTCGCAAATTATTGTCAAATCTGCCAGCGTTTAAAAATCAGTGCTTCAGTTTTTTTTATTTATGACGGGATTGCGATTGACCTCAATCTCAGTTCCTTTAAACGTCCAAATTCCAAATCCAATTAAGGTGAAACCCATATCATAATTTGAAGACTATATTGGTCATTGATGAGGACAATTAAGTCACTTAGGTATTTTAATTTTAATTATCACCTGAAATATGTGTTAATAAAAAAATCTAATTTAAAATCAATAAAAAAGAAAATAAATATAGAATTAATTTACAGGATTAAAGAGGGATTTCTTAACTTTTTCCTATGGACGGTGGAGGTCGGTTTGTAGGGTTGAGCCACGTGCCTGTCTGTGGGCCAGCAGATGTCCCGTGACACCTGCCCTTGCCACCTCACCCATCACTCTCTGACCCACACCAATCACAATATGTCCATCCCTTTCTAGTTGTGCTTATTTTTATATAATTTATACAAAGTGACGGTAACTAGAATGGACCTCAAGGCGGTTATAATGACCAGTACCTTCCTCAGCTGTGTTATTAATTGCATAAGTACTCAAGTTAGGTAAAGGTATTTACTACATTTTACTACCATCTACTTGTAAGTTATTAAAAATATAATAAGCTATCAGACCAACTCCGATTATCATATTTTATTTCTATGAAAAGTATTGTGTTTTCTTTGTAGTAATAATTTTTGTAAGTTACAATCAAGTCGTAGTGATGAGATCTTTATTATTTTACATTACCGTCGTCTCTTCTGATAAACAAGTGAGTAACTAATTTATTATTTAATATTAAGATCAAATTAATGTTTAAATTAAAGATGGTAAATTGTATCTGGGGTTAAGTATGGGTTTACTGTAGATACTCAACACCGAGTCGTATGTACCTCTTCTGTGATTTATGGCGTTTATTGACATTTATTATATGCACCCGCGTTCCCGAGGTATTACATATTACCGGGATTAAATGAATGCCTATGTGCTATTCCAGAATATTATCTATATCTGTACCAAATTTCATCCGGATTCATTCAGCCGTTCTGGCGTGATAGAGTAACAAACATCCATACATCCAAACTTTCACATTTATAATAGTAAGTTTTGGTAATGTCCCGTACCAACTTTTACAAAGCATTTAAGTCAATAATGATTTTTACTGTACTTTTATGTTTTTGAATTTTTATTTCCCAATATGTTAAGCCTGAACAGAGAACGCTCTGTACTGATGTTTTATAGCTTCTAGTTATCATAATCCTAAGTAATATTATAAATGCGAAAGTGAGTTTCTTAGTTTAATTGTTTGTTTGTAACGTTTTTACGGTTATACGACTGAACCGATATTGTTGAAATTTCGTACACACACAGTATGTGGTATGGAGAGGGACATATCCTTTTTATTTCCAGGAACGTGGATGAAACCGTAACGGAAAGCTAGTTACAAATTGGTTTTAATGCTTATACATTACTTTAACTATCTCTTGATCTAAGATCTATCGACACTACACCAGAGCATAATTCAATGTCTATACTTAAGGCTATCTAATGAAATCTGAGTGTCTCACGCGCGTTCAATATACCTCACACACCCTTGAACCAAACACCCAGTTTCTAAATCTCTAATAGCTTCTTGTAAGAGATATTTGCATAAAATTACAATCCCATTATGATATAAGCAGCTTCGTAGAAAACAATTTACACATTTTACCAGTAATCATTGAATTAATTAATCAATTCTAAACGTACTTAAAATGACGTCTCATTAAACGGCAGGTGTATGAAGACGAATCAAAGGTGATGGAACTGTAGGGAGCCAGTAACACATATTTATGAAGGAGCATTGAGCAGGGACACATTGTGAAGGTAATTAAATTATCTATGCGCGATGGAAATTGAACATCAACCGCCAACTTATTTTAATGACCCAACAAGTTGAAGGAGCTATCCGTGCTTAGGGTACTTGATACCCCGTCGCCACATGCTGTGTTTGATGTGAAAGAAATGGTAGAGACCTTGAAAGAGGTAGGTACGCTCCTATTTGAAAGAATTTTATTAACCCTGTAGATAATTAGACTCAGGCGTGGCCTCGCGGAAATCCACTATAAGATTATACAAAAAACAAATATAAATGCTGGATCCCCTTCTCTGTCAAGTCCCAAACAAGGAAACTCAACAGGAAATCGACATGTATTTCGCTTCTACACGCATCATCAGGACGTAATAGACTCGCTGTCACCGACTCTCCAACTGAGCACCGTAGACGAAGTATGTAGTTTCGCAGTAGTCGAGCTCTTAGTGTTGAGTCGACCCGAGGAAGTCACTTATCAATAGGTGAACAGTCTGTTTCTAAGTGAACCTACTTGACATTTAAAAAAGATAACCAGGTCTTGACCAGTTCTTTACAAATGTACTCTGGTTCTCTCTTTTAAAATTTGCCGCTTACTATCCACCGGTGTGTTCCAGTAGCTGCATTCAAGAGCCAGCCTTAAGACCGACTGGCTTGATGTGCTTTTTAGCTTCAGCCACATTACATACGTACTATCGTCTACTGTGGTAAGATTGTGGTCAACGAGCTTTAAACATAGTTTTAGACTTAGGACCGTCCTTTTTGTAGCTTCAGTAACTTTAAATTTGACCTTCATAAGTGCCCTCCGAAGGCCTAAACTGATTAAATGGTTTTGCATTTTGAATCTTTTGAATTTTGAATTTTGTCCGTAATAGGAATACAGCTATAAGACAATATATGGAATTGATGACTTATTAAAATTATACCAGTATTCCTTTAAAAGCGTAGAAATTTAACTTTATCGAGAATTCCCAAGAAACTCCATTAGTTTAGTTATTAAATTTCTCATTAATAATTCTTTGTATCTTTATATCTTCAATACTTTACGATATTGCTTTAAATTTAACAGTCCATAATGTCAAAGATAATTTTTTAAATGAGTTAAGCAACCGTCTGGAAAATTGGAAGAAACTGTATCATGATTCAAACGAAGTAAACTTCGGATTAATAAATTTCCAAAAAACATAACAAGATACCTGAATTTTTAACAGTTTTAATAATATTCACGAGGTTTGCCGAGTCCATTCACAAAAACAATTTCACAGAAAAATAATAATGTACATAGAAGTCTGAAAAAATAAGTTGTCTTATGCAGAGTGATTATGCAATCTCAAGTGGTAGCTTAATAAGGCTATATGCAATGTTAGGGGTGCACTTGGATGTCCAAAAGTGGACTATAACTAAACGCTATAGCTGGAAATGATTGCTTTAAAATGTTTTTAATAAATCAATATTCAATGGGAAGAATAAATATAGATTTGAATTTTGTGATGGGATTAAACGGAGTGCTTCGAATATGATAAAACATTTGATACATTATTTATGGGTTGAGTAAATAAATATACTATACATATATCATCGGAATAACTATTCTTTACGTTATTTCTTTCCAGATGTTATGTTTGATAAAATAGTTTGATGTTCAACTCACTTGGGTTACTGATTAAATTCCTTAAAGCGGACAATTAATGAGGGTGCGGTTTAGCTACGTCTTTTTATAACTTAATTTCCTCCGTTATAATAAAGATAATATTCTCATATTTATGCAGATAATTTTGAAGTCGGCGTCAAAGGCAAGATAATGTCCACATTTACTTTGTACAATATCATTTAATCTAAAGTGCATCGCATCAAGAATTCCCCTCGGTCTTTGGAAACATTGATGCAATTATTTTTTTAATTAGATACACTTAGCAGATTCCAGGGAGCCGAATGCCGAGTGATCGACTCCCGCTTCTGCAAACTCGATCTTCGATCCGTGCAGGTGCAACTGCTATTCCATTAAAATTTAATACAGATGTCGCGTGCGCCGCCTTTTTACTTCACGACGCTCCATTATAATTAAAGAATATTATTTTGTCGTAAAACCGAGGCACTGAGCTCATGTTCGCGATTGCCACGCGCCGTAAACGCTATTGGGACCAACGGGACTTGTTGACTTGTTATGATTATTTCTTTATCAAAAAGATGCTTAATGATAAATGTAAAGAGTTCAGTGAGGCTATTCATGAGCTGCAGGATAAATATAACACTACAGCTCTCGATGTCTGGTGTCTGGTGCAGTTTTATGTTTATATTATATTTAGGTACAAATTACATAAATGATTTCTTTAGTTCCAGTACTATAAAGTGTACAGTGGGTAAGTAAACCATTTATGATATTGTTAATTATTTATTTTATAATTACAGCATTTCTAGAGCTTTTAATTTCCAAATAAAATCCAATAGATGGCGTTTGTTGAGGTAAGTTTTGAGTATGACACTGTTCAATAAAACTACCCTTCAATGATGTAACCATATTCTGTTTGTAATTAAGTAATTGTTATGAAAAAAATTATTTGCAATTATATAAATCAAAGACTTAAAAGATGAGAGGGACTTGTAGCCTGTCATTATGGGTCATAATGATATGGGATTTTTTGTTCTTATGAAGGAACATGGTATGAAAGTCCGTCACCAACCAACACTAGGTCTGTGTAATACTAGTCTACATGTGTTCCTGAAGGCTACTTATAGAGGTGAAGGAAATGGAAAGTAGAGCTTCGATCCTCACCTTCGTCAGAAGAGAGCCACTGACTTTGCCAGGCGCTTATTGGGACATGAAAAAATACAAATTTGCACCTAAAACTCAAAAACGCGAAAGCTGCGAATTAAATATTAATAGCCAGAGTTTATCTTTATTGGCAACTGTAGAAAATAGCTGCCTCGTTTTAAATACACATAAACTGACGAAAGCATTTTTATTCCTCAGGTAAAATTAATGGTTTTTAGTGGTAGGAAAGTATAAGTAATAATATTAATATATATTTTATTATTTTGTAACTGCGGTAGGTTGGATCAGTCAGATGGACAAAAAAGAGAATAAAATAAAATTAAATGCCTATAAATAAGTATTGCTTATAGTACAATAAAACTTTGGTATCTTTAAATGAAGGTAAACCATAACTAAGTAAAATGTAGCATTATTGGTACGAATCATCTAGAAAATAATTGCTACAATTTTCTGCTTACACTTTTGGATCTACTTGTGTATGCAACTACAAAGGAACCTATAAATTATTGCTTTTAGTTAATAACGATATTTGTTTCTCAGGCGGATATTTCTATGTAGGTACTGTCCTGTCATTGATTTAAATGTGTAACATTGAGGTGAGCGCTTCCCCGCGCGTCCGGGCGCAGGCGCCGCGGGCCCGACCGCGCTCCGCCCTCCATTGTACCCCCACAATGCGTCGTACTTCACGCTAACGAGCGCTCCAAGCAAACCAGACACATTTGTAAAAACCGCAATAAGCGTTCCATTTCGGCATATTGTTTTGACATATAATAAATATTTGTAAGATTACACCACGCAGAGATTGCGGGGCTGATTTTAAAATCGATTGGTGGTTTCGTTTTGTTTGAGGCGCTATTGTTTCACGGTGCGGCGGCGCGGGCGCAGCGGACTTGGTAGGCGGGCGGTCGACGCGATCGCAGTGGCTGCGTGGCGTTGCGCTCCGAACTGTATTACACACGGTTGCGTTCGGCAGCCAGTTCCTCCAGATGGTTTTGGTTCCGATCGTTAAGATTTTATCTCCATATAGATTTTATTTTACAAAACTCATAATGTTCTCGAACACTTTACATTTCAGGTTCATGGGGTCTACATCCTTTGAGAGAATTCTAAATAAATAATGATTCAATATTATCTCCTTACAGAATTACTTAACGATATTAGAAATAATGTTATTATATGAGAGTAAAAACTTAAAGCTACACAATATAAAAGTTTATAAGTTACCAAAGGCGTAATTGGTGTAGGTACGCCATAAACATTTGCAGATACGGTAACCACGTGGTTTGCGTTAGAAATGCCTGTGCCAACATTATTATGTATGAGAATTAAAGTAAATCAGTGCGGCTAAGCCACCGCCGCCAGCGCACGTTGGCTGCAACACTGGTGCACGTCCGACAAATTGCAGGGTGCGCCACCAGTTAGCGCCTCGTAGGTGTCAAGATTGCCATAATTTGCGTCCGTGCACACTGGCCTGCAGCGGCTGTCGTCACGTGTTACCATCTAAATACTTTTATTATTATGAAAATGTACCGATTTGCATTACAATAAGAATATGACAACGCGTTACGCCCAGCAATGGTACCGCCGAAGGACTTGGAATTAAATATATCGTAAAGAAACGAAAATACTGCATGTTTTATTATGAGTCCGAATATTCGCGCTATAAAAATGAATGTAAAATCAAATTACATTCGGGTATTAAACTTGATGATGTTCGTGCAAGACGGAGTACCTTCACTCAGACTACCTTGATCAATTCATGGCACATGGTATCCGGATACACGCTAGTCACGTTATAATTACGTATATTCTTTGGCATCAGTTGTATTATATTTGAATCCGAGTCACAATAATTCGGGGTTATTCAATTTTTTTAAATTTTTTTTTTATATTTGAGAATGCAGATGACTGCAGTCTAACTGATGTAAACACCAAATAACTCTAGTTGGTCGAGTGAAGAACCGATTGGGTAATTTAAAGAATCGAATGATTTCATTCGGAATGTGCCAGTCAATCGGTACACGAGCGCGGTTGAAAAATACTGTGACTGCCGCAACATTAGCATAAATTTCATACTATATTGATCCTACGGACCGGATTGGAGACCGAGTAATTCTGACTTAGTGCAATTGTTTATTTGTACGGTATTATTATAACTACTGATATTTAAAATATAAGAATAATATTTTTTGGCAATCACTGCTACTTTGTAAATCATAAAATCTTGTCCTCACTTGCATGTGGTAGTCAATAAATTGTTTTAAACAATACCTGGTACATATGGTAATACCACAGGTTCACTTATACGTTAGTTAACCTGAAACTGGTTATGAGTGTTAATTTTAATATTGACTAGTAACCATAGTACAATTAAATAAAAATAAACAGCCCCCTATCGTTTACAATATGCTCAGTTAAGCTTATCTTACAACAAACATGCGTTTGAAAATTATTCAACGATTAAGTAAGGAATTTATCAAGAAGAGAGATATTGCTGTTCGTAAGGAAAACAGATTAAATCTTATTCAAACATAGAACGTGCTCTGGATGTGAATGTCTACTGATTTGAGCAGATTAAAGTCAACTTTGAGACTTTTACAATGGGACCGCGCGGGTTACAGCTCAAGTCCTCATTTATATTTAAAGTATTTTTTAAGTATGAAAGTGTCTTTGTGAATAGTTCCTTTTTGCGGATCCTTAAGACGAATAAACATGAATATAAGGATTCAGTATTATTGAAATTATGACTTATGTTTTTGACGTTCACATTCAATTGTATTCCAAAGACGACAACGAAATTCTTACTAACGAGCTCGAGCGATTCATAAAAATATGTCATATGGGAACTGTTTCCAGAAGAGGTGAGTTCCTTCACACATTAATAAGCCGTTTTGACTTTGTGATTTCTTTCTAAGCATCGGCTATAAATTGTGGAAACATCAATATTGTATGACGAGATTAATGCCCATGTTCGGCGGACCATTAGGGCTGTATAATCCTATTGTGTTTTTTATTCAACTTTGAATTCGAGCTCAGTGCCGCTAAATTGACATCATCTCTCCAGAAAAAATTGTTAAAGCGTGATGAATATATATACAATGAGTCTGGTCGATTTGAATTCAATATCGATTTTGTATAATTTATACAAATAAACAACTACACTTACCTATATTGATAAAAAATGCAACATACTTTCTACTATAATGCAATATATTCAAAATAGAACAATATAACGGTAATGGAGTCCCCAAATTGTTCCATTAGCATGTATACCTACGCGCATATTTTCACTGAATATGATACTCGAGTCACTTGCCTCAGTGGCTTTCATATTTCAATTCACATATCGGTGGTTGTCAAAACGTCCCGTTTAAGGTTGCTGTTGAGATGCGGCATAGTCCGGAGGCCTCGCTTTAAGCCTTGGCCATCCTTCATATTGCAAGTCCATTCATGAGGCGAGCGAGCTCGGGCGTCCGACGACACTCGGACGACTCGGCTTAGATTTATGCGCCTGTAATATGGCGGCTTCTGTAAATGGAGGAGTTCTCACCACTGCCGAGTCAATCCTTTGAATTTATTAGGTACTCATCGATGTCCAACTGACTTATGTAAGCTCCCTTTAAAATGTACCGAGGTTATTGTTTGATTGTTGATTTATGTAGATAAAGGTTTGTGTTTTAGCATGCCGATTTGTGTTGAGTACTTAAAGGTTTTTTTTTAATTTTTAATATTGTAAGCCTATGTAACTATGTTAATTTAAAAAGAGTAATTGCTGAGTTTATTGCCGGCTATTCTCAGTAAAAAACAACCTTCCGAACCGGTATTAGAGTCTGAATATACTTATATTCCCAATATAATATAATGTATTATTACAAGCACTTGCTTGTAAGGCCTATTTGAATAAAAATATTTCAATTTGATAACAGTGTAACTGCCACCTGCGGTAAATTCATATTATTATGTCACATTTTCAACTGAAGAGGACTGAACTAAACTATTTTTCAACAGTTATATGAACCTGCACCCTTATGATCATATTATTCGTGTATAAGCCAATGTGGCTTGCTAGTATCATAGATTATTCATGGACATCCTTGGATAATCTATGTAATAGATACATATTTACAACATCTACAAGAATATATTTAAAGAGTAGCATATTATGTAGTTTATCAGTTATCTGGTTGCCACAGTCAACTGGTTAATGTGGGATCAGATAACTTTGTGTGAAAAATATCTCAGGATATTATTATTATCAATTATATAATTCGTATCATTGACCATTCTAACTACAAAAAGCTTATTCGATAATTATTAATCTTATACTTACTTCCTACCCAAATTTATTTGATTAAAATCTCCGTGGTACCTATTTAATATCAAAGAGCTATTTTAATTTAGATTAAAATTTTATATGAACCCAAGGCGTGGCTAATAGATTTCTTGGCTCTTACACATTGGGAAGTAAAAACGTCATTGCTTCTTTTACCATATTATGAATTACGGCACACGAAATGATTTTATGAAGTCATAATTTTGGGCGGAACGAAACGATATTTCTACCACATTACAAACTTTGTAGACTATTTTATGTATTAGCCTACATTACGGGCCAGGTGGCTTGGTGGAAACCCTGACTGCCAAGCCGCAGGTCGTGGGTTCGATTCCCACCCAGGACAAACATTTATGGCCATGAACATGTAGTACTTTTTTTTATTTCCGACGGGATTGCGATTGGCCTCAATCTCACCTGATGGTAAGTGAAGATGAGGCCGAAGATGGACGCTTTCCCGTTAGTAGACTATTCACTCTTTTCTTAAAGAGCCCCAAGTTGTATCTGGGAACACAGACGTTTGTTCTGTATCTGGGTGTAAATACCTGTGTGAATATGTATTTATAAATAAGTATACATATGTAGTATATCAGTCACCTGTTAGCCATAGTACAAGCAGTACACTCAGCTCAACTTGGGCTCAGGTAACCGAGTGTGTGGTTTATGGGTATATTTATTTACATTCAAGTGTTATACTTCTATAAAAAAAAACTCGATAATTTGGTGGTAGAAAGCATTTTCATCATCATAATTTTCATTATAAATAATAACTATTGCCAGTAAATCGCTAACAGATTTTCTGTAAACATCAACTTCATCATTAATCAGGGCATAGAAATCAATATAAATATAAACACACACACCGTGCGTCTATTTATTGCATTCTGTAATGTATTTCTGTCATCGAGCTATTTTTAAATATACAATGAATAAAATGTTGGCGAGTTTGGTTATTCCACAATCGTGTCATAAATTGAAAAGCGCAAAGCAGCCGATGCATTTAACTTTACTGCACTCGTCGGTGATAAATGTTGTTTCTTGTAGACAAATAGCTGCTACTTCTTAACAAATTGCGAGGTTTCACTTCGTGTTCCCCAAGGATGAACTTGAGCCATTTCTCCAATATGGTAAAAATGTAAACAACCCGCTACAAGTAATGAATATTAATAGAAGGAGCTTCTGAAGATGTCGCGGAAAAAATACGAGCTGTCGTATTTAATTTATAGCCATTGACAATAAGTAATTATTATTTTGATGAAACTTGACGAAAATACATTTTGATAGCTATTTGAGAAAACACTTCGAAACGCGTTCCATGTCTATAAAATATATTCTTATATAAATAAAAATGTCGTTAAGTATTATTTTACTTGGTAACTGGGTTAAATTCTGGATAGTAAACACATATTGGTGCGGTATGTGCAACCAAAATAAATGTGGCATATTTAATTTCGAAGATAAATATAAACCGAGCAAATGTGAATGACACGTTGTGGTACCCGTGCGATATGCCGAAGATTGACATTAGCTGCCGGCGGCATGACATTGAGCTGAAGGTTTATTTAATCAAGAAGCGGTGCCATACTCCAAGACCCGGGGGCTGGTGTGCGCAATCCATTTCTGCCGTCTCAATCTCAACTGCCTCCCGTGCCTCCGTACAATTGCATATTGTCCTCGGGTGATAGAGGATTTAATGGAATTTCTTCACGGCTCTCATCCGATTACAACATTGTTCATATCGGTAGTTGTTTTACTGTTTACGCTTGCAATCTCAGCATTATACGTAGGCGTCAGTAAATCACTTGTTTGTGCATCATAAGATATCAAATGTTTTTTTTACATAAAATAGAAATAAAGTAGTGTATTATAGCCTCAATGTCTGTAATTAGACTAAATCTTCGAGCATTGGAGCTAAAATAATTAGTTTTAACCACAAATATTTTAGTCACTCTCTTGTCCATTTGAAATTGCGAATTAGTCAAATATTTGCACTTTTTAATGCGTAGTCACGGTAAAGTCTTGTCGTCTATTGTTCTTTTTCACGGAGAACAAGATTTTCGAGGGCTCACGGAGGTTTAGCTCGGAGGGTAGTATAAAATTTGTATAACAAATGAGGGGCGTGTCGGGAATCCGTCACAGTGGCTGGGGACGCTGCGTGGGGCGCTGGATGGGTGGCCTTTGCGATCTTATAAACGTGAAGTAGAAAAATATTGTTGAAATTCTTGTTTCTTATTATTTTTGCCTTAGAGAGGAGCTATGGGTCTTGTTATGGATAAAATTGACACAGTGTCATGGAAGATATTATTTTTCTCTCCAGAATCTCCTATGACCCTGAGTCTATTTCCTGATAGAGACATTCCTAATATAGCCAGGGAAAAGCTTAAACTGATCAGTTCCGAACACTAATCTCGGATAATTTTAAATTTTATACAATATTAACTGAAACTATTGTAAGAAAGCTATGGCTTCAAAGTCGTGTGATTCTTTATTGCTGTTTCACTTAATTGTGATTACAATATTTATGAATTATACCGCATAGGTACCTAAATAAATGTTGTAGATTGTTTTGGTCTTACCCCATCGTTTGAGTAAATTATGAGCATCGAAAACTTCGACAGACGCTATTGTTATCGGTAGATGTTTGTTAAAGTTCCGAAATCGTTAATAACATGTATTTTGTTAAACGAAGGTTCTCCTGCAAAACGCTGAGCCGAGAAACCAGCCACCTAAGCCGACGAAACATGGTATTAAGCTATTACTTATCCCACCAACTTGGTTGTTTTCGGCAAACAAATAAACGGATTATACCATTGTTTGCCCGTCGACAAGTTTTGATTCTTGGTATGAGAAGAAATTTTCAAAGTTTGGCGTATTCAATTTATAATAAAATCTTAAAATTTTCTTTCTGATGTGTTTATATTGAGTATTTCGATATTATTAACAATTTAAAAATGGAAAATAGATTGTTAGATTTAAAGAAATGCCTTGTTGCGTTTCTAGCCAGTTCCTCAGTTAAAGGTTGACTTTTGAACCGGTAGTTACTTCAGTAGCTGTGACCCGAAACTGAATTCATTTTTGAAAATATTTATGTATTTACTAGATCTTCATGAGTTAACCCTTAATTTACAATGTATTTTTTTTATCTTTAACCCGTACGCCAATAGAAGTTCGTTCGAGATGACTTTTGACATTCTGAAGGACTAAGTGTTTTAGAAAATAAAGACAGTAATGTTTCTGGACTTCAGCTAAGTGTTTTTTATACCACTTGGGCCGACAAACAAGCAGATGGCCCACCTATGGACATTTGCAACACCAGGGACATCGCCGATGCGTTGTCGACCCTGAGACGTGAAGTTGTTTAAGTCTCATGTGCCTGTAATTTCACCGGCCCCCTTACATTTCTAACCGAAACACAGTAATACAAATGCACTACTGCTTCACGGCAGAAATGGGTAAAGTGGTAGTACTTCCCCGGACGAACTCTGCACTAACAGCTCTACTACTCAGAAAATTTACAAAAGTATCAAAACTATTTTCGCCACATACTTCAAGAGGAAATCAACTAAACTCTCGGTCCAGATATGCAAATATCTGTTTGTTTTATCAAGCAAAAGAGTATTAATTTGATATCGGCTATCTGAGAGATGATCCGAACCAAGATGGATACATCATTTGCTATTCAAATAACCGTAGGCATTTTGGTGGGTGTATATTAATCGTTGTTGTAGATAGGTATGCATTTATCCCTATCGCTTTGAACCTGTATCCAATAAAAAGAAAAAAAGTTTGGAAATAAGATATCTTTTACCTTTTTAACATTACCACAAGTCTGCTATTACTGAATTAAAACAATAACTGTTGTTCTTGAAGATCTAGCATGAATTCGTTGTTGAATATTCATTTGATCATAACAAGCTCACATTATTCGAACAAGTTAATCCGCCTTTGTGTTTGAAGACGGCACCGCATATTTGAATACAAAGGTAATTAGTTCAGATAGTATTCCTGCCAATTGGCTTCAAGACCATTTTAATTAAGATCTGAGCAAATACTGGTTTTGATTTATGTTTGTGGTAGCGTAATTGGTGGTTATTTAACCGAGTGTAGTTAAAGCTCTGGAATATTAAATTATTATTTGTATTTCCACAACAAAAAACAACAGTTAAGAAATCAAGGGGCATTTTCTGGTCTCGCTAATTAGTTTCACGTTTCCTTCTTGGTTTATTTTGAAATTTAAAATGAAGACTTCGACTCAAACGTGGGAATTGTAAGAATTTTTGTTCGGGAAGAACTTGTTGTTTATTCAGTTTACAATTTCCAGCCAATAATTAAAATTCATTAGTCGATAGCAGTAAGCACAGATAAAATGTTATCTCTTTTACTTGTTAATGTTGGTCCGTATTTTTTTAAATAGATTTTTTCTATCTTCACTAACAAACTATTTAACGCTGTAAATAAAAATAATAAAAAAAAACTTTTATTTACAGTGTGTTCATTAGAATAAAAGAAATAGGCAGGATTTACATTTACGGATAAAGTTAAAGATTAGACCGACATATAAGTACGTACGGTAGGTATATATAGAAACAGTACGCATTCCGTTGCCTCCAACGTGAAAACGCCGTAATTAGTTTTATTATTTAATGCATCTCTAGCATCAATTAATCGATAAAAAACGGTGGATGTTACCGATTTACAAAATTACCGGTATCGGTATCGAGTAAAGATTTAAGTGGTGTGAAAACAACGGGAGAGTGTAAATTTTGACACGATAATAATTTGTTTGTTTGATAAGGTCAATAAAGCTGTACGAGAAGAAGTTACAAGAAGAACTTGTTTATGGAGTGTATAATTTGACTTGTTAAGCGGTGTGAAGTGAAAATCAAATATCATAAAACAAGTCAATCTTCGGATATTGTGTAATTTTATCTGTAAAAGACTTCATAAAACGACTTCAACAATTTCATATATTTTTACCTATATACCTAATATGAAAATGTTTTTTTAATGTCTTTGAGTTTTATGAAATTCATTATACGTGATTTTTATGTTAATTCATAAACTTGTGCTTGCCTTAACGAATTTTAATACAGTTTTTTCGTTTCGTGATCTTTTATAATAAGAGATCCAGTATTATAATAGAGTATTGAATGTCGCTTAAGAGCATTTAACGTCTTTATGTGAAGGTGAAGGGATAAAAAATGTAAAGGGCATAAAGTTTCATATGACGGCTGACAGGGGTTAGGGTGCTATGCTATTCATTCAATACTACTCATGACTTTATTTAAACAAATGAACCATTTATAAAATGACATCTTCACAGGTCAGTATTAACATCAGGAGCCGTTGGTTATGTAAATGAAGCGCGATAACTAGTGCTGATAAAGTTTAGCATAGCCTATTTTTGATCAGCCTTGTAGTAGAATTTACGACAATACACTTTTTTGTAGTGAAAGCTTCATTAGGCACGATGGGCATTTTTTGAGATGGGAAAAAACAATTGAAATCGCGACACCGTTACCGACACCTTTGTATATAAGTATCTACGTATAGTGCCCCGTTTACACGAGAGTTGAGCTTGGGTTGGAATACATTGATATGATAACTACATATATACATATAATAAAAACATATGTTGTGTATATATACAACATAGGTTTATATTTATGTCAGTTTTCACTTTTGTCGGAAATCTATATTTTGAAAGTAACCTAAATAAAAGATACAGACATACCTTAGTTTTAAATGAATAATGTACGTATATGCTTCCTGTATTCTATTTTTGGTTAATAAAGAATTTATAAATTTTGAATCCCGGCGTGTCACATTTTTATGTTTTTTATAATTCACACAAAGGAAATTACCTACGTTCAAAAACTATATTTCTTTAAAACGGATTTCGTAACTAACTTGCCTGTTCCCATGCTACTAAAGTTTTAATTAAAATATTCAGTCATAAATTTTCACGGCGCATCACAGATTATGACACCCCTACTGTATTTGTAGATATGCTGACCTTTATAACGATAGCAATTTTAAATGCTCCATTTTTTAAATTCCCTAAGCGGCCAGTTACAAACATAGAGACCACCCCGAAAATGAGTTTGTATATGTTATAAGTCGCTTAGATTTGAATTAATAACGCATTAGTTTCAATTAGATAATGAGAAGAATCATTAAATATTGACATAATATGTGTTTTCACTGGTCACTATATCTTGTACTACGTGGGTGGCCCGCTTGAATAAACGGTGATTTTGATGTAATATAATTCGTAATTAAAACAATGTATGGAGTGTATATTTTATTAATGATCGCTGTTCTTGTTACATGTTCATATTAACATAATGTATAATATTAAGATATCTAATGAACAAAGCCTACTGGGATACCCTGCCGGTCGCCACATATAAATCTACGTTTTAAACATTCTTTGTAGAATTACAGTGTAACAATATACTGTAAGGAGTATCATGTTACAGTTTATTAGAGAACGGCCGTACGTATTTTTAATTTATTTTATGGAAATTTAATTATGTAAATAATCAAGTGTAATTTCTTCCTGTTTTAGTAAGTAGATTGGAAACATCTTTAAAAAAAAAATTATATATGATTATATGACCGATTTATTGTAACAATTTTGAACCTTTTTAAAAAACAATTATTTATTACCAATTTAACCTTTAATTAGGCGCGCCAATAAACTAACATTGTTAGTCGCGCGGGGTCTGCAGTTACCAAATTGATAGGTATGAAATCAGAAACTAGACCTAGAACTAGGGGACTAGAGAGTTAGGAAGCTAGCCAGAAATTCGGGTTGACAGCGTTAATAGGTATAAAAATAACTTAACTTGAAGATTACTTGGGGTCGCGGCGACCCCGCGCGCCTAATTAAAGGTTTAAAAAAAAGAACATACATCAACGTTTACACAGCATTTGGAAACTACTTACAAAGGTTTGTAGTAATGCAGAACTTAATTGTCTACATCGAAATTAATGCTAACAAATGATAAGCTAATAAATGATTTCAACAAATAATAATAGGTGAACAGTACATATAACAACTTATTCCCTACTGTAGCATAAACTAACGCGTAATTATCATTTACATCGTGCAAAGTAATTAATATATTAATAGGTTACAAATAACACAATTGAATATGATTTATAGTTAGATGTTTCTTATTCTAACTTGACATTTACGATGGAAAATGCAACATGCTTAGAGAATACTAGCATTAAAATGCTAACGAACTTACGGCCTTATTACGAACATAATAGTAAACATTATTGTCTCAGGTTGGGACTTGGTTTCTTAGACAGTCAAACAAACTGGTCGCATGCCTGCTGAAATATAATAACTATCGATAAATTGAAAAAGAAAAGCAATAATGTTATCGGTCTAGAAAATCAAAAATCAAGTAGTAGAGCTCTTAGTGCAGAGTTCGTCCGGAAGTACTACCACCTTACCCATTTCTGCCGTGAAGCAGTAGTGCACTTGTATTGCTGTGTTTCGGTTAGAAAGGTAAGGGGCCGGTAAAATTACAGGCACATGAGACTTAACAACTTCACGTCTCAGGATTGCCAACGTTTTAGCGATGCCCCTAGTGTTGCAAATGTCTATAGGCGGCGGTGACCACTTATCATCAGGTGGACCGTCCGCTTGTATGTCGGCCCATGTGTTTTAAAAAAAAAAGATAAATCGAAATTTTTCAAGGTAGTGTAAAATTTAAATGCAAACTAGTTTTCGTAACACCCTACTTTGGATTGATTTCAAAAAGTAACAATCAATCCAGAATTTGGATCGGGTACGAATATTAATATACGAGCCGTAAATCCTTTTAGACAAGTAGATTTTTAGCTTTAATTTAGGAAGCCTAATCAAATTTAGAAAAATATGAGATCTGATCGTCGTACATGGTACCTACATAGGATCAAAATAATCGTATGGTCACATATGTAGTACTTTGGTTGATAACCCAAAATCGTACAACCGTAAATCATTTACATTACTACATATCTATGATATATAGTTCCTATATGATTTGAGCACACGTGCTGTCAGTAGCGCACATCGCTAATAATTATTGCAATAATCGTAAAGATTTTAAAGCTAGGGCGGAGTTGAAGCGATTCTACTGGAACCTAGTAATTTCTTTTTCGCTTTTGAAACTCCGGTCCACAAAAAGATTCAGTTATGGAATGAGATTCTTAAATTATGGTTTCAAAGAAAATAATGGAAAACAACATAAATAAAGACGAAGGTAGCTCAGTTGATAGTAGAAAGCCTCGGTTTGAGCTTTGACGGTGAAGAAAGACATCGTGAATAAACCATAGACAATGGTAGTAGGGTATTTTGGCACTACCCGCTTGCCTTACCTCAAGTTGAGAATCTGTCGCCAGATAACTGTTAATGTGACAACACACTTGTTCCCTTCTTATCTTTATGTACTCACCACTTTCAGTCACAAAATCACTTACCGCGGTGGGATTGTGGTCAACACAATACGAAGTACAAAGAAACTAGCTGAAAGTTTCTTTATGTTAATTTATTAATATTTAAAACAACATACAGATCTACATTCACTTGATTGATTTGGGACATGCATTTATACTACCAGTGTTTTTATTAATATATAATGGTTTAAGTTTAAAATAATATTGCCATGCGGTTTACTTCGAAGAAATGAATATTTTCAGTGAAATACTCACTTAAATGACCCTCTTAATGGCTTGGAACACCATCACGTGGCTGCAGCTCAACTAATGACAGTCTTTAAACAATGAATTATGTTTTACGGTTCATTATATTTAATTATAAACAGTAATTAAGTCGTAGTTTGCGTTCACGACTCCTATGGAGAGTTTTCTATGATTTTAAGTACATGTGTTTTACGGTTATGGGCTACTAATTGGATTTAAATTTGCGTCTCGCCATGGGACGCGCCGCGGATCGTGGCGAGCCGATAGTTGTTATTTACGATATATAAAATCACATTAAAGACTTTCTAATTCAATTTGGAACTTACACCGTGAATACAAAAAAAGTTGATGAAAAAATACTGGAAAGGAACTAATGTAGATTTCTGATGGTCCACGTGTGATGGGTAACCATAAACATGTGTACACAATGACAAGAGGCTACTAAAAAGCTAATATGTCAATAGGGGGCATAATGTTGCGCAACAATGCCCCATTCTATGCGCATTGTCATGCGTATAACTTTATTAAAGAGATTCCCCCCGTGGAGGATTGATAGGTGCTTGCTAAATGTAAGATGTCTTAATGTGGGTTTTACTTAGGCAAAAAATATTTAAGGTATTTTTCTATTGTGGTTCTTTGCAGAAAAGATTAAAAGATTTTCGATTATACATAAATGTGATACATTGACCTCGAGACGTTATACATATATCTGTTTTGACTCAATCAGTAGCCGAAATAAGAGACGAAACTTATTTTGGCTATATACATTTATTATTATTGGATAATGCTTCGTCAGCAAAAGATCAATGCATTTTGCAACATATCTATATTATAGGAGAGGTAACATCCGCTGTCGATGCACATCCGGAAAGGTGACAGCGCAAATAAAAGCTCAGACATAATTCGTCATATTATTCATAAATAAAAATCAGTGCAAGATCGGCAGATGCGAAAGGATTGCACACATGTTGGCAAGGTGCGTTTCTACCCTATACTCGTATGGCTTGTGCCAAACACTTCTCTTAGCAAATAGCCTTCGATGACATTAGATTTTGCATCTGTCTCGTACCTAATGCATTTCTCTGTTTGACCCTTTTCTCTTCTTTTGAATTTACCTAATTTTCGTGTCATCGTTGTAGGACAAGGATTTCGTAAATGTATTAGAAAATAGGTAGTTACTTACTCTTACTAAAACAAAATGTACAGATAATTTTATCTCCTTTTTTTTCATTTTCAGACTAAAAAACATAAAACTGTAATGACGTACAAAAATGACCATTCCATAATCATAAAGAGATTTTATAGTTATTATTGCGATATAACGACAGGAATTAGGTTCTGAGGAGGTCTGCAGAACGCGTGTCGCGGTGCATTTTAATACAAGCCAAGTCTCGATTCCAGTTTAGTAATTAAACTTACAACTTTATCGATCAAAGACTTTCCAATACACGCCGGACCACCGCGGTCTCATATCGGCATGAGCTGCAATGAACCGATTGGGGTATATTTATACTAGAGCATTTTTGTTATTGACTAATTTGCATGTTAATTTAACGTGGGACTTGCGTTTTGCGAATACCGATGGCTTGATCAAGTGAAATGGTACTTGATATTCTTGATCGAAACAGTTGGGTTTGCGTTTTCTTAGCAGAATATTCGTGTTTTGCTTTTAAAATAAAACTGAAAAAACCGTTGTAACAGTGGAATTTGTATAATTTTCGTATATACCTTACTTGTTCTAAATATAGTACAAACATACAAGTACTTTGTGGCCTCCAATGTAAACGCGACCTTACAGTCTTACCTAGGCTTTGATCTGGTAATGGAACTGTCAGCCGATTGCTTCTTGTCTATATTCCTTCTAAATGAGTTTATTAAGAGCCCTCTGCCCACTTTATGCAAATTCCATTCCTTATAAGACCTTGAACAAATATGGATAACAGTCCATTAATAGTGCTGATGAAAAAATGTAAAGCTTGTGCTTAAATCGAACCAGTATTTTAATACGTATAATTAAATCTTGAATATTCTTCCCAAATCTCCATGCGACATTTTTGTGTTATGTGACGCTCAATCAAAAAGTATTTCCATTGCAATTTTCACAAAAGGCTCCTTTTATTACATTGTAAGTTTCGTTTTAGAAACGCAAAATATATGTGTAACAAAGGTTGTAATTATCGGTTATGGTTCCGTTTGCCCCTTCATAAGGCTTTGTGTTCTGTAGATGTCTCTATTTTGCGATTTTCTAAGGTGTGGGCTAAATGTTATTTGAAGATAGTTATTGTGAGCACGCCCGTAGCGCCATTGTCCGGGGACTTTGTGCCTCGATGTATCACTCCCACAATTTCATTCTAATTTTGCGAATTCACTTGCAGGAAGCATTTTGTAACTTTAATGATCGATGGCCCTAATATTCGACATGGGATTTGATTGTTCACATGTAAGAAGTTATATGACTCTAGGGAAATATTATACTTACCTTATTTGTACATAAATGTTTAAAAAAAGTAATGTAAGTGTAGATAAATGATTATTTTTAGAATGAATATTGGAAATGTACGAGTATGAAATAATTTTCCCACATGATTTTCCAAAAAAAAATATATTTAACATGAATAAAATTTAAACTAAAACCCTGATAGAATTCAAGTTAAATTAAAAGGACTAACTTTTTCGCTCGATGTTGTATATCACACAAAACAATGCAAAGAAACCAAGGGCAGGTAGACCGTACAGAATCAATGGAACAAAATTAAATATGAATTACTTCTCGGAGGCGACATAGAGTCTATTAAAATCGCGTTTAGCGCTTCCTTCAATGGGAATGATTGAAAGCTTCTAAACAATCCATTCTTGCCAGTGTCTCAATGGCATGGCCCACATTCCTTGTGTAATCTTTTTACTGCACAATGGATGACAAAGACGGACCCTTCACTATTGAGGACCGTGTAAAATACTGAGGCTCTTCGTTCTAAATTAATGTAAGATTTTTTCAGTTATTCAGTGGAATACCGCACAGCGTGCAAGTTCGCTAGCACTCTTAAGTGTACGTAAAACATCTCATCACGAATGGAACCTTATAGTGTATAACATAGAACTGATATTACAATGCAGGTTCTTTTGACGAGGACCTAGCGAGTGTATTTTGTTGTAGGTATTGGCCATGGTCTCTGTTGTAACTTCAAATACAATAAACTCGTGCGCTGTTCAATTTTTACTTTACTGACCGTAATAAATTTCCAATAGTGCATAATGTACCGCAGTTGGGTTTCCACTTGACTCTTTAACTTGACTTTAATGAAAGTTTCATTGTTCTGTTTACGTAACAGAGAAAATAATGGTTAGTCTAGCTGGCGCCAGGTTCAACAGCTGACTTTTGTAATGAAACTGCTTACATTATCAGCTGATAATAATAAAATGAGAATCTAGTATGTATATGTGTGTCAAGTTTTTTACAAAAGGACCTCATCTGATATAATTTATTAATTTATTATTACGATATTAGTAGATCAGATGACCGTGTGTGATATGTAACCTATACCTAAATATTTATTTGTATATTTTAGTGTTATTTCTGAGTAGTGTTTACATCTTTACATTTAATATTAGTATTAAATGTACACAAAGTCACCAAAAACTCGTTATTACTTTTGTATTAAACTAACATCGCTAATTTATAAAAATTAATCATTAACAGCTCATATATACCCTTTGCTTGGGCACGACCTACCCTGTAAAAGAAGGAGATTACTCTTTTTTTTAATTATACCTATAATCTTGTACGTTCAATGTTAAAAGTTGTCTTCCTGAGTAGCAGTATGCAGGCTACTTCACGATATTTTACATCGCTGCAAATCCAATAGTAAATTCGTGCGTAATCTTAACACTCAATGAATAAATCTATACCTGATGATCGTAGATTGTTGTATACATAGGTATGAGTAATAACTCATATTCTAATTAACAATCATTGTTTAATAACGTTCCTATACTAATCAACCAGTTTTGGTCTGCCACAATTCAATGGCACGTGTACGAAGGCCCACATCACTAGTTTTTTTTGTTAGAATATTCCAGGTATGGGTCGAAAAAAAAAAGATCCAAAGTATAGCAGGGGAGTGAGGGTTCCCTATCCAATATTTTTTTGGTAAAGGTGCGCCCATAAAATGCGGTGCGTTGCCCACAGAGCTCATTCATTAGATCGTCACCGTGAACGTCGAAGCTCCCAAAAAGCTCTCTCGAACATTACCCGCTGCGAGCCGCGTGCGCAGTATACACGTAAACGTTGCAACGACTACACGTCATTCAAAAATGCTTCAAGGAATACAACATCCTTCCGACTATCGTGTCGCCTCCGTTACTTATAAAAACGAAATACCAAGAATGGTGCCGATAGCGCCAGCTCCCGAAAGAAAATATTTGACCCTGGACTTGCAGACAGCAGAGAAGAAGAAATACAATTATAAAAACAACCCGTACACTGGTGCTCAGGCTGCATCGATTGCGAGGAGGAACGCTCGCGAAAGGAATCGTGTGAAACAAGTGAACGACGGATTTAGCGCTCTGAGGAAAAGATTGCCAGCGTCAGTGATCGCAGCTTTATCTGGAGGTGCCCGCCGTGGTTCCGGCAAGAAACTCAGCAAAGTGGACACTCTCAAAATGGTCGTGGAGTACATCAAATATTTGCAGAGTTTAATCGACGAAAGCGATTCAGAGCTTGGAATTACGCGGCCCGCACCTACAATGGAAACATCTCTGCCGTACGAAGCCGATGAAGGAATTTTCGGTGGAGGCTCCCCATACTCGGAGTCGGTGCCTTCTCCAGTAGGTTCGGAGTGCTCGTCAGGAGTATCATCGGCTTACTCGTCAGGTGGCTATGTAACTAATTATCAACCATGTGAAAGTCAGATTAGTCCCATGGAAGAAGACGAGCTCCTTGACGCTATAACTTGGTGGCAGCAAAAGTAAAGCTGTTATCATTTTAGGTATTTATCTAGTCACGTTATTTATTGTATAGATTATAGAAAAATATTAAAAAAATACAAGATTATTCTGTTTGTAATTGTAAATAATAAATTATGAGATGTGTATAGTTGTGGCTGTGAAAATAATGTAGATAATTGATAAAATATACAGATATAGATACGATCCTGTATAGACTGATAGAACCCACTGAAATTGTAGAAATGTAAATGTGTATATAAATATGTAAAAATGAGTATAATATAAAGATAAAAATAAAAAACAATGTCATAAACCTATGTATTTAATTTCAAATATGAATCCTTTAATAATTACAGAGGTAAGGTAGCTTCATAGTTTTATAAATATTTTCACATAAATAAGGTAAAATGTAAGTATAATTGAAATACGTACTATGCAAATGATATGGAGAATGCACACACGAACTATGTTCATTCCGTCATAAGTTACTACTAGATGAATATACAAGTTCTTTTGAATTTTAAACTATAACTTACTAAATAATAGACATATACAGATAATTAATACTTCATTACAAACTAAAAACTGGTAGAAAATCTAAACTAATTTAAAATAAAAATCTTGTTTATGGACTATTATGTACTGCATGTACAATAATATCTTGGTTCTTTTGTGGTCCCATTATTCTAAAAGAAATATTAGAATAAAAAAAAAATTCAAAGTTATAATATCTATAAATAAATGTAAGTAAAATCAATTGCTTTAAGACTTCTAATGTGTAATTGTCGAGAAAAAATATAATGTAAATAAAAATATTTCTGAACCTTTAGAAAAATCATGGCACCTTATGAATAAGACGATGCTTCGTCAAATTTTTTTGGCAATAGACATCTACGAATATTTTTATTCAACTTGATTATGTACAAATTCCTAAAAAACATAAAACAAAGTTATCTATTTATTTCTCTCTAAAGAGTTTTTATTAAAGTTATGTATTTTTATACTTCTCATTAAGAAGAAGTGTGAACGGTTGTACGGATAGCTTGCAAAATTATTTTATCTCTTTGAATTATAAAAAGTGGGTACAGATATTGCAAAGTTAAGGCTTGATTAAGCCATCGATGCGCAGACATCGCGTCGGTACATTGTTATACAAGATTAATGGTGTTCAACGAGATAAGGAGGTGGGAGCTAAATGCATTTACATGTGCGAATAAAAAGACTACTGATAAAGGACAAAGAAGCTCGCATCGAATAAAAACGGTACCATTTATGGATGGGATACAATGTCGCATTGTTTGGTGTGCAAACTCGATGTTTGTTCACAGTGAAAAACAATGTAGTGTAGTGTGAAACAAATGTTCTACTAGGCTGTTCGAGAATGTACACTATAAACTGAAGAATGATACGTTTCAACGTGTTTTAGACTGTGGTTTTCAATACGATTTAAATAAGGTCCACTAATTTACTTTTGGTTAATATGTCCATAACTTTGTCGCACATTAATGTATTAGAAATAGATTCTAAATTTGAAAAGTCATAAAAGCTGTAAATTTTCATAATTATCTACGTAAGTACTAATAAGACTAATATAAGTGGTAATAGTATGTCCTACGAGACTAAATGAGAAAAAAACACAAATAGCATTAGCTCGGTACTTTGTTGCATATTTTTCACGACCGTATGTATATTAAACCGATTTATACAACCGCAGATTGGAGTTTACGATTATTGAAAGTACTGATAGAAAGGCTCACTAACGATCGTAATTAACCCTAATGCAAGTAACTTCTGCATTCATTTACCTAATTGCGATGTATATTTTAACTTTGCGAGTAAGTAGCCTGAACAAACATTTGTGAGAAAGTGTTTCTATTGAATTGTACACTGCGTGCTACACTAAACAGAACTACAGATTAGCATTAAATTATAAAAGTAAATTTTATTTCCCATTTTGCCTTCCGTTTTGTCGGTAATCACATAAAAACTCACATAAACGTATCGAGTAAAGAAATCGGTTTGGCTAAATTCCGGAAACTTAAATCGAATCAGATTCGATTCTTTGTATCGATAATCTTATTACTTTAGCACGTGAGCTTTGTTGGGCGCGTGAGGTTTGCGAAAACTTAACGATAAGCGAGAGAAACAACATTTTACCTCGTATTTCTGACTGATTTAGGAGAATTTGGTTTGTTATTCCTGTATCCTTTTTATTTAGGTAATCTAAACTATTTTATTCTTCCTGGTTTGCTAACTAGGCAAACTAAATTCTAGTAAAAGATTTATTAATACTGCTGGACTTTTACTAAATTATATAATATTTGTTTAAATTCTAGATTTACCTACATCTATTTATTTTATCAAATTGGTCAAAATTTTTGCTAAAATCATAAAATTCTTTTCAACTTACTCTAGAAATATAATAAAAATACAGTAAGTATAACAACCTGAATTAACTGATGAGTAATATTTGTTGGAGATCATATCTTTTCTATTAACACAACTATTGGGTCTATTGTTAGCAGATTTCGCTCAACTTGTTGTTCGGACAAGTATAATGCGATTGTTAATGTTAATTTGCTATCGTCTCTTTCAAAACATTCAATAGAAGCATTCATTTTATAATTTTTAATTAATCTTATACTTTCACTATTGTTTCGATCAGATTTTTATTGTAACGCTTTGATAGATGCGAATCGAAAATCGATCGTCGATTAATCGAAGTCATTAATATTCGAATTATAACCTATTTAGAACATTGGAATATAACTATTAAATATACCTTGCTTTCTTGTTTCAAAATCTTGAAAAATTCTTCAGTACTCGTAACTTTAATCAAAATGACGGTAACAAAAAATATGTCATTCAAAAATCGAAAAACTGATGGCGAAGAAGAAAATGCATTTGGTTTGTCATCAATAATTTATTTATCATGCCTAATTATATATATTAAATGCGGTTAGTAAGAGCCATCACTTTGCATATGCTTTATGGTCCACGTCCAAATCCATGGCGTCGCCATTGCAGCAGTCCCAATAAGATTTATTGTAAATTGTGTCTTACCTACATACTTTAACTCATTTATGAGATGCAGCCGCTGTGTCAAAGGGATAGCGACCGTCCTTACATAAAAAAAAAACGAGATGGATCTATTTGATATTATTTGGGCTTTAAATGAAAGTTTTTAAAGTCAATTTTGATTGACGTAAGTCTACAGAAACCTTAATTTTTTATGTAAGCTTGCAGGAAGTACATAATTATATTCAACAGTAGTTAAATTATCCAGATATCAATAAAACTATATAAGAATTTTCAGGCATAATAACAACTAGAAACTATAAGTCAATCTACAAACACAAAAGTTTTAAGCCGACCAATAATTCCCACAGCGTTCAGCTTCTTTAGCAGTCGAAGAAGAAATAAGGCTGGCGTCAGACAGGCACATAAATAATTGTCGGATATCAGCCTCCGCCGCCGCTGGGAACTCGGGATGTGATCGATGCGGGTGAGGTCACTACGTATCACTTGTTTCTACCTATCTTTGTACAGTGTAGATGGGTATTAGCTTTAATACTAACTACGTAATAAATTACGTATTTAAAACTCTTTGGTGGTTTTTGACTGATATAGAGATAAGGTATTTATTTTTCTAAAAATATGGTTTTTTCAGTATCTGCCAATGAATATCTGATTTTCTGAGTATTTAAGAGTTTTCAAACTATTTGATTAACTATAGGAACGTGAAAAATTGAATTGATTTTATTCACGTCATAATAATTTAATGGAAATAATATATTTTTTAAAAGATATCATTGTTATTGGATCTTATTTTTCAGATATAAATAAAATAGCTCATTTTATTACAAGGAGTTGTTTTTATAGCTGAAATTACGATTTGTGGCGCCATATAAAAAGGCACGTTGCATTCACGCAAACATCTGTCGACTAGTAGCGGGTGCAATAGAAATCAATTTACAAGTTTTGTAATTAGTTGCATCGTTCAATGAAAGCGCTTGACCGCAAATTCATAAAGTATCTTATTACACAATAGGCAAAATATGAATTGAGATACCCGATAGTGTCTCAGAAAATTACTACGTATTTAGAAATAGAAATTATTAATGAGCTTCTGGATGGTCGGGAGACTGAACTGCTACGTTTTTTTTGAAAAAAGTTCTTTTGTAGATGCAACTTTTGCAATCGGAAGATACTTTTGTTAAATGCAATTTGAGAATGATTTCCGCATGAGGTACATCAAATAAGAAACACTCATCGTTTGGTATAATTTTTTGCTATTTCCTCCATATTTTTCGACACTTTACTGCGGTTGAGTTTGTATAAAAATTGTATTCTATGCTTTTATTATTTGATTTCTTTCTTGCAATTTCTGTTTGAAGTGATTGCGCAATAACGTTAACCACGTACTTCAGTGGCTTTCGTTTATTTTGAATTAATAAAAACTTCTTTGTAGCTTACCGACATAACATTTTTATTGCGTTTTGAAGGCACTTTAATATCAACTTTTCGAGAAAGTAAGTAGGTAGAAATTTTTATTTTAGATATAATAACTTTTAGATAAATAACGATTATAACTTAATAGTTGCAAAGTAAAGCTTAAACGTGCGTAAAATGAATATAATATGTAATGTTAATCGGAAAAAATAATTATGCTTCGGTATATTAACAAGCACCTATTAATTTATTCGGCGTCTGCTGGATGAAGTGGAATACATTTGCTACATTATTTGCTATAAAAGAGCGATATTTTATTTAAATTAAGTTAATATTTTACCCATTTTAGTAGAACTACTTTTATAGTTTTCTGACAAGTAAAATGAGCTTTCAAAGGTATTGCACATTCACACTAACAAGGGACTCTGTTTTTATTAACAACAACAAAATTCCGCACGTGCGTATGCAACAGTGCGACGTTGTAAATATTACTGTATATATTACTTACACTTTACAGTAACTTTAGCTTTCCACCGATCATAATATATTATCAGGGATACAAACACATAACACTGGAAGCATAGAAATCTAAACGCATAGAGTTAGAACCTGCTTTGTCAAACATAACCAACAAATAAAATGTTCTAGTAAAGTAAGTAAATCAATAATGGAATCCCGGTTCTAGTAAAGCTGTAGTAAGTATGTTGATGTTGTAGTACATAGGTAACATAGGAAGTACACTTCTATACTTATTTATTTAGGTTTCTACTTTTGGAAGCGTCCGTAAACAAGTCGTTTGTGTTAAACAAGATGAAGACGCTAGTCCACTACACAGGACAGTGGCGACTATGATTTACATAGAACACCGCTGAGCTCAGCGTGGCATACCACAATAACTTACAATAGATATTCATTGATTATTTTATTCCACTCTCAAATAATATTGGAAAGTAATAAAATATTAAATGGACAAGCAATAAAATTTGTTACTTGAATTGTCATAAATAGACAGCTACTAATTTTATTTGAAACTCAGATTTAGCAATGCATTAAATGTTTATAAGGTTTTGACGGGCTAGTTGGCTTGGTGGTTAGTGATCCTGACTGCCAAGCCGCAGGTCATGGGTTCGATTCCCGCCCAGGACAAACAATTGTGTGCATGAATATGTCTGTTTGTTCTGTGTCTCTGTGTGTAAATATGTATACAACGTGTTACTAAACACCCCGTAAAAATATAATTAATTTATCAAAGCCAACAACCCTAGTAAGCTGTCATGTCAGGGAATCAGATTATTTAACAGAAAGGACTACGTACGTATTTTACCTAATAATTGTCTACTTTAATAGTTTTTCTATTTTTCATTCATAAAAATCTGTTTTTTATTTTTTTTGGGTATGTTACGACGGTTCTTAAATATTGTGAATGGATTCGTTATAAGGGCCCATTTAATCACATTTGGGCTTTACGGGTAGTTTTTTAACACGCTGTATAAGTGTGTATTTAAAAAGTGATGATAAAATATTAAGATTGTATAATTTTTCTTCTTACGTTCATTTAATGCACCTTGTCCTAAATTTAATATTCAACGCACAAAAAAATAATTTCACAAGGGACAGTTCAAGGATCAATCCTTAAAAAGTGTCGGCGTGAATCTCATAAAAGGGATTATAGGTTGGGTAGGCTTAATGCTCTAGGATTCAATTAGGTGAAATAAGCTTAAGTGGAGAATATCCGCTGTTTTGACAGCAGTCAAATTATCAGACGCTACGCTTCCGTCACATTAGAAGCAGTTATCAAGGTGACAGAGTAATGAAATGTAATATTAAGTTTATATTTTGATTATTACGTAGAGACTACTTGATTTGGTAATCAGAGTTGTATTGAAATGTCCTACGGTTACATCTTAAAATCCAATAAACTTAGCATGCATTCAATAATTTGTGTTTGAAACAAAGTCATTTATCTTCAGGAAAATTTCATTATCTCTACAAGAAGTAAAAGGAAATACTTCGTGAACTTTAAGAGTCAAGTGTATCTTCGCTCGATAACACTATCTGCAATGCACTGGCGCGTGCATTCGTATTCGATGCGGGTAAGAGAAAACATAGATCTTATTACAGAGTCATAAGGTATAATTTTGTATAGAGTTTGTCTAACAGGCTACTTGTTATTCTTGTAAGCTCATTGTTAGCAGTATTCAGGACGTGACGAACAGTTAGTGCAGGTATTGAACGTCAATGTGCGAACTAGATAAATGTCCTGACATTAAGTTCCAAAGCCTACGAAAGGCATACAAACTTGTATTCAAATAGTGATGCATGAGGCAGTTAACATCAAATGATGTGAAAAAGGATGGAAAAAGGTAAAATACTAGACATTTGCGAGCTTGTTTCGCATAATCATTGAAGGTTTACTTATTACCTGCGTTCAAATGTTAATACATACACATATCTATGCGACGAATATAACGCTGTTGAGTTGTATTCCGCAGGTTTTTTTAACCAAAAAGTTTAAGCATCTGAATTTTATGTAGGTTACCAAAAATGAAAGTAAATTCAAATTAGTTTTATTACATTTTAAAAGCACGGGGCTTATAAGGTTGGTAGAAAAGACAGGAACTTGGGTAGGTAAAGGCCCAAAAAGTCATGCATGAAAATGGAAGGTAAAGTTCCCACGTAGTGTGCGAATAGCTTCCGCGTCAGGTGCTCTACAAACTGAAAGGGTTCGTAAATAATTCCCTATTCTCAAAGGGTTCCCATTATTATTGTTATTCTGATTGACAATCGCCCTCTCGAGTGTCAGCCTTTTTTCTGCCAGATATAAAACTAATATTGGTAGGTCCCATCCTCTTCCGCTAGCTTTTTTTGTTCGTCATTGCACTGCATTTAATTTTAAGAAAAAAGTTACTCTATTTGAAATGCTTTTAGTCTTTTTACAACGTTGCGTATCAAGTTTATTGGGAATGCATAAAAACTAAGTTTTTTTTGTTCTAAGAATTGTTGATAGTGTCAAAGGTGAGTTATTATGTTTTTAAATGCACATAGCCTTGAATCGATGTCGACTTTTTGGTGATAACAAAATCAATGACGTGTTATACCACCCAAAGGCGAGAATGGAATTTAATTATATTATCTAATTAGATACGGTGTACACCGTAATGCTTGCACCTCCGTTTAATACTTTTAAATAAACATTATGTCTGATCAAGCTAATATTTGTTTTAACCCTTTGCATTAGAGTAGAGATTTGGTTGATTTCAGTTTAAGTATTGTAGTGTTTACTCCATACAAAAAGTGTCGTTCCAGTGATGAATGGGCAAGCGTTGATTTAAGAGGGTACGATTTGAATGAAAAAGGACTCGATATTGTGTATCTCTGCGTCCTAGAGCTAAATGCAATAAAACTATAAAAGTTACTTTAACACTGTGCACTTATCTTGAATTGAATATATATGAAAAACCCTTAAAGTATTCCCGAACAATTGAAAATAAAGGTCGATATATTAAATAGACGCGTTATAATTAAGATTAGGTGCGAAAAAACGAACACAAATATTGAGATGGAATCTCGACTTGTAAGACAAATCGCTCCCTGCTATGTCAACCCTTGGGTGCTCAAAAGGCATGCTTCGGCACCATTCATCCGTTTTTTAGCTCAAGATGTACAATTAACAATGACAGCGGTCAGGTTGCACGTAAAAAATAACATCGTACGAGTTTTTCCAAAATTTAGACCTCATTTTTTTAATCCCACATGAATGGATGAACTCGAGGAGTTTTATTGCATTTAGTTATTTGTTCATATCTATATCTTATGAGGTAGAATAGAAATAGTTTAGCGGCGTATAAAAAGACAAGATTTACATCGGTAGCCTTTGTGTTTTCTGTGGGTGATCTCGTTTGACAAAAGTGTTAACATTTACATCCATAAAATATTTTGACTTCTCTTTTAGTGGACGCGTAAGCGGACTGCATATTTATCTTAATTTTTTTAACATATAGGAATTTACTTTATCACAGAGTTTTGGTTCCACCATTTGGTAATTCATTATTCTTTAAAGTATTCTATTATTTAATTATTTTAAAATTCATGAGATTTCAAGAAATTTAAGAATACCAAATTTCTTTTGCCTTCATTAGTCAGGTACATTTAGAAAGAATATGAAGCAATTTCACTAAAGGAATGTTAAATCCCTTAATCTCAGAACTGAACACCCTAAGAGCTGGTCAACACAACATTAATTAAATCGCCTCTTAACCCTTTCAAATTGATTTAATTAACGGTTGTCTAATGTAAATCAAAATGGGTTATTAAAAACTATTAGAATATTTTAAATTGTAGTTTTCTATTCTACCCTTTGTCTTAAGGTCTAATTTAGCTAAAAGGTTGATTGTAGGTTGTGCTGCATCATAATTAAAAAAACTATAATATTATATATTTAATATTTTTGTATGAAGTAAAATATTTTACTCGATAAACATTTCGTTTAACAAGAAAATATTTGCTTTATAAATATCGAAAGATTATTTCTCATTCTTATCGGTGTTTTCAATTCACAATTGACAAATAACGATAGCATCGATGCGTGGACGGCTGTCAAAAGTTATATTTATTTTCTTTAGAAATTCATAGAATCTGTGCGAATTCAGCGACGAGATGTTTGCGGGTATCGGCGCATTATGCGCGGGCGCATCGTTTGTGTGCGCACAATGCGCGCAACCCTTTGGCGACACAATGCGCGTCACTAATCTAGATCATGTGCGCTATTGTGCGTCATTGTTGCAGTCGGCCCCCCGCGCCCGCACACCCCTCCGCTCAGCGGGAAAAGAGCTACGAATCTGGATATCTCACTCGATGTCGATTTATAAGAAATTACTGCGCCGCGGGTGTCAGGTAGTTGCTCCCACGGATGCGTAGCACTCACAATGCAAAAAATTTGCTCTCAAAAATTTTTACTTGCTCATCAAACAGGAAATGAAAAATATTATTTATCCGCTTCCTATTGCTACTTTGTGTGGCGGCATTGTGTTGAAAAATGTTAAATTTTTAAACGGCTTCCGAATATTATTTTTTCTTTTGCTTACTTTCTCCGCAATCGTAATAATGGTTCATCGTCGGCGTTCAAGGAAGATGCTCGATGATTAGAGTCCGCTCAGTCAGTCATTAGCGCATGTGCAACAATTTCGTTAATAATTATGTAAAAATATTGAAAGCGGCCTCATGTGTGTTTAACTGCTTATTACTTTGTGGCCCGAAGCTTGGACTAACGGTGCGATAACTTACAACGCGAAAATTATTGAGTCGATTGACTTTTTCTTTTCGATTCATGGCAACTGCTCCACATGTAAGGTAATTCAAATGGCGTTTTTAACGTACTATGCAATATTTAAGCATGAAATATATTAAAACATGATGAAGATGATGATGATGATATTAAAACAACCAAATAATGTGTATAATTAGTTTAGACAGATGGTATGAGTCACTGACCACCACACCGCAGGTCGTGGGTTCAATTTCCACCCAGGACATATATATGTGTGTGCTAAATGTCCGTTTATTCTGTGTCTGGGCTGGATATATGTATCAATATAAACATGCATTTAGAGAAAGAAATGTAGTGTAGTAGTATTAGTTATCTGGTTTCCATAGTACAAGCTCTGCTTAGTTTGGGATCAGGTCCATGTGTAAAGAATGTCCCGGGATATTTATTATTATAATTTATAATGAGTGATGTAGAATAATTTAAAAAGGCAATACTGAAAAATGGAAGGGAAACAATATTCTTGACGAATAGTAAATACGGGAAAGGTACTGCTTATAAAAAACAGTCAAACGTGGCTCCATGGCACACGCTGTTCCTATTTTGCAAGTCGGCGGCCCAAAGGACATCTTTGGTATCAACTCGGTCTGGCCATATGATTGGTAGGAATAATTTGATGTCCTGTCCATAACTACCCATCTTCATAACAGTATATTGCATGCAATAAATTCTTACTTTATTTCAATTTATGATGTAAAATTTAATCGTTTTTATAGAACCATTTACAACTTCAGTATTAAATAGTTGAACGAGCACATTGACGCATGCTGTTACAGATCGTGTTTGGATAATTGCTTATCAGCAATCTGTGTTTGTACAAACATGTCGTGTTGTCTTTAAAAATATATTTTGTTTCATTTTTAAGTGTAACAAATTTTCATTGATTGTTTGTTGAATAATTGGTGGGATTGGATTTCTGGTTTATTTATTATTTTTCATTTAATTATTCTTTTGTATCGTTTTTTTAAATAAAATTATAAAACATCAGAAAAGAATGAGAATTTTACTAAACAATGATAATAGTAAAACTAATTCTTATGTATAAAGCTAATCTGTAAAAGTGCCATCATTTTCTATGATGCCAACAAGTTTTTTTACTTGATTCATTTGTTTTTACAGTGTATATCGCCAACAAGTGCGTGTGAGGAAGGCCAGCCCTGAGGCACGGATTTATTTTAATAACTAATTATGAAAATTTCAGTGTGTCCTCCAACGGAGGTTGGACTAATGATCCATTTCTACGAGACGTAAGTAGAGGTTGAGACTCAATTTAAAACTGGAGTAAGTAGTAGGGACGGCTACAATTTTGCTAACGTTTGTAGCAAATTTTTATTCGAAGTTAGGTTCATATTGGAAACAGCAAAGTTATGTGTGTTATGTGTTATGTAGCCACACGTGTCTTTTGTGGTCATGTTTATGTAACACAAGGTCAGTAAGGGTGTGAAAGCATGTGACAAGCTGATGTTTATCTAGAATTGTAAGACAAATCGCTTCCACCTTAACCGTTACTGCTGAACACAGAACTGTGTGCCTCACCGTGGTTTATATGTTACGGATTTAATTGGAAGGATTGGTATGTGTTTTTTAATGGTTCTTGAAAAATAACAAAAAATATTTTGGATAATCCATACCACAAAGAACCAAATTGCTATAAAATATAGTTCTTGAAAACGTTGTTGGCGTGATGAAAGCTCATCAAAGATTTTATTTATTTATTCTGAATATATTTCTGTTACTCGTAAGTATTTTTTTCCCAGCAAAATGTCGGTATTTTTGTTCTCATTTCTCGTGATGCATAAGCCACGTGTATAAATCTCAGTACCCACCACTCCGCAGCATGGCCTAGGGGTGGACGCTTCCTTTTTACTTCACCTTTGTTACGCTTGCCAGGGAATTTATTTCTTATTCGCGCGTTGACTTGCGCTTCCTGGGAGGTTGGCGGTAGCCGCCGGCAGTTGGCTGGGTGATACACGGAAACGGAGGTTGGCTGACTTGTTGGAACTTAGTTGGTCATACAGTTATGTAGAGATGATGGTTTTATGTGCTGGATTTAGGCTTCTGTTATCAAGAATAAAATAGATTCTTATTAAATCGACTAATAAACTATTTACTAAATTCGGTGGAGTTGGTTAAGGTTACTCGTGTCCATAAAATAAAGAGTTTAAAATCATCCTAGCCTGTCCTACTAATCCAGCAAATATTAAAAATGATTATTATGATAATGGGTGAATGATTGTTACTCTTTCACGCAAATATAAAACTTCTAAGCGGATTTGGATGATACTTAGGACATTTGAATGGCACGAGCGGGTCAGCCCAGAAACCGTAGTTTAGGATCACAGTGATATACCTGCAGACGATTGAATTCTGATCTTATGTTAAGTACATAAACAATCAATTTCCTTGTTTATTTCGCGGTATTTATTTCCGATCGTTTACTCCAATAATTACTTTTACTGAGCACCGGACAAAAGGGTTATGAGGGGCTTTCATTACGTAGAACCAATTACGAGTTCGATCAATGGTTCGATGAACGTAAAGCCCGTGTATCACGCGACTGTTGGCAGTAGGGAGCATTCGTTTATCCGCGGATTGCTGTGAAATCTTGATTCTTTAGTATTTTAAGCAATCCGTGAAGCTACGTAGGTTCATTATACAAGGAATTCTGCATATGGCCTCGCTTACTGCTTTTATTATTGACTTTACAACTCGTACAATCACATGTTTATGATACCCGCTGAGTGTTAACAATACGTAATTGAATATGATTGTAAAAGTAAATTTATAATCAATGTTTATAAAGTTATTTAGATTTACTGATAGGTATCTATTGGCAAAATGAAGAGTGCAGCGTGAGAGCGATACTCGCTTTGACTGTATCCGTTCGCAAGATACTTTTCTCTGCCTTTATTTTTTATTGTTATTCAGATTAATGCAAATGTAGTAATGTTAACTATTGCTAACTACGGACCATTATCTACCCAATTAAGAAAGTTTAAATATTTTAAGGAGAGGCCGATCATTTTATCATAATTGATAATAATAAGGCTTGTTAACTTGTCTGTTTATGAAAGAATAAATTTTTATACTCTTTTTTTAAACCAAGATCTGAGTAGATAAATAATTGATGCTGGTGTGATGTAGGTTATATTATTATATGTATGTTATCGAGAAAAATCGATGTAAGCTTTGTAGCAATCACATTTATATTAATTACTTAGTATAAATATTTTGCTACTGGCTGTAATGTATAAACCTTTGTGTTCTATTTTCATATTTTTTTATATTGACACTTCAAATATATTATCTTCAAGCTCAACACGTATTTTTTCTTTAACTACTGAAAGACCTAAATTAAAACAAAATAAAAACAAATGAGGTTTTAATTTGAAAGGTTTGTGACGGGTCAAGAAGTTCGCGAAACTTGAATTAACAATCACAAAGGGTGTGGTAGAAATTAATCAATAGATATATGTAAAAATAAACTATGCCATTGGTGGTTAAGCTCAGTTTCAAATTTTCTTGCGGAAAGTAAATAGATAATCCGATTAAGAGCATATTTAACCAGTTTCAAAAAGAAACTAATAGCTACAAAGCAACACAGATCAGTTAAGCATTATAATCTATCTAAAGTTCCCAAACATCTTGGCATATAAAAATAAAAGGTAGTAAGAACATAAAAAAGATCTCATAAATATCTTCGATACGGTAGATCACGGAATACAAAATTCTAATACTCCTAATTGGATGCAAATCTATCCTGAATGCTAACAAGCGGTGTTTAGTGTGGTCTAAGTTGACTCCAGGTTATAAATCAAAAGAATAAGATCTTATGGATAGCGTCTTTCCATCATAAAAAGTAGCCAAAAAAGAAACAGCCACGAGCTTCATTATACGAAGGAGGTTCAGTAAGTTCTGTTTTACTAGTGCCTTTGGCAATCAAAAATTTTTTGTAGTGAATTTATGTTTAAACATATTTTTCATTTATTTTAAGAATTTATTTGATTTATTATGGTTATCAATCAGTACAAAAAACTATATCTATTTAACAAAAATTATTACTATTTACTATCTCGAAGTGATTTTCAAAGTATGAGATTTACCATCGTCGCATTAAAAATAATAGAAATATATTAAGAAATTAAGATTTCACCTTTTCAGATGCGGAACCCTAAATGATACTAAATGGGACTGAACAGTGGCCCTCCGCCACGTGGCCCGCGGCTAGCGATTTTTGTCTTTATTTATTTTTTCCTTTTACCTTTCTATAATTGCCATAATATTTCAAAGTTTATTACCGCGTGTGAAATATTGCCATGGCATTTAAAAACAAAAGTATTTTCAAATTATGAATGCATTTTTTTTATCTAAGCTTATCAAGACAAAGCTTTCCTTTAATTTATAGAACAAACAACATTATTACAATTCCAATATCTTTAACTATAGGTAGCGACGTATGTACGTTGATAAATTAACTTTTAATATAAAACGTATAAAGTATAGACTTGCTGATTGATTGGCTGATAGATCAATGTACAGAGGAAATTGAAGGTTACAATGACCTTAATTTAATAGCGCAGGGGTGTACTAAGAAATAATTCTCCAAAAATCAGCCCCTAACATGTTCATATAGTATATATAAGCTATTATGGAAATTTCACAGCAATTGAGGTAAAGGTACAGAGCAGAAAGTCTCTATTAGAATTATTACATGAAGGGGTTAAATAAATACGAAATAATAATTTTATTTAAAAAATATCGATCGTTTGTAAAATAGACTTTGCTTAATAGAAGGCTACCCCTAAATCACCCTTTTATTTATCACACAATGCAAGTAAATACAGTTGTATTTGCAAGTGGATCCTCGAGTGCCTTACTCACTTCCAAGTTCAAATAGGTACCTAATAGCGTCTAGGGCATGTAGGGCGATATACGGACGTACATAATTTCTACCTAAGGTAATAGTTATTTGTTTACGATCAATCCAATAATTTTTACTATTATTTTATATCAACGATAGTGCTTGAGCAATTAAAATACATTCCTATTTCTTATCTTAGATAAGACGTAGTTATAAGGAAGTACAGTAAGACTATGGTATTATTCATCTAAATCTATATAATTGACGGACTAATTAGTGCTTTAATGAATAACTATAAAATATCGAGCTTATTCTCAACGACAGAATTTCCATTGATAAGTTATTCATTCTTTATAAGCTAAATAATTCATACGTAATTATTGTTATCCGTTTAAGCGGTATACATTTTGAGTTGTTATTTTGTGTGATTTATTATCGGACCTTATGGCGAACGCTGCCGATGGAGACGGCTTCCCAGGTCTCGCGTTGTTCCTATAATTAATACTGAAGTTTTAATAAATACATATTTTAGGTACCATCTGATTTCAGTAGTATTTAATGTAGTATAAATCCTACTAATACTATAATTTTACTAATATCCTCCTAATATTATAAATGCTTGAGTTTGTATGTATGGATGTATGATACTAGTTCACGCATAAACTACTAAACGGATTTAGATGCAACTTGGCACATAGATGGAGCATATTCTTGAATAACATATATGCTACTTTTTATTCCGGGAAAACGTGACATTCCTCGGGAATGCTGATAAAACCGCGGACAACAGCTACTACATATATTGAGATAAGTAATTAATAGGTATAGCTATTCAAAGATAAATGGCATGATTGTAGCAAGGTAACGTAAGCAAACTTTTGTACTGTTAAATAAATGTAAGTTATAAATGCTAAAATAATTGCATATTGAGACATAGGTAATTAAGAGATAAAAGGCCTGATCGTTGCAAACTAATGTAAGCAAACTTTTGTACTGTTAAATAAATATAAGTAATAAATGGTAAAATTAAAGTAAGCCTGCGTTCTACTGTTAAATAAATGTAAGTTATAAAAGTAATCAAACTATTGTACTTTTAAATAAATGTAATTTATAAATGGTCAAATAAAAACAATAAGTTCGTAGAGATTGCCAAAGGGTGGTCCAAAACCATTAATGGAGGAAGAACCAATAGGTTTTTTGCACATTATCATACCGCTCTATAGATAGGTCCCGGGGCAATATTTGATAAAGCCGTCGGGACTGTTATCAGAAGGCGAGTCTTTTTAGAATTGGCGCCATACAGATTAAGATATCTTCCCCTTAATGTGTTAATTAAAAAAATAACTTATTCTTCTCATACAGACCTTATCAACCACTTAAGTAAGCGACGATACCTATACATTATCGCAGTTTTTACACTTTTGAACCGTTAAATTAAATCATTGAGATTGGTGTAATATTCATTCACTAAATATGGAAGCTGATCAGCATTTCGAGTTTATTTAGATGTGTCGTTATTTTTAATTTTTTCGATAAAGGTTTAATGCCAACTGATATTAATTCTGATATTCGAATGAATTATAGTCATCAAAAATACAAACTCTATTATTGATATAATAAGGTTGCATTTTAATCAATATAAAAATTTGATATGAGGTGTATTTATTGTATTAGTTTGTGCAATAAAAGGAAACCCTTTCGAATTTAACAGAAATATTAACCTTTTTGCTTTACAATTAGGTTGTATTTTAATCATTATAAAAAAATAACCATTTCTCTCAATAGAACCTTATTTAAAAAGACATTAACTACATTTTTCTATGAAATTTTAAACTTCAGAAAGGGTGCTCCTATATTGGCCAATATAATTGACTATGGTCTAAACCTGAAAAATGTGTTGTTCCTTTTTTTCTTGACCTGACAATTGTCTTACAGAGTCAATAATGTGCAGAAAATAGCTACCAGTTATACGTATGTATATATATAGCAAGAAGATATAACACGATAAATTAACAAAAATTCTCACAAATAATGGATTTTAATATTACATCAAAAAGTCATTAGAATGTTTCCCGCAAAAGATAACGTGAGATATCTGAAAAGGTACAAAAACGACGATAATAAAAAAATAAACCATTCTACTACCCTTAAGAGATACAATGCTTTAACTAAATTCCATTTTTAATCTGTCTTCTCAAAGATGTCGTAAAAGTATTCACCACAAATGATAAAATTACTGATTAAGATTTAGTTACGAAATGACTATTCCGATAGATAGTAGGAGAAACTTGTAATAATCAATATTTACTTATTTTTGTTAGTGGGTTGAAGAAACCTGCCTTTAGGTAGACCACCGACACCTCTTAAACCACTGACAAGTGAAAAAAGTGAGAGGGTAGTAATTTCTGGTAACAAGGCATTTTCAATTTAGTTCTAATGTTTCTATTGTTTGTAAGTCATCAAAACTTATTAGAACAAAAACGCCACCATACAATATTTAAAATTTTAGCTCTTTTATTTTGTTATAGCGGGATAGAACTACATAGTCTATGAAAACTTCAAGTTATGACCTATAACGGTTCATTAGATATAGCCCTTTGACACACAGACGGTCGAACGTATGGACAAATGGACAGCAGAGCCTTAGCCCGTTGGCATCCTTTTGGTACGGAACACAATTCAATATTAACCTAACATAATGATCCTCACATGAGTTGGAACTGTAAATTCAAATCTTAGTTATAATACATCCGTATAAGTGTGTACTGATATGTCAAATCAGTAACTTTTTATTAAATGTCAAAACTGTCGTATGTATAAAGTTTTGTATGAAATAGCAAGTTGTGACGTCATTGTAGAGCATCAAAAGATCTACTCTTTGTGGTTAGATTCGATGCTTAAATATAGTGTTTATTATAAAGTTTGATCATATTTGACGTATCCATGTATTATTTGGTTGTTTTACATACTGGTTAGTGTTCGATAATTTATATTGAGTGGCTGTCTCCCGCGACTTCACCTGCGTTTAGTTTGAAGTTGATCAGACCAAGAAAACACCTTGTTCCATACTAACTACACCCCGTTTTACCCACTTAGGAGGTGAATTTTCTAAAATCCTTTCTCAGTACTCCCCTAAGTTATAAAAGGAACCTCTGTGCAAAATTTCAAGTTTGTAACCCTTATAGTTTAGGCCCTGGGTTAATATGTCTGCTTTCATATATATTATAGATACTGGGGGGCAATTCCACTGACATATTATGCACCGAACCATTACCATATCACAACCAAACGCCAAATTTGGCGTTTAATCGTATTATACTAAACACACCAACGATCGAACTGCGGTTGTGTTTCGGTAATGGTTCACATTCGTTCGAAAGATTACGTCAAAATGTATGTTTGTTTCGGTTGTAGTGCGTAGGAATACCATATTTATGAAATGTCAAACTTCAATTGGACATTAATTGTAACCATACCATTGCCGAACCAAATGTGCTACTCGAACGTTGCATTTAGTGGAATTGGGCCCCAGGATGGTTCTCTATTCCACATCTAACTGTAAAAATTAAAAAAGCAAATCCGATTAAAAAATGTTAAGAGGATTTCCCAGTGGATATAACATTTTACAGCGCAATAAAGGTATTTCATTAATAAACAATATTTATACGTTTGCATTGAACTGTCTCCTCCTGGCTCTAGCGCTGAAGATTTATGTGTACACACAAAACTTTTATAGAGGTATAGCTCGTTAACACCAATGTAAACTGATATAAAATATTTTAGATTGACTAAGAAATGTTTGCTTAGCGTTCGATGCATTGTTATTCAAATGATTATATGGAAAGCGAGGGAACAAGTTTAGTTGTAGGTATAATGTTTTTAATGTCAGAGTAAATGAATTTTGGAAATTGTATTCAATAAATACTTAAAGACAGTTATGTTAGATTTCTCCTGAAAGGTGGTTCAATATATTCAAATGCTTATAACAGCATTTGAATATATTGAATATAATTATTGTTTGTTTGTTGAGTATCAATTAAAATTACCTAAATTATGCTCAGGGTTTTTTTTAGCGATAGCAATAGTCTTAAACTAAGTTAATGTAAATTATATAACTACATGTTTAAGTGAAAAAATATAATTACCACAATAGGTAGGTGCTACCAAGAAATATAAACTTATAAGAAATACTAGCTGTCCTACGCGATTTGTCCCGCGTTCCCGGGGGAAGTAACATTTTCCCGACACAAAAAGTATTCTATGTGTTATTCCAGGGCATTTTCTATATACGTGCCAAGTTTCATCAAAATCCGTTTGGTAGTTTTTGCGTGAAAGAGTAACAAACATCCATGCATACAAATTCGCATTATAATATTAGTAGGGTCATAGGATAATTTAAAATCTAGAAATCTGTTCATATTTCCATCACTCTTATTCTGTAAGTGGAACAAAAAATCAATCGGAAATCCACTTTGATCCTTATCATCAATACAGCTGTAAGTATTTACACCTGGCATAGCTTGTGCTCTAATAGATACAATTGTGCAAATTCCATAACACATGCCGGTTTCGGATTACAAAAGAAAGGGGTGCAATAGAAAAGTTTTGCGCAAATTGTCATTGGCGGTATTTGTTTGACCGTGAAGTACCCGTGACGGGATTGGAGTGTATCTGAACCCGTTGATTTGCAGCTTTCGTCGGTGTCAATTGAGGAATTGAGCAATAGCACGTGTATGTCATCTGCTGAAGTTAAAATAAACCAACCTTTACAGCCGTGCTATTCACAAACCCAAATTCGCCGAGTGAACACTCAGGTGAACACGACGATATCGGACCTCTCGTCTAATTGCAGAGTCGCGAGAGAGACAGGGAATAGTCACTGCGTGAATTCATCAATGCATCGTCAAGTTTGAATGCAGAATATTACAGCAGTACCTACTTAAAATGTTTGATTTCGCTTTACTTCATTGAAATATTTGAATATTCCTTCGATAAAATAATGCAATTAATTTGAGTATTTTTATTAATTATTAGAAAGAAAGAAAGAAAGAAAATACGTTTATTCGTGGCAACACACAACATTACATTACATTAAAAAACAAAATAATATGAGAAAAACAAACAATAAACCAAACGTTTTAAAAATGTAGCAATGCTGAGTGATGCCAGGAATAGGTCCCGACTCAGCAAAAAGCTAAGGTTTATTAAGTTATGAAGTATAAATAAAATGCTATCTTTTAATTGAAATTAAGTTAATTTTGAAGAGTTTCATTGACTCGTGCTACTTTCGCGCATTCAGCTTGAGTACCAGGGCGGATGTTAAAAAAAATGTTTCTGACAACGCGAAGTACAGTCACGTCCACATACATCTGACAGACATAAATTGTGATAATTTATTGTTATGAGTTGTAATGTAATGACGAATCGTTGTGGACCGTCACAGTCGTCAATGGTTTAATCATTGGAAGGTAGATCCTTCATAATTATTATGATTCCTAGCTATGTTTATATTTAGAGAGATAAGATTTTTTTATAAACAATGGTACACTTAAGCTTACTTTTTATTATACATTTCATGATTTTTTTATGTGATCTCTATTTCTCTGTCAGTTGTCTGTTATCTTATCAAGTTGATTCAATTTAGTTTCGAATATATATAGTGACTTTAAGGTCACTTCAAGGATTTAGTGCGTATAAAGTGAAAATATAAAAATATGTATTCCGATGATTAATGGGAAAACGCCGTTAAAACACATTTACAAAACATAATTATATACTTTTTGTCAAATTTATTGTATAAGAAATTAAACCAACATAAAAGAAATAGTGAATATTACACATACAAAAAGATAGCATATATTTTTATAACCCAGTTGCAAAAAGAAGTACAAGAGAAAATATCGAGGAATATGAAATATATTAAATGTGTCGGCGACAGTACATTTTGATGACAAAGCTGTGGCTTGTGCCACTCTACATTGGCACCTGAGTATCGTGGGACACCTTGCTACTACCCGCAATCCTTTAACATCTGCCCGAAGGTATAAATGCGGTACTTTATGTACATACTGAGTAAATTGAAAATGCTTCGTGATTGTCCGATCATATTCAATCGCGAATTTTATTAGGTGAGTGTAAATCTACTATTGTAGATATAAAAGTGATTATTCTTATTGGATTTTACTTTAACGATATAGCAATTATAGGGCGTGTAATTAAATAACGAATAACAGGTATCATATATTTTATTGTAATTGGATTTGTAAATGAAATATGCTAAGCAAATGTCGGAACATGATTTTTTATTGAACTGAATCTATTTTGAATGTTTAATTACTTATCGAAGTCATCATTACCATCGTGTGACAAAAATATTGAGGACCCATTTAAGTATTAGAACGTGTATAAAATCGATAAATACCGAGAAATAATAACTGAATGCGTTCACTACAAATATTAAGAAAGGCTATCTACTGATGTGGCAAAATTTTCATAACGATACATTCCATAAATTCAATTCTGTGTAAGACAGGATCAATTTCACGGTAGGAAAAATTATTTAAAATAATTCCACAAGAATGACATGTTTTGTAAACACCTCTATAGATTTTAACAGGTTCTGAATGCAAACAATTTGTCTGTTCGAGCCAGAGTTTTGATCTTATCGGTATACTATTGTGGTTAACGTGGATACAGATTACTTTACTGTACTGTCAGTTTTCTTTTTACATGTAATTGTCTGAGTTCTCAGTTGTTTGCTCTCGTTATGTAGATCTGTATCTCTAGCATTGTTTGTTTGTTTGTAGGTGTTACTTGTGAAATCTTTTAAGGGCCTACGAAGAGTTGGGAGATGGTAAGATTCTTTTAGATGCCAGTTTCTTTTAACCCTCGAATGAATTTGGGGATCTAATGTGTATATGCAAATCAATTACATATGGGAATACTGGTAAAGTTTCGTTTTAGACCCCCAGCAAGTATCAAAACCATCAAGTCGTTAAATGGCATTTAAGATCCTCAAGATTTCAGAATTTTTATTGACATTAATTTAATTTTGGTTCTTTCGATCATTTTATTATCGGTAGAAATATAATTATTGTTGAGTTATATTCTGCCTCGTTTTCGATTTAATAAAATTCTCATACACATATAAAATCGCGATAATCATTCATCGACCGCTGTCAAAAGTTGTATTTATTTTCTTTAGAAATTCATAGAATCTGTGCGAATCCAACTTTGAGATTTTTGCGGGTATCGGCGCATCATGCGCGGGCGCATTGTTTGTGTGCGCACAATGCGTACAACCCTTTGGCGACACAATGCGCGTCACTAATCTAGATCATGGTCTATTGTTACTTTAGTGGACAATACAGAATATTTCGATATCTCACTCGATGTCGATTTAAAGAGACCATATAGATATTCATTCCATACCGCAAGCTTCTATTGAAATTATTTGTTGAGACTATTTGTCATTTCAATTCTAGTACATAGAAATTGGTAAATATAATTCGGTAGATTTTTATAATTAAAGTTAATATATATGTAGATTAATTGCATCGTCAGCAGGTCAATTAAAGTGCCTACTTGAAAAGCCTTGAAGGCATTATTCCCTACGTTGAAAGTTACCAATAATCGATAAATGTTAAGAAGCTGTTTATGTTGTCATAGGAGATTAATCTCTTTAACTACTAAAGGTTTATGAGCACCTAGCTTGTCGACAATCGTTATCCTAAACATGCTTATTTATAATCGTGGCCTGTTGTATGTGCCGCGGGCGCGCGGCGTCCGATCCTTTGAGTGCATCCATACATCACGGTTCCTAAGTAGACAGTATATCAACCGATATTCAGAGTAATTAGCCCTTTGGCGACGGACCTCCTGGATTTATTGTGGTAGGGCGTTAATGCGGCCGACAGCCGTGTTGCCGGCCTTTGTTCTTTGTGCCCGAAATTCAATTGGGTTATTATAATGAAAATTGTTGGTGCTGATGGAAATCTATTAGAAAATAATTTTATAAGTTGCGGTATTACGATATCAAATGCACATATGGTTAGGAGCCTTCCGCACCTAAGTAATGATTTTAAATCGCTGATTAATCAATTAATATGAAACTCTTTACCAATAGTTTACTATGCTATGTTCATTCTATTCAATTTCCGTCTTACAATATGATTATTAAGTTATAAGACTTAAACCTATGCATTTAAGTTTTTCTGGCATTTCACCTCCTCCTAAAGGTTACGTCTTCGTAACGCAGTTAAAAAAACACTTTAATCATGGCGGTAATATCTTTGACAAACAAAAGAGTTCGGGTGTCGCACAAAAGGTTGGACTAATCAGTGGTTGGCTACCGCAATCCGTCAATTAATTAAGTTGCTTTTAGATATGAGAGTCAGCAAAGGGACAGCCGCCGGAAAATGCTACTACTTCGCTACTATAACATCTTTATCGTTACAGTAGCCCTTATTATCTACGCCATAAGGAAGGATTTGTTAGATTTCGATGATATGAATTAAAGTTAGCTACCGTAGGCGACGCCTTGCGATAACGTAGAGTGCGGCACATCGTAAAACATCATTAGCAAGATAACTTTCCTAAAAGTAGCTTTTATGAAACCGAGAGTGCAGGAAGCTACACAGATATCTGCGGCTCTTGATTAATGTTGAATAGAGATATGTGATTTAATCATATTTTAAGAATTGTAGAACAAGATTCACTTACTATCAAACTGTACTGCACTGGTCATTATTGTCCTGGAGTAGTTAAAGGATCCAAGAAGATGAAAGGTAACCTAATAATTTGCGTCATAAGTTATTATATAGCTTGATGGTTAAATAAATAACAAGAATACTTCAAACCAATCTTAAATTGTAGCTAGTTTCAATCGAGATATTGAAAAAGAACAACACAAAAGAAATATCAAGAGACTTCGAGAAAAAATATTATTTTGGCAAATGATAACGTACGGACCTTGTTATAACGCAATTAGTGATAAATCTATTTGTATAACAGTAATTTTCTATAATTTGGAACATTCACAAAACAAACAAATACGAATTGTGTTCGGGATGTGTGACATGAAAAAAATGAACAGGCTAACAAAGGGAGGCCGATATGTTAGAAAACTTAATTTTACACCCGAATCAAAACTTCAGCCCGTATTGTGTTCGTTTGGTGCTAACCAATTCTCTTTTGTTACAACCCCGCCCACGCCTATTATCAGATGTTTGTGTGGCATGTCATTTTTTATCAAAACAATAAGGATTTTTTCATAGAAATGGGTAACACGCCCGGTCTCACAAGAAAAGTTTAATAACAAGTGAATTTGTCAAGAGTTAACCGATCTGACAATCGAGTCAAACATAATTTACGTACGTATAAATTAGACAATAGGGCCTTTCTGCTTATATTTGTCTGTTTTTTGTTTCACTTTAACATAAATACCTACCTGAGTTTCAGTTTTGGGAAATATTGGTACGTGATTGATAAGTCAGATGGCTTTGTGGTAGATACCTTGGCTGTAATGCCGCATGTCGTGAGTTCGATTCCCACCCAGAATAAACAATTTTCATCTAGACAATGTTTATTGGTTCTGGGTCTGGGTGTAAAATATCTATGTATGATATTTAAAAAGTATTAGGTTATACTTAGGACTGCTTCGTTTTGGGTCAGACTTCTGATGTCACAGGATAATCATTTATTTTATTATCATATTCGATCTTAATTGTGACCGACATTTACATCTAAATCGATATCTTTGTTAAGATAAACGTGACATCCCACGGGAACGCGGGTAAAACCGCGGGGGACAGCTAGTTTACTCATATATAAAATGTACGTGTAAATAATAAAAAAAAAAAATGTTTATACAACATTCTTGTACGCCTATTGAAGTTTTTTCACACAACCCTTGCAATAATTTACTCACGAAAATCATAATAAAAACATCACAAAATTACAGTTATACGACGTGTCCACGTTCCGCGACCGTTAAAAAAATAATGCCAGTTTATCCACCCACATTGGTTATAAATTAATAGAATCTGCCCTCATCGTTGTGTCATATAATAATGGTTGATTGAGCTCGTGTGAGGTATTTTTTTATTATTTTTAGGATATATTTCCCCACGATCGCATCGCGTCCCGCTAATTTTCTACATCTGGGCAAAGATGATTTATTACCGTATAACCAAAGGGTAATAACAGGATTGACACAGACAAACATTCCAATGTTTGTTTTATAGTTTTAATACTCGGTGGGCTAGGCTTAAGCAGGCACGTTGAAGAACCTTTATTATTATTTTTATTTGTTTATTAGCATACTAACAGTTACACTTTCATACATAAATTACAATATTTATACAAATCTTAATTTATTATGTATTCATTAAAAGTAAGCATAACATGCAAATATTAAAGACTATTAAATTTCTACAACTACTCTCGATTTTTTATGAACTTTTATGTTGGATTAATAATTTTTGGTTCAGATATAGTTTTAATTATGTTCAAAACCCACGTTTCACATTGCGCCTACAAAGCATTTTCTTTTGCTATAACGAAATTTTTTATACTTTACTAGCTGCTCCCCGCGGTTTCGAACGCATCCCCGATGGTTAATTTTTTCGGGGTAAAAAGTATCCGATGTGTTCTAGTTATAAGCTACAAGCTGTCCCCCGCGGTTTCACCCGCGTGCCGGAGGTCTGTAATACGCGAACTGTCAAACGCACGCAGTTAAAATAGTTGTAATTCTTAAAAAAAACTCGCATTTTCTTAATTATAATATGCATGTATTATGAATAAAAACCTTTCTCTTGAATCACTCTATCTATCAAAAATAACCGCAACAAAATCCGTTTCGTAGTTTTAAAGATCTAAGCATACATAGGGACAGACAGACAGCGGGAAGCGACTTTATACTCTGTTGTGATGATGCGCTAAATTTCGTCAAAATCCGTTTAAAAGATTCTGCTTGAATTACTAAAAGGTTTTATTGTAACAAACATTCATACATCAAACCCTCAAAAACTTTCGCTATTATAAAATTTGTAGGATATAAAATAAATACATAAACGTACATTAATATGAAAGTGGTTTCTCTAAAAGATATTTTTGTATTTAAGGATCTTTTTTTACAACTATTATCATTAGTTACATGGTGGTCGCTATATAACTTAACTTAGTGACAAATTAATATAGCAGCAAGTTCTGTAAGAAACATTCCATTTTTCGTACCTTAGTAACTGATAACAGTTACTAAGGTACAGGACAGATAAATAAGAAGGTATGTAATAAGTAGGTCTATGTTTTAGTAGGTACCTATATTTATAAATGTTATAATACTAAATTAAATTAAATTTCTTCAATATGCAGCTGTAGTTATATTTTAAGTCATGACCAATATCGTTTTGATCGGTGATATTTATTGTTCTTTGATAATGATTTTAACTACTTTGTACTCGGCATTGAACAAAGAAATATTTTCAAGATTATAATAATTGGTGTATTAGGTACTTAGGTATTTACATATCTATCTACCTTTTTGGGGATAATAGTTACGAATGTATTTAATTAAAGGATCAAATAAAGACAATAAATTCAATTCAATAAATAATGTTTATTCCTTATCAACTGATGATCTACTTAGTCTAGATTTTATTTACAATATCATCGACTGACCCGACAACAAATGCATTTATTACAAAGCACTTACTATTAATTAACAGGTAACGATATGTAACTGACAATTGATGGGTTTATATCACTTTGTTCTTGTTTGTGCATTACTGCCTAGCTCTATTATTCGTTTGGCAACATTATGCAGAGATAATTTCATTAACCTTACATTATATACTAAATAAGAGCATCATTATTAACTAAACTTGAGACAAAACCATTCAGTAATAATTAATACAGCTTAGAAACTAAACCATTAAGGCACTACTAGTTTGACTAGATATACAAGAGTCTTTTCGTACTTATAACACTATGAAGGCAGTACTAATAAATATATTATTACACATTTCGGAGGGATTTGTCCAGTTGCACTTCAACGTTTCACCTGTGGACAAAAGAAAATAAACATTAATTAAATTCATAAAACGAGAACGACGGAAGGGGCAGATGACATTTTTAATCGGCATTGGAATTGTAGCATGGTGTAAGAGAGCTATATAAGTACAAACAATACTTACATATAAGTTATTTCTGTTGCCACCAGGAGATGACGTCAAGTAGCTCGTCTTCATCCATAGGACCTAATTGCTGCTGCTGTTGCTGCGTTGATACTTCATATCGTTCTACAGGTGAATACGCTGAAGATACACCCGAGGAACATTCTGAAGGTGCGGGAGAGTCAGCCTTCTCAGAGCACGGTGATTCACTTCCATAAAAGAACCCATCGTCCATATCGAGAGAAGTCATTGCATTGCTATTGGGAATATTTTCTCTATTTTCCTGGTCGCGAGTAATACCTAATGCTGCGTCACTTTCATCCAGTAATTGCTGAAGGTATCTAATATATTCAACGACCATTCTTAGTGTGTCTACTTTACTAAGTTTTTTTCCGGAACCACGTCTGGCGCCACCGGATAAGGCGGCAACTACAGAAGCGGGCAGGTGCCGGCGTAACGCATTGAATCCGTCGTTCACTTGTTTCACGCGATTACGTTCTCGAGCGTTGCGTCTAGCAATCGACGCAGCCTGCGGTCCAGTGTAGGGATTCGTCCTAAAGTGCACCTTTTTTCTGTACTGCAGATTCGGAGGCGTATCGTGCGTGACGTAATTTTTTTCAGGAGCCGGTGCGATCGGTATAGTTCTCTTCTCAGCCGGAGACTTCGACAAAGTAGCTGAAGGATATCCAGACGAGACGACTACGTAGTTCGTCTGACCTTGGACGAGTTGAATTTCTTGTAACATTTTACGTGTATACGCGTGCGTGCGCGGGAGAGCGGTAGATAAGACGCACACAACCGGTCGGCGCAGCTATCGGAAAAGCACTACGCGATAGGGGAAGGCTTCGTGGGAGCTTTCGGTCGAAAGGCGTGCGCGAGCGGCGGCAGCGAAGCTTCACGTACAAGTGAGTCGCTGGCGCATGCGCACGCGTTATATCACCTGCGCCGGCTGCAAAAAATATAAATTTTAAAATTCTCTTCCCCTATTATTTTCGATCATCCCTTCCCCTTGTACGTGCGGGTCCGTACCTGGCATAGTGGCTAGGGGAGTGCGGGATAGCGCGGGGAGAACGCCTAACGCGTGCGCAGCTTTTTTTCTATTGACCATTAAGTACTGTAATATTAAACATGCAAACAAATTATAGCGAAACCAGTTATTGCGTTATTGAGTTTTTTTAAACTTGTATATAAATAATGAAATAGCCTACCTTCATTATTCAGTCTTTGTCTAATATACAAAGGTATAAAATGATAAGTAATTTCATGACATAACAACAGTAACAGGACTGATGTGTAATTTTCCAAAACAAAATGTCAATCGTTATAATAAGGATCGCTAACCAGAATTGTAGCAGCACTTCCAAGGAATTAAGCGATACTGTCCCGTCACATAATCAGCGTATCGATACCTGTACATTTTAAATAAATCAATCGACTTAAGATTCCACATCAACTTTATCATTTCTGATCTTTTTAAATGTTTGAGCCAAAGTATTTCTCATAAAGGCAAGTTTAACCTGCCGGATAAGAGTCCAGCTACATTAATCGGGACCTTATCGGTAAAATACGGTGACATTTACATTAATGACCAATATCCAAAATTTGTTGATGTGGTTAGGTTAAAAATGTAATGCAATTATATTCAAGGTTCTTTATTTGGGCCCATTAGATGGTACAGTTGCTTTTATAGTATTTGCTCGCATGATTAAATTATTATGAACTTAGTAAGAAGTTCATAAAATGTCTTATGACTTGTTTCAGTGAGTTATATTTACACTTTTAATTTGACTTTAATGAAGGTAGAAAGAAAGAAATATAATATTTAATCTCCTATTACTAACATTCTACAAAAATATTAACAAGTACCAAATCACTGATAAAACGTATTTAAGGAATGCCACTAAAGGTATTTCCCAAAATAAATTCTTACAACTCTTTAGTTGTACTAAACACCGAACCTTCTCGCCGTGTTTGTCAATTTAACATTTTTCACATAACTATCAGATAAATTTAATACGTTACCACAAACATTTTTTAACATTAGAAAGCTATGAAATGTGTTTACGGGATACTTTTCTCCATTTAAAATATGCCAATGGTAACTGGGCTCGTGTGATAGTCGCCGCCGCGACGACAGCCGTCTTTACTAACTGATCATCAATTAGTCCTAAAACACAGTAAAGATAATCCGAGTAGTCAAACACATCATTCTAAATTGCCAACCAAATCAAGCACAGTATTTCGAATTTTTATTCATAAACTAGCTGACCCGACAGACGTCGTCCTGTCTTAACAATGAATATTGAATTCGAGTCTTCCGATTGAATCGACTGTGAAATGTGGAATAAGAAATTATAAATTAATTATTTTATCAATATAATTCCGACCCATGCCTCTGTTTTAAACGATATTTGCAGCGCGCATTCTATCATTCGCTCCAGCTGTTTGACAATAATGTCAAACAGTTTATATTGTCAAAAGCGCTAGTAAAATCCTTAAGTTTTCTTAAATTTTCTAATTTTCCGCGCAACTTTCTTAATTTTTTCGTTCATAAGAACCATCTCCCGACAATAACAAACACAACAAAAAAAGAATTAGCGAAATCGGTCCAGCCGTCCATGCGTGATGCCGTGACCAAAGGAAATAGGGATTCATTTTTATATATAAAGATTTGACAAAAGTTTACGGTTGCGAACTCGTTTGTTTTGATTTAACAGTCAATAAAAAGTTTATTACAATAAATCTTAAGGCAGAAATTCGAATGTACAATAATTCTTAAGGTTTTATTTTCATCTTGCCTTAAGCTATAGATACCTAAATTATTACACTATTGCGTAATCTAATTATGATGATTATATGTATATGAGTTACTGCATTAGTATGTGTCTACTATGCTTAGGGCGAGCATGCTATGAATTACATTTCTTATCAATATCGGTTTGTTTTATGTCGGCCCTTTAGATCAAAGCAACCGACTACCGTCAATACGTTTGCTCGTACCGAATAACACAGATTCTGTGCATTTAGCTGTACTAATTGAATCGAAATGGTGTTTAAAATGATAGGCATTTGGTTTCATTAGCCGAAGGAGATCTTTCTTTCGTTTAATGACTCGTTTATTTGTTTATAATTATTTTTATCTGCTCTTATCCATCGATGAGGTGCTTAGGGAAATTCGTTACATTTAACAAAAACATTCTCAACTCGTAATTTGACATATGACTAGCATCATGTTTAGGTAAAGTTAATATGCTATACTGGAATTTACCTACATTTAAATAAGGTATTTATTACTCTCTCAGATTCTGCTCAAACTTAGCATTACACAGTAACAGTCTGTAAAATAAGCATTATATTATAATTTTACTAAGAAACAACATAATTATGTTCTGTAGTATGTAATGCAACGACATAAAAGTCATAATATTTTTTTAAACTAAGATTTCTGTTAATATAGCTGATATACTCCTTTTCTTTTTATCGATAGATACCAACTACTTAGTTGTGTAAAACGTTATCGAGTATTAGATTTAAATTGGCCATATGTAACGAGGTGTTCGTCCAGTCATCTTATGGGGTGAAACCCCGTGATTTGGTACCGGATATGACCTGCGGCGTGGTGCTAATGGGTTCCGTAAATAACTGTTTTTTCTGTTATGATTACTTCCTATAATCGATGTGGGTATCGAAGAGTTCCGTAAGGTTTATATTTTATTTGAAGGGTGAGTGTATGGGTCAAATGAATAAAAATGATTCCATATTTTTATTCAACCGTATATTTTTTAATTAAATTTTCCCAATTGTATATGCATTTAAATGTAAAGTGTTAGGGGTATTAAAATACATTAGATAAGTACTTAAAGCAACGCTACTTTACGCTTCTGCTTTATAAACTACTAGATTTTTAAACTCGAGAGATCGAGAATTCCAAACTTTAAATTTTCAATTCAGTTTTTTTTTTTTTTTTTTTTTATTTGTCCAAAATTTGTTAAACACTAAAATTATACATGAAATCTGCCAAACTGCATAGCTTTTTGTCCTTAGGGCTTATGCAAGTTATATATACAGAAGTTAAGTTTGATTAAAGTTTATATAAATATAATACACGTTTTTCTGAGAAAAGCCAGCAATCTTTGTGTTAAAATAAAATATTACCTGTCATAAGAAAAAGTCAAAGAGAGCTACCGCAAGTCAACATTTTTGAAAATCACTTTCACATTTTTTTATTCTTACTAAGTGAATAACATAAACTACCCCTTTTCCATCAAACTGGTCAGCTCAAAATATTAAATTTAGAAATACAGAAACGATTTCTTACCACAATTTCAATCAACTCAGCACCAAAGTACATAAACAGACACAGGAAACCGCGAATCATCACTCTCATATATCACACCTCGTTTGAGGAATTCTTTACGAATGTAACCTTTCATTGTATCAAAACCGACCACGCTTGAGGTGAAATGTAAAACATTCCCTTTATTAATACTTAATACGATCACCCTTTGACGTCGCGATGAATAGGAGTCACTCAACAAGTCGTTAATCAAATGATATTGGATACGAATATGGTAGTTCTATTGTGTCGGCAAGCTTTACTATCTATGATTTATTGACCAATGTAATTTTTAAATACGGGATTAATAGATCGTCTGTACCTTCAAAGGAGTAAGGAACTGGAAGCTGGAGACGCTACCGGCCTGAATTGAGTAAATTAAGTAAAGGATAGTTAATAATCGTGAAATTGTACACTGCTACTGATTCGCGAATGAATATGTTAATAATTAAGTCGGCAATAAGTATAATGTAAAGCTAACTTAAATCTTATACCACAAGTGCTTTTTTTTAAAGTAAATCTTCTTTTGGGAATGCTCTCAAATTCTGATCTGCGACCTTTTTGTATGACGAATAATAAATCCTAAGTCTATGTAGGCATATATAAGCAAAATAGGGTTTCTTTGACGCAGCATCACTTCAAAACTACTGAACATATCGGGATAGGACTACTACCATTCGACGCGGAATATTTCCTAGATGGTCATATGCTATATTATATGGTAGCGATAAACGCGGATGAAACCGCGGGGGAGAGCTATTGAATGATAAACTGATGAATTATTAAAATGTTTCCCAGTCCAAAAGTACAAAATACACAACCTTCTCTTCTATCGTGTGTCTTCAAGAGTTACCATTTTTATTTATATAGCATTACCATTTTTGCCACCAGATATACTTATACTAAAACCATCTTTTTGAATTTAATCATCTTTAAAAACTATTGTTTTATAATAAACACAATAGTTTTTGAATTTAGGTACATATAACATCCCACATGATTCAGTGAAGCGTGACATTGCATTCCAGATGACACTGTTCCCATAATCATGCCATCATTCACGATACTCCCCTGGATCCCACGTACGCATCTCTATTTGTATAACTTAATCGTTTCATTTGCAGCGAGTAATTGTTCAAATTACGAGTTCTGTCACACAATTTCCGTTTTAGATCGTTTGTTTTGTAGTGGTCACAGCATGTTGGATAATGAAGATGGGACATGCAAACATATATTGATGAAATAACCATGTCATGTAAATATTTATTTAGGAACTAACTGTCCCCCGCGGTTTCACCCGCGTTACCGAGGGATGTCACATTTTTCCGGGATAAAAAGTATTTTATGTTACTTCTAATATCTCCAAGAATATGTGTACAAAGTTTCATGATGATCGGTTAAGTAGTTTTCGCGTGAAAACGTAACATACAAACTTACATTCACATTTATAAGATTTGTGAAATATGAATAAAAGTTTTAAAAAATTATGTTACACGCAGGTAATTCCTATTTCCTAAAGATTACTTAGTTAGAACTCCTATTCAAAGTGGAGAAACCAGGACAATTTAACAATGATTATTTGTTTTATAAGGTACTAGCAGCGCCCCGCGGTTTCACTCTATGTTACTCGGTAAAGTTGTAGCTTTCTAATGGTGAAAGAATTTTTAAAAGTGGTCGAGTAGTTTTTGAGTAAAATCGTAAGAAACAAACAAAAACATATTTTTCCTCTTTATAATATTAGTTTGGATATAGTACAGTATATAATATAATTTTACAAAATACTCATGGACACTTTGTAGGCTCAGGAGTGAACAAAATGTTAATATCGATTTACACCAAGGCTGATGGTACTGGTATTGGTACGTCTAATTACTTAGTAAGAGCATCATTATTGTTTTGTTATGACAACTTGCTATATCCTATATAAAAATAAATGGGGTGATATAACATAACCGTTACAATTCATAATAACGGACAACAAATAGAAATTTATCATAGTTTTTTTTTAATAGCAGAGCCCTTAATGCAGCGTTTGCCGTCGTGAAACAGTAGTGCACTTGTATTACTATGTTTCGGTTAGAAAGGTAAGGGGGCCGATGAAATTACAGGCACATGAGACTTAGCAACTTCACTCAGGACAATGCATTGGCGATGCCCCTGCTGTTGCAAATGTCCATAGGCGGCGGTGACCACTTACCAACAGGTGGACCGTCTTCTTGTTTGTCGGCTCATGTGTTATAAAAAATAATACACTGTACTACCTGTAAGGACCGCAAAGGTTACCAAATTATGCCAAGTAACATGAAAAAGATTAGAAAGACGTAAGTACATATTCTACAAGGAATTCTTATCGAATATCTACACTAATATTATAAAGAGGAAATATTTGTATTTTTGTATGTAACAAATAAACTCAAAAAGTACTGGACCGATTTTAATTATTCTTTTTTCATTAGAAAGCTACATTATCACTGAGTAACATAGGCTATATAAAATTTTCAAAAAAGTTAGGGATCCATACTAAAACTCCAATAATGTAACCCAAGGTGTGAAAAAATTACAAAACATTCTTACATCGCGTGCGCTATTGATGATAGAATGAACAAAATAATGTAACATCCCTCGGCAACGCGGGTGAAACCGCGGGGGACAGCTAGTATTTGATAAAAAGGTATTGAGTAGAAAGCTTAACTAAGGAAAACATCGTTTATCTTTTATATTTATCACCGTTACACAACATTTGGTTTAAATTACTTACTACAGAAATATCTGCAGTTATTTTATGCGCAACTTAAGTATTTATTTATCTTTGAGAATACACTTGTCCTCGCTGTTAGACATGTCTAAGATAACGTACTGCTTTTAGATGTCCGAATGCAAATTCGATGTCTCGAATGCTTGTAAAACAGAGGCTATCGATACATCGGATCAGTTTTGGATGTGCACGTTTCAGCCACCTACGGGTGACACCCGACCGACACGGCGACGCGACGTATCCGACTTGCCGACACACCGACACCGATTGTGACCGAGATACGACACCCTGTGATTCGGTTTTCAATTGTGACCAATCGGACGTTGCGATTGATCGACAAGATAAACATTTGGTTCACAGGCTTGATTGCAAAACGATGCAAATAAGCGCTTTCGGGGCTTTTGTGTGTTTTGTTTTATTTTTAAGACAAGAGTGTTTGATTCACTTAGCATATGTATGAATCAGTGAACTCAAATTCATGTTTATAAAAAGATGACATACTTTAATATAATTTACCCGTACTATTAAATTGTTTTGAAAGGTTTTCTAATATTCTTATAACATTAAGTTTTATGTATATAAGATGTCTCTAAGCAGATTACTTTAATAGAGTGCCAACTAGCAAATAATTTATGATCTCCCGCATATAAAAATGTTCTCAATCTATCTACTCAGAACAACTTCATAACGAGAAAACGTGTAGGTAACGTTTAGTGCGTTATATTTCTCGTGTCCCTTATAGAAATATCTGGAGGCCTATAAATAAGGCTGGTTTAGGAAATTTGGCCTCATTTGCCGACAAACGAGACTTGTTAAAACTGTTTATGTGTTTACGACACCTCGTTAGCTCCGCTGATAAGAAACCCCTTAAATAGATAATTAGCATTGTTTCCTTATTAAGGCTCTCATTGTGTAATCTTTTTTTACTGTCAGTTTTATTGATCTGAGAGGAATTGCGACGCCCATAAGATCGACATCGAGTCAAGTGTTAACAGCTAAGGAATGACCAACATAAATAAAGTTTCGAATACTGATTGCCAATAAACAAATCCAATATACGTTTTTAATACGTTGTATCATTTAACTCGATGACTGCAGCTGGTTTTGCAACATTTTCTTTCAATGTTCCAAGTTTTTTTTTAATAGGTAAATGTTTATGATAAATACCTTATTTGCGTTGAACTTAATTTTTATTGCTTTTATTATATTTAGTATGACGATATTTAATTCAAATTTTGATATCTATTATTTACTAAAGTTAGGATCGATTCAATATGTAAATATCTCCTGTCTGAACTCTAAGTACCTTATAATCTATGTGACCTATAAAAACAAACGAGGCCTTTATTAATCTGTATTAATAAGCGAAAAATATTGATGGTAGCGGAATACTTGTTAAGGGTTCTGTGAAGTATGTACCGTTGAGGCGCGTGGCGGGCGTGCTGCCGACCATCCTACCGAACGGACGGGTTTGTTCCTTTCAAGCCATACCTTAATTACGGCGAGGCGTTATCGAGTAAGAATGTGCACACGCGACATTGGTATTAATTTTAATGAAAGAAGTGTGCGCCTGGACAGCACCTGCCCGAGTCGTCCGCTTACTGAAAACTACGCAACAGAGAAAACTGTGGAGCTGCTGTTTCTTTTTTCTTGATAATTATGTGTTTGACGGACTGCAATCTTAATGTCCAACTATTTATTTTGTATAGAATACTGTTATCTAAGATTGCGAATAAATAAGTAGGTATTACATGTGGTACATATCTCAAGAAATATTTACGTACATGAATTGGTCAACAAAACTGCATGATTAGTTATATCTATACATGTTTAACCAAATAAGGTTAGGTCTGTGTGAATAGCGTTAATATAAAATTAATCTTGCTTTAAAGATTTGGTTAATTTCATTAGCTACATTATTATTTGAAATTTTGCATGCATGTTACCCATGCACGCGATTTTTCTGACATTCAATAAAAAAATGTAAAAATTATAGAACATTTTTATATGCGATGCAACTCCACTCTACACATTTAAAGATATGTAATTATATCAGAAAAAATATATAACAAACAGTATTCAAAAGAATACCGCTTTTAATCGTTTAAGTTTAAAGTTTATATTACAATAAAATACCTTAATGGACTTAAGTAAACTTGAATATTTAATTCAGCCACAAAATGCTGTTGGATGATGATAATATTTATAATTACCAAATTATTGGTATTTTGTCGTTTTCTCTGATTTTAATACTCGAATGTTTGAAATTTGACATGAGTTTATTATCATAAAGTATCCTAAGTAAAAAACACCTGCTGAATTAAAGTATGTTGTAAGTATGCACATATTTCTTGACAAATGAACCTATTCCTGATTTCGTGTTTAGATTAAACATCTAACATAAATCGAACACATAGTTTTATTAATGAAAAGAAATACTAGTAGTAGAAAGATGGAACATTTTGGGTGGACATAACCTCTATACCCTTTAAACATGAATTTATGGCAATCCTACTTTTAGTGTTGCAATATAACAAAATTATTAATTGCCTCATACAAAGTTTTCAACAAAAGGTCACAATAGTTGGCATTAATATAATTTTATAACAGGTATAAAGCCAATTCCTTTGTTTTCAAACCATTTACGTGATAACGGTGCATACAATACTAGCAACCTTCCTGCGGTTTCACTCGCGTTCCCAAGGGATTATTACATAGGTAAGTACCTAAATTCATTAGGTAAATTAAAAAAAAAAAAATTGTGACAGAATTATTAAATTAGGATGAGTAGTTATGAAATGTGAATTTTAGTTTTTTCCAAAATTTACCAATTTTACCTTTCTATAATATTAGGGAAGATATAACAAAAAAAGAACTTTGCGTTTTTAAATTGAATATTTAATTTTCAAACCAAACCACAATAATAGCTTCGGTATGTAGGCACTAAATAGAAAAACTAGTTTCTGGCTCCCTACTTATACTATAAATGTGTCTAACATTGTGAAAAAGGTAGTATCACAAAGAAATCAGTAAAAAGATTATGCATGAAGAATTAATAGTGTAAAATGTCCACGCGCAGGTGTAATAGCACATCTGCCTATGAGCTGACCAGAACTCGCGCCGCACCCCATGACCTTCCCTAGAAACTTTGTAAATCAATCATACTATTGATTTAATTAGTTTTTATTAAATTTGAAATTCTTTGACAAAGTATACATACATTATTCACATGGAATTTCATATTCTGTTTTTTTTTATATATTGTTACTTTTTCGTCAAAATCTTTAATGGCCTTACTGTTGATTTATTCTGTAATCAGGGTATTGTATTGGGTGTAAGATTTTCTAAAATAATCAAATAAAATATTTATCTGTTATCTGGTTAGTTTGGGATCAGATGGCCGTTTGTACAGAATGTCTTGAGATATCATAATTATTTGACAAAAAAAGTTATTACTTGTTGCACTCGCCTGTATAAGCTGTGCTGTAATATATTATATTGTAATTAAATTCTTAAATTTTATATAGAACTATAAAATTTTTAACTAAAATATTATTTAATCGCGCGTATTCTTTTTACTACGCTTTTTATCCTCATCTTCGCAACGTCTTTACTTTCCTTACTTAACGTTTTATCTTAATTATAATTATGATTATTTTCTGCCATCAAGCAATGAAAATTACTTGTTAAGATGGAGAAAAGGTAATAAAAGTCATTGTAATTGATATTCATGAGTACCATGATCGCGATTATTTCATAAATTATGTTACGAAGATAGAACTTGGCTGTCATAACCGTATAGATACCACATACCGCTGAAAAGACGTACTAAAGTAAATGAACTAATAAGTAGAAAATGTAGAAAAAGGAGAAATAATACATCCAATAGGAATCGAAGTTTGAATCTGACAGCGGATAATGGTTTCGAAATTATAAAGAATATTTCACATTGTATTGACAGTTTGAAAATACTGAAAATAATTTCCTGTTCCATATATTTTTTTAGTTAATCCATAAAAACTATTATGTCACGAAAGTGTCATGAAAATATATTAATTTACCATACATATATAAAATTAGCTTTTACAAAAACCATTACCAGATTGTTCAACTTCGTGGAATGTGCACATTGCTCTGCTTCATTTTGACCATATTAGTATTCTGCGTAAAACCAAATAAAACGCTGTTACATTACTGCATTTCAAACTCAACGTTAATAACTTGAGAATTTTAGTCGGACACCGTCAAAAATGTGTCACTGGACGCTTGTCAATAAACATTGGCATTACAAAATTTGCTGGGTTCATTTGTAACGTCCCTTCATGCAAGCGCCTTAAGTGCCCGCGACAGGTTAATTTCAAGAATAAATTGACGCACATCGCAATCGGCCGCTTTTATGGGTGGACGCCGTGTTTATGCGAGAAGGCACCATAATAGAGCCTTAGTGACTCCTGGTCGAAGATACAGCTGCTCACTGGGCGTGGACAACGGTTCCGAACGAGCCTTGAATTTTTAGTACCTATTTTTGAGTACCAATATGTTATACCTCAAATCTCCTGGAAAATAATTTTGATTAAATTTAAATGAACTGCATATTTATCATAAAATTCGTAAATTCATAATTTAAGTTTCTTCTAAATTAGCAGGTATTACAACAGTTTTTAGATTTTTCATCTTAAATTCTTATTAAATAATTAAAAGCAGATAAGCATGACTTACAAATTATAAGCTATACAGAATTAAAGTAAAATATTGTTACAACTAATTTAAAAGCTACCAAGAGAAACAACAATCATAAAAACTTTAAAAATACGCGCAGACTACGATTACCGTAAAACTTTGCGGCTGATCCAATCCAGATAGCATGACAAAAGTTTCAACATGTGAGTATGCAACTAACTTGACGTAGTTCTTGAACTCCGCTCCAGTCATTTTAGTCTTTAAATCAATAGGGATAAGGCTTTATATGTTATGTCAAGCTTAAAATTAAAGTGCATTTATAAGTTGTGTAGCGTAAAGAAGTAGGTTCGATATAGATCTCGACGCACGCGGTTAAACGCAGACACAGCTGAACGCAGCTTTAACTACTGCTTTTATTAAATTATGCGTTTTTCTTCATTCTATACTGTCATTATTGTCTTTAGTTGCATTAATTCGAATAATTTACGCCCTATTTATGGTATAATAAACGGATAAAGAACTTTTAAGTGAAGGCATTAGATTTCTATACACACACATAGTTGGGAACTTGCATCTATTTTTGTTTTAGCTGTCGTAGCTTAGCCGTTAATCGTAACAACCCGACAGTAAGACAGACGTATATATCATGGATTAGTAAGGAGTAGTAATAGTGCAATAATGGCCCTCTTTTTCAAGTTATTAAAACTCTTGGATAAGCTTAATTGATATGCTTACTCCGAACAAAAAGAGATATATTTTTATTAATGTCATCGACGGTGGCAATATATGCAAAATAACATCAATTCTGTTAATTAAGTTAAAACTGCTGTGATTTAAATAGTAGTGTGTGATGTGTGGAAGATAAGCACCTACTCATAAAGTAAATGGTTTACTGTTTAATTCAGGCAAATTTGTTACGTTTGGACACGTATGCGTACGCGCCGATGTTCGCGCGCCGTCTCGCCAGTGAATTCGTGAATTTTAATCTTTTATTAGTACTCCACAAATGTAATCGTTTACATAAATGCAGGTGCTTCCAAGGTTTCTCGATTGTTTATTTATTTGATCGATTGATACATATTTTATTCTTCATAGTGCTTGAGGTAAATACGTCAGTAGTTTTATCACGGAAGGGAAACTAACTAAAACCTGTTTTTTCAAGTTAATTTGGAGATGATTTTTGTCAATGTTAGATGGCAATGGGCACACAATGTGTTGGAAATATGTCGGAAGAACTTACAGTTGACTAAAACTGTCATGTCGATATGTCGTGTCACATGTTATTAGAGAAAAATCCATCGCATCAAAATAATTATTTATTTAATGCACTCTGAGCAAACATTTTTGGCTAAAAGGTTAATTTACATATTTTAAATATGAATATTTGTAAGGACCACCACCCAAGCTACCTCAAATTTTCCCGGTTTGGACATATTTGCTAGTGCCACCTTTGCTTGCTTGACCACCAGTTTATTTTTACACAAAACGACATACAAACGCAAAACAAATCATCAAATAAATAAACCCATAAGGCTCTATCTTTAAACCGCAAGGCGGTGCTCTTTATCTAGATTCGACTTATAAAATTAAGTGGCTCAAACCGAGCTCCAGGCTAATGTAAACATTGGATTAATCTTTAAAGTAACACCAACTCTCAACGGTCCGACAATCAACGATCCGAAACCGCAACCAATAGTCGCTTAAATAAAATGCGGTATCTCTCTATTTAATATTTCTAATGTCACTCATTAATTTCTTCAATATAGCAAAAGCTAGTTTAACTTTCATTCAAACTGTCTCAGCTTTATCGTTATTATAGTTTCATTAATATTCTATCTGAAAGAAATAAATTTAGTGGAAATGTAAGTCGTTATCTAAAATTTAGTTTGTGATGACAATAATAACTATAAATTGTTTTAATTATACCAAAAGAGCCAAAGTAAAACGGTCATTTCATATTAGAATTGTTTCAATGAGTTGAAAGGGTAGATGGTGATCGTAAAAGCACAAACGCTGTAGGATGTGATATATCTGTTAAGGCAATGAAATATGAATCAGAGCAATCGGCGAGTCCAGCCCCTCGTGAGCTTTAAACAACGGATATAATAATTTGTGAGACTCAAACAAAAACAATTAGCCGCTTAGTTGTACTTACCATTACGTAGATTCAAGATAAGAGAATCGTTACTGAGCCAAGTGTAAATAGATTCAACTGCAATGGTTGGAATAAATATTACAAGAGGGAATGCATTTTATTTCAATGTAGCAACATATTTGTATGCATAAAAGCAAATTATCTGAGAAAGCCAGTTAGATACGTTGTCTGATTTAATTAATAGCCCATTTCAAAGGTTGAAACAAATTGAATTGCTGAATTTGAACTGAAGTTGATAATGATTCTGCGTGCAGATAACTGGTAGCAATTCAGTTATTGTACGATTAAAGTAAGTACGTGTAAAGTATATAAACTGCCTAAGGTATAACTAAATGTGAAGTAATGTCCAAGAACTATTATATTATTGTTACCTTACACGATGTCTCAGCATATTTAAAAAGAAGAATCTCTAGTAGTGCTGTATGTAGGTAATTAGATAAAAAAACTGATTATTTCTCCATAAGGTTTTTAGATGGTAATATGTTTTTGTTGAATTTAGTTTTATTATTGTCTGCCACGCGTTTTCATCCGCGTTCCTGTGCCATCTGATGATGTCCCGAAAATAAATGGTTCTATGATAAGATATCCAGAAAATATTTAAAAACTGTGCAAAATTTTACAAATGTGCCAAATTTTATTTATATCTGTACGTATCTGTTGTATCTGACGGTTATTGGTGTCGGTCCCTTAATTGTTTTAGAATAACCTGCGGAAGGGGCAAAATCTAGGTGCTAGCACCAAACCCATATTATTGTTTATTTGATTAAATTGAGCTTACTTATTAAAGTGCTCCACAAAAAAAAAATTACCTCTAGCTGTTCCCAATATGCTTTGCAGTGGGCTATTAGTACCTACAGGAACGCATAGAAGACATTGTTTGTTTTCTATAAACATTCTCATTTCAAAATATTTTTAAATGCTGCAAAAGAATAATGTAACATCACTTTCAATATAAAGACAAACTAACCCTAAGCTTCAGGCGACTAATGCAAATGAATACCATAAAGCAAAACTGCCTATCACCGTGGGATTGAAATTGTGAATTTTGATATCTCAATCTGTGTAGGGTCAGAGACGCCGCGGTCACGACACCCTTCGGTGGTCACGAGCGGTGCCTCGCCGAAGCTCTTATTAATTATTATCAGTCCAACGAATTACTTACTAAAGGATGTTAATAAGTATTCATAGTCAGGGTTTGATTTTCACTACATAGTATAAAACAAAGCCGCTTTCTCTCTCCCTATATCCCTATGTATGCTTAAATCTTAAAACTACGCAACGGATTTTGTTGCGGTTTTTTTTAATAGATAGAGTGATTGAAGAGGAAGGTTTTTATGTATAATACATGTGACATCCCATGAGAACGCGGGTAAAACCGCGGGGGACAGCCAGTATTATCTAAAATAGGGTTCTTTTGATGCACCATCACCACAAAACTACTGAACATCGAGATGGGACTGCTACCATTAGATGCGGATTTTTTCGTAAATAGTTATAGGCTATATATAATATCGATAAACGCGGGCGATGGTTTCTAGATGGTTCTCTCTTAGCGCAGAGCTCGTCCGGGAAAATAGAATCACCTTACTCATTTCCGCCGTGAAGCAGTAGTGGACTTGTATAACTGTGTTTCGGTTAGGAAGGTAAGGGGACCGGTAATTACAGGCAAATGAGCCATAAAAACTTCACGTCTCAAGGTCGAAAACGCATTGGCGATACCTTTGGTGTTGCAAATATCCATAGGCGGTGGCCACTTAACATCAGGTGAAACGTCTGTATGTTTGTCGACAAATATTTTTTTTACAAATTTTACTAGTTCCTATTGGAAAGCTAACCTAAGCTCAGTAAGTAAAGTTTCCTGCGTTTATAGACTGCGTTGGATCTTTTGTTATTTTTTGTTGTCTATAAGCTTGTTAAGGAAAAAGTAAGAATTACCAAGATGTTTGATAGTCTAGTAATTCTTAGTACAAATACCAAAGCAGAAACTGCGACATAAATAAGCTGGAAAGGACAAATTTTTCAATTTGACAACCTTCAAGTCAATTATTTAAAAAAAAACTTTGCGATGTGCGAGTATTCAGAGAATTGGTAATTATGTTCAGATAGTTATCAGGTGTTAAGTGAAATGGGAGTTAATAGAGAAGGTAAAGATTTAATAGATGTAAGAAGCTTTTTTTGACATCAGGATTTCTTTGTGAATTTTTCGGACTATGAATTAGGCAGCTCGCACGTACTGTCGGAGGTAAAAGGTCTCGATGTACCTTTGGGCCGCCGAAATTAAATACAGAACATACCCGCTTAAGGCTCGGATGCAATAAATTTATTGCTTAAGTGATTCTTGACCTCCACAGTCTGCGACCAATCTTGATGAGATAATCTGGATTGAACTTAATGTTTTGTTCATTAAACGATTTGAGGCATATATCGATTGATGATTATTACCATGATTGCATTCATCGATTCTACATTGATTGGTTCATACAGGTAGCAAATTGACCGAAAGTAGAACAAGTCTTTATCGACAAAAAAAATATCACAACGATAAATTGAGCATCTTTAATATATAGCCCATTAGGCTTAAAATTGAATGTAATATTGAAAATTATATGTAGTGCAGTTGCCCGTGTAGCCGATGTTTTTTTTGACAAAGCACGCGACGTTCCTCGGCGCCATAGGTTATTGCACGAAAAAACAAATAAAAATAGGGTTAAAACTAATGAGTGTGTAATTTTGTTAGACGGAGGGTGGCTCTCGGCCGGCGGTCTGCCTACCCTTACCTGAAAGGGAGCATCCATCATTAGTATAGCCTTAATACTACCGCGGTATTAATCAAAGCTTACGATGGTCATTAAAAAAATGTTGCCGCATTCTTAACTTCACACACTATTTGTAAGTTACAAAAGTGTTTAAAAATGCAATACAATTTATCATGCAATAATTTATCAAAAAATCTTTTAAAGGCTAAAAGTCCTTTTATACTAAAAAGAATAAAAAAAAAAGTTAAGTACATAAGTAAAAAAAAATCTCAAAATACTAGATAGACTACCCCAGTACGTATATTGGGATATCTGAAGTACCAAAAAAGGTATATACACATTAGATACACCTTTATTGCTATAGTAAAATAAAAAATAAACGCAATTGTTCAATTTTATTTTTCATTAAGTTTATTGACTATAATATTACATTAACCCAATGTAACACCGACAGCGAACCGATTATTTTAATACACGGGGTTAAACAGCGTGATTCATCGAATGCACCCCTTATAGATGAAATGTCGATTATTCACACTCATATAATAAATACTGATTGAAAAACAAATGTACATATGAGTCATTACTTTTAGCAGCCGTTTACAAAGCTGAGTTAATTTTTATACCACCTGGGCTGACAAACAAGCGGACCTGATGCTAAGTGGTCACTGCCGCCTATGGACATTTGCAATAGGTACTAGAGGCATCGCTAATGCGTCGTAGACCCCGAAATGTGAAGTTGTTAAGTCTCTCGTGCCTATAATTTCACAGTTTATTTGTAACTAGCTGTCCCTCGCGGTTTCACCCGCGTTTATTGATATCATATGGCTATGCGTACCATCTACGAAATATTCCGCATTGAATGGTAGTAGTCTCATGTCGATATGTTCAGTAGTTTTGAGGTGATGATCAAAGAAACCCTGTTTTCCTTATAAATATAAACTAATCTGTTAAACAAGATAAAAAGGAGCTGTCATAAAATTTACTCTTCTTGATCTAAACAAAGCATGCTTACAATTATTCTAAAAGTTTGCCTCTTTATACCTCAAATTCATCTGCACTACATTTGCAACACTAGGGGCATCGCCAATGCGTTGTCGACCCTGAGACGTGAAGTTGCTAAGTCTCATGTGCCTATAATTTCACCGGCCCCCTTACCTTTCTAACCGAAACCCAGTAATACAAGTGCACTACTGCTTCACGGCAGAAATGGGTAAGGTGGTAGTACTTCCCCGGACGAACTCTGCACTAAGAGCTCTACTACTCTAATTATATGAACATTACATATACACAAATTGCTTAATCTTATATATGTAGTACGTATGTACTCGTATATAAGCATTTACATAGCATTCGTCGAGTTTACAGCCACCTCTGGCCGAATGATTTATTCATAAACTATCCTCACTTTTTTAAATACAAAGATAGAAGGGTTAATTTTTATCAAGAACTACCTAAACGTGTTTTACGAAGGATCATCATGTTAACTGTGCATACATAACCATATGTAAACAAGGAAGCGGTAAGCAGTAATCGTGTGCCACTAATCGTTGTGCAGGGGTTACCAACAATGGGTAGCATTGAGATCAGTTCATTGGCAACACCTTCGCGTGCCGTCCACCCACGCAAACGAGATAACAAGTTGAATACATCTGCCTGTATGATAAAATAATACCTATAGTAGCAAGTAGGTAACGTTAGCAACATTATTTGAAAATGATTAGAAATGTTTAATCATACAAATTAATTAAGGATAGGGTTAGAAAAAAATCCTTTACTAGAGACATACTAGATGGTCTACACATCGTGATGCCTTAATAAAAATAGTATCTAATTCTTGTCAATTTTAGAAATGCTGAATCTACTTGCGTCTGAACTGTGCTCAAAGACGACTGATGTACTTGCATAGTAAGCAAAATTAATTAAAAATAGCTTTATTTCAGACTTCCCAGTAAGTATTCAAAGATACTTGTGTTGGGAATGACTCGCAACTTCCCAATTGGATTACAAAGATTTCACTTGTTATTATATATTTTACTAAATAAATTAAATAATGATCGTACTGCTCTTTCTGATGATGACGTTTAAAAGCTGTGATAAAATAGATACTAAAGTCAATCTTCTTCCAGTAATTAGACCTACCAGGCCATTTTGTATTGTATAACTACGATTTAGGAATCCTCTTTTACAACACCACTTAAAAATGAATAGTATATTACTGTTTGTTTAAAGAATCTCATAAGTGGCATAGTTGCTCAAAGGGTTCCGGTGTCATTACAGCTATTAGTCTCACCAACCGCGCGGATGATTACTTGGGAAGGTTTTCAATTTACTTTATTATCTATTTATTTATGCGTAATCTTGAGATGATGAGTGATCGTTGCTGGATATCGAGAACAAGGCAATGACTGGAGCAGAATGATTGAGGGTTTAACACTAATCATACCAACACTAGGTACCTATTTCTACCATAGCGGGTCGTTAAGAATATTACCAAATTTATGAAAGTTAGGAAGGGAAATAAATAGTATAACTGTATATTAATTTGTAAGAAAAAGTCATGAAGTCAAATGTGCAAAAGCAATAAGATGATACGTGCATTTTCAGTCGGTAACTACTAAACTCTTTTGTCATGATTTATTTACATATTTTGCAATCACGTAGTAAAATGTAGATTGAGTGTAAAATATGTCTTCAGTAACTTTAAACTTTAAATTTGACCTTGATAAGTGCCCTCCGCAGGCCTAAACTGAAATGGTATTGAATTGATTTACTCTTGCTTAAAATTGCATGTAAAAAAATAAATGAATTATGACAAATATTTTTTTAATGTTCAGAAACGTCTCTATGATTCTCTGTTCTCGATGTTACAAATATTATTGGTGTCTAAGCAGCAACTATGATTAAACGCATTATGTTTATAGTCCCGAATTGCTTCAACATTAAATGGATCTAATGGGGAACGTTTATCTTAATTTCAGTCTTCACAAAACATTTGACGCAACCTTAACGGCACGTTGACTGTTTATAATATATGACAAAAAAGTTCGAGTAACCACGGAACTACTTAGTATTTTTTTTAACAATCCCATCAGATGATTGTGTTGCAATGTAATATTAAGTACAACACCGTAAGCGTTATTTTGAATAGAATTAAACAAAAGCATTCCACAAAGTTATTTAAATAATTTTCAAAACAAACAAAACATAATAAATAGCCTCCATGTTTTCATATATCTTCTAAATTAAATTTAGGCGTGATTAACTCACTCGAGGCGTTTTCTCTGTTCATCAATCAAACTACGGTCACGAAGAGTGGAAGCAACATTTACTTCCTAAGCACCATCTCTTTCACTTTCGGTATGATGTCTATTAGAAAGAAAGGGACCAGAGCTTTGATTAGATAGTACGCAATTATAATTTTCAGAGTTCACACGGGTGCCTCGGGTGCGATGAGACGGCTGACTTCAGAAGCCTCTGGTAATCAATTTTGTACACAAACGGCGTTTGTTAATTGATTTTTTTCTCTCTAATGACCAAAAATAACATCTGCCAAATCAACAGGGTATGGTCGTTAACGAACGTGCCAAAATTTTATTTTATTATTTGTTGTTAGCTTCGAATTTGGTCCATAGCGTGTATAGCACGCGCGCGTGTGAGTTTCAAATCAACTCTACCATCTCTTTGAAGTCGGTGTTTGAGAAACGCACTAAAATGCTTACTATATTATTAACTCTCTAATCATGCTTACTAAAGGAATGTAAAAACCTTTCATATATTTTATATTAAAATTTGATCAAAAATTTGCTTATTTTAAACGTCATGAAATTAGCATTATACCTACTTAATAGCCTAGTGGTGAAATAGTGCCTATTAGTTTTGTTTTAGTTTTAACCCAATAAACCCAAACCGCGTGTAGTCCCAGAATTTATGAGGCGAGAATCAAAAAACCAGAAGATTAATATTCACCATGGGTGTTTGGCCGAGACCAAATTAGATTAATCTATGACAATTCACCGGCTTTCCATAACAAAGGGATACCGATATCTTCATATCGCATCCATACATTTTCCCAATTCAATATTTATCAATTTATTTACATATCGGTTGTACGATTGAACTAAACAATTGAGATTACAATTGGATATGCAAACTGTTCGGTTATTATTCGATGTTTCATACGATACTTACTCGATTTCAACAGACGTACAACATTTCCTTAAATCAAACCGCATTGGAGCTGAGTCGATCCCGTTTTGCATCCGTTCGTACATCAAGATTGCTATCAAAGATAGATTTACAAGTGCCGTTTCCGATGGGAGAATGTTCTCTTTCCAATTGATACGAACGAATAATTTGTTTATTTCCACTGTGGTAAGGCTCGTTTTGACGTTTAAAGTATCGATGGGCTACTGCCTCGGACGTTAAGAAATAATTGAACTATTAAACTGTTATGCTGAGAGCTTATTTGTTTTTTAGATGGTTTTAACTATATGGTTAGAAATTTTAAGTATAGTAATGCTTAGGGTTATTGAACTACATTATAATAAATAAGAAATGTAAAAAAAAAATGCATTTAGAAAGCTACCTTTTGAAAGCCAAAGATTTGTGTGATTTTGAAAACAATTGATAATATAATGTACTTATTAATTTAATGGTCACTGACATCTACCTAATATTAAAGACCAGGACTTATATATTAATTGTCATATAAATAAAAATACCAATTAGGAAGACTTATTCGATGCAATTAATTGTTATCATTCATGTGGAAAGTAAAGGATTCGAGACCCCTTAAGCGGTTAAATCAAAAGATGACTAAACAAATAACACGTTTGGTTGATTTAGTGGTGGTCGCGACCCAAGCTGACCATCGCTGTCCACACCTACGGGTGGGCGCCAATACCCCGCTAAGATGTTTCAAAGTTTGTTTTATAGTTCAATAGCTGTCTTAAATTAAGTACGATTCATAATAAATAAAGGGTTCAAGCAAATTCATGTCGACACTTTAAAGCACCATTAATCATATGAGTAAATTGTTTTGATATCAAGACTATAGAATTAGAAGAATTATGTATGAAAAGTAATATGTACTGTTATAAATTAGAAAATTTGAATGGACCGAAGTTTGTTACTCAATCACGCAACATCGGCTGAACGGATCTAGATGAAATTTGGCACAGTGATAGATAATAGTCTGGAATACCTTTTATCCCGGGAATATAACATCCCTCGGAAACCCTGGTGAAACCACTAGGTACAGCTAGTATTAAAGATATTCAAGTCTTTAAAAAGACGTGTTCTCTAGAGACCACGGCTCGGCAAACGTAGTGTAGGGCGCCCTCCAGCTAGATGGGGCGATGATATACGCAAGCTGGCCGGCAGCGGTTGGAAATAAAGAGCTGAAGATCGAGCTCAGTGGCGTGCCACATGTGAGGCCTATGTCTAGCAGTGGACGGAGATAGGCTGATGATGATGATGAAGTCTTTAAAATGAGATAAATAGGTACACAGATAAGTATTGTGATTAAAGTGGTATTTTTGGACCACCTAAAGTCCATTCAAATCATTACTCGCGTGTCACAAATTCACAAATCGATTTCATCGTCGATATAGTAAAGAATCAGAAGTATGAATATAATAATGTCAATATAAGCGTAAAATTGTACGTCGCAAAGAGTCTAAAGTTACCGGTACACCCTTTCGTTTTCGCATCGAATATGACAAAGACGTTTCCGGATTGCAAATGCATCTCAATCGATCGGGACAGGAAGTTGGTACGCTTCATTAGCCGTATATTATACTGAAAATAATAAACATGAAAGCTGTATATGCCGACAATGCATCTCTTTTTCCACCATAAGAAATGGTCATTGATCTTTCAGATGATAATTGTATGTAATTTTATACGTATGCATATTTATGGAATATCCTTAAGAAAGTACGCAGGAATAAAAATTAAGATGTAGCATTGCAAACAATTAGGCCAAGATATTAATGATTTTGAATGCCCCTTTAATCTTTAGTTACATATTTTTTTCGTGAGCTATAAACTCGCCTGCCAAGTTCCCAATCATTTGGGGTCAGTGCAATAAATATGTTTGGTCCTTCAACATTCGGTGCAAATATTATGAAGAAGTTCAGCAGTATTTTACCAGCCTTGAAATGATGATTCAGAGTAACTAAAGAATATCTTTTTGGTTACGAAATGTATCCCAGGATATCCCTGTACATTTTTCAGACATCGCACCCTCAGTACGATAAAGGCTTAACTCAAAATTTTGCGAAATGGAGTTACGATCATAGAGAGACTAAGCAAAGTACGCTCTATCCGATGAATAGTAAAACAGAGTCAATTTAATGATAGAATAAGCATACTGACACTTCAGCCTCTTTAACACCGGGACCCACCCTCCACGTTCAGTGCAAAAGTAATCCAATCAGAGATGTGCCAAAAGTGATTTTTTGAGTTAAGCCCCTATCGTTCTGAGGGTGCGACATGGTTATCTGACTCAAATTAAGTAGTTTGTACTGCTTATACTATGGCTACCAGGTAACTTATATACTACTTTTTTAAATACATATTTACACCCAGACAGCGAACAAACAGACATGTTCATGCACACAAATGTTTGTCCTGGGTGGGTAACGAACAGACGATCTGCGTCTTGGCAGTCAGGGCCTCTAACCACCAAGCCAACTGGCCCGTCAAAAACTAGATTATATAAAAGTATCTCTAATAATAAACACAAGACCGTCAGCTGTAGGTAGATGCTAACTAATCAGTGTTCGTTTTTCCGCACAGGACGTTTCAATCGCAACTTGTTATCGTTAATTAAAACGTGGAGGCAACATCGTTCATCTAGTTCTGTCTGTTAAACTTTTTGTTCGGCGCTGACTAAATTATGTCTTTATGTGACGGTGTCATGTTATCTGTGACCACCATCTCGAGTGATCGAGCCCCGTCCTTTGTAATTTGTACCTGCCCTTATATTTCCAATGCGTTCATTGGGACTACTATTGATTTGTTTTACATACGTTCAATGTGTGTGACACACTGGATTTGATCTCATCCAACTTTCTTGCGAAGGCGAGTTACTAACTGAGGATACATTTTTCCATTGACAATATTATATAATTATTTATTTCAGCTTTCGTTTTTCGCAGAGAAAGCTCTAGAATAAACTATTCAAAATAAATAAAAACATCCTGTGATATTTCTTACACGCAGTTATCTAACCCTACACTAAGCAGAGCTTCGACTAGGACCAGGTAAATGATATACTGCAATATTATAATTACACTCGGTCTTTAACCACCAAGCCAACTGGCCATTCGAATAGTAAACGTACCTACTATTTAAATAATAATTACTAAGTAATCCCTAAAATTATTTAAACCAAAAGATAAAAAAATGGGATAATGGGTAACAAAATCAAGATCACCGTTTGGAGACGCCGTGTGTCACGACAACTAAATATGCGGAATACAAATTATTGGGCTTCTTTAGGGTTCGATATTTTTTATATCAGTGGTTTGTTTCACTCTCCCGGAAGCAGTTCACATTTAGGATTTTGTGATTAATGTATGTGGCTAGATTGCGTTGAATAAAATAAAACGAATGGAATGCAAGTGCTGCCAACTAGTTCCAACATTTATAAAGTTTTTTTTTTATTTCGTTTCCAGTTTTAATAGTGCAGTTTTTATTTCATTCAAAAAGGCATTTAGGATGGTCATATGTCTAAAAAAGTCGTTATTGTCCAGCAAACTTATCAAATTACAGGCGCCAGTTGGCAAACTGCAATATTTGTTTAGGTTATTTTTTCATCCGGACAATGTGTTCTTTTGGCCATAGACTGTGGCACGCTCTATATGTTTACATTTATGGTATAGTTAATGGAAGTAGTGCGGTGTAGATTTAGACACTTTATTTTGACAGAAAACATAGTTTAACGAAGTATTAAATGTTTTTGCATGAGTTTCACGTTGACAACGAATGGCGATGCCTCAGATATTACCATTGTATATAGGCAACGATGACTTAAGCAAATGGCACGTCAATTTATTTATCTGCTAGACTAGTCTAGACTACTTTGTCCCGTCAAAAAAAAAAACAAAAGAAAATTACAGCTATAAAAGAAAAGTTAGGTAAAAAAGAAAAATAGCATAATTACCATCTATCCTAATGGTAAATCAGACTGATCATAAATCAATACATCACTTTTCAATACAATAGATGATCATTCGCACACGTGCTGAAATCAATTTCTTTAGGTTTTAGCGAAGTTTTGGGTTACACAATTTTACCGTGAAGTGCCCCTATAAATTGCTATGCACTCCACCCTTTCATTTTATTGCATTGTGCAACCGATATATCATCTGTCTCCGTCCAATCCTTTGATGTTTTGCCGACATGGTTGAATGTGCAATTGAACCAAAACTCAACCTATGCGAACGTCAAATACCTATCGTGAAATCTAAACATGAGCGAATAAATGTATTTGTATACTAGCTGTCCCCCGCGGTTTCACCTGTGTTCCCGAGGGGAGTTGCATTTTCCCGGGATAAAATCCTGTGTTTATCGAGTTGATTATTTATCTGCTAAGTTTCTTCCAAATTTGGTTACTATTTTTTGAGTGAAAGGGTAACAAAAATTACTCTATTCCACAGACTTTCGCATTTATAATATTAGTAGAAAAGGATACAAAATATATTTCAAGTGTCTTTTAATAGTTGGTACTATAATAAATTATATTTGCTTTCAGCGAATTCTTTCAGTTTTTCAACGAAGAATATCTTGAATCTAATGATTCGATTCAAAATTCATAATATTCGGAAAAGAAAAAAGTACTTAAGCACACGCCAACAAAGGTTTGAGTACACCTTGTCGAAAGAAAATCTATTGAAATCATAACAATAATATTTAACACAATAACCCTTTACATCTGCGTTACGAATCGACATACATTTTGTATAATTAATAATAATATTCAGTAAGCAAGAAATATATCACTAACACAGGCCAAGGTGCAATTGGAATCCATGATAAGGTAGACTAAGTAGGAACGTGCCAAAATTACACCTGGAGGTACCTTTTAAATAGTGAATGGAAGATCGCGTTTCGAACACATTTCAAAATTAATTCTACGATGCTACCACCTTACTCCATTGCGATTGTTGGCAACTGGGATTATATTACATTATCTTTAAACGTGCTTTGTAATTAAGCGCCCACATCGAGACTGTCTCTTACAATAACTGTCGAATAAAAAACGCATTGGCCCCTAGCAGATGCAAACGTACTGCAAACACCGCATCACATGCACCAAATCAATTTTAAAAGTAATCCAATAACATAAACGATGATCGGTGAGTAAAAATAATATATTGCTTCCTTCCACCTTGAAGTAGGTAGTGCATTCGAGGAGATCACTCGAGTTTCGATGCATAACGGGGGATGTGATACAGTTATACCGAAAAACTGTAACACTTTATTTTTTGTTGTTATCGTAACGGCAAAGTGTAGTACCGTTCTCTAATGTCAATATACAAAAAGTAGCGGTCTAACGTTTTATAGGGACGTCTTATGAAAAGGAGCGCGAGAAAAAAGGCAGAAGGTGTTCATACAAAGTTTCGTTATTCCGTTATATCAATAGAGATTAAAGGCACGCGTCTTTGCCTCAGAAGAGCCAAGATCCGGGTACATTGTCGGTGGATTTCTTTGAGGTGGCTGTAAAAGACGTCCATTTGGACAATGGTTTTTGGATAATTTTGGCAAAGTGTGTCTTAATCAGGTGTAAATCCTGTGGAATTTTATTATTTGACCATAACCACAGATATTATTTGAAAGCCTCTTCAAGTTTTTTTTAAGAAATAATATTTTTGAAATTTAATAGATCCTGTGAGGACTATAACAATTAATAATAAAGCCTTTATTAAAACTTTCTTATATACTAAAATAAAATATAATTTACACCAGTTTCGCGAAGATTGTCTTGTTACTTATCATAGGCCTCCCCTATAGCTTGCCATAAAGTGCGGTCTTGTGTGGCAGGCGCCGCATGGAGAATCCTTCTCCATTTATGTCTTTTTTATGTCGTCTTCCCATCTCCGACGCTGTCTCCCTCTCTTTCTGTTGTGTTGTCTTGGACACCATTCGCCCATTACAATAAGTATCTTCTATAAACGATGAAGATTAGTCAAGCTGATCTAATATAGGATTTTTTCAAAGAGTGAACCAATTAATGGAAGGTTGTTTATTTAAACTATATACTTCGTCACATAACGTGTTCTCAATAGAGAAATTATTTCGGTCGTTAAGTAAATGTTCCAATACCAATTAATACAATAAAATATGTCGAATCATTATCACCTATAGAGTACTAACGACACTTTAGATTAAAAACTGAACATGGGATACTAGAGCTATTCGACTTAACTGGCTAATGTGTTGGGTCCGTCTGCGAGTAGCTTTCGAATGAACTGGTTATCTGTTCTCACATATTCCAATAGTAATCATTCAAAGTATTAATTTTGATAAGTCTGACACCTTAGGTAAGATACAGAAGCCAATGCTTTTAGCCTCTATCTTACTATTTAATTCGTATATTGAGAAATCTTGACAAATGAACTCCGAGTCCCAATCGCGAAAGGTGTTAGTTTGGTATCTCTTAATTTTCGTGGACAGTTTTTTTGACGGTGTGTTGTTTTCTAACCTGTCATATATAATTTGATAAGAATCTTTTGTGTTCCAATTCCAAAGGTTGTAGCAGCTCGTACTAATTTAGTTGTTCAGTTTTGTAAACAACAAAAACCAAGGGTTGTCCCGTCGTAAACCTTTATGAATAGGTGCAAACATGAAGACAGTCCGTGCAATATATTTTTTAATATTTTTAGATTAAGATCACAGTTATAAATAAAATTAACAATACTTCATACCAACAAGTTAAGTAAGTTGGATGCGCTTAGATAAAGCTTTGCAAATCAATTAAAAGAAAAGTGTGATGTTAGCTTCCAAAATTAACTATTTCATACAAACAACAATATTCGTAGTAATTAGTTGGGTGGGCTTAGTTAAAGCTTTGCAAATCAATATAACAAAATGTGTGATTTTATCTTCTAAAATTAAAATACAATCTAAGCTTTGAAACATAATAGAGAGTTCCGCTCACGCGCACAAAAATAAAAGTGTCTGAATCCAAAAGCGCCAATATATTTTTCAATTTTAAAACCGACTGATTCGATACAAAAGAATTAAAGTAAAGAAAACAAACAAAACAGGATTTCGATGTAATCCTCTATTCTTCTCGGCTTATATGTAAGTTCGTACGTTTCATATTTGTTTAAAATCAGTTTTGCGTTGAAAAGGAACACCGATAAAATACTTGAAAACTTCCGGTTGGGTGCGTTGTGAATAATTGGTACACCATTTATTTCCTTCTCCGGGAATCCGTGTATTCTTGTGTGAAATTGTTAAGTCGGATACGAATTTATTGCTATTGTGTTAAGATATAAATCTTTCTAATGGCACGAGCGTTTAGTTTTTTGGAAGGGCGTGAGTGATTGTAAATAGTTATTTATTATTAGAAGTGGTTTGTGTCACCCATGCTTTGATTTTGAAATTTATTATTCACACATAGGTTGGCCACTATTACAATTGTCATCTATTTCAAAGCTATCTTAATTCTAACCTACGGAACTAATATTTCATGTTTACGTAGCGCCCTTGAAACTTTATTACGGTCACTTCATACTGCGAAATTAGTTTTGATGTAGCGAAAAAAATATATTCGTTCAAGTTATTATTTGACTGATTATGAAGAACTACTTTGATAGTCATCTTTTGTTAAAAGTAATTTTAACAATAGGCGTAAAAATGGAATCAGTTTGAGTTGCAAAAAAGCTATTCTTTCGTTTTCACACCTTTTTATTTTTTAGCAATTCATTAATGATGCTAAACGTTTCTTCTATCCTATTTCCAACATTTATGTAGTTATGTTTTCTGTCTTTGTGTATATATCATATTATACTAGCTATCTCCGTGGCTTCACCCGCGTTCTCAAGGGATATTAATGTTTCCCTGAGCTAAAAAATATTCTTTATGATATTCCAGGGCATGCTGTAACTATGTGCCAAGTATCACATCGGTTTTTGCTATACATCCATCTTCACAATATATTGAATTTAAAATTTTAGTAGAACTTATTCTAAACAGTCTCAACTCTACAGAAATTTATATTTTCTACAAATCTTCTAATGATGTAATTGTAGTGAAATTGTGTTTGTTAATACATAATCTTCGTAATCTCTTTAACTCTTTGAGGCACCGAGGATACCACAACTTTACTGATAACGGGATTAAGGGACCAAAAGGATAACAAAAAATACGCACGTATAAAAACCGTGGTCTATTGACCGTGACGCAACAATTGTTTAGCAGTTTGCCGAGCACCCTTAAGTCCATCTTGTTGACTTCGACGCACAACGAAATTAAACATGAGAAAAAAATGTAAAGGTCCTTAAATAGATCGAAGGGTTCTATTGTGAATATTGTGTAATGTAGCGAGACGACACCCTCATCGATCTTCCAAAAAGTTTGGCCACAACTCTGTGTCTTCGTTCTGAACTTCCTTAGAAACTTATGTGTGAGGTTGTACATGTAGCAGGTAAGAACCCTTTGCACAATTCGCCGTAAGGCACAACAAAGCTAAGACCAGTTGTTGTCGCCACACTTGTCTTCGCCGACGCACTTCAAACATTCCCAATTTCACGATCGGTTGACCGTTCAATACATGTAGCTAATGTTGCCCATCAAAACACATAGTCGATGAAATATTGAGTTTTACACGCAACGATTCGCGTAACTAAGCGTGAAATAGCTGGTTCATAAACAACCCTTGATGGACAAGCTACCGATATAACAATCTAAATTATTGAGTTTAAAAAAATAGTACCTGGATGGCCAAGCATTGCTCGGGATTTCTTTACTAACGTGATTTCTATCGTATTCTCTTTTTTAAAGCACTCATATACGAAAACACCTAGATACGAATTAGATGCGATAATAAAGGGCTCCCAATAACAGTATTTCTCACAAAAAATGTAACTTGAAAACCTTACCTTCTGATGACATTGTAGCAGTTTTCATTGCCTAAAAACATGGATAAAACGTGATTTTCTGAAAATGAATCCTAGCTAGATCGATTTAACGAAACCCCCTGCATACTAAATTTCATGTAAATCGTTGGAGCCGTTTCCGAGATCCTAAATATAAATACTTATGTATACATATGTATATACAAGAATTGCGCGTTTAAAGGTATTAGATTATATAAATTTAATATACTTCATATGAAAATCTATACAAGCCAGAGATGCCTCCGAGGGACATATACATACTTGTTTTCATAAAAGTTTATACTAACTGCACTGCATAATATATGAGGCTTAATTGAAAAATTGATGATTGTTCAAAAGATAATGCGGCAGAAAAATTATGGTAAAATAAGAAAAATGTACTTAAATGACATGTCAGATAAAAACAGAGATATGAAGTTTGAATGTAGTTTATTTTTAAAAGATGATAACAAGCTCAATTACCTTTATGTATAGTACCTTAATCATATTTTTACAAAAATAACCGCGGGCTTCAATTTGTCTTTTAGAATATTGTTCGGGCTTTATATAAAATTCTTATGACGGTTTTTTATCACACCTTCGATAGGAATGTTTGGCAATAAAACTATTTGATGATAATGGTTGAATGTAATTAGGATATATTATAATATATCAAAGTGTATTATTGACCGATTGTCCAGAATTGAACCTGTCTATCCGATATCAGAGCGAGACTAATCGGATCACAATGGTGTTAATATGAACATTATGAATAACTCACTCAACTAGCTATTTAAGAAGGTATCCCAAATTTAAATATTCCAACTGTGCAGTAAGAGGAGTGTATATGAACAAAAAAAATAAGGGCGTATTTATGATTATATTTTGTTTGTGAAAATACAACTTTCAAACAAGTTACGAAAAGGTTAATTATGTAAATGTTATCGTTTAATTAAGTAGAGTCATAAAATAAAGCGATAATCTTGAAGTAATGCCAAGTCATCAGTTTATAATTGAAAGTAAATCTATTTGTTAACATCTTAAGAGTAGCTGCTATTGTTCTAAACAATTTAAAAGGCTTGTCATGCTAGTGATCCGATGCAAAGAAAGCAAAAATAAATTTATGGCCGGAAGAAAATCGTTTGCCTTGGTTTTTGTGAGGAGCGTAGGTACTGTACTATTTATATGAATGAATATGTTTATAGAAGGATCTTGAATTTTTTTTCGAAAAAATAGTCTATACTAATATTATAAACAGGAAAGATCTGTATGTAAGTATATTTGTTACTCTTTCATGCAAAAAGTACTAAACGGATATGGATGAAACTTGGCACATAGATAGAGCATATCCTGGAATAACATATAGGCTACTTTTTATCCCGGGAAAATGTGATATCCCTCGGGAATGCGGGTAAAACCGCGGGGGACAGCTAGTCATAAAGGACGTAGCTAAGAAATATTAAGTAAAAAATTTCAAATCTTTTTTAAGTAAGGTAGCTGCAAATTAAACCCGATATTATTTTCACACGATCGATCGGGGTTTCGTTTCCGATCGTCCAATTTCGGAGTATCGGTTGTAGCCACAAATCATTAAAAAAATAGAGTTTGAAATTTTTTCGGAGCGGGCAAAAAGTCGGCGTGCTTTAAAATGAGGCGGGGCTCACATCGCGTTATGGAATTATGGCAATTTTGACACCTAAGAAGTGCTAAGCTTTCCTTGTGCTCCCTGTAATTTTAAGGACGTGTGCTGATGGCTGAGGGGTAAGAAGGGTGCAAGGGGTAAAAACACCCGTTTGTATACACGCCTTTGTACGTGCCCGTCGGAAACTGCTCCCATATCACAACTAACTCATGTTTTTTAATAATATTCTCGTTGTGCACAGTCATCTTATTTTAATGATGCATCTAATCGTATCTCGCATTTTTATCGAACAAGCGCTCTGTAATTTTGGGTAAAAAATATAAAATTATTCTAGCAATCTGGTTATTGAAATCAAGAAGTACAATTGGATTGGAAATAAAAAAAATGTTTCTTTTAGTGAGCGTATTACTGCGACTCTCATTTGTAATATTGAGTTAAGGTAATAGATACGGTACATCTAACAATATAATATTTTTTTTATTTCTTTTGATTTTTTACAGTTTTTCTAAAGTAACGCTCGTTATTTGTTGGAAACCAAACGGTTTGAACCAGCTTAGAGTTTTAGCGTAGTCTTTGCGTCTTCTGTGAGGACTATTCGATTTAAATAACCTCTGAATGGAAACAAATATTAATAATTTTTTTATTCATAATTTATAATGGCAATATCTTGCAGTAAACTCACGGAACGGGTGGTAGGTAGCAACTGTATTAGGGGGCAGGGATTAAGTTTTTATAGATCTAAAAAAAACAGTAGCAAAAATGAAGAATTGCCGCTTGCTCGGCAGCTATTACTGCACTATGTAATTTAGAGGTAAGCCTATGATTAAAGAAGCACTGCCTACCTGTTAAATTAAATTAGGCTTTTTAAGGGTGGCGCTGGCAACATTCCGCCGCTGATATCGCATTGAATTAACAAACTTAAAAGAGAAACAAGAAAGTATTAATTTAAGAACTCATCGATTATTGTAGCACACGTTAATAGCTTTTATGATTGGTATTTTTACACTATAGTATTAATTTTTTTAATCGTATGCGAATCTTTATTCTAAATAAAACTCAAGTGCTGGTAATAAGTTGGGACCATGTTAATATTCTATCTGATTCAGCATTTTGCAAGTGATAAAAAAATAATTGAGCCATTATTAAACGAATCCTACTTTACTACCGACACGCTACGATGGCCGTTTTGGCGTTTCATATTGTCATAGGAAAAGAAACTGTATCCCTTTGGAATAAGGTTGATTGCCATCATCATATAATTAGCTATTGGATCAATATTATGTACCTTATTATTGAATAAAGGTTATTTTTCTTTGTCGTTGTTAAACGTCAAAACGGCCATCATAGCGTGCCCAAAGGTTAATATAAAATGCGAAACTTTCTGAGGATGCATGTATGGTTGTTTGTTACTCTTTCACACAAAAACTACCAAAGGGATTCTGATGAAACATGTCATATGGATACATAGAACATGCCCTGGAATAACTATAGAATACTTTTTATCCCGGAAAAATTAACATCCTTCGGGAACGTAGCTGTGAAACCGTGGATAGAACTAGTAAAATTATATTTTACAAATTGAGTTTATGGATTGTATTAAATGCATAATAATAATATTCGGCTTAAATTCATTTTTCACTCAAAAAATACTCTAAGCCATTTATTCAGTTTAGGCCCGCGGAGGGTGTCAAATTTAAAGTTACTGAAGCTACTACTGGTTCGGAAGTCAGCCTACTGAGAAGAACCCGCAAGAAACTCAGCATGGTTACATTTTTTTTTATTAATTTTATATATTCTGACTTCTTGGCTGTTTTTTATCTAAATTTTATATGTAACATTTACAAAATACTTAATACAAGTAACATTCAAAGTATGTATATTTGAATTTGATTTATCTTACTTAGATATAAGACAATATTAACTTCAGCTAAAACAAAAAAGGAACGATCTAATGGGTTCTAGTCTAAAATAAATCAGAGATAGTAACAACAGGAAACTGGTGGCCTACTGGTGCAGCTATACCCGAAGGCTGGACGATCGCAGCCGCAATCTCGGTGCAGCGTAATCTTGTAAATATTTATCGTATGTCAATACAATATGCCAAAAGCGGGCGCTTATTATGGTTTTTACAAATGTGAGTACGCTGCAGGCCTGTGTGGTGGTGCAAGTCATAAAATCTATAGCTAGTCTGAGGATTGATAGAGTAACATTTATTAATTTAAATAATAATTATTTTTCTTTCTGACAGGATCTTAAAATGTATATATACTAAAGCTGTATACAAAAAAATTGTTGAAACAGTGATTATTGCTTTATATTTTGAATCCATTGTACGTGTTACCTGACGATCCATAGCATTATTAAATCCAAAAATGTCCGATGTGATGATCTACAGCTCGATTTTCTATAAATTCAGCTTGATGTAATGCAATGTAAATTATTATTTGGAAAAACCTTAATTAATGGTTTAGTATTTCGCTTCCTCTCTTTTAATAATACCTTGCCTTTGGACAATACTTTCGATTGTTTAACATAAAATATAAATAAAACATGTAATACAATAGAAAATCCTGGTAATAATAATATTATAATAAATATGGAAAAGTTTGTGTGGAAATTTTATGGATTTTTATTACTCCTCGCAAAAACTACTGATCGGGATTGGATTAAATTTGGCACATAGATAGTTTTTATCAAGGATTGACACATACAATACGTTTTTAACTTTTTTAAATTAAACATCATTCGGTAATGGGGGTGAATCCACGGGCAGCAACTAGTAATTTTAAATATTTTAAAATAATGTTATAAATTAACTAATATAAAACAATTCCAATTATGACATACATTTTTAATGAAAAATCGGGTGAAAAAGGAGGATTTGGAAAACCATTCGCTGGTTGCTCTTACTTTGCGCCAGCTTAGGTCTCGTTAGTGAGGAGTTACAGCGTATTGTCCGACACAATGGAAGGAGGGGCCCAGCTCGAGGCATCCTCGTGGCTAAACACCATGAAACGCAATAAAACCACCACGGACCATGCATATTTTGAACAACTGAATATCGTCATGATTATTTGTTATCATTCGAATTGGGTAATTTTCCAATTTGAAACTGAAACTCAACGCAAATTAATTTTTATATATTTGTACTGATGATTCAAATCGAAGATGCTGAAATTACAACATCCTTACATAGTATAAAACAAAATCACTTCCGCCGTTTGTACGCTTAATTTTTTTCAACTACGCAACGGATTTTGGGCTTTCATCAATAGACAGACTGATTCAAGAGGAAGGTTTATATGTACGCTTATATTTCTCAAGAATGCGGGTGAAACCACGGCCCGCAATTACTTTTGAATAATTTTACCACGAGGTTCATATGGAGTAGAAAACGTTTGAAAGTTTAGTCAAAAAACCTGTAGTTTTACCATACAATAACATTCACTGAAATAAAAAAAACAAAGATATTAAAGTGAAAATACAATACTTATTATTCGTTAAAAAGGGAGGTACCCATACTAGGTATATAAGTAAAGGAATACCATAATTATTAATTCCCCTTTTATTTCACTTTACAATTTGGTATGAAAGTAATAAACAAGATCTCCATTGCAATTAGTTGCCATGTTTGTAACAAAAAATTAACAGAAACAATGGTATATATATTTATTGATTTAATTAGGCATTGTATTTGTTTTAGTGATCATTGTTTGCTTATCGCATTATCAGTAGTCCATTTAAGAATAAAATATTATTATGTATCAGGTCATTAATACACAGAACATTGTCTTAATTGGACATGCGATTTCTGCCGACCCATAAAGATCACTAATTCATTTAATTTAATGAATGAGTTTTAATTTATGATAATTGTTGCAGGTCGCTTTCATTGTAATAATTTTCATCTAAGCTTGATTAATTTGGCAGGTGCACCGTTTTTAATGACAACATTTTAAAACTTCAGCTATCAAATAAATAAGTAGAGTAAGATTAAGCAGTCGATAAATAGATTAGTAAGTAAGTGTATATTGATTAAAAATAATTTAATTATTCTTCGGTGCCATTATTATTCTATGGGATGAGTTGGCTTTTATAACAAAAATTAAAAAAAAAAACAAAATTCAAAACCATTTATTCAGTTTAGGCCCTCGGAAGGCACTTATGAAGGTGTAATTTAAAGTTATCTGTGCCAAGGTTTCACTCGCTTTTCCACGGGATCTAATGTATCTGAGAGATTATCTTGAGATTACAATATAGCCTATGTCCATCCGGAATATTGTACCTTTCAATCGGTGAAAGTATTTTTCAAATAGGTGCCATGGTTTTGGTGATTACTCTCTGCATACATACAAATTACAAAATACAAGAACTCGTGCTCTCTTTTTAAAATATTATCTATGCAACGTGTTACAAAATACCCCGTAAAAATATAATTAATTATCAAAGCCAACAACCCTAGTAAGCTGTCATGTCAGGCAACCAGATTATTTAACAGAAAAGGCCTTCGTACTTATTTTACCAAATAATTGTCTGCTTTAATAGTTTTTCTATTTTTCATTCATAAAAATCTTTTTTTTTGGGTATGTTATACAGTTCTCTTATGTTCTTAAAAATTGTAAATGGACTTGTTATAAGGCCCCATTTAACCTCCTTTCGGCTTTACGGGTAGTTTTGTATCACACTGTAAATATGTAAGAAAAATAGGGTTTCTTTTACGCTCCATCACCTTAAAACTACAGAACATATCGGGACTGCTACCATTCGACGCGGAATTTTTCGTTGATATATATATGATATCGATAAACGCGACAAAAACCGCAGGCGACAGCTATATTGGTATAGACAAGAAACAATTCATTAAAACACTTCACCCTTATAGCATAAAGTACATCGAGCTTGATATTTCGTATCATATTTTGCAAATCTATTGTAATCACAAATTAACATTTAAAAATATTTCCATAGCTTGAGGAGGGATAATCCCACGATATACTTACTAGTAACTGATATGCATGTGATCAATTTATCAATGCGCATGATCGGAATCGCGTATCTCTTTGTATCTGCGCGTGAGTGGCTCACGCGAGAATCAGACGCAACTCGAAATTCAAATCTTACCACGCGATCGATCGCCTCGCTTTGCTACCCGAGATCTTGTTTGTAAGCGATAAATGAACTATGATTAATAACCGGGTTTTAAATTAAGGGGTAGAAATACGTTAACCTATGTATTATCAGCTATATAGCTACATAGTTTTGTAGGAAAATCAATCGGAACTAATTGGACGATCACCAGTTATTTTTGGATATTCTTATTGCAAATCTAATAATTGAACTCTGATAAGAATGATTGTCTATAATCATTGTACTTTTGCACAAGATATAGATATCTTAGGATAAGAAGTAAAGTTAATATGAAATTGCTTCTAAATTTGCGAGAAAAAACGATATCAAAGAATCGACATTGATCGACCATTGGATTACCGTAGATGGCATGACGGCTAGCCCGGTCGGCTCGTCATACGCCCTGGCCATTCGTTTAAATGGTCATAATTGGTCAAAGGAGCTTTAAAATAAACTACTTGGTCATTAGAACATAGCTTTGTTGAGCTTTTAAGGACTTTAAAGTTTTTAACCGTACTAAGCACGGACCACGCGGCTTTCTTCAAATGATTGATATAATTGTGTTGTTTATGTTGCTACTTTGTATTTCAATAAGATATAACTCAATGCTTATTTGAATAGTTATGTGTTATGGTCGGTAATTTAAAAATGTAACACGCAAACGCCTTCGGTGCTTGCAGAATGTTGAAAGATGTGCGTGAATGAATATTCAAAACTTATGTACAAGTCCCTAGTTGTTTAAGTACCTCCGGTGTCAGAGGCGATGAAGTGATAAAGATGTTTATTGATGATCTTTGGTTACATTAATTGCCAACAGCGGCGGCGCTTGTGTTACCACGATGTCGCTCCGCGTCGAGTCGAGCGCGAATGACAAAGATTCAACGGTTGATATGCGCAGACGACGACGTGCGGCCGCTTTGATCTTCAATATTGACGAGTTCGACGACCAATCAAAATATTCGTGGGAAAAAATAATATTCCAAGGATAAAAAAAACTATTTAATCGTACAAGAAAATAAATGCAAACGTGCATATTTATAAAAACCACGACGATACTCCATTATCTCTGTGTGTGATACAATGTCCATTACTATTATTGTACGTTATTCCAAAAATTTTAAATGCCTACATAAAATACGATGATGTTGAAGCTTGCCAGTAACGTAGCCTTTTGTTTGTCGATGCTTAACTAGTCGATCGGTTTTTTCACCAGCTATTAAATGTTGTCTTTGCAATATAAGGACTAGCTATTTGGTGTCCGCCTAGGATATTTTTTTTTTAAACATCTGGAATACCAACAAGCATCATACCGAAAAAGGCGGTTGCAACGACTGTGTTATAGTATATGTGTTATTAAATACCCTGTCGAGAATTAATCTTGGCATTTTGTTCGAGGTCACACCACCTGATGCTAGAGTCCAAAAAAGAGTCGATACAGATCCCATTTTAATGAAGTGACTTTGCGAACGATTCATAAACTAAAAAATAAATATGTTGACGGGGCGCCTTATTGGTCGTAGTAATTAACATGGTGCATGGCGGCGCAGGCGCAGCACGCGGCGCGCGCGCACCGGCCGGTTGACAGGTCACTCACACTCACTCGACACGCGGCCTTCGTGAAGGACGGCTCTTCAATTCATTGAGCTTCGCTATTTAAATACTCATAAATATTTTAAGTTATAAAATACATATATTTGAATTGATATAACTAAAGCGAATGATAATGAAATTCAACTCGATTGTCATATTATATCTCGCAAGCTGTATTAGTTTATTGATTTTGAATGGAATCTCGAATTTTATATTGATAACGTAGATGTATATTTTTACATTTTCTGTAAGTTTCCTTTAAACGAGTATTGTTTACAATTAAAACAGCGTTATTATTAAGGTTTTAGCAGGTGCAATTCCTTTAGTGGACGAGCTAATTGTGGGCATGTCGTGCAAAGCGACGTCATACCTGCACATTATACTGTGTTGCAGAAAAACGACACTAACCCCACTATAAGGAGTTAATGATAGACTTGCTGTTTAGATAGATACTTATATTACAAAACCTCTAATCTAAATTGAAACGGATGCAAATAATTGCGTGTGACTTCAATAAGATAGATAATGTTTAATTTAATTATTACATCCTCGGATGCATATGAAATTTTATGGTTATTTTGATCATCACCTTCCTGCCTTTATCGCAAGGTGGGTTCGGCAGGACATGTTTTCTTCTTCTGTTTCATCATATTAGGCGTCAAACGTAACACTCCGCGTAAACCATGCTATCATTATAACACCTCTGTTTTCCGTTTATATAAAACTGAAATAATATTTAACACAATTTACAGATTAAATAATTAACCAATTTTTGGTCAAATATCACCTATTTTAATACATACTTCATGTCTTCCCTTTATTATTGGTTCTAGAAGTTATTAGAATTCTTGTAATGTTCAATCCATTGGTAAAATGCTCTCATATGTTCAAGTACGTGTGAGTTATGGGCACTATATCATGCACTTTCTTAAATGTTAACTCCTTAATAATATGAACTCAGAAGCAAATTGCATGTAGATAGCTTCCCATACTGACAATAGTTCAAGAGTCAGCTGCAATTGTCTGTTTGAGTTTAACACAACCAAAACCACAGAAACCACTTAAACACTTCACAGAACTTAGAAAATATGGCAAGGAAAGTTAATCAATAGATTCACATTATGTAAACTTTTTTACAATAATAAATGCAACATAGTTAAAAAGAGGGAATTTTAATATGTTAAATATCAAATGTTTTAAATTAGAGAGTAGGGAAAAAAGAGTTAGGAAAAAATTAAACGCTCATAGTACATCACAGTTCATAGTCATAGAAAATAAATATATACAAGTATGGTTTAATAATTCTATTACCTCTTCCAGATAATCCTTACACATAGCTATATGTAAATGACTACAGGTACAGCAAAAGAGTTAGAAAATAAAAATAAGTAAATTCATAAAGTGCCGTAACATATTGTAATTAATATAAAAAAAGGCGACTCTACATCTTTTTAAAGCAACACACAGGACTAGATCCTAACATTATACAGCATCTATTTTTTATAGCTAAATGGGAATACGGGCAACGGGTCTGTAGGTGAGCCGCGCTACTAAGTGGCTTGCGGAATCCTAATGCATGCAGGTAGGGTAACTCAGGGAACTCGCCTAGGCCCGCATTTTTAATGTCCATAGAGGAATACGCTTCGGGCAAAGACTCTTTGCAATTAAACTCGAAACTATTAATAAGGTTGTAATTTTTATTAGTATATTTATATACTGCCACATGAGATATTAATGTATTATTTTTGTAGAGGTTTTTGAATTTAGATGCCAATGGTATTTATTGTTAATTAATAAAGTTACGGTATGAATTATTTATATTAAAAAAAAATGTGAAGATCAGTCTTTAAAGTAAATATTTTTGAAATGCGTTCTCGGTTTAAATTTTGGTCGGTAGATTACATTGTAACAAATATGTGGTTTCAATGTAAGTTATTATTATGATAGGTTCATAGTTGCGGTAATCTACATAGAAACGTTAATGCAAGTATGCTTACAGTAAATAAAAATGGAATATTCTATAAACGCGCCAACTTTGTTGAGCGAAAGTGTCTTGGGACTTAATTCCTTGCCCGTCTTAGGTGAATGAGCACCTGTTAGTTGGCGGACGGTCACTTGACAACTGTTTATAGAAGATATTTGCATACCAGATAAAAACACCTAGATCATAGGCAATACATGCATTACTAATTCTATTTTCAAATAGTTTTGTTGCAATCTTAAGTGGTGTTAATGATACCTGCCAGCTTTAAGTTTTTAACATTAAATAGTATATTGCATCTGATAAATAACATGGTTTTGTTTTTTTTTACATACAACCATAACGTTTCACTTTCTGTGTGTCAAAAAAACATATTCATATTCCCCCATCAATATATCAAACAATGGAGTGGAAATATCTCTTTTATTCTCACAAAATTAAGTTAACCCACATAAAAGAGTTTGTTTAAAACATTAGAATGTTTTAAGATTTTATCGCTTATGTTTGGTGTCAAAATTCTCGCATCATGCCGAACGCATTTACGTGAAGCGATACCAATCTCAGGGCTTTGTGTTCGGCGATCGTTTCGTAAACAAGAATAGCGGGAGTCCATATAAATCATTTATTAACGAAAAAACAGAACATTTGAAAAATCTGTGTGGTGAACGAAATTTCGCTGGGAAAATATAACTTTTATTTAAACATCCGACATCGAAATTGCTTCACTTTGCCGATATTTATAAAGAAAATTATATATATTTGCGGTGTATATTTAACATTCTCTTGAACACGGCATCTTTACCGACTTCAACATGCAAAATTACGAAATAACACGCGCCAAACCAGTCAATTATGCTATTATTTCTTTGGCGAGTTAATTACAAATTGGACGGCTTTGTTTACTTTGTCATGTATGATGTCAAGTGTGTCATTTCTCTAAAAATACTTATTCATTAAGAGACAATTATATCCTCCGATTCGTCCAAAGCATGTAGTTAACCGTATGGAGTAAAATACGAGTGTCCGGTAACTGGTTGCGCTGGTAAGGATTGGAAACATCTCGTGCGAATGATTTGCGTCGCATCGTTTGTGTTTGCTATTAAATGATCTGCGAAGCGAATGTTAAGAACGACCAAGAAATATGTAAGCACCCGACACATCGCCATTATCTCAGCTTAATGTTTGCTGGCTAATAATTTGTCTTTTGTAATTCGGTTGTAAACATTTCACGTGCGTTAAAAATAATTGCAATAACATAGTTGAGGGTAATGCCTTACAATATAATCTGTAATATTTCATGCGGCTTTCTTATGCCGTGATCAATTAATATTCTGTGGAAGTTTTCATTACATTTTAATGAATCAGGAGCTCATATCTGACGATCACTAATTTTATGTATTAATTTGCGCCATCGGACGGCAACCACGCGACATTAATCTCGGTAACGGGATATTGAATGCACTTTTTTCTGATCAAAACTGTAATCTCCTTTAACTAAGCTATTTTTACAGTAACTAGTGGAATATAAGAAGTATTCCGATATACTATAAAATAATTAAAATAATACTGCTCCTTACTTTTTGTATTAATTAATCTAGGAAAACCTATGCTTATGATAAGTTGTATTTTTGATTGTAAACATGTTCTGTAATATAGCTGTTGGTTTTCTAAATAAATAAAAAAAAATAAAAAAAGAATACAAATTATTAATATAATTACAAGGACATATTCACAACGTAATTTGTATCTCGAATAAGTTTAGTATTATTTACATAAACTTAAGCTAGATTATGTTTTAATAGGAACAGTTCAGAAGTCAGAGATTTCATTTAAATTGCAAATGTTTTATTTATTATATGTGATTAGAAAATACTATTATTCATCAACATAGGATACCATCTTACAGGGGTGAAAAAAAATCTATTTCATATTCTCCCCTCTGAAGCAAATTGATTATGCTTCTGGAAAGGCCATACCCTCAAGGTATTCGTGTGAACAGAGGGTTATTACTACTGCGTATTCAATCATATTTATCTTCCACGGAAATATTTTCTTTCCTACTCTAGTATATGACTCAATGCCTAGTAAGAGAAGGATAGAGTAACAGAAGTCCACGATCCTTGATTGATGGCTAGAGCCTACCGCCGCGAGTAAGATTACTATTTCAAATTAAATTTTGGGAACATTACCTTCAATGCATCATTAGTAGTGTTTTGTTTACTTTAGGGGCGGTTAAAGATACATTAACCGATATATTTAAGAAGGGTTGTAAAATCATTTCATACTAAGCATCGTAGGTTATTTTATTACCCTCTATTTTACTTGTACTTAAATTTATCATGACTCTAAACATATTAATAACCAGCGCTCCGTGGCGCGGTTTCACCCACGTTTCGAAGGGGTATAATGTATACCAGGATAACATAGCTTATATCCATCCGGAATAATATACCTTTCAAATGGTGAAAGTATAGAATAAGGACAGGCCAATTGGCTTGGTGGTTAGCGACCCTGATTGCCAAGTCGAAGGTCGCGGGTTCGATTCCCACCCAGGACAAACATTTGTGTGCATGAACATGTCTGTTTGTTCTGTGTCTGGGTGTAAATATCTATATATGTATGTATTTAGAAAAATTAAAAGTAGTATATCAGTTATCTGGTTTCCACAGTACAAGCTCTGCTTAGTTTGGGATCAGATGGCCGTGTGTAAAATAATGTTGCAGGATAATTATTTATTGTACCCCAAGTACACAAAATCACAAAATTCGCACTCTCTTATTTTAATATAATAGTATTGATAATTTTGTTAAGCTTAACATAATTGTTGGTGCGTTTTTTTTGTCATCATACGATAAAAATATTGTATTATACGATATACCGACCTATGTTTAGAACCACAAAGAATTTTCATAAAAATTATAAACGACCCAAAGAAATTGATGCTATTAGTTTCGGATTAAATCTGATTACTACCCTTTTTTGTGTGGGAGACAACATTTTGGACAAAAGGTCCAGATTTTTAATAAAATTCACTTTTGGATAATCTTATTCAGTATAATGATTTGTTGCACAAAAAACGTGAAATGATAATCTGAGGTCGTGACCATCAAAATTTATTTATTAGATTAAAAACAAATTTAATAAGTTGCTACTGCTAGATCGTTATTCCATTTATATTACGTGTATTAATGGAGTGAAAAAAAAAAGAAAAAAAGTGGCATTCCGGGAGTGCCGACAGAAGTGAAAACTAACATGAATATATCGTACCCTCAGAACGATAGGGGCTTAACTCAAAAATCACTTTTGGCACATCTCTGATTGGGTCACTTTTGCACTGAGCGGGGACCGGGTACCGGTGTTAAAGAGGCTGGAGTATCGGTATGCTTATTCTATCATTAAATTGACTATGGCTTACTATTCATCGGATAGAGCGTACTTTGTTTAGTCTCTCTATGATCGTAACTCCATTTCGAAAAATTTTGAGTTAAGCCCTTATCGTACTGAGGGTGCGATATATCTAAGTTGTACGTATATACACAATATATGTTATATCGATGCATTTCAACCCAAACTCAACTCTCGTGCAAACTATGCCAATATATGTACATACTTACATATACAGAGGTGTCGGTAACGGTAACAGTGTCGCATACAACTATGCAACCTAGTACCTAAAGATGTTTTCACTTCAAAACAAAAAAACCATATATATAATTATATCATTGCATTTATTCTCCAAACAAACTGCATTGCTTTCAATTTGTTTTGGTATTCAGTGTTTATTTTCATATGAAACTTAAGTTTTTTAAATGGGCTGGGCTGTGTAACATCCGCATTTGCTATACACCTGCGTCCGGGTTTATTTGGACCTCAATATAATAAATAAACATCTCTCTGATTACTATGTACATAATAGCTATTTATATTTAGCATCGGGAAATTATATAGAACATGGCACTGGACTGGCTGGCTTCCATCTTCCCTATTTATTTCCTTATAAGCTTTATGTTCGCACATTCAGTTTCATTATAGTTCTTATCATTTCATAATGAGCGTCTCATGTTAATTATCTCACGTATATCATTATGCTAGGAGATTAATGTATGTAAACAAAATTATAATATAATTATATTATTCATTTACAGAGTCGTCATTAAAACTTTATGTACGTCATGTTTGGTAATCCACATCGAAATCAAACGACAGCACTTGGCCACTGGTAAATAACCGTGTCCTCTGGACCCACCTGCGTCCGCTGACGAGCCTCTGACACCATCTGATTTATTCTAAAGTAAAACGACACAAGTGAAACAATACAGTACACTCTCTCCCCTCCAGGCTGTGGACAGGAAACGGGCAAAAAATATAGAGCGGGGTTGAATCTTTGCCTCGCTGGGTCATCCATCAAATAAAACGCCGCTTTATGACTCTGGATGAATCATTTCTTATGCTCGTATTTTTATTAAGATGCACATTTTTATTGGTGAATATTTACAGCAAAGGTTTCATCATATATTTGAAAAAAACAATACAATAATCATCGCAGAAACCATTTATGAACGTTAAATAGTTCTTCGTTTTGCCACCTGTCAAATTACACTTGACAATCAGTAATGTCACATGTAGCACCATAAAATTGCACATGGACATGAATCCTGATTTGGATAAAATCTATTTTTTATCTGAGAAATAAATTACACTTAAATAAATAAATGGTGAACTGCAAAGCATCGGCCAGCTGTTTAAATTATTGAATACAAATTCCATACATTGCCATCGAACAGAGGTGCTGGAACGACGTGCGCAGGCGGCTTATTGGTACACTCAAAAACCGACATCAATTAAAGGGAGATGAACGTAAGTATTCACATACGTAGAGTGACCACGCCAAGTTCACTTGTTTTTAATTCATAGTTCTGTGAAATATGTAAATACCTAAATAATAGTAATAACGGATAATTCCGTAGTAATCAATACTAACTGATTAATGTGAAAATCAGTTTGTTTATAACGCTTTGACGACTGAACTGAATTTGCTGCCATTTGGCACATAGCCTATAGAGCCCTCTCCATGGGCCATATCGTAGACTACTTTTTAACCAAGAACGCGGGTAAAACCGCGGAGCACAACAAGATATATAAAGGCCATTTACCATCATCATCATATTTGTCAACTGCAGAACATATTTAAAGTAATAAGCATTTTTTTTCATGGATTTCTTGCGAGCTCTACCCCCGAAGACACAAAAATAAACTATCTTAGTGATACAAATCGTGGTTATCCTACATGTGCAGTGTGTGCGTACGATGCTGGAGACGCAGTCACAGGGCGCGGTACTTTGATCGTCCATGGCGCTTGGGCACCTTCTGTGGGTCTTGGCCCGTTACCCATGTTGCTATACACATAAACATTGCTCATTTTAAGAATCGAAAGCGTACGATGATAATAATCCACGATATTTAAGGCTATTTAAAATCTTGTACCGTGAAAAATGTTAAGAATCTCTCCGAGTGCGATTTGGGTAGCTATTTTTCGTAAAAACGCCTACTAAATCTTCAGTTAAAAACACATATCTTTTACCTTATCATTTCAAATAAAATTGGGGATTTTGTAACCATTAATGGCTTTTACACATTTTTTAATATACCTATAGTCTTAAACAATATAATAAAAGAAAAATTGTTTAAAAATAATTTTGTATCGATTGAAATTGATTGTCCTGAATAGTTCCCGATAGTTTCAAAAACCAAGGCAGACCAAAATAGAAATTATAATTGAAAGAAACATGTCATAAACCATAGAAATACACAACGTTACACAGTTATAATGACATCTTCTATTGATGTTGAGGTAATAATTTCATATTTAGATAAAGATGATGCGATGGGGGTCGCGTTATTTTTAATTACGCCTTTATTCACCCGAGCAGAGCCGCGTAACGAAGCCGACAACAATTTTATGCTCCTCATAAGAAAGCTTAATGCTTAATCCAATTCGGATTTCAGAACGTTTAATTGTACGACTGGATCTGATGAGATCTGAGAGACGAGATTAAAGTAGACTAAAAGCCGTATTTTAGCTTAATGGAAGCTGTCTTTTAAGCAATCAGGAAGATGTGATCGTATTAAGAAATAAACGCAACGTAACGGCCGGCGTGGCCGGTAAATTATACCTGGGGAAGCGATCGCAACGTATTAAATGACTCGTTTGTGTTATTAAATTATTAAGATGTGCCTTTGCAAAATATTTGTTTTAAGAGTTACCTTTTTTATGGCTGCATTAATGTAAATTTTGTTTATGTTGTGTAAGACATTTAGTTAGGTGATCTTTAATTATATAGGAAATCCCTATTCGATATTGGATTTTATTCTTAATATTTTAGTGGTAGTAAACACTGCGGTACTCTATAAGTTATGGTGACTCGCTTCCAATGTAGGTATAATTATTGGCGTGAAATATAACCAGAGCAATCAACAGCTTCAATTAATTAATTAGTATCGATATTAATTGCCTATTTACAGATCACCGCGATAAGGGCAGAAAATAAACACGATTATCCAATTGGCGAGCAGTTCGGCTTTTCTAAAGGGTTTCTAGTGTATAAATTTTGATGTTACTTAATTAAGTCCGAACGTTTAATGCATCTTTCGACATAGATGGGTGTATGAATCATCAGCTTTATTAACCCGAAGTTAACTATGCTATGCGTATCTAACTCACCAATCATTCCTGTTTTACAGTCCTCGCGTGAGACATTAAATTAGTAGACTGTACTTTGCCACCGTAGGATGCAGTTGCAGTTGTCTAGTATACCTACTTACATATGCTTTTATAACATATAGAAACGGTATTATATGGTTTGCAGCATAAGGTTTATTAAGCCCAGTTATAAGTCTAGAAAATTACTTTTCGAACATCTATCTTAATGATTATAAGATTATCGATAAAGTAATAAACCATAATGGAAGTAATCTACACATTGTTATAAATAAATAAAATAATAATAAATAAATAAATAAAATAATAATAAATATCCTGGGACATTCTTTACACACGGCCATCTAATCCCAAACTAAGCAGAGCTTGTGCTATGGAAACTGATATTCTACATATCTATACTACTTTTAAAAATACATACACGAATAGATATTTACATGCAGACACAGAGCAAACAGACATGTTCATGCACACAAATGTTTGTCCTAGGTGGGAATCGAACCCGTGACCTGCCGCGTGACAGTCAGGGTCTCTTACCAACAAGGCAACTGGCCCGTCATAAATTCAGCTAATGACTATATCCTCAAAAATTCGAATAAATATGTCACTCGATTTAAATCTGTCGTAATTTGTCAAAAGTACTTTATCTCGTCCAATGAAAGATTGTAATTTGTAACAATCAAAGATGAATGGACCCAATTCGTCAAATGTTGATATCGATGGTCCGTCAACACTCCGTCATTTCCGATGTTGAACGATGACAGCGATGAGCGACGATCAAGGGACGATAGCTTGACGCCGTCAATGGGTTGGACCCTCAGCAAATATTATTGATCTTAATATTATAATATAATGTCGTATCCTTGTTTTATTACTCTTATGAACTCGATTGGTGAATATATTCGATGATAAAACTACACGTTTTAAAGCTACACAATTAATTTAAGCTGAGAATTGTTCATGACTAAAACATCAGCTGTTTAATTAGAATTTGATTATTTATAAATAAAATAAGCGAAAATTATTGCATTAAATAAGAATAAAAGTCAATGTTACAGAAATCTGAATATTCACATTTTGAATTGATGTCAAATTGATTTAATTTTGGGACATATGTATTTGGCACATGTCTAATTAGCCATTCTATTTTCCATCTACCATGCATGTTGGGAGTTATTATCTTAATTTTATATTACTATTAAGCTTATATATACTCTAAGATTAGCGTGCTCAGTGATAATTAAATCAACCACCTCGCAATATGTTGTATGGAACCTCACATCCATTTCCTGTTAAAAACTTACATAAATACACATACATCACAACACTACGTAAAACCCTGTGGATAAAATTAATATCACTGCATTGGAAATAGCTTGCTCTACAATTTATATGAAAGCTCTTTCCACTTGAATATGACATGCACCTCGTTTATATTCAGGTTATTTCTCATCGGTCCGACCGAGATTATGTCAGTAAGTTCCCACGTGTAATGGATTGCCGACTTCTTCGAGTGATCAAAGTGAGTCGGCGCAGGCGCAACATATCGCGAATATCGCATACATCGCCGACTCACGAGCGATGGACCATAAACACCGATGTGACAACGATGCCTGTTAATTTAAACGGACGCAATCAATAAACACAACTATCACATGTCTCCATCGAAGACATTGAGGCATTACAAGCTTTTAGCGGTTTTCTCTCCCAAGGTATGTTGTTAAAGTTATTGTGATGATAGGTTCCAATTATTAAACGGTGTATGTATTCATTAATGTCACAATAGATCTTCGTAGGATGCATTGACTTTATACCTCGATAGCAATCTACCATCGAATACAAAACAATACTAATACTGTCATTTGAATGAAAACACACCGCATGCTGCAAAAAAATGTATTATAAAAAAAAATAGAGAGTACTTTTCGAAATCCATAAACTATGGACATAATAAAATACATCCTTTTCCTTATTCGGATGAAGTACAAACTATTAATATAATATATCGGCTGAAAATGAATATAATAAATAATATATAAATAATATTGATGAAACGGCCAATGAATTTGCTTACTACTTTGTTTCGCGTGTAGGTAGGTATCGCTGTAATGAAAGTTTGTCGTAGTGAGCGTCAGCGCCCGCGGCTCTACTATACTTGTTAGCGACTTGTATTTATTTAAATGTCACAATAAAGTCTGATAAAGTGGTATTTTTGTCACATACATTGTTTATATTGGATCTATAAATAAAGATCTTAGTTTTTTACATTGGCTTTAGTTCAAAATTTTTATGGCATTTCGGTAGACATCTCTGTATGACTAGGGTGATTCAGTCACTACAATATTTTAAAAAAATATAACAAATACGTACAGAGCCTAACTGTTGCCTCGCGGTTTTACCTGCGAACACCTTGTTAGCTAAACCCGGACAATCAAAACAAATCAAATCGATTAGTGACTACGACAAGTTTTACGACTTGAAGGACAAACAGACAAACACAATTCTGCATTAATATTAGTAGGATGAAAATGTAAATTTGAGATGTGTGAGTGCTACTTCACATTCTGATTTTAAAAAAAGTTACCAAAATACGACATTCATCAAATGAAATTACATTTTTGACTCAAAGGAGCGCATTCAAATCAAACAAGTGATAAAAACCCACGGTGCTAACAACATCATCATTCCAACAAGCGTACCTAATCTTATTTAAGTCGCTGTATTGGATTTGAAGCATACGAAATTAATAATTATACTTACTGAATGCGGACCGACTTAGGGAGACGTAATAATATTGTGAAATTTTTGACAGGTGGGAACAGTATAATTAAAGTTAAACAAATTGGCACTTTTTAGTACCTACTATGATACCTAAAATAAAAGTAAGAATTCTACTTATAGATTAAGATATGGTAGATATTGTATAGAAGATCACACTAAACCTTAAGTTTCTAAACATAAAGCGTAAATTAGTTCACGATGAATTATTATTTTTGACGGGCTGGCTTGGTTCGAGACCCTGACCGCCACGCCACAAGTCATAAGTTCGATTCCCACTTTTGGCAAACATTAATGTGCATATGTTTGTTCTGTGTTTTGGTATAAATATCAATATAATATGAAGTATTTCAGTTATCTGGTTTCTATAGTACAAGCTCTGCTTAGTTAGGTTCAGACGGTTATGTGTAATTTCTGTCCTAGTATATTTCTTTATTAAAGCTAAAAATGAGAATATCCCAAGCAACATTGCAGTAGTTGTGGGCAGCCCTATATCGTTAATTAATACAAATGTAGTTTGCTTTATTTTACCAGTAACGCTATATTGCAATTTTACTTTCATACAACGATTTATACAGCTATCACAATAAATGGATGAAATAAGAAGAATCTACCAGAACTGGAACCGTAAAGGAATGTCGCGTAGTTGATCAGATTAATTTTTTCATGCCACAGTCTGAACTTGATTATTTATCTACACTTTGATCGTAAATTAAAACTGGTTCATTAATGATCATAACTTTTAATTTATATCTCGTTTGCGTACGTGTCGATGCAAATATTATGTACGTACGTGTGAATTGGGTTTTATTTCATGGGTAACATTCTAACCTTCTTTTTTGATGCTTGAGTCTATTCCAGAAATTGTTGGTTGTACCCACGTATATTAGTCATTTCTTTCCCTTTTTTATAGCAAACTTCCTGCCCCGGGGAATGTTACATTTCCCCGGATAAAAGTAGCCAAAGAAACTCCTTATTACATCACCTATCTGCCAGTAAAAGTTCCGTCAAAATCACTCCAGACGTTTTGGAGTCCATACGGAACATACATACATCGATTTTTATACATGTAGATAAGGCGATAAACAGGCAGACGATGCATCTAATAGTAAGTGGTCACCACCGTGCAGTATCAGGAGCATAGCTAACGCGTCAATGACCTCCACCCGTGAAGTTGTTATGTTTTATGTGCCTGCAAACCTTTTATGTAACTTCACCGATACTTTACCTTACCTTTCTGAAAGAAAAATAATTAAAAAAAATACTGCATCGAGAGTTCTATAACCTAAAGTTATTCTTTTAATAATTCTTTAATTTTAAACATAATACGTAACTTTAGACTTAATATTTTTAAAGATAAAAACATTTTATTCAATATTTAACAACTGATACCTACGCGATCGGAAAACAAACAAACAAAACCAATCAATTATTCGTTTTTAAACTTTATTAGCGATACAAACTGCAACAATAAACGATTTACTACAACTTAATTGGCCCTTAATCCACGGACACCGTCTTAAAAATGGCTTATGGGTACTTTGTAACAGCCATTTGAGCCCTTGTCTTACACGATACCGAGCAATCGGCGTAAAAACATTGTTACTTTAAAACTTGACTCGATTACACTGCAATTTACCTGCTATGGAAAAATGGCTCTATAAATATTTATTGTTCACCACATAGGTACCCCTGTGTGAAGTTATACAGCGGGACTCCGAGCCCTACATACCAGTAGCACCACAGAACTTCACGCCACGCTATAATCGCCGCTTAAACTAGCCACTTTATTCGCAATGTGAAGGTAATAAATTTAATATATGACATTCTTTATATGATATGATACACGATGTTTATACAAATATTTTTCGAATGTCGTATTAAAATTAAAATGTATTTTAAGATGTGCAAATATTTTTATTTTTTTCATTTATTGAATTTGTGGTTTTTAATGGATTTGTTGCCTGTTTCGTTGATAAAGAGTGTTAACTGTCATTTGAAGAATTATATTATTGTTTAAGCAACTGTGATTATAAATTTTTTAACAATATCTTCATAGACTTAGACATATTTTCACAATCCTGCTGTAAATTTAGATACTTACTCTTCCAAAAAAAATTAAAACGATAATCAATTAAAAAATATTTTTATATAACGTTTTCTTTTTAAATTATATTTCATTTTCTTTTTTAGTATATTCCACTCGAGTTTCTTTTCTTTGAATAAAACTAAGATTTTATCTTTAAATATGTGGATAACGTAGTTAGTTGCACATATACCTACATATAATAGGTTGGGGAAAAAGTTCCTTCGCATTTTTTAAGAGAATTCAAAACATTTTTAATATAGTTTATTTACATTTAACTAAAGTATGTAGGTAACATTTTGTTCGATAACTTTTTGCCATCTTGTAGGTAGGGACATGATCCCATTGCTATAGAAATTTTGGGACTTCTGATCAAAATACTGCGACAAGTGGTTTTGACAGTCCTCTCGTGATGTCAACCTGACACTGCCTAAAGAATTCTGAAGAGACCGAAACAGGTGGAAATCTGAAGGTGCAAGGTCAGGACTATACGGCGGATGCATTAATACCTCCCAGCCAAACTCTCATAATTTTTGCTGAGTGGCTAAAATTGTGTGAGGTCTAGCGTTATCATGATGAAAAACCACACCCCTTCTGTTGATTAATTCCGGCCGCTTTCTCTCAACTTCTTGCTTTAATCTCATCAGTTGTTCGCAGTAGAGTTCAGAATCGATGGTCCTGCCTGGTGGTAACAGCTCATAATGAATAATTCGCGGCTTGCGTTGCATTTTTACCTTTTTTGTAGTAAAATTTTAAAATGAATCGCATTTCTTCATTAGATTCACTCATCTTGGCGGTACGAAAAACAAATGCAAATCACACATTTTCCTAATTTGAATTTGGAATTATGTTCTTCAAAATTTAAACTTTCAATGATACCAAAACCAGCCAGATACAAATAGTATAGCCAAAGAGATTTTATTACTAGTTCATACATACTAATATATAATGCGAAAAGACTTTTTCCCCAACCTAATATTATATTTAGATATAAGACCTACAAAATATTATATAAAATAAATAAATAATTTTCAATTCCGTTAACTACACACATGTAAATTGAATCAATCCACATAATCTAATGAAAAATGGTTTTGATACAAAATATTAGTCCGATTAATAAATGTTTATTGCCCACGCATTGCATTTAGACTTTTAATCTGGTGTTAGCGGGAGGCCGGTGCCCACCCAGAGGTGTGGACATCTCTAACTAACTAAATCGAATTATAACATAACTAATTTACGTTTACCGAAGATCCATTAGAATCAAAGCTCTATCATCAAAACATATGTTTCAAAATCCAATGAAAATATACCGAGTAACTGTATCATTTAAATTGGTCGTAGAATAATGTAAACCATAGTAGATTAGTTGTATTGGAACTCAATAAACTATATTTGTTACAATCCCTTTGATGGCGCCGTTTTAAAAAGTTTTGTGTTCCCATAGATTGAAAGAAACACGTAATGTATAATTATTATTTCTTGCTTGTAATATAAAGTGCACCAAAAGACGAAGAAGCGATCAAAAAGATGTTACGTTGATCCTCAATGATTAGGAATAGAGAAGGCTGATGGTGAAGAATGATAGTGAATTCTAAATATAATTTCTCTAAGTACACTTTGCCCGCAGATATTTAATAATCAGAAGATTTTATATTTATAGATTCACCTGGTGACTGACTTTCAACAGAAAAGCTATAATAGGAGACAAAAACCTTTGATCGCCAGATCTGGACTCGATCAAAACAAAAAGACGTCGTATTTTATATAACGTGGTTTTTTTTATATCTGGTTTTGTGGTTCAATGTTCTATACCGTACAAAGTTATAGAGTGACAAATTCTACGAGCGATTTATACCCATGCCTACTGCTTTTGCCTCTAACCATTTAAGGTATCGTAATCTTTTTTCCACACAAAGACACGAACGACACACGTTAATCATTTTTATAGAGACTTTGGCGCGTACACTTGTAGGAATCACGCGGTGTCTGGAATTCAATATTATTTATGATGATTTAAAACAAATAAGATCAAAATTCTCGCTGCGGCCAATTATTTATGGATGTGTGAAATAGAAAGTTGTTCCTTTTAAATAAATATTAGAACGGTATGCCAACAAGCGTAGCAGGTAGCTTTTCCAAGAATGATTTTAATTTAGAATTGGATATCATAGAAAACAGAAGGAGAAAAATATTTGGGCATGACGTACTTATAAAAATATTATAGAAGGAAAGAACGAAAAGGGAAGACCAAGGATAAAGTACAAAGACCAAAGACCAAATGTTGGGAGAGATAGACGAAGTAGGTACTAAGTAGAGGTGCCATATAAGGAGGTGCAGGAAGCTGCTAAAAACAGAACGGATTGGAGGCAACTGCATCGATAAAAGCCCAGCTCTAAAAATTTTAAGCACAAAAAAATACAATAGCAGTAGGTATTTTAGCCGTTTTGATATATTTTAAAACCATGAATCAATACTCCTACTTACCTATTATCAAGTAAATAGTTAAATATAAGCGACCTCAATAATGTAGAAGTAAACTGTATCTGAGTCCAGCACTAGGCGTAGAAACATTCACAGTACCCTTGTTACGCTGATTATATGTCACAGTGAACTTGCTGCAAAGCGAGAACAATTTGCAAGGATTTGCGTACGTTCAAGTCAAATTTAAAATTCCTTAGTCTAGTAACGTTGAATTTGATACAAAATAACTACTTTATTCATATATTTCATATTCATTTTTCCCATAAAGTAATACAGAGGTAAGAATACTTCAAGTATCAGTCTTTCTTTATTAACGAAAGTAACTGTAATGAAATTTTCAAAACGTAATTACATAGATGAAAATATTCGCCGTAGCGAGGCGGCACGTTTTCAATGTCACAGGAATATTGTTAGCGCGCAGAACATGGTATTTGCATGTGCTCGTTAACGCATTGCTGGATTGAATGACACGCGTCCAAGCTGCTGATTGTTCACAAGTCACCACTACTCGTTACAACAAGCAAATTTTGATACATGCATGCACTTACTGAATGTAATCGTGTCCAACTTTCCATGTAATTTTAGCTTAAGTTTTAATGGCTTGCTTATTATCCCAGTTTACTTACCATTTTATTTCTTAAACTGAAATATTAAAGGAACCTCTTAAGTTTTGAACATGTTCGTCCATTGTAAAATTTGGTGATCATAATGTCGGTGGAGATTTATTAGCTCTTTGTCCGGCCGAATTAAAATAAAAGAAAACTAATTACTCGCTCCAAATTGATGTGAGGCTGCGCCTTGAATATCCTCCAATATCGGTCAATGATCAATCCGGGGCCATCAATCGTCCAATCACTGGTTTGATTGAATGTCTGTAAACGTCATTTACTGCTCGTTATCCACGCTCGAGGCGCGAAGGGCCCTCAACGGCATCGGCAGCCAATAAACATTTCATTGCCGGCGCGATCGGCTTTTGTTTTAGCATGCCTACATCGACTGATTTTGTAGTACCATGGGAATTCGTAGACATCGGAGACCCAACATCTATCGCAACGTGATGGTGCGCGATGTTCAATTTCCCATTGCATTAACACTATTATGATTACCTTATTGTAATATAAATAAAGATATGTTATGCAACACTGCTGGATAAAAAAAATATATAAATAGAGTCGAGAAAACAATGAGTAAAATAACATTCATAGGGGCTATGAGCGCATTCAGCACAGATTGTGGGATGAAACGTGGTTCACATCGTAAAGGAGTTGTTGGTGTTGTTATGCATAACGCATAACTGTATTGCTTTTATTTTATTTATTCCTTTATTCAGTTCAATTACAGAATACTTGGAGATGCTTATAGATATAAATACTATAAAAAACATCCGATATCTGAAGTTTATAATATCGATATTATTTTTATAGTGGTAAATTGCTATTTAAACGGGCATGATATTAAAATAATTTTTGAATTAGGATTTCGGAATTTTACAAGATTATTATAGGCTGAGGGAATAATCGTAAATAAATAATGAAAAATACTAAGAGCTTTTGCGTACTTTTGAACACCTTGAAAGGGTCTAAAACAATTAGTTTTACGGGAAAGAAATCAATTACTCCAGTTAAACAGTACCGGTGAAAGGTTAATGTAACCACTTTACAGTCTCACTTAATCGAGAATTTTACGAGTATAGTCCTCTCAACCCATTGCTCTAAATTAAATGAAGAAACGACCGTTTTACTGAAAGGTATAGGTACTATTTTATATCTGATTTGCGATGATTGTAACATCTAAATTGTGTGTATTATGGGGTCTTTTATACGATTGTCTAGGCGTTAGTCTACTGGATCTTTATATTCACTGTTAATTAATGTATATTTTATATATTTTTTTTATAAATTAAATAGTCTGATATTTTCAAAGACAATAAAAAAGCCTACCCTATATTTTTTGATGTTTAAAATTTTTAGATACGCTAATTTCACTATCATAATTGTTTTTGAATAAAAAGAAAGCTGTCTCTTTAGTATAGATATATACAGGAAAGGCTGCGACTATAAGTATGTATGGTATAAGTCTTTTTTTTATATTTCTGTCGATTTTTTATTGCTTATGTAATTATTAGGTAAGTAATAATGAACAATGATTAATGCTTAAAAAATATAAGAAAACAATATGTACTAACTTTGATACTAATAACAATGAGAATGGCGTCACGGAATAACGTATAATCAAGTCAACAGATACTAGAGACTTAGAATACATTTCAAGATTTTTACCCATCAATGTTATCTGACTAGAATATTAATTCCATTCATCTGGCTGGTCTATGGACCGCCTACATAGAAGCCTTTCTAACAAAATTACACACTCATTAGTTCTAGTGGATTTTTGTTTGTTTTTTACCACCATGGCGCCGAAAGCGCACCGTAAAACTAACAAAATTAGTCACAGTCAAAATTTAATTGTAACGCGGTCCCATTTTTATTGGATCGCGTGGAGCGGAAATTGATACTGTATTTACTTCTTTTAGGATATTATAAAAACCATTTTAGAATTATAAGCATTACTTTTTCTGTGGATTTTGAATAGACTGGACACATTTTCAGTACAAACTTATTAGACGTAAAGTTTGAGGTATACTTATGTTGAGTTCTACATAGAGATACTACTTTCATTTATAAAATCGTACGTTTCCAAAGAATACAAATATCAAAAAAGATAATTTAACTCCGCTGTTAATTGGAGGTCGTTTTACGAGAAATTTTCAAAATGTCGAAATACACATTATACAGTCCAAGGAGTAAGTATATGTTAGGTTACTTGTTGAGTCAGTTAGTAATTAGTAGGCAATGTTTTCGAATCAACATAAGCAAATAAGAAGCCATCGAAATTAATTGTTTTTTGCAGTCAGTATCAAACGTCGTCGGCAATCAGCTGATTGTGACAATCGCGGTAATTAAACAAGTAATTTCTCAATGTAAGACACCCGACATGTCACGTGACGTCGCGGAGTCGTCGCGTTGTCGCAGCGACGTCGACAGATGAATAAGTGTGTGTTGATTGGAATTTTAATGGGCGTAAATGGGCGGGACAATGACGAAATTGTCGCTGCCGAAGATTTTATCGTTTCTATGCACTGATAAGGGGCTGATAGTCGGCAGTCTCAAAGGCAAATTGTGGACAGCTCAGACGATATCGCAAACCGGTGGTCTTATGTGAAGTACGCTTGTTGGTAACGTCATTAATTATCTGAAAAACTGAACTGGCGAATTTTTACCACATGTTACGTTTCGTGGATTTGTGTGTGTTTATTACGTTCAAACATACATACGCATTAGGGATAAATATGATATCTACTACTATTATTAAAATGCATTTTACAATAAATTAAAAAAAAAAATTATGCTCACAATACGTTACAGGTTCACAAACAACCCTAGGAGGCTTTTGAGACAATTTTTATTTGTTGTGCCAAGAAATCAGACAAACAGGCAGTCCACCTGATGGTAAGTGGTCACCGGCGCCTATAGATAGTTGCTCCACCAGGGGCATTGCCAATGTGTTGTCGAGCCTGAGACGTGAAGTTGTTAAGTCTCATGTGCCTGTAATTTCACCGGCCCCCTTACCTTTCTAACCGAAACACAGTAATACAAGTGCACTACTGCTTCACGGCGGAAATGGGTAAGGTTAGTACTTCCCCAGACGCCCTACTCTCTGCACAGTGCACCTCTAATTTTCTTGTTTAAGTTGTAAGTAATTATTGTTATTTTCTATGTTGTAGTCTTGTTATTAATATTTTTTTTGTTTTTGAATGTTACCTATATTAAGTATTTTGTAATTGTTAAATATAAAATTATGTAAAATTGATATTATAAAATAGCCAAAAAGTCAGAATAGATCAAATATATATAAAAAATGATGTAGTAAAAAATAAAAAAGAATGTAACCTTGCTGAGTTTCTTGCCGGTTCTTCTCAGTTGAAGGCTGACTTCCGAACCGGTTGTAGTTTCAGTAAATTTTTTGACCTCTGCACAAAGACCTACTACTGCATCAAAATTTAAATACAATGTCATACCAGACCAAATAAATAATCTTTGTGATTTTTTTGGTAAACCAGACCTAAGTAATCGGTCAACCCTATCAATGCGAAGGCAATTATTACATAATGTGTGAGAATTTACCACAAATACGGATATGGGCATTAAGCCCTTAATTGTGGGTATTTTGGACCCTCAGTGAAACGGAAATTCTACGTAAACATTGCATGGACAAATTCTCGTGACGGTACTTCCGTTCCGATGGTGATAATGACTAAATGCTTTATCTTGCTGCAAATCATTATGTGACAGGTTTTAAGCGTGAGAATTTATGAATATTGAACCGTGTATTATTGTGACAGATTGTTTTTTTTATACCACATGGGCCGACAAACAAGCAGAGGGTCGATTTGATGGTAACTGGTCTCCGTTTTGTATTTAAATTAAATCTATGTATTTAAAAATTAATCTTTGTCTGTATGTCCTATATAGAATCGTAAACTATGCAATGAATTTTAATGCAGTATTCAGCAATAGATAGAGTAATTCAAGAGAAAGGTTTATAAACCGGATTTAAAGCGGGCAAAGCTGCAGGGCGCAGCTAGTAAGGAATAAAATCAACGTTCTTGTTTACCAATATTCGACCATAATCTCACCAAGTTAAGTGTTTTTATTACAGTGGACCCCCGATAATACGGCCCCTGTCTAATCCGGCACCCCCTGTAATCCGACATGCCTATCACTGTTGAATTTGTTGGAGGCCATATGCATTTGGGTATATACTGGCACAGTATAAATGCAAAGTGTTTGTAATCTATTCGATATTTGAGTGTTGTTCTTTGAGTGTTCAAGTTTCTTGGACACAAACAATAAATGTTCCTGGTAAATAACCACTGTTTAATTCAATATTTCCATTTGAATTTAGGTACACAAATATTATTTAGGCAAGTCTTTAGATAGTATCTAATCATTTGTATCTGTAATTTTAAATAAATACATTTCGGGACTCTTAAGCAGTACTCTATAGTCCGACAAATTCGATAGTCCGACACTGCCCTGCAAAACGTTTGTCGGATTACCGCGGGTTCACTGTAGTTACAAAATAATCTAATAAATCTGTATTTTATTTTCATATCTTTTTATCATATATCCCAAGACATTCTTCACATATGGTTACCTGATCCCAAGTTAAGCAGAGTGTACTCTGCTTGTAGTATGGCTACCAGGTAACTGATATACTACATATACTACGTTTTAAATACATACTTATATAGATATTTACACCCAGACACAGAACAAACAGACATGTTCATGCACACAAATGTTTGTCCTGGGTGGGAATCGAACCAGTCAGGGTCTCTAACCACCAAGCCAACTGGCCCGTCCGAGGCCAAATTTATAATACTTTACTAATATTTGTTCGTTTCCAGAAATCGTATTTCACAGTAGTTTAAATGACCGTGTCAATGAATGAGCTTCCAACTAAGTAACTAATGATTACAGGAACTTTACGTCCGTTGGTGCCCTTCGACATGTCACAGCTTTTGACGGTTGACGTACAATTTGTCCGTGATTTAGTAATGGTAATTTTGAATCGTGTGAAATGAATATGGTAACTAATAAATCATGATATTATGTAAAATCGTTTATTAATATATATAGACAGTTGACATTATAATGTCGTTATAATTAAGGCATCTGGCGATTTAGCATAGAGACTATGTAAGGAGTTTTATCATACACCACATCTCTCCCCTCCTAGCTGCTGCGGATCAAGGGTGCACCCAAGAGCTGGTCGAGGTGTCGGCGCCAGACATCACCGTTGTCGGTGCGAACAATATAGTGAAGACGGCCCAAACGTTTTACTATGTTTCCAAACTGCCACAGCTGCGTGGCACTCGTGTAGTCACGAGCCTGTACCCGATCGCCTGGGTTGAACTGTCTAACATTAACCTCTTGAAGGGTTGGTGCGGTCTTCTCTCCTTTTCTTAAAAACATAGCATGTAGTGCCGTGCGTATTTCCCTGCCGAACATAAGCTGGTACGGAGTTTGACCATTAGCATTTGGTGTCCGTCGGAGACGAGTTCTCACTGTCACTAGCTTCTCTACTAGGTTACCTCCTTGATGTGGTGTATGATAAAACTCCTTACATAGTCTCTATGCTAAATCGCCAGATGCCTTAATTATAACGACATTATAATGTCAACTGTCTATATATATTAATAAACGATTTTACATAATATCATGATTTATTATTAAGCTAGTGACAGTGAGAACTCGTCTCCGACGGACACCAAATGCTAATGGTAAAACTCCGTACCAGCTTATGTTCGGCAGGGAAATACGCACGGCACTACATGCTATGTTTTTAAGAAAAGGAGAGAAGACCGCACCAACCCTTCAAGAGGTTAATGTTAGACAGTTCAACCCAGGCGATCGGGTACAGGCTCGTGACTACACGACTGCCACGCAGCGGTGGCAGTTTGGAAACATAGTAAAACGTTTGGGCCGACTTCACTATATTGTTCGCACCGACAACGATGATGTCTGGCGCCGACACCTCGACCAGCTCTTGGGTGCACCCTTGATCCGCAGCAGCTAGGGGGGGAGAGATGTGGTGTATGATAAAACTCCTTACATAGTCTCTATGCTAAATCGCCAGATGCCTTAATTATAACGACATTATAATGTCAACTGTCTGTATATATTAATAAACGATTTTACATAATATCATGATTTATTAAAGTATATTTTCGATTGAACGACATATCGGAAGGACACATGAAAACGAATATCTTACTGTCAACATTATCACCAGAGCTCCACGAGAAACTTTGCGATTTAACATTACCGGAAGAACCAATGAATATGTTATTTGCTGATATTACTGAAATACTTGACGACTACTTAGACCCAAAACCTAGCAAATGGGCACTACAACACAAATTCATAACAAGAACGCAAAAAAACGACGAAACTGTAGCCCATTACGCCGCAGTGTTGAAGAAACTTACCACTAACCAACACTGTCAGAAAAAAACATCGGAAAGCTTTTTATCACTACAATTTATAAGGGGATTGAAAGATAGCGATGCACGTACAAAAATTTTACAAGACCGAACAGTACATACATTCAAATCACTGACACAGATTGCGATATCTATTGAAATGGGAAAGGCAGAAAACGCTTCAATGATTACTAATGAACAACCAAGTACCAGTAGTGACCACATTAACAAAATCACCCCATACAAGAGACCGGCAGGACCAGGACCAAGTCCAAGACAAATTACTACTAAAGATCTAAAAGGAAAATGTTTCCGCTGTGGTGCTGGGAATCACAAATCCAACAAATGTGGCGCTATAAACGTTACATGCCATAAATGTAATAAACTCGGTCACCTAGCCCGTGTTTGTCTTCAACGCCACTCTGATGCGAGTCTTAAAAAGAATAACCCGAATAGGAACCTAGTAGAAGACTCAACGACAAGTGACCATGATGACTGGAATGATATTAATATCCTATCTGGAGAATCATCTGAGAAATATATGATAACGGTACATATTGAACACGTTAAAATAAAGATGGAATTTGACACTGGGGCTACACTAACTTCAATGTCATTACAAGACTATCAAAAACTAAACATTGGAAAAAGAATCTTCAAGACAAACATAAAGCTCAGAACCTATACTGGAGAAGTAATCAAACCAACAGGCGTGGCATACGTGCAATGCAGATGCCAAGGTAAAGAATTCCATGGAAAATTGTATGTCATCAACAATAACGTCGACCCCATTTTTGGCCGCAGCTGGATGAAAGAACTCAAAACACTGAACTTAGCAGACATAAAAGCCGTACAACATACTGAAAACATAGAATTAGACCAACTACTGGAGCTCTACAAAACATCAGTCTTTAGAAACGACCTTGGCGAAATACCCAATTACAGAGGACACCTAAACCTGAAAGAAAACACTAAGCCAATTTTTATAAGACCACGAAGAATGCCTTACGCTTTAAAAACCAAAGTGGATGAAGAAATAGAGCGACTATGCACACAAGGTGTCATCACGAAAGTTGACCACTCTGAGTGGGGTACCCCAGTAGTACCAGTTGTCAAACCAAATGGGAATATCCGATTATGTGCTGATTATAAGGTTACCCTAAACAAAATTATACAAGATGAACAATATCCGATACCTATGATTGAAGATATTTTCACAGAGATGAATGGAGGTAAACTATTTTGTACACTCGACATAACTCAGGCGTACCTAAACATGGTGATGGATGAAGAGAGCGCAATGTTACAAACACTCAGTACACACAAAGGAACTTACAGAGTAAACAGGCTCATGTTCGGAGTTAAGGTCGCTCCGAGCTTATGGCAGAAATTCATGGACAAACTGTTACAAGGCCTAGAAGGCGTTAAATGTTTCTTTGATGATATAATTATACAAGGAGCTAACCAACAATAACTGCTACAGAGACTCAAACTCGTACTTGATAAACTAAAAGAAAGTAACCTTCGAGTAAACAAAGACAAGTGCCATTTTTTCCAAACAAGTATAAATTACCTTGGACACACTATCGACAAAGACGGTCTACACAAAAACAGGGACAAGATAAACGCAATAGTTAAAACAGAACACCCAAACAATACAGCAGAACTAAGAACATTTCTTGGGATAGCAAATTTTTACAACAAATTCATACCAAACCTAGCATCGATCACGGACCCTCTAAACAATTTACTAAAGAAAGAATCTAGATTCTTATGGTCTGCAGAATGTGAACAAGCTTTTATACAAATTAAGAAAGAAATTGTAAGTGAAAGAATACTGATACACTTTGACTCTAAGAAGCCGTTAGTGCTTTCAACAGACGCATCGCCACTGGGACTCGGGGCAGTACTATCACATAGACTACCAGATGGATCAGAAAGACCTATAGCATTTGCTTCGAGAACACTGTCAAGTAGCGAAAAGAATTACAGCCAAATCGACAAGGAAGCTACAGCGATACACTGGGGATTGAAAAAGTTTTTCAACTATTGTTATGGTCGAAAATTCATCCTCGTTACAGACCATAAACCGCTGACAATAATTTTCCACCCACATCAAACGCTACCAGCAATGAGTACGATGAGGTTGTTTCACTACGCTCACTTCTTATCTGGATTTGACTACAACATTGAATACAGAACTTCAGCGAACAACTCAAATGCAGATTATTTATCCAGATTTCCAGTAGAAAACACCAAGACCAACAGAATTGACCAAAATTACAGTTTTCAATTTCAGCAAATCCATACCATTGATATTAATCCAGATGTCATAGCGACAGAAACAAGAAATGACGCCGACTGTACAATTTTGCTACACGCATTGGAAACTGGCCAGTCACTAAAAACACTCGGTTACAAGGACAATGAATTTACTTTGCATGATGGTTGTTTATTTAGAGGATCACGCGTCTTAATTCCAAAAGCACTTCGCGAACAAGTGCTAGACGAACTACACCTCGGTCACCCAGGTATTGTAAAGATGAAGCTATTGGCTCGCAGTTTCGTATACTGGAAAGGAATTGACAACGACATTGAGACCAAAGTCAAGTCATGTAGAACCTGTAGATTGCAACAAAATGAACCAGAGAAAGCACCACTGCATCATTGGGAACAGCCACATGGCCCCTGGCAAAGACTTCATATTGATTTCGCTGGACCTGTGCACGGACACCACCTATTAATTATTGTAGATGCATTCTCAAAATGGACTGAGATTATACCAACCAAGTCCACTACAAGCTCTTGGTGCATACAAAAATTGAAAGAACTATTTTGCACCTTTGGAACACCTCACATCTTGGTTTCAGATAATGGTCGACAGTTCGTTTCGGAAGAGTTCGAAAAATACTTAAAATATTGTATGATCACTCATAAGACCTCCGCCCCATACCACCCTGCAACCAATGGGCAAGCTGAGCGTTTTGTGCAGACAGTTAAGAGAATCTTACGAAGCTTAGAGGGGGAAGGAGGTAACCTAGTAGAGAAGCTAGTGACAGTGAGAACTCGTCTCCGACGGACACCAAATGCTAATGGTCAAACTCCGTACCAGCACGACAAGGACGATGACGCTTATGATCAAGAACAAGAATACAGGTACGAATTCGAAGAACTTCATACAACGATAACAACCAAACTTTTAACAAAACAGACACATAATAGAGAACAACAGCACGGCCAGCAACAGCAACAACACATAAAACAAAGTGAATCCAGGCATAGAAATACACCGAAGATACAATTTCAACCCCTACAACAATCAGAGACTTTCAACAATTTCAAAAAAAGGCTAGAAGTATATTTTCGATTGAACGACATATCGGAAGGACACATGAAAACGAATATCTTACTGTCAACATTATCACCAGAGCTCCACGAGAAACTTTGCGATTTAACATTACCGGAAGAACCAATGAATATGTTATTTGCTGATATTACTGAAATACTTGACGACTACTTAGACCCAAAACCTAGCAAATGGGCACTACAACACAAATTCATAACAAGAACGCAAAAAAAACGACGAAACTGTAGCCCAGTACGCCGCAGGGTTGAAGAAACTTACCACTAACTGCGAATTCAATTGCCAACACTCTCAGAAAAATACATCGGAAAGCTTTTTATCATTACAATTTATAAGGGGATTGAAAGATAGCGATGCTGGTACAAAAATTTTACAAGACCGAACATAAGCTGGTACGGAGTTTGACCATTAGCATTTGGTGTCCGTCGGAGACGAGTTCTCACTGAATAATAAATCATGATATTATGTAAAATCGTTTATTAATATATATAGACAGTTGACATTATAATGTCGTTATAATTAAGGCATCTGGCGATTTAGCATAGAGACTATGTAAGGAGTTTTATCATACACCACATCTCTCCCCTCCTAGCTGCTGCGGATCAAGGGTGCACCCAAGAGCTGGTCGAGGTGTCGGCGCCAGACATCACCGTTGTCGGTGCGAACAATATAGTGAAGACGGCCCAAACGTTTTACTATGTTTCCAAACTGCCACAGCTGCGTGGCACTCGTGTAGTCACGAGCCTGTACCCGATCGCCTGGGTTGAACTGTCTAACATTAACCTCTTGAAGGGTTGGTGCGGTCTTCTCTCCTTTTCTTAAAAACATAGCATGTAGTGCCGTGCGTATTTCCCTGCCGAACATAAGCTGGTACGGAGTTTGACCATTAGCATTTGGTGTCCGTCGGAGACGAGTTCTCACTGTCACTAGCTTCTCTACTAGGTTACCTCCTTCCCCCATCCATCACCATGTTTAGGTACGCCTGAGTTATGTCGAGTGTACAAAATAGTTTACCTCCATTCATCTCTGTGAAAATATCTTCAATCATAGGTATCGGATATTGTTCATCTTGTATAATTTTGTTTAGGGTAACCTTATAATCAGCACATAATCGGATATTCCCATTTGGTTTGACAACTGGTACTACTGGGGTACCCCACTCAGAGTGGTCTACTTTCGTGATGACACCTTGTGCGCATAGTCGCTCTATTTCTTCATCCACTTTGGTTTTTAAAGCGTAAGGCATTCTTCGTGGTCTTATAAAAATTGGCTTAGTGTTTTCTTTCAGGTTTAGGTGTCCTCTGTAATTGGGTATTTCGCCAAGGTCGTTTCTAAAGACTGATGTTTTGTAGAGCTCCAATAGTTGGTCTAATTCTATGTTTTCAGCATGTTGTACGGCTTTTATGTCTGCTAAGTTCAGTGTTTTGAGTTCTTTCATCCAGCTGCGGCCAAAAATGGGGTCGACGTTATTGTTGATGACATACAATTTTCCATGGAATTCTTTATCTTGGCATCTGCATTGCACGTATGCCACGCCTGTTGGTTTGATTACTTCTCCAGTATAGGTTCTGAGCTTTATGTTTGTCTTGAAAATTCTTTTTCCAATGTTTAGTTTTTGATAGTCTTGTAATAACATTGAAGTTAGTGTAGCCCCAGTGTCAAATTCCATCTTTATTTTAACGTGTTCAATATGTACCGTTATCATATATTTCTCAGATGATTCTCCAGATAGGATATTAATATCATTCCAGACATCATGGTCACTTGTCGTTGAGTCTTCTACTAGGTTCGTATTCGGGTTATTCTTTTTAAGACTCGCATCAGAGTGGCGTTGAAGACAAACACGGGCTAGGTGACTGAGTTTATTACATTTATGGCATGTAACGTTTATAGCGCCACATTTGTTGGATTTGTGATTCGCAGCACCACAGCGGAAACATTTTCCTTTTAGATCTTTAGTCGTAATTTGTCTTGGACTTGGTCCTGGTCCTGCCGGTCTCTTGTATGGGGTGATTTTGTTAATGTAGTCACTACTGGTACTTGGTTGTTCATTAGTAATCATTGAAGCGTTTTCTGCCTTTCCCATTTCAATAGATATCGCAATCTGTGTCAGTGATTTGAATGTATGTACTGTTCGGTCTTGTAAAATTTTTGTACGTGCATCGCTATCTTTCAATCCCCTTATAAATTGTAATGATAAAAAGCTTTCCGATGTATTTTTCTGACAGTGTTGGCAATTGAATTCGCAGTTAGTGGTAAGTTTCTTCAACCTTGCGGCGTACTGGGCTACAGTTTCGTCGTTTTTTTGCGTTCTTGTTATGAATTTGTGTTGTAGTGCCCATTTGCTAGGTTTTGGGTCTAAGTAGTCGTCAAGTATTTCAGTAATATCAGCAAATAACATATTCATTGGTTCTTCCGGTAATGTTAAATCGCAAAGTTTCTCGTGGAGCTCTGGTGATAATGTTGACAGTAAGATATTCGTTTTCATGTGTCCTTCCGATATGTCGTTCAATCGAAAATATACTTCTAGCCTTTTTTTGAAATTGTTGAAAGTTTCTGATTGTTGTAGGGGTTGAAATTGTATCTTCGGTGTATTTCTATGCCTAGATTCACTTTGTTTTATGTGTTGTTGCTGTTGCTGGCCGTGCTGTTGTTCTCTATTATGTGTCTGTTTTGTTAAAAGTTTGGTTGTTATCGTTGTATGAAGTTCTTCGAATTCATACCTGTATTCTTGTTCTTGATCATAAGCGTCATCGTCCTTGTCGTCGACGGTCTTGTTCTCGATTTTCTCTTGTTCCTCCCGTATAGCCAGGATCGTCTCCTTCAGGCTCCGGAAGCGAGCAGCAATGTCTTCGTCAGACATCGTTGCCCTCTGATCGACATAGGTGTCGAGTCGTGTGAGCATCCCGCGTAGGGTGCCACGATATTTTCTTACTTTTTCCATTTCATAATATCTAATTACACAATGTTTATTTGACTTTTTCTCGTCGCCAATAATAAATCATGATATTATGTAAAATCGTTTATTAATATATATAGACAGTTGACATTATAATGTCGTTATAATTAAGGCATCTGGCGATTTAGCATAGAGACTATGTAAGGAGTTTTATCATACACCACAGTAACAGTTTTCTATATATACATTATAAAACTGATACATTGTACTATGAACATTTGACAGGTCAGTTGGCTGGGTGGTTAGCGACCCTGACTGCCAAGTAGCAGGTCGCGGTTTCGATTCCCACCCAGGACCAACATTTGTGCGCATGAACATGTCTGTTTGTTCTGTGTCTGGGTGTAAATATGTACATGTATTTAGAAAAAGGAAAAAAGTAGTATATCAGTAATCTGGTTTCTAAGCTTCTAAGCTCTGCTAAGTTTGGGATCAGATGACTGTGTGTAAAGAATGACCCGAAAAAATAAATAAAAAAAAGATTTTTATTTAATAAAAATATGATAAGCTAAATATTGTATTACCAATTAAGTCTTTCGAATCTTACTAATAATATAAAAATTTGGATGAATGAATGTTTTTTGCAATCACGCCAGAACTGCTAAACGGATCTGGTTGAAATTTGGCACAGATATACAACGTGTTACAAAATACCCCGTAAAAATATAATTAATTATCAAAGCCAGCAACCCTAGTAAGCTGTCATGTCAGGCAACCAGATTATTTAACAGAAAGGCCTTCGATAGGTACGAAGGCCTTTCTTTACCTAATAATTGTCTACTTTAATAGTTTTTCTATTTTTCATTCGTAAAAATCAGTTTTTTTTTAGGGTATGTTATACAGAGTTACTACGGTTCTTAAATATTGTAAATGGACTCGTTATAAGGCCCCAATTAACCTCCTTTCGGCTTTACGGGTAGTTTTGTAACATGCTGTATATTAAAGTCTGGAATAGCGCATAGGCTTATCCCGGCAGTATGTAATATCTCTCGGGAACGCGGGTGAAACTGCGGGGGACAGCTAGTTTATTCATAAATGTCAGGTACAATAGTTTTTTGTTCATACTGTATTCTATCATTATGCCTGACTTAGTTAGTAACTATTGCAGACTTACACAAAATATGTAAAATTGTCTATGAATAAATAGTCTATGAAATAATAAAAAAAATACCTATTCTTTAACATCATTTTTAGGGTTCCGTAACCAAAGGGTAAAACGGGACCCTATTTCTAAGACTCCGCTGTCCGTCTGTTTGTCTGTCTATCCGCCTGTCAGGCTGTATCTCATGAACTGTGACAATTAGAAAATTTCACAGAGGTATTTCTGTTGCCGCTATGACAACAAATACAACGTAAAATAAATATTTAGGGGGGTCGACATGATTTCATTGCCGTTTTTATAGATGTACTGAACCGGTCGTGCGCATGTCCGACTAGCATTTGCTATTTTTTTTCTGTGTATTTCCCGGTAATTTTAAAGACATTTTAACACCACATTAAAAAGTCGATGGCAGTTTATACAGCTCAAGGAGTAATATAAGTAGGTGATGAGTCGTTCGATGAATATAAATTATTTTAATGAATAATGTATTAAGATACGTTATAATAAAATTAACACTGACAGTATTTTATTCCATCTGCACCATTTTTGTCACAAAGAACTGGTGTAGTCTAAAATGTTGCTCTTGTTGGGGGAACTAAGAATAATGGATTATTTATTAGGACCCCATGTGTTTATTTTATAGTCACATCTATTAACATAGTACATCTAGACTGAACTGGATTATAATAACATTCATTGCCTTTTACTGGTGCAGAGTAAAATTCCTACACTTTATATTGGGACTACACGGTTTAAGTATTCAACGATTTCTACTTTGATCTCTCTTATCTCGATATAAGATCTTTTACGTTAAAATCTATCATGAAAATGATACTCTGTCCCGCAAGGCGATTATGGAAGGCTCTTAAAATCGTAGCTGCAGTCAATCTTGTATTACATTGCTCTTAGTGCAAAGTTCATCCGGGGAAGTACTACCTTACCCATTTCTGCCGTGAAGTAGTGCACTTGTATTACTGTATTTTGGTTAGAAAGGTAAGGGCCCGGTGAAATTACAGGCACATGAGACTTAACAACTCCACGTCTCAGGGTCGACAACGCATTGGGGATGCCCCTAGTGTTGCAAATGTCCATAGGCGGCGGTGACCACTTACCATCAATATTATGAAATAGGCTTCCACATTAAATCCGAGAGAGAATTTGGGTGCCGGTGCTCTGATATATACTCCTCCTCTTTATCCTTTTTTAATTCAAGGAAAATGAATTATCGACTGTAAGATAAATCCAGGTAAGGTCAGGTTCACATGTAAGAACCAATTCAGCCTATCCAAATAAAAGTTAAACGCTGTGTTATAATAATAAAAGAAAAAGTAATTTCGCTGCTTCATCGCGATCGGTCCAAAATAAATTTGGGTCTGAACGACCACAACTTATTCTAATTAGTTGGTACAGAGTTCCAATTAGTTCGATTCGGTATCGGATGCGCCCGCGCCGCGCCGCCATGCGAACGTACCGCGCTCGGTGGTTAACATAAACTGCACAGATAAAATTTAAACCCTTTAATGAACTCCCCGATTGCTTTATTTACTCCTTGATTAATAAATTTTTGGCTCAACGGCTACCGTCAATATATTTGATTTCATGATACTTGTAAAGTACGATAAGAATCATGTTTGCGAATACTTTGTTGAATTGGGTGTCAAACCTAACTAACATTAATAATTATATAATTAAATAAACTGTAACAACATTAGGTACATTACGATACTGGTTTATTTTATAAAAACAATATAACGTCCTTTTAGGAGCTAGAATTGTTTATTGAATAAGTAGAAAGTAAAATATTTGTAAGTTATCCAATTACCTTAAAATAACGGGCATGTTCTCGATTGACCTCTTGTTTTAAATTAATACAAAGTCGAACCTGTTCTGAACTCATTGGTAACAATCAAGCGATCGGATGCGACGTGCAATAACAACCCTAATGATACCTTTAGGGAAAAGGTGTTAAAACGTTTATTGGAATACGTCTAAAATGTTATTAATAGCTTTTTAACAAGCCGACGCCTCATTTTAGGTGTTAACCTAAACTTTTTCAATCACTTTTTTAAGCGTGCTCAAAATATTTAAACGTTCCCGAAAACTGTGAAGATTGTAATTCAATTATAACAATACTTCGGGATAATAACAGTATGTTGATAGACCTTAATGCGGGAATCGGCGCGACATCGCCTCGGACGAGATTTCGGTAATATAATCGCATAAATTTGAAAAAGACGATTATGACAAGATACAATATTCTTCAAGATGTTTCTCGTCAGAAAAAAGGTTGTGTCTAGATAGCACGTGCGCACCTACACAGTTATTATAATACGGTGTTTTATTCAGAGTACAATACCCATCCAGCCATACTCCATCCAAACCACATTACATTGTATTCTGTCAAAACCACGCGTATGGTATACATCACTGACATGTTACAATCATGCATAATGCGCATATCGAAGTGCCAAGGCTTAATAACCCCTTAATCGTCAATTCCTGCTACCGCCATAAAAAATCAGCAACCTCTGAGGAAACCGTTGCTCTCCGCCCCATACATTTTGTGGCAATGTCGATAATTTCAGGCTAGTGTTACCAACAAACGCTGTCCACTGGTGAATTGTGGAGGCATCGATTTATTATTGAAATCAGGCTGTCGCACGCGCAAGCTTCCTGTTCTTAAAATTGGCTATAAAATTGGCGACCGCTCGTGCCGAGCACAAGATATTTAATAATGATGCTAAAAAAGTGCACATGGCTTTAACTTTTCAATTATGATCCGAATGACATATGGAGAGCAATTCATCTCGTAGGTAAGTATGTGAAATTATTTTTTATTTATTTTAGCTACTTATTTTTTGTAAGAGCTTGTTTGATTGTTGTCAACTACTTTAATCGAGAGATTGTTTTATTTTAATGAAATAAAATACCTACCTACTTGTTTAATATTAATTACACATTGCTATATATACAGTGCCTATTAAAGTAATAAAATCTATAGCAGTCATCCGTGTTTTTGCCACAAGTCATAATGTAAGTATTTTTGTGTTGATCTGATAAATATCAATAATTTACGTCATAATATATAATAAAAGTGTATGCAAACTAATTACAATCTAACTTTATTTTCGTACATTTCATTCTATTCATGGCGTGATCAAGTTTTCAAACTATTTCATAGAGTAATTTTCGCCTGAAGTCTTTGGTGGGGGCGCACGTGCCAGTCAGTGCGTACGCGCAGATGTATCGTGACACCTGCCTTTACGCTCGGAAGTCTCTTTTACACCTTTCTTCATTCCTATTACTGTCTCTATCGCGCATTTTTGATTCCAACAATGCAAAGTGAAGATCAAAGCCTCTGCATTTTATATTATGTGACCTGTTTCTTAATTATAATAATGTGTTCTAAAATAGTTCGCAGCACTCATTATTATTCCGAACGCGAGTAATGCCACCCTACACTCTATGACCATGTTTAATACTGCAGCTTCCAACATGTTTGGGAACTTGTTCTGGGCTTTGATCATATTCTGTAAGTAGGGCTACTCATTTAAAAGGCATTTGGCGGATCACTCAACCAAAATAGAGCAGTCTCGTTTTATCGGAATTTTAACAACTGTCTTATTGTGTACAATGTACTGCATTTGTATGTAATATAAGTGATGTTAACAGTCTTTCGATGTTAGCAGTCTTTTTGACCCGTTTTTAGTTTTCCCAATCAAAACGGTAAAGGTCCTGCCCTCGATAATTATGAATAATTTTAATGCAAAATATAACACCTCTTTATGTTCCTATGAGGTATTGTTATTGATTGTCATTTCTTTGTACACATTTTATAAGTCAAACACAGAAATTAGTAGCTGTCCGAATTCTTCAATCGCCTCAGGTAAACATTAAAGTAACGGTCGGATGAGTTAAATTTTCATTCGGCAGCGAATCAAATTTTAATGAAATGAATTTTATCCCATAATTTGACCTTGATTAATGATTTGTGATTGACAAAAGCTCAGCATGACAGACCTCTCGCTGGGAAAATTGGCCACAGAGCACCGGGAAGCTCGATGCTCCAAACGGGGGCATCGTGAGGATACTAATATGTCATTGTTAACGATTCCCAACGGTAACCTTTTATGCCGTGAACATTGGATTTATTGTGAAATGATGACCAATCTTGTTTAAAGTGTTGTGAAAATTATATTTATCAAAAAAAAATCAATTGCATCCATAACAGAAATCAGTAGGACACTAAATATAAAATAATCCTTGGATATTCTTTACACACGGCCATCTTATCCCAAACTAAGTAGAGCTTGTACTATGGAAACCAGATAACTGACATACTACATATACTACTTTTTTTTTCTAAATACATACTTTTATAGATATTTACACCCAGACACAGAACAAACAGACATGATCATGCACACAAATGTTTGTCCTGGGTGGGAATGAACCCGCGACCTTCAGTTTGGCAGTCAGTCACTAACCACCAAGCCAACTGGCCTGTCAAATCAAATCAAAATTATGGTATAATATTTAACAGTAATTAATGTATATTTGAAACTAAAGATGGAGGTAACCTAGAGAAGATAATAAAGAAGAATTTAGGTGAGACTTCCGAATTTTTTAGTTAATCACCCCGCCCTAGAAACCACGGTCGCGTTTTATCCCACCCCCGTTATTAGATTGTTCCTTTTATAGCATGAAAACTCCTTAATTAAACACAAATATGAATATCTTCTTTGTGGTTAACGCCTTTTTGTTAAAGTATATTGCCGCTCATCAATTTAATAACTTATTTTTTGATGTTTAATTATCTATTCTTTAGTTATGACTTTTGATCAACTTTTATGATTAACTGGAAATAATTTAATTGCTACCTTAGAATGCTTCCATTGATTTTAGTTCGTATTTTAAAAAGGATACAAAGCGACATTGAAACGTTGCATCACTTCATCATAGTATAAAACAAACTCGCTTCCCGCTCTCTGTCTGTTCCTATGTATGCTTAGATCTTTAAAATTACACAACGGATTTTGTTGCGGTTTTTTTTTTATATATAGAGGGATTCAAGAGGAAGTTTTATATGTATGCTTAGAAGCATCCTTCGGAAATGGGGGTGAAACCCCGGGGGACGGCTGATATATATATATATATATTATCGCACCCTCGGTACGATAAGGGCTTAACTCAAAATTTTGCGAAACAGAGTTACGATCATAGAGAGACTAAACAAAGTACGCTTTATCCGATGAATAGTAAAATATAGTCAATTTAATGATAGTATAAGCATACCGATACTTCACCCTCTATAACACCGGGACCCACCCTCCCCGCTCAGTGTGGAAGTGACCCAATCAGAGATGTGCCAAAAGTGATTTTTGAGTTAAGCCCCTATCGTTCTGAGGGTGCGTTATGTTTTCCACTGTTTTCAATGAGAGTAATTTATTTTATGAGTTCAATATTTAAGAGTATGAGTTTTAATATATCTTTCTAAAGCTAATACTACTTTCCGGACTGGAATCTAGGGTAAATAAAACTGTCGCGCACTCTTATATAATTTTACGGCCTTGGTTAATGACGGCGGCCATAGCATTACATTACTCTTTAATTGATAATCGTTAAAATGTTACATTTACAGCCACAACCATAAAGTCCACAAGGAGTTCTAACGTTTACCTGAACGACCACCGAGTGAGCATCTAAGGGAAATTCGCTGAGACGTTACAATTTAATTAAGGGCAGCCTTCTAATTAATACCTTCCTTTGCCGCCAGTGATGTTGCTGTGATTCACGAGTGATTGAGCAACGATTTGTTGACATTTTGGTGACAAATTCATTTGAGTCATCGGTTGGTTTGTGTAATGAAGTATAACATTACAACACTTTTTTTTATTTAACCAATAAAATTATTTCCATTGTCACAGTGTTAAATTCAATCTTCAAAATTAGAATCACTTAGGAAAGTGTTTAATAAAATTAATTTGTGATTATATTACAAGGTAAATTAAATATTAAGTATACAATCATCGATAGGCTTTGTGGTTAGCGACCTTGACTGCCAAGTCGCAGGTCGCGGGTTCGATTCCCACCCAGGACAAACATTCGTCTGTTTGTTCTGGGTCTGGATATTTTCACAATTGTTATGGAAATATATATACTTAAGTATGTATTTAAAGATGTTGTTTATCAGTTATCTGGTTTTCATAGTACAAGCTCTGCTTAGTTTGGGATTTGGCTGAGTGTAAAGACTGTGCCGGGAAATTATCTTTATCCTCAACTTTTCTGTCACTGGCGTTACATTTAAACCTTTCCTATTATGTTTAATCACTTACCTAATTTATTTTAGTTACTGCACAAATCCATCTCAAATAAAAATTCCCATTTACTAAATAATACAAATACTTTACTTAACCGTCACCTGAATCATTTATACCGACTCTATATAAATGGCCGTAATTTTATCTGTAAGGAGGATCTTCCAAGCCACCGGGTAAGTGATGTCTTAATAATGACATGAGGTTAAAATATCGTGAGACACATCTCTATACGGACAAAACTGAACGTCACGACAAAGGAGCTGGGCCTCGGGTATTTTGTCACTGTTCAACTGATCCAATCTGTACTACACGAAATGTAGCAACAAAAAATATTATTTCATCAAACGGAAGGGTTGTTACAAATTTGATAAAAAAAACACACTATTATCTCCGATAGAAATGTAACGAAGAGTAACTCACCGAATTCTTAATTAGTATAATTTGGATACAAAATACGGACATTATTATTATTAATACGGATTGTCACGAAAGCTATTATGTTTATAAGTTTTTTGTACCACACAGAACTTTACTATGTAGTTAATAGAACAAAAAAAAATACTCTAGTCAAGAAACGTGTAATTTGTATTGGAATAAGACATCAAATCAATTGTTATGATGAAAAGGGTTTGTTTTTGTATGAATCAATCATGTTATTATGTTTAATTGGGCAAATGAGGTAACATCTGCTTCTTTGGTTTGAGTATAAAGTAACAGGTTAATATCATTATTATCATGACAAGAGGCCTTTATTACGTTTGCATATCGAAAAAAATAAACAAAATAATTTACGTCCCCTTTTCTATAAAATTTGAGAGACATTATATCCGTATGACAATCCTACTATTATTATAAACTCGAATGTTTGTATGTATGGATGTTTGTTCCACTTTCACGCAAAAACTACCCAACGGATTTGGATGAGTAGTAGAGCTCTTAGTGCAGAGTTCGTCCGGGGAAGTACTATCACTTTACCCATTTCTGCCGTGAAGCAGTAGTGCACTTGTATGACTGTGTTTCGGTTAGATGGTGAAATTACAGGCACATGAGACTTAACAACTTCACGTCTCAGGGTCGACAACGCATTGGCGATGCCCCTAGTGTTGCAAATGTCCATAGGCGGCGGTGACCACTTACCATCAGGTGGACCGTCTGCTTGTTTGTCGGCCCAAGTTGTATAAAAAAAAGATTTAACTTGACACAAATGTAGATAGAACATATATTGGAATAACAAATAGACTTTTTATCCCGGGAAAATGTTACATCCCTCGGGAACGCGTGTGAAACCGCGGGGGACAGCTAGTTTTAATATAATTTTATAAGAATTATACCTACATAACTGCTACATTAACAAACATCCTTTAAATAACTAGACCAAAGCGTATATTCAAATTGAACTCCGCATATAATGTAAATTTAGTCATGTATGAATATATTTTGCAAAATTCATTCAATAAACAAACAAAAGTACCGCGGCGACGTTGGTGTCATATTCATTATTGATATTTTTATGTTGCGCCACCCAAAGAGCAAAAGCGTTGAATAAAATATCAATTAGAGCACTTCTGATATGAAAAAAAAGATTCCTTTATTTCTCAATTTCACTAAGTGAATTCGTTGCTCGTATATTGGCGTATGTCATTTGCCGTTTTTGTATTCTGCATGTCGTCGGTTTGGGCGGTAAGGTAATGAGGAAGGAGAAGTATTTATTACAATACACGACTGTTAAGTTCCAGTTCTAGACAATAATATAATCAGTGTCCATTTTTTTTTTCAAAAAAATATGTATCTGACACATACATTTTTCTTAGGAGGATCTATTTATGTCAGAGTAAAAACCAAAAAAATATTATATATAATTTTTGAGTTGACTTATTTTTATATTTTTGCACCATACAATAAAATTATTTTTTAAAACCTTGCTTTATAAATATACTATGTTTCGTGTCTGCGTTTAATGATAATTTATAGTTACACAGTTAAAAGGCGTATTACATCAATTAAAACAATACCATATCATTAAAAACCATTCGTATGTTGATAATATTTAAATTGACAATATATCAAAGATGAGAGGCAGAAAATCTTTAATTAAACAAGTTATGTCCAACTTGTGCTGGCTCAATACGGGTGCAAGTCGAATGCCTTCGCCTTAAGCGGCTCAAGTGCAGGTCTCGGTGTTTTTAGGGCTCGCGACAAAGTCGATGCGTATGTGTAAACAACGGACCATGGTAACACGTATTTTTTGTACTTTGATTTATTGTTTCATGTTTCAAAAGTAACTTTTTTTGTTTTACCACACACAGCTTGTGGTGGAAGTATGCGAATTTATAGGAACTAGTTTTACTGGGAACCAATATACATATTGACACAATATTCTGGGCAGTCAAAGCTTCTTTGGTATTGTGTTTTATAGGAGACTATGCCAATGGCAAGATTCAATACATAATATTATTAGACGACATTCACAACTATGGCACAAACTATACAACTAACAAAAAAAAAAGTTTATAACTGACCAAACTCGCACTTTTTATTGGATATTATATTACATTATATCGGAGGACTAAGACAGCTTCCACCATGACTTTATTATTAAGTAATAAACGTCAAATACTTAATGTCGTATACATAAAAATATTAAAAGACATTATAGGAATGCGACCGTATTCGCGAACCTCCTTCTAATTGGCACCTTATTTAAATTCTTACTGGTGATAATTTTGGAACTGGCTCGGGGCACATGCTGCATGTCTGGATTCTGTGTAAAATCTACTACTTTATTAAGTGAGGATCTTTTATACTCGCATCATGGAAAGTATACTCACAAAGCGATGCGGTAATTTCATTGGCACTTTATTTCGTTGACCATATTAACTGATCTTGCCGGCTTCTTCTCGTATGAAAAAACAACTCGTGTAATTTCGTTTAAGTGCTCTCCTTCACTGATATTAAACGAAATAAAGTTAGAATTTTATGAAGGAAAAGTGGTACCTATTTCTATTAAAAGATCTATTAGCTTTAAACAGGTACAGCACCTGCCTAATTTAAGAATAGCTTGTTTTAGGTATAAGCTGAAAATAGCTCTATGATTAATTTAATACAGAATGGGAAAAATGTAGTTTCTACATTATGATAATAGCATAATGTTAAAGTAAACTTTAATAATTATAGTTCTAGGAGATGATGAACTTTCTGACTTTAAAGTTGCAAATTTTATGTAAAATTGTAAAAAATGTCTTCAACCCATTTCATAATTTAGGGTGTAAAATAAAAGGTCTCTTGAGTTATTTTCTCTAGTCCTTTAGTACAAAATTCACATTGAATTAAACAATGTCGGTCCAACAAGAACTTTTCCACTAAATAAGATTGCAAAAACAATTTACGAGGCATTGAATGTTAAACACTATTAATTTTATGGATGCATAGTAAATTCACACTAGTGGATGGAAACTCCCCGCTGTCCGCGGCCGGTATCACGCCGTGTGCCTTACGACCAGTAAATCGGTTTTTAGCCTATAACTCGACCATTTGTAGATTAAGGAAAATGTGTTATTTATGCATCACTTTTAGATGCACCCCACCGTGGCATCATTTTAATTGATCGGCATTTAATTAATTACTCATTGTTGTTGCCCTGTTTTAATTTTTTCTTCAGCCTCCCGTGGTATCAATGAGGATCGATCTGACTAATTACAACAAAAATAAAACTGTATCCATTACTGGAATATTAGCGTTCGCATTAAAACGTTGGAAAGGCTTATTTTTGCGTATTTCAAATTATTCGGTAACAACGTTACGGTATTAGCAATAGAGCCCAAATTAGAACAAGATTTTTATGACAAGGGGCAGTTAGCACTCATCGTATCATGCACAAAGAGACCATTTAGTGTTTACGTTTGTAAATTATCTGAATATATACATATTGATGTGTGATGCATTTCAAGAAGTCAGACTTTTAATTAGTCCGAATGTCTTCATCGGCGCTTCTCGATACAAAAAGAGACGGCAAATCCATGTGAACTTAAAAATCTTGGGATCCATTTTATTTATTTATAACATCGTAAAACCTTTGATTGCTAATTAGTTTTATGGTGATTTTATTCCATTGACAAGCCCATGATGATCTTCAACCGTCGGTTTTTACTAGTTCTTGATAGTGGGCTAATTATTCGCTTGTACAGCCTATAGCTACATAGAGTACCTACATGTAAGGTAAGCCATGATCATCGCGGGTGGTATTATGTTCACACTTATATGAGTAATTTTTAAAGTGTCTCCACTGCCGAGGTCATTGAAATTAATTTCCTTATAGCCCACACAAATCGTCTTTGCTGTTTATAAAAAAAAAATATACTACACCTCATGTGCTATTCTGAATACCCTACAGTTGATGAATAGCCATATTAGAATGTACCTTTAGTATTCTTACAAGTATCAACAGTATTTTTATTTAATGAACTCCCATCTAGCTTGCAGTATGGGTATCTGTAAATTTTATCAAAGCGAAAACTTCATCTACTTTTATTGATATATTTAGCAACCTTGTATTTTATTTATATTGTAAATATCGATTAAAAAAAACCGACGTAATAAATGCCCAGCAATTATTTGTAAAATTACATATCATCAGTTATCGTCCTCAACTTCCTTTTCGTAAGTGTAAGTACAATGAATGAAATCACGTGGCCGCTTTCATCATTGACAATCGTCTGAATTGCCATTGTCAAATTGCTACTTGCCGAAAATGTTATTGAGGTATGTAATTATACGCCATCACTTTGGTCTCCAATATATGTAGTTAATTATTGTTTGAATTTTATTTCGACCTTAATGTTTGCAACATTGTTTGGATTTTGAACATTGTAATAGGGTAAAAAAACATAAATAAAAAATGGATTGTGACACAAATAATTTTTAGGTATCGGAGCAGTAATAATATGTAAATGTCCAGACTGCCCCTTTAATTGTACTGTCGTTGATGTCTTTTACTAGCAACTACATCAAACTCAATTACAAACACCTATTTGTAATGAAATGAAAATTGTACAATTATATAAGTAATAATATATTATAATATACATAAGTAAAAATAATTGATTATTTAAATAATTAAACACAAAAATTTATTTATAAATAATATAAGCTTCTAACGATATTGGCTTGCTCCAAAATTAAAAATAAAAAAGGATTAATATTTCTATGAATATCATTACACGAACATCGTTAAAAATATAATCACGTGCTCATAAGGTTGTCACTGCCCACTAAATTTGTATTTAATTTAAGGTTACTATAATTTTAATCTAATGTTGATTGTTAGAACCACGTTGTTTTCTTTATAAAAAGTACATTATGAGACAAGCACGTGAAATAAATATTTTGGAATAAATCAAAATGGAATATAAAAACAAAATTGATTCTTGGGACACACTTTATGAACTATGCCGTTTACGATAAAAGTGGCAACCCTAATGTAGTAACAACAAAACAACCACCCGAGAAAACAATAAAAATCTGGCGCCAAACGTTTCGTCACAGATTATGACACGTTCACAGTAATGACGGTGAAATTATCTCTACGTGACGTATATCTTTTGTTTTTTACAAAAAAAAGTAAAAGTTCCGACCTCTATTCCATAGTGATGCGTATTCGGAAGTCAAAGTTTCGATGTGACTTGAATTAATTCAGAGTTAATGGGTCCTTATGAATGGAGGTCTGTTTCTGGGTACTCATTGTCCCTTTGGAGGACTGACGCTGATGCATAAATTGACGAGTCGTTGAGACATCATCCAAAATGAATGAATTTATATGTAATGTGAGTTTTTCTTTACACATAAACAATAAATTGGTATTTGCAGTATTAATTAAGCTCTTGTTTGTAACAACTTATTGACAAAAAAGTAATATCGTAGATACTATTAAAAAAAGTTATTTGTTATAACTTTCTTATGTAAGAGTTGGCTATAGTAATTTCCAAGCTTAATCCTTTCTACTTTCTTTATAAATAAGCTAACTAACACATATAAGTTCTTTTGTTCGTATTCGATATTGTTATTACAATAAATTTACCAAGCGATTCAATATTTTAAAGAAATGAGCAAAAATTTACTAACAAAAGGTTTTTTAAAAAGGGTTTTTTTTGCGACAAGAATACCTTTAAAGTGTGTTTACTTAATAATTCTCTATGGATCTTGTGTAAATTATCGTAGTTTTATGGTAAAGTAAGCTCTATACCATTTTTAGAAAAGACTTATATGGCATGTCAAATTAGATTTAATTTTTAGGGTCCCATGGGTTCCGTACCCAAGAGTGCAAACGGGATTTTATTACTAAGCTTCCAATGTCAGTCCGTCCATCTGTCCTTCTGTCACGGGATTGTATCTTGGTATAAGTATAACTTTAAATTTTCACAGTGTGTCTGTGTATTCTATACATCTATACTAATATTATAACGGCGGGTAAAAGGCGACTTGACTCAACCGCCATTTTTGACGAAGGTAACATTTTTCTCAATGAATTATACTACTATGGTCATGGCCCATGCACAAATTCTTTGAAGCTTGCGTTTAGTTTTAATATTCAACAGCTTCGATGTAACATGTTAAGAAGTTTAGATGCAGTATCTGTTTTTAAGTTTTTTTTTTTTTTTAATTTTCAAATAGCTCTCCTGTAAAGTATTCATAATGGCGCTTGAATCATTTACCTTTTAACCGTCGATAAAAAGGAAAGATTTGTATGTAAGTATGTTTGTTACCCTTTCACGCAAAAACTACTAAACGGATATGGATGAAACTTGGCACATAGATAGAGCATATCCTGGAATAATATATAAGTTACTTTTTATCCCGGGAAAATGTGTCATCCCTCGGAATGCGGGTAAAACCGCGGGGGACAGCTAGTTAATAAAAAAAATCATTTAAATATTTAAGTGTAAGATTAAAGGGAGTTTAAATACAAATCCCTTTTTTCGGCATTTTGTTAAATATCGTACGGTGATACAGAACCCTTTGTATGCAGGTCCGACACGCACTTGGTTTTTATTATTCAGTTCTTAATAGACAGGTGCTGCTGGAGATATTTATCAAGTTGTAATGGTCTCCTGTATTCTCTGACTTTAAATTAGCTGCAGTATCATGGAAAATTCTAAGCATATCAGTTCTTTAAGTAAAAAAGGATATTTTTTTCTAATAGCGAAAAATGTTTCGAACTAATTTCTATGACGATTTTTATTGCTTGATATCAAGTAACAATTTCTAAATTCTACATCTACTGATTTTTATCTGAGAATAAATAGGTTTCTAGGTAGGTGCATAGGTAAGTAGTAGTAAAGACAAAACAAAGAAATAACATCACGGCCCATACAACTTTAAATGATTACTAGCTGTCCGGACAGACGTTGTCCTGCTAAAATAAGTCCATACAAAAATTCAGGGTTTCGATCGCAGCGCCCCTTACCGGGTCCAATTGTAAATCTAAACCATTCTCGAATCTCCACGAACACACACAAAAAATTTCATCAAAATCGGTCCAGCCGTTTAGGAGGAGTTCAGTCACATACACACGCACACAAGAAATATATATATTAAGATAAACATGGATTCCTCCAACTTACTATTTCCAAGTATTATTTCAGTTAAATACCTAAGTAGGCGCACTAACCTAGCTGACTAGCAATGTAAACAAATCTATGACTAGATAGAGCCTCTCTCCGCTGTGATTGGAGGCCTGTTTCAATAGAGGCAAAGCCTTAGCCAATGAGAAACGTCGACGCAACAATAGGCATGGTTTGTTACGCCTGTAACGGTTCTCATTTAGCTATGCTTAGAATAAATTTAGTTGGAAATTGTTTTGCTGTACGCAGTTGGAGTTTGCGTTCTAACAAGCACTTGTATTGTTTTTGTACCTTATTTGAATAGTGTTGTCTTATTCGTTCTACGGGGTTTCTAGTAAGATGCGTTTCTAGTTGGATAGTAAATCTAATAGGAACATTGTATTGGATGTTGTATTAGTTAGTTGTTTGTTTAATATGAAATATACATAATATTAATATATATTTCTTCTGTCCGTGTGTATTTCAGTGAACACTAAAACGGCGGGAATGATTTGAAATTTTTCGAGTGTTCCAGTACATTTAAGAATGGTTTAGATTCACATTTGGACTCGGAAGGTGGCGCTGCGATCGAGTTCCTGTATTTTTTATGAATTTATTTCGACAGGACAACGTCTTTCAGGACAGCTAGTAAGTATGTAAATTCAAAATTTTCTAAATAATAATATAACCTAATCTATATCTAAATATATAAACTAATCATTGGTAAAAATACAATAAATTTAACAATTAAAATCACTTTTCTCTCAAGTATGAAATTAAACATAACTATAGTATTTAGTGAACAAAATTATCTTAAATGAATGAGATGATTAATTATTAAATTAGTTGTTACTTTAATTAGTGCACACGTGTTCATGTAAAGACAAACTTATTATTCGCCTGAGGCACTCCGCGTGTACCTCAATTAAGCCACACGTTAAGTATGTATAATTGTTTTGCGCCCTCTAATTTATAAATCTTTGTGATTAATCAAATACGTTTTAATTAATCACTTTTTACTTTATTTTCTTATTAATATTTAAAAGTTTTTGTCATCCCTGATAAATTAGGTAAGTGTTAATAATTTTGTTAAATAGTCAATAATTATCCCATTACATATAAATATAGGGACTACCATTTGTTAAACTATGTTTTAAATAAAACAAATGAAGTTTTTATAATAACATTCATTTGAATGATGCTCGTTAATACAGAAACATTGGTCAAAATTATTTAATAAATTGTTGCGCTCACATCGAATGTTCATTATGGTAAAACTGTTCATAGTCCCAGCAGCTGAATTCATAAATAGCGCATAAAGCTTGTTCCCATCGACACCTCAGTATAAATTTAATAATTAATAATATAAACGAACCAAGTTTAAGATCGGAAAGATATTCGTTTGATGAAGCTCCGCCATTTGTTTGATAAATGAATAATCGCAACATATGATCGTAAAATAAAAACAAAAACGCTACATTCACTATGGTGTGCGAACTTTATACTGAAGAAATAAATAAAAATGCCTCGTTGTTTAAATACAGGCGCTCGATACGTATGCGAGTACAGTCGCAGTTTAAATTTATTGCGATATTAATATTATTAAAATGACATTTATTGTGTGCTAGCCCTCGATGTATCTAAATAACGAAGATTGCACACAATTCCCAGATCTTAAATCACATTCAGATCTACAATATGATGTGCCATTTTCACTGATCGGTCATTCCAATATAATAGCATTTTAAATGTGCACTTTCAGAGTTGTCAACGATAATGAGCATTAGTTACATGTATTGAGTATACGGGTGTATAGCCTATAAAATGCGTCCATTTATACTAACTACTGTTCAGGCTTAAGTGTTCAATCTAGCTTAGACGTTAGGGCAAGCGCTCATGTAGAGCCGTTTAATCAAATGCCCATCTCCGATAGCGAAGCGCCCGGGGCGTGCCCGGAGCGTTGTTATAGCGGCGAGTGTACACGATACGTCTGTCGCGTGGTTACGCGCTATTAACCGTGTCGGCCGTCTTGCTACTAGTCGACGGTATCCTATAAATTACACGAATTATACACTGTGGCGGCGTATGCGAGCATGTGATATATTGTGGAATTGCAACCACGCTGAAGAGGCACCGTGTCAGCGGCCGCGAAATTATACACCCGACCGCGATGTTTGCGCTCAACATCGCTAATACCCGACGCGTACACAAACACGTTGCATTTTATTTGCGATTGCTATTTCGTAAATGATAGGCCTCCAGACGGCTAGAAGTTATAGCCGGTTACCTAGCATTATTTACGTAGAGAAAGCGTCGAGCGACGTTTGTTTCGATGACAATCAGAATCTGTCTGTGTCCACCGACGTGGTATTATCATTTGTATTGCGTGTACCGTCGACTAAAACATCGATGTAACTTTAGCTGACTGCATAATTTATTAAATAACTATTTACACGGTTCTCTCTAGGTATAACGTTTGGCATTTATTATTTTAATAACACATATCTGACATTGAATGGAATTGATTCGTGAAACCGATGCGGTTATTAAAAATATCGATAAATTCGCGGAATGACAGCGTAATTACATTGCAAGCCTGCTGCAAGTGTCTCGTGTCGGTAAGAGCTCCACTGAGCTGCGGTTCAGAACAAGTGGCCGGCATCCTTTCTCAATCCATTAAGTCAAAGGCTTTGTAATACAATTAAATTATCGATCGAGTGCACGAGATAATTTATTATAATATTACCTTGATTGAGATTTTATGTCATCTTTGACAGCTATATGGCTAATAGGAAAAAGACGCAAAAAAATTAATGAGACAGAAGTCAATTTAAAATTTATTGACATGTATGTAGAGAATTTTATTTTCAACTATATATTACATTGTTATTTATTTACATATGCACCTAAAGTTACACAACACATATTTTTACCCATTATCCCAAAAGAGGTAGGCAGGGTTCTCAGTAATTAGACTCTACATTCCATTGGGAAGTTTGAGCTTCTCTAGGTCTAGCTTCATATACAGCATCGATCAGACTCAAAGTAAAAAAAAATTACAAGTAGTTTTATAAAACTTTTTCGTTAAATTAGAAGCAGCCCAACGTAATATAAGTTTTGTCTCCAATAACTCAGTTCAAACATAAACTAAATAAGTTAATAAAACTTAAGTTTATTAAAACACTCATAAAATTCGTTGAATTCTCACGGAACATTGATAGTCAATTAATCAAATAAAGTTACTATATAGACATCGGAATCAATAACCCCTCGTAAAGCAACTCATTCTTGATATTCACAAATGTAATGAAAATTAAGTTAAATGAAAGCCTTATTAAACAATTAACTAATAACTCTATAACATTTTAATTGCAATTAACTTTAGTGGTGCAAGAAAGTCGCTACGCTACGATTCGTAGAAACATAAAATTTTATCTCGTAGTCATAGAGAAAGTTCTACGATAAATGATTTTTCGTAGCACTTCGTAGCTGTTCTTCTACTAATAATATAAAGCGCTTTAGAACGTGTTACAAAATACCCCGTAAAAATATAATTAATTATCAAAGCCAACAACCCTAGTAAGCTGTCATGTCAGGGAACCAGATTATTTAACAGAAAGGCCTACGTACCTATTGTACCTAATAATTGTCTACTTTAATAGTTTTTCTATTGTTCATTCTCAAAATTCAGTTTTTTTTTTTTTTTTTGGGGAATATTATACAGCGTTACTACGGTTCTTAAATATTGTGAATGGACTCGTTATAAGGCACCATTTAACCTCCTTTGCGTACAGGTAGTTTTGTACCACCCTGTATAGACTGTTTTTTTTTGTTTGATTTTCATTGAACAGAATTACTACTTGAAGTAGGTATCTAAATAATTAGCTTAGTCTACCATTCCCTACATATTTACTTACCACGGCTAAACATGATCTATTTATAATTTAAACAAATGTTTTTTTTATATATATAAATGCCATCTATCGGAAACAAATAGTATTAGAAGAACACCCCGAATTTTTATGGTAACTACCCCTTCATTGGGGTATGTTTCCACCCTGCGCCATCTATAGACATTTGCCGGTAAGCATTTTGGTGGCGTGAACACGTATCGATTATAGTTCTAAATTTTAAGGGTGGATTGTAGATGGCGCCAATAAGACAACTTCAGGGTTGTTTAACTTACTACTAATAATAAATGAAAGTATAAAAAAAGATTGTGATATTAAAAAAATATATTATTATAAAATATGCTAAAGAAAAAAAAACAGGTATGTTTCTTAAAAGCGAGAGCACGAGAATAGCTTACGTCTCGTGGTTTTACCGACTATCCTGAAAGATCTAATGTCCGAAATTATTAATTAAAATTAAATCTTATTTCCTTCTGAAAAAAGTAGCTTTTTAATAGTTACTAATTAATAAAATCGGTCGAGTAGGTTTTGAATTTACAAACAAAAATATATCTTAATAATTATCATTAGTACTACAGTCAACTACTTTACATTTCCAACAATCACATTAACAGGTGACATTCCACCATACCGTACGATTCCTGGCCGCGTCACCCGTCCCTGAACAGGGTGTCGCATGCTGCACCTGCCCATAACCTGACGCCACCCTCGCACCTACATGTTGTTAGAACTAAAGCGATTTTTACTACACATTTATTGTTCTTCAACATTTTTTTAACTAATAAAATCGAAGTAGTCAATAAATTTGAAATAAAATCAGTTATTTTTAAAATAGTTAATTTTTTTTTAAATAAAAAGAAATCAAATCCATTTATCCCGTGGATTCGCTTTATTTTAGGCCCACGGAGGGCACTTATGAAGGTCAAATTTAAAGTCACTAAAGCTACGTCGGGTTCGGAAGTCAGCCTTCAACTGAGAAGAACCGGCAAGAAACACAGCAAGGTTACATTTCTTCTTTAAATATTTTTTAATATAAATTTTATCTATTCTGACTTTTTGGCTATTTTATTATCTCAAGTTTATATTTAACATTTACAAAATATTTTATATAGGTAACAATAAAAGACAAAAAAATAAATAACTATAATAAGACTACAAAATAGAAAATAACAATAATTACTTACAACCTAAACAAGCAAATTCGAGGTGCACTGTGCAGAGAGTAGCCATTTCCATGAATTTTTACAGCTTGATATTAATTTGTAAAATTTTATATATATATATTGTGCCACAGCTTTATCGGTCAGATTATATTATTTAAATATGCAATAAGAACTTATTTAATATTTTTTTTTAATTTATGGTCAGACTTTAAAAAGTCAAAATATTAATAATGTTGATATCATTTAAGAATAGGGGTTATTTAATAATAACTGTTCTTTACTGCGACTATAAAATATTTTATAGTAAGAAACATAATTTTAAATATTCAATAGGTAATAATGCATGATACTTATGCGGACCTCACATAATGATAATTTGCTTTAAAAAAATGTCATAACATTATTTACATGAGAAGTTATAAAATGTCAGTTAATTCAGGTGTCATTTAGGGGATTTTCATACACTAAAGTCAAGATTTTTTTTATTAATTAAAAAGTTCACTGTTAAGACATCAACGCGTAACTGTTTCTATATAATTTAATAATAATTTAGGCGATAAAGAAATAGTCTAGAATGAGCACTAAACAATGAAAGAACAATTAGTGTTATCGCCGTCTCCGAGATGATATTGGAAATCAATGATATAATATAAATATATAATATATATAAATTTGATGAGCAAAACATCAGACAATGCAATGTTAGCCATTAGCAAATGACAATATGTATACCCTTCGATAGTTACCGACAACTACAGTGTAGGAATGTTGTGAGGAGCGTAGTTACGGACTACTACGATTACGGAATAAACCGCTTTTTTTCTAAAACGTCAAAAGCTTATGGCACAAATAACAACATTTTTAATACCTCAAGCAATGCAGCAAGAACATAACTTTATATATGTAATTACAGATATAAACAATACTAACCCATAAAAAGGTTTACATGGCTAATTTAACAAAACAAAAGCTCCGAGACATTAATAATACAATATCGTCGTCGATCGTTTTACAGTGCCTATTCTCCTTAACGACTTCTAAATAGACGACGCGAGTAGATCTCGTCTTCCCAACATGGTAATGGACGGGATAATTACGCGCAACGACGTGCAACAATAGTGGCGCGAGCTTACTGCTCTACGGCATAATAAGCGCCGGCGTATTTTGATCAGCGCAACAAGTAGCCGAGCGGGAGCGGGGAGGGCGCGGGCGGCCCGTGCGAGCGGCGAGCGGCGAGCGCGCGCCCGGCACGCGCCCCACCGCCGCGCCGCGCCGCGCGAGCAGCCGCGCCCGCCGCCCGCCACCCGCCTGCGCGCGCGCTACTTAGCGTCGGGGGTGCGCGCCACCTCCGCCAATCCACCGGCGACCTCCGCGCAGCACGCACTCGTGCTCTCTCGAAATAATCTCGACAGGTTCTCGTATTCGCGATGCCGATGGCTACTATCCAAACTTATCAAAATCTCGGCGTTGATCAGAAGTTGACGCATCTACAGAATGTACAGCGTAGGCTGGCACCTGCTCCGGTCGACCCAAATCGGTGCAAGAAAAAATCATACCTTCATCAGCCCTATCCTACTCAGCCGGCTTCCGTAGCTCGAAGAAACGCCAGGGAGAGGAACAGAGTAAAGCAAGTAAACAATGGATTTGCGGCGCTTCGCCAACACATTCCGTCGGCAGTTTCTGCAGCCTTGGCTGGAGGAAGAGGCTCCTCAAGAAAATTGAGCAAAGTGGACACCTTAAGATTAGCAGTGGAATATATTAGAAGCTTAAAGCGTCTTCTCGAAGACAGCGAAGAAGGATGTTCTGAAACACAAATGGGATTGGGGTTGTCAACGAGCGGACCCCAAACCCCGCCCCTGTCAGAGGAGTCCCATTCACCAGCCCCATCTTTAGTGTCTGAAAGCTCAGCAGGTCCGAGCTGTCATGACGCATACGACTCCTACGAACCTATGAGTCCTGAAGATGAAGAACTTCTCGACGTCATATCATGGTGGCAGCAACAGTGATTTAAGGTGAGTCTCCATATTTTAAATTTGTTATTAACTATCTCATGTTTTTATTATCATAATACTATCTAAGTTTTAATTCAACTATGACACTGATTTTATATATTATTTTGTTTATACACTTTATGAATGAATTTATGAAGCATGTTTACATTATCTTCAGAGCTTTGATAAGTGAATTCTTATCACTACCTTGTTTACATTTGTCGCGCCGTATGCTGTTACAAGGTCTAAAATTATCTGCGATTGGGTGATGTGTTGCAGGATTAGGGAGTTTGATTTTATACCTGGATTTGAAATATTTTTAATAGTTAATATCTTTGCCAAATTCCTGGCAGGTAGGTGGTGTTATTTTAGATGCGTTCCTATAAAGTTTTTTTTTCTAATCGGATCCGTTAGTCACGGTTCCCGTCAGGATCAACTTTATTCCTTTATATTGCACAACCTGAATGGAGGTCCTATCTTTCGAGCAAAAAGTAAACACATCTACCATTATGTCTAAGCATTGAACCATGCCGTAGGCTTTACCTTTTTCATTGTTAAATTAAAGGACACAATAGTGCGTCTCCTACAATAGCGAATCTTAAAATATGTCCTTTCATGTAGTTTTCTCGATGCTAGGTAGTATTTTTTTATCATCATAGGTGAATTTTGCTTTGCTCAGTATTTAAGAGGTTGAGGCCCGCATTCTATCATCTTATTTGCTTCAATAGCTGAACAGCAATTATTTCTAACAATCTTGTGGTTCACCCCGCATGTAGTTGGAAAATTGCACATAAAAAGAGGTCTATTTTAATAATAAGTAGTATTAAGGAGGAGAGGTATCTAATTCGCTACAAGTGGAAACACGTTCTGTTATGGTTTTTCATTGAATCTCTGAGATACATAATTCGAAGCATCCGGTCAATAGCAACATAACACCATATGGTCCAATCTTGTAAAATTTGGTAGCGCCATATCAAAAAACACGAAATTAAAATTTGCAAAAAATGTTTTAGTCCCGCTTCGTCGGCTATTAATTTATTATGCCGGAAGACGAAATCTCAAGAGGAAATAGAAGGGCGGTGAGCGACGCACACGTGTTACAATATTTGCTAAGCTCTATGCAAACATCTGGTGATACCAGTTTCGTTCATGGGAATCGTATCGCGTCATAGTACCTTATGTCTTTTATAAACTTGTAGAGCTTCCTTATTTCACTATCAAAGCTCTGTGGAACCAAAGCGTACTGTTCATGTTTAACATATATTATTGTATTACAAACACTTCAACTAAACATATTTTTCTTTTTCCTCAGATACCGAGCATTGCGGTGATCAAAGTGCGGCCAATGAGCGGCTTGGTGATTACGAAAAAACGAGTATTCCTCAAGAGAGGCCCGAACGCTGGAGCGCGAGGGACTCCGAGTGAACCTCTAATTAAGCGCAATCAGTATATTCCTAATGAGAGGGAATGATGGTAGACTATAACGACCCCATCGATGCATTCCGCCGACTGAACATCGAACGAATACCCTTATCGCATTTCATACATCGATGGAATAACATTATGAAGACTGAAACAATCATTTATTTGTTCCACATAAGCATTTAGTTGTTTTATATAAGTGATTCTAAAATCCGCTGTGCCTTAATATAGCCTTATATTTTAAGCTTCCAGTTAGTTATTAGCTGTAATACGTTTAAGAATTGTTATCTAGTCATTAGTTTTAAGATATAGTTTATTTGTATGGATTCTTCTTTACAATGAGCGACATTGAATTGTTTTTAAGCAGATCATGATTTTGTAAAATTTAATTTAAAATCTTGAGACAAAGACTTGTAGTGTACAAAGGTAGTTTAGCACCATAAGACAGATTCCTAATATTATAAGACATTTATGAAAATATTTGTTTAAAGTTACTATAAAAAGTACCAGCAGTCAACCGATAGGTTGTTTCTATAAGAAAATAAATATTAAAAAATATATTTACATTTTATTTCACCAAAATACTGATTCCCTTTATAAAGAATATCGTTATTGTCATAATTGGGTGTATGTTCTTGAGTAAAAAAGTTGGCATTTATTGATATAAACTATACATTAATTACAATAATCTTTATTTTTATCGGTAGTAAAAACTAGCAAAGACAAAACTTTAATTGAAAATAAAGAACCTACATAATGACCCTGAGTTTATGCAATTAAATTTTGCAATAATTATAAAACCTGATTAAAGGACTGTCATATAGTAAATGACTTCTGAAGTAATTAATATAATAACATGAAAAATATTCGTAACAGAGTATAGACCGAGTTTAGTCAAATCAAAGACTTTTTATGATTTATAATATACTAGCTGTCCCCGCGGTTTTACCCGCGTTCCCGAGGGATATCACATTTTCCTGGGATAAAAAGTAGTCTATATGTTATTCCAGAATATGCTCTATCTATGTACCAAGTTTCATCCATATCCGTTTAGTATTTTTTACGAGAAAGAGTAACAAACATACTTACATACAAATCTCTTTATAATATCAGTATATATAATTTGTAAATGAAGTCTATGCGTAAGTTTAGACTATTAATTACGTAACGGTTGTACTGTTTTGCATGGTACGTATTTTTGTTACTTTTTCTTGGAAAATTGAAATTTAATATATACAATTAAAATATAGTTTTTTCCTTTCAATATTTTGTCGTACGTATTTAATTCCAATAACAATAAATAATAAATAAATATCCCGGTATATTATTTACACACGGCCATCTGGTCCCAAACTAAGCATAGCTTGTACTATGGAAACCAGATAACTGATATACTACATATACTACTTTTTTTTTCTAAATGCATACTTATATACATATTTACACCCAGACACAGAACAAACAGACATGATCATGCACACAAATGTTTGTCCAGGGTGGGAATCGAACCCGCAACCTACAATGAAATAGTATTCTTAAGAGTACACTATGGAGATAATGTACCAACTATACAAATCATGATTCTGATTTATAAATCAATAGGTTACTCATAATAGGAAATAATTACTATAATAGATGTCAGCCACTAGAAAAACTTTACTATGAACCCTCTAAGTAGGTAATCACCCTCGTATATTATATTTTCTTACCATTGAACATTCCACTAAAGTAAAAACAACACACTGAAGCATTATCTACATAGCGATGAATATGTACAACTCAAACGAAGCACAGGACGTTGCAAAATTAAAATAACAAAAGGTGCTTTTTCCACACGTGCCTCAACTCAGGTTACATTTTGCAAAAGAAAAATAAATAACAAATGCGAAATACTCAAAATGGGGGGCCTAAACAACCGATGTACGGTGCAACATTTAATTTCGAAAAAGACAATCGGTATTGCAACTGGATCACGTTCCCGTACCCGCCCATCAAAATCAAATTGCAATAGTAATTTTTGATAATGGAAGGGAAGCGCGACCCATTATGGGTGGATATTTCCGTCGGGGTTATTAATTGTTTGAACTTGTTATTGCTCTATACGACAAGGTATGACGTCTAGACATGGCGGAAACTTTTAGAACACACCTGTGGGTTTGCGAATCGTTTTGACGGTCATCTCGTTAATTTTCTCAAGTATTAATTGTCGGTTAGTACTTATGCGTAAGACGCATCCGTTTGCAACTAACTTGCTTCTCATTATGTTGTCTGTCTAGTTGAGGTAGTTCTTGTTATTTTACATAGCCATCTCTAAGTTACAGTAATTAATTCGTCTGGCAATTAAATTGTAAGCCAATTAAATTCTAGCTTTAAAAACTTAGCTTAATTAAGCTTTCCTGTTTCAGATGGTTATAGGAATTGTGTTCTAATTTTAAAGTAAGTTATTTTTTAAAGTTATAGATTATTATAGCAAAGCACCCATAATTACAAAGAGTACCTACTTACATTAAAATCGACCAAGAAGAGTATTTTTTAGAAATTGTATATATTCGTTTTTATATGAAATTAAATACAAATAAATCCTTATATAACATATTCTATACTTGCCCTATTTACCAAGAATAAGTTATACATAAATAATATACGAATATTGATAGAATTTCGTAAATAATATTTATTGCAGGTAACTTCCTAAAAGTCAACACACAAATATAATTTCTTAAATCAAAAAGTGAAACCAATAGTTCAATCTCAATAATGCTTAAACCCTAATGAATACGGTAGCTTCAAAAATCTCGTTGTCCAGGCAGCGTCGCGCGTTGTATGACGCGGGTGGCGATAGCGCAGCAGCGGTAGTGCCTCGTGCGCGCTCGGCTCCGCTCGTGCGTTTACGAGGCACGCGACCGACGCGCGCGCAGCCCGCACCGCACCGGGCAGCTGCCGCCGGTGACCACTTGCGCAGAACCGATTGAGGAAAAATTTATCCAACCTGTACAATTTGCAAGTGGCTATAAGTTGAGGGATTTAAATTTAAATATTAGTTCTATTAATTTTTTGGATTTTGATTGAAATTACCTTCTATGTAAATATAAAAACTGTATTAAAGATAACGAGAATGGATTCGATTTTACTTATTAAGAAGTTTGTTTTCTTTTTTTTTATAATTTTAGTATGTGCTAGCCAAATATTTTATGTTTAAAAGCTTCTCGTTATACTAGGGTCCTTTTCATTGTGTAATTTTACAAGTCCTTAGTGAATCTTTTTGAGTAGGTAGTAGGTACATATGTAGGCAAATTATAAATATTTATATATATTAGACCATATTTGACAGGCCAGTTGGCTTGGTGGTTAACGCTCTGACTGCCAAACCGAAGGCCGCGGGTTCGATTCCCACCCAGGACAGACATTTTGTGTGCATGGACATGTCTGTTTGTTCTGTGTCTGGGTGTAAATATCTATATAAGTATGTATTTAGAAAAAAAAATGTAGTATATGTAGTATATCAGTTATCTAGTTTCCATAGTACAAGCTCTGCTTAGTTTCGGACCAGATGGCCATGTGTAAAAGAATGTCTCAGGATATTTATATAACGATAATTTTAAATAATAATTTTATTATTATTAGGCAGTTATGCGTTAATGTTAACATTAAGGGTCAATAATTAATCGGAATTACAAAATCTAGACCTTTTTTTATTGTTTTAGAGAATGAGCAAAAAACAAAACACCGGTCGTCAATTTACGTGCTTCAAGTGCAGTCCTAAGGGTCTACGTCCTTGGCCAAGAGTGTAACGTTGCCGCCAATAAGCGTGTGACCTAAATCCCTTGGGCGGCGCGCGCGCATGCCCAAACACAACTATTTTTGAATATCGAACAAGTTCAAGTGCCACCGATTCCGAGGCCATGATTTTTTTTACGTACTGATTTTTTGTGTCAACCTTCAAAAGGAAATGGATATTGTAACGCAAAATATTGAAATGAATATTCTCAAAATATCACTCTTTTTTTCTTATACGGCAAAATTTTCTTATAAATGTAATTAATATAAAGATTACTGTTTTCTTTAGTTTCATTTAATTTAAATGTAATAAATAACTTCCAATATAAATCGAGGCAGCAGCAGTTTTTCTTCAATGTTTATGGAAACCTAATGCTTATAACAAGAAAAAAAAACCGAGTCTTTGAATTCGAACAATCGTATTGTAAATTAGGTATACTATGGAATACCAAGTAGGTAAACATTACAGGCCATAATGCCCATGGATAATGTCCTATTCATTGACTATTTTAATTAATCAGCCGCTCGAGGCTGTGCCATAAATTTACAGTCCGTAATAAACATCATTAATGGCTTTTAATGAATTGGAACTTGGTAGCAGGTAGTTTTATCTAAAATATCTCGAATATCCCGAAAACCTTATGAAAATAACAATTATGTCGCTGGAGGGTGCGACTCGTCAATACGATATTTGGAGACAGCGACCCTAAAACTTCGCATTTAATTGTGGGACCAAAATATTTTGGGTCAAATGTTTGTCATTCTTTAATCCTAAGCATACCCACCGTTGCTTTTATCCCTTATCAACCTTTATCTGCATCGATCTCAAGGTATTTGCTTTCATCGCAATAAAATACTAATGTATTTCAATCGTTATATTCGATCATAAATAACCCTTGTATTCTACTCCCTGAAGCGCAAATGTAATAAGCCGAAGCCTATAATAATAAATACCTATATAATAACATTAATCCATTATCATACGTATGAAATCGTGTAAAAATGCCAAAGCTCAAACATTTGTCTACTGGATGTAGTTGTGATATAATTTTATATCAAATGGCGCTGTACTTTCAAGAAAAACTACAAGCGGCCTTACGGATTGTTAAAAGGTGTAGAGTCGAATTATTATTTTTATCCACGACAGAAATAAGCGTTGGGTTAAGGCGTGTGTGTGTCTATTACGATTGAACACCTAAATAAGTTGATTTTAATACGGATTTTGTAAATATGTACGAAGACTCTAGGCAAGACTAGGTTATGTAGTGTTTTATGCTATACCACAATACACAGATTTGTCAGGAAGAACACCAATTTATGAGTATTAAGTCTATTAAATAACCCTTATTACATATCCCATATAAAGATATATAAAAAACGTAAGGTTTTAATTTTACATAACTCTTTGAAACAATTCTGTCTAAATACCGAAATAGATAGCTACTATAAAATTTTCTTAAAGGTTTCTTAAAAAATACCTTATTTCTTCCTATAAAAATTCTCTTTTTGATTGACATCAGAACTAACACCTACCTAAAACTTCTTTAGTGATTGGTGACGAAATCTTTTTAAGATTAAACATAAACTTCTCTTATTCTTCACAAGAAGTAAAAAAAAATTATTTAAATTAATTAAACAAACAATAGCTCTTCTATCCATTTCTCTATTCGAACGAGTTATCGGCTTAAGTCAAAGGGACGTCGTGTCGCGCTATTCAAATAATTAGGGCCGATACCGCCACTGGCTCCGATCGAATTAAACCACATAAAAATTGTCGAGAGAACTCGCTCGCCACAAAAACATTCACCACCAGTGATATATCGTGGCTCCGCGAACTACCGGCCATCATTTATACATGTTTCCAATAAAGCCTTATAGAACTCTAAAAATAATGACCACCTGTGATTACTGAACATGTCTCGTGAAATGTGCACCGGACTTTCGTAATGCCGATTATGTCTTTATCTTTCCAATTTTGGTTGACAATGTGTTAAGATCCAAATGGAAACTTGATGTGAGATAACAATTGGGGTCGATGACTCCACCAGGTGCTGCTATAGTAAATATTGTAAGTTATCAATAAAGGGAAGAAATTACGTTACTATTGGTGTCAGTCAACATCCACCCATCTGACCTTTCACAACACGCTCCATATTACGTCTACAATGAATTTAATTTTATCGACACTTTTGAACTGGACAGCTGTCGGAAGTGTTGATAACTGAATCCGATTTAAGAATGAAAGTTGAAAGGTAAATATAATTATCGGCTATTAGAAACTGTTTGATTTTCAAAGCCCTTTTCGGTGAATGCGCTTTACAATAAAGGGTATCTAGCTGTTACAGCTTTATGATTCTCGGTGGTTAGCGACCCTGACTGCCAAGTCGAAGGTCGAGGGATCGATTCTCACCCAGGACAAACATTTGTGTGCATGAACATGTCTGTTTGTTCTGTGTCTGGGTGTAAATATCTATATATGTATGTATTGAGAAAAAAAAGTAGTATATCAGTCATCTGGTTCCCATAGTACAAGCTCTGCTTAGTTTGGGATCAGATGGGTGTGTGTAAATGTGCCAGGATATTTATTAATGATATATGATATAATTTATGATTGAATGGCTGAGAAATGAGAAACAAAACAAAGACGGTTGCGGATATGTGACTGATGCAAAAAATAGATAAAAACAATCCTTGATGCAGATTATATATCATGCAAAAATTTCAGCTCGATCGGTGCAGAATTTTTTGAATTTTTGAAGCGTACACAAACCATGTACGGTCTGTACAACTTTACGTTGATTGAATAAAAGTCTTTGATTATTGAATCAGGTATAATTAAAGTTCATAGAGGAATTGATATAATGTTGATACTTAGAACTAATAAGAATGATAATGATATTGATATAAGGTGAGTGCGCGCGGCGGGTGCCTATGATGAACTAAAAATGTAAAATTATAAAAAGCGGCATGGCGCGTAAAAGTGCTGATCCGACCGAAAGGATGTGCGGTTGCACCGTACAAACCAACATAACATTTATATATATATATATATATATATATATGTATTTGCTATTCTTAATATTATAGTAGTCCAGGAAAACCTTGATTGAAGGTAGTATGTCATCTAGTTGTTCCTCTAACGAAGGTTTATTCAAAAAACTGTATTCTCCCCCGGTGGTCCGACTGTCAATCGTACAACTGCGACAGGCCGAGTCATTATGCAACAATACTGAAGTGAATTACTTTACTTCACATGGAAGTTCTAGCAAAACCAGTGTTTCTAACATTTAATAGATTAATGCAGATTAAAGCTTTATAGAATACGTGATAAAGTTACGAGGAAGATTCGCTGCTGATATATTTTGTACTAGCGTTAGTTTATGTATCTTATTTTCATATCCAAAGTAATGTTGCTGTATTGAACATTTTTGTCTTGTTCATCCATGTTCAAATAATATCTATGTAATCTCCCGACTTGTCAGCTATCTCAATTTAAAAATTAATCATCCACTTTAAAGGAAAAACCGAAAAATACACCTTAGTTTATAATATTCGAAGGAAGTAGGACTTAAAATATTATGTTCTTCATATGATTTAATCATTCGATTGTGTAACTACAAAGTAATAAAACATCTCGGCCTGCCAATAACACCAAATATCCAAACCTATACTTTACAGTCACACGAATTACCAGCCGTGTTCTGCGCTACATTTTCCAATTATTAACGCTAACTTTCATAATAAACGCAATAAAAATCATTATGCAGTTTTAACAGCTCAATATTCGTACACTGTTCGCCAAATTGCTGGCCAGCAACAATTTATATGATGCATCGTGTCATACACGCTTCCGGCTAATAACCGGCTATCGGTGGCCTCATACCTAATTTCCCCTTTCACGGTCATTAAGCTAAATGTGTGCAATTCAAAATTTGCTAATAATATTCTACCACTTTGTTCAGTGTGTTTCGAGCCGCTACGGTACTTACGGGCGTATTAAAAAGCTAACGTGTTGGTACTGGTAGGCATTCATTATGAACAACACCGCCCAGAAGTCTGGCCTTTCGATGAAATGCTCGATTATAAAGGAGAATCAGATAAGGTAATCGTAGAGCAAGCAGCTTTTCCGCAATCATGCAATCATATTTAACTTCGAGGCAAAGACAGCCTTGCGCACACCGCAATATAAGTACGAGTGAAAATAAAAATACCATGGGACATTCTCACATTACTAATCAAACCTTACATCATGATAAACTGCTTTATAATCATAGAGCAATGGAGTCACATTTATCAGTTGCTAACGAGCCGATAAATTGAGCACTAAAGATATAACCATTCACAAACAAGGTAACATAACAAAAATATCTCCAGAAAGCAATTTGTTAATGGTTATTTTTAAAAGGTAGCGCCTCGTCTACTAATTTTAATTTATATTATACCTCTTAGGATTTTATATTTGATAAAGAGGCGCATTTAACAAAGTGCGGAGATAACGCACAGGATACACTAATTCAAATCCAGTTTCATATATCTTCTCTTCAAACAAAGATAACGCTATCTGGATCACGGTTTATAAAGCTTAATATTAGTTTTGATATGTTATTAAATTCATTACCGTCTGATAGTCAAATAGCCTTTTATACTTAAAAAAAAAGTTTGGGACTTCCCATAGACTAAGGCTATTTTGTTTATCGTCTCATTTCAACCACAATAATCGAATTTACACCACATAATGTATTAGCCAATATTATCATGCTATTGACATTCAAATTTAACTATTTCGAAGTAACAGAGGTCGTTGTCTCTGAAAATTACTCAGACCGCATCAATTGTCTAACTAATTTTCTATTTCACTGCGTAAATCAAGGTAAGGCACGAGTCATCGGAGCTATCTTAAGTGAACTGTGACTGTGGTCGTCTCATTGTTTTCGTCTCACAAAATTGGTTCTTGTAAACTATTCAATTTAAAAATAGGCACATCTAGATTGAAAATATCATTAACCAACCTGCCCTGGTCCTTATAATTGAGCAACGGTGCTATTTAGATTATTTTAATTTCCTCATTGCAAAATAAAACAAAGGATTTTTAAATTTGGTTGCCATGAAACAAATTTTACTCTCGAATAAAACGAATAAAATTCTGATCGATTACAAAATGAGTAATAAAAATGCATCGATGTTGGGGAGGACCACCGACGTCAATGAAGGTGTAAGTCGCTGGATGCAATGTAATTAAGGGTTAGGAACGAAGTATCTGCGTAGTTCCGGTATCGATAGCTCGACGGCTTCTGTTGGTTGGATGTCGAATAAGATTTATACTCATATATCATGCAACAACGTTTAAGACTGCGAATACAAGTATAAAATTCGATTATCTCGTTTTTAATCAATCTTATATTGGTATATATAGAATATAAAATTCCCATGTTTAATAATATAATTAAATCCATTTATCGCATTAAAAATAATTCCTTATTAATTAAAGTATATTATAATAATTACTTTAGATGTTTTACGTAAATATCTCGGTACTTAACCTGGTATATGCAAAATGTCAGGATCGTCAATGGTTTTTGCTGTACATTGATGAGTTGTTCCGAAGATCTTATCATTGTATATATTTTAAGTTAAATAGTAGAGCCATAAAGTATGTGGAGGATACCAAGTTAAAATAGTCGGTCATTAAAGCCATTCCTTATTAGTACACACCACTAACTTGGTACAGAAGAGTATGTTGATTAATGTCATAAACTATCAGATCTTCAGTGTGACAATCACAAAAAAAAGCATTAATAATTTTATTTTTTATAGACCAACCCCTTTCTCTTCTACCTATCTTAATTATGAAATGAACCGTATCCAATGATAATGATTATAATTGTCGTTAGGGTAAATATCTGACAGACCATAGAGAATTCGTAGAGAGTAATCAGAAGTGGTGGCTTAATGAGCGGTAGTCGCATAACGAATGAGACAATGTTGCCCACTGGTGGTGGTCACGGAAATAATGGATGACGAGACGGACAGCATTTCTGTGCCGTGAAAAAGATCCGTTGCTTGATCTGATTAATTCGAAATAATTTCGATGAATGAAAAAAATATTTCAGTTTACTGGTTGATAAAAAAAAAAGATAATATTAAAGCAAGCATAGTTTTCATTTTATTGTAACGAGAGTAATTACAATTTTCTTTTACAATTGAAATACTTTACCCAAAAATGAAATTGAAAGAATCAATTATTTTATTTGATGAACAAAAAAAACTACTACATAGATATTTCAGTTTATCGTTTGAAAAAAATATTATTAAAGCGAGCATAGTTTTGATTTTATTGTAAAGAGAGTAATTACAATTTAAATACCCAAAAATGAAATTGAAAGTAATAAATAACATTATAAATAATAAATATCAAAATGTTTCCATTAAATGAAATTGATTCATTTTTAATATGTTTTCAGCTACTCCATAGATTATAAACGCTGGTCGTGTGATGGTAGCCGAAGATACCGAAACAGAGATCAATCTAATGACGGTGACGAATCGTATAAGTCCGCCGCTCACTGCTATTACTTTAATGGATTTATTACCACACTATATAAGCAACAAAGGTTTGAATTTACTGCGCTTGTTAACTGGGTGTTTATGAATTTTGATTGGACTTCTACCTTTATGTTTGTATCAATCCTAGTAACGTCTCCGACTAAAGTAAACCTATTATTTAGCAGAAAACAGGCCTAAGCATGAACGAGCGTCAACGTATTGAGTGCGCCAAAAAGCTACTATGTATAGACAATTTAATATCGCGCATACCGTGACGTTGCGCGATGTTCAATTTCCCATTGCATTGGTTTTTGGGGCACTCGATACAATGACGATAGATGTTCGTGCTAAGAGATAATTTTATGAAATTCTTTCAATGGTTCATTTCATGTTTTCTCAATCCATTGTAATAGAGCTGGTAAAATAGTTAATGCATCATAATGGGCCTTATCATTACCATATGATGGCCGAAGGTGGAGAGCAACACCATCCCTAGATGGTAAATAATTATTACATTGCAAAAATTCATCCACAATCATGACTTGCGATCATTTCAGATCCCAAGGGATGCAGTCTTCGTGTACGGTAAAATGATGATTTATAAATACACAAATATGAGTTATCAAAACAAATATAATATCATTATTTCATGCACAAAAAGCGAGATGAGTTTTAATTACGCCATTATTTTTAATCCACTTCGGACCCGTGGACAATTTCTCATACAAGCCTCATGAACAGTGAGTGGTAGCGGTCACGCATGCTCGCTGCGATTAATTCAAAGCAATCAGGGGCTGATTACACGCATTAAGCTTCCACAAACTAATGTGTACACTCATATTAATCTTTATTGGTATACCAATAGAGTTTTGTTTTCAATACATCAATAATGTGAGATGTTGTCGCCAATGCGGACTGATCAGGAGTAGGCTAGTCGATAGTAGATTGTACAAGGATTTCACGCGACGTCACTTCGATCGCAGGTTAAACGTTGTCCTCGGGCGAATAACAGGATGGTTATGTAAAAATCTGGCATTACGGCCCGTTACCTAGGTTACTGACTCTGCTGTGTGATAGATAAGTGTGCTGGATAGGAATTAGTAAACATTGGTGTTTTAGGGACACAAGAAAATGTGGATTTGAACATTCACAACTTTAACCTATCGAGTGATTATTGGGATCATTATTACACTATGGTCGTTAATGAAAAAAATACCTACATATGTAGTTCCAGAATTTGGTTTCATTGGAACATAAAAAACCTCTTTGAAATATTATCTGAATGTGTCTATTATTTCTATATGTAAAAAATTATCATTAAAATCCTAAAAAAAATTATTATTAAAATTTTATAAAGTTCTTAGTTAAACGATATAACATTACACCCTTCCAGCGAAATTAATTACATATTAATAATAGACACAAGTTTTTAGTTAAACGTTATCACACCCGTCCCGCAAAATATTACTTACATCCGTCGATATATTTCTTATTGTCAATATAATACTTCTAATCATGTTATGATATAAAATATATATTCAACTTAAGCATGGTATCCGCCGCGCCAGAGATACAAAACTAATGAACCGGTCACACATCAAATATTCATAAATAAGTTTTTAAACATTCTGTGGAAATCTCTGATAAAAGACATAAGGTGAAAAAAAACTTATAAAACGATACTGAAACAATTATTTTAATTTAATTTGCCTAATAGCCATTTCGAAATTCACTCAAAGCAATCAGGGGCTCAATCATTCATTTATGTTAATTGATTATTGCCCTAAAGGCAAAATTGCCAACTAGTTATGTTATGGTGACAAAAATAATAAAAACGATCATAGTTAACAATACCAATAAAAAAAGGTGGATTGGTGCAGCAATATATTATATATCGTTAAAGTCGAATTAAACAGGTATCTGAATAATTCCCTTGAATTGACTTGATTGATATGCATCAAAACGGCATCATATTTCAACTATAATCAAAATACACCTGTTTTGGCTGCCCACAGGACAAAAGTTGACAGTTAAATTTATTGAAATTATTATTTAATTGAATAAATTTGATACTTTTTTTTTTTAAATCTACATAATTAAGGTTAAGCGTTGTTACGAGTGAACATGCATTCTTGCGCACTTTCTCTAATGAATTATGACAGGGAAATGCACAGAATGCTTGAGGCTTTTCAAAATAAGATTATAATTGTCCAGAAGTCCCTTTTAGGTACGGAAGAATGTCGTGATGTTATTATTACACTTTCTTGTAAAATTGCCATTATTTGCTACCTTTTTGTGGTTCTATAATTTCGAGGACACCCAAGTTTCAATAGATTACTTCCGATCACGAAAGCGTGATCGTAGCCCATAATTTATTATATGAAATATAAAATGTATCTATTTGCTAAATTTTATTACTTCCAACAATTGGGACCTCCTGGGTCTAGCCTTCACCGTTGGATATGTCAATTTGTCAGTTATCAACCCTTATTTGGGCCAAATAAGACGTCACCTTGTGTGGCCAAATACCTCCTGCAATCACACCTTCCTGTATCACGCAGAGCGCCGGACATAAGTTTTGACACCATTAGAGATACAGTAAAGATAAAAATAATCAAGGCTTGACCACAGTAAATGACAGAAAAAGATTTTCAAAGATATATAGACATTCGTAAAGGATTTTGGCTTTTATTTCAATGCAGTTAGAGCAGCTTCGATGAGATAATTTTTGAGTATTCTATTTGCAACAAAATCAATTTCTCATCCCAACCCTAAACATCCCTTCGTACTATCTGATCTACTTACTTGTGCTTATTTTTTGTACTGTATTGTCTCACATGAAGAATAATGGTGTTTGACTTTTTGTTTTAAATCCCAGGATTTTAACGAAAGTGCAAATAAATTTTGCGAGAAACGGCTTTCACGGTGGGTATTGAGGATCTTATCTTGACAGGTCGGTGGTCAGTGAGATTAGAAGTGTTACTGAACATGTTTTCGATGTTATGAGATTAAAATACCTGAGAGCTTATATCGGCACTCTTCTCTATCTAAAATCGCTGAGTGCAGAGACTTCTTTGTGTGTTAAGGTAGTTCCTCATTATTTCCTTTCGATTTCAACCGCGATTAAAAAGTTCCGATATCATTAACGAAATCGAAACCTACGATGCGTTATGTGGCTGAATGTCCTGCATACAATGAATGCGCACAAAAGCGTCCAGACCGCGCAGTAAAAGCGTTCCTATAAAAAGTAAAATCAGAGTAAAGGAAGTGCACGGCGGCGGGCGGAAATGCAAACTGGTATTGTGCGATCTTGCACGTGTTCCGGCGTGTTTTGTGCACGCCCCCGCCTGCACTCATGCAAAAGCTCCCGTGAAAGCCTGACCCAATGAAATCGCACCTATTTTCAGAATCACACAATCGTAAGACTTTTTTTAAATCTGCATTCTAAAAGCTAAGGGGCACTTATACTCGTATATTTAAATAGCTCTCTTTCAGAGATTTATTAATTTTCCATCACTGATATCATATATGCCTGTACTAATTTAGCATCGATATTTTGTAATAAACATATATTAGATGCATACATATACTAGATTTCAAAAGTTGACCCTCAAGACCGTCCACTTCGTCATTTTGGACCACAAAGATACCTCAGAATAATAGCATCTACCTACAAGACGATATATCATGGGACATCTTCTATTACATTTTTTCATACACCTACATGTACAGAACTTTTTCTGCGTATAGAGGTTCAATAAAAGAAATAAAATACGAAATTTTACCAGAAAAAATCTGTCGGTTGCACAGCAGGGTAAGTTTGTGGCTTTGTCGCGCCCACAACTTGACAAAAGGCAAATAAGAGAACAGTACCGTGGCAGTGCGTTGAAAAAATATCATCTAAATACCGTCCTATTGAAGTTTAAAAGCCGTAGAGAACGCGTATTGTTCGCGGGTCGAATGCGGTGGCGAAATTAGAATCGTATTATTTTGCGATACGAGGTGTAGGCCGAGGTATATCGCAAGCCCACGGAGTCCGTTAAAATCGATAAACATTCTTGGACACAGCTATATATCGTCTTTTACTACTTTTGGTCATCGATAATTTTATTTATGTCACTGGGACCCAGGATATCAAATGACCGCGGCGTCGGCGAATCAAAGTCCATAAATCCATTATCGTTTGGTGCACTTACTTCCCGGGTACTTGTTTGCAGAGTACTAACGCAAACATCATACTGGATACATTCGGTGCAAAAACTATAAGCTTCTCATAAACAGTGAGTTGTTTACTCCATGGCGGCGGCAGTTATGTTTTTTTTGTGTAACTTTTTCGTTCACCACGTCTCAGGACCCGTGGCCGAATGTAATTCGACCTGATCGTATCTGAACGCTTTTTGTCCTTGTGGTCAGAGACAGCTGTCCTATAAACGCGGCGTGTTGGACATTGTTTATAATCTAGCGCCCGTATTACGGTGCTCATTCATCAGGCAATCTTTGCGGATTTAATCTTTACGTTACTAATTAAAACTGATGCAGGTGGTTATCAGTGACATGTTATTTCAACATTGAACCGTAGTAGTTTTTTAAGTAGTCGATACTATAACATATTTTATGAATCGAAAACAACTCCGGTGCCCTATGCACGAGCAGAAATAAATAAATAAAAAAAAACCTAAGTATTATTACCATATAGTGGTGGAAGAGGCTGGTTATCCATAACACAGGCTTCGGCTTAGTTTGGATGCAATTTCTCCTACAAACTATATAAGGCTGAACTAATCTATGCTGTCTAAGTCTTAAGTTCTATACTAGTTTGTAAGGAGAAAGAGAATAAATTTATTATTATTATTATAGTACTAGCTCAATCGCCTCAATCACCTCGTCAGTCAAGTGGTATAAAATTTGACTAGATTTGACTAGACCGGAGGTCCAAGGTTTATTTCTCGGGTCGAGCAAGGAATTATAACATTACTTTGCTTAGAAATGATTACCTTTGTCCGGGATTGGTAATGTGCCCGAAAGTAGGTGCCAATGCTCGCCACATATCACGTTGGCTGTTAAAATATACAGGGTGTTACAAAAGTACCCGTAAAGCTGAAAGGAGGTTAAATGGGGCCTTATAAATAGTCCATTCACAATATTTAAGAACCGTAGTAAGGCTGTATAACATACCCCAAAAAAATAAAAAATAAAAATTTTATGAATGAAAAATAGAAAACTACTAAAGTAGACAATTATTAGGTTAGATAACTTCGTAGGCCTTTCTGTTATAATATAATCTGTTCCTGACATCATAGCTTAATAGGGTTGTTGGCTTTGATAATTAATTATATTTTTACGGGGTATTTTGTAACACGTTGTATACAGTGAAGTGAGGGTCTCATTACTAAGACCCAGACTTCACTAAGGGCCAACCTCTACGGGGATAAATGGGGGGCAAATATTTGGGTACCAGCTTTAGAGTGTTTAGATAGCGATCATAGAACCGTATCTCCTTAAGATATCCCAAATAGGTAATTTATTTACAAATCTAGTTTTTTAAACTAGGTAATTCATAAGTAACATGATAAAAATATTGTTTTATTAATGAACCAAGAACCTCTGGTGGATCTTACACCCTTACGTGGACAATAAAATAAAATTCATGGTTGTTAATATCTATACAAGTATGTATTTACTACTATAAGTGGTATATCAGTTACCTGGTTTCCAATGTACAAGCTCTGCTTAGATTGAAATCAAACAACCGTTCGTGAAGAATGTCCCAGGGTATTATATTATTAATTATCCTTACTTTTCATCCTCATACGTGCAAATTCCAAACCATCATAGGTAATCAGAATAAATTTTACATTTAACATGACTATAGGTATATCAAAATCTTACGAGATGACTAAAAAAACACTTAAAACGATAGAAATGGAACACAACTGTAATACATAACGGGGAAACATTTTAATAATTCATCAATCATTTTTGGATAGCATAGATTGTGTTTATTATTCTTTTATTTTTCGTTACACAAAACGATCAGAAATTTAAAGCTCTCCTATAACAAGTTTCATTTCAGAAATACACTTATTTATTATATTACTAGCTGTCCCTCGCGGTTTTACCCGCGTTCCCGTGGGATGTCACATGTATTATACATAAAAACCTTCCTCTTCAATCACTCTATGTATTAAAAAAACCGCATCAAAATCCGTTGCGTAGTTTTAAAGATTTAAGCATACATAGGGATATAGGGACAGAGAAAACGACTTTGTTTTATACTATGTAGTGATATCCATAAAGTAGTTTCATTTAATATTTCTGGAATGCTCGCTAACAATAAAAAGTAATCAAACCTTTTAGAAATCTATTAGCGAAAAAAATCTATACGGTGCTAAGAGTTCTCGCAAAAAAATAACAAGTTATGAATAAAATCTTAATCAGCGGTTTAGAATAAAAGATGGCAAAGCAAATATGTCGATTAAAAACAAACAGGGTGAAAAAGAGGCGTGTTGATTAATATTGTGGGCGCGGTTGGACGCACCCTTGCCATGTGAAATCGTATTTGTAGCGTTGCCTATTGTCAAAATTTACGCAAAAGTCTCGCTTCGTGTATGGTGACCATGCTAAATATTTACCAAGCACTCTAACATTATAATTTCTTTATCAAACTCGGCCTAACTGAATAACTTCGATTGTTTTCCCATTTTTTTTTTTTTTACATCAATACACTCTATAAAAAACAATAACATGAATGTATGTTACGTAAAAATAATTTAAAGACAAATATCTTGAACCGGAGTTCCAGGACTTGATGGAGCCAGTTCAAAGATGTTTGATTGCACCCGTCTAAATCTTCGAGACGAAACTAAACATTAAATGAAAATTTAAGCTTTTATGTAATTAATTCTAGAACTGGACGTTGGTCACCCTACACATCATATAACAGCTTAGAATCGTGTTATTAATATTTATAGCAATAGTTAAACGTTTTCTTTTTTTTTCTTATTTGTTTAAACGCGAGGGAGTACAGGTGCCGCCTTTGATGTACCGCCGTTAGATGTGAAACCGAATCAAAACCTATTACGGTTATATTTTTAAATTAAACGCAAAAATTCGTTTGAAATTTACGATTGCGAGGCCATAAAAGTAAGTAATAAGTTTATTTAGGAACTCAATTATTTAGCCGGAATAAAAAAACATCAATTTTTTGGTTCGTCATTTCATAGAACAGTCCTTAGAATTAAAGTAATAATTAGTCATTAGGGAACGTACCGATACTACGTGACCCGTTTGAGGGGGGGTCTTTAAAATACTACGGTCAGTCACAGGACCGGGGGGGGTGGCTCAGGTTTTTGTCACGTAGTCGATTTTACTGAGAGTAATCTCGTATTTTTTCGACCTATATTCGAATATAGCGCGTAGTGTTTAGCACTTTCAAACTCACAGTTGGTGGCGCTGACCAAAGACTACTATTGTATACCGGAAATAGAACTTTCACTTTTTGCCTGTGAAATGATTAAAAATCATAATTATGAATTACTACGTGAAAACTAAAGGGCCCCCCCTTCTTGGGGGTCTTGGCATATACTACGAGTGGTCACCGAGGGTTGGGAGGGGGCGTAGTATGGGTACGTTCCCTTACTACACGCTGTCTGTCTGTCCCTATGTATGCTTAGGTCTTTAAAACTGCGAAACGGATTTTGATGTATTTTTTAATAGATAGAGTGATTCAAGAAGAAAGCTTTTATGTATAATAGATGCATTATATAATTGAGAAAATGCGAAAATTTTAAAGTGACGCGTTTGTCAGTTCGCGTATTACAGACCTACGGAACGCGGGTGAAACCGCGGGGGTTAGCTAGTTATTTATAAGAACAAAAAAAAATATACAGACCTCAGTACGCCTAAGCAGAGGCTCTATATAAAATGATACACGATTTAACGTCCCCATTGAACTAATTCTAGGTGAGGCCTATGTCCAGCAGTGGACGGAGATAGGCTGATGATGATGATGATGATGATGATGATTGAACTAATTCAGTTAATTTCCACTTTAAGCCCATATCCAAAGCATAAAACAGCGTATTGTATGAAGCTTTCTTATCCTCCCAATTTTATGACGCCAATCAAGCTATTAACCCTATTAGAGATCATTATGTCTATTATTATTGGACCAGGGAACCGTAGGGCCGTGTTTTGAATAGTAATGTAGAGTTAAGTAATCTATAAGATGAATCTTTACGCAGTAAACACCGGATGGACGCCCCACATTTTGATTTTCTCCTGGCTAAGAGTTACGGCATGATTTAACTGAAGTTATTGATGTAAAATCCGTTTTTATCTTATGAATATGCTATATACATTATTATAATTAAATGATCAAAACAATTTTTTTGATATAATTCGAAATAAAAAATATATAATATTATAAATCTATCGCGTTTGTCATTTAGCGTCATTGAATTGTTTTTTTATTTTTTTTATTATTTCTTTTTACATTTTCTACGGACTCTTAGTCCGTACTCTTTGAAGATTCTACGATAAATTATTTTGTGATTAATTGTATGTATTGTGTTTTTATAAATTAACATCCTTCTTCTTTTTCATTGATTTGATTGATTTTGTTTTGTTCACTTAATATTGCTTAAAGCACCCTAATGCAAAAAAGCTACGAAATTATTGGAAATATATCAACCCATCGATCCAATTACAATGGATAACCCTGGAGCTTATTTAAAAGCAATAAGATTTTACAAGTTCTCAAGTTAAGTAAGTATACGAAACAAAAAATAGACTTGACGAGTCGAACTTTTACGATGACGCCTATTGTTGAGTCCAGGGTAATGTATAATTATGCATTGTTTAAATCAGTTAACGTTTAACATCTGCTCTGGGTAATTGTCTTTTTGCGAAATTCTAAGGCTTCATAGGCTGCGACATGTGTTGTGGTATGTAAAATCATGATCACAGCTTTTTGCTCTTATTACAGAATTCAAGTTTTAAAAAACCTTACGAAAAGTGAACATTTGAAATTATTTTAACCTTTAATTAATAATTATACTAAAAGTTAAACTTAAATTATTGTACATAGCAGCAGGTAAAATCAAGTAGAGTACAGAATACAGACTGGTTATAATGAACGCTGGCTGATATCGCATATAACGGAGTACTGCTCGAAGATTTCATTTTGCGATAGTCATCGAAGGCGAGAACTGCAAACCGTCACAATATAATAACCTGAGCTACTTAATTGGAACCCGGTCATTGATTTGTTAATTATGGTCTCGTTAATTTTTATTCGCTCCTTTAGTACTGACTGAACAAAGCGATTACCATTCGTACATCGTGCTGCATAAGCATGCGAATTTCAATCTGATATATATTTATTCTTTGTAATATTGTATCATTTTTTATCAGGTATTATTATTGCAGTCACTAGGCTTCGACTCACAGTCGTAACTTTTGTCTAACGTGAGAATTAATATATAACTTTTTAAAACCAAACGATACCATACAATATTTTATAACGTAAAACGTTAGGACCCTAATTAAGACGTTTGTGACGTATAAAAAGCGATGCCGTCAGGAACTACGACCGAAATATATGAGGACTCCGCCACTAACACAAAGCGGCCAAACTAATAGCGTCCAAACCTAAAATTTATTTGACCCAAAACATATTGGAGGTACGATAAAACAGGGCATTAATAGATGTTGATTGGCCGAAGTGAAAAGCTTTGAATGAGAATGCTCGACCACAGCTCAATCGAATTTGCATTTCGTTTGTAATCGATGCCCCACCGTACACTAATGAGGTGTTAAGGAATTAATCCGTGGGATCTTCGTTAAGATAATCAAGATAGCATCATTATAATCGTGATAGAACGTTTTTCATGGGACATTAACGAGTGACTTCCGATTTTGGATTTTCATTAGAGACCTAACAACGTTTGAGGCGTTTTAATTGCCTCTACGTTTCCCTGCGATGATATATAGCTTCCTATTCGTTAAGATTTTAAACAGCATCCTACAGTAACTAGAAGTTCCAGTAGAGAATGTCAATTGTGGTGAGATATAATTGCTCCATTAGTGACTGAAGACTATAAATCTAATGCTACCAGTGATATAGAATCAATCGTCGGTGATAATAGTCACTGATCATCGCTAACAAGCGGCACGTGATGATTAGGGCAATCACACACAAAGAACGGTGCATCTCGCTCCATAGTTTAGAATATCAAACGCCTGATCAATATGGTTATCTCGACTAATGGGTCCACGATGACTTTCTATAAATTAATAACAACAAGCTTGTAGAGCCTCCGATGATTGGACCAGCTTAATGAAGAAGCACATCTTCATCTTTGTGTCGGTAATAATAAATGTGAGCGTGTTTTTATTGTTTATTTTTTGTCAGACGTAACTTCTGTTATATTTTGAATTGATGGAATATGTTTGGCTTCTGTTGTCTATCATATCTTTTATTATTACATATACTATATCTGTTAGTGCGCACTTGCGCAGCTTCAATTATTGAGTAATAGTGATGATTATTTTTTTTTATATTACTGCCCACAAGCTAGCAGGCGATCTACCTGATGGTAAGTGGTCACCGCCGCCTATGGAGATTTGCAACACTATACTAGGGGCATCGCCAATGCGTTACCGACCCTGAGACGTGAAGTTGTTAAGACCCATGTGCACATAATTGCACCAAACCCGTAAGGGGTTTGGCTCTCTAACCGAAACACTGTAATACATGCACTACTGCTTCACTTATTATTTTTATTACTAACAACTAACAATATCAAAAGGTACATTTATATGGTAATATATTATTTTTCTAACACTATTCCAATTTGCTACCGAGACCATGTAAATCACTATCGTAAAAGGAATTTTTATGCCAATTTATAATGCTTAATGCAGCAAGTTTTTGTTAGAGTTTCCCCATAAATATTTTACAACAGTATGATGGTTTTACTGCTGTTATTGCAGTGTTACTTCCTTCGTCTTTTGCTAGAGGCGTTTTGAATGCAACCGGAAAGAATTTGTTACGCACTGTAAGTGCATTGTAGAATAACGCAATGTCTGACAACTTTCTATTATGATTGCGAGTCCTTTTACTTATATACAAGCTATAATAGTCCTAAAGAGCACTCATTGATTTCTACAATCTTCGACACCTTAATTATTATAAAGACTTAAAATATCATCAAAAAGTATAAATATCAGGTATATACAGGGTATTACAAAACTACCCCTAAAACTGAAAGAAGGTTAAATGGGGCCTTGTAACGAGTCCATTCACAATTTTTAAGAACCATAACGCTGTATAACATATCCCAAAAAAAAATATTTTTATGAATGAAAAATAGAAAAACCATTAAAAAAGACAGTTATTAGGTATAATAAGTACGTAGGTCTTCTGTTAAATAATCTGGTTGCCTGACATGACAGCTTTCTAGGGTTGTGGGCTTTGATAACTAATTATATTTTTACGGGGCATTTTGTAACACGTTGTATAGTTATTATAGAGTACTCAATAACTTTAATATCAATAACTTAAAAAAATAATAGATGAAATAGATATTTTTACATAAAGCATCAGTTAATTCTGAAAAAAGTGGCGATAGATAAGCAATTAAATGAAATATCTACACAGAAATTGGTATAAGATTGAAAATAGTTTCACAGAAATTGTTGACCGTAAATTGTCTCAGAGGCATTCTACAGACGGCGGAATACGATTACCGTTTTTATAAAATGTCCAGTCAGCTGTAGAACGAACAACAGAACAAGTTGCAACTAATTCTCTCTCAAAAAGGCTTGTGCCGCACTGCGCATGCTCAATGCCTCTTCACACATCTGGTAGCATTGTAATGTTTATTTATAATGTTGGTTACACAATGAGCGACACACTCGACGTGCAAATTGTTATCTAGTGAAGGACCTATACCTTTTGTTGACAATGGTTCACGCCTTGAAATATCCGTGTAATTCTTCCCTTTATCTTTTCTTACCATTGTGGCGTGAAGTTGGCCATTTATTCTCAATTATTGTTTCTTCACTGAGGGGAGTAGTTACGAAGGCGTAATGTTTGCTTTGATGCCGCTATGCTTCTTAAATTTTGTAATTATTCCAAAAACTGAATGTCAGTTTTGTTAAGCTGCAATAAGGTACAAAATTCAGTAAAAATCGGTAATGGACATGTGATTTTCTTACAGTTATTCTATGGGGTGTAAATTGTGAATGAATAGGTTTTGTCGCGTGACAAGTGGAGCACTTTTAATAATGGATAATATTAACACAATGTGGGAGACTTTAAAGTTTTTATTGATTCTTTTTTTTAAATAAAATTCACCTACAATTTGGCATTTTCGTGTAAAACAATTACTTTGCTGTGACGGCGGTGATAATTTCTACAGTCACAGCAAATTGTGTCCATGCAAAAAAAGGCTCGCTCCAGTTTAATTATGGAAAAAACCAGAAATACAATCTGCTGCAATTAACATAACACATTAATTGACTTTTCCTTTCACCTTACGTTTAAGCTTTAAGTAAATTTATTTAGAACACGAACGGTATATCAGCTCCTTACCTTATGTCTGAATTATCATTTAGTCCATCTCAATTTTCGTATCTTCTCTCTAGACTTTTACTCTAAAATTCAGCAATTAAAGCATTAAACAACGAATACACACAATATTATACATATGCATTTCATAAAAAATCTATAACAATTTTTACATTTAAACCTATTTCAATTGAATACCAAAAGAGTAGGTTAACCAACGTCTTGAAATATTTATGAAAGAATTTAAATAAAATTCCAGAGAGACTTTTATTTACCTGTTCGACCCATAAACAATTACAAATTGTTATTCCAAGTTAAATAAAGGAAACCAGATTGCTCATACATTTGATTCTACGATCACACTCCTCAAGGCCGCTGCCATCTGCCTTCGTAATGAAAACGATCTGCGGACGCGTGATGAATGGCCGATCTAAAATTTACAATTTTAAATGAGTGTCACAATTGAGGGGTTTAAATTACAAATCCTGGGTGCACGCGGAAAATCGTGGAATATAGTTAGTCTTGAGTTCAATTGAACGGGCAATTGCAAACAATCAATGATTTCTGGCGTATAAATGTTTAATACATTATAGAGAGAATTTTGATTTATAGTCGTGACCACAATGTGGCGAGGGATAGAAAAAGTGTTACACAGAAGTAACAATTTTTCAATGAACGGTTGGTAAATGTCAACCTCGATCGTGTATCGGAATCAATTACATCAATTCGTGATCGTTTCACATTCGTGGTGATTTAGTTTGTTCTCTAATGGATACAGTTCTATAACTCAAAGGACTAAAATAGTATTTAGACTTTTGTTATTTTTAACACATTGATCACCTTGAAAAATACTGGCAACAGACGCCATTTTAATCACAAAAGAAAAAGAAAAAAAAATAACCTATCACAAAAAGATAGAAAATATTGTCATAATGAAATAATAGTTCAGTCATAGTGTAGTTGTTACTCAATCAATCAGTAAACATCGATATTATAAGTAATAATCAAATGTAAAGAGTTGTTATCAGTACAAATTTCTAAGTAACACTTCCTTGGCCGCCGCGATGTCGCTAGCTCGGAGACGCTCGTATCTCCGGTCAATATTGACCGAGCGTGGGTGTGAGTACCGATTTAAACGCAATCAATATCGAATAAGCACCAACTTGACGACCGGAAAGTGCTTATTCTACGCGTGCGATACGATTCGACGACAAATTGAATGAATTGTACTTGCCAACCGCAGTAATTGTATTGTAATGTTTTTCTTACCTACAAACTTGTTCGTAGGCAAGTTACACTATAGTTATTTTTGTCTAATTTTTTTGTGGAATACATTTTTATATAATATTCAGATATGCGTGTGTTCGTAATTCTTCTGCTTTTAAACGGCTGTCGTAAGTAGCTGATGAGATCAATTTATAAAACATGCGTATCACAACTACACATCATATTATGGAAATATAATGAAAACAGGTATTTTGTAAATTTGGATGTCTTGGTTGGGCCCAGTAGGTGGCGCTGTTGTCGAAATCCAAAAACCTAGTGAAACTGCGGGGCCTAAATATAATATTTTCCAAGGTTGCAATCTTCAGAAAACGTAGCTTACAATACTTAAAACCAAAATAATAATATTGAACGAAACCTTGACCTCAAAAATACGACCATGACCTTTTTTATCAAACGGTGTTCTATTGCCGTCACCCTACTTTACATAAAATATTCAAGTTCTTATGATAAGGCACAATTCAATCTAAATCGAGTTAGATAATATTACGGTATTATGTTATTATGTATTTTACAGTTCCAACACAGAAATCATTGTGGAAACCACTTTGAAACTGGAATTTGTGCAATCAGTTACCAAACACGCTACGCAACTCTGCTGCCGTGACATCTGTAATTAAAACAAACATTGTAACTAAGCTTGAAAATTGTCTGCAATAAGCAAACGCATCAAATAAATACAACAAACATCTCCGACAAAGTAAGAAGGAATTAAAATGACAGCGACGAAAGATGCCTCCCCGCTGGCGAATAAAGATAATGAGATAATATCTTGCGTTCCTAATGTTTGCGCACATTGAAAATCAACAAAGCCAATTATTTACTTTTGATTCAAACAGAACCGTATTGGAGGTACTTGTGTTTACAGAACGTGTTTACCACATGGACTAGTCTCTGAAACGGATGGCAGTCAACAAAGGCTTTTAGAATAAGGAGTCACTCGACAAGAAAATTTATAAATAGCCACAGGACATTGAATCGCTAAGGTTAAACGGTTTCGTTTCGTAACAGATACTATTAACAGACGCAGTTAAAGTATTTCCTATTTGAAATTACACCTGATTATCTACCATGAATAGAAAAGGTTAAGGCTTAAATTTCAGTAAAAAGATCGGGATAGATACACCATTTCTAATTGGAATACAGCAATAGCAGTACCTAGAGTCTTGAATTAATCTCAATTTGTAAGCCGCGTCTTGTCACGGTGCTTGTATAATGAAATGGAGCAAGTCTGTATCATTCATTAGAGTCGGACACTTCTATACAGTTAATTGTTTGAACTTGCCCGGGCTGCCGTTTAACATCGTCTCGGCTAATCAAGGCACGGTTAACAACATCCGCTCCATAAGTGGCTGGTCGATGACTCGACGCATCGTTCGATGATGCAATTGTCTCGAGATCAAAACTATTATGCAGAGAATTGCGTCTTCAATTGTTACAACTTCCGATTGGGTGTCAAGGATGGCAGTGCTAATGTCAATGGAATTGAACTTGTTTGAATTGAGTCCGTTATTCATTTGACTAGGTATTTGTCGGTTCGAGGAATTCATCAGTGTGAGATGCCTATATATGCTTATTATTTGGTACAGACTCCTATGGACATTTGCAACACCTGGGGCATCGCCTATACGTTTTCGTCCCTGAGACGTGAAGTTGTTAAGTCTTATGTGCCTGTAATTTCATCGGTCCCCTTACCTTTCTAACTGACAAACAGTAATAGAATAGAAATATTGTTTATTCATGCAGGCCTTCACAGACTCTTATAAATCGTCTTTACATATATTTTTTTTAATATTGCACACAATGATATCAAAACATAATAATTTTACAATAAAATAATTAAATGGGTAGCTAGTCTGGCGAGCAATTCATTGCCAAAATAAAAGTGCACTACTGGTTTAGGGTGGAAATGAGTAAAGTGGTAGCACTTCCCTGGACGAACTCTGCACTAAGAGCTCTACTAGTATAATAATGTAATTTTAATTAGTTTTTTTAGTCAAAATATATTATTATATATTGTATCCGTGTATCCATAAGTTGAGAAAATGGCCCTTATTTTATAATCGGCCAAACATATACATACATATAATATACATATATTCAAGCTCCAGATTGCCACTATACAATATGTGAACTTTGTAAACACTACATATACGCCAAGTTATCATCACAATTTCATACTTTGAATTATGTTTTTGCAAACTAATGACGAGCGTCAGTAATTTATTACAAGGAAAAGAGTTCAACGATTAAAACTATAGAGTTAAATTTTACAGTAGAATACTTACAGCTCCGTTCATTCATACATACGTGCACGCACTGTTAACTAGTGATGTAGAATGTGAGCGATATCGTCCCGTATCGATTCGATTAATGTTCGATTAAATTAAGAGCCATGTACAATTTTAGTAGCACTAGTTAAACTGATACCCTAAATTATAAGAGCCGCTGGTGTTGATTTGCTATCATATCCCTTACAATATTATCTTGCTTTTATCAAATACCTACAGCCACTATAGGTGGCTTTTTTCTCTTTCTTTCTCTCTTTCAAATGCAAATATTTTTATTCAAATAGGCCTTTACAAGCACTTATCTGACACTTGTCAGACTCTAATTTCAAGTTCAAGTTTCAAACTCGCGACCCGTTCAGTTTTTTATATTTATCAATTTCCCATACTCAATTCATTTCTCAATCAGTATCTACTTCGAAATCTAGCTATTAATTATGATAACATTGACTTCAAGTAGAGACATTTCACCAAAACTATCGATAGATTGGTCGATAAAAGGTCTATCATACCGCAGCTCTAATCGAGAGACAGGTCCGGCAGTTCGGCGCAGGCGCATCAATTAAACCGCCCGCCATTACAATTCATTCACGATTATTGTAGTTGGTCGCTGCGCCTGCGTCGCGCGTCGCGCGTCGTGTTGCCACTGACATTGACGGGACACACGCAAACTGATACGACCTGTTTTTTGCCATCCCCAAAATTCGGGAGGCATTGCATACTTTGATGACTCATCATTTTTAATATTTACTTCTTTGACTCAGCTTTCGCGGAACAATAAAAAAACATTGAAATGTATCCAGATTTATTAGGAATACTTTACACAAATTGCTAGATTAAATAAATATTAATAACTTAACCTAGCCAATGAACCTAAGCAAAACAGAGATTGAAATTGATCATTACTGTATTGTAAAAAACATTTTGTTCATGTTACTTACATATAACAAATAAAACAGTCTCGAATGAATTATCCATAAGTTTAATTCAAACATCATAACTGGCGACGAATCGGTGAAATATTGTCGAAGTTTATTCCAAATATCACATTCACCACTGCATTTAAATTTTTTAACTAACTCTTTTACCAAATTTTAAGCTATGAAATTATTTTCATGAAATACATTAATTATGAGATAGTATTGATTATACAAATATACGCAATAAACATGACCCAATAATACATTGTTTGACGGTATCATGAATGAACTCACCAGTAAAAATATTCAAATTTTGACAAAACTTACAATAATATATCCAAAACCTAATTTGTTATGTCTAGATATTGAAACAGTTATATATTAAGATTAACGACAATGGTTATCCTTAAATAGGTGAACGAATTAACTAAAAAAACTGTGACAGGAAAACGCCATTCAGAGGTATTGCAAACTCTTGGTCGCGGATTGTAAAACAGTATATCCTTGAGCTCAACTCAGAGATGTTTATGATATTTCCCGTAATTACTGTTACAGTACACCCATTTTAATTGTGCCAACTATGGTTAATTACACCTCATATATTACACCCTCCATCCGTGATATTTAACTTAATTTGCGCAATGATATTTGTTGCTTTTTCCATCGAAGTTTAATGCATTCTTACAAATTATACTCAAACCCGCTCAATGAACTTTCATAATAAAATAAATAGTTTTTTCACGTACTTTAGGCATTAACATCGCTTAAGTCATATAAGGAACTTGGCCAAACCTGAAACTTGCATAGGTTATTGTCAAAATCACTTAATTTTAGTACTGCGATGATTTATGAAGAAAAAAGAAGCAGTATTTTCAATTACCAATAATTATCCCCTTAAACGAAAGGCAATACGGTCCAAATTAAAATTTCGATGGTAGGAGCTTGTTAAAAACTCATATTTTGAGCTAAGTATAGGCTTCCGCGTTGAAGGCTTCAAGAAAAGGCATATTATTTCAAAATACTTAATTTTTAATTTTTTCAGATATAAAGAACTTCACTTTTGTTCGAAGCCTAAATTATTATCAAGGTATAATAACCGCCATTGTTATTACTTCCATATGAAAATGCGATTTAAAAGAGAACGTATCTTCCGTTTTATTTTTCTAAATTACTGTATGGCTTGGCCATCACTAGTGAATAAGTGATTTGAAAGTATAATTGGTTCAATTAATTTTAATTCGAATCAATTAAACACCCTTCTTATACTTTTGATTAAGACGGCATTAAAACGAAAACATGTTGGTAGGTACGATCGAATTTAAAATATCAAAGAATTTGTTGTTATTTTGTTAATTCTTACTAAGAATAAAACGGCAGAATCTAACAGTGGATTATTATCTTTAATAAATGTATTGATGTGGAGTTTTTGGTCCAACTGCCCTGTTATTTTGTTGCTAAGTTTTATATTTAAGTTTTTTCCGACAAATATCTTGATAATTTTATCTCTCAAGTCACACTTTTTGATGATACGTCTATTGATTATAAAACAATAAATTTTTCCTTAAGTACCTTTTGTTGAAAGCTTAATAACACTAATTCTCCTATATTACCCTGCTGACCTATTTATCATCGAGTATCTGCACACTATATCTTGATGAAATAACTGTTTACTTTTTTATACTTCCAACGTTAAAAGACACCGAAGTCTTGCGATAAAATTACCTGCTTTTATGAAGATTCCAAAAAGAAACAACATAAGAGTTTTGTCAGAAGACAGTTACAATTTTGGCCGTTATAATTGTATAGAATTTCATTGTGCTCTGTTAGAATTAAGAAATGAGACAGAAGAAGATATAGACCCGTCTTCTGAAACAAAAAAAATAAAATACGTGTAAAAAAATGTATAGCGCAATTTGATTGCTCTTCATGAATACATACTACTACCAAAAGTTACTACATGAGTTACTTTAGTTAGTTAAGCAGGATGATATAATAGGGATGTTGACTGACAGCTGACAGATGTCAAATTAGCAACTTTTTATTAAATGTCAAAACGAACGAATGCATGGAGTTTTGTGTGAAATAGCAAGTTGTGACGTCAAAATTGTACAGCATCTAAAGATCTTCTCTTTATGTGTAGATCAATACTTAAAATAATATAAATTTTATAATTTTGGTCACATTTGATGTATCCGTGTATTTTTGGATGTTCAATACACTGACTAGCGTTTGATCATTTATCTTGAATACAAGATAGTTCTCTATTATATATGATGGGTACCCACCATCCTGTGGTTTTATCCGCTTTCCCTAGGTATTTAATATCTCGCATGATACTGACAAATCCTATGTCAATCGGGAATAGTATGGCTGTCTGTCAATGTTCTATTTTTAAGTTGAATAATTATTTTCAGAGATTAACAAACATACTTTACTTCTTTTTAATATTAGTGTAGACAGGCGTATTTAACCAGTAAAATATTGATTATTACCTACATTTGTACAACTAGACGACTCCATAGATTTCTTTTCTTAGTCCCGCGTACCTGCCTCGACCTCCACACGAAGCGCTGAGAAAATCTTCCAAAACATAATCTATAATCCATCGCCAACACGTGCAGAGCCGCTATTATTGATTCTGCCGTTTTTTCTATAAAATTGCATGCCCGTCCCGTCTTGACATTGAAAAAATATACACTGGGGTGTCGTGTGAATGGGCCTTATTATGAGCTTGCGCAATGACATTTGGTTTTTGTGAAGTTCCATGTCGCGTGGCGTCCTCGAAGGAATGTGAAGGCTTTGTAAATTATACTACCTTTACGTCTAGATATTCAGATAAAGTTTCTTAATTCGACGGCAAAACATTAACTTCATTATTTCACATTTAAACTTCTCTCAATATTTATTAGCTTGCAAAATTTATAAAAATGGCGGCTGTTCAATTTATACCTACTTACAGTGGTTTTAATAAATTAAAATAGGGCAATCCTTCTTTCTAAAGAGTTGTTCGAACTCCAGTATCGAGAAATAAACGTTAGAAACTAAACAAGCTAATGTTTGTACGGATGTCAACAGACTTTCAACCCTTACAATATGAAGGCCCGGAAATCGAGTTTAAAGTTAAATGTGATGGCATGTGACCCTTTCATTGGAAAACAAACATTCAGCTTATGTAAATGTCAGTGGCATTTCACTTTCGATACACGCATCGATGACAATCAATGCCAGGGTTCAAACTTCGTCTCGTCATAACATTGTAATTAATCTGCTATGCTACATTACTATGTATTTTTTTAATTCCACATGCCGACAAACAAGCACATGGTCCACCTGATGGTTAGTGGTCACCGCCGCTTATGGACACTTGCAACACCAAAGCATCGCCAATACGTTGTCGACCCTGAAACGTGAAGTTCTTTGTAATAATTTCACCGCCTTACCTTTCTAACCGAAATTACAGTGCACTACTGCTTCACGGCAGAGGAGGGTAGTACTTCCCCGGCCGAACTCTGCATTGAGAGCTCTAATATACTAGAACTCTCTATTTCTAAGCTACCATTGTAAGTTGGTTAATTTATTTTTAAATAATATAAAAGGTAGTAGTCAGTTGTGGCGTCAAAAATTTTTCAATCAGATAAAACAAAATGCGAACCATTTTTCACGAACAAGAAACAAAGATGTCGTTTTAATTTGTATCAATATCTAAAGTGATTGTAAATGGCTATTTATAAACTTGATAATAGGAACTTATACTTAAAAAACATCTTAATATGACACAATACCCACGGGATGGGGACAATGTGAGATAAGATAGAGCGATCAACCCTGTAGGAACAAGATTCGTTCGACGCTTATTATTCTATTATAGATTACCGATCACGACCACGGCTGAGATAACAGCCTTCGAAGAGACGAGAGACTAAAACACCGCCTATGTCAAAATATTTATCATATCACTGAATTTATTAAAGTTACAACGTTTTAAAACGTGGGAAATATATGGAAAATATTACTTGTTATATTCTGTTTATTTTTGAATAGGTTACTATTATATTACGTAAACTGCTCCATTACTGATGATTAATTAATTTATTATAATCCATCATCACTTCTTAGTGGATCCATATTCTCACAAAGGTTCAAATATCACACTTAAATAGCTTGTTTCTATGAATATCATTAATACTTTTGACGATTTAGTTATATAAACACCTAGAGTTCTCAGCCCAGTAAAACAAAATATTTCTTCTAAGTAGAACTGGGGACAAAAAGTCGATAAATCGAAAATACACTTTTACCACTTTGCGTAACTCTTAAAAATGGTGTTTAAAAAAATTAATAATAAAAAGGAACTCACACGACTCATCGGACAGTAATAGTGATCCAGCAAGCCGACCTACAAGATTGATGGCATAATAAAATCAACTTTTTATAACTTTCATTATTACTTTATAATCTCAAATTTGACTTTTATCTTTTAGAAAGCTTGTATAATAGATAAAGTATCTGGAGAGACACGATCGTGTTGATTAGTCGGACAATAACTACGGCTCGAAACGACTAATTAAGACGTATAAAATACATGGAAATTATTTTTTAATAAACCTTAAATAGGCTTTTAAAGAGTAAACGTTCTATTTTAGTCACCACTAAGTGCTAATTTCTATAGCTTTTAATGTATACTTTAGTTTTACTGCTAACAATATGTAATTCAACTTTGATTATAAAATTTCACTTCTTTAAGTGAATATGGAAATTAAATTGTTATAGAAAACAGAATGAGTTTTAGAGACTACGATCTAAAGAATAATAAATATTAATTTTTTTATATTAAAGTTATTAAGAGACAATATTTTTACTGTAAATTATATATAACTTTAGACGTTTGAATAGAATTAAACTTTTATAGGCATCTAACAAAAGCTGATGACTTAAAATTTGTCTTCAGTCACTTATTTCTGCATCCATATGTTTATATTTTATTTATTTTTTAATGTATATTTTTTTAATATTTATAGTGTAATAATATGTTTTAATAAAAATGCCGACTTGCGAAAAGAACGAAAGAACATCTCTATTTTCTTTCTGTAAACGACTTCTATGTATCTGATTCCTTCAGTATGTTTATACCAGAATAATGGGACATAAATAAAAGCGCACCATAGTGAAGCAAGAACACTTAAAGTAAAAATTGTTTTTAAAGTACGGATCAAGATTTAAAAGTTGTGAAGCATCCGCCTCGCACCGATAAATGCTCGAGATGAATGGTGCGATGCGTGAGAGCACTATCTGATGCGAACCCGGCAGCACTCCTAGGTGTCTTGCAGCTTTTTGCTGAACAACTTAACAGCGATGTCATCGTGTAAGCCACATGCGTGCTTACATACCTATTCATCATTTTTATGACGTAATATGATTGCATTCAGTACAAAATAGTAGGATCGCTTCACAATATGGTAGAGGAGTTCACTTTATGTTTCTTAATGTTTTTTTATGCTTATAGGTGTGTCAAAGTTAAACTGTCTTTATTGCAACGTTTTTGTTTTATCCTTTGTGTAGTTATTCTTTTTTTTATAAGAAAATGATTATTTTGTTTTGAAACTTTTTCTTCAGTACTATGAGGTGACTAGACATAACTCACATAAATATGTTCCGGTCACACGTATTCATAGAAAAACCATTTTTAAAAAAGTATATTACGATATGATAAATTTGACCACTACATAGGTATAATAGAAATTTTAAATTGGAAGACATCAAATACGATCGTCTAGAATATAGAAAAAAAATAACAATAAGAGAGAGAATGAGTATGCCTTTGGTGGGAATCGAAACCCTGACCTTTGGCGTGGCAGTCAGAATATCTAACCAAGGCACTTGCCATGGCTGGTCTGTCAATATATAATAATAGCTGTCCCCGCGGTTTTACCCGCGTTCCCGTGGGATATCACAAGTATTATACATAAAAACCTTCCATTTCAATCACTCTATCAAAAAAATACGAAATCAAAATCCGTTGCGTAGTTTTAATGATTTAAGCATACATAGGGATATAGGGACAGAGAATGCGACTTAGTTTTATACTATGTAGTGATTTTGAGGGGTGGGAGAATTTTTAGTCACCATAGTCACTTCTATCAGTTACTACTCCTATAACCAAGTCATATAACAGAGCAATGTCATTCAAGATTTCCCGAGCGAAGCATCTCCCATACTACTGTACTTCCATTTTTTATATCAATAAGAATTTGTTCCTGGTCGACGAGTGATGGAATCCAGCAACATCTCTTGTTACATACCACACCATAATAAAATGTAAATAGTTTCGATTACTGATTTAAAATCTTAAAAACAATTACATATAACGCTGTATTACAGCATTTTTAAACTGAAACCGGCCTGTATTTACAAATTGCCATTCGTACGGCTGCCTCTGACAATGTAAAAACAATACAATAATCAATCATAACGGTAATCTTTATATTAAGTTGCTCGATCTGTAATTCCAAAATTCATGAATGTAAATATTGAATTGTAAATGCCTTTTACAGTGCCGCTTCCGCTCTTGGGAAAAAATTAACACATAAAATGTAATTGCTGATGTTATTACATGTTGCAATTATAATTTACAATTACATTACGCCTTGTAAGACATGATAACTTCAATGGTATTGCTATAAAATACTAATAGTTTAATGTTTTTTTTTAAAACCACTTGGGCTGACACACAAGCAGCCGGTCCACCTGATGGTAAATGGTCACCGCCGCCTATACACGTTTGCAACACTAGGGGCATCGCCAATGCGTTGTCGACCCTGAGACGTGAAGTTTTTAAGCCTCATGTGCCTGTAATTTCACCGGCCCCCTTACCTTTCTAACCGAAACACAGTAATACAAGGTCACTACTGCTTCACGGCGGAAATAGGTAAGGTGGTAGTACTCGCCTGGACGAACTCTAACAAAATCTGTATTTATTATGAAGGTAAACTAACATTTAACCAATCAGTTATCTTAAAGCTGTATTTTTTTATATAACATCTCAGATGCTTCATTGAAAACTTCAGAGCGAAAAAGTTTGTATGACTACATTGTACAGCCTAATCCAGTTACTCACATTTCAATACAAAACAGCACATCATAATGAAGGTCCGTATCAACTTACCTACCATCTTTTGACCTCACTCTCAGCTTTTACTTTCAAATGTGCAAACATAAAGCATGTAATATAGGATCACTAACGCTAAATTTAACCATTGGACACAACTGGAGACGTGTCGGCGGCTTTTGCATGGACACGAGTCTGATACTTCGGAGAAACGATACCCCATTGTTATGCCTGTTACGAAGTGTACTGTTACACTTCTCCATGCTACATTATCAATGTTTCCTTTGTAACACTTTTTTTTACTCTCAAGTGCAATTACTTCTTCACTAAAACAATCTTACTGACAGGCCAGTTGGCTTGGTGGTTAGGAACTCTGACTGCCAAGCCAAAGGTCGCGGGTTCGATTCCCACCCAGGACAAACATTTGTGTGCATGAACATACCTGTTTGTTCCGTGTCTGGGTGTAAATATGTATATAAGTATGCATTTAGAAAAAAGTTGTATATGTAGTATGTCAGCTATCTGGTTTCCATAGTACAAGCTCTGCTTAGTTTGGGATCAGATGGCCGTGTGTAAAAGAATATCACAGGATATTTATTTACTAAAAATGCGAAAATTTGGATGGATTAATGTTTCTTAGTCAATCAGGATAGAACGACTGAACAGATCTTAATGAAATTTGGCGCAGGGATAGGTTATAGTTTGGAATAGCGTATAGGCTTTCTACCCCGGAAATATGTAACATCTCTCGGGAACTCGGGTGACATCGTGGGAGACAGCTTGCTTAATACTAGCTTTGTACCTACCTCAAAGAAATTTGTAGGAAATTTAGTAATGTAAGGATTGAATGTTGAATAAATCATTCTTCTTATAAACCTCTGTGGTTTTTTGTGAATGATTTTATGTTTTATTTTACATGTAGTTATGTTTATTCAATAATAAATAAAAAAATCATAAATATTTCTTCGTAAATATGCTGAATTCTATCATTATGTCTTACTTTTTATCCCGGGAAAATTTTAAATCCCTCGGGAAAGTGAGTGAAACCGCGGAACAGCTAGTGTTTTATATTTGACTAGCTGTCCCCCGCGGTTTTACCCGCGTTCCCGTGGGATGTCACATGTATTATACATAAAAACGTTCCTCTTCAATCACTCTATCTATTAAAAAAACCGCATCAAAATCCGTTTCGTAGTAAAGATTTAAGCATACATACGGACATAGGGACAGAGAAAGCGACTTTGTTTTATACTATGTAGTGATAACATTAATCACACTTGTTGATTTACCTTAAGTCATTTGCACTCAAGATGCCAGAAGGCGAATCGTTCAAGCGTTCTCCATCATGTTAGAAGCTAGTCGTTTTAAAACAATTATTAAGTAAAACCGCGATTAAATGCAGTAACTACCAGCTGGTGTAGAACATTGCTTCTCTTTTTAGCGTCAGTTCAATGTTCAGTACACCGCAATGAACATTCCTTTAAGTCCAGCTTTTATTTCCACATAAAAGAAAGTAAAACTTCGCTAATAAGTGCCTTGTTGTTAGGCAGATAACAGAATATACCAAACAGAAAATTCTTGATCAAATAAAATTATCGATTATGGACAAAATTTGTTTATTCGATCAATAAAAAAGAAAGATTTAAATAATGACATTATAATAAATTTAATACGTACTTTGTAAAGGCAACCAGCAGCAGATCGGACCACCACGTAGAAAATAAGACATCAGGCAAATTGAAACGGTTCAAAACGAATGAAAGCTCGCGAAGGCATTAGAATTGACCGTTTGCGAGCGTTTCAAATAAATAATTCCGAATACGGCCGCGTCTTCCAATATTGCAAACATTTGAAGGTACCTTGATATACAGGACGATGTAGTTTATGTAAGACCAATATATTTATTATATATATTTTTTATTAAATGGCTATGTGTGAATATTTCATGTCCCTGAAAATATATATTAATATTTATCTGATTGTTAATTATGTAATGATCATTCTCATTATTTTGAAAGTACATCGAAAGTAACATATAAATCATGTTTATAATTTTCGGTAACACAGCATCTCACTAACACTGTAAGCCTTTAAATACATATTAACGTATATCTGCACAAACATTTAACCAAATCCCATATATTTTCCCCAATTTACAAATCTACATGTAACCGATACTATCAGAGCCTTAAAAATACACTCCATAAACAAACTGTCTTAAAAGTTCAATCACAAATCGGCGGGGCCACCCGTTACATCGCATCCCCTGGTGGTCCAATCTTCAAGATGATTAAATTAGGATACAAACAGATATAACATGCGAAATGATATACAATGAACCGAGTCCGATTCCGCATAATGAAGCAATCAAATAGTTCCCATTGTATCTCTGCCAATACCGACGATCAGGACTAACGTTAACTTTTGCGTTTACATCTGTGAACTCGCGAAAACTTCCTCTGCTGTAACCGATGAGTCCTTTCAGTCACTTTAAGTCCATAAAAAACTCAAATTCATATAATAGTAGTAATTAAATTAAAATTACTTACAAATCTGTTTGTAAAAGAAAATATTTAGACTTAAAAGTTAACGTTTAAGTTACGTTTAGCAACACCGAAACGCAGCCCGCCGCGATCACTTTGCATATCGTAATCCTGTGCAGATTCTTATTACGCACAAAAAGTCGTTGCATTTTAAAATCCCTCTCGAAAGCAAACATTTGACGTTTCGAGGGAAATTGAGCGGAAGGCTTTTTGTCCATCTCTTTGGAACGGAATTTGGATTAAAGCACGAGCGTACTTACGCTAAGCTGACATTCGGTAGCACTCTGTAACGAATTGGAAGCAACGTTTCGATTCGATTCTCTCACAGAAGATGATTTAAGTCGTCATGTTTATTGATTTACTCGATCCGTCGGACGATATATATTAATATCGCCGTTCGGTCGTCCGTTCATCGATATTCTGAGACATTGTCAATATGGCGCCTTTGTTCGCACAGAAATTTATAAGTTAGACGCGTCTCCATTGTATAGCGGCGTAAAGGTAACACTACAATACGAGGTATTTTATACCGATCATAACGTTGACGTGTGGTCAAAATGTGTCGAAGCGTTAAAGATTTATATCAACGGCCTTGCTTTTGAGCTAGTGGACATCTCTGGGTATATTTTTAATGTTATTTACCTGGCCTTCGTTCGATCTTTCGTAGTGGCAAATCTTCAGTACAAAATTTCAACACGACCCCAACGATTGGTTCGTTGGGGTCCAGCGTTTGTTTTAAAAAATATATATATTAAGCTAAGATAACAAAATAACTTATTATTAGAATCATATAAGTAACCATTTAACAAAAAAAAATCATATATTTATTATCTTATCGTTATCATAAATATCGTACAAACAAAATAATTATAGCAATAACAACAACTGAAACATTATTTTCTCTCATCATAATTTGCTTAACAATACCACCACCATAAAAATACCTACCTAAATTATTTGCCCAACCATTTTATACAGCATAATCATCACTCAACTGTGCAATAAAATGTAATATGTCTAATCACATGCTCGATATATTCACAAAACGTTTTATGACATTGAGTCTACTCTTATGAGTGAAGATTACAAAGTAAACTTTACGCTACCATTTACTTTTAGGGCTTTTTCGGTCGCTTAGACCCGCCCAGGGCTGACGGCGTCTCTTTACTCATTATTGTCACAAGAACGATACTAATTTTATTTATTATCATGTTTTATGACACGTCAAATTGCGGAATAGTACGTACCTACTGTCCGTTTGTCGGTAGGTGGGCGGTGCGCTTTTGTGAGACCGACGTGTATCAAATCGATTTGGTTTTAGGATTCTCTACTTTCTCATAGTCGAAACAAAAAACCTTTAAGCAATGCATCTTATTCCTAAAGACTTGGAAAACTTTTACTACTAAATATTCATAATGTATAAAGAGAAATATTAAATAAAATCTTGCACTTGACAATAATAGTATTTTAATTAAATTGATAAAATATTTATACTACAAATTGTTTAATTACGATATTAAAAATCGGATGGATTTCATTTTTGGGTATTTCTAAATATTTCGAAAAATTGTATCTTTCATATTATTAATTTGGGTTAAAACGGAATAATCTATCATTTTATGAACTCAAGTCACGGTTACCTTTTCCATAAATACAACGTACCTATATGTACGGAATCATGTCATTATTTTCTCAAAACCAGACTAAGAAAAAGTGATGTCCCCAATGATGCTAATGAACTTTTTTTCACACAATACAATCTTTTGTCACCAAACTCATTTATGAAAAAGAAATTTCTTCACAGATTTAGATTTATTCATAGATAGGATAAATTAGAAAACAAACAAACATTAATAATGATAAATTAATAAATGAAAGCTACAAATTATATACTTTTCCATTTAGGAATAATTATCAAAAAACTTAGGTCGAGTGAAATTATTTTAACTAACCTTAGGTAGGTCTGAGTTTCTAAATATTTAAAAAGTAACAATTATATCAGACTACCTGTTTCCTGCGGTTTTACTCGCTTTCCTGTAAAAATAACATTATCCCGGGTTAATAAGCCATATGTGTTTATCCAGGCTATGAGCTAACTACGTCCAAATTTCATCCAAGTCCAGTAGCTTTTGCGTGAAAGAGTAAACTTAACCTATCCACAAAATTTTTCGCAAATTTTACTATTCGTAAGATTAAAAGGATAGGATAAATCCTGGATATAAATATATCGCACCCTCAGAACGATAGGGGCTTAACTCAAAAAATCACTTTTGGCACACCTCTGATTGGGGTCACTTTCACACTGAGCGGGGAGGGTGGGTCCCGGTTTTAAAGAGGGTGAAGTATCGGTATGCTTATTCTATCATTAAATTTACTATGTTTTACTATTCATCGGATAGAGCGTACTTTTTTTAGTCTCTCTATGATCGTAACTCCTTTTCGCAAAATTTTGAGTTAAGCCCTTATCGTACTGAGGGTGCGATATATTATTACATATATAGCTCTGTTGCTGGCGGCGTCGCAACTATTTCACACCTTGTTCTGGGTCAATAAGTAGATAATACACGTACCCCATTAAAGCCCATATCGGTTTAGGCAGTGACTGGACGACTTGAGCAGCCCTTAGAACATCGGACACACGGATAAGAAGTCTATCAAACAAAGTTTATTGTTTCAGTGGTGCTAAATCCGCTAATTAACGAGATAAATGATTGTCAACTTTATGTGTTATACATATATTAAATGCTAGAATTAATCACACAATCTTAATTTAATAAACTTAGATGAAGAAAGCCAAATCTAAACTAATATTATAAAGATGAAAGATTTGTATGTTAGTATGTTTGTTACTCTTTCACGCAAAAACTACTAAACAGATATGGATGAAACTTGGCACATAGATAGAGCATATCTTGGAATAACATATAGGCTTTACTTTTTATCCCGGGAAAATGTGATATGCCTCAGGAACGCGGGTAAAATCGCGGGGGACAGCTAGTAAGGTATAAAAAAGGTAAAAAGTCTTGTGAGTATTTTTATCAAGGAATGAAAACGTATAGAATAGTAGAAAGATTTTTCTAGAATTTTCAAAAAGGTACTTGCTCACTAAACGTAGAATTATTATGTTATATTTCTAACATCTGCCTAACCCGTGCATGCGTAATCAAAATAAAAATATTATTTTAGTAGATTTATTCGATAGTGGCCGGCAGATGTGTCGGCGCGAGCTCCTCGCTCTCTATTTTTGTTGGTTCTTCATTGTGTTTGGGCAAGGGTCTCAAAGGGTCAATATCCAGTGTAGCTTCCGTTCAATATACGATTCATTTCTTGTTTTGTATGCAAACATCTTAAATATCTGCCGTCAATCACTAAGAAAGGTCCAGAATTAGCAGAAATCTTTTCTTTAAAATATACCAATAAATCCTTTCACATTAATATATGGTCCCATCTAAAGGGTATAGAATTGATTTTATGGTGGTTTGCATATTTATCCCTATCAGTCCGTCATGGATCGGACTTGGTTAAGTCACGTTATAAGAGAGATGCATTTCTACAGAGCTGCTTCAAATAAACTTACTGTCAGATTCTAGTTTTTAATACCCCATCCATTATAAGAAATACTTTGTATGTGTGTAGCGTAAACAAATAGGTGTATGTTTTAGTTAATTTTATCTACAGTTGACGTAGTCCAAAAGTAGGGACATAAAGCGGACGAAATTATTTCTTAACATATATGATATACGTAATATACGTAATACGACTACGTAAATAAAAAAAGTAATATTACTCGTATACCTAAAGCAACAGTTTGTATTAAATGTTTGGAAATTCCCCAACAGACCATGAAATGAAGTTTTCTTAATTTCTATAATTCTAAACTATATTAGCGTCTGGTATACTACAGCTAGAGAAACGGACAGTCAGACGTCGGTCTGTGATCGGATTAACACTATTTACTTCTTGTTTCGCGCGCGCTCACTCCACTTAGTCTTTTTAATGTGTAAATTAATTTAAATCGACCTTTGGAGCATGAAATTCCCAATCCATTACGCGTAGGACAGTTTAATGCGCTCTCGGAGACTCGGGCGCAATAGACACACAGCTTTACCGCGAAATCCGAGTATTCCCAACATACTGGTCACAGGTGGTAAATTCTTGAAATAGAAAAATCGATTTATCCCCCGTTCTCCGCACAATTTGTGAACAATTCTGAGATACTTACAAAATACGCGTCTTTCGAGTGACATTGAAATTGCATTCCTTTTTCTCGCCATTTTAATTACACCTCAGGTATTTTACAATTAGTTGGAACTGATTAAATTAACATTCAAGTTATTCTTTTTTTTTTTCGCGGTACCGTATGAAAAAAGTGAAAATATAAATTGTACTGGTAATGTTTTTGGCTTCAAAATTAAATTTAATTAAAAAATAGATAGAATAAATGAACTAACGGAACGCGATCTTATACACATAAATATTTATATACAGGTGACTACATATTTCCGTTTCATGATAGCCGTAACGAGGAACTTTTTCATTTTAATTCGCTCTTAATTAACGTACGGCGCCTTATCTCGCGTCTAGGTGTTAAGGACTAATTGATAATCGAAATGAACGAACGCCTTTGGATAGAACTAATAGCCGCGCCACTCGTGTGAACGCCGCATAATCAGCAGCCACTTTTCAGTTGTCGGCCAATGACGATAATGCCTTGGCCGGTCACACTTGTGCGTGAGAAGTCGTCTCACTAACGAAACCAGAGATTACCTTACAATCTCATTACCTGCGCGCCTTCATGGTATTTAATACTGGGGATACAGGAATACGTTTTAATTTCCATCTCCGTTCTCGTTAATACGTCGCTCAAATCACTTTGCAATTGAGGCCGTGACTTAACAGTATCCACATTAATTTAAGAAGAAAATAATTGCGAATGATGAATCAAATGTAATTACACTGGACCTTTATTATGTGTCAGATTCATTGAAACGGGTTGTAATAATACGACTTAAATAAAGCCTGGTGCTCGAAGCCATGTTACGACAAATATTACAGTAGATTTTTATTTTATGATGAGTAATAAGTGGGCGGGAGTTGGTAGTAGAAGAAAGCCCTTCACTGAGGCTTTAAATAGAATTGTAAACTATTATCCCCTATGTGATATGACAGTATATGTCTTTATTTCTGGTCAGGCAGGAATGAGAATTGCGATGCGTCTTTAAAATTTTAATGCGAGAAGACGCCAAGCGTCCGACATAAAGAGTCAATTGACAATCTGAGCCTCGCGCCTCGTGGCGACTGAATAAATGCCCACAGCGACAGACGATTAAAAAATATTGCCACTTTAATGTATTAAATATCACAAAAGTACGGTCATATTTTCAAAATAATTACGTCAATAATTGGCACGCAAGCGAGAGTAGGAGTTCGTCTCATTATACCTGTACGGATTTTACCACCAACCGCGACAGATTAATCGTTTTAACTATATCATAAGTTCACATTCGAGTGTAGAACTGCGCTGCGTCAATTACACAGAAAAATTACAGCTGTCTATTATTCATATTGAGGTTCATGAACTATCTCGTGTAAGTGAAATCCATATTGCATGCGTGGGAATGAACTCGACACTACGGCGTCTGTGAATTTATGAATGAATATCATTTGGCCACAAACCTGTTTCATTGACAGTTTTACGACTTATATAACAACAACGTACAATCATAATATTATTATGTAAATCATACGGAATTTCGTTATTGTAATTATCGGTCGCAACAAACACTGGATTCCCGAAGAGGTATATTAATAAATTACAGATTGCTTACGCCATTGTCCACGTGGAATTCGAACTGTACCTACTTGCACCTTCCACCTGCAGGTTAGCCCTTAGTATTCCAGTAATGTGGGATAATTACTTGAATTATGAGATCATAATATATTTTCCCAACCGTTTTTTAGTCTAGTAATACCAACGAGAATTTGCGTAACGTCTTAAGGCCTTCATTAGTTGCCGTGATTTTTATACTTACCTACATCATACACTGATAATCACCGTTCTAACTCAAGTTAAAAATTGCATTAAAACTTTTATAAATGTAAGCTTTTTCTATTTTATTTTTGCACTGGCAACTTCGCACGAAACACTGAATCTCTATGGAACCCATCAACGCTGGCCATTCAATACCACCGATTCAAAGACCAATGTCACAATAGTGTTGAAACATATGAATGATATCTTTGATCAGTTCTTATAACAGATACGTAGGTATTATAACAGCTTTTTGAATAGTTTTAATATCCCAACCGTCAACGAAGAATAGACTTAACTGATATTATCAAAGGCGAGAAAGGAACAGTGCGATATGGAATCACTTGTGGTCACAATATCCAAACATTGATATCAAGATGTTGATCTGTCGATAATTTTAATCGTATTTCAGATAAAAATCATTGCTATTGAGTATTGCTTGTATCAAACGATGTGCATATAATATATTTCTGGTCACTTCAGGCCGCATATATACCAAATCAATGATATATGAACTATAGATTCGTTTTCCGCACTCAGAAATGGGAGCATAAAATACTGGCAATTGACCTAATTCCATATTGTCACGCTTAATCTTAACGTTACTAACTCTCTAACCACAGTTGCATAGTAACGTGGTATTTATTTTCGTTCCCTTTCTTATGGCTTAGAAACTATCTTTATACATGCGCTGTTTTTGCGAGCCGTGATTTTGGTGAATGACCTATATACTTTTTTCGCTTAGGAATCACTTTTTTCTATGAAACCCCTAGAAGTGAAGAAGAAGTGAGAGAATGAGACAGAGCACGGAGGCCGCGACGAAACATCTTCGAGTTAGTGTCATTTTCCTTACAGAATCGAGCCCCAGATATCTCATATCTGGCCTGAAATATCAGGCCTTTAATGTCCAGTATGTAATAATTAATTTTTTTTTGTAGGTACTTACATGCATCTCAGAGCTCTACCGATCGGTAAATGAGTGCTTGTATGGATTGTTGTATTAACGGAGGGGTTCGCTTTTTAACTCATAACACGTTTATTTGCATTCTGACAACGTGCTTTTACTATCGTTGAGTGTCAGCCGGTTGTGGGCACATCAGAGTTTTATTTTAAATTGAAAATAAAAGTAGAAATATTTTCTAACGGTTTTATGTAGGTTCCGATGGATTATTATAACTTTTATAAGTATGTACATTTATAATCTTCCGCCGTTGGTTTTATTCGTGCTAACGTATCTGTCTATTGTTTCTCGAGATAATTAAATATCCTATCTGTGTACCAAAGTACCTCCAAATCCGTGTCTCCATTATCGCGTGATATATTTAAAAATTACCAAGCTTTCACTTTAAAAGACATTAGGTTTTAGGTTCTTTCATAAAATAATAATGTCAACCATTAAAAAAATACTTTCCAGCGGATATGAAATCAAAATAAAATGACCACCGTTTTTTTGTATCAGAATAATCAAACATATTATTTGTCCACCTGGCGGGTGATTTTCATTTAAACTGTCACCCTATTTTCAAACACCAGCACAGTATAGTTATGTGTCCTTAAAATTCCCTCAAATAAGGGGTGTAGCACACCTGTCTCTCACCCTCACTGCCACGCGACATTTACAAGTTGTAAGGTCAACGACTAGGAAAACTAGACCTCTATGTCTCTCAAATAACATTATATTTGCTCATAGTAACAACAATTTGTACCGGTTTCGATGTGTCTTTTTAAACTGGTTAATAATATTAGGGTGCCAATATAACGTGTTCCGAAATCTGTACCTACTGTATAGTAATGTGTATTGTGATGGATATGGTGCAATGGTTGTGCATTGAACTTTGTATAGGGGTGGGATTTTATTATTACTTATTTGTATTCAAAGCATTTTAAGCCCAAGGCCATCAACTTTTAAAAGCTTAAATCCTTTTTAACAAGCAATTTGACTGAATAATTCGATGTTAAGCATCACTACATAGTATAAAACAAAGTCGCTTTCTCTGTCCCTATATCCATATGTATGCTTAAATCTTTAAAATTACGCAACGGATTTTGATGCGGTTTTTTTTAATAGATAGAGTGATTGAAGAGGAAGGTTTTTATGTATAATATATGTGACATCCCACGGGATCGCGGGTAATAAGTTAATCAGATATTTAACAAAGTAAGTGTGTAGTGTAGTAAGGAAAATAAATCTATAAAAATATGATAATTTGCGCTATGATTCAAAGTTTATTACTTGTTTAAAACGTACGTTTACGTGCACGTGCTTTAATCAATTTAAAGAGATACGAATTTTAGAGACTATCCTGATTTATCTGATCTATGTAAGCTCTAACTCGTTCTAATCGATTAATCGACTACCTAAAAACTTATACTAGTATACATAAACATAATATAACTAGTAGTTTATACTCTTATATTCATATATACATTGCTTATACTCATCAATGGGTAGATAAAATAAAATCAATATCTAATTAGATCAATGTGAATATACTATGTTACTATGGAGGAGGGGCTATACCATTGGTGACTGACGTAATTCCCATCACTAATATGAAGAAGTGAGGCGTGAGACTCTTCCATTTAAAGGTAAGGTATTCCGCCAGGCTTCGCACCAGGATCATGCATCATCGGGTAGCTCCAGGGAGAGCCGCCGAATTACGTCAGACTCTTAATGACTAAACCCCCACATGTTCCTTTTGTCGCCGTTGCGCGTTGACGGTACTGCGGGAGCAGGCACGTCGCACGACCGCCTAGGTGATCATGCCTGGGGACCGCGGTCCGACTGTTGAAAGCTTCTATAAATGGTCAAATGCTGTGAAAGCTACAATAACTCGATGTAGGATTGCGTGCGAGTTCACAAATGTTACTACAGTACACTTCCATTGGAGAAAACAATATTTTTACACACTTAAGTACAGACATACATATCTGAGTATATTGTTATAGTGTATTATAGTAGACACATCGATAATTATACGTTTTTGGTATAAACCGATTACCGAGCACTTCTAACAACCCTATTTCTAAATGACGTACAAGCCTGCCCACGTCATAATTCTTTACAATAATGCTTTACGCTTTCATGGTCACAAAAACACGTGTCCACATAAAGAATACCGTTCCATAGTAATAATAATTTGAAAAAAAATAATTATAACAGAGAACCGCAGACGCGACGCGTGGCGTGCGCATGCATCCATTTCACAAAACACAATTACTTACATTACCTGCTGAACACATTCATAGTTACAAAATTCTGCAATTACTACGCAATGTAAGGCGAATAATACTTTACATTTCGATAGAATGATAATTTTGAATGGACCCTAGGGCAGGTGTTACAGGCCCTCTTTTTTAACAAACGAGGGGAGAGGACGAGAGGGTGACTGTATAAAAATTTTGCACTAAAGTATTGTGATTCAAATGGACTTGCCCATAATGGATAAGAAAGAGATAGCGATAGTGTTGCTTATTAGCAAATTCATGACTAAGAGATTCAGAACTGCATGGGTGAGAATTCCAATTAGATTGTATGTAGGTAGTACTTTGCTATATTTTGAGTAATTTTACATTACACTTACCGAAACTTTACCTGACTTTTTGAAATCGGTATAATAACGCTATTATCGTAGACTAACTGTCTCCCGCGGTTTCACCTGCCCTGAGTGATGTTATATTTTCCCAGAATTAAAATGTTGTGCCAGTTTATAAACTATCTAAGCGTCAAGTTTCATTCAAATCCATTCAGAAGTGTTTTGATTTAAAGAGTAACAAACATCACACACAACTTTGGGGGCGTCCATAAATTACGTGAGGCATTTAGGGGGGGGTCAAGCCGAATCTCACCGAATCTCACGTGGAGGAGAGGGGGTCTCGGCATATATCACGTAATTATAATCGTAATTTATATATCGCCAAAATCACCTCGCGTAATTAATGGATGCCTCCTTTCACATTTATAATATTTCTAGAAAGTACGATATTAATCAAATAAATCTGAACAATTTTAATTTGATAGGTATGTGCTATATTTAAAACAGTGTGTTGCAATATAGTCCGTACACACAAAAGTAAAGGCCTTTCTATCCGCTCATTAGCCAAAAAGTATTTACGTACGTGCGTTACCGACAAAGCTTGTAAACAAAAAGCTGTTTATGCATCCGGCGGCGCAATGCGACCGGAACACCTCGGGCGGAGGCTGTATGCACGTTAAGGCGAAGTTATTGGAACTAATAAAAGTAGGTTACGAACGTGGCAATTAGGTCACAATTTATAATCGGATTTTTGTTTCAGCGAAAAAACAAGTGCATTTTATTCATCAGTCGCATAGAAGCTATTTATCTTTTGATACAACTTTATCATTGGTCTTATCTATATTTTAGAACCATTACTGTTTTATACTTTTTTCCAAGCCGCGGTTTCACTTACATTTCCAAGGGATCTAATGATTAAAGCATACATATCCATTCGTAATAATGTACCTTTTGGACGGTGAAAGAATTTTTCAAATAGATGCCGTGTATCCGTCTACCCGCCGCATACATGCAAACTCACAACTATCGCAGTCTCTTTTTATAATATTCTTTACTATCTATAAGGAACCTCTATGCCTCTTACATAACAATACGGTAGCACTGTCCACTCGTTAAAGATAGAATGAAGCCAGTTAATGAAAAAGAAAATATTACGAGTGACAATCAATACCTTAAAACAGCTCCAAAAATAGTTAAAAAAAAACATGTTCTTAAAAATAAACATCACATGTAATACTTTAAGTACTGGGATAGTAAATAAATATGTTTGTCCGTGTGTCCCAGCAATCAGAGTAGATATATTAACTGTAAAATTATCCTGCCGCCGCGAGGCGCACGGGGGACGCTGCGCCCGCGCCGCGCGCCGTCTTCGTCGTGGGTGGAATACTCATGTCAAAGGAATATGATTAATTTGCCTTTTTGCCAAGTTTCTAGTCCCATGTTATCATTAATAACTATGTTCCTAAGTACGTGTAATGTATATATTCTTTCTAGCTGTCCGCTGGTTTCACCCGCGTTAGCCGGATTTGAAGTAGCCTATATCACTCTCAATAAAATAGGCTATGTGTGTCCCGAAATTCAGAAAGATAGGTGCTGTCGTTTAGACGTGAAACATAAAAACTTTCTTATCTATATATATAAAAATGAATCTCTATTTCCCTTGGTCACGGCATCACGCGTGAACGGCTGGACCGAAATCGCTAATTCTTCTTTTGTTGTATTTGTTATTATCAGGAGAAGGTTCTTATGAAAGAAAAAAATAATAAAGTTACATGTATAATTAGAAAATTTAAGAAAACTTAACTACTTTACTAGCGCTTTTGACAATATCAACTTTTTTAATGTAACCTGTTTGACATTATTGTCAGTGGTTTGACAGTTGGCGCGATTGACAGAATGCGCGCTACAAATCATGGGTCGGAATTATATTAATAAAATAATTAATTTATATTTAAGTACACATTTCACAGTCGATTTAATCGGAAGATTTTAATTCAATATTCATAATTAAGACAGGACAACGTCTATCGGGTCTGCTAGTTTATAATATTTGTTAAGGTTTTATGAAAGTTACCGCAATAGTTCTGATGGTCGTGTAAAAGAGCTATGATTTGTTTTAAATCAGATAACCGTACTTGAAGAATAACCTTCAATATTTAATTACTAATGAATGTATTACTTTTGCTGTGTTAAACTATTTAAAATAAGGATTTCCTATGACTAAGAAAATTATAATTTCAAAGTAGTTATAGACATTTCCTACGATACCATCACCACAATTTATATTAAAAGATGTTACTTACTCTCCACGTATCGGGCTACTTGAGTAGCTTATTTTAATGGAACCAATTACGGCGATTCGTTGCGCTACCAACCGTCATCGATCGCTTCTAGTATCAGTCTACTAATTGCCGGCTCCCGTACAGATTTAAATCTCAATCATAAAACATCGAACGATACACAACATGTACAATTTATCACTGGGTTTTAATAATTGTTCTTAATTGAAATGCAAAACCGATTGCATGTTACCTACCGCTTGGTCATACATTGCAGCGCCGAAAGCTAAGGGCGTTTGTTTGCAAAGAGTATTATTCAAAACGTCACATTTACTTATACTGATGTGAGTTTAATGCGGTACATAACTGGATAAAACTGCGTAGTACAGGTGCGTGGTAAGCTTGCACGGTGATCATATGAGATTAAGTTATCAAGTTTCGATTTATAGGATCGATAAATGTCAAGGCGGTGGACAGTTAGGGAATTTGAACGTCCGAGTAACCAGCCGGTTATTACCGAGAAAGTTATTAAAAAGTAACGTTAGCTCATATCATGCGAAATTGTTTTCGATTTATAATAACGACGTCACTTATGTACGATGTGTGCTTTCAGCTGCAAATATAATTTAACAGGCTCGTGCTGAACAGCCGTGTTATATGCTAAGTGTACTAAACATTAAGAATATTTGCTTATACCGTTACTTTATTTGATCGCAATATACTAAACATGTTAATTCCAAGAGTATTATCTGACACAAATGTTGCTGATACTGGTCCACCAAATTGTATTTAATGCCTCCTGCTTAAAAAAAATAAACGAGGTGGAACGTGGATGCAGTAACTTTAATTTTATCAACTTACATCTTATTATTCACTATTGTTGGTGCTTAAGAAACGACTGAAATATAAATCAATTATTCAAAAATGTAATCACCTCATCACAGCTCAGGTTTACAATAATTTCGTTGTTCGACAATCGTGAGAAATCTTTCGATGCAGTGTAGAGCTGCCATCTTATTGTTCCTCCACCAAGATTGATGGCGGAAGCGCCATATCTCGCATCGAACTTGTTTTATTTGTCATTTCCGTTCAAACTTCATAATATATCTGTTACCCTACGTTTCGTCGAATAGATTTAATTCGTTCATCAGATGACTTTTTGCAGATTAATGTGATTATAATTATAAGGTGCGTTAAGTATGGTGGTATCGGTCTCAAAAAAATTTTGATTCGCACAGAATAGTTCACATGACCATCAATCATACCAATACTAGGTTAACTAGGAAATGAATAAATGATGGTGGAAAAAACACATGCAAGTGTCGTGGGTGTTGCGGAGGAGTCGTTATAAACACATTTTGCAGTTCAGCGCGAAAAGTAGGCGGCGCATCGAGACGGGGGCGAAATTCTCATCAGGCAATCAATACTTCGTGCACCCTTAATGAATGTGAGATTGATGACCGTTTCACTTATTAACTATGATTAGCAGCTACCAATGATCTTTTCCAAACATCTATTTATCATTTAAACTTCTGTAAGACAGAGTTTTTCTATGATTATTGTTTTTCATTTTATGATTATTTTGTCATTTATTTAACTAACATTTTAAAATTTGACAATTTTGTGAGTCTGTGTATATGTGGAGAATTATCTACGGAACCACTACAAAAACAATTTTAAATGTAATATAGAACACTAGGGGAACAATAGGGGTACACTACGAGTATTTCCAAGTGAGTATATTTTGTTATCCGGGATACATTACATTCCTCGGGATCTCGGGTAAAACCGCGGGAGATTAGCTAGTTGCTAGACTAATTTTATAGTAAAAAGGTCAGTTGTGCCCAGTTCTCCTACGTTTCATTAATAAGTCAGTCTTTGCGCCTTGTAAGTTACCCCCAAAACAAACGTCAAGCCGTTTTTCCGTTATGATATGAAGACGTAATAAACAAAAACATTCGCATTAATATTAGTAGCATAATAACCTACCTGCGCGAAAAAGAATCTGGTTCGAAACTTTAAAGCCTATTCGGAGTACGTAGAGGCTTTATCTCAATAATTAAAGGCTTATCTTCGAGTCAGAAACGCCGTCAGAAGTTTATCGTACTGCGTCCAGCCTAACGTTATCTTCATTACGAGTCCACGCCGCAACTTTAATTCACTTGTCCATTAATTTTAAAAGCTGCCGTGTGCGTTTCTTAAACCAATAATTATCTTTACGGTAATACGGACTTAAGTTTCCCAGGGTGCAATAAATCATGGGCAAATCAAACGATGTCGAACGTACCGGGATAATCTTCTACGAGGTATGTTGAAATGGCAGATTTAAGACTTCGTTTACTGACCACACACTAATTGCTAGTTTGCGTTACAGTGTAGTTAAGGTACTGTTTGTACTGTTGATCAATTGTTTGCTTAAAGAAAACTGTCAAATTTATTTTAAATTAATTGAACTACCGAATTTAGCTTGTCTACAAACCATAATGGGGGGCCAGTTGGCTTGGCGGTTAGAGACCCTGCCTGCGAAACCGCAGGTTCGATTCTCACCCAGGACAAACATTTGTGTGCATGAACATGTCTGTTTGTTCTGTGTCTGGGTGTAAATATCTGTATAAGTATTTATTTAAAAAGTAGTATATGTAGTATATCAGTTACCTGGTAGCCATACTACAAGCTGTACACTCTGCCTAACTTGGGATCAGGTAACCATGTGTGAAGAAAGTCTTGGGATTTATTTATTTATAATTCATTAGATTAGTTAAGGTTGAACCATCTTAGCTTTTTTACACAACGTATGACGATGGAAATTTCATGAATTTCTTAAATTCGTTTGTTCATTACACATTCTAGAACCGATTTCACCTACACATATACATAACTATAGCAACTTCGTCAAAGAACAATTTCTTCAGCAAAACATTCCAGGGTTTTCTTCATGTTCCAATTTCATCATGCATCTGATATAAGAGGATACACACTGGCTAATGATGATTGGACCGGCTGTCGCCCACGTTACCTTTACATCTTCATAATTTTATAACTCTACATTAGTTACTGGGTTGCTCGTCCCTCCGGCATCACTGGACTAAAAACAGTATTAATTACACGGTGAAGTCGTCCAGCAAAAATAGTTCCATTAATCTGTACTAATAATAACATTGCTCTGAGTAACATCTCTTTAATAATGTGTGCTACTTTACAAACACTTATAAACGCATATTTTTATATATATTTTAGTCCTTAATGCCTAACAAGTAGGGTTGCCATCCGGGCGGGATTCCCCGGATTTGTCTTAGTTTAGAGAGTATCCGGGAGTCCCAATCAATAAGTAGATAAGCAGTCAAAAATTTATTCGTAATTGTGAGCCGCGTCCAATTAATAAAGTAAGATTTAAGTGTAAAAATATTTTTAGCCACGTCCGGAAAAAGAAACAATTTCACCTAAATGTCCGCGGTTTTAAAATTTTTGTCGGGCGATGGCATTTTAGATGATGGCAGCCCTACTAAGAAGTAATCCCAGGTTTCTGATTAGGGGTACATACGTAGTTTTAATCCATGTATACTTTAACCTCCATGTTGCTTTATTATTTGTACTTTATCATCTTCACTACATAGTATAAAACAAAGTCGCTTTCTCTGTCCCTATATCCCTATGTATGCTTAAATCTTTAAAACTACGCAACGGACTTTGATGCGGTTTTTTTAATAGATAGAGTGATTGAAGAGAAAGGTTTTTATGTATAATACATGTGACATCGCACGGGAACGCGGGTAAAACCGCGGGGGACAGCTAGTTATATAATATATATTATATAATTCTTCATGTGTTGACAGTGAACTCCACTTAAACGGCTGGACCGATTTGAATGAATTTTTTTGTATGCGTTTGAGTGGCGCCCTGGATGGTTTAGATTCACAATTGGACCCGGTAGGTGGCGCTGCGAGTGAATTCCTGCGTTTTTATATGGACTTATTTCGACAGAACGATGTTTGTCCGGACAGCTAGTGGTATATATATTACTTAGAAGAGAAGTATTTAATGATTGGACATTCAAGGGACTCTTATTATGATTTCAATTCGTATTAGTGAAGTACTAAAAGTATTCTGTTTCGTAATATGTAATTGCTGTAACTACGGTCCCTTGCTACTGGTTAGGTAAGTAAATATATTATTTTATGAACTGATTTAATTAAAGTTCAGTTAATATGCCTGTTAATAAATACTGAATAATAACATTTATAATTAAATAATTCTTTGAAAATAAATAACAAAGATATGCTTTTGGAAGTCGAAATATCAAATACTCAATGCGATTATTGGAGACGATATACAATTATGATGATTTTTAAGCATTTTTTACTATTTTTGTAAGCCGTTTTCTTTTAGGGTACGATCACCTTGACAAGCAAGTCACTCCCTGAAACACTTCCTTCAATTTATATGTCAGAACAAGTCCTACAATGTGAATTGGCTTAACAATTTCGAGTATCGACTCTTTACAATAATAATTCACTCAAACTTTTTCAAGTTTTGATAATCGTACATCTGTTTTTTCGACCAGCCAAGAAACCTGGCAATGAGTAAAGCAGGGAACACACCGGTGGCTGCCGGCATTTTGTGATAATTGAATTTGGTTAACAGCACTCTTACAGCTTTTTATTACGAGAAAATTAATTCTTACCGAGAAAAAACGATTTGTGTTACCGACTTACATTTTCATTACCTTTAATCACGGCTGAGTTTATTGACAATAAAACGGGAGTAACAACTATTGAAATAATAATTAAGGATACATTTAGTACTTGTGTCTTGCACTCGTGCCAAGGAAGCTGCATTTTTATGGTCGTTTGAATTTGTGGGCGATTTAATTATAAAATATTGTCACATATGCATATGTAGTAAAAAAACATTTATTACAAGCTCAATTATATTTTATAAATATAATCCCACCAGAAGGTATCTATTAATAAATCTTATATATTTAAAATAATTTATAAACAATTATTTCAAAATGATGCATCGTAATGAAACGTAAAGTAAAATAACGATGTTTGTTACATGCACACAAATATTTAATAAATAATAACAAGCAGCTATATAATAACGGAAACAACTACTCATCCTCTTCGACATGCCTCTTTACTTAAAAATAATAACTTCAATCAATCTCTTTTTATTATAAGTAGTTTATTCGATCGATAAAAAAAGTTACAAAATTCGTCTCTTGCTACTGTTTTGATCGTGTGCGCATACCCGGCCCACCCTTAATTGCTTGTCAGCAAATTCTTGAATGGACAGCTTCGCTGGACACACAAGATTCTTCTTTTTACCCACCCGAATACTCGATAAACAAGTCATCAACCGTGGAACCTTTTCGAAACAGCGCTATCTATAAGTGAACGCACAAAATCTTCCCTTGTTAAAACAAAGCTAGAGCGACAAAGTTGCAAAGTGATTAGCAAAATCATTTTAATGTATTCGTATTGTATGCCAATTATATTTCAAAATAAAATCATTTTTTTGCCGGACCTCTTTGAAGTTGGCAGGTCATTGGCCTTAAACGATCGATTACCTTACACGTCCATGACTAGCTTCATATATTAATTGAACAATAATATTCGTACATATAAAGATTTAACATACATTGATTATTATACTTAAAAGTTAATACCATAACTATCCAAGGCATGCAATTATTTTAAGAAATGTAATTTGTGAACAAATGTTTGCAGTAAATCGTGTGACACAATCAATATATTTCCCACTTAAAAATAACCCTTGATCACCATTAAAAGATCTGACAAAATAAAATCGCATCTATAAATATTCGTGATTAAAATACAAATACCTATGCAGATCTGCTCGGCCCGAGACTGCGCCCGCGCCCGCGCCGCGTCGTTTTGCTAGTTCTTAATTAAACACCGGAGCCGAGGGACTGTCGCTTTGCTTATTAAGAAATAAATGAAATACACGCCTTATTCAAAACGAATGGAAAAATAAGAAACACCAGATTAATACAACATTTTGATGCAAAAACAAGAATTCTCGCGAGCTAAAACGGGAATAGGAATTAAATTATGCATCGAATGAGGGATAAAATTTATTTCGAGGTGAAAAGCGGATAGCAGTGAACGGGCGCGTGTCTTTATTTTTATTTAGGAATAATCGGCACCTCGACAACCTGCAGAACGTGTTGTGAGGCTGCGCGGGAGTGCCACGCGCCGCTCGCCCGCCTGCGCTCGACCGACACCACACCGCACCGCACCGCACCGATCCATCGCGACATGCGTCTCGCACTTTGCATACTCAATGAGTTCAACCTGTCGCATCACTCACTGGATCAAAGCTATCACATTTAAAATTTAAACTTTTACCACGGATAATATATCCATGTAGATGTGTAGTGATAAAAACAAATATGTTGATTAGGATTTCGCATTTTTACTGGTAATAAAAATATATTTTGTAATCGTAACTTTGCATTATAAAGATTTTATCCTCCTTATTGCAATAGGTACGTTTCATTTAATATTAAAGAATGGTTTTACCATCTGCGAGTGAACTGTCTTCATAATGAAGGTAATCAAATGTTAATAGTTCTGCCTTCTGGCTATCATCGAACGCATTTAGTGCCTTTTTTTCCATAAATGAGGTTTGCGTACTGTGCCTTAATTCCTCACATAGATGATATCAAAATAGACCGCTAGAAAGCTAATAAAATGTCAATTTAGTGAAAAACGTCAAGAGCAATATAAAGCGGTGAAACAAACCAATCATCAATCACACTCAACATGTCAAGTCAATAAATAATAGGCTTTCAGCTGCACCACAACTAAGGCTCTAACTGCACAATTAAAATTTCAAAATCCACTTTTGGTGTTGATTCTTTTTGCGTCGTCGGCGCAATTTCACGGCGGTTTTTGTCGTCAGCTCGAACAGAAATAGATCATGCCTCATGGAGTTGGCGAGGAAACTGGACTAGATGGAATCCAGCCTAGGGCGACCTTCGATTTGCCGATCGCCATTGGCACTTGGCACAATAACCACCAGTCAATAACCACTACGTCCAATTAAGTTCGGTAGCGCCTCAGTAAGGTTCTCGGACAAGTTTTTGTCACCAGTCGAGTACACCCAGACACGGCTTAATTGGCGGATACACGTCATTAGGTGTGTGCGATGCAACTTTGTGTAGTTAGAAGCAATTTTTTTGCCATTTAATATTGAAGTAATTTGCTTATTTGTAAATAGTATTTTTTTTCTTAAAAACAAAAAAACATTCTAATTTCACCTGGCGCATATATTTTTATCAATATGCCTTATTTTGATGCTTGTGCGAAAGTTTAATTAGACCAAAGAGTGACGAGAAAAAAATTCTCTCGTATTTTCAATATAACTTTCATAAAATATATGGTCTTTATTTAATTTACGCCACATCTATTTTGTAACTCACTTTTGAACCTTTCTCCACACCTCGAGCCTTTGTGATCGATGTCGATGCGCATCCAATTACTTCTCTTGTCATTGAAAATTTATATACAGTCTTGTGTGTATTTATCGCAAGATAAAGATTAAATATTATATATAGAGTTGCAAATACATCTGCCGAAGCTGTAATTACATCGATTAACACCTCGCCGTTCTTATCGCGGTATAGGAGATAAAATCCTAAAGCGAATCTTAGACTCCCGTCTTTTGTTTTGCTCCACTGTATTTATTGTGTGGGAAGAAAATAGTGAATGTGCACGTAATTGTAGTAGTAAATAACGGCTTGCTAGTGTTTTATCCGCTCGTTTCACTGGAACGTCACGATACTGTATTTTTTTTCTGTGTTGTAGAATTATTTTTTTTGCATAAGGTACACTACAATGATGTTCGCAATTTTTTCTATAAAAAGTTTGATTGTTGCATACAGGCACAAACTTAACCCAACTATCAAAATCTATGAAAAATACATTCAAATAAATTTCGGTAGATTGATAGAGGCTTTTGGAATTGAAACTTCTTATGGGGCTTTGAAATTCTGATCCGCAACCTTTTGTGTGACGAAAAGTAAACGCAATTTGCAATTCAAAAGTGATTGATGAATATTAAAAATGTTTCTCTGTAATACAAGAGTTTCACTTCTATCGTGTTTTTACGATACACCCTGTCTTTTTAATTCTGTATTAGATTAGAACAGTACATGTAGAGGACAAGCCTATTTTTATACTCACAGTCACGTGGCACAGCAATATACAAACATAAACACTAAGTTTAATAAACCTGTATCAATTTACAGGCATTTCATATGAAAGCGAGATGTCCCATATGCGCATAACATACATACTACCACCACATCGGCCGTAAACCTTGCAACAATTTAAGGTAGCAGTAGACTGGGGCATTCACTTGTAATATTCAGGAACGGGTATTATCATGCCGGCATGTATTTCTTTATTTATTATATTATACCTTTTTCAACATTACATAAGGTTAAACAGAATTTATTGTCAATCAACAAAACCTGACAAATGTTTTGTTACCAGAAAAAACTTTTCATAAAAAATAATAGTTTAAAAAAACTAAAAAAATACGCTTTTTACAGAAAATCCAACTAAGAAATAAAAAATATTTTTTTTTAAATTTGAATTAAGAATAGTGTAAATAAGAAAAAAATATTTTTTATTGTAAAAAAAGCGTGGGGTGCATGGTGTCAATAGTTATAAATATTTTATTGACAGATATGAGTAGAAGGATGATCATTTTGATAATATCTTAAAAAGCACCCCAGGCTTTTTTTACAATAAAAAAATATTTTTTTCTTATTTACACTATTCTTAATTCAAATTTTTAAAAAAATATTTTTTATTTTTTAGTTGGTTTTTTTGTTTTTTAAACTATTATCTATTTTAAGTCTGTAATCATCAGCTTTCCTTGGATGAGATAGGCGGTTCTCAGGTTCCCTCTCCGAAAATTTTATCATAAGCACAGTCGGTAACTTATCCGAGCAATAGGTGATCGGCGCTTTATTGGTCTTGACGCAGACCTTCCGGGTCTCAGGAAAACAAAAATCCCTGATCCTGATTATCCTAGTAAGGATAACGGGTCAAAATGTTTAAAATATTGAATTGTCATCGGTCCTTATAAGTATGCCGAATTTCGAGTTAATCCGACGTTTTGAAGGGGGTCAAAATCATGTTCAAAAATTCCGTTACATACTAACATACTTACAAACATACGTCTGAAGCTAATAATAAAAACGTATTAAAAAGGCAATTAGATATTCGACAGGTATTTTTTAAAAGACTCTTGTTAAACTCTATTCTCCAGCCGCTTGTTCCAAAAAATGAAACTTATGAAAATTTATTTAAAAAATTTAAAGACCAGGGTTGGAAATTTGCCCGAAGAACGGGAATAGTGAACACCATATCACGTTGGGACTTAAAATATATTCGTTGAAATACTATTCTCATTATTGAGACCTCTGCCTACCTCTTCGGAGATACATAGATTATGAATGTATCCTATTAGACCCTGACTTTATAAATATTTGAAAAATACGTCGTTCACCATAATTAAATAGTAATAGATACGTTTAAACTGCCCGAGTCAGTATGCACCTTAACACTTCCACGCTTCAACGCTAGTAAGAAACGCGAACGCAAACGCGTGCGTTTGTCGCAGGCACGAGCATTAGCCTGTAATGGATATGATCAAAAACCTGCTGCGGTTACATATTATGTCCATAGCTCCCGAACTGGTCCCAATATCGCTTATTATGTATCGCCTTTGTGTTAATCATATCTTTCGCTCAGTATGGCGACCGTGCCGGCTACCGGTCGTTGGTCTATTAATAAAAGCCTGGCTTCGAACCGACGGAATGCCCGCAACCTGCTATTGTAGTCTAGTGGTTAGGAATTTGTCTTTTTAATCGCGCTGCCTCTCCACTGTGCCCGGAGCCTATTATTAGGGTTAATTGGAATTATTAAAGTTTTTTTTTTCACAGCAACTAGGAGTTTTAGCGGATAGTAGTGATGCATGCAAGATAGCTTCGAGAGTGAGGCGAGCTTTTAGATTAATTTATGGTTAGAGTACACGTTATGGAAATTTTAATAGAGTAAGCTTTGGGACGGGCTCGTGGATGTATGTTTTCTTCAACTCTTTTTTTACTATTTGGATCAGAGCTGGCGTTGGTGTATCTGATTGCAGGAATATAAATACAAAATATAATGTGGAGTTCCCTTGTCTCGGCTTGCCTACTCACATTTTCGTAATTGCTCCTACGACAGGTTTCCGAAGTTCTCTGCAGTGTTATTTGCATAATAATCGTTAATTAATTCATAAGGACCGTAACGACGAGAGCAAGCCATAAAACGTAGTGCAGTTTATCATCAAATTGCTCGACTATCGGGATCCATACTACAATTAAGCCGAGAGTACCTGTACCGAATTAAGTTGAAATTATGTCGCCGATTGCAATCTATAATCGATAAAACTGGAAAATGTGACATCGGTACAAATCAGCAAATGTTTGAAGCAACTTATCGAGTTATAGTAATGAGGAGTAATCATGAACGAGTAGTTCCAAAAAGCGCCGCCAGCGTGAATGTCGCGGCGCTTGTTAACGTGGATACTAATAACTATTCTGCCATTTCATTTTTTTATTTATCGCTAATTGGCATTAAGAAAAAATATTGAATTCCCTGAGAGCCAATCAATAATTCAATTTATCAATTAAAATTCATAGCTTCAGAATTTGTTGTCACTTTAATCGTACAGTAAAATATTTTATAACATTACTCACGAGAAAATACTCGGCATCGAACACCTTTATAATGTTGTTGCATAAATTGAACACGGTAATTAACAATTCTAATTGGCCAAATTATTGGAATTAAAATATCCTGTTAGAATTTATTATCCACCCAGTCATTTTACCCACGATCCCAGGGGATTGATAGTTTTCCCGGGACTACACTCATATCCAAGCGAGCTTGATTGACAAATTTCCAATATAACCTCAAAATATTCGTTGATCATCCTTACTAATGTTATAAATACGAAAGCAACTCTGTCTGTCTGTCGCACTTTCACGCCAAAACTACTCAACCGATTTAAATGAAATTCGGTACACAGATAGTCTAGAGCCTGAGAAACGACATAGGTTATTTTTTTATGTAAAAAAGGGTTCTATAGGTTTGAAAGGGGGGGGGGGTGAAAAGTTTTTAAGGCTGTTGGTTTTATATAAATAAATTTGACATTAAAAGCTTGGAAAGGCTGGTGAAACCATGGGAGAGAGCTATCTAAAATAAATCTGCGCTTTTACCGCTTACGTATATAGAATAGACTTGAACGCGGAACAAAAATAATGAAATAAATTACAGAAAATAGAATAAGTTACAACTTTCACACACGTTCTCCAGAAATACAATGTATCCAGGGATTATAAACCCTATGTCACTTGGGAATAGAGCAGCTTTCTATAACTTATAAGAAAGGGTTTTCAAATCGGATGGGCTGTTTCGGGGTTTACATCATACGTCCAAAGTTATTATAAACCTTCGAACTTAAAAACTTTACATTTTAGGATAGATTAGAGTTAACTTGCGTCAAAGAAACAAACAATTTTTTTATTCCACGTAGGCCGACAAACATGCAGACGGTCCACCTAATGGTAAGTGGTCACTGCCGCCTATGGACATTTGCAACACTTGGGGCATCGCCAATGCGTTGTCGACCCTGAGACGTGAAGTTGTAAAGTCTCATTTGCCTGTAATTTAAAAAAAAAACTAACAAATATCGGAATTTAAGAGGAAAAATCTTTTTCATGTAAATTTATATGCAAGTAATGTCAAAATCTATATGATTTGGGATTTAATGTTAATTTTGGGCATAAGGCTGCTTTTACTCTGACCACAATACCGAACGTTGTTTGTTTAATAGTTTCCAATAATCAATAAGTCAGTGACTTATCAATAGCTAAACCGAAAACGCCCGATTCGTTTTCAACGGAAAAATCGCGCACATACTGACAGGGGACTTTGATCCTTAATAATACCTATATACTCGTATACTCGTATACTACGTGTTACAAAATACCCCGTAAAAATAAAATTAATTATCAAAGCCAAAAACCCCGGTAAGCTGTCATGTTAGGAACCAGACAAAGGCCTACGTACCTATTTTACCTTATAATTATCTACTCTAATAGCTTTTCTATTTTTCATTCATAAAAAACAGTTTTCTTATTTTTTTGGGGTATGTTATACAGCGTTACTACGGTTCTTAAATATTGTGAATGGACTCGTTATAAGGCCTCATTTAACCTCCTTTCGGCTTTACGGGTAGTTTTGTAACAAGTTGTATAGCACTCACGAACATTTTTTGATATGTAGCAATATAAAAACTCTAACAATATTAGAAATAGATGAACAGGCCCCCAGGCGGTGGGGCGTGACATGTTATCTATTAAATCTAAGTCGAATACACTCTTTATCATTAACACAATATAAATATTTATTTATCGATGGCTTAACAAAACTTAATTCAGAAGCGGATTGCGTAAAGGTCACTTCACAATGTTAGACGCAAAATATATTTATCGGTTAAAATTTTAGAATATGCTATATTCAAGTAATTTCAAATTAAATCTATACTACTATTATAAAGAGGAAAGATTTGTATGTTAGTATGTTTGTTACTCTTTCACGCATAAACTACTAAACGGATATGAATGAAACTTGGCACATAGATAGAGCATATCCTGGAATAACATATAGGTTACTTTTTATCCCGGGAAAATGTAATATCCCTCAGGAACGTGGGCAAAACTGCGGGGGCAGCTATTACGCAATATTTTGTTTATTCATTCATTTTTGTCAAATTTAGTTTATCGAATTTAAAAAATGCGAAATATTTATAGCACACTAGCTGTCCACCGAAATTTGACCGGCGTTTCCGAGAGATGTTTCATATTCCCGGTATAAAAGCCTATGTGCTATTCCAAACTATAATCTGTCTCTGTGCCAAATTTCACCCAAATCAGTTCAGCCGTTCTCGTGATTGACTAACAAACATCAATCCATTCAAACTTTCGCATTTATAAATAGCAGTAAGATTTAACACGTATTATCACAGTAAGTACAGGCAAGTTCCTAGTGCAGACACCAGTCTCTCACAAAGGACATTATATTTGGAAACTGTATTATTATTTTTGTTCCATCTAGTTATTAGGCAACCTTTTTGAAAGAAATAAATAAAAATATTATTATATTATTATTATAAAAAAAAATATTATTTATATAGCTTTTCCACTAAATTACTCATTGAATGAAATAACAAGCAACCAGATTATTAATTACAATTTACCGAGCATACATTTTAAATAAGGTCAACTCGGCGAAGACCGGCATACTTCATAAAAAAACATGCAATTTGACTTATTTTGCCCATTCTATAAAGTCAAATTTTATCAAACTAGATGATAAGATATTTAGTTGATCTGACAATAAATATGTCAAAATTACATAGAAACCATCGGCTTATGAAATAAACACAATTTTTTTAAACACAGTGCAAATGGACGGATTTGGGTCCCATGTCGCATAAGACCGTCTAGTGGCAAATTTACCTAGGTAGCGGTAGTTTTCGTACACACTATTTAAAACAAATAGTGTGTACGAGTGCCAGTTCCTATAACAACTTAATTTGTGTACCCTAATTCCCAGAAATATGGTTTAAAATAGCTAATTTCACGAGAAGCAGCATTTGTCGGGTAAGGCCGGCATACTTCGTACTTTCAGGGGTATAAAACATAAATCACCTTGAATAATAAGTAATGCTTTTTTCATAGTGCAATTTTATTACCAAAACTTATGCTTACTCAATTAACTAAAAAATGTTTTTTCGTAATAGTTTTAGCTATAATAGAAAAAATAAGTGAGTGCTTAATATTAAAACGACGAGATCAAGTTAGGTAAAATCGTAGGTAACTACCAACCTCAGAATCTATTCTTAATTAGAACCTAAAATTATTAGCATAATCTCTTTACTTTTCTTTGAACAAAATAATCAGTCTTCCTTTTAACATAAATAAAAAGTAGAGATCAAAAATATTTTAAAGTATGAATAATGTAATTAACAACGAAAGTTTCCCAGTAGTCCGGCTCAGGCTGTTTTATTAGAATACAACTACAAAAAAATACATATCTGTTCTTTTAGATATTCTTGTTTTAGGTACTTACTTACTCTATAACATTCACGTTCTAGTAAATCAAATAAGAACGGTTGGGCACTTTTTTTGTAAGTTTACCATTATTTCTTTAATTACAATCTTATTGACTATACTATCTTAAAAATAAACCAAATTTTCATCAGAACACATAAAAAAGTTATTTGCTGTTTTAGGGTCTCGAGTTAAATTAATTTTTTTCACAATCTGTATTTCGGAAACGTCGTCATGATCACTTGTTTTTGTCTTTTTGAATGTAAGCTTTGGCTTCTTAATTGTTTTATAAAATTTGATCGAATAACAGAACTCCTCGTCTATTAGGTTAATTTTTTCTATTATCCCCACGTAGTACCTCCATTTCTGTCGTGTATAATATCTCAACAAGACATTGTCTCCCACACAATAACCAGCAACTTGATTTTCTTCATTGTCTAAATCAGGGATTATAACATTTCTGTCTATATTTTCTTTATTCAAAATGTGTAAACTAGTACTACATTCAAAGTCATCTATTAACGATGCATCGGATTGTATTTCAAGAATATCCGAATCGCTATGGCTACTGACTGAGCCCGAAACAGTCGTTGAAGAATGACTGTGACGGCTTTTCAATCCGGTCTTGCATAGTCCTGATGGTCCTGGCTTAGGGTTCTCATTAATATATATCTTTTCTTTTTTTTCATCTTTCTTCTTTTCTCTCTCTTTTCCTGTATCAGCTTTTTTAATTACCACATTAGAAATAATTTTAATTTTTTTAGGGTCAGATTCAGATTGTCTCTGTAAACAACGCGGTAGATCTCTTAAGTCTTTGGCTACAAAATGTTGCAGCTGAATATCATCTTTTGAAACGTTTCTTAAATAAATAACGTCATCTAGTTCTTTGGCATGTTTTTTATTTGCATCGGGTATAACGGTCTCCTTTTCTTGAACATTTTTCTTTTCTTTTTTTATATTAACTTTTGGTTTCAGTTTTTTGTTCTGTTCTTTTTTTTTTCTTTCCAGTACATCGTCGTGCGTGATGACTTCAGCACCAAGCGCTATCTTATGGCGCTGTGGTTTTGGTAAATTATCACCACGTTTCAATTTTTGTAAGAGTAGTTCTTCAAACGAAGTTTTCTGATCCTGTACAGAATCTTCCAACGGTTCTTTGTTCTATTTTTGGGTGCTTCTGGAGTCATAAGGTTTTCACGGTTCAGAGTTTCAAATGAAACTTTCTGGACCTGTGCAGATATTTCTAAAGATTGGTTGCAATTACTTAATTCTTCTGCCATGTCGAGAAATTCCTGTTTCAGAGATTTGTTTAGTAAATTAAGTACTATCGTCAGTAAAGATTTCGGATTTCTTTTAGTGATATTTTGCTCTTGTGTTGAAATATGTTGCCTACTTTCAATTTCTTTCCAGTGTCTTAGCTTTAAAATATCAAATTTTTCTTCTTTAACTTCTTCACGGTTAACTGGGTTAATACCCGCTTTTCTGAAACCATTTCGCAACACTTGAGGATCTATTTCAGACCAAACCTGCCCAATCAATCGTGCCAATTCAGATTTTGGCAAAACTGTCCCGACATTTAGCCGCTGCCACTGAACCAATAAAGGGTCCCAACGATCTTTGAAGGACTTCATCACTGCTATATCCAGAGGCTGTAAAATATGGCTAGTATGGGGTGGCAGTTTTAAAATCGTTATATTTTCTTTGCGCGCCTTCTCAATAATATTCAGTCCCACGTGGGTGGAGTGGCCGTCATATATAACAAGCAGCGGGCGTTGATCTTTTACTAGAGGTAAAAAAGATTTTATGAAATATGTTTCAAATATTTCTGACTCCATCCAGCCATTTTTACTTGCGGCGTAAGATGTCCCGGGATATGCTTCAGATGAGGTCCACGTATCCCATACGTTTTTGCCTTTAAAGACGGTCTTTAAAGGGCGCTTTTTTTCCGGAAGCACTGGCACCAAGTAGCACCGTTGTATTATCTCTTCCAGATGATGAGATCACTCTAGTCGATGCATGGCCTTTAGCACCAACAACTTTAGTTTTGGCCGGGTCCTTAGAAAAGCTAGTTTCATCAAGGTTCCAAATCGCTGATGGTTTGTTTTGTAAATTTAAATCGCATATTGTTTTTTCCAGAAGATCAAAGTAAGGGTAGATAATAAATGGGTCTACCGCCTTTTTTCGCGCATATTCTACGGCTTGAGGTTTTTTCACGGATAGGGCATGACGCTCTTTAAATGCCAAGAACCAATCCTTACCGGGGATACCGTTTTTGAACGGAGTAATAAGTTTGTTTTGGCTTACATAATCTCCAACCATCTCCAAGACTTCTTTTCTACTAAGCCCGAATCCGTATTTCTCCATCATATGAAGAGATGTCGCTATTTTATATTCAATTTCAGGTGACAGAGCCGTATTTCGCCCGAGCGTTGTAGATCTTTCTCTTTTTCCTTTAACGTGGTCCATTATACTCATAGTCATACGAGGTATTTGGTATGTTTTTGATGCTCCATAACCACTCATCCTGCCGCTTTGAACTTCGCGTATAGCTTCCTTTAATTTCTCCTTCGAATACGACCCTCTTTTCGTTTTTCGAGTATATTTTCCCATGGCTAAAATAAAAAAAAATGTTTTGAAAAGCTTACAAATAAATTATTTATTACGGTTCAAATGATAGAAGATAGGGCCTGCACCTCTAATACACTATCGTGAGTGACTGTGAGTAATTATCTCGTCCAATCAGATCCAAATGGAAAATCGGTCACGTGACTAAAACGACAATTTTTTAAAGAGGCTTAAATAGACTCCAAATGTTGACGAGTTCGGAAAGTGTCGAAGACCGGCATATGACATTTATTACCCTCCAAGACCTAGACGGACTTTCCCACTACATATTTTGAGGTTAGTTTTTATTTTCATCAAGAATAACTTGATAAAAACGAGTATAACACTAATGCAATGTACTAATTAAGTAGATATATTAATAAAGAATGAACTTACTTGCATAGATGTGAAGAATAAAAGAAATTTAAACACTTTTAATTTTTTTTTATTACAACGTGGTGCACTCCCAATGCAAGTTGCTCACCATACTAAATAAAAAAACTGGTTTTTTCCCGTTTGCACTCCATGCACCGCCATCTATGTCAATTTATAAGAATTATAACGGTATTACTATTTCGTTGAGTGTATTGCCATCCTCTTAATTTTGCTGAATTCGTTGTAATTCTTGTTGTACGATCTTACCCGACAGACGGTCTTCGCCGAGTTGACCTTAACTATACTTTAGGTTTTTTTAAAGCGGGAGAAAGAGATATGGATGTCAAGAATTGTGGTTATTTAAACAAATTTGACTGGCCAGTTGGCTTAGCGGATAAATACCCTAACAGGTCGTGGGTTCGATGACTACAAAGGACAAACATTTGTGTGCATGAACATGTCTGTTTGTTCAGGCTGGATGTAGGTAAATATCTATGTATGTAAGTGTGGCTTTTAAAAGTAGTTTATCAGTCACCTGGTTTCCATAGTACAAGCTCTGCTTAGTTTAGGATCAGATGGCCGTGTGTATACAATGTATATTTATTTATTTATGTGTAATCCACTTAAAGCTCATTGTAAAACAAGCTTTATAGGAAACGAAACGTTAAATCCGACACCTCATTAAGGCTTTGAATATGTTATGCGCCCGCGGCGAGTGCCCAATGCTGCCAACACTAAAACAAACATCTCTATTAATAAAATCCCCTCTAACCTATAAAAAAATCCCGAAAAAAAAATATACAATCACCAATATCAATCATCTCCTACGTCCAAAACGATAATCGATATAGAAATTCAAATCGATACCTAACACGGTATATATCGATTAAGAACTTTATTAAAATAAATGAGTATTTCATCTTTGACAAAACCTTTTTAAAATTCAAGGGAAACGTTACGAAACGTGATGCTTATGTAATTGATTTTTTATCAGCCATTGGAAGCCGAGCTCTTGTGCTTAGTACCTACTACAGTAGACCTGTACTATATTCAGATAGCGCCGGTTCTCAATCAGTCTTTTTAATAAATAATGGTAGAGAAAATGTTACATTTCCAACGAAAAAACATTTATCTTTATGCATTTAATTGTAGTTAATTCCAGTATATAATACTGAAATTTTAAGTTATATACATTTCAAATGTTCCTGAAGGTATATAGGTGGTTTATCTGCGGTCCAAGCAAAATTGTTTCATATTCTACCCTGAAAATGTCTCAAATAAACAAACACTCACTTTCGTTCAAAAATAATAAGTATAATAAGTGATTTGTACATTGACTATTTATACTAGCTGTCACTCACGTTTCCGAATTTTTTTTTTTATTGCTACCGCCCAAATTGACTCCATGCTGCCTGATGTTAACAGTTACATTTACGGGATAAAAAGTATTATTTTCCTACAGGGTAGCCTATGTGCCATTCTAGACTATTTATTTATTTTATTTCGATGTCCAACAAGGAATACACCTCACATTTAAAACAATAATGACAGCGTTTATACACCTAGTGCTTCTTCAATTATAGGACATCACACAAAGCATAAATTGGTAAAATAGCAAAAAATAATAATAAATACAACAATAACAAAAATTAAAAATATAAATTATTATTAATTAAACATTTGAGAAACACAGGATACAATAATAAAATAAAAATCTATATATATAAAAAAGAATCCCTTTTTCCCTTGGTCACGGCATCACACATGTCCATGTGGATGGACCGATTTCGCTAATTCTTTTTTTGTTGTGTTTGTTATTGTCAGGAGAAGGATTCTTATGAAAGAAAAAATTAAGCAAGTTGCTTGGAAAATTAGAAAACTTTACCACTTTACTAGCGCTTTATTGTCAGTCGTTTGACAGCTGAAGCGATTGACAGAATGTCCGCTGCAAATCGCTTAAAACAGAGAAAACTTAATAGGTCGGAATTATATTATATTGATAAAATAATTACTTTATAATTTCTTATTGCACATTTCACAGTCGATTCAATCCGAAGATTCGAATTAATATTCATTATTAAGACAGGACGACGTCTGTCGGGTCAGCTAGTATACAATAAATTATAGTCAACATCTTCATAGTCGATAATCTATTTCTGTGCCAAATTTCATCTAGAACCATTCTGCGGTTCTAGCGTGACTAAGTAACAAACATCCATTCCTCCAAACTTACGCATTTAAAATATTAATAAGATTTTAATTATTATTAAAACACGAAAATTTTCATCCAAATCATTCCCATCTTGTTAAGACCAAAATTATCGCGATGTAATCATTAGCGGCAAATAAAAGAAGCCAACATACAAATCGATATTTTATAACCTACTTAGTACAAATCCCGTATTGTTGCTGAGTTGCCGAGCCGATGTCGGCCTCAGTACACAGTAGGAAGATGTAAGAAATATTACCCGCAAAAGGGATAATAACTTCATTAAAGTATATTTAGTGTCGGATCCAGGGCACCGTAATCTTGATCAATCGACATTCTATTACCTTACAGATTTTAAATTCAATTCGAATTTAAATATAATTATAAAGGTGCGTGTGAGGAGACAAACCATTATTTTATTGATATATAAATAGTTTTCATAGTACTTACAGACAAAACACAATTATATGTACCTAGCTAATTTAGTATAGTAATTTAATGTACCTAGACAGCGATATTGCGAGGCTCCGGGCGGCAGATCATTGCGAGGCCCTTTGTCCTTCGTTAAAAGTATGTGTAAAATATATTTGTCATGTTTGGTAAGAAATGCTAAAGTTATTCAAATAAATAAAAATTTAAATCCATTTCTGTACCTAGCCTTCCAGCCTCTGTACCTAGATACTAAAGTAATGTATAACCAACTAACTAATTCTGCTGGATCTTATTCTCTGTCAAGTCCCAGACAAGGAAATTCAACAGGAAATCAATACGTGTTTTACTTTTACAGCTAGACAAAGCATCATCAGGACGTTATTTGTAGTTGTCACCTCCAGGTTGTCATTATATCTCAGGAACCTTTCAAAATCCTACTTTTTCATATTGAATGCTTAGCTTTCTGTGCCGAGGTTTCACACATGTTTCTGAGGGATGTAATGTATCGTCTGGTATTATAACATAGTCTATGTCCGCCCGGGATGTATCTTTCAAACGGTAAAATAATTTTTCAAATAAGTGCCTTAGTTCCGGACCCATACAAACCCACAAAATTCGCAATCTCACTTTATAATACTTCTAGTATAGATATTAGGTATTTGATTTGCGCTCCGATGATTTCTTTAATAAATAATATTAATTTTATATAATATTTATAAATAATAATAGTTTGTGCACAGCCCATAAAAACAATACTACGAAGATGAAAAGATCATGACCATTAAAATTTGATAGAAAGAAAAACGATTTCCTATATTTACATACATACCTGATATCACGTCTATTATTCAAGTATTTCATTGAATAAATAGAAATGTATCAATACAATCTGCTCTTACCAAAATTAGTTTTTATGTAACAATAAAATATTTACATACAAAAGAAAGGGTGCCGCCGAATGATAAACGCATCATAACAGCCCTAAAGGCATCTCGTCCACTCGATATCTATTCCGAACAAATCACTGTTTTATCGTTACTCCCATCGTAAAAAATATTGATATCAATATAAAAAAGTGGCCCAAAAACAATAGAATGGATGGATTGAAAGGATTCCTGCGTCAGATAACGAGTCAGTTAGAAAAAAGATATGTATTAATAATAGCTTTATAGTGACCGTCTTTGAACCGCTGGTCATCGGTCGGTTGTTTGTGGTGTCATTATGAACTCTACGGTCAAACAATACCATCATTATAATACTTCAGAATTTTGCCGCTGCTAGCTGATTGCTTACAGTTAGTCTAAATTTATTAGAAAATTTGAGCTTCGAAAGGTAATTTTTTCTGTATTTTACGCTTAAATTCATCTGTCCGCGGTACCCCGCGCAAGGGGTTGGCAAATTTATTGGCAAACACGCCATTAACAAGCACATTGCATACACTGAATCAGGCCGATAAAATTGACCTATTCTCATGCTCTCAGCCACAGAAATTAAGAATTCAGTGTTGTGTATACTGTAACTGTAGGTACATATAAGTTTTAGTTTTTGTGTAATTTCTTTTTGTTGTTAATGTTTTCTGCATATACTATCACAATAGGAAATTCCTGTAATAATAGCTGTAATTTGTGTAAAATAAATATATAAAATAAAAGGTATGCAATACCTAACAATAGCTGTTAAGAAATAATATCCAAAGGAATTAATAAAAAGTTGCTTTATTAAGATGTTAATTACAACGCTTATTTTCTAGAACTGATTTTCATATCCATTTAAAATAACTTCACATTAGCCGTTATTTATTTCTGACCTACCTTAATTTGTCGAATGTTAATGGTGGACACGCGTCCGTGGGGCATCGATATGCCAATAATTTACAATACAACGACCGCATTAGTAATATAATAACTAATTTTGTTGATTGGATTAAGACGTCAAAGCGTGCTCTCCATTATACGGTCGGCAAAAAATATCGTATTACTTGTAACCGATATTTTCTTGAGCCAATGAGATGATATATGTTATCGGTATTTTATGAACTTGATTTGGTATTTTATGATGAATATCTATGAAAAGAATGGCTCGAGTAAGCAATACTACTGAACTATCATTTTATAAATAGAGACATTAGAATGGAAAAGCACTTGTATTAATAATTGTTATTATTGTTCATCAATCAGATCACAAGGTTGTGAGAAAGTATGGTGAAACGAAACTCACTAATAGAATATATAAAACACTATATTTGAAGGTGATCACCATAAAAACAAGTTATAAAATCTAAGGACACTAGCGTTACGTACGAGGTACATGTCCAGGGGCCCAATTCCACTAAATGCAACGTTCGAGTAGCACGTTTGGTTCGGCAATGGTATGGTTGCGATTAATGTCAAATTGAAGTTTGACATTTCATAAATATGGTATTCCTACGCACTACAACTAAAACAAACATACATTTTGACGTAAACTTTCGATTGAATGTGAACCATTACCGAAACACAAACGCAGTTCGATCGTTGGTGTGTTTAGTAGAATACGATTAAACGTCAAATTTGACGTTTGGTGGTGATATGGTAATGATTCATAATAGTGCATAATATGTTAGTGGAATTATCCCCCAGGGGCTCGATTCTGTAAGGAAAATGACAATAACTCGAGGATGTTTCGTCGCGGCCTCCGTGCTCTGTCTCTTTCGCTAACTACGCTAATACTACTAATCACGTGAGAGATAAGCTAAGATAAGCTAAGATGAAGCGGCGCGCCGACGAAGTTTGTATTAGCTATATTATATATTTTTCGACTAGTAGAGCTCTTAGTGCAGAGTTCGTCCGGGGAAGTACTACCACCTTACCCATTTCCGCCGTGAAGCAGTAGTGCAATTGTATTACTGTGTTTCGGTTAGAAAGGTAAGGGGGGTGAAATTACAGGCACATGAGACTTAACAACTTCACGTCTCAGGGTCGACATCGCATTGGCGATGCTCCTAGTGTTGCATATGTCCATAGGCGGCGGTGACCACTTACCATCAGGTGGACCGTCTGCTTGTTTGTCAGCCCAAGTGGCATAAAAAAAAAATCTGAATAAGGGGGCAGGCCTGAGCAAGTCGTGTTTTGCTGACATTACAAATGTGTCCCTACAGACCTCGACAATAGTCTTGAAGTTGGTTTACAAGTTTGAAAGAAATTTGTGTTAAAATTTAACAAGTAAATCAATAATGAAAGTAAAACTCAATTTAAATGATTTTGCAGATGATACCTTGATAGAGGAAATTCCATTCATAACTGTCATAGAAAATATTGCAGTCATGGTCGTTGCAAAACAGGAGAAAAGAAGAAAAAAAAATAACTTGATCGATATTACGAGCTGAGACAATCACGCCAATCGACAATTCGTATGCATCATGTGACATTATAATATGCAATTAGCAGTGAATTATCATTCATTAGAACTCGTTATATATTTAAAACAGCAATCTTGTTATTTTCAATGACTTAATTAATATCTAAAAAATATTAATTTATTAAATGTTACCTATTCTAACTATCGAAGTACCTGTTACAAAAATATAACAAACTATTACATCAAAATGTCATCTAATCTTCTTCATCTAGTCAACTATTTAGTATATAATTTTCATTACAATTTATCAAGGTTATTTTTTCTTTTTTAATATCCTGGGACATTCCTTACACACGGCCATCTGATCCCATACTAAGCAGAGCTTGTACAATGGAAACCATATAACTGATATACTACACATACTTTTTTTTTTCTAAATCCATACCTATATATATAGATATTGACACCCAGACGCAGAACAATCAGACATGTTTATGCACACAAATGTTTGTCCTGAGTGAAAATCCAACCCGTTACCTGCGGCTTGACACACAGGTTTGCTAACCACTAACGGCCAAAATTAATATACGATCCCGATCTAAAGTTGCAAAATTGAAGCAAAATTTTGACATTACGTGTATTAAAATTTCTGTCAAAAGGTTCATCAATATGGATTGACACCATGGATTTTCGATCGGGATTTCATATTAATTTTCGCCGTAAGCCAACCGGCCCGTTATGTTTGCCGTGTTAAACAACTTTAATCCAATATTTTATTATCGTTTTTGGTTCCAACTGATTCAGGAAGGTTTTTTACTAACAAAAATATAGTTTCGGCAGACGGTCCTGACATAAAGAGCGTTATCGCAAAACCAGGGGCTTATCAGTGTTCCCCTTGTTCTGCGGCAGCAATAAATTGTTTAAATATGCCATAATTCTTTGCTTCCTAAGATCATGTCTCGATAAGTGTTTATTAGAACACGGGTGGTAGAAACTCGTGCGATATCGACACAAAAACAACAAAACATTTTGTGTTTAACAAAAAATCAACCGACTGTTCCTTTTGGCAAATGCCAAAAAAAACATCCAAATCAAGCTCGTTCAGCTCTTATCACAGTTTATTAAGTAAATAATAACCGACCGCTAAGTCGTTAACGACTTGCGAGTTCTTATGTAAACCGACCGATTAGTCGCAAACTAAGATATTTTTTTATTCGCATGTTAATTATAGGAGCGTCCAAATATGCCATCTTAATAAAATGCGAGACTGTTGCATAAAGTCTCGGACGTTATCTTATTCCGCCCCCCTTTCAGTATGATCACTGTATTAAAGGTGGAGTGGTCAGATATTGTTGGTATTTGCATAAAGGATTGGCGGTTGAGCGCCGGCGTGTGTGGCATGCTTCTGTACTCCGATATGTCAGCATTTGAGTAAATTGAGGTTTCAGGAACACTCGTTAAGAAAATAAGTACTGTAGCCGCGAGCAATGAAAAGGATTTCATCGCAATGCAAGCGGTGTGGTTTGAGTCAGAATTTTTCAACTTAATTGTTGAGTTTCGTGTTATGATGATTTTATGAAATTTACAGCTACAGATTTTTAATATTAAATTATGAGATACATGTATATGTGAACATTAAACAAACGAAGCATACTCACTCATTAACCTAAATGAGTTATAAAGACACGTCAATTAATTGAAGTTGACTTTAGCGATGGATGAAGCGGTTCCTTAATATATCGAGGCGTTTCTGAATAAATGACGTAATAAAAATGTGAATGAATTACGATATCGATATCCAGTGCAGTAAATTAACGATGCAGATCGACGCATCCCAGAGATATTTATGAGATAAATTTGTCTGCCGGTTGCGCGGCGTCTCATTACTGTTGCCGACAAAGACCCGACTGGCCAACATTTGTCACATGAACAGTTGCAAATAGCAAAATTCTTTGTGACTTACAATTATTAACTTGTGATTTTACTCGCTAATTAGGAACGTATTACTATTTGCACTTAAAAGGTATAACGAGGTAGAAAATTACATCGGCAGCGGAGATAAATCAGTTGTTAAAAGTGCGATTTTCGACTTATTCTTTAATCACTTTCATGTTTCCAAGTACGAAGTACTTCACATAAAGTGTGGTGAAGAATCCGCTTATTAAGTGTTGTTGAGAGGTCTATCATCATTTTAGTGAAATTAATCGGCGGTGGTGATGAGGGAGGATACAAGTCGGATATTTCAGGTTGACGTCGGCACGTGTTGTTTAACATTCTGCGCGCGGTTGACGAACATCGTCCGCTGGCGCGTGCTGACTTCCGTACTGACTCTTATTATAAGGACACCCATCAGCGATTTTATTGTCCAATAAAAAATATTTATGACGCGATCGACATTGCTTACCGTCCAAGAATGCATTTAGAGCGATAAATTTATAATTTATGTTTATACCAAAAAAGCATCACATATTTTTATCACACGACACCATCCATAGAGTCGGTTGAGTATAATATAAGCATTAGTATTTATCACTATGAAGAGGACGTTGGGACGTGGATCCAAAAGTAATTGGCCCTTTGATTAAGACTTTAGTGCTTGTTTTGGAAGCTGCTCTCCCGCAGGCTACGCGCGTGTTCGTTGAACAAGTCTTCGCTCTTAATTATTAATTTAAGCCAACGGGACTTCACTTCATAATATCATTCATTTAGGTCCATGTAAGGAATTCATAAATGCTTTTTTATTTCGCTCATGCCACCTGCAGAGTGATTGAGAATGACACAATCAGTTCATTTTTTCATGAAGTCACATGTTTTCATTTGATTAAGTATTTGATTTATTTATGCCCTTTAATTTTCATAAATTGTTATAGAACCATACGCATTCAGCGTAGTATACAATTAGCAAACGCAAATATAACGTAAAAAAGTATCGATACAGGCGGTTGTTAAAGAAACCCTTAACATGGCATTACACACATTGTAAAAATCTGTAAGACAGTAAGTACATCTTGTAGAGATATCGCCTTCGGCCCACAATGGGATCGAAAAAACTATTACCTCCTATGGTATGGACGTATGTAAGCGTTCCCAGCAGTATATTGAGGCCACTTAATGTAGATTCCCAAAGGAGTCTCCAGTAAATAAGGCTGCTTTACGATCGACGAGCTGTGGAGGCGGTATGCCATTGTAGCAGGCTTCGACGAGCGCACTTTATTGGCTAATTTTATTCAATTAAATTGTTTTCACTGCGCGCCGACACCCGCCCGGGCTTATTTTAACGCCTCGGAAATTATTGCAATAGATAACATAATACACGGCGTACGTTCGAAGGGAAGTGATTTAAATGCGGCGAAACACTTATGTTGCGCTAACGCACGCGCAAATTTATTGTAACGGCTTTGACACGCACCGCTCCTATTAAAACTATAAACATAAACTAATAAGTTGTTGCAACTATCTCGGACTGCCTACCGATTTAATGGAAGGGTTGAAATATGAACGTTATATGTTAATTTCGAGTAACATTAAGGAGCGGGTGGCGGCTTCCAAACGGTGAACGGACCGTCAGCCTCACGCTGTGAATCCACTAAGACGTTTCATCACAACATTGTCCACGGGACAAAACTATTATATCTACCCTTTGTCGATTAAAAAATATAATTTCACTAAATTCAGTTCGCGTCATGCTGACAACGCATTTTACAAATCGTTTATAATAGAATTTATTTTAGCCGCGATGCGTATGCGCACCGTTGATAGTATCGTGAGGTTATGAATGTTGACATACGAACAAACGGGCCTCTAAAAGGGTTGCTTTGTTGACTCACTGGCAATTAATCGGCATGATACTATAGATACTGGGAGACTTTTCAGGTAAAAAAATATTTTAGGCAAATGCTTAGATTTTTAATGCACGAAGAAAGGACCATTCTGTTGACAAACCGTTGATTTGATTTTTTTTTTCAATTTTGTGGAAATAGCTAATAAATTAATTTAAACAATCTTGCCAAAGGAGTCAACAAAGTAATAATGTCTACTTATGATTACAAATCAAAAGATTGCCTATATAGCCGGTACCTGTTAATAGTCTTAAGTTAAGAAGAATTCAATAAGAAACTAAAAAATAATCAATCTCGTCTTCAACAATCTTCATCATTACAAAGTTTTTACGTTTCTAGTCTGTTTTTACTCAAAAATATTTGGATCCCAATTCGTTAGCTTTGTTTTACCTTTAAAAAAAATTGCATAATGCACCGCCACTATTCAAAATCGCATCGTCATAAAACATGTCAATAGGCCGTCATAAGGCCGCAACAATAAATACAAGGACAGTTCACCGACAAACCATAAATCGTAAGAAAAACAAATAAAATTATATTTAATAGGCTCGTGAGAACTGTCGCCTACCACCCACTGAGTATGGTTCGTTAAATATTTTAATTGCGCCGCTAAAAAGGTCCCAGAACTTTTTATTCGTCGTAAATCAAAGTTGTGTCCACGGTAGTCCCGCACTGTTTTTTTGTTTGAAATTTTCTTGAAGAAGATATCAGATGATGTGACGTATAATAATAACTTTCTCATATCTTGATATAAAGTAGGTATGTACTTCGTAATGTCAACAGCATTCATTGAATCTTGACCTTTGTGGTCAAAAATATTTTATTTATATATCATATAAATGCGAAAGCACGTGTGAGTGTTTTTTTGTTACCAATTAGCTCCTATTCTCTTAGCAAAATTTGGCATACAGATAGAATATACCCTACACATATTATTCCTATAAGATCCTTAGAGAAACGCAGGTAAAACCACGAGGCAGAACCTAATTCTTTACTTAGAATAACAATGCTGTTATTAGCATTGATTACCTACAATTTGTGATAGGAATATTACAAGGCTGCACTCAGAAACCGCCTGTCAAAATGCAAGGGTTCAATTTAACAGTAGTGTCAGCATTGAATCGTGAAACAAAATCCTACATTCGAGCATCGATTAGGATCGCTACCTACGCCCCGTCAGCTCGATGTTTTCGCTTCTAATTTTATATAAAACCTGATATATTTACCACAAACCGATGAATAGATAAAACTTGGGTAATATCTCGGGCTAATTTCGGTAACTGAATACTTTAAATATTTTAAATTCAAGTCAACGAATATTTGGACATAAAATATTTGTCAACAACTTGGTGAGAAATAAAACAAAAGTTATTTAAAGTACGTAATTTGACTTCTATCACGCTTAAAGAATATTTTCCCATATTTGATGGTAATTTAACGTAATATGGAAGGTTATAAAGGATGATAATTCTAATTTTTAATTTCCAAGAATGATCATATTTCTTTCATCGCAAGAAGTAATTTTGTGTCATCAAAATTCTCATTCAGGGATTCTCATTCCGCCACAGGTCGAGAGTCATTCGTAATCCATCACTCATTCGCAACGAGACATTTAAAACACTGATATTTCCGAGTCAATAAACGTCTCTGTTTGTTTTTCTAACAGGAAATCTATTTAGTTTCGTAAAAAGAATGGTAAAAAACAAAAAGGAACAGTGTGGGTGGCTGACGACAGTTTAAGTAGCGTAACTCGATACAGCCCTGTCCAGTAGTGTGTTTTTCTTACACTAAATTGTCGGAAGCCAATGAGTTGATGATATTATTTTGCCGAAGATCCTTCATTGAGAGTTATGGGCTTTTATGTTTGCCGTATGTTTACGGAAGCGGCTTCCTATAGCCACTTAACTGTAACTTAAGTTTTTATGAAGTCATTAAAGTACCATTTTCAAGCAACTTTATGATGAGGTAAATATTAATGTTTACAATGACTCAATCCAATGGATTTTTACATAAACTATTTTATACAACGTGTTACAAAATACCCCGTAAAAATATAATTAATTTATCAAAGCAAACAGCCCTAGTAAGTAGTCATGTCAGGGAACCAGATTATTTAACAGAAAGGCCTACGTACCTATATTACCTAATAATTGTCTACTTTAATAGTTTATCTATTTTTCATTCATTTAAAATCAGTTTTTTTTTGGGGTATGTTATACAGGTTTACTACGGTTCTTAAATATTGGGAATGGACTCGTTATAAAGCCCCATTTAACCTCTTTTCGGCTTTACGGGTAGTTTTGTAACACTGTGTATAAGGATATATTTAAATGAATGTATGTATTAATGAGAAGATGACATATTGATTAACCTCATTCTTGTTTGGATATAGAATTTCACAATAGTAGGTAAGGTACCTAATAAACTACGTAAATTGATGTTTAAATGAAAATGAGAGTAATACTTGAGCTCAAATACAAATAATCTAATTGGACTGCACGAACAATGGATTTAATCGCAGAGATTTATTCTCGAGATCAATAAAATAATCGAGGGCTCAACTTTGTATGTGTGAGTAGTCCCATAGCATAGCCATAGTCGCCTCACGTGGCTAAACCCTCGGCACAACCCCTATTGCATGTCCTATCTCACTCACACTTACTATATTTCCTTTAAAAAAAAGAGAGGCATATATTTAAGTGTGTGTGGGTAAAACGGCGCGGGCTAAACATCTGCCAGGTTAAGTTATTTTTCGGTCGGTTAAGCTAAAGTTTAATAATAATACTACAATAATTCTGATTGAAGTTACCACAGTTTTTTCAGTATAACTAAAATTATTTGTCTAAATTATGAATTCGTGGTGTATTTATTAATAAAATGAAAAGATATAAATATATCTTCGTAATGGTAAAGTGCAATAAAATACAAACAATGCAATTAAAAAGACTAATAGGACATTTATAGGTGAAAACAATCTGATTATTCATTTATAAATTAAATCAAAATCATAATAGTTTTTTGGAAAATGAAATCACTTAGTCAAATTCATGACTTTTTAATATAATTGTATACCTATAGCAAAGACTTTAAAACAAACGTTAGCTGTCTCAAATGACAGTTTCTTTCAAACCATACTCTATTTAAATTCAAATTTTAATTACGAAAACCACTTGCATTCTATACAAGCTACTTACCCTCATGGTAACAAAGTGCTTATTTGCAAATAACAAGTAAAAAAAACTCATGTAACGGTCTTGCCATTGAAAACGGGAGCAATTTGTGCAAAACTACTACTCCAAAAGACTTGATCCTGTACGTACAAAAAACTCATAATTACCATCGCAAAAATTCACACACCACCTTAACATATTTGTGTTAAGGTTGATTATTGTTTGAGAAAGAGTTTACACATATAAATATTTAAAATTGTTTTTTTATAAGAAGTTAGCAAAGAGTTCATTGAAAATGAATGCAGCTCATTCGGAGGTCCCTAAGGAAGGGGCAGGTTTTCGTCTTTCGTCTGGTGTTAAACAAAGAGTATGAAAAGTGTATTGTGTCTGGACCGCAATTCTGATGAATGGCGGTGAATACTTGATATTATTTTTACTCTTACTTTTAGAAATATTTGCAATTTGTGCAAAGGAAATTAGTTCTTAAAGGCTATAAAGTAATGGTGAAGTAAATAACTTAAATTTCACTGACAAATAAATATCACAGAATCAGCATTGGATATTATTTCCAATACAAGCTATACCTAAGCCATGCTGAAGATACGAACAAAAATATATTGTATTCAATTGGACATCTCAATATTAGACCAAACAAGGACAAGTGCCTGCAAAATAAAAAACAAACACCGCCTTCAAACATTTCTATATGCAATATTTGAGAACAGGATATTATTCCCTTACAAATCCCCCTTGCAATCAAATGAATACCTAGCCTAGTCGTCTAGATTTAGCATAACCATTCCAGACGGCGTCTTTGTAATATTGACCTTAGCTTATTTAATTTTCAAGTTGAAGGTTCCCCTTTATTCTTAGAAGAAATAAAACCCGTCTGAATCGGGAAGTCCTCAATAGCTTCGCTATTTCAAGGCGTCCTATATTGAGATAGGTTATAGCATTAGAAGGTAACTCGGTCGGCGGGAACTATTCATAACACAGCTGTTTGTAAGGAAATGAATGCACAGGTTAGTTTTGTTTGTGTTGCTCCGTCTAGACTATTGTGACTTAAGTTATGGAACTTTATTCTATTTATTAAGTTTCATACATCGATACATAAATTAATCTTTTCTTCTTTTTATAAAGATTCATTAACATAGTAACTGGCTAACTTAGGTACAGGGACCTAAAAAACTTATGTATTAGCTTTGATGGGCCAGTTGGCTTGATGGTTAGAGACCGTAACTGCCATGCCACAGGCCGTGGATTCGATTCCCGCTAGGACAAACATTTGTGTATGAACTTGTCTTTCTGTTTCGTGTCTGGATGTAAATGTTTATATATTGTATATGTAGTATATTAGTTATCTGGTTTCCGTAGTACAAGTTTTGCTTAGTTTGGAATGAGTATGGCCGTGTGTAAAAGAATGTCTTCGGATATTTATTTATGAGAGTGTAGCTAGAAATTATGAAGTATCATTAGTTAGAGTATTGTACAAAAAAGTGATGGTGTCAGCATCAGACTAGGTTTTATCCACCTTTGACATTTTTATTATTCTACTCCAAAAATAATTTAAAAATAATATTATTTAGTCTAAAAGACTAACTTGATCCCACCAAAAGGGTTCTATGTTATGACAGACAAACGACGTACTCACGTGCTTTCTTGTACCAGCTCTGATTCGCTGCACCTTCCCCTAAAGACCATTAACATATGGTGGGGCTAAATATAGCTTAGCCGAGCACTGCCTGCACCATGACGTTCACGGCTCCCAGATGTTCGCAAGATGGTGAGCCTCACCTTACTGAGCGGATTGCCGCGAAAAAACGCGACATCTTGGATTACAGGATGCACTTTTGAGTATTAGAGGACTGTATTGCTCGCGTATGGAAACCTTGCTGACGACTGTAATCTGATGGGAGTGTACGATTTCAGTTTTATGACTTAGGGTTGGTTAATTTGTGTTTAAGCGGCACGATAAAAAAAGGATTCACGTTATTTCTATTTAAAACGCCCGTTTGTAAAAATGGCTACAATGTGTTCCTTCTACAGTTTTATATATTACCTAGTATTTATGACAACGAAAATTATTGTATAATTTTCTTTTATTTTTAATGAAGTGCTACAAAGCTTTATTGGTTTACGATACAACAATGGGACCTTTGGTAATTCTATATCTTAAAAAAGCTTACAATCTTGTTTGCCCACGAGTAAATTTGACCTTCATAAGTACCTTCCGAGGGCCTAAACTGAATAAATGGTTTTGAATTTTGAATTTTTTGAAAAAGCATCTTGAGCAGCCTTGCGGATTTAAAAGTATATTTGGACAGGAGATATCTGAAATCGGCTAACACCTAACGATGCCTTTGTCTACGTAGGAATTGTAATAAGTCGAACGGTCGCGCCTTCGATTGGTCAGTTTGATTAACACAATCGTACACTTTGCTAAATGAACAAATGCAGGCGTTTCTTTAGAGTCTTCGTAGTGACTATAAGACGTTTCTATTATTTTTTTCCATTTCCATGTTGCAATAGACAACATTCATTTCATGACGTAATACTTTTAACTTTCACCATTTATGGCTCTAGTGTTCATATATTCTGTTTTGACTTTGATCTGTCCACTGTTCTTACTTGTACTATCCGTGAATAAACGTGGTTATATTTAATCTTGAGTTCGTTTATTTCCAACAATCCACAACTTATAAACTTTTCCAAGCATTCAACTATTTTTACCCGACTACGGCGAAGCCAAAGGAGGGTTATGATTTTGACCGGTATGTATGTGTGTATGTATGTTCATCTGTTCCCTCATAACTTTTAAACTACTTATCGTAATTTGGCAAACGAGGTATCGTTCGAAGCGTCTTGATCGTCTGCTGGTTATAGGATATGTGACGTCACAATAAATTAGATATGGCGCTCTCTACAGGACATAAAGGCATTAACTATAAAAATTCTTATAAGTGACACGATAATGTTTATTTATTGTTATAATTTGGCCATCAAACTATTGATTACTTATATTATATATAATTCAATAAATTCTAAATAAAAAAATGTAAACCGAATCTGCAAATACTTTATTACGAAATTATAACCCCAAAATAATTGAAATAAAAAAAATAAGTTCAAAAACTAAAACCCGACTACGAAAAATTAAGCTTTAAAAAGTATGAAACAAGAAAATATTCTCATGTGAAATTGTTATATACAAACTATCCAATATTTATTGTCTATTAAATAAAAAACTCACACATAATATGTATATTTTAAAGTATTTAATACCTGTTCATAGTGATGTTCAGAGGATAGCCTTTTTTGAGATAACCTTTTTGGCATTTTGAATTCAAACATGGTTATATATTTACTATAGCTGTGCCCCGCGGTTTTACCCGGGATATCACATTTTTCCGGGATGCAAAGTACCCTATATGTTATTCCAGGATATGTACTATCTATGTGCCAAGTTTCATCCATATCCGTTTAGTAGTTTTTGCGTGAAAGAGTAACAAACATACTTACATACAAATCTTTCCTCTTTATAATATTAGTATAGATCAATCTTATTATCTGAGTTCAGGAGAAAGGGCTTCAGTGTCATATGGTGATTATTTTTTTCCACATAATAATGGCGTAGTTATATATTTTATATCATATACTTATCCAAAATCTTAATTTACTTAATTTCAGCTTTAAAATCAAACACCGAAGTTTGAATCGGAACTCTAAAAGCCTATTAACCAAAAAGCAATCAAATCTCGGCCATCCTAAATATATTTCACTATTTTATTTTTCTAAATTAGCCTTTACTCCTCTGTAATAAGATTTATAATGAATGATAGACATATGCTCGTGTAGATAGCTAACAATGGTCATAGAATGGCGCGTGCCAGTACACAAAAGCTAAAGGGCATGCAGCTGGCGTAGGTGAACACATACCCACACACCCACAAGGTATCTATCTGTATAGAATAAAGTGATAAATCGTTTAACAATCCTGGATCGATATTATTGTTAATAAATTTGGGAGAAAATTAAAAATAAATAATATAATATTAATTGTAAAAATATATAAGGTTTATTCACCAAACAACACTACGTACTGTACTTAAATTCACCAAAAATCCTAAAAATAAAAATAGACTTTAATACCAGATATCCTTAATTTAAATTCCTATACTAAAGATTTGTATAGACTATACAGATACTTATACTGATCTGTCTTAATGAGTATATCATTACGACATAGCGCTAAATACTACCCTGCGCCCGCGCATTAAAATTAAAAAGCCCGCGAACGGTTCAGGATCGTTTCTTTACATGTGTGCAGTAATGCATATGTATATGCTTTTCATTTTGATATTAAAGATGTGTATGTGTGCATCCAACACACACATACAAGAAACATCAGTTGTTGGGTGCGACACCCCATGGAAATTATTTTATCCGCTGCTATTTGAGGATTGGGGAAGCGTTTGGCGTCTGTATTAATTTTTATTCGATGATTTTCTTACTTCAAAATATTCTAACACTTCGTTTGAAAAAAATATTTACTGTGTTTTGATTGTTAAATGTAATTTAAAACTTTAGATAAAACGTTTCCATCTCTGTCATGAATCATTTCTTAACTTTACCTATCTGATTCCACTTAAATATTTGGGCTTGTAATTAATTTAATATAAAACATTTTTTCAATTCTCATTTAATATAATTTATTTCTAATAATATGTAATTACGTACGTACCTATAAATTTAATTTCAATAATATTCTCGGTTAACCTACAACGATAGCTAAGGTGCGGCAGATGGTTCTCAACACCGAACATGAACGATTCCCGAATCCGCCCTTTAAGGGAGCATGTGTGCAACTAGTAAATGTAAGTACCCCTGTTGATCCCCCCGCAAGCCACCCCAGGTGCGTTCGCATGGCACGCGCCATTCCTGTCGCGACTGGCGCCCTGACGCCACCTCACATTTCTACTTCTTTCGACTATATAACAGTTAGTTTTCAACTAACTACGTGATCTAATCAAGTTGTAAGTCCGCAACTAATATAAAATAAACAATCGTAACATGTGAAAACAACAACTCATCGCCGAAATGAGTTCGATCGGCGTCGTAGTGTTCCGCAACTCGCCGCTCGGCAAAGCGCAGGTGCTCCAGGAATCCGTGAATAATTCTGTGAACATAATAAACAATGACGCTAATCAAAACGTGAGACGTGAAATTATAATAGTGCGAAAGAAGCAGAAAATACATTCTCCACCGACGACGGTTTCGGTGACGTCATTAATGCGAGCTGCTGATTCTATTACTTCGAACGTTCTTGCAAAAAAACCTCGTCTTCTTGAAAATAGCATCGATGAAGCTGCACGATCACCGACGCCTCTCGCAGTTGCCAGACGAAATGCGCGGGAAAGAAACAGAGTACGGCAAGTCAACGATGGTTTTGCTGCCCTCCGCCGACATATCCCTGAAGAAGTCGCGTCAGCCTTTGAAACGGCTAACTCCAACAGAGGGCCTAATAAGAAACTCAGCAAAGTAGAAACATTACGGATGGCCGTAGAGTACATACGCAATCTAGAAAGTTTGTTAAACATCGGTCATGCAGATAAAGAAAACTCTACACATCCATCAATGGAATCATTCCCATCGCCAGCCTCTTCATCACCTCGGGATAATAGTCAAGAGAGACGCTATTTTTCATTGAACTCGCCTGCTCTTGATGATGGTATGGATGAAATGGATGAAGATGAGTTAGATGGTTCAATACATGTACTTCCTCAGCAACAATATGTTGAACTACCAGCCCCGGATGTTTTTCAATTGGTTTCAACCCCGCATTTGTATGAAGAAGAAGACGGTACGGGACAGCCTTTAACGCCTTCGTCTGACCTCCTCGGGCAAGATGAAGTGGGATCACATATTTTAGAAGGCCATTTTCCTTTTCCAAACTCAGCCGAACAATTCACTGTTATTCCTGAACAAAATTATCTTAATGAATCGGAAGTTGCAATGAACGATGCTGATTTTGAAGTTAAATATGCTGATTCGATTCATCAGCATATACACCAGAGCTATAATGAAGAGACAGGAATCGTATTAGAGGCTATTAATCCTGACTTAATTCTAGCACACACCCAGTACAAATATAAAGACGATGAAAATTCGTATGTTGAATCACAATTCACTGACATTGAGCTAAAAAAGGAATTGCCAGATATACAAGTGACTCCTGAAGACAGAGAGCAGTTTGAAGAAACTCTAAAGTGGTGGCAAGAGAAAACAAGACAAGCCCGTCCATTATCTAAAAGGAATAATAATAACAATTAATAATAATGTAATCTTTAGATTCATGTAGATATAATTAATTATGAATATTTATTGTGATGTACGGATAATTATAAGTATACTATGTAAACAAACAACCATACAGCTGTTAGTGCCAAAGTGGTCGGCGTGTGCGCAAGGTGTGCCGTAACGGTCACTGGTAAAGTCAGCGCACTTCAAACGCTTTTTCTTGTTAAGTTCAACTGGTACAACATGTTATAATAATTTATTGACAATAAGTTATACATACATACATTATATCTCTATGTAGTTTAATAATATTCTTTTGTAAAGGACTGAGAGGAATTTTAATTCTTAGCTTTTTTTAATTTTATAGACACATTTTTCTCATTGCATGTATTTCCATTTCTAATTATATGGGGATCATTTAGTGGACTTATTTTAAGTTTCTTTAGTATTGTATATATGCGCGATAAAGGGCACCTAATTTATACAAATAATGTACGTATTTAATCATAGTGCCTTGGTTTATAATAAACATTGTGATGTTAGACTAATTATTTTACGACAATAAAGATTTTAATTATAAAATTTTATTTTATTTAATACCAAACCTTATTACTAATTTATAGATTTCAATTTTGCTTACCACCATACATACAAGTATGTAATAAAAAGAAAATAAAAATTCCAACCCTCCTTCTCTTTTTTCAATGCCAATGATCGTAATCAGAACATGAACAACACATTCTCTTAACCCTTTCGTGACAATTACCTTTATGCTAATGCGTCGAAATTGACAGTAAATGACCTACTTAATATTCTTTGCCTGGTAAAGAAACCCGCTGCATCCGGTTGTACCATAGCAAGTTAACACGAGACTAAATCCATTGCTAAACGAAGATTTAACTTCATTAAAAAAAAATGAAAATGTCAACTAAAAATGTTCTGTTTTTTTTTATAGATAATTTAGTCCAGTTATTTGAGGTCAAAAATTTTATTATCAAGATTAGTCACCAATTTCTCCAACTCTATATTAAAGATTTAATTAAAACAGTGTAATTAATTTACACTACTTAGAACCTGGCTAGTTTCAAACAAACTACGTTAATCAAAGGTCAATTGTTAACGTAGAGTTACCGAGCGATGGGAGAGATGGCCCAAAACCTCGGACCGTTAACGGTAAGGCGATATCGCTATTATGATTGTAATGCGCCGCCGTTATCCCGAGTTTAAAAAAATACTCGATTTCAAGGGAGCACAAACGGCCTGATCAAAATTTCGGGGTCGGATTTTAGTTCTGATTTTTATATGTAGTCGAGAACCATTCATCTTATCAACAATAGGGAAGAAAGGGTAGACGGCTAATTTAAAATCAGTGAAAGTAAGGCTGGTAACAACAAGGTGAATATAGAATTTCTGAAATATATTGTAATATAGATAATCATAATTTCATGCTCCAGTTATTTTAAATGAGACATCATTATTGTGTTATCTATATATATATAAATGTTATGTTGGTTTGTGTACGCTTCAAAAACTCAAAAAGTTCTGCACCGATTGAGCTGAAATTTTAGCATGATATATAATCTGCATCAAGGATTGTTTTTATCTATTTTTGGCATCAGTCACATATCCGCGACCGTCTTTGTTTTGTTTCTCATTTCTCAACCATTCAATCAAAATGTGCCACAGCGAAGCGTGGCAGGGTACAGCTAGTCATTCATAATAATAATAAATAAATACTTTATTGACACATTATTGGGTACATATAAAAATTGCAACCATGACTATAATCGTCATTGTACCAGCTGGTGTCAATAAAGTTGCACGGTTGAGCACCTAATACCTAAACTAGGTAAGTCTGTGACATAGGCATTAGGCCACTTCCCTCCTTCCCTCCCAGGTAGGCAAAGATAAAGCTGCATGCACTCTTTGATACTATTATTACTTACAATTTTTTGTAAATCTAATTAAACAAATTTATTTTCATTTTCGAAATAAATTCACTATAAATACTTTACCAGTACGATACTTTTTAATATTTTTATATTTTAGCCTTCATTACTGTTACTCTTTACAATTTTATTTTTATATTACAGTGTAAACTCTTTATAACGAAACTCAAGGGACTGAGCATTTGTTGTCGTTATAGAGTGTTATCGTTATATGGAGTGAACAAAAAAAACCAAATTAACAAGAATTTTTAATATGTATGGGCTCACTTCAACGTTATAGGGAGTTTATCGTTATAAAGGATAACGTTATAAAGAGTTTACACTGTATATGTTATACTATACTAACACTATCGTCTATTTATATTGATACTTGTTATACCTAATTGAAGATTTTTTTTTTTTTGTATATCGATAATCGGTTTAATTGTCTCTAGCAGCTTGTCTCTCGACAAAGGCGTCCTCCAAGGATTAGTACTATACTTACGATACGTTAACTTATTTCTATCATTAGTTTCACTTCCTGACGAAGCTGATATATGCAATAGGAGTTATTTATCCTCAGTTACGAGGAACGGCAGATTTGAGGTAAGAATGTATATGGACAATAAAAACGCGGAAGTTACAAAGGAAGAACGCAAACGATTTCAAAGTTAGTAAACTTCATAACATTCACCTATTTCTTGCTTCGTTCCGCACGCTCTCACATTTCCGGGGTGGTAAGAATTTTAATTTCTCCCTTACTTATTTTTTATATGGAAATATCGCCATATTTTACCGGTAAAGCGCCCTGCACGCTATTTTGGCTTCCATTTAAATATTTTCCGCTTCATTCGTTAGGCGCTGTTTTAAATTATTAAACTTTTGGATACACCTACAGACTCGATAGGAATTTACCATCAATATCAATTTAACATTAATAGAACCAGTCCTGCTAGACAGTAAAAAAAAAATTTATGATTATTAAGGAGAATTTACAAATCAAAATTCAATTTATAAAATGTGTAAAACAGTGTTTATGAATAACACTATCAATGTGACATGAAGTTATAGTTTATTGAGGTTATGTCACATGCACTTAAACGATAATTAAATCGATATCATTATCAAATATTTATTTTAACTTAGTACTAATTTGTTTTTATTTACTTTGGAACGATTATAACAATAGTGGCACCCGACAATAAATTAATATTTTTATCCATTAAAATCTTTTTTTTTTTCTTTTATGCCACTTGCGCCGACATACAAGCAGACGGTCCACCTGATGGTAAGTGGTCACCGCCGCCTATGGACATTTGCAACACTAAGAGCATCGCCAATGCGTTGTCGACCCTGAGACGTGAAGTTGTTAAGTCTCATGTGCCTGTAATTTCACCGTAATCTACTTAGGAACTGAAAATTTAAGCCATATGCCTTCAAAATTAAATTGCTTTTCCACTACAGGTACAGTTCCACGCTTCGACATACTATAAATTGTAATTACTAATCTCTAACCATACGACCAACCAACTAAGCAGAGCTTGTACTATGGAAACCAGATAACTGATATACTACATATACAACTTTTTTTTTCTAAATGCATACTCATATACATACTGACACCAAGACACAGAACAAACAAACTTGTTCATGCACACAAATGTTTGTCATGAGTGGGAATCGAACCCGCGACCTTGGCTTGGCAGTCAGAGTCGCTAACCACCAAGCCAACTGGCCTGTCCTTTCACTACCACCCTCTAACATTCACACAACTATCCTTCCTACTACACGTTTTAAACATTTGTTACGAATTTAGATGAAACTCGGCATATAAATAGAGTTGATAAACTCTTTTCAATTCTTGTTAAATTATGACATCATTTTATTAAAAAGCATACTTCCTCCTAATATTATAAATGCCAATGTTTGTATGTATGGATGTATGTTAGGTTACGTTTCATGCAAAAACTACCGGACAGATTTGGATGAAACTTGGCACATAGATAAAGCATATCCTGGAATAACATATAAGCTTTTTATAACGGGGAAATGTAACACCCTTCAGGAAAACGGGTGAAACCGCGGTGGACAGCTATTATGTAATATTGCATTATACCCTAATTCTAAAATTTAAACAAACCTTTTGGATAAAAGACCCTTTACCCTAAATGGTTATTCACCACTTATCTTTACGTATACATAAAGTCCCTAAAGACTCAATTAGGTACATTATATTATCTGTTAAAATTATTACTGTACTGTCAAGACAACAAGTGTTTGCCGCACCATGCCTGCAACTTTTTGCTTCTGTTTTGGAACTTGTCAGATATTTTTAAAACTGAGTAGCTCTTAAATTTTATTATACAACGTGTTACAAAATACCCCGTTAAAATATAATTAATTAACAAAGCCAACAACCCTAGTAAACTGTCATGTCCAGGAACCAGATTATTTAACAGAAAGCCTTACGTACCTATTTTACATAATAATAGTCTACTTTAATAGTTTTTCTATTTTTCATTCATAGAAATCAGTTTTTTTTTTTATTTTCTTGGGGTATGTTATACAGCGTCACTACGGTTCTTAATCGTGGATGGACTCGTTATAAGGTCCTATTTAACCTCCTTTCGGCTTTACGGGTAGTTTTGTAACATCCTGTATATATAATATCGATATCATTACATAGCCTATAACCATCTACGAAAAAAACCGAGTCGAATGGTAGCAGTCCCATCCCTCTAAGTTCAGTAGTTTTGAGATCCTGTTGCGTCAAAAGAACCCTATTTTCCTTATAATATACTAGCTGACCACCGCGGTTTCACCCGCGTTCCTGAGGGATGTAACATTTTCCCGGCACAACAAGTATCGTATGTTACTTCTGATACTTCCAAGAATATGTATACAAATGTTTCATGATGATCGGTTTAATAGTTTAGGTGGGAAAGCATAACAAACAAACTTACATTCATATTTAAGTGAAATATTAGTTTGGGATATTGATTAAGGAAACAAGGAGAGTAAGAATTGTGGTACAAGGACATTAAGCCACATTTGATCATCATAACTTAATCAAATAATCGCGTTGTAATATATACCTGGTATGAACAGAATCCTATGTGTTATTCCAGGGCATTTTCTATATACAATGTGACAAGTTTCATCCAAATCCGTTTTGTAGTTTTTGCATGAAAGAGCAACTAACATCCATACATACAAACTTTCGCAAATTACTACATAATATAAAACAAAGTCGCTTTCTCTGTCCTTATATCCCTATGTACACTTAAATCATTAAAAATACGCAACGGATTTTGATGCGATTTTTTTTAATAGATAGTGATTGAAGAGGAAGGTTTTTATGTATAATACATATGACATTCCACGGGCACGCGGGTAAAACCGCGGGGGACAGCTAGTATAATATATATTATTTTTAAGCTAATCGTTTTAAGTTAGTAAGTCAATTAAGAGTCAAGTTAGTGCAATGCGTGGGAATGCAAAGTTCTCTTAAGCATGACAAAGCGTTTGCGATACTATAAGGAAGAGATCCTGATCGATGCCTTTTGAAAAAAAGCCGTTGCGTGTGAGCCGCTATTCCGCCTTTGTTGTCTCCGAAGTAGTGCGAACAATATGTTTTGATACTTTGTATATTTATTTCGTCGAATACTGAAAATACATTAATTTGGTAAAGCTAAGAAATTACGAACTGCTATCATTGGTGCAATAAATTACAATCCCAATGCCTTCTTCTATTCATATCCTTATTCTTCTGTTTGTAATTCGTGCATTTTTTTATTAAATTCATACGAACTTTCGTTCTTAGATCGATTTATAGAACTTGTTCATCCTGATAATATTATTATTATAAATAATTCAAATAAAATATGTTTTCAAGCATCATGATCACTCAAGCCATCTATACAACAAGGTAAAGTCAAAGAAGCTACCCCATTGTTATATAATATTTATTCTTGCGTAGATCTTCGGTGAAGTCTTTCAGCGAGGTCGACACCATTGTCGTAGGGTTCATGGGAACCAGCAAAAAATGGACTTTACCTTTAGGGAACTACCGAACTAACGTACGAAATTGAATAAGCACTTTTTCTACGCTCTGTTCTGTTCGTACTGATATCCACGTGTTCAAAGATTAGAGCTCGTAGGTATATTTTGGTATTAATAATCTCTTCGCCTTATGCGTAGCCTCTCCGACCCTTACGTAGAGATTTAAGAATGTTTGCTTAAATAATAAACAAAGAATATCGACGTGAAATGAAAAAATCTGCAGGTAGATATGAAAGTACCCATCGGTTTTATATTCTCTTTTAGAGTACTGTAAAGTAGTAAAAACCATAACTGTAGACTGTTTCTATTTGTATATTGGAGCTGTACTTATCAGTAACCCTATGTACCTATTCCAAATTTGGCACAGTTTGAGAACATAGTTGTAGAAAAAAGTTCAATGTAATTTAGTCAAAAAAAGGATATTGCTTACAAAATAAGATTTTTATTATTATTCTGCACGTAGGAACCGCCAACCAATCCAATGAATCTAAATGAAAGTTTATTTTTCATCCTCCCATCTCGGAAAGAATATTTTTTTCCTCTTCGATAACTGAGTGCAAAAGCCGTTTTTATCCTCTAGAGAGATAAAGTAAATTGAATTTAGAACATCGTGTCACGTGTGTTTGTGAATTCAAAACATCATTAAACCTATTTACTTCTACCTCCATGGTGCCGAATGTATCATTCACCCGCATTCTGGGGGGATGTTTCATATTCCCGGGATAAAAGAAGGCTATGTGCTATTCCAGACTATAATCTCTATATAATATACTTTGTTCTATCGTCAATAGTTTCCGCAGCGCATGCGACGAATGACGTTTTAGGGCACTTTTTTTACACGCTGGGCTACGTTACTTACGTTTTAAGGATCTCTAATCTTTTCAAGCAATAAATATAGTCTATGTTATTCAGGGTGAAGGTAACGTTCCAATGGTGAAAGAATTTTTTAAATCGCCACAGTAGTTGTTGACTTTATTCGTTGCAAACATACACTATTACACTATATTAGTGTAGATTTAAATTCAAATTCTCAACCAAAATACCAACCCATTAAAACTCACACTTGCTTTACTTTTTAATTATGCTTTACCGTGCACAACATCAAAATTAAATATAGCTATTATGTTCTAGCAGTGATAACAACAAAGTTTAAGTATCTAACAATAAATTGTATTATTTTAAGTAAAATACTTTTCCATATCAGTAGAGATAATAATTAGATTACTAGTTAAATAAGCAATATCCTAGTTTATTGATATATCTGGCAAAGTAATTGAATAATCGACAAGTCAGTTGGTTTGGTGGTTAGAGGACCTGACCACCGCGTTAGGTTATGGGTTCGATTCGCACCCAGGACAAACATTTAAAATGAACATGTCTGTTCTGTGTCTGGATGTAAATATCTGTATAAGTATGCATTTAGAAATAAAAGGTAGTATATCAGCTGACTGGTTTCCATAGTACAAGCTCTACTTAGTTTGGGATCAGATGGCTGCGTGTAAAAAATTTCGCGTGATATTTATTTTATTTATAATTAGCTGTCCCCCGCGGTTTTACCCGCATTCCCGAGGGATATCACATTTTCCCAGGATAAAAACTAGCGTATATGTTATTCCAGGATATGCTCTATCTATGTGCCAAGATTCATTCATACCCGTTTACTAGTTTTTGCGTGAAAGAGTAACAAACATGCTTACATACAAGTATTTCCTCTCTATAATATTAGTATAGATGGGTAGCAATATCAAAGTTTTAACCAAATTACGGACATAAAAAGTAGTAGACTTTTTATTCTGCATCCGAAATGCAGCCAGATTGTTTGAGATAGTAGACAGTGAAATTGCGCCGAGACGCCGTCATGTATGGTGGGTACGCCATACGGCATGCGTGGTACCCTCCAGACCGCCACGCCATCTGGCGATCTACGAAGATTATACAAAAACCAAATTAACTCCAATACACGCCAAAAGTTTAAAGTCACGGTGGCATATGCTTTTGTTTGTCTGTAAATTGGAATAATTCCATTCGTGCCGACTTACAACGCGAAACACATGACTTCCGTGCGCAAGTCAGCATTGATTACGTAAAATTATAGTAAGGCCAAAGTTGCACGCGGTTTCTGTATTTTGTAGCTTGCCTCGGTTTTTAACTTTTTAATTCATTAGATCACTAGCATCAATGCCGTGGTTTCACACGCATTCCCAAGGCATTTTAATATTTTTGCAGGATACAAATATTGCAGAAATTATAGGTACATTAGACTTAACAACTTCACGTCTTAGGGTTTCGACGATACCCCTGGTGTTGCAAATGACCATCAGGTGGACCGCCTGTTTGTCAGCCCAGGTGGCTTACGAAATGAAAAAAATTGGCAATATTGGGAAAAGAGTACTTTTCCATCGTTGAATGAATTTCTGCAATCAGAGATTACTTCCTATATCCAAACAAACTGTAAAGTTTTATTTGTTAGCAGGAAAGCCATATGATATTAGATAGACTATAAGCAAGTCAACACTAAGTCAACAAAGAATTCAATTGAATTTCTCTCATACTTTAGCAATTAATGCGAATGAAATTGCAAAACTGTAATCGTTTCAGCAGTTGTTTACTGACGAGCGTTATTAATATTCAACTGACAAAGGTTAAGGTATTCCATACATGTAATCTACGTAGGTATATAAGAAAGCAAATGACTCAACTCTTTGTTGCAATACACTGTACAATCAGCTGCAACCAGTCTGTTATCTGACTTCATATAATTATTCATAAACTAAATAAAATTTTGCTATTTATTGCTATTTCTAATTAGATCGTCACAATGAGTAATCGTGGCCTACTAATTATTTAGACATCATATCTAATAATATAATTACTTAATACCGAAGGAATTTTTAACGTGGGCGTGAATGACTAATTCTGCAACTACGAGGTATAGTTTGATGAAAAACTGCATCACTTGATATTTTTAATCAATATTTCAAGACCGGATCGAACCGGTTTTTTTGGAAAAAAACACACTGTATTATTCACACCATTCGATAGTGTCGCTAATAAGGATCTAACTCTAGGAAGCATTCCTTCCTATGACAAACTTAGAGAAACTGTAAAATTTTAATAAATTCATTCAATTATATACAATATATAAATATTTGACTTCATAAGCTTTATAATAAATTTTGTGGAGAAGTAGATATTAATGTTGATCCTACTAATATTATAAACGCGAAAGTTTGTATGTATGGATGTATACATAGTTGTATGGATGTTTGTTCCTCTTTCACGCAAAAACTACTCAACGGATTTGGATGAAACTTGGCACATAGATAGAGCATATATTCGAAAAACATATAGGCTACTTTTTATCTCGGAAAAATTTTACATCCCTCGGGAACGCGAGTGAAACCGCGAGAGACAGCTAGTACGGTCTATAAGAAATCACTTACTTTGATGTTATTCATAATTCGAAATTGTTGTCATTTTATTTTTGCTCGGGTTACATTTTATATTTTTTTTATTAATATTATTAACTTATTGACTTACAAACACTGGTCCATATGTTTATGTTTGCCTGTAATATGTTGTACTTTTAGAAATAATCTATATTACATACTAAGTATTATTGCAACAACTGTTGGCAGACCTTGAATAAATGAATAAATATCGTATTATTCGAAAAGTGCTTTGAAGTATTTCCTTAAACCAAACAACTAAATATTTAAGAATTTCGTTTGCGACACATCATTAACAGCAATGGTCTGTTATTGATCGTTCAATTGAAGTCAACGCTTAATTTTAAGTTCAAGTTTTGTATCAACAGATTCTCATTATTATGATGACCTAAATACCAGATGATTCCTCTATTAAATACCGACCCACTGTTATAAGTAATTGACAAACACATATTGAGTTGATTGACGCTCGGGATTGTAATATACTAACAAAGTGCATGTCGGGGTACGCGGGGTATGGTTCTGTAGTTGCGTTGCAATAACTTTACCAAGGTTAGGTTACGCTACCGTCTTGTGTTTCACATATATGCAAACATAATGGTTTTACGCTTAATTTTTCCTTGTTATAAATATTGTATTCACATACGGCCATACCGAATAGACGAGTAAAAAAGTTTTTTTTTTTTAGGCTTTTTAAAAAAAACAAAATTGAGAAATAAATTAAAAATAATTATTTTGGTTACCTGTCATATATAAAACTGCTACCTACACCTAAAATTAGGATTTTTTTGCCCAAAGGTGAGGTAACCAAAAATAATTAGTGTTATTTTATTTCACAATTTTGTAGCTACGAATAAATTAATACTACATATATAAAATTAATAACCATGTCTGAGTCTAATTGCGGACAGACGGCCCTGCCCAAAAGTATTAGTTCCTTTTCGACTGCGGAATCCTAAAAATATTATAGGCCAGCAAAACAACAATCAAATCTCTTAGAATGCTACTAAACAAAAACTGCTTCATTTTAGTTAAAATATACTTTTAATAGATTACAGATCAAAGTTTCGATAAAAAGGAACAAAAGTTTCTCGTTGACATAGGTTGTATTGTAAATAAGTGTTTTGTACAAAACCTTACTTCCCCATCAAACGGTGCAGCCACATGTAGCCAAGACCCAATTAAATGTTTTGAAAATAGAACAGAGACTCATGTGTGCCCTTTTAGTTGGGAAGTGTGTAAAATATGCTTGACATTATTTTTAAGCGGTTTTGTGGAGCAACGTGCATTTAAAACTAACAGAGATGCCCTAATTATGTAATATCGGCGTAAACAACTTTAGCGATTTCTACTTTTTAGTGTACTTATACGAAATTTTAAAGATTTTTTAAAAAGATTGCGGTGCTTCCGGAGATTACACATTACAGATACAAATTTATTAAATTCGCACTCTTTTTAATATTAGATAATATTGAAAGACATATTCATCACTTACTTATAGTAAGATTGCAGTCAAATACAAAATAAGAAAAAACTTACCGACTAATATAAAAGAAAAAACGGAATATACAGGAAAAGTCATTTGGTAATAAAAAATAATCGAATTTATGGTAAACGACACTGACTCACCATCTCTAAAATGCACGGTTTTTATTAAAATCATAATTTTTGTGACCTTAGAAAAAAACGGTATTCCGGAAAGTAACACATTGTTATTAATTATAGATAAAAAATTAGCAAAAGGACTAAAGGACACAAGTAAGGTAATTTAATATAAAATTACAGGAATCGAACTATCATAATGTATGTTTTTCTGGGAAGTATTTTTCTTTCCTTTTTAACTATATTCTACTTAGATTTTAATTTTAACTTATTCTCATAATAATATAATATTATATCTTTCTTAAAAACGAAATACTTCACAGGAAATTAAAGTTTAAATCTACATCTGGCTCATGAATAGTGAAAATATTATTTAAATAGAATACCCAATATAATTTAATCACGAAACCGGAATTACGGGACCATAATGCACATGAGTGTGACGTCACGCAGGTCGACAATATGTCAACCCTGCTTCCTCTGTACAATCACAAGTCATGTAGTAAAACTAAATAATTCAATACGAACGCACGCATGCAACTTTTGCATAATTATTCTCATAAATTTCCGGAGTATTTATGCGTTTACAATACATACAAAATTTTACGTACATATTTAAAAATTTCCAGGACATTCTTTCCACATCATCAGGGGCTCGATTCTGTAAGGAAAATGACACAAACTCGAGGATGTTTCGTCGCGGCCTCCGTGCTCTGTCTCTTTCGCTAACTACGGTAATACTACTAATCACGTGAGAGATAAGCTCTCTGAGGCCTCCGTGAGCTTGTACTATGGAATCCAGATAACTGATATACTACATACATAATACTACTTTTTTTTAAATACATATTTACACCCAGAAACAGAACAAACAGACATGTTCACGCACACAAATGTTTGTCCTGGGTGGGAATCGAACCCGCAACATGTGACGTGGCAGTCAGGGTCTCTAATCAAGCCAGCTGGCCCGTCAAATTTATATTTTGATTCATTTTTAGTTTTACCTGCCTCCCATAATGTGATACTGTATGTTGTTACTTAGAATAAATAAATAAATACTAATAAATCCCAAGACATTCATCACACATGGTTATCTGATCCCAGGTTAAGCAGAGTGTACTGCTTGTAGTATGGCTACCAGGTAACTGATATATTACATATACTAAATTTTAAATACATACTTATATAGATTTATTATTTACACCCAGACACAGAACAGACATGTTCATGCACATAAATGTTTGTCCTGGGTGGGAATCGAACCTGCGATCTTCGGTTTGGCAGTCAGGGTCTCTAACCACCAAGCCAACTGGCCCGTCAGACATATTATTATTATTTACTCTAAACTTTCTACCAAAACAATATATTAATATTATCAAACCATTTTATGATCCACTAGCTGCCGTCCCGCGGGTTTACCCGGGTTGCCAAGGGATTAAAGTATCCTAGAATCATAACACAGCCATGCCTACTTGTAATATCTTTCAAATAGTTGCGGTAGTATTGGAGATTACTTTCCACACGTTATTATGCAAATAGGCCTTCACGGGCACTTATGAATGGACAGACTAAACCGGCGCCAGTTCGGAAGTTTGCTTTTCAAATCAGCTTTCTCTGTATAATATTAAGTATAGATTATAGTATAGTTATTAGTTAAGGTAAAATACTAAATCTATCAATAAACATAATAAAATTTTTAAACCAGTATTTAGAAACATTTACTATACTCGTATGTATATTTATTTTTATTTCAACGAGGCCGACAAACAGGCGGACGGTCCAGCTGATGGTAAGTGGTCACCGCTGCCTATACTTGCAACACCAAGAGTAATGCCAATGTGTTGTCTCCCTTGAGACCTCAAGTTGTTAAGTGTCATGTGCCTGTTATTTCACCCTCCTTATCTGTCTAACCGAAACACAGTAATATAAGTGCACTACTGCTTCATGGGGGAAATGGGTGAGGTGGTAGTACTTTCCCGATTGAACTCTGTACTAGGAGTTCTGCTAAATCGGCTTGAAATTGTACTTCTAGAGCTGCCTTCTGGGTTAATATAGATATCAGTAATATTGATATTCACCCTGGTAGGGGAGCTAATGTCTATAAGCAGACTGGCAAATCAGGCTTCTGCCAAAAGGCGACTAAAAACAAAAAAAAAAGAGAACTTGATAAAATTAAAAGAAATAAAACAAGTCGTGACTCAAAAGATACTGGCTTTATTATTAGGTTTTCTTTATTAAATTAAAATCTTATTGCATCACAATAAGTAATAGCAATCGTCCAATCCAGACTAACGATATTTTTGACGTCGATGAAATAATGTCGGGAATTTTTAATCAATCTGAAACTATGTATAACATTTCCAACATACATAAAATAAATATCTAGCTTTTTTAAGTTTTACAAATTTACTAGAGTAGGTACTGGTAGCCAATAAATAAATGGTTACTCGCTGTTATATTAGGGCAAAAATCTTTTTAATTAAAAATCGATGTGTACGTGTGTATGTTCCATTTGGACTCCAAAATGGCATGGATTTTGACGAAACGTTCATATACCGATAGCTCATGTTATTAGGAATAACTTAGCCTATATTATATTTCAGAAAATATAACATCCCATAACGCGGGTGAAACCGCTGGAGACAGCTAGTAGTTCATAAATTCCGACATTCAAATGCATTTAAATAACACAATATTCTTTGCTTAATTTCAATAACATAGGCATAAGCTATAAAAAATCTTATTCTATAACTTTAATAGCATTGTTGAATAATTCCATAAATTTCAAAATACAGAGAATAGAAAATATTAAAAATGAAACTCATTTACCTGATTTATAGTGCCCATCGTGTCATTTAATTATGCCACAATATTCATGCTTCATTCAAAAAACAGAATTTCATTGATACCTATAAAATGCTATTTTAAATTTAACGGAATCTTAATTAACATAGAATAATTTAAATTTAGATATCCTTTCACTTACACTACGTCGAAATAATATAAAAGTGAAACTTACCCTTTGTACAACAAAACAAACATTCGACATAATAGAGGGTTGGTTTTATGATATTTCGCTTTCTATAATTTTATAGGTAACGACTCCTCCCACTTCTAAAGGGGCAAGATTCAATACTGTTCTAGTCAAGTTTTTTTTATCTATTCCGCATCTAATTGATAGCACGTGCATGTCTTCCGCTCAGCCACGTGTCCCATTGTTAATTATTAAAATATTCGTTCCGCCCGAGACCTTCGACCACGATATGATATGCAAGTAGCGCACAACGGGATAAACATTCTATAGCACAGGAACCACTTGACGTGAAAATAAAGGCAATTTATTGATGCATGCTTTATTTTTAAAATTGTTGAAACGGCCGGGTACTCATTATTGGCCTCCGTAAGACCTTTGTGTAGGCGATATACCATTAACCTATTTAAAATTCAATTACGCTAGTTCACAATTATTATTGAGAAGATAAATAATTAAGATAGTCAATTTCAACGCAATTAACCTTAAACACATCGAAATATATCAAAAAAGCTTGGTAGTACTTAATAATGTACTGACCAGTTTATTTATGAAACTGTTGCTTACTAATACGCCATAGATGCGTTGACAAGATGACATTAAGGAAAATGTAGGAACGAAATATATACAAGTATTTAAATACATGGGAGAATCTAACGAGATTATATTTTTGTACGGCCATTATTTGATTTATCTATGAAGTAGAAGATAGTATAAAACGCTGGTAAAGAGTATAAATAATATAATTGTTAATGGTTTTTAATTGTACTGTAATTTTCGGTTCGCCTTCTTTTTTCAGGGCCACAGTTAATTTCAGAGGACACTGATGTTCCTTTCTATACGTCATAAAATCATACAAATTCATTAACAACTTCCTCACACTCCACTTCAAAAACACATCAGGGTACTAATCTAAAAATAGTCTAGTAAGACCCAGATGTTATCCTGGTTGCTTTTTTTGGTGGATCGATAAAAACATGACGCGCACCGACGTGGGAATTTCTGGAGGACTGGAAAAAAAATCCTTTGCAGATGTCAGCGAATCTCGAACATCGGTTGGAGTCCCCACGTGTCACAACAGGAAGATGTTTATAATTTAGCGCTATGGACGCGTGCCACTTGCTTGGCAAGTCGGCACTAACGGACTGTGAAATAGGCCACTGTTTTTATTATCGAAGGTGCATTATAAAAGAACCCCTTTGTTCTTCATAATTAATACCTTGTTTCTATGTTTTACAAGTGTTTTGCAATTTCCCTTGTCAACAAAAAGCATTTAATTAAAAAACAGTATTTCTTAACATATTTTAACATGTTCTTTATTATTGTAAAAACCACATAAAACTATATAAAATTAAATATGTTCATGAAAGTTTAATGGTTACAATGTTATATAACAACAAAAATTACTTACATTAGAACACGTTGTTTTACTTAACATCGACATAAAAAATTATCTAGCTAGGTAATACTTTCTTAGAATAAGAAAAATATCACGGGAATTAAAAATCAACCATACTGTAGTATCTATAAGCTTGAACATCACTCATATTTACTATCCCTATACATTCATCGTTATCACTTTATTAGTATTTTACTTACATTGAACAAATAGCACGCAATAATTATTCAGCCAGTGGTTAATGTATGAATAACGTCATAATGGTACAAATATTTTATTTCTCTGAAATAATTCTTTGTTTTACTTGAATATATAATATAATCATTACATAATTCAATGAAGATAACGTGACCATGGCGGGCAATGAAATATTACTCGATGTAATCTTAAAGATTATATCATATCTTTCGAGTACATATTCCTTCTAATTATCTATTTTTTTATAAATAATATTCTTACTAGTAATTTTGAGCGTTAATATATGTACCTATTACGAGAGATCTTCTATTCAATCTGTTTAATTAAAAAAGCAATATATCTTAAACCTTTTGCTCATTTATAATTAAATCGTGTTTTTGTTATAGATACACGCAAAATTAATTTTTACTATAAATTGGTGGTGATTTTCTTCTTTGTCACGCATTAGACGAAACATTTTTAGATTCCTTTTTCTTGCCCTCTCTAAAGTACTCTTCGATTTGTAATAAAGTTTTATTTCTTGTTTCAGGTAGGCAGAAGTACAAGAATATTGTTCCTAATAGTGTCGACAATCCGTAGAACAAATAAGTACCATGGTGCCCTATACTTTCAAACATTGCAGGCGCTGACTTCACCGCACCGAAGAAAGCTATAGACGTCATCATCACACTAATACCAGATCCCAACCCCTTAGTTTCCGTTGCAAATAACTCACCCACCATATTCCAAGGCAGCGGTGATATACCCATATTTGAAACGAAAATATAAAATGCCATTAACCCCAGAGAAATCAATGACGACACATGATGAATAGTTCCAGTTTTAACTAAGTACAAGTATAGAGCTAGCGATATCAATGACAATGATGTAAAAATTCCACTGAGTATTGCCATTGGCCTTCGACCTGATCTTCTTAGTATGATACACGCAATCACTAACGATACACATCTCAGAATGTCAATACTTAACATAGCAGCGTAAGTTTGGGAATTGCTGGAATGACTGCCGATCAGTACTTTCATCATGCCAGTGGTATATGCACATATAACATTAACACCTGACAACTGCGTTATGATGAAAAAAGTGGTCATGATGAATAATGGCTTCCAAAATTCGGGTTTCTTTATATTTTGTGCGAGTGTTTCTAATTTGCCCTTCGTTTTATCTCTTTTCGACTGTTCTGCAATAATTTTGTCGAGTTCAGACTTCATTGCTGGACTAGTTCCTCTGTACCATTGGAATGATAAGATGCATTCATCAATCCTATTTCTGGAAGCAAGCCATGCCGGTGACTCTGGTGCGTTAAATATTATAATTCCTCCAATCAAAGGAAATGTTCCACAAAGTAATGACGCGTAGCTCCAGTGTAGAATTGTTCCGAATAAATGTGATAAAAATACTCCAACGGCTATGCCCAAGGATAATGCTGCTAAGAACAATCCTCTGTAAACTGGTGAGCTAATCTCTCCAACGAATACTGGACCAAGTGGGCCTAACCAACCCTGACATAGACCAGTAATAAATCTTCCTAGTAAAATTAATGACATTATATCGTTTGAAAATCCAATTATTAGCCATCCAAGTAGAAAACATATAGAGAGCATAATTTGTGATGCTCGTCGGCCGAACCTTTCCATCAAATATCCTGATATCAGGTTACCGAAGAATAGCGGCAATGATGACGTTGCAGCTGAAAAATGAAATACATAGATTTATTGTGATGACTACAGTGAAGTATGGGTACTTATACATATAATTATATGGGTATAGATCGTCAAAATAATGTTACCACATACCTACCCATGACTCCATTTCAGTAGAAAAATTATGTCTTCCTTTAGCATGTTTTAATTGAGGAATAAGTATTGCTGAAATGCCTGCAGTGGCTCCTGCTCCCAAGTTTAGCATGAACGTACCAAGTGCCATAAGTGCCTGAAATTAAAATATAAGGCATAATTAACACCAAGTGTACCGCAAGGCGCCGACAAACCACATTAAATGGGAACACGTAGATTCTTAACAATTTAGTAGGCCGAGCGAAAATTTATATTTTCCAAAGAAACTGATTCGTAAGCCAGATGTATCGCATGTTTTATTTATTTCATATTTTTATTGTATTTTAGGACAAATAATATTTTTATAACAATCAGTCTATAAATGCAATAATTAATAACAGTGATTTTAAAATAACATTACGATAATTTAAATATCTGGATATTACTAATACTAGTATTTTAAGTTCATTTATATTTCATACACTTTAAATGTCATGGCTTACTTCAAATTCTAGTTAATCTGTTAGCAGATATTTTTCCGGTATTAGATTAATAATGTAGATATTATTATTATATTTAATAGTGTTTAGTAAGTTGTTTAATAAGTAGTACTATTCCTAAGTTCGAGCCACTTTCGTATCGCCTTCTTACGATTACTCGTCGTTAATGTATGTCCCTATGACCTCTCACGTGATTGTAGACTTAACGAAAGTGACACAGCATTGGGGCCTGATACTCGTTGGGGCAGTGTCATGACACTCAAGATGTATCGTCGACTTGAAAAACCATAAAGTAATTCCGGTACTAGCTGGGAAGGCACAGCCCATGGGATGGTAAAAGAGCAGTCTTTTAATTTGGCATTTTATTTAGCCATCGTTATACTCGTGCATAATACGAAGTGGTTGATTTTATTCATAGTATTTTTATTTTTGCAATTTCAACTATAGAATTGAACACGAGAAGATATTTTCAGATCAACCTGTAAGATATTTTTGCTCCCACTCAAATTTTAATTTGTCTCTTTATAGTAGTTTTTGTTATCATGCTCAGTCATGACAACTGTAATATCATCTGAAAATAGAGAACACTAGTGATTCCAGATACAAGGGAGATCGTCAATATATATAAGAAAGAGTAATGGACCTAAAAGGGGGTATCCCTTTGGGGACTCCATTATTAATTGTCGCATTAGGCTTGCCTGTAAAGATAGACGTAAGTTTCATGGTTAATAAATAAATAAATAAATAATTCTATCCGGATTAGTATTAGTAATAGCAATATACAAAGCGCTCTTGCTGTCAAATATTAATACATAACCGCGTGTATATATATATATTTTTTTTTATTGCTACCGCCCAAATTGACTCCATTCTGCCTGATGTTAAGCAGTCAATGAAGTCCCCTAGTGATGGCCATCATCCCAGTAGCCAGCGTAGCATTGTGGCATGATGGCCCTCACCTTGACGGCCTTGTTTTTTGTAGGTTTACGTGCGTGACGTCTATAAATTATAGGAGCTTCTACAGCCTATTCAAAAATCTGTTACTTTTTGGCCCCATTTGGTTTCCTATTTAAAAATACTGGGTGATGCACTCAATACGATAACGCTAGGATTGTATGAGAGCTTTTTACTCAAGCTCCATTGTAAATAGACTACACATAGCGTTAGAGTTAGCACCAAAAGTCCTTGACCACATCCAGATTTTCAAAACCCCTTTACAACGTAACGGGAGTAAATCCGTCAACAAGACTAGCACCAGAATTGGATGAACATGTAAAAGATCAAAATTAGCTGGACACCACAATGTCAAAAGTAGCCAGTAGACAGAAGTAGAAGGCAAGTTTTGACATTTCAGGAGTCATGTTGAGCGCCTTAAGTATCTAGAGGGGTTTTGAAAATCTAAAAGTGGTCACTGGCCATCGAATTTTGGTGCTGACTGTACTATGGTAACCCGATAACTGATATACTATATCTTACTATTATTATAAATTCGAAAGTTTGAATGAATGAATGTTTGTTACTCAATGACGCCAGAACGACTGGATGGAATTTGGGACGATAGATACGAGATAGATACAATATGGAATAGTACATAGGTTACAAATTTTTTCCAGAGAAATTTTTACATCAAAATTCAAAACCATTTATTCAGTTTAGGCCCTTGGAAGGCACTTATGAAGGTCAAATTTAAAGTTACTGAAGCTACTACTTGAGAATGCGGTAGAAACTGTGGATTATAGCCAGTATTATACTATTATATATATAATAATATATATAAGTGTGAATATGATGTTTGCTCAGAGTTGAAATCTGACCCAGCCCGTCATATTATATATCGACAGATTAATGTATATGTTTGAATAGTTCTATGGTTACCATCACTAGTAGCGATCGAAATTCAACCGTAATTCTATATATATATTAAGTTTGAACTTTATTGAGGTTTTGTCAGAGTATATAACCTCGATGATCATTGCATGGAACTATTTTGATTTATCTTTTACGTCAGCTTGGAGCGTGTCAGAAATATGAGAGTGTATGACATTGGCAGTATGAATAGCCATTTTTTTAAGCTATTTATATTGTAAAATATCTGTGTGTGTCAAATGTATGGTAGTGTGTGTAATGTTAATTTTGATTTATTTAAGGTATTTCTAATGCATTTTATATAAAAAATAACTTCTCCATATAAACTTTAACAATATCAAATTTCACGTTGATCCGTTCGAGCAATATTCTTAAAAAGGGGTCTAAAGTTTTCTCTTCACGTATTATTATATTTATATATATTATGCCTATTATTAATATACATATATACTAGCTGTCCTCCGCGGTTTTACCCGCGTTCCCAAGGGATATCACATTTTCCCGGGGTTAAAAGTAGACTTAACGTAGCATGTTATTCCCGGATATGCTCAATCTATGTGCCAAGTTTCATCAATATCCGTTTGGTAGTTTTTGCATGAAAGAGTAACAAATATACTTACATACAAATCTTTCCTCTTTATATTATAATATTAGTACAGATGATGAAGGAATATTCCCACATATTTTCAACGTTTTGTTACGTATACTTGTTAGAAGTTCACCACCTTTCCGCACGTGTAACCTCATGATATCATACAGTAAATAATAAATGAAAGTAAATAATCATATTGCTGTCATTATAACTATAACTGTTCCGTTTATTACAATACAATGTAAGATGTGACATATACTGTAGTTTCATTAGATTTTAACGCACTTAAGAAATTATCTTATGAAAGGTTACACGAGTTTTAATAGAGCACAAAGTTCTGATTCAGCTCTAACCTAACTTATTTATTTCCATTAACATTATTTACCTTTTGTCACTAAAATTCAAATTTAAAAGGTGTAGAATTAAATTTATTTATATATAATTCAATAGATTAACATAAACATCTGTGAATATGCAAAGAAATAGTTCTAGGTCGGTTTGACAATTTTTTTACCAATAGATAAATTATTTTAAAAACTCGTTATTTTTGAATAACCATAATGCGGCTAGAAATGTCTCGTAAACTGTGATGGTTTTAACTTATACGCTATTCATATTTTTCTGTATTTTCGATGACAATAAAGGAAAATCTGCATAAAAAGGCAAATTCTCTTTGTATTTCTCTTTGTAAATGCTAAACAATATCGTAAAATTGTTAATTTATTCTTGAAGACCTAATTCAACAATAAACACAAGATAAAAATATTTTTATGACACTTTTGATAGGCGTATAACTTTGATGTGATTTTATAAACTACTAGTTGACCCGACAGACGTTGTCCTGTCTTAACTATGAAAATTGATATCGAATCTTCCGATTGAATCGACAGAGAAATGTGTAATAAGAAATTATAAATTAATTATTTTACCAATATAATTCCGACCCATGCCTCTGTTTTAAGCGATATTGTCAAACGACTGACATTTTTCAAACTCATAACACCATAAGGTTACATTATAAGACTTTATATTGTCAAAAGCGGTAAGGTTACATTAGAAAAGTTAATGTGTACGTTATGTTTTCTGAAATTTTCGCAACTTTCTTAATTTTTTCTTTCATAAGAACCTTCTCCTGACAATAACAAACACAACGAAAAATTTATTAGCGAAATCGGTCCAGCCGTCCATGCGTGATGCGGTGACCAAGGGAAATAGGGATTCATTTTTATATATATAAGATACATTTAACTGATTTTTTGCTTGGATATCAAAAGACTAGCTCTAATATACTGTTCCTAATGAAAAATAAATTAAATAACTGTGATGCACCATACTTCCTACATGTAAATGTAGGATGTAAAAAGTAGGTTTTTTAACAACATTTTTAAAGAAATGAAGCGGTAATTTTCTTAAATCGCATTCTTGTCTGTCGTTTGAACCGCGTCACTTAAAAAAAACAAGTTTTAAACAAGTTAGTTATAGTTTATATATATATGTTTATACGGGTGACGTATTTATATTTATATATATATCCTACTAACATTATTTACACGAAAGTTTGTATGTATCGATGTTTCTTTCTCTTTCACGCAAAAACTACCAAACGGATTTGGATGAAACTTGGCACATAGATCGAGCATATATTGGAATAGCATATAGGCTACTTTTTATCCTGGGAAAATGATACATACCTCGGAAACGCGGGTAACAGCTAGTATATTTTGGCAGGATCGTTTTACAGCGTAATTAGTTGAATAAAATAGATTAACACAAATACAACATTTAATAAAAGCTTATAAATAGTTTATTTATTACTTTTACGATAATAGCTATATATATTCAGCCAACGATCAATTAAAATTAATTTATCAATCTATTTTCATCCAATTTTTTTGGTCAAATTAGTAATGGGATCATTTTTTTTTTGTACCGTCCGCTGTTAAGTGATGGTGAACCGCGCAATTAAAAAGGAAATTTCCTTTTAAATATGGCTTTTCTAGTCGGGGTGGTATCTAACTAAACGAATATCTATAAAGTGCTCATCCATCGTACTTCTGTAGCACGGATATCCCCAAGATGTTGTTTTTTACCGGAAATTTAAGTAAATTTTAGAATTCGAACTGACGACCTTGGCCATGGCATACGACGTCTCTACCGAGCTATCGAGGCCTCAAATTATTTTTGACAAGATTCCCAGGTCTTTATTTGTTTTTAATACACGGCTAATGTCAAGCTTAATTTATTGTTTGAGGTAAAGAATTGAAAGGTTGGGATATAGAGTCTTATTGGAGAAACTTTCTTAAAACGGCAAATGTTAAGTATTGTGACTTAAGAGTCAGATAAATTTTGAAAAGGTTCAAGAGTTTGAAGGGTTTTTAAAAAAGATTCAAGATAAATTTAAAATGAATTATTAAACTTTAAACTGAATTATTGTCTGCTTCAGATTTGAAAAGAAATAATATTATAATTTTGATTAAAGTGGTGGACTTGGAATTTATTTTTAAAAATTGGCTTATGAAACTGTATGCAAAGTAAACAAGCTGGCACAAAAATCATAGAATTACACATTCTTTTATAAAACCGCAGTAAGATTAATCTTCAAGAAAAAGAGAATAACTTAAAAAAAATCTTAACACGCAACGCAAAACGCTTCACAATTTCAAAGGTGATTTTCAGTATGCACTTGTATAAAGAAACAAAATATAAACACACCTGTCTGCGAAACGGCGATTGTTGTTTATATTCAAATTCATCTTTGCTATCACATATTTCTTTTTCTGTACCATTTTTATGAATTTTCTCTAACTCGGGTAAAGTTCCTTCGTCCATCTCAATATGCCGTGACACTGCATCACACATGGTCTCAAACTACTAAATGAACAACCAAACGTTTATTAGATTGTACTTTATCTTATCATACATTCACGTCTGTCGCCGAGACGACTCACAATGCTACAGTCATATAAAAATACTCTTAACAGCTTCAATTTCGAATGTCAAGAACCCGATACTAATAGCTTGTGGATATTTAGTGCGTTATTCGGTAACTGGTTATGTTAATTTTAGGTAGGTAGGTTACCTGCGTATAAAACAGATTGACCATGCAGTTCTTTACTTTGACCCTTATTTACAAGGACCTTAGGTCGGTTAAAATTAATATTATATTATTTTTGTCACTGAGATATGAATCTGATTTTGGACTTAAGAAAATAAGTTTGTTTTTATGTCGTTGATTTGTTTTGTCATAACAAAGTATTTGAAGAGAACATTGTTCATAACGTATGCAATCATTTTATAACAATTATATTATTTATGATAACCCCAATTCGCTATCATTGTTAATGAAATTTTGTAACAATTTATCTATTCATCGAATGTTTGTATTTGACCTTTGTAGATAACTTAAATTTTCATGCATGTTAAGTATTTTTCCCTAAGTAAGGTTCTTCCTAAATAAGATCCTAGATTAATCTAGAAGCAGAGCCGTTAGTGGTCCTGACTGACTGTGATGAAGACTTTAGGTAGTCCACCATACCAATTTCCGCCGTGAAGCCGTGTAGTGCAGTATAGAAAGGCCGGTGAAATTCCAGGCATACAAGACAACAACTTCACATGTCAGGGTCGACAACGCATTGTAGCGTAGACCTCTTACCATCAGGTGGACCGTCAGCTTGTCTTTCTCTCTTAGAAATGGATGTTCGATTTAAAATATACCGTAGACCACAGCGGCGTATATTATAAGCTATCGAGATTACCACAATTATTTGCGTGCTATTTCCTCAGATATAGACTATAGATATTTTGAATACCTAACCGATAGACATGGAAACGGTCCATCTGCTGAGAAGTGGTAAAATGCCTATGGATGTCTGCAGTACTAAGGTCATTGGGTTGTCGACTCAGAAACAAAGTTGTAGAGTCTCATGTGACTGCAATTAGTCGTGGCAGTATTCTGTTTTACGCTGGAAATAAGTAATTAGAAACTAGGCAAAACCGCAATATGTAAGCGCTATATTCTCGCTGTTTTGTGATCCAAAGGGGACTTATTACGGGGGGTGTATTACGATTATTGATATAAGAAATTCCTAAATTAAAATTATTAACAAACTAAATATTATACGATTCCATTTTATTATAAAAAAGAGATTAAGTTATAAACATTCACAAAAACGATCCTTACAACACACGAGCATGGGCCATAGCATATGTGGGTACCTAATTTGTGAAATGATTCGGAGATTTAATAATAAATATACAAAGAGATATAAATATGTCCCAGGATATATATATAAATAGGTACTAAAATGTCTAGATTGATTGCCATTCTATTTCTTAATTAATTAAGCAACATTGTGAAATCAGCTTTTTTATTTGTAGACTATAATATTATGTTGATTTATTAATTGAGCGATGACTAATGAAATCTACCTATAAATAACTTATACAAGATTTCACAAAGCAAAAAACAAAATCGTTATTATTGTGAAATAAAGAAATTCAGTAATAATTTCTATCAGCCCCCTTATTCAGCTAATACAAGCTTCGTTGTAGACCGCTTCACGGAGGCTTCGGAGAGCTTACCTCTCACGTGATTAGTAGTAAGCGACAGAGGCAGAGCATAGAGGCCGCGACGAAACATCCTCGAGTTAGTATCATTTTCCTTACAGAATCGAGCCCCAGAATCTATTGTAATTTTAAATATTTGTAAACGCCTAATATTTACTTAACAGCAATGTAAATTTAATAATTACTATAACATGATATACCTACGCAAGCTGGCTGGCAGCGGTTGAGAACAAAGAGCTGAAGATCGAGCTCAGTGGCGTGCCATAGGTGAGGCCTATGTCCAGCAGTGGACGGAGATAGGCTGATGATGATGATGAATTTTTAATACAAGTGGCCGCACACTTGTCGGAGTAAAACATATTGCATGTTAATAAAACTATGCTTCCAATTGTTTTTTATTAACACAAAGACATGTGAATTTGCATGTAAAAGAAACCAAATTCTTCCAATTTTTTTATTGATACCACTAAAGCTCATAAACTGCCACTACACAAAAAACACCAACCTATTTATAAGTTTAAAGATAAAATAATTATGATTATGAACAGCATGTTTATCGGTAGGACATCTCGTAGTGCTAGACTTCGTAAAAAGAAAATACTATACATGTTTCCGGTGTGAAGCAGTTGCACTACTACTATCCCCCGCGGTTCCACCCGCGGTATGTAAAATTGTCCGGCACAATAAGTATCCTATGTTATTTCTAATACCTCCAAGAACATGTGCACAAAGTTTCATGATGATCGGTTCAGTAGTTTTCGCGTTAAAGCGTAACAAACAAACTTACATTCACATTTATAATATTAGTAAGGATTAATAGGGATGTTTCGGTTAGATAGGTAAGGGGGCCGGTAAGTGAAATTACAGGCACGTGAGACTTATCAACTTCACGTCTCAGGGTCGACAACGCATTGGCGACGCCCCTGGTGTTGCAAATGTCCGTAAGCGGCGGTGACCACTAACCATCAGGTGGACCGTCTGCTTATTTGTCGACCAATGTGATATCAAGTGTCAAGCGATGCCCCAATACCAGAAGCAATAATGTTCATAATTTTATTTGGCTTAATTTCTATGAAACTCTAAAGTGACTATAGTATATAGGATACTTTAAATTTAAACCTTGTGGTAACCAATATTAAACACAAAGTGCTGCGCAAATAATTATGGTAAAACAATTTACAAACAATGAAGATTTTACAGGCAAAATGTTATGCTATATTTAAAAATAAGTATGCATACGTTAAGGTGCATATACTTGCGCAATCATTACCTACAAAAAGTAATCAAAGTAGATAAATAATAATTTCTTGGGACATTCTTTTCACGCAGCCACCTGATACCATACTAAACTGATTGTATTCTATCTATTGAAGCCTAGAACTCAGTTAACTGATATACTAACAATATGCAGTACCTGGATGACCGAGCATTGCTGGGGATTTCTTTACTAACGTGACTTCTACCGTATTCTCTTTTTTAAAGCACTGTCATATATACCTAGATACGAATTAGATGCGACAATAAAGGGCTCCCAATAACAGTATTTCTCACAAAAGATGTAACTTGAAAACCTTACCTTCTAATGACATTGTAGCAGTTTTTATTGCCTAAATACACAGATAAAACGTCATTTTCTGAAAATGAATCCTACCTAGATCGATTTAACGCCCCCAAAACCCCCTGCATACAAAATTTCATGAAAATCGTTGAAGCCGTTTCCGAGATCCATATATATATAAACAATTAGCCGAGAAGTCAGAAACTCCGTAGGCCTAAACTGAACAAATGGTTTTGAAGATTATATTAATTTTATTTTACTGGGATAAGGTTTTAAAAAGTATACAAAGAAATACATTTAAAAAATAACTTACTTCCGCGTTTTAATCCGTGTTTTCCGGGGAAAACGAAGTTAGTGCCTTATAATGTTAGAAAAAATATTGTTGGCTGGATATAATGGTTCACCAATTTAAAGTCGCTCAGCGAGCATGGAGAGAGCTATGCTCGGAGTCTCTCTGAAAGATCGTATTCGAAATGAAGTCATCCATCGGAGAACCAAAGTTATCGACATAGCTCAAAGGATTAGCAAGCTGAAGTGGCAGTGGGCCGGTCACACCTGCCGTAGAACCGATAACCGTTGGGGTAGATGTGTTCTAAAGTGGAGAAAGCTTGGTAAACGTATAGTAGGGCGCCCTCCAGCTAGATGGTGCGATGATTTACGCAAGCTGTTTGGTAGCGGTTTGAAACAAAGAGCTGAAGATCGAGCTCAGTGGCGTGCCATAGGTGAGGCCTATGTCCAGCAGTGGATGGAGATAGGCTGATAATGGGTATAATGTAACCAAGAATTTTCACTGGTTAACATAGTTAGTTAGTACTTAAACAATTATATATAAAATAAGGTATTATAGGTAAGAATCGACTGCAATTAATAATCTGTGGTTATATTTAAGTATCTAGCTTCCACTTAATCAATTCGAGTTATAATACGGCATAATGTGAGAAACCGATGACCCAGAAATTTTATAAATAAGTGAATACCTGGTAATTTTGCATAACAATAATAACAATACATCTCAGTAGACGTGTGATTGAACTAATAAATAAGCTACGAAATTCAGGTATGCAATATTTATACATACTCAAATATTTTCGTACATACATTAACATGACACACACTTCCATCACTTTTGTTACAATCTCATTAATTTTACTAACTTCTGTTTCTCGGTTCCACCCGTGTTCGCAAAAGATCTAATTTATACCAAAAAATGTATACCAAAAATAAAATACAAATTTTCTTTTTAAAATATTAGTGTAGATATCAAAAATGTTTTTGAATATTTTATATGTTTTTTATATCAAATCAATCCCTGTTACGCTACTATACTTTTAAAAATAATTTCAGCAAAATGGCGGCAGCTATCGAAGAAATCCAGGGATACAATTACGACACAACTCGACTCGTCTTCTACCCCCTACTGCTCCTGACTTCTAGTCTATGGTTGCTGCATAGATGGCAACAGCATTCCAGGATCTTTAAGTTGGGCAATAAGATACCTGGACCCACAACATTGCCATTTTTCGGCAACGCTTTAATAGCCCTTGGAAAAAGACCAGACCGTGAGTCCAAATAAATTTCTCTAAATTATTTAACCCCTACTAATATTATAAATGTGAACGTAAGTTTTTTTGTTACGCTTTGACGCGAAAACTACTAATCGATCATCATGAAACTTAGCACACATATTCTAATACCTCATTAGAAGTAACATAGGATAATTTTTGTGCCGGGAAAATGTTACATCCCTCGGGAACGCGGGTGAAACATTACCAAATTAGTGATTTATCCAATTAATACAAGTACAAGTCTGCTATGTTTGTTTGTCGATATTTGCAGTAGTATTAAATCATATAATAATAATGCCTTAGTTGCTACATGAATCTCGCAAAACAGTACAACAATATACCTACATTTATAAATTTAAATACACGATGACCTGGATTATCGCACAATCGGTGCTAACCTACATTATAAAAAGCAAGGAATCAGCACAAATATTGCTCGTAGTATGATAAATAAAAAAAATTGCTAGCACGAACATGACTAAATTCACATTGTAAGGAATATATAATATATCACTAAACTAGAGAGATGCTATGAAGGCTTTTTTGACATTTAAGAAAGTAATTGAAAAATGAATACTATTGCTTGAAAATAAGGTGTATCTGCATTATTATACAATGAGGTATTAGATCCAATAGATGAACATAATTTGAAACATAAAAACGGTTATTTCTTGTATATAATTTTTCAAGATCCAAAAAGTCCTTCCAAGCGTCTCGCTAGTTAGGTTGTTAATTTGCATGATATCACTTAGCCAATGATTTTTCCAATTATTTAAACAAATACCTCAAACTGATGGAAAGTACTGTGTTATTGGTAAATTCGCATATTCCAGTATTTGGGACCTGTATGATATATAGTTCCCTGAGTTACCGGGAGAATAATATTGACTTTAATTTTATTTCTTTGACAGAACTGATAAAGGTTGGCTTAGAATACGCTGAAAAGTATGGAAATGTAGTTCGCGGGTGGATTGGCTCTAAATTGATAATTTTTCTCATCGACGCTGATGATATTGAAGTAATTCTTAACAGCCAGGTTCACATCGACAAAGCATCTGAATACAGATTTTTTAAACCCTGGCTTGGGGAAGGTCTCCTTATTAGTTCAGGTATTTACGATTACTTAAATATTTTTTTTAATCAGCCTTCATATGGCACGCTTCCGTTAGGTAGGGATTAAGGCTTATTATTTAATTATTAGTAATTAATTTAGTTTTTAATTGTAATAAAATTTTAATGTTTTATATGAATTGATAATTGTAATCGCTACAAAGAAATATTATGATGAGTCTACACGTAGTTGTGCGTGCTCTAGGGAGGCTTTTTTAGGCCTATAATTTTTTTAATGGGGAATTAATAATTTTATCAGGTCATAAATGGCGGTCACATCGCAAAATGATTGCACCAACGTTCCACATCAATATTTTGAAATCATTCATTGGAGTGTTCAACCAAAACAGCAAAAATGTTGTTGAAAAGATGCGATCTGAAATAGGAAAGACGTTTGATGTCCACGACTACATGAGCGGCGTAACTGTTGACATTTTGCTTGGTAAGTTACGATGAAAATTCTAAGATCAAAAAGGGGCATATCCAAAATGGGGTTGGGGGCTCTGAGGACCGCGGAGCTGACCCGAGAAGAAATATAGTTTGAAGTGTCCATATCCTGGGCACAGAGCTGCACAGCGAGGGTAGAGACAGGCAATCTCAATCAGTCTATATATGTGTTCAGAAGAGATACTTCGAGCCTCATCTGCAGTGCAGACTATAAATGGTCATCAACATTGAGCTATGCTTAAAATTACTAAAATAAAAATGTTCCCGTTTTTTAATTTCAGAAACTGCAATGGGCATTTCGAGAAAAACTCAGGATGAATCCGGTTTCGATTATGCAATGGCTGTAATGAAGTGAGAAAATCTTTCGTTACTTTATATATTTATAATGATTATATTATTTCACCACAAAATAAACTGACAGTAAATCTGAATTTTAAATCTTTTAGGCTATAGAACGTCTAAACTATACGTTTTTAATAAAACGAAGTTATAAAGTGCCCAATGAATTTACAAACTAAGATTACAATAATGAAAGTTTTCTTTTTTTAAGAATGTGTGATATTATCCACCAAAGACATTACAAGTTCTGGTTACGTTTTGACTCTATATTTAAGATCACAACATTTTTCAAGAAACAAATTGAGCTTTTAAACACAATACATGGATTGACAAATAAGGTATTGTTTACTTGTTTATTGGTTACTTATGTTCTCATTTTGAATTATTAAAATACTAGCCATTAAAAAAAACTTTTTTTAAATAAATTATTTATGTACTAGTTTTGAACTTGATGGGTTTATGTGTATATTTGTGAATAAACAGGTAATTAGAAACAAAAAGAACACATATTTTGAAAATAAAGCCAAAGGTTACATCCCACCCACGTTAGAAGAACTAACTAGAACAGTTGAAAACAACGATAGTGTATTAGCAAATGATGGCAAAACACTTTCAGATACCGTATTCAAAGGTTTCCAAGATGATCTTGACTTAAATGATGAAAACGATGTAGGTGAGTTAATCTTAACATTCTCATCATCTGATAGATTGAAGAAGAAACCTACATCTACGTTAGACTAACATAATTACAACTTGCAGGCGAAAAGAAACGGCTCGCATTCTTAGATTTGATGATTGAATCAGCTCAGAATGGAACAAACCAAATAAGCGACCATGAAATTAAAGAAGAAGTGGATACAATAATGTTTGAGGTAACAGAAATAAAAGTAGTTGAAGTCATTATGCTTTTTGTTGCACTCATTAATAACTAATATACCATTACAGGGTCATGACACGACAGCTGCAGGATCAAGCTTTGTACTTTGTCTGCTGGGCATCCATCAAGATATTCAAACAAAAGTGTACGACGAGCAGTATGAAATCTTCGGAGACTCCGATAGGCCAGTCACCTTTGCAGATACGTTGCGCATGAAATACCTGGAAAGGGTTATTTTAGAGTCCTTGAGGATGTATCCACCGGTTCCGATAATAGCTCGGAAATTGAATCGTGATGTTAAAATTGGTGAGGAATTACTTTCACATTTCTAATAAGAGAAGATTCCCGTTTTGACAGAATTTTTTTATAGTGATTGCAGCTTCTTCAATGTTATATGTTTGTTTTCAATCAGCCACCAAGAACTATGTACTGCCCGCTGGAGCGACAGTGGTCATAGGAACGTACAAGGTTCATCGAAACCCAAAGCACTACAAGAACCCTGATGTGTTCAATCCTGATAACTTCTTGCCGGAGAACACTCAGAACAGACACTACTACAGTTACATACCGTTCAGTGCTGGACCAAGGAGCTGTGTTGGTAAATATCACTTGCAAATCTCATGATTGTATAACAACTCAACGGCTTCAGAAGTTATGTGCAGTAAACAATGTTTCAAAAGGAATTGGATATTTAATTCCTGGTGGTAAGCCTTTACCAACCTAGTTTATAATGAACTTCTGCAGGCTGACTTTCGAACCGATAACAACTTTAGTGACTTTTACGTGCGCTCAGTGTACACAACAATTTAATTACAACATAATAAATTTGGATATTTTTTCAGGACGCAAATACGCTTTATTGAAACTCAAGGTGTTGTTGTCAACAATATTGCGCAATTACAAGAGCGAATCAGAAGTTCCTGAATCCCAATTTTTACTGACTGCTGATATTATTTTAAAGAGAGCAGATGGCTTCCGAATCAAAATAAAGCCCCGAGAGAGAATTCCATCTAGTGCTGCATAATATGTTATTCTATTTCACTGATCTTATTTCAAAATGGATTATACATAAAACCAATATCTAGTAACTAATTCCGCTGGATCTCCTTCTCTGTCAAGTCCCAAACAAGATAATCAACCGGCGGTCGGCGAGGTAGCGTCTGCGTTACGTGCTCGTTGGTCGAGTTTGTGACAGCAGGTCTATTACGTCCTGATTCCCTGATGATGCTTTGTGTAGAAGCGAAAAACGTGTCGTTTTCCTGTTGAGTTTTTCTTGATCGAGAAGGAGATCCAGCTGAATTAGTTATTAGATATTTGTTTTTTGTGTTATCTTAAAATGGATTTCCGCAAGGCCACACCTGAGTCAATTAGTTGATTATGCTATTTTGTAAAGGATACAGGACTATTCAGGAGCTGAAATCTTTTTATTATATTTATAACTAATTTAATATAAGGAAATAAATACGAATAACGATAAGTTAAGGAAAAAGGCAGTTGAATAAAGTCTACATTATTTATTGTTATTATAATGTTGATAGAAATTATTTGGCAACCCTCATTAAAATTGTCGATGGTTCCGGTTACTGTGGTCCTTAGACTTACTGCCATCCCAAAGATCCTTGATAAAATTCGAGAAAACGACAACCTTTGCATCCACAATATGTCTGGGTGTGCATATCTATATATGAAGTAGGTATATTCTTAAAATATTGTACATCATTACTTATCTGCAGAGGCGGCCTTGCAGGGGCCTAGCGCAACATAAAAAAAAATATGGATTTCAAATTTTATTTATTTGTATAACTTTAGCATCTCTTGTCAAACATGACAAATACTTAAACCAAACAACCAGACTTACTTTCGCATCACATACTTTTCACGAAGGACAAAGGGCCTCGCAATGACCTACCGTCCGGAGCCTCGCAATGGGTAAGGCCGCCGCTGCTTATCTGGTATACAAGCATCAGATCAGGAATTAATATTATATCGCAAGAAAACCTGCATGTTTCTATTTACCTTATGAAATAAGTAGGACTCGATGCTAATTAATACATTTCAGTAGAGATAAATTATTCGCAATAAATTATAAACTAATCACAGTGTCACTGCATAGCTTAAACTCTAAGATGTCAATAAAAATTGCCGTCATATAAAACGCCTTGTGCATAATGTAAGTGACCATATTGTTATGCTGAAGCCCAGATCATAGTACTTTTAAATTATAAGGATTAAAAAGGTATGTAATATTGACTCTATTGCATTGTTAGTAATGTAAATACATTATTAAATTTTTTTGCATATACTATGGGTGCAAGTAATGCTTTACTTTTCCTTCGTTCTGGTTCCGCTGGGTCTAAACAAAATGCAATTCCAATATATATATTTGTATCCATATTTTAGCAGAAAAATGAGTGCTTTGGTGGTGGACCCTCCAGATGACCAAACACCAGCGCCATGGTTGGTTTTTTACCCGCTACTGCTGGTTGCATCTGTGGCTTGGATCCTACACCGAAGGCAACAAAACTCCAAAATGTATAAACTGTCTGAAGTAATACCAGGACCAGCAGCAGTACCAATTTTCGGCAATGCGCTCCTTGTACTGAGAAAGAAACCTGATGGTATGTCAACAAAAACAAACAGTTGATTCCAAAAAATATATGCAGTATCTAGATTTTTAATGAAAGATAGGAAATCAATATTTGTTTCGATAGAACTCGTGAAACTCAGCCTGCAATACGCTGAAAAGTTTGGAAATGTCATCCGAATTTGGCTTGGCTGGAAGCTGATCATCTTCTTGGTCGATGCTGATGATGTGGAGGTCATCCTCAATAGCCAAGTCCACATTGAAAAGTCTTCCGAGTACAGATTCTTTAAACCTTGGCTTGGCGAAGGTTTACTGATAAGTTCAGGTGATTATCAATTTAAAGCAATAAGTATACAAACAGACTAAACACCACAAAAATATACTAACGTAAAATTTCAGGTGAAAAATGGCGGTCTCATAGGAAAATGATCGCACCAACGTTTCACATAAACATTTTAAAATCTTTCGTGGACGTATTCAATCAAAACAGTAAGAATGTAGTTGATAAAATGCGATCTGAAATGGGAAAAACTTTTGATGTTCACGACTATATGAGTGGTGTTACAGTGGACATTCTACTCGGTATGTAAATTTAAGTGTTTTTTTTATACCATATGCGCTGACACACAAGCGGACGGTCCAACTGATGGTAAGTGGTCACCGCCGCCTATGGACATTTGCAACACTAGGGGCATCGCCAGTGCGTTGTAGACCCTGAGACATGAAGTTGTTAGTTAAGTCTCATGTGCCTGTAATTTCACCGGCCCCCTTACCTTTCTAATCGACTCACAGTAATACTAGTGCACTACTGCTTCACGGCGGAGATGGGGAAGTACTACCTACTTCCCCGGACGAACTCTGCACTAAGAGCTCTACTACTCACAAAATACAAATGTTGGTACCATATCCTACTAATATTATAAATGAGAAAGCTTGTGAGGATGCTTGGATGTTTGTTACTCTTTCACGCAAAACTACTCCAAGGATTTGAAAGAAACTTTGTACGTAGATAGTTCATAACCTGGATTAACACATTGGATACTTTTTATCCCGAGAAACTGTTACATATCTCGGAAACGCTGGTAAAACCGCAAGGGACAGCTAGTTAATTATAATTTATGATACTTTCCCATTTCGCATATTATCATTTTTTTTATACCACATGAGCCGACAAACAAGCATATGGTCCACCAGATGGCAAGTGGTACCGCCGCCTATGGACATTTGAAACACCAGAGCATCGCCAATGCGTTGTCGACCCTGAGATGTGAAGTTGTTAAGCCTCATGTGCCTGTTATTTCACCGGCTCCCTTACCTTTCTAACCGAAACACAGTAATACAAGTGCACTACTGCTTCGTGGCGTACATGGGTAAGGTGGTAGTACTTCCCCAGATGAACTCTGCACTAAGAGCTCTACTACTCAATTATGTGATATTGTTGCAATAATTATTTCAGAAACTGCAATGGGTATAACGAAAAAAACTCAAGATGAATCGGGTTTCGATTACGCTATGGCAGTAATGAAGTAAGTTTTTCTTTATAAAAAATACACGGAATTTTTCTAATAATACAAGGTTTTTATACAATTTCTCAGGATGTGTGACATAATTCACCAAAGGCATTATAAATTTTGGCTGCGTTTTGATGCTGTTTTCAAATTAACTTCGTCATTCAAAAAGCAAATTAAGCTTCTTAATATAATACATGGATTAACAAATAAGGTAAACTAAAAAGGAGTTCCTATAAAATATACTTTTAGTAAAATAATTTATTAAAACATATATAAAACCCTGCAGGTAATTAAAAATAAAAAGGAAACATATATTAAAAATAAAGAAAAAGGTTTTATTCCGCCTACAATTGAAGAACTAACAAAAACAAATGACAATAACTACAGTGTCTTAGCAAATGATGCAAAAACACTTTCAGATACTGTTTTCAAGGGATATCGAGATGACCTTGACTTCAATGATGAAAATGACATTGGTAAGCTATGTGAGACCACTGCATGCGTTCAACATTGAACACGTTCTTAAACAAGTGTAATGCTAAAGTATCATACATTTTATCTTTATATTTTTGAACACTGGTCTTAAAGTAAAAAAAACTCCTTAATTAAGATATTCATTATTAATGTTGACAGGACAGAAAAAACGTCTAGCATTTCTGGACCTAATGATAGAATCTGCCCAAAATGGAACTAACAAGATCAGTGACTTTGAAATCAAAGAAGAAGTCGACACTATCATGTTCGAGGTAAGAACTCAAAACGATTTTTAAACAATTTTTGATGCTTTTAACAAATATGATGAATTGCTCTCTAGGGACATGATACAACAGCAGCCGGATCCAGCTTTGTTCTATGCCTACTGGGTATATACCAAGATGTCCAAGATAAAGTATATAACGAGCTCCATGAGATATTCGGTGACTCCGATCGTAAAGCCACATTCGTTGATACATTGCGTATGAAATACCTTGAGAGGGTCATCCTTGAAACTCTAAGATTGTACCCACCGGTGCCCATTATCGCTAGAAAATTAAATCGTGATGTCAAAATAGGTAAATAGAACAGTTTCGTAACAATAGAATATGATAATTGAAATAATTTGATAAGGGCCTGATAACCTATTTTTGTCATTGTCTAACATCCTTTATCTAATTAGTTTTTGACCAGTATTATATAGAAATACTAGCCACTCGCCCCGGCTTCGCTCAGGTGCAATGTAGATACTAATACATATAAACCTTCCTCTTTAATCACTCTATCTATTAAAAAAAACCGCATCAAAATCCGTTGCGTAGTTTTAAAAATTTAAGCATACTTAGGGATATAGGGACAGAGAAAGCGACTTTGTTTTATACTATGTAGTGATACTTACCTATTACCTAAATATCAATTGTCTATATTGGTTTTCAATTTAATATCTTTCAGTAACAAATAACTATATACTTCCCGCTGGGAGCACTATAGTCATAGGCACATACAAGCTACATCGAAATCCTAAACATTACACGAATCCTGATTTGTTCAATCCTGACAACTTTTTGCCGGAGAACACTCAGAGTAGACATTACTATAGCTACATACCGTTCAGTGCTGGACCAAGAAGCTGTGTTGGTAAGTCGATAATAAAATGAAGAGAAGTATAACAAAATAAAACGATATCTGCAATTTTTCTGTTTTGTACTAACAAAACTATTTTGTAGTGAAACTTCTTATAGAATCGTTTGTGGCTAAAAATAAATGAATGATAAACACAATCTATGCCATTTAAAGGTGACTGAAGAAAAAATTTAATGTTTTCCTGTATACCAATTTTTGTCTCTTTTCCACACATACTTTTTTTTCTATTTGCTACTACTAATATATTGTTTTGGTATTTCTAGGTATACTATTTATGAATTTTTAGGCCTATTTTTATCTAGATCTTTTAAGTAATCTAATTTAACTACATAAAATATTACTGTTTTAGTTCTAAATAAATTAAATTAAATAATTTACAAATATTTCACTACCTTCAGGTCGAAAATACGCTTTACTGAAGCTGAAAATATTGCTGTCGACAATCCTGCGCAACTACAGGACGATATCAGAAATACCAGAAGATCAGTTCGCTTTACAAGGTGATATTATTCTGAAAAGGGCCGATGGGTTTAGAATTAAAATTGAACCAAGAAGGAAAGTTCCAATAAAGACAACACACTAACTACACAAACGAAACGATTATTTCATTGCCCCTGCTCCTAATTTGTATTAATTTTATACACTCGTGTCTAATATTATATAATATACAATAAAATGATTTGCAAGTATTAAAACAGCTAATCAGCACTAGGTACTTAGAAAGCAATGTGTAAATGAATTAAAATCATTATATTTACTGCGTATTTTTTATTATTTAACAATCCCAGTAACAATGTATTCATCACGTTACAAAGTCAGGCCTTTATATTTATTTTGAAAAAAAAAGACGTTTGATTGTTGGAGATATCGGTAGTTTAGAATAATGAAATTTTTCAATACAAAATGAATTAAATTCTCGCAATATAATTCTTTTTTTATTATCGTAACTTGGACTAATACGATATCGATAGGACGGAATCCTTTGATGGTAGAAGGCATGTATCTTAATTGATAGATTATTATTATAATCAGCAATTAAGTTTAATGAAGTACTCAAAATAAAATTACAAATGCGTAAGGATGCTGTTAGATCAGAATTAGAGTGTTATTGGGCACTGTTCAAAAATTATTCATAAAATCAGTTTTTTTTAAATGAAAGAACTGTTTGTTCGGTGTCTCCGTGTATAATATTTATGAGTACCGTAAATAATCCGTATATATTGTATTGTTTAAAATCATTTTAACTTTATGGTTAGCACCTGTTGTGCGTCGATAGCAAAAGTTACCAAATAGACTTATGCGTATTTGCTAAATAAAACTTTAAAAACATACGTGTAATCAATTCAAAATTCAAAACCATTTATTCAGTTTAGGCCTTCGGAGGGCACTTATGAAGGTCAAATTTAAAGTTACTGAAGCTACAACCTTAACTTACCTACTTTCCTTTTTACCTCAAATCATAGGAATTAAAGCTAAATTGTATCGCTAATTTCATAAATTAATTCATTCTTCGGCATTTAAGTTGTACAGTAAATTCACAGTAGAGCTATGAATGTTAGGTAAGTTTTAATACCTTAAAAAGGGTTCAACTGTAACAAATTCAAGCCAACGGAATGTATAGTTACTAAGATAACAATCGTGACATACAGACAGACAGATAGATAGACAAACACGCCCGTTATACATGTTATTTTTTTACCATTTTGGTACGGAGCACAAAAACCGTAATTATAGTATAAGTTTCATGGAACATTCTTCACACAAGGTTATTTGATCCCAAATTAAGTAGAGCTTTCACTGCTTGTAGGCAATGAATTAACTGATATGCTGGTCAACAAAGTTAGCTTGCAAAAATAAATGTTATACATTAAACCTACCAAGAAATGACAACCTATAACCCGAGATAGTTATTATTATGGAAAAATATGTTTACAGGGACCTGTAGCATAGCAATGTTCAGCGACATATGAAATAATTCAGTTCAGCATTTCAGTAGCTTTTAAAATAACCGTGTTTTGTTCTCTCTAGTTAGTTATGTATGGACAATATTTGTGGTCAGCTGTTATGTTAATTTATATCTGTTCTTGAGTTTCGTTGCTGACCAATTCGTTCCTATTTCTTAATATTCATAATTAAGCGCGTAAGTAGTCGAAGTTAAAATTTACAATTTCAATATTGAGCATCATCTAATATTAATATGAAGTAATATAGTTCTCCTTGAGGTTATTTATTTCATTGACGAAAATTAATGGTTATAATTATTCCGTAAAGTGATTTTGTTATACTTACATATTTAAGTATGTCATTTGTTTCGTTTTGTATTTTATAAATAGTCGATGTTTTATTTGAAATAGGTAATACCTTAATAATTCGTCATATTTAGAAATCTATTTCATCATTGACAGGCCAGTTTGCTTGGTGGTTAGCGACTCTGACTGCCAAACCTAAAGTCGCGGGATCGATTCCCACCCAGGACAAATATTTGTGTGCATGAACATGTCTGTTTGTTCTGTCTCTGGGTGTAAATAATAATAATAATAAAATAAATATCCCGGGACATTCTTTACACACGGCCATCTGGTCCCAAACTAAGCAGAGCTTGTACTATACTTATACTACATATACTACTTTTTTTCATCAGTTATCTGGTTTCCATAGTTCCATTTATTCATTTATTCATTTATTCATTTATTCATTTATTCATTTATTCATTTATTCATTTATTCATTTATTCATTTATTCATTTATTCATTTATTCATTTATTCATTTATTCATTTATTCATTTATTCATTTATTCATTTATTCATTTATTCATTTATTCATTTATTCATTTATTCATTTATTCATTTATTCATTTATTCATTTATTCATTTATTCATTTATTCATTTATTCATTTATTCATTTATTCATTTATTCATTTTTTTTTTTTATATAACATTATTCGATAAAGTGATTCTGTCATTTGTTATGCATTTTTTCAAATAGTATATTTTTTATGTCTAAATTGTTGACTGGCATAGATGTTTTCTATACCAGGACTGTCAACAATCTGCTGACCTTGAATAGCTTTGACCATGAGGAAAAGGGCATTCCACGACAAGCATATGGGTATTGCCAATGCATTGTCGACCCTAAGACGTGAAGTTGTTAAGGCTCATGTGCCTATAATATCACAGACGCCCGTACCTTTCCAACCAATATCACAGTAATACAAGTGCACTATTGCTTCTAACTGCACTAAAAGTTGTACTAAATCAAAACAAAGAGACTGTAAACAACAATATATAAGTGACATTGTGGCCAAAGGTGGGACACAAGGCCTAGAAGAGAACTGGCTCTCAAGTGGCGCTGTCGCAACACACCCGAAGGTCACAGATTTTAAACCTGTGGGTAGCAGCCACCAAGGCAGATACTACAAAGTATCACCTGCTGTGGTTACCTCATAATATTTTATTTATCGACAACTCAAAATCTTTATAAACAATTTAAGACAGCGCCTGATATATGTTGATAGCAACATGTATCATGTTGATTCGTGATAATCTGCTAAAAAAAATAAAGGCGCTATTAAAAATATCGTACCTGAAGTTAACAACTTGATCTAGTTAAGCATTTTGTATATTAAACTTGTTGCATTTACATACATTGTGGATTTCATTAATGCCCTAATAGCTTTTACAGCAAATTCACATGCATAGGTTATAGTAAAATTCCTTCAAGCCATTCCACTGTAGGGGAGAGAGGGGCATGACGGGGTCGCGAGGCACGACGGGGCCACCCACACATACAAAAAACTATACGCTCTAGATGTGTTTTGTTTTCGCTAATAATTGGCCATTTTGTATCTCTCTTTTGTCTAACAGTGACCGGCGACATGACAGCCCGCGTTTGATTTTTAAAACAAAAAGCTATTTTCAACGTAATTTTATGTAATTTTGAGTGACTACGAATACGCATATAAAAAGGTAAGTGTTTATGTCGCTACTATTATGTATTTATTTTGTTTTTGCAGATGAATTACTTATTGATATGTGTTGAAGAAAATTACTCTAACCGCCACTCATTTTATTTAGTTTGTTATTTTAAATAATATGAGAATTGGGGCATATCGGGGACATGGCTACGGGGTACGATGGGGTACCTCGTTATGCCCTGTAAATTAACTGGAGGATAGTTCTTGTTAATTAGATTATATATACAATATTTTTTTTTATTTTAGGTATAAAAATGGTACGGACATATAAGAAGAAAAGTTCGAGACTAAGTTGGTCTATGGAAAACATGAAACTGGCAATTGATGCAGTCTTAAGTAAAACTGCAGGCTATAGAAAAGCAGCTCACCTGTATAGTGTACCACAGACCACATTAGAGCGTCACGTCGCTAAAATAAGGAAAGGCGAGCTGTCTCTTGACTCTACTTCAAGCCCGTGTTTTCCAATCAAGAAGAAGAGGAGCTGGTAAGGTACATTATAGAAATGGAGAAACGTTTGTTTGGTTTGACCACTATCTTCCTACGGAAGCTAGCTTATCAGCTAGCGGAAAATAATGGCAAAGCTTTCAATTTTAATAATTTTTCCAGGTTAAAGGGATTCTTGAAGCGTCACCCATATGTATCTATCCGAAAACCGGAAGCTACATCGGCAGCTCGAACAATGGGCTTTAACAAAGTGGCTGTGGGTTAATGTTATTCTCTGCTCGGAAGTATATGACAAATATAATTTGACGCCAGACAGAAAACTGTTGTTCTTACTTCAACCCCCTACAAAATTGAGTTACAAGAATGAGAACAACATAAGAAACCGAAGAAGTGTTCTAATCCAAATGACCCCAAGTTACAGAACTCCAAGAAACAGAAGACTCAAAAAGCTCACTCTGGTGTCAAATATGCCGACGAGGATACCATGTACCTGTACTACCTTGACGTAAACCACACTTATTTCAAGTCTTCGGAAGGTTGGGTGGCTTGCCAACTATGTGGACGGTGGGCTCGTCCAGCTTGTGCTGGTGTAGACGACGAGAATACAGTAAAAACCCACATCTGCTTGTACTGTGATGCAAAATAAATACGTACCCCATACTGCCCCTACCCTGGGGCGCGATGGGGTTTTCCGTATAGTTTTAAAAAAAATATATATAACGTCATATGATTATTTACATCACCAAATTCTATGCCAAATGATAGTTTAATAAGTAACCAAAGTGTTGTGATTAGTTTTAATTACGTTGCGTTGGTTATTTTTCTGTGTATTTTCCTTACATTCCTAACATTATGCCCCCCTCTCCCCTAATAGTTTTAAGTGGATTGCATTTAAAGTCGCTGAGACAACCGTCGTGACATTAGGTACACAGATATGCCCACAATCCTATAACTGTTATTTATTTACCATTTTGGTTGGGAACACTAAAACGCTATTATAATATAATATTTAAATAGAAATATCCTGGAACATTCATCAAACACGGCTACCTAATCCCAAATAAAGCAGAGCTACTTGAACTGTAGCCACTATTACTATAGCCAGTAACAAATAAAAACTAAACATTACATTTGAAATAAAACCTTATAACATTTTTGGTTTTTACATCCAGACACACAATAAACGAACACGTTCATGGACACAAATGTCTGGCCTGAGCATCGAACCCACATCCTTCGGCGTGATAATAAGGGTGTCTAACCGCCACGCCAACTGTTCCAACAATTGATACCTTACGAGCGACCCGACCCGGCTTTATCTGTCATTATATTTTAGACATAAACCTTTTGGAAGTAATTCTCAAAACTATGGTGAAAAACGCATCATAGTCTATTGTTAAGTTTAAAAAATATAAGCTAAAAAATAGACATAAAGAAATAGCAAATTGTCTTATACTATTTAGAGAAAATATGACATTGCATAACCTATCTTGTTATCAAAAACGAAATAAGCAACAGTTTTATAGGATTATTTAATATTTCAATTAAAACTAAATAAATTCTACTGCTAGTAATTAAGTTACCATAAAATAAAAATATTAGAGTTAAGTACCTACCTATGTTGTAATAATATTCATAAATAAACGATTATATCGTCAAAGTTATAGTTCAAAATATCAATAATAATCAATTTATAATAATATGAACTTAAATGTAACGTTCTCCTCGAGTTTATTTATTTAATTGACAAATATGTATGGTAATTTAATCTGTGGGTTATGTGATACCTTAATAATTAGGCGGTTTTTTTAACCTATTTCATAACATTATTAATATAATATCTTTAAAATTGTATATCTCTCATCTGGTTTCCATGGTACAAGCTCTGCTTAGTTTGGGATCAGATGGCCGCGTGTAAAGAATTTCCCAGGATTATTCGATAAAGTGATTTTGTTACTGCTACTGTCATTTGGCTTGTTTGGATGTTTTTTAAGGCCTAATGGTTGATTGGCCGTCTATAGACGCTTGCTATACATACATTCTATTTACAAACCAAAACTCGCCGAGTGGTCACGCAGATGAATAGCGGATACCGGATCTCTCGTCTAATTGCGGTATCGCGAGAATAGGCAGTGTGAATTCATGGTCGAGTTTGATTGCAGACCATCGTAGCAGGACTATCAACGATCTGCCGACCCTGAAGAGCTTCAAACGTGATAGGCTGGTCATTCCTCGACATACTTATGGCTGCAATAGAAATATCTGTCTGAACCTTATCGTGATCGAACGACGGGGTTCGTGGTTAGGAGAATTTACTACATAATGTTAAAACCTCTGAAATATTTAAAGGTTCCCGAATAATATAGAAATAATCTGCAATAATTACCATTTAACAGGTTTTAAAATAATTTCCAATCAGAAGAAATAACTTACCTTCTTTCAATTACACCATCAATCACTACAGGTCCTTATTTCTTTGAAATTTACGTCATGTAGGTATAACTTGTCGGATTCTGTGAATACTGGACTTGATCCCAGGTCCGCAGTCTCTAGCTAACCTTAAATAGATAGAATAAATAAATAGAGCTTGTTGTTGTTCTGCTCGTAGGTACTACAGCAACCAGATAACTGATATACTACTTTTTAAATACAAACTTATATAGATATTTTCACCCAGACAGACCTAACTGGCATGTTCACGCACACAAATGTTTTTCCTGGGTAGGAATTGAACCCATAACCTGTGGCGTAGCAGGGTCATTAACCGCCAAACCACGTGCCAGTTGGTTGGGCGGTTTGCGGACCTAACTCACGAAACTAACTTTTGATTTTTAGCATACTTATTATGTATAATTTTTTTGTAGACAGTGGTGAACTAGGGTACTTAAATATTTCCATATTTAATTATTAAATTGGGGAATTATATGCACTATATCCAATCAAAACACGTGTGCTCTTATGACCTTCAAGGAATGTCACTATAAACTCTTAAATTTATCATTCACCTATTGCGTGTAATTAAATCCTGTCCATTTTTATTCGGATTAATCCAGATCTTTCCAGATCTCTGCAGACCTAAAATTATACTGGTGTATTTTATTTATAGCATTATTTAAAATACTATAATACTTTTGTCTTTATACAGCATGATATCTTTTGTTTCAAACTTCGCATTTTGCGTGTTCGGTCTTCAAATAGTGAAAACAACCACAGGGCCATTGTAGTTAGAATGAACCTTTACTTAATTTTGATTTATAGCAGGTAAAATTAAAACTTTTCCAAGGAAAAGATTTTTTTCTTTTTTTACAATAAATCTTTTTGGAGGTACATATTTTTTTATAATTTATTCTCAATTACCATATTAAATAAAACTTTTAAGCAATCAAGCAGAGAATAATTTTATTAAATTACATGTTAACGTTCTCGAATTAACGTATCGGTACCTAAATTAAATTTTAAAGTTCACACTGATGACGATATATCCATAAATTTTACATATTATTAATTCATTTTTATTAACTCCGTCACTTTATACACTAAGCATATTAAAAACACTAGGCCTATTAAAAAAAAATTACTCACAGCTATTGACGTCACATATACACAGCATAAACCGACACGTGCCAAGGAAATGCCGAACGAGCGCGAGTTACGAAGGGTTTTGTACAACTTTTAACTCCGAAGTTAACGGTAGATATTGCATACATTTATTTATTAATTTATTTCACCTTGATAAGTACAACATCTTACAGTTTCCCAAGATGTTATACCCAATTTTATAAACTATACTTAGAATTAAGTAATAATAAAAAAATAACAATTAAAACTAAAATAATACAAATTATAACTTTTTTTCTTTCCTTATCGCTTCAAATTTGAATGCCTCTTTCAATGCACCTTTGTGCTCCTGTTAGAAATATTTCTCCATATCGCAGATATCACGTACCTAATATACAATACAATACACTTTATTTGTACAGAACATAACAAGAGAAGAAGAAATATAAAGAAGTGGATAACAGAACAAGTGTTTACAAAATAGGCGATCTTATCGCTAAAGCCATTCCTTAAAATTCTCTTTGCATATAAATTACATATATGCAAACAAAATCCACAGCAAAGATCTAACCCAATTTAAAAAAAAAACTCGCTTTAGAAACATCACTTCAAACTCCATTTCCAATAATAATAAAAATATTTTTCACCTCAAATTGATGCAAGCCGGCATGTTCCTGAGCATAACTGAACCTGATTTTAAGCCTGCATGATTTTTAGTTGCTGAAAAATAGCCGTGACGTACAGACAAATAAAGGTAGACCAGGACAGAAGTCTAACTATAAACGTTATTTCTTTTGAATTTGATACAGAAACCTACAACGACGATCTAATTTATATTTTATATGTTTTTGTATTAAAAGGGTATGTTTACGACATTTTAAATTTCATGTTATTCCGAGTATAAAAAATCCAACTATCTCATATTAAACAACATTTACTTATTTTACTTTTAATTGAATAATTAAAACTATTTCTCAATAATTTTGATGTGTTGTTGTATATAAAGTGGATAGATATAACGTGTTACAAAATACCCCGTAAATATTATTAATTATAAAAGCCAACAACCCTAGTAAGCTATGTCAGGGAACCAGGTTGTTTAACAGAAAAGCCTACGTACCTATTTTACCTGATACTTGTCTTAATAGTTTATCTAATTTCATTCATAAAAATCAGTTTTTTAATTTTTTCGTGTATGTTATACAGCGTTACTACGGTTCTTAAATACTGTGAATGGACTCGTCATAAGGCCCCATTTAACCTCCTATCGGCTTTACGGGAGGTTTTGTAACTGTTAATAAATAAATATCTTGAGACATTCTTTACACAGGGCCATCTGATTGCAAATTAAGCAGAGCTATGGAAACCCGATAACTGATTTACTATTTTTCTTAAGTTTTTAATTAAAAACGGACATGGGTGAGAATCGAACCCACGACCTGCGGCTTGAGAGTCAGAGTTGGTAACCACCAAGCCAACTGGCCCACCTAATGTTAATCGTTATATTAGGTTGGGGAAAAAGCCTTTTCGCATTATAGTATGTATGAACTTGTAATAAAATCTCTTTGGCTATACTATTTGTATCTGGCTGGTTTTGGTATCATTGAAAGTTTAAATTTTAAAGAACATAATTCCATATTCGAATTAGGAAAATGTGTGATTTTCAATTGTTTTTCGTACCGTCAAGATGAGTGAATCTAATGAAGAAATTCGATTCATTTTAAAATTTTACTACAAAAAAGATAAAAATGGAACGCAAGCCGCGAAAAAAATTTGCGATGTTTATGGACCTAGTGCAGTGTCTGTGAGAGTAGCACAAATTTGGTTTAAGCTTTTTCAATCCGGAAATTTTGATGTCAAAGATGCACGTCGCTCTGGTCACCCCATTACGGATAAAATGGATGCCATTTCTGAAAAAGTGGAGCAAGATTGGCATATCAGTAATTACGACGTAGCTGAAGAACTGGGAATTGACCACAAAACAGTTTTGGCGCATTTGAAAAAAACTGGGTACACAAAAAAGATATTTGGGTACCTCACGAGCTCACTGAAAGAACCCTAATGAACCGTGTACTCATTTGTGATTCTTTATTACGACATCATGAAACCGAACCATTTTTGAAGAACCTGATAACTGGTGATGAAAAGTGGATCACGTACGACAAGAACGTGCGAAAAAGGTGGTGATCAAAGGCCGGTCAGGCTTCACAGACTGTGGCGAAACCCGGGTTAACTCGCAACAAGGTGCTGTGTGTGTGGTGGGATTGGAAGGGCATTATTCATTATGAGCTGTTACCACCAGACAGGAACATCGATTCTGAACTCTATTGCGAACAACTGATGAGATTAAAGCAAGAAGTTGAGAGAAAGCGGCCGGAATTAATCAACAGAAGGGGTGTGGTTTTTCATCATGATGACGCTAGACCTCACACATCTTTAGCCACTCAGCAAAAATTAAGAGAGTTTGGCTGGGACGTATTAATGCATCCGCCGTATAGTCCTGACCTTGCACCTTCAGATTTCCACCTGTTTCGGTCTCTTCAGAATTCTTTAGGCAGTGTCAGGTTAACATCACGAGAGGACTGTCAAAACCACTTGTCGCAGTATTTTGATCAGAAGTCCCAAAATTTCTATAGCAATGGGATCATGTCCCTACCTACAAGGTGGCAAAAAGTTATCGAACAAAATGGTACCTACATACTTTAGTTAAATGTAAATAAACTATATTAAAAATGTTTTGAATTTTCTTAAAAAATGCGAAGGAACTTTTTCCCCAACCTATTATGTATTGTAAATTTTCTAAAAGACAGTATCTTTTATTCGTGGTTTGTACAAAGATATACTAACGTCGCAAAAAATATGTCTCAAGGTTCATTCGTGTATTGATGAGTCAGAAAAATGCTAATTAAGTCAACCAGAAAACAAAATTCAATAAATAAATAGTAATCATATTTGTACGCATACTGCACTTGTTTCCGTCCGCGGTTTTACACTAGTTCCCCGGATAATAACATAGCCTTATGTCCATACAGAGTTAAATACATTCCAAATAAATATCCCGAAACATAATTTACAAACGGCCATATAATCCCAAATCAAGCAGAGCTTCTATTAAGGAAACCAGATAAATACAAATTTGTACAGATATTTAATCCCAGACACAGAACAAACAGACATATTCATTCCACAAACGTTAGTCCTGTCGAATCGAACATGTATCAATTAGTGAAATCATATTTTAGATACATGCGCAAACAATCAAACTTACAAACTCCGGTAAATGTACATAGATAGGTATTAAGAAAAGCGGCATTGGTAGATACACCTTGCTTTTTTAATTATATGAATGATAATTAACTCTAAAAATGTATACCTGCTGGCTCTACTTAGTTTTAGATTTAATAAGCACTTTTAAGTTATTTAGTCTAAATAAATTCAGAAACTAAGTCCAAAACTCTTTGGTTTCCACGGTTTCAACTCACTCCCTAAGCAGAAATAAGGTAATATGCAAATGAAAATACTCAATCGTTTCTTATCAATGATTTTTTTTCGTGTTATTCCATACAGTTTTCCGACATGGTGACATAAAGAAATTGGATCTACATTTGTAATTTTCCTTCTAATAATCCAAATACATATAACACTATGTTATAATTAATACACCTCACGAAACATTGTACCAAACTATGGAAGTGAGTGTTCAATAAATCAAAATTTCAAAACCATCACATTAATTAATCAATCTTAAGGGCATATTAATTATAGCATATTCAAAATCAATGTCAAACACTGAACGCGTAATATATTATTTAAATAACGGTTCACTTACATAATAAAATAGCTACAAGTTCTATTTATAATACATGTTATTAAAAAACCTACTAAAGTTATATAAAACTACTTATAACGATATCTAAATGTAAATAAATGCTAATTGTATAAAATTTATTTGGTACTTTCGGGTATTATAGTTTAAAATATACTCAAACTTCATAATCTACTTATGACACGTAAATTTAGATTACTGCAATATTGGTATAATTAGCTTAAATATTACGTTATATAATTTTTTTTATAAAAAGTTATTATCTAAAATGAAAATTGGCCACTTTCCTGCATCTAGGTATAGTATATGTATACATAATCGTAGCATGCAAAGATGTACTAAGTCATAATTTGTTTTGAAAATTTACGTCATTGCTTACAAAAATAACACGTATACATATTTGCAATGAGGACAGAAAATGCAACAACATTAATAATAAACATTATCAACAAAATGTTTGAGGAATTTCATTAAATTCATGACCTGCTTTTACGATATACAAAGTATTCAGTAGTCCAGAGCACGACACAAATCAAGCAACAAATACTCATTGCCAGGAAGCAGTAGATGTAGCTGCCCGTTGCTTCATACAGGACACCTGAAAAAAAAAATATTTCAACGCACGCGCATTGTGATAATTATGAGCTTTGAACACCCAGCCCAATATAACATAATAATCTTAAAACGAATTATTGGATAAAACCGTAATATAAATAACGAAATTAATTATAAAAGTAACATAATCTTACCTATTAAAGGATCAGCAATGAGCATAAGCACTCCTGATAGTAATATATGCAGTGCCAATGCCGCTGGAAATCTATCAGGTGCAGCTGTTGCCAGGACCAATGGGAATAACACCTGGACGGAACATCTAACTAGCCCAGAGATAGCTGTTATCACGAAAACAAACCAGAGATCTCCAGAACTTACGAGAGCTGAAAAGAGAGATAGTCAAAATTAATATTACTTGTAAATGGTTAATTTTATATATTAAAAAAATAACTTACCAATACGAAGAACGACGGTGACACAGGTACCAATGAAGAAGATCAAACGACTGTCCACGACGTAGAAGTAAGTGAATACAGCCAAGGAGAATCTTGCTAGGAGATCCGCTATTGCACCAACCATCACACAGGTGGCTACTTGCATCTAAAAACATTTGTTAACTCTATATGGTATATAGGTAAGTTGAGTAGTAGAGCTTCTTAGTGCAGAGTTCTTCTGGGGAAGTACTACCTTACCCATTTCCGCCGTGAAGCAGTAGCGCACTTGTATTACTGTGTTTCGGTTAGATAGGTAAGGGAAGGCCAGTGAAATTATAGGCACATGCGACTTAACAACTTCACGTCTCAGGGTCGACAACGCATTGGCGATATCCTTGGTGATGCAAAAGCCTATAGGCAGCGGTGACCTCTTAGATAGAGACATGATGAGGGTTATGTATGGTAAAGGCAGGTCGAATATTACTAAATTGGGAAAAAATAATCACCACTAAAAATCTACCTTATTAAATCCATAAGAAAAGAGCAACATTGGTTCCATGGCTAAATATGTAACGTCTGAGACGAAAGCAAATCCAAGTCCAACTAAAGTGCTCACGAATTTTGGATCCTTTAGTAAGTCCAGCTCGACGTTTTCGTAAATAATTTTTCTGCAACATGGTGTAATTATATTAATTTACAAATTATTTTATTTCATTATTTTAACATAAGTGAGTTTATTTGTTAACAAAGTGATACCTACCTATTTAGGTATTCAATTCTTTCTGCCAAAATATTTTTATGTTTTAGGTAACTGGTTGTAAACTTACATTAAATTCTTTTGAAATGACTCGTGTTTCTTTACTTTAGTTTCTTTAATTTCCACTTCATTTTCGTCACCTGGTAACATTTTTACTATTGATTCATCGTAATTATCATAATTATTTTTTTTAACATTTAGGACGTCACATTTGGTTAGTGAATCTGAAATCGAATGTTAATTTACTCGATGGTAAAGAATGAAAGCTAGGTTAGAGATGTTATAAATTGCATAAACGTCACAATACAACAATAAACAAATGAACATAGAATTGTCAGCTCTTTATTGATTTATATACATTATAATAAACTAGCGACCCACCCCAGTTTACCTGAGTTGAATAATATAAATTTATTAAACACACAAATAAATCTTTCGCAAGAAACCCTCTTAATTATGGTGAAAGCCGCATCAAAATTTATAACGTACTTTTAACGATCTATGGGGTCTAACGGTGTCTTTGTTTCATACTATTAAAAGTTATAGTTCTTTAATTTTTTTTGGTTATTAAAATAGATTCTTAACTTCTAGTCCAATAAAACTCCTGACATTAGATAAAAAAATGAATACCCCCTACCAGCATTTGTTACGTCTTCCTGCAATTTAATCATGTGCCATTCTACTGGATGCATTATTATCATAGCGAAGACGAGATGCAGATCAACTGCCATTATCAAAGCCAGGGTCCATCTGAAACCATATTCTGCCAGCAAGAACGTGACCAGTATTGGGAATGTTATCGACGCCATACTGCTCATCGTTTGGTTCGCGCTCATCATAGCTGTTCTTTTCTTTGTGAAATAACAATTGAACGCCGTGAAGCTTACTGGAATCATTACTCCGAAGCCTGCACCTGGAAATTGTTTATGTATTATTGTCATTAAATGTTTTTAGAGATCTTTCTTTACATCTAATCTATACTAATATTAAAAAGAGGAAAGATTTATATGTAAGTATGTTTGTTGCTCTTTCACGCAAAAACTACTTATCGGATATGGATGAAACTTGGCACATAGATAGAGCTTATCCTGGAATAACATATAGGCTCCTTTTATCCCGGGAAAATGTGATATCCCTCGGGAACGCGGGTAAATTTTAAGGCTTATATAATTAGAGGTCCTGTCACCAAAATTGCTAAGAAAACAATAGGTATTATTTCAAGCCTGTGCTAAGTTTATCTTACGAGCGTCAATATTAAAAAGGAAAGTAACATAAAATTAATATCTTTTGATAAAAGAGATGATTAACCACTAGCCTCATGTTATTTATTGGTTTGTTTACATTGTACCTACTTTTTCATACATTATGTGATAATTCTTATTGGGATTAGTACTGAGGCTTCGGTGTCCATCCATCCATCCGTTTGTCCATTAGTAAACCGTCTTAAGAACCGTAAAACTAATTTTCACAGAGTAAGCACTTCTATAGTCATTATATAAACAACAAAAATACCTAATATACAAAAAATGTTAATAATTATAGGGACGCCCTTAAATTTTCCCAAAATAAAAAGTAGCTGCTATTTTCTTCTTTGCCTTTGTGTGCGAGTGCTACTCGCACTTGGCTGATTTTATGTATATACATACAACGAAATACAGAGCTGCGATCTATAATTGGCTTTAGATATATATGATAGATAAGACTATGTAACATTTATGAAAATGCTGTTGGATATCCTAATTAATAAAATACAATATAAAATTAATTTTACGTGCAGATTCATATTTCCAAATCGAAAGCCCCCCAAAACCTTTATATAATAACTGGCGATCACCCGCAAAGTTTAAAAGTTATTCTATTAACTAACATTAGCTTTTCGCTTTACACTAAATAATATTAATAGATAGTTATCTATGTAATAGTAAACATTTATTAGAACATTATCTCCCCTATAGTCACGGAACATCGATTAAACGTCATGTGTGAGTGAACGCTTCCATTAATTATTATCCATATTATACATCGCCTTGTTTGAAATGCCGTACTAAACGGTGCCTAAACATGCCCTTGACATCTATTTTTATAGAAAGATCTATGTGTACCTATGTTCCCTTTGGGCATAACAATAGCTGGACCAATTTTAATTTAATTTTTAATTTTAGACTTTCACTGGCAGATAGCGGATATTGTAAGGAGCAACTTAGGCTACTTTTTATTCCGGGGTAGTTTATTTAAAACGATTTAATTTAAAAAATGGCCTTGAAATAGTTATTTGTTATACAAGAGTGCAATGTTACTTTTTAACCGTGCGCTCAATTTTGATGACCGAGCAAGCGAAGGATTCAAAAATTTGAATCCTGAGGGTTAGCGAGGGAATCAAAAGAGCGCGAGGTGAAAAATCTTTGCACTCGAGTGCCACACGTAACTTTTCATCCCACCTCAGCGAGGAAATGACTAAAAGGAAAAAAAAGAAAATGGCGCGCGCAAAGCAAATTAAAAAAAAGTACACCAAGATGGTTCCGAGTCTGAGTTTTTAACAAATTAAAAATGGTTGTATGATACATTCGGCACCATGGAGGTGAAGTAAATAGGTTTAATAATGTTTTCAATTCACAAACTCAGTGCACACGATGTTCTAAATTCAATTTAGGACTTTATCCTCTAGCGGATAAAAACGGCTTTTGCACTCAGATATCGAAGATCAAAATTACTCTTTCCGAGATGAGAGGATGAAAAATAATAATATCTCTCCAATAAATCTTCAAAACATTTGCCAGATTCTGAAAGTTTCTGAACTTACCTCTAACAACTCCAAATGTAAATACTAGTTGATACGTCTTTTGTACAAATATTGTCAGAATATCTCCGAGAACGAATAAACCGGCGCCAACTAGACCAACTTGCCGGAAAGAATATTTCTTTAAAGCTATCCCACTGAGAAAACCTGTAAAATATAAAATGTACTGTGAAATATTGAATAAAACATTTCATAACATTACTACTCAGCTCTTTTGATAGCGCTAATAGGTAGCGCGATAGTAGCAGTAAATCCGGGAAAGTACTACTGTACATTTCCACCGTGAAGCCGTGTACTTGAATTGCTGAGTTTTGGTGAAATTACAGGCGCATCCGACTCAACCACTTCATGTGTCAATGTCGACAACGCTACTGCAAATGTCCAAAAGCGACGGTGGGCCGTCTGCCTGTTTGTCAGTCTTCTTGACATACAAAAGGGTATCATGTTCACCAATCAAAGTAATTAATATACAACATTGTATGTAAGGTTATCGCAATAGACTTATCCTTGCTTCCTGGTGCTTCCGGTTTTGTATGCTGCTATAATGTAAGGCATTTTTAACTTTATATTTATGTCATTGCTAAAAGTAATGACTTATATTATATTTACGATATATAATATATTCAGATTATGCAAATATTTTCTGAATTTGATTTCGTAATCAATTTATTAATCTATGTCACAAAATATAAGTTTATTTTTAGGGTTATGTACCTAAAAGGGTAAAACGGGATCCTATTACTAATTCCGCTGTCCGTCTGTCTGTTTGTTTGTCACCAGGCTGTATCTCATCAACCATTATAGTTAGACAGATGATGTATTTCTGTTGCCGCTTTAACAACAAATACTTAAAAAACTGAGTAAAATAAATATGGTACGGAACCCTTCATGCGCGAGTCCGACTGGCACTTGACCGGTATTTATTTTATAAATTTATGATCGACCTTACTTATAAACCGCTATTTAACTAATACTCACCCGTATTAATCATTGTCAAAAAAGTTTATATTAGTTGCGTAACCAGTTAAATGGAGTTTAAGTTATAAGCTTAACTTTGCCAACCAAGCATATAATCTTAATTGAATTGCATTATATTTGAAGGTGTATCAACAAGGACATAATAATATAGGTAAGCTACGCCCTGCGGCTTTGCCCGTTGTTAAACCTGGGTATAAACCTTCCTCTTGAATTACTCTATCTATTGCTGAAAACTGCATTAAAATCCGTTGCATGGTTTACAATTCTATAAAGGACATACAGACAAAAAATCATTTTTATATGTATAGAAGATGTCGCCAAGTCGGTAAATTAACCGCCAATCGTTAAATAAGAAGTTGCACAATCAGTTCACAACACAGAAGTGTAACAAACCTATATATTTACGGAAACAATATTGTTTTCGCTACCAACATTGATCGAATGACATTAATAAAATTGCGTCCAATACATAGAGACGGCCTCTTTGCCCAATCAGCTTTAGATTAACCGATTTATGCTTCAATGTTCGTTCTTCATAATTAAGGACAGTAACTTGAGCCTTGCTGATCGATTTATTAGTGCTAGGAGAAATTAGAGTCGATTATGTCAAAGCAAAATCGAGTTAAACAATATGCGGTCGACGAATTTTGTCGTGCGGTAGGTCTTCTATTGAATCGATTGGTTTGAAACAATTAGATTCAAGGGAATTGAAGAACGCTTATGGCGACAATTTAACATCTATTATAGATAGGTTATATGACGCGCAAAGGTTATGTAATACCTACATATTTACAATTGATGTATAAAAAATTATGGGTCTGTGTGAATTGTAATCGCGCACGAAGGGTCTTGTATATAATATATTATTATTATTGATAAAAACATATTGTTAAGTATTTTCTCTTCTGGTTGTTAATTATTTATTGAGTTAAGTAGCTGGTGTTCACGAGTTTTACTGTTATTATAAAAGATTTTGGAAACAGTTAGTTGTTTTTATGCAAATTCAGAGTCGAATTTGGATCTTGAAAGACCATAAATGATTCTGTGTGCAATAAAATATATCTTGACAAACTAACATTTCAATCGAACCACAACTTAGAAATTATAAATTTAATTTCTACCTACAGATAATTATTCATCAGTCTTAATTTCTACAGATATTTTGTTTAGCAAATTTCTGAGATAAGAGGATCGAGTATTTTTAATAAAGTAGTCACTAAAATGTTGCTTAAGAAGGTAGTGTCGAAAAGAATAAATTGTATTTAAATCATCTATCTCATCGTCTTATAAAGGAGATTCAAATGGTATCCTGAATTATTTGCGTAGTCTATCCAGCTTTCGTAAATAACGCTTTTTTTATGACGCGATTGACCTCAATCTCACCTGATGGTAAGTGAAGATGGTTCCGAATACTTCGTACCCTCAGTACGATAAAGACTTAACTCAAAATTTTGTGAAATAGAGTTACGATCATAGAGAGACTAAACAAAGTACGCTCTATCCGATGAATAGTAAAACATAGTCAATTTAATGATAGAATAAGCATACCGACACTTCAGCCTCTTTAACACCGGGACCCACCCTCCCCGCTCAGTGCGAAAGTGACCCAATCAGAGATGTGTCAAAAGTGTTTTTTTGAGTTAAGCCCCTATCGTTCTGAGGGTGCGATTTGTAATCTTACATTTTGCAGGTGTATCTTGGACCTACTGTTCAATAATTACCTGCAATTGATAAAGCTCCATTATAGACTCCTATTACTAAAGGTAAGCCACTGGCACTTCCTTGTTCGATGAAAAAGTTGTGAAACAGGATACCAAAGGCGTTTGATGACCCAAAGCCCAGCATCTGATAAAGAAAAATAAAAATTAGCAAAGGTATTTCATATTGGGTATAACAGTGGAAACGTAAATAAAATATAAAATAAATAAAAAAAATATGTTAATTTTAGTATTTTTTTATGAACCTAATATCAAAAGCTTTGTAAATCAGAAAAGGTTTTCTGCCTCATAACTTCATAATGGGTTATAAATACGTTTTTATAAATCATAAAAAACGTGGTATAATAATACCTAGTGGCTTAACTTGATTACCCACATTATTAAAAACAGTGTCAATGTGTCCATCAACAGTGTCATTGACATCTCTATTGTTATGTAAATAATACATATAATATTATTTCCGCCGTGAAGCAGTAGTGCACTTGTATTGCTGTATTTCGGTGAGAAAGGTAAGGGGCCGGTGAAATTACAGGCATGAGACCTAACAACTTCACGTGTCAGGGACGACAGCGCATTGGCGATGCCCCTGGTGCTGCAGATGTCCATAGGCGGTGACCACTTACCATCAGGTGAACCGACTGCCTGTTCAACAGCGCATATAATATAAAAAGTAACTTTTTTAAAATTAATGAATACAGTTATACTACGAAAAGTTTTTGAAGAGACCGAAAAAATGGAATTTGCATTTTAACAAGTTTCTAATCTATGTATGTACTAGATGTCCCCCGCGGTTTCACCCGCGTTCCCTAGGGATGTAACATTTTTCTAGGATAAAAGTATCCTATGTTACTTCTAGTACCTTCAAGAATATGTGTACAAAGTTTCATGATAAGTAGTTTTCGCGTGAAAGCGTAACAAACGAACTAACATTCACATTTATAATATTGTGTCACACGAATGTTTGTCATGGGTGGGAATCAAACCCGCGACCTTCGGCTTGGCAGTCAGAGTCGCTAACCAACTGGCCTGTCATTTTACATTTGCTTTGTAGATTTGAAACACTCAACTCTACATACGGCTAGATACATTTTAAGGCTACGATAAGCTCTTTAGAGATGGTGACGTCAATTGCCGATCATGGATTGAAATCGTAACAAAATCCTTACCAACTTCTCATATAACTCAGGCCCATACATATTTGTAATTTTTTGTTCCAATCCTTTTTTATATAGGCACCTTTAAACCTGTTTGCATATCTAAATCTTAGACCAGATAAAGAAATACCTACCCAATATATTGCGCAATCTTGATTACACTAAATAAGTACCTATTACCATAGCCTTTAGTATTATCTAAAAGGTTATTCAGGTTTTTTTGTCACCTGTACCTTAGCCATTCATCCTTGGTCTTACTTCTAAAGGCCTGACTATCTAAGCAATGCTTACTCGTTATATAAAACTGAATCTTTTTATTACGTTTTCACAGCCAATTTAGATGATTTTGAAAAATCAATAAAGATACATATATTCTTTTCAGGAACAAGGGTAGAATTACGTCGGATAGTTATTTTAAAATAAATGATGTTAATAAAACAGATACTAACAAAGCCTGCATGCAAAACGAACTGGTGTATAAAGAATACAAACCGGCAGACGATAAACCTGTTGGTAAGTGGTCCCGCCGCCTATCGACATATGCAACGCCACGGTCAACAATGCGTTGTCGATCATGGAAGTGAATTTGCTGTCTCAGGTGCCTGTTATTCCACCGCCCCCATTACTTTTCTTATCAAAACACAGTGAAACAAGTGCATTTCTGCTTCACAGCGGAAACGGCTAGGCGATTGTGTTCTGCTCTCGGAATGGATGTTGAGGCATGTTTGCTACTAGATTGACCATTGGGTGATATTGCTATCTCATTAACACACCTACGCATAGAGAGGGATAGCAATAGTAGGGCTGTCCATGTATCGGCAAATCGGTTTCTATTTCGATTACGAGAGCATTACACAATCGGCCTGCGGGTCTGGTGGTAGTACTTCCCCGGACGAACTCTGCACCAAGAGCTCTACTACCTACTTCTGAGTTCTTTTAAAACATTACATTCATTCATCATATTTGTCTTAAGTCAAATTATTATATAACAATCAATCATCATCATCACATCATCATGTGCCTATCATTTTCCCAATCAGTTCAGGTTGATGCAATATGTATGATATGTCTATCGTCATTCGGTGCATTTTATATTCTAACGTTCAATGATACCTTCGTCTGTTCTCAGTTGTTAAAATTATAACGCCCTAAAAGGAATAAAAAAATAGTTCTCTTAGGGAAAAATGCATGCCAATATATGTTTGTGTCTAGACTTTAAAACTCGAAATGTAAAACCAGATTGTCACCCAGGCTTGCCGTGGGTCACTTATAACCTTTTTTTTCAGGTCAACAGTCCTGATATTGACACGAACTAAATCCGAATACACTGTCCAAAATTTATTTCTTCTAAGAATAACGGCAATTCTGTTATTTTAAGCTTTATTGAAAGTATTATATTTCAGTAGAATTTCAAACCAGGCATAATCAGCTCCTCTGCTGTTTCACCAGACATGAGCTCCCACCCTCCCATACATCGGATATGCTATAATATGTGTCATGTCATAGTCCCGATTTCGTGAACTATGCTTCTAATTTGACATACCTCATCCAATATCCGCAGGGAATACGGCAAAAATATGCTGTATTACGCTTATTTTTTTGGTAGATGCAGTCAATGAACTTCTAGCGTCATTGCTACCGCTAGCCAAAACACTTTCCAAAAATGCGCAGTTCGTTTGTTTAAAAATCTTTAGGTATATATTGTAACAAATTCCAGATTCTGGTTTCGGTTGTTATTCCTACGTCATAGAATCTATATAATGATCATGTTCGTATATCATAAAATTCAAACATTCCAACAACTTTTTAATCGAAGACAATTAGATTTGCATTCAAGCTATTCTTGTATCGTTCTATCAACAAATATGCTGATTTAATCTATGTGTGCAAATTTTCTTGACAAAAATCTACAAATTATAAATATCAACATTTTTTATTGTAATATATCAAATAATTTTCTCTGTTCTATTACTTTATGAAGGTTAATGCGGTTTCTAAAAATCTGTAGGTGATGCCCTAGAGAGATATTAAAACGAAATAAAAGTAAATTGTTGTTGATTAGAATTAGTTAAACGAGTAAGATCGTTTGGCGACATTTTTCATTAAAAATTAATTTTGGCAAACAAAGACAAATATATTAAAAGGCAAATAATCTTCAATAAATTACTTACAAAGGTCAACCTTCGGTTATGTTGGTTGACTATCATCTTTTTAGGATTCCATAGTCAAACAAGAAACCCTTGTACGTGCTTTTTTAACAATATTGAAGAACTAAATTAGCATTATTATTTTGTAGGTAATATATGGTTAACATTCTTTGAAATATAATAATTTCAACTTTGTACTTCGAAAAAATTGTTGGTGAAGTTAATTAATAAAATACTGTGTTTATTATTAAAAATAACGTGTAAACATTATATCAAAACTCAAGCAACTTACGCCATTAAAGTTTTACGTTAGCAAAAATATGTTTACAACGAGTTATGGTCTGTACTGTTAACGATCTGTGTTGAGGGTTATTAAATTATATATTAAAAGTCTAGAAAATATCTGAACAAGTGGAATCGTATAATTTTTTTTATTTATCCACAGGGTTCTTAATGACAGTATCCGTAGAAGAACTACTAAGGGACATAACACGCAGAATTGGTGATGGGTAGACAACATCGCTAATGAAGATAAATTTTAAGCTCGACCAAGGTTCGTTTACTGTGGGAATCTATCTTCTGTATGTGATCTATGCTTATACAGTAAAATTATCTTATAAAAGTTTTGTCTGTTTGTCTCCTAATTTAATTTGCCATGTATTAAAACGTGTTGCAATGTAAATTGTAAGATTAAATACATATTTATTAAAATCGTTCACACGTGTGTTGGAGTAATAAATATCTTAATTTATTTAATTAAGTATTTTGCTTGGTATAGTGAGATAAGCATCAGTTTTAAAATACATTTATATCACTTAGGACTAGATTCGATTTCGATTTAGAATTCAATTTCGCTATTCATGAAGCTTTTTTAAGAAACTATTATTTAAATCAATTTGCTGTTAAAATATTAAAATTAAATAAAACTATTCAGCAGTTTTGCAATTAATTTACCAATGTTCCATAAAAAGCATTGGACAATAGTTTTCGTACTTGTCACGGAAATTTTAGTTATTTGAAATCATTTTACGATTATAATAATCGTTCATAAAACATGCATAAATAAAAAGCAGGCCTTTAATATAGATAAATGTCACGTTGCAAGCACTTACAAATGTGAATCCCACTCCAACGCTGATGACATAGCCCCAGCCTCCATCGGGAGCAACCAACCCCTTCTTGCACTTCCTGGTACTCCCTTCAATATGTGCGAAAGCCTCATCCATTTTCACTTATAATTTAAAATCACAATTACCTAATGAGTATTTTAAAATCCGCGTGAATTTTGCTAATATTAATAATTATTATCAACTGTGTTTAACTATCATTGTGCAACAAAATAATCTACTAAAAAGTCGAAAGCATTTTTATGGTCTCATTATATTCACGATAGGCAGCAAAGACGACACGCTCACGTCTTTACTAGACTGTATCTGTCATCACAATAACTTACCTATACAAAGTCGTTATGAGAATGAAACTAAGAACCCCAGTAACTAAAGCCAACTATATAAGATCAGCCCTTTTGAAATTGTGATATTAATTAATTGAAACCGATTGAAAAATAAACAATTCTTAGTATTTTTTATAGACATCATTATAGCAAATCTATTTGTTTGTTTAACTAAGAAACAGGTTCGTTAGCTAGTGAACTATGAGACTGGATAAAACTATAGATTATGACAGGTAGTCGTAAGGTACCTACCAATTTTTTTTATATGATTTGGTCGTATCACAATTCTAGTACAAAAATGCTTAAAAATCAAGGCCAAAAAAGAAATCAACAAACCAATTCACTGTTGATTTTTTTAAATAGAAAGTGTTATATTCAAATATTAAATTAGTGGGTTAAACTGTTTCGAGCCTGAAACTATACCTATTGTTTATTACGTATTCTGTTATCATGGCTATATTAATCACTATTTACTTTATTCAATTACACGTGTTCATGATATAATTACCTTATGTAAGTAATAAATACATAAGGAGATGAAATATTTTATATCTTATCTTTTATCCCTATTTAACTATTTAATCAAAGGTAAGAGGTAATGTACTTCCAGAACCCTAAATAGGCATTTCAACGAAATTTAATATTTATTTCAATTTATCGTTACATCGAGGTACATTTTCAAATGTATATATATACATCATTATTTGAATAATTATTTGAGACCGTATGGTTATAGACCTTTACAAGGCAAACCACTTTAAAAGCTCTATACGGATTTATATATTTCAGTTCACAGCCGAGTTCGAAGTGGTATTTCTTGGTCGACAATAGCTAACTTTTACTTTTATTCGAGTAATCATATTACAAGTAGCAATGAAAGTGGTTGTCGCGTCGATGAATAAGTATGTAGTATCTAATTACTTGAAATTGGGCGATCCATGAAGCGTAAACGAGAGGGAAACCATTAAAATAAGTTAATCCGTTCTATATGAACGTTGACCACTAGTCACTTCCTACATTGTCACACGTTGGCGTTAGGTAATTTGTAACTTAATATTCACCCACCTTATTCAGCTAACACAAACTTCGTCGACGAGAGCATACCTCTCACGTGATTGCGTAGTTAGCGAAAGAGACAGAGCATAGAGGCCGCCACGTGACATCGTCGAGCTAGTGTCACTTTCCTAACAGAATCGAGCCCCAGTTTCAACCAACCACTTACTCGATCTATTTGGTTTAGATACCCGATAAGTAACTCGATATAATTAAACATAGTCAATATTATATTTTCAAAAAAATTAGGGATCCTTACTAAAACTAAAATATTGTAATCCAAGGTGTAAAAAAATTACCTAAAAATTCCTTACATTGCATGCGCTGCGAAAACTAATGATGATAGATAGAAAAAAAATAACTCTCGGGAGCGCTGGTGATTCCGCGGATTATAAACAATGGTAATTGTTTTTGTTTTCCAAAACAATTTTAGGTATACTTGCCTCATTTTCAACTAGGCTAAAATCAAGTACCTACTTGAATCGTACCATTAACCTGAAACTAGATTAACCAATGAAAATTTTCCATAACTCAGTACTTTTCGAATAAAGTGCTGAAACGGAGGGATTATGAATTTGTTTACGTGCGTAAGTGATGGCGTGCTAATGTGTTGAAGATACTAAGTATGTTCCGAGGGTTTACTTATTGATTTTAACACATAAAAAATTCGCATTAGAAAACGTGGCCTAGGCAAGCAATATATTTGTTCAAGTGAGATTTCGAATGTTTCTAAAACTGATTTATTAATACAGAATTTGATTATTAGTATCACAATTTGTAGTGTGTATTGGCTTCCAAGAAGCTTCCATGTAGATAGTAAAAAAAAATAAGGGAAATTTTTAAAGGTATACTATCGCGAATCTGATCAGAAGTACCTATCACAATTGTAGTTGTGGCTTCCAAGAACAACCTGAAATAAATGTAGTAAAAAAAAGGAATAAAACATTATAAATAAAACAAAAGTTTTCGGTAACCACCTCCTTACATTTTAATTCATCCTCTTTTCTCATTGATTCATAAAATGCCAGGTTACAATTTTCACAGTAAATTTACATAAAATGTTCATTGTAAAATATTCAAAGTCCATTATTATTATAAACAATTCTTGCACCGTTGACATTCACAAAAAAAATATTCTAAAATATAAAACATCATCAACATAAAAAAACAAGACTGTTTAACAACATTGTCATAAGTATGTACCACGAAAAAATTAACAAAATTATTGTCATCAACTAATTAACTTTTAATTAAGTTTGAAGTAAATGCTTTTTTATTGAAAGCGAAATAATTAATTAGACAAAATTATCTCTATATATGTTTTTTTTTCTGAATAAATCAGTGCTTATTCATCTCGCTTATTTTTAACAAATAATTCAAAATTCCAACAAATGCGCCGCCATTGTTGTAGACAAATACAGACGGACGGAGTGTAAAGCGTCTTCATAAAAGAAGAGTGCCCTGAGAACAGGTACTTATCTTAAATAACTCCAAATTAAAACCACAAATTAACATAACATCAACTCTATATGAAGCATATGATTCCTATCAGATTGCTTATATTCAAGGTCAAATTATTAATTTATTACTATTGCTGTGACGATGGCGATCATTTATTTAGCGAGTGATACCTCTTGCCTCACAGGTTGGTGTACTCTGGAACGTGTCCCGCGAACAAGATTATTTACCTCTGATTCTACTATCCCACAGTCTTTACGATTTGTACTGATAATAAGAAAACTGTCAAGCGCGAGCTGAATTCTCCAATGGATGTTCCGTACATCAATAATAGAATAAACAAAATTTTGTATGTTATAAGATATTTTTTGTGTTACGTATTGCACCAACCGCAAATAATGAGGACAGGGCAGGCAAACAGGTAATGAATGGTATAAATAATACAATTTCTGAATGTATAAATAAAAAAAAAATTTAATCTCAATTTATTTTAAATCGGGTGTATTTTTTATTTTCCTTCAATATTATATAGACAATTATCATCAGTCTGAATAATTTCAGATTTATCGACTCGTAAACATAGATTTTTTTCCAAAATGTGACCTATAATATTTCGGGAATGTACCAATAAACTTTTATTGTTTTTATCATTATAAAAGAGATCCTGGCACGCATGTTCTACAACTTTGCTGACATAAGCATCTTTGAAAGAGACAGACATTTTGATACGGAACCCTATAAAGTGTTCTGACAGGTAAGTATGTGTCAGAAAAAATATCTGCGGCTCGATTCTGTAAGGAAAATGACACTAACTCGAGGATGTGTCGTCGCGGCCTCCGTGCTCTGTCTCTTTCGCTAACTACGCTAATACTACTAATCACGTGAGAGATAAGATCTCCGAGGCCTCCGTGAAGCGGCTCGCTGACGAAGTTTGTATTTGCTGAATAAGGGGGCTGTATTCTAAAACTTTCGAGAGAAACGTTTTGAGTCTTTATACTAAAAATTTTATTAGTTTATAAAAACAGTTTTTTTTTATTTTAATAAAAGAGCGAATAAAGTCATAACCAACCACTGTTTATTTACAGAAGACCATTGGTCCTCTCCCAAATTATTACGAGATATTTGATGTAAGGAGTTGAGGATGCATTACTGACCGAGATTCTCGCAAAGGGATAATTTTGCAATCAAATATGGATCTTACCATCATAAGTATAGAGTATAAAACAAACAATACAAACGTTCTCATAAATATCAACAGTAAATATAGTTGTAATTGTTACAGCTACCAATAAGTTACATAAAAAGGCCCTATATACGACTATACTACGAAATTCAATACAATTTATTACGCCAATTAAAGTTTTAAAACTTGGCACATACATTACGCAAATTGATTTAAATAATGTTACATTACATGTAAGTACAACAGACAATTCCCTGGTAGTTGCTAATGGCACTTAGTCCTTTGCTAATTGTTATCAATATAATAATAATTAATAATATAAGTACAGTTAGTGCTTGACACTTATTACAGTAGACATTTTGTTAAACTTTAGTAAGTACTCGATATTATTTGGTCAATAAAATCACACATCGAAAAGCACACATTGAATTATTATTGATAACGAAACTTAAGTTATTATTTATAAATAAGTAGGTACTCGGAAGACATTGTTTAGTTTTAGAATATACTACACTGGGGTGCAAAGAAATCGAACCGTTTACATTATTTTATAGCGTACAAAATGATCAATATAATTTACATTGTATATAATAACTGAAGATACAAGCGACGTGCCTTCAATAATTGGCTTGTTTTCGGTAGACCCATTTTTAGGAAACACGTTAAGAGAGTGGAGTGATTTATTACGTTATCAGACAACGTATTCAAACAAAATTTGAGTAGTTTTGTATGACAAATGTATGTGGCACGATTTCTTTGCTCTCAAGTGTATATAGGCAGCTTATGTTTTTTGTCATGATTGTTTCGGGTGGTTACTGCGGTCATACTGAACCAAAATAGTATTACCATATTTCAATAAAATCATTATTATTATATATATAATAAATAAGTGCATAATAATATAATGACCGCAGCGTAACACCACATTTAAATTATATATTCTGAATGAAGTAATCCTGTAATATTTTTTATTTATTAACCATAATTGTTTGTCACGATACCTACATAAAGGCGTTTTGTACAAATAAATGTGTTCAATCGCTTTTAAAACACCTTCAGATATTTCTCTAAAGTACTAGATATTCAATGATAATTAATAACAATAAATGACAGGTAATAAATGTATAAATGTATAGTAATACATTTAGTATATATTTATTAATATACTGCTGCTGATAACCATTTTAACATTTACATCAGTGTCATGTATTTAGCCGAAAATAACACTAATACAAGCGAGGAAAACACATACTCTTCTCGGATAAAAAACAATCCCAGAATCATTGGAATGTTCCAATTACTAGCTTTAATTTAACACTGGATTATATTTTAAGCGCACCACCGAATGTGTCAATGAAAATAAATAATTAAAATTTCATAACAATACATTGTACGTTCAATCTGTTAGTAAACATTCATTTATTCTTATTATTTTTCTATAAAATCTATGTAGAAGTCTCCTAAAGTCGTTTAAAGTCCCATTTGTCTTTGATAGGTATACTACTCATCTATCTACGTTATATAAGTTAATAACCACTAAAAAATACACAACTACAAAATCCTTTCAACACTTCAAACAGCCGTCTAAAAATATTATTGTTAAAGTCAATGTCTAAAAGGTTACATCGTATGTAACCATAATATCTAATAGAATAAAATGATCCACAAGTATAAATCACTGGTTGATTCAATACGTTTTGACACATTGTGGAAGAATATAATAATCAGTACAATTTTAATATGTCATGATTGTTTACTTGGATTATATCAAAGGCTACGATAGCACTGGTGTACGGTACGGTAGATCAACTCGTTAAAATAATCATGGGTCTAAAAAGGCCATTAGCAATCTTCCCGAATTCTCATTGAAACCTATGCCATTATTTTTTATTAATCTAGTCTCATTTTAAACAATTTAATTTAATTTAATTCAGTAATGTATTTCTCAGCAATGTTGCTTTAGCAGCCTTTTTAGACCCCATTTCCTCTTAAATATTTGTTTCGAATTTTTTATTTTACTATTACTTATAAATAAAGCCAAGGTTATGGAAAGACTGAGAGTATATAATTATTAAGTATAATGAATATTTGTAAATATGAATCCCAACTCATTCGCCATTGAGTCTTTGACCTTCAAAGCGCATTCTTAGTGCCCCATTAGATTTTTTTCTACATACAGAGGCATCAACTCGTGCAACCTAGTTTAAGCAGCACAATATTGGTTTTGTGTCAAAAGACGTTTGAAAATACCGTTACGAAACTAGTGACGTTTGAGAAATAACCAAAACAGTTGTTGTGTGTGTGCCATTGGTCCAACCACCAAAATGTCTAAAGTTAAAACAGTTTGAATCCATTTACCGTAACGCTAGAAGCATAACGTAACGTGTAAACCACGTGTCTAATAATAGTATAGTAAATACAATGATAACTATTCAAATAAACACTTCAAAATATGTAACAATAATACATAGGGTAGACAGAGAACCATTTATCTATTCAATTTCGGTGGCGCTTGTGACTGACTCATATTTGCACTACTTTCCTACGCCTCGTAAATGCTAGGGCGTATTCTATGCCCCATACAAGTACACACGACATTATGAGGGCGTTCTGTACGTGAATGCATATTGCGAAGCTACCGGTGTAATCTCTTACGTAACCTGCAAAAAATAAAAAGTACATTAAACACAAATACTGAGGCAGTCCGCATAACTAAGAAAACTTGTAAAAAAAAAATATCATGACTATTTTAATAGCACACTACGAATACGTCATTCAAATATATTTTATAGCACACTGCGTGGAATGCGTCATTTTTTTCATATATAGACAAACCGAAAACACGAAAGAAGATAAAATAAAAAAAATAACTATTCTAGCAACCAGTTTGTTTATTTAAGCAACATAACGATTTGATTTTTTGCACGTGCGAAGAAAGACTAGACTACATTTTGTCCTGGGAACGGTCGAATCCGCTCATGTGCAGCCAGGAATCGGGTATTTTTAAATTATTTATGCACGTACTAGCTGTTCTCCGCGGTTTCACCTGTGTTCCAGATGAATATTACGCTTTCCCGGGATAAAAAGTAGATTATATGTTATTCCAGGACATGCTCTATCTATATGCCAACTTTCATCTAAATCCGATTGGTTGTTTTTGTGTGAAAGAGCGACAAATATCCACACACATGCATTCATCCTTAGAAACATTACATTTATTATTATTTTATGAGTAGGATAGTCACATACTAATAAACACTAATACATAATATAAACATAACAGGCCAGTTGGCTTGGTGGTTAGCGCTCTGACTGCCAAACCAAAGGTCGCGGGTTCGATTCCCACCCAGGACAAACATTTGTGTGCATGAACATGTCTGTTTGTTCTGTGTCTGGGTGTAAACATTTATATAAGTATGTATTTAAAAAAAAAGTAGTATATGTAGTATATCAGTTATCTGGTTTCCTTAGTACAAGCTCTGCTTAGTTTGGGACCAGTTGGCAGTGTGTAAAGAATGTCCCAGGATATTTATTTATTTATAACTCACCAATAACTGGTCCAATGGCAACTACGAACACCCCTTTGCTGACCATGTGCAGGCCGAAGGCGGCGGGTAGCTTCTCTAGCGGGCAATATTCAGATATGGTCAGCGTGAAGTTACTAAGGCACATGCCTCGGAAGAAACCGCATATTGACAGCCATACCATAAGCGGCACCCATTCTGTTTGTTCTGCCAGTACTGAAAATCATTGATTAAATTAAATGCTGATACAAAGAGAAACAAATTCTGTTAAAACACGTACACATCATAAAATAAAATTAAAAACGGGGTCTATTTTTTTTCAATTGTGAACAAGTTATTAGTAGCGCCATCTCGTAGAGTTCTGAGGTACCAGTAGTATGTAAATATTTAATGGCAACAATGCTAATACTTTAAAGATTTAAGAGATGGCGTTTAAAAAAAATTATTTTCTATAAAATAACGTTGTTCAGGACACCTTTATAGGCAAACATAAAAAGCAGCACCTTATCCAAATACAAAGTTTCATCCAAATCATACGCCATTTCCGAAATATCAACGTTAAATATATAGAATTCCTTATTATTTATAAGTTGTAGATATCAATACTAAACTTATTTAAAATGATAATAACGATTTACTTATTTTGAAAACTACAGACAAATGTTGTGCCTTAAAAGCATTACGTGAATAGTACTCACCAGATCTTGTAGCTGCCAAAAAGAATGCGGAAATAAAGAATATCATTTTCTTCGATATACTAGTTCTATCAAATATAGGCGGCAATATGAGCCGCACCAATATATCAGTAATGGCAGTCATAGACAGGCAAAATGCCGTTTCATTCATGTCGTAGCCCAAACTTGATATAAAAAATGGAGTCAACATTCTAAATTGGAGTTCCCCACTCCAGAATAGGGAAAGCCCTAGTAAAAGGTTCAAAAAAGACCAGTCTTTTAGTAGATCTAAGTCCATGAGAGTTATAAACCTTCTGAAGAAGCCCGCACTTTTCATTACTTCAGGCTCTGATTTCTTGATAGCCTTCATCTGTATAGCTTCATCGTCAGCTGTCTGAAATGAAAGAATAATATTTTTATTTCACGATAAAATTTTTAGTACTTACTCACTTAAATACTCGTTAACAAAATTCTGGACTTACATCAAGATACAATTGCAAATAACTGCCAGTGAAGTCCATATTAGATATATTGGATATCACAGACACTTTCCTCCGCCTCGCGGCTTCGCTCATACTGCCACTAGACGTCACCCTCGTCATGGCAGCGACCGACGCGGCCGTGGTCATACCCGGGAACAACTTGGCGTTCTTCTCGAAGTCTTGCAGCGGCTTATCACAAGTCTTCGCCCGAGGAAGACCAACTGTCCTTACTGAAGGATGGTTCATGTTCGTATGGGAACGCTGGGTGGTTAGCTTTGGCATAGGTTTACTAACGAGAGGATTTATCTCGAATTTGTCCTCGGCTTCCTCGTCACTTTCTAATATGCACTCCATTTCCTGGAAATTAATGCAATATTTATTAGAAAGAATTTAGTCTTTGTTTGTATGTGGAGGGTTATGTCTAAAACAACTGCTCTTATGTACAAAAATCTTTCGTTATTAGAAAAGTAATCCAGATATATCTAGGGGTTTTTATAATTCCGGTATGCGTTAAATCGCCGGAAAACCGGATGAAACCACGGGGCAGAATATAATATAGCTAGTAATTAATACATGGAGCATAGAATTCATAATTTCTAAGACATGGAAAATTTTCCAAAAAAAAAATTGACTTAGCAAACGTAATTTTTTAAATTTTCTATATGGTACCATTCTGTTTGAATAATAATTTTTAAAAGTTGATATAACATTATTTGGAATTATTTGTATGTACTATTCAACAACAGACATCTTTAATAAGACGGCGCTTTAACACTAAACATACCATAACCGGGTCAAATGACCCATTTTTTCAACTTTCCATTGAATATGCTCGTATTACCTTATTGCTTTTGCACATTTGACTACTAATTAATATACAGTTATACTATTTATTTCCCTTCCTAACAACCATATTTCATACATTCAAGCAGGAAACATAATATAAAGTCACATTTGACCCGCTATGGTAGAAATAGGTACCTAGTAAGTGTTGGTATGATTAGTGTTAACTGTAAGGCCGGATAAGTACTGCTAAATGCGTATGACCATAATTTTGATTGCATTTTACGACCGTCGGCGGCGGTATGCCTAACCCTACATCAATTATTTTGTTTTACTGTATATAAAATATGTAAACTTATTATTAATGAATAAGTAAAAATAGACCCTATACCTTCACATTTTGCAGTTCACAATCGATCGGCTCATCAATGAGATGCCTCTTCACTGGCTGCAGTAAACACGAGCCGAGGACGGCGTGGAAGGCCAAAGCTCCCAATATCACCACGGTCCATCTAAACCCAAATTCCCCTAGCAATATTTTGACTAGCTGCGGCATCACCATCAGACCGAAGCCAGTTCCTGCCATGGATAACCCCACGGCCTGACCACGCTTCTTCGAAAAGTAATGATTCAGTGATACGAATGATGACGCTGATGCTAAACCTACTCCGAAACCTGAAAACAAGACATTGCTATGGTTTATAAAAAGAACGGAGTATAAAATGAAAGGTCAAAATTAATTAAAGGAATTTATGAACATGAACACAGCAATCATGTTCGCCATTGATATTTTCGCACGAAAGGCAAAAGGGCGAAGTAATTAGGCCAATATCAATTAAATAAATCGCTCCAAATTCGCGATAAAGTAATGAGGACAAATAAAATAATTTTATCTGATGATCAGATATTGGCATGTCAGCTAATTCCGATAGCGGGTTTGTTGAATTGACATTTGATAGGTGTGTTTTAAAATTCTTAATTATCGTTTATAATGATAACAATTAGGAACACAGTCTATTGGAATTTATATTGACTGGGGACATCAAATCTTGGTTTTTATACCGATAGTTTATGTTGTGGGTAGGTACTTTAAAATGTACGCGGCAAGCTTAATTCCCAGAGGACTTTTAAATGATCATTAGCTATGTATGTAATAAAGGAAACGCCAATTAACTCTCAAAATAGCATTGGGTACCTACATACTGTTGATTAAACACAACATGAAATAAAGTTCGCAAATGACGTCAGTCGTAATGAGAAACGTTTATGAACCATAAAAAAATGACTACCAAATATTTCATTAGAATGTCCAATATACGAGCTGTAATGTAACTGCCAATAAAAGAGTAAATAACGCTTTTTTTATTATTACATAAACAAAACCTAGATCTTTATAGATAGATACAAAACAAGAATAGGTATTAGGAACGGGACTAATTCATTCGGCCTACTTTTGATCAATCCGCTGAAAGATAAGCCTAATCACTCTGTCAATGATAAAAAAAACATAATAAAAAAAACTAATTGGCAAATAAATAAATAGTAGGTATAAAAAATACTGATATAGGACACAAATATTATTCCTAAAGTTTGAAATTGATAACCTATTCTTTTTAGAGTTTCAAGTAAAAAAAAATTACAGGAAAACCAATAGCTTATTTAGATAAGGATAATAAATAAATCATCTTTCAAGAAACTTGACGACCTCATTCCGAGTTAAATAAGTATAAATCACGTTTTACTACCACTATTGGGATATTGTATGTCACGTGAAAATACGCTCTGACAGCGTTGAAAGATTAGACGTAGTAACGATATGACCACGGAAAGGATTTACGCTCTACTTACCGGGACTTAAAATTTGCGGTGTGAAAGTGACCTTTATAAGAGAGAGGGGTTAAATTATATCTCATATACTTGACGTTTTTAGAAGCTGTAATGTTAAGGAAAAAACCATTTAACCGGAATCCGACAAAAAGGGAGTCGAAAAGAGTGGACATGATGAATGAAATAACACTATGTTCGATCGGAAGAAATGTCATACAAAGCTCATAAATAAGACTATGAGAAGATTTTAATGATAGTATAACGAATAGTTACTTTTATAATGACACATGGGACATGAAGATAAACGACGAAGAAGAGTAGTAGAAAGATGGAAGCTAATGAGAAAGCGCTTTGTAGAAATAGCGTCAGCCGGCTATTAAGTGAATAATACAGAGAGAATTTCAGTAATGGAAGCGATCTTTAACTAGACAGCCTGTCCCGAATCAGTGCAATGATTAAAGACAAATATATAAGTACTATTATAATAAAAAATATATTAAATAGATAAATTTCCTAGGACATTCCACACTAAGCAGAGCTTGCGCTATAGACCAGATAACTGATATACTACATACCTATACAACTTTTTTTAATATAAGATTATTAAATATCTGGTTATTTGTTAAACGTATGAAGGTTATCGTACTTTTAGCCTGATATTGAGGGTAATAACAGTCTGGTGCGCGAATGAATATTGTCTGATTAGGACATGTCAGTATGCGGTGACATCAAATTAAGTAGTCATCCTTTTATTCATTACAGCCATTAGCCAGATGCTTTATTTCAATGTGCTTTCATGATGAAATTTCCAGGCTGCCTATTTAGTATAGACTATATAACTATTTTGAAATTAGTAGTGTATTAAATCATAAAACAGTGGACCCGCGGTAATCCGACAAACGTTTTGCAGGGCAGTGTCGGACTATCGAATTTGTCGGATTATAGAGTACTGCCTAAAACCCCCTATAGTCAGGAATTCTGGGGCCAGATTAGCGGGGGTCCACTGTATATATAATCAACTACATTTTTTTTTACTACAAATTGAAATATCACAAGTAAAAGTCACATTAGCCAGACAAAAATCCCTAGATATATATGTATGAATAAAAGCAAATAAATGTTGGACTTTCTATAAGTCACTCTCAGGGGATTGATACTAAAAACTGCTTACTAGAAATAACGCCTATCGATGTTATTTCTTGTCAGAAATGTATGACAACACCAGTTACAATGGATGAGAATCACATATCCAAGAATTTTCGGATGAGGAAAGAATCATTACTGTCCGCAGATTTGCGTAAGGAAATCCCTATTTATACAGTTTCCTTACAGAGTTTTTTACACCTCAATATTGAGCCGCAGATCTTTCCTTAACTTATGCAGCGAATTTTTGGCGGTATATATTTGAGTTGAATAAAAAAATTGGTTTATCAAAAGCAAATTAGAAGCACAGTTTTTAAAATCATTTAATTTCAGTTATTCTTGCTATTCATGATTTTATTATGAAATGGAAGAATATATAGTTTGAAAAACTTACCTCCTAAAATACTGTAAGTGGCCAATATATGGCCTATGCTATTAGCCGGCGCAGTAAAGAGCAGACCAAGTGCACATATTGTTGATCCGACGAAGCATACCTTCCGATACGAGAAGGTTTTTATCACTGGCCCCACGAAGAATCCTGAGAAATTGACGACAGAGTCCAAGGTACTGGCTATGAAGGAAGCACCCGTCGTCTTAACTCCTAAGTCTTCCAATAAGTCTTTAAATAACAGACCGAAAGACGGTTCTAAAGAACGTGTCGAAAACTGGAAAAAATAAAAAAATATTTGTACTATCATCTAGCCAAGGTTTTCTTAAGGGTAAACGGAAATGCGAAATTACCATTAATACACATTGGTTGATGAGGAGACCAGTATAATCAAAAATAGACTGGCGCATTAACGTGGTAATGAAATTGACTGGCCTTCAATAATGGCCAAATATCTAAATAGCTAATAATAAAAATATGTTAATAAATACCAATCTATCTATCTGAGGTAGTCAAACCCGTTATTTTGCCCCAAAGAAGACACTCGATGATATAACTTACGTGATAGTTCAAACGCAACATAAATGTTTTATATAATCATTGAGAATAGAAGCAAATTTAAGTTATCGTCGTGATAATGTAAAGACAAGTATTACTATATGATTTTGAAACTTATTAAGGTTATGAGCTTCATCTGCCAGCCCTGTCGGTGCAATATGTAGGCTTCATCCATCGCCATTGGGCGCATTACTCTTACAAAAAAAATGGCAAGTTTGAAAGACGGTCGCTTGCCATACACATCCTCATTAGGAATGCATTGTTGGCCATTTGATAAGTGGAAACAAGACTTGGCCATGGATTAGGGTATACTCTTTAGTCGCCTCTTTTACCCTAGAGAAGATTTCGGCTGCCAGTATTCGTTGCCACACAGAAATAAACCAAAAAAAGCATAGGAACTCATTTACAAATATAAATAAGAACTATCAAATACTGGATTACTTTTTTTATCGGATTCACGTATATCAGCTAGGAAAGAAACGTCATCGTTCAAATATGTAAACAACAGCTGAGTATCAGATCGGATACAAATGAATGTAATATGTAATTGTGTCATTTCATTGTACGAGAGCATGTGACTAGTTAAGCAATCACAATTATTGTGTGGACTTCGAGAGCACTTCACACACTGCCTATCGATAAATCAACAAATTGATAATGTTGATATGCACGTATCAAAATCGCTCGTAATTATTTATTCTTTCTTAACCTGATAACCTACAGTATTTACGTAAGAATCTGTTGTATGTCACTTGTAAGGAATGAAATTCGGACACTTTTAAAAATGTTTATGCATGACGTATGTACGTCCTACGTGATCCATGTCAGGTTTCATATAAACACACATCTATAGCCGTATATTTGCACATTAATGAATTATGTGCATCCCACATATCGCATCACGTTTCAATATAATGTGCAAAGCTATCGCATGTTGTGTCACTGCACGGGAAAAGGGTGTAAAGATCGTTTACGCCCGTTTCATTTATTATAATTAGCATATGACCTAATCAAACCAAAATACAATTACTATTAGTGTTTTGCAATTAATATCATATTGGTTTTAATTTTCATTATCAATCTGTAAAGACAATACAATTAATACTGGTACAGTATTATATTTTCCCCGACTATGATTAGCAGAATAGGTAGTATATTTGAAGATATTGCGATGTTTACTTAACAATACAATAGGTACCATAACTCATTACCATCTACATTGTCTACTTATATCAACCTTGGCCACATATCATGGTGCCATTGTGGTCAAACACAATCCTCCATAATGTAAGTAATTGATTATTTCGCTGTAATATCAAATCCATGGTATAAATAGAGCCAGTATTAAAAGTATCGATAAATAAACATTAAACAATATTATAATAGCTGTGCCTGAATCTTCTTTCTGACTCATTCTAAATAATGTGGTCATTGAATATGCAACGAAAAGAGGGACAGGGACAGAAATGTCGTGCCCTTGTTGTAAGGCCGCGGTATAATGGAAGAAATCCGAATCTATATCAAGTATTATAGTTACTTACATTTACTAAACTAACTCCCAAGCAGACCATCCACGCCCAGCCACCATCAGGAGCTACCTTCCTGGTCGCCGGCGGGATCTTCAGCTCCGGGCCCTTGCTCTTTTCCACCGTCATTTTAGGCCTTTGTCACCTTTGTGTCTGCAATACAAAGATAAACAGTTGTAGCATTGTATATTGGTTTCACTGTGTGTCATGTTTTCCTGTTAAACAGTACCTACAAAAACGTATGAATAAAGATAATCCAACAGACATAATATTCGATGTATTCTCAGTTTACAGTCACGCGTCAGTCATTGTTAGGTGCATAAAATTAAGCGCGATCAGCGCTTAATTCTCGTCTCGGGATCGCGTGACTAATGAGTCCATCGCAGATTTCTTACGTCAGTATAATAATCAAATAGCCTTTAATCGACCACTTAATGATTTTTGTTTCGATGTTTAGTTTGGACGCCTATCGCCGCATGACGAGTTATCAGCAGTTGCGATAGCGTGTGTTTTGGTTTGTTGCCGGCCGGTCGGCGGCGGTCGGCTGATTCGCCGCAACAACAAAGCAAGACCTATAAATACAAGTTAGGGTTTGTAAGAAGGGGACGGAGAATCACGCAAGTTGCACGTGCCATAAGGGTAACATGCAGACACCACGTGGCTACTACTAATGGACTGCATGTGACGAGGTCAGATCGCCCAAAGATGAAAATAATCTTATGTAAGAATATACTTAAGGGGGTCATCCCATGTGATGGGTTCAAAAAATCGATTTTTTTTTTTTTTCATAAATTGCTTCCTTAACATGTCTAGAATACGGTAGTAAAGTGATTTTTGAAAATTCGAAGTCGTTTTAAAGATACAGCAGGTAGAAGAAAGAGCTGTTTGGAGCGCTGAGTTGGCAGTTGGGGTCCGGGCCTATTGTGTACCGTCGGCTGTATACCTGGCCCCCTTTTTATACATATATACATTTATACAAGTTTAGACAAGTTTCTACAGGCTTAAACAGAAATTTCTATAGATATTAAATATTTTACCGAAGTTATTTTAGTCTTGGTTGAACTTCGAAGAGTGCAACAACTACAAATTATTTTTTTTCATAATGAGTGGACGGAAAGGAAGTATGAGTGGAAATGTTCATCCTGGTCGTAGTAAAAAAAGAAAGTTTAGTGGAAACCGTTTTACCACCCAAAATGAAACGGCATTTACATCAGCTTCGGCGAAAAAACTTCAAAATAGCATGAACATGGAGGTTCCCATCGCTTCGAATTTCGCGTATTGCATTTTGGAGTTTGTTTCTGTATTCGCTGCTATTTCTGAAATGGTAATATGTAAAACTTGTAAAAGTGATGTGTCTATTTCGCAATCAAGTTTCCGTGGCTTAGGTTTTAAAATTATTTTATCGTGTGAGTGTGAAAAACAGACAGTTATAAACTCAGGCCCATTGATCGAGAATGCATTTGAAGTTAATCGCCGATTTGTATTTGTGATGCGATTATTAGGAGTTGGTCACGAAGGAATAAATCTTTTCTGCAGCTTCATGGACATATGTTCAGGTATTGGAAATTCAACTTATACTGCACTACTGAAAAACATTCATATTGCCACATCTTCACTCTGCGAAACTTTATTATCATTCGCTGTGACGCAAGAAAAAACTATGAATGAAGAATCAGGAAAACCACAGGATGAATTGATTGTGTCAGGTGACGGTACTTGGAAGAAAAGAGGCTTTTCATCTCTATTTGGAGTTTCTACATTGATTGGAAAGTACACTGGGAAAGTTGTAGATGTCATGGTTATGAGTAGTTTTTGTGGTGCATGTAATTTGTGGAAAAGTAAAAAAACAACGGATCCTTTAGAGTACGAAATTTGGTATGAAACGCATGTAGATGAATGCACCATAAACCATTCCGGAAGTTCCGGTAAAATGGAAATAAGTGCCATCACGAAAATGTTTTTGAGGTCTATGGAAAAATATGGCGTAAAGTATCTTACATACATCGGCGATGGTGACAGTAAAACTTACAAGGGGATCCTAGATGCTAAACCGTATGGAGATACTGTAGTAACAAAAAAAGAATGTGTGGGCCACGTAGAAAAGAGAATGGGAACACGACTTCGGGCTGTTAAAAAGGATAAAAGAAATAAAGGAATCGGTGGAAAAGGACCAGGTAAACTTACTGATAAAGTTATTCAAGAAACAACGAAATTCTACGGATTAGCTATTCGACGTCATCCAGATTCGCTTGAAGATATGAAAAAGGAAGTTTGGGCAACGTATTATCACAAATGTTCTTCAGATGAAAACCCTCAACATCAATTTTGTCCAGAAGGCGAAGAAAGTTGGTGTAAATGGCGTAAGGCAGAAGCTAAGGATGAGCTCGACCAATTTCATCACGATAAACCACCTCTAATACCAGAAGTACAAGTAGTTATCAAACCGATTTTCGAAGATTTATCGAAAGACGAATTATTAATTCGTTGTTTAGGAGCAGAGACACAAAACAATAACGAATCTTTGAATTCGTTGATTTGGACTTTTGCTCCCAAGCATCTTCATTCTGGCCCCAACATTGTTGAAATTGCTAGCTACTTAGCAGTTATCATCTTTAATGAAGGTTTTGAAGGTGTTTTAAAAGTAATGTCGGTTATGGGATGCCCCATTGGCCGCGAAGCCCATACGTATGTTGAGAAACGTGATGAAAAGCGAATCTCACGTTCTGAGCGGCGCGTAAGTGATGTCGTTAAACAAGCCAGAATTGACTCAAGAGCTGAACAATCTGCTTTAAAAGAGTTTCAAGAGGAAGAGGAAGGAATACTCTATGGACCAGGCATCGCCGATTGAGGGTAAGTTGAGATTTTCATAGTTTTAAATGGACTTGAAACTTTAAACGCGTTTTTCTCAAAACTGTGTTTTTCAAACTTTCCTCCATCGTATCTCAAAAACGGCTTGACCGAATGACCTGAAATTGATAGGGCACACTCAACACATGTAAACGCATGGAATGGACTATTATCAATCGAAAATTTCCAAAATTTCGATTTTTTTATAGCAAAAAACAAAAAAAAAAAACGCAAAATTCGCAACTTTTATTTCAAATGTCTACCAAAAGTCCAATTTTTTGTATATTCACTTGATAATAGTCCATTCCGTGCATTTAGGCTTACAGATTAAAACGCCGTTTTTTTTTTTTTTTCAGATAAGCCAATCAGCCGGAATCGTGGAGGAAGTGCGAGCTCATTTTTTCGAGGCGGGGGTGTTCAGAACGCTGTAACTCAAGTTCTACACAATATTTTTGGCTTAAAATTTATATTTATACTGTTGAAATATATGTTAATAAATGATAATAAACTTAAAGCTCTATCTATTTACTGGTCGTAGAAAAAAAATCCTAAAAAATCCCTAAAAAACAGGCCGTCACATGGGATGACCCCCTTAAGGCACATTTAGCAATGATGCTGTAAAGGAAAGATTAAAATGAAATATTATATAGATTAATATGAATTGCTTTTTGGGAAACATTACGTGAATTTAAATGTTCACCTTCTCTATAGATATAAACCGTAGATCAAACAGACAAAGGTATGTCTTGAATTTGGATAAAACCTATTTAGAAATCCAGGTAAATAAATACCTGATTAACATTACAAACACACCAAATCGATTTCGAATCACAGCTATTGACGAGCTACCTTCAGTGCCCATAGAATACTAAAATAAAATGATTGGCAATGAAGACTCGATATTACCTAATAGAATTCTTCCAGAGTGTTGGATTATGAGCTCAGTACAAATAAAGATAACATGGGACATGGTGGTTTTACTGCGATAATAAAACAAAGTGGCCATGCTTAGCGGTCAACAAGTAGATTATATATCGTGTGACCATAATATGATCGCACTAGTGTCAAATTTATGCAAAGGCTGACGCAAATCACATCCCTTTATGAAATGAGACCTTCTAGCTAGCTCCTTCATTCTAGCTATTTGCTATGTAAGCCGAATCACCATATTTCTAGTGATACCTAATGGATATAAATAAAAAAATGGGACCGAAGACAAGCTGTTACCTGCTGGACCACTGACTTAATTCGCATTCCAAGCTAAAAGACCTAAATGTCAATAATATTGTTTTCGTATTAAATTATACCTACAAAAATCCAATATAAGTCCAGCCCACCTTGTACGTATTTACGAATTCCGTGCTTTATGTGACCAATCAATCTTTCACAGCTGTTCCGCTCTTTACTATTTTTAGTCTACAGACAAATGAAAGCCGTAAAACTAGTAAATATTTCAATAGATAGGTATTTATGGGTGATCCTATTTTATATTATTTAGGTAAAATCTAGTCTCTTGTCAATAAATTTGTGGACTCTGACACTGCACTGTGGTTTTCCCATGTTCCCGAAAGGTATACTAATTTCCCGAGATAACAAATATGTTTTGTCCCAATGTGTTAGCCAGTACATACTCTGCTTGTGTGCTTTTATTATCTAAATCCGTGCTCCGTTTATACATGATTGAGTAACAAACATAAAAATATCCAAACATCAAAACTTTTTATACTGTACAGCATACCTACTTAAATATAAACATTTGTAACGTACGAAATATTTTATAATCTGTGTAATGATGGGCGAACAGATATTTAATTCGTAAGAACGACTTAGCGTTAAAAGAAAAGCAAGGTATCGTTATAATGTCGCTAAGGAAAACATTCGCGTGATTCAAGTTCAACTGCAAATAGAGAATGTTAAAAATATCCTAAGTACAATTTCCTGCAAGACCTAATAGGATTATAGGATAGACTAAAATAGAATTTCTCATACAATCCACGTCTGACCTCGAGCGACGCGTTAAATGTCCCCCGCACTCTTCATTTGCGAATAATAAGTGATTGGCAACTGAAGTTATGTTCTCTGTTTAACCGACTTCAACGAAAAGGAAGGTTCACAATTTGTCGTTTACGTTTATATACCATAAAATTTAGAGTTTGATAACTATCGTTCTTGTCTTCGTATAATATTATCGAAAAACACACGAGGCAGTTTTTTCTTAATCCCTTTTTATTTTTTTCCCAAAGTCCCATGTCCATTGTTAATTTGTTTTGTTCTGTCAAGTATTTTCGACTTATGTCCTTTTGTTAGGTTTTTTGGCACACTCATGTCAATATAGAGGTTGGAATGCCCAAATAATGTATTATTGTTATGACCAAGAACCCTCTAGATTCTAATATTAGTCTCGGCATTAAGTAGAAGGGAACAGTACCTACCTCCCAAGCTTTTGTGTTATCTATAACACCGATTGTTACGAGTACGTATGTACCTTTTATAAGGCAAAATAACGTTTAGTCATCCGAACCCACTGCTTTAATACTTTACATGAATTATCAGAAGCCCTTTAATATATTGCGAATAACAAAAACAATTGCATTTCTTTATTCGTTCGTTCACCTTGGTATCCTAATCGCTTGCACGTAAAGTCTAGTTTACTTATCGTCTCGACGCTAGACTAGACGGCGCTCTTTTGCTGTTATATGGTTTTTAAAGGGGTACCTACGATTCCCACACGTTCGACATTATTATAACGATCGATATCTAAAAAAAACCTGTTATTTATTAAATAACAGTAGTCTTTGACAAATATTGAGTGTGACATTTATATTGCAAGTATAGAAACTGAGAATCTGGCGCTTGGCAAAAGCAAGGAAATGTCGAATGCGTAAGTCGCGACTTCTTCGCCCTATATTAATAGGTTAATCCGTTTTTATCATATAATTGTTATTTTAAATCATATCTTCTGTTATTTATACATGTTTCAATTGTTTAAATAAATAAAAATGTAAAAAACACTCAAAGAGAAGGCACAAAAGGTATTAAGTGCGCAAATATACGACCATAACGTCCTCTGAATCTCGGTCAACGAGCTACTTAAAAATGCTATCTTCTGTGTATCTACAGTTGACAATAAACATTTTATATTGTTATCAAAATCATTTCAACGATTATAAAATTTCATTGCACAAATGGAGATAATCACGTGATATTGATTATTAGTATTGGCAATCTACGGCATTGGTCTATCAGTGATCAGATGCCGGTTGTTTGTTAGAGATAGCAACAATACTCGTTAGAATTGTTTAAAACTTTACCTTCACTTGAGGCTTGAACAAATTTGGCACAAGTATTTGAATTTAATTTTATTTGTTCCTATGTGTCATTGTTCGTAGATAAAACAGCTGAGCAGAGTTCAAAAACATTAATATGGTTTAAATTTGTTTGAATGTAGTTCAACGCATTTAAGGATAATTCACAATCTAGTTTCAGTGCTAACACAGCTGGCGATTTCAGGATCTGGCTCTGGGTTTCTTTCATTATTAACTCAAGGAACGAGGATTTTTATTTACCTGTAAAACATACAAATCTATAATATCTGGTCTATTTTAAAAACCCCACATTATAGATTCGATAGCCAAAAACTAAGTGACTACAAAAAGATGCTTCAAGGTGATCGAATAATATTCAGAAAACTAAACAAATATTTGATTGTTAATCTTGCAAATGCCATTTATGTACGCAAATAGTTTGGACTTTGGAGCCCCCGGAACAAGTATCGTGCTCGATGAAAACAGGCAAGACTGTTCGTATAGTTGATAATGAGATGAAATAAAAATTCATTGGCCGCCAATTTGTCTCCAATGTCATAAAATTTTTGTGCTTACATACTTATTATACAGCTGTATTTTTTCGCGTATTTTTTGGTTCGGATTCCACAATGACGTTGCTTTGAAGCTATCAGCAAAAGAAGTCATTATTAGGAAATGAAAGCCTTACATAATACCTATTTTCTTGTCTGGAAGTTTTGTTTTATGTCAAACAGGCTAACGGTCAACCTGTTGTTAAGTGGTCACCGTAACCTATAGACATTTGCAACACCAGAGACATCGCTTATCTGTTGTCGACCCTGACACGTGAAGTTGTTAAGTCTCATGTGCCTGTAATTTCACTGGCCCCCTTACCTTTCTAACCGAAACTGTAATAAAAGTGCACTACTGCTTCACGGCAGAAATGGGTATTCTGGTCTTACTTCGCCGGTCTAAATCAGATTGCTTTAATGATAAGGTTTTTTGTTACTTTTTTAAATCTTTTATTAAGAGACCGTAGAAATACGGCTAAGCATAGGATTAAAAAAATATTTTTAAAACGCAAATCATTAGAAGCTTAGTGAACGCATGTGTGACACGAAACGGAAGTTACTTATCTATAATATAATATCAACATCATTAAATAACTTCTACTTATAAATAAATTATATAGATAAATAGATATCTTACTTACTGCAAAGCTTTGCACATCTCGCAGACAAATCAATGATTTATATGATCTTTACAATGATGTGAATGACTTTTGAGCACAAATTGTAGCTAAGTACTCTTACAAAAAAAACATCTATATCATTTATTACAATAACAACAACAGCTTTACTAAACATTTGTGAAGCAGTTCAACGATCCTCGCGTGAGAGCGATTTCGTGACTTCTATCATATTTTTGGGAAACGTTCGTTCTGTATTTAGAAATTCAGACTTTAAATAGCTTATTGTAACTACTACAGGTGCATTAGTAATTCGTCTGAAACATCACTGAGTTGGATTTAATTTATTGTTAGTAAGATCGCTTTGAAGTTATGAAACGCAATTGTCAGGAGAAAAAAAAAGTTGATGTGAGCTTGAGTAAATGCTGTATCCGCGGGCTATCTAGGACTCCAGTTTCTAGGTGACTTTCTCTTATAACATGTCACTGACAGACTTAACTGCATACATACGGACGCATTTAAGCTTAATATTTATTTGTCGGGTTAGATACATTTTACAGGACTTAAAGCACATTCGATTTGATTTTCTTTTTCCACGTCCCTCTGGATAAACGAATGTGATAACCCTAGTATTTTAATAATGCTTTTAAATCGCGTTACGTTCTAATAGTGAAATTAAGATTGGCCCAAGGCCAGGCAAATGATACGAAACAATGTAGAAAAATGTAAGCAGCAAATTAAAACCATCAGCTTCATGATTAAAATAGCCCAGTCGAACGCTAAACCACATCCAGTTTATTATCAAAATATCGTCTAGTCATTAACTAAAAAAACTTTAGTTACGATTATTTAAAAATGTTCCGCGAGATTATTGACATGGTTAACCCTAAATCACTCACAGGTTTCTATTTGATTGCTGTACTATGTTATTGTAGTGGGTAACAGATTAAGCAAAGTTTATATTTTAATTAGGTACAACAATTAGTAATTTTTTCCTCGTTTATTTTAAATGACGAAACAATGCCCCTTCTTTACCTATTATATAACTATATGTATGGTCAAATCTGTCCTCTGTAATCTGTTTTGACGTTTAACAATTTTTTAGAGAAGTTCACTTACTTGCTATTGAAATACGATTCACTTATTGATCCAATGGTCAATTTTATGATTATGTAAGTAAATGATATTTATCACACAGCAGAATGATTAATGTATCTATAACATTCTTGAACGAAGGCATTTCTTATTTTGGACAAACGATAACATGCAGATGAAATGAAATGAAATATTTATTCAAATAGGCCTTCACAGGCACTTATGAATGGTCAGACGCTAAAGCCGCGATGGTCCACCCGATGGTAAGGAGTCACCGTGGCCGATGGATATTTCTAATACCATGGGGGTTTGCCGATGTGTTGCCGGCCGACCATGCAGAGCCTTTTTAAGATCCTTGTATTATAACTCTGCGGGAAAACCGTGATGAGGAACTTATTCTACATCCATATGCTCCGTAACAGGAACATTCGACTGAATCGTTGCGTGAACAACCAAAGCAGTTTGAGGCTACGAGGATGAGCTCCTCATCGTTGGCAACGGTACGATGAAAAAATATGTTTACAATGACAGTGACTTAGTCGGGACAGTCAACAATAGGAGTGGCTTTTGGCTTGCCTGCCCAAAGTTGTGAGTAGTACTCCATATGCTGCCTACGCGAATCTTATAAAGGTGCAATTTGGGTGGCGTAAAGTACTTGTACTTGAAGCTCTTAAGCAGACACTTTTTTGAAGCCATTATAGCCTTCAAAAATCGACGGTATTGGACGTCACTCGCAATGTCGTCTCTAAAGATTCCGCTTGGGATGGTAAGGAGTGTCCTAGAACTTGGGTGCTGCAACGAATGAGGTTTTATTCGCGGCGGACTCACAGACTTGTGTTTCTATTCCGAAGGCAATCCCTCGGGAACTCCGTATGGCGGTAGCTTCGATAGAAGCTTAGTGTCTTGCTAGACCCGGTCGATAACGTTAACGATGTCTAAGTTAACTGCGATGACTCGCGTTTGCTCTCAATCCAAAGCGATCTTCCAAGCCGGTGTTAAAGTCTGACCATTCATAAGTGCCTATGAAGGCCTATTTCAATTTATAAATTTTATTTCAATAGCTTCACCCCTGCAGTGCCTCATGTAAACAGGAAGTTCACCAGCTGAACAGCCATGACGGAAGACAGTTGTATATTAGTCTGGGCTCCTCTAGAGAACCTGCTTAGAGAACTTAGTTTGAAAAACACAGTCCATAACCCTTTATCAAGTAGGATGGTTAATGCTACGGGCTTCTGCCTGTAAATAGATTTATTTAGTCCCCTCTTATTTCCCAGAAAAGATGATACAGACATTTTAGTTGGTATTTAATTATTATAATGAGACCTTCATTTGTGGTTTATTTATGTATGAAGCATAATAATATAAGTAATACTTTATAATATTCATATTAATTAAGACTTGAAGTCACTAATTAATAAGAGTCAAATGTTTTAATAAGTGGATTAGTATAGTACAGACCAATTATTGTGTTCACTTGATACCTACTGTTAGGGTTCTATATTATAATGATATATATGGAACTGTTATGGTGTGACGGACAATTTTACAGTAGCCTAACAGTTCTTTTTCAGCAACCAAAGATGCTATTAACTATCTGAATCTTTTATGCAACCGTTCTTGCCATAGTAGCCCAATAATAAGAATGGTTATTTTTTTATCATTTTCAATGAAATAATATGATTTACTTTACCAAAACTTACAGTAACATTACCCCCTTATCAACAAGAAGTTGGTAGAAGATTGTGAAGTATTTTATGGGAACATAAAATATATATTTATTGATTAAGTCTTTTTTTAGAATATAGCTAGTCAAAATTACTTTCAAGTTTAATTCACATTAAAATAACTTTTATTACAGTTTGGCACAACTAAACATATACATTGAAATAATTGGTATAACATATTGCAGCATAATAATGATATTACAATTGAGTTAAAGCCTGGAGTTGGTTCATGAAAAGTAAACTAATATTATAATTTACCTTGCAAATATCCTGCTTAATGCCCCAACAAGATAAGTATGCCTCTCTATAAAATATTGTAAATAACAATAACAACTATTATCCTCTACCACAAGATTTATTTTTAAACTGTAAATTTCCAAGAGCTTAGTGCATAAGTGTCGCTCGTTTATGAACCATGTGCTAAGTGATGATCATTTAAAATAATATAAGTTATACACTCTTTATATTATTATTTTAAAGTTCTTCCATACTCCGAACTTTAAAAGATGCCATGAAGATTTAATGAAACTAAGGCTACCTGCTCCCTGAACTGTAATTGTGCAATACTTACATTTCTAAAAATATTTCCCATATAGTATCTTCAATTCAGTTTGATGTCCACTTTTTAATGTGAGAAACAAAGAATTTCACTTGCTTCAAGTCAAAGAAAGAGTAAAGTAAACTTCGAAACTTCAATGATTATTAGTATTTTGTAGAATAATATTATTTTCTGTATATAATCGCTATTATTTTACGTTTCGTGTACTTTAAAATATTACTGATTTGGCTGACCTAACTTAACGCAACGCACGCACGCAAGCAACACGTATTTTTTTAAGAATCACAAAACAGAAATGAAAACATAATTTACACATACATACATTCACAGACACAAAGGGTATTTAATTTCTTTCAACGTTCATTGCAGAATTATGTTCTCTGTCTCTCTCTTTGATGCACACAGGCATACTCTACAGTGCGACCAACTTATTTGTTCTGCTTACAGTGTCGCTAGATGTCGAGTATTTTCTAGTTTTTAACTGTCACTTTCATATATATTTGCCTTAGTTCCAATTTTGTCCACCGGCAAGTTTGTCTCTCGTAATTGTATGGAGTGTACTGATCCCGCAGTGTCGCCAGGCCAAACTCGAAAAAAATCAGAGGAAATAAATAGAAAAAAATGTTAACTCAATTATCTATTTATTAAATTAAACCAAAATAAATGCTTCTTTATTAATCCCTATTTTATTGTATTCCTATATTTATAAAACTTTGATGACATTAACTTGAATGAACCTCGGACGTGGAAACTTTGAAGTGTGTCGCATCTACATTATATCTTTTCTGTACTGGCAGACTTTATTTGGTCTAGAGCGACCTGCATTTTACTGCAACAAAAGGAAATAAACTCAATGCTTGACTGATACATCCAGGCTGGGTGGTGGACAAAGCTTTGACCAATGAAAAGTTTAGATATTTTGAAATGCTATGTATAGTTCAGATATTTTGAAATTATTACAGCATTGTTATATCGACATGTTTATAGTCGAGATATATCTTCGATCGCGATCACACTCATTTTGCCTTCTTAGACAACTCTTAGCATGCACATGAATATTCTTGTTTATGGCGATTTATTGGTTTCTGTCTAGATTCGAGTAAGTGTGTGTACATGTTAGCATACCGCATAAAAAGGGTATCGGGTTCATAATCTACCAAATAAAATGCTCCAATTAGTTTAACAGGTGACAGTGTTGAAAATCTGTAGGTCTACTCATAAAACTAGACCTGGCAGCATTAAGTGAAGGCAATGAGGTTGGCAATACAACCACAGTTGGTTGAGCCAACCAAACATTAATAGCAATATTTACGGGTCGACGTTGTTGCTGGTTTTACAAAACTTTATTTTGAAAAAAATACTTTAAACTGTGTTCAGCGGTTATTAAGCCTGGCAAATATTATTAACCATTAAGAAATCACAACAGTCACAAAGTTCAACCAAGGGCGCTTTTCTGGGTTTCAAAATAAGATTATCCAAGCATAAATTGGTCTTTGTATGTTAAAAATATATTATTTAAAATGTTACATTATGTATAAATCTATAAAGGTAATATGTATCACAGCCCGTGCCCCTATTCGTTTAAAATATGTAGACTACATCTAAGACAAAGAAAAATTGCTTTTGCATCGGTATTTTTTATGCACTCTAGAACATTCGACGATGATATGCGTTTACGTGCAATGCATACCGGGAAATGATAATAATTTAACAAGTCAAAGTAATTCCTCGTTACCAATACAATTGGTAAAATTTTTTTTTGGAAGATTTAACCAAGGAGACCTTGGCTGTTTTTCAGTGGGCATTTAGTTAGCAATACCTAAACAATAGCTTACAGGCGGGAAAATTTAAACTTTCAATGCCGTCCTTGTTTTGTACAAATGTTTATTTTCAAAAGATAAGATTATACAAGACTTCATTTTATGTGATGAAGACGACATATTCTTAGACGTGTTATTAAATTCAAATAATAAGGCAATCTCAATCAATAGTCTTTGAAAATAATAAAAATAGCATTAACAAAAAACACACGTCATAACGGGGCAACGAGAATATCGTGTTTGTGAAGAACCATTCGATTCGAAACCATTTGTAAATATTAAACTCGGTGGTTATTTTTGGTAGTGGTTGTTGTTTTGGTTATTTAAATAGGTACTTGTAGAAGTACGTATATGTAACGAAGATAAAAGAAAAGCTATGACAGTTGAGAAGGCTAGTAGAATCTTATTAAATGCTCCAGTAGTCCATGTATAAAAGAATGGTGTTGAATTTAGTTAATCTGTTACACTAGGTGCATTATTAGTATTATTACTTTGTAAGTTATTTTTGGATCGCAAGGAGCAGCGGAAAACTACACTCCACTTTAATTTATTTTGGACCGATTCGGAATTGTAGGATAGCTAACTAACTTCACACCAGATTCACGAAACTTTTGTTTTTTAATGTGACGTATTGTTTGTGTCGTTACTACCTAGGTAACAAATTATGGCGACTCTGCTTGTCGATACGCCAATGCTCGTACTTCTATTAAAGTTATTGAACTAGGTAGGTGCTTTAAATACGTGATTAAACTGCTCACGTGTCTCCAAAAAGCGTTTAATTATTTTATCTGCTTATCTCAACCGACTACCATTTCACTAAATCTTTAAGCGATAATTCTTACTTATGTCGAAAAGGCTTACCTAATAAATACCTACAACTACATACTGAATATTTTATATATACATATTCGATAATATGATAGCTCAGTATAGTAACTACCGTAGTGCCTTAATGTTAGTGTTTTAACTTCTGTAGCAGCAAAGCTGTATCTTTAAGTTTAACCGAGTGAAGTACGAAAAATGTTGGTAGGTATACCTACCAATTTGGATAGGTATTTTTTATTAAAAATAGCAGCCTATGTTATGTGCCAGTTTGGGTTGCGTGCGGTTACTGAATAAAACCTATTTTTTACCTCTTTAAATCTACTGTACCTAAGCACAATTTTGCTTTGTTACTACTTGTAGGCGCATTTTGTTACACAGCAATAACTTTAACTCTTGTATGCTTGACTACATAGTATCACTAACTTGCTTCTAATCTAGTCATTTTCAAAATTTTGACAGAATTTTCTAAGACTTATTTCTGGCCAGTTAAATTGTGGCGGTTTTACTAAAACTTTTAACATAATTTTAAAGACGACGTCACTTCACTAATATCGATTGATCTTTATGAAAACTAAAAATAACCAAATTTAACGATAATTAAACCTACCCTCGAAACGATTCTAAACAATTGTGATTTGATAATGTTTTCGATACCTGTAAAAGTATGTCGAATCAAATGTACTTAGTGTAATGTACATAGATATAGAGCGTAACACTTAAAAATGATGTCCTTCTTTGTCATGTTTGTGAATTAAATATCTTTACAAGGTATTATGTTTTATGGCATGCAATTGTATTACGTATCCGTTTAGCGTTGTAAATTCAATAAACAGTTATATAGATAATTAAACCTTAGTACCTACCTAACTGTTTCATTTTGCGAATACACGCCCGCCGAGCGTGTCCTAAACTAGGTACGTTCATCATTGTTTTACTCGTAAGTATTATAAATAATACCTATTCATTATTATGAGAATAAGTAATTAATAGTCATCAGTCACACTTTATAATTAGGTATTACTAAAACGTAAAATTCTAACATGTATCAATGTATATAATTAATAGATATAGTATACGGTTATGTTAATAATTATGCAAATAGATATATCCGGTATGGTTAGTATTTTTTTAAGTGAAACTTTCTTTGGCAGCCTTGAGCACTTTTCTTGGGATGGGTATAAAATGTTAAACTCGCGCCAGGACACGGGACCTAATCGAAAATTCGTAAGATGGTAAAAATTCGCAACGTTAATGTTCAAGTTTTCACTTCTGCCGGCACTCCCGGAGTGCAACACGTTGTTTTTTATTAATCAGATCGCTTATTGTTTGTATACATAGGCATATTTTTTTAATACAGAATAGAATAACAGTCAAACGGCACTAATTGGTCAACGGCTCCTCAAGTGGTTATATTTTATGCGTTCGTAAACGATGGCAAAGTGCATTGCAGTAGTGTTGTTGAATAGAAAGCCGCAGCTGTGTTTACACAGTAAGAACATCTTAGGGAAAATATTTATTTATTTCAAATGTATCACTCGCTTCGATTTGAGTCCGATTTCCGAAGAATTAAGATTTTCCCCGGGGTAAATATGTTACCTTTATTATTTAGGAATAATGTAGCTTTCCGCCAGTAATACATTTTTTGTAATCGGTGAAGTAGTTTCGGAGATTACCTCGTGTAAGTAGCTTACAAACTTCTTCTTCTTTACTTCTATTTAATAATGGTGTAGATAAAGTAATGCTTATGATCGCAAGTCGTTGCCTAATTTAGGTGACATGTCAAATTAATAAAATTGTAATTTTGAAATGCTGTAGGAATCTCCGGAGCGCTAGAATCTCCTGATTTGGATTAGAAAAGTAATTATTCTTTATATCCGGAACATCAACCATTATGAATTTACTATTCTCATGTAATGCTATATTTTATCATAGGTAGGGTATCAGTTGTGGGATTTTGAAAGACTATTCTCGAAACACAGAATAAATCTCGTCTTTAATTATATTGCATATATGACAAGAAAACTACTAGATAAGCATTTCGTGCACAGGAATGTTTGTATCGCACCCACTTGCAGCTGCTGGTCCGATTAAACAATATTTTTAGGTTTATCATAATCGCTATCAAAAGAATCGATGTAATCAACCTTTTAAAATATATAAAATATCGAGTAATTTTTTACCTACTAGCGACCCGCCCAAGCTTCGCACGTTGTGTCTTTTAAATCAAAAAGATATCGTCAATGCAGTACCGGTACAAAATCTGTTCAGAAGTTCTTGAGAAAATGACAGAAAGCGGAATGAACGAACATTGTATACCTACTTCTTGAGATATGTGTTTTTGTTTTTTTTATAAATATACCTACATTATCATTAAAAAAATATTTGAAATTCTTACATTCTCTCTATCTCTATTCTTCTTATATTTCTCTTTACATATTTTACAAATTTCTCCTACTTAAATGGAAGTATTTAAAAAGAACTAGTAATCTCAGAAGTGACCACGCCACAAATCGTCCTTCATTCAAAACATCAAATTATGAGACAAGTGAACGATATCAACATTGTTTATATTAGTTTCTATATGTCAAATATATAATTGTATGTACTGATGACCCCGATATTTATGTTATACATGTGTCTACATAAGACATCACGTTGGCAACGGCTGATAGTGTTTACAAGTACCTAATAGGCCGTTGCTCAATAACTGTTTGATATATTGATAAGCTGATTATACTTTATGATTCTCTTAATGCAATAAGAAAGTTCGTACTTTAATAGTAGCATGGTAAATGTGCTACAAAACGATTGTTACTTTAATGGTTCGGCTATTTGCACAAAAACAGATTTTCCTCTGCGCATTTAGATAAGGATGTACGGCGGATAGTCATCTGCCAGTCACATGGAAATGTTGAATAGTTACAGTACGGTTACAGTCATTGCATACTACAACTAACTCATTGTCAGTGGTAAGACTGGCCATAGCCTCACAATGCTGATTACTTAGACGTATTAAAGTGTTTTACTGATACTAAAATTATCAGTTACGTTCGTAACGCATTCATAGACTGTTGTGAGATTTTGAAATTATATGTTTTAGTTTTCTTTGCTTTGTACGTTAAATTGAATTTTATAGACAAAGGATGGCGAAGACTAAAGAGATGAAATCAAAAGTGAAAAAGGAAGGCGAATTCATTCCCCCTGATGGGGGATGGGGGTGGATGATCGTGGTTGCAGCAGGATTTTCAAATGTGAGTTTATGATTAGTTTCTATTTTAGTTATTATTATTAAATAAATGGTTTTATGTACTCGTATATTTAATGTTTTTCTTTTAATTTACATCTTTCCTAAAATGTGTATATGTAATATGTACTATCAAAGTTTAAAAGTCTCCTTAGAATGATTGTTGAGAGACCAATAATTCTCCGTCACAAACAACAATTAACTCAATATTTCCATTTATGAAATAGGCACGCAGTTAAGCGATAGTTGATGAATACCGACATAAGTCCGAAGTTCAAGTCCCATCTAGGGCAAACGTCTAGTCTCGTTTAAGAACCGTCTGCGCTCACTGAATTATCCGCATCAGGGTTAAAAGTCATCTGCCGCTAAAACGTAGCCTTTAAAGTTATCATTTGTTTATTTATGATTTCAAATCTTTTTATTGACATTTACTTGCTATGGTTAGATACTTGACATTATACGACCCGACGTTCGACTGACCATTTATTATTTAATAAGAAAATAATATTTTAAAGATTTTTTCTGAATTGGAACGCAAACTCTCGTTGCAAAAAAAAACAATACCTATTGAAACTTGAACAGGCACTCAAATAAATTCTTAGGTGTTAAGCTCCAATAGATTCTCGGCTCATAAATAATAAATAAAACATAGGTACCAACGTAACTAACTGCCATCACCAGCTGTAAAGGAAAATAACAATGAGCAAATGCATCTATTGTCTCCACAATCAATTAAAACTTCTGTTGCTGTAGCAATAAGGTTTTCCTTACCAAAATGCATTCCTGTGCATAAAATATGTACCTACATAAACTATGCAGTGTATAATTTACAACATAAACGTGACCAATATGAATATATGAGTCACTGTTTATTATATACGAGTATATAAGTTTCCACTAGATAAAGTAGCTAGTTTTAATCGGCATGTGATCATAAAGCGATTCGAATAACTTTATGTTAATGTTTATTTTTCCCAGTTATCAGCATTACCGATACTCCAACAGTTCGGTCTGCTGTTTCGTGACAAGTTCGCTCGGCTCGGGATCAGCAGCTCGGAGACTACGACCATTATCAACATGAACTCTGCCCTGACCTCTTGCGTCGGTGCGTGACGCGCCTTGCATGGTAACTTTCTGATACCATACCGGCCCCTTAATAATTACCACTCTTATATATTTTCTATCAACAATCAATCATTCATTTACACATTATTATTGGACATTATGATTCTCTGATACCTTATCTTCTTTGCAAGTCAGTCAAATTCATCATTGACTACCTACACTTCACACACCAAGGTACCCATAGGTGTTAGAAATTCGCCGGATATTTAAAAAATGGGCTCAATAGATTTTATATTGTCTATTGTAAAAATGAAGCACGGTGCAAATAAAATAATGCTAACACCAACGATCTCTTTGGAAGATTAAGAGTTGTGATAAGCCTGGAGTCCAGCCGCGCATTTTAATAATCAAAGTTCTCATAAGCCATTGCATTGTCTTACGTATTAGAAAATTAGGTTTGGCAATTAGATAAACAAACTCATCTTAACCAATAAGATTGTATGGTGTAAATTAAAATGGCACATACACTTTCTTCATATTATAAGAACTCATCATGAATGTCTTGTGATTGATGTAAGAGAAAGAAAAATGATCTCAAGTATTTATTAAACATTTATATTGCATTTAATAAACATTGATTCATGCCTTTTCATCGCATTATCAGCCATCTAGGTACGTATGTGTAGGACTAATATGATCGTGATTTTTATTATACCATAAAACAGAATCAGATTACTGTACCAACGGTTTTTGAAAATTGACCTTATGTTTATTGAGTAATATGTCATAAAATTACGATAAATAAATACTCAAGTTCTGGTTTTCAAAGCCTTAGCTACAAAATTTGTTATATCGCATTGTACTATACTCCTGTTATCCTTATTTACTGTCTTATCTGTTAATTCTCGAAACTACTCGAAAGGATATCGAAATGTGAGGTTAACGCCTCATTGCTATGAGTAATGTAATAGGTGCTAATTACTTTTTGTTTTTAGGATTAGCAAATGGTCCAGTGTTCAAAACATTCAGTTACCGACAAGTATCGTTAACAGGGGCAATAGTTGTTTTTACATCGCTGATGCTAACTACATTTTCTTACAATTTCATCACCTACCTTGTATCTTTTTCGATACTCTATGGTAAGTATTTATCGAACTTCAATGATTTTGAACTAGTTAACTCTTAATCGAATCACTGCAGAAAATCTACTAAAACCTACTCTTTACCCAATTTGCTCTTTGGTTTATAAAAACAAAAAAAAAATAACAAATAAATCATGGTATATTTTGCATACAGCCATCCGATTCTTATCCGAAACTTAGCAGGACTTGTAACTACGGAAGCCAGAGAATTGGTTACCTTTTAAACCTGCAATTTTTTAACATAAATAGATACCATTACTTTTATAAGTAATTAAAAATGTAATTTAATTATTCTTCCAGGTGCTGGCTATGGCATAAGCAGTTCAGCAAATGCATTAGCATTAAATACATATTGGAAGAACAGGAGAAGATTAGCAACTGGGCTATCATGGACAACCACAGGTCTTGGCCCAATGTTATGGCCACACATCATTACAGGGCTTTTCGCAGTTTTTGGAGAAACAGGTGCAATTCTTATTATCAGTGGCATATCCCTTCACGCCATTGCCTGTGCACTTTTATTACAACCAGTAGAATGGCATGCTAAAACACCAAATACTAAGGAACAAGACGCAGAAAAGTTACTCATACCAGAGAAAGAACCGTTAGCAACAACTGAGAAGAAAGTTGAAAGTGGTTATTTCAGTCAAGTATCTAAATTTAAAAACCTTAGTGCATTTTCAAGTCAATATTTATATAATGAAGACGACCCAATAAATACGGGCTATGAAATAACAGATCCCGGTGTACCGATGATGTTACGAGCTAATGATGGTTACTTCAGTCAATCGCGGCAGTCAAAAAGCAGAGTATCTTCAAGAGAGGGATCTAACAAGAATTCACGTCTTAATTCTAAAAAGCCATCGATGACTAATTTATTAGAGAATCGTTCCCGTAAATCATCAACCTTATATTTAAATGAATCTAAAAAGAATTCAGCAGCCAATTTAGGAGCTCTTGCTCAAGAGCGAGAAAATTATAAGCCAAAGAGAAAAACTTCTATCACTTTAGATACGCAAATTCCAGAATCTGAAATAGAAGATTGTCCGACATTAAAAGCTCCGCAGGATTTAAAGGCTGAAGAAAAAGTTGCAGTAGACAGCATTGATCCAGAAAAGGCTAAAATAATTGCCGATAGAGCCGAAAAACATTTGGCTGGTAAACGAGAAGCGAGAAGCAGCAAGAGTCTAAAATCATTCAAAATGGACGGTCAATATGGAGAAAAGTATAGCAAAGATAATCATAGCAATATATCTGTGAAAAATCAGGAAGAACACGATGAGAAACAATATTTGAAAGATAATCACAGTAATCAATCGTATCGTACTAGATACAGACGAAAATCTAACAATTTTAACTATGAAAGTGAGGTGTTGAAACAAGCTTCACTAAAACTGGAACAGTATTTGAAAGAAGAAATTGAAAGTAAAGTTCCAACTGATAAAGTAAAATTGATCATAAGTCAAATAAGTGACGATGGAAGTGATAATGTATTTAACGATAAGAAAGAAGTGAAGGAACCTGATGCAGATGACGAATATGAAGAGGAGAACTTGACATTTTGTCAAAAAGTCGCAATATTCTTTGACTTGGACCTTTTAAAAGATTTTACTTTTATAAACTTAATGTTGGGTATAACGTTAGCTAACTTTAATGAATTAAACTTTTCTATTTTAACACCATTTATTCTTGGGGACTATGGTAAGAGTAAATCTGAGGTGGCTCTATTTATGTCTCTATTGGCCGGCGTCGATATTTGCGTCAGATTCTGCATACCATTTGTTGCGGGAAAAATTGGATGGGACAACAATTCCTTCTTTCTTTTTGGAGTGATATCAATGGCTTTGGGAAGAGTAGGTAAATTGAGTACCATCATATTTATTAATAAACATACGATACTTTGGGGCATGAACTGTGATTAAAATTATTTTACTTTAGTTTTAGCATATTGTCAGACGTACTACGTTGTCCTTCTGGTTGCTGTGATCATAGGCTTTGGAAAAGGCTTGCGGACAGTGTTCATGGCTCTAGTAATTCCAACACACGTGCCGCTTCATAAATTGCCTGGAGCAACTGGCATTCAACTGCTCACTGCCGGTATTGTGTACCTCACATTGGGACCAATTGTTGGTGAGTGGAAGATTAATTTTGTGCACAATCTTCTTTTTATAGTAGGTGCATCAATGATCGTATAACATCTCAACTAGTTGACAGATTAAGGTCATATTCGCACAATATGTAGGTACCTATGTATTATTACGGGAATGGTTTATAGTTATGCAAGGATTCAGTAGGTGGCACTGTAGTCAAGCCATTTACTCACTAATTTCTGGCCTGCGTTCCCGAGAATAAATGTTTGCTATGAGAGAAATCATAACTTATATTACTTTGGAATAATGTAACATTCTATTGAAATTGTATTTAGCTTCTACATACAAATTTTTACGCTTCATAATATTGGTATAGATCGCGGCAACTACAGGAAATGGAAGAACGAAGCCACCTTTATGCGTTCTAGTCTTATATATTTACCATTGAAATAAAACTTAAAAAATTACATATTTTACAAATAATTAAAAAAAACAACAAATATATCGAAAAATATTGTGGAGTTGATATTTTATGCAATTTAAATGATTAATTTGGTTTTCCCTCTCAGGTTGGATCAAAGACAACGCTTCGACAGCGGTAACACTCCACTGCCTGAACATATTCACTTGGCTGACAGCATTGTCGTGGGGATTGGAGAAATACATCGCATCAAGAAGACAGAAAACAGAACAAGATATTGTGAAGGCGTGAATTATAAAATTCCTTTAAAATGTAGATACAGTTTAACATACATATTTTAGTTATATTCGTTTGTATTTATTACTAATTTCCGCCTCGCGATTTAACCTGCATACCCAGAATAAAAAGTAGCCTATGTCCTTAATAACAAATAATATATAAAACAAAGAAAATTTGTATTAAGTAATAAATTTTATTTATTAGATAAATAAAATACCTTGAGAAGGAAACGTTTTTCGTGGTACACGACCATTTTAAGGAGAAAAGATGAAGTGATTGGTTATAAAGGTAGAGTGATTTACGGAATAACCAAAAAAGAGATTGATGGGTTGTATGAAGGTGTGGCCAACCTGCCCTTGAACGGAAGGAACATTGCGCCAAACAAATCCAAACGATTGGAATAAAGAAAAATTGTTAATTCCATTTCATTTCCACAATAAATTACTACCTACCTATTAACCTGTTTATATTATTTCACAAATGCATTGAAAAACTTCGTAGGATACAATATTACGATAAATAATTACGGTATTATGACATCACAATTTACTATGATGTACGCATCTATTCGATAGCTTCACAGTGACTTAACACTGAGTTTGTCTAGGGGATCCTAGGTCCTCAAACCTAGGTAAACGAAGGAATCACTATAAGTGAACAAATGAAATATTGTAAATGAAATGAAAATATCTACAAAACTAAAATCCACAGATAAAGCCCTAACTAGGTCAGAGAGATGACGATGGACATAAAATAAACATGCATCCTAATTTGACAGTAAAACGAAAATAGAATTAAAGTAGATATCCTTCCAGAGAACCGGAGCTATTAACCAATGAACTCGATTAGTCGGTGTCGAGTGAGGCCAGCCATGTGACAGTCAAAGGGTCACATAAAATTAAATTTCGTCAGTGTAACAGCATTATTTTGATACATCGCATAGTTTGGGTGAATACTTGACTAGATTATGACCAGTGTATTTTATGTGATGTGTTTTTAGTACAACGTATCTCAGGGAATAAAATATTAGTGATGTGCCAGTGAGTGTTTAAATACAAAAAGTATTGATTGCATTCATAAACAACCAACAAATCTAGCTTTTAAATGATGAGTCTAAAATTGTTATCCTAAAATCAGGTGTAGATATACCTATCATTATTATGATAGCAACATTTATTTCTGTTGTTAGGTAGGCGTATAAATAAAGGTAAGTTTGTAATGTAGAGATCACAAGTTTTAAAACTAAGCCAAGCTCAATATGATTGCTGTATTTATTCTTATTATGAAATAATATATTAGTCTTGATTGAATACACTAAGTATATAATTTAAAAACAAAAGAAAGACATAATTATCTTTATTGACCTACTAACTTTAAATGATTCATTGTAAAGAACTGAAAATAAAGTGGACAGTCACATTTATACCTACTTTTAATACAAGAATATTCAAAACCAAATAAATAAGTACCTATCTTATCAGCCCAAGGATGTCCACTGCTAAACATTAGCCTCCCCCTTGGATTTCCACCTCGAACGGTCCAATACCACCTGCATCCAGCCGACATCCAGCGACTCTGACCAGGTGTTCGGTCTACCTGGTGAGAGGTTATTCCGCCCGGCGTTTTCCTACAAGGACCTAAAGGTAATTATTTAGACGCGATTTGAAACAGCGAGGCTAGGTATCCATCTACACTTATAAAAAGAAAAAAAATGTATTTTGAAATGTGTTTTAATGTATTTTAGTAAATTCAAAAATGACTTAGCCAGTTACTTTATCGAGAAGCAGCATAGGCTATGTTATAATACGGGATACATTCGATTCTGTAAAAATGCGAGTAAAACCGCCAGACGAAATAGTTACAGATATAGACGGGATTTATTGCCAGATTTAAAGTTATATAATAGCTTAAGGAAGGTTCCCTTTGTATTTTTTGTTGTTATCGAAGTTATCTTATCGACAATAGTTCAATACACCTCAATTAGTAAGAATACTGTGTTGGGGTTTTATTTAAATCACACAGGAAAGTGTCGTATCATAAATTAAACTAGCTAGTCTAATACAGCTCTATTTGAATGTCAATGTGGTCAATTATTTATAATTACAATAAATGATCATTTTACTGACAGATTTATCAATTAATGATTATTATAATCTATCCTTAAATAAAAATGATAAGTAAGTTTTACGTTGCGTGACCGTTTTATCATTGATAAAGTAAAATTTTGGAAGTTGGTACTATTATCTATTACAATTTGATTTCAACAAATTAATCTGTTACTTACTTAAGAATATGCTGAAATATAGGTATATATTTAAAATAAATGTAGATCTGGGTGTTTGAACCTTATTAATATACTATAGATGGATGTGCCCTAAATAGTTTGTTATCAGTGTTAACAAATACAGAATATTCATTGCATTATGATTGTTTTAGGTAAATTACATATTGCTCAATATTTTGATGTAATTTTCCCTTTGCCAGATGCTAGGTTATTCTCTGCTTCATAAGCCCAAACAATAAATAAACAACAAGTCGTATTTTTGACCAGTTTTGGCGCTGTTTATAGTTACTTAAAAATAGCGCCACCGGGTTTGACTATAGCTAAGAACACTGGTTCTTAGGTTTTCTGTACTGACAGAACAAGTCATCAATATCGGTCAAGCCATTTAAGAGGAGAAAATTACGACATTCTTTACACACGGCCATCTGATACTAAATTAACCTATATACTACACATTATATTCCGAAGTTTTGTAAATGAATTACTTAGTATACCTAAACTCTGAACGAACAGCCATGTTCATGTACAGGATTATGTTTTTTGGGACTGGTGAGGCTGTTAGGCTGTCCAACCACGAATTGCCCAATCACTTCAAATAGCTATGGAATAAATTGTAGTGTTATTATATGACTATGTACTTGTTAGATATTAACATAGCATGGAAATATCACACACATTATGTCTCAATACGGTCCGAGTAAGGGTGTCAGAGTCGTCGGAGGCCTTTAGTTCCTTCCAAAAATAAAATGTCTCAACACTGTGTCAATGCTTAATTTATAGCAAGACCTACGCTTCATTATCACATCCGTTATATCAAAAGTTATATACATATTTTAAAGTCAGTTTGAAACTCTTTTATTTACATAGAAGACAAAGTTTTATGTTTTCGTATTCCATGTCGTGTGGCGTTTTAAGAAACAACGTATACAAAATATACTAACTTATTATAAATTACTAATTGATTGTCATTAGTTAGTATTTGTTCGAATTTATATGATACAAGCTTCCCCTCGCTGTTTCACCGGCGTTCTCGAGGGATGTCACGTTTTCCCGGGATAAATATAGCGTAATGTAATTCCAGGATATGGTATATCTATATGCCAAGTTGCATTTAAATTCATTAGGTAGTTTTTGCTTGAAATAGTAACAAACATTCATACATGCAAACTTTCGCATTTATAATATTAGTAAGATTAAGCTATGTTGATAGATCATTTATCATGATTAGCACGTAGGTACCCTTCACTTCAAGAAAGCTATTAGTTTTCTTCACCGGAAACACGGTTCAAACCTTTTTTGTACGATCAATAATAACTTCTTGGTGCAATATTATTCCAATTGCGACTAAAGATACACGTTATTACGCTATATTATAATGACTTTACATAGTCATCCATATGTTACTACGATTATTAACTTAAATAATTGAAAAGACTGTAGGTACATTTAAATTTACATCAATTGTTCAAACCGATTTAAAATTCTAATAAATGAATTACAAACACAGTGTCGCTTCGTTAAACCAAATAATCGGGGTTTTTAACATTGATTTCTTTTATTTGTTTTAGTAGACCTAGATGTCTACATTATAGGCACGTTGTAAAACTGCGTTATAATTGATAACAAACCACATTATTAAAGTCAAACCGATAACAGGCGTCGGAGTATCTACTGGGAGCCTACTGTCCTGACATTACGTACAGACAGAGCCGCGTACACTCGCGTAGCTCGTCACTATATGTGCTATTGACATAATACGGGTCAACAATCTAACAAGTGCCATTTACACACTAACAATATAGAATCGTAACGTTTGTGAAAAAGTGATCAAAAGAGTTTCCTTATTCAAAATGTGCTTGAATGGTGATTTGACTTTGAAATAAAGGATTACAAGGAAATCAGGAAGAAATGTGATTCGGCTTTTTCCAACTTCGTCACAATGTCGAGCGGTGCAACTTACAAGGTGCCGCCTGATGGAGGATACGGATGGGTCGTCACATTTGCGTATGCTCTTAATAATGTAAGTTGACGTAATTGAGGGACCTATATTTTCTCATTTACAAATAGCACTGTTATCTTATATATTTCGAATATTTGCTCTTCTCCCTGTATTTCTGAATGCTCAAATCTATCTTCCTCTTCTTCAAACAAACGTCGAGTGATATTAGACGAATGTTCATAATCATCAAATTAATATTACTTTACTATGTTCTTTTTAGATGTAGGTTTCAAAACTACTTATTCTCATTATTTTGCCGTTCCCTAAAACTTTCGATTGGTAACCATTTTCAAGGAATAAAAAGTAATTATCTGAATTCAAAGATCATTTATCACGTACATGTTCTAGATAACTATGAAATATTATTTGCATCCATTACAATTACCTACTGTTTACACTTTGATAACTAGATTTGACATCATTTTAGTATAATTAGCAATACGATTCAAGATTTAACCCTGTATCATTATTTGCTAGTTGCTGTACTTACCTACTATGGTTTACGAGGAATGAAGTGATTGAAATTTAAAAAACCCTCTTATCCTTACTTTTGCCCATGCAATGTCACTACATTTACACTTAAGTAAAATAATACTTGTCGTTTCATTCAGGTTGTAGTCCTGCCTCTAATTGCTGGTTTTGGACTGGTATTTCAAGAAGCGTTTGATGACACAGGCTTGTCTATCACCCAGGGCACACTAATAATAATACTCAACCATAGTATTGGAATGCTCTTGTCATTCTTTGGAGGACCTCTATTACGGCGCTTTGGGTACAGAAAAGTAGCAGTATGTGGAGCCATACTCATCTCAGCAGGTCTTATGTTGACGTCTGTTGCGTCGAATTTTTGGCTCTTTTTATTATCCTACAGTATTATAAATTGTAAGTGTATTTTTATTGTAATCGATAATTTTGATAATAGATCACTTTCTGAAATTACATAGGAGATGTAATGTTTATATTTGATTTCAGCTATGGGTGTAGCAGCAGTGATGGCAGCATTCACCTTAGCAATAAATTCATTTTTCAAAGAGAAAAGAGGCAGAGCAATTGGAGTGGGAATGTCCATAACGGGCCTAGGAGCTATTTCAATGCCTTTTCTTATAGACGCTCTTATGTACGCCTACGGGTGGAGATATGCAGTTCTTATTTTAAGCGCAATATGCCTTCACTCTCTTTTAGGAGCATGTTTACTTAGACCAGCAAAGTGGTACTTAATAGATCCACCATCATCAGAGGAAATGGTTCCTTTAAATAAAGATGTTGAACTTATCAATGGAAGCGTTACTACTTCATCAAAACCTAATGGTATGTTTTAACAAAATCATAATTTCGGATATATGTATATATCCTACCAACAATATTTGATGTTTATAAAAGTACTGAACGTATCTTATTTGTACAACATTCTAGGAATTGCGTTGCTGCCACAATTAGAAGGATCTTTGGAAAATGGTATTCCACCACCAAAAAGTTTGTCCATGAGATCTTTATCGAGTAATTCCAGTATTCAAACAAGAAATGCCATATCGCATCCTGATATACGAGCCAAATCTCCAGTAGTACCATTGGCAGAATCACGATATAAATGGTGGGAATCGCAAGAAATTAATTTGGGTAGTTCAATAAACATTTTTCACGAGGATAATATAAAAAAGCTGCAAGAAAAAGAGTTCCCAGTAATTGAAATGGTAGAAGAGCAGAAAAAGACAACATTATTAGATAAATTTATTGAATTCTTCGATCTGACACTTTTGAGAGACCCAATATTCGTTAATATTTTATTCGGTCTATCCATTGCCGCATGTGTAGAGACCAACTTTTCACTTTTACTACCAATCATTCTAAAGGATTTGATGAAATACGAAACTGGAGATATAGCGAAATTAATGGGTGTAATAGGACTTTCGGACACATTGTTCCGATTTGTTGCACCATTTATTGGAGAATGGTGTCATAAGCCACCAAGAGTTATGTACATGGTCAGTTTAGTGATGATTATATTTATAAGAAGTAGTAAGTATTATTAATATTAAAATAGGTCGTAATTAAGAACATACTAATATTTTTTAATATGTGAAAGGCGAACCTTTTTTTTTCTATGGTACATTCTTTACACACGGCCTTATGATCCCATACTAAGCAGAGCTTGTAATATGGAAATCAGATAACGGATATACTACATATACTACTTTTTATTTTTCTAAATACATACATATATAGATATTTACACCTAGACACAGAACAAACAGACATGTTCATGCACAACATTTGTCCTGGGTGGGAATCGAACCCGCGACCTGCTACTTGGCAGTCATGGTAGCTTCAGTAACTTTCATTTGACCTTCATAAGTGCCTTCTGAGGGCCTAAACTGATAAAATGGTTTTGAGTTTTGAATTTTTGAACCACCAAGCCAATTGGCCTGTCAAAACAACTTTTCAGCACTAATGGTTATTAGTAGTTATTACTAGTAATAGTTACTGCTTGTTACTGTTATTCAACAACACAAGTTCATAAATATGTGATAGCTAGAAAATGTATGTAATGATTAAAAAGTTATTTAAATTTGTAATGTTGCACGTAATATTTTTACAGTTATGCTCTTTACGAATTCGTTCACTGGGATGGTGCTGGTTGCATTAGCGATGGGCATCACTAAAGGAGTGAGGACCGTGTATATGAATATTGTCATTCCAAGCTATGTGCCAATTCATAGATTAGCCTTCGCTTCTGGAATACAAATGTTCTTTAATGGAATAACCATCATAACTATTGGATCTCTTTTGGGTAAGTGTCATCTTTTGAAAGAATTTTGCTACTATTCATTTAAAAAGTAACCAACTTAATTCGTGTTTCCTATCTTGTCGAGGTAGGATTTGCTCAAGATGTTTATGTTTTATTGAGGCTAGATCATTGGCGTATCTAGGGTTATCATTGGGGGGGGGGGGGGGGGGGGCATGCCCAATTGCAAAATTATATAATATATACGCCTATGGGCTAGATAAACGATAGAAAAGATATATTGCAGATATATATATATAAGCAGAAACAGGGGTCTATTTCGGGTTGTATGAAACCTTAACATTCTGTTTTGTTATCACTGATATGAATATGTGGAAAATTTCATATAGAAATTATAGAGTGATATTAAAGCTAATGTCATATTATAGATTTCACTGACAAAGTCAACGTAAACCTTGTTCAGAATTAGCCCTAAAATGATTAAGAAATATTCAAGGCGAATGAGATATTTAATTATAATTATTTATCTAAAGCGATTAATTTGGTTCCCTTTGGCATTGAAACATCATAATCAAAAATAATCCCTACCTTATATCTCACGTCGGAGAAAATCCGAAATGTGCATTGATTGCTTAATTAAATATTAAGCTTTATCTTAATCCTTATAATATAATTAAACTAATGTAGGATGAATTTGTATTTTTCAGCTAGAGTACGAGAGATATCAGGCTCATACAAAGCGCCAATAATAATTCTAAATTTCGTTACATTCATAACAATAATACTATGGAGCGGAGAATTCCTATATTTTAAGATCAAGAAGATTCCTCAACCAGTACAACAAAAAAATTAGATAAGATATCGTTTGTGAGTATACCATGTGGAGTTATTAAAAAGTCTTAAAAATCGATTGATTGCAATTTATTTACAGTCACATCTACAGACTTTATTTACATATTGTATATTTATTATCTTTTACAGAACAAATATATGATTAAATTACAGTATTGGGTACAGAAGTTGGTTTATGTATGTTCTAAAATATTAAACTTACTAACTAGACACGTGACCGATACTGAATTGTATGTAACCTAACCAAAACATTGATTTAGTCATGGATCATTCTACTTTGGTTCACTTTATTTCAATACTACTATAGGTACCTTAAAAATAAACATTTGATCAAATTAAAAAGAGCACATTATTTGCCATTTAAGTATTCTTCTTAATTCGCTCGTCTTCTCTTCTTAAAACACTAAACAGTTTTTCAGTTTTTTCACTTCACTCTACAAACACTGTGTTTTCTTATCACTATTAATACAGTTTTAATTATATATGAGTCAGTTAATTGTTTTTTTTTACAAGTTTTCATTATGGCGACGGCATTATCCATGGCGGTGTGGTTCTGCAGTCGTAGCGATAGTGTCCTGAAACATAATTATTCATTAATTAGTAATATACAATTTATAAACATCGTTTGTTTACTAAATTGTACTCTTTATGTGCCAATATTTAACAGTGTAGTTTTTCGTAAATTAAGTAAACGTGTAAATTACAGTGCATAATTTGAAATTTGTACTAAATAGACTGAGCATGTTACCACTTTGTGATCTTATGATAATATTTTAAGTGTTACAAATTGTTTTGTTATGTGTAGGTACAAATTTATAGTTAATCTTGTGAGTAATTAGTAAAATAGACACCTCGTCCGAGTTAGCTGTAACTTTCTGTTGCATAACCTCTGGCAATGACGTACTATTGTTCAGCGATAGAGCCTCCAATTCATTAACTGAAAAAAGAAAAATTATCTTAACTTAATAATTCGTATATTGAATTAAAATATTGTTGTTATTGCTTCTACTTACTGCTTTGGTACCAACTCCTGGAAAAACCATAGGATGAATCCGATTTAACAGACTCAACCTTTCCTCCTGAGGTAAAGCCGAATGAAGGACGATTCATAAATCTTGGAGATTTGAATGGTAGATTATCGGATGCAGGCAAATCAATGCCTGCATTCGTTTTCCTCGATTCAAAAGGTTCTACTGCATACCATTCACTGCTTATGTTTCTTGCTTCACGCCAAGGTTTCGAAGTGACAACGTACACTTTTTCTTTAGTTAGAGGCGATATGGACGTTGGTATTTTGCCCCATGGGGCTGGTGTAGTGGTGGTGCGAAATGAAGATGCTGCGGTGTAAATATAAGGCTTCTGCGACTCACTCACTTGTTCATTTTTACCACTGTTATATCTATCTTTTGTTCTTTGTATTGTGTTGTACTCTTTACGGGGTACATTATACGTTTCATTATTTTCCTTAGTTACAGAATGCTGTATACTGCTTGACACTTCGTGATCGTAGAAATCATAATTGTAACTATTTGCTTCTGTGACATAATTGCTTGGTATTGTAGTAGTAAAGAAGTCATCGGGTATTTGCTTAGCGTACTTTTCACTATTGCGTGTTTTCTGGGGAATTTTATATTCTTTAGCAAACTCCTGTTCTGTCCAATCGTCGATCGTGTGTTGTAATTTAATAATATCAAATGGTGGTTCTTTCACATCATAGAGATCGTTTTGCATAACAGCAGGGTTGATTTTATCTGAATTGTAGCTTTCCGTGACTGTCTGTATAGATTCGTCTGTTGCTGTAGTTGGGCTATAATTTTCTGTTATTGTACTAATAAAGGAATGTTCAGTGTTAGACGGGACTTTCCTTCCTTGATATTCATCATCAGAAGAATTCGGCCAATCCTGTGGCACTTTTAAAAAATCATTACTGTTTTTATTTTCTTTGTGCCCAGTAGTATAAGGTACAATTATCTGTACTATTTTTGGTTGATACACATCTTCATGTACAGATGGTGGTGGTATACCATCACTATAATCAGTTCTACTTTCATCCCAAGCACTTGTAAGGGTCGGTATTTGGGGTAGAGGTGTAGTTGGTATATCATCATACATTTCATACTCGTTTCCACTTAATGGAGTCGAAATTGCAAAAATAAAGTTTCCATGCTCTTTGTGTGGTGCACTTGGTTTAAGGTATAATAGTGGTGAGTCAATATTTTGTAAATTACTCTCAGTCCGATATTTATCGACATCTGCATCTTTTATTCCCCTTAAGTCTACAAAATTGGGCTTGTGGTTTGTGGGAATGTTATTATTTTGGGAAAATTGTATAGGTAAAGCATTATCATATAACTCATTTCCAACATCAATGCCCGTGCTTTCAAAACTTGAGTCGGGATTTGATTTAGTTGCTGAAACATGATCTTCTGATGCTTGTGACGATATATCCCTGATTTCGTCGACGATATAACCATTAGGTATATTTCTAAATGCCTTAGTACGGTTTATATTAGGAGAGGAATCTATATCAATGACAGGCGACTGAATAAAAGTTGTAGGGTAATCAACAGAATGTGTAAATTCGGCAAGTGGAACACTCTGCTGTATATTAACATTATTAGACGTTTGTTGCATTTGATTTACTCCTTGAAGTACATTTGAGGGGAAGTCTGGTTTAATAGGTCTAAAAGGTCGTGCATTAAATATTGGTGGTAATGGTGAAACACTTAAATTAGGTAACGCAACTGGTTGCAGCGTATGAATATTTCTTCCTCTATTTGATGGAAATGGAGCTGGATTGGCTAAAGCTACTGACATATTTGGTTTCTTTAAAACTTGTGGTAGTACTTCTGTCTTAATTTTGATTGACTCCGCTGCAGTAGCCGATACTGGATATGGAATTTCGAAGATTTTTGGATCAGTTATAATCTCTCCATAAGAATTTTTGAAACCAGTCGGTTGTGAAACTTTTGGTAGTTTTAAATGACTAACTGGTTCTATATCATCTAAGTTTTCAATGTCGCCTTCTTGTGGTAGGTCGTTATTTAAAATACCAGGATCATAATGTGGTGTTACTGGACCATAAGTAGAAGACAGTGTGTGTGAAGTTTCGAAGGGAGAAGATGGTGCTGTAAATGAGGATGTTTGAGATTTAAATGTAGAACTGGGAATGTTATACGATGTACTAGATACTCCGTGAGAGGAAGATGGTAAATAAGAAGAACTAGGAATACCATTAAAAGTTCCGGGTGAACCATAGGAAGAACTCGGTATCGAAAATGGCGTGATAGAGCCACTAAATGTGGAACTTTGAATACTTTGCGGGAAAATTGTTTGTGTGGGACTAGGGGGGCCATAAGTAGAACTCAGTAATGAAACAGAATTACTGTTGAATGTCTGTTTTGGTGGACCATAATTAGCATGGGGTACACCAGGTGATAGTTGTAAGGGTTTATTTTCCACCTGTAAGTTATTAAAGGGTCGATATTGAGCAACATTCTGGGAATCTACGTTGGCAGTGGGACTTGGAGGGCCGTAGGTAGATATCGGGATCTGCTGTACATTTTTAGCTCCTATATTGTATCTTATAACTGGTAACCATGGCACTAAATTGCAAGGATTACAATCTTTTTTAACTCCTATATTATTTGAATAAACTGTTCCTGTATCATAACTCGTTTGTTGCGATGGAAAAAGCCATCCCGAGACTTTTTGAAATATGGATGGAGATGAAGTTGTTGAAAATGGTTGAGGAGGAGGCACGAAATTAAAATTATACTGTTTGTAGAATGGCGTTGGGAATTTGAATTCTGATGATGGTGGAAGTGGTGGGAGTAGGGGTGGGGGCGGCGGATATTGATAACCAATATCCAAATTCTGTCTTTGAGTCCTCCCTGTTCCGCCATGAAATGGCACAGGTAAGATCTGATTCAACGGTGGTAGCGGAGGCGGTTTCAACAGATCTCCAATTTGTGACGCACCATTGCCGATGTTTCCACCATATCCATTCGAATGATCACATCTACTCCTTGTGATCATTGCGATCAGTAGCACCGGGTAAATCTGAAAAAAATACAAAAACTCGATTAACTACAAAAAAAATACCTTTCGTTAATTTTTATCATTTGATTTAGCAAGGATATGTTATCTTGTACTTTAAGATTAATTTATTAATTACGTAGAAATTACAGTGAAACATGCGGCGTGACATATTGTAGCTATTGTAGGTGATTCCCACGAACTGCCATTCTTTGCACTTTTCTCTTTTCTCATAGCATTGCCGATGGTCGCTATCGGAAGGCGCCACCTTATGAGTTCAGCTACGATCTAGGTTGATATTTCTCATTAGAAATTGCTAACTAATTATATTGTGCAAACATAATTTGGAACATAATAAAGCTGTAAGTATATATAAGCAAGAACAAAATCTTAAGCACAGACACAGACACAGACGATATGTTTATATTGTGAGAATATAGTATTTTACTTGTTACTATATAAAATATATATATTGTATATATTTGCACCGTTTGGAGTAGAAACGCTTGGGCCATGGGGACCAGAGGCGCGTAAATTATTCAAAGACCTTTCGACGCGCCTCACCGAGTCATCCGGTGACCAGAGGGCTGGCTCGTATTTAGCTTAGCCATACAAAGAGGGAACGTAGCCAGCCTTCTGGGCACTTTACCCATAGACAGCTCTAATAATTTAAATTCAGTTTTTTATTTATAGGTTATTGCATTACTTATTAGTTAATTTTAAGTAGTTTAGTATGTACACTTTGTTTTATTATGTTAGTATTAGATCCATTGTAATCGCATATATATATAAGTTAAATGTTGTGATCTATTGCTGATGCAATTTGATAAAACGATTTAGCTCAGCAGCATCTTGCAGGCCTGTACACCAGTCTTACGCAATATAGTTTTATAACGATACAGCAGAAGTATACACTGTATTAAAAGTAAGGACATGATCATGTACATGACTTGGCAGCAAGTGGCCACTAAAACAGCAATGAACAATGCAAAACTTATACAGTGACCGCATTACGAAACTCGACTGAATTCTGTCCACATACATTTGGGCGCATCATTTAAATAAATACGTGAAGAAAAGTGAAATTGTTTAATTGCGAGTTACGAAGTCATTGAATGCCCGTAGCCAAAGTTAAATCTAAAAAGTCAGTTATTCTGAGAATGTCTACCTACATACCCAATATACAATTACTTGCCAGATTAAGTTAAGCTTAGGTATATGATTTACCAGTTGGCAATGGATATTAAACAAATGGAAGGATTTATAATAAGAGCCCATTGCTTGTAGGATAGTAAAAGGTTAACTGTGGGTGAAGAGCAAAGGGCCCATGGGATTCGCACGCTCATCTTAACTTTTACTTAATAGGCAGGCAGTCAAAATGTAACAATGCTCTCTCCGTATGACATAAGTAAGCTTGTAATTTTTCTCACGACTAAAACACGTGAAAGTGAAAACTAGGCGAATCGAGCCTTAAATTGTTTCTCATTGTGAATCTTCAGATCGGAATTTAGATAATTTAAGCGGTTTGGTGTACTATTTGTAATTCATGTACCTACATGATTGTACTCATTTGATTGTTTACCTTTAATAGCAACATTGTAAGCTTGAATGACTTTAGGTAACCGTAACATCACTAACATATTATTATAAAACAGTCCCCCTGTAGGATTCAGAAAAATCCTTTATGCATTTGATAGCTTAACTCTTTAGGAAGAGCGTCCACGCTACGTCCTTTGAAGCCGAGCAAAATGAAAAAAAGTCAGATAAAACGCTGAGCGAAAACGAAGTACTAATAGAGAGGGCGGGCGATGCGGCGCGGTGGGTCAATCGCGGGGCACACCTATTTAAATATAAACGAGATTCTCTAACTGACTGTGAAGGAATCTGTATACCAAATCCTGAAGTTTACGAGAGCGAAACCGTAGGCAAAACTTAATTTTATTATAACTAAGAACTATTGTTGGCATGTTCCTTAATGCCTCTGTCCGCACGCGGTCAGACATTTTTACAAAATCAAAGGACAGAACCTATGTAGCTATCGGGCTGTCTCGATAGAGACGGAATAACAACAATCGATACTTTATAAAAAAAATAACTAGTTCTATCACAAAAGAGGTCCATACAATAGGTCCCTTGAAAGTTATCACAAGCCGATTGCAATAATTGAGCTGTCATGGAGTGATCGTGACTTCGATCTTTGTCAAGCAGTGATCGACCAAGAGTAGCACATAATAGTTTTCAAATTACAACGTCACGTGTTCCATTCAACTTTATTTCAAATAAATATTCTAAAATACTTGTTGAATTTGTATAGCCATCACGCATCAAACTTTGATATCAAGTTGATAATAAGTTTTGAAACAAAAACACTTGTCAACCATTAGGTAAATTTCAAATTTAGCACATTAGTCTGTGTGGAGAAATATGAATATGAAACCTATACTAAGACTATAAAAACATGTAAGTATAAGCTGTGCAAGAATAAAATTATGTATCTAAATAATGACAATGACAATGTGAATACTAAAGAGAATTTCTATTCATGTTTAACATGACAAATGTTTACTCGACATCACATCCACTGACAATGGACATGATATTTAAAATAAAATAGATACTTGTACATCAATTATGTATCTGGGTGACGTATAAACAACGTTATTTTGCCAATAAATTAAAAAGTACTATATTTATAAGTGAAACTTCATAATTATGAGAGGGCAACTGATCACCAACCTTTGTTGTATGATTATAAAGAATTTAAATTATAAAGAATAAGATTATACAAAAACTAATATCTACCAACAAATTCCGCTGGATCTCCTTCTCTGTCAAGTTCCAAACAAGGAAACTCAACAGGAAACCGACACGTGTTTCGCAATAATTAAAATAGACATTAATAGAAAATAGCCTGTAACACAAAAGTTTCATTTCTATTCTGTGTGTTTACAACACTCCCTGCTTTTTTAATTAAGGAGTTTTTACAAATAATAAAGATCCACTTGAATTATTCGACGGTTAAAAGGCGACTTGATTCAAGCGACATTTTGAAATCTTTACAGGAGAGCTATTTGAAAATGTTAAAATCCAAAAACAGATACTGCATCTAAACTTCTTAACATTCCACATCAAAGCAGTTGAATATTAAAACTAAATGCAAGCAACGAATTTGTGCATGGGCCATCATCATAGTACTTTCATTGAAAAAATTGTTACTTTCGTCAAACATGGCGGTTGAGTCAAGTCACCTATTACCGGTCGAGTTATTCTGTAAGAAATACTAACTTAGATAGACCTGAAGAAAGCTAACGAAACAACACTAAACTTAACTGTGAGTGGCTTCTCAACTTTTCTTGGGACGGGGCTAAAGGCCAAGTCTTGCACGTTAAACCACCTATCATAGACTATTGACTCCGTTAGAACCTGCATTGAATTATCATTAAGTGCACATTCTAAATGATTGCCAATGGAAAATATCAGAATTTCCCACAATTTGAACGATCAGAAAAACTAAAAACCATAGAGATCACAATATTAGGTTTTGGCATGCAAATTATGAAGATGATGGCGCAATCCACATGATCATAAAAAAAAAGAAAGTGATGTCAATATTTTCACACATGACTAGAGCACGGAGCTATCATTATCACAGCTCCGCTTCGAGACAGTCATTATTAAGACGATTGTTTACAATATGACATTATCCTTTTGTTGGCTATATTCAGACATAACAATAGTAGATCTATAAAGCAAACGCAACTAATGTGATGGGAACTCGTGATGAAAGCACAAGTATTGCTCGTGACATGACCAACGATTTTGCAGGCAACTTCTCACTTCCATTCTTAAATAAATAGTTCGCTTAATAGCTTCTCAGTATTTGACTTTAAATGTTTTTCAGCAAATTAGTTTAAGCTATGAATTCTAAAGTAAAAGTTTTTGTCTAATGTAACAAACAAAATATTTTCTTTAAAAGTTAGAGTAGTTCATTTATAATCGTGGACCATTTGCTTCATGACATTCTACGTTATAGACCACATCTTCAATGGGATATACGTATTGATTTAACTATAAGAACCTATAGAAGCTATAAGAAAATAAAAACCTTTAGTAAAAAACAGGGTGTTTCGTAAAGACAGATGATAGAAGTGATACTTTTGTATTACAGGGAAGCGTTTTAATTATTTATCAATCACTTTTACGTATTCACTACGTCTACTTTTTCAATAGCATAGATTATATTTTTCGTCGCACACAAAGGTTGCGGATCTGAATTTCAAAGCCTTCCCATAAGAAATTTCACTTCAACAGTATTAGAGTATTTTTTACTACTACACCAGCAATTGCAATAAAATAGGTATTCTAGTATGCTTTATAGGTAACCTATATCGCTACGACTGTAGATATATATCTAACAAAACAGCGGCGATTCACTTATTAAGTTAGTATGGTGTTACGCCATCTTATTTAACTATGGAAAACAATTTAGAAACTATTTAAATACGCAGTTTGTTCAGCCGTCTACATCTGTTAGTTTCACTTTGTCAAATTAGCTTATTAATATGTGACGGAAAATTTCAAATAGATGAACACCTACGCAGTTATCTATACAGAGTGTTACAAAATACCCATAAAGCCGAAAGGAGGTTAAATGAGGCATTATAACGAGTCCATTCACAATATTTAAGAACTGTAGTAATGCTGTATAACATACCTCGAAAAAATAGAAAATGTGATTTTTAGGAATGAAAAATAGAAAAACTATTAAAGTAGACAATTATTAAGTAAAAAAGGTACGTAGACATTTCTGTTAAATAATCTGGTTCCCTGACATGTCAGCTCACTAGGGTTGATGGCTTTGATAATTAATTCTATTTTTACGGGGTATTTTGTAACACGTCGTATATATAGAAGTAAAACAGGGTTCCTTTGATGCACCATCACCTCAACTACTGAAGATATCGCCGATATCGGGAAATGCTACCATTCGACGCGTAATTTTTCGTAGAGATTATAGGCTATATATGATATCGATAAACGCGGGTAAAACCGCAGGAGACAGCTAGTTATATATATAAATTCTTCTTATTTTGAAGATAAAGAAGTTATATTTTACTATTAATCGATCTATTCAATTGTTCCTCGATCATCAAGACACGTAACTCCATTCTAACTCCAACTGCCGTAGACAACATGCGTAATTTTCTGTAATGAACGACCCACCATACAATCATAATTATCCGAAGTTCATTTACGACCATGACCACCTTCATAATCATAACTCATATAACCATCCCACCGTTACGTAATAGTTTATATCGATACAATAAATCAAATCATTTCACAACGTATAATATACAATTTCGGTGGAAATTGAGAGTGAAGATCCCAGTGTGTGGGCGTACTACGTGAACTAAAACCTGTTTGGATCAACACACGAATAACGAAGCATAACACTGAACTTGCTGTGTTTGATTACCACACGTTGTGCGGACGTCACATCCGTAACAGATATTGATTGACGTATACATTTTGAAAAGATTAAATGATGACCCTAAACACTACAGTAGATACCAATCTCGATATCATTTGACAAACAGGCAGATGGTTCACCTGATGGTAAGTGGTCACTGAAACCTTTGGACATTTCCAAACACCTGGGGCATAGCCAATGCGTTGTCGACCCTGTGACGTGAAGTTGTTAAGTCTCATGGACCTTTCTAACCGATCACAGTAATACAAATGCTTTACTGCTTCTAGGCAGAAATGGGTAAGGTCTACTACTACTAAAATATACAATATTATACATATATTCCCTTTTTTATACTTTGAGATGTCGAGGGATATAATATATACCTTTACCCGCCAGTTAATTTCAGGGGTTCTTAGTCAGATTTTAAATACTTGCTAATAACATGAGCAAGTAAAATTTTACTTAACTTGTTCCGAAATTATACATATTAAGAATAAGGTTATATATGACAGAACTAGCTGTCCTCCGCAGTTTTACCCGCGTTCCCGAGGGATATCACATTTTCCCGGGATAAAAAGTAGCCTATATATTATTCCAGGATATGCTCTATCTATGTGCCAAGTTTCATCCATATCCGTTTAGTAGTTTTTGCGTGAAAGAGTAACAAACATACAAATCTTTCCTCTTTATAATATTAATGTATAGATAAATGAAATTAAATATTCAATAAAAATAATATAGTCATAAATACCAGCATTTTGAATTTTTTTGGAATTCCAATGTCGAATAAAATATAGCAAAGAAATGAATCGGCATATGACTGTAAAAAGTGTTTACGTAATGCAATAAACTATAAAATAAATAAATGATCTCTATTAAGCTAATGGAAGATCATTATACAATCGTGCTTCGGAGATTTTGTGAATGATCGTCATCGCGAGGGTGAAAGGTCGCAAGTTTCTTATAAGATGTAGGAACCATACAGCCATCATATTTAGGTACGCTTTTATTTCGGAAACAGTGAAAGTTGAAGAAGATCTGAGTAACAAACGAACGCAATATTTTTTTAGGATATCGTGCGTGGAATAATCAACGTTTCTGGTAATTTTATTTTAAAATTATTTATTGAATAAGATAGTTATAAGATAATTTACTGTGTCTTACAGTAAATTATTATATTTATTTATTATTATTAGTGTATAGTAAGTAGTTCAACTATTATTATTAACTTTTTACTATGATTAGGCTTGTTTTAAAGCTTTACCTTTGAAGCAACCTTTTGTAAGACATAACGTGTCAGTTAGTAAGCTCATCGAACATAGTAGGGAACGGAATTAGCTCCCAAGTGCTGCTACTGGATTACACTGGTACGGTACAGGAGCCAGGTAGGCCCTACCTGTATGCTTCACTATATTCACGAATTTTCTCTTTACCGAAACCTCTATGAAGGTCTCGACCACGGCCATCCGCCATGACATTCGACCTGACATAGCTATTAAGCAATTATCTATTTATTGATTTAGGGTAATGGCAGTATAAAATAAAAATTTAAATCATTTATTCAGTTAAGGCCCGCGGAGAGCACTTATGGAGGTCAAAGTTATCACCGGTTCGGAAGTCAGCCTTCAACTAAGAGTAACCGGTAAGAAACCCAGTAAGGTAATGTTTTAATAATTTTTTAAAAATTGACAAAATCTAACTTTATGGTTATTTGAATATTTTGAAATGTACTAGAAACGCTAAGGAATAAAATGATAAGACAGTTGAAGTAATTGATTATGAAAAAAAAAGGGGCACCAAATATTACAATTTCTACGCATTTTGATGAATATGCTCTATCTGTAACTGATAGTGGAAACTGTTTCCATATAATTGCTATCGCACATTATCAGAAATCAAATCGTTATTATCGTAATATCCAAAAAAGTACATATAACTTGTTATTTCCTACGAAGAAATAACTAATCCAATAAGAGAGATCAAAGTAATTTCATAAGAACTCGTCCGTTAAGCGTAATATCCATATTCCATGTTGATTGTTGCGATAAACGGTGTTAATAACTCACAAGCAACTATTAAACGGTTGTTAGTCGCACGTTGATTTTCATGATTTAGAGTTCCGTGCTTTGTTTGCATTGTTACGTTACATTACGCAAACACTGGACTATAATCAGGAAATTAAATTGCTATTAAAATAATAAAACATGATGTATATGTGATACCAGTTTTACTATTCATAGACAACGATTTTTTTTTTATACCACTTGGGCCGACAAACAGGCAGACGGTACACCTGATGGTAAGTGGTCACCGCCGCCTATGGACATTTGCAACTCTAGGGGCATCGCCAATGCGTTGTCGACCCTGACACGTGAAGTTGTTAAGTCTCATGTGCCTGTAATTTCACCGGCCTCCTTACCTTTCTAACCGAAACACAGTAATATAAGTGCACTACTGCTTCACGGCAGAAATGGGTCAGGTGGTAGTACTTCCCCGGACGAATTCTGCACAAAGAGCTCTACTACTCTAATTGTGTAGTTAATGCAAATTTAGCTTTATCATTATAAATATTGAAAATCAACTCACCTGAGCTAATCTTGAGTTATGATTAATCTAGTATTCTTATAAATTCGAAAGTTTATGAGGATGGATATTTGCTATTTCACGCAAATACTACCAAACAAATTTGGATGTAACTTGGTATTTAGATAGATTATAACCTAAATTAATAATAACATGGGATACTATAAATCTTGGGGTTGTCGGGCGAACGGCGAGGGATAGCTTGTGATAAATATAAATGCAAAAGTTTGTGAGAGTGACTGAATAGATGATTTTTACTCTCACGAAAAACCAACTTAATGGATTTGGATGAAACCTGACAAATAGATAGTTTATAACCTGCATTAGCACAGAGTATGTGTTTTATTCCGAATATGTAACAAACCTTGAGAACGCGGAGGGCAGTTCCAGTTCTTTATAATTACAATAATTCCTCTACGGTGTCTCTAAAAACAAATTACACATTACAATACTTGTACTTCATATTTCTATAGCAGAAAATTTCCCTTTATGTTGTCACTAAATACATAACATTACCTTTAAATACAAATTACACGTTACCTATGTGAAAATATATTTTTAAATGAACACTTAACATTGACAGTAGTTCTCTATGGGTGTGGGTGAGAAATGCGCTTTCACAAGAAGCTTAACAAATGAGTTAATTCTCAGACGTAACAATTGCATAGAACAATGATCGGGGTTCAAGAGCACTGACTCCAGATATGGAACGTCGCTTGTGAGATATGTCTAAGCTGGAAACCTATTCAAATTGGTTATGTTTTATCATATTAAGCTACAGGATGCCCAGAAAACAAAGACCTCTCGATTTCTACAATTATTTTTTTTTAATTATTTTTTTCTGGAAGGTTCTAGAAAGTTTTAGCTGCAGATGGATTTTGCACCCTTACGCGGACTTTTTGGTGCTTGGGATGATTATATAATAACAGTGTGAGCGCCAACTACTCCTACATATCTAAGCATCATCCGCCCGATATCCACCAATTGGCGATCATCCCGCTCGGCGCTTTCCGTAGCTTGGTCGTATATCTTGTTACTCATTTATTAATCGCTAATTCGCAGACACTTACCATAGGAGCTCTTACTTACAAATTGGCATACATAGTTTCATTAGCAAAAGGACTATAACACCAAATATCTACCAATTTGTAAATCGAACGATTGGATCGACCAATAGGTGTGCTATGATGATCAATTGTCACCTGACATAAATACAACCGGTAAACAGGCATTTTTACGAGCCTGCATAATTAGTAGGCTATTTTAATTCACTTTTACTCACGAAAGGCACCAATATTAAAACTTTAACAGCTATATAAATATGTAGATTGTGTTGTTTAATGGAGCCCAAACGTGACAATGACTGCAAATCTATAGCCGACAAACAAAAGCAGCCATTTTAAAGTTTAATGACTATGCAAGGAAATGTTAGTTATGTTAATTTTTCGTTTAATTTCCCATCCCGGGTCAAAATAAAATCAAATAACTTACTCTAAGACGACAATTAGAATTCATTGAAGATGTTTAGAAAGTGATATAATAATAAACATGAGATGGCCACCTGATGGCTGAACCAAACAATGGCTGCTTAATTCAAAAAGTAAGTACCTACTATGACAGAAAAAATTCATGAGTCCGAAAATGAAATTAACGTACCATTAATCAAAAACTGACATACGGATGGTAAGCATTACAGTCCATTGAGGAATTCTAGTACAAAAGTAAACGCGACGAAATGGAAAGTGAAACATGCACAACACGCGGCGCTAGCTCGTAAACGTATCGTAATGTCGTATATCGGACGTGCGCGGGCGCAACAACACGGATACCGGCTCCCTAATACTACCGACATTTTAATCGACATTTATATGGACCAGTGTTTTATAAGAATTTTAATATTATAGCTGCAATTAAAGAGTCTTCGTTTTACTTTTTCCATCTTGATTGGAGTTTCCGAACTGGTTCTAGTTTGACAATGTCAAGTACAAGTCCTCATTTCGTATTTTTTTTTTTATTACTTAGATAATAGTGTATATATATTGTGTGTATATGTATTATGTAATATATATATTATATAATACCATATTTATATATAATGCAATAAAATAAGCTGTCTTATTTTTTGTTCTGTGTATGATAGGTGATCCAAACCAAATTAAAGAGAATAAGATGATAAAATGATATCCACAATTTTTTATGGTATTCAAATTAAAACAAAATTTATAATCTATGATTTTGTTACTTTTTTTTAAAGAAACCCTAGTCTTTAAATGGCTCAAATTTTATTAGGGAAATTAAATTATGCTCTTCGTTATTTTATGACGAAATTTTGGTAACAATGCGACATGTTAGAATAAGACAATCCACAAACTCAAATACGACACTCGAGCACGTCTCTTCCATCAACTTTGTTTACTGTGAGTAACACAGTACAGTCGCCATAACAAGTGCTTTATAAGTTATTTGAAATTTTAGCTTGTTTCTTATTTTACACTTACATAGGTAACATAATTTGTGTAGAAACAAGTTATTCTATCAATTTTAAAATTATTCTTTCGTTCAAGTAATGTTCAGATTTTAAGTGAAAATATAACATATAATGAAGAATATTATATTAATTATTACCTATGAAACAGTCCAAGAAACATAAATAGTCGGGAAATCTTTGTAAGAAAAATTAAATTATAAGTTAAAAAGATTAAAAAAATACTTCAAGAATCGTAAGTAAGATGAAGAAGAGAATGATTTCATTGATGGGTTACCTGAGTATAGGCCATCTGATCCCAAACTAAGCAGAGCTTGTACAATTTATCTATTCATAGATTTATAAATACGCCGATATACCTACCTAAAAAAATGACTTTATTAAACCTATCTGTCTTAAGGATTTTTTGTAGTTTTGTACGCGTCTGTACTAACTGATTAGGATGATTTAGATCCGGTGGGCATTTCTCGTTCATCTTAAAGAACGTACAAACTTGTTCTCAGATTTCACTAAGCTAGTGTCAAAATACCAGCTTGATGGATACCGGTATTTACTTTTTTATCGAGATATTTATAGCTTACCTACTTTTCGTTTACTTTAACATGTTGACGAAAAGTTACATTAATCTTACTTACGATTCTTGAAGTATTTTTTTAATCAATTTTTACTTATAAATTTATTTTTCTTATAATGATTTCCCGACTATTTATGTTTATTTTCTTGGACTGTTTCATAGGTAATAATTAATATAATATTCTTTATTATATGTTATATTTTCACTTAAAATCTAAACATTACTATTTACAATAACGGTATTTCCATTAGCAAAGCCTGCAGAATGTATTTCTTTAATATACTTTTTTTATGATTTCGTTGTTTAAATTTATTTACACCGAAAATATTTTTAATAAAAAATTTCATCACAAGTACGAAATACGAACAAACTCATTTCCATGCTCTTTAAAGGACTAAGGAACCATTATATGCACCATAATTATTTTTTTTCAACGAAGAAATTAAAAATAGATTATACTTAAGCGAAGCTACAAAATTTCCGAAGATAATAAATAATATAGAACTGACAACAATTCCGGTCACACATCCAAAGTAATGTAAAAGTGATCCATTTTGTTTTTAAGTTTCTTTTTCCGTGTTTACTTTAATGATAAACATAGCGTTATCACATCCTTTCAAAATTCTTCCTCAAAACCTCATCTGGGACAGAGAAAAAGGTTTAATGTTTACATTATCCTGTAGTTAACTGCTGTCCAAGTGTCTTCGAACTACACTGTCGTTTATAACCACATTAAAACCACCTCAGTTGATTACACATGATGATTACGGAAGCTAAGCATACCGGAGTCGTAAAAGCTAATGGAAAGCTTAAAGCTCAATGTCGCTACTAGGGATCATGATGTACAGTTTTCACAAAAAAGTTACAACATAAAATGTTACGGAGAGTTTTATGAGTTCATAGAGTTCTATCCTCATATTAATACGAAGTCACTACTATTATGGGAATTAAGGGATTATTTTATTACAGTTACAAATAGGTTTTAGATAGAAGAAGAAAATGGCGTATCATGAAATCCTACTAATATTATAAATGCGATAGTTTGTGGGTGTGGATGTTTTTACTCGTTCACGCAACAAATGTCAAACTGATTTAAATCAAACTTTGTACGTAGATATTTTGTACCCTGGACTTTTTATCCCGTGAACATTTTATCTTTAGTGTATTTATTGAAAGAATAGATAACAATACATTTATGTGTGACATGTGCTCCATTCAAATTACTAGTGACCAATAAATGAGTCAATAAATCTTGAAAAGAGACAATCAAAATGCTATTGCAGTCTGATTGTGAATGTTTAAGTTTTGAAACGCATCGCAGCTTGCATTTTTTGGTTCCGATAACCAAAAAACACACTTAGGATCGTTCTATAAATAAAGGAAATTTCACTTATTTGTAATTGACCACAATCCCATCAAAATTGGTGATAATACAAAGGTGGTAAGCTCAAAAAGCTGAGAAGGAACCCGACTCTTAAGTGCATCTGCCAAAACACTCCGGTAGGTTTTAGACGAATAAATTTCTCTATGAAGGTAGCCAGGCGGATATTACGAAGAATTCTTCCTGACAAACATTTTCTTAATTACTTAACATCAAAAAACATAGTTATTTTAATTTAAAAAAACCAATCCTATAAGTAATTAACAAGAAGATTACATTCGAAAATAACCGCCTACCGAAGCAAGTTAACTACCTGTAGTATTAATTGTACTCTCAAAATGATTTCATAGCTTAATTAAATTTAATTGCTCGTAAATGAACCATCAGTAACTTTGAATTAGTATTGATAGAGAAACAAAATGCTCTAAATATTCAACAACTATATATAAAATAGGAGAATAAGTTGAGAGTATTGACTTTAAAAATGATATCGATGTTTGTTATAAATTTATTATATATTACTGGCTGGCCCCCGCAGTTTCAACTGCGTTCCTGAGGGTTGTTACACTGTCCCGGGATAAAAAGAAGCCCATATGTTATTCTAGGGCATTTCCTGTCTACATGCAAAGTTTCATCAAAATCCGTTCGGTAGCTTTTGCGTAAGAGTGTAACAAACATCCAAAGATACATCCATAAATTCATCCTCAAAAACTTTAGCCTTTATAATATTTGTAGGATAGTTCGATGGGATTGGATAGGAAAGGAAGTATCCCATCAAAATACCTTAAGAATCATTAAATAAAACGCTATATGACTCACCGGTGCGACCGCCATGTCTCCGCTTATCTGATAGGAAGATCCCAATCACTGTGTCTATTTGATCATCACTTAACTTTCACAAGGACCCAATCCGGTAATTCACCTTACATGCCGATAATCCTCAGTTTTCATAATACACTGTGTCTCTTATACTGATAACACAAAGCTCGCAATCATTACGTGCGGCCGCTCCAATTGTTGCAGATGAATAACTCCGGTGGTAAAGCACGAAAAAGTCAATGGTTCCCACGTGAGAGAAATGCGCGCGCGTAAACAATGGTGGAGGCTGCGCGCGAGTCGAAAGGTGGGCAAAAAGCGAATGAGCGCAGGCAGACGCGATGCGCGCACCACGGCACGGCACCAAGCGCTCCGGGGCGGGAGCCGCTCTATACCTGCTGACCCATTTCAAATAAACCACAATGATTATGGAATTTGAAACCCCCTCTCGATATTTGGGGTCGTCCTGCTTCGGTCTAAAGTAGTAATAAAGTTGTGGCCAGGTTGAATCTCGAAATATAATCCGCTGTCAAACAGGATACTTACAAACACACTTACAAAGAAAAACGAATTTATGGACTCTATTTTATTAAGCAGTTTATATCATGAGCTCGCTTAAATAAGGATTTCAGGCTGTTGCGGTAACATAAGCCTACTAATGTACTGATAGATATCTTAATAAAGTATTATTTATAGAAAAGGCATAAACGAAAAGTATGTATGCTAAGGTACCAAATTTATATCAAGTAATATTAATAATAAAAATCTGTTTGTCTTCATTAACACAACTAATAACACATGCTATGAATATAATTTAAAAATAACTAAGGCATAACCAAAACTTACCTGAAGGCACAGTCTTAATTTTTTTAACTCTACAAGTAAATATTTATTGATAGGGGGAACAACGCAAACAGAAAATGAATGTATAATCCCAAACAACTCGACTCGCTAGGACGCGTTATCCTGACCACAATTATGGTTTTTAGTTTTTTTTTTCATTACCATTACAAGTTGTAACATTGGGAAGGATTGTCTGGAATGCACTCTATTTAAAACGAAATTGTATTGCTTCACCTGCGCCCTTTAAACCTGTTGTTATTTTATCGTTACTTGTAAAAAACTACATTTTATTTAGATAACTTTTTCGAAGTAAAAACATAAGCTGTTTTTAATAATAACCTTATACTGGGTGTAAATATCTATATAAGTATGTATTTAGAAAAAAAAAAAAGTATTATATGTAGGTATATCAGTTATCTGGTTTCCATAGTACAAGCTCTGCTTAGTTTGGGATCAGATGGCCGTGTGTAAAGAATGTCTCAGTATATTTATTTATTTATATAAGAGAAATTACAGTGCAATATTTGTTTATTATAATTTTATTTTTTTTTTTTTTTTATTGTACAACCTTACATAGTCACATATTTAACTATGTCGGATACTTCATCGCCTGGTAACAGAACAGTTTGGTTACGTGTAGTGCCATAGTTTACTATGATGAGAAACAGAATATACCATATTAGCTATCCCCCGCGGTTATACCGTCGTTCTCAAGGAAAGTTAAATTTTCCGGGTATTAAAATACCTTATAAATTCCAGGGCATGTTCTCTATGTGCCAATTATCATCCTAATCCTTCCAGTACATTTAAGAGAGTAACATATATCTCCATTTATTATATACTAGCTGTCCCCCGCGGTTTTACGCGCGTTCCCGTGAGATGTCACATGCATTATACATAAAAACCTTCTTCTTCAATCACTCTATCTATTAAAAAACCGCATCATAAGCCGTTGCCTAGTTTTAAAGATTTAAGCATATATGGGGACATAGGGACAGAGAAAGCGACTTTGTTTTATACTATGTAGTGAAGCTGGATAGTAAGATAGGGTATGATAGAGCATGGCACGAATAACATTGTACATAAGTGTATTATTTAAAGTTTTTAAAAGTAAATAAATAACACACTTGTCAGAGTTCATTTAAAGCAATTTATATCAGCTTGTAAAAAGTCGTTGTCCATTAGTAGAAAATTACTTACCTAGCTATAATTTATGAGCTAATGTTGTTCCGCAAAACGACTAATCGCGGAAGGAGCTGTTGCTTTAAACGCATGTGCAAGCGCATGCATATTTTTAGTACATTTACTTGTAATATTTAATAGCCTTCATATTACTAAGTCATTCATTTTAATGTAGCTATATACGGTTTGTCTTTCTAATGCAACAACACTGGACCCTTTTAGAGTAGTAGAGCTCTTAGTGCAGACTTCGTGCGGGGAAGTACTAGTACCTTACTCATTTCCGCCGAGAAGCATAAGCGCACTTGTATTGCTATGTTTCCGTTAGAAAAGTAAAGGCGCCGTGAAATTACAGGCACATGAGACTTAACAACTTCACGTCTCAGGGTCGACAACGCATTGGCTATGGCCTGGTGTTGCAATGTCCATAGGTGGCGGTGACCACTTACCATTAGGTGGACCGCCTGCTTGATTGTCGGCCCATTGAGTATAAAAAAAATGTTACGTAACATACCACGGACGTAGTACAAGTAAAACTGGACCATATTATTTTTCATTGTTCATTCACAGGGTTCTACAAAAAAACAATATGGTTGCTTTATCCTCAGTTAAGATATTGCTCTAAGTGTGGCAACAACGCATTAAAATTGTAGATATAGCAAAACATATTTCAGTATGTTCATCACTTCTCAATGAGGATGTTACAGCCATAGTCTGCCAATTGGCACTTGACATTCACATATGCAATTCAAGAATGATCGAAAAATAACTTTCAATTGAAAATAAGGTCGTAGACAGGCCATTGTGAAACCTAAAATTAGTATTCCCTCTTGTGTCGAGTTATTTAGTGAAATTGTTGTATTTCGAAGAGCATCGACGCGTCTTATTTATTAAGCAGTTTGCTTTCGCAAATATTGTGTACGATGATGTCCTAGTCTGTTCACGTATTTTGTATCAGCTCATATACTACAGTCGATTCTTCATTACGCTTTGATGCGGTCAACAAGCCTTAACAGCAAGTGACTTTAAATCACTTACGTAACATCCAACATTTGGAAACTTTTCTCTGTAATTTTTGAATTGTGTAGTGATAGCAAATAAAAGCAGTTTCATGTTACAATATCACTATTAATAAATTCAGTAGGCACTTAGTAAACTTCAATTATATGGCGGTCCAATGGTTTTAGTGAGAACAGTTTTTAAAATTTGTTATAAAAACTTGATATATAACTTTTTTTTTATAATTTCAGATGTTAGTTCCAGCTGTTTATTTTAATATCCCATATGATAAACACAATATATAGCTAGATTATATTGTTAAAAGCTTCATAAATGTATACCAAATGAAACAAAACATTCTTAATAAACCTAGTTAACCCATTTAGAGTCGAACGAAAATACCTACTTACTACATTAAAAGCCCAGAAAAATATGTAAATTTAAGATATTGTATTTACTGTCTTTACCTTACACGTAACAATCCATTTGTGGAGTCATTATTATCCTACAGGCGTACAGTGAGATACATAGTTGACTGGGTGCCAAACAGCGATTACGTAAAGAATACATTCGCCACGACCTAGGTTCGTGACATCATCAGCGATCAGGAAGCTTGAAGCAACGAGAAATGCAGTTCAAATGTGTTGGACACTTATTACTTAAGTATTTTCCAGTGTTACCCAAGAATGGTGACAGTGGCGTAGCTACCGGAGGGCTAGACGGGGCAGTGCCCCGGAGCCCCGAAGCTCAGGGGGCCCCTCAGACTCTAACTTACAAACAGTGGCGGAGCTACTGGAGGGCTAGACGGGACAGTGCCCAGGGCCCCCCAGCTCTGGAGGAGGGGGGGGGACAAACGATTTTAAATAGTTTAAATGAGGCCCTACTTAATTTTTTGCCCCAGGGCCTTTGGTTATCTAGCTAAGCCACTGAATAGTGATATATGATAAGCAGTATGTTGAAGCTAATCTTATGATGGATGGAAGAAAATTATAATTTTTTCTCTCTGTTATTTATATTCTTTACACACGTCTTTTGCTATACTAAAATATTCAATATTCACTCTATTAAAGTGTTCAATATTTTAAATACATACTGATAAAGACTCAACAATTGAGTACGACATATAGGTACACAAACGTGTGTTCTGGGTGGGAATCGAATCCACGCTGTCAGGAGTATCTAACCACAAGGTAACCGGCCCACCACTTATATGGATGGCGTGAAATTGAAACGGCTAAATGCTTGTAGGAACAAGCATATTGTAGTTTTCCGAATTCCTAAGTTATAATACACTAACTTTATGCTACAAAGTTACTACTAACTACGGCTTCTTCTGATTATGGTCAGAACACTTTGCTTGGGAGCAGATTTTACTAGCGGCAAGATTTTCCTCGAGTTTAGTTCGTGACCTCAGAGAGTTTCATCACTCAAGATAGATTTTCTTGTAAATTAATTTAAACGTTGAAGCAGATTCAGAATTGCCGATTCAGCTGAATGTTCACACAGCAAAAACGGTTATATCCATCCTTTATATTACCGCCGTAAGCGGTAACGACATCTAAAAAATTAATATGAAAACAACCTTTGTCTTATTGGTGGGTTAACAAGAAAAAGACAATGTTTTGTTTTTCGTTAAGCATTTTCTTATATTTTATACAATTCCTGTAGTGCTGTTCACTAACGTTTTCTTCTCCGAGGCCTCCACGAATACCCCATAGAGGCCTCAGCGAAACTCAGTTTCACATTCTGAAATGTAAATCTACATTATTGTGATTACAACTTTTAGATTTTGACGTAAATTGGGTTATTGATAAAACTAAGCTAATAATAAACTAAAATACATGGTTTGACATGAAATGAGGGATTCCTTGTTTTACCTCTAAAATATGTAACTTCTTTATGCTTTGCACAAAAGTGAGTTTCCTACTATTACTTCCATGTTTAATTTTGTGAAACAACACTCTACTTGCACTACTTGTTCCAACAAAAGACTTCAACATAATCAATTACTGGGACCAATTTTCACTTACAGCCTGTTGGTAAATTCAGATAGATAGTATTTTCGATCCAGCAAAATTTAAAATTTAATCAGTTCAAAAATAGAACTTTATTATTAATCATATATTAATAAAAAAAAAAAACATCATCAAGTTTTACTAAATCTTCTTAAATTATTTAATTCGAAGCAGTGGTTCAGACAGGATATAGAGACTAGATACAACATTATCTGGCCCTGCGCCTAAGTGAACCTTTTATAATCCAAGAGTCCTCTATAAACACGGCATTTAAAATAAAATAATATAAAGCTATAGCAAACATGACACTACAAACCAATGTTTTCTAACAAGTTCCTATTTACCTGCACTTTCTTAAAAGTCATGTCACGCAGGTGAGTGTTGTTACTATTCTAATTGTATAAACTGCTAACGTTGCGAGTGGTTCGTCCGAATGACCGATGACGATGACTCGAAAGTTGATTCGTGCGTGAGGTGTCTTCGAGAGAGCTTATTTCTCTTGTCTGTTGACATTAAAGAGCTATGAAATGTAATCATCAAGATCTAATTTTAAAACGTCAAATAGGTGCATTTTCTCGGCATGTTTTGAAATGGCGACAAGTATAAGATGAGGCTTTTAATAACATTCTTGCTTGATAGTAAGTGGCGATATAGCTAAAAACTAGTATTACCTGCAACGTATTTATGTAAACATGCGATACCTAAGGCTTTTTATTTCATTGGAACTTTGACAGAAAACAGGTTATATTAGAATTCAATATCGATTAAAATATCTCCAATTTTATTGAATATCTATAGAAAGGACAGAACTAGAGATTAGCAATTAAGATATTTAGTCTGCATCATTAGTACAGCCGTTATTAAATTCATCTATTTTGTCATATTTGCCAAATTATCAAGTTCATATGGCAAGTTTTTCTTATTTTACGACATAAAACTAAAGAGACAACTACTTATATAGGTACCTGCGGTCTAATTTCCAACCATAGTTAATAGTAATTTAACGGAAACTATTTTATTTTTTGTTAGAAATAAGTTTGCTGAGCGATCAATCGATCTTTTTTTAACAGCATCTGTTAAACGAAAAAAAATCGTGACCCTATTTTTGACCTCAGTTGAACCAAAACCTAAATGTTTCTGCAAAGTTTCCTAAAATTTACTAAAATAATCAAATATTTATTTGAAGAAAAAATTATTTAATAAAAAAAAATTACTATTCTTAAACTTTCTTGTTCATTTACGGAAGTAACAATTAAACAGCGTGTACTCGCTGGCAATGAAAACAATAACAGCATCGGGAACGATCTCATACTCTTTCCTAGAGATCGACATAAGTGCCCGAACTCGATTGATATCAATATAAAACATGTGAATTACAAAATAGAGCTCATATTTGCTTACAGCAACACATAAAGATGGATAGTGTATTTGGATGATTTGCCAGACAAATTTGACCTTGATTCCGCGGCATGAGAGCTGACTCTCGACGTTCATTGTGTGATTTTCATTCACTTTTTACTAGGAGATGCGATATCATCATGCTTCTTCGAGCTAAGTCGTCAGCCATCACTTTGCCATTAACATTATGCACGGAAAATACTCACGGTTTGTCGAATAGTTATTTTGGCAATAATTATTTGACCAAACTGTGGTAATAACTCCTCTACACAATTTTCCTTACTTAAATATTTAATTCTTTAGTAGTAGGTACATATCATAGAGTAAATTGTATTTGATTTTAAAGATTTTATGAGAGTCCGAGGTGGAAGAGAGTAGTTTCCATAACACAGGCTTCGGCTTAGCTTGGAAACCTGCTTGGTCTCCTGCAAACTTTAATATTATAAATAATTTTTAAGCCTTGTTCAAAAATACCTAGTTTGTATGGAGAAAGGAAATAAACATTATTATTATTAATTAGGCCTCACCTATGGCACGCCACTGAGCTCGATCTTCAGCTCTTTGTTTCCAACCGCTGCAAGCCAGCTTGCGTATATCATCGCTCCATCTAGCTGGAGGGCGCCCTACACTACGTTTACCGAGCCGTGGTCTATGTCCAGTAGTGGACGGAGATAGGCTGATGATGATGATGATTATTAATTTATAAGAGAGTAATTTTTTGAAGAAAGAGAATTTCTCTAGGAGGTACAAAAGAGGTCCTTTTGTGACATTAGCGTTGACGATCATAATAACCTCTTTTTACAACCGTGAAGTAAATGTCAAAAGTACATCCAGCCATTCATGACAGTCCGAATAATTTTCATGATTTCTTTGCTAGCGAAATATATTTTATTTTTACAATGTACGCTCATTAATTTCACATCAATGACGGATAGTCCTAATACATACCAAATACGGCGTGTCAATGATTCCACTTATTTAGTAACAACATTTCCTAACTTTGATTACGATAGCTTCAAACGACTGCTAATAGAAAATAATTCAAGAAAGTATAGAAATAAAGATGTATCCCCAAATGGAGACAATTATTGGGATGAGGACAATCAGAATACAATCATAGGCACTGTATGGGTCGGTGAGAAGAAAGAAAATGCAAAAAAGAAAGTTCCGGCAGCGTTGATAAAAAAAAGTAGAGACTACTATTTTCGTAATTTATATCCTACTACGAAGAAACCAAGTACCAATTGTAGCATGCTTCAAGACAAGAACCATCTCTACAGTAGTTTATATAAATCAAATAGTAACTTTAATAGCCCTCTCGCCATTGAACATAATATTAACGTTGTAAGAAAACTTGCTACGCTATTACTTAATGGAGTTCAGAGTCCGAATGCGCCAAAAGAACTTAAGGTCAAGGAAAATATCTTAAGTACGAGGAAAAGAAATAAGAGAATTTCTAAAGCATCTAAAAGATATACAAGAAAGAATACACAAGTAAGGCTATGTATTTAATTAGAGGTAATAAAACTTATTAAGTAACTCTGTTATTTTACCAGTCAACAAAAAAAAATTTTTCACCCTACGTGTTTACCCGTGTGCCAAAAGGGAATTTATGATGTTCTCGAAAAAATGTAGAAATGTTATGTTTATTAAAGGCGTTATTAAATAATTATATATTTATAAAATATTAGTTAATTTCATTACATACAGTTGCTGTTTATTCATAAATACCTATGTCATTTTATTCAACTAGTACTGACTAAGATTGGCAATAATACAGCGTACATCAAACAAATAAGAGGAAATACAAACAGTTATGTTACTGTGCTGTTGATGATTTCTATAATCAAAATCATTGTAATAAAAAAATATTTAATGCTTTGAGATTAATTTATTTTTAAGACTTTCATTTCCTATCAGATTGCTTTGGTTTGTTTATATAATTGTAAACATTAGAAAATATAATTATTATCAACTATGTGGTTGTACAAGTATAGCTTGTAGTACAAACACTAGTTGTCGGACTGAAAACTGATGTAGTGGGACAGGTGTAATTGTACTGTAAATATGTTCCATCTGTCGACAATACGCAATAATAGTATGTTTGGCACGTGGTATCGGAACTATTAGCAAATCGACCAGCAGATGAGCAAGAGAACGTTGTGGTACTCGAATCATCTGTCGTGTTTGTCGTGCAAGTATAGTCGGATTCGCAAAGTGTTGTATTTGGGTCATAGTATGTATCGTCCGGACATGTGTATGTAGTTTCCGTATAATTCCCATCAATGTTTACACATTCTATATAAGTTGTGCAGTTTGTAGAATCGGGATCAGCAACATATCCGTCTTCTGTGCACACAGAAGCTGTAGTAGTTGTCGTAGTGACGTTGCACACGTAGTTAGTGGTGCATTTAGAAGTATCGGGATTAAACAGAGAAGTGGTCGGGCAGACGTAGTCGTAGGAATTGTACGTGGTCGTGGTACTATCGTAGACGCAGAATGTGTAGTTTTGACAGGTCGTATCGTCTGGATTGGCGAAACGACCCGCTCCAGTCTCGGTACAGTTGACAGCTGCAGTGTGGACTTGCCACGCCATAAAGAGCACCTATGGAAAATAAATTGCTTATATGAATAGCCGGTATAGTACACACCATGTAACAAAAAGGTGCATAAATATTGAGGGAAATGCATGTAAAAATATTTAATTGAAGAACATTATAAAATTTAGGGATAAGATGTCACATTAAAAAAAATGTCTTGAAAGGTAGACAAAGCCAGGCGGAGAAGAAAGATTGTGGCGGAAACATTGCTGTTTTTTTTTTTAAACTGGGCAGTACCGTTTCCTTGAGCCTATACTACCCTATATGCAGTTGTTGTTGTATACTATGAACAAATTGCCGCAATCGAATAAGAAACATAGGTTACTTACAAGGAATATCCCGACGGTAATTTTGCTCTCCATGCTGGCTTTTTGAATATGAACTGTAATAATCTGTGTTACTGTAACCTTTTTATACCAGTCAGAATAGAAATATTAATACCTTCAATAATAATTACGACTATAATTGTTATGACATGATGGCTATGATATCTCATCATTTATGGCCACTGATGTAATGATCGTAAAAATATAAAAACCGCATAAAGGCCTGTTCAGATATAAGCAATTTTCGCAACCCTTATAACGGGTAACGAAATATACCGTGTGGTATATCGATGGCTATGTTTGAGTTAAACCAGAAACCCACGCCGTACGAGGTAAGCGGTATCTTCTCGTTTGATTTGGGGATGAACTACATTTGAACATAGAGTATATCCGCATATCCATAGAAATAGTGAATTTCGCCTATATCTGAACAGGTCTTACGATTTCGAATACAATTTACATTAACAATATACAAATACATCTTACACTTGATCTTACCCATGAATTTTCAATCGATTGACTCACTATATCGATATCACTTCGGATACGCTATTCCTCTGAGAAATCTTTCCAAAATTTGTCCTTAATTCAAAAATTTTTTTTTTTTATGCTACTTAGGCCGACAAACAAGCAGACGGTCCACCTGATGGTAAGTGGTCACCGCCGCCTATGGACATTTGCAACACTAGGAGCATCGCCAATGCGTTGTCGACCCTGAGACGTGAAGTTGTTAAGTCTCATGTGCCTGTAATTTCACCGGCCCCATTACCTTTCTAACCGAAACACAGTACCTACCATTTATCTAGCAATTGAAGAATCAAGCCTAAAAGTAGTAAATATAAGGTATAATATGCCTAAACTATATAATAGTTAATTATAAGATGTGAGCGAAAAAACGCTTGACAAGGATCGATTACTTAAACCAAGACTGAAATTAAAGAGATTAAAATTATCCATTTTTATTAGTTCATTTGACTAATATTGTTTGAGAGTAATAATACATTCTTAAACCAACAGAGGCATTATACTTTCCAAACTGAAAGAACTATAGCTATGTTGGAATAATTAAAATTACTATTATACGTTTTCTTATTTTGCCAGTGCTAAAACTTTGCATTTAAAATCGTTCTCGTGATAGCTTAAAATCGATGATTTTGTGGTTCGCAGTAAGTGCCTTCATCACCATTGAAAAAATATTTTTTTTTTTATACCTTATGGCTCATGGTAAGTGGTCACCGTTGCCCATAGACATTTGCAACACTTGGGGCATCGCCAATGCATTGTCAACCCTGAGATGTGAAGTTGTTAAGTATCATATGCCTGTAATTTATATATTATTTCTAATTGGATTGCTCTATAGTCTGTCTTCGTTAACCATTTCAGCAGACTTTAGCAATAAGAACAATTTTTATTTTTAATTCACTCTATCCTCTAAAAGTGAGAGTGACCGAAAAGTACTAGAATTAAAATAATACTAGACCATAGATTGATTAATTAAGTGATATATTTCAACCTCATTTCTATCTAATATGACCTCAATCTAGTTAATTTACATGCGTGGATATTAGTTAAACGAAAGGTGTTTTTGTTTTTGCATTGAGAAAGTAAAATTCAAACGGGATTTATGATCGACTCTTGTTCTTTTGGTTGATTGATATGTTAAATATCTATATTAAGATAACTTTTTTATAGAACTATCTTAGATTATTAAAAAACTGCATAGTTTTGTAAATAAGTATGTACGAACCTATTAAGTTACAAATAATACAATATTCAGCATTTTATTTTATTAATTAATACAAGTGTAGTTTATTTCTATTCGTAACATTTGACAAATTTTGTATACAAATATAAAATCAAAATTATAGTCGTATTTATAAAATATACTTATATTTACCCACATAACATAATATATAATTTGATAAATATATATATTATATTAATATTTTATTAACTAGTTAAAAAATGTGGGACCTTCGAACAAATATATTTCTTTCTCATGACAGATTCCAAATCGCTTTATTAGTTGAGGTGCCGTCGAATCAGTGGTGGTTTTAGAGTTGCAGGTGTAATTTGTGGTACATTGTGAAGAACTAGGTTTGAAGTGGAACGTGGTAAGGCATACATAGTTGTAAAAGAAGTAAGCGATAGTGGTGCTGTAGTAGACACAGAGGGTATATATCGTTTTGGCAGGTAGCGTCCCTAGGACCGGCGAAACGGCCCGCTCTAGTCTCGGTACAACCCCCTTATTCAGCTAATACAAACTTCGTCGGCGAGCCGCTTCACGGAGCCCTCGGAGAGTTTATCTCTCACGTGATTAGTACTATTAGCGTAGTAAGCAACAGAGATAGAGCACAGAGGCCACGACGAAACATCTTTGTGTAAGTGTCATTTTCCTTATAGAATCGAGCCCCTATTCACGAAACTATGGACATCCGCCGCACAATGTTATTAATACCGTCTTAAATTAATAACAAATCTATACATTACTAGATAAGTATTCATGTATTGAAGTATAATAAAGTTAATGACAACAGTTCTAATTGGAGACTTGGTCAGTGGCGAGTCACCGTCTGCAAGAGATAATCATAATTGAGACATTTCATTTGACAGGCGTCGCGTCGTTTCAATCAATAGGAAATCAACCTGTCCAACATGTTCGTTCATATATACTCCATATAGTTTTCCTCTCTCTTGAATAGTTCTTGCACTTAGTGGGTGCTGTATTTGGCTGTATCATTACAATAGTTCAGCTAGAGATAGTTTACATGTCCCTATCATTAACGTTTCTTCAAAGGCCTCTACGTTTTGTTTCTCATCTACTCGTATATCCCCACGCAAGCTATTCGGTCCGGTCTTCAGGCCGCTCTCGGCTTCTGGATTTCTATGCAAAAAGGACATTCTTCAAACACGGGCCTGATGCGAAAATAGGCAGATCTTGTACTATAGAAACCAGATAACTGATAACTATATTTTCTTCTAAATACATGCTTTGATAGATATTCACAGACATTGCACATACAGACAGGCAGTAAAGTGTTCGTCCTCAGTGAGAATCGAACCCACGTTCTTGTCAACAATAATATTTAAATTTTAGTTTAAACAATTCTACTTCGATAAATTTACTGTTATAATAAACGGCCAGTATTTATTTGACGTTGCAAGAGAAACTTGTGGTACATTTCGAGATACCAGGATTGAAGAAAGATTTGCCTGGACAGGTATAGTTGTAGGCTGAATAAGAGTCGGAATATTGATTGTACACGCAGAATGTGTATTTTTTACAGGTCGTATCGTTTAGTTCAGAATAACGGCCAGCTCCATTTTCAGTGCAATTAACTGAAGCGGCACACACATACGCCGCTAGAATTACCTGAAATAAATAATGTAATTTTATTATCGATGAAAAAACGCAGAAGGTTCAATCAACGCGTATTTTTCAAAAATAAAATATTGGGTTGGGGAAAAAGTCTTTTCGCATTATAGTATGTATGAACTTGTAATAAAATCTATTTGGCTATACTATTTGTATCTGGCTGGTTTTAGTATCATTGAAAGTTTAAATTTTAAAGAACATATGTAATTCCAAATTCAAATTAGGAAAATGTGTGATTTGCATTTGTTTTTCGTACCGCTAAGATGAGTGAATCTAATGAAGAAATTCGATTCATTTTAAAATTTTACTACAAAAAAGGTAAAAATGCAACGCAAGCCGCGAAAAAAATTTGCGATATTTATGGACCTAGTGCAGTGTCTGTGAGAGTAGCACAAATTTGGTTTAAGCCTTTTCAATCCGGAAATTTTGATGTCACAGATTTTATTTTTATTTTATTTTATAGGTACAGAAACAGACAACAGATTGTGTATTACTTATAAATCTAGATAATTAACATTATATAAACCTGAAGTCCAATTATAACTGTACACAGCATCTAATAAGCAAAACATAATAATAACAATAATAAACCATTATATTAGTTAAAAGAACAAATTAAAAAAAATAGAAAAAGAAATACACAAAATAATAATAATAATTAGGGTAAGTACATCAAATTAAATATAAAAAATCTATTCTCTACGCAAATAATTCCTAAAAACATTAAGACTATCATTGAAAACATCAACTTGAGAGCACATGTCATTATATTGACTGCACATTCTATAAAGTGGACTATTTAGGGACACATTATTGTTACTTGCAGGTATGTTAAACAGATGTGGAGTACGCACAGATCGAGTTGGTACTTTGAAGTTTAATTTTTCTATTAGAGAGCTATCAAGTGAGCCATTGGCAATCTTATGCAGAGTGCACAGGTCACTCACCCATCTTCTCCTATCCAGACTCATCATCTTGAACTTTTGAAGTCGATCGTCATATTCCGCTATTTTGCGCCTCAAACCGTATTTTGTGCATAGAGCTCTAAGAAACCGCCTTTGTATAGATTCTATACGGTCTTTATGAATATCATAAATGGGATACCATACAGATGAACAATATTCTGTTATGCTTCTTACAAGAGAGTAGTATAATGTTATCAAAGATCTTGGTTGCCTAAAAGGTTTTGAATTACGAAGCACAAAAGATAGCATACGGTTAGCCCTACTGCACATTTGATCGTAATGAGGTCTAAAGGACATAGCGGAATCAAACATCACTCCCAAGTCGCGAACCACACTGACTCTATCTATAATAATGCCTCCGATATTATAGTCAAACCTAAGTGAACCTCTGCATTTAGTAAATGTGATGACCTGACACTTTTTTATGTTTAGTGACATAGAATTCTCCTCACACCAATCCACAATGGTATTTAAATCGCATTGTAGAGCGTCACAGTCACGATGATCGGAAACACGTCTAAAAATTTTGATGTCATCCGCGTAAGCCAAGCACTCGCTATTAATTTTACCTAAGAGATCATTGACAAAGATCAAAAACAAAAGAGGTCCTAAATTTGACCCCTGAGGCACTCCCGATGTGGCTAAAAAAGGAACCGAGTTATATCCACTTAGCGCAACTAGTTGTGTGCGATTTAGTAAGTACGATGATGCACATCGCTCTGGTCGCCCCATTACGGATAAAATTAATGCCATTTTTGAAAAAGTGGAGCAAGATCGGCATATCAGTAGTTACGACGTAGCTGAAGAACTGGGAATTGACCACAAAACAGTTTTGGCGCATTTGAAAAAAACTGGGTACAAAAAAAAGCTAGATATTTGGGTACCTCACGAGCTCACTGAAAGAAACCTAATGAACCGTGTACTCATTTGTGATTCTTTATTACGACGTCATGAAACCGAACCATTTTTGAAGAAGCTGATAACTGGTATGAAAAGTGGATCACGTACGACAACAACGTGCGAAAAACGTCGTGGTCAAAGGCCGGTCAGGCTTCACAGACTGTGGCGAAACCCGGGTTAACTCGCAACAAGGTGATGCTGTGTGTATGATGGGATTGGAAGGGCATTATTCATTATGAGCTGTTACCACCAGGCAGGACCATCGATTCTGAACTCTACTGCGAACAACTGATGAGATTAAAGCAAGAAGTTGAGAGAAAGCGGCCGGAATTAATCAACAGAAGGGGTGTGGTTTTTCATCATGATGACGCTAGACCTCACACATCTTTAGCCACTCAGCAAAAATTAAGAGAGTTTGGCTGGGAGGTATTAATGCATCCGCCGTATAGTCCTGACCTTCAGATTTCCACCTGTTTCGGTCTCTTCAGATTTCTTTAGGCAGTGTCAGGTTAATATCACGAGAGGACTGTCAAAACCACTTGTCGCAGTATTTTGATCAGAAGTCCCAAAATTTCTGTAGCAATGGGATCATGTCGCTACCTACAAGATGGCAAAAAGTTATCAAACGAAATGGTACCTACATACTTTAGTTAAATATAAATAAACTATATTAAAAATGTTTTGAATTTTCTTAAAAAATGCGAAGGAACTTTTTCCCCAACCTATTATATATTTCGATAGTATTTTTTTTTATTAAATTGTTTTTGTAGAGTTGAAAAGACTTATTTTAAACGATTGTAAATCTTCGAACTCTTTGTCGATCGCGTATGAATTAAAATCAGGAACAATGGTTTTTTTTCTATAAATTTGAATGAGAAAGGTTAGTTGATTCATTTAATTATATTTTATTCATACAAAAGAGTAAATTACTTACGGAAAATATTCCAGCCAGCACTATTGTTAACCTCATCTTGATTTATCTTGTAGTATGAGTTGAACTGATAACCTACCTACTTATACTTTATTTTAATCTGACAATAGGATTATAATATATATCTTATACTATCATTATTCTCTCAAAGTAAATAGGTACTTACACATATTTACATATTTCCTAGAGGACTTAGCGACTAGAGCACCCATCCTATAATAAAATTACCGAATAATAACTAAATACAATAAAAAATAACAAAACATATCAATGATCCATATAATTTATTATCAATCGAAATATCTTTCAGTGGCTTACTATTTCTCTATCTGCTAACTATTATAGATACATAGAGCTTGGGTGATATAAATATCAATCTCATATATTAAATTGTATACAATGCAACGTTTTTTTTTTTAAATTAAACATAAAAACCAACACTTGTTTGTTTTTGCATCATACCAATCACATAGCCTAGGTCAATTAAGGCAAGCTAATACAAACATCGTCAGCGAGCCACCGCTCGGAGGCCTCGGAGAGCATACCTCTCACGTGATTGCGTAGTTAGCGAAAGAGACAGCAAAGAGGCCACGACGAAACATCCTCTAGCTAGTGTAATTTTCCATACAGAATCGAGCCCCTGGTTTGTTATTTATTTTTCATGATCCATTATGACTGCCGAGTCGATCAATTTATCCTAATCGCAAAATCAATGTTATGTTGTAGTACAAGTATAGCTGGTAGTACACAACTTAGCAGTGGGACTAAATACTGACGTCGTGGGACAAGTATACCCGTATTCCAAATAGGTTCCATTTGTTGCTAACACACAAAGGTAATACGTTTTACATGAAGTATCCGTAATGTTGGCATATCTACCGGCAGAAACGCATAATGTTGTTGAAATTGTAGTGGTAGTATTTGTGGTTGATGTAGAGTTACAGGTGTAGTTTGTGGTACACAGCGAAGAACTGGGGTTGAAGAGGGACGTGGTTGGGCAAACATAGTTGTAAGATAGGTAAGCGGCGGTGGTGCTGTTGTAGACGCAGAGGGTGTAATTTTGGCAGGTTGTGTCGCTGGGATCGGCGAAACGGCCCGCCCCCGTCGTGTTGCAATTTACGGCACCATGGACTTGCCAAGCCGCACAAAGCACCTAAAAGAGAAAAACGATATTTAAAAATTTAAAAAAATTGAAACCATACATTTTTGAGGATTACTTACAAAAAATATACCGAAGACTATCTTGTTCTCCATGTTTGGTCGGTACTACATAAACTTCTCCAAATTTATTCCGTTTTATACTAATACAAAGAACTTTCCCATAATAAACAGATTAATGTGATGACTGACTATGTGACAAGGTTCAAGTCATTGTCATAAAGTCAACTCACAATTTGATTTAGTGAAATTTCCGTAAAGCCTCATGTCCATTACACTAGCTCTATATTTTTTTATATCTAGTGCTAGTCCGTGAACAACAAAAAAGCACAAACTACTAATTTATTGTCGATTTTTCAGACAAATAGAATGTATAGTCTTCACCCCAACTCACTCACTATAACGAGGTATTACCCACTCTCCCCCAGGCAACTCTTTTCAAATCTAGAAAACTGCTTTGATCTACCTTACCTTATTAACCTAATCGGGTAACATTTTCTGAAAGTTGACATATTTTTTATACTATTGGAAAAACGTGGCATATTGTGTCTTGTGAAAACAAACCTTATCCACACTTTTACAGAGCTCATAAACCTTTTAGAAGTGAGACATAATAATGATCCATTTTTATTATGGGTTTTTTGGGTAAGTGTACCAACAGACGTCATATGTTTTATAATGACCAAAGAAAGATAGTCTACATTGGGTCAGTCGGTTCTGAATTTATTGTTATGTCACCTGTTGCACTGTTAAAAATTAATTTAAAAACATTTCTGTCGGTTCTTCATTCAGATAATTTTAACAATTAAGGCCATTAAGGTTAGAACTACTGGAGTAACCAACGGTTCGAAAGTCAGCCTTTACTTGAGAAAAACCAGTTCGAACCTCAACAAGGTATTTTTTTTTATAACAAAAATATACGTAAGTAATATAATTTTATTATTTCCCACAATTATTATATTTTATATATAAGTATTAAAGAAATTTCACTAACAAACAAGGTATGTCACATTTTCCTTTATTTCTCATAGTTGTAATAAGTAGATCATTACTGGCATTCCAATTTTCTAAACTTCCACTCCAGTATGTGGAAGAAGAGGATAAAGTTTTAACTCATAATTAAAACTTAAACTTTTTACGGAAAAGAATTGGATATACCTACTCAACATATGAACCTAAGGACGGCTGATACTGAAAGGCATTTTCAATATTAAACGGGGAGTTTGCATTTGAACCAATGAGAAAAGGTTACCCTAATAAATTGACTTGAAACTATGCACAAACTTGTAAAATATGCAGAGTTTACTAAGGTAGGTGAAATAGGGAAATGAAATAAAATGTATTTATTCAAATAGACCTTTCACAGGCACTTATGAATGGCCAGACTCTAACGCTGGAAAAAAATCAGAATCCACGAGCTACGCCGCTAGCGGAAAGCGAGCAATCATATTACGTTTCCCACTGCAAACACTAAAGTACGATGATAGAGCAATCTTGGCATGGTTATTTACTACAATAACTCTATTTCTTTTGTGGTTAACGTGTGAATATGATATTGAATAAAAGTGCCCTATGTAGGTGGAAGCGCGTTTAGTAAATAATAGATTTGATTACGAAATACAATGCCATCTTGTAAATCGAAATTCTCCAGCAAGACTCAATCACATCCATAATTAATTTGAATTTTATTTGCTCTTATGTACCGAAATTGTCGGGTATGACGAGTATTGCCTCGTCATAACGATATTGTATCTGACAACGAGATCACCCTCTGCCAGATTGCACCAACGTAATTCGTTCTCCGATTACAAAAGCCCGTCAACATCGATATCGATAACTAATCGTAACTAGTCTAGACCCATAAAAGCGGCTGGACCAGTCTTCACATTTCTCGCCCCATCTATGCACTGAGCTGTTCAAGCCCACATAGAGCGCCATCAGCGTAGTTGCTTAACTAACTTGAAGCCGGAGATCGGCTTACGGGCTTAGTCGTGCAAAGTAACCGAAATTTGTATTAATCTTGGTAGATAAAAATCGAAGAAACCATTCCTTCGAATAATATTTTTCTCATAATAATAATACTTCTTATAATTCGCATCACTCGTACTGACTGCTGATGAGACCTTCAGTATTCATACCTACATAATAACATTGCATTGTTTTTGACTGTTTTTACCTTTTTTTATCTTGTTACAGGTACATAAACAAAGCCATCGGCTTTAACTAGTTTGCGATATCACATCTACAATTACAGTTCCGAGGAATCTAGGCAGAGCTAGAGTTGTGAGTCGACAAACAAAATTATCTTTTTTATCTTAGGCAAACATAGTGACGTGCATGAGAATTTATTTCCTCATCGACCTTAAAAACGTTCGGTGATCATAATAAGTGATCCTGGTAACAAGGGGTGGTATAGAATAGTATGATAATTTTTATAGCGCTCAATTCAAATAATAGTAACACTTTCCAAAATCCGAGTGTTGTGAGTTTGTGAGTTGATTACCAAAAAAAACACAGACATTTAGTCAAACACAATTATTACATATTATACAGATTGATGATAATCTGAACTTTTTAACAACTTTGGCTCACGCTTTGTCGACTCAAAAATGCCTAAGAGGTTAACCAGATTTCATTTATTTTTGCTTGTTTTTGTTGGGAACATCCTCATGGATATTCAACTGGCAGCGGAAGGGGGAATGGCTGGTTTATGCTGGACTTGGACGGGTGGTCGCCATCTGTAGTCGCCATCGTCAGCTGTAGAGGTATACTGAACCTAGTGGCCGCTGTAGTATACCTCGTGTAGTTTCATTAAATAAATAACTTGGGACATTCTGTACACGGCCATATGATCTGAAACTAAGCAAAACTTGTACTATGGAAAGCATTTCTTTTTCAAATACATACCTACATAATTATCCAAACACAGAACAAACAGACATGTGCACACAAATGTTTGTTCTGGGTGGGAATCGAACCCGCGACCTGCGACGTAGTCTGGGTCTCTAACCACCAAGCCAACTGGCCCGTCTTTTTTTATATTCATAACCTTTTGAGTGGATGCGAGTGATATTGTTTGCCATTTAATAAGAAACAAGTAAAACTACAAAATATTTGTAATAAATTTTATAGAATACCATAATTATAATATGTTCTCATCACTAGTCAATGAATCATTATGGAGAGAATTGTTTAGTTTCCGCTACTATCTCAACTGAGATGGGTAATATGAGAGTATTAAATACATATAATTAGGTGAAAAATACATGAAATCATCATAAAACAAGAAGTCACTTATAACACGGATATTTAATGTCTCGCTATATATCTTTAAACTATACTATTGTGTACGTACGTACGATAGGAAGTACTTGCAATTGTACCTAATATAAGTGAAGAATTGAAAAATGATACAGCTCTATATTTTAGTTGCGATATTTGTAAGTATTTTAGTAGATATTATAAGATTTTAAAATTGTTTACTCCATTCTTAAATTCTCTGTCACCCTATCTGTGATGGTCTTGAAATGTATTGTTTACACGCATTTGCTTTTACGTCTCAAAAGCAATTACGTAATTTATATCGCTATTTAGTTACGATACTTATTTTCCAATATAATGTAATTCTTTCCATCACATGCTTTTGTGGTTACCTAAATCCTGAACTGTATTAATAGTAAACGTCTATCAGATGAAGGTTAAAATACTCATGATCAGATACTCAGAGATCATATAAATATTATAAATACTAGCTGTCCCCGAGGGACGTAAAATTTTAGCGGTACAAAAAGTATCCTATGTTACTTCTAATACGTCCAAGAATATGTGTACAAAGTTTCATGATGATCGGTTAAGTAGTTTTCGCGTGAAATCGTAACAAACAAACTTACATTCACATTTATAATATTAGTAGGGATTTAAAGTAGGTGATTAGCTTCATGTAGCAGTAAATAAACAGCATATATAAAACTTTTTATTACTGCAAATAAGTATAAGTCAACAACAAACAGAATATGCACGTGCATTTATTAACATCCTCTACGATATAAATGGTGCCTGTATGATAAAAGTCATGACTTTATTACAGAGTTTATCCAATGGGGTAAGCGAGACGGCAGAATGCAGTACTCGGGGTAGGTTCCCCAATGATGAAGTTGAAGACTGCCGGGGGTACACTATGTGCCTGCTCGGAGGCACCACATTCATCCAATACAAACTCGCGTGCCCTTCCGGCTTTGTCTACAGCCATTTAGAGCAACAATGCACTAATGCTACAGACTACCAATGCTTACCAAATTACAACTGCACCAAAACAGGTCAATTCCTATACCCTTCTAGAGAGAAGTGCAACACTTTTGTCACTTGTATAAATGGCACAAGCAATATTGTAACTGCCAGATTGATCGAGTGCCCCAATAAAATGGTCTTCAATCATAATGAAAGTGTATGTGTCAATGAAACTGATTATAAGTGCGATCTTCATATGATTGGATTTTCAAGTGTCGAGAATTCGGATGGCAATTTGATAAATTTCTTTGGTAACTTCAGTATCAATGGCGCTGTTATGTTGCACACTTGTTACTCATTGATATTTTATTTTATTACTTTAGTTTTCATATCAATTAATTAGTTGTGAAGAAATTTATTGATTTATTATTTGCTACCAACACATTCTGTTAATCTAGTACCTACGATAACATCTAGCTGCTGGACTAGATACAGATGCTGCAATTTCGTAAGGATAGTTTAATATTTAGTTATTATATCCATAATTTTGAAGGTAGGTACCATTTATGTATTTACCTACTTAACCTAATAGGGGGTAGGTATGACACGTGTCTTCAGTTTGTAGTAAATTGGATTCCCAACGCTCACTCTTGGGAATATGGCATGCAAATAAAGCGTGATTTTATTTTGCTTTAATTTTTTTATAAAATTGTAATTGAGAGAATTTCGTATTTCTTATGTGTATTTTATTATATTTATTGATTAATTTCGTAATTTAAAAATAAAGTTTCTACAAAAATATTGTTCCTTTTATTTAACAAAAGCTGTAATTGAGTATGGAGTGTAGAAGTAAAGGACCATCTTGTATGGGGGATTAGTCGAAAAAGTGTCCCCTTGTAAACAGCAAATTAGGAATTCGGATTCGAATTCTCACCGAAATAGCGCTGGTGTAGCAAGTGGAAATTGTGGGTTGGTTTTCGGTAATTCTTTCAAACTATTATCTATTTCCTATTTACAATTCATTGGGGTACTTAAAATCACTGTATAATTTTATTCCATACTCATGTTTGTCTATATATTATAATAATTATAAAAATGCGCTGTAACAAAACGGAAATGATTCTTTCCTTTTTTATTAATGTCCTACTCTAATAATTTGTGGCGTTCTATTTAAAATAAAATTCTTCCATTTGCTACAGCAGCGTGTTCTCTTTCAATGGACACTTTTTAGTACACTGAGATGGTCCTCCTTTACTTCTACACTCCATATAATTGAGATAACATTCACATTATCTGCAGCGCCATCTACTGTATTAATGTAAAAACTTATTTAGAAATCACACTACATATCGGCAACTTTTCATTTCATTCGGATTCGGATTAAATTTATCCGATAAATGGTACACATATGAGACAAAAAAGGATACTTATATTATTATAGACAGAAACAGCACATTGCTACTATGCGAAGGGCAGTTAAGCTAGAGCCTAGAACCTAAGCCAATAGAAATAAGTACGTGTTATGAAAGAAAACAACCTTACATTAGTATTCTTATTTTCCAATTATATTACAAAAAACATAACTTGATGGCATTCGATGCAAATATTTTTTTAATTTTACTGTACATTGCCAATAATAGACAGCCGTATTCTCTTGCCTTGGCAGCACTCATCCTGACATGACACTGACAGCTCTTCTGTCTGACACTGACTGAGTTCAATCAATCCAAATAAATATTTGAGGTTATACATACAGAAAAACAATATAAATTATTTATTTAATTATAAATAAAAAATCAAACACAGGCTCTATTACCTCTCGTCTAATATTGTTACGTACTAAATGTATTCAAATATAGTTGTTACGAGGTATGTTAGCTAATAAGATTCTAACCTAAATAATCGGTATCATAATAAATGATATCGTCGTTTTGTGTTTATTTGATGATTTTATTGATATCTTTGCATCTACAGACAATGGCAAAGATTAGCGTGCGTGTGTCGCAAGCTAACTAGTGTCGAAGGACAGAAACTTCCGCAAAGCAGTAAATCCAGCGATGGGATCGCTCCGCCGCCGCGCGTTCCGAGAGGCCCCACTGATATACTTCAAGCATTAGCAGCGACTGTTGGACCTGATCCGACGGCCGCACATTATAAGTAAGAAAACTTCGTATTCCATAATGTAGTAATATTTCAGCTATATAACATACACACAATTAATCTGGTCAAAGGGGCTACCCTTTACTGATACATTATGATTTTCATAAATATTTTTTGAATACAGCCTACTATGTAATGCGAATTACAGGAGTAGTCTCAAAATACAATGAACTTATGCTACTTAATAAATATTTAAGGTACCATGATGATCCCTTCCTGATTCCCCTTTCAAACTTTCGCAAGCGATCCTACGCATTATCTGCGGAGGCAGGTCGCAAAGCTGCAGCATGGATCAGAGATGAGCATGCAGACCTGTTCACAACTAGAATTTGGGATCCGCCAGGCAGGAAAAAGACACCATACATAAATGCTGACCCTCAAATAGATGCAATTAAGCCCAAGCCTTTTTATAATGATGAGAGTAAGGTAAAAACAAAGAATATTATCTTATACATATAAAAAGATCTATTAGTGGAAACATTCATTACTTTTTTGTTACTTGATCTGTGAAAATTATGTGTATATTTCTTATTTAAAAGCCTGACTATTCTACTACAAATAAAAGTATTCTTGTCCATGATGGGCTGTCCAGTTGGCTTGGTGCTTAGCAGCCCTGACTGCCAAGTTACAGGTTGCGGGTTTGATTCCCACCCTGGTCAAACATTTGTGTGCATGAACATATCTGTTTGTTCTGTGTCTGTGTGTAAATATCTATATAAGTATGTATAGTATATGTAGTACATCCATTATGTGGTTTCCATAGTAAAAGCTCTGCTTAGTTTGGGATCAGATGGCCGTGTGTAAAGCATGTCCCAAAATATTTATTATTATTGTATAAGTATATCATTTACTAGGAATGTCATTATTTACTATAATTTCTAGGTAACAGAGGAAGATTTTAAGTACACAATAGAAAATGCCCTAATAGATGATTCTGTAAAAGTATTCCAACTCCTTGGTGGTACAGAGGGAGTGAATGAGGACCTGAAGTTGCAGTTCCTTCAGCTCCTTTGTTTCTATAATGAGAAAGAACCTGACTCAATGGAGTGGATGGAAGAAAGGTGGTTTGCTGCTAACACAAGGGAAAGACAAGCTGCTACATGGAGGTTAGACTTTTAAATATAGAAAAAATATAAATCACTGCTGTACTTTTGATGCTAACAATGTTTTCAATAAGACAAGCTGTGCTTAGTTCAGGATCAATTCAAATTTATCTAAACCTCCTGTGTTTATAAAAATGAATTGACCAAAGGATAAATTGCTAAATCCACATGTACATAATTTTTATTTATAGGCTAGGTGGTCTTGCTGATAAAATCTTCACGTCACTAGAACCTAAATCTCCTGAAGCCTATTGTGCTATTATCCAGGGAATGGCAAAATATTATCAGGTATGTATATTTATCAATAGGTCAGTGGTTGTGGCTCTTAGAGACCCTAACAACCAGGTTGTGGATTTGATTCACACCTAGGACAAATATTTATGATATTTAAAATTCTCTGATTTATTTAACAGTAATAGGTTGAGGGGTAACAACCCTACTCAACACCCACTCTTTTTCATTATTTCCTGCTCTTTAGAAACAGGCTCCTTACTATAGCACCTACCACTGCTCACCACAGGGAGTCACATGCAAATGTGACATCAGAAAATTTCTGATTGAGAGTGTTTCTGTGAAAGAACCCAACACTGTGCCCTATATTAGTGTGGTTCCAAAGTTTGATTTAGCACCTACTGCAGTGGCATTTATAGTAATGCTTACACACATTTTCTTACAGGCAGAGCGTGCACACATGCTTTCTCAAGAAGCAAAAGAAAAAGGTATTACTCTCTCTACAGGTGTTTTCAATTCTCTGTTGGCCTGTGTGGGATTCCTAAGAGAGGGTACTGCTCTGCGGATTGAAGCACTGAAGTCATTATTGGCAGAAATGAATGAACAGGTTAGTTAATATTAATTATATGCCCAATATCTGTGTCCATACGGATGGATGCAGAAAAACCTCATATGAATATATGCCATGTAATAATAATAATAAGTTTATTTTCTCCCAAAACACACAAATTAAAATGATGGATACAATATAGCCAAATAATGATTCTGTATCTGTGTGTCATGAGAAGAAAAAAGGCTACGACTCAGCCTAATGTTGAGGTTTCACCCACAACGCTGATATTCTGTCGTCGCCTATGAATATGCGTCACGATAAAAGAAAATGTACATTCATTCCTCGGTACCTATAGAAATATTATAATATTAATCATAAAAATATATAAATAGTGCTATAGCATGGGAGCCCAGTTAATATTAATATATTTATAACAATAAATCCTTAACGTACTCCTTACGTATAGTTTAAATGAGTAGGTGCATAGTAACCGTATTATAAAATAAATATGGTAAATTAAATATAACATTATAATAAAATTCAATTTCATTAAATATATTAGCTGTATAAAATTTATAAACAAATATTGCTACATAATAATCCAGAAAAAAAGTTACGATTGATTGTCAAGAAGATATAGTTTCAACTTAGTTTTAAAATTGTGCTTAGTTTGAAGACCACGAACTGGCGGAGGCAGGTGGTTCCAACATTTAGTAGCATTGTATCTAAAATGTAGGCCATTCAGGCAGACGGCCCATCAGATGGGACATTTGAAATACCAGTATTCCAACTAGTGAAGAAATGGGCATGGTGGTACTACTTGCCCGGACGAACTGCACTAAAAGCTCTACTATTACCTATAATCTCAATTTCTCACAAAGAATCTTGTTTCTAGGGTATATCTCCAAATGAAGAGACATTAACATCCTGTCTCAGGTCAATATCAGCGTGGGGCGGCGGCAAAATACTGCAAGATCTAGCCTTACAAGTGATGGCTGAGTTCAAACAGTTGGACATACATCCTGGATTATCAGCATATTACTATTTATTATGTCTGTATTGTAAGGACAGTGAGTAAAATTTTGTAATATATGTAATTATATCAGTAATCTGGTTCCCATTTTACAAGCGCTGCTTAATTGGGGATCAGATGGCCGTGTGTAAACCGTTAATTAAAAGCGTTATTTGTTACCGCTGTGGGTAGCCAATATCTGAATTCTGCAACGCGAAAGAGAGGCAGGAAATTGTAAATATCTGTTGAATTATCATAATAAATTAATTGAAATGAATTTTTCCAGGAGGACCTCGTATTGATATTCTAACTACAATACTAAATGATTTAGAAACAAGAGAAAAGCTAGATGCCAAACAAGCAACTGACACTAATTTCTTCATCACGGCTATGGGTGTATGCAGCGATCACCTACAAGTAAGAATTTAGAATAGTAATTTATAAGTAAATATTAATTATATTCATAAACCATCTCGCTTGCCTTACAGGATGTAAACATGGCTGAAAGATTACATACTCTACTTATGAAAGGAGATAATTACAAATTAGTTGGTGACGCGTACAAAGAAAGTATTTATTACAGACATTTTGTTACTGTTGCATGCAGGTATATATCCCACACTTTTTTCTATTTTTTTGTCACTTGGTGATCAGTTAAATAAACCCTTATTTTTTAATTGTTACAGACATGCACCATTTGAAAGAACAACGCAGTTATTGGACACATTAGTTCCAAATATTTATGTGCCAGAACCCTCTGTAATGGAAGAGGTTTGTTAAATTCTAAACTATCCTTATTATATCTATATTTGTTTGGCGATAGTTGCGAATTCGATTCCTACAATGACCTTAAGCTTTTCGGTGAAGAAATGCTTGAATATACCGTAGCATGTGGTTAGGGTATTTTATACCAGCTCACTGTACACCGTTCTCAAGTTTAACAAAACTCTTTCAAATTTGGAAACCAGATAACTATTATAGGTACAAGTAGGTATACTCGTATGTAGGTGTTTTTTTTCTTCTAAATACACACATAGACAGATATTTTGATCCAGACACAACAAACAGAGTAGTAGAGCTCTTAGTGCAGAGTTCGTCGAAGTTCGGGAAGTACTACCACCTTACCCATTTCCGCCGTGAAGCAGTAGTGCAATTGTATTACTGTGTTTCGGTTCGAAAGGTAAGGGGGCCGGTGAAATTACAGGCACATGAGGCTTAACAACTTCACGTCTCAGGGTCGACAAAGCATTGGCGATGCCCCTAGTGTTGCAAATGTCCATAGGCGGCGGTGACCACTTACCATCAGGTGGACCGTCCGCTTGTTTGTCGGCACAAGTGGTATAAAAAAAATTTAAAAATACAGCCACGTTTAAGCACATACATTTTAATATCTGGGTGGGAATCGAACCATACTAACCACGCTAACTAGCATCATCAATCATACACTGACGTCTGGTTTCAGAGGCTTTCGAATTCCAATTGATGAATCCTTTTTGTTATACATAACTGGGGTCCTTAATAATGAAGTACTATATGCACTATGTAGATAATAAGGACACTAGAAGTGGCCGGCGCGGGCGACCGGCTCGCCCAGGCGTGGTCGCAGCTCGTGGTGTTCGGACACGGCAAGCGCACCCGGCTCGTAGAGCGACTGCTGAATGCCATCACCAGCTGCTATCCGTATCAAGGTACAGTTTGTTAAACCTCAAACAATTACAATATCCAACAATCGTAAAGATGGAACAAACGTAAGCTAATCTATACAAAAACTTTTTATTAAAATAGTCAGTGATGTCGTTTGGACCATATTGGATTTTAATACGTTTTATTTGACAAACCCGGGTAAAAACTCAAACCAAAGTGAGCTAACATGAGCCTAAAATATTGTTGCAGTATTTCTGTACCCGCTCTGTCATTGCCATAATTATCTATTACAGATGACGAAGTAAAAGCTAAAATGCGTGCCGCAGCGGCAGATATGCTGAAGTATGGTCAGTTGACAGAGGAGCAAGACGCAAATAAAGACCTCAGATCTCCTGTACAAATGTGAGTAAATTTTTGTTCTTTACTTTCGATCATTCTATGTTTTCGTTGGAATCCCTACTTCCCTACTAATCTATACTAATATTATAAAGAGGAAAGATCTGTATGTAAGTATGTTTGTTACTCTTTCACGCAAAAACTACTAAACGGATATGCATGAAACTTGGCACATAGATAGAGCATATCCTGGAATAACATATAGGCTACTTTTATCGCGAAATGATATACGGGGAAATGTGATATCCCTCGGGAATGCGGGTAAATCCGCGGGGGACAGCTAGTATAATATTATAAATGTGAATGTAAGTTTGTTTGTTACGCTTTAACGCGAAAGGTACTTGACCGATCATCATTAAACTTTGTACACATATTCTTGGAGGTATTAGAAGTAACATAGGATACTTTTTACTCCGGGAAATAATATTTCTTTTTACGAAAAATAAATAAATTGTTTGTTAAAGCATCTCAAAATCTAGCTACTTCATGCCATCTAGGTGTAATTTTTTGTGGTTAGATGTTGATTGAATATAAATAAATATGACATTCAAATCTCAGGAACGCGGGTGAAATCGCGGGGAACAGCTTGTATTAAATAAATGTACTTATATGCTTATAATTTGCAATATAATATACTTACATTAAGTATTAATTGTGTATCTTAACATATTTCAGGGTTATAGTAGTTAAAATAAATGCCTTCTGATTTAGTTTGACCATTAGTAGACTAAAACAACTTTTCTAGGAGCTTAAAGGTTTATAAAAGTCCTCCGCGCCACAGACGAGAAGCAAGGATTGTCTTAGAAAAAATTACGATTTTTTTATTTTCTATATATTCTATTATTATATTATTACTTATATTCTGTATTCCTATCTTTTCCGTTTTTACGTAATACTGTGGACGAAGTAGTAAATATGCTAAACAAAACATTTAATACAGTTAATAATTTACATGAGGACAATTCAAAATGTGATCTAGTTGTCCGAGTACTTTTCGCCATAAAATTTACCTATATATGACTGGTCCTAACTGTGAATTCTCAAACAGGTTATCAGCCACGGCGCTATGCAACATAATCGAGCTGTGTTCGGACGTGGAAGACAAAGCCGACCCAGGATGGGACACCGTGTCCGCAGCACTCCAAAGGTTACACCAAGAGCAGGCCACAGGCTTGCCTAACAAACCTGAAGTACTCTCCACGGTAGCACAAAAAGCTGCTGCAGCTGGAAAACATGGAATTGCAGCTGTAAGTGAAATAAAAATACCGAGAATTCCGAGTTGAAAGGGACAGATTGACGTAATTGCTTCACAATGATTATTTTGGCAACATAAGATATAATCATAGGGCATAAAAGAAAATAATAATATCCAAATGCATCTGAAGTTAGGCCGTCAATAAATAACGTGCATCTACAGAAACTTTTTTTTAAAAGTAGGATACTTTTTAATACTCATAAACACACTGGTGCGTCAACTCATTCAATTCCTACTTAACTCGAAACAGACAGCAGTAACATACCTGGCGGAGTGTGGATTCGAGGAGGCGATGACCGCGAGCGTGCAAGTCCTGGGCACGATACTGAACCGGCCCGAGGCTGAGGTGGAAGACTTACTTCAGCAACAACACTCCACCCTCGTCGGCGCTTTGCAACCGGCCGCTGTTGCAGTAGCTGAAGCATATCACTTGTAAGTTGTCTCTTTTTTTATTGTTGATTTGCCCAAAGATGTCCACTACTCTATCATAGCTTCCAACAACAAATTATCTCGGGTTTATATTAACTTATATCCGTCCCCATTGGTTATGAACGCCTCGAGCTGTGGCTTCCCTGTTGCCACTTTAACTTATTATAAAATTTATATTTGAGCTCGCGGTCTAGATTTTATAGATCTAGATTTTTTTTACAAGTAAACTAAAAATCCATTATTCTAGCTCAGATTTGTTAGCATAGATTTTTCAGAGTCCATTATTACATATTGTATAACTAAAGCTGTTCCTAGCTCTGTAAACTAACTAGAAAGTTAGTTCCGTAGTACTTCTGGTAAAGGAAACTATTTGGCACAAAATCTTTATTAATTAGAATCGACTTGTATAGTTTTCTTTTCTTTATATGAAACCTGATTGAACAAACATTTGTTAAAGGGCCAAAACTGGAACACCCATCACACAAGAAGTTGACCGATCGTCAACAAGCTCTGATAGTGACAGTGAATCATCATCAGACGACGAGAAATGAGGTTATGTAAATTAATAGAAACACTAGTTTGTAATAAAATAAAATCATTTAAGGCTTATAAAAATATTTTCTTTAATTTTATTATATACGGTAATAAAACATCCGATTCAAAGACCTTTAATAAATAGTTTATAATATATAGTATATATGTGGTTCTAATGACATAATGGCTGTCCCCCGCGGTTAAACCTGTATTCCCGACAGAGCCAATATGTAGTCGATATATTCTTCATAGTAAATGTCTAAGCATAGAATAGCGTCCATCATCCCGCCTTGTAACTTTCCTCAAGAATTGGGCTATCAAATGCAAAACAATTTTTCATATTTCGTATTAATTAGTAATTATCAAGTGATGCGTGCACGTACCAAACGAACCACCTTACTATCTGATGGTAAGTGGTCACCGCCGCCTACGAACATTTGCAACACCAGGGGCAACGCCATTGAGTGGTCGACCGTGAGCCATGAACTTGCTAGTCATGCAAGTACACTACTGTTTCACGCCGGTAATGGGTATGGAAGTAATACTCACCGAACGAATTCCGCACTAAGAGCTTTACTACTAGTAAAATGTTGGGATTGCTTCAGATAGAATATATTTATTTATTTGTAGCAATTAAATGAGATATTCATTTATGGAAGCTCCCAAAATTGTCCTATTATGCATTCTGTTTACGCCCTCACGCAAGTCGTTAACAACTTGTAATGTTTCATGGGCAGGTAGAGTTTGTATTCAGACCAACGCCACATTTTTCGTTTGCTTATCAGTAAAAATTATACATCGTTATGATCTCTCTTTAAATAACGGCTAAACTGACCTCAAATAATGATAAATCTTTGTTTTCATAGAAAGAATTCAATGTACCTATGAGTCGCGTACCGTTAAACCTCTGAACTTACAAATGTGTGACAAATTGTGTCAGTTTGGACTCGTTTCTTCATATTGTGCCTGTGAGGTGTTAATTGTCCTCAAACTATGGTCGAAAGAAAGCAAGTGACCGACCATTAGTCGTGAGCCGCTCGTCTTGGAAGCAACCTTGACTTTGTGTCTAAAAAATGCCTATTTATAAAGCATTTATTTGTATTGTGATTATTGTGGTAAGTACCGAATCTATTATATTTTTTTTAGTAAAGCGCACTTAGGTACACTATAGGTAAGTTTATTTTCATCGAAATACGTTATTCAAAACCATTTATTCAGTTTAGGCCCTCGGAAGGCACTTATGAAGGTCAAATTTAAAGTTACTGAAGCTACAATCTCTTATCTCTTTTGAGTGCATATAAGTAGTTAAATGTTTTCAGAGGTAGGACTTATAGGTGTTAAATTGTGTCACAATGATAATATGAGTAAGAGATTACGAACATTATTATAATTTGTATGTGAGAAAATTCTATTAATAATTTTAAATCATGACATACCTAGGTGTAAAGTTATTAATTCCTTTTTTTGCGAAATAAATATTCCATGACATCAAAATTAGTTTTATTGTAACGCTTAGAAAACCTTTCGCTATTCTCACTGACCTGCGGTGTGAAAATGGCCTAATCTTAGCAAATAATTTTTCAGTTGTGCCACTTTCACTATCATGGAGTTTATCACTTTAGTTTTTTAAACAAACAATAACTATTTTTTAGAATCCTGTTTACTAGGCGGAAAATAAAAGTTCTAGTCATCATACTAATAATAATTGGTTATCTACGTTTTTTTTGGTCCAGTAGACCAATACACAGTCAGGCCCACCTGATGGTATGCGGTTACCGCCGCCTATAGACACTTGCGACACCAGGGGCATCGCCAATTCGTTATCGACTCTGAGACGAAGTTGTTAAGTCTCAAGGGCCTGTAATTTCCCCCGCGTCCACCTTTCTAACCGATATATAGGATAACAAGTCCAATACTGCTTCACGGCGGATATGATTATGGTGGTACTACTTCCCAGATGAACTGCACGTGTACAACTCTAAAAGTTGTAGGTCCCTTCATTGGCAGCTAATCTATTGGTTAATGTAAATTCGTCTTGCTTGCAGGTTTTATCAAGTATTCAAACAGCGACAGGATATTTCTTAAAGCAATTTCAATGTGGTCCATACGGTTTTAATTGCGAAGCAAACAATAAAGTGCGTCTCTGCGAAGGTGACAACATACTGGGGCCAGCATTCGTCTGTCCGCCTAACACTATATGTAACGAAGACTCGAGTGATGTATGCGAGAATGCAGTAAACTACATAGACTCATCAATAACCAGGGCAATACGATGTCATCGCAACGAAAGAATAGCAGATCCAAACGTGCCAGGGTGTAAAGGCTATATTCTGTGCATCCCTAATAAAAACCGTTTCCAGGGTATTAAATTTAAATGCTCAGGAAGCACTATATTTAATGGTTATACTCGTACATGCTCGTCACCAGCAAAATACAAGTGTCCATTAGCTAATGTAACAAAAACGACATCAGAATTCTATGGATCAGAAAACAGAAGAATCGATTCGAATATCCGAGACCATAACCTAAACAAAAAACCCAGACCATTAGAATGTAAGAATTATAAGTTCTCAGTGACACAAGACAGCACTCCAGTACGTGCGACATATTTCTGCCCTTCAAGACCTGCTCCGGGTGAGACGTCAGTGAGATGCACAATTTTCTCCAACCAATTTTGTATTACTTTAGAAAAAGATAACTATGATCAGTTTATACAAAGTAATAGTGCAGCTTACCGCAAACCACGTATTTAATTCAAGTTTGTGAATGATAGAGTGTGTAAGACTGAACTGTAAACATTTTAGTGTATATCTACTATTTATTATTTGTAAAAGATTTATAAGATAATAAATGATCAAACGAACTTCCCCGATGTGAAGTTCGATCATTATTATATGAGTCGCTTCATTCGAAGATATGATTTGATTACCAGGTAGTCCCTCTACTTACTAGGCAACATCGCACGATTTTTAAAGATTTAAAACTATAGACTAAAACTATTACCGGTTTACCCTTCCCTAGTCCGCCGTCTTGACATTTACTCATTTTTTAGAGTTCCTTGTGCAAAACTTTCATCAATGGGGAACGTCAGGGAGGGAGGGTGATCATATCTTCGAATGAAGCGACTCATATAATAATGATCGAACTTCACATCGGGGAAGTTCGTTTGATCATTTATTATATTTCGTCGCTTCATTCTTCAGATATGATTTGATTACCAGGTAGATGTTAAGAGAAGAAAGTTTTGGAATTCAATAAAAGCATACATGTTTTCTAACATTGTGGTTTTATTAACTCACATATAAGAAAGAAACATAATTAGTAAAACATATGTATTACTTCTTTAATTAAGTTAATTAACTTCTATACATGTATATGTATTATTAAATCAATCTATTGTGATTCTCTGATACCACATACAGAATTGGCAAATTCGCCTTCGTTTAGAATAGGTCTATTATAGAAATTGGAAAAGGATTTAGATGAGCTGGTCCAGCCAGCCGCTTTGCGGATGGTGTCAATGTTGACGCCGGCGGCACTGGCGGCCGACGTTGACGCGTGCCGTGTGCTATGTGCACCGAAAATACTAATATCAACACCGCTCTCTGACAGGACTTGCCTAATCCATCTACTGATAGACTGTGTTGTAGCGGCTTTGTGAGGCCGTTTGTATGTTAACAAGAGGTTACTCGTATTCTCAGGCCTTATATTTTTAGTTCTAGAAATATAGTCTGAGAAAACCGTTGCTGGGCAGATACTTAAATTTTCCCTGAAGTATGGCAGAAATAACACGGGTTGATCTCTACCGGGAGCAGACGTCTTTATGATATTAGTGATATTAATCTTAATGCCGCTGGCTAAAGAGGCAATATTTTCTAGGTTGATGAGCGAAAATGTCTGTACTCTGTGGGCGGTACAAATTGGTAATAAAATGACTAGTTTTTTAGTGATTTTTTCGAGCGATAGTTCGTTATTAGGAATCCACGTTGAAATTTGGTTTAAGATATACTGAGGATCCCAAGTGCTGGAGTACCTTGGTTTAGTGGGTTTCAGTTTGTACGCGCCCTTAAGAAGCCGAGTGCGTAAAGCCACTCGTCTGAACCAACGTTATTACCTACAAGGGCCGACAAAGCGGAACGGTGAGAATTTAAGCTGCCATACGCACAACCATTGTTAAATTGTGTTGTAAGAAAAGTAAGTATAGATGTCTTCGGTGGTTCGAATACATTGACGTTCTTAATAATACAGAATTGCCACCAAAGCTTCAGTGAGGTATCGTACTGCTTTATTGTGCTGTCAGAGAAAGATGCTAGCATTAGATTAGTGGTGTCTGCGCATGCGCCGCGACGTGTGAACGACTGCCGCAGAGCCGCGCGACACCCAGGGTAAGGTTCTTGTGCAAAGGGTGATGGTCTCTGAAATGGGATTGTAAAAGATATTTACTTGGATTTAAATATAAAACCTTGGAAACTATTAAAGTCTGTAATAATGGGAACCATGGTTGCGAAGGCCAATGGGGATAAACCAATATACCGTAGGCTTTATCGTCGATTATTTTTCGAAGACATTTCAATATTATAGAGAACGGCGGAAAAGCATAGAAATAATTCGACTGCCAGTTCAAAGTAAATGCGTCTACGGCAACTGCGTCTGGGTCTTGTTTCCAAGAAACGAATTGCGTACATTTAGCGTTATCTCGTGATGCGAATAAGTCAATTTCTGGTTGGCCAAAGTATTGCATGACCTTTTGGAATGCACCATCAGAAAGTGACCACTCGGTATCCGCATTTACAAATCTGGAGGCGGCGTCAGCGTGGTTTTGTTTGGTATTAACGTACGATGCAAATATCCAAAGGTCGCGCTGCTCGCACCATTGCCACAATGCCCTGGCTAAGTCGTTCAAATAGGGGTATTGTATACCCCCCATACGATTCACATAACTGATGGCAGTTGTGTTATCGATGCGGAGTAATATTGCACAGTTGGTTATCTCACTAGCGAATGACTTTAAACCTAAAAAAGCTGCCAATAATTCTAAGTAATTAATATGTTTTGTCTTTTCAGTATCTTTCCACTTGCCATACATCTTGTTATTTCCATGAACGGCACCCCAGCCGGTTATGGAAGCGTCAGTATAAATTTCAAGCTCGAAATTTGATTGTCTCATGAAATTGGATGTAGTGTCAATATTTGACGACCACCAGTCCAAATCCTGTAATATAATTTTAGGTAGCTTAATTCTTACTTCATAATTATTGTTATTTTTGACCAAGGTAAGATACTTTTGTCGCTCTAAAGTTTTGGTGTACAACCACCCGTACTTGGCTGCAGGGCAACTAGCAACCAATACTCCAATAAGTTGGGCAAATTCGCGGATACTACAAGTCGGTAGTTTAGTGTACTTGGTAACCAACTTTGCAATTTTATTTCGCTTGTCCAAGGGAAGACATAGGCTTAGATTTATTGTATTGAAAATAAACCCTAAAAACTTGCAAGTTTGTCGCGGCGATAGATTGCTTTTATCGTAATTTACCACGAATCCTAGGCAATGAAGTAGCTTTAACGTTTCGCTAAGGTTTTCGGCGCATTGTTGGTAGGTATCACCTATACATAAAATGTCGTCTAGGTAATAAACAGACTTATAGCCGCGACACCTTAAGTGAGTTATGACCTCTCTCATTAACTTCGTGAAAACTCGTGGAGCGATGGATAAACCGAATGGCATGCCATTAAACTCATATGTAAATGTTTTGGTCGAGTTAGGAGGCTGAAACTGAAATCGCAAATACCGACGGTCAGTGTTCCGAATAGATAAAAGAAAGTAAGCTTCTTTTAAGTCGATTGTAGCTAGGTATCCATTACTTGGAATTAATTTGCATGCGGTTCGGTAATCCTCCATCTTAAAATGATCGGTAGGAATGAATTTATTTAAGGGTTTCAAGTTTAATATGAAACGCTTGCCGCCGTTAGGCTTCGGAGTTAGAAATATTGTAGATATAAACTGGTCTTCTCTAGCTTTGCACTCCGAAATAGCTCCTATTTCCTTTAATTTATTAATAGCTTCTAACATATGTACCTTTTCAGAAGCCGAAAAGCTATTATTAGGTATATGAGACTGGGCAGCAAACGTTCGCAAGGGTATAGAATAACCGTCCCTAATCCAGTCGAGTACAACTATATTGTTTGTAATGTTTAACCAACAATTATAAAAGTGGGTAAGTCTACCCGTGTGAACCTGCGCTAGTGGTGACTCGGTGCCGAGGCACGGAGCTTGTCTTGGGTCGCCGCTCGGGGCCGCGGCACCGGTGCTGCGTGCGAGCGGCGCGCTGCTGATGGTGGCGGCTTTCTGTAGCCTGTATTGTAGCTTCCCCGCCCCCCCCTGTACGCTGGGTACCGAGGAGGCGCTGTCCAGTTTCCCTGGAAGGATGTAGGCCGAGCTGCGGACTGAGGTGCTGCAGGTGTTTGGGGTTTTACTGGTTTCTTAATCAGAAGGCCCTGCTTTTCTATGACCTTTGCGGCCTTTATCTTTTCCGATAACGATGAACCGAACAATGTTTCGTCTCTTTCGGAGTCGTGCACCATTTGGTGAAAAGCCCTGTCTAGACTGGGCGTGATAAGCTTTATACGATTTTGCGTAGCGGAATAATGTGAATCGCATAGTAATCTGCAGCCGTTGCTCAAATGTTTCATGGCCTGAATCTTATCATCGCTCTTTAATAGTATGTCAATACCTCTATTGACGGCAGTAATTCCCGAACCGAGCTGTTGTTGAGCGGCGGAGAGAGTTTTGTCTCGATTGCGAACCATGTCCGGTATCGCAGCAGATATTTCTGCATTTAGTTTTGGTGCTTGAAGAAGTCTGCAATTGTCCGGTATAAGATAATCCTTGATCATCTTGTCTTTGCTGTCTTTAGGCATTCCTTTTTTTTAAAGAAGGGAGCCATAATTTTGATAAATTATCGTGGATCTTGTCACCATATTCAGGGGTTTCGCACGTGGATTCGCCAAGAGCAGACAGTAGTTCAGGGTCCAAAGCTGGATCAGAACTGGCCGTGGCCGTGTCGTCAAGGCTGGTTCCAGCCTGATCTTCGATCTGGCTGGGGATATCCAAAGCCTCGTGCTCCACGTCTTGTATGACGTTCGGCGCCAGCTCCGGAATCACATCGTTGCCAGTATTTTTGGCTGGCTCGGAATCTTCGTTACCTATAATTACAATTTTGCAATTAAGGTTGTGAAGAAAAATATATATATTTTTTTTTTTTTTTTAGGGTAGGTAGTAAATAAAAATCGGCAAACTTAGTTTTGCGATTGGAATTGCGCAGAGGACTGTACATCTACTTCAGATTGTACGTTTTATCTGCTGTTTGTCATCGTTGAAGACTCGCAGTCAACCCCGATGCAAAATTGGTCGTCAAGCAGAGCTTATTATCCATCAAATTGGAAGATGTCAATGTTATTGACTCGCGGTCAATCCCAGCGCATACCAAATAGATTTATGGAATATCACTGCTATGCGACCAGTAATTAAATATATTTTTAATTAGGTACATACCTTCATCGTCCGATGATGATTGCAAAGGAGATATGATTCTCCGTCGTCGTTCACATTGTTCTATTTTTCGATTTAAACGTTCAATTTCTGATTGTGCACTTCTTTTCGGCATGTTGAATGAAATGCGCGTGCGATAGTTACCGCGCACGAAAGAGGAATGAGTAAATGTCAAGACGGCGGACTAGGGAAGGGTAAACCGGTAATAGTTTTAGTCTATAGTTTTAAATCTTTAAAAATCGTGCGATGTTGCCTAGTAAGTAGAGGGACTACCTGGTAATCAAATCATATCTGAAGAATGAAGCGACGAAATATAATTAAAGATAATTTATTTAATAAAAAACGTTCAATTTCTTAAAGATTCGTGTTTAATAGGATAACAAAACTCGCAAACAGTGTTTTTACACACTACAAAGTATTGTGAATAAATAATTACAATTCACTTAGAAATACAATTAATTGATGACCTTATTATTAAAAGCAAAGGCAAAAATAATTTCATAAAATATACGTTATTTACTCTGTTCAATGACTTGATAAGCATTCATAACTTTCAGAGTCCTTGCATTTTTTTGTCTCATCATCAAACACTTCATCGCTATCACATTCTTTCCTCTTTCGCTTGAGAACAGATTTTTTATTCTTATAGCAAATATAATATTTTCTACAGTCGTTTGGATCCTGGAATTTTCCTTCATCTTCACATTTGAATTTAGTTTTGGATGGATTTTTCAATTCCTGTGATCTCATAGTAACACTCTGACTGCTGCTGCTGCTGTAGCTGTTCGTATTATCACTGATTGAAGCCAAAGATTGACTCGATACATCGGAGCCAAAGACATCAGCCCTAGGTACACATTTAACTGTTGTTTGATTTAAATATAAACCATCTTGACACTGCAATTTATATCGGATGTAATTATTGTTGGTTGAACTATTCTTGTTCGAAGAATTCCTAACACATACATAATAAATATTATCTTGAAGAAAGTCTCCGAATCTGCCCTCTGCTGCACAAACAAACTGATTGTTTCTTGTACACTGTGACAAATTTTTTGTACATTGTTTCCTTAATTCACTGAATACAGTATTAATGGGACACGTTCCTACAATAGGTTGGAGTCTACCTATACAAATATAAAACTTTCTGCAATCATCTTTGTCAGCATATCTACCACGGCTGTGATTCATACAATTATAATGTGATTTATTGACATGACCAACGGTTTCGTGAATGTCAATATTTGTTGAATTTAATGTTTCGTAGAGATTCTCCTTTGTCCCTATTTCAGTGAAGTTTACTTTTAATATCGGTTGAGTTATGCGTGTTCCTTTTGCGTCGGTGATGTTTTCTTCTGATTGTAAGTTTTCTACTGCAGTATTGTTTCTATTTGCACTATTGTCTTCAATATTGCTAGTTGGTAGCAGCATTGAATCTTTGTTACTTATTTTTTTATTAGCATCGTTGTTGTTATTTAGAACAAAATTAGGATTATTGGTCATTTCAGAGAGTTCATTTAATTTTTCAATGGATGACTCTGTTGTCATAGATGAATTAAGTACGGTGTTGAGAAATCCATTCTGACTTGTTTCTTCATTCAGAATCACTGCAGTTGTTGCTGTTATATTTACATTTAAATCACTTTGCTGACTAGTAGCTGTGTCGCGGTCACTACGCAAGACTAATGGTTCAACCGGAAGAGAAATTCCTTCTTCAACATCTAGAGGGCTATCGGTCATAAATGTTGTGTATTGCTCAATTGTTACTGGTGTATCTGAATGATCGGCAAAAGAAGACAAATTCGATGTTCTTTGATGATCTACAATTTCTAATCTTAGAGTACCGAGGTTCGTTCGAGATTCCATACTGGGATTATCTTTCGATATATATTGGCTTTGATTTATTCTTGTTTGATAATTTATCTGTACACCATTATTTGATTTCTTTTGAATTATCTCTGCCTCATCAAGTTTGGTGATAGTAGGCGTTGTCGATGAATTATGTTCAATATTTAGAATAGGATATGTCAAACCACCAACTAAATCAGTAGTCGAAGGTTGACTAAGGGTTCCATTTTCATTATTTAAATCACTTATGGTAGAGACGTTAGATCTGATATTAGTATTATTTACTTTAAGCGTATTCGCGTTATTCGGTAGTGTTATTTCATTTACTGATTTCTGTATATCTTCATCCTTTACGTTCATCAAAGGGCTCATGGTGGACGATATTGTATCAATTTTGGATGACGGTAATATTGTCAATGCATTGCGTATGACTGACGAATAATGAGATGGATTTTTTTCTTGATCTGTGATATTCACCACTGAATTCAATTTCGTATTCTCATTATTTAACTGATTGCTATCCATATTAGTTAACGAATCAATTTGCGAAGAACTGTTCAATACTGCGGAGTTCTCCTCATTTAATAGGATTGGTACTCTGTTTTCTGCATCATTTTCTGCACCTCTTGCCTTAGCGGAGGGAATCGGTTTATGAAATATAACCTGGGGTCTTTTGGTTGTTGGGGTAGATAAATAGGTTGGATCTATAATGTTCGGCGCAGTAACTGTTGTCAAAACTAGTTCGGATAATTGGCCTGACTGAATTAGAATATTCTCATAAATTTTCAGTTTATTCTTAAGTAATGAGCTATCCAAAGTATTCACATGGCGCGATTGTGCTTCTGAAAGCGAAGCTGTTGTTGTTATTGAATCATCGGTCACAGCAGATAATGATTCATTAGTTGTAAGATTTTTTTTCTCATGGTTTTCTTGTATAGTAACTTTTCTGGGAATTGCAGTTTCGGTTTGTTTAAATAACAGTTCATTTCCCATTTTATTTAGTTGAGTGGTCCCATCCTTAGAATTGTTACTAAAATTATCTCCTTGCTCAACGGGGGATTTCGTCATCATGTCTTGTAATGTAGAAGAAGGTAATAGGCTAGGCGTTACATTATCTTGCTTATTAAAGTCTTTTTTTGATGAATCAGTTATGACTTCCACAAAATAGTCACGGGTATTTGAAAAGTCACTTACTGTATTAGTATTTATATTCAATGAAGAATTTTGCAGAGTGCTACTAGTCTTTTCAGGCCCACTAAAGATAAAAGCATTTTTCGTTGTAACATCAATCGAGCTCGAATCTAAGGTAGCTACTATAAATGTTTTCGGAAATTCGACGTGTTTATTAATAATATCAGTAGAGGTAAGCTCAGTTCCATTGTTGATTGCTGTATTAGTAGTAAGAGGAGTTGTTAATTCATTTTTTAAAGTTTTTGAATTAGATATACTTAAAGGAGTATTCATTATTTGTGAAAAGTCAGGAGGTGGTTCAGCTGTAAACAATGTTTCACTCGTATACTGTATTAAAGGATCTATAGACGTTTTCTCTTCAGTTTTAGTCAAAAGAGTTGAAGTATCTTCTATTATTTTCGTGACTTTGAGATTCACTTCAACATTTTCTTTAGGTCTAGGAAACAAACTTTCAGTCGTACTGTCTGCATATTTGTTATAAAATGTGGTTGTATCGTTAGCTATATTACTTTTGGCTGTATATATTACGCCTGCTGTTTCCGTATCATTGGATGTAATTTCTTTATCATTAATGTGATTCATATCTACCATTGATGGTATAGAAATAATTGCGTCATTGGTTGTTACCACTTCAGCCTCAAGCCTGATTTCTTCAAAATGTTCAATACCAGTATTGGGTGCAATTGTTTCATTTTCTTTAATGACATTTATATCTACCTTTGACGGCATAGAAGTAATTGCTTCATTGGTTGCCACCGCTTCATTCTCAGGGCTGATTTCTTCAAAATGTTCAATACCTGTATTGGATGTAATTGGTTCAATATATTTAATTAAATTCATATCTACCATTGACGGTATATAAGTAATTGCGTCATTGGTTGTCACCGCTTCATTCTCAGGGCTGATTTCTTCAAAACGTTCAATACCTGCATTTGGTAAACTAGTGATAGTAAACAAATCTAATATATTCGTTTTATCAGTAATGGGATTAAGAATTGTTGTGGTAGTTTCATAAAACTGTTGTGCCGTTTGGACCGTTTTAGTTTGAGAAACTGTATTATAAGCAGTTGCAGTTAAATTGCTGCTGCCGACTGTAAATCCAAGTCCTGTTTCAGTTATGTCATTATTATAAATAAACTCACTTTTTGTAGTCGATGTTTCAAAAACATCATCAGTTCTGACAGTTAAATCATTTTTAAATAAATTATCGGTCGTTATAGTATCATAATACTTTTCAGTCGTAGTGTATATATCGATTGCTTTATATTTCGTCGTTAACTGTTCGCTTACAATTGTAAGAGAATTATCAGAAACTATTTCGTTAGCAGGTAACTCCGTAGTAATTCCAGTAGCCTTTACATTCAATATCGACTCAGTAGATGTCATAGGAATATCATTGTTTGTAGCATGGTCAACATATTCTAAAGTATTTTCTGTATGAGGAACTGAATAAACATCAGCATTCGTTGTAATAACATCAGTAGTTGAACTTTTTGGTTCAATCGTAGCTGTGACGATGGCTATGGGCGAACTAGTTGTTATTTGCAATGCTTCAGTAGTTATTACATCATTGTTTGGTTCGATAGGTAAATTTTCAGTTATAGGGTTAGTACCGTCGTCATTAATCTGAGTGGTATTTACAATAGCTATAATATCACTGTTTTGATCAAAAAGTAGACTAATCGGTTCTTTACTTACATTAACATCAATGGCAATGGTATCTGAAATTGTAGATATGTCTAATCCATTCTTAGCAGAGGTACTTACAGTTTCTAATTTGTTATTCTCTTGGATTTCGATTTGATTTGAAGAGATTAGTCCATTCTCTAGTGTAGTTAACTGAACAACCTCATTTCCAGACACAGTTGTACTACTATGTGTATTCAAGTTGTCTTCAAAAGGCTTTACATAAGTCGTTTTAGAGATTTCAGTCGTTAAGACTTCTGGTATGGATGTCGTAGCACTTATTTCACTATTTTCACCGTTAGTTGTTATTACATCTAACTTAGGGGTTGTTGGAATAAATTCACATTCGAAACGATTGGTTCCTTGGCACTCTGTCGTTGGTGGACATGGTATAACGTAATTATCTACAGTACTGGATACACCACCACCCAAGTCCACGCATATCATGAAATGTGTTGAATTTATGCAATGAAATGGTTTTCCACCGCAGTCAATATTTGTTGCTGCTACTAACGAAATTATCGATAGAACCTAAAAACAAATAAAAATAAAATTTAACAAATTTATTTATAAGCTACTTAAATTGCCAACAAAAATATTGTAAAAATATTCGTACCAGAAAGATAATTCCTTGTAGGTCGAAAACTTTAATAACCATGAAAGCCATGCCACATTTGTTTACTATTAAAATTATAATAATGGCAGCATTCAGTCGTTTTTACACACTCGGTCGTTTATCTCGTGATGATTTCGCTTGAATGCCTCTACCTGTGACTCTCTTATTCATAATGAATGATGAAGTAAACCTTTGTTAGCATAAGCGCTAGATGCCTCAAATTACACAGTTGATTAGAATGACGTTAAATAAATAATGTTGACATCTTATTTCCTGCGGCCTTACCTTGTTTTTCTGTTAAGATCTATATTGATTTGTTTATTGTTAAATGACACATTTGCCTCGTTTTGTACTTATACTGTGTTATCTATCCTGATCTTAGTGTAAGATAAAGATTATTTTTTACGTATATCCTATTTATAATATTATAATGTGAATGTAAGTTCGTTTGTTACGCTTTCACACTAAAACTTTTTAATTGATCATCATGAAACTTTGTACACACGTTCTTGGAGGTATTAAAAGTAACATAGGATACTTTTTGTGCCGGGAAAATGTTACATCCCTCGGGTACGCGGGTGAAACCGCGGAGGACAGCTAGTATTTGTATATAATTGAATGTTTCTGTAGCGGTAGCTGAGATGGCAGATGAATGGCGAGCTACATAGATTTGATTAATATAATATAAAATTTCACTAATTTATATTTGCGTATCATGGTAAGCTATGGCTATTGGAAACCTTTAAACTACTTAGTGAGAAGTCTGATACCCTAGAATAGATGTTTAGGAATATTTATGAAACCAAAAATACTTAATCTTGGCCATATATTATGTTTTAATTTCACGTTTCGTAGTATCAGTACAACAGTATAAACGAGATAAGTTAAAACAAGTATTCAGTATCAGTAGATAGGTATCTACGAACTTCCTCACAAGATATTTGTCAAAATGAATCATTTTGAAATAGATTGCAGTGTTATTTCTAATATTATGTATTTTAACGCACTGGATGTGACTGTCATGCGTGAGTTTATAGATAATGTAAATATGTCAACAAACATATTAAATTAGGGAAACCCATATCATTATTTACATTAAACTTTATGCTTATTACTGTAATGAGACATCCAATTAGAATTATACAAATACGTACATAGTAGGTAAATAGGTAAATGGTTAATACGGTGTTGGTAATAAAATAGAAATGCATATATTGTTTATTTTTCAACTAAGAGGTTTTTTATACTATTCTATTATAATTAATATACTATGGGTCCAAAATTAAACACTTCCTTTTTATAAAAATATAATTTAATTGATATACATAATATACCTATGTTTTGCAAATTCTTACCTAGACCTAGGCTTAGTTTATCACAATGGAACTGCAACACGTAGGTTATTTAACCGACCGATCGATCAGTTTTGTTAATCCATGTGCTAATTTATTTTTAATTACTCTCATCGGCATCAACCACAGAATTTAGACAACCTAGCTGCAGATGCTCTACCCCTGGCAACGATTAATATCAAATTGGTGGACGTTACAAATTTTTATTGTTGCCATTTACCGAAAAACCGGTGGTATCTTAATATACTTAAAAAATCCACCGACCACCTAGTCTTAGAGATCTTACTTTAGTTATATACAAGGACACTAACGATATGACCATCCAAATAATTGTTACTCCAGACAATATACAACCTAAAATAAATAACGCGTATTGTCTACCTCCTTCTTGATTAATTATGAAGGATATTCCGACCACAAAAGCAGTCAATAGACATGCAGAGAGTGTTTCGAGAGTGCTGTGTATCTTGGGCCATTTACGGGCTCCTACAAAGTCTTGTACAGCAGTCTCCCAGCACGAGGTTATAGCGCCGTATCCAAAACCAGCCACCACACAACCAATTGAAAAGGAATCGTGATTACTGGCAAATGCTAACACTGAAAATAAAAGGTTAATTATAACTCGAAAAATTCATGGTTTACCAAATATTGACGTTTCTAAATCATGACGTAATACTTACCAAAACTAGCAGCAGACGATACCATCAAGCCAATGAGTGCTACGTATTTAAAATTCCTCTTCGGAGTTTGAGCCAACCACGGCGTACTTAGCAAGAAACATATCCAAGTGAAACCGTACAGTGACATCAAGAAATTTGTTTCCGTCGTTGAAATGTTTGGTCGTATCTCAGTGGCAATCATTGGCAACAATACTAGAGATATCGCAGTTAAACTCAATTTAGAGAAGGCCAGAATCAGGGATGGGTAAAATCTCCAACACGACAGTGACCTTGTCAATGGCTTGATAAACGTGTCATTTGTATTATACATAATATACAACAATCTCCTCCTTATCCTATAAACTCTGTAAGATGGCATCCACATCCGCCTTTTCATACTAGCATATGCTGACTGACACCGAAAACTAAAGGAATTAAATATTTTCTCTCTTTCTACATCTGTTACTGGCGATATATTATCGTAGGTCACCTCTACTTCAGAATATTCCCTGCTTTCGCTACCATCGCGATCGCCCTGTGAATCTCTTCTTATTTGCTTCGTAATGAATTCATCTAAGCTGTCTCCTAAGGTACTCAGTCTTTTAATAGCGGCGCTAAATCTTCTTTTACTCTTACTCGCCTCTTTTTCTGATACATATTGCTCTTCATTGTCATCACTATCCTCACTTTCTTCCGGTATCTCGGGTAATATTTCTACTCCAAATATGTTCCTTCGTTTTTCTTCCGGGCTCGGCGGAGGCGTGATCGTTGCAACGATTTCACCGTTGTCGTCGATATCATCGTCCTCTCGATGTAAATTATCATCTGAAGGACTTTTCCAGCATTTTTTGCTCATATCGTGAAGTTGTAATTCAGCGGTATAATAACTATTGTCTATTCCTTCGTTACTAAATACAGCATAAGTTTTGGCTAAGTCGCTGTATCTGGAGAATGAAACAGGTCTTTTCATGCATTCGTCGACTTTGAGTAACATGATCGCTGGTAATGCTTGTAACATTATTCCACTTAAAACTATGTATGAATGTGAATATCCATAGTAATCTATTAGGGCTGTTAATATATGGGGAAATATCGCTTGCCCAGTCGCCTGGCCAGCGAAACACAATCCTCGAACGATTCCCAGACGAGAGTCGTAGGTATCGAAGATAACTGCGTCTACTTGTGCCGATATCAGTGATGATCCAAATCCTACAAAATAAAACGAAATGATTTAGTCGTGTCAGTTACATGACATAATATAACTTAAGACGGCTGCACAAATTTCTATGATCGTGGATTTGTTGAGTTGATCTCTGCCCCTAATAGGAGAATAAGTCATTTAAAAAATACAAGTAGAAATTTTACAAATATTTGTTTTGTCAAAAATTTTTCGTTATTAACGCTATCTCTGAGGACAGAAACTACAATTCTCGAGAACGCGGGTGAAACTTCGGGGCACAGCTAGTTTAAAATAAAGTATACATTGGGTAACGGTAGGGCAGATAAATGGTGATTGTGACCTCACCTCCCATTATGCCGTAGACATAGGGTTGCAGGTTGTATGGTACGAATGCACAGATCAACAAGCTAGCCACCACCGTCACCAGACCGACTGAAGCCATCACGCGGTAGCCAACGGGACCGCCCCACGAATCCGCTGCTTCTCTGCACCAGCATTCTGCAAGGAAAACAATTGATGTAACGCGACACATAATAAGGCAATAGATATTAGTTCATTAGCCTACTGATTCATTATAATTTTCCACCAGTAACTCCTTATCTTAGGCAACATTAACGATAAAATTATCTTGAAATTCGCTATGGAACAAAAGCAGTTTTCTAAATATATTGTATATTCCTTTGACGCACCATCACCTCAAAACTACAGAACATATCAAGATGGTAGCAACCATTCGACGCGGAATTTTTTGTAGATGGATATATGTGATATGGATAAACGCGGGTGAGACCACGGGGGACAGCTAGTTAATCTATCAAATCGATTCTTCTACCTTACTATCTTCCACCCCGTGGTGACACCCAGAATAAGAATAAATTGTAGTCTATGCCCATTTCCACCCTTTGAACTATCCCCGTGGAAATTTGATCCAATGCTGCGCTACGAGTAGAAGGTAGAACTACCAATCTCACTTTCGCTATTGTAAGATTATTTAGAAGTAGCTCAACTTGCAGAGTTCATCCAGGAAAATACTAACACCCGTGTCCACCGTGAAGCACTAGTGCACTTGTATTACTGTTTCGGTTCGGAAGGTAAAGGGGTTAGTGAAATTACAGGTACATGAAATTTTACAACTATTACGCATTTGATGCTACATAAAAACGCCTTCAAGTGAGTTTTTGAACGCTACTACAGCTGTTATCAAGGGTATTAAGGATGAACAAGGAAGCATAGCCCTTCACATTGCTAACAATGCTTACTGACAATACACCATTGCCACATGCACACATTGCAGTTAATCTTTATAAATATTGAAATACATTAGAATATAAAATTGTATGCACCCTTACGTGTTAAACTGTATGTTAGGATGTAAATAGTTGGCGTAGAGAGGCCAAGCCATAACGGAACTTCAAGCTCCGCCCAGTGTACCAGCAGCACTCCATATGACACCACTAAACTTGGCAAACAAACCTGTAATCAACAATGTACCATTTATCATATAGGAAATAAAAAGAACAATAACAATATAGCACCATTTGAACGTGACGATGAATGATCTCCTAATTGTATAATCAATCAATCAAACCCTAATCGTGATAGATAAGAGGTATATAAGTATAAATTATCTATCGATACCTATTCGTAAATTAAACCGCGTGACTTTTGCTACATTTAACATCCATTTGACCGGAAGACTTACTTCCATTGGTTGCTTTGTATCAATAATAATTAATAAATTTGACGATATTTCAAACCCATAACTGTAATTGTGGAAGAAAAAGATGCCTACTGAGATATATAATAAGTTAGGTACCAATTAAAATAAATACATTTGAGTATGTACTAGCTAAAATATATTGAAAATTACTCATCCTTATTTAGATAACTAAATTAGTAAGTACCTATTAATTACAATGTCACTCGATATAAAGTGCTAAGTTGAATCTAAATTAGAAGTAGTATTAATAAGGAATGCCTATATCATAACTATCGAATTGAGTATGATTGCAATACCTAAACTTTCCATAGGGCACTTCATAATTCATTTCAGTTACACATATTTATAATTCAATACCATTTCTACGTCTTAGAATATAAATTGGAATAAAAATACAATCCTAAATCTTTAATTTATTAATTATACGTTGCCCGGATTAACAGTTTAACTACTATTGTCTCTGGAAATACAATCGTATACAATAATACAATGTACATAAGATCTATTAACACCTGTGCATGCATCTGGGATTTAAGAATACGTACTGTTCACATGTTTGTAGCGTAGTGTAGCTACCTACTAATATTTAACGACGTCTGACGTCACTGTAGCTAGCATTGATAAGATCTCAAGATTGAGTGACATGACATTTCATAACAATTGAATATTAGAAAACATATCATATGGTTTCCTTCCTCACATTTGATTGACCACATAACAAGTAAAGTTACCAAAGAATATGAAACCTCTGAACGATATGAAGCAGGGTCAAGGTTTTCAAAGATATCTTGTTTTATAGTTTGTAAAATAGTCGTGCAGACACTCATTGGTTTACCTATAGACACACAAATATTACGCATTACAAATGCGATGTACGCACGTTCAACAACACGACAGAGAGTAGAAGTGGCCAGCGCCACGACGCGGGCTGCACTCGTTCATCAATTTCCATCTAGTTTTCTTTTTTCCTGCATTTTCCAAAGTATATAAACATCTCCAAAATTGTTATGATTTCACTTGGCTCACGATAACTATCACTTTTCACACGATTTACTCATAATATTTAATATTTACTTATGTAAAAAGTAATTTATTTATATTAAAAACTAGTAGACGTAAGAGAGCATGTCGTCGTATTGACAGGATTCTATACATCGACCGTGTTATCAGAAGGCCCCAGCTCGTCGTTACTTTGTCTTATCTTATCGTCTCAGTGAAAGAATTCAATATTAGTTACTAATTATTGTTAGATATTATTTTTACCGTTTCAACTTTCCGATAAACGTCTGCACGTTTACAAAAAAAACACAGATTCCTTAGAAAACACTGGGTGTTGTGTTTTTATCATTTCCATAACAATCTAGAAATATTTTACACAATCGTTATTCATTCGCGTTCCTAGCTGTAAATGATACTGTATCGATCTCCAGGCAAAGCTAGGGAGTATTAAGGCCAGTTTTATGCTATATCAGTTCTGTAAATAGCCCGTAACAAATAGACAAGATTAGTAACTAAGTATATAAAATAATTAAATTAACCAAATGAGATGGTACATGGATATATAATACACGAATAGTGATTGGTTCTTTCCACTATTTCTATATGAGATGCTACGGATCCACTGTAACATTAAGTGCGCGTAACGTCAGAAATTTTATTTAGTAACAGGGCTAACATGGGAATAGGCTGAAGTTTTGTATTTTCTGTTTGGTACCTAATAGAGCTAGAGTAGTTTAAATGCCTCTTGAGTATCCATATAATCTTATGAGAACAAGAGCTGATATCGAGGAGGAAGCATTAACTTTCAAATCCCTAACAAAACAACTTCCCGAGGGGAGCCCCTGCGCAGTTGTGACGAACAATATTTTGTCTAATCTCAAAATTATATTTTATTTTTAAAATATATTTATGTGTTAAATCAATTGTATTACTTTGTGTCAGTTTAGATTTATTTGTTAAGTTCTAACCTGAAATTATTTTCATTGTAGATTACTTACCCAAAATATATGAATATAATATATACTATGGAGAACATTGAGATGCCATGGCCGATCTGATCAAGCAGAATCGTAAATTGTTGTTATGTACTATGGGTCGCATTAAAAAAAAAACAAAAGTTATTCTTGTGTGATGTTATTTCAGTATCCTAGAATTTCGAATCGGTCCAACATCCTGGAATGGGTACTAGACCATACTGGGGTGGAATGAATGAGGAGGATGAAAAACAAAGGTATCGATGTTATTCACACTATAATAATAATACACTGGTAGTAAGTAGCATCAGTAACTTTAAATTTGACCTTCATAAGTGCCTTCCGAGGGCCTAAACTGAATAAATGGTTTTGAATTTTGAATTTTTTTTTAATAACTTGCTCCCAAACAAATCGTAATAGATAGTTAATGTTTTTTTGGATTAGTAATTGCTATTTTAGATAACTGTCCATTTGATTTGTAATTTTTACCAATAAATATAAAACTATTATTATTGCCGGGTTTCAATAATAATCGATAGACGATAGTACCTACTATAAGACCGACGGGGCAGGCGGTCGTAGGACGCGTCTGGTCCCGCAGCCCCGTCAACGGCGAGAGAAGGAACTCGAGGAGGTTTTATTCGGTGCGAATCAACCATAACCTACCGCTGTGCCCTCGGCGGTGGGTATATGCCTTAGGCATTTCTCCCTCGTAAAAAAGTACCTATTGTTAGTACCAATCCTCAGGGCCGTCTTTAAACTATTGGAGGCCCTGGGCACTAGGATAAGGGGGCCCCTAAATCTACACTATGAGAGCTCTTAGAGCGCGACACACCGATCCGATCTGACGACACTATCGACGTCCCACGGGTTCCATTCCTTTCGAACCAGGTGCCCCCCTTGAATCGCGGGGCCCTGGGACTTACCCAGAGTGCCAAATAGAAGAAGGCCCTGTCAATACTTAGTTGAATAATATCGCAACAGTCGATACCCTATCGACAAAATCATCACATGCATTATTCCTCCACAGTTGTGGAGTGAATATCAGTTCGAGACCTAGTTTCACCGCATATATGTAAGCGTCACGTCCGATATCCTTGAAGAGGGAGGCAGAGATCCACCGAAAATATTTTAACCCCCAACATGAACTGAGCATTCTGAAAGTAAAATGAATAAGTATTAACAAAAGCATAAATGTGAAAAGTACCACCGTCAGTACAAAAGCCCGGTTTTATTTAAACCTAAATTAAGTACTCACACTATCACAGGTGTTTGGGAAAACTTGAACAGCCACGATATACGCATTCGTATCACTTCAGTGGTTCTCTTGATTTGATATGTATAGGGAAAATAACGTTACTTTTCTTTAAACACTGAAGAACGTTGTACTAAAATTAACCGAACTGCTTTTTTAACGGGAACTTGCAAATTGACTGACATTGCGTTATACATACTTTTCTTATGGTGTAATTTTGATATTTATAAAATAATTTTGGTGCTGTTTTATTCAATAAATATAGAAACATAAAAAAGTGATGATTCGGCGGATGGTGACCAATGCGACTAGCTTTGTAATATTTGGGTTTGAACATAAAGTATTACTCGACATTGGCTATATTATATCCCAGAACAGACTGGATGTCTAACTACCATACAATTCAATTGACAGATAGAGATGAGAAATGTCATATAGAATAAAACTGAACGGGTAACACGGTGGAACCATAAATAACAATTTTTTATTGGAACTAATTGTGAAGGATCTGTATGAATATTGATCAAACAAGCAAATCCCCTATTATTTTATTAAACTCGATCAATGTTGTATTGCGCCTCAAAGTAGAGTAAAATATTTATGTCGTGCGTAGTCGTGTCGTACATACATTTGTGTTTATTTGTTAAGTTTAAAGTATTTACTGACTGACCTTAGCTAATTCCTATCTCCTTGTTATAGCCTGAATTTCTATTTCAAAGGAATTTATTCTACTTACTACTGAGAGAATCTGGCTTTTAGTCAAATTAGTACATACATAGAATGGTTAATGACGAACTTTTGGAAGAATACTCAAGCTCTATCCGAAGGTTAAAAAAGCAAAGCACAGATGCAGGAATGGGTGATGATGAATTTAGAAAACTGTATTTTGAATCTATCAAATCGTTGGAAAACATGAAGGCACCAGAAATTCGAAATCATTGGTTTACTAAAAAATATATCGTATTGTTATTAGGGTTAATTCTTGCAGTTTATGCTGCGTACAATTTCAAGTCTATATACAGCAGTATACTGTGTAGTTTACAAGAATATATTTATCCTGGATTAAAGCTTTTAAGAAAAATGTCTATCCCAATTATCTCATTATTTCCGGCACTCACAGGTCAGTACCTATGTATCCAAGTCAGTTTAATGTATTCAGATCTTTATTGTCTCATGTTGATATAGATATTAACAACTACTATTAATCTCCTTTAAAATTATTGATATAACTAACTTTGTTATTCCAGACTTCTACCATGAAACTTGCTTAATACAAAATCCATTCTTCACTGTGGTGGACATGGACTGCTGGCCATGCAGCACTGTCAGTAATGTTGGCCGAGTGGCTGATCCTAAACCAGTCACCCAACAGAACACTGCACCATTTATTTATGAGGTAGCTACATTCAGTACATTATTATGAAGTACCTACCTAGGTTTGTCCACTGCTGGACATAGATAGACAATGTATTTCTTGATTCAAATTGTCTTGCTACCAGTAGTGTATATCTAGGTGAATTAGTTGTACAGAGTCATCTAGCTTTCCTTTGTGTCATTGGTTAACAGACTATGACTTCATATTTTTGAGAAATTACATTTTTGTTTTAGACTGAGCAACAAGTAATTGATTTTGAATCACTTAGAAATTTATATATGACTTATAAAGATATATTTGATAGAGAACCTTCAAAAATCCTTGCAAGCAATTACTACATAACCCCAAATGAGTTGTTTAGTCAACAACTAATGAATGAAAAGAACTTGTATCTATGGTCAGTATTAACATTAGTATCAACTAAAATTTGAGTGAAGATTGTTATCATTTAAAAAATATTTTGATCAAAATATGGTACATCTTTTTCAGGAAATTCAACAATATGAATATGGCTAAAGTATTAAGGCAAGTGCTACCAAGACCAAGAGTTGTGCCAAAATTTGGACAAAGCACTGAAAGATTTATCATAATAGATACTAGTCAGAAGTCATTCCAAATACCTGACACTGAATGCAGTTTCTCATTCCTATTGGCATTAAGTGGCTCTCGAACTGTAGAATTAGAACCAGCAGAGGAATGCAAACATCAGTGTAAAGCATTGCAAGTAGAATTAAAAGAAACAAATTTATGTAAGTACCTGGTTACTAAAAATTTTATAATACAGTGTAAACTCTTTATAACGTTATCCTTTATAACGATAAACTCCCTATAACGTTGAAGTGAGCCCATACATATTAAAAATTCTTGTTAATTTGGTTTTTTTTGTTCACTCCATATAACGATAACTCTCTATAACGACAAAAAATGCTCAGTCCCTTGAGTTTCGTTATAAAGAGTTTACACTGTATTAATATTTTTATATATCAATCATACTTTTACTATTACTCATTTATATATATATTATATTATATATAAGTCATTATGTCACAACTATAACATATTTGCTGTCTTGATCTTACTATGGAGGTTTTAAAAGTAACAAACTTATTAAGGAACAGTAATAGAATAGCTGTTTATTGTATGGTTTATTTGTTTCAGTGTGGTATAACTGGTGGTACTGGAGACCTAAGTTGCAACCTTCATTTGGAAATTTAACTTTTATAGCACATGTTGGCTCATATTGTTAAAAAGTTACAATCCTAAACTTATGATATATTATACTTGTGTATATATAATACTAAAGAAAATAAAAATTCTATAAAGTGTTATAATGGCTATTTATTTATAAATTAAATGCTTTAAATAAAATTTGCTAAAAATCCAGTAAATACTGTTAATCAAATTTTTTTCTCAGTTTGTCTTTGAGGAATACTGGCACTAGAGAAAGTAGAGCAAGGGCACTGAGAACAGTGACCGATGTCCATGACCATGCATCACTTGTTGATGTCAGTGTATGCAATGTTTGTCCTGCTTGAATGGCAACAAATGATGGAGGAGCCACACCTGGAACAAATATATAAAAAAGTATAAAATTCAAAATTTATAAAATGAAAAATATATATTATATAAATATGCAAGTACCTATAAATGTTCCTAGTGCAAATGGCACTAAAGGTACACCAATTACAGGTGCAGATAAATTAATAAACCAGTTTGGTAAAAAGGGAGTCACCCTCAAAAATATTATATAGTTGAGCAAGTTATTCTTGTGCTTTGCCACTCCTTTTGACCATTTTGCTGCTCTCTCTGGGAAAAAATGATGTACCAATTTCCTGCCAAGGAGATTCGACAAGAAGAAACACAAACTTGCTCCAATAGCAGAACAGCAGCAAACTAAAATAAGTGCTAAATAAAATGGAAACAAGAAACCTGAAAGGATACTTAAAAAAAGTGATCCAGGTATTGCAAATGTTTGCAAACTGAAATCTGTATAGGAAATTATTTATATTGTTTGCTTGTTTTGGCTTTTCCTAATTTACATTTAGCCTAATTAAGTAGCAAAAGTTGTGTTAATCATAGCTCAGTCATAGTAATGTTGTATATCCAAACGAATGTGGATGGTTGGAATCTTACAATGAGTTTAATCCATAGGTGAGGCCCATCTGGCTAGCCACACAGCCTATGGGTGTGTTACACAGTTGTACTTGATAATCAAGCACTTTGCAGCACATTGAAAATCCTCCTAATATTGATGCTGTCTGGTGGTGTTAGTGACCAATTCATTACAATTGAGACTGTGACTGGTTCTCAGCCCTCTTGCATAAAAAATATAGATATTTTTCTGCCAAAAAATACAATTTATGTAGGTAGTTTAATCCAATAATGAATTATATGAAAAGGATACAAAATATAAGACAGAAAGACTCCAAATAATACTTCATAGAAATATTTGTCCTTATATTGGTCCAACACTAAACCTAGATGCTTAGCTTGCTCCAGGTCCCATGGTAAATTAATATGCTGTTTTTCATGCCTAAAAGTAAATTAATTCATACATAAAGATTAACAGTCAGTGTAACGGTAATTTCAGTTATGACTGCAATAGTTACTTACTCCTCCAAGTTTGGAAACTGAGTATAAAGAAGACCTATTGCTAATAATGAAGATACAAATATTATAATTAATAAAACTATTGCTCTGGCTACTGATATTTCATCAGCAAATTGTGTAGCATTATTTGTTGTATCTGAAAAAATAATATTCCAATTAATAACAGCCTTTTGTTCAATGTTTCCCATTTTTTACACAAATCAAAGAAATATTACTGGGAGTGGATAGGTACTTGGAAGAGGATAGAACAATCCAACACAATCTGTTCTTATGTTGTTTATTCTCGGTTGAGTAATGGTTTGGTAAAGAATATGGACCGTTGAGGAGACAGAGGGATCTTGGACTTGCACTTCACCTTGAATTTCCCGCACACCAGAATCCCCTCTTCCGCGATTAGTTGTGCTCATATTTGTGACCTATTTATATAAAAGCAACAATATCTGTATAATAGAGTCACAATTTGTAAAACTCAATATTTCTTACAAAAGTGAAAATCACTTACTTTTAATATAAAATACAAAAAAATTATAAAATCAATTTGTAGTTACTAACACTAAGTCACTAACACATGTCACGTACTAAATCCATAATAAAAAAGCAATAGTGAACAATGAATGAATAGTGCTGCGTATGTTGATACAATCAAACATGGTTACTATTTCGAATAGGAATCGATTTTGTCCTGAAAGACTTGAATACAAAATCAAATTTCATTAGCTCTCACACTTACGTCAGACTAATAGCAAAAATGATTTTAATTTGTATATATATCATTGTTCGCAGGAAGTATTGCATAAGGATTTTGGAAGCCCAGTTCGTTAGTCAATGAATGGTCAGGTTATCAAAAGCTTATTTATTAAACATTCATTAATCACGGTCAAACAAGATCTAAAATTTGTTTAATATAGACATCTCTAAAAAATGCATATGTAAAATGACTTATTCCTGCAACAGTCAATATATCAACCAATAAAGGCTCGTAAATTTCCTTTCAACACCCATCGTTATATACATTATTAATAAATTTTATTTGAATTTGTTTTTTTATACTAGATTCATAGGATATCAATTTACTCTTAGAAAATTCCCATCACTAACCATGATATTGACATCTTCAGCAATGACAGTAAAAAATTTGTGTTGCAAGTATAAAATATTCACTCACATTTTGGCGCCAAACAAATTTAAAGTAGATTTAAAAAAATATGAATACTTGTTCGATACGACATAATTACATTAGTATGTAGTGGTCATTAAAATCCAAAAAAAAAAACATGTAATATAGTATTAAAAATATATGAATTAATTTAATTAAGAAACAGTTCAATCCACGTGGCTTATTTAATTAAATAATGAAAACCAAAAAAAGTCGTGAATAAAAATTCTGTTTCTTAATATTATACTTAGGCCTTTAAGGCCTCTCTCTACGATAGCCTACAAACCAACGGTGATATGTTCTCTAAATCAAAAAAAATGTGTCGATGTGTTAACAGGTAAATACCTAGTTAAATAATAATGGAACATGTAAACATCAGTTTAAATTACGTTCTTAAATTATTTTTTACATAAAATGTAAGTAAATAACTGAGTAATAATTATTTATTACAGATTCCAGATATTACTCTGTGTCTAGGTGTGATGTATGTTGTAGACACAGCCGGGTAGAACCGCTCGCTACATGTAAACGCGCATCCTGCGTGGGAGTAGGTAGGGATAGGGGACCGCAGCGCTCGCAACAGTTCAATGTTTGGCTGCGTCTCCCGCGCAGCCCGCAGCCAAACTGTCCGGTCCGTCCGTCCTGCGATCATTTATGAGCATCAGTTTCTAAACATACAAAATCAAATTAAGTGCATCTACAGTGATATTGGTGAATTCATGGATTTAACGAAAATTATCGAACATACTTCACGAAATATTTAAGTATTCCTGTACAAATGTGAAAATAGTGAAAGTGAGCTTTCTAATAAATATAATTATTGCGATGTGGCCGTTCGTGAATACATAGACAGCATTCATGAATTTAAGCATAAAGGTAAGAGAGTACATAATATTTAACTACATTCAAAATTCAAAATTCAAAACCATTTATTCAATTTAGGCCTTCGGAGGGCACTTATGAAGGTCAAATTTAAAGTTACTGAAGCTACAACCGGTTCGGAAGTCAGCCTTCAACTGAGAAGAACCGGCAAGAAACTCAGCAAGGTTACATTCTTTTTTATTTGTTATATAAATTTTTATCTATTCTGACTTTTTGGCTATTTTATAATTTCAATTTTACATAATTTTATATTTAGCAATTACAAAATACTTATAATAGGTAACATGAAAAAAAAAAAAAAACAAAACAAATAAAAATATGACAAGACTGCAAAATAGAAAATAACAATAATTAGGTACTTACAACTTAAACAAGAGATTTAGAGGTGCACTGTGCAGAGAGCAGCTATTTCCATACATTTTTATCTTCAATATAATGAACTACCTTGTAATACGCTTTTTCTTTCAAAACTTTCCTAATATAATTTTTAAATTTATGATCAGACATTTTGGTTATTGAAAGCGGTATCTTATTATAAAATCGAACACAATTACCAAGAAATGACTTGTTAACTTTAGTTAGTCTAAAGTATGGAACAACTAACTTCTCCCTTTGTCTTGTATTTATACTATGAATATCTAATTTTGACTCCAACGTTCCTATGTTTCTACGTATAAACATTATATTTTCATAAATATATAGTGAAGGTAATGTCATTATATTTATTTCCCTAAATAAATCTCTTAATGATTCACGGGGACCCATACTGTAAATTGCACGAATTGCTCTTTTTTGTATAATAAATATTGATTCTATATCCGCTGCTGCTCCCCAAAACAAAATACCATAGGACAAGAGGCTATGAAAATATGCAAAATAAACTAATTTGGCCGTCTCAACATTCGTCAATTGTTTAATTTTCCTAACAGCAAAAGCAGCCGAATTTAATTTAGCAGCTAGAGTATCAACCTGAGGTCCCCATTGCAATTTATTGTCTAATGTAAGACCCAAAAATACCGTTTTATTTACAAGATCAATATGGCTATATATGGTTGGCTATATATCTATTTATGGTTGGAAACCTGCTTACCTAACAAAACTTGTTACATTACATCCACCTATCCATTTAATTAAGCTATTTTAATACAATTTTTCACTCCCTATATTCGTAATTCACTAGGGTCTAAAATTATCCTAATTTTTTTTTTTATTATTTTTCGCACTATTCTGAAACCGATTTGTTTCAAGATAAAACAAATTAAATTGTCGCAGTTTTTACAACATAAGACTTTCGTGCTTCGTTTTCAAATTTTTGATATAGGACATGCTAGGTTACTGGCCATATAGGTCCAATATACCAATTGATCAAAATATGAAGTTATTATTATTAAATTATAAATATCCTACGACAACAGAAAGATATCAAAGGAAACTAATAAGAATCTAAGGATAAATCAATAAAATCTTACTAAAAAAACCAACTCAAGATAAATTTATTATTAATGGTTCCCGAATCAAAATCACGACAATATTCTTAAGATTTTGAAGAAATCTTCTTGTACCAAATTTATTTCGATAACTGAAAGAAATAAAATCTCGTCTACAGACTACAGACAGCAAGGTAAAACTTAATTTTGTTGCGTGCTTCCTATTTATTACTAGCTTCCGCGCTGCGGTTTTACGCGCGTTCCGGGGGATCAAATGTTTCCCCGGGATAATAAGTATCCTATGACCTTCTTTCTTCGAGGCTAAGTGCGTACCAAATTTCATGACGATTGGTCGTAGATAAAACAATAATAAACTTATTTTTGTATTCATAGTGCATACACATAATCTGTAAACGTTTAAACTGATGTCATCAACAGGTGATGCAAGGAGACATAACCAAGTTGTGTCTGGTGATCGCAACGCTGGCACTTGGGACTGTCTGGGGCGGTGAGGTGTGCGAACGCGGGACGAGCTGGTGGGACCGGCGCAGCGGAGTGTGCGTGCCCTGCACCCGTTGTGATCCAGCTCGTCGCGTCGCCGTCAAGTACCCCTGCGAGGTCCACAGAGACACGGTATGCCAGTCTCTCTCCGAAGTACACATATGGCCCTTCAACACCCCCCAACGAGTGCACAATCACACCAAAGACAATGACACGAGTGAACTTAGTGATTACGAATATTACGAATACGTGGACTACGATAGTGAAGTGACCGATCAAGAAGATGATGACGTGAAATGGGACCTGCAGACGTTAAATCTGACTTTAGCCGCTAGTGGTTGTGTAATATTCTTCGTAGTGGTGGTGTCATTGTCGCTGTACCATACCAAACAGTGGAAGGTGCTAAAGCAGGCGCTAAAGTCAGGTAAGATAAACTTTGTTATTGAAAACGGGTAGACAGACTTTTGCATTATTCACGAGGCTAAGCAAGCCAACGAACTCGAAGTCGTGATAACGAATTTATGGTACCTACATTTTCTAGTCTAAGCCCATGTTCCCTACTGGCTTAATTTGCAACCGATAAATAATTGTAAAGTCTACGACTTATTAGGAGTGGGTCATGAAACTGATGTCTATGTCTTATTTTTTTACAAATATGAAGACAAACAAATCAATCAAACAATCATCTAGACTGCTGTGTTACCTGAGCGCCCAAGAGCGCCATTTTGGTGAAAATTGTATACACATAACAAACGAACGTAAAAAGTAGATCTATATTCACAAATGATAAATATTATGCGGTTGATACTGTTTTTCTTATGAACGTTAAAAATGGCATCTTCAGAAGTTAAACAAATAATTCGCGTTGTTCAAACATGACGTTCAACGGAGCATAAATTATGGTTTATTTATTCAGGACAACGATCAGATCACGCGACCTCCGTGTCGTTTTTATTATCCAGGCGCTGGCGACCGCCACGCTAGACGAATAACAACTTATAGTAACGATTAACGTGGTTTAGTTCGTCGGTCATCTGACTCGTATCTATGATATTTCTAAGTATGCGAGACCTAAATATAATGATTTTAGAATTCTTAGTAAGAGAGTTTTTGTGACATATTTAGAGCAAATGAATTTGAAGAAACTAAAGCGTCTAATGAAGACTTATTTAATAAATTGTATATTTTTTTTATTTACCAAATAAAATTTCAGATTCAATAAAAATATAATATATTTTGAATTAAGCTTTTCAAAAATCTAACAGGTCTGCATAAAAAGTTATTTTCTCCCTTAATCAGTTTTTAAACAAGCATCATTTGAAATTTATAAACATCGACGACCTGAAAAAGCTCAAAATATACCGCAGGTGTGATCAAAATGAGCTTTCAAAACCAAGCAATGTAATAAATCTAGACTCGCTCGCCAGCGCGGACGCCATCTCGACTACATGGCGGTGCGCGTGCGCTGTGCCCATGTAAACAATACGAGTTTGTTTGAACATGTGCGCTACTAATTTTGACCTGCGTAGCGGACCGCCCGCGTAACAATAGCTAACGGTTTTTTCCTTCCATTCGTCTACACCAAAATTAGAACTATAATAAAAGCTCATTAGATTCTTATTCCCATTGCCAAGCACGTTAGCCGCAAGATCAACAAATAACCTAAATTTAAGATAGAACCACAAATAAGGATATATCTTTACTCCATTTCACATATTTGATTTGATTTGGAGTTTCTATGTAAACAGGTCATTCTGAATTTCCAGATGTACAGGACTTAACAGCTAAGCTAAAACTAATGGAAGCGGGCGATATACCGGCAGAGCCAGTCGTGTCCACCGACCACCACATCTACTGCAACATTCACGTCGGCAAAGAGGCTTTACTCGGTAAGTGACATTCTTCGCCACGTCATGTAATACATTTTTTCATCACCTAACACGTCCACCTAAAGAGCAGACAACATTTAAAACGGACAAGACGTCAAGACAGAAGGCAATTTCGGTATACTTAATACACTGCATCCAGTGTCTTATCCTATTGTTGTGATCTTCTCCGTTTTATGCCCGGGGTGGGCAATAAAGAGTCGGTAGTTCAAAGCAAAAAGTTAATCTTCAGCACCTCTGTCAGATTTTTATGCATGTTGGTTAAATTCACAAACAATGAAAGCAATCCCAAAAAGGAATGTTTACGCGGTCATAACTCTCATTAACGGGCAGGTCGAGTCCCCGAGGATCCTTGTAACGACGTCTTTGGCGCCATGCCAGTCAAGTTTAAAATACTGTGTCGCGTGGGCGTGGGCCGCTGCGCTTGCGCCCGTCTGGCGCTGGCGCCCGCGTTTTATTTATTTTCGATCACCCCGTACCCGAGGTCACATTCATTGCATATAACGGCAACTGCACTAGTACTGTATTAAAATTACTTTATTGATTCCGTCGCCTGCTTTGACAAACCTGAAATGCGAAGGCGATCTCGTTTTCTTCCCTTTATCAATATGTCCCACTTAAGCCATTTTCAGAATTAAGTAGCTCGGTATGCATACTACATTCTATAGGTAGATACTAGATACCTAATTGTTAATCTAAAATGGGCCAGGGCAAGCGCAGATGGCTCGCTCGAGGCTCAACATCGAGGTGATCGAGGCCGTGGGATGCCATCACGCGCGCGGACTCGATGTCGATCAAATTTTAATGGCTCTGTCGATATCTTTATTCTGTTGTCGAAACGTTGACAACATATAACTGTCGCAATGAATGCTTTCCAATTTGTAATAAGACTTAAGTACCTACTTACATACATCCAAGCCAACCGTATGCAAAACATACCTATACCTACCAATGAAAATTTATTAGATCCGCTCCATTAACGAAATCTAAATTTGTAAGATTGCGTAGGTAAGTTACCTACCGATCATATTCCATAAACAAAACCCTAAACCTAAACAGTTCTTCGAAAACTGTTAATAATGACTTGTTAGTTTAACTTTCCACACATTTTGCTAAGAAATGAGGGTCGAACACGGAGAACTGAGAAGATATTTTTACCCGAACACATCAGCGGATTCTAATTAAATTTTCCTAGATCCAACGCTTAAAACAGTGTACAGAGCAATGTGTTTGCTTCTAAAACGTGGCCGGTACTGCGTTATTTGACTATTTATCGTGAGTGTTATTCAACGCACTTTAGTTAAATCAGGATCATAATCGAGATTCTAATAAAGACTTATCCAATAGATAATTTCTCGTTGTAGGCTAGGCACACACAAACTGAACTGCGACAGCTTAGCCAATAGGCAAGTGTGCAGGTAATCGACCCAATCTGGCTTTAACGCACGTGCGTTCATTAGGCGGTTATTTGTAATGCAAGCTTGTCGCGGCGACGACGACCGCCGGTGCTTCCGCCCCAGAGGGCTTTACTGGAGCCGCCGGGAAGCCCCTCACTTCCTGCTTATATAGATTTTTGACAACAATAAATTTTAATTATCAAAAATAGCTGTATCGATTTATGATTTATTAGAATATTGAACTTTGTTCTAGAATTGGAACGTATTTTAATTTTATTCTTTAAAGAAAATATAGGTATCCGATAGCATAAGCATAGGTAAAATTTTGGCAAAGCCTTTTAATGAAAAGGCAGCCTCTATTCCACGAATAAACATCTAGGCCTCTATTTCACAAACAAACATCCACTCACTATCCATATCGACCATAGTTAGTCGATGTAAATCACCTAAAACATCATTTGTAGGTCTAAGTAGGTAGATACTATTTGGGACGACTCCGTGGAGGTACGTTACATTATTAATTCTACATGATAGAAATTAACTCTGCTTAAAAAAGCTAGCCGGATGTAGTAAAAAACTTATTGCAATAACATCATGGTAACAAAAACCTATTGATACATTAAAGATGCGATGAGCTTAACCGAGAGTCCTTGTCGCTTGTGCGTTGAACTCGAAAACTTATTATTCAGTGAGGAGTCCGCGTCGTGGGATAAAGGATCAGCGGTGTGGTCCGCCACTAGTTAACTCGATTTCGGTGTAAATTCACGTTTCCATTTACACACGTTTTTTTTCTTCAAGATAATAATGTAAATTAATATGAAACATACCATAATATTAAATTTAAGTAGTTTAATTAATAAATTGGGAAGAGAATATTATTGCCCGTTGAATGTTAGAGATACCTAACCACTTTTGAATCCTTAAATCATCGAAAATTCTGGTTTGATAATTTATCAGAGTTGTCTCTGATAATCACCAAGAATTTTCTTTTTTCTTTCAGTGCGAGCTTGATTTATAATTAATTGAAGTAAACTAACGAGTCATTTGAATGTGGGTGGGTAATGGAAACGTATTTGTGACACGTCGTTACGTTGTAGAGTAGAACTCTAGTCCGGTCACGTTACTCAGTCGTGCATGATCACGGCGTAATCATTATTGTTACTCTATGGGATTTATTTATGTCTTCACATAACCAACCTATTTATTAAAACCTATTTGGCTGAAATAACCGTCTACATCAAAAACTATACCAACAAATATGTGGATAGTTACTGTACTATAATACGTACGGAATAAGAACGATAATAGAAAAAGTCTTTTAAAAAATGTTGACCACTTTGTACCAACATAGATGTGTTGTAGCGTAGTTTCAGGGTAACTTTATGATACTGCTGTATAATTGGTGGATAATAAATATTTGCACTAAGTACTAACCAACCTACTGTGCTAATTTTATCGCTTCCTTGTTGTGAAAGTTCTTAATTAAGAACGGTACAGTGCTTGTGTTCTCAGTTGGCAGGAACTAGGTACGATTGTATACATTCAATATTGCAACATTGGATACCTTTGTTATAATTTATGTATACGAGTGTCACGATCACGAGTAGGTACATAGAGTCCATTACAATTAAATAAAAATATCTTGAAATCACTTATTAGTTTTATTAACTATTGAAATGTTTTTGGTTCCGAAACAAATATAGGTAAGCAGAAATTGCTTCGTCATTCCATTCTTTTTTGTGGCTGTCGTATAAGTCGACGGTCAGTCTAATTGCACATGGTCACCGCCGCCTATGGACCACGGGCATCGCCAATGGGTTGAACATGAAGATATTAATTCTCATCTGCCTGTAATTTCACCAAATACATTGCAATAACAAACCTACACACCTCGCCACGGTCGAATAAATAAACTGCTTCATCCGTACAGTTTACCCTTGATTGCCTTTATTTATTTTAACATGTATTTAAGTGGTTTCAATATTAGTTCACACCTAAGATCAAGTTAATCGTACCTTAGAGCAGAGAGTTTACACTCAGGTCGCTTTGTCGATTTCCGTAGATGTGTATTAGAAATTGATTACAGTCGTTATTAGTGTAATAAAATCATGTCTAGATCGGATTTACCAGCCGTCGTAAAAAAACAATGTGTCAAAGAATCCATGTCAAACGAGCTCAGACAAGCACACCCGTAAATCACACAAAGAAACTGCTAAACACGCCCGCCTTAAAAAATACTCCATGTGTCAATAAATCCATGTCTTTATGCGTTTACATATTAGGTTGGGGAAAAAGTCTTTTCGCATTATAGTATGTATGAACTTGTAATAAAATCTCTTTGGCTATACTATTTGTATCTGGCTGGTTTTGGTATCATTGAAAGTTTAAATTTTAAAGAACATAATTCCAAATTCAAATTAGGAAAATGTGTGATTTGCATTTGTTTTTCGTACCGCCAAGATGAGTGAATCTAATGAAGAAATTCGATTCATTTTAAAATTTTACTACAAAAAAGGTAAAGATGCAACGCAAGCCGCAAAAAAAATTGCGATGTTTATGGACCCAGTGCAGTGTCTGTGAGAGTAGCACAAATTTGGTTTAAGCGTTTTCAATTCGGAAATTTTGATGTCAAAGATGCACGTCGCTCTGGTCGCCCCATTACGGATAAAATGGATACCATTTTTGAAAAAGTGGAGCAAGATCGGCATATCAGTAGTTACGACGTAGCTGAAGAACTGGGAATTGACCACAAAACAGTTTTGGCGCATTTGAAAAAAACTGGGTACACAAAAAAGCTAGATATTTGGGTACCTCACGAGCTCACTGAAAGAAACCTAATGAACCGTGTACTCATTTGTGATTCTTTATTACGACGTCATGAAACCGAACTATTTCTGAAGAAGCTGATAACTGGTAATGAAAAGTGGATCACATACGACAAGAACGAGCGAAAAAGGTCGTGGTCAAAGGCCGGTCAGGCTTCACAGACTGTGGCGAAACCCGGGTTAGCTCGCAACAAGGTGATGCTGTGTGTGTGGTGGGATTGGAAGGGCATTATTCATTATTAGCTGTTACCACCAGGCAGGACCATCGATTCTGAACTCTACTGCGAACAACAGATGAGATTAAGGCAAGAAGTTGAGAGAAAGCAGCCGGAATTAATCAACAGAAGGGGTGTGGTTTTTCATCATGTTAACGCTAGACCTCACACATCTTTAGCCACTCAGCAAAAACTAAGATAGTTTGGCTGGGAGGTATTAATGCATCCGCCGTATAGTCCTGACCTTGCACCTTCAGATTTCCACCTGTTTCGGTCTCTTCAGAATTCTTTAGGCAGTGTCAGGTTAACATCACGAGAGGACTGTCAAAACCACTTGTCGCAGTATTTTGATCAGAAGTCCCAAAATTTCTATAGCAATGGGATCATGTCCCTACCTACAAGATGGCGAAAAGTTATCGAAGAAAATGGAGAACATACTTTAGTTAAATGTAAATAAACTATATTAAAAATGTTTTGAATTTTCTTAAAAAATGCGAAGGAACTTTTTCCCCAACCTATTATTTAAATTCGTATTCAGTAATTACGGTACTTAGTAAGATTTCAATATGCAAAGTGTATATATGAGAGGATTTTAAATAGTGTCTTATTAAAAAATTTTAACTATGTTTTTTAATTTATTCCTGAATTAACCGCCTTGAAATGATATTATTGCAGCTCGAGTCCCTATCTTAACCAGTAAGGAAACAAGTTAATATCATTTTTATTATACGTCTGAAGCTAGTGCCCGGGTTTTTAAATATAAAATTTCTACCAACTGTACGAGAAATGGTCTATCATAAAAAAAAAGATATAATTATAAGCGGATGTAGGTAAAAACGTGCGTCACGCACGGTATACGGGTACACCATAGCCGGCCCCATTTCTCTCAGCGCGGCGTCAGGAAATGGCCCGAAAGCTTCCTTTCACGCGATGTTTGCGCAGTCAATAAATAGATTCCATCCAATCTGATCCATCATAAATATAAGAGGAATCTGTGACGCGCGAGATGATTCTGTTTGAATACTGAGTGCCTACTTTACTAGGTAGGTACCTAGTCTTATTCTTGTAACAACAAGGTCGAATTACAAGTGTTTATTTAAGTCGGAGATTTAGAATCAGGAATTTTTTTGAATGGCGTGCTGGAATTTTTTAGAAGTATAGATGATTGTGGGTTAGGTATAAATTTTGAACCACATAGAAAAAGCAGTGAACCAGTGAACCTATTAGATATTCGTCATTCCTGTGGGATTTTTGTATGAACTTTGGACAGGTCAAAGACTGTCAGGTTAGCTAGTAAATAGGTAGTGGGGTAATAAATTTGTCGATCCGATTTGCATTCGATAACAAACATCAGATAGTATGGAAGGGTACCGAGTGAGCCAGACAGGACAATAATACGATCGTGTGCCGAATCAAAAATTCGCGAGTAAATTTCCTTTCCTTTTGGGGCTCCGGAAGTGGCTCCACAGGCTCGTTACGGCGCTATTCTTTAACATGCACAGTCTACCGCAGAGCAGTGTCAATAACACTAAGTATGACTATAGTTATGAACAAAAACTCCAGACAGAATTTTTAATTTATTAATTTTTTTTCATTGTGGTAAAATAAATTTCATATTTTTCATTAAATCAATGTTATTTCTAGGTGACTTTACAAACTCGCAAACATACTCAGACTAGTTTTTCGGAAAGAAAATAGCTTACTCATTCTTAATATTTTTTAGCTACTTATAAGTCTGCAAATACCACTGTTGACTTGAAATTGTTAAACTTACTTGGCAACTATAATAACATGTTAAAATTATTGGAATAAATACATAGAACTTGAAAATGGAGGGGAAAATCTGAAAGGGAGTTGTTTCCAAGCAAAAATATCTCGGTACTTTTTTATTTCACACTAAAAATTACCCAGTGGGAATCGTACAAATTATTTTTAACTAGTTAGTAAACATACGAGTAGGTATGACGAGAACGTTTAGTCTGTCCTTATCGTGCTACAAATAATGAAGGCGACTCTCAGACTGAACGGCACATGATTTATTATGTTTATGCACTGCGTCCCGGGCTTCTCAAATCGCTACTCAGTCGCAAATAAGATTTAAATTGTCAGTCTCGCACACCAGACAGAACGTGGAATTGGCGAGCGTTTGAAGGTTAAATCAAGTTGAAATGGGAATATCTGGTATTTGTATTTAGTTAGAGACATTTCCAGGAAATGCGCACTGAAACAGACGTCTCTCGCACGTTCCGTGTTCCTTGCCAACATCGCCCGAATGTTTATATAAATATAAAACTCAGAATATAAACATGATAATAATGTTACTGGTTGTATGATGCGAATTTCCGGTAATGCTATGTTCAATCAATGATAACCGCACAAGAAAACCACAAGTACATACATAAATCTACATAATTTATATAGAATTACGTAACTATTTATAAAAAAAATACCACCTAACTTTAATTTCCGCAAGAGGTCGTTTTACGACAGGTAAGCGCGTATAGCAGCAGCTGGAAACCATTTGGGATTCCATGCGCACGCGCACAAGCAGTAAATTCAAATATGGTCGCTACAAACCGCAATTAGCATGAGCTCATATGCACAGAGGAACTTTTTATATCACAAATGGCTAGTTACGCAAGAGCAATTGCAATTTTATTTTCGTACGTTTATAACCGAAGTTTTTTATTGTTTCAGATCCAACATCGGCAAAAAAAGGATTGGGCAATGTCTACACACAAGAGAAGCATCAGTCTTGACTTATAAGCACCGAAAAGAAATAAGTTTACAGTACAAACTAGCTAAACATAAAAGAACCTCGCACATCAATAGAGGATAAGAGAATATATTTTGCTAAGCTAAATTAAATTTAACAAAATTATATCCTACGTCGTTTCTTTACGAATTCGTGAAATATTCCCTCGTTGATTAAAGTATATCTGAGATATAGTAAGTTTAATGCTATATGGGACGAGACTCGGCCGCGCATCGCAGCGCAGACGCGAGCGCGCGCACTCTTCAAATAGATTTGACCGTCCTCGTAGTACCTCGTCTAGCACATAATATATATTCACACTATCTGTACAAGCAACTCTGTTACTATTAAAAATAGGGTTCTTATTTAACTATAAAGTACCGAGGTACGCACGGAAGGAAGCTATTCCTCAACGTCACCCGCATACGCTACACCTGGCTACGCTAGCCACAATGGCGCATTCGATTCATAACGAATGTCATGTGGTTAACTCGTGTCGTGTGTTTAGTCAACATCGATAAAAATGGAATGTAAAATAAAACACATTTATTTTACAAATATTATATTACCAAAATAGGTACTCGTACTTACTTCCATTACAAAATTGGAGCAAAATATCGATTCATTATATTAATTACATTAAAAGCTACTTATCAACATTAAAAACATACCTTAAATCTCAAAAAATAATAATTTACTAACAAAAATTACTGCGGAGGGTAGTAAATGGCTACCTACCGCTACAAAATTCTCAATCAGGTAAGCTCCCACCGCAAATGCGGTTCCATAATAGGATACTATTGGATTGCAAGTAATCATTCACTGAACTAGATCCACACAAGATTGATCAATATTCATTTTAATTATGTTATCTGGTCCCGACTGGTTATAGTCACAGGCAAGATTGTTTTTTGTGTCTTGTTATGGGGCATGCATGCACATTACTAATGAAATACGAAATAATAATGTTGCTACATATTGGATGAACAGTTACGATTTATAACTCTTTTATAATAATGAAATTAATATTTAAAACATTTAGAATGCAACTAAATCATGACCAATATAATACATATATTGAAATATCCAGAACAACCATACTTATTTTATTGGAATACTCTTGGTACCTATCTGGACCACTCCATTCATCAACCTTGTTACAATATTACCTAAGAGCAAAAAGAATTTCACATTGAAACAAACACTCATTATTTTTATTTCTATTAGAAAAAGTTAAATCTACTACATTATCATAACAAATACACAATATCTTCTCAAAAACTTAATTATATTTGAATCTTTGTATGTTAAAATTAGAACAACAAATACAGGATTATTTAACACTAACTAGTATAAGGAAAAGTATAATATTCAGTACTCACCTGACACTACGGTGTTATATAAATTCTATTTGGCAATCTTTTGAGGTTGTCATGAAGTTCAAGAAGATTATATGCATACAAAAACTGTAGTAAATGCCCTTATTCAATCCCAAAGTCAAATACACAACAGGGTACATAGTAGCAATAACAAGTTTAAGAATTACTTTCGTATCATTGCGGATTATGGTATTATAACGATTCGTTCTTCAATCTAACGAAATCGTTTTACGTATCAGACAACACTTATTCCTCAAAATAACACCATTCAATCTCCACTTTTTTTACGTTACTAGTTGTCTTAACGAGGAACGTCCAATGGCCGAGAAATAGGTCAGTTGTTATCAATGATGTACATTCGTCAATTGTTATTCGAAGGCCTTAAAAACGTTAAATTGTAGTAATTCCACCGTAAAAAACATGTGTTAACAATTTGGAGGTTTGCACAATGGTGGTGGTGCAATATTATATATTGAATAAGTGCAAATAAAGTGATTATACTAGCTGGTGCGTGTGGAGTCTGCGGAGGCGGGCGGGCGGACGGCCGCCGAGGCCGCGGGGGCCGGCGCCGGCGCCTGGTACGCTGGCACCGGGACCAGCGGCCGTGGAGAGATTTTGGACACGCCCTCGTATCTGTAACAAGCCGGAACAACCACTTGACACATTATCTTGTTACAGATTTTCTGTACATACATGCTTCAATAAATATAAGGAATAACAAGTAGTTAAATTAATGTATATAGTAAAATTAAGATCGAAAGTCGAGATACGATGGTCGAGTACATTGTTAAGCCCAAAACTACGATCGGCAGGTTTATCCACCGGTCGACGGCCGCGTCGACAAGAGCCATTTTCGAATACAACTTAAAAATGGCCATAAAACATCGAGATGCAGTTGTCATGGAGTCTTTTGGGAGCGAAACCATCCGAGGCCGAAATAGCTTAAACTTTAATATTTAGAATTATAAATTTTGATGAATAAGTGTAACTAAATTTAAGTAAATGCTAAGTTATTTATTTATAATCCATGTATCGGCAATAGAAAAATTTAATGTAACACACTATTATTAAGGAACCACAAGCCTCAGTTCAAAACAACGAGCTGAGCACGCGCGGAACGATGTTAATTTTTAGAAACACAATAAAATTGATCTTAAAATAATTTATTGTAGAATCTTCAAAAAGTACGGACTAAGAGTCCGTAGAAAATGTAAAAATAAATAGAAAAAAAATTTTATAAAAAAGCCCATAACTATGATGGGTCATCCTGACCACAGTATATTTTAAAAGTGAGACTATTCATGTCAACTTTGGAATAAATTTGTACACAAAGCTGGAATGCCAGAGTTAAGAGACTTTGTTTGTTTGTAGAGTTTGAGACCTCTGAGATGCATATTAGGGATTAAAATGTATCTCATACTCACTTGTTACTCTTATACTTCTCGGGTATCGCCTGGTAGGGCTGCAGCGCGGCGTGCGCGTGCGTGCGCGTGATCTCCGCGAGGCACGCCTGCAGCTCCGCCAGCGAGTAGCCCGAGCACTGCACGAGCGCGGGGGGCCACGCCACCCTAGTGCACTCGTTCGAGCCAGGCTTCGAGCCCGACTCGCAGTGGGTGCACAGCAGGCAGTGACGAGCGGTCGCCAGAGCACACGCCGCGATCACTGACGGCTTGTACTGGAGGTACGGGTCGGCTTCCAGCAGGCACAGCTCGGCGATGTACTGGAGATTTGGTATATGTTAGATGAAATAAATAAAAAACACCAACCCACAAATCATGTTGTGTATAGCAATTATCCCTCTTAATACGTATTATGATTTTATCTGACTGAAAATAATAATAAAAGGATTGATATTTTTGTTGAACTGTCTTACTAACTGTGTTTACCTAAACAAGTAGCTTCATACTTCGTCAAACATTTATAATCTAACTATACCTAGTTTAATATTAATCTTTTCACAATATAAAGCCTTTAGTTAGGATCTCCATGAAATAGCGATATGTGTATATTAGGACCTGGATGATTGTACCAATAATTTCGGCTGCCTATACGTCTAGTGAAATATAAACAGTATAAGGCAAATATAGCAGACTTACAGCAGCCAAATGGTAAGTCTTCTTTGATAGGCGGTTGGATATACAGTAGTGTGAAAGGAAGGCAAGTGATGTCGGCGTGGACAGATCGAACGAGAGCACTTTTAGGATCAGGTGCTCCATGCGAAGAACTTCGCGCTTCGTGTATGTGTCGTCAGTAATGTAGACAAACTCTGTGACTTCTGGAGGGTAGACTTCTTCATATTTTCTGCCAATTCATAATAAAATATATATGGTTTGTTATTGATATCTGAATTACATAAAACTACATAATATTTATTTTAATATCGTATTATATTACGATTAGCTCTCCCGCGGCTTCCCCGTGTTTCCGAGTGATGATTTATTTATTTATCAGATGAAAAGTATCCATATACTCAAATTCTCAAAAAATCTTTGCGTGAAAGAGTAACAAACATCCATACCTCACAAACAAACTTTCACATTTTGTTGGATCATAACTTGACTATAGAAATCGAAAGAAAATAGTCGCTTCAAACAAAAGATGTCTGAAACTAGCTCACATACCTACATATATTTATATCATTACTAGCTGTCCCCCGCGGTTTCACCCGCGTTCCCGAGAGAAATAACATTTTCCGACACATAAAGAATCCTATGTTACTCTAATACCTCCAAAAATATGTGTACAAAGTTTCATGATCGGGTAAGAAGTTTTCGCGTGAGAGCGTTACAAACAAACTTACATTAATATTTATAATATTAGTAAGGATTACTTACGCCGCAATATATGTAGCAGCGGTCCCGACCAGTTGAAGTTTTGTTCGTACAACGCTCATGTATGACAAGAAGCGGTCCACATATGACACTGCAAGGTGCAATGTTTCACTCTCCTGCTGATACTCATCACACACCTCGACCAGCCAGTCAATGAGGATGGATCGCATCAGGTGTGTGATGTCAGGCTGCTTGCGCATGTAGCGAGGGTTGGCTCGGTTCTTCACCTATGATTACAAGAGATGCTAATGAGAAAACATAGCCATATTGATTTTCAACACATTTGAAGTAACCTAGCATGGAGGTAAGCTGGCTATGGAGTAAATAATATTTTGCCTAACACTGGCGCGTTTCTAGTGGCTGCATTTGAGTGCTTTAGGCATTGTATTCTTACCAATGTTATGTTACATAGTCACTTATAGCCCATAGTGAAACAATTATAATGTAAAATATTTTTTGATAGAGTTTAAAGAGAGAAACACTTCTGAGTGTATTATTAATATAAAAAGAAAACAAAAATGGACTAGAACTAATCATATAATGCCATAATATTTCTACCCACAATGGGACAGATTGGCAGGCGAACAGGCAGAGGGTCCACCTGATGGTAAGGGGTCACCGACACTTATGGACATTTGCAGCACCAGGCGCATTGCCAATGCGTTGTCGACCCCGAGATGTGAAGTTGGTAAGTCTCATGTGCCTGTAACTTCACCGGCCCCCTTTAATAAAAGTGCACTACTGCTTCACCGTGGAAATGGATAAGATGGTAGTACTTCCCTGGATGAACTCCGCACTAAGAGCTCTGCTACTCAAATGATTGTGTATGTGTTACCGGCCAAACCCAATTTCAGGACAAACTAGTTTTGCCTAGGCCAAACTAGTTCTTCCTATACGCGATAGGATTAACTAGTATAGCCTAGTACAAACTGGTTCATCCTAAGCCCAATAGGATAAACCAGTTTAGGCTAGGCCAAACTAGTTGATCCTGATATAAATACGTAATTTTGGTAGCTGGTTTTTGGAGTTGAGTTGACGGGTAGGTGGTTTTTAGCATTTTAATAACTTCAGATTAGGTTCTGAGATAGTATTTATCAACACAGGGCCTACTAGTGCTACAGTTTACAAGCCTACTTTGGTGGTTTCCATACAAAAATCCTGAACAAATAACCCTTGTACTGAAAATTATTATTTCAGAAACTACTAATGCTATTGATTTTTATTAATTTGCACTGTTGCAGACAGATCAATGAAGTTACACCATTTGGGATCTCAACCCTCAAAACCCCAACATAAAATCCTGTATAAACCACCAATATACATTTATTTATATACCTTTTCTTTTTTTATTAACATCATACTCACCTCTATCTCCCTCATGTACTCATATATATCCTGACGATACTCTGCCACATGGAAGAACATCTCACGGTCAGTCTGTGCCACCGTGGTGGTTTCTTCCTCATCAATGTCTCCAATGATCTGACTCTCATTCTTAGAGATTGACATCGACAATATACTTGAGTCAACCACTGACATTGGCGATTCCACTGCATCTTTCTTTTCTTGCAATGGGAGCCTGATAAACCCATATTGTACTTTAATTTCATAGTACAGTGACCTTTAAAACTAGATCTTATAATCATATACACTAAGCTGATTGTTCTTTACTCAGTTATTTCAGTGTTAGATAGTATTCCTTTTCATGTTAACAAGAAATATCATGAAATACAAATTTATCTAAGTGCACCATTACTGTGTGAAAGAAGGACATATACACTTTCCCATTTAGATATTTTTTTAGCTTTGGTTTGATTAAAGGATAGATTTTATAAACAGTTATGATGTTTCCTTACAACACTTTTATTAAAATACAGTGGAAACATCTACTTAAGGCCCATGGTCACCCTCATTCGTGAAGGGTCGAATATTTCCCCACAATTAAAATATATTGTTTTGTTGTTTTTGAAAAGATATGATCTATCAACATGAGAAATTCCATTCGAATCCAGCTATTATGGAGTAATTGAGTAACAATCTTACAATCAATCTATTGAATTAATAATTTTATTGGAGGTAGGTAGTAGAATGAGTTTACTTGTATTAATATCAAATTGGGAAAGAGGGTAGGCCGAGTTGAGGTTATGGTACAAGGCTGCTTACCTAAGTGGAGGTGCCTCTTTCTGCCTATCTGGTTTCTTATCAGCTTGGGCCTGTTGAATTCTAACAGTTTCAGCAGCATTAATGAAGAAATTATCCTTCCTTATCTCTTTAGCTACAAACGGCTTAAATGTAGGCTCGCGTTTCTTCACCTCCGCATTCACCTCGGTCGGTTTGTCCTCGTAGACGCTGAAGGCGCGAAACTGCGCCACGGGAGGCACGATATTCTTTTCATTTTTGATCTGGCGTACCGTCCTGTTCTCGTCGTGGGCTTTACAAGTGCCGTTGGTCAATCCCGCCTAAAGCCAATAACATTTGATGAAAAAAATATTGCAAACCATGATGCTAAAGACCAATTTCAAAATCAACTTACAATTTTGTTTCGATTCTGGTTACAAGTGAAGTGGCTGAGGTCCCCCAGTGCACGCCGTTGATTCGCTGCAAATATATCTGCATTTTCCTTTCGAAGCCCCAAGGCAGTATTTTCTTGATCTTCGTGAATTCTGAATGCCATTGCTCCCGCTTCTTTGGTAAACAATACAGAATTACACAGACCCAAGCGTCGAACGCGAGCCACGCGATGCAAAAAAGGCAACGAAAATGGAAAATATATGTTGCGACCGAACTAAATATTCATTTTATTAAATTAATGAGCGAAGAAGTCAATTATTTGCAGGTATTTATTGCAAAATTCACCCCCAATAACGCTATTATAGCGTCAACGGACAACAGACATTTTGGTAATTTCAGCTGTTGCAGTTTACGTTATTCTTTAGTCTATGTTAATTTAAATTTGAGCCAATCGTAATGCAGGCCACCTGCCACTATTTCTAGTATATTTAGTCTATGGCATAGCGCTATGACTTCTCAATGGTTTACCATACGCCCGAGCGCCCTATTCGTCCTACGTGATCGAATATTCCGCTTAGTCACAAGTAAATTAACATATTTTTTTTTATGTTTTGTCAGAAATAATGTTGATGACGTAGACTAGCTAAATCAAACGCACTAGCATTTCATAAAACACTGATAACTCTTCCTAATTTATGCTGATATATCGATGTTTTATTTCGATACATTGACGAGGTATTCTAAGATAATCCTGCATCTCTACAATCGATAACTTGACAAACTACGGTATTATGAATAAAGGCGTCTAGCCTTTTCACCTCAACCTTCCTTTGGATAATGTACCTATATCAAAGACGGTTGATTCTTCAGAATTATTTTTACAAATTGTTCTTAATATCAAACTGTACTATATATTTAGTATAATAAAGTATTTACATTGTAATATTTACGAAACCTTTACTACCTTTTCTTACTCTACTTGACTTCTCCAGGGCGTTCGAATCTATAAATATTTCGCTTCTTTTATCTAAATTATCGTACTGTGGCCTCAACACTTCAGCCGTACGATGGTTTGATAGCTATCTATCCAACCGTATGCAACGGGTAGAGTTACTCAAGTCAGACGGTTCCCTGTTAACTTCTATGTGGCATCCTATCAATAGAGGCGTACCACAGGGATCAATTCTCGGCCCTCTACTCATTATACTTTATAGTGCTGATATTGTTGATGGCATATGTAATTGTAAGTATCATCAATATGCAGATGACATCCAATTATATTTTTCGTTCCACCAGAATGACACTGCCAGGGCAGTTGAGTCTATAAACGATGACTTGGAAAGAATATCTGAGTGGTCTCGTAAAAATGCGTTGGTACTTAATCCCAGTAAGTCGAAATTCATGATTTTGGGGTTAAAAATCAGATTCAAGGTGTGGCGTCTAGAGATCCTACAGTTAAAATCTCGGGTGAAGTGATTGAGCAGGTGGAAAGTGTACGTAATCTGGGTCTTATAATGGACAATAAACTCCAATTCGAGGGTCATGTGTCAGAAGTTGTCCGTAGTTGTTTTTACAAGCTGAAAGTCTTGTATAGAATTCGAGACTACATAAATAATAATCTCCGTATCGCACTTTGTGAGTCATTAGTATTATCTAAATTGAACTACTGTATAACAGTCTATGGACCCTGTCTTCTCGGTAGATCCCAGCGACTTATACAGCGAATTCAAACTGCGTGTGCTAGATTTTGCTTCTCAATACCACCCCGTGCACACGTGACACCTTTCCTAAATAAGGCCAAATTACTAAAAGTGGAAGCTAGGCAATACCTATATTTCTGTACATTACTTTTTGGTATCATAAAGACTGGCAAACCAGAGTACCTTTTTCAGAAGCTTGTTTGGTTGGCTGCTAGTAATGCATATCAAACCAGGGCGTCGTTGACACAACTAGGAATGCCTCAGCATAGAACAGCAGCGTTTCGTGGTAGCTTTAGATGCAATGCTACTAAATGTTGGAACAACCTGCCTCCGCCAGTTCGTGGTCTTCAAACTAAGCACAATTTTAAAACTAAGTTGAAACTATATCTTCTTGACAATCAATCGTAACTTTTTTTTCTGGATTATTATGTAGCAATATTTTTTTATAAATTTTATACAGCTAATATATTTAATGAAATTGAATTTTATTATTATATTATATTTAATTTACCATATTTATTTTATAATACGGTTACTATGCACCTACTCATTTAAACTATACCTATATATATATCATAAAAATATATAAATAGTACTATAGCACTATTTATATATTTTTATGATTAATATTATAATATTTCTATAGGTACCGAGGAATGAATGTACATTTTTTTTTATCGTGACGCATATTTATAGGCGTACGACAGAATATCAGCGTTGTGGGTGAAACCTCAACATTAGGCTGAGTCGTAGCCTTTTTTCTTCTCATGACACACAGATACAGAATCATTATTTGAATATATTGTATCCATCATTTTAATTTGTGTGTTTTGGGAGAAAATAAACTTATTATTATTATTATAAATACCAATTTACCATCTCAGCTTACTGTATTTTACTGGAAAATTTCTCCAACCGAACCAAATAAAACAAATAATGAATTTGATAGTGTTACGAGATACTCACTGGCCTTACTTATAATACTACTAACTAAATAGTAAATAAATATATTAAATATACTAAATAGTTAACTATCGATAGTATTGGTCATTAATTTATTTTTATTGATATCGATTATTACCCTATTATAACAACACATCTTACAATGACAGCTATGTTCTATGGTATTCTGTATTATATTCGAGGCAAACGGTGAAAGTGATTTTTCTTTCTCTATCTCTCTCATGACCTTCGTTATCAGATGAGAGGTCCGCTATCCGGTACATGAGCTAAGTGATACCTTGGACGAATTTTGGTTTCCTATGTATGTGAATAGCACGGCCACCGGCTGTAGCGAGCTAGACTGAATTTAATAAACTCTTTTTGACTGAGTACAATGATTTGCGAGAGAAGATATGAGTTTATTTATATAAATTAAACTAAGATAAATTAACATTAACAAATTCTTGGCTCGAGAAATGCTATGACAACACTGTTCATTTATCTTCTTAAAAATTGGTCACAAACCTGGACCAACAAACCATAATTTTAATTTTTGTTCATTGCTTATCTTCTGACGAAACATATAAAAAAAATGTTTAAGTCAATAATTGTGCTGTGCTTTGTTTTATTTAATGGCTGTGATATATGTTCCACAATCAGAGTATATAAGAAAACTGATATTTTAAGACTAAGGTAATGAAACAGTTCCATTAAAGCCCAAAATTACTATATAAACTGGTGTAAATAATGTTCACATACTATTTATTTCAGGGAGGAAGTTCGTGAAATGTTTCAACATGCTTACGACAGCTACTTGCGATATGCATATCCTTATGATGAGCTTCGACCGCTAAGCTGCGATGGCGTGGACACATGGGGAAGTTATTCCCTCACCCTCATTGATGCCCTTGACACGCTGGCCATCATGGGCAACTACACAGAGTTCAATAGAGTTGTGGATATTGTGCTGCAGAAAAAGAACTTTGATGCAGATATCAATGTCTCTGTTTTTGAAACAAATATAAGGATTATAGGTGGACTATTGAGTGCACACCTTTTATCACATAAGTAAGATACTTTAACATGAAAAATAATTGTATTAATAACTTGTTTTTTTTTATAGCTAACCAAGTAATGAGAGGAATATTGGTTAATCATATAAATATTTTATACCACTTCAACAAACAAGCAGACTGTCCACCTGATAGTAAGTGGTCACTGCCGCCTATGGACATTGCAACACTAGGGGCATTGCCAATGCATTGTCGACCCTGAGACGTGAAGTTGTTAAGTCTCTTGTGCCTGTAATTTCACCGGCCCCCTTACTTTTCTAGCCGAAACACAGTAATACAAGTGCTCTACTGCTTCACGGCAGAAATGGGTAAGGTGGTAGTACTTCCCTGGATAAACTCTGCACTAGGAGCTCTACTACTCCTATATTGTGTTCCAGGACAGGTATGAAATTAGAGCCAGGCTGGCCATGTAATGGCCCTCTTCTCCGTTTGGCTGAGGATGTTGCTCAAAGATTAATAGCTGCCTTCGACACAACTACTGGTATGCCATATGGTACAATAAACCTTAGGTCTGGAGTACCACCTGGAGAAACAAGTGTCACATGTACAGCAGGAGTTGGGACATTCATTATTGAGTTTGGGACTTTGAGCCGGCTCACTGGAGATCCATTATATGAAGAGGTAATTTATAGGTGTTAATATGTATACAACATGTTACAAAATACCCCATAAAAATATAATTTATTGTCAAAGCCAAAAACCCTAGTAAGCTGTCATGTCAGGGAACCAGATTATTTAACAGAAAGGCCTACATATATTTGTAATTTTAATTAATAATTGTTTACTTTAATAGTTTTTCAATTATTCATCCATAAAAATCAGTTTTTTTTATTTTTTGGGTAACATACCCCACATATACGGCTTTACGGGTAGTTTTGAAAAAAGAAGTAATATATCAGTTATCTGGTTTCCATAGTGAAAGCTTTGTTTAGTTTGGGATTAGATGCCCATATAAAGAATGCCCCAGGATATTTATTATATCATATATCATTATTCTGAATAAAGTAACTTGATTGGACCAGTAACATTTATATTAAATCTGCAATAAATATAATCCATCTCATTTATTTATTTATTCAAGTCAGAATCACCAACAAGAATGGTACATATTTAAAACTAAAAGCACTTAAATACCTTAAAACAGGAGGTAATGTTTTGCATATGGATACATAAAAAGAGTGGATTTAGAATGCAGAAGTTGGCAATTAGGAGCATTAGTGTTTAATTAATGAGACTGGGTATTTATAACTTGTACATAACATTTTATATAATGGCTGGATGTATTTGGATTAAACTTCAGTTAGCATTTAGGATACTCTCTATTAGGATATATCCTAAGAAAATATAAGATACCTCTAGAAAACTAATTGATAATAATTTCAGGTTGCTTACAATGCTCTAATGGCACTGTACCATCATAGGTCACCAATTGGCCTGGTGGGAAACCATATAGACGTCATGACGGGCAGATGGACAGCCCAGGATGCTGGCATTGGTGGAGGAGTTGATTCCTATTATGAATATTTAGTCAAAGGTAAATTATTCCTTTTTCTATAATTTCTTGTTGGGTCATCATTAGACCCTTATAAGACGCGGGTTGAACCGCGATCGTGTTTTGATACTTTTCTAAAGATTTACACTTTATTTACGCAATTTAGCACTACAGCAAACAGCTCTAATAATATTTTTGCTTACCTCATAGGTGCAATACTACTGGAGAAACCAGAGCTAATGTCTATGTTTGTGGAGGCGAGGCAGTCGATCGAGAAGTACCTAAAGAAAGACGACTGGTTCGTGTGGGCGACCATGCTGCGTGGCCACGTGACACTGCCCGTATTTCAGTCCTTGGAATCTTATTGGCCAGGATTGCTTAGTCTTATAGGTATAATTATAATTTTAGAGGAGCACCAAATATTTTTAAAAACCTCTTTTCACGCTTGTGAAACCTTTTTGCTTGTTTATTGACCTTTTTGGCATAAAAATAAAATAACCTTTGCTATTGCTGTCAGGTGAGAGCGACACAGCAATGCGTATAATACACAACTACCATAGCGTATGGAAGCAGTATGGATTCACGCCAGAAGTATACAACCTCGGGACGGGCGAAGCGTCTGTGTCGCGGGAGAGTTACCCGCTGCGTCCGGAGCTGATCGAGTCGATAATGTATTTGTATAGAGACACGAGAGATCCGATACTGTTGCAGATGGGTGAAGATATATTGAGAAGTATACAGCATAGTGCCTGGACTCCTTGTGGTTATGCGACGGTAGGTGAATTATGATCCTATGATTTAATAAAATATTTAGATGGTGTCTTCATAGTTGGTGACAATAAATCGTTCTTTACAGATCAAAGATGTCCGTGACCACCGAAAAGAGGACCGTATGGAGTCGTTTTTCCTCGCGGAAACGACAAAATACTTGTACCTGTTGTTTGACCCTGATAATTTTATCCACAACCCTGGTGTTCATGGCACTGTCATCAACACACCTAATGGAGAGTGTGTTGTGGATCTTGGTGGATATATTTTCAATACTGAAGCTCATCCGATTGATCCTACTATGCTTTATTGTTGTCATGAAACTAAACAAGGGTATGTTCGATCTTTGTTGTATTTAGTTTTAATTTAATTTCTAACCACCTTATTCAGAGCTCTTTACCTACTCAAAATGATAGAAATGATACCCGTATAGTAAAACTTCTATGTCTCTCTTAATGCCATAACAACTACAAATGCTATCAATTTGAATTAGGCAGTAATGTAGCCCTTGCTTGTATTACTTTATAAGTAAATGTAATTTTTGGCTTACGGCCACAAATGTATAATTCAGTTTAAAAAACATATTGATTTATTAAACAAACGTGAATTTCCTTCGGTTTTATTATTCTTGTATACACATACCCACGGTAGTCCAATGATTCATATTTGACAGGTTTCGGCAAAAGTAAAGCAACATTTTATATATCTTCTAATTTCAGAATAAACATCAGTGAAGTTCATAAAATTTATCAAATATTAGAAGAAGAAGACAACATTAAATTCATGACCATGATTGAAGGTACAATAACGAAAAATTTTACGGTTGAACCATTTCATACACCTGTAGTGGAAGCTTCTCAAGTAACCTCTCAAGAAATTGTTTTTAAACTTGATCAGAACCAAGTATTGATAAAGACTGAGACAAGAACTGGTTATGTGAATATCGATGGGACAGAAAGAGAGAAAATCAAGAATGAAACCAATTTGAGCGATATAGTTAAAGATCGTATTAACAACTATTACAATAGTTCCAATGTAATATCGGAATCTAATGTACAGTCAACGTTAGCGCCAGAGAATAGTGCACCAGTAGTTGAGGGTAAAGTCGAAGTTGATGACATAATAGTTCTTGAAAAACCACAAGAATCGGAAAGGTTACAACCACCGAGTGATACTAAAGCAAAGGATGCTTTCAAATTGCTGCCTAAAGTAATACAAGACTTTTTAAATAATGATTGGAAATCTAAAGCCAAATGTGAACCTCAACATATATTGGAAAGGATAAGAAAAGAGAAACGGTACCCGACCCATCCAGATCTGGAAAAATACGAGCTGCTCCTAACCCCGGCGCCATCTTTCTTGCAAAGGATATCATTAGCCGGTGAATTTTTAAACAAGAAACAATTGCAATTATAAATAAGCGAAAATCTCCAATAATACCAAGTGTCAAATGTTACTATATATACAATAATTTATTTCCATAGAAGTACATATCTGCTGAAAAATATTTTTGATAATAAATGAATAATAATGAGGTTATTATTTTTTTCTTCTGGAAGGGTTCTGGGTGAGGTGTCTATTGCTTCATTATTGGTTTTAGGGCATTTAATTCGATTTCTTATAATTAAAATGAAATGGGTGTAATGTCATAGTAATACGACTTCTGCCTAAGGTATAATGAGCGTCAAGATTCAGTTGGCATCATCACTGATTAGTAGTTCAACACAAAATTTTAGAGCGTTTCCAATCAAATCGAGCAACAAGTTATTCAGATAACTTTAATTCTCGCTCGAGTATGATTGAACTTTCGATAAAGCGATTGCATTATACAATTTTCTACTAATTTTCCTATTTGTATGCATATATGATCGCTTGGTTATATTCGGAATTGGCGCAGTCATCTTATCACGGAGCGTAGTTTTCTTTGTGGCCCTTAGGGAACGTACCCATACTACGTGACCCATTCTGTTACAATTTTTACCCCCCCCCCAGATTGGTGCGAGATTTCCTTAGAGGTTATTGAGGCATATACAGGCATGATCACCTAGCCTGGCGGAAGATCTTCCCTTTTAAATGGAGGAGTCTCACACCTCGATCCTCCATAGTGGAGGCCCCGACGTGATCCCCATCACTTCACTTCAAGCTCAGCTGCATTCACACAAAATTCAAAATTCAAAACCATTTATTCAGTTTAGGCCCTCAGAAGGCACTTATGAAGGTCAAATTTAAAGTTACTGAAGCTACTACCGGTTCGGAAGTCAGCCTTCAACTGAGAAGAACCGGCAAGAAACTCAGCAAGGTTACATTCTTTTTTATTTTATTAAATTCTTTTTTATCTATTCTGACTTTTTGGCTATTTTATAATATCAATTTTACATATTTTTATATTTAACAATTACAAAATACTTAATAAAGCTTAAAAAAAAAACAAACAAAAAAAAGAAATAACAAGACTACAAAATAGAAAATGACAATAATTACTTACAACTTAAACAAGAAAATTAGAGGTGCACTGTGCAGAGAGCAGCTATTTCCATACATTTTTATCTTCAATATAATGAACCACCTGGTAATACGCTTTTTCTTTCAAAACTTTCCTAATATAATTTTTAAATTTATGATCAGACATTTTGGTTACTGAAAGCGGTATCTTATTATAAAATCGAACACAATTACCAAGAAATGACTTGTTTACTTTAGTTAGTCTAAAATATGGAACAACTAACTTCTCCCTTTGTCTTGTATTAATATTATGGATATCCAATTTTGACTCAAACATTCCTATGTTTCTACGTATAAACATTATTTTTTCATAAATATATAATGAAGGCAATGTCATTATATTTATTTCCCTAAATAAATCTCTTAATGATTCACGGGGACCCATACCGTAAATTGCACGAATTGCTCTTTTTTGTATAATAAATATTGATTCTATATCCGCTGCTGCTCCCCAAAATAAAATACCATAGGACAAGAGGCTATGAAAATATGCAAAATAAACTAATTTGGCTGTCTCAACATTCGTCAATTGTTTAATTTTCCTAACAGCAAATGCAGCCAAACTTAGCAGCTAGAGTATCAACCTGAAGTCCCCACTGCAATTTATTGTCTAATGTAAGACCCAAAAATACCGTTTTATTAACAAGATCAATATGGCTCCCATCTATTATTATTTGGCTATCTACTTGTGCTACATTCGGTAAAGAAAACCTTAATCATTTAGTTTTCTTTGAATTTAGTAATAGATTATTTGTAGCAAACCACCCACAGACAATTGACATAATATGATTAACTTTAGTTAGATCTTTGTCTTTTCTATCAACTTTAAAAATTCATTAATTTTTAAAGTTGATAGAAAAGATATTGTCTTGTCTGCTGATGATACATAATGATGTGAGATCATTTACAACATATGGCAAGTCATTTATATAGACTAAAAACAAAAATGGACCTAAAATTGAACCCTGGGGTACCCCCATTTCAACTAAAGAGCCCTTGGATGTTGTGCCAGTAATCCCTACCTTTTGTTGACGATTTGATAAATAGGATAAAACAAGATCATGAGCAGTTCCACGAATTCCGTAGTTAGTCAAGTTTTAGAAGTAGTGTACGGTGGTCAACGCAATCGAAAGCCTTGGATAGATCACAAAAAATGCCAATCGCATCCTGAGAATCCTCCCATGCGCCATAAATGTGTCTCAGCAATGTTGCTGCCGCATCGGATGCAATATCTTATGCTTAGTAAAGTGACCTAACATTTGATTAAGCAGCAGTTTTTCAAAACATTTTACTAAGTGCTGGCAGAACGGAAACTGGTCTGTAATCAGAAGGATCTCCTTACAACCGGACTTAAAAATAGGTACTATTTTACTGTATTTCATCAAATCAGGAAAACAACCCTGATCAATACATTCATTAAAAATATTTGACAAAACCGGTGCAATCACTGTTATTATTGATTTTACGATTGTTACTGATAAGCCCCATAAATCTTCAGTACTTTTCATTTTGAGCGAATTAAAAGTATTTAAGATATCGCTAGCATTAATATGCTCAAATTTAAAACTAGGAAATATATTATGAATATGCTGTCTGAGTAAAGATTCCGCTACTATAGGACATGATTTAAGGCTTTTAGTAGTTTTACCAGGTATACTCGTGAAGAAGTTTTCGAAAGCACAGGCTACATCTAAATTATTCGTTAAAATTTTATCATTAATTTTAAGAGTTACCTGTTCATTATTATTTCTAATTTTACCAGACTGTCTTTATTTTATTATTCGCATTACCTATTTTATTACATATAAAGTAAGATTTAGCTTGATTACACACTAACTTGAATGTTTTTGAAAAGTTTCTAACATATTTATGAAATTCCTCGTTATGAGTTAGAGATTTTAAATGATAAAGTTCATACAACCTATCCCTGCTCTTACGAATACCTTTAGTAGCCCAGTCACTAAATCCCATTTTACTATTTACCTTCACTATTTTAGTAGGACAGGCTCTATTAAAATTATCGCAAATCCCAGACAATAAACCTTCATACAAGACATTGGGCTCATTACTATGATATATTGTATTACAGAGTTTCAGTTCTAAATTATTCTTAAAGGTGTCTAATCTTGCCTTAGTAGTAGGTCTAATTACTTTCGTTACTTTAAATACTTGTCCTTTAAATGGCAATTCTATTAAATGAGCCTTATGATCCGAGCGAACACCACTAATAATCGATTTCCCTAGTATACTACTATTAGTTAATATATTATCAATACAAGTAGCCGAAGTGGCTGTAGATCTTGTTGACTCACTAAATAATAAATCTAAGTTGAATGATTTGAAAAAGGCAACTAAATTCCGACTTTCAGATGAATTACCAAGAGTATCTACATTAAAGTCGCCACATAGAACTATTGACTTGTTACAATTATTAAATAACTAACGAAGAATCTCTTCTATTATAGAGGTAAACAATAAAAAATTTGATGCCGGTGGCCTATAAACACATACAATAATATAGCTCTGCAACTCTGCACAAGACACCTCACAAACACGCTCAACAGAGAGGCTGCAAATATCTTTCCGATCCTTGAATTTAATATTATTATTTATAAGTATGATTGTGCCGCCACCTTCTGCAGATAATCTATTGAATATACTGGCAACTGTAAAGTTTTTAATATTAAAAAGCATAGTGCCCGATTTCAACCATGTCTCTGTAAAGCATAATACGTCTATAGTTATTTTATCTAACAATAAATGAATATCTAGAATTTTGCCAAAGAAGCGATTAATATTCTGATGTATTACAAAAATCGAACTGTTGAGCTTCTCTGTTGTCAAAAGTTTTTGTTTAAAGAACTATTCTGAATATTAATGTTAAAATTACTTATTTTTACTGAGTTATCCCTTATCCTATTAATATTATATGCTACAAGTGACGCAATCAATTTCTTAAGCTGTTTTGGAATAAACTGTGTATCCTGTTTCAATTTTAACTTACTAACAAACTTGTTAGTATCAAAATATATAAAATTAGCACTATGACATGTAACATTATGCATATGGTTATTTAAATGCCAAAACACAGCAAGCCAGCTTCGCCCTAATCAGTTCCATCGCAGCCGACTCACTGACTTCCTGGTTCTGGAAGGCACACTTTATGCGACAGCACTCATCGCCCACACCACAGTTCACCTGCAACACACGTCCGGACCTCAGCTGGCTCCTCACTCTCCGGCGTGGCGGTTTCTGCACACATGGACTATTGTGGGAAGCCTCAACTCATCGCAGCTATCCCGCTCAGTCTCGACTCACCGTAGACTTCCGAGCAGCACTGGCACTTGCAAGCTTATCAGCAATGATGCAGCAACAACTGATCGACCTCTGGTCTAGGAAGGGAGTGATGTAGCGACATCTATGAACATGCCTACAATCCTTCACCGCCCGCACTACAGTGATGTGGCGACATCTATGAACGAGTAGAAACACACGAGAATCCTACATCGCACTATCAAGATTCTCTCAGGATTTGACATATATACAAGGATCCAACATCAACAGTTGGACCGCGGTCCCCAGGCATGATCACCTAGCCTGGCGGAAGATCTTCCCTTTTAAATGGAGGAGTCTCATACCTCGCTCCTCCATAACTACATGACTCCTGTGACTTAGCGTGGTATTCTGAAGACCTCCCTCCCCCTCTGAATGGGCCACGAAGTATGGGTAAGCTCTAATAAGCCAGGGATTAATATGGAATGAAGCATACCCAACGGTAAAACCAGTACCACCATAGTTCCACCAAAAGCGTGGTTTAAACAACCAGGCCCTGGGAAAATGTGATGTGGTGTAAAACTCTTAAAGACAATTCTATTTTGCAATGTTACCTCCCATGATTACCTCTATGCTAGAGCTTTACAAAAGAGAACTATACATATTCGCTGTCAATCAACATCAACGCAATGTAGAGGACAACAAAATAGATAGAATAGCCAACAGTCAACCCTTGACGTCAACCTGACGTCAAGTCCTGTGTAAATCCGATTTAATTACAATGTAAAATAAAATTGTCAGTAATGTGATATAATACAAAGTTATATAAAAATGCATACTTATTCATTAGGTATAATGAACAGCCGGCCAACCCATCCAGAGAGTGCGTTGAGAGGTGGCGAGTGGAAGTGCTCGATGCTTACACTCATGTTTATTTTATCATGTCCGAACTGAAAAGCACTGTGTCTGAAGAAAACACGTTGTGTGCAAAGGGGTACAAACTAATTAAATTCGTTGGCGAGGGAGCATATGCTAAGGTTCATGTCATATTATATTATAACGACAAATAAGTTGAGGCACTACCCTATTTTAGATGTGAAAATTTCTTTGGTTTTTCGCGTTTATGTAAGAAAATATGTTATGGGTTAACAGTACCTATTAACCAGTACTAGTACAGTAATCTGTAGCTATGCTGACGAGTAGCTCTGCACTGTTATTTCGTAGATTATAAGTATTTACTTCTGTAGGGGGTCCCCTTGAATGCCTATAAGTAGTTATTCTTATTTTATTGTTTACTCCGTGGTTAAACTAATGCAGTCGTATTCCATCGCAGGTATTTTTAACTGAATTTACGACGAAATCCGACGCCCATAAGACCGTACTTGCATGCAAGATCATCGAAACAGCTAAAGCACCTAAAGATTTCGTTGTCAAATTCTTACCGCGCGAAATAGACGTTCTCATACGTTTGAACCATCCGCACTTAATTCATGTACACAGTATATTTCAAAGAAAAACTAAATACTATATTTTTATGAGGTACACTGAAAACGGGGACTTGCTCGGGTACATATTGAAAAACGGGAGCGTATCGGAAAATCAATCAAGGGTGTGGATGCGCCAACTGGCCCTGGGGCTACAATATCTCCACGAGCTGGAGATCGCACACAGGGATATCAAATGTGAGAATGTTCTTCTAACGGCAAACTTTAACGTGAAGATATCGGATTTCGGATTTTCGCGGTTTTGTGTGGACGAGGACGACAAGCCGATTTACAGCGAAACCTACTGCGGGTCGATGTCATACGCAGCACCTGAAATACTTCGTGGCAAGCCATACCAACCGAAACCTACGGATCTCTGGTCGTTAGGAGTCGTGTTGTTTGTTATGTTGAACAAATCCATGCCATTCGATGATACTCGTATGCGCAAACTGTACGAGCAGCAGATGGGCAAGAAGTATAGGTTCAGGTCGCGCGTCGCCACATTACTTACCCTCGAGTGTAAATCTGTCGTTAAACACTTGCTGGAGCCGGATCCCGGCCTACGCCACACCGCCACTAATATACTCAGTTCCGAGTGGATTGCTATGGATAGTAGACTTACGTGTGAGTAGATAATAATTAATTTAATACGAGGTTGTTTATTTTGTTCAGTAAAAAATGCAATTTTGAATATATTTATTCAGCTTTAAACGCAGTGGAAGCAGCAGCATTGAAACGAGCTAAAGAAGAACGTCGTCGATTGTCCGATACCCATAGAAATCCACCCAAGAGACAAGGTGATATATTGGAAGGTCCACAAAAAGATTCCGTGTATCGGGTAATTGTCATTATTGAACAGATTATATTTAAGGACTAAGTATATGGTTCACTTGCTAACAACATCAATTACATTCATTTTCAGCCAAGTGAAATGATAAAGTCACTGGCCGCCATGATAAATAAAAATTGAAAATTTTATCAGATGGAGGGAAAATCAAAGGTTATTATTTTATCAATAAATCTAGGTATATCTTTGTTCTTCTCTACCAGTCTCAAATCTTTTTAATAGATACATATTATATATGCATAGATTACCCCGGAGGTCCTATGTATAAGGAAATTACACCTACCTACCTACCCCGCGTCGAACCTATATCGACCGATATCCCCGGAATCAGCAGGTGACATTAGAGAAATTGTAGTACATTGTGTAATTTAAAATGTAGGTATCATTCTTACAGCCTCACCAAATCGAAGATGAATTAAGATTATCAGGATCGGAACAATTAACTCTCGCCACTCGCGGCTATAGAATAATAAAGAAAGTTAATGAAGGGTCATATGCAAAGGTGATTCAAGCCGAAGTAATTATTTGTATTTTTTTTAATAACATTCCATTTCTTCTAAAGGTATTTTTTATTACAGGTTTATTTAGCAGAGTATAGGAATCCAAATAAAAGCGACAAGCTATCAATATTAGCGTGTAAGGTGATCGATACAAATACGGCACCAAAAGACTTCGTGAAGAAGTTTCTTCCGAGGGAAATAGAGATGCTGATCAAATTAAATCATCCCCATCTTGTACATACTCACAGCATATTTCAAAGAAGATACAAGTACTTTATATTCATGCGATACATGGAACATGGGGACTTGTTGGAATACATTCTGCAAAAGGGCGCGGTGCAGGAAGACCAGGCTAGGATATGGACGAGGCAGCTCGCACTGGCCCTCCAATACATGCACGAATTGGAGATAGCGCATAGAGACATCAAGTGCGAAAACGTACTTCTCACAGCTAACCAGAATGCTAAACTGTCCGACTTTGGCTTCGCTCGCTTATGCGTCGATAAAAATTTAAAAGATATATGCAGCGAAACGTTTTGTGGGTCGCTATCGTACACCGCTCCGGAGATTCTGCAAGGTACGCCGTACATACCCAAACCGACGGACTTGTGGTCACTCGGTATTGTCGTTTATGTCATGCTGAATAGAGCTATGCCGTTCGAGGATAAGCACATTAAACAACTCTACCAAGCTCAGCACAATAGGAATTGGAAATTTCGCTCGCGATATGCTGACACACTTTCTGAAAATTGTAAACGGTTGGTCACTCAAATGTTGGAACCGAATTTTCAAAATAGAATAAAGATTGATCAGATAATAAACAGTGAATGGATAGCTATGGATTCGAGATTGTTAGGTGAGTTACATAAAAACATAATACTCTACTGAAACTGATAACAACATTCTGGGATAATGTATTTTTGAACATCAAAGTAGGTAGATTTGTCAGCAAAGATTTTGTTACAGAGTGGAGTGCGCAAGAAACAATAGCTTACAAAAAGGCTCGTGAAGAAAAATATCAGCAACAAAAAAGGTTAGAAAACCTAGACCAGATAAAATCGGACAAAGATGTAACTAATTTACCTGACACGTCCATAATGAAAACGACAGCATACGATGTGGTCGGGTCGTCATCTTCTTGGTGAGTACTTTAGTTTTTGGGTAGTTATCTATCGAATGGAGGTTATATATGAAACTTTAGCTGTCAAATAAAACACAAAATGGAATGTAAAAGAAAATATGACAGTTAAAATTATGTCATTCTTCAGAAAGTAATTATAATGAAATAGCAATGGAACTTTAACCAACCTATACATAGTATCAAAATCATATCATTATACCATTATGTTACCGGCAAAAGTGAAAATGAAATAATTATGAGTCTTAAAATAAAATAAATGGGCGCGAACGACAAGGTAGATCTCACAACAACACAATCAGATCTAACAGTGTTACAAGAAAAGGGTTTTATATTGGAGAAAATGATCGGTGAGGGTTCTTACGCTAAGGTACCGCAACAATACAATGTAAATTTAAAAAAATGTGTAATTTTTTTTAGAGGGATAAAATAATTGTCAAAATCTTTGCAGGTTTATAAAGCAACGCATATGGTCGAAGAGACCCGACACTCAGTAATGGCCTGCAAAGTGATCGACACGGCGCAGGCTCCGCGCGACTACCTCACTAAGTTCTTGCCCCGCGAGCTAGATGTTCTCATTCGCATCAACCACCCTCACATCGTGCACGTATCCAATATTTTCCAACGTCGCGCTAAATATTTCATATTCTTGAGATTCGCCGAAAATGGGGATTTACTAGATTTTCTCACGCAGAACGGTGCCGTGCCGGAGAATCAGTCTAGACTCTGGATGAGGCAGATTCTGTCGGGTATAAATTATATACACACGATGAACATAGCCCATAGGGATTTGAAATGCGAAAATGTGTTAATTACAGCAAATTATAATGTGAAGATAACCGATTTCGGGTTCGCTCGCAACGTGCGGCAGCGCGAGCGCGACGTGCTGAGCGAGACGTACTGCGGCTCGCTGTCGTACGCGGCGCCCGAGGTGCTCAAGGGCGTGCCCTACCTGCCCAAGCTGGCCGACATGTGGTCCGTCGGGATCATACTCTACACTATGCTCAACAAAGCTTTGCCTTTCAACGAAACCTCAGTCAAGAAATTGTACGAGAAGCAGGTAACATTGGCTATAAAATAATACAAATCAATGATCGCATTCAGAGACTTATTAATTTGCTAATTAATCCATCTTAGTTTGAAACAACAATTCTGTGACAAATTGTTGAAAGGTAATGCGCAAGTGGCGTTTCCGCACGAGTGTGGTGAACCAGTTGTCGACGGAGTGCAAGCAGCAGGTAACGCAGCTGATGGAGCCCGAGGCAAAGGGGCGCCCCACTGCCGGGAGCCTCATCAATGCCCCCTGGATCGGCATGGACCCCAGGCTCACGAGTAATATCGGCGTTTCATTTATCAATATTTAATTTCTAGAGTTTGATCAAAGATACATAGATTGAGGTGTGATATCTTATTTAATAGTTATACCAGCTAACCCTTTAGTGGAAGTGGAAAAACGAACAATGTTTCATCAAAAAACTATGGGAACATAGCAATCGTGAATTGAATTCAAATATTTTACTTGTATAATAAAATCATTCAAAATTTTCAGAGTTAACGTTTTTAGAAGAGTCGCTTCTAAAGCAAGCACAAGAGGAAGCGCAAAAAAGAGAGAATGACTTTGATGAGGAAAGTGAAGTGGAGAGAATAGCCGAATTGCGTCGTAAAGGTCGAGGAAAAGGTAAGTTGTAAGTAGGTACTTTATAGGCACTACAAGCTCATTATAACATTATTATAAAAACATTTCGATATATTTTTTTTCAGAGGGGTTGAAAATTTTGAAAAATGTAGACGCAAACTACGTCAAGTCACAACCATTATTTGAGACAAAAGAATAAAAATGAAAATCAATAATTGTGTTCATTCAATATTTATTAACGTTGACAATTTACATTTCATTATATTAAAGTATCGTAAAAATTATTTAATACATTATTGTACACAGACTTGTTGTTTTAATGATATCCGGCGGCGACAAGAGACGCCCGCCGGTCTATTTATCGCGTTACAAAGCTATGGAAGACAAGGGTTCATCGTAAAGGGTTTACAATGTTCTCAACATTTGGCACAACGTGTTAGGAACAGGATCGTGGATTAATCTATTTATTAAAATTGGTATAAAATGTTACAAAATGGTTATATAGGAAACAATTCCTCTAAACGATATTTTATATTGTGCGATCAAAGTAAATAATTATACGATGAATGAACTATAACGAGACCAGCTGCAAAAATAACCATTCGAATGATACATGGGTTTAATGTGCACACATTATATGCAGCTGACCTTAAGAATATTTATTAATAACTTTATTCATAAATACACTCCTCAAATGCTAACAATGAAAACTCTTAAAAGAAACAACGTGTAAGTCGCCCCGACGGTATCTACGATTATATAATTATAACTGGTATAAATCTTATACTACTATTATATACTATTTGAAAATTACTTCCAGCAAATAGAAATGAGACCAGATTAATATTGTCACCTTTCAGTCGATTCCTAATAAGCTACTTAATAATAAAATGCACTAAGTACTGGAAAACTTGTAACGAACGTTATTTATTTGTAGTGACTTAAAATTGAATGTAATTTTATATTTAATTTTATTTCAAGGAGCAAAAATAAGTTATTATCATGAGATATTTATGTGATTAATTGGAATGTCTATTGCTTGTAATCCTGATGTCCACTAACATTCACATATTCGTCTCAACTAGTACACAGTGCTCAGTCAATCTAACACATTTGTTTTAATAATGATAATATTTTTAATACAAAATTAAATATAATATTTTAATATGTATTTTTCTTTAAATAAGTCATAATTTTTTAGAACTCTTACGTTAAGAACTACAATGAACCAATAGAATTCATGATTTTTGGCAGTTAGACGATTATTCGTTATAAATACTTCGCTTAATACCTAAGAATAAGTATACCTTGGACATAGCGACATGTTTTTTTGAACTCAGTTCCTATATCGTATTTCGGAACACCACGGAATAAATTATTAATTTAGCACCGATATAATTTTTTTTAATACTGTATATAGCACACATAGTAGGTACTAGGTTAATGTTAATATTTTAGTAAAACCGAACATTAATTTTGAAGTCCAATAAGAAGGTAAAAAATAAGCTGTAAGTCCAAGGCATGTTTACATTTTCTTTGTGTGCGTGTGTGTGTATGCGCGGGTGAGTTAGTGTGCGCGCACGTCGTCACGCGGGGGAGAGACAGCCGACGCGACGCCCCCCGCTGCTGACTTTACTTTCATCATCTGTAATAGCAATATATATTAAAACATGGAATGAATGAAAAGGTAATTTCTTTAAAAATTACTTAAATAGATTTACGTCCAAACCTTACAAAAGTAATAACTTAAATATTATCTCACACCACCAAAAGCTTTAGTACCCCTTGTTAAATAAGTTATAAAAAACGCAATCACCAAATCCATAGATACGTGTGCAGATAAAACAAAACGGTGCAGTAACAACAAACATACCTTAGAAAATAATGTCGAGCGATATCAAACCCTATAATTACGTAGCATAAGACAGTATACTCGTTGATTATGTTGTAATTATGGCTTCAAATACATAATGGAACTGCGTTTCAATTTCCTGTGTACCTTTCCATATGTTATCAAATTAAAGTTTAAAACATGTATGAAAAGAGCTGACAATAATTTTGGGCGAATATTTTTTTTTTTCTCTTTACAAATAAAGTTTGAGGGTGGATGTATGGTTGTTTGTCACTCTTTGATTTGGAAGAAATTTGGCCATAGAGCATGGAATAGTAAATAGCATACTTTTTATTCCGGTCATATTTAACATTCCACGAGAACGCAGGTTAAATGCAAACGTCTATCAATAGCGGTTATATCCAAATTCTTTGGCTTTACAAATGATATCTAACTACATAGATATATGGTCGTGCTTACGTTACATAATATTCGGTATACACGGTATGAGAATTCTCTTAAGTACACACGAGTAATTTTGGTAACGATATTTTAACCCGCCCCGTAACAAATGGCTCACGATGTTTGTAACAACAAATGTCAAGATTCGAAATATTATACATAGATGACAAGCTTTCTTTGAGATTCTTTGGATAAAACTGAATTTAATATTTTCTTGAAAATACCCATTTTTTTTTTAAATACATACTAGCTTTTGAAATAAGACAAAATTAAATCAAGAGTTCTCGTTCCGTGTACAACGCAAAGTGTGTAATAGATTAGTGAGGTTAGTAGAGGCGACTTACTGGCGAAGTGGTAATGTCACCTGAGCAGTCGTCGTGCAGCGGGCACACGAGGTCCCCGAGGTCCAGCTCGTCTTTGCTCTTCTTGCGCTTCAACGAGAATTGGCTCTTCTTTGGTACCTTTTAAGAAGCATATTCGATTGAATACTATATTAACAATTATTTTGACAGAAAAGAAACGAAGGATGAAGTACTATGGTTCCATTCTCAATTCATATGCTGCATATGTACAATGCTGTGTCGAGTTGACCCATAATGTATTGAATTTTAATATTTTATTATACACATTTTTCATTCATTGCACTAGTGATCGAATCATTAATAACTTGTTTTGGGTAACAGGGTTACACATAGTAAGGGTTCCCTTGGTTTACGGTTACAATATTAAAAGGTACTTATTTAAAATCATACCTTGTATTTGGTAGTTGCAGTGAGAGGTTGGTAGCCAAGCGTCTGCTCGGCATTTCTCTTCTGTTGTATAACTTCTCGCCCTAACAAATCGTTGAATCTAAAAAAAAATACGTATTATAAACACCTGTACATTTATATTTGTTATTATAAAAGATTTTTAAGTTTCATAGAGATGAAATGTAACACTGAAAATTTACATTGAATTCGATTTAGAAATAATGTAATAAATATAATAAACAGATTTTTTAGAAATAGTAGTCTAACTTAATAGTCATACCTTTGTGTGAGATGTCTCCTTAGTAAGGTCTTGTTCGCAGGAATGTTCAATAACGCAGCTAGGAGCTCAGCGGTAAAACGCGGTTCTAGCAGCATTAACCCGCCGTGGACACCTAGAAAACACGTAACATTTCAGAAGTAAATATGGTTAATAAACAAAAACATGTTGATATAAACGAGAATTTTACCAACTCTATACACACATTGTACATTTTCAGATACTTTTATGTTTTTAAAATAAAATCATTATTATATTATACTAGCTGTCCCCCGCGGTTTCACCCGCGTCTCCGAGGGATGTAACATTTTCCCGGCTCAAAAAGTATACTATTTGTTATTCCTGGACATTATCGATATGTGTACCAAGTTTAATGCAAATCTCATTGAGGATTCAAACCTACTAAGATTACCACCGTTATAGATATTCGTACAGGGTTATTGTGTACAATACGAGGGTGACCTTTACACATCGAAGTGTACGGAGCGATAACCTGCTATATTTTACTCTGTATAGTAGTGTATGAACGTAGCGTTCAGATGATTGATGATATTGATAATCAATGACAGAAACAACGCTATACAATGCCAAAACAAAACGATTTCCATCTGAAGTTCGTCGTGTAAAAGTTACGAGCATAGTGTTAATGTTGAGCTCAGTCCTAATCTCTGCTTTGCGGCGCCCAACAGGGTTCTTTGTGTAATGTCACTTACTATACAGGAATACTTTTTATTCAGTGGGCAAACTTTGACAAATTAAACTTAAATGAGTTTTGTTAATCACCAAATTTTTATTTTGATAAGTTATAGTACAAAAAAATAATGTTATCGTTAACGAAAGATATAGACTTTAAAATTGATATTATGGCTACTCTGACGCTCGGGTCGGGCGCCCACCCCGGCCGTGACCTTGGCAACAGCTGGCTCTACCTAATAGAAGCAATACATTAGCCACAGGATATTTTTAAAGATTTTTCTTAGATAAAACGCGATGTATCTTCCCTAGCAGCTGACCAAGAGCATAGGCATAGCTACCTAGAGTCATTCACCTTAAAATTACAAAATTCATGCGACGATGCCGCTCTTCATCATAAGTTCCCAATACAAACAAGGAAGCAATATTAAAATGCAGTACAGAAAATAGTTAGTGTCGCTGTAATTTAAGAAGCGTAACAGAAAAAGAAATAGGTCAGTGTGCTGCTATTGCGCGGGGGGCTCAAGTAGGTTGCGGTCACAATTTCTCTTTTTTAGTGCAAAAACGATATCCGTCCGGAGTGCACATCACGCAACTCGTCATAGGATATTGTCGCTTTTCGCGCTATAATTGTTAAGTTATTTATTGTTATTGTGATACCGGGACACCAAACTTAGTGATAATTAGTGCTTATTTTTTGTTGTGACAGGACACGGAAGTTATTTAGGTATAGTTATTAGTTTTGTGTCAGGACACATTTAATGCTAACGGTGGACATTTCAAACTTTTAAAGATTTAGCGTGTCGTGCTGTGTATGATTGTATACTAACAATTAATAATTATTGCTTATTATGATCATAACTTCCAACGTTACGTATACTATTTACATAAGTGTCTACCTACCTACATCAAACGCACCACCCCGCTTTGTTGCGTGCGGCCCCGAGACGACCCTCGCCGCCGCGCCGCGCCGCACCGACTAACGCGCTACGCTATGCGATGTTGCCATTCCGTTACGCAGGTCAGAGGACATTTTTGCCAAGGATGTTTAAGTTTTACTTTGACTATTCAGCTATGTAATTTTTTGAAAAAAGTTTTTTCGTATTGTTCACGAAAACTTTTCCTTATTAGTTTCAAATTAATCGTCAGCACGTATAGTATATGGGGTTTCATTTAACACCTCTCGCATTTGTCAAAGTTGTATGTTAGGTATATAATGAAACATTCAAGAGGGGCGAATAAATAAAGTATAGTTACCAGCGCCGCGTAGGTTGGGGGCGTATTCCGCGAGGTCGATTTCCTTCAGCCACTGCATGACGCGGTGCGACGACCAGCGCGCCAGCTCGTCGCGCGGCACGGTGCCCTCGTCGCCCTCCGTCGCGCTGCTGTTGCTGCCTCCGGTGCCCGAGCCGCCGCCGCCGCCGCCGCCACCGCCGCCTGCGCCGCTACCGATAGTGCCACTGCCGGCAGGCACGCTAGTGTCGCCTTCCGCCGCGCGACGGATCATCGTCTCCGGGTTGAACTTGTTGTCGCGGAGGACTTGGATGCCTGAATATTAAATGTTTAGTATATATATTAATTATATATATGTGGTAGTATGATATGATATGGAGGATGATTGTTGTACAAAATTCTGACGTAGCTGTAATGTGTATGTAAAAATGATTATTATTATATATAGGGAGAGAATGCGTAACATAAAAGAGAAGATCGCGGTCACCTTTCGAAGATGTCGATCGATTATTCGAAGCATTGCTGCACCCACGGTCTATCATAATAAATACGAATCTTTCAAAGCAGCCGCATCCGCATCAGCGCGGCACCCACGCGCCGCCGGCAGCGGGTATAGTATAGAGTGGTGTATACCTCTCCTGATGGAGAGCGCGTGCAGCGCGTGCGCGACGCGCAGGTGCGCGTGCAGGTCGGGGTGCGCCAGGCGGTGCAGCGCGCGGCCGTCCAGCGCCGCGTCGGCCGCCGCCGCGCGCGTCGCGCCCGCGCCCACGTCCTCGAGCCAGCGCAGCACCCACGCGCCGTCCAGCGCGCCCGCCGCCGTCAGCAGCGGGTCGCCGTGCCCGCCCTACGAGATACACGATCACCCTTATTGCTTTATGATTTCGTTTACCAACTATTAGATTGGTATATATAATTTTACATGTAGTATTCACCCAAACGCATATACCGTCTCCGTTTCGTCGTGGATAAACCATAACTTACAAGCATATCAGTAATAGCGAGTACAATCTTCTTCTTATGCATGGGGTGTTTGATGCCGAGCTCCTTGTCTATGGTGTGTGACGAGGCGGCGGCGAGTACCCCGCGAGCTTCGCTAGCGCTGAGCCAGGCCTTCGCGGCCGGGATGTACACCTCCAGCCCTATACTTTCTAGCCACCCGCAAGTCGTGTCGCAGTCCCATTGCCGCACGTCTGTGGTTTGCCTGCAAATAGGATCAATTTTTATTTAACCTACAACAATAAAACGAAGATATTTTTTATGCTAAAAAGGCCAACAAACACGCAGTATCATGAAACCAGCCCGAAATAAGATTGTTTTCTATGAATTTTTCTTTCTTACTAATACGAATATATTTATGTTTCCTTTTGTTAGAGATATAAATCTATTATTAAATAAAATTATTGAAATAATATTTTTTCAGGCACAAACTTAAGACCTACTTGAAAACTGCTTACTTAAAGGAGGTTGGTGACTCTGTTGTAGACACTTACCTACCTATAAGAGTTGGCAATAATGATAACGAATGTACAGTAATTTAGTTACCATGGCATTGTGTGCGGTCTGGGCCTGGGGCCCGGCGCCGGGGTCAGAGCCAGGGCGGGGGCGGGGGCCGGGGCCGGGGCCGACGAGCGCATGGAGGCCCGCGCGAGGTCGTCGCCCTCGAGCCGCACCGAGCCGCTGCCGAGGCGGGCGCGCACCGAGCGCAGTGAAGGCGACGGGCTGCCTCGAGGGATCGCCTCCTCCTTTTCAGCTTTAATTCAATTGCTATTGCTATTATTTTGGAAATTTTTGGTCGGCAGCAAGTGAAAATGCCTATTATACTTTTAAACAAAGGCGTGGTGGTTAGATACTAAATATAACGAAGCAGTTTATGAGTTCGATTAAAACAGAATTTATTAAATAAATAAATAGAATTGTTTGTATTGGCTGGAAATCCTTGCATGAACAAGTTTGTTTGTTCTATGCCTGGCTGTGTGACTTTAAAAGTAGGTATTTAAAAAATATAATATTTATGTAGTATCTGAGGCTCTACTTAGTTAAGGATCGAGTAGCTAAGGTGATGACAAGTGAAGAATATCCCAGGGATATTGTTGTATTATTTATTTTAACCGATGGAATTTCATGCAATTTCCATAAAAGTCAGTTCAAGACAAGAACGCCATACCCTCCTACATGTTTGTGATTGTTTAAGCATTGTCGTCTATTGCTGTTTGGGAAATCAAAAACCTTCTCAGAGCAATCTATAGTAATATTATAAAGAGGAAAGATTTGTATGTAAGTATGTTTGTTACTCTTTCAGGCAAAAACTACTAAACGGATATGGATGAAACTTGATAGACACATAGATAGAGCATATCCTGGAATAACATATACTACTTTTTACCCCGGGAAAATGTGATATCCCTCGGGAACGCGGGTAAAACCGCGGGGGACAGCTAGACTATTGATATTTTGAAAATGTATTTCGATTATCCTTTCATGATTGTTTTAATTTTAATAAAATAGGTTATTAAATATTTCTATACAACAAATATAATATTCTTCTACATACACGATTACAGTACGACACCACATTTACAAAAGCGAACATACATGCATAATATTTGAATCAAGAAGTAGGTTCTTCAATTTAATAAAATCGTAGGTGGTAAGCGGTTATCTAGGACATTCTGAGGTATCGGACATAATACGTATTCCGTTCGCATTGGGGCATACAATACGCAACACATGCGGGACTGTCTAGACTAATATAGACATATTAGACGCTTCTATACAATTGTAGTCACGACATCGAGCGAGGCGAGGTAAGCCGACTGTTCAGTCATATCTGAATCGCTTTTGGAATAGAATAGGGCTGCCATAAAAAGCTTCATATTATAGTTATTCCGTGTCACGTTCTTTATACGATAGAGCGAGACGGACAATTCGCTACTAATTTACTTAGTTATGTAAATAAAATAAAAAGATTTCATGACTCGAAAGTTATTCCTATCTCTATTCAGGGAAAACATAATTCAACCATTTTCAGGGACCTAAGACAACATTTACTTGAAAAAAAAACTTCACCAAATAAGTTGGGAGGTACGGAGCGGGCTCCAAAAGGCCACAGCCGAAGCGGATATTAATCCAACTCTAGACTATATAGGGATGTTTGGCCGTTTGGCAGCCCTAAACGTGAAGGAACATGCGCATGTAGCAGGTGTTGCGAAGCTGTTCCTGATGGACAGAGACCTAGGTTGGGCACAGAGTGTCCGCGGCCGCGCGCCACCACCATGTTGTTCTGTTTACCGAACGCGACGCGCGCCTCCGACGTCACCACCGACGAGCGCGGCAGCGACGAGTACATGTGAGTGTTGCGCTCGATCTGACGACCGTAGTTCGCTGGCGGCGTCTGGAACATCCATATATTATATTCAACCTGAGATAAATTATGCCTTCCACTTGTTAAAAAAACAAAAAGACAACATCCTTAAGGATGCTTTTCGGTGTTAACACCGGTGTGATTTGAGATCAATGAAGCGAAAGAGTGACTGTAAAAAGAGACAAACGTATACAGGATTTACCATCGAGAGAATGAGATAGGTAGATTTCGTTTTCCGATAGTTTCATTTCACTACCGCGTGAGAACTGTACAAATTTAGATTAAATAAGCTTTAAGGCATTAAACTGACGCCACATAGTAAAACTACTTGACAAACCCTTTCTTTAGATACTAGATTCTTTAGATAGAATTAATAAATGACCATCTCATCACGTCCGCCATATCGGATTTAGAATGACGTCATTTACCTAATCATGCATAGTCAACAAAAACAATTGATTGTGCAAATTTTAAGCTCGATCGAATAAAGGACATAGTTTTAAATTCAGTTACAAGATTTGCCCCAAGCATACAAACAAGTGAAATTAAATAAAAGCTAGTAATAAAATTATCACCGCGTTAATTAAATTACCACTCGCTAGTGTCAATGTAATCCAAAATCACAATGAAGAGTGAAGCGTGAAAACAGAAAATTTTCGTAGTTAGCAAATGACAATTAATCTAGAACATAAATGTAACATTTCTAGTTATTCATATTGAAAAAAAAAGGTAGTATATGTAGGGTATCAGTTATATGGTTTCCATAGTACAAGCTCTGCTTTGTCTGGGATCAGATGGGCTTGTGTAAATAATGTCCCGGCATATTTATTCTTTTAAAGTGAGGTGTATTATCTCATACATCGTATTCACATTATAAATAAGAGAAGAAATCTCTGCTTTTATGCGTCGAACAAACATTCAGACATTTTTTTTAAATTATAAGTATCGTAGGTATATACTTTAATTTGCATTTATACTACCGGCACGCTAAGATGGCCCTTTTGACGTTTCAGATTGTCATAGGAAAAGAAACTGTATTGCTTTGGAATAAGGTTGATTTACATCACCATACAATCAGCTGTTGGATCAATAGATGCACCTTATGTCTGAAGGAATAAAAGTTATTTCTCTTTGTCATTGTTAAACCTAAAAATGGCCATCATAGCGTGCCCCACAAGTTTAGTAAAACACTGTTTGAAATTACAAACACTCTTAATATTTTTTTATATTTAGGTATATATAATAAATAGGACTAAGTTATATTCCATGAAATAATGGTACTTTGGTATCAAGTACATACTCTAGGCGGTGCTGGTCTGGTGAAAGGTACGGCTGTGTCAGGCGGCGGCGATCGCTCCAGGATACCACGCTCGGCGGCCCGCAGTCGAACTTCGCTCAGCTTCGATAACAACTCTAACTTCTGCGTCTCCAGTGATGAGCGCTGCACCATTTCCTGAATTAAGAAATAGATAAAAGAATCAAAATATTTTTTTATGAATAAAAAAAAGCACTTTAGAAACTCCGCATTAAAACGAAAAAAGATTATTTCTTGAAAATTTCGTATCTTTGCTGTTAACCGTTGAGGTTTTCCTTCATCTCGTTGTAGAATCAGATCATGTTTACCATAAACATGACATCGTCACAGAACTGAACCAACATGACAAATGTCAACTTCGAACGATAGGAGGTTGTGATGTTAATTCAGTTTGTAAGATTTGATCTAAAGAAACTTCACTGACTTACTCCTATGCTTTACTTCGCAGTAAAATATGTAATCAAATAGCGGGGGTTTTCGCTATCTAAACATGATGTGTAGTTTTTAGATCACGAACATGCATACATACTTAGAGTCAGAGTACCAACCTTTTGGAGAAATTAGGTTAAATAATACACCCATGATGATATTTCCGGACCCACATAACAATTCATACAAGGAGTTCAATAATTGTTTTACTTCATATATATTAGCATACATACATACAAATTAACGTGGACTCGGTGGTAGAGCGGTATAAAGCTAGTCACTAGCTTTATACCGCTCTACCACCGAAGAAGGTCCAATATTCGATTTACAAGTATCATAAATGAATAACTGTAGTTTGGGATTGGTAATGTGCCCGAGAGAGATCTGTCATATTGAGGCGTATATTCGGTAGAATGTCAGTCTATGGAGCTCTGCTTATTCGCCATAAAATAATTTACAAATGCACCAAAATATGTTTCACCTAAAAAGAAGATTTTTTTAAAACTTAGGCATTATAAAGCTCTTGCATCTTGGTACATTGTCAACCAATAATATTTTTAATCTAATTAAGACTAACTAAACAAAAATAATACATATAATACAGCGCACTTATTTTCGCCAAAAAGAGAAAATGCAGTAAGTAAAATATCAAAGCTAGTAGAGTTGCACACAGTTATTATCTCTAGACAACGCCTAGATGCAGCTTTAAACACCGAAGCGTATCGCGAATGCCAACATTTATAGTGCGATTAAACTAAGTTCTCTATAATGCTTATGGTATTCGAATAGCTGATATTTTCTTCAATTCAGTTCAATATATTAAACGAATACATATATAACAACTGACAAACATGATCACAATCACAGTATTAGAATAGTATGTAAAATCTTTTCACCTTGCTAGGTACAAAAATGAAAATGCTTCAACATGTACGTTGCCTATTAATAGACCGATTCTCTCACGTAAAATAAACAACACCGTCTTGTGAGAAATAAAACATCCTCCGACGCACAGGCATTTGGTATAGAGGCTGTCTTAATTCCTATCTCCGTTGGTTTAATAAAAAACGCATCTGGCATAGCTCGTGTTCTACGCATTACGCAAAACGTAAATGGACTACAGAATTAGAACGCTTGCTAGTTTTGTTTTTCCCGTTTGTAATTCCACTGCTTTGTTTGTAGTCTAAATTCTCAACATAAATTAGATGAATTCTTAAATATCCTGGGGCATTTATTTACACATTTGATTCTAAACTAAGTAAAGCTTGTACTTATAATAATTGTTGTACTTCTTTTTATCCTAACTAAGATTATAAATGCGAAAATAAAAAAATAAAAATAATCTGTCTGCCTGTCTCGCTTTCACGCCAAAACTACTGAACCGATTTAAATGAAATTTGGTATACAGAATAGTCTAGAGCCTGAGGAAGGACATAGGGAATAGGCTTTTTAATGCGAAAAAATGGTTGTAAGGGGTTAAAAGGGGGATGAAAAGTAGAATTTTAGAGCTAGTAGCTTGAAACTTATTTTTTAAGCTGTTGATTGTATGTAAGAGGAAAGATTTGTATGTAAGTATGTTTGTTACACATTCACGCAAAAACTACTAAATGGATAAAACTTGGCACATAGATCGGGCATATCCTGGAATGGCATATAGGCTACTTTTTATCCTGGGACAATGTGATTTCCTTCGGGAACGCGGGTAAAACCGCGGGGGACAGCTAGCATTATTTATATACACAAATATACATATACATAATAAAAAACAGACATATAAAAAAGAGTAAGTCAATTCAGTGAATTGTTATTTATTTAAATTTAGTCTAGAGCGTGTAGATTGATTGATTCATTGAGTACTAAATTCAATTCTGATTGAAATACACAGAACAGTTAATGACGTACATATCTTTTCCGTTGATTACCGCTCACAAATGGCCAGCCAGTGTGAGATATACGAGTATTATATATATTTTAAAGACCGCATTCAATTTTATTAGTTCACTAGTTCAAACCTGGACATGACTCACCGTTACTTTTAACACACGGTACGCCGCATTCCACCCGTTAATGTTGGTTCAATCAAATTAAAGCAAAGATAACCAAAATAAATAGACATGACTGTCCAAATATTTGAAAATATTTATTGGAGCTCTGAATATATGTCTGATTTACATGAATTTTAGAGAGTAGTATATTGAATTTAATATTAATCCATCACTACATAGTACAAAACAAAGTCGCTTTTTCTGTCCCTATATCCCTATGTATGTTTAAATCTCTAAAACTACGCAACAGATTTTAATGCGGTTTTTTTTTAATAGATAGTGATTGAAGAGGAAGGTTTTTATGTATAATACATGTGACATCCCACGGGAACGCGGGTAAAACCGCGGGGGACAGCTAGTATGATATAAAAAATATGTAAAGAAGTTATGTATTCGTGTAATTTACACTGCTAATCATAGCAATGATTTGCATCAACATCGCACGCGACACTCCACGGTAAAAGTTTGTTTACCCATATACCTACATTAATTATAACCATGTCACGCTAGAATTTGTTTATACAAAGGAATATAAGGAGCAAGCATTGTTTGTGAAAATATGAATAACGCTCAAAACGCGGAGAGATAATTACTTTCAAAATTACGGCCCCGGAGCGAAACTTCTATCATCATAATTTAAAAGAGACAGACATAATTTTGTATGAATTTACACCTAATTGATCACGTTAAAGCGTTTTTCGCGACATACCAGAGTAAGTATTTAATCATAGCTTAAGAGTGATTGCATGACATGAATCGTGATAAAGACCGAGCGGTCAGAGGCGCGCGCTAGAAATTGTACGTCCCACACCGTTCATGATTATTCAATAGCACCATTCCACCGGGATCTAGGCCGCACTGAATGTTAAAGAGTTTACCACCTTGCTTAACTGTACTATTTTATATTAAAACATCTTCCATTGTCAACTATCCGTTGGCATGTAACTTTAAATGAGATGAGATAAGTTTGTGTTGAAGTTATGAACAAACAAGTATCTAGGAGCCAGTTACTATAACTTGGTGACAACCAGGTATGATGTACTTTGAAGACAGCTTTTACTATCATCTATTACACGAATAGTTTCTATTATCATATCACCAGTAATTAGTAACCAATTAACATAGAATAAGAGTATTTACCTTTTGTAATCTTTGATCAGCGTCATCGAGTCTCTGGCGCGTGTCATGCAAGGCACGTTCTAGGTCCGCCATCTTTTCTGTTTGTGCGGCAATCTGTTCCGATAGCACCTGAACTTGAAGTTGCAAGCTTTCCTTATCTGCTTCCAGTCTCCGAACTCTGTCTTCTGCATCGCTCTGAAATTAAAATAATATGGTATTTCAATTATTATATTCTGATGTGTGATTAAACAATGTCTTATCGACGCGATGACATTCTTTGCAACTGCAAAACATTATGATTTAGGTAACACTGCTTTAAGTTTATTCGCAGTACGTATTATTTTTTAGTAAATAACCACACATCACATTAACAAACAAGAGTGGAACAATGTGCATGTTTTATTTATGATAAAAATGTTAATTGCAGCGTAACCGTTAGGTGACTGACAGTACTTATAGTAGTACAATATTACATTACTCACGTTTATGTGATAGATGTCATACAATTGTTAACGCATAATACCGCTTATTGTAAAATTTGCAACACAAATATTTATTGTCTGCATGTTTGTCATCACTACCCATACCTTGTATGATCGTGTGGGTACTGGTGGTAATGATGGGTGTGAGGGCCAAGAACGGTCATGCATGCAGCACGGCGGTGGAGCGGGAGGTCCGTGACACCAGCACATTGGAGGCCACCAACCGCCTTCCGGCCATCGAAAATGCTCGTAGGAGTTCCATCGCCTCTGTAAGTCGGGAGGCGTGTCTTCATTCCGAGGACGTCGTGGACGCGGAGACGCTCCAACACTCGAAGGGTGTTGCGGCGGCTTAGACGTCAGCGAAGACCTAGATTTACGATCACGGTTACTACGATCACTTGGCGCACGACGGCGTCTGTCCAAACTCGTTACCGAATACTCTTCGGCCCTAACTTCAATAGGTGTCGGTTCCTCCATATCGTCGACTATGCTTCCGGTTGGCAGCCACTTAAAATCATCGTCTCGCCGTGTCGAGTTATCAAGTCGTCGGCTGGGCGTCAGAGTTCGATATTCGGCATTTCCACCTCGAGTGTCGTACTCCCGTTCATCAGAATCGTCCTCGTCCGATGAGCTCGACTCCGTTTCTGAGGATTCTGCTCGCTTCGCAGGAACAGCAGTGTCCGACCAAGACGTACACTTCACAGTCGCCTCTTCGGGGCTATCCGAGTCTCCGCCTGTCACGAAATGCAATCGGTCAAGGGTATGTCAATAATGTATGAACCTCATGAACGACGGCGTTTACTCACCCATGGGTGAGTACATGTAGGAGCGCACAGCGGGGTGCACGAAGCCCGCCGCTGCACGCTCCTCGTCCTCATCGAAGGGTTCCGTCAGGTATTCGCAGTCGGACATGAGGCTCTTCACATGCGACACTGTGCGACAAGCTCTCGGTACGAGTCACCTACGTGTCGCTATTTACAGTTTGGCTGTGTTCCAGTTATTGCTACGTCAGTGACTCGTCCGCAGGCCGTGAAATACGTACTACTCTCTTGTGGGGGCGGCTCCTCGCTTGATTGAACGGAAGCAGAATCGCGTTCCGAGGTCTCCGATGCGGTGGACAGGGGACGCTCGCTGCCGGCGGAAGTGCGTCTCGACCTATCGTCTATGAGGGTTTCTTCTCTAATGGTCGGCACATTTCTTTTCTCTGTAGAGCTGGCTCGCGATTTAATCGCTCGAGGTTTATCTTCGACTACGCTTCGATTGTGCAATGCCGCTATGGTGGCTGCCACGAGTGAGCCCCCGCGGCCGAGCTCGCGCATGTTTTAGTTCAAAATGAACGTAGCTTACACAGATAGGGCCGACCGACGCCTGTGCTCGGAAATAGAACGCGCAACATGCGCCTGATGCATTCCGGACACCCTTCCCGCTTTGATCCGTGTTTAGAAGGCAAAACAAAAAAATCTAACTTTGATCATAATATAAGCAAACTCATTTTATCATGTGTTATGATGATATGTTATTCAAAATAAGAATCACACAAAAAAAAAAATAGAACGCGTCTTGTTTACTGTAAATTAAATAGCACACGTTTGTAATGCGTAACCACGATTACATGGTAGCGTGCAGCGCAATGAACGCAAGCTGACGCACTCACCGGCATCCAGTTGACGCCTTCGTACAGGGAGCGCCGTTGACGCCCCCACTCATCGTACTTATCACCATATTCCAATGTTTTTTCAGAGACGGGTTCACTATCAAAAACATCCCACGCGACAACCGAATTAATCCTCGTAGGGTCGACTTTCATCAGATTATTCATAAATTCGGGATTAAATGGAGGCTGTCTCGCATAGTATGGTGGAGCACTAGGCTCTGTTACATCAAATTCGTATCTTCCCCTGCATGTTCCCAGACAATTCATTCTTCAAAATCTGTTTATCGACAATCAAATAAAAAAATACTTTTGTATAAAGTAAAAAATTCGTCCTGACACACTTTCAACTTAAACGTTCATTTAAATTATTGTAATAGTTATGCCTTGGATAGCAAAAAAACAACAATAAAATATCTTATTTTATACTTAATGGTTGACGTAGTGTCATGAATAATGTTGTTAGTAAAGTCATCGTAAAAAGAAATTCCTCTCGACTCGGAAATAGATCGACAGCTGTTCTTTCAGAATAATAGACTAAATTTTCATTTTAACGTTCAACTGAGGGAGGGTGGATGAGTACAACACGTGTTCTAAAGTCCCAAAAATAGTCATGAATAAATTCGTATGTATGTAAAATACCTACAATAGTAACGTGTTGTTTAGATAGTGCTTTCAAAGAACAAACATTTATAACTGATTACTATGTTACTAATGCATATATTCATAGCTATGTTGTATGTTTTACGCGCTAATGGCAATAATCTGTAAATGAATTGAGTAACCTATTATAAAGTAGCGTATGTAAACAATATTACACCCGTCTACATAACATCAAATCACACATAATCTAATACTATAAGACTTCACAAATATGACATTATATTTTCTGTCTAGAGTAGACGCAACTCAGAAATATCGAAATATTTGAAAGCGTTTCAGTTGCATCAGTTGAAATATTGTGCGTTTAAATTTGGTGCATGATACGATTGTATAAGAATACCTAAATTTGCCAGAAAGTATCTCAAAATCTTTACAACATCAGGAAACTAAATAGGTATTGGACACGAGTGCTTGTTTCAGATAATCGAATCAGCACGCACCGCTGCGCAACGTGATATGTGTGACGAGAAATTACATCTTCCAATAAGTCACTTAATTGCCCATTCAAATTAACAGCCTCTACGTAAAACGAGGTAACCAAATTTAATCCAACATTCAGACAGTATTGTAAAAGAATATTAAGTAAATTAATAAGTTAATATAAGAAAAAAAATATAAACGGTCGTTGTTTGTATATACTTTCAATTCTCAAAGGCTTCTCGACAACAAAACTTTGAAGAAATGTTGAAATTTTAACATTTTCCACAATTCTTTTTCCAAAATTCTGTTCAAATACGTAAATTGACCAAGTTGGTGGAGCTTTGTTCCGCATCACAACATCATTAATACTGCTTCCCACTTAATTAAACTTCGTCCTTCCCTAAAGCAGTAACCAAAGTCTTTAATTTTAAGTTCGACTGTTTTATATATTTTTTTTATAAATTCTGTGCCCACTGATGTATAAATTTCAACGTAAAAAAAAGAAACTAAGGAAGTAATAAAAGCTTACCATACATTATTTATCTATAGTGCCGAGATGAGTGGTGTCAGAGGGAAGAGGTTTATACTCAGTGAGTGGATATGGGCTAACTATGATGATGATAATAATATTAAAATTGTAAACCTTCTTTATTTATTATCCTTAGTATCTACACGGTATTTATTACTTTATATGGTAAACTATACTAACTCAATCACACTCAAACGAAACAGTAAAAGAATAGACTATGACCTCATTCACATAGCATAGGTATTTATACTATTTATATATGGTTATAGATGCAGCGGGTGAACATTATTGTTTAAAGTATGATTTTCATGAATAACTACTACTGTTGTTTTCTTCGCGTATAATAAAAACATGCTTTTACCCTGACTTGATTCTTGTTATGTTGTATTTAAAGAACAGTTTCAATAAAATTTTAAAGAACAAAATTATTAGTACCATACTGACAGATTTTGTGAATTCGCTTTGATATCCCCGTAGTCTTCTTGTTAACTGTATATTCATTAGAGGAGTCAAACAAGGAACTTATAATAAACCTAAACGTAATCATTAATAAATCACCAGTTTCTTTATTGATATTATTGCTATTTGCCAAATAATGTAAGATAATAAAGCAACAAACATATTCTATGTGATAAAGCTAAATTAACAGAGAATACATAGCAATATCCAACCAAAGTGCATTAGGAAAAACTCGATGTCGCTCGGGTAAAACTAAAAGAAAATACAAAACACAATGGCAAGTTTAGCCTGAAGTTGACAGCGACTGACTGCCTGTCGCGGTAGGTCGCCCATCTAGCTTCATACTTCCTAGCGGCACAACTTTTCTGCTCCTTTTATACAATCGATACTACTCGTCTACCAATCGGCTGACTCATATTTTTATTTAATCTAAGTTTCCACATAGTATTATAAAATACTCACAGTAATATTTCTCGCACAGTTAAATGTTGCAGGGATGAAAATTCAACAAAATGTTAAACGTGAAAAACGTTCACAAATTCCTCTATCACAATGTCCACACGCAATATAAATTTCGTTCGCTACGAACGTTACGAGTGGATGTTGCTAACTGCCGCTCAAAAATCGTCACATCATATTGTTAGCGACCAGTGAGCGACCCAATAAAATTGTGTGTCGAGTCGTAGAAAAAACACTCTTAATGATGAAAAATTTTCTAAAAATGCACTGATTTTATTTTGCAAATATAATTTTCATATTATAGTGGTGTTCGAAATCCTGTGAGACCCGAAACTGACACTAACAGCAATTTGTGATCATTTTATTATGGAATATTCAACAAGATATAGGTACTAACAAAATTGAATACTTCTTAACCCTAAAAAAATATGCACATAGTTTTGAAATTATATTTTATAACGTAAAGAAAAACATTGGTGTCTATTCCCACAACAAATAAAAGAATTAAACATATTGTGCAAATCGGCCAGGTCGACACCCTTGCGGCCCGGTGGGCGGCAAATGGACTCTTGGGCGGGCGGCTCTATAAATATAACTTGTTAACGATAATAATATAGCGCCCCATTTAATTATCGCCTACTGAAATAGGGAAACCATAATGTTTTCCGCGAGATCGTAAGATATTTAGGTTAAATGTACATTGTTTACTTCTTCGTTTTGTAATAGACAATGTGTTCTCACGAAATTAAAACAGGAAATAAAGACACTAACTACAAGGTACTTGTAGAATAATTTAACAAATAAATTAAATTATTGGATGTTAGTTACTCTTTCCCGCAAAAGCTACCAAACGGATTTGGATGAAACTTGGCACATATATAGAAAATAACAGATGACATTTTGTGGGGAAAATGATACATCCCTCGGAAACGCAAGTGAAACCGCGAGGGACAGCTAGTATTTAATAATGAAGAAAGTTTAACAATAGTTGTTGTGGCCGGAGATCAGATCCGAATCGCGGATGTTGAAATAAATAAGCTACTTGACACTAACAATTTATCGACATTTCTTTACTTGTCCTGTCTGACTTACCAACGCGTAGCCTAACCCGCTGGGGTTAGAAACTTCTATAGCGTAGGCCTCAAATAAGAAAGGATTTTTAAATTCTACCATTGGGGATAAAATTCGGGATGAAAGTTTGTATGATGTAAAGTTAAGTCCATTAAACTTATACTTGGGCTGTAGTCGTTTTGAAATTAAGGATTCATATTTAGGAATTTTGTTGGAATTTAAATGGGGAGTAAAATTTATTTTGAGGTTCCGTTAGTTTTCAGGTTAGAATCACGGAAACCAATGTTAAAAATTTTTACTTCTTTACAAATCAAATACGTACTTCTGAGTATTGTTTTAAATTTACCCAAAGATGGGGGTTGAAAGTTGGTATATGTAGTATGGTTTATTACGATCATGAAAATTGGTTTGTCGGCTGTCTGTTACAAAAAAATCGTGGTTAACCCTTTTATGAAAATTCTATTAATGAAATGGAGAAAAGGGGTTAAAACTTGTGTATGGAAAATCCGAAAACCAAATAACTAAATACCTATCTTACAGAATTCCAAATTCACCCTCTATAGGGGTGCGACGATGCATTCAAGTTCTTATGAAAATAAATACGGTTCAAAATTACTTGAAACTTCACATACGCTTACATGCGCTTTCTTCGCACGGAAAAAGCTGACAGCGCGGAAAAGGTCGTAATGGCGTAATCCTGGGAACCCGGGTGAAACCGCGGGGTGAAAGAAAATAAAAAATAAAAGATCGATCACAAATGAAAAAAGTATCCATAAGTTCCCTTTAAAGGGAATATCTTTATAATATATAACTTAAATAGAAAATAAGAAAAGACCATTACAAACTTTAAGAAGTAAATATGTACCTTGTATGTTCGTTAAAATAAATAATAGATGTCAAAAGTAGTTCAAAAATTACGTTCTAGTTTCCAAATGAAATAGTTCCCAACCCAAAAGGTATGCCTACAATTTGTGCAATTATTTTAAAGTGTAGAATTAATTTTACATACATTTGCATAAAATTACATATACATACGCAACAATAAGGCAATAATGAGTGGCCCCACGCGGCTGGAGCGCTCTGAATTTTAAATTACTCTTTGCACAGGCGAATTCGCTGAGCCAGCCTTTAAACAGCAGACTACGTCGATGGCTATGTAAGTATGAACCATCTTCGCGATAAACATAATCTGTAGAAGTATAGGTTTTGTTTCCTTTTCAGCGGCGACAGTTTATTTCGAGAATTAGATTTACAGTTTTTTAATGAAGTCATGTGTTTATAATAGGAAAATAGTAGTACAAAATACAAGGGGTGAATAGGTTGATAAGTCGATTAGTATATACATATGTTTTTTTTACTTCATAATAGGCATTACGATTGTTTTTTTTTTTTATCATAAATACAGTTATTCCTAACATATTCTTATGTTTTTCGAAAATTCTAATCAAATTAACCACAATTAGGTACAAAAGTAATACAAAAATAGAATTTACAGATAAAACGAAGACCGAAAAATGGCTACTCTCAAAAGTGTGCATTTTCGACCTATCAACCTATTCACGCCTGGTACGGATATTGCTCAAAAATGTACGTGTAGCAATGAAGACGTTTATTGATTTTTATTGGTGCAATATCTTTAAGAGACTCTGCTAGATTCTACCTATGAATGAACACTGAATGCAACGAATAGCTTTAAATATTAAATCAGCCACTGGGTATATGTAGGAAAATTAAGCTCTGAATCTACACAAATAGAGTCGATTCTAGAAACTCGCTGAAGGTTTAATCAAAAGAAAGTTTTCGCTTAACTTCGCAGACGATTGCATTGTTGCTAGATGTTTTGAAGGAATTCGAGCCTCGTTTACGTTAGGAAACTCAGTCTGAAGCTGTTACATTATTATAAGTTACAAATAAATTTATTATAGAACGAAACCTATTTAAATGAGTTGAAGTAATGAAATTGTAACAGAACGTAGTGATTATATACACGCTTAGTAAGCGACCAAACGGACTTTATACGTATATTAAAGGGTAAAGCTTGGAACAAATGGAAACAATCGCTCTGTCGATCGGGAAATCAGAGTACGCAATAACAATTCACATTCCATTTCCTCGTGAACAAATTACCACAGTATTGATTCAACAGCTCAGCATATCTGCTGGCATATTGTATACGAAAATGAATGCAACGAGGCATTCCAAATATCTGGAGTGTTACAGGTGTTTCTTTTTTAAAAACATAATAAAATAACTTGGCTATTGTAATAATAAAAAGGTGAGGCGGGAATAGAGTGAGCTTGCTCGGCGAATTCCGCTCCAACACTACATTCTTTTCATGTATATTACGATGTGTCAAGCTCTGTATGTGTAGACAATGTTCCACATTTTGCTACAACTTTGTTACTAAAAGGTTTTATTTTTTTATCACAATCCATTGGCTTTGTGAGAATTATTGAAATATTTGACAATCAATTTTAAACAAAGGCATATACTGCAATGTTTTTGTACGTCTGTCTGTCACACGGCTGTATCTTTTGAACAGTAATTGGTAGATACACATAGTGTGTACTAATATGGCTGGTATAATAACAAATTACAATATAAAATAAAGTAAGAAAATTAAGGGTCATACAAGAAACATTTTATTAAATATTGTACTTTGGTATGGAATTCTCCGTGTGCAAGTTCAAGTTGCACTTCCTTTCTAAGTAGCTTAGACACACAACCGGTAGCCACAACGTCTTAATCGGATAAATGGTAAAACGCATACAAAATGAACGATCGAACGAGCAAATAATAACACAAATATTTTATTTAATATGTTTATAAGAACATTTATAAGGGGAAATTAACAAAACATTATTTGTGAGATGAGAATCAGTCAGATGGTAGAAGTGAAAATTCTTTGACGGAAACCGGTGGCAGGCAGCGGAAGTATGACGGAGCCTACTTTCACGCCTGTCGCGTTGATGAGGCCATTGCCGAGGGCGGGCAGAAATGACCCTAGGTAACGCGACATCTCATTCGCTTTATAATATTTATCTTTTGTCACGCTCATTTAAATTGAATAAAATCCTTATAAAAAATATTTATTTATTAGATCACCAACATGACACACACTAAATACATAAAAAAGGTTAAGGTTCACAAATAAAAAAATAATAATGGCGCCCCATTTACAATTGACGACATACATACACAGCACTTATTAAAATACACACTTATATAAAATTATATACCAATTAAACTACGAATACATCAGTAGGTATCTAGTATATATACACATGTGGTGTTTGAATCACTTTGACTATCGAATCTAATAAGCAGTCAGTTGTTGTCACGCCGTCTTCCAATAACCACGTCATGGTGACAGCGGAAATTTTATTTTTTTTAGAAAATTTGGGAGGAAAATATTTCGTAATTTCAGTACATAAAAGGGTACTAAGTATTTTGGAGATGTAGTGCTAGAATTAATGTTAATATAGAATCTCATAAACACGCTGTTTTAACGCCGTCGTTCAATAATGACCTCGCCTACTTATGGCAATATTTTCTTCATCATTTGGCGAGGAAAATAAACTATATGCTTTGAAATAATTGCAAATCCCACATTTGATTTCCCATTACAGATGGTTACCACAAACCAGTTTTCGAATTGTAATGTTGCCACTGACAGTGGCAGCTATAGGCTGTTATCAAGCACCAATAATGTGCACAATGCTCGGAGCCAGACACGAAGCAACTGCCGGACGATATTGCGGTTACCCACTGTTCCATCGACTGCCCAATAATACCTATATGATAGGCAACAAATGATAATTTTGGTGCCTACATAAGTAATATAATATTCCAGTATTATCCAATATTAGGTACTCAACCATACCAATTCTTGATTGAGTAATCAACATCTTAATATTCCAATCATTAACCATCTTAAATATGTTCCCAACTTCAGACGTAAAATATATTTTCTATTTATTATTAACTTTCAAATATTTTCCATCAAACACATCAGATCCGATATTTTAATTGAAATTCTGTCGATAGCAGCCCGAGCGTGAACCAAGCAAACAACATTTCCGTTCGAATAAATAATTCCATTCAAAGCTTTCATGAAAGAAAACAGCTTGTTTGTATAGAAGAGATCACTCGGAGGTACAATATTGCTACGAGTGTTTCGGAAGGGGCTTACTTACTCCACCAAGAGCAAATCGTACTAATCGTACTACGTCTACATACAGCGTGTTAGTTTATAACGAAATAGTTTCTAATATTCATTGTTTATTTGACTTATTTAACAACAAAAAAAGTTGGCTTTAGTCATAACGAACGCGTGGTTTTCGTTTGCAACTCCTCTACTAAAATAATTCAGCCTGTTTATTCACAAATGCACAATTGAAAGCATATTCAATATTTTTGCAATAATATGTGCAGGAAACTATCAGGGCACAGAGTGGGTGCAGGGGGCTAGAGAAATTCTAATTAGCGCTAATGGAACGCGCGTTCACCTGAAACTAGTTTGCGGCGGGCGCATACCGTGCAAAATTAATGTTTTAATAAATGCTGGTACTATAATTTAATAAAAACCAAAGTGTAATGAGCTAGTTTAGTATAAAACACTTATAGTCTAATGTTTAACAGCCTACTGTTACAGTTTAATCAGAGACTAGAGTTTATAGTTTTTTAGATGGTGAATTGGACATTCTTTTCATACAGCCGTCTGATTCCGAAATAAGAGCTTGCGCTATGGAATCCAGATAACGCATATACGAGTACCTACAACTTATTTTCTAAATACTTACTTTAAAAGATATTGACATCCAGACACAGAACAAATAGTTCAATCAAACACACAACAGCGTGGCAGCCAAGGTCTTGTACCACCAAGCCAACTGGCCCGTCTTCATAGAACTATAGATTATTGTCTTATCTAAGATCACTTTGAGTCCAACACTTCTATTAGGGGAACATTATTAGGTCAAACGGAACCGGTCCCCTTAAGAAGCTAAATGCTATTGGGAATCGGCGGGCGGCGGTATTAGAATTTCAGAGATTTCTCTGTCCATTAGAGCACCTAGTCTAGCTTTATACTATGCTAGATGGTTCTGAGTATTCAGTGAGAGCGAGGTTGGTTACCCCGACTCTGAGAGGCAGCCGGCAATGAATGCCTAAGTGGCGCATACTGCATATGGGATCCATTCAGGCTCCGCGTTCAATGCTGGTCAGTAAACAAGACGCTTTCATCGCATACGTGTCACCTGGTACCCTAGTGCGCACTTGCGGCTCTCTATCTGCATATCAATTTAAAACGTGTAGTGGTAATAAAAGTTTAAATCTTTACAAATAAATAATATTTTAGTTAATATATTCGCTTTTTCCTAATTGCAAATGAAAGTATATACGGTTCTAAGAAAATGTTGTCTGTCTGTTTGTTCCAGGTTAATCTCTGAATTGGCTGGACCGATTTTGTCGGGACTTCATTGGCAGATAGCTGATAAGGAGTACTTTTATCCGGGGAAACATAACATTCCTCGGGAAGGCGGATGATACCGAGGGGGATAGCTAGCATATAGAAGCATATTCATAGAACTTGCGTACCCAAAATGTGATTTCCCGGTAGAGCTCAGAGATAATTATACATGTATGTTTAGGGGCTTAGCTACTCAGTTCGTTACTTTATAATTAATCGGGCGTCACGGCATGTTCAATGGGTCGAAAAGACACTTGGTACTCGAGAATAGACAGCCACCTACCCACCTCACGGTTGACACTGACAGAGACAAGCCCCTTGTTTGAACGACAGCTGTTATTCAGTCAGATGCGATAAGGGATCAATAACAATAACTGTTTTGTGTTGGATGCACATCATTTGTCGTGAAATGTCATTATAATGACTTAGCTTTCTCTTAGTTGCAGAAACTTGCTTAAGAGACGGTATAAAGCGCGAATCCTTCAAGATCTATGTACCTACCTACCATACAATATCTGAGATTGGGAGACAAAAGAAACCAAGAATAAGTATTTTAATCAATGCTGGACAAGCTTGAACGGGTTATAATGCTTTATATGTTCCGGTTAACATATACATACCTATATAGGTAAAACCGAGAGCAAGTTAAATTCTATTAATTGAACTTGTGGTCGACTTCGGTTCAAACTTCCACTTGAAAGGTGTCCCGCCAAGTTTGCTCCGTGAACCGTGACTGTTTCGGATATGCTTTGAATATTCAATATTTTGGTGCAGATGCTCAAATCGATTTCACTGAGCATTAGACCGTATGTTTAAATATTCAGAGGTGCTTGAATAACTGATTTAACATTATTTGGTCTCACTACATAGTATAAAACAAAGTCACTTTCTCTGTCCCTATATCCCTATGTACGCTTAAATCTTTAAACGGATTTTGATGCGGTTTTTTTAATAAATAGAGTTTTTGAAGAGGAAGGTTTTTTATGTATAATACATGTGACATCCCACGGGAACGCGGGTAAAACCGCGGGGGACAGCTAGTTGAAAATAAAACTTTCAGATATGCCGTAGTATAAAGTAGTGTACACCATAGACGTTATAGTTACAGGCTTGTTGCGAATGAATACACGTCAGCGAGCAAACGTACCAAGGGTGTGCAATTAGTTCCCTTCCATACACAGCTTCTAAAGGCTTTTACGAGCGCTGGAGTTTAAAACGTAAGCCTCGCCTTGTTGCGGGTCCCGTGAACACCTGAGTCGGTCGACCCGACAGAATCGATTAAAGAGTAAAGTCAAGATAAGTACCTGTCAATTCTATACAAATACGTCAAGATAAATGCATTTTGTGGCGAATTTTGGTGTTAACAGTTGGCTATTGTTTTTTGCATGTCACCCTATATAGTACCGGTATATATATAGGTAAATTCCCTCGTCTGTGTTCCCAGATACTTACAACTTGGGGCTCTTTAAGAAAAGAGTGAATAGGCTACTAACGGGAAAGCGAGCTCCATCCTCGGCCTCATCTTCACTTACCATCAGATGAGATTGAGGCCAATCGCAATCCCGTCAGAAATAAAAAAAATACAAAAAAATGATTAGTACTGATAACTGATGCTAATTAACGTTGGTCATCAAACATTCGGGATCAAAATTGGTAAAAAAAATATTTATTCCGAAATAATTATACATTGCATTATTTTGCCTGCGCTACGATATCTTAGCTATAATTACAATAGCAATATATTTTTAATAAGTGCTAATCAATCTCGTCAAGCATACATATATCATTTGAACCTATATCATCTTATTAAGTCCGAAAAAAAACAATGCATGTAAATTTTATACGTATAAAACGTTTACCATCAAGAAACGTTCATTTACATTTTCTTATTTCAGCATAGAGGCAACATTTTCCACGAAGAGAAATAAATTATAAAATTAAAAGTGTTATTTTCTTATGTAAACAGTAACTCCCACCCTGCGGTTTTACCGGTAAACTCGAGAATTGTAACGTTTTACCGAGCTGCAAATACATATGATGCATACCTACGTATTCGTTTATCCGGAACGTATCTGTGAGCCAAGTTTCATCTAAAGCCGTTCAGCCGCAAACGTTACGCGTGATTAAATATCAAACATACGTTTACAATATTAATAGAATACGTGAGTAAACCAGATAGTAGTAGTTCATTGAAGCGGAACTATTGTACTCTTCTATACCAATATTATAAAGAGGAAAGATTTGTATGTAAGTACGTTTGTTACTCTTTCACGAAAAAACTACTAAGCGGATATGGATGAAACTTGGCATATAGATAGAGCATATCCTGGAATAACATATAGGCTACTTTTTATCCCGGGAAAATGTGATATCCTTTGGGGACGCGGGTAAAACAGCGGGGACAGCTAATTATAATATAAAAATACCTTATCATTACAACTGTATGTAAAACATAACAAAGCGTAGCAAAAATTTCAATGGAAAATGACTATGTACTTACATAATAATATATTCGTTTTACGAACTTGCTTCATTCTCATCCAGTTCCATTTCAATCTTATCATGCAGATAACGTTACAGACAATATTGAACCTTGTGACAGTATACAGTGGCGTGTTTCTCAGTTTTATGTCTCACATTTTATCATCTGTTTTTGGCTGTTCCAGTCAGATTTCCATTCACAGATATATAGAATTCGTCATTGTTTGTTGCACACCTCTAAATATGTAGGGTGGTACCTAAATGATACAAAAGCGATGCCTGACTTTTGAACTCATGTTGATACAGATTTTAGAAATAGTAGATCTCGTAGTCCAGACTTCGTCCGGGAAGTACTACCACCCATTATCGTAAACAGTGCACTTGTATTACTGTGTTTCGATTAGAAAGGTATGGTGGCCGGCGAAATTACAGGTACTTGAGTCTTAACAACTTTAAGTCTCAGCATCGACAACGCATTGCCGATGTCCTTGATGTGGCAAATGTCCATAGGCTGTCGTGACTACGTACCATCAGGTGGACTGTTTGCCCGTCTCTCGGCCTACTTGGTATAATAAAGAAAAATATATGCAGTTCTCACGGTGTGGAAGTGAACCTTCGGAAAACTATGTCTAACCATTCTCTCGCAGATAATAGTGAAAAACTTCTTTTACGTGATTTGAAACTCGATGAAACGAAATACCGACACTAAAAAGAGACAAACATATCCATCTATAGGATTAAGTTAGTATAAGTAAAGTCGTATATGTTTGTCTCTTTTTAGTTTTAGAAATTTCCACTTCAAAACGGTTTTGTATGTCCTGTATGACCCGGTGTATAACGTACCTACATATAAAACAAATGAACAAAGTACTCACAAGTGCTACGGAGTTGTTATTCTGCTGCAGCCACCGCAGTATAGCGCTAGCGGTGGTGAAGTCAGGCCGCGGGGGCGGCGGCACGGCGTGCTGCAGTGACGACGCCAGCTGCTGCGCCAGCTCGAGGGCACGGGCGCGCGCAGCACGGCCCGGCCCGGTTGTTGTCGTCCCGCTGGTCCCATTGCCGCCTGCCTCTGTAACATCAGTTACTTATACACGATAATGCTCATCGACAGATTAAACAGAGCAGTTTAAACAAAAAGAAATTTATTTATTTCTAAAAATAAATTAAGACCTTATCAACTGTTGGAAAAAAGAAGGGAGGTTTTAGTATACTAGATAAAGTTTAGTGAAAACGTTAGTATTTATTCATGAAGAAGGTATCTAGGGTTGTCAGATGGTCGAGGCCTGGAATACGTGTGTTTTTCTCGAGCCCCAATTATACTATACTATACTGACAGGCAATTTAATTCAGTAAGTGTCTACTTTGTTCTAAACCTTCCGGAAGAAATTTTCTAAGCAATGGTGAAAACCTCATCAACATAATTGAGAAGATAAAAGCGGGATAACAGACAGACAAAATAAGTGACTTTGTATTTCGAGTAATTGGAGAAGAGTAGAGATTTAACAAAGTTAAAGTCTGGATGTTTGTTGTTCAATAACTCACGTAGTAATAGTTGATAGAATTTGGATTATTGAAATGTTATTAATAATAATAATAATATTTATTTCAGCAAAAACACACAGTTATTACAAAATTCAACAGTAGTATAATGATAATTAAGAGTTTTGCAGATCTAAACTAACAAAAAGATTTTCTATTAGTTTCCTCACTAGGCAAGCCTGTATCGAGGAAACCTAATAATCCGAATATTAATCAAAATAAGACTAAACCGCTCAGAAGACATAGACGTATTATCTTATACCTATTACAGTACATACATATTATTTGGCTCCACAAAGAGCACCATTGCATTAGTATAAATTATTTTTGATTTGGAAATACATAACGGATATTTCTAGAACGCGTATGAAATTGTAGATCGTTATCTAGTAATTAAAAAACAAATTTACTTTTGGAGTGGAACTATGCAATCTGACAACCCTGTCCAAAGCTGTTGACGTGAAAAATGGCGTAGTCTTTACAACATATTACCTACTGAATTTTAAATACCACTGGATGAATCCGCACATTCACTATGCGATATACAATATATTCATAAAGATGTTGATCTTAACATCACCGCCACAGGTATTGATGAAAATGTAAGTTATCTGATTTGCACAAACCTATATTACGCCACTGGTACACACTTAGCATAACACAATATTTATTATCCCTATGTATAACATTCAAGAATGAAAAGTACACTGATCGGAGTTACAAAGTCGACTAAATACATCAAGCGCGAACACGCAGTCTACCTTCGATTGTTAATGAACCACCCATATCAATAGCAGGTGTTAATTTACGGAAATGAACACTGTTATTCGATCCGAAATGCTTCGGTGAACTTAATTTTTATAACGTCAATCAGACGTTGCATTATTCCAAGTTTTTTTGTGTAACAAATATAGAATCTTCATTCATTAGACCGCACGTAGCCCGCACGAATGAAACGACACAAATCTCTTCGAAATTACTCCACTCGCGCAAATTGCGCGGGGACCGAGTGAATTGCATCCGCCTAGGAACAATGACGCTTTTGCTTCGAGCACAAAAAGAAAAAAAAAACTTCATCATTTCACCCTTCATTATAAAAGTACTACGTAGCAATATCTTCAAGCTACCTTTGTGATCTTATATAATATACCGGTATGTTTTAAGAACTCCAATATTTGTATCACACGTTAAGATACTCTTTAAGAGATAATCTCTATTGCCAGCAATAGGTTAGGTGATGTATCTGTCTTCGTTTTAAATTTAAACATCTAGGTAGTCAGGAAGTTTAAAGTTAAGCTAGAGACCAGAGGGTCGCTTCTTGGGCAAAGTTCAGTTAACGTTTGTTTGTTAGAAATTACTAGGTGCTTGTAGCCCGGGATTGGTCTAAATCTGCCTGGAGAGGGAGATAATACTCACCGCATAGCACGTTAGGTCTTAAAATAACTTAATTAGTGGGTCTCAATACGGAGTTCTGTCCGCACCTTTTCAAGGTTAATGGGCGTGAAGATAATTGTTTCTATTTAATTTATCATGGTATCGATGGAGAGAAGTAATAATATTTTACCTAAAGATAAAGATCTTTCTCAAGTTATATTCTTTTGGATGATTTTGTGCTAACGTAATGTTGCGCGTAGCCCGCCTTGGATATGTAATTAGCATGAAGCCAACAAATAGTCTAGCTAGAGGCAAGATAAAATAAAAAATACACAACTAAATTTAATATAAATAGCCTGGGGCCATTCTTTACACACGGCCATCTGCTCCCAAACTAAGCAGAGCTAGTACTATGGAAACCAGATAACAGATGGACCACATATACGTACAACTTTCTTTTGTTTTTTAAACTACGTATATTGATATTTTACACCTAATTACTATGGAGTGCTGCACGAAATCGTCTACTTAAATAATTAACATTACATACGTTGAGGAATCTGCGAGTCCGCATTATCGACGTCGCCGAACAGCCTCTGGGTGCAGACGTCAAGCAGCCACCAGCGGGTGACGTGCTCGGAGAGGTGCCAACACCCCGGCATGGCGATCACGACACAACCATTTGCCGAAACATTACTACACAATTATTGTTCCAACAAGTTCCAGTTCATTACACAAACAAATATAAGTATTGAGTTAAGTTCAGCTAGGTATGAATTAAAAAATAAGTAAATTAGTCTATAGATCATTAACAAGTAAACAAAAACAGCAGAACATGGCAATAATGTAGGTAACCGTTTGATAAACTACAAACGATTAGTAATAAAAATAGGTTCAAAACATTATGTCCAATATTCAATAAATGAAGAAAATAAACAATACTAAATTATAGATGGTCCGTCTGAACTACTAATGAAAACGAACTTAATCAACCTATAATAGGATCTAGCAATATTTGAAGTAGCTACGTTTAGTACTCCTGATGTCCATGATATTAAATTGACAAAAGTTTATCATTGTTCAGAAATTATCATGAACACGGTATCGGTTGCAATATAATAGTATTAATACAGAATAAGCAGTACAACTATTGACGTCCCCGAGACACGCACCAATGCCCACTACGGCCAAGTTATGTTAAGAAATGTATGTGGGCACACAGTACGGATACCTCTGTCTTTCGAAGGAGGGTGCTTACATTCCGTATATCCTATATCTCCATCTTCCTTGGGTTCATTATATGACATTATTTAATGTATTCAAACATATGTACAAATGTACGCTACCAAACAAGCTGCCGTCCTAGGGTAGTTTTATCCGCGGTCTGCAAATATCTACTAGATAAAAACCATTCATGTGATAACCAAGATCATTTTTTTAAATGTTTATTAGGCCTTCATAAACAACGGCGGCCCAGCTGTTGGTAATGGGCATCGCCAATGTCGACTCTGATACGTGAAGTTTTTAAGTCTCATGTGCCTGTAATTTCACTAGCCCCCTTAAGTACCTTTCTAACCAAAACACAGTCATTTAAGTGCACTACTGCTTTACGACGGAAATAGGTAAGGTAGTAGTATTTCCCCGGACGTACTGTGCTCTTAAGAGCTCAACTACTTCTAAATAACATTCTATCTGTGTTTCAAAATTTTATCCAAATCTGTTGACATCCAAAAATTCTAACTCTCACATATATAAATATAACAGGATAAAGTCAAGTAAGTAGATATTCACTGCGTTACCAACTTTCCGACATCCAGGACAGTGACGCAAATGATAGTAACTACAGACATTCCATAATTCATTCAATTTAGGTCTATGAGAATAGATCCGCCGGAAAGGACTAGTCTGACATAGCGCTATTGTGTACGTATGTGCCTACAGCGGGCAGCACAACAGGATTTTCCGCTTTGTTGTGGGATTTAGTGGACTGAGGGGTGAGAGGGGTCAGACGAGGAGGACAGCGCTGATGAGAATACCGAGTGAAAAATAGGTACCTGTTGAGTCCACAACACGTATACAGAGTACAACACAGCTACGAGAGAAAATAGCCAAGTACACAACCAGAATGGTAATTACGAAACTTTTCTCGCTCCACGTTCGTACAAAAATAAATGGGAAATGTCGAACCAGGCACCGGGAAGCTCATTTGTAACAAGGGACATTTCCTGTGTATTTATTTTTTAACGAACGACGGGTTTTTTATCAATGTTAAAACTGCATACTAAATATGGAATATTATAAATGTATATGTATTGAATTAATTTTAAAACTACAAATAACTGAGTAATGCAATGTAACAAAATAAACTAGGTACCTACTGAAAGATATACCATTTCATACCATATTATGTAGGTACCTAGTTATAATGTACAATAACAACAACAGTTTTGACCTTTACAAAATAAAAAGCTATTAATACTCGGCAATATATATCGGCACATTCCAATAATGGGAATTTCTGTAAAAGTATAAAGCAATCCGTCAGGCATAAATGCCTCCGAGCAAATATTTGGTGAAAGAGAATGGCAGCGATAAGAAAGAAACGCCTAAAAATTTTATCTTGACGCGACCCAACTGAGATTAAATTCCTGTAGGTTTAACATTGTTTTATAAAAATGTTACGCTGCAATGCCGAGCGCGTGTCGACGTGCCGAGTGCCGAGTGCCGAGGACAGTCGGGGACTATGATAACAAAGGAAAAGTATCCTTACGTTAAAATTATAATATTTAAAATACAAAAACTATCATTATAATAATTGAATCAACAACTATCAAAAATTAATTGAGGAGGACAATATATTCAGAAGTAATTTCTAGTCCAGCCTAAGGATTACAGAAAACTGTTTTAAGATGCAAAAATTAACATGAACAAATCCCAAGATACCTGTCAATGCCGGGTCTCAACATTTCTAATGGTTTCATTTTTACGTCAGCTTTGATCTAGGAATGAATGTGAAATAAACCACCCTACAAAACATGGGGTTGAGCTACCTACATCAACTAGTACTGAAATTTATGTTATGAGGACACTACCTCACGATGGGTTTCTGCACGCTTCATAACATGCTGCGTAAGCATGCAAACTTTATGGCGATTTTTCCGCCCACAAAAATCCTACAATAAGTCCGTACTTGATTATAAGGCACGAGCTTGTCGGGTCCGGAATTGTACTCACACCCTCGCGAATACTTGCGATCGTAAGCGGGTACATTGCTAACTGAGTCACCATGAGCTGCTGTTCTTTGTGTAATAAATTATAATGTAGTCTACCAGAAGTAAATCATATTATCGGAACATTAATTTGTTTTGTTCACTATGATACAATAAACAAAGGAAATCGTTTTTGGTATGTATACTGATAAAGACTATAGTATGGTGACAACGTTTTAAAATCGCGGAAACGAATTGACGCGTGCGCATTGGTCTCGAGAACGACGAGGCGTCCGGACGAGCGGCGTGCGGCGGTGGACTGGCGCCGTGCCACCCTCCGTTCAACAGTTTGCACCCTCTCCCACGAAACGACACCCCTATTAGCTACACAGCCTCAACGCGGCATTTCATTGAGATATGAACTTCTCATTCAAGTATTGTTATACCCCATTATTACAAGACATTGATTAATGGGGTAACAGTTAAAGTAATGCCAACTGAGATTAACTTGTACAAAACCATGGACTTTGTGACAAAGTTTATAATTTCAACAATGTTAAGAATATGATTACATTAAAACATTGAACAGGATTGTAGCTTATCAGACATCATTAGGATGATTAAAATCAACTACAATACCTTCCTGCATTTTTTAGATGAGATGATAATGAAGCTAATATTATTATGTAATCTTAAATTATTACATATTTAAAATAATATATATGTAACTTTGTTGAGTTTCTTCTCCATTGAGGGCTGGCTTTCAAATTAGCGGTAACTTAAAATTTTGAATTCTGTTACATACATCATTATAGGAACAACCAGCGCCAATTACAGGCGGCTAAGGAATTAATTACTAATATTTAATTTCAAGATTATATATTTATTATACCTTGATGTTTTGATCAATGTGCATTGATTAATAACATTCACACTGAATGTTACCTGCTAGTATTATTATAATGAAACTTTGTTACTTACAATAGAACTAAAAACATGAGTTATTTTATATTAGTTAAAAAATAAAATTTAGCTTATTTGTAGTTATTGAACATTTTCAATAATATATAGTTAAATATAAATAAAAGTGAAAGTCTAAACTTTCACTTGGTTGGTACACGTGAATGATTAACTTGGAAAACTACTAATGAAATTATGTTAAATTGCTGTGGTGTTCTGTCATACATTTTATTAGTTAAGTTTGAAACTTGTTGTTTTTATCTTCAAATTGTCTGAATTTGTTTGCTACACATTTGACATATTGATGTAGCCAATTTGGGTAGGCCTATGGGTTTCTATATCATGGTAAATATTTATTGGTTATAAAACATTAAGTATGTTTATTATGAAGTAAGCCAATATTAAAATAAAGTTATATGATCACATCAAATTGCTTTCAGCAGGCTAATTATAATAGGAATCATCACTGAAGACCCCAATACTCAGTAGACCATAAAGTTATCAAAGTGAATGTTAGTTCAAACAAGTCCCATCCATGGTATAAATAAAACTATTAACGAATTGAACGATTCCCAAATATTGATATAGAAGATTGAATCTGTAGACTTAACTAACCAGCTATAATGCCATCCATCTGCAGCAAAGCAGCTTCCAATAGCTTCGCAGGATCGGAGTCGGACAGTGTTGGATTGTTGTCCCCATCAACTTCTGTCGTTTTTCCCATTACACTTCGTTAAAAATGCACTCTATTAATCTATTTGTATACGTTTAGCTTTAATAATCTCTTGAAGATTGCTATAATTAAATGCCTACAGTTGTGTAAAGATCCACAAAATAATTACATCAAAAAGTACGAGAAAAGTGGCAACTGGAAAAGTTAACTTTTTGTCAACAAAACTTACTTCGACAAATCATTTGACAATTGATTGACACAACTGACTTCAGTCATCAGTGCTGCCATCGTCTTCGTAGTTTTAAGTTTGACTACCAAATAATTTTCTAGAACGTTTTTAGCCAATGTCGAGTAATTTTTTTTATACAAATCATGTAAACTATAACACAATCACCAAGTCAAGTCAGTGTGGACGGTACCAAACAAGTCAGTTTTAGTGAAAAGGTTTTATTGAATAAAACAACAATTAATTACTCAATAACACTAAAGTTAACGTGATTTTATTATATTCCAATGTAGGTATACTCACAATATCAACAAGTATAGTTAAACTTAACTTTTATGTAAAGTCAAAATCATCCCACTGCAGACAGATCTCCCATCTTGTTTTTAGGGTTCCGTACCCAAAGGGTCAAACGGAACCTTATTACTAAGACTCCGCTGTCCGCTTTCTCCTGGCTGTATCTTTCGAATCGTGATAGTTAAAGAGTAGAAATTTTCACAGATGATGTATTTCTGTTGCCGCTATTACAACAAATACTTAAAACAGTATAAAATAAACATTTAAGGGGGCTCCCATACAGCAGACATGGTCTTTTGCTGTGTTTATAGATGAAGGTACGAAACCCTTGATCGGTAATTTCTATTCTGTGCTTCCATCCTTCTCCCCACTCCAACCTCTTTTGGCCTGAAATGATTGGTTGAAATGATTAATAAACAGTCTTTTTTTTCAAAAAAAAATCAAAATTAAAAATCATTTATTCAGTTTAGGCCCTCAGAAGGCACTTATGAAGGTCAAATTTAAAGCTGAAGCTACTACCGGTTCGGAAGTCAGCCTTCAACTGAGAAGAACCGGCAAGAAACTCAGCAAGGTTACATTCTTTTTTATTTTATTAAATTCTTTTTTATCTATTCTGACTTTTTGGCTATTTTATAATATCAATTTTACATATTTTTATATTTAACAATTACAAAATACTTAATAAAGGTAACATTCAAAAACAAAAAAAGAAACAACAAGACTACAAAATAGAAAATGACAACAATTACTTACAACTAAAACAAGAAAATTAGAGGTGCACTGTGCAGAGAGTAGCTATTTCCATACATTTTTATCTTCAATATAATGAACTACCTTGTAATACGCTTTTTCTTTCAAAACTTTCCTAATATAATTTTTAAATTTATGACCAGACATTTTGGTTACTGAAAGCGGTATCTTATTATAAAATCGAACACAATTACCAAGAAATGACTTGTTTACTTTAGTTATTCTAAAGTATGGAACCACTAACTTCTCCCTTTGTCTTGTATTAATATATGGGTATCCAATTTTGACTCAAACATTCCTTTGTTTCTACGTATAAACATTATATTTTCATAAATATATAATGAAGGCAATGTCATTATATTTATTTCCCTAAATAAATCTCTTAATGATTCACGGGGACCCTACTGTAAATTGCACAAATTGCTCTTTTTTGTATAATATATATTGATTCTATAACCGCTGCTGCTCCCCAAAATAAAATACCATAGGACAAGAGGCTATGAAAATATGCAAAATAAACTAATTTGGCTGTCTCAACATTCGTCAATTGTTTAATTTTCCTAACAGCAAATGCAGCCAAACTTAACTTAGCAGCTAGAGTATCAACCTGAGGTCCCCACTGCAATTTATTGTCTAATGTAAGACCCAAAAATACCGCTTTATTAACAAGATCAATATGGCTCCCATCTATTATTATTTGGCTATCTACTTGTGCTACATTCGGTAAAGAAAACCTTAAGCATTTAGTTTTCTTTGAATTTAGTAACAGATTATTTGTAGCAAACCACCCACAGACAATTGACATAGTATGATTAACTTTAGTTAGATCTTTGTCTTTTCTATCAACTTTAAAAATTAATGATGTATCATCAGCAAACAAGACAATATCTGTGAGATCATTTACAACATATGGCAAATCATTTATATAGACTAAAAACAAAAATGGACCTAAAATTGAACCCTGGGGTACCCCCATTAATCCCTACCTTTTGTTGACGATTGGATAAATAAGATAAAACAAGAGCAGTTCCACGAATTCCGCAGTAGTCAAGTTTTAGAAGTAGTGTACGGTGGTCAACGCAATCGAAAGCCTTGGATAGATCACAAAAAATGCCAATCGCATCCTGAGAATCCTCCCATGCGCCATAAATGTGTCTCAGCAATGTTGCTGCCGCATCGAATGTAGATCTTCCCTTTGTGAAACCGAACTGATGACCATGCAATACCTTATGCTTAGTAAAGTGACCTAACATTTGATTAAGCAGCAGTTTTTCAAAAATTTTACTAAGTGCTGGCAGAACGGAAACTGGTCTGTAATCAAAAGGATTCTTACAACCGGACTTAAAAATAGGTACTATTTTACTGTATTTCATTAAATCAGGAAAACAACCCTGATCAATACATTCATTAAAAATATTTGACAAAACCGGTGCAATCACTGTTATTATTGATTTTACGATTGTTACTGATAAGCCCCATAAATCTTCAGTACTTTTCATATTGAGCGAATTAAAAGTATTTAAGATATCGCTAGCATTAATATGCTCAAATTTAAAACTAGGAAATATATTATGAATATGCTGTTTGAGTAAAGATTCCGCTACTATAGGACATGATTTAAGGCTTTTAGTAGTTTTACCAGGTATACTCGTGAAGATGTTTTCAAAAGCACAGGCTACATCTAAATTATTCGTTAAAATTTTATCATTAATTTTAAGAGTGACCTGTTCATTATTATTTCTAATTTTACCAGTTTCCGTATTAATAACATTCCAGACTGTCTTTATTTTATTATTCGCATTACCTATTTTATTACATATAAAGTAAGATTTAGCTTGATTACACACTAACTTGAACGTTTTTGAAAAGTTTCTAACATATTTATGAAATTCCTCGTTATGAGTTAGAGATTTTAAATGATAAAGTTCATACAACCTATCCCTGCTCTTACGAATACCTTTAGTAGCCCAGTGACTAAATCCCATTTTACTATTTACCTTCACTATTTTAGTAGGACAGACTCTATTAAAATAATCCCGGACAATAAACCTTCATACAAGACATTGGGCTCATTACTATGATATATTGTATTACAGAGTTTCAGTTCAAAATTATTCTTAAAGGTGTCTAATCTTGCCTTAGTAGTAGGTCTAATTACTTTCGTTACTTTAAATACTTGTCTTTTAAATGGCAATTCTATTAATTGAGCCTTATGATCCGAGCGAACACCACTAATAATCGCTTTCCCCAGTATACTACTATTAGTTAATATATTATCAATACAAGTAGCCGAGGTGGCTGTAGATCTTGTTGACTCACTAAATAATAAATCTAAGTTGAATGATTTGAATAAGGCAACTAAATTCCGACTTTCAGATGAATAACTAAGAGTATCTTTTGGTTTAACTTTGTCTACCCGCTTATCTCTTCGGGGATAATGGGCGTAAAGATATATAAGCACTACTAGTTAATATTTTTATAGTAAGACAGAACAAACGTGTTTCTATTACTTGTGTTAATTTCGATAGATAGAAGTTGTATCTCCCACTTCATACTTCATTGAACTGAATTGTTCGTAACTAAAATATCATGTTCTGGACCACATGGATCAGTGGCCAGTGGCGTAGCTACCGGAGGGGTAGACGGGGCAGTGCTCCGGGGCCCCCAAGCTAGGGGGGCCCCTCGGACTCTGACTTACAAAAGTTACAAACTATAAATTGTACTAGTGAAAATTTTTCCTACATTCAGAATATAAATAAATCTGATTCCAGGAACACGACATTAATAGTGGCAACTTATTTGAAAAACAAATAGATCAGATTTAAGTCATTGATACGTTTGCGAAAACTAAAGCTTGGGAACGATTATAGATAAACTAAACTTTCAACTTTCATATAGTAACTAGAGTAGATGCTTTATAGAGATAAGTTTACCTTGACATTACATGACATCGCAAAATTAATTTATCAAATTATTCATTCCTAAACCCTGCGTAAACCATTCCTAAAACCAGGACGTGGCCTGGTGTGCACAATAATACCCTGATGATAAAATAGCTTTGCAAATTTAAAGTAGGTATTAAAATGTAACTACATGTTTGTATTTTGACTTGCATGGATAACATTTTAATGATTTGTTCCGTATTCGTCCTAAAACATTAGTCAAAGTCGGTCAAGAAACTGGTGCTATTGGTTTAAAAATATCTACTTAATTAGGATTCCGTACACAAAGGGTACTCAATGGGACCCTATTAACGTGCCTACGCTGTCTGTGTGTGTCACAGGACTGTATTTTTTAACGGTAACAGGTAAATATTTTAATTTATTTTCATAAAATATTTTAAATTTGTTCATTAAAATAAATTACAATTTGTATTTGGTTTTATATTTTATTATGGAGTCGACTGTATTACGACGAATCTTGAGTACGATGAATCTGGATTACGGCAAATCTGGAGCACATCGAATTCGGAACAAACGTTTTTAAATAGTTTAGTTGAGGCCCTAGTTTATATTTTGCCCCAGGGCCTTTAGTTACCTAGCTACACTACACCACTACCCAGAGATCTAAGCACGAAGCATATCGTCATCGTATTAAGTCCGCCAAAAAACAATGCAATGGGAAAATGAACATCGCGCAACGTCACGGTATGCGTTATGTTAAATTTTCCATACAATATCAAGCTTTTTGGCGCACTCGATACGATGTTGCTACGCTTGCGATAAATGTTTTTGCTTAGGCCCGACTTCCCATATCCCAGGTCCCATGTCAATAAAGCGAGAAGCAAGCGCGTCACTCTGAGCCCATAGAAGACCCAGAGTCGTATATCGATCTCTCGTCTTCACCACAGACACACCAAGAGACTGTCGTCACGTGGACGTGGTCAAATCCGTGACGAAGTCCCATATGGCTTTAATCTTGTGGGCGCTGATCTGGTCTGCAATTACAGTCGCTCTGTAAATAAGAGCTGTTTGGCGGGAATGTTCCAAAACTTCCGGAAACAGTGACTATGCTGATTAAAAACTTCTGTCATGATATTAATTAATTAATGTGTGGTTTAAATGATATTCCATATTTTTATGTCATAGTTTATTAATATTTCATTAGACCCTTTACCAAATTAATATAAAGTAAATAAATAGAACTACATACTTGGTAATAAGTACCATTCGTTTATAATCCTAGAACATCGCAACAAGACGACAAGAACAATTTTTCATATCAACTGCAAATAAACTTTATTTATAAAAACAAGCAAAACAGCCATATTGCGTAAAATGTATTTTTAACATATATAAATAACATTTGATTGATTTTACATGTGTATATATAAGTTACTTTAAATATGTGACGATAGTTTAAAATGCACACAACTACACTTTCAAAAAATGTTATTCACATATTAATTAAAATTTATTGATCTAAGGCACAATCGCTAATATTTGATATAGTAACTATCACTCATGATTCCAAACTGGTTCCTCAATATGTATAGATTGTATCAGTATAAATATAATATGTTGTTAATCCTCTATCAATGATAATATAATAAATGTAACAGCAAAATATTAACGAGACATCTGCTTACAATTACAAATAATTGCTTTTTAACCATGTTACTTTACCTATCTTACATACATAACAACTTAAAATATAATTATATTGTTGGTAAGCTGTGTTTTGGTATTAAGGTGAGGATTGCTATGCTAAACATTTCTGTTGTTACGATTATGGTTCCAGTGGCCGTTTGAGATAAGTTTCGTGATAAAGCCACCATACACTATCCCAGAAGGAATCCATCGTACATATTACATAATCTAAATGACAATGTTCTATGAGAAATTTATATATGATTGGGAACAAATATATTCCACAGGATAACTTTAACAAAATACTGTTAATGACTACGTTAAAATGGATGTCATATTTTTTTTTATTCAGTTTATAACAATGTCCAATGGAATACTTTATAGTTTACAGTATGTAGTACTACCACACAAAAATAAAATATTCATTTCAAACTGCAACAATCAACAATATTCTCAGTGCATTACGAACAAATCAAGCGAGACGTTTACTGCGCGCGTGTATGTTTTTATTACGCATTGGTCCACAGATCGCTCCGTTCGATTTGTTAGCAATAAGGCTACGATATAATAGAAGATAAATAAATATATCTACATTTTTAAAACTCTTCATTCTGAAAACACTTTATACTTAAGATCTGTTCTTAATTACATCTAAAATCTATAAAATATATTACTCTATTAAATATTAAAGGCAATATCTATCATTAGATATGGACGGATTAAGTAAAGGCGCCCAATGGGGTTACCGATTAATAATATTAATAGCTCTTATGTAAAACTACCCTTAAGGTAAAATGCGGCGCAACGGTAGGGACCAAAATATATATATTTAACAATTAAACATTCATGTTTTACATAACCAACAATGAAACAGTATAATAAAAGAATCTCTATAAATAAATACGTGTTTCTCGATTCAGGTAACTCACTAGGTCCACGAAACTCCCGGACGGACTACCGCATACCGCGCACGCCAATCACTAATCTAATACCAATGTAGTAATGTAACAACAAAACAAAATACAAACTTCGTTGGTAAAACATAATTTCAGTTCCATCAAAGTCAATTTCGTAAACTTATCAGGCAAGACCACAACCGATATTAAGTACTTAATAGCTAAAGGAATGTAAATCTCAAGTTTAATTAACAAATGGAACGGACTGACCAATTTAGTAAGTACAAGGAATGCGTAAAATGAAACTAATACCTATATAAAATAATAACCTAAACTTAAGTTTTAATTGCATCATTACGGATTTGTTAACTTATTATGTAAGTTAAGCTTTCGCGTCATTTTAAGTAATCCATAACGAGTCACCTACGAAGACAATAATCATTCACCAAATCGTTGAGCACTCAGTTTTTCCTTAGGTATTTAAATTATCTAAATTTAGTTTCGTCAAAAGAGGAGCACGACATTAAACCAAGAGAATTGGAGCCCTCAATGTAGAAGAGATTATTTACTAACTAATATGTTTTGATTTAATAAAACGATCGAACATAATTGATTATTAGGCACCAATATAAGCACTTGCCCCTTTTTATGGAGCATTTATACTGTGAACATGATGTGGAACAAATGCTATTATGCTTTTGTGCGAGTAAGACGCTCAACATGCCCCATGCTTGAGCTTGATTGAGCAAGATGTGCTTGTATAAGTCACTCGATACATCTCATATGATATCATTACATATTTACAATTCAACTAACAACATCACCTATGATATGACGGAACTTCAAACAGAAAGTGCTATTTTCATAACTCATCACAAGTAAATAAATCGACTATTAAGTACATAATGAAGATTTAAATTCTAAACATGTATAATAGAATATTTTAGAAAAAAAATAAATAATAACAATAAAATAAAATTTAACTTGTACATTAAGTATTAGTCGTGGACTTGCATCACATGCATTTTATAAAAGGAAATATAAATAAAAACGGAATGTAGAATTTATAATTCCTGTCTCTACACAATCACAATAATTAAACGATCACGGAAACATAGGCTTTGCCTTTTATACAACTTGTCAACAGCGAAATGTAAAAATATATTAATTTGTACACTCTTCACGATAAGTTTCAATAAACATTTGTAAAATTCTCTATCGCACCAAAATACTCTAAAATTTTATTTCTTTATAATCACGGTAATATACAGTTAAGTACTGTCGACGAACAATAAATAAAAATATCTTCTTTCAAGATAATTTAAGTAGGTAGTCACCTTATTCCCCACCAAAGGCTCGATTGACATCTCCCATCAATCTCGGAATGCATACAATTCAATTTGGAATGTAAATATAATTTCTGCTGACCTCATCTCAGCTTATTTTTATAACCCTTAACATATAATTCAAATCGTTAGACACGACATGGTATTTCAATATTTTATTTACCATCTCTCATATACCCATTCTCAATTAAGTACTAAAATATCCATATAAATATCTTCGCTCATTTAACTACAATAACCACTAAAATTATACCTTGACGTAATTTGCACTTTTAAAAATTAAACAGCTTCGGGGGGACGTTCAGCGTATAGCATATTCGAAGCACTTCAACTCAACAGTGCCTGATAAAGGAAAGTATAAGAAACGAGGAACGACACGAGTTCAGAATAGGGAAAGATCGACAACGGTAGTAACGAACAGGAGAAGAATAAAGCATGAAGTATCTTCGAAGCGCTTACGTAGTATGCACACATCGTTTACGAGAAGTGCATCATCGAACCGTAGGTCAGTGATCGAACGGCCCCCCAGCAAACAGTCATTGATGGCTCCTGCTGAGCAGGTGCGAGTTGAACTCGTAGACGTTGCAGCACTGCTCGCCGCAGATGTTGCACTTCCACGGGTTGGAGTCGCAGTGGCAGCCCTTGTGCAGGAAGTACAGCGTCGAGTCCGGGAACGAAATCGCGCAGAACGCGCACACCAGCGAGCTCGGCGCCGCGCCGCCCTCGCCCGCTTCGCCCAGCGTCGACGTGATCACGCCGCGCTCCGACGGCGACGCCCGCGAGCCCTGCAACACAACCACGCGGCGCTTAGAGCGGCCCCACCAAGCGGCGACCCAACCGAATATCTACACTCGGAGACCTCGATTCCAAATATTCAAATCGCTAATTAGCATACTAGGTCGCGTATCTGACCGAGTGTGGTCCATGCATGTTGCGCTCTAGAGGCTTATAAGACATAAACGTACGTTGGAACCGCGGGCGCGTCCGCGGGCCGATATGCGCCGGCGCAGGTCTTCGCGCAGTAAGCTTTTAAGTGGTGACACTTTGATCAGAGATGATAGACTCGAGGAGACGCCGCGCTTATCGCCCCCGTTCGCTTCGCCCTCGCGCCCTTCACCTGTACTGGAGTCGTCTTGAGCATTGGGTTCCTGAAAACATTTCAACGTTTGCTGGATACTGTAACAATTTTGAATTCATATCGAAAGTAACGCTTCAGCTCGATGTTCGGTTGGTTCACTTCTTGCGATACACAAATTATAATATTTTTAAGAAACAATTTGTTTGACTTCTACAATGATTTTCCTAAAGTAATTAAAATAATATACCTATATGGACCAGACTGATATTTTAAGACATGCACATAGGAAGTTGCAGCCCAAACGGCTCATTATATTGCAGATCAAGCCGGCATATAATGAGGCGGGCAGCACAACGTAAGGCATATAATCGATAACTAAATAATTTTCACATTTGAAACGCCTTTAAACCTGGCCTTAAAAAAAATATTCATACGATCGGGCCGAGTTGGAAAGATACAAATATATCGGACAAACTCATTGTATAATATCTTACAAAATTAATGACTATAAACTATGTTGGTTACCTGTTTGATGGGTATTAGGGTAATGGAAGGAGTAATATTGGTGGGTAGTACGGTCGACAGTGAGCTGCTAGCGATGGCTCCGGAACTGTCGCCCGACTGCGGCGAGCTCGGGCCCTCGCCGTTCATTCGCGAATCTGTTTCAATTATGTTACTTTAAAAAAAAAAACCAAATACAAGGGATGAAGCGGGACAAGTAAGCGTCCAGTGCAAATAATAAAATGTAACTCAGCTTGTAAATAAAGAATAGAACTTCATTTTATTTCTTATATAAAAATCTAGCACATCATTTAAAAGAAAAAGTCGTCGGTGCATACTGAAGGCCCTTTATGGGAAGGGTTTCCTGAAAATTGTATATAATAATAGACTTGAATGACATGCATGTGATCATGTACAGTTGATTATTACTTAGACAATCGTCAGTAATAACTACTCTTGGGTAGTAAGTTACTTTAATGAATACTTTTCAACTTCGAGGCGTGACTGCGAAAATGCAATATCTTATGTAATATGTCAAAAATTGTCGTGGGTTCGAACCCTCTAGAGATTGGGAGGAAAGCATAGCACGGCGGTACTGCAGACCGACTGGTTACAAATTCCGTTCCGTTCGTGTTCCAGATTTGTATAGGTCGGCAAGACATTGGCTATCCCTTTAGGAATTGCGATTAATCTCTAGGCAACTTAACATCAGATGGACCATCAACCCGCTTGTTAACATTTTGTCGTAAAAAAAATACATCTCTTTATTTCCAATCATACCTACAAGTCTACATTATAATCAACCATGCATCAGGAAAATGCGCTACGAATTGATTATGCAAATGTACCTACCTGAATTACCCAAGTGATTCGGTCCAGGTGAGAAGGTCTCGTTGTTATCGGCCATAGATATCTCTACGTGTGGAGTAAGATAGTGCATAGGCGGTGTGGCATTGTCTACAGATCTTGCCCCGTTGCTGTCGCCGCTGTCTGAATAGGCGGCGGCCACTGACACTGACAGACCGGAGCCCAACGCGCCCAGAGCGTTTATAGCGCTCGGGTCCATCGTGCCGTCAGCATACGCCGCGTTTGCGATGCCAGCAGCAAGTAGAGATACAGGGTTATTCCCTGGACCTGGGTTGTCTAAGTCGATCCCGTGTCTGTTAAGTAAAAAAAACTGTTACATGCACAATCATATATTTTTGTATTAAATACACAGACAAATATGTTTCACAACGTCTTCTTTAATTGAGAGAATGAATAGGAACAAATAGATTATTGGTCTTAATTGTGTTGAGCAACAAACTACACTTAACTGAAATCTATGCACCTCTTGTTCCTTTCTTGTAGCCGTAAAAAGTATGGGACATTTTAATGCACACTTACACACGTCAACATAAAATTTATTTTTCTTTTATTATTATTTAAAATGGAAAGAGATCCAACTATATAGATTTAATTAAGTTTAGTAATGCACAGCAAAATTGGCACCCCTATCATTAATTACCTACCTATTAAAGAAATGAACTCGGAGGCTTTTCATTGTGGGTGCACGATAGCTGCACAGGGGGCAAGTTTTGACGAGGTCATGCTGTCCAACGTGTTCGTTTTGGAAATGGGCACGCATTGCGATTTGGCGCTGGAATCCTCTGTTGCAAATTGGGCAATGATACGGCAAGCTCTTGGTATGAGTGGTGAAATGTTCGGCCAAATGATCTTTCCTGAAGAATCTTTTTTGGCAGACGCGACATTCGTAGGGTTTGACGCCTGTGTGACGCATTTTGTGCCTACGCATGTTAGCACCATTCGAGAACTTCATGTTACACACGTCGCATTCAAACAGCTTCCGATGTGGCCGAGCATCAGCATTTTGTGCTGCGGCCACATTGTTGTTGTCGGGTGAGCACTGGGCCATGTGTGTGGTTAAAGCACGACTACTTAATGTACTGAAACTATTGCACGTAGTACATTTCAATAATGTACCACCCCTCTTCGGTGTTTCTTTACTGGCTGTTGCCACCTGAAATATTACAAATAAGTTACATAGCAATTAAGTTTTATGATAATATCATACAATCTGTAAACAAGCATATAACAATTCCTGCAAAATAATATAATCTGAAAGTTTCACCAATATCCTTTCGCCCATCAGCTCCTATATATTCAGAACAAACATACAGACGGTCCACTAAAACTTCCAAAAACAGTTACAGACACAACTTACATAGATCTATTTTGTTTTTTCTGAATTATATATTATTTAATAAATTACAGACATTATTTTTCTTTTATCATAGCAATAATAGAATTATAAAATTAAATACTTTTTTGTCTGTTATGAAACTATATAAAAGTTATCCAAGAATGTTATATTAAATTTAGGTACTACAATATACTAAATGGGAATCATTTACTTAATATGTTTTAAATAGAACAAGTCCAAAGCAATATCCCAGGTCATTAGCATACTATGACAACAATACAAATAGCTAACTATGGCCCTACTTAATAGTCCCTTTAATATTATAGTCTTTAATGAAATTGAATTAAAAACTAAATTCAAGCCCATTTATTCGTATTAGATCATAGAAGGACTTATGAAAGTTAAAGCAATTTAAGTCACAACTGGTTCGGGAGTCAGTCTTCAACTGAGAAGAATGGCCTATTAATGAAGAAATGAAAATGGTTCCCAACCACATAAATATTTTAAAGATAAAGTACAGTTATGTTGGAATTTCATTATGTACTAAATTTACCTTTTTTATTATAGGAAATTTAAGTAATTAAATATTTAATAATGGTTTTATCAAATGACTCAGCATCAACACATACCTAATTTCAATGATATGAAATTCAATAATATTGAAAATTCCTATTATGAGATATTATTGCAACAACAATTTAAAGATTTTAACAATATTGTATGGATCCTTCTATATTGAGTGCAAATCACACTTGCCAGATTAATCCATGCAAAATTAAACCTTATAGACATTTGCAATTACTATGTATCTTTGGTATTTTGGTTCTTATGTGGTATCTTATGTGACATTATCTCAATAAACCTGAGTTTTTAGTGTTTAACTCAGCGATTGTGTCACTAAATGAAATTTTGAATATAAGAAACAACAAAATAACACTTTGATTATCCTGCAATGCACACTAATTATTTAATTCACAGATGCTGGTGCTGTGGTAGGGACTTAAGCATAAATATTGCACTGACCCAAAATGATTAAGAATAAGGCAGGCATGTAGGCAGGTGATGAGTGCTGTCATTGGTTGGTTTTCTCCACACCTCACAATTCATCATCACAGGTTGGTCAACTTTTATAGGCAACAATCATCAATAATTTAAATCAATATTTCCAAGCTAATTCTGATTTCTAAATCTGTTAAGTAGTAACACAAAAAATTGTATAGACTTACATTCAGATGTGGTGAAGGCATCATTATAATAGGTAAAGACACAAACTACCAAGATATTATGATGATAATAGAACAGACTCCAGGTAAATATAAGTAAAAACATTTTAAATAGAAATTTAAATGAGGCATGATAAAAAATTTTGCTTCTGAGGAACTAATTGGGATACTACAATTGAAGATGTTGTCATAAATACACTAATGTTTTCACAAAATATTAAAATAAAAATACAAAGTTGTTTTTAAGAAATTACAATATTTTGTAAGGAAACAACCACTAACCGGTTCATTCTTAACTGCTGCTAAATTCGGTGACACGGTGCCAGAGTCGGCCTCTGTTTCCCCTTTAGATGACATCACATAACCAGGTCGCGGCCTTTCAGATCATCACTCTCCCGCCTCCCAGTACTACGAAAACACACACACGTCAAAACGATTAGAGCCAACTGTAAATAAACCACACACAATGTAATACACGCTACCTACTGCTCCGCAGAGGGCAAAATCACAAACAACTTGTTTCTTGTAAGAATGGCGAGGTGACCCATTTACGAAAACATACGAATTATCGACTCGCGATATATTCCTTTAAAAAACTATATCTATCGTTTATAGTGAATATTCGTCATCAGATTCATTGAATACGCGGATAAATAACTATTATGCACAGTAATTACAAACTCACATTAGCTTGATACGTCGACAGCCAGAACAGCGGTATTTTAGGGAGAGATCGCTATGTGGCCTAATTCAATGCTCGAGCTCGATGCACAAAATACGTGTTACGCGTATAACTGTAAATGCACAAATAAGTGGAATCCCACTAGATAGTATTATTAGGTTTGTTAGATATCTTTTTGTTTTATATTACGGAATATTGAATATTGTTCCTATGAGAAATTAAAACTTTTTAACCAAAACCATTCTGATAAAAAAACCACACACCTGTAAAATGTTTTTTTCTTCATGACATGACTATGTATATAAATTTTCATCTGGCAATACTATGTTATTTCAAACATAAAACGCAGATTTGAAACGTCACTTTACAAAATACATAAATCTTTTTCAATACTTATTTTATATATACTATCGTATTGTACTGTGGAGTATAGTATTCCGCAACAATCACTTTACAATACCAAAGAGACATCCAATATGTATGCATATATTTATAAAAAATATATTTTTATAAACGAACATAAAATTTACTAAATCAAATTAAATATCATAAATTTGTTTTGATCTGAAATTGTCCCAGATTTTTATTTCATGCCCAACTAATGGAATAAAAATACACAACACTACCTCGACATGTAAAAAAATATATATCTCTCACATAAAAACATCTGCTTGCTCAGAGTCATCAGCAAGACGATTGGTAGTGACACGATGGAGCCATAAATAACAGGAATACTGATTGCTTAGTACCTACTGTTGCGTTACTACAATCCCACAGCTCTATCTATATAGTTTTCGTATGGAGAAGTAAAGGAGGACCATCTTGTATGGGGGGTTTGTCAAAAAGTGTCCACTTGTAAACAGCAAATTAGGTTTCGAATTCTCACCGAAATAGCGCTAGTGTAGCAAGTGGAAATGCTGGGTTGGTTTCCAGTAATTCTTTAATACTATTTTCTATGTGCTATGCAATTAATTAAGGTACTTAAAAACACTGTATAATTTTATTCCATACTCATGTTTGTCTATATATTAAAATAATTTAAAAAAATGCGCTGTAACAAAACGGGAATGTTTCTTTCCTTTTCTATTAATTTTGTACCCTACTCTAATCATGTGGGCTCTATTTAAAATTCTTCCAGTTGCTACAGTAGCGCCACCTTAAGTTGTTCCCTTTCAACGGCCACTTTTTCGTACACTGAGATGGTCCTCCTTTACTTCTACACTCCAAAAGGTTTATCCGAGGACGACAAACGTCTGAAGTTTCTACTTACCTTCTTCTTACCTTACCTACTAGCATACCAGCATTGTCTAGTAGTGGGTGTAGGTAGTAGTGTGGGAATGCCCCTGTACTACCACTAATATTAATAGTGTACTTTTTACGGTAGGGTAAACTACCCTTAGTTTAGTGATAAAATTCGGTTAAAAGAGTATGGTAACAGTCCATAAATAAAAGATGAGTAAGTAATAGATAATGATTAAAAATAAACTACTGGACTATATCGAATGAAATGAACATCATCTACCTGACAACTTGACAAGTGCTTACTGCTCTGCTCTTTGGTTTGGCCTGATTAAATACTTTTGACGTGAAAGAAGAAATAATAATATTTGTACATAAATAAAATAGATAGTTTGTGCTTTTCAGTAGCCGTTTTTAACTTTATATATTAAGTATTCATGTTACTACATGAAATATGATGTGAATATTATTAACGATAACTTGCAAGCAAACATACAAGTGGAGAAAGTGTAATGGGTGGACCTAAAAGAAAATATTAGTGAACAACGAATTTCTAGAAAAATGTGTTCTTCCAATTTATCATCCTTCTTTAGCCAATGGAGGTTATGGATAAGACCTGTGCTAATTGGTCTTTACGTGATTTTAATAATTGTTTTGGTTCCAATACTCATCGCACATTCAATAAATAATGGTTTTACGAAGTCTGACCAGGGTGCTCTCGTGGGAGGAGGGTTTGTTCTGCTGGCCCTCCCTATATCCATATGGCAAATAATCCAGCACATTGTGCATTACACAAAGCCATCGTTACAGAAACACATAATAAGGTCTGTATCATTAATTAATTGTTTCTAAGAATAGAAAGGTACATAAGTAGTTTTTGTTTCATGTCTAAACCAGTTTATGATATAAAACTAGTTTTACTCAAAATTAATTATCGTTGGTCAATGCCCTTAATTACCTTTTTAATATATTAAGTTGGTTGTGAAAGTCTTTAGATAAACAAGTAACAAATGATGGCATGAGAAAAACTTTTGATGATGTATGTTAAATTACTTTGTCTCTTTCAGAATATTGTGGATGGTACCTATATATGCTTTGAATGCATGGATAGGTCTAGAATTTCCAGAACAGTCAATTTATGTGGATTCTTTGAGGGAATGCTATGAAGCCTATGTTATTTACAACTTTATGAAATACCTACTCAACTATTTGAATGAGGATCATGACTTAGAAGCATTATTGGAGACAAAACCCCAAGTGTATCATATATTCCCATTATGTTGTTTAACACCATGGGAAATGGGAAGGTAATATAATGACTTTATAATGTGTATATCTATGTAATAAACCAATAAGAATATATTGACTTTAGTCAATCCAAGGACAAACTATAACATTGTTATCTTTATACTTATCTTTTTATGTATACATAATAATTGGATGCATAAATACATAAGTATATTTTATCTTTAAACCTTTATGTGGGAATTAAGGTCTGGTTTTATTCTGTTTCAGTGAATTTGTCCACAACTGTAAACATGGTATTTTGCAGTATACACTTGTGAGACCCATCACAACAGTTATTTCAATGATATGTGAACTGTGCGAGGTGTATGGAGAGAGTGACTTTAGTCCTAATGTAGCATTCCCATATATGATAGCGATCAATAATCTATCACAATTTGTAGCTATGTACTGTTTGGTGCTCTTCTATAGAGCAAATAAAGCTGAATTGAAGCCCATGAAACCCATTGGAAAGTTTTTGTGTATAAAAGCTGTTGTTTTCTTCTCATTTTTGTGAGTATACCACATAATTTATGTGGTTGTAACTATTTGTCTATTATTTAAATTTAAACTAAAGTAAGCAAATACTTTATCCCCTTTAGATAATAGTGTAACAAATAGTCACATACTTGGATATTTTCTTTTCAGTAAAATTGTGCTGATATCTGTCTTATTTATTTACAGCCAAGGTGTTATCATCAACATTTTAGTTTATTGTGGAGTGATATCAACAATATTTGATATATCAGATAGTGACAAGATAAAAATTATATCATCCGAACTTCAGGTAAATGTCAATAAAGTAATCATTAGACTGTAAGCTACCAATAGCCAATAAAAAAGACTTTGTTTTCAAACAAAACTACTGATGCCCATTGATAATTGAATAATACAAAATGCAATCTAACCTAATTGACAAAGGCTTGAATTCAATTAGTCACAGTTATTGTTATTTTCCAGGATTTCCTCATATGTATTGAGATGTTTTTAGCAGCGATTGCTCATCACTACAGTTTTTCATACAAACCGTATGTGTCGCCCCTAAACCCTTCGCCGTCATGTCTCGGCTCCTTCCTCGCCATGTGGGATGTATCGGACGTCAAACGAGACATATCAGAGCACCTGGGTGTTGTCGGTAAGTACCTACCTATATTATCTTTATTCAATCTAAAACTTGAGAAGATATACTCATATATTGTGAAACCTTTTAACAATAATGCTTATATAAAACCATAATACTTTTGAAACTGGTATCCTAAAAGGTGAACGACAATTTATAGGAATCTGGAACACGAAAATATACAAATTTAAATAAATTTCTAATATAGTTGCCAATTATGCAAATTTATTTGTCCGTCTATGAAACTAATGTGATAAAAAATTCATTATGGCAGGGAGCTCATTTAGTCGAAGACTCCGAGGCAAATCGATGTATCATATGACGCGTGGCTACGACGAAAGTTCTAGACTTATGAGCGACCAGCCGGCTCCTTCAACCTCCGCTCCCAATTTGACAGTCGAAGTGAGCCCTCCAACCGTCGACATCAGACCTTCCATTTATGGGTCAGTGGATACCACTCTAACCAACTCCGAAACTGAACCATTACTCGACGTTTCTGAAGATCATGCAATACCAAATGATCCAAAAGTATAAAACCTCGTAATAAAATAAATTCTTATTAGCTTAAATATATTTATGCTACAGTAAATATTATTGATGCAACACATCAACGGAAGTGATAATAGAATAATTATTTCATTAAATTATTTTTATTTTCTATATTACAAATGTAAGTTTTATATGAAAAATGAATTTATATCTATTCTATAGACATTCCCCGGTATATTTATTTTTTGTTTGATGTCAAAGTTACTGGCGCAGTGCTTTATAAGCTTTAATGTTGGTAATTGTATCTATAGATAGTATAGATAACCTATGTATTGTTAATAATATTTACAGAGCCCATTCATTCCTCTCACCTGTATATATTATCTATGTTATTATAATAATACTATTGATCTGCAATATCTTATTATTACCTAATCATTGTTTTATATATTTTATTTGTATAAATTGTGATAATTACTTATGATGTCAATGTAATTAAATAGGTATGTTAAGGTTTAGAAATAAATGCCTTATGAAATGATATATTATATATTCAGTAGTAATATTCTCTAGACAGCTAGATTATGCTACTTGGTAAACTGTTGTCGCTTTACCGCCATACATCAAATTATTTCAAGAAAATGGTTGTGAATTGCGGTCAGGCTCTTGAATGAAAATGAATTTCAAAGGAGCACATGCAATAGAATTTTGAAGTCTTTGATATAAGACGTAAAATACAATTTTAGTCTTCCAAAGGGCTTGCGATCGCCTTTTAATTTATAGAGCATCAGCCCACTACTTCGATCTACATCACATACAGAACTGAACTAATGGCTTAGGGCATATAATCTATTAGTCTATGGGGTTCATGATCAGTGTTGAATTAATACAATGTGACCCCTGATGGTTTTTTTTCGTTCATCGCTTCAGCATTCGCTGAGCTAAAGAGAGTTATGTATATGTAATACATTGTGAGATAAACATTACACAGGTATTCTTATTAAGGGTGAAATAATAAAAATGATAACAAACGATTATAACTTTTAATTACATAACTCAATATTAACATAGATATGCAATATTTATAATTAAATTTACAATTGTTTTATACTTGATAAGCCTTTGCTCCTCAGAGAGTGAATGGGGATAATTTAGCAAAATCTTTGACACATTGCTACTGGACCCTTAAATCTAAAATCTGTCAGATCCCTTCTAGGCGAACATGACATGGTCCGAAGGGGAGGGTTACAGGGGACATGACCCCCCCCCCCCCGCATTGGTACATGTCAAATTGAAAAATCATCTAAAAAATTCCAAAATAAAAAAGCATATTGTATTATTATTAGTGACCCCCCCCCCCCCCCCCCCCCCCAAATTTCAGACTGAGACAGCGGCTGTATGATAACGCTCTAAGGTCGAAATTTTATCGTTGCTATGGCAAGGCAATAAGGACTATACAAATACCATGATATGGTTCCAACGCTTTGAGCTTCATTCCTAATATGGAGCGTAGTTAGCTCCAATTCATCGATTTAAGAAAGGCTTTTCGATATGATAGTAGTGTTTTAGTCTAGCTATATGCTTACAAATTATTAAATATTTTATCAATATAGTACTACATTACAATTGATACGTATAAAATACTGATTTAATTTACGATTTATACATAAGTACTGCTTAATATAGTAATTAATAATTTATAACTATGGTAGTACAGTGATTGATATAGTTATTAGAAAATAATTGAAAAATGAATCCAGCTAACTTTAAACTAGTAAATTTAACCCAGTTTATGTTACTGGTTTTATATTTACATTATACAAGTAAAGAATGATGAGAAACAAAAGAATATCTTTAGGAATGTTCACAGAAATGCAAGATGCAGAAATCTGAATACTAGCTATGAATAAATAAAAGCATTAATATAATAAAGATATCAAAATATATGGGTCTTTGATACAATATATATAATATCACAGGTGCCATCATTTGGTCAGTTAAGAAGTATTTATATTTAGGGCCATTTCACTTGAAAAAAAAAAAACATTTTCCAAAATATTTTTTCTCGAGTCGCGGGGCCCCTAGACAGTTGCCAACACTGCCTAGTGGATAATCCGGCTCTGTTCATATTCAAAGGTATTTCAGTTTCTCACTTCACGATTGAATTCATTTCTGGCTCTGCTAAAATTTTTCAAAGCAGAGAGGCCAGCTTTCAAGCTGTTCATTTCAATTTTGTTCCACAGTGACCCCATTATCAGATAATAGAAACATAGGCCAGTCAGTATAAGCTTGATAACGTCGAACAATATTTTGTTCGGCCAAAACCCTACCGTTCCCAGCAGGAACATAAATAATAAACCACCAGTTGTAAGAAATAGTGTTTTTGATTTGGATATATTCCTTTTGGCTTCTTCACAGATGTCTATAACCTGGGTAATCGTTTCGTTAAAAGAATCATTGTTGGTGTTTTGCCTTTTACTTAATTTCCTGTCGGTTGGCCTTACACGTAATTCTAAGGAAACAGCATTATGGTCAGAATATGAGAATTTTTGTCCTGGGACTCTGTCTTCTAATGGATTGCCAAAGTTGACGACATCAGCCTGTTAATAAAATTAAAATTGTAACTCTGTATACTGTAGGTATACCCATACTCACAGAAGAAGAAAAACATTATAAGAACTTTTTCAGACTGCCGATTTGCGAACGAGTCCAAAGTGAGGCGAATGCGCAGCGAGCTCTCCGCGAATAGCGCCATCGAGCCCCTTTGTAAGCTCATATTGTAACAGCCTGCCCCACCCATTTTTTCGCTTCGTGTTCGGCGCGCGCTCGTTGCGAACTCGCTACGCACTCGCAGCGAGCTGCGTACTCGCCTCGTTTTGAACTCGCTCGCATATCGCCAGTGTGATAGGCTATAACTATGAATCTTACCTCCAAAGAAGAATTTAAATGGAATAAAATATGATCGATTCGCTTTCCTTCAGGTAAGACTTTGACTTGTTTAGGATCAGCATAACTGTTGTTTACATTATCGCAAGTTCCGGACTGTTTGACAATAGCCGGGTCTTTTCCTTCACATGTCATATCATAGGGGTCTAACAATGAGGGTAACTGCATCAGTATTCTGAAACAAATATCTTCTATTGTATATTATCTTAGTTATTCTTTTTTAATGAAATTGGCGCCCGCAGAACTAAATTAAGTAAGAAACCATATTATATATAATAGTACAACATTCATATAGTCAAAGGTGGGTAATGTCATTTTTTTAAAACTTTTTCTAGTACCCACAGTATTCTATCAAATCAAAAACTGTTGAATGTGGGAAGTCAATGCAAATACCTTTGTTTATTAACTCTTAAAGCCACTTCAACCTTTATTTATAATTTCTATAGATTTAAAATATTCCTTACTTGTATGATATGTCTCCCGGAGCGGCATTTAAATCTCCAGCTAATATAGTCACGTCTGCAGGTGACGTGGTCAAGTTGACAAACTCGGCGGTAGAGTAGGCTTGAAGGACTCTGTGTGCTAAGTATATGTCATCTTCGTGATACTCTGCATGCAACTGTGAAATACAAACAAGGCATAATTGTAGGATTATAGATTGTAACTGCCTAGTTATAGGTATATGGCAATTTTTTTAAATATGTATGTCTGTTAATTTTGGGTCTGCAACATGCTTAAACAAGTATGCAATAAATGAAAAAGCAAGGCAATAAAATCCACAAATGAAAATTAAGAATGTATGTCATGTCTCAGGCTGAACATTGCCACGCAATTATTGATTTCTCTAGAAACTACATGTACACAGCTACATGTGTATGAAACTATGAGCTATTTTTAGTATTGCTCTACTATACAGGTGATCTATTGCTTCAGCTATTCATATGGTATGTACATTGCCGGATTAAGCAAGCGCGGGGCCCGTAGCAAATTCTGTCGAGGGGCCTTTGGTCTGCTATGGGTTCTAAGTATAAAGTGGTAAAAAAAAAACAATCAGTGGTGGGCGGCCTTAGACACACAGGGCACCCTTTTGCGCGGGGCCCGTAGCAATTGCTACTCTAGCTACGTGGTTAATCCGGCACTGGGTATGTATACCTATTTATGTGATGTAAAATAATGAAATCATGGTCATAACATTTTTTTACTACTTACATGAGTACAATAAACATTTATCAGTCTATCTCCACATTTAATGCGACAAAGCCCAACTCCCTTGCCTCCAAACCAGTCACCATGATGTATCTTATGTATGTACCCATTAAGAGTCCATTGGTGGAAGAATACATCCTGTATCAACCATTTTGAGAATACACATAGGCCAGATCCAAGAACGCCGCTGAACAAATAAGTATAGTAAGTAAATTTACCCAAATACTAGAATACTAAACAAATCCATGTCATCTTAATTAAAAAAAATATCTTTTACTGATAGGAAGCTTCACTATTGAGTGTCAAAGGCTATTTTAAAACTTCCAGATATGTAAGATCCCTTATGATTTCAGATGAAACTATGGGATGGTAACTAGTCTTAATTAAAGCCACTACTGCAATTGCAATAAGCACTTGACTAAAAAAAAATATTTTCTTGTTCACCATTTTTTTGGTTATCAGTATAATAAAGTTATTCACAACTATACATTATTACTTATTTGGTAGTAACATACCTATAAAAATAATGTGAGTATGGGAGCACACTTTTCAAGTGATCCTTAATATATAAATAATCATTTTCACTCCAAACTTCTTGAAGGCACACAATATTATGAGAGCTCTCTAAAAGATATAAGGATATTGCTTCAATCCTCTCTTTGCGGTTCTTTGATACAACTGGTATTCCCCTGAAATATATTTAATTAAATAACTGATCCCAACTGGATACTACATTTTAAATATATACATAATTACACCTAGATACAATATGCTGATTGTCCATGCTGACAAATTTTAGTCAAAGATCAAGGAACCAAACCCACAGCCTGTGTCATGGCATCCATAGTATCGAACCACCACACCAACTAGACCCTGGTTTAAAAATATTTCACATACAATTTTATTGACTGCATTCCCAAACAATTATTTAACTTGTAATATATCAAGCCTTTATTATTATATGTTTTATCAAATCAGCTGTTCAATTGACAAACTTTGGTTTATTGTTGATGAACACTGGCCGTAATTGTGACTAATTGCATTTTAGTCAAAAAATATTTTATGTTACATCTATCTAAAATTCCACAGGCTTTAATCACAATAAAAAACTTACCAGCAATTCAAGGTGAACACATTCAATGTAAATGCCATCTTATAGTTCTAGTTCAACTTTGTTAGCACTCGTTATTATCTGTAACTGCAAGGAAACCAATTGAATGCAAAGCTCAGTGTCAGGGTTTCTGAAATAAAATATTACATACGTATTGTTCAAAGTATACCTACTCTGAGATTCGATATGATCGCGTTTTATTTATGTTTGCTTATAGTTACTGCTCGTTAGCTGAATTTCTGTCAACTAAAATCACATAATAATCACGTGTGACTTCAATTTGCTATGTTTATTGGCAAAGTAGTAAACTTTGTGTTATGAATTAAGTGAATTCTAAATTCGAATTCAAATTAGCACTGTTGATAAAATATCGAAATATCGACATTTTTATTTCGAAATATCTATATTTATTACTAATATTTTTTTGGACGATATATCGATAGTTCGATATTGAAATGTCGACATATTTCTTTAAATACATTTTTTTTTGGTAATTCATTTAATCTACTAAATCATCGTAAACTTAATACCGTATTTTATTTATGAAAATTAAGTTAGCCGACACTCAACAATTTCTGTTTTTTTTTTATTAATTATGAAATTAGAACTAAAAAACTATTTTTAAACAAGTCCACGTATAATTTTGAGTTTTGGTACAATACCTGCTGAATTAAAGCAGTATTTAGATCAACCAAATATGGTATTTCAAGGTCTTGAAATGCACTGAAATTTTGGATTGATAGTAGGCATTTTACTCCCGTGCTATCAGAAATCGCTGTTAAATATTTGATTTCTTCTGCTACATCTGAACGAGTTGCATCTACAATCAATCTTTTAGTGCCTAATAATTTATTTAACCTAATAAATATCCATTTTTTTTCGATATATCGAACTCCGATATTGATATATTTAAAAATATCAATATATCGAAAACCCGATATTTTTTAAAATATCAACAGCCCTAATTCCAATTTGTTGTTTATGGCACGGTTCTATACTGACATTGACAAGTGACAGAAATCCAAATAAATATGACAGATATCATAAATTTTATTGTCAATATAAAAAGCAGCTCGTCAAAATATTTTTTTCTTACTGGTAAGGTTAGGTACTCTAAGGTATTCATTCTGTTATGTTCTTCACAGAAACATCTAGGTGTAACAAAATGCGATCTATAAATGTATAGGCACTGGAAAAGGCTTTGATAACGGTTGCCTATTTCATTTCTATCTCTATGGACAATCTCCCTTACCTTGTTACACTTCGATAAAAATACAATCGACGATAATTTTACAAAAATTTAATTCTGAAAATGGGGCGTTTAAAAAAAATACGTGCCAACCTAGCGCTTTTTAAACGGATTTTTAACACCAATCTAGCTCGTTTTTATTACTGAGAGCTTGGCCACACTGATGATTACGGAGTATAACCTTGTCAAGCAGTGTTCCCAACTTAGGGGTTTTCCCCCTAGATTTAGAGGGTAAATAAGTGAGATGGGATTTTTTTAGGGATCTAAAATTTTTAGGGGTATTTTCAGGGATTTTTTGACTCTTTATATTTTTAAATTGATAATATATATTTTTTTATTTTTAAGATAAACATACAAATGGGTCTCGTGTAAACCAATGTAGCCAACAGAGACATTAATATTTATTTCTTAACCTACCGACTTATAACAACATCTAGTACGTAATTCTACAACTACTCTGTGGTGACTGGCGGTAATACTGGCGCCACTGCGGTTATATTTTATAGCCTGTGCATATGGCGGCGTGTATTAGTTTTAAATAAGCTTATTTATGTTAGATAGGATACCGCCAAAAAATAGTTAAGAAAATTCTTACGACAATTGTTATTTCGATTTTGATTTATTGTATTGTGTGTCGACAAGAAATTTGTTAATGATGCCGAAGGAAAATAAAAATAAAAAAACATACACTCAGAAGTACACGAAAATTTGGGAAACAGATCCAAACCTAAAAGGTAAATAGATTTCATTGCATTTTTGTAATTTATAAATGATCAAGACAAAGACAAATAATTCAATTCAATATTTATGATTTTTTACTAGAGTATCATAGGCGTCATCTAACTACTGCTGTACTGCAGTACTCGTTCTTCAATAAAATGAAAAAAGGTATTTTTTTTATTTAGTTAGGTTGTTGGTTGTTGGAGTGGATGAGCCGATCAGGGGTCAGTGGTGTTGGTGATATTTGACATGTTATGACTTTTTCAAAATTTATTTCGGGTTTGGACAATAATGTATACTTGAACAATATTTATAAAAAATGATTGTTTTTTTTTAAACATTTTATGTTCTGGTTATTATTATTATTTGTTATATATAGATTTTAATCTCTCACATTACTAGGGAACTACGCCAAAGTTGTGGGCTTTTTTATTATTATTATGTTCTGGTTGCTGTGACCTTTTCAGAAATTAAAAGGTGTTGGTGTTGCCATGTTTGAATGTTTCCTTATCTTTTCACCAAAATCAAAGCATGTTGTGATTGTACTTCCCAATTATACATACATCATTGTGTGTCATTCAATTCATAATTCAATCAAGTTATTTACAATTTATGTTTTTATTGCAGATTGGCTTGCACCAGATGCTACGAGTGAGACATCGGCAACCTGTAAATATTGTCGTGTTGTGTTAAAAGCCCACAAAAAAGACTTGGTTAGTCACGCTAAAACGGAAAAACATAAAAAAGCCACAGCCTGGGAAAAATCAGCAAAAGCATGTAAATCTATTTCTGAAGTATATAAACCAGTCTTGTCAGAAAGTATGAAAATTGCCGAGTTGAAAATCGCTGCCTTTATCGCCGAGCACTGTTCTTTGTTGACTGTAGATCATTTGATTAGTATACTCCCTCAATTAGATCCTTCATCAGATGCTCTAAAAAACCTAAAAATTCATCGAACTAAGTGTTCAATGCTAATAAAAAATGTACTTGGTCCATCAATGCTCGAAGCTTTGGTTGAAGAAATAGGAGATTTTCCGTACTCCATTATAATAGATGAAAGTACTGATCTTTCTACACAAAAAGTGTTGTGCATTATGATTCGCTTTCTTTCACACAAGGCAAAGCAAGTAGTTACAACTTTTATCGAATAATACAGATAATAGAATGTGATGCAAAAAGTGTTCATGAAGCGATTGTCAATCAACTAAAAGAGGATGGCATAAAAATTTAAAATATGATCGGAATCGGCGTTGATGGAGCAAACGTTATGGTTGGTAAACACAACTCGGTGACTGCTATTTTTAAAAGAGACCTGCCTGATTTAATTATTGTCAAATGTGTTTGCCACTCTTTGCATTTATGCGCGGAAAAGGCCGCTGAATCATTACCACGCCAATTAGAATTTCTTGTAAGAGAAACCCATAACTGGTTTTCATACAGCCCTAAACGTTTGGACTATTATAGAAAATTATACGAAACCATGAATAATAATACTGATCAAAAAAAAATCCAAGGACTTAGCGGAACTCGCTGGCTCGCTCGTTATCAAGCTATCAACACTATATTGGAGCAGTGGGAGGAATTAAAGCTGCTTTTTTCTATTGCAAAATCTGATGACAAATGTTACATGGCGGAACAGCTTTATGATATCATGCGGAGACTTCCTTTTAAAGCTTTATTGTTGTTTTTACAAAACGAATTAAAACATGTGATGCAATTAAACTTACTTTTTCATAGTAACCATGTTGAACCTGTCAAATTGTTTGAAGATTTGTTTTTGCTATACAAAAATTTGATAAAACGCCTTGTTGTACCTTCACAGTTGGAAAAATTGGTGGACTCTGAACTGGTAGAATTTAATTTCCGAGAACATCTGATGCATACAGCATCAATGTATTTTGGTTTTGACTTTCATACCATTTCTCGAGAACTTGAGGAAAAGGATCTGTTGGATGTTAGGGAACGATGCATGACCTTTTTATGTACTCTAGCCGAGCAGATTCAGAAAAGGCTTCCGGATAATTTATCCTTGTTGAAAACTATTGCTGATTTGCACCCAAGAGTTGCTACATCACAAGTCAAACCCGATATAAAACCAATAATTAATTACATTCAGCGAACTCATATATATGGCAAAAAAAATGACATTGAGTCTGAGTGGCACCAATTAAGCAATAAAATATGGACGAATACCTCTTCTTCAGCTGATTTTTATTTTGAAATATATAATGATTATGACGCAGCTGGCTGTAAACGTTTTGAAAATATTGCAAAATTCGGATTAACATTTGCTACTGTTCCATTTTCTAACGCGAGTGTTGAACGTGCATTCTCCCTCTATAATATCATAAAAAATAAGTTGCGGAATAGACTATCCATTAAAATGTTGCAAAGCATTTTGATGGTCCGATTTACATTAAATCGAATTGGTGGATCGTGTACAACATTTAATCCATCCAATAAAATGTTAAATTTATTCAACGTCAATATGTATGACTTCAAAAAAAGTGAATCCTCAGATGAAGAAGAAATATTTCATGTATTAAATAATTTACAATAAAAAAACTTTTAAAACATATTTCAACATTTTATTTCTAAATCATTATGAATTTATAACTACACTAATTACAGTAGACGCTCTTCCATATAAATGACTACCATATGAAATGACTATATGGTAGTCATTTATATGGATGATTTTAATTCTGGTAGAGATGCTTGCGGTAGAGATTGTCATAGTATTGTTTTTATATGATAGATTTTCAAACTGGTAGAGTTGTTTCGCGGTAGACATTTAACTTGGTAAATTTTCTGATTGGTTGACTGTAATGTTGGTTGATATATAACTGACATACTTGCAATTGGTAGAACTGTGTGTGGGTAGCCTTACTTATGGTAGAGTTGTCAATGGGGTAGAGAGGTATCTGGTATACTTATTAATGTGCCGCGTCTACTGTAAATATTTTTTAGGGGGACAACTCAATAATTAAGGCGATTTTAGGGGTTTTCGACACAAACTTTAGGGATAAATATTTTTGAGAGTTGGTAACACTGTTGTCAAGCTAGCAAGACAGACAGATTGACATGTCAAGTATTATCAACTTTCTTTTCATTCATGTCAACATAGGTGATTTTTATTGAAATTTCTGTAAGATCAATTTAGTTTTGTTCTTGATTACTCTATTAAGAAAGAATACTTGGCTTGAAATATAAAAGAGACCTTTGATAGATTTTTTTGATAAACTTATTTCAATTTATTATAAATATATGTAATACAACAAAAATTGTTATTGATTTTCTGTCATGGAAAACGATGAAATGTTAGCCACTGAAGACAAAGCGAAGAGCTCCGAAAGCCAGGAAATTGTTTATCTCCAAACACAACGAAAGAAAATACACAAATGTCCGCATGAAGGCTGTGTAGCTTCCTTCAACAGACCATACAGATTGGAACAACACATATTGCTACATTTTAACTATGTAAGTATAGTGTTTAACAGTTGATCAATCTTCATATATTTAGTGCAGTCAGAGCAAAAATTGATTCCTGATAGATGGGGAGCTATGAAACAATGTTATATTATCACTTGAGAAAACTTTGTGAAAGGGGATAAAGAAAGGGAAATAAGAAAAACATGAAAGGTGCTGCAAATGACTGAACCTATCAATTTTGTGAATAACTAAGATATACCAAACAACTTAGTTTTTTTTTAAAGTAAAAGGTGTTTTGAGAACTCGGTAATACCTTCTAAATAATACTTAGATGTTTAAGTAGTGAAAAAATATATTGTATCTCACAGCGGCCCTATACCTGCGGGGAGCTGAACTGTAAGAAATCATATTCGAGTAAAAGTCATTTAGATCGACATATAAATAGTGTGCATCTTGGAATGAAGAAGCATGTTGATGTTTACAGGTGAATATCAATTTCTTGTATATTTTTATAGTAGCATCATAACAGAATTAAATCAGTTTAACAGTCCACATATTTTAAAATGTATGTTGAACTTATTCTTTATTATAACTGCCTTCTGAACAGGGGCGTAGCTACCACCATTTCAGTGAAATGTGGCCCCCATGTTACAGGGGCCACAAACATAGGCATTGGGCCCCCCAACACAATTGAATACAGGGCCCTTCTAAGGCAAGCTACACCACTGGTTCTCAATATAGTTTTTTTTTATTATTTTGGTATCATAACATTGCTGGTATCGAAAATTTTTGATTGATATCTAGTACTGTTCCTAGTTGTTCCCATTGAAATTTTAAAAAACATCTGACCTTAATTTTTTATAAATGGTGGTATTTCTCAATAGAAAAGAATTATTTTATTCTTTTTTTTATAATATTTATTCATAGTTTTTCAAATGTGAAAATCTCTTGGCCCATATTGAATGTTCCACCTCCAGGGGTACAAAATTTGGGAATAAATCCATTTATTGAATTTTATCCACTTCCCGTTTATCTGTTCATAAGAATCCTTCCTTCTCTGAAATCTTCAATTAAATACTGCAGCTACCTCATGACGTGTGGGCTTCATGTGTGTTTTGATGAAGAGAATATCTCATAAAATACAATTACATATTACTTTTGGTTTTTAAATAATAATATGATCAATGTTCTTAAGTTGGTTGTTTTCTATAATTTTAGATGTCCAGCATGCTTCAAATTATATGCTAACAATCAAAATTTAAAACGACATATGAAATCACACATCACAAAAATGATTGTCACATGTGAAATTTGCAATAAGGAATTCAAGAATACCAACCAGCTCAGAACTCATATGTATCAGCACACAGGTGTAAAACCTTTCATGTAAGTAAACTACTATTATATTAAAATCTTTTGCAATATTTTTAGATCTGTTGAGAAAAATATTGTGTATTTTATAAAAATAACATAGAGAGATGTTGTAATTTTAGCTGTGAGCTATGTGCTGAAGCATTTATGACTCATTATGAGAAGAAGAGACACCTGAGATATCACAAGATATACAGCTGCGATGATTGTGAAATGCAGTTCAACCACTGGAACAAATATAGAGAGCACAGAAAGGACCAGCATGAAAAAAAAGGTTTGTTTATAAAATTGTCCTGAACTACAAATACATCTTTGTTTTGAATAATTTCATTTCTTTTGCGTGTCGATCATTTTGGCTAAATTTAATTTATTAAATCTCTTTTTTAGTTGGAGACTACATCTGCAACGAATGTGGAAAACTGTTCAAGCTACGATGTGATATTTTACGTCATCTTAAAACTCATTCAAAACCCTGTAGCAACAAAATATTTTTATGCCCACATGCAAATTGTGATAGGTGAATATTGAGCTAAAATATGAATATGTTATTCATGTTTAATGTACTTATTCGTTTATTTATCCCTCAATATATTATTATCTTTTACAGAGTTTATACCACGAACAGCAATCTGAAACAACATATCTCAGTCAAACATATGCAGATATTTCATAATTGCATGGTATGCAATGCTCAGTTGTCAACTAAGGTAAATTGCTTACTTTTTTATAAATATTATAATATTAACAACATAATCCTTGTTCGGACCTGTTGTGAGGGTGTAGTATAGTCAAAGATCTGAAGTAAGGTTGGCCTTCACCCATCTGCTGGGTAAAAATTATAGTTTATCAAAGTATATTTCTAAACATATGTTAATAGGGTTGCCGTAAAAAAAGGGTGTATATAGAATAATATTTTTTTTTCAAATTTCTCTGACTTTCTTACAAAGTGTACTTAATTATAGTCATGAATACATTTTTTACGGCAACTCTATTAATATATGTTTTGAATCATATTGTTATTTTTATCCAGTAAAGCAGCAGATGCAGGTCATTGGCGTGTACTTTGTTAATTTACAGCAACAGCTAATGTCTGTTTATTCACTCTCTGGTTGTGGTAAAACTTTTACTTGCTGTTCTGGAATTTGTCCATACCCATGTATAAAAAGCCCTAAGTAGATATCCAAGATCAATTTCAGAATTTATCAGCAATACCCATTGGTAGTTTAGTCATAGAAATAATTATAACCCACTTACCAAACCATATATTTATTATTATTGAATACTTACTTTTCTACTCAAATGACTACAGTAGAACAGAGTCAGGACAGGCAGATAGTGGTATATTAGTATGTAACCCTTTCAGTAACTAGACCTTCTTGTTCCAGGCAAAATTAAATTATCACTTAAAACTGCATGAGCGAACAAACGGAACGGTTGCTAAAATGAAAGCCTCAGAATCAGGTGAACAACAGGAAATATATGAGAATGAGCCTGAGAGTCAGCTTATTGAAATACAAATTGAACCATTAGATATATTGGCACCTTTCAGCCCAGATTCCACTAAAACTGAAATAACGTAAAATACTATAAGTATGTAATGCAATGTAGGACTTTATGCTTTGTACATAATATTAATGTTTATGTTCTATGATATACCATAACATATGTTATAATAAGGAGATTCTAATGCCCCATGGTCGGGAACATCTGAAAGTGATAAGCATGATCATGATATGCCATAAGATATGAAGTTTAAATTGGACTACCAGTTTTTGTTCAGTTGCATCTTAGGACCAAATTGGTTTCAATTTGTTACCGTCAGCTGCAAACTTGAAGCAAGCCAACATTTGTGGTATGTTTTATTAGAGTTTACTGTTATTTTTACTAAGGGTTATTTAAATAATTATAAATGTAATCTCTTGACTAAATATAATGAAATAAAGTTCTAATTATTTCTCATAGTTTTATTTTTGTAAAATTACAATATAAATTTTTCTATGTTATTGTTTACGTCATATTAATCATAAAGAAAACTTAACTATAGGGTAAAAAAGGTAAAAAATATTTTCTGCAATAACTCATGCAGGAAATTAACATAGGCGATACATTTTACCCGCATTGGCTAGTAAGAAATTTAATACCTACTGGGTAAAACTGTAGTCAATTTCGCAACCTTCAATTTTAATGTTAGATTCTGGATCACTTCTAAGTCCAGCCAACCTGAGAGCTGTTGATGCTTTTAAAGCCCCTCTATCTTTTCTTTGTTGGCGCCCTGTACTTTTCGTTTTCGGTGTATACACTTGAACTTCTTGCAGGCTATGGCGTTTGAGATGAGCATTTAAACTAGCCTGTAAATTTTAATTATATTACAAGCGGCCAAGCGTTTGTCGGACTCGCGCTTGGAGGATATAGTTCCACCGTACAATATTTAACAACCCCCCCTTTATTTCATATTAGGGGTTAGGCTGGCCTGGCCCTCTTCAAATGCTTTTTTTTTCATAAGCAGCAAATTAAAAAAAAGAGTAATACATTCCTTTGATGTATAGCTTAAGCGAAAGGTTTCGGAGCCCGGCCAGCACGACGCACCTTCAACGAAAATTCAAAGAGGTATGTATATTGATACCCTTAAGACAGCAGTAGCAATATTTACTTAATTAGATCAAAACAAAATAATATTGAAATTAATTTGATTCATATATATGTATATATATAATATGACAAGACTGATGATATCAAAGTCAATATACCTAACTTCTTTCATGTATTTTTTTATAACCTTTTGTGTACTTTACCTTAGTTGTGAGCTGAGCTTGGCAAATCGTACATTCATGGGTCACTTTCACATGTCGATATAGAATATGTTGCTTTAAATTGCTGTTTGTTGAGTATGTTCTGCAAAAAATACTTATTTTTGAATAATGCAGTGTAGACCTTGTAATATGCTCTTTCTTTCAAAGCTTTGTTTTTAAAATTTGAGTAGACACCTTGGTTTTTATTACAGAAACTAACAATTAACAAAAAAGGACAATAAAATAAACCATGAGATGACTTAGTTTTTCTTACCTGTTACAGTTGTCATAAGGGCATGTAAATATTTTGTTTTTATCCAAGTGGACTTTCATATGTCGCACAATATGACTTCTTTGCTTAAAACTCCTTCTACATACATCACAGATGTATTCTGAAATATAAATATTTTTTTGTCATGAATGGAAATATTAAAATATGATTATATCTGTAGTCTAAATTTTTAGTAGGTTAGTGAAATAAAAGACAAAATTGCCAGCACAAAATAATAATTAAAAGTTTAAGATAACCTTACCCAATGTTGGTAGATATTTAATAGATTACAATAGACATAATAACTGATTTAAAGTTTATTCATACATTACCTTTGAAAGCATGTGTTTTCTTATGCTTTTGGTACTTGGACCAATGGTCAAATTTCATTTCACATTCATTGCAGCTATAAGTTTTATGGACTCTCATGTGCCTCTTCTTATCATACAGACTCACAAACTCTTCGTGACATGATTCACAACTGTAAATAACAGCCAAATTGCAATTTACACTCACCATAACACTATGTCTTTTAACATTCAAAACCGTCAATAAGGTCAAATTTAAAGTTACTGAAGCTACTACCCGTTCGAAAGTCAGCCTTCAACTGAGAAGAACTGGCAAGAAACTCTTTATTTATGAGTAGCAATTTTACCTGAATGATTTGACACCAGTATGTATGAACATATGAGCACTCAATTGGTTTTTCTTCTTGAATTCCATTTTACAAATATCACAACAGAATGCCTTTACTTCATGCTTTGTTTTCATATGCCTCTTCAGATTCTGTCTATTTGCATAACGTTTCAGGCATGATGGACAGCTGAAATATAATATTAAATATGATTAAATTAAGTAGTAAGATCATACTATAGGTGTAAGTATTTATTAAGATTAAGAAATAAGATACTTTAACAACTCAAAGTTTGTTATAAGCTGAAAATATATTACTAGTGGCATTCCAGGTGAACCAGACAAGACTTTTATATAATCCTATATAATAATATAAAAAGTAGTAGAATTTATACTGCATCTAGTAAGAATTTTAATAGCATTATTGGATATTAAAAAAAAATTTAACAATTTTTTTATACTTGAAATTCAGAAGAACATTTTTAGTTAATTTATTACTAGCTGACCTGCCGTTTCACCCTGGTTCCTGAGAGAAGTAACATTTCCTGGGATAAAAAGCTGATATTAATTTAAAGCACATGGCTACCAGTTAACCTTTCGAATGCCATGAGGGTGCCAAAGAAAATTACGTTGTCTGTCACCATTTCAATCTTATTTTGGATAAAAGAAGCGGGCACAGATCTGTGACAATACAGTTTAAGAGGGGTGCACAGAACTGTTTCAAAATGTTCGAAAGGTAAAGGCTTCAAAGTCCTTTAACTTGTTAAATACGACTTTATACCAGATATTAGAAACATATTTAAACTGTTGGAGTTTATGTGCCCTACAGTCAAATTGGTAGTATGTACTTAGAAATAATAGAAGAGCATTTATGTAGTATTCTAATAAATGAAAGTAAATTCCAAAAACCATTTGTTTATATCAGACTGTGCCTCCATACCTGTAGACAACTTTTTCTCCAAAATGCTGATGAGCACTAAAGGTGTGACGCTCAAGGTGGGCCTTACTCGTGTAGGACTTCTTGCAATTTTTTTCTGAGCACAAGAAAGTTTTCTGAAAGTAAAGTCTCATATATTCCATGAATATTTAAGGACTGCTCAAACCAAAGGACAATACGTACAATATTGTTATGGAGCAGTTGATGCCGTTTCAATCTGTATGGTCTGTTAAAAGCAGTATTACACGATGGGTACGTGCATACATAATGTTTATTTTGAATTGACATCGTAGACTTTATATTTACTAATAGTGTCTTAGTTGTGTAAACCTCGGATGGGTACGCTATTCATAAACTTATACAACAGCTTTCTTCTGTTCATTCAAAGTGAACTAATACATAATTATACGTTCTATGTAGTTAGGTTATTTTATACAAATATAGAAGTCATATAATAGCATCAGAGAGAAGTAAAAAATAAAGTTGTACAACACAATTATTAACAATTAATTAATCCAATAACACTTTTAAAGTTATAACCTCCACAAACTTTTTCTAGGATAGATGTCGGTTAGAAATGTGACAAATGTGTGTTATGTAGGCATGGGCAAAAAATATCGCTATTTTTCCATACAATTATCGATATATATCGTCGATATTATTAAGCGTGATATATCGATAATCCATATTTATTTTAGAGTATCGAATTCGTATCAATTTCGATATATTTTTTAATTCAACTCTAGTTGCTTGTCCATCCCTAGTAAGGTCGGATAATTTAGGGATGCCCGATACGATGCGATACATCGAAATAGCGATACAGCGTAGTTCTGACGCTATATCGATATTTTTGCCATACAATATCTTCCTATAGCGTCCATATATCATATTTCACCAAAAATATCGCATAAATCTATCGTATCAAACTATGATAATGATTTATTTGTTAATAATTTTAACATTCACTTTATATTATATAAATGTTTATAAAAAAAATTGCTATATTAAATTTGTTTTTGACAATTTTTTTTAGATACAAATTCATTTATTACTAGCGTCTGAGAGCAATTACATGAAATAGCTAATGAATTGAAGGATCCTTTAAACGGAAACCATCTAACACGGACAAATAGACTATTAGTTATTTAGAAAATGTGTCACTTTTATTTTTTTATTAAAAATAATGAAAACTTTTGCCCTGTAGCACCATTGAATATTTCGTTATCAGTATTACCTAGTTAAATTGAATCAATGTCCCGGGTAGCAGTTATACCCCACGCAATAAGAGGTAGTACCCATGTAATATATATATATTATATAGATATAATTCGTGTTTAAGTGTATACATACTAAGTACCAATAGAGTATCTTTGATGTGAATGTGAAAACAATGTTTTACACACACGCAATTTTTAATGTCTAAATCAAATTATAGAAGGATGGGTTCCTCCTAGCATGGTCAAAAAGTTATTTCTTGCACCCCAGGAGTATCCTTTCTGTACATCCCTTTTACTTTGTTTATTTACCTAAATCTAGTTTTCGTAACAAAAGTGTTAGATATAAGTATAATTTGTTTTCTGTAAATATATGTACACTATGTAATGTGAAGGTGGCAATACAATCGTATGATTCTATCTGGGCGGGAAACACGACTTCTATTTATCTTAAATATCTATACTAATATTATAAAGAGGAAAGATTTGTATGTAAGTATGTTTGTTACTCTTTCACGCAAAACTCTACTAATCGGATATGGATGAAACTTGGCACATAGATAGAGCATATACTGGAATAACATATAAGCTACTTTGTATCCCAGAAAAATGTGATATCCTTCGGGAACGCGGGTAAAACCGCGGGGGACAACTAGAAGGGTATATAGGGTGTCGAGTTTGATGTTTTGCCGTGTGCTGCTCCGGCCGACCGTTAATCTCAGAGGAGCACGTAGTATTTATACGGTTTCCTTTGACCAGATTACCTTTAAATAGATGTTAAATCACCAAAGCCTGTGGAAACTTTGACCAGCATTAAGTGTCCTCCGCAGGTCTAAAATGATTAAATGGTTTAAAGAAATTACGGATTAAATAAAAAATAAAGTCAATATATATGCAAAAAGAAGCCCGGACGGTGACTGAATTGACTTTAAATTAACATTAAACTGGCAAAGATAACTCCGCAGCAATGGAAGTGGTTGCCATACTAAAAACTATAAAGAACTATGCTATAATCTACGCACGTACTTATTGACTAGACTATTTCAGTGAATGAAATATTTTCTCTTTGACCATGGCATCGCACTCTATTTCGTCATAATAGAAATATAATGCAATACATAAAACTGCTATAATTTGTTTATTAACGACCAACATTTTTTGGACAATGTGCACTAAATTCTCCATAATTGTTTGAAATATTGGTGTAAGTCTTGTACCAGTCCAGTGGTCAGCTGACGTACGTAAACAAAGGGTATGCCTACAGTGGTGAGAAGCAAAGTACTCAGTGGTTTTTCTTGAATTTTGTACACAATGGATATAGATGGTTCGTCAATCTCCGGAGAAATCGATCAGAATCTGTTATTACAATTTAGTTGCATGAACACTACAGATCGAGATGAGCTGATAAATCAAATGCAGAGACTCCTAGGTCCAAGTTTAAATTATAATACAGCCAGCTTTTTTTTGGATATGACAAATTGGTAAATATTGATATTCTTACACTATCTTAGTGACCCATCAGGGGTTGGAGTGTTGCCTTAGGTACCACAGCTTTTTTGTTATCTATATTAGATATTGAACTAAATCTTTCTATCTGATACCAGTACCTTGTAATTTTTAATGTGATTAGTATATCTAAAAAAAAAACAATATACATGCATTGTTGATGTGAATAGAACAATAATCATGAAATGTTAAATCACTTTATACCATTTATTCAGGAACTTGCAAGCGGCCATTTGTTGTTACTTAGACTATACCTTGCCACCAAAGCTTCCATCTATGTCACTAAAAGGTTCTCAAAGCCCAGGAACTGCTTTGAGTCCAGGAACTTGGTAAGGAACTACACTACTTTATAATAATTTCATTGCAGATATCAAAGAAATTGATTAAGAAAATATTATTCCTATTTCAGTTATGAACAAAGTTGGAGCATAGCTAACACAGGCATGGAGAGCTGGCCAGGTAGCTGTAGGCTGATACAGGCAGGGGGTGAACCCCTTGGTGCTGCACTAACTTATGTGCCACCTTTACCTCCAGGACATTCCACTACAGTTACATTAAAATTAGTTGCACCCACATCTCATGGTGTACATAGAGGCTTTTTCCATTTGGTTACTGATAAAGGTGATCAAGTAGGAGGTGAGTAACATTACACATTTAGTTAAAAACACAATTTTAAATAGATAATAAATAGGTGGCGAATCTTTTGTAGGTCAACCAGGAATGGTAGTAGTACCTCAGCATAGAGGAAAGAATAAAAAAACAGTTTTTTTTTATAGATACACTTTGGGCAGATGTAACAGTGGAATCTGAAACAACTATGGCATTAGTTGAGCAACTGGCTGCTTTGCCTATCCCAAGTGGTAGAATAGAAGACAATATAACTCAGGTAAACTATGAAATTTCAATAGTTACACTGTAAATTTGCTTAAGAATAGGTTCATTTATATTTCATTTTTTATACAAAAATGACAACAGAATTAATATTCAATTATATCTAAGTATGATTCACTAGTGAGGAGAAAAATGATTAGGCATATGAATTATTCACTATTATATCTATTATTGCTTTCACATTTTCATAACATACATCCCATATGACAGGACAAAGCAAAGAGGAAATGTGCAGATTAGGTAATAATAATGATTTAATGTATATTTTTGTAACTGCTTGTCACTACTAATGCATTCCCCAAAAGATGAGTAAAAAATTCCCATAAAGTATTTTAAAAGGAGTCAATGTTGAGTGCATGAGATCTTTTCCAATTTTTTTTGTTTTACTTAACAGAATGACGCTTTTTCAATTCAAAACCATTTAGTTTTGTAACCAAACAGTTTAGGCCCTTGGAAGGCACTTATGAAGGTCAAATATAACTGTGTATCTTTTATAATATAGCTATATTTCGATAAATATACATAACACTTAACAATGAATTTACTTGTTTTGGTTGTCGGAAAAATTTGTTCTCAGTTAGATGATCTGATACATTTAATATTTTTTAAAATTTTATGGTTTTATCTTGTTTTTCTCAAATGTTTATTTAATAATAATTTAGAATTTTAATAATTTATTTTTGTTATTGTTGTATTCTTATTTATTAGTATTTTTGCCATGTTACCTGCTTGTGTTTCTGTGATGTCCTGTAATTAAAGAAGCACTAGGTGTATAAATGCCACTATAATATTATTGTATTAAATATGAGGTGTGGTTCTTTGTTGGATGTCCAAAATAAATAAATAATAAAAATACCCAATTAATTATATATAATAACACAGAATACTAGTACACGCAATAATGTATCAAAAGCCCGTTTTGACTTCCAAAGATCCATAGATAAATCATTTTTATTTCTTAAGACTTATGGTTCATCTATTGATCCAATGGTATTAACCATGTGTGATGACATAGGAATATGCGCTTAATATACAAGTGGCTAGTTCGACACAGAATATATAATTTCATATTAACGAAGCTAAATATTTAAAATAAAATATAAATATGTTTTTTCATTGCAGATGCCACCACAAGACGACCAAATGTGTTGATGAATAAGGGATGGTGCAAAGTTTTGTCAATATTCCAACATCTTGTACACTGGAACAAAATTACGGATGGCCAATTTACCTCCAAAATATTAGGCTACTTTTATTTATCTCCAATTAATATTCTTTCCGGATCCAATCTCTAGATTGATGTAGATTTTTGTCATTACCTGCATTGAAAATAAATCACACCATCATTTTTGCTTTTGGATCTAATAAATCTAAATCTAACCGCTAGATGTACGACGTCATGCCTATTTTAATAGTACTTAACTGAGATACCGAAAATGTATGATATATTAAATATCTTTAAGAGACGGTCCCAGACTTATCTGCCAGTTTTTCAGCGTTTTTTACATGAAATAAAGTTTTGGTATCTCTAAAAATGCCTACAAAAACCCATAAATCAGTGTAGTATGTTTTGATAGTGGGGTTGTATTCGCAATTAATTAGTAATAATAATTTAGTTACAACTACTCCACCATACGCAATAAAATTATAAACATGTATATAATGCTTAAATTTTTATCTTCAATTGATCATTTTTTAATTCCTCTGTATCTATTCTTATTGTAATACTGATAGTTTAATGTCCAGAAATACTAAGGTTATACGGAGTACAATAAGTCTTTCCAAAATCAATAAAATTTACCGAAAAATCCTTTTGATCATACATCATAACACAAACCGTAATTAATTAAGGACAAGACTGATGCGTTGTAATTAAAACTAATGTGCTAAAACCTGATTGCCACATCACAGGACGTGGGTTCAATTTCCAGGACAAAAATGGTGCATATGAAAATGTATCGAAAGTAAAAGCCTACTTTGGGATCAGATGGATGTCTGTGTAGAATGTCCTAGAATATTAATTATTATTTTTTATCAATACATATACATTGTATTTAAATATCTATGTTTAGTTCAAATAGCGTTTCAATAATGCCATAGGTACTCGAACATCCGGCAAAGTGCGAATCGGACTTGCGCAACGAGACAGATATTTCTGTAACCCCCTCCAATATTATTTGTGCAATGTATTGACAAAAAAAAAGGTATCCTTAGCTATTTTACTTAAGAATTTGTTTGTATTCACAAATAATTTGACTTTCGTATGTATTTTAAAAAAATATGTACTTTAGGCGCCAGAAGATTAAACAAAGGATTTTAATTTATTTTTTAAGCTTATTTCTTGTCTTTATCCAATTAAAATTATAGGAACTCGCAATAAATGTTCGAGAACTGCTGGGTTGTCTAAAGTTTTCGTATACTCATGACTGTCTTTTCAATGGCCATTTCTCTGAAACCGATGTTTCTTCGAATCTGCAAATAATATAATTATAAAAATTGAGGTTTGTGAAGGTACTTTAATTTTACTGTAGCTTGTTATAATAAATGATATATAGAAGTCATGGAGTAATGCAGCTGCTATTAGCATAGAAAATAAAATAAATTTGCCGATATGTTAAATACCGTATGATTTCTTTATCTGTTTTCAAACAGTTACTAATAATTAGTTAGGATCTGCATCAGTTTCGCAGACTACATATTTGATTAATTCATATAATAATGATAACAAACTCAATTCACTGAAAGTGTTTTTGAAGTGAACACACAAATTCTTTAGTAAAGTTGTAATTTAAAGCGAAAAAGAGGCAAACATAATACATCTATAGGATTTAGCATGCGAGATAAGGGGATAGGTAGACTTAGTTTCCTGAAGGTTTTACATTTACCGCTAGTGAACTGTACACATTTTAAATGTTTGATATCAATTAGTATAGCGATTGTCTGATTGATGTACGAACACTAATTATTATTTATTTGTAAAACGATTTATAATAAAGCTAGTTTATATTTTATTAGGTGACATTGGAATAGAAACGATGTACAAAATACATTATGCTTTCAATAATGTGTTATAGCTGTAAGATGACAAAAATAATTAACTGAGGGCTAGCAAAATCCTGGTAATGCTGATTCTATACTTGGCGATAACTTCACCAATACTCTGCCCAGCTTTTGTTGTTGTGTTTGCCTAGCTAGGGAAGCGATTCGAAGTTGTTATGAAAATATAATAAGTTTTATGTCACAAATAATCTTATAATTTCTTATATTTGACTGTCGGGTTTTTATAAACAACAAAAACAGAAAAAATACAGTTACTATGTGGGGTCAAGAGTCCAAAGTCCGGAGTAGATCCCATACGATGGATATCCTGCTCTCCGCATCAGTTTTATTATTGGACATTCATAATATTATCAGGTATACATAGGTAAGGATGTTACTGGTCCTCAGTTCGAATATGTTAGATATTGTTGAATGAAATTAAAACAAAAATTTTTAGAAGGATTATGTACCTATGAGTGACTTATTTTAAGATTGGATACCATATAACTTGGGGGATTAATTTTATACTTATCAATAATTATGTACAAAGGATATTAAAAAGTTTGCAATGTTTTAATGATAATTTTTTATAATACCATACATTTTGTATTAATACTTACCTACATTTTAAAATGCATAAATACATTTTAATTTTGAATAATAATGATTCTTGTTAAGTTATTTTGAATTTTTGATTACTCTTGTCAAGTTTGATAAATACACATTTACCTGTGTTTCTCTATTGCAACTGTATTTGATGTTGAAAGAGGTGTTCATTTGATATATATAAATTTAACTGACACCATGTCTTTCTAAAATGAGCTGGTGTTTTGATGAAGAAAATCATCGTAAGAAATCCTTAGCATCGTGGTAGGTACTATGTAGTACCCAGTTGCACTTTTAGGGTTATGTGCTAATCATCTTCTGCTCCTCATCACTTGCCAAGGTGGCAAACACAAGCAACAGTTTAATACATAGTAAGGGTAAAAGTAATAGCTAGGTTTATAGAAAACGACTCTTGTAACTGGCTATGGTTTTAGCGTTTTTTGCCTTCATACCATAACTTGAAGCTTATGTGATTCTAGAAAGTGACATATTAGTTTGTTGTGTCTTGTTTATGTTTGTAACAGTTTCCATTTGTTTTACTTAACATGCTAAAGCTGGTGGCACACTTCTACTTAATAGCTATATCTACATATAACTTAGATCTAAAATACAGTCCTGGTTCTACTTTTATGGTGGATTATACTGCCATTTCCATTTCAATTTTAGGATGTGGATTGTATCCCTTGATGATGAAATCTTCATATTTAAATTCATCGATTGACTTAATTGTACGTGCAAACTCTAGGGTTGGGAATTCCCTTGGAGTTCTCAGTAACTGCTGTTTCAGTGGCTCAATATGATTGAGATACACATGGGTGTCACCGGTTGTGTGAACAAACTCACCCGCCTGTAAGCAATTGTTTGAATAAGTATAATTTGTCATTAGCTCTAAAATAAAAGTGCATTTAATGATTCTAATTTAAGAATCATGCAAGAAAATTTAATACTACTACATATTTCTGGATTATAAATTACCTCCAATCCTGTAATATGTGCAATCATATGTGTCAACAATGAATAGCTGGCTATATTAAATGGTACACCTAAGCCCATATCTGCACTTCTCTGGTAAAGCAAACAAGATAGTTTCCCGCTGGCCACATGGAACTGTGCTAAGCAATGGCAAGGTGGCAGAGCCATTTTATTCAGGTCAGATGGATTCCAGGCACACATTAACATTCTCCTGTCTGCTGGGTTATTTCTGAAATAAAAAATATTCTATGTATTAACTATAACAACAAGTAGGTTTTAACTGTATTGTACAAATAGAGGATAATAAGGCTCAGCCACAATAATGTGCATTTCATCAGCTACCTGCTACATTTTGCATGAAGCAATGTCATATTTTTGTGTACTATGCCACACATTAATACCACAGTATTACTATAACATATTATTTCTAGGTAATTTATTCATAACATTCATAAATGGGAACAAGTAGGTTGTAAATGCTTCTGACATTAAAATAAAACCAACTTAAAATTTCTTGACAAATTAGTTTGTTTATATTTGTTTGTTTTATTTTGTTGGTCATCTCTTTGGCCCTGTCAGGAAGTATCACAATACAGCCAGCCAGACACACTACATAAAATTATTATTTGAAGTTTAATTGATTCTATTTTAGGATACCTTCTATTTATTTAAAAAAGAAGTCATTACCAAATTGTACTAATGCTGCTGAGATTATAATTTATCATTCTGTTTACAGTAAATAGTTTATTACCTTATTGTGTTGATAACATTCTGAAGTTGATCCACTCCTTGTCCACTGTAATCGGTTTTTGCATCAACATATTTAGCTCCACTGTGTCTCCACTGGAAACCATAAACTGGACCCAGGTCACCTATATTCAAAATGATTGGTATAAAACTGGTAGAATAAATTTGATTTTGATTGAAATGTTGAGTACTTAATTAAAAATGATTAGACGGCAAATGAAAGTCTTAGATGTTAAAGTCTCCGACACTTGAGTAACTGTGTATTAAACATCTTGTTCAGGACATGAAACAATATGATGGTGTGATACACTGGTCCATATATAATAAGAACAACATGATGGCCCCCATCTGTTGGGCTGATAAATTTACTATAGCAGGATATGGTTACTGCTGAGAGTAGTTGCAGTTTGTTGTGAAATTGTTGAGGGGTCCTTATGCTATGGTTACAAGAGAAGTGTGATGAGATCAGTAAAACAATTATATTGATAATTAGGCTTATACATATATCTACTATATATCAGGATAAAATAATGAATACCTTCCTCTCGGTCAGTAAAGCCAAGATTGTCTAAAAAGCTTCGGGAACCATTAGCATCCCATATGCGAACACCTTTAGCTGCAAGCGCTTTTGAATCCGTCGATCCAGAAATCATCCAAAGAAGTTCTTCTATTACTCCTCTAGTAAACACACGTTTGGTTGTGAGGAGTGGTAATGTGTTATTTTTCAATGAATATTTTTGCATAGCTCCAAAGATGGAAAGAGTTCCAACATTCGTTCTGTCGACTCTTTTGTCTCCTATAACAAGCAAGGGGGTGAAGATGATAAAGGTGAAGTAAGACTGGACACAAGAGTAAAAAAAAATATTACATACCACTTTCGATAATGTTTTCAACAAGTCTAAGATACTGATATTCATCATGATTAGCAGTTCCTTCGTTGCCATTGATAGACGGCATTGTTTCGTCTGACTACAAAAAAATACGAAGTCGATGGAGGGAAGAAAATTGATAAATTAAACCGTAACAAACGAAGCGATCAGATAAATATTTATTCAGCAAATGTCAAATTTACGCGGCAAAATCAGTATCAACTTTGCCAACATCAACGGGTAATTTTGCCGAACATATTATACAAAATCTCCTCAACTGGAAAATTTGAGGGGATTTTTTTGTGTAAATCCCCGTTTGTGTTACAGTAAAGTATAAGGAAAGTGTACACTATTTATGCAATATTCAAACCTCAGAAGTTGGACCCGTTATTTTTGTCCTTTTCTTTTTATTTCAATAACCATCTATCGTCTGTTAGGCTCCATAAGAAAACTATGAATGTTTCTAACTATACGAGACGATTGCCAAAATAAATATAAAAAAAATAATAATCCTAGTAGTCATCATAGTATAATCATAGTATTCAATTGGATTGCACTTCCCTATATTTTAAGGAATTTACTACATATAGGCAACGGGGAGTTTTTATGTTTAAAAAAAATGTTTTATGTTGCCATACACGGAACTAAGAAAAAGTGCCAATTCTCAAAATATATTGCATAATTTTATTTGCAGAATTTATGTAATAGCAGTATGGGAAAAAAAGGTCGTTGCAATATGACGCAAAATAGAACATATTATCCGGGTAAAGATATAAAGGCCATCAGCTGCTTATACCTGTCCCTTAAAAAAATACTAAATAATAAAAATATTACAATGAAACTATAAACTAAAAGCCACAAAAATACTTAAGAGGTTTATATTATATTGATATTTTTATACGATTTTTATTGAAAAATTATTTATCGATGAAGTAACTAATTTGTACGCTGAAAATTTAATCATTAATTGACTGTCGTACAAAGCACTCAAGCAAGCCTGTCTTTTTAGTTATCTTATTTGAACTACACTACCAGAAAACAGAAGTCGATGAAGATTTGATCTAGCTTCGGTCGCTTGTTTTTTTATAAGTTATAAACGTTCGTTGATTTAAACACGGAAGTTGAAGATACCTCGTTAAAGCGGTAAATTTCTTGGGTTTAAATGACATTATGCCGAGACTACCGTGACGAGGTAAATTATACAAAGATTACTATGGAAGTATATTACGGTGTGCCGTCGTACTGTATTTTAATTTGCTACAGCACAGTTGATGCAAGCATCGCAAGAACTTGTTATCGTTAAGCTGTTGTCCTAGCAACCGTAGTAATATCAAAAATAATATAAACTAGTAAATAACAGTTTGACAATATTATTATATTTAGGATAGATTTAATATAATAAAACGTCCAATTTTAAAAGGCCTATTACAAATATTTTTAAATAAACATTTTTTTGGTAAAATATTGGATATCTAACATTGAGTTAGGGACCTACGCACCAAATTTATAGACTTGATTATAATGATTTTCATATTTACTTGGTTTTTCTAAGCCTTCTCTGGGACATCGGTTAACATTCTCACTCTAAGTGTCGGTGAGTGTAAAATTTTGTTAGCTTCATTATAAACTGTTTAACGTATGGTATATCAACCTCTAGTTACCTTTACTGGAAGCTAGTCGTATCAATATTTTATTTCATATAAATGGTATGTTTCAAACCATCCAAAACATTGATAATGTTGGATTTGTACCAATTTTCTCTACCATCAATCACAGAATAAAAGCTAGATTTGAAATATTCGTTCATAAAACTAAGGCAGATAAATAATAGCTTTCATTTAATTATAGATTTAGGTTTCGACAATGCCAGCTTACGAAGCTCCAAACGTGGAATTGGGCAGTGCCCCCCAAACCCCGAGCGTCATTGCTTCACCATCACCTTCAGAAATCTCCAGTGCAAGTTCACCCGAACCTCAAAATATACGAGCTACACCATTATTTAGGTAAATACCTAGTTTAAACGCATTTATTGACCCTACAAAATTTTTCCATTATAAAGTTATCACTATTCTTATTAAAACAATGGTTATCAGAGCTCTAGCAATGACACCTCCTGAGCCAGAGCAACCGCCGGGTCAAGAGGAGTTGGAGCGTCGTCTACCCGGTTATAGGCGGATCATCATACCTCGAGAACTAACATTAATAGAACTTTTGGTAAGACATACAGCTATTATATAAAGGAAGAGTCCTGTTTTTCCTACAGTTAATTCCTAACTAAGTACATAAAAATCTATAGAAACAAAGCAGCGGGGTGACTACAGACGAAGAAGTTCTCCAGATACGTGAGGCTAAACTTCGAGTAGTCGCCGAACGTGTCGGTCTAAGGCGATTACATGTTCTGGCTCCAAGACTTCGCTCTTTAATATTAGATGGAAGCGCAATTGGGTCATTACGAGATCTCGGGATTGGCTTAGTGCATTTAAAGGTAAGGAATAAAATATTGGAATCAATTTGACACTCATAAAAATCGCAACTTAGAGGTACCAATTTTTTTTAATAATGTGACGGCCGTTGAGGTCTATCTCTTCTCATTATTCTTGTTTTCTATTCTCCTAGGTTCTCAGTGTAAATCGATGCGGCTTGAGCAGTCTAGATGGCGTCTGGGGACTGGGCGCTTTGAGGGAGCTGCATGCAACTGGGAATAAATTTCTAGATTTGCAACCTTTGGCAGCGCTGCAGAAGTTACATACACTCAATTTAGCTGAGTAAGTTATACAAGTCTAATGTAAGAATAATTTAGTACTTCTTGCCTTGGATATTGCTTGCGAATGTTGATTGAATTGATGATAGTTCTTGATGGACGTTTTTTTGTTGACTTGCGTTTACTATTTACCCAGACTCAAGAATTGAAGAGGTAATTAATAAATTAATAATAGTCACATTTTAGCAATCCCATCGCGGAAGCCAATCGAATTTGGACCCTAGGCGTGTGTGGGTCGCTTCGTCGCTTGACACTGAGAGGGACTCCAGCAGCAGATTCACCTCATTACCGATCCCGTGTCGCAGCTGTATTGCCGATGCTACTCTATCTGGATGATCTTCCGTTACATCCAGAAGGTTCGGATTATTAGTATTGTAATCTACCTTAAGCAATTTATGTTTATTAATTTATATTACTTTCGTCAATGTTCATCAATCCAGAATTGACAATCCTATCTGTAATTTGGGCTGATTACAATGATAATAAAATGAGTATTCTGTAACAGATGATTCTAATGAAGAATTCGGTTCTGGATCGTCTTCATCAGACTCAGATGGAAGTGATGCAGAGGTTGAACCGGATTTGCTGAACGCTGTTCAGTTACCGCAAGCTGAACCAGGACCATCTGGCTCAGCTGAGGTAAATTTACATCGTTTATTAAATAGAAATCACATATTAGGGTTACTACATAGGGTTTTTAAAACAAATAATGATACCTGCATAATATAATTTCCATTCGGTAACAAGTAAATGGTTATGGTACAAGACAAGCGTTCATAACTGAGATTATTATGCGGTATTAGACTTACATACATATAAATAGGTACTATTCATTACGACGAAGGTCATTTCATCACAATAATTCCGTTACTGATGTTTTTTTTTATTTTTTTTTTTTAGTTATTAGAGTAAACAAACGGTGGCACAATAAATATTAAAATTTAAATTTCGGAACATGACTTAATAAATTACCATAGCTAATTCAAGCAATATTACAATTTACAAAGCGTGAAAAATGGTAGAAAATCTTTTTGAATATACTGGGACGCATTATATGCAGTGTCACCCATCATTACCTATCAACCAGTAGATGGAACTATTGATTTCTAACTGGTCCTATAAAGCAGTAGAGATTAATATAAAATTTTGTTGTCAGCCTCCCACAAGTCCTAGACCCGGTGTTGAGAGCTACGAATTAAGGTCGCTTTCAGCTCGGCCCCGGGTCCGGCTAAGGCCTGCCACTACGGAGGGAGCCGGTTCAAGGCCCACTCGGCCTAATCTCCCACAGCGGCCACAAACAGCACATAATAGACCTAATATAGATGCACCAACTAGACTTCAAATTTTGAATACACTTATGGGTAAGTATCGATATAAATACCTTCACGAAAGTTTTCTATGTCCTCCATTGTCTTTAATGATTGGAAAGAAGAGCCGAGGTTTTAATTTAACTGAGAAAGATGGGTGAGGTCTATGCCAAGTAAATAAATGGTTTAGGTCGACGCTCATAGTACACGGAAGTATACAATACTTAGATGATTTATTTACTTCATATAAGTGGTACAAATTTGACTTGCCCTTGAGTATAAATAAGGTAGATACTTTGGTAATGTTCTTATTAATTTGGATGATGGATTGCATTAGACGAGGAATGGCGTTGCAGCGGCAGTAAACTTACATCTCATGGTGCCGTGTGCGGAAATTTGGCGCGAGCTTTGAGACGTCCTTCTACAAGCTGCCCACGCCGAAATTCAGGTATTATATCAATGCCTACTCCTTAACCTAAGTTAAAGTACTCACACTTTCTAGAGTTCCTGGACCATGGTTTTATATGAGGTTTCGGTTAAAGGTGCGTCACAGTTCGAAAGTTGTGAAATTGTATGTGGTCATTGTTGATTTGGCTAAACATGAGACGCTTACTATGAGATAACTTCTTGTCCCTTGCCTATTGCAAAACGTGTTTTCACTTGTGTATACGTACGCCTTTATTTTTGAGTAAGTTTGCTTTGTAAATAATGTTATGTAGGTATATGTGTTAAGACCTGTACCTGGTAATGATAATTGGAAGGATGACATGCAGTTTTGAACATTACACTCCTTAATTAATATCTATCACATTTATCAGTGTTTTAATTATTATTATTATTATTAATTAAGTATTTTAATGTAAAATATTATAATTACCTTTTCTGGTGTTTTATTCGACACTAAGGTCACATAATAAGAAGTAATAACCTTCAAGTAGATAACCTAGTAGCGCACTAAAGGGCTGACTAGACACCATAAAAATGTTTGTGTTCATTTGGAAAACTTAAGAAATTTTATGGTTAAGATAAAATATATATAAAAAAAAGATTTCAGTAATGCTTGTTAAATACGTACCGTCTAAGCTACAAATCTTAAAATCTTTTCAGTTTCGCCTAATTAACTATAGCAAACTTTTATTGTTGTGTGAATGTCGCGTGTTCCACTGAACACCGACATTTTATGTTATGATCCTGGAGATACGAGTACGAGTAAACGTTAAAGTTTTAATACCATTTGATCAGATGCCGATACGGTTTTAGCTGAACAAACGATGGAGGACGCCGCTCGTGCTTTAGCTGCTGAAATCCCGAGAGCGCCAAAGCTTGAAGACTGGGCAAAGTTTAAGCTTGAAACAGGGTAAGTAATTACATACAAATATTATACAGAAATCAATCACAGCCATACCTATGTATTATCTTTTGCAACATTAACTTCAGTTCAGCGGTTCACAACCTTTTTTGTAACGGGGACCACTTTGACTTCATTATTATTGGCCACAAGGTTTGAGAAAAGTAACTGTGGCAATAACATAAGTGTTCTTTTAACTCAAAAGTAACATGCAGTAACAGAACTTAGAGTCAGGAAATGTCACATATTTCAATTTGATTTAGTTTGCATCAACAAAGGAATAATTTAAGAACGAAAAGTGCTTTTAATCTTTTTGGGACCATATTTAAGTCCTTGAGGACCACTGGTGGTCACGGCCCATAGGTTACGAACCTCTGTTTTAGTTAGTATCTAGGTATCGCATCATAATTATAGGAATCTATCAAAGATATTACGCGATGTGTCATCATTTATTGAAGATACTAATAGTGTGGTCCATAAGGCGTGCTTAATACCCGGAGTGTTCATTAGGAACAAGATAATCGATGTCTATTTATACTTCAGCGGTTGGATAATCTTTGTCTTCATTCTTATTTATGACAAAATACTGAACGATTGAGCTGCCATAAATCATAGCATATGGGAAATATATTCTTTAGGCATTTAAGAACAATAACGATATTTAAATTAGCCTCAAAATCAGGAGGATGCGATTTTATATACGTTCGTCTGTAAGTGACTCAAAGTTAAAACCAATTATGATCACAGAATCGATTTTAGTGGGCATTAAAATTGTTATTATAAGACTATATTTACTCCTGATTCTCCTTGACTTGTGACAATGACCGATATTTTTATCGAGACTGCAGTTAAGATTTCTGGTTTGGTTGCATTGACAACTTTCTTTTATTTGCAGCATTGACATCGATATAGATTTCAATGAGAGACCTAGAGATGTTAATCCATGTGCAGCTATTGAACGTTTGGAAAGAATTGAAAAGGAAACCTCAGAAAGACTGAAAGAAGAGAACATGAATCCCGTTGGATCATTGAATAGGAACGATAGTGTTGTACCAAATCCACCAAGTACATTTGCTAATTGCGCTATGACTCTTATGAGTGACTTAGATCTATGGAGGGGAATTGATACAACTTCATTTGACCCAGTAACCGATGTGGATTCATTATTTAATAACATAGGTGGCATGTGACAGCTTGGAACAGATGTAACCGGTTTTTTAGACAACAATGTATCGAGAGAGTAACGCACTTTTACTCGAATCATAAAATAGCGAAAGTTGTAAATACATAATATAATATTTTTATCTTCATCTATATGTATACTATAATAGAATTATGTAATTAGATAACTAACTACCTAGCGGTTTTTTCTCCATGCGATTTGTCCCTGGAAATTTTTGGAGAGCAAGGTAGTTTGTACTATCATTAATTATTTACTTAGTATAATGTCTGTTACATTATGATTTTTAAACAGTTAATCTGTGGTGTTTTTAAGTTTTTATCTTTATTATGTATTGACTGATGCATTATTTGAGAAAACTAGTGATACGAAGAAAAATCATAAAATGATAAATAAATAATTCAAAAGTAATGAAACCTGCATTCCAACGGTACTTATTTTTGAATAATTAATACTTTATAATAAGTTTCTTATTTGACCTGGGAGAGCCGGAATTCATTCACAGAATCTCACCAAAGAAATACCTTTAAATTTATCGATGTTCATGTATCGAATCGGCAGTTTTTGTATTATTTTGATTTCTTTTTTCATAGGTCGATAGAAATAAAAAATTATGAAAGTAGTTTTTATTATTTTATCAGATTAAACTATTCAACGGAAAAGTGAATGTTTTTCGCTATTCCAGAAATGTTATATACCTGAATTATATTTATTTAAGATGATAGATTTATATTTGTTATCAAAATTCTGAATGTATTACGTTTTTAATTTAAATACTCATAAATATGGAGCATGTAATAAGGCTTTGATTGGTATCTACTCTAGCTGGAGGCCATGTCAAGGTCAAAAAGTTATAGCACCATTAAACTGGTTAAATGACGTATGTCAATTGTTATTAATAAAAATTATGATTACATAATGCATTTTTATATTCTCTCCCCGCCGAAGTAAGATGATTGCTGGTAGTATAGGCGCGACGCTGGTATACTCGTATACGTAAATGGAAACATTCATACAAACATACAAACCCTACATGCATAGACTGTAGGGGTCCAAGTTGAAAACCAATACTTATACCTACAGGTGAGAATTTGATGTGGGATAATAGAGAAACGGAAAGTAACCACAATATCCGTACTGATATTATAAATGCGAAAATAACTCTGTTGTTTCAAATACATTATTTTTTTTATCATCAAGGCAATTACGTAGATAATATTTCCATTTACATCATACAATTTAGATGCGTAGTTTTTGAGATAATTAAACCATTCACCCGCGTTACCGGAGGTAACATTTTCCTCGGATCAAGAGTTTTATATTACCTATATAGATATTGGAGATAAAGGGAAAAGGCTCTGGGCATCGTGCACTATTAAAAAAAGAATAGGTAATATGCAAAAAATGGATCAACGCGGAGACATCCTTACAATAATACATGCAATCAAATCAATTATAACAAGCCACACATATTTTCCTTACTTTTAGTAACAGCACTTATTATTTTTTGTTATGTACGTACATAATTGGCAATTAGAGCCATGTTTTAAACACAAATTTCAGTATCTAAACAATTATAATTGCCAAAATAATGAGAAATTAATCTGTACAAAAAATATGGTAACAAGATTGAATGTGTTGAAGTATCATAAGCCATATATGTAGTTACACGAAACTCTTGTTAAATACAAGAGAGCGAAAATACTGAGTGCTGCCGACTTTGTACTACAATATTATGTATGGTAAGAATAGATGTTGTTAATTTAAGTGGTTAAGCCAGTCAGTCCGGCACTCGGTGCCGGCTTTAGCAGACGCTTCGACTCCTCCGCATAATATACAGTTCTGTTATCATGAGTTACTATCAATACGTCTACCGCTATATCGTAACAAATGTGTTAACAATTTACTATACTTTTCTAATGCTAGTGTTGTTTGCCTTTAACTATGTGAAGAACCCCTTCTCTAGCCCGTGGGCACAAAAATTGAGGCTCGAACCACCTGCCCCCCTCAAGGACCCAAAGTATGGAGTGCACAAATATTTAAAAGTTAATGTAAGTGTTTTTTTTTATTAGTAAGTTATTATTTATAAGTAGTGTAAATAAGTGTTTTGTTACGAACAAAAATAATTATGAGGTAAATCGGTCCTTCACATGCGATTTTTCTCCATTACTTAGAAATATAAATATGATTAAGGTTCTCTAATCTCGGTGTAGGTACATCTGTCATACATCTTTGAGCCGATTTCTCTATAGATGAATAAACCTCGGTTACGCTATTTAATAAATAACTACACAAAAACTGCTCTTAATTAAAATTAACAGTTAGATAGCGCGTGACAAATCAGGCGTTAGTAGAATTGGAAATCATCTTTAAAACAGCTGATTTTCATCCTGACTTCATAACAGTTCATAATAGTTTTTTACAGTAAGGCACAATATTATTTGATATTTTTAGCGCATAGGTACCTCTTTTGTCGGTTTTATTTTTTGTTTACCTTTTTTGATGTCAGTGGTAGGTTCGCGATTCGCGATATCATCAAGCGAGTTCTTACTGTTTTTGTTAAATTTACGGCGGCTTCGAACATGTACCTATGGAGGCTAGGGGAAATTAGAAACGTCTAATATAAATTATGGAATTCCTTGATCTAGAAGTAACGTTTTATTGACGAAAATTACGGTATTGCGCACCACTGACGATGATACATTTTTATGGATGCAAATATTATGCATATAAAGAGCAAAACACACTTTTATAATTTTATTATGCCAAGTTTAAGACTATCAGGCACGCGATCTACCTGATGTTATGTGCCCGATGCCAACTTTGGAATTTTGCAACACCCGGGGCATCTCCAATGCGTTGAGACGACCTTGAGACGTGAAGCTGTTAAGTCTCATGTGCCTATAATTTCAGGTCCCCCTATGTTTTTAGCTAAAAAATTTATAGAATTCCACTATAGATTCACGGCGGAAGTGGGTATGGTGGTAGTGCGTTCCCAGTCGATGTTTGCACCAAAAGCTCTGCTGCTATTATAGCCTACCTGTTAAATGACAACGGTAGTTTTAATTATACGTATTTGTATGGGTATTATAATAGGTCAGCTTCCGCCTCGCGGTTTTACTAGCATTCCGCAAGATCTTATGTGTCTCCGGGATTTTCATCCCGGATAGCGTGTCTATGTGTCAAATTTCATCCGAAACTGATGAGTCGTTACTAGGCTAAGAGGTAGGATACGCTCAAACTTAATTAAATATTTTTTTATTTTAGTAATATAGTTAGTTATTTAAGTATTATATTGTTTTCTTTATTAAATACCGACAATGGCCGACAAACAAGCAGACGGTCCACCTGATGGTAAGTGGTCACCGCCGCCTATGCTTATTTGCACATCCCTAATGCGTTGTCGACCCTGTGACGTGAAGTTGTTAAGTCTTATGTGCCTATAATTTCTAGTAAGTCTCTAATTAGTAGTAGTAGTTGATGGTCAGATAAGATGAAACATTATGGCAAAGGTATCACTTAGGTATAATTATTTTCAATTAGTCGATTATTTCTATCCGCGTTAGAATATGGACTTCCTAACTTTTCGGGGATTATGGATGTCAAGAATTTTGATTTTTCTAATTCTAGCCGAGTATCAAGGAGCAATTTAATCATTTTTTAACTTGCTTTTTTAATTGCCATGTGGATATAATACGTGAAGGCAAGATGTCACAGTGTTTGTTTTTTTCCCAGACAGCTACTCGTGTTACTGACCGTACTTAACAAGTTTTACCGTACTTGACTAGGAAAATATTAGCGAAAATTGTGAAACCTTTTCTTATCATCGTAATTATAAACTAGGTAGGTAAGGTAATCTGATAGCAAGCAGGTGTATCACTAATCGATGTATACTAGATAGTTATTTCATCATAGCATTTATCTTATCTTAAATATCTACCTAGACGGAACAAAGTATGGCGATTATAATTTTTGAAAATCCGTGCATGCATTGTGCAATAGTTTATAAGCTTGGCTAGAATATTGACATATATAGTATAATGTATATATATATATAATATATAGTAAAAAAGCAGTATTTCAAGTTTTATACGTCTTAGATTGTTTTGTGTCCATACAATTGGGTAGTTGGATAGGTTAGGTAGACTTTTTTTTTAAATAATATAAACTAGTGCTTGACTCATTCCTACTCTTGCGGCTGATAACTTTGCTTTCCTCGGCCTTAAAATTTTAAATGCCAACAATGCGACCTTTAAGTAGGTATTCGTTTATTTTGGTTAAGGTATTAACAGTTATTATATTTACTCTTAAATGTCATGAAAATTGAGAGGCCAATTGGCTTGGTGGTTAGCGACCCTGACTGAAGGTCGCGGGTTCGATTCCCACCCAGGACAAACATTTTGTGTGCATGGACATGTCTGTTTGTTCTGTGTCTGGGTGTAAATATCTAGTAGCTATCTCGTATGTATGTATTTAGAAAAAAAAAAGTATTATATGTAGTATATCAGTTATCTGGTTTCCATAGTACAAGCTCTGGTTAGTTTGGGATCAGATGGACGTGTGTAAAGAATCATCATCATCATCATCATCAGCCTATCTCCGTCCACTGCTGGACATAGGCCTCACCTATGGCACGCCATAGGTGTAATGAATGTCCTGGGATATTTATTTATTTATGAATACCACCTTTGAGTATTCGATTTTTCTTTGTTAAGTTATTAACTATTACATAAAATCAAAAATCCTTAAAAGTAAGTTGACATTGTAATAATAGAGACAGTACAAAAACATGCCTAGATAGTAATTTATTATCAAATATAGGTAAGACTGTTGTAGATGACAATGCATGAATTGACATTACCAACTCATTTTATCTGAATACGATTTATTCTAGATAAACATGCACCTGCGATTTTGGTGTATCGTTTTGTACGTCTATCGTTGAATTGTCGCAATTGATCATACTTCACAACCGTTAAAAGAAACAACCCAACCATTCCTTGTGGAGCTTACCGTTTAAAAAATTTCTTATAAAAGAACAAGACGGTATAAAAATGGTGGGAGAATTAAACAATTATTAGGTACCCAGAAGGTAGAAACTCCTTCAGGAGTCTATAGACCCCTATATACATACAATACAGTATGTAGTAAGTAGTAGGAGGTAGTAGTAAGATTATCTAATATGAAAGTAGCTAATCCACCGGAAAGGGCCAAGTTACAGAGCACTAGTTAAACGAGTTCTGCGAATTGTTCAAGCTAGTAGGCGCTTACGAAATTCTGAAAGGCTATTCGAGGATTTACATTTATCAAAAAATAACAAAAGATAATTGTGAAAGACTTCGTAGGACACAAAGGACTAATAACCACATCTTATTTATCTAGACAATGCAATATAAATTTTATTCATCAGGATATTAGGTAGATATTTCCACGACTCAAAGATTTATCTTTATTTATGGTTGTTATCACCCGCGTTCCCGAGGGATATTATATTATTTCGTTCTTTCTTTTATCCATAGTTTTTGCAGCGCACGCCATGCAAGGATTTTTTTGGTAATTGGAGCTTTATTATGGATCCCTACAAAAATATATACATAGCCTTTGTTACCCGGGGATAGTGTCAGGGCCTGCTTTTCCATTGGGCACTCTGGGCAAGTGCCCAGGGCCCCGCGATTCATGGGGCCTCCTGGTCCGAAAGGAATGGAACCCGTTGGACGTAGATAGTGTCGTCAGATTGGATCGGTGTGGCGCGCTCTTAGAGCTCTCATAGCGTAGTCTTAGGGGCCCCCTTATCCTAGTGCCCAGGGCCTCCAATAGTTTAAAGACGGCCCTGGATAGTGTAGCTTCGCAACGGTGAAAGTTTTTGAAATCGGTCCAGTAGTTTCAGAGCCTATTCAATGCAAACAAACAATCAAATCTTTCCTCTTTATATATTACTAGATGTCCCCCGCGGTTTCACCCGCGTTTCCGAAGGAATTAACATTTTCCCAGGATAAAAATTTGCCTATATATTATTCCAATATATGCTCTATCGTGACAAGTTTCTTCCAAATCCGTTAGGTAGTTCTTGCGTGAAAGAGGAACAAGCATCCATACATTCATACATACAAATGTTTATAATATTAGTAGAATAAGTATAGAGTATAGATAACTTATACTCATCGCTATTATATTGATAACAGGCTACAAAAACCATTACTTAACTCTGTATGAAATAATATGTTGCGTTGGAGTGAGATGTAGTGATGCGATGCGATCGGAGCTTCGAGCGTGCATGTGCATAACAATTTGAGCAACCGATGAATGCGCTCGTGTGTGCAATAAAATTGCACTCAAACCGTAGATCACGAAAGCCGTTCCGCTTTCTGGCTCGCCGGCTTCTTCCGGAGAGTTGAATAAACCTTTAACCAACCTGTTTTACTCGGTTCCTGACTACGGTCCTGTGAGACTGAACTCTTTACGCTAACTCCACACAGATGCACGGCATGATAGCTAGACGGCCAACACTAGCTTCCTTCCTCAACAGGCCGTCGACCTGAGCACTATGTAAGAAACTAGGAGATTGTTAAAACTTGATAGGGGAAAATAAGTGAAAATTGCGCATGTATTTCACTGATTTGTCGCGAGATATGCTCCAACTGTTGGTTAGCACAATATAATTTATTATCCTAAAACTTTCAATTATTTGGCCAGCATTTAATTTTTATTGAGCAGTTACCACGACTTTCAAGCTTTTAAATATAAAACTACTTGAATTTATAAATGTCACGTTTTTGTAGTTTGTAGACATACTCGTACAGTGATTGTTTAGATAGACTAAAACTATACTAGATGTCAGTGAACTGTTGAAAAAAGAATGGGTGAATAAAAAAAAAGAGATTTCTTTCGTATGAGAATACCAGTGGCACGTCAGTCTAGAGTCATCTAGCAGACCCAACCCTATACGGCTGAGTCAGATTATTTTAAGCTATTGCATAGCGAATTACAGAAGTCTAAAAATGCCGTCTAGTTCCCACAGCTCTGAGAAGATGTAGGTATTCGAACTGTAAACAATAACGAAGAGTTTTTATAGCACATTCACACATATTGAATATGGGTTCACAATGGTTTACTGCACTACAAAGTACTTTAAAAAACCTGCTTGTTGTAGTGCTGGTTGTAGTATTTACGTATGAATTATGTATAATTGATTATATGCTTAAATTGAGACTATGGTACAGATTATTTAAAACTAGCTGTCCCCCGCGGTATCACCCGCGTTCCGGAGCGAAGTTCTGTAATGTGTAACTGTCAAACGCGTACAGGTAAAAAAGTCGCAGCTTTTTTATATTCGCCTTTTCTCTACTACATATAAATCTTCTTCTTGAGTCACTCTATCTATTATTGAAACTGCAGTAAAATCCGTTGGGTATTTTAAAAAAAGATCTAGGCCCTACCTACAAACAGCGGGTGCGACTTTGTTTTATAGGTACGTATTAAGAATGCAAATATTAGGGGTATAACATATTCTTTTACAATGTTTGTTGGAGGTTGAGAACTTTTAAGTAGGTATCTACCTTAATTTACGTGGGTTGATAAGACTTAGCCTCATTACTAATAACATACATTTATCTTTATTTCATTTATTACCTTGTATACATATTTCTGCGTTTATTATTTAATTTGACTGCGTGACTTAATTAGCTATTAATACAACGCTCGCGGAAACGACATTATGTGTATTTATGTATAATAAAGCACGAGTTGACTCTCTCAAGGGGTTCCGTAAAATAATTTCAAAGGTTCAGTGGTAATGAAGTCGAATCACATGATGGTTGTGTGTTGAAATCGTCCGATGAACATGAGCTTGCCATGGATGCAGGGCCGGATTTAAATTTGTGCCGCCCTGGGGCACTGAAGAAAATGCCGCCCTATGACTTAAATTTTATTTTAATAGTTTTGATATCTTATTTTTAAGAATTAGAATAACTAATTGATTGCAGGAAATTTATTATGTATTATATAGCATTTATTATACATTATGTTTTATTTATATTTATTCTTTATTTATTCATATATTATTTATTATATACTATAGTAATATAATAAAATATTTGTATTTTTCTTAGAATTATAAGATTTGCACTAAGAACGACTTATATTAGTATCGCATAATTTTTTTCACGGGCAAACTCGCCTAACTTTTTGAATTGCAAACTGGTCGATTAAATCTTCACAATATAAACGTTGAAGCACATCTGATTCTATGCATAGAATAGCTAAGCTATTGAGTCTATTTGCACCCATTGTAGAACGTAAGTAATTTTTAACTCGTTTTTCGATACATAATACTTGAATTATATTTCTTGAAAGATAAAATGTTTATTTAAAAGAATTAGTTAATTATATATTGTATAGAAAATTTTATCTCACTTTCCAAATTTTGCCGCCCTAGAAAATTTGCCGCCCTGGGCACTAGCCCCGACTGCCCCTAGTATAAATCCACCACTGCATGGATGGAAGGCATTTTGAGAAAACCACCACAGGTTATGGTTCCCGCCTGATTGTGTACAATTCTCAAGATTTAAATCTGTTACCAAATATAAATCGGTAATAATTATAACAAATCAATTTAATTATTACTTTATAATGTTTAAGGGTAACTTTAAATACAAAATACGTTTTTCTGTCAACATTTCGTGTACCTGCATATTTTGTTAAATCGCAAAAATCATCAAGTACGAAATCATTTTTGGCCATTAAAATGACAATAAAATATGTTACTTATGAGCTAAGAATGGCCATTCTTATAACATGAAAGTTACTTGCTTTTGTTACTAGTATCTAGTAGTCTCACCAAACGTTTTCTCTTTTAATAATTTTGGTACAGAACCCTTAAAATAAAATGAATATGCGATGCCTTTGTTTATAACAATTGTAGGTGGTAACAGGAAATAACTATTGGTAATAATTCATAATATACTAAATAAAACATTAGCTATATTTTAGCCTTTATATTATTTTCCGGGAATGTTTTGTAATGGTGCGGAAGTATCTAAACTTCTAATTTACTTATATATTATTAACCATCAGTTGTAAAAATAAATTGGTTATTTATTTATTTAGAGGTGCCTTTGCATTGTTTTTCTACTTGCATTTACGGACAATGAACCTGAGTTCGTAGGTTAATATGTTCCAATCGTTAAAATGAGAACGAGTTGAATAATGTGTTTGATTACCATTATTTATAATATCTATCTGTCTACTCTACTTTCTCAATATTATAATATGAACTTTAAGGTATTATTAACTATGTTACTTTTTGATTGTGGTGTTCATTTTGATGTATTTTACCTTTTCAGAACACTAACTTACACTATGTCGAAAGCGGTGACCCTGCAAAACCTCTCATGTTATTCCTGCATGGATTCCCGGAGTTTTGGTATTCTTGGAGATATCAAATTCTTGACTTCAATAAGAATTATTGGTAAAATATAGAATAAATAATAGAGTAGTTATCTTTAAATGAATATTCAACATAAAAATTATGCAGTATTGTTCAATTCAAGCTATTAACTGTTATTGATGTGCCAGGCCGTATCCTGTGCGATAAAATACAAAAGGGGCTTGTTAGGACCATAGGGATTATAACATAAAATTGAGATTTGTACCTACTGCTAGTTAGATATAGAATACAAAATATAGTGTGATATAACATTTATAATTCCTTGCGTACCTAAGGCCGTATTGGGCCACATTATCACACACCATTGTGAGACTGTGGTCAAACACTAGTCTTTACATACAAAAAACAGTTTTGAATGACCACTAGGTTAATGCCCTTTAAATCGTTACGATGATTTTGCACGTATACTATGTCTAAAGTGCTAGGAATTTACTGCTAATATTAAATGACACGGTTCAAACACTTTCTTTAATAGGGAGAATAGAAAGTTTTATTAACGGCAAGTAATATAATATGTAGGATGTAGTTTCTAATACCCGGGAAACCGCTGCTTATGGCACGAGCAAAGTGTATATTTCTTGCGTTGAAGTATTTTATTATTGCTAACTTTTTAAATGTAAAGTTTCCTATTTATTTTATAAAATATTAATTGAAAAAAAAATGTTTTAGGTGCATAGCTGTGGACATGAGAGGTTACGGGGATTCGGAGAGGCCAGAAGGTGTTGCTGCATATAAAATTGATGTACTGATAGAAGACGTTCGTGATCTCATACGACAATTAGGTAATAGCGTTTTTTAATTCTTTTTGTTTTTTTTTTTTTCACTCCGAGGCCTAACACTTGGTGCGTGAAATCTACATCTCCATATCTATGTATGATGTCGCATTTTTTCTGGGAAAACAAGAACTTTGCGGATATGTCTTTCAATTTATTTTTTCACAACATTAAGCACAGGTCGTTAACATTTGGATTTATCATTTCACAAGCTGAAGCCTGCAAGCTATCCTAATTTGCCAAGATTAAGTACCTATATAAAAGTATAACTTTAATTAAAAAGATTATAACCCAACATAAAAAAAAAAAAAAAAATTAATAAATTAGTATTCAGCGAAATAGTTATTTCACAGCTGGCCAAAAAGAGCTGTAAAAAGCTGCTTATATTGGGGGTATAACCTGCTTTACATATGTTATAATTCTGAAATTGGCATAATTCATAAAGATCTATAAAAGCACATAAGAGGTTAGTAGCAGCGGATCATTAAAGAGTGTTAAATGCAACAATTCTTATATGGAAAGTGAATCATAAATATTGCTATTTATTAATTTCACGGTTTAAGGTGAAGTGAGACTCAAAGTTGGTGTTTAGAGTACACATACCTATATTTTTTTTACGTTAAAGGTGTGGATTTAACCTTTTTGAAATTATAGTGTTAATTAAATATTTATCTGTTATTGAACTATGTACTGAAACACGATTTATTAAAGTAGGCTCAATAAAAAGAAATGCTTAAAGTTGCCTCAAAAATACTCAAATTTATATTTTTTGTACGTCTATGGAAAAGGCAATTTATTTTATTAACAATAAAGGCATTTCAATTTAATATTCACATCCCTATTAAATACGTTAGCGGATCATGAGGATAGTTTTCTTTTATAGAGTATATATCATTTTTAAAAGAAATATTGCTTAATATATAAGCCATATTGGCGGGCCCGCCTCTCATCAGCCAGGCAACTGCGATTAATCGCTTCGCAGACGTCAGTTAATACTCAAATTTTTATGACATCTTATTTTTTAATTAAATTATTATTCATCGAATTCAATGGTCTGTCGCAACACGAAATAATTAATAGAAGTAATCGATGCTGTAGCCAAACGTTCATTATTATTGATTATTCAGTAATTGGGCTACTTACCTACTTATTTAAAATTAAACCAAACTCAAAAATGTGTTTTTTGTTCTAAGTACGTACATACATAAATATATTATATGCTTATACACTCAGAGATAAAACAAACAGATATATTCATGCTCAAAAATGTTTGTCCTGGGTGGAAGACCTTGACAGCATGGTAGTTAGTGTCTCTACCCACCAAGCCAACTGGCCCGTAAAATAGCATCAGATACAGAAGAAAAGGCGGCACTAATTTCAGCAAATTCTGCACGCATGTAGGCACTATATTAATGTAGGTATATCGTTAACTTCAATATAAACTTTTACACGGTTGTGTTTTGCTATTTTGGCAATATGCTTTCGCTTTGTCTTTTTTGCATAGGTACTGTCATTTTCTATGATTGAATTTCACTGTATGTAATGTTGTCATGTATTTACTTACACAGTTTATTGTCCGTGTATGGGTGTAAAAGCCAGAAGAGATTCACAAATTATCTCCCATAAGAAAAAAAGAGTTAGTCGAGAGTGCATGATAATCCTCCTGTGATCATTCATTCATTCATAAAAAAGGAGAACATCAGAGGCAAAATTCTTCTTATAACGATTTCTATATGTAAACTTCAGTTACTAGAAGCGAATAAATACATAAATTCTAGGTTTTTAAATAACAATGTACACAATTCAAGGTCGTGAAAAATGCATCTTGGTGTCTCATGACTGGGGAGGTTTGATCGCGTGCAGATTCCGCGATATCTACCCTGATATTCTCAGTGCGGTCATAGTACTGGCAAGCACTTCCAGGGAAGCTTGGATAAAGGCAGTCTGGGAAAATCCTATACAAAAGAAGATGTCGTGGTAAGAATTTTATCTCATATTCACCTCTCTACCTACTTAAATACAGTTTGCAACAATAAATAAAGTTTCAAAATAAATAACAAATATATAGGTAATCAGTTCTTTTGCCCAGTTCTTACACATTTTTTTTTGTAACATGGTTGTTTTATTGTGAGGCCAATTTTGTTCAAAGAAAACAAAAGATTGAATTAGGTAATCGGTGCGGTAAAAGATACCTCGCTAAAGACTCAGTGATAATTTTGATATAATTAGGTTTTTTCAACAGTTTATTTGGATACGTGGGTCTTACTATCTTTCACCAAAAGAACCTTTGGTCCATGATCTAAAGTACTTACCTAACTATAAACCTACGAAAATCCTTACAACCGTTATTTAGCCGAGTCGACTACTGCTTACTTATACATAATACAGCTATAATTGGACTACAGGTTTATACTCGTATATTATAAATTGCCTAGATTCATAAGTACTACTCAATCTGTTGTCTGTTTTTGTACCTATAAAATTAAATAAAACAATAATGTAGGTCACACTCACATAGAGCTTTTACTGAAAATCTTTGAACGCTGTTGTACTCTGTAAAATCGTCCGCATGGTGCCATGGATTTAATTTGTTTATCTTATATAGATTCAGACTTCCTCATACTAAAAATAGAAACTTGTTACTTATAATTGTCCAGACAAAAACAAACAGGACATGATAAAGGACGGAACACACACAAACAAAATATTGTAATAAATTGACTAATAACACACCGGTGGCTAGCACTAAGAAGGAAAATAATATTTCCTAGCGGGAGTCGCCGGTGAAACAATAAATTTTGTTCACCATAGTAATAAAATAAAAATAAAATGTTTTTTATTGCTGAATCAAAATACATAATCATATGCAGCCCTGTCTTCAAAACTAGCGCAAGCTGTGTGTCAGAAGACAGTTCCCACCCAACGCTTGCCTTATTCTAATTGATTTAACAAAAAAAAAAAAAAACTATATAATTAAAATACAATATCAATTACCATTTCATGTGTGTATGTGTGTGTTTGTGAGTGTGTGTGTTTACTTGCATGTGCTTGTAGGCGCGTGTGCGTGTCTGTTTGAATAATTAGTTTACAATAAGGAATAGATTTTCTGTACTTGTATAATCTAATTGTTGTAACCATAGTTTTATTTTATCTTTTATCTTATATCTTATATCTGGACACATTACTTACGTCGTAGTTATCATTTATTATATTATATAGTCTGGGTGCAAGTGAGTTATATTGCATTTGTGCAAATCTACTATTAACCTTTGGGGTAGGATACCGCTTCCGTCGCTTATTTGAATGTTCTAATAACGGTAAATTTTCATGGTATCTACGAACACACTGGTAAATGCTTCCTCTTTTTAATAGTTATTTGTTATACAAGAGTGCAAAGTTGCTTTTTAACCGCGTGCTCAATTTTGATGACCGAGCAAGCGAAGGATTCTAAAATCTTTGCACTCGAGTGCAACACGTAACTTTTCATCCCACCTCAGCGAGGAAATGACTACATGCAAAAAAAAAGAAATTGCCGCGCGCAAAGCAAATAAAAAAAAGTACACCTAGAAGGTTCCCAGTCTGAGTTTTTAACAAATTAAATCGTTTGTATGATAAATTCGGCACCATGGAGGTAGAAGTAAATAGGTTTAATGATGTTTTGAATTCACAAACACACGTGACACGATGTTCTGAATTCAATTTACTTTATCTCTCTAGGGGATAAAAACGGCTTTTGCACTTAGTTATCGAAGAGAAAAAATACTCTTTCCGAGATGGGGGGATGAAAAATTCTAAAACCTTGTAGACACTTCTTCTTTTAAGAAATTAAAGCTGGGAACATACATTTTCACAGTTTCTGATTTGTCTTTATTGTTAACTAACTATACTAATAATATATTGTTTTCATTTTAGGTACGTTTTCTTAAATCGGATGCCTTTAATACCAGAGCGTCTGCTCCTCATGAATGACATGGCAATGTACGAGGCAATGATGATTGTACCAGGAAAGGACAAGACTGATAAGCAAGACATTGAGTGCTATAAATATTGGTTTGGAAAACCACGTAAGTACTGATCCCAGAAACCGATTTGTTATGTAAACACTTGAATATACATATAATCATATGCCGCGTGTATTCCGAAAGCTCCACTGCAGAGCCAGTTCCACACTTTCTTACTCATCGTTCTCTAAGACATATCTATCTATCTTTTATAAATAGATATATGTTAGCAAAATGGGGTTCCTTTGACGCACTATCACCTCAAAACTACTGAACATATCGGGATGGGACTGCTACCATTGACGCGAAATTTTCGTAAATGGTTATATGCTATGATATTGATAAAGTGGAACAGCGGGGGACAGCTAGTATAATATGTAAATATGAGTTTGTGGTAAAACACAAACCTTTGCCCACACATTAGTAAAGAATGAACGTATACTACAAATTGATATACATTTTCCGTAGTTATTTGGATAATGGAAAGAACTCTTTACGATCTATCTAGTATTCTATTCCCATCTAGATAAAAGTATGTATACTAACCTTTGATTATATTACAGTTGCTCTTACACCCCCGATTAACTACTATCGAGCGAACATCAGTTACAACTTTCCGGAGAAATATCACGGGGAGAATGTACCCATGCTGGTTGCACATGGTGCTAACGACAAGTTCCTTAATCACTGTATTTTAGACCTCATGAAAAAAGAATACGCACATATAGAGACGGTCATCATTGAAAACACCGGACATTTCATGCAGCAAGAAGAACCAGAGAAAGTGAACAAGCTGATAAAAGATTTTCTGTCCAAGCATCACCTTTGAATTATTACTTTTAATTGTATGAAACTCTAAAGCAATACTGAAATCGAATCGATATTAAAATTTTAATTTTACCAAAACTTTGCAGTCAGCGCAGGCAAGGCGGGGTGGGCGGAAATACATTATGTTCAATGTTGTAAAGCTTTTCATTTGTAAGTTAGGTCAGAATACATAATTAATTATCTTTTTATTTACTAAAAGTAATTCCTATAATGCCTTTACTGTTACGTACATTTATACAAACCTACTTATATGTTTAGGGTATCAATAAATTGTTTTAATTATTTTGGAAATAAATAATTTGAATGCTTAAGTCTACATTTATTTTTTCAATATAGCAAATTTTGCCGCTGAGCTGCATTGTGATTCACCAGTATAACAGCAACGTCATAGCCTCCGCTCACTAGGACTCGTAGAGATCATCTAAGTAGATACAATGCTTCTCTTTAAAAAAATCCCAGAGCAAAGTCGGCAGTCGCAACTACACAAGCTGTATTTAAGTTCTATGTTCACTTAAAATTTAATTAAATCTACTTTAGATCTAGCTGCGGGTCCCAGCCCAATATTTTTCTGAATATGTTACAGGTGACAATGACTTTTTTTGCCAAGGTCGAGTTACACAATGTCAAGTAAATAACCATATCAAATAATAAAAAAATCTTCTAAAAGTAAGAAATATCACAGATTTATTACCAATACAATTTAGAAATGTAATGAAAACGATATACACGAATACAGAATATTTTTATTATTATCAGGCCATATAAAGTATGTAATACGTATCTCTTAGGTTCCGCATAGAAAAAAAGCGATATGCGTTAACAACACGACAGAATAATGTATTTATTTACTGATTTTTCCTCTTCTGTACGATCATTAATTTACTGCTGCAATACAACGTTACTCGTCCCCAGAAAATAAGGAGGACTACAGCAGGTCGGAAGAGTTTCATACCTAGATATATGAATTTTTTTGGTATAGCTAAGTCACACACTATAATACGATTAAATATACTTTAGATACTAGCGGGCTCTAAAATATGAATGTATCGCTATTGTTTATCATTAATTTATTTTTCGTCACACAAAAAGGTTGCTGATCAGAATATACCAATATGAACAACAATGAGAAGACACAGCGGCGAAGGTTGCCAGTGGCAACACATTTTTGAAGTGAAAACTTCTTTAGCGGCCATTCCCGGAGTGTAACCCGTTGTTTTTTCCACTCTAAAGATAAATATGTTGTCAAAAGAATACTAATTCAATAGAAAAAAGCTGTGTATAATTCCGACGCATGACTGGATTTCATCACTCGAATAGGTTATTTCCATATTTTACAAACTTTATTCATATTGACTATTTATGAATAAATATCAATTGATAAGAACAAAGATGAAATTAGAAAACTTCGCAAGCTGACAGTTGTATGTTTCCATCGAACTGTGCATACTCTGTACTGGGGGATGCACAAGATGAGTTGCGCATCGAACGTAACGCGTTACGTTTAATTTTACTCCTTATAAATTTTCGTACCCTGGGCTTATATATGAAAATCGATTCATAAACTCTAATAAACTCAAAAAACAGGACGTGTCGTAAAGATACGATAGAAGTGAAAGTTTTGTATTGCAGGGAAATATTTTTTGTTTCTCAGTTATTTATTTTTCGTCAACTAAAAAGATTGCAGATCAGAATATCAAAGCCCTCCGAAGTTTCACTTTAATATGTTATATGTCACTGTAATGTGTATGTCAATGTATATTTTGGTAACATCTAAATAATACAATCGACTCAATGTGTGCTCTACTCTATCAGATTAAAAAACAATATTTTATATTGCGTTATTATTTTATTTTATGTTAAAAAGTCTCGTTGCCAATTGGTGATCGATTTTTGTTACCAGCTTGATTTTACATAAATATAAAACAATGTCGGTACGCTTAGATATTTTAAATTACGCAATGAATTTTGATGTGGTTATCATCAATAGACAGAATAATTCAAGAGGAAGGTTTACACGTATGATACATGTATAATATATTAGATAAAAGGCAAGAATTTCAAAGAATTAAGACTATTTTAATTGTGCGCCTTTGATAGTTCGCGCATTACAGAGTTCCGGAACGCGAGTAAAACCGCGGGGAGAGCTAGTACTTATAAAAAGACGATTCCACATTCACTATGAATCCAATCGTTAAAAATAATAACTTATAAGATCAGTACCTAAATTACGACGTTTAATAAGACCTTGTTGATGTAGGTGCTTAAAGTTAATAAAAAAATAGTTCTTCTTCACCAAATTCCGTTTTGTTCCACCCATAATGAACTATTTGGAATGCGGTCGTTAACATAGGTAGCTTCCAGATCCAAACTTATAAAATACCTGTACTCTATAAGAAAACTAATAATTTTGAAATAAAATTATTAGGTTTTTGTGGACACATATTTACAAAATACCAATTTATTTTCTTTTCCATATCATGGATCGATGCTGTGTACAGTTGTTTTGTAAATTTTAATCTGGGTCAGCTTTTTAATTTGCTGACTGTACGACTCGTGTAAGGGCATTTTTCAAAAAGTTTGTCGGCTTGTAAATTACCCTGTCCGGTGGAATCGTAAAATTATGATATGAACAAGAATTATCTTTTTTTTACTTCCTGGGGACGTTTTATGAAAACAAATCTTAAACTATATTACTGTTATAAAATAAATATGAAAAACTATGTTAATTACAAAATACAGCCTTCTAAAGCAGCACTGGCCATACAAATTCCATGCGTCCAACCCCTTCTAGTAAACTTTGAAATAGAATTACATGTTTTTATTCTGTATGAGTGACCCAAATGTTATGTTTTTAGAAAGATTTTGAGCTATGCCATTTAATTAAAAACTCTATGTCTAATCTGGGGCATAGAAAATAACATTATCTTGAATTTTTTTGTGTCCACAAAAATGACATATAGTGGAAACTCCTGCATAGTCACGGTGATTATATTATGAAGCGAACTTCGAAATTACAAAATAGGAATGATTTTGATTAATATGGCAACATATATAGTCTATGGCCGTCGCCATCTTGCTGTCAGATTCAACCAACCAATCAAATGCGACAAGAACAGTTTGCAAGCGTCACGGTTATGGTTTGTTGTGCTCCTAATAGTGTCGGCTTTTGTAAGGTAAAAACAGTTCAATTTATTGTTTTGCTATGACAGATTTTATATTTAACTAATAAATGACCAAGTAGAAGTTGTTATAGTAAAATCCTTATTTTAGAATAGCTAGAAATTATATTCTTATTACTGTAGTCGAGGAATCGTCACATCCATTCGTCACGTGATGTACAAGCGGAACTTTTTCGTGACGAAATGGAATTCTAAAGCTGAATATATACAGAAGGGTTCAAAGTAATGTAAAATTACAAAGAATATGTTTTCAATTAATATTTCATTAACTTCTTTAAATTCTATTTAGAATTTAAATTTGATAATTTAATAAATTAACATCGTAATATTATGTGTATGAATAATATTATTATGATTGTTTTTTGATATTTTAACATTCAAATTACTAAGTAAACAGTATTAGGTGTCATCAAAATACCTACTTTATATTCAGTGTTGATCTACAAAGCAGGTTATCTTCATAACGAGTCACTTTAGGATGATATGTTAGGTATACAATATGTGTTTAATTTATATTTAGTTCGGCTTTTCTTCGTTTAATATGTTAATCCAAATATAAATATTATGGATACGACTTAACTACATACTACTCCTACCAATAATAATGCTTAAAACTTTGTTCTTTAGGTTGCACAATACAATGTAAATACTATGCCTACTACTATGTAAATACTATGCGCCAAAACCAACTGAGGTAAGTTTTCTTTTTCAGAAATATTATCGAAATTGGTCATTACCTGTCATGCGGCGATGCCAGACTTTGTAGATCTCGATCGATTTTTGACAAGAAACGATTTTGTTTTAAACCAGCAAGAGTGGCCGTGGATAACAACCCACTTCGTGCTCTCAAGAACTTGTAATAATTGTAATTACACTCCAAATTTCACCTTGCCATACCACTTTAAGATCCATAAATCGAATATACATGCTTTATTAGATTTTAATTTCTTCTGGTGTCAAGGCTGTTTCTTATTTACGATTTACGATCATTATTCCGACGACGAGTGTCTATATTGTTAATTTAATGGAGGGTGGAATAGTGTACATTTCACAACTATGGTTCTCACGCCCGCAGAACGCGCAAAAAGATACCGAGAAAAGTTAAAAGAAAATCCGGATAAATATGAAATACAGAGACAAAAGCAGCTAAAAAGACTGAAGAAAAGGCAGAAAAAAGTAAAAGAACTTTCTGAAGAAGAAAAACAAAAACAAAGAAAAGTATGGAGAGAGCAAAAGCGAAAGCAAAAAGAGAATAAGAAAACCAAACCAAAGATTACACCCAAAGATTTGTCAAAAAAGCTCAAGTCAGAAGGACACTCGTTAAAAATCAAACACTTAAAAGTTTGTAAGAACTACCAGAAAGCTTTAAATCATATAAAGATATTGAAACTACGATTAGATAGTATAAGAAAAAGGTTTCATCGTGTTCAGGAGAAGCATGATAAAGAAATTAAGTTATTAAAAAATGAATACGATAAGGTCAAAGTCCGCAACGAATGTATGGAAATTTCACTGCGTAACACGTACAATAACTGCAAGAAATATTCTGAAAAGAGATTACTCAAACAAGTTGTAACAAATAAGGAAAGGAAAGGCGCTAATGGTAAAGTTTTAGGACTAAAAGGTCCTGTAAGAGTAACTGTCAAGAAGAAATTAGGAAACAAGAAAACAAAAGAAGAAATAGAAAAGTTCTTTATTAGAGAAGATGTTAGTAGATGCACTGCTGGAAAACGAGAATGTAAGACAAAAGGAAAAAAGAAATGTCAAATTAGATATACGGTAGAAACGTTGTTTAATTTATACACAGTGTATAAAAATGAAGGAGGGAAATACAGTTTCACGACTTTCTTTAGATATAAGCCATTTTATGTCATATCACCCTCTGCAAATAGTAGGGATACATGTATGTGTATAAAGCATAGTAACATGAACTTTTTATTTCTTGCTCTGAAATCAAAAGGTGTTATATTTCAAAAGAACATAGATGAACTTATAACGGCGGTTGCTTGTGATATAAAGTCAAATGTATGTATGTTTAACAAATGTGATAAGTGCAAAATTGCTACTATAAAATATGATGAAGAAAAATTGGATAGTGAGATAACATGGTTTAAATGGCTCAGAGTGAACTGTGAGTATGAAAAATCCGGCAAGAAATATATCACAAAAAAAACTACAAAGCAACAAATAAGCGGAACAGTGCAGCAATTGATAGTTGAATTTGAAAACGCACTACTGTTGTTTAAAACCCATGTTTTCATATGGAAACACCAGCAACGTCAATATCGCACATGCATAAATAACCTAAAAGATGACGAAATCGTTATATTATGTGACTTCTCCGAAAATTTTAATTGTAAATTCGCAGAAGAGGTCCAGGCTATCCACTTCGGGGCATCCAAAAATTCAATAACCCTACATTCCGGAGTAATTTACTTTAATGATAAAGCTCAGTCATTTGTAACCATCTCTGATAATAACTGCCACGAACCTCATGCCATCTGGGCACATTTGATTCCAATTATAAAATTTGCTAAAGAGTTAAAAACATATTTTCGTACTATTCACTTTTTCTCCGACGGACCTAGCAGCCAATACCGCCAAAAAAAAAATTTTTATTTGCTTAATCTGTTCACAGAAAAATTAAATTTATTTTACACGACTTGGTCATTCTCGGAATCCGGCCACGGAAAAAGCGTTGCGGATGGCATTGGAGGCGCAGTTAAAAGGCAATTAGATAAAAAAATAGGATTTGGGTTAGATGTTACTAACGGGTTAGATGCTCATAATATTATACAAAAAAGCATGAAATCTGTAAAAAGTTTTTATGTAACTGATAATGATATCGAAAACGTGGCCAAGCTGATCCCAGATAAAGTTTCACCAGTTCCTGGGACACTACAACTGCATCAAATTATATCTCAGCGGCTAAATCGAATCCAATTCAGGCAAATTAGTTGTTTCTGCGGTGAATTAAAAGGTTTGTGCAGTTGCTATTGCCCCAAGAACCATACTCTGTTAAATAATCAATTGCAGAATCTGACTGTCAACAGTAATATGCCAAGAATTGAAAGACGTGTTGCAGATTTTACATATGAGGTTGACAGGGAAATAGATAATGAAGTAATCACAGATGAGAGGGTGATGAAAAGTGTAGATAATAATGATAGTGCAATAATAAGAAGTGACAGGGTAAATGAAAGGGATGAGACGTGTTGTAAAAGTGTTAAACGTGAAGTAATTAATGATGAATGGTATTCTAAAAGTGATAGTAATAAAGAAAATATAGATGACAAAGCTTCAGAAACATTGTATTTGAATGAAATGAAAAAAGACCAATATGAAGACGATGAAAAAACCAGAAAAGATCGTAAATACTGTTTTTATAATACACCAGATGACTCTTTGATCGTAATTAAACAAGAGCAGAATAATAATGTAATTACAGAACAAATCACGGAAAATAGTAATGACATTCCTTCCATTTTATTTCCTCTAGACGATATTATTTTACAGCCTTTTGAAAGTGAACTAATTAGTGATTCTACAAACCCTGATCCTCAATGTATGTTGCCAAGTACATCAAAAAAAAAAACCTGTAATTTAAAAAATTTAAGACATAATTTACCATTAAAAAGAAAATTATCTGAGAGAAACCATAATATAAGTAGTCCCGGCAAACGTGAATTATTAATAAAAACTGATACGATTCTAAGAAAACCAATACGTTCTACACAAAACGAAAATAAAGCTATTAGAACAGTTATTAAACGACAAATAGAATGTAACAGGTGCAAGGGGAAGTTTCCTGTATATGCTCCCATGATCAAGTGCATGGCTTGCAAAGAATTTAATTGTATGACATGTAGTTCTGGACAGCAACATTTTGATTATATTTGTTTGACGTGTTTTGGTGAATAATTTTTATTTTTATTATTTAGGGCAATTAGCGAATATTTTATTATATTATTATTATTAGGTTTAAATAAATACTTTGTCATTCCAAGTATTTTTTTTATCATGATACTTTTGGGTAATTAGTGGCGGCCTTTATAAAGAAAATTCTAGTTTTTTAACTTACTGATTGTGATTGTTATTAAGGTATTATTGTATTTAATCTGTATTGATATCAAAGTACACGTAAAGCGCATCCATGGATATCGCCCGCGGATGTGATTAGTCTGATGATATAATATAAGTTTTGTGTACACTCCGCCTTACTAGTTCCTAATAGTAACGCTAGGTTCCACGAGCGTTACTGTCCAGTTTTGGCTGTGTGTTTAATTTAGATTTTATAAATAAATACTATTGTTAGAAGACTGTATTTGATTTTATGATATTTTGTTTAAACATATGATTCTATTGTAAAAGTCAATTTTGATATTTTCTTTGTATTATGGATACAACGATAGTTTTTGATAGTGTTATTTGTTGCTATAGTGACGATTAGGACCATTTACGCTGTCTAACTTTTTGATTATAATAAATAATTTGCATTACACTATGACTTTTCATTGCTTCTATTCATTGAATTTTACAAAAAAACTTTGTTTCTGATAAAACTGTTTATTTTTTGCTAAATTAATTACTAATTATAGTGACGAAATGGAGCAGTTAATTCCGTTACATCACATAAAAAACTTTAAATTTTCATCAATCGATGATATTTAACATAAAATTATATCTTTCTAATATAACCCTGTATATTCCCTATGAGATTAGCTATAATTAGGTTATATAAAAAGTTTGAAAAAAAATAGGAACTCTTTTTCGTCACGGACAAACTTTTTGAAAAATGCCCGTAACCATGCCTGAAGCTATACCTACTTACTAAAACCGTCAAAACTCTTTGCAAAATGCAAACGTATACAATCATATTTTTTACTACGGTAAACTATTCACCGCCAGCGTGTTGCCAACATAAAAATTCTATTTTTTTTCAAGGCCATGCTATTGTAATCCAACCAAATTGAGAATCGATAGAATCGATTTGCCATCTCTTTTTAACTCAGCATTTTCTAGTCTTGGTTCTACATGCGGCGTAGCTGAGCGAGTACTGTTTGTGTCTTCATATCGGTGTACTACTTTTGAATTTGGAGCTCAGCCACTGTCTTCGCTCGCTTCAAATGAAATGAAAGCTAATGGCTGCCGTACTCTGTAATCATCACGAATCAGCTGATGTGCGTCGTTTGGTTTTCAATGAAAAATTGTGTTTTATTAAAGTAAATAAGTGTTTATAACGTCAGTGAATAATTGCATAAAATTACGTAGATGATACCTTATTCGTGGTTCTATCTTGTGTGGAAATCAGGGTTCGTGTGGTTGTCTTTTGCAATTGGGTTTCAATAGAACATTTCTAGGTTTCTTACCGTGCTAGCTTTTACAGATGTCACTGACCATACAGCAAATCATTTTGGATGCCAAAAGACTCGCAGGTCGTCTCAAAGAGCAAGAGACAGAAGCAGATGCTTTGTTGACCGAAACCCAGACAGCCTATCGACAAATACATACAATGAAACAGGTAATTAATGTTTCAACTTAGATTAGCCTTGTTTCTTTTGAAGTGGAACGTAGTCGTGACATACATTTAAAAAACATATGAACAGATTCAGAATCTATTCTTGAAACTTTTATTGAAAATATGCCCACTAACAGCTAACCCAGAGAATTAATTAAAACTGTTTGAATTGTCGTGGTAACAGTATTATGACCTTGGTAAGTATATCTCAAGTGGTGTAAACAAACGAGATTATTTTGTTATGCATAAAACAAGAATAATAATAATATGAGACCTATTGTTTGGTACCACCTTCTGGTGCCTTACATTTTTCTATTATGAAGGCATCATAAACACCAAGTGAAACTCAACCTCCTCTGGTTCCTAGCTCAGTGTGAGAACATTGGTTGTATTAGCAGTTTGTAATGTTAGTTGAGGTTGTATTGTTATTGAACTGAGAGGTTAAGGCTATGCAGATAATCACTATGTACTAGATTTCAAGTACCTGTTTCTGACTGCTAGCTTCCAGGTAATAATACATATTAACTTCTGAATAAGCTAATGCAATTTATTTTTAAAATTCTGTGCTCTTTTTAATATTTGTATATAATAGATGGGCCTGTAGGCTTTGTGGTTAGTCACGCTGACTGCCATTTGTGTTTCAAGTTGTGGGTTTCATTCCCACCCAGAACAAAGATTTGTGAGCATGATCATGATTGTTGTGTATCTGGGTGTAAATATATAATTTGTATATAAAAGTATATTATAATATTTTTTTTATACCAATAAGACTAACATACAGGCAGACTGTCCATCTGATGGTATGTGGTCAACGCTGCCTATAGACAATAATAAATGATATTAATAAAGTAGTTTTTCAGTGGTCTAGTTAATCAGACAACCACATGTCAAGTATGTCCCAGGATAAATAAATAAAATAAACTAAAACAAATATTCCTATAATTTAAATGGTTACAGTACAAAGAAGATGTAGATACACTCAATGAGGCTTCCCGAGAAAGGCCAAGAGGAGCGCTCATTGCAAGTATAGAAAGAGAATCTAGATTGATGCGTGATGTGCAACGAGAAAATGGAGAGCTCCGAGCTGCACTCGAGGACCATAGACGAGCATTGGAGCTTATAATGTCAAAGTATAGACAACATACAGAGAAGAGGATATGGGAGTCACAGATAGATTTTACAGCTGCCATTAATGAGAAACAGCAAGAGGTCTGTATTATATCTTCACCAATTATTAGGTAGTTTGATAAAATATATCTAGTGTATGCATATATTATTATAGTAATTAATGATGATTTGATGAATGATTGATCATTAATAGTAGTAAGTAGCATCAATAATTTTAAATTTGACCTTCATATGTGCCCTCCGCAGGCCTAAACTGAATAAATGGTTTTGAATTTTATTACTCATAATAAACTAATTAGAAATCTAGGCAGGAACTGAAAAGATGATATCCTAGAATATTAAATTCCTCTTTAAATCATTATTAATTGATGAGGTATGATTTGTTTTTTAATTTATTTAAATTATATCACATAAAGTTGTTGTGTTAAGTGTTTAAGAGTATTAAATAAAAATAAACCCTATGGGGATAAAATAAGGTTCATTATACTATTAACCATTGGATCAATAGATGATCTTATCTCAAAAACAATTAAGATGATTTTTCTGACATTTATAGCCATCAAAAATATGGTCACTATCCATTTAACATGGTTAATCAGAAAAGTAAATAATAATTGCAATATCCATTGGTAAGGTGTGAGCTGATGTATCAACAATATTTGTCCATTGTGGAGTTTTCCCACTTGTATGGCACACTCTTAATTTTCCCACTCATTGAGGATAATGGTTTTGGCTTGTATAAGTTTTGCCATACTTATAGCATTTAGAAATATGTGGTAAATAATGGTGCAGTTAATTGGTTCCCAACAGGAATAACTAACAACTCAACATAAACAACTGGAGGCCAAACACTAATAGGTTTGAATTCATACAGGATATTCATTTGTATGCATAAATATGTGTTTGTTTCGTCTTAATGTGTAGAATTCTAAGTAGCTTGCCATCTGTCGGGTTTATGTGAGTAATCGTACAGTAATTTTAATTAATTATTACAGTTAATTCGCCAACAAGCTGAGAGGATTAATGACATGACAAGTGTCATGTATAAAGCAGTCACTATGGATGAGAATGGTGACACAAGAAAGGAAGAGGAAATATACCAAAGGCTCATTACTGAGAATAAGGTAAACCAACTATATAAGCTGTATATAAATATAGTGAAATACTGTATGTGTAGCTAAACAGGATAATATTAATAGTTTCTAACTATCTGTAATAGTTTAAACAAAAAGCATAAAAGTATGGAAAAGGGTAGTTTACTTATTTCAAAGAATCTGATGAAAGTGTTCCAAATTTACTTTATCAGCTTAAGAATTAGTTTTAAAATATTTGTTTTGTGATACCTTTATATCATAACTAGTGAGCCCAGGTTAAGGTTTAGCTGTTTTGTTTCAATTTTAATTAATAAATAGAATGGAGTCTCATCAACTTATACAACTTATATACTTGTATAAGTATGATATCTTATGTCATATGATTATCTTAGTATTTTATTATTTCAGGGATTGAGAGAGATGTTGGATTTGTCAAGAAGGTACGGGTCTGATCGTCCTTCCGCGCCGACCACACAGGACAAGGATGTGCAGACCGACGGGCCGCCGTTGTCGAGCGCGTGACGGCCCGCGGTGGAGCCCTGCCGCCTCTGAGCGCGCCACGCTGGCCCCAAGTGCCACTCCTAGCCCAGCTAGAGAACACCTCCTGTCCGCACATTTGAATACCCCTGCATATATTTCTTATAGTGGTTATGACCTGTCTGCCGCACAATGTAGCTTATGAACCATATAATCAAAATGTCACATAGTTTCCAGAGCTGAGGTATGGCTAAGATGGGATTCACTTAACACATCCATAAGTCTGAGGTTGTGAATACGGTCAGATGTGCAGACAGTGAGAACAGATTTGCTGACAACAGTCACCGTTCCAGTATACAACTTGTACTTTATTGTTACTCACAGATTTTGGATCTTAGGTCTTTTGACATTACTCTGAAAGATATTTTCATATTTCACGTTTGTTTAAGGAAATGTGGGTGTGTCAACAATACAGCGAATAATAACTACATTGTAGCTGTGAAGTGAAAAATTTAGTTTCTTCTTTGGTTGAATTTGATGTTGAATATTATAAATAGGAGTAAATACTAGCTATTGCATTTCAAATTAGTGCCCATGTTAAATCTATGTAATGGTGAAATGTATCGTGTTCAGGCATCATCTCTAGTAATAATGCCATTTGTGAAACCAAATCACAAACTTTGGCAGAAGCTGTGATCTTAAGTATTTTGCTGTTAATTTATAGATAACAAAATATTTCATTCATATTTTTATTCATAATTCTGACGAATCTTGATAACCTTTCTGATTATTAAAAATGATGTACAAAATTACATTTTTTGTCATTTTGTTGGTAGAATTCTTAATGTTAGTTAAGTAAAAAATATTTTTCATAAGCCTTCTTACTGAAAATACACATGACATTAATGTCTGGGCTTGTGGAGCGACACCTCTCCTCTATAAATATTAATTTTATTATTTAATTTTGACTTATCTTCAATTATTATAATACTCGAAATACCATAATTACGTCATTAATCCTAGCGAATGTACCTTTTAGATTGCTCGAATTACTTAGAATAAATAACCTTCTTGTTTTCTTGTAAGTGCAGTACTTATTGGGATCCTCCACCTACCCACCTGAAGTAGGATGCATTGGTAATGATCAGTTTTGGAATGATTATTATCATCACATCAGGTACATACTAGTCAATTTGCAAAGCAGGTTGAGTACTGTATTTACATTCTGTATTAGAAATTTATATTTTATCTCATGTTGTTGAAGTGTAGTTATAATTATAAATTCACTTGAATCCATTCAATGTATATAAACATTATATTGAATGTCATAACTGTTATTCATACAGAGTGACTATGGATAAGAGTTCGTCGAATAATTAAAATAATACGCAATATTTTTTCATGCGGTTTAGCAAGATCAGCTTTGGATGTTAGAAAAATAATGGTAGATTGAAAATCTTAGGGGACTATTGGTAGAAAAAACCTTAACTCTAAATGCCGGAGATCAAGCAATACTTAAACTGTTGTCTGTTACATTTAAGTCATCTATTGTATGTTGAATTTTGTTTCACAGTAATTTATACAAATTACAATATTAATATTGAACTTAATAAGTAAGTCTGCAGTATGTAGTGAAAACTTATTTAAGGAAGACGATCTTCAATCGTAAGATAAATTTTCAAGTATCTGCTTAAGTTAGGCTGAAGAAAACCAATTTCTATTATTATTTGAGGGAAAAATTATATTTCCTATGTAGGATAAAACAATTTGTTAGTTATTACTTTTGATCAATCACATGTTGTATCATATTTAAAGTATTCCCAAAATCACTTGATTGTTAGAAATTCTTTAACACAGATGACATAAATTAAGTATGTATATTATTTTACTGTGTTATAGTGAAATCACAGAAATATGAAAAATTCAAATTTTCATACAAATAAAGTATCTTGTTGGAATAGCTATTTTTACAGTTGGTTGATTATTAAATTGTTTAACTACCTATATTTTTAATTAAGCTCCTTATTATATGCCTCCAATATATTCAATATACATGTTATTGTAAAAAGCCAAAATACGTTCATATGCATGCTGACTAGTAAAAACGCAAAGTATCATCACATATTGTACCAAAGAACCAATGTATGTTATTTAGATACTATATTTACTCTTTTGTTTTAGTGTCCAGTCAATATTGTCTTGATTTGAAAATTGCAGTAGTAATTACTAGATATGAGTATGAACTCAATATGGTCAATGCTTGTGGGGTACATTGCATGTTTTCTGGTTATCTTGTGTTCTTAAAGTTTTTGGCTTTTTACGGTAATATACATATGGATGTGTGTGAAATGTAAAATATTATATACCTCATGCATAATAATGCTTGTGTGAGGTTTTAAAATTATTATAAAATCGTAGTAATTTAATAAAGATATTTAGATAAAAATGCTATTTTAGTCTACATGCATTTATATTGTAATGCCTGAAATTTGTTAATACTAAAGCCCTACATGATAAGAGTGAAACATGAATAATTGATGTTTTCATGCACATTTGCACAAATGGACAGAAGTGAAAATCAATACAGTAGTATACTTCAATATATATATATATATATACCTATGTATATTTTTGATTAGTGTGTCAATACAATAAAAATGTGAGGGCATAATTATTAACTACTTTGTATAGACACCTTTTCTGAAAGCAATGATAGATACTTAAATAGATTTTCTGCTGTAGTACAACACTGTAGAGCAAAACAATAAATGTATGTTTTAAACGTAATTGATAAATATACCATATAAAGTACCTGGGATGTTTTATTTATGTATTTTGAATGACAAAATGTACATATCTTCACACCTATAATCCAGAAGAAATAGGCAGCATGGTCTCTGTAATGAAACCTACATTTCTGAACTGAAGATATTTTTGTCCATTTGTAGAGCATTATCACCATCTCAGGCATATTCCAAATCTTGGTCTATTAGTAATCATTTCTAAGCAAAAGGCTTTAATATTACCCTATTATAATTTTTATATATTTGCCAGGCCAGTTGTGTTGGTGGTTAGTGATTCTGACTGCCACACTGTAGGTTGCAGATTCGATTCCCACTCAGGAAAAATATTTGTAGGCATGAACATGTCTTGTTTGTTCTGTCCAGATGTAAATATCTATGTTACTATTAGTTTAAAAAGTAATTAATGTATATCAGTTATCTGGTTTCCATAGTACAAGCTCTGCTTAATTAGGGATCAGATGGTGGTGTGAAAAGAATGTCCCAGGATATTTGTGTATTTACCTTACCAGACCCAGGAATCAAATCCAAGCTTTATACCACTTAATGACCAAGGTACTTAGGTAAATAATCATTAAAACAGCATTGATTTAAAACATTTTATTTCATATTCTTACCATAGCTTCCGAGAGCCACACAATTTACCTGTACAATAAGTGGATGGCTATTCAAGGGTACCTTGATATTCACACCCTTGACTGAGTGTACTCTGTAGGGAACTTGAAGGAGTGTTGACCCAGAGATTGTATGTTTGGCAGCAGGCCAGCATTGGGGATGATGTTCCATGATAGAGTCAATGTAACATTGCTATGACCCCTGGGGATAACATTGAAAATTTAGTTTTCCTGTCACCAAATACATTGTTCCAAGATTGTTTTAGGAACTGCAGCATTCTAGGGTTACCTTACCACAATCTGATCAAGGTAGCATAGCTCATGGTAATTGTTTCCATGTTTTTCCTCATCACAGTATATAAGGGAGCACAACAATATTACCTACTCAAACATAACCAAGATTGATGCCTATCTTTTTTACACTTAAAGGTAAAAACAGGGAGGAGTGGAGGGAGGGTTCAGAGGCATTTTTGACTGCAGTTAAAAAAAATTACAATAAAACCATAGGTAGACATTATATTTGGAAAACATAATACCATTGCTAGTCCTCTTTAACTTAAGATACAGTAGAAAGTGAGAGCTCATAAGTTTTTGTTCAAGCCTGATAGTGCCACCAGGATTAGATTGGGTATTTTAAGATTCAATTAATTTCTCATTTGATTATCAGTTGGTAAATATTCTACATAGTACTTACTTCAAACCATTACCATCATCCCAGAAATAGTATTTGGTGTTCATGTTCTTAAAGTCAAGCACAGCATTTTCTCCTCTAAGAATGATCTTGTCCCATAAAACAACTTGATTTAAATCATTATTGGGGGTAATGTATTCAGCAGTAAGATACAAGAACAATTGTTTGACGTTCCAGTTGAAGAGATGAGATATGTCAGTCTTGAGATCGAATGTAAGAAAGCCCAGATCGTTTCTTTCCCTTGACGCACCGTAATCCGGTACATTTTTACTAAAATAAAAGATTAATTAATTATGGATAGGACATTAGATTACAGAGTAATAAGTATGTTGGAATACTCACACGACTACTTTTACTGTGTTCATTTGTGCGGCAGTTCTGTAATCCACGGTTAATGTTGATAGAAAACATAAGAATGTAAGACATGCTAATACGCTTAGCGTGTAAGTTAATATTGCGTTTCCTCTTGTTAGCACGGAATACATGATGATGATTTTCTTTCAGTTTTTAGTAATAAATCCATGCAACGGTGGCGTAAAACTTTCGATACAAATGCTTTTCAGTTTGACGTTGACACATGAGTTAGGCCATGTCGTTGACTTTTGACGTTACGGACACGTCATATACCAGTACAACCATAGACGTAGTATGGTAACAATTAATTTTGTGTCTCTGATAAAAATCGTTTTAGTAGAATCAATATTGGAATTAGTTTTTTAATTTACCGCTAAAAAATATTCTCGAGCATAAGAAAAAAATATTTTACTATTATATATTATTATACTTACTATATATATTATAATACTTCTGACCACGACGAGTTGAAATTGAATGTTGAAGGTTAAAATGTATTCAGGCAGTAAAAAGTTTCCCCGCATAATCTTAAAAAAAAATTGAAATATTAAATTAAATATAAGTACCTACCTAGAGGTAGGGTAATTAGAGTACAAAAATGAAGGAAACGGGTGGGAGCTGAAAGGTGGGCTTTGCAAGCCTCCCTAGTAATTCAGCTTGTTCATTTTCAACAATTAGATGTCATAGGCTCCATCCTATTTACGCCTATGGTTATAGCTTATTGTTAGCTGGACTGGTCAGTCAATAGAAGTAAAGGATGTCTGGTAATAGCATAAAAGTGTATGATTTTATCAAACTGACAGAATTTAAAATCTTTCACTATTTTCAGCATTTTATGATAAAAAAAGGAGGAGAATTTTATGTTTATTTTAGTGCATAAACGAATCGGAGTCAGTATGAGGAACTCTGCCTACATTTAACTTAAACTAAGATTCACGTGGACTTGGCGGGTAAATTAAACAATAAGTATATGGTACTTCCGCTGCTTAGTATTTCTCGAATACAATTAATTAATCTACGACGATTGGATATTTTTTTTAACGTATTGGCCATGCCCATAATTTTGTTTTTGTAAATAATAACACCATTTTAGAAAACATTTTTAATTAAAAAACTTTAGGTCCAGAGATGGAAAATTAGCTAACGTTACAGCAATTACAGCAATTACTGTTGATATTGAGATAATTGAGGAAAACGTAGCGTTATTGCAAGGCAATCCACCTGCTATGGAGCGACAAAAGCACACTTTAGTAGCGAAACTGCCGTTGGTTTGTTGATAACAGCCATTATTGATAACCATCCCTTGAGTGTCCACGGCACGCGTACACATATATGTTGAATTTAGCACTGCAACAAAATTGTTATCATAATAGTTTTATATATTATTTATGTAAAAAGAAATTCCAGGTATAAATTTTGTAATCGTGTAAAACAAAGTCGCAATTTCTATCTGTCTGTCTCTTTGTACGCTTACAGCTTTAAACGCTAAGGAATAGATTTTGATGCGGTTTGCACCATAATTTTGGGAATTTTTACCAGATGGTTTATGGTGTTGAAGAAATTCTATATTATTCGTTTCAATAGTGTCAATATAAACAGTAACTATGGAGTGTAGAAGTAAAGGAGGATCATCTCAGTGTACTAAAAAGTGTTCGTTGAAAGGGAACAAATGAAGGTGGCGCCACAAATTATTAGACTAGGATACTAAATTAATAAAAAAGGAAACAAAAATTTCCGATTTGTTACAGCGCATTTTTTTTATTATTATAATATATAGACAAACATGAGTATGGAATAAAATTATACAGTGTTTTTAAGTACCCCAATTAATTGTAAATAGCAAACAAATAGAAAATAGTATTAAAGAATTACCGGAAACCAACCCACCACACTTCACTCTGTTCATAACTACTTATGCTGCTAAGTTCATATCATTTCCACTTGCTACACTACCGTTATTTCGGTGAGAATTCGAAAATTAATTTGCTGGTTATAAGTGGACTCTTTTTCGACTAATCCCCCATACTAGATGGTCCTCCTTTACTTCTACACTCTATAGTTTCAGGCCACGCCGGGCCGGTCACTTGTATTAAATATTAACTGTAAATGTCAGTTTGTTGGCTAATATTTCTTGGTTCCTTGCATGGAGCTCACAAGGCAGAGAATGGACATAGAGATCAAAAGCAGTCGAAACCGAGGCGTGGAAACTATACCTATCTATTTAATAATATATTATAATATTAGACAGCTTAAAGCCATGGTGTCTGTCTCACTCTCGCATAGGCAATTTGGTATTGCTTTTCACTTTATTCCCTAAGTTTGGAGTAAGCTTTCAAAGGTTAAAAGTTAAAAATCTCGTGTGTTCAATACTTCCCAAGATTTTTATACAAAATATTTTAATCATGTTACTTAAGGCGTTTAGTTGAGAAATTTTACTATATTATTAAATCTAAGGTCAAATCATTAAAAACATCATACACTTTCAAATAAAAAATAAATAAATAGGATTTGACGGGAAAATTCATGCCATACAATAAATAACCATGACAAAAAAAAGCTGTTCTTTTAAAGTCCGTCTTAAATTATTTAGCGATTATTTAAGGCATAAGGAAACTCGGGATCTAATATCACCGCATTCAGTAATTCATACAGTGAACTGAATTGAACTCGTAAATGGCAAAACTGTTACTTTACGGCAGGATATCCATTTACGAATTCAATTTAGTTTTATAGGTAACATGAATAAACGAATATGACGACATGGTGGCGATATTATATTTCCTGAAATGGTTTCCTACGCCGTATTAGACCCACCTGGATAACTAATAAATTATACTTTTTCTTACCATGACCATCAAAATAGTAAGTGTAGGTAGCACACACGTCGCTAGAGTCCAAAATACAAGAAGCTTCTAGGGTATAATGCTCCCAAATGTAAGATACGTTGGGCCATGTACCGTCATCTAAAAGAAATGTTAACATTTGTTTAACCATATGTCACAATGAAATAAAAAAGGAAACGTTATGTTTGGGACCGTTGCTTGATACCAATACAGTAAGGAGACAATTTCAACCTAATTAATCAAAGATTAAATACAGCGTAATACCAAATGTAAAGGCTAGTTAAAGGTTAGTTTTCATCATGCTGGGGAATCAGTGATCTGCATGTGAAAAATAGTTACAATTATTGGTTGGCTTCCACCCACACCATGGTTTACGCCACCGCATTATTTCCACTTATAATAACAGGCTGTTCTCCTCGGTTTCTCTCACGTTCCCGAGGGATGTTACATTTTCCCGAGATAAAAAATTTCCTGTATGTTATTCCAGGGCATGCTCTATCTATACAATAAAAAAAATATATCCTGGGACAATCTTTACAGACCGCCATCTGATCCCAAACTAACCAGAGCTTGTAGGTACTATGGAAACCAGATAACTGATATACTCTACCTATACTACTTCTTTTCTTCTTCTAAATACATACTTATATATTTAGATATTTACACCCAGACACAGAACAATCAAACATATGCACACAAATGTTTATTCTGGGTGGGAATAGAACCTGCAACCTGCGACTTGGAAGTCAGGGTGACTAACCACCAAGCCAACTGGCCTGTCGATGTCCCAAGTTTAATCAAAATCCGATCGGATTGTGTTTGGGTGAAAAGTAACAAACGTGCATTTATAGATCCATCGTCACAGACTTTCGCATTTATAATATTTGTAGGATAGCATAATATAACATAATGGATGAAATCTATTAGAGCATAATGGCACCATTTTCCAACCTGTTATTACACCTTATCTAGTATTATATTACCTGCAATATAGATTTGAATAACTTACCTGTGACTCTATTGTTATATCTCAGTATTTTTCAATTGTTTTTTTCCCTTTAATGGATTAACCACGCAACCTAAGAATGGTCTGCCTAGTGCATGCATAGATTACATCCTTTTGAGAAGCATTTAACATAGTCAACTTACAAGATGCAACGAGTGGTAGCGCACAAGGTATTCCATTAGAGAGTTTGGTCGCATCCTGGCAGGTTGCGTTCAGGTATACGCTCTCATTGTTGTACTGGGGACCCAGCCATGTGAAGTGAAAGCAGCGGGGCACTGAGTGTACTGACGATTGAGCCGAAATCACTATTGCGCCTAAAAAATATAGTTCGATGATGTAAAATAGAGGGTGATGTCGCAATCTTCATTGATGATTCATAAAATGTTAGAGAATTCATTTCATTAATGTTTTCAATCCACTAATATAGTTTGATAAACCTTTTTGTCATTACTAACAAATACACTGACCGACAAACAAGCAGACGGTCCACCTGATGGTAAGTGGTCACCGCCGCCTATAGACATTTGCATCACTATTTTCATCGTCAACCTATCTCTGTCCACTACTTGACATAGGTCTCATCTATGACACGCCACTGAGCTCGATCTTCAGCTCACTATTATGTTTAAACAATATTAACAATCGCCAATGCGATGTCGACCCTGAGACGTGAAGCTGTTGAGTCTCATGTGCCTGATATTTATTTTATATTACAATCTATAAAACATATTAGTGGATGTAAATAGCAAAGCACCTGTCTAATTGACGATGATAATGCAGGCTTTACTGCAAACTATAGTAATTCGGCCATATTTAAACGTACTCACATGTGAATAGAATGACTATAGATATTAATATGTTGTAACGACACATTATTGTACGAGTTATTTTAATGTAACATAAAAGCACTGAATTTACACAATTTTTTCACTTCCTAGTTTAGTGTTTATTGTTTTATCGTGGATTGTTAATGTCGAATGAATTTCGTTATCAATTCATTGTTTATCTCTACCTGTGTTCATTAACACTTAAACGGGGACCGATTGTAATGATTTTGTTAGATTAGATTATTGACGGTATTTTACCTTAGAGTTTATAATTACAAATTCTGTTACTCATACAAATACAAACCAAATTCTGTTACTCAAAAAGTCACACGGACGTATCGTTTTAATAACGGATAGATTGACTTGCTAGTTTTACTACACATACAGTGTAAACTCTTTATAACAAAACTCAAGGGACTGAGCATTTTTTGTCGTTATAGAGAGTTATCGTTATATGGAGTGAACAAAAAAAAACAAAACAAAGTGAACAAACCAACCAACTTGGGCTCACTTCAACGTTATAGGGAGTTTATCGTTATAAAGGATAACGTTATAAAGAGTTTACACTGTATATGCGTTCTATATACGCAATAAACATTACATAGGTACGCTCAGGTATTATAAAAAAAAAGCCTTTTTGGGGGCTCGATTCTGTAAGGTAAATGACACTAACTCGAGGATGTTTCGTCGCGGCCTCTATGCTCTGTCTCTGTCGCTAACTACGCTAATACTACTCACCTGAGAGATAAGCTCCCCAAGGCCTCCGTGAAGCACCTCGCCGTTAAAGTTTGTATTAGCTGAAAAAGGGGGCTGTACATTACTGTACGGCGTTAGTGATGTTTATCAGGTGGACGAGTTATAAGGTAAGGTGCTTATATTCTTCTACTTAAGGTTTATTTTAAATTGTATCACTTTATTTACTACATTAGGATATAATTAGACCTACCTCAATTGCTTTCATTCGAACGCAATGGAACTCAATTTAAAAGTATACAATCTATTCATATCAGTATTGTAGTTAAACATAAGACCAAACATAGTAAACATAAGATAAAATACTGTAAACATAAACTCAAACTGAAAACATAAGACCATTGAAAGAACGAATAAAATGCCTCTGTATTATTTGTCGACAATTCCACATTTTTACCTAGCGAGCTTCAATCTTATTTCCTATAGGTATCGAATACTTTATATATACCATATTGTCAATTTCCATGGAGGCGTCAGTGGCCGCTGCATACTCAAATGAAATTATTCTCTGCTCGCCATCCATATACGATAAGCGGATTTCGTCTAACCTGCTTCTATCAGCGAGTGAGCCCGACTGCACTCGCACAGATTTGTGATCGAGATATTATGTATTTTCCAAAAAGCTTTTTGGGAAATATTCGAAAGCGTAGCGGTCAGTACTATCACTAGCATCTGAATGGACACAAATTTATACAACACTTTTACAAAAAATCTATTAGTTAATGGTGAAATTCAATTGTGCGACGAAGTACAGTGAGCTGCGCCTGTGTGTATATTGTTGATTATCCGTTTAGTATACCGATTAATAGTGTCGCAAACTTGCGTATTATTGACATTCTAACAATATAAGATCACAGATTTTAAATACCCCTTCCTCCCATGACGTATTTAGTTTATTTATCATTCCCTTCTCATTTCATTCGAACTCACGTAATTATTTGCAAATGGAATAATTATTATACACTTGTTTTTCTCGGTGAATTTCTAATCGGTAGTTAGACCATAAGCGAATTTATTGGTTGTTGATATGGCTTTTTTGGAGGGGTAGTGACCGCCGCCCAATCAAATAAGGTGGTCCGTATAAGTCTCTTGACCACCACAGTTGGGTCCAACAAATCTCCTACGAGTAGAATTATTATACATAAGCCATCAATGTTATTCTCTTGACTTCTAAAGTAAAGCGTGCCACACTTACCGACTTAGAATCTTCATGCATGAAGTTAATAATTAGGAAGTACACCATTGGTTCTACATTGAGTAAGTATTAAGAAGGAAAATATTTATGTTTATGTGATGGAAGCGGCAATTTTAAGCCGCTCATCTGCACGTTGTTATAATGAAAGCAGCTTTGGGTGCCCACAGTTAGGATCTATATTTCATTGTTAGCCTAATTTCAGTCGAGTTTCATGATTATTTTTATTATTAAAGTTTTTATTACAATTAAAATAGAGTGCATTTTTGAACTATTATACCTCCTTTAAAAACCACTGCACCAGACGTTTGTTAGAATTTGTGTAGTTTGTCTATGGATACATTAAGATATAGGGCCCGTTTTAAATGTAACACCCTTTAGGAACGCGGGTGAAACCGCGGGAGAAAGCTAATATAGGTATAATACATGATGGTATTTTTGATTACCCAGATATTTTGTACTTCCTCTAATTAGATAGGTATGATAACCTACCGAATAAAATACCTTAAAATAGTATTAATATTAAACATGATACCAACTAATAATATTTATAAACATAATAAATAACGTTAGCAGTTATTATTTGCGAGGAAATTCTGTAATCAGTTATAGAAGGATTCTCCGCAACTACCGTTTGATGTAGAGTAGTCAATTGTAGTAGGTACCCAAAGGCGAGTGGTGCAAGTTTTATCTTTTTATTTTTCCAACACTGTCCAGGTTAGTCTCCGCCACTAAGGAGATAGAGGAAAAATATCCACCAGACAATATTTGTTTTGTCTAGTCTAGGTGCCTGGCCTGCCTGTTTGCAGACGTGTGTCGGCTATTGAAGTATTTGTGGGAGGTTTATACACGTGGCGCCGGACGTTGCAATCTCCTCGTATGTGATCGAATTTTATTAATAGTTCCGTAAGATTTATTTTTACTTTTGAAGTAAATAAACTATACTATTATTTGATTGTTACATTGTAATCGATAAAGTCTGAAACTACTGAACCGATTTTTTTGTGACTTTGCAACACCAGGGCCATTGCTTATGCGTTATCAATTCTTTCACTCTTAGAAAGATAATTTGTCTAAAAATAACACTCATAGACTTTAATTTCATTCAGAAAGAATAATATTTCAGCTTGAAATAATAACTAAATAAAATAGCCATCACAGTGAGCTTGAATAGTTACTGTTTTGCTAACCTGAATAAAACCTGTAAAAGTTTCACATTCGATTAGGCATGCTTCTTCTATTGTTACTATTATGGAGTGTAGAAGTAAAGGAGGACCATCTTGTATGGAGGATTAGTCGAAAAAGTGTCCACTTGTAAACAGTAAATTAGTTTTCGAATTCTCACCGAAGTGTAGCAAGTGGCAATGATATGAACAGAGTGAAGTATGCTGGGTTGGTTTCCGGTAATTCTTTAATACTATTTTCTATTTACTATTTACAATTAATTGGGGAACTTAAAAATACTGTATAATTTTATTCCATACTCATGTTTGTCTATATATTATAATAATTTAAAATTTAGTTTGCGCTGTAACAAAACGGAAATATTTCTTTCCTTTTTTATTAATTTATTATCCTAGTAATAATTTGTGGCGCTGTATTCAAAATTCTTCCACTTGCTACAGTAGCGCCACCTTCATTTGTTCCCTTTCAACGGACACTTTTTAGTACACTGAGATGCTCCTCCTTTACTTCTACACTCCATAGTTACTATTTATATTGACAAAAACTTAGATAATTAATTTACTTATATACTTGATTACGCGAGTAACAGCTAGATTGCATGTTGCACATAAAATCCTACAGATCTATATCAATCTTGGCATGATGTGGTCCACAATACCTGTCATGTACAATGCTTCGATAACAAAATGTCTGCGGTATATACGGCTGGATACACGATACTCCTGCAAAGCTATTGTGCTCGTAAATCATGCGATAGATGTCTAAATAGCAAAACCGGGAACAAATGCGTCTTTGTTGAAAAGTATGAAATATGTTTACATAAAACCGCAGGTAAACTTTCCTGGTATACGATACTCTGAGCTCCTTAAAGGATTGCCTCTCGCTTGTTTGTTCTAGACTATGTGTTAGTATTTTTGTTCTACAACCTTTGACGTAGCACTGTCTTTATGCTTTTCGTAAGCGATATTCTTGCCGAGTTGTATTTTTAACGACTTCTAAGCTTCTAATGCTTAACCGGATATAGAAGGGGGGTTTAACAATGTGTAGGGTATTGTAATTTATGTCAGAGTAGCGACAATACTTAAAATGGGTCGTAATTTATTATGTACTAGCTGTTCCCCGCGGTTTCATTTTCTGGTTTTCCCTGGCGATAATTCATTTTCCCGGGATAAAAAGGAGGCTATGTGCTATTCCAGACTAGTTTACGCAGCGCACGAAGCGGAAGCTCTCAAAAGAAAAAAAAAAAACGTTTTTTAACATTCTTCATTGGTGCTCCGCTCCTGTTAGTCGTAGGGTGATAATATATAGCCTATAGCCTTCCTCGATAAATGGACTATCCAACACTGAAAATCTGATATTTCCAAATCGGACTAGCGGTTCCTGAGATTAGCGCGTTCAAACAAACAAACTCTTCAGCTTTATAATATTAGTATAGATGTAATTGTAATTTACGGTAATTTTTTTTACTATAAATATAACGCTGTAGGCGGTACATTCTCTTTTATTAGAGACCTAAGTAAAAATAGGAGTATAGAGTTTCTGCGTAGGCGACAGTATTTAGCACTTAGTCTTTGGTACTCAGTTTCTTAGACATACAACTTAAAAGCGGATATTTAAAAATAACTTATCTTGCTCAAACCAATTTTCGTCGAAAGTATTTATAATTTTTCTCAATTTCTTACCCCACAGTTGGAAAGTTTGTGAGAATTGAAAAATCTCTAAAGATGCCCCACACTGCGCACTGGATTACTTTTCATCCTTCAGGTAAATGGTATGGAGTCACCATCATTTTTTTATGGGTCAGGACGCCGCATTTCGTTCGTTATTCTCACCCAGGACAAACATGTTCATGAACATGTCTGTTTGTTTTGTGTTTGGGTGTAAATATCTATCTTAGTATGTATTTAAAGAAAAAAATTGTATATTAAGTAGGTATATCTGATATCGGGTTTCTCATAGTACAATTCCTGCTTAATTTGGTATCAGATGGCCTTGTGTCAAGAATGTCCCAGAACGTTTATTATTATTTCACTATATAGCTGCTTATAGAAAACGAATGTTTCAAATTTCATCATAAGTCTTCGAGTAAAATCCCCGTGACATACAATCAGACGAGCGGGACAAAAACATGTGTTCCATTTTAATTCCAATTGGTTATGAACAGATTTAATGCAACTTTTTACTTTGAGGTAATATTTTTGGCGACCGACGCGGGCAACTTAGATACATAGGTTGAGCATACCTTACGTAGCGCTAATTTTGAGTTGAGCACTAAGGTATTACTAGCACCTGCGGTTTCTCTTGTAACATCAATAAACAGCGAACGTATTTATAAAAAGGAAAGAGAAATATTAAAATTTTTACGTTCACTTATTAAGTTTACAAAACAGCTTCCATTAATCTTAGTTTCATAACTTGAGGCCTCTTTGTTTCTTTCAGCGCCCCTGTTCAGTGTGAAACGGCTTTAATTAAGACATCATGGGAAATAAACCTTTCAACTCGTGAAATATTAGTACTTGGATCTGGAGTAAATTGGATATTTTTCTCAGTAAAATAACATCTATACTTATTTATAAATGCACTGAATTGTTGGAAAGCTGAGTTATTTTACATTTAGATGTTGGAACGAATTAAACATATGATTTGAACTACCATTATACTCATCATCTGGCTGCCCTGTTCCCAATCATTTTGGGTTTGTATACAACATCATTACAGCATTACGTATTACAAGAGACTTGGTAAGTTTATTATGGCCGACCGCCTGCTAGATGCCTAAAATCTTTTCTTTTGTTGATCACTTACTCCTAGGTGTAAGTGCACGTGGTCATCAGTATGCTCTTTAGTTGCCTCTTCCGACACCCTATAGACGATTACCATCATACTATCGCATTTTATTGAAGAGGAAATTAGGATTTGAATCAAGGTGCAAAATTTTAATCATATTTGTGTATTCAAACCCATTTATTTTAAGCAATGCATGTACAAAAGTATAAAAATAGATTTAATACAAATTACACAAGATATCTACAATTTAACTAATTACAGTTTTACATTTTCATTATGTACAAAAAGTACTAATCGTATAAATACTAATTATTATTTACAAAGCAATTACGATACTGGAGTAAATTGCGTTATATATTATATTTCCATTAGCCGTCGGTAAACATTAACCGGCGATCTTAGTATCTAACACGCACTAGAACGACGAGCTCGGAAAGCTTTATAAGAAATACAACTTTAGAGTTTTCGTGTTCCCACAAAGGCTATAAATCCTACCATTCTGCTGCTTTTGCACTGTTTACTGCTTACCTACTCGCAATATAGTTTATTACGCGCACTACAACGACGCACTCACATTTTAAAGTTTCGTTTCTTGAGTAAAACACTTGCTATCATCACTTTTATTTGTGTCCGCATTCTATGATTTATCAATAAATGTTCGTGCACACGTTATTCAGCACTATAGAGTACTGTTACTTATCCTACATATGGGAACGGAGCGAACGGCGCCGGGTAGTAGCCAGGGTAACCGGCGCTCGGTTGCACTGCGATTGAAGATGTAACATAAGATGTGAACACGGTGGGAACAACCTTAGTCGTAAACAATGTGGTGTACACTGTCTTCGCACCGAAAGTTAACTTCAAAATCTGGCTGTCCGTTGCTACCACTTCAGTGTTCACGACGACAGGCGTCGAAGTCAAGGAGAATTGTTGTTGAGGGTAAAGTTGATTGATGGGCTGTAGGGGCAAGGCAGGAAGGCTGCTTGTGCCTATTTCGTATTCGGTTTTTGTCACAGTAGCCACCGGTCTGGAGATCGTGCTGTGAATTGTGTTTTTGCCATCGAAGACAGGAATAACATGGGATTCGTAAATAGTCTCGTATTTTAGAATCGGTTTTGAAGTCGTAACAACATTGGGTATCTGTGCAGCTGCTGCAGGATTGAGAAGTCTCAGCAAGGCGAGTTGTTGCGCTTGCTCGGGTGTCAACGCTGGAGTTGGTGGGTTAGGTGCTTCTGTTACGTGATTGTTTTTACTCTGTCCATTAGCTTTCTTAAACCTCAATTGATTATCTTGCATCCTATATTTGTCTACCTCGGTCAGGTCGAAATCGGATCCAATATTGGCAAGGTCCAAGTCTGGTGGGAACACGCGTCGTGGAACTCCATCTTCGTCTTCATTGCTATCGCCAAAATCTAACTCTAAGTGCAATTCTGAACCAGCCTCATCGAGCCGGCTGTTGAATTCTTTTAATGTTTTACTAGGTATAAATTGGAAATAGTCCATAGGTGGTAACGTCTTTGTTGCAGTTACAAATCGAGTGATTTGGTAGGTTTGTATGAAAGTCAAGCTACTAGTCAAGTTAACATCTCTGACTACGGGTAAAATATGGGTCTTTAACATATGTTGGGTTGTGCTGAATGTTTCGGTCACTGTTTCAAGTGGAGGGGTTTCCATATCTGAAGACAATGTTATTGCAGGTAATGTGGCTATACTTGAATCAAGATTATGGTCTTTTCCATAAGGTGATGCAGTCGCTAATATATTTTCTGTCAACGGTTCGTTGAGAGAACTTTGCGAATTAGGAACTATTGTTGGCTCTATCCGTTTCTCTATTGTTGAGGTAACTGTTATGATACGAGTGTTTTTGACACGTCCAACCTGAAATAATAGAATATTATTTATAACGTACACTATTATATATCTTTTTTCAATACCGAACTACTAAAACTTTATAACATTTCATGTGCCTACCAAAAGGATGTTGAGATACATCATGTAGAATATAAAGCAAAATGTTCATACCTGGAAGGTATATGGAGACTTGATAGTTGCTATTTCATAGTAAACATCTCGGAAATCGGCGGGGGTAGAAATTTCAACTTTTAATGTTTCTACTGGCGGTGGTTTTTCGATTGAATTGTCATCGGTGTCATTTTCAAGGAGAGTACCAGGCCCACTTTGAGATCCTGACAACTCCAGATCATTATCAGATCTAGCTTGAAGAGATACATCATTAGATTGTGGATCGTCGAGGAGAGGATTCGGATTAGGCGTTGTTTGTTGCTCATCATCACCCGCCATCTTACGGATCGTTACTTTTGGTTTCGGACTAGTTTTGTATTGCCAACGTCCTGAACCAGGGGCACGATTCAGTTTGAATTTATATACACTAGTAGTTTGTTGTGATGCTGCTTGTTCTACCGGAGTTGGTTGAACGCGATGCTTGAATCCGCGTTTCGATTGATTGTCATTGTTACTGGAAGGTGTCACAGCCGACTTATGACCACCATTACGAGTGGTTTTTCTTCTGTTCGAAAATGATGGTGTTGATGTTTCACTGAAAACAGAGACGGTTGCCAGTTGAGGTGTGTTGGCGGGTCGACCAAAACGTGTACTGAAAATAAAAATGTGAATATAAATGTGATTGACTGTAAGCGGTGCACTGTGCAATTGAAATTTTTAATTTAACTAAGCTAATCTTAAATTGATATGTTAAAAGTATTTTGCCGGCAATATTGAATCAGCGTCAATCCTGTCTCACTCCGACAATAAAATATATAGCAAATCAGCAGTCATGCGTAGTCGTTGAAAAAATCATGTTACCTTTGAGTCCGTTGGGCAGTATTTCTGTTTTTAAACTTTTTGCTCTGGCTGGGTGGAGCGGTATCGTGATTATCAGGCTCTACATTGCTTTGGGATCTAAGACGGTTTTTGAATGATCCACCACTGCTCGCCTGCCTGCGTGTAGTTTTTCCGAAATTGGTTGCATCATCATTAATCGAAGGAGTTGGCTCTAATGTATGTCTGTGGTTCTTTGATATTCCAGGTGCAGCAGTTTTCAAAATTCTATGCGTAGGTGACGGTGATATTTTCGCTCTGTGTCCAGGACCTTGTAATACTTTAGAGTTACTATTTAACACCTGTGCATATTTCCCGGAAATGTATGTCCCAATAACACTGGTTTCATGTATTGTTGTAAGTCCATCCTTCACAATTGTACCTCCAAGTGTGGTTACAAGGCCAATAGGATGTTCGTCATCGTCAGGGGGAGGTGTCGGTGGATGTACTCTGTTTTTGTGTTTCGGTTTTTGTGCATGCGATTTTGACGGGCGGATATTAATAACCTTGTACGTCTCCTCCACAAACTCTGAAGGTTGACGAGATAGGAAATCGTATTCCGGCTCCCCAATGTTATTATTAGTGATTAAGATAGCAGGTTCTTCCTCGGCTTGGCTAGGTTTTATTTGAACTACGCTATTAACTTTTGAGCTAATAACTGATGGAGGAGGGCCTTGTTTCACTTCCACTTTGCTACTAACTATATTTGTAACACTTTTAATGGAATCAATTTTCTTGTTCTTGTCACTGGTTGGCGAGGTTTGTTTATTTGTTTTTTGTGAAGTACGTTTTGGAGAGCTACTTTCTACAATTTTGGATGGACCCGCAACTACTTCAACCTTAGTGATAATTGGTTTTTGTTCTTTGACTGATGATTTTGGCACGTTTGCTACTTTTTCATCTTTTTTAGGTGGGGAAGATACTACTGACACTGCGCTGGATAGAGCAATAGGCTGGACAGGTTTATTTGTCTTATCTTTATCTGATAGTTTGCTGGGTTTTATCGTTTCTGGTTTAGCACTGGTCACTGATGGTGGCGGTGGTTTGGTTTCAATGATATTTTCCTGTACTGATTTTTCAGTTTTTGGTTGTTCTGAAAAGGTATTATAAAACAGTTAATAAAACAATCCGGTATGCACTTATTAGCTACCTAACTTTTATTATGATGTTAAAAGCGTATATTATATAGCATAGTAAAATTTTACGAATAAATATGATACGACCTGGAGGTGGCGCTGATTGCGGTGAAAAAACCATAACCGTGTTGCCTATCGTGGTAGTGAAGTCCAAGAATCCGTAAACGGTTTGTGTCAGGAAGTTGCCGGCAGGTGGCGCTGCAGGTGCTTGTACTCCATCGTATACTGGGCCACTCGCTGTCACTAAGGTACCTGTAATTATATAAGTGAATGGTTAAGTACAACGTGTAAAATAGTTAAACAATAATATAAAATTTTCTATAAAATCTGTAATTTTGTTTTGACAGAACCTTTAGGGCCTTTTTTATTTACCTAATTCCATCAGAGAGATTAGTACAATACATATTTTATGTAAAATATACTAGATATTCTGGATTACTATTTACTAGGAGTGGTTTTTGTATAGCATTCACTTACGAGAGTTTTATGTAAAAGGCACGCGGCAAAATGTATCGATAAAGCCGAAAAGTCAGTAAAGGCGTTACTTCAGTACCATTGGTTGGTAAATGACCTGTGATAGTACCTTCATATGCCTTAAAAAAGAGGAGGGTGTTTACAAACAAAGTCATCGACGAGATACGGCTGTCGTTAAACTAATGACGCGTATATTTTGTTTTGTTGCTTTGTTGATCTGAGGCGACTGAGTACCTAATGTATAGTGGCGTTTGATATGTAAACTATGCTCTGAAGTAAAACTAGGTGTACGCACATCAAATAGAGGGTGTATAACGTACGGAGTATCTTCGAAATTAATGTGTGCTTTAGTTAATGCAATCCTATGATAGAGTAAACAGCGTAGATGTTACGTTGGATGAATCAAATTTAACTTATTCAAGCCTCATATTATTTACTTAATTAAATATGGATCTTTGAATTCTAAAATATTGTACAAGTAGGTATATTTATACGACTGGCACACACAGGATCGAAATAAAATTTACATTGCGCTGTAGAATTGGAAAGTGAGTAACAAATTCTGGCTGGGTCGTGTCTCTATATCCATGTTACTTCCGCGCCATTTGCCAACAAGTGGGCTGAGATAGTCCACCTTAGATACGGATCGAGGACCTTGCGCCCTACACTATTCCAATCTATGTATTTGCAATTACTTTACTCGAACCCCTTTACATTTTTGCTTCAACATACGCTTTTAGAAACTTTCTCATCTTATTTTTCGACATGTATTGACGTCATCCCGAGTGTAAGTGTTATTAAAGTTTTGTGAACAGAATATTTAATGTAAATAATTTTAATGCACTCTGCCCAATCTGGAATTTTGATTTGATTTGTTTATTATCAATAATATTATTATATTATTATATAATAATTTTTTGGTAAATTGTGACTCAAATAATTTAATGAATGAAAATGGGGAACTGCAGAACACAATAATTAACTGAAATCACTATTATCTATAATACTGTAGGGATTACCGGCACAACATCCAAGGGCTCTTTAGTCGAAATGGGGGTACCCCAGGGTTCAATTTTAGGTCCATTTTTGTTTTTAGTATATATAAATGATTTGCCATATGTTGTAAATGACCTCACAGATATTGTCTTGTTTGCTGATCATACATCATAAATTTTTAAAGTTAATAGAAAAGACAAAGATCTAACTAAAGTTAATCATAGTATGTCAATTGTCTGTGGGTGGTTTGCTACAAATAATCTATTACTAAATTCAAAGAAAACTAAATGCTTAAGGTTTTCTTTACCAAATGTAGCACAAGTAGATAGCCAAATAATAATAGATGGGAGCCCTATTGATCTTGTAAATAAAACGGTATTTTTGGGTCTTACATTAGACAATAAATTGCAATGGGGACCTCAGGTTGATACTCTAGCTGCTAAATTAAGTTCGGCTGCTTTTGCTGTTAGGAAAATTAAACAATTGACGAATGTTGAGACGGCCAAATTAGTTTATTTTGCATATTTTCATAGCCTCTTGTCCTATGGTATTTTGTTTTGGGGAGCAGCAGCGGATATAGAATCAATATTTATTATACAAAAAAGAGCAATTCGTGCAATTTACAGTATGGGGCCCGTGAATCATTAAGAGATTTATTTAGGGAAATAAATATAATGACATTACCTTCACTATATATTTATGAAAATATAATGTTTATACGTAGAAACATAGGAATGTTTGAGTCAAAATTAGATATTCATAGTATAAATACAAGACAAAGGGAGAAGTTAGTTGTTCCATACTTTAGACTAACTAAAGTTAACAAGTAATTTCTTGGTAATTGTGTTCGATTTTATAATAAGATACCGCTTTCAATAACCAATATGTCTGATCATAAATTTAAAAATTATATTAGGAAAGTTTTGAAAGAAAAAGCGTATTACAAGGTAGTTCATTATATTGAAGATAAAAATGTATGGAAATAGCTTCTCTCTGCACAGTGCACCTCTAAATCTCTTGTTTAAGTTGTAAGTACCTAATTATTGTTATTTTCCATTTTGTAGTCTTGTCATATTTTTTTTTGTTTTGTTTTTTTTAATGTTACCTATAATAAGTATTTTGTAATTGTTAAATATAAAATTATGTAAAATTGAAATTATAAAATAGCCAAAAAGTCAGAATAGATAAAAATTTATATAACAAATAAAAAAGAATGTAACCATGCTGAGTTTCTTGCCGGTTCTTCTCAGTTGAAGGCTGACTTCCGAACCGGTTGTAGCTTCAGTAACTTTAAATTTGACCTTCATAAGTGCCCTCCGAAGGCCTAAACTGAATAAATGGTTTTGAATTTTGAATTTTGAACTGTTTTATTAATGGGATCTGTCTGTACATTTTTTTTTGGATTTATAATATTTTATGACTCATAGATGCCAATTCCTCTATTTATTATGTCTGTCGGTATGTCCTTTTATAACTTAAGAACGATTTAAACGATCTTGATGAAAATTAGTATATAGTCAAAACATGTGATTGTGCGAATTATAGGGTATATATAAGATATCGATGAACAGGATGAAACGATTGGGTACAAGATTGGTGATGTTATTCATCAGGAGTAAACTGAACAGTAAACAATACTATAGCCAGTTGTATTCAACAAAAAATTATATAGATCTAAAACACTTGTTTCCCAGAATTTTGAACGTAGAAAGCTATTTTTGGTGTGTACTTACATAAATGGGCGGTGACCGCCAAAACGGCAATTAGTCGACGATCCATGGCAGACCGCGCGCGGTTCTCTGTTTTCTTTACGGACTTTGTCAGTGCGATGTGTGCTTCTGATACGTTCGCATTTTGTGCGACAACACAATTACTTGTGTTGACACCTGAAACAAGTAAAGTCAGTTTATAAATTGAGCAAAAGTATAACTATTATGTTATTTTTACGTCTTTACGGTATATTTTCACTATCCTTGAACTAAACAGGGCTTTTGGAATGGTAATCAAATAACTACTCGTTTTTAAATTTAACTTAAAATTTTGCGAAATGGAAATGTAAAACTAAAGGCTAAACAAAGTACGCTCTATCCGATGAATAGTAAAATATTGTCAATTTAATGATAGAATAAGCATACCGATACTTCAGCCTCTTTAACACCGGGACCCACCCTCCCCGCTCATTGCAAAAGTGACCCAATCAGAGATGTGCCAAAAGTGATTTTTTGAGTTATGCCCCTATCGTTCTGAGGATGCGTTATGTAGAAACTTTCACCCAGATGGAGAACAAACAAAGATTTTCGTGAACATAAGTGTCTATATCATGAGTGGGAATTAAACCCGGCAACCAAGGCATCCTGTGGTTTAGCACTTAAGGTATAAATGCAACGAGGCAAAGGGCCCCACAAAATAAAATATTGGGCATAAGTTGAGCGCTTAGTGCAGAGTTCGTCCAGGAAAGTACTACCACTACACCCGTTTCCACCATGAAGCAGTAGTACACTTGTATTACTGTGTTTCGGTTAGAAATGTAAGGCGGGCGGTGAAATTACAGATACATGAGACTTAGCAACTTCCCGTCTCAGAGTCATCAAAGTGGTGTTGTAAAAGTCCATAAGCGGCAGTGACCATTTACCATCGAGTGAACCGTCTGCCAGTTGGTTGGCCAACTTAACATAAAAAAAAATATCAAATATATATGTGTAATTTTATTATAAACGTCATCTTATTTAGTTATAATATCTAGATATCATATACACTTATTCCCATAGGGTTAACTAATAACAGAGATGCATTAATCGCATAGTAGAATTTAATTATGTTAATTTGGATACAAATGAATATGAAATCAACCTGTAGGGGCGGAAACGCACCATCGAACAAAATAATCACTCGATATGCAAAACGACGGCGGCGCGTGATCGCGCTTCTCATTTCGGCGGTCAACCAATTCATTGCACAAAACCAATAGAGCTTTTAATATAAACATGTTTGGCCGATTGCTCATTGCCGCCGTAATTATTATGGTATTCCGATGGATTATTAATACGTTGTTATTTTAATTTAATCTGTGAATGTCACACGTACCTTCCGTACGTGGAATTTCCAAACCGCAATTTGGGCCACTTTGAGCTTAATGCCGTTGTCGAACATTTAACTTAAGTTACTGTTACCATTTTTTATTCGAATACAAAATTACTTGAAATGGAAGTGCTTTTCTTTATTGAATCTCACTGGAGTACAGAAATGAAGGCTAAAATTTGCAAAGCTATATAATTTAAGATCTCTTGAATGATTGCGGTTGGCAATTCACGATTGGCATCCTTTGTGGGGTTGTGGCATTTGAGGCACGATTCGAAGGACTAATCGTAAAGCCGCTTACATTAGTCGGGGAATTCAAAGATATACTGAATAGCACTTGGGAGATACGTAACGTTACATTATTGATATTCTTAAATTTGGTAAATATTTTTGAACTAAAAAATACTATGTATACATTTAATGCCGCCGTGAAGCAGTAATGCAATTGTATTACTGTGTTTCGGTTAGAAAGGTAAGGGGGCCGGTGAAATTACAGGCACATGAGACTTAACAACTTCACGTCTCAGGGTCGACAACGCATTGGCGATGCTCCTAGTGTTGCAAATGTTCATAGGCGGCGGTGACCACTTACCATCAGGTGGACCGTCTGCTTGTTTGTCGGCCTAAGTGGCATAAAAAAAAAAAATGTCTTTGTTGGTTTTTGAATGTCTTCTATGCATTTATCAGATTTTCGGGTAGTAGAGCTCTTAGTGCAGAGTTCTTCCGGGGAAGTACTACCACCTTACCCATTTCTGCCGTGAAGCAGTAGTGCACATGTATTACTGTGTTTCGGTTAGAAAGGTGAAATTACAACTTAACAACTTCACGTCTCAGGGCCGACAACGCATTGGCGATGCCCCTAGTGTTACAAATGTCCATAGGTGGCGGTGACCACTTACCACCAGAAAAAAAAATGTTAAAGTGAACCACGATGGATTCTGAAAAAATTATATTGAGTCGGATTGTTACTACTGTAGTAACCTACCTTAGAAAGTAAAGTAATTAATTCGAAGTTTTATTTATTTATATCAATAAAAATATCTGAATATAATATCAGATGATATGATACTTTAATAAAAAATTGAACGGCTGAAATGCCCTTTGGTGAACACATTCAATTGTTCCCTTAAGATAGTACGACGATACAAAGATATGCGAATTTCCATCATTTTGCAATTAAGTGCGTTCCTATAGAAACGACATGTCGACGTAAGCGTTAATATACGTAAACGTAGATGCGCCGAAGCCAAATTCCTGTGTAGATTGGCATCTATTGTGCCTACAGTCCAGTCAGTCTGGCATAGCAGAGCGTATTGAAAGCATTTGAATGCTTAGTGAGTTCCGATTGTAGGCACCAGACGCACAGGGGCATTGCAATGTGTAAGCCGAACGCTTATACCGACTCGAGCTATGTGCAATATGTACGATGGTAAATGACTCAACTGAGCTTCTACTGTCTTTATCATCATTGTTCTAATGGCGGTCTCGAACGATAGCAGTGCCTATTCGAATTTTGTTATGAATAGGGGAGTTCTGTCTATCAAGAAAATAGGGAACTATACTGTACGCAAGATACATTATAAAGCACTAGCTAGTGTACTGAATACGGATAAATGAAATATGATCTAAAATTAATGATTTAAGCACCCATCTGACCTAAAAGGGTACCTAGATTTTTTGACGCTGTGCAATTATGACGTTAAATGTTGTTATTTCATATAAAACTCCATACAAACGATGGTTTTGATATTTAATAAAAAGTAGAATGATTTGACATAATAGTCAAAATCCCTATTGTTCTTATATTGAAAAAAATTATGAAGTTGATAAAAAAACTAAGCTTAAATCAACTAACTACCTGTGAGTCGCTCATTTTAGTTAATTCGTTTTTTTAATATATATGTAGCTGAAGTAACTTTCAAGTAAATCATGAAGGAACTGATCTATAGGTAAAATAAAACATTTAGGTTTATTTATTACTTTCTTTATTTGTCTGAGGAGTAGAGTCGTGAATATTCCAAAGAGGTTGTCAAATAAAACGGGTGACAGTATGACTAAGTTATAAAAATGTTATATAATACATACGCCGTTGGGTGTATGGTAATAAGGCACTATATTCCAAGTCCAGATATTCGTGAAGTGTCGACAGATAGTGAAATAGCCACTGCCCAATTGGTTGTTTCACTTTAGTGCCCATAATTCTGTGTTATTTGCATGTAACGAGATGGAATCCGGTTAGTGTTTCTATCTAATTTCAGATACTGTTTGTTTGCTTAAATCAAGTCATACAGTCTCCTGAGAAACGAGTTACCTACTGCATTATCCTAGTAGAACCAATAAGCACTGAACTACGTACTAACTATTTGTTAACAATGTTGAAAGCTGAAGCCCCTTTTCTTAAGCATTTTTTATTCATAATCCACAAATTATAAGCTGTATTGAAAGTGTGAAGCTTTTTCCGGAAAACATCTAACGTATTTTTTATTATTATGCATATTAATAATATCATCTACCTAATCATACTTATTTTATACTATTTATATTTTTCAGGCTTTGAAATTCGGATCAGCAATATTTTTGGGTGACGAAAAATGAATGATAAACACAATCAATGCTATTCCAAAGCGATTGTTTCCCTGTTACCAAATTTTATATTACTAACCATTAATATATTCGTAATTTTGTAAGCTATATTATTATTATTGAAAGTCCCAGTACAAAAGCAACCATACATCAATCCAGACATAATAGCAGTTCGATGATAAGACAGGACGCTGTTTTGTAGAGCTTCCTTTGTGACGTGCTATTGAGGGGTTACCGCTCCAGTGTGTGTGTGAATGGCCGTCGGTATGCGAGTGTTTGCTCGCGAGATGGGCGCGATGATGGAACGGTGATGTTTGTGGCCGCCTGTCTGGAACTATTCACTCGATTCTACTACCGTAGCTGGTACAGTCTGCATACGGTATTGGTGTTGTTTAAATATTTACTTCTTAGCAGATTCAGGATTTTGCTGAGGGAGAACCGTTTTTGTGTGACTGTACCTATATTAAAGAACAAAAGAACAAATAAAGAATATTTCAAGTCACGTTTCTAATAGATTCTTAAAATATCTAATACTTTATGTCTAAAAAATATGATATTAACACATTACTATATACATTGGATAGAGGAATGCAATGTTTTGGAATAATATGTTTTTTTCAATTCTTCAACAATTCTTGTATATTGATAGAGATAAAGATTAAAAAATTGTGTTTTGGTCATCATTCAGGGGGAAATCGCCCCCCTCCTGCATCTACGCCTGGTTTCAACAACGTAACACGTGATATCTAGGATCAGTTACTTTGGTTTGCAAATTGTAAAGGTTTTTTATACTTAAATTGGACCTTCAAGGAGATTAATTGTCTATAACCGTGCAATGTCCAAATTATTCATCTTCACTCATTCAGGTTCGTATTTCAAGATTGGAATCACGATAATGTCGTCTCAAACGTTATAAAAAGTCATCCAAATTTTTTGCACCATTTAATTTAATCATTCGCTTCTACATTACATTTAAAGGCGACTTTATCTTGTTTTTTATCAATGTAAATTGAGATCTTATTTCTTTGTCATTGTGAGATCGTGTGTCACAGCGTAATGTATGTAATATGTAATAGTAGATTCCGGCAACAATGGTTGGTCACTTGGTCGACTATCTACAAGGTCGTCGAGTCATAGTTACACCGAAATGTTTGCTGGAAAGTAGGTATGTTTTTTTACCGGTCAATATGGCCGTTGATGTCACAAACATTTGCATTACACTTTTTTGCAAACGTGTTCCATTGGTCAACTGATTTTCCCGCGTCTATCACACGTAAGATTATTTTTGTCTCCTGATTCCTTAAATTTATGTAAGTAATTAGCTTCTTTGGTATCACCTGTTGTCCCAGGAAAAATATAAGAAAGAAAGAAAAGAAAGACAAGAAAGAAAAGAAAGAAAAGAAAAAAAAGAAAGAAAAGAAAGAAAAGAAAGAAAAGAAAGAAAAGAAAGAAAAGAAAGAAAAGAAAGAAAAGAAAGAAAAGAAAGAAAAGAAAGAAAAGAAAGAAAAGAAAGAAAAGAAAGAAAAGGAAGAAAAGAAAGAAAAGGAAGAAAAGAAAGAAAAGGAAGAAAAGAAAGAAAAGGAAGAAAAGAAAGAAAATAGTTATTTAAAAAAAACAGCTCTCCATGGAATTACAACAAAATCCGAAAACCAATCGAACAAATTCGCTTTTCCTTTTAAAATAGAAAGCTATTGCTAAAATATCATGCTGTAAGTATGACATACTAATGTAAATATAACATAACTTTACGACCATTATCTCCGAAGAGGAAGACTGAGTAATTAGGCCCATCTTTACCGAATATAGATATTTTAAACTCTTCATGTGACATATGACAATGTCACTGGTTTCTCGGGCACATTACCAATCCTGGGCAGGTAATTCTGAACAAAGAAACGTTAATATTACCATGTCCGACCTGGGAATCGAACCCAGGACATAGCGGTATTTCAGTCGCGATAAAAAAATCGATAAAAATTTTATATGCCGACGGTACCACTGTATCTGACCAAGTAGTACCCGTGGTATATCATCCCTCTATTCAAACAAAATTTAATGAGGCGTGCGCCTATACAGGAGTGTGAGCACACTCACGATTCGCATGGGATTTGTACGGTATCTACACGGTTGTGTATAGTAATTATACCTACGCTCATATTTTTCGTTTACTTGGTATCAATACCAACTTATAAATTTGGCAAGAATATATCCATTCATATATTTTTAAATAATAATCTAGAACTCGTAAACAAAAAATTATTATTGACAGGCCCGTTGGCTTGGTGGTTAGCGACCCTGACTGTCAAGCTCGCGGGTTCGATTCCCACCGAGGAAAAACATTTGTATGCATGAACATGTCTGTTTAATAAAAGTCTGTAATAATAAAATAAATAAATAAAATAGCTTTTATTGCTGAATTAATTTTTACAATGATTTTTCTTACAAATATGTTTACTTTATAACAGTTTCTTTTTTCTTTTTTTTTACATAAATTAGGTATCGGTAAACGGTCGATTCTACGTTGCAGCTTGTCTTTCGACATAGGCCTCCTCTAAAGATTTCCACTCTATTCTATCTTTCGCTATGCGAGTCCATATTGGACTATATTGACCTATGTAAGAATATCATATTTAATAAATGGTATCAAAAGAAAAGAACAATTTGATAGAAGCCATTTGTGTCTCCTTACACAACCCTGCAAAAACTCACAGAAAAGGTTAAGTAAGCGGAAGGTAGTTCACGAACACACATCTTACATTAAACATTACACGCGACTTTCTACGTGCGTTTGAAGTTTGCTAAACAAGCGCTCCCTAATGAGGCTTAATTGAATAACTTAATTCGCAAATGCAACAAGGCTGTTTTTTTATGCAATTATGAACTTTATAACTAAGACGCATTTGTTCTTGGCCTCTGGAGACCTCAGAGCCAGTTCGATGAGGCAATACTGCTACCGTCATGAGTACAATAGAACATATATGAGTGGTTACGCAAAAAGGGACCTCAAGGGATATTAATTGATTTCGAGTTAATAGCGTTTCAAGTTTTGAGTCGAAACAAGTTTCGCCTAGAGCGAGGGGGAGAGGCGCGGCATGTTTTATGTTAGTTAAAACTGTCTCGGATCACAAAAAAAATCATAAGAAAAATCTAAGACACCTAAAAATATTCTCATTAGACCAAAACCAAATGAAAAATCATGAAAAACAAAAAAATCGTTTCCAATCCTTTCAGGTATCTTATTGTGTAACTACTCACATAATATATAGAGTAATTATCTATTTTTTTTTTTACTTTTTTTATCTCGATCTCATTTTTATTAGTCCTGTGGTTAGCTTATGCTACCGAGTAAATAATTCCTATATATTCCTAAGTAACCTATTCCCTTAAGTTTTAATAATACTTAAACTTTTGCTTTACTACATCCTACCTACTTCATTCTAAAATAGACGCGACAACCCTCTGAAAATATAACCGTAAGTAATATCACTTCAAAGACAGCATTATGATTTTAATCTGTACCTACATCAAAGAGAAATAAGTTTCATATTTTTACCGAAGACTATGTATTATGTGAACGTAAATCGGGATCTCCGGGAATGTTTTACGAGTTTCTATTCAATACTGCACGCGTAAGCTTCTTTGTAGATTTCCTGGCGTCTTATAAGGGTTTAATCCTCCCCGAGGAAATGTACCGATGCGCGACAATGCACCATGCTATATCATGGGGAAAGTACCCTTAATCTTATTTCTTTCTATTATCGTACAAAGAAAACCACACATGTAAATAAATCTCCTGGGATATTCTTCACACATGGATCCCAAACTGTGTATAGGAACTGTTTATTAATGTTGTCCAAATAATTCAACTGAGATAAAATATTAGAAAGGAAATCTTTCCATATCCGCTACCTAGTAAAAGGTATGTAAATATTTGGCGATCGCTGCGGGTAAACTCGAGACGAATGTTGTCCGATAATTTATGTTGGCAACCGTGCCTATTGTCGGACAAACAAACGCGCCGCGTCGCGCCGGCTCGCGTCCAGATTTATATTCTAAGTTTCGGCAAACGAGGGCTACCCACAGAAATGCCCTGCCCTACAGAAACCGATAGAGAACTTACTAAGCAAAACTGATACAAATGAGCGTAAATAACAGAAAAGCTCACTTATTCTTTGTTTGTTCGAAAGTTAGGCTATTTACGCAGCGAGAAAGTTTGCTATATTCTGTCTGAATAAGATGCGTTTGTAGCGAACGTTTTGATTCAATAAAACGAAAAGATACGAGTGAATTCGTAGTCCGCGCGGAGTATTATGTTAAGTAAACTAGCTCTCGAGTATACGGCCACAGTTCGGTGCTATTTTGTTTCGCTCAAGTTTTATTGGGGTTAAAATATATGGATGTCGGTAGGAACGTGAAGAATTACTGAAACTATCAGTTTTGCGAGTTAATACGATTGTGAGTAGTAAGGCAACAAAAAGATATTCCAGAATTCACATTATTTTTACATTAATTTATATCTATTTTATTTTAAGTAATATTAAAATAGTATAATAGTAATAGAAAACACATTTTTGGATAGTAATACATATTCAAATTATTTTGATTGCTTACGGACGATATGGAATTATTCTAGGCTGAGAAGTGGCGTCATGTGACATTGCAGTTGAAATGACATTGAACCTCGTCAATACACCAACAACAATGTACCGAACGAGAGCGACCCGTAAAGCTCGAGGCGCGCCGGGCCGTTTTGGCTGCATCCCAGCCACGTTTTGCATTTTATTCAAAACGTTGACGTGAAGGATAAAGTTTTATTATTTTACTACTTTGACGTGACCTGACTGCACCTGAGTGGTCGGACATTTTTCCAGCAATACCAACACTGATACGTTCGTCTTATTCATATTCTCGAAAACGACGTATGAATATTTTTATAGCGTGAGAAAATTGAATCGTTGAATGTTATTGGTATTGGGGCTGTTGCCCATCAGCGCGCATGGTGCGGTGTTGATATTGCTTAATTTGGAGATAAATTGTTGGCCTTACTGGCTCAGAATATAAGCTTTTAGCATCGCCACTCACAGCGTGGTACGACTCGGAGAATTTTAAACAGTAATTATTGAGTGCGTATTTGTGCTATTGTAGCACAGTTGCATGCAAATTAACTGACCGTAGGGCGAAAGTCGAATACCCGATTGTTTTTACATATTGTCAAATTAATAAATATATTCGTATAAAAGCTTTTAACACAATTGTTTGTTATGATTCCGTTAATGAATTTCAATAAGGTTCCCATGAACGAATTTACGTTTAACATTTGCTTAATGTGAAATTGCACAACAAAACCTTTGGAAACTTCCTCAAAACGATTCGAGTTAAAATGCTGCTCCTTGGTAATTTCGTAAGGCAAGCCTACGAGGCATTTTGATCAGCATCGCAGCAATGAGTCATTGGTATATGGCACGAGGCACAGCAACGCGAGGGCGCGCCGACACAGTTTAGTGCCAGATAAGAACAATAGATGCTAACTACTAACGCTAACACGAAGACATCGCCCACATTAGCCATTTTAAATTTAACCAAAATACACTTGATAGATACGACCTCATATAAGGTCAGCAGAGGTCACATTAGTCATAAGAATATAATGTACATAATAGACTGTTTTGATCACTCAGGTCGAGTATTTATTCGTGTCGGGGCAAGGTGATTACGTATACCTATCGATTGTAGGTAACTTTGTATGGAGCTTTGAACATTTGTCTGCATAATATATTATTATGAGATTCGCATTTTATGCCTGAGGTAGGCTTCGGGTTTAAGTATGTTGGACAATTTTTGGGTCATGTTATATTGGGACATTTGGAAAATGGTAACGACCGGTCCTGGAATCGATTATGTCGACAAAAATCGTATTTTTATACAGTCGAGAGCATGAAATTTATTCAAATTATATTTCACCGACGATTATACGTAAGAAATTTATATAAGGTACCTTTTGATATTTAAATGGTTTATGTAATAAATAAAAGGATTTACACCAAAAAATCCGTATACATTTATTTGTACAGGAATTACAGTTTCATTAAATGTAGAGTAAATCTCAAATAATGTAAGTTTCCAAAGGGAAAGCCTTGAGCCTCTAAATATGACAACTAATGATAAGGGTAATCTTATAATTAAATTGAAATATTAGACGGCACGTTTATTATTATATCCAACTCAGGAATCCCGACCTCAGAAACCTTGTGAAATAATTATAAATTGAATAGCTGATGTAAGCAGTGTAGATGTACAATGAAGATTCGACCTTCATGTTCGTATATTGTAGAAACAGAAGCACCTAGCCGGAGAGGCGAGGTCTGCGAGGTATTGTTAGAGAGGGATCGATGCCGTCCGCGGGCAGACCAGACAAAGGACAGGGGAATATTGTTTGTCACAAAATTTATTATGGCGGCAGACAGAGCGGGCCGCGTGCGATGTAAGTAACATATCCAATATATCAGCCGAGCACAGCCGAGCCGAGTCGGGAACAGTGGCTCCCGCGCCCGAACCCGCTTCTCAACGTAAACATATTTTCCTGCTAGTCTAGTCTGTCGGCTTGCTGTCTACCGCCCACAGTGTTTGTAATGTCAAATAAAATAAGAATTGTTTATCTACACAAAATATATGTACGAGAAAATAAATTGTCATCGAAAGGGTTAAGAATTTGTTGGTACCAGAAAGTTCCGACTGTATTGACCTAGATCAGATTGCAATTGTAATAAATCTGAGAATAATTCTGCTATCCTTGGCACTTAAGCAATAAATCATGAATTATTACATTATTTTTTAATACCTTTGTATTCCTAACATTTTTAACCAAACCTAAACCTATCAGAGATTAACGTGTATGAATTACGTGAACTATTACTTTCTTTTCTAAAACAGCTTTGTATTCTTCATCATCATCATCAGCCTATCTCCGTCCACGGCTGGACATAGGCCTCACCTATGGAACATTACTGAGCTGTATTCTTACCATTTTAAATAGAATCATATAGATTCATAGATAAAAATAAAAGTATATATTATCTAACATACAAATATATGCATTAAGAAAACACAATAGAATTTAAATTGCATTGAAAAGCAACTGCAGTTTACTTTAACAGTAAATTTAACTCCAGAACACTCTATTAAATCTCAATACACTCTCATAACTATGAATCACTTGGCTAGTTAGAATGAATGTTATGTACAAGGAGCATTCACCCCTCAGTCGTAGGACCTCGCCCTGTTTTGTGTTCCTTTTATTTTATAAGTCAATTCCAAGCGAACTGTTTTGCAACTTGTTTGACTTGTTTATTTATGTTCTGTTTGCATTAACCGATCCCGCTTTTTAAATTTGCTCTTGGTCTCTCAATATTTCTAGTTATTTGCAGTTTTGTTAGTTGTTTTGTAATGGAAATATTGTATATATTGAAACGGGGATAAACAACTTTGTCCGTATCTGTCTTTTAGTTTTATTGCCTTTTTTTAATTTATATGAGCCGATGAGATCAATTTACTAAATACTGTAGTAACAAACTCAGAAAGGAATATATATGTAAAATATTGTGTATTTTGATGTTATAAATATATTTTAATGTGATTTTATGTTCCGAAGAATTTTATCTATCCTTTTTTTTTCAGAATTTTTTTCCAATATTACAAGTAAAACAAAGTGTATTTTGATGTTATAAATATATTTTGATGTGATTTTATGTTCCGAAGAATTTCATCAATTCTTTTTTTTTTCAGAAAAAAATTCCAAAATAATAGAAAATGATATTCGATAGACATTGAATTGAGAATTGTACATGGGAATCTCTTATCTACGTTTAATAAGATCTTAGAAACTAATTAATTAAAAGCGTCGAAATCTTGGCACCGCCAAACGTTGGCATTCTTATCCACATTAACATTCTTTTTGTGAATTATTCATGTGAATTTAATTGAATAACATTTTAATTTATAACAATGTTATACCAAAGTATGTAGCATCTTGATTATAATTTCTGAGTTCTTTTATATACTAAACTTGCGGCACGCTATGATGACCGTTTTGACGTTTAACAATGACAAAGAAAAATAACCTTTATTCCTTCAGACGTAAGGTACATCTATTGATCCAACAGCTAATTGTATGTTGGAAATCAACCTTATTCCAAAGCAATACAGTTTATTTTCCTATGACAATCTGAAACGACAAAACGGCCATCATAGCGTACCTGTAGGACAAACGCGGATCCACCGTTGTGGGCACGAAGGGCATGCCCACGACCCTAATAGTCTTGTGACGTCACACTTCTACGATCTATTGAAGTCGATAGGTTAATGATATTATATCCAATCCCTTTATTCAGTATTTAAAAATACTTTGTACAAATGTACTATGTCCATCATTAGCGAGTCTATACTCCGTGTTAATACTTAACCAATTTTCAGATGGCTACAACCTTTTTTGTGGGTTGGATCCGCCCCTGCTTTAGTGTATGTCTGTACATTCATATTTTTTGGAAAATTTTGTTATAAATATTCGATTCATGACTCCAAAACGATTTGACCGATATTGATGAAAATTGGTATATAATCAGATCATACGATTGTGCGAATGATAGGCTATATGATATTGATGTATGCGGGTGAAACCGCAGGGGATTGCTAGTATTGTATAAAGCATAAAATCAGATTTGTGTTAACAATGAAGATACAAGTTTCGTAGTAGTTGTAGCTGTAGCATTTCGTAGCACTTTGTCGTAGACGATGCTATTTACATTAAGAAAAATATTGTTAAGGCTGTTACTTATAATAATATACTCCAATACAATTTTATAATGGTGTTAGTAAGTGGTGTATTTTATTCTCCGAGGAAATTTTCTAAATTGTTTTTTAAGGTGTACCTAATTAATAGTTTCTCAACTTTTTGACACGATATTCTCTTTTAAAGGGAATTGTACCCCTTTAAACTTTACTTATTCATGAACTAACATGTAGAGAAAGTATATTTCGACATTTTATAATCGACTTCGTTTAGTCATATTCAATGGCACATCTATTCTCGTGACCTGCATGCCCCTCATCTTGCACGCCAGAAGACCTGTATAATGCTACAGACACAGTACGTCTGGCAGAATTTTGGTCTAAACAAATTTAGCCAAAACGATCGACACGCAAAAAAAGAAATCCTTTTTATGATTCGAGGGAATTTTGAAATTCAGATTGAGGATCGCGTCTGCCATTAATGGATGAATAATACCCTCTTGCACGGGCTCAATAATGGAATCTCAAATGTATTTATGAATTCACATTATTATGTCACCCCAAGTGCTTTATGACAGTCCCTCCCAAATTAAGACGGGCTATAATTTAATTATTCTTTTATAATGATTTCACTTGTACTGTAAATTTAATGGTTTTCGTAAAAGCTGTCGTATAATTATGAAAGTTAATGAAAATACTATACAATTCCTTTTCAATATCTAATAATTTGAAATGAAAAGTGATATTTTTGAGCTTGTCTAGCAATGGCGTTGTGAATGAGAAATTCGATATTTTAATTTAAGATCGTGTTGCATTATACGGAGTGAATATTGAAATTCTTTTTGCTTTGAATAAAGCATAACTTTGTATAACTTATACAATTGTGTATGCATGAGAAATAAATGAGATCTATACCCTCTGTAAAGGTTAAAGAATCAGTTATTTAATAAGTAAATGGTAGAGGCTTGACAATGTTAATATTTTTTAATTCCTCTTTTACCCAACTCTATCTACAATCTAGCCTGACCTCTCAGTAAATCGACCAATAAATCCGTTTATAGTCGGTAGGCAATGAGAACTTGACCTTTCAAGAACAATGAAAATTAATATCAAATCTTTAACGGACCGATCATTGGTGTGTCCTTGACATAGCAGAGATGACAGCGCGCGGCAACGGATCTTTGTATTAGGACCCATGACAGGAGGTTTTGAATGTTACATTTTTAATAAGGCCTGCCAGGTGTACTTTGATGTCGATTCATTATGATGTCAAAAAAATATTATCTTTTTAGTAACAAAAGTAGGTAAAAATAATTTTGTTTATTTTTCTGCGTAGTACTTACCGTGGGCGTGCCTAACATAATGCCTAGAGCGCTGGGAGAGGAAACAGAATTTTCCTGCGGATAATTAAATATTAGGCAATGTTTATTTATAAGTTTTGACAATGAATTGCTTTGAATGAGTTTTGGTACTGTACAGTGTCACCCAGGGCGGTGTCTTCCTCAGAATCATCAATCGCACTTTTGCCTCGGGCTTGATCTCTTTTGATCATAATCTTTTATTTCCCATGTGTACGCCCATGGATCTTTTAAATTCTTGAGTTAGTTCTAAGTATGGTGATAGACCATGTTGTATAATTGTGGTATTTTAAAGTAACTTTGACGGATTATAGAGTCTATGTTTTGAGATGAAAAATACGTATATTTTATACTAGCTGCGCCCGCGGTTTCACCCGCGTTTCGTTTGAAGTTGATCAGACCAAGAAAATACATTGTTTCATACATTTTTGCACCCCTGTTTTGGAGGTGGATTTTCAAAAATCGTATCTTAGTGCTCCCCTACATTATAAAACGAGCCTTTGCTCAAAATTTCAAGTTTCTAACCCTTATGGTTTAGGCCTTGCGTTGATATGTTAGTCAGTCAGTCAGCTTCTCCTTTTATATATACAGATTCTAATTTTCTCAGAGTGACGTCACCACGATGGAATGAGTTTTCAACTCCTCAATCTGTAGTCAGTATATTAGGTGTTTCTACATAGCTTCCCTTTCATACATTTCAGGGCATATTTCGACAAACTAATTCCAGGCAGTGACGTCGCGTCGCTCTAATCCAGGATGTGCACAGTCTGTTGCAAGTGTAATTTCCGTGATGTTTAGCAATGTATCGATACATCGGTATTCAAACTGGAGTTATTAGTGCCAGGGATGTTCGGGTAAAGGATATATGTAGATAGGTGTTTGTCTTTACTGAAATTGAAATAGTTACGTAATGGCAACATGATTAATAAGCATATTCAAAACTAGCTGTGTCCTGAATTCGTAGGGTAAACTTAAATTAAGGTATCTTGTTATTTCGTGACGGAATTTTTTATGAAATAAAGCCTACCTATATGCTCCAAGACACATTCCAGTTTCTTATAAAAACACTACAATTTGGAGATTAGCGTGTTCAAACTGACAAACAAATAGACAACATATACAGAATTGTGCTTATTTTATTCTGTTTCTCTTCCCACATCAACCACATTTAGTTTTTGGCAAATATTTTTAAAGTACAGACACGACAGTTTTATTATAGTATAGAAGAAGATAGATCAAGAAATACCTCTAATTGGAACCAAAACATATGAGTGTTATAACGAGTGTTTTTTTTAAATAAATTGAGCTCTCGTTTAGTGTCAGGTACGCTGGGTTAGAGAATTTTTGTTGTTAATAATGACCATTTAAGAATATAAGCAACATTGCCAATTACATTAGCATACAACTACGGATTGCAGTAACACAGTCGTATTAACCCCACCCTTGTATTATAAACATCGGTTCAAACACAATTACAAATAATACCTATACTACCAGCACGCTATGATGGCTGTTTTGACGTTTCAGATTGCCATAGGAAAAGAAACTGTATTGTTTTGGAATAAGGTTGATTTCCATGATCATACAATTAGCTGTAGGATCAATAGATGCACCTTATGTCTGATGAAATAAAGGTTATTTTTCTTTGTCATTGTTAAACGTCAAAACGGCCATCATAGCGTGCCGCAAGTTTAATGATCACACCTACATTATTTAAGCCTATCATTAAGTATGATAAAAAAAAATAGATTATATCTTATTTTTAATGTTGGTAACATTTGGCAAACATAGAGAACAGCCCTAACGTTTGCAAATAAATATAAAACGAACACGAATATAACGTACACGTTTATATATACATGTCAAATATTGGACGTAGTACACACACACATAGAATATAAAATTCTTTGTTCTATTTTTAATTAACTTTTATCTTGCGGCAAGTTGGCAATATATTTTATTTATACAGAAACTTTAATTAAGTTATGATTTCAAATTAAGAGCTTTCCTTTTAGCCTGGTGACCTTTATGAAAAACATGAAATATTCTGGTCCTACTTATTTCAAAATAAATTTTGGGATGGAATTCATACTCATGTTAATGAAAGTGGCAATCCAAATTTAATCAAAATATTATGTCCTGTATACTTTATAGCTGCGCCCTGTGGCTTCACCCGCGTATTTCCCGAGCATGTAAGACCAGGGAGATAGCCTATGTTACTCGGTAAAGATGTAACTTTTTAATGGTGAAAGAATTTTTAAAATCGGTCGAGTAGTTTTTGAGTTAAATCGTAACGAACAAAGAAACAAAAAATCCTTTCTATTCTCTTTATTATTATATTATTAAGTAACGAACATAACTAAAACGTATACATAAGTATATATATTACGTTAGTGTAAGTAAAGTTACAATGTCTAGTTAGCAAAACTATTTCAACGAACATGAAATTAAGGCTACGCTTTAGGCTATAAATTGTCTATAGAATGCAATAAAGCTAGGTAGTTCGGTGTACGATAATATTGAAGTGATCGAGCGAGCACCGAGGATAGGTCGAAGGTAGGGCCACCACTTTCGAGTTGTTAAATATGGGATAGTCATCAAAATGGCCATTATACATTGCATGTTTAGTTCCTTTGATCTAATTGGACTTATTAGGCAATTACGTGATGAATGCTATGGCCTTTTTTATATGGGCTCCCGCTTTGTACACGTTCCATTGTGAAATTAAATTGATGAATGAAGCTTCTAAGGAGTAGATTTGTATGAAGTTTTGATATGTCTGTGCATTGAAAATTATGCTTAACATGGGACATTATAATAGAATAATATGTTAAAACAACAGAAAATTATCTCCAAAAATCCCGAAAGGACAGTGTCACCGAATGCGGATAAACTGGCTTATTTGAATGAGTGGCATTGGAACCGCAAAATGCCGAGCGGATAACGAGAGCACTTGCCGAGACCGGTCGGGAGGCCGGACGCCCGGACGATCGGACGCCCGGACGGACGGGCGGACGGGACTAGAACCAATAGACCGATACTACACGTGCTCGCCGCAAATGAAAGCTGGACGTGACGTACATACTTATTGCAAATGTATATCGAACTATCGGACGAGAATTGAATTAATCAATTAAAACTTTACATACACCCTGTATCGTCAAGTACAAGAACATTCAGCCTGTAAACTGAATTACGGTAAATTTAATTTAGCTACACAATGAATCTTAGTTAAGCCGAATTTAGTTCACTGTACAATTTTGAATATACATTATTAATATAAAGATGCCCAAGTAAAATATGTAATGATAATAACAAAACCATATCGTAATATCGTTATCATACACGAAATATAAATTATATTATCATAGAATCTAATTTACATTTAATTATAGTTATTCTTTTAAATTATAAAGTAACCAGTTCATTACTCATTCCAAACGGATTTCATATTGCTCGCAATAAAACGATGTAACTGAGTGGGACGATATCTTTTCTTATTTAAAGAAAGTAACAACACGGCTGGCGTTAATAATATAAGCTATGGGCGCTCGTTAAGGAAATTTCGTTTAGATTATAATCAAATGGAAACGTAAACAAACTTTTCGCACCACGTGACAAGCATCGGAACAACTCGGGACGATTCTAATTTCACGGCGTGACGAAGAGGCCTCCTCATTTTCCTGACGGTTGCGGATATTTTCAATTTTCTCGACGGTGGCTCCTTTTTATTAGTTGTTGTTTCGCGTTGAATACTAATAGGGTGAGAATTAACATTCACGCGACATCCCTTTGCTTATCCGACGCGGACGCGATCAGGCGCGGGTGCGGTCGGGAAGTGCGCGGTGGCGGCTGAGTCACGCACTCCTTCCGAAATGTTTACAAACTAATACCATATTTCTGATGTAAAGGTACTAGTCTATTAGGAGTTATTGTTTTTGATAAGATGAAAGGAAGAAAACGAGGACCATCAAACATAATAATTTACTCAAATAACTTGTCGAACATTACTTCTTCAACACTAATTAAATAACATAAAGCAAACCCTTTAGGACAAATTGAATTTGAAGCGACTGGCAAAACCGCTATTATATATCGGAGCCTCGCTATAACATAAACATTATCGGTATAGTAGTTTATTAATCCATCGACAAGCGTTTTAATTAAGCTGGAGGTTATTACAAGCGATGTCACTTGGCTTCCTCGAATATCAACACGTAGGAATAGGGTGCACCGAGTTATGAGCTCGCTACCCAACTTATTAAGATATTCACTTTACTCACTTTATCTTAAAGCAAGCTACAAAATGCATAGAGTAGCGTGTGGTTTAGAGGGGCCACTTTGTAATACATCGTGCATTCGTTTGTGAAGATGTCATACAAAAAGAAAGCATTTACTATTTTAATTATATTTGTTGTATAAAATTTTACAATCTCAATTTGGTTCTGCACATAAAATGTAGGTTTGCCACACAGCTATGTAAAAGAATAAAGACATGTTATTTTATTCAGTCGGCTATAGTTATAGATCGTTTTGTGGTCCCATTTCTAAAAATAGGGTTTATTGGATTCAAACCCACGACATTTGCCTCGGTAGTCGATGTCACTACCACTAATGTTATACATTCGAAGTTTGTGAGGATGATAGATAGATGGATGGATTTGTTATTCTTTCACACAAAAACTACCAAACGAATTTGAATGAAAATAGGCACATAGATAGTTTATAATCTGGATTAACACATAGGTTACTTAATATCCCGGGGAAATATAATATCTCTCGGGAACGAGGGAAAAACAATGACAGACAACTAAAACAATATACACTGTAAATGTATACTTTACGCCCTCGCAGTCTAAACAGCAGCATATCTTTACCTTTAGTGTTCCAAAATAGACAATTTCATGTCCTGCGAATGAATCATAAATATAGTTTGCATATATTTAATGTTGATAATGCACTCGCAATAATAATTCAATGTAAGTGCGGAAATGAGGTGAGTTAGTTACCTTTCGTGCGGTGGCGGCAGACAGTCTATGCGAGGTGGTGGCTTCGCTTGGTCTAGGCAGGCTGGGGTGGTAGTAAAATTGCGAGTTGACTAGAATACTGCTGGCGGCGTAATTAAAGCTGAACTTAATCTCCTGTCACCGGTTCACGAGTTGAAGCCTCGCACGGACGAACTTAATTAGATTTTTGATGAATTGTTCCGACTAATAACATCTATTTATGGCTAGTCTCTGTTCTGAATTAAACTTCCTATGTTTGTGAGTTTTTATAAGGTGGCGTATACATACGATTGATTTAATGAAAAAATCACATTACCTTAATGGAAAGTACCTGTAAGGTACAGTTTGTCAGTTTATTATTTTTGTGTAAATCTTGTGTGTCACGACATAATTATACGACCGAAGATAGATCGGAGATAACATCTGACACCTTTCACATCATTCACAGCACATAAACTAAGCGAAGGTTGTTATTATAGTTGAGCTATCTACAAATTATGATAATAAAATATAAAAGAAGAAAAAATTATGAATAAATTAAAGATACGAAATAATATTGCAAATACATCGTGGTTATATATTACTCATTATTGTACACTTCACATCGCAGTCCTTTTTTTATGGAGGAGCTGTGAGAGAGTTGAGAACCCCATCTACTTTTCGTTATTATAAAGTCAGGTAATTATAGCAAACCTCAGGCAAACACTAATTTGAATCAGATAAAAACCTAGATAGATCATAAAAATCACATCAAAACCAATTGAGAGATAAACAGTGGTCGAACAAGCATATCAAAACAATTATAATATCAAATATTATTAGATCGATATAAACAAGCGCTCGACATCTGGATCCTTATTGAATGTTCAATCGACCATGACTCCGATGGTATTCGAAGCAACGGATAAGTGGTTCGAGTACCTACTTTTGACGTCGCCAGCAAGTAGAAGTCGATCACAATGGCTCGACGGGTCCTAAGCGGCCGGGGAGCGCTTCACAGATAACCTTTGCCCCAATATTTTGATTGAACCGATGTAATACAGCAAGGTCATCGTCATTGTGATGCTATTGTGAATATTGAAGGTTCACTCCACGATCCTATTCAGAAAGTCCAATTATAATAAACCGGGGCGTTTTGAAACCGATCCATCACGCGAACTATAATAAATAGTTGTAAACAAAGGGTTTCAATTATGAACTCTATTGTCAGTCTGACTTGCTAAAATTTGCTTCAATGGTCTGAATTTTAAGCTCTTCATAATATACGAATACATTTAAGACTTACATTACGTATAACGAGTAAATTGATTAATGTAAGACGGAGCTGTAGGATTTATTTATTTTAATATTAGGTGTTCCACTAAGTCTGATAACAAATGTTTCTTTCCGAATTGAAATTCAGCCTGCCCCAGGGAGTCGGAGTAAGACTTATCAGAGCCCGAATTACAATGTCAAGGAAGAAAAATAAATTATTTATGAAACACTAAAATTACATCGTATATTTAAGGTCCGAGAGCCTGCTTGGATATTTTATTTCCAAGTACCTAAAACCAATTTATGAATCGAGTCTTGCTATATTTACATATTTTTTTCTGTATAATTGTTTGCATATATCTCATGACTGCATTTGTGTTTATCAATATACATTGTGAAATCACAGCATGCATCACACTCATCGGTGATTGACGTACAAGCAAAGGTCATCAGTCGCCAAAAAACAATCGTAATGTTTAATTACTTTACCATAATTCGACCCGTCAAGTTCCATGACAGCTGTTAATGTCTGGTTCAACCGTGCGAGAGGTGACCTTCCATTTTAAAACTTGATCAGTGTCATTCCAAAGCGCATGAAGGATAAGCAAATCGAATTTGTAGCAGCGATAACGAAACAAAAACTTCGTCTACCCTTCACGATGAAATAATTTTGTATATTCAATTAATTCATTATACATTACATCAGCTGAGAAGTTACTGGGTTCTTTTATAACTTTATTCAATTAAAATGCTGCTTTTTTAATGATGTATATAATCATAATCGTGATCCATGGGAGGTGGCTGTTTATAAAAGAGTCATTACATATCGTAAGCTCTTCCTTAATTTCCATTAAACTTTTTCGAATAATAAAGCTATTATGGCGGTAACCTTGGTTATTCAGCGCCCAAAAGTCAAGGGTATCAGAGTACACATTTATTGTTTACTAAACTGTGTGCGGGCGTTTAGAATTGGATGTAATAATTTCGTTTCAAGAATGAGTGACGACGTGATCCATCATTTAAAGACTATAATTGGTGTCTTCACTGGGTCATTAACGCTTTGCATGTGGGAGTGATATGTGGGTTTTTAAAAACTATCCTAACGAGGTGGAAATATAAATTTTTATAATGGGAATCTTAAATTTACAAAAATATATAATCTATAATAGTAAATATATAATTTCGGGACATTATTTATACACGGCCATTTGATCCCAAACTTAGCTGAGCTCGTAGTACGGAAACCAGATAACTGGAATACTACTTGTATAGATATATAATAAAATTTTAATGATACATTACAATGCTGGGTAGCTCTAACAAGGTGCTGAAAGCTCTGGCTGGCAGATGGGATAGTGTTCTGCAGAAGCATTGGGTGTTAACTTTGATAAACCCCCATGCCCATCATGTTTTATAGAAATTGATTATTTTGTGTATGTATTTAATTTATTTATTTTATAACTCTTACTTGTCTTGGTAGTTTTAAGAATGGATCCTTTGTTGTCTGAATAAAATAAATTGAATTAATTTTTTTTTAATCAAGTTGACCATCCAAACTATCCACACTATTAATATTATAAATGCGACTACTATACAATATACTTTCTTTAAGGTCGAGGCAAAAGCAATGAGGTGAAATGTACCTATTTAAAATAAGGTAGGTTACATGTAGACGGTTAAAAGGCGACTTGATTCAAGCGCCATTTTGAAAACTTTACAGGAGAGCTATTAGAAAATGTTAAAACCCAAAAACAGATACCGCGTCTAAACTTCTTAACATTCCACATCGAAGCTGTTGAATATTAAAACTAAATGCAAGCTTCAACGAATTTGTGCATGGGCCATCATCATAGTAGTATAATTCATTGAGAAAAATATTACTTTCGTCAAAAATGGCGGTTGAGTCCAGTCGCCTTTTACACGTCGATGTGTCTTATTACCAATATTTACAAAATGATACACATAATATGTTTATTACAAGCCTAATGAATACTTAAAATTTCATAAAAAAAGTACCTTACATATATACGATTCTCTAAGTATCATCACGAAATCACTTAAACGAAAATATTTAGTAAATTCCAAAGTAACTGATATTTTAATCTCTATAGATACAGCCATTTACAATAGCAGTCCATGTTTCAACATGTGGATTTGAAATCAATTTATAATCATGCAAAGATGCGTGACGGAAACAGCCAAGTGGTTCGAGCCCTTCGGTTCCCATGTTCATGGGTATTGAGGATCGTGAACAGCCTCGTCAGGTACAGATATGAAGTGTAATTATATACACGACTTCTGTTAACGGCGCTGAGTAATTAAACGTTATTACTGTTTGAAGTGAATCGATTATTTGAACGTCTATTATGGTTTTAATAAAATGCATTGGTAGAGGACAAAACGTTTGATGGTCTCGGATGTGATATTGCTGTTGTTATTTTTAAAACGTTTCTTACCATGGTATTGTAATTATGTGATTTTTTTATACTTTGTACCTTAATTGTTCTGGGTACTTGTATTTATTTTATACTAGCGACCCATTCGGGGTTTGTCTGTGTGGGATAACATAAATGTATACACATAAACCTTTCGGAAAAGAAATCTTAATTATGGTGAAATCCGCATCTAAATTTATGACGTAGCTTAGAAGATAAAAGCGAACAAACAGTCAGATAAAAATAGTGACCGTGTTTGATATTATTTAGAGATTATTTCATATAAATTGGAATTTCTTCATATTACCTAATACTATGTTACAACGAAGGGGTTGAAGCCCTAAGCTGTGCCAGTTATTGTGAAAAAAATCATTTTTACACGAGATGTTTTGATACTGTCTATTAAAATACAACCATTGTATATTAAGCTTATATCTATAAAACCAATATATATTTGGCTTAGTAACCAATGGCATTTAATAATAGAATAATCACTCTTCTTCTGAAAACAGACCGGTTGGAAAAATCGTTTCTCTAAAGTAAGAAAATACATTTTATTTCAGTAATTGATCATTTCGTGAATAATTAATTAAAATATCTTTAAATTATTATTTAAATAGAAGTGTAAAACAATAAGTATTCCGCCATCTTGGATGTTCCTCCATATTAGATTTAGAATGACGTCACATTATTTTTCGAGTTTCTCTCAACAAGCCTTTTCATTGTAGAAACGTAGAAATGCATTAAACATAACTATTCCGCCATCTTGGATAGTCCGCCATGATTTAGAATGACGTCATCCAAATTAAACGTGTAAATTATAAAAAAGCCAAAAAGTCAGAATAGATAAAATTTATATAAAAAAATATTTAATAAAAATTAAAAAAGAATGTTACCTTGCTGAGTTTCTTGCCGGTTCTTCTCAGTTGAAGGCTGACTTCCGAACCGGTTGTAGCTTCAGTAACTTTAAATTTGACCTTCATAAGTGCCCTCCGAGGGCCTAAACTGAATAAATGGTTTTGAATTTAGATTTTTTTTTGAATTATACAAAATTTCAGCTAAATCGGTTAAAGATATCTGCTTCAAAATTGAGTAGCAAGATTCCACCCGAACAAACATACATTGCAAGTTAAAAATAAAAACTTTTAATAAAATACTGTCAACTACGTATTTTCCTATATTGCAAAAAGAATTACACGCTTCCTTTTTAAATTACAAGCAAATCCACGAGCGGCTTAGTTGTAAAATAAGTAGGTACTGTAAGGAATAAGCTTTCATGGTATTTTCCCAACGTTCCTAGCTAATAGATTTTTTTACCCAAGCTCCGGGAGTGGAAATGAATGGATGGATTTTTTTCGAATTAAAATTTGCATAAAGAAATTTCTATTAAGATGAAGATTAACTTTAAACTGTTCTCACGGGAGGTAGTTAGCTTTGCATTTACGTGCAACTGTGCGTTAGAATGTTAATTAAACTTCATTTATATAGGGCGTTTCATTTATTTAATGAACTTACTTAGTTGCCTACTGGGATATAATAAATACTTTAATATACTATTTATTTCCATGCCTTAAACATGTTATATTATGTAGTTTATAGTTAATCACATTAGATCGATGTTGGGCACCAATTACTATTATGAGTTTTTCTATTGTGTGTGAAATATTAAATTGCATGTTCCTTTATGTTCAAAAGATTCATAAATATGTAATAATAAAAATATAAAAGCCTTAATTAGCCATATTTGAATACAATTTACAAGCTTAATACGATATTTGTGGTTTTCGAATGTCTGTTACTATTTCACATTTTAAATTTTATAAACATCTCATTAATGTATAATAAATAAATAATATTGACAGGCCCGTTGGCTTGGTGTTTAGTGACCCTGACTGCCAAGTCGTAGGTCGCGGGTTCGATTCCCACCCAGGACAAACATTTGAGTGCATAAACATATCTGTTTTTTCTGTCTGGGTGTAAATATCTATCATAAGTATGTATTTAGAAAAATAAAAAAGTACTATATGTAGTATATCAGTTATCTGGTTTCCATAGTACAAGTTCTGCTTAGTTAGGTTCAGATGGCCATGTGAAAAGAATGTCCCGGGATATTTATAAATATTCTATTTATACCATAACCAACAAATATGATCGAAAAGAAATTAAAGAATAACGTAGGTTCCCTCGAAATAATAACGACTGAGTAGGCAGAGATCTCAGTCCTAGGTCCCAGCTTATGTTCTGTAACATTAATGTTATTTTATGTTGACTTATATGAAGCCCGAACACCCGACCACTTGACCGTCTAACCGTGATCGCATCCCTATGTATGCCGGTTCTATTCACATGGAAGCAGGTCATAGTGCGGTGGAACCTCGCATACCTCTCTGAGTGAGGCAGCACTAACGAGGGATGCGCCTAGCGTCTATGTTTGCCTGGTACCTATACAAGCGTGGCTTCATATTTTAAACGAGCTGAACGATGGTAAAGTTCCTTTATTTTTCAAATGCAATATCGTGACACGATATCATTAATTTGGAGGGAATGCAATATTGCTTTCTGTTACATGAACAATAATAACGCTTTGTATGTTTACAAATTTTACTTTGTATATAACGAGTAAGTTAATTATCTGGTTGATTGTAGAAAAATACCTTAACAAACTTTAAATCAACTAATATCATGACGTTATCTAGACACACGGCAGTGTCTCAGCCTAGTTCACCAAGCTAAATATGCACGAGTGTTATTCGAATCATTTCGGACCACTTTCGATCGCCCATATCTTATAGATTTTAATATTTATAGCAACTGAAAAATGTTTCACTCGACACTCGACTAAGGAATTTGTAAAAGTTGATATCCAGTTAGACCTTATTTCTTTTATCAGAGAAGCTGTTATCCAAAAACATATCTTGCAAGTTTTTTGTTCGTCTTGGCTTCTTTTTACATTAATGTTTTTCGTGGGATGAAATTAATCCAGTGTATCTGTTGAATCTCTCACGCAATGGTAGATTATCATCACACGAGCATTGGCTAGTTACATGAGAACTAGGAAGACTTATCGCACTTTGCGGTTAGTTACGCACCTCTTTCATCCAATACTACCATTTCCGGAAAACCAATCGAGTTTACAATTTCCTATCACGAGTTCTTTCTCTGTAAATCAATTTATATATTCATAAAAAGTTGGCTTGGTGGTTAGTGACGCTGACTGCCAAACTGTCGCGGGTTCGATTCCCACCCAGAACAAACATTTGTGTGCATGAACATGTCTGTTTGTTTTGTGTCTGGGTGAAAATCTCTCTATATGTATGTATTACGTATATTATATATGCTTAGTTTGAGACCAGATGGCCGTGTGTAAAGAATGTCCTAGCATATTTATTTATTTATAAAATTATCGGATACAAAAACCAATTACTTTTCCATCGCAATATTAAGGCTTTACAGATATATCGCATAACAAATGCGACAATAATTGACGTGGGAAGGCCGACTCGCTTAGCATCAGAATATGAAAGGATTTTCCAATATTTACTTTAATCGCGATTATACGTTCATGAATAATTTATTTGTAGTCCCTACGACAGTTAACCGAATGCCTCTGTAATTATGTAGGAGTTGTCGAAGTGTAATTACGGAGACTCCGATACAACGCGCGAAGATGCGGCTGAAGCGGCGATATTTGATATTGCTTCGGGAAAACATGCAAATGAAAGGATCTCGGGTTCACTCCACTGAGCCGCAAAGGCGTCGCGTCCACGCCGTTATATTGCGAAGTATAAATCATTATTTTAAGCTCTCACCATTCATGCATTGAGAATATACGTTAGGCAACAGAATGTTCCCAATGCAGGCGTACTTAAGCATCATTGAGATCTCGCCTTTAATACTTGAAACTTGTGAAATACTTATTCTGAAACTTCATCAATATTAATGAATATCCTTTCAAAATAATTAAATTATTTCGCAAGCTAGAAATTAACAAAGTTTAAGGAACAACTTTTCTTTAGTTTCTTACTTGTTAAGGGGATAAACATGACGTTATGGTTGCAAGACCTTTAAACATTGTTTCGCTCTTCTTCTAAAGTAAAACGTTGTTGGTAAAATTTCAAACATGAGGTAGTGTTAGGATGTATGCTAGATCTGGGTTAGGTTATGAAAACGGCTAGTAATCTAGGCGGTTATTCATCGTCACGCGTGTGTCAGCGCGGTCGCATCATTATTCCTAGACATGCATGTTTCAAGTGATGATGGGTAAAACATGCGGCCGGATAGAGCGGAGGCTCTCAAAGATTTTTTCACTTATTACAATATTTATTGAAAAATAGGAGATTAAGATTTATTATTAAAACGAGTATGTTAATGTGAAGAAAGGTATACAGTAAACATTATAAATAATTCATAAGATTGGATAATAATGCAGAGAGTATGACGAAAAGAGAAAACATTGCGGATCAAATTCGGAGTGCCTTTAAAATTTGGTCGTTTGGTATGAGTATAAAAGTTTGAGAACTACTGATATACGGAGTGAGATCGCGCATGCCGGTGCTCGGAGGACCCTTATATCCTCGCAATTTATGCTCACGATAGATGTATTTTAAATCGCTAAGCTTTTTTATGCGCTTGGCTTAACTCTCGTGTTAATTAATTATAACTACTTTATTTTTAAACTATTTAAAATATGTATCTTTGATGTAAATACTAAGTAAGAGATGAACTCTGTTTGCTTGTACGCGCATTGATAGTATAGTTTACTCTTTAATCTATACTAATATTAGAAAGAGAGGTTTTATGATTGCGAAGGGTACGCTACGAAACCAGGCTTACAGTCTTTCAGCATTTGAAACGTTTTCGCATGGAGATAGGATATATTATTGTAAATATATTCTAGTACTAATATATAGAATATATCAGAACCCTCAAAAACACGAGTGAAACCGCGGCTCGGAAAGCTAGTTTGATATATACATGAAATGGAATCGTACTACCAAAAATAGGCTCTAGGCCAGGAGTGGCCAACAAGTCGATCGCGATCGACCGGTCGATCGCGCGACCAATTTTGGTCGATCACTCGCAAGTTCCATGAGGGGACGCATTCAATGCCAAATGTGTCTAGTACTTGATACAGGAATGAACATGTACGCAGCTCATGGTTCGAGTAGGGAGACATTAGCAGCCGTTGCATGTCCCGTGCGCATATTGTTCATTACCTGCGCTTCTCAAAATAGGTCGATCGCGACTCAATTTTAAAATAAAAAGTAGATCTTATGTGCACAAAAGTTGGCCACACCTGCTCTGGGCGATAGGCTTATAAAAGGAGCTGTTTAAAATTGAAAAAGTAGATTCGTTACAGTGACGTAGCTACCAGAGGGCTAGACAGGGCAGTGCCCCACGGCCCCCAAGCTTTGGGGGCCCCTCGGATTCTGACTTACAAACAGTGGCGTAGCTACCAGAGGGCTAGATAGGGCAGTGCCCTGGGGCCCCCTTCGGCTGGGGGACAAACGATTTAAATTTTTTCCCCCGGGCCTTTGGTTACCTAGCTACGCTACTGATTCGACAGCAAAACCATTTCCGTGTTTCCCTCTACAAACTTCATATGAAAGTACAGTTTGGTGTAAATTCAACAGTATTGTACATAGCACGTCGCATTGCACCTGGGTAACACACGTCAAGTGTAATGACGGGAGGCTCGATGTCATTCATACTTGATCCGCATCGATTAGCCACGTTCAATAGAACCTGAGCTATTCTAGTGCACGACTGCGCTTTGTTGCATGCCTCAACCATATGCTTTCGAGAGTCACTTCAACGTATGTACAGTCGCATCCAAATTGACTATTGATTGATTTTATTGAATTTTGATTCCAATTTTGAAATTGTGCTATTTGAAAGATATTATAGGTATAAGATATATTCAATTAAGTCTAATTTTGCAGTATTATTATAAAGACTAGTCATTCACAAACATCATGGTTCTCAAAAATAGCGCAAATGCTAGAAAGCTTATGCATACTCAAGAAGAAAGAGAAAAAAAATGCCACAATTCCTGTAATTTTTAATTTTATAAATGATACAAAATCCACAGCATTTTACAATTTTAAAGTAAGTCATACAGTTCGTACTTACTGCCAATTACGGATTTACATTTTCTGAATTAAACATGTATTTTCAAAGTGGAAAGCCTGTTGTTAGTGAGAGGTGAATATACATCGTTAATTAGGTTTCCTAAAATCCTTTTTACTTAATCCTTTAAGCGCAACTAAATGACATTAGGTCAATTATCAACAACTTATGTCGCCATTTCTGAGCGCGGACAACGTATCTATAGTTTTATATATCATTGTAATTTTGGTTATTGAAGTCTGTTCGCTTCAATATATATTTGAGTGAGTTAAGAGAGAGTGAGTGACATAAGTGAATGTTCTAGGAATGCGTTGCATACGTTCTGGAACTTTCCGATCCTATTCGTCTCTTTCAGCTGACATAATGCGATTGCAACACCCGCATTGGGATTCGTGTCGGCTTTCCTGCTTCATTTGGCGATCATTATTCTGTGGCACGTCGCCATCGCGTCACGTCACCGTGTCACTCAATGTTCACTTGTTCATTCATTCACTCATATTGCTCGTGACTCGTACCGGACTAGTAGTAATTAACTGTATTTACGTTGTGGGTAAACGTGATTTACATCCGGTATACTGCATAGTTTAATTACTAATATGTGAACTCATATTGTTTAGTGTGATTTCTCGCAACTAGATTTTTTAGGAAATCAGTAGGTGGTTTGTTAAAAAATCACTGGTTTACAAAAAGAATTATCAAAATCGGACTATTCTGTAAAAAGTTATGCGTGGTCGTACATAAAAAATCCCTACTAATATTATAAATGTAAATGTAAGTTTGTTACGATTTCACGCGAGAACAACTTAACCGATCATCATGAAACCTTGTATACATATTCTTGGAAGTATTAGAAGTAACATAGGACTTTTTGTGCCGGGAGAATGTTACATCCCTCGGGAACGCGGGTGAAACCGCAGGGGACAGCAAGTAAAATATATATGCATCGACTTGAGAACCTCCTTCATTTTTTCGTCGGTTAAAAAGCCGGCTACAGAAGTATCACAGGATATTTACTATCTCATTTCTCTCATTCTTATTGCATTTGCGATGCTTACAGACAAGAATAATGGCAGTTGATATTTTTTTCTTACTTGGTTAAGTGACTTTGAACTGATATTAATTACTATGTGGTAAATAACTTCCCTTTGAAGTGAAGCTGCTAAAATACGCAGATAGATTTTCAATTCGAGGAAGGTAGCGATCTAGGCGGGTTCAAATCACGGTTGTATGGTTTCCTTACATTGTACTTACTAAGAGCTCCTTAGACGATTCGATATGATCAAGTCAGATCATGTCTCTGTTATTTAAGCTGTTCCTGATTCATAATATGGTTTGATGAACTGTTATTAGCGAGAGCGATTGGTCGATCGGCTTTGTCCCTTCAATTTATCTTTTAAGTTCTACATGTATCCAGCGCATTAAATAACCAGGGACATCCTTTACAAACCATTTGATTTTAAACTTGTACGATGGAAACCATATAAATGACATTATAACATATAGTACTTTTTCCTACATCTATATATACAAAAATGTTATATTGGTTTGTGTACGCTTCAAAAACTCAAAAAGTTCTGCACCGACCGAGCTGAAATTTTAGCATGATATATAATCCGCATCAAGGATTGTTTTTATCTATTTTTTGCATCACTCACATATCAGCGACCGTCTTTGTTTTGTTTCTCATTTCTCAACCATTCAATCACAATGTGCCACAGCGAAGCGTGGCAGGGTACAGCTAGAACTTAATACTTTCTTATATCGATATAACTCTAGGTCTATAGCCATCAAGCCAACTGGCCATTCATATTATTATCTTCATATTATTATTAACTTTATTGTTTGATTTATCATTGAAGTAAGTAGTTCCAATAATTCATTATTAATCAGTACACAACGCACGATTCGGAATAATAACGCTTTATGCACGTTACTCTGAATGATGCGAGCCATATGCCAACGGAACAACAGCGACACACAAATTCCTATTTTCCTAGTTAACAAATGTTTGCATAATCTAAATCTAGTTCGTTGGTATTTTGAACCCTATACATACGTCCTTAAAATCCAAATTTAAAATACATAAGATACTAATGCTAAATCTGTTTTAATTTCGGGACGAATCTGCTTTTCGCATTCGATTTGTAGTTGCGTGATACAACGATGAGTTGGAAGTGTTTTCGAATTGAGTTTTGATTGTGTTTCCTACTGTAGGCGTATCGAAATGTAGGTCGTAGTTATACATTCGCTACACGCCACTAGCGGCCCTTTATACTCGTCGTCACGTCACAAATCATCCACTTACCCCTTTATGCGGATTAGAATTTATACTATATGTGGATAGAACTATCGAAGGTTTACCTTGAGAATTATTCGTAAAATATCCTTCTGTATTTTTATGCACCCATGAATCTTTGAGTCAGGTTAAGCCGCTCTCTTTACGGACAATTTCTTTTAAATCGACGTTTTAGGCTTTCATCATAAGATAGCGATCCTGATGTCTCTAGGACACTGAGAAATCGATTATTATAAGCAGTTATTACCACATTATTGGAAATGATACCTTATCTACTGAGTACAATCTATTATGGGATTTAGTACAGACGAGTTGAAAGTAAAGTGGGGTTAAATTGTTTAATAAAGCAGTACCATTTTGTGTACCAAATATTGGTTTGGTCAATACAGGTAATCCTTCTGATTACCTCACACAGATTACATCGGTAGCTAGAGTTAATTAACACCTTCCCGTGCTGGTAATATGGTGCATTTATGGAAATGAGCTTATAATCTAAACGCAAACATCGCCATGATTCGCTTGGTTTTCGAAATAGGTCACAATCATTGAGGTATGTTACTTTGCGTTATTTCGAGATACCTGTAGGACTATTTACGTCGATAATTTGAAGTATGAGTAACCTACAGTTACTGTATGCCATTTTGTGTTTTAATTACAGTATGTGAACAGTCATTTTTGATTGTATCCATTTATGAAGACTTGGATTCGATTATTGATGGAAATACGATCATAATTATTATTATTGAAAATTTGAGGAAAACATATGTATAACAAATTAAATGTAAAAATTACTGTATCCAACTTTCTTTATTGATAACTCTAATGATTGTAAGTAGCTCAATAGCTTATCACTCACCCAGACACATCAGACACACAGACAAAATGAAAAAAATAATGGAATTGGCATCAGTGAGTCATGAAATGAATATACAAATTTTTGCTCTATACTAATATATTTCTATTCGCTGTCCCCCGCGGTAGCACCCGCGTTTATCGATATCATATTCAGATATCGATATACAGATAGCGGATTATTGTACAATCTAAGAAATTTCTGCGTCGAATGGTAGCAGTCCCATCCCGTTATGTACAGTAGTTTTGTGGTGATGGTGCGTCAAAGGAACCCTATTTTAGTTAGTAGTAGAGATAACGTTAACAATAAAATAATACGTTTAAATTAATGAAATGAAATGAAATGAAATGAAAATGAATGAAAATGAAATTGTGTTTGATTATTATGTTTAGTAAACCACTATGTGATTGCTCAATCGTCAACCATTATTACCCTCGTGTGAATGGTCTCATTCTCACTAAACGTCATGAGAAAAAAACGTGACGCTAAAAAAATATGCGCTTCCGTGGTAAACAACGATAATATTTCTGAGGTTTTTTTATTAATACTTTACTGATTTTATAATGTACTGTAGGTAACTTCCCTTTCCTCTGATTTGCTTTACCAAGATATACCAATAATAACCATTCTCATTTTCCGTTATGTCTTGAAAACCCGAGAATGTCTGTAATTTATTTCAAGTAAATCATTTAAAGACAAAAAGAAAATAATTTATAAGTATGTATTTATTATTAGTAGGATAATAGTCGAATGTTAACATAGATCCTTATCCTAACTAAAATTATCAATACGAAGGTATGTTTATTTTATTGTTATGCTTTCCCGGCTACACGACTGAATCCACCTTACTGAAATTTGGCACACACATAGCCTTTGATATGAAGAAGGACATAGACTTTTATACTGTCAACGAGGCCGAATCCGCGGTGACAGCTAATATTACTTTAACCTCATAAATTTTTGTCAATGAATAACAAATTTCCTATAAAATCTTTGTTGTTTATTCACGTATAACAGCTTTAGTTTTCATTATTGATCGCGGTAGGCGCCATAACAATGTTTATTCATCAAAATGATGATTGTAAATTATACATGTCTTACTCACAAACAAATAATACCCATTAATTCCGTAAGACGGCTAATTAACATTTTGGCAATATGTAATCCAAATTGAGTCACGTATTTAAACTGCGATATAAACAGTTGGCAAGCTTAGTGGGTATTAGGATCTAATCTATAGAGGTTTTCCACAATTATCGGGTTGGGATCGAGGCGTGGCTAAATTTATAACCGCATAAACTTTCAACGAAAATGGCTAAAGCTTGCGTTATACTAAACTACACGGCTTTACTGCATTGTAAATCTAAGCGGTGAACGTTAAAAAAGTTACTTAGATGATATCGCGGCTCTATGGTGCCATGCTACTCTGTGGTTGTGCTATGTTGGTTTCCTAACAAAATCGCATTCTTAAATTGTATTGTAATCTATATATTAATAAGTGAAGTGAAAATTTAAGACCCCTTTTTAAATATTTTGAGCATATCGAGAGTGAGATTTGGCATTGTTAAAGTTTATATGGAGAAGGAGTGCAGAAAGGTTACATTTATAAATATTAATTGAAACAAACACATTAAGTTTATTAAAAAAACATTACACACACTGCCATGCGTTTGACACACACACATAGTTTACAATATACATAGTTTACGCTCGTAGCGCCAATGTCAAATTGTTAAATATGCTTGGATGGCAGTTTTGGTATCGATAATGTGATATAAAAATGAACCCTATTGTATTATGATAAGGTTTACATGCATCATCATTCAATTAACTTTCGTTCGAATTTCAAAAGCAATAAAGTTTTTTTTTTCTATAACATTCGTAAACGTCACAACAGCCATTACAGTGCCAGTTATTTAGGTAAGGCAGGTCAAAAAAGGTTTTCATTCATAATCATACTATTATAAATTTTGGGTGGATGGATGGATGTTTGTTAGTCAATAACGCCAGAACTGCTGAACGGATGAAATTTGGCACAGAGATATATTACTGTCTGGAATAGCACAAAGGCCCGGGAGCATAGGTGCATCCGCAGGGGACAGCTGGTTTCATAAATGACAGTCACTTTTTTATAGTTTATCGTAATGTGATAGAGGTTAAATCAATTTCAAATTAAGAACGCTCTGCTAATTGTTTTTAACTGATCTATTCAAATGAATTTAATATGGTTATTTTATGTAATACTTGTAGATTTATTCATTAAAAATTTGTTGTCAGTTTCCATGGAATAAATATTTACAAACAAAAAAGTGAAGGATTTTAGATAATAAGTCTTTTAATAATAACCAATGGTTTTATTAATGACAATGCTATCTATATAACTCAAGGAGGGTTTAATTAAACTTCGTTAATTAATTGCTAAGTTTGATCCTGCAATTGGATGCAGGGGCAAATAGGTCGAGCTGAAACCCTCGAACCTTTCGACCTTCATCAAAGATCATTAATTTTAGTAGGCATGGAACTTACGACCACAAAAGGAGATCGGTGCTAATTTTAGATAGCTACCTGATAGTTTTGTTTGGTTTTGAATTGACAAGATTAACATTTGTACATTAGTTAATCAAATTAAAGTGAGGTTATATCACTTCTAAATGTGTATAAGTTACCTATATATTTTATTAATGACTTTATAAATAATAAATATCCTGGGACATCATTTACACACGGTCATCTGATCCCAAACTAAGCAGGACTTGTTCTATGGAAACCAGATAACTGTTATACTATATATACCTTTTTTTCTTTCTAAATACATACTCAAATAAACATTTACATCCAGACACAGAACAAACAGACCTGTTCATGCACACAAATTTGTGTGTTGGGTGGGAATCGAAACCACGACCTATGGCAGACAGGGTGAGCTACTTTGTTTTCTAAATACATATATTTATACAGATATTTACACCCAGAAATGACTTTGTTTTTGTATAAACATGGTAAATCCATAATTGTGTTACACCTCGGTGCAATAAAATACATTTTTACGCAATTAAAACTACGATAAATAAATTGCGGCGTAGCGCAGCGCTGCGTAGAGGCAGCGCACTCGCACACGGAACATTGTGGGAATAAAACTCAATTAGCGATTATGGTGTTTCGCAGTATTCCATTTTAATACACTCGAGTGTTTTTGTGTACAAATCGAGTTGCAGATACAAATTCAAAATGCTTTAGTGGAAACGTTAACTGGATTACTTTATAGCGTTGTTGTGCACGAGTCGTTAATTTGGGGCACAGTTCACAGCCGTGCCTAACGTCATAATTGTGTGTTTTAGGCAACGGTGCCGTGTATTTGCGTAAAGTTTGATACCGGCGGCGGTGGCGGCGGCGGCGGCTGCGGCGGCGGCGCTGAGTGTGCGCAATTTAACGTGATTTTATTTAGGCATATATCGATTACGATTTACCTATGTGCACATATATTTATTTAACTTGTTTTTTTCTTGTTTATAGGGCTGCCATAGAATTGAGTACAATAAATCGACAAGTTAAGTGCAAATATGTATATAGGTACTTTTGATGAAAAAAGGGCCACCTACTGATTTTTAATATTTATACCAAGATATTCTAAGATGTTCTTACGTTTTATATTTAAATCTACTTAAGAAATGACTTATTTTCTTTACCATTATATTATTATAAAGACAAAGGATTTGAATTTTCGGTTGTAATCAATAAACTCAAAAATTACTGGACCGATAGATATTAATAATTCTTTCACATTTAGAAACCTACTTTATCCATAAGTAATATAGGCTATTTTATAATCCCGGAATCCATCTTCTGCGTGTGAATCCGCGAGGTAGTAGCTAGTCTATAATGAATAAGATCGTGTTCGAAGTATTACTTTACCTACAATTATTGTTTTAAATATCACCAAATATTGCTTCATAAGTCAGTCGTGCACACAGTAACGCGCAACCATCCTTTAATATCGATATATGTACAAAATGAACAGAAAGTTTATCCATGTGCAAGGAAGTCAAAAATAACAAAGCAATCAATTAATTGTTAACATTTAATCGGATCGGGGTTCGGGACCTCTCATTTATAACCCTGGCTACATTGGGCACAACCCTAGGAAATCGTTTCATCTGTGAATGTGTACGTTACGCCGGCGTTGAGAGAGCTCACCAGTTTTAATCGGATTATAGGATTCTTTTCGGAAAGCGATCGTGATCAGCTTAAACCGTCAATAATCAAGTGTAAAACGAAAGTAGTAATTAGTGCCGAATCAGCAAGGCATAAAGGGCAGGCTTGAATTACGTGTCACATGTTTTACACAAAAAGTGTAATTATAGGCGTTTCACATAAACTTTTTGTCGAAAAATCGCTTCGCCCAGTCGAATGTTATGAGGTAACAAACATAAAAAAAAATACAGACGAATTGAGAATCTCCTCCTTTTTTGAAGTCGGTTAAAAAGAAATGTCTGAGTCACTTCTTAATTAAGTACAGTATCCCATTGTACATAGATTCTTGTTTGGTGTACAATAAAGAGTTCTCTATCTATCTATCTACAGAATAAAAGTAAATTTGTGAGTATTTTACTAGTGTTGTAAAAACTGCGTTTATGCAAAGTGTCCTTGCTAATATAGTTTCATCCTTCGACACAGGGTTATTGCATTCACGACAACTTATCTAATGTGCAATAGCAACAAGTTATGAAATAAAGAATATCCTGGGACATTCTTGACACACGGCCATCTGATTCCATACTAAGCAGAGCTTGTTCTAAGAACCATATAACTGACATACATATACCTACAACTTTTTTTTTCTTAATCCATACTTTAAGATATTTATACCCAAAGTCAATACAAAATAACAATGTAATTGCCATGTGAATACGTAACCGGAGCCCGTATCAGGGCGGGCGAAGCCAAAGAAATTACTTTGAACGTTAACACCGACTTGATTGCTTTCAGAGCGTAGTTTCCGGGATTCGCTTCAAAAGGACCTGTAGTGCCGGTTGAAAACATTTTCACTAGATGCAGGCGACTAAACGTGACTCAACGTACACCAGCTAAATTATTCAGATTTTCTCTAGTGAATTACGAGTAGTTGCCCAGTTTCGTAGTTATCTGTCTTATTTTAGCAATTTAACAACTGCTTGTTTAACTGAAAAAAATACGGGCCTTTCGTCGCAGTGATACTGCATATTTCCATTCGTAAACAAGAAAATAATGGATTCAATACTTCGTTAAATGTAATTGTAAACAATTATTCAGCGCTCTCGTATCTATTTTATTAATGTAAGCAAACAATGATCCAATTAAAATTCATCAAAGCTCATTTACGCGTTAATTACTTACGGATTACGGAATATTTATTGAGTAATCACAACGCACCGGCTACGCGGCTAGGCGGCTAGCCGGCTAGGTGGCTAGGGAGCTAGGCGGCTATGTGTAGGTAGCGGCACATTGTTACCGCACCCGGCGCGGGGGATTAACACAATTTACGCGAAAACAACGTTCATAGCATTCAGATGTGAAATTGAAAACTGGCAGACTCCGCGCAATTCGCAGCGAGATTAACTTAACTAAATTATACAATCAAGTACGCATTCATGGTGCGCCGCCATCGCGCCAGCTCGCGCAAAAAATATTACTCGTGTGTTCCTGCCGGAAGCGCTGCTTCGGGATAAATGCACCGCTCGCTACCCTTCCCGACTTCGATATATCATATGGGAAAATGCATTTTTATCCTCGCTCTGTGAACCTTTACCGCACCCAGTGGACACGTTTTGCTATAAAATAAACACTAAAACAACGCTACTTTACAGATTCCGCTCATAGAGTATCATATGCAGCCGCATTATACGGCACAATTTCTAAACAAATTGTTTTATCGTTACTTCTAAAGTGGATCCGCTCCGTCGAGCACGTAATTCTTCTCAGTCCGCATACAAACAGCCCCTAAGGAGGCGACAATCCTCACCGCAAACAATAAAAATAAATTTGATACTTCGAAACCGCGGTCCGCGAGGAATATGCAATGCGTACGTACCAACGCTAGGAATATTTCGCAAAGCGTACTCGAGTGAACTTGTCATCGTTGGAGAGTGGCTCACTCGATCGTCGATAGTTCCGTTTCACGGACAAATAGAGTCATTGACGAGATGGGTACCTACTCTGCGAAGATGAAAATGGGGATGGTGGGGAAATACACAACGCGTGTTGAAATGTCGAATAGTAAATTGCGTTGTCGCGACTCAGGCGTCAACATGAAATTGGATTGCGCACTATCTAATAATTCCGATCGTGATTTCCAATGATGATCGTGATCGATGACTTCTCACGGACGCGGGTGGGTGTTAATGACAATTATTCTTTATTATTTTTGCGCTTTGATAGCAGGGATCTGTTCAGACACGTTCGACGAAAATTGATTTATTTCTGATTTAAATTGAATTTGAAATAAGTGTACTATATTTTGTATCATGGTATGATACTATAGGGGAAATGCTGATATAAATAAATAAATAAATATAAATATTCTGGGACATTCTTTTACACACGGCCATCTGGTCCCAAACTAAGCAGAGTAGTAGAATAGTAGTAGTAGAGCTCTTAGTGCAGAGTTCGTCCGGGGAAGTACTACCACCTTACCCATTTCCGCCGTGAAGCAGTAGTGCAACTGTATTACTGTGTTTCGGTTAGAAAGGTAAAGGGGCCGGTGAAATTACAGGCACATGAGACTTAACAACTTCACGTCTCAGGGTCGACAACGCATTGGCGATGCTCCTAGTGTTGAAAATGTTCATAGGTGGCGGTGACCACTTACCATCAGGTGGACCGTCTGCTTGTTTGTCGGCCCAAGTGGCATAAAAAAAAAAAAAAAGCTTGTACTATGGAAACCAGATAACTGATATACATATACTACTTTCTTTTTCTAAATACATACTTATATAGATATTTACACCCAGACACAGAACAAACAGACATATTAATGCACACAAATGTTTGTCCTAGGTGGGAATCGAACCCCCGACCTTAGGTTTGGCAGTCAGAGTATTAACCACCAAGCCAACTGCCCTGTCAATATTCCGGCTTCCCTATTTAGAAATTCTGAGGACAATTATCAAAAAAAAACACTTAAATTCCTAAATCTCCTTTCTTCTCCTCCTTGAAAATCTATAAGATCACATAAACAAACAGTAATTGATGGATAGTTAGGTGTACCGGTAAGATATTCGTACTGGTACGTCAGAGGTCGTGGGTTCGATTCCCACATAGTAAAATCTATAAACATATGTCTAGATTCTGTGTCAGCCTAATAATATTATATCTAGATCTGAAAAAGATTTATATGTAGTGTATCAGTTATCTGGTATACAGTAGAGCTGAAAAGGTGCAAATATGAAACTATTTGCTAAACTTAATAAGTCTTTCGTATGATAAAATTAATAATAACTATCATTAGTATTTAATGTACCTAATAATACAGCAAATATAGCGTCAGTTACTATCATTAAGTATAATGATTAAATAACAGCAATATTTTAGGTACCTATCATTAAATTTAATAGATGTTAAAAGTATTCCTTGTCAACACGTGTTTTCAATATTATTATAATTTTTTTTATGTTATGGTAGGCAAACGAGCAGACGTATCGCCTGATGGTAAGCGATTACCGCCGCCCATGGACACCCGCAACACCAGAGGAGCCACAAATGCGTTGCCGGCCTTTTAACTAATTGTCCGGACAGACGTTGTCCTGTCGAAATAAGTCCATACAAAAATGCAGGAATTCGCACGCAGCGCTACCTACCCGATCCAATTATGAATCTAAATCATTTTCGACTCCACTGGAACACACACAAAAAATGACATCTAAATCTATCCAGCCGTTTAGGAGGAGTTCAATGACATCCACACGTACAGTAGAATTATATATACAACGTGTTACAAAATACCCCGTAAAAATATAATTAATTACCATAGCCAAAAACCTTAGTAAGCTGTCATGTAAGGAAACCAGATTATTTAAAAGAAAGGCTTACGTACCTATTTTACCTAATAATTGTCTACTTTCATAGTTTTTCTAGTTTTTATTCATAAAAAATCTGATTTTTTATTTTTGAGGGTATGTTATACAGCGTTACTACTTCTTAAATATTGTGAATGGACTAGTTATAAGGCCCCATTTAACCTCCTTTCGGCTTTACGGGTACTTTTGTAACATTCTGTATAAAGATATCAATAACAGAGAATATTTAATAAGTTCATTACGTTACATTATACAATGATGGTATGCTAATTAATATTTTAATTCATACCGCGGGCGTCGCAGAGTATAAATATTTATAAGTGTATGCTTAAAGCGTCCTAAATGCACTACACCCCCGGCCCAGAACAAATTAGCATGTGTATATTAGCGAGAACAATGACATACTATAATATTACGTTTGTAACTGATATGATAGGTAACTCAACAAATTACAATGACAAATTGAGTCATTCAAACAGCTGTCATAAGTGTAACGACTCGATAAATCTCTTTAAATGTTGTTATGATTAACTGATAAATTATAAATGAATTATTATGAAATTACAATGGGTGTGATGAAGTTTGTATTCGCTATGTTAATGGCAGTATTGTTAGTTCCGTAATGGTATGCTATTTTATTGTTTGAGTGCGTCATACTTGCGAATATGCACAGGGATGTACCCTCAGATTCACCTTTACATGTTCTTTTTGTTTAGTTAACATAAAAATCACCTAAATGACCATAAGTGAAGTCGAAATAAAATTATAAGTGCGAAGGTGCAATTACTAAACGGATTTGGATGAAACTTGGCGCAAAGATAGAACATACCCTTGAATATATGATAATTTTTATCCCGGGAAAATGTAACATTCCTCGGGAACGCGGGGAATCCGAGAGAAACAGTCAATTAAAAATATAACATATGATAAAGAAACAAAGTTCAAAAGGGAAAATATTGCGAAAAACTAGTAAAATTGTTAGATTATTCCTAATTCTATATCATCGAGGTGTAAATTGTTGGCTAACAAGTAATAATTAGGCTCTCACAGTACGTGGGAAGATCCCACGGCTAAGTATTGTCGGCGTTCGGTCCGATTGAGTGCACTTCTTGGCGATAACGCACTCTGCTCGAGCATTCGCTGAGCATAGACAATGAGCTGGGCTGTCGCATTGTTGCGTTTACTTTGAAGTGTATATTTAAACACACTTTGATTAATTGCTTCAAGACGAGCAATGTATTCTTAAATAGTCCAAGGGTCCGTTAGTTGAGTGTGCTAATTACATTGCCACATTAGTTAAGCAAACGCCCGCCCTGTGCTGTGGTAAAAAATAGAAATCACTATTCTCAAGGCAAATTCGCTTTCATGTTACAGTTCTGTGAGCACAGATTTGTGTTCTGATTAGTGTTTCAATTAAATACGATTATCTACTTAGTTTCCTGTGATTTTTTGAAATCAGGATTAGTAGTCATGGTTACAAGCAAAACAATTGTCATACTTAATTTGTTTGTAGACCTTTTTTGTTCAAAATTAAGTTAATTGGGTGCATTGTGAATTAGTGACTCTAATTTTGTCGGTTTGTGAGTCAAAGCGTGACGGTCAAGTATTAAAAGCAATCTATAGTTTCTAGAAATCACGTACACCTATTAAGGTTTGATTAACAACTGCTATACATTTTTAATCGACATAAAAAAGGCGGAAGTTCTCAATACGACTGTACTTTACTTAAATTATATCAGATTATTCAGTTTTGAACTGTAAGTACTGTTTCTGGTAAAATCAATATTATATTAATTTAATGTATTTTAAAATATATGCGGTGTTTAAAATTAGCGTCTTTGTCAACAGGTTATTTGGATGGTTAATGAACAATTTGAAATTATTTTAACAAGTCACGTAACTGCGCTTTTGCTCTGTGTCTGGCATTGAGCTTTTAATTGTCACGTCGAATACTAACTAAAACCGACAGGGGGACATTTCATAATATCAATATGGAATATCAAATCAAAAAATATGATATATTATGTTGTTTTAATAGGTTTTCTTAATTGATGGGTAAATTAAATTTAAAATTCAATGTCGAATATTCAGTTTATGTCCTAGGAGGTCAAATGAAGGTCAGAGCTACTGAAGTTAATTGTGATTTTTTTATAATCTGAAAATTAATATAAAAGACTAGCTACCGTACCGTGGCTTCACCCGCGTTCCCGAAAAAACTCATCCCTCTGTCCTAGGATTTACATAGCGTAGTTAATACTAGATAAATTAGCTTTTTAATAGTGAAATAACTATTAAATCGGTCCAGTAGTAGTGTATTTTTTAATTACAAACAATAATACAAATCATTCCCTTTTGCCTTTTCCTTTGTACCTAATATAAGTGTAGGTGTATTTTAAAACAAAGTGGACAATAACGAAAATAATCAAATGCATTGAATTCACATTTAATGCAATATATGCTTAAGAAATATCAAATACCAATACGTCAATAGAGCTACTGCTTGCTATAATATCCTTTTGTAGGATGATATGTTTACGTTGGTTACGAGCCAAGGGTACAATACTGTGTGTTGAACATAAATCATTGTTGACATGGTGCCTATTTTCACAACCGTCCTCGGCCCTAGTCGGCAGTGCCTCGGCAAATGTTGTACGCCTCCGTATGCATCACTATGCAGACAATGGAACTATTGCAAAATTACGTTATTTGAACACAATTCGTGCTTTGGATTGCTTACTTGTATCCAAAGGGTTATTGAATTAGTCTTCTAATTAAATTGTGTCAATTTATTTCGACAAATGAATGAACGATAATAAGTTATCGTCTTATGATAGCTATTTTTATTATCTATGCACTATGTGTCTGTCGATTAAATGTATACTTAGATCTTTTTGGTAACTTATGTTGTTATAATAATAAGGATGAAAAATTACACTGGTCCACAGTGATTTTGTTGCCCTAGATATGAAAATGATTTTGGGTCTATTTATGCACACAATTCATGAAACTATCAATGATTTTGTAAGATTTGCTCAGTTTTTTTTAAAATCTGTATTTTCATTTTCTTTTTTTTAGAGCTGTGTTTATGAATGAAAAATGGACATGGGCGCCGGCATGATTCTTTTCAGGGAGGTGCAATTGCATCCAAATATTATACAGCTGCTATTTAAACTAAACTACCTGATATGATTTTATTTTATACTAGCATGTTTATGAAATGAATATAAAATTTGGGACGCACGCCTTTTTAATATGAAATTAGTCGGTCAACGATGGGATACGCGATGTCTAGAGATCTTCAAATCAAGTATACACTTTTCTTGTGATGATGTCACCAAGTAGGGTGTTTGAAAGTCTTTATTAGTTTCCCATGTTTTTCATAAATTTTCTACCTTAATTATCTATAAAATATAAACGAATACAAAAGCATATCACAAAGTTAAATCAATAGTTAATAGACTTATTAAACAGGAAAACAAATTTACATTGATTAACTAACAAAAGATGCTTAAAGCTTATTAATCTTTAAATTAATTAGACAATTGAATACCTAAAGACCCATTGGCGTTTCTTTGTAATAGAAGTCCTTCATTGCAATTAAAACAAAGAACGCATTCTACTGTTAAATCCAAACGGTTATTGTGTAACCGAGTTGAAAAAGAATCTAACATCGTATAAGCAAGGCTGCGTTATAATTAGCAATATTACTAGTATCTTAAAATAATCACAAGTGAAGTATGTACTTTGCGAACACTTTTCATGTGTTAAGATCATTTGATAATGGTGCTTAAGAATGAATACATAAAATTAAATGTTGCATGTATATACGCAATTTAAGTTTACAAGTGTAATTTAACTCAAGGGTCATTCTAGATTTCATTGCGCTGTGGCAATTTTAGTTACTATATTTTTAAATTGCCACCGATAAATTCACGTTATCAGTTAAATTAAACAATAACTAGTAGGATTTATGGTTATCTTTTTTTTTAATTTTGTAGAAATAAATTATACCGATTATGAAAGCGGATAATTTAATTGTTTAAAATTTGAAAAAAAAATGAATAGCATTTTATCTTGCTGAGATTGACTGTTCTCAGTTGAAGGCTGAGACTTCACCTCTCTATACTGAGGTAACTTTACTAAACCAGCGGTCTCTTATTTTATTTGGCTATGCATTCCTAAATTATCTTCTATTCATTATTTTTGGCGGAACTTCAACTCATTTGATATGTTTACTTGTGGTTTGCATTTGTGTATAGAGCTTGAAATAACAAAACATTTTTGTAACACATTTCATTATTTTTTCCATTTTTTAAAGACTTATTAGGTTTGATAAAAACATTGTAGTGCCATCCAGCCTACTTCTATATTTGTTTCTGTGTCGACAAATTCTCAGAATCCCAGTGACCCTTCCACGTAACCCAGGTGTTCTGAGAAAGACGTATTAAGTACAACTGGTCTAAACTGAATAACTTTGACAGACTACCTTCAAAACTTAATATAGTAGTACCTAGTACCAAAGTAGACAAGGGCAAACTCAAAGGAAAGTCCGTATCATACTTCCATATTTATTACTATCCATTTAAACATGTACTCGTATATACCTTTAAAACAATATTGCTCTAAAACGGAATTGTTACTAAACCAACCCGCACATACATAGCATGTACAAAAGCCTTAGAACAGAAACTATTGTAGCTTCAGCAAAGCCTTGAAATGTACCGGACAGTTCCGGAGTTGTCGTCTAATCAAGGGTCGGGCTTCGGGCGCACAGAGAGGTCCTGCACAAAACAACTGCAAAGCAATGGAGTTACGCCCATTATTCTAGTTGAGACTCGGTGACATCTGCTTTTGAGGAACAAGGGCACATTGAGTCGGAGCCAACTATTGTCATAGTTACAGTTGGATTTAACTTATTTACACACCTAACATGCTTTGAGGCATGAGTCAAATTGCTCTGTACGAATCGTTGTCAAAGCTAGAACATGCAACATAATTGTAACTGAGATTTACTAATACTGGTGTGTTTTTGAAAAGGGTTAGGTAAGCGAACAAGGTGTTTTTGAATTATTCATTTAAAAATAAACAAATTAACGCTGAATAATTCGAGGTCTGATTAAAGATTTTTGGTGTCGGTTTGCATGAGGCATTATACAACGGGGTTAATTAAATTCTCTATGTTTCCTCTTTTTTTTTTTAAAGTTGTATTTAGAGAGTGCTTTGTGCTACTGGCCAGCTAACAGCCTTTAGTTCTCAAGTCTGTCACTAACAACCAACTGTGTTTCGGCAGTGCATACAGGCCTGTTGCCTTGTAGGCTTTATATTTTTCGACATATAGGCAATCTCTGTGATAATTCAAATTTCCATAGGAAGGACCATTTACGATTAAGTAGATCGTATGCCTGCTTGGTGCCTTTCAACCTTGTGATATAAACCACATGTTAACTTAAAAAAAATAAAAGAATAAAAATTAATTCACAAATAATATTAAAAATCAATATGTGATGAGTTTACTAGGACAGTATACTCTCAATTTGTAGATGCATCGAACATATATTTGCAAAAGATATACATAATTTCGCACTTAGTGTGCGGATGTAGTTTCTAGAACTTAGAATAAATACAAATAAAGAGATCACAAGGATATAATTTGGGGGTCATTAGTTTTTTGTACATATACAAAGTACTGCACGTATTATTAGTTTTTTTTCAGTCAAGTAGTGAGTATTCTCATTATGAGGAAAAGTACCTAGACTTTTAATACAGATTGAATTTCCTGTAAGTACTTATAAAAGTTCTTGACTTCCGAATAAATTAAGATCCTAAGTTATTTTTTTTATAATAAGTTTGTATATCTATATATTTACAAAATTATATGAGAGATTTATCACTGGCCAGTGCTTTAAATATTAATTTTATGAGGTGCAATTCTCCTCCCGTTTAAATAATGTTTGTTTTTAGTCATTGCTCTTTCTGTAGGTTCCATAATAAATAATAACAACAGTTTTAAGACATTTACTTTAACATGACACTGCTATTAGTATAATATGTAAGTTTTCCTAAAGAAAAACCATGATATGATATCATGGCAGTGTTATTAGTCTAAAAAATTTAATAAAAATCGTATGGCCACATATTTGAGTTACAAATAGCATTGCGCAAACTACTACAAGATAATGAAACGTTTGATATATTGTCAATGATATCTAGATAATGAAATCTATTTGCATTCGATTGGGTAATGATTGACAGGCTTATTTACATGACTTGTAAAAGAAAAAGCTCATTTATTTTTAACTAGCTGTCCCTCGCGGTTTTACCCGCGTTCCTGTGGGATGTCACATGTATTATACATAAAAACATACATAGGGATATAGGGACAGAGAAAGCCACTTTGTTTTATACTATGTAGTGATTTAACAAAACAAAAAAGTTGTAGGTATACAGTTTTATGATTTCCATAACTAAAGATCTGCTTGGTTCGGGATCAGATGGCCGTGTCAATAGAATGTCAAAGGATATTTTTAATATTCTTTTTTACTTAATATCAGTTAAATTACTTGGAAATTAAAATCTAGCTCTTGTGCAGTTCTTTAAAGGCAAGTTCAACATTCATATTTTACAGTTATAAAAAAATTGATAAATGGAATATCCAAATATATTTATTTTGTACACATTTAAATTAAATATACAAAAGACAAAAATATCTTCAATTACAAGCGGTTTTGATAAAGAAAAGGCTTCAGTCAATGTATTTTTGAGCAGTTAAATATTTAACAATCGTGTTCAGTAATTTTAAAATAAATCATCATTCAATCATCATAAACATTTATCAGTCTGTGGTCAATCAATTTTAAAATCCATTCGAATAAATATCAAAGGTGCCATGAAAAATGCAGCAATAAATGTTCTATGCGGGAATAACGCAGCGGAATCGTCTGTATAGTGGTTTGAATCACCCTCCCCTGTTATTTGGCTCGTTATGGAAATTGTACATGGCGATGTGACCGTATAATTTAATGTCACGTGATCCAATAATTTGCAGGATTATTGTCGGTGTACACGATGAGAATCCTCGGTAAAGGCAATGGTACATTCGTGGGTGAGCGGGCTATGCGTGCTCATACTGTAGAATCAAGGGGCGATTGAATGTTCTTCGATTGAGAATTCTCGGACTGTATCGTGTACGTCAACCATTATCGCAAAGTGCGAGTCCAATCAATGATTTCTTTAAAGACAATTTATGGGACTGCTTCTCACGACACAGTAAGTAGTAATACTATATACGATTTAGATACACGATGTAGTGCACGAAATTGCGTTCTCCGCTTGTATTTATACAATAATCTCCAGCAAAGTTTGGCTTGGTGGCATCTTCGACAGCCGCTACAAATATAATTAATGGCTTAACAATAAGGCTCCTTTACAAGCTACGATTATTTAATAGTGAACGAAGTTAAAACAAATATGTGGGTTATCTACTTCTATATTTATAAAAGTCGATGTATGTATCATGTGGACTTCTAAACGGATGGACCGGAATAAGGTGTAACTTAGGCAATTTTTTATCCCGACAAAAAGTAACATCCCTTCGGGAACGCAGGTGAAGCCGCGGGAACCTTTAATAAGGATTAGGTAATGTGTTAAACAATTGAACAATAAAAAAATAAACATATCGGCCGATGTTTCAAAAACCAAATAAAACCATGCCCCAATTGACAAACATGTACCTAATAAAATACAAAGGGTTTAAAATCGAACAAATTCAACAGTCACATTTTATGCGACTATTATTCGTGTGAACCGAAAACCTTTTCATTTGAAAAGTAAAATTCTTTTTAATAAAAATCTGTGATTGCCAGAGATTCCACTTTTATTTGAAATTCGAATAATAAAAGAATCGTGGTATATAAACGTGCTCAGTATCTGTATCGCGGAGCAGTGGCAGACGGCAGCGATCGTGTGCGTGTCAACCGGAGGCTGAATAATGATGTTGGGTGACATTTAATTTCGGATACAAAAGCCTCTTTATGCTGTTTACCCTAATCCATTTAGCCCGGACCCCTTCCTAACTCCCGCACGGATGATATTGACAGTGAACCTTTTAACTTTACCTCTCTTAATTACATTAACGGGATTCTTCAATGTATTCATGTGACAATGTTAGATTTTTTACGGATTTTAGGACACGTTTAGCTCAGCCACGGCTCTTGTTTTATTGGTTTTGTCGGTCGTCAAATGAAGTATGTTATTCCCACGAAATTTGATTGCGTTTTGATTATTTGACAATCTCGTTGATTTTGTGATGTATTTGTGTACATTAGCGTACGATTTGAGTGTCGATTGTTTTAGCAGAAATCGAAATTAAATTATTTTAATTATAAATAATTGGCGACTTTGTCATACCTCTATGCATCCTTCATAACGTCCGTTTATAACCAATCAATGTAACATTGAAAATTAACTGGTAATTTTTTGATTGTATACGTAAAAACATAACCATAAAGACTAAAGAGTCAAAATAAGATTTATTTTCTTGTTCGTTTAATGTAAACTGGAGTTCGCAGGCTCAACATTATTTATTGATGTTTTTGCTTCTAACGACTTCAGTTTTAATTGTCTTTCTTTTTATTTTTCGCAATGCTTACAACCTTTACGCAGTTAATAATAACTAGAAAGATATTAGAATTTCTTGGAAACATACTGTTATGGATCTGTTGAATATACATTGAAGTCAACAAAGGATGTTATGTGGGAGTAAAGGTTATTTGATGGGCGTTATAATACATTACATTTGTTAGGTACCGGCGACGCATACCTCCCCAACTCATCTTTAGGGTGTTGCAAGATGCGACTAAAGAGCATGCCGATGGCCACGTGCACTTTACACGTTGCACCAAGTTGTCAACAACAGTATTTCCAAATAGTTTGCATCAGACAGCCGGCAGCCGAAAGGATTCTGCCAAATCCATTAAAACATTTAATGCAAGTGAGATGCAAGGTGGTACCATATGTATTTAATAGATATTTATATTATTGGAAGTATATTCCATAAGTTATTCAATAGGTAATAATATTATAGATGGCATAGACTATCCAAATCATTCAGTATCTGCAGTGAGACTGACATTAAAACTTCAATCGCAGGTCTCGGTATGCGCTAACAAAAACTCGTGTAGGCAGGTCACAACATCGTCGCATAGCCTCATATTTGATGTCGTGACAATCGACAGAATTGCAATGAACTCGCAATGATGAGAATGAGCCGTATTTTATAAAATACTAGCCGTCCCCCGCGGTTTTACCCGCGTTCCCGTGGGATGTCACATTTATTATACATATCAACCTTCCTCTTGAATCACTCTATCTATTCAAAAAAACGCATTAAAATCCGTTGCATACTATTTAGTGATTTTTTGAAGAGTTCACTCAAAATTTAGTTTTTATGCATTATCGCAAACTCCATTAAATTCGCCTATTGTCTCGTAGACAACCTTTAACTAAAATACCTTATTATGCAAATCTTAAGCAATTTGAGTTTCGCTTAAAGTTCATTACTGAACTTTTGATCGTTTATGTACTCACATCTTCAATGAAGAAATCTTCGTACATACATCATAAAACGTATATTAATAACTTATTTATTTAGGATAATATACTTTAAATATACTCCCCTAAGGTATGTTTAAATATTCACAGACAAATTGACATAACAACGGCACTTCAAAATAAATTTGATAAGTTGTCTATAATAAAATATTACTTACATTTATGGAGAGTACTTGAAGAAGTCCCCCTCATCAACGTCGAACCTCTGAAAAGAATATTAAATGTTACATTAATATCGGAGTTATTTGTCTGTAATTTTTTTACTCTATAAGGGAAGGAAATATTATTTATGAATTTAGATTTGACAGTGAAGCAGAACAAATTTATGAGCTTGTATCGCCTCGCTGATATTAATTTTATGATCCGTGACTAGGAAATGACGAGGGTGAACCCTCAAGCGAAAGAGATGATAAAACTATGACATTTCGTATTTACTTTGATATAAGAACTACTTGTTAGCTAACCTGTGTACCAAAAAAAAGCAACAAAAAAATAGGATAATTTGAAATAATCGAGTAGTAGAGCTCTTAGTGCAGAGTTCGACCGAGGAAGTACTACCACCTTACCCATTTCCGCCGTGAAGCAGTAGTGCAATTGTATTACTGTGTTTCGGTTAGAAAGGTAAGGGGGCCGGTGAAATTACAGGCACATGAGACTTAACAACTTCACGTCTCAGGGTCGACAACGCATTGGCGATGCTCTTAGTGTTGCAAATGTTCATAGGTGGCGGTGACCACTTACCATCAGGTGGACCGTCTGCTTGTTTGTCGGCCCAAGTGGCATAAAAAAAAAAAAAAAAATCATTTAAATTCTTCACATGCGGTTATCTGATCCAAAATTAAGCAGAATGTACTACTTGTACTATGGCAACCAGATACCTAATATACTACCTATACCTACTTGTTTTTTCGTAATATATAGGTGCTTATATATTTACATCCATTATAATAAAAACACCTTTTCAATGTAAGACAAATCTAGAGATTATAATTCGTGGTAAGATCGGTCTCGCGGGGCGGGCGGACTTTGGGCTCTCAGAGTGTTGCAACTACGAATAATTCATAAGTTCGCGAGAGGGCGGCTCTCCTCGAAGAGGTGTTACTCTTTCTTGACGTTTTGTAACAACGACAAGCCCGGCTCGTACAGCTCCGATCCGATCCATTGTGCCATTATTATGCAAAACTCGGTGACGACTGCCGATCGCGAACGAAATGTTTCTCGCGAACACTGAGCTAATTTTCTTTGTGTTAAAAGGTTATTAGAATGTAGGTCTCGTGAATACGTTCAAGGTCATAATTTTGGAATTTATTTGTATTGTTTTGGAAAATGATTTCGGCTGTTGAATGGTTGTGGTGTAATCGTAGATGTTATTTTCGTCCAGTTTATTTTTATCAGATTATGAGATCATTACGTTAGGTATTCATCGAACCAAATTTACCTATTATTCAAAGCCGGGTACCAATCTACTAATACTAAGAATATCATAATAATGATAAATACTTTTTGGTTTATAATATAAATAATTAGGTACCTATTACTTTATCCTGTTTCGTTTATTTAAGAATTTGAACGCACCATTATACCAACGTACAGTATTTCAAATACCGCCTGATTTTATAAATGAGTAGGCGTTAAAGGTCAAACCCTTTTAATAAACGTAATTAATCATCTCCACTAGAATATAACATTAAAGAGATAACAATAAAATTTAAAATGCAAGACCCAATTACTCAGTGGCAAATAAAAAGATTTATTAAACGCAAAACACGTAATAATCCATTACATTTAATTACCATAATGTAGAATGTTACATCATTTGACATTGAAACAATGCCAGGTCTGTCTACATATTTCTCAATGAGTCGGTGGAAAGGTACCTCGTATTCTCTATGTGGCGACATCTATGAACGAGTAGAAACACGCGAGAATCCTACATCGCACTATCAAGATTCTCTCAGGATTTGACATATATACAAGCATCCAACATCAACAGTTGGACCGCGGTCCCCAGGCATGATCACCTGGCCTGGCGGAAGATCTTCCCTTTTAAATGGAGGAGTCTCATACCTCGCTCCTCCATATCTACAAATTGTCTCATTGGAACAACTTTACTTGTATTGTTTAATAGACACATACATAATTTAATGATATTTCTCACCTCTCACGTCTTACCATTATTATTGTTAATTGCGTTGTTAATTATGAGTAAGATTTATTATGTTGTTATGATATGGAGATGTCCGAATTGATTTGTATATCTTTGAGTTTAAGTGTCAATTTAGAGTGTTAGGTTTACTTATCTAACTGCCAATAGGAATGCTAAAATATCGATAAAACTTAGTATTTTTTTGTTAAACGCGTTATTTGCAGTTAATTTAGTTAGATCGGTGTCAAAATAAAATGAATGATGATAAGGTGGTGAAAAGTTTCCTCCCTAACGAATAATAATTTCAGATTTATATCCCTACTAATATTATAAATGTGAATGTAAGTTTATTTGTCACGCTTTCACGCGAAATCTACTAAACCGATCATCATGAAACTTTGTACACATATTCTTGGTAGTATTAGAAGTAACATAGAATACTTTTTGGGCCGGGAAAACGTTACATCCCTCGGGAACGCGCATGACACCACGGGTAGCTAGTTGTAAAATATTTATGATGAATATATAATAATAATAAATATCCTGGGACATTTTTACACACGGCCATCTGGTCCCAAACTAAGCAGAGCTTGTACTATCGAAACCAGATAACTGATAAACTACATATACTACTTTTTTTTTTTCTAAATACATACTTATATAGATATTTACACCCAGACACAGAACAAACAGACATATTCATGCACACAAATGTCTGTCCTGGGTGGGAATCGAACCCGCGGCCTTCGGTTTGGCAGTCAGAGCGTTAACCACCAAGCCAACTGGCCTGCCCTGTGTCTGGAATGAACTAATGATTTTTGGGAATAGCGAAATTTAAATTGAGCTTTTGATTCCTAATACAGGAAGAAATAACCATTGCGTTTATTCATGCATCAGATGAATTATTATATAGTTTCATAGAAACAAGCGAAATAATCGCTTATGTAAATGGAAATTGCGTATAATTTGTAACACATGTTAGTTAAGTTAATGTTTGGTTGGTTGTAATTCATAAACACATTTGAAACACATTTTAGTACGATACCAATTTTGGAATAAAATAATTTTAAGCTTGATTTTGTAAATGCTGTCGGAAACTTCATTTGAAAACGTTGAGCATCACCCAATTTACCCTAGGACGCACTAAGCTATATTTAATTAATTATTAGCAAGGTATTATAGTCTATCGATAAGGCTTAAATGTCCAGGGAAGGGCATAGCGTCAGGCGCCTCTGCCGGGATCACGACACGCCAATCAACCGGCAATCTGATACAGATTGATGGTCGCCGCCCAACGCGTTTGTCGGGAAAATACACGAACATACGTGCACAGAATACCTATGACATTTGTGAACGTTTTTTTTAATTAAGTCAGGGCCGTGAAATCGACAGAAGGATTACGTAATTTGGAAATCAATTATGATTTTCCTCGACTGTGCAGTGTCGTGATTTACGTATCTATCGGTGTGATTGCTTTTGCAGTTTTACTTTGATGTATTTTCACTGGGTTAGTACGCCACATGATAAATACCAGAGATAAGGCAAACTTTTACGAGTTTTCAGGATTTTGTTTGAGCGAGGTACTGTCTATCTAGGAAATGTTTGAACTATTAATTACCTTCGAAACTAGAATTTAGAAATTCTGTGCAGTTCTCGAACGTATGAATAAATAGACTGGAAAAGTTTTGATTCAGGTAAATTGTTTTGGTAGTGTTTGTGTGTTTTCTACTTGTATGTTTGTTATGTGCGTCTTAATTAACTAAATGTTATGTAAAAACGAGTAAAATACCGTTGGTCATTATAGTATTGTGGAATCAATATTTTTTGTGGATTATATCATATTTTTTACTTCATATCGTGATGTAGCAATTATGTAAGCTGTATAAATAAACATGACGATGATAAAAGTGCAAATTACTGGATAATAGGTCGTTATTTCAATAACAACATCTTCCTTACAGTTGATAATTAACATTGTATAACAATTATGTAATCTGGCTCGTTATGGTTAATTGTTTTTGTCATATTCAATAAAAACATCGGACGTCATAACTAAAAATCCATACATCTTTTTCACAAGTCGTTTATTTGCAATGGGTTTGCTGAATCATTTATTTAAAATTTAAACGTTGTTTTTTACTTCGCAATTTTATGTGAAGTAAACCGACAAACATGCAGACGTTCCACCTGATGGTAAGTGGTCACGGCAGCATATGGACATTGGCAACACCAGGGGCATCCTCAATGCGTTGTCGATCCTGAGACGTGAAGTTGGTAAGTCACATGAGACTGTACACAGTGTACACACATATCCTGATGACAATTCATCTTCAGAACCTTTCCATTCCATCCCATGTCAAATGCAAAACTAGTATACTATTCTAAATTGAATAGATTTCAATCGTTGCAGTACCTATCCCTTATTTTTGCCTTCATAACCTTTAATGAAACCAGAAAGCAAATAGCAAACTCAAAGCAATAAAATACAACTTAAACACAATAAGAAGTTATTGCAAGGTCCTTTATTAGCTCGTATTTAACAAACACGTCGCCGACTAGACCTTATTCTAATAAAAAGCTTACATAAAATTCCCTTGAAGGTTTAATTAAATGTTATGAAACGTATACGCAGCCTTTCTATTAACTGGGGACTGGGGACTAAACTGGGACCTATAAATTACAACCCATTACAATTTATAATTAATGTTGGCGGTACAACAATGGGCGAGCAATGTCGATCGGCTTCTCAATGCTCTACAATGGCGAGTCACGACACGTCAGATGGACAAACCTTCTGAGACAATGCTGTCAAGGTTATGTCAAATGTCATAACGAATGTCATATTAATAGGTAAGGTAAGCAAACAAGGTGAGTTTGTAGGTCTCTGTCTCCGGTATCCAATATAATCTTGAAAAGTTTTCGTTGAAGGTTTATTCTAAGGCTTTAAATCGATGATAACGATCTAAAAGTTTTGGGCTTCGATAACGATCACTTTTGGACCACAAAATGATGGTGTTTTTGTATAGAATTGACTATTGAATTTGTATATTGGGTTCGTCCGATTCCATTCATCAATTTAGTTTGTAATACAAACATTATGACCTTGAGTTTCAGCACACTACGCTGCTAAAAGAGGAACAGTAAAATTTATTCTACTGTGAGTTTGGTTAATGGGACCTATTTTTTGTATATCAAACTAAAATAGACAAAATTTTCAGTAGTTAGTTGTCACGTCGAACTAAACTAAACTAAAAAAAAAAGAAAAAAATGACATTCAAAATTTTGAATCAAAAGATAGGATAAAAACATAATATGAAAAAAACCTATACAATTTCATACTGTCTCACTTAAAGAGGGAATTAATGTTTAGTTAAGAATTGTAAGTTTTGTGGCAACACCATGTTGCAGTAACAGCCAACATGCCACAAAACAATCGAATTCAATAATTAGCAATAACTCTTGGCGGGACTTAGGTGATAGTTATCAACGTGACAGGCTATATTTAAGGTGATAACTAATGTCTAATTGTTGTCCTGCGAGTCGTCAAGATAAGAGATTTCGTCGTGCGATAGCAACCGCATTATGCTAACTGGTATGCCGACCCTGGAAAGTATTTAGAATACAATCATAATTGGTGCCAATATTAAACAATTGGGGGTTATTACCATCAAGAAATCGTAATAGGAGGGCGATTCGATACATCAGTTTGCGTTATGTTATAAGCAATTTATTCATTCATTTATATTTTTGACATTGACTTTAGAGTGTTCGGTTCAAGAGAGGCGTAACTTTTTATTGCTTATGTGATTGGTTACAAGTTTTATTGCTTGTTATATTTTATTTATTACTTAATGAAAAAAAAAACTGATATTGTTTATTGTTAAATAAAATATTGAAGACCACACGAATACTTTTGTGGTTTATGCGATCTGTATATATTTTATTATTGGTAATTTATCTACCAATATGGAGATAAATACTTAATATATAAATATCCTGGGACATTTTTTACCCACGGCTATCTGATCTCAAACTAAGCAAAGTTTTTGCTATGGAGACCAGATAAGTGATATACTATATACTGCTGTATTTTAATCATTTTCTTTTTTCTTCTATATACCTACAGCCTATTATTATATATTTTAATATATTATTATTAGTAGTTAGCAGTACCCCGCGGCATTTATTTATATTCAATCAATATCTAACCGCAAAAATGACACCTATGTAAGATGGAGTTGAAGTAGCAAGATTTCGAGATGTTTTACAAACAATTTATTTATCTTTGGAAAAAAAAACTGTTTCTTATTAAAAAGTATTTTTGTTAATTCTAATACCTCCAAGAATATGTGTACAAAGTTTCATGATAATCGGTCAAGTAGCTTTCCCGTTAAAGCGTAACTAAGAAACATACATTCACATTTATAATATTAACCAGCTATCCCCTGCGGTTTTACCCGCGTTCCCGTGGGATGTCACATGTATAATGCATAAAAACCTTTCTCAACCTTTACAATCACTCTATCTATTAAAAAAAAATCGCATCAAAATCCGTTGCGTAGTTTTAAAGATTTAAGCATACATAGGGATATAGGGACAGAGAAAGCGACTTTGTTTTATACTATTTAGTGAATATAGATATATGTACATATATGTATTTACACCCAGACACAAAACAGTCAGACATGTTCAAGCACACATATATAAGTCTTGGATGGGAATCGAAACTACGACCTATAGCCTGATAGTCAGGTTCCCAACTGGTCCGTTTACTATTGCGAAAGTTTATATACTACTCATTTATTAGTTCTGATTAAAAATCTGCATGCCCTTTATCAAAGTCAGTACAAACAAAGCGACATTAATCAAACACCTATCGAAATTAATGACAACAACCGGCTACCGTTACCTATTTGTATCTAAATTAAATTCATGAATCAATTGTCTTTGTGACAGGTCATTTGCTAAAATGTACTTTGAATTTGTTGTCAGTACAGGCCGCCTGTCGTGATAACGTTAATAATTGACCCAAATAACTTTGCCCCACTAAATTCTTAGAGGGTCACACTTTGACAATGAACTCAAAATGTCCTGTACCTACTTGTTAATCGTATGAACAACCAAACGTCAGATAAAACACCATATTGTTTTGACAGCGCTATGATTGTTATTCTTTTGTAGTGTAAATAAATAAAGGTTAAATGAAATGAAGACAAGGCGTGAAAATATCAAGGTGCTATTTAAGAAGAATATATTTGATTAAAGAATAATATAAAAGAATACCGATGGCTTTGTGCTTTGAAGAGCGCGTGGTGTTAAGTTGCGATCATTATCGAACAATACAACAAATCAATCCAATATCGGTACCGGGGTTGAACGTTTAAGCTGCGGTCAGACAGGACGCTCCAAACGTAAGCCTTGCCTGCCAAAAGCATAACGTTCTTACGCTGCCCTAAAATGTCATAATAACTGTCAAACAAAACGCGAAGAATGTCGCGACTAGTGCGGTTCCACTCTGGGGGGCTAATTCACTATGCTTTATAAAGAACTAGCGACAATATGAAATTTATTAAATCTTGGTAAAAATTGCATTAAAATTGCATAGTTTAAAAGAAATAAACCCACGAACACAAATAGTTATATTATTTAATACTTTTTAGTGATTGCAAATGTTTCTTTTAGCTGTTGATACTGTTTAGTCGTCGTTTTACCATTATTATTATTTAGAAATACTTATTTAGCTGTTAGTGTGATGGAATCAGTCCTTCTGTCAAACGGTTAATACTCCTTAAAAAGAGACTGATGGACGTTTGACTTTTGACGCGTCCTGTTTGGTCAACGCTTAATATGCAGTGTATCCGTTGTATCTAAATATAGATAAGTATTATTGGGTATTAGTCGAGTGCCGCTTAAGTCACGAGCTTACGAACTCGGTCATTGTGAAAATTGTATGCAATCTACAGCCAAACTATTTTCAAACTATTTTCGGAATTGAATACGAAGACCGAAGGTTGATTCATAAAAGGTTTACTTAGTGAATGGTCTTCTTTTGAACGGGAGATCGTATTTGTTTTGCAATGACATTTACGTGCCATAAGGAAGTCGTAATATTAAGAAATAACTAGCATGCAAAATTCAGAGAGCATTTGATTTTGTTCGAAAGAATTTTAGGTTTAATCCTTCTAATATTATAAATTCGATGGTTTGTAAGGAGGAATAGATGGGTGCATGTTTGCTACTGTTTCACGAAAACATTATGACAAAACATGGCATATGTATACAGAGTGTTACAAAACTACCCGTAAAGCCGAAATGAGGTTCATTGGAGCCTTATAACGAGTCCATTCACAATATTTAAGAACCGTAGTAACGATGTAAAACATACCCAAAAAAAAAACAGGTTTTATTAATGAAAAATAGAAAAACTTTTAAAGTAGATAATTATTAGGTAAAATAGGTATGTAGGCCTTTCTGTTAAATAATCTGGTTCCCTGACTTGACAGCTTACTAGGGTTGTTGGCTTTGATAATTTATTATATTTTTATGGGGTATTTTGTAACACGTTGTATATATAGTTTATAACCCGGCTTAAAATATAGGATACTTGTTATCCCGGGGAAAAGTTTCACACCTCAGGAACGTGGATGAAAACGTGGGGGACAGCTAGTTAAATAATAAAGTACATATAATAATAAAATACTTGAAGCATAAAAAATAAAAAAACACCGACTGATCTTGTTTTATTAAAATCGATGGCAGTATTATCGTGGTTCACCTATTGTTGTACATTTATCAATCAGCGTTCGACCAAAAGTAGTCAGCCAACAATTCAAGCCAGTCATCGATATTGACTATCAAGTATCGATTATTAGACGCGAAATGTTTAAAGAATTATGTAACGATAGACCTTGGAGCTTGACCCTAATCGTGAGCCGCTGTTATGTGACCGCGTGTGGTACATTTCATTAGAGAGAGCGGGTTGATAGCGAATACCATCTCTTAATTAATAAGTCCTACTAATAAACCCGCTACTACATGATACGTGTAGCAAAGGTTGTACAAATTCATAAAATTCTTAAATTAAAGACAGTTTAGACCCTAGAAAGTAGTCCTCGTGAAGGGCATAGTAAGGTCAAGTAAACGCCAGACAGGAACATGACCTTCGATTGAGAAGAACCTGCGAGAAAATCAGCAAGGTTACATTTTTTAAATATTGACATATATTTTTAATGTTTAACAATTTGAACTGAGTAAAAAATTACACCGCTGCTGATCCCGATGGTAATTTATAGATTTTCAATTTACCCGCGTATCAGATCACATACTATTTGCTTTTATCTTGTACCACAATATCTCTGAAATTCGAAATTGTCGTGATCGCGTGCATTTTGAGCCATAACTAGTGTCCATGTTTATGCTCACTTCAATAGTGCCGTGACAGACAACTGAAAGTGCTATGAAGGGCGTATAATACACAATAACCCACATTATAATGTCAAAAGGGTATACCGACTTAATAAATAGTATCGCGCTACGGAAATCACCTTGAACAATTGTATATCTTAACAGAGACAAATGACCCGAAATAAGTAAAACAAATAACAGTCGCGCGGTAAATTGAAAGTTTTGGTAATCTGACAGACATGTCTTTGTATAACTTGACAAGTCATAAATTACTCATTTTAAAGTCATATGTTTCCTCATTGTTGGTAAATGGATTATGTTTGGGACTGGCTAATTAATGATCCCTGCACATTCATAGATAATGTTATTATTTAAAGTGGACTACTGAGAAAAGTAAGTCATTTATCAACTATCTGGCTTCCTTATTTAAATAACATTTTTTTATGATTAGAATTGCGGACATATAGCCCTTGCTCCTAGGCCATTATTCAAAGAGACAATTTTTTCAGTCGTTTGTATGTCGTGACGCTGATTTTAACAATTTGAGTGTTATTTCTAATGAAACGATTTACGCATATTTTTTGCATGTTTCTTGTGACATATTCTTTTTTTGCCATAGCCTAATGATATTTAAATTGAAAGGCTGTCTGGATTTTAATAAGTTAGGCTCTATGCCTGCGTATGAAAAGGAACCCTGAATACTATACCATAAAGACGATTACCATGTTACCTATTCAGCGTGATGGTTATTCAATGTTAAACCTAAATAGTTATACACAGTCACCGCATTTTCTCACGATCTCTGGCCGCGTTGCTGTCAAAAGATTAATAGTAAAAAGTTGTACAAATAAAAGTCAACCGCCGGAATGATTTGCGGTTTACAGTTCACTTGACAGAATTGTTTTCGTTCGATGTTTTTAACTAATTCAATTATATTGTTACCGGAACAATCGCTATTTTTATCTGTAAATGTACATCATGCAATTGGATAGGATTTTTTGTTTGTTAAAATATATAGTTATCATTTATAAGTGGGCTGCAAAATTCTCAAAATGGCGGTAAGCCTTTCAAATGATTTCGGAATTCATCTGTCTGATTTACGAAGTTCACGATGTTTTTAACATATAAACTGATATAATTGTTTTTTTTACGGGTTCAAGTTCAAAATGCACTAAGCAGATAATACTGAGTTACATTTCTCAATGTTATGAAGTAATTTTGAATGTTAGTGCAAATATAAAATTTTTTGGACTGTTATAACATCAATCTTTACCAGTTGGGTATATTTTTGAGTGAACGGGTTGAAATAACAAATGACATGGGAATTAGTAAAGAGTATATTACCGACTGTCTGGCCCCTTTTTCAGCTAATACAAACTTCGTTGACGGACCGCTGTACGGAAGCCTCGGAGAGCTTACCTCTCACGTGTTTGCGTATTTAGTGAAAGAGACAGAGCATAGAGGTCGCGACTAACATCCTCAAGCTAGTGTCATTTTCCTTTCAGAATCGAAGCCCGCGAGCGTAACCGCGCGTTGCATTAGATGCTGACAAGGCAGCTATGTCCCCACAATTTTTTTGAGACACATTATCATAAGTAAAAATTACGTTGTTTTATTCAAAAATATACTTTATTGCATTGCATTATTTGAATACATTTTAATTGCAAATCGTAGCTAAGCAAAACGTACGACATTAATTAACACAGCAACTAACGTGAAGCTTTAGTTTGTTTAACAAACGAATTACGCCATTCAGACTGCTCTCGGCAAACATTCTGGACATGTCGTATGAAACAAATGATGTGGCTCGAGCGCGCTATTCTTATTATAATTAAATATTACGCTTTCATTTCTAGTTTTGCATTTAGTTTTATGCGTGTACACGTAATCAGTTCAGCTGGTTTGTTACAATGTGACATTCTATATCTTTGTAGGTGTATTAATGTATTATAATTTAGATCTAATGCTGCTAGAAAGGCCGTGGTCATAAATTTATTCTATTTATGATTTTTTTTATTTATTTTTTTAGGTTTACCCACTATTGTTACAGTCTATATAATATAATATCATACATAATTTATACAGATAGAAAATTACAAAAAAAAAAAAAATACTGCACAATCTTTACAGGTAAACACCGCATGCAATTCTAGGATATCATGTAAATTAAGGTTTTGTTTATTTTACGTTCATAATTATTAAATATATTTAAAAAGAAATGCAAAGTAACGTGTCTTTTCCAGTCCCGTTGTACTTCTCGGAACCAGAGAGCGAATTAAAGTATTTGTGTTACGTTTCCTCCAATGCTCGTATACCGAGCTGATACCTTGCCTTTGACTGCAACACGATAGCAGCCTAGCTTACTAGCTTCCTTCCAAGTTGCACTAAAACAAAACGATTCCATCGCAACATGTGTAAATACCCATGTTTATACGTTAATTCCATCAGCATTTGCCTTCAAGCCATTAGTTTAGATAGGATCTCAATACGATCTGCTTTATTAACTTTGGAAACTCAATTTTAAATTCAAATGTTTTCGTATACTTCTCTAATCATGTCTTAATTAAATGTAATTAATTATAGAATGACAAGTAGACAGGTAATTAGCGTAAACAGGTTGGTAAAGTCTGTGATTGTTCTGGGAAACTTGGACAATCAAAAACTGTGCAGTGGTTGTGTCTTAAAATAAATAAAAAAATATCCTCACATTATTTTACACACGGTCATTTAATTTTGATCCCAAACTAAGTAGAGCTTATATTATGGTATCTCGATAACTGATATACTACATCTTTTTTTTATAAGTACATATGTACTTAAGTACATTAAGAACATATTGACGGATTTATGCACACATTTGTCTCGACTGGGAATTGAACCCACCATGTATCTAACCACTAAGTCAAATGGGCCGTCAAATACCACTTTGATTTCGTTACTTAATTTCTATTTAAACAAATTTTATAATAATTACTAGCTGCGCCCTGCGGCTTTGTCCGCTTTCAATCTTGAAATTCTTGTTATAAACCTTCCACTTGAATTACTCTCTCTATTGTTGAAAACTGCATTCAAATCCGTTGCTTAGATTACGATTCTATAAAAGACAGACAAACATTAATTTTTATATGTATAGATTATCACACTATGGTGTTTTTTATACCGATATAAATTTTGACTAAACTGTAAAGCAAAATATAAGAAAATGTTACAAATTAGAGGTCCTTAGTAAGAAATTAATAAAATCACAGCGTATTAGGGCGCGGCGCGACGTAATCACCATAATTATGGCCACATGTGAATTTTCTCCGTTCCATTTACAGTGTTGATTTACGCGCGTACCTAAAATTTCGTAATTATATATTAACTATTTAATTGCTTTAAAATATAAATATATAAAATATATATATATATTTTAAAGCATTATTTTTTATGCCACTTGGGCCGACAAACAAGCAGACGGTCCACCTGATGGTAAGTGGTCACCGCCGCCTATGGACATTTGCAACACTAGGAGCATCGCCAATGCGTTGTCGACCCTGAGACGTGAAGTTGTTAAGTCTCATGTGCCTGTAATTTCACCGGCCCCCTTACCTTTCTAACCGAAACACAGTAATACAATTGCACTACTGCTTCACGGCGGAAATGGGTAAGGTGGTAGTACTTCCCCGGACGAACTCTGCACTAAGAGCTCTACTACTCATACTACTAAATATACACGAATGCTTATTTGATCCAAAAAGAAAGTTGTAATTGCTTGATTTTCTAATGATACAACAGTAATAAGCAATCTACGTATTTATATGCACAGACTATAATTTCATTATACAAACATTGAAATTGTGCAATGCGCTTTAAATTTACTTTTTATCAAGCTAATTGCGTAAATGAGTTATTGGCTGAATAGTACGGCTCATATTTCATCAATTAGTGGGTTAACTGCCATAAAACTAATTAATTAAAATTATTCTAGCTTAACGGCTAATTGATGGTGCTTTAGCTATTTGAATCTGGTCAAGGTGGAGCTAGCTTCAAGTGATAAAGCATCTGTTATTTTCGCCATATAAATATAGTTGTTAATATCAAAAAGATTAGTTAAAACAACAATAAAATAATCGAGTTTTGTCATTCTGATAGAATAATATTTAACATTATTCCACGTCGAATAAACCTTTTTATAACTAAAAGACTTAATTTAGAGCTAAAGAGAAATTAACTAGTTTCCTCCCAAGGATTGTACACTACCGCCATCGCCATAAAAAAAGTTTATAGCGAAAGTTTCTTGCGTAAAAATTAGAAGAAAGTTATGAATTTCCTTTTTATTTGTGAAGACTTATCGTTGTCATCTAGAGAGACATCGAATTGCTTTACGTCTTTAACAATACTTCGCCTATTACGTCTTCTGCGCGGAGAGTTGGCCATGACTCGGAATGCATCGGAAAGTTATTGACTTTTGATAATGAACAAAACCAGTTTGCGGCGAGCTGACCGAGAGCCCACGGCCCCGTTCAATACCAGCTGGACCTACTGCGAAACTGTTCCCATTCCAGAAATTTCTTCATCCAATTATACATTACCCTTTTTATTAATAAACAGAATTAACGACGCGTAACGAACGAGAATTGTAAAGCGTAGCGGTGATATTATCGCATGGTTTGCAGCATCGCTATGCGCGTTGTAAAGGTTAAGTTTATGTTTACCGACAGGTCTTAACTTCGCCGGTAAAATTTGCTTTAGCCTTTTTGTGCGATGATCAAATTGATAAAAGCCAAGAAAAATTATAATGCCGGTGTAATCCGATAATCAGTCGTTCAGGGACTCGATTATTTGTGAGTTAACCAACAACTGTTATGTTTATGTTGTGGTTTACAGCGTTTAATTTTAGTTGTGGTTGCAAATACGACGGGAGATTTTGTTTATTTATTCCAGCAATTTACTGTATTAAATTTCTGAATAATGAAGTTGTATTATATTCAGATGGTTTATGGGTACAGGCTCTGAAGTCGGCCGACTGAGAAGTGGTCTCAGTATGGCTACTTCTATATTCGATAACTATTGGTAAAGTTAATGTCAAAAATATGTAGAATAAGATAACATTTTCATAAACTTCCGATAAAAAAAAACACTGTATATTTGACAAAGTTTATAACACAACCATTGATGTTTAGAAAGTTTCCATGTTACGGAGAATGTGTCGTAAAGAGGCGTGTACAGAGACCGCACGGAGCCATATCTGGTTGACATCGTCACGTATGGCTTGTAATACTTAATAACAAAAGTTGAAATATCAGTCAGCTGAGTAGGCCTCTATAATAAAATTGCCTGACGCGGAAAAGCTGCGGTTTAGCGATCACGACAAGTTTCGCAAAGCCATAGCCTGTTTCTATATACCGACAAACAGCATGGATTTCTTGTGCAAGGTTTTACAAATATTTTTTATTTATTAATTTTCACTTGTTTGGTTGTACGCAATAAGTCAAATTATTTGAAATACTCCAGTTGAGTCATGGTCAACTGACTAAGCAATAAATTTAAGTAACAAATATTTTTAAGAATTTCCACAAAATATTGTCACAGAAAATATTCTGGTCTTTAAACTGTAATTTTTTTTACTAAACCACTCCATTGCTAAAGACCAAAATAGTTCATTCAAACTAGGATACAGACCCAATATTGACCCAGTGACATAAATCCGATTGAAAAGGAACATGTTCTTCCTTATTACCGCACAAAAAAGAAGCATCAATATAATGCTGTTACTTTCTAAACAGCATTGTGATAAAGTCATCTCGCTAATGTGCCATCATTAGAGTATGCGCATACAAAACGACTAGTGATGATGCGAGGAGATTGGCTTATTTATTGAGCGATGGAAAGACACTACACCTCACTTTCTCGCTACTCCAGGAAGGAACCTATTGTTCTGCATCGTAGAGAGGCGTCCAAGCCGTTCTTATCATAATACATCGCCCCGTGCGTCCACATAACGCCTCACATTTACATTCCTGCACAATTTTCATTAACGATCAACATAAATAACAGCACTATTCAGATTCATGATATCGAACCATAAAGTAATACCTGAGCACGAGTTATGTATTCATCGGGAGGAAATAGCATTTGGTTAATGACAGCATTTTCTGTTTATAGCGACAGACGGTCTCTCTTCCCCTGTAATTTTCTCGCGCGGACAAATAGTTGAAAATAGAACAGTTTGGTTGAAAAAGGAATTTCTTGTCTAGAGTATTTCTCGGCTAGCAATAAACTGTTACTTGTTTAACGTTGGAGGAAATGAGAGGTGATGCGAGACGCGTCTAAGAAGTGGAACTAGTTTTCTTAAAGTTGGTTAGGTCGCCGGCTTCGGTGTCGGCTACGGGCGTGCATTAATAAAGAGATCGCTACCTCCGGGCGGGCAATCTTAAGCGTCGCTCATGGCACCGGCACCGGTCTAACGCCGGCTCTGGCAATACCTAAATGTTACAGTAGGTATCTCAACACTGGTGAAAATACTTTAGCCCGAATAAGGTTCTTCATAAAAACTTGTGAGATGGTGTTTGCGCGGGTTAAATATATTTACTTAGGTACTTTTTAACAAAGTCCTAAAATTACAAAAGTTGGTACAAACCGTAACAAAAAGGTAAATAATCAAAAGTAGTTAAATAAAAGTATTGAAGTTTCTTGCGGTTGTTTAGTAACAATTGAAAAGGTTTAATTGACTGATTTCTTAATCTGCCAGACTTAGTAAAATGTTGTTTGTACAAAAATAACTTTTTATCATTTTAGTTGTGTCAGTATTTTCTACAACAAATTAAATAAATTCCGTTTACTTGCCAGCCACTGTAGACGCGACTGCAACAAAGCGGGACTTAACGAGCATTGTTCCGGTAAGCAGCCGCTAAACTCCACTCGCCCCTTAACAAACTTGGCCAAATAGATTTTACACTGGAAATGTCTCTCCGCTCACTTTTTACTTTCGTACGACTTAATGTTAGCTGTAAGGTGATCGAATTAGTTATATGTACGTTGACTAGTGTATAAATAATTTGAAACAAAAATTTCTGTGGCGGATTGAACCTTCTTTCATAAATGCTTTTTCTGTTAGTTTTTAATTTTCGTTTGTTTTTCTAGTACTCATAAAATTGAGACGATAATATGAGCTTTTGGTACATAACTCTTCTATCTTGTTTGCCTAAAATACCTATTCATCCGTTATTTAGCTATCTTTATTTCTATCCATGATGCTGTCCATGAGCTCCGATGACTGCTACCCCATCGATCGCAATCTGTATTGTAAATGCACTGCAAACTCCAATCACTAGACATGTTTATGCAAACATATGTGTCTACCGTCTATGCATGTAGGTTTCTGTTCTGCCTCTGGGTGGAAATATATTAAAAAGTGTATTGAGTATATCAGTTATCTAATTTCCAGAGTAAAAGCACTGCTAAGTATGGAATTATTTAATTTATTTAATGAATAGTTGAAGTGCAATTGTTTCAAAAGGTTTCATTTGTCTCTTTTGATAGCAAGCTTATCTTTATTGCAGAGAATTTTTGTTGTATTCTTAGTTAGACAATAGTCAACAGGACGAAAGAATCTCGGAATCTGTTTAAAGCACGATTTTCAATCTCAGTAATTCACAGATTTTTCACAGAAAATTTGACGTCCAATCAAGGATGAGGAACATTTTTAATATTCACCTCATCTGTTATTATACGTAGGAACGTTCCCCGTAATATTATATTTTATTTTTGAAATCCCTGATTGGAAGTTCGGTGCTGGGAGGAAATGCTTTCGCTTCCTGAATAGATTCAAGCTGAAAAGGAAATTGAAGGGTCGTTACGTACGCCTTTGAAGCGTTCATAAATTTACCATCGGGAACCTGATTATTATATATCCAAAATCGTTGCTCGTTATGGACGGTCACATCTGTTTTATCACTGGTGATGATACACCATTTAATTGGCAATATTCGTTCAATATAAGCGTCAAATAGGTATAAGAAACTAACGACTTTTTGCGAAATGTGATACCAATTTAAAAAATTATAATAAAGCCAAAGACGATTTTCTATTTAACGGCAATTGGCATTGAAATTCGTGTTTTATCTTTTGCAACTGAACTGTTAACAACTCAATTTAAGAGTGAGCAATTTGAGGTAGTCACGGAAGCATGAAAATTTATACGAGAGGCGTGCGCGTGCCATTACTTGGGAAACAGTACCTACTGTCGAAATATTCCATAGTTAGTAAACGGTCATTTCTCCATTCAAACTTCGACCGTACATAGGTCCAGAACTACGCACGAAGTCCAGGATTGTACATTTCAATACGTACAATAAGAGACAGAAATGATAACAAGTGTAAAAGTAATGATCAGCGTAACATCTCATATCAAAGAATTATTATAATCATTATATATGTAAAAGGAGAAGCTGACTGACATATAAACGCAGGGCCTAAACTATAAGGGTTAGATACTCGAAATTTTGCGCAGAGAACGTTTTTTTTTTAAGAAAGGATTTTTGGAAATCCCCTGGAAGCCCCTAAGGGGGTGAAAAGGGGTTGCAAAGTTTGTATGGAACAACGAGTTTTATGGCCTGATCAACTTCAAACTAAACGTGGGTGAAACCGCGAGGGACAGCTATTCATAATATTTTGCGCGAGAGTTTTTGATTCAAAACATTGAGCGTTTCATTTAACATATGTCACTACTGTGGGGTGCGAGTGAAATAGCACGCACTTTAGCACCACCGACAGATAAGTACGAGTGATCGACTTATTCAGCCTTAAACTATAAAACATCTGATGAACTCAGAAAATAACTCGTGCAGAACGGTGTACGATGTCCTTTATGAAAGTCAATCAGTCTGAGTGAGAGTACTGGAAATACAAAAAAAATAAACGCAGTTGGTCCGTGCCCGAGAGACAATTTGTTAGGTGCGCTATGAAGAGAAATTCAAACAGTCAATTCACTTTTTGTTCTCTTTTGTGTCTTTGAGTTGGTGCTCTGTGCACAATTTGTCTACCTTTTATTAAATTAGTTACGTATTTTCCAGTATTGTATTGCTTGAAATTTATTCTGCTTAATTTTTTTTTTTTTAGTTGAAAGACCATATTCATCACTATTCATTGTCGTAACTATTGTCATAATCACTGTAAATAAGACTATGGTTTACTTTTAATATGAGTACTGTTGGTGTGAGTAAATTTAAATATATAAAAATAACACTAACATCACAAATCTTATAAAGAATAATAATCACCCAAACAAATGGCCAATAATCGGTGATCACATATAGAGAACGAGTGTTCTATGTAAGATTGATTCGCAGGAATTAATAATATGTCTTCACAGCTCAAGACACACGGCTGACGTACCACCTTGTTAGAACTTAATTGCAACATTTAATTTTATCAGTGCGTATAAAAAAAAAACTAAATCGTTCATTAGCAATTTAATAGTTATAGAACCTACTTATTTAACAAGCATGTAATTTCCTAATTTTCTGTCTGTGTTTCGTTCACTAAAACATTATAGTTAAATAACGTAGTGCATAATTATGGTCAATAGATGTAGATGCAGAACAAGAGCAACATAATCCGACACCTTGAACATAACCTGCTATTTCTAACGTCACTTCCCTTTCCTGTGCGCAAGCACTGTAATCACATCGTTAGATGGACTAAGGAGAACGATTACACACACCACGAAGGTTGTATTTTCTATTTAGGAATGTGCACTATTGTGTTGCAAACATTGTTTTAAGTCTTTATTTATTACGTTTATCTATGGTCAGAGAAAATAATGTTATTTAAAAATACTGGCTGAATAAATATAAAAAGAAAAATATTTGTGTCGCGTTCTAATTTTAAATCGTTCTTTGTTCTACAATTTATCTATTGTATGATAATATATTTTTATTCTCAGGTAGTGGTGCTGACATTGTGAAAGAATGGTTATTATATTTTATTTACGACTGTTGATTAACATCTAAAGACCGTATGTTACATATGCTATAACTGACTTGTTTGAAACAAGGAGCTCCGTGAATAATTCTTTGTTAAGGCAAAAAGTGTTACATAAAATATTTTGTTGCATACAAAAACAAATATTAACGAAAACATGTGTGACTAATTGGCGACCTTACTTACCTAAGTCAATGGGAGTGGGTCTTTCAAATTTGGATATGAACAAAGATACTTTTGCACAGGTACGTGTAAAACAAGAGTAGATAAAACGGGTCAAGTCGATATGACGCACCCGGTTCGTGAACATTGACCTACTATTCTCTTTGAATGCTAATTAGCCTTTGGTACCGGGGCAGTATTATGCTACGCAAGCAAAGGTGGCACGGATGGTGCTTAAGTGAGCACTGAAGTAGTGAGCGGTCAGCCTACGTACCTAAGTACAATTAAACATTACAACATTACAATACAACATTATAAATGCGAGTGTTTGTATGTATGGATGTTTACTCTTTCACGCAAAAACTACCAGACATCTTTGAATTAAACTTGGCACATAGGTAGAACATATCCTGGAATAACATATAGGTTACTTTTATCCGGGGAAAATGTGAAATTCCTCGGGAACGCGGGTAATGCCGAGGGGGACAGCTAGTTTTTTTATAATATATATATATTTTTTTTAAAGGAATTACACTTACCTAGACTCCTATGACGATCACTAATTAAGTATGTGCTTGATTAACTTATTGTTGGAAATCATATACACTGTTCTACGATGAAGGCACTAATTTAAAAGATGGAAACCAACTGAACACCGGCGAAGTAGACTATTATACCATTGCATTGCACGTATTAGTAAATTTACGTAAATTATTCTTTCTAATGACACAATACTAAAGTGACAGACCAGTTTCGTAAGTGACACTTTTACTTTTTGAAACAGCTTCGAATACCCATGGGTGAAAGTGTAGCGAGTGCTTTGCTCGACAAGTTGTCACAAAACTTGTGACGGATGTAACGACTTGTCTTTATTGTTTAGGTGCTACTTAATTTCACTTTCCTCACTTTACGGAATACATATTCAAATAATGTCTCAACGTTTGAATTTTCTCAGTTGTCTGCTATAAGTAATTATTGTATGTGTATTGTGGCGATGGATATCTTTTTTTATTACTTACGTGGCAGACAGACCGCCTGATGGTAAATGGTCGTCGTAACCTATTGACGCTTGCAACACTAGAGGTATCACTTTGTATTATCTCTTCACACCCTTCATGAAGAACCCAATGCTCCACTTGCTTAGGAAAACCAAGGCGGGGAGATCATTCCACAATCTAAGTATCCTATAATATTTGAGAGAGTAATTACTTTTGTTTGAACTTGCTATCCCCTTTAATAATAATAATAAATATCCTGGGACATTCTTTTACACACAGCCATCTGATCCCAAACTAAGCAGAGCTTGTACTATGGAAACCAGGTAACTGATATACTACATATACTACTTTTTATTTTTCTAAATATATACTACATAAATAGATATTTACACCCAGGCACAGAATAAACAGACCTTTGACTTGGCAGTCAGGGTCGCTAACCACCAAGCCAATTGGCCTGTTTAATTTAATTTATTGTCATATAAATCCTTGAATAATGTTTTTAACGGTTGCTCCATAATTTATGTTTTTCTTTAAGAAAGTGTCTTTTATTGAGTTATGGTGTCTATTACTACTCAAATACTTTTTTTTAGGGATCCGTACCTATGCTGTACCAACGGGAACCTATTAGTATTCCACTGCCCGCCTGTCTATCAACGGACTCTTACTGTCTACCTATCAGTTTAATGTTTTACAAAATATGTATACTAACTATAGTCACTAATTCAAGAAGTTTTAAAAATAAATCGAGTAGTAGAGCTCTTAGTGCAGAGTTCGTCCGGGGAAGTACTACCACTTTACCCATTTCTGCCGTGAAGCAGTAGTGCACTTGTGTTATTGTGTTTCGGCTAGAAAGGTAAGGGGGCCGGTGAAATTACAGGCACATGAGACTTAACAACTTCACGTCTCAGGGTCGACAGCGCATTGGTGATGCCCCTAGTGTTGCAAATGTCCATTGATCGTTCGTTTGCTTAAATATTTTTTTTTTACCATGTGGTATAAAAATTGAAGCCTCCTCAATGTAAGAAACTTTTTTTTTCGGTGTTTTGTTAATTACTGTACGGTAATACGGAACACATTGTGTGCATACTCAACCCGCACGTGGAGGATACTTTTTGACAACTAAATTGACCACCGCGGAAGTATGCTAAATTGTGTAAAAGGTACCTCATTGTTAAGTCAATTTTTTTATAGAAACGTAAAGTTACATTGCATGTCAAAGCATACATTTAAAGTTACGAAATGTAAAAGTAAAGAATAAAGTACCCTAAATGATGTTGATATTATGGTGCTTGCGTAATATCTAAAGTTAAGTGCTTATACGGAAGTGTGATTACATGGATGGGTAAAAGAGTAATCTTTGAAATGGTGTAAGAATCTATTGGATATTGCTGATGAAGATAATTGTTATGTAAGAAAGAAAGTTTCGTTTATCGTTTATTGTGATTATTATTAAACAGGATTTTGGTGAGATTGCAATCAAGCGGACATTCAAGTACACAACCATAGTAGTTTATCAATAATTTTTCTTCTTAAACGTATATTTTCGTAAACGTGTAGTTTGAATCTGGAATCTTCATCTTATGGGTCATTAAACCCATTGTTTATTTTCGTCGACCATTTCCGCCACTAAGAGGTTTTTCAGATTGTATCAGTGCAACGTGACGTTGTGAATCCATTGGAAATATACAAAATCATAGGGGCCTAATTTTTACTTCAATTAGTCTGAGTATTGGGACTTTCGTTCCATAAGTTGTGCCTAAGGTACCTTACAGGTGACATTTTTGCTTAATTTACTACCTCTTAAAATCCAGAAGTCTACCCCATACAAGAAAAATCTTTTTATTTAAAGTAATTTTTATTTAACAGGTAGACGGTCCATCGAATAGTAAGTGGTTACCGCCGCCAATAGACATCTGCAACACCAGAGGCATCCTCAATGCATCGTCAACCCTGAGACCTGAATTTGTTAAGTCCCATGTGGTTATCATTTCACCGGCCCCCTTACCTTTCTTATTGAAACAACAATACAAGTGCACTTCTGTTTCACGGCAGATATGGGTATGGTGGTAGGACTTCCCCAGATGAACCCAGCACTAAAAGCTGTCTACTACTTTGTATAATGTAAAACATTGGATATATTTAACAATTCTGGCCTGCTTGACTCAATGTCAAGATACAGTGTCTATAAAAACATATACACAGGCAAAAAATAAGAGAAGGAGCCTTTATAAAAAATGTTCAGTGTAATTCTCTAAATAAGGTTGTCATCAGTGTCATTACGGAAGGCCATTTTGTTTACCGCATATATAAAAAGCAATAATGCAGCATTCCTAGAAGTCTGTACTTTATTAATAAGACATTACGAGAATTTCAAGGCGGTCTTCGCTTGGTCATACTCTAGTTACTAGTAAAACTACACGTTTGCAGTGTTGCGAATTATTCGGATAATTGGTCGAGTGGAGAATTTCGACGTTTTTATATTTTCATGTCCATTAATAAAAAAATCTTTAAAAAAAATATGATTGAAGGCAAACAGGTAAGGAGTCGGTACTCCTGGTGGTAAGCAATTATAAACCTTGGGAACAGCTAACGTGATGCTAACCTAAGCAATGCTTGGAAGGCAACAGGGTCTCAACTCTAAGCAACTGCTAGATTGACCTCCAACATCATTTATTAAGAGACTTGACACTGTAAATATAGAAAGAAAGAAAACATATATGTTTGGACTCACACAGCATCAACATAGACAATGCCGATAGTGATATAACTATGAAAAATAACAATGATCATTATAAGGCATGAAGGTTATAATGCAACATTTTTTAACACCAAATCATAAAATTCACGGTATCCAGCAACGAGTACCTACATGTCTGGGTGCCGCACCGTGTCGTGTGCAGGGGGTGTGAAACAAGACGCCCACGGCGCGACCGTGTAGCGCAGTCATTTGTTTACTACCAGTTGACAGTTGTTGCACTGATAGTGAGAGCACACACGACTGAGTAAATCACCACTTGAACCTACGACAATGCATCTCACCTTTCTATTTTGAAGTCTACTAACATGGGTATGTGTTTTTTGCAGTGGTTGGTCTTTTGTTTCTGCAAGCTTAGCATGCACGAGTATTCCATTTGATATTATGCTTAAACAATGTCACATATCCGTGTGTGTGCTTTTAGGTCAGTTTATGTTTAGTTCACTGAAACAAGAACGTTATTAGCATATTTTATGCATGTCACGTGAACTGGAGGTTAAGTATAGTGATTATGCTTTGTCAATAAAATAAATTGCCATACAGACTGAGGTTGTTTGTATATTAATGAAATATGCGACTATTTTATATTTTATGTAATAATAATGTAAAATGCAAATCAATTATGTGCACTACGCCAAAGAAATAAACCCATGATTGGCATTGGGAGCTGTATAATTTTACTGTAGCACAGTGCTTCAAGCTTCGCAGAAAAAAATACAGAAGGAATATATAAAGAAATGGGGCACAGTGAGAGTCGAGATTTCCTAACGAAACATCAGTTTTTTGTGCGAGCCACTATAAAGCGCTTTACTGTATTAAAAGAACAAAAAGCTTCTCAGTTTAAGCGCCAACTTTGGTGTGCTGCACGTTGAAAAAGTTCCACGAACGACCATAAAAGCTCTACTATTATAATGACGTGACGCAAAGAGGCCTTTAAGCTTTGAAATGTTATAATATTTTGTTTAGCCTCCAGATATGAACCACTCTGTTATTTAGAATTTAAAAATAGCTCACGTTTTATTTGACCTGTTTTTATTTGTCGTCCCAGAAAAGGAAAACATAACGACAGTGACGTCCTTTCCATATAGTGACGTAGTTTGAAAGAAGTGTATTTTTATTTCGAAAGGTATGTTTAGAAAACAAATCGCATTTCAATTGAAATAAGACAAGGAAAAGGATTAATTAAGATACCGTATTTACCATAAATACAAGCATTATTAGCTTACGTACAAGCACACATTAATTGAGCACATTTTAATAATTTATCACCAATATTTGTTATAACGTATGGTTATTGTACTATACCTATATAAAATGAACTATTACATCTGTTAGGCAAACACTGGTTCCGTATGAAAACGATTTCATTCATGTAAAAATTGTTACCCAAAAATATGTAGGCAAAAGGGATATTAAAACACACAACATTAATAAAAAGGAGTCTCATTTGTTTTGTATAGCTGCTCGCCCCCGGGCTATATCAAAAAAAAAAACATTTCCTCCGCTCCGCCAAGTCGCGGGTGCGTGATGTAAAAGCCACTGCCTCGGATTTAGGGAGACAACATTAATTTATGAATCGAGCATAAAATATGATGAATATGCAATTTTCCTACGCTGCCCAAAATTTTCGGTACTTTATTGATATTGAAATTTGTATCCCTACCATATTCCTGGTTAGGTTCTTTCGATCACTTTTCGCTTCGATAGTACTGTTTATAAAGTGATCGGATGGTTGCCTTTGGATCAGAAGATCCTGTTGTTATAGATAAAAAAACAGTACCAACTGAACTCTTTAACTTTTACTTTTCACTCGGCATGATCTTCAGTTTGTATTTTTTTTCAGCTTTGATTTTTTAACAAATCATGGCTGATGGTGAGCCAGTTATTTTATAAACCAGTCATGCGGTAATTTTATATCGTATTTAAAAGCCTTTGTTGTAATCTTTGGCTGGCTCAACACAATAGTTTTGGGGATAATCATATTAATATAAGAAATGTTAAAGTTTGGATGTATCGATATATGTATGTTTGTTTACGTCTAACTCTTTAAGTCTTTTGCAAAACTATCGAAGTGATTTGGATGAAACTTGATTTAGAGCTGAATTAACAAATAAAGCCATCCAGCAGGAATGCGGGTAAAACCACAGGGGACAGCAAGTATATTATGAATGATAGAAATAAGAGCAAAAATAAATTTGACTTTTGTATTGCAGCTAATACGGTATATTAGAAGGATCTAAGTTTCCGTAATTTAGTTTTTTTTCTATCCATTTTGAAGATGATGTATATACCTTTTGAAATATATAAATTTCCTATATGAATGCCTAATTATTTCCCGAGTGCTAGAAGCATATGTGACGAAATCATTGTAAAAACAGTAACACACTGTTTCTCAATGAAAATGGATATTAAGATTTCAAACCATAAAGTGTAGGCAATAAATATCAGCAATGGGTTCTGTATCAAATTAATTAAAGCTTTTTAATAAATTTCGAATCTGTGGAAGTTATTGGAATTATATAAGATACGCTTTATGTGATATTAATGGAAAAAAGTTTATGTACAATTTTTATACACTACATCTATACAAATACTATAAAGAGGAAAGATTTGTATTTAAGTACGTTTGTTACCCTTTCACACAAAAACTACTGAACGGCTATGGATGAATCTCGGCACACCGATAGAGCATATCCTGGAATAACATATTGGCTACTTTTTATCCCGGGAAAATGTGATATCCCTCGGGAATGTGGGTAAAACCGCGGGGGACAGCTAGTAATTTATATGTATTGATTTTTTATAATAACAAAAATGGACTATAAAAAAAGTTACATAGTTTACTACACATAATATACTCATGTAAATACCTAATGCAATAAGGAACCCTACGACAGCAGCTTGCAAATGATCTCAATTATAATGGTGGTAGAAAGTACTATCACTGGTTGCTGGCAGCTGTTCTTAATTCGAGAGGTTTTTGTTGCAATTCTGTACAGCACGCAAAATGGCGATTGCAAGAGTAGTTTGCAACTAGATTTTTTACGTTATCTCTTCTGTATTTTGAAGTAAGAAGTAAAGAAAGATACAAAAGGTTTTATTACATGTCATTAAAACCTTTAAAGATTTTAATTGAAAATCGAATAAGCATAATGTGCGCCATTTTCGGCTCAATAAATTTCCTTATTAGGTAAAATGCTAATTAATTTTAACGAACTTTTTTCCGTATAATTTTGTTACAAAGAGAATCGGTTTGGGGAATATTTTTAGACAGTTATTTAGTTCGTTTCCGCGAGGGGGAGCTAGTGGTAGGGCAATAAAAATGATAAACGAATGAAGTTGAACCCGCATTACGTCCGCGGCGCCTTCACATTTCATTTCGTGATGCATGCCTGCGCTACAGACGTTATAAAATAGTGCTATAAATATTATACATAATAAATTATAACTATATTTCTAAATTAATCTTTCGTGTTTGAAAGTAAGTGAAATGTGAGCTTAGTTGCTTTTATTCTACTCATTGGAAAAAATATTATTTAACTTTTATGTTGATAATAATTATACGTAATAAAAAAAAGTAATAGTAATCAATTAATTAAACTATGGTATTTATTATTATGTTCCTATTAATAATATATTAGGTGGCATTCAGGGCAGTAAAAAATGTAATTTATTATAAGATATTACATAAAAGAGAAGTGGAGTATACGACTTTGTGAAATATGTAAAAGGTGCTTAAAGTAGATAAATGGTGCAATACATGTATCCGTTAATCTTATTTAGATAAATCTCAAAACATAAGAAAATTGTGTAATTTTTGCAAATTATTTTCATTACGTAATCTTCTTAACATAACGCATATGTGTTTATATTTTATAATCATAAATAGTAGGCATTTACAGGACATTTACAGGAACATTTACAAGGATAGTACAGCAAAAAAAAAAAAAAAACTAGAATACATTTATGACAGTTATATTAATGCGCCTAAATACTCCTTTGACTAAAAAAACAACGGGAGTGCCGGCAGAAGTGAAAACTTGAACATTAACGTTGTGCATTCTTCATTATACCTAGCAAGAGCTTAAACAAAGCGCGGCTACATGAAATATTTTAAATCTTTTTAATTACCGTATATTAACTTTAATCATTGCCGCGGAATATTGAGTTGTTTGTTGTAATTATACTTTTAATTGTTGGCAAGTTTTTCAATAACTGAGGACATTTTATAGGGCATAAGTAAACATTTTATAAACCGGCCTATTGGCTTGGTGGTTAGAGATCTGGACTGCTAAGCTGGTCGTGGGTTCGATACCCAACCCAAGACAAACATTTGTATGCATGAACATGTATAAACATGCATAAATAAATAATAAATATCCTGGGACATTCTTTACAAACGGCCATCTGATCACAAACTAAGCAGAGCTTATACTATGGCAACCAGTACTAACTTATATGAATATTTATACCCAGACACAGAACAAACAGACATGTTCATGGACACGAAGGTTTGTCCTGGGTGGAAATGGAACCCGCGACCTTCGGCTTGGCAGCCAGAGTCGCTAACCACCATGCCACCTGGCCTGCCTGCTTGCTCTGTGTCTGGGTGTAAATATCTATATCAGCATGTATTTAAAATAAAGTATATCAGTTACTTGGTAGCCATAGTACAAACAGTACACTCTGGTTAATTTGGTATCAGGTAACCATGTGAGAAGAATATGCTGGGGATATTCACTTTATTTACATTGTAGACTTCATAGTTATATAGAGGGATATGATACGCGTGTAATGGGCCTATAAAGGTTACTGTAGTCTCCCTACGGTCCCTTTCAAACCGAACGAATGTAAAAGGCACTAATCACATCTATTAAAAACCTTTTATTTGATTATTCTATATATTCATGTTGTTACTGACTCTGATGAGAAAGTGGTTATAAAATGTGTGACATTATAACGTAAAACCTAATTCTCTATTACGTATTTTTATATCCAATTCCAAACCTAAGGCAATTGAATATCCTCTACAGAAATAATAATAAATTTTCGCAGATATGATTTCGTAGAATAAATACTTGAGACGTAAATATTAATCTAAACCAATAAATAAAATTGAAGTGGCTGTCTGTGATTTTAAAATCGATGCCAAAATTTTATATGAAAATATTTCTGTCTATTTATTGAAATAGGATCGGAACCAGATGATGGGGTTTAATACAAATACACATGGATACAATTTTTTCAGGATTCACATAAATAATACATTTTATCGTGGAGAATATGCCTAAGATCCTTCAGGAACGTGAGTGAAACTGCGGGGCGGATACTAATTGTAAAACACTGTGTCATAAAATAAAAACTTTATTGAGAAAATTTTCCCCCAAAAAATTTTAAAGTACAAAATTGAATTACAGACCAAGCTTTTTATTTGAATTTATTAATTTGTACAAGTAGGTAATAAAATATTCTATGCCTATAGCGATGCCAAGTTTTGTTCCTACAACTGAATCGGCTCTAGAATTTGGGACACACATGTATTGGATTAGCTCAAGCATATTTTCTTAAATTTCTTTTGTTTTTGGCTTGGCAGCTAAAGTAGTCGCATTTTTTTGAATTAATGTTATAGACGCTTATATCACCCTATTTTTACGCAAGAATTTATTTAATATTAATGTGTGAATCTAGATTATTCATTAAGATCTAGTTTAGTCGATAAACTTCTTATAAAATGTTTGTTTTATGAAGAGCCCAGACGTTAAACTATTCTAATTATCTGCTTGATAATCGTTACAATGTTCCTTATTTTAAATTTGCAGGCAAATCTATTCTTTTTTTACATGGTATTTAAGGTCATTAGCCTCTGATGGCTTTTAAACACTCACGCAGACAATTCAGCAAGCGCAGTGGACTCTCAACGTTCGGCTAGACATACCATCCAACCTGTCGCGACTCACATACCTATATGTTTCGTCAGTCGCACTTGAGAGCTTGTTCAGCTGGTCAACAGTAAACTCTTACCGTCAGATGGACAGTTTGCCTACTCATCTGACGTAAAATGATATTAAAGTTATTGCAAGACCTACTTACAAAATATTATTTTATGCAGTTTAGACCTTTTAGTGAATGATTGGGTGTAAGCCAAAAAAAACACTCGAGATAGTAAAACTTAGTTCACAGTTCTGCCGTAAAAACGACCGACGATTCAAAGTAAATAATTATGCACAATTATGTAAATCAAACTTTCGTTTTGCAAGCGAATATTATAAACTTATAACACTAACATTATTTTACCACACACTTATCTAAATCTATATTTTAGAAAGACATACGAGTTAATTGTGACATGGAGCTTAAAGAGGTATGTATCTAATTAATGACCACAAGAGCCACACGGTTTTGTGTCTAAAACCTAGACACATATTTATAAAAATCAAAGTATAGGAGTTAATAGAGTAATAAAATGGAGGTAAAATTTCCGATAGCTACAGAACCAAAAATCCCATAAAGGGACCAACACACACCAGTGGTCTTCAAAAAATAATTCAGCACAATAATTGAAAGTAGATGTAAGTCATTCGCGAAGCATCGCATCGCATAGGTATAGTGAATGTTGAGACGTGGTCAGCTGTATCTCGTTTCTTAATTTCCCGTGGGAGGTCGTCTTGCGTCCGCGGACAAATCGAAGTGTTCCCGTTAGGAGTATGTACATGTCATAGCGCACTCTGCTCCTGGATCAGATTACTTTTATAAACAACATTAATACGTATCTAGCGTAAGGACTACTTCTTATTGGACGTTATTCTTATTTAAAATATAATAAATAGATATTCTGGGACATTTTTTATACGGCTATCTGATCCCAAACTAACTAGAGCTTGTACTATGGAAACCAGACAACTGATATACTACTTCTTTTAATATATTCAAAATACGTAAATCGATATTCACATCCATTAAAATAAATTTTTCAACAAGGGTCCATAGGATTTAGCCTTAAAAATTGTTGTGGCTTAATTTGAGTCCTTTACTGTGTGTATGAATACTAAAAAGTTTATTTATAACCTTTTTTTTGCGAAGTGATCTTCCCTTCATAGTTCTGACAGGTTTACATTGGTTTTAGCAATTGGTAGGCTGTTTGTAAGTATATTTTTTTTTTATTCTCGCTTCTTAAATTTTAATTTCTTAATCTGGTGTACAATTTCTCCTTGCGATATTTTTCAAATTCCAAATTTATTTATTTGCTGACTTATGTGTACAGTGAGGTGTTATAATAATTATTATTTAATCGACATAAGTCTGCCTAAATTGGCGTGGAAAATACATTAATCTAAACAAAATAATCATATTAATATTTTTAGTGTTATAATATGACTTACAGGAATGAGTCCCACGTTTTAAGCGTGGGATTAAACATCCTTTTCAGTCAGGAATCTCATTTTAATCTCTCTTATCTAGTTATTCGGAATCGTATTTCCTATTAGAACGATTTTTAAAACAGGGTGTTTATATTGTTTCCCCGAACAAAAACTGACCCACGCAATAAACCCACGCTTGCGAAGATTAATACATCCTATATTATTTTAGAGATGGTTTTCATATAGGTATCATTCATATATTCCAAAAATCTTTTTATTGTTTTTTTATCTGGCCAGTGCTAAGTCTTATCTGATTTGGTTGTTTTTGGTCTCGGTTCTATCTATCCTATAATAAATTACAAATAACGATTTTTTTTATCAAATAATAAAACGCCATCATACATTATTCTTGTTTCACCCTCGTCAAGTCGTTTGCTGACGATCATTCGAATGCAATCAAGTTACAGTATTCGTTATGCCTTTTTGTCGCTTTGATCTTGGAAATCCAACGCGCACGGTATCGTTTACTATAGAGTGAAAAACTCAATTTTGCCTTACGAGAAATTTTTCTACACCAACATTCTTTGAACATGGAACGAGAGAAAATATTTTTCTTAAGGAATGCTTTGTAATATATTTTTACGTACATGAACAGTAATTTTTTATGGATTTAGTTACGCAGTCTTAGTTAGTTAGAATGATACTTATAATATGTTGTTACTTTTAGCCTACTAATATTATAAATGTATTTATGTATATTATGTATGTACGGATGTTTGTTATTCTTTCACGCAAAAACTACCTAACGGATTTTGATGAAATTTGGCACATATATAGAAAATGCCCTGATATAACACATAGAATACATGTTGTGTCGGGAAAATGTTACATCCCTCGGGAAAGCGGGGTTCAGCTAGTCGTTAATTTATTTATATTTTTCCGTTATTTTATTCAGACATATAAATTAGGCGGGCATTCACGAACCAAGTAATAAAGAAAACCAAAATAGATCTCCTATTGTAAGATACAAGGAAGGTAGAGCTCTCTCGACCTTTAATTTAAAGACATTTTTATAAATAGAAGACGATCAATGAAAATGTTTTCTCCCGTAGTGATTATTGAGAACTTTGATTTCTTGATTCTAATATTGAACAAGAGAATTAATTTGCTGCGTGATAACTTAAATTTGGTCTGTATAGTCGTTATATTATATTAGGAAAGTTTTGAAAGAAAAAGCGTATTACAAGGTAGTTCATTATATTGAAAATAAAAATGTATGGAATTAGCTACTCTCTGCACAGTGCACCTCTAATTTTATTGTTTGAGTTGTAAGTAATTATTGTTATTTTTTATTTTGTAGTCTTGTTATTTCTTTTTTTTTTGTTTTGATTTTGTATGTTACCAATATTCAAAATTTTGTAATTGTTAAATATAAAATTATGTAAAATTGATATTATAAAATAGCCAAAAAGTCAGAATAGATAAAATTTATATAAAAAATAATGTAACCGTGCTGAGTTTCTTGCCGGTTCTTCTTCCAAATCGGTTGTAGCTTCAGTAACTTTGAATTTGACCTTCATACGTGCCCTCCGAGGGCCTAAACTGAATAAATGGTTTTGAATTTTTTTAAATTTTGATTCCTACATAGCTCTTCAATATACAAGGTATTATTATAATTATGTGAGTGCGCTGACGTCCATATATACTCAATGTGATAATTAATCAAAATCTTAAAGATTATAAGCAACCGTGAGCGGCACTAACAGTCAGCTTCCGTGGCAATCAATAAATATCTCTAATTTCTCTCAAAGAAGTTGTAACTACATTTTGTTATTTCTAGTGCTAGTTATAACACATGACAGTTATATTAGAGATATTGAAGATAATTATTATATCATATAGCTTGTAATTAAAATCCCTGTTGTGCTCTATGACTCATGAATATCTCAAAGTTGATGAGAATAATAAAGCTGCAACTCCATTGCTACAGCACACAGTCACGCCACACATGGCTTTCAAACGAAAATGGAGATGTGACCATCGGCGGTCTATGTAGACGTTGCGCTCGGATTCGTAGCTTTATGACGTCACAATCCGTAGGCAGATGAAGCTCGCAGATCTGTGAGGTGGCTGAATGGTATGTTAAATCTATAAGTATACGTCATACTCGTATACTTCATATAAGGGAACGTACCCATACTACGTGACCTATTTTTTCAGATTTTTCGACCCCTCCCTCCACTCGGTGACCACTCGTAGTATATGCCAAAACCTCCCCCCTCCCCCTTTAGTTGTAACGTAAAAAAAAAAGAAAAAGTGAAAGTTCTATTTCCGGTATACAATAGTAGTCTTTGGTCAGGGCCAAAAGGACCAACTGTGACTTTGAAAAGCGCTAAACACAAAAATACGAGATTTCTCTCAGTAAAATCGACTACGTGACAAAAACCTGAGTCATCCCCCGCCCCTGTGACCGACCCCCCCCCCCAAACGGGTCACGTAGTATGGATACGTTCCCTAAAACCACGCGGTTCAAGTGTGTAAAGTCAAATCATTGTGTTTTTTGTAAGGTTTTTATCAGCACCTATTAATAACCTTGCAGTTCTAAGATGTGTAAAAAGTGTGCATTAGGTAATGAATCATGATTGAAGGTAAAAACGTCTGCGTTATGTCATCTTTGTTTACAGTGATTTTTGATTTAAAATGTTGGATATTGATTTTTAAAGTGATCTATTTTGATTGTAGAACGCGGTGAGTTGTTAATATGTATTGATTTATTAGTCGAAGCTATTTCAATAATAAATATCCTGGGACATTCTTGCATATCCGATCCAACCAGAATCAGATATTCTAAATATACTACTACTTTTGTTTAAATACAAACTTGTATACATTCTACACTAAGACTGTTCTGTACAAGACGACATGATCATGGACACAAATGTTTGTTCAGGATGGGAATCGAACCCACGACTCATGACATGAGAGTTAGGGTCTCTAACCACCAAACCAACTGGTCAAATATGTGAAAAGTGTTCAATATTACCTATTTTAATCTTAATATGGAGCTAATACATCAACGTGAATTTAATTCAGCTATCTGACAGAACGATTTCGACTTCAAAGCAAATTTAAAATTACTGAAATAAAAAATCCAAATTCAATTTCAGTAGAGTCCCTATCGATAGACGCTGTGAGAAACGTAATAATGGCGCAAAGGCTCGACTAATATTAAAAATTTAACGTTATAGAGCCAACGTTTAAATGGTTGAACACGTGTCGTGCTTAGCTGAAATCCGTTATCGGGACCGACTCTCAAAGGATTTAATTTCCTGTCGGCGAAATGAAAATCGATTAGTTTGATTTCCGCAGACCGCCAGTGCTGGAGGGTCGATAGTTTCCGATGTGGCTCGTGCCAAATTTAATAAGACATGCAAGTTAATCTAGCGCTTCTCTCTGCTCCATTGTGTACGTAACTTTAGTCTAGTTAATTTTACACAATAAAATACCAAACATTGTGCAATGGGTGTGTGCTTCCAGATTTCAATAACGTAGAAGCATCGGTGTATCTTTTATTAAAATTGGCTTCGTAAATTGGGTATAATTTTAAAACGATTGATTTTAGGTTATCAGACCACTTACCTAATAATATGTTGTCTCGCAATTTGTAGATTCTGAAACAGAAAAATATATGCTGTTAGGGTTTTAGAATGTGGGCAATTTGAGGTTATATTACAAAAATTCTCAGCCTGACGAAAAATTATGTAATGACTGCTAGCCTAGTCTATGAGGTGTCAATACACTAATGCAGGGTTACTATATACGATCCCGATCGTAAATCCATGGATTGATGAACCTTTTGACAGTAATTTTAATACACGTAATGTCAAAATTCTACTTCAATCTTGCGATTTTAGATCGGGATCATATATAGTAACCCGGCATAAAAGGTTTTGAATGTGTACCTTTATCTAGTGTTCATACCAGGCTAATATTTACAAGTAATAATGAAGTTAAACCTTACATAGCTAAAACGCTGACGTCGACTAGGCATCGACGGGCGCAACATTGCTTTCATTGGATAATTTATCAAAGGTTTTGATAACTCATATAGAGCAATGCTAAGTATAATACGCAACTATCTAGTGAATATGACATTACTATGTGTTCTACAATTGTGTGTACTACTACGGTTTGCGTGTATCTACTTAAGTATAATAAATACTCAGTAATGAAATGAAATGAAAATTAAATGAAAATATTTTTATTCAAATAGGCCTTTACAAGCACTTATGAATAGTCTGACTCTAATAATAATCTAGTAATTTTTAAACTATTCCAATAGATTAAAACTTTAATTAGAACAAGGTAAATAGATAGAAAGGTCGTGGAATAAGTAATCACGTTTTATGGAGAAAGTAATTTTCAATAGCGGCTTGTTCGTGTTGGCTCGCTGACAGACCCGCGGGGCATCATTAACTTTTTATTACAGATAGCCTACATTATGGTAACAATTTTCTTTGAGTTGTATTATTTATTGTACAATGTATGAAATCAATGAATCAATTACTAATAGAAAACAATAATTACGTATTGTAACCATGGTATGTACGTAATTGGTACGCTGAGCTATAGTAGTCATGACGTACGGAAAACATCGTCAGGCATGTAGAATTATTCTTGAGAGATATATTCAGAGGTATATGATGTCCGCCAATCCGCAAAGGGCCCACGTAGTGAATTATATACCCAATCCCCTTCGTTGTCAGGGGGTTCAAGCCCTTGCAGTGTGGACGTGTATGAGGGATTGATGACTATGATGGACATGCATACCCAATATAATAGAGAGATAAAGTTTTTCAGTTCAAAACAACAAGCTGAACAAGCGCGGAAAGATGTTAATTTATAAAAACACAATACAATTAATCTTTAAATATTTTTTCGTAGAATCTTTAAAGAGTACGGACTAAGAGTCCGTAAAGAAAATGTAAAAAAAAAATACATATACAAAACAGTTTGGATGTAGGAGGTCATTTTGGAAACTACTGATATTATGGTTTTAATAATTATTTCACTGATAGATAGCTACGCTATTCCCAAGTGACAAAGACTATGTTATGGTTCCGGGACACATTAGATTACTTGGAAAGTATGTAAAAGCGTAGAAACGGAGGCTCATGAACAAGTATTGGATGATGTAAAATATTATACATTTAAATTCTAATTCAACATTACTTCAAAATTAAAAAAAAATATTATACAGAATATTAGGCACCTAAACTAGGCTGAATAAAGTGATTACATAGCTAAGTTAAGATCCTATTAGTTCAAAAGTCAAATGTTATTTCTTATCTAGTTGATGTTCCAAACTCTTTAAAATCAGAAAGACAGTTTAAAAATCCATTAAGCCTTCTAAAGGAACCTCGTTAATCTCTTTTCGGGCATGAAATCTGTTACCTTATAGAGTAATTCCATAATCACTTTAAACCGATTACGATGTAATTTTAATAGAGATTGTTAGGGAATACTGTTAAGATTCATGTAATAGGACCTTCGGTCTTTAATATACTTGTTTTTTTTTTTTTAATATTTAAGGTAATAAAAATAACTGGTAAAAAGCCATAGTAGTTTGTTGATGCTACAAGCGTTTTGAAGCTGATTTGGTATTGATCAATATTTAGCGGTCGACTTTTTTGGCTTACTATTACAACGCAGAAATATATTATAAGTTTCAAGATTTTTTGTAGGTATCAAAATACAGGTTAAACTTGAGTGGCATCTATGAATAACCTTAAAAAAAGACCATGTATTCTGTATTTCCTTCATCAGCAATGTGGATATTAACTTTAAAAAAAATTTACTCCTTGGTTTTCATAATTTCTACGCACCGACGAACGTACTTCCTAAAGACCTCTCAAACTCTTTCAAATAATTAGTGCTCTATTAAAATTATCACAATCATAAGGTACCGTGAAGTTTCAAACAAGAAATAGGTAATTTATTTATAAGGTGGTGGAACAGACTGTTGCCTGCGACCATTATTAGCTGCACTTTAGCAGGGCGGTGGTAATTTTCTAGTATTTCAATAACATGTCTAGCACTCAATTACCGTGTCAGAGGAAAATAATTTTCAGTTATTACGCTATAGAGACATTTTAATGGCGTATGGATCGTTAGGAATGTTCCCGCAGGCATAAATTGTATTAAATTCTATCAAGTACTTATATGTATGTTTCTACGTACATTTTCTCTTATAAGAATATTTATCTTTTGCATTTTATTATTATCTTAATACACATTTTCGTATATTTTATTTTTATTTAGTATATGTATGTGTATGTCAATTTTAGATTATTTAGATGCACCACCATCAATTATCGTCCCTAAATTTCTCTCCATCCTAAGGTTGTCTGGAAGAGATCGCTTTTTAGCGATAAGACCGCCAATTGTACATAGATTTAAGGTTTATTGTTGTATGTTTTCTTTTTTATTTGGTGTAGTACAATAAAGAGTTATCTATCTATCTATCAAACCGATTTGCAACACCAGGGGCATCGCAAATGCGTTGTCAACTCTGAGACGTGATGTTGTTAAGTCTCATGTGCCTGCAATTTCACCGACCCCCATACCTTTCTAACTGAAACACAGTAATACAAGTGCACTACTACTTCTCCGTAAAGTAGTACTTCCCTGTACGAACTCTGCACTAAGAGCTCTAGTACTCTTAAAACGTGTAGTGTGTAATTAAAAAAACAAAATTCTTCAGTTTAGGCCAGAGGTCAAGGTTACTGAAGTTTCCACCGGTTCGGAAGAAAGTCTTCAACTGAGAAAAAACGACAAGAAACTTTGTAAAGTAATATTTATAATATTCACCTATTTTGATTATGCTTATTTAAATTATTTGTTATATTAGTACTTGCAGAATAATACTGAATAATATTACTAACATTTGATGTTTCAAGACGTAATTTTTATTTTATTTGTTTGCGTTCGTAGCTCTATGTAAGCTTCAAAGTTATGTTAAAATCTAATATTGACTAGCTAAGCTTGACACACTGCTCAATAAAGCTCAATTTTATTCAGTATAGAAATCTCTGATTCTGACCGATTGTGTTATAAACGTTTATCATTATTACTTCAAGCAAATTAAATAATACAGATTATTTCCGGATTCTTATCATTATTACGTCATGATGCTGGTTATGTAAGCTGATGCTCGACTCAGGAGTTATGCTCGGAGTCAGAGGTCACGGAGAGAGTGGAGAGTGACCTGTCGCGTTGTGACGTCACCGGAAAGAAGCCGCAAGTGCCGCGGGCAATATCATAACTGTACAATTATAACAACATTGTATTTTACATAGACAAGAGTCAACAGTCGTTTTATTTTTGGATATGTTTCTTATATGATCTAACTAGCTGTCCCCCGCGGTTTTACCCGCGTTCCCTTGGGATGTCAAATGTATTATACATAAAAACCTTTTTCTTCAATCACTTTATTTATTTAAAGAAACCGCATCAAAATCAGTTGCGTAGTTTTAAAGATTTAAGCATACATAGGGATATAGGGACAGAGAATGAGACTTTGTTTTATGCTATGTAGTGATATTAAATATGGTTGTAAATAAAATTGTAATTTCATAATAAATTCTTAAATAATGATTTTCTTTTGAATTCAACTATTTAGACAATTTTCATTATTGTGATAATAATTAAATTACTTAAGCTCCTGGTATTGATACCTAGATAATTAGTCTTGAAATGATTGCAAATCAAATGTCCTGTACACAGCCAATATTGTTTGATTTGAGAGTTTTTACATCGGTTAACCTTGGATATTTGTGTACAGTTCTTTTGTATTTTAAATTAAATAAATTAATTCTTGTGTAATTGAAACGGAAAAAGAATGTCACAACCAGATAGCGATGTGATTGTTAGCTAGGTAGTTGTTCAAAATTTTGAACAGGCCAGTTGGCTTGGTGGTTAGCGACTCTGAATGCCAAACCGAAGGTCGTGGGTTCGGTTCCCACCTAGGACACATATTTGTGTGCATGAACATGTCTGTTTGTTCTGTGTCTGGGTGTAAATATATATATACTAGCTGTCCGGACAGACGTTGTCCTGCCAAAATAAGTCCATACAAAAATTCAGGGTTTCGATCGCAGCGCCCCCTACCGGGTCCAATTGTAAATCTAAACCATTCTCGAATCTCCACGAACACACACAAAAAATTTCATCAAAATCGGTCCAGTCGTTTAGGAGGAGTTCAGTCACATACACACGCACACAAGAAATATATATATTAAGATATATAAGTATGTATTTAGAAAAAAAGTAGTGTATATCAGATATCTGGTTTCCATATTACAAGCTCTGCTTAGTTTGGGATCAGATGGCCGCGTGTAAAGAATGTCCCAGGATATTTATTTATTGCCAAGAATCAAAACCGAAGTTGTTAATTAAACTTCTTTCATTCAATGAAACTGAGAATTGAGTTTCCAAAATTAATCAGGAATAAGTGGCCGCTTATTTGAATAAACGAAGTAAAAGAAATTACCCAGGCAGGTTTAATGAAACTCCATTGATTTTTAAAAAGCAGCGATAACTTTATACTACCTGCGAAACAGGATAAAGTATGAAGGCTTCTTTTGACACTGGACGAACACTTTATTGCAACCTTTAATCCGATGGATCAATTACATTTGTCGTTGTGTAAATTTATTAAAAGCATTTTGATAACACATTCTCCTATCCGTGTGTATGTTACTGAACTCCTCATAAACGGCTAGAATGATTTTAATGATTTTTTTTGGGTGTGTTCAAGTGGATTCAAGGATGGTTTAGACTCATAATTGGACCCGATAGGTGGCGCTGCGATGGAATACCTGCATTTTTATGGGTTTATTTCGACAGGACAACGTCTAGCTTCACAGTTTCATAAATGGCTTGTTTCAGCACTTTTATAGTTCATCGATCAACTCCTAATCTTTATGTGATGAAAATCAATGGCACAACTACTCATCTAATCATTGAATAATAATTACGTATCCAAGTTCAATGACTTCCTCAAAAGGTAAAGGTGAAAGATAGCCGTGTTAATGAGTGCTTTATTGTTTAAAGATTTTTTTTATTGTCTCGAAATTAATAAAAATAAAAAAAAATACTCGATTATCTTGTGCCTTGAGTTGTAACATAAAATAGAAAAAAAGCAATACACATACATGTATTGCGACTAAAAAAGGCTACCTATATTAAAATTAAACAACGGTATGCTACTTTTATAATTAAATTTGAATTGAAATAGCCTTTAAAACAAAAAATACTAGGTACTAACACATTTTCAACCACCACAAGATTCCTAGTAGGCAAGGTAATCAGTGAAAAGCTTGCCAAAGCCGTTTCAAATGAATGTGAGCGAAGTTCTAATAGTAAACATTGCATAACCTCATGCCGTATTCGACGAAAGCCTACCAAGTTAATATTGGCTTTGTTTACATTTCAATAGCTGCTATTAAAAAGTGTTTAGCTCTGTTAGGTATTGAGGGTTTGTTTGAAAACTAGTTCCGTCCGACCTTTCCTGTTTATTATGTAGCCCTATATGACCAGTATAACTTTCCTATAAACAAGCTACACCTATGTCTCTTATGTAATAAGATTAGCTCTTTTTAGCAAACATTATAAGTGTATTTCGATTTATATCAGAATCGACACGTTTAAATAAAAGGACAACATTGAATGTACTTATTCCGTATAGTATTTTTTTTATTATGGTGCCATCACTAATGTCAGCCTTGGATGAATGGTCTTAATTGACAGGTTTCGGTAAACTTCAATCGGGACGGCTTTGAATGAAATTACGATGTGGTCATAGTCTGGTCTTTATTAGTGACTACGATTACTTCCTTAGTATTCTATAGTCATGTTTTTTAAGTTAGTATTTGATAGCACAACTATTAATAGATGGGACTGTGCATATGTCTAATTCATCCTCAATTTTTCCTCAATGATATCTATGTAGCAGCTAGGCTAGAAATTTGCATAACATAATCTGTACATACAAAACGAATTCGCACATATGACATAACCTAACCTTAACTTTATTAGCTTACTCTTATGGGTGATAATTAAGTTAGTAAAATTCAGAGATTTGTAGGTAAAATTTTCGTCACGCACGTCTGTATTTTAAAACTGTATTTAATGCACGAATACTTTTTTTGGTCTAACACCCATTTATCATCACCAGTTGGCACATGTCTGCTGGTAAAATATACTTGTTGCTAAATACTTCGTTAAAATGAGTTTCTGTTTGCTGTAATGGGCCCTTTTCTTTCATCGGATATTTGGTCGGGGAACGTCACCACCACAAACGTGCACAATATAAAGCATGCCTATGTGTTACACAGTAGCACATAATTAGCTTTCAAATGCAGCTAAACAGTTTGCCTTACGCGGATCGGTGCCATCTCGTTTTAATTGAATTCGACTTTTATATTCAATACCTTATTGTCAAAGTAATTCGTTAAAACTTGTGATTTAGTTTCAAAAGGCGGAATTGAATGGAGCACCGGGAATCCGACTTCCACTCTGAAAATTTTAATGAGAAATTCGTATCTCATTGCTTTAGAAACAGCGATGGAGGGCGGCAATCTCCTACGTCAATTTATTCTGTCTCGACCGAAGTTTCAGCAGTTTCAATGGAATTCCTTTCGGCAACATCTTATTTGTCGGTACGTCGGGTTGAAATTAAAAGATAATGTGTTGAAGTTTGGCCGTTTTGAAGTTAGGACGGTCGGTGCAGATTGAAATTATTACCTGGCCGTTAGGGCCGGCCGGCCCCGGACCGCGGCGTTAATGTTAAAACTCTACGATTTATTTCGGTAGCCAGATGCTGACAACAATCACTAGCTATGATATATAGCTTTTGTGCGTGACTGTTAATTTTTATAACTGTTTCCTTATCTTCTAAAGTTAAATGTAATGCTCATTATAATATTTGTTTTTTAATGCTGCAATAGTTAACCTTTCGAACGCCAATGTCGGATATACTCGATATGCGCAAGCGTGCCCTGTGTGCCATTGTCGTCTATACTCAATAGTAAACAGGTCACAGAAAAATAAAAAATAAACATATAAAATAATTACTTTTATGTGTTTTATTGATAGTATTTATATCGATTTTCGGGCTTGGTGCACAGGACATGGAGATGCCTTAATGGCATGGCATTCAAAAGTTTAAAGCCTCTGCTGAAAACGAGTCACTCAGTGCGAAGGCGACAACAATTTATATTGAAATTATAAATATTGTAGGTTTTAAAACCTCCAAAAGTGATTAATGATGATGTCATATTCCATTCATTGAACACAAGAGGAAGCTAAGCAGTATCGCGTCAACTAAAATAAAAGCATTATCAAATGTAGCGCGTGCGCTGCCGGCGTGACGCGACCTCACGCTTCGCACCGGGACCAGCTTTTTGTTTATAAATATTTTTCGACTTCAAAGAATGCACGATCTTGCATTAGACGCTAATGTAGACGTCAAAATAATATTGTTCCGCATATGTTCCGTAATACACCCTTAATAAGGTAGGTAATTAGGGTACAAAAAAATGGTAGTGTTTTGTTTTGACGCTTTCGTGACTGGTGCTTTGGTTTTATCTCTTGTATAGAAGGTCTAATTACATACTGTGTATGTACAGACGGATGTGTGACCTTTTGCTGTAAATGAAATTAGTATTTTGCGTTCGTACCTTGTAGATCCGTCAAGTGAGTCATAGCTATTACTAAGTTGGAATTATATTACTTAATTGTAACTTAACATTCTACAATGGTATCGAGCGGAAAATCTTTTGAAGATAATAAAGGTGGGCGTTGTAATATTCTAGATGCTTTGGAGGAATTAAGATGAATATTTATTACACAAATTCGCAAGTCTCATGGTTATTTCTTTTTTAATATTTGAATGAACATTTGCTTTTGCGCACCTAATTGTTTAACGTTGCAAGAACCTTATACGCTTCTCTCTTTCTTTCTTCATACACTCTCTTTCTTTTATTTTCTAACTCTAGCTTCGTTCTCTCTACAACCCAAAGTAAACCATTGGGCGAAAGCTAGTCTTGAGCTACTGTAGGAGTCATGTTAGACAAACATTGATTGATAAGTTATAGACACGCGGATATTTATTTTATTATTGATTAGATTACGACTAGTCCGATTAGTCTCGGAGTGATGTGAGGAAGAAAGCGGGCGGTCTCGTGTCGTCACATGTTACTACCGTTAGGGTTAGCATTGATACGATTTATAATATATATTATTTTAATAAAAATAATTATTAAATTTCTTTAACCGACTTTAAAAATTGAGTGAATCATACTTTCTTTATTTTTGATGTTACTCTAAATGTCAGACAAAGATGAATCGACTAAATAATATTTTGACCAAAGAAATATATTGCAAATTTTTTTTTATTGTAATAGGTTGAATGCTTTAGCTTGAATTATTAATTTTCTTCTGTGACTATTAAACAACCTCGTAATACCATTTGAAAACACAAAAACTACTTTTTCTCGCAGTGATATCTAAAATCGTGCAAATAGGTAAACTCTCATTTTTTTACATTAACATTTAGCGATTTTAATAATATTTTTTTGAATGGAATGGCTGACCATCACGAAAATATTATCTTCGATATTCGTGGAAGAATTTCTGTAAAAATATATAATAATAAATATAATATTTAAATTTTTAAAATTATTGAACTCCTATAATTTGATTGTTTTTATTTTATTTTTTTTTCCAATCAAGTTTATGATGACCCTAACACAACCTGCGGAGAGAGCCACGACATGCGACACGGCTGTTGATCTCGATCTATAGGTGACATTATTGAAAAAAGTTCCGGTTTTAATAAGCAGCCAGTTAGATAACATTTGATATTTATATGTGTATGATATTTATCGAGGTTATTAGTCCCGTATTTATCATTATCTTTTCATATGCGACGGCGTAAGACCGGGTGTGGCATTGCAAGGGAAAAGTGAAAATGCTCTATAACGCTTCCGCTGATATCTATACTGTTTAAATAATGTACTAGCAATATCAAAATATGCCTTATTGGTCTCCAAATAAAACTTTCTTATTAAAATTTCTTAAAATTATACAACTTAAAAATGGCCATAAAACATCGAGATGCAGTTGTCATGGAAAGTCTTTTGGGAGCGAAACCATCCGAGGCTGAAATAGCTTAAACTTTAATATTTAGAATTATAAATTTTGATGAATAAGTGTAACTAAATTTAAGTAAATGCTAAGTTATTTTAATCCATGTATCGGCAATAGAAAAATTTAATGTAACACTATTATTAAGGAACCACAAGCCTCAGTTCAAAATAACGAGCTGAGCACGCGCGGAAAGATGTTAATTTTTAGAAACACAATACAATAGATCTTAAAATAATTCATCGTAGAATCTCCAAAGAGTACGGACTAAGAGTCCGTAGAAAATGTAAAAAGAAATAAAATAAAAAAAAATATATATATACCCGTAAAATGAGGTTAAATAGGGCCTTATAACGAAACAATTCATAATATTTAAGAACCGTAGTAACGCTGTTAACATACCCCAAAAAAAATAAAAAAACCGATTTTGTGAATGAAAAATAGAAAAGCTATTAAAGTAAACAATTATTAGGTAAAATAGGCCTTTCTGTTAAATAATCTGGTTCCCTGACATGACAGCTTACTAGAGTTGTTGGCTTTGATAATTAATTATACATATTTTTACGGGATATTTTGTAACACATTGTGTAACCAACTGATTCGGCAAAAGTTATTCTACAGCGCTGCCTAACAGATCCAGCGGGTACCAAAAAAAGTGGTCGGGAAAATAAAAAAAAAAATCTAAAATTGAACCGCAGTGCCATATTCCAGCAATTGTAAACTTTCCAGAGAACAACTCAAACATACATGAAAAATTTAATTAAAATCGGTCCAGCCGTTTAGGATGAGTTCAGTGACAAATTCACGACACAGAAAAACTCTATCCGCTCGAAAATGGGAATATAGGGTCACATTACCTAATAAAATATTGACAGAAGTAAAACACATAAAATTATGAATAAATTATTGTTACAAACATGAATAAGTTGTTTTAATCTTTTGTAACAAAACTTCGAAAACAAGTATTTCCTGTTTTATTCAAACCATTATCATAAGATTAGAAAAAACGTGTAAAAAAACATTTGTAATCATTACTTACGGTGTCTATTCGTCATGCTCAGAGGTTAAGACAAGCGTTTACAATTTTTGTCGCTTTGTTTATTACCGCATCACGCAAAAACCACTAAGTGGAATTTAATGGGACTTTCACTGTTAGATGATTTTTAATACAACTTGTTTGGATCACGCTACCTTACTTACTATTCAGGTACTAATATATTTGTATTATTATATATAAATTTACGTATTTTATTCATTTACTAGCGAGCTCCGCTTGTATAGGATAATTAAAAAAAAAAAACAACCAAATCTGTAAGAAATTCTAATAATCGCAGCAAATCTATTGCTTAGCTTAAAAACATGTGTTAAAGTTTTAGTTTAGTTTAATTATATTTATCACATGAAGAACTAAAAACAGTATTATTTGGTAAAATAATAAAGGGCTTTATTATTGTTTTTTAGTGATTTGAATTATATATATTTTTTTGTCATCCTATTTATTTAGTAATTAGTCATTTAATTTATTGTTAGTATTTTCTATTTTAAATGTAGCCTAAGTTCTGTGAATGTTGTGTACACCTGCAAGAGACATACAAATCAGAACCTTACAGATAATTATTTTGTTTTGTGTATTTCATATGTATGTTGTAGGTGTTCCTTATGAATAAATAAAAAACAAAAGAACAAAAAAAAACAAAAAACAAAACAAAACTGAGTTTTGTACAAAATGTATCCAACAGCTAAATAATTGTACATACACAGCGTAGTTAAGAGATAAATGATTTGGCTAAATACATCGTACTAAATATTCAGTTTAAATACCAGATAGACACAATGGTACAAAGGATTGCATGTATGTAAAATAAGCCTAAATACATACTGGGTAAACAGGATTTGCTCACATTGAATCTGTTGTTATGACCTTTATCATTTAGTTATTCTTAAATTTTAAATGTATAAAGATTAAATAAATTCTAGTGGGCAATTTAGAATTTAACTATAACTCTATGATTTGATAAAAAAATAACACTTTGAACATTTTTTTTTTTTATAAATAAATAAGTTATTGTTCGGTAATTGAGATTTTTACTACAACTCTATGATTTCATAATAATAAATATAAAATAATAAAAAAACAATATTCTTTCTATAAAATGAAATTTTTAAATAATAAAAAATAAATAAATTTACGCCCTAGACCATTCTTCACACACGGTTACCACATTTATCCTAAACTAAGGAGAGCTTGTACTATGGTAACCAGATATAATGATTATTAATATAATAGTAATCTATTATAATATAGACTAATTAATATGTAATATAATGATAGTAAAGATTGTGCAGTATATTTTGTTATAAGTCATCTTCTGTATAAATTGTACAAGAGTGTAGAAATAGACGTGAAACCTATATAAAAAAAACTTATATTCATCTATCTATATACATAGATATAAGAAAAATAGAATTCCTTTGACACACCATCATCTTAAAACTACTGAACATATCGGAATAGGGCTGCTACCATTCGACGTAGAATTTTTCCTGGATGGTTATAGAGTATATGATATCGATAAACACGGATGAAACCGCGGGAGACAGCTAGTACTACAAATTTGGGCTCTTTAAGAAAAGAGTGAATAGGCTACTGACGGAAAACCGAGCTCCATCCTCGGCCTCATCTTCACTTACCAGGTGAGATTGAAAAAAAAAACTACTTAAAAATACATATTTGTTTAGAAAGTTACAACCATTTAACAAAAACAAAACTAAAATTCATGATAGAAACTAATACACTGCACAAACCAGTGGAATGCACACACGAAATCTAATTAAAGCGTGCAATGCGATGCGTATGCGCAGCGGGCTCGATATCGCGTGCGTTGAACTCTTTTCCACTAGAGCGAGCGATCTAGATCGATTCGCCCTACTATGCAACCATTAAAGTACCTTGGTTGCGCAAGTGTCATTGCCGTCATTTGCATCAGAACTGAACTGGGTAATCGACACCGCAATAATTATTGTATAACCTCTTTGCCGTACCAGTTGGCTTGGTGGTTAAACACCCTGATAGCCACGCAGGTCGTGGATTTGATTGCCACTGAGGACAAACGTTTGGGTGCATGAACATGTCTGTTGGGTATGTGTCTGAGTGTAAATGTATAATTATGGTAAACTTGACTTTATTTATTTGTTTCTTACACATCGTTCTTTAGCATGCAAACATGGTGTTAACTTAAAGCTTAGAAGAGAATAGAGAATTGGCAGGGTTTAACGGCGGGTCCCAAACTAGGCACAGCCTGTATCTTGGTGACCCAGATGCTACACACGGTTTACAATGTCTGTGTTCTGCTAGCACAAATAAATGACTTAGAACAAAGAATAAACAAAATTAGATCAAATATTTTGGAAAATTAAATCAAAATAAAATAAAATAAAATGCGGTTACAGAAATGAAATTTGTTTTTAAAAGGAGTATATTGCGTATATCACTAATCTGGTTGCCATAATACAAGTAGTAGATACAAACTCTGCTTCATCTGGGATCAGATAACCGTGTGTGAGGAATATCCCAGGATATCTATTATTATTTATTGGAAAAATCCTTGGCGATTGATAAATGTATTTTTTTAAATGTAAAATTCCAAATAGGTTGTTAAAGTAGCATATTTGTGAATGGTCAAATTATTAAAGAAAATATGCAAGTTCAAAATTACCTTTTATTTTTCGATGTTCTTCACTGTTCAGTTCTGAAACAAAAAGTAATTAAATTAATTAAAATATAATAAAATTATTAAGTAAATTAGTTTAATATAAAAATTGTACTATTAAGCGATAATTAGTAGTATTGGCTTATAATATACACAAATTGTGTTTTTGGTATTATTAATTATTTAACCCCCGTTCTCGCGGGGTGTCACATGTATTATACATAACAACCTTCATCTTCAATCACTCTATCTATTAAAAAAACCGCATCAAAATCCGTTGCGTACTTTTAAAGATTTAAGCATACATAAGGATATAGGGACAGAGAAAGTGACATTGTTTAAACTATGTAGTGATGAAGATAGTAATTTAATTAAATTGTTGACTTGATATTTTTTTTATAATTGTTTTTTTTTTCATTACCAGAACTGTATATTATTTTTATGTGTTTTTACCAAAGAGTTTTTTGCAACATTTTACTGACTTTATTAAAACCTAATGCTTTTCGAATCTATTTCAAGGTGGTATGCTACAATAACTATTAAAGACTCCAAGATTCAAAAGCTGACACTTCTAATATGAGTATTGTCCTGTAATGTTCGTGCGTAATCACCATTAAAACTATAAACCACAATGACTTTGTATAGGTATTTTAACATTCAAAAGGAATATTTCTTACGCATGCACATAGATTTTAGGTCAAGGTGTCGATGCGTAGAATAGTTACCTATGTACTTAGTTATTATTATTAGGTAGGTAGCTTCGGTAACTTTAAATTTGACATTCATTAGTGCCGAGGCCTTAAACTGTTTTTTTTTATACCACTTGTGTCGACAAACAAGCAGACGGTCCACCTGATGGTAAATGGTCACCGCCGCCTATGGACATTTGCACCTAGGGCATCGCCAATGCGTTGTCGGCCCTGAGACTTGAAGTTGTTAAGTCTCATGTGCCTGTAATTTCACCGGCCCCCTTACCTTTCTAACCGAAACACAGTAATACAAGTGCACTACTGCTTCACGGCAGAAATGGGTAAGGTGGTATTACTTCCCCGGACGAACTCTGCACTGAGAGCTCTACTACTCTGAAAATGGTTTGGATTTAGTTTTTTTTTAATTAAAGTACTCTGCTGATATTTAATAATAAATATCCCGGAACATTCATTACACACGGCCATCTGGTCCCAAACTAAGCAGAGCTTGTAGTATGGAAACCAGATAACTCTTCAAAAAATATCTTTGAATACATATATAAATCTGACACGGCTGGGTAATGATGAAATTTTGTGTATGTTTAAGTAGTTGAGAATGGTTTAGATTCACAATTGGACCCGACAGGTGGCGCTGCAATCGAATGCCTTAATTTTTGTTTCGTTAGGAGAACGTCTGGCAGGACAGCAAGTATTTTTATATTTTTTATTATATTTGAAATTTATATATTTAAAAATATTTTGAAAGGATGAGCGTATTACAAGGTAGTTCATTATACTTTCTTAAGTGCCCTCCAAAGGCCTAAACTGAAAAAATGGTTTTGAATTTTGAATTTCATATTATCTGAGCCGACAAACAGCCAAACTTTATACAAAACTAGCTGTCCCCCGCGGTTTTACCCGCGATCCCGAGGGATATCACATTTTCCCGGGATAAAACGTAGCATATTTCTTATTCCACGATATGCTCTATCTATGTGCCAAGTTTCATCCATATCCGTTTAGTAGTTTTTGGGTGAAAAAGTAACAAACATACTTACATAAAAAAAAATCCTCCTTATAATACTAGTATAGGTATAGATCAAATAAAAGAAAACGGCATACCGCATAGAATTAAGCAATTATAAATAGTAGACCTGAACCATATCAAATCCGTGGTCATCGGTAATATTTTTTCAATTATAAATGCTTTCCTAAAAGTAATGTTTGACAAACAATATCAAAACCGTTTATAACGACCGAAAAACCAAGCAAAATACCCATGAATATAAATAGTGTTGTTTAAATGCAATAACCATTAATAATCGGAATGTTCACAATAAATGATAATCCTTATTAAAAGTGTGTTCTGTGATCGCATCTGAGCTAAGTGTATTTGTTTATAATGGGCTTAATAATCGAAATTATCGACAATCTATTCATTGATAGACATTTTAATATATTCAATTACATATGACTGCGAATGTTATTTAATTTAAACTCTTTGTTATTTATATTAAAATACTGTATTGACTGAAGACTGAATCAATTTTTTTATGAACTGGTAGCTGCGTGCCTTAATACTAGACATAATTAAATTTAGCAAAAAAAAATAAGTACTTGTGCATTAAATAATCAGTAAAATCATTAAACCAGCGTCACGCTATAATGGCCGTTTCGACATTTCAAAATGTCATACAAAAATGAACTTTATTTGTTTAGTTATTAGGTTCATCTTTTGATCCAATAGTTTACTGTCTGATGAAGCAAATAAAACCTTAAGATAAAGGTATAATGTTAATTCTTCCACGACATTCTTAAATGTCAAAACGGCCATTGTTGCGTGCCACTAGTTTAGTTGTATCAACTCAAAAATAACTGTAGAAAAAAAAAAGTATTTCGAATTCAATCATTATGTTGTATGTCGGTTTAATGTATATAAAAAAGACTTGTATATGTACTTTGTAGGTATGTACAGTGTAGCGCTCAAATAAATACACTACAACTGGAGCCATTGAAAAATGTAAGTGCAAACAATGGAAGCACCAGCAAAACTCATAACAAGCGCCCTGTAAAGGGGTTTGTTCAAATAAGTAGCCGCTTTGCCGGTTTGCCACATCCTGGCCAGCTCTAATCAAGTCGGTTACGACGTGGAACATCTCGCTAAGAGCTCGTGTGCCCGTCGAGTGCACTTTAAACCTGGTTGATTAAGTCTCGCGGCACACTGGGGCCGGTGGTGCACGCTGGACCAGACGTACCGGTTTTTGTGAAGTGCCAGCGTGTATCGGATGTTATATTTATCAAGCTAAAAAGTTGTTGCTTTTGAGTTAGGAGTAGGAGAAAAAATAAGTTAAAGGCTAAGTTAAAAAAAAATTCAAAGAAATTCAAAATTTCTTTATTACATTACAAGTACAGTAGTTACATGGGATGGGACTCCCCTTTTAAGTTTTTGAAAAACCTGTGTTAGGAGAGACCCGCTCTTGCGATTTTTACGATTAATAATAATAATAATAAATTTTATTTAATAATAAATTTGCACAGACACTTAAACAGTCAATATTCAAAACAAATAATTAGGATGGTTAAGTTAGGGAGATTAAACTTGTATACAAGGTAAATGTTTAAAGATAAAAATATGTTAATATAAAATGAAACAAACTTTAAATAAAGGTAAGCGTTAGGCTAAGTTATTCAGTGTCAGACCCTAGAATGTAACTTATAAAACATGAAGTTACCATCGGCAGAAATATGTACTATTGAATCTAGAAATAATAAAGCTCTTAGTGCAGAGTTTTCCACTATGAAGCAATAGTGAACAGATATTACTGCGTTTCGGTTAGCAAGGTAAGAGAGCCAGTGATTTACACGCTTAGCAACTACACATCTCAAGGGAAACAACGCATTGGCGATGCCCGTGGAGTCCCAAATGTCCATAGACGGCGGTGACCACTAACCATCAGGTGAACCATCTGCCTGTTTGTCGATACTTACGACCTACGACATAAACAATAAAGTCAATGTAATGATGCATTTTATATAAATATTTCATTTAAATAAATAAATAAATAAAATTAAATAGCCTTTATTTACTCTGACCTTTGCACAATTTATAATATAATATAACATAAACTATAGTTAATGATACTGCACTAACTCTGCTTATTTCTATTTTTTTCCTATATGTATATAACTTTCATTCTTAAATATTTTATTTAATTAGAAGTAAAATATAAAATTATTTAAAACTTTGTATTTACACTTGTTAAACCAATAATGATGTAGTCTACTACGCTACCGTTTTGCACCATTCTACAGTCAACAAATACAAAATAAAGGGCACTTGAAAAACGACATTCATGCGATATCTAACGTTATGAATAGATGGCGTTCAATAGCTATTTCCCTTCTATTAATTCTCATACTGTCCAATCCAAATATCAATATAATCCGAACAAACCTAGATTTTCCAGTTTACCGTAGCGGCGTGACGTGCCAAAGAGCCGGCCTGTAATTACCATGCTTTCGGGCTGGACTGCTCGCCACCGGACATCGGTTGCCAACTAAGCTACCGCCGGACTAAGATTCAACTTAACTTCATTGCGGGAAGTAAAGCTGATCACTTGGACGGCGACCAAATATATTTGGAAATTAATATAAATATGCTGACTCATGGTTATGGGGGTTGGCGTGATTTTAAGGGAATGGCTGCTTTTATTGGTTTGTTATGTTATTAGTTAGCTGGGTAAATGTTTATTTGTCTTTACTACTTACTTACAACTTATTATTTAGAACACAGTTCAAAATTCAAAACCAATTTATTCAGTGTAGGCCCGCGGCACTTATGGAGGTCAAATTTAAAGTAACTGAAACAACTACTACACTAATTGATTTATACATACTGTTTTAAAATTATAATATTATACTTATTATTTTGGAAAAAAAAATGGCCACATGGCCCGACAAACAAGCGGACGGTCCACCTGATGGTTAGTAGTCACCGCCGCCTATGGATATTTGCAACACTAGGGGCATCGCCAATGTGCCTATGACCTTTCTAACCGAAACACAGTAACACAATTGCACTACTGCTTCACGGCGGAAATGGGTAAGGTGGTAGTACTTCCCCGGACGAACTCTGCACTAACAGCTCTACTACTCGAAATATAGTATATATTGTTTTGGTAATATCACTTTTACGAAGGAAAAGAGAGCATATTGAAATCAATGAAATAAATATATTATCTACTAGCTGCCCGGACAGACGTCGTTCTGTCGAAATAAGTCCATACAAAAATGCAGGAATTCGCTCGCAGCGCCACCTACCGGGTCCAATTGTGAATCTAAACCATCCAGGGCACCACCCAAACGCAAACAAAAAAAAACATTCCAATCGGTCCAGCCGTATTAAAAAAGAAGAAATAATTGAATTTCACGGTATTTCGTTTACTACAAAATAAATTTAATTTATACATTAGCCTCAATAACACGTGGTAATCATGATATTGAATTGTAGCTTATATGACACGTTCGTAGATTTACCATAGCAGCGCCATCTATTGATGACTTACTCAACCCAGTCGAAAGGTATCGACATCTCTTAGAATCATTTGGAGTTAACAGATAATTGTGACTGTCAAATAATAACAGACAAATAATTAGCAATAAATTAAAATTGCGACTATAATTTGAGATTTAAACTATCCTATCTCTCAAGTTGGATCGAACTGCACATGGTGTGCGAATTTTATTATAATCGGTTAAGTGGTTTAGGAGTCCATTGAGGACAAACATTGTGACACGAGATTTATATATATTAAGAAGATTAAAAAAAAACATGTCATCAGAGTTGACAAACTTTGTAAAAGTTACTAATCTACGACTTAACGCAGCCCAAAACAATACTATGAATAAAATAGACTGACGAAAATACAGAAAAAAACAAGGCAGCAACAGTATTATTGAATGCCTATTTGTAGATTTATAGACGGTTTGGCAACCGATTGCAGTCGGAGTTTATTTCCATTTTTTCAGTTTTTAATCAATGTAAATCTACAAAACCTCTATAAATAACGGTAGTTCACTTTGCCGTCACTATTTCAGTCAAGAGATGTCCACTATTCAATATATGAGGAAACTACAACAAATTGTGAATAGACATGGGCCTCCAGCGGCTATCTTGCAATTTGTAGCAAGTTGAATTTTACATATAGCACCCATTAACTTCGAAGAGGCAGGCAGAGGTATCAGTATTATAGCCGAAGATTTGAAAAGCACCAACATGAGATACTTCATAATAACTACCCGGGTATCGAACTTAGGCCCTTGGGTCTCTAGCCAGGCTTTCTACTCGACTACAGAAACTCGTTATCTCCTCTCTTTTATACCATATGGGCCGAAAAATCACCTGATCCCCCTGATGGTAAGTGGTCACCACCGCCTATAGACATTTGCAATACTAGGGGCATCGCCAATGCGTTGTCGACCATGAGTGGTGACGTTGTAAAGTCTCATGAGCCAGTAATGCTCTTCTCTATTTCAATTACAATAAAAATACAATAAAGTTATTGTTTAAATTTATAACAAGCAGGTTATAAATGCTTAGAGTATTTATATCATCCATACAGTTCCGCATTTGAAGAGATCAGTTACTACTTGATTCGTTGTTATACAACATTTTTATATAACTTATATGCGTTGAATACTGATAGAGTGAGAGTCCGTCGCCAGCGCGTCCTGATCGTATTGCACATTCTTAGAGTAGCGTAATATGTAGGTATGAAAAACAAACTACTGTAAAATATATAACATACATTTTTAATACAGGATAGAGAAATGATTATCAAAATATGTTAGCAAAAAGACATAAATATTAGAATAATAATAATATTAAATATCCAACGACATTCTTTACACACAGCCATCTGGTCCCAAATTAAGCAGAGCTTGGAAACCAGACTGATAGACCACATATACTAATTGTTTTTCTAAATAATACCTACCTATATACATACTTACAGCCAGACACAGGACAAACAGACATGTTCATGAACACAAATGTTTGTCCTGGGTGGCAATCGAACCCGCGACCTTCGGCTTGGTAGTCAGAGTCGCTAACCACCAAGCCAACTGGCCATTATAATTATTATGCTAATGAAAATAAAGACGGTGTTTACTATTAAAAATGTAATTATTTATATATTCCGTTTCTAAAGAAATGTACCTACGCTTATCTCGTTTTTACTATTTCTAGATTACGTAGAAAGTAGGTATTATCTTTGACCACATATACAGTATTATTGTTCTAAAGGCTATCAGTAAAAGCAACCTTCCGAACCGGCGATAGAGTCTGACCATTCATAAGTGGCTGTGAAGGCTTATTTGAAAAAATATTTTCAATTTCATTATTTCATTTTGGAGAGACATGTTTTCATGTCATAAAATAATACATAAATAATATCATGTATTATTTTCTGAACTGTGTAAAAGTGGTGACTTAGAAACAACGAATCTAGGTTAAAAACTATGGCAATAAATACCCTAAGCTCCACGGCCCGTGAAGCAAGGCCGTTTTGCGGTGCGAATGTCGCTTTCATTCGAAAGTAGTAGAGGCCGGAACTGGTGTCGCGTGCGCACACCTCGCCAGTTATTCACATCTCTCTGACGTTCTGAGATTGCGTGTTTACAGTCCATCTTTACCGTCAATGATCTCGCTCGCTTCGCAATTCGTAATCCTTATAGAGTATCAATACAAGTCGGTAGGTAGTTAAATCATTTTCAGATTGATTAAATTCTCACCAGGTATTTCTCATTTTGCGTGTAATATCATCATATATTGGGTTTGATAAATGTGCCCGCGTTACGTAGGGATGAAATAACTTAAATCCGTTTAGGTAGGTATGCTAATAATGTACCTAGTTTGTGGCAGACTCAGTGGTTATGTATCGCAGTGTTTCTGATTTCCCAATAGTAATGAATTGGTATTAAAATATTTGGTACAAATAATAGTATTTAATATAATCACAGATTGGTTAGCTTTACATTCGAAATATAACCCAGTTATCCTCATAAACGTGTTGTGCAGTCTAAACAGTACCACAAACAGCCCAGCGTCAGTATTCAAAGTATCTTAATAAATGACTGTATTTAAATTCATAGATAATTGATCTACTGTATTAGTGTTTATATGTCACCGTTTACTTGCAAATCGCTTAAGCGTACAGGCATTTTAAATCAACCTCTCAAATGTATAAATAATTATTATTTCCTCCCCTACAACCTATAAACTAAATACTTTAATGTTGTGTTGCTACGCCACGCTATTTATTGGGATCAAAAGTATCCAATGGTCATTTTCAAGATCCAAGCAACCTCCACGAAAATCGATTCGATACTCCTTACTTTCTGAACGAATTTCCATGGTTCAAAATCATCATCATCATCATTATCATCATCATCAGCCTATCTCCATCCACTACTGGACATAGGCCTCATCTTCAGCTCTTTGTTTCCAACCGCTGCCAGCCAGCTTGAGTATATCATCGCATCATCTAACTGGAGGGCGCCCTACACTACGTTTACCGAGCCGTGGTCTCCACTCTAGAACACGTCTACCCCAACGGTTATCGGTTCTACGGCAGATGTGAGCAGCCCATTGCCACTTCAGATTCAGAATCAGCATTAAAATCTAATGGAAAGATCTAAATTTAATGGTAAAAGCCCATATTCGAAGTAAACATATATGTTCTTTCTAATAAAGTTATAATAAAAGCAGTAAATATTTTTAGCATCATGTAAGTGAAACAATATTGAACTGAAATCCGTCACATACTGAACAGCACGAAACATCGTAAACCCGTTGCATAAAGCGATGCTGTAAAGTGAAACGAGTGAAAAATATTCTCACAATATTAAAGTATTAAACTTGCTGTGTTCATCAAATTTAAAAGTTATAGAAGCTACTTTCATCTCATCTTGTTCTTGAGTATAAAGCTGTATGCCGAGAGCCAGGTCAAACTCGGTAAGTAGCGGAACGGACAGACTACCTAGTCCGAAGTAATCTGCGCTGAGATTAAAGCTCGAACTTCGGTAGTATTGACTGCTCGAATGCATTATTTTGTGTTTCCAGTGTCGTTTCGGCTCCGAACTGTTCAAGCCTTACTTACTTACATTCGTACACGAAGCGAAACTAAGTATTTAACGAATGTTTACTGCATCGTTAATTGTAGTTCGAGCTTGTTAATAGTAAATGAGTTTTTAAACAAAAAGTCAGCAAGGTTTTTCGCATCCACAGATTGCTTATATTCCGAACATTATTTAATTTAGATTGCTAACTCCCCGGCAATATTAACTGGAATGTATTATTAAGTGGAATTGGGTGGTCTAGTCCATGATTATATTTTGCTGCTCATATCCTTTATTGCGTTATAATATTGTCTGTGGAAAATTGAGTAAACTTTTGATTAGATTTTAGAGTAGTGCTTCAAAGTTAATATTACTATTCTCTTTTGTGTAATATTTCTTGGTAAATCTTAGTTCAAAGTACTTATTTCTTAGAAATAATAAAAATACGCGTAACATTAATTTGGTTTGTGTATTATTAATAGTTTGTAGTAGGTATTTCAGTCATGCTTATAATTTTACAACCAAGGCCTTAAGTTTAAGCCGATGTGTGAACGTTGCAATAGATGCTTGTCATTTTATTGTCATTCCTCGTATTTTATGCGCCGAGCCATTTTTTGGGTCAGTGACGTTAGCCGTCAAGTAAACATAGCTTGTGACTAATAAACTTGTTTGTATACTCCTTGATCTTGACATAGATTTAGCTGAGAATAAATCCTTCTGAGCAGAACCTGTTCGCTTGTCTAGTTCATTTGCAACCGCTTATAGATATCTATCCTAGGACTCAGTTTGCGTAGACCAGCATATTTAAATTGCTGTTTATTTAAATACAATAACATGGCGGCGGTCATGGATTTCTCTTTACGCATGGACATTATGCTTTAGGAATATTCCACTTCGACTTGGAGATTTCGTTTTTTATTCATTTAGGGACAGGCTTTTTTCAAAACCGGATATTCACCGGGTAGGTAAGTGCTTTTACGATATACTGTTGATTAAGGTAGTCAGATGGTGATATAAATGCAATTAATTAAACGGGGTGATATGAAGGCGAAAATAAAACCTTCTGTCCGTTTGTCCGAATATTACAACGTTTGACTCAGATACCGCTGGCCATGGTAAGTTTCGAAATAAAAACGGAGTGGCACTATTAATAATTTCTCAAAAGGTTTTTTGTTGTTTTTTAAAGTCAATACAAATATAAATATGTGACAATACCTATATAGTTATGCTGAAAGTCTGTCCCTCTAAATTTTCAAATAGGGAACCCAAAATAAAAAAAAAATATCTGACCAAACACAAATTAAACAGCCAGTATGTTGTTTGTTGCTCCTTATCTGGACAAAACTACTGTTTATAATAAAGTCATACCTAGTTCTTATTTAGATGATGCACGTTCTAAAAAGTTTAAGTGTAACTCAAGAGTGACTATGTGAAAAAATTCTCACTCTGTGTGAGAATAGATTTTATCAAACGGTTTCAAAGACTTGTCTAGTACCGCAACTTTATAAAAAACTTTTTATCTACTACGGATTTTTGTGATGTGTATATGTTTTTGTGTGTGCGCATGTCTGTTACCATTATCATCATGAAGACACACCTAATTCTCATTCGTACGTATGATGCAAACATAATTAGTATTCTATACATTGTTTAGCGGACTGCCCCTAAGCGAAACCGCTTTTTATCCAGTTAGCACAGAATGACATGAAAGTTGGTTCCTAAAACATGGAATTATCTTTATTTCCATCTTAACCGCCACTTGGACAAGATGTCGTTATTCATAGCGTTACTTTTGCATAATATTTGTGCTTTTGTAATGTCGTATTTCACGCAAAAATGGGTAGTTCCATTTTATGACTTACGCAATTTTTGTAGATAAGAACTCAAAATGCATGTCTCTGGCACTTTTAGTTGTGTTGTGTACATTTTATTGTGGATAGACCACACTTTGAGGTCTCACATCAACAGATATAGGTTTATTTCACGCTTCAATGATTGTTATATTGCTATTGTAAAGCGCTTGTTGATTTCACTGTAAGTTTACTTATTACACTAATTGCAATTTTGATTATGGAACTTCTGGTTGTGGTCGATGTGTTTGTGTTAATGAAGGTTGATAAAGGCTGAGTGTGGTTGTGAAGCTTGGCGGTTCCTTATATTATTGGCAGGTACACATATTATCAACATGCAAATTCAATTAAATGCGAAGTATCGTATCTTAATTCATTTAGATATTGGCTAGTCAGGTCGAATGTCAGCTTTAATAACTCAATAGCAATGGCAGCTATGGTGAATATTTAAATGTTGAAAGACTTCGGTGGGATTCTTTACGGTACTCTTCAATTGCAGGCTGTGATAAGAACTGTAGCTTGACTATCATAAGTGTCTTTCAAGTGCTATGAGGTTTGTTTTTATTTTTTTAAACTTACAGGAATAAACATAAAAAGATTCATTTACTGCATATGTATGAGTATGACCATAAAAAACATAAAATACACAAGTAGTAATGGAAAGGACACTCGAGTAATAAACTAAATAAAAGAAACAATTTTTATGTGCAAGGCAGTGCATGATAAAAGAAAAAAAAAAATGTTTTTGAATACACATAAATTATGCATATTTTGGTTTTTTAAATGTGAATGCCCTCATGTCCAGTTATTTGTTTTGTCAATTCTGCACATGTTTTGTATCTTTGTATTTTGAAACGGGTTTCAAGAAATTCCCTTTTGATTACGTAAGCGGTATATAAAATGATGATCTCCAAAATTCGTTAACGATAGCCTGCACGACTGTATCATTATAACGTCCGGTTAACTTTTTTTACGCAGTTTTTATTAATAAAAATAATCAAGACCACAAATGCTTGTAGAAATTATAATTACAATAATAGGTCTCTTACTGAAAATAAACAGAAATATTACATTTTTTGAATAAATTTTATTTTTCACACGGCCAACTGAATAATTGATATACTGCAAATTATAGACAGGCCAGATGGCCTGACTGCCAAATTGCAGGTCGAAGGTTCGATTCCCACCCATGACAAACGTTTGTGTGCACGAACATGTCTGTTTCTTCTGTGTCTGGGTGTAAATACCTATTTACACAGAAGTATGTATTTCGAAAAATAAAAGCAGTACTTGTAGTATATCAGCTATCTGATTTCTATAGTACAAGCTCTGATTAGTTTGGGAACAGATGGCCGTGTGTAAGGAATGTCCCTAGATACTTGTTTATTTATTACTGTAGGTACTACTTTTTTCATACAGTTACCTAAAATTATTTAATCCCAGATACAGAGGAAACAAACATATTCTAAACACAGAGCATAATAATGCATCATCTTATAGAAAAACCAGTAATTTTAAAAGACAAATTTGATGTAATTCTTGCCAACTTCTAAGCATATTTTAAAATTCACATAATTATTGATAACAAAGAGCTCAGTCCTCAAACGTCAGGAATTACACGGTCATTATTCAGAAGGTTCCAACCAAAGGATATGTCACATTAAACCTGTTCATTTGAATACAAAGCGCCGTAAATTGTGGAGCGCATTATTGCCTTGAATAGATCGCTAACCTTACCAAGTTTTCACTTTCAATCATTGTCATTAGAGAGAGATGGCGAAGATTTTTGTTGTAGTACTTTAATAGTAATAGTAAAAAATCGATACATTGGTTCCGCTTTTTTTCGTGTTGGCCGACAAACGTCCGTGATGTTAAGTGGTCACCACGGCCTAAGCGCGGATCCCCCGTTGTGGGCACGATGAGCATGCCCACAATAGACTTCTGACTTCATACTTCTATGGTCTATCGGGGTGGATAGGCTGATGCTATTATTTCCAATGCCTTTATAAAATAAAAATCTTTTTTGTAGGAATGTACTATATGGATCATGAGCGAGTTTGTACTCTTACTCACACTTGGCCGATTTTCAGATGACTACTGACTGTGACTACAACCTTTTTTGTAGGCTGGATCCACGCCGGCCACTGCCTATGGACATTTGCAACACCAGGGCATTATAATGCGTTGTCGACCTTGAGACGTAGGCATATGTGATTTAACAGGAGACAATGAGATTAATTATTACGTTGCTGGGATGATTTGAATTTGACAATCGTGACGACGTTGGTTTGCTAAGTTTAATTTAGAGATGTTGCTGCTAAATCTGGAATAAACTGTGTATAGTTTCAATATAATAATTTCATCAAGTCAATAGTAATACTGATGGTGTTGAAAGATAGGCTTATGAATGGTGCTAGGACTTCCAATATTGTCAAAGTGTTAATTTATGTTATCATTACAAGTAATCGCTGTATGGTTATACCTTTGTAATAAATACTAATTATACCTTCGATTTATAGTTTAGTAAAGTTATTCTTTTAGAGATATTTTTCGAGATGATTGAGTTCTGATCATTCAGTTGAGTACTACCACCTTACCCATCTCGGCCGTGAAGTAGTAGTGCACTTGTATTACTGTGTTTCGGTTAGACAGATAAGGGCACATGAGACTTAACAACTTCACGTCTCAGGGTCCACGACGCATTGGCGATGCCCTGGTGTTGCAAATGTCTATAGGGGGCGGTTACCATATATCATCAGGTACCGTGTGCTTGTTTGTGTGGCCCCTGTGAAGGCTTATTTATATGAATAAATTTTATTTTATTTCATATTTCATTTCATATTTCATTTCCAATTTCATTTAATTATTTCATTTCATTCCAATGTAAAATATTAATTCAATTACTTGTACTTTCTTACTCAACTGTACCGTATTACTGACAGATCGTGGAATTTTTTTGTAGTAGAAAAGATCTAGAATATTTTATGTATTATAATAGACGTTGAACGATGATTGATGATCTAGGGACAAAAGCTTATGACTGTACAGTTTTTGTTGAGAATGTTATATCTTAATATATATATTTCTTGTGTGCGTGTGTATGTGACTGAACTCCTCCTAAACGACTGGACCGATTTTGATGAAATTTTTTGTGTGTGTTCGTGGAGATTCGAGAATGGTTTAGATTCACAATTGGACCCGGTAGGTGGCGCTGCGATCGAAACCCTGCATTTTTGTATGGGCTTATTTTGACAGGACAACGTCTGTCCGGGCAGCTAGTAACTAAATATATGTTTAACAAGGTGGTCTCTTTCTGCCGTCACATAATAATCAATCATTAACATAATAAATTGTATGTAAATCTTTAAATTAGTTTCTTATTTTAAATAAGGTGTTTCTTTATAATATACTGTACTTCAATTGCAAAATCTTCATCTCATTTTATGTTAATAAGATATCATATCCTAAAGTAGAAAGTTTTTTTATCAAATTAATAATAGTGATTCTTTTAAAAAAGGATTTATTTAAATTAAGCATTAATATTAATATGAAAATGAGATTGCAGTGCCCTTGCTTAGTGCAATCTTATCTTTGTAAAGGAAAAACTATAGCATACGCATCCGGTCTCAAGAGGTCGCTTTATTCATTTGAATTAACCTCCACAATACAACATTATGAGTACGGATACGTATAAGGTATCGTGTGTAACCTAACGATGATTATGAGAATATTTCTCACTCGGCTTGTATGAGCATAGATTTTATCTAACGGCTTCAAAGAATTGTCCAGTACCGTAACTTTATAAAACGTTTTAATTTTTTTTATACCACATGAGCCGACAAATTTGCGGATAGTCCACCTGATGGTCACCGCCGCCTATGGACATTTGCAACTCTAGGGGCATCGCCAATGCGTTGTCGACCCTGAGATGTGAAGTTGTCAAGTCTCATGTGCCTGTAATTTTTATTACGCATGACTGTTACCATTATCATCGTAAGTTCGATTCCCATCCAGGGACAAATATTTGTGTGCATGAACATATCTGTTTATTCTGTGTCTGGGTGTGAATATATAGATAAATATTTAAATAGGTATCTTGAAAAAATGTTGTAGGTATATGTAGTATATCAGTTATCTAGTTTCCATTGTAAAAGCGCTGCTGAGTTTGGGATCACATGCCCAAAGGTAAGGATTGCCACAGGATAAAAAAAATATATTTTGGATAATTAAAAAAAAATTAGGGACCTAAGCAATAATGTTTGAACTTCGCTCTAAAGGGCTAAGTTTGTAGATAAGGGCGGTTGGCAAAAAATACGTCACTTGATTACCATTTTCTTGGTTCTTTTTAATATGGAAGGGTTACTCCAATGCTATTTAGCATTAAACGTGTTTGAAGTTAATTAATACATAATTACGCAACTATAACAACAATATACGAAATACAAAATTGTTACTTACATTCATATAATAAGAAAATTTTGTTGTGAGTTATATTAGATGCAGATATAACTTATAGGTATTCTAAGGACGGAATGTCAAGAGCAATATAGGAATGCACCCGTCCACTTGACCGACTTGGAGCCAAGTTTCTTCTTTACAACTATACTTATAGGATTTTCAACCTTGCGCCTTATAGCAATAGGTTACCATAGCCTAACCTGGTTATTAGGAGAGATTACAGACACTTTAGTTGGATAATTAAATGTTTTAGTCTAAGAATTATTGTAGCAACACTTAGTTATTCATACCATAAAATTATTGAAGGCGTCAAAAGGTTAGAACTATTTCATACGAGCTTCTGCTCCTCGGTTTCACTTGCGTTCTTGAGGGATCTAATATTTTAAGAATCTAAACATAATCTGCCGTTTCTGATCTAAGTAGTAAGAAACACAAAACCCAACTTTCTTATTGTTCTTCTCTCTTTCTTACATTTATAATATGCTAGCTGTCTCCCGCGGTTTTTCCTAGGTTCTTGAGGGATCATATTTTTCCGAGATTTGTACAGTACAATATTTATAATTATAATACTTTATTTGTACAACGCATAACAAGAGAAAGAGAAACATAGGTAAGTGGATAGCAGAACAAAATAGGCGGTCTTATCGCTAAAGCGATTTCTTCCAGACAACCTAGGGGTAGCAGGGTACGGCTATCCTCTTATAGCAGGTGTTGCACGTTAAGACATCTATGTACCAAATTTCATCAAAATCCGTTTAGTAGTTTTTGCGTGAAAGAGTTACAAACATCCAACAAGAAATTTCGCATTTATATTAATAGTAACATTAGGAAGTAAGATTGTATTAATGCATTTTTCAATAAATCCATATAACAAATGATTATTTATTATTATCCTACCTATTAACTTCAAAATAAGAGTGGGGCTATCAATGCAACTTACATCTGTATCTGTCCACAAAAATGTAGCAAAAAACAATTGATGACGTCAATTCATGAATACAAGGTTATTGCCCCTTTTTACCGTAAAGCTATCAAATAATAATTCTATAGTGGATTCAAAAGTTAGAACAAGTCCTCAGCTGTCACATACAGTCGAGCTATATATAAGTTTTTATTCACCACGTGGATGGAATACTTGGTTGAGGACTTAGGAGCACTGAACTTGCGTCGGTGCATTGACTCCCTCGTTGGACGGGTACCTAACTCGAGAACATTATACAATTTATGTCAACTTTAAAAGCGGGGAGTAAAACCATGTTTTCTTCCTTTTATCTCTGCATTTGCAGCATCATAAAAATTCTCTTGCGCATTTATACGGTTTAATAAGAAAATATATTAGTATCTTAATTACGTTTAATGTTAATGTCAGATCGTATCTCACATTATAGCTTGAATTAACTATAGAAGATACTGAGAGTTCGAGAAAATTATTTGCTTGTATTTGCTACTGATGACTGTGAATAAAAAGCAAGTGCGAGTCGGACTTGCGAACGCCGGGTTCCGTACTATTATCTATAAAACTATAAATATATAAATACTATAGCGAGGAAATAAAATCACGTTAACATTGTTTTTTCTGTTTTTTAGTATTTGAAGTTATAGTGGATTATATATATATCAAATAAATATATAATCTGTGAAAATTTCGACTATCTAACTATCACGGTTCATGAGATACAGCCTGGTGACAGACGGTCACACATACAAAAAAATAGACGGACGGACAGACGGACAGCGGAGTAATAGGTCCCCGTTGTACCGAACCCTAAAAAAGGCAATATTATACTACACTTACTCGTACTTGACGATGTCTACTGATAAAACTGCAAAAATAAACTGTAAATACAAATAAAAGATCGCATTCCTACCAATAAGCCTTGTTTATTTACATAACAAGAATCGCAGAGTGTATTCGAAACAGAACCAAGACTTAATTACAATCGACAAATACGATTGGCAATCTCTTTGAATTAATATGCAATAGGTAAGCAATTAAAGATAAGCATAGGGCGCTGTAGGTGCGAAATAGATTTATTTTACTTCAGTAAAATATTATAACTGATAAAACCAAGTATGCAAAAATGTGACATAAGATACGTAATAAAGAAAGTTCATAAAACCGCCAGTCAGTTTGAATTTCTTAAAAATTAATTATAATAAATAATTAGTAAATCCTTTTATTATCATAAATGTTTGAATACTTTGATGTTAAGTGCTCATTCACACATAAATAACTAATCGAATTTTATTAAGAAAGCGGGAAAATGTTAAGTCGATTTTTATTGAATTCTACTAATATTAAAAATGCGAAAGTTTGTGTGGACGGGTGTATGGATGGTAGGTGTTTGTTACTCTTACACGCAATGACCATAATATTTTGGATGAAACTTGGCATATTGAATAAAAGTAGCATCCCTTGGAAACCCGGGTGAAACCGCGAGGGACAGCTAGTTTTTTTTTTTTTTTTTGAGCCTCACAAGTTGACTCCACCCTGCCTGATCTGAAGCAGCAATAAAGTCCAAAAATGAGACCGATCGGCGAGGTGGCGAAGTCACAACGCCGATCAGCCTCACCTTGTCGGCCAGCACATATGCTTTTTCACGCTCCGTTTGAAAAACCCGGGATCGTAGAAAGTAAAACTTTAATCTTCTTATTGATGTTTAACTGCTTATAATGCTAATTAAACAATGCTTACTGATTAAGAACCGGCTCATTTTTTGCGAAGTACTTTAGGGTATTGAAGAAGCGCAACAACCGCATGAGCTAAGTATTACGTCGGACTTTCGCTTCGCTTTGTCGAATCGGCGTGTCGATTCGTCTATTGAAGCGTTTGTGTATAATTAGTTGCGTCAGAATACCGCTACGTGAGCCGTGCTCTACCAGGCTGCAAGGCCCGCCGGCTGGCCCCATAGATTCGGTCGCGTGTTGAATATTTTATTATCATTCTCTACTTTCACATGCCATTTGCTGCAAATCTTTTGACCAACGTATGATGAGAGTGTTATGTTTTGAATCTAATATCGTGATAGATTGTGGCGTGTTACGCGGTGTCTGGTCGTGATTCGATAAATAGGTAGTGATTATATGTAGTTATAATAGTACACGTAACTTGGAATTAATATTGAATAATTTGTTTTAAATGTAGCGGTATTGTATAACAAAATAATATTCTGTTATTATTAAAGTGAATTCTTTAGGCGAATAAACAATTGAACTCGCGACACCGTTACCGACCCTTCTGTTTATAAGTATCTATATTATATTGGCCCCATTTACACGACAGTTTGAGTTGAAATTCATCGAAAAATATAACTATATACAATGCAAACATATATATATATTGTTTACGTATAAGCTATTCATGTCAGTTTTTACTTCTGTCGGCACTCCTGCAGTGCCATTTTTGTAATGTCATATTTGCCTACAAATAAACACATGGCCCACCTGATGGTAAGTGGTCACCGCTACCTATGGACATTTATCACTCTTACCTTTTAACCAAAACAGTAATACAAGTGCACTAGTACTTCACGGTGGAAATGGGTAAGGTAGTACCAACCAGCGCGAACTCAGCACTAAGAGGTCTACTATAGCGGAAATGGGTAGGTACAAAATTCTGTGAAAATCATTGTTTTTTTTTTATTTGGAAATGCTGCATTATTAACCATCCTTATTTTCACATCAACATCATAACTAGTTACGAAAGCAATGAATATTCCATATCATCGTTGTATAATTTCTAATTGAAGAAAGTTCTAGTACGTCGCGTTTAAACATAGTATGGTTTACCAAATATAATACGTAACAATTAGTCTAATACGCCTTGATGAAGGGATTAACAAGTGATGAACAATGCGGCAATGTGTCTCAGGTATTAACATTTGTCACTGACGTCTCTATTTATTTAGGCTGTTGTAATATTAATATTACAACTTGTAATGTGTACGTGTAACGATGAACTGTAATTATTATAACGTATCGTACATTACAATGTTATGTATTATATAAAGGTGCTTTCATAATTGATATGTCTGTTTTGGAATACAACTTATTTTTGCAAGTATATTATTAACTAGAAATGATTGGTTGGCCATAGACAACGGCGAGAGTTGAGGCGTTTTTTAAATATGAAAAAAATATTGATTTTTCAAGTTCTACTAGTTGCAACGGGCCGGTTGGCTTGGTGACTAGGTACCCTGAGTGCCAAGCCACAGGTCGTGGGTTCGATTCCCACCCAAAACAAATATTTGTGTGCATGAACATGGTATCCATAGAACAATCTAAGCTTAGTTTAGGATCAGTTGGCCGTGTGTATTCAATGTTCCGGGTATTTGTTTAACCTCCACCGTCGTGATAGTGGGTAAGTATATTCACTACTGAGCCAGTAAGATATATGCAAATATAATTTATTTAAGTAAAGATGCAGAATTAACTGACAGTTTCCCACAAACTGTGATAACAATAAGCTGCCCAAAAAATAAAATGCAAAAAATAAACAAACAGTTGGTAATGAATTGTGTTTTTTTGCACGATGGTACAAATAATATTAAATGTAATTTATTATTTTTGCCTTCGTTTGTGGCCTTTAAAGTGAGTCGTAAAGGTATGAAACATTAGGAAATATTCATAGACTGTAATTAAATAGTTTGCAATGCCGTTCTGGTTGTAAAGCACTAGATCTACAAATTTTATTTACTTTAAAAGATGTTTAATTTGAACCATTTATGGAGAATCAAAATTATATTGTGCACTGACTGTGTCGTGCGTGTGTTAGGTGAACTGCAAGTTAGTTACGTCTTTATAATTTTTTTTATAAAATAATTTTATATTTATATAAAATATTAAGATAATAGAAGAAGAATAAAAGTTATTATAATAAAAAAAATAATGTGTACTCTGAATAGATGAAAAACAAAATATTTAATGAAAATATGCATATTATTTAAAAGAAAGTAACATGCTAAATTTGAAAATTTTATAAAAAGAACTTATTGCTTTTATTATTTTGTATTACAAAAACTTACTTTTTAATAAAATCAAATATATTTAATTTAACGAGACATATTAATTCTCTTAATTATTTACTACAGCAGTTGGTAAATAATTAAAATTGTTAATTTTACTATTAAATTACTGGTTTAAATTAACTAAAAAAAACTTACTCATATGCGGTATTTTTTTTATGGCATGGTTTTTCGTCGCAAATGACTGTGATATTATCAATAAAGTTCCAATAAGGAAATCAGGAGTTATCGATTAAGTATTTTTTTTATTCAATTTATATCCCTTGATTGGAATACTAACAAAAAAATAATAAACCATCTATTTGTAGAGACGATCATCACCGAAAAAAAAAATTTTTTTTATTAGACCGAAATATATTATAAAAGTCAAAATGCAAATTATTTCTTTGTATTTTGGTAATGATTGCATAATGTCGTTCATATGTTTTTGTCTATGACAGTCAGGCCAACTCTCAGGGCAGTGAGAGTATTTCTACCGTTTTGTAGGTCGCGATGATTACACTACTGAACAGCTAACAACAAGCGTGGGATATTTGGAACAAGTGAAAACTACGTCTCGATTCTTCTCGCTTACTGCCAGTAATTTTTATATTAATATACAGTCACGAATTGTTCATATTATGCGTAAAAACGATTAATTTCTGTGCCATAATTTATGCTAGTACCTATATTCAAATTAGGTCTAGAAGAATAAAGAGCTATGTCTCTGTATTGTGACCGTTACTTGTAGATAACCTGTTGTTAAGTAAACACGTCTTCTGTAGTTTCTCTAGGTTAGGAATATAGAATAAGCTACCAGTAAATAATAATAAAATATACGCAAATTTTTGGTGAAACTAGGCGTTATTCTAATGGAAATTAAGTTTACGTTGTTGCTAATAGGCTTTCGTCGGTTATGACCCAACGATGTTACACATTTTGCGCGAACCGTATCGGTTCGTTATGAAATACAAAGTAAAAAAGGTTTCAAATCCATCGACCACCAATTGTTACAGGTGCTTGCTAATTTAAAATGCAACCCCGTTTCATACTCGTTAACAGTTTCTCAGAATTTCTCTCATAACTTTAGCAAACTGTAACAACATATTAATCATTTTTTAATAGCACGTTAGAATATTTCCGAATAATGTTTTGAATAAAATGTATTTGCGTATTTTTGATACATTTTCATTTTATTCGATTTATACATTTAATTTAGCCTGTCTGAACATACCTACAATGTTTTGTATATTTTTTTATTTTGCGTCTAATTTTATCGTTTTGACTATAGATTTTACTCCTTAGAAAATAAATAATCAAATAAATATGATATGCAGTGTACAAATCAATTTCTAATTAAATTAAAAATATACCAAAGTAATTGATCGTATAATTAATGAATAATCAGCTTGTACATAGTTCGACGTGCATTACATTATTAGTTTACGAGTACGCTCGCTACGAAGCTCATTAATCAACAATAATGAATTTATATTTCATCTAAAATCTTCAAGTAAATTAATTTATCAACCAGCAAGGCGTCAAATCTACGCTTTCTTCAATGGAGAGAGCGCAACATTTATTTTTACGAAAGTTTTTAAAAACATGTATAAAATACTTACAGTGAATAAAAATATATGATAAACACTAGCACAAAAAATGGGCACAAGAAAGTCCGTAAAGTTCACAGTTCACAGGTCGTAAGCGCGGTTGATGCGGATCGTGTCTCGAAGTTCTTAGTTCGTTCTCGGCCAGTGTCGTTGTTGCACTGAGCGGTCTCAACGGAAGAGTTGTGCGTGGTTGCGCCCGCGCACGCTCACCTAAAAGTAAAACCGAAACCACGGGCGTACGCCTTACCGCGTAAATCGGAAAGATATCAACGTCAGTCAAACACCCTATACAATGCTTACCATACGCAGCCGAATTATTAAGGTTAAGGATAGCAAAGCAACAGTGATAGTTTTTTTACGTAAATCGATTTGCTATAGCGTGCGTAGATACCGTGATTCGAGATTAATGTGAATGCTAATTGAGTTTCAGTAATACACAATTGGAGCGTGAGAGCTCTTATACATGGCTAAACGTATTAATTAGCTTATAATCGAAAGATGTTGGATGTATCTTGTGAAATATTATTTTTAGTTATATCAGTCACTTTGTATGAATGATGAATATATTTATTGTTATCAATAATGTCTAGAGGCTTATTCTAAATTCAAACAGTCAGACAAATATTATTCTTAGTTATTTTACATTATTTGTATTGTCCCTCACCTTCTCATTAACCATACTTATTGAATTCAAAACAGGTAGGATATTTTCAATAATTCTCATCACGTACAAACCGTCTATTTTTATTTATTAACTAATAATGGAATACTCTTGGAATACGTACCTTTGCTGGTTCTGTTAAATTATGAATCATATTATCATGATTGAACTAGAGTTGATATTAACCAATAATGGCAATAAGTGTCGCAAACCACCTAAACATTGTCACCGTCGAGTGATTATGTTGTGGTTAACACGTCAGTTGCATCAGAACTCCAACTATCTAGTGAGGAAACCTAAGTGCTATACATTTATTTAATATATAATTTTCACCCTCAATCTAGCTTCTTATTATACGAACTACACTTGTTTCAAAACGTGATCAATTCGCAATAACATAGCACAATCGAAATCGTTTATTGCTTATGAGTATAACCTATTGTATCGTATAAACGAAAGTTTTCACCGTTTTGAAATATCTGTGTGTTTGTCATTTTAACAAATGTGTTTTGTGTGACCTAATTAAGAATAAACTTAAGCCGAAATAAAATAAATAATTAAAGCTAGTAATACAAACATTTAGCTGTACGTAACAAGTGAGTGTACTTAGTAAGGTCTGTATAAACTCCTGGTTTGAAAGGAACAGCACAACCTTCTCCGAACGAAGTGATGCCTACTTGGATCCCATGTAACATTGCAGGACCGCCAGAATCCCCCTGAAAATAAAATCGCATCTATAACCAGTTCAAGGCTATTTACAGGACTATGCGGGTCAAATGTCCTCATTCTCGTGGTGTGAGTATTACGTGGGATACCTACTATATTTGACACCCAATTTTCGAGTGCGGTTTGAATTGTAAAAATAAATTGGTTCGAAACGTGGTTGTGTAAAACTACTTATACAACACGGAATATTTGTGTTACTCAGAAAGTGTTTAGTAATTTATTTAGTTCAGAGTTTTTTACTTATGTCTTAAAATTTATCTTTTAATAAGCTGTTATTTAATTGACACGGAGCAGTACATATTTTTGCCTATGATAGTAAAATAATTTATGAAATTTCCAGCCTTTTAAAATTTAGGCAAGTCTGTAGAAGCACTGTTTTGCATAACACTTAAAATTAAAAGCCACTTTAACTTGGAACAAAGGATTTCTATCGGTTTCGCGTTAGTCGGCTGGCGAGCGAGTAAGTCTTAACCACTGTTGGAAATTAAATTCTCAACAATAAACCAAGAAAACTGTGGCGTAGGGCCAAAAGTTTTTCGCAATTGTCATCAATTTATTATTTAGTGATCAACGGACGACATGGCGGTGCCTCCAATATCTCGGTGGAAGTTGAAAACTTTTACCTTGCGATAATAAATGAGGAGTGTTTTGACAGACGGGATGGATTCGTGACCGGACTGGTGTGCGTGTTGACAGGAGAGCTCTGAAGCGTCAACGTCGAACGAGCAATTAATGCCAAGTGGAATTACACTTCAAACAGGCGTAGATAGGATCTGCATAATATAGTATCTGAACAACACGCGCGAGTGAGCTTTGTCTTTGCGCATTGTTTAGTTATTGAGCTAAAATATATTTTTGTTCTAGTTATTGTTTTTGTCTATTTAGGTAACATTTTAAATAACAATATTCGATTTTAACCTCACCAGTTGTTTAAATTTAATTTTAAAAAAATCTTTGAAATTTGCAAGCTGATTTAAAACCTAAATATACACCAAATAAAATATGTTTTTGTCTGTCTATCTAAAAGTTCGAAACGTCTGATCGAATTTTAATTAAAATTGGCACACAAGAGAGTATAACCGCGAGTGAAACCACGGATGGGTTTAATGAAATCCATTTTTTATAATTATATGTACAGTAAAGTAGTATGAGGTAAAAGGATAACATACTAAACAAGCATCGACATGTCCATCTGGGTAGCCCAAACAGAATGTCTTCTTCGGAACATATCCATCCAAAAAGCTTTGACACATCTTTTTGTCGATTACCGGTAAACTTGCCGTTCGAAGTAAACTTGAAAACGATTTATTATCCTATAAATATAATGGAAATTTAATAAATATTATTATTAAATAACGATTAGACTCGAGGCTAACGAGCTATAAAGAGGATAACGGTTGGTACCTTACATAACCTTTGTATCATCGATGATTGTCAGTATTATTATAGCATTCAATAAATTGATTAAAATACTATTTGTTTATAGGTTTCATAAAATATGTATGATATAACGATTTGAGAGAATCAATGTAAATGAGGATTGAACGGAAAATATTACAGGCACATGAGACTTAACAATTTCACGTCTCAGGGCCGACAACGCATTGGTGATGTCCCTAGTGTTGCAAATGTCTATAGGCGGCGGTGACCACTTACCATCAGGTGGACCGTCTACCTGTTCGTATCTCCAAGAGGTAGGTATAAAAAAAAAAGAAAAGATGAGGTAAATAATAAACATCCTGGGACATTCTTTACGTATAGTCTGATCCCAAACTAAGCAGAGCTTATACTATGGAAACCAGATAACTGATACACTATTTTTTTCTTTTGAATACATACATAGGAAAATATTTAATTACATAAAAATAATGAATATGGGTATTTTCATCGAGTATGTAGCACCTTCCACATAACATACTTACAGCAATCGCGCCCCATCCATAGATTCTAATCCAGTCATCAGTTCTTATTCTCATATCACGCATAGGTATTACAACAGGTTGGATGAAATATCCAAAACTAATGAATGCAGGGAATATACTGATGAAACCAACATCATGCGCCAGAGTCCGTGGGTTGAAGTATTGGTGCAAAATGATTTTTGTAGCTTCAAATATCAAACCACCACGGAACAGATGAAAACTGCCGAATTTCAGTCGAAGTCCTGTTATTCCACTGTAGGGAGAAAAACAAATATGGCGGATAAATATTCTGTATCAAAGAGATGAGTTTTGTTGGTACAGTCTGCATCGTAATCGAACAGATTTTAGTTTACAAAATAAATGAACACCAAAATAAATTGATGCTGTAAAAATATGTGACGCCTCTTTGAAACATCTGTGGTTGTATTATTTTTCTATATTATGAATAGTTTTAGTGTACCTGTTTATGTTGCTGACTGTACTTACGTTTTAATAAAAAAAAAGCATGAAATAAATTGAGTTGACGTTCGTCTATAAACTCACTTTGTGAGGTGGAATGACGAAAAAGCCAGGGTGTTACACATTTGCACAAAAAAAAAAAAAATACTAGGTACCAACTACCATGAACTGTATTTATGGATATACTAGTTCACGTCCTGGTATAACTGGTTTCATCCGGTTATTCCAAGGGATTGAATGTGTTCCGTGTTTATAATATAGCCTATAGATGTTCCTAAGGTATAGCGTAGCTTTCGACATGCTAAAGATCTTTTTATATTTTTTTAATTTTACGTATTTGTAAGACCAACAGCAATAAAAAGAAACACTGCATCACAGGTCCCGACTTATAGATATAGAATAATAAATAAGTGTGAACTACATAACAATTACATATTAACTAATGGCACAATATTTACTGCGCTCACTAACTGTATAGTATTAAACTAAAAGTATATATCAGAAATGAAAAAAAATAATAGGCTATAAACTTAAGAAAAAGTCATTGCTCAACATCCGTTTTTTTATCAGATGAGTAGTTTTAGAGATTACCTCCGAGATCCTAGCGTATAAACATACGACATTACAAACTCTAGATCTATTTTCTTATTTTTTTTAATGCTTAAAGAAAGAAGAGCAGTCTTTCTATTCTTTGAGTGAGTTTCAGGGTATATTTGATATATTAATTGATACTAATTAGGAAAATAAAATACTATAGTTAGGTAATGTGAAAAATACAATGGTATTTAAGAGTAAATCTAGAAAAATCTGGGTATATAATGATATATCTAGATTTTTCTAGATTTACTCTACATATTCACATATATTATTGGTATAGTAAGCTTATAGTTCAGTAAAAATCTTTATTATACAAGGGGCGGCTATTAAGATCATACTAGTAAACCAGTAAACATAATTATACTGTTAAATCTTGTATCTTGCCAACAAGCTTGGCAAGGAAAATTGTATGTGTATTTTGTTATTTTTAACTTTGAAATAAATGATTAAAAAAAATTAAATAAATTTACCTTAAAAAAGGTGTAAAAGAATACATATTATTATAGTAAATTAATATAATAATAATAAGTACCTAACTAAATAGAAAGAGTGCACCTAATAATACGATAGTAGTTTGGGGATAGTAACAAAAATCAAGTATTTTGAGAAAAAAAAAACAAAATAGTTTTAATGACAAGTGCAATACCGAAATTGCAAGGCATTTGATTGGACGTCTATGGACGGCACTTCGTCCAGTCTCTAATATGTCGTAAAGAAATACTTAACTAACTGTGTAGGAAAAAAAATAACAATGAAGCAGATCCGACTCTAAAGTTAAATAGATTCGACTTGCTTGAGTGATCGTTTTATAAAGTTACAAATCAATTGCATGAGGAATCAGAACAAGTCTGTATCCTATTTGTATATTTATATCATGGTTAATATTAACAGTGTCTCAAAAATCTCTGGGAACCTCAGTTCCTAATAAACTACTTTTCAGTCTTTTCAAAAACTATTTTTTATTCAGCTAAGTTATTACTTTTTATCATATATTCCTTCAAAATATTATTACTTGATTATTAAGAAATTAGGGTTGCTATATTATATTTCAATAGCAAGTACGTATACTTGGTTAAAAATAATGTGTAGTTTTAATATCATGAAAATCCCACGATAAATGCTTGAATTGCTTGATTGAAATTGAGCAACCTAGACAGAATATGACCTGCTTAATACATATTGTACGTCTTCAGGGACACTTTAGATCCTTCAAAAACGCAGGTCAAACAGCAAGGCATAATCTAGCTTAATAATATTTTTTATAGGGGATACTTACAATAACAAACAGTGAGCGGCAGTCAATGTCAGAGTCTGAGTAAGCACTGTCCCGCCGCATAATTTGATGGATCCTCGTACACTTTGCATTATCGATACCATATAAGGACACCATGTTACCATCTCAGTGAATGAAGTTACCATGGCAACCAGTCTTTGCCTATTGAGTCGTCTACTGAAATATATCGGGATCAATTTAATGTGACTTACAGCAGTATTTCGTATTTAATAGCTTTTAGATAATGATAATGAAATGAAATATTTATTGAAATATGCCTTCACAGGCATTTGTGAATGGTCAGACTCTAACACCGGTACCGAAGGTTGCTTTTACTGAGGAGAGTCGGCAATAAACTCAGCAATTACTCTTTTCAAAATTTGATTTTGTACATAATAATATCCAACTATATACGTACATACAAGAAGTACATAGAGAATCCTAACTGTGAGTTAAAAATAGTACTTTGGTGTAAATATACCAAGTCTACGATAAAAATGATACACAAAGAATCACAGAAATTATAAGGAAATGTTTGTGATCAATAATACCTACGTTGGAAGAAAAATCTTTTATATTTTCGTACAAATAAAGTATTTATCAGATCGGATTATTGAGTTAAGGAAGGAAGGATGTGTAACTAAGGGAAACGTTAACGCAAGAATGTCTCGATTAACTCGCAAAGTGTACGCGCAATATTCAGGGACATACAGGCCTTGCGGATGTAATTTACAACTGGGCTATTTTATTAAAGTAAAAAGTTTTTTTGCGGCGTTGAGCACTTTTCTTGGGATGGGTATAAAATGTTTAACTCGCGTCACGCACGTGACCTGATCGAAAACTCATCAGTAAAAATGCACAACGTTAATGTTCAAGTTTTCACTTCTGCCGGCACTCCCGGAGTGCAACCCGTTATTTTTTTTTTTCATTCTGTCCTGCGGTCAGAGAGGTAATACGCCTGTAGTTCTAGTGCGTCGACTCAGTGACAGTGGGTCTAATACGTCCGCAAGATGCTTCGTGTAAGCGAACCACGTGTCGATTTCTTGTTGAGTTTCCTTGTTTGGGACTTGACATAAAAGTAGATCTAGTGGAATAGGTTAGGTTAGTTTAGTTAATTTTTATTTTTATTTATAATGAGTTAATTCATAGCGCAGAGTATGTACGGTGAAGTACTCCTTACCAATTTCCGCCGAGAAGCAGTAGTGTTCTTGTGTTTCTTGGTTTTGGATAGAAAAATAGGAGACATGCTTGCTTTGGTATCGGGTTTCGTGTAAAGAACGTCCATTGACATTTATTTATTTATGCAATCACGTCTAATTCAATAAAGAATATAACGTAACAAAACGTGCCACGAATGGTGGATATGTTTGGCAAGTCATTATGCGTACCCTAATTAGCCATTAAATTATATTACTTGGCTAAATTATTATCATTGTGACGTCATCTACGCCATTGGGTTTATTTTTTAAACAGCCATTCTGTCAGTTGAATAATCTTACGGGCAGTGTGTCACAATAAGACATCATTAGACGATATTTTCTTGTCGCCAATTAAAACAATTCGGTGCGATAGTCACGCTTTCCTAACATTACATTGACGTAACAAATATACCGTATTGTACTATGTTTCTTTATTTTTATGGAGTGACCTAATTCGATTGAACCTTCTATAGCCAAGATTACGAAAATTTACCTTTCTTTTATTTATCCCTAGGAAGATTTTTGAAAAAACATTCAATGTATTCTATACCTCTCATTTTACACTCATAGCACAGGGAAATCTTGTCTGGGCTCCTGTCTCCCTTAACTGAATCTTTCATCCGGGGAAGTACTACCACCTCACCCATTTCTGCCGTGAAGCAGTAGTGCACTTGTGTTACTGTGTTTCGGTTAGAAAGGTAAGGGGGCCGGTGAAATTACAGGCACATGAGACTTAACAACTTCACGTCTCAGGGTCGACAACGCATTGGCGATGCTCCTAGTGTTGCAAATGTCCATAGGCGGCGGTGACCACTTACCATCAGGTGGACCGTCTGCTTGTTTGTCGGCCCAAGTGGCATAAAAAAAAATCTATCTACCTGTTGATCAAAAAATTGTTGTATCTTTCATGTGGGAGAAAATAAATGAATTTATAGATCACTTAAAACTAAAATGGTAATCCATCGAGCTACCTGAATACTTGGGTCGGTTAGTACTGAAAGATTGTTAATAAAAACAGTACCAAGCTCAAACTAGGTCACTAGACCACTAAAGGCTGACCTGATCTATGATCCGTTTGGATGCTTCAACGAATATTTAAGCTGTCGACTGGAAAAATCATAATTATTTACGAAATTCATTTGTAAATTCGGCTGTATTGTATATTAATTTAAATTCAATGTAATATTTATAATTTTAGTCTAAAATTACATTCACTCAGTCGAAACGAAAAATTAAGTGATCTTAAAATGCCTTCATAAGATTCGGTCGACCGCACCCGATGTCTGTTGAAACTAAATCTTCAGTTGACATCGGTGACTTGAGTTGATAAATCTATTTAGTATGTAGTAATACCATTAATGAAATAAAGAACTCAATTCAGCAGAAGCAACCATCCGAACCGGGGTTCGAGTCTGACCATTCATAAGTGCCCGTGAAAGCCTATTTGAATTATCTACCTATTATTTTATTACATAAAAGAAGTAATGCTAATTATGTTTTTTAAGCAATTACTTTCCGGTTAAAAGAATGTAAGTTTTTGTCATCGCCGCCTATGAACATTTGCAACATCAGGGGCATAGCCAATGCGTTGTCGTCCCTAAGACGTAAAGTTTTAGGTCTCATATGCCGGTGATTTCGGCCCCTTACTGCTTTACGGCGAAAAAGGGTGAGGTGGGAATACTTCCCCGGACAAACTCTGCACTAAGAGCTCTACTACTCTAAGCACTATTTAGTATTGGAAATCCCAAGAGCTACAAATACACATATTTACACAACACAAAAAACAGCTGTTCCATTAGCATTCGAGTGAACTGTGGAGCTAGTCAAAAACCATTATTATAATTATTGTTGAAAGTTACCAATTTCGCTGCATACACGAATATCAAATACCAATTAGTTTACAAAAACACTTAGCGCGTAATTGTCACGGCCTGTTGTAATAGATAACTTAATTGATAAAAGGCAATTCACGGTGCAGTTACCTACAGCAATGAACAATATACAATTTTGCACGCTATAATTTTCAAATTATTATTGGTTGAGTGAAATTGATTTGAATAAGGTTTTTAATATTAGGGTATTATGTGTGCTAAAATATTTACTAATAGTTTCATCTTTATTACATTACGTAAGTACATACAAATTATATATAAAGGGCCATATGTATAATTAAATATTTTAGTAATTTAACTAGTCATTAAATTTTAAGGCAATTATAGCTTTGTCGTGACGTCAAATGGGAGAGGTAGGTTCGAAGGTTACAATATGTTTGAGCATTTGTTTGTGAGTTCCGATAACTGCACTTGAGAGGCTGTTCCCTTCTATGCTTCGTATTTCGCTTATCACCTTCGAGACGAGTGTAAACGACCTGGTATAAATGTTACCTCATTTTTTCGGTAAAATTATTTTGATTTCAAAAAGATTTTTAGATTAACAAATCAAAAAAAAAAGAGTCATCCTATTTTTCGCAGCAACGAAAATTGTGACATATCTACGAATTTCCACGTCAAAAGAAAATTAACTTCCCTCCTCTAAATAAAAAGAAAAATTAATACATACCACACTATGTGCCACCATTAACAGAACGTTTCTTAATCTATGAAATTATGCAAATGGTGCTACGGTATCATAGTTATATATTTCACATGAACATTTCACAAGTGCTTGACCTTCGGCTCGGCTCGTGCTCACTCGTACGTGACAGTATTTTCTATCATATAGAGTAATTAGGCTTTGAAATGGGAGTGGGCTAAAGTTTATATGGGTGATGATATTTTGACCTCATATTTAGCGCGATTGTGTGTACAATACCTATTAAATACTGCTTATTTGGTAAAATTATAGGTGTGAAAACGTGATGTGTTATTGCTTTATATAGCTGTTAAGAAAGGTCAACTGTTATATATTGCGGGATTTTCGTAATATCATAATTTCAGTCGAGTTATACTTCGTCGGAGAGCCGGCGCAACGAGGCGTTAGAGAGCTTATCTCTCACGTGATTGGGTAGTCAGTGAAAGAGGCAGAGCATATAGGCCGCGTAACACCGTCGATCTAGTATCATTTTCTTTACAGAATTGAAGCCTGGGACATGCCCTCCATTTAATCCATATATGTATACACACGATTATCGGTCTTAAGCCATTGTAATAAGGGGCTTTTGCCTAACTTAAGTTTGCGAAGGGCATGTAACGGTGTTCGCCTGTTGTTGAATGTTATACATTCATTACTACCTTTATTATCATTATGTTGGTTGCTTCAGGTTGTGGGTTCGAGTCCCAACAGGCAAACATCTATGAAGAGCATGAACATATTGATCTATGTCTAGATGTCAATGTGTATTTAGAAAACCGGAAAACCGGATAGTTACGTTGAACTGGCGATGAGAGAGACCCTTACGTTTTAGGGTTATATACATCCTATGATTTCCCGTGCTGTTTTAAGACCACAGATTTCTTATAGGGTTTCGTAATTTATAATTAAATAACTATTCTCTACATGTTTTTTTTTGGTTTTAGTTTGTTTCTTTTAATTTAATCTTAAATTAATGTGCGTATACGTTCGTATTTGGGTCACAAAAAATTCTACCACATTTCAACTTAATCGGTTCCGTTTATATCATTCAGACATACGATACCCAATGTGGTATATTATAGTATATCAGGTCTTATCGTCGTAGTTAGCTGGTTACCTTAAAATAGGCTCGGCTTAGTTTGGGAGAGTATTTATTTATTTAAGTTGAATGTGGCACTGAGACTAAAAAAATATTAAGTACGAACTTCATTCCACTCTTGTTATTATTGGGATTAAATTAGTAATCGAAAATAAACATTTTTATGTTCTCCATATCCACTGATAACTTATGAGATGAAATGAAATATTTATTTAACTGGGCCTTCACAGACACTTATGAATGGTCAGACTCGTAACACTACATATTTTAAGTTAACATTATACGCCGCTGGTTTAACACTTCCTAAGACGTAGTAATTTACGAAAGCGTAAATTTTATAGCAAACATATCGATACCAAATACCTACTAACTTAGTATTGGAAAAGTTAGTTATTCAATAAAAGGCACGTGCTTTTTAGCTTAAATTTAGCTTGAGCCAAACTAGCATAATGTAGTTATTGATCTAATGGTTCTCAATTGAAGAAAATCTATTTTGTAAGTAATTTAATAAGGGTATTTAACCTTTACTTTTAAAAATAAAAGACGAAATATAATCAGTAAATTTTCTAGCAAAGTTTTGGAGCACAAATAAGTTCGATAAAAACAAAACAGAAGAAGATGGTTAAAAAACGACTATTTATATAATTATATATCCCTCGCGGTTTCACCCGCGTTCCCCAGGGATTTAACATTTTCCCGGCACAAAAATAATCCTATGTTACTTCTAATACCTCCAAGAATTTGGGTACGAAGTTTCATGATTATCGGTTAAGTAGTTTTCGCGTGAATGTGTAACAAACAAACTTACATTTATATTTATAATATTAGTAGGGATGAGTATGTATTTAAAAAAGTAGTATATATAGTAAGAGCATTACACAATCAGCCTGCTGATCCCTAACGTAGTAGAGCTTGTACTATGGAAACCAGAAAACTGATAAACAATTTGTTTTCTTAATACACATTACACCCAGACCATAACAAACAGACGTGCACCCAAGTGTTTGTCCTGGGTGGGAATCGAACCCACGACCTGCAATGCATTCCAAATTGCAAAACCTCTATAGCTCATCGTTATATAATCTATTGTCGAACATTTTTTTGTCCTATCATTAATACTCTTCGCAGCGTATGCGATGAAAGACATTTTATAGCAAATTTTTTTACACCATCGGTTGGTTTTAATAGGAATTTCTAAAGATTTCTATAGTAATCTAGTACTAAATATAACCTATGTTACTCAGTGATAATGTAGCTTTCTAATGAAAAAAGAATTATTAAAATCGGTCCAATACTTTTTGAGTTTATTCGTTACATACAAAAATACAAATCTTTCCTCTTTATAATATTAGTGTAGATATATGGTATGGTGTATATATCATGTGGTCTGATATCCGCATTTGAGAGCCAGTTCACTAGGTTCTTACCACCTTCGGTACGTCAACACACACCATAGTGATATTGTAGTCAAACACTATTCAAAGTAAAATATAATTGTAATCCGCTACCATCAACGTTTCCGTTTGTATATCTATTCATACGAAATTGGTAAGCGCATTAATTGATGACCTTTAAAAACCTTTTATAGATTTTAGTATCAGTCATACAGTCGTGACTGTACTCTATAAGGTTATCGTTATATATATTCAATGTAAACACTGTAAATAGGTGTTACAATAACATGCTCTCCCATTTGTTTAATAACCATAAATTACAAATTTTAGTTAATCGCGTTTTGTCCAAACAATTGGTTTTCAATTAAACCGTGTAATAACGAGATCCGAGCACGACAGTTTTGGCATTGAGGTCTCAAAGTCGATTGACGTCGGTTCATTTTATTCATTAACGCAGATACGAAACCTTCAATTACACATCAACAATATGTGTAGACTAATTACAATAGTTTTTCGCTTTCAAAACTAAATAATTAAGCCAGTAGTTGGTCACTATTTAGTTGGATGCCGACTGTCAAAAATTAATAGCAACTTTGATTTTGGATATTGATTGATTGATTTGGTTGAAATTAACAATAAGTTACTTGAAATGCTTAATAGCACCAATTATAAAAAATATGGCATTATTGATTGCCTTGGGTATGGCTTTTTATTTGTTTTTTTACTATTTGTTCTATATTGAAAAGGAACTTTGTAGCATTCTGTTATTTTCTTCTATTAAATACATATAGTGTCTGCTGCATACTTTCCGAGAACAAGAAAAGATATTCATAGTTACCCGAGAGTTTCTGGTAAGAATACTGGTACAAATCCTAAATTGGTTTGAAGGCTTCTTCCAAGTTTCCAGACTCAACTTTAATAATAAATAAGTTTTATAATTAATCTATTTAAATATATATATGAGTTATAGATACCTGAATAATTTGAAAATATTTTTTCTAGTACTTCAACTACTCCAATAATAAAAAATACTATGTCATTTTTTTATGTTGATTCAACAAGAGTTCGGACAAAGTTGTGACAGTTTTTTACCTTTACTTAAATAACAAGTAGTTCAAACATTAGCGGAAGTTGACATTGAAACGTAAAAGATGTCAAATAATTGTCTTTTAACAAGAGGCTTATCTTCACCGCTCTAATAACCAACAATTATTTAGATAACCACTGATGACACGTCAAGCAATTCAGTGAGCTATTTAAGCATTTCACGCTGAAATCTCTTCACATTTCGTTTCGGTTTCGCAAAGACATGGACAAATCAAATCTTTTTATAGTTTTATTTTTATGTGCAGTTTTCTGTACAGGTAAAATCGTCAAATAATATGACTTAAGTTGTGTACTATGTTAAAAAAATATGTCAACATTATTGTTACGTTTTTATTTCGGTCAAGTTTGCTGTTTTGTCTTTTGTTTAAGTTACTTTTGTAAGACTACACTTTCTGGGTAGCTTTTGCATTAAAATTCTCAATAATTTTCAGATGTTCTATCAAAAAGACATGGTCACCGAGCTGTCAATGAGGGTAAAATAGTAGGTGGTTACAACACTACGATCCAGGAAGTTCCGTACCAAGCGTACCTGCTTCTACAGAAGGGTCAGGACTATTACCAATGTGGCGGTTCCATAATCAGCAATCGATATGTGTTAACTGCTGCCCATTGTCTCGCAGGGTAAGAAAATGAAAAAAATAATTAGTAATGAGTAAAGTAGTCCAATAAATATTTATAGTGGTAAGCAGACAGGTTACCTGATGGTAAGTGGTCACCTTAACCTATGGTCATTAGCAATGTCCAGGAACCAACTCCAAAAGTTACTGAAGCAATGATTTTGCTTTTAGATCAAATACTAGCAAAAAAAAAATGATTTCCTTTGGATAATGCCTTTATTGTAACCATGTTAGAATTTGATTTAACTATTGAATATAGAACTTTAGAAATCTTTATGTAATTGTTACAGTATCACAAGAATCTACGTAAGAATCGGTAGCACAGACTCTGACAGCGGTGGTACTATGTACGCCACGTCTATCTACACTCGTCACCCTCTGTATAACTCAGCTACCAGTGACTATGATGTGGGAATCATCAGGCTAATGCAAAACATGAATCTAGATGGAGTCAACGCCAAAGCTGTGACTTTGACTGAAGAAAACAGAAAAATTCCATCTGGAACGACTATTCTTATTACCGGATGGGGAGCTACAGCTGTAAGTAACCATATTGTTGATGCTTTACAGAAGAAAATTACGGGCACATGAGACTTATCTTACTTCAGGTCTCAGGGCCGACAACGCATTGGCGATGCCCTTGGTGTTACAAATGTCCATATGCGGGGGTGAACAGTTACCATCAGGCGGACCGTGTGCCTGTTTGTCGGACCCTGTGGTTAAAATAAAAGGAAAAAGACCAAAAATAATTGCCAGAATAGTTATCTTTTATTAACGAAAACATGTTGGCTTGGTGGTTAGAGACCCTGACTGCCAAACCTAAGGTCGTGGGTTCGATTCCCACCCAGGACAAACATTTGTGTGCATCAACATGTCTTTTTTTTTTCTGTGTCTGGGTGTAAATATCTATATAAGTATGTATTTAGGGATAGAGTAGTATATGTAGTATATCAGTTATCTGGTTTCCATAGTACAAGCTCTGCTTAGTTTGGGACCAGATGGCCGTGTGTAAAAAAAAATGTCCCAGGATATTTATTATTATTTATTTATTTACATCGAGTGATCTTATTTTTGTATTCTACCGTGTAAGAATTATACGATAGCGTCTATCAGAAACGTTTACCGTAATACTCCTCTTTTTACTTCGAAAACATTACAAATATTGGTTTTACAATGTCTTTTTAAGGAAAATGCTGACACCACCCGACAATTAATGGCAGTCAAAGTGCAATCCGTTACAAATGAAGAATGCAAAAAATCCTACAGTTACCTGACTGCAAGAATGTTGTGCGCCGGCGTACCTGAAGGTGGAAAGGATTCCTGCCAGGTATGAACAATTCAGATTGCTAAAGTTACAGTCAAAAGGTGTTCTTCAGATTCAGATATCTGTGAAAAAGTATTCTTCAACTACTTTTCACAGTCATTAGAAAATGTGAAAATAAAAGCTAACGTCATGTGGTATTGAGATACCACCTGTAACTTGCCAAAGAGTAAGAAGTAGCCAATTCTTTTTTTATGGACCAACTTAAATTTTTAGAGAGATTTCAATTATACTTGATTGTAAGTCAGAGTCCGAGGGGCCCCCTGAGCTTGAGGGCCCCGGAGCACTGCCCCGTCTAGCCCTCCAGAAGCTACGCCACTGTATTCACTCATTAAATTGTTCCTATAGGGAGATTCTGGCGGTCCAGCGGTGTTGGATGCCGATGGTATTCAAGTAGGTATAGTATCATTTGGAACTGGATGCGCCAGACCGGGATACCCTGGAGTCTACACGAACATCACCAGTGTGCGTCGTTGGATAAGACAAAACACCAGGGTTTAATATCGTCCTTAAATTGATATTTAAAAGCTGCACGTGTATTTTGTGGTTCAGACAAGCGTAATTTATGTCACGTTTTATAATGAACTTAGTACGCGAAAAACAAAATTGTTTATCTGGAATGTGTATATAAAAGTTTATTTCATTGGGAACGCAAAAGTTTTAATGAAAATATTCTAGTACAGGTCCCCTTTGTTTGCAAAGAGAAAAGGTATTTAATATTCCATGTTCTGTGCTTCAGGAACTATTGTGTGTGATCCCATTTGTGTGATAACTTTGAGAACCAACTTTTATGATCATCAATAGGTATATATAATAAATATGTACCAATTGTTAATAAAGTTACAAAGAGAAAGTAAATTTAATAAGTTACCATGTAAATGTTATTAAATTATATCTCATGTTTAGAACATCTGATTTACTCTATCTCCTGAAATCTAGTTGGGTAAAGTTGTTATTTCAACTAAATAGAAAAGACAAACAATAGAAGAATTAGTACATATCTACCACAAAATACACGCAACAGCTTGAAATTAACATTCCGTAATGATTTGACTAAAGCAAAACAAATGATTTTAATAAAGGCACTGTTTATACGATGAACTTGTTTTGTTGTGCTTGTCTTACCATATTTTCCCTATGTTGAAGTTGGTACGCCTGACTTAAATTCCCCCTACAGACTTATGATGCAGTCAGCATTGCAAATAAGGTAAACTTTTTGCCACAAAATCATTAACGGACAAAACAAACTAATTCTAAGCTTATCAAAAGATTCTAATTCAAAACAGAATCCTCAATCAAACGACCATTATCATTTAAACTTATCAATGTAGTGGCAATTAAGTTCAAGTTTATGTGTGAATATAATATTCTATACTTCACGCTTTACAAATATAAGTGAAAATAAAAATGCAGATATTGAATATGGCTAAATTATCGAAGTAATTAGTGAGAAATCCATTGAATCCAACCTTACGGGAAACGTTAACGGTCCGCTTGATTTCTCGTAATACTTATGAAACTCTACTAATGAACGTTGTAATTAAAGACGCTCTTTGCGCTGATTTTCAAGTAATAGTGATTGCACAGATCAATTATCCTAGAAATCTGAAGGTAAGTTCGTCTTTTTAGAATTCATCGATAGTTTAGTTCACTTTTATATTTATGGTAATCACAACCTTCATGTGAAAATTTAGGAGGAAGAAAGAGATGTATAAAATTAAACTAATATTCTCTCCTATTACAACCACATAACGGTCTGCAAAAAAAACAGAATGCAAATTCCATTCTGGTGCGAAGTGAAACTGGTAAAAAGCAAAACTTTTCACTGAATGACAAAACTCACAATGAATACTAACACGGAATCCCTTAGCATTTAAATGAACGAGACCTACCAAGTTCTTGTGTAGCTGAAACTTTTTTAATTTTGTCGAGAGATTTTGCTGCCAGGTGCTCACGTCACTTCCAATTCGACAGACAATCCCCTCGCTGGATTCTCGCGATAAGGTATATCCACTTTTAAGAAGAAATGTTAACGTTTTGCTTTTTTTAATTGAGATTCCCTTGATTAGCTTTCGCAGTCAGCGTTCCTGTTTAAAATTAATCTTTGCGAGGCGTTATTTATAAATTTCCTTTGTCTGTTCTTTTTTTTTATTTCAGATGTAAGCAATTCTCGGTCATAGATTTAAAAGAAGCTTAGGTTCATAAAAGGATAATGCCAAAAATAAATTAGCGAGAACCTCTAAATTATATAATAAGTAAAAATAAAGATTCGCTTACGCTAAAAAGCATATGAAATGAAATATTCTTACCAATGTTCCCTAAGGCGGTAAATGGAATGGATCAATAAATTTGAAACAAAGACGAATGCTTCAGAGATTTTGGGCAATTAAATAATTTTATGTAAATAGCAGTGTTTGGCTATTCGCTTCAATTTCAACAGACTGGACGGATGAAAGGAAAGATAAATGAAAATGTAATTAAGCACAAGGGAAACTTTTAAGGGAGCGTTAAAAGTTTCTTAGCTCCAGCTACATTATTTATTTCTCTTCAGAGATAATCTTGTTATTTGTTTGTTTTTTAAATATTTTTTTTAATTTTCTGCTTGTCTGATGAAGCGGTTCGGTTGACACGGTAATCTTTTGGTTGAAAGAAAATGGTACGGGTTCAATTCATACTTAATTTTGCAGTGTAGTAGAAGAGCAATACAAAATCCTTTTGTAAATATATGGGTTTACCCGTTTCAATACGAAACCTTTAAAAGGTGAAACCGGAGGTAAACTACGACACCAGATCTCTATATCTAACCTCGAAGGCAAAAGTAATCCTAGAGAAACAAGAAAAAGGTGGGACTTAATTGCAAAACAAAATTACACTGTTACTAGAGAATCGAGGTAAGAGAAATAAAGCCACCCACAGTCAACGGCAACCCTTTTTTATTTACAGTTTACTGCTTTACCTTACCATTATCATGTTTTCCAGTTTTTTTCCAGAGAAATGTTGCGGCCACAGTGATTATTTTGCTTCCATTGAGGTTGTATTCTGTGAAACTTGATTTTTTTACCATCTTCTTCGCTGCGTATTGTATTTTTTTTTGAGTTGGTTGTTTTGAGAAGTGGAATGAGTTAGTTTCATTTCAATTCTTGTAATTTTTCAATTTGCATTTTATTAGAAAATGTTGGCGGTGAGACTCAATTTCATGTAGTTAATGAAATTATTTTTGTGAGATTATATAGTTTAAAATAGTAGTAATATGTATAATTGTATTGTTTGTATCGTCGTTATTAAAAATAAAAATCCCTTGTCATTTTCTCCCAAAGTTTTTGAGAACATAATATTCTGTCTTTGCATCAAATTTCAATCAAATCTGATTAGTCGTTAGAAACATGAGTAGATAAACAAACACACACATTTTTGCATTTTTTATATTAGTTAAACAAGATTATCGTCAATTACTTTAACATTACATCGCAGTTGTGAAAAGAGTAATCAAAATAATTATTGTTAAATACCTTTTCTTTTTCACCAAGAACTAAAACTTTGTGTAAGATGAAATGAAGATATTTTTTATTGAAATAGGCCTTTACAAGCACTTATGAATAATCTGACTCTAATACTAGTAGTTGGTACAGATATTGAACCACATGAAGTCTATTTCACTTTGAATGTTAAAAGTTACCCAAACAGGTGCCTGTAATTATTTATTCCACGTCAGTAATATAAATTAAAAAAAAAAATTATCTATAATCTCCGTATAAAATTCTGTTCATAAGTTTAATCTGAACTTATGAAATATGGTACACAATAATCGTTTACAAAGCCTCTAGCAAGAAGGTAAGACAAACATCCAGACTCGATATCGACCTTTACTAAGGTACACATTGTTTCATCAGTACCTAACCTATAACTTCCCAAGTATTTTGCCCTTTCTTGAGGAAAGGAAGATAATTTAATACCATTAAAATAATATAACATAACTAGTTTTCGCCCGTGGTTTCTATTTTATATATTGTCTATTTTGTATATCTGTTCACGACAATTTGAACACCTAGCTTGGATTTCCAATTTTTTTTTCACAAAGCAACTTTGGACAAACTATAATGCCCCCTTTTCACGTTTTAAGAGATGAATTCTAAACGATCCCACTTTAGTGCACCTCTAGGACATTCGCAAGGAAGATTTCCTTCAAATTTTACATCTCTAAGTCACTGATTTAAGCAGTGTCTTATCTGTTAGTAAGTAAATCAGTCTGGACACTGGGGTGTCATTCTGTATGCTAAAATGACACTAGCTCGACAATGTTTCATTGTGGCTTCTAGGCTCTGTCTCTTTCGCTACTACGCAGTTTCGTGAGAGGTCTGCTCTCGGTGGCTTTTTTGCGCCCGGCTCGCCGACGACATTTGTATTAGCTGAATAACAAGGCTGGCATCGAGTTTGATTAACTGCGCGATGATAGAGACTGTCAAATAAATCAACCACCTTTCTAGTTCAATAACATTTGTTAGTGTGCTTATTATTGGATTCGAAATGAAGATGAATTTCTTTGTTTGCACAGTTTCAACCTAGGCTGTTTACAACCGTGATGAGATTGCACTCACAGTTGTACCTGGCATGCGGTACAATGCCGCGAACTGATGAGCTGATGTCTTCGGTTCGTACAAAAACCCAGAGAAATAAAATACTTTAAATTTATTCCCATAAACCTTATTCAGTCTAATAGGAACAATTAAAAATAAATACATCAAGTAATATATATAACGCGCATACAAATGAACAGTATTTTATTTTTAACATATAGATAATAATGTAGCAAAGTTAAAATTTATGGATATTACATTTCTTTTTATAATTATCATTAGCCTTCCACTGCGTTCAAAAGAATTTCAGAGAGCGTAATTACGTCGAAACATTTCTTTTCTTCCCAATTTTTCAAATTTAGAGCTGTAATTAGCTCCATCGTGAGGGGCAGGAGTATGTACGAGTATTATTTCTTTTCAGAGCGTTTCTTTCTTAATTTTTCACATTTTTTTACAAATCCAACGTAGCGAGGCTACACGGTGAATTTAACGCGACTAAACGACTACCTGACGCAGCTTTGAATAAAAAAAAAATGTAACAATATTTTTCCTACTTTATTTATTCACTTGTTCTGTTATGAATACTTGTTTTATTAAAACTTTTTCAAGCTGCCAGTGTTGGTAATTATAAGAAAAATTATAATCAGTTCCGAATTAATAGTTTTTAGCAATAATTTCCTAAATAAAGTATTATACTATAATTCTTATTATTTGTTCTATAAAATCCAGCCAAGTGTGTGTCAGGCCACTCGCCGTAAAGGGTTATGTAGTTGCATTCATTATTGTGAAGAGGCGACATCTATGAACGAATACGCACGCGAGAATCCTACATCGCGATATCGAAGTTTTATAAGTATGTGACTATATATAAAAGCTTCCAACATAAACAGTTGGACCGCAGTCCCCAGACGTCATCACCTAGCCAGGCGGAAGATTTTCCCTTTTAATGGAAGAGACTCATACCTTGCTGCTCCATACTTGGTTGTGTGTCCATGGATATTAGATAAAGCTTAATATTTCGCAAAGCAAATTTTATAAATGTTATTCACATACTCCTAATATTTTTAAACAAACGTTTCCGGCGATACCCCCCATACAATATAACGAGACGAGAAAAATGTTTAACCCGAACTGTTTACGTTTGTATGAGGAATCCAAACAAAAAAATGTCTTGAAAATTTTAAATTACAGCATCTTAGTACCAATAAACTTACAGTTAACAACGAGTAAAAGCGTAGAAAGCAGATGGACATGGCAAAATATAGGGATTCCATGTTGACGAAGGAACCCTAAAAAGGGCCTTCTGTTGATATTTCTCTACAGAATACTTCAATCTGAAAACCGGTATGAAAAGGTGAGTAACTTTATCTTAGTGATAAGATATTTAATTTCCTTTCTCAGCTAGAGGGATGACAGCAAAAATGAAGCCTGCCTTTAAGGCTGTCATCATACTCTGAAAAGTACCTTACTAAAAATAGCCTTACTTATAAAAAAGTTAAAGGTAATGGCATTCTGAAAATGAAACTATATAAGCCAATTTGGTGAAAGTAGACAGAATAAACTCAGCCCTAGGCCTCAACTTTTCTTTACAATTTTTATTAGCTGAGATAAAAATATTAATTCGATCACGCGGTTTTACCAACGTGTCCAAAGGATATGTTTCTTGGAGAAAAAAAATCTTGTTCAAATACTAGCTTCCAACCAGTATTATTGCGCTTTCGCTTTCCATACCAAAAAAACGATTTAATTTTTTTTATGCCACATGGGCCGACAAACAAGCTGACGGTCCACCTGATGTTAAGTGCTCACCGCCGCCTATGGACATTTGCAACACTAAGGGCATCGCCTATGCGTTGTCAACCCTGAGACGTGAAGTTGTTAGGTCTCATATGCCTGTATGTTCTTTATGTTATTTTGTGTTCCCAGATACTTACAACTTGGGGATCTTTAAGAAAATAGTGCATAGGCTACTAACGGGAAAGCGAGCTCCATCTTCGGCCTCATTTTCACTTACTATCAGGTGAGATTGAGGCCAATTGCAATACAGTAAGAAAAAAAAAATTCATACAAACCCGATCAGCCTAATTAACGCAATTTAAGCATAAAGAAACAAACATTTAAAGACATTAAAGTAGTAGAGCTCTTAATTAAGAGTTAATTTGTTGTAATTAAGTTGCTTAATACAGAGTTTGTCAAGGGAAGTACTACCATATTATCCATTTCCGTCATGAAGCAGTAGCGAAAGACAGTAATAGTACTGTTAGAAAGGTAAAACCTACGTTTCAAGGTTTCACAAATGTTAGTGTCATTGAAATAAAAGAAGAATACATTCCATAGAAATTATCAGGTGTAAATATCTATATAAGTATGTATTTACAAAAAAAAGTAGTATATGTAGTATATCAGTTATTTGGTTTCCATAGTACAGCCTGTGCTTAGTTTGGGATCAGATGGCCGTGTGTAAAGAATGTCCCAGGATATTTATTATATAAACTTAAATTTATAGCATAAACAGTCTTCGTATTAGGTAAGATAATACATTATTAAATCCACTTGGAAAACAGCTTTTTGAAGGAGAAGTGATGAATAGTGGCATTTATGCAATAAAAGCAATTCTTTCAATTGGTCCATCGTACAAACGTAGCAAGCTCCTAGACTAGGCATTGCCATAAAAGAGTTTACTGAAAGGATTTGAGTACGCAGAGCATACTCTTTTACAAAGAGATGCAATTTGCATTATAATAAATTTTTATTGAAAGCCTTCGAGCTCCAAGATCGGTTTGAAAAGCTCCAGTTTCTATAGCCATAAAAATTCTATGCTTCACGGATAATACGTGTCATGTATTCATAGATTTTATAACGTAATAATTTACATTTCAGTTTTTTTTCGGAAAGTGCATTTTTAAAAATTCTGTTGATAAATTTTGCTCGGCTAAATTTATTATTGTTACACAGATAAAAATAATTAAATTTATGAACGTTATATTAATTGCAAGGATAGGGAAGATTTTAATTTTAAATATTTCTTACAAATCTATAAGAAATAAAGAGTGTAGGTATGTATACTATTTGTAATAAATGTAACGTTTGAACATAAAGTTCTAAAAATTTTATATTGCAAAGATTATAACACTATTCTGTATCATTTTATTTCAGAATACGGAAGTTTTTTAAAAAGAAACAAGCTGCAATAAGTGTGTATTATATCGACTCGCCAGTCACGCATTTGTCTATCATCGCTGTAGTCTATGGTTTGGCAGTTATGAATGACCAACTCGAAGCGTTGCCTAAAAGTCACATTACGAATGAAAAACCGCAGGATTGCCGTAATTGAAAATTCCCTGTGTAATATACGACTTGCAATTTCAGAGAGAAGCGAGCCGGGAGCGGTCCTACAGGGCGCGGCCATTTTTCTTCACTCTTAACGATATTATTTAACGCCACAAATTTTGCCATTTTTCTTATGGCCCACAGAACTGGCTGCAATTTCATTATGATAATCGGGCATTACCTGCGTTATTTTATACAGTACTTGGTCGCGTTGGCGTTTTGAATAACGAATTTTAATTTGGAATTACTTAGGGTGATAAAAAATAATTTTGACGCTTCGTTTGTATAATCTATTCAGCAAGTTTTCCTTAAACTGAACCTCAACGATAGCACGTAACTAAATTAAATATATAAAGGTATGTAAGCTTTAGTGGAATTTATTCATTTAAACCTTCAAAGATTCTGCAGTAAGGTTTATTTTCAATGTAAGTTACTACTTAGGTACATTGAAAATAAGAAATAAAGTAGACACAAAAGATCCACACGGTACGTAAATCTAAGTAACGACAATCAATAAAAATACCGTCGCTCAGTTAGCTCCCCAAAAAATATAGGTTAATAGAATTGAGAGCGAATAAAGCAGTTTTGCTTTTATCTGTTTGCATGAAAAAGTAATCGAAGAAGACAAGAAAAAGGTGGAACTTGAAATGCAAAATTTGTAAGTAACTAAAAACCGAACGCTGTGGAAGGTAATAAAACAGTCCCCTGTCATCCCTTTTTTAGTTTCTTGCCTATTTTGCAATAAAAACAAGCAAATTACTTTACTTGGAGTTAGTTCTTATTATACATTTGGTACATATCAATTTACAAAATATATTTATATTTCGAGAAAACTCAGGACAAAATGATTTAAAATTAAATTATAAAACGTTTACTCCAAATCGTTTTATCTACTAAGTAGTGAATAGTGGCAAAAAATAAACACTGTTGCATCATATTGCTGTGATTTTATTTAATTCCTGCTATAAGTTACTAATAATGTGTCAATTTATTTAAAATGGCTGCAGAAGCGGCCACTTGCGACCTTTCACCACAGTTTCACAGTTTCCCGCAAAGTACCTATTTATAAGCAAAAATGAGTATGAAGGAGAATATCTTACCTCAAAAACGTGTAAAATGTCAAGTAAAAGTTTATTTAGAAATATTCTTTAACTTTTGTAAATATTGGGTGCAGCTTTGTTTTTTTTTTTTGATGTTTATAACACAAATATAATAAAAAAAAAAGATTTGTCATAACGTATATTTTGTAGTGTCATGGCACACAATACGGAGTAAATCACATATGGAATGAGTTGATAGGGAATGAGTTGATATGGAATGAGTTGAACCAATGGAAAGGTAAAACATTAAGTGCACCACACTTTGTAGATAAGTATGAAGACAAGCAGACGGTCCACCTGGTGGTAAATAGTCATCGCCTCCTATGGACATTTGCAATACCATGGGCATCGCCAATGCGTTCTTGTCCCTGAACGTGACGTTGTTAAGTTTCATGTGCCTGTAATTTCACCGGCTCCCTTAAAGATAGATTCAGTTAATTTTACCAGTCCCCTTACCTTTCTAACCAAAATACAGTATTAAGAGTGTACTACTGCTTTACGGCGGAGTTATTATACTCCTGATAATTATTATTTCATTATTTCATCATGCAATATACGCCAATGTCTGTCATATTAGACCGCGTGGCATTTTCATTATGACATCGATAGAGTTCGAAAAATTTAATATTGATATCTGTGGCAGGATACCACAAGACTTGTTTTCACACAGACGCATTCACAATGTTCTAGTGAAATTCCACTGCACTCGTGTACATTCAGACTTAATAAAACTACAATGAATGCTCTTTGTAGGTAGAGTATCGTAAAAGTTAACGTTAGTTGAATTAACTTACTTAATGGTACCTAAAACTAACAATTGCCCGTTTTGCGACGAAACAAAAGTTCTCAACGTAAAAGCGACGCTTATTAAAGTCTTTGTTTTACTATGATAAGGTTATCTCGTCTTAATTGTACTTATTTAACTCGTTTAAGCTTTGATTATGGGCCAAGCTACCGGACTTAATTGTTCCTTTTCTTCCTCTTAGCTTTTAAATGAGACAAGTAAATAAGGGATGTTACGAACCCTTAAAACCCATCATTTTAAAGAGCTAATTGCGAGCGAGATGTTGTTATGCTTTGATAAAATAGATGACAGAGGGAAGCAGAATTGACCGTAATTAAGCTGAACGTAACTCTTTCAGAAGAAAGGAAAGAGCATTCTTAATTAAAACGAGAGACCTCTAAAAATGCTTTGTGTTTTTAATTATTACAGTTTTGCTGTTCAGCCGCGCCTTCGGGTAATAAAATTGGTCTAGTTTTTTTTATATTTATAAGGCGAAGGATGGTTTCATTTGTTTTATATTAAAATTGTAAGGTTGTGAAAAAAAGTTATGGTATTCTAAGCAAGTGTTTTTTTTATAACACAATAATAGGAATGAATTCGATTTTCATTATTATTCTCAATATTTGCAACAGTCAGTTTTCATTAATTAAACTTGTTGTAGCAATTAGACACTGCTTACACAGCTCCTGGACTCGTCTATCGATTGGCTTACCACAACCATAATGATGTCGTCGGAATATCGACGAGGTGGTCAACGAACGTCGACTACAATTTCCTGTAGTAATAAGTAAGTATAATGCAAAGAGTTAAATCCAGTTTTTTTTCCTTCTATTAAGACTCATTATTATCCACTGTTAGGTTAGTTCATACATACATAATTGTACTTATTTAATATGTTTGTTAAAGTCAGTGTCAAATAAATAGTTGAGCATACCACACGCTTTTAAATTCCAAATACAGCATCAAACTAAATTCGATCACAATACAATCATCATGTGGTCCTTCGAGCCAGATATGAACCAGTGACCCATGGATCTATACTCCACATGTCTAGTCTACATGTCTCAGTATTAAAGAATAAATAAATATCGAACCAAATACCTACCAGTTCGATAGAGCACCTCTTAATATTTCCAATTCCAATTTATTCGTAGCTAAGCACCACCTTTTCCCTGTCTGAACCAAATAAGTATACTTTCTTAAACCCCTTTCAAAAGTTCTTCCCTCATAATATGCGCGAGGTCGCTTAAACTAAGTTAAGCCTTTATTGAGATTCACTTTTGAGGGCAATTCCGCCCGCCTTCCATTATTACTTTTTACTATAGGAAATTGTTCATTGACGCCAAAGGAAATAGTGAGAGACAAAGGACCTCTTCTTTTAGTCAACTTTTTATTAAATACAAATCTTTTATTATTTGAGGGTCGTAACTAAGCGGTTTGATTGCCAACTAAAATTAACTAAAAGATTAAGGTTTGCAGAATATGTACCTATTTTGTTAAGTTACAACAAAAGGCCATTGGACAGCCTACGTACAAAAGGCTCGAGGTTAAATCGAATTTCACTAACGATTATTTTAGATATAATTTCGCAAGAACAACACGCAAATTTGTCATAATATATTGAGCGAATAGTTAATAACAGCTGTCAATTATTAGTGGCGTTGTTCATTGGTTAACTAATTCATTTATTCTTGATACTGTGCCAATGAATGCAATTACATTTGTATCGGCCACAAATATAGGTTTACAAAGCTCTAGAGTACCTTTGACGAGTTTTGCGCTTCTCTATTTTGGATTAGTTTTATTGATTCTTTGTAAAATTCTTAGGGCGCATAAAAAAAACAATATTAATTAAATACATTGAAGTTCACATTCATCTTAGTAAATAGTTACCATCTTTTTTAATATGCCTCATCCACTGAGAACCATTTCAATCTTAGTCATTGAATCAAATTTCGAAAAAAAAGCCTTTGTAAAGGAATCAATAAAATGTGTTATCCACTTTATACATTACGCGGTGCACCTTCTAGCGTGCAAGTTATCTATGACAGCTGCCCAAATCGAATAGTTGCTCTTACCTGCTTAATAGGAACAACTTTATGAGGGCCAGTTGCAAAACTATTCCACTAAATATTGAACCCCGAAATAACAATGCACGACTTTGCCGGCGCAAGCAAAAACTGACATAATTTATGATTCGAAGTTACGAAGGGTGAGATAATCGGGCGAGCGGATGTTGACTGGCACTGTTATTTTCATCTTTAATTATTGGTATAAATCTTCTGTAGAAAACAGTGGTTTGTTAAGTTGTTTACGTGATTTTTTGCGCTTTATTTGAGCTCATAAAGTTTATTTTTAGGGAACTTTGAGTATATCTTTAAATAACTGTGTAACATTTACCAATGAATTATTTTGATGTATTAATTAACAAGTGCTCTTTTAGTCTAATTATCATTTTCAATTGCGAAAACGAATCCGTACATTTCATCAATTAATTGAAATCGTGCCAATATCATTTTGTATTCGCGTCTTATTTGCAGCTACTTAGTCAATTTATAATTGAACATTCTGTACAATAAATCATTTAATAGTAATACAAATGCAGTATACTGACATAGACACTTAAGCTTAAAGTAATGCATGTAATATAACAGTTTTATGTAAATGTAGTGAGCGACCTTCGACAAAGGTTATTTCTGTGGTACAACATAACATTATCTCAAATTCTCAGATAACGCACTAATCAATTGTTGTTTTGCATTAGAGATGTGATTGATCGTTGTTAATGTTCACTTAATGCACATATCGTGTAATCACAGACAATCGCGTCTAATTCACTTTGAAGGTAAGCAATGCACAGTTAAAGATTTTTTCAAAACGTAGATGTAGCTTCGCGGTAGATAAAGTCGGAGATGAAGGGATGAGGACATTATTTAGTAAGCCCTAGAAGCTTTGGATCGTAAAGATGAAAAAAAAAGTAGGGTTCCTTGCCCAGCAGTGGAAAACAGTAAGCCAATAATTCCACTAAGTTTGTGAGGATGTGTGTATGTTTGTTACTTTCACGCAAAAAATACAAAATACAATATAAACAGATTTGTATGAAATTTGACACACCGAAAATACATGTTTTGGAATACATCACACCATATATTTCGAAAAAAAATAATATTTCACGGCAACGCCGGCGGACCCGAGTACAAAAAAATAATCTTTAAAACTAGTATTTAGAATTATCAAGCATACTGGCGTTAAAACTACTACTAAAATTATCATAGTGGGTACTTAACCATAAATACATTGAAATTTATCTCGTGGCGTTTACGTGTCCGACACGTACTTGGCGGTAATTATTTAAATAAAACTGGTAGAATGTTGAAAGTTTATATCTCTTTAATACTCGGCTGGTTGTTTATTACCAGCCCCGTTATTCACATAATACAAACCTCGTCGGCGAGCCACCGCACGGAGGCCTCGGAGAGCTTACCTGTCACGTGAATGGGTAGATAGCGAAAGAAAGAGCATAGAGGTGAAACATCCTCGAGCTAGTGTCTTTATTCCTTACGGAATTGCACCCCAGAGCCCGCAGCGGTGACTAAAATAATCTACATTTCTTCATAAAAAAGCTAAAAGATGGCGGCAGAGCGCGTTCATTTGTAGTAAAAGTACTAGGGCTAGGCTGATAAGTAGTTAAACAGATATTACAATCGGTCAATGAGACAAATCGATATCATGCGTCTTTCTGGATCTACAAAATCAAATATCGCAGTGATCACTCTAGACTAGTCCATCCTGACAGCAACCTAGTGTTTCTCTTTTTCCAGGCAACCTAGAATAACTGTACAGATTTACATATGAAAGAGGGTCGGATTTACATGTCTTTATATACATCTTTAAATCTATGAGCTCACATTGAATTCACAAATGATTTTGTTAGTTTTTATACAATTTTGCGGTTTTGTGTTCTGATTTCCACGTACTTTTAAGTCTTTATTATACCAGCTTTAGTGTAATAACAAAAAACATTAGTCTTCTTGTATCCTTAATGGGCGCCTGCCAGGCATACCGTCGGGAATTTACACCGAAATAATTACATAATATTCATGGAAAATGTATGTTTTTGCAAAGGAAACTACATTTTAGTGTAATATTATATTTAAAATATGATCTCTGTTTATTTTGTAACTACTCTGATAAATGGCCCTACTTTTTAAATTTTAATGCCCACGTTGTAAGGTTATTAACCCTATGAGCATTGGAGAAAACCTGTGATCTTTTGATTCGTTAAAACGTAAAGTAAAGGCAAATATGATAGACACATCACTTTTGCAATATTTATAGGTTAGGACGTTAATCCGATAGTAGAAAGCAAGATTGCAATTGTTATTAAAATTAAATTCTTAAATACTCACAACAGTCTTATGATTATACTAGGAAAGCCAAGGAACTGAATAAATGCGTCACACCCAACTTACAAGCTATACTTCGTTCATTTCTTTGTACTCGTTACATTTTGACGGGCCTGTTAGCTTGGTGGTTGGAGACCCTGACTGCCACGCCGCAGGTCGTGGGTTCGATTCCCGCCCAGGACAAATATTTGTGTGCATAAACATGTCTGTTTATTCTGTGTCTGGATGTAAATATCTATATAAGTATTTAAAAAAAAGAAGTTTAAGTAGTATATCGGTTATCTGGTTATCATAGAACAAGCTCTGCTTAGTTTGGGGATCAGATGGCCGTGTATAGAATGTCCCTGGATATTAATTTATTATTATTTTATAATGACTATTCATAGTAGCTTTTCAGGTGTTTCATCATTTATTTTATTGTAAATTATTTGCTGTTGTTAAATATTGACTTTATCAGATGTCGACAAATGTAGTTAAACGACTCGTATTACAATAAAAACCAATAAAATAGTTTTATACAACAATTTGTATGAGATCGAGTGCAAAACTAACATTGTAACTCATTTTCCAATGAAAATAAATACGTATTGCGTCTAAGTCATAAACAATCAACTACAAATGAGAGCATAAAACCTCGTTCGTATTGTAACAACACATTACAGCAACAAAGTCACAACTCGGCTGTCGTTCAGTGGCTTAACAATGTTGTTTCATAAAGCATTGCGCACACGGCATGTTATAATCCCCGCGGTTCTGTATATCGTCGTCGAACTCGATGAAAACTTATATTATTTTCTCGGTCCAAGTTGAGTGGTTTATTCAAAGTTTTGAGTGCAAAGATAACAAGAATACAGACGTTTTGAATAATGCAAATAGTTCATCTATGCGGCTCAGTGAGGTGTTAAAGGTGAAGTTTGCTATTCACTTCGTAACAGCCTGTATTCATAATTTAACACACACGTACAATATGAGGCCGGCATGCAGCATTGTAACAGCGTTTAACGCGGTGTAAAATTTTTTGATGAAAGTTTTGCTTTATTGAACGGTTTGGTCGTTGAAATATTTAGGCGCTAAAATGAATTTTAGGACATTATAACGTTATTATAATAGCAGACAAATGTTAGTCTTGGCTTCTTAACATGAGAGTCAAGAACTGTTAGACAGCCTTTTTGTTCAGTGTTGTCACACTGCTAGCATCAAAGCAACTAATAACTTTTATCATGCTGTATGTAATCAACATGATTTTTTCAAATATTATGTCAAATCTATTAGGTATCTCAAAATATATACCTTTTCAAAAACACAAAAACAAGTCTACTTTGATTATTCGATTTTATTTCACATTGCATTTAGATTAGTTATGGTCTTGATCTACGTAATCAAACCTCCATTGAAATATGTTTGAGCAAGTAAATTAATCTATTTTAGGCACATGCCTGATATTAAGCTGTATTATATTGGAGGCGGGCACTAATTGGAAAGTTACGAGCATCTCGCGCGAGTCTAAAAGTTTCAGCTTAAAATCGAGTCTTGTACGAACAGAATTAATTTTATGAGGTGAATGTATTTATTTTCAGTCCTTGGGTTACGGTACTTTGGAAATATTGTTTATTAATTCGAATTTAATTAGGGAATAAAAATCAATAAAGTAAGAAAATTTAAGTCGGTTAAAAACCATTTAAATGAAAGAAAATTTTGTGATCGTGATCGTAATACCTCAACACATCAACAACCATAATCTTATATGTTAAATAATCTAACAAAAATCTAAAAGTGGAAGTCTCCTAGTCTCTCAGACTAAAAGGTTATTGAAAACTGAAATAGCCATTTGTTATTGTTACATATTTATTCGGAAGTATACAATAGAATTGACATATTTCAAATTTACATGATACTTTTAAGGAATCCTGAATTGGGACATGCGATTTTAGAATCCCAAAACAACCAAGACAATCAATGCTTAAAATCGCTTTTAAACCGCGAGTAAAACCGTGGAGTGAACTACAGTAAGTTGGAAAGGCATTTTTACAGTACAAAATTGCCACCTACTGGCACGTCTGGCTACTTTTCGGGCTTATTTATTTTCGGAAAAAAACATTAAAACACATTATATCACTTATAAGTAATATTATAATTAGCTTTCGTACTTATAATATACGAGTATGTAAGTAGAATTAGTAAAAATAGGGAAAGGTCATAACTTTTTTTTATATTATACCAACAATAAACGTTATTAAATTCTCTTTTTACTGCTAATCAGTTTGAACAAAGTAATTAATTACCTAATTTTATCTGAGTAATTAATTCATGTTTAAAATGTATCAACAAGCCTCAATTTCATTAAGTGGACAGGCTAGTTGGCTTGGTTAACACTTTGACTGCCAAACCGAAGGTCGCGGGTTCGATCCCAACCCAGGACAAACATTTGTGTGCATGAACATGTCTGTTTGTTCTGTGTCTGGGTGTCAATATCTATATAAGTATGAATTTAGAAAAAAAGTAGTTTATGTAGTATATCAGTTATCTGGTTTCCATAGTACGAGCTCTGCTTAGTTTGGGATCAGATAGCAGTGTGTAAAAGAATGTCCTGGGATATTTATTAATTATTTATTATTATTAACCAGTATTATTATGTTTTATAAATTTTTGGGTCAATTGATAAATTTATAAGTTATCCAATTTCATATTATTTTTATTAATTCCACCCCGCAAATTAACCCACGTTTTCAGAATTATCATGCCCTATATTTGAACTTTTCTGCCATCTCAGCTAACTCCGTGCAAAGACAAAGCGAGCTGAACTAAATAATTAGGACTTCGGTAAACAGGAATCTAGTTATTTGTTTTAGAAATATTTTACTGACTTTCAGGTCAATCTGCCAAATTAATACGTTTTCTCCAAACAAACTTCACCATATTGGGGATTGACATTACGTTATGTAGACATGTATACATCACATTTAATTTTTTGCATCAAAAACTGCTTAAAGTAAGTATGACTATGTAATAAGATTTCTAATACAAACAATTTAACCCCTTTCATAGTGGTCAAACCCCAAATTTTCATGAACCTAACTAAAATTTCACGGAAATTGTCCATACTATTATATATTACTAGCTGCCCGGACAGACGTCGTTCTGTCAAAATAAGTCCATACAAAAATGCAGGAATTCGCTCGCAGCGCCACCTACCGGGTCCAATTGTAAATCTAAACCATTCTCGAATCTCCACGAACACACACAAAAAATTTCATCAAAATCGGTCCAGTCGTTTAGGAGGAGTTCAGTCACATACACACGCACACAAGAAATATATATATTAAGATATACGATGAAATTCTTATAATCAAGCTTAGCACCAAATACCTCGACAATATTTTGTAATCAATTCAAAACCATTTATTTAGTTTTGGCCCACGGCGGGCACTTATGAAGCTGAAATTTAAAGTTAGTGAAGCTACTAAAAAACAAAATCCATTGAACCATCTGAACCGAAGATGTAACCTCCATAAATTCTACCTGTAAGTGAATTGATAGGTTTACACCAGTGCCGATTCACAATTGGTTATTTTATGTACACGTATAAAATGGACTGTCGATAAAAAAGGAAAACCCCTGGTCTAGTAAATTTTAGTTTACGCCGCAGCTCTCTCGCCGTATTGTTGGCTATAAACATTCGTATGCATTGGAACGCACGGACATAACCATTGGTATAATACACAGGCTTTACGTAGGGCTATTTCCCCGCATTAAAACTTTATACTAGCCGACCGATATCAGCAATTTGTAACATTGTGTTATACTGGATTATCCTTCCGATGTATTTTTGGGTTCCGTTTAAAAATAGTTGGTCAAGAAACCTTTCATGGTGAGACTTCACGTCTTGCATCATGACAGGCACAAGACTTAAGAACTTCACGTCTCTGGGTCAATAACGCATTGACGATGCCCCTAGTGGTTCAAATGTCCATAGGCGTGGGTGACCAGCAGACTCCTTTCTTATTCATATCAATCCCAACATAATCCATCAATTTCTTCTTCGGTCTTCCTCTTCCAATGCACATCTCATTTTATATTGATCACTCTTTTAGTCATATGGCTTTCACCCCTCTTAAGGAAACGGTTCCCTCCTAGTTTAACCTATACGATACGATACTGGCGCTACTTTCAAAAATTCTCATTTATTACCTTATATAAATTTTTTTTTTTTTTGGAAGGGACGAAGGTGTTAGCCTCAGATGGCTCTTACACCCTTACGCGGACAATTCCGGCGAGCGCTAGGGGCTCTCAGCCGAAAGTATATTTAGATTTTAAGCAACAAGCACACTGAGGGTGCCCCCTGTGGGGCTCGGACCTCGGGCTCAGGGCGTTGCGTGGACCCCCCACGTAAAAGACTTTACATTATCTGATTTATTTATTAGTGGTTCTTTATTTCAATACAAAAAACAACAACAATGAATTTTTAGAGGGAGCGCGGCTAGCGTCCACGCTGGCGAGGACGGCGTTATCTAGGCTGATGGCCTTGTGGGTGTGTAGTATCGCGAGCTGAAGATTCGTGCTGCAGCTGTTTGAGCTTTGGTGATTTCGTCGTCAGACTCGGCGAGGACGTGCCTCGGTCTGCGAACGCGACTGATACGGGACGGAGTGTAGGACGCGGCCTTTATTATTAGGGGATTAATGTGGTTTATTGCAGAATCGAAATGGCGGCGAGAAGCCCCTTTGATAAATTGCCTGATGGGTTATATTCATTCATCGTTAATCGAAGATACAAACAAACTGATACAGTATTTTGAAGATACTTTGTTAAAGTGGTAGTTTTCCAGTTGACCCCATTCATAGCATGGTAACAGCCTAATAACGTATGAGATAATCACAAAAAGCCTATAAGAGATCTGGCGCTCATGTGTTCCCTGAATACACCGATATTCGTCTGCCGGCGGATTTTCACCTTGAGAGCATTAGCCAGATGCCTGCCTGGCGCTCTACCATCGTTCTATAGTTTCCTTCAATGAGTACTTAAGCTCATTATGTAGTTCATACCCACCACCACCACGGATGGCATTTAACGTCACTACCACTGAGCACCCATCACCTTAAGTTAGTTATTAAAATAAACAACTGTTGAATTAATTAAGTCTATAAATTTCCAAAAAATTATAAGTTGGTTAAGAATTTTTAATTTCGTTTGTTTGTTCGTTCAATGTTCACCATATTCTCAGCTAATGTACCTTGTTATAAAATAAATTGTTCAAACTTTATTTGTTCATTTACCAAATCAAAACTTCAGCGTGTTTTTACGACTAGCTACATTGTCGGGAAAAATATTGCGCGACCGATTCGCCCGTATGTAGCTTGTTAGCTCCACTCGGCGACGGCGGGAGAATATTAAAATTGATTGCGTTCTGCAACAATTGAAACTGAAGTCTGCACAAATTGAGTTCAGAACGTACGCGGCTGAAGGCACAGCTGCACCTGGGATCTACGGAACAGACCTGATGGAAAAACTACAAATATTCGAAGTGTTTACTAACATGTTGATACTAGGTTTTACACGCCATTTCAATGTTTGACGTTTTTGAAATGTTACGGCCTAAAAACTGTAAGCCAGCCTGCGCAAAAATGGTTTACTGGAAAACAAAATTGAAACCGATATTTGAGGCAGTAAAAAAGGTAGAAAACAGAGTTCCAATGGACCAGACGTGGTCTCTCCTCGTCCCACGGCAGTGGAAACGTATGTAAGCTGTTGATTCAATTAACAAATCCTATAAAAAACAATTATTCATGAACATTATTGTAGATAAGTAATCAAATTTGCGTACTATTAGGTTAACCGTCTATTGAACGGTTTACGATCGATGATCTCACATTCACCAGCAAAGCTAAGTTTCCAAAGTTACAGTGTTATAACTTAGATCGCTTCTGAACTAAATCGAAGTTTTAGTGATCCATTGCACTTTGAGCTAGTAACAAGGTAGATTTGAATACCTACAAAATTTACTCTTGGTTGAATCAATTCTGTTGTATTCAATTTATTGATAATTTCAATTGCGTAATTTTGCCACTAGATGGCATTGTCTGATTTTTACGGGCGATGGTTTACCTTTTACTGATATTCATTTTATGTAGTAGTTTTTAGTTTTGTGAGACTGTAACCCGCATAATATATTATGTTATAAAACATTTACGGGTGATCATTTTTAATTTTGAATAATAACTATGACATCAATAATTAAGTTTCCTATAAGATATATAGATATATATATGGAATTAGCCATCAACATATTATATGTTATTAGGTAAGTAATAATTTGAAGTTTCTTTTATCTTAAGCATATATAAAATCTATGAGTTTGCATTATAATAATATTCGTTGTATTGAGTTTCCTCTATTAGGAGAATTCATGAAAAGTTTTCTTGTTACTTTGGTATTACTGGAATTTTTGTTTTTTTTTTATAAAAACAGAGAGGAATCGTCGCTATCGGGAGTGGTGGGTTCAAATATGAGGCCGAGTAAGCCAGTGGAATAGTCATCTGTAAAAAAGGCAAGAAATTCTATGGGCTCCAGTTCTCGCCGCCTAAAGCCATTGTCATGAATTCCAACATATTGGTAGTTATTAATAAACTATTGAAAAAGGAATTCTATGGACAAATGGTATTGTTGTGGGAACCAATATTCAATGGCTTTCTAGGTAAAAGAACAATAAGTGGCGACACACCCATTATATGCAAAATATCTTGGAAACTAATTTAGTAGGGAGGTATGTTTTTTTAAATTATTAAGAAGAAGTACAACAGGTAAACAGTTAAGGCTAAAATGTTTCAGGAAAATATTTTATTATTAACAATTTCGCCACAAGAGGCTTTTTATTTTTTATTGCATATCAATGAAATAGTGATTTGTAGTTTGTAAAATCTTCTAAAGTAAGTTTCAAAATCTTACATAGAACAAAGTTGACTCTACAGTATCTTATTATGCTCAAATATTTTACGATCTCCTTCAATATTTGACTACCATATCAATGAAATTTTACAGCGTCCATTAATGATATTTTATGATGTGCGAAAATGCTATGAGACGCTACGACGGCAATGAAAAGTGCGGAAGTCAGCTCTAAAGATAAAACCTTTATGAGGTTGCTGGACTTTTAAGCTTCACAGATTTGAGTTGAAAATGTGAAAGCTTTTTGTAAGACTTTATTATCATTATTGAGATATCTTTTCACGATTTTTTGTCTTAAAATTTATTTTAATGTTCGTGTATTTTCTTTTACTTTTTTTTATTAAATTACTAAAAATACCCGGAACTTCGGACAGACAATATTGTGGCGGACAATAGACACCTGCGCCGAGCTGGTACACCGTTCAAACTGACCTTACACTATGATTGATTGTGACAAATATGAACCTGCCGTTGGAAACATTTCCACACGCAATTGAAGATCATTAATAAGATAAGCAAAATGTGGAACATTCCACGGGCAAACAGTTTTTTACAGTTATGGAAGGCAGCAACTTTTTATAAAAATAAATATTTGTGTAGGCCAAAGTCTTTCGTAAAAACATTTATACATCAATAAATTACCTTTGCTGGCCGGTTGAAAGGGTATATTTCTATTGATACGAGAAACTGAAAATCGAATCATAAAAAATTTTGTGAGCCAATAATTTGATAATATTAACATTATGAATAAATAAATATTTTGGGATATTCTTTGCACATGGTCATTTGATTCCAAACTAAGCAGAGCTTTTACAATGATAACCAGATATTTGGTAATCTTTATAAAAAAATGAATTTTTAATGAATACGTACATATATAAAAAAATATTATATAATAACAGACAATTTCATGCATACAAATGTTTGGCCTGATTGAGAATCGAACCTAGGGCCTATAGGGTCTCAATCAGGGGCTTAAACCACCAAGCCAACGGCCTGTCAAAACATTCACATTAGATTGTAAAAACGTACTTGGATACTCAACATGACTTTTAAATAAAAACCTCAAAACTTTGACTGAATGTCTGGAACTTCAAACATCTGCAGCTAAATCTCATAAGGGAAACTCGAGGACTTACTTCATTTTCAAGTTTTCGGTGCAAAAGATATAACGAATTCACGCCAGACGTGTCTGTATACGCTTTCATTTTCAGATGTTTCTGAACTGACGAAAACTTTTCAGAAACCTTATTCTTTTATATGTTTTATATAAGTAATAGAAAATATAGCATAGTTGCACTAGAAGCATAAAATTCCATTGTTTTTGAAACAACCATATAACCATATAAATTAACTAAATAATTATTAGTTATTTAGTTAATTTATATCTTTCTCAAAAAATTGTTTGGTTGCACCGTTAAATGGATGTATCCAAAAATATTTTTTTCTTTTTGTCTGGAGCTAGCTTCTGATTCTCAGTTTCAGCTGCGTTCTCGATGAAAATAATGTGTTATGGGATTATCATATAATCTGTCCAGAACAATTTACCTTTCAAATAGAGAAGCGCTGAAGATTACCGTCCACATTTCTATAAAATACTTACAAAATCCGCTCTCTCTCCCTCTCTGTATAATATTTAATATAGACAAGCGATTTACTTCCTTAACAAATACTATACTCATACATATCCTACAACATCGGAATAATATTACATACAATTTCCAATACATTGAGTGTAACCCAAGTACAAGTCTTCCTTGTTCCTCGATCAAATTCAGTATCGGAAATCGGCAAGTAGTGGAATTATCCAAGTGTTCGCCAGGTTATCGAGAACTTTGGAAAATATCGCTCGGTGGGGAAGTTCAACGACTCTTTTGTTACCGAGGCACTGGGTTCACAGCTCTACACGGTTCGTCTGTGGACCAAGTTAAGGGAGCGAGCAGGGCCAGATTATCACGCTTTCGGTATTTATAAAAAGATATGGCGGAACTTTATGAAAACGAAAAATTATAAGGGTGTGATTTTACTATCGACAATTTTGAGTCTGAGTCTGAGTGATTTTTGTCTGAAATTCCCTTAATAGATATTTACGAGTGTTTATGACAGGAAATTAAAGTTATTAAGGGAGTCAGTAAAATAACAAGAATATGAGACATAACAACTTCATGTTGCAGGGTCGACTACGCGGCAGTTACCATCATCGTGTGGACTGTCTGCCAATTTATCGATCTACATGACATAAAATAAAATCAATTTAATTATAAATTTGTATCAAATCAAATAGACAGACGTCTGAGGAGTACTCAATGGGAAAATCGAGGTTTCAATAAATATAAAACCTTTTCATAAATATTCAAAACAAATTACTTTCCAATAAAATTTTGTTACCGTTGGCGTTTAAACTTATAACATCAAAGTTGAGAATTCTTTTGGTCATCTTTGCGTGTTTTGATATTAATTTCATCTTTGAAAAGTCTAATAATGAAGATTACTTTTTTAATACCTTTTGACCTTTGATTTAACTTCATCACGTGAATTAATGGTGTGGCCTAAAGTGGTAAGTATACAAAGCAAAGAAGAGAACCGTCTCAAGTGCTGCTGAATTCACCGTCAGGACCATGACTATAGGGTGAGGGTGGTTGGTAGCTAAGTGACTACTCTGAAGTACCCTCCCGCGGTATTATGGTTTCCTTACGATCTTTCACTTTACAGAAAGCTTAAGTGTACTGTAGATTTTTTTGTTGTATCGAAATACCGCTGCTTTCCTTACTAATTACCTACTGCACTATAATCATCACATCATTCCAGGGATGTCTCCTATTTAACATATTCCTCCCCCAAACGGTGTTATGCTGCCTTCACCCCAACTAATTACTTGACGTTTCTTATTCACTCGCTTAATTGTAAACGCACATATTTTGCATACGTGGCCAAGGCTTGCTCACATCTGCACGAACATTAATAAATACTTATAAGGAAATAAGGTAGCCCGATCCTACTCACACGTCGACTACTAAAATGGACACGTCATTACATTTAATTGATACTGTCATTTGTTAGCAATTCAAGTATGAAAATTATATAACGTGCATATTTGCGGTTGCAACTCAAACCACATCCTTAGATACAAAGGCCCGATAGTAGATATGCCCTTTGAACTTTATCCCACGGCTCTTGAAGGGAATGCTGCTTCGTGACGTGCGGACAATTACAGTTTTCAAGCCTCGCTTGCACGTACTTGACTAAATCACTGTCCATTAGAATACTAGCACTTTTGTGTATTTATTTCGGAGTAGTATTGATTCATTTGAGTCGTACTCCTACTAATAGAGTAATAATGTAAGACTTCAATAATAAGACTACAATATAATCTAAAGTAAAAGATAATTTGTGGGTTTGACATTTGTTTTCACTTGTACTTATTGTATTGACAATTAGCAAATCTTTCACACTTTCGGATGGCACTGTATTTCTGTGATATTGATGAAAATTTATACATGTATTAAGTGTTCAGAATACTTTTTTGGGGGTGTAGATGTCTAGATGTCTAGATGTCTAGATGTAGATAATAAAAGAAGTCGGTAACCAAAAATGTGTGGCTCCACTATCTTAGATCTACCCCTTGAGATCGATCTTCAATTTGCCTTCAAACTTATTTATTTTGCCATACTTTCGGCGCAATGTTTCCCCTTGCTTCCCGAATTAATATTTTTTCATAAAACTCTCTACAAACTGAAAAGACGTCTCATAAAATAAATGTTCATAGTCTTAAATAACAGAGAAAGGCGGTTTGTTTGAATCCATTACGTGTCTTGAATAGCTCATAGTGTGGAAGCAATAGTTCATACGCAAACTTCTAAATCTAACTACATTTCTCAAAGCTATCAAACTTTAGCCCGTAGACAATCCAATCGTGGAGCGAGTTTAACAGCGACTTTTGCATAGAAACTTTGTCTACAGATTGTTCGTGCAATGTCAAACTGATCCAGACAATTGAACCAATTAATCGGTTTTCGTTGAGCCGATGTTTGATTTATGCCGGAGTCGTTATCTGGTGTTACTATCCCGCCTTAGTTTGCACTGCATTGAAATCCGACCAATTTGCAGAGAAATGCACTTGCGATCGAACACTTCGCTTCGAGCCAGTTTTTAAAGGTGCATTATAATGCAATGAGCTTCATATAGATTTATAAGGCTTAACATTCAAATACTTGATAGTTAGGACGAGTTTGCTGACATTTATTGTGTTTAATGCTGTCAAATCGACATTCTATTATTCTTAAAGGTCTCATTAGACAGTATAAAAAATACTTGTATTGGTAAGTGATAATGAACTGTGCTACCTTTACTCCTTTTCAATTTAGTATCCTTGAAGGAGACCTTGGCCTTTTTGAATCCAGAGCTATAACTTTTCGTTGTCTAACTTTAGGTATCAATTTTAAAATGATGCAAGTTTTCTATAGTAATATAACAATGTAACATACAATTTCCGTAGCAGGTACGTTTATTTGCTGTCATAAAGCTGAAGATAGGTTACGAGACTTTCACAAGCATAACAACATTGTGTGATAATGCTCTGTTGAGCAGTGAGTGGTCTAGTAATGTTTGATATACTGGTCTTCAATGTATGTACGTACTCATGCTGAGTACGTCAGCGATTAGAAACTAAAAAAGTGAATTATTTGTAAAAAAAAAATATTGTATTATCGTGATAAAAATATGTTTTTTTACTCAATCTAATAGAACCTTCGTTTATATAGCCACAGTATTGTAACTGAAAATATTAACAAAAATGGAAGCTCGACTGACCAATTTTACAGTAAGGGATCTGTTTAAAATAAAATATGCTATTTTGGAATAATTCCGTTTAATACAAACGTTAAATCATTTACACCAAGGAGCACTTGCGGTGGAGCCCGTACTCAAACTGACTCAATTTCTTCATCAATTCACCGCGTGTCACGTAACGTAAAATGCTGATAATGCTGATTATGTACTGCTACACCGTACAACCCACGAGTAATATACGGTATAATATCACTAAAATCTGTTTCTGCAAGGCGCATTTTAGATATGGGTATATTTACGTATTCAGTTAATTAGTATAAATTTATATTAATTGCTATTTCAAACTGATTTTGTGTTAGTACATAGATCTACTGTGGGAGGCACACAATTATTATATATTTTTTTTTAAATCATAGTTTTCGGGATACATTGTAAACCAGTACAAAAGTAATCGTTGCACTAAACTTGCGGCACGCTATGATGGCCGTTTTGACGTTTAACAATGACAAAGAAAAATAACCTTTATTTCTTCACACATAAGGTGCATCTATTGATACAACAGCTAATTGTATGATGATGGAAATCAACCTTATTCCAAAGCAATACATTTTTTTTTCCTCTGACAATCTGAAACGTCAAAACGGCCATCATAGCGTGCCGCAAGTTTAGAAACTATGTTATAAAACGTAGGAGGCTGGTGTTGCAAGTATTAAAAATACAATGATACCATTAATAAATAAATAAAGATTTTTCTGAAACCCTCTCTACAATGTGCTATAATATTGTTTCAACACTGTAATGATCCCGACAAACTGCAGAATTAAGTTATAATAGTTGTGTGCTCTACACACACGAGACAGCAAACTTTCTCTTCGGTTGTATAAAAGTGCTACAAGTGCTGAAAATTTTGCAACATTATCCGTGTTGTAGTTTTAATTTTTCAATGTGACTTTAATGTGAATACTTGTTGGTTTAGTAACTATATTAGGCTTTAATTACACATTATTAAGGTATCTATCTTATTAGCCAACAAGCTTAACATTTTGCAATATGATAATCCATAATAATATTATAAATGCGAATGTAAGTTTGTTTGTTACGCTTTCACGCGAAAGCTACTTAACCGAACATCATGAAACTTTGTACACATATTATTGAAGGTATTAGAAGTATTATAGGATACTTTTTTTCCCCGAAAAAAATTACATTCCTGGGGAACGCGGGTGAAACCGCGGGGGACAGCTAGCATGGTATAAAAATTAAAAGCATAAGGAGTCTATCAATTTAATTCGACCAAAATGCCTTCCTACCTAAGGAGCCAGATATTCATTATTTCGTATACCGGTTGAAGCAGACATAACTTCTTATGATAACGTATAATAGGTCACCATTATAGACACATGCAACACCAGATTGAACCAAAGTGTTGCCAACCTTAAAAATATCTTTTTGAAGAGCCTCATGTTGCAGTGCTGTGGGAATACCGTAATGAATAGTTAACTTTATACCCTAGTGCTCATCGTCATCATCCACAGCTCACACACGACCTTAATTAAAGGCCACGACCTTCCCTTACATGAGGGAATTTCACTTGCCATTTCATGTGCACCACTAACTTACACCCATATTCTAAGTTTCCTCGAAAATTCCTCGACTCCACTCCACCTCACTCAAAGATATTAGTATTCTAATTATAAAAATCTCCTCCACTCGACTTGACGTCCCACATTCGAGGTGAGGAAATAACTGTCAGCTTCAAGGTACGTCGGGACCAACCTTAAGGAAGCTTATTGCTTGTAAATAGTTACTGAAACTCATTATTTTATTAATATTTTATCTATAATAGAATGACGTTACTAATGACATGTTACCTTGACTACACTTCGTTTCGACATCAGTCGGGATAGCTCGAGTTTTGCTCAAGTAATGACTTAGAATACGAATTTTGAGAATTCCTCGAGAAAATGCTTAAGGTATCCTCAGTCGAGTTGGAGTCGAGTGCCGTCTGAGGAAACGTCTTAGAATATGGGTGTTAGTCACTCTCACGTTACTAAACTTAAATATTGAATAGAATATTTTATGTAGCAGAAAGTAAAAAAAAATATTTAGTGTTTAGTCACCAGCATTGCAATACTGCATTAAAAATGCGTGTAACATGATTTATGCGAGATACCCAGTCACCATTTCAGAGAAGTTGACATTTCTATAAAGTAAAATAGACTGCGATTGTAATTGCAAACTTATTTTAAACGTTTCCTTTTCAAGGGAACTAGGCAACTAGCAGTTCTTGTTAGAGGCAAGTCAAGGAAAATTTATAGATTTCTTAGTAATATTTGTGATTAATCGTATGTTTAGTTATAATGTGATATATAACTTATTACCAACTAATATTATAAATGCGAAAGTTTTGGATAGACGGGTGGATAGTTGGTCTAATGGATTAAGATTTGTTCTTCTTTCGCACAAAAACCACATAACGGATTAAGGAATAACAGACGCAAGAATATTTTTTTTCTTGGGAAAATTATACATCCCCTGAAAACACGGGTGAAACCACGGGGGCAGCTAGTAATTCCAAATAACAAAATTCTACCATATTTTATTGGATTATGTCCCCCGGTTTTACCCGGGTTCCCGAGGGATATCACATTTTCCCGGGATAAAAAGTAGCCTATATATTATTCCGCAGATATGCTCTATCTCTGTGCGATGTTTCATCCATATCCGTTTAGTAGTTTTTGCGTGAAAGAGTAACAAACATACATACATACAAATTTTTCGTCTTTATGATATTAGTATAGATAAAGGATTATACTGTCGCCTCGGTGGTCGAGTGTTTCAAGGCTCGGTTAGAGACCAGATGGTTATGAGTAAGATTTTCGAGTCGGGCAAAGAATTACGGTTAACAGTTCATGTCAGAACAGGGCTTTGCCTTTCTATACTGAGCGTATACTATGAGCGATACATATAATGAGCGTGAACCAATTCTGGGATTTTCGTCATACACCGCTATTTGATCCAAACTAAGAAAAGCTGGCAATATAGAAACGAGATAGCTGAACTACAACCATGAATTATGAAGAGTTATATACCCTTACATTTCACATTTCACATCATAACTTTAAGCTTTTAATCTTCCTTTAGAACATAGATTTATTCTATTAATATCATATAAATAAAAGCAATGAGAATAATTAGTCTAACTAAATGAGACTAAATAGTAATTATTTATGGTATAGGTTTAGGGTATATGATATAGGTAATTACTTATATCAAACGGATATGATGTCATAAAATTCTAATATATGTATTTAAAATTTATGATAAATAAAGAAATATACTATGACAATCTTTACACACGGCCATCTGATCCTAAGCCTGAAAATAACCAGAATTCGAACACTGGAAACCGGGTAACTTATATACTAGGTATTCTTTTTCTTAATATATACTTCAATCATCATCATATCAGCCTGTCGGTCCTAAGTCTGCATCCAGCAGCTTCCAGCAACTCTGACCAGGTCGTCGGTCCACCTGGAGGTCGTCCCATTCGGCGCTTTCCTGTACGTCGAGAGACATACTTCAATATGAAATGAAATAAAAATATTTTTATTCAAATAGGCCTTCCAGCACTTATGAATATTCTGACTCTAATACCGGTTCGGAAGGTTGTTTTTTTTACTGTGAAATACATATTTTAATTTATTAATATAAAGCCATAACATTATTACAGTTGACATAAGTTAAATTTCACATTAGGTACACTGAGCGCTAATTAATTATACTCTGATACACTTAAGTGGTAATCACTTTATTGATAATCTAATATATATAGCGTGTTGGTAATAGCTAGAGATGCAATGTCTATATCTCATTATTTGCTGTAGATTTAGGCCTATGTAGCGGGGAGTGCTTACATTGTCGTATGCGGATCGTATCTTATCCGGAGAGGCAGGCATTCTAGATGTCTGTGTAAATACTACATCCCGTATCTTGTATACAGGTGTAGTCACGGTATTGGTTGGTGTTGGTAGGACACTTAATGAGCCGTGTTGTTCTGCAGGCATGTATAATCAGGATTCATGTTTATTCTCGCTAGTATTTAACAATTTAATTGGTCTTAGTTCTTATTGTGTTAATCTTAAGGTTGAATTTAGGTATAGGTGATTATAAAGCTTTTATTGTGGTAAAGAACTGGCTCTTTGTATTATGAAAAGTAATGGAATAATAATTTAAATTTAAACTTTGGACATAATTAATTTTATGTAAAGACCAAAGTATGTATTATATATGTATTATATATGTATTATATAGATATATATATATATATATATATATATCTTATTTATATAGTAAGTAGGTATATGTAATATTGTATTATTGTGCAAGTTTATTTAACTATTTTATTACAATATTGTAAATATATATATATACAATAGAATTATTATGTAGAATGTTTCCATAAGTTTTTTTAGTTTTTTTTTTAGAAGTACACCTTTCTTGACCACCCTTTAGTGCACCCGCCTCGCCTGTTTCTGCATCACCCCAGGGTAGACAGGTAGAAAATGCCTAAGGCATTATGTTCGCCTTTGTACTTTAGTGCATAAAGAGTAAATAAATAAATATATGTTGTAAACGAATTGATTGTTAAGGAAATTTTAAACCTAAGGTTTTTCTTGTTTACAACGGACTGATTAAAACTCGGGAGACAAGTTGATACCATGCAGTAGCTTTACTAATTGACACCACGTGTTACTATTTAAATAAAATTAATGGCAATAATGCCAAGAGAACTTATCTAGTATTTTAGACAAAACTCTCTAACCTAAGTAGAGTAGATCTACCTTTAGAGATTTATAAAAAGTACTTTTAACATTTCTACTGGCCTACTTGGCACGCTCCCACAGGCTGCGATTGGGGACAGATTTAGTGTATAGGTAATTTTATTTAATTTGTTATTTTTTTAAGCTTTATATATATAGTTCTTCTGTACGAGTGTTGACAGTGAACTCCTAAACGGCTGGACCGCTTTGAATGATTTTTTTGTATGCGTTTGGGTGGCGCCCTGGATAGTTTAGATTCACAATTGGACCCGGTAGGTGGCGCTGCAAGCGAATTCCTGCATTTTTGTATAGACTTATTTCGACAGGACACCGTCTGTCCGGACAACTAGTACAATATAAAATTGTATGATTAGATGAAATGGTAAGTACTCAGATATTGTAAAAAAATAATAAATTTACAATATAAGGACTACAACAACAAAACTTGACCCAAGTAGTTACCTAAATGAATTGTACTTTGTAAACTTTCCAAATATAACCGACAAACAAGCAGACGGTCCACCTGATAGTAACTCTGGTGGTCACCGCCGCCTATGGATATTTGCAACACCAGGGGCATCGCCAATGCATGCGTGCCTGAGACGTGAAGTTGTTAAGTCCTGTTCCTGTAATTTCATAATCCTACTAATATTATAAATGCGCATATTTGTTACTCTTTCACAAAAATGCTGAAGATGAAATTTGGCACATAGAAAGAGTATATATTGGAATAACATATAGGCTAACTAATTGACACAGGCGTTACCTTGCGGAAATCCACTATAAGATTATACAGAAATAAATATCTAGTAACTAATTCCGCTGGATCTCCTTCTCTGTCAAGTCCCAAACAATGAAACTCAACAGGAAATCGACACGTGTTTCGCTTCTACACGAAGCATCTTCAGGACGAATTAGATATTTGTTTCTGTATAATCTTAACATAGGCTACTTTTTATGCCGGGAAAATGTGACATCCGTTGGGAACGCGGGTAAAACCGCAGGGGGAAGCTAGTTAATTAATATCTTAAAGTACATACGGTACGGCACCCACCAACGGAAGCTACATCTTTGTGTTGAAAATTGACAAATCGAAATTGGACAATAGAAACGTGTGAACATTCATAACAAGAAAAACTCGTGCATCAACTAAAACAAGTATGTTTGGAGGCATGTGGATCACTTTGCCCGCATTGCCCTTTGTAGCCGCCGACGCCAGCGCCACACCCACGTTACGCAAACAAGAAACAATCAAACTCGCTAACCAGTGCGATCCTCTGTGGTAACTATCGGATTCCACGCTATGCTCGGGTCTGCCAAATTGTTTTACAATTTTCGCCATTTACATCTGACTGCTACCTTTGGTTAAAAAGGAGATTATCTTTCTCGTTTGTTTGTAAATTTCAGGAGCTGCACGGATGCCGGATGCATGTAGGTTTATCCTTATACAACATTTTATCTATAGAAAAGCTGTTGGCGCCCGTACCGACTTGTGGATTTTTTGTGATGAATTTTAATTTACACAATGGGTGTTTGGGACGGTGTTGAGTTAAGCTAGAACAGTGATTGTAGTATGCCGTAGTATGCAGAAAATATGAATGCTTATACAGCAAGTTGAAATTACAGGCACATGAGACTTATCAACATCTCGTCTCAGGGACGACAACGCATTCCCAATGCCCTAGTGTTGCAAATGTCCATAAGCGACGGTGGACCGTCTGCTTGTTTGTCGGCCATGTGGTATAAAAAAATATTCTATAAAAACACTTGTTTTAAACCTTTATGTAAATCAAATAATGGTACAGAACAGAATTTCTCATTTCGTTTTGAGTTAGCCGTGAGTGTAAAACGCGGGTAACTAAACTAAACTTGTGGTTAGTGGAAATGCAACTGGCACACGACGACGCGTCGCGCCATAGAATATGAATGGACTTCAACAACTAGCTCACATGTTTACTTACGAAACAATTTTTGATTTCCACCAAGCATTTAGCTTTGAGTGGCATGACATGTTCGTTATACGTTCAGAACTCATTATTCTATACATATGATAGCAGTTTTAAACAACGCTGCTATTCCAATTGTAATTTCAAAAATTTCTAGTCAAGGAACATATTTAAAAGTTACCACTTACCATCAGGTGGACCGTGTTTGTCAACCTAGTGACATAAACAATAAATAAAAATAAGAACACATAATAAACTACAAAATAAGTACCACCTTATTCATAGTACATGAAAATACACATCAATCATCACATACAAATTTTAAGCATATTAAAAATATTCAAAAACACGCATCATCTTCGACATACGAGGAAAAAAAAACATTGAAACGTTAATATTATTTTAGGCATCTCTAAAATTTCTCAGATAACATATTGTAAAAGAAACTAATACGTATATACAATTTGCTCTCTCCTAGCTATAATCTTACCACACGGACGGTTCTTCCGCCGTTAATGTCCGCTTATAAACCGACAGACTATCTATCCATCTATTTATTTATAAAAATGCATCTTACTTCGTATGTCTCGTTTGTTTCCATTCTTAAAGCATATATCTGATTGTGATAAAATTTTGGTCGGTTTTTGCGTGCACGCCTCCAAAGGTATTGAAACAGCCATTTAACTTTAAAGAGAGTCGCTGCATTTAAACATAGTACCTCGAACGAAATCACAGGTAATCGTTTTATTATATATATATTTTTTTATTTATTTATTTTATGGCAAGTAGGCCGATGAACAGGCTGAGAGTCCACCTCATGGTTAGTGGTCACCGCCGCCTATGGATATTTGCCACAATATCGGGGCATCGTCAATGCATTGGCGACTCTCTATCATGTAGACCTAACAACTTCGTAAGGTCTTAGGCCATCTGCTGGTTTGTCATTTCAATGACCCTGTCACCTTTCTAACCTAATCAGAAATTCTAATACAAATACACGGTAATACAGCTTCACGGTGGAAATCGAAAATTATGCTATATGCTGCATAAGTACCACACGGTTCCTAGTATCCGCGGCAGAAACGCCCGTGTAGTAAGGCTCTATGATCAAGACATTGGCGTCCATGACCATGATTGCTGTGCGTGGTCGCGGTCAGCTGGTAAAAGGAATTATATAACGGCGACATTTTGTACGCCGCATTCTAGGTATTACTAGGTATTAGGTGCCTATACAATTAGAGTTGGAGAAAGGCAGGATCTAAAACGTTATAAGATTACTGAGTGACACGCTATGATGGCCGTTTTGATCTGTAAGAATGTCATTGAAAAATGAATTCTATTGCTTTATGATAAAGTTGAGTGGCACGCTATGATGGCCGTTTTGATCTTTAAGAATGTCATTGAAAATGAACTCTATTCCTTTATGATAAGGTTTATCTACATAGTCATACATTAACTATTGGTTCAATAAATGATGTTGTGATGATTGTAGTAGCGGTGACGAATATTGTCACCTGCTCATCTCTAAGGTATCGTAAGAGACGACTAAAAGGTATTGTGATAACCACGTGCACTTTACACTAGCACCAAATGGTCGCTAAAGCATTCTCAGAAGGCGGTGACTGCCATATGTGACGGTACAGTATACGGTACGATACATGACGGTTTGAAATAATTGTGCTCAAATGACGATCATTTCAATTGAAAAGGTATGTACTTGGGGTCTCTCCATATTCTATATTATAATAAACCTGTAAATTCTATCTGTAAATTGAAAAAAATTGCCAAAAACTGAGTAACTTTGTAATTTTTTATAAAAAAAGTTTGTCTGTATTTTTGAGCACGCTTATCTGCAAAGTTCTTTTTAATGGAGTCGCTTATACGATGATCATATAAAAGGCCGTTATTTATACAATCAAATGATATCATAAAAATAATATCGAAATAAAACTAAAATAAGAGATCTCATGCTTTGACAATGAAAACCAGTCATGAGAAAAATCAGACAGATGCTGAATAAAGTATCAACAATGCGAACTATTTGAGAAGAAACCGATAAATTCCATATTTAATAAACAATGTGTCAAAGCATGCCTTGTATGTAATTATTAGAAATCAATAATATTTATATCGGTATTATCACACATAGCGAAGACAAAAACTATGCTATGAATATTTCTCATATCATAGTATTTTATTTGCAATGTATTAAGCGTTTATGAACATTGATTGATTTTTTTTATACCACGTGGGCCGACAAACAAACGGACGGTCCACCTGATAGTAAGTGGTCACCGCCGCCTATGGACATTTGCATCACTAGGGGCATCACCAATGCGTTGTCGACCCTGAGACGTAAAGTTGTCAAGTCTCATGTGCCTGTAATTTCACCGGCCCCCTTACCTTTCTAACCGAAACACAGTAATACAGGCGCACTACTGCTTCACGGCAGAAATGGGTAAGGTGGTAGTACTTCCCCGGACGAACTCTGCACTATGAGCTCTACTACTCGAAAAACTCTCTTTTACGAATATTTGAACACATCATATTTTTTTCTAAAAACGTAATTATGACACCCAAAGACACAACCACAGATCAAACAGACATGATTATGCACACAATTGTTTGCCCTAGGTGGGAATCGAACCTTCTGCCTGTGGCGTGGCTGTCAGGGACTGTTACTAAGCCAGCTAGGCCGTCCATTTTATTTTCAAGCATTGTTTTTCTCCCGATACACATGAATCCGTATGTCAGTTTCAACTAATTGGTACCAGCCAATAATTTGAATTATCATCCGAAAAATATTAAAAGTACCATAATTAAAATTGCATTGCAACTGTCTAATTGCATTTAGCAGTATTATAGTAAGGTAAATGTATACGGTGCAGTATCAGTGTTCAGTTATTATAGGAAGCTAAGCTAATCAGAGGCACCGGGCTTATAACCTAGCAGTTTCCTAGGAACAATCACAACAAACTTCCCCTTAATATCTGCAGTGGTATAGTCAGCTATGTTATTATCTACCATGAATTTTATTCCCACACTCTTGAAAGGCTGATGTCAAGTTGATTTCTGATTCAAAGGTAGTTGATGTCAGGTTAATGGCATATTTTGTTCAAGAGATTTGTTAAGTGTCGTGACAACTTCAATTAGTTTAAGAAAATATTAGGGATTGTGTTGAAGTAATAAATACTTTCACTTTTACTTGCCCCCTGCTGTTTCACCTACGTTTTCGAAGGATGTGCCACTTTTCCGGTATAAAAAATATTCTATATGTATTCTAGAGAATGGTCTACCTATGTACCATGTTTCATCCAAATCACAAAAACATATATACATCCATCTTTACTGACTTTGACTTACTTTACTTTACATCTGAAAGCATAAAAAAGTTCTTTATTATAACGATCAAGCATTCCTCAATATCTATTATTTTATCAGATGTTCTTCTGTTGAAAGAAATATGCCTGACTGTACCAGTGCATACTCTCAATATCAACCTAGCTCAGTTATTAGCATCTGGATAACTAGTATTAAGCTGAGATGCTGTTGCATTATGTTTTCTAGCCTCATATGGTATTTAGACGTAGGTACTCAAACATAATAGAAACGTGTCGATACAATTTCTACATTTGATAGGTTCTAGAAGCATAATATAAGAAAAGAAAAAAGAAATACGATGGTGTAAATGTCGTTATTTTCTATTTATTTCTATTAAATTGTGAATGTAACCAACAGAACAATTCCGCTAATATGACTTTAGCCATGAATATAAGTACGACGGTGATTTAAAAAAAAATCTTCAAGTTGTTGACAGGTGAATACTATTATTATTGCTAAGTTATCTATAACACTGAAATATCACAGTACAGGTTAAATAAAAAAGAAAAAAAAATAACCAATTGGCAAAAATGGTAATTTGTCCATTTTTCTAAATCGATTTGCAATAATAAATATAGTCAAAGCATCGATTCACAAAGGTTACCCAATGCGCAACAATACAATAACATCAAAAGCTATTCAACTGACATCTTTTGTCTTAACTGCTAAAAATACCGTAAACATTCTGAAAAGGTGAGCTTTGCGGGCGCTCTTCTAATGTCAAATTTAAACGCGTAATATTTTTTCATTATATTGCTTTATGTGTTTTAATAATGGTCATATGACTGCAGTAAATCTAATAAAAGAAACATTTTATTCAAAAGCTTCCTTGTTCCGCGTCTGTGATTGACGTGTTTATTTTTAAAGTAGGTACCGTGCTTGAGTTAAAAGAAAATAATAATAGTGATGATTTTATCGTAGAGATCAAACATTTTATACAATATTATGTCACACATATAACATTCTTGAGACTTGAGCAGCCATATATGGCTATTCACACAAATATTACGTAATTAATGATAACAAAATCATGTGTGACCGCCGCTGTACCAAAACGCGTAAGTTTTTGGCTTAAATACAATTTTGCTGTAAAACAACATTATCTTTTATTTTTATGACCACTGACCGCGTCTTTGAAGTCTAAAAAAAGCTAACAGTATTATAAATATTTAACATAACTACCTCGTAAAAATAAATATATATTTATTTAATACAATTACAACAATATATTACGCTATACAAGCAATATGCAACCTTATCGTTCGATCGATTGTATTAGACGCAATAAATAACAACAGTAGGTATAATTAGCTTCAAAAATTACTTGTCGTATGCCTTTTATAGTCTGGCATCATTCTCGCTTGTCTAAAAACTGGCCAACTTTGCTTTTCAAATAATGTTCACATTGATCTAAAAATCTGTGCGAACTGTTATAAAATAATATTTTTTACCACGGTCCGTTCACGTTGTCCATTTTTAGGGCACAATAGTACCTACCATATGACAAGAGCTCACACACTTGATAAGGACCCTGAACGTACGAATAGCACTCGATAAATAATTCATTCATACGCCGATATAAAGCCAAAAACTCTACATGATTTTTTGTCATAACATTTACCATTGCTATCCGTTCAAGAGAAATAAATTAATAAACTGAACGTGTTCGGCTCTAATAAAATTAAATAAATTTAACAAAAAACATACCTTAGTTAGTTGAATACCGAGATTACTATTTGTTGATTTAATTAGGGTTTAAACTGCATTGCATCTATGTGCGACCCTGTTATTTTTTTGTTGGGGAAAATTTATTTTTAGTTACCGTTAATTGTATTTTAAAGTTTATCGACAGCTGTGTCTTAATTCAATGAATTAATAATGTATGATTTATAATTATATTAACTAATTTAGTGCTTAATTGATAAATCACCAACAGATGGACAAAAATCACTTAATAAAGTAAGCAAAGAAGTATAAAAGTAATTTTTGAGATTAATATTTCCTATGATCGTAGACCATTAAATTAATGTAGGTAATTATTCGCTTTGGCTTTATGCAATCTCAATTTTGCTGTACCTACTATCCTTGTACGGGCAACCACGTATAATGTTGTATCATATGCATTTTCACGCTACATTTCGAATAGCATGTCAGGCCATGTTCGGTAATCAAGTACGCCGCACGCACTCATCTCTCATTAGTGTTATCAAGATTATATAATGGCGTAATCCCCTTGGTAGTGGAGCGGAATAATGCTCAGTTTAGAGACTGGTGGTCATGGGTTTGATTCGCGGGCATCATGCTTTGTTGACGTTTCTTTGTCAAAAAATATTCAGTAGCCAGGGATTCGTAACTTACCCGAGAGACGGTGATAATGAAATGAGATAAAAATATTTTTATTAAAATAGGCCTTTACAAGCACTTATGAATAGTTTTACTCTAAAAATGCTCACCACAAATCATGTTGGGACTCCAAATATTTCGGTAGAATGGGGGTTTCTGTATTGAGACATCAGCGAGGTACCTTCGAGGATAATGAGTGTGAATTTATTCATAAATTTTTCATGTCAAGTTTTGTTGTCAACTTCAGTTTATAATACTTTATAAAACAAGGAATTTAAGTAAACGACTAAGTTTCGATTCAAGGCTATTGTAGACTCGTCGTACGATAAGTAACTAAGTACACTACAGCTATGACTCAAACAATCCAACAAAATCTTATCAATTACTACATCAATATTAATTAACAAACTTGTTAGTAAAATTCGGTAAACGTTAAACATAATGAAAATGGGTCACAAAAGCGCCCGTAAACATGCATCTAACAATAAAACAAGTTGGCATTTTGTCGTGGCTAATTGATTTATGCCTGTGCGTTATGGCCCGCTCGGTATGCATTTACATCAGTGGTGAACGAACCGCTCGTTGCACGCCAATATCGGAACACCGTGTATACCGGCCCTAATAACCCGCAGATTGACATTCAAAACATTGGCGAAATAAAAATGAACAACATAATTGGAAGTCAGACAAAACAAACTTTTAATTTTGTCGGGGACATTGAAGTTGTTCAACAAATTATAACAGATGACTGAACAGATGACATCTCAACAAACAACTTTTGCTTTAAGCTTTTGGAAATTTCTGAATTTGGGCCTCTGGCTGATTTTGGGCGGAAGGCGTTTTTACTTTTGAACTTTTATTGATAAAATACTTGGCCTTAAATGACAACACCAGTTCTTAAACTGAAATCTGTTGTGGATTGGAAGAGGAAATATAAACAAAAAATATTTGGTAAAGGGCTCTGGAAATCTGTGTTATTATATTATTTTTCTCTTCTGGGGAGTCCTTTTTTGAGCTTTTAGCGATAAAAGCCTTGGCTTTTAAATGACAACACCAATTCTAAAACCGAAAATCTGTCGTGGATTGGAAGAGGAAACGAAAAAAACAAGGATTTGGTAAACGGCTTTGAAAATCGGCATATATTTTATTTTTCTCATCACAGGAATCCTTTTTTGAAGTTAATTAATCATCGTAAATTCAAAGTAATTGAACGGAGTTTCTATCCTACTAATATTATAAACGTGAAAGTTTGTATGTATGGATGTATAGATGTAATCCATATCATGTATGGATGTTTGTTCCTCTTTCATGCAAAACTACCCAACGGATTTGGATGAAACTTGCCACATAGATAGAGCATATATTGAAATAACACATAGGCTAATTTTTATCCCGGGAAAATGTTATATCCCTCGGGAATGCGGGTGAAGTCGAGGGGGACAACTAGTACGTAGATAAAATTAAGCAAGTACATAATTCTACTGTATAAAATTGCGATATTGTGCTCAAAACCTGGCTACGTCAGTAATTATTTTCTCATAAATTGATTTTGCAAAAGTTTCCAGTAGGTAGTCACTTTCCAGTATATTCGCTAAGAAGTTCGTGAAGAATGTCTGGAAACTCCTGATAAATGTTTGCTCGTTTTCGTTTCCTACCTATTAACTTTTTAACTGGCAAGACATATTTTGTAGATACTATATCGCACCCGCAGTACGATAAGGGCTTAACTCAAAATTTTGCGAAATAGAGTTTCGATCATAGAGAGACTAAACAAAGTATGCTCTATCCGATGAATAGCAAAACATAGTCAATTTAATGATAGAATAAGCATACCGATACTTCAGCCTCTTTAACACCGGGACCCACCTTCCCCGCTCAGTGCGAAAGTGATCCAATCAAGATGTGCCAAAAGTGTTTTTTTTAGTTAAGCCCCTATCGTTCTGAGGGTGCGAGATAATATGCTCTATATTTGATAAAGTTACAATTAGTAATTTTGTTAATAAATTTCACAAGTCAGGAATAAATTCAGTACAGATCATAATTAGACTCCGGAAATCTTTTATATGTAAGCAAAATAGGGCTTTTTGACGCACCGTCACCTCAAAACTACTGAACATATCGTAATGAGGCTGCTACCATTGGACGCGGAATTTTTCATAAACGCGGATGAAACCGTACATAATAATAGGTTGGGGAAAAAGTTCCTTCGCATTTTTTAAGAAAATTCAAAACATTTTTAATATAGTTTATTTACATTTAACTAAAGTATGTAGGTACCATTTTGTTCGATAACTTTGTGCCATCTTGTAGGTAGGGACATGATCCCATTGCTATAGAAATTTTGGGACTTCTGATCAAAATACTGCGACAAGTGGTTTTGACAGTCCTCTCGTGATGTTAACCTGACACTGCCATAAGAATTCTGAAGAGACCGAAACAGGTGGAAATCTGAAGGTGCAAGGTCAGGACTATACGGCGGATGCATTAATACCTCCCAGCCAAACTCTCTTAATTTTTGCTGAGTGGCTAAAGATGTGTGAGGTCTAGCGTTATCATGATGAAAAACCACACCCCTTCTGTTGATTAATTCCGGCCGCTTTCTCTCAACTTCTTGCTTTAATCTCATCAGTTGTTCACAGTAGAGTTCAGAATCGATGGTCCTGCCTGGTGGTAACAGCTCATAATGAATAATGCCCTTCCAATCCCACCACACACACAACATCACCTTGTTGCGAGTTAACCCGGGTTTCACCTCAGTATGTGAAGCCTGACCGGCCTTTGACCACGATCTTTTTCGCACGTTCTTGTCGTACGTGATCCACTTTTCATCACCAGTTATCAGCTTCTTCAAAAATGGTTCGGTTTCATGACGTCGTAATAAAGAATCACAAATGAGTACACGGTTCATTAGGTTTCTTTCAGTGAGCTCGTGAGGTACTCAAATATCTAGCTTTTTTGTGTACCCAGTTTTTTTCAAATTCGCCAAAACTGTTTTGTGGTCAATTCCCAGTTCTTCAGCTACGTCGTAACTACTGATATGCCGATCTTGCTCCACTTTTCCAAAAATGGCAACCATTTTATCCGTAATAGGGCGACCAGTGCGACGTGCATCTTTGACATCAAAATTTCCGGATTGAAAACGCTTAAACCAAATTTGTGCTACTCTCACAGACACTGCACTAGGTCCATAAACATCGCAAATTTTTTTCGCGGCTTGCGTTGCATTTTTACCTTTTTTGTAGTAAAATTTTAAAATGAATCGAATTTCTTCATTAGATTCACTCATCTTGGCGGTACGAAAAACAAATGCAAATCACACATTTTCCTAATTTGAATTTGGAATTATGTTCTTTAAAATTTAAACTTTCAATGATACCAAAACCAGCCAGATACAAATAGTATAGCCAAAAAGATTTTATTACAAGTTCATACATACTATAATGCGAAAAGACTTTTTCCCCGACCTAATATATTTATAACAAAAGAGATTGCGTTCGCTTGGAAAAACTTGTTTTTTACGATTTTGATTATAAAGTAATTGTTCTTTTTGCACAAATTGTATAATTTTTAACAAGATAGCATTATCTATATATATAAAAATGTTATGTTGATTTGTGTACGCTTCAAAAACTCAAAAAGTTCTGCACCGACCGAGCTGAAATTTTAGCATGATATATAATCCGCATCAAGGATTGTTTTTATCTGTTTTTTGCATCGGTCACATATCCGCGACCGTCTTTGTTTTGTTTCTCATTTCTCGACCATTCAATCACATGTGCCACGGCGAAGCTAGTTAATAATATTTGTTTATTTATTTTATCATAACCATAAAATAACATAAGATTTTCAAGTGAACGCAAACTTTTTCCTGTGTGCAGGTATATGATTATTAAAACACATTTTTCTAATGAACAATCACCGCGCAACAAGTCCACAGGGTTTTGTTAAAGATAAATAAAAGTACAAATGCTTACGCATGAATTTTCATGAGGTCCCACCTTATACTACTTGCTATAAATTAAATTATCAGATTGACAGCTATCAATAATATAAATCCCTACTAATATTATAAATGTGAATGTAAGTTTGTTTGTTACGCTTTCACGCGAGAACTACTTAACCGATCATCATGAAACTTTGTACACATATTCTTAAAGGTAGTGGAAGTAACATGAAGTAATAGGATACTTTTTGTGCCGGGTAAATGTTACATCCCTCGGGAACGGGGTTGAAACCGCGGGGGACAGCTAGTATAAAATATAAAAATCCTGGCACATTCTTTACACACAGCCATCTGATCCCAAACTAAGCAGAGCTTGTACTATGGAAACCAGATAACTGATATACTACATATACTTTCTACTTTTTGAATACATACTTATATAGATATTTAAATCCAGACAGATCAAACAGAAATGTCTATCCACACAAATGTTTCTGGGTAGGAATTGAACTTACGACCTGCAGCATGACAGTCAGGGTCTCAAACCACCAAGCCAACTGGCCCGTCATCGTATCAATGCATTGAATATTGCTATGGCATATCTTTAGTTATTTTTTTAGGTTATAACGTAATAAAATGACCACTTCTGGTGGGAAGTGCAGCTGGTGCGAGTCGATTATGGATTATATTGCTAACGGCCTTAACGCAATTTAGCCGAGCTTAGCATTTGAGCGTTAAAAGCAAGTATCAGTCATTACTTAAGCTTTAAAGCTCTGTAAATAACATCTTAATCAATTTGTTAATTGAAAACAGTTTTGGTAATTGTTATGTTAATTTGCATTCTCTTATTAAATGTAGATGTTATTAAACAACTTCTGATTTTAATAAGTCATATGTAACGGGTTTTGTTTCATATTTGAAAAAATAAACATACCTACCAAACAAAATACCCTTTTGGCAAATGTAGTACTGAAAGTCTTAATTTTTTTAGGGACTTCACAGTTCCGTAAAATCCTGCCAGGATAACTAGATTTGTCTCTGTCTGTAAAAAATATATTTGGTGATAAATTTACAGTAGCTTTGACCTTCACAGAGGGCCTAAATTGAAAGACGGCGACTTTTATGTTCAGTGTTGAAAAGATTTACCTGGATTCCATTTCAAAGGGATCTAATAAATAAATGATATAAATATATATAATATATAAGGATTTTTATGATAACCTTTCTCCATTTTATTTTAAATATTTAAACTTCGAAAAGGATCGAAAAAACAAATAAGAAGATTCCTTCTGTAAATAAGGATCTCCATACAAAATTATTATGATACACTTTCTAAATAGAAAATCGTTGACATCGAGTGTGAGAAGATATAGTCGCATGGTTTCTCCTTTAAATTTCAACTCCGTTTCACAATACATAATAAAATTGTGAATTTAACCTTATCTCGAGAGCTAGCTGAGTCGGAACGAAGAGTTCCTATAATATGATAAACAAATGGAATTGTAAACACAAAACAAAGTTACTTATATAAAATCTGAAACAGTACCTATTACGTGTTGAATTATTTAACCCATTACAAATATTGTATTCCGTATTTCTACTTTAAACCCTCCAGCCTGTTCGAAGGCTACATCGCTTCAAAGACATCGAACAAACTTTTGGGTGCGGACTCGTTCCCTAATCGACATTAACCTCGACTTAGATCTTACAATCTAATTATCATTGCAATTTGGAAAGGTACCTAAAACGGTCAGGATTTCCTATTATACAATTACAATATTATCCGTCCAGATAAATCGGAAACGGTCGGAAACAGCACGCCCGTTTGATATTGACAATTATTTTGTGTAACGAATGGCCTGTGTCGAAATTCAACCGTGCTGTACCTACAGGCGTGCTCCTAGGATTTAAATCTCGGACGTGATTGCGTTTAAGTTTAAGAGATAGGTACAACGAGCCTTAAGATATCGTGCTTTACGAGTGGTTATTAATGCTTCGCACGCTGCAAATGATTATATGAAAATTTATTTTATGTTAATAAATCGTGTGTGCTCACAAAGATTCTAGGCTCGAAGAAATGATATCGCAAAATCCAATTTAAGGATATTGGAATGAATTGCTTGAATATTTTAATTGAGTAATTTGCTTTAGCATTTGGAGTTGGCGTGCATATTATTAATTCCCGCAGGCACCTGTAGTGTTGCACAAACGCCGCGTCGCCTTTGTCGCTATGCACTGTGCATGCGCCGCTACTCGCACTTTACAAAGCACGTGCTATTCAAATTGAATGTTCCAATTTTATATTCAAATTCTTGACGGCTCTTTTAACTGAATGGTAGACAGTGATTCACTGTGGACAACCTACTGGTTTTTGCAATAATACAACCAAGTTTGCTCTAGTCACGATTCCATATATTCCATATACTACGGTCCTAAATTTAAATGTTTTTAACAAAGTTAGGTAGACACTTGTGTTTAATTAATTATTCAGTCTATTATTTGAACCGAATTCAATCGAGTACAATATTGTCCACGTTTCAATATAAACAACAAATTAGAACCAAATATAGTCTTAAAGGAATGTAAGTCTATTTTCTAACCGTGAGCAGATATGTATCTCAAATCTAACGCCACAAAGTACTCGGCTACCATTGACTGGACCTAATTGCAGTGAACCAGCTCAGGGTAAAATTCCTTTGACGCCTGTGTATTATTAGATCAAATATTATGACAGTGTGACATAGGCCCTAAATTATTTGTACTCAACTTTAGGCATCGAAACTGGAACAACTGGGTGTTGCGAAACCGCAGGCTGCTATTAGGGTATCCACTAAAACCCGTACCTGCAGCCTTGATAGAGCGCCTGTTACTTAATTATTATGCCAGCCGAATTTAGTGCCGGCATATTTTTGTAGTCAAGATAACGTATAAATATCAGAACTAGCACAGCTCCAGAGATTATAAACGATCGTGAATGTTATCTGTAGATAAAATTGAATTAGTCAACTTTGGATATGGCATTCGGATAGGAATTGCTTTATTAATAAAGTATTTTAAGTGGAAAAATCACCGAACCTTTGCTACCTGACTTTTGTGCCAATGTTACGCCTGTGCATTCGATATTGACCTTTATGTGAACTATTCTCGTTGAACTAAGTGGTGCTGTGTAGGTACAAATTGGAATGTTTGTCGGTTCGTTACAAAGCTATGTAACATTTTGTATACATTACCTACAGCATAGTAGAGTGGACATCTTACGTTCTACGAACATCCTGTGAGCGGTCTACGAAGGAGGTTTAGCACTCGCTTTGAACGTTGGGCGCATTACTTATTTATTGTTGAATTTTTATTAGATACACAAAATACAATAGATGTTATTTAATTTCTACTAGTGAACCAGCTTTGCCTTTGGGTAATACTAATATGTCATATACAAAATATTTTTCTTTAAATGATGATTAAGTTGGCATCACAACCTATAATATATTTTAAAGGACTAAGCACACAATAGTAGACTGAAATTGTGATTTAATTATATACGATATATTTCAACATTCGATTGGACTTGAATAACCTCTAGCTTCCAATTATTTATGGTATTGAAATTGCGAAGATTCTGTTTTATCAGTAAACTTATTCTTAATTTTTCTTTTCTTTTTCTTCAATCTATTTATATCTCTTTCTCTATGTATTAAGATGAAAAGAGAAAGGGTCTAAGTTAGTCGTGTCAAACTTGCCTTGGGCATAGTGTTTTAGTGGTGACATGGTTCATTTTTTTCTTACTTTTCAACATTGGAGAAGGAAAATGAGGTTTATAGTTTTAAGACATTGCCCATTAGGTTTAGTTTATTCTACTTTTTTATGTTGTGTGATTTATAAACGTAAGAATACCCCAATACAAAAATAGAGTAAAAATATTCAAAGCGTCCAAGTTCTCGGTTACCTTTCAGTCGTACCTTCACGCGTGGTCGAACACACACTTGACCGGTTTCTTATTCGGAGTTGTAGTCAAACTTTCTCTCCATTTCAATTTAACCGCTCGATTGAGCAACGTAACTTTGATAAGTGTTCGAGGAAGAATACCTCTGTTTGGATACAAAAGTTGTATTAAATAAACTTATTATCGGGAGAAGTTCGAATTCTACAACACAAACGATTATTTTAATGACGACAATGCTTTGGTGTAACGCTCGCTCCAGCAGGACACATCTTTATGTATCTTATTTTGAAAATAATAATAAACTTTCGAGTTGTAGAGCTCTTAGTGCAGAGTTCGTCCGGGGAAGTACTACCACCTTCCCATTTCTACCGTGAAGCAGTAGTGCACTTGTGTTACTGTGTTTCAGTTAGAAAGGTAAGGGGGCCGGTGAAATTACAGGCACATGAGACTTAACAACTTCACGTCTCAGGGTCAACGACGCGTTGGCGATGCCCTTAGTGTTGCAAATGTCCATAGGCGGCGGTGATCACTTACCATCAGGTGGACCGTTCGCTTGTTTGTCGGCCCATGTGGTATAAAAAAACACCATAAAATTACCATTAGACAGTTTATCAACGCTACTCCTTTGTGAGAGACTGGTGCCTGTACTAGGATACCCTGTTTTACAGGTCACCAGGACCCCACGCCGCGGACATATGTACCGTTTATTAAATAGTTACTTGCAAACTACGAACAAAACATATATATGGCATATTAAAATGAAATGAAGTAAAATTAAAAGGAGAAAAATTCTCTTCTCAGTAAAAGCTACCTTCCGAGCCGGTGTTAGTGTCTGACCAATCATAAGTGCCTGCGGAGGCCTATTTGAATATAATATTTTATTTCATTTCATTTCCGTAATGCTTATTGCACTTGCGTATGCCTTATTATAATATCGATCTATGACAAAATAGAAGAAAAAGCATTTGGGTGTTTAAATAAAATTTATGAGGCCTTTTGTAATATCAGTACAGCTCATTGTCATGTATGATTATGATAATTTATCTTGGTACATGGATTCTGAATGCACAAATGAGTGTTAAGTAGATTAGATTAGTTATTAATATTCTGAACATCATGTTATTATAGATTAGATTATATTGATGGTTAATAATCATTTAATATTGAATATGATTATTATAGAAACTTAGCAGATAACTCATAAATACATACATAATTTGATGAAACATTAATGGAGGGCATTGATAATGATTGAAAGTAATATTTCATATTATAATGGTCCAGTTATAACCCTACTAATATTACAAATGCGAAAGTTTGTATGAATGTTTGTTACTCTTTCACGCAAAAACTACTAAACGGATATGTATGAAACTTTGCACATATTTTTTTTTATACCACATGGGCCGACAAACAAGCGGACGGTCCACCTGATGGTAAGTGGTCACCGCCGCCTATGGACATTTGCAACACTAGGGGCATCGCCAATGCGTTGTCGACCCTGAGACGGGAAGTTGTTAAGTCTCATGTGCCTGTAATTTCACCGGCCCCCTTACTTTTCTAACCGAAACACAGTAACACAAGTGCACTACTGCTTCACGGCAGAAATGGGTGAGGTGGTAGTACTTCCCCGGATGAACTCTGCACTAAGAGCTCTACTACTCGAAACACATAGATAGAATATACCCTGGAATAATATATAAGCTACTGTTTATCCCGGGAAAATGTAACATCCCTCTGGGGGACGCGGATGAAACCGTGGGGGACAGCTAGTCTATACAAATATTTTAAAGATGAATGATTTGTATGTAAGTGTTGTTACTCTTTCACGAAAAAACTACTAAACGGATATAGATGAATATGCTCTATCTATGTGCCCTTGGCACATAGATAGAGCATATCCTATAATAACATATAGGCTACTTTTATGCCGGGAAAATGTGATATCTCCCGGAGACGCAGGTAAAACCGCGGGGGACAGCTAGTCTACACTAATATTATAAAGATGAAAGATTTGTAAGTGTTGTTACACTTTCACGCAAAAACTACTAAACGGATAAGGATGAAAATTGGCACATAGATAGAGCATACCCTGTTATAGCATATAGGCAATTTTTATCCCGGGAAAATGTGATATCCCTCAGGAACGCAGATAAAACCGCGGCGGACAGCTAGTTTAAAATATATAACAAAATCAAAATATATTTCCTGAACGTTAGTAACATACATAAAAATATTACAACAGATTTGTCCTAAGTGCAGTTACGAGACTGAAGTGCATTCTAAATATTTTGGTCCAAAATGCACTGTTCGTGTCATATTCCCGCAGGAATATTGTCTCAGGCAGCGCATGCCTCACTTACATTAGTGCAGACCGCGACCTGATGAATCGTAATGGTCTCCGAACTTTAAGGGATCGCACCGTAAAATGAATTACCTTTCTTATAAACTTCATCAGACTTTCCATGTTTATAACAGACCTTAGCTCAACTTTATTGTGATTAAATTTTTTATAATGAAGCCATAATTTTGTGATAAAAAAATTTATTTGTGTGGTAATTAGATTTTTTTTCTGCAGAAAAACGTATTCCTGCGACAAATCGGTCCGAGAATCCATATAAATATCCAGCGTGCGACAAATCGGTACGACAAACGATATAAATAAATATTTATTTATTTATTTACATACTCCTTAAAACTAGCATTACAGGTACCTAATGCGATAATAAATATTATAAATAGATATAACATATAGAATAAATAAATAACTAGAAATACAAGAATAGATAAAGCAGCGCAAAGTAGTCTGCGGGCTTAATTGCCAGAGAATATTCTAACTATGCAACGTTTGTGTTAAAATTAGTTCTAAGTATTTTCATCTGAAATTGCATCGCGAAGCTTAATTTGTCAGGAGATTTTTCATGACTACATTGAGGCAAAGTTAAATATAGTTTTAATTTTAGTAGTCGGTTGATACTAACTGTCAATCTTAATTATTACGGTTTACCCTGGTGCAAAATCGCTTTAAATTTATAGCATATTAGCTGTTTCCCGAGGGATCTAGGATCTAGGATTTCGACAGGCCAGTTGGCTTATTGGTTAGCGTTTCTAACTGCCAAGCCGAAGGTCGTGGGTTCGATTCCCACCCAGGACAAACATTTGTGTGCATGAATATGTATGTTTGGTCTGTGTCTGGGTGTAAATATCTATATATGTATGTATTTAGAAAAATAAAAATTAGTATATGTAGTATATCAGTTATTTGGTTTCCATAGTACAAGCTCTGCTTAGTTTGGGATCAGATGGCCGTGTGTAAAAGTCCCAGGATATTTATTTATATTTAAAATTATATAGGATACTTTTTATGCCGGGAAAATGTCACATCCCTCGGGAGCTCGCGGGTGAAACCATGGGGAAAATGGTATAATTTTCAAAATACTAATTAATCTATAATAATTATTCTCAGTGTATTGTCAAGATGTATTGTTGGTGGCATCTCGAGGGTTTGATCGGTGACAGCCGTCATTTTGCAGTGTAGGCTCTCAAACGTAGCGCGTGGCGTCCCTCATGAATATTTAAACACTCATCAATGTTCCTGCTCAAGATATCGGATTTTCCGCTTCAACTGTTGTATTATGGCTGTGCATGATACATTTGTAGTCTATAATATAGAAAGTTGACTGCAATGTGAAGTGATATTGAATTTTCTCCATATATTTTTTGTTTTGTACTTTTATTTATACCTATACTAGTACCTAGTTATATATATATATATATAAACATTTGTACAGAAAACTTTTAATGGTATCGTAATCTATAATTTTTTTTCCGGAAGACAGTTTTAAAAAAAACATTTATAAAAAGTGAAAATGGTATAGACATTAGATGTATTAAGGGGCATCATTGCAGTATTCTCATCTTTTTCTTTTAAGATTCCTTGGCAATGAATCACTAATTTGATAATCAATAATTTTATTTTTTATATAATTTTAAATTATTTATTATTGTTATATATTGTGCGTCTTATTAAAAGTGACGATCTATTTTCATCGCAAACAATATTGCATGATAACTAAAACTACCATCGAACCAACACAACAATATCCCCATAATTATTAAATGAGTGCAAATTACTCTCAAGCAGAGCCGTTTCTGTAACAGTTTAGGGTCTCGACGACGCCCCTCAGGCTCATGCATAATTTAAGCCGATATCGATCACCGCTCTACGGATTCTACGGGTAACGTTTCACTAATAATAGGTATTATACCAAAATTACCCACACGTCACATGTGACTTACTAATATTGAAATGTGACGTCATGATCTAGATAATTGCAAATACACTGCACGTCGTAGAACGAATGGTTAATTCCGTTGAGTGTTGGAATGAAAAGGTTTTTGTTATTGTTGTTGGTAGGAAAACTATCCTTTCATGAAATACAGACAGATTTGAATCCGGGACAAACTCAAAATAAGCATAAATAGGTCAAGTACACATATTAATAAAGTAAAACTGCATACACACACACACCCTCACACACACACTCACACTCACATAAATAAATATAAAGCATATAGCTGTTATTATTGTAATTTTTTCTTTCTTTTGTATAATATTCATACTTATATTCTTTGTTTGCTTCAAACTAGTGTTATGTAAGATATTGGTAAGAATTCCATTTTGGTACGTGGATAGCTGTAATTGGTCTCATAATTATAAGTTCAAACCATGTAATTTTTTATAGTTTAAGACTGTTGCTGTCCCAAATAAAGAAAAATAAAAAAAATAAATGAAAAAATATGTATATAAAATAAAGGAACACTACCATTATAAAAAAGTCAAACTACATCGTAAATAATGTACTCTTTTTGTGCCAACCTTAGATTATTTTCATGAAAATATACAAAATACATTTTCCTCGCTTAAAGGGTATACGTATGTGTAACATTGTATATCCTGAAGGTTTCCTATTTCCCGCCACTAATTGCATCCGAGGCCTGATATTCAGTTCCATTGTCAATGGTCTCAACGCAGCTTTAATGAAGCGGACTTGGAACCTTTTCATTGTTAACGGAACCCCGCGTTAACCAAGGTAAAGCAATTTTAAAGTTTTCTCGCTACACGGAAGAAAATGGTCGGGAAAGTTTGACTGCTCTTAATTATTGTCAGTTGATTATCGTAGCCATTTTGTGGGAAAATGTTTTTATATATAAGGCGCTTTAAATATCGTTCCTATACTTTATTATACTTAGACTCAGTTTAATTTTAAATTAGCTTAAATCTTTATTTTTTGTGAAAATTGAAAAAAAATATTTATTTCAGCAAAATGCACATTAATACAGATAAAAAACACATTAAAATATTACTAAACTTAGAAAATTGATACGGACTTATTGCTATTTAAGTGTTTTTGCAACTAATAATATTTACCACCATTAATATGGTCATAGACATGCATTTAGAATTAACTGACTGTTTTTAACAACTCGCTTAATTACATGTAACGAATGCCAAACAAGCAACTTTGTAATTAAGTGATAAAATTAGGTTTGCGAGTGATTTTCCGAGCAGTTTAATTAACTTGTTCTTCTCAATTACCTAAAGTATTTATCAGTGGATTATTTAAAAGTAAATGAGACATTTTTTTTTCAGGGTACGAAATCTCTTTTATCATTTTTGAATTTAGAGCTTTAGTTTAAAGTTTGACTTTTACGTTATTGAAGCGTTACTTATGTATTTTTTACTATATGCTTTTGTTTAGCTTGTTTTGTCCATTATTCAAATATCCAATAATTCAACTTGTATTATTTATACTATAAATACAGATTTTTCTATCAATATTTAAATTAAAACTTCTTTAATACAATATAAAAATATAAAATCAACCGGTTTATTTTGTCTTGCATTTATTTTTAATTAATGTTTTAAATACTTTTGAAGCGTTAGCGGTAGTGGAATCGGTTTTCGCTGTGTTTAATAATAAATTTTCACACAAAAGAGCAACGTTCGAATATTTTAACATCAAACAACTCTCGATTCCCGATTAAAGCTGGAATTATTTTCAATTTAACTAGTATTCAGAGCCGGGAGCTGGGCGCCGGGATCCGAGAGCTGGCACCAGATTCACAGCAGATAACGAGTGTATGATTAATATTGAAAGCATCAGAGTCTGCGAAGTCTGTGATTAACGACAAGCAATCAACGGCTCGAATAATGTGGATTTATTCGGCGCATATCGCTTTTTTATTAATTGGCAACAAAAAAATGGCAAAACACTCAAAATGGTTTCATAAAATAATTTGGACAGGCGTCTCTTCGTGTTTAAATTTCCAACCGCGGCGTCCGCGATGATAATCGATGGTCGATTTTAATGTTTTAATTAGAGCACTGTGTAAAATTTTCTGGCAAATATTATTAAGCAGGATTTTAATATTCCCGACATTGTGGTCTGGCACAGTGCTTATTGGAACACAAAGTTAACATTGAACATATGTATTTTTATTGTTTGGTTTGTTACAAGCTTTTATTTAAACTGCAACTATGTGTGTTGGTTAGTAAGGTTTTTAATCTGAATTAGAAACACCTCTTATCCTATTAGGTTGAAAAACAATCACAATTCCTTTTCTTACGTGTGTTTTTACTTTTTAAGCGTAGACACGCATATTTCATGAATTCCTTCATATACATCAATATCTTTTCTTTTATGGAACTGTATTCGTAGAAAGAGTTTCTAACTTTGCGTAATAAAAATGCGCTATTCATTGTCATTGCAATTATCTTTACACTCAAAATCATTAGTAACATCTTGCAAGGAGCAGTATACAGTAACTGCATGTTCCCTTGATGAGCAAACCGAACCGCAACGAGACTCTATATGACCATCGTAAATACAATAGGGTAGTTCTAGAACTGGAATAGCTAGCGCCAAACCTACGCCAAGACAAAGGACTTTAATGCTCTCATGCAGTAAACGCTAACCTGCTAAGGTCTATCTATACTGACATTATCTAACAAAATATTTATTGTACCTGTAACTTAACTTTTAAGTATGAAATGTCTTAGAAGAGCGGGATCTCCTAACACACGCAAATCTTTGCTTAAAAGGAGATCCCAAAAAAGAAATGTAACCTTGACTAAGTTCTTGACATAAATTTATTCTTTATTATAATTGATTATTATATTGAGAAAAGTTTGTAGGTCTGTGTATTTGAAAATTGGAGGTCATTTCCGAAACTACTTATCCGATTTCAATCATTCTTTCACCGGTAGTAGCTTCAGTAACTTTAAATTTGACCTTCATAAGTGCCTTCCGATGGTCTAAACTGAATAAATGGTATTGATTTTTGAATTTTTGATTTTTTTGAATTTTGATAGAAAATTACACTGTTACCGAGTTAAATAGGCTATGTTAAAGTCCCGATATACAATAGATCGCTCAGGAATGCTAATACATAATAGAACAACCTAATGATCAGGAGTAGTAGGAGTAGTCCTTTAGTTTGTTACTTTAGTAGCATACAAAAAAACCTACAACCTTCTTATTTATGTAACGGTAAAACTCGTATTTTTGATGGAATTATTGAACAGTTAAATTACTAGTAATAATTAATTAAACAAGTATACATAGATGCTTGAACTAATTGTTCAAGGAAATAATTGATAGTATATGCAATAGTTTTGAAAAGGATAACCCAAACTAAAGTAATTAATGTTTTACCACAACTTCAATCATCACGGCCTAAATTTCAAACAAAATGGCAGTCATAATTGGTCATAATTCTCTTTAATGAGCTACCCAGGAATGCTGTGATGCCGCCTCGTTAGAATTCCACGCAATTTCCTTTAACAAAAATGTTTTAGGTATTAATAAAATAATTATATAAGACATTAATTTCCTAGTCATATAATTAAAAATTATACATATTCAAAAAAATTATAAGATGTTGAATCTAGCAGGCTGTTCACGCTAAATTTGCAAGCTAAAAATCTGAAACAATGAAGACTGATATCTATCAGTCTTCATTGTTTCAGATTTCAGATTCTGTCAAATGTAGATAGTTATCTAACAATCTACATTTGACATAATAAATTGAATAACTAAACCTGCAGTTTTGATGAAAATAAAATTATATTTTGTATTGTTTTGTAAAAATGTTGATTAAAAATCTAAACAAATGTAGCCAAAACGATCGACCCGCAAAAAATAAAATGTTGGTTAACAAATAATTATCCTGGGGCATTTTTTACATAAGGCCATCTGATCCCAAAGTAAGTAGAGCATGCACTATGGAATCTAGATAACTGATATATTAGATAAACTCTTTTTTTTGTAAATACATGAATAGAGATTTACACCCTTAAGTATATTCCGTTACTTATATATAAAATCGTCCGAGCTACTCTAATTTGTACTTGATAAGTATTTTTATTCTAGTACTAAGCTTAGATGTTAGGAAACACTTTTATATGTATTCAGTTCAGTTGCTAGTAAAAAAGCTGGCGGTCACGTTCGGCAAATCTTCCGTATGCCATTTTTCTTTAACGTCTCTTTGATATTTGCTTTCTTGGAGTAAAAATGAATCTTAGAGGGAAAATGGTTTTCAAAAAGAGAGCTAGGATGAAACCCTGTTTAAGGTTAAAATATGGACCTGAATAGTAAATCTCCACTTAAATATTATCGCTATTAACTACAATCTTTAGTTTTAGTTTGATAGAAGTTATTAAAGACTGAGATATAACATTACAGCCAGTACAAACACGTAGAAAAAGAGAGAGAGTTCCACAGTAATAGTATAAATTGAGCTTAAGATAACGGGTTAAACTTCAAAGATACATAGAAACGTCACAAAAAATGCTACATAAAAACATTTTAAGAGAGGCGTTATGGCTTATGCTTGGACCACACAGGCGCTCTTCTTAATAGCGCAGTGGTTTTCACTTCAATATAAAGCAAATTTCTTTCTTTTTCTTAAAAGGAATTCTGCCTTAACGTACACGCTTATTACAGCAACAGTTATATTCGAAATCTGTAGCACTCTGCAGTCTCGGGTAAGGGCCTCAGCTCGAGAGCCCTACACTCTGCTAGCTCCGTGCAGTGCTAGTAAAAAACCTCCGGGTTTAATTGGATTGCCTTTTATTAGCGTAATAAAATTGGATTTACTCTGTTGAAACCGGACGCGTTTCGGCGCCCCGTTGTTTCGTTATTCCCCATTGGCAAATTTGAATGGAATCTTCGTCCTTTAAAGCGATCATCTGTCAGTTTTTTAATGATTCCTATTATATTTTGACGCGTACTTATTGTATGTAGTTATGTAGATGTGCGTAGAGATATTTCTATTGTCTGGGCCATACCCCGTTGTGACCGATATCTGGAGGTCAGATGATACATATCGAATTGTTGAGCAATAGTATCTATTTATATTTTTAAGCGTTATTTAGTGAACGGAAAATCTGTTCTAAAGCAAATGATTGGTTTATAAATATACGAAATTATTGTTGAGTATAAAAAAACAGAGTCAGGTGAAATTTACACATGAATTTATATCAATACTTAAATTAAATATTTCCCAATTTTTTTTTTTTTACGGATACAATATTTTTTTATACCACTTGGGCCGACAAACAAGCAGACGGTCCACCTGATGGTAAGTGTTCACCACCGCCTATAGACATTTGCAACAGCAGGGGCATCGCCAATGCGTTGTCGACCCTGAGACGTGAAGTTGTTAAATCTCATGTGCCTGTAATTTCACCGGCCCCCTTACCATTCTAACCGAGACATAGTAATACAATTGTGCTATTGCTTCACGGCAGAAATGGGTGAGGTGGTAGTACTTCCCCGGACGAACTCTGCACTAAGAGCTCTACTACTCTATTGCTAGACATTTTTATTATAGACAAGGGTAGCTTTCTTTCATAGATTATCATCTATATTCAAGACTTAGGGTCATGTATGTGTAGCTTCCTGCACTTAGTTCTGCTATTTGCTCTTACCTATTCGTGATTTACGATACGAATCGTACTTTTGACCTACCAATATATGAAAATGGACTTACCCATTCCCCACTGATCTTCTATCCTTGATATTTTTTATAATTTCGTTTAAGATTGCTCTGATCTTTCATGTTTATTTTTCTATTGTCTCCACGTTTTATCTTTAACCCTCCATAGCAGTCCCTCATTCGTGTCCTTATTATTGATTATTGTCTACGTTCAGTGGTGTATCTACCGGATGGCTAGGCGGGGCAGTGCCTCTGGGACGCCCTCGAACTCTGGCTTACAAAAAGTGGCGTAGCTACCGGAGGGCTAGATGAGGCAGTGCTCCAGGGCCCCCAAGCTCAGAGGCCCCCTCGAACTCTGACTTACAAACAGTGGCGCAGTTACCAGAGGGCTAGACGGGGCAGTGCCCCGGGGCCCCCACGCTTCAGCTGGGGGACAAACGATTTGAAAGAGTTTAGTTGGGGCCTTACTAAATATATTACCCCCGGGCCTTGGTTACTTAGCTACGCCACTGTCTATGTTCTCTAAAAATCATAATTTGCAGTTTGCAAATGACTGAAAGTGAGAACAAGCAAAAATATACCCATGCAGTTAGTGTAATAGTAGCCTAACGTAGGCATGATATTGTATACCATAAAATAGCAGATAAAATCGTCGAACCGGTACTGGACATTTATAACGAATATACCCAGTGCCACGTTCGATGCCAATGTGTCTATTTGGCAGAAAAAATATAATTGGATTGTTCCTGACGAGATAAATTGGAGGTCCGACACACCGTTATGCGGCGATCGACCATTTATGATGGCAATAAAATATATATCAAACTGAAAATGATGCAAATATTTATAGTTTGTAATATATACTCGTATATGTATGTAATAGTTGTATTTATGTTCTTTATTTATCAATTGTAAGAGATCATAAAAATATGTATTTGAATAATTATATTTTTGTTACTCTTAATAAACCTTATATCGATGTTCTGCTGTAAATCCAGTGCTACACGAATAAGTTACTATGTGCTATGCATACACATTGTAGAAATCTTTAAAAAAATTAACCGTCATTGCTAATTAAAAAAAATTATATTTCGATAACGAATCTTTGTAAAAATGTGTACGGGGAGATCTAGCCGTCTACCCAATAATAATTGGGAATGCTTTTGTTGTACGCTAGTGCAAGGTGTAAGTGCAGGTGGTCAACCGTATACTGTAAAGTGCCTTTTACGACACTCTAGAGTTGAGTTGGAGTAGTATTCGCCAGCGATGCCGCACTATATTTTTAAATTAGCTATTAAAATATATTAGGTATATTTCTGCTCCACAAAAAATTTACTAATGCTAAGTTTCTGTTCATTTTGTTAGTAAATATATAAAGCGCAAAATGTAAATTTTATAACACTATTCTGAGAAAGTGGCGGTGACAAACAGTTAACATGACGGAGTTAGAAACAGGGTTACAGGATGGAAGACACTCCATGGAAGGTATATATAATTTAAAATGTATTTAAATTATAATATAATATAAGTATGCCAGTTGGCTTGGTGGTTAACGCTCTGACTGCCAAAACGAAGGTCGCGGGTTCGATTCCCACCCAGGACAAACATTTGTGTGCATGAACATGTCTGTTTGTTCTGTGTCTGGGTGTAAATATCATATCATGTTTTTAGAAAAAAAAAGGCCATAGTACAAGCTCTGCTTATTTTGGGACCAGATGACCGTGTGTAAAGAATGTCCCAGGATATTTATTATAATTATTATTTTATATATAAATTGTTCTACGGCAGATGTGACCAGCCCACTGCCACTTCAGTTTGCTAATCCGTTGGGGTAGACGTGTTCTAGAGTGGAGACCACGGCTCGGTAAACGTAGTGTAGGGCGCCCTCCAGCTAGATGGAGCGATGATATACGCAAGCTTGCTGGCAGCGGTTGGAAACAAAGAGCTGAAGATCGAGCTCAGTGGCGTGCCATAGGTGAGGCCTATATCCAGCAGTGGACGGAGATAGGCTGATGATGATATAAATTGTAGACTTTTGAATGTAAGGTTAGTACCTATTTTCTTTTCATGTTATGAGTTATTTTAAATTGAATGAAAAATACTTACTATAATCCTTCCGTACGAGACTGCTTGTCACAAAATACTTTAGATATTTATACAGCACAATATTTACTACCCACGTCCCGATTTCAACGACACATAATTTATTATTATCACACAAACAAAATGATAAATGCCTATATCATCCCAAGTTCTCTCTCAGCTTTATTTTCCAAGAATCCTTATACTGCTGGATAGTGTTTTTGCTATAGGAAGTCTCGGGAACATTATCTTTAGCGGCGCTTCTACAAGATTAATGATAATGGGTTCACAAGGCGCGAGGTGACGGTTCCCGGCTCGACGCGACGCGGGCGGCAAAAAAGGAAAAATATTAATATTTGCAATCTGCTCCATTAAAAGTTACATAGCAATTATCTGTGCTTTCTTTTCTTATCAAGTTAATATTTGTATATGCATAATTATCTTCTCGCTTTAATGTTGTAGGAACTTCTCACTCGTAAATAATCTTCTCAGCCTTGGAATCGTAACAAACAGACGAGACAGACTTTTGTATTACATTACTCCTTCCCGTGGGTTTTGCCGTTGATCAAGGGATTTAATGTTAATCTTTTTTTGGTAATTAACTATTCTATGTGTGTAATAAAATTTATCCAAATTCGTCGAGCTTTTTGTGCGCGAATAATTTGCAAATTGGCATTTTAGATGACTTTAGATCCAAGCTTAGTTTTACTCTTACAATAGGATTTTAGGATAATGAATGATGTACTGACCTTGTTCATACCTATACCTTCATTAACCAACCCAGTTTAAGTTAAATTTCGTCACATTCTCAGCAATCTACACAAAGAAAATTAAACTAACTTCACTAAAATACTAACACGGTTAGTGACCGACCGCACCCATTAAAATAATAAGTTACTTTAACCACGCTCCTATTTGTGTCGCAATATTTGTAAGAAAACAACACTATTTTATGTGAAGAACTTCAAACCGTCTCGCAATGAGATGTTCACCTAATTTTCCTTTACAAATACCGACAGACCATCACGTAATATTACTCAGTAAGGCGTTAATGGATCTCGCACATCCTGCTCTTAGATAACTAGTTTTAATGCGGAAAAACTAGAGCTAAACAAGTGAAAGAAAAAAGGTAAATGTATACGAGGTTAACAGGATGCGACGGTGAGGACAACCGATGGTTGGTCGCGTTTACGTAAAAGGTAACCAGTATAGGTAATTGCATATCTAATCGGTACACGTCACGAACGTGCGCTTTTGTACTACAATCGAGTGCTGTAATAATGGACTACGGGATTTGCTGCCACAATAAAACTAAGGGAAAGCGAAAATAGTGGTCTCTCGGTGAAACTTCTCTTGGAGAAAATAATAGTGATGGAAAAAGTCGACGGACAAGACTCGGAAGGCCAACTGCTTGATGGATTGGGTAGATTAGAAAACCACGCTCATCTTCAACTAGCGTTGTTGAAGTTTGTTCTAAAGTAGTGCAAGGTTACTGTTTTGCGTAAAACTTCTTCGTATCAAGATTTGATCTTCTGATTTCGAAGTTTCGTGGAGTTGCTGGAAACCTAGGTTTTGAATATACAACATTTTATTTCTTGTTTCTGAACGTCGGTTTTAATTGAAAATCAGCAATGGAGCAGCACGGCTATGCTCCACCATATTCATACCATATGCAAATCTTTTACTCATTCTTCTTTTGACTTCATGCATTTCTATATCAATTATTTGCTCTGAGATGGGGAGGCAATATTTCATAACATTATGTGCTATTAATAAGATATACACTTGACATATTTCAACAAGTAATAAAATCCATTGCGTTAAAATGTAAACTGAAAACATATTTTGAGTAATGTTATTTATTTAAACAAAATATTTGGCGCAACGAAATAATATCGTACAGTAGTCGTAAAAATACCATAGTTGCGAATTACACTGCATATTATATTTATTTTATTTAAATAAATCATACTTAAAGGCTAAAGCTACCTAAATTTTAAAAAACATAAGTAAATACGAGACGTGTGCAAATGCGAAGTGAATTTCAAACGCAAAGCGGGATGCGCGTTTAGTCAAAAGGTTTCCGTGCACTAATGAGGAAGTGAGAGTGAAAATTTTACCTCTTGAAAAGAAAATTTCACTCAAACTATCTTCCCACTAAACGCGTGCTACATTTTTAAATGCGTCCATTACGATATATTTTTCACGTCTATGTGAGGTCTGTGGGCTTGTGGATTTTCTCCCTTTTTTATAGCCGCAATTATATATGGGTTACAGTCTTCAAAGGTGGTAATGTTTTTATAAAACTATTTTGTACACAAATTTATGGCATGATTTAGGAATTTCCCGAAATAATGTTTCTCTTACTTAAAAGAAGTAATCTGAGCTCTACGGTCTCAAAGGAAATGGCGTACTACGATATATTGGTATTGGACCGTGGATAACTATGTTACAACTTAAATAGGCGTATATACAAAACAATCTTTAGATGCGCATAGCAGAGAGAAGACATAATGTTCCGTTAAATAAAAAGTCATTAGGTATTTTACATTAAAATAATTATAAGTCAACAACCCAAAATATAATATATATACTTTTCTCAGTGGGCAACGTCCCCAGAATGGCAGCGGCATTGCCTTGTTGGAATATAGTTTAAATTGAGTTTAAAATATTCAGCTTTGATTAAGGTCTATTTTATTTCATTAAATCGCAAATACAGTGAAGGTAAACTCCCTTAACTCCTTTATCTTTCTAAAACGTGTCTGTTCTAAGTACGTATTACATCGTGATACTTCAATTCTAGGTTAAGTACTTGGGACAGCTATAAACCTTTATCGGCTCCTTAGTAATTTAGGAGTTTATATACTTAACATCGAGTCGTCAGTCAGACCCTGGCATGAGAAGACGTCGTAAACCCTGACTCAAGACAAGGGCTCATATTAAAGGATAGTCAGGATTAGAAAAGAAAAGTGAGCTGGACTCAAGTTGTAAAATTCTTAGAAGTGGGTGTGTATACTAAAATAGTTTAAGTAGCAGTAACCTTTTACTGTCGAAACGTAAATGGCATTAGCGATTGATTTACAGCAAAGCAGTTGAACTGTTTATTTATAAATTAGGTTTAAATATGATATTTAAATTATTGGTTTTAGGTTCGCTTAGGTTTGCTTTATCAAAACTTATCAAGGTCTCTACAGTGTTGCCAATCGCGTTCTGTTTTATTTGTCCATTCGTATATTTATTTATTTTATTTGCACAACTACAATTAAAATACTGATACATGCAAATCATATTACACAAAACAAAAATAAAACTGCCTCCATTACAGGTTGCTGCATGCATTATGTGGTTACAAATTATTTTTTAAACTTAATATTAAATAAGTATTCTAAAACTAACAATGTTTATAAAGTATAAAAATTAATGTCTAAACAAAAAAATAGAATTAATATTGTTATCTGATGTAGTTCCCGAACCCAAGAGTCGCAGACCAAAACTATAATTTGAAGAACCTGTGACATCGACTTCACAAGCCAGTCACAGTCACACCGAGTATTCACATCATAGACATTTGATATTCACATACAAAACGATCTATGTGTGCAAAATGAATTCTCCATTCTACTAGTTCATAATAAAATATTTGAAAACTTAAAATGTATATTGTAGGTACATAGCGTTTCGAAATACATTTTTATATTAGCTAGTCTTTCAATTTTCTACCCTTAGAATGTCTCGCTGTATTCTCAAAGAACAAATAGGTGAAGGAACTTTCAAATTCTATTTGAGGAACTATTTAAAGTGCACTAAGGATACCGCTCGTGTTTGTCACACAGGTGAATGACTCAGTAATGGGCGGGTAGAGCGAAGTGAGTAGGGCGGCATCCGAAATGTCGAGTTAAGTACTACTTCGAACTTTTCTGATTGACGGAAACAAATAAAAAATGGATTGATTTTATTTCAATTGTAATAAAATCACCCCTTTTTTAATCAATGTATTTTCGTTACAAGCTTATTCTCATCCTTCAAGTAATTTATTAAAATTTTAATATTTATTCATTTGAATTTGTATGTAATTATTTCGTGAGTTATAAAGACAAGAAAAATAAAACTTGCAGTTAATTATATCTGTCAATAGCCTAATTAGTAATTATAAAAAGCACACATACGTTCAGAATACGAATATCCACCTGGCTAGGGTTCATGATGAACACCTGTCGCCTAGCACAGCTCTGAAGCGTCCCGACTATATGCACTTGAGAGATCACCTTAAAAGCTTTGTGTATCACCTTCGGCCATATCATCACCTACCACGATGAGATTGTTGTCAAACAGAAGCTAAGTCATAGTAAAAAGAAATCGTTCCTTATTTACTTTCCTTGCATTACATTTTTATTATATTTACCAACATAAAATGTTCGAAACGAAAATAGCCCGATAGACTTGAACGGATCCGCCGGCGTCAGACTAATTCAATGAACCTCTTTTCATTCCACAAGAGCTATCTACTCAAAGTGATATGTCTGATTACAAAAATGTATGCACCGTAATCTAATAATATGGACCGCGGGGAATATTCACCGTTGCACAGAACTTTGCCAATATTCTCGCAGTATGCTCGTTAGAGGCAAGCGGTCATTTGCTTTTTGAATTTCCTCGCTTCCACATAATTTTCATGTATGATACAGAGTCTGTGATTTTGTCGATAGCGTATATTTTATGTTTTACTTTCTTTTCAACTTTAACATTTTGGGATATTAACAATATTAAAATGCATTCTTTGTTTTGAGTTGAAAATAATGTTCGTGATAAGAATATAATTTGAAGCGTTCTATTTTAAATGTTAAACAATTTTGGCACTCCCAAAACTCTCAAACAACAAGTTTGACTGTCAACAGCGGTGATGGTTTTTGAATTACAGTAAAAAGTTATGAGAAAGTTTTAATCTGTCCTTTGAGGGGAGTTACTACTTTCTAAAATTCAAATTGATATCCGGACGAAGATAACAGAGATGTTACACGCATTTACATTTATGTCACTCGAAATTTCAATTTAAAAATGAAAATATTATATCCGTGGCTTGGCTGCACAACCATTGGGGTTACACGAGTTCAAAATAAGGGTAGTGATACATGTGGAAAAGTATTATTATAGGACGTTGGTAAACAATTTATGCGAGATTTTTGTGCAAAAATATGTAAAGAACATAGCTTGATTTTAAAAAAAGAATGTTTATTTTATTGGTAGTGATAACGGCGAGTATATAAAGCATGAGTTGTTCTATAAAAAAACAAGTGATCTTGGTAACATGTACTTAAAATATATTCTACTAGCTATCCCCCAGTATCACCGGCATTCCCGAGGGATATCACGTTTTTCCGGGATAAAAAGTAGCTTATATGCTATTCCAGGATATGCTCTATCTATGTGCCAAGTTGCGTCTTAATCCGTTTGGTAGTTTTAGCGTGAAAGAGTAACAAACATACATACAAACATTCGCATTTATAATATTAGTAAGATTTTGACATTATGATCAACGTTATTAATAAGACCTCCAGACATTTAAAATCTAAACTTGTTATTTGACTGTTGTCGGTAAGTATTATTTGAAAAGGCGTTTATGATTTGCCTCAATGAAAAAAATATCTTTGTCACTAATTGTGATTGTGATGATCCCAGTGTGGTGCAGTATTTACGGTGACGTCACACCTCACGTTGGACAGGTACCTATATCCATCCAATTTGGAGAGATTATGTAAAACACGCCGAATTGTTTGCGTTTGTTTTATAATAACGGTACGCGACAAGGTAATAATGTCATAAATGTATTATGGCTGTAACCCACGGAAAGTGGTGGCTATATTAAAATTCCTCCATTTGAGGCGGCAAATATCTGGCACTCGTTTATTCATGGATTACTTTGAATACGGAATTTCGATTGCGTGTATAATTTTATAGAGGTAACTGGAGATGATTGTCATTAAACACGTGTCGTTAAGGGTCGATGAAATATTTATTGAAGTAATATTCAGACATTCAAGAACTTCATAGACATCGTCAAATTTCCTCTACAGAAAGTACTTTTTTATTTATATTATCAAAGTTTTTTGCGAAAAGTGGTCTAGAGTCAGCATTTGGTACCCACCGACTCTGTCCAGGTGTTTGATTCATTCAGGTAAATAACATCAGCTCGATGATGTTTCATCGTGGCTTCTACGCTTTGTCTCTTTTCACATATTTGCAATTACGTAAGAGGTCTGCTATCCATGCCGTCATTGAGTCCGCTCGCTGACGAATTTCGGAAGCAAGTCCTTACATTGATTAAATAGCTTCATCGATTTACCAGGATTTTCGAGCCCATAACATTGGACTATCATTTGAACAAATAAGTATAGAGGAAGCTTGTAAATTATTTGGTTTGTTAAACTGTTCAAGTTTTTAACTACATGCAATTGTAAGAAAAACTATTTCAGGAACTATCAAAGTTCGCCGAGAATTACCGCTTGCAAATTGCCAGTAATTTTGAATGAAAATGAACTTTGGAATTTCGTGTGAAGGGAACTTGGCTCTCGGGTTAATTCATATTATGAAAATTATGACTGGAATGATACTGAAATACTACTATAGCTACCGTTCATTTTAACGAGAAAATGCTTGCAACTCGTTTAAATGCTTATAATTTAAGTTTTACGACAAAGTTGCTTGTTGTTCATGTGTACACCGTGAAAGGACCAACTTTCATAAATGGTAGAATTTAGTTTAACATTTTGTGGACCAACAACATCTTCAAGAATCTTTTTACAAGCTTTTGTTTAACTTGCAACATGCTTAAGAAAGTCTTAACTTCGCAATTGATTTTTAACCACATCCTGGCATCCCATTAAGCTGAAATATACTTATGTCAATTCGTTGACAATGCATTCTTGTTATGAGCCGTTGAGCCGGTCTGATGTTAAAGTTCAAGGGTGTTATATGAACTCCTAAACTACTCGTGATAAACCTATCGTGTTTGGGCTCGTTTGAATTGTCTTGGCAGAAAGTATTACCTAGTGTGAACCCAGGGTCTGATGATGAAGTCGAAAGGATATAGAGACTTTTTAGTTAAGTTTTTATTTAAATAAAAAAGAAAGACTTTCAATACTAATGTCTAATTTCAGAAGTCTGATGTAGGTCAAGAGCATACCTAATTTTAAAGGTTGTGAAAACGAGTATCAGGTCTATTGTATAGATAGAGCAGTAAATTTCCAATATCAATGTAAATTTTGATATAACACCAACATTTTCTAAACCTAAACAGAATTTTGAAGGTATATTTTAATAGCACAAAGTTAGTTTGTTATTTTAATACAGCACTGTGGAGCAAACATCAGTAAACGTATTTCACATAATGTAACTTTATCTACGCAACACAAACATTATAACCAGGTTCCCAACAAAATATAAACAAAATTTAGTTTAGTATTCAGGGAAGCTTCATACGTAAAAGCGACAGTCGTACGGAAATATTTGTAAATGTTTTTTACGAAGTATAGGTAGTGTTTCTTTACGTAAATTTTATTCACAGAAGTAACATTATCCATTACTGACAGTCCCATTGCGTGAAAAGCTGGCTTTTGTAGGCATGCGGCGACACCTCGAAAAGACTTATGTGACTCGATATCGACTTCGATTCTGTGAAATATCAACTTTATACTATAGTACTCTTGAAATTATTGGCTCCAGTAAGAGTTATAACTATGTCACATCTGTGGACCTGTAGACTGTTTGGTGGTCGCGGGACTATGATTTAGTGCATTTTGTGATTTAACGTAGTGTACTTTAACATTTGCTTTGCCTTATCAGACAGAACCTTTCGCCCTGTTACTCATTTGAAAATAACCAGTAGAGCTCTTTTTATAATCGAAAAACTTTAAGGGCTCACAACTTACACCGAAGACCGAAACATTACAATACATTAGATAGGAGGATGATGGACGTCCTTACCCACTATAGTATGTGGGTAGGAGGTACGCTAAGATATGGCCGCTTGAGCATGTGTGTCACGTGCCGGATTATAAAAGCTTTTTCCAATTCTCCATTGTTGGAGCTCTCGGGATCTCACGGCGACCACGTAGGCGCTATATCTTACGCTCTCTGTACGCTTTTATTTTAACGAAATTTAGCCCCTCCCCTGTCACTGTCGATTACTTTCCATTGTCTCGCCGAGAGGGGTGTAATACCGTATCAAATTGGGAAATATTGAAAGAAAACGTGGTAAGCGATCCCGTTATATTGTGCGGTCTCGGATCGGTTAACAGTTTATTTTGACGATGACGACGCAACAAATGCGAATATTTTGTCTTTTCTTCGCGCTCAGTTGGGTTTCAGCGGGCTTGAATTATGACAATATTGACATTAGTGTGTTTGTTTCGATGTGCGGTCGTACAATGCCCCGTGTGATATGTGTTTTGCACGTGGCTGTGTCTCCTCCGAATGCTATCAAATAGAGCAATAAAATTTCTTACCGTAAATAATATTATTGGGTGCGAAGGTTCTTCATGTCCCGTTCCCACAATGGAGGGTGCTCTCAGTGTTTGTTGTCCTCATTCATACAAATCCGGAAAAATAAAACAGATATTTAGGGTGCCCCTCACCGACCGAGCTTCCCGCCTCGCACATTAGTGTCCCCGAAAATGTCCCATTCTTATTCAAATATTTCCGGCAATTTGTTTGTTCCATTCAGAATATAGTAGAATATAGGTAAATGAAGAAAATAGTCCTTGGTGACGAATATTTATGAAATATGAATTCAAGAGGAGCCTCATCGTATTATCGTTATTCTGATTAATGACATCAATAAATTCGTTAAGTACACTTTCTTTTCAAAATTTTGAAGCAGTGTTTCTTTATGGCAGTGTTACTGTTCGATTATTAATGTAATCATAGTCTTATTTATATAGAACTAGCTGTCCACCGCGGTTTTACCCGCGTTCCGGAGGTCTGTAATGCGCGAACTGTCAAACGCGCGCAGTTCAAATAGTCATAACTGCTACAATATGCATGTATTATACATGCAACCTTTTGAATCATTTGGTCTATTGATGAACCGTATCAGAGCCCGTTGCGTAGTTTAAAAGATCTAAGCGTAAAGACGATGGGAAACTCGTTTGATTTAAACTATGACTAGCTGTCCCCCGCGGTTTTACCCGGGTTCCCGAGGGATATCACATTTTCCCGGTATAAATAGTAGCCTATATGTTATTCCAGGCTATGCTCTATCTATGTGCCAAGTTTCATTCATATCTGTTTAGAAGTTTTTGCGTAAAAGAATAACAAACATACAAATCTTTCCTATTAGTATAGAAAATAAGCTTAGTGATTACTTTTTGACTGATTGCACTGAATCTAACAAATACACCGATTAATAAAAAAGTATGTGCTATACAAATTCAAATAAACTCAATAAGCCCACTAGACCGGCCGTCTCTATTCGGAACTGAAAGCTTTAACCACTAACAAACAAGCTACTTGCCAAAAAACTTGGAGTTTATTAATGCAGTTAGCCTGCATTATTCACGCCGAACCGATTCCTTTATTCGTTGCTACTTTTACTACACCCAACTAAATCTTAAAATACAGTCCAATAAATTTCTAGAAAAGTTCAACCAACAATTGGCTACATCGACAACTATAAAAATCAATTGTAGGTACTATTTCCTGTTGTAGACTTTTTTAGCTTTTTGGTAGGCAAACATTTTGTATGTTGGATGAGTTTGAACCACAATTTCAACTCCAATATTTTCATGATAATATTAACTGAAACTTTATCCGATAAAAGCGAGAACTATTTTCCCGTATGTTTATAGTATTTTCTGTAGGTGTCAAAGTGCTTGGTTTCAAATATACTGTGCGTGATACGAGGGAATGTGACGTTTGTATGAACTTAACGCTGCAGTCTTGTAAAATTTGCGTTCACATTATTATTGACTAGCTGTCCTCTCGGTTTCGCCGCTTTTCCGAGAGATGTAACGTTTACCTTAATTTAAAAAAAAATTAAAAGTATTATCATCATCATCATTCCTATCTCCGTCCACTGCTGGACATATGATTAAAAGTATCTTATATGTGAATCCAGACAGATATAACCTATATATATGCCAAGTTTTATTCGAATCGTTTTTGTAGGTTTTAAGTGAAATAGTAACCAACATTCATCCTCCAATTTTTTTTTCCTCACAACTGCAAGCAGTCGGTATTTGTTTAAAGACGTTTCCCCGTCCTAATACCCTTAGGAAGAGGGGATTACATCAGTCTGAACTGGCATCTCCCACATAATCTTAGCTTCGTCGTTCTCTTTAACATGCGGTTGCTTAAGATGTTCTTCCCACCATACTTTTGTAGTTTCAAATTTGTGTTTTTTGAGGAGTGCCCAATAGACATATTGCACGATATTGTTATGACGCTTGGTATAGTAAGTGCCGGCTAGCTTTTCACATCCTGAGACAATATGGTTTACGGTCTCATCTTGTACTCGGCATAGCCTACACTTACCATCCACGGGTCTTTTCAGTATGTCTCTTTCGTGTTGCTTGGTCATCACAGCTTGATCTTGAATGGCGAATAGCTGTGATTCTATAGAGGGCGATACCGGTTGTTTTTTCAGCCAATTGAAAGATTTGACTCTGTCTGTACTAGGGTTTTCTAAAATTTTATTGAAGAATTGACCATGAAGGGGTTTGGATTTCCATCTACTTAGGCGATATTTATTGACTGCTGATTTTATTTCTTTATCCATGTAGTTGGTGTTTTCATGAAGTCCAATTTCGTTTAAATTTTCTTCTGCGTCTTTGAATATTGAGTACTTTTCTTTGTTTTTATCATGTGCTACAATACTTTTTATTATAAAATCGGTCTCTCTTTCTAAATAGCATTTGTATTTTATTATTTGGGTTTTGTGTAGCATCTCTATATTTACTAAACCTCTGCCTCCTTCTTCTACTGGTAGATACAGTCTCTCCACATCCGCTTTCTGTTGGTGTGCTTTCCCTATATTTAAAATTTTCCTAGTTTTTATATCTATTTTTCTTAAGTCATGAAACCGCGGGGAACAATTAATATTATGAATGCGAATGTTTTTGAGGATGAATGTTGGTTACTATTTCACTTAAAACCTACAAAAACGATTCGAATAAAACTTGGCATATATATAGGTTATATCTGTCTGGATTCACATATAAGATACTTTTAATCATATGTCCAGCAGTGGACGGAGATAGGAATGATGATGATGATAATGATAATACTTTTAATTTTTTTTTAAATTGAGGTAAACGTAACATCTCTCGGAAAAGCGGCGAAACCGAGAGGACAACTAGTCAATAATAATGTGAACGCAAATTTTACAAGACTGCAGCGTTAAGTTCATACAAACGTCACATTCCCTCGTATCACGCACAGTATATTTGAAACCAAGCACTTTGACACCTACAGAAAATACTATAAACATACGGGAAAATAGTTCTCGCTTTTATCGGATAAAGTTTCAGTTAATATTATCATGAAAATATTGGAGTTGAAATTGTGGTTCAAACTCATCCAACATACAAAATGTTTGCCTACCAAAAAGCTAAAAAAGTCTACAACAGGAAATAGTACCTACAATTGATTTTTATAGTTGTCGATGTAGCCAATTGTTGGTTGAACTTTCCTAGAAATTTATTGGACTGTATTTTAAGATTTAGTTGGGTGTAGTAAAAGTAGCAACGAATAAAGGAATCGGTTCGGCGTGAATAATGCAGGCTAACTGCATTAATAAACTCCAAGTTTTTTGGCAAGTAGCTTGTTTGTTAGTGGTTAAAGCTTTCAGTTCCGAATAGAGACGGCCGGTCTAGTGGGCTTATTGAGTTTATTTGAATTTGTATAGCACATACTTTTTTATTAATCGGTGTATTTGTTAGATTCAGTGCAATCAGTCAAAAAGTAATCACTAAGCTTATTTTCTATACTAATAGGAAAGATTTGTATGTTTGTTATTCTTTTACGCAAAAACTTCTAAACAGATATGAATGAAACTTGGCACATAGATAGAGCATAGCCTGGAATAACATATAGGCTACTATTTATACCGGGAAAATGTGATATCCCTCGGGAACCCGGGTAAAACCGCGGGGGACAGCTAGTCATAGTTTAAATCAAACGAGTTTCCCATCGTCTTTACGCTTAGATCTTTTAAACTACGCAACGGGCTCTGATACGGTTCATCAATAGACCAAATGATTCAAAAGGTTGCATGTATAATACATGCATATTGTAGCAGTTATGACTATTTGAACTGCGCGCGTTTGACAGTTCGCGCATTACAGACCTCTGGAACGCGGGTAAAACCGCGGTGGACAGCTAGTTCTATATAAATAAGACTATGATTACATTAATAATCGAACAGTAACACTGCCATAAAGAAACACTGCTTCAAAATTTTGAAAAGAAAGTGTACTTAACGAATTTATTGATGTCATTAATCAGAATCGATCATAATAGGATTCGGTTGATAACGAGCACATACTTCCCACGCAACATTTCAAGTAGGTATTTAATAGCAATGTGTTTAATATTTCCGATACATTAATATACAAAAAACAACAAAAGCTTCCGTACTTCCGTGCATTCCACTTCATTACTAGTATATCTACCTACTTATGTACCTAGAAGAATGATCTATCTTATTAGGTATAACACATAAAGTCTATGTATCATTCCCGGCACAAAAAGTATCCAATACCTCCAAAAATATGTGTACGAAGTTTCATGATGATCGGTTAAGTAGTTTTCGCGTGAAAGCGTAACAATCAAATAATAACTTTACATGCTAACTTTAAAATTCAAGAAATTTATCGATATATAATATAATATAATATACTATACATATTAACATAAACAAATATATACATAGAAAAATACAAAAGCACTCAAAATTAGCGTACATAATATAATAACTAATGTAATTTTAAGTGCTTTTGTATTTTTTCTATGTTTTTTTTTTTTTTTTTTTTTTTTTTTATACCACATGGGCCGACAAACAAGCGAACGGTCCACCTGATGGTAAGTGGTCACCACCGCCTATGGACATTTGCAACACTAGGGGCATCGCCAATGCGTTGTCGACCCAGAGACGTGAAGTTGTTAAGTCTCATGTGCCTGTAATTTCACCGGCCCCCTTACCTTTCTAACCGAAACACAGTAACACAAGTGCACTACTGCTTCACGGCAGAAATGGGTAAGGTGGTAGTACTTCCCCGGACGAACTCTGCACTAAGAGCTCTACTACTCGAATATGTATATATTTGTTTATGATAATATGTATAGTGTTCGACTAAATTGATTATATTATATTTAATCTGGGAATAATCTATTCATGAAAATATTTATTTTCTTGTTACAATATAAAACTACGTATATACTATAGATAACATTATATTTAAATTATTACAGCCGACTAAACTAAGCGTTTAGTTCTCACTTCATATTTTTCTTAGACACAAAACTATGCATGTCAAATTGCATTCAATAATAACAAGATTTTTAAAATCGATCGTAACATGTGCCAATAGAGCACAAAATTCGATATAATTTTTATAGCTTCGACGTATACTTTCAGGATAAACCAGGTAAAGTGGCAAGGCGAGTTGTATTATTGTCTGCTGCAGAATCGACAACATTGGGTGGACGTGCTCTTGAATGTAGTCATGTTTTAGAACGTGTTTGTAGATACTGGAAAGCAATTATCAGGCTGTATACAATAGTTGAATACAATAGAAAACATATTTTATTTATATATAAATAGAGGGCTAAATCAAAGAGCGAGTACGTAAAGATATTCATAGTGTGAATTTTGATGCAGGTGCATATATCTGGGCATGTATTAGTAAGCGGAGGTGACTGCTGTAAATTTGACCTTTATTGACATTCAAGTAGTGGCATAGTTAAAAAAAAAACCGTTTTACTTAGATCTTAATATAACGATTTTATAATTATCTATACAAAAAATCAATGTGTGTATTTTCCCTTTGGACTCAAAACGGCTGAACCGATTTTAACGGGACTTTCACTGAGATAGCTGGTATTAAAAGGAAAAACTTAAGCTACTTTTTTATCTCGGGAAAATGTTACATCCCTCGGGAACGCAGTGATAAACGCTATGAAAAGTAGACCCCTTCGATAGACGATAATTTTTGTGATGCTTGGTTAGTTTTCATTTAAAGTCGATCTTTATTCCTATTAACATATTAAAGTTGGTCAGTTTACAAATGAACCTTGTGTGTTATTCATTATCGAGTATATGGTACACGCCCTTTAGTACATATTTTACGCTTATTACAACCAATAGCTAATACCTAAGTTGACAGCTAATTAAAGTATGTTTTGTGCATACGCTATTTAGGGTAATGTCGGTTTAAATCAGCCATAATGTTGTATCATGCCTATTGATAGTGCCGAATACTTAGGGCTGCTACCTTTAAAAAAAACAATATTCTTGCTTTTTTAAAATATTATATATTATAGTTATTGTGGACTCAATGGAGATTATAATCTAAACTTAATAAAAATAATACAAGCCAGCGGTTTTCCCCGTAATCTCAAGGATCTATAATTTGATGGGATAAAAAAAGTCTTAATTGTTATCCAAAATATATTCTATATAAGTGCCAAATTTCATTCAAATCAGTTCAGCCGATTATGCATGATAGAGTCCAGAAAAAACACACACATAAAATCATGCAATGATAAATCATACAAACATCGAAACATCCACACATTAACCTTTATAATATTACAAGAAAAAGCTAAAGAAAGCTGTAAGTATATTAAGACATAAATTTTAAGCTGTTTCCTGACTGTACCTAATTTTTCTTCTGATTAAATTCCTTGCGGATTCCAAGACAAACAAGCTCCAAGCTTCATTGTTCTGAGTCAATTTGTAGTCGACATTGTTGATCCTGGCTTATAAGAGCGAAGTGTGGGGCCAATTTTAATATTATTAGATGGATCAAATGCTTTTGGAAGTAAAATAAAATTTTAAATTGCTTGTCTTTTTAAAGAAAATATTCTGTACTTATTAAACTTAAGAAACTTCATTGATTATAATAACATCATAGATTTGGAAATATGTATATCGGCAATATGAATCGAGTAATTGAAGAAGCTGTATCTTGGGTATGATAAACGTAAAAGTATTCATGACTAGATGTCCCCCGCGGTTTTACCCGTGTCGCCAAGGGATTTTACTTTTTCGAACGAAGAGTACCCTATATGTTAATATAATAACAATAATAATTCTTTAATTCAGATTTCTCCATTTTGTTAGTAGTACAAAACCTTAAGACTATGTTAGTATAAACATTGAAATAGTTACATATATATAAATCTAATCTTTGTCCCTACGTACAATATTATTATTATAGAGTATATTCTATCTAGGTGCCAAATTGTGTCCAAATCCGTTTGGTACATTTTGCGTGAAAGAGGAACAAACATACATACATCTGTACATTCATCCTTACAATATTTTGTATTTATAAAATTGGTAGAATTGGATAAGCAAACAGACAAATTTTACAAAAAAAATATTTAAATAATTTTGCCTATTGGGCACACTCGATTGTTACTAAAAGGCCTTTTAATTTGTTTGACACAGTACTAAAATTTATTCACCCAAATAGTGAAGAATTTGATGATTATTTTCTTAATACCTATACAGATTTTCATTTGTTTATACGAGTATTAATGTTAGAAGCAACCCTAGTAGGGCAAGGGCCACGCCTCAACCGAAACTTTGAATGCAAATTTTACGGAACAAGCCGATAATATTGACAGCCTCAGACCGGATATCTTAAATAAATTAAGGTCTAGTTAACAGAAGCGCTGAAAAAAATTTGTAAAGTCTGAAATGGATATTGTTTTTATAAAACTTAGGTTTTCATGACTAAGTGACTTACTTATAAGCGCGTTTTTAAAAAAAAACTCAAAAACTTAAAAGGAACTATAATGAAAACCAGCTTTTCGTGTATAAAAAAGATCTCTATGTCTGTAGCAAACTGACTCCAAAATATATTTCAATATTTTTAATTGGTTGTCATTTTCAAACGAATCATTGTGGTTGTTATTTGATAAATAATTCATTTATTTATTTAAGTCTTTTTACTCCCTATGCAATTTTCAACATGGTACTTACCGTTATCCTGACGGGCATATTTTACGAAGATAAGAAGAAAATTTGAGAAGAAATATATGATTTTTTTAAATTAACTGTTTCCGTATAATTTTTATTATATTGTTATCACTAAAGTTCGTCATTGCCTACTAAATACACTTCTCACAAAAATTAAGGGAGCAGAAAAAAAATCCAAATTTTTGGGGGATTTTCAACAGGCTGTAACTTATACAAAAATGGTCGTACAGCAAAAAAAAAAAAAAGAAAATTGTAGCTCGAAGTGTTTAGTTTTCGGATCTGAGTTTGAAATTTTTTTTTTAAAAATATTTTTCGAGTAATCATAAGAAAACCACCGAAAAAAAAATTTTCGAAATTTTTTTGTTTTTTTTTTTAATCTACGGATGTGGAAAAATTTTTTTCGACTCAACCTCCATATGGGCCGGATAGCTTGTTTATTCAGCTTTAATTTCGTTTTTTTAAAATCTCGATACGAGCATTTCTCGCTGAGATATCGATGTTTGAATGGAAAAAGATCATTTTGTCTTTGATTACCAATATCTCAGCAACCAATGATCGCACAGAAATTTTGAGGTTTTTTTTTTTTCCTTAAAATTTTCAAGTCACTAATACAGAATTGAGAGAATAATGAAAAAATTTTTTTTTTTTCATTTTTGACAAAAATTATGACATTTTCAGAGCGAAATTCTTGCTCCTTAAATTTTTTCAAAAATTCGATCAAGTGGGAAAAAAAAACGGTTGGCTGGATTGAATTGAAACTTTGTAGGGTTTTTGTGGGTATATTGAACAGTAAAAGGCACACTTAACGTTAGTGGTTTCCGCAATATATTTGATTGGGCGCTTGATTTTCCAAAAAACGACAAAAAGCCCTTTTTTGGATGCTTTTTCAAATTCATGTAATGATTGAAAAAAAATTTTTTTTTTAATTCAATTGCCAAACCTTGTAGAGAATTTATTCAAGTTTTTAAAACCAACCTCAAAATTTTTGTGCGATCATTGGTTGCTGAGATATTGGTAATCAAAGACAAAATGATCTTTTTCCATTCAAACATCGATATCTCAGCGAGAAATGCTCGTATCGAGATTTTAAAAAAACGAAATTAAAGCTGAATAAACAAGCTATCCGGTCCATATGGAATTTGAGTCGAGTTTTTCCACGTCCGTAGATTAAAAAAAAAAACCAAAAAAAAAATCGAAATTTTTTTTTCGGTGGTTTTCTTATGATTACTCGAAAAATATTTTTAAAAAAAAATTTTCAAACTCAGATCCAAAAACTAAACACTTAGAGCTGATTTTTTTTTTTTGCTGTACGACTATTTTTGTATAAGTTACAGCCTGTTGAAAATCCCCCAAAAATTTGGATTTTTTTTCTGCTCCCTTAATTTTTGTGAGAAGTATAAAATAGAACAAAAACCTATCAATAAACAGAACATAAAATTGTGCTTACCTGTTTTGTATTTGTCTATACAAATATTATAATGAGGAAAGATTAGTATGTAAGTATGTTTGTTACTCTTTCACGCAAAAACTAATAAACGGATATGGATGAAAATTGGCACATAGATAGAACATATCCTGTAATAACATATAGACTACTTTTTATAGGGAAAATATGATATCCCTCGGGAACGCGGGTCAAACCGCAGGGGACAGCTAGTCATTTATAAATAGATACTAGCTGTCCCGACAGACGTTGTCCTGTTTAAATAAGTCCATACAAAAGTTCCATAAAAAAAACCAATGCAGGTGTTCTGCAGCGCCACGTACCTATCGGGTCCAATTGTGAATCTAAACCATTCTTGAATACTGTGGATGCTGTCTGAAAACACAAAAATTTCATCAATATCAGCCGTTTAGGAGGAGTTCACTAACATACATACAGACAGAAGAATTATTTATGTTAAGATTAAGGCAAATATATAATAATATGGTAAATTTAAGCATTATTTGGTATAAGACCGACCCTTTAGTAGAGCAAAATATTTTGCATGAAATTATAATTACACTACAAGCAATTAGTTTTCGCCTAGTTTAAGCCAGTTGCGAAATTTCCTAGATAAATTAACAAAACTAGTTTTAGCGAATTACCTACATAGATATTATTCAAAAGGTATTTTATTATGTAATTTGAATAATCGAGTTAAGGCTGATAATACCTTAACTAACATGGTTGTTATCGATCATGCAGTCTTACTAAAGACTAGGTCTCATCCTACGGCTTTTCCCGCTTTTCTGAAGGAATTTATGTTTATAGTGTATGTTAATCCAGAACATATTCTATCTGTGTGGCAAATTTAATTCAAATCTGTTCAGCCGTCACAGATCTAGATGGTAACATATATAGACACCCTCAAAAATGTTCGCATTTTTTATATTTGTAATCTATCTTTTATGTATCTATGTATATATATATATAAGGAGTTAGTAAATAGGGTTCCTTTGACACACCATCACCTCAAAACTACTGAACATATCGGGATGGGACTGCTACTATTCGACGCAGAATTTTTCCTAGGCTATAGGTATGTGATATCTATAAACGCGGGTGAATTCGCGGGAGATAGCTAGTAACATACGTAAGTATAAAAAGTTTAAAACTATTCTAAACTGACTATGGCTTACCTCTTGCATAATGGATATGCGCGGTGTCTTGTCAATTGATGGATTAATAGTTTATGGTAATGAGATAACTATCAAACCAAAATATATCATCGCAACATGAAATAAATTGGTGAAATGAAGGTGCAGAAAGTTTTTGAGTAGTAGAGCTTTTAGTGCGGAATTCGTCCGGGGAAGTACTACCACCGTACCCATTTTCGCCGTGAATTTTTATATTTTACATTTGCAAAATACTTAATGTAACTTTAACCATAATCAGAAAAAGAAATAGCAAGAAAAATAGTTCCAAAAAAATGCCTGCCCCCTCCAGGGGTAATGGTCGAGAATATATTTATTTATCACACATTACAACTACAACATTTACTACATATTCATCCCCTATCACAGGAGAGCACATATCGGAAATATCTATCAAAAGGAGTGACAAGTAAGCTACGTGGAGTTCAAAATTCAAAATTCAAAACCATTTATTCAGTTTAGGCCTTCGGAGGGCACTTATGAAGGTCAAATTTAAAGTTACTGAAGCTACAACCGGTTCGGAAGTCAGCCTTCAACTGAGAAGAACCGGCAAGAAACTCAGCAAGGTTACATTCTTTTTTATTTGTTATATAAATTTTTATCTATTCTGACTTTTTGGCTATTTTATAATTTCAATTTTACATAATTTTATATTTAACAATTACAAAATACTTATTATAGGTAACATTAATAAAAACAAAACAAAAAAAATATGACAAGACTACAAAATAGAAAATAACAATAATTAGGTACTTACAACTTAAACAAGAGATTTAGAGGTGCACTGTGCAGAGAGCAGCTATTTCCATACATTCGAGTGCAACACCCACGGCATGCATTCCTTTATCCGCGAAGTGAGGCGCCAATAGCACCAAATAGCTACAAATTGAGTACAGGACGTGACACGGAGTGTTTGCTAAGCGATACGCGACCGAGTCACGCTTGCCGTCGATCGATGAGTAATGGTCGCCTAGTGTGCGCGCAGCTTTACAGACGTTATGCATCTGACAGATTGGCAATATTATAAACGTCTGGCAAATCTATCGTAAGAGATTTACCATGTCATATTACTGATTTATGAAACAGTGTTGGTAATAAAATTAATGTATTTTTGGTACTTTAGTGTAATTTATTGGTGGTTAATGTTGGGTATGATTTTTCTTTTAGAAAGTAGAAAGAAAATATATTTGTTAATGGCAAATTAAATGTACCTTAAACAGAAAAAAAGAACTTAAAAATTACTTTTACTGTACTTGGGGCATTAACTATTTTTAAATAACTTAATATAAATTAAATACTTAACTAATAATAATAAATATCCTGGGACATTCTTTACACACGGCCATCTGGTCCCAAACTAAGTAGAGCTTGTACTATGGCAACCAGATAACTGATATACTACATATACTACTTTTTTTTTAAAATACATACTTATACTTGTTCATGCACACAAATGTTTGGTTTGCCAAACCCGCGACCTTTGGTTTGGTAGTCAGAGTCGCTAACCACCAAGCCAACTGGCCTATAGATAAATCTGCATAAAATTAGACTATTTTTTTATAACTATTTTACTTTTTTCAAGTATTTTTTTGTGTCTCGAAGCTTAGAGTCCCAGTACAGTCGCGTTCACGTGACAGACAAATTAGTTGTCTCGCGCGTGACAGATGAGCGAATCGGCCTGCACTATGCATCTGCCGCTCGAATTATGTCACGAAACGGGAATGTAAGATTTAGCGCCAACTTGCGATTTTAACTGCCGATACAAACTAAATAATGACTCGGTGTATAAACGGAGACGTTGATAGACTGTAGAGATTCACTTACTTTATTGTTGTGAGTTAAAACTAAGTTTTTTAGTTAGAAATGTTAATAGGGTTTCCAATTTTCAATTATTTTCGGAATTTTTTTTTTGTTTTTTTTTTTATACTACGTAGGCTCGTTTCTTTTTGTTAACTTTTTGTATTATTTTTCCCTTTATCACAAATAATTTTTTTCTTTCTTTCTTTTTTTCTTTCAATCTGTTACGAAATTGGCTTAAACATTGAATCCGAGAGAGCTACGCAATAGGGGTGTTGTATACCTTTATAGGATAAACTTGGTCTGTATATAATGTGACTTAACTTCACCGCTTCACGGAGGCCTCGGAAAGCTTATATCTCATGTGATTAGTAGTATTAGCGTAGTTAGTGAAAGAGACAGCATGGAGGCCGCGACGAAACATCCTCGAGTTAGTGTCATTTTCCTTACAGAAACAAGCCCCTGTTTAGTAAAACTACAGCTTCAAAAAATGCATAGGACAAAGATAAAACATATTTGTCAAAGAATGTTAGTAGGCAATGCCACATAACACATACAAACACACTTTTCCTTGATATAGGTATATTTAGTATCAAATATAATTGACAGTCTTTCACATCTTAGATATGTAGATGCCAAGAATAATGATTATGTAATGTTCTTCAAAAAAAGAACCATCTATTAAAAAAGTCTCTTTTTACCCGCCATAAGATTGATTAATATGTCAACAAGAAAAGATAAACAACAAATAACAAAGTAATCCATTAGCAAGACGAAATTTCCAGGCTCTACAAATATTTATGTTGGTATAGGAAATGTAAAAGGGGAGCACGATTGTAACATAGTAGCTATCTTATAAAGTTACCAATTATATAAAAAAAGCTTTTTAAAAAGATACGCGAATGTCTAACCAATTCCGCAAAGATATCGGCCTCGAGGGTAAGTCGCGAACGCTCCGTCCATACTTTTGTTCACGAGAACATTTTTCAACTTAGCAGATACGATTGTAGCTCCCGAAACAAATACAACAATTCGCAATGGATACATTCGCTATTAGAACTCACTATTTCCACTGTGAAATATAAATCTTTCCAGTTTGCAGGAAAACATATTAATCCTTCGGGTGAAACAATGAGAATGCCTTTGGAAACGTCAGCGTCGTTAACAATGGAGTTTAAACGTTTGCTAAGTGTTGCAGAAAAGTCACGACGACAGCGTCTGAACAAAAGCCATAACTTCCGACTGTGGAGGATGTCTTTGGCGCCGGGACACGTACGGCGCCTTTGTACCAGAAGTGATACGATTAAAACATGTTTTAGCTTACACGGCTTTAGATTAACTTACAACAGATAGGTCTCATAAATAAAGCAGTAGTGGTTTCTGTACTCACTTGTTTTTTTTTGTTTCAATTTTATTAGAAACGATACTATGGTAAGGACTGAAATTGGATCAAATTTACAAAACACTGTCCGTAACATCAATAAAAAAAATAACAACAGGTGTTTAGTAAATACGCGTCTACAAAATATTTGACGGGCGGGCTTCGTGATTAGAAACCTTGACTGCAGGTCGTGGACAACATGAACAAGTCCTTTGGGTGTAAGTACCTTTCTATAAAACTATAAATTGGGATAAATAAAAATAGTATATCAGTTATCTGGTCTCCATTGTACAAGCTCTGCTTAGTTTGGAATCAGATGGCTTTGAGTAAAGAACGTTCCGAGCTGAAATAATAAAAAAAACAACACTTTAAAATGCCTACATTATGGATTAGCTTGTACATGATTTATTCAACTACTTGTGTTGCTCACTGTACAAACACCTAACTACCTAATAGAGTAGCTTAAAAGTGTATCTTTCAAATATTAATCCGGATATTAATGTCTGTTTCATAAGAATACTACCAAGATACTGTTAGTTATGTAGCTCTGTTAGATATCGTATTTGAAATTACATAAGCAGATTGTATTTTACATCCAAAACATCCATAAGAAACGAACCTGAAAAACAATAAATTTATATATTTTGGTATTAACTAATGTAACATTACAAAAGCTTAGAGAGCGGCGATACTTTAAACAACGGCAGACAAATACAGAAGCTCAGTAAAACAAACCTTAACTTCGGTTAGCGTGCACTATGACTTTCAGACATCTGCTACAGAACCATAATCCCGTTGGATTTCGTCGCTTCTTGCATCGGAAATGTAAAATACCATATGCTACCAATTTACTAAACCACGCTAATCCTAATTCCTTGTTAGGTTTCTTTAAAATTAAATATTATGAGCCAGTGTGTTGAGCTTTCTATCGCTCATGCTTAGCATGCTAGCATGGGGTTCTTCAAGAAGGGTGTGAAGAGATTTTTGCAGGGTTGGCAACGCGCGAGTTTACACTCGGTGTTGCAAGCGTCCATAGGCTGCGGTGACCGTTTACCATCAGACGGGCCGTCAGCTTGTTTGCTACCTTAGTAGTATAAAAAAAATAAAGTTGGGTTGGTGTTTAGATACCCTGACTGCCACGCCATAGGTCGTGAGTTTGATTCCCACCCAACACCAACGCTTGTTCTGCATCGGGGTGTAAATATCTATGTATATAAGTATAAATGAAAAAAAAGATTTCAGGTTTCCATAGTACAGGCTCCGCTTAGTTTTGGGATGCGTAAAAAATGTCCCATGATATTTATTTATTATCAAATCAATAAAAATAAACTTCCTTATTACGTATTGGTACTTAATAAATCCCATTACACTTTTTACAAATCAATAATTCGGATCAATGTGAAATTTCAATCTTATTATCATGATTACATGAATTAATCTTAGATAGCAAATTAATGAGATATCAAAGACACTAATAAGACATTAAATAGGAATGTAAATGTACATTCAATTTTTTTTTTTCACTTTAATAGGTGGATAATTTGTCGATAATTACGTGGTGCGTGAAATAATATGTCCACATACCAATTACCAGAGTCGATTGGTCCCAGCTGCATTCTCGATACAATTTGAATATTAATAGACCTCATTTGTCTAGTGGTATGCGATTGTTAATAGAAATTACGTTCATTTCATGACCTTTTAGATCATGAATCATTGTAAGTCTGATTGATGTTTAATATTGAAGGTGTGGATATCATACCTAACTTACGTGTCAGTAATGTAAGTTTGGAATAGTACTAGCTGTCGCCGCGGTTTCTCCCGCCCTTCAGTGATAGTAATAGCCAAAGTCATCTCCTTGCCATTAAATAACCGACAGGCCAGCTTGGTGGTTAGAGACCCAGACTGCCAAACCGAAGGTCGCGGGATCGATTCCTCCCAGGACAAACATTTTTGTGCATGAATATGTCTGTTTGTTCTGTGTCTGGGTGTAAATATCTATACAAGTATGTATTTAAAAAGTAGTATATGTAGTATATCAGTTACTTGGTAGCCATACTACAAGCTACTACTGCTTAACTTGTGATCAGGTAAAACCATGTGTGAAGAATGTCTTGAGATATTTATTATTATTATTTATATTTATTAAATAAATAAATGAATATCCTTGGGACATTCCTTACACATGGCCATCTGATCCCAAACTAAGCAGAGCTTGTACTATAGAAACTAGATAACTGATATACTACATAAAACACTTTTTTTTTTATTCATACCTAATCTAGATATTTACACCCAGACACAGAACAAACAGACATGTTCATGCACACAAATGTTTATCCTGGATGGGAATCGAACCCAGGACCTGCAACTTGGCAGTCAGGGAATATATTATAGGATTTAATTAATGCGCAATGTGAAAATTTTTATACCAATATTTTTTGTATCGCAGACAAAATTTAATACTTTTTTTTGACTTGAGACCTTCTATGCTTTTTATAGCTCAACAACTATTTGAAAATCCCTCTATGGTATTGCTAATGGCTATAGACAAATGTGATCACTAACCAGTATAATATAACCTCATAGATAAAGTAGATAAAATCAATATTCATTGAAGGTGGAGATCATTAGAAAATCAAAGCACGGTACTGTGTTTTTGTAGTCATTCCATTATGACCATATTCCTTTCTTTTTTGTACCATCTTTGGCCATATGACCACTTAGATCCATTTTTTATGTTAGATTGTGGTCCAGTAAAGCCTTCACTAGAAAAAATAAGAATAGATATAGCATATCTGCTTATTCTTCGTCCGAAATCCAATGGATTATTATGGAAACGTGACAGTTATAGGGTATACACAATATCTGTGACCATTACCTTGATTAATATTCCATTCATAGTTATTACTATTCAATAAATTATTCTATATTAAATGGATTTTCACACTTTCAACTACAGTTGCTACAGTCTGATATTTATAACCGATATAATGTAAACTAATTAAAATTTGAATGTGACTATATATTTTTCATTCAGTAATTTAAATAACATTTTAATACATAAAGGCAGGTTTCAGATTGATTTTTAATTATTTGTATATTGTATGAATAAATGTAGTATCTTGTGAAACCGATGCAGTAGCAAGAGGCTGTACATTCGTCAACTTTGCGAAATTCAAACCACTTGCCAAAGTGATTAATGAATTGGTGTAAAATGTACTTTCAATCAGCTGCTGTAACCATAATTAGTAGTAACAATGGACAAAAGTAATGACCTGAATAAGGCAATGCCGTTTATTACTGAGACTGCCCACCATCTATGATTACTACTTGTAATACAATCTACCTATAATTTTGTAGATATGGTGGAGTAAGAGCACACTGGTAAAAAAATATTTTCCAAGAAGGTAGATTATAATCTAGCGCTAAATATTAAACTAAATGATTAAAGCTCGCATAGCATTTTGTCCTAAAACTCTTCGTTATACATCGCCCAACTGATTAAAGTGATTTTGATGATTGTCAATTTTTATTTCAACTGGCCAACGACGGTCAGACTTTCCACCTGCTGGTAAGTGGTTAGCGCCACCTATAGGCATGTTCACTAATAGATTATTGACCTTGGGACGTGAAGTTGCTAACTCTAAAGTATCTGTAATTTCACCGGCCCCCTTACTTTAATAACCGAAACACAGATATGCGCTACTGCTTCACGGCGGGTATGTTGATAGTATTTCTCCGGACTAACTCCCTCTTATACAAACTTCGTAGATAAGCCGATGCAATGAAGCCTTGGAGATCAGAGGTCACGCGAAGGAGATGGACCAGATAGCCAGCGCAAAATCACACTCCAAGCCTAAAACAAAGTAAAGTAATTTATATTGACGTGCTAAAATGTAATTGATATATTTTTGTATGGGTGCAACGAAAAATATTTCCTGTACTGCACATACAGTCAATCTACTTTATCGAATTGCACTCATATTGCAGTGCAATACAGGTGGCTCGATATAGAGTTAATAAAATTCCCTGAAAAAATGTTTCATAAAATAGAATAAACAACGATAGACAGTCATTTGAAATTTGAAATACACACATGCAGAAGAGGCGCACGCTTTAAGCCGAGATAAATTTTCCATTCATACTAACATAAGCCTAGTCGTGCAAAACCGGGGATTTATAAGATTGGAATTAAATCCCTGGGCCTATATCCGATGTGGAGATTTAGTGCTTAACGAATATTTTCAGCAGGAATCTGGGATATTGCTGCATCTGAATTTGGATCTTTCAAAGTTATTCGTTGTACATACATATTATGATGCGAAGTCATAACTATTGCACTATTAAGCTTTGTATTATGTCTTTGGGCGATGATATTCCAGTTGATAGTGACCTCTTATGCCGTGTCGAGAGTCTTTGGTTCAAATCTCAAAAAGCATGAGCTTTCCGTCATAGAAAATATTGTAAGGGAACCATAGTAGGTTGGTAGTACAGGCTTGGCCGGCTACCATTATCAGGTTGAAACCCTGTCGGTGTATTAAGACAGCAGCTCTTAATGGCTAGGTCCTTCCTAGGCTTTGCGTACTTACCACCTTCCACGCAGCAATATAGCATGATCTACGAAACATCTTACAACCCCCTAATATTATAGATCTCAAAGTTTGGTCTGCTTACGCGTAAACGTCTGTGGTATTATGATGCCATTTCGCAGACAAATAGAATGTATTTTGGATTATCACATTAACTTCTTTTTATTCCGGTAATTATTAGATCTCTCGCCAGCCCGGGTTCAACTGTGGGCCGGAGACTGGTCGTTAAAGTAGCATGCAGCCTTCCGTCCTTCCCATACAGCCCTAAAATTAAGTACTTATTATGACTATTATAAATATTTTAAATACGATGACTTCGAAGAACCTTTCGATCTGTTAGCGTTACAAAAACACTAACTCTTTCAAAGAATTTACGAGGGCTCTACATAGTTTTTGCGTAGAACAATCACATTTAAATCAACAAGTGGCTGACGTTAATAACCTTGGCTACATGTATCGAGAAGAGACAATCACTGCATAGTTGGCGGACGCACCCAGGTCGGACAATGTGAATTATAGCAGGAGTCGGCAGAGGAAGGTCGACTCGTCACGCCTCGGGTTAAGGACAGAAGGGCCGATGGAAAAGGTAGATGTCACACTGCTAGATTGAATATGAAAGGCTATATTGATGTTAATAATTGAATACGTCGAAGATAAATGATTTTTGTCCCAAAAAGATATCATTAATATTAATTCTTAAGAACGAGGTCTCAATTTCAACGTGTTTTATTACCTTATTTACTTAATTTTCTCCGAAATATTAATTGTTAGGTAACCCAAATAATTAGTTTATCTTTTATTTCCCTTATAATGGTTTAAGCCTGCATCACTTATTGCGGTCCCTTCAGTAAGCACAGCTTGTATCACTGGAGACCAAGATTAAATTACAGTCACACAATTCGATCATGAGTTCCGGAGAAAGAAGGTTAAATTATCTAAAGTACAAGTTAATATTAATAAATTATTGTTAGCCAGTTTTTATATAATATTTATTTTATTCAGACAACAAAGGATCCATTTCTTAAAACTACCAAGACAAGTAAGGGTTAAAAATAAATAAATTTAATACATACACAAAATAATCAATTTCTATAAAACATTTGCTGGGCATGGGGGTTTATCAAAGTTGACACCCAATGCTTCTGCAGAACACTATCCCATCTGCCAGCCAGAGCTTTCAGCACCTTGTTAGAGCTACCCAGCATTCTCAGTTTAATAGATCCTACTTTTTTATATTATGTACGTATATGAAAATTTCCGTATGTGGGATTGCTACGCTTAGTTGTACTGGGTAACTAAAATTTTCAAGGCCTTGTCCTAAAGATATTTCCAGTTTGAATATAATCTGGTTTTTTACCAGTGGTAAATTTACTGTTTACCCTATTTATTATATAAAACCATATTTTAATACCATAACGGTGTAGTTTCCAGCAACTAATTAGGTTGTTACAATTGCTTACTTAATGTGTATAGTTGCTTATTTAATATTAATGCCGAATAATGATTATTATCTCAAATTTGTGCCTCATTAAAATAGTCCAAGTGTTTTTTTGCCAAACCCCTATTTAGACTTCAGTAGACGTAATAACGACCATAATAACTATAGAAACAAGTTTTATTATAGGTTAGCTATAGCAAGCCCCTAATGTATAAATGATTTTATACAATAAAGGCACCAATAAAGTAATGAACCTACAATGTTTTGAGCTGAGTTATAAAATAATAGCGCATGAGATGGACGCAATCTTTATGAGAGCAATCATAGAATGTTTATAATAAATAAGTTATACGTAAGTGGGAGGCGATTGGTAGGAAAACGAGAGGGAATCAATGACTTCATCTCGATATCTCATGTTATAATAAAACATAATATTGTCAGTTTTATTTTCATTTAGAATAAGGTGCTTAATCTAATGGCAAACTTAAGCATCATTGAAAATTTTGTGCTGGAATAATATTCTGAGAAAATCAGCAGTATTTAAGTTTTAAAAAACCAGGGATTTTCTTCAGAGACAGAACAAGTAATCATGTAACATCAATTGTTCATATCTTGGCTTCTTTAAAATGTTGTCAGTACTAAGAAATTAGCCATCTTCTTTGGGAATAATAGACGAGAAGATTTACTAACTTTTCCCTAACGGCTTAATTCGTGTTCCAGTTTTTATAAAATAATTTCTAACTAAGAATAATATTGAGCCTAAAGCATTTCATAAGTACATTTTTTAGTTACGCCTATTAGTAGTATCTACTAGCAAAAAAATATTAATAATATTTTACTATAAAATCAAACTTTTTATTGCTACTTTGGTATTTCTTTTTCTAAACTTTACCGGTACAATATTCTTATCTATTTTCCCTATTACTTCCTCTTTTTCATATCGTGGTACATCCTTAGCTTTCCTATTTCTAGTAGTTTTCATGAAAACTACATCACCTATTTTTATCTCTGGTGGTTTTTCGCCACCTTTCTTGTCTATAATTTTACTTTTATTTTTCTTAATCTTACTGCCATTTAGACTAACTTCAATATTATTATTGCCTGCGCTTAATTTATTTTAAACTTAATAACTTCTAGTTAATAATCCAAGTAAATTTCACATAGAATAAGTGAAACCATGATAGGCTATTATGCAAGCAATATTCCAATGTAATTGGAAGCCATCGTATATGTAAACAGGACATGAATGATTTTACAGGCTAGTCATCACGAATTGGATGACGGAGCGTGCGTACGTGACGGCTCTCGGCCTATAGTGCTTCCATACCGCTATACATTATAGTAATGCTTTCAAATTTGTCCTTCCCCTACAAATCCCGTCAACTCCTGAAATGTGATTTATGTAAAGTGGTATAACTCCATAAGTGTTGGTTTTCAGTGCCATTGCATTTGTTTGTCTATACTTATATTATAAAGAGGAAAGAATTGGGTGTAAGTATGTTTGTTGCGCTTTCACGCAAAAACTTCTAAACGGATATGGATGAAACTTGGCACATAGAGCACATCCTGGAATTACATAGGCAAGTTTTTATCCCAGTAAAAAGTGATATCCCTCGGGAACGCGGGTAAAACCGCGGGGGACAGCTAGTGTGGAATAAAAGGAGCTCTTTACTGATAGTAATTTAAAAAAATGATTTCCAAAACTTTTTTTAAATATACTATGGTAAATTTTGAATAAAATAATTGCCAATTAATAATATATGACTTACTTATTTATTGATACTCAAAATACAACTATTAATATAATTTTATAAGGGTTTCTGATACTTTAAAAAATATGTTCTTGCTTAGCAATTGATACAGATTGGCATAGATTCTAAAATCAACCACGTAATGTTTATTTCAATAATGACTTATTTATGCCATCATCATTGTCAGCCTGTCTCTGTCCACTGCTGGATATTGGCCTCACCTATGGCACGCCACTGAGCTCGATCTTCATCTTCTTATTTATGTACTGATTCGCAAAATAAATTACCATAATAAATACATGCATTCATCAAATCATTTTAGAGTTTCTGGGACACTGAATTGCAAGCACACTATACTTACTACACTATTAGGTGTAAAACAAGGCTTTAAAAATATGTTCTTGCTTAGCAATTGATATTGGAAAACATTTTAGTGTTTAATTTTTCAATACAAGCGTCGACAGCCCTTGTAGCGGGAAATGCGCGAAAGTGATAAATTTGTCAGGTAACAGTGCGTGTTCGGAATATGTGACCGTGCAAATCACCCGAAATATTGTATGAGATTGAATTGTGCGGCTCCACGGGAAATTACGCACTATGTTGTTGTCATAGGGGACGATATCCGAGGGTTCCCACCCTAAATTTATATGACAAGATGTTTGTGAATAATACTATTTTTATTTATCATGTTTAACATATTTTTGGATTAATAATGTTTAGATCCTTGCGTTATGCACTGTGGAAATCATAAGTAAAGCGACCCAGAATCACTAGGCCATCGCATCAATCAGCCAATATTTTTCTGACATTTAATTACATAATTTTTTTTTATACCACCAGGGCCGACAAACGAGCCGACAGTCCACCTGATGGTAAGTGGTCACCGCCGCCTATGGACATTTGCAACACGTTAAGTCTCATGTGCCTGTAATTTCACCGGCCTCCTTACCTTTCTAACCGAAACACAGTAATACGATGCACTCGTATTACTGTGTGTTCGGTACTACTGCTTCACGGCAGAAATGGTTAAGGTGGTACTTTCCCTTGACGAACTCTGCACTAAGAGCTATACTACTCAAACTATTATAACCCTATAAATAATAATAATTAAAAATAACCCGCAACGTATTATATTATTATCCACAAGCTTTTTAACCTCACGCTCCAAAATAACTAAATTTAATATCCCCAAGAACACCACAAGCTACAAAATCCATTACAAAATAGTAGTAACAAAAGGCAAATGGGCAATTTCTGGTGACGTTATGCGACTTTGAGCTCTTTCTTGTTAGTGCTGAAATGACGTGCTTTTGAGACCGTAATGCCCGTGTGTCACGCACACGGCGGAGACAAGTTTATAACGAAGGTATACCCGGCGCTTAACTTTACCAGAGACAACATAAGCCGGCTTATTACGTGTAATTAGAGATGTTATAACCTGATTTATGAAGCAGTGGTTACGCATCAATTGCTTCTCAATATAGTGTTAAGTTATATAGATATTTTTTGATATGACTGTAAATTTTGTTTGTTAAAAGGTACAGGATCAAGCTATGCATTAGGATGTTGTGGCTAACCTAAGCCTTAATGTACCTAAAACTATACTAAGTATAATATTGTAGAAGTCTTCTCGGTAGTCGAGCGGTTGACTAGACCGAATGGTCTAGGTTTGATTGCCAGGTCGGGCAACTTACAATAAAACCTTTGTTTATAAGAAATTATTCCCAGAAATTTGATATTGGTTATGTACCCTACGTATATATCTATGTATGTATAGTCTACCTGTTCTAGGAATAGTAAGCGTGAAGATATATTTATGTTTTATTGTCATACTTGTAGGTGATTTTTGACTAACTGAATATACTGATTCTTGCAAATAAATAATATATAAGGTTTTGATAAATATAGACGGAAAATACGGTAGACAACAGACAGCGATATTCATTAAAAATATCCCGTATTTAGCACTGTCAGTGCACCGTGAAACGTGATGCAAATTTTATTACCTTGATTTAATTAAGGGAAACAGGGGAGAGGTGTCCACTTGTCCAAATTAATTTTAATTAAGTGCCCAATTTGACTTTACTGGAATAATATATTAATCATAGACTCTAGCGTAATGAGGTGGAAAATGAAAGTTTAAAAAAGTTGAATTTTACCCTAATGAGATAATTTGTCAGGGGAACAAGGGACAAATATTTTTTTTACGTTTAATAATATAATACCTACGAGGGCTTATTTTAGTAAATAAGGCTTGAAAACTCCGAGCGGGACGACCTCTCACCAGATGGACCGACGACCTGGTCAGAATCGCTGGGAGCCGCTGGATGCGGGTGGTCCAGGACTGTTCGCTTTGAACATCCATGGAGGTGGCCTTTATTCATCTTTGGGTTTATTTGATAGAAATATAGTCTAATCAAATGAAACTAAAAATATATAAATATCGAACACTACATTGTGCTTGAGGTTCTGCGCCAAAACAAAACGAAACAAGAATGGATCTAATTTTAAATAACCAAAGATGCTTAAGTTTGGAACTAGATAGTATTTGTCGAATGCACTTGGCAGCGCATTTTGCTGACCGCGCTTCGGCATGCATAACCAAGTGGGTGCCGTACTGTGGTAAACAACTTCACTGAGACAGAATAAATGGTACTCTGTTGATACATCGCCGAGGTACGCAAGATGAATTGAAAATAATGGTCTTGCAGAACAATACTTCCTTTTGATCAGATATCTATATTTTATATTCCATTCTCACCACGTGTCTTGTTGGGACAACAAAATATCTTGAACGTGAACTGTGGATGGATATTTTAAATACATAATATTTGATTTATTCTCTTTGTTCACTGTTGATGCTTATTTGTTTGAACTAACTTTACTTATTTTCCTTCTAACCTGTACTTTCTGTCCGTGCATACTAAATGTGACTGCTGACATTCAGTGCTGTTGATATCAGCAGTATATTAGCTGGTACCGTTTCGATAGTCCGCTTTCCATTGAAGGCGTGAGTTTTGCTATATTTTATTATAACTAATCCATTTCATGCGTCGTTGAGAAATTTTAGTTTGTGCACTTACACTTTTTTATTCAGTGTGCGCTGTCAACAGAGGATTTTCGATTCTATTCGCAAAAATACACACAAATGGACAAGGCATCACGAAGCTATAACAAAAGAACAAAAGTAAGCTCTCCGCAAATGCACAGATTTTTTACGTAGACCTTACATTTAAAACTGAAACGCTAAAACGCTATCGGACAAGCGCATAGAGTCGGGCCATTAAATCCCTAACAATTGGAGTCGGCCGGTGCCGATGCCGGCCGGTGCTGAAACGATTTGCAGCCACTTACGTTACCCGGACATTTTGGGCCAGCCACTAACATTTTTCATCTAGAATTAGGATTTAGTCCAAGACATAAACGGTAAGCGAAATTTATTTTCTGCAAATATTTCGATAATATCTTCGAATATTATAAAAGTAGTGTTTGATATTGGTACTTGGATAGACGACTATATTCAAATGATTATGATAATTTAAACAGAGTTGAACAGGAAATTAAAAGCAGTTTTCTCTCAAATTAATTGAGGGAAAACACCTAAATTGAAAGAAGCGATAATACGCTGTAACTAATAAGGATCAAAGCACAGATTCAATTTGGCAAGAGCCAGTCTCTAGCAAAGTGGACTCCGACAATAAACGCCGCAGTTGATAACGGTATTATACGCTTGCATAACATTGTTCGGCTCAACGAGAGTGATACGTTACTTTGCGAGTGCACGAGATATGTTGACGATAGGACACTCGTATCATTTACGATCTCTTTGCAGCAATGTCAACGGACTGGTTTTATCATCAGATAAAAACCCGTTGGATTTTGTATATATACCTGTAAAAGCATAATATGATAACAAACAATATTGATTTGATAGGTTCCATCATACAATATCATTTCATATTGACTAATAAATTAAAACAGATTATATTTCCTAAATCAAATGATTAATCTTTAACTGAATCATCCTCAAATTCATATACAACTAGCGATCCATCTCATGTAAATATCTATACAAGTAGTAATCTATTAAAAGTAGTATACGTAATGTATCAGCCATCTAGTTGCCATAGTACAAATAGTACAAGCTCGGGTTGATTTTGGATCAGGTAATCTTGTGTAAAAAATGTCCCTTTAATATATAAATATCACTATAGGGGCTGTATTTTTAAACAATCCTTTCTTACCTAATTACTATAAGGAAGCCTTCCAAATTTCAAGTTTGTAGCATTTATATTTTCTAAGATTTCGTGATTAATCTGTTAGTGGTATTTCGCTTTTATATTGGTACTAGCACTTCCCCGCGATTTTATTCGCGTCCCCGCGGGATTTTAGATTTTCCCGAGATTAAAAGTACCATATGTAATTTTAGGGTATGTTTCATCTATGTGCCAAGTTTCATCCAAATCCATTTGGTAGTTTTGGTGTGAAAGAGTAACAAACATCCAACATACAAATTTTTGCATGTATAATATTAGTAGGATACAGAAGCTTATAAATACATTACTGTAACATGTTAATATACTTGTGTTGTGATGAAGTCATAATAAACATAAATAAAGGCTCCAATTGTGAAAGACAATATCTGGCAAAGTGGAACAGGATGCCGCGAAATGAGTTCGATCATTTAGGCGCAATTTCACGTCATTATGAGGGCTTTTCCGTAAAACTACCCTGATTGTTCTGAAACCCAAAACTTTTGGGTTCATTCCGAAGTGGTATAAGGAAGTAAATCAAATGGGCACGTTTTGTTTGTCTTTATTGGTTGAATCATTAATGCTTATTGTTATTTTGGTTCTTTATTGTAGTTAATAGTACCGAGGATGTGTTTGAAAATAAAAAAAAGGGTTTGTAACAATATGGTCAAAAGAGTACTCGGTCTGTCTGTAAATTTGGCACAATCATAGAACCCGACCAATTTTATAAGTATTGAAAATTGATTGACGGTTTGAAATCTGAATGTGAGGTTGAGAATGGTTGTTATTGTAGTGTTTATAAATACATTTCTAATGTGCTTATTCATAAGCATACAATTATTATCATTAACTTTATTTACTTCACAAAGGCCTTTTGAGACTCATTGAAAGTTACTTGCACCACTATTAATCTATAAGTGGGACTTTCTTTTCAATGAACTTGATTGAAACCTCCACAGAAATTCAATTTTCCTTTATCGAGCAAAGAGTAAAATAAATGTCAAAAGGGTTAAATTGATAGACGTCATATAAATTTGTCAAAATTTCAGGTGCTTAATGTCGAAATTTCAGAGTTATACAAAAATAGTTTATTCAATAATATGCTACTATATAAGCAACCGGACGAAGTGACTACACAGAAAATCATATGTTACGGTACCGTAATGTTATTGGTATTGTACTTAATGAGGTTTATAAGGTATTTGACACATCGAAGCTACGATCCTCCGGCAAATGCCGCAACACACCACTGCAATAATGCACCTCCACAAATTGAAATTTCAAAACCATGTCATCATCCAGAATCCAACAAGGAAGAGAAGAAGCAGAAGAGACAAAGACGGAAGCGTCACCACGGATACGCCTCAGAACAATGGCGTCCAAAAAGCCCTTCCCGTAGCCGTGACAACGAATATTATGAATAACAGCCAGAAGGATAATACAAAAATTGTCCAAACTTTTGTCCTGTCAGAAACAAAAAAATTGTATTGTGAATTTTGAAGAAATTTAAATTGTTTATTGGTTGTTCCGAGTTAAATATTGCTGTCTTAATGTTTAGTCTAATGTAAGCAATTAAAACTTTTATTGGTGAATGAAATTGCTTTTTTAAATTTCATGCAATGCTACCAGTAGTAAATAAAAGTACCTGGATGGCCGAGCATTGCTCGGGATTTCTTTACTGACGTGACTTCTACCGTATTCTCTTTTTAAAAGCACTGTCGTATATAGCTAGATACGCTTAGATGCGATAATAAAGCGCTACCAATAACAGTATTTCTCACAAAAGATGTAACATGAAAACCTTTCCTTCTAATGACATTGTAGCAGTTTTCATTGCAAAAACACGGATAAAACGATATTTTCTGAAAATGAATCTTAGCTAGATTTATTTAACGACCCCAAAACCCGTTGCACACAAAATTTCATGAAAATCGTTGGAGCCGTTTTCCAGATCCTATTTATACATATATATACAAGAATTGCTCGTTTAAAGGTATCAAATAAATAGGCAAAACCTCTAAAGGTAACTCAAAAAATAGGATGTTACGGCTATCAGGCTACCCTTTATTTGTGTTTAGAGGTCTAAGCACGAGCAATTACCGCAAGCGTACCGTCATCGCATCGAGTGCGTATACCGTGACTTTGCGCAATGTTAATTTTCCCATGGCATTGGTTATTGGCGCACTCGATACGATGAAGATACGCCTACGATAAATATTCGTGGTTAGGGCACATGTCCTTAGCAACTAAGTTATTTTGTAAATATTTATATACATTATCTTTTGCTAAATGTTAAATTTGGTTTAGTAAACCTGGTAAAAGCTTCTACTAATATTATCCTACTAAATTCATAAATCATATGTGAGTATATATGAGTAGTAGAGCTTAGTGCAGAGTTCGTCCGGGGAAGTACTACCACCTTACCCATTTCTGCCGCGAAGCAGTAGTGCACTTGTATTACTGTGTTTCGGTTAGAAAGGTAAGGGGGGCGGTGAAATTACAGGCACATGAGACTTAACAACTTCAAGTCTCAGAGTCGACATCGCATTGGCGATGCCCCTAGTGTCGCAAATGTCCATAGGCGGCGGTGACCCTTACCATCAGGTGGACCGTCCGCTTGTTTGTCGGCATATGTGGTATAAAAAAAAATGTAACATTTTGTGAGGATCGATGTGTATGGATGTTTGTTAGTCCGTCACGCAAAAACTTCTAAGCAGATTCGGTTGCAACTTGGCTAATAGATAGATTATGATCTAGATGACACATATGATTTCTTCCTGGGAACATATTAAGATCCCTTGAAAACTAGGGTGAAGCCTAGTTAGGATTTCTTATAATTATTTTTAATGCATCAAAAATTGTACATAATGTCGCATTCTCAGTACGATAAGGGCTTAACTCAACATTTGCGAAATGGAGTTACGCGCATAGAGAGACTGAACAAAGTACGCTCTATCCGATGAATAGTAAAACATGGTCAATTTAATGATAGAATAAGCATACCGATACTTCAGCCTCTTTAACGCCGGGACTCACCCTCCCCGCTCAATGCGAAAGTGCCCCAATCAGAGATGTGCCAAAAGTGATTTTTTGAGTTAAGCCCGTATCGTTCTGAGGGTGCGATATTTTCCCAGCATCAATGTTTTTCATGATGTCCTGAAATTGAAATAAAATCCTAAAATTTACCTACAAAAGGTCCCTACTTTGAAAATAAGATATGGAGTTTCCAATATCTTCATACTTTAAGTTATCTAAGATCACAACTCTCAAACTTTAACAAAAAGGGTAGCCACAACGGTCACCTAACTTATCAATATCCAATTTTCACCTGTAAATATTAACTGTCGTCGCTGCAAGTATGGTCAGCAACATAAGAAGTAGGTATAATAGATTCAAAATACTCGTACACCGGAAATTTTAGAAAACTATTAGAATAGGTTCTTGTAATTAAGTATATTAACAAATTGCCAGTAGTCTTTACCTTTCCATGTTAGGTTTTGTATTCTGCTTGTATTGAAGTGAAGCTTCTATACGGATGTTCGGACCACTTGCCACTTTATCCGTGCTAGGCGTCAGACGTCAGATTTAGTAGCGTTACACGATATATATGTATATAGTCGCGCCGCAGATGCCACTCAGTATTTTTTAACGCTTAGTTCCTACGCTTTATACTATAAAAATCCGTTTCTTTCGGACGCGTCTCTAGACGGCACTGCATTTTTTTTTGGATAGAAATCATATTCTGTAACCCGCTGGTAGGTAATGTGCCCTGGAAGAAAGCACGCTCACCACATGTCCACATTGGGACTTCAAATATCTTTGGTGGAATTTGGATCATTACTGCGACCTCTGCCCACCTATTCGGGGATAATGAGCGAGACGATATGTTTTATTTATCTGGTTTGCAACTACCAATGTTGCTGACCGTACCTACGTCTATCAAGGGGTCTACCACCTCCATTAAAGGTTTTCCAACTTGCCCAAAGCTGATATCCTTTTCTGTCAAACGACGTCTTTATAACGTCTTTTGATACAAAGACAACTCTATTCAGCCTTATTTGGATCCCATCCAAAAGTTGATAGTAAGTCTTACACAATATATACAAAACATACTGTTAATTTATTAAAATACTGTTTCCAATCTTTATGGTAACACTAAAGGTCAATGACTACTAAAAAAAATATAAAAACAAAATCGATTCACACAAAGGAAGGGAAATGGTTCTTAACAATTTGTCTTTGCCTATTTATATATACGTAGATAATGGACCGTAGACAGTTTCGTATATATATGAACGTATGTATATTCTTTGCTATAATGAGGGCTATTGAACTTATCATAGTGTCTGCCAGGGCTATTCTCAGAATATTATCCGTGAGTATGGCAAGGATCGTGACTATATCGTGACGGGGTCGGATGAAGGTAATAACTTTGATTACGGCGCGGCGGGCGCTTGGCGTATTTGTCAAAATTACGCGGGAGATGGTCCTGCCGTGACCGGATGGCCCGCCACCCTGCACGTGTTATTTCGTTGTTGTTTACGTCATTGTCTTTTAGGCTAGGAGCTAGTTACACATATGTTTGTGGTTTATTTTTCTGATGTTCAATAAAATATTATTTAACTTTTTGCATCGTCATCTGCCAACACTATTCCAATTCTCTGCATTGGCGCATTATAGGTGCTATATTACATATCATGGAAAATGTTTTATAGGTGTTTTATTTTTAACCGACTTAAAAAAAGGAGGAGGTTGTCATAGTATTCACTAGTATGCAAGATGCCTTATAAGCAGTGACGTCGTTACACGTGCCATGGAGTCAGCGGAATGTTGGATCGAGGTCGCTGATGGAGCAGATTCACAGTTGCGAAACCGACACCTAATTCAATTTACATTATTTCTATAAAAATATGATTCATTCTAGATCTAGCATCGATCTGTATCACTATATTAATTTTACTTGTAAATTGTAATAATTAAAGTTTTATTTTAATTAAATTAATTTTGGTTTTTTTTGGGTCCTTCGGCTGTGACATTCATAATTGGCGCAGTCGGTAGGATACTCAAAAAGATTCGAGGTAGTTAGGGTTATTCTAATATCGAAGAACTGCATCGCTACCGTCGTGAAGAATCACCGAACTTGAGTATCCAAAGAACTTGAAGTCGCAGCGAAGGAAAAATCAAGACATCGATCCCAGGGGTACCAAAATGAAATATATGTAAGTACACTCAAAATCGTTTCTGTGTGTTGCTCTCAATATTTCCTAATTTCCTTTTAGTTATTTTTAGGCAGTAAGATTTTTCACCCTAGGCAAACTACCCCTAGAGGGCCTGCTCGCACTAGAGAAGCCCGTAGGTTGAATTTAGATAGTAATAGAGATATAGATAATATTTTTGAGTTTTATATAAGCCCCGAATTTTCCAATATGACTTGCGTAGACACAATTTTTAAGGCTATGCGCCTAGTGCCCGAGTTTGATGGCAACTCGCATATCTTACCTAGATTCATCCATTTATGCGATCAGATTGTTTCTGAATATATTAGTGCCAACCCCGGTAATGAATTAGCTAAGCTATGCGTCATAAATGGCATCTTAAATAAAATAACTGGGCCAGCCGCAATAACTATCAATTCGAATGGCATACCCGAAGACTGGGAAAGCATTAAGAAAGCTCTAGTTAATAACTTTTCAGACCAGAGAGATGAGACCGCTCTTTACAATGACTTAATGTTAGCTACTCAAGGTAATAGTTCGCCTCAGGAATTTTATGACCGTTGTGTTAATATATTCAGCACTATTATGACCTATGTTACTCTGCATGAAACTATTGAAACTACGATCGAAGCTAAACGTACATTGTATAAGAAATTGACTATGCAAGCATTTGTCCGCGGATTAAAGGAGCCTTTAGGCTCTCGCATACGTTGCATGCGTCCTGATAGTGTTGAAAAGGCGCTTGAGTTTGTGCAAGAAGAGTTGAACGTAATGTACCTTCAAAGTCGTACCGATTCAGTAGCTGAAAAGAAAGCCATTATATCTAAACCTATGCCATTTGCCCCAATGGCTACGCCCGCGTTTAAACCGTTCAATTTTCCTGCTCGAATGCCAGCACCTAATTCTAGCTGGCAGCCACCTCAGCAACAGTGGAAACGTAACTTTCAGCCTAACCAGCCTATGCCACATAGACCTATAGGTATGCCGTCGCGCACACAGCAGTTGTTCCGAGCACCACCCACTAATTATAATCCTAATCAAAATAATTTCCATTTGCCCCCTAGACAACCACAACTTCAAGGCCCTAAGCCTATGAGTGGTGTAAGCCACTACGTTGCTAAAGAAATCCCTAAGTCTGGTCACGATTGGAATAGACATGGTAATCCGCCACCATCTAATTACTTTAAGACTCGCGAAATGAACATGAACGAATGCGCGAGTTACGGTGATTATTACTATCCTGAATTTTATTCATATACCGAACCGGATGATTATTGCTATGCCAATAACGATTATTATAATTCTGAACCAAATTATGTAGTATACGAACATGGTTGTGATGTGCCGAGTGAACCCCCGTCATCGTATCCCCTTGAGGAACCCCATCCATCTACCAGCTCTGTTTCGGAGCAGGATTTTCAGAAGCACGTGAAGTCCGACAAGTTAAAATAGAATTAAATTTACAGACACAAAGACAACTTCCTTTTATACAAATATCAGATCCACCATTGAAATTCTTAATAGACACAGGCGCGAATCAATCTTTCATTAGTCCGGAAGCTATAGATAATTTTTTCTTTAACGTACCGTTAAATTATGATCCATTCGAGGTAACTAACGTTCACGCAACATCAAGAAATAATTATTCAATAACTATTCCTTGCTTTAGTGAATTTCAAGATGCCGAAAATATAAAATTATTTGTATATAGATTTCACGATTACTTTGATGGACTTATCGGACTTGACCTTCTTGAAAAATGGGAGGCTAGAATTGATCTTAAAGATAAATTGCTCTTAACTCGTAATACCACCAACCCTATTCGTATGTATAATTCGCGTAACGTCAATTTATACGAAGACGTAATTCCTGCAAATTCTAAGAAATTAGTTAAAGTCCCTATTAATATTCAAGATGGAGATGCGTTTATTAATGAGCAAACCATTTCTAATTGTGTAATTAATGAATGCCTTACTAGTGTAATTAATAATCGCGGTTACTTAGAAATTTCGAATCCCACTTCACATGACGTAATATTCTCAATGGATCACGCCTTACAAGCGGAAGCCTACACTATCGAGTGCACGCGCACTAAACAGTCATCCACGCGCGCTAAAGAAGTTTTGTCTCGCCTGCGTACAAGCCATTTAAATCCGGAAGAGCGAATTAATTTAGAGACCTTATGTGAGAAATATGCTGACGTATTCTATATAGAGGGCGAATCATTAACTTTTACGAATAAGATAAAGCATAATATTAGGACCACAGATGAAATACCGGTTTTCACAAAAAGCTACCGTTACCCTTACATACATAGAGATGAAGTTAGAGATCAAATTACTAAGATGTTAGACCAAGGTATAATTCGACCATCCGAGTCTGCCTGGAGCTCACCCATATGGGTAGTACCAAAGAAGGCTGACGCTTCTGGCAAAACTAAATGGCGTTTAGTTGTAGATTTCCGGAAAGTTAATGAGAAAACTCATGATGATAAGTATCCAATACCTAACATCACGGATGTGTTGGATAAATTAGGAAACTGCCAGTATTTCACCACTCTCGATTTGGCCAGCGGATTTTATCAGGTCGAAATGAACCCTGCTGATATTCCGAAAACAGCGTTTAATGTAGAGAACGGGCATTACGAATTTTTACGTATGCCCATGGGCTTGAAAAATTCTCCATCGACATTCCAACGCGTTATGGATAATGTCCTCAAAGACCTTCAAAACGTAGTATGTCTAGTCTATTTAGATGATATTATCGTTTTCAGCACCTCCTTACAAGAACATATAATCAATCTTGAAAAGGTCTTTAAAAAACTACGCGAGTCGAATTTCAAAATTCAGATGGATAAATCTGAATTCCTAAAATTAGAAACTGCATATCTAGGACATGTTATAACTAGGGATGGCATTAAGCCTAATCCTGATAAGATCTTAGCTATTCAGAAATATCCACTTCCAAGTACTCCCAAGGAGATCAAACAGTTTCTTGGTTTAATTGGCTATTATAGGAAATTTATCCCCGACTTTGCACGAATAACTAAACCATTCACACAATGCCTAAAAAAAGGTAGGAAAATCACGGTAAATGCGGAATATGTCGGTTGCTTTGAAAAGTGTAAATCACTCTTAACTAATGATCCGATTTTGCAGTATCCTGATTTTAATAAGGATTTTGTATTAACAACTGATGCTTCTAATATAGCTTTAGGAGCAATACTATCACAGGGACCTATAGGATCGGATAAGCCAGTCTGTTACGCATCTCGTACTCTCAATGAGAGCGAAATAAACTATAGCACTATTGAAAAGGAACTCCTTGCAATAGTATGGGCCACTAAGTATTTCAGGCCATATATCTTTGGAAGGAAATTTAAGATAGTTACGGATCATAAACCTCTCCAATGGGTTATGAATCTCAAAGAACCAAATTCGCGTTTAACTCGTTGGAAACTTAAGTTATCTGAATACGATTTCACTGTAATATATAAGAACGGTCGGAATAACACCAATGCTGACGCTCTTTCTAGGATAGAAATTCATAACGAGGAAACTAGCTCTATGATTGCAAATGCATCTGAGCGACCGCCATCTGTCTCTGATTCATCTACAGTTACAGCTCACACAAGTAGGGAGAATCCTATTCTCGAAGTCCCAATCGTAGACGAACCATTAAATAAATTCCATAGGCAGCTACATATCACTGTAGTCGGCGATATAAAAAAACGCACCACAGCATCCAAGCCTTTTGAAACACATACTAGGACCGTAGTTCAGGTATCTATGACTAATTTAGAGAACGATGTCGTGAATGTTATTAAGGAATACGTAAACCCGAAAGTTAAGACTGCGTTGCTCATTAACCCAGCTTTGTCCATGTATGATGTTATACCTATTATTCAGGAAAACTTTAAGAATTCAGCGATGAACTTAGTCCTAGCTAAAACGGAAGTAGAAAACGTAAAAGAATACCTTAGGCAGCAAGAGATAATTAAACATTACCATGAAGGAAAGACAAACCATCGTGGAATTACCGAATGTTACTTAGCCCTTTCCAATCGTTACTATTGGCCAAAGATGAAAGATCACATTACAAAATTCATAAACGATTGTACTGTTTGTGGCCAAGCTAAGTATGACCGAAAACCTATCAAACAACAGTTTAACATAGTCCCACCTGCTACCAAGCCATTTGAAATTGTCCACATAGATTTGTTCACTGTCCAAAATGAGAAGTATTTAACTATTGTAGATGTTTTCTCAAAATATGCACAAGCATATCGATTGCAAGATGGTACTGCTATCAGCATATTACAAGGGCTTCTTAAATTCTGTACTCATCATGGTTTACCATTAACTATAGTTTCAGATAACGGTACGGAATTCACGAACCAATTATTCAATGAATTCGTTAATATGCATAAAATAATTCACCATAGAACATTACCGCACACCCCAAATGATAATGGTATAGTAGAAAGATTTCATTCAACTTTATTAGAACATCTCCGTATTTTGAAATTACGCAATAAAAACGAAGATATAGTTAATCTCATGCCGTATAGTATACTAGCTTACAATAGCTCTATTCATAGTTTCACCAAGTGTAGACCATTTGATATTATAACAGGACATTTCGATCCCCGCGACCCATTTGATGTAGATTTAACGAAACATCTCATGCAACAATATATTCAAAACCATCGTGAACAGATGAAAACGGTATATGAGATGATTAATGAATCCTCGCTCGTTACTCGTACCAATATCATTGAGAATCTTAATAAAAACCGAGATCCCGAAGTAGATTATCAGCCCCAGCAGCGTATCTTTGTAAGTAATCCCTTAGCTAGTCGTCAAAAAGTAGCCCCCAGGTATACTCAAGATACAGTTCTTGCAAACCTACCTATTCATATATATACGTCGCGTAAACGCGGACCTGTTGCCAAAAGTAGATTGAAAAAAATACCTAAAAGTGCCCAATTGTTGCAGGGTGCTACTGGTCCTGACTGCTCATTCGATAGTAGCACAGGAATCAAACCAGGAGATAAAACTTGAGAGTCTAGATGACGGCCCTGGACTACTACCCTTTCGACTGGGAGCAACAAGGCTCATAACACATTATCATACCTTTGTTCAATATGTGCGCATCAATGACATTAGTGATAAAATTACGTTATTAGAAAATCAACTAGCGGATTTCAAGTTTAGATTACAAAATGATACTTATATGCTATATGAACTTCAATTAGAATATCTTTCCGGTAAAATGATAAAAGTCTTAAGTCATTTAGAATCATTAGAGCCAAGTCGAGTAAAAAGAGGTCTCGTTGATGGTTTAGGTTCAGTAATTAAGAGCATAACTGGAAATTTAGATCAAATTGATGCTGTAAAATATGATAATGCTATTAAGATCTTACAAAATAATGATAACGAAATTGCCCATGAATTCAATAACCATATAAGCTTGAATAGAGATTGGATGGCCCAACATACCGATATAATGACCAGATTAGCTGAAAACCAAGCTAGGATAAATGAAACCTTGCAATCCATTTTAGAAAGCGATGCTTACAGGTCAACCAGTCTTATAAAGTACGCCAAATTTGCCCAATGCATAGCTATAATAACTGAAAACATAGATGATATTTTAGACGAATTAGTTAGATTAGAAAATATGTTAGCTTTTATCCGTGCGTCAAGTACGCATCACTCTATGATTAATGTTAAAGTCTTGAGTTATATGATTAATAGATTAGTTACTATATATGGTAAGGGACAAGTGCTAGATTTGGAACTTAGGCAATATTACGATCTTATAAAACCTGCCTATTACTTCTCAGGTAGCCAGATAGTAATAATTTTCAAAGTACCCATATTTGCCGTAGATAGTTATGATCTTTACAAATTATCAGTAGCCCCTAATAAGCATAAGCAGGCCCTCATCCCTCCTTACCCATTGATAGCAACCAACAGGAAAGGTTATGTGTACATAGAGGCTGAATGCCCGAAGTACGATAACTGGTATCTTTGCGGAGAGACAATGGACCATCAAATTCGCCAGACACCAGACTGCACTCAAAATCTCATTATTAATCAATTACTGGATAGGACCTGCGAGATGTCTACAGTAACCCTATCAAGAGTAGCTATGGAAGAATTGGATGAAAAACACTATGTCATATCCTTTCCCAATGCAACAAGGATTCATACTGTATGCGGAAAAGAAGATTATAATGTATTAAATGGCAGCTATCTAGTAACTGTTCCTGCGAACTGTTTCCTATACACCTCAGAATTCACAATCACCAATACAAATGATCAAGTTAAAGGGCGACCACTGAAGATAATGGACCTTTCTTATGACACTCAAAACCAGAAAGCTGATGCAACCGAAGTTCATCTTAACTCAATCAATCTCAAGAAACTACAGGATGCTCAACATAGGTTGATGGCTCAACCTACTTTACGAATGGAACAAATTCCATCTTCATTTTTGTACCATACAACGATTCCGCTCTACACTCTAACACTACTGAGTGTAGTTGCACTTGTTATATACTTAGTCGCACAGCGCTATAACATAATTCAATGCAGACCCGAAGAAGATGTTACAGATCCTTTGGAACATACTTATGCAAAACCTGAAGTCTCTGAAAAACCAAAGCAGCAGCAATCAGCAATATTTTCTCATCTCAAGATTCAAAAATAATTGCTGATCTGATGGGGGAGGTGTCATAGTATTCACTAGTATGCAAGATGCCTTATAAGCAGTGACGTCGTTACACGTGCCATGGAGTCAGCGGAATGTTGGATCGAGGTCGCTGATGGAGCAGATTCACAGTTGCGAAACCGACACCTAATTCAATTTACATTATTTCTATAAAAATATGATTCATTCTAGATCTAGCATCGATCTGTATCACTATATTAATTTTACTTGTAAATTGTAATAATTAAAGTTTTATTTTAATTAAATTAATTTTGGTTTTTTTTGGGTCCTTCGGCTGTGACATTCATAATTAGGTTCTCAATTCGACATGTTTGTGTACATTTGGTAAGTTATATTGTATTTATAAATATATCGCTTCGTACACATTATACCTATAACATGTTGATATGTTTTTATTAGAATTCAATGCACATTATTGATTTGGTAAATGCATAATTATTTAGACAGTTTCTAAAAATTTTTATTTGGCTAATTTAATACTTAAATGATCTTCAAGTAAAGCTGTGTAAGCTCCAGTGTAATTAATTACATAAAGTATTATTGAATTTAGTATTTTTACAGGTGGTTGTAGCAGTGAAAAGGGTTTTAAAATTACACCCACGAAGTTAAGATTTAAGTTCGCAAAGCTGCCGTGTTGCATAGGCGAAGAAAACGGAGCATACTTAATTGCGGCGTACTATTTTGCGGCATGTTACTTAGGCTAATTAACCTCGTCTAAGGAATGGGAACGAGAACATGCAACACGGCGTAATAATGCTTTGTGTGCTTTTAAAATTTTATTTCATTCGTTTTAATCGTGAAAGGACCAGTCTTATGTATAATAATGACTTTTAATTGCACTGGTACGGTGTTTTGTATCAGACACTCGAAATTTAATAATACTTTGCCGGCCTTTGAGGGATTGTGTCGAATTATGGGCACAATACCAGGGAGAAATGTATTCAATCTCAATTCTCAAAAGTATTTTTTTTAAATACACTTTGAGAATTACATTAAACCTATGTTGCTGGGCTTTAATCAAATATGAAATAGTGTAAATTTCACTAGATTATGAATAAAATTATGTATATATTTGCTTTCGTTTCACAGTTCTGCCCACTTTCACGAGTTTCTAATATCAGGATATAGTACTATATGTGTCTGTTTGAGCATATACTATCTGGGTGCCAAATTCCTTCCGTCTCCGTTCAGCCTTTCTTATTGTTACATTTATTATTTATAAATAATTTTATTGAAGTAAAAAGAAATACAAAAAACTTTTTTGGATTTGGCATGTGGATTAAACAAAGTATATTTTATGGTAGGTATTTTTTTGGCAACTTTCAAAGATATTCAATTATACTGTTTCACTAGCTCCTAGTGTAGCATGTCGGTTTCCCGCGGCCGGGGAGCACACTAATCGCCCGCTAGATTGTCTACAGCTCACGTTTTCCTCTCACGTCCTCAGAGATTCTTCGCTTGTTGTGACATGTTTTAATAAGATGTTTCACAATAACTTGTGCTATTATTTACAACATGATAGCCACGAACGTTACTTGAAGATTTGAGAGGATAAATTATTAGTGTACACTAAAATTGCAAGGTTTTACTGTTTGCCTGAACGGATGTAACGATCCTAGCACGTTTAATTTCAACATTTAATATGGGCATTTAATTTAGTATAGAATCACTTAGTTTGTATACAAAGTGTTGGTTGCTTAGTAATATAAAAAAATAAACGGACTAACAACTAAATTTCCTGAATAAAATGATAGCTTAACTCAATTAATACTCAAGCAATTTGCATATTTAACATCGATGCATTACCGGACATTTTAATTGGTTATGCATACATACGAGTATTCTAACCGCGAACAATTTCTAACATATGCTTGTTCCCACAAACCACTTACGCGCTATTTATAACCTAAACAATTTTATATGAAAATTCAATACTTAAATATTTATTTTACGGCAACCATTTTGTAGAATTGAATAAAAAAAACTTCATATCGATCTACAACATTTCATTCATTCTAAACGTTTATCAACCCTCATTAATATTATATACCCGCTAGTTACATAGTAACTTCTTTTTTTTTATACCACATTTGTCGGCCACAAACAAGCATCCATCTGATTGCAGCCTATGGACATTTGCAACACCACCCTGAGACGTGAAGTTGTTAAGTCTCATGTGCCTGTAATTTCACCGCCCCCTTTTCCTTACTGACCGAAACACATTAATACATGTGCACTACTGCTTCACGGCGGAAATGGGTGAGGTGATAGTATTTCCCAGGACGAACTCTGCACCAAGAGATACTACTCTAAAAATATTATCAATACTAAATTATAAATTTAAAGTAATCTGTGCTTTAGGCAAGTAAGTGGTTGTAACATAATATTATAATAATCTTACACCAACACTCTGATAAAATAATAATGCAACCAATATAACCTCGTTAACTTGTATAGTTGAGCATCAGCTTGAGTTCGTGTCAGACGTCAAGCGCAAGAAGTTGCGGTGGAGAGTTTCGCCGCAAACCGCAGGGTGCTTGTGACACTGTCCGGACTTACTACGCTCTGGACAAGACACGTAGTATATCCTCTATTTGTATTGACTAATTATCAACATACAGTGTTTTAAGAGTAGAGTATATGGTCTTTTCTTCTTTGTTAATCTTTGTTTTGAAAAATACCTTGGTTTTGCCACTCATAACTCTTTTATGAGATGTGTATGATGTGATAATCTCTTCCAAGTTTTTGCAAACTGCTAAGGTGGCATACTTGCTCAACGCACATTGTTGACCCTGCAAAAATCTCTTCACAACCTTCTAGAAGCACCTCATGCTGTACTCTCTTCTTTCCTCTATGCATTAGATGACAATTATCTCCTCATCGATAAATAAAAAATTGTCGAACAGCTTTTTAAGTGCAACTTATTAGCAGCTTTATTTAAGATTGCAAAAGGTCACATTACTAATACCACCCTAACTCTCCAGAGTTAGGAACAAAGACAACTTTATCTGTGAGATGAGATTACGCCCGACTTAGTTTGCAAGTTGTCTTTGAACGCTACAGATAAGGAATTACCCACAAGATGCGGATAAGAACCACAAATCGGATTGGCGGCAAGTTGTATAATATAAGACGTCCATTATGCGTATATCATCCGGCAGCAGACGACTGGTGAATGATAAATACAATTTGAAATGTTAATTTACGTAACAAACTGAGCAATAATACGGTTCTAGGCCGTCTTAGCTTGGTCTATTGAAAATTATCGCTTTTGTAGATGTGCGGTATAATACTTGACTAGGTAAGTACCTAGTGGAAGTTCCAAGTGGAAGTCATGGGTTCGATACTTGGGTCGGACATGGAAATTTAAAAAAATGTTTTGCTTAGAAATTATTACCTGTCTAAAACTGGTAAAGTGCCTGAGAGACAGCACCGGTCACGTTTGCGACTGTGGGTCTAATTGCTCTCCACCTCCTCTACCTATCTCATTGGGGATTATGCGTGAAGATATAATATAAAAAATACAAACGGATTTCAATGTAACTTGACACATAGATAAACCACGCCCTTAAATTACATATAGCATACCTTTTGTCCAGAGATAATTTAAGAACCATTAGCAACGCGGGTGAATCCGCGTGGCGAAATATAGTGAATAATTATGAAGTGTTAGTTACGTGGTTACCCCAGTTTAAAGATAACACTTTGTTGAAAAGTCTTAGGATAACTTTAGTATCGTTAGTAGGCACTCAAAGTACCTAAGTATCGACATTACTTAAAAACCTTAAAGGTACTACCATGTTCCAGAACTAAGTTCTTTGTTTAGAGCCGCTATCGTTTCGATATTCCAAGCTCACGCGAGCTTTATCTCGGACTGAACTGAAGCTGAAATTGCTCAATGACACGAGCTGTTGAAGCTAAGATATGCAAATAAGGCTAAATTGTATGTGGTAGTCGCACGAATGACGGGCTTTATTATGGTGTGCCACTGGCTTTTAGTTACATTTACGGCTTACAATTTTATTCATGTGGGTTGTATGGTAGGAACTTCGTTTCATATTTTAATTAAAAAGGAAATGGTTCCATGTCATAGATGACTGGCAACAAATAATTGTCCGTAATAAAAAAAATATTTTTCAGTATGGTCAACTATGAAATTTGCGGTTATATGCAAATGAATAAATAATCCTACTATTATTATAAACGCAAAAGTTTGTATGTATGAATGTATAGATTTATGGATGTGTGGTTGTTTGTTCCTTTTTCACACAAAAACTACCCAACGGATTTGGATGAAACTTGGCACATAGATAGAGCATACCATGGAATAACAGGCTACTTTTATCCCGGGAAAATTTTACATGCCTCGGGAACGCGGGTGATACCGCGGGGGACATAAAAAAATATTCTGGGACATTCTTTACACACGGGCATCTGATCCCAAACTAAACAGAGCTTGTACTATGGAAACCAGATAACTAATATACTATATTGTATTTATACAACTTTTTATTAATCTAAATGCATATATAGATAGTTTACACCCAGACAGACCCACACAGCCATGTTCATGCACACAAGTGTTTGTCCTGGGTGGGAATCAAACCCGAGACCTGCGACTTGACCGTCAGTGTCGCTAACCACCAAGCCAACTGCCCTGTCAATAATTAAACACGTAACTTTTTGAAGTGAAGGCAATGTTAGCTTTTAGTTTGGCTTCTTAATTCTATTCTATTTTCAAACAATATTTTTAGGCAGACGGTACTTTTAGCTGTCCATTGCAAAATGCATGCTTGCTCGGGCTAAAATTAAAGCTAATATGAAAATAACTGGACGGTAAAATCTTTTTGACGCAGCCAAAGTAATGAGAGCACTTAATTTTAAGTGGAAATTCCATTTAACTTTTTAGCCAAGATGTTAAATGTTCATTTCCGGGATTTTTTTGGGCTCATTTATTTTTATTATGTTAGTAATTGTAATTTGATCCTCTGTGTGCTAAGTCTTATCTGAATTCGTTCATCCACTATCATAGATAAAATTTTCATAAAACATGTAATAATAACCTGTGTCCTGTAATAATAATTTTGTAGAAAAGTCGTGTCTGTAAAAAGAACATTTATGAGTAAGAATAAGCGAAAGGGACTAATTGAGCTATACTGAAGCAAAATTATTATACTCTAGCTGTTCCGGGATAAAAAGTGTCTTACATATTCTTGGAAAGCCTACTCTATTACTATTTATGTGCCAAGTTCCATCCAATTACGTTCAGTAACAAACCAACATTTATAATATTAGTGATTTATTTTTGTATTCTGCGAATACCTAGTAAATATTTCACTAATATTATAAATTTAAGTTTGTTGGTTTTTCCATCTTTGAAGCAATCCACGTGATTTTTGCATTAACATATTTAATATTTATTTATTTATTTCAACAACAAAATCCAGAGCTTTAGTCACTAAAATTTTACATATGTGTATACCAATACATACAGCAAACTATAGATTTAAATATTGATTTTGATAAAATATACTTTATAATCTTACGCCTAACGCGGGTGAAACCGCGAGGGATTATATTTACTAGTAGATTAAATTCATCTACATACATAATATACATAAAAATTGGTGTGTATGTATATATACACTATGGATTTCAAATAGCTGGACCGATTTTGACGGGACTTTCACTGGCAGATAGCTGATGTTATAAGGAGTAACTTAGGCTTAGATTTATCCCGAGAAAATATAGCATCCTTCGAAAATAAGGGAGTAAGCTAGTTCAGTAATGAAATAATATTTTTATTATATCAAATAACAGCAACAAACTCCGTTGTAATATTTAGCTTCTAAACCTTCACTACCGTATCACTTACTAAAATAGGCACTGAAGTCGTCTAGGTAAAATTGAATAAAAGCCGGCCCCCAAGAATAGATCAATCTGTATCCATTAGGGGCTGCAATAACGTGCCGTTCGGAGAGAATCCATCAATATTGCTCGCTCTAAATCCACTGACTACTCTGACTGCGGGTATCCTTTATTAATACGATCTTGGCTTTGTTTTTTTTTTTTCGGAATATTAAATGTGTACATGGTTGCTTCTGGTCCTGCTATTTATAAATACAAAAGTAACTATGTTTCCAATCTTTGTCTCCTGTTTCTATGATTTAATAACTAGACCAATCCTCTCATATATAATCTTGTTTAAAATATCTATATATGTTTATCGTACCCACAGAACGATAGGGGCATAACTCAAAAAATCACTTTTGGCACATCTCTGATTGGGTCACTTTCACACTGAGCGGGGAGGGTGGGTCCCGGTGTTAAAGAGGCTGAAGTAGCGGTATGCTCATTCTATCATTAAATTGACTATGTTTTACTATTGATCGGATAGAGCGTAATTTGTTTAGTCTCTCTATGATCGTAACTGCATTTCGCAAAATTTTGAGTTAAGCTTGTGGCGCCTCCATGGTCGCACCTTTTTATAACACTGGTTGGTAAGACTGCCACCGTATCTAGTAGAGATGTCACTCATGACGGAACGGTGAAAATATATAAAATATATAAAAGATCAGGGTTTTCTAATTCCAACCGACCACGCCTTACAGACTCGTGTGATCCAAAATAAATGGTGTATACCACTTTTATTAAGAGCTAATCTTTTATTCCTGGTGGTATCACCAAAAGCTCTTATCGTACTGAGGATGCGGTATGTATTTAAAAGTAGTATGCATAGTAATGTCCATAAACTGGTTGCCATATTGCAACCAGTTGTACAAGGTTTGCTTGTTTTGGAATCAGATAGACGTGTGTAGATTCTCCCAGGATATTAATTTATTACTGTTTATTTTCATCGAAGGAAGTGAAATCCGAATGCTAGTATAAATTTACTAGGCTTAAGTATTTTTTATTATTTATAATGCTATATACTAATATATATAATAATTATATACAGCAAAGTTATTCCACAGCATATAATAATAAAATTCTACGTCGACATCAATGCGTCTTAGATCTTTTTTTCATGTACAAAATATTTAATATTCTTACTAATATTGTCAATGCAAAAACGACATGGTTTATTTATTTGTTATTGAACTTAATTTGCTAAAATTTGACACATACGAGAACCGGGAACCGCAGGGCACGTGAAAAATATAAAATATTTTAGAAGTTTTATGTGAAAATGGCAATCAGAATAGCAATATTCATCACTAGTTTTGGGTGAGTGACTTTTAGTTACAAATTTTAGTTTCATGAATTTCCAATATTCACTAGGGAGGTAGCTTTTTCATCACAATTAAAAAATAAATAGAAATTGAAAAAAAATGTAGAGCGTTCTTCATAAACCTTTACCAAAGTCTGAAAATTTCTGCGAAAATCTCCTACGAGAGTACAAAATGGTTATAACTACGACGAAAAATCCAGGAAAAGTCTAAATCTCCATTAGAACCAGCCGAAGTCATCCTTTTTCTTTTATTTTCGCGAATGGTCTAATACATACAGTTTCAATTTTACCTCCAAGTTCCTAGAACAGCTTTTTTCAGATTATCCTACGCTTCATAGTTTCAAAGGCTATATGGGCATGAAAAGGGAGTCTATCTGCAGAAAAGGCTTTAGTTTTTCTATTGCACTTATTTCTGATATAGTACTGTGCCTTTGTAGTCGTCTACTCCAATCCATTGTAATCTGATCGGATACAAATAATCCATCGCAGCATATTAAAATAGACTGTTTTGGTACAAAAGGATGTGGAAAGCCACAACACAAATGATTATTTTGATGACGACAATGCTTAGGTGTAGCGCTCGCTCCAGCAGGACACATCTTTATGTACAAAATCTTATTTTGAAAAGAGTAATTGCTGAGTTTATTGCCGGCTCTTCTCAGTAAAAGCAACCTTCCGAACCGGTGTTAGAGTCTGACCATTCATAAGTGCCTGTGGAGGCCTATTTTCATTTCATTTCATAGAAGGCTTCTACAGACCATAGTCAAAACATGAACTAACAAATCAGTGTCTCAGTCAACTCAATACTCAGTGTTACAGTTAGTGCTCAGCAATTTATACATGAAGTACAATTGTACGTTGAACTGTACACCTCTACAGCATTAGTAACGTTCCACTGGCCCCTTAACCATCATGTCACATAGTAATTAGACGGGTTAATTAAGTAACATTCGATATTGTGGGAATCCAAATCAGATTGTCGCTAAAATGTGATTATAACTTGTGTTTGTATAGTGTTGGTATGATACGGTTTGCATATGGATACATTAATGTAACATTAGTTTGTTTGTTATTAATTAAGTAAAGTATACTGTGGAAATAATAATCTATACGGTTTTTTAAATATAGCCACAAAAAAGCTTTTTTTGTTATGTACTGTTTATATGCCTGTGCGTTTGGTTTATTTACTGTAAGTGGTGATGCCGCCAAAGGTGGTGAGAACAGAGAGCCTAGAAACTATATAGGTGCTTGGGCTCTGATTTTTTACTTGAAGGTTGTGTCGGCACTAAATCTTTTTTTTTTATTTGTCCAAAATTTGTTAAACAATAAAATTATACATGAAATCTGCCAAACTGCATAGTTTGTCGGCAGTTGTTCTCGTCCAAGTTTATTTACAAATTTTGATAATTTTTGTTGTGCTTCAGTAAAAATAGTAATTATGCTAAGTTAAGTTATAGTTAAGTAACAGTTTCAATACTAATTATGCTAACTTGTGTAAATTTAATAATTATTATTATGCTACTTTCAAGTTACAGTTTAAAACTAAAATTTCAGTATCTATGGACACAATGACAGGTAGTGTTGCAGAAGTCTTCCAAGTCGGTCTCCAGACTTTACCTGTGTCACACACCAGGGTGGGTACTTCAAAGTAACCCCTCACCGCGGTATAATAATAATAAGGTAGGTTGCTAACATAACTATGTAAATAAAAAAAATATGCTGTTACTTGCGAACGCTTTCACCGATTTGATATTTGTTTAATGTTCAATATAATAAAATTAAGTAAAAATAATAAATTTTCGGGAAGAATAGTGTTGGAAAATTGGAAAATAAGGAAATAACTTTGCCAAATTTGGCCAGGACAACAGCTGTCAGATCAGCTAGTTATAGTTTCAAATTGTTGTCGAAAAATTATTATATTATCAGAAATAATATTACCTCGCCTGTATCAACTAAATTGAATTCCTTAGACTATAAATGAAGCCTTTTGTCGACATATTACCAGAGCAAAAATATGATTCTTATTTTTCTTCAGGCCTTAAGCACTGTAAAGCTTTATAAAAATAGTAATCATTTCGTCTAGACACCATTATACTAAGAATTCATCAAATTTCATCTGGTAAACGCTTATTAGGTACTTTCGGTTAAGCCATATACGAGTATGTTTTTGTGTAAATCCGCAGCTGTATTTACGTCCGAAACCAGCCAATAGCTTAATCAGGACCTGCTTAAAGTTTACCCTGTCTAAATAATACACACTGAAACATTACTCGCTCCAGTTAATTCCGTCGCCAACGCAGCTCTATATTATATATCGTTGCCAATTAATCTTGAGCTGCCGTGCCTCTCGAGAATACTCTGAAGTCGCAATCGTGCAGGAGGAATGAAATGAACTAGTAGAGGTCATGTGATATGGTTTGAGTTTGTAGCGGTGTTTAGGTTACTAATACGCTTGGCAAACATGCTTCGTGATCCGCTTACACACGGTGCTGCGTGGCTCTGTATATGCGATTATTAAATTCAATAAATATTTATTCTAGCCATAATGTAGTATCACACTAATTAAACACATTGTTATGTTCTAAATATAAACTGATTTGTTCCAAATATAAAACAGACGTTACTTGTTGAGTTTATCTTATTACATCTACGGTGGAGAACGTAGTCAATAAAGTAATTCATGAGAGAAACACCATTTAATTTATTATGTTATTTATACTATGTAGTGATATACAAGAATATTTGCTTTCATGAAAATATATCATGGAAATGTACCTTTATTTGTTGTTTCGTCCTCGACAGTAATACTGCACGGTTAGTACAAGATTAATTTGTTGACATCCACAAACATATCAAGTTGGTAGGAAAACATTGGCTCGGACCGTTAAATCCACTGTCTTACGTCCGAGAGAATATTGCTGTAATAAATCCTAAGGTAGAGATAGGACTCAAGAAAATATAAATAAAATGAGGTTGTTTTGACATCTTGCAAAAGTAGCCTTATTTCAGAGTCACAGCTGTCCCGTGATATTAAAATGTATGCAAACTTGACTCTCTAATGACCGCGAGATTTAAATCTAAAGGAGAAATACTTTTGTCCCAGCGTCTGAGTTAAATAAGAAAAGTTTATTTTGCTTTTCTTTTTAAATCGTGAATAAAATGAAACTGAACTTTGCGTAAGCAATATAAAAACAACGATACTTGATTGGTCCCAAAAAAAATATACTGATTTAAAAGCTTTGATACTGAATCTAATCAGGTTGCTATATAGTATCTTTTATAGCTATAATAGCTACCTATGTATGTTTTATTTAAAGTGAATAGTAATAAGCTATTGTGAACATTAAAAAAGCGCAACACAAACAATTTACCTCAAACTACACTCTACTGCAATTACTACAATTGCCAATATTATAGCTTCTAATTGACGGGTCAGTTGGCTCGGTGGTTAGTGACCATGCCATGCTACATGGGTTTGATTCCCACTAGGACAAACATTTGTGTTCATGAACATGTCTGTTTGCTCTATTTCTGGGTGTAAATATCTATATAGTTAATGTATTTAGAAAATAAAAAGGTATATGCAGTTATCTGGTCTCCACAATACAAGCTTTGTTTTGTTTCGAATCGGTCCATGTGTAAAGGTTGTCCCAGGATATTAATTTTTATTATTTATTTAGCTACTAGCTGTCCCCCGCGATTTTACCCGCGTTCCCGAGAGATATCACATTTTCCTGGGATAAAAAGTAGCCTATATGTTATCCTAGGATATGCTCTATCTATGTGCCAAGTTTCATCCATATCCGTTTAGTTGTCTTTGCTTGAAAGAGTAACAAACATACTTACATATATATCTTTCCTCTCTATATTATTTGTAGATTACTCTATCAAATAGTTTCTTACTTGAAGTATAGTTGATAGCTCTTATGGGCTCCATAATATCAAGTCTAAGTGAAACAAAAGTATATCTCTCCTGGATAGACCTTTGTCCATTATTATACGTCTTCAAAAAATATAGGTGTAAAAGGTAATTATGGTAGTGATTGTAATTTTCAATAGAGTTCATTACTTAATTTTTTTTCTACTTCAATACCCGCAAGTTTTGAATATAACATTTTGGAATGGTGCATGAAAAAAAAAGAAACCTTGTATCTTGTAAACCAAGCGAGCGAACATAAATCGCTGCACTTGGAATAAAATGCGCTTCATCATCATCATAAACCTATTACTGTCCACAGCTGAACGTAGGCCTTTTCCCAAGAGATGGGAGGTAATAAACATAATAACTATGCTGGCAAGTGGGTTGGTAAAAGCATGAAATGATTTGAAGAGAATATCTTAATACTTGCTGTTCCCCGCGGTTTTACCCACGTTCCCAAGTGATATCACATTTTCCCGGGATAAAAAGTAGCCTATATGTTATTCCAGGATATGTTCTATCTATGTGCCAAGCGTGAAAGAGCCCCAAACATTCATACATCCTCGCAAACTTTCGCATTTATAATATTAGTAGGATTTTCCTTCATATCTTACACGCCATAAATGAATATACAGCATCAATCTGGGGCTCATAAAAATGGAATATCATCTTCAAGAAAACTATTTATTCTGAGTAGATATACAGAGCGCGCGTTTAGATAGTTAAACCTAAATATGAAGTCTAGAAGTGTCTCTCATGTTGAAATTAATTTGTGAAAAAACTAACAAATAAAAACAACGTAGATAGAAAAATTATACCTACTTGTTTTTACTTTACTTACAAAATTTACTTGAAATTTTGATCCCAACCTGATGTAAATTATTTAATAGGTATTTTGATGATTTAATAATTTTAATTGGTATTATAAATAAGGTGACAAATAAAAGTAATATTATACAAAGCTTAAAAAAACCCCAAAGTTTTGAGCATATTACTTTGTAAATAAGGATACTTAAGGCACTCGGAAAGCATTGTAAAAACCTTAGAATAAAGTCATATTGTGTAATAAAATTTAAATATACAGCTAAAGGATTTCGATTAAGGTTTTATGTAGATGCGCTCGTTCGATGTCCGCGCCAGCAAATTGATAATAAATTCCCAACTAGAGCGTATTTTGTTCATGTCAAGAACTTTATAGCCCATATACAATTTTCCAATTCGAATGTTGGCACTTTCACATATCTCCGGACTCGTTCTACGTAGAACGTAGCGGCACACAAATCACCACTATTGTACTGTTTCATGTTTGTTTGTTTGCCGTTAAAATGCTGCAAAGCTATTTTTTAAGTCCACTATTATGTTCAAGAATACAGAAATGATCTCATGACTATTTTAAAAGTTTAATAAATTTATGTTAAACTTTTTCTTATAGCCGTCTAACAAGCAAACGGTCCACCTGATGGTAAGTGATCTGTAGAAGAGCTCTACTACTGTAAAATAATGTCAGTCATACTTTTACGAATAAATAAATACCAAAGTAAGTACAACTATGCTATAATTCTAAGTTAGAAGCGTATGAACTCAACCCTTGGTCGAGAGTCAGTCAATATATACAGTACAACATTTCCATCTTTGATTTCAACTTCTCTTTGAGACGACAGTAAATATAATTTCTTTTTAAGCGTCAAATTAAATATTAATGGAAGAAAATGTCAACGTTTACTGGAAAATATTTCTCATTGCCTTTTGCAATAGCAGCGGAGATGGGGAGCGATGCAAATTAATTTGCTTGATACATACATAATTTATACATACATTACGTAGGGAGGCAGAAATGGAAGTAATTTATGAAAATATAACATAATTGTGTTGTCTTTTTATGAACGCCACAATATTATTTCATACCTGAATGGATGATATTGTTCTTTTATCCTGTAGATACTTTGTTCTCGTTCAGTGACTTAATTTTTTCAGGGAATCGATCATCATAGTAACAAAGGTAAATAAGCTTATACAGTTATGTAGCTGAAATATTTCCACTCTAACCTAAATAAGAAGTCTCTTTCCTGAAAATAAGTACATGTTAGTTGTTTAGGATTGTTTGCGTCTGTAATATTAAGTCGCTCCAATGTGCCGTCTGCTATATTTTAAAGTTAGTTTTGTTTTATTATTACAATATAACATAAAAATTACAAAATCCAAGGAACAACAATAAAGGACCTAACTGGCTCGCAAAATAATAGTGAATACAACCCATACAATATTTAATTAATTAATCACTACTTAATCCAGCAGCCAGTATAAATTATAAGGTTTTAAACATAAGACGAAGTGTGCAAGTCCGTGAGTGTGAGTTCCCTTCCAATATAAGAATAGTCCCTACCCTAAACTCCATCATTTCTTCCCAATATGATTTTGTGATCAAACACAAACCAATTCATTGAAATTGCAGTTATAATTCTATACATATAGGGGTAGTTATCCCGTCAAGTTAAACACGCAGGGTGGGCAGCAATACCGTCAATATTGCAGTACGCGCCTCTACCGACCCGCTGCATGTTGATTTATTGGGAGTGCACTGTGTGTAGAGCCAGTCGGATTCATTACGTAAATGTAACGTACGGAACAGTCTATTACAATTTATTATTGTGCCCATGCATGGCCAAACTAGTAGCTTAAACGAGAGGCAGTCTCGATTCGACTACTTAGCCTTTGTGTCAGCTAAACTTATTGACAGTTTTACGATTTGTATATTTATGTTAATTTTAATACTAAAGTCTTTTCACCATTTTTTTTAAATCAAAATGATCATGTGCTTAATTTCATCAATAAATGATGAAAACTCGCAAATTTTTGCTGCGACTCTTTTACCCCAAAATGATCGTTATACATTATGTTAAACCCTCATTCGCGTTGATTAACTTGACTCTATTGTCTTTGTCAGTAAATTATATACAAAATTGTTTATACATTGTAAAACCAACTATTCCAAACATCTCACAATTGAAAATAGAAATAAATGCCTTATGCTTTCAAAAGTCTTTCATCTGTAAATGCGCGATTCAATAAACGGATACATTCTCCAGTTTTATACATTATACAGTCCGTGGAAGGTAAAACTCTACAATTCGAATTTTGTGTCTCTTCACTCGGTATGACTATGTGGAGTCGAGTCACAAATCAAGTTTCCCGACATTCTACCGAGGGCGGCCATCTTGGTTTTTCGCGACCGTTTACCCGTGAGAGATTGAACGCTGAGTCGTGCACTCATGCATCGTGTACTGCAATATAGTTGACCTATTACACGGTCGATGTATTGCAAATTTTATTGTATCTTTATTGAACACTTTTTGAGAAGCTGTGACTAGTGAATAGGCATTACTTGAGTTCGCGTGTACCATCCTCGACTGCATCGTCACCATCAGGTGAGATCTAGTCAAATGCGCTCAAGTTTTTATATATAAAAAAAAAAAAAACAAAACACTTTAATTAACCTGTACTACGTGAATTATCGTGGCAAAAATTTTCCTCTAACCATGTGTGAAGAAAATATCGATAAAATGATGATATTCATGCTCAGCGTATGAAGCATTTGTGCATATTGCACTGTCATACCTATACCATCACGATAGTCGTAAATATTCCATTAATGTTCGCCACGGGCTGGTCCCCGGGAGCAAGGAAATGCACTCCAAACTAACCGCTCTAATCTCATCCTCGTCATCTTACGACATAACAATGTTAGGAAGTACGCGTCTCGGGGGATGTATAAATGCTTTTGCTGTTTTGATGTAGATATATTGGCTGTCGGCCTTTATATGATACCTTTCACAGAAATTATATGTAATTGTGTAATTACATATAATTTTTTATACATTTTACATTTTTTTTACAAAAAAATTTACATTTGGTAATGGCTGAATACAATATAAAAAATATAATTAAGAAAAGTATGTTATTTAACCACATAAAAAGGAATAGAATTTCGATCAAAAATCAATTTATTACAGAATATATTATTACTAGAAAAAAAATTACAAACCGTACATACAAACAGTAAACGTGTCAAGTATTCTATAGTCCAATAAAAACAGTACGCAGGCCACAGAAAGGAACAACGAAGTATAAAAGAATACGCGTGCGCACACACAAGGGAGGTCAGAGCAATGGCGTAGAGCGTCATGCCGCACACCGTCACGGCATACGAGTCAGTTTTACTGCCAAAGCGCGCCAATAGATGTTACACATCAACATTTTTACGATATATATGGTAACTAGGTGACCCGACCTGTCTTAACAATGAATATTGAATTCAAATCTTCGGATTGAATCGACTGTGAAATGTGCAATAAAAAATTATAAATTAATTATATTTTCAATATAATTCCCATCCATGCCTCTATTTTAAACGATATTTGCAGCGCGAATTCTGTCAATTACTCCAGCTGTCAAACGACTGACAAAAAAGTTTATAGTGTCAAAACCGCTAGTAAAGTGGTTAAGTTTTCATAAATTTTCTAATTTTCCGCGCAACTTTCTTAATTTTTTCTTTCATAAAAACCTTCTCCTGATAATAATAAACACAACAAAAAAAGAATTAGCGAAATCGGTCTAGCCGTTCACGCGTGATGCCGTGACCAAGGGAAATAGAGATTCATTTTCATATATTATATATATAGATTACTTACATCAGAGTATATCCATAGTTTCACCAAAGACAATATTAATATCCGATACACAATACCTATTAAATTTTCTTAAAAACTTTAAACTTTTAGGACTCTATTCTATGTGTTTAAGAACATACAACACAAACAATAGTACAAAGGTAACATAGACCGGTACATATGTAAGTAGTAGGGCTGTGACAAGACTTAGTACTAAAGGAGTTTGCGGTTTGTGAGATACTACGTACATTTGCTTCCACATAGTTGGTATGGTTAAAAGACGTTTTGTGTCGACGGAGAATAAATCATTCAACTGTATCCTTACACTGAGAGTTCCGTATTTGCTACACTATACACGTACTTATTTATACTAAGTTATAGGGTTGGGTTTCAGCTACCTACATATTTTTTCTTGATAATGTCATCACAATCCATTATAATTTTGACACAATCTTCTTGACAATGCTATTGAATGGTAGAAATAAGAGTACTGCCTCCAAAAGAAAGTATGGAGAAGAATAAGAAGTTGAAATATATGCGAAAAAATATTTTTTTTTAAATTTTTTTTTATTAAGATAACAAAGGATCCATTTCTTAAAACTACTATTTGTTTTAAGTGTTTATATATTGTTAAACATTTGAAAATGGGTTTAAGCCTAATAAGTCAGATATTATAAAAAAATATATTAAAAATTAAAGCTTGCTGAGTTTCTTGCCGGTTAAATTCAGTTGATGGTTGAATTCCGAAACTGTGGTAATTTCAGTAGCTTTGACCTTCAACAGTGTCCTTCTAGGGCCTAAACTGAATTAAGGGCTTTAAATTTTAGATTTGTGAGTTAGTATGTTTCAAATAAGTGCAGTGGTTTGCGGAGGGTATTAAAACAATTATTAGGTAAAGGTATTTTACTCTGGGTAGGTTATATGATAGGCCCAGGATAAATTAGATCCCTCCAGATCAATCGTGAAATAGCCGCACAGAAAACTAGTAATTAATAAAAATAGCAACAAAATCATTCTCAAAGATGGTTAGCGTCAAGTAGGTAGTCTGCCGTAATAATACTGCAGTAGTCCATACTCTTATGTCTGTTGTAAGTGCAGTTGCCGAAGCACACCCAAAGGTACTTGACGACAGATTTCACTCACAGGATGGTACATAAACTACTTCACAACCTCAGCCACGATATTTGACCTGACTACTTTTACAGATACCAAAAAAGGAAGAGTTTCTCACATGAATATCCGTTGACATTTTTATACACCATCTGATCCCAAATCTAAGCAGAGCTTGTCTACCATGGAAGTCAGATACGTGATATAGAACCATTGATTTTTTTTTAATACATACTTAAATATGTAAATAGTTTCACCCAGACACAGCACAAATAGACATGCTTATGCACATAATTGCTGATCTGGACGAGAACCGAACCCAAGACGACCACCAAGCCAAATGGTCAATGTCGAGTGAATTCTCCCTTTCCACATTCAAGATGCGTAAGTATAATAAAATGAAAATAATAGCAAACTACCTGAATATTGTTTCGTCATGGGTGAAATATATTTATAAAGCTGACGTTAAGTGATAACGCAATCTCGAGTTTGGGAGAATTCGCACATTGTTCGTGTGAATTAATCCGAAGTGGTTGTGTTCACTGCTCCACTTGTTGAGCAAATAATGCTGTGGTACTTTCAAATAGTATCATTCACGTTTTACTCAATCTTAAGGATTCTAATTTGCACGATGTCATAATTATATACCTAGTTATTTCAATCTTGTCTTCTAGTAGACCAATGGTAAACTCATTATTGAACAACTAGTTGACCCTCGCGGATTCACCCGCGTTTCCGAGGTATGTATAATTTCTCGGGATAAAATTTATTTTATGTATTTTGAGCCCCCTTAAATTATTAGTTTTCTATAATTTTTTTTTGTTGATATAGAGGGAATAGAATTAGTCACTGAAAATTTTATCTGTGTACCTATAACGGTTTATGAGATTCAGTCCGCTGACGAACAGACGAAGGGACAGTGGAGGCTTAGTAATAGGGTCCTGTTGGCATCTTTTGGGTATGCTTGGGTACGGTAACCCAAAAAATAGGTCATAGTAAGTAAAGTTTAGTTAAATACTCAACAGAATCGCGGCCATAGCCGTATTCAAATGGAATCCAACTTGAAATTAAAAACCAATATTTTACGAAGCCCTCAAGCAGTGTACGCGAAGCTGTACGTTAACTTACGCAAAAGTAAGAAGGCACGTAATAAGATGACGTCTCAGATTGTTATTTCACCCCCGACGCCGCCCTTTCTGATTGTCACAAGTATTAAATAAACGAGAGCTAATTCTGGCGAGGATGTGCCCCGAGACGGGAATGCTTGAACATTTAATGAACGAAAGTCAAAGAACAATGTCTACTTGATTTCAAAGTAAAGTTGTTACGTGCGCAAATTGTCTCAGATATGGATATTAAGTGATATTCAAACTTTGTCTTCAACTCTCATGACTCAATTTTTCGTAATGTTTGACTTTTGTTTTTTAATTCATATACAGGTCAGGAAAGAATGTATATAATTTAAGTGTTTATCATCTTCCTACCTTGTCCCTTATTATTTTTGATGTGTTTAATAACTTTATAAGAGAAATTATTGTTTCACAAATTTTCGGAATTATTTTATTTTTGTTTTTGCTCGACATTGTAAATAAGGGTAAGGCAAGCTACGCTAAGGGTGCCCCCTGTGGGGTTTGGACCTCGACTAAGGCCGTTGCTGAGGGCGTGGGAGATACGAAAAATGATTACGTTAGTAAGTGTTATTGACTGAACTTGAGAAATCAAAGGTTGCATTACCTACATAAACTTAATTCAATAATATTATTTTGCTTTTTTTTTTTTATACCACTTTGGCCGACAAACAAGCAGACGGTCCACCTGATGGTAAGTGGTCACCGCCGCCTATGGACATTTGCAACACTAGGAGCATCGCCAATGCATTTTCGACCCTGAGACGTGAAGTTGTTAAGTCTCATGTGCCTGTAATTTCACCGGCCCCCTTACCTTTCTAACCGAAACACAGTAATACAATTGCACTACTGCTTCACGGCGGAAATGGGTAAGGTGGTAGTACTTCCCCGGACGAACTCTGCACTAAGAGCTCTACTACTCAAAAAATCTATCATCACTCATAAAACTTTTAATCAAAGTTGGTGCAAAAATGCCTAGTGCTTATTCAAATTCACTGATTACAGACTCAAATTCATGTTAAGCTTACACTAAAGCGAGTTGTGTGAAAAACCTCATACGCTTTTAAGAAAACATTGATTGCGTGTTTTGCATCCACATCGCTAAACAAAGGGCGATATGAAAGCCTGCAACGAGGGAGAGCCTCACCACCGCTCTGTGTAGAGGCAAGAAATGTATCGCTAAAAGCCAGATCCATCAACCGAGCACTCACTGTGGTCGCTTTTAGCCTGAATATTGAAGATGCAAATAGTTACTCAACGCGGATTTGAAAATAGCCTGATTTGTTGAACAGCTCCGATAAAATGTCACTTAGGTGTTTCTTGAAAGCAACTTGTCTAATTATGCTAGTTATTTTCTCGACGGCTTCTTTAATCCTGTCAAAATTGTAATTAGAAATTATTCGGGTAATTTTAGATTTGTAAATTAATTATATTTTGAAGGAAAACGAAGTCTCTCAATAATTTTCTGAATTCAGTCAGTAATTTCGGTAGGATGAAATTAGTAATTTTGTGAAATACATAATTTGAATTGTCGAAGCGTTTGTAATCTCACAAAATTTGCTTTTGAAGCATATTTTAGTTATATAATTAAAATATAATGAGTATTATTTTCAACACGTCAGTAATTCTTAAACTGGCTTTGTTGTAATTGTATAAACAGTTCCTAACGGGAAATATATATGTCGTGATATAGATAATATCCTATCGAAAGTAAAGCGAAATATAAATCTAGGTGTATCAGATATGACGTCACTATTTCCACGAGCGATGTTCCTTCCGTACATTTGTCGTGAGGTTAAGTGAATGTCGTGTGCTGTCGGCGCAGAGGCTCCGGCCACTCCATTTCCGCCCGTCGCCGGAACTGGGGCCTCCACCGTCAGCCATTGTTGCTGACCGCCCGAACTAGGTGCAACCCGGTACATGCTGGGATGATTCCATTTCTCCATTGACAGCTATAAATGCAGCCAAATAATATGAGCATAATCGTCTCCAATTTTTGTGCTGTGTTTTTACAAAATACCAAGTAACTTTTTTAGTTTCTAGAATTTGAAGGTATTTCCTTACTAGATCAAAGCTGTTCAAATAAGTTCTTGACATACTAACACATAGATTTGTGATAAAATAATCGATACATTCATTTTTATACTGATAACCAGATATATTTTTGTAATTGGTTCATTAGACATTGATTTAAAGTAATGGCATGTTATTTTGTTTCGCAATTGCTTATCAGTGGTTGTTGCAAAAAATAATTGTTGGGTTGATTATGTGCCATTAAAATAGAATGCCAAGTTGGGGACCATATATGTACGTAATAATTAAGACAAAGGTAAGTAAGTACTACTTATTATACTGTGACAAAGGTTACTAAATACGAAATGATTACAATTTATGTCTAGAAAACCAAAAGGGTTTCGAATAACTTTTGTAATTGTTTGCAAACGTTACGCCATAAATCTGTGGTATAGACTGAACCTCGAAACATCAACCGCACGAACAAACTTCACTAACTATGTACAACATCAAACTGCTACAAAAACACCATCGTTTAATTTGTGAACTAAGTTACCAACTGTTCACAGTCGCATACACTATTCATGATTCAGAATTAGTATGGTTTTGTATAAAATAGGACAGCTATAATTAATGTCCACCCGAGCCGCTGTCACATATTTATAAACATGAACACGCGAGGGTAATACCAAGAAAGCTTGGGAATTATCCGAAATGTACCGCAACGTAAATGAGAGAACGACAAATTATAAAAGCTGAAATAAATCAAATTTAATAAAATGTAAATAAATGTACTTCAGTTTAATGGTATTGAAAACGAGTCAATTAAACATGATCCTATTACAGTTCGTGGAAACGCTGACGTTAAGAATGATAAACATATATTACGATGATTCGTAAATAAATATCAAAATCCGTTAACAAAAACGTAATTAATACCTTTAAAATATAATGGAAAGTGTAACACATTTTGTACACCCGTATACCAGGGTTGTTTTTTCGTGTATCCTCGGTAGACCATTGTCATTTTCACAAATCTAACTAAATGCCTCAAACGAATTCATCCCGAGGGAAAATGTGCGATAAACTTTTTCATCCTGCCGGGCGCGTCCCCAAAAGCTTAGTTTGGAACTGTAATTAATTTTTAATCCGGTATCCTTACTTTGCGGCTTCACATAATAAATTAATTTCAACAACGTTTGGATGATAATAAGTTAATTCGGCGCATTTCGTTTGGTGTAAAAAGGATTCAAAGCTGGATATTGTTATAATTAATTATTTGAGCTTAGGGATAAGAAATTGTATAGAGTAGGAGAGGAATGGAAGGAATTACCTTTCATATTGTCATTTTTATTCACGATTTAAATTACATTTATTAGAAGATGAGTACGGGAAATTCCTACTTTGGACACATTGAATATAAAATTCCATAATATACTTCTCTACAAATGAGTGTGCGATAGTAATTTACGTCCAGATTTAGGCGTGAATGTTGGTGACTATCGAGCTCATTACTAATGTTATTAAGTATGCATATTACTGCCGAATGCCTGGCAAAGGCCGGAAAATTTCACCATGATGGATTGAAAATGGCGCGCACGTCCAACTCCCATATGAATAAATTAACGTGCTTATTAAAGTCACGGGGCGATGTCAGGGGAGTGACCGATGACTTTTTGCACTTTTAAGCTTATAACTTACATTATTGTTGGTGAAGTCGTTTGTCCGTGGGTTCAGTTACTTAGTGACAAGGTCTTTGCACCATTATTCATTGATCAAAATTTATAATTACCGGTTATATATCATTAATTTTATTACTACGTTATCAACGTGACTACCATGCCTCGTTTATTTTTATAATACCGGTAAAAAAATGTTTTTTTTTGTTTAAATAAATGTCTATATTCATAATCTTTCTAATATTATTTACAATTACACAAAAACAAATCTATTTTAAAATCTATGTTCAATCGGTTAAATGAAATATAATGAACATTATATATAGGGTACATAATCATGATGGTTTTTTTTTGTTATGAATATATACTGTCATAAACAGTAAGGTAATTGTGTAACCAATCTAAACAGAAATTATTTGTATATTATTTAATTTAATATAATAAATAAATACATTCTTAGACACGGTCATCTGATCTCAAACTAAGAACAGTTCGTACTATGAAACCGGATACTTTATTTATTCCTAAAATACATCCTTAAATAAGTATTTACACTATTTTACACCCAGAAATAAAAGAACATCATTATACTTTTCTCCGTCTGAAATATTTACAGTTAAAAGGCGAGCGAAGCAACGGGAATGTATCTAGGGTGCATTGTTGCATGCTTCGCTCAACTCTCAAGTGTCGCGTGTTATAGGAACATACCATTACCTGACCAAGTACAGGGTAAGGAATGCTTGCTTGGTAATTTAAAAGTTTTTTAGTAACTATAGGTAGTTGTGATTATAAAACGTGGGTCACAGACATTAAATATAAAGGACTCGGCTTACGTTGTCAAATTTAGGGTGAAGTTTATTTTAAAATTATAGTAATGAAACTACAGTTTTATTTTTGGCGGGCCAGTACCTCTACCATGAGTTGCTATCGAAACTTACATTAGTCACTAGCAAGTAAACTACTATCGATACAGTATTTCTCGATAGCAACTGTCAAATTTATGACTCATGGTACCGAATTTCTATAGCAAAGGCTAAAAAACGTTACTCGCTAGTGTTTACATTTCGATAGGTTTTTTACCTATCGACTCGTACTATCGATTTTAGTTCTTTAGGTGACCGCTAGTGGCGCTGTACAGATTTGCCATGCAAAAGTTTTACGCCGTCGCTAGCAAGTACGTACGTTAAAAACTCATGGTAAAGGCACAGTTCGCATGGTGGCAAGACACGGAAGTCGTGGCTTCGATTTCCGCTCAGAACAAACTTTGTGTTTAGTATTATTGTTATGTTGTATAGAATAAAATGTAGTATGTATGGATAGTATATCATTTATCTGGTTTCTATAGTAAACGTCTGTTTAATTTGGGGTTAGATGAGCGTATGTAAAGTTTGTCTCAGAATATTTAATTATGTTACAACTTTAATTGGTTAATATTCTTCTAATGGCCTATTGAATAACATGACTAAGTAGTTTTAAATTTTGATTAATTCTTCATTGAATTGTCTAATGGTTAAATAATTATCAACATGTTATATTCTGTAGCCTTGATTTATGCCTATACATGTAAGTTGGCAATTTGCAGAAAGCGTGCCTATTGCAGCGATGTGACGTGAGCCTTACGCTAGGCTAGTTTTAATTAAAGTAATACGTGATATGTCGAGATCACGACTTCGATATTTTACTCTTCACTGCTCAGTATCGTAAGGGTAAGGATAGCACGCTATATAGTCTAGACTCTTATTTTAAATATCATTCGATTAAACGATCCGATTGATCGAGTGACATTTTCATTTGATCAAATATAGGTAGCTAGTCTATATCTATACTATATTAGTATTATAAAGAGGAATGATTTGTATGTAAGTATGTTTGTTATCCTTTCACGCAAAAACTACTGAACAGATATGGATGAAACTTGGCACATAGATAGAGCATTTCCTGGAATAACATACAGGCTTTTTATCCCGGGAAAATGTGATATCCCTCGGGAACGCGGGTAAAACCGCGGGGGACAGCTATTGATAATAAATATACCCAGGACATTCTCCACACATGTTTACCTGATTCCAATTGAAGCAGAGTGTACTGCTTGTACTATGGCTACCAGGTGTCTAATATACTACTTTTTAAATACATACTTATATAGATATTTACACCCCCCCCTATATTTATGTAGATGTTTACAGAACAGCTAGGCATGTAAACAAATGTTTTTCCTGGGTGGGAATCGAACCCATGACCTGCGGCTTGGCATTCAGGGTCTCTAATCACCAAGCCAACTGGCCCGTCAAATGTTTGTTACATAAAAAAATAACAGGTGTGTCGTAAAGACACAGGATAATGTGAAACTTTTAATTTTTCAATCACTTTTGAATAGCATTGATTGTGTTTATCATTTATTCCGATGAGGCCTAATGCCTATGTCACAGGCTTACCTAGTTTAGGCATTAGGTGCTCAACCGAGCAACTTTATTGAGACCAGCTGGCACAATGAATATTATAGTCATAGTTGCAATTTTCGTATGTACCCAATAATGAGTCAATAAAAAAAATATTTATTTATTTTTGTCTCACAAAAACGTTGAAGATCAGAATTTCAAAGTCGTCCTATAAGAAGTTTGACTGCAAAATATGATGTCGTTTGAGTTACCGTTCATCAATACCTCTATCACTTACTTTATGTTAAACTCTAACTAAATGCAATAGTATTAACACTACTAACTACTATGTATTCTAAAATGCACAAATCCCTGCGAATTTCAATAACAGCCTAACTTAGTTCTCTTAGTTCGATGACTTCTTCACTTCATGTATCAACGGCTTAATAGTCGCGTTTACTTCGGAATATATTGCGAGCGAGGCAGGAATGTTAACAATTCCACGACACCGTATACCGTATACACTATTCACAAATTGCATCGGGTGAGCGTCAATAAATCCACGCAGCAATATTTAGCTTTAGGTATGTTACATAATAAAGTGATTGCGCTTATTCATCAAAGACTTAAGTGATTTGTATAACAGCCAAAACATTTGTCAGAGAAAATGATTAGCTGTGGATATTAAATTGAACCAAGCATAAAGGTTCATGGTAGGGCGGTCAAGCCAGGAGGCTTTGTGACGTCATGTTGAAGATTACAGGGTCAAATGGTAGTTTGGTGAATAATATAGCTGCGAAGTTCCGTAGATTGGGAATAGTGACAAAACATTATTTTTTAACACTTGGGCCGGCATACAAGCACACGGTCCATCTGATGGTAAGTGGTCACCGCCGCCTATGGACATTTGTAACACTAGGGGCATCGCCAATGCGTTGTCAACCCTTAGACGTGAAGTTGTTAAGTCTCATGTGCCTGTAATTTCACCGGCCCCCTTACCTAACCTCTAACCGAAACACAACAAGTGCACTACTGCTTCACGGCAGAAATGTGTATGGTGGTAGTACTTCCCCGACGAACTCTGCCTAAGAGCTCTACTACTCTAAAAACATACATTACATAAAAAATAATACATAAATCAGGAGTTTATTAAAGTGAAATCTTCTCAAGGCACGTTGGGTAATTTTGGGATGGGGAAAAAGCACTGAACTCGCGTGAGGGTCACGCTCTGATACATATGTGTGTATATAACTTTTCGCAATTGGATTTATATATGTATTCTTCTTTATCTATCTATATATATATACTTGCTGCCCGGACAGACAATGTCCTGTCAAATTAGTCCATACAAAAATCCAGGAATTCGATCGCAGCGCTACCTACCGGGTCAAATTGTAAATCTAAACCATCTAGGGCGCCACCCAAACGCATACAAAAATAATTATTCAAATCGGTCCAGCCGTTTAGGAGGAGTTCACTGTCAACACACGTACAGAAGAATTATATATATTATATAAAGATATGTACATTGTATTTAAGGAAAATAGGGTTCCTTTGACGCACCATCACCTCAAAACTACTGAACATATCGGGATGGGACTGGTAACATTCGCCGCCGAATTATCATAGGTGGTTATAGTCTACATCCCTACTAATATTATAAATGTGAATGTAAGTTTGTTTGTTACGCTTTCACGCGAAAACTACTTAACCGATCTTCATGAAAGTTTGTACACATATTCTTGGAGGTATTAGAAGTCACATAAGATATTTTTTGTGCCGGAAAAATGTTACATCCCTGGGGAAGGCGGGTGAAACTGCGGGGGACAGCAAGTCTATTAAATAAATATATCAACATTGTTGACATTATCTCCAGGTCAGCGACAATGAGGTTTTGTATACCTCTTATTCCTCTTCCAAATTCACATAGTTTTTTTTTCGATAACTATTTGAATTTTTAAAATGAAAGCTTCGACTTTTTTCCCACTATATTCTTTAAATCAATACTGGGAGATCTGTATTTGGTTTAAATTTTAATTTATTTATTATTATTTAATTTTGTTTAAATTAAAAGTTTAAGTTTTTCGGAGGATATTAGGTAACTGTTACCTAAAAAAGGATTAGAAACATGAACGTATGTTTGAATGACAAGCACTGGAACGTTTTCAAAAATATTGGGCTATTAGTTTTTGATATATTTTATACGACTGAGGCCATATAACAAGCAGACTGTCCACCTGATGGTAAGAGGTCACCGCCGCCTATGGGCATTTGCAACACCAGGGGCATCGCAAACGCGTTGTCAACACTGAGACGTGAAATTTTCAATTCTAAAGTTGCATATGGCAAACTGGAGGTGGCTTTTACCCAAAAAGGGGACCGCTTTATATATATTTCAACAGAAAAAGACTAAGGAAATTTATAATATTAACATTTGAAATGTGACTGTGTATGGAATAAAACTTTTTTATTTTTTTTATATAAAGTTACTTATGAACTTAGTGACTTTTAAAAGCACAAAGGTTAAGAAGTACATTTAATAGCCTCCCAAATAACCCTATATGAGATCATTGACTAGATTTACAAGCATTCGACGAACGATTATGGCCGACATAAAAGGATATAAAAGTTCATTTTAGTACAGACGATACGAATGCAACTATTATGTGTTTAGTATATGTTCACACAGTAGCTCAATTGTTAAATGTCTTAATTTTAGTATCCTACTAATATTATAAATGCGAAAGTTTTTTGTATGAATGTTTGTTACTCATTCAGGCATACACTACGAAACGGATTTGGGTGAAACTAGGAACATACCTATATAGGTATTTTTATATAGAAAATACCCTGAAAAAACACATAGGAGACTTTTTTAACCCGGAAAATGTTACATCCCTCAGGAACGCGGTCGAAGCCGCGGGGGACAACTAGTGAAATATGTATTTATTAATGTCTTTATTTTATTAATGTATACTTTATAGCTTACATTTATATTCCCTCGCAGATGTCAAGCTATTTCGACAGAGATACGCCCAATACATTTTACCTTTTGTTTGTTTTTGTGAGGAATAAATATCTTAAGGCCAGCTTACTCCAAAAAACGTAATTATTTTCAATACATTTTATATATAGTACAAAACATGTTGAGTAATCAATTTTTTTACATATGAAAGCACATATATGAAATTACTTACAAAAAATTTTTTTTTTGTTTTTTTTTTCAAAATGGCGGTCCTGAAAATGGCTGTTGAAACTCATCTGATTCGTGGATGGATGACATAATTTCTTGGAAAATAATTATCTGAAAGCAAAAAAGAAAGCGGTTTCACGTTCTGTATCGAATTGGCTATGGCCTCAAGCAGAATGAAACATTTTCAATGAAAAAAAAAACAAAATGGCGGACTTTGAATTTTTTTACCCTTTTTTTCACTTTTAATTGTTTATAACTTTTTTAAATAATAATGAAAATTTCTGGTTCATATGTAAAAAAATTGATTACTCAACATGTTTTGTACTATAAATAAAATGTATTGAAAAAAATCACGTTTTTTGGAGTAAGCTGGCCTTAAACCACTAATTGACTCAGGCGGAAATCCGTTGTAAGATAATACAAAAAACAAATATCTAGTAACTAATTCCGCTGGATCTCCTTCTCTGTCAAGTCCCAAGTACAAGAAAACTCAACAGAGGTCTTTCTGTCGGGTGGTCAACGAGGTAGCACGTCGAGTCAGTGAGCTGGGGCTCGATTCTGTAAGGAAAATGACGCTAACTCGAGGACGTGTCATCCTCCGTGCTCTGTCTCTTTCGCTAACCACGCTAATACGTGAGAGATAAGCTCTCCGAGGCCTCCGTGAAGCGGCTCGCCGATGAAGTTTTGTATTAGCTAAATAAGGGGCTGTCACTGACTCCACGCACTAGCACCACAGACGTAGCAAGTCTAATACGTCCTGAAGATAGTTTGTGTAGAAGCGTAGCACGTGCCGATTTACTGTTCAATTTTCTTGTTTGGGACTTGACAGAGAATGACACCAGAGGAATTAGTTACTAGATATTTGTATTTTGTATAATCTTATCTTAAACCATATAATTGTCCCACTGTCCATACGTGAACTGTGGCACTAGTTTGTAACTTTTGCAGGAGGTACTATAACATGGCTTAATGGCGTTCTACTGGTCTCAGATATTTTTATTACCTCCACGATGATGTAGGAAAGGAGTGTGTTTTATTTTGCGGGAAAAAAATCACCTCGAATACGTTAGCGTTTAAAATAGCGGCACGCGAGACTAACGAGGAGTTGACATATACTAATCAAATTAGTTTATTAGGATTCATAATGAGTATTACATAGTGCTGAGTAGTAGTTAGGTATCCTGCTTTTAACCACAGGTCGTGAGTTCGATTTCCATTCGAGACAAATATTCACGTCCATAAACTTAAATTGTAATTAATAATATATTTCAGCATTTAGAAAAAGGCTTGTATTATATTAATTAAAGAAAATTCATTTTATTTTTGAATATAAATATCGTGGGATATTTATACGCACAGCCTGACATCTGACCCTACATCTGATTCTTGATCTAAACTAAGCAGAGCCAACCACAAAACTGATATACAACATCTTTTTTTCTCTATACATTGTTGACCATGCACACAAATCTTTGCCCTAGGTGGGAATCGAACTAACGACCTGCAGTCTGGTAGTCTCTTACTTTAACCAGCATCTTTGGCAGGAACATACAGCGTTGTTCTAAAGTAAATTTATGATAAATGTACTCACTTACAATAATAATTGTGTGGCTATAGGCCTAGTGATAATATATAGGTAGTACTAGAATAACTACGTACTAGCTGCATTTGATATTATAACGACATGCAGCGGGCTGGGAGTCGAAGATAAGGATTAAGTCCCAAGCAACAGTACTGCCAAGTGCATCTCAACTTATAATTGTGATGACTGCTGATACTAAATATGATTTAATCTACACTATTATTATAAAGAGGAAAGATTTGTATGTATATTTGTTACTCTTTCACGCAAAAACGACTAAACGGATATGGATGAAACTTGGCACATAGATAGAGCGTATCTTGGAATAACATAAAGGCGTCTTTGTATCCCGGGAAAATGTGATATCCCTCGGGACCGCGGGGGGCGGCTATCATTAATACATTTAATTTATATCCATGAATAAGGGTAGGTTGCCTGGAAGAAATTGTTTCAGCAATAAGGCCGCCTAAATTATTTGCACTTTTAATGTAGTGTTAGTTATGTTTGATAAATATATAAAAAATAAACCTTGCTTAGGTTCTTACCAGTTCAGTTGTAGTCCAAACCTCATCTCGTAAGTATACCGCGACCCTTTACAAAACAAACGTTTTTGAAATGCTTTAATTAAACAAAGAGTTCCTATTTGGCTACATCGTTGATGTCATATATTTAATACAGAGTTTGTAATGAGTAAGTATACTAGTAAATTAATATATACCATGCCTTTGAGCAATTATTCAGAGTAGTAGCTATCAATCGGAGATCTAATCTAATCTAACAAATGCTAATGCTAGTGTAACGAATAAAACATAGAATATACCAGACGGTATGGACAAATAAGTACACAGTACAATAATTTATAACGTTTATCGGTATCATACGTGATTTATTGACAGAAATTATTGCATACAAATCAATTTTAGATGGACAGATAATATTTGTTAAATTTAACTTCAGCTGTTCTATGGGGTATACCAATTTAGTACATATAATTCTATTCGAAATGTTCATTATGTTTGAATCGAGCCCTAAGTTTTTTTTTATACCACATGGGCCGACCAGCAAATAGATGGTCCACCTGATGGTAAGTGGTCACCGCAGCCTATGAACATTTGCAACACCAGGGGCATCACTAATGCGTTGTCGACCCTGAGATGTGAAGTTGGTAAGTCTCACGTGCCTGTAATTTCACCGGCCCCCTTACCATTCTAACCAAAACACAGTGATATAAGTGCACTACTGCTTCACGGTGGAAATGGACGGCACTAAGAGCTTTACTACTCAGGATTAATTTAAAAAAAAACTATATAAATGGAATAATAATAAATCTTTAACTTCCCACGTTTTCAACCGCATTCCTATAAACTATCGATCATTAGAATTTGCGTCAACGAGAATAACCATTATTACATTCATACTTCCATCATCACAAACTTTCACATTTAAATATTTGCAGGATAGGATACGACTTTTAAAGACAAAATACGAGCTCAGTCTTTATAAAAACAAACTACAAACCTCTACCTGACGTCACTCTTTTTCAACAGTGCTATAGTTACGCGTATCGCGTTTTCTTTTTAAAGTCGTTTAATAAAAGGGCCCAGATGTGTGGATATAATCTCGAGAACGTCTTAAGCGTCTCGCGTTTAGGTTGGAAATGTGAGAAATTTCTAGTTGAAGTGCACTCGCGTCTGCCTAGATCCAACAAGCGCTCTATGCACGTGTTTTCTTGCACGCAAAACTCGTTTAAAACTCGGGAATTATTATCACGTCTCTGGAGGCTTCACACTTTTGGTACTCGTGGTGCTCGCATTCGTTGCTTGTTAAATAAGAACTAGGGACGTGGTTTTCACGGGGCAAAGGATAACGGGGTTGTTATGAAGTCTTTATGCTTTTTATTTTTTTTTTCGCTGTCAGTATTTTTTTGGTTTTCTTGGATGCATTTAGAAGTTTATGGAAAGGTAGGTATACATATACAACCTATTTCACTATTTACGATTTTGCATAGACATTTAAATCATAAAATTCAAGTCATGTGAATGGAACGCCTACATTTTAAAAGGAATAAAATACTATAATATAAGTACCTATAGTATAAAGTGTATGTTGCACAGCACATGAAGGTGAATGCCAAGATTAAAAGTAACAGCGAAGAAAAAACATAGATATTATCAATGCTGGTGTTTATCTAAGGCATTTAAAGGGTACTACATACCAATTAGTAAACGCTAAGTGGGTGGTATAAAAAACATGCTGATTCATTGTAATCTATAGTGTTATTTATATACTCAAGTCATTTAGGCAGTAATAATAAAGGTTAAAAGTGTGTAGCAGTCTGAATAATAATTCACCTTTTAAACAAAACAAAATCAAAATCGGCTCATCCGTTCAGGAACTACGATGCCACACACACATACACACACACACACATACACACACACACACACATACACACACACACACACACACACACACACACACACACACACACACAGACACGACAAACTTATAACACCCCGTCGTTTTTGCGTCGAGGGCTAAAAATAGAAGCTCTGTAAATTAATACTCGCATAGGGCGGAAATTTTGAAATTCTACCCTCATGGGTACTCAGTGCCTGTCGGCTTCTAAAATATCATTACTGCCGCCGCGTAGTACAAATTAATTTATTTTACAACTTATAAATCAAGACGAAATTCAGTGGCGCCGAATGGTTCACTGAGAACTGACATTATGCTTTTCCCAGTCTTTAGTATAACTGTGTCCCAAAGGGAAGGAACATGGAATTGTTGAAGATGGAAACTTGAGGAAATCCCAGTCGGAAACTGCCCTCTACCATGTACCAAATAACTGTGTAATAAGTTTTAGACTTTAGTGACTAAGAGTTAATTATATGTTGTTATGTTTTAATAAAGTATATATATATCTAACTAGCAGTCTCACGCGGTTTCACCCGCGTTCCCGAGATTTGGATGTCATATTTATTTATATAATATCAACAGCCTAAAAACTTTTCATCCCCCCCTTTCAAACCTTTACAACCTATTTTTCGCATTAAAAAGTCGTATATCGTTTCTCAGGCTCTAGACTATCTATGTACCGAATTTCATTTAAAATCGGTTGAGTAGTTTCGGCGTGAAAGCGCGACAGACAGAGTTAATATATATTATATTAGTAAGGATAAATCATCTCCTAAGTATGCATTATCTCCAAGAACAACCAATACACCCCTTTCCTAGTAATCAAAATATAATTAAGGATAACAATCCTCTACTTACTACTTACTTATAATATTTTATTTAAACCTTTAAAAACGAGACTTTCGATTCGAGCTTTGTTGTGATCGAGTAATCGTAGTTTTATCATAATTTACTCTATACTTTACAGCGTAGGTATTCAGACTATACCGACTTTCATCACAAATAACTATGAAATTATTCACATGATTTTGTTACATATAGTTATGTAGAAAAATAAAGTAGGTCCTACTATAGAGCTTGAGAAATCAATTTTATTTCATGATCTTTTTTCCGAAATTACAAACTAAAACATAACGGATGTAATATTTTCGCGGCACAAAAAGTATCCTTTGTTCCTCTAAGAATATCTATACAAAGTTATTGATCGGTTAAGTAATTTTCGCGTGTAAGCGTAACAAACAAACTAAGATTCACAATTATAATATTAGTAGGGAAGTAGTACCTATAATATATCAATTGTATAAATAAAAGTTTGGTTAACCCTGTTTAACGTAATAAAACTCCTTGTACATTTGATTAAACTATTTGGTTTCGTTTGCCTTTTTTCATCAGGTCCACGAATTTCATGCAGACTGAATATTCGCTGAAAATTGTTAGATAATTCACATAGTGCAACCTTATTTCTAAGAATTACCCCTCGTTAATACAGTTGTTACAAAGTTAACTAGAATCAACATTTTGTACATTGTAATCATACAAAATATGTAGAAAACCATAACTCTTTTGATTATTTTCTAATAATGCAATTAATAAAACGAAATCCTAATATATACTAATATTATAAAATCGAAAAATAGATAAAAATACAGATAGACACAGCCAGTATGTTTGATTTCAGTTTAATACATTTTCAAAGCTTGATGAAAAATGGTAAAGAGATAGAATGTATTATAGCTACTATTGTTTCAAAAAATAATCTCTAATCCTTAATAACGCGAGTGAAACCGGAACGAAAGCTAGTACGTAACATGTTACGTATATTTGAAAGTACGTTGAATATTACAACTATAAATTCACTTTAAGACACATACCTACCTAATTTGCATCGATAAATCCCCATAAATTGTGTAGGTATGCAAATTCCATGCAAATAAACATATTTTTTGTTAGGGCAGCCAGCTGTCATGTATAAAGTGGGCAGTCTAATTTGTCGTGTCGTATCAAATCAAACAGACAGGCAGTCACGAGTCAAGCTCAAGGTTTTGAAACCTTAACCCTGGTGCCCACTGCACCTAATATTATAATTACAAAGTCCATAGATATACTAGATATGTCAACAAATAGAAATGTGTCCAGAGGTACTTATTTTTTGTGATCAAGCGTTTAAAAATGAGCCTAGTGGTGCTATATCTTTCGGTGTAATTTTGAAAAGTATTTCGTTGACAATTTGATCGACGTCATTACGTTATTATATTTAGAAAGCTGTCAGCTTTAAGAAAAGCTTAGTACTAAAATTTATGATCTCGATTATTTCAATAGTTTTTGCTGATTTTGGCTTAAAATTTTTATTTCTTAAATTTAAAAGAAAACGCTTATGTGAGTTCAAAAGAATAAATAGAAGTAGTAGAGCTCTTAGTGCAGAGCTCGTCCGGGGAAGTATTACCCATTTCTGACGTGAATTCGAAGTGACTTTTATTACTGTGTTTCGAGTAGAAAGGTACCGGTGAAATTACAGGCACATGAGACTTAACAACTTTAAATCTCAGGGTCAACAACGCATCAACGCATGGTGATGCCCCTGGTGATGCATGCCCATAGACAGTGGTGACCACTTACCGTCAGGTGGACCGTATCCCTGTTTGTCAGCCGATGCGGTAATACATAAACAAAATATTTATTTTTTTGCAGTCTTTTTTTATTTGTAATCTATCTTGACTGTTCCAGTACAATTTTATATCCAAAGCGAAAACTACAATGCGAGATTACAATTGGATTATTCAAATCTAATACAGTGGGTAGAGATTTGTTCAAAGTGAATAACTAACTGAAGTACCTATAATATAGATACATAAATGTATGTACTCTCATAGTTTATTCAATCAGCTTATCATATTAGAAATCGCTTATAATCTCGTTATGGTTTGTATTGTAATTCATTTAACCTGACGGTTATCGATTCAGTGACGAATCTGACTTGATCGCTACGTTCGACTGAGACATAACACAAGTAATACTTTGAGGTTGCTATGTAAGTGAAATTTTTATTACTAGTTGAGTCTTATAAGCTAGTAAGCTAGGTATAGCTAAGTACTAGCTGTCCCGACAGGCGTCTTTTACAAATTTGCTCATAAATAATCCCGTAGAAGAAACGGATCTTAATTTCTTCTCCGATTTTCAATTTTCGGGCAATTTTTTTAAGTTTTTCATTCTCTACAATCCATCTGGACTATAAAAATGTAGAACAAAATTTTTCGTCAAAAGTTCCGGTCAAAATCACATATACACAAAAAACATCAAAATAGATCCAGTTGTAGGACTCCAGTCACACACACACGGAAAGAATAAATTGATATTTTGAAAAATTTTTGGATGTCTTGAAATGCTGGAGTCATCGAGGGAAATATATACAAAGTTTAAGATCTAAGTAGCGTTACTTTTTACCGTTAGAAGGCTGACAAGATTGCAGACAGTCGGCCAGAAATAAAGGAATCGCAGTCTCTTATAGACATAAGAAATTCCAGGAGATTGCCTGTGTATAGGTAGATGATAACTTCACTGGCTCTCAATAACGATTAATAAATATCCCGGGACATTCTTCACACACGGCCATCTGATGCCAAACTAAGCAGAGCTTGGTACTATGGAAACCAGATAGTTAATATAGTACATATACTACTTTTTGATGTTTTTCTAAATACATACTTATATAGATATTTACACCCAGACACAGAACAAACAGACATGTTCATGCACACAGATGATTGTCCTGGGTGGGAATCGAACCCGCGACCTTGGGCTTGGCAGTTCAGAGTCGCTACCCACCAAGCCAACTGACCTGTCGCCGTTGCCGTAATTAACAGTAGGTTTTGCGACAGATTTTAAACTCGAGGGCGGAAGGCCTTTATTAATGTATAAAGAATGTGTAGAGCAAAAATTGGTATCACAAATTTTGATTGCATTTTGTATTCATACAAATTCATAAACTTCAATAAAGATAACCGACACGTTTTCATTGTTATTTCATTTTCAATATTGTAAATTGAATGTCTTGTTTCAATTCTGAAAACAATCCAGTGTTATTGTATTATTATTGTTGGTGTAATAATAGCAATTGTTATCATTCGACAAATATTTACATTCGTTTTGAGTTAATTGTTAATTAAATACTTTAACCTTAGACGGGTACCTAGTATTGCTTGCTTCTAACATAAACAGATTTATTCCAAATATACGAGTATGGCAAGGAATATGAATCTAATATTTATTACCTCTAATCATCATACGGGCCAGTTAGCTTGGTTAGAGACCCTGACTGCCATGCCACACGTTGTGGGTTCGATTCCCGCCCAGGACAAACATTTGTGTGCTTGTCCATGAACATGTCTGTTTGTTCTGTGTCTGGGTGTATCCATATAAGTACGTATATATTTAGAAAAAAATTAAATGTATATGTAATAAATCAGTAGTCTGGTTTCCATAGTACAAGCTCAGTTTAGTTTGGGATCAGATGCCCATGCGTATAAACTCACCCTGAATATTGTAATATTGTTTATTACGGAGGTAGATTGAAGATCTTTCAATGTTCCTGGATTGTGATAAGTATATGCGGCCTAAGCCCATTCGTTTTAGAAAATGACACCCATCGTGCTATTCTTTGACCAGTGCTAATGAGAAAGTGGCAGACTTCGTAGTCATTGTTTATGATGCCATTGCATTCGTACAAAATATTCGTTCACCAGTGTTGACTGTCTGGCCTGGTAGAGTTGTTGAATCATTCTAGTTTAGATTGCGTTTGTATTTGTTAATATCATGAAGGCCGAGAAACAAGCAGACTGTCTCCCTAATAGTAAGTGGTCAGTACCGTCTATGAACATCTTCAGCACCAGAGGCATAGCCAGGCCCTGAGACATGAAATTGTAAAGACGTATGTGGCAAAACCGAAACAGTAATAAGTGCACTATTGCTTCACAGCGGAAATAGGTATAGCGGTGGTACACTATGAACTCTACAACTCAGAAAATAAGATAATAAATATAATGGTATTGAAAATGTTTGGTATAATTGAAGTGTGAAATATATTAAAATGTAATCATTGTCTCGTAGAATTTTAGCGAGGAGGCGTTAATGAGTTATTTGATTACATAAAGACATTAGGCCTTTTAACACTGAATAGTAAATATTTCCTTAACACCCACACCAACACTGTCTTGATGTTCATTGTTTACAAAAAGACATTTCAGACAACATATTTGAGGCTACAGTATTTATTTGCGGCTTTTACTTACATACTTAAAATTTTTGTGTCATAGTATAATTTAGTACATAACAAGTTACGCATTAAATACCTTACAAAATTCTGCATACAAAGCCTTGTTCGGACCCGCCCATATAAGATCCGGCTTGGTGACAATAGATAGGTACAAGCTCAGTCGCACATTCATACACTTCCTACAACAGCTTCATTTGTCATATATGGAGGTGTGAACCATGATGTAATGTAACAATCAAATTGGTGGTGACAGCTCTATCTGCCGTGTCATTGTGTGCAGGAAGATGGCGGTAGGTAAGAAAAAAATCAATTTTTGATACCGCCGAAATGTCATTTCCTCGCGCTATAAACGTGATGAGATCAGATGCTTATCGAGGTGTCGATACATTGTTTGGTAATTGTACTAGCGAAAGACATCTGTGGTTTCTTGTGGCTAAACTTGCGGCACGCTATGATGACCGTTTTGACGTTTAACAATGACAAAGAAAAATAACCTTTATTCATTCAGACATAAGGTGCATCTATTGATCCAACAGCTTTTTGTATGATGATCGATATCAACCTTATTCCAAAGCAATACCGTTTCTTTTCCTATGACAATCTGAACAGCTATCATAGCGTGACGGTAGTATAGTTACAATATGGTTTATAGGATATTTATCCTTCACGCCACGTTATTCCCGGAGAGGTAGTGAGAAGATATTTTAAGTTGTACGTGACTATGTGCTTCCAAGTTACACAAAAACATCAACTGTACCTTCTCTGACCTGGGAATCGAGTTTCTAAGCCATGTATCACCAAACACCTGAAATTATCCCGGATAAACATCGTCTATGGAATGCTTAAATTTGAAATATTGTAGTTATTTGGTTACTATAGTAGGTACTAACACTGCTTAGTTTTTAGATCATAAGGTTATATAGATAATAAAATAAAAATGTATTATATTATCTAATCGCTATGCTCTGTACTACAACGTTGGTTAACCCTTTACTTCTCAAATAATATATAACGTGAAAAATTTTACAAACTTGCCCAACACACTGTTGTATGAAATTAATTTTCTAGATACTTGAAATAAACTTGGAGGCGTCCCTATAACCAAGGGAAAATTAATTAATTTTGCACATTCTGTAACAATTGCCGAACTTCTATACCGATCCGTTATGTAAACGCAACGAATAATAATTTCTGGCTGCTTTACTTACTAAAGGCTTGCCCACATCCCCTTATAAATTGTTTTGGCGTCGGTACAATTAATTTTCGCCTGTTGGTTTATGGCTTATGTGCCAAGAACTCCTAGAGCATACATTATTACGTGTGTTTTTCTTCTCTTATTAACCTATGTAAGATCAGAAGTTATTTATTGTAACCTTTTCAACATAATAAAGCAAATCTTTATTTTTATTCCCACAATAAGGAGCGACTGAACTGATCTAGCCGAAATTTGGTATACACAGCCTATGGCACGGAGAGAGTTATCTGGTATCTTCTCTAGTTAACTGCTTTTTACAAATTAGACAAATAGTGATAAAACCTAAAAGTATACCAATATCAAAATTAGTACCATCTCCTATTTTTTAAGTAGCAGTAAACCGGAGAAGAGATTGGAGAACTATCTCCATACCATAGACAATGTGTGCTAAATTTCAGCAAGAACAGTTCTGTACATAAATAAATAGATATACTGGGACATTCTTTACACACGGCCATCATATCCCAAACTAAGCAGAGCTTGTACTATGGAAACCAGATAACTGATATACTACATACACTACATTTTTTTTTCTAAATACATACTTATATAGATATTTACACCCAGACACAGAACAAACAGACATGTTCATGCACACAAATGTTTGTCCTGGGTGAGAATTGAACCCGCGACCTTCGGTTTGGCAGTCAGAGTCGCAAACCACCAAGCCAACTAACCTGTCTTTTATCTTTGAAAGCTTAAGAAGCAAACAAACTCACTTTTGCATTTATAATATTAGTAAGGATGGAGATGGGAGCTATCATTATCGTCGTCTTTGCTTTGTCTATATTTATACCATATTATCTTACATCTGCATAACAATCTTCAACATAATCCAAAGATTTTACGTAATTTATGACAAGTAATCACATCAATGACAGCGCGTTAGACGCCCACGTGTCAGGACCTCTCCTTAATGAGAGGTGCATTTGTAGCCATGAACCAACAGCCTTGACATGAGCCCTCGGAATGACGCACATTATAATCATAAAGCTTTTGTACATTCTTACCTATTTTAGTATGATGACAAATCTACAGACGTAATTGGAAGTTTGATGGAAACTTTGGTTTAGGTTTAAAATCCTTATAAGGGTTGTGATTAAATTATATGATTAAGTTTTCATATTATAATATTTTTGCTTGGAATGCATAAATAATTACTTTTCCGTATGCGTTTTATCCATAGACGATATTCCTCGTGCGTTTTCTAATCAAAAGTAGTTTTCCTTGCAATAAGTTATGTAATGTATTGTCAATCATAAAGAGTTAACAAATACATTAAAAAAATATATTTTTTTCATATATGTGTTTAATATTATAGAATTAAGAAAAATATATATCTTACGCCCATAATACCCGATGAGATGAGCAGAGGTTTCAATGCTGAGAACCACATTCTCAAAATATTCGTGAAATTTGGTAAACATTGTCACTGTCTCTCGCACTTTATCAATCCTGTGTAACAGGTAGTTATTTCTGACAAAGAAACTGAACCTTGTCCGACCTGGGGGTTGAAGCCAGGAACACGGGGCTCTAAGCCAAACTGAATACCGTTCGATAACGTATACGTTCGAGGCGTATAGAGTTACTAATAAGTATTAATCCGAACCTAAATAAACAAAGCTTCTAATTATTACAGAAACATTATAATAAATTCTCTCAGATTCGAAGGCTTAGCAGCCATTTAACCTTAAATGCTTATCTACGGATGGCATTTAGTGTTCGCACCTTTTCCCATATTTTGTGAGCTTAAATGTTAAAGATCGCAATGTTCGATTGTTAGAACATAATGCATAGCATTAGTTTATTTAATAAATATGCATCTGGTTGCACAATCAAATTGGATTTGGAAGTCGAATGAACGATAATACGCGTATTTTTTTTATATACGCCGCATGTTTCGACAAACAAGCAGACGGTCCACCTGATGGTAAATGGTCACCGCCGCCTATGGACATTTGCAACACTAGGGGCATCGCCAATGCGTTGTCGAACCTGAGATGTGAAGTTGTTAAGTCTCATGTGCCTGTAATTTCACCGGCCCTCTTATCTTTCTAACCGAATCGCTGTAATGCAAGTGCACTACGGCGGAAATGGGTAAGGTTACTTCCCCGGACGAAGTCTGCACTAAGAGATCTACTACTCAATAGTTTAGAATAACTTTCATTTAATTATATAAAATGTAAACCGTACCAAACTTTACAGTTAATCTAATTTGAGATGTAAGCCATGTAACTAGAATATATTCGACAATAATGAAACTTTGAGTTAGTTTGTCATAATTAGGATCAAACGTATAAATTATGTAATCGTGAGTAACATCATGACCCTTCCGGCCTACATCTTCCAACATACCGTAGTTTCATAGTAATAAAGTTTAAATTAATTAACTTAGAAACAACACGACTAAATTAGTCGTTAGCAAGGGACTGTGAGCCATAGGACACGTCACGAACACATTTTGGAATTGAGACATTCATACCAAATGACAACGTGATCCAATTCTTAATGCTAAGATATAAATCTTTGAATGCAAATATTTTAAACACCTATCAGTAAAAAAATCCTTTTGATTGACACCTTTAGAGTCGTGCCATAGCCGATGTTATGCGCAATAAGTTTGACTGCAAGATATTATTGTATGTAGGCACTGCAAACAATAGAACAATGGAATAATTAAGTTTGTGTATGTTTGCTCATTTCCTACAATACGTGCTTCCGCAACTTTTTAAACTTATTTGAATATCGACCTAATGATATATTTCCCAGTCGACAACACTTGATTAAATAATAGTCACGATTTAAGCCGATACACTAATAAGCTTTAAATCTGACAGATCGATTATTAAATGTATGATTAATTAATATACCTAAAGAGTATTTTATTTTATTGAAGTAAAACTACATAATAACATTTGACATTTGGTCTAACCCAACCAAGGTCTTAACATAGACAACAACCGAATCGTAATTTGCTATAACAAGCTGTCAATTATAAAGCCCTGAATCCGCGTGAGACCAGTCTTCTTGAACGTGACAATGCATTCGCTATACCTCATACGTATAACACACTCGCCTGCTTAGCAAACAGAGCCTAATGGCATTATAAACATAACTCAAGCTCTCAGTGTCATACACATTCCAGCTATATTCATAAGTCTATCTGCATAGACACTCGTCTGATGAGTAATGCCAAACCGAGGGTGACATAGCAACTGCACTTGAAGTAGGTGCTCGTCCGGACCCCTATAAGTGCAAGTATTTTTACTATAGTATGATAGTGATTTTTAAAACGTTATTCAGGGGGAATTATTGGTTTAGAGTGTGCCGTGAATGAAAGGAGAACAGCCAACGTGTTGCTTTTCACGATTTCTTGATGTCAAGTTGTCCGACAAATAGGCAGACGGTTGACTTAATGGTAAATGGTCATCTGCTCTTATTAACATTTACAACACCAGAGGCATATCCAATGCGTTGTAGACCATGAGACATGAAGCCAGCGGCTTTCTTTTTTTTCCAAAACCCGGTACCACGGCGGAATAAGGTAGGCAATACCATAGTGTTAGTACTTTCTTGGAAGAACTGGAACTCGTAACACTTTTTGTTTTTGGCCATCAACAATCACATCTCATAAACTTCTCTACAACAGGGGCATGAGGCACTCCTTACATTGAGGGGGTTGAAGTATATAATCTGCCCTGTGGACCCAGTGTAGATTAGCAGAATTCTCTTCAATTTTAATTAAACTCTCAGCCATGCAGGTTTCTAGAGTACGAACTAAAGTTTTGGATATTTTGCAATAACCACAGAGCCTCAATTTCCCTTAAATTTAGATATATTTAGCTAAATTTATTACATTGTGATTACTGTCTCGAAGATTCCAGATACTGACCTCTACACAATACAATTGACATATCTAAACTAAGATTATCTACATAGATGTGGTCGATATCAATCACCGTGTCCTATTGACTCAGAGACAAAGACATTAAGACAGACAAATGTGATTGATGCTTATTGTAATATCATGCATAATTGTATGCGTAACTAAAATATAACACCGAAAAACTTCATTAAACCTGTACGTTGTAATTAAAGAAAACAGGTTCGTAACCATTATTTTAATATACCATACAGATGATAAATGACTTCTCTCGTTGATTATTAATTCTAAAATCGATTGTGCAATTAACAATTGCGAGTTTCCTGCCCTCGGCAACACATGGGTCGCTTTAAATCTATTTTACTGACTAGTCAAGGAGACCGATAATAATGCGCCCACGCACAAAAATAATATCACTTCGGAGTATTTCAACTGTGATGTAAATAATTTGACAAGCGTAACTGTATCATTGGGTTACATTGTAATATTGATTAAAATTATATTGGGCAATCGTTTAAATGAAGTAATAACATCGGAAATAGACTGATCGATGCTGTAATAATAATCACGAAATTTATTATTACAATGTTCTGACATTCTGCAATTGAAAATTTTCTTAACTTGGATGTAGAAGTTAATCCAGAACTACTATCCGATTTCAAATGATGGCATGGATGATTCTAGCATTATACCCGAGTGATATAGGCTACTTTAAAAAAAAAAGTAAAATATTAAATTAAATAAATATCCTGGGACATTCTTTTACACACGGCCATCTGGTCCCAAACTAAGCAGAGCTTGTACTATGGAAATCAGATAACTGATATACTACATATACTACTTTTTATTTGTAAATACATACATATAGAGATATTTACACCCAGACACAGAACAAACAGACATGTTCATGCACACAAATGTTTGTCCTGGGTGGGAATCAAACCCGCGGCCGACTTGGCAGTCAGTAGTATCCTCCAATAATAGTCCATAACATTAAGATTTTATGAGGCACCTGGAATATATTCTAGTAATATATTAAAACCAAATCCTAAATAACAAGACAAAATTGGACACGTCTCATAAATAGGCATATACGAGACATAATCAAGAATCTGGAATAGCATACAAACGTAAAAGTATATCTCACCATGAACTAAGAAATCTTAGAGCATCCAGGCAAGTGGACTGACATTACATTTAAATCCATAACAACATTACAAACCCTCGAAATGGTAATGTTTGTATTATCAAACACATACTTAATGACTTATTTTGCTAAAGAATCTCAATTTAAACATTGTTTTCTTGCGCAAGGTTAATTTATTCAAAGATTTTCCGAGTTAAACATCAAGTGGCAATCATTAACATACCTGTTAATTAAAGGTATTCACAGAGATATATAAATCCTAATGAGGAGATAGCTCTAGAATTTTTATGGGTGATTCAACATTAATAAAGTACTTAGTTACATGTTGAACTTGAAGTTCATATTTGCTTTGCCTTTTTTTATCGGTATGGGGTCAAACTTAAAAGGTCAAGTAAACACATACCGTCTTACTCATGAAATTAGGTTTAGCCTGATCACTATTAATGACTCATCTCTAGAATGTCGTAAGAAGCGTTTTAAGAGTAGACCATGCGCACTTTACGCTGTGCATAAAGAATAATGCTAGTTTTAGACTTATATGGTTTTCTCATAGGTGCCATTGTTAGAACTGGAGCCTGAAAAAATATACAGACGAATTGAGAACCTCCTCCTTTTCTGAAGTTGGTTAAAAATATTACCAAAGAGGTTTGGGGTCTTCCAAACCTCATGTTAAATATAATGCATCAAATGAATAGAAAGTATACATATTGCGCCGACTCCAAATGATTGGAGAGGGGCAGGCAGATCTTGATAACTATTTAAGTCGTGATGAGCTTGTGATTTACTATGAAACTTAGAAACTCTTTTCCCAGAAATTATTGTCACTGAGATTAAAATGAAACAAAACACAAGGTACAAAATATAAAGGAAAGAGTAAGAAATATTTCGTGGTTTCTTTCAGCAAGATCTATTTTCCGAACTGGTATTAATTAAAGTATTATGGACTCAGACTATTCATATTTGCTGTTATTTGAATAAATAATGTGTGGATCCCCATCCGATCGAGCTGAAATTTTGCACTCTCAATTGTTTTTGTTGACATTGCAGGATTAGTTAATTGACGTCATTCTAAATCCAATATGGCGGACGTGATATGATGGTCACTTATTAATTCATAAGCTACCTCCATGTCATGGGTTTATAATGAAAGGGCTTGCCAAGCAGTAAACGTGACGTTTTAGTTGTTTCATGGCTTACAGCATGTTTTTTTTTACTGAATATTTATTTCCATCACAAAATCATAACTTACTTCGGTAAGTGTAGGTATCCTTAATCAATCAATTAATTAGGTCACTACATAACCAAATAGTCATCAGCTCTCAAAAGCCGTTCAGTATATTGGGTGTTCTAAGCTATTGTTCCGTACGGCTGTCAATACAATGAACCGCTTCCGGGTTGATCAGATATTCGCTACTGACAACCGCACAATACGACCCACGCTATCCTGTGTCTTACATGCTGAGATATCAACTAAAGCGACATTATCTGCTACTGACAAAGTGACGTTCGTGAAATAAGATATCTGTTTGGAAAAATGTTTTTTTTTAAATAGTTTACAAATCTCGATAACGTTAAGTTCTAGATCAGCTGGGCAATTGTATAATGTAATCCGAACCGTCGATGGACTCAATTTTAACCAACTTCAAAAAAGGAGGAGGTTATCAATTCGTCTGTATTTTTTTGACACCGACTCCAAAATTAGTAAGGAAGTAACACATAGATCGTGCCTACATATTGATAAGTAGTATTAGTGTAGTAAGCGAAAGAGACAGAGCACGGAGGCCGCGACGAAACATCCTCGAGTTAGTGTCATTTTCCTTACAGAATCGATCTTGTTGGCAGTGTATAAAGAAAAATTATATAATATATTATTATATTATATATTATAATCCTGTGTAAATTTAGGGTAAATACATATAGGTTTTTTTCTTGGTATAAAATACATAATTATACCCCAATAGCAAAGGCTTCATAAAGCAATACCCGCCTATGTTAATTGTTTTTTGTTGAATAGTGGTAGTGGTTCATAATTATTTTTGATTTCGATATTTAAATGCTCCATTTGCTTTAATAATGGAGTACTTACTTGATTTTAATTTATTAGATAGGCAGTTTTAGGTAACTATTAACTAGACGAACATTTCTACCGGCGCCCTATAAGATTACACACTTATAAGCTATTTTTTTATACCACTTGGACCGACAAACAAGCAGACGTTCCCCCTGATTTTAAGTGGTCACCGCCGCATATGGACATTTGCAACACTAGGGGCATCGCCAATGCGTTGTCGACCCTGAGAAGTGAAGTTGATAAGTCTCATGTGCCTGTAATTTCACCAGCCCTCTTACCTTTCTAACCGAAACACAGTAATACAAGTGCACTACTGCTTCACGGCAGAAATAAGGTGTTAGTACTTCCCCAACGAACTCTGCACTAAGAGGTCTACTACTCTAAAAATATAATTTATAAGTTAACTAGCTGTTCCCCGTGGTTTTACCCACGTTCCTGAGGGATGTCACATTTTTCCGGGATAAAAAGTAGTCTATATGCTATTGCAGAATATGCTCTATCTATTTGCTAAGTTTCATTACAATCTCTCCGATAGTTTTTGCGTGAACGAGTAACAAACACATTCGCATTTATAATATTAGTAAGATTTTTACTAAAATCCCGTGTAGACGAGTGTATTTACAACAAAGTAACAAAATATTCGATATCAAGTACATTATAAATAACGAACAATAAAATGTAATGATATCCGTCATTCCATTTATCGAGCTATTTTTATATTTTAGTATTTCCGGAAAAGTCAATACAAAAACAAACTATTTAACACAAAAAACATAAAACGCCGCGAGGTAGACCTGCAGGCTTGTTAAAGCAATCTTAATGATTTAATGAGTTCATTATGTTTTTATGTCGCCTGTATATATTATTCTTATCAGTAATCAAATGTTTTTTATATATTATTAAATGTAACGTTTGAAAATAATCATTAGCAAGCAAAACGTGTCAATATGATTGATATCCGTCGATTTGATATAAATTTGAGATTACATTCCATTCATGTTATTATAGCTTTTGTCACAAGGCTCTGTTCTTGGGTGCTTCTTACCAATGTTAATTGATGACTTACTAAATGTTATCTGTTCTGAAAGTGTTTAATATGTCATTTGAGTATAGTGTCACAACATAATTTGAAATTGGTATTGATTAACATGAGTGAAATTTAATATAGGAAGCATTATGTATACAGAGGTATAATATAAGTAGCTATGTGACAAAGGAAAGTATGAAAAAGAGCGCAGAAAGTTTGCGTGAAAGAATTATTGACAGGGAAACAAATTTAAATAAAAGATCCAGAGGAGACAGAGAAAATCAATTATTTATCATAAATGTTTATATTAATGAAAATACATGCAACATCTTTAATTTCGAAATTGTATAAAACAAAGCCAGTATCTCTGTCTGTATGTTTGTTCTTTTAAAAAATGTTACCCATAATGTTCGTGTTATCCCAATAATGGCGTGGCCAAGTTCGTTAGCTAAAAAGAAGAAATTAGTTAAAATATAACATAACACGATGCAATGAATAGAGTCACCAGTACAAAATTAAGGTTATGGAACCACAATTTACTGATTTTAAGTCGGAAATGACAATCGTTACATCACGACTTATATTTAACGAGTTGGTAGATACGCATACTGACAGAAAAATAATACAACAAAGACGTGTTCTAGAGTGGAGACGACGGCTCGGTAAACGAAGGGCGCCCTCCAGTTAGATGGTGGCTGGCAGCGGTTGGAAACAAAGAGCTGAAGATCGAGCTCAGTGGCGTGCCATAGGTGAGGCCTATGTCCAGTAGTGGATGGAGATAGGCTGATGATGATGAAACAAAAAAACCGTAGGATAATGATGGAATAAATGTGCCTACTATATAATTTCCTCGCTCATTTCCCTCGCTTTACTCCCCTCGAGTTTATCATTTAATCGACCTGGATATAATGATAGTTATGAACCTAATATCCTTACGTTTATACAGTTAGCGGTTCAATTAAAATTTTAGATTGGATTTAATTAGAGCCTAAAATAGACATTGGCTATAAATTTCCCTGAAATTATGTTCGCCTATTGAATTATGGGTCCACGTAGACCAATATTTGCGGACATTGCACCAGTTATATGCCTTTATCGACCAATGGGAATACGTATAGATCTAATTGTGATTTTTGGCTAACATTAACATAACATTGATCTCATATGTATTAGAGTCAGACTCATAAGTGCTTGAACAGGCCTATTTGAATTTTTATTTTCTTTATCAAAATATGTCAAAGATATTATGAAAATATAGGAATCTTAGGCCACAAGAAGGCCTACAGCTACCACTAGTTTAGCAGTTAACTTTCAACTGTGAAGCGGTTAATGAATGTTTACGATCTGCTTCGGTCATTGCTTCTATTCTAAGCTAGGATAAACATTTATCTACTTAAACATAATGTCTGTTTGTTCTGTGTCTAGATGCGGATTTATGTTAAAAAGCATTATGCGTATATCTACCATCACTAGAGCTATACCAACTGAACCTTGAACATATTCTCCGTCTTTTCCATCGCTATCTAAATGCAAAGTTGGTGACAAATGTAAGACGCCTCAACATTCCTTTATCGTACACCAATAATAATAAAAATAACTAGCTGCGCCCTGCGGCTTTGCCCGCTTTCAATTCTAGTTATAAACCTTCCTCTTGAATTACCCTATCTATTGCTGAAAACTGCATTAAAATCCGTTGCATAGTTTACGATTCTATAAAAGACATAGAGACAAACATTCATTTTTATAGATATAGATTATATCGTGCCCAGCAGTGGCACGTCGAAAGCCGTCCTAAATAATTGGGCTATCTAACAGTACAAGAATTTTTCTAATCAGACCAGTAGTCCCTTAGGTTAGCGCGTTCAACCAAACAAACAAATTCTTCAGCTTTATAATATTAGTATCGATAAGCACAACCAATCAAAAAAATTGTATAAAAAAAAATACAAGAGGAAAAAACCACAACATAAAACTGTGTAGGCATATTTTCGTGACATTTATCTGACACAGTACAAAATCGTGGCTAGTAACAACAAAATTGTTAACAAAATGTGTAATAGTTAAAGTAACACTAAAGCGATGTGACAAGGCTGTGTTCGGGCACTGGTGCGCACGGTATTTGATCAAACATCCGTGTGTGTGTAGTTGCTACGTACAGCTCTCGCTCACGCCATTTTTCTATGCTTACACACTTGCATGTCAAACGCTGAGTTTGTTTACTATATAGAAAAATATGTAAATAAGTAATAATTCGATAGATTACTATTCGAATTTTTCAGACATAAGCTTGGGGATTCTGATTTATTGTATCTTTATATATATAATTCTTCTGTACGTGTGTTGACAGTGAACTCCTCCTGGCTGGACCGATTTGAATGATTTTTTTTGTATGCGTTTGGGTGGCGCCCTGGATGGTTTAGATTCACAATTGAACCCGGCAGGTGGCGCTGCAAGCAAATTCCTGCATTTTTGTATGAACTTATTTCGACAGAACGACGTCTGTCCGTGCAGCTAGTACATAAAATTGAAATAGTAGTCGATCAATTTATTAGCTTTTTTGACACAACTTTGCATTTTTATAAGTGTTTGTTTTTATTTTTATCTCAATGTTAAGATGTTTAAATAAAAACAATTATCCGACGAATTGCTAGATGCATCACATATTCTCTTTCCAGTCTGAGATTCAGAAGTGAGGCCGGGTTTAGCTAGTATATGTAAGAAATAACTGAGTATATAACTGTATGAATTAATACTATTAATTAATTATGTAGTTTTCAATATGTTTGAATAGTAGAGCTCTTAGTGCAGAGTTCGTCCGGGGAAGTACTAGCACCTTTCCCATTTCTCCCGTGAAGCAGTAGTGCACTTGTATTACTGTGTTAATGTTAGAAAGGTAAGGATATGAAATTACAGGCAAATGAGACTTAACAACTTCATGTCTCAGGGTCGACAACACATTGGCGATGCCCCTAGTGTTGCGAATGTCCATAGGCGGCGGCGACCACTTACCATCAGGTGGACCGTCTGCTTGTTTGTCGGCTCAAGTGGTATTAAAAAAAAAATATTAATAACAAATTAAATACTTACCTTAGTTAGTAATTTATATATTTATAAACTTTTAAAAGTTTAGTCGTAAAATAATCATAAGAAATTGCCTGACATTTAATTACTCAAAAATATTTTAATCAAAAATCTTATGACGCGGAAAATAAATCACTTGTTCAAAAACGTACATGTTACGGTTGGCCTTATTTCCGATAAGTTAATTATTACACTTTGTTCTTCTTAAATATTAGACAAAAACACTCAATCATGATCGATAATATCAAAATGTCTGCGGTTAAGGTTTTGACACTGGCTGCCTACTGATGATTATCTATGGATCGACCAGATTATAATCTGTTGAATGTCAATGTCTAATTAGAGTCATCAGAAATTAATTGATTAATAAACATGTACTGAGAAAAGGTTGTACACTTCTTCCTATTATTATGCATATAGGTACCTACATTAATCAATTCATTCATTCATTTTGATTTCCTTAATCGACGTTGCATTTATTTATAGCTTTTAAAATCGTGACTGCTCTTGATATTTTTGCTCTAATACTTTTTATAAAGCTTTGACCCGGGAGTTTTAACCAATCCCATTAATGGTGCATATACATTTGTATTCTACAGGATATTTTATATAAAAATGTAACTTTTTTTTTAATGAAATTGAAAATATTCTAACCATTCTAACCACGGCTTGATGTATGTCGGCCGAAACGTCGGGTTAAAAAAAGGTATTTATACCTCAAATTATTACACGATTTAGACCCGTTGTCTATAATAATTAGAAGATATAAGCTGTTTCCGTGATCAGAATCTGCTATCATATTTTTTTTAATTATTAATACAGATAAAGTAAATATAATATGTAAATATCTATATAAGTATGTATTTAAAAATGTATTATAGTTTATGTAGTATATCAGTTATCCGGTTTCCATAGTACAAGCTCTGCTTAGTTTGGGATCAGAAGGCCGTGTGTAAGAAATGTCCCAGGATATTTATATATTTATTATATAACTTCATAGATTCTCAGATAGGAAGTACTTTTATGTTTGTGTATACACGGAAACTTAATTATCAGCTCGCAATTCCAGCACAACTTCGCTACAATCCAGTGATGTAGTCGCGTACAACTAAGTGCTTACAAAGTAAACTTTTACACATAACCGAAACAATGCTTACGAACAAGACCAGGCATGCCGAAGTTTGCGCATAAGGACAGCTCTGACGTGAGAATCAAGTTGCTCTCAGGATTCGAAGTTCGAATACAATGTCTCAGGATGCAATGCGTGTTTACCACACATCCATATTCTAGAAAATATTTTAATGGAGTTAATTATTTGAGGTCGTTGTTTTGTTTTGTTTTAGGATATGTAGAAAATTGCATTTCTTGTGTCGCTACTCCTTACTTCATCCTTTACCAACCTACTAATATTATTAATGCGATAGCTATGACTATAGCGATATGTATGGATGTTTGTCTTTCACGTAAAAACTACCGATTGAATTTGAATAATATTTACTTGTAATATAGATAGAGCATGCCCTGGATAATATACAGCTGGTTATTTATGTATCGCCAAATATTATTTGATCGGATCAACTATCAGGAATATCTACTCCTTTGTTAAAATTATAATCGTGTATGAAAGAGGTCGCTAAGATACGGAATAAATATACTAACAGACCTTGTAAAAATTTAACCAAGATAATTATAGTCAGAATATGTGAACAGTTACTGTAAGCAACAATACCTAGTGGTGAATCCCAAGCAAAGTGAGCATAGATCCACGAAATAAGTAATTATATCACGTTCGCCGAGAATGGGATTCACGACAATGGTGTAGGTTGTGCAACATCAAGTGCAGGGTTTTCGTGAGCGCCGCTGTGAATAACTATATAGCTTTGAACTAGCTGTGATAAAGAATAATGCAGTTGCATATTTACTTACATCGTAATAAAGTTAAAATTCCAAAGTGACTATAATTTTTGACTTTTCAAAAATAAAATAAATACTATATTTTAATTTTATTTTTATTAATATTAAATATTTATTATAATTTTCCATTTCTATTGATAAACTAGTGTTCTTACCTTTCTAATACTATTTATCCGACAGCAATGAAACTTTAGTATTAAGTAATACAGAGAAGTTATCTATCACAAAAAATTACACAAAACAAAACATTGCTTAAAAGGAGTCTCTTTAACTCGTGTGTTTAGTATAAATTCTTGAAATTAGTTTATTATAAATTAAGAAAAATATATATGTCATTTATTATAAGTATTTCATTCTTAGCAACTGAGATTAACACTAAAATGATGCTAGTGTACAACCCGCAAAAGTTTAGGATACCACTTTATCTTAATTTCATGAAACCTCAGAAAAAAAAGATTAGGATCATCATCTTACAACGAAACGTGACAATGCACGTTATATAATATTTAAACAGTTTCGTGGCACCGAGTCCATAATTCACTACAAATAATTATGAAGCAAATTGCATACGTGCTTTTAAAAGCTTTGTGATAAAACTCGCATAGCATGTTTTTGTGGTTAGTTGCACGTAATATTAGTATCGCGCGTACAAAAAGTAAGTTCTACAACGGGTATGCTTGCCTGGTACATTATTTATTTTATACAAGAGTAACGTGATCAGAAACCAATGGTTGCAACCCTTTACAATCGTAGATCTACAATAACTTCAATTTAATCCTTTTTTTTTTTATACCACATGGGCCGACATACAAGCGGCCGGTCCACCTGATGGTAAGTGATCACCGCCGCTAATGGACATTTGCAACACTAAGGGCATCGCCAATGCGTTGTCGACCCTGAGACGTGAAGTTGTTAAGTCTCATGTGCCTGTAATATTATGCGAAAGTTTGTATTTATGGACGTTTGTTAGTTATTCACGTAAAAACTACCAAACGGATTTAGATGCAACTAGGCAAATATATAGAGCATATTCTGAAATAACATACAGGCTACTTTTTATTCCGGGAAAATGTGGCATCCCTCGGGAATGCGGGTAAAACCGCGGGGGACAGCTAGTAATTTATGAATATAAACATAAAAATATACAAATCAAAGCATGTATTATGGAATATAAGATAACTAAAAATTATTTATCTCTCTAATATTACTTACATAGATTGACTGGCCAGTTGCCTTAGTAGTAAGAGACCCTAACTGCCATGTTACAGAGTATGGGTTCGATAGATACCCAGGACAAACAGTGTGTGCATGAATATGCTTATTTGTTCTGTTTCTAAAATTGTTTATTTAAAAAGTAGTATACTCGTGTGTAGTTTAACAGTTTTATAGTAGCCAATAGCCTAGTTTTATACAACGTGTTACAAAATACCCCGTAAAAATATAATTAATTATCAAAGCCAACAACCCTAGTAAGCTGTCATGTCAGGAAACCAGATTATATAACAGAAAGGCCTACATACCTATTTTACCTAATAATTGTCTACTTTAATAGTTTTTCTATTTTTCATTCATAAAAATCAGTTTTTTTTTATTTTTGTGGGGTATGTTATACAGCGTTACTACGGTTCTTAAATATTGTGAATGGACTCGTTATAAGGCCCCATTTAACCTCCTTTCGGCATTACGGGTAGTTTTGTAACACCTGTATATAAGCAGTAAATTCTGTTTAATTTGGTATCACAATACCTTATGTGAAGATTGTCACAGGATATTAAGACATTTATAGATAGTTACTACGGTTCTTAAATATTGTGAATGGACTCGTTATAAGGCCCCATTTAACCTCCTTTCGGCATTACGGGTATTTTTGTAACACCTGTATATAAGCAGTAAATTCTGTTTAATTTGGTATCACAATACCTTATGTGAAGATTGTCACAGGATATTAAGACATTTATAGATAGTTACTACGGTTCTTAAATATTGTGAATGGACTCGTTATAAGGCCCCATTTAACCTCCTTTCGGCATTACGGGTAGTTTTGTAACACCTGTATATAAGCAGTAAATTCTGTTTAATTTGGTATCACAATACCTTATGTGAAGATTGTCACAGGATATTAAGACATTTATAGATATACACATAACTATGTTTGTATTCAATTCAATTGTTTCCAATACCAAGAATCAATTATTAACACCATAAATACAATTCAAGTTTACGGTTCCTGCTTCCTATCAATTTTGCAATAACACTATTAATTTATATGTCGGTCATAGAAACTGAAATCAATCAAATCATTTACATAGGCAATTATACAAACGTAACAAATTATAATGTTGCCACACACAATGGAAATGGTTTAAAGTTTTTAATTGTACCATAAGTGCGCGCTTTTAGATTTATTACTTTCGTAAGTAGTAGTTAATGGTCAATTACTTACGGAAATGGAATAACATGTTATTGACCACAATAATTGGAATATGACGGGTCCGATTGCAGTATCCTCGACTGCTGATTGAAATCGGTAATGAAGTGGGCAAAACTGGAATGATAAAGTTATTTGCTCAACCCTGTTTATTTTGTGATTGCTCGATGTTCATGGTACATTAGTTTAATTTTCTAACTAGCTTTGAAATTGTACTGGATGGCCTTTCGTTTCAAAGGATTGAGCAACTTTGGTTACCGGAACATTGAGTCAACTGCGCCTTTAAAGCTGTCAGTTTATTTAATTTTGTATTTAAATCTGCAATAATATTATAAAGAGGTAGAGTTTGGATGTAGGAGGTAATCCAAAACTACTCAGTCGGTTTCAAAAATTCTTTCAATAATAGGAAACTATACTATTTATATAGGAGTGATATAGGCTATGTATTTTTTTTATATATTTAGGCTATGTTATATCCAGGTATATAAACCCGGTAGTCTGTACTAATATATTTCATACTACCTGTCCTACGCGTTCCCAAGGGAGGTTACATTTTCCCGAGATAAAATGTATTGTATGTGTTAATCCAGTTTATAAACTATTTGTGTGTCAAGTTTCATCCAAATCCAAAAATCCATACTCACAAACAAATAATTAGGTTAGAATAGGATTAAATTAAAAAAACAATTAATCTACAGATACTATATACAGTAAGATAATAAATCATAAACCAAAAATATTCAGTAAAACACATTGCTAATGAAAAAGATTTAAAAGCTTAATTCCGCAGATTTATGCACCAAGTTTTTATTATAACCCAAATGTACGTTCTCCACACATTCACTTGCGCCGTTTCACTGCAGAAGCACAGTTGTTTGATAAATGGCAGGTCGAATGGGAATTGAACTAATTGAAGGAGGCCACGGCCTAAAGGGGTATTTATTTCCTTGAGCATGACCGAATATTGGGTGGGTGTCCATTAATCACGATTATAATATAACAATATGACGTTATACCATTCAAAGTGTTTGCGGAAATGTACAATGATCTAATCTAAATCGTTTGGATATGGTATTGAAATTATTTTAAACCATATTAATACCTTATTTTGTATATATGATCTGAGATAATACTTTGATGGAATATATACTCTGTTCTTTCCTACTTCTGTATAAGTATATGGGCTTTAGACCGTCACGTGTAGTGATGGATAAATCTCATGCCTTTTAAAATTTTGGGTTCAGTATTCTTCTTTTTATCTTCTTTATCGAAAATCTAGTAGGGAATCCATTAAACACGATGGCCAATGGTTTGTATCTACACGCCTATGTTATGCTTTCGCAAAATTACATTGAAAATAAAAGTAAACCACAACATACTCAACAATAATACACGAAAGCTATTAAACTAACAATGTTAATTTCACATAACAAAGTTGTGGGTGTGTGCACGTCGTTTTTGTCAAAGGCCCGGATAACGAAACAAACCTCCGGCAAAGCTTGTGAACATACGAGTGTGGTTGGATACAGAACGGATACGTATGGCTCCAATTACATACAGTAAGCGTTGAGAATTTAACAGAGACCTTATACTCAACAATTCCGTCAAAAAGCTCTACAGTCAATGGTTTCACTTTGTCGAAATTCCTAGTACTCGTAAGTTGATAGATCTGGAATATAATTATTTAGTCTGTACTTAGATTGGGTGTTAGTTACACTAAACTTTAAGGGTTCGTCAGTACTTAGAATATGGTTTAGCGATGGAGATAACCGTTATTGATACGTCAAGTTATAGTTGTAGTTTAGAAACACTTTAACAGCCCTTTAGTAGTTTAATAATGAAATGATTCTTATAACAATAACGTCCAGATATGTGGATAGTAAGTAAGTAGCTGCATTATTTTCTATAGTTTATGTGAATTGGAAAAGAAATACATTCCTGTATTTTTTTATAATATTTAATAGCATATCCCCAAAAATGTCGGCAAAGGTTACATTCTACCGAAGATATTTTAAGTCGCAACGAGACACGTGGTGAGTATTTGCACCTTTACCATGGCTTTAGCCATTAATAATTTTGAAAACGAAACATTAATATTAAAGGGCCAGTTGGCTTGGTAGTTAGAGACCCAGACCGCCAAACCGAAGGTCGCCGATTCCCACCCAGGACAAATCCTGGGTGGGAATCGAACCCGCGACCTTCATTGACATTTGTGTGCATGGACATGTCTGTTTGTTCTGTGTCTGGGTGTAAATATCTATACAAGTATGTATTTAAAAAAGTAGTATACGAGTATATAGTATATCAGTTACCTGGTAGCCATACTACAAGCAGTACACTCTGCTTAACTTGAGATCAGGTAACCATGTGTGAAGAATGTATTGAGATATTTATTTATTTATATTAACTCCAACATTGACCCGGGAACCAAAGTCAAGGCCTCCAGAAACCTAAGCACTAACATCTAGCAAGCGTAGCGTTATCGCATCGAGAGCTCCCAAAAACTGGTTTGTTGTAGCGATATAAAATTTCCCATAGCATTAGGTTTTGGCGCCCTCGATACGTCGACGATACGCTTACTATAGATGTTCGTGCCGACCTGTATACCAGTCGACCACCGAGGCAATTGTCTTATATACATAATATTTATGAAGATTTACGATAGCAGAAGAATTCAATGTGAATTTCATAGGTCGTTTCTCACGTTAAGATTAATATCTGATTCGCGTCGCAATAAACATTTGCTTGTCACAATCGGCAAAGATTGGTCGCCGATAGGCCGGATTAGTTTAGGCACACGGGTATACTTAGCTTTGAGCGCTTGGGTTATAAATTTCCAACAAACCTTCTGTTGTGTTGATAACTTGTTAATCAATTTAATGCTGTTCAAATTTGGTACATCTACATACGAGTACAACTTAAAAAGAGTGTGTGTACCAATTTGTTTCTGTAGGTTTACTGTACTGTTCATAAAATTCAATTAATGTTTTATATAATATAATTAAGATAAGAGACACTAAAAAGATTGAAAAAGAAAAACTATATTTTATTATTCAGATAGTACAGATTGTGTTAAGATAATACAATTTTTCATCATAAAGAACTTTCACTTCAAAAAGTTTGCGTTCGCGTTATTCTTAATAATGGTTATGATAAAATATATGAAAAAAGGTTTTTAATAATGTTAAATGCGAACCATTTGAACAACCAAATAAATTGAAATCTTTTAAACATAGAACAAAGCTTAAACAACATTCCTTGATTTTTGAAACTCGTTGCTGTCCGTATGTGATAAAGTTGTGTATGTTATTTAACTACAGCTTATTTTATGATCGTACTAATTGATTGATAATTCTCATTGGTTTGTAGGATTTTTTCAATCGTATTTTATCATATTGACTTGAGCAATTATTTTTTCGAGTCACTGTCAACACTCCATGTGAACAAATCTTTAAGGCATAAATCGACGCCTGTTCAACATAATTGATTATCGTAGTCCGTTGACTGGATTAGTTGGTATTGGTTTGCACCTAATCTATGCGTCCATCACGACACTGTATAGGTAATTGCTTGAACGGGCGTCAGAATAGATAATGATTGGAATACATATCTACGTAATGGGTGCACCGTAATAAATAAGCCAGTAGCAGTGATGGGATATAAAAAGCTTAAAGTGCAACAAAAGGGTTTCAACAGTTGCGTTCGATAAATTTGGTCAGGTGGGAGACGGGCTCGCACATAAAAGATTCTGTACCAACTATAATGTCATGTTAAATAATACACAACATAAAACAAAATATTTAAAACCCTACATACAAAACTACTTAAAATTAACTAATGAATAAAGCAATAATCTATAAATAAAAAATATAATTAAAATTATTAGAGCCGTCTTTGGGTTATATACATTTTTAAGTTTATTTCATTTGTATTTGTTGTTATAGCGGCCATAGTATTATACACTCTATGTATACCTAGTACGGTTCAAAATATGCAGTTCTGTGACGGAAGGACCTGAGAAAAGCTCCCGTTGGTACTCTTACTTTAAGTACAGAACCCTAAAAGTTTATTTTTGTTTGTTTAGTTTTTTCGAACAGAGTTAAGTCATCCAATGACTTGGGAAGATTAAAAAACCTAAAGTTATATATCATTTTGTAAATGTAATTTTATTTCTAGCGTTCTCGACGATATCTTGAAACATAACGAAGACCCCGCTATTAGTGAAATGTCAAGTGCTCTAGAATAAATGGAATAGTAATAACAGTTACTCTCAACAATAAGATATGAAGAGCTTTTTAACTGGAGATTGTTATTGTTATTAATTTTAAGAAGTACCCTTAAGTTTGGCTGATTGACTCAAGAGACATGGTTGATAATAGAATCGATTTAAAATGGCCTGTTGATTTATTATGAAATTTTTATTTTTATTATGAATCACGAAGGTTTTTTCGCCAAAATATTAATACTAATTTATTTAAGTATAGTTTGCATTACTATTATTTTAATGAACAAAACATCCTTGAGAATGATTGATGTTTGGTTAACTGACTTTAAGACACCCTTAATTTAATTTAGAACACAACACAAAGGCAACGAAATAATCTATAACTATATAATTCTTCTGTACGTTTGTACTGAACTGAACTCCTATACGGCTGGACCAATTGTAATTTATTTTTGTGGGTCATTGAATGGTTAAGATTTATGACCCGTGAAGGGGACGGCGATCCACGTCTAGAATTTTCCGACTTAATTTCTTGAATATATTTATGTTTAGTATCTACTAGGGTCCGATAGGTGGCGCTGTAGCTAAGTTACTTTTAGCTCACACCACCTGCTGGACTAAACAACGTTTGCCGATTCAACTCCTATATTACATTATAGATGTATATTAAAGATATTATATTCTATTCACAGTCACAATGCAAAAAAAATCTATAATACATACGCCATCCCTATTCATACACCGACTAAATGCGATACCCAAATATCATATCACCATGTTGACTCCCTTGCATGAATAAAGTCCACAAAGCTGCGTGATGGCATTATCGTATTTCCCATCATCTATAAACCCTTTTACCTAAATAGCATATTGAGTATTCAAGTTTGGAGTCCCTACATAATATCGGGAGATCGTTTTCGCCTATGTGCCGCTTAAATGGGAGGATAGATCAGGTATTATGATTTAGTAAGCGAATGTAATCGGGTAGCAGATGTTCTTTGAAAGTTGGAACATCATAATAGATCTCAGGTATCGTGCCTGTATACCGCCATCAAAGGGTAACCTGAGATAACGAGCGCTCCATTCATTTAGTAGTACCTTGCTAACTCTATGTCAGTTTCTGATAGTTGGGTCGACTTACACCTGTAAAATTGGATCCTTTTCAATATGCTATGTTAGTTAGGTTGTACCTAATTTATCATGTGTATCTTTGATGAGGAGGTACATGAAAACTTGTGAATACATTAATATTCAGATAGGGGTTCGTGTCATAGTCTGTAGGTACAGTCAGTAGCATAAGTAGCTGAATAGACCGTTTTTTTGTAAAACACTAAGTGACAAACAGGCTTGAACCTGATAGTAAGTTAACGGTCACCGCAGTCTATTAACGCATGCAAAACTAGAGGTATTCCCACTTCATATTATTATCCTTCTAAAAGAACCCCATGTTGTACTCATCTAAATAAAACCTTCACACTACATTTATTCATAAAATTCTAAATCCAAAATTCTAATTTAAACAGGAGTGTTGTAAATGAATGTCTACAATTACATTACTACTACATTACAAAATTATGGATTAGTTTTAGTGCATTAGGTATTGTTAATTTGTATTTGATTAGCTACTTAGTTGCTGACCGTGACCTATTTAATCAAATAACGATATAAAAATTGGACATGTATATTAATATTATATTTAAACTGTTTAAGCATAATATGTGCATTTATAGTTACATATAAAGTCAATAGCTTTGCGAACATTGGTCCCATCTAAACCTCCATTGTACCGTCAAGTCTCAATCTCTGCAGCAAATGAATACTATCATCTTAAGTCATCTATATAACAACAGCCTTCGAGAAATATATTAATCAGAATCTCAGTCAGTACATATAGATATATCAAGAAATTGAGCCGCCATTGTGTGCACTATTGGCAGTGTATTGTTCCAAGATATCTGATGGAACGAAATCGTTTTCCAATTCCTGAACTGCACAATTATCTGGGGATTCTAAACAAGAACCGAATAAACAAATGCATTTGCTTACCCGACAGTATAATGAAACGGTATCAACGGTAAGAACGAAGAGAACGGTTGCTGTGTTATACTAAAATGCAACTATTTACAGTTTCAGTCAAAGATTAAGTAAAAATAAATGCTAAGACCTACCTATAGGTAGTATTTTTTATTTTATTTATGACGAGATTGACCTAAATCTCATCTGATGGTAAGTAAAGATGCAGAATATGTGGAGCTCGCTTTCCAGTAAGTAGGTACTCATTCACTATATTCTTAAAGAGACCCAAGTTGTATGTTTAAACAATTACACACTTTGTCAGTCGTTACTACAAAAAAAAACATTTTATAAGTGCTTCCTCACCTTAGGCGCTTTTAGTCTAGGTTAGTTAGTACAACACAGCTTCATTTATATATTTTATGTGACTAAATGATAATGATTTAAACATGATATTAAACACAGGAATTCTGAAGCTTTGATGTGATTTATTATGTCTGGTATCCATCGCTGATAAAATATGGCGGGTTGAATCGAAATGTATCACTGCAGCTGCAAAAATTGACGAGCGATGCGCGAGGTTGATCCGGCTCGGCGTGTCTCGACTCTGCTAATGACGTAGTTTCCTAGTAATTTTCATTACCATGAAATATTCTGGGCAAATCATTATGTTTCGATCCGACATTGCCTAGTGAATGTCAGATATCAGCACAAATGAAGAATATATCAAAGAGGACTTGCCACCGGTTCGGAAGTCAGTCTTCAACTGAGAAAAACCGGCAAGACACTTAGCAATTTATCAATTCGTGGCATCAATTTTTTTTTTTATTATCTTATTTTACTTTTAACCACTTCTTTTTCAAATGCTTAACATTTACAAAATACGTATCACTACATAGTATAAAACAAAGTCGCTTCTCTGTCCCTATATCACTATGTATGCTTAAATCTTTAAGACTACGCAACGGATTTTGATGCGGTTTTTTAATAGATAGAGTGATTAAAGAGGAAGGTTTTTATGTATAATACATGTGACATTCAACGGGAACGCGGGTAAAACCGCGGGGGACAGCTAGTAATATATAAATAAAAGCATAAAATAAATAACAAGACAGATATTTTTCATTAGATACCTAAGTTAATAAACATTTTCCGACATCTCTATTTTTAATGTACATTGCAATAAGCTCTTTATTTTAAAACTTTCTTGACACGGTTTAAAATTTAAGATTGACAGTTAACAGTATAGGTAGAAATCAATGCAGATGTTTTAAAGCAGATTGTCGCTTCTCATACATTCTTGCCTTAATCTTTGCATATAGTGCTGACCATTTACAGACCACGTTCTCAAGAGGGTCGTGAATACGTTATGTGATAAAACGATGCATAGTTAAAGGAAATTGGAGTAGTAGAACACTTATAAGCTCTGATTATTCTCATAGTTTGGTAATTTCGTGCTATTAAATAGCAAAAAGCGCATATAAGGTTATTTTCAAAACTAAATGCTTTTTATTTTAACACTAGCTACCGTTCTGTGGGTTTACACGCATTCCCGATGGATCTAATCCCGGAATTATAACGTAGCCTATGTTACTTCTGGATAAATTAACTTCTAATAGTGAAATAATTATTAAAATCGGTTTTTAGATTTTTTGTGTATTTATTATTAACAAAAATGGTAACATAAAATCTTATATAATATCATATAATATGTAAGTAAAATGGGGTTCCTTTGACGCACCATCACAGCAAAACTATTGAACATATCGGGATGATATCTATAAACGCGGGTGAAACCGCGGGGGACAGCTAGTAACATACATACATACACGGTGCGAGGACTTCGTAAGAAATGTAGGTTGTCTATACATGTTGCTCTGCGGGGCTGTTCTAGTGTTGACTTGTTATTATTTTATTATTGTTTCATGTTGCGCCACCTATCCACTGAAAGTGCGATGCATGCTGTGATACAACGGCACTACACATGTATGTTTGTAACTTTTTTGTCTGTTTTCGTGTTAGCGTATTGTTTGAAATAACACCGGTTAATTACTTGTTATTTATGTTGATTAACAAGCAATTAATTATCAACACAATTACATGACTTTATTTTCAACAAAATATTTTACTTGTGTCTTCTGTGACTACTTATTTTTAGTTTTCAGGGAAACATATTAGCTTTACCTTCATGTTATTACATTATTTTTTATTTGTGCTACTCTGTAGGCTTTCTAAATAAATTCCGGAAATAGCGAATCACAAATAAATATAGGTTCCTTTATTTATATAAATATAAATAAAATAAATATCCTGGGACATTTATATAACTTGGAGATAAACATATAATACCTTTATCTGGATAAACCCCGGTGAAAAACTAGTGTCTAAAATTGGTTTTAATAAGATTTTAATGGCACAAGATCAGCAGTAAAACTGGAAAGGTCTTTCTAAGCTATAAATCTAGATTTATTTGCCAGACTAGTATTAAGAGGTATCCTCACTTACTGATACCCGCCTTTGGTATTAGGTTTGTGTTCGTGAAATTACTGACTAACTAGATTTGCAATCAAAAGAGAACTTTATAGGAATTGGTACCTTAAAAATGAATAATTTGGAAAGGTTCTTAATGATGCCCAAGAGACAAATTTGGATTATTTTCTAGGTTTCAGTATGCCAAAAAAGCCTGGTACAGGTACTAATAAAACAGCTTTTTTTCTTTAATGTTATCTAGTATTTAATTATTTTTGATTTGATTGAATGGCCAGTTATTAACCTGTTGCGGTGGTGGTGGAGGAGCCACAATACAAATTACGAATATTTGTGGAAAATAATAGTTACACAAAGAAAATTACTTAAAATTAAACAAGTAAAACAAGGTAACATTCAGATCTGCGAAAATCTATCTGAAAAATGATAAATATAGCAGCCTATTTTATTAAAACCTCCGCAACCATAATTGTTTATTTTTCCTAAAAAGTATTTTTAATTTAATCCGAAATCGTTAAAAAAAATATTTACCCAGGTAAACAGATACATCCATTATAAAACAAAGCTAACATTTCAATATTTCCAAAAACTCAATTTCTATGAAACTTGTGTAATGGAATTTGAATTGTTTAAAATTAACTGAACATAAACAAAACAATTAAGGGATTGAGCAGGAAACAAGGGGTACTACAGGGAACGGGGCCTTTCAGTAAAGATGAATTTAATCAAAACTAAATAGAATAACAACACCCTACGGTCGTTCAATTTTCGTATAATAAGAAAATTCAAGCTAACAAATGGTTCAAATCAGAAACGTTGAACAATTTGACAGGACGATTGGAAGGAACGAACAAAAGATGTTATGAAACAAATGGTAAAACATTTGTATTGTAAAATAAGGTAGCATCTGAATGGATGTTACATAATTATTTAATTAGCTAGGTTTTATTTAAATATTTTTAGGAATTAATTCCCCTACATTGATATCGTATAGGTATGGGTTATATAAAATAAATCATTTAGCCAAAAACAACAACTAAAGCCATAAATCCGAATTATTAAAATCCGGAAGCGCGTCTCTTACGAATAAAACTCGACGCGGTGCTATCAAACCGTGAAGAAATCAACAAAACACCCGTGAAAATATTAAGGTAAATAATATAGCAATAGTAGACAAATTTTTAAATTGAGCTTGAAATGAGAAATCTCGCGAGAAATTCGCCCTGCCTCGCCCTCCCGACAGTTAGGAGGTAAAGAGGTTACTACTAAGCAAATTGCATTCACCGTGGCGGAATCACCGTGCCAAGTTTTCACAAATATCTCGGCGAAAATTTCTCACACGTCAAACAGTCTGTGATAAAAAGAAAATGGACGGCAGCCTCCTCGAGCCAACCACATGCTTGTGAATAGCGAATTAAGTATTAAGCTTGAAAATATGTACGTATCTCAAGGCTTACTCGTGTGACCTCGTTGGTTGTGACTTTGAAGAAGTGAATTCGGGAAACTATTCAGTGAATGTATTTTTTTGCCTTTACCTTTGAAATTTTCTTCGCTAATGGAAATAAATGAAGTCATCAAATGTTTTCCTGGCTAATGTTTATTGGGTATAAGAGACCAAAGTCAATACATTTTAAATATTTATTACAAATATTGCTCTGCATAAAATTAAAAAAAAATTACAGCTGGGCTTAATTTACAAAACTATATGAGATATTTTAACAATTTCTACATTATTTTCCTTACGCTTTTATGTAGAAAAAGATGTCGTTCACGTTAAACATTTCATTAAAACACGTCTGACCTTTTTGAAAGTTTAATTTATTTCGTTTATGTGAAAAAAAAATGTGGAAGTAATAATTCCTATGCAAGTAGAAAATACCGAGGCACCGGTGCATCCCGTTTTTAGTTTTAATCAAACTTGCAATAACGCTGCGTTTATTTCTGTCTTACTGGCGACTGGCGAGTCTCATAAGAGCCTCCTTTGAAACATTGCTGAACAAAGCGCCCTTTTATTTTGTTGAAATTAGATATAAGACCGAGCGGAGCAATTATTTACGAAAAAACTATTTTGTGAAGAGTTTTAACAAGTTTTGCGTTTTGCACTTTAATGGCTTCTATTGCTTCGAAGTTATATGGCTTAGTACAAGTTTTAAGATTATTGGATATTCTCAAACTTTATACGATATCAAGGTTGGGGCAAAGATACTCTTGAATGAAAAATAAAAATTTCCATATCGATATTCACACTAATAGACAACCATTTATAGTAGTCAGAATGTGAGAATTTAGAATTCTAACCCTCTTTAAAAACCAATGCGGTAGAAATTTTCGATTTATCATAAAGGAGATCTACGTCACATGAACTAGGTTACTACCCACTGTATGAATAATAGTGCACTTTATGTGACAGAGGGGATTTCAAGAGAAATTCGTGTGAATAGTACTGTGGCCCCTCCATACCTAAGCTGGCTTTGTCCACCGCAAGGCGTTCATCCCGACGGAAGGGAAGGGCCGCTGGGTCGGGATGCTTACTGTCTTTGACAAGGGTGTTAGCGTCACAAATTAATATTTGTACCAACATAATTTAATTTTAACATTTGGTTGATATATTTTCACGACCTGAGACCATTAGGGTAACTTGCGAGTGATACTCACGGCGTTGCCAGCGTCAATAGGCTGCGGTGACAGTTTACCATGAGACAGGCCGTTAGCTTGCTGTAGCAAAAAAAACCTGAGTTAAACTCAACAGAGTGCAATGTGATCAATTTTATTTCCCTTGCATATTTAAAAACGTACCATCTAAATTGATGCTGAGTTAATGCACATATTTATATTACAATATACATAATAAATAGTATCAGCCAATCCATAACAAAATTGAAACATCTTTGTACAGGTGTATAAGGCTACACAATCTATACCTCCCGATCCGATATCGAGGGCCACGTGAAAATACAAGCTTCACCATATCGATTTCACTCTCAATTCCACACATATTCGGTCCGTTGCACCTTTTAGAGTGCAATAAAAATAATCTTCTTTGTTCAGTGGTCCATACGGGTACACAAACGGGCGAATGATAACAAAAGGCCCGCCCCTGCACAACAGACCTTGTTATTCCAATCTGAAACTGATACATTCATTGAGCACCATACATTTTAATCGAGGCAACTCGTTGAAAACACACTGATAGCTCATGGCAAAGTATATAGACTCGTGGTCCATGATGAACTATGATATCCGACGCCTATTAATACTTATAAGCAACCTTTACACCTCGTTCCGGCTATATTGCTAGATTGACTCGTTCAGTGTAGAATATACCATGGTCGTGTATAAGTTAAACACTATATTGGTGTGAAAATGAAAATGAAAATGAAAATGATATTTAAGTTAAATGAAATCAAAAAACGAAATAGGATAATCGTAAATAAAGGTTTGTGTGGCCAACTGCACAACTGCAAAAAGGGTTCGTCGCCTCGCCAATGTAAATGACAATTTAATAATAGCAACCGCTTTTTGTACCGCAAATTACGAATGCTTTTATGGGATTTGAACTACTTTTTTAATTTCTTCCCCCATTTAATTGCAATACAATTTCGCTTAGCAGTTTGATGCCGTCATTGTATAATATTGCAGGCGATGAGACCTATAATTATAATAATCGCAAGATTGCAAACGCTAATATCAGAACGCTATACCTAACATTACTATCATCTAAGCCAGAATTGTTGATCACAGTATTTTTAGATAAAAATGATTACCATTGATGTTTTAAATATCTAAAAAACAAAAGGATTAATATAATTTATTCAAAGGCTATGTTAGACTGGATTTTATATCACAAAATACAGAAGACAAACAGGAAATTCGGGTTTGGACGGTTCACAGAATTTATTTTCTAAAGTAATAGCAGCGCGGTGGCACAAAGGACTGTAAAGGGATAATTCAAAGAAGGACATCCTCGAAACGCCCAATTCTTTGCTTCATTTCCCCCTCCTTCCCTCAGAAAAGAGTGATTTGCGTCGTCTAGTCAATTTATTTTCGTCGAGAAAGCATCCAATGTATCAATGGTTTAATGTCTCAAAACTGGTTTAAAGATAACAAATATTCCGGATCACCGTAATCGGAATGGGCAATTTATTTACTGACAACCAAGCAAATAGAGTTCGCATTATTTATGTTTTTTAGGAGAAATAAATTCATTGACATCGTTGCATATATTGTTATTTATAAATAATAGTCCTTAATAATTATTATTAAGATAGAACTATAAGCGTTTGATTATACCACAAATATATATAAATGTGAATGTTTATGACTAAATCACGCTTAAACAGCTAAAGGGATTTAGATTATATTGGGTACACAGGCACGTGAAGACTGTTTTAGTACAAAAGGCTTTCTACAACACAAAAAGAAAACAACAAAAATTCTTCCCGGCGACAATGGTTATGACAAGTGACGATCCCGTCGATTCGCTGCCATGAAAATTCATCGGAAAAGGCAACACGGTATTTCCATTATAAATCACGGTTGTATTACCATACGTATGTTTTGACAATGTAAATTAAGTGTGCAATGAACGAATATTGATTTGCAAATGAATGTCCAATCAAGCGTGAGTCGCAATTTTGTCGCAATACAGTTCAGTTGAATCTGATTTCGATGCGAGCGCTTTCGACTAGACTTTATTATTCAATATATAGTCGTGAAATGTAGAATTTGTTATGGAGATGACATTGTTTATATAATTTATACAATTACTGTGGGAATAATTCGTTCCATAGACATATTTATTTCGGTGGTATCCACAAATCACGCAAAGAGGGCAATTTCATAAACATGTGACTCACCAACTACCTGCCTACGTATTCAAAATTTATACTTCCCATTCTGATAACTTTCTGGTTCCTACCCTCCAACGCAAAACTTATAGTTATTGCCCTTACGAGTTTTGACCCTTTTCCATTTCAATTTACAGATGTGTTTTCGATACTCCAGGGGACAGCACGACTGTCCCTTTGAAAAAAGCAATAACGCGAAAAGGTTACGAGTTGAAGCTGTTTCGATATAAACCATCTTCAGGACATGCCTATATGCTTTATGTCAAAAAAGTTTCCCTATCAAAAGTTTTAACAACGTAGGTATAAAAGTCTATGGTAAAAAAAAATAAGTACCATTTTTAACGTCGAAGCGCACAAATAAAACATTTATTGCCACCATTAAAGTTAGCAACAATCCGCGATTCAGATATCTATTCAATTTCTTATCAAAAGTAAAATTTGAATAACGGCATTTGGAACGGGAGTTCTTGAGGGGGGACTATTGTGAAACTTGATGAAACTTCTCTAATATTCGAAGTGGAAATTTATTCTTTGGCGGCCATGGAGAAATAAACCGGGCTCTTAGTAAGATTGAGCTAAATTTATTGGGAAATCGAAATAAGGTATCGCTCCTGTAACGGGAAAGCTGATCGACAACTGAACATTGATGAATTGGCCGTTCCTAATAATTGGCCGTTCCTAATAACTGGATTTTCTGAGTGTACTGTGGAATTATTTGTATAGGTTAATAAATGTGGACTTTAACAGCTTTAACTTATTTTTATTCTTGTATTATTGAAGAGAATTTAAAAATATTAAATAAAGGCACATAAAATAGTTTGAATTTCCTTGGAAAACCAAAGATATGTTATGGTTATAATAAAATATTATATATAAAAGTTTTCTAATAATAATATAGAGAAGATTTACGGGTCTTTTTAATGGACATATTTTGAAACATAGTAATAATGCAGAATAATAATACTAAAAAAAGAACTGCATAAAAATTAATATTGATGTGTATACCAGCCTAATTCTGTAGAGAAGGTTATTTACATTTTTATTACATGTAGAATTTTTACACCATCTGTGACTTTAACATAAACAAATACAGCAGCTTAGTCTCTCCAGCCCTCTGTAGTTTTATAAAGAATAAAATTAGTACCATGAAAGTCCGCTTAGAAAGTAAACTAGCTTAACTAAATTTGTGAACACTCCACACACGCGTGCAGTGTTTTGTTTAACAAATTTTATAGAAGAGCTTTAACAGGTGCGAAGTTTGGAGGAAATTGCATAAGTTACCCTATATTAAAACTACTAAATTAAGGTGCATGTTTTAAGCCCGGCTTTATAGTGGTGTACAGGAATATTTTAAAAAGTATAATATCTCGCGTAGATTACGAAAATAGTCTCACGTTTGCACAAAAGTCTGAAAAACGGTTTATGGCAGAAGACAGTAACGAGTTGAGAAGTAATTAGCGGAATAAAAAATCTGCAAAAAACGACATACTTACCATATAAAAGGTATTTGCGCTGTTCAATCTACCGAACTTATACTCTTTGAGAAAATTTTACTTTTAAGTGGTTGAATGTAGAAAATATTCTACGAATAAATAAATGGAATGGATTTAAAACACGATCAATCGAGTTCTAAGTACCTAAGCGCACTTTATTGGCATCAAAGCTTTGCACCTCGACTTCATATGACATTTTCAAAGATTGAATATATCTCTGACTCCAGAATTCGATTTAAAATATCTGGCGCCGTAGAGCTGGATGAATAAAAGTCACATTTTCACTCGGCTGGTGCGGCAACTGAAACTCCCTTTACCGGTATTTCGTATTGAAATTTTAAGCAAATGGTGCATTCGACGAAATAACGGGGTTGCAAGTGGACTGAATAGCTCATTTCGATGTAAATGTGTCATTGCGAACACGCCGAGCGAACTTATAGATCGTCCTGCCCATTCATATTGGCATTGAGAGTAATCTCTTAATAGAGCTTATTTGCTGTTCGAATAAAAACACCTGCACATTTTAAAAATGTCGGGCATAAATGTTAATACCTTATTATCTACACATATTTTGGTTTTATCATTACTACCGATACTAATAAAATAACGTATTTTGTTATCAATTATGAGTTTTTACTACATTTAATATAATTAAATTTTAATCTATTAAAATTTTGATCAGCTAGTTGGCTTGGTGGTTAGACAGCCGGTTAGACACTGCAGGTGGTGGGTTCGATGGACAGAACCAACATTTGTGTGCATAGTCATGTATGTTTGTTTGTGTCTGGATTTAAAACAGGAAGGTCTATAAGTTATCTGGTTACCATAGTACAAGCCCTGCTTAGTTTGGGATCAAATGGCCGTGTGTAAAGTATGTCCCAGAGTATTTATTTATTAAATCAGACATAGAAACATACATTTTTTAATAAAAACACAATTAATCAAGTCACTTTTATGTAAGAACTTAAACAAATGGTAACTTATCACCTTGTCTCACTATGATGAGCGGTGATCTGGCCCAAAGGTAAGCTTGCTCTCAATTGCAGCTCCCCGAGCTCACTTGTTCACGATAGATTTTCATCATGAAGGTAGTTCCAAACCAATCGGGAGCGTCGTCCATGTGAGTATCTAAAAGCCATCTGCAGGTAACACCTCAATGTCATTAATCAAAAATAAACAACAAAGTACTCTACCGGCGTCGGTATATAGGTACTGTAGTGTATGGGGGCGTAATTACAAACAAAACTTATCAAATATTCATTATTTATTTTAATATCTTTAGTCCATCAAATTTTTATATTAAAAACATTTGTCCGTGCTCGCGTACTGTCATTCTATTTCTTTTTTTAGAAAACGAATATTAACTATTAATTAAATTATCGTCAGCCAGTAACGGCCAGTGCGCTAGCATAGACCTTCCTTACAGTACATAATAAACTATACTTAGAAACAATTCTAACCCATTTTCTGTGCTACGACACATTTCAGTAAATATTAGAAATCATACGTAGACATTCATACGGGCCAGTTGGCTTGATGAGACCTTGATAGCCACGCCAATGTTCGTGGGTTCGATCCCTACTTAGGACAATTATTTGTGTGTATGAATATGTTTATGTATAGTGCATGTGCATATCTGTACAAGTATGAATTTAGGTGAAAAGGGTAGAATGTTATCTATATCTATACTAATATTATAAGGAAAGATTTGTATGTAAGTATGTTTGTTACTCTTTCACGCAAAAACTACTAAACGGATATGGATGAAACTTGGCACATAGATAGAGCATATCCTGTAATAACATATAGGCTACTTTTTATACCGGAAAAATGTGATATTCCTCGGGAACACGGGTAAAACCGCGGGGGATAGCTAGTTTAACGATAAATTAAATATCCGATTTCCATAGCAAAAGATTTGCTTAGTTAGGAATTAGATGACCGTGTGTAAAGATTGACCCTAGATTTTTATTAATTGTTTATATTCATAATTTAGTCTAAAGATTGTGTAAATAATAATTTAAATATGAAATAGAAAATACGTATTTTGTATTTGCATTTTAATTAAAAGTATTTCAAATCAGTCGCATCTCTGAACACAGTCTATTCAAAAGTGATTGATTATATTTACTATCGAAAAATTGAAACTAATTTATATTTTAAATTATATTTTTAATGTTCTCTGATAAAATTTGACAGTCCGTGTAATGACCACAATGTGGCTGCTTTTGTGGCACCCCAACAGTAATTTCAGATGTAAAATACGTAAAAAAAACCGCCTGATTTATGATCCAGTTTCATTCGTTTTGATTTACGGTACTGGCGCGCGAATATTAAAGATTCGTATTGATATATTATTCCTTTATCCCCATTCTCCCTCTGTGCTATTTACGAGACTTTCCCCTACCCTCATAACTTTCATCGTCCTTTTTACGGTAAGACTTGTAAAAACAGCTAGGGCTTTTTATAGAATAAATAATGGTTTTATCGTTAATTCATATTTATTATAGGTCGTGATGTCCTATCACTCATAACTACTTATCCAAATATATGTCTTAAATACCTGCTTTTTAGAGGCTTTTTGGCTTGGGATTTTCCGCGAAAGTAGGCAGTGGGAAAATACGAAAAACTACTTCGAAAAGGCAATATAGTTAAATAGTATAATTAAAATAAATATGTATTTATAAAAGTTGATCACAAAGATATATGGCGAGTAGCGAAAAGAAATAAGCGAAATTTTTGCGATTCCTACGAACGCTTAGTCATCAGCCGTAATAGAGTCCGATTGTGATCTTTTCATTTGCAGTCAGTCATGAGTAATCCCCCCACCCCAATGGAGTTATAATGAACACGAAAATTATATTATATTTCTGATTACTCTATTGTTCCAAAGATTTTGATTAAACGGGGTTTCGCCGTCTCAAATTTATACTGTAAGTCGAGACAAATCACTTCGAATTAACGAGATTTCTCGTCTAATACCGATTAAAAAGTTAAATTCGTTTTTATTAAACACAAAGATTTAGTTGGGAATAATTGAAATACTTTGTAATCTGATTACTTGTTGATGGAAGGGATTCATAGTTAATACGGTAATTGATTTCATTTACCACATTGAGGCTAGTTTGCATATTATGAAGGTTCCTAACTATGATATAAAAACCATTTTGCATTTCGTCCGTAAATCATTCCATTAGTATATAAAAGGTAACTAATAAAAATTTACACTCATTTTCTAGTTTTGGATATTCAAGTTATTTTACGTTATTAGGGCGAAAAGGGGGATAAAAAAACAAATACCTAAAAGATCCCCGCCAACAAAACAATTAAAGTTGGTGAATCACCTACTGCTGGTAAAATATATCATCAGCAGTCTCTATTCATAGAAGTTTAGAGTAAACATCACTTTAGAGTCGTGACTCCATCAATAAACTTAGAAAACTTTGGTAAAGTTTATTTAAGGAAACATCCAGAGCACGTTCAACTCTTTGTTCACTGAAGAATCTAGAACAGCAATCAAGGAGAGGAATATATTCCGAACAGAAAAAGTCCGACACAAAGCGTGCTATATCCAAATTTCCATCCGCAGTGTCTTGTTTTCCTCATTTCCTGCAACGACGGCAGGAAATAAAATCGCCATCAAGCCGGTGCTGGTAATTTAAAAATAATGCTGCAAAAATACGTTGGAATGCGAATTTGGAGGCAAATTGCGGTGTGCTCGGATCAGGCGCCGCTGTGCCGGCTGGGCGCTCGCCACTCTCATGTCCCGCGGTTATTTTGTGTTACTTAACTACGTTTCGAATATGATATTAGTGTAGCGCCTGGCACATGAGTTAGTTAACCTGATTAGCAGAGAAGTTCTTATTTCCTAATAATACTACCTAGTGTTTACCCGGGGACTCAGTGAGGACTTGCAGTAATTATTAAAAGTGAAACATTGATACGCAGTGAATTTTGGAAGAGGCTTTGCTAAATAGTTCTTTAAAATCTGAAACCTAAAAAAATGCTCTGAGGTACATAAATTTTGTAGTTCCCTACATATAGATAAATATTAAGAACCATTGTCTCTTCTGTTTGCAAATCGATTTTTTTTATTAAATTACAATTTAATGTATTATATAAATAATAATTATTATTAGTGAGCTTTAGTGTAATAAATGAAAAAAATATATAATTTGATTTATTTGTTAATATGCCAATTCGTATTTTTTTTAAGATGGTCGAATTTCAACCAGTGAGGGAACACTAGTTTCATTATTGCGAAATAGTTACAATCTCTCTATACCTACAATATACTTAATGAATACAAAGTTTGGCCACAATAGTGATGCCTTTCCTTTACAAAAAAGTAAAATCAAGGACAAAGGTCTTATGTTCCATACAAATAACTGACGACAAAGTGAGCCCTCCCCTACTCACTACTTGTCGTTACACACAGCTCACAAATCATTGAACGCGACGGGACAGAACAATGTTGCGACATTTTGTTACATTTCCGTCAAATATTAAGTAAATAGCTCCAAGGAATAGAGGGAAATGTCAATAAATAAATTGAGAAATTCTGTGATGTTTTTCTGTGCTTACCTTATTATTATGCAAATGAAAATAATTAAATTTACTGGGTAAGTGAGCTGAGAATCATATTCAGATCAACAACATCCCCTGCATGACTGCGATGACAACACTTTCGAGCCGCTTGCATCTAACGGATTGAACTGACTGGCTAGAGATTGGATTTCAAAGTCCCTGGTATGTGGTGATCACAATAACCTATCCTCAAATTATTTGTCGGATCTTCGAGTAATGAGACCCCACTATTTCCTCTCAAGCTAGTTGCCTTGCAAAGAATATGTGTTTATCTAAATCAAAAATAGAGTTGGTCTCCGTAGAAACTAGTGCATGCTCAACCTTAGAGCTTGCTTAGATGATATCATCCTGAATTTTGTCTTGTTCTAGCAGCTGTAGCTTCTACCTCTACTCAAATTGTCGGTCTATATAATTGAACCTTCCTTTTTAATGGCATGGACATGTTCTGGATAAATAAATATAAGTGTATTCATACCCTCAGCGTACTTTAATCTACATCTAGTACAAAAGCAAGCACAAATTATATCTACATCTACAAAAATATTAAAAAAAAAATGTATTTTCGAATCATTATATAACTATTAGAAAGCTATTTTATCCTATTAACATACGCTGTTTATAATTCCAGGATCAATTGGATCCTTCAGGAACGCGGGTAAAACCGTGAGACAGAATCTTGTACTTAATCAATCAAAACATGGGACAGACAATAATTTTCCGTTACATAAAAAGATGTACTTGACTTTCCTGTGACAAAACAGTCACTAGAAGAGGGCATGGGATTACACTAAGATCTGTAGCTGATGATTATCTGCTAGTAGTGTATGTGAGAGAAAGATAGTAAGCGTATTTCGTGAGAATGAAAGCTTAGTCCCGATTTAATATATTAAATACCCACGTAGTCCTGTAGATAGGTCGTGACGCTGACGTAGATCGTCGTAAACTGTTCTCGGATTTCATAAAATTTATTCAGCTCTACTCTAAGGGGACCGACAAATCATAATTCTAAAATGCGTACTTATTCAGTTGGTAGGAAAGTTTTAGAGCTAGTAAAGTTTATTTGCGTCCATACTCGGGGTATATGCTGAATGGTCGGGGTGAAAGTCGCCGTACTCATATTTTCTCGGCTGTTGTTCTGTCCATAAAGTTTATGGACTATTTATATCGTTCACGGTTTCGTTTATATATTCAGGTTTCAGCAAAACAACAGAAATGTCAGCTAAATTATAATAATAATTTATTATAGTTGTCCTTGCCTAGGTCGCTAAAATAATTCTAAATAACATTTAATTTTGAAAGTATCGGAGCCATTACCTAATTGGAAAATGGTCTTAATATATTTCTTCGGGACTCTTATTAAAAAAGGACTGGCTGTAAGGATAGATGATTCACAAGCTAGAAGCATTAACGCAATTCCCTTTTAATTTGCCAAAGAAAGGGCTCCTTTAGTATCCAACCCTTAAAACGTCTTCTATTTCTTAAGTCGAGATTAAAATTACTTAGACTAGCATATTTTAGTAAGCTGATTAATTTTAGTGAAGCTAAAACGACGCAATTTCTTTTCAAAGGACCCGCCTTTGAAACATTGGATTGTACATAAAATTTATTTGAGCTGTGCAGAGCTGATTATTTGATAATGGGATCCTTTAGCCTAATTCTTTGGAATCTGTTTAAATATCCCATCAAATCTAATTTGAAAATGTTTTTTGGGATTTATAGAAATAACAATAAAATCCAATCATGGTGAGTTATGTTTTTAGTTAAAATGCAGTAACATATTAATTTAAAAAATAGTTGTCATAAATTTACTATAACAACGGTATTTAAGGACAGTCTAAGAAAACCACCACACATCCAGGTAAGTAATATTATACGTTTTAATACATATTTGCCGCAGAACACAAACCATACATGTTCAGGTATACACATGTCACTTATTAAGGGTGGTAATTAAACGTCCGACCCGTTAGTACATGTTTTATACTGCATACTAGCTGCCTCCGCGGTTTTACCCGCGTTCCCGTGGGATGTCACATGTATTATACATAAAAACCTTCCTCTTCAATCACTCTATCTGTAAAAAAAACCGCATCAAAATCCGTTACGTAGTTTTAAAGATTTAAGCATACATAGGGACAGAGAAAGCGACTATGTAGTGTACATAGTATAAAACAAAGTCTACGAATTTTGATGCGGATTTTTTTATAGATAGAGTGATTGAAGAGGAAGGTTTTATGTATAATACATGTGACATCCCACGGGAACGCGGGTAAAACTAATCACTATTAATCGAATGTATTTTGTTCGAATACTAAAATAGAATCCAGGAATAGTATGACCACAGAGAAGCTTGATTTCTGTAACAGTAAGCCTACAATTAACCTTCAACGAAGACTTATAATGAATGTTGCGATAAATCAGCCAAATTGCCCTTTATTACGCATCTTACATCACTTTAATTGAGACAACCTACCCAATGATAGCTAAATTTTGGGCATTTTCATTTGATGTACTGTACATGATATAACCAATAATTCTATGTAGATATTAAAGTAACAAAAAAAATCTCATAAATCCATTCACATAGGATGAGGTAGAAGGTTTTTACGCTTAGCTAGTGAAATAGCACTTGATTACTCTGAGATACTACATTAAATTCTTCATGAGACCTTTCTCTGTTACGGTATCCCCTAATTATATAGAAATAAACATAAAAAAATAAAAACACCATGTAAATGAATAATAAATTCGACCAAAAATATATACATAATGTTGTTCGATGAATCAATGTATGTAGTATTTTAGCTTAACCAACCTGTTATATATATATATAAATTCTGGGATATAACTACACCACTAATAAATACAATGTAGACATCAAATATACAAAAAAGTACATTTTGTATAAGAATTTATGATGTCCGAAGAATCAGAGCATGTAGTGCTTTCTTCGTGCATATATTATAGATAAGATTAGCAGGCATGGGGTCTCCCTCTAATGGCCAGTTGCCACTGTTATTCATTTGGAATACCAAAAGATTAACAATTTATATAAAGCCTAGGAGGAAACTGGCTCTCAAGTCCGGCTAGATTGATATTCGATGCAATGTCGACGTGTCTTGCGGTACAAAAATGTTTTTGTTTTTTTTTTTATATTTGAGAAAGCAGATGACTGCAGTTTACCTGATGTAAAGTAGAACTGTAGTCCAAATGCGAGAACCGCTAGTGCCAGTACAGGAGTGTACAACACTAGACTTCTTCACCCCTCCTTTGAAGGATACGGTGTCGTAGGAAGAAGGGAAAACGTATGCAGGGAGGGAATTCCAATTTTTTGAGGTGCGGCAAAGAAATGAGTTACCAAACTTCTTCGTCCGCGTTAGTATGGTGGCCACAGTAAAACGATGTTACCGAAGCCCAGCACGCTTATATAATATTTAATCCTCCAAATTCTTTTAAATATAAGCCTATATCATAAAAATTACAAACCTCCTCCCCTACACAGAGTACAAGATTAAGAGATAGCAAGTCAGTTTCATTAAGATGAAATTAACATGTACATATTTGTTTTTAAACTAACATTTGTTTTCATTAGCTACATACATGCTCCAACGAGTAAATTACTGAGCACATACTTTGATAATGGTTTACATGTGATCATTAAAGTCAAATTAAGGTAATTATAAATGATCACGTTCGAATGAAAATACGTTACAGTATAAATGTTGTGAAAAATATGTCAATATAGAAATATAGGTACACAAAATGGTATTAATAGATTTCCAGGGGAAATATTATCGTGTAATACATCGTATAATCAACTGAAATCATAGAAGTTTCCAGGGTATATCCACTATTGTAATAGGTAGAAAGTTCTCCTAATATAACTGAGTACCTATACTTTTAAATTTTCAAAGTACCTACACGAATAGTACAGTACAAAAACAGATTATGTGATTTTAAAATTTTTGTTTCAATATTTTGAAGGATATGTTTAATTTTCTCATAAAGCTATGGTATTACAGTTCTGGAGGATAATGTACCTAAAAGCGTTAATTTGTAATCCTTTGAGGCGGGAGACAAAAACAGTATGTACTCGCAATAGTTTCATGGTCTAAAATGGGCCATTAACTCCTTGATAATGGGACGCAGGTGCCCGTACCTTCTGCACCGTGGGATTTCTGCGAGCTTTGTTAATAGGTTTTTAATTGCTTTCCTATCCCTAAACTAAGGTAGTTTCTGAAATTTCCTCCAATTTACAACTCTATGTTATTCTTATACTGTTATATATTTTTACATAAAAATATATGTAATATATTTTATGTAATGTAGTGTAGGGCGCCCTCCAGCTAGATGGAGCGATGATATATATGGCACTAAAAGGACACTAAAAAGAGACAAACTTTACATACGTCTATTAGGCCTGCGAGCGAATGATATTGGTAGTTTTTAAGGGTTATATTCCTGCCGCGTATGCTTAGCCTCCAGCTAGATGGAGCAATGATATATGCAAGCTGGCTGACTGCGGTTGGAAACAAAGTGCCGAAGATCGAGCTCAGTGGCGTACCGTAGGTGAGGCATATGTCCAGCAGTGGACAGAGACAGGCTGATGATGTTTGTTATATATTTTTATATATAAATGCTTACTAGGTAAAAACAATAATGGTAAATTTGATTAAACTTCTCATACAATCTGTGGCGAAAATTGCTCATTATAAGAATTATAAAAATAACGTTATTTAAATATGCCAACTCCATTAAAACTAATATTACTATAAATAATAGTGATTGAAAAGACAAATTATCTGTCACTATTGTTGAATAAAGTAAAGTTTACTTTTGATCTTGAATTTTTCTCTGTTTTTTTGTGAAACGAAAATCATGCGATGAAATAGGTTTATTTCTATAAAGACCCTTGTTACAAACAAATGTTTGAATGAGAAATCTGAAATTCACTAAAACCTTTGAATATTATTCAGATATAACAAAACGAACAGCTGCCAAAAATAGTTTTAATGGCAAAATAAAATTATGGCTTTCACAAAAGCCTACGTACGATATAATATTGTGTTTGTAGGCGTCGAATATTGGTTATTTTTGTTCATGTATTCAAAATTAACAATCATTTACCAGTAACAATATGTCGGTTGTGATTGATGTAGTACAAATATAATATTTTATTTGTATTGTATATTATGAATACAATATTTTATTTTCGTCAGAACAGAGCTACTAATTGCGTTTGACTTATCCTGTCTTTGTCCGTGTATTTGTACTAACAAATGAGAGAAACATTATATATACTAATATAACTCCTAAACGGTTTATTGATTTTTTTTAAAACATCCGAAAAGTATTTAAGTTTTAAAAAGCTGTTTACCTCCTTTGTGATACAAAACACACAAATAAAAACATTATGCCACCTTTTTGAATTAGGTTAACAACTTTTTTTATTCATCATCAACCATAGTTCGACATACTTCTCATCTTAATCCATAACTATAATCGTTCCCCAGTTTTACCCATGTTCTCAGGATGTAATAATTTGCTGGGATAAAAATTATCCTATGTTTTAATGCATAAAATAATTCTGTATGTATGGCATATGCCAACAATAATATATAAGAATAATAACTAATTCTTCTATATATTATATATATAAATGAATGTTTGTCTGTATGTCCTTTATAGTACCGTAAACTATGCAACGGATTTAATAGAGTAAAAAATAGGTTTACAACCAGGATTGAAATCGGGCAAAGCCGCAGGGCGCAGCTGGTACATTTATATTATTTGCGGTTTTTTAAATATTTAATCTCGAAATGTATTTTGGTTCGGCGAGTTCCCCAGTCAATACGTTATTCAGTCGTGCTGCTCAATTCGCTTCTCGCTCGTCCCCATTTCGCACGCTCAAGCGAAACAAAGCTCTACATGTTAGTCTCAGCTTTAGAGAGTTGCGACCGCCCTCACCGCGACAGGAATCGGCACTCTCAACTTTGTTCCCCCGGATGTACGTAACTCACGAAAGAACTTAATTTGTTTGACACAATATCCTCTTTAATTTCACACAAACATAAAGGAACTTCGCAACAAAATACTTGTTTGTACCTCCGTGTATTCATTGTTGAAAGAGATACATTTCTGGATAAAAGTTTAAACTTATTTCCGACTAGAAATGGAGGTTCTCATTTTAACGCCGAGTTCTTCGTGATTTCTGAGTCGCTTTGTGTAGGTAATTCTTTTTTTATCGGCGAGGGATTCGTTCTAATTGATTCTACGTAAACATTGAGCTCGAAATAGTCTCAAATTATACTGAAAATGTAGATAGATAGATAGATAGATAACTCTTAATTGTACACCAAACAAGAAAATTAATAACATACACAACAATAAACCTTAAAACTATGTACAATGGGCGGTCTTATCGCTAAAACGCGATTTCTTCCAGACAACCTTAGGATGGAGAGAAATTTAGGGACGATAATTGACGGTGGTGCATCTAGATTATCTAAAAATTAACATACACATACATATATAAACCAAAAATAAATATATCACATATTAAACTGCTTTAAAAATGTACTTTTTAGTATGATATTATTTTTGGTGTAAGTCTATCTAATTTAACATTCGGTTTAGTTTAATAATCACCATGTAATAGTCTATAATACTATTAAAGTTACCCTCAACGCTACATCCCATGTCATAGCGCTTCAAAAAGGGCGTTATAAGTGCTCTTCATGTTTGGAAATACATTGGCAATCCCCTTGGTATTTCAAAATGTCCATATAAACGGCGGCGACCACCTACCATCAAGTGGATTATCTACCCGCTTCAATACAACATACGTATATAATATTAGTTTTATTCAGGATAAACTTAACATATTTATTTAGTTGTTTTATTGTACGTGTACCTTTTAACGCCTGGAAATATCCTATCACTTCTCATCAGCTTGTGTTTATTATGTAAACCGAGATCACAAATAAACATGTTGTTACTGATTATTCACAAGATGTGGTCTAATGACACAATTTATAAAGTACATTATTATATTCTCAAGTATGTAAACAGAATTCAAAGAGAAAATGAACGCTTCAATTTTGAAAATGTTAATCACAATTTCTTAAGAATAAGCCGACCCAAATCTCATTTCGTGTAGGTACTCGACGCGTGTGGCGGGGCTTCAGTAAAATTCAGTGTCAGAGGCACATCTGAGCACGGGAGTTGCTCACCGACATATTAGCGGCAATAATTTAAGGATAATGTTCATGTAATTTCGCCCGAGCGACCCACGAAATCTATGGCCTTTAATAAACGTGAACCAACTCCATGGAAACAATTATTTAACAAAATTACTGCTTTACATGATACCCTTAATGAAATTACAAACAATGCAGTGGGTGTTCAGGGATTTAATTTGACAATTTAATTAATATGTTTTCATTACGAGCACCCGTATTATAATAGGTGTGTCAGGTAAGTATCGCGTTAAATTTAATATAGACGCCATTTGGTACCTCCGCAGATAAAATCTCCTATTTGGTACCTACTATAATTCTGTTAATTTAGAGTCAAATGCATTTTCTTAGCTATTTATTTGATTTTTAACTAAGCAGGGATTGTAAATTGGTAAATTTGCGACCTATTCTTTGCTACAATTTACTTGAAAGTTAAAGGTAAAAAGCGACACTAAGTATCCCCACGAAACACTAGACATTAATTTAAACCTCAAGAGACCAACATGTATCAAAACGAAAAGGAGCAGACGCGACGGCAGACATCATGGATTATCCACTAAAACAATTAATGTTATAAACCGCAAATGGATTTCTTCAATAATCGCAGTGAAACACCATTAGAATCAAACGGCTCTGCTTCTCCGGGGAATTTAACTAAATCCTTACTCGTGCCGCTTTCGGATTGCTTCGGCGAGACACGAGCCGCGTTTAAATTATGCCTCGCCCCTGTGAGCCCACGTTAATACGAGCGTTAATTGGCGCCCCTTCGCCCTTCGACGCACCCCTTCTCGTGTTCCAAAGATATAAGATTCGACACAGCAATTTGTATTTGACTCCTTTGAAAGAATAAGATACATCATTTATTTTAAAGACTGACGCTTTACAAGCTTTTGTTTCTAACTTCTCCTTTAAGTGTTTTGGGTTGAATATTAAATCAGATTCCCTTAAAAAAAATTGCGGGTTGTTAAGGAGTACTTACTTACCGACTAATTACTATGTTTATTTTTTTTGCTACTTTAAATTTTTTATTGTCATTTGACATTAGTTCCAATTATAGGCACTGATGTAAGTAAGTACAATAATCGCAAATAGAATATAAATCTAATTAATCAGAATATTTATAGTATACCTACCACCTACACACCTCGTGTTTCATTACCAAAACACGTCTGAAACTGGAATGATGATAATAAGAAAATAAAATGACCTCATCCCCTTCATGTTTAATTGGTAACGTGATCTCTCAGTGAATCGCGAGAGTTCGTTGAGAACTTTACCATCTGCACAAATTTATAATAATCTGCACAATATTTTGAAAATATTGTTTTCTTTTATTCTCCAGAGAAATTGCAGATTAATTATTTATAATAGGTACTAGCTTTCCGTCGCTGTTTCACTCGCGATATCTGTATTATAATTTTTTTTATTTCACTAAGCTACTACCAAACAAGCTGACGACCCGTGTGATGGTAAACGGTCACCGCAGCCTATGGACGCTTGCAACACCGTCACACTGCCGCGCATTGTCGACCCTACAAAAATCTCTCCATATATTTATCTCCGTGGTCTTTATATATCTGTATGTGACAGATTCAAACGAATTAGAATCCACGTGTTCTCAAAAAGTATCCGCCATGTTGTTTTACAACAAGTCAGTGCGCATACCCGTTCTAGAGCTTCGTTTATATCAGGAAAATGACTCTAGCTCAACGATGTTTCGACGCGGCCTCTATGCTCTGTCTCTTTTGCTTACTACGCAATCACATGAGAGGTAAGCTCTTAGGAGACCTCGTTGCGCCGACTCACCGACGAAGCTTGTATTAACTGAATAGGGGGGCTGAGCTTCGATTATGTTAGGAAGAAGACACTGGCTCAATTAATTTTTGTGATGGCCTCTATCTCTTTCGCTTCTTCCGCAATCACGTGAGAACGTTAAGTATCAAAGGCCTCGTTACGATGCTTGGCCGACGAAGTTTGTATAAGCTGGATCGGGAGCCAGGTGCGACCGCTGTCTCAAAGGCTAGAGTTAGTCTCAGTAAAACGCACTGCTGACAGCTATGACATTTGTCTGGTGTTGCTATTGAAATAAATTAAATAACCTCTGAAATAAATGACGTCGTACGGTCGAATGCACTACAACCTCTTACATGTTTGTATTAACAAAATGATTAAATATGATACATATTAAAACACATATTAATACACATTACAGAGACTACATTTCATTACTATGACAGTGGAATGATACATTCTCTGATTTGAAAATGTACTATATGTTCTGTATGTCCTATCTCAGTTAAATTTAAAGTCGTTACAGCTTTTACACAAATATACACTATATAAATATATTTTCACATACAGCTAATACATACGCACACACTAACTTTAGCATGTGTGTTACCTAAAAGTGATTTAGTATGTTGCGATTGCAGCTTCGGTAACTTTAAATTTGACCTTCATAAGTGCCCTCCGCGGGCCTAAACTGAGTATGTAAGTATAATTATGGTTATTATATATGGTATTATAATAGGTTAAAATTTGTTTTTTTTGATAATTTATAGGCATATAAAATAAAAAGGGCCTCGATTCTGAAAGGAAAATGACGCTAACTCGAGGATGTTTCGTTGCGGCCTTTATGCTCTGTCTCTGTCGCTTACTACGCTAATACTACTAACCACGTGAGAGGTAAGCTCTCCGAGGCCTCCGTGAAGCGGTTCGCCGACGAAGTTTGTATTAGCTGAATAAGGGGGCAGGTATCCCCAATTAGATAATATACAGCTTAGCTATAGTAAAATATATATTTAGTTCTAGTAATAATCTTATTTAAAACAATTAAGTTCTTATAATTTTGAAATGTGATTCCATTACGAACTTCAAAGTTGATGAAACTTATTAAGAAGGTTAACCAAAAATGTTATTTCTTATTTGGCATGAAATATTTCAATATTTATTTAGTTATATCGAGAACTTAACAAAGTTATGAAACTGAATTTCATGTACTGAGTTTGAAATTCATTTAAGTTTAATGAAGATAGACTAAAGTTTTCAATTATAAGATGAAATTCTTGTATAAATTTACTCTAAAAATGATTCATTAACCGCTGTAAGAAGCAAAGCCTAGGCAATTACAATTTGTAATTTTATAGGGTTTTCAATTTTAGTTACTTTACTAGAAGTTTTAATAAATTGTAGGTATTGCCACATATACCAGTATTGCCAGTTCTAAAAATCTTTAAATTTATAAGATAAAATAAAAAAAAGATTTATAAGTCTTAGAAGGAAATTATCATCTAAGATACAGGCTTGGCCTAGTTAAGATACAAGAACTCATTTTATAATAGATAGAACTTGTAAAGTTTTAACGTTTGTTAATCTTGTCAATAAATATTTTTATTAGTTCTTCAAAAGAATATTTCCCGGTTTTTACACTCACACAAATATAATTTGGGAAATCGATTCTTTACATTCCTACTGTAAAAAGAAGCAACTCTCCAAAGGCGATTCTATAACCGGCAGTGTAGGCCCCGCGTTGATCTCTCAGTCAATCAATGAGTCAGCATATATTCACCTACATATAAACTCTATACGGGAAACCTCATAGATTGACCGATCAAAACTTGATAGCGGAAAATGATTGTGTAATTTGAAGTAAAGAATTATTAAGATACAAAAAGTAGTATAAAATTTGTTCACAATTAAGCACTTTATTGAATAAAGTTAACAAAAATATTCATTGCGAATGTTAAAGGTCAGTTTGGGTTTAAAAATGGCGACGTAAGCGGTGATATAGCCATCGGCCCATCACTCTTGATCCTTTTTGTCTGTCCTGTCCTGTTATATTCCCGCGAGCTGACAGATCGTGCATTGCCAGCAATGTCAGCGGACATCTGTAGTGTCAGCCTGACAAATGAAATAAGAGGATTGCTCTGACACCTAGTCCCAGAGTACTTTAGAAATCATATGACTTCGTGTGGGGAATATGTGATTTCATATTTTTTACTGAAAGCCTCTAGTATAAGTATTTTCGTTGTATTTTTGATTAGGAATCCTGTAGCTGTGTAGGCATTCTATTTCTGCGCCATATTTTTTTTAATATCTCTGATATAATATAATATTATAAATGTGAATGTAATTTTGTCTGTTACGCTTTCACGCGAAAACTATTTAACCGATCATCATGAAACTTTGTACACAATTTCTTGGAAGTATTAGAAGTGACATAGGATACTTTTTTGCCGGGAAAATATTACATCCCTCGGGAATGCGGGTGAAACCGCGGGAGACAGCTGGTGGTCCATAAATCAATGATATTTTATGGATGTCCAGAAGTCTTTTTGAAACGTAAGATGGATTAATGCTAAACAACCTGCAAGTAACCACTCTGTACAGAATAGTTTAGTCTCAACTAAATGTAGTTAATCTTAGACCAGATGGTGACGTGGATGTCGAGTCTAGGATGCTCATAATTAATTCAAAGCAATAAACTTGCAACACATTTTGTGGACGCCACATATACGGTACATTATATGCAATGCGCTGGAACTGACATGTCGTCGAAACATTGTATATCTATACAAAGGGAATAGTCACAATTATTGCGTTATTGTTAACATCATATCCTATTGTGCTAATATTATAAATGCGTATGTATGTTTGTTACGCTTTCACGCAAAAACTACTTAACGGATGTGAATTAAATTTGGCCCATAGAACCTGGATTAATACACAGGAAACTTTTTATCCCCAGGAAAGGGTGTAACCGCGGGAGATAGCTAGTAGAACTTATGGAAGGTTGAATAGAATTATGAAAAAAAATTCGCCATTTCAAATTTGTCTGTGTTAGGTTACTTCAATGTTATAAAGATCGAGCTCAGTGGCGTGCCATAGGTGAGGCCTATGTCCAGCAGTGGACGGAGATAGGCTGATGATGATGATGATGAATGTTATAAAGAAACACTTTATATGAACTTTTCATTCTATAGTAGATTTTTTAAGATTACTTGTTCTATATTATAAACTTTTTAACAATTCAGTTGTTAAGGCAAAAAGTTTTCCACCCACAATGCTACGTATCTAATAACAAATAAAGCGAAAATTAAATACGGCAGACAAATTTATGAGTAAAAATATTTTTCCCCGGGCACGAGAGAAACTTGCGCATTTTTCCACCGTAATCAGTGTGAGGTAAGTAGTGATAGCTGGATTAGTCTGGATAAAATTATCAGAGCCAGCCGCCCGGTATAGCAAATTGAATTTTTTAATAAAACCCGTGGATACTTTTCAGGAATTAATTTTGTGTTTAATCTACAAACGCTCCGTGAAAAGCTATACAGAACATATTAATTCGGAATTGAGATAAAACGGTTGTTTGCGTTTGTTAAACAAACATTATAATTACATACATTCGCAATACAAATAACAATATGGAACCTTTCATTTAGAAAATCATTTATTATTTATCTTCATTTAGTTAAATATTAACCTTTAATTTATATAATATATCGAATAATATAGAATATAAATAATAATCGATTATACATTGTTGGTTTTTTAAACGTAACTAGCTTCATAAAACGCTTGTAATTACTGATTCCCTTTCCCCGTATACCTCTCTTTCCTACATGCACCGAAACGCATATGTGCATCTCGCTCACACCCCCGCGAGTGCACGTCTAAGAACAAAAAAAATTATTGATTATCTATGATGATTCTATGACTATTGCTTCAACTTTTCTCCCGCAAACCACGATCTTTCTCGCGCGTGATTAAATCTATAAATTAAGTGTCCATCCGCATTAAGACTATGTGAAAAAGACTTTAAAACCATTTAGAAGGGTTCTCAGGTGTAGTGCAGTGAACATTTTCATTATTTCTTCAAATTTTGGAGTAGATTGCCCTCGCGCTGTCCGCGCCGGCCATCCACAAACTGTGACATTTTTTTTGAAGTGGAAGAACGAGAGGATTTTCAAGTAAGTGCATGTTTTCCTTTCATCTGCAGCCAGTGAATCTCTTCTCCCTACTCCAAAAGTCCTAACACGGCTGCATCTCCTGCCCCTTTCAGTTTTTTTACAAGCGTATGAAAATCACACATAATTCAAATACAGTCCACTAAATAAGCTATCGAATTTATTTCTTTTCTGTCGCAACAAAAGTGTGTGGTGACCAATTTCCCCACCATTTTTTCTGGTCCTTCGAGCCGGATCATTTTTTTCTGGTCCATCAGATCCAGATCATTTTTTCTGATCACTTCGGATTCAGATTTTTATAAAGTAATTCGTGATTTTTCATTATTATAACGGTAAACTTAAAGGACACCTATTTTTGTTCATACTAACATAATATCATATTTAGTTACGTAGATCGACCTATTTATTGCATATTATTTCATTATATTTGCATTCATTTCTTAAGTATGTACTCGCATAAATGTAATTAAATTTAATGTCTTATTGATATTTAGGAATTGTTTGTCAAATTATTATTCCACACCCCGCATTGGCAACCATTTTCTTGTTTTCTTTACCCGCAATATTAAAAGCATTAAATTACTATTATTTTGTGTACTGCTGTGAGTGAATGCAAAATTACCAGCACGCTTTTTTTGTTTTATTAATATTTCGTAAAGCCGATTGTAGGTAGATTCATATTGGATTGGATTCCATTGCCCGGCGCATACGGCTCGCTCGATTTCCGCTTATGGCCCTTGCTAGCATAGATATAGGGCATCCTACCGATATTCCAAGGTCAACTTCACGTGCCAGCCGCTTAACTAAATAAACGTTTGTTTACATTCTTGTTTACAAGTTCTTTAATAAAATTTATTACGCGCGATCGAAATAATTTTTATTCAATTCACAATTATTATTTTTTCTTGTGTACGCTTACACATTCCGCTATTGTTGAGTTTGTAACCGCTTAGTGGGTAAATAAATTAACGCTATTAAATTTTTATTCATTGTTAAAAATGTATAAAAACGTAAGTTAGGTGAATGTGAGGACAGTTCTACTCAGTGTTTTGAAGTAACAATTTTAAAATCAAAACTCGAAGTTTATTTTCAACGCATGCAAAATATTTATGATTCTGCTAAGGCTGCATCAGCTGATTCACAACATTTACCATTGTTTATTCAACAAGCTGTAAGTATAGAGGAAATTCATACTAAGTTTGAAACATCATTAGATGAATTTAATTTATGTTCATTAAAGTCGGATCCAACATACAAAGTAAATTACAACAAGTGGTTAGCATTTGAAGATTTGTATTGTTATGTTAAAGAATTGTTCTCTGTTCACACACATCAAGCACCCTCAGCTGATTCTAAGGTAAATTTAAAGCCTAAACAAAAACTTCCTCCCATTAATTTGCTTTCTTTTGATGGGGATTTGAAGAATTGGCCCCTTTTTTATGCCCAATTTGACAGTCTTGTTCACAGTAATAGATTTTTATCTGACAGTGAAAAAGTTTTTTATTTGGTTGGCAAATTAACCGGTAGTGCAACTTCAATTTGTGCAGGTCTGCCTGCCACCGCAGATAATTACATTCTTATTTGGAATGCTCTCAAACAAAAGTATGATGATCCCCGTTTGCTGGCATGTTCTTATGTTAATCAATTATTGGATTTTAAGCCATTGACAATTAATAGTGCTGCTGGTCTTGAGTTGTTTATTAATAATTTTAATTCAGCTATTCAGGCTCTTAAACAATTAAAATTAACTAATCTTATGGATTTTGTGTTTTTACATATTGCTCTTCAGAAGCTTGATATTGAAACTGTTAAGTCATTTGAAATAACTTACCGCAAGGAAAAAATTCCTACATATGAACAACTTTTTAGTTTCATTTGTGAACAAAGTAAAGTTTTATCACACACTTCCAATAAAAGTTTTGATGTGTCACAGAATAAATATCAAGGTAAAAGTTCATTTAGGAAAATTATACCTACTCCTAAACTTACAAAGTCCTTTATTAACACAACTTCTAATATCAATAAAAATAATTGCTTGTTGTGCAAATGTGACAAACATGAACACATGTACTCTTGTGCTTTGTTTATGAAGATGACTCCACAAGAAAAATATAATTTTATTAAAAATAATTTTTATTGTCACAATTGCTTAAGTTTTAAACACAGGACCATGGCTTGTACTTCTAAGCATAACTGCACTCATTGTTCGGCTCGACATCATTCTCTTCTTCATTTTAATCTGCCAACTCAACCGCGTTCCAACGTAACAGCTTCTTCATCGGCACCCACGGTTAATTTTATACAAACTGTACCCGCTAATGTTCACACCCTGTCCTCTGAGACAGCCGCTAGCTCGGGATATTCTGCCATCCAGAGTTACGTCGATTCTTCGATACCGCATACTTCTGTTCCCAACAGTAAGTCTTCTTTTTGTTCTATTTCGCGTGATCACACTCTTCACACTCGCACTTCTACTACTACCTTATTAGGTACCGCAAAATAAAAGTATTTGACAAATATAACCGCACTCACTTCTTAAGATGTCTCATCGACCCAGGTTCTCAGAGTGATTTTATTTCGCTAGATTGTTGTAATAGGTTATCACTACCAATTTCGACTCAAAACCGCTTTTCTGAAGTTAAAGGTATTGGAGGAGTTCCGCATAAAATCAACGGTTTTACAAATCTAGATTTTACTTCACGCTTTGATAACGGTCACATTTATTCTATTCAACCAATGGTTGTCGAACGCATCACGTCACAACTACCCGACGCGCACGATGATATAAGCGCAATGGAAATTGTTTTTCGTGACTTACCGTTAGCGGATGATGAATTTTCTAAACCAGGTCCCATTGATTTACTTTTAGGTGTTAGGGTTTATTGTGAGATTTTATCATTCAACAAAGTCAGTGGTTCAAAAAATTCCCTAATTGCTTTAGAAACTACTTTAGGTTACCTCATCATGGGTGACGCACCAGTTTTATCAGCGCCCGTGTCTACCCGTGTATTCTGTGCTTTTACTCGTGATCCCTTGGATCAGTCGTTAGAGAAGTTTTGGTCAGTAGAAGAAATGCCCGATAAGAAGTTTTTAAGTCCTGACGAGCAAGTGTGCGAGGATCTTTATGCCGCTACGACTACTCGCAATGACGACGGGAGTTTCGCAGTCCATCTTCCTTTCAAAAATAGTCCGGATAAACTAGGCAATTCTTACATCACCGCCAAACGACGCTTATTATTTCTTGAAAAGAAGTTCGCAAAGTCGCCGGAATTACGCGAAAAATATAATGAGGTCATACATGATTATATCGATAAAGGAATTTTATCGCGAGTGCCGCCAGACGAGTCAATTTTTCCATGTTTTTACCTTCCGCACCACCCTGTGATACGTGATGACAAATCTACTACACGCCTCCGCATTGTGCTAGATGGTAGCGCCGCAACTAGTACTAACATGTCTCTTAATGACATTCTTCACACCGGCTGCAATTTGCAAGCTGACATTTTTCACATTCTTCTGAATGTTCGCATTTTTCGTATTGCTTTCCTTGCTGACGTAAAGCAAATGTATTTATGCATTTACGTTCACAAGCCACACCGCAAATTTCAACGTATTTTATACCGCTTCTGCGATGATGAACCGATCGAGACTTACGAGTTTAATCGCGTTACGTTCGGACTCTGTTCATCTCCATTTTTAGCTTTGCGCACTCTGCGCGAACTAGCCGCTCAAGAGAGAGACAACTATCCTCTCGCCGCCTCAGTCTTAGAGAGAGACGTATACATGGATGACTTGGCTTCCTCTGCTTCGTCCTGTACTGAAGCAGCGGTGATAGCTCAACAGCTCATTCAGCTATTCAAAGCAGGAGGATTCGACTTGATTAAATGGACAAGTAATTCCCTCGAACTGCTTGAAAGCATCCCTGTCTCGCATCGCCAATCCGAATCTATCTCTTTCGATGACGATAGTGTTTTTAAAATTCTTGGTCTTCGTTGGCTTCCAATGACTGATAATTTTTATTTTTTGACTGTGCAACCGCCGTCTCTTTGTACAAAACGCGCAATTTTATCTGCAACCGCACGGTTATATGACGTCTTAGGTCTTGTCGGACCCGTAATTCTTTTCGCAAAGTTGTTAATCAAGGAGCTATGGCTTCTCAAGCTTGCATGGGACGATGTTCCTCCAGATCACATCGTTAACTTATGGCAGCGTTATACGTCTGAGTTGCCATTACTTTCTCAACTTAAATTTCCCCGTCACATAGGTGTTGAAAAGGACTCTAGCGTCTCGCTACTTGCTTTTGCCGACGCGAGTGAAAAGGCATACGGCTGTGTTATTTATTCGCACGTTGAGAACGATAATGAGAATCCTATAGTTTCCTTACTTTGCTCAAAATCTCGGGTTTCATCCCCAACTAAAATTGTTACTTTAGCTCGTCTAGAGCTCAATGCTCTCGTTCTTGTGGCGAGATTGCTTCGTACAGTTTATGATACGTTGTCGCAACGTCATCGTATTGATAATATTTATGTTTTTTCTGACTCCGTAGTCGCTCTTTGTTGGGTTTCCGCTTCTCCCCATAGGTTCAGCACTTATGTCGCAAACAGGATTTCACAATTTCAATCACTTTTATCTCCTGACACTTTGTACCATATCGCAGGCGTACAGAACCCTGCTGATTGTATTTCTCGCGGTCTTCTACCTTCTCAGTTGGTAAGACATGAGCTCTGGTTCTCAGGACCTCCATGGGTCTTATTACCAGTTAGTGAATGGCCTATTCAAAAATTGTCAGTTAGTCATGAGGGTGAATTGCCTGAAATGAAAACTGTATCACATTTAATTAACACACATGAAGTAGAAAATCCTCTAATCGCACTTGCTTTAAAATTTTCTTCTTGGCAAAAACTATTAAGATCCATTGTTTTTATTCTTCGATTTATTAAAAAATTGCCAAAGCATTTTCTTATCACCGCTAATGATTTAGATGTTGCTGAATCTTTTCTTATCAAATCAATTCAACATTTTTCTTTTCGTGGGGATATTCGAAATATTCAAACTGGAAAATCACCTTCTTCTGGTTTGAGAAAATTATTTCCATTCATCAATGAAGGAATTTTAAGAGTTGGTGGTAGGCTCGGTAAGTCAACCTTAGACTATTCTCATAAACATCCCGCTCTTTTACCCAGAAAGGGACATGTTATTGATCTTTTGATTGATTACTATCACCGCGAATATTGTCATGCCGGTCCCCAACTTCTACTTTCCCTTATCAGACAAAAGTACTGGATCTTATCCGGAAGTCGCGCGGTTAAGCAACGCGTTTATAAATGCTTAAGATGTTTTAAACTTAATCCTAAACAGACTTTTCCAGCTATGGCTGACTTACCTCAGTGTCGTGTCTAGGAATCAAAAGCATTTACACACACAGGTGTAGACTACGCGGGTCCACTTTATATAACCTTGACTAGGCAACGTGGTGTACGAAGTCAAAAGGCTTATTTATGCATTTTTATATGTTTAGTAACTAAAGCGGTTCATTTTGAACTCGCTTCTGATTTAACTTCCGCTACATTTTTAAACGCATTAAAGCGTTTTTTGTCGAGACGTGGTCCTTGTAAGTTTCTGTATAGTGACAATGGCACAAATTTTGTAGCTTCAAAGGCATATTTAAACGAACTTTATTCCTTTTTATTAACTAATGAATATTATCAAACTTTTAGTTCGGAGCTTGCAAAGAACCGTGTTACTTGGCACATGAATCCTCCAACCGCTAGTCATTTCGGTGGTATCTGGGAGGCTAACATTAAAAGCGCTAAATCTCTTCTGTTCCGCGTCATAGGAAAGCAAATTTTGACGTTCGAGGAAATGCTCACTGTGCTAAATCAAATTGAAGCTGTGCTTAATAGCCGTCCGCTTAGCGCATTGAGTTGTGATCCATCGGAACCTTCTGCACTTACGCCAGCTCATTTTTTATTAACCGCACCCTTAGAATTTTTGCCCGCAGCTGACTTAAGTGGAGAACGAGCAAGTCTATTGACGCGATTTTCCCTTATGGATTCTTTAGTACAAACTTTTTGGAAACGTTTTAGAACAGAGTATCTCCATAATTTACAAGTGCGTGAAAAATGGAATACTCCTTCGAAGCCACTCACAGTAGGTACTGTAGTACTAGTAAATATGGAAAACTCTCCTCCTCTACAGTGGCCATTAGGTATTATAACTCGCATTTTTCCTGGCCAGGATGGTGTTGTCCGCGTTGTAGAAGTTAAGACTTCGAACGGTGTATACAAACGGCCAGTAGTAAAACTATCACCGTTGCCAATGCAGTAGAGACTTTAATTTTATTTACTTTCCATATTATATCTTAACCATTAGGTACATATCTAGATTGTTATAGGTATATATCTCTAGTATTAATTTTATATTATTTATCTTTTAAAGGCGTACCTTTAAGGCGGGGGGCATGTTGGTTTTTTAAACGTAACTAGCTTCATAAAACGCTTGTAATTACTGATTCCCTTTCCCCGCATACCTCTCTTTCCTACATGCACCGAAACGCATATGTGCATCTCGCTCACACCCCCGCGAGTGCACGTCTAAGAACAAAAAAAATTATTGATTATCTATGATGATTCTATGACTATTGCTTCAACTTTTCTCCCGCAAACCACGATCTTTCTCGCGCGTGATTAAATCTATAAATTAAGTGTCCATCCGCATTAAGACTATGTGAAAAAGACTTTAAAACCATTTAGAAGGGTTCTCCAGGTGTAGTGCAGTGAACATTTTCATTATTTCTTCAAATTTTGGAGTAGATTGCCCTCGCGCTGTCCGCGCCGGCCATCCACAAACTGTGACATTTTTTTTGAAGTGGAAGAACGAGAGGATTTTCAAGTAAGTGCATGTTTTCCTTTCATCTGCAGCCAGTGAATCTCTTCTCCCTACTCCAAAAGTCCTAACACGGCTGCATCTCCTGCCCCTTTCAGTTTTTTTACAAGCGTATGAAAATCACACATAATTCAAATACAGTCCACTAAATAAGCTATCGAATTTATTTCTTTTCTGTCGCAACAAAAGTGTGTGGTGACCAATTTCCCCACCATACATTTTATTTGCGCAATTGATTTTACAGGAATACTTTAACTATTTTTATAGGTACTTGACTGCATGACTAACTGCCTATACTACCGGCACGCTATGATGGCCGTTTTGACGTTTCAGATTGTCATAGTAAAACTGTCTTGCTTTGGAATTAGGTTGATTTCCATCATCACACAATTAGCTATTGGATCAATAGATGCACCTTATGTCTGAAGGAATAAAAGTTATTTTTCTTTGTCATTGTTAAACGTCAAAACGGCCATCATAACGTGCCACAAGTTTAACTCACTAACAGATCAACCACTGCCTAAGCCGTTAAAGACATTGGACAGTAAGAGTCATTGAACAATGTATTTTAGTTTAAGAAGTAGTAGAGCTCTATGTTCAGAGTTCGTCTGGGTAAATACTACCACCATATCCATTTCCGCCGTGAAGCAGTAGTGCACTTGTATTACAGGCACATGAGACTTAAGAACTGGTGTTGGGTCCATAGGCGGGGGTGACCACTTACCATGACGTACGTGGACTGTCTGCCTGTTAGTCGGCCAGTGAGGTGCAGATTTTTTGTGTATTAAAGTTATATAGAAACGAGTTTGATTGTTACTTTAAATCGTTTTTCAAAATTGAAATAACCACTTTGAGAAACAATTCAAAACTGAAAAGGAACGATAAAATATGCGATTAAACTTAGAGCAGATAGCAAGGTATCCCACGATACCCAATACTAAGGCGCCGCGCCATCACCATTTTACCAAACAGGGCAAGCGCTAGTTCGACACGCGTTCGGAGGGATCCGTACAAATATTATAAAACGAATATACCTTGGTAGCGTCTATTTAATTATTCAATTAACTATCCAATAGTTTTTATATTCACATAGTTAACATACACAACTTTATAACACATATGTTTATACATAATATACAATAACAAGTTACAAGTTATTCGAATGAGATACATCATCTTGCTGCTTTCACTAGATTTGTAAGTAGGGACAGCTGGTTAGTAAAGTCATATATTTAGCTATAATTTCACAGGTAAATGTTTAAATCACAAAAGTGGGAGAGCTATATTATTTTAAAACACCAACCTATTCCACTGTAAGGCTCCGAGTAAAATCAATGTGACATACCGACAAACTACGAGGATTCCATATTCAACTGCAGAACCCTAAAAAGCGTTTTCTTACATCTCTCTTTTTATGATTGTTCTTCTTTTATTAGAGTACTTTTGTTTCTTAAGTGAAATTTCCTAAGTTAGAAAGGCGGAGCTTTCGTTGTAAATCCGTACTTACTCTTTGTGTCGTAAAAGTTGGCCGATTGAAAAAATTGTTTCTTTTGTACTTCAGCTATTTAGGGATGCCGTTTGATTTACCTTTGATTCGGTGTTTGACGGTCTTTGTTGTACTTTTATATAAATGCCAGAGTGTCAAAGGCAGGTAATTGTTGCGTGCGTACTTTGCAAGCTTTGTAATTTGATTTCACATTCAATAACTTTCATTATACCCTTAAGCACGCCATGCGAGTAAAGAAAGTTAAGTAGTTATGCGCTCTATGTAGAGTTTGTGCAGAAACATAAAACTGCACGGGCGAAGTGGATTGACTAATAAGATTAGCATAATTACACCGGGCCACTGCACGCGAACCCATAGCTTTTCATAATTAGCGCCCGTTGGTATTATAATGCTTCTGTGTTGCCAGGGAAAACTTGTCATGTACGAGTATACGTACTAACGTTCACCCGAGAGGAGTTTGCAACCACCTGACGTCAACCATAGAGAATATAGCGACAATTTTTACTAGGTTTTTTTTTCTAAAGTTGAAATGAAAATTATAAAATAGCCCACTCCTAAACAGTCAGTGAACAAAAATATATCCTCAATAAATGCTGACAACGCGGGAAGAGGGAACCGTTGCGGTTGCCCGCTGAGTAAATATTCAATAAGAGAACTCGTGTATTGTATTGCACCCGCGATTCTGTTTGTTCACTCTTCAATATAGCGATATTGTTTTGGTCGTATTGAAAACGGAATCAAACTGCACGAATTTCCGGGAAAGGTTCGTCGTGTTTCTTTTTTAAATTTGTGTGGAACTGGTCGTGGCGTAGAACCTGAATTGAGGAGATTAAACAATTTTAAACGTGATGAAAATTTATTTGAATAACAAAAGTAAATAATTTCACTAACCTAAATTCATAGAACCTTGCGTCCATTCCATTATTACAGATAAGTAAAAAGGGTTATTGAAATATGCCAACTCGATAAAATATAACAAGAATACGTTATTACCAAAAGTTAAGTTGAATACATATAATTATTTATTCAGCCGACGTTTCCGGCTTATTTCCTCCGTCCGTATTTTTAACATGACTTCCGATATCATTCAGGGTGGCCGCCGAGTCGTTCCCTTTCCTCCATTATATTCGACCATTTAGGGCTCGATTATTATACAAAAGACTTATATTTATTGTTGATAAAAATATCGTCGTAATTTTTGACAAAGTTAGGTACGGTGAATTATTTATGTCATGAAATATTTTTGCTACTTGTCTTTTTTTATTTTCACAGGTTTTCTCTGATGTTTTAAAATATTTAGAGACTATAAAGAAGTTGGTGCTATAATTAATGTATTTAAATCCGAATCGATATAGGGTTAGCAGTTAACATCATGAATTAAATATGGGAGGCTCGTGGTAATTTTCGGCAGGGGCAGTTGAATTTTATGGACGGACGGGACAGATGGAAACGTCAGTACGGCACGGAACGGCCTCCGCGGTATAACATTTGGATTTATTCAGTCGTGAAATTAAACAAGCACCCGAAGCTCCCTCTATCACAATTTATGTTCTCACTAGATTGTTAAGGTCCGACGGCGAGAGGCAAGATATCTGGGATTGTACCCTTATTAATTGGGCAAGTCATGGTTGGTGACGTATTTTATGCTTGATTTAACAATATCCGATGAATTCGGCGCAATAGTATGGCAATATCAGGACAAGAATTTATTACTGGTAATTGTGTATTAATTAACTAATATTGTTGATTTTCTATACGTTAGGTTTAGGGTCTACGCCCCGATTGATCACAAAGCCCTCTTACCCCTACCCCAATCAACCCGCCAAATAATTGTGAGATAATGATACGCTGACTAAAATAGCTATGAATGCTGTAACTGAAAAATATTATGGATCAATTTCAGGCAAAAATTTCGATTATGATAAATTTATATAAACATACATTGCTTTCATGAAAACACCAGCTGTCACCAGTGATTTTCTTTGAGCGAATGCAGGCCTTAAATTATCTATATGCCGAGTATAGTCCCAGTCCGTATGGTAGATTTTTCATGAATGATTAATAAATCTCGATCCTCAAAAACATTTGCAATTTTTATATTAGTTACATCAATCATAATCACACAATTCAATCATACGCTATGTAGTTGAAACGCCAAAAAAACAACTATTTGTAAAATGTCGAGTGCACGCTATTCAAATAAAATAACACCACAATATGTTTATTGTCAGAGCAGTATCCTTTACCAGCATCACTAACAGAAATACCGTCCATCCATTTTTGGATTCGGCTAACAAGCTCTTGTGTGCTGCCAACCGAAGCCTTTTATTTTTGAAAGGCACAAACGAAAAACTTTCAAAATATTTTTTTATAAACCATTTTATTAAAATAAATAAATGTAAAAGTTAACAAATGGTTTTAAGTGTCTCTAAAACTCAGCTCAGAAGATTTTAAATGCGTAGTGCATTTACGTATCTTCGTATATATAGTAGTGCTGCTCTCGGTAGGCCTTTCTGTTTTAATGTAATTTGTGATATTAGCGGGCGCTTATTATGATAAGGGCGCTGAACTTTGTAGGTACCAAGAGGCACCAGAAGCGTTGTAAATATTCATTATACCACAAACATTGAACTTTAGGTGGAGCGTAATTTCCATTACTTACAATGAAGTTCGCATGAAAGTGTTTTGGAAGGCTAAGTAAGCTCTATATAACATTATCTATAAGTAATATTTCCTTTAGGTTCTTAAAACGTAAGCCCCAGTATTTTATTGGGTCGTACATAAGTCGTTGTTTGCAAATGGAAGTGAATCTTTTTAAATGAAGAAATTTTTTAATTTGAATTAATTTTTTTGAAATCAAGTGATACCTTTCGTCCCGTGGTGTCGCCCGCGTTACCAAAGTAAATGTAGTACTAGGTGTCCATTTTATAAACTATTTGTGTGCCCCGTTTCATCAAAATCAGTTAAGTACGTTTTGCGTGAAAGAGTAACAAACATCCATATATCTTCACAAACTTTTGCATTTACATTTTTTTTATTTACTATACAGAGTGACTGGTGAGATACCTTCGATACTTATGGAGAGTACTCGGTACTCGATTCTCCTTAAAATGATAACTAAATTAGGTGCTTAATTTTTTACCAAAATTTCTTTAAAAATAAGTGAAATGTGGATATTATACTCTCTAAACACGCCGCGGTGCTTGTTGTTAAAGTTGATATAGTCACGTGCGGCACGCGCTATCCCAAAATTATTGAATTAAATTCAATCGTATATAGGTATGATTAAATTATTTAAATACACCGAAAATACCAAGGTGGAACTTTTCAGTTGCTTTGTCAACAAATTTGTGATTACCTAGGTATTTTTCCCTGTCCTAAGCCAGGATTAAAATATGGAGGGAAAACGAATCATGCTCATGCGGATCATACATGGGGAGTGGTCTTGATGTAGGTAGGCAACAGCTGTACAGCGTAGGTACCTATGTATTCTGTGTTGATAGCGCGCTGCGCGACACGTGCGTCCGCGCGGTATCCAAGTATTGCACAGGTAAATACGGAACTCTCGGTTTACTGTTTACTAAGTTTACTAAGAAGTAATTAATTTTTTTTAATGTTATTTTTTTTTCATCATATATGATCGCCAACTATAACGTCCTCAAATATTGAAGGTATCTCACCAGTCACTCTGTATTAGTAGGATATATCTTTCTCCGTCCAGCCAGCTATAGAAAGCACAGACAAACAGACAATCTCACTCCGTCATTTATACTATTAGTAGGAATAAGCCTATTACCTAGTAGATACCATTAAAATGATAAATACGGTTGCATTTTATATATTGAAACCGATCCCACATTATTAATGATCACAAACAGAAACGTACCAACGTCCCCTTTGCCATATCATCCCAAAGTAAAATAAGGAGACTGTCCTAAAAAAACATAATGACAACTAAAATAAGCAAGACTGTTGCCTTTCCACAACAAACGTTACCTCCGAGTCCATAGCCGAAAAAAAATAAATATCAATATAGTACATTATTTTACTGCCTCCGTTACCTCCTTAACAAGGGTCCACGCATAATAGAGTAACAACCCGAAATAAACAGGTCTCATGTATCATCAGGCACAGATTTATATATAGTTTCCCATTAAGTCTCACAATCGGTATAAATATAAACAACTAGCTGTCCCCCGCGGTTTCACTCGCGATCCCGAGGGATGTAACATTTTCTCCGCTACAAAAAGTATCCTATGTTATTTCTAATACTTCCAAAAATATGTGTACAAAGTTTTATGATGATCGGTTTAGTAGTTTTCGCGTGAAAGCGTAACAAACAAACATACATTCACATTTATAATATAGGTAGGGATTGTCATGTTTTCTTTGGTAATGTAGTCGACCGCGCGGAGGGTAATGTGCGATGCCATTAAAATGCTATAAATACACGATCGTCTGTATAAATGTCAACGTGGTTCGTAGTTTGTTATTGAGAATAAACTGCACTCTGCAATCTACAATGTCACTTTTTATTACCTACATTCGTTTGTTCATTACTGCTCGAACCGTAATAACCAATACTTTGTTAGGTTAGGTTAATAAAATAAAAACATATGGTACTGTTTTGGCGGTGCTGCGTACCTAGTAGTTGTGAGAAATAAAAAAAAATCGTTTATTTTTCTCCCACACAAAAAAAATACAATTTTTTTTTCAAAAACATGCAGGTTCATTTAGTTGTGGGAGACAGGAGCCCAAACTAGGTTACCCTGTGTTATGAGCTTCCTGGCTCCCCCTCTTGGTAAGAAGAAGTTACAATTGAATAATTTAATCTAATTCACGTGAAAAAAGAGAGAAAAAAAAAGAAGAAACCGACAAACAGACATTAGTGTCATGATACAATTCTACCGTTATTAACACCACACCAACCTATATCTAGGATGTGGTAGGGAGATACCATTGATCACGTGCATTTTTACGGTGTACTATATAGTCAACAAAAGAATTCCCAAAGAGAGTTGGAGTCGGAAAACCAGTCTCTCGTAATACATAATGTACCGTATGGGCAAAAAATATAATTTTTGAGCCGAACCCAAATTATTGGAAACTAGGCAGGCAGGTGACGATGACTGTGTTAGGTAAACGTTCATAAAATTTATTATCTATGTTCAAATATATTTAAAAATTAAGACCTTTCGACGCGCCTCATCGAGTCATCCGGTGACCAGAGGGCTGGCTCGTATTTTGGTCAGAGAATAAGCTTAGCCATACAAAGAGGCAACGTAGCCAACCTTCTGGGCACTTTACCCATAGACAGCTCTAACAATTTAAATTCAGTTTTTTATTTCTAGATTATCGCTTTATTTATTAGTTATATTTATGTAGTTTAGTATGAACACTATGTTTTAAACGAAATTTTAGAAATAAATTAAAAGTACATTTAAGTTTTATACAAGTAAACAAAATATTATTTAATTTTTATCAATATCAATATTAATACTAAATTAATAAATTTTTTTTCTTCTTTAACTAAAAAAATAAGTACATATATATAGTACTACTTAAAAAGAAATGTCCCAGAATTATTTATTTACTTTGATGATTGATTTACGATGTATTTATTACTAGCTGTTCCCAGAATGCAATGCGTTTTCTATTCGTGGACTATTATGAATATTTATAACAATATAAACATTTATAATGAAAACTGAAGTGTTAAACAATATTAAAAACTTATCAAGGACGAGCTAAACACTCAGTCTAAAAAGTTAACAAGCACTAATAGCTTCGAGTAAATTATTAAAGCACCAGTTATTTTTAAACTCCGAAGTTCCGATATATAAATGCATAATTCAATCTACGAGTTACGTAACCTCGGAAATTTACGTACTTCGTTAAAAACAATATTAATTCACATTCGCTTTAAAATTGATGTTGAACAATTTATGTATGGAATTAAAGAATAAAATCAGTATTTTCTTTCGGAAATACATTTCTTTACTAACGGCCTGCCAATTTAATGATTGGTAATTTTATTTATTAATCATAAAATTTATAAAATTAAATCAAGCAGTTACTTTGCTTGCAGTTTCGTTACTACCTTTATTTGTTTCTCAGATAATTATGATTACATATGCTATATATTTTGAGCCAGCAATAAATCTCTGCGAATTTCTACTGTAATATTTTTTTCTGAATTTTACAATGATAAATATACATTACGGTACGTGTACTCGACTCTCGTGTATCGCATACTATTTTATAGCTCATGTAAGTTGTGTGTAAAAATGGACTACTTAAGTAACGGAGAAGTGTGACTTAAGTGAAGATTTAAGTCACACAGTGATATAAATAAATATCGTAGCAAATACGCCTACGATTTATCGTAGCAGATCTACGAGAACCGTAGCTGTTAATGACTCACGTTTTCGCTTGTGTCTAAAACAAGAAATTGTTTTTGTTTTATCTATATTTTAAAACTGAATTATAACGTTATTGCGTGGGTTGGAAATAGCTTGATATTTAACCGCCGTTGCGTGTCGTCTAACATTATTTAATAAAGGGAAGGGTTCAAACTCTTTGCACCCAAGGGCTTTGATAACATCTAATTGTGGATCTTACACAATTGCTTTAATTATTTTACCCTAAAATAACGTTATAAACATATTCATTCAATAATAATGTTCTAAACCGAGGAAAATACATATTTTTGGAAGATTACTAAGAGTAATTTTTCTGCAGAAATGTTACCTGCTTCTTGCAATTTTTCTATGTAGAAACATTATCTATTGATCTTGTTCATATTTTAACTTAACTATACTAGCAGAGCTGGCCAAAACCGGTAACAGTGTGTACAGTACCTAATTAATTGACCTGTGGATTAAGCTGGAGCCTTTTAGCCTGAGCGCAGGGATTCGATTGGGATAACTAGGTCAAAGCTTGTTTTACCATAATCCTGAAGCATCAAGACCAACTTTCCGATGCATATTTCGATTGAGCGTATTTTAGTTTATTTTATTCAGTAATTTTTACACGATTTTAATTTTAAAAGCTAAATTAAGAGGTTCTAGAGGAATAGTTCCTTCGTTAAGGCTTACTACCCCTGGCTGACCACCCTATGTTGAAAATCTACACATGAGAGCCAGTTCCTTTAGACTTTGTTCCTTTCTGCTTCGGCCACAACATCACTAACCATGGTGAAATTTTAGTCATACGCAAGCCTATACGGTGTAGGAAAAAAAAAAAAAAACACTAAGTTGTATATTTATTTAACAAACTGTGATACACTAATTTTGATTAAATCGTACAAATTGTTTGTATTTTTGTAAGTACTTAATGATATAATTGAGTGTCTGTTTTAGGTTACATTAAAAAAATAAAATTAAAAGTAATAAGAATATTTTTTTAAATTTTATCTTTTATTTATTATGGCCAATAACACGGATCAATAAATTTACCCTCAGTTGCTTCCATTCACTACAATTAACTTTGTTACAGGGTTATCGCTTTCCAAGGCTTCGATTCTGTAAGGTATTTTACACTAGCTCGAGGATGTTTTTCGTCGCGGCCTCTATGCTCCGTCTCTCTCGCTAACTACGCGATCACGTGAAAGGTATGCTCTCCGAGGCCTCCGTGCGACGCGGTTCACCAACGAAGTTTGTATTAGCTGAATACGGGAGCAGGAAAAAGGTAGCAAAATCCACCCCCACGCTAGAAAATTATCATCTTGACAGGCCGGCTCTACACTACAGGTAGCCTTATTAAATTCACTGAACACATATTCTGTTTTGATACAACTCTAAACCCAAAAACAAGGGCCAAAAATTATGTTTTAGAGTGGGACGGATGTATTGTCAAGATAACAAAAAGTAAAAAAATCACTACAATCAGTTCTATTTCTAAGCCACCTTTTAATATAAGTAATGAAGGATAAGTAACTAAGGATCAATTAAACCCGCACATGAGTGCAAAAAATACTTTTCAGCCTAAAAACTAAAATAAGTAATTTATTCCTTAGTAATTTCATTTAAACGTTTTTTTCGCGCACGTTCAAATTAGTTCCTTCAAGTTAACCTTTTTAAATCGTAGCGTGCATTTTTCACTTAGACATTTAACTAAGGAAGGCGCACGTAACGACATAGCTAAACAAAAGGTCCATTACATCGCGTGAGCACACCCTTATCGTGATCCTCGCCAAAATGTACCAGAATCCAACTAATTAAAACTTTATGACGAACGAAACGAAACCAACCTTGTTATTCATGACGTTACATGGTATAATGTCCATTTGTTTACAAATAAAACATTTTCACTTTAAAAATTACTGGTCAGAAACAAATAAAAATGACTGGTCAGAAACAAATAAAACGAAATGACAAACGACTGTGTTTCCTTTTGCACCAATTAAAACTACATTGCTTTACGTGCCGCCATAAACGAGCTAACAAAGTAATAGTCCTGCACAGTAAATTTAAATGCTTACACGCACTCTTGACTTTAAGATTGCATGAATTACTTTTATAATTACCTGGGGCTTATCGCGACTGAAAGCGTAAATAGTGCAAAACCGTCGCGTGCCCAGCGGTAGGTCGGAGAGCGTCGTTAAAGCCCACCCTCTAGTCTATATAATACCGAACCGACCGCATTAACGCAAACTGACGCGTAACTTGATACAAAAACAATGACGAAACCCCAACGCGCACAGTGCGGACTCGTCGTCGTTTACTCAAGAGAAAGGGGGAAGAAAATGAGTCGATAAGGGGATCACTCGACGGGCAATTCGGCAGTAACATTGTGACATTACGGATTTTTTAATTTTCAAAAACGTATTTTATTTTATAGAAGCGGAGATTGAAATTCAAATCTGAGTAAAGGATTACCAGAAAGTGTAAGAGATCTCGATAAAAATAATGGAACTTCAAAGATGGGCAATAATCTACGAAAGTTGAATAATTTTAGCGCTTTTTCGTCGTACGGAACGTGATTGAAGAGCTCGAGTCATGTAAGGCGGGAAGCCGCACCTCGGAACGCGCCCGCGCAAAATTAATAAGCAGAATTACTCTTCTTTACCGGCTCATAAATTACATTGATGGTTACTGGCAGCAGTTACAGAACCCATAAAAGGCAAGCTTTATTAGAATCAAACAACAGGTGAAATTTATGTATATTCATTCACTTAGGCGTTTCACATCAATTACCCAAGAGTGTAATGAAAGAATTTTATTCCATGCGAGTTGTTCAAAAGATCATCCAATCAAATTGTCGTAGAAATATTAATATTGATTTGAATTCACAAATGGAGTCGTCTCCGATATTACATCGGCGAGACGAAATTCAAAATTAAAAGAGAGATAGCTAACAATAAACGTCAGGAGCAATTCATATCTTCATTTCCATTCAATTTTATTGTCTTGTACATTTTTATTGTGAACGTTTTCTAAGCTATCGGAGCATTGTCAGTACGTAAGAGGGATTCTATTGTGTACTTAAATCAACGAGAGGACGGGCGGTATGGTTAACAGAAACAAAAGCTCTTTCTAAAATCAACCTCGACGCTTTCAAAAGTGTCGCTTTCGCTTCACTGGATTTCCTTTTGTTCTTTGCATGAAATCAAGACATTAATGATATTAATTTCACGTTATGTTGAATTCTTTGTAAATGTGTGCGCTTTTAGAACGAAAATGTATTATCATTTTTTGTGAATGCATTAAGGGACCATAAGAAATTCTTTTGTGAATAAATATTAAATAGCCAGAAAAAAAAATATAATATATAAAAATAGGGTACCGCATCGATAAAACGAGTTCTAAAACAGTGACCACAATTAATCCGCTACCTTGCTAGTGGGGTGCGTGCACCGATAACGGGCCACCCTTTTGCATACCGGAAAAACACCATTGGGAAAATGGTAATAAATAGTTAGTACTTAATTTCAATACATAGTTATACGGAAAATGTTCCGTGGTAAACTATAATTAAGATAATGTTTTTTTTCGTGAAGGAGCCACTATGGCCATTAAAACTGACGCATGGCACTGTGTTGCGACTAATTAACGCACCCGCCAATTATGACACTGAATTATGAAAGTGCCACATTGCGTGCGGCACGTGGTCACAAATATTATGTGCCAGGTGTTATTTGTTGAGTTGACTCTTTTAGGAGAGTTCTGTAGTTGTAGTCTATGTTGTAGCTGAAAACAGTTATTATTATATAGTACCTGGATGGCCGAGCTTTGCTCGGATTTTCTTTACTAATGTGACTACTGCCGTATTCTCTTTTTTAAAGCACTGTCATATATACCTAGATACGAATTAGATGCGATCATAAAGGGCTTACCTTTAATTGTTGTAACAGTTTTCATTGGCTAAAAACACGGATAAAACGACGTTTTCTAAAAATTAAATCTAGCTAGATCGATTTATCGCCCCCGAAACCCCAAGCATACTGAATTTCATGAAAATCGTTGAATCTGTTTCTGAGATCCTAATTATATATATGTATCAAGAATTACTCGTTTAAAGGTATTAGATAGATAAATCAAAAGCAATATCTATATTTATAAGCAAAGGCAAAAAAGTTAAGTACCGTTTTCTCTTCTATTTTTTTTTTTAATTTTTAGGGTTCCATACTTCAAATTTAAAATGATCACTTCGTTAACCGTTTATCCGTGTTTACTAAATAGTTAGTCGATTAGGGTTTATGATGCGTGATCAATATGACTACTATCAATTTGTCTGAACATAGAAAACCTTGTTCATCCGATTCTTTTTTTATCCATAATTACATTACAAACTAGCTTCCACCTCTCAGTTTACTCGGGTTTTATACGATAAAAGAAGAACGAAGCATGTTTAGAAGCAAACTCACAAATTAAATTAAAAAAGAACAATTTATTGCTACTTATAATTACGTCATTTGAATAGTATAATGCTAGTCTGAAATGTAAAGTTTTATATTGTGTTAATAATTAACCCAAATTAAATTTGATAACAGGTAAAATTTTATGCATTTATTTCAGTCAGCATGTTAGGTGATAAGTAATTTAAGGGTAACTTTATTTTAATATCCTGGGACATTCATCACACTGGGCCATCTGATCCCAAACTAAGCAGAGCTTGTACTATGGAAACCGGGTAACTGATATACTACATGTAATTTTTTTTTCTAAATATATACATATTGGCACCCAGACACAGAACTAACACAGATGTTCATGCACGCAAATTTTTGTGGGTGGGAATTTAACCCGCGACTTGCGACTTGGCAGTGGTCGCTAACCTCCAAGCCAATTTTTTTTTAATATTAATGCAATATATCTGACGATATTCAGCGTTACGTTGGTATTTGCAAGTCTTTATCATTTATTTATTTGTTGACTTGGTTCTTCAACAATGAGCACACCATTACAAAGATATACTATATATACAATTATATCTAAGTGTCACATTTCTTAAAGAAGAACACAGCATGCACTTAAAGTAGCGCAAGTGAATAACATTTTTAAATATTGAATTATTAGCCTACTATATAATAACAAGAACCTTAAAACTAAGACACTTAATGCAGATACAAACTGATACAACATTAACTTAATTTAATTTTACTTCATTTATGCGATCTACAACTTCACAATAATAGATCTTGTGCGTTTGTGCCTTTGTGGTATTTGCACTTCTTTCATTAGATCATTTGCAAGTACATTAGGGTGGTGTTTGATTCTCGACCAACTTTTATAAATTTTTAGACGTGTAAACTTCTTCAGCGGCGTTGAGAATTTTCTTGGGATGGGTATAAAATGTTAAACACGCTTGACACGTGACCTGATCCAAAATTCGTAAGACGATAAAAATGCACAACGATAATGTTCAAGTTTTCACTTCTGCCGGCACTCCCGGAGTGCAACCCGTTGTTTTTTTTTATCGAGTTAAAGTTACAATACAGGTAGCTTTAGCGACACTCATGCAGTAATGGGAAAATAGAGTGACTCGTATGAAAGTGTAGTCGATTAATTGAAGTGTCAATTCTAGTTTTGCTCTTTTCACTATGCAGTGATACCTCGGCTTGTGTTTATGAACACGCTAGTTAATGAGTTTTTACTGAAAGCCAACTTGTGTTTTATGTTCTGAAAAAAAATGAGAGGCTGTTTTTCAGTTTCAGAACGTATTTTTATCAATTTACGGAGTGATATATTATTGTAATATTACGTTTGGGAATTATACGCAACTTATTCAATGAAAATTAAATAGAAAGAAAAGAAGAATATTGTATATTTACTTATTATAAATCTACGTAAAGTCTTTATTTTTGTTACGTCATGTATTTTTATTACATATTAACGAATTTCACCTAAAAATGTAATCATCAACAAAAGTTCTAAACTCACAAAAAATATATAAAAAATGGGGTTTGTTCAATTATATACCTAATATAAAAAATATACAATAGAAGAAATCATATATTATATCTGTTCATACATAAGACTCCGTTCAGGCGTCTTACCTTCAGAGCATTTTTCTAGAAACTATATTAATTAAATTTATTCATCATTTCAATTCATAATTTTTCTTGGGTCTCTCGCCCAAAAACACTCCGAACCGAGGTTCAAGCCACTGTCAGTAGTCGCCTAACTCACCTTAGTACAATTGAGAGCCTACTTGTACTTCTCCAAATTATCCACGTAAGGCTGAGTTTCTACCAGAGATTAGCGAGGTAGCTATGCGGCAATTCTACCAGGAAGATGGCTTGATTATTATATTATATGATTATGATGGATTGATATCTCAGCTCTATTAAATCGATTCTACTCGCAGCATACATCACACATCTCTAGTAGAAACGCAGCCTTAAGCTGTAAGATCTATCTACGTCTCACACCTATAGGTTAACAAAAAAATATATATTGTCGTAAACACTCGAGTAATGAAGTTCTATGCGATAATCTGGTCGGATTCCACACATCTTCACGAGGTTACTCCACGTCACGAGAAACAGAAAGACACAGGTGGCGGGAAATTGACAAAGTCGAGATGATACCCTGGGGAAATCAAGGCACGCAAAAAGGAACAACTACACTTAAAATACGTAATTAAATAAGCGTTAAAAAAACAGAGCTAACACTAATAAAACTTTGCGTTTGACACTCAACAATTTTGTTTCCAATTACATTTACGCTCCGTATTCTCTTTTATAAACATAATACAGAAAAAGCTTCCATTAAGTGATAAAGAGAACAATTTTGTATATTCCTTTTATCATTTTGACCACTTAAATTTTCCTTATCTCCATCGCGTAAAGTTGCACCGCCGACATAACGTAATGAAAACGTTATTTTTTAAAAGTGTATTTTCATTTGAGATATTAAAGTTGTGTGCGTCGTAAAATGTGGTATGAATAAAAAAGTCGGCCACTCCTCGAGTGATGTAAGCGCTGCATGCAATGCCAGGAAGTTGACAAATGAGACTGGCTTTCGCTGTATTTTTTTCAGGATTCCCTTTTAATGAGGGCGCGTTGAATGCCTTATCTACAGCGATTCATAATCCGTGATAATAGGCGCCCACGCTATTTTTCACAAGTTCCCGTTGAAGCGTAGCTTTCAGCACATTTCCGCTGTTTGGAAATAGAAGACGATTTGTGCTGTTATTGTCTCACCTACATTTTGGGGCGCGGAACTTCCTGCCTACTGTTGTGATTATATTTCCAACATCTAGATTAAACAAAATATATATCTACCTATAATTTTGAAAACTTTAAAAAGTTCGCTCATCAAATTTATCTGATTTATGTCATAGTAGGGACATGTCTTGAGGAGAGATGAAAGCCATGTGACTAAAAGAGTGTAGAATATGAAAGTAGATGGGCTTTGGGGTAGAGAAAGATCGAAGAAGTAATAGATGGATTGTGTGAGGGATGATATGAATAAGACGGAAGTGAATGATGTCATGGTAAGAGAAGGGCTGAATGTGAGAATTAACATGTTAGGCCGACCCCAAGTGACTGGGAACAGGGCAGATGTATATGATACTTAATATCTCAGGAAAACTTTAAATCCCTCGCGAACGCAGGCGAAACCTCGGGTTAAAACTAGTTTTCTATATACGAAGTTATCGATATCATGGACTATAATAAAACTAATCCGATTTATTTTGCTAATTCGTCAATATCGCTGGAATACGATGTGCTTCATGCCGCGCTTTAAACTTTTTGTTCAATATTTATGATCCACTTTCCTCTCTCAAAGCGCTGTGTCCATACTAGAGTGTTTGCCATTTTTCCATTTCTGCTTTGCGCTGCACTGTATTTATAATCAGAATGAATAAATGCTTTCATTTTTGTTAAGCCCTGGTTTTGTGCATTTAATTTAGCTTTATCAAATTTTTGAGTAGTTATTTTTTTAATATACGTGTTGAATGAGTGACCGATTTAAAAAGTGTTTTAAGCACCAATCTACAAATTGTTTTAAGCAGTCGACAAGAACAAATGTCGGAGTAACACTTATTCGACAGCCAGTTTTTTACCAAAGCAAAACACGAACTCGTACTTTATTCACCTCTTCAGACGCCGTAAGATTTTTATTATTATACTTTCCCTTTTTGTTGTAACACACCGCACTGGCGTATTCGTTGTAAGGAGCTGTAACGACGCGTGGAGCGTGAAATACGCGAACATTTCGGTACCCTGGAAATGGAATGCACCTGCCTCCTTAGGTTTTATGTGAAGTTTCCTCACCTTCTTACGGTGCTTGGTAAGGGCTGCCAATATCGCCGTCCTCACTTTGTGACCCCTCATAATACGAGTAATACTTCTTGAGAGGGTATTGAACGTGGGGCGGCTTTCGTCGCGTCGGCCTGTAATTTTACGAGCGGACTTGTAGCACTTCAGTTTGTTTTCGTTGATGTCATAAGAATGTTTGACATTAACATTTTTATGAGGTTCGGCAAGTTTGGGTTGCTTTGGAGATTTAGGCTCAATTATTAAGTTTACTTGTACGTTGTATAAGATGCTGTAAAAAGTTTGCTTTGGTTTAATGATATCCTCATATAAATTATTAAACAAAATGATCAAAAGCTTAATATAAATCGTAATACGCTAACTACACTAATAATTATAACATATAATCTTTTATATGGACCATAGGATGCAGGATGCAGGTCGCTTCCAACCGGCCAATCTGGAAGTCATTGGGATGATGATGATGATGATAAAGGATCTAAAGCTTTTTTTTGTTTCTACATTCGCTAATAAGGACTTAATTAATCTTACAACAATTGGTTTTTTACACTTGAAAATATGTACCCTACCTCAAAATATAACAAAATTTCTTATCTGCTTCACAAATTGAAATACGTCGAAATTTTACGACTCTATACTCGTAAATACATATAGACAGAATAATTTCGCTATCTGCATCTGAATCTAACCCCTCGCTCGAATCGCCTAGGGACCATTCACCACTCCGTTGTGGTCAAATTGAGTGACAAATAGAGGCACAACTTTTATTTATTCAAGGGAAATTGACCACATTTTTACGGTCCCATTTTGTTGATGCCGATGAAAGTAAAAAATAAATGTTTACTTGGCGCACACAACAAAGACTGAAATAAAAAAAGAATAATGCAGAGATACAAAAGTTACGCTACAATAAAACTTTAGTGAATTTGATCTTGGGTTTATGGTGACTAATAAATTGGTCTAGAACATTATTTGTTTCATTGTATGGTTTGACATAAGGTCATCTTTCGTCCTGAGGGACTTTAAATATGTCTTATTTTGGGACATAGAATGTCATGTGCTACCAGTGTCCAACGAAAACTCAAACCGTGTTTTCACAAGCGTTAATTTCGCTTCACCTATTATTTAGTTAGTATGTTTGTGTAAAATCTTGCAACTGAATTTGCAACCGGGTTCCCTATCCGACTGAGCTGAAATTTTGTGCACACATGTGGTTTTGTTGACAATTATGCACATTTACTAAGCGACGTCAATCTAAGTCCAATATGCCGGACATGACAAGGTGGGGAGTTCTTCATTCAATAAACCATTTCCGTGTAATAGGCATTAAATGAAAGGGTTGGCCAATAAAAATAAGAAACGTCTATTTTACTCGATTTTGGGCCTAAAAAACTGTTTCCTAACTGAATTCTCATTCAATTAAAATTTCAAGAATAAAATAATATTTTTTGATGTCGCATTTATAGAAAGTAAAATTAAAATAAATCAAACCGACAGTAAATGTTATCACGATAGTGGTTCTATTCCGGTAAACAGAATGAACGTATATAGCCGTCCATTACTCTACCTAGCCTCGTACGTCAACTCCACCAATAAGGTTAATAAGCAAAAAATGTTTTTTTGTTTAGAGAGCACAAATCTTGCCTAACAATCCCCCTCAGTGGCCGCAAAAACGTGAAGCCAGTTCACGTACAACTGAACAAAAACAAAACAGTGATCTAAACCACAATATGTTCCCCGATATCTTTTGTTCATTTTGCCTTTTGTTCTTTGAATGGCAATAAGGATAATCCAATTTCACATGGCCATTATTGTTTTACTATAATCATCTACATACTCTGTTGAGTACGAAGCGTATTTTGACATGCGGAATATCGCGATGTTCGAGTGTGCAAATGAATTGGTTTCATAGCTTTTCCATTGGAGTGAGTATAGGTATACCCTTCATTTTGCATATGTTGCTATTCAATAATAAATTTGGACATTTGTGGGCACATTTTTTCGCCAGAATACACATTATAGATGTTTAGGCCCCGAAACAGAATGACAGTAGTGTTTATGCTCACGAAGGTTTGTCCTATTCGGGAATTGAACCCTTAGTGACGTGGAACACACACCGAGCCAACCGGACCGGAATAATGGTAGATAAGAAAATATTAATACACTACAAATGTACTTAATATTTGAATATAATTAAAAACGGTATATTATTTAGCTCATCGTATTTTCATCAGATTTTTTGCGCCGGAAAGTTTTTAAATTTTCAATTACACAATTTACAAGTATCATAGGTATACATAGGTATTGTCCTTTATTTTGGTAGGGTCCAGAAATCAGTACAACAAAACCAAACACCCTCAAGAGGATTTGAACCCCGTACTGGTTCAAATAGTCGCGATTTGACCACCATATGCCATGGGAAATTAGTTTATAGCGTAGGGAATAACGATATAATTAATATATTCTACTAGATGTTCCCGGCATCCGTTGTTATGTGATTTTACGTTGTGTCAGTGACCTTCGTCTGCCTACATAGAACAACTTACTAAAGTTATTTTCGCTACCACATAAATAGTAAAAGAAGGTATTTTATATTGTTTGTAATTGACCTAGCTTAGTTTTAGAAAAACCAATACCCTAAACAAGCATGTGTACAAAATCATATAATTGTTTGTTCAGGTACGTAAGCTCTTTCACTGATATAAAAAAGTATAAGTAATAGTGAAAAATCATTTTGTTAAACTAGCTTTTTCGTCTCTGTGCGGTTAACCGTTGAGGAGTTCCCTCGTTGGAGGCCGTCTGAGTGCAGCAGCCGGTAAAAAGGAACTTAAAATGGGCAATCAAAATTAATACTGTACACAATTTCGTGTCCATATTATAAATATCCCAAGACATTCTTCACACATGGTTGATACCTGATCCCAAGTTATGCAATGTGTACTGCTTGTAGTATGACTACCAGGTAACTGATATATTACATATACTACTTTTTAAATACATACTTATATAGATAATTACACCCAGACACAGAACAGACAGACATGTTCATGCACACAAATGTTTGTCCTGGGTGGGAATCAAACCCGCGACCTTCGGTTTGGCAGTCAGGATCTCTAACCACCAAGCCAACTGGCCCGTCAAAAAGAAGAAGAGTTCCTTAATCTATCATCATAATATATCATGATCTTAATCAGAACATGCTTACAATAAAAATACATTGTCATTCAAGTCGTCAAAGAAGTAGCTCTAATTCAGCTTGCAAGATTTTAACTGAACAAACTAATTACGATACATTATGTGTTAAATAATAGCTTGCATTAATGATAACAAAATCATGTCATATATAAGTGATACTGCGGATTTTTAAACACGAAGAAAACGATCAGTAATTAAATCCTTATCGTCTAAAACCCACTGATACAACCCTAACAAAGGGCTGGAGCTAACTGAATCGTACCATTTACACGCTACAAAGCATCAGTTTATTGGACATGCGGTTAAACCTATTGCATACTTACCTGCTAATTAATTCTAATCAATTAATATAGGTTGGTATTGTACATGTTACAATCGATACGGTATATTTCATTAAACTAAACGTAAATTTCCGAACTGAATAATTGCTGATGGTGATTTAAAAATTTTATATCTATTTAGATGATATGGTTCTATTTCAAGATCAATTAACACATCATTTTTCGGTTGACGTTCTTGATTTTGACTATATGCTGTTTGGAAACCTGTACAGAGATCTTCGCTCGGGATCAAATATTAAATTAGGCCGTTACTTAATTATTTAATGATTTGAATGTTTCAATAAAAATGTTACGATGTGTACAATAATGTAAATAAATATAATTAAATATTTCATTCTTTAAAACAAATTTCTATCCCGAGGTGGCGTCACCAAGGACTCAGAGCGGACATCTCACATTACTATATAGTGAACGAAAGAGACAGAGCAAAGAAGCCACGACGAAACATCGTTGAGCTAGTGTCATTACCTAACAGAATCGCCGACTGGATTATATTTGTTGGTTGAGACGCGCCGATGTAAAATGATATTTTTGTTCTGTGGTTCATTTTATTTATTTATTTATACTTCGTACAGAAACATGTACAAGGTGGACTTAATGCCTTAGGCATTTTCTACCAGTCGACCTTTGGGTGATGCAGAGATAACGTGGTAGATGCACAGAAATAATAATAGATAATTTAATATGAACTTAATCTAGCTAAACTATTATACTTAAAGTACACATATACCTTATATAATATATAAACTACATAAACATACACAAATATATATAATAATTAAGCGGTCAAATGCTGAGACTAATCTGCCAAAAAAGTTACTTTAAAAGGTGTTCACGTACCATGATTTTAAAAGAGTATCTACTGGTAGCCATTCTGATTTCGAGGGGGAGTGCATTCCACAGAAGAATGGATTGAATGAAAAAAGAAGAATGAAGAAAGTTGGAAGAGTGAGAAGGACATTGAAGGAGACGATTGTTGATAGATCGGAGATGTCTATCGTGGTATGAGCACAGATAACGGAAGTGAGAAGTAAGATAAGAAGGGGCATAGGGAGAGTCAAGAAGAGAGAACAGGGTAGTCAGTGCCCGCATATTTCTGCGCTGACGTATATTCATCCATTTCAACTGTGATCTTCATTGTCAGACATCTGTCAATCTTAACAGGAATAATTTATGCCACATAATTACCTGTCTATTTATACTCCATCCTTTTCTTCAGTGTTCCTGAAAATGAAATATACATAGTCTATGTGAAATCCTGGAATATCTCTTATTATTAGAGCACGTTGACATATCAATATCTTTAGTCAAGGAACTTTGGCAATGGTTTCTGTACCAGAATCCAAGATATCAAGTCAAGAATCAAGATTAAGTGAATGCAGTCAAGCTAATGAATTCACAGAACATTCATGTTCACTTTGTGGTACGTCCTTTGTGATACTAACAATGCAGACCGATACATCTAGCCAGATTATAGTACTCAACAGTACCTAGGCAACTGTTAATCTTGTGATTGATTTAACGTCTGTCATTTCCAGGACTGAGGAGTATAATGAATTCCTGAGATATTCAAAGAGCTCGAAGTTTGATAAAATCTTATTTTCTGGAGGTATGGTGGATATTGGTTATAGCCAATTTTATATTGGCGATGCCCCTAGTGTTGCAAATGTCCATAGGCGGCGGTTACCACTTACCATCAGGTGGACCGTCTGCTTGTTTGTCGGGCCAAGTGGTATAAAAAAAAGTGTATTATATGTTTCTTAATTCCGTAAGCCAATTTTATCTTTTCATTTAACGAAACGGTCCACCTGATGGTAAGTCGTAACCGCCGCCTATGGACATTTGCAACACTAGGGGCATCGCCAATGCGTTTTCGACCCTGAGACGTGAAGTTGTTAAGTCTTATGTGCCTGTAATTTCACCGGCCCCCTTACCTGTTTAACCGAAACACAGTAATACAAGTGCACTACTGCTTCACGGCAGAAATGTGTAAGGTGGTAGTACTTCCCCGGACGAAAACTGCACTAAGAGCTCTACTAGTCTAAAAAAAATGCATTAAATAATAAAAAAAGAATAACAGTTATTACATTTCTCATTCACCAATAAGCTAACAGCACATTAAAGCTATTAAAGGTCACACACCGGTGGTTTAATTGCATGAAGAAAAAGCCAAGCAACACGCGTAAGTGCCAATAAAAATCCTTTGGCACTCCATTAACGTAAGCTGAAGACCTGTGAAACGGCACTACATCATTAGAGGCGGTGTAATTGCTCGCACGTCCCGCTTCAAGGAAAGTATTTCCCAAATTCAGGCAAAGGCCTCCCGTAAATTGTGATTATCTTTAAGTATAACGTTGCTACTAACAGAACCACTCGTTGTATTTTATGAGGAGAGCCATCTGGGTCCTTGCCTGCTACAATAAATTCAACGCACACTGTTATGTCTTTTTCATGGACACAGGAGATATAAAGAAAGAATTTTATTGCTTTCAAAATATTATTTTTGGAACGTAAAAGTAACAGCTCCTTACGTATTATATACCCGTTTAGTACGCCATTCAAGGTTTCGTAAATGAATGTATCGTAAAATATATGTTTGTATACCATAATCAGCCTGAAGGCGTTCACAGGACAGCTGGGCCATTTTCATTCGTTACCGCAATTTCTTTATACAATGAAACCTTAAATGAGCCAGATTTTCATACAAGCACATAAATACCAACCATCAAACTTTTCAAAATTATAATCCATCAAAATCTTAAAAAAAGAACACGAAAAAAATATTGCCTTTGACCCGGTTCCTGGTATTCATTACAGAAAAGAAATGCTTAGTAGACTTCCATCTTTTGTCAGCGATAAAAAAACATGTAGGATTGTGGGCAGGTTACATCAAAGAGAAGAACCATTATTCACGCGTTTGGCAAATATGTCTCCAGGCGACCGCCCCACTCGGCAAATACAAAAGGAATTACTTTTATTTTTCGTCTCAACCGCAGCATGTTGCCTTATGATAAATCACTTTCGCGCCACTGCTGGAGTGTGGAGCAAAAACATTTGAAACGGTCTAGTTCACAGCAAAAAGGTACGAGTTCGTGAAACCAATGCTCGCTTTATCAAAGCATACAAATGTTCATGTTTCAGAAGTATCTAGTCCATCGCTCGTCGTAAGGATTAAGCAATCTTGCTTTCTGAGCGAAACATCTACCGTCATTTAGTGTTCCCATAGCAACTAATACAAGTATGCGTTTCAAAGAAGTTTTTGTTACACAGTAGGAAGCTTGAATAAGCTAGCTCGGGGAACTAAGGAGTAGCTTGTAGCCCGTTCTCGGAATTTATCCATGTAAGTCTGTATTAGAGATTTGTAGGAGATCAAGAATTGTTAACTGAGCCAAGCCAGGAGCCTGAAGTGGAAATTGGAAGAACTAGACTCCATCGATAAAAAATCTCTTGCTCGTAAGCACACCCAAAGTCACCGAGTAGGTCCGCCTACAGGTGGGCTCATAAACATACTGTTAGGCACGATGGACTCGTGCGAGTGCTGAAATCCATTGGTCCCTATGGTTAGTAGTTATAGGGGCGCACATATATATATCAACCTCGAATCGTCCAAGCACTCGTCGGCTAACGATAGGCCAACAATTTGATCGCCTAAAAGTTAATTTATTGATGTATTTGATTACTTGACATGATTTGAGAGCAAGTAAAATATTTAAACTGTTATTTACCAAAACTTAATATTATGAAAAATTAATTTATTTCATTTCATTTCATGTGTTGAGATTCTTATTTCTTAAGAGCGGTTTTGTACATATTTTATAAATGTACGTATTTTCTGTAAATGTACTTCTACAACGATGCGCTAACTACGTGCCTTGTTTGGTGGCACCAAGTAAAGAGATACTTGAAACGGACTGACCGTGTCCAGATTTTGTACAGCAAGCAATTTCATAAACATTGCAATGTGAAAGGCAGGCTTAGCGGTTATAGCAGTATAGGCTGCGCTGGCTTCAGCAGGTTCCTTAGTTGCAAATACATGGTAACAAAGAGAACCCGCACAAAGGTAAATCCGTAGCTATTACATTGACTTTGTAAGAATAAGATTGTTCTAAGAGATGATCACGATGAATCTTTATATAATATTATGCCATTCACGATGGCAAAAACATTCATAGAATAATAGGTTTTATACAACGCGTTAATGTGATAAAACCCAGTCAACAATTAAAAGTTTAACTGAGCTCTAAGCTCATAAAATGCTATTGCTATATGCCACGTTCTAAATTCTTTATGACGGCCATTAGTAATCCTTTTCTATCTCATTTAAAATTATGCGGTAATTTTAACTACGTTTAACTTGAGCGCATATTATTTCTGTTCAAAATATGACACTGTAAAAAGACATATTATTGGTGTAAGTTAAGAAAATACCATTGTTAGTGACAATTTATAAGATGACAAGGATAGTTTAATAGTAAAATAAAGTGTTAGCATACTCATTAAGAGCAGAGATGTAAAGGCCAAAAGACATTTGCACAAAGTGCCTATACAACAGAAAGTCTGAATTCAATGGCTCAATTACGAGAAAAACACATACCCCACCCGCGTGTCTCACGAAGTTAGTTATTCAGCAAAACACTTTCGAGCCTACATGTCGAGGACGTTCATCGCCCTGACACAAAATTTGTTGAAGACCGCACACGAAAACAGAGGAGCGTATTTTAGCAGTCGTTCCGTAACATTCGTGTCAATTATCCGGGAGTTTTCCCCGGCGACGATTGCGGGCAATGGCCATCATTTAGCCGGGTGGGCGCCGGCGCCGGTCTTGTAATGCTGTACATTCCGCCAGCCATCAGTTATGTATGTGCGTTATTAAAGGAGACCCGTTCGAGCGATCCCACGCTTAATGTCTCAATTAGAAAACAGATGTTACTCCGCTCGAATCGGCATATAAACGCTTTTTTATTTGCGCTCCGTTTTAATCGTTAAAGTGCACTAATTAATTCATGTACGGTGCTCGTTTCGCTCAAAAATTACCATTGAATTGGATTTCACGAAGTACGGGTTTATTAGCCGTTATCGGCGAGTCATATATAAAGTGGTAGGGTTATCCAACGGTCACTTTTTCAAGCATTCGATTTGGAGAAAACTGTACGTGGTAGCAATTTATGAGTGCGATAATATCTGGATATAAATTCAAAGGATAACAATAAGACCCTTTATTGCCCCCGTTGTTTTCACAAAAACGATTCACCGAACGATGTGGAGTTTTTTGCGAACATAAAATTGGGTAATGTCACGTTCCTTGATATACAGATCTTTACGTCAGAGGTTTATTGCTATTCTAAATTTATGTAACACTAAGCGGTTTATCCTTTGGTCGTTGTAGTGGCAATTATTCCTACATGCAACTATCTGTTCATAGTCTGTAGCGTGCAGTAGACGCTTAAATTAAACTGTACAACAATGACGGAGACAAATTTAGTTGGTAGCAGTGATGTTAAGTCGTAATTGGATACCTGACTTGATGAGCCGACAAACCGCGACCCAGCTTACAAAATCTTTGCTCTTTCGCTACAAAACTGGAGTTTACATACTACCATGTATATATACATATCTTTAAGAATCTTTATGTAATGATATGTACATATATAATTATTTTATCGTATCATGAGAACATTATAATCGTCCTGCGTGACAGTTGTGAAATTTTCTCGGAAACGAAGTTTGTGCAGCTATCGTACAAGTGGGAAAGAGATAGCCATCACCAAACAAATAATCTATTAAAAAAAACCGTTCCCACTTTCGATTTCAAGAGAATTACACAATCAGCCCTTCTGGAAACGATCGGATCAGGATAGAAAGGAATGGTACAAAAGTGAGGAGACGTATAATCAACACAGTAGAAATAAGTTGGGAATGATCATGATGCTTAAAATAAAGTTCCTGAAGGCATAAGAAATTTAACAATAAGGGTTCAGGGGCAAAATCATACAAAAAGAAATAAAAATAAACCATTTCTTTCCGAAAAATAAATAAACCAACTGTAATTACTCACGTGTATGTTATTCCGTTTCAATTCGAAAGTAAATTATCGTCAGAAGTACCAGTGTGATCAATATAAAGAGCACACGGATATAATGAATTCGCTTACGAAGCGTTACGGTCCTCGGATCATTGAATATAGATGAGGGATCAAAGGAAATTACGAGTCCCCGATAAAATTTGTGCTGCGCAAAGAAATTCGCGTTATTTCCTGTAAGGCATAGTCGTTTACATACCTTAGTCTAGTTTGAGGCCTAAATGTACTCGAAAAGATATTGCAGCATAAAGTATTATGGGAAGAAATATGACAAAACAAAAGCAGAATCAATTACGGCTAAATCTGGACAAAAAATATGAAATAAGTCTCGGTAGACAAGGATACGGATTAACCAGTAACACCCTGAGATGTGAGCCGCAGAAGATTCAAATTTATAAATTAACATATAAATCGAAAAGATTTACCCTAAACAAGATCAAAGGAATTTGTCCGATGCTTGGGGAAGGCTGGAGTCTGATGACTGTTTATAGCGGGGGTGTCGTGCGGAATGCGGCGGAGGTCTAGCTATCTGGTTTTTTTTATCATTTTGTACCTTATATCGAAAAGTTGATCTCTGCATATTATTTACACGTCCCACGGGAGTATTGATATGAAATTGGAACATGTGTTTTGCCTCCTTCCGTACACATAACATAACAGCATAAGCTCGCTAAATTCTTTTGATGTTCAAATATACTATTTTTAAGATACTGATCACCTACTGTGGCAAAAAGTAAGATTAGAATAAAAAATAGTAGAGCTAAGAAAGTTTTTGTTTTTGCCATGAACCTGTATAGGATGTCTATTACTATGCTAAATATATGTAACTGAACCGTTAATACACTGAAAGCATCAAAGGTCCGGTGAAATTACAAGCATATGAGACTTAACAACTTCATGTCGCAGGGTCGACAACGCATTTGCGATGCCTCAGGCAGATTGCATGATATGCGGCGCTGACCACTTACCGCGAGTTAAACCTGCCAGTTTGTCGGCATACTAACTTAACAAAATATTCAAAATAAACTCATTCAAAACCTTAAGGACTTTTCGGAAATTACATTGCGATTCGGAAAATCGTGTTATTTGCGTACTATTAAATATTCTCGGTGGTATTTGCCAATAAAAACCAATATAACCACGCTAGTGAAGTAAATAAAAATAAATACGTATATTGTTACTTTTTAAGTTGTCTAAAAAGTCTGTAAAAAGTTTTAGTCGAACGTATACGATTTTACTGATTTTCGTACGAACAGTGAGTGATTTTATTTTACACTAGAGAAAATTTACGTAATTAAAACAAAAAATATAATATAGCTCGAAACTGGCCAGAAATAAATAATAAAAAAAGATTTTATTGCCATACTTAAATCTAAGAGGACGAACTAACCTAAAAATAACACGCAACCCGATGTTGTTTGATCTCTGCTATTTAGGGGTACAATTGGATAAGGTCGGTAAAGGCATTACAATAACAAACAATCAATGAAAGCAATCCAATTAACGGACGCTCACTTGCCCTTCTTGGCCGAACGGTTGCTATAATCATTACAGCTAAGTATAACGAGTACGTCTTGGAAAACTACCACGAGTGGATTACCTACGTGGAATTCATTTTGTTGAATTGAATTGCTGAGTGTCGAGTCGATGATAAAATAATCATTAACCTATTCATATAATCAAATACCAAACTAATCACATCCCTATTTCTAATAATACTTAATTACCATAACAAATTTAATATTCAGTCGTGAAATTGTAGTGTCCAAACTCTTTGCACCTGTCTGAAGCAACGAATAACAATTTTTGACGTTGTTAGGTTATTATTGCACTGACAGTTGCGACTTGTGCGATGTTCCGGAGAGATCGTTATCAGCTAACTTCAACCTGTAAACTTTTGTGTTACAGTGATGCGCGCGCGTATTAAAATTTCACTCATTTTTTCATAACGCGCCTAATGAAGTATAATTTCAAAATTTTGTCATTTATGCAAATATTATACTGAGGTCACATTTGTATGTTTTTAAATTTGAAACGTAGGAAGTATACTCTGAAAATTCTTACACGATTTCAATTATTAAGTGACATAGGCTATGCTATAATTACGGGACATGTTCCCTCGGGAACGCTAGTGAAAACGCAGGTCGGCAGCAAGCTTTATACTAGAATACAAGGCGCGCCTTTCAATTTAATACTTCATAATATCATGAAAAATCTAAATAAAATATATTGCACATATGAACCTTAAGATTTCCACACTGTGAGAAATAAGGTTTCACTATGAATACCTTGTATAAATAAACCATTCCTTATATCCGAGGTGGTTTCACCATAAAAACGTGAAAATAAAGGGAATACCAAACTGGTAGCGTATCATCCGTGCCTATGATTTATTATTAAGGTGGATAGGTATTTGCTGTTATTTTCAGGATTTATCTACGGAGCCTTGAGTCCTCGACATGGCATAGAGAGACGAATGACCACCTGCTAAATCTCCGATATCTATGACGATGTTTATTTTCACACATAAACTGTGACGGCAATTGTATGTCTCCACTTCCGTAAAATTGTGACAATTGCCATAAATTGTAATTTTGGAAACAAAGAGCTGAAGATTGAGCTGAGTGGCGTGTCCTTGGTGAGGCCTACGTCCAGCAGTGGACAGAGATAGACTGGTGGTGATGATGATCGGTAATTCAGTAATTATATAATAAAAGGTTTATAAATATCCTGTACAGTCACCACCATAAATATATAACCATGGATAGCGTGGAAATAATATCTGACACATTTCTTCACATTATTTAACAACACTGTTAATTATGCTTATTATTAACTGTTTACTGCGATACAGTTGTTGTAATAGCTGTGCAGTAAATAATATAAATAACTAGCTGTCCTCCGTGGTTTTACCCGCGTTCCCGAGGGATGTCACGTTTTCCCGGGATAAAATGTAGCGTATATGTTATTCTAGGATATGCTCTATCTATGCGCCAAGTTGCGTATGAATCCATTTAGTAGATTTTGCGTGAAAGAGTAATAAACATCCATACATGTATTAACAAACTTTCGCATTTATAATATTGGTAGAATTGATTGAATTATGAAATCGGACATTATTGATGAAATCTCTTCAGAAAATATAGGTTTACGATGGTACTGACCTGAATATTTCTTTATATTTTTATTAATCATAGCTGTCCCCCGCGGTTTCACCCGCGTTCCCGAGGGATGTATCATTTTCCCGTGATAAAAAGTAGCCTATATGTTATTCCAATATATGTTCTATCTATGTGCCATGTTTCGTCCAAATCCGTAGGGTAGTTTTTGCGTGAAAGAGGAATAAACATCCATACATACAAACTATCGCGTTTATAATATTAGTAGGATTTCCAGTATGTTGATTTTCATTCAATCAAAACATATATTATTAAGCAAATTCAACAATAGTGAATCATCGTGTGCCAACCTTCACAAAGGAAAAACTCTATTTACAAAACGGGTACTTTCAAGACAATATTCGTATTACCCACTGAAATAGGTTCCCTTCTATACCTTAGAAAATTTCATTTCATTTCCATGTAAATACACCCTCTTCCTGTGTGAAATTGGTTTCTATTGGCTTTGTGATCTTAGTCTTATTGAATCGAATAAACAGTTTAGATCGAACACATCACGTAGCCACCGATGAAAATAATATTGGATTTTATTTTCTTTAAAGGTTTGATGACTTGATGAGTAGTAGAGCTCTTAGTGCAGAGTTCGTCCGGGGAAGTACTACCACCTTACCCATTTCTGCCGTGAAGCAGTAGTACACTTGTATTACTGGTTTTCGGTTAGAAAGGTAAGGGGGCCGGTGAATAAATTTACAGGCACATGAGACTTAACAACTTCACGTCTCAGGGTCGACAACGCATTGGCGATGCCCCTAGTGTTGCAAATGTCCATAGGCGGCGGTGACCACTTACCATCAAGTGGACCGCCTGCTGGTTTGTCGGCCCAAGTGGTATAAAAAGAAAACAAAAAAAAAACTTCTATTAGGTATGATCTTAAATGCGAAAAATTGCAATGTCATTAAATTACATTTGGGTGGTTAAATGACATAAATTTACTTATTTATCAAACTAAGTCAATTTATTATACATTTATACTTACATGAAGCTGTTAGTAACCTTAAACAAAAAAAAAGTGAGTTTGTTAGTATGTTACGCATTCACGACTAAACTTCAGTAAAGTAGATTTTTTTTTAAAGGGCAATGTATACGTTTCTTTAATAAGTTAATTTAAAAAGACGGTAAAGAATACTTTATATAAAAAGGGATTATAGTATATCTGATTATTTAGACTATAATAATCTTTGGCAATGAATTGCTCGCCTGACAAGCTACCCATTTAAGAATTTTATTGTGAATTTATAAAATTTTAATATCTTTGTAATATTTTTAAGAAGCCATGTAAAGACGGTTTATAAGAGCCTGTGAAGGCCTACATGAATAAACAAAATTTATATTTTATTCTGAAAACAATTGAACCGATCTTGTTGAAATTTAGCACCCGCATAGATAGATACGAAGAGATACATAGGCTACTATTTATCCCGGAACTATAGGGGATACCTAGTGCTATGTACAATCCTTCACTATGATTTAAAAACTCTTTGTTTGAAATGAAAAAATATATATGAAATAATTATGAAAGTAAGTACTACTATACTAAAATATTTTTTCAAAAAGCCTTATTATTAAATCAATAAGCTCGTTTTTTGAGTGTGGTCAATTTTCTCTTCGTCCATCCGGTATTGTGAATATACAACATGTTACAAAATACCCCGTAAAAATATAATTAATTATCTAAGCCAACAACCCTACCTGTCATGTTAGGGAACCAGATTATTTAACAGAAAGGCCTACGCACCTATTTTACCTAATAATTGTCTACTTTAATAGTTTTTTTTTATTTTTCATACATCAGTTTTTATGTATAGGTATGTTATACAGCGTTACTACGGTTCTTAAATATTGAAACATTTGTATTTTATTATTTTATTTGTGTATTTTGTAACACTGTATAATCAAATTAAAGATCGAAAAACCGTTTGTTAAAGTAGGATATAAAAGTCATTCACAACAAAGTAGGATAACCACGGTATAATTCCGTAAAATGAAGGTGCCCCCACATCATAGAATAAAGATGAGAGCTCATTGGTGGATATAGTCCGTCTCGTAGAATATCGACCTAGCTGCCATTATCTCCGTTAAATGAGATGGCTCATTCTCCGATAGGTTCCATTTCGTTATATCCCGTGTCGATGACCGAGGCTTCCTTTGTGATACTCAAGTTTTGGCTGACGTAACATTATGTTAAGTTGGCAGTTAATCATATTATTTATAGCTGCTTTTGCGGCCGAATATAAATGATAAAAAGACGTGAACACGGAAATTCATGCTCGAAGTGATTCGATGCCTATTCATCCAGATGACAATGTACTATGGTGATATATTCAGGTTTTTGCTAGCACTTAATCTATAATATTTTTACATTCCTCTAACAACTGCATGCACCTATATTCTTATTGTGCATGCTATTTTTTGTTACTTGTGATATTGATTTATATATATAAAATGAGATTGTTGTACCCTAAGCCATCATAAACGATCTATCCGATAGCGATGAAACTTTTGTGAGTTGTTCTACGTGCGCCTGCGAATCGGTTCCAGACATAAAAAGTTGCATAGCAACGCATGCCGAGAATACCTAGTTAAATAAATAAAAATATCATATGTACATATATTACCGATTTTCTTGCAGATTCCTCTCAATTGAAATCTGACTTCATAGCCGGCAAATATAAAATTATAAAATACTATCTGTCCCCCGTGGTTTCATCTGCGTGTCTAAGGGAAGTCACAATTTTCCAGGATATAAGAAACCTATATGCTATTCCAGTGCATGCATGGACCAAGTTTCCGCCAAATCCGTTCGGTAGTTTTTGCGTGAAAGAGTAACAAACATCCATACATTCTCACACACTCTCCCATTTATAATATAAGCGGGATAAATAAAATATAAAAGCATATTTTTATTCCATTTTAATCAATAGGGCTTCCTATGAAATAAGCAATATATGTATATATATACGATATACTTGCTGTTCTGGGCATGCCAATGCCTCTTTACACTTCCGATAGCGCATCCGGTATTTTTGTGAGCCTTCGCGTAATTGGATGAATGGACAGGAACGCATAGAAGACGAATAAACAAACGAAAATATTTTTTATTCTCTTTCATTGGATAGCAGAATCAAAGTAGCTCTTATTGTATAACTTCGTGAAATTGAATTGAATGTTTTTTTAATATTGATATACAAAAAAATAAAAGTAGGTTTATTTTCCTTCAATTTTTTTTTATTTTTTTTTATAAAAACTTGAACGCATTTGACTGGATCTCACCTGATGGAATGCGACGATGCAGTCGAGGGTGGTACACGCGGACTCAAGTAATGCCTATTCACTATTGCCTTAGAGACTCCGAGATTGTATGAATCGGAAAAAACTGACGGAAATTACCTGTGCTCTGTGGAAGTGGCGGCAGATACTACTCCAACGCAACTTTTCGATGTCGTAAACTTGATGGCGACTTTAGAGTGTGTGATAGCCATGCAAGTTACACCTTGCACCAGATGATGAACAAATACATTGTCATAGCAGGCTTACCCAGACAGTCAGCCGTAATTTTTTTGAAAAATGCACCGTATGGACGTAAGCAAAAATATTGCGGTGACCTCAAAATAGAATAAGAGCAAAGAGATGATTCTGAAACTCAATCGCTCGCTCTTGCAGGAGACACCTAAATGTATAAATTATTGTTTTAATGTAAAGTGTAATTATAGAGATGGTGCCTCTTAGCAAAACCAACCTTCCGAACCAGTTAGAGTTCAACCATCCATAAGTGTATGGGAATGATTTGAATTAATATATTCCGATTAAGAATTACTCTTAGACAGGTTCTATTAATCATCATAAAACATACTACATGCTGCATAAACATAAATAATACATGCTAATGAATTGAATACACGAGTACAAATTTTATCACTCTTGTACTACGTCGTTTACACGCTACGAGTTTTTAGAGCCATCTGATTTGAATTATAAAAGCATTACAATTATTCGTGGACCACACGTTACCACTAGCGACGTTCCTTAAATGATGTTTCATGCCATTCATTGTTACCATTAGGTTAGAATTGAATAATAAACAACTTTTTCCTCTAAAATCAAGTTTACCTGAACTTTAGTTCGAGCGTTAATTTTTCCTAATAACTTTCCCAATCCTCGAGGTGCTCCACAACTGGCATTTTTCTAACCAAATATTGTACATTTTCTGAACGTAAGCTACATCCTATTCTTGTTTTTGGCCAATAGTTATATTAAATACATTTGTACTTTTTTTTTTGTCTAATGTCCAACTAACTCAGGGCTAGCGAATGAATGGCTTCATCTTTGTGTAGATTGGTAGTTTGGCGAAACGTGCATTTCACTGTTTCGTTTTTGAGTCAAAGCTTTTGTGATAAAAAACAGTATTTACAAGTCTTCTGGGTGTTCAATTTAAAAATAAAATTCTTCATATTTAAGAAAGCCGTTATGGCAACATTGGTTCATTTAAAACGAAATGATGGCCATTGTGGCACTTGAGATCATTTAATATCTATTCAGTTGGTGAGCATGGCAATGGGCAGTCAAGCGGGGTGGAAGCCATCAAAACGCAAATGGCGCTGGAAGGGAGTTGCGTGACAATTTTCAATTAAAAATGCTTCTACTACCGCACCTTCTACTAACGTCACTCGTAAAAACGAGTACCGGTGCACGCTTTCATACTTTTAAATTTGTAGTTTTAAACAACAAAGTGTGTTAATCCAAATTATGATCCATAGCATGTATTAGCAAGGTAGGTACTTTATTTTTATAATGACTTTGTAAATAATTGCCTCGGCGAATGAATGGTGTAAAGGTGGGCTAGAGACCAGAAATCTTGGTTTTGATAATATTATATTATTATTCAATAATTCTTCACTTTTGCGATAACACACAGGTATCTAAGTTCGTTAAATTAAAAAGAGTAATTGCTGAGTATATTGCCGGCTCTTCTCAGTAAATAACAACCTTCCGAACCGGTGTTACAGTCAGACTATTCATAAATGCTTGTAAAGGCCTATTTGAATGAAAATATTTTCATTTCATTTCGATTCCCAGATAGGTAAGGTAGTATTAATGTTTATTTAATTTGAAATTATTACCTGTAGCCCGAGATTTATAAACAGCCCCTGAAACTGTGGATACTCACCATTTGACATGTTGCGACTAAAAATATCTTCTTGGTTGAAAGTTTTCTATTTTCGGTGGAAAGTGTTTCTCGCAACAGAGATCTCTGCCTACTTCTTCAGGGGTAATGGACGTTAAGTATGATTTTGTAAAAAATGGAAAATATAATGACAATCCAGTCAGACGCATTTTCCTGTTGCTAATTTTCACGAGTACCTACACTCCGGAAAAAATATACTTATTCGATAAAGGGAAAACCTCTTGTACCTTTTATATTCAAATAGCATAAGAAATGATAAAGAGTTTTTTTATTTGCAAAAGGCATTGTGTGCCAACTGAACCAAAGACTTTAATAACGACACCCATCGGCTGAAAATATTTACTCTTTCTGACGACATTGTTAAAGATGTCTTTACGTTGTTTCAACGTGCCTAAAAGATATTCCGACTGAATGCTCACGGAAAATAAATTTCTAAATGTCTTTTTTATTGTTTTTCTAAGATAAATATTCAAATGAATATTTTTTATTAAAAAGTTTACGCTCATAATTAAAAACATTCTGTCACTTTCGGTTTAAAGAATTATTTCTCAAAGAACATTACATAGTCCACTCAAAATGAGAAATTTTATACATTTGCAAAATAAATGTTAAATTTGTTCCACGATCAGTCGGTTTATGGTTGACAGTTATTATCGTTTAAAAGGTACATTTTTAATCGTGTTTTTAAAGTGTTTATGGTTACAGTCTGTAATTATTTTAGATAAATTATCTATTTTGTTATACAGCTAAGCTCCCTTATATTTTAAATCATTTAACCGTATAATGTTCTTATTTATTTCTGTTTCTTATATGATAGCGGTGTTATTTATGTACTTTCAAACTATAATAAACGAAGAACTTATTGTAAGTTTATTATTAAAACGGCAGTATCAAAGTACAGTTGATCTACAAAAGTCGTGTGAGTAATAAAATCACTCATAAAACATTTATCCATTTTACTTGTACTTATTGATAGCACGTTATAAACTTTATGAAGTTGTTACCTTTTATGTGCCCGATATCGTATCGGGCTCCTAGTCTATTCTAGTCCAAGCGTTACCTTAATAGCTTATAGTAAACATGTTTTCCTATAAAATTGTGATTCGATGGCCTGTGTTCAGATCTTTTGTAAAGTGCGCTCAATATGTCTGGATATTTGTGACTCCATTACGCATAAAAATTTGAACAAATTAGATTTAAATTGGGGGAAGGGAGGGATAGACACAAAGGCGGAAGATATTCTTAAGTAACACTTAATATTCTTTTTACCACAGGCAAGTATTACATCTTTCGGGAATTGTTAAGACCACAGGGCGGAATAAAGTCGTATATAAATAGAAAAAACAAGATAATTTTTCCTTGAGTGTACCAAATGAAAAGGCAAAGATTTACAAACAATATTTTTTCTCTCAATAAATTTTGAATTCGCCACATTAACTTATCATGCCGGTACAAAATATACCTCAGTGTATCGGTATCGTTTGGAAATCGGCAAACATAAATCCCGGTGGGCAGTCTTATCGCAGGTCGGTGCGTGATATATTATTAGTTGGCGACTTCTCGTTCTCGACCCGCGCGATTGTTATACAGCTATAACGAGCCTAATTTATCGCATATATCGCTGTTATACGACCACACGCCGCTTTTGCGCACCTTTTTTATATTAGTGACTTCGACTCCAATGGATTATGTTATAAATTTTCCATCTTGGGTCTTAAAGAACTCTAGTGCTATTCTGATTGAGTTATATCCTGCTTTTTATTGTATATATTTTATTTCATAAATTTAAGTGAGTTTAACTACATGATCTATTATAATATATTGTGATTTAAATACAATTATTTTTAATATACATAAATGTATAAAAAAGCATAATCGGTTTGAATGAAGCAATTACTTATAAAAGTATTGGGCACTCCATAAGTTGACGATGGGAATAAAAACCGATGGATACGGTCCGATCCCCGAATAAAACTGAGTGCACAAACGCAATCATCGAAATTATACCTTACGCCTTATTCAGACTCGCGTATAAATCGTACCTCATGCATTAAACATTCAGAGCCTCTTAAATAATAAGAAAACTTTCTCGAAGGTGCTATTGTTTATTCTATTCTTTTTAGAGGTTCAGATTGGAAAGGCTTTTTACACCCATCCCATTTACTGGGTCTAGAGAATACATTCGCCTTATTGAGGGGAAAAAAATAGGAAAGCGCTTTATCTACAAATGCCTGTTATTTTCTTGAAAGGTACTATAAAAAATGTACGTAAAACATTTACGCACCATAAATTTTAACATTGAAAGTTATTTGTGGCCATTAATGAAATTACTGGGAGAAAAATATTCGTTTGGAACCGCGGAACATGTATGTGTGCTCCCGTTTGTGGGTAATATTCATTTAGAAAATAAACGTAAATATAATTCATGAAAACGTCACGCTCAGGTTTTTCCACAGGTTTTTGTAAATGAAAAATAATGAGAATAAATTAGGTGGGTACATGAGGATTTTTGCTTTATATGAAACAAAGCTTACTTCAGGTGTTTGAAATAATAATGAACAAGAATTCGCTGAAATTACAGTAGTGAAAAAGTGTGAAATTATGTTATTGTAAATCCACATTATGGTCATTTATGTTATAATTCTCGTCATTCATTTGAACATGCGTTAACAGTAGCCACAAGTGAGCTTTAGATGATCTCTCATATTATGGTTGTCAAAATATTATTTGAAAATGATTCTAAAAAAATTAATGTCTTCCTGTCGTCATAATTCTGCAGATCATATTCTCTGTCAGGCAACATCTTATACGACTTCAGATAAGGAAAATTTCCAAATTTCGTAAACAAAAACCATTATCTACATAAACAGAGAGTTAGAAATGAAATGGAGGAAAATAAGTAATTTACGATTCAGGTGGTTTATTACAGTAGTAATAAACGTTAATGAGATTCGGGGGTGATTTTGCTACCATCCAAAGATTGGCGGACATAAATTGTGATAGGAAGTCATTTCTAATTTCATGGGCCACTAAATACGGAGGATAACGTCACCGTCTGTCTTCAGAATCAACTGATGACGCCATTGCTTACGATAATTGACTTAGTGCCTCCTAGTTACCAAAAGGATAACGAAGAAAGAGATCGATCGTAACGAAAGAGAAACAAAACTCCAGACAGAAACAGTAATCCATTCCAGTAATCACAGTAGAATATCTCGTAACACGAACTACTGGTTATATGAAAACAGATATCTCGTTATTACAGCCTTTATTAAGGGAACTTTTAATTTGGAACAACAAGAAGCATTTAGCCGGATCAACAACTTTAATCAGGTTTTCAACAAAACGATTTACTTTAATTGAATCTCTGAAGGCAGTTGTCTTGAACCGGGTAATTGCATTTTCATTGTCATCGTATTTGATTATTGAAGTTTTTATGAACATACAATTTTGATCGTGAAATTTTTTTGATAAACAGTAATGATCTTTGCATTGATTTTGGTCTTGGAACTAATTCAGTCACATGTCTTGAGACGCAGCAAAATTGATTTATGTTGATCAATACAAAGATAGCCTTCAGTAATTATTTCTTGGACTTCTGTTACCTTTTGAACCTTCTATATGAATAAAATTTTAATGCTATTATTTGGAAGTACATTACTTGAAAAGGCTGGACCGATTTGCCTTGTTTTATGTTCGCAAGAGTCGTAATAAAAAAACGAGAAATTTTAAAATCCATTTTTAGTAGGATTTTTGTATGAGCTCAAGACTTACGATTCGTAGACGCAATGCAATGCATGCCGGAAACAGTTAGTTTAAAGTTTTTATGATTTTAAATGTGTTTATATTAAATACTTAAATATATCTTTACCACCATTCATACCAAGTGATAGACTTTTATTACCTTCGATATATTGTCGAAAATACCTCACTACAAGACTTCCTGAAGGGTTAGAAGCCGTGTTCAGATTGCTCCAACTCGCAAGTCTCACAGGGGTGGTAGATTCTTATCATTTATAAATCGCTCACACCTTATCGCACCAAGTGGTATTGTAAAAAGGGGATTGTTTTTCCGCTTATTAACTTTGTTGTGTCGGTGTTACAAATTCTTTTAAATACATTTTTATTTTTGGTACCGTTGTTTCGAGTTGGAATGATACCTTAAAACGCTTTAAAACTATTTCTGGTCTGCTTAGACAAGAAATTGTATTTTATAATGGAAAAGATCAACTTAGTAATATAATTTTCATTTACAAACTCAATTGTCAAAATCCAATAAGTTTTGTCCTAGGCGTCTATTACGTAATCTACGGCTGTTTTACTTAAGTGGCATTTGTGAGATCCACGCAGCTAGACGGGCCCACCCTTACTCCAATAAATTATCTCGTAGCCATATTGTAATTTATATTCGTCCTTTTCTTTTTACTCCTCGCCTTTTGTTAAACTAAAGCGTACCTAATTTAAAAAAAGGACCTCCACAATCAGCCCTTATTTTTTTGTCATCCTAATACTGAAGCCTAATAAAGCAAACCAAATTTGCCTGAGGCTCTCACTGAAAACCCCTGAACAAAGAGTGGGATTAGATAACGAATACACAAAAACAAATAAAAATCCTTTCTTTGTACTCATTGTTTGCTCCCTCATATTTCACTGTAACCTTTCCTATGAGATTTTAAAGCGAGATTTTTTAACCAACTACTTTGTGGATACGCGTTTTTGAATTAGCCGAAATAACATTAAAATTTAAGTTTACTCTGACTTTTGTTCCATTTACAAAAAAATATTAAAAAATTGAAGCACAAATGTCGTGTTTTTTTTTTTACTTTTTTATGTCAAGTTGGCTGACAAATAGATAGGCCATCCACCTGATGGTAATTGGTCACCGCCGCCTATATGGCCAAAGACACATTTTCTTCTCAAAAAGAATTTACATTCACTTAATATGAGAACTTAAAAAACTAAATATATAGGTACTATAATTATTGATATGAACATTATGTTATGCATTGTCGACCCTCAGCCGTAAAGTTGTTAAATATCATGTGCATAAAACACCAGCCCCTTTACCTTTATAAACGAAACACAGTAATACAAGTGCACTACGGCTTAACAGTGGAAATAGGTAAGTTGGTCCTCGAACGAACTCTCGAAATTAACGTGGCCAGCATCTTTAGTTGACCCTGTTAATAATTTTATCAGTTTTGTGTAATAATTGAAATCGGCTTACAACGTCGTAGGTTCTAAGCAAAACACGCGTATACCAGAAAGCCTTCCTTAATACGGATTGACGTGTAAATCTCTGCTCATGCATAAAATATATGAAGGGCTTTAACCATCAAACTTAGGAACATGAGTAAAATGTTTGTTAAGGGACGGTACGCCGGCGGACATTATGTCAAACTTAATGCACGTATTTAAAGGGAAGTAATTTGTTTACTTTAAAATATTAATGAGGTTGTAATCTACTTTTTCAAACCTTTGAACGAACTGTTTTGCCACTTATTTACTACGACTTAGGTTTATAGTGTTTGCCAGTATAATTGTATTATTACAGTATTATTGCCAGTAGTTATAAAATCCCTGCTGAAATCGTTTTTGATTTACAAAAAATTTGGAAAGAATTAAGACTATTTTTGAACAGAATATCTAATTCATACACGATTATTTTAATGACGACAATGCTTGGGTGTAGCACTCACTCCTGCAAGACACATCTTTATGTACATAAGCTTATTTTGAAAGAGTAATTGTTGAGTTACTTTTATTGCTATTTTGATAAATATATTCTTCATTTCTCAATCTAAGTCCCATTTCAAAGTAAGTCTATTACAACCTCTCCAACTTCATAATGGCAAGGTAGTCCTAGCTTATTTCAGCGAATGTAGGAAGAACTGTCTAAAATCCCAATTTCTGCAAAATAACTCTGGATAAATAACGTACTTTGTAAGCTTTTTTTATTTTATCTTCTAAAAATAATCTTTTGAAGTCTACATTCAGATCGCTATCGCCAGTCTGGCAAAGTCTTGGCGTATGTTCGAGAATCTCGCTAGCGATACAGGCAAGTTTAAAGATAAAACGTAATTGAAATGTCAGAAGCATTCTTTGTGTAACCGTATTAAGTACATGTCTAGTTTTTTTTTACTAAAGATAATATCGTTTGACCACGATTTCAACAAAGTAATGCATGTGGTGGTCTCAGCTAGTATGCTTAATAAACTTACAGAGTACCTTTCTACTAAGGGTACGTCACGGTGATTTCCTTCAACAAAAGCAATGGTAGGTTTTTAACCTTATGTTTAAACTTGCAGATAAGATCTTCGTTTGCGCATTCTTTGTCACTGCGTTTAGCTATTATTGTCCTGATGACGTCATTTGACAGATTTTTCCTAAAAACAAGAATCTGTATAAATATTGTTGATTAATTTCCGTCTCGCTGCTTCATCCGCATTCCCGAGGGGATTAACATTTTCTCGAGATAAAAACTATGCTATATGTTATTCCAGGACATGCCCTATATGTCAAATTTAATCCGTTCAAATCAAAATATCGATCGTCACAAACTTTTGCGTTTTTAATGTTTGTAGGTTGAAGGGTTAACTAACATACCTCTTTGTACAAATAGACAACACCAATGTATGTAAGAAAGTATAGTTTTCTTGTGCAATTTCCTGTTTATCCAGGGAATGTGGTGCGGAACGAAATATGATCAACTGTAGCCGGGCCGTGCCAACCGTATTTATTTGTCTTGTTAGTGCAAATCTATTGGAAAAACGACAAAAGCACTGCACCGCGAAACGTTATATAAACAATGGGTTGTCAGGATTTATTTTAGACTCGTTATAATTTGTTAAAAACTACTAGTATTTGTTGACGATATTGCCGACCCTATCATAACCAATACACTTGCTTTGTGCATGAAAATCAAGTCTATAGCTTTTTTGTGTCATGTTAAAGTAACAAGAACACAAATGATTTTTTCTTCGTAAAATTTTTATTTTTAGTAGTAGAGCTCTTAGTGCAGCGTTCGTCCGGGGAAGTACTACCACCTTACCAATTTCCGGCGTGACACAGTAGTGCACATGTATTATTGTGTTTCGGTTAGAAAGATAAGGGAGCCGGTGAAATTACAGACATATGAGACTTAACAACTTCATGTCTCAGGGTCGATAACGCATTGGCGATGCTCTTGTGTGGCAAATTTCCATAGGCGGCGGTGATCACTTATCATCAGGTGGACCGTGTGCTTGTTAGACGGCTCAAGTGGTATAAAAAAAAAACTTTGTTTTGTAGATATAAACGTGAACTTTGTGTATACAATACTTTATTTAGTCTATGTATGTATTGTGCATTTTGGAAATATTACTTGAATTCATACATAACACGTTTTTTAATACATCTTCAAATGCAAAGAAAAGGTAAAGAAATTTTACCTTGTTTTTTTCTCACATTCTAGTAATACATTTGACAAATGATATGGATATTTGCAACACAAGGGGCATCACAATGCATTGTCGAGTATAAGACGTGAAGTTGCTAAATCTCATATGCATGTCGTTTCACCTACCCCCTTCCTAACTGAAACACAGGAAGAATGCACTACGGTACTACAGATGAACCCTGCACTCAGATCAACTATTTCTAAAATCATCTATATTTAGGATGCATAATTAAGCTGTTGGATATCCTAAAAAAAAACAAATAAAAAAAAAACAATAATGTTTAAGTCTTTCTCATCAACAATTCGCGCAATATTTCCTGCGTTCATAATCCTTTGAATGAGTCACAGAATCCCAGGCAATATGTTAAGCTTAGATAAATAGTGTATAGTAGTTGCAACCGGTCGGTAATATTGATTACGTGCCTACCGCCACCGTCACCACAGTGTTCATTATTTATAGGAAACATTCACGACGAACGAGAGACAATCCGACTACATTAGCCTAAAAGTAAGCGTACACTATAATGCACGGATTTTATATCCTAAAAAATCTTTACAGTAAATGATTGCACACAAAATTTATTAGTAATAGATACGAGTATGCCAGTATTTCTCAAATCTAAGAACCCATGAGGCTATTATATCGGATGGAATGGCGACTTGATTGGTAATGCGTTGAAAGGTACTGGATGTGTAGTCAAAACTTTTGGAAGTTTAAATCGCTGGATGCAACCGTTGCAAACATGCAAAGATTTGCATCCCTTTAAGGCGTGTAAGGTTTTCAACAGAATTATCATATCTAATTTAAATCAGATAGTGAATATTTATTTATCTCCAAATAAAGTTTCGATAAATAATAGACATTTTAATGATGGGCAAACTGTAGATATTTTAACTTTGAACCTGCGCCCTTCCTCATCTATACAATAAATTTGCTCGGGGGCAGTGTACATACTTCAGAAACCGGCATCCGATGCGATAAATCAATCTCAACACAGCCTTTCAACCTCAATACTACTGCTATTGATAATTAATAGACGCTCTTATTTAACGAAACTCGCTGAATAAGAAAACGCTTCATTGAAATCAAGTTTGGATTGATGAGTCCGGCCCTCTACTGCTTCAGAGCCGCCCACATCACTCCCGACCGTTTTCTTCTGCAAATGAAAAGGTTATAAAGTATTTTAATACCTTCGTCTCAAATTAGAATTTAAAGCCACTGAAGTACCAACCGGAGTTTTTTTTTATTACCGCTTTTTATATAACTCTAGAGTCTGGGAAGACTTTATGAAGCGAGAGCCTTCCCTAATTCCACTTTATTTTTTATATCTTCTTATATTTCAAATTTTGTGGCATACCCCTCCAATCTCAGAATGTATTTTGTTAATGCAAAATACTGAAACTCATGTGATTCTTTATTAAAAGGGAGGTTTGCTGTAACGTTAACCATAGGTACCCACATAACAAAAATACTGTCTTTTTACAGTCTTATTTCATTATCAAAAGGTAGCTTTACTACCTTCATTATGTATAAATATATATATCGTAAGAACAAACAGCCTCATTAAATAACAAAAAATATAGTTCTCAATATTATACTATCACATTTCCTCGTTTCTAAGAGGCTCCAACCTTAATATTACCTAGCTCGTAAAACTGTATAGGTGACAACATGTCCCAGCACATAAAACATTGAATTTATTCTCAATATAAACGCCGAGACGCAAAACAAAAACAATGAGCTACCAAGCGTACCCCTCGCCCTATCAATGGGGACATCTTCATGAAAATTGTCCGCAGATTTTAGCAGGGCAACACCGTCTAAGTTATGTGTTGTTGACTCACTATAGATAGTATCTTCTAATATACATGCCGGAGCACCGAAGAGAACCAATTCCATTAGAGAATTATCTCTTTTCTGAATGTAACCCCTGATCTCGGAGCGAGCGCATTTTGATCCCTCGCTCAGAAATTGCTGTGATGCATATTGTGCAAAAATGCATTGGAATTCCTTTGATAGTTATTACGATTCTTATCGTCGAATCGCTCTTTGATGTATACAGATTTTATAGAGATAGGAAAGGTCTTTTATCATATTCTTGATACCTTTCAGAAAAATATTTTTCATGAGCCAAAATGAAAAGTATGAGAACAATACACGTTTTGTGTACAGAAGAACATTTCAAAATGGAAAATCATTTCTACATTTTTTCGAGACATTTCTATAAAAATATTTCTTTTTTTGTTTATAATAGAACATCCTTTTTAATGTACAGTCAAGGATAAACCATCCATCTCTTTATAAACAACTCTAAATCTGAAAAAATACCGAGTGAGTTTATTATACGTAAATAATGTTAAACTCTATAATAAACTGATATAGACAAGTATTGTTTTTTTTTAAGCGGATTACAAGAAACGGAAATTACGAAGCACATTTAGCTGCGACTGTACCGACATACTTCTAAGAATAATTTCGAGAATGATAAAGATAAAATATTGTTTTTGCACGAAATATGTCGTCGAGACGTACTCTTCCCTAATGGCATCTAAAGTGACAGCCTCCTGTCTAAACAATCGTGAAAATCCACTTCCATGATTTACGAGTATTATAAAAATGTGTTATTTTCCTTCCTCCATAAACACAGGAGATAAAGTAGACACGGAATGAAAAATTCGAGCGCGTGTTTGATTGGTTGTTTATCAAGCGGAGCTTAGTGCTGAAAGCACGATGCAAATGCCACGGGATCCTAACTTCGGTATCGGGTTTTAGTTCGTAGTCAACGGCTTGGGCAACAATGGCCGACTTCAATCCATCCCCGGACACAAATCTCGCACCGTCGACGTTGACTTTAGTTGAATATCGAAACTGAATCTCCGGGTCGTGTTTTCGGAATTATTTCCGATGAGTATCTGTCCTGGTAGATTTTCGGATTCCGCTTTTGTTTTACAGTCGGAATCATGTGTCGGATTTGTTAACGGATTGACGCTCGTTAATTGTGTATCATTATCATTGTGTCAAAAGCCTTTAGTATATAAATTTCTTAGCGTCTGCGCTTAAGATTTACACACGTATTCGAGAGATGGGATTTCCATTATAAAAATGTTATTTATAATCCAGAATATTAAATAGGTACTATCAATGAGCTAAACGTGTGTGTGAAATTCAAAAACACTCAAAACTTTCACGATTATAATATTAATAGGAACCATAAAAAAAAGATAAAATGGAACAGCCCAAATAAAAGCTATTACTGCATTATATAACTCAAACTAGGTAGGACAGCCCGGGGTCATAACTTTTGTTACAAACAACAGCCATCTAATAACAATTATCTCAATGCCTAGGCTCATGGGAAAAAAAAGACGGCGGCAAACGTCACGATACGAAACATTCACCATTGTTCCGAGGAAAAAGTGTTAGTGTAATGTAATTGGAACGGACAAGGGACAACGGCCCTCAGATACCATCTACAGACTTTGGAGAGGACTTAGATGAGGATAATTAGTTTAATGAACGCTGTGTATTGGAATAAAGGGGATTTTTCTTTTGGTGTTCGGCTCGGATTAAACCGGACGGGATGAAGATTTATTTAGAGATCACGTTTTTGGCGAATTTTGTTCTCTACTCTGAATTAATTTATACTCATAATATAAAGAGACAGAGCGGTTTTTATGAGTTGAATGTATGCGGAAGGGTCCAGAACCACGCCACTGTTCTGAGGAGTGGAGACCAGGAGACCCACAGCACAGGGATTACCTAGTTTGGGCTCCTGTCTTCCCACAATGAATATGTTTGTCGTACTGTACAGCTCTTTTTTGTTTTTGTTTTGTTTGTTTTTTTTTTCCTTTTTATTGTTACATTAATTTATCAGATTGGACATAGACTGTTGTTAAAATTGTGGGTTACCCTAGATCCCTCAGGAACGAAAGTGTATATAAGTAGAAAATCTTCAGAACATTATACCTATAGTACAAGCTGTCCCCCGCAGTTTGACCCACGTTCCCGAGGGATGTTACTTTTTCCCGGTATAATAAGTATCCTATCAGATTCCAGGGTATGGTCTATCCATGTACCTAGTTCCAAATCCGGTAAGTATATTTGCGTGAAATAGTGACAAACAATCATACATCCATTCTCACAAACTTTCGCATCTATAATGGAAGTATAATTTTTATAATTTTATTATTTTCCTTAAAATTAACCAATCATTATAATCAAAATGACATATTATAGGTACGTTGATCCATGTGAAAACGCGTTTAAAGTTCATTAGACAAATTCTCCCATGTAACAACTCATTTCCATCGCAGATGCGTCCATTGGAGCGAAATAATTATGTGGAATCTATTTACTGCATCGCGACATAAAGGCTCTCCTCTCCGTATACTTTGATGTTATCAAGATGGGTAAATATTTAAAGATCTAAGATATTTGTAACAGTTTGTAACCGCTTCAATATGGGCCTGAATAAAAAGTAACATGGTTAGTGGAGGGGGTATTTTTATCACCAAAACACGATTAAAGATATAGTAATAAATCTAAGAACGTTTTTTTTAATAATAAATTTATCAGAACTCTTTGCATAATCCTTTTTAAGTTTATGTAAGGTATAGGTATTGTGAAAAAAAAAATTAGCTATGGTGTACGACATTATAATCATTGTCGGTTCTTGGTATTGATAATATATCAATATCAGTAATAAATATCTAGGGAGATTCTCCACTCTCGGCCACCTGATCCCACTAAACAGAGCTTCTATATGGTAACTACATAACTGACTACTATAACTGCCTAAATAAATACTATTTATAGATATTTACACCCAGACATAGGATAAGTAGAAATGCTGAGTAGTAGAGCTCTTAGTGCAGAGTTCTTTCGGGGAAGTACTACCACCTTACCCATTTCCGCCGTGATGCGGGAGTGCATTTGTATTACTGTGTTTCGTTGAGAAAGGGGCGGTGAAATTACAGGTACATGAGACTTAACAACTTCATGTCTCAGGGTCTGCGCATTGGCGATCGAACCCAAGGCCTGTCCCCTTATTCAGCTAATACAAACTTCGTCGGCGAGCCGCTTCACGGATGCCTCGGAGAGCTTATCTCTCACGTGATTAGTAGTATTAGCGTAGTTAGCGAAATAGACAGAGCACGGGAGGCCGCGACGAAAAATCCTCGAGTTAGTGTCATTTTCCTTGCAGAATCGAACACCTGTATCCTGGCAGTTGCGACTACTTAACCAATTGCCCCGATGTTGATTACGCTGATGTTTTACTTATAATGTTATATTATATATTAGTTGCATAACGCTAACGATCAAAACTACTAACATTCAAAGACAATTGTACACAGAAAGAACCCTTGTTGTAAAAATGTTTTAAAGCTAAACGCATGTGAGCCCCTATTGTAAGACGATGAAACGTACACTTTTTCTCGTGTGCAAAGTGTGTAAGCGGTGTTTTCATCAATCATGACTGTCTCTTTTCTTTCCCGCATCCAGTAAACTGCTTGGCTGGATTCCTTTGTAAGCGATATCCACTGACTATTTTTATGTTTTCTTGTAACACATTGGCGTCATTTACAAAGCTGGTTCTATAATCTTTGTTTTTGTAGGACGGTTTCTAAATTTCAGGGCATTGACCTTTTATTTTTTGACACCATAAATAGGTCGTGTATCAAAATTACTATTAATAAATTAGAATTCTGATAACTATAGTACCTACACGCTATGATTATATGAATTCATCACACTATTGTTATGCCACATTAGATCAAAGAAGTAAAACAGCAAATTTATGTGATGGCAAATTTAAAGAGCTCTAAAAACTGTTAAAGACGGGTAAGTACACTAGAGAAAAAGAAAGTCAAAATATAGTAGCTTGGCTTGGGATCAAATAGCCATATGAAAAGAGAGAAAGGTGTATCTGCAATATGAAAAGTACCTTAGAAGCTCGGAAAGGGAAATGCATGCGCCATCCAGAATAACACACTAAACCAAAGTCAACACCATCGGCTTTACTGCCTTGCGTCAGTGACTGAACAAATCTGATTTTCACTCACGATTCTTTACTGAGCCCATCTGTAGTTAAGCCTATAATAATAGTCCTTTTTCTGATTTCTCGGCTTACTGGCACATTTGAATGAGCGATTTTAAACGTGCGGCAGCGGGATAGAATCGTAAAAATCTTGCGCGATACAAGCGTCCGTTGTTTTTATCACAAAGTATACTGACAAGTTAGTAATGGCATTGTGGTATTGTTTCAGTATCGAGTGAAACTGATGAACCAGGAAAAGCCCATAAGTAAATAAAAGGAATATGACTGATTGACGACATACATGTGCCTTTAAGTAATTGTGACACTTAAATATTGCATTTATTTGAGAAACAGTGCATGTATTGTGTAAACAATTGTTGGCTGACCTTATAAATAAATAAATAAACCTTATATACAAAGTAACCGTTTTATAAAAAAACTTGTAGAGTACGGGTAGGTTCTATATATTCCTCGATATTATCAACTTAAACTGTAAGGTGAGTTGGTAGTGACGTCTGATACCGTGAAGGGAGTCGAGGCTTTAAATCCAAGAAAAGGTTTGAGCTTTCAGTGAAGGAAAACATCATGAGGAAACCATCGCAAGGAGGTAGGCTACTTTGTAGTATCCGTCTAGCTAGTTACCACGATCAAATAAAAAAATTGTCGCATTTTGGGCAATGTCCTATGGAACTACACGACTAACACCCATACTCTAAGACGTTTCCGCATGCGTCACTCGACTCCAACTCGACTGAGGATACCTTAAGCATTTTCTCGAGGAATCCTCAAAATTGGTATTCTAAGTTATAACTTGAGTAAAACTCGAGGAATCCCGACTGATGTCGAATCGAAGTGTAGTCAAGGTAACGTCATTAGTAACGTCATTCTATTATAGATAAAATATTAGGTTAGGGAAAAATTCATTTCGCATTATAGTGTGTATGAACTTGTAATAAAATCTCTTTGGCTATACTATTTTATCCGGCTGGTTTTGGTATCATTGAAAGTTTAAATTTTAAAGAAAATAATTCCAAATTCAAATTAGGAAAATTTGTGATTTTCAATTGTTTTTCGTACCGTCAAGATGAATGAATCTAATGAAGAAACTCGATACATTTAAAAATGTTACTACAAAAAGGTAAAAATAAAACGCAAGCCGCGAAAAAAAATTGCGATGTTTATGGACCTAGTGCAGTGTCTGTGAGAGTAGCACAAATTTGGTTTAAGCGTTTTCAATCCGGTAACTTTGATGGCAAAGATGCACGTCGCTCTGGTCGCCCAATTACAGATAAAATGGATGCCATTTTTGAAAAAGTGGAGCATGATTGGCATATCAGTAGTTACGACGTAGCTGAAGAACTGGGAATTGACCACAAAACAGTATTGGCGCATTTGAAAAAAACTGGGTACACAAAAAAGGTCGATATTTGGGTACCCAACGAGCTCACTGAAAGAAACCTAATGAACAGTGTACTCATTTGTGATTCTTTATTACGACGTTATGAAATCGAACCATTTTTGAAGAAGCTGATAACTGGTGATGAAAAGTGGATCACGTACGACAAGAATGTGAGAAAAAGGTCGTGGTCAAAGGCCGGTCAGGCTTCACAGACTGTGGCGAAACCCGGGATAACTCGCAACATGGTGATGCTGTGTGTGTGATTGGTAGGGCATTATTTATTATGAGCTTTTACCACCAGGCAGGACCATTGATTCTGAACTCTACTGCGAACAACTGATAAGATTAAAGCAAGAAGTTGAGAAAAAGCGGCCGGAATTAATCAACAGAAGGGGTGTGGTTTTTCATCATGATAACGCTAGACCTCACACATCTTTAGCCACTCAGCAAAAATTAAGAGAGTTTGGCTGAGAGGTATTAATGCATCCGCCGTATAGTCCTGACTTTGAACCTTCAGATTTCCACCTGTTTCGGTCTCTTCAGAATTCTTTAGGCAGTGTCAGGTTAACATCACGAGAGGACTGCCAAAACCACTTGTCGCGGTATTTTGATCAGAAGTCCCAAAATTTCTATAGCAATGGGATCATGTCCCTACCTACAAGATGGCAAAAAGTTATCGAGTAAAAAAACTATATTAAAAAATGTTTTGAATAATCTTAAAAAATGCGGAGAAACTTTTTCCCCAACCTATTATTAATCAAATTAAATAATGAGTATCAGTAATGTTTATAAGCAATGAACTTCCTCAAGGTTGATCCCGACCTTCTGCCTCATCTTCACTTACCATCAGGTGAGGTTGAGGTCAAACGCAATCCCGTCATAAATAAAAACAAATAAAAGAAAGCACCTGTTAGTGTTTTCCAGCTGCTGCTTGAGAGCCAGTTCATTTCGGCCAACTAATGGCTTACCCTGATAAGTTCATGTATGCTAAATCATAAAAAACTCTCAAATACTCAAAAACATACAAACTAAAAAAAAATATTCGCCATAGGAATTGTATACTGAATGGATCAAATAGATTATGTTGGTTAAGTAATGCTAGGTGGATAAAATTTTTGTGGATAGTATCCATTGTTATAAAAACCAAAAATAATATCGTAGAATGGAAGTATCTATACATCCAACAGTTGCAAAAAATATTGTAGCGGACATTTAACCAAAACTTCAAGCTATATTTCTTGCAAAACTTGGAACCAAAAATTACTATTTATATCGGAAACCGTAATATTTAACCCTACAGCTTGACGCCTTTTACGTCGCGTCAAAAATTCCACAAACTCATAACGAGCTGACGTAATGTGAAAGTTTAAAATGTTATTGTGAAGCACCTCTCTTACATTATCGGATTAGCAACGTACCTTTTAGGCCGCAGCTGTTAGGGCCCACGCTGAAATTACGAAGGCTCTTAACTCAAAAGCTTATTACTCGACTAAGCCAAGGAGAGGTGTTATGTTTGAAGCCTCTACGCGATCTGCTTCGACTATTATTAATATCCATTCGCAGGGCAAAATAATACAAATTTTATTTACTTCTTTGTAATGGATTCCGTGGATATTCTTATAAGGTATGTAATATAATATAAAGAAAGTTGAGAATTATATATATTTTTTATTACGTCTATGTTAGGCCATAATCTTATTGAAAAATTGCATACATAGCTAAGAAGAGAACTAGATTTCAAGAGTAGCTGTCGAAACTTCCTGGTAGGTATTTGGTGACAGATTTTATTTTTATAGATCATAACGGCTACCAGACAGATGACCACAATGATACTGATATATATAAACGATAGGAACAGATACCTCCGAAAAAAAAATCTGCTCGTACCTACAACCTCAAGGCAATATAGCTGCAAATAACTGAATAAAGTTATTAAAAACACTCATACAAAGTTCATTTTTAATTGCAACAGAAAATTATCATCCTAACAAAATACAAAGTGCACCGTACTGTGAGCAGGCAGTAATTACAGTCTGGGAGGCAGACAAACGGAGTCAGCATCCGCAAAGTATCTAGTTCCCGGGAAGGCAAGTTGGCAATAACACGTTACCTACCTGATTCAAATTCAATTCTGTTCTGCCAACTGAATTGGGGTTGGTAGTTTATAACTCACGAACATTTACTTACTGTTGTATAACTCCTTACAATTTCGGGTTAGGCAGTCCTTCGTTCACATTATAATAATCGTATTTCTTCATTTCAGGCATTTTTTACTAATATTGTTGTGAATGAAACATTAAATATAAAAAGGTGAAGGCCAACTGACATAGGAGTTCGATATCGTTTCCCTGTTGCTACGCAGAAGTGTCATAGGCTTGTTTCCTATGTGAAGCAAAATGGCTGATGAAGGCGAACAACGGGTGATTGAGTCAGCTCAAATAGAAAGTGCTAAAAGAATAATATAAATAACGTTTTTGTAATTTATTTTTCAGAGAGGTGTCAGTGTTTACACATTGTGATAGCATTTGCGCACATTATAACGGCAATTAGCTCTATGCTAAATATTTGCTTGAACCCTACTCAACTTTTGAAACCCGGTAGGGCCGGTTGTCTTGTATGTTTAAAAACCTTACACCATTTATCAAAAAATATACCTTTTTGAACACATTTTACAAAGCAGCTAGTATGTTTCAGTAGGTTCTCATTCTTTCAACTTCTACAAAATAATTTCCAATTTTATTAAATTCGTATGTCTTCTATCGCGTTTAGAGTATATTCTGCATATTTTGGTAAAATGTGAACTCTACTGTGAGACAGAGAGCTGGGGAATTATAAAATAGACCTGCAAAATAAACCACTATAAACTATTCAAAACCATTTCAGCTACTCACGTGTCTGTTACGGTTAGGCGACCCCTCCCATCTATGTTTCGAGGGATAAAAGCCTCTATACCCACTATATTTAAGACTAGGCTCCCGTGGGGTCGATTTGCATTCCGCAATCAGGTGAGCGACGAGGGTCTAAGGATTCGCACATCTCAACAATTCGAGTTTGTTGTTGACTGATTTTGTTGAGCGTGCGGTAAAAAGATGTTTTACATCGGTGATAAACCCACTGTAATGTAGAAAAAGTTGTAACTAGCATACATATGAACACATAATATAGGTTAGGACATTTTCATTTTACTGTTTTCCTTTACTTAAAAAAAGATCATAAGCGGGCGACAAGCCAAGCTTCCCAAAGAAGATAAAGAGCATATTATAACTACGATGTTTTGCCTTCAACGTATTTAAATTGGAATACTAGAAACAAAGATATGCCAGATTTAGTATAGAAAAAAGTTTTAATCGCTCTCCTGTAAAATGCACTTTTGGCGCTTCAGTATTTTAGCCTTTCCAGTGACGATATAGATGCTACATTTGGTAATTATATGAAAATATTGCTTTGTACTTCAGTTTAGTAATAATCATTTTCTGCTATTACTTCAAAATAAATTTCTGCGAATGTTTTTATATCGCTTGTAATATGTTAACAAAAATCTAAACCTACGTTCTACTTAGATATCATTCAAGGAATATCCTTTGTAGTTCGTTGTAGTCTGAATCATCATTAAAGCTGTATCTAAAAAAACCTTTGTCAACTTAAGTAAAAAGTGTATTTTCGGCGAATACATACTAAAAATAAAATAAAAAATAACAATATTCATTAACATGCCACATACCTACTATCCAACAATGGCACTTGGAATATCAGATTTATCAGTATAACAAGCTATCAATTGAAATAATTAAACCTCTCCATACCTAACTTTACATAATAAAAGGCTTGCATAAATTATCCTGACACATAAAGTTGTTAAGTCTCTTAAACCGACTTCTTTAATTCATTTACGACATACATGTTTACTGACCACTTGCCTTGTTGGAGACCTGGACCACCCAGGACAAACAAGTCTGTATGTTTAGAGTCTGGATATAAATAAAATAAGTATGTATTATGTAAAACAAAATGTATATGTAGTACCTAAATAATCAACTAACTGGTATCCATAGTACATGCTCTGTCTATCCGTAGTTAGGGATTAATTGTGCGTAAGGAATGTACCAGTATATTTTATTTATTTAGTAGCTGCCCCCTGCGGCTTTACCCGCTCTCAATCTTGGTTATAAACCTTCCTCTTGAATTACTCTATCTGTTGCTGTAAACTGCATCTCTCTCCGTTGCATAGTTTACGATTCCATAAAGGACATACAGACAAGCATTCACTTATATATATAGATTTATTTACTTAATTATTTTCCCTATTCTTTTTGAGATAAAAAGCCAATGAAACCCACCCTTTATGGTCGTAGCATTCAACTCGAAAATAAAGACGGAATTGTGAACTCTTATCTCCAAATTCGATACATTCAACAAAACTTTAAGACGTAACCTTGCTCCCAAATCCTCTTCCACGTCCATTAACCTAATTACTATCTCCGTAATGAAGGACGGTCTAGTACCGATTCGCCCTTACATTGTCGAGTCTGGTTGCTACTACAGATATAGTATGTAATTATGCAATGTCTTTACCATTAAGCTACACGTCGCTATTAGACAAGGGTGTCCTGTCTCAGAGCAGACGTTTATTTACAGTAATAAGTCATGCGAGATTCATTTGGAGTAATAGCTCATTTCAGATTTTTTCTTTCAATTACTTTGTCAAGTTATGGTACGTGCGTTTATCTAGGATTTATCTGCCTCGCACAACAAAACTGTGGAATGAGCTGTCGCCTGCGGTATTTCCGGATCGATATGACCTCTAAACGTGTAAGAAAAGAGCGTACTCCTTTTTAGAAGGCCGGCAACGCACTTGTGGCTCCTCTGGTGTTGAGGGTGTCCATGGGCGGCGGTAATCGCTTACCAACAGGCGATACGTCTTCTAGTTTGCCTACCAGCAAATAAAAAAAACTAGGAGAGATATTTCCAGTTCAAACGATATTTATTTTTCAATCCGACGAGTATAATAAAATAAATGTCCTGGCACATTCTTCACACTAAGCAGACCGTGTACGGTTACCACAAAACTGATATTCTATACTACTTGTTTCTTCTAAATAAAATAAATAATATTATCCTGAGTCATTCTTTACACACGGCCATCTGATCCCAAACAAAGCATAGCTTGTTCTAAGTTAACCAGAAAACTGAAATAACACATACACTATTACATCGCACACACAGAACAAAAAGACATGTTCATGTACACATGTAATTGTCCTGGGTGGGAATAGAACACACTACTATGTAGCGCTCGCTCCAGTAGGACACATCTTTATTTACAAAATCTTATTTTGAAAAGAGTAATTGCTGAGTTTATTGCCGGCTCTTCTCAGTAAAAGCAACCTTCCGAACCGGTGTTAGAGTCTAACCATTCATAAGTGCCTGTGAAGGCCTATTTGAATAAAATATTTCATTTTTTTACTTGTGGCGTGGGAGTCAGGATCTCTAACCACTAAACCTCACCCCAGAGTATGTGTAATTTGTCATGTCAATCATTATCATCGACTTCATCTTTTAACAAGATAGATTTTGATTACAAAGTTCTCTTATCTTACGCTGTAATATGTTCGGCTAAAATAAATGTACCGTGTCAGATCTATACAAACTTGCGATTTTATATTGTATGTCACAAACGTGCCGTTGTTATTTCTCAGATGTTTTCGTATGCCGTTAACCGAGATCTGCCGAAGGGTATATTGATAAACGAGCGTTTAGGCTGCTCGAGATGCATACAAATATATTTGTGGAAATATTTCATGTTTAACGTCGGCCGCTCGCTTCCTTAGACGTAAAACGACACACTGATTTCAAATTCTTCTATTTTACAATTGGGAATTCTACTTCAAAGCACATGGTTTCATTTTTCTTTTCAGGAATATTTACCTGTCTTCGTACATTTTTATTATTTATTTACCATAGATATAGTATTAAAAAAATTGTTAACGATTAGATGTTGGTATGTTTGTGTCAAAACTTAAGTCTAAATGACTCAGAACTTAGATTTAACTCGGGTCACAGATAAAATATGCCTTTGCGGTACTGTCAAAAAGATACCAGCTCAGCATGTTTTGCTGAAATCAATAGCGCTGATATAAATACCTGGAACCAATTAAGAAAAAATGGCTTCTAAAATAAGCTCTAAGTCCACGAACTACAGAACGGACTATGTCCACGAAGCATCTACAGTTGCTGCATTATTACATAAATAAATATTTAACAATAAAATGATTCAGTATGTGTACGTAAAAGCTTAAATGGTAAATATTTACGAAGTTGCAGCCTTATCTTCAAAAGCTAAAGTCATGCAACATATAATAAGGAAAAGTGGCAAAAGCTCACGGGAGTTTCGGTCCTACGATAATATTCGATTTAAGATGGTTGTAAAATATTTTACGACATCAGCCAGCTTCGCGATCTGGTGCCATTGAGACGCTCTCCCTTGCCAATTATTACGGCAAACTCAGCATTGTGAATTATAAACGTTTTACGGGTCAGTTGGTTTAGTGGTTATAGACCCTGACCACCACGACAAAGGTCGTGGGTTCGATTTCCACCCAGGGCAGACAATTTGTGTATGGGTGTAAATATCTACATAATTATCTATTTATTTATTATTTTGTATCAGGGGGATCAGAGGCTTGTAAAAAGAATGTCAATAAGAAAAATATTCATTTAATAAATTTATAGCAGATAAAAGCCATTGATGATTGAGGCTTGAACGTTAGCGACTCTAACAAGCCGAAGGTCGCGGGTTAGATTCCCACCCAGGACAAACATTTGTGTGCATGAACATGTCTGATTTGTTCTGTGTCTGGTGTAAATATCTATATAAGTATGTATTTAAAAAAAAATAAGTATATGTAGTATATCAGTTATCTGGTTTCCATAGTACAAGCTCTACTTAGTTTGGGATCAAATGGCCGTGTGTAAAGAATGTCCCAGTATTTATTTATAAAACTTTTTATACTACATCTATGTTTAATTATCGAAAATGAATCATTTAACAATATCGTCGGTTAATTATTAATATTCATAATTACGTGACCAGGAAACAATTATAAAATACACGGTTCATGTACCTACGGAGAAATTGTAATTAAAAATTGGTTACTGAAATATGAAAGATTATTTCCACAGTCTTATATAAGTACTATATATATTAAAACTAACGCTAACATAAGGTTCAGTAAACGTGTAATTTCTTGGTAAGTACTAATAAAGTAAGAACGTATGTACACTAACGCGCGATTCATGACAGCGTAACTACGCAGTGACTGACGCGCGCTTAACTAACCCGGATATTAAACGCCTCTTTCCATAATATCGTTACTAGAAGTTGTTTTACTATGCAAGTTGTTTTGTAATAAAATTAAACACGACTTTTTATCCAGGAGTAAAGTCATATTTTAAATAGCTTACAGATATTTTAGGCAAATAAAACTAATTATGATGTAATTGACAGCCATTAAAGTATATAAAAATAATAAATATTCCCACTAATATTATAAATGTGAATATAAGTTTGTTTGTTACGCTTTCACGCGAAAACTACTTAACTGATTATCTTGAAACTTTGTACACATATTCTTGAAGGTATTAGAAGTAACATAGGATACTTTTTGTGCCGGGAAAATGTTACATCCGTCGGGAACGCGGGCGAAACCGCGGGAGACAGCTAGTATAAAATAAATAGCCTGTTACTTTCTTTACGCACCTTACGAACCGACGTTAGAGTCTAACCGTTCATAAATGCCCGTAAAGGCCTATTTGAATTATATTATATTACAAGCTATCCCCCGCGGCTTCACACGCGTTTATTGATATCATATATAGCCTATAACCATTTACGAAAAATTTCGCGTCGAATAGTAGTAGTCCCATTCCGATAGGCTCAGTAGTTTTGAGGTGATGGTACTTCAAAGATCCCAAATCAAGCTGAGTTTGGACTATGGAAACCAGATAACTACATACTACATTTTAAATACATACTCGTATAGATTTATATTAACACCCAGACATAGAACAAACACACAGACATGTTCAAAAAGGTTTATTCGGGTGGAAATCGAGCACACGACCTGCAGTGTGATTCTCAAGGCCAACTGTAACTACCAAACCAAACCTAATGAAAACGCGGATAAAACCGCGGGGGACAGCTAGCTCATTAACAAATAATATCATACAAAGTAGTTTCGTTTCAAAGCTTAAAGTATGAGTCGGTATGTTCAAAGCAAACTGACGAAAAGGTTGTCAGTTAGTCTTTGCGCTAGAAATGTTTAGAAACAAATTAAATGTTTGCAATTATTTTATTGCTGTCATGCACACCCCTAGAGTAATATTCATTCCATTTATCTTGGCTTGCTCGGTAAGTCCCTCTGGATACAGAACTACCTCATTAGCAAATACACATCTGTTATTTTATTTGCAGTTTACTAAGCTTTGAACACGTTAAATTTGCCTCGTAACTTTTACTAACTATAGTTATTGGTCAATCAGTTTTTGATTTAGATTTTATCACTGTTTAGTATTTTAGATCTATCAAAGACATGTTTAAATTCAAATTGCTCTCGTATTTTATTTACAGCAAAATACCTTTTATTTGTTTTTGATACATATCATCTAACTACCATCGGAGTTTGTTTACTAAACTACAGATTCATCATTTCAACAAGCAACGACCTACAATGCTAGCAAAAATTTTTATGCAAAATTAAAATACTAGTTTTACAAACGTATTGAAAAAATTAAAACATGTCAGTATTTTGTTAATATAATACGACTAGCTAACCCCCACAGTTTCACTCGCGTTCCCGAAGGATGTAATATTTTCAACAAAAATTAGATAGCAGTAATTTTTACAAGAAAGAGAACCAAACATCCATACAGCACCCTTACAACCTTTTGCACTTATACATTTTTTTAAGACCACTTGGGCCGACAAACAAGCAGACGGTCCACCTGATGGTAAGTGGTCACCGCCGCCTACGGACATTTGCAACACCAGGGGCATCGCCAATGCGCTATTGACCCTGAGACGTGAAGTTGTTAAATCTCTTGTGCCTGTAATTTCACCGGCCCCTTACCTTTCTAACCGAAACACAGTAATACAAGTGCACTGCTGCTTCACGACAGAAATGGGTAAGGTTAGTACTTCCACGGACGAACTATGCTCTAAGAGCTCTACTATTCAGAAAATATTTTCGAAAATATATTAGTAGGATACCATTGTGCATATCATTCGTAAAGGGACAAATATAAGTCGCGAGGCTCACTTCCCTCCGTAATTCCTACATGTATTTATCACACACAGATCGGCTGTATACAGCGCTATAATGATTATAAACGCGGCAAACAGAGACAGCGGTTTACGACTGAAAAGCGCCACAGTGCACATGAATAAACATGAATCATAAATGTTTTATGGCATTCAAATTCCACCAATAACACTCCTGGGAACACCTAGGGCCTGCCTTTTGATGAAAATTGCTCCGGAGTTTATAGATGCAGATGTACGTTTCTGATTGTTATGTGGGAATTGCGATGAATTTGTGTCTTTTTATTTACATCCTGTATAAAATTTTACAGCTTAGCAAGTGTATTTACAGCCTGTATAAAATTTCACAGGTAAGCAAGTGTATCTACTAAACACCCCTGAAGCTTGCATATCAGTGACAAATGAGGTTTGTTACCAAAAGAAAAAGGGTTTTTAACGCGACTTATTTTAGACTTACTGTAAAACTATAATGTTCAAGTTGATAGATTCTGTGTTAAAATGTATTTCGGAATAATTGAGGCTTAGAATAACGCTTAATTTGATGTCTACATCAAATCGAATGAACTAATTCAGTTGATGACATATATACTACCTACAAATACAATTTGCATATCAACCGTATAAACAAATAATGTTTGAATCATATCAGTGTGGTTAACGTTGATAATATAGGCAATCACGAGTTTCGGTGTCTCTAAGATTCGTGCTGCGGTTTGTAAAGAGAGGGGCGCCGAAACGAACGTGATCCGAATCCGCGAACGCACTGTGATAACGCTTGTCGAATCAGATTTGAATATGAATAGAATATTAATGAAAAACTTGCTCCCGACTATCAAGACGAGTCGTCAGTGATTTGTTTCGCAGTAGCGGGAGAGACGGAGAACAAGGAGCCAGATAAGGCTCGGATGCATGCGAGGGTACGACAGCTGACATTTAGAACGTCTTGTGCGGGTATTTGTGATGATATCGTTCATATACTCTTGCATTAATATTTTTGATGTTTCATTTGTCTATCCGGAATGCATGCTTTTAAACAAAATTACGCATTTAATAAAACATACTTTCTTAGGGCACTTTTTTATAACAGAAACTTAATATCTAATGATATTTAAAGTTAACAATTAGATTTTTTTTTCATTTTCGAAATATGTTTAATATGATTTGGACCTAAACTACATTTAACCAAAGTTAAAGTTTTCATTATAGACAACCGCGGTTTGGCTTAGCAATTGGATGTCCTTGATATTTAGTCTGTGGGCTCTGGGACTATGATCTCGTAACCGACAGAAAGTTTTGAACTCCAACGAATCAAGCTACTAGAAAAAGCTAACACTTAAAAATATGTTGTAATTAGCCATTCAGTTCTTACAACATTATTTTTTGAGTAGAGAAATAAATTTTCAAAAGTCAACTAGTCGACATTGAGCAATTGCCACACTTTATGCTAAGCTCCGTTTTTAATTACTACTGAGCACTTTTAAGTTCCCCGCCGTAACTTAGAAAGTGTGCAAGATTTTTCATGATCAAAAACTTAAACTTTTTCATTAGTGGCTCATTTGCAGTTTACTTAAGAAGTTATTAAATGAATTTTGACAGACATCTAGTAGAAAGCCTAAATATTTAAGCCTAACATTTCAATTATGATATCTATGTTAATTTTGACATCAAAAAAACTGAATACACAGTATGTAAAAATCTTGAGTGTACTTATAACAAAACGTTGTTTAAAAAGAAAATCAAAGAACCAAATTTCAACCTGTAAGTACCATGCATAATAATATTTTAGACAACTCAGAAGCAAAGGGAAAAATCTCTAATACCATGTAGGTACTTATAGATTTGATGCTTTTTAGAAGACAGTTGGGAAGACATCCCACACCGCCTTCCGAATGAGGATTTGTTTCGTTTGCTAATGTAAAATGTATGGCGTTCGATCTAAGCTCGAGTATGTAACAGGAGCAGGTTGTGGAAACGTTACGAATTTCCTTTAACACCGCTTGGGTACATTGGAGATAGAGGCTTCGCTTGGTAATTCAGAATATAACAAACGAAATGGTTTTATATATTTTTGTACTTTGGAAATCATGTGTGGGCGCCGGGAGGGGGGGGCAAAGAGGCACTTCTTAATACACGCACCCCCTAATTGTAAAAAACCTTTATGTACAGGCCATTTAGTCTAGCGTCTCCCATCGTTGCCTGAATGATTTCATATTAATATAGCATGCTTGCCAAATTTGATATCATCATAATTTTTTTTATTTTATTTTATTTATTTGGGAAAACAAACAGTTACACTATTTTGATACTATATTTTTTTATTTGAACTATATATACCTAGATTTTTTTTTGTGATTAAAGTCACGGTAGGGTATCATTAGAATCGGTATTGCTGCTTGTTCGCAAACATGTACACCAGAGGAGCTCATGAGCGCCATATAACACCACTCATTTTGCGTCGGGGGTGAAAAAGTTGACCTAAGTTACTCCTTATAACATCAGTTATCAGTATTCATAGTATAGTATATTTTTCAGTAGAGAAACATACATACATTTATTTTCATATAATATACATAGAAATAGGTATATATAGGTATTTAAAAAGTACTCAGCTTATACGTAGTATATTAGTTTCTTTAGCTTGCTTTTGGTCATGTGTAAAAAATAGCTTAGGTTTTTTTTTGGACAATGCAATAGTGTACCTACAATATGCCAAAGCAAATGTACCATTTTGTCCACGTTTGCTCATAAAATGCTCATTGATATTCAACGATCTGTACATGACGCTCTCCGCGGGGTGTTTGTGTAAATAATGTGTGAAGCCTTCACGCTGTTTTGACTTGTGTCAACAGTTCCACCAGAATGGATTGGTAGTACCTGCCTGCTATTTGCGCACTGACTCTGATTTTAATAATTTACATGAATATTGAAGCCCCTATAGTGTACAGTGTACCATCGTATATCCTTAACTAAATTTGATTTGGTATTTTTGTGTGCCTGGTTGATTTTCTAGATTTAAGAGCATATCTTGTTTGCAGGTCAATATTTTTACTGCATTATATTCTATGCGTACAAAGATACCAGTTATAAGAAAAGTATATCAGTTATCTGGTTTCTATAGCACAAGCTCTGCTTAGTTAGGGATTATCTGATCCCAAATGTATAAAAAATATAACAGGATATTTTTTAATATGATGCTTTCTTTACTCTGTATTAACCCAGGTTAAGTAAAATTGTAACACAAATAAATTTTATTAAAATTACTAAGATTTTTTTTATATGCTACATATAATTAAGGTACAACCTAGATAACATCGACACCAATTATAGTAATAAAAGCCCAAAGGCACACATTGAATACACCATTAAAAGCAGCTTATGTTAAATTACTAGTAACTATAATCAAACGGTGCAAGAAAATATACACCACTTCATAAACAGCCAACAAAATTTCGTGCAATTAAATTGTGCAGTAAACACGATGATTAATAGAGTGGGAAAAACAGGGGCTCGATTCTGTAAGGAAAATCACACTAACTCGAGGATGTTTCGTCGCGGCCTCCGTGCTCTGTCTCTTTCGCTAACTACGTTAATACTACTAACCACGTGAGAGATAAGCTTTCCGAGGCCTCCGTGAAACAGCTCGCCGACGAAGTTTGTATTAGCTGAATAAGGCAGATGTGGAGAAGAAAAATGATCCTAGTCTATAATATATTTGACCAAACAAATCCTTTAGATATATCCTACGTTGACGGGCCAGTTGGCTTGGTGGTTAGAAGCCCCGCCTGCCAAGCCGCTGGTCGTGGATTCGATGCCCAACTAGGACAAACAGTCGTGTGCATGAACTGAACATGTCTGTTTGTTCTGTATCTGGGTGCAAATATCTAGATGAATATGTATTTTAAAAGTAATATATGTAGTATATCAGTTATTGGTAGCCATAGTACTGCTTAATTTGGGATCAGGTAACCATGTGTGAAGAATGACCTTAGGGATATAATTATTATTGAATTATTCAAATCCATTAAATATAATTGTAATTTAATGTGCGTCAATTTAAGGTAAACAATAATGTGATGCCAAAATAAATCGATCAATTATTATTTGAAATAGGCATTATCATATTGCGGTCACGACTTCGAACAATGTGAAAATAAACACATTTTCTGAAACAATGCTATCGTAAATAATGTTACTACCAACATCCGGTATCACAAAACGGTATTGTTTTATTAAACAAAGCATTCAATTCGAATTACGCATACGTTTTAATTATTCGCAGGGTAACCGATACTAACGGTTCATTAATTAATACTGGGACAACGTAGAAATATAAATGAAAGAGACTCACCATAAGATAATTGTGAGAGATGGAGAAATTGTTGTGTTAATAGAAAAGGGAGCGTGTCGGGGAAGGTGGCAGTATGCGGCGCGAATGCTATTTCGTATTCTGCGGTCAACCACGCGTGCATGTTTGCTGCTTTGGATTACAGTCGGCGAGAATAATCACATTAGGTACTTTTTATCTTTAACTTCCAAGCAATTTCATTATAAATTTGAACATCACAGTTATAATCATGATATACGTCTCACAAATTAATATATGTAGATAATAGACTGTTTCAGAAAAAAGTAAAAGAGACTTCAATTGCAGAGTTATGGAATTGAAAAAAATTGTAAAAAACTTTTGATCCATAATAGTGGAGCTAAAGAAAAAGCGTTGCAGAATGAAACCATTTCTTTTAAAAGTAACAATAAATATTCAAATATGATAACAACATCAATGTCGACCTAAACAAACGTTAATAATTGAGCTCGCTTACTCTGTGGCCACAAAGTAAAGTCTCTAAATATTTGGTCGGAGGCGACTCGTTTATTACATTTCCTCGGACGGCAGCCCCTACCTGCACAATTTAATTGTGCTCTCCACCTGTGCTCAAATTCCCTTATACATATAAAGCCGCTTCTTCAAACCAGTTTTCATTAACATTATGGCATTAATTCCACTCGGTGCGCTTTTTAACATAGTAATTATTTGGATTGTATATGTTCCAATTCTATTAATTGAGAACGAATAAACAAAGCTTTGCGAATTATGTTTTTTGTTTGCTTGTATAAATCCAGTTTAAACACGTATTGTTGGCTTTATTTTAATTAACTTTTATTTTACATAGATTACAATAAATATCCGGGGACATTGTTATACACACGGCCATTTGATATCAAACTAAATTGAGCTTGTACTATGGAGACTAGGTAACTGATAATAAATATACCTAATAGTTTTTTCTTCTAAATACTTAAATAGATATGTACCTTGACTTATTCATGAACACAACTTTGTGTCTTGAGTGAGAATCGAAATCAGGACCTGCCCCGTGGCAGTCAGAGTCTCTAACCACCAAGCCATCTGACTATTTATTAGAAAGTATATATCTAATATTAGCACGGAATACAACATTCTTTACAAAAATGTTACGTTTTGAAGTACAAATACGAGCGTTCAACATCGAATCAAGTTGTAAGATTGTTGCACTTGACACTATCGACTCCGACTAATAGAGTTCATACTTCGAACGAGAGACGTATTAAACTCCATCGTCGTCCTTCGGCAGCACGACGACGTCGCACAAACTTACCTGAATTCACATTAAACTGCATCTCTCGAAATACGTAACGGGAAATCAATTTGCTCGTCGAGTAATATCTAGACGGTTCCAATTGCGAACTCGTAAGAAACGGTGAGAGGTCGGGAGGTTTTAATATTTTTGTCGAGGTTGGGACGACAACTCCGCGCTTTGCACGGCGAAGACGCTGCACGGTAATCAGGAAAATTATTTACTCATGTCTGCGGGCCTCGTTGAAAATACACGCAGGGTTGACAGCGCGGATTTTTTTTTATAATTTACATATTCAATTTCGGAATTTCGGAGTTAACGTTCTGGTGGTTATGCCTATGCATGATGATAAAATATGCTATAGATGGGAGCACTAAGAATTTGTTGGATTTTCTAGTGTTGCCAAAATTACTGTCTGAAGCTACGAAAGTACGATTAAACTTTATTAATTATTATTGATTATATATGATGATTTTTGGTTTAAACTATTGTCTTTTTTTATTTATTCTGTAATAAATTTTCCCGAGTGTAAACGTAAAAAAATGGGCTATAAAACTGAATATCTGTTTAAGATTTAATTAAAAATTGCAGCCCTGAAACATTTTGCAAGCAGAATGAAGAGCCAAGGGGGAATACGCTCCGGGGACGCTTTGTAAATAGTCACCGCAATAGCTTCTTGCAGATTAATTTCAAGTGAGAGTGCACCGTGAGTCGGTATTGAAAGCGAACCGAGACTCCACGCTCGTATGACTTTGTACCCGACTCAAGCAGTTAGATATCATATACCAACAACAAACATATACACTATTGCCATTAGACATATAATTAGGTATCGACATACGTGAAGCAAAACACTTTGTATCCCTTTTTAAGATAATTACGCGGATAGAGGAGTTTGAAATTTGGCACAGTTTATTTACCACAAATATTACGTTCATTTTATGCAATACATAATGACGAATTTGTATATGTATTGCAGCTGACGTAATAGAACAATATTCTAAAAAGTTATACGCAATGATTATACAGGTATATTCTGACAAAACTCGATAACGTTCAAACTTAAAACATAAAGAATTACTGTCGACTGTCGATCGCTATTCGACTACTAGTGAATAATAAAATCAAATATTCCACTATAAAAAACTTTAACACAGAATTTCTGCGAAAATATGCAGTGATTTTGTATGTTTTGAATATGTCATAATTAAGTTCGTCTGGTTGCTCAGCGTAACATGCTGACTCGTTAAAACAAACCATGTTTATTTTTTATTTACTTTTTTTATCTGTTGTTAAGAATTCCAAAGTTTATTAAAATCTTTAAAATTGTAAAAAAAATGTCAGATTTAGCAAAAAAACACAGAACGAGGCAATGTTTTTGTAGTTTTAGATTTAATTAAGCCCTATAGCAAATGGTATAACATAGGGATTATTTTTAATTATTCTAAAACAAAACATAAAACCTACTTATTAAAGATCCAAAAAGAACTATCATTATTAAAGCCATTTCAATGATGGCACATAGAAATAATGACCACAGCCATAAACCGTAAATGCATTCATGCATTAGCAATATTGTCCTTTAATAAGCTATGTATGCAGTCATTAAAATAATCATTATGGGATTGGCATTAATGACTATACTTATCTTTACTTTTTTTTAATAATAGATTGCTGTTGATAAAGGGCGTTTCAATTTTCATTTAATTTTCCATGCTATGGTAGTGGCGATGAATAACCTCTCCCTTTTTATATTTTCAACTATGCCGTCGAACAGGTAGATTTCACCTGATCATAAGTCATCACCCTCGCCTATGGACATTTATATCACCAGCGCCATCGCCAAAGCTGTCTCGACCCTGAGACGTAAAGTTCTTAAGTCTTATGTTCCTGTAATATGACCGGCCCCCTTTATCTTTTAACGACACAGTCATACAAGTGCACTATTGCTTCACGGAAGAAGTTGGTAAGATTGTAGTACTTCCCCGGATGAATTCTGAACTGAGAGCTACTACTTCTTATATATAACTGACTGGGACATAAGTCATAAATACAGCGCCAACCCCAGGACACGGCTGAAGAGTTATTGGTTGTTTGGGGCGTTTGCATCAAGGTTTATTAAGTGAATGCAGATGTCAGGCATTCGGGTCAGTGGCCAATCGATCGTTGCAACTTCCTGTTTAGTGTAAACTTGAGGCGCTGCAGGCGAGGCTGTCTTCGAGCGAACTGTTTGACTCTTGAATGGTAAATACATCTATTGTCATAGTACTCGTAGTTTGTCTGAAGTAAATTCTACCGAAGATTGCTTGAATATTTTGTACTTTAACGACAGATTCTGGGAATACTATCAGTTATTTTTCTTTGACCCTAAATGTGTGTTTTTCTATTTGAATAAATAAATCAACTGTATTTAATATTTTTCCAAACAAATCGTTGCTCACAGAAATCGTTTCGCAAACTATAAATTCCCTCACAATTTTCAGTTTGTTACCCAACAGACTGTGAACTTGCATTATTTGATCTTTGTCAACAATTTCTATTTTCTTTCGAATGTTGTATAGTTGAAAACTATTTTCAGAAGTTGAACGTCTAGAATACTCACAGTGAAAGCTAAAATTTATATCATTGCAAGTGTAAGATTTACGGGGAACGCTTCGTGCGTGGGGGTTTTCTAAAACGTCGTATATCTTCCTTATTTATGTTTACAGCTTATACCGGGCCGCATCCATTTCGTATATAGTTTGAATCCGTTTATCGAATTTCGAACACGTTTCGGTCGAATCCCATATCGGTGGACTTGATATATAAGAGTGGTCGGTTACCCTTATAAAATTACTACCAGGGAAATGATTCGCATCGAATGAAGATACGAAAAAAATATTCAAATAGACTTTGTATGCCACATAAAAAATGTATATGACCGAACGAATACATTAGGATATACATGTGCATTTAACATTTTCGATTGTTTTATAAAGAAACAAAAATTAAGAAAGGTAGTTGTAATTGAATACAACAACGTACTAGACAAAGATGCTAGTAACGTCAAAAATATGTTCGGCCTCATCATTATGGTAAGCGTACTTAGGACAATACAGGTGTGGCAATTCATACCACGTTATCTTTTCGTACGTTTTTTATCTAAGCAAACAAAGATAACCTAGCTATGTGTAACGCTTTTATCAAGCCAGATAACAAAGCAGTTACGATTCGATTGAGACCGTGAATGGACAACCCTAATTTCAATTTTGAAATATAAAATTTGTTTTGTGGTGAAGTGTATTTGAAGTGAAATGGCAGGTGCTGGAAGGGGAGACGGTCAGGGGCCGTCGGTCGGCAAACTCGAGTCTCAGATCTATTGTATCAAGTACACTTTGTTTTGCTTCAACGTCGTATTGTGGGTGAGTATGGCGCAAATTGAAATCACTGTTGGACTTTTCCGTTTCATTTTCTGGTCTCGTGTTTACATTGAATTACTTGGGGTATTGAACTGCGAGCGTAAGTGCAATAGCTCACTTGAATGGCCTCGTACGTTCCCGTTGCTATTAGTGTGTTCCATATATTTGCTAGAATATAAAATAAAGTCGAGATGTTTTATAAAGACTTTCTATGCACTGTTAGGAGTTGAAGACTCAAAGCTGCAAATAACTGTGACGGCAAACTATTATAACGTTTTGTTGGTATACTTTTATTATTCGCTTTTGTTGCAAGCATGACTCATGGAAGCCTGTAAGCTGTTGGTGTGCTAATAAAGTAAAATAATAATAAAACAAATTACATATACGAATATTACTAATTCGAAATATAGCATGTCCTAGTTTATATAATAATAATAATAATTTATTTTATTTATCTCCACTAATTACATGTAATGATAAAATACAGTTGACAGGAAGATTGGGAAAAAATTGCAATTTGAGGGAGATCTGGAGTCCAAACTAAGCCTGGGCCTGTATTTTGGAGCTCAAGTTTAAAATCAACCTATCTTATTTATCCTCATATATAATATTTATAAACCTCCTCATTATAATCTAAGGTTAGCTTGCAACACCAAATGGAATTCAGTTCCAAAAATAAGATTTCAGCACGTGGTATATTTGGATATATTTGATTTCACCTCAACCAATCAAAAAGATTTCTTTGTTACAAATTTACAGAAACACCTTGTTACTCCATTCCCTTACATAAAAGCAAACATTAGCTCTGACTGAGCATATTTACAGGTATAGTATTTTCAGTAGCCAATATAAATTATATCAATTAATTTCATATCTCTCGTACCCACGTATAACCTGAAATAAAGGGCCAAGCATAAAGAACGCGTTATCAGCGTCTGATAAGCAACCGGTCCCATTTTCCAAGTACAATGCAGTCATCGCGTGAGTCACGTATGAAAATAAAGTGATATCAATACGTGTTTTCATAATTACAGCAATGTTGGCTAGTTCCGTTTTAGCTTCCTTTTTCTTAACGTATCTTGTTGTCGTAGATTGTTAAGTGATGAATCATAAAATGTTTTTAATTTACCTTTTTTTTTATTGTTTTTCGATTTGTTTTTTATGTGTTATCTAGATGATTTTATGATGATATTATTAATTCATGTTTTTGTATCTGGCTTTATAATTGTTTCTGTTTTCATCTTATTCCTGTCTGCTATTGATATCTTGAAAAAAAAATAACTTCATGTGTTGAAGTAGTAGGTAAAGTTCTTAATACTGATACGAAGATTCCACAAAGATGGTTTGTCACAAGGTGACATGCGGTGAGCATTGTTGGCTTCTTAAGTACCAGTCTCGGTGGCTATCTACCTATTACATTCTAATTCAAAAAACGTTAACTCACCCCTGCTTGAATTGGGAATCGAACCCAGCACCTTAGAGAGACTGGTTCTAGCAGAACCTAGGCGTTAAAACTTAAATACACTATTACTGCAACATACTTTTTTTTTACACCATTGTATGTACCATGGAAACCAGAACGGATACAGGTACTACATAAATTACTAGGTTTTTTTTTCTAACTACACATAGAACAAACAAATATGTTAATGCATAAAAATGTGTGTCCTGTCTAGGAATAGAACCGATGACCTGTGGCGTGTGTCTTGGTCTCTAATCACCAAGCTAACCGACACGTCAATTCGTCAACATTTCCAATAACACATGACACAGAAGTATGAGCTTCTCACTCACACTAAATCGCTCAGCGCAGCCTTCCTCGTGAGCTATATAAATTACAACAACCAAACTTAGTGGCAAGTAACAGACATTAGTAGCACGTGGCGGCGGCACTAAATCGCCAACTTGCAAGTTTGCAGCCCACAACTTGTCGGCCGATACAACGGTAACTAAGCCAAGTTAATTACAAGACCTCTACTAATATTATGAATGTGAAAGTTTGTGCGTAAGTTTGTGTTGAAAACTATTAATTAATTACATTGATATTGCTGAACAAATTCGGTTAAGAATTGGCATCTAACAAAAAATTAGAAGGTTTCTTTTATCACGAAAAATATCTGTCTGGAATTGAGGTAGAACTGCGGGGCAGAAGCTAGTCAATAATAATCCAACTACGACGATTATAATGATATATTGTATTGGTTATTGTCAGAGAAGGGTCTGATTTAGGTTGCAGCCTACGCGTAACATTAACTTAGTTGGTGTTAATGTTTTTGAGTTTATAACTTGAGAACTAGTGCCAGAGGTCGTTGGGTAATAAGGACTAAAGAGCGAGTGTTTTGGGAAATTGTTGCGGCTAATGAGGCGGCAGTAAAATTCTAACACATGGAGTAGAATTGGTTATGAAGATCTATTCTTTTAGGGCTTAAAAAACAACTGAGTACTGATAATTTTTACAATTAAATAGTTATTTTTATTGGAAATACTTTGCAGTACGGTTCATAAAGCTTCAAACCAAAAATTAAAAAACGGGACCCTATTACTAAGACTCCGCTTTTCGTCTGTCTGTCTGTCCGTCTGTCACCAGGGTGAACCGTGATAGTTAGACAGTTGAAATTTTCACAGATGATGTGTCTGTTGCATCTGTAACATCAAATTCTAGAAAAAAGAATGAAATTTATATTTAAGGGGGCTCCCATACAACAGACATGATTTTTTGCAGTTTTTATAGATAATGGAATGGGACCATTCATTCCTGCGCGAGTCAGGCTCGTACCTAGCCAGTTTTTCTTTGGCCATGCGTTTTTAAATATGTCGACTGAGGGATCAGCAGAAAAAATATACCGACCGCAAAAATATTCGAACGACTTAAAGCTTAAGTGAAAGTTATGACCTGATGTCGAGGGGGCCTCGCTATCAAGCTTCTGCCGCAGTTCGAAAAAATCGTAGATCTGAGGCTGTCCGAAAGACCCCGAAAAACCTTTGCAAAATAACAAATGTTAGATCTATAACACTGAATGCATTTGGTTTCCAACATAATTATGTCTTAAGAGGAACTAAACAACAGTTGAAGCAAACACAAGAACAAGCAGTGTGGTGGTGTTAATCACCCGAGTTGTTCTATAAATTGGAGTGCCGAGTCTGCGCCAAAAACGCGGAAGGCGCCCGAGTCAAGTGTCATTCAAACCGCACCTGAACACTCGTTAAGGCTTTCCGTGCACAAATGAGAAATAATTGCCGAAGTTATCCCGAGTTATCCCGAACTGTCTATCGATAATTGACTTTTGGATTTGAGCCAAGACGAATGGCGTCGTGGCATCCATTACGCAGGTTTCATCGACTTAAGAGCGACACCTGAGAGGTGACCTGGTACTTTATATGTGCAGGGCTTTGATTCTCTAAGGATAATGACACTAGCTCGTGGATGTTTCGTCGCGGCATCTGTGCTCTGTCTCTTTCGCAAACTATGTAAACACGTGAGAGGTCCGAAGCCTCGTTGCGCCGTCTGGCTAACGAAGCTTGTATTAGCTGATTAAGGGGGGCTGGTCATTTAACCCAGTCTCAATTGTATTTGTCTAACTGTCTATAAATCGATATACTTTTCAAGCCGTCATTGCCAACATAATTCTTGTTTGCATGAAGAATCTTTACAGAAGAAGAAATGCTTTGATTTTCTTTAAAAAATCAAGAACCTGTTTTAATAATTTACTTTCCAGAGTAATTAATAAGACGGTCTATCTGATATTAATAAATATAATTACAAGAAGAAATCTTAACTCGTGTAATAAATTATTTTCCAAATCCACATAATTTGTGTGGCCATAAAACAGTTTTATCGTAGTTGCCGAAGCTCACTCGTGTGTCTAATACTTTTAGCACGAAAACATAAGAAGTTTCGTAATGAAACGGAGTTCGCTTAAAGCGTATACTTAGTTAAGGGCTCAATCAAACGTATCCTCAACCATTCAACTTGGTAGCCAGTTGAAGATTTCTTCTAAATACAAAAAGATATTAGTTAATGCTCAGCATACTTATACATTATATTCAAGACTAGCTGTCCCCCGCGGTTTTACATGCGATGTCACATGTATTATACATAAAAACCTTCCTCTTCAATCACTCTTATCTATTAAAAAAAACGCATCAAAATCCGTTGCGTAGTTTTAAAGATTTAAGCATACATTTATTTATTTTATTCATTTCTCATTGATAAGTACAACATCTTACAGTTTCCCAAGATGATGTTATACCCAATTTTTATAAACTATACTTTGACATAACAAATAATAAAATATTAACAACTAAAATAATACAAATTATATAATTATTATTTTTCTTTCGTTATACATAGGGATATAGGGACAGAGAAAGCGACTTTGTTTTATACTATGTCGTGATACATACGTGATGCTTGAAGTTTATTTATGACAAATATATATTTTATTAATAATACCAGACTAAAGTCATTTGAGATGCTCTATTAAAAAAGATATTGCTGAATACTAATGGTAAATAAATGATCATTATCTGCCAGCCCTGTTCATAACATATAGGATTCTTTCTATCGGGAAAATGTTACATATGTGAAACCGCGGGGGACAGCTAGCTAATCATAAATATCTACCTACTAACATAACCATACTTTTAAAGAATCAACCATAAATTACTACCACTAAACCCTACTGAATAAAACGGAAAATGAAAAGTAAAACTTGTTCCTTGAATGTTCAACTCAACTTACTTAACCGACATTTAAAAACTTTTTAGTTCTCCGTCGTACTTCAGTTTCACTAATTATACGCTTCACGAAACCTCAAATAATTTTATACGACACATAATTTTCCAACAAGTCAAACAGGGGAATAGAAAGAAAGAAAAAAGCAATTATCTTTACCGTTTTTCCAGTCATAAATATGTGCGGGAAGACGTTAGTATGAAAATCTTGTAAGCGATGGTGCGTTAGGGGTCTCTATTTCAGGTTATTATGCTTACAATCCATTTTTCCAAAACCATTCCCACGAATTCTGCTTGGAATTATTAAAAACTACAATATAGCTTTTGCCCCACACATTTTTTTGCGTAAAATAATAATATTAATAATAAATTTCATTTATTCAGGTAATTTGCACCCATTAATTACAAATATTATCTCACACATCAATGCACAAATTGACAGGCCGGTTGGCTTGGTGGTTAGCGCTCTGACTGCCAAACCGAAGGTCGCGGGTTCGATTCCCACCCAGGACAAACATTTTGTGTGCATGAACATGTCTGTTTGTTCTGTGTCTGGGTGTAAATATCTATATAAGTATGTATTTAGAAAAAAAAAGTATTATAAGTAGTATATCAGTTATCTCGTTTCCATAGTACAAGCTCTGCTTAGTTTGGGACCAGATGGCCGTGTGTAAAGAATGTCCCGGGATATTTATTTATATAAAATTCAATAATTAAAATAAAACAACAATAATACCTACAAAATGAGATTGTAAGTTTATTTGTTAAGCTTTCACGCAAAAGCAACTTAACCGATCATCATGAAACTTTGTACACGTATTCTTGGAGGTATAGGAAGTAACATAGGGTACTTTTTGTGCCGGAAAAATGTTACAACCGGAACGCGGGTAAAACCGCGGGGACAGCTAGTATTTACATAAATTTCCAAATACTATTATTTGAAACAGAGTTAAAGATATTCAAATCATATTCTATTGAATTTTTTCACCTTCATCTTTTGTATCTTGAATCTCTTGATTTTAAATACTAAATCACTTTTTCTTATTCACAATGCAAATAGAACCCTGAAATATACGAATGAGCTCATCGTTTCGTATGTAAAATAATAGAAAGAATTCCTTTCTGTCCAATTATGCACAATCATGTGCTGTGAAGTGTAAGGACTTTAATGTTCAGTTAGCAGAATAAAACCAACCATATTAATATTATTTCATATTCATACATAATTTACCTGAGCGAGCAACATTTCATGAATACATTGTTAAAACGTGGACATTTACTTTCAATGTTATGCTTTTTATACTAAACTAGCTGTCCCCCGCTGTTTTACCCGCGTTCTCGTGGGATGTCACATGTATTATACATAAAAACCTTCCTCTTCAATCACTCTATCTATTAAAAAAACCGCATCAAAATCCGTTGCGTAGTTTTGAAGATATAAGCATACTTTGTTTTGTACTGTGTAGTGATGAAGATCACAATCAAAACAACTGTAAGTGAAGTATGCTAACAACTGGCTACATTGAAATGAATTCAAGAACCAAATTAAAGACAATGATGCTAGTACACTGTACGATACAGTGGGACTCTGGAAGGATCAACCAACTCCCGAATTGTGTAACTTTATCGGATTCTAAGTTGATGCCGATTTCATAATACCTATATGATGGTTCGACGTGTGAGTAGTATGGGACAACAGTCGTAGCGCGCTCATCTATATTTAATATTATAATGCTGAAAAGTTTGTTTGTTTGAACGCGCTAATCTTAGGAACCGCTGGTCTGATTTGAAAAAATATTTCAGTGTTGGATAGTGCATTCATCGAGGAAGGCTATAGGCTATATTATATTTTCAAAAAAATTGGGATCATTACTAAAAGTCCAATAATGTAATAATATTATAAAGAAAAAGATTTGTATGTAAGTATGTTTGTTACTCTTCCACGCTAAAACTACTAAACGGATATAGATGAAACTTGGCACACAGATAGAGCATATCCTGGAATAACACATAGGCTTTTTATCCCGGGAAAATGTGATATCCCTCGGGAACGCGGGTAAAACTCCGGGGGACAGCTATTGCAATATAAAATTGACTGTAACGACGATTCCGAGACCAAAACACAAGCGGGTCCAATGACAACTTAACCACTTACAGACTTGATACAAAATATTTTTGTTGGTCTTCTTCTTTCAACGTTACCCTATCGGTAATCTTAAATTGACACGTCAAAACGTTAAGGGAATTGCTTAAGAACTTAAAACGTGACGAAGAATCCATTCGACCGGGAGTTGCGTGGTATAAATAAAACCTACCGTATAAGATATTCAAATCCCTTAAGTGCACGTTGCGGTTGAATTGCGAGAAAAAGTCCCATTTTGAAACGTTGTAAAACTCTTTATTATTCCAGCTTTGCAGGTGTCTCTGAGGAGATACAATAGGAAGCGGGACTGACGGCTGTTACCGTAGAAAACGGGACGTTGCGACCGAAATAATAGTTTTTTTAGCTCTCAAAAATGTTGGCGTTCGCCGGTTAAATGTAGGTGAAAATTTAGTGATGCGAACGAGTTTGAAATAACAAGTTTCAATACTAATGACATTAATTTATGTTTAGATTATAAAAACAAAGCGTTACGTGTTTTAAAAATACTTTATTCCATCATGAAGATATTGTGACGTAATCCAACACTCCAACAATAAAACACTATAGTTGTAACCTCTTTAACATTGACGTCATAGTCGGAACACTGTCAGAAGTACTAAAATCAGTTTATTTCGATTTTTATGTAAACTACTTACATGATAATTCACGACGCATCACTTAGATATCTTACAATGTAATGTCATATTCGTACCTAGAAGTCGTTCTGGCATGCCAAACGAGCTTGGTGTGACTTTTTACGACGCTATAAATTTTTAACATCTGAAAAAAAGTCTGTCTTTTGGCACACGAGAAAGAGCAAAACGTAGTTACACGCGGCCGTAACTGACGAGAATACGTAATGTATAACTTTATAAGCATAACTTCGTGTAACGATTTAAGATATGGGAACTGTTATATATTCCCTTTTTTTGGAAATACCAATCTCGATATTTTCTATCGTATTTGACATTCAGAAAGATTTATATGTACATAAATATTTACGTATATCATTTTGGTTTAGACTGTGTACTTGGGTACTTGGGCAGACTTACTTCAAATAGTTTTCATCCATACTTTTCTATACCTAAATCAAATAAGAATAACAAAGTTATAAATATAATGTTTCAAATAACTTGCCTACTAAAAGTATTGTTTGCCGAGTTATTAACGTTATTGAACAAACGGCGAAAGTACGTAAGAATGTTTACGCTCATCCATAATTATATTAACAAACATTTCCAAAAGCGAAAGTTCGTAGGTCACCCTCATGTTCCTAATAAATCGTACGCAACAAGACTATTAGTACGTTACCAACAATTTATCCTGTAAATTTACTAGTTAGTCAACTTCGTTCGCAGATGGCCCCATTTATCATCGCGGGAGCGTATATCAGCGGGCTTACTTATCCAAGCATTAATACCGCGGCCACATCGGACCGGGGTTTTATATGATTTTTCCACCGACAAACGTACAAGTCAACTTTCCGCCTCATTTGGCAACACCCTAATGGATTGCGAACAGAGCTGTTGTCTCGACAACGCTTTTTGCAGACAAAGTATAATGATGCGTGGGTATGCTCCAGTTATTCCATTTTGTTTGCTACAGATTGTTGTGAGTCTATGTTATCTTTTCTACGGCCTTCTTATAATGGAAAGTAATTCGTCTTTGCCTAAAGATACCGTGTTTTTATGAGGTATTTTATTGATACTAGACGAAGTTCTTATATTGATTACTTTTCCTAAGTTGCAACTACTTTTATCTCGTAATCGTTGAGGTTGTTTATAGAAAAACTTTTAAATATGTTTGCTATATCAGGTGACAAAAAGACTAACTTTTCATACTTAGGAATCACGATCAAAATGAGTGAAAAACTTTTTTTCCCGGTATCAAATTTTGTCCCATAGTAAAGAATATACAATATGGATGAACCTAACAAAGGTTTTGTTAAGATGCCGCACCGTCGTTGGTACTTAACGGAAATTATCGTTCTGAAAACAAACTCCCAGTTATTTGTACCTTCATAAGCTCGATGTAAGTCTCTAAAGACCCTAAAAATAATCCCCAAAAGTATATAAATAAAAAGAACATCACGAGACAAATTTCACATTGACATTTATTATTTCCCTTATTAATTTTATTTCCCTTGTTTATAATTCTTCGCTCCTGTTTGTGCACGCGACCAATTTCATCATGTCCCCGGAGAAAAGACAAACAAAAGTCTATTACAAAGAAACAACTGACATGAAAGGTTAAAATATTGTTTAACTTTGAATAACAACCGGAAGTTCGCTCTGGGATAGATGTCCTATAATTTATTTTATGTATTGCGATGCTGGAAGTTAGAACACCAAAACATAGTGTCCAGGGGGACGTCGGCGCTTTGTAATTCTTGTTGTATAAGTTTCAAGCCTGCTTTATTTGCAAACTAGCTACCGTCCTGCAGTTTTACCTGCGCTACTGAGGGCTCTAATGTATCCCGGAATTATAACATAGCCTATGTCACTCGGGACTAAACTTGCGGTACGCCATGATGGCCGTTTTGACGTTTAAAAATGGCAAAGAAAAATAACCTTTATTCCTTCACACATAAGGTGCAGCTATTGATCCAACAGCTAATTGTATGATGATGGAAATCAACCTTATTCCAAAGCAATACAGTTTCTTCTCCTATGACAATCTGAAACGTCAAAAAGGCCATCGTACCGTGCCGGTAGTATTGTTTAGCTTTGCATTAGTGATTTCTTTTATCAGAGTGATAGTTTCGGGGATTTCCTCCTACATCTTCAAACTAAAAACTTTACTTCTTTATTAGTGAAGATATTAATCTAAAAAAAAAATTTAAATAAATAAAGTTTTCAAGATTATTTATAAAATTATTTAAAAAGCGCCATTTAACTTAAGTTTAAGGCTATCTTATTTCCGCCGAGGTATCGTGTTTTGATCTAAAGTTTCGAGCTGCTTTAGCTATGAATGCTGTCTGCTATTTTCTTTTACTTCGAAGGCAGAAAGAGACTTACTATCATGAAAATATCGCGTTCCATATTTATTATAATCTTATCATGAATCTGACTATATGTTTAATAATATATGTAATATTTATATGTGTGTGAGTGATATCTGTATGCGTATAATTTAATGACGTATAATCGAAGGAATGGAATTAGATGTGGAACAGAAATATCTTTGTCATTTATACCACGTGAGCCGGCAAACAAGCATACGGTCCATCTGATGGTAAGTGTTCACCGCCGCTTATGGACATTTGCAACACCAGAGCATCGCCAATGCGTTGTTGACCCTGAGACATGAAGTTGTTAAGTCTCATGTGCCTGTAATTTCACCGGCTCTCTTACCTTTCTAATCGAAACACAGTAATACAAGTGAACTACTGCTTCACGGCAGAAATGGGTCAGGCGGTAGTACTTCCCCGGATGAACTCTGCACTAAGAGCTCTACTACTCAAGAAATAAATGGAATATATTCAGGATTAACACATAAAATATACTTTTTACTACCTAAAAATATTACTAGGACTTTTAAGGAACATGGGTAGAACCGTTAGAAAGCTAGGAATAAACATAACCACCATTCACTTTTTGAAGTTCTCCATACAGCAATACAAACTAATAACTTAAACCCTAATAAATCTTGAACTGAGTACCTAATATAAAAATAAACTGAGCTACCGGCTTCGGTAAACAGATCTAACAACCGTAAGTCAGTTCTGTTTTGATAGCATCGATTGTACTCTACCAAGACAAATAACGTAACGATCCCATATACAAAGATATGTTAGTAGTAAATACGGCTCAGACAATGGCCTACAGCTTTATCTTCAGCTATTTGTGAGGCAAAAACAACGCTATTATAAGATATCCGATGATTCCTTTATTCAACTAAGGAATAAAAGTGGATGGCACATTCCCCGCATTAATTAGATTATAAAACTTTCAGAGACCAAATACGCCATGGCCATGTTTTATCTCAACGTTAATTTTATCGAAATTAGGGTTCAACGTAACTTTAGTTCAGGGAATTCCATTAAATGCGGGAATTAGAACGCGAAACACGTTCACATTTCCACGAAGAACTATCAGAATTTTCGCTTTAAATTATAGTTATAATTGTTCTCATACGCACCTTGCAGTGTATCAATACCGGATTACCCGAAATAAATTTGAAACTAACCGGTTTTTATATTACTGTATTTATTTCATTTTGGCAAGTATATTATATAATCAAGGGTTTTAGATGTATGATTGACAGAACAATACTATACTTTTTGTGTTGTAATTCTGTAAGTCTTAGTGAAAAGCTGTCAGGTAATTTCAGTTTTTCATTATTTGATGTTTATTCAGAATCAAGGCAGGAATTTTCTTCTTATTTAGAAATATGTCGTTATCGTTCTTTACAGCAAGTCTCCTTCTCCATTATTTTAACTACCTATACCTTATCTTAGACCACATTATCTTTTAGAGCAAAAGTAGGTCAAAAAGACCTGAAGGGAGCTGAACAAACCAATATATTCACAAATTCTTAAATTGCTAATAGTAGCCAAATAGATAGATACTTATACAATGCGTCCTTGCGCTGAGCTATAGTTTCCTCACAATTTACTCTTTATCAATAGTTGATCGATCTATCGTAGTCCATTAATATTATAATACTACCCACATACTGCGGTTGTTTTTTTATAACAAGTAGTGGTCACCCCCGCCTATGGACATTTGCAGCACTAGGGGCATCGCCAATGCGTTGTCGACCCTGAGACGTAACTCCATGAGTCTCATTTGCCTTTTACCCGCATTCCCATAGTAAAAACGAACTTAAACTACCATCTACATTTAAAATATGAATAAGATGTCGCTTCTATGCAGTGAGCATCTTTGTTTTATAGGCAGGTTCAACTATTTATATTCCATCTGATATATGGTTTATCCAGACTTGGTATGTCTATTTCTGTCAGGAATATACACTAACTATAATCAATATTTCATCTCCTTTTAGTTGTTCGGCGTATCTATATTCGCTCTTTGCCTGTGGATATGCATCGAGCCTGGCTTCAACGAATGGATGAGGATCCTGGAGCTGCAGAACTACTTCATCGGTATATATATCATCCTCATAGCTTCGCTCGGAATCATGGTCGTCGCCTTCCTCGGTTGTGGTTCAGCTCTCATGGAAAATGTTTTACTTCTATATGGGGTAAGTTACACATATTTTTTGTACACTATTATGTTCGTTAATAACTTTTTACAGAAGAATCATCTTTACTCAGATATTTAAATACGTGAGGCTTTTATCATCCACAGGCTATATAACAACAAAAAACAACAAAAACAACAAAAGCAATACCACAGGGATAGTCAATGTGTCAAGTGTTGCCAACCTATACTTTACATTGTCTGACAATTCTAGATGCACTGTCAAAATTTTATTATCGTTATATATTTCCAAATATTTTCATAAATTTATATTAAAAACGACTCGATCTGACTTCGCACGGGTTGTAAAACTTCATCAAAATCGATCTAACCGTTTTGGAGTCCACAGGGAATATACACACATCGATTTTTATACTAAAGATATATAACTTTTTTTCAGTACATTGGTACACAACTAGCAATATTTGTGTTCGGTCTCGTTGGCGCTTGTGTGGTACTTGACTTCTCCACATACGACTCCAACATCCAGCCCCTAATAAGAGACATCGTCATGAGGCTAATGAACAATCCTCAACATGAGGGCAGTCGGGAGATCCTTAAGATGGTTCAAGAAGGGGTAAGATTTAGTTATTAATGGGTGACAAAAATAGTTTGTGCTCTTAGCGAATGCTATTGTGATGAATCCCTAGCAAAATACAGAGTCTTTTTAATTCATCCGAGTTATTTTTATACTATTTAAGTTCAATGTAGGATATGGACCTGTAAACTTTTGCCATGGCCATCCTACATCACTGCTGCTCAGCTAAAAACACCTAAATCTACTATACTAAGGTACATACATTAACTGGAACCCATAAAGGTGGTCTTCTGCTCCCAAATATGGAAACAAGTCTATCAATTCTGTTAATACAATTTATTTACTACTAGCTGTCCCTCGCGGTTTTACCCGCGTTCTCGAGGAATATCACATTTTCCCGGGATAAAAGGTAGCATATATGTTATTCCAGGATATGTTCTATCAATGTGCCAAGTTTCATCCATATCCGTTAAATAGTTTTTGCGTAAAAGAGTTACAAACATACTTACAAACAAATCTTTCCTCTTTATAATTTTTGTATAGACTAGCTGTCCCCCGCGGTTATACCCCCGTTCCCGAGGAATATCACATTTTCCCGGGATAAAAGGTACCAAGTTTCATCCATATCCGTTAAATAGTTTTTGCGTAAAAGAGTTACAAACATACTTACATACAAATCTTTCCTCTTTATAATTTTTGTATAGACTAGCTGTCCCCCGCGGTTATACCCCCGTTCCCGAGGGATATCACATTTTCCCGGGATAAAAGGTAGCATATATGTTATTCCAGGATATGTTCTATCTACGTGCCAAGTTTCATCCATATCCGTTTAATAGTTTTTGCGTGAAAGAGTAACAAACATACTTACATACAAATCTATCCTCTTTATAATTTTTGTATAGACTAGCTGTCCCCCGCGGTTATACCCCCGTTCCCGAGGGATATCACATTTTCCCGGGATAAAAGGTAGCATATATGTTATTCCAGGATATGTTCTATCTACGTGCCAAGTTTCATCCATATCCGTTTAATAGTTTTTGCGTGAAAGAGTAACAAACATACTTACATACAAATCTTTCCTCTTTATAATTTTAGTATAGATATAGATTTATTTATTATTTAGGTAACTTTGTAATTCAATAACTCCTTCCTGATAAATTCATAACCAAACGTAAACCCTATTTATTCTAAGAAAATCAAATATACCTATACACTATGGAACTTCATGACTTAGTTCCTCCATCACCTTTTCGTCACCGGACTACTAGGCGTGGGGAGAGTTTTCACCCTTATGTTGTAGACATACCACCAATTCGCACGAAGCGCTTTGCAGGTTCCTTCCTCATGCGCACAGCTAAAGATTGGAATTCTCTCCCCTCGTCTGTGTTCCCAGATACATACAACTTGCGGCTCTTTAAAAAAAGAGTGAATAAGCTACTAACGGGAAAGCGAACTCCATCTTCGGCCTCATCTTCACTTACCATCAGGTGAGATTGAGGCCAATCGCAATCCCGTCTGATATAAAAAAAACACACACACACATATATATAGTATATAGGGAAGACCCTATCATGTTAAAAATATTTCCGTCAAGCTTAACGAAAGCTAAAGAAAAAAAAGTACAAAGAGAAATTGTTTGAAGGTGACAATCATATAATTACACAAAAGAAATGTCAAAGGTAGGTTAACAGTAAGTGGCTGTAACGGAATAATTTATTATTTCTACATCTAAAAATAACATAAATACCTAGGCATTTGTCATCCTTGGCTTCTACTTATATAAGGGAGAAGTTTATTGAAGACTTTGAAGGGGTTTGATTAAATATTCAAAGTTGTGTGTTTAAGGTATTTTTTCTGGCTTCTCAATATAATTGTCAAAATGTATCCTGTTTTGTTTTTGACATAAATTAAATGAAATAATTAAAAAATATTAAATATTTATTCAAATAAGCCTTCACAGGCACGTATGAATAGTCAGAGTCTAAGACGTTGCTCTTACTGAGAAGAGCCGGCAATAAATTCAGCAATTTCTCTTTTCTTAAAGAAATTCCGAACGTACATTATGGTAGCTTCACCAACTTTAAACTATAAATTTGACCTTCATAAGTGCCCTCCGCTTGGTGGTTAACGCTCTGACTGCCAAACCGAAGGTCGCGGGTTCGATTCCCACCCAGGACAAACATTTATATGCATGAACATGTCTGTTTGTTCTGTGTCTGGGTGTAAATATCTATATGAGTATGTATTTAGAAAAAAAATGTAGTATATGTAGTATATCAGTTATCTGGTTTCCATAGTATAAGTTCTGCTTAGTTTGGGACCAGATAGCCGTGTGTAAAAGAATGACCCAGGATATTTATTTATAGGTATTAGTACCGAGCAATAGATTCCATTCATTCGATACCGTCACACTGTAAAAATTTAAAGTGTCGATCAGAAATTGTTGGCCAGTCGAATCGTTATCGAGTTTAAGCTGACAGATGTGACGAAAACGAATAGCGGACTGTAGAAATTTCAACGTCAAACTGCGCCTAAAAAAACCGTCACAAAACCGTAACACCTAACGAAGCAAACACCAAAACGCATTTGCCGATTGGACAGTTGACGTAGAAACTAACGTGCATAGGGTAGGAATCGTTTCTGGCCCAGTGCCGACCTGCCCTGATAGTGTGGTGACTATGGCACTAATCAAATGAGCGTCATCCACGTTCCACGGCCTACTAATAACTAATACTTATGCTAATTTCGAGCATAAGTATTTCCATAATATCAAACCGCACATTGCATACAATCTCCTCAAATAATCAATAAATTACGGTAAACCCATTTACTAATTATACTTTTTTTTTTTTTTTTTTTTTTTTTTTTATTAACAAGGTGGAAAACTCATTAAGAGTTCGACCCCCGCCCTGGGAGAGACGGGGGGATATGTGGGCTTCCCTACACCTCCCCTTCTCCTAGTGAGAAGGGGAAGATGAGGTTTACCCACTAAAAACCACCTTGGCGTGCTACCGCTGCCCGGTTGGTTGGACACCGTGGTACCGCTTTTAAGCACAACCCACGACGTCCATGCGGGTGTCTTCCTCTTCCGGCCGGCTGGCGGCCGCTGCCTCGGGGGTGGGGCGCGATGGGCGGGCGGGCTTTGTCCGCGCCACTTTGCCTCTCACCGCGGGCGGGGAGCATTTGGCCCCCCCCCATGACGTGGCCGGCCGGGAGTTGGGCGTGGTGGCATACTGCACACCGCGCCTTCTCTTCCCGGCATTCCTTCGACAGGTGCCCCTCCTTACCGCACCGGAAGCACATATGGCTCCGGTCGATATCAGAGGGGCAGAGCTCCCTAGTGTGGCCCACACCCATGCATTTGAAGCAATGCATGGGTGTCGGCCCAACCGGAATGATCCTGATGGACGACCAGCCCACCAGGATCCGACCCCGCCCGAGAAGGGCCCTTGCCGCCCCCACCGGGCACCGGATCAGAGCTGACCCAGTGCCATCGTAGCGGGAGCGGATGCCCCCTACCTTTATGTGAGCCGCCTCACACTCCCCCGCAGCAGCGACGGCGGCCGTCAGCGACTCTGTGGTCGCCGACTCGTCAAGGCCGACCGCTAGGATGGCGGACATTTTCTGCGGGCGGCTTATGTGGGCTACGTCGCCCACGGTGGCCTGCAGCTTCGCTGCAAGCGCATCCGCCGCCCGCTCCTTGTCCGCCCCGGGGACCTCGATGACCCTGCCCCCGGTCATCGAGGCCCGCACCCTCACGTGGTGCAGCCCCACCTCAGCGAGGCTGCAGCCCTTTATGGCTTTTGCCATAGTGGCGTGCAGCGTGGTGGCGGTGGCGAGGTCCTTTTTCAAGGTAATCACCACCGCCGCCGTGTTGGGGACCTTCGGTCCCTTCTCCCTCTTTTTGGGCGCTACCTTTTTAGTTGGGGCCACTTGGGTTGGGGGGGCGCCCTTTTACTAATTATACCTAAGCTAAAACTCATTAACATTAAAATATGTTTGTGAATTTTCCAGTTATGTTTAAAATGTTGTTGCACAAAACGCTTTATCCACTAATTTCAGATGCACACTGTATTTAATTATTTAGACTTTATTTATAGCTGGTAGCATGTAAGTAAATTACAGAATTTACTTACATGCTACCAGCTATAAATCAATTGAGTAGCATGTTGTTATGCTTTTAGTTACACAATACAAAGTAGACCTTTACATATGAGTTAATTACAATGAAATTGTATCAATACTTGTTCTGTTTATTGATTTAATTCGTAACACAATGGGTCAGTAGGTGTACTAAACAAATGTAGATACTATTATTCTAGCAGTGATTGCACGTATTATGTATTTTTACGATATTCACTTACCTCATGTTACACACACTTACCTCACGTTACACAAACTTGCCTCACTTTACACTCACTCACTTCATACTTTTCAATAACAGTTGACTGATACATAATTTCGGAAAATCTTTTATCTCCTATTACCTACCTATACTGTACTAGGCTAATAATAACCTTTAACCTATTACCTACCGACACTAGGCTAATAATAACCTTTAACTTTTCCCGAAGATATTACAATAGTAATAAGATCGGATTTACAGTAATTTCAGCTAATGATACATTATGTAGCGAGCAGAGACGTCTATGACACCTTTCTATACTCTGTAATTCCAGGACTTCACAGCTGCTTACCAATTTTTTTTTTATATTCCTATTTAATCTTTAGATTGGTTGCTGCGGTGCCGATGGACCAATGGACTACATTAACCTCAACAAGCCTCTACCATCAGAGTGCCGAGACTCTGTCACTGGCAATGCTTACTTCCACGGATGCGTTGATGAAATGACCTGGTATCTTGAAGGGAAGACTGGCTGGCTAGCTGGTATCGTCCTTGCTGCTTGCATGGTTTCTGTAAGTATATTTTGAACTAGCTGTCCCCCGCTAATTTACCCGCGTTCCTGTGGGATGTCACATGTATTATACATAAAAACCTTCCTCTTCAATCACTCTATCTATTAAAAAAACCGCATCAAAATCCGTTGCGTACTTTTAAAGATTTAAGCATACATAGAGATATAGGGACAGAGAAAGCGACTTTGTTTTATACTATGTACTGATGTTGTTTCAGGTTAGTTTAACTTTACGAGAGTTTGAAAGTCATTTTAAAATACGTTCTATATTTATAAACTATTATCTGATACTGTACTAAGCAGAGGTTGTACTTCGATAACCTGATAATTGATTTATAACATAATTGAAATCTGTTCTGTATGGACTTGAAACAAAAAAAACTGTTTAATAATAAAAGAAGACATAATAATTATATAATTTACATACAAGTGCTCAATCTAGGGAAGATTGTGTGCACAGTCTAGTATACTCAGAATGGATTGTTGGAGGGTAGATAGTGTTACATATAAGTTATAACTATTGGAAAGGAGGTACCATACCGCCACGTACTCCCCTTCTATGAAATATATTTTACTAGTGACCCGCCCCGGCTTCGCCCAGGTGCAGTGTAGATACTAATACATATAAACCTTTCTCTTCAATCACTCTATCTATTAAAAAAACCGCATCAAAATCCGTTGCGTAGTTTCAAAGATTTAAGCATACATAGGGATATAGGGACAGAGAAAAAGACTTTGTTTTATACTATGTAGTGATATTGAAATACGTCATTATTAGCCATTTGAGTCGATAGTAGCCATGGGTTAGGATGTACTCAGTGATTTGGCCAGAGCTGTCTCAGCCATTGATTTATCAAAGCTCTTATAATCTTTTTTTTTTTTTTATAAGCCATAATGTGAAAGCTGTAAACATCAATAGTGCAATAGAAACTATTTTATCTATGAAATATTTACAGGTGGTGAATGCAGTGATGTCCATGGTCCTAATTCAGGCAGTGAAGAAGGAAGAAGAAGAATCAACTGTTTATAAATAAATACACAAGTAACATACCTGCGTAGAATATAATTATTTTTATAGCTATTAATTACTGATAGTTTCCTTAAAATATTGTTCAAATAATCGATGTTCAGCGATTTACCACCGTGTTTTGTAAGTTAAGTATTAGTTCATAATTTTATTGTAAACTTTTCGATTAATTAAATATTTTTACTGACATTTTGTTTATTAATCTAGTAACAACAGCATACTTTTCTAACTGGTATATTCAATTTAATAACAAAACCAGAAACGTGATCTTAATTATTCCTTGTTTCTTTTACGATTCTTTAAATGATGATTAATAATATACCAAAAAATATATTTATCATTTTTGGTTAATTTAATCCCCAATCACTTATTTAAGTACCTAATGTTTATTCCCAGCACTTTCCATTCAATCACTTCGCAATAAAACCAGCTCGGGAGACCTCGGTCGAAGTCGGCCGGCCCGAACGAGCAAATCAGCAAGATCATCAGTACATATTAGTCTTATATATGTATGTATATATCGTATTTTTTTACGATATCTTATCTCTTCTACTTTGCTAGTTTATTTAAGTACATCTCAAATTGATATATGATTTCAAAAATTATAGCCCTAGATGTACCTACAATAAAAACTATCAAATTTAATTACGAAATATATGACAATAAATAGGATTGTTGTAATATACGTTGATTGACATATTGACAGAAATTTAAAAAAAACAACAAATAAAGACGTAAATATCATCAGTCAGTAGTGGGTGTAATTATTCACCTCATGAATAGTTCGACATATGCTTTCATTTAGAAAATAACGGCCAGAAAAACGTAGGCTTTAATTATGATTATGGAAAAATTCCTACAGTATTTTATTATTGCCACCGAAAATCAAACTATAACAAAATTAAGGTAAGGAACAAATTCCTCTGTTTCTGCCTAATCAAATTAATTTATAACGTTCTTTGTCTCCATAGTTCACAGCGGTGTATAACTTCGACTTGGAGTGGCACTCAGATGGTACAGGATGAGTATTGTTCGAGGAGTTTCGAGATGCCTGGAAACCAGTTACTTAATCTTTGCTTGCAGAGTCAACAACTTTTTCCCAAGCACTTTGTTTCACTTCACTGAGATATGAAGTGAGATTAAAACATAGCTATAGTGAATTCTACAAATACTATAAACGCGAAAGTTTGTATGTATCTATCTTTCACCCAAAAACTACCCGACGGATTTGGATGAAACTTGGCACATAGATAGAGTTTATATTGAAACTAGCTGTCCCCCGCGGTTTCACCCGCGTTCCTGAGGGATTTACATTTTCCTTGGATAAAAAGTAGCCTATGTTACTCGGGGATAATGTAGCTTTCCAAAGGTGAAAGAATTTTTGAAATCGGTCCAGTAGTTTCGGAGCCTATTCATTACAAACAAACAAATCTTTCCTCTTTATAATATTAGTATAGATAACATATAGACTTTTTATCCCGGTAAAACGTTAAATCCCTCGGGAACACGGGTGGAACCGCGGGGCACAGCTAGTAGTATATATTGAATAATGTATAAAATTTATAATGACTTAATTCTATAAATAAATGTATTTAAAATGTTATCATATGTTTCTTCTCAGTTGAAAACCGACTTCCAAAACAGTGATAGCTTCAGTTACTCCAACCTTCATAAATGCGCTTCTAAGGCCCAAATAGAATAAATAGTGATTGTGTATCTTTAAGATCTCACTCATATTTTAGATTACATGTTACTGAAATTACGAGATTTCCGACTTATTTCTTGTCACTTAAAGACAGTAACTGCAGAAAAGGACAACAAAAATGACTGTTCTGTTAAAAATAACGGTGCACTTTTAAAGCAACATATACCAACAGAGCCGACAGCAAACACATTTTCACAGCCTGATTGTTTCCACTGTTTAAACACTGATGGCGTGTATTGGTCAAACAGACCACCGACAACTTTTACCGCACCTTACAAATAAACAAAGAACGGAAATAGACGAAATGAAATAATGACAGCTTGCTTGATGACTGGACGGGCGTTGATGAAAATGTGTTGAATGTTATTGACAGAAATGTTTCAACATTGGGCCGGTAATTAAGTTTTCTTCTTGCTCGTTTTTAGATGGGCATTGTATGCTCATTCTGGATAGATACTGTGAAGATTTATATAGAAAGTGTTCCTCAATGATTTAAGAAATAACTTAAACAAAACCTTAATTTGTGGCTTAGTGAATTGCTTTCATTAAATAATTCTCATAGCAATGTATGAACAAATTTTTGTCCCAAATCTCATCCAATCGAGAATCGAACGCGATAGTTTCAAGGATTTTCAACTCTATTCATACCTAATCGGTATGGAGAATAAACAAAGGTGTTTCGGTGCAGTCAATTATAAACTATACCACTTAAGAGCAGATTTCACAATCGGATACGCCTCGGATACACTATCCGTTTGATGAGTCGATACAAAAGCCGTACTTAATTCCATTAAAAATCAGGCTACTTAGGTCTGTAAGAAATATTCTAATCACTCTGTCAAGTAATTGATTCACACAATACTCGCAATGAAAACAACGAGAAATAATCATTTCCACTGTTCCGTTCGGCTCTTAGATCCATTTCCTCTACATAACAACGAAGCAGCGGAAGACAACCGTGCCTTGTATGAATTATCCTACTGAAGCACACTATACTCCAACCAGATTGACATGACCTACCTCACTTCTCTCTTTATATGCTTTCATAGGTAGTTTAAGGTAAGCTCTGAATGAGGATAGGGGTCATGCTGTTTTGGTCTTATTATTAAAGAATAAGCCTATGTTGCTATCGATTCATTTGTTACTGTAATAACTTGTGATCTACGGACGTTTGATGGGTGTCTTATTGGAGGAAATGTCAATATTATATGTGGATAACATATTGTAGTGTTTGTTGTATTGTAGTACGATTTACTTAATCTTAGGTTTCGATATTAAATATTGTGATAAAATTCTTTGTCTAGGACAGGTTTTAATGTTATTTGATGTAGATTTGTTGATGATTAGAGTAGTAAAGCTCTTAATGCAGAGTTCGTCCGGGGAAGTACTACCACTTTACCCATTTCTGTCGTGAAGCAGTAGTGCACTTGTATTATACTGTATTTCGGTTAGAAAGGTAAGGGGGTCCGTGAAATTACAGGCACATGAGACTTAAAAACTTCACGTTTCAGGGTCGACAACGCATTGGCGATGTCCCTAGTGTTGCAAATGTCCATCGGCGGCGGTGACCACTTACCATCAGGTGGACCGTCTGCTTGTTTGTCGGCCCAAGTGGTATAAAAAAAATAAAAATGTAGTTGACCAAACACGCACTGAAATTGACTACTCAGTTAGCTTCGAGTATTTACTACTATTCTACAATGATTTGGCCGAGTTAAATAATACTTTGCTTAAATATTCAAAAGCGAAGTTGTAATGAATAATACAATTCGCTTAAAGATATTAAGGACTTTCACTTCACCGACTACGTTCGCTCTGCTTCGTTCGTAACCAGTTCAGTGAAAAAACTGAAACCCGCATTTAAAAGGCCGCCAAGCACGCTTCATTGAGCACGGCGCTAAATAAAAGAACTAATAGAAATTGAATCGAGTACATACATTCTTCCACACATCCGGACAACGGCTAATATCCGGCGAGGAATGTTTATAGTCAACAAACATCGACTTAGAGCAAACAGATCCCTGAGCCCCGAGCCTAACTTCGACTAATTGTTTGTTGGGCGCCAACTTTGTTACAAATGGCCGATGATATTCGCTCTACCAGTAATCCGCGATGAGCGTGAAATCTGAATGTGCCTTTTACTATGTCGATTGAAATTTACCTGTTTACTTTTTCATCTCATTTCACTCAGTTAAAAAATGGTAAAATATAAAGTTATTTTACGTCTCGGACAGAATGCCTAATTTACCAGACACAAAAGACCCCTATTTCAAACCTGACAAGAATTACTGCTCACTATGACCTTAAACCTATTAAAGTACTTTTATAATGGCGATCTCTCAAAATACGCTTGAAGGAGCAATTACAGGAACTTTATTGAATCAAAATACGAGTAAAGTATAAAAGAGGGAAAAGGAGGAGCATGAAGTTTTTGAATAAATTACGTCCCAACGCAAACCCTTGAACCGCAAATTGATCCGTAGATTTTATTCTAACAAATCGGATTCGTATTACGAACGATTTTGTAAATTCTAAAGAAACGGATTCGAAGCCAGAGACGCTTCCATTGAAATTAATACTTCAGTTAAACAAATTACCATTTTCTTGAGGTCTTTTAGGTGAAATTTTGTCGTTAAGAATGCCAAAACTTTAAACTTTATCCCAAAATCGAATCATAGCCGAATATTTTTTTTTTATTTCGTTAATTTAAACTTGTTCTTATTTGACATCTACTAATCATTATGCTTAAACAGGAATTTTTTAATCGAATTATTTTTGTATGAACACTTTATAGCACGCGTCTTACCAACTACTAACTACGCTAGCGTTGAAAAGCACCTCGTGTATTTGGCTTCAAGCACTTGACAACCAGAAAGTTGCTGTTCTAGGCTTCATATTAGTCGATAACACTTTCTCTGATATTGTTTATTTGTATAGACAAAAGTGACCACTTATCATTGTGGACTGTCAATATGACATTAAAAATTTCAGCTCTAGAAATTCATTGGCCACTAACAATTTCATTATAATTATTCCGCTATAAAGTGGGTTAAGTTGGATACATAAGAGTAAAACCGAATGCCCATCCAATTAGCTGTGAGCTCGAACCAAGCTTTGCAGTACCAATATCCGCCGTTGAATGGACTAATACTGCCAAGTGGCCTACTATGTAAATACTAGTGACTGATTGGCGCAGACTCACAGGTTGCGGCAAAAAACTTTTTATTTTCTACTAGTTTTCTTTGCCATGGTTTCACACCAACTGGAAAAATGTACCTTTCAGATGGTCAAAGAATTTTTCAAATAGGTGCCGTGGCTAAATGCTATGCAGTTTTCATGTATAATTTTAGTGTTTAACAAATTTTGGACAAATAAAAAAAATTAAAAAATTCATACCTAACTTACAAATATCGCTCTCTCTCTCTCTCTCTCTCTCTCTCTCTCTCTCTCTCTCTCTTCATAGTATTGGTATAGAATACTAGCAGCCCTGAATAAAACCCACAGCAATATAGCTTGGGAATAGACGGAAAGTGCAAATCTGTATGAAATTAAACTTGTTGAAATTATTCTCTGATACAAAAGACACAAATTCATTTTACAGTTTCATCTAGAAACTTCCCTTTGAATATTACTCACCAATTTTTTTTTAAAGCAACTTCTTTGTTTGTTATTTTTTGTGCACAAAGCATTGGGTACAAATAAAAAATTTCATTTAAAAATGTACTATTGTACAATATTTTGTAATATAGTAAATATTTGTACAGATTCGGACGTTCGTTTAAAACATGCTTCACCCTTAGTAGGGGTAGCACATACATTTTAATTACCATCAAGTGTGGGAATGGGGAAATCGCTTGGGAATCACTTAGGTAGTTTGGTAAGTGGAGATCAATTAGCACAATCGAATAGGGCGTGAAGCCATAGGTATTACAGTTGTTGTTGCTGTTGTCTCTAACCTATTTTCTAAAGGTTTATTTTAATTGTTATGACTTATTCTAATATAATCCTAGTAATTAGTGTTAACTAACTGAGCTGAAGACAATAAGTAAACGTATAGTATAGTATAGTATAGTATAGTATAGTATAGTATAGTATAGTATAGTATAGTATAGTATAGTATAGTATAGTATAGTATAGTATAGTATAGTATAGTATAGTATAGTATAGTATAGTATAGTATAGTATAGTATAGTATAGTATAGTATAGTATAGTATAGTATAGTATAGTATAGTATAGTATAGTATAGTATAGTATAGTATAGTATAGTATAGTATAGTATAGTATAGTATAGTATAGTATAGTATAGTATAGTATAGTATAGTATAGTATAGTATAGTATAGTATAGTATAGTATAGTATAGTATAGTATAGTATAGTATAGTATAGTATAGTATAGTATAGTATAGTATAGTATTGTATTGTATAGTTTACTATAGTACAGCAGTAGATGCTGCAAGCTGAGGTTAACATTTTCAACAAATTTATAGATTCACCCTCAAAACGTTCAAACTTTAATCTCCAATCATCATCCTACTTCTAGAGTCAATATTATGTTAACAAACTGGTAACTTCTCTGTAATAATAGAAGTCTATAAATGGTCTCAGATGTTCGATTACCGAACAATTTACCTGACCAAACCTTGGAAGTTATCTTTCATAAAAAACATTCAATAACATTTTGAATTTCCAAAACTTGAATATTAATTAGTCTTTGTTTTGAACAGAGTTGGCTTATCTAAAGACTGTGGCTATTAAATAAGAACCCTTTATAATATTCATTGGTTTATTTTACTGTAGCCTAAGAAATAAACTGTGATCTACAAGTTAGTTTCGAATTTCTTTTACGATAGATTTTTTCCGGGGTTGCAACGCGCGTGTTGTGCACGGTGTTGCAAGCGTCAATAGACTGCGGTGACCGCTAAGCATCAGACGGTCGGTCCATTTGTTTATCACGTTTGTGTGAATACTTAATAAAAAATCAATAAAAACAAATAAAGTAATATGGAGAAAAAATATAAATAAAATATCTATAATAATATTATATAAGGGAGCAGTAGTGTAGAGGGGGCATGACGGCATAAGAGAGCGTCACACCGCGCGCCGTCACGGCATAAGAGTCGGTCGCGCCCATAGATATTTCAAATATATGAAATAAAAACAGAGTTATTAGTGTGGCAAAACAATTATAACAATCAAAGGTTCACATTATCCTAATAGGCTTAATTAAAAATTTGAGACGAAGGTTGAATCTTAAAACAGTGATAATAACTCTAACACGGATATTTTGCAGAGTTAGTGCAATAAATGTAGATTGGAAAATTGAGACAGAGGGAGACAGTATCGACGGAACCTTAACTGAAATTGTTATTTATTGTTTGCATTAGGTTCGTGGAAGTGCGATAGAACCAATAGAACTTCATTAGTTTGAAAGACACTGGTTATAAATCTCAATCCAGCCGAACCGCTCCAATAAAACATTAGGTTTAGGATCAACGTCGGTTCTGTATGTTGTTTTACTTTATTTTGTAGTTTAAACATTCGCTTTTGTTGTGGTATTGTTTTTATATCGTACTTTAGGAAGTTTCCGTAAAGCAGTATTCCTGCTATTCAAACCAAATAAGTTTTCAGCTTCATTGGAAGCATGAATTCGTTGAGGTTTCATCTATTTTTTTTGTTTATTTCATTGTTTGTACCTATTTCAATTTATTAGTAAACAACTTTCCGCCTTAAATTCAACCGACTAGAATACAAAGCTTACGCCATCATCTTGCTAAATATCAAGTCGATCCGTTCCTTCACATAGACATGCGGAATGACAAAACGAACGCATTTATAATAATAGTACTGCGCATTTATCTATACTAATATTATAAAGAGGAAAGATTTGTATGTTTGTTATTCTTTCACGCAAAAACGACTAAACGGATATGGATGAAACTTGGCACATAGATAGAGCATATCCTGGAATAACATAAAGATTTTTTATCCCGGGAAAATGTGATATCCCTCGGGAACGCGGGTAAAACCGCGGGGGACAGCTATTCCTTTATAGGTTACTAGCTGTTCCCAGCGTTCACAGAGATATTACATATCCTAGGGATAAAAAGTAGCCTATGTGATACTCCAGACTATCTATACATGCCTGTGCCACATTTAACCAGATCCCATCAGCAGTTCCCGCGTGATTTAGTAACACATGATGGCTTCACCCTAGAAATGTCAAGTGCATTGTCGAACATAATTCAGTTTGAAATAGAAGACTACTTCAATATATTTCTACAAAGAATGGTTACAACTATAAGTAAACAAGTAAATAATGCTTGGGTGTAGCGCACGCTCCAGCAGGACACATCTTTATGTACAAAATCTTATTTTGAAAAGAGTAATTGCTGAGTTTATTTCCGGCTCTTCACAGAAAAAGCAACCTTCCGAACCGATGTTAGAGTCTGACCAGTGCCTGTGAAGGCCTATTTGAATAAATATTTCATTTCATTTTAGTATCTGTAGGTTCCTCTTTATTCTAAAGCTTCATAACATTCTATTCCTCAGGTATTGCTCTAACAAGCGTTCAATGAGAACTCATTGTTACAACATTAATCAATTCATAATGTTAATTATTATTACAGAAAATGTAATTAAGCAAACCATTCAAGTGTACAAAGCACACAGCTAACGCAGTTGACTACGAAGAGCAACATTTTGTAACTCAACTCAACGCTGCAACGCAACATACAATAAAGTTGTAATTGCTTCAACAGAATTAGGTCAACATGACTGTTGCAGGCTTCCACCAGCCACTGGGTTGTTACGACCAGCTATTGATAGTTGAGCACGACTTTAAATAAGCTTCCATTGTTATAGCTCATGAAGATTAGGAAGAAAATTGTTCGAAGAGCTATTTTAACTTGGTGGAAAAAAGCCAAGTCTTTTTAAACTAATGTAAATTGATAAATATCCTGTAGGGCTTGAGCTATAGAAACGAGATGCATAGTAAGCATACTAGACATTTCTCAATTATATATACGAGTATATTTACATACAGATATGTTCATGCACACGAATGTTTGTACTGTGTGAAAATCGAACCCACTTGTGGTAGTGACAGAGTCTAAATTTGTAGAGCTCTAAAATGCCCATTTGTCAATTTTGACAGCTAGGAACGTCATTAAAAAAATGTCTTTATTACTTCGTTAATAAGGTTCTATTCTAGATCCAATGGTAAATTGTATAATGTTACTGATGAACCTTATCAATACACTATAAGGTTAATATTTCTACAACACCCTCAAATGTGAAAGCGGGGCGATTACATTTCAAATACTTTAGCCACCTATCCAGTACCGCATTTAATGTCAACCTAAATTACTCTCATGCAAAGAATGCCGAAAGAAATTGATAAATCCTGGCGAACCAAATCAGGATAATCGGATATATTAATCGAATTATTCCATTGTCATCGATCTTTGACAAGTGTGCAAAGTTTAAATTAAATCTGATCACTCAAAATAGGGCAAAATCGAGCCCAAAAGAATCGGTTACATACAAACATACAGGCGAATCTAATAAAAGCGTGTTAAAAAAAAACAAACGTCAGAAACAGACTGATAAATATGTCATGTGTCAAATCAGATATACACGACTTATTAGAACTTTTTATTACATACAGAAATTAACTAACATATTTATTGTAATAAAGGAAGGAAAAACAACATTTTCAATTCCGATAGCTCGAGTAAGTTTCATAATAACCCAACAGTTCTAACGATAAATTTGCTTGATGTGATTGTTGTAAGTTGGAAACTAAGTTGTGACTCCGAAGACAAAGTAATTCTGATTCCTACGTTCAATTTAGTTTATATACCTACACACTACTTTGTATGTTTACTTGAATATAACTTAGCTGGTTGATGTACCGATACCTACAATACTCCGCTAAAGTATCAATATTATTTTATCCACATCGGTAACATCACAATTGCAATCCATATACTTTAAGTATATGAGTATATAAGTATATAAGTATAGAGTATATAAGTATATATTTTAAAGTATTTAGTAATCTGGTTTCTGGTATGTGAAGTATATCTTGGGGTATTTAATATTTTTAATTACCTACTTAAATTTACTATATGTTACATACAAGCTTTAAAATAAATAAAAATAAGGGTATTTATATTTTTCATACGCTAAAATTTTTCTTTTGGTACTTTCAGTGATTTCGTTTCTAACGTATTAATATTTATACAATGTTTAGAACTACCCACTAACGGCCATAATAAATATTCCAATCCGATCCAAACTCAGTTCTTTGATGAAGATTCTTAACATTTAGGTACATAGCTTGTATTGAAACTTGTAAAAAAAAATTGTACAGTTTTTATTTCCCCATGTCAAGTAAGACATTAGGCTTAAAGCACTTAATAATCAAAAGGAAATCAACAGCAAATCACATTCGACTCCGACATTTTGCAAGCACATTAACATGCACAATTGCAAACCCCTACGAGTGGGATTTAAGCAATTACTTACTGGCGAGGAAATTGTTCAATATCCTGTAATGCAGGGTATTTCTAGACAAGGGACCGCAAGAGACGGTAAATTGCTTGATAGATAGATAGATACATGAGGCACCCGAGCGAACAATGACACTGTAATTACTAGGGATATGCTCTGCAATGCCTACATCCCACAGTCGCATTTGCAACGGATGCGGAAACTAGCGGCTGGTTAGCTCCAATTGTTGTAAGTCAATATTTTAGTATATGCGAAGAATTTAATTTTCCCTGGTTGAGGTCGAGTAACTATCTTTTCTCTAAATACTAAAATCCATAGATACTATTTCTGTATCCGCTTATAAATACGCGATAGATTTTAATGCGGTTTAACCATCTTTTACAAAATTTCTTCCCAAAGGTTTTTGTGTATAATATACTTTATAACACTTAGCCGAAGCCGGGGCGGGTCGGTAGTTATTAATATTTTCCGATCGTATCCTTCCTATCTGTATTAACGCATAATATAATTATCATTTCATAAATAAATCACGTATCTCATTATACCAAACAAAATGTCAAACAATGTCTGCAACGATGTAGTGTTTAACATATGATTTTATGAATAACTTTTCCGTTACTGTGAAGGAAAAGAACGGAGCTGTCTGAAATAAGGTTTTCCGTCTGATTATTCAAATTCGCGAATTCTTTGCAAGACAAACGATTGTATACAGAGAAAGATAAACAATTAGAGAACAAATTCTAAAATGTACGTGCTTTCAACGGATGTTTTTTTCGTAAAACAGACAGTTCTCTAAACTTTTGCAATAAACTACAGTATATTACAGAATAAAGGACTGTGCTTCTGCGAGTGAGTGACATACAATTAAATTCTTCCGAAAGAGTTGTCAAGCACGGATACACTTGTGCGCGCCAAGTTGTTACCTATCATTTCGTATTTTATTTCACGGAACTGTTTCATTAGAGACTACGAAATTGCATGTCGCATACTCATGCGTTCGTATTAAATTTGTAGGTACTCGTTGCTCTACGAGAAAGTTACTATTAGAGGACTGCATTTTCATTAAATAGTACAGACAATTCGGAATGTAGATATGTACTAAATATTCAAGCTCTATTTTAACTTTCTCGGTACACGATATCGTTCTAATTTCTCATTTTAATATTTCATTAGTTAAATAAACAGAAATCAAACTGTACATTGAAATTCGTTTCCATTCAAACAGAAACCTACTGATGTAAACACAATGTTCACCAAACGATACCATTTAGCAGAGCAGTAATAAAAATGTCAGGAACCTTTCATTCCTAAAGTACCTAAATCCCTAGGGTTCGAGTTTCCGAACATTATTGATCTTCTATTACATGAAAGTAGTTAAAGATAACCAGCCCTTGATTTCCAAATATTTAAGTACGCCCCCGGGCTTGGGGTATAATTGCATTCCGTCTCAATCTCGGCTGCTCCAGCGCCGCGAAGCTATTACCCGTTCAGAACATTTTCGTTCAAACGAGCCCTAATATGAACGAGCAAATGTACCGGTTTCAAATAATATTACTTTAGATAAACCTTACGCAGATTAATCTCATTTATTCGCACGAAGAACGACTGATTACGATATAATTTTAACTCTTCTGAGGGTGTGTATAATAAGTATTTCTGAGACAGGCATTGTGGATGTTTGCTTGAGCATTTTAATACGAGACTCAGAAGATTGTTGGTGTTCCTAAACTAAATAAATAAATAGTTGTCACTATCTGGTTGTGTTTAAAAAAAACTCCACGTATCAAAGAATCCGTGTAAAGTTACATACATTTTTTAGTGTGTGCATTATTTTTTGTTTGAAACTTTTTCTCGGCGTGCAAGTTATTGAAATTCTACTGCTATACTTAAGTCCTGTATATAGAACCTACGTGTGTAGACATAACACACAGAAAATATACTCATGATCATATGTTTCCCCGGTATAAAAACACACACGAACTTTCACATTTACAATATTAGTAAGAAGTAAGATTAGTAAGATGTGCCCTTTTCATTTATTCAGCCTTAATCCATTAGTAACGACGATAGAAGGTGCATCTGCATAATTAAAACCTTTATACGCCTGCCCAACGCCTGAAACCCTTCGACTTAGAAAGCTGAAACTTTATAAAGGTCCTTACAAAGCTAGGATAGAAACTAACCTGTCTCAGACAGGCTTATTGTAACTTAGTTATCCAGGTATTTTCTTTTGTATTTCTCTCTAGGGGCGGAAATATTGTGGCCCCTTTAGTTTGCAAACATCTTAATGATCTTACTCTGTGAATACGATTAGTTATAGTGTTGTTCAGTTTATTAAAGTATGAGGGGATTTTGTACCTACATGTTATGGTAACTTGACTCATTTTTCTTTGGATTGTTTCGTTAAATCGAACATAAGTTGTTCGATCGTACGAAGCATTTTCGATGATAATTGTAGCAAATGAAGTAGTAGATACAACTAGATTGACTTTTTTGAACTCTTTATCACTAAAGCATTACAATTAGACCCACGTCACGTTGAGTAGTAGAGCTCTTAGTGCAGAGTTCGTACGGGGAAGTATGACCTTATCCATTTCCGCCGTGAAGCAGTAGTGCACTTGCTTTACTGTGTTTCGGCGGTAACCACTTACCATCAGGTGGACCGTCTGCTTGTTTGTAGGTGCATGTCATATAAAAAAAGAATATTGATTCAGTCAAAGAAAACCTAAATTTAGAAAAGTTGTTCGTAAATTTTCGATACGTTCATACATATTGAATTTAGAACTTCCTTTCCCTCCACCCCCAAAAACTTTTACAGATTTTATTCCCAGCAATTGGGAGGATTATTACTTATATTTTTAATTATAAATATCCCCAGGACAGCTTCACATATCGTTACCTGATCCCTGAGACTGTAAAGCTTTTACTATGGCTACCAGGTAACTAATATACTACATATATCTACAACTTTTTAAATTCATACTTATATAGATATTTACAGCAAGGCACAGAACAGACACTGACACATTCATGCACGAACCCACGACCTGCGGCTTAGCAGGGTCTCTAACCACCAAGCCAACTGTACTCACTGTACATAGTACACAGTTCATCCCTTGTATTTGTTTTCTTCACTTCATTGGTGAATTCAATAGAACTGAATACTGTCTCCTTCAGACTTCAAATTGTTGGATCTTCGGACATCGATACTAAATTCAGAGATTAGTTTGTTTGTCAAATTTGAAGCAACATTGAATAAATGGATCTACCTTCATTTCATAGAATATAGTTTGGTTATTCAGCTATTCAACCGCTCAATTATATTTCGACATCAAAGTTTTGGTATTCAATAATATTGAGGTACAATGCTTTTCATTTTAAATAAGATGAGAATATATTTATTCTGAATATCAAAGTAGTAGAATTCTATCCTCTTTATCCCTACTAATATTATAAATGTGAATGTAAGTTTGTTTGTTACGCTTTCACGCAAAAACTACTTAACCGATCATCATGATACTTTGTACACATATTCTTGGAGGTATTAGAAGTAACATAGAATACTGCCGGGAAAATGTTACATCCCTCAGGAATGCAGGTGAAACCGCGGGGGGCAGCTCGTATTATATATGCGAAAGTTTATGTAGATGGATGTATGAATATATATATATATATATATGTACGGATGTGTGGATGTTATTTACTCTGTAACGCAAAAACTATAGCACGGATTTATATGAAACTTGGCGTATAGATAGAGCGTATTCTAGAATACGAGTACATATAGACTATAGGATTTTTCTTCTTCTAACGTGGACACTGACGGTGCGACTGGTTCACCAATTCAAAGTCGCTCAGCGAGCTATGGAGAGAGCTATACTCGGAATCTCTCTGAAAGATCGTATTCGTAATGAAGTCATCCGTCTGAGAACAAAATATTATCGACTTACCTCAACGGATTAGCAAACTGAAGTGCCAGTGGGCTGGTCACATCTACCGTAGAACCGATAACCGTTGGGGTAGATGTACGAGTATTCTAGAGTGGAGACCACGGATCAGTAAACGTAGTGTAGGGCACCCTCCAGCTAGATACAGCGATGATATATGCAAGCTGGCTGGCAGCTGCTGGAAACAAAGAGCTGAAGATCGAGCTCAGTGGCGTGCCATAGGTGAGGCCCATGTCCACCAGTGGACCGAGATAGGCTGATGATGATGATAGCCTTTTTATTCCGGGAAAATTTTAAATGTACCGAGCAACGCTAGGGTGCAAAGTGGTATGACAGTTAAAAACAGATCTGTATAAGTTACATTGAGTACAATAGTCAAAGTTCGACCTAGTCAATATATCTAAAAATGAATCCCTATTTCCCTTGGTCACGGCATCATGCATGGACGGCTGGACCGATTTCGCTAATTCTTTTTTTGTTGTGTTTGTTATTGTCAGGAGAAGGTTCTTATGTAAGAAAAAATTATGAAATTTGCGCGGAAAATTAGAAAATTTAAGAAAACTTAGCCACTTTACTAGCGCTTTTAACAATATAAACTTTTTTAATGTAACCTGTTTCACATTATTGTCAGTCGTTTGACAGTTGGTGCGATTGCGAATGCGCGCTGCAAATTTCGTTTATAATAGAGGCATGGGTCGGAATTATATTGATATAATATAATAATTAATTTATGATTTCTATATAATTATGTGCCGTTTCACAAGTCGATTCAATCGGAAGATTCGAATTCAAGATTCATAGTTAAGACAGGACAACGTCTGTCGGGTCAGCTAGTATCTAATATTTGTGAATTTATCATCTCCAAACCTCTTTTGTCTTTGACCTTCGGTTACCAAATGCAAGCTAGGTCAACTGTAGTTGATTATAGATATTTATAAAAAGAAAATACTAAGTAATTTTAGAACGAGACTAATATTATGCTAATACGTTTTCTTATTTCACAATGTAATATTTACTAATTGGCCTTATCCCAACGTATATTATCGTATAACTCTAAATTCCAAGTGAGCACTTAAATAAATCTAAAACGAACGCAAGGGAATACAGACTCTCTGCCGAGGAGATACTGTTCAAAAGCCAAAAAAATATGAATAACATAAGACCTTATTCCGACGCCGTCCGTACTGTAATAGATAAGTGATAAAATTTTACTGTGGACCTCATCTTCCAGAAATTTTGAACAATGTCTAGAAATAATAACATGTAATAAAACTCTTTTGGTTATGTACCTACGTAAAGGGTAAAACAAAAGGGCCCGCGGCTTAATTAAATACAACGCCCGAACATTTCCACCGGCCATTTTAATGTTATTAAATTGTTCGACGGGTACTTAGCCCGCTATTTTACGACGCACTGGAATACCGATGAGATTTAATTTACTTGAATAATCAAATATACTAATCAAATATACAATTTAATGGGGTGTTGGTCATTTCGGTCAACGTATGATTTAATAATGGCCAGGAAAGCCATTTTTTTGTGTTTCGTAATAACCCTTTAATCGCGTCTGCAACGGCCATTTTACTCGGCTTTTTTTATGTTACTAAGTTGACAAATAGGCACGCGGTCCACCTGAAGGTAAGTGGTAACCACCGCCTATGGATATTTGCAATACCAAGGAGATTGTGAATATGTTGGCGACCTTTGAAGTACGCCATTAAACTTAACTTAGCAAAATGAAACTATTAGCTATGTTAAGTTTCATTCATAATAATGATGTCTTTTAAGTTACACAATACAATATAATCTACATTATTTGTACAACACATAACATGAGAAAATAAAATAAAGAAGTAGATAATAGAATAAGTGTTTACTATAATGTAATGAAGCGTAAATTTTGTTGATCGCATACCTTCGTGTGTATCTTAAACTAGGAAGGTACTCTATGTGGTAGTCAGGGCCAATATATCCATTAGGCAGTGAAGGCAACTGCCTAGGGGCCCCGCATTGGGCAGGGGCCCAAGACCTGTCATATTTTTTTTGATAGTGGTTTTTCAAATCTAATGTAAGAAACCCTCAATGATAATGTAATTCCCATTTTTTTTTAATGTGGCATACACAGAGACTACTTTTTATGCGGGAAGAAACCGCGGAGAACAGCTAGTTGCGAATATAATTGCGTTTTTGTAGAAAACATATATTTTAGGAAGTTAGTAAAGGGCCCTCGTGACATGCATTGCCTAGGGGCCCAGACATGGTTAATACGGCCTTGGGTAGCGCCATTGAATTTACCACCCCAACTCATCTCTACGGAAGAGTAAATCGAGGACCACGTGCATTTCACACCTTGCACTAAGATTGGAAACAGGGCAGATGATAATGGAGATCCATTTACGAAATGTCAATGTTTAAAATTGTGACTTTCGCTAAATAGTGACATAATAAACAGTGACTTTTAATCTTAAAATAATGAATTATAAAGCACTTTTTGCATTAGCAATAGTAACATATATTGTGCACTTGAAAGGGCTTGTATCCCTTCTAAATAGGCTTTATAAGTAAAGGAGTTATAGTCGACCATATAACAACTTATAGATAGGTAGATGTCTGATAATGTTCCATACAATTTTCCATTAAAAACATATGCAGGATAGGTATCAGACTGTACACGTGTTCCGCGTGTTCCGACATAGTTCCGCTTGACCGGTTTTATTCAATCATTTTAACGAAGCATTTTGCCTCCACTAGCAACAAGCACTCTAAAGTACATTCAAACACAAAGGTTATAAAGTTGTGACTACTAAAGTGCTCAATTTAATAATATTATTTATTATCTATACTAATATTATAAAGAGGAAATATTTGTATGTAAGTATGTGAACAAGTACTGGGCACTGAAGGACATATTCAAAAGCAGCATGCCGATCAAAATTAAAACTAAAGTATTAAACTCGTGCCTAATACCATGCCTCACGTATGCTTGCCAAACATGGAAATTCAACAAAAAAACTAAAGATAACATAATTGCATGTCAGAGGGGTATAGAACGCAGTATGCTAAAGATTAGAAAAATCCAAAAAATAAGGCACACTAAAATTAGAAACTTAACCAAGGCAAGGGATGGATTAGTACACGCTCAGTCACTAAAATGGAGATGGGCTGGACATGTGGCGCGTCTACGTGACAAGAGATGGACGAAAACGGTGACCACATGGGCGGGCCCACAGGGAAAAAGAAAGAGAGGTAGACCTGTAGCTAGTTGGGAATACGATATAAAAAAAAACAGCTGGCGCCAACTGGATTCAAGCAGCCCAATCTAGAGAGGACTGGCTATCTTTGGAGGAGGCCTTCACCTACAGAGGAGTTCTTACGAAGAATGAAGAATAATATGTTGTATAATAATATAGAATTAAGGAAAAACAAACAAGTAAATTTAGGAACTAAACTTAATTACCAAAAACTAATAATTGTATCTTTAAGTATATGTAAGTAAATTAACCTAACTTCATGTTTTCTAATTAGCTGTAAGAAATAAAAGGCTTCATTATTTTTTTTTTTATATATGTGTTACTCTTTCACGCAAAAACTATGAAAGGGATATGGATGAAACTTGGCACATAGATAGAGCATATTCTGGACTAACATATAGGCTACTTTTTATCCCGAGAAAATGTGATATCCCTCGGGAACGCAGGTAAAACGGGGGACAGCGTGTTAAATGATAAAGGTCTAGTAACTCATCCAAGCTCCCTAGCGGGGGTTTTTTTTTTTTTTTTTTTTTTTTTTTTGGTTGCTTCCTAAGAAGCAACCCCATCTTGTACCTCCAATGTAAGAGTCGGAGACCTTTTCTATCACATTTTTTAATTTTAGTCGAAATTTTTCTCAATTTTTGTACCCCAGTTTCCCCTTTTTTGTTTCTGTTTATAATTTTAATCTTTTATTAAGTTTTTTCAGTTTCTAGTAATTTTTCTCATATTTAATTTATTGGCCCCATTTTGTTTTTGAACATGTTTGTTACTTTGCTCCCTTTAGTTTTGGCTTTATGTGTTTATCTTTCTTTTAACTCTATGTTTTTTCAGCTCATATTCTGGTTTTCTTTTTCGTCTCTTATTTGTCCTCTCAAGGTTTTTATGTCATGATTCAGTACTGTCTTTTCATTCGTATTTTTGTATCATTTGATTTGTCAATCATTCATTTTTCATCAATCTTTCTTCTTTCTACGTTTTCATTTTTCACTCATGTTTGTTCATTCCTCATATTTTTCATCACTTTTTATCTATGTTTTCATTCATCACATTCATTCGTCTTTTATCAATCTTTTATCCGTTCATTCTTACTTTATCTTAACTTTTACGCATTGCATTCACATTTAACTATTACTTTTACACACTTCATTCACATTTAACTATTACTTTTACACACTTCATTTTTACTTCTTCTTTATTTACTATTTTTCAATCTTCTTTTTATCAGCAACTTTTCGACTATTTTCTTGTAAACAATACATTCTTACTTTACTTATTTATCCACTGTTTTCCAATCGTCTTTTATTTTCTTTTATCCACTACTTTCTCGCTTTCATCTTTTATTCACTGTTTTCAGATCATCTTTTATAGTCAATTTCATTCTTCTCTGTTCTTTCGTATTACCTTATCGTCGGTTCATTACCCGTTTTGCTTTCTGCATTGAATTATATGCGACTTATTGTTATTGCAGATGCTGGTGACGCGTATTAAATAATACGCGACCAATATGTTGTATAGCGCTTTTAACTTCTGCATCTTTCGGGTTGGCGGAGAAATTACTCCACCTTCCCATGAAGCTGGAGGAATTTCCGCCCCCAAAAACAGCCCTTGTACCCTCAGCAGAACGCTATACTGGCCCTGGCCATTGCGTCCCATTTGCGCCGAATTGGACACTCTAAACTAAAGGCGTTATGCCCTGTAGTGTCCAATTTGGCGCGGGTGCAATTGCAGCACGATGGGACCGCATTGGCGAGCCAGTCAGCGCACTCTGTTTTCATGTGGGCGCCCCCACAATGGCTGCACTTTAGGGCGGTTTCTTTACAAAACCGCCTGCCGTGTCCATAGCCGAGGCATTTGGAGCACTGCACGAGTGGCGAGTGGTCCGCCACTTTGACCTTTTGAAGGTCGACGTGCACCGCTCCTGCCCCGACCATCCGAGCCCATATTGTGGGGGACACCCTCATGACCACGTGGTTAGCGTGGGGGTTCCGGGTTCGCCGTCGATAGTGGACCTCCATTCTATTCTCTTCCGCTTTTAGGTCAAGGAACAGACTCCGGTTTTGGTTCCTCAGGGCGTTCACAACGTCCTCGTTCGTATTGAACTCCAGAACGTCCCTGAGGATGAGAAGGGGGTCCTTGTTACGGATCTCCTCAACGTTGAGTCGATCGGCCACCCTTTTCAGTCTATCCTTGACCTTCTGTCTTTCCTCTTCTGTCGCGCATCCCACTATCACCTTTTGATCCTTCGCCTTTCGTACTCTCTCAATCTTCACCCATCCATCCTTTGCATCCATCACTTCTCTCACACACTCTAGAACCTGGTCTGCGGTATCACTCTCTTTCTTGGAGGAGATCGCCACCGAGTGCAGGGTGACATGTTCTGGCAGACGTTTTTTAACGCCAGTCGCCGCTACACCCGCATAGGTGATCCTCTCCAAGGCCAGGCTCTGCTTCTCAATCATTCCCTCCAGTCTATCCATCTGTTCTCCATCCGCTTCCAGCATCATTCCATGCGCTGCCATTCTCTTCTGCCATTCATTTGCCGCCTTTTCGTTCCATTCACATCCCCTTCTATCCGTCGTTTCTTTCATTCCTGACTCTTTCAGTTCTTTCATCTTCTCATTCCTTTCGGCCTCGCTCTCCTTCACCAGTTGGTACAGTCTGTCTATCGCCTGAGTGACTGCTAGTTTGATGTCCGATTTCAGGTTGCGCGAGTTTGCCAAGTGTAGCTTAGCCTTGTTTAGGCAAGCTCTTGCCTCGGCAACCCTACTCTCGAACACCTCTTTTTCGGGCGGGGCTCCCCGCGGCATCCAGCGGTTCTTTCCGGGCCGGAGCCTTACTCCCTTTTGGGAGTGCCGCCTTTTGCTGCGGGGGGGTCGCCCGAACCGCCACTGCGGTCGGGGGGGTGGACTGAGGGTCCATCTTCCCCGCCTCCCAGTCGCCTATGCTACGGCGCACTTGGGAGGTCTTGGAAGGGCCGAAGACTTCCTGCCGTTCGGGAGACCTTGAGGGACGAGCTCCATTGCCGGATGTTTTGGCGGGAGTGCGGTATCCAAACATGTTCGTTGGAGGTACGCGTCAATGTAAAAAGTGTAGAAAAAGAGGTTAAGAATAAATTTGTAAAAGTTGTAAAATAATAATTAAAATAAGTTTTTAAAATTTTGTATATAGTGTATATAAGTCAAAAATCCTTAAGGTCAAACTAAAAATATATATATCTCCGAATACGGATGACGTCACTGGCCCAATAAGGCCTTTTGTCGGGTCAGAATGTAAAGATTTCCGTATCTCAGGCCACCATATACACAATTTAAGATAAAACCCCTAAAAAACTACACTAAACCTATTATTCTAATCAAAGGAACCCGTCGATTGGGTTAAAAACCACTCAGCCTGCCTCGCCGGCTTGTGCCCCGTGGAAAGGAGTCGCCTTGGGGTGTCAAACGGCGTTTTTGGGGAAATTTACTTTTCTCCGTTCCACAAAAGTCCAGCTAGCGGATGACAAGTAGGTGGGTGGGAGGGCAATTTTTTGCGTTTTCTTTGACCTAGAGTGGCGCGAAAGGTGTCAAAAGACGCGTCCCGTCGCGGCACACTCAACGCCGCAGAGAACGGAAGCAGCTTCTATAGAAAATTTGGAAAATTTTTGGGGAAAAACGTATTTTATAGCAAAATTTTAATGTGTTTTATTTTTGTTTCAGGTATCGTCGGTCGGAGAGCGGTGCAACTAAGGTAGGTCGACGCGTCTCGCCGGGAGGCACTCGACAAAAACGAAAACCAGACAAAAACAAAAAGGAAAATTTGGAAAAATGCAATTTTAGTATGAAAATTTATGTAAAATGTATGAAATTTGTAATTTTTGTGCAAAAACAAAAATTTTAGCTGGCAACACCGTGTCGCGATATCGCAGCAGCGAGTAGGTCAGTAATTCGCCCCCTAGCGGGGGTTACTGACGATCGGGCATCCAAAGAAACTATAAATATACAAAAAAAAAAAAAAAAAAAAAAAAAAAAAAAAAAAAAAAAAAAAAAATCCTTATATCTGCGATCAGTTCCTGAACTTTGAGCAGATGTGATGTGGCGTCTTAAATCTTGTGGGAGGAGCGGTCCATTAACCTTTCTTCCCTTCACCTCAGATCCAATGCGACAATGTGTTTTCTTTTGTGTATCTAAATTATGTGTCTGAGTGTAAATATATATAAATACGTATATATTAAAAAAAAAAAAAAAAAAAAAAAAAAAAAAATATAGTACATCAGTTATCTGGTTTCCAAAGTATAAGTTCTGGTTAGTTTGGGATTAGATGGGCGTGTGTAAAGAATGTCCTAGGATTTTTTTTCCCAGGACATTCTTTACACCACATCACATCTGCTCGAAGTTCAGGAACTGATCGCAGATGTAAGGACAAAAAAAATTTGAAGGTAATACAAAATTTGCTGCGAAATATATGAACATGTACCTACATGTTCAACCATGTAGGTAACCTTTTCGCTATAAGGGTATTTTCAATTGCTATTTTAATTTTATAAATACATATATTATAACCAAAGTTTTCTAACTGTGTGGTAGGCATACATATTACTTTAAGGTTGTTCGATAAACATTATTAAAAAGTTGCGATGTAACAATTTTGCGATGGTAAATATGTACAAAAATAATTCCAAAATATAATGATAATATTTTGTCATCCTACAGGTTTTAGGTTATTGTTTTGAAATTATTTGTAATTAGAATTTATATCTACTATACTAATATTATAAAGAGGAATGATTTGTATGTAAGTATGTTTGTTACTCTTTCACGCAAAAGCTATAAAACGGATATGGATGAAACTTGGCACATAGAAAGAGCCTGGAATAACATATAGGCTCATTTTTATCCCGGGAAAATGAGATATCCCTCGGGAACACGGGTAAAACCGCAGGGTCAGTGCTCTTACATATGGGGCAGGCCGCATCCCTCAAAGAACTGATAACCGATGGGGAAGAAAGGTTCTCGAGTGGCGCCCACGTACAGGAAAACGCCGAGTGGGACGACCTCCCACCAGGTGGACCGACGACCTGGTCAGTGTCGCTGGAAGCCGCTGGATGCAGGCGGCTCAAGACCGTCCGAGATGGAATTCTAAGGGCCCTCCGAGGCCTATGTTCAGCAGTGGTCCTCCCTGGGCTAATATGATGATGGTGATGATCATAAATATTTCTTATTAGACCACTGACATAAAATAAATATCTATCCCGGGATATTATTTACACACATCCCAAACTAGAGCTTGTACTATGAAAACTAAATAACTGATGTTGGTATGAAGGGAAAACGGATCAAGCTCATGGGGATCATACATGAGGAGAGGTCTTGATGTAGGTAGGCAACAGCTGTACAGTGTACGTATCTATGTTTTCTGTGTTGATAGCGCGCTGCGCGTATCCAAGTATTGCGCAGGTAAATACGGGACTCTCGGTGTACTGTTTGCTAAGTTTACTAAGAAGTAATTTTTTATTTATTTTTAATGTTATTTTTTTTCATCATATATGATCGCCAACTATCACATCCTCAAATATCGAAGATACCTCACCAGTCACCCTGTATATTCCTACTACTTATATTTCTAAATACACCAACTTAAACAAATATTTACTCAACCAATATTGTGAATATCATGTATTGTAGTAGTGTATCATGTATTAATAGTTACGTTAAGTAAAATGAGAAATTTGATTTTATATTACATATTTATATATTTTATTATATTATGTTATCTTAGTTGGCAAAAGAATTTATTATTATTCGTTTTACGAACGAATATAAGAACTATATAATCGGCAGCTTGTTTGTGATTATTTGCGAAAATATTATTGGCCATGAATATTATATATGTATAACATTTAAATTTTACCTATTTATATATGTACATATTTATATTACTTATATAATATATACACTATTATTGAGGTTATTAATCCGAATGTCGAAGAGGGTAATTGAGCACCATCTACATCTTTCTACATTCAAACTATGTACATTTTATCTCAAGATCCAACTTCAAGACACGATAGCACACCTTCTCTAAGAACTTGAAGACCAAACACTGCACCACAAACGCAATAGGTACTGCTTTCAACAGCACGTCTCAGTCATCGAAGATAGAAACGCCCTTCCATCACAGAACGCGTTCAACTTTCCTAATTCTTCTCCCAAACTCATTGCGCCGCTGGAACTGTCAAATCCAGCTCGATGAAGAATTAAAGCTTCGACGAGCGTTCCGATTTAGCTCACGATCGGTAGGGCCAAATGGTAGGGATCCTACAAATTGGCATTTCAATAAGCAAGTTGACAAGTCGGGTTGATTTGTTGGTGGTTGGGTCGCCCGACTCAATATAGATTGACCCTACAGATTGTCGTGTGTAGAGTGCGACCCAATTAATCGGTCCGGCCGATTTCGCCCCATTAGCGCTCTCATCACGCTTGAAACGAGATTTGTAAAGTAAAAACTTATTTAGGACCGTTGTGATTTGAAACTCAATGAAACGAAAAAGCGATACTAAAAAGAGACAAACATTTGCATACATCTATAGGATTAAGCCTGCGAGAGAATGGTATAGGTAGTTTTTAAGGGTTATATTCCTGCCGCGTATGAACTGAACATTTTTTTTTTACCTTGTTATTAAAGCTGTTTCCAGTCTCATATAGGTAGCCTCCAGCTAGATGGAGCATTGATATACGCAAGCTGGCTGGCAGCCGTTGGAAACAAAGTGCTGAAGATCGAGGTCAGTGCTGTGCCATAGGTAAGGCCTTTGCCTAGCGGTGGACAGAGATAGGCTGATGAGATAAGTAGTATAATATATAGTATATATAAATTATAGTATAATAAATATAAGATGAAATGTCAAACAGAAATAGTCTTTATGGAGCCATCTTTTCATACGTATATACCTTACAATGCCGCAAGCTCAAGTGAAATTCGGTGGGTGATTGGATAGCACGATCTCGACCGTACCGATCGGCCCTACCGATCGTGAGTCGAATCGGAACGTTTGTACTTCTAGACACTAACTACCCTCAATTCATCAACAAAATTTGAACTATATACCAGTGTAAATAAAATCTATTTTATTTTGTAACAACGTCACGTATAATATTCGTTAAAAAGTAAAATAATACGTACTAGTAGTTCTTGGCTAGCTGTACCTCTTTTAGAATCTTTCCCGAGTGGCAAAAAAGTTTACAAAAGTTTCATCCCCATTGAATGTACGATATAGGAGCGCATAGAAGACGAACAAAGTAACATTTATTCATTCCGTATGTTACTAGCTGTCCTACGCGGTTACTCGGGGTTTGAGGGCTAAAGTATACATATAAACCTTCCTCTTGAATCATTCTGTCTATTGATGAAAACCGCATCTAAATCCGTTGCGTAGTTTAAAAGATACAAGCGTCCAAACAGCTGATATGTTGATAAAGTGATAAACACAAAAATATCCTAGGTATAATATACTATATATGCAAAACTGTTGTAAAGCTACCAGTTTGTACCTAGCTTTAGATAAATTAATATCCTATAGACCTCACAGTTAGATTTTTAAAGTTTTCTGAACATAGAGACATACACCTTATTATAAGTATCATAATGTTTAGATTAAAACGTGGGTTTGACTGGAAAGAAAATATTTGTTAGCTTGGGAACAAACGGCTGTATAAACTTGTAAAGCCTACGGGGTCTAATAGTAAACATTGACGGTACCTTATATTTTAGGGTAGATATTTGTGTTTATCCCCACGTTATAAATAAAAGGATGTCAAAGTGGACATTCACAGAGAATTTCTTTTTGTTTTTTTTTACAGAATCTATCTTGAGTTTTATTTAATTCCTGCTTCACTCTTGTATTAAATTATTTGAAAAAATTGTCAAACAGAAAAAAAATTAAATATCGAATCGTTTCTAGTTTTGTTTTTCTGTATACATATGTTTTGAGTTACAACCCATCTCTATATGTATTATTACTTATTATGTGGTTACCTTTTGGTTGTAATTTGTATTGTGTATCCAAAAAAAATTAATAGATAAAAAAATATTGGGATTTTCCTAGTTCCAGTGGTTGTATAATAATAATACTTTATTGTTCAAAAATAAATGTTGTTAACAAAGTAGTTCACTAGTCTCTTTCATCTTAACAATAAATTACAAAAAATGTAGCCTTATTATAGTCTTATAAAAAAAAAATTACACAATGTAATGGCACTGATTTCAGATCAAATAAAGAGAAGTGTGTGGTGTGTAGGAGTGGTGAGTAAGTGAGTGAGTGTGTGTATGTGTGTGCGTATGTGTGTGCGTATGTGTGGTGTGTGTGTATGAGAGTGTTTGAGTGTGTTCTGTGCGTGTGTCTGGTGGATTATAGATATGTAGTTTTTTGGAAGAAATGTTGCAACCAATGTCAACTTTTTGAAATTCAGGAAATATTCATATATCGAAGCTTTAAGTCCAGGTAGTTCCATTTGATTTAATTTCAACCAAAACGCGAAAGTTCAACCCGTTATAACTCAAACGTCATGAATAAACCCAGTCTGTAATACTTCATATATTTTACGAGCGACAAGAACGTGTCTAGCTGGATTGTAATAAAATTCCGGGACGTATCCGCGACGGAAACAGTAATATGAAGTAAAATACTAATACTATCGTACTCGTCCCATCTGAATTGCTAGTAAATTTCACATTTATATTAGTTGGGTAACTGTCAAAATCATCGAGGGATGATGTTTTAACTAAAAGGCTTCACCTGGGTTTGGTCCGAAATGTTTTATATTTTTGACTTGGCTGCATGAACACTGCCGATCTAAGATCTTTATTAGGCTTTGTACATAAACGATGCCTACGGGACCCTATTACTAAGGTTCGGCTGTTGGTCTGTCCGTCTGTCTGTCAAATAACAGTATCTTTTGAACCGCTATAGATAGGTTGAAAGTACCTACAGAGTTAGTAGGTACTAGATACTAAGACCGCTACAATAACAAAGAAAATAAAAATTCGAGTGTGTCCCTATACAAGAAACGTGTTTAATCGGCATTTATATATTGTAAGGTAATGCTTCGAGCGCAAGACCTACTATTAATTGGCTGTTTTTAATGTCTCTTAAAATAATTGAGCAAATTTTTTTTAGATTCATATAATTACTGAAAAGTATTTCAGAAGAAGTGAACTGAAGGAGTCATTTCGATGTACCTATACGTTCTTTGTATGCTCCACTTTAGGAAAGCCAACCGCTACAAGCTTTACCTTAAGTACTAAACAATTTAATAATATACTATCAAGCGAATTATAGGCTATCACAACTTATATTATTTACAACGCCGCGAGCAGACTATCATAAAATTATAAAAATTATAGTGAACCTTAAATACGTCACTATAAGATCTTGCCAATAAAAAACATGGCATAGGTCCTTTTAACTCGAGAAAATATTCCATAACTAGGGAACGCGTGTAAAGCCACGAGACGCTAGTTAGGACTTGAATAACTTATTGATATATTGACCTACTTCTTCAAACCTCTTCTATAGACGACACTTATTATTACCATAGACTTCTGAATAAAGAGATAAGTTATTCTATTATCTAGTTTTGAGGTTATTGCGACAAAGTCTCAGTAATTGGACTGATATTCCCAAATGAGAAGTCAATCGATACGTCTCGACATGAGAGACCAAATAGTATTCCATTCACAGATAATTCACAGAATGAGAATTGTCGTACGGACTTACTTGGTTTTAATACAAATATAAACTTATACTACGAGTAAGTACGTTCAACAGAATAGATTCAAAGTTATAAATTTGTTTACTAAAACTCGTAATGTAGAAATGTTTGATGTACATTTTTTTGCTAAACACTTTTACTTTATATTTCCATTCTCATATTCTATATTCTTCCAGTGTATAGATATTTGGATAAGTTCAGTTACTTATGATGCTGACTGTACATAAAACACGTTCATTATTTATTAATTAATTTAAATAAATGTATTCGTTTTCTATAGGACTGAGGTGACTGACAACTGAGGTTCTTGCCGGTTCAAGAACGACCAATTTAATAATCTTTATGTCCCTCATATAACTATTGTTCTGTGTTTCTATCTATTTATGACATACTACTACTTACTGCTAATATAATAATGCTTTTCCCCGCAGTTTCACCCGCATTTATCGATATCACATGTAAGCCTATAAACATCAAAGAAAAATCCGCGTCAAATGGTAGCAGTCTCATCCCGATACGTTCAGCAGTTTTGAATGGTGCGTCAAAGGAACCCTATTTTCCATATATATGTATAGATATATAGATAACATGGATTTTCCATATAGACCTATCCTATATATCCCAGCTCTCAGGACGTGTTATCCAATTTAACCTTCATTTCCTGTCTCTAACATCATTGACAGTATCTTCTGCCTACACAACGTATTACCAACGTACTTCTAACATGTGACTATGTATAACCTTACTAGCTGTCTCCCTTGGTTTCACCCGTTCCTAATGGATGTTTCATAATGCCGGGATATAAACTTTTAAAATCTGGTAAGTAGTTTTTGCGTGAAAGAGTGATCAGCATCAAGACATCCATCCTTACTAACTTTTGAGTTTATCATTTTAGAAGGATGCCCCAAACAAACTAACACCTATATTCTAAGCCGTTTCCTCGAAAATTCCTCAACTCTACTCAACCTCACTCAAAAATATTAGTATTCATAGTTGCAAAAATGTCCTCCCCTGGACGCTTTCCCTCACTTGGGGTGAGGAAACAACTGTCAACTTCAAGGTATGTCGGGACCAACATTAAGGAAGTTTATTGCTTGTAAGCAGTAACTGAAGCTCATTATTTTATTTGATTAATATTAATTTTGTTCAGGTTATAACTTAGAATACCAATTTTGAGGATTTTTCGAGAAAATGTTTAAGGTATCAGTCGAGTTGGTATGAGGAAATGTCTTAGAATATGGGTGTTAGTCTAGTCGTAATTTTGGAATATCTTCAGTCGCTGCTTCCGCGTTTCAAAATGTCCATTTTTTCATCAGATCATTCGGTAACTGTCAATAAATGATGAGCTTTATGTAATGTTTATTGTCAGCCTATAATTTCATATAGGAGGCATGGTTCCATCGAAGTCACGCACTCAGGTGTGTTTGTCACAGAGATTTAATAATTTGTCAGGAAGTAGTCACGAAGAGGGGAGTAGTTCGAATGACGTGACCCAAATACAGACGTTATTTACAAACTGAATTGTGAATTCATGAGCCTTTATGTGTTTTTGATAGAACTTTATGGTTGAGCTTACAAGTTGACGCTATAAATTTTAGAAGAGACATTTTTGTTTTGACGTTTTTATGTGAAGTGGTTAAAAAATATTAATATCTTTCGTGTCACATGATAATGTTAGTAGCAGACTAATAAATATTTTATTTGTACCATCTCGTTACTTAGTATAAATAACCGGCCAAGGGTGAGTCGGACATGTAGGGTACCATTATCTATAAAACCGCGAAAAAATCGTTTTTCGTAAATAGTTATTTAATTCTGTTTTTTTTATAGTGTTTGTTGTTATAGCGACAGTAGAAATACATCATCTGTGAAAATTACAACTGTCTAACTATCACAGTTTATGAGATACAGCCTAGTGAAAGACGGACAGACGAGCAGTGGAGTCTTAGTAATACCTTTTACCTTTCGGGTACATAACCCTAAAAAAAACAGGGTTGATTTTCTGGGTGGTCTTCTACAATTCGACACAAACTCCTTGCTGATTGAGATACATATACTGTACTACTATGATATAAAAGCGAGGATAGAAAAATACAGATACGTACTCGCATCACTAGATGGGAAACACCCTAATCGCTCGTAATACCTCCGAGTACATCCCTCCCTACCCCTAGCTTGGCTTCGATCTCCACAGGAATAAATTATTATTTACTTTTCTACCTAGATCAAGCTAGAGTGACTTTCTACTTCAGACGCTGACCTCATATCGTGTCTAACATATCGCGGCTGATATCGAGTCAGAATATTGAATATCGAGAGAAAGATAATTGAAGCTTAATCGATCTTCGACTGAATTATGTCGACATGGATTTAATGTTAATATTAAATTGGAATTATGTTATTTCATTCAGCTGTACTTCAATTTGATGTTAATATTATACGTCTGGTTCGAACTCTAGAATGTTTATAAAGCAATCATCCCGGCTAAAAGTTTACTGGGCTTTCAAAGCTTCAGAGGTTAAGGTCGATAAATTAATGCAAATTATATCATATTCTAAATAAGTATCGATATAGGTTTCTCCGTATTTTGTTTACTACTTTGTTTAATATTACTGAAGGTTTTATTCTTAATCAAAAGGTGGAAAAAATTGGTATTGAAATTTTCTGTAAGCAGTCTTTTATTTTTCAACACTAAAGGCTTACGTCTGGAATCCAATATAAGTAAAGTAATCTAAATAACATCTAAAACTAGAATAAGTCTATGGCTAGATTTAGTGTTTTAGATTATTTAAAAATTCATGAGATAAATTCTAAATGGATTACTTTGTACGAGACTCCATTGGATCATCGATTGGAATTACATAAATCGATTGATCCCAAATCAAGTACCTACTTGACAAATTTTACCAATAAACAGCCAAATAAATCCTAGAGGTAGGTATGCTCTAGTAAGATATAAAGTTTCAAGAAGAAAATCGCTTTCACAATATTGCCAAAAGTTTTGTTGTTTAAATAAGGCTTTATAAGTTGGTAGCTCTGCGACAAGCGCCAAGTCAATAGGATCTCGTTAAAACTTGCCCCTTGCAGCAATGTGTCCAAAACTTGGAAAACTTGCTAGACGAATAAGGTATACCTACCTAAAATTCGTATATGGAGCGTCCGTTTTTTGTACCCGTCCCTACTACCCAAAAGACTGTTTCAAGGGCGTCGAGCCGAACAATATGTACGCACGCACGTATGTACATATATGTACTAAACGAGAATATTAAAAATATAACAAATAAATAAAAAGTAAGTTCAAACTTCGTGTTTAGAAGGCAGAACTACTGATAAGATGTGCTTACTTATATCATAGTAGCTGTCCCCCGTGGTTTCGCTCGCGTTCCCGGGGGATGTTACATATTCCCGGGATAAAAAGCCTATGTGTTTTTCCAAACTATAGTCTACCTCTGTGCCAAATTTCATCCAGATCTGTTCTAGCGTGATTGAATAACAATCTTAAATCCATCCGAACTTTTTCAGTGAATCTTTACAATGTTAAATTCTTTTATCTTATTCTTATCACTAGCTGTCCCCTGCGGTTTCACCCGTGTTTATCGATATCACATAGGAATAGCCTATAACCATCTAGGAAAAAATCCGAATCAAATGGTATCAGTCTCATCCTGATATGTTCAGTAGTTTTAAGGTGAAAGTGCGTCAGAAGAAGAAGAAAGATTAATTAACACCAATTATCAAGGCTAAGATTATGCAGTAATGGCACGTAATGTGGAGGGCATACAACTCTTAACAGTTCTCTTACAGACGACAGCAAGATTACTAAATAACTATCGGCTAATATTAGTTATTTTGGGAACCATAAGCAGTGAGGGGGGGGGGGGGGTACTTTTTAGAACTTAGAACTGCTGGCAACAACCCTCACTATAAATTTTACTCCAAGAACCCACCGCCGTATTTCCCCTTCTAGGTTATGTATTCCTACCACCTCCAACCACATCATCACTCACTACTGAGATCGAGGCCAAAACATTTCAGCTTTATAAACATAGTTGCTCAATAAATAATTTAATATCCTCACGTAACTAATTCAACAATTTTTATTAAAATTCCGAAAACACCCCAGTATATCCCGTAACGTAATAGGCCATGTATCATGTAAGAAGATTGTACCAATACATTATATCAGCCGAAGGGTTATCGTACAAAAACGTCAGATAGCCACATATTTTCTACCAGCCTTTGGATCATAACCAAATAGTTTTTCCGAATGTATATCCATTTTTTTTTTGTTCAAATAAAGGGGAGATTTATGTCGCCTCCGTTGTATTCTTGTATTTTCTAAGTAATATATCATTGTTAACGTGAATTTATTTTGTTATTGTAATAGTGAAAGTAAATGGTCTGTAATTCGAAATTGATGCGAGATGTTTTTTTCATGGTGGTAGGAATAGGATGGAAATTGTATTTGTTATATTTGTATAAATAACAAATAGGTACTTACAGGGCTTGCTTGAATCAAGTATCCGTGAAAGAAAAAAAATACTAAATACCTACCTACAATATGTTACCCAAAAGTATTCGATTGGAAAACGAGCTTTATACCATACTAGCTGACCCGACAGACGTCCTGTCTTAACAATGAATATTGAATACGAATCGTTCGATTGCAATTTCCGTGAAATGTGCAATAAGAAATTATAAATGAATTTTATCAATATAATTCCGACCCATGCCTCTATTTTAAACGATATGTCCATCGCGCCAACTGTCAAACGACTGACAATAACTTCAAACAGGTTACATTAAAAAAGTTTATAATGTCAAAGGCGCTAGTAAAGTGGTTAAGTTTTCTTCAATTTTCTAATTTTCCGCGCAACTTTCTTTATTTTTTCGTTCATAAGAACCATCTCCTGGCAATAACAAACACAACAAAAAAAAATTTGCGAAATCGGTCCAGCCGTTTATGCGTGATGCCGTGACCAAGGGAAATAGGGATTTATTTTTATATACTCGTATATATAGATGTGAACTTATTATAAGTAGTTATTACCTAAATGCTAAAGATGATTTTAGTTGTCAAAATCGAACTTAGTTGCAAAATAATACACAAAGAAGAAAAGGCGAAATCTTTATAAAGAGGGATATCACAGTTGAAATTTAATTCATAAAATGGGGAAGAATTATCCGCGCGCTTCCATCCGCATACTTTAGCCTAAGTGCTCAGCCACACTTCGTGAATCTTCAGACCTGGAAAGAGCTGTAAATTACAGGCATTCACCATAAACTATATTTTTATGAGTGAATGTAAGCACGAATAGAAGTAGATAATCCGTCTGGTAAACTGGTAACCTATTTTTGTATTCTATAAAAAACAGTCTAATTATAGTTCCGATGTATTGTATGCATATCAGAGCGATATGATCAATGTCACCAATTGAATTCTTGTTAAACAGCATAAAAAGTCAACAAAATGGAAGCATTTGTGATCCAAGCTATTAGCAACACGAAATAGTTAGAACAAAATCATTGTTCTTCCATTTCCGTGATTAGCAATGCATAAATATACGATCTAAATCATTAATGAGCTCGTCCCTTGAAAAGTAGAAAAAAATTGTAAAATTGCATACCTAAATAGATTTTAATGATGAGACAGTTTTGTTTTTGTATCCTTAAACCTTTTGGTATTTGTCATTGCCAAGGATTTACGCAGGTTGAAATCAATACCGTACGTAGTGACAATGACAAGCAATGATCGATGACGTTGATCAACGACAGCAAGAGAGTTGGTGTGAACTTTAAAATTAGAACTCAATACCACAGACTATTCTCGATCCAAAAAGTTTGAAGTACTCCATTTGGCTCGAAACTTTTGATTCATTAGCCTCGCAGCGTCGGCTTCGTGTCAAGGCCCGCGGTGCTTGCCTAATGGCCCGATGTCACTTTCAAGTTTCCCCATTTTGTTATTGTTACACATTTTTCAAGCTGATCCCATTTGTTCAGGTTCTCTTTGTGATACTCTGCTAGATACAAAACTTGTTTATAGACAGAAACTATTGTTTGGTTTATTTTGTTTGTGTAACTTTTCCGTTTTTCTTTATTATCTGTATGAAATTACACAAATAGAAGTGACGTTTTATGTTCTATGTGGATTTTTTATTTATTTAGAAAACCAACAAATAATTTACAGTACACAGTTAACAAATAAATATCCAAACTAATCATATGCCAATTATTTTAATTAAGCCATGCTCGACTTGATAATAAACAAGGGGGCGTCCATTAATTACATGAGGTGATTTTGGCGATATTTCGACCCCCCCACTCCCCCTGGTGAGATGTCATGAGATTTTGCTCGACCCTCTCTCCCCGCCCCTAATCTCACGTGAGATTTGATATTATCATAAGTATATTTTTAGATTTAGATGTGAAAAAATATTACTACTATATATAACCCTCTTCTAGCAATTTTACTGTTTCTTGCTAATAAAAAAGCTAAGTGATATTTGCCGAGACCCCCCCTCTCCTCCACGTGAGGTTCGGTGAGATTCGGCTTGACCCCCTCACCCCCTAAAATACCTCACGTAATTAATGGATGCCCCCCAAAGAATAACTTATCATCTTCTACTTTCGTAGCTACTGCTACGAGCTACGAATAATTACGGCTGTTAACGCAAATGTAACCAAGCGACGGCGAGCGCGGGGACGGCAAGGGACGGCGGCTGAGGGGGGGCTTCGGTGCTAAGTACATTTTTAACGGCCATTGCGTTGTTGGCATCGACATATGCAACATTGTCAGTATCAAAATTATTGTACCTACTTACGCAATATCAAAGAAATATAGTTTTCATATTATATAATAAAACATACTCATTGAAGAGCATCCTATTTTCCTGATCATCATAAATCCAAAGCATCAACATTGTTGGACCATCGAACCGGATCATCATCGGAGGATCAGCGCATCACAATTTAACGGTCAGGTCAATCAATCCTTATTTATAACCTTTTCCCAGTGCTCATTTGTGTTAACGTTGTTAATTGATTTGTCATAAAACTTGTTCTCGTTTGCTATCTACATCTATCGCGACGCGCATCGTAAGTCCGTTACAAAAAATTGTACGTACTACCTGCATATTTGCTTGATTCCCACATAACACACAAAAATGACGAAAAAGAGGCAATCAATCATAGATATAGAAAGTCATGATGATATTATCCGAGATTTAATTAAAAAAAGAGGCGTTGTTAAGAGTAAACTCACGTTATTCACAAAATATGTTACATCTTTGGATATTTCGCAGTTATCTGAATTGGGAAAAGTTGAAATACAAGAACGTTTTGAAAATGCGCAAAAATTATTAGATCAATTTTCTAAAATTCAAGATGAGCTAGATTTAATTGTATCTGAAAGTCAGTTAGAAAAGGAACTAAGCGAGAGAGAGACGTTTGAAAATCAATATTATGCAACAGTGTCCAAATGTAAATATGTTTTTAACGAACCTTCTAAATCGGAAACGTCATCGGGTCGGAAATCTACGGTTAAATTACCCACTATTAACTTGCCTAACTTTAACGGTAGCTACGATCAATGGCTCGAGTTCCGCGATACTTATTTATCCGTTATTCACAATTGTAAAGATTTAGACAACATACAGAAATTTCATTATTTACGGTCAGTGTTAACGGGTAACGCACTACAAGTAATAAAATCTTTGGAATTTTCTTCTGATAATTATTTAACAGCTTGGGATTTACTTGAGAATAGATATAACAATAATCGTTTATTAGTACATAACCATTGTAAAGCTTTGTTTTGTGCGCAGTCAGTCAGTAAGGAATCGGCTTCTCAAATTCGTAAATTAATTGACTCAATCTTGAGAAATATTCGTGCACTCAAAACATTAGGCGAACCTACCGATACATGGGATACTTTAATTATCTACATAATCGTCACAAAATTAGATTCGTCTACTGAAAAAGAGTGGGAACTTCATAAAAGTACAATCACACAAAATAATGAAAAGTTATCATTATCCGATTTAATAAAGTTTCTCAAAGACAGAGCCGATGTACTGGAGACAATTCAAGTATCCCATGTTAAACATGTAGATACAAACAATAAAAATGCGCCGTCGAGCCAACAAAAATACACACACAGTCACTTTACTACAAAAAGGGCTACTAACAATAAACCCTCAAATTCGTCACAATCAATTTCCTCCAAGCGTTATTCATGCACTTTGTGCCAAGCGAATCACCCACTTTTTGCATGTGATAACTTTTTAAATTTATCTATCACTGATAGAATTAAATATATTACCGAAAAAAACCTTTGCAGTAACTGTTTGCGCGCCGGGCACGCAGTCGCCGATTGTTGGTTCGGGCCGTGCAAGCAGTGTAATCGTAAACACAATACTTTAATTCACGAGAGTAATGATACTGGGGCATTAACAACCTCAGCTGTCACACACACTCACACATCACAAGCATCACCACAGCACGAGATAAGCGGAGACTTCACAAATTCACACATAACACATACCGCATCCCACCAAACTAGTACAATTCATTACGATGAACACGTATTATTGTCTACTGCATTAGTGGAGATAGCGGACCGAAGCAATAATTATTTAACAATTCGAGCGCTTTTAGATAATGGAAGTCAACACAGTTTTATATCAGATTCATTGTGCAAAAAACTTAACATTCCATTGATACAGTCCACTGTGCAAATCACAGGTGTAGGGAATTGCGTTACACAATCTACACAATCATGCGAAATTCGTTTATAATCTAAAACTAATTGTTATAACACACGCGTCCACTGTTTAGTTTTACCACGCATAACGGCTCAGTTGCCGTCATTAGGAAATAATCATAACATTTGTATACCTGATAATGTTCAACTTGCCGACCCGCATTTTTATTCATCAAGTCAAATAGATTTATTAATAGGAGCAGATATATTCTGGGAACTCTTAAATGAGGGTCTTATTCGTTTACCAAATGGTCCTTATTTACAAAACACGAAATTAGGTTGGGTTATTTCGGGATCTGTCAATACACTAATGTCCCACGTTAAACGAGTTCAATGCAACTTCACACTTGAAACACAACTTAGACAGTTTTGGGAACTCGAAGAAATTACCCCAATAAAAAAGTTAACTAAATCAGAAAATGTATGCGAAACTTTATTTAACGAAACGACCTTACGCGATGATAATACGGGCCGTTTTTCCGTGCGCATTCCATTAAACGAGTCAACTGATACACTAGGCGACTCATATGATATAGCAAAAAACCGGTTTCATGCGCTCGAGCGCAAATTACTTCGATGCTCAGCTGATTACAAACAATTGTATAGCGATTTTATGAGCGAATATTTAAGCTTGGGACACATGAGTCGCATCTATGATTATGATTCAACTTGTTATTTTTTACCCCACCACGGTGTTTTCAGAGAACACAGTACGACCACGAAACTAAGGGTGGTATTCGACGCGAGCGCTAAAACAACGTCGGGTAAATCATTAAATGACATACAGTTAATTGGCCCTGCATTACAGAATGATTTAATGTCAATTTTATTACGATTTCGTCAATATAAATATGTAGCATGCGCAGACATCGAAAAGATGTATAGGCAAATATTAATACAACCTGATCAACGAAAACTACAGCTAATTCTTTGGAGGGACAGTCAAGCCAATCCCCTCGATGTATATCAGCTTAACACCGTAACGTACGGTACGGCGTCCGCACCTTATTTAAGCATTCGATGTCTTAGACAACTTGCATTGGAATGCACTGATGACGTAATCGCTCGGGTCATTAGTAGCGATTTCTACGTCGATGACCTAATAACCGGCCACGACGATCTAAATACGTTAATTAACATATGTGACAAGGTTACTCAGGTATTAAAAAAGGGTTGTTTTAATTTAAGAAAATGGGTATTTAATTCTCCAGATTTACAGTCACAGTCTCCATTTAAAGAATTATCACTAGGCGAAAATTGTTACACAAAAACATTAGGGTTAGGTTGGTTTGTCGATTCTGATGAGTTGTACTACACCACAAAATGTGGTCAGGATGTGACTGGTGTGACCAAGCGCGCTATTCTGTCTACCATATCACAAATTTATGACCCGTTAGGACTTTTAGCGCCAACCACTATCATTGCAAAAATGTTATTACAGAAATTATGGCTTTCTAAAGTAGGCTGGGATGATTCTGTGCCTAATAATATTTTAATCGAATGGCAAAATTTTCTTACCAAATTACATTATTTACAGAGTTTACGAATTCAACGACATACTATAGGCGAAAACGCACAGCAAACGGAACTACATATATTTACGGACGCGTCACAAGACGCATATGGCGCTTGCGCATATGTACGAACCGTTACAAATAGTTCAGCGACATCAGTACGATTGTTATGTGCCAAAAGTAAAGTAGCTCCATTGAAACCGATAACCGTGCCTCGATTGGAACTATGTGGTGCTCTTTTAGGCGCGAAGTTATACGCGAAAATAATAAATTCATTAAGAATAAAATTCGATAGGGTTTATTTCTGGTCCGACTCAACTATAGTTCTAGCGTGGCTACGGATGTCTCCAGCATTATTGAAGACGTTTGTACAAACTAGAATTGTGGAAATAAATGAACTGACGAGTGACTCATCGTGGTTACATGTAGCAGGTAAACAAAACCCGGCGGATCTGCTGTCGCGCGGGGTGCATCTCGATTCACTGCACTGTTCCGACGTATGGTGGCACGGACCGACGTTCTTACGCGAACCTACCTTACATTGCGAAATTAATGATAATATTCGTTGGGGTTACGATGACCTGCCGGAGCTAAAACCGATTAAGGTCGCAATGATAATTCAAAGGCAGTCGATGTATTTCCCATTCGAGCATTTTTCCAATTACAATCGATTAATACGTACAACTTCATATATTTTACGCTTTATTTACAACTGTCGTAATAAAATTAAATCACAACGTAATACTGGTTCACTAACGGTTGATGAATTAAATAAATCTACTAACCTATTAACACGTATATCACAACAACAGTCGTTCCCACAAATCTATGATGATTTAAAAAATAATAGATTAGTCAAATATTCGCGTAATATATCTGGTTTAAATATATTTTTAGATCAATATGGTTTAATTAGAATCGGTGGTCGATTAACGAATTCTATCTCATTTTCATACGAAAAGAAACATCCGTTATTATTGTGTACGAAACATGTATTCACTCGTCTTCTATTTCGTTATCAGCATCAAGTTTTGTTACATGCCGGTCCTCAGCTATTACTAGCTACGATCAGAGAGACTTGGTGGCCTCTTAGGGGACGTAATTTAGCCAGACAAACAGTACGCACTTGTGTAAAATGCGAACGTATGAAAGCTAAATCTTTACAAATCCAAATGGGTGACCTACCTAATGAGAGAATTGAACAGGGGTATCCATTTTTACGCTGCGGTGTAGATTATGGCGGGCCATTGTTCATTTTGAACCGTAAAGGAAGAGGCGCGAAACTTGAAAAATGTTATATATGTTTGTTCGTATGTTTCACTACACGCGCAATACATTTAGAATTGGTCACAAGTCTTACATCTCAAGCATATTTATTGGCATTCAAACGGTTCATCTCTAGACGTGGTAAACCTGCAGAAGTATTTTCTGATAACGGGAAGACTTTTGTGGGAGCTGCCAAAGAATTTTCAATTTTTCTAAATGATAGTAAAGAAGATATCGTTAATTTTTCCTCTGATCATTCCATTAAATTCACTTTTATTCCACCCTATTCGCCACATTTTGGTGGTTTGTGGGAAGCAGGAATCAAATCGTGCAAGTACCATTTGCGTCGTGTCGTAGGCAACGCTAATCTCACATACGAAGAGTTAAGTACAGCGTTAGCACAAATTGAAGCAATCCTTAATTCTCGTCCTATAACCCCTTTGTCTACAGACCCTAATGACTTGCTTCCACTCACTCCTGCTCATTTCCTGATTGGCCGGCCGCTCACCGCACCTGCCTGCCAAGACATAACTGCAACGGCTACACCACGCCTTCCTCGCTACGATCGTGTTGAACAAATGCGACAGCATTTTTGGAAACGATGGTCCAAGGAGTATGTGTCCGAGCTTCAAAAGAGGACAAAGTGGCAGACTAACAAGGATACGATTGCTCCGAACAGTCTTATCTTAATAAAGGAAGATCATCTGCCACCTTTAAAATGGCGCCTGGGACGGGTGCTACAAACTTACATGGGCAAAGACGGTATTTCACGCGTTGCAAGAATCAAGACAGAATCCGGCGAGATCCTGAGGACATTCCCACGCATATGTCCACTCCCTCTACCTACCGAAGATTAAAAAGAAATAAAAATAAAGGAAGAACCCAGCTGACGCTAAACTCTGCTACATCATTCTACGTGCCATCGTTGGAACCAGGTGCTTCCAAGGCCGGGAGTATGTTAACGCAAATGTAACCAAGCGACGGCGAGCGCGGGGACGGCAAGGGACGGCGGCTGAGGGGGGGCTTCGGTGCTAAGTACATTTTTAACGGCCATTGCGTTGTTGGCATCGACATATGCAACATTGTCAGTATCAAAATTATTGTACCTACTTACGCAATATCAAAGAAATATAGTTTTCATATTATATAATAAAACATACTCATTGAAGAGCATCCTATTTTCCTGATCATCATAAATCCAAAGCATCAACAACGGCTATGAAATAAAATTTCAAAATGAATAGAATTTGAGGCTTGCTCAACAGGGACTTACTAAATTAACCGTTAAGTAAGTCTAGGCAATTATTAGACAATAACTATATATTTAACTGGAACATAAATTAAATGTTAACAACGAAATTCCTAACTGCAACACGGAAGTTCAATTAAATATAAATACTTTCTAAAAAAATATATATTTATAGTATAATCTACAGATAAAATGAGATAATAGTGATATAATAACTTCACATCTCCGGGACGACAACGCATTGACGGCCGATTGTCCATAGGCGGCCGTGAGTACTTACTACGAGTATCATGTGGACCGTCTACCTGTCAGTAAAAGCCCAAGTAGTATATAAAACAAAATAAATTAATACTTTATTATTCCTTAACTGAACCACCGCTGCTACAGCTGTAATGTAAGAAACGAATTTAAAAAATCAGAGCAGGTTTCAACTTATCAAGAATTTTAATCTAGGAATTTGTACCTTAATTTAAAACTCCCTTTCAAAAATACATTGTACATTTTTACAACTCATAAAGCCTAAAAATAAGCGTGACCTTTATTTTATCCGGATCGTAAACGAACCCTGAAGGTAATTATTTTTCGGCAGTAAACCTAAATTAGGCTGACGGTGGGTCCTAAAGTAATATTTTTGCAACTATTTAAAATATTGTAGGTGTTAGTCGCTACCTAAGGCTCACATAACCGGTACGAACCAGAGATGCTGACTAAACTCCCCCCTGGGGTTTTCGTAAAACGTTCCAAATCGCTAGTTCAGCTGTTCCACCAAGTTTAGAATATTCATTCGATGGGATAACATTAGATTTTATGTCGCAAAGCGTTGCCAGCAATAAGTTGGTACATTTGCTATAATGCTTTGCCGAACCGAGGTATGAATGCCGAAGCATTGTTCGAACAGTTTTATTCTATTACACGACTTAAAGTTTAAAGAGGGCTCGCTCCCGACTGGGACAGCTATAAGCACTAAATCAAAACTTTACCGTAGGGGCCCGGCTCGACTAGTTCGAGTGAATACGTTCGGGTATGGGTGGGCGCGCCGAATTGTCCGTTTTCCATACAAACTGTTTGAAGAACAAGGGACGATGGGAATCGCTTCCGTGGAAGTTTGATACGGTAATATTTTATCCAGATATTACCAGATTAAGATGAAATATAACCGCAGTTCGTGTAAATGGTAGCAACTAAAACAGCTATGAATTTGTTTTGGTTGGCTCGTTTGTAAGACTTCTTTCCGTAATGGTATTCGTGTGTATAGTTGCATAACTAACACTTTATTGCGCATATTTTTACGATTGAAGCTGTAGTATGTCTAGATATGGTGCACCTCAAATCTGCCAAAGCCAAGTTGAAAAAAATTATAGAAGATTAATTAAATTCAAATCTTTTTTTTAACACCAGAAAATCCATGTTTTTTTATTTTTACAAAAAGTAACAGAATTTATTTTTCATTGAACATAAATTTAACAAAAATATGCGTTTGCCAATTAAGACAAACACAGTACCCAGTGACACTCAACAACTTTTGTTTTTACCAAGTAAAAGTTTATTAATAAAGAACGACCACGTGCGAGTCGGACTTAGGCACCATGGGTTCCGTATTTATTTTTATGTAACGATAATTGCGAAATCCGTATTTCGCATTGTTTCCTTTATTTGTGCTATAAGTTTTGTTGTCAATGCTTTTTTGTCAAATTTTATGATTCTGGGTCACGGGAACCCTAAAAATAAGAATCCCATGACAGATTGGTAACAAAAACTACGCATCAGTTACTGAACAATTAATAAACGTCATGCACACTACCATACCTTTGTCAATTAATAGTTGTCCAACACAGGGTCACCCCCAATAGTGGTAACGGATCTTTAATCGATGACCTATAACTGAATCAAGGCTGCTTTTAGAGCTACCTACAAACTGCGAGCGAGACATTTTGTAATCTACACTTGTCCCTATAATAATATTATAAATGTGAATGTTAGTTTGTTTGTTAGGCTTTCACGCGAAAACTACTTAACCAATCATCATGAAACTTTGTACACATATTTTTGGAGGTATTAGAAGTAACATAGGATACTTTATGTGTCGTGAAAATGTTACATCCCTCAGAAACGCGAGTGAAACCGCGGGGGCCAGCTAGTATGAAATAAAGCTAAAGAGTTTGTTTGTTTGGTTGAACGCGCTAATCACAGGGAATATTGATCTGATTTGAAAAATTATTGCACTGTTACATAGCCCATTTATTGACGATGACTACTATTGCTATCCCACTGCTGGGCATGATATAAATGTAGTTCACGCGGGCGGAGTCGCGGGCGGAAAGCTAGTCAAGAGATCAAATGAAATTACTAGGTAAAACATTCAATTACTTCTGTAATAAAATATTTTTAAAGTGTACATTTCAAAACAAATTGGATATTATAATTTGTTATTGGAAAATCAATTCGCGTTCAGTAATATTATAATATTTTTCAATCAACAATATATTCGTTAGGTACAATTTCGACGGCTTGGAAACACCAAAAAACTGAAAGAAGATATGTTCTAGTAATTTTCCATTTACATTTCATTATCTTTAGAGAGTAAAATTAAGAGAAGAACTTTTTTTCTTCAGTACTAAGAAGAATTTCCATTTCATTTTTACTCTATAGTAGGTTAAGTTTATGGTCAGCAAAGAAACAAAACTTCCACTTCCAATGCTTATTTTGTAATAAAAAATTTATATTCATATATCACAATTAGACATTCTTTGAACTCAAGAATTTTTTTAAATCTGTCCTAACTCTAAAAATGTACAGTGACTTCAAGGCAATAAAAAACATACACAGCTTCATCCTTGTTTTTACAGTGCTCGCAATTCTGTTCTGTGTAAAATAATATATTTTCTTGGTCTGGAAAGTTTAGAATAGATCTTAGGAACTCAACAGATGTCTGTACAAGTTTTGCACTGATTCTTTTGTATACGTGTTCTTCTATAGTTCTTGTAGCTATTTTGAGTTACAAATGCACTCAGAGATTTTAAATCTCAAATAGAATTGATTGACTCATTGAAATATACCAGTCTTTGTCTGGACAAAGACAGAGCTAGTATTTAATTAATGTCCGACTCTGAATTCGTCAAAGAGTTCCCGTTTCTATTTCCTTACTACCATTACTTATCCAATGGCCCTTAATATATATACGTGACGTGGCGTAACAGCCATTTAATAAGCGGTAAATAAGGACGTATTAGACGTCCCCGGAGCCAGAACTGAGGAATATCACATGTTGCTCGGCGATCTGTCACCAACGCTCCAGGATACACACCGTCTGCCCGTGATTGATGGACGGTATATTAAATAAACCACCCCGATATTACATTTCAAACATATCGTTTTCTATTAAACGGCGAAGATTGATCGATGCGCATTTATGAAGACCGAGTCGCACCAAACTCTGATCCGCTTTATGACAGCTAAATCGCATTTAGCACGTTACGTTCTGTATTAAAACAAGCTTATTTTCTGGTAAATTTCCCGTTGTCATCAATCAAGCGCTACAAAAGCCATTAGAAAATTTAAATGATGAATTTACTGAATAGATGTTCGCGGTAAACTTGCACGGATTGCGTACACTGGAGCGCAGCCGCGGTGCGGTAGTGCTAATGTTAAACTTCTGATTTGTAAGGTCGCGCTCACACAGTGAAGTCAGAAAACAAAGAAATATTTCACCCGTGTAATGGATTGAAGTGAGCTTCAAACTTTTCACATTCTCCAAGTTTTCGAACAAATTTATCTCAAAAGGAGCGGGTGCAAATACATCAAACTTGAAGCAATTTCAGACACTTGTTTCATGAGAAGGTTTACAAGTCGTAAAAATTAATCCCACTGAATAAGTACAAGATATATATCTACATATATACACAACGTGTTACAAAATACCCCGTAAAATATAATTAATTATCAAAGCCAACAACCCTAGTAAGAATGTCAGGGAACCAGATTATTTAACAGAAAGGCCTACGTACCTATTCTACCTAATAATTCTACTTTAACACTAAACATACCATAACCGGGTCAAATGACCCATTTTGAACTTTGCATTGAAAATGCACGTATCATCTGATTACTTTTGCACATTTGACTTCATAACTTTTTCTCACCATTAATATACAGTTATACTATTTATTTCCCTTCCTAACAACCATATTTCATACATTCAAGTAGGAAACATAAAGTCACATTTGGCCCGCTATGTTAGAAATTGGTACCTAGTAAGTGTTGGTATGATTAGTGTTAATAGTTTTTCTAATTTTCATTCATAAAAGACTTTTTTTTTTGGGTTTGTAATTCAGTGTTACTACGGTTCTTAAATATTGTGAATGAACTCGTTATAAGGCCCCATTTAACCTCCTTTCTGCTACACGGGTAGTTTTGTTACAGCCTGTATATCATCATCATCATCAGCCTATCTCCGTCCACTGCTGGATATACAGGTAACTTATAAATATTATTTCTTTCACATGATCATTTAATTTACATCCCGAATTTGTTCCGTTATCAAATTACTTTGATGTAGGTACGCAACATAAATCTAAAAATATATATAATATAGCTTCTATTTCACAGAAACGTATATTTTGCTTGTTAAAGCCACAATTTGCCGAGGGCATACACTTATCATGAATTTGCTGGATTTCAATTTTATTTATTAATACAAATGATAATTACAAATTTCTGTTTATTTTCTTTTTAATGCGAGGATAAAAGAGAGAAAATCATAAACGAAATTGGAGCCATGCATTCGATATTTTATCCCTGAGTAGTAATTACCTTTTTCATGTTAATCACAAAATAATAAATATGTTGGAAGCACATTCTGCACATTTAAAATCTACCTCCAAACCAAGCAGTTTGTTTTATGGGAATGAGCTAACTTATATACCTACATCATTTTAACATAAATAAACGTTATACATGTTTTATCAGGCCCGTTGGTGGTTAGCGACCCTGACTTCCAAGTCGTAGGTCGCGATATATATATAGAGATATTTTTGTGATTGAACGTCAGTTCTCTGGTTTCCATAGTACAAGCTCTGGTTAGTTTGGGATCTGACGGCCGTGTGTAAACAATGGCCCAGGATATTTATTCTGGTCCTATGCACTTCTATAATTTCATTACATCGATAAAAGCAAAGGCAAAAGTCATTCTCCTCTTCCATAGTTGGCTAAAAATAGTCATACCTGTAGCTATAAGGTTAAGTGACGAACGGGTGGAAGCAAGGGTTGGTTAGAGTCATAAAACTTTCAAGACAATAAAGTTGGCTGAAGAAGTGAAGTTGGGATAGTTTGATCCCGATGTGTCGCGGTCTCGCGTTTGTTTTAATGGCAAAGTTTTGATTTATCCCAACTCTTGTCTGAATCACAGGACGGTCACATTACTCAGAGCTTTTAATCAAATTAAATGTTTGCCTGAACAACTTTGAGGAAGCGAAGTATGAATCGATCTATAAACGGTTGAAGTAATTTGAAAAACAAAGTTTAATTTGTATTTTAAGGCACAGTTTTTATTACTTTTTATATATATTTTTACAAGTACGCTGCCTGCATCATTTGAGTGATACATAATTCGTGTTTGTAATATAACTAGTAAAGTACGTGGATAACCGTAATTAGCTGGTTCTTATGTATATTAAAGTTTTACATTATGACTCACATAATTTTAAGGTTGTTGCTGTCCCTAATGATAAAAATAAAAAATTATAAAAATAACACCATTTTAGTAAATATCCATTGCTACGAACCGAACTTATTTACATCACCTTTTTGGATCACCTTTTTGGATTTTATTTTGTCTTCTAAATTCTAAAAGGACTGACAGTTAGTGACTCTAGAAAAGTTCGCTGGATCCAGCGCCCCCTTTTTTATTTCGTACAGTTACGATCAGTAACATCCATAAAAGAATAAATCGCAAAAAAAAACAGCTCGATATTTTATGTTGGCCCAAAATAAGCAGCAGAAAACCACATCAAGCCAAACATCGGCAATATAGAAATCCAGTACAAATCCGGGATCACGGGACCCCTGTATATTATCCAGTGTAGATTTAAACAAAAAACCTGGAACCACCTGAGGGCCATTGCAGGGGACGTGTGGGTCTGTTTATTCGACGCTTACACGCGGTTCTCCATCAATCACTGGACGGCCCAGTTTTTCAGGGCTATCGCTCCCGTAGGATACGACTTGCAGCCGACGTCCCTTGACGGACTGTGCCCCAAAAAAATGGCGTGAATCCACATCCCACAGGGATATGAATTAGCCCGTTTTATGTTGGTGGTTTTCCTTGTTTGTGAAGTCAGGTTTATTTACTTTAATTATTACACCCATTACAGTAATAAATGTTTTTTAAAACATAATAGTGGAGGCCAGTTGGCTTGGTGGTTAGCGACCCTGACTGCTAAGCCGAAGGTCGCGGGTTCGACTCTCAGGACAAACATTTGTGTGCATGAACATGTTTGTTTGTTCTGTGTCTGGGTGTAAATAACTATATAAGTATGTATTTAGAAAAAAGAAAAGTAGTATATGTAGTGTATCAGTTATCTAATTTCCATAGTACAAGCTCTGCTTAGTTTGGGACCAGATGGCCATGTGTAAAGAATGTCCCGGGATATTTATTAATTTATTATTATTTATAACATTACACACATGTGTAATGTATCATATCCTTAAACATAGGAGATGGTTTGTCTAAAATTCCAGCATGTTTGGGAGCGTAGATTACCCATTACGTTATGTAATATATACATATATATTGAAATCCTACTGATATTATAAATGCGAATGTTTGTATGGGTTTTTGTTACTTGGATTTGGATGAAACTTGGCAAATATATAAATAATACCCTAAAATAACAAATAGGATTTTTCTGTGTCGGGAAAAATTAAATCTCTCAGGAACGCGGGTGAAACCGTGAGGGACAGCTAGTATAAAATAATAGTTGAAGTACATTTTCAAACATTACTGCATCATATTCATATACCTAGTAAAAGATTTGTGTAAATAAGGCATGTTTGTGAGCGTGGATTAACATAGCGAAAATGGTGAAATTGACGCCAAAGTCCACACGGGATGTGAATCGTGAAATCGGTCGGCGGAACTCTCTAAGCTAATTCATTTGAATGAGTTCACACTGGCGCGACTATCAACGCAAGCTTCACCTGTATGGAATACCAATTCGATCCCAGAACCTGTGCGGGATTTGCGACTCTGAGAGATTCTGACCGCTATTACAATAAAGTTTAGACTAATTCAAAGAATTTGAAGCAGACTAGTGTTTCTGAATACCTTTGTTTTCATTGGACGTAATGTTCATTATGAATATATAACATAGCATTGTACAGTGCATAGAAATATTATCGTATATTTTGTTCTGCTTATAGTGGTTATATCTTCTCTAAATAATAATTTTGTTTGGTTATGGGAAACTTTATACAATTTAGAAGAACTTTATTTCATTTACTTTATAGTCATTATAAAAAAATTACCTCAATAAATAATTACAACTATTTACTATATTGAAAACATAAAAGGAAAAAAAAGATAACCAGGTAACTGTAATCCGGATTAGATTATTGCACATATATTAAACAACGCCAATGAAGTTATACAGGTCCAAGCCTCGCCGGAAGCGTTCTGACATTAACAAAACATTACCCTTTTAGTACGACAAAAGTTCATCTCTTTTAAAAGGGGCTTAAAATTAATTGCCCCCATTGGACAATTCACCTTTATTTAACCCTATATCACTATGTACTGTACTGTAAAAACCTTTAAAACCCTGATGGGGTTTTAAACACATAATTGTGGTTGATTAAGTGACAATTATGTACACAGTATTAGTTGATTATGATTGACATGCTAGGTCCGTGTAGCTTAGAAAGTCATTAATATCGATATGTAAATGTCGAGGTATTTGTAGTGAGTGAATTTTAATGGTGCGTGCAAAATGAATCGATAAAAAAGCCTGGAATGTAACTTTTAGCAAGGTAGTAAATAGTACTTTTATTTTAGCTTTTTATTTTTTTTATTAACCAATTTATGCAGGCGGCTCAAGACCGTTCGAGGTGGAAATTAGACACGAGTAACTCAACCAAAATGTGATCTGCGGTTCAGCTCACGGCTCACGTTTGTGAGCCAGAGCTCCGAACCGGTTCACAGATCAGCTCTAATATTGCCGACCGATCACGCTGCCGCGCCGCAGTTCGACAACGACTCAATATGACAGAATAGATCACAGATTGTATACAGACTGTAAAATAATAAGTGAGCCATGAGCTGTTTAGTTTGCCCTTGAGCCGCAGCTCGACAGTTCAAGTAGGTGTAATCTGATCTGTTGAACTGGTCCAGAACTGAGTTACACATGCCTTGTGGAAATCCAAGGGGGAGGCCTATGTTCAGCTGTGGACATCCCTGGGCTGATATAATGATGAACTGATTTAAAAATATACATAAAAGAATACAAACATAATTAAAACCATAACCACAAAGGCTTATAGCAATTTTACGGATAATTAATACAATAACAAGTTAAAAAAAACAGAAGCAATCTACAAGTATGCCTCATCAGCTGAACGTGTATTCGCCACCTTCAAACACTACCCTTTTCAAAAGAAAAAAGCATTTAACCTTGTCCGTTCACATTTAATCAATTCCGAAATAAGTTAGAGTGGCCCTACATTTAATCTTGTCGCGAGCTTATTTAACAGTTTCTAAAACCTTGTTTTGTAATTTCTAAGAGGGCACTCTCACAATACATCTTTAGAAAAGTTCTGAGAGACCTCGAAGGGAAATAATTAACACGATTGAATGGAACTCCTCAACTAAACCGTTGGGGTACCACAAAGGGTCTAAAATGCCCACGGTGAATCGTTACTGTAATTGAAAAAAAAATCGTTTGATCCGAAAAGTGTGGGGTGGGTCATTGTTCGAGTCGATACCTAACTATAGGCTGTAACTACGTTAGGTGGTTGTATTGAATCTGACAAGGAGTTTGACAAGGCGATACGAAGTTAGTATCGTATTTTTTTCTATCGACGGCGAGTCTATTAAATTCCTGTGAGTTTAAAAGTAATAGGACATTTAATTAACGATCAGCTGTAAACCTACAAGTTTCTAAAAATTAATTAGTACTTCTATTTACCCACAGGTTAATAATTTTTATTGAAACTAGCTGTCCTCTGCGGTTTCATCTACGTTCAGGACCTTCTTTTCCAGTGGGCACTCTGGGCAAGTGCCCAGGGCCCCGTAATCCTAGTCCAATATGGCTCCTGGTGATGTTACATTTTCCCGGTATAAAAATCCTAAGTGTTAATCCAGGTTATAAACTATCTATGTTTCATCCAAATCCGATAAGTAGTTTTTGCGAGAAGGATTAACAAACATCCATACACCCTCACAAACATTCGCATTTATAATATTAGTAGAATAAATTGTTTTCTATTTGCTATTGATCTATTTCATATCCGAATAAGTCGCATTAAACTATGAAATGAAATGAAAAACAAAATATTTTTTTTATTCGAATAGGCATTTTCGAGTACTTATGAATAGTCTGCCTCTAATACCGTTTCGTATAAAGTATATTATACATGTAAACATTATCGTTCAATGGGGTTTTTATAAAAACACTATAAATAATAACTTATTCATTTCGTTGTGGAACCATTTTAAATTGTGCCCTGACCACAACCCATAATGAGCACAGCAGGCTTAAAATGGGGAAACAATGATATTTAATTAAAACCTCTTTAAAATCGATAAATTGAATAACTGAGAGTAAATTATGCCTCACTCATGTTGCCTTTTCATTGTATCAATATTGTCCAGGGCGGCGGCAATGTGCCATGGGGTAATTATTAATATTATATGTCAGTTTATATTTCTGTAATAATATGAGTAATAATAGTAATGTTATTTATTTTCAGTGGGGAAATTAAAATATATTATATTCCTTATGAAATATTACAATAAGTAGGTAGTGATAAAATAAATGAAGTCATATGTCGTGTCAAGTAAACTAATATACTGGCAATGCTTTTGTTATTTTTAGCGTTCTGTACCTTTTAAGGAAAAAAGGAAAAAAAGGATCCCATATGTCTGTTGAAATTAACGTCAAATACTTATGTCTGCGGTCAAGTGCGGTCCCATGGTGCTGTAAAAACTCAATTTCAAAATCAACCCTTTCAGAATATGTTTTAACATTTGGCATGTAAATTAACCCCTATAAGATTCCTGAATCAAGAAACATGGTGTCCCAGCACAAGTAAAACACGTTAAATTGATTTGAATAACATAAATTCAGAAAATTGTTTTTACACACTCTTATATCTTCAAGACTCGATTCTCGAACTGGACGATCTATCTACATACAAGTTTATACGGATCCCTCGGTGCGTACTCAGACTCGCAATTGTCTGCTTTATTATTTAATTATCTACAATGCTCACATCTCACGTGATTAAAATATCAGCTCTTCTGATTTAAGGGGCGTGAAGCTAAGATAAATTAAAAAAAAAACTCGCAAATCGTTACCTAAATTTTTTTTCGAAATATCATTATATTCTAGCTCGTAGAACACAGTACTAGATTATTGCAGGAATAGCAAAAAAGCTAATGATATGGCAAAACCATGCCACGAATAGGCAGTTATCGATTTCTAGTAACTCAGTTAACTCCCTACGTTAAAATTTAATTTTGGAACCAATAGAGTAGTGCAGAGTTTGCCCGGAGATATTACAGGCATATGTGACTCAACAGCTGACTAAATAACTGATACTGCAAATGTCACTACGTAGCTCGAACCATTTACCATCAGGTAGACCGTATGCAGATTTGTATTTAAAAAATCTACGTTTCATAATAGCGTTGAATAGCCATCCCCTGTGGTTTCACCTGCGTTCCCATTTACATTGTACCAGAATAAATTCCGTTTATAAACCATCTACCTATGTGCCAAGTTTAATCCAAATCCGTTCCGTAGTTTTTGCGTAAAAGAGTAACAAACATCGATACACCCGTCCTTACAAACTTTCGCGTTTATAATATTAATAGAATGTAGTTTAAGTTAAAAATAATCTTCATACAAAATCCAATCAAGTTCTAAGACATATTTGTATATTATAACATGTACCAAATAAACGTAATCGTAATATTGACTTGATTTTGGCACAGAGACGATAGCAGTCACAAAGGACTAGGTAGTAACTAACTACCAAATTTTTCCTAATCAACCAAAACCATAGAGCAGAAGTTAGTAATTAATATTTAATTCCTCTTACAGATGGTGACTCCCCAATAGAATAGTTTCTTAATAAATTTGCATAAACACAGCTTTATTAGGTAACTTGTTAAAATTAGAATAAATTTTAGCATTGAAGTTCAAACAATAAAACATAAGGTGCCGGCAAAACTTCGTAATCCCATCTTTGTGAAGTTTATCCCTGTTTATACCTCTCAATAATTCCTTCTCTGGATGAACCTAAAAGAATCATTCATGCATTTTTGAGAAGTCACAACTAACCAATAGCAACAATATTTCAACAAGAAAAACCTTTTATCTGAACTCATCACGAATCTAAGAAAGAACTTGGTGTAGGTATTTGCGAGGAGCTACAACTTGTCCGTTTACTCGATAGTCGAATTTCAATTTCGATTTCGAGTTACAACGGTAATAGAGCTCGGTATATCCCGAATGGCGCTCGCTCCCGTCTCCAGTCTCCCCTGAACCCGAGAAATGTCGTCATCAACATTTACCCCGTCCCTCGCCCCTTCCCGTTGCTAACCTCTGCGTCGGGCATGCGCCCATAACAACATAGGGTAATCAAATCGCTATAATTTACCCCTGCACTCTTAACTTTCATTGAAAAATGAATGTCAATTTATTTTTAAATATTTTTGTTGCATGTTTTTAATTAACAATATTCCATTTCATACTATTTGGGTGTTTTTTTTTTTAATCGTATAAATAATTAAATATTTGTAACCTTTAATAAAATTGTAGACTTTAGGGATCTTGTCATATTTTTTTATGTACTACATATGATCTTCAAATTCACACCTTTACGAACGTGCGACAAATATTTTGCCGCCAGCCGTCATCATCTACATATACACGCACGCATGCGCCATCTCGAAACGGCCCGCAGTAAAACGACTGGTCACGTGACTTGACGCGGCATTCGCTCGTCGAACTTCGGCAGTTGTCGGCGAGTACGCCCAGAGAGCGGGTGTGTCCGTGCGTGTCGAAACAAAATTATCCCATAAATGACAAATGAAATGATTTCGAAAAAAAACAGTGGCATGTGCTTCGCAGTAATCTAATCATGCGCGATAACAAATAGTTTTTTGTGTACGGTAGTGGAATTATACGCATTAGTCGTTATTAACCTCAGATTTAGTGTGTAGCAATAGCAAATACAGTCCCGGTTCCGTTCGTGCTTGTGTTTTCGCTAGCTATTCAAACATTCCTGGTGGCTGGGGACAGCTTCGCTGATGACGATGAATTGTACTAGAAACTATTGTGCTACTTGTTTATTAGAAGAGTTGAATGAGATGCCTGTGTAACTTCACGATGGACCGCGTGAGTGGAGTGTGCAGGTTCGGGGGAGTGGTGTCGGCGGTGAGGACTCGAACAGGTCGCAGCAGGCGGCGAATGACTGGTCAGAGTCAGATGCCAGAAGATATGCCTGAAGCACCACGACGTGGCCTCGGAGCCGTCCTGGTCCTAGCATGTGTTCTCGTCTACCACAACTGCCTGTACTGTGGTTTTGTATTTGACGACATAAGTGCCATAAAAGAAAACAGAGACTTGAGACCACAAACACCCATTTCAAATATCTTCCTCAACGACTTCTGGGGAACTCCGATACATAAGGTAAGGACATCGCTCCAAACAAGAAAATACTGTGTACACAGAATAGACCGTATTTATACTAATTAGGATCGTGTTGATTTAGTAACGTTATGATTTTGTAAATCTTGCAATTTTAAACCTAATAAAAATTGCTTACTTGTAACGTAGTTTACCTAATTATTTAATGCCAAGAGTGACTCAATATTATTAAGATTTCGAAAGTACTGATACATCTTTTTACTCCGTAAAATTAATAAGAAATGCTTATTAAATCTTGATTTTAAGTTACATAGTTTTCTTAAATAGCCTATGTCGTAGACAGACGGATGGATACAAGGGATCTTATCGAGCGTTTTTTATTTCTTTCTCCTAAGATACGATTCCTTAAAAAAAGGAATAATATAAACTGTGTTGCTCTAGAAAATTACTAGAGCAGGTAAATCAACACAGCATAACTCCCAAAAAAAGGCTTCAGAAACACGGTCTGGAAAAGTAGCTGCTTTGCTTTATAAAAACATTTTCGACCTGAAGAAGTAATGTAATAAATCCTCCCCTTCTTCTCTTTTCGAGTCCTTCTTCAAGAGGCCGAATATCGTTTGGTATATACTTACTTAGCGGTTTACTCGTAAGATTGTCGGAAAAGGGATTTGAAGGCTTCAAACTGTAAAGAAATAAATGATGTCTACCTTTAGGTTACATACATAAAATCTCGTCTTACCTAATTTAATATTTATAATATTTTATATTTCATCAATTCATTCATCATTTCATGTGCCAATACATTCTAAGTAAATTTAAAAAACATTCTAGTGAATTCTAAGAATTCAAGATTATAACTAAAGCTACAGATGAAATGTTGTTCAATATCAAACGAACTTCGTCAAAATTATGAATAATGCAATAATAAAAACTTTATGCACATTCTGTATGTATACGGATGCTGTTAACAACAAGCTTTTACAAGCTTTTTTAGAACATTAATAAAAATTTTAGGGGTCACAAAATATTGCGACACAACCTCTGGTACCGGTGTTATAAATCAGACATTTACGCGTAGGTAACTGGAAGATTTATGGGTGTAATCATCATGAATGTTTCAACCGTGTGCATTACACCATTTGACTGCGATTTACTATTTCACGCTGTAACGTTTCAACGGCGAAATATTATAGCATTTATCATGTGATTATCTCATAAGCTTGTTTAATTTGAATCCAATTTAGCGGTTGTGTATTCATTTAAAGATAACCTCTGCTATAAAAATTTGGAAAAACTGTTATTGGTTGTTCTCTTGTCTTTTTACACAGACAAATAAATTCTTATTATGGAGTCTTTGTAAAGATCGAAAGAATAAAAGTTTCTTTTCTGGCAATCTTAATATCTGCTGTCTCAGATGCTTGTTATAATATTAACTGCCAGAAAATTTGAATTTTCGAACGATTGTCAGATGTTCGAGAACACAATGGGAACGTTACTCGGGTATTGTAAGCGGAAAGTATAATCAAAGTAATCGCTCCTTCTTTCATTGGAATATTATTCCGCATGAAACGTTGAATAGAGTGCCGGGATATAGGAGGAGTTCACTAATGACTTTGCAAGCTCCGATATTGCGTGAGTGTTTTGTAAACAACAACAAAACACATTACTTTTAGTTCACCATCTACATAACAAAGCTTTGTAAAATTATTAACATTTTACAAAACGTAAGTACCTATTAATACAATTTTATCTAAACTAATATTATAAAGATTTGATTGTTTTTTTGTTTGTTTGTTTGCACTGAATAGGCTACGAAAATACTGGACCGATTTGAAAAATTCTCACACCGTTCGAAAGCTACACTATTCCCGGGTGACATAAGCTATCAAAAAAAATAGGGATCCTTACTAAAACTCCATTAATCTAACCCAAGATATAAAGAAATTACCTAAAAATTCCTTACGTCGCGTGTGCTGCGAAAATTATTTTGAAATTAAATGAGATAGAAAGAACAAAATAATGTAACATACGTCGGGAACGCGGGTGAAACCGCGGAGGATAGCTATGTTAACTAAATTAAAATGTAATGTTATATTCACAGTACTCACCAACATACTTTTTGCTATGTCTCAATTCTCATAATAATTTTTCATTCCACACAAAATCTACAAATGCAGTTCTTTGAAAGAAAATGCATTTCTACTTCATTCGCTCACGTTGAATGTAAGGTAATAAAGTCCTCGGAATAAGTCGCATTGATTTTTGAATCTATTCATTCTACATCTGAATAGGATTCCTGGATTCATTAGCAAGTGAATGGTCTGGATCGTGATGTCGTTATCGAGGAACAGGATTAAAGGCTGCTGCCACAAAAGCTTGTTATTAATTTAAATATTATTATCATAAATATTAATATATCTGATGGAGAATATATATGAGGTGTATTATCTAATGACAGATTATATCTATAAGACTACTAAGTACTAAGTAATTTGTTATCCAAAATCTTAAAGACCTTTTCGAGGTGGTACGAAAAATGTCCTAGATTTTTTTATGTTTACGATTTGATCAAACTTGTAATTCTGAATAAAAAAAAAAAAGTCACTTCTTCTGTCTTTCTGTTTGTCCGCTGATATCTTTGAAACCTCAATAAATTTTGATGCGGTTTTCATCATCATTTAGAGATATACTAGTATATTCAGAAGGTTTTTAAAATATTCATATCATTCATATACACAAAGGCTCAAAAGCAGGGTGGGCCTTTTAGTTATAAATAAATATTAAATATGGTTTTTTATACCGACAAATAAACTCGTCACAATCATATTCGAATACAAGATGGCGTATTCTTGATTTTCCTAATGATTTGCTGTGCAGAGACACTAGGATCATTATGGCTTTGTAATTGCGGTAAACATAATTGCCTAAAGCATCCCTGAAATTAAGATTGAACTTTTCAAACATCTACTACTTATTGCTATTATATTATATGAAATGAAATATATTTATCTGCATGAAAAACAAGCCTTAATAAATTAAAACAGTGCTGTATTTTGCCATACTATTGGAGTGCCTATTGTTTTCTTATTCAAGATATCAAACAATTACAATGCAATAAAATACGGGAATGATAATCTCAGGTTAATATGTGAATACTTTAATTAAAAAAGACATTGTATTAGAAAATCAATTCAATGAACTATTAGTATTTTACCACTCATTCGACAATTCACCAGTTCAATTAAATGTCTCACATTCGCAGAATCAATACAATCCCGCAAAGCCATTGAAAACTGCTCAGCACGAATCCGTTGCTCGCGAAAACAATTGTCGAAATCGAAACTTTCCACGGCTCTCGTAAACAGACTATTTGGACGTAAACAGTGAGTGGGGGAGCTCACCAATTGTTTTCCTCAAGCCCCCGCTGCCTTGTGATTATTCAGATAACATGCCTGTCAGAACCCAACCCTGTAGATTAAGAGAAGCGAAGAGGGTTGTGATGCAGTTTTATTTGAAATCCGTTTTAAAGGTTATTTTGGAGTGACATCAGCGCAATGATATTATTGTGATATTACTAGCCGTCCCCCGCGGTTTAACTCGGATTCTAGAGGGAAGTGATACAAAGTGTCATGAGTCATGATTTTTACAACTATACAATTTTTTAAAACAAATTCAGAAAAATCAGTATCTTATTCAGAATCAATGAAAATGAAATGAAATTATTTGTTATTAATATTCTGACTATTATACCGGTTCGGAAGTTTATTTTGACTGAGAAGAGCCAGTAATATTGGTACGAATCAATTACTCTTTTTAAATGAAGATAGATTTATTTCAATGTATTTAGTTCCACAGATAGTATTTGCGTCTTATGACGTGGAATAGAATGAACGAAAGAAGTTAATGATTAATTAAAAAAAATATAGACTATAGACTAGATTTACTAAACAAATATGAAATTTCCTAATAAAAGTAAGATGTATAATAAGTACTGATTGATTCTACACATCCCTACTAATATTATTAATGTGAATGTAAGTTTGTTTGTCACGCTTTCACGCGAAAACTACTTAACCGATCATCATAAAACTTTGTACACATATTTTTTGAGTTATTAGAAGTAACATAGGATACTTTTTGTGCCGGAAAAATGTTACATCGCTCGGACACGTAGGTGAAACCGCGGGGGACAGCTAGTTATTCAATAAATCTCTAACCATTCTAAATATTAGTTCCATCTAAATACAGTCGGGATGATTGGAATTAAAATGTCGGGTAAAAAAGAATTCTCTTCATTTACGAAAAGGGCATATATTATTTTAATCCCGCGACAGGCGACCATACACAATGAATGGATGGGGTCGGCCCGATTACTCAGTATTTAAATAAGAGACTAATGTCATTTCATACGTCAGCTTAGCCAAATCCTGGGCGCCTCTATTTTCAGAATACGCAAACTTTTTTGTGAAATTTAGTCAATAGGAAAGATTTGTATGTAAGTATGTTTCTAACTCTTTCACGCAAAAACTATTGAACGAATATGGATCAAACTTGGCACATAGATAGAGCATATCCTGGAATAACATATAGGCTACTTTTTGTCCCGGGAAAATGTGATATCCCTCGGGAACGCGGGTAAAACTGCTGGTGACAGCTATCTTACTAATATTATAAATGTGAGTGTAAGTTTGTTACGCTTTCACGCAAAAAATACTTAACCGATCATCATGAAACTTTATACACATATTTTTGGAAGCATTAGAAGTAACATAGAATACTTTTTGTCCCAGAAAATATTAACATCCCTAGGGAACGCGGGTGAAACCGAGGGGGACAGCTAGTATGTTTATAAAGTTTTAAAGATACAGATTTACACATTTTAAAGACTAAGATTACATATTTTACTCTCAAACAAAGGCTGCCGGACGGATTTGGATGAAAGTTGGCACATAGATAGAGAATGTCCTGAAATACGACATGAGCTACTTTTTATCGTGGGGGACAGCTACTAATATCTTAAAGCCGAATGTTTGTGATTTCGATGGATCGTAGCACAAAGATAGTTTATAACATGGATTAACACATATGTTACTTTTTATCCCGAGAAAATGTAACTCCCCTCGGGAATGCGGGTGAAACCGTGGGGGAAAGTTAGTTATAATAAGAATGCTTACACAAAAAGAAGTAAAATGGGCGAATTAGAATAAAATATAGGGTTGAATGCCAAAACTCACTTACCCGCAGTTGCTATAATCAGTTATGCCTATAAAAATCTACAGCTACTGGATAGGCCTTCGTGTATATTATCCGTCCGTGATACACTCGGTGTTCATGGAATCCATGTCTTTTATTCGCTTTAATCCTTGATTTTATGATCTATACACTGTTAAATGGTAGTATTTATTCAATAAGTTTAAGTATGCATTCAAAAAATTCAAAATTTAAAATTCAAAACCATTTATTCAGTTTAGGCCCTCAGAAGGCACTTATGAAGGTCAAATTTAAAGTTACTGAAGCTACTACCGGTTCGGAAGTCAGCCTTCAACTGAGAAGAACTGGCAAGAAACTCAGCAAGGTTAGATTCTTTTTTATTTTATTAAATTCTTTTTTATCTATTCTGACTTTTTGGCTATTCTATAATATCAATTTTACATATTTTTATATTTAACAATTACAAAATACTTAATAAAGCTAACATTCAAAAACAAAAAAACAAAAAAGAAATAGTAAGACTACAAAATAGAAAATGACAATAATTACTTACAACTTAAACAAGAAAATTAGAGGTGCACTGTGCAGAGAGCAGCTATTTCCATACATTTTTATCTTCAATATAATGAAATTCAGTATTTATTAAACAATATATTAAAGAAAAATACTGATTTTTGTGTTAAAACGACCATAATAAAGAGGACTATATTTATTGTTGAAACTAATTAGAATCTTAGTCGAATATAATATATAAAAAACTGAATTAAATATTTAAGGGTCCCCATACAATAAACGATTTTTGTTTTAATTTTGCCTAAAACCCCTATTACTTAGAAGGCTATAATTTGTGGCGAATCCTAATAATATTATAAATGCGAAAATTTCTGTTTCTCCTCCACGAAAAAACAAACAACATAGATAGTTTAAAACTTGGATTAACATAAATGATACTTTTAAACCCGGGAAAATGTACCATCCTTCGCGAACGCGAGTGAAACCGCGGGGAACAGCTAGTCTAATTAGTAATATAACCTGAAATAACAAGAAATACCAATAAAAGTTTAATACAATCATTGCAAAATGCAAAAATAAACTAAAAGGCACACGAATATTATAAAATTACGATACACAGTAAAGTAAAATTAAAATTGCATTACAGTAGAAATACCTACATTATATTATTATTGTACCTACAGAACCCTCCGAGCGCGAGTTCAACTCGCAAATGGCAGGTTTTTCATTGCTTCTAGACCAATAGTAGTTGGTGTCGGAGCTCTCTTCCTTTTAGCATTCTCGCCAACTTCACCTCGTTAAAAGGCTTAAAAAGTGTTACCAATGGAATTTTAACCATCCCACCGATTTAACCCGACACCTGATAAATTCTTTACCCACCTCATATTTGGTTTAATATAAATATTGCACACTAGCTACGGTCCTGCGGTTTCAATCGAGTTCCCGGAGAATCTTTTGTATTCTGGGATTATAACACAGCCTTTGTCACTCGGGAATATTGTAGCTATCTACCAGTGAAAGAAATATTGAAATCGGTTGAATAGTTTTGCCGATAACCTCCGACATTCGAACAAACAAATTTTACCCCTATGTCATATTAGTATTAATATTATTTGAATGAGTATCGTACAGTTCAATAAAATTACATTTATTTCCAAGAAAGCCACAGTTATGATACGACTATACATGTATAAGAAACAATCGTGCCTTCATTTTGAATTCGTAACAGATAAAACTGTAGATATAGGTATGTACAGTTTACCTTTAGCGAAATGACCGTGGACGTCAGCGCGTTTGCCGGTAGCATCCATCAATGTCAGTCGAACAAGTTTTTCTTCGGGTTCCGTCGAAGCGAGCGCTCCCTGTTTTTGTTTACAAACTTTCAGCCAGTGTCACTTTAAATATTAGCTTTCTTAAGCTTTGATTAATACCACCAGCTACAAAGAACTACCGACTAACGTTTGAAACAAAAGGAATGCCAAGTTTTGAGTTTAATTACACTTTCGACATTGAAAACCAGTCAAGTAAGGTTTGTGAGTTTGTGCGCAAATTGTTTTTAATATAATACTAAAGTAATTTAGATCGTTTGGTATTTCGGCTTGAATGACCCAAAAAAATATTCAAGAAGAATTTATTGGCTGTGTGAAACCAAATCAAAAGTATAACAAAAATAATGCTATGAGACCTTAATTGATTTTACGGAATTCTAGTATAAATTCGTGAAATCAATCGAATTTTCTAGCAGCTGAAAACGGACTGGTGAAAAATGTTCCTTTACTTTTCGTGGAACTGAACATTCGTGTGCTACCTTTTTCTTTTTCACAATTCCTTGAATTCCGCCGCGAATAGCTTACACCGAGTCTATATCGAGCGAGAATCGAGTTCATTAAATGTAATAGTTCTTGCTCACTTCTGTATAAAAAGGTCGTGAATACGTAATAAGTTCACCTGAACATTGAAGCCAATCAGAATCGTAACGTGTAATTGTTTGATGGAACACCTGGTGAACAAACTTCGGATACGTTTTCGACGAGGGTGACAATCGAGAATAAATTATTCACCGGAGCAGAATACATTTTATATTGCTTATGCATTGAATATCAGGGATCGGAACGAATCGAGTACTTTGTCACTCGATTATTTTATTCCACAGCCGATACCATGTCGATTTATGGAAGGTCCACGACCGGTGATCCCCCAAGTTTTTTTGTCATTTTGACACGCTCGATTTTCATGTACGTGTCGCTTGTTTGTTAATTACCACTACACGGCTGGCATGTCCACGTGTTACATTTTGCGTGATCGATTATCATAGATCGATTATCACTTTTAAAATGTGAGTGGAAGGGCTTTTGATACTTTCCTTTAGCTATTGCGGTTATTGTCCAGGTTTCAAGGCGATGAGCTCAGTGATACTCGTATAGTTGGAATATCGTGACGAAGGAAACTAAATGCAAGGTGCAGGGCTATTTGCACCTTTATGTGGAACATCTACCTTCAGTCACCTCTTGGTGTATTCTGGCAGCTTCACTTGAGAGCCTCTTATCTTATAAGACATGTGTACTTACTACGGCTACCTTACCACGGCTACCGTACCTCCGGCTACATCATCATTGATGTATATCATGCTTTATTCTGTTATAAGTTAACATGTTTATTTCCTTGGCATAGAATAATAAGACAAGGTAATTATAGTTGATGGTAATAATGTAAGATGCCGTTGTAAAAACTGTGAGTTTCAATTTTTTACAGTTAGAACGAGCTTTGCCTTTTGGTGCGAAAATAAAGTGAGTAATACCAGCCAGATGATTATGGTCTAGCTGTGAATTATTCACACCTCATTCATTCACCTTACCACGTAAAAAGAAGACGATGAAATACAGTATCCGTGATTTAACAGTAAAAGATAACAAAAAAATCATCTCATCATAGTCTGACGGACTGAATGTTCCCAAATATGTGGGCGGTTATAACCAGTTAAAGAGCATTGTTAAGGTACGTCATTGTAACCTAAACAGGTAAAATAATACACCAGTTAAATATATATTAAAGAGTTTGGGGCTTTGCGTGACCGGACACTCACGTGAACTTCTAATTTCTACGACCTTTTCAAGAAATTCATTTGTACACGGGTTATTTATGAGATCGCGTGGCCTTACCCGGCGCGATAAAGCGGTTAAAATTGTTTATTCAAGTATTGAAGTAATACCCTTTCCTTACCCCAGTATGTTTAGAAATGGAGGTAAGCTATTGTTTACTGAATCGGTTCGTAATGAATATGTAAAATAATATGTTATTACTTTAATATATTATAGCGAATTATATTTTGGCGAAATTTATATATAGAAAGGTAACCTATTGTGTATGCAAAGAATAAATATTTAATTTAGTTTTTAATACATTTAAGAATCGAACAAAAATTTTACTTTTTATAATCCCGCCAGTATTGAACAAAACAGAAAATTTAAAACACAGCATTTAAATTATTCCACATGTGTTGTTGAATAACATTACCAAAAACGAGTTATTGAAATATTGTCAATAGTGTATTGCCAGCGCGCAACATGGCTGCAATTTAAACACTGTCAATATTTGTTGGAAACATTTTAAAATAGCTTGCAGCGTGTAACACGGACCCTCAATGTCACCACAAATTTATGTAGCATAACGAGACTGTCCAACGTTGACATGAGCTTTGTTTCAGTCGAATTTATTTGTTACAGGCATCAGTTTGTGGACAATTGTGATTGATGATCGTCCATCGCATTGTCCCAACCAGTTAATGGTACATTTTTAAGGGTTTCTTTAACACAATAAACATTAGATGCCGTATGTTTTCACCGATTTATATGAGATTCGCAGTTATCCGCATCGATTGTATGTACAAAGAGAGATATGTACTGATATGTCAAATCAGCAACTTTAATTAAATGTCAGAACGAGAAATTTTATGGATCAGTGGCGTCCTTAAAAATCATTTAAAATATTCTTTTTTTATGGTATTTGATATATCCATAGTTTTTTGATGCTCAATACACTGGTGAGAGTTTAATCATTTATTTTGAATGCTGGAAAGTTCCTTAATATTACTGTTGTTCAAATTAATATAAACAAAAACTCCATTCATAAATCAAATGATATTTACACTTAATTTTTTTGTCTTGTTAAGCTGCTTCCATGAACACTGTTAATTTAATCTAAGCTCTCCGATATTCATATAAAAATAGATCATAAATTATTTAACTATGCGTGTGTTTTAGGGAATCCCAAATTTATAGAGTTCGAGGAACTGTGTTTTCAATTTCACGCCCCAATCTTACAAGCCATAAATTCATTTACTATGCTTACTGTAAATAAAAACGTACTAATACTTTTATGGGTGGAATTGTGGTAAGGACCTGTCTGTTACCACTGCAATGAGTGATTGACGTGGCGTGCGGTACTTAACAATTTATAGAGTTCATGTCAGCAATATGTACTTACATACACACGCAATAAGTTACCGGGAACACGCCACTGTAAGTGTCATAAGTCTTATGTCATTGTTGTTACAACAATTAAATTAATGAAATACATTTTCATATCAACTGAGTTATGGACGATTATGTGCTATATACACGCAAATCCTTTGAAAGTAAACAAATCTGTTATTAATAAATAATAAAGCAGGCTTTTTAGACCGTCAAATAATATAAATAAGGAAAGTAGCATAATATTGACTCATATACAATAAAAGTCAATATATCCGATTTTTTTAATAATATTTTTTTAGACCAAACAATATAAAAAAAAAAACAAAAGTAGCTTAATATATACCTGATCCAATAAAATCAACAAATCTGTATTTTTTAATAATTATAATAATAATCAATTGATCAATCAGGCTTTTTAGACCGTCAAACTATATAAAAAAACAAAAGTACCTATATGAAATGAAATATTTTATTCAAATAGGCCTTCACAGGCACTTATGAATGGTCAGACTCTACCACCGGTTCGGAAGGTTGCTTTTACTGAGAAGAGCCGGCAATAAACTCAGCAATTACTCTTTTCAAAATAAGATTTTGTACATAAAGATGTGTCTTGCTGGAGCGAGCGCTACACCCAAGCATTGTCGTCATTAAAATAATCATTTGTGTTGTAGAAAGCCTTTTGTACTAAAACAGTCTTAATTCTTTCCTTAATTTTTTATAAAGGCAAATTTAAAATTTCAGTAGGGATTTTATTATAGATGCGTGCACTAAGTCCTAAAAATGAGCCTTGCACTTTTTGCAGTCTATATGCAGAAGTGACAAGTTTATCCTTATTTCTAGTATTGGTGGAGTGTATATCACTCTTTTTGACATAAAGACTAATATTTTGATGTACAAATATTATGTTTGCATAAGTATACTGCGATGCAACTGTGAGGATATCAATTTGTTTAAACTTTTCTCTGAGGGAAGCTCGAGAACTCAAATTATAAATTGCTCGAACAGCTCTTTTTTGCTCGATAAAATCGACAAATCCGAATTTGTTGATAATTAATAATTAAAACTACAATGAATTGATCAAGCAGCTTTTTTAAACCATTAAATAAATATAAAAATAAAACAAAACTAGCACGTATTATCAATCAAAACCCTAGAGACAAAAAGGGTCTGGAAAATTGTTTCGTAAACAAACTAAAATTTAGCATTCATTAATTTTGATTGGAATAAACTTCCAGCTTTAGTAACTATTATTATTCTGTGTTAGTCTGCTTTATCCTACATGCAAAGGTGTGTCCCTAGATAATTTCCGTACATCCCCACCCTGTGTATGCGTAAACAGCAATTTGGTCCAGTAATTTGTAGTATGCATTAGAGACGCCTTATCTTAACCGGTATTCCGGGATGAACCGGGACTCGGGAGCCGGCTGTCTCCGGGACAAACAAACGGAGACATAAATCAACGTCAGCACACCAAGTTTATCGCGCCTTCGAGCTTCGCCCCCGGACATAGACGCGAGATCCTTTAATGTGTTTGTTCTTCGTTGGAAAAAGTTTCCAACTTCTATGCAGATAACGTTAGCTTAAACTTCATTCATTATTCAAACGATAATACCGGTGGAAATAGCCTGTACTCAACTAAGTTCTCTGTAAACTGAGTGTTTCTTCAATAATCTACGTAGGAGTCGAAGAATTCTTTACCTATTCTAATAACTTGAGGTGTAAATTATTTCTTTTGTGTTTTTCATATTTAGATAACGGTTGGGAAATAAGACTTTTAAAATGAAGGCTGTTATGTAACTTTTTGAGTTTATCTCACTATATACATGTATATATAGTAGATATCTACGTACACACAGTAAAAATAATTTGAGTTCACTTGGAAAACCTGTTTTTTTTTTATTTCAAAATACAAAAGTAATATTTATTTATTCTATGGTACCTATTTAAAATTTATAGCATTAGATTTTTATATATTTAAACCATAGAATATCTTAAGTCTTCCAAATGAACGAAAACTTTTTTTTGTTTTGTAGATTAAGTATAACATATAAGATAATATAAATTTATCTACGCTGAAATACCGACATAAAATCCAAAACAGAATCCACCTTAAACAAGAAAGCCAACCTGAGCAATGAATTTAATGTCTGTGTATTAACTCGAGCGAATATTAAAACAGAAAAATAGAAACATTGCATGAGGATCAAAGAAAAGTAAGTGAGCATGAATATAATTAAATTCGATGCTTCATTTAATAAAATTTCGTAGGAAACTCTAGGCGTAAACAAATTATGATTGCTAATTACTTTTACGTAATTAGAGCCCGTCCATAACAATTTGAACGTAAAGTACGTGATAAATATTCATTTTAATGTCGAAGCAACAAGAACATCGAAATAACTCAATTGAAAGAAACAGAAACATTTTGAATGCATTTATGCAGATTGAGAACAACAGAGACAGGTAAGTGCGAGCTGGATTCGGACACAGAAGGTTCCGTTCAAGAGTAATAAAACTAGACTACTTTTTTATTTCTGTAAACTACACATCATCACTAACAGTCTAAATTGACGGGCCAGTTGGCTTGGTGGTTAGTGACTCTGACTGCCGTCGTCCACGAGTCAGGAGTGTTCAATTCCCACGTAGGACAAACATTTGTGTGCATGAACTTATCTGTTTATTCTGTATCAGGGTGACGTATATATATTATATGTTGGAAGTATTATAGAGCCTAGAAGGACATTTAAGACTATATGTATCTCAAATCACGGGTGAAATCGGGGAGCAGAATCTAGAACATAATATCGACGTCAGAAGCGAACCATGCAAAAGTATACCTTAGCTATCATAACATTATAGTCCAAATTGCTTTCAATACACATTTACAAGTTCCTATCTCTTTTTACCAAGCAGTTTTATCGACAAATTAGGTAATATTATACCTACTTCAAGCTCAGAAGAGTTTGTTTTCCTACATGCTAAGTAAGAAATAATTGGCTTAGAAGCTTTTGATACAACTGTTGTTATGCTCTTGTTTTTAAATAGATATTTGAACCTACTTATATTTCTGTTGAGTTTTAAAATAAGAAGCATTGCGTTTGTTGTTACATACATTATAGTTGTCGCCCGCGGTTTTACCCGCGTTCCCGTGGGATGTCACATGTATTATACACAAAAACCTTCCTCAATCACTCTATCTATTAAAAAAACCGCATCAAAATCCGTTGCGTAGTTATAAAGATTTAAGCATACACAGGGTTATAGGGACAGGGAAAGCGACTTTGTTTTATACTATGTAGTGAAGCCACATAAGTAGGAAAAAGGTACAAATTTATGAAACACTTGCTGACTCCCCGGGGGTCACCCATGTTCCTAAAGGCCCCTAAAAATGAAATAAATATCCTGGGACATCATTTACATACGGCCATCTGATCCCAAACTAAGCAGAGCTTGTACTATGGAAACCAAATAACTACTTTTAAATATACTACTTTTTTGGTAAATACCTACTTATCCTTACCTATATTTACACCCAGACACAACAAACAGACATTTTCATGCACACAAATGTTTGTCCGGGTGGGAATCGAACCCGCGACCTGCGACTTAGCATTCAGGTCACTAACCACCAAGCCAACTGGCCCGTCAAATTGTTCCCTTTTGGTAAAACTGTCTTATTGACAAATCTGAAAGGATATTGATGAAATTTAACAGACGGAAAGAAGCAGGAAAGAAAACAGTACTTATAGTTATTATAATTAAGATTTAAAAGACGAATAATAGACATAATAGAGACTATTTGCTTAATTATTTACAGATATATATTACCTATTATCGGAGAATCGGCAATGAGACAACTATTGATCACGTAACTCCACTATTTTATAACGTGACTTGACTCCTAGAGATATTTATTTATTTATTAACTGTGGCACATCAACAGTGAACATATTAAGCACTTTAAATTAGATTAATGTAATATGTACACCAATTATAGATGTGTACAGCATTTACCACATTTGGAACGAATATAAAATTATAAAAGATCAGAAAAAGAAATTAGGAAAAAAATTTAAAACCAAAAGCATGTATTAGAATCTACTATTTATACTTGTACCATCATAAATACCAATGGAAACCAAAAACACGTAAAGCCCATATCATATTCTGTGTTATACATAAAATAAATTCAAAACTCGAGAAGCTGACGTTTTATATCCACTAAGAACATGTAAACCGCCTTTACCTAACTGTGGTGCTGATATAATCATTCACCTACGGCCGCTCTGTCCCTAAGGGCCACACTATATCAAAGTTCCACTTTCGACCTACAATCCCGGCACGCGTCTCGCTTCCTCCGAGCTCATAAATCGCCTCATAAAATAATCGGAGCAGTATCTACCTACTGTGAATTTACAATTGATGTACCAAACCCACGTACACGTGAGTTCCTATCTCCAATACAAATAATTAACATATTTCGGCAAAACGCTCCTATTGTTATTTACGAATACTTCAGCGAGATAGCAATACCGTTGCACTTCGCTTATAAACATTCCTACATTTAGTGGCTACTGTGTGTTAGCGAATTGACGTACCAAAAGCTAAAAGCGATATTAATTTAACATAATTCTCTGTAGTCGATCGTATAAAGTTCGACTTTAAGCTCGGCGGTTCAGCATTCGATTCCCAGGACAAGTAACAGTTGATATTCCTGTTTTAGGAATGATTGCTTTTAGCCCTGTATAGCTAATGTGTCTGTTATGTTACGTCAGAATGTGGGTATCATCAATGAGGTATCTACCTTCAAGGATAATGTGCATGAATATATGGAATAATCAAAAATAAACTGATAAGTAAAAGTTAAGTTACTTTGAAGTAAAATAATTTTGTTTTAACTATACGTACACATTACAGAAATAAAGTGGCTCAAAGTTGTTCAATACTATGATGTGATTCCATAAAGACAAGTTTTCGGGTCTGTTCAAAATGATTCCAAATTTATCAGAATCATGATTCGCCCATTAAACACTGAAAACATTACCCGACCACAACATTCGTAGCTATTAATAAACGAGCTGCGCCATTACAGATGGGGTAAATCTCCCGGTTGTTGGCGCCAACTCACAATAAAATAGGCAACAGTGCCAAGGCGCCATGCCAAGCAAGTTTAGAAGGTACCTCCCCCTTACCCCCTGAAACATTCGTGACAATATTCACTACTTTTCCTCCCTTTCGAATTCTAAGCGTTAGATAAGGAGCTACATTTTATGGCACGAGGCCCAGTTACAGGCAACTTGTACCTTTTAAATATTTCTCGAATACCGCTTACGGTTTACGTAACCAGTAATTACGCTTAATTGCACAACTGGAAGTTTCAAATGGCAAGTTAGTCCGTCAAAATGTTTACGATTCCTGCCGTAAGTTGCTGAAGCCGCGTAATGAGCCCGACTTTGCTCTAATGTGTAAACTACTGGCATTAAATTTTAGTTTAAGATTTCAGCCCTTTCAGGAGATGGGAGTTACCGACAGTTGCCACTTAGCAACTATGTTTAGATGTGCTTTGCGTGACCAAATGCTGTACTGTATATTTTTAACAAGATATGTCGGATAAGCGTAACTAATCAGTCGTTCTTTGTTTCAGGTAAACACATTCAAAATCAAATATTAGTGATATTCGTGATAGCGTTGTGGATTAGTCAATAGCACGTAAGTAACATTTGAAAATCGATATAAGAATCGTTGTTCGGAACACGAGCGCAAAATAACCCTTAAGCACGTAATTTCAATTTTGGTTAGATTCGTCACACTTAGCACACAACTGGTGTTCAGGTACCAGTGCTAATTAGGGGTGTCCCCGATGATACAAAATTTAAGTTAATACTTAATTCATTATATAAATAAAAGAACTAGTTCCATTAAAAATCTGTAAAAGAAACTATTCAAATGTACAACTTTGCCAATAATAATTTACAACGAAGTATCCAAACGCTAACTTCACATCAAAATATATCTTTTTATCGCGAAGTTGAAGTGGGTCGCCCGCCGCATTGTGTCACTGTCTCAAAATTGAGTTACAATACTGAGAAAAGGGGAAACTTTATCCTTTTCAGTGGCACGTTCGAAAATTGCACATTTGGCTCTGACGGACCGGCCAGGGCCGGATCGGGCACTCGCGGCATCAGTCATTGTCAACAAAGTTTATCGCCTTTCCTCGACTCGCCTCTGAGCTGAACGGATCTACCCAAATGTGTTTGTTGTGGTCTCAGAGAACTCGCAGCGTCGTGGCGTCGCATCGCCTTACAGTTCACAAATATAAATCGCATTTGCGACTTCTATTTGTGCGCTACTTGTTAACTGTCATTTGTATATGCATATCCAGACTATTCTCTGGGGGTTAGAATAGAAGTTGCTCGGTTTCAAAGTATTTTGTTGACTTGACGTTTTGAGAGTTGTGATAGCAGACAAAGCCAACTTGAATTTCGTAAATTAAATGTGTACTTAGCACTCTCTAAAGAGAAGTTTCATTTATTTACTTTGGGTGGAGCGTTTGAAATCCTTTTAGATGGAGTTACTGGCGTTTATATTTAGTATCTAATGTTGGGTAGTATTTTATTCTCTTTTTGTTTTAATTGCAAGCTATCAACCGAGGTCGCCCTTAACGAAACCATACAGGAAGCCCGATTATGGCTCATCATATGGTATTACGTTGACAAACTGAAGCCATTAAATACGGTTATATTTTCACGATAAATAAAGAGATGTTTGGATTTATTTTCGTCAAAATGTATCATTACAGTCACATTTATAGGATAGACTGAAATGATATCTAATAAGCAGGCAGACGGTCTACCTAAGTAGTTAATTGACAGTGATTATAGATATTAGTAAGTCAGAGGGATTGCCAATATGTTGCCAAGCAATACAAAGCTTAGAAGGTAATGACGGCTCAAATGCAACTACCAGATTACACACATAGGTGTTTAGTTACAGATCTATAATAGACATATCAGACCGACTATCCGTCTGGAAGGACTATAATACCCTACCACCGAGTTAGAGCCTATGTGCGATGTTTACTTGGACCGAAAACTCCAAGTGATTTTAGGATTGGGACCCACAATCATTGTCATACTCGACGTTGCTACCACTGACAACATCGCCGAAATATATTCACATATCAAATCAAATTGTTACATAAAATATATTTAAGATCTCATTTTTCGGTTCACATTTACCCATGTCATTACCCTGTCCCATGATAACCTCACCTTTTGCTAACGCTTTTGCATTAAACCTAATAGAATATTAATCTTAACATACTCATTCTTAAATATCTCAATTTGAATTACCATTATTGAAATTATACTGAACAAAGAAACAACCGACCAGTTTAAATATCTGCATAGCATTAACTTCCGCAACAACGTAAGGGGTACAACCTCATTTAGTTGGGTTGATCCTGACGCAGGATCAGGGACGGCTTATTGATTGCGACAGCCATTGCTGCCATACACCCGGTGACCACTTAATCCTAGAATTAAGAAGGGGCACACTGCAAAATGTCAGCTTGTGGAATGAAAAAGTTTACCCTGCTAATAAGGAAGTTCCTGCTTTCTAAATTAATGGATTGTGTGATGGGAGATAGGGGAATTGGGGAATTGGATGGGGACGATAGGGTAGTTTATGTGATTACCATCCACGGTATGGTTGTTTGCTGTGTATAACAGTGCATAATAGAATTCTGTTTAGTTCATGCTTTGAATACATCCTACTTCCTACGTTTGTATGTTTTTTTTTTTTTTTATATAAAAACTTGAGCGCATTTGACTAGATCTCACCTGATGGAAAGTGACGATGCAGTATGGATGTTTGTTACTCTTACGCAAAAACTACCTGACAGACTTTGATGAAACTTGGCACATAGATAGAACATATACTGGAATAGTATATAGGCTACTTTAATTACCGGGAAAATGTGACATTCCTTGGAAACGCGGGTAAAATCGCAGGGGACAGCTAGTTATTTATAAAATTGTAGCTAGTTTATATTCTTATAGTATTTTATTGTGCAGCGCGATTCGTTTGAATCATACAAGAACAAACGTTGTCAGATCTAAAAGGGACGTTTTGTTTGCTAAGATTGTCATTCAAAAATCATCTTTAGCTCTTTAGCGATAAGGTTACTATTGGATGATGATGTTGTTGAACCTTATTAAAACGATATAGAGTTGATTTTTCAATAACACGCTTAGCTATTAAAAGGGGATTAAGATCTCGACAACTAATTCTAATACGGAGTATTACAAAAGGAATATCAATTGTACTTTTTCTTACCCGGAAACTGATCCGGCAGGCCGATTGTGTAATGCTCTCGTAATCGAAATAGAAGATTTGCCGATACATTGACGGCCCTACTATTGTCATCTCTCTCTACGCGTAAGTGTATAAATGAGATAGCAATCACCCAATGGTCAATGTAGTACAATACGCCTTAACATCCTTTCCGAGAGCAGTACACTATCGCCTAGCAGGTCCTCCGGTTTCAAGCCGAACTTTACACCACTCCATCTCCAAGATAATAATAATAATATTTTGTGATGTCTTTGAAAGTTTGTCATATCCATGTCACATGCTATCATGCCTTACCCTAATTATTTAGATACTCCTATAAATTTGAGATGGGGTAATATCAGGGGCTCGATTCTGTAAGGAAAATGACACTAACTCGAGATTGTTTCGTCGCGGCCTCTATGCTCGCTCTCTGTCGCTTTCTACGCTAATACTAATCACGTGAGAGGTAAGCTCTCCGAGGGCTCCGTGAAGCGGCTCGCCGACAAAGTTTTATTAGCTGAATAAGGGGGCTGATAAGGGTAGAGACAAATACAATCACTTGTGCGTATTACCCTGTCAAATAACGAAGCATACTGAAGCTATGACATAATGATAATATTATGGCTGTTTTAAATACCCGGGTATTGAGTGTCATCATCACGGTTAGAGGTTCGATCGAAGCTGAGTGGCCGCATCGATCTCAACATGCTTAGAGTTAGGTAATTGGGCCGTTTACTTTCTAAACTTTAAAAGTAGAGCTCTTAGTGCCGAGTTCGTTTAGGGAAGTACTACCTCCATGGCCATTTCTGCCGCGAAGCAGTAGTGCACTTTTATTACTATGTTTCGCTTAGAAAAAGCGGACTCTGGTTTATATTTTACGTAAAATTATAGGTAAGTAATCTATTTATATAAAAATGAATTTGTCTGTGTTGGATTTTAATGCAGCTTTCAGCAATAGATAGATTAATTCAAGAGGAAGGTTTATAACCAGGATTGAAAGTGGGCAAAGCCGTAGGGCGCAGCTAGTGTAATATAAAACTAAAACAAAGTTGTAACAGATATAGGCTAATTTATTTATTATTAAAGAGAGTGCACTATATTCGCCAACAATCTGTTATGCAGTTTGGCGAATCATAGCTTAAGTATACTGTTTATTCTTTCCTTTTATTCTTTGTTTATTATATATGTATATATATATATATATTATATTATATATATTATTTATAAATTTTATTTTGGGTATTTGTAAATATTTTTCAACTTAAACCAATTTTTTTTTAATACAATTCTACATCATGGATAAGTTTTAGTGTACAAGTACAGTGATGATGAAAAAATAAATAAAGTAATTTTATAATACCAACCGTCAATAGGATTTACATATCATATAGATGAAAAGTTTTAATGTAGGCGGTAATTTCCAGAAGTCAACGAAATACACAAATCAATTCACTGAAAGAAAACTATAAAATTCCCGGTATCCACGGTAGCTGGTTATAAGAATATTCTAACAACAATACATTTTATCTAAAAAATCTGCAAATTACCTAAACACTATCTCTAAAAGCAGCCTAGGTATGCGTACATGTACCTATTCCGCCCCACATTAGTAACTCCCCTATCTTCGGGATTAAATCGTCTACAAAGCAGTGGTTGCGCTAAAGATCGGAATCTAAATTTAAACGCCACAAGAATCTGTGTCGCGCACTAATCCTTGAGATGGAGTGTTTGGCGGGGAACTTGGTTGTACAGCAGCCAGTGAAGGCTTTATTGATAGCACCAGAGCCTGTCTGATGCAGGAATCCCGGGGCTAGACAGGAATGATAATTACTCATGTCTCCCCGGACTAAGTTACATCTTACTCCAGTAATAAAATGTTTCCACTTCCTACACATTATTCTATTTTCCATTTTCGCATTTTTCGAGTTCCTTACTCGGAGTAATGACGTCATTGGGTACAGTTTAGTGAGCAGCGGTTTCATTTAAAAGGATTTTTGTTGTTACTTTACGGGAAATATAATATTCGACAGAAGTTTATTACGGCAGCAGTGGTGCCATTTTGAAACAAAATGAACCCTATTGTATGTAACACAAAGATATACTTTACTGTACCTGCTTTTATAATAGATGGTACCCATTGGGGCTTATTTTCAGTGGTTATATTAAATAACTCAACATTATCATAAAATGTATTAAATTTAAGTACAAAAACGTGTAATGTTATGTTGAAGAGATATAAAGGATTTTTTTGTATAATAACATAAACCCATAACAATAATGTTATTATTGAAGTCTTGCAAATATTTGCACTTGTATAGAGTCCTCTACATAGGCTTTGCCTTTACAATGTGCAGTCTACAATAGCGAATAATTGTATGACCTCCAACTGTTGCCGGCTAAACAGAAAATAAGGTTTAATGTAAAAAGAAACATAAACGCACCAATCAAGTAAATAAATAATGAAAAACATTTTCTCAATTAGGTAGGGTACGGAAGCGGGACAGTTGGCTTGGTGGTTAGAGACGCTGACTCACACGCCATAGGTCTTGAGTTCAATTTCCACCTAGGAAAAACATAAATAAATAAGTAAATAAAAATGCGTTTATTTCATCTCCACAAATTACAATATTAGGGATACAAAAATTGAGAAAAGTTTTTTTATTTTTAACATTTAGGAAAACATGACAGATTTGATTAGTAATCTGTGGGAGATCTGGAGTCTAAACTAAGCCTAGGCCCGTATTTTAGCACTCCAGGCCCCCCAAAACTCTAATATTTGCCTGTCTTTTAAATATGTTTGTTGGTTCTTTGTCCGTATGTAAATATGTTTGTTGGTTCTTTGTCCGTATGTAAATATGTTTGTTGGTTCTTTGTCCGTATGTAAATATGTTTGTTGGTTCTTTGTCCGTATGTAAATATGTTTGTTGGTTCTTTGTCCGTATGTAAATATGTTTGTTGGTTCTTTGTCCGTATGTAAATATGTTTGTTGGTTCTTTGTCCGTATGTAAATATGTTTGTTGGTTCTTTGTCCGTATGTAAATATGTTTGTTGGTTCTTTGTCCGTATGTAAATATGTTTGTTGGTTCTTTGTCCGTATGTAAATATGTTTGTTGGTTCTTTGTCCGTATGTAAATATCAATATAATCATGTATTTGTAAAGTAGTATAAGTTATCTAGTTGCCATATTAAAAGTAGTACAATCTGCTTAATTTGGGATCAATTAAGCATATGTTAAGAATGTCACAGGATATTTATATACTTATTGGAAGTACTGTCAAGCTACCTAGCTAGTATACTAAAGTATTTAATGCAGTATGTACAGATTTAGTTACAGTTTAAATACTCCAGACCTCTGTTTTATTTACAGAGGATCAGGAGAGCCAGAACAATGAATAAGCAACAAAAACCGGTTAAAATTTATGGGTTTGTAATAAATTATCCGATACTTGCGTTTCTTTTTGCTGTCGGGCGACCAGGAGCTAGGACCGCGAAGTTTTCCAGCGTATACTATTGGTGCGATTGTCTTTTTGACTATACATTTTATTTAACAATAACTAATGTATGTTCCACACCACGAAGTAACTTAAAATGTAAATAATAACATATATTTATTAAGGTAAAACAAAAACCCAATGGTGCTAGTAAGATCTTAAACTAAGTTAGTTTGGTGGAACATAAAACTAAAACTTAAAAGAAATATTTGTTGTCGTCCTCTGTGTGAGTTTGTTCATCACTCTATGTCCCTCTCCAAACCATAAGGCTATGTGTATGTCAAATTTCAGCAAGATCGGTTCATTCGTTTAGCTGTGAGCGTAACAAACAAACAAATTTACTTTCGGATTTATAAATAAGTAAGGGTGAAAAATGGAAACGTTATGTGTTTAAAATGATAAACGTTAATTTCTTTTTTAGGAAACAAAATTTGATATTCAAACTCCTTTTCGATTATATGTAACTTTAACAAAACAAAATTCTCCACATAAGTTGTTTTTAAAACGAAATCTTGTCCAACATCCATCGTCGTAACAAGAGACGTAGAAGCACATTCAAAAAACATTATTTACCCGGTTGAGCTACTTGGTGACACAAAGTAGATTACGTCAACGCCCGCGTCACACCCTGACGCACCCTGATGAAAGTCCCTCAACTTCAGCCGCCCTGGATACTCAATATTACCTTATCTTCAACTTAATTAAATTCTTTACAAGGATAAAAATTAGGGCAGTTAATTAACTTCGCAACACAAGGAATAATAAAACGGGAAGGAAAATAAAAAAAGTACTATAAGTACTGATGGAATATTATGTCTATAAAATTCTTTTCATTAAAAATAGCGGGCAAGTACGAATCGGCCTTGCTCACAAAGGGTTCCGTACTACCGTAAAATATTAAATAAAATGCCGAAAAATAACGTTTCTTGTATGTATTTTAATATATTTTTTTTGTAATAGCGGCTTTAGTACACACTCTATGAAAATTTCAAAAGTCTACTATTAGAGTGAGATAGATACACTGAAGATATACGGACAGACAAACAGAAGGACAGTGGAGTACTTAGTATGGGTACAGAACCCTAAAAAGTATATTCAATTGTTTCCTGAAGTAAGAGATCGTTCAATCAATTCACTCCTCCGTAAATCTGCAAGTTTTATTATGTACACAGATTGGGCAATACATTATTAATGTCTAGTGAAACACAATGACAGTATAATGAAGTTAAATTGGCCTAATTTTGTTGGAAACATCAATTAGCGTAGGGGCGGGCAAATGGTTATTTACGTCAAAGGGAAAGAGCCGAGCTTGCGTGCGCGGCGCGACCTGTTTAGTACGGCGTTCAATAACTTTAAATTCCAATCAACCTTTAAATTAAGTGCGTATTCAGATTAATAGGAAACTCAATTAGGTATTACGTTGCTGTTGTAAATTACTGTGTACAGAATTTGCGAAAATGTTTGACGGTAAACTAATTAGCTCTATGATAGAATTAGAATTAAGACTTCTTCATCTCATTACATCATAAACGCCTCGTTGTTGAGTGGTATAATGCTCGAACCTGAGATCCTGGATTCGATTCCCCAGTCGGACAACGTAATATTCATTGTTTAGAAATTCCTTCAAGAAAAGAGCGTACTCCTTTTTAAAAGGCCGGCAACGCACTTGTGGCTCCACTGGTGTTGCGGGTGTCCATGGGCGGTGGTAATCGCTTACCATCAGGCAATACGTCTGCTTGTTTGACAACCAATACATAAAAAAAATATTTTGTAGGTTTGGTAATATGCCCGAAAGAAGACAATGCCTACCACATGTCACGTTGGAACTGAGAAGCAGACCTCTGCCCAGGCGCGGTTACAGTCCACGAAAAAGGTTGTAGTGACAACCATCCGAAAATCGGGCAAGTATTAACACGGAGTATAAACTAATGATCGACATAGTACATTTATACAAAGGGTTTTTATTTTCTTAATAAAGGTATTGGCCTATCGACTTCAATAGACCGTGGAAGTGTGACGTCACAAGACTATTAGGGTTGTGGGCATGGCCATCGTGCCCACAATGGTGGATCTGCGCTAACGCGCCTACTAAATATCAATTAAAATGATCACAATTTGTTATTTTTTATCAATTGACTACATCAATGATTACAAACATGAACTTTACACCAACAAATATTCATCAACGTCTAAACCACGTCGACCATAAATCTTCGTGGGTAAACCCAGTTTAATTCTCTAATCTCTTGACTTATCCCATAGATTGTGCAGTATTTCTGTTCATTCCATTGGAAATCCTATTTTAAATTCAAATATTTAATTTCTGAATTATTACTATTATCGTAAGTATAAAGTTTGGTCTCACGTAAAAAGTGTATTGAAAATTCTCGAGCCGAATTTTTGTCATAAATGAGGTCAGTAACGGTACGCCACATTAAAATTGTTCAGATTATATCTATCTTTATACATATAAATGTTATGTTGGTTTGTGTACGCTTCAAAAACTCAAACAGTTCTGCACCGATCGAGCTGAAATTTTAGCATGATATATAATCCACATCAAGGATTGTTTTTATCTATTTTTTTCAGTAGTTAGTTTTTATCAGTCACATATCCGCGACCGTCTTTGTTTTGTTTCTCATTTCTCAAACATTCAATCACTATGTGCCACAGTAATGCATGGCAGGGTAAAGCTATACTATAATTTAAATCTGTAGGATCTGTCGGTAATTAAATTGTCAAATTTTGAGGTACATATTCGTTTGATGACTCACTGACGTCACGAATTTTCAATTTTTTATCTTTCGTATGTACTTTTATAACTCGAGAATGATTTGACCGATCTTGATGAAAATTGGTATATAGTCAGAACATGTGATAGCGCGAGTGATAGACATAAACAAAACATCGATAAACGCTAATAAGACCGGGAGAACAGCTGCTAGAAAAATACAAAATAACTTAGGATTCAAATTTATCTTATTTTAAATCGGCTGAAATAATTCGCCAGTAGTATCTTTCAAATTGATTCACATTTAATTTTGCAATATTAATATCTTTTATTTTTATTATGGGAAATATTTATGGCGCCTACCAATAGCAATTCAATAATTTATTCAGAAGTCGTACATACAATTAAACGAGAATTATACCAAACTACCAACAATTTCCAACTAGTTAGGCCCGATTCTAAATGATATTATCCATCGGAACATATGTAATTCGAATTGATCATTAATTCAACCATGTCATTGGAGTTGTATCACACAATCAACTATACCTTTATGAGGGAGGGCGGTGTTGGTCTAGATTTAAAAACCTTCGCAATAACGTAGTCCCTAAAAATATTTGCTTTAGCGCACATATTATTTTTTTTCTAATTTTAATATTTTTTATGTCTTTGATTTTTTTTATTTTATACAATTTAATCGATGGGCTAATTGGCTTATTGGTTAGAGACCCTGACTGCCAAACCGAAGGTCGCGGGTTCGATTCCCACCCAGGCCAAACATTTGTGTGCATGAACATGTCTATTTGTTCTGTGTCTGGATGTAAATATCTATTTACGAATGTATTTTTAAAAGCAGTACCACTATATAGTTTATCAGTTATCTAGTTTCCATAGTACAATAGTTCTAGTACTCCTTAGTTTGGAATCAGAACATTTATTTATAATTAATTTTAATGTAAAGTAATGAAGCTTTTGGTTTTCTTTATTTAACTCATTTTAGATTACAAACTTTAATATCAGGCACCCTAATATCATATTATATTAGATTTTATTGGGAACATTGTACCTATTGACAGAAAATGTGCAAATATAGAAAGAAAACCTAGCTACCAGTCCACGTGTTTCCCTTCTCTTATGATCCTGGGTCCTTTAAGCGGGGAGCGAAAAAGCTTCTCACAAGGCCGTCAAGGTGAAGGCCATCATGCCACAATGCTACGCTGGCTGCTGGCATGATGGCCATCACTAGGGGACTTCATTGACTGCTTAACATCAGGCAGCATGGAGTCAATTTGGGCGGTAGCAATAAAAAAAAACCATTAGTAAAAAGATGGGTGCAAATTATTTTAATAATTTAAGTTCTAAAAGCTTATTTCAAAAGTTGTAAAATACGGGTACCCTTACGGATGCATTGCAGTATATTTTAGAAAATGCGTTATTTTTTTTTTTGTATCATTAATATATTTAATATATATATTATAAACTTGTATGACCTCTGATGTCTTGAAACTCTAAAATAATTAAAAAGACAATTTAAATACAAAGGCCCTTCTTCAATTTCGAATATACTGCCACTAAAATAAACGGAAGGTGTTCTTTGCTTAAGCACGGAAGGCTTAGTCTTGCAAGACACACCTTATTGTAATAAATCTTGTTTTGAAAAGAGTAATTGCTAAAATTATTGCCGGTTCTTCTCACCAAAACCATATTTTCAAACGGGCTTTAGAGTCTGACAATTTATAAGTCCTTGATCCTCTTTTGTTATTAATTTAATTTAATTTAATTTATTTAAAATGTTAAGTTTCTTTCTAGCACGTGAACGTAAGAGAGTTTAATGTTTCTAAAACATTTATTTATTAAAAATGTGTTTGTGAAAACGAACGTTTGATTAACAGAAAGGTAGACTTATGCACCCTGTGTATTAAAGTTTGATTTGGGTATAATAATACTGGCTGGTTCCCGCGGTTTCACTCGAGTTCCCGAGGGAAGTTACATTTCCCGGTATAAATAGTATCTTTTTACTTTTATTTTATTATGATTTAGCATGGCAAATACATACAACTTCAAATTTTCATCCTTCTACGATAAATTTTCATGTATAGTTTATAATAAAGTAAATATGGCAAAACAACGTTTGCCGGTTCAGCTAGTAACATATATATTTAAGGAATGTTCAAAATATCTTAAAATTCCTCACACAAAACCCTCCGTACCACAAACCCGTGAATTCACGTACAGATACCATCCCTATTTATAGGTATCAGGCCGAACGAGCCGATACCCCCTTGTTTATGAGTATAACCTAACAGGCAACCATCCAATAGATTAAACAGCTTATCTGAAAATTACTATTGACTACAGATAAACATACTGTATTCCCGTTACCCGTTTTTACATAAAACAATAACACGACAAAATGTATTTGTAACATCGAAAGCGCACAAAACTCAATTTCAAACAGGTAATAGCCGAGTAAGTTAATACGCCCGCAACATGCAAATAGCATTATATCGGCGGTACGCCAATTAAAGCCGTAAACTTTAATTGATATTCATGGACTCATAATGGGAAATGTAGCTGAAAACGTTGTCGAAAACTTCCACTTGGCAGCGCCTCTAATTATGCTCGAAACGAGCGCCTACCTAAGTCAAGCCATACTTGGTTAACAGCTCCAACTTATGCTAGGTGCGTCTGCCATTCTTCACTATTTTATCAAATTCCACATGATTGTCAATTGTTTTCAAATGCTCGGATTCTCCGTGTCTGCAAGTAGTTCTTTGCGTATTAAAAAATTACTTTAAAAAGAAAAATAAGTTTAGTTATTCCCAAATCAATAAAGGTCAAAAATATCCAATTCTCAACGGTTGCAGCTTTTCCTGAAAATCAAAGGATCACATTTCTCATTCTCAAATTACTGGCGCCCTCTTGATTCGGGTTATTGACCTACATATCCTCAGTTTGTTTCCTGCGCCAAAACTCTTAGGATCACGAAACTCATCTCCATAACGAACGAAACCAATCTTTATTTGCATAGAAATAAGATTGTAATTCGTTTAGCGATGGGATTGAGCTTAAAATGATTAATATTCACGAGGTTTTTGCTGTTCGTATCTATCAATTTGTTTAATAAATGACACTTCACACTTCTCTACCTTTTTATATTTGGACAGATTGAACTTTTCATTATTTAATTCCTTTTGAAAAGTTACCTATTTTTAGCTGTTTCTTTATTTGGGTTGCATTTCTGATGATGGAATAAAATTGAGTTGGTCTTTCCAATTCTTGTTTTATATATTAATACATCAATATATCAAAAAAACACAAACATCAGTAATGTAGAGTACCTTCTCTTCTTACCATACTGTTTAATTTGAAGCATAAGTTTGTCAAAAAATAATTAAATAACTAATACTTTTTCTATACCGAGATGTTCTAAGGCTTGCGTTTGCAGCCATAGAAAAGCATATTCACGCCAGTTTCTTTCGTATACCTACATAACTCAATAAAATCCAATCAAAGTAATAAAAGTTTCCAAGCCAGGCAAAAACCGGTCTTAGAAACTAATTAAAAAATATATTTTTTGTTGGGGGCAGGTGAGGCGAAATGGAATCACCATTAGAGGTCACTGAAAGCGCTTCAGCGTTTTATCGGAAACAGACTTAACGGTGACTTTTCGGGCCTAAAATTGACATGAATATTTATGAGCCGTCCTACTTTTTACGCTCCGCAGACAATTCTTAATATGAAGTTTTGTTCGCTGTCATTTGTGTTCAATTACTGAATAATGTTGGCATAATGTTTTTTATCTGATTTTCTGCTATAAGCTGTTTTTATTCGTTTATTCTTGATACAATGTGATTATTTTGATGTTTATACAACTTTTGTAGACAAAGAAGATTAGAAATAACCTTCTTATAAATGTGTATATAAAATAAGAGTGTATCATTAGTCCGGGCTTAGACCATAGTTGCTCAAATGTACAGACACAATATTGTACTTCCTACTGTAATTAAAAATTATCTCCGTCTCTCTCTGCTTGTAATATTTTCACAACAAAACGGCTAAACCAATCTTAGTGAATCTTGGCGTAGTTACTTTACGATGCAAAAGGGTATTAACCCGGTAACGCAGGACTAGTCTATGAATACAAAAGCAAAACCTTATTAGTACCTATACGTAATATTGCTCGATTCTCGGAACACACAAGACACCCTGTTTGTTATGTAAATCTGTCTTAGACCTGACTCCACCCTTTCACCTTCCGCACACAGGAGCAGTTTAGAATTGTTTGAGGCTTAATTCACTTCCCTATCATGTTGATGTCTTGATATGAATACTGTCATAACACTATAAACAACCTCATCAACAAATTTCAGCTCTATATACTTTTAACTTATATATTGGTGGTGCGATGATAGTTCGGTTGGTCGTGACGTGACGTCGAATGGCGTGACGGGAGTCGCGCGTTTGGACTCTCTTTGAGCTTGAATTTTTGCTGAAGGAAAATCATAGCACAATGGAAGGAGGGTACTCTGTAGTACCCGCCTGGTTGGTTTCTACCCTCAAGCAAATCGATGTTCAGAAGACTGCTTTTGAGAGCCAGTTCTTTTCTAAACTCTGTGTTATCTTCAGCCATTTCATCGCTAACCATGGTGATATTGTGTGGACCACAAAGCTTACAGTATGGTAAAAACAAAAAGGGCAAATATATAGAATGTATATAAGTATTACATTATGTATGGATTGATTTAGGGTAAATCTCGCCATGGCATAACAGATCGTGCTCCCGGACTCCTACTAGCGATATGCATGTATGAATAAATTTGGGGATATCGAAAAAGAGTGTTGTGTTTTCACTGACTTGGCCCGTATAATGAGGTTATTTAGGTTTACAGTATGAGGAAAATGTTCAGATAATAATTTAAGTTTAATATCTTTAGATATTTGCTTAACTAGCTGTCCCGCGCGGTTTCATCCGCCTTTATCGATATCATACATAGCCTATTGTATAACCATCTAGGAAAAATTACGCGTCGAATGGTTTCAGTTCCATCCCGATATGTTCAGTAGTTTTGTGGTGATGTTGCGTCAAAGGAACCCCATTTTGCTTATATACACATACTAGCTGTCCCCCGCGGTTTTACCCGCGTTCCCGTGGGATGTCACATGTATTGTACATAAAAACCTTCCTCTTCAATCACTCTATCTATTAAAAAAAACCGCAACAAAATCCGTTGCGTAGTTTTAAAGATTTAAGCGTACATAGGGATATAGGGACAGAGAAAGCGACTTTGTGTTATACTATGTAGTGATATATATAGATAGATAGACTTGGTTTATCTATGTTTAAATTCTTATAAACTCCACAACGCTCTTTATATTTAACCATAAAATTCAGGAAAAGTTAATTAACTCGACACGCGAATCACAGCTAATTAAAACATGTTCCAATATTTCTTTAAATAAATTAGTATAAATATCCTGATAAACTACATATACTACTTTTTAAATACCTACTTATATGGATATTTACACCCAGACATGTTCATTTATGGACACAAATGTATGTCCTGACCCGACACAATCAAATAACGTCCACAAAACCAATTTTGATACTTAATGATAATTCGTACCTCGTTAGAACTAATTTGTCACGTTAAGTATCAAATTATTAATGTAAAGCTGATTCCCCGCTTCTGTTGAGTAATTGTTTCAGTTCCATTTACCCATTAAGAACTTATTAGGGTTTGTGTTATGGCAAAAAGGACTTGCATCCAAGCGGGCATTTGTTAAGATGTAAATTTATTCCGGGAGACAAAGAGCGCTCAGCGGGTGAAGCGCAAAAACTGTATGAGGTTAACGACTATGGGACATGGTTCCGTAGGATTACCACAAATTTTGAAACTCCCGACTAATTTCATGGATTTTGGCACTTTTTGTGTATGTATTCTCAAAAAGCATTGAGGAGGAGTTTTGCAAAACTTTTTGAAGTATATTTGTATTTTTTTTTATTTGTGTTTTGAGAGATTTTATAAGGGAGAATGCTGTTATATAACAACACCACAAATTGAGAACCTCCTCTTTTTAAGTACATAGTCGGCTAAAAACAATGGAACATTTTGGTTTTGAAACATTGCTTACAATATTTAACAATACTTTAAAGCACATCTTTCTATTATTAATGTTTATCTTACTTTAATATCTTAAACGAAAAAGTTTATGGTCGATACCTGTTTACAAAAAAAATGTCAATTAAGAACTAAAGTAAAAAAAATATATGATAATGAATTTTCCTTTGCAATAAATATTTTACTCTGTTACCCGGCAGTCGAGCGTGTAATTTAACATTTTATACGTAGCGAAGGTTTTGCACGTAAACGTACAGGTCATTTTAACCTCATGCTCCCCGCAGGGCAAACGGCAGCGGTCACATTGTCCCTTGGGGATACTTTTTGACTTCAGCTAATCATTTACAAGGAAATATTCTGTTGCTAACACACCAACGTTGTTGTGGTATTACAAACAGGTTTTGTGGTAAATATTATTTAATATTGACTGTGCATTTTGGTTATTCTATAATTAGTATGTTATGTTAGCAAAGTAAATATTTGAAATAATTATTATGGTATTAAAATCAATCTGCAGTCAGAACCTGAAAAAAATGACTCTTCCTGACATTAACTGTTTTAACGACACAACAACATTAAAGCTACTTCAGTAGATGGCGTTATTAAGTAACACTAAGCCAATAATCAATTTTACACAATTTACCAAAAAAAAAAAATACCGTTAAAGGTACTATTCTCAAAGTAGTCTGCAGTAGTTAAGTTTTGATTTGTCATTGTTGGCTAAGGAACTTAATGTCTTAGAAATCAAATAAAACGGAGCAAAGCTATAATAATCATTGTAGTATACTAAAGAGGTAAATGAAGCTCTATAAATGTTTTTTTTATACCATTCCTTCATAAGTACCTTTAGTATAAAGCAAAGTCATTATTTCTGTCTGTTCGCCATCATTTATGTAACTTTATCTTAAAACTAGTCAATATTGCTTCATTGAACTACCATCAATATGTTACAACTTACAAATAAAATTATAATAACCATCAAAAGGCATTCTTACTTACATAATTTGTACTTAAATATAATATTAAAACTGGTTATTTGAAACTCATGATCTCTGAGCTGTATATAAACTAATTCTATCCACCCTTAAGAGAAGATATGAGCTATTTCCAACTCGAATATCTTCAGATTACTTACTGGGAAAACCCTATTTGAATTTAAGATATTAAAAAAAAAAAATGTTTTTTTTTTTTTTTTTTTCAAAGTAGCTTTTTGGATAGTTTATGTGTATAATACATTGATTTTATCCCACTCAATAAAAGCCGGGACGGTTCATAAGTAAATATACATCAATATTAACAGTGTAGTTCGATTTTCTTTCCATTATAATACTATTTTAAATTCCAAAAGGTCCAGAAAAGGTTGTAGAGAAAACCAATGTAATTTCAAGTAACCAGAACCATCGTTAATTCGAAGCTTGGGTCCCTATTGTTTTATATGGACCAACGCAAGGTTTAAAATATTTCCCCGGGGGTTTGGTCTGTGGGTGACAGCATAATAATAACCTCTGCGCTCGGCTCTTTCCTAATCGCTATTGATCGGCGCAAACCTAGTTTTTGTCAGTTCATATTATTATTTATATACCTGCATTGCAACATGATATGAAATTTGTAGGGATTTACTAAGAATACTGCCTTTGAAACAGATTTTACCGTCTTACAATTTTGTTTGAGACCAATCAAGAAATTACTGGCACGTGAGACTTAATAACTTCACGTCTCAGGGTCGACCACGCATTGACCGGCGGTAACCACTTACCATCCCGGTGAACCGTCTGCTTGTATGTGTGCCCATGTGGAATAAAAAAATATTTCTTCAGTTCTTCTGTTATCTTTATTCTTGTCGGGTATTTAATGTTTACAATATTTTTCATTGATACGGTTTTTTTTTAATCCAGTTAATCGATATTACGTTATTCAAACCCAGAGTTACTCAAACTGGTGCTGATTTCGGAAGGGGGAAAACTTATGTGATTTAACCTATCTGCCAGAATACACACTTGATTGATCGATGTAATCTCTTATGGTTGTGATTATTAACTGAATAACTATTCTTGTTACATACGTAGAGATGTCCTTATAGCGATGTCATGTGTCAAAACATAGTGCTTCGATCGTGAGTCAGAGAGGGGCAATAGCCTCCTGTACCTCTACCATGAGTTGCTATCGAAACTTACTTTAGTCACTAGCGAGTAAACTACTATCGATACAGTATTTCTCGATAGCAACTGTCAAATTTGTGACTCATGGTACCGAATTTCTATAGCAAACGTTACTCGCTTGTGTTTACATTTCGATAGGTTTTTTACCTATCGACTCGTACTATCGATTTTAGTTCTTTACGTGACCGCTAGTGGCGCTGTACATATTTGCCATAGAAATGTTTTACGCCGTCGCTAGCGAGTGCTTACGTTAAAAACTCATGGTAAAGGCACTGTACTTGTACTCAAAGCAAATATATTTTTGACTATCTGTGGATATTGGTATCTTCGTTCACGTCATTACTTTAAATAAAGAGGTTTTTTTCTTGACTCGATTTTGAAGATATTAAGCCATAATATGTTACGTAACTACGTTCCAGTTACCTCTGAAAACATTAAAATTCGTCTGCTAGTGTTGGAGTAGACAGTTGTCAAAAATAGTTTTATTGTAATCTGTTATGCTTCCTTCGTCAACCGCAATCTGTTATTGACAAATATTTTCAATGTACAAACACGATGGTTCCACAGTAGTATAGATAAATATAGTACAGAAGAATATAGAAAGAAGAAGAATAGCTTGAAGATTTAAATATTACATTGGATAATCAAATATTTCATTTTCATTATCTAAATATTCAAAGCAAGCATGAAGCTCTAAAACAAGAAGTCCCCCGCCACGTCGCCTGTCTTGGTGTTTCCATTTGCAATGTTTCTTTTGTTTCTTGCGAGAACAACATCGGCTTTGTCTACGGGCCGTTTGTGGCACATGCAAATATTTACCTACCCGAGGTTTCTACTTTGACGTTCCTACATAATTTTCTGACTTCGCAAACCTCGGGGTTGGCGCAGGTTTTCCTGCCGCTATTTGTAGACAAAAATGTAGATACTGTGTTACATTATGTGCTTTATTATTTCAGGTAAATAGTGCCGAATCTGCTTTGCTTTCAGCATGTATTGTAAGTACATTACACTTAGATTTTAAGCAATCATAATGAACTTGTAGTTGGTTTAGCACAATGGGTAGGTAAAGATTCTATAACCTATTCATATGAAAATGCAGATAAAACTTTCTATACAAATAGGTACTTATAACTTGGTACATTACAGTATATTTAATCCAAATAACATAAATTTAACTAAATCGCCAAGCGAATATAAACTCCCCTCCGTCAAGTAAACAAATATCCAAATGTAGTAATAAAATTTAGTCAGCATTCTCTAAATTCGCATTTCTTGGCAGTTCTGCCAATACCCCCAGTCAATTTCTCAGCCATAAGAAATCGAACAAACTAAAATAAATGGCGCATAGTTGGAACCTCTCAGGGAGATGAAATTCCGGGTCATCTCATCCCCTCACCCGATATGATCAAATATCCCAGCTACCCTCGCCTATACGTAGTGCATGGCGTGCTATGTAGTCTCAGAGAATTTGCGGAAACAAACCGAGACGGCCGCTAAAAGCTTACTTTACGAAACAAGAATAAATAAGGGTTTATTCCTTCCAAATAAATACGTTAACCTATTTTAGTAACAGTCACAGCAAGCCGAACAAAGCACTGGAATTGAAATAGCAAAACAGTTGAGTTTTATAGAAATAAAACGTTTTACATAGGCTTCGCGTGTATTAAAACTTTTAACCGTAGGCGTCGGCGTCAAAAGCGTGTCAACCGAGTTTTCTTTGACGTCGGGAGATTTCAAAAGGAAATACATTAACTACAGTGTACATAATTCCTGCGCCTCCATCTTCTCTCAGAATTTGTGTCGATGAATTTTTGTGTTATGTAATATCTTTAGTGGGTTTTTCTGTAATTATATCGATACATGTGTCAATATAGCGCAGCACTATGACAAAGTGAGAGTCGGCGAGTGTCGTGCCCTATCGACACCGACCCTCTCCTTTTTGTCTCCACATGATTGATGGGCATTGTGCCCTGCTCTGTTGTTGCTTCTCCGATGACAGTGTTGACGTGACGCCAGATTCTTCACGCCCGTATCGGCGCTGTCGTTGTTATTTCCGAAAATGATGCTTTGTGCGGTAAAATATCCACCGTGTTACACGATACCGACTGATTTCATATTTATCGGTAAATTGCTATTTATGAAACATACCTTACATTCTTAATGATTTGTGACGCTTAATAGCTAAGAATAAAGATTTCCTGTATTTGCTTTGTTAAGGTTTGTTCCGTACTGTCCCAGTTAAATAAATTGTAAATCACAACTAAAGAAATATGGGATAAAAAAAGGTAAAAAGAGATCACGATCGCGTGCTTTGAAGTCTCATTGATTATTTGATAAAGTAAAGCTTTTTCAAACATAAAACTCTTGAGGAAGATTTCAAATGCTTAGGGGATTTACAACTTGACAAAATTTTATTTTTAATAAATAACACTTTTTCCCTTTACATCCAAATTACATCCCAATTATGCAGTCCATAATGGTTTGAACAGCTGAGTAAAGACATTTATTTGATATATTCAATTCAATTCTAATAGGCCTTAGGTATCTTGATATCAAACATAATGTTCCCTTAAAATTTTGAATGCATTTGATTGACGTTTCTTCCGTTAACATATTACTGCTGTCATTTATATGCTTATAGGCTTAATGTGAACATACATAAGGATGTTTTGATTAGATTTTTTTAAAGTATCGATACGATTTTTCGACACGTGAAAATTGTTTAACTTTTCGATAACAATGGCGATCAGACGTTCTGGCAGACTGGAAAGTCGGACGTGCCAAACTACCGATGTGCTTTGTGTAGCGCAAAATAGACCACACGAGCGCAGCTCGCTGCTTTAGTGGTGCAAATGAAATCATACGAAAGAGGCATGTTCAGAAAAACTGTTTTCCTTTAACAAAGAGCAAACCTTCATACAAAATTTCCAACATTGATTACTTTCTCCGAAGAATAGATTCGAGCGAACTCCACTCACTTTAATGAAACTATAAATGTCATTCATAATATCTATTTATGAAATTTATTATCGAACACATTTATTTATTATTGCAATAATAAAACTTTACGACTGTGCAATAGACTTTTACAGGTGACTATAAAGATATGAGCGGGCATAAACGTTATTATACCGAGTATGTAATAACCGAATCGGAATTAAAAGCACATGGTGTTTTCTCATAACAATTTCATGCGTTACGAACACCGCGCCACCAGATAATCTCTGCCAAATCTGACAAAGCGCATAAATTGTGCGAATTCAACGAACCATAAACAATGCATTCACATTTAAAACAGACAGAGCACAAATAAAATTTACAAATATCCTCGTAGTTCGGCAATGTGAGAAAAGTTTTCCTATTAACGACTTATATTGCGACAATTCACGGATGCATTATTACCGTTTTATTACTAAAGTTAATAATTTATGTGTGCTCATTTAAAAAATTGTCATTTGCTTTATGACTTGATGTTGTGAGGTTACGCAAGTACGGGTATCACATATCGGTAGACACAGCCGGAATCCGTTGGGCTGTCGTCGAGTTTACCGATACACGAATATCGTGTTTCGCTAATCCTATCCCGACGCAGTAGAGTAATCGATGCCAACTCCACCATAAGTAATGTGTACCGGAGGCCTCGTATAAAACAAGGAACGAGGGACTTGGCAAGGGAGCGTCCCCATCTATGTAGGAAAAGTTTTTCTATCAGCAGCACGAGTTTATAGCGACTATTTTACTAGCATAGCATAATATTGCAAGCGCCGCATCGTCCACCGTCTACGTATACAGGCTATTTTACTCATGCAAATCAGGCATATTGTTTGTTTTGAATAATATCCATAGGAATTTGCGGTCGCGGTTAGTTTGCGCAACGCGGTCGATGATCTACCCGGGTATGGTATTACGATATGAAATTTAATATTTGCGATATGTTTAAACATAACAGTATCACTCTCTTCAAGGTCTTGAAAAAGCAAACTTTCCAAAGAGTGTCATCGAACTGAAGAAGTTGCAGCAAATGAAACAGACATTATGTTTTCAACTTTATTTTTCAAGAAACCGTAACAAAAGCAAACTGCACCAGCTGTGCACGTAATTAGATTAGAGGAATTCTGTAGTATGCACCCCCGAGACGACAATAAGGTGCCGGTCTCTCATTAAACTTTGCTAACGGGGGCTGCCAACAACAAAATACGCGCGCCCCTTTTTCTTTTTAATTCAATTTATTCAACTGGAGAACGTTCGTAATTCAAGAAGACGTATTGCACCTTAGACTATCCTATATAAACTTGTTCCATCTAAAGCATTCTAAACTTGATTTCTCCATTGAATAAGGCAGATCTTAGACGTTGAAAGAATACTGAACCGTCAGCTCTATGACCGAAATCCCAATTTGAATTTTCAAGTATCTAAGTAATCCTCTTAAAGTGAAGGCGCCTGCTAAGAATCTGTATTTTGCAATTCAATGACCAAAGAAGTGAAAAAAGCCATTAGAGAAAACTCACAGCTGAGTTGGGTAATGCTAGTTCAGAATATTTTTAGCACTGGAGCATTTTTAAACTGTATGAATTAAACGTAGTTAACAATTGTGTTAGATATTTAAACATAACTCACATAGTTGTGGACCACCTGACCACCTGTCTATAATTATCATATTTTATTTTTTATTACTATTTATAGGTACGTATTTGATCACATTCTCACCACTTTAAGAGATGATCGACGTCACTACCAATCACCTTATACATAAAGTAAATTAACTTCATAGAAATATTGTTTTTTTATAAAATTAAAACTTTGTTTTTTTTTTACTCTTAACAAGCCATTGACGAAACTAAAAGCAAAATGAATTCACCAACAGCATCATAAATCTTACAAAACTGGTATATTCTTGTAGTTTTGTTCACAACGATACCTATAAAGGCAGACAGGGGTTAATAAATTATAAACTTGGTCACTTTAGATGTTGATGTGGAGTTGTAGCCAGTAACATATAGTATTTAGAGTAGGGGTCTTATGACTGAACCCTGTGGAACCCCGGGTCACATATGAAATACGCATCATGTCGTTCCCCATAGGTCACTAATTCTGCCGCGAACCCGGCGTGAAACCTACCACTGTTAAGGCCCCTATTAGATTTTATACTACCATCATCGTCGCCATTACGTAACTCCTTCGAGGCAACCCTCTTACCTTCATTAAGGTTAGTGTTGCGCCCCCTTTATTCATTATTCTTAAGCACGCAGCATTATGTCAGAAAAATGTTCGAACACTTAACTCGATCGTTAGTTTTACTTATAAATTGAACGTTTTCTGCATTCATTTATGTTTGTTTTAATTGAGTGATAACTTTAGTCCTTTAGTTACAGGCATATACCAAATATAACCTAACCAAAACCCGAAAAATTTACTTAAAAAAATATAGATACTGGTACGAACCGAACTCATTTATATCAACTTTTTGGATTTTATTTTGTCTTCTAAATTCAAAAAGCAATGACATTAGAAAAGGTCACTGGTTTTCTCGTTTTTGTTGTTAATTTATAATATAATAATTTAAAAATATAATCTGTGGTTCAATCTAGCGCCCTCTCTTTCATTTCCTATAGTTACGAACAGTAACAGATACATATATATCTATATACACATACGTATAAGCAAAATAGAGCTATTTTCACGCACCATCACCTCAAAACTACTAACATATCGGGATGGGACTGCTGCCATTCAACGCGGATTATTTACAAGATGGTTATAAGCTATATATGATACCGATAAACGCGGGTGATACCGCGGGGGACGGGTAGTTCTTACATAGATGTACATCCCAATCCGTTTGAGGTTTACAAAACACATAGACATGTCAACACATAAAAAGTATTTAATTGAACATAATTTCATTCAAAGATTTGTCGTAAAAATCCGTGTACTCTATTGGATCAAATATTCTGCAATCAAATACACTGATTATAGAATGCTACTGATTTTTAATCATTTTATTCACCCGAGACTGTATCAATGATTCGTTAAAAATTCAAAGTATCACTACATAGTATAAAACAAAGTCGCTTTCTCTGTCCCTTTATCCCTATGTATGCTTAAATCTTTAAAACTACGCAACGGATTTTGATGCGGTTTTTAATAGATAGAGTGATTGAAGAGGAAGATTTTTATGACATGTGAGACCGCGGGGGACAGCTAGTTTCCTTTATATTCAGGAAAGTAGATATTTAAATTTTAGAGATTTCAAAGGCCCTTCCCGACAGCTAAGATTATCAAAGTAAAATCATCTTTATTGCTTTGAGTTACAGTCATCTATTGATTCCATGTTTAATTGCATAATGACGCTATTGAACCTTATTGGAACGCTATAGGGTACATTTTCCTTTAACACTTATTCGTAGGATCACCAAAACTTTAAGTACGTTTAAATTTATTACAACTTTTGTATGCCTGTGTATTAAATGTTCCTCTTTCGTTACGAATTACGTTATCTATTAAATAAGTTACGTAACTATAGCCCATACGTACGTTCTCTGATTATAGTGAAAAGCTTTCATAACTCCGTAAATAAGTTAGCTACGGGTAAAACTTTATTAACGGAAAAATATACGAAACTCAAATTGACATGATATTATTGTTAACTAGTTTTGACGGGCCAGTTAGCTTGGTAGAGACCCTGACGTCGTGGGTTCGATTCCCATCTAGGACAAATATTACTGTGCACGAACATGTCTGTTTGTTTTGTGTCTGCGTGTAAATATCTGTATAAGTATGTATTTAAAAAGTCGTATAATGTGTTATATCAATTGTGTCAATCAAGTGTGTGTGTGTGTATGTGTGTGTGTGAGTATGTGTGTTTGTGTGTTTGAGTGAGTGATTATGTGAGGGGGAAACAGAAAAGCCTATGTACCTATTTTACCTAATAATTGTATACTTTAATAGTTTTTCTATTTTTCTATTCATAAAAATCAGTTAATATATATTTTTTTGGGGTATGTTATACAGCGTTACTACGGTTCTTAAATATTTTGAATGGACTCGTTATATACGTATAGTTATTATAGTTTTGTAACACTCTGTACAGATCATGCCTACGAAGTAGCCGCTGCTAGTATAGTAAGGAGCCGTGTGTATCAACGTTGAAACGCAGCCAAATAAAGTTTAATAAGGCATTATTTAACAATAGATTCCAATGTTGTTACGAATCTTATTAAATAAGACATTAATATTATACGAATGTGACTTGATATAATAAATGATAATACAAAACTAATACCACATTCAAAAGAAGCAAATAATATTAACTGCCAGGACGAAATTTTTCAAGTTTCCTCACTAAAACGACACTTTTAAATTTCGCAAAGTAAACTGTGGAAAGTGACACTTGACTCGTGGCAGGAAATTACTTAAACTTAGCAGAACTGAGTTGACAAACAAGGGCTTTTTGACTCAGACGCGCTCGTGTCGACAACTTAAAGAAATGTCAACAGCACTATTTACGCCTTGTCTTTGGATTCCCATCATTACTTAATTTTTAAACTAATAGAAAGATCTTGAATTTTCGTGAGGAATATATACCCGTATATTGATTAGAAGTAAATTACCATCTGGAGAGTTTGAGTTCAATCGCAATCCTGTCACAAATATTTTTTTTATAAAAACTATCCAAAACTTCTCATACGATTTGAGAACTATTTTCCAATTATTAGTTCTTATCTATATTCGTATCTGATTATTTTATCATATAAAATATGGCAGGACGACTTACCAAAAGGATGGAGAAGGTCTGCCAAGGATGACGTGGAAATAATTGGGGGAAGCCTATATCGACAGACCACCTGATCAAAGTGGTTGCTAATAATTTTATTATTTTTTGCTATGTAAATTGGATTTAAAATACTACTGTTTTATAAGAATAGCATATATATAAGTTAAAAAGGTCAGTGAATAAAGGTATTTATATAAAAAAGAATTGGCTTTTGAGAAAATAATATATTCCGATTGAACAATGTAGGTAACTCATATTAAAACTATTGTACGAGTTCATATTATAAAATTGCTTGCTCTGGCACAAAGTATTGAAATAGGTATCTATTTCTGTTCACACTGGTCGAGTGACTGTCCCGGCCACTGGCCCATTGCAACGAGCTCAGACCGTCGTGTCGGTTAATTGACCAGGGTAAGGCGATGTTTGCGTTGGCGCGGCGCCTACGATGTGTTTGCGAACCACTGCCTGATTGTCGCACACATTGTCTACACACTTCTGGAGAGTTCGCTCGCTAAGTGTGAATATAGCATTTTGAAACTGGGACGAAACTTTAACAAAGTTGGTGAATGACTTATAGTTGCACTAGGCTTGATAAGTTTTATTTGGGTCAGGTTCGCTATTATAATATAACTCGTCTTAGAACAGGTTCACAGACTAAATACTGTATATGAATGTGAATAATGTAGATATAGTATTTTTACTGTTAGTCAAATTAACAAAAAAAGGCATTTTGAATATTAATTCAAGGTTCTTCAAGAAGGGTGCGAAGAGAGTCTTGCAAGGTCGGCAACGTGCGAGTGAAACATGGTGTTGCTGGCGTCAATAGGCTGCGGTGACCGTTTTCTATCAGATGAACCGCTGAATTAGCTTTTTGCTAACTAAGTAGTATTTATATAAAATAAAAATTAATTCAAAACTGGGAATCATTAAAAAAAAATTAATTTTATTCATTAGGAATTAACTATGAATAGCATAAGAACATAGTATCCAAACGAAAAGAAAAAAGTAAAGTAGTTAAATTGTTTTACTAAAGTGACAACCACCTTTTCTTTATACAACATTAAAAAAAGAAACACTCGTACAAATCCATTTCCAAACTAAAACTGCCTGCAGAAGTTATATTGTATGGAATATAACCTTTTTGCAACAAAATGTAGATACTTATTTTGAATATTTACATTACGAAATTTACCTTTAAAGTGCCCGCAGAGTATACCAAAATATGCCATCCAATTACAGGATGTGCATAAATCCCGCCTCTATGCGACGTCGCTTTAAAAGTGGAACATTCTGGCTCATGCGTTGCAGTTGGCAACCTTTCTTAAACCTACTGTAGTGTAGGGTGACACAACCGGATTAGACCGGATAAAGTTCTGTTTTTGTGCTGAAATCGCACTAGGGCAAATTAAATGGTTTCTAATCCATACCACGTACTACTATGCTGAGTAAGTAAAGAGAATTTAAATTCCTACTGAGAAATAAGATCTCCCTCAAAATGGACTCTCAAAGTGGGGCTCGATTCTGTAAGGAAAATGACACTAACTCGAGGATGTTTCGTCGCGGCCTCCGTGCTCTGTCACTTTCGATAACTACGCTAATACTACTAATCACGTGAGAGATAAGCCCTCCGAGGCCTCCGCGAAGCGGCTCGCCGACGAAGTTTGTATTAGCTGAATAAGGGGGCTAGACTGGAAATTAATTCTGGATCATCATGAGTCACTTGTGACCCTTGTTTTAGGTTTTTTTAGTTCAAGTACAACATATTTGTAAAATATAAACCCCTATTAAAGTACAGACAAACCAAATTTACATTTTGGATGGATTCCAATTCAAGTAAGTCCAACAGCGCTCTACATTACGTTTTGTCAAACTACTAAACTGAAGTTGCGCATTTAACATTTCGAGCTTATAATATCTTTATTTCAGTACACGTTTTGTATTACTTTAGTTTAACCTTCGTGAATAATTTCTTCGTATTACAGAATAAATAAGGTACTAATTGGTAAAGTTTCTAGATTTTCTATATTAAACACTAGCTGTCCCCCGCCGTTTTACCCGCATTCACGGGGGATGTAACATTTTCCCGGGATACTAAGCCTATATGCTATTCCAATATATGCTCCATCTATGTGCCAAGTTTCATCCAAATCAGTCGTGTAGTTTTTGCGTGAAATAGGAACAAACATACGTCCATACATACAAACTTTCGCATTTATAATATTATTACGATTGCCTACCAACTTACTATAGCTATAGGTACCAATTGTAGTCGGAAATTTGTAAATAGAGGTAAATAATCATTCCATTGTTGTGTAACAGACAGAACTGACTTAGATATTCATTGTCTGACAGTCTCACTCCTTGAACATCTCTCTTGGAACTTGCAATCAAATACAGTTATGATTTATCAACCAACTTTGTGGCAGTTCGTCTGACAACTTAAGCTACCTCTTAAACTACATAGAATGGAACAGTAGTAGCTCTTGATATCCCTCACAAAATATTCAGTGAAAGAGTTCTTAAAATATGAAAATGGATTCCAGCGTTGAAAGTTTTGAAAGGTAATGTATACTTGTTGAAGTATTATTAATGCGGGTTAGACGGCTTTGGTTCAATTGAATCATTCATTTGAATATTAAAAAGAAAGTTGTTATCATCGGTTTTGTCCTATTTAGCCTTTTCTATGCTTTGGGTCTCTTTTCATGAGTCTTAAAGAGTAACATACATCACGCTTGTATAATCCTTTTGTAGGGAAAATAATATACGAGACCTTGCGCTAAGTATCAGAAATACTTTTACAGCCACTACACAAAGCGTATTTGTAGACACCGACGTGTATCAAAAGTAATGTGTCACTTTGAAGATACACTCAGTATTCACAAAGTGTAGCTACGAGACTGTCACAATTTCGACAGGTGAGAGCAAAATTCTCTCAAACACATTAAACCAATATAACTCCCCGACGTGTTAGGTAATGTAGATAAAATATTAATATGTATGAAGCTTGCTTGCTTGTGGTAAAAGCTTAGATTTTCAGACACTCTCTATGAATAAAGAACGCTGGCCGCCCTGGTTGAATGTTGCGTGACTTAAACGGTAGGTATACTATCGAGTGAAGTTGTTTGTTATCAGTGGGCAGAGCTCGCCAGGAAGTGAGCCATCGTGCCAGTAGTGATTACTGAATAACGTACGGAACGGCTCATCGCCACTGGCAAGCTTCTAATACCTTTAAAGAGTAAATATTCTATAAGTTTATATAAATAATACAATGTTATTGTATGTTATATGTTTGACGGGCCAGTGGGCTTGGTGGTTAGAGACCCTGACTGTCAAACCGAAGGTCGGGGGTTCGATTCCCACCCAGGACAAACATTTGTGTGCATGAACATGTTTGTTTGTTCTGTGTCTGGGTGTAAATATCTATATAAGTATGTATTTAAAAAGTAGTATATGTAGTATATCAGTTACCTGGTAGCGCCATACTACAAGCAGTACACTCTGTTTAACTTGAGATCAGGTAACCATGTGTGAAGAACGCCTTGGGATATTTATTATTATTTATTTATTCTGTTAGTAGGTAGGTATATTCCTTAACTCTGTTGTGAATATACATTTATTTTCTAAGTACTCCATAATACAATTCAAGAATATGATAAATGGCGTTCTTAATAACTTAAAAAGGTTAAGGTTCTAAAATATACTCGGTGAATGATAAAACGAAACTCAATACCCTTTGTGAAGATTATAGTGGATACCGATGACGGGCATGTACAATACACAAACATTATGGACATCGAAGTATCGGCGGCAGAATCTATACATCGACATGGGAATTCGATACCAAATGAGCCCTAACGTCCATTTTGTCGGTAAATTGAATCCGAATAGCAGGGAATCTCGTTTAAACCTCCGGTAAATAGCGACTTGTAAATAGGTAGGGACGTGGAAAACATTTAGGGACTCAATCCACCCTTTTGCCTTTTCTGCAAATTAAATGAGAGTGTACTTAGATCGCAACACGGGTCGCGTTTAGTTTGTCTGCGAATTCAGCAGTACGTAACCCCTCGAAACTATTTCAAAGCTGCCAAGCAATAATGAACTTACTATACTACGCTAATATCATTCCTAGCTGGTAATATTAGTACTTTTCATTGAGTTTACTTTCTAAACAACTTTCCTTAATGTTAATTGGGCTTGTCTTGGGAAATTGTCTCGTGTCGGGTCACAGTATAGTTAAAAACTTTTCAGTAAAATTTTTAGCTCTAAACTAGTTTGCGTGATTATAATCTATTACTTTGCAACTCATTCAAAAGTTTTGATACCATAAATTACTTGGTATTTGACAAAAAAATACTATCAGGTTTACTGCGAATTATTGCAATTAGTTTTAATTTGAAATCGGCTGATTATATTACCTATATATTTTCTAATATTTGTATCAACTAACATACGACTAACTTGATTTCAAATGGCATCATGTTGGACTTTGCAAATTTTTTATCGAAGAGGCTCTTTTTTATGAAACTGATTACAATACACAGTAACAGGAATACTCAAGTAGAATGACCTATAATATATATATTTATTATTACTTTGGACAGGCAGCCAACAAGAAAACATGTGTTTCTTTTTTTATTAATACCAAAATAATCATTTTGCAAGAAGATCGCAGTCCAACTTAACTGGTAACTTTTCTAAAAAGATATAGGTACTGGGGCTCGATTCTGTAAGGAAAATGATACTACCTCGAGGATGTTTCGTCCTATATTTAATTTTGAAACATATTATGTAATTTAAACATAATAATGCTGCAACTTTTAATAACGTGATTATGTTAACTATGGAGCGAAACATCGACTGCAAAAGTAATTCAGTAGATTCCTAGAATTTCACGCGTTTAATATTCGGAACTCTACAATCTATATCAAGCCCATAATGAACCAAAAAGCTTTCTATTATTAGATACAACTACACTGTAATTACATAAAATTATGTCGGTTCTTTACAAAGCAAATAGAAGCAATATAAACAGACAAATGTTTGTTTAGAACAATTAGATAAATGTTAATGGGTCTAAAAGTTTCAAATATAATGAGTTAAGTTTGAACCATTTTAGGTGGCCCTTTACTTCAAGGCTGGCATTTAACAAGTTAATAATACCAACTTAATGGCTTATCAAGCCCCCGTTTAGCTTAAAGATAACTAAAATAAACACATTCTAACTAGAGTAGTTTGATAATTATCTTGGTTTTACGTCTAGTCATTTTATAGTTACAATAAAAATGTTATTACATTATTTTAAATAATAATAATTTTATTTCACCAATGATAAAATATTTAATTCACAAAAGAATTGACCGGCAGTTGGTGTGGTTGTGGTTGTTGTGGCACGCCACGGGTTGTGGGTTCGATTCCCAACCGGACAACATTTGTGTGCAATGTCTGTTTTCATTATTTATTTATGTTTTAATCACTGCTCAAAATAAATAAAAATTACGCAATACATACTTCATTTAAATAAAAGCCATGATTATATTGTTTTTACAAGTAATTTCCATCTTAGTTTACGAAATAATGTGCCACTAGATGGTTACAGACCAAAAATTGAAACTCCAAAAAAAACGTACAAATAAAAAGAACCGAACTAAGGTATAAGAAGATTTAGTTCCTGTAATATACTCTAGAATTCACCTCCACACATAGTACCCGTTGATTTAGAGTCGGTGATGCAATAAATTTTATGCATCCAATCCTGTGTCAAGTTAAATTCGACTCGGTGCACTCGCGAGGAGACTCGCTCCTCAATGGTAAATAGAATTGTTTCAATAGGAAGTACAGCTCACTGCACAAATATCAAATATTGGAGCGCTTAAGGTTCTTGTATATTGTATATAGGTGTTCCTATGGTACATGGTTTTTGAGTAGAAGAGAATAAGTTGAATAAATATCGTGGGATTTTACACAGGCCATCCGATTCCATACTAACTTGTACTATGGAAACAAGATAACTGATTTACTACATATACAAATTTTAATAAATAAATTAATATCCCTGGACGGTTGGCTTGGTGGCTAACGCTCTGACTGCCAAACCGAAGGTCGCGGGTTCGATTCCCACCCAGGACAAACATTTGTGTGCATGAACATGTCTGTTTGTTCTGTGTCTGGGTGTAAATATCTATATAAGTATGTATTTAGAAAAAAAAAGTAGTATATGTAGTATATCAGTTATCTGGTTTCCATAGTACAAGCTCTGCTTAGTTTGGGACCAGATGGCCGTGTGTAGAATGTCCCAGGATATTTATTTAACTGAGGCTTGTGGTTCCTTAATATATAGTGTTACATTGAATTTTTCTATTGCTGAATACATGGATTATAAATAAATAACTTAAGATTTACTTCAATGTAGTGGGTTTGAATCCAACATTAATCTCGAGTCGGTGAAGAAAGCACACCTAGCGCTCACTCGCAACAATCGGCGACTACATCTTAAATAAATAAATCCAGAGACATTATTTACACACGGCCATCTGATTCCAAATTTAGCAGAGCCTGTACTATTCAACCAGGTAACTGATATACTAGTTTTTTAAATAGGAACTTATATCGATATTTACATTTCGTATGCTGAAGTAAAATAATTGAAACCGAGAAGAATTGAAGTCTCGGATGTTTATAAGACTTCAACTAACGTATTACGAACATAAAATGTAAATAATAACTTTTTAAAAGCTACATTTTACCTTTTAATTTAAGAACTAAATATGCCACCATGAATGGCCGCTCATTGAAGCGAAGCCTTGCAATTTTTAAATGGACATCGGAACTCCAAGCTTTCAATTGCCCAAGGGCCATTGTTCTCACTGAAAGCCTTTTGAAAATATTAGCTCGGTGAAGATTTACTTTACAACCGGGTTCACCCTCTAGTGGGTTCGTCAATGTCCGCCGGTCCCTTAGCAAATATCTGTTGATTGCAAATGAGATTGGAATGTAGCTATCGACTGATTATACCCGACCATCTTTTTAGACTAATTACTCACAAATTTGTAATAGTCGCGGTTGTTTTCAAAGGGCATCATGAAAATCAGAAGTAAATAAAAGTAACTTCTTTAGTTACTTTCCGTTCCGGAATTTAACCTTCTAGTTATGAACCGGCAAGAAACTCGGTAGGCTTGCCTTTTTTCATATTTATCAATTTCTAAAAACTTAATGTTCGAGATACTAAAATCATCATCAATTTAAGGAATGGCTTCTTGTTTGAGAATTACCAGCTCAGATTGATAACATACGAGTATATCTTCTTTCCAAACATCACTTACTCATTTTAATATTTTTTAGTCGAAAACATGCTATCCACTCTCTAGAGATATTTAAATCCATACCAACATATTCCTTGACATCAGTGTCTGAGAAATATGTTCAAAAGGTAGATATAGTACTGTATGCCTAAGCATTGCGTAATAATATGGATCCTTTTGTGAGAGGAAAATGACTAAAGTTAACATTATCATTATTATTGAAACTGTCAAGTAGCAATATGTCATCGTAATCCACGTGAAAGTAACTTCTAAGTACCTACCTCTTCTGAAAAATGGTAGAGTGGAAAACGTATTGCACAAAGCAAAGATCTGAGCTACTCTTATTAAATTCTACCGTATAAATCTAAAGTAAGTAACAAAGCATAGCATTATTATTTGTTCTCGGAAGTCAGAAAAATCAAAGCTGACAGAAAGAAACAAAACGATTACAAGCCCCATCACAATATATTAGTGTCGCCGGAGCCTTTGACGACAAAGCGACTGAAAATAAAAAGACACCGAGTGTTTCCATGACAAAAGCCTACAGTAATAACGTGAACGAGAAAATGGAACTATCACAATATTGCACACTTCACCTCAACAAATTCGCTTTATATTTCACTGGAGGCCGCGACAGTTCAGAAACACTGCAGATGCGCTAGTCATTTCGTACAAATGCTGCACAATATCGTGTCTCCATCGACTGGAATTCAACTTGAAGCATATAAAGGGCATCTACGACAAAAGCGTCCTTATTCGGGAAAGAAATGAGCACGAAATCACAGAAATTAAATTTTGTATCTCGGAAGAAGTTCGCCCGCTTCGGAGATGGCGCCGTCCGCTTTGTCCCACCAGACAATGCCCGTCGAATAGCGACTTCACCCATATTTCATCCGAATAACAATGACCGGCCTTTCGCTTTATCCGATTTTCAATACTAGATTGAAGTATTTGTCTCTTACTTTAAAATAGTTTGTTCGACATACAAGTTAATCCATAAATTATATTATATATTTTGCGGCAACGTGTTAACCATAAGCTTGGTCGAAAATGAAATGTCACATTCGTACCCGCAAATAATTTTATTGTGTACCCCAATTACTGGAGGCCTTTCTGTGCGCTCTCATTAATAACCTCCAATTTACGATGTTTAAACAAAGAACCACACGTCGTAAACCCACGAGCGGGCCCGAACAACGTTACCCGTTCGTCACTTGAAAACAAAGGTTGGTTCTTCAGATTGCAAATTAAATTAGAACATCCAGCCGAACCTGTTTACATACCCTCTTAAATGTGGAAGTTTTAAGGGGATGCTTAATTCATGAATCTTTGCAGAGGTTGACCGTTCAATTTACATTTACAAACTGATACTCGGAACTGGGGCGATTTGCATTTTCTGACCGCATGTGTTGCATTTATATACTAACTACGTGAATATTATGCAAGTTGCCACGAGATAAATGTGAGAACGATTAAAAGAAATGGTGTTATTTATCGGTCTGAACTCGATTCAGTGGTGTTTACCAGCGGCGCCCATTGCCCCTCGTAAATCGTTTAAAGGTTGGGCGTTCTCCATCCTCAAGATGAATGCCCTTGTCAGACTGATATATTTACTGTCCGCCACATGGTCTCCCACCCCCTACTCACTGTTGAACATGTATCTGCAGTTGCTTTGATAAATAACCTTCATGAATAATGATGTTTAAAATATGAGGAATATTCAAGAGAGCTATTGATGGTGTACATTCTTACTTACTCGGCGACCCAACCAAAGTGAATCCGACCAAGAGTTGCCAATTTGCTCTATTGCTCGCAGTTTTGTGTAATATCGTCGCTTGGCGTTCGAGCAGTTTCTATTCCACGTCGCCCCAGCAGTATTTATTTACAACCGTACATAATATTAACCCTAATAGCTTCTATGAAAGCCTTTCGTTTTTGTTGTTGAAACGGAGAGAATAAAGGGATAAGTAATATCAACTATGTGTTGTCGGAGCGAAGGGCCACATGCCGACGTAACATACGTAAAGTGCGGTATGGCATATTACCCATTTCTCATCTAAATCGTGTGACTTTTGCCCTCACGCGGGTGTAATGTAGCGCATTTTATCGTCAGTAATCCTGCCGTTACGAGTTTCCTTTGCTTTTTGGGACAATTTCAAAGAATTGAGCCTTCGTCTACCACCCGATTCGCAATACATTGTTTACGTGTAAAAAAGCAATAAAAGCTAACCGTCGTAGCCGTAAAGCGGGCTTTAAAATCTTGAACCACTTAATTTTCTCGCTGCAATAGCCTGTTATGGACTGAGCTCGTAAAATCAAACATACAAGTACACGTAATAGTACGCAGCCTATAAAATCCCGTCACGTAAAGTTTTTATTAGTTTGGAGTCTAATGGATTTCTTACCTTTTTATTATTCGATAAACACGACAGGCGTACGGTTGTCTTGCAGAATATATTTCAAGTATTTCTACTCGTCGTGGATATTACCGATGCTTTTTGGCAAAGAAATAACAAATGTGAGCTGAACGGGCCTACCTCGTTGAATTTAGCGGAATAAGCCGTTAACTTTTGGTATTTTCTTTAACCTTTCCCTTTCCGAAAAAACCCTTTTAAACATGCGGGTTGTAACTTCACTTATCCATTTTTGTCTTGCTCTATGCGCCTCTGATCCCGTAAATCAGATTCAGTTGTACTAAATCCCTTTTGGATTGTCGCTCCAAAAATAGTATTAAAGCAAGAGTATTCATCGACGAAAATAATAGTTCTAACATTAGAACACTGTATATCAGTGTAAGAAAGTTGCAAAGGTGAAAGTGCATGTATGAATGCATGCTGAGTGAAGAAAGTAAATTTTCTTTAAAGATTACTTCATTTCAGCCGAAGAAATGCGAATAATGCATTAGAGTAGTATTTATTTACTTTCAAGTTTTAACAGAAGATCGTATTACTATCGTGCGTTAATGCGGTGAACGACCCCGCTACGTCGTTTGAGTTGAACAGAAAAATTAATCATCCAAAATTTATAGATATTTTTTATGATTTTTCAAATCAGCTTCAGTAGAAGAATAAATTGCAATTAAAAAAAATCCTTGATTAAATCTTAAAAAAATATTTTAATCATTAAATCTCTGTTTTGAAATTATAATTTTTTGGATAAGAGATAAATAGGTAAGGATATTTCAACAGTGTAAGCAAAGGCAGCATAAGCACAATGCTTCCCTTCCCATCTCGACCCTTGTCATCGTGTCACATATCTGTCTGACTTAATTTTAACGCCCACCCTTCGTCCAAAACCCTTGCAGAGGCGACCAAAGTCAAGGAAAGTGGCTTATTCCATTTTGCACACACACTGTGATTCTTTGTGTCCGATAAGTATGCAATTCTTTCATCTATACTATATAATAATAATAATAATATTATAAAGAGGAAAGATTTGTTTGTTTGTTTGTTTGTAATGAATAGGCTCCGAAACTACTGGACCGATTTCAAAAATTCTTTCACCTTTGGAAAGCTACATTATCCCCGTGTAACATAGGCTATATTATATTTTTAAAAAAATTAGGGATCCTTACTAAAACTCCAATAATGTAACATAAGGTGTAAAAAAATGACCTGAAAAATTCCTTACGTCGCGTGCGCTGCGAAAACTATTGATGATAGAACAAAATCATTTACTACGACTTTGCAGAACTCATCATTATCTACAAAAAGTGTCGCGACAGCATATGTCTAAATATTATAGTTATGTCACAGTAAGCAGTTTTTTATTCTAAAATATTAATTTATATATGCCGCCTCTTGAAAAGGCTCTTCATTTGTACCTTGGTATTAATCCTCATCAAAATAAATTACTTTATATTCAAGACGGCTTTAATACCTTTTTATAACTTATTGAATTATTCAATTCGGACTTTTCATTCGGAAGATATCACGAGTTTAAAAATGCAAGTATTAGAAAAAAGTCGCGTGGTTGTCGCTCACCGCGCTCAGCTAGCCAGCATGCAGTGTAGGCTCCATGTAAGCGTCACTGGGGTACGGGGGGGGGAGTCAATGTAATCTACACTAATATTATAAAGAGGAAAGATTTGTATTTTTGTATGTAACGAATAAACTCAAAAAGTACTGGACCGATATTAATAATTCTTTTTTCATTAGAATGCTACATTATCACTGAGTAACATAGGCTACTTTTCATCCAGGGAAAATGTAAATCCCTCAGGAACGCGGGTGAAACCGCGGGGGACAGCTAGTGTTATAATAATTTTTTTGAGTGCTGCGCTTTAATTGTTGGGCCTGAATATACGTTAATACCCAATCATATAATTCATCAGGCATAGCATATTAGGCATCCCATCGCGGATCATATCGGTCAGTGATAGTACGCAACGCACCATTCTGATCAATTTTCTAAGCTTCACGAATACAGCTGGAGGTCTATTTGAATCGCTTACCTTAGGGATTCCATTCCAATCCAGATCTCGTCGGGGAGTTTCATCAAATACCCGCCAACGAGTGAGCCAGATCAATATTATCATAGGTACATAAATATATGTACTTCATACCAGTGAGATAGCCGCGTGACCGTAATACTGTAATACTGTCTATAGATTTAATAACTGTCATCTTTACGACCTAATATTCAACATTTTTTTATACATCGAGTAACATCTGCCAACCCTCATTTCTCCTTAGTCTGCAACATTGTGGGAGGAATTTAGTCGAATGACGATGTAATAAATTTTCTCCTCCGTATGATCCATAAAGCTCCGGTCTACGTTCGAGAGCCTCTCGAATACCGCCCAAATATTACGTAATAAAAATATTTAGATTAGAATTAACTATGTACATATTCGCATGTTTAATACATCCCTGACAATAACACAAAGTTGCATTTGCAATTTTACAGTTGTCGAGCACCACGTTGAATGAGTCTCGCACAATAGATGCATAACGATCGACCAGATAGTTAGAATTGGAAATTGTGTTGCATTTTCAGCGTATAAATCTGTTTCATATTTAAAAACTTTTCAAGTTATTGTGACAAGGACACCGCATGAAATATGCATTCGCAAAATATTGTGCTCTGAACTATAACACTGCTGTGCTTTATTGAAATTGTATGCAGAATAACGGACATCATAGATTGAATTAGATAGCAGTTTGAAGAGACATAAATAAATATGCATGCCGAAATAGTATTGCAGTGGAACATTGATGGACGTTTGTATTTGCTTTTAACTAAATTGGATTGTGTGATGGCCATTGCCGAGGAGGCATCGGAGGCATTGTGGAGCTGCTTTATCATCAGTATAAATGTATTACCTCCCTTGATTTATGTACAAGATACTATTTATACCGGAGAACTACTTTCGCTTTTTCCTTTATTTTTATTAATGGTTAGCTTAGGTAGGGTGAAATGGAGAGAGGCCTTTGGAGGAACACTTTAGATTATATACACTAAAAATACAATACTGGCTGTAATTCGTCATTCAACGTAGGTAAATGCAATCCAGTAAAACGATATTTAGTTATTCACTATACATTTACTTTAGTATGAACAGTTTTAGCTAAAACGCTTTTACAGACATCACAATTTAAAATCTAAAATAAAGATGGCACCCCTTAATTGAGAATTCCTCAATAACAAATTGTTAGGGTTATGCCCAGTGGTCGGTAGAGTAGGAGGTAGAGAGTGGTCGGCGCAAAGAGGGACATGGTCGGCAATTTATTTTTCGACCGCGATCCAATTATTTTTGGGCACGATAGTGGCGCATAAATCTGTTGAGGCAGCCCTGCACGCACCTACCGACGACGCCACCTTGTAATAGTTCGGACGTGGGGACTAATGCGATAAGTTACGAGATTTATGTTGCTTCAATGGATAATTTGACGTGACTAAGTAATAGGGCTGTCATATAAATAAGCTATTTTGAACATATGATTGCTCGTACGCGTTAACTTTTCAATTTATTTTATATGTAAATTAAAAAAAATATATATCTTTCTAATATTATAAATGCGAAAGTAAATTAGCTTCTTTGATTGTTTGTGTGTTACGCTTTGACAGCTAAACAACTGAACCGATCTTGCTGAATTTTGGCACACACATAGGTATATCTCTGATATGTAAAGAGACATATAGAGACTACTTTTTATCCCGGAAACAGGTAAAACCGCGAAAGACACCCAATAAATATTAAATATGAAAACCCAGAAAACTCAGAACTCTAATAACAACTGGGATGATGATAAAATGAAGTTGAACTAAAATTAAACAAAAGATTTTAGTTATTTGGATGGCTGCCAATTTGGAAATTGGAAAGCAATAACTTAAGAGGTTGTCGCTTGTAATTGGAAACGAATTCATTAAGCACGCAACACTTGGCCGGCAATTTATTTGTATAAATCGCTTGTTACAATTTTAACCCTTTTCCAACATTTTCGAACGAGCGAACTATACGGTCAGTGGCACTTAAACAGAAAACTATGAATTGAAATGGTTTGTTCTATAGCTAGACGATAAATCAATAAACAATGAATGTATCTGCCTATGAATCAAAATTAATTCATGTTTTTAGATAATTTTTTTGATTATTTTTTTTTCTCGCATAGACTCCAAAACGGATGATTAAAATGAAATTTGACACACAAGAAAGCATATTATCTGGAGTAACACATAGAATATATATTTTCGCGTAGAATATTAGGTACTCCAACACGAGTGAAACCACGGGACATTAGTTAATAATAAAAAAAAACAAAACAAAACTCAAAACCATTTATTAAGTTTAAGCCCTCGGAAGGCACTTACGAAGGTCAAATTTAAAGTTACTGAAGCTACTAATGTAATAACACTTAAAATTTCATACAAAACGACGCCCAGACGAAGCTCTAATAAACCTAATACAGACGTACCATTATATTGGTATCGTATAATCTATAGAAACAAAAAAGAACAGATTACAAACAACCCTAGCTATAAAATTCAAAGAGTCTAGCCGCAAAGGCATGAAAGGTTATATTCCATCTTCAACCATTACCGTATGAAGGAGTTTGTAGAAGTTCAAGGTCAAATATCAGTGTTCCAATTCAATTATAACCGGCATGAATCGACGTTTTATAGAAATAAAAGATACAATGTAGACTAGAAAACCTGTTTCGTGGGTATAATGACCTGCGCGAATGGGTAGTCGGTCTGGTACCGTGTATTTTTAGTTCAATACATTGATATGTTGTTGTGGTGTATCAATTACGCTCGCTTTGAATGTAGAAATATTTTTTCGATTATCCTGGACTACCTACACCATTAATGACTAATTGGCTTGATAATATATCTCATTCAAATTGGTCTTATTAAGGCCTTTTTAGCTATAGGAGGTAGTTAAAATTTCTACCTATATGAAATGCTCAATATTTAAAAAAAATTATATTATTAAAAAAGGTTGTTGGTAATTAGTATTTCTTTGTTTCAGGTAAATTGTCTACGTGTAATGAAATCAAGTTGTGGCGCCAACAATCACATTCGATGGTAAAATAAGCGATGACGTAACTAAGTAATAACATTGTTCGACACTGGCAAAAATAAATCCTAATAAATTTATTATCTGGTAACATTTAAAAGGATGAAGGTCATTTACATGGAATCAATTATTAGAATATCAATAGAAAGCTAAATATGATTAGTAAATGGTAAATTACACAATTACGAAATTTGACATGCCACTTGGCTTGGTGGTTAGTTTAGCGACTCTGACTGCTAAGCCGAAGGTCGTGGGTTCGATTCCCACCCAGGACAAACAATTGTGTGCATGAACATGTCTGTTTGTTCTGTGTCTGGATGTAAATATCTATATAAGTATGTATTTAGAGAAAAAAAAAGTATATGTAGTATATCAGTCATCTGATTTCCATAGTACAGCTCTGTTTAGTCACACGGCCACCTGATCCCAAGTTCAGGTGGCCGAGTGTAAAAAAATGTCCCGGGATATTTATTATTATTATATTCCTGTTAATAGTTAGGTATGCTTAATCTTCTTTACTTTTGTTAGTGAGTATTTGTAATTTTTTTACCCTCTCGCTTGTTACTTACCCTTATTTAAACAGGATTAATACTAAATTAAATACATGTCATTCTTTTCAATTCGCCATTATGTAAACACAAAGCAATCTAAAAGGTCAAAACTCAAAAACTTCCCCGATAAAATGTTACTGAGCAAAAATTAATTATTTGACCCAGCGCTTAGGTAAATTTTATCCATTTAACTTAATTACGAAGTAGGTAATGGAGTTTATAGCTCCATTATTAATCGCGCGACGTGCTCGCTCCTCTGAGCTACGCGCGGAGTATAACTTCAAATGGCTGGTTTAAGGTTCCGAACGAGCGATTACAACCTCTATTCGTTGACTCCCCGTCACTCACATCACCATGTTTTCATATTTTTAATTTGTGTTCCATTAATTGTATTTGTGTTTACAAAAATTAAACAAAATAAATATCCAGGATCACTCTGATCACAAGCTAAACAGAACATGTACTATGGAAACCAGTAACTGATATCCTACTTTTATATTACATGCACACAAATGTTTGTCCTGGGAGGGAATCGAACCCACAACCTGTAGCTGTAACATCTAAGCACTAAGCCTACGGGCCCGTAAAGTGAAGTTAACAAATTAAAAAGGAAGCTGTCGCTTCGATGCAACGCATAATCGTCCAAAATCAACGTTATCTCACTTTCAATGCAAGTCAAATGTTAATGATGCGCAAAATCCTTCTGAACCAGTGACAGCTCCACCTTCATAAGTGTATATGTCCAAAACAGAATACATTTGACTTTGATAGCAAACCAAACAACAAATCAAGTTGCGAATCTAACTCATGATCATATACCTAATATCAGTTTATTAGGTAGTGAAGTCAATTTGATAGATCGTTGAGTTAACAGCCCCACAAATATGTGCAGGGGATAAGCCATGATTGGCGAAAAGAGCCCGTATACGTATCGCAATAGTACCTACTATTGGTCCAATCAAATCTATAGACGCTATACTGAGTAACAGGCCCAAAGCTATTCGTGAGAGCTATTCATTGAGTTGAATGATATCATAGGAATAAGTGACGGTTCCGAGTATTTTAGTAATCTCTGTAATATTATAGGAAATAGAGGCTTCCTTGCTCTTATATAGTTTATTATTAAATTGTTGATCTTCATTATCATGATAAGATAAGCCTCGTAAAGATGGACATGGATACTTTTCTTTTACTGTGTTCTTCTTTACCTGAAAAGTCATTCAAAAAGCAATAAATCAAATCGATTCGTCGGTCCGTTAAGACGCAAAGAAAGCACAAACAAGTTATGTTTCAAATGTATAATATTAATTAAATCAGGTGAGATCCAGTCAAATGCGCTCAAGTTTAAAAAAAAAAAAAATAATAATAATTAAAAAGTATTTTCGGCCATGCAATTTTCAACGGTATTTTTATATCAATCCCTACTAACTATTATAAATGTGAATGTAGTTTGTCTGTTACGCCTTGACGCATAAACTACTTTACCGATCATCATGAAACTTTGTACACATATTCTTGGAGGTATTAGTACTGTAGTATTGGTACCAGTAAATTAAATGTAAAGCCTGGTCTTCCGATGAGCGTCGATGGAGTGAATGACCATAAGGACATTGCGGGTATCTTTAGGGATCATTTCTCTGTTCGGTCCCCTTTGGGCCGGGCGGATGAGGGTTCTATTCCCGTGATGGAAACAGGGGCTGTAGGAGTAAGATTTCTTGCCAAGGATGTGGCTATAACCATCAGAAATATGACGAGAGGCAAATCACCGGGCCATGATGGCCTCAACATTGAGCACCTACAGCACGCCGGCCCACATGTACCTAGAGTGCTAGCAATGTTCTACTCGCTGTGTGTGAGCCACTCTTACCTGCCGTCCGACCTCATGAAAACCGTTGTTGTGCCTGTGGTGAAGAATAAAACGGGGGACCTTGCTGATAAAAACAACTATAGACCTATTTCTTTGGCTACAATCGTTGCAAAAGTGTTTGATGGTTTGCTTAATACACAGTTAAATAAACATATAGTTCTGCACGATAATCAGTTTGGATTTAGACCTAAATTATCTACTGAGAGTGCCATACTGTGTCTTAAGCATACCATTAGATATTACACGGACCGTAAAACACCAGTATATGCGTGTTTCCTCGACTTGTCCAAGGCCTTCGATCTGGTGGCGTATGACATTCTGTGGAAAAAGCTTGAAGACACTGACTTACCACGCGAAATTGTTAACATATTTAAGTATTGGTATACGCACCAGGTCAACAGCGTCAGATGGGCGGGGGCAATGTCGGAATCATATCGGCTAGAGTGCGGAGTTAGACAGGGGGGACTTACCTCACCCACGCTATTCAACCTGTATATAAACGCGCTGATCGTGGCGCTCAGCAGTCAAAATGTCGGTTGTCGCATTGACGGCTTATCCGTTAACAATCTGAGTTATGCAGATGACATGGTGCTGCTGAGCGCTTCCGTCTGTGGGTTGAGGAAGCTGTTGCAAGTCTGTGAGGCGTACGCAGGTGGCCATGGTCTAATATATAATGTGACTAAAAGTCAGTACATGGTATTTGAGGCTGCTCGTGCAAAATGTCCGGATAATGTACCACCCATTCTACTTAATGGTTTTTCTCTAGAAAGGGTGGACCAATTCAAATACCTGGGGCACATAGTCACGGCCAGCCTCAAGGACAATGCCGATATTGAAAGGGAGCGGAGGGCGCTGTCAAGGAGAGCGAATATGCTGGCCCGCAGGTTTGCGCCATGCTCGGATCAGGTGAAGATAACACTTTTCCGAGCGTACTGCACATCGCTGTACACGTGCCGCCTGTGGGTTAATTACACGCTGAAAAGCTACAGCTCCCTCCGTGTCCAGTTCAATAATGCGTTCAGGGCGGTGTTGGGGCTGCCTCGCTTCTGCAGTGCCTCAGGCATGTTCGTGGAGGCGCGCACCGATTGTTTCCACGCGAGTATGCGCAAGAGATGCGCGTCTCTGGTACACAGGGTGCGGGCCAGCTCTAACACCGTCCTGGCCATGATAGGTAATAAGTTAGATTGTCCCTATATCCGGCACTGCTGTGATAGGCATACTACTTGCAGTTCCGGATAAAGCGGCTATATTATGTATATTTGTGTGTGTGTTTTATGTATTTTTCTGTATTTATTTTTATTTATTTGTAATGTGTAATTTTGCTTTTAATGTTTTTAATGTATGGGTCGTGTTACTTGCAATAAATAAATTTGAATTTGAATTAGAAATATCATAAGATACTTTTTGTGCCGGGAAAATGTTACATCCCTCGGGAACGAGGGTGAAACCGCGGGGGACATCTAGTAGAATATAAAAACTAAAGTTCTAGCATCTGACGTGGTTTATACCAATTCGAACGACTCCATAAAAGCCTAATATATGTTATTAATATCAGTGACAACACAAATAGTAAGCAACGAGTTTTTTCTTAAACAGAAGTTTTTGTTAGAAACAGAAAGGTCCATAAACATAATTACTTGTGTAATGAACCCACGGGTTATAAATCTGGGGGCGTCAACGAGTTCGGTCCAATGCACGCTTGTCGATAGCTTCCAACCCTCAACGGTCAAGGGGAGCCATTAATCCTAGTTGCCATCTTATTACCCAAGTAATTACCTATTTATCCGTTTACCCCACTTGTGTTCTCTGAAAGAATATCGAGCTTAAGTAGTGTTGAGCAAAAATATTTAACGATACATTTCCTACTCCAAAAATACAAGTTTCAATTACATATTCAATGTTATGTGTCTTACAATTATGTTAGGTATTATCATAACAATCAATATTAATAATTTCTTGGAAATTTCCCCAAGTTATTCCTACGTTGGTATTTGATAAATTTTCTGGCATCTTCATGTATTTCCTCAGTCGACATAATATAGAATTCCCCAATGTTAGTATTCTCATTTTGTCTTATTTATAAAGGACACACATTTCGCTACGAAAGGACAATTTCATTTAAACACGAGGCCTAGCAGGAATGAGGACGTAACGAGAATATAGCCAAGGTTTTCTAAATTGGGTCACCGAAATTCGAGTCGTTTACAACACTAGCAATAATTATAGTAGACTTGTTGTCGAAAACCATTTGTTTTTACTGACCCGCGTCGGGAAATAGGAAAATTACACGTCGCGCGTCGGTTACGAGCCTGGCTCTATCTAAAACCATTAGTATTGTAGGCTTTTGTTTGTTTTACGATTTTACCACTGTTTTTATCTGTTTTTGTATGGATTTTGTAAATAATTTGCTAGGGCTATTAAGCTTTTGGCCTTGTATATGTAACTGGGTGTAATTTGAGACCCGTAGCTTGTGCGAAATTTTTGAAATGTAACTTCGTGTTGGCTTTGAAATTCTGACTCCCAACCTTTTTGTGACGAAAAAGAAATGAAGGATGAAGACAATCTATGCTATTCAAAAGTGATTGATGAATAATGAAAATGTTTCCCCGTAATACAAATTTTTAATTTCTATCGTGTATCTTTATTTAATTACCTTATTCTATTGCTATTTTAAAATTTGAAGAAAAATAATCTAAATATGATAGACGACATGTCTATCATTTTGGTCTGTATTTATCATAAATTTGATTGCTTCGAACAATTTGTATTCATTAACCTTATAAAATCCCATTGTCAAAGACTAGCCTTACTTTTTTGCATATAACTAGTAAAATGAAAAAGTTACTTTTTGATTAACTTTCATCCGTAATTACAATCCAGTTCCGCATGAAACAGATGAGAAAATGTTGTAACGAAATTAAAGAATAATAGATCATTAAATTTCATCTTGTCTCTTGATTGTTGTCTTTGGCTCGTATAACATCCATCATTTCTTTTTAGCCTGAAAACATTTCATCTTAAACTTCATTCACTTTATTAAATTGGTTAGCTCTACCAAACTTTTAGGAAACGGTTTTCAAACAGAGGACGTATACTGGCAAAGGTATAGAGTGGCAAACCCAATAGACTAATGAAAAAACGAAGCAAGAAATTGCTTGATGACGTAGGCTTTTTATGGACGAACCAATTTTTCGTTGATATTTATTTTGACTAGTTAAATTCGTTTCATCTATCCACTTTTATTGACACTGCCCTCACCAAGTCTATTATAATTGTATATTAATATAACAAATATGATATGTGATATACTAGGAAAATAGTTATTTAGTATCAGTTATTCAGTATAAGGGGTAAAATAAATCTAGGTTTAGATTTTCGTAATTTTGAGAAAAATATATTTATAGGTTTACAAAACGATTGATCGGGAAAGAAATGTTTTAAAAAAAGAACAAAATATTTTTTTTAATGTATTACAGAAAAACGTGGTCTATAAGAGGAATGACTTATTCAATATTCACTGAATTCACGTTTTTTCTGTGTTCAATAATACATTTAAAAAAACACTTTTTTTAAAACATTTCTTTCCCGGTCAATCGTTGTTGTACACAACGATATAAAAATATTTTTCAAAAAATTGCGAAAGTCTAAATTTAGAATTACCTGAGAACAGCTGTAGATTCTACTTAATAATTAATATATTCCATCTTCAATATGGAATTATCTAGGTACAACCAAAATCCGCTTCCCCGTTAATTCTAGAATCATGAATAACTAAATGTATTTATTACAAAGCCTTTACCCGCACTAGCATCTAAAATTTTAATGATATCTCAATGAAATGAAGTTAATAATTCTGTGTGAATAATTTTCGAGCATTCAAATTTAATAACGTGCGTCTATATTGAGCTAATGAAATGGTTCTGACGTCACATCAAAAGTGAGCGGAAATTTATTATAAGCTTTAACATAATATTGCGTTAAAAAACACAATGTAACTCTAACTGTAAAGTTAATTTCCTCCTTATATTAAAGGTACCAAGGCAAAGGTTTGTGTGTCAGTAAAAAAGTTTATTCTCTGAGGATACCACCGACCCTTACAATTTTATCATTATGAGATTTCAATGAAATAGTAGACCAGTGTCTGGCGGACTTGTCGACGTTTTTCAACATTTCCCGTGGCGGCCCGTGGCCTACGCTCGCTACAATTTTTATGAGGCAGTCGTGCCACGGTGCCTTATTTCTTTTTCTTTTTTCCAAAACGCTCTGTGGGAAGCGACGAGATCGCATTTTCGACTAGCCCGCATTTTGCACATTTCGATCCGCGTCGAGTTAGAAAAATAAAGATTTTTCACCTGTTTCAAAGGACTTTTCGAGCCGAAATGCATTCGGCACACATTTTTTTGTTTTGATTTTTTTTCTTATATCACCTCTTCAGCTATAACTACAGAAGTTAATGATTAGATTATATTTCCCGAACCTTCCCAAATGCCTACACACTTTCTGTTTTGCATAAGAATATTAAAATGTTTTCTTTCAACTTCTCCTCGGCTTATTTTATTGTGAAAATCTAAAAAGTTATTGAAGGTTGAACGCTAATAATAACAGCACCTTATCAAATCAAATATTCAACCCGTTGTTCAGCAGAGCCACGTCAAATAATATGATTTATATGATTGCAAATATTTTATAAGACTGGAGACTTTGTGGATCTGTCTGTGTGATGTTGACTTTCTGTCTATGACACCATAGTCACAAATAAATGGACAGACTACAAACCATTTTTTTTTATTTGATGCTGATTTAATCGGGGTAGTTGTCCTTAGATGTTTAAAGTAAATCTATTATTGAGTAACATTGTTTAAACATAGTCTGTGTACATCTCGGCCACTGTAGTAAGTAGAACTCGAAACCCCAGTTTGATCCCAAATATTCGTTAGGGAGAGGAGAAGCAGGATTTTTCACGAATTTATATTTCATTTGTCAGATGGTTAAAAATTACAAAAAAAAAATTACAAAATCGTTTTTTCTTAGTCGAATAAAGTGCTGACTCAATTATTTTAGTTATCTTAACAGGATTGCTTTTCTCGTCTTGTTTTGATTTTTTTACGGCCTATAGCTATGTCCAATCTATCTCTGTTTTGATATCATTCAAAATTAACTCAAAAACCAACTGATATCCCGTTACATAAAAATCAACATAACAACAGATATATTTTATGAAAAAAAAATGTGTGCACAGTTCAACGTCATGGAGCACCTCTGAAATGTAAATTCAAAGCAAAACAATGACGCAAAGCAAAACCTTTTGTCAACTTCATTATGAATGCTTCCATTTCCATCTGTTCCAATTTAACGCACAATAAAAGTGTTGGAATCCGTTGTTTTCACAAATGAGAGATGTGGTATGGCATTGTGCATCAAAAAGCATACCAGCATTGTGGCCATGGGACAGGCTCGCCCCGCTTTCATCTCGATCACAATGGAAATCTTATCTAGGCAAGTTTTATGTAGCCACGATGATTTAATCGCACCTGCGCGCTGGTCGCTCCGGCTGTATTTAATAACGTTTTTCTTTTTATTTCAAGAGTTATTTTACTGGTTTAAATAACTTAAGACATCTATATCTATACTAATATTATAAAGATAGATTTGTATGTAAGTATGTTTGTTACTCTGTCACGCAAAAACTACTGAACTGATATGTATGTCAGTATATCCTGGATTAACATACAGGCTACCTTTTATCCCGGGAAAATATGATATCCCTCGGGAACGCGGGTAAAACCGCGGGGGACAGCTAGTACATATATAACTATTATATTTTGACACAAAAGTTTAATATGTTACTGTGGCAAAAAGTGTATCATTGAGCTGGATTTTAGAGGTATCAGAACCTATCAAATCTTATCTTAATCACTACATAGTATAAATATATCCCTATATAGGGACAGAGAAAGCGACTTTGTTACATAGGGATGTATGCTTAAATCTTTAAAACTACGCTACGGATTTTGATGCGGTTTTTTTAATAGATAGAGTGATAGTAAAGGAAGGTTTTTATGTATAATACATGTGACATCCCACGGGAACGTGGGGGACAGCTAGTAAAATTATAAATGCGAAGGATTGTGTGTAAATATTATACGTTTGTTACCACTAAAGCCAACGGCTGATCGGATTTAAAATAAATTTGACACACTGATAGAATTTAATCTAGATTCACAAAGGATACATCTAATACATTAGATATCTTGGGAAACCACAAGGCGAAATCTAGTAATAGATAATAATCAATACCGTGTGGTAAGGACAACTTAAAAGCTCGATTAAATGTGGTAATTTTCGACGAACAGCCGTGATTCTGTCGTTGTTTCTATAGAAGTTTCACTAATTAAAATAAAAACTATCCCTATACGGTGACCTATTTCATGTGGCAATTCGAAAGCCTCTCTCGCAGAATCCTACGATTCGTCAATGTCCAATAAAAATCATTGAACCTGAGGATGGAACGGATTTTTCAGGTTTCAAACAAGCCTTGAATTTCTACGATGCTGGGGAAAATGATACGCGCATATGTCTAGTGGCGGCTGGAATCTGGAACAAAATAACAAGCACCCGAATTACGTAACTTTCTCGTTTCCGATGTTGAAGATGATTTCATAATACATAGATGCATCAGTGTGTGCAATTATAGAGGTAGCACTCTTGGCAGCGTCAGTGTATTTTCAAATCCGCTACAACTTCTCTTCCGAAAACTTTACACAATCACCATCGGGCATTGATGCTGTAAAGCCACTATCAATATTTAATTAATCTAAATTTATAAAATCACTAAAACAAATAAGTAGTATATGTTACATGATTTATCTGATTTCCATAGTACAAGCTCTGCTTAGTTTGGGATCAGATGGCCGTGTATGGGGAATGTCTCCGCAATTAATTATTACATATCTTGTCGCCCATTATCCCCAAAAAGGCAGGCAGTGGCAAACAGACAAACATTCCATCGTAGATATTTTCATGCTCCTACTTGGCCTTCCAATCCCGGGATAGAGGCGATCATGTCTAGACAGAGAAAAGCTAATATTCCATTACCCGACTCGGGAATCGAACCCTGGACTCTGGTCTCTAGCCGAGCTTTACACCACTCGACTATCGAGGCGATCATGTCTAGACAAAGAAAAGCTAATATTCCATTACCCGACTCGGGAATCGAACCTTGGACTCTGGTCTCTAGCCGAGCTTTACACCACTCGACTATCGAGGCGATCATGTCTAGACAAAAAAAAGCTAATATTCCCTTACCCGACTCGGGAATCGAACCCTGGACTCTGGTCTCTAGCCGAGCTTTACACCACTCGACTATCGAGGCGAGCACTCCTACTAGCTTCAGTAACTTTAAATGTGACCTTCATAAGTGCCTTCCGAGGGCCTATACTGAATAAATGGTTTTGAATTTTTTGAACTAGTAGACCACAAATATTATTATAGGATATTATAGAGTCCAATATCTTACTTCTTACTAATATTATAAACTGGCTGCACCCAGCGGCATTTCCCGCTTGCAATAACCAGGTTATAAACCTTTCTCTTGAATTACTCTCTCTACTGCTGAAAACTGCATTAAAATCCATTGTATAGTTTACGTTTCTATAAAGGACATACAGACAAACATTCATTTTTATATACATGTACAGTATGTAACAAAAACCCTGTTATTCCTTTTAGGAACGTTATACATTACCTACAAGCACACCATTAATGATATTAGAATTTAACAATTATAAACATTGGCTAGTACAAAGGTCAAAATCAAATAACTATTAAAATCGACACATTCAAAAAAATGTTTAGATTATCTGATTTTACAAATACATCTTTATTTCGCTAAATAGCCTACGAGCTCGGCGGCTTTCTTTGATGCGACAGAAGATGCCGCTAAAACGTAGGCGCGTGCCTCGTATCCCTGCCACGTGCCTTCCTACCCCTTTACCCCACCACCCGCCGCCCTGCGAATCATAAGCGAATTCCTTAGTCTCCCGCGCAACTTACTTTCGAACGGTTGTTATTGTTGACCTAGTGAGTGACTTGTGTTTTTTTTACGTAAGATCACCTGATCTGACGCCCTTCGATTGTTTGCCTCTGGGGTACTGTTAAGCAACAGGTGTTCAAAAAACCGTGTGATACGGAGGTCGAAATGCGTTCACGCATAGTAGCAGCATTTGACCACATCAAGTTCGATAGCTCCATTTTACAAAGCGTACGTGAAAATATTATTAGGCGTTGCAACAAATGTGTCGAGGTACAAGGTGGTCATATTGAACAGCATCTCCGTGGCCGTCTAGTAGACGTTATAATAAATTAATACATTAAAATGCAAGTAGTTACTTAAGGTTTTGTGTGACAGACGCGGGGACTTTATTTTGTTTATGTAAATGTGTTAAATGTACTGATAACAATTATCAATTGTGCATAAAAATATCGTGTAAACCAACATTTTCAAAGATTCATTCGTTAAAGTGATAAACAACAGCTGACAAAGTCGTGAACTTGGGTAGAAAAAATAGGTAGATAACCGGCGCGGCGCGGCGCGGCGCGGCGGCACCGACAAAGAGAGGCCACTCTCTTTGTCGGGTCGGGTAGAACTTCTTCCTATTATTTGTGATTTCGGGTCATCGCTTCATGCAGAGGTAAGATATCAGAATAACATTACAAATATTAATAATTAAATATTTATTTTAATTATTTGTGTTTACAGTTTATTATAAATGACTTCCTTTATTACGTATGTATACCGATTCTTAAAACGTAGGTAGAAGGAACAACAGGGTTTTTGTTACATATTGTATATAGATGTGAAAGTTTGTATATATGCCTTTTTGTTACCAAATGAATTTAGATGAAATTTGGCACATATATAGAAAATGTAAGTGTATCTTCATCGTATCGAGTGCGCTAAAAACCAATGCTATGGGAAATTGAAGATCGCGGCACGTCACGGTGAGCGCGGTGTAAAATTTTCTTTACAAGCCACCTTTGTGGTGCACTCGATACGATGACGATACGCTTGCGATAGATGTTCGTGCTTAGGCCATTGATGACTAAAAGTGTGTTAGATGCAAATTATATAAAAGAATCATAATGAAAAACCATCACGCCAACTTTTCTATATTTTTTTCCCGTTAAAAAATATTCTTAACAACAATTATTACGCAGCATTTGAAAACCACAAAGATTTCTAGCAATAATTAACAATCCGCATTTCATTTCAATGGTACAAGTTATAAAAGAAAAAAACAAAGACCAAATCTAGTAATACCGATGAATCGCAATATTATATAACATGGATAAAATAAATTATGGCCAGCATTAAAAATACTGAGTGCCTAATTAAGAGCGAACCACGGCTACCCGGCCTCGGGCTTGGTATTTTAACATTTTTTTTCTTTCTTGCTTTCATTTCAAAAGATAAGGGCCTTCAGAAAGTACAGTTGCGAACACAAAACTGTAGACCTCATAAAATCTTGGAGATGAATAATACACGTCCGTTATTATTACTCACTTTTATTATATCATATTTTTCTCTTCCAAAACTAATTTGCTTTCTTATATCATATGAATATATTTAATGATTCATATTAAATAAGCTGTTGAATGGAAATAATTTTCTACATCCTATATATTATGTATTACCTAAGTTACCTTATTCCGATTGGTACTGGTATCGAAATTAATTAATTACTTACCATGAGAACGATACATAAAGGTCTTTCCATAAATGTTGGATTCAACATATTCAATTAAGCTCTGGTTAAAGTTTCTTCTACTCAAACATAACCAATGCAAGGAGGATTTCATATTCCCACTTATGTATTTTGATATTAGAGCTTTGAACTAAAAGTTTTCGGGTTCAAACAATCTACGAACTATGAAGTGTGTACGTGAATATGGTTTGAATGAGAACAGACCGGCTTTTTCGAGTAGTTCCATCTAACAACTCTTGTTTCCACCGGGTGGAGACCAGCCCACCTTTACCCCTCACTTATTGTCTTCAACATTTCCCAGGATTTGGTTCAGTTGAAGATAATATTACAAATAAAACAATGGCTCCGGTGCTCGAATCAATTCTGCCGTATTAGCATTTCAACAACCTTAGAGAGGATTAAGAAATTCAACGTAAACGAAAAACGAAGCAATTACTGATTCGTGCCGAGAGCAAACTTTGTTTTACTTGAAAGGAATTAATATTCATTAAAAAATCTTTCTCGGCATCATTCTGTTGAAACTTTGTAATCAGGCTGGAGGGGTGGGGGGAACCCGACCAGAGCTCGTGTCAGCGAATTTGAGACTTTACCGGCTGCAAATGGATTTTTGCTGCTGTTTTAATTTGAACAATCTGCTTTGAGTGGGTTAGACACACAATTCCCCGCAATCCCAACTGCCATCTGGTTGCTAATCCGTCAATTTTAATATTATGCGAGGTTTTTATATGTCCCCATAGACGGCCTGCGTAGAATACAAATGTAAAATTGGAACAAGTGATTGCGTATAATATTTTACTGAACTAAAGCAAAGCGTTGGGGTTGACTCGCAATTTGAAACTTTCCGAGCAGGACCGATAATTTGTCGGAAAATTCCGGAACACATCCACGTAAACCCACGTTCTGCGCGGATTATTTCTCGGTCGTACTCTACACTTATGCCTCTACGTTGCTGAGAGATTTATTTATCTAGTAAAACCCTGGAATATATCGTTAACTTTATCGTATTTGGACAAATCAGAGACTGACCTTGTGAGGTTTTAATACACAATCTAAGATTCTCTCAATTCCAGACAGATTTACTGTCCCAAAAATTAATTACAGTGATGAAAGATGGTCCTAAATCAATACAAACAAACGCTATTGGTTTAAGCAATGTAAACATAACGATTTCAGTTCATATGTAAGTAAGTACACAGGTAAAATACATAGTTCATTGTAACCAAACCATCTATGAAACTGAAATTCAGCATCGAGCAAACCTACTTCGCTCTGTTCAATTTGAAATGTGCTTACAAAAGGGAATGGAGAACCATTATTCGCTTTCTTACAGGTATCAATCTATAGAAGACAAAAGCGGTGCTGATTTTCCATAATTTACTCTTACTTACCCTCATACTTAATGATTCCGTCGAAGTGACATTTGGAGATAACGAATGAAAAGATTTCAGACTTGAATATTTAGCTATGCCTGTAAAATCTTACGATTGAAGTTTATTACTGTAAATATTTTAATCTCTTTCTTAAAAATATTTAAAAATCTACAATTAAAAAATAAAACTACAAGGATTTTAAATTGCGGGCCACTCGTCGCTAATACGGCTCTTCCGCGATCCAACGGTAAGCATGAAAAATTGTCGGGTCGGAACCCGAAATAACTTTTTATATTATAGGTACTGAAAGCCTTGAAGGGTTGAAACATCGACGGTCGGATTCGCAAACAGTATATAAAGATCCGGCAATCTCACGGTTTTTCTGAATTAAGCCGTGAAGGGACATCCCGACCCGACCGTAGTGAATTTACCTACTTCCCGACTCCGGCCCATTGCGCCCGTCGCATTATTAAGTGATTTCACCGAAACAAATCCTACAGAATTACTTTAAAAATGCTCTCATTGAAATATATTTCTCCATTTTCGTCGCATTTCCGTGACAGTTTGTTTGCAAAAGTTTAATTATGCGGGGCCTACACTCCGTAGGCCCCGGGCTGTTTTCTATAAGGTAAAATCTACATCATTTTTTGTTCAAAATAATCGTCGTCTTTTCTTCCTGTTTTATGTTACTAAAGCAAACACTCTTTGAGCAATAAATGTTTGGGATTCCGCGGACCAACCGCTACGAACCCTCGTAATACTACCATTTTATTATTTTCTGCAGAGCTTTGACATTGGGTACTTTCCTTTCTATATGATAACTATACGTAAAGACAGTAGAACTTTCATGTTGAAATAAAACTCTAGCCATATAAGACGGCTAGGAGCAGACTGCTTGAATCCTTTCGACCATTGTGTGACTGGAAGCGGTCCAAGTATGCCATTGTAGAGTCGAGACGGAAAACGAAAGAACTTCGCATCGCTCCATAATGAAAATTGGCGAGTCGGTGAATTAATTCATTCCTTAACTTTAATGCAGCTACGCAATTAACTTTGGAACTAAGCACTTGCATTTATCATTTTTAACGGTGGAATGGAAGTAGCTATTTGGGTCATATTTCCTCTTGGGGCATAATTTAGTTTTAATGTGTTTTACTTTTAAAAGTTTAGATCCATAATACTGAACACAACCCAAAAAGAAGCAGACGATTCACCTGATGGTAAATGGCCACCCCCGCCTATGGACGTTTGCAACACCAGGGACACCGCCAATGCGTTATCGACCCTAAGACTTGAAGTTGTGATGTGTCATATGCCTGTCATTTCACTGCTCCCCGTTACCTTTCTTACCGAAACACAGTAATACAAATGCTTGCCTGGACGAATTCTGCACTAAGAGCTCTATTACTCTAATATGATTGGGAGTAGGTATGACGTTTTACTGTGACGTCATAATATATTTTTTAAATAACATCGAGATGAAAACATGATGCTATATTTCAACTTGCAGCTTTATTTCAGAAACAGTGATTATAGCTATACATTACAATATTAAAAGAACACAAGTTAGAATTGCTAAATCGCCTGCGGGCTGCGGGCTCAGGCCCGGTTGCGAAACTTAGCAACGTCCCATATCGGTCTCCCTTAGGCTGGAGCCGCGTTTAGATCATTTACGAATTATATTTCTGTGTAGTCGAGTGGTAAATAATTATTATTAATGCTTGATTCCTGCAAGACTTGGTAAACTTTTGAGGCCATAAAATCCATTACCGTTCAGGAATAAATTCAACAAATAGTTTTTATTTTCGATTAAAAAACTCCTTGTTTTAAATGTACTTCCTTGTTTTTATTATAACCTACAAACAGAAGGCGGATAATCCTTGGCCTTTGAAAATTACGTAAAGAACGTGCGATTTTTTTTTAAATTGAATAATGGCGTTTCAGGCGTTTGGCGTCAAAACGTCGGTCGTTGTTTCCCGCCTTTATTCCGCCTACGAAGGCTTTGCCGCTCCCCCTTCTTCCGTTAGGCTCGTAGACGCAAAAGAAAAGCCTCGTGTACGCTTGTCATTATCATTGTTTTATATTATTATTTTATTATTTCAAATAGACAAGAGAACTTTCGTAATATATAGTTGTCTATTTAAATAATATTATTCTAGAATTTCAGTATAACGAAGTAAGCCGTATTTATTTTTTTATATTCATATATACATTCTATAAAAACAATTAAAAATGATTTTATTATTTGGTGGCAGATTACTTTGTAAATTCACGCCTGGCTGATTACTACCCTTATGTAGAATATATGTCACGACATTTTAGAATTAGGAGCAGTTATACCTGGAGTGCAAATGTCTATAGTGTAGTGACCATTTACCATCAGGTGGACCAACTAGTCAAAAAATAAATCTTCGCAAAGTAGGCATGTAGGTATTCCTACCAACTCTGGGGTGTAGTTTTCTTTTTTAGTCATGAATGGTACCAAAATGTTTTGTTTTTAATTTTTTATAACAATTTACATTCTTTCTATTTAAAGGCTGTTTAGTTAAGGCCATAGAAGGGTATTTATAATAGTTAAAGGTACTGATGCTAAATACCAGCTCGGCAAGAATGTTAGCAGTGTACATATTTTTTTGTATTTTATTATTGTATGTTTATTAATACAATTCAAATATAAACGATATAAATGCCTGGCATTCTCAATAAAATTAATCCAACCAAAAAAGTTCAAATGAAAATTTCGCAGTATCCAAGTAACATACTTGTTTCCCATAATTCTGTTAGTAATAATATATTTTACGAAATTATTTGATAATTTATCGAATTCAAAAACAAATGGTAAGCTTGGAATGCATTCTCTGTAATTCAAACACGAATTCCAGAGAAGCAATTAGCCCTATAAAGGTTTGTAAATAGCTTTATATTTTAGTTAAATTCAAACTGCTATTGGCAATATTATTTGCAAAACATTTATTCAACTTGACTAGTATATATCGCGTTAATGTGTTCAATATTGATGTTTGCTGTCCATTGAAGGCTTATATACCTGCCTTTAACTAGTAATTATAGCTACTTGACTCACCCCATCATGTAATTCAAACGACTCCTAAACATCTCCTACTTTCAAATGCGTATCCTCCGATAAAGTTGTCCGCGGATGCTCGTATCGCCTCCGGGGAGACATTACTCCAGTTAAATTCGTAGGGCTGCCACGTTAAAGTTTTCAGAACGCAAACTTGTAACCTGATAACCCCCGAACTAGACAAATCTACGACAGCTGAAATAAGGGTGGAACTGTGATTTCTAAACTTTTGTATTCAGTGATTAGTTTGAATGATAAAATCTTTTGTTCAAGCAATAGAATGTTAGTTTTCACTACTTTTAACCTACTAAAACTTGTTAATATATTCGAAAATTCAAATGTTTGGGATAAAAAGGATTAGGTATTCGAATGTTCTAGAATTTAAACTTTAAAACTTATGATGGAAGTGAGAATTGGATATGAAAAACTAAAAATTCCAGATGATTATGATGTATATGTTTTGCCAGCCCTAGTACCCAAGGCATAATATCGCCCGCCTGCCCTCGTCATGTTGCGCAAATTGCTTATATTTATGTATGTATTGTACCCTGATACTGTATTTGCCACTTAGTAAAACTGGGAGATATCCCAAATACTATATATTTTATAGACTCAATATCGATAGTTCGAGGTAACTTTATTTCAAACATTTGTAGAAATTTTGATTCCATAAGATACGGAGAAATGAAAACATTTCCAATTGAGAAATAATATTAAATTTTTGAGTTGAAAAATATTCAATATTTAATCCTTTAGTGACATTGTATGCATAAAAACCAGTTCAATAAATAATGAATCATTAGTGGAATTCCGAAAACACATTTTACAGTAACATACAAAAACAATGCCATATTAAAAAGTATAATTGCTTTAAATAAGACGTGTTCAACCAAACAAACAATCCATCAGTCCATAGAATATAGTCCAAGTTGGTATAATTATGTGGCATCAAAAACATGTCGTTCTCAACGTAGTAGAAAAAACGCTGATCAATCTTTCTCAGCCAATTTGAATAAGGATTTCGAATATTATCGATCACAACCTTCAAGTCTGTGATGAAAATTACAATAGATTGCTTCAAAAATGTGATTGAACAACATACTTGGGTGATAAATGAGTGTTTTCCGTCAAAACAACGCTCCCCGCTCCTATGTCTGCTTACCAAATGTTTAATGGTACCGGAGGATATCGGAGATACATAAAATCCTTACTAATGTGTATGCAAAATGTATTTTATTTGATACATTACAGTCTCGCTCGAGGTTTCGTACCTAATATATTGTTGTAGAAAAGAAAATGTACTTTCATATTTGAATCTTGTGGCTAATGTATAATTTTTTTGTATATTTTATATAAGTAATACCTATAGTCAATACTAATGCTTCGTATTTAATGTACCATAACGAATTTTACTTCTTTGATTATGTCGGATAAAGGAGGATCATGTCCAAGTCGACAATCGTCTTAATTTTAATCATATACAAAAAAAAATGTGAACTGGCATGAATATATAGCTATGTTGTACGTATATACACAATTTATATTGTATACTAATAATAACTTATATTTATATATATTATATTATTATATTATTATTATATATATTAGTTATATTATCAATGTATATCAACCCAAACTCAACATTCGTGTAAACGGGGCCAATATATGTAGATACAGAGGTGTCGGTAACAGTGTCGCGAGTTCCATTGTTTTATCCCATCACAAAAAATGCCCAACCCGCCTAAAGAAGTTTTCACTCTCCCTTTATACCAACCTTACTCGTATGAAGCAGTTTAGTGCAACTATATTACTGAGTTTCAGTTGTAAAGGTAAGAAAGGGGCCGTTACATGAGTCTTAACTTCATTTCTCAGGGTCAATAATCCATTGGCAATGCCCCTGGTGTCTCAAACGTCCTTCTGGCTGTTTATCGGCTTATAAGCCAAAAAATAACCACACCCTACAACACCTCAATGGAAACAACAAAGAAAGAATATATCCTTACAATCGCTAACAATATTGCTATCTTCAACTAATGGTTTTTCACCTATTTTTCCTGGAGCAAAGTCTTACGGTTCAAAGAACACGTTTAATCTTAAACTAAATGGCCAATTCCTGTAAGTCAAAGTGGTGTAAGATTCCAGGTGAAGATACTGTCCAGCGAGCAATAAAGAGCTTATTGAAATCCCAGGAAATGTCTGGACACTAATAGGCACCTTAACAGTTCAAAGGGTGTCTGTAAGAGCATGTCATACGGACATTGCGATCTTGTGATCAGGAATGGGGAGGAATCCTTTGCGAAGCTGGACCCAATTCAGTGCTTTCCAATTATCTGTGATTGACATAGTTTATATTGCAGAGTATGTGAAGTAAGTTAAACAAATAGATACAATTAACTGTAGTTATTGTTAGATAGGGATCTAAAATCTAGTTGATTATCTGTTGTACAAGTTTTTAGTCTTTTCGACCCTAATTGGGTACCTCTGGTTTGGAAATTAGATGTTAGCTCAATGCAAGCCAAAAATCCTTTTAATTATTATCTAATCTATCAAAAAAAAATTGAAAAATTCAAAACCATTTATTCAGTTTAGGCCTTCGGAGGGCACTTATGAAGGTCAAATTTAAAGTTACTGAAGCTACAACCGGTTCGGAAGTCAGTCTTCAACTGAGAAGAACCGGCAAGAAACTCAGCAAGGTTACATTCTTTTTTATTTGTTATATAAATTTTTATCTATTCAATTTTACATAATTTTATATTTAGCAATTACAAAATACTTATTATAGGTAACATTAAAAAAAAACAAAACAAAAAAAAAATATGACAAGACTACAAAATAGAAAATAACAATAATTAGGTACTTACAACTTAAACAAGAGATTTAGAGGTGCACTGTGCAGAGAGCAGCTATTTCCATACATTTTTATCTTCAATATAATGAACTACCTTGTAATACGCTTTTTCTTTCAAAACTTTTCTAATATAATTTTTAAATTTATGATCAGACATTTTGGTTATTGAAAGCGGTATCTTATTATAAAATCGAACACAATTACCAAGAAATGACTTGTTAACTTTAGTTAGTCTAAAGTATGGAACAACTAACTTCTCCCTTTGTCTTGTATTTATACTATGAATATCTAATTTTGACTCAAACATTCCTATGTTTCTACGTATAAACATTATATTTTCATAAATATATAGTGAAGGTAATGTCATTATATTTATTTCCCTAAATAAATCTCTTAATGATTCACGGGGACCCATACTGTAAATTGCACGAATTGCTCTTTTTTGTATAACAAATATTGATTCTATATCCGCTGCTGCTCCCCAAAACAAAATACCATAGGACAACCTTATCTAACCTTAAACGAGCAATTCTTGTATATAATTAGAATCTCGGAAACGACTTTTATGAAATTTAGTATGCAAGGGGATTCGAGGGCGTTAAATCGATCTAGCTAGGATTCATTTTCAGAAAATGTCGTTTCATCCGTGTTTTTAGGCAATGAAAACTGCTACAATGTCATTAGAAGGTAAGGTTTTCAAGTTACATCTTTTGTGAGGAATACTGTTATTGGGAACCCTTTATTATTGCATCTAATTCGTATCTATGTAAATATAACAGTGCTATAAAAAAGAGAATACGGTAGAAGTCACGTTAGTAGAGAAATCCCGAGCAATGTTCGGGCATCCAGGTACTAATTGAATGAATGGCACACAGTTGTTCTAAATGAACACAAAACATCTATCTAGTGAAAGTAGGATCAACGGGAATTTTATAATTGACAAACAATATATGTAGTGGTACATCTTCTTCTATTTTCACAAATTACTTTAACATTTCGTCAACTCCATGTTTGAGTGCTTTGAGATTTTAAATAAATCAATAAAAAAAAATCTGCACTAAAGAATGACTCATTGTCAAAAGAATTAAATTTATATACATACACCCCAATCCTATTCACAATAGTTATTTTGTTGCGTCCAATTGTTTTGATAAACTGCGATATTATCTTTACTTTATCGATGCTATACAGAGCAAAGCAAAACATGTTTTCGAAAACTATAGAGTTTGAAATATGATCGCGTTTGCCAGTTCATTGCTCTAAATAAAATATAAACGTTGAAACTACACACCCGAGGCAATAAAACAATAATTTTCATCCGATGATCAGATATGATCCGAAAGCGGGTGAATCCCTTTTTATGTTAGTTTTATTGGACGCTGAACATGTTTTCTATCTCGTTTTACTTACTTACGCGTATGTTTTATTCTAAACTGACAAATCAGTGGATTAGGGTATAAATCTCAATACTCAATTTACAAAGATTTTTTTCACACGGTAACGCCAATATTAACATTTTTGAAATGACAAGCATTGCCGGGTTACTATATACGATCCCGATCGAAAATCCATGGATTGATGAACCTTTTGACAGTAATTTTAATACACGTAATGTCAAAATTCTAATTCAATCTTGCGATTTTAGTAGCGATCGTATAAAGTAACCCGGCATATACCAATCTCGTTTACGAGAATCCCATTTGTGACACATCGAGACTAGATGAAACCTCGTACTCGTAGTTCGACTTCGGTTCGTACTGCTTTTTGTAGGCCGGCAAACAGGGAGCTTGCTTCACGAAAATGCTTTGCGAATTGCTTTTGCATGCAATTTGCTTGGCGAAAATGGGGATAATACTTCCCTGCACGATCTGTACACTAAGTTCTCTAAAACTTCTACTATTATGGTTAATTAAGTAAAATATCCATTGAATCGAAACAACTACTGTGAACAACGGCTTAGGAAGATATATAAGACACTTTTGAAATTCAAAATACGAGTAAACTTTTTTTTTATATGAAAGGAATTCGATAGTCGCTTTACATATGGCTTGGTTTGAACACTTTATGATAGAACTCAAAATAGCTAAAGCGTTATCAAATTGAACCTTAAGCCAAAAGCCTTATTTACAAACGGGTACATTCATACTGCATCCGCTAGCATGCTCCAAAACTCCATAAACTTGTACAAATGCAGAAAATCGTCGGCCTGGATTTAAACTACGACATAGCGTTGGCATTGTTAAACTATACCAGCCTTCCAAGCATTTTACAACATTAAAACGTACGAGCTATGTTGAGTAGGTAAATTCTTCACCATTTCATCCAGGGTATTTTTATGTGGATCAGTTTTGTGGAACTTAACCTAAAATATATAACAAATGTAACCGATGTACTTTGTTTATATTAGAAGAACGCTTGTGTAATGCTCTCGGAATTGATGAAGCTGATTTAATAGAATGTAGAACTACGACTGCCGTATATTTGTGTTGTGTGTCGAATCATCAACCTAGTTTTAAATCGGCTTCAATTTTAAATCCGAGTTACACAATTATGGTGCAGTTTGGCCGGCTGCCACTGAAGTTGGAAATCTATCGACAAACAAAGTAGAAAAACGACAATGAACTTATCGAATCGACTGAAGATTTCATATTATACGTAATAGCGCAAACAGTGTTTATGTAAGACTAATCAATTTTATTCCAACATTGACTTAAAATTTGTCGCAGCTTAATTTAACCGTATTAAAGCTGACCATAAAAATGGCTTACAACTATACATATTAATGAATATTTAAATTACTATAATACTTGGTTTTATATTCATTTGTTATGGCTCCACGTGAACTAGTGCTGCTTGTGGGGGCTGGTATGCTTTAGTTTGTGGTTTTTATTAGATATAACTTTTTAAATTTTGGACCCATTTATTTATTGTATTTTTCTGAGTTATTAAATACTATTATTAATTTATTATAATCTAATTCACATTATATAACACTTAAATTTCATAAGAAAATGTAAACAAGAGCTTAACCTAATTATAATTATTGTAAAATGATAACATAATTGATTAATTAAACAGTGAGACTAAATAAATATTATTTAACACTTCAAGGTTTTTAAAAGAGTAATTGCTAATTATATTGCCTCTCTGTCAGTAAAATACAACCTTCCGAAACGGTATTAGAGTCAGACTTTTCAAAAGTGCTGGTAAAGAACAATTTGTATAAAAATACTTAATTTTATTTTACTATAAAATTTAACAAAGTCCAGATGAAACCTCGGGATCAAAGCTTGTTTACGTATGTCGCTATATCTCCATAGTTAATAGTTTTACGAGGTCCATTCTTATTTCATCGTGAAGTCTCCCTCAGCCATCAAACTTCACTTGGCAATTACTTGGCGGATTTACGACATAGCTAAATGGCGAGAGATCGCCGCTCTTACGTGCTTGCCAATTGGATTTACTTTTAACATGAGAGTTTACGACTCTAGTATAGGAATTGATATACAAAACAAGAAAAGATTAATAAAGATAGTTGTGGACCAGGCCCTCGCATGTTAATTAGTAATGAACTTTATTTGAATTGAATTGGTCCTATTTTCCCATGTCCCAACTTCAGATGTTCAATTTTAAATCGATTCAGGTCAGTTTTGTCCCAAAATATTAGTTAGGAGATCATTTTTATACACTCTGTTCCATCTATACAAACATTATAAAGAGAGAGTGCGAATTTTGAGTTGGCATGTATGCGGTAATATTCGGAAACACAGAACCTATTTAAAAATTTTTTCACCATTTTTAAGATTATTATTGATGGACATGGGCTATGTTAATAATCCTTGGATATATGAGGTACCTCGAGAATACGGTAGAAGTTGCATCACGGATATTTATGGGGGAGCGAGGTACGGGACTCCTCCATTTAAAAGGGAAGACCTTCCGCCAGGCTAGGTGACCGCCTGGAAATGAATGCCTGGGGACCGCGGTACAGCTGTTGATGTTGGATCCTTGTATATATGTCAAATCCTGAGAGAATCTTGATAGTGCGATGTAGGATTCTCGCGTGTTTCTACTCGTTCATAGATATCGCCACATTACTGTAGTGCGGGCGGTGAAGGATTGTAGGCGTGTTCATAGATGTCGCCATATTCATTGTCTCATTTGGTCCTCTGACGACTTGAATCCTGAAAATAGGACTAAAACCAAATGAAGATCATTATAATTTCCTTAAGCGGCAACACTCTTGGCTTAGGTTTTGAAGGCTATTAGCCCCAAGTTCATAGTGACGATAGCAACATTACAGTCATTAATTCAATAGGGTTGTTCCAAAAGGCAATAGGGGTGTAACCTTATCGCCAAATGTCGACTACACATATGTTGATGATACTCTATATTCATTAGCTATAGGGGCTCTAACAACAGATTAATTCAAATAAACGACAGCTTCAAATAATAATACAGTGTTTCTGAACAATAACTCGACTTGGTAATTCTGACATAAACAGAAAAGTAAAGTAGTCATTAAATAGATATAAAATAGAACTCTACAGAAAAGAATAAGGTATAATCTTAGTTAAAGTATAGAACAACTTTTGTTATCGGTTGCGTTAATGGTGATCGAAAAATCTCCAATTCTCCTACGTATTCTTTTTCCAATTTACCTACTCTTATCCGAACAACTACCTCTGTTCGTGCTTTTATCACTTGCTTACCTCATTTAGTACCTTTTTAATTGTAGGTGGTTCTAACTGTTACAATAAAAGTAATCTCCAAGTTACAAAACGTCCGAAAATGACTTCATAACATTAAACGATTTTGACCTACTTTAAATGGCCAGTATAACTTGAAACGTACTTTCCTTCTATGGATTTAAGGTTGCCTTTTTGTTGTTTTATGAGGTCAGGAGTGGGCCAATTCGGTCTATTTTCGCTATCTTAAAAACTTAATCGCGAGCAGGGTCTCGACCGGCGGTCGTTTGGTGGAGGGAAAATGCTCGAGCATTTAATTTATATGCTAATAGTAAGAAAGTGACCGCTTAACTGGCTGACTGGAAAAGCAAGCTACACTATCAACATTATTTTTATAAATAGGTCCTCGGTGGTAGAGTGTTAAGGAGCTGGGGTAGAAGGTCGAGGCCCTGGGTTCGATCCCCAAGTCAGACAAGGTACAAATAATTTTTTTTTTTATTACATATCTGTAGGCCAAGTATTTATTATTTATTTATTAATATATTATAACATGCTTACTTTTGTAAAATTGATTTTGCAGTTTGAAAATTGATTATTCGTTCCTAAAATGTGCTTGACTTACAAGCTTTCCGTGGAAACTATTTAATAAAGTTAAATTGGTAAATATTATAAATAAAATGGAACAGTACAAAAGTTCGGAACTACTAACTAGTTGAGCTGTCAATTCGCTGAAATCTCGTACGATGTAGGTAGACTGTTATATTTGCTTCATTTATCTCAATTTTCAATTATTCACCGATAAATTGACGGACTGAAGTTTCACATAAGTGAAATTGATGACATCTTCACGAGGCGTAGTTACAACTCCATCAATAAGAAATATAGCTGTCAAAAACACGAAAGTGTTTGAAAATTAATTAATAGAATAGTAATTGCCTACGGATAAAATGTTTCTACAAAAATCTCTCGGCGACCCTTAGCACTTCCACTTGACAAGTAGTCACCTACTCGACTGAATGAAAACAACCCTGTCACTTGAAACAACAGTTGACCTTTTATATTAAATTACGAGCCTGTTATTATTAAGTAGTAATTTCGGCAAAACGAATTTGCCCGAGAGGCACGACAATGTTATCGTGGAGTTTTACTAAGCTCCCGGCCGAAATAATCGAATGTTTATACAGAACCAGACCCCCGCTTGCCCCTTGCCATCGGGTGCCAGTAGCGGTGCCGCACGCTGTTTTCCTTTTATTGGTCAAGAGTGTAATGACCAAAGTTGTCGACTAATTTCAAATTCAAGTTTGCTATTCCAATTTCCATGGCCCTTTGCGCTTTCATAATATTTAATTCTAAATTTGAAGCTATGCCTATTGATTCCTTTATCATAATAAAGGATTATTTAAGGCATGACAGAGTAACACACTTCCAGAAACGTTGTTTGGTAGAAATTACTTTTAAGCTATTAGATATAAGATTGCCCATTGTATATATGTTATTAACTAGCTGTCCCCCGCACGTTTATCGATATTATATATAGCCTATAACAATCTATGAAAAATTCTGCGTCGAATGGTACCAGTCCCATCCCGATATGTTCTGTAGTTTTGAGGTGCGTCAAATTAACCCTATTTTGCTTACATATATTATAGACAAAAGCCCATTGAATATATGTATGTAATTGTTATTTGTTTCTTTGATTTTCTTGTTTAGTGTACGATAAAGAGTTATCTAGGGGAGGTAGGGGAGCATTGGGCACTTTTTTACATATATGTTAATAAAACTGTTATTTTTTATCATAATCAAAATTTTATTCCCAATATATCGAGTACACATATTTGGCAGTAATTATTGCTAAGAAAAGTTTTGGTATTATAATTAGTCTCAAAGTTACAAAAGATCTTCGAACACATGTCCAAAGTGTCCAAACCTCCCGGTGGTCGGGAGGTTTGGGCTCCCCTGTAGGGAGGTTTGGGCACTGTATTTAATTTGCACGATATTGCTTTACTATGCTTAAGTATTATATAACATTGCTATAAAAAATTATAATACAAACATTTATTCTTATGATAGACTTTAGAAAAATTAAACAATGTGACTTAAAATCAATACTACACGATGTTTGACTTAATTAAACTTATCTTATATTTGGTATGACCCAGAGAGGCTTGTCAAATTTATATTTTAAGCTGCCACGTTTCATCCATGTCGTTGGTGTAGGCAATTTTTAAGGTTAGACCTCGGTATATCATATTTAATCGCAGTAGTTTTAATTTTTCCTCCTTTAGAAACCTCTTCCAATGCGCGCAAAATAACATCTTTAGGGATTTCACGTCGCTTATTTTTCTTTTTAAATGAAAACGGCATTGTGCTGAAAAGAAATGATTAACCATTCCATCCAATAGGCATAACAAAAAAGCAGAAAGTATGACACCAAAATGAACTAAAAATAGAGGGAGCATTGGGCATGCCCAAACCTCCCTCCTACCTGCGTGCCCAATGTTCCCCATCACCTCACTTTTCAAATAGATTTTAATAAGTTTATTTTTATAAAATGTTGAATCCTTATTGACAGGTAAATATAATCGTCATTAAATACAAAAGAAGATGTTAACATAGATACTTACACTTTCTTGCAGATTTTTTCACACACAAAATATTTACTTCTGTACGCAACAAACCGTTAAGCGCATGTTACTTGACAACCAAGTGAAATAACAGCTGACACTTTTGATAAGCTGTGTTGCCAGTTATTGAACTACAGTGCTGTGATAGAAAACAAAAAATATCTAGAATAGATTTTGTGAAATGAGGTGGTGCCCAATGCTCCCGACTGCCCAATGCTCCCCTACCTCCCCTATCTACCATCAACAAATTATTGCATTTGCTGAAAACCTAAACCTAACAAAACTGCCCGAAGAATAACTGTCAATAACGCTAATTGAGCTATTTATTCATTTACTCCTTATAAAATACATTTACTAGACTATACTGGTAGGTACAGAGCCAGTATCGTTTCACTTTTATTAAATTATGTTGGTAACAACGTTATTTTCGTCGCTACAAAATTATCTGGCGGCCGCCTGCCCGAGCCGTTTCTATCATCGCGAATATTGATTGTGTTTTAAACGACACGGGAGACCTATCCCGTCGCCGCACAGACGTCCTGTCTACAATTTTCTACGTAAATTAATCTTGTGGGGTGCCCTCGTCCAATACCGGGGGGATAATAACATCCATCAATGGTTTTTAGAAGCGTCAAGCTTGTACGAGATTGCTTTTAGAATAGGGATGTGAAATTTAAAAATTTTAAAGCTATTCTTTCGATTTATGAAATATGCTTGAAGTTAAACGTGCATAATTTGTAAAATTCAACAACAATGTAAGTAAATTAATATTTTTAAGGTTTCACGATTTGTATACATTCTAATTATTATAGGCAACGGGTCTAAATCGTCCACGGCTTGATGTAAGTCAGCCGAAACGTCGAGTTAAAAAAGGTATTTTAATGGTATTGTATTTACATTTGTAAACTTATTTCTGTTTAAAAGTGAAGTGTACAATCGTTCGACAGTTAAGGGTGTAACAGTAAAAGTGTAATTATAGTGTCTTAATGACCTTATTGGCGATACCTTGGAAATTGCAATTCTCTATAAGCGGCGGCAACCTCTTACGTCATGAGATGAAAATATTTCTAAGCATAAAACAAAATTATGTAGGACATTCCTTACACTCGGCCAACTGATCCTGAATCAAGCAGAACTTGTACTATGGAAACTAGATAACTGATATACTATAGGTATATATAGTTCTTTTATTTCGATTTTCATCTAAAAAAATGTTGTCTTAATGGGTGGAATTAAACCCTCGACCTGTGGCGTGACAGGATCCATAACCACCAAGTCAAACGACCGAAACGAGTAAAAAGTTGAAGTGGTTATACAATAAAATACGTGTATTCCGTTAATAATTTAAGATCACAACCTACAGTGAACTCTATTTGGTGACTGAACCAAAAACTATCACTGCAAAAAATCAACAGATAAAATATATAACAGATTTATACCAAACACAAAAGTGGTACAGCTTGCCAATTTCCGACTAGAACGATTTGGCCTGGTACTGGTCCCTTATTGATTGTATTTTAAACGCCTGGAACGCGTTCAAACTGCACATGGATCGTTAAAATTAAATATTGTGCGTCGATCAATCAGCGCTGTCACAGTGTCCGAGAGCGTTGTTCTGGCACATGCAATCTGTACACTCGGCAATTAATTTTCCTGACGTTTTGTTTCATTCTCTGTACCGTTCCTATGTTGTTTCGATGCCTATTCTAAATCACTTCTCATATATACTACAAATATTATAAATGCGAAAGTTTGTATGTATTGATGTCTGTTACTCTTTCACGCAAAAACTACCAAACGGATTTGGATGAAACTTGGCACATGTATAGAAAATGCCCTGGAACAATACATAGGATACTTTTCCTGCCGGGAAAATGTTACATCCCTCGGGAAGGCGGGTGAAACCGAGGGGGCAGCTAGAACTCTCATAAATTCACTTTAGTTTTAATTACAAAAATATTTTGATGGGCCAATTGGCTTGGTGGCTAGAGACCCAGACTGCAACGTCGCAGGTTGTGGGTTCAATTCCTACCTAGGACAAACATTTGTATGCATGAACACATGTCACTTTGTTCTGTCGGGATGTAAATAATAAGTATGTATTTAAAAAAAGTAGTAGGTGTAATATATCAGTTGTCTGGTTTCCATAGTACAAGCTCCGCTCAGTTTGGGACCAGATGGCCGTGTGTAAAGAATGACTCAGGATATTCATTATTATAATATAAGTTATGTCTTAAGTAAATTACATTGTTTATTGTTAACTCATAAATAAAATTAATTTCTCATATAGTAACGTCTCATTTAATTTTAGCACTAATTAAGTTGTTTGTAAAGCTTACTAACGACATCAAGTAGGTTTAACGATAGCCTTAGTAACTAAAATTATGAAAATATCCGTAGAGAAACGTAAATGTAATTCATTTAGATCATCCATCAAAGTCGCTGTAGGAAAAAATATTATTTATGTTTCAGAAAAAAGCTCTCATCGCCTAAACAGACAGAATATTGTAATGTCTATCTTAATTTAAGCTTCGCTGACGATGACAAATGTACCTAGTCCCAAAAGCTAGGCGACAGTGTTTTTGCACCTTATTGAGGACAAAGCTATGTCTGGTAGCTTAAATTACTAAGTATCTTGTAAAGTGAGATTAAAAAATGTATTTTATTGTAAAAAAAAAGCGTGGGGTGCATGGTGGCAATAGTTATAAATATTTAATTGACAGATATGAGTAGAAGGATTATCATTTTGATAATATCTTAAAAAGCACCCCACGCATTTTCAAATTTATTTTCTATTTTTTTATTGGATTTTCTATTAAAGCGTGTTTTTTATTATTTTGAAAGTATGTATTATTTATTTTTAATTTTTTGGTTAACCGCTAATCCTGATTATCCTAGTAAGGATAACGGGTCTAACAGTTTAAAATATTGAATTGTCATCGGTCCTCGATAAATCTACAAAGTTTGAATGAAATCTGACCGTTTCAAGTGGGTCAAAGTCGCGCCCAAAGGAATCGGTTACAAACATACAAGTGAAGCTAATATAAAGCGTGTAAAAAAATATCGAATAAGTAAACTTGCAAAATTTTCCTTTTTTTCATAATATCTGTTATATTTTCTTAATTTTGCGAAAGTTTATAATAAACTGGTCTGATGTTGACGGCTAATGCTTATATTTCTATGTGCTCAACTGTTTTTTGCATCAAATGAAAAAAGTTTCATTGTTACCCCCTGGCGCCACATTTCAACAATGCTTGACTTTGTAAGGTCGCTCTGAGTTTCTATTTACTAAAGCACAATATGGCTTACTATTTATTTTCATTCTCAAGTTGTATTGTAATATTACAGCACATGGACTGCGAGCTAGCTATCTTTTCTAAATCTACATTGTGGTACTCCCGGTATTTCTGTGTGGTTGTTTTAAGTAACATATCTTATTATACAATTACTTCTTTTTATATCAAAACTAACTGTCCCACATGGTTTCACCCGGATGAGAAGGTTCTATTATTTTTCCTGGATAAATAGTAGCCTAAGATATATTAGAGTCAGACTATTGTTTATACATATGTGTTTGTAAAGGCCTATTTGAATAAAAAATATTTTCATCTCATTTCAAATATTTTAATTTAATTTCATAAGGTACTCCTTATAGCATCAGCTATCTGCCAGTCAGTTCTGTCAAAATCAGTCCAGCCGTTTTAGAGTCAATTGGAAACATTGACACATTGATTTTTATAAATATAGATTACGTAGATATAGATTTACCATAAAGTCATAATTGTTCATTCTGTAAGAAGGAGCTAAAAAAATTTTGTCTTAAAAAATATATTCATAGAAATATTTTACTGTCGTACTAAATAACACGTTACTCGATCCTACGACACTGTCTCTTGTTATCAATAAAGAAATCCAATTTTCGTGGAGTCAGTTGCCGTCGTAGACACTAGCAGAAAACTGACACATCATTACGTGACTGAACCTTTTGACACCTACAATATTATATTATAATACTATAGGAAAAGGCGACACGTTATCCTCAAATTTTGTTTTTGGCAAAACTGTGTCGTAGGTACGTAACATCTATATTGTTATAGGCTACCTTCATTTATATGAATGATGAAAAACTTACATGGCACATATGTGAACAAATTTGATCGAAATCTCTTTGTTTTACACCAAGTGTCAGAAATATCTACCAACGTCAGTATATAATAAAATTGTACCATAAAACTCCCTTTAAAAGTCATAAAGTTCTTAAAAGCGTGTTGTAGGGAATTTGATAAATTGAGCGTTTACGAACGCAATCTTTCCGAAACCGAAATTTAAACAAAAGTATTTCGGCGTACGGAATTGAAACACAGTATAAATTTAAACTTTTCTCTAATTTTGACTTTCACAAAGAAAGTTGAGAATCACGACCTATCCATTTCCTCGGGAATATCGTACCTACTTCGCAACAATAAATTAATTTCGAGGCCTGAAAAGGTCGGTTCGTCCCGATACACAACACGGCCTATAACAAACTGTAAGTTATTTGTCTTCGTAATTGTTACAATATTACAGTGCCTTACCTCAATCTCGGCGTATTATAGCGAGATCTAAATTGCTTTTTTCTCTATGTAATAGCACGGCAACTTCGGCCGGGGATTACGCAAAGACGACCTTTAGCTCTGGGCGATTTTTTCCGCCCCAGCTCTTTGGGGCGTGGGTCGTGCTTTAGACGTTTTCTTCCCCTTTGCAATATAAAAAGAGTGGAGCACTCCTTTGTGTATGTTTATGCTGGGACACAAGGCAAAGGTTTTTATTAAAGTAAAGAAATTAAATACGCAATCTATAGTGCTATTAGCGCTCGCTATGTCTGACGTCACCGACCATTACCGACCTGCGAGGTGTATTGTTTCCACTCTGATCGCCATCGATAGAAAAAAGCTTGAAATAAAAGAACATGAACTCTCTTTTTTCATTCAATATCAGCGTAATTGGAAATAATGGTTGATAATGCTGTAACTTACCACCTTTGGGTACATCATCACTTATCATCGTAAGATTAAAATACAATCTAATACCCTAAAAACCACACATTATACAAAATTTTGGCAAAATGATCATGATTCCAATATTAAATTCAATCTCAATGAAAAATATTATTTCAATCTATTGTACACTAAGTATTTTGACATCGAACGAAATCTAAACACACTCGTAGGTCCGCCCGAAGCCTCTATTACTACCTCAAGTGATTCCGCCCTCACTCCCGTGTTATTACACGCGGAGACAGCGCCAGGACATTAATCTCCTGAGCAAATATAAGAAACTGTTAGCATCTGCCAGCGGCACCGTTTTACACAGGAGAATTCAACAAAATAATCTTACCCGATAACGGGTGTTTGCGGTGCGTTGGGGTTGCCAGCTAATTGATGGTAATGTGCACTGAAATATGTCGTTTGCTTTTGCACGGAGATTTTATTAATGCGTTGACAAATGTTGGTTTGGGGAGGCTTGATTTTGTACTTATTCATGAAGTTTAGGTGATTTCACACGTCTAAAGTTGATATATTAATTTACTGTCTGTTTTAACCACATAAATATCTGCTATATGTTAAGTACGCCGACAAACAGGCAGACGGTCTACCGAATGGTCACCGTCACCTATGGACATTTGATACACCACGGGCAAAGCAATCCATTTTCGACCCTGAGACGTGGAGTTGTTTTGTCTCATGTGCTTATAATTTCACTGGTCCTACCTTTCTAACCGAAACACAGTAATACGAGTGCACTACTGCTTCACGGCGGATTATGGTAGTCATACATAGTAGTCATTCATAGTAGTACATCCCCGAGAGAACTTTGCACTAAGAGCTCTACTACAAAATACAGTTTATTTTATTATTTTCCCCACTTCGTTGAAGTGTCACAATTGATTGAATATGACCCACAGAGTTTTACAGAAAAGTTAGATTGATGTTCAACTAAAACCATACATCTAACAGATTTTTTTATTTTGTCCACGCACATATTTTATCACCAATGCTTAGTCCGGAAGCCCGAACAAATTGCACGTTTGTTTTGCCCAAAGTGACGCATGATACGTCGACGAAGCTGACACGACTTTACCACGGTCTTTGTGTCTATTATTTATCATATCCCATCAATTTGTTTCGGTGACTGATGAGCGCCGCCCGCTCTGCGGAAGTGGCTCACGCATTAGAGCCGCCGATTCAGTTTAAGTACATAATTAATAAGCGGCTTTTAAATATTCTGTGATTGAGAGTGGTATTAAAAACGCATTGCTGTCCCAAATATTGTACATAAACAAAAACGTTTTTTTGCTTTATTTGCAAACGATGGATGCAGTAATATTCGAAAAATCAGGACTCCCGTTTCGTCCACGCTCCGCCGCGTTCGCAGCGACCTTTAATAGGATTTGGGAACTTGTGACAAGTGATATTTATTAGCACCCACATATTGTTGTTAGTGATAAATGTGCCCCCATTACGGCACTAGCTGCCTACCACCTGACATGGAATTTCATTTAAAGAAGAACCATGCCATATTGCCGTTCCACTTGCTAATTTTGCTAGCGCATGAATCATGTTTATGAGACAGCCACATTTTTGTGCGTGTAGCCTTATGCTCTATAAAACTGATTTATTTATTTATCATTTACGCAAACAACTTGTCTAAAGTGATTTATATTACCTGCCAATTTAAAAAGCATAAATTTTACATCAAAAATTTCGATACAGTTACACACTTTATTTTGTAGCTTAATCATAACTCCGTGAGATTTTTTATATGTAATCACTAACATTGAATCCTAATAACATTATTTTAATGTTTTTTTGAACAAAGTATGTAAGTACCTACCTAGGTATTATATACCTTATATCATCATTAAAATGGGTTAGGCCCCTAGTGCGCTCTAGCAAAGTTTTGAAAGTTTGACTTTGTTATAATAAAAGTTGGCTATACCTCTCGTAGGCACTTTGTCTTTTATACTGCACTCATGTATCCGAATGTACCCCACTCTCGCGTGTCACTCATGTTTCGACCCACTTCATTCTGAATGATATTTCAGGCAATATCGTTTTGTGGTACCCTTTATATACCCCTTGCTTTTTCTTTTCCGCATTTCCCTGGTTAGATTCATTTTGGATTAACACCTGTATTTGTTTCATAAATTTTTATTATGCCATGAATAAATATCATCTTTTCTTCTATGATTTCTGTTATATGAATAATTCAGTTTTCTTATCTACTTAGGTAGACATTTTGTGCTATGGTTTCTATTTGATTTTTTCTTGAGACATGAGTTTTTTTGTATTCTTGAAACCGTATTAGATATGTAACTTTTTTTCGAAATTGTTAGTCTTTTAGTAATCGGTCACCAACCTTTTCGATACACAAATTCATCAATTTATAAACATACTTACGTAACCCTTTACTTTTCTTTGATCTTTAATATTCTCCCGTAAATTTATTTCTCTTCGTAAAAGTTATTGAAGTCAGCAATCATATTTTCTAAGAATTGAATAGGATTTAAAAGAAAATGTGAGTTATTATTATAACCACTGATTTTAATGCGTTTCTGTTTAAGATGATAATTTAAAAAAAAAATTTCAAAACCAATGAAAACAACTAAAAAGTATTAATTTCACAAACGTCGGAAAAAATTATATGTAATCTTTATACTGGAAACTCTTTGGAGCTTTCGAGATATTTCAAATTTTCAACGAGTAATATTTTTTTTTCATTTCCTCCAGGAGCAGTCTCACAAGTCCTACCGTCCGCTGACGGTGCTCACCTTCAGGTGGAACTATGCTGTCCACGGACTGCAGCCGGCCGGCTACCACCTCGTCAACCTATTATTACATGCTCTAGTCTCGCTGCTCTATTACAGGTATGTAACATCTATCTATCATTTAAAACAATCCTTCTACTAAATAACAAAGTCTATTTAAAATAAACAATGATCCCAAACTCAGCACAGCTTGAACTATGGAAACAAGATAACTGAAATTCTACTTATACTTAGGTAATTCGATATTTACACCGAAATACAGAACAAAAAGATACTCTAATTCACACACATGTTTTTCCTGGTTGGAAATCGAACCCACGACCTATGGTATGGCAGTCAGGGTCTCTAACCACCAATCTAACTGGCCCATCAAATATTGATAATCCATACCGTTTTGTTAGTACTCGTAACCATACTTGACTTAACATAAACTTGACAAATAATAAAAAATATCTATATAATGTATTAAAGGAGTAGAAGCACTATAATAAGAAACACTCTTCTTTATTTTCGTGATGTTATTGACGTTCTTCGTGAAAAACTTCCATTCAAACCTTTGTCAACCTTATAAGCAGTACCAACATAATAAAATTCCAATTAGGCAGTACAGACAATATCACCAAGTAAACAGTAGGTACACGACAAACTAACCTACAATATACGCATGAAGTAGCACTCAAAAGATCCTACGATACATAATAAAACTCTTATCTTGAGAGAAACAAGGGCATACCTATACTGTACTTATCTTGGATCTCATAAAAGGTCAACGACTTTGAGCAGGCAAAGGGGATTGATTAAAGTACGAAGGAAGTCTTAATTGGATAAGGAAAGTACCTACAGGAGTCGCTAAAGAGCCACTATAGCACCTTGCCTATTTTAGTTAATTAAATGATTTAATTTATAAAATAATTAATAATTAAATTGCATATCATCACGAGCATGTTGGATAATGTTTTGTACGGTTGTCAAATAAACTTTTCTATTGTCATAGTCATATGAAAACATATTAAACTTATAACAAAATCCTCTCAGAGCATCTGTCAACAAAATTGATTAATCGATGAGTGACCTACGAGTTGTGAAAATTATAAGTGCCCCTTCATATTTGCGTAAGTTGAAATTAATTAATGTGAAATTCCAATCAGAGGCGGCCTGCGCCGTTACCCTTAATTGTTAATTGAATTGGGAAACTTTTAATTGTTAGGACTCAATAATCCAGTCATTTGAGCCCGAAGGCTGCGTCGGCCGTTTAATTATTCAGTACAATACCCACCGATCGGCTGCTATCGGGTTGTTTATGCCACCATCGACAGCATTTTAATTTATTTGCTTTTTTTAAACGGTCTGCATTTTAAATAAGTTCGTAATTAAATATAAGTTCTGAGTTTATAATAATAAAGTTCGCCGCCTTTAGCACTAAGTGAAAACAGATTATTCACTATTTACAGTGTCAAAATCTCTCCTGAAGTGGGGTTTCCATTTCCCAGCCAGCGTGCTCTCACCATTTATCTCGCAAATTGCAAACGGCGTCATGCTGACATGTAATTCACATTGACGACAAAAAAGATGTGACACAAACATGACAAATGTTGGCCATATGTACACGTTGAGACTAGAGCCAATGTCACGTACATCTACATGGCGGTATCTTCTATCGAATCATTCAAGGTCAAATAAGATAGGATTACAAATTAATTTAATAGCTAAATATCGTGGTGTTTAACTGTAATGGGACGCTGGAGATGTTACTCTTAATAAGTAGTTACAATTTGGGTCATCCATGCAACGGCGTGGAGCGGGCAAGCAAACTGTTCGAGTTAAGCCAGTTTTAATCAGCCGAGCGCCCGGACCGATCCTCTTAGTTACTGCTAATTACGGAATACTTGCTGTGTCCACCACCAACTTACCCGGCTTATGCTCAATATCCAATTTGCCAGCATAATCCTATTAACGATTTTCGAGCTCTCATTATCATTCGAGACCGGTAAATGTTATTTAACTGCATAGTTAAGTTAGCAATTTTGTTATACCTAGTTTTAGTTCCATTTGTTACGTCACCAATAGATTCACTGTTATATAAAACGTTAAATCTAAATTCGAATAGAGCTACGTTATAAAAATATCTGCGAAAAATCCAGTTATTTCAAAGCTCAATAAAATATTTTTAGTATCAAAAATTATACGTATATTTATTCAAATGGTATGACAATTTCGACACATCATACCTTTCTACGCCTATAACATATAAAGTTGGAATTGTCGCAAAATAATTCACGACCTATATATCTTGTCATACTTTATTCAGGTATATTAGTCCTATCCAGAAGGCCTAAGTGATATTGGGAAAAAGGTAGTGAGCGTCAGATATGCGTAGGCCGAGAAAATGTCAACGAATTTGAGCAGCAAAGTAATTTGGACACGGGTAGAAACCGCTAGGGAAAAAACATTATACCCAAGTCTGATCTACCAGTTTTACGGTGAAAATCAAGACACAAATAAAGTTTGGATTTAATACATCGCTTTTATTTGAAACAACCTCTCTGTGGTAAATTAAAATGTGGTCAACAGTACCTGACCACTGAACTATGGATTCCTAAACCGAAAGTTGAAGTTTACCACAAACTTAATTTATTTTAATTATAGTTACATATTATGATCCAAAACGAAGTATAGCTATATGTACCACTTTTAAAATACTTTAATTATAATATTATAAATGTGAATGTAAGTTTGTTTGTAACGCTTTCACGCGAAAACTACTTAACCGATAATCATGAAACTTTGTACACGTATTCTTGGAGGTATTAGAAGTAACATAGGATTTTTGTGCCGGGAAAATATTACATCCCTCGGGAACGCGGGGTCAGCCAGTATATTATAATTTAATAAATCCGACTATCCTACTAATATTACAAATGCGAAAGTTTTGAACTGCTGAACGAATCTGGATGAAATTTGGAACGGAGACAGATTATAGTCTGGAATAGCACATACTTTTAATTTCGGGAATATGCAACTTCCCTCGGGAACCCGGGTAAATCCTCGCTACATTATCAATGCGAAAGTTTGTGAGAATCGATGTATGGATGTTTGTTACTCTTTCACTCAAAAACTGTCAATTGGATTTGGATGAAACTTGGCAAATAGATAAAACATATACTGGAGCAACATATAGGCTTTTTATCCCGGGAAATAGTAACATCCCTCGAGAACACGGATAAAATTGCGGGGACAGCTAGTATGCGGTCATAGAATTTAATTTCTAAGATTTCTAATCTAAATTAAGATATGAGATATGACGTAGAAAGCATATGTATGATAGTGGCTTGTCAATGTATCTACATCCCAATCGATATCTTCTAAGTAACAAGTTACTTGGCCAAACTATACGAGTTACAGAAGATTTCATTATATATTCTATGTTCTAGCTAGGTACTACAGCCAATAAGTTGTTTGAAACTATTGAAATTGGGGTACACGGAAAGTTCTCTTAAGTCAATTCAAATTGAGTACATATAATAATAATAAAATGATTAGCTTAGTCTATATCTATGCAAATAAATTAAATTTTTGTGTTTTTGTAATGTCAAAATAACATCATATTACTAAATAGGTACCTAAAAATAATAAATAAATATCCGGGGACATTCTTTTACACACGGCCATCTGATCCCAAATTAAGCAGAGCATGTACTCTGGAATCCAGATGACTGATATAGTACATACCTAATACTACTTTTTTTTTCTAAATATATAGATATTTACACCCAGACACAGACATGTTCACGCACACAAATGTTTGTCCTGGGTGGGAATCGAACCCACGACCTTCGAATTGGCAGTCAGAGTCGCTAACCACCAGGCCAATTGACCTAAGAATGAAAAAAAAATTGATGTATGTGTTTCTCACATTTCGTATTTTTTGGTAGGACTTTCAATGGCATATAGCTAATGTTATTAGAAGTATCTTAGGCTACTTTTTAGCTCGGGAAAATGTTACATCCCACGGGAACGCGACTGAGAACGCGACAGACAGCCAGAATCTACATAATATTAATTATAATTTAGGTAACCTCATAAGTTCATGTTTCAATTATATTTCCTTTAATATAAGCACTTTGTTGAAATACAACCTAACCACCCACGGTTCACTCGCATTTCTTGGCAAATAAATCGAAATTGGTTGGCGTGATATTGAGTTACTCGTTCTATTGTCGCTCACATACTTAATGCAAATTTTAGTCTTATATGGTTCTCTCATGGGTGCCATTGTCAGAACTGGACCAAATTGAACCACAGAAATGGAACCACACGGGAAGCACTAGCTTTCAAATAATAAAAGAATCATACAATTCGCTTCGCCCAGTCGAAAGTTATGAGGTAACAAACATTAAAAAAAGAAAAATACAGACGAATTGATAACCTCCTCCTTTTTTGAAGTCGGTTATTAATAACCTCTTTCCTGCTTTACCCTGTCAGCTATAACCGTGCAAGTCAATTTACTATACCATTATAACGTAAAGGAAAGATAAACAAACAAATTCACTTTCACAATAATATTATAACACAAGGATGCGAGCAAAACAGGCAACAAGGTTTATATGCCTTTTAATTATGATATAGAAATTTAATAAAACGCTCGTTCCTTATTTGGTAAATGCTTTCAACATACCCGAGGTATTCTGGTTGTCATTTTATTAAAACTCACTTAAATGGCTCTCTTCAGCGTAGGAGCCGACAATACACGCTTAATGACGTGCAAATATAAAATTATCATTTTGTAACAACCTCGTGTTATACGTATAGAATTTAATAAGCTTTCGAACGACAAGAGAGCGTTAGACGACACTGGCGAGCTACCAATAGCTACCGTTTTTATTAAAGACGACATCAGCTTATTTATGCCACTCAAAAGTTGTAATATGGTTAGTACCGAGCTCACTCCAATCATATTAGTGTATCAAGAGGAACTTTTAGGCGGCCGCATTATTTGCTACTCGAAAATTTTCAACTTGAAAGTTATAATGGAATAACTTCGAATTTCATGACCGGCTGCCGTTTGCATTCAGAACGCCTAATTTGGATAGGATGCAGTAATTTATTGAATATTCTTTACACATGGCCATCTGGTCCCAAACTAAGCAGAGCTTGTACTATGGAAACCAGATAACTAATATACTACAAAAACTCCTTTTTTTTCTCTAAATACATCCTTTATTAGCTATTTGAGACTTTTGAATACATTCGTAAACAGATATTTACATTCAGACACAGAATACACAGACATGTTCATGCACACACATATGTGGGGGGTGGGAATCGAACCCATAACCGTCGGCGAGGCAGTCAGAGCCTAACCACCAAGCCTATATGTATATTGATGTGAAATGTTGATTCTGTCTATGCGTATGGCGTAATTCTAGAGGTTTAAGATAAACACCTGCTCGTAACACAAGATGACGTCATCAGAGCTCGTTAAAGGCCACAAAGGACCCTGACGACGTCGAAACTGGAAAGGACACTTCAGTACTGACGTCACAAGATAAGTAGGCGTTCTCTACCCACTACTATTCAAAGTGAAAGATAGTTTTCTAAACTGTATGGTGGATAGTTATATATTTGCTATAGTTTCTATTGCTCTGAATATAGCTACGAGGAACTTACAACATTGGCGAAACTTAATATATTTTCTTACAAAAGAGACACATTTTTTACTATCTATAACATAAAATGGCAAATGCCTTTCCTTTATTAAAATATAACTTTTAACGTGCTCATATTAAATAGGTTCCATTGTCAAGGAGCCTAGAAAAGATCATTATTAAAATCCAACATTCTCTAAACGACCCTTAAAACTCTCTCGAATAAGAACCTTTACAATATTCGGCCGGGTAGCAATGTAGGCAAACAAGAGAATTTGTTACGTAAGATACGAAGCTGTTTGGCCCATTCATAGCGTAATGAAGCGGCAGAACCTCCGCGACTCGCAGTAACTGGGGAAAACTTTTTACCGCAGAGTTAAATTAGTTTTTCATAGCATCCCTACATCACTGCCGTCATAACTCCACCCTTAATTACGTCGACCCTTTGTCTTATCTTCGCATGTGAGTAATTAATTACATTTGGTAATTAATTTACTCATAATGGGAGAGCATCGTTGCTAAATAATTAAACCATTTGTTAATTAAAACTCTATGCCCGGGGCTGCGGATGTGGTGATTTTGTATCGATTGCAATTAGCTGATTGAAAATAACTTAATTCTAAACAAACTTTATGTAATTATTATTTATTTAATATGAGTCTTATATCACTTACTATAAGGTATATCTAATGGTAAGTAGTTACCGTCACTTATATAAAAATTGTAAATAAAATTAATGTTCTGAGACATTCTTTACCCACGGCCAAATGATCCTAAACTAAGGAGACCTACACTATTTATTTTACTTATTAGACTCAGAAATAGTGACATGATAATGCACACGAATGTCCTGGGAGTGAATCGAACCGACGACCTGTGGCGTGGTTATTATATATGGATAGTCTGTAACCACCAAGCCAACTGGCCCGTCAATAAATATGAATAACGCCAGGAGGATTGCCAATGTATTCGACGACACAAAGCCTCTAAGGCAGGCTTTAAGGTACAACTGTTGAAACATATAGCAAGCTGTTTGGCGACAGATGTTCAGTTTAAGGGTGGTAGTCGGTTACTCGATGATTTTCTTCACAAGTTGAAACTCGTCAACGCATTCGGTCATAATTAATGACAAACGTATACTATAAAAGGTCCGTCTCTTGGTTTCACCCGCCTTCCCAAATAATCATTTTAGATTATAACATAGCTTTTTTTTAATTTTTTACTCTTAATAAGGGTTCTGTTTTTTGCCATTTGGCTACGAAACCCTAAAAAGTAGCTTCCTAATAGCGAAACATATTTTGAAATCGGTCAAGTCGAGTTTGAGTTTATTAATTACAAACAAAAATTAAAAACTTATCACTTTCCAATATTTTTGTGGTGACTAACTACCACCCCGTTGTAAAATGTAGAAAGGATCAAAACACAAATACCTAATACTGGAGTTTTCTCTTCGTATGTTACCGACTCTACTAATGGGGAGAAGTAAATAAAATTCTCCTACTTCTCCCTAATTTTTCTTCTAAATAAATTCATCGCGGTCTCCGAGACAATGTAACTTCTACGAGACAATTCAAACTTGAAACTTTACTACTCTAAGTTTCGTGAAGGCAGGTACGCCATACTGGCTTGTAAACTTTATGCCGGAACGTGTGACAGGGAAGCATTAATAAAGGGTTGCCATTTAAAAGGGTAGAGGAACTCAATATGTAGACTGTTATATTATTATACAGTGTAAACTCTTTATAACGTTATCCTTTATAACGATAAACTCCCTATAACGTTGAAGTGAGTCCAAGTTGGTTGGTTTGTTCACTTTGTTTTGTTTTTTTTTGTTCACTCCATATAACGATAACTCTCTATAACGACAAAAAATGCTCAGTCCCTTGAGTTTCGTTATAAAGAGTTTACACTGTATATATAAAATAACTGTATTTAAAATACTGTCCATTGCAATTTGAGTTAATAACTAATATTATCTATATAGGTAGGTTTTGTACGCCTGTTAATGGCTTGAATTAATAATATAATAATTATAATAATAATTTATTGACTCATAGCTACGTTAATACATGTGTTTGACAAAGATATCTTAGACTAGGTTATAATTATAATAGCTTAGCATCTGTTGCTGAGCTAGGCAAGAAGCCTGTATTACAGCATACAGCGCCAAAATCAAAAATTATTAAAAAAAGAATCTGAGGACATTCTTTACACCCGGCTATTTGGCCCAAAATCAAGCAGAGCTTATAGTATTGAAAGTTAACTAATATACTACATATAAGTACCTACTATTTTTATCTAAATACAAACATATATTGAATATTTACACCCAGACAGAACAATCATGTTCATACACTAATGTCTGTCCTGGGTGGAAAACGAACCAACGACCTGTGACGTGACAGACTGAGTCTCTAACCAGTAACCACCACACCACCGGAGCCATCAATATTGCTATCTATATATATAAAAGGAGACCCTGACTGACTGACTGACATATCCACACAGGGCCTAAACTATAAGGGTTAGAAACTTGAAATGTTGGGTTTGCCTTTTAACGTATAGCTCCCCCCGCGGTTTTACCCGCGTTCCCGAGGGATGTCACATGTATTATACATAAAAACCGCATCAAAATCCGTTTCGTAGTTTTAAAGATTTAAGCATACATAGGGATATAGGGACAGAGAAAGCGACTTTGTTTTATACTATGTAGTGATTAAGAATGGATTTTTGAAAATTCACAATAAAATGTGGGTGCAAAACTTTGTATCAATCAGTGTTTTCTTGGTATGATCAACTTCAAACTAAACGCGTGTGAAACCACGGGGGACAGACAGTCATTATATAAGTTAAATGAAACATTATTTAAATAACAACTGCATAATAAACAAAACCTCAAAAATAACACCTAACCGTATAACATCGCTATCAAATAATAACTTAATTATTATATTAGCCGAAACAGATATATAAATGAATCGTTTTGAATGTGATTGATTGTGACAAAGCCACACGGGACGTTAGGCTGGCCCGACGCGAGGCGGCTAGCGTCGCCAATTACCTACCAGTGGCTCCCAAACTTGTCTGGACTACCCACATAATACAAGTATACAAACTCGAGACCTACCTCTACGAAATTTAACTGTTTACCAATATGAATAATGGGCTAAAAAATAACAAACAAAGATTTAAAACAATTTTTTATTACTTAATTAAGTAACTATATCAAAAAAAATATTTCAATTAGAACGATGAAATTGCTTCCAATGTATCAATGTTATAACTTGATTGTGTTTAAGTGCATTTTTTTATGATTATTCAATTTATTTCTATATTTAACTTTTTTAAATATAATAATAAAAAAAATAATACATTTAAAAATATAAAAAAATCTCCACCGATCGAGAACAGGGTCCAAGTTACCGGTGCTCAAGGCTCCAGAGAGAGGAACTTCTTCACTATGCGTGCCTTCTCCAGGAGTACTGCCTTCTGAATCTGGCCGGTGATCCAGCCACCTAACGCGACCGTTAAAGCGTTTAATTATTATTATTCCATTTATAATTTTTTGTAACTTTTTTTAGATATTTTTAAATATACGAGTATCATTATAAAAAAGTATACATAAATAATATATTTATGATTATTATCACAGTTTTGACATCAATTTCAACTCGATTCACTTTTAATCGCAGCGTACAGGCAGGGCCCCCTCAATATTCACTGGTGGATCATCCATAGTTTGGCAAACCCTGACCTACACGCGAATTACCCGATGTTTACTCTATAGGCAGCTAAACAGATTTATTACATTGTCATGACATGATACACGTCCCTAATTATCGGTAATTATTTAAATCATTTCATGTAGCTAAGCTATCAACTTATTTATTTTGTTTTTATTCGATTTAGAATAAGCAGCGTTTGTAAAACTATGCATTTGCAGTCGAAAAAGTTACAGAAGTAGGCCTCTTGTTCTCTTACATTAGTGTAATTATATTTGAAATTGGTCTTTCCAAGGTGCAGCCTAGTTGCCGTTTGTTCTGTGTCTGGGTGTAAATATTTAGAAAAAAAAATGTAGAATATGTAGTATATCAGTTACCTGGTTGCCATAGTACAAGCTCTGCTTAGTTTGGGATCAGATGACCGTGTGTAAATAATGTCTGGATATTTATTTATTATTATTATTTAATATCCATTTATTTTATAAATATAATGGGATATAAAGGGAATAAAATATCGATGTTAGGTACGAGTAAGAAATTTTAAAAGTAGTGTATATATATCTGTTATGTAGTTGCCATATATAGTACAAGCTTTAGTTAGTTTGGAATGATTTAACAATGAGTCATTGTTCCTTGCGGGTTGTTAATCCGAGTCAGTTTCTCCCTGTTCATTCATTTCCTATTATCCGATCAAGGGTCACTCCCCTCCGGGCCCCTTGGGCTCTTTACATCAGGAAAACATCTTTATAGCCGTAGTTTAATAGGAGTTGTTAACTCATTCTTTTAAACGACTAAGAGAATACACTCGTTCTTGACAAATATTCGCTCATAAAAAATCAAAAATGGAATAAAAATATAACGTAATAATAAACCTTTATGGCCATTATGCCCCAAAGAGATAGGTAGATCATGAGACTCGCTGAAGATATTTTAAGACCCAACACGACGTGGTGAACATTTTCACCGTCTCTCGGGCAGCGGCCATTATTTCTAAACAAAGAAACCTTAATAAAAATTCATTTAAAACTAACTTGCGGCACGCTATGATGGCCGTTTTGACGTTTAACAATGACAAAGAAAAATAACCTTTATTCCTTCAGACATAAGTTGCATCTATTGATCCAACAGCTAATGTATGTTGATGGAAATCAACCTTATATAGCAATACAGTTTCGGCGTGCCGGTAGTATAAAGTACAATAATCCTCGATAACCATAACTAAAATAATTAATTTAATTTGACGTGCCAGTTGGCTTGGTGGTTAGACCCTGACTGCCAAACCGAAGGTCGCGGGATCGATTCCCACCCAGGATAAACATTTGTATGCATGAACATGACTGTTTGTTCTGTGTCTGGGTGTAAATATCTATATAAGTATGTATTTAAAAATTAGTTGGATATGAAGCTCGATACATATAAACGTCAAACTTGTGAGCAGGTGCTGCTTGTTACGGCAGGTCAGTTCGAGTTTGTGGTTGCAGTCTTAAACTTTTCTATTTAATTATAAACGTTTGCCGTAACACCCAAATATTGTCAGTGAAACTAAATAAATTTCATGTAAGAGTTCACAATAAAACAGCCTTTCGAAGCGGTATTAGGGTTAGACTGTATTGTGAAAGCCTATTTGAAAAAAAAAATATCCTGGGACATTCTTTACACACGGCCATCTGGTCCCAAACTAAGCAGAGCTTGTACTATGGAAACCAGATAACTGATATACTACATATACTACTTTTTTTTTTCTAAATACATACTTATATATATATTTACATATATATTCATGCACACAAATGTTTTTCCTGGGTGGGAATCGAACCAGCGACCTTCGGCTTGGCAGTCAGAGTCGCTAACCACCAAGCCAACTGGCCTGTCAAAGCATTCTTATAACATTTTTATATTATTCCATTACTGCCCACCAAAGGTGACTTAAGCTGTCGGTGATTATGGACTTGTATAGCTAGAGTTGCCAAACAGCTGAACTAAAGGGAAATTTCTCAATAGAAAATATATTTAATATAACTTAATTCTTAGCTGCAGAAACTTACAACTTGGGGCTTTAAAAAAGGAGTAAATAGGCTACTAACGGAAAAGCGAGCTCCAACTTCGGCCTCATTTTTACTTACCATCAAGTGATATTGTGGTCAATCGCAATCCTGACAGAAATAAAAAAAAATATTAAAAAGAAAAAAGGAAAGAAATAACCAATGGTGCAAAACTCTTGAAAATTTTTCAGACCCTTGTAAAAATACAAAATCAGCTTGTTTACGATATAGAGTGGAATGGAATACCCGAGTGCAGTCAAAGTATTGCATGCTCGCCTATAAATACCACGTAGAACATTATGAAACTGTTAACAGTTCGTTACACTCTACTGTCGACGTGAACTTGCTCTTACTTGGCGACGGCAACGTAGTGATGCCACTGTAGTTCGGAAACTGTAACTAGCGACTCCTAAGTTGTTACTTTTAAAGTCACGCCACTGCTCGACGTGTAGAACTAGGGACTTAACGTCAGGTGACAGAAATGTGGAAGGTGGTCCATTCAGATCGATCGGCCATTTATTTATCAAAATCTTTACACTATGAATTTTGAACTCAACTAGCTGTAACCCGCGGTTTCACACGCCTTTGTGATTTTATAAATTGCTTATCATCCGCGCAATCACAAAATGTTCTGACTATAAAGTCAATTTTCATTAAGATTGTCAAATTGTTCTTGAGTTCTAAAAGGACATACTGACAGACATACAAAGTTTAAAAAAATGCCCGAGTCATAAATCAAAAACAATTTTTTTTATAGATATTTAAAAAAAAATCAAAATTTCTTTATTACATTACAAGTACAGCAATTACATGGGTTGGGACTCCCCTTTTAAGTTTTTAAAAAACTTGTATTAGGAGAGACCCGCTCTTCCGATTTTTATGAATAAACTTGTATACGAGGTAAATGTTTAAACTTAAAAAAATATGTAATTATCAAATGAAACAAACTTTACGGATATTGATTTAAAAGAGTCCTTGAAACCTAAAACAAACTATTAAAATAAAAAAACAATAGACTTAGGGAAATACGATCAATGATCTAAGTTCAATGGAAGAAAACCATCTGGCTGTAGCAACCATATTTTTTTTATAGACGCTACATAATCGCCACGTACGCGCTACGCCACTACGCCGTAGCGTTCGAAGCGCTACGACAACGCAGCGTCGCGCGTTTTCTTCAACATTTTACAGGTTACAAAATTATACTGTAATTGTGTGCATTGGATTCAGTAAAATAATATATCTATAAGGGCATCGTATTTTTAGAGCTGATATTTTTTTTTAAGTGAGTCGGAGGTCTTTCATTGACTGAATTATTATAACATATTACGATTACAGGGTATTGTACCATTAAAATATTATTTTGAAGTAAAACTTCTTTAGGCGCGACTAGGGAGTAACTCAGATTTTTTTTCTGACCGAAGTAACGTTCTGAAAAACAATGTATAGTTTACTTATTACGTAGTCTTACTATGCTTTGTGCATGTATAATATGTATATAATTTTCAGTCTTATATTATAATAATAGTTATTGTATTAGTTCATTTTAGTTTATATTCTGTTACTTAAAAGTAATTATATTGACATTTTAATTGTTTTCTTCTGACGTCCGTTTTTTCTCATCAAATACTCTAATGGCTATAGAAGGCAAACTTAAAATAAGGATCTAATCCACGTGTAGCTAGCTATTTATATACATATATGTATGGGTAACACTGCGAATATACAACTGCTGTATAGTTACATTATGCACTGTTTACATGAATAACGTGCAGTTGGCCCAAAATATTAAAACCTCCCATTTTGTAATAAATAATTTATTAATAAATTTTCTGACGATTGCGACATTCTATAATATTCAATAACAAGGTTATATTGACATGTACTGGATCTAACCTTAAATGAAATGGCGGAGTCCCAGGAACCTTTTAGTCTTTCTTGAATAAATAAAAATTTGATCTATCCATGAATGTTTTTCGACTTCAATCAACAACGCCTTTTGGTACAACGATAGATGCTGTATTTTCAAGAAAAGTAGTAAATTTAGAAAGTAAAATTTACGTTTCACATTATAGTTACTACAAACCTATAATTTCATACATAAAATTATAATGACATTCAAGTAGGTATCTATTTCGAGTGAATTATATTAATATAACATTTGAATAGTATTTGTAAAGCACATGAATAGTAAATATAATTAAACTATAATATGATTAATCTTTTAATTTTATTAAATTTTACTTCAATCGCGCGTAAAGGTTACACGCACACCCTTTTTTTTTATCTTGTAGGGATTAGGATCAATTTTAATGTTCATTTTCGATCCAAATTATGATTGTTTATCCTACGGCAAAAAGCCTCCAAACTTGATATGTAACTTGTGTAATAGTTTTAATATGTCAAATATTTAACAAATTCAGAAAATATATGGATATAGTCTCATTAAGTCTCAGTTTAAGTTTACCCTATAATTTATTTTCATATTTTGATTTTAATTATAAAATTTTAATATTTGATAGAAGCAAAATATGAACAGTGTACCCCACATACCGAAAGTTTGAAAAGTTCCTCCACAATATTAAATTTCAATTTGGAGTCAGAACTTCATTAAAAGTTATTTTAAAAACCCTATCTGAAGTTTTAACTATTTCATTATAATTAACGAACAAATAACTCCAGATATCCGCACAAAAGCGTATCGGGTTCGGCGAGAGGCTCATTACGTGCACTCCGCGAACCAACTACCTATAAATGTTTTTTCGCTAACTTCGCAAGAGATTTCGCTAGTTTTGCAAAAAGTCGCTAACGAGTGCCTTAATTCCGGGAGAAGTTAGCCGTCGAGGGCACCTTGGTGGCGTTAGTCTCAATTAGTCGTTGTTCCAGCAGTGCAGACTAGTTGCGGGTAGTTGCGGTTCGGTTCCGGACGCGGCTCTGTGTCGGCACCCGCTCGCCAGCCGACAAACTTGCCCAATTATTGTCATTCCATCCCCACACTTCGCGCTGAGCAGACGTCCGAGTTCTGTTGACCGGCAATATTTCAACGGAACTGCTAGGTACTCGAGCTAAAAATAGTTCACTTAACTTTTACCAAGTTTTAATAACGAAGTTGGAATTCCGAGAAGTTGCTAACTTTACCTACAGAGGTATATTATTCACTAGATTTCTTACTTTTCCAGTTCACGTCTAACGCGAAGTTTAATGTCTAACCGGTAACTTTGCTCTTATTTTTGGAAATCTCAATGGGAATATATTGCTAAAAATAACAAAAACTTGCAAACAGAATTTCAAATTAAGATCCTTATAATACTTTAGGTCTCAGCTAACAACTTTTAATAAATCACGCATGACATCTAACATCATGACAGCTTTTCAGATGAAGCATCAATTATAAACATAACAAAATAATGTCCATAAATCATGACGAAATAAAAAATTACTGTTCGAAATATAGGGAGCAACTCTCTTGTACAGCACACAAGGCTTACGTTTTGACCCCTTTACCACGAGGAGAAAAGTCAACATCCAACATCGCCCACGTGTCGTTGTTTGTACACAAAAATGCAATAAGCTATCCCCGTGTCATGTGAAAAATTCTAACAGCCGTATTGTTATTTAGGGGGCTTTACAAAGCGATACAGCGCTGCCTATATTTGAATACTTGAATAAATACTTAAATAATTTAATGAAATGAAAATGAAATAAAAGTAGCAATCATTTCCATGCCTACTTGAAATATCCAAATAAAATGTTAATTTAAAATAGTAAATAAATATCCTGGGACATTTAACACAGGACCATCTGATCCCAAACTAAAAAGACCTTGTACTATGGAAACCAGATAAATAAATAAATAAATAAATATCCTGGGACATTCTTTACACACGGCCATCTGATCCCAAACTAAGCAGAGCTTGTACTATGGAAACCAGATAACTGATATACTACATATACTACTTTTTTTTTCTAAATACATACTTATATAGATATTTACACCCAGGCACAGAACAAACAGACATGTTCATGCACACAAATGTTTGTCCTGGGTGGGAATCGAACCCGCGACCTTCGGTTTGGCAGTCAAAGCGATAACCACCAAGCCAAGTGGCCTGTCTATAACTGATATACTACGTAAACTAATTTTTATTTGACAAAACAAAACAAAAAAAATATGACGAGACTATAAAATAGAAAATAACAATAGTTAGGTACTTACAACTTAAAAAAGAGATTTAGAGGTGCACTGTGCAGAGAGCAGCTATTTCCATACATTTTTATCTTCAATATAATGAACTACCTTGTAATACGCTTTCTCTTTCAAAACTTTCCTAATATAATTTTTAAATTTATGATCAGACATTTTGGTTACTGACAGCGGTATCTTATTATAAAATCTAACACAATTACCAAGAAATGACTTGTTTACTTTAGTTAATCTAAAGTATGGAACAACTAACTTCTCCCTTTGTCTTGTATTAATATTATGGATATCCAATTTTGACTCAAACATTCCTATGTTTCTATGTATAAACATTATATTTTCATAAATATATAATGAAGGCAATGTCATTATATTTATTTCCCTAAATAAATCTCTTAATGATTCACGGGGACCCATACTGTAAATTGCACGAATTGCTCTTTTTTGTATAATAAATATTGATTCTATATCCGCTGCTGCTCCAAAATAAAATACCATAGGACAAGAGGCTATGAAAATATGCAAAATAAACTAATTTATCCTGGATACACTGGACAGAGACTTTCTGAAAACTGGTTCAGTCGTGCTCATAGATGTAGTCCAATAATATTGAATCATTTGCTTTTACCTGTTATAAATGAATAAAGGAGTACGTTTGGAAATCAATTTTTACGAATTGTAATTTTGTTTATAGGATACTCTCCAGAATCATTATTTAAAAATATATGTTATTTGTTGAAAGGTTAATTAAATTTCAAATCGACACAGGCCTTGTTATAATCCCCACATACATAAAATCCTTCGGAAATGCAGTTGGAACCACGGTAACGAAAGCTTGTATCAAAAATAAAAACGTTCGTAATAAAACAAATTATCAAATACGCTATGAAGACATTTCATTCTACCCGTAAAGCCGAAACGAGGTTAAATTGGGCCTTACGAGTCCATTCACAATATTTAAGAACTGTAGTAACGCTGTATAACATACCCCAAAAAAATAAAAAAAACAGATTTTTATGAATGAAAAATAGAAAAACTATTAAAGTAGACAATTATTAGGTACAATAAAGTAGGCCTTTCTGTTAAATAATCTGGTTCCCTGACGTGACAGCTTACTAAGGTTGCTATATGTATGTAAATATAATTAATTATCAATAATTAATTATATTTTTACGGGGTATTTTGTAACACGTACACAAATAGTGATTTCACATAGGCGATCTCTGCATCCTACACTACGAGTGATATCGTCTGATTTAATAAGTAAAAAGAATAAATGGTTAAGAAGAAGTATCTTACTGCAGTTCAGTGTATGTATGTATGTCGTACTGGTAAAGAGGAATGGTGGATACAGCACATAATAACCAAATAAATAAAGAAAAAATTACTAATAAGAAAATATTATAATAAGTTTGAAAGAAAAGTATGAGAAACTGGATGAGAAAATAAGATAGGTATTAAACGCTCAGAATCTGACCATACAAAAACGTGAATGTTTAAAAGTTTGAACATTTTAACAAGAAAAGATAAACTACGAGGCAGAAATTAGTATAAATTATTAGGAAATGTTAAAATGAAAATATCACAGAATTCATAATACTATTTCATGAGAAATCAGTTCATGCAGCGTACTTATAAAATTCTATGAAGCCAGTGAATTCATATTAACTTAAAAGCCATCATTTATCTTTTACTAGCTGTCCCCCGCGGTTTCACTCGCGTTCTCGAGGGATATCACATTTTCCCGGGATAAAAGTAGCCTATATGTTATTCCAATATATGCCCTATCTACGTGCCAAGTTTCATCCAAATCATTTAAGTAGTTTCTGCGTGAAAGAGTAACAAACATCCATATGGAAATACATCTTTACATCCATATATATGAACCTTCCCTTTATAATATTAATAGGACTAGCTATCCCCCGCAGTTTCACCCGCGTTCCTGGCGTAAAGTGTGCCTGTCTTCATTCATAAGCTACGTATGTGTCAAATTACAGACTAGTAGTAGAGCTAGAACTAGAGTAGTAGTAGTAGAGCTCTTAGTGCAGAGTTCGTCCGGGGAAGTACTACCACCTTACCCATTTCCGCCGTGAAGCAGTAATGCAATTGTATTACTGTGTTTCGGTTAGAAAGGTAAGGTAGGGGGGGCCGGTGAAATTACAGGCACATGAGACTTAACAACTTCACGTCTCAGGGTCGACAACGCATTGGCCATGCTCCTAGTGTTGCAAATGTTCATTGAAAGCTGAAAAATGTTCATGCAAAAAGGACTAATTGGTTTAGACGTTTAGCTATGAAAGTAACAAGACAACTCACTTTCGCGTTTATAATAGTAGGATTAGGATTTAAATTTAATCAACATCATTGCTAAAGGTGATGGCATGTAAATATCAAAGTCAAGTCTCAGAGTATGATGAGTATATTCTACTAATATTATAAATGCGAAAGTTTGTATGTATGTTTGTTACTCTTTCACGCAAAAACTACCAAACGAATTTAGATACAACTTCGCACATAGATAGAACATATCCTTGAATAACATGTAAGTTACTTATTATCCCGGGAAAACGTGACATCCCTCGGGAACGCGGGTAAAACCGCGGGGGACAGCTAGTCATGAATAATGTCATCCTTTCCCTTTAAGTGATTCGTTGGCGAACGCAAGTTTACTACGTATCAAACCACAACAATTCTTCCAATAACAAATATAATATTACATGATATCGCTTAATCGTCAGTATAGGAAAGAACTTATAACATTTGCTACCATTTCTTTGTGTGCCGGACAACATATTGTGTGTCAATAAATACATACACTTATTGGAAATTGACAAAGGGAGCGATCGGTCGTATGAAACGATATTTACTACAAAGCACAATGGAAGTTAAGGCGTCAACGTGACGTTTTCTGTGTGTAGTACACCAACTGACCCAGTTATTACTTTACAGGGTGTGCGCGATGTTTCTGCCGGAGTTTGCAAGTTTCGTCGCCGCCATCTTGTTCGCCGTACACCCTATACACACCGAGGCTGTAAGTATAGTATACATTACGTCTATTAGTTTTGGATAATTGTGAGTGAAGTTTTGAACACATTTGCTGCCAAGTTCGCACATTTGTTAGATAAGGCATGGTAATTGCGATACTATTTGATAATATTGGCGTATGAATCTTTGGCTATATTTATTTGACGCAAAGAGTTCTAAGCAACGATACTGAGAGACTGAAAGGTTGTTACGTAAATAAGTTCAACTGTTGAATTAAACAAATAAGATAATGTAACCAATATCAGATAAACATGAAATAATAATTACTGATAAATTTATCGGAATTCGTGCATTAAATATTCAATACAAATAATCTGTCGGTAATTGTTTACGCATGAGTAAATATTAAATTCTGTGAAAAAAACCACGTTTAATGCAAATTGTGGAGGGGCCAGACGGACGGATGAACTGACACGTCCCATTTCCGGAATGTATTGGAAAGCTTTAAAACTTTGATCCGACCAAATGCGTGCTATCCGTTGGCGTTCGGTTAATATTCATCCTCGAAATTAAACGTTTTATTTCACAAATAACAACAGGCTGTACCCGACGGTGCCTACCAACGGACGTTTTTCGATCTCAATGTACGAGATTGTCATTCAAATGTCCACTGTTATTTATTCGATACCCTTGTTTTAAATATGTATGGGCCTTTTGTTATTTTATAACGTAGATTTGATTTGTTTGCTTTATTTAACGGTGATGGGAATTCTGGATGAGTATTTTAGAATTAATAGCCATTTCTGTTACAACAAAATATAATATGTTGCTAAAGCTAAACTCTATTATATCAGACAAAAAAAAGTTACCTTCTACTGTTTAAATGCTGCATGTAGTCTTGGACAAACAGCCTGTCCATATTAAAAAGAAAAGTGTTGCCTGTAACAAAAAATATATAATACTAACACAGAAGATACTGAAGTGAAATTGACACTACAAAATACAAATATTCCTCCAAGACTCTAGCAAAAATCATGTGACGGCGGCAGAGCAATATCCAACTCAGTATTTGTGCATTTTATGTTAGTGGAGCAGTGTGCTAGGCTACTCCGCGTACGTTTTACGAGGGCAATTCCATTCGGTGACAAGTGCTCTTGCATTACTGTGCACTAGAAGGAGCACTTAAATTGAATCATTTCTATTCACGTCTCCTCGATAGATGGACGATCTTTTTATATGTTAAGATATCGTTTGTAAGTCTATTTTATTGTTATTCGAAATCGCATTAATTTTAAGTACTTATAGTTATAGAGAACGTGTTTTATTCGTAACAATTGTTTATAATGACAATGAAACTAATTCCATTCAAGAATACAATGACTTTTGCTTCTATATTACCATCATATTTTATACTAAGCATTTTTTATAAAAATAAAGCTTAGCTCCACGCGTAAGCTGGGATTATCCCGGCCCCGTCCCAATGGAGAAACGAGGGCTCATCCAAAATATTAATTTTATGAATTACTTTAAAAAAAAAAACGACTCTCACAAATGTACCGCTGCCGTCCAATATTTCAGATTTCATGGACACAATTTGTGCCGTGAAACGAGAGTATCTGATATTGTCTGCTTGTTTTTGGTTCACGCCTGACAGAACTGGAACTGCGGCATATCACAGTGGCTGGGTACTCAACTTTATTACGCGCACGCTGCCCGCAATTGCATTTTTACGTCCGGTCAGCTATAAATTTGATGATCTTAAAATTTCACAGTTTATGTTGTTTTTCCAATTAGTTGAACTCATTTTATGGTGCTGTTAATAACTATAAAATATATCCTGCGACAACGGCCATCTGATATCAAACTAAACTTCTCGAGTAGTAGAGCTCTTAGTGCAGAGTTCGTCCGGGGAAGTACTACCACCTTACCCATTTCTGCCGTGAAGCAGTAGTGCACTTGTGTAACTGTGTTTCGGTTAGAAAGGTAAGGGGGCCGGTGAAATTACAGGCACATGAGACTTAATAACTTCACGTCTCAGGGTCGACAAAGCGTTGGCGATGCCCCTAGTGATGCAAATGTCCATAGGCGACGGTGACCACTTACCATCAGGTGGACCGTCCGCTTGTTTGTCGGCCGATGTGGTATAAAAAAAAAAAAGAAAAAAAACAGATTTGTACTATGGAAACCAGATGACTGATATACAATTATTTTTCTTCTAAATATCCTTATTATTTACACTCAGAGAACCAACAGACATCTTCATGCACGGAAGTGTTTGTCCTGGGTGGGAATCACAACCATGCCCGTACACAGTCATCATGTTACATTAACTGTTCGGTAAACTTTGGCTGGAGTTCGTCAACCATCCTATTATAATCCTTCTTATTGATAGACCTACTTTGCTGCTATCCCGGGGCTCGATTCTGTAAGTCTGTGTAAAATGACACTAACTCGAGGATGTTTCGTCGCGGCTTCCGTGCTCTGTCTCTTTCGCTAACTACGCTAATACTACTAATCAAGTGAAAGATAAGCTCTCCGAGACCTCCGTGAAGCGGCTAGCCGACGAAGTTTGTATTAGCTGAATAAAGGGGCAGATCCGTTGGAATCGCGGTCGTATACCCATCGACAGCCTCAATCCAAATTTAAATTAGGAATTACAAAATAGAAGTCATTCCACTCCGTAGATGACCCGGACGGTTCGTCACCCGGGCAACTCTGAATAGACCCCATTGTCAAACATTAAATTGACTCCCTTTAAACGGCTGATTAAATATCTTTAAACAAAAGCCGGGGCCTCAAGTTACATGTTATATCGTAATTACTCATATGTGTTATTCGATTAGTAGACGTATTTGTCAAAATGTTAAGTTCAATTCCATTTAGCGGGCAAAGAAAATAGTGTTCTACCAAATGTGACCACATTTTCCGGGAAGCTTTTATCCAGTGACACGTCCGTATTTGCTCGGAAACACGGTATAATATAATGAAGTCGTAAGTGGACCAGAGAGGTCCCGCCCAGCTTCTTGTCTCTCGCTTGTAATAACCTAACTATGTTTCTTATTTTTATAGACCAGCCACATTCTGGCGCGGTCACCTCCATTTTCTCAAAGACTAGGTACTTTGCCCCTAAGACACTCGGGTTGTACTTTCGCTATTGCTTTGATAAAACTATCTTTAGTATACAGCAATTTTATTGTATCGTGCACTCAGCATTATTGTTTCTACGAAAAGCTATTATGAGAATGTTGCCAACATAATAAATGAAAAATATTTTTCGGTTAAAAGAAAACCTATTAAGGTTATCTAAGTGTAATAGCGCAGATGAACTTACTTTGATTAATTTTACTGAAAGCCTAGCCTAGGTGAAGCTATTTCATTTTCTCGCTCGATGAATACGAAAATTCGAATTTCTACAAAATCTGATTGGTACTACAACTTTGCTTTGATCATTTTCCATAGAATCCTTAGTCAAATGACTGTGCGCGCCATCAAAAGCTTTTCTGTAACGAATTAACTTTAGCAAAATAGAAAAAAACGGCCTTGGAAATTTTAAGTAATGCTTGTATAATCTGTCGATTAAATGTTTTTAATATATTTTTTTGTTACTTAAGATTTCTAAACATAAAAGTCGAAAAATTATAAACAAAATACCTAAAGATCTTTAGATCAAGTATCTAGATTTTTCTGTGGTACTATACTCTTTTGAAGGTTCTAAGTAGGTGGTTTAGAAGGCCTCCTTATTTATGGATTACATAAATAAATTAAATACTTAGGCATTATGATCTTCAGGTCATTGGAAAACAGGTCACCTGACTTAATGAGCCACACATTAAATTGATAAGACTGTAGGTATATCAATGTGACATATGAGACCCATAATATGGCAATGGCTGACCTGGATGTAAAGTTTCGTAAAGGAAATTCATGATGTTAGAGATATATCAGGTCTATTCACGCACAGATTTTTATCCGGTTGGTCAGAAACTATTTGGTTAATAATTTATTAACGGCAACATATTTTATAGACCCAAAATATAACTATAGTATAATTAGGAACTGGATAGTATGTTTTTTGTCAATACTTAAGCAAAGAATGAATAATTTTAAGAAGATCTTCAACTAATCAGCGCTTTACAGCTTCCTTCCTCATGCGCACAGCTAAAGATTGGAATTCTCTCCCCACGTCTGTGTTCCCAGATACTAACAACTTGGGGCTCTTTAAGAAAAGACTGAATAGGCTACTAACGGGAAAGCGAGCTCCATCTTCGGCCTCATCTACACTTACCATCAGGTGTGATTGATGTCAATCGCAATCTCGTCCGAAATAAAAAAATAATAGTGCATAAGTGGAAACTTTTAATACTCTAATTAAAAATATAATAACACAAATCTATTGACTTCAGGTAACCGGTGTGGTGGGCAGAGCAGAAATGCTTTCGTCGCTATTCTTCCTTGGAGCGTTGCTTTGTTACGCGCGGGCGGCTAACAGAAGAAGATATACAGGTAATCGTTAGATTTATTTATTTAGAAAAGGCTTATCAAGTACCTACACTCGTAGAACATTACATAATCTCAATATAATACTATATTAAATACATAATAAATGCCCATGTTTTGTGAGAATGGATGTAAAGATCTTTGTTACTCTTTGACAGAAATACTACTGAAGGAATTTGGATGAAACTTGGTATATAAATAGTTTATAGTTTGGATTAATATTTAACAGACTTTTTATCCCGGGAAAATGTTACATCCCTCGGGAACGTTGGTGAAACCGCAGGGGACATGTATTATACAATAAATGTTTTTTTATTATTTATTACGTTAAAGATTACAAAATATTATGATTGTATGATAGTGTGTTAGTTTACATTATGACCATTATTAAATTCTTGTTTAAATAAACTAATTTTGTCATAGAAAATATAAACATCACAATTTTGAAACAGCGTATTACAGTATAAATATTTATTGAATTTTATTTTGAGCATATTCCCTCGATGTTTATTCAGGAAACATTGCACAGTGTTATTAGGTATACCATCGTAATGGATTATTGTTTTTCTGTGAAGATGTTATAATGTATGCTTTTTTTTTGGCTGTCGATCGTTTTGGCTAAATTTGTTTAGACCAGAATTCTGCCAGACGTACTGTGTCTGTAGCATTATACAGGTCTTCTGGCGTGCAAGATATATGTTGAAAAAAGTATTAGAAAAAAATTGTTTCCAAACAGTTTCGGTAAAAAATTAAACTCATTAGTATCGATTCTACTAATAGTATAAGCAGATTAATTACAATACTGCATTCAATAGACTAAATTTAGTTTTGTTTGCAATAAGAGGATAGGCCGAACAGCCTTAAGAATGCATTACCCTCACCCTACGCAATGATCTCAATTCATTTTAAGAAATCAACCAATTACAATCCACTGCAATTGTAGTTGTGCTACAAAAACTTCAAAAATCTTTAAATTCATAAAATTTTATTAATGTCAAACTGAGTTATTTTTTTTTTATTATTTATTATTATTATTTTTTTTGTTTGTGTGTCAACCAAAAGTAATTACACATGGCGCTCTCGTAGTGAAATATTGAATGAAACTTATTTTTATCTCAGAAAATTATTAGATTTCTCGGCAACGCAGGCGGGCTCTAAAATAATTTCTCAATGAACTTTTAAGGGATTTTAGCAATGAAAGAAAACTTATTCCAAGGAATAATAGGCACTCAGACCAAACAAGAATTACTAGAAGTTGAGACCAACAATAATACTAAAAGAACTCTTACCCAATCCTTTCAGGTTTTGTTATAAGATCTTGTATATTCACAGGCTTTTATCACATTGTTTACTTACGAAAACCCCAAACGACATTGAAACTTGAGAGGGTAACATAGAATGGATCCATAAAATCTCATGTGTAGCCAACACTCTAACCAATTTCATTATCCGATTCCCTATTCAAGGTGACCTGAGTGTAAACACACCAATGAAATTTTATGTTGTGTAAATTAGTGCTTATAAAAAAAAAAAGCTTTTAACTTTCCAATTTTCCAGATGGTTACCTAAACGTTCTATGCTGTTAAGTTTTATTTGTACGAGATCACTTGAACTGTTTCTAGATTGTTATCTAGCACGATCGGTCAGCTAGTAATTTTCAAGTAACTCTGTTAATGTTGTAAAAGCAAAGGGTATTTTTAGAATTTTACTAAAATTACAATCAGGCAATATTGCCCTGTTCCAAGTTGACTTTTGCACAATACACGTCGCCCAATTAGGTTTTCAGCTGCGACGTTAGACTTTGCTGAAATATTTTAAATAAATGGACATTTTTTCCATTACTATAATTTTTAAAAGAGGCACAGCATCAGCTTATTTGATCACCAGTCTTTTTTTCTTCTCCTTTTTTTATCCCAAAATATATGGATCTAGCGACTAGCCCTTTTCCTTCGTCTGAGTTTAATAATATAAATACATTGCAAACCTTCAAAATAATGGTAATATTCGGCTCAAAATCGTTCAAAATCGTATTGCGTACGACGAGTTACTTGCACAAAAATAGAGACCGAAATAGTTATTATAACTTTAACAGCTGCCAATTTCTGAATATGCGACCCTCTGTGTTTCGAAGAAAAAAATCACCGCGTAGGTATATAAAAACTCGTTTTATTATTATTACCAACCGTACTAGCCTAACAAAATTGTTTTCCTTACAGACTGGCGCTATGTAGCTGCTTGTATAGGATGCGTGGGTATAGCGATGCTGTGCAAGGAGCAAGGGATCACCGTCACCGGAGTCTGTGTTGTCTACGAACTTTTCGTCGCTCAAAAGGTAAATATTAGTATCGATTCTGTTACGCATGAAACTAAGCTAACTTAAATCAATCTGTTTCATTTAAATATGAGAAGAGTGAAAAGATATTCCTATTGAGAAAGCTTCATGCTAAAAGCGAATGTTAACGGAATTGTATTACATGAAATAATGGACTTCCTTTCTTATTATCAAAAATAAAGATATGTACATTGATGAACTATGTTTTAATGCGTGTCATTATTTGCTATATTTTATCTCCAGGTTCTAAAAATAGCTGATTATTAGTTCTCCATATTCAAATCATGAGCATATGCTTATTTTTGAACAAAGTTTAAACCTAGTATGCAGAAATATCTTGATATTTGACAGCGACAGTATATAAATAGACTTTTTTAATCATGTATATTGGATACATGCGTACTATCTCATCTTGTTAAACTAAGTTACTTGATATTAACTTAGTTTATTAACTGTTCTTTCTACTAGTTAGTATTATAAATGCGAACGTTTGTGAGGATGAATTGATTTGGATGAAACTTGCCAAATAGATAGGTTATAACCTGGATTAACACAAAGGTTACTTTAAAAAAAAAACCGCGGCGGACAGCAATAAGTAAATACCAAAATTCTTATTTCCCAGCGCCGGAGCTCAGGTGGTGGCAGCCGATGGTCCTGGGTGGACGCATGGGGTAAAGGCTCCGGGTGGGGATGCGCGTGTGGCGAGGCAGCACGACGTGTAGCCACAGTATGCTGCTCAGCATTAGCACTGCTAGCTGCAAGGCTGCATGTAATGGGCGCTCAGCTCCCCGTGTTCACCAGGTTCGACAATCCTGCTGGAGCTGCTCACCCTCCAGCCAGGTAATTAATCAAATTTAAATAGCCTTGATTCTCCGAAAGCTTGAGGGTAAGTTGGTTGCGCCTTATGTCATAGGAACATAGAGGCGGTATACTATGATGCTAGAGGTGTTTATCTTTCCACTATGTTTATAAAACTGTGAGTCTGAACTTCTAATACCAGTGATATGATAGCCTTGCCGTGAAAATATCCTCCATTGTGGAATTTTGTGGTAATGTCCGTCAGTAAAATCTTCAGATGGTAGATAAATACTGGTGATATATTACTGTAGAACGAGCTTTGAACGCAAGATGTAAGAAAATAAAAGCGTAATTAACTCAAGTTATCCACTCTGATGAATATCAAAATTAAGTCGACTTTATATAGCCACGCGTCATAAACTTTACATTAACCTCTCCAATCAAAACATCATTTTCCACAAGAGATACTCAGTTACCAGCTTCTAGGCAGAAAAGGACATCTTTTTCTTTATTGCTCTCAGTAATGAGGGTTCCGGATAATGGCTGGCTTTGACAAGCAGTTCAGTATAAAACGTAACAGTGACCCGAAGCCACATTAATTTTACGAGTCTCGTCATTTACCGTTCATTGTTCAAAGGGGGATAGTTGATTTACGATGGTATTCACTCTACCGTAACACAAACGTAAGCTGAAACTATGGTAAAATCGAGTCTAGTCTTCTGCACCAATGGTTGACCTTTTTCATTAAATGATGGAAAGCGTAATGAGAAAATTGTTTTTTATTAAATAAAATATAAAAGTAAATAAAAAAGGGGTCTGATTTAGTTCAGGAGTTAATTGAATAGCATAACTTTTTATTTTAGACACCTTACCTTCGCGTACCTGCCCGCGCTGAACGCATGGCTCCTGACATTGCCTGAGGCACTATGCTGCGACTGGACCATGGGAACGGTAACCTTGCTGCGATCGTGGCGGGACCCTCGTAACATGGCCACCATGGCACTCGCCACCATAATAGTAGCAGCTGCAATCCATGCCTTGAGGACTCGGTCTTCAGCTCTTTCTATGGTAAGCTGTGTTTCGTTTCTTCTTCTTTGATGATCGATCAAACTATCATTACATTACATTTGCAGAGGAAATTATTTGGTCGGTCTTTATGACTCAGAAATTTAATGTATCGAAAGATCTAAAATTGTTCATTTTTCGAGTTACTTACGTGTTCCTAAAATCGCTAAAATCGAATTAAGCTGCAAAACCATGGTTTTGCAAAATATTTTATAACTACGTATATATTTTACAGGGTCTCGCACTGCTCGTACTGCCCTTTCTACCAGCCTCCAACCTCTTTTTCCCTGTGGGCTTCGTTGTGGCCGAGAGAGTGCTGTACATGCCTTCAATGGGCTGGTGCTTACTGGTGGCCCACGGTTGGCGGCTAATTGCAAAGAAACGAGCCAAACTTGCAGCCGCTGCACTCATCTTTCTTCTCCTTGCGTTCAGCGCTAAAACTTATATGAGAAATTGGGACTGGAAGACTGAATATACCATTTTCGCTTCGGGACTGAAAGTACGTCATTTTGTATACCTTATTTAATATATATTTGATTAAGTAGGTTGGTTAAGTAGCTATTTGGAATACAGAATGTTTTTTAAATAATTCGAAGCACTTGCTTCAAAGTTCACTTTAAAATCACGTCTTACCTGCATATGTTTTCATAAATTTCCAGGTAAACCGCAACAACGCGAAACTGTACAATAACGTTGGGCATGCCTTAGAAGCTGAAGGAAAGTACGCAGAAGCATTAGAATTCTTCAACACAGCTGTCAACGTCCAACCAGACGACGTTGGTGCTCACATCAACGTGGGCAGAACCTACAACCATTTAGGCCGCTTCCAAGAAGCCGAAGACGCCTATGTTAGAGCCAAGTCTCTCCTACCAAAAGCCAAACCAGGAGAGTCATACCAAGCAAGGATAGCACCTAATCACCTTAATGTATTCCTTAACCTGGCCAACTTAATATCCAAGAATGCTACGAGGTTGGAGGAAGCAGACATGCTTTATAGGCAAGCTATAAGCATGCGCGCAGATTACACGCAAGCTTATATAAATAGAGGTGATATTCTAATCAAGTTAAATAGAACGAAGGAGGCGCAGGAGGTGTATGAAAGGGCTCTGCTGTATGACAGTGGGAATCCCGACATATACTATAATGTGAGTATTGGTTTATAACTCAATTTATGAATATAATGGATTTTATTATATAGCTTACAAAGCCTGAAGGGCTGAAACTTCGATTAATAAATAATTAAATTGGATGTTTATAAAAGACATGGATTCTATCACATATGAGAGAAATGTGGACTGAAAAGTTTTAAACGTCTGGTTATATCAACTTTTTTTTAAATTAATTATGGTGTACACATGTCCTCTCATTTCATTTTTACTCTAACAGAAATGTTTAAACTAACAATGTTTTCCAAAATTTCAGCTGGGCGTAGTCTTACTAGAGCAAGGCAAAGCCTCACAAGCGCTCGCATACTTAGACAAGGCTCTAGAATTGGAGCCAGAACATGAGCAAGCCCTGCTGAACTCCGCCATACTCCTGCAAGAACTGGGTGCAGCAGACCTGAGGCATTTGGCTCGGCAAAGACTTCTCAAACTACTTGATAAAGATGGTTAGTGTTATATAAAAGTTAAAGGCCTTATTTATCAATTCCCAGATACAGGGTATGGCTGTAAATTTGAATTAAGATTAGTTTTTGTCAATATCCATTGATTGAGAAATCGGCCTTGTGCAGATTTTTTTTAGACTTGTTATTAACGTTTAAAATTTAATATTATAAATATAATTATAATTAAATTTTGGATACAATTACACCTAAAACATAGCACCTAAAGGTGCAATGGACGTTTACGGACAAACCCCTTATTTTGGCTTAGTCTTGCTATTTAATGTTTTAAGTTCTATATATAGATTTGTCTTGGTAATATTTCAAACTAATAAAATGGTAAAACGTGTGGCAACCCTAATGATGTCAATACGTCTCAAAACAACGAACGATATCCATGTTCGTATGTACCTTAAATTCAAATATCGTTCTTGTCATGTTCCAGCGACAAACGAGCGCGTTCACTTCAACCTCGGCATGGTATGCATGGACGAGGGAGACGCGGAATGCGCCGAACGCTGGTTCAGAGCAGCCGTTCACCTGAAGCCAGACTTCCGCTCAGCGCTGTTCAACCTTGCGCTGCTCCTAGCTGACAGGCGCCGACCGCTCGAAGCAGCACCATTCCTGAAGCAGCTGGTCCGACATCATCCTGATCACGTGAAGGCATTGGTGCTGTTGGGCGATATTTACATCAATTCTGTTAAGGATTTGGATGCTGCCGAGAGTGTAAGTTGTTTGTAGTTTAATCATAATTTGGAAAGAAATTCTGGCCTTTAGCGTAAGCTTTTGGATCTTATGCAAATCTAACCCTCAAACACTTTCACACCATTCTTGTAATACAAGCCTCTGCGGAACAGTTGATGAAATTTATCCGGATCCCCCTTAAGAGTAATATTCAAATCGACAATTCTTGAAAAAAAAACAATTATGTGGGTTATTTATATTCTACCTCACCATAAAACGACACTTTCCATCACTAATGAAATAAAGCACCTAAATGATAACTTTTCTCTCTTGTTCCATTCATAAAAGTAATTTCGCTATTTCAGTGCTACCGCCGCATCTTAGAACTGGAACCGGATAATGTTCAAGCGCTCCACAACTTATGCGTTGTGGCCGTGGAAAGAGGCAAGCTGGCGGTTGCCGAGGAATGCCTCACGCGAGCCGCCATCCTCGCCCCGCAAGAACACTACATACAACGGCATCTAGCCGTCGTGCGAGCGAGACGGGCAGCTGCCGCCGCCGCTGCTTCGAATACAACCCCCCCAAACCCCACCGCCACCGCGACAGCCACCACCGAAGTTCGAGCGAGATGGAATTACATCCCACAACAACCCCCCGACCCACACGAAATTGATGCCTCATAGCGAACCACTCTCACGAACTGAATTGGAATCCATGACTTGTAAATACTGAGATATCCTCCTCGAACACCAATATGGCCGAACGGCCAACCATGATTGTCTGCCTATCGATTACTTGTATAATTTTCATAACAGTCAGGGTATTAATCTTCTATTTTGAACTTAGTGACGGCATCTATCAATGTATTTATGTAAACTTTCTCTGACAATATCTAAACCGTACGTGCTGGTATCATTTTTAAATTATTACAAATATTTTTATTCGTTTTTTATTAGGTTCTAACAGTGAGCGAAAATTATAATCGCGAATGAACTTTGTTATAATAAATTGATCTCGTAACGGCCTTTCGTGATATTAGTTATTTACACCATTAATTACAATTGTGTATATGCCATGTATAATAGGTATTATGTAGAATATGTTTGAACGAGCTTTCGTCATTAGCCTGGTATACGGAATATACGGACAATTAACATGTGTATTTATGAAAAAAAATAATGGTTATAGCATAATAGAAGGCACATAAACCTGTCTCCATACTACCTTCTCTAGTCACAGTGCAATGCTCTTCATGAGAAAAATCTGTTGTATTATTACTTTCATATACAATTAGGTAGTTAGTTATTATGAAATGACATTGCATTGTTATAAATTAATGTTGAAAACAACCCCATGCTTTGATTAGGCGTTGGGAGTAGCACTAGTAAATATACCCCGCAAAATCGCCAACCCTCAACACAATGATATTCAAATGCCTCCCTTAACTACAATAAATCTAATTTATCTGTATTTGGATGTATAAGACAGAGCTAAATTCAAAATTAGGCATTTTTGTGACTTATTTTCTAAAGCCTAAAGTGCATAAATAATAAGTATATTGTGTATTCTAAAACTGTCATGCGCATTGTTTAATTGAAGGTTATCATTTTTTTAACTCCATTTATCACTTCAGGATTGTCACTGTTCGCAAAGATAATGTTCAATAAAAATGTCGTCGAAATAACCACTCTATAATCCACTTGTTTCGCTATTTATCATTGTCGATGCACACCGTATTTATTAATATACACGCCCTAGTCAACAAAACAACTTGACTGGTTAAAAATAAATTGAAATATTGACTTTGAAAAGTTTCGATTGATCATAAAATTGACTACAATAGGTGTGCAAAGATAACAGATTTGTAGACATGTGGATCCCAGATTAATAAATTGATATCTATTTGACAACGTAAATTTATAGATTATTTTCATAAACGCTAATGTTATTATTATGTAAAGAAAAATGGAAGTGATCGACCGTTATTAGAATTAGATGTGAAAAATGTAACGTTGTTAATGTTTTAAGATATAAAAGTAACTTTTGTAAAAACTGAATTTTTTACAATGTCTTGAAACATTTCTGAAGTCAACTCTGACGTGAGTTGATGAATTCGTAAGGACCCCGAATATTATAAACTATTTGTCGTAAAAACGTTTATTTTTATAAAATAAAATGATGTTTCAAATGAACTTCGTTTATCCTTTTTCCTTAAGTATTCCCGTAAAATAAGCTGATCAAGATTTACTTTTAGCACAAATTTAAAAAACAGGAATGGACACTTACTCACCATTAATTTTGGAATAGGTAGACTGGAATAATCCTATAAAATTCCGTTACCGTTAAATATAAAAGCAAAATCTTCATAATTTAAATATGGCTACTGGCAGAACTTCTATTATGAAACCTACAGTACAGCATAGAGTACTATAAACAGCCAGTAATAATGTTTTGAGATTAGCAAAAAGTATACAAGCCGCAGTTATGCCCGAACAATATTCACAACCGGTAAACATAATAATATTTGTTTAATATTTTTTGCAAAACTTTTTAAAACATATTTGTAGACCCAAATATGTTTTAAAAAATCTTGATTATGTGGCGTACTTGGGCCGCTCTTACGGTATGAGACTAGATGTCAGAGATGTGAGAGGCGACGGCCCGTGGCGCCAAATTAGGGGGTTGAGATCAAAATCCTTAATAAACATTCACATTGGCATTTATTAAATGGTTTTGTATGTATATTCTCAAAATTAACACTTGGTAGTGATAGCTCAGTGGATGCCATAATATTCTTGCCCTGGCTTTGAGGCCGATACTGCCGCGACTGTCTTTTTTTTTTTTTTTTTTGAAGGGACGAAGGTGTTATCCTCAGATGGCTCTGACACCCTTACGCGGACAATAACGGTGAGCGCTTAGGGCTCTCAACCGAAATACAATTTTAAGCAACAGCACACTGAGGGTGCCCCCTGTGGGGCTATCTGCCGCGACTGTCCTCTCTGGTGAGGATTATATCGGGGTGGTCGGTTTTGTGTAGTTTTGTTCGGCTTGCCACGAGCTAAATCGCTTGTCATATAATCTGTAGGAGAGTAAGAGGTTAGGAAAAAATATTTTTTGAATTAAACAAATATAACTGTATTAAAAACAAGTAAATAACAATAACGTTTATGTAATATTTAAATTTTAATCAATATAAAAAAAAATGTGTCGTGGAACACTCGGTTGGAACAAAGTTCCTTTCGAAGTACCTTTATTATTATTGATATATGATTTTGTACTGAGTAGCTTTTAATGCAGAGTTCATCCAGGGAAGTACTACCTGCCTACCGTACCCATATCCGCCGTTATGCAGTAGTGAACTTGTATTGCTGTTTTTGTTAGAAAGGTAAGAGGGCCGGACTTAACAACTACACGTCTCAGGGTTGACAAGACATTGGCGATGCCCCTAGTGTTGCGAATGCAATAGGCGGCGGTGACCACTCATTGACCGTTGACCGTCAGCTTGTTTGTCACCCATATAAATAAAAAATAATAAATAAATATCCTGGGACATTGTTTACACACGGCCATCTGATTCCAGTCAGGGTCGCTAACCACCAAGCCAAATGGCCTGGTAAGAAAAAAGTATATAATTTTTGTTAACAAATACTAATAAATTAATTACTAGCGTCTGAGTGTAATTATATACGCAGAAATAAGTAATGAATTGAAGGAATGGCCAATACCAAATGCCCTATAACCGTCTACACTATAGAAAGGGGAGTCATGACGTAAAATCATACAATTTTTTCCATCCGCCAAGTCCGTACCGTGCTTTAACTGCGTTCCAGAAATTGTACTGATGTTGTGTTAAGTAGTGGCAGTATTACTTTAGTCGTGTACCGATCGTCTACCTCATTCCAAATTGGGTTTGTCATAGATAATAATAAACTAATATAGGTAAAAAAAAAAAATGATAATATCCACTAAACTGAGGTCATGCTTTTGCTTTATCCAATATCAAGGCTTATTTTTATTTGTTTGCCATTGCGCCCGCCCGCATCCGGTCTCGGTAGTCTTAATATGCTACCGAATTTCCCATGGTACTTACATAAGCCCAGCCCACATCCCTAGCCATTCGCGGCACTGACCGGACGAAAATAATTTGTAGATACCTACAACCTACGTACATTCTCTAAATTCTAGTTTTAGAAAATTTTATGAATATGATCAACCTTTATACCTAGATTTTGTGGACTACAAAGTCGTTCCTCACCACAACGACAAAGCTTTCAAAGCCTCAACGCATTGACATGTGAATCATGCCCTTGCAAAACTACATTACATTCAGAGCGATGGAACGCAAGATACTCAGAGTAATAAGAAAGGACCGAGTCCACAACACTGGACTGCGCTCAAAGACAGGCATCGCCGACGTTGGTGATAAGACTGCCAGGCTAAAGTCGGAGTAGATGGGTCACGCCTATAGCATGCACCCGGAACGTTGGGCCAAAGTTGTCACACACTGATTGCTAAAAGCCAGCAAAGATGTCGAGGATGATCCAAAAATGGGCGGGACGATTTGACGGTGCATATTGGAGGAATTGTTGTCAAATAGCATTGGAGACTTGTGGAGACGGGGGAGACCTTTGCCCAGCAGTGGGATCACATAGGTTAGGAATCGAAAGGATTACATAAAAATACCCTTATAATTTATCTCATTGTATTATTATTATTTGCTCCGTAATTTTATCCATTGATATTGACCAAATATCTCATATTAAAAGGATAGACAGGTAGATAACAATGCTCTGAACGCTTTTTTTTATCGGGTTCGTAGATTTCATTTCACATTATCACAATGGCAGTCAGGATAGTGTCCTCATACTCGTAACAGGTCATTACCTACCTACTAATGGTATCAGTACTCGCCGACTCCTTTTGGTCACCTTGAGATCGGTAGCATACCTATTAATATTACAAGTAGAATTTAATGAGGGCGGCCGCGCATGCATCATTCATGGTTACACAGTAAGCACGCTCCACATTCCTGCCAAAACTAAACGAGATTAACCAAATACGAGAATATAGAGGCCCTATTCTGCAAGTCTCGCCTATTTACGTGTAGTCTCCATTTTGGATCGGTATGTCGTGCCCGAATCGAGGGGTTCGTGTAGTTTTATGTTTGCCCGAGAAACTTCGCTCTACATTCTCGCCACCAGCAGGATCTATCTTACATACACGAGTACCTACCGAATAGACATCTGCGATAAGGAATGTGGAGAACCACTCTCAGTCTCGTCCTGTCTCGGCGAGACCCGAGACTGACTCGACGAGAATGTGGGGCGCGCTTTAGATGAGTTCGTCGCAATATGCGCCAACGCGCTTGTTATTATTGACGTGATTGTGCAAAATGTTCTTAAATAATGAGGGAAATAATGCCATCACTCAATATCATGTAATAGATACTCCTCGTTTCCAGTACCAAAGACACCATGAGATTTTATGCGGCGCCAGCTTGGTCTACAAATGTGCTGATTCACCTAAAGTGCATAACCAATGCCATGAAATGACGTTAAATATCGGTCCATAACTCCAGAATGCTTTGCACCATTTCTGTCTGAATCTGCCTATTGTCCGTTTTCAGCTTGTCGCTTTCTCTGTCCCAATATCCCTATGTATGCTTAAATCTTTAAAACTACGCAACGGATTTTGATGCGGTTTTTTTAGATAGAGTGATTGAAGAGGAAGGTTTTTATGTATAATACATGTGACATCCCACGGGAACGCAGGTAAAACCGCGGGGACAGCACGTGATAAGAATAAAATAAAAGAATGTTACGGTGTAAAGATTCACTATATTGTTTTGTACAGTGAGCAGTTGACAAATTCAAAACAATATCGTCCATATTACACAGAGGAATAGCTTAAAATATTCTCATTCATTGTTCCATTAAATATATCAGAATTAGATTTTTTGTCGAATTGCTTGAACAATCGTTCAATAGACTGATTCCGAAACTTTAAAATAAAAACAATGAAATAATATAACAGGTATGGTAAGCAAGTTAGGATAATACGTTTAAACTAGATGGTAGTAGTACCTAGTACATCTACAATCTTAAGTACTATCACGGTTTGCAGTCCTTTTTATATACACAATACAACAACACATTTGTATGGCGCAAAATTATAATTATCTGACCTTAGGGTCCACAGACTGAATACATTCATGTAATTATACATGATGGAATACAAATTATAACAGTTTATTTCGGAATATCTAACAGTCGTCACTAAACCATAAGATCTTTCAAATTATATTTTAATTATAAACAAATTTATAGTCATTCACATGAACTATTCATAAAATAAAAATATCTAATGTCAAAATAAAGGAATATAATTTAATTAACTATACATTTTCTCGTCACGACTAACAAATTCTCACTCACTCGCGATTTCAAACTTACACCTAATTTATCTAACCTGAAATACTATAACTTACATTATTTAGATTTCCTTTCGATGAACTTTATAAATATCATGTTCCTGGTTCTCATTTACCTATTGATCAATTTTGAGGTTGGAAATAATAAGGCCACTTCTCACCTTGACCTAAAAACAAAAACTTCTACACTCACCAAATCAAGAAATTTTGCCAATCGAGTGACATTACAACCAATATTCTCTTACAATTAGACATATTCGACAACAAAAACAATGTCGAATAACTAAATGAAAACTAATCTTAAACTAACAACAACAGAAATTATATTTTTATCTATATATGATAAAAATCTCAACATAATTTTGTTAAAACAATCTAAGGTAAATATATGAAACAGTTGCCTTTATTAATAACTTTTAAAGTATTGTCGACTACATCATAATTCTCTATCGACTCAATAATTACTGTAAAACGTGTCAGTTATTATAAACTTACCCAATTGTTTACCATGAGGTATACAAATTACCTGTTATTGTATAAAAATATTCGAGTATATAAAAAGTAGGCAAAAAGTGTCTGGCGTCGACGATCAGCTGTATATAAAACCATAAGATTTAAGTTAGTGCACTAAGGAACAGGTCCAGAATGCCCACTATAAAACAATGGGTTGGCCATAGAGCCGTGATCACAATGATACTAAACATGTGTTTTCATCTCAATTGTACTCGTCCTCGGCTTCGAAGTCTCCGACATCTTCTTCCACCTCGGGGTGTGGGTGTGGCTGCGGCACCGGCGCCAACACTAGAGGACCTTTCTTGTACGCCGTCATTTCCTGCATAAAGTAAACCAAGTATGACTTTACATTATTACCAGATACCTATCAATTGACAGGCCAGTTGGCTTGGTGGTTAACACTCTGACTGCCAAGCCGAAGGTCGCGGGTTCGATTCCCACCCAGGACAAACATTTGTGTGCATGAACATGTATGTTTGTTCTGTGTCTGGGTGTAAATATCTATATAAGTATGTATTTAGAAAAAAAAAGTAGTATATCAGTTATCTGGTTTCCATAGTACAAGCTCTGCTTAGTTTGGGACCAGATGGCCGTTTGTAAAAGAATGTCCCAGGATATTTATTTATTTAATTGACTAAGAACCTTATTGGCATCGCTGAAAGGTGCTGGATACAGTGGCGTAGGACAGTACGCTGTGGGTACATAAGCGTTGTTGAAAGCGGTCGCCTTGCTGCATCATAGCTACTACACTACACACAATCGTTATATCGCATAAATATATAACTAATTACAAAATTTGTGCCTTGTGACGCTGATGAATAGCGCCTGGTAATAAAATGAAATATATTTATTCAAATAGGCCATAACAGACACTTATGAATGGTTATATTCTAACCCCGGTTCGGAAGGTTGCTTTTACTGAGAAGAGCTGGTAATAAGCTCAGCAATTACTCTTTTCAAAATAAGATTTTGTCCATAAAGATGTGTCCAGCTGGAACGAGCGCTACGATTCTGATGAATAAAAGATCTGCAAAGCTATAAAGTACACGCTTACCCTATCATACCGCGCCTTATCTTGCTCCGATAGACTCTCGTACTTCCCCTTAGTCTCAGGTTCGGCGGCGGCCCAGCGCCTACCGAGCTCCTTGGCTATGTCGCCCATGGAATAGTCTGGGTTGGTCGCCTTCACCTTGCCACGCTCATCATTGCAGAACCAGAAGAAGGCCGACCTGAAAGTTTATTAAGAAAATGAATATATTATACATATAGTACAAGAAGTCACTTCACCAATAGAAGATTGCAGGGGATCATGGCATAATATTATTATAAAGGCATAATCTCTATCCAAGTCTGCCGGTTTGTCTGCATGTATCTTTTAAACTATGCAATGGATTTTGAGGCTTTCAGCATAATTTTGAGAATTTCTTCTGGAAGGTCTATGTGTATATACATTTATATTGTCCCACTCTAGTTATAATAAAATGCATACAGCCAAAAAGTTTTAGACACCTGCTGTTTAAGGTTCCACACTAGAATAGCAAGAAGGAACCTATGGCTTATCACTGCAAGTGTACTGAAGATACTTCAACATATAAATAGGTTCATAATCATCAGAGTGGAAAAATAATCAAGTATCTCATTGAATTATATAATTATTCTGTCCTTGTGTATGATAGTGAACTCCATCTAAAGGGCTGGATAGATTTTGATGACATTTTTTGTGTGTACTCCAGTGGATTCGAGAATGGTTTAGATTGACAATTTAGGATCCAATTGGTGGCGCTGCGATTGAATTCATACATTTTTGTATGGACTTATTTCCAGAGCACAACGTCAATCCGGACAGCTAGTAACCTTATAAAATATAGTTCAATTAAAGAAAGGAAAATGTTCATGACCCTAACTCACAGAGATCGCTTTGGGGCATTAGGATCTTTTGTCTGCTGGCGCTTGCGTCCACGGACCTTGACGTCTTTGGGCGGCACATAGTTTTGCATCTCCAGATCGTAACGCCTCTTGTCCTGCTCTGCCATCTCGTGGAACCTCTGCTTCTCCTTCTCTGACATTGTCTGTTGAAGAAGTTATAAAATGTTACTGACTAATATCCTATCCATTTCTACAAATATTATAAATACGCAAGTTATAGGAATGATGTATGGATGTGTGATTTTTACTCTCAGCGCTGGCCTTATCTAAAGCCATTGCCTATGGAACGAGATTGTCGTTTGTGGCCCTTAGTCGATGGTTTAAAATCACATAAATTGTATCTCAGTTTAGTAATTAAATTATTAAGTTTAGTATGAATTACCTTTTATTGCAAAAATAAATGATTTAAGTTAAATCAGGAAGCTCCAAATATGACACTAGTGCTTCTTTATCTTTTAGTTCCTACCGCTATGTAATTAGCTACTTATTTTGGCGCCTTTTGCCATCTGGCGCCTAGAGCGACCGCTACTCCTGCTCTACCCCAGGGCCGCGCTGGTTACTCTTTCACGTAAAAACTACTAAACAACGGATTTCGATAAAACTTGGCACATAGACAAAGCATACCCTGGAATAACATAGAACCAGACAGTGTAACATCTCTCGGGATCGCGGGTGAAACCGCAAGTATTATATAAATCGTTGCCTTTGAGGAGTTAATTAAACGCGACTGAGCAACGCGCTGAGAAAAAGCTGAATCACCATCCAACTAAAAAATATGTGTTCATAGATTAAACATTATGAATTTATCAATGATATTATGTTACCTATTATGACATCATTAATTTAGAGAAGCACTCATATGACATCATGACTGTGTTTAATGGTCATAAATATATATAATATCTACCAATATTATTCAAATGGCATATAAATAAATATCCATGAAGCTTTGCAGAAAGCCATCTGATTCCAAACTAAGCAGACCTTTCATAGTATTGGAAACCAGTAGCTGATATGATGGAGTATCTATAACATGCTTTGTTTTTCTTCTAAATACATACTTTTACATTTTAGATATTTATACCCAGACACAGAGCAAACAGAGATGTTCATGCATACAAATGTTTCTCTAAACTCTATTGGGTCTCTAACCACCAGGTCAATTGGCCATAAGAGGATTAATCTATTAATTAGTGAATTGTGGTCTTCGTAAAAGAGTTGACTGTACTCCAGTTCTCTACTCCTTCCATATACACAAGTGCTAATAAATTGCATATGAATTTATATAATAGGAACCAGTGAAAAGTGTAAGGCATCAAATAAATATTATTAGCACTTACATTCCACCTCTCTGCGCACTTCTTTGAGAAAGCAGCAAAAACAACATTTTCATCCGGGTGTTTCTTCTTGTGTTCCTCGCGGCATGTCTGCACGAAGAATGCATACGCAGTCATCCGACCACGCGGTTTATTGAACGCCCGCGCCCGCGGCATCCTGCCTTTTGTTACTGTTGCTTGAGCTATCAGCCCTTGTTGCTGAGCTTGTTGCTGCAGCTCCTTTGAAAGAAATAAGGAGAACAATAAATATTAATTTTTTCAAAGGTCACCTAAATAAATACTATGTACACAAAAATACACAACACAATACATAAGTAATTAGGTACTGTTAAGAACCTAAGGTGGAACATATGTATATAGTAAAGTTATTCTTAATTTGATACATTGAAGACATTCGCAAGATTATCTTATAACTAACTGATAGTTGTTATTAATAATATTAAATTCTTTATTGACATTTTGTTATTATTTTCACTGACAAAGTTAAAAATTTCTTCACCTGTAAAGTAGCAGATTGTCGCTGTAAAGCAGCTTGGATTTGTTGTTGCTGGACAGCTTGTATGTGGTCATGCAGAGAGTGTTGTTGTTGCTGTAAAGTCTGAGCAACCTGCTGTTGCAATGCTGCCTGAGCTTGAACAATAGCCTGTGCCTGAGCCTGGCTCACTTGAAGTGTTTGCTGTAAGCTCTGCTGCAAGGCCTGTATCTGCTGTTGATGTTGAGGGTGCTGCTGCTGGTGTTGTTGCTGCTGCTGCTGTTGTTGTTGTTGTTGTTGCTGCTGCTGCTGTTGTTGCTGCTGGTGCTGTTGCAGCATCTGTTGCAGTGTCTGCTGCTGATTCTGCTGTTGATGCTGTTGCAATGTTTGTTGCAGCGACTGACTCTGCTGCTGCAGGGCCTGCTGAAGACTTTGTTGCTGCAACTGCTGCTGTATGGCCTGGTTCTGCTCTTGTTGCTGTAACGTCTGATGATTCTGTTGTATTCCGTTCGCTTGGTTGCTCTGCTCAGGATCTGGGCTTGATTGAGTCTGAGGCTGTAACAAGAATAATTAATTATGGGCTTATTGGTATACTAAATATAAGTACTTTAAGGTGATTAGTAAATTAATAGCAATAACCTCTTAAGAATGTTGTTGTTACCAATATGAATTCAATAAATCACAGAAATCAATATTTTGTTTGAAGGAAATTTTCAGGAATATTTATTTGCTCTCAAAAGTAAACCGCATACAGAAATTTATCTATCCCTTGTTACCTACCCGTTTCTCTACTAATCCTGCCCTTACACAAATTTTGTAGATATATACCGTACTCTTTCTTTACGATTTTACATAATGTCAAAGAAAAAGTATTTTATTTAAAAAGAAAAGATCGACTCATAGTTGAATGATGTTTTTTTATATTTGAACGTCGATCGTATTAAAAAATACTCGACTGAATGTCAATGTACTAACCATCCTGATGCATCGAACTCAACGTGATAAAAGTATTTGATATATAAATATCTAATATCCAATGGTGATCCAAGAGCTTTACATATCCATAAATATCAATATATTTATTATTTCAATATTATGTATTATTATTTTTTGTTTACTGTTTCATGTCAATTTTACATTTCGATGACGAAGGCGATCAAAAAAACATCGGTTTTCTTTTTAGTACATCCCTATGTTTATTTCATTATTTATTTATTCTTAGGAATGCCAAGGACATCAAATATCTGTTCAATAACTATAAAATAAATCTATAGTGTTTTAGTACACTCAGTGTAACTTATTATCGAAGTACAATTTTAATATTTTGTCTAATGCCTTATTTTGGGATCAGATCGGTGTGAACATTTACTATAACTTATTTAATAAAAAAACTACTACTACTATGGTATTTACGATTAGCTATAATATGTTAAAGTCAGTTAAAATTATTCATTAAAAATCCCTACAAAATATATGTATCACTAAATATCATTCATAGAAATTTAATTGTCTTAAACTCTTTCGACAGATAATTTAGGCTAGTTTCATAAAAAAAAAATTGGTCAAAAACGAGTGAATGAAAAGTGTCAAGTTGCTCATTCTTTATACGGGCAGTTACATACAATATTACAGATGAGCTCAATTCTAATTAATTTTACTAACAATTAACCAATCCTAGTAATCTCATTCTTTATAATGTCTTTTATTAATTTTTGCAGCGTGCATCAGTAATGGTAGTCATTCATTGACATAAAATAATTATATTCAATCTTCATTGTATGTGAAGGTTTCTTTTTGTGTGTGTATGTTTGAATATCTGTAGTAAAAATGTTTGTTGATACCTAAGTCCTTACTTTTTCTATTCTTTTATTATTAAATGTCAATGATACCAACGGTGTCATAAATCTGAATTTTATATTAGTTAAGTCTGTTATTTGAAAAAAATATGATCATTAGTAGCACAAGCTTTTAATCTTTCGTTATCTTCTCTTTCTTTCTTTTTATCAAAAGGGTGTCGTGTCCGTTTGTCACAGCCTTGTACTTTTTATATCGTATTAGGTATCCAGCTGAAATTTTAAAACAATTTTCAAGGGAAGGTCATCCATACAAGAAACCTAAAAAAATGGCAATCGAATTTTTTACGATTTATGATCTGGCTCTATCTGAAAAACGCCATTATGTATGAAGCTTTTGGAAATTGATTCTTTATATCCAGTTCATAAACAACATGAAAAACAACAAAAAAAAAGTTATAAATATGAACAGCCACGGTTATTACATGAGATAAATTTACACCGTAAAGTTGATTTATAAAGATTAAGTTAGATTGTATGAAATCCAACTTGCACCTGGTAACATTTTTGAGGATCAAATTATTTTAATCACTTTTCGTCCTCTCTTAAATTTATATATTGCCCATCACGGTATGTATACTATAATGTTATGTACTTTGTGTGTTCTGAATTATTAATGGAACGCAACGTATAATACATATATAAATCAAACAATAAATGATTTCCAAAAAAATTGTATTCATGTGTCCATTTTTATTGTATGCAGGAACTAAAACTGGTTCACGAAATTCCTTCTTTAATCAAAACGGAATATCCACTTCCGAGTTGGTTCTATATTAATTGGTTGCATGTTTTTGGGAAATCAAGAATAAAACTATCTCATTTTATGGATTTCCTGATTTCAAAACCCTTTGTTCATGTTCATAGTTGTTATTTGTGAACATTCTATCTAGTAGTAGTCGAGGAAAAATATGATTAATTTATCGATATTTTGTTAATACTATAGCGACGTACCGTTGGTGAAGATGTTTGTTGAGATTCAACTGATCCAGATGCATACCACCACGGCTGTTGGGGAGATTCCTCTCTTGTACTAGAATTCGACATAAGGCGATAGTCATAATTTGCCGTGGATGTGTCTCCACCACTATTTGAAAAACCACCGGTCATTTTATAGGTGTAAAGCTGATGAGTAGAAGCAGCAGTGCTTCTGGCAATCTCCTCATTTAGTTGTTGTTGGTGCTGCAGTTCACCTGCGCCACCCGGCCACCATGAGGCATCGTCGCGCGCACCCCAAGCGCCCCCCGTCGCGCCCCGATCCCCCATGTTACAAACGTCGCTTGCGGTCAACCAGTTTCTTTATGCCTCTTTGGCGTTTAAAGTATTTCTTGAATATTGAAACTTGTAAAGATCATGTCCCTTTCTCTGTTACAAATGCTTTACCAGGGATCTACAATTACACGCTTATATTAACACTAACAGCACTGGCACTTTCACGTGAATCGGGTTTTTATCACAAAGACTTAGTGTTGTAATATGTACCACATAATTTTTCAACTACACTTAGCCAGCACAAAACGAAAAAGCACGAATCTCGCGTGTTGATTAATCAAAAAGCTACCGGCTGTAAGTTCCACTCCACACGCGTACGTTTTGTCTTCATTTGTACTTAAGTCAATAAAGTTGGCAACGTCGCATAAGCAGACGCCAAACAAGTGCACACAAGCGCCCCCAACGCGCAGCGGCCATAACAGAAACGTTCGAACGTATACGAAGTGAGACCGAATATGCACGAACTGGCAACAAGCTCGTCCAGCAACCGGTCAATAAGACGATTAGCGCAAGCACGGTTATAGCTATCCGCGCGCTCGTTCCTACAGAAATTCTTTTGTTTATATTTCATGTGAATTTACATTATTATGACACCTTTAAATGACGTATGTTCTACTATTTGACTATATTCCAGATATTTTTATTTAAATAAATAATTTTGTTTGGTTACCTTAATGATTGTAAGGTTGAACAAGTTGCATATAGTAAACCATTATATGTTTAATGTTTTTCGCCAGAAAAAATAGATTACTAATTCAATAAATTCCTTATTTACCGATATTTACAAAAAAATTATATACACATTAAATCTTAGGAGTCAAACAGGGTCACTACCCTATAACTTATTCTTCTTTGTACCCGTTTTACAACAACTATGCAAATCGTATTGTTTGCAGAAGAAACGTAGTAAAATTATGAAATTTTATTCATAAATATTATTAGTACACACTATTCCGAAGAGATGAAAACTGACATCTCAAGGCCATTAAATAAGGATGGTGCGTGCGATATAAAAATAATTAAATTAAATTAGGAATCTACGTTTATGTAACAAAGTAATTAAATTAAGCTTTCAATAGTTTAATGTATTTGCTTGTTAACCTATTTTGTAGTATTTATTTAGATAATGATGAAAAATACTTTGATGTAGTATTTTTTGTACAAGAAATATATAACATCGGAGTAGGTATTTACCAAGAGTTTAAAAGCCCAGCCATATTTAGTTCTCTTATTGATTTGGTCTAACATTTCAGCATTCTTACTAATATGATTAGGTGCGTCTTTTAAATATGCAAGTTGTTTCGGTGTTAGTATTTTAAACTTTCCTTGAATAAAATTATGAGTTACTGAAATATCATTTCAAAGCTCCTCGAAGCAAGGCCTATAGAACTGGCATGTTTAACAAATTATAAGATTTATAACCAAAAAAAAATAAAATTACTGCGTAATCTTCTGTATTATGCTCTTGTCCCTCTCTGAAACTCTGGTCGTAATAATCACCTTTAATAAACATTATTAACTTTTCGTCGTTACTTCAGCTTTCTTGTGTTATCGTATTAGAATCTTTTCAGATTTCTTATGCATTTTAGAACTATTTTTTACCATATTAATTTTCATACTCGACACATTTTGAATTCTACATTTCAAAAGTTTCTTATGATTCGGTGACATGAAAGGCAACAATACATACGTTTGGCTATTTCTGGGCAATATCTCACTATATTATAATAGTATTATCTTACAAAGTAAAGTTGGAAACAATAAAGCAGCGTAGAATTTTGGGAGTCGATACTACACATATTTTTCTGAAATGGAAATGCTGGTTGGACTTGTTAACTTGGTAAAACAAACACTAATACAATAATTTAATTAAGCAACACTTATGATTGAGTATTGCCTGTAAAAATAACACCTTTAAGGTTAGATAACCAAAACCAATTCGGCCATAATATATTATTCATATTATTTTCGACCATCATAGTTGGTGTGAAACATTCAGATATAAAAAACTGGAAAAGGATAAACGGATACACCACATATTTAAACATTTACCAAGTCAATATGACTACAATATGTTTTGCTTGATATACTCGAATCCTGTTTAGGGTATGATATAAGGGTATTTAACTTAGGGATTACACAATAAACACGAAAAGATATAACAACTGTCTAAAAACAAAGACACTTACAGTCTTAGAGTAAATTTATCGTACTAATTCCTATAAATCCAATTAATTTTATTGGGTACCTAGCATAATGGACTATTAATAAAATAGTCTCACAGTTTTAAATTACTATTTACCGAGACTGTGTATAATCTTATAGGTGTAATCTCCTGACAGTTTTTATATCTTACGCGGACAATATCGATGATGGATTATTGGAATGCCGTGAAGGCCACGGCTTCTACACACACCGCGGAAGCCATAACACAAACTTACCAAAAGAAATTCTGTTAGAAATGCTGTTTTATTCTTTGTCAATCTAAAGTAATATTATTATTTGTTTGGGAATTTGTTGATTTTGATGAGATATGTTGGATTTAAAAGGCCTATTTAGACAGCTAAGAATGTTGTAGAAAAATCGTCTTTATTCCTTTGGTATAGGGTCAAACTTTTAATCCAATATCGTATAATGAATCTTATCATAATAACATAGGATTAATTATTCTATGATGCTCTTAGCTGTCAAAATAGGTCAATTAGATTTCGATATTAATAACATTTATCTCGAACACCATTTCCAGCAATATACAGTGTGGGGAGCTGATATTCCTTAAAATGGATATTCAGCGGGCTATGCAGCAGCATCCCTAATATAAAACACTATTATTTGGCAACTACGCATATAAATAAGAATAATTAATTATTACATAACTATGCATCTTAGGTTTTGTATGTTTGTTATCAAGATGCGTATTCACTCAATTCATAAAATTTACAACGAATAATAGATTAAATGCAGTTGACTAAAAATAAATTAGGTATAATTAAATTTCCTATCTCATTAATAAAACTATAATATATAAAATTAAAACACATTAATTACACCAGGAGGTGTTCAAAAGGCAGTATATTAACGATATAAAAGAATTATGCACTGAAATATGAAACTATTAATACATTTTGTTTACGTCGTAATTTTCATTACGCTATCAAAGAAATTTGATTCTACATTCTTGTTTGATATAGCCAACCGCTTAGTATAATTTTATTTATTTACGAACAACAGATTTAATTAATAAATACACAATCATGAACCATTTACCTATTACATTACAAACTATAATTAAACGCAAATATTACAATATGCACACATTAAGTATCAATATAGATAAACCTCTATGTTTGTATTGTTATCATAGGTAGTTATCAAAACATATCACGTGTATCCAGGTACTTCATTTTTGTTTACAACAAAACAATCTTCATTCTTTCAATATTCTTATTCATTACTGTATAACTTTAAGGTTCGAATGTTAAGATTTATTTTGTAGCCAAATTCCAATAGAATATTTAATCGTAAAATACATAGCACAGGTACGGTGATAAACGACTACTTACCAATATATCAGAAGTACTTAAATAAGTACAGACTATCCACATAAGTAGGTATAGTATATATGTCGACGACTGTCACCTTACTTCGGCACTCGGCAGCCATTTGCTTACAAAATTAGAATGTAAACCTAAAAATATCGCACAAAACGCAGCACTAGTTCATCCCAGATAATATAAATTCCGTACACATTACACTTCTTCATTATTGTAGAATAAATTGTTATAATAATAAGATATAAAACATAAACTCACCGTGTATTATGTTTATTCCGAACGAGCACACGATTTCAGCGCTTATTACGTAGGGAACTTCGCGATCGCCGTAATGAATTCAAGAGCAGACGATGTCAGTGACGAAATATTCTCATTGGCTAAAATTGAATACCGCGCCATAATGTACCCAATCATACAACCGCCTTTAGCTTTATTTTTTGTTTATACTTCAGTACATAGCTACGTTGTCACATTGCATTCATGCACACATTCACAAAATGAACTATTTACAATTTACACAATTCTTGCTGTACTAAAGTGTGTGCTATTCCTTATTTTCTTAGTGTCCTATTTACAAATTTGAGTTGATTGGAGGAACTGAGTTGAGTGAGTGAGTGAGTGAATGGCGGACGAGCGAGCGCGAGCAAGTAAAATAATCATAATGGCGATGCTATCGGTCGGTACGGAGTGCGGATGCGAAAGTCGTTTATTTCCCTAGTAATTCAGAATCTACCGTTTTGTAGACGTTGGTAATTTGAAGTCATATCATAATAGTTCTCTAGAATATCTCGTGCAAGAATTTATATTGATAAAAAGTTAATAAATTTCGAACAGTTGTGAACCAGCATAGAACATTTTGTCACATAATGAGCAGTGAATAAAGACATTACATCCAAATTAAGTGTCAATGTTTCATAATTTACTTTAGGAGCAATCTTTGACATGATTCCAATTGAATTATTGCTAACAAACGATCTGTGTTGTTATAAATCATAACCTCAATCTAGCGCTTTGTGAATACGTCGAACTGTTTTCCATCGCCTGGTGCGAGGTCTAATACACAAGTTTAATTTATTTGTCATATATGATTCAACGGGAGTATCAAATGAACAACGGGTTTAGTACAGGAGAAGAAGATTCCAGAGGTAATTCAGATCAAATATGTTGCCTTGTGGATGACAGCGAGCGTTGCAGGCGTCCCGCAGGCAACGCCTCGTACAGCAAGCGCATACAAAAGACCGTCGCTCAGAGGAGGTTGAAACTCAACATCGATCAGCAGGTAACTTATAAACAATTAGAACTGCTTGTCACATTCATCTATTACATAAATTTTGGTGACATAAAAAACTTTCTTTTTTCAAATGAAATTCTTTAGATTAACATGTAATTTCGCAGGCAAGGCATACATACATTTGTGATTATCACAAGACTATGATACAGTGCGCAAGGACAAAGCAGAGGAGGCTTAAGGACTCTGAGGATGACAGTAATGAGGCAGAGATGGACTCCCCTGAGGTGGACTGGTTCCAGTTACAAGTAAATACACTAAGGAGGTACAAGAGACACTACAAGGTGCCCACACGGCCAGGCTTGAATAAAGCTCAATTAGCTGATGTAAGTTTACTTAGTTTATTTTATATGTTACTTATCCTTGCCCATTATAATATAACACATCTGTTTCTGTTATTCTAGGCAATTCAAAAACACTTCAAGTCGTTGCCAGTGAATGAGAAGGAGATTTTGACATACTTTATCTACATGGTAAAAACAAATGGAAATAAGTTAGATCAGAAAAATGGAATAAACTCTGACTCTGTATAGATATAATGTGTATTGTGATCATAATTTATAGATGAAGTGTGTAGTTTTAACTCTAGAGTTAAGTAGGAACTAGGGCCTTGGTTGTTTCTCTTATTAAATTAAATCAGCATTCAAAATTTTTGAGAATCATTCTATATAAAGTGATGATATACTTCATATTGATTCATGCCAAATTAAATGTTACAGAATCCAATGAAATGTAAAAATATGATAGATGAGATTATTATTTCAAAATCTTCGGTCATGGTCTTTGGTTATTGTATTACAGCTTTCACCATTAGTATCAGTATAAACCATTGCCTATTTATTAAATTTATTAATTAGTTTGAAAGTATTTTTTCTTTATAGCAAGATTCTTTGTGAAATGTTATTATTGTTAAATTAATGAGGGAAATGCAATTGCTTATTTAATAGTTTTAAGAGATTATAAATAACAGTGAACTGGAAAATGTAAATTTATTACATTTTATTTAACAAACAAAGTGTATTAATATCAGTCTTCATCGGAGTCTGATGATATCTCTATCCATTTGGATGCCCCTTTCTTTGTGATAATCTCTCCAGTCTGTGGTACTGACGATACAACTGAAAAGAAAATAAATCTTAATTTATATCTCAAACATAATTACATGAGAAACCTAACCAGCTACCTGGTCTTTGTTATATGTATTATAAAACCTTATAGATATACTCAAGTCTCCCATAATGGGAATAAAAGGACTTATAATCTCAGAATGCTGAAGGAATGAAGTGTTTATAATAAAATTATAAAGATTTGTAAAGTTTCATTCAGTGAATCAAGTCTAAATTTAGTCATAATTATCCTTAAATTACTAACATGGTTTTATTGACTTGCTGTGGCTGTCTTAATCCCAAACATCCTTTTGATACATAATTATTTATACATAACATATTTAGTTTTAATTTAAATAAGATTGTCATGAACCAAATATCATTTAAATTCTATTTTATTAATTTACTAGTTGTTTCTTGAGATCATAGAAATTATCCCATATAAAAATGCACATTAAATTTTCGATGAGGAAGACCTCATCAGTTTAAATCATTGAATCGAAATAAGAGGTGGTGATGGGCACTAGTCATAGGTTCAACAATTTTCGTTAAAGGTTCTTGTTTATAAAAAAATAAAAATTTATTGAATAAAAAAAGAATCGAAAGTTGTTTCACTAGAAATGAGTTTCAGCCCCAAAGATTCGAAAATTAAAATCAGTCTTAAATATAATACTTTTGATCACCTTGACCATCAATAAACCATTAATTTATTGATGAATATTGATGTGTCATAATCAAACAATTCTATGCATGAACCATTACTATATTAATTTTGTTCATACTCATCATGACATTATTATAATCAGATTTGATAATAAACTAAACAATGACAAGCACAATAAATTTTTAGTAAATTTGGTAAGACACTAATGTGTGATGCTTATTTTAAACATGTGTCTGGAACCATTATAAATTTTCTTTCACACAAAGTCCATTTACATACATTTGAATGTGCATAACTACTTAAAAAATAACTTCTGTATGCCCCTATTAATATTATTTCTAGAAGTAAGACTGAAGGTTGACTGAATGCATTTCGAGAAATAGAACAACTGGAACAAAGTGATTTAAATAAATAAATAATAAATAAGCCTTTTATTCCAAAATTTATCAATTTTTCGTTCTACTACATAATCACTAGTGCATTTATCACAATAAGTCTCTAATTTCGGTGTGCCTTACGGCATAGGCCTCTTCCAACGTCTTGCACTGTTTCCTATCTGTTGCAATTCTTAGCCAAAGGGGACCTAGAGTCAACTTCAAATCATCTTCCCATCTTACTTTGTGACCTCGGCTTCTTGACCCGTCTCTTGGATACCAGACTGTTACTTGCTTGCTCCATTTTTCATGCTCACAACGAAGCATATGCCCTGTCCATCTCCATTTTAATTGGTCAATGTGTAAGAATGTCTGTGAGAACAAAATGATTATAAAAACTAAAAGCTTACCATCATATTTGCTAAGTTCCGACTTAGTATCAGTATCTGATGAGGATGATTCTTCCACAGACATTTCATCTTTAAGCTCGATATCATCAACATTATAGTTCTTGAGACGTATGTGAAGATCCTTTCTACTTAACGATAATACATGGTCCTTTGTTATTAAATCAGAATAATTTATCTTTACGCGTTTTTGCCTGAAAATAGAAAAAGATCAGTGTGAATGAATGGGACATAATAAATAAATAAATAAAATTTCGATACGTGTGCAATTTTAGTTACACAATACAAACGCGGCCAACTGGAGGTAGAATACCATACTATTAAACAAAACAGGTTTCTTTAATCGAATTTTTTTATATTATTTTTATGTGATAGTGGCCATTTAGTGCTGCTATTACAATTCAAAAGATAGAGATTTGAGGGACATAGCAGTGCCTCAGTGATAGGGTTTAAGCACCCAATCGGTACTGAACCTACAAGCAACTACTCAATACAGTAATATTTAATTATTACAACATAACTTGTTAGCAATTGTGGTCAGGACAATCAATTTGATACTGAACCACACACAAGTGGTAAACTACAACAATGCAAACACTTGTGGTCTTTTAATAACTAGCCTTTGATAAGCATATTGTTATAAAAGCATATAATACAAGAAATTGGTACATATTTTTTTAGATATTTTTTTTCTGCATGTTTGAATATCTATTATTCTTTAAACTGCACTATCACAAACAATACATACACTGTTGAAAAAAAAAAATTACCTCAAAGTATCATCACTAACAATAGCCTTTTTCACAATGTCAACTATCTCTTTGCACTTGACACCTGCACTCAATGTGGCTTTGTGTACAATATTTGCATTGTATATGGCAGCCCCTGTTAGGTCTAAAAGGCACATTTCTTTGTATTGGTTCATGCCAATCACTAATAAGCCTCCACCTGTATATTTCCCCTCTTCAGTACTGCTGGTACATACAGATTCTTCTATGAAGTTAGGATCTGATATGAGGATGCTGAAATGTTATAAAAGTGGTATTGTTAATCAATAATTTGATACATCTTGAATTTAATACAATAAAGGGAGAAACTGAACTTTAAACGATTATGGTAAGCTATAAATTGAATAGAAAATATACTAACTCGCTATTATAAATGGCAAATGAAGAACATACTGGATAGTGGTACAGAACTGTTGGTATTGGATCTCTTTCAGCCAGTGTGTGTATGGTAACACTATCACCACTGCGAGTCACATCAGGTCTTTTGAAGTGTGCCAGGGATGTTAGAGTGGCAATACTAGCACACTCTATGAGGTTTCCATCATGGTTTAATACTTTCACGTCCACTCGTAGTGACCATACCTGAAATTAGTACACAGAATATTCTTGTAGTGTGACAAATGACATTCTAATAGCATTTCTAGAATATATAATGAAAAATTCCAAACTTGAGTCCTATATGAAATTATACATCACTTCATACTCCAAACTATTAACAGCTGGTTGTCTACAATAAAAGTGCAGAATGTTTAATAAATTATGAAGTTACTTAATAAGCATTATGATAGTGTTTTTATTGAAGGCCCAATTTACCTTTTCCTCAGCAACAATACATAACGATTCCAGATCAATACATTTTGAGTCTTTATAGCATTTCTCTAAGAGTCTATTTAAGCAAACGGATAGATCCGACTGTCTGTTAGATTCAAACTGAGGTGCTGCCATTGGACTGATCTCCACATTGATATAGAGAATTCCCTCATTTGGTCTGATTTGTTTTGGTTGCGTCACTTCACAGCTTACTTGTGAGATAACCCTGAAAAATGCGAGACATTTATCTTATAAATGAGGGAAAAATATTTAAAGTAATAATTACTTTTGTGACATCCTTTACAGTTCTTTTTAAACAAATGTGAACATTATCTTTAATGAATAAAACAATAGTCAATAGTAACATACTGCTGTGCACTTGGACTGTAATATTTACTGTAAAGAGAATGGATTCAAGATATAAACAATAAAATCTTGGATATAGTTAAATAGACGGTCAATTGTTTAGTAATATAAATACACAGATGTAAAATATCTAATATCTCAGTGGATAGAAGAAAAATCTATGTTTATTTAAAAATATAACTTACTTAGTTTCACCCAGCGCAACTATACAACTACCATAATCCGATCCAAATGTAAGATCCAATTTCCTGCTCTCATCATAGTTTCTTCCATCTAGACGCTGAATATAAACAGAATCATTAACACCCCAAAATTATTTACAAACTTGCAGGCAATTCTGGTTTTTCATACTTACATGTCCCTCGGAGACAATTCTTTGTATAAAGGATTTTTCACAATTCGATAAGTAAATATCCCTCATTTTTCACGATATTGTTTAGTTATTCTCCGAACAGTTTAATTTAAATTATATTTATGTTCTTTTTGAGGTTAGGTGCAATTATAACCCTATTATTTATTATCTGTCAGTCTGTCATATCCTGAGCTGCCAGTAGAGACAACTTATTTTGTACTGCTGCGTCCTTGAAATGATACAAAATCTAATTTAATTATTATATCGAATATTAAACAAGCCAACAAAATTGGAATAGAAAGAAAGAAAGAAAACATTTAGTGATTTATTTTATTCAGATGGCACTGGCGTAATACTATTGTGGAACCAATCCAATTTATTAGTAATATTACGTGTAGCACTGGTATCAATACACGCAGTTTTGGTAATTTGGTACTCCGACCGATTCTGTTATGCTAGTATTCCGTATACACTTTATTTTACACATACACTGATCTGTAACATCGGCTGTATAATATCAGTTGGCTGGTGGGAATCGGAAGTCAATACAATCAGAAATAGTACATCTGAATGGTTCGAAGAAGCGACCGAAAATAATTAATAAGAAAATCAATATGAATTATTGTTATAAAATATAGTATCAGAGACTGGCAATATTTTACAGTTTTGTTTACATTTATGTAAAAAAAATATATACTGCAACATCTAACATCCATAAAATTATAAAAGAATACAATTATTAGGGAACTATCAGCTATTCAAGTTAAATGAATAAATACTAATCAATGTATTGAATATTCAAAAATACAAGGATATATCAAATATGATCAAAATTACGATATTTAAATACTAATCGAACCATAAATACTTATCTTATGTAGATCTTTTGATGATGTACGTACAATGATGACGTCATAATTTGCTATTTCGTACTATTCTCGATATATTGGCACGTTTTGAAAAAAAAAATTACCTATTTCCAATCAGATCACACGCGGTAGAGGTGAAATCTTTAGAAAACTAGCTTGCGAGAGCGACGAATGCAGTATCAGGAGTGGGTATCAGATAATTACCTATAGCGTTTTCACGCGGTTTCACCCACGTTACCGAGGGATGTACCTAATATTTTCCCGGGATAAAAAGTAGCCTAAAAGCTGTTCCTGGATATGCTCTATCTATGTTCCAAGTTTCATCCAGTGTGAAAGAGTAACAAACATTCATTTAACTATATATCCTCTCAAAGTTTCGCACTTTTTCGCACTCTTAACATTAGTAGGATTTGTTAATAATATTGGTACCTATTACTATTTACAATTTTATTATTTAGTGTAATAAAATATTTCAACAAATGACACTTTAAATGTGGATTAGATCCTTATTCAAGTATGCCCCCTACTGCTATAAGAGGATTCGATGAGAAAAAAAGGACGTCAGAAGAAGAAAATAAAAAATGTCAATGTAATGATTTCTATGTAGGTACTTAAAATAGAAAAAATAATACTTATTATGTGCGTATTTTCCCAAAGTAATTTTATTTCAACGCATATACCACAACTTTATGGGGGGTCGTTCGGGATATGAAACAATATTTGAAGTACATCAATGAAAAAAACGGATGATCCATCCGATAAAAAAAGCCGGTTAGTGTTAAGATAGATTTGAAGACTTTCTGAATTAATTTATTTTCGAAGACTATGGATTCAATTCAGTTCTCTCTTCTTGATCTTGATCACCATTAAGAAACCGAGTTATTGTAGGTATACTCGTATACGTTCAAGACGAAGACTTTAAGTAACAGATTTCTTTCGAGGATTTGGAGAAGTCGATGACCAATTTTACTGGAGCTGACATCAGGCTAGGTGTTGAGACATTTATCAAAGTTTTCGAAGGCTCAGTTTATGAAGTGGATTAAGATCGAGAAATTGATCCATACCAAACAACTTTTACAAAACCGCGAACTTTGCGGGAATCAAATGATTTAAATGTAACGAATTTAGTCATCAATCTCCTGTATGTACAAACAGTCAACATAATAAGAGATTGAATATACGAAATAAAGATAGAAAGAAGAAAGTTCCCTACAAGAAGATAACGATAAAGGGAATAGACTTCACAACACTTATAGATACTGGAAGTGACGTCAACCTTATTACAAAATCAGAATTTGAGAAGATTAAAGACAGTATCAAAGACTACAAATCAAAATCAATATGTCAAATAGGAAAAGCAAAGGGTAGAGTTGATTAGATCTTTGCCAATGAAATACGTGACATAATGGTTCCTAAACTCAAGGATAAAAATTGGTTGCTAAAACCATGCCAATTGTCACTGGGTGTAAGTAATGAAGAGCATAACACTACTAAGCTACTGACAACGGTATATTACATGACAGGAGCTATTATTTGGGGAGCTTCAAAAGAACTTCCAGTTAGATCTCAATTCTTTTGTTAATGAATATGTTAACAGAGTTCATATCTTGAATGTTAATTTGTTACGATCTTGGTTCTCTTCCACATTAATGTGTTTGGTAGGATTACTATTTCCTAAAGTTGGTGTAGGCAGCCTCTATAATATCCTGGGACATTCTTTACATCCATCTGGTCCCAAACTAAGCAGAGCTTGTACTATGGAAACCAGATAACTGATATACAGTGAACCCGCGGTAATCCGACAAACGTTTTGCAGGGCAGTGTCGGACTATCGAATTTGTCGGACTATAGAGTACTGCTTAAGAGTCCCGAAATTTATTTATTTAAAATTACAGATAAAAATGATTAGATACTATCTAAAGATTGGCCTAAATAATGTTTTTGTACCCAAATTCAAATGCAAATACTGAATTAAACTGGTTATTTACCAGGAACATTTATTGCTTGTGTCAAAGACACTTGAACACTCAAAGAACAACACTCAAATATCGAATAGATTACAAACACTTTGCATTTATACTGTGCCAGTATATACCCAAATGCATATGGCCTCCAACAAATTCAACAGTGATAGGCATGTCGGATTACAGGGGGTGCCGGATTAGACAGGGGCCGTATTAGCGAGGGTCCACTGTACTATTTTTTTTTTACTTTGTTAAATACATACTTATATAAATATATATATATATTATATAAATATTTACACAAATGTTTGTCCTGGGTGGGAATTGAACCCGCGACCTTCGGTTTGGCAGTCAGAGCGCTAACCACCAAGCCAACTGCCCTCTATGTTAGCCACATTATGATTTTCAGCCATTAAATATTCTATAATGTTTGAAATTTTTAACCGACTTCAAAAAAGGAGGAGGCTCTTAATTCGACTGTATGTTTCATTAAACAAACTTCAAAGAAAGCGATCATCCTATGTTAGCTAACTTGTATTTTATAAACAGTACCTAAGTACCGAGGTATTTACTTTACCTGTTGGTTTTTGTAATGAGGAGCAATAAGCGAACCTTTGATGACCGCTGTAATCACTTATGCCTGTTTACCGTGTAGGTAATCTACTGTGCGGTCACCCCATTATCGGAATATTGGCAATTTACCTGAATAATCATAGGCATTAGGTTTAAGTATGTTACTATGGACATACCTTTAAAATTAAAAAATGTAACCTTTTTGTTTAATTCTATTACTATTTCATCACTCGTATCGGTACTACAGCCTTACTTCTTTAGAATCTCCCAATTATTACCCTGCCTTTTCATTTAGTCAATTTACTGATTGTGATGTTAAGAGACACATTCTTTCCATTACGTCGAACGCTGTAGGTTGTGACAACATTAGTCGCAAAATGAACCTTCCGCTTTTGGATTTCCTTACTCCTATAATTACATCTATCCTCAATTGTCCTATCACCTATGGCTCCTTTCCTTCACTTTGGAAACGAGCTCAAATTATACCTATTCCAAAAAATTATAATCCTTCCACTCTCTCAGAATATCGACCGATCTCTATCCTTCCTTTTCTCTCTAAAGTATTGGAACGGCTGATACATCATCAGCTAAGTACTCATGTTTCGAGTCGATCTTCTTAATCCTTTCCAATCCGGCTTCCGTCCTGGGCATAGCACCGTTACAACATTAGTAAAGATTACTGATGACAGTCGTTTGGGTATGGATAAAAAGCATCTCACTATTCTTACATTACTAGAATTTAGTAATGCCTTTAATACAGTGGATTTTGACATCCTGCTTGCTATATTGTGCTCTCTTAACATATCTCCAACGGTAATTGGCTGGTTTCGTAGTTACTTGTATGGGCGCCGGCAACGTATTTGCATCGATGAGTCCTTCTCTTCATGGTGTGGTGCTGGTGTACCGCAAGGTGGCGTCTTGTCTCCGCTTCTTTTCTCAATATTTATATCTCAAATAACTCAAAAAATTTCCTCTCTCTACCACCTTTATGCAGATGATCTCTAAATTTACAGACAAACATCGTTTGATATGCTACCTAGTGCAATCCAATGCGTTAATGAAGATCTGGATCACATTTCTGATTGGAGTAGGCGTTTTGTTCTCATAATAAATCCCTCAAAAATTAAAGCTATTATTATAGCCAGCAAATATTTTATCGCGAGGATATGTTGGGACCAGTTACCTGCTGTTGTTTTTGATGGAGTAAAAATTTCCTATTGCGATACTGTAAAAACTGTAGGAATTATTTTTGATCGCACATTGTCCTGGGCCCCGCAAGTTGCGGAGTTCAGTAGGAAGGTGTTTGCTTTGGCTGGGTCCTTAAGACGCTTACGTAATTTCCTTCCCTTTGACACCAAAGTTGCTCTTGCCAAGTCTCTTCTCCTTCCTATCCTTGACTACGCTGATTCCTGCTACCTTGATCTCACCGAAGAGCTATTGAACAAACTTGAGCGCCTCTAGAATTTCTGTATACGGTTTATTTTTGGTTTGCGCAAGTATGACCACGTCTCTCAATTCCGCAATCAACTCAAGTGGCTCCCTATCCGCCTTCGCCGGAATACTCACATACTGTTGCTACTGTACACTGTACTCTTCAATCGTAAATCCCCAAATTATCTAAAGGAACGCTTCGAGTTCTGCACTTCACAGCACCATCTTCTTCGTAGCTCCACAGTACTTAGCCTTCAAACTCCCCCCCACACTTCTCACACTTAATCTCAGTCTTTCACTGTCCAAGCTGTCCGCCTTTGGAATTCTCTGCCTCAGACTATTAGACGAGCCCAGACATTAGATTCCTTTAAATCTCTTCTTATCTCCCACTATCTCTCTTTATGAACTCCGTCATTTTTTGATTTTTCCTGTTATTTTTTATGTAATCTCTTTTATTTATTTTAATATAAATAATATATATGTATTAATAGTAATACTATGTTATTATTTATTTTATATTTATTTATAACTATAGAGTTAGTGTATACATTAGCATATTTATCTTATTATTATTATTAATTTATAAGTATTTATTAACATAGATGTAGGTTTTCGCTATTTATTTCAAATGTCTGAACGTGCAACACCTGCTATCCTCTTCTGTATCCTGCTACCCCTAGGTTGTCTGGAAGAAATCGCTTTAGCGATAAGACCGCCTATTTTGTAAACACTTATTCTGTAATCCACTTGTATATGTTACCTCTTCTCCTGTTATGTGTTGTACAAATAAAGTATATTGTATTGTATTGTACTATTGGACTGCCCTTAAGGGGGCTCATTCAAAATACGTTTCCAAAGAATGTGCAGTTTTTTAGCTTCCCAGGCCAAGTACATCCTTGACCTGGGGAGTGATTTTAACTCTTAACATAATATGCTAGGACTATAACATGTTAAGAAAATACTTAATATAGTTATGATATTTTTGCAATAGTAATAGTAACATAAAGTGCGGAAATAGAGTTCGATAAAAATTAACTAAAGTATGTAGGTACCATTTTGTTCGATAACTTTTTGCCATCTTGTAGGTAGGGACATGATCCCATTGCTATAGAAATTTTGGGATTTCTGATCAAAATACTGCGACAAGTGGTTTTGACAGTCCTCTCGTGATGTTAACCTGACACTGCCTAAATAATTCTGAAGAGACCGAAACAGGTGGAAATCTGAAGGTCAGGACTATACGGCGGATGCATTAATACCTCCCAGCCAAACTCTCTGAATTTTTGCTGAGTGGCTAAATATGTGTGAGGTCTAGCGTTATCATGATGAAAAACCACACCCCTTCTGTTGATTAATTCCGGCCGCTTTCTCTCAACTTCTTGCTTTAATCTCATCAGTTGTTCGCAGTAGAGTTCAGAATCGGCGGTCCTGCCTGGTGGTAACAGCTCATAATGAATAATGCTCGTGAGGTACCCAAATATCTAGCTTTTTTGTGTACCCAGTTTTTTTTTCAAATGCGCCAATACTGTTTTGTGGTCAATTCCCAGTTCTTCAGCTACGTCGTAACTACTGATATGCCGATCTTGCTCCACTTTTTCAAAAATGGCATCCATTTTATCCGTAATGGGGCGACCAGAGCGACGTGCATCTTTGACATCAAAATTTCCGGATTGAAAACGCTTAAACCAAATTTGTGCTACTCTCACAGACACTGCACTAGGTCCATAAACATCGCAAATTTTTTTCACGGCTTGCGTTGCATTTTTACCTTTTTTGTAGTAAAATTTTAAAATGAGTCGAATTTCTTCATTAGATTCACTCATCTTGGCGGTACGAAAAACAAATGCAAATCACACATTTTCCTAATTTGAATTTGGAATCATGTTCTTTAAAATTTAAACTTTCAATGATACCAAAACCAGCCAGATACAAATAGTATAGCCAATGAGATTTTATTACAAGTTCATACATACTATAATGCGCAAAGACTTTTTCCCCAACCTAATATGTAGTATTGAGTAGGATTATTTACAATTTATTGTAATGCTTGTTTCTAAAGTAGTATGGGTACATGAATGCTTAGGTTTTTGAGGAAATCGTAAGATGTTATGGCACATGATAATTAACGATGGTCAGCCCGACCATACTTTGCAATATATACACAGTGCACCGACTACAAGCCCGACGATAATCCCGACGACAAGCCCGACGACAAATCCGACGAAAAATCCGACGACAAATCCGAAGACAAATCCGAAGACAAGCCCGACGACATTTTGTCGCCGAAGTCGCTCTGACGACGATGGACGACATTTTTCGACGACGTTTTGGCGACCATAGTTGACGACATTTTGGGACGAGCCGACTTTTATGACCACTTTTATCTTCAATTATGACTATGAAACAGACTTAAGAGTTTTAGATATTGAACATGGAGTGTCTTTGAATACTAACGTAGGTCATCTAATTCTCAGAATTAGGTTATTAGCTGTGCGTGACATAGGTATATATCTAGGTACATATTTTATTGATGTTTGATTCATAAGGAATTTGAACTGCAATGAGCCCTCCCAGAAATTGAACTGTTAGTACTTAACACAATGCTCCCAAGGTGTATCAACATTATTCTGTCGTGCAATAAATATGGCGTGATCGTATAACCTATTGTCATTATGTCAAAGGTGGCGCATCCTCGCACGCAATCGACCACCGACCGTCAAATGAATAACATGACCACATACACAATACACGTGACAATAATGCAATGGCTACCGGTATAGAGCTTATTATATCTTCAATATGTAACGCTACCTTTTGCGAAGTCATTTACGACAACCCTTTAGCAGGTGAAAATTTTAATTTCTCTTTAAGTGTGTATTCCCTTTTTAAAAATTGGAGGATTGGGGAAGGCAACAATTTCATTTTTATTTTATTGCCAGATACACAATTGACCAAAAAACAATCGGAAATATTGGCGCTAGAAAATGAAGTCAACGGGAAGCACTTGAAAATTGGTACATTGGACGTAAGTACCTCTACATTTGATTAATAGCATTATATTATAACATTAAGAATTATGTTTAATTTTGATTGTGGCTAGGACTTGTATGGGGTATACAACTTCCCGTGTAGCTACATCTTGAACTTTGTATACAATACATTTTCAACTGTACAAAGTGATGTTCTCAATTAAGTTCCTTAATTAAATATATAAAATAAAATCATTCTACGCTAAAGAGAATTATGTCTCTGACCCAACAATAACTCGTTCACAGAAATAGATCTGTTACCGTGACCTACCTACTATTCCCGAAAAAAAATATTACTTATAATATAGATTAATGATTATTAAACAGCTTTTCAAACATGCAGTATACGAATAGAAAAAAATAAGAAAATACTTTTATTATGTGAATTAATTACAGAAATAGAAATTATATTTGTTCTGACAACTTCTTCTAATCTTATTCGACATAAATACAAACTGTGGGATCTCTACACGTCTTCACTAACTTTATTGCTGTAATCCACACCTAATTCTGAATCAGGTTTTGGAGTTCTTATTAGTGCCCTCTCTCTTTCATAGACTAGGAGCTTAATTAAATTAGTCGTAAAGATTTTTTTCCCCAGCCGCGAATTAGTCTGTCATATGTAAGAAGTCCCCTTTGTCGAAAGATTTAAGAACCATATAAAGCAGATGAAGTAAAAATTTCTATTCCATTTTAAAATGTCAAAGGGGATTTCTTATATGCTACTCTTATACTCGTCGATGATAACTTCGTATTTCAGAACTACCCTCTAAGCTATGTCGAAAAAGGACCCAATGGTACCCTTATTGGACGAGGAGTGGCATTCACCATCGTGGACATATTGCGGGAGCGATTCAACTTCACCTTCGAGGTGGTCGTGCCTGAGAAGAACTTTGAAGTCAGTGGTACGAGGCCTGTGGATTCCATGTTAGGACTTGTTAATGCTAGTGTAAGTTTGCAGAAACAAATTGTAAAGAAAGGCCCAAATAACAATTGTAAAGATGGAACAAAAACGTTTTGTAAATTTTTTTGATTATTCAACATTTTAAAATTCTGTTTTTAATGTAGGTAATTTAGTACTACAATGTTAAAGCTAAGATCAAAGCCACTGAAATAACCACCGGTTCTGATGTCAGCCTGTAGAATATAAGTGTACATAGATCTGCATCGAGCCTTATTGTTTTTTTATGATTTGTTTATTTTTCTTAATACCAGCTCGTCGATATGGCAGCCGTTTTTCTTCCGAACTTCCTCAAGTTTCAAAAATCTGTGTCATTCTCGACTAATCTCGACGAGGGTGTGTGGATGATGATGCTAAAGAGGCCGAAGGAATCTGCCGCTGGATCTGGTCTTTTAGCACCTTTTAACAATTTTGTCTGGTAGGTCCTACCTTCCTAAATATATTATAGTAGTAGGTGGTTTTTCTTAGAAGATGGTAAATAACACTATTTAACTGATTACCAGGTGTCTAAAAACAAGTTTTTGAATTGCTGTCGAATGTTCGCCCATTACAGATCAATAGGATAAATCTAAATTTAATAATTTATTTAAAGAATTGTATCTTATCTTAGTTGTTGATCTACCGTCGAGATTTATTCTTGGGTACCTGGATACCTTGGATATCTGAGTAGCATAGCTTTAGGTACGTAGGGACCTATATCAACTAAATCATGGCTACTTATTTACCCACAGGTATTTAATATTAGCAGCAGTTCTGATCTACGGGCCATGCATCACGTTTCTAACTCGTTTGCGCTCCAAGTTAGTGCGCGACGAAGAGAAGCATCTCCCACTCTCACCGAGTTTCTGGTTCGTGTACAGCGCTTTTATCAAGCAAGGGACAAACTTGGCACCTGAAGCTAGTGAGTATTTCATTTTAACAAGACTATTATAATTACTAAGCTTAGCTTACTTAAGTCATATTTTCGAGAACATGGTTACCTGTTCAGTGATAATGGACATGTATATATTTTAAATTATCTAGCACTTATGTTATAGGGTCTACCGCGAGGGTTAGAGTAATTTTTTTCTGGGATAAGTGTGTACCTACTAACTTTACTTTAAACTTCGTTTAGTTAACGTTTTTTATAACACGACACCACTGTGAATCTGTTTGGTAAATGACACCAGCTTGGTGATGTTTCCTCTCTGCTTTGGCGCTTTCGTTTACAAAAAAGGGACGAGAGAGGTCTCTTCTCCAAGACCCCGCCGCGCAGTTGCGCTGGCTCGCCGACGAAGCTAATATTAGAGTATTCATGAGCAGGATGAAAAAGAAGGATTCAATTGTCCTTCGCTTTTTCAAAGTTAATATAAAAAGTATGAAACAAAATAAGTTGTCTAAGAAAGGTCTCGATTTCAGAAACTCGTGATTAAATAATCGCAGACCTAATAAAATTAAATCTGCCAAACTGTTTCTTAGACTAAAACAGTGTTAAACGTAATTAATAACCCAATTTTTTGTACAAATAATTTTTATCATTAATTGATTCATTAGATCGGTGCAGAAGTAGGCCAAAAGTTACTCATTAACATCAAAACATGGCCCACACAATGTTTACCCTGTCAACAGAATGAAGTGAAGGGACATGTTGCGACTGGACTGGGTCATAATCACACCTTCACATGGTCAATCTATATCTACAGCCCGATGGTATCGCCACTAATGGTTTACGTCATATATCACAATTTGGTCACACCCTATCCATAATGTTTTTTCTGTTAGATCAGGGGCTCCCAAACTTGTAGCCTTATGAGTCCTTATAAAAATGACTTCTACAGAGAAAGTATTGAATTGAGTTTTTTATTGTAGTTTGTTTGTCATTCAGCATTTTAAAAAATAAAGTAAAGCTATCTATCGTTTTTTATCTATCCGTCGGGGCACATCGTTCATATTGCTCTACCTCACTTTGAGAAACCCTGTGTTTATTGTGTAATTGTAACATATTGAAATGTGTTTGTCATCAAATAGTGTCGATAGATTTACTATCATTAAGTTTATCATATTTTTAATGGAAACCTGGCAAGTATTAATGCTGTTATGGCTACCTACTTACCTAATAGTTTTAGATAGGTATAGACAAATTATAAAGCTGGTACCTATATTATTTTTCTACTCGGTCAGCTGATTCAATTTGGACGGATTTATGACCGCTGTCCAAATTACTGGGAATACTCCCTGCATACTCTAATGCAATGTGGGCTAAGGATGATGGTTGTTCATCTGCAATAAGGCCTCCGAAAGCGAACCTCTCACGTGATTTCGTAGTTTAAGATAAAGACAGAGTCATACCAGGATTTACCTTACAGAATCACACCTCAGGTATTCGATTTATTTATGTACTTTGTTTTAGGTAATCTCTTGCTCATCCTAATTCCTATTAATTAATTTTATAAATGTGAATGTAAGTTTGTTTGTTACGCTTTCGAGCGAAAATTACTTAACCAATCATGATGAAACTTTGTACAGATATTCTTGGAGGTATTAGAAGTAACATAGGATTTTTGTGCCGGGAAAATGTTACATCCTTCGGGAACGCGGATGAAACCGCGGGGGACAGCTAGTTATATTATAAATGTCAAAGTTTGTCAGAATGGATGTTTGTTACTCTTTCACGCAAAAACTACCCAACGGATTTGAATGCAACTTGGCAAAGGATACCTACTTTTTATCCCGGGAAAATGAAGTATCCCTCGAGATCGCGGACAAGGACAACTTGTTCGATAATAATGATGTTCTATGGTTTAAGATACAACACGAGTAATGTTCGCCACATGGTGGTTGTTCATAATTCTGCTATCGGCGTTCTACACGGCCAATCTGACGGCATTTCTCACATTATCCAAGTTCACATTAGATATTGAGACTCCTGAGGATTTGTATAAGAAGAACTATAGATGGGTCGCTGGGGAAGGCGGTTCGGTGCAGTATGCTGTTAGAAATGTAAGTTCATGCTAGTCTTAAAGACTCCTTAAATGATTAGGTTAATACTTTGCTTGGCGGGCTATTGACTGGATGATATATTTTTTTATATTAGTTTTTATAAGTCCTGTAAATAAATGGTAAAAAAGGTCATGCTGACTGTATGTAGGTGTCATGGCAAATTACATAAATTTTGGTAACTTCTATTACTTACTTGCCCGCATCTTTCTACGGTAACTGCTTTTATGCTTTTGATGAGCCAGTTGGCTTGGTGGTTAGAGACCTTGACTGCCAAACCGAAGGTCGCGGGTTCGATTCCCACTCAGGACAAACATTTGTGTGCATGAACATGTCTGTTTGTTCTGTGTCTGGGTTTACACCCAGTCCAAATTATTGGGAATACTCCTTGCATACTCTAATGCAATGTGGGCTAAGGATGATGGTTGTTCATCTGCAATAAGGCCTCCGAAAGCGAACTTCTGAATGATGAATATGTCTGTTTGTTCTGTGTCTTGTCTGTGGGTGTAAATATCTATATAAGTATGTATTTAAAAAGAAGTATGTGTATCATGTCAGTTACCTGGTAGTTATACTACAAGCAGTACACTCTGCTTAACTTGGGATCATGTAACCATGTGTGAAGAATGTCTTGGGATATTTATTTTATATTCAAAATCCTTTGTGAGCGCTGGAACTAGAACTAAACAATGTTTTTCCGTAATCCGAGGAATTGGTTGATAACAATTCTCATTATAGATGGTCTGTTATGGGTTGGATGGCTTGGTGGCCCTGACTGGGACGCCCATACAAGTACAATGTAATACAGGTACAAATACCATGAACATGTACGTTTGTTCTAAGACTGGTAGACAGACTGGATATCTACATAAGTGCCTAGTAGAAAAAAACGATAAAATAGTATGTAGGTACATACCAGTAGGTAGATATATATACCGCAACCTCAGTACGATAAGGGCTTAACTCAAAATTTTGCGAAATGGAGTTACGATCATAAAGACTAAACAAAGTACGCTCTATCCGATGAATAGTTAAACATATACCGATACTTCAGCCTCTTTAACACCGGGACCCACCTTCCCCGCTCAGTGCGAAAGTGACCCAATCAGAGATGTGCCAAAAGTGATTTTTTGAGTTAAGCCCCTATCGTTCTGAGGTTGCGATATATCAGTACCCTGGTTACAATAATACAAGCTTTACATAGCTTGGGATCATGGCCAAGATTTTTGATAGAAGAATAAACACACACATTCATTTTTTAAGTATTAGATGATTGATAACCATACCATAGCATTGATATCAGTTATACTTTCCAGCCAAACGACGACTTATTCTACTTGAGTAAAATGATAGCATCGGGTCGAGCTGAATTTCGAACAGTCACCGGTGATTCAGATTTCTTGCCGATCGTAAAGGGTGGTGCTGTTCTCGTTAAGGAGCAGACAGCAATAGACCACATCATGTATAATGACTATCTGTCTAAAACTAGGGAAGGTATTGACGAGTCGGATAGGTGCACGTATGTTGTAGCACCAAAGCCGTTTATGAGACGACCCAGAGCATTTGCGTACCCGATTGGAAGCAAGCTGAAGACGTTGTTCGATCTTGTGTAAGTACCTACCTACATTGCCACCTATATTGCCTACAATACCACATTTAGTTATCATGTAGACAGGTGTTTGAAATGTTTATCGATAATAATAGATAGGTAATTTTGCGTAATAATATGTAAATTGTTTATCATTAATACCTATCGTCATGAAATCATAAAGATCCTGAATGAAAGATCCGGATGAAATAAGAATTTTAACCGGAACCTACAGTCACGGGCATAATTATATATCTAACCATGGACAGTTCGGAAACAATATCTGACACCCTTCTCATAATTCAGCACTGTTACTACTTACTTACAGCGACAGAGTTGTTGTAATAGATAAATTAATGAATAAATCATGAAAAAATATTTATTAAAAACCGTCTGTGGTTATATATAGAAACCCAATCTTATTGTGTGGGTACCTCGTATCTAACACAGCTTTTCCGAGTAAATAGTGATCGAAATCATAATAATATAAACAGGATTTATAATTTAATACCATATCTAAATCACCAAAATAAACATGATATGAGTATCATGTTTATTACGTAGGCCTAATTATAAAATCGTCATATCTACAAGAATAAACAATGAAATAAAATTATAATGCATATGAAGCACTAAAGGGACTCCCACTTAAGGCTTAAAAGTGATAGGGGAATCCCCTTAGCTAATTAAGTGCTTCTTGCAAAAAAAAAAAATTTTAATTCAACATACGTTTTATACAAAATTAAACTTCATATTTACGCCCCTAGATTGGGAACAAGTTAGGTTTAGTCATGCCTAATGGTAGACTATCGTCTAGTGTGATAAAGAAAACATAATTCGAGTGTTGGTACGGATGCCTTAAGAGGAAAGTTCAGGTACTCAACTCACCTGGCATGCTCAATGCGCGTGTACCAGCTGGAGTCCCTTTTTTTTAAGTAGACCGACGAACAGACAGACGGTCTATCTGATGGTAAGTGGTCATCGCCGCCTATGGACATTTGATACACCAGGGGCATAGCTAATGCAATGTCGTCCCTGTTATGGAGTTTCATGTGCCTCCAATTTCACCGACCCCCTAACCTTATTAACCGAAACACAATACACTAATATACAGAAAATAATACAAGTGCACTACTGATTTACGGTGGAAATGGGTAAGGTGGTACTACTTCTCGGGACGAACACTGGACTAAGAGCTTAACTACTTCTTAAATCTGAGCTGGTAGTGACCCCAAATGCCGTAAAGCTTGAGCTTCTAGTGAAGGAAAACATCTCGGTAGCAGGGTACTTCGTAGAACCGGTTGGGTATCCCCAAAAACTGATGAAATGTGTTCCCAGAGTTTGTGTGACCCTTTGTATACTTACCATAGTCGTCCATAACTTGACAACTAAATGGCCTGCCGAATAAGTACCTATCTCTTTCTGTAATGTTCTGATGTGATGGTCCCTTTTTTCTAGCCTAGTATACATACTGCAAGCTGGAATTGTCGATCATCTGGAACATCGAGACTTGCCTGACACTAAAATATGTCCGCTAGATTTGCAATCAAAGGATCGGCAACTCAGGAACAGCGATCTGATGATGACGTACATGATCATGTTTGTTGGCTTGGCTGCTGCTATTGCTATTTTCATCGGAGAGGTTGGTGTTTTAAGCTTAAGATTTTTTTGAGTTTGTAACGAAATTTTTGCTCCTACTATTATGGGTATGTTAGGGGTAATATTTTTTTTAAGTCTGACAATTCTATTGGAACCATGGAAAGAACCTATGAATGGAAACATCGTACCTATGTGTTTATGCCAGTTTCTCAAAGTGTCATATTAGATTTATGTTTATCTTTTGATACCTTGTTATTTTATACATCAGTGGGAAGTACCAAAACCTTTAATCTGAGATTATCATCGATGGGCCGTGTAGAAACGGGAGTTAACCTAAATTAATTTTTAGATTTGTAACAAAAAGAAGTTCTGAATTACATGATAAGATATGAAAATATGATAGATACCTACAGGTCTTACTTCTTTTTCATTAATCATTTTATTTAACAGGTTTTTATCAAAAGATACCTGCATATAAGATTTAAATCGGACAAACCAAAGAAGACGAAATCTAAAGTAAATAAGCATACACGAAGCCGACGCGACGACAGCCGACCGCCGCCTTACGATTCCCTCTTTGGTCGAAACCCGAAGTACAAAATCAATGAAAATTCGAAAAGAAAAGTTATCAATGGAAGGGAATATTATGTTTTTGATGCTGGAAATGGAGATACAAGACTAATTCCCGTTAGAGCTCCTTCAGCTTTTCTATATCGATAGGAAATTATCAAAATTTAACAGTAGATTTTGTTATATTTAATAAAATAACTACATTTAAAATAAAGTAGTGTTAGCGCGTGTATAAATTAAAATAGTACGCTTGTAATGTAATATTATCAGTGGTATAGCTATGTCCGTCCTGCTTTCTCCAACACCGAATATCATGTGGCAGACAGAGACTTTGGAGTTTTTAGCAATTACACACGGGTTTAAAAAAAATTATAAGGGGATAATTTACGAAAACAATGCACAAGTAAGCACTGTAGAGATGTAGAAGATATAAGAATGATTAGAAAATAAAAGAAAATTTCAATACTTACATATTTTTATTAACTGAAAACCTCAATTTCATCTAACATCAGATCATGATCATCGGCGTCATTGCATTTTGAAGATAATAATTTTAGTAAAATTAAGATATATTTTTGATTACCACCATAATTTATAGAAGTAAATTGATTGTAAGAACTAGATCAATGGTAAAGAATTGGTGAATTTATTATCAAAATGCGGTGTCGCGTCGCTATCAGTAGGTAACAAGGCTGTGCCATGTACCTACGTACAATGCACATTTACATTTTGTACATAAAAACGATCATAGGTACATTTTCATAATATTGAGCAGTGACGTCACCACGCCATTATCGCTCGTAACAAACTTCGCCTAAATATAAAATTCGATTATTATTATAATATTTATAAATTACATTACTACTTAATTTATTAATTACATTACCTAATTTGAAATAATGCCTCAGGTGAGATGGAACTGAACTTAAGAAAAACGCTAAGTCATTACTCGTACATTAACTTCGATTATATGTTATTAAATATTATTCTAAATATAGTAGGTATACTAGCTGTCCCCCGCGGTTTTACCCGCGTTCCCGAGGGATGTCACATCTTCTCGGGATAAAAAGTATCATCAACAACAAGTTTCATTCAAATCTGTTCGGTAGTTTTTGCGTGAAAAAGTAACAAACATCCATACATACAAACATTCGCATCTATAATATTAATAGGATATTACGGATTTCCAAACAGTAATAACGCTACTTGATTAACATACATATTAATAGGTTTTATTTTGATACTTTGCGATATTTCCATCAATTCACCATAAGTTATAGAGGATTTCGGGTGTTGCCACTCTCCAAAATATTACCCGGATAAAGCATGCTACACACCGCAGCACAAAAAACGCTACTGCGGCTACAGTTGCATCATAATAAGATATGCAAAGAATGCCTGCATCTTTGTGCATATTACTATGTAGTTTATGCCTATGATAGCAATTTTATTGGTAGGATATTGAAACGATTTCTTAACCATAAAAATTAATTTCATAACCTTTATTCAGTTAGGCCTTCTGAAGATACCCAGACAAAACACGCGGATGCGTGCTTCTGATTCCGCCGCTGTAGCAGATTTAGAGCTGCGGTGCGTTACCCAATAGTGACCAAATATTTCTTTTTTTTATTTATGCCACAGTCAAAACAATTCTTAGTCAAAACTACTCAATTTTAGCAAGTTCTCTGTAATTCTATATTAGTTTTACCACTGTAGTAGTTACTCACTAGTAGTTCTGACCAGTAAACTTATTAATGACAGTAGCATTTACAATTAATGACATTGTAAAGGTGTTATCAATAAAATGTTGCTGTTAGATCAACAACAAAACATAACTTGACATGTTCACTAAATCCAATGCAATTAATGTGATCCAAGCAATAATTATAACACACATTTCCTAGTACTTCTCAGTACCAGAATTCTCTAAAACAATTCGCAACAAGATATACAATCTCTCACGTGTTTGTGTACTTAACAAAAGAGACGGAGCATAGAGGTCGTGCTGATTCATTGTTGAGTTTCTCCGTAAGGTTCAAATTGGAATTTAATTCGTAAGCGTACGGGACATTCCCTGCATGTCACCTATTAAAAGGGATAAAACGAGTAATAATCTCAAATATTCCAAATAAGATAAGACAATCTTTTTCATAACCTGTTTCACTATTTAACAAAACCGGTAATTCACCAGAAAAAGAGTATTGCGCAAGATACACTATATTCATTCCAAATTTCAAGCTACGGGCATAAATACCTAACCATGGACAGTTCAGAAATAATATCTGACACCCTTAATATAATTCAACATCAGTGTTACTTTGACAGAGTTGTTGTCATAGTTGAACTGTCTACAAATGAAAGAGAAATAATCATGAAGTTACGATACTATTTCAGAAATGTCCGTAGTTATATATTTATGATCTAGAAGCTTATCTCTGACATAGAAACACCGAAATGTGTTCTGTTTCAAATTAACCTCTAAAACATTGTTTTATCAAGTACCTAACTATATATTCCGTGCTACCCGCGCAATTCTAAAGTCAGAGTAAACAATGAAAATGCAAACCGTATCTGGCGTTATTACCTAAACTATTCTATACGTTTATTGTAACCATATAATAGGTTGGGGAAAAAGTTCCTTCGCATTTTGTAAGAAAATTCAAAACATTTTTAATATAGTTTATTTACATTTAACTAAAGTATGTAGGTACCATTTTGTTCGATAACTTTTTGCCATCTTGTAGGTAGGGACATGATCCCATTGCTATAGAAATTTTGGGACTTCTGATCAAAATACTGCGACAAGTGGTTTTGACAGTCCTCTCGTGATGATAACCTGACACTGCCTAAAGGATTCTGAGGAGACCGAAACAGGTGGAAATCTGAAGGTGCAAGGTCAGGACTATACGGCGGATGCATTTATACCTCCCAGCCAAACTCTCTTAATTCCATTTCGATCGGGCAATAAACCATAAAAATCCCCTCATTGTGCAGGCCGCGTCCTACACTCCGTCCCGCATTAGTCGCATTCGCAGACCGAGGCACGCCCTCGCCGAGTCTGACGACGACATAACAAAAGCACAGACAGCTGCAGCCGAATCTGCAACTCGCGATCATCCATCACACACACAAGGCCATCAGCCTCGCTACCGTCCTCGCCGGCGTGGACGTAAGAAACCGCGCTCTCCTTAATATGTTCATTGTAGAGTTTTTTTGTTTAATTATTGTTATGAAATAAAGAACCACTAATAATCAGATAAAGTAAAGTCTTTGATTTAAAAAGGCCCCCCACGCAACGCCCTGAGCCCGAGGTTCGAGCCCCACAGGGGGCACCCTCAGTGCGCTGTTGCTTAAAATTTTGTATTTCGGTTGAGAGCCCTAAGCGCTCACCGATATTGTCCGCGTAAGGGTGTCAGAGCCATCTGAGGCTAACACCTTCGTCCATTCAAAAAAAAAAAAAAAAAAAAAAAAAAAAAAAAAAAAAAAAAAAAAAAAAAAAAAAAAACTCTCTTAATTTTTGCTGAGTGGCTAAAGATGTGTGAGGTCTAGCGTTACCACGATGAAAAAACACACCCCTTCTGTTGTTTAATTCCGGCCACTTTCTCTCAACTTCTTGCTCTTATCTCATCAGTTCTTCGCACGTTCTTGTCTTACGTGATCCACTTTTCATCACCAGTTATCAGCTTCTTCAAAAATGGTTCGGTTTCATGACGTCGTAATAAAGAATCACAAATGAGTACACGGTTCATTAGGTTTCTTTCAGTGAGCTCGTGAGGTACCCAAATATCTAGCTTTTTTGTGTACCCAGTTCTTTTCAAATGCGCCAAAACTGTTTTGTGGTCAATTCCCAGTTCTTCAGCTACGTCGTAACTACTGATATGCCGATCTTGTTCCACTTTTTCAAAAATGGCATGCATTTTATCCGTAATGGGGCGACCAGAGCGACGTGCATCTTTGACATCAAAATTTCCGGATTGAAAACGCTTAAACCAAATTTGTGCTACTCTCACAGACACTGCACTAGGTCCATAAACATCGCAAATTTTTTTCGCAGCTTGCGTTGCATTTTACTTTTTTTGTAGTAAAATTTTAAAATGAATCGAATTTCTTCATTAGATTCACTCATCTTGGCGGTACGAAAAACAAATGCAAATCACACATTTTCCCAATTTGAATTTGCAATTATGTTCCTTAAAATTTAAACTTTCAATGATACCAAAACCAGCCAGATACAAATAGTATAGCCAAATAGATTTTATTACAAGTTCATACATACTATAATGCAAAAAGACTTTTTCCCCAACCTAATATTTTATATACATTATATATACTGACAGAGCATCTATGTAAAGGCTTTTTTTTCAATTAATAATGTACAGCTAGCAGCAAAAGTAGGAACAGATCAATTTTTTTTTTAAATATCCTACCATATTATTGCTAGTGTGCAATCGTTTTGTAAATTTGAATTTCTTCAGCTTTTGTTGTTTACTGTACACTTATTAATTAATCAAAAACACTTCTGTGATTTTATTTAACAATCCAAATAACCGTGCTAATCAACTATTCTTGACTATATAAGTACCAAATATGAACTATAATATTGCATTGATTAAATAAATATTCATAAATTCGATTTCAAATAGCAGCCAGGCGGATATTTTAAGATATACACCATGTTATTTAATCTATGAATATAATAAACAGTATTGCTTTTTTTCATAAGGATATAGTTTATTTTTTATCAACACGTGGATGGGCTATGATTTACTACACTTTATTAAATGCTTAGTAACTATTGACAGTTACGCACGCTATGATGGCCGTTTTGACGTTTAACAATAACAAGGAAAAATAACCTTTATTCCTTCAGACATAAGGTGCATCTATTGATCCAACAGCTAATTGTATGATGATGGAAATCAACCGTATTCCAAAACTATACAGTTTCTCTTCCTATGACAATCTGAAACCTCAAAACCGCCATCATAGCGTGCCGGTAGTATAGTCGCCACAGATCAGTGTCAGAAGGAATGTACAGCCGGCGTTGCTAAGCAACGACGATGTCATTTCCTTCCCGCCAGCGCCATTTTACTTTTTATCATTATAACCTTTCTGCGAAAAGTCTTGTTGCTGTGTTCAGACAAGGAACGGTGGCGGGCATTGTACTTACTGAGAACTATGAACTATATAAAATCTTTTTTATTTTAGAATGCTTATTTCAAAGAGTAGCGTTAAATTTTATTGGTGTTATTATCACTTAGCTTAGATCATGTAGGTATAATTAGGAATTCCAGTCTAGGCATAATCGGTCCGATCCAATACTTCTAATCAAACTCCCAAAGTATTTAGAAAAACTAGATTTAATAATAATATTTCTGGTGTGCCACGCATTGTCCTATACTTATCACAATTGTGTAATCAGTAGCCGACATATTTATGTACTGTTGTTACAAGCTAATCTAAACTCTACTATTCTGCAAACTGAACTCGAATAAGTATAAAGGTAAGTATAAGATAAGTATAAGGTATAAGAACTGTATAATTATCTAAGCTCGGCGACTGAGTTCGTTCCAATCAGTGTATCTAGGATAAGTTCTTTAATCTCATGTAATAATGATTGCTTTTTAGTGATTGTGGGAGTATTTAGCGTTTTGTCAGCTATCTCCGTCCAACTAAGCCGTTCCGTTACTAAGTGAAGGAAGGACAAACAAATAAACATACTTAGGGCATTTGTAATATAAGTTGGATTACAACTTTCAAGTATGTCAGTAGGTAGGTACTTTAGGGAGCAATCGATTTGTTCTTTAAGCACTTATATTAAGATTTCAGATAAGATAGTTGTTTGTTGCGTCATCCACGTGGCAAATATTCATCGGGTCATTGACCTTATTTTGTTGTAAATTTCCTAATATTTATTATGATTACAATTCATTATTTGTAAAAATAGATTACATAGAGTTAAAAAAAGGTATTAAATATTGATTAATACCATGGGAATATAGTTTCGGATAAATAATAAGAATTGTGTCTACTGGATAAGCATTTGAGGGCATTAATACCACTCTGAATTTACTTCATGGATTTCAGATACATATATATTTTCTGTTCGGTATTAGTATAGTAGTGTTGCCAACTTCAATTATATTTTTAAGAGAAAGAAAAAAATCCAGCCTCTTATTTTTTTTTAAATCAAGGGTGATTTAGCAATTTATTAAAATCTAATAAGACAAATTATGATACCATGTTGTAATTAATATAAAGCAGTTTGGTGCAAATGTACGAAAATGCTTGTGTACTTTTTAAGACCTAAAAATGATCTTATACATAATATTCACATTATATATTTGTTGTGAACATTAGAATTAAAGAACATTACAATTGCCAGTAAATTCAGAGATAAGGACATGAGGTTTTCAATTTATTTCACTCACCCTATTTATAACAATTGTGCAAGTTCCTATTTAGTTCCGAATTTATCTATACTTTCTATATGACGGAATATAAAGGAGTTAATAGTAGGTGCCACTGTAGATTTTTTAATAAGGTTTGGATACTCTTCTCTTCTGTCGGTCACAAATTACTCCATTCCTTTGACAATGTTTCTAGATGGGATTTGAATATCTGTGGTAATATTACGGTAGTCAAAATTTATTTTAAATTGTTATTTTGGTGATGCCCTCAAAAAGTGGCATCATTTTTGCTCCAGATGATATGCTTAAGATGAAAAAATATTGCTATATTTATCGTAAAGCTATTCCGATTTGCATTGCTATTTTGGCATTTCCATAAAATATATTTATAAAATGACAAGAAATAATCAGATTTAATAAATAATCTTGATTTAGTCGTTAGTAGTTAGTTAGAGTCGAGTCTCAACAACAACAATATTATCCGTATTCCTTAATCTTCGACTGTCAATGCACTGTTAGCATATCACTTCACATTACATAAGCAGTCTACCCCAAACGACAGAAACTTCTAGAACGAGTAACCTAATATATTATCCACTGTTATGAACACGCGACACAAGTAAATTTCACAGCAAGTGTGTGGTGAAAGTGTTAGTCCGTTACGGCGCGGTCGGGGCCGGCTGATTGTCAGACGGCGAGCCGACTGTCCAGCATAGGCGACGGGAGCAGGGAACTAAAAAACAATATTTATATTAGGCCTGCAGTTACTGTAGGTAGAAACTATTTCCACGTCACAGAAGCTTGCATGCAATGGACATTTATTATGATGATTTATGGGTGACAACAACTTATTTATTAACTGCAGTCAAATAAAGTTTAAGGAGAGAAGCCTCTTACATTCATGGTACAGAGTTATTTAAACATAAATAATAAGGGATGCCCAGCAATTTTCTGCCAGAATGAGACGACAATAGTTATCACTGTTTTACATATCAAGAAATCGTTACCGTCCACGCTTCAGTGGACGGTAGGCCTCGCTAAGCGTTATAATACTGCGATACATTTTTTTAAATCTAAATAAACTTAACTAAAAATCATAAATGCAAAACTGCCTACTTATGTAGCTGCCTCAATTATAGATTAACCTTTTAATTTAACTAATTGATTAACAATAAATCATAGCGATGACGTATTCCCGACAGGCATAATATACATATAAGAAAATTTTAATAAAATTAATCTTTATAATCAGTAATTATTGTACTTACATTACATCTCTGTCTATCGCCTGTCGGGATAAAATGATAATCGAATGAATAAACAATTGAAGTCCGCTATCAAGAGAACCGATAAAATACGATTTTGTTGCCACTTTAGAGATATCGTCCATATCGGTTTGATATCACTAGACGTGTACTTTGTTTAATAGTTTCAAACTATTAATTACAAGTGTCCAGCACACCGTGCATCAATTGTATAACATTAGTCAGACAAATACAGTGTAAACTCTTTATAACGAAACTCAAGGGACTGAGCATTTTTTGTCGTTATAGAGAGTTATCGTTATATGGAGTGAACAAAAAAAAACAAAACAAAGTGAACAAACCAACCAACTTGGGCTCACTTCAACGTTATAGGGAGTTTATCGTTATAAAGGATAACGTTATAAAGAGTTTACACTGTAATGTAATCGACTAAACTTCATGAAATTCGAATGTATACTTTAATATTAATACGAAGTAAAAAAACCGAAAATATAGCCATAAAAAGACTAAAATATAAAAAAAAAAATACAACACATAATTTTTCGTTTCTCTAAGCGGACGATTTAATGTTTAAATTGCAAAGTCAATATTTATACAAAAATAAGCCACTGGTGTACAAAAAATACATATAAACAACTGACACAGAACAGTTTTTACTCGAATTGGTCCTTCGAGCCGGATATAGGTTCCATTTATTACATTCATTACTCTACTAACCCGCACTCTAATGCTTCTAGGTTCCATGTGGTGGTGGTAGCCCTGCCTTGGGTGCCATTACCATTAGAACACATGGACTCAGTTCTAGATCCCATGCTACGCTGCCGGCAAAGATACGGCGTCACCGCCGGAGAAGGCGTGTTCTGTTCCTGTAATATGAATAATCAGTTGTTGTATGAAAGCGAAGCAAAGCAAGCGAAGCAATACAATCAAAACACACTTGTATGAACCACGAATAATGGGATGAATTTGTATGAATGACATCGTTCCAAATGTGACAATAACTTTACAATGTTAATTCGTTATAGATACATCCATCGGATAAATTCAAAATTGTTTATTGGTTAATGGTGTTACTATAATTAATAATGCTTGTTTTAGATGCAATATTAAAATGATTTAGTTTAGTCAAGCACTCCAACATATCGGGTTTTAATAGCTGTTGGCTAAATAAAATTAATGAAGTTACCCGATGGATAGTCATGAATATAGTTCACTACGTTACCTGAATTACATATAAGGTGTATCTACAGTGATATCGGTCTTTCAAAAAGTAAAACTATTCCCTATAATCTGACCACTAAAAGATTATTTAAACACTTGGCGAGTGCCATAGAAAAATGATAAATACATCATTCATTTAATTTAGAACCTTGCAGTAAAGAAATAAGATTATATTTTCTCTGACATCATAAAGATCGAAATCACCTTATAGTCGTCTGATTATAACTGCATTACATAGTATATATAATGTATATTTTAATATAATACAGATTAATCACCGTGTAGGTTCACCTTAAATATTGAGTGGAACATATTTATTTTTCGATAACAACTAATGGGTATATGATTAAGAAACGCATTATACTTCCAAACAGCTTTGCATCATTTCTATCCTATGAATTTGTGATGGAATTTAACCCTAATACCATTAATAATAAGAATCATTTCTAACTACTCATAAGTGTAAAATGTATCAAAAATAATAACTTTAAATACTATATACTGTGATATCATTACAAGTTAAACACATCAAGTAGTTAAGATACAAAGATAGTACAACTATTTATTATATTACCTACTTCTAATTGATTGAAGTTGTTCCCATACAATTGATTATTTTAACCATGTCTATGGATTCATACCAATGAACGTTTTTGACTTGATATATTGAATTGGAAACGTAATTCTTTTGTATTTAAGTTCAATTTAAAACGGTCATTGATATGGTGGTAGCACTACATTTAGGTAATGAGGAGCGAATACAGATAACTGAAACACTTTTATATTGATCAATTTCATTTTTTTTTTGTTTTAAGGGCGCTACTACCCGCATAGAAGAAGGGGTGCTAACTCATCACTTCCATCTTTTTTTAAACTAGATACAATCACATAAAAGTGTCTCCCCCCCCCCAAATCGTGTATCCGCACCTGTGTGTGTTATGCACATTTGTAAATGCTATGCAAATATACACTATGAGTTATCCAACAACATATATGTAACATACACTGTGATCCAATAACCATAACAAATACACAATAGACTCAAAACAATGTCAATGTTTACCTTAGCTATAAATTATTTGTGAACAAATTGACTTAGTCTTCGATCAAGTCAATTTCCATATCGACAATAGGTCGGACGGTTACATGGCCTTCATATAAGAGCACTTAAATCGATCTGTGGTAAATAATTTAGTTTTCTATGCTGCATTGCTATCAGGCAAGATTTTTAAATTTTGTCTCAATTCTCTGCATTCATGCTTCTAAACACTCAGCTTGTCGATGACTATGTACCTGACATGTCAAATCAAATCTATTTAGTAAATGTCAAAACTATGTCATGTTTTGTTTGACATAGCAAGTTTTTGTGGGTAATTATTGTAACATAACATATTTAATGTTTACGTATATTTTTCTGTATCATATATCGTTCGATTATTTATCTTGAATGATAGGTATCTACCCTATTTTAAATGATATTATTAATTGTTATCAATAACCAAACTAGGTGCACTGTCTTTTGTCAGGCAATTTAAATCAATTGTTAGAGTCACTGAAGTAGGTGCTTTCGTATATCTTTTGTTGCATTCCTTACTACCTCTGACCTCGCCTTGATTAGTTTGGAAGGCCTTATTAATGGAGAAAGTTAATATACCCAAGCTTTAAGACTAGTTATGTATATAAATATAACCTTCGTGTCGGGTATTTTTCATGCAATTTGAACAATACACGAACAATGATAACAATATAAAGCACGAACCGTACCAGCCACAACAACCATGTAAAGATAGAAATTAAAGTCAATAAATTTCTAAATATTTTACTATTTTTATCAAATGTACAATTTCATATAGCCTTAGGCAATACATATTGGCACTGGTATAAAAAACACTTATGATTTATTCATTAATAAATTCTTATAAAACCACATGATTCAACAACAAGAGTTCGTAACAAATACATGACAATACAATATATTCTATTATAAACAAAGATTTCTACTTCAGTTCTCAGTAAAAATCTTCAAAACACCGGACTTCAAGACCGACGTATCAGGTTTAACGTCCACTTTCAACGATCGCATTTCCTTTAAAAAGATTTATCGAACCCTTATCGTTTCTAAACTGAAAAACTGCAATTGAAAATAAACAGAATACTGCTATGACATAAAGGAGATACTAACTAAGTACTTAGTTATTGTTTCACAATAAACTATTAACATTTACAATGTCATTATCACCAGCAATACCCAATGTAGCAAACATCTTAATCGGCTGCAGGCCTTTGTTATAATACATAAATGCATAACAGTGAAATGCGAAAAAATGGCTATAAATAAAAACAGCCATATCATTGCACGCAATTAAGTTAGTTATTGTATAATTATGTATGTTATATACATATAGGTATGCTAGATATGCCTAATACGATTATTCTTACAAAAAAAATATATAATGATTTTTGCCTATTTTAAACTGTACATACTCAAGGTCAAATATTCTCCTATACTCGTATTATTTGTGATATCATCAACGCGTCTGTTCTCTTTTCATTTTAGCATGAGATTGAATAAAAACATTATTTGCGCTTCAAAAACAAGATTAACAATAGACAACATTATTCATGCCCGTAAATGTATGTTGGGAATATACTTGATAATTTTACTGCCTATTGTTTGTGGTGTAAAGATCGCAAATAACTGTTTTTATTCAATCTGTTGCTAGAATGAATAGGGTAAAGATGTTGAATAGAGTAAATGCTGCGTTACGCCGACGCGACGTGCCCGCAGCCGGTTGCGTACGCGTGCGCTCGCCGCGTGCGGGTTTCACCTGATCAACACTTGCAACTCTGGGTCAATGTTGGTAAGACTGACCTGTTGGTTAGGCCCGCAGCACGTCGCGTTGTGACACAAGTCGTTCGGTGGACAGTGGAGAGCGCACGGTGCTTCCGCTGATGCACCGCTTATTATCTATTAAACACAGTAAATTGTTACTTCAAATGAAAAATCGTTCATTATACGCCTCCATTTTTACCGATCGTTAGGGGTGGGGCAACTCTTTCATCCAACCCTTTTTGATATATATTGTTAATTGACTTGAAAGTGTTAGGTTACGATAGATTATGTACCCTCTTGTCAATATCCCTTCTATAAATTTTGGTCAAACCTTCACTGGTAATATAATCTCTTATTTACTCATATTTTCTTTACTGTTCCTCATGCCCATATACAGAGTGTTACAAAACTTACCCTTAAACCCTTTAAGTCGAAAGGAAGTTAAATGGGGCCTTATAACGAGTTCACAATGTTTAAGAACCGTAATAACGCTGTAAAACATACCCCAAGATAATATTTTTATGAATGAAAAATAGAAAATCTATTAAAGTAGACAATTATTAGGGAAAATAGGTATGTAGGCCTTTCTGTTAAATAATCTGGTTCCCTGATATGACAGCTTACTAGGTTGTTGGCTTTGATAACTAATTATATTTTACGGGGTATTTTGTAACACGTTGTATTCATACACCTTGATTGAAAATATTTCGCTCAATTCAAATAGCAATATTAATGACATTTTATAAAATTGATAATTAAATTATATCATCAAGTAACTGTGGGCATCATATCATTTGAGGGATGACTAGTTTAAAAATATTTTTTTATCGCATTCATGTATAGGTGCAAAATGACCATCTATTATGATGAAATCAGTTGATATTTTCGATAAATATCATTTTTTATCGAGCAAATTAAAAAGACTCATATTTATATTTAATAATGTTTAATCGCATCATTAGTTCTTATCTGTGATTAAATACCTTCATCGATTTTTGATTTACAAAAAATCATCGAACTGATATTGTGGGTGGCATTACGAGAAAATAAATAAAAATATATATTTTAATACAAATTTCCGATTTCGAGCTAAGTAGAGCTTGGAAACCAGATAAACTACTACAGAGATATTAAACCATTTTTTTTTTATAAATATATACTTAAATATATTAACACCCAGAAGTGAGGACGGTACATGATATGATAAATAAATATCCTGAGATTTTTTATTACACGTCCATTTGATCCCCAACCTAAGCAGAGATTGTACTATGGAAATCAGATAGATTATATTTATTCAAAATATTGTTGATCAATTTCCCCCCTTGCTTACCCCCCCCCCCCCCCTATTAATGGGCTACGGCAATATCTCGGCAATCTCAGATCATAAACTATATCTAAAAGGAATCAAAAAGTGATTTGGCAATTATGTTACCAACGCTCGCGAAAGGGTTAAGCTATTTTAACTCTATTGCCCCTAGAAACGCTTCAACGTCACAAAGTGTAATCATTTAAGTTTCGACAATACGTGATCAAGAGGTCGATTGTAAGTAGATTATATAAAATATCTAAATTAATTTATGATGTTAATAAAACTTTATTGAATTAAGACATTCCTCAATGCTTTTGTTAAGAATTAAGGTAATGTTATTGAAATATTAATTTATCATTTATTTGATACTCGACCCGCCCCGGCTTCACTCTGTTGTTTTTAACAAAATCTGGCGCTATTTAGGTTAAACAAGTACATTGATACAAATTTATTACTAATAAAATAACATAGCAATTATGGTTACTTTAGATCAAATTTTGAATAGATGATAAAACTAGGTTTCTGTCGCGGATATTTCATTTCATTCACTTTTTTTAATACTACCTTTAATTTAGATTATTCATTTGTTTTAATTTTTATGGGTTAGTTAGCACAAGGCTTGTAAGACAGTAAAAGCGTAATTTTACGTCAAAAATAAAACATTGAGATTTCTCTGCTATCTTTAAATAGTTCGACAGGCCAGTTGGCTTGGTGGTTAGAGACCCTGACAGCTACGCCACAGTTGGGTTCGATTGCCACCCAGGACAACATTTGTCTGTTTGATCTGTATTTGAATGTAAATATCTACGTAAATTTGCATTTAGAAAAAAAAATGCCGTAGTATATAAGTTATCTAATTTCGATGGCCGTGCCTAAATATTTATGTAGGTATGCATTTAGAATCAAAGTAATATTATCGGTTATCTGGATTCCATAGTATTCTGGTTAATTTTGAATCAGATGGCCGTGTGTGTTGAATGTCCTAGGATATTTATTATTATATACATGTAGATAGTGGTTGTCAGTCAGTGGTGCGAGCGGAACCTACGAACGAACCATTGGACCGTTAATAAAGTACCGACGAGGCGTGACTAAGGGTATACGCTGTGACGACTGGGACATTGGAAAATAAATACACATTCACTATCATATTTTTTGCGTTAGTTATCATTAAACTGGTATCTATTTAAAATAATCACCCATTCAAATTGTACTAACACCCTACCCATTACCGTCGTGAAGCAGTAGTGCACGCGTATTACTGTGTTTCGATTAGAAAGGTTAGTGTGTCCGTGAAATTGCAGGCGCATGGGACTTAACAACTTCACGTCTCAAGTTTCGACAACACATTGGCGTTGCCTCTGGTGTCGCAATTGTCCACAGACGGCAGTGACTTCTTACCAAGAGGTGGACCGTCTGCATGTTTATCAGTCTACTAGATATAAAATAAAAATAATCTAATAATTAACGACATTGGGTCACTTGTATCCATCTAGCGGCTCTCAAAATACATAAAATTTTTTTTTTCAAAATTCAAAGGAAATTCAAAATTCAAAACCATTTATTCAGTTTAGGCCCTCGGAAGGCACTTATGAAGGTCAAATTTAAAGTTACTGAAGCATAAACTAGCTAGTCACCCCAGCTTCGCGTCATATTTTTTCTTTAATTATTCCTTCATATATATATTTTTTTTGGTAAAAAGATTTTTGCTTCACGTATACAAACCTCATTGCCACCCAACGGCAACTCGACAAACTCTGGCTGAATGGTTGTGGAGTGAATACCCTCGTTGTGGAAGAACTCCTTGACCTTCTCCGCTATCTTCATGTACTCTGACAGGTTTCTACATCTACAATGAAATAAAAGATATTTGTTAACACCTGAGAATGACTCACGTTAGGACCATATTATAATTATCTTCGAATTGTCAAAACAGTAGGTAATATTATAGTATTATAGTATAGTGGTAGTAGGTGTTATTATCTCACAAGTGACATAATAGCTTTAAGGGCTTTTTTTTCAATATCACAGTAAATTCAGGCCCTCGTCGACCGCTGTAGACTCGTTACGCTCGCTTGACTCGCGAGTGCGGCATTTAAAGGAAACCAACGCCTCCTTCGCTACGGTGGCCGACGCAAATATTCTTAAACGAAGTTTTGAACCAAACGCCAAATTTTACATTATGGCTGCGATATGACAATATCACTGAAACTATTCCGTGAAATTGTATGAAATGTAGAACGAAACGAATTTAAAAAAAACTTAAGTAGCCCGGCTCGAAGTTACGGAGCTATGTAAATAAGAGCTCGTAAGCTGAGTATTTAATTAAAATACTTGGTATTTAGAGATTCTTTCCTCAAAAACAGAAACTCCTTCGAATACCTTTGTCAATGTCCGATACAAAATAAATTTCAAAATGTAGAGCACAAGTTCGGTAGTCGCGCGTATCGGGATATCAGGGTATCAAAGAGGTCCTTGGAATGATAGTACTGATAAATGTATAGCATAACCGTAACTAAGCCTTTGTTACACTTAGAGTTAGTAGTTTATCACCAATTTAAAAATAAATAGATCGACGGTGTTATTCAACACAACAAGAATACTCAGTTACATTTATAAAGGTCACGAAAATTTGCCACATTTCGTGAATTATGCCTCTGAAATTATTAAAATTAACTAGCTTTTTCCCCGCGGTTTCACCCGTGAAACCAAAGCCTCATTTCTCTCCGCGATAAAATGTAATCTGAGTGCCAAATTTCATTTAAATGCAATCAGCCATTTTGGAGCCCATTCGAAACAAAGTTCCAGACAGATAAAAATCTAAAAACGGTTACCTATGATTAGACACCGCATAAATAGATCCACTACAATTTTAGCATTTATTTTTAAATCGGAGATAGAAACTTAAAATTTATTTCTTTGGTAAAAATTCAACTGTAAATTTTAATATTATACAGTCAGATGTTCTCTTGAGAAATAAAAGAAGAATAAACATACTATAACTAAGGTTTTGCAATTCCAACATTTCCGTTTATATTATGATGTAAATAGACAGTTTTATTCCGTTACGATAACATACATACTGTCATACCTTTATCTCCAATACGCAGAACAAAGGTGCACAAAAGGACCAAAGAAAAATAATCTGTCGACATGAATGATTACAAAAGCCCGTCTCAAAATTCCAATCGAAAACATTATTAATTTTCATGCGAGAGAACACGTCTGGCGGTCATTTAAAAATATTATCATTATGTATTGAACGATTGAACGTAAATCTCATACAATAAGCATGTATTAAACAAAGACGCGTTTATCATTCATTGTTATTTCAACAGAGGCAAGCAACACCTCTCGTGTTTTAACATATACAATAGAGATACGTTTACCTACATACGTGATTTTGTATGATTATAGCCCGCCACGCGGACTCGCGTATTAGTGGAATTCTTGTACAAACATATTTGACTCTATTTTTGAAAATTATTTCCCAATTACACCCCTATGTCCTTAGATACATAACTATATTAAAAATGATATATTCTTTTGATCAGAGGCTTTGTCTCTCTGTGAGTGCCAAGGTTTTTCTATTTTTATACTTGGCTACGATTTGACCACAATTTTACCATGATAATGTGGCCGAAAGTGGTAAGCAAACAAAGACAAGGCCTAGAAAGGACTGGCTCTCAAATTCAGCTGTTAGATCTTCGAAATGAGGGTGGTAGGCAGCCAGGCGGGTACTTCAGAGTACCCTACCATCGCGGTATTGTTTCCTTATGATGTTTTTCTTTCAAAACCCGAGTTTATTGTAGGATTTGGATTCTACGTCACTCTACCAACTGTTCTATCAACGCCTATTCTAATATTATACAGTTTGCGGTTTTGTTTCCATTATTTCATCCTGCTTTCTCTGAAATTTCGACCTTGGATATAAAGGACAACGTGTCTAAACAAAGACTGTTTTAAAACGATTATTTTTAGATTAATTTAATGTACTGTATGATTAATGCGATCAGCACAATAAGAAAAGCATTGCACTTATACTTCGAGAATAAATTTCAAATGATATCTCTGCAAGTATAAATTCTTGGAAGTCCAAACCCGTGGAGTAAACGGCTCAAGGGAGCGACCTAGAGAAAAACAAAGCTGTTAAAAAAACAAGCTGTTGGACCCTGTTCACAGTCGAATATAGCCTAAACGTAAGTCACCAATAATATAAGTGTTTGTTTATTACAAGATCTGAACTAGTTTAAAAAAAAGTGTCCGAATAATGGTTCATTGACATTGATTCTGGGACAAAAACTAGATTAGATTGGGATTGTGCCAAAACCAATTTATTTGTGAAACGTTTTTCAATGTTTTCTGCGTGCGAGTTTGACCATTATGCTATTTTCTCACGTATAAAAGTACACTGGAATGCATAAGTGTGCCTATTCTATTGGTCACAAGTGGCCGAATTAGCTTTTGAGCTTAAATAGAATTCGGCGGTTTAGGTACAGTCGGCAACATAAACAGAGCCAAATTTACAACAACACTTGTACGCAACAACTATCCATAACCGGGAAACATAATGTAAACAATTGTTTTGTGAACGTATCTGCATAGACCTACATAAATTAAATTTCAAAATTAATAACTTAAAGTGTGTTTTTTTTTATTTGAATATATAAATATTTCTGATAAGCCAAACAATTAAAAAGAGCCGGGTATTTGCAAGAAGTCTTGCTGCATGATCGAAAGGCCGTACTGCCCGGGTACAGTAAAGCGGTATTTTTTCAATTGATTGGTGAACCAAAAATCTATGGAATTAAGGTTTGAACATTTGGATTACCGCTTACCCACACTAGAAAATAACAATTATATCTGAGTCCTTAATAATATAAACCAGATAGATCTCAAATATATAACTTTCACCTTTACAAATATCGGGTCATGTTTATAGAACCACAATAATTGTCTGTAAATGATATGAGTAATCAAAAACGCGTGGAAATCTAAAAAAATACACGTATCCGATAAGGGTATTACTGTATTTGACTCTCACCATCAGCTCCGTTATCTGGCATCACTTAAAGGCTTTTTCTTATCAAGTTAATATTCCGCGTAAATTGACAAAGGCCATGTGAAGGATAGGTTCCGTTTGCTATAAAAGCGGTTGAGAAAAGAACGAGCGTATTTGCAAATAAAACCTACATTGAAATTTCGGTCAAAAAATACATCAATACAATTTTAGATCGGGATTGTATATTAATTTCCACCGTTAGTCGTCAAATACTTTCTCCATTTTTTGACAACTAAAAATCTGGTTTAAAAACAGTGAAGTAAATTAAATGTTTGGGCTCGGATTATCAACGCTTCAATAAACATTAGAAAGCGGAACGCAAAATCAACAAACAATAATAATCAGTAATTCCGTCGAGTCGGAGACTTAAACTTTTTAGTATACATTACACGACAAAATAAATACATACGCAATTGTGTACTTACGTGAAATATATCAACATCTTTTTTTTTATCTTTTTAATAATCGCTTTAAGCCGTTGATGTGACCGCAACCTAGACTCTCCAACATTTATATATATTTTTTAGAGCTACCGCCTTTTGTGTTTAGGCTCATAAGCTAAACGTTCTTTGTGTCCTCATTTCGTACAATCAGAGGTGATTAATTAATGCCATTTGAGCTATTCATGACACTTTCGGTTTCATCAATGATCGATAGGTTCATTTGATCGATTCATCGTGGGAAATCTTTTGTTTTTTAACATTATACACTATGGAGAAATCAAAAGTCTATATGTATATTGTGTTCCTTCTCGGTCTCACAAGAGTGTATTTAGAATCGAAGGTAAAAATAGGGAACACTTAATTAATTTTGACATTTGTTCACTTAACCGTAACTTGACCTTTATTTTTTTAATGCCCAAGTTTATTGTTATTCTAATTAGTTATTTAATTTACTGAATAGCAGTATCGATTATTTTTCCTCTATAATATTATATAACTGAATAACTTTAATTTTTTTCGTGGCCTACATAAATGTTTACTTTAAATGAGCTATAGACATTGTTTGATCAGACACGCGGTTGACCTTATTTTGCGTTCACAAGTCTGATTGCCTTCAATATCGTGCGAAAACTGGATACATTTTTCTCAAAGTAAAGTTTGTCATTTAAAATAAACTTTTGACGTTTAGGTATGTTACGGGATATTTGACCTTCCTGCTTTTTGATAAGGTATATTTACATCATCTTATCAAGGTGTTTTTTCTGTGACTTTCCAAAGCGTGAAAAGTGGTTTCAAATATGATATGAAAGAAGCGTATAACTTTGAAAGACGTCCATAAAGATGATTGCTTATTATATCTTATAATGTACTAGCTGTCCCCCGTGGCTTTCACCCGCGTTCCCGAGGGATCTTACATTTTTCCGGCACAAGAAAATATCCTATGTATTATTCCAGTGCCATGTTTCATCCAAATCCGTTTAGTAATTTTTGCGTGAAAGAGTAACAAACATCCATACATACTATTCGCATTTATAATATCAGTAGGATTATGATGTTTCCATAGCTTGTGCTTTTTCCTGCTGTAAAAAAAATAGAGCATCAAATAAACTTACCTAATATGAGCGCTAGCAATAATCCTATCCCCCGCTAATTGCCAAACGTGGAACTCATGGACGGCCAAAACTCCATCCACCTTCTCCAACAAACGCCGCTGTATCGCGTCCACCTGAACAAACAACACAAATCATGAAACATGATGCATACGCGTTATCATAAGCAAATATCGTTCATCACGTAGTTTGTGTTTAATGTCGTTCGAATATTAAATAGTTTGCATTGCTTATACGTATTTTAGTTCGGTAAAGTTTTAATGTATTATTATTCTCATATAATTTATTGTTAGTGTTTTCTATTTTATATGTAGCCTAAGTTCTGTGAATGTTGTGTACACCTGTAAGAGACATACATATCAGAACCTTACTGATAATTAATTTGTATCTTGTATATTTTATATGTATATTGTAGGTGTTCCTATTGAATCAATAAATCATCATCATCAGCCTATCTCCGTCCACTGCTGGACATAGGCCTCACCTATGGCACGCCACTGACCTCGAGCTTCAGTAGCTTGCGTATATCATCGCTCTATCTAGCTGGAGGGCGTCCTACACTACGTTTACCGAGCCGTGGTCTCCACTCTAGAACACGTCTACCCCAACGGTTATCGGTTCTACGGCAGATGTGACCAGCCCACTGCCACTTCAGCAATAAATAAATAAATGTGCTTAAATTCGGGAATGACAGAACTGCGGCAAAGAGAATATGTTTGTTTGAATGAACTACTGAAATTGATAGCTGAAAATAAAAGAAGGTTGGACACTTATGTTAGTGCCTGTAAATGGCCTATTTGAATAAAACACATGATAATTTTAAGCAGCAAGTATCTCCATTTATCATCTATGAAAATGTCTACTTCTAGACCGAAAATGCACTACGCTTTCCAGTTAATCACCCTGTACATCTTGACATCTGTGTGTTTAGTTTGGAGGTCCCGAGTCATCGGTCAAGCGGCTTCTAAGAAAACGCTCCTTCAACGGTCATCGATTTTATGGTCATACGCACAATAAGTTACTTAGATAAGAGGTTCGTTCTCGGCTCAAAAAGCAAAACAAACTCTTCTAAAACATAACATACAGAGTTCTGAGTAAAGTTAACATACCTGAATGTGAGTCGGTACAGTTTGTAACAGAATTAATGAAGACTCCCTCAGCAACGGCCACACCGATGCGAGGATCAAGATTACCAGGACTATACTTAGTGCTGGGTCGATGTAGTATTTATACTTCCAGTCTGTTAGCCAGATAACTAGAGCTGATCCAATCACAATTATTGATCCTAGAACAAACGAAATATATTTACTATTCATATTTGCTATTCAAGAAATAGTTGAAGGCTGTCTTCCGAATCGCTGGCAACTTAAAATTTGACCTACATAAGTGCCGCCTGAATTGAATTTTGAATTCGAATTTCGTTGTTGAGCATGAATTATGTTGCACGCCAAAATCGCATGTAAAACCATGAACATAAAGTCCTTTTATTCATAATCCACCATGTTAGGTCGATTGGTTTTATCAATTTGTTAATTTTTTTAAATCCAAACATAATAACGCCATGAATTTAACGATTCATTGGAACTTTATAAAGGTAATCAGTAAAAAAAAATTTCGCAATAACAAGCGGTACACCATAAAAATCAATTAACCTTCATAGCATATAAATACTGATAATAATTTTCAAATGATCAATGCAACTGATCTAACTAATGCACGATACGATGTGATAAGATTCCTCAAATAAGTAGGACAAGGTTACTACAGTTCGCATGTCTATTTTGTATCCATAATAATGTCAATGACAGTCAACGTACGTGGAAGCCGGTACACAAACATACGAACACATATCGGCGGAACTAATAGAGACACGTGTACAACTATTAATGTCATTTCAGCTCTTGTACGTGTATTATGGAATTAACTGTCTCAAATTTTTTATTTGACGAGCGAGAGGTTTTGTGGTTAGAGAGCCCGTCTGCCACGCCACTGGTAGTGGGTTCTATTCCCATCCAGAGCAACAGTTGTGTGCATCAAAATGTATATTATTGTTATATAATTCTGCAATATTGCCATAACACACAGGTATTGTCAAAAATAATATTTTATGTAATAAATCTAAGTTTGTTTTTTTTAAAAGAGTAATTGCTGAGTTTATTGCCGGCTCTTCTCAGTAAAAAACAAACTTCCGAACCGGTATTAGAGTCAGACTATTCATAAGTGCTTGTAAAGGCCTATTTGAATAAAAATATTTTGATTTCATTTCATTTTCATCTTTGTTCTGGGTCTAGATATGTATAAATATCTTTGTAAGTGTGGTTAAAAGAAAGTAGTATATTAGTTATCTAGTTTCTATAGTACCTACGAGCTCTTATTAGTTTGGGATCAGATGGCCGTATGTACTGTCCCAGGATATTTATTTATTTATTTATAAACTAGTACCTTCTTCAGATCTAATTAAGTGTTGTTTTCCTTACATACCAGCTTAAATTTTATGTATTATTCCATAGTTAGTGTATAAATATCAAAGAAATTAGTCATTGAAAATACAGTCACATGGTCAAAACAAAATCATGGTAAACAACCACAACTGTAACGTATTGCAAATAAATAATAACTACCAATGTTTTGTACAATTTTGTATGAGTATTTCACACAGAAGTGACATTGGAACAGTAATACTTAAATCTGCTGTTTTCAGTGTTTCTGATATCATTATACGTGTCTATAGTGAGCAGTATAAACCTATTATATAGTTAATTATACCTTCTATATACACATGATACACATAACAGTATATTACAGTCAGAAGGTAGTACCAGAGAATAACACCTTTACTGGTTTGTAGGAACATCATAAAATATTAAGCAATGTCGACATTATTGATGTTTTTCTGTCAATGTTTATTGTTTTCCTGGAATTCCATATGAAACTCCTGGAACTCTCGGGTTTGATGAGACATGTAATTTTTGTTTTAACGAAGGGTTATAAAGTGGTTTTCCGTCTTGCTTTTGTCTGTTACAGTTTTCGACAACTCAAGTTCCAAAAAAGACAATTCGACATTTCACAATATGATAGGTCAGTTTTAAAAACTTTGAATTTTAGAAAACAATTAACTCTATAGCTTTAAAATTAAGTTCATTTGCATTATTATACAACTATTAACCATTGGATCAAAATATTAACCTTATTTCGAGACCAATATAGTCAATTTTTAAATGACATTTTTAGTTTACATAAGGGGACTAAGGATTCTAAAAACATTAATGGCTATAAAATACAAGAGGAAAATAGTTTACTAGTAGCATTTTGGTATGCGCTCTAGTGGATTCCTATTTATGAAGATTTATTCGTATATGTGACCACAGAGTACACAATAACATAGGAGGTAAATAAATAACCAACATAAATCGTTAGAATAGGAATCTGTTCTTCAGCTATAATGAAACAAAGGGTGTACAAATCATGTACGTCAAGGTTAATTTCATGCCATTCGATGGTTATTTTAAACAGGGTTATAGGAACCGACGAAACGAATTCACGGCCTTAAAAAACGCTGTATCTTAAACACTGTTTATGACGTCACATATTTATTCTCATTGTCAAAAAAATGTGACGTATATTGAGTTTTTTAATTTCTCATTTCTTCTAATTCATGGATTCTAATTTTAAACGACTTACAAAAAGTCTTCATATCTTCGCCGATTGTGAACAGATTTTTAAAATTGCTATTGTTTAGGTGATGGTTATTTTGTGATCACTCAATGAATTGCGTTTATCTTACTAAACATACCAAGAATTTTCCGTATCACGTCGAGGGTCGTGGGATTCCCACCCAGGACAAACATTGGTGTGAATATATGTCTGTTTGTTTGGTGTCTGGATGTAAATCCATACATAAGTGTTTATTTAGAAAAAAAATGTATACATAGATGGGGATCAGATGCCGTGTTTAAATAACCTTCCATATACCAAATTATTTGTAAATCATTGAGGATAAACATATATGATACGAAATCTGCCAAAAAATTGAGGAATAGCTAAAATAGATAGATGTTGCAGAGAGCAGATAATTGGTAAAAAAAATCTCGAATTAGTCACAGCATAGCAGGTATCGGTAGGAACAGCAATTTCCTTGTCGAAAGTATTTTACCAATGTCAAGGTAAGCTTACCACTTTGATTCAAGGTTCACTCAAAACATATACAATTGCGTTTTGTTGTCACATAATTGAATAAAGGATTCTTTGTTAAGTAATTTAATACTGTAAGACCTAAGAAAAAAATCTAAGCACAAATTCCAATGGCCTTATCTAGGGTCATAACGAAAGACCTCCAAATTTCGGTATTAGAATAATTAATTACATGTGGCCAAAGTTTCGGCCAAAAGTTTTTTAACTAAATAAACTTAACTATAATTTCAATTCAAAGTTAGAAGTAAACACGGTAAAATTCAACAATATGACCTTGACCCATAGTCTCATGATGTTTGTTCCAAATTGGATATAAAGAATTCAATTCCATGACAACTTTCGTTCGTTACCTAGTCTACGCATAAGTTTCTTATCTCACATTAGAAATCCCTACTAATATTATAAATGTGAATGTAAGTTTGTTTGTTACGCTTTAACGCGAAAACTACTAAACCGATCATCATGAAACTTTGTACACATATTCTTAAAGGTATTAGAAATAACATAGGATACTTTATATCCCATAAAAAAATTACATCCCTAGGGAACCCGGGTGAAACCGCGGGGGACAGCTAGATGTAACATAATTTTCGTTGTTGATCAAATTGGGAAATGTCACTTATGAAAGTTACTGTAGTCCGAAATTTCTAAATTGGGGTTCAAAGAAGAGATGGTTAAGATTTAGTTTATGGTTATTAATGAAGTGGATCCGTAAAGTCCTTGAACTCCTTTTACAACTGCTCTGTTTTCTTTTTCGTTCCTGAAAAAAATACTATCAGACAAAGTTATAAAACTCACCTAAAGCGTCAGACAGCACATGCAAGAAAACACCTTTCATGTTCATATGTCCAGGATCGCTGGCCGCACGACACGGTGTCTGTTTTTTATTTGGTCCATTGATAGCTTTGGGTGGTACCATCTCGTCAGTCTCTTCGGTGTCAGTCGGGTTGTGGCCCAAAGCCATGTCAGCGTTGCTGTTTACGATCTCAGTGAGATGTCTGACGTTTGCTGGGGGCGGCACACCACCGTGCGAGTGACCGTGTCCTCCGCCATGTTCTAAAAATAAATAACTCTGTAAAGTTCAACCCTAGGAATGTTATCTTTGTGTTACAATTGACTGACAGGGTGCTTGAGTGGATCCCCTTTACCAGGGTTGTCGCGTAATGCAATGCTAATGAACTTCATTGAATTCAGCTTACAGTTTCTCGAATGATTTTATATATAGAGCCCCCGTGAGGCACAAGATGAGCCAAGGGATGGCTTAATTGACTCGTCTCAACCCTGTTCATTTCCATTTCCTTACGCAATAGTCCCGCAGTTCTTATCAATAGCTGAATGATTCAATTTGCCAGTCTGTAGAATGTGTATTCCAGCTCATTATGCCTCCTGTGACGATGACATACCTACTTACAAACTAGTTTTATATAACCGCAACAGAAAAGCTATAATGTATCTAGTTAGCTTGTTTTTCAGTATGAATATAGAAAAACATATAACGTCAGGTAGCGGAAACTGCTACGTAGCAAAAAAGTTTGCTTGTTTCGTATGATCTGTCAGTCAAGGGTGATATAGTTACATGATCACTATCTTAAAATAGATATTGCACCTGTTTAAAAATAGCTCATTGGTAAGCAATAATGCTACGGTAACAACTGATGTTAAATTGTAGAGCACTACTTCGCTATATCAGAATATTAAGAACCATTAACTTTAGGGACGGAATGAAGGATCTTGCATCCTTACGCGAAATTTTCGGTGAGCGTATAGGGCTCACAACCGAGGTAATTTAAGCAGTTCCACTGTCAATTAACATCTAATCTCACCATGAAACAGGAACAATCCGATGATATTGAGAATCAGTCCAAGAGTACCAACGATGACCAACAATTTCACGTCGTGAATCTCCTCTGTTTCTATAAACCTCTTGACGGCCTCCACTGTGATGCTGAAGCATAGGGCAACGAGGAATACCGCATTCACAAGGGCGCCCAACACTTCGGCTCTGGCCCAACCGAATGTGTTCTTTGACCATTTCTTTGGTGACATCTGTTGCGAGGAAACATTATATAGCCGTGTAGATTTTATTTAAGTTAAACAGAATAATATTTTGTACAATAGGACTGGTAATGGTTTTACAAGGACAATAGGTATCTACGGGAAATAATTCCTTACTATGGGGGATTTTTAATAAACAATTTTTTGGTTGCGAGTTGTCTGACTTAATTTCTGGAAGGAAACTAGTTTAAGTATAATTTACATACAGTACGTTTTTCCTCATTTTAAAATACTTTATCAGAAACTATCGCTTAGTCAAGCTCTTTTATATAGGACCATTAATGATTTTCGTGCAAAACTACTATTACATTCAATATTTCAGTTCATCTTTTGCTTTTTGTTAAAAGTAAAGGTAAGATTAAAATACAGCAGGTAAATATTTTTTTTACCTGGCAAGCTAGCTAGATATTTACCAAAACAATATTATTTGTTAAAATTGTAGACGTTTACAACTCTAGCAAAACAATGGATGCAAACTTTTATCATACACATAAAGAATGGTTAATGATTTTTTAATGAATAATAGGCTTATAAACATAAAGGATTACTTACTTTGACTGATAAGAAGGCTATTACCAGTGCGGCAACATCACTTAGCATGTGAAAGGAGTCTGCCACAAGGGCCATGGAATTGGTTATATATCCAACAATTAGCTCCACAAAGAAGAAGCCGCCCGTCAGCCATAACATGGACAATAGTCGACATTTCTTCCCTGTAAACCGCCCCATTGTTTCTGTTGACAATATAAAAAACATAAGATAACAACTACAGAACTTCAAACAATGCTGTCATGTAAATACAAGGGTTTTTCAATCATTTTTACATAAGCTTGATGACTAAAATATCCTGGGACATTTTTTACACAGCCATCTGATCCCAAACTAAGCAGAGCCTTGTACTATAGAAACCAGGTAGTATATCTGTTATCTGGTTACTAGAAAAGACAGAACACAAATTGATAATAGTACTAGAACATCATGTGCTTACAAAAAATATTAATTATATTTTTTCAGTGATCCAAGCAAAATACATTTAAGTTTGGTAATACACTTAAACCTCATTGGTATGAAAAATACCATGTTCAAATTTATGTATGTAGTAATTCAGGCTTAAAATTATCTTTGATTGAGAGAAAGCAATAATCTAGTAACTATCACCTTTGTTAGTATTATCACATTATCAAATGTAATCTAATATATTTCTGAACTCATAATACTAAGAAGTATACCATGACTCAGTTCTAAACCTAACAAAAAGTAACTAAAACAGGGTTATGTACTCACATGTTTTTTTCCCAATTTACTTGAAGGCCTCTATCAGCAGCTCATACTCATTGGGAGTTCGTTTGTCGGTTCAATAGGTACACAAAATATGCACACTCATTTCACAACAAAAGGTTATTGCTCTGATACAATATCGATTCAACTGTAGCCTGGCACAAACATAGAACACCACGAATAGTCGATAAAATAAACAAATAACCCTAACACGTTATGTGAAAACAAATCTTTTCAACTCTTCTTTGCCCTAGCCCACACTAAAACAATAGAAGAAATTCTCGTGTGAAAGCTGATTGTGAAAAGCTTAGATAAAATTCAATACATTTAATTTTTAAATAAAGATAACGAACAAAGGAAGTTATTGGTCGTTTAGAGTGCCGCGGAAGATTTATTACACTTTTATTTATGAATTTATGACGAATTTCAGTTCCTAAATTGCCTTACCCGAGCAAACTCTACACACAGTCTGTGAATTCTTTGATTTCTGTGAATGAATCGTGAGTGAAGTGAAGTGATCTGTCAATTACTGTCAGACTATGACAGTTTGTCAAATCAGACCAATATTGCCAACATCAACCAAACCTTTTTATTAGGGCTTTTATTTGCTAGTGTCAGGTTACTGTTTAGAATATAGTAAATTAAAAACGTACCTAAAGCATAACTTATTAGATATCAAAAAGACTTCATATATCATTTTCACAGTGAAAAACATAAAATAACCCAATTCTCCCCTCCCCCCACTTAATCAACAAATGCAGCGCTCAAACTAGGAAATATATGGGGCTGATTTTAGACAGTAGATTGACCATGAAACCCCACATGGGTTCCCAATGATCCCATTAACATGAGCATTACGTACCATTGTGATATGTGTACCGTCTCGGATAAGGCACACAATCTATAATAGTATGGGTTAAACGCATTTACTTTATACAAGTCTGGGGATAAACTGTAAAAACAAACTACATGACTTATAAATGACTCAAAATAAGGTTATTAGAGTTCTTTTAATTACGACTTCTTAACACTTACTAATGTTATTTACAATGCAACTAAACTAATCAAATTAAAAAAAATATCACACATGTTTAAAATGCAAAAAATATAGAAATATACACACTTTTTATCATAAATCACATTGCTATCATACAAAAAACAGAAATAATATGGAACTGCTCTCCATTAAAATAATAAACGGCACAGAATTTACAATATACGGGGAGCTCAGCTGTACAAATTAATTAAAGTAAGAGGTTCAATAACTATTAACACTTTTGAAACATGATTAAAACCGACAGATCGAATAACAAATGTAAAACGTGAACTATGTAATATTCTTTTGAGAAATAATATATTCTGTAAATTGAATCCGAATCTCTTCAACACCCTATAAAATATTCTACTGAGAATCGTTGGATAAGGACATTGTAGTTTGCATGGTTTTTATTTTAGTTTATGTATATTTTGTATTAGCCAATCACAGTGCGGTGTGCTCAGACATGGACGCAATTTTTTTGCCATCTTCTAAGGAAACGTTTTATTAGTCAGGTAGACAATGCCCAAATATCACCTGACTGAAATTTATACATTGAAGATCCATGCAATTAGTAACTGGCTTGGGTAACATGAATAAGCCAAAGTTATTAGAATTCCAGTTTGTCAAATTTAAATTCACGCCCGATATACCTGAAGAGATAGGTTGTAGGGAGTAAATAATACTGGACCTTCAATCACCCGAAGATATTTTAAGACCCAACATGACATATGGTGAGCATTGTCGCTGTCTCTCAGGAATATTACCAATCCAAATTTTAAACAAAGACAAGTTAGTGGGCTCTACCCGAGCCTTATATCAATCGATCACTGACGATGTGTCCAAATAGTACCAATTTTGTATTAAGAAATCATGGTTAATATTATTTTTAGTATTTTAGTATACTTTTATGAAGTTATTATAGCTAGTTAATTACCTAGTAAAAATAATGTAACGTTTATTTAAAAACCTAAATTTAAATTTCGTTAATTTACTTTGTTTTCCATAATTCGACTTTTTAAAATTGCAAAGGCACTAGATATTAGTGATGTTACAGTCTATACGTATCTGTCAGTCAGTCAACCCAGCCAGTATTTGGCTTTGGCAATTGGGTTGGCATTGGCATTCGATTGAACACTGTTGGTGGTTATGTATGCCGTGATTATAAATTTGTTGTTATTATCGTATTTGTACTGATTTCGATATAACAGAATTGTAACTTAGTTGTGATGTGTCGGACAAATTTGACTTTATTTCATAATAAACCTATCTATTTCTACTGATTGGAAAATTTGAACTGAATTCGGTTATAAAAAAATGACCTTTCTCAAGTTTGTTGGAAAATCTTTTGGGTTCTTTGGCTACGTTTTCCAGTATGCTTGTGTTACTCACTGTACATTTGAATATGTCGGAGACTTTGTGATGGTAAGTAATTATTATAAATTGATTTAAATAGCACTGCCTACAACTTAAAATATGCTTATCCCTTTGCAAATTCATCTGACTTTGTAGGTCCTCATGCACTCAGTAAACACTATATTGGATTAGATACAACAAAATCCTTAGACTTAACTGTAACATGTAAATTTTTGTTGGTTCTAGAGTACTTAGCAGGGTTTTTACATTACCTGTTTTTTGAGTAAAAACAAATCTTAAATATCAAAAAGAAAGCAAAATAGTAAAAATAATTGGTGCAAAATTAGGTCCTAATGATGCTGGTGTAATTAATTATAATATTTTAAGAAATTGCCCACACACACAAAATATGTATTATGTTTCTCGTAAAGTATTACATAAATGACTTTCTGTTTCAGTGTTCCGGTCCATCAATGGAGCCCACATTGGAGTCAAACAACATACTATTCACCGAGCACATAACGCCAAGATTACTGAGGTTGCGACGTGGCGACATCATAATTGCCAAGAGTCCTACTAATCCCAAACAGAACATATGTAAAAGAATTGTGGGTCTTCCCGGTGATAAAGTAAGAGGTCACTTTCCTAAACGTAGTCAAATAGTACCTAGAGGTCATGTATGGTTAGAAGGTGACAATTCTAGTAATTCAGCAGATTCTAGGGTATACGGACCTGTGCCACAGGGCCTAATTAGAAGTAGAGTAGTCTGTAGAGTATGGCCTCTAGATAAAATTACCTCACTGACAGAATATTGATTTAAATATGGAGTAATATTGTATGAAAGTTGCACAATCATTTTGACATGATATGAACAAGATCTACAAACAATTGTTATTTTGTTGCCAAAAATGAGCAATATTTAGCAGGTGTAAGTGTCCATTATTGCAAATCACATGGTCAATATAAAGAAGCCACATGAGGTGTAAGGCAGGACATCTTTTTATTAGGTCATATTTTTATGATATTATTATCATCCCTTGGTTTGTTTATAAATGCTATTTAATTTACCCTCCTACTATTTATAAAATAAATAAGTAGCTTATGTTATACATATTCAGCTAACAATTTATATTTATTGTCTATTATATGTAATAAATAACTAAGTACTTAAAAGTAAACCAATGTTAAACAAATTTATATTGTATGTAATCTGTATAAATACTTTTTGTATATTGTATCAGACCAAATTAAATTTTGTATCAAGTTCATGTGCAATATTCAAATGTCCAATAAATGTTTACTATAAGTAAATGTGAAAGAAATTGTGTAAATAAAAGACTTATATAAAAAAAAAATATTTATTTATATTCTAATTTGGGTTGACTTCAATTGTCTTGATAGATTGTGGCTCCATAATGATTTCTATGTATCTCCGACTGCTTATGCGAATCGTGACGTTCAGCTCGCGCGTGCGTCTGTAAGTAAGGTTTATATTTGTATGCAATTCGTAATATAATGGTAACAAAATCAATTTAAACATAACTTAGGATGGGTATCAAAACAATGATAAGTGTCAGGAATAAAAATTATAAGAACTGATTTAAAATTTATGGAAAATAAAATTAATTGAAATATACTTAGATGAAATCAAAGTGAATAAGTCCACCATACTACAGTGCCTTTACCATGAGTTTTTAACGTACGTACTCGCTAGCGACGGCGTAAAACATTTCTATGGCAAATGTGTACAGCGCCGCTAGCGGTCACCTCTAAAATCGATAGTACGAGCCGATAGGTAAAAAAACTATCGAAATGTAAACACTAGCGAGTAACGTATTTTAGCCTTTGCTATAGAAATTCGGTACCATGAGTCACAAATTTGACAGTTGCTATCGAGAAATCCATATCGATAGCTATCTACTAGTCGATAGGAACTCATGGTAGAGATACTGTGTGGTGTGTCAGTAACTTACAAGATCTTATAGATGTGTTTTTTATGAACAATGTAGGAAGCCTACGAAACTAATAGAACAACTATTACTAGTATAAAATACCATTGTTACCTGTTCTGTAGTACGATAACGATATTTCCAGTAGGCGTCAAAACTGCTACATTCTCTAAAGTAACTAAACTTCTCCGTGACACTTCGATGCGTCGTGATCCTCTGGGGAGGAATTTCGAGAAGTGGCCCATTGCGTAGAACATAGGTTGTTTTATAAATTCATCTTGTTCGCCGTATACTAGAATTGGAGCGTCCACGAAATTGTCGGCCCAGTTCGGACCACCATTAGGGTCCAAACAGAGATTCCAATCGATCCACCCGACAACGAAATTATTAAGATCCTGCAAAAGAATGTTTGTTAATCTACTTATACAGGACCACAATTGAATGCACAGTTTGATAAATCGTTTATGTTTTCTTGTACCAGGTAGGTATTGGTTATCCCCCTGGTAATAAATTAGAAATATCTATACTAGATTAAAAAAAAGTGCTTACTTCTAAAATACTGGTTACATATCTGCGTGCTCTTCTCCATGATCCAATCTCCACCTTCTCTCTGTCCCAAGGCATCGGACCTACGGAAAATATTGAATTAGAATAAAACTAAGAACTTGAGGGACACGTATGACGTTTAAAAACTGTTTTGTTGTTTCTTATTTCCTTGTTTGGGACTTGACAGAGAAGGATCAAATATGTCGCAGGTGTGCTCAACTTTAAGAAACACCTAAATATAGGATGGGAGGTCGTTTACCATTTGGCAGGCTGTACATATGGGAAGTAAAAAAGAAAACTGCACAAATTAGTACAGACTTCCATCTCAATTACTCAACACGCTTAGTAGTAGTAGTTATACCTTCACAAGCTTCTGTTGATAGAAGAATTTTATTTGGATAGCGCCGATGTAACCTCGATAGAATTCTTGGAGTTATAAAATTTCCGTAGTAATGTATCGCTATTCCATCAATGTATTCTATCGATTTGGGATCTTCTTTTTCCATCTGTAATTTTCAGAATATTAAGAGTTTATCTTACCATATTTCTTTTTAATTGAACTAGTTTCTTTTTAGATTTACTTACGCCACTTAACCAAACAGGTAATATATATCGCTGATCGTCTACAGCCAGAATAAGAGTGTCATTGTACCGTGAATTCCTTATGGTAGGTCCCAGGTTGTTAGCTACCCATCGACCCTGAAGTGAACCAAAAAAAGTTTTTAAATTACTGAGAAAGTCTATGTTTTTTTATTTCAATTAGGTTGTTGTTGAACCAATTTCACCAAGTTTCCCTTACGGTGTTTTCTTTCATCAAAAGATCAGTATCGGATTACAACCCAAGATTTTGCAGTTTTTAGCTAAGTAGGTACCTACCTAAATAATCTCCAGCTACCATAAGGTATAAAGTCAGTAAGCCTTCATGAGGAACAAGAATTTCGTAATCAGCCAGCAAGCAAAAATTGCAAACTGAATAAAAACTATCAATAGACACGAGGCACAGATTTATCAATACTTAGGTATTTTCATTGATAAATAAAACAAATTGCTTAATTAAAAACAAAGATTATATCAATGCATCGAAAAACGCTATCGTTAATATACTTACGTAAGTAGGTCTATCTTATTACGAAATTAATTCACCTACATAGGTATGTGTTATCTATACCATCGACATTACTGGTGGGCTATTATGCAAACCTTTGATTGGAATTCAATAAACTTACGATTAATTAGTTTTGTGTTTTATTTGAGCTGCACATATGGATAAGAAAAAATTACGAAAGTTGATAGCAAATTATTATGTAAATGGCATTATATTCGATTCTATTGTGTATAGTACGAAACTTATCTTTCCACTTTTTATTTGAGTTTCTCCCATGCGTATAGGGTGGTATTGAATAAAGGACTTACCAATTGAGATGGTGTCCATCCTAGAGAGTTAAATTGTACCACAGGAATAATACCGTTCAATGGTTCATTTGTGGTGGTTATTGCCCAGATTTTAACTTCTGCTTTTTCATACTCTTCTATAAATCTGTAAATAGGTTTTTTGTCATATTGAGTCCTCATATATCTATGCTCATTTCATATTAGTTCAGTTTAGGTCCGGAGTGACTTATCAAGGTCAACTTTCAACTTACTGAAGCTACCACCACAGTTTTTACAGTTAGCAAAATAAGTATGGTCATTTGTTTTTAAAGCATTTTGAAGCTCAACCAACCTTATGTGATAGTCAGCATAAGACTGATAGAATTCTGGTTTCAGTTGACCAAAACCTGTAATTCTCTCGTTGGTTTTCATCCAGATGGGAGGAGACCAAGTGCTAGCTGTGACTTTTATATCATCTGTGGCCACCAGTTGACTTCTTTTAATCATTGGTAACTGGAATCAACATAAATAAAGTTCATCATTTATTAGATCCTTTTAACTGAAAATAATCGGCAAAAACATAGAAAGAAACTAAAAGTAGGAAGAAAAATAATAACCGATAAATTATGCAAATTCTCTATTTATTGGCTTTGATTCAAGTACATTTTAGTACCTACTTACAAGAATAGTGCTTTGTGCAGATATTTTGTTAATGTCCTACCTTGTAAAATAGATCCTCGTGAGAAAGAGAAAAATTAGACAGCGCTCCATCATTCCAAGGCAACTCATTGTAGGTATATGGATGTGTTGAGAAATCTGAACCAGCAATCGGTACACGGATCAAATTGTATTCTATACCTTCACGACTGAAGTAGGTACTGTTGAAAAAAAGAAATAATTAGAGCCTTTTCATATGCCCCTCATCCCCACCTTTTAATCAATCATTCAGTTATAAAGTATTGCCAACTCACTCAATAAACCGTGTTTGTACAGGATCAGATAGTTTGCGCCAGTTTATGGTCGCTGCATCAGTAACAGAACCACCGAATCCTTCGATGTACTGGTGTCGTGTGTTTGTGTATATTCTAAAAACTACTTTTTGCAATAAAGTATCTGTAAGAAAGAATAGAAAAACAAGTTGTATGGTCAAATGATCCTTTTGACTATCTATATATTTACTGATGCCAACATATCTACAATAAATCTTACCAAGTCTCTCATCGAATCTAAGCTTTGCAAGTTAGACATTGCAAAATCCGCGGGGCCTGACTCGATACCTCCCATTCTACTCGTGAAATGCGCGTCACAACTATCTTTTCCATTATTAATACTTTTCAAACGCTCCATTGATGAGGGATACGTACCTATTATTTGGAAAAAAGCACTAATTTCGCCTATTCACAAAAAAGGGGCTAAGGATTTAATAACTAATTATCGACCTATATCTAAACTGTGTATTATTGCGAAAGTCTTAGAAAAAATCGTTTATGAGCAACTTTATTCATCGATAAGTAAGTCATTACCACAATCGCAACATGGGTTTCTCAAAGGTAGATCAACCGTTAGTAATTTAATTTTGCTAAATGACTTGATAACCGATTCAATGGATAATGGGGTACAAGCTGACGTAGTTTACACCGATTATAGTAAATGTTTCGACAGGATCGACCATAACCGCTTAAATTTAAAACTTAATAGCGCCGGTATCAGAGGTGACTTGCTACGGTGGCTCACCTCATACATCAATAATAGATCTCAGGCAGTAGTATTGGGCAATTATACATCTAAATGGATGTGTGTGCCAAGTGGAGTACCACAAGGATCAATCCTTGGACCACTGTTATTTTTAATCTTCATAGCAGACATAGATTCATGCTTCCACAATTCCTCCTTACTCAGTTTCGCTGACGACATGAAATTTTTTAAATCCATCGCTTGTCAAGCCGATGCCGTAGCACTACAGGAAGATCTAACCCGGTTAAATGATTATTGCATCATCAATAAACTAGACCTTAATGTATCTAAATGCATGGTTATGACATTTTCAAGAAAATTTAATTCTATTACATTCAATTATTCATTAAAAAACGAAAGTTTAAAACGCGTTACTGAGATGAGGGATTTAGGAGTAATACATGATTCTAAACTAACTTTCCAGGAGCATATATCCACTATCGTTTTAAAAGCATCAAAATCACTAGGTTTTATCATGCGATCGGCTAAAGATTTCAAAAAAGTTAAAACGTTAAAAATTCTATACAGTACATACGTCAGGTGCCATTTGGAATATGCGTCACAGATATGGAACCCTAGGTATGCAATATACATTAACCGTGTTGAAGCAATACAACGTAAATTCCTAAGGTTCCTTAATTATCGTACTAATTATAAGCAAAAAGACTACTTCAAGCAGTGTGCTAAATATCATTTCCTCCCCTTGCAGCATCGACGTAACATATCTGATGTAGTGTTTCTGAAAAAAGTACTAACAGCCTCCATTGACTGTCCCGAGATCCTACATAAAATTAAATTGTACGTGCCCAATAGAACGTTCCGTATTAGTCCCTTACTATACGTCTCAAAAGTTAGAACGAATCATCGCCAGAATACATTTACTCAGCGTGCATGTAGACTATTTAACAAGATCGCTAGAGAGGGCAACGTTGACATTGACCTATTCCATAATAGTCTCGCAGTGGTGAAAAGGCTACTTGCCAAAAGCTTCTTTGATAAATACCTGCCTACCCTCAAGAACAATAGATAATACTACCTAATAATAACTTGCGCTTCACAGTCCCGAATACTTTGCTCAATATATATTTACATTTTCACACGTCAACACTTGCATATTTACAATACCTACTCGCTGTTATTTTCTTTTAATTACATTGCTTCCCACTTTCTTTTGTGATCATGATTTATTATTATTCCCGGTTTAGAATTATTTATCATTAGTATTATGCAACTAAATGTAATATTGATTAGAAACCGAACACACCCTCGTATATAACGCTGTGTAATACTGGTGTGCGAAAATAATGTTAAGTACTTCCTCTATGTTTACTAACAAAAAAAAAAAAAAAAAAAAAAAATTTATATATATATACTTTTTTTTTTTTCTTTTCTCGTACTTGCTTACTACAAGTTTAAATTGTTTCTATAAGTGGAAATTTGTAATTGACTCTTTTGCTATTAACTCTGTTAACTATTGTAACATGTATTGTAGTCGATAATTTCCCTAAAATAAATAAATAAAATAAAATAAAATAAAATATTATTACATTTCTCCCGGTTCAGAATCTACTGGACCACTCCTTCCAATGTGGTTCAGCTCTTCCCACTATCTTCGCCGCGTAATCTTCAAGCTATCTATTGTTTTTTTTTTAATATGGTAAAAGAGGTATCTACCTAAAATATTATCATCAGAGTCTTCATACAACATATTGTTTTCATCTTCCGTTAATGGTTTTCTTTCCAGATCTATGTCGTCTATGGATTCCTCAACATTATCTATTTCCTCGAATTCATCTAATTCTTCATTAGAACTATCTTCTGGATCATCGACTCGTGTATGTACGGATCCGTAACTTTTCTCGAATCGTTGACCTGCCTAAGGGTTTTAATTTAGTTTTATTGTTAGATAGTGATCTTCAATTTGTTGTACATCAAAATAAACTTAAATAAAATCTATGAACCTCTCATTCTCTTCCTAAGGTTGAGAAGAGTAAAGAACATTTTAATTCCTATCAGTTCGCATAAAACTATTCATTTCCACGTTATTCATACACACCTACGTCACCAATAAAACATTATTTAAATAGCAAGTAAGACTATACTAAATGTTAAGACATTTATTCTCTTTTTATGTTATTATAAAATAGAAAGAGATGAACAGAAATTTCATAAAATTAATTTTGTCAACTTCATGCTGTTGTTTGTGCGTTATTGCGAGCTTATTTAGAGTTCATTGAAATCTTCAATCAAATTATTTAAAAGAAAAATATTAAGCGACTTTAGGGCATAGTTTATAGTGCTATTTATAAATGTTAGCTGCCCCCCGTCGTTTTACCCGCGTTCCCGAAGGATGTCACATTTTCCCGGGATAAAAAGTAGCCTATATGTTATTCCAGGATATGCTCTATCTATGTGCCAAGTTTCATCCATATCCGTTTAGTAGTTTTTGCGTGAAGGAGTAACAAACATACTTACATACAAATCTTTCCTCTTTATAATATTAGTGTAGATATTAGTCCAGCCAAGAAGAATATTTTTAAAATAGACATTGAGAGATATTAATGTTCGTCTACGACATCTCTAAGAATATATAGAGCTAGATTAAATTCTGAAGTTACAAAGACAAGTAGCTCGTCTATTATAGTCTTTTAGTTAAACAGCTTCAGGTGATGAAGCCGAAGAAACTTTGTCGTGCAAAATTGGATCCACAATATATTTAACCTCCCTTGTATGTAACCTACATGTTTTTGACCTTGTTAATAAAACTCAAGTCTTACATTGCTAGACGTGTAGGCGACGAAAGTACCGGGGACCGGAACTTCTCTCGTGATCGTATCGCAGTAGTCAGCATCGCACACGCAAACTACAGATCTCCCTTCAATGCCGACATCTCGAGCGCGACATGGCAGATCTTCTAAAAAATTAATGAGATAAAAAAACGCACTTTGCAAAAATATTCAATTTTAGTTTTCCATAGCATTGGTACTTACCGCTGATACTTATTTGTAAATAAACTAGTAGTAATAAAGTAATGCTTCCAAAGATCTTAAGCACAGCCATCTATAACATTTACGCGGTATTTGTCATTTATTACTTTTCCATGCGAAAGTGACACGCGATGTGAAACTTTCAACTTACCTCTGAGAAGCACACTCGATAAATATTTCTTATTTTGTTTTCAGTGCCTAAATTTTATCATATGTTATCGTGATTGATGAAGTAGATATCTCACGGATTTATTTCAGCTATGTAAATGTAAGTCAAATATTTCTTAATCATTTTTTATTGACATTAATCGTTAATTAACGTTAGCTATACCTATATACATAACGTCTCTTTATAGGGATTTTTTGTTAATATATTTTTTTATACCACTTGGGCCGACCAACAAGCCGACGGTCTACCTGATGGTAAGTGGTCACCGCCGCCGTATGGACATTTGCAACACTAGGGGCATCGCCAATGCGTTATCGACCCTGAGACGTGAAATTGATAAGTCTCATGTACCTGTAATTTTACCGGCCTTACCTTTCTAACCGAAACACAGTAATACAAGTGCACTACTGCTTCACGGCAGAAATGGGTAAGGCAGTACTTCCCCGTCGAACTCTGCACTAAGAGGTCTACTACTCTAAAAGCTGTTATATCATCTAGGCTAAATATACTTATAATGCTAAGAGAAAAGATTTCTATTTTGTTTTGTTATTAATGAACTCAAATATGACTGTATTTACTGATTTTAATGTTTCTTGTAGTATTGAAAAGGTACTTTATTCCGAAGTAATGAAAGCTATGTTATAATCTGTACACATTAGATTCTCCGGGACCGCAGGTGAAACCGCGAGATGGATGCTAGCAATTATAATAGATTAAAGTTGTAATACAAAAATATTTGAATAGAGGCTAATTCAGAATCAACATAGCTGCGGGGAATGGCGCCGTTTGCTGAAATACAGGTTTTTACCTAGTTTGGCAATGGAGGCTTATTTTATTAGTATATCTAGTCCATATTTTATAAACACGGATTTTTACCTCAACTTTTTATTTTGCAGTAATTAGTATTAGTATTATTATGTATTCTAATGAAGTCATTTAATTCATAGTTACTCATTGCTCTGTTGAAAACGAGTACCTAAGATGTTTTGTTGATGTGAAGGTTAGGTTAGGCTTATTTATTGATAGCATTAACTTTAACTTTGACCTTCATAAGTGTCCTCTGCGGGCCTAAACTGAATCGTTTTGAATAGTTTTTTTGAACAGCCTGTAAATACTCATCACCGCAGGGGTTAATTACTTGGTTTTATCGAAACCTTATCTTCGAAAGATTATGATAAAATAATAATACACATAATTTTATGAAGACAATATAATTAAATTTTCATACAAATCTTTAACGTAGTATTATATTTAAAATACTGTACATTGTCGGCTGGTATTGTAGGAAATCATTTGCTTTATGCAAACAGAACGAAATAATGTGTAGGGTGGTTAGAATTAGAATTAACATTAATTAAGTAGGTATGTAAAGAAAATTGCAACGAGCAGTGTAAAGCAAATGATTGCCTCCAAACGCAGACTAATTTCTTTTATATTTTCATTTTGATATGGCAGATTGTCGATATGAAAGACTTGTATAGAAGCAAAATCGCTTAGAATACTATAACTGAAAAAGAAATGCACTAAAATTATAATATTATTTACACGACACGACCTATTGATATTTATGAATATTGCCATCGGCTTCAAACAATTCCATATTTAAAAAAAAACTTATAGCAAAAGAGTCGAATAAAATTGAGTTAATCTCATTTGAGTACATAATATAACATTTAAAAGTATAAAATCACAACAGAACAGATCTCTTTTGCTTGTTATTCACAATCGTTGAACACGTCTTATTGCTAACGTTAGTTCACCCCAACATTTGGGAAAGAGACGAAGAAATAATTTGGAAGTTATTCATAATTTCGATTCAGACGTAAGTAAATGAAAAATCTACTATCGCAACAAAAATTAAGTTATTTCGCTTAAGTACTAAGTATGTGAAAACTTCACCTATAATTTCTTTTACGACCATCGCCATATTTAAAAAAAAACCTTAAAGCTATTCACTTTACAATTATCTAATATAACTCTATCAAATAAATACAAAAATCTCTTATTATTATCTAAGATAATATTTTCCTATCTCATGTCTTGAAACTAAACACTATTTAATGCACATAAACTTAACACCGTGTAAACTTAATGAGCGCTCGGTAGCGCGCGACGGGGGACCCTAAAAATATTTGACTAAAAGAGAGATCAAATCATTGCCACGTAAACACTTATTGTATAATCAGGCCAGGACACTCATTTGTACTTTGAAAGTTGAAAGCTAAAGCGGCCGTGATTGCTGCGAACAGTCATAAGTTCAGAAGTGCCTCGTTGTTAAAGACTTAGAAGATGACCGCTACAAGACGTGACATAAACAAAAATTGCGACTTGAAAATAGCTGCCGGGAAACTGACAATAATCTCGCTTCAAAATATGTTCCCTTTGAAATAAAAGGTGACGAAAGTAGAAGATATGTACATAAAATTTGTTACACAATGCGTGCGCACTCAAATATCTACATGTCATTTTCGTATAATACATTTTTTTTACCACCTGGCAAACCATGTGAACACATGAACAATATTATTGTAGGTACGTAACATTACAATATGTACATTAAGGTACAATTTCTCCTAATTAGTATTTAATGTGGCAAAGACTGCAATTGTAAAATTATCTGGCAAAATACATAATAACTAGATAAGAACGAAATGCTACGTCTCAAAAAGACCTAAAAATAACGAAGTGAAGTAAAAAAAAGTTTATATAAGTAGCACAATAAATAATAAAATAGATGCCACTGTGTTCAAATTAACAGCAAACACCAATAAGAGGGAATTTGATTTGGACTGGATTAGATACAGCAAAATAATAAAATTGTACCACGAGTACTTAAACCGGTAAAGATAGGTACAAGACATTTTCTTAATATTTCTATGCTTATTGAACTATGTATGTTTCACGGTACTACACTAAATTTTAATCTTTTCACTGGCACTAATTGTTTATTACTCTTTATTTCTACAGTTTTAAAACAGTGAAAAGATTAAATATGCTCAAGTAATTTATGTTAATGTAACATAATTAATAGAGGCACTGTGTGTATTCATTTTATAATTTCATATTTGACATTATTTTACACGCAACTATACTGAACAATATTCCGTCATGTGAGAATATGTTACTCGTTAGATATTAATATTTATACAATTTAAGAGTATGAAATAAAGATAAGTCAAAATGAATGTCACTCACGAGATGATATAAAAACAAAGTGAGTATCTAATATCAAGATAATATTCAAAATTGAGCTATACAATAAACATTCAGTTACAAAAATACTTGTAGCGTAATTTTTCAGATCACATTTTGCTATGTTAGGACATAACTATAATTTCAATAACGAATATTTTTTTCGAATTTTAATATCTGATGATAAAATGTTTTTTGCCGCATTGAAAAAGTACAGCACTGTGTAAGGACCCATCTACGTTTTATAAAAAAAAAATGTATAGGGCGTAGTCCCCAGCGATGCTTTTCACAGGACTGTGTTTGTTTAGGAATGGTTGTACAGAGAGGCGGAGGGGTGGAGAGCCTCGTCAGCGCGTTCAGTCTTTCACGAGCCTATAGATGTGGTGTTGAGCGCCATGCTCACTGTTCGACACTTCAAACACAAACGCGGCACACAATAATGTCTCTTGAGTATCCCTATTTGACACCACCTGTGGGACAAATAAATTGTGTATTATTTACATATTTTTACATATTTCATCTTGATCTTACAATTACAGTGTATCTAGATCCAGACATAAGGTTGTGTTTTCTTTGGCCATAGTTATTAATATATTCTGTAGTGTCTAGGATTTCAATGTAAGTTGAGGAAAATAGAAAATATATGTTTTTTTATACCAAAAGTATATATTATCTCTGTTACATCGTTAGTAAGAATATCTTACAGACGAATAGTTCGTTGGCTTGGTGGTCAGATACTCTTGACTGCTAGGCCTCACAGTCCTGGGTTCGATTCCCACTCGGGACAAACATTTGTGCATGAACAATTCTATTTGTTTTATATAAATATTTTTTTAGTATGTCAGTTATCTAGTTTTCAAGCACTGCTTAGTTTGGAATCAGATAGACTTGTTGTTTAAAACGTCCCAGATGTGATTAAAATAGGCAAAGACAAAATAGTTTTGTGACATTTCTACTTCTCTTTTTCCAATTGCTTTAGTGTTGTCAATAAAAAAATAATACTCGAATTTTCAATAATGATTATGGACGAATCTCGACTGGAACACCAGTTGATTTAATTTGGTTAGTATACTCGTATACAATTACAGGCACATGAGACTTAACAAGTTCACGTCTCTGGGCTGACAACGCATTGGCGATGCACCTGGTGTTGCAAATTTCCATACGCGGCGGTGACCACATACCATTAGGTGGACCGTCTGTCTGTCTGTAGGTGTAAAAAAATACACTTATACTACCGGCACGCTATGATGGCAGTTTTGACGTTTCAGATTGTCATAGCAAAAGAAACTGTATTGCATTGGAATAAGGTTGATTTCCATTATCATACAATTAGCTGTTGGATCAATAGATGCACCTTATGGCTCAGGGAATAAAGGTTATTTTTCTTTGTCATTGTTAAACGTCTAAACGGCCATCATATCGTGCCGCAAGTTTAATAGTAGTAGCTAGAGTGTAGTACCTGAAGTATAGTGAAGTTTTCTAGCACGCTGTTCATCATGTACTTCTCTGGCAGGTGTTTGAGCTTATGTATGAAGTTGACCATGTACTCGCACATCGGCGACCGGTGTATGCGGTACACAAACCGGCCGCCTTCGAAGCGCGCGTACTCCGTCTCTACCTTCTCGACGACTTGCTTGCCGAACGAACATACCTTGGTACTACACGTTATCGTCATGTTTTCGTTGCTTTCATACCTGCAATGAGTATTTGTGATATTATTATTTGGGTATTTAATATACAAGTGGCAGTTGTAACTTTGACCTTCATAAGTACCCGCATAAACTGAATAAATGGTTGTCAAAGAATAAATCTAAGTTCAAAACCATTTATTTAGTTTAAGGCCGGTGAGGGCACTTATGAAAGTCAAATTTAAAGTTACTGGAGCTACCATCATCTGATAATTGAGAACAGTTTCTTGATAAATCGAGTAATAAAAGAGGCAGATTTGTCCGGGGAACTTATCTACGTAACGGATAAAGAGCCATCAGAGGCTAGTACATTCATCCCTTAAAAACAAATCGTCCGGGGAAGTACTACACATAGTCAATTTCGTGAAGCAGTAGTGCGCTTTTACCTACAACTGCGTTTTGATTACGTAAGTAAAGGTCGATGAAATTACAGGCACTGTCTCAGGGTCGACAACGCATTGGCGATGCCTCTGGTAATGCAAATGTCCATAGGCGGCTGTAACCACGTACCATAAGATGGTCCGTCTACCAGTTTGTTGACCTACTTCACATATACTTGTCTTGCATTCTTACGGAAACTTTTTATAGATAAATACTTTATTGTTGTTTGGGAGTTGAAAGCTAGCAGATGCTAATTCCAGGCGTGTCGTTAATACTAATTATTTATTTTTTACAAAGTTAAATGAGCCGGGTAATAATAATGTGATCTTGACACTTGTTTGATTATTTTGTAGGTTTTATTATCTACTCGAAATACTTGAAATCTGCGTTATTATTTACAGGTGTAGAAGTTGTTGACCTTTCATACAATCTCTTATTAAGACTAGATTCTCGTTAGTACATAAAAGTAAAAGTGCTCCTAATGTATTTTGATAAATTCATAGGAAACAGTCCTGTGAAGCGAATGTCAAAAAAAATACTTACACACTAGTGACCCCATAGAAGGCGCCGGGATCGTCTAAGTTGTTTGTGTTGAGGTCTGCCCAAAATTTCACCAAGAAGAAGGCATTTCTTGGTCCCTTTTCATACAACTCCTTGAGGCCACCTTTCTTCTCCGGGAACTTATCGTTTATTTGTTGCACATCTACTGACTGTTGGAAAAAATAATAGTTCCATTTAGATTACAGTTATAATTAAGGGAATCTTTCTAACTGCGGGTTACCTGTATTTTTTGTATATTTAGTATATTCTAGCGGATATGATATTTAAATACAGAATTTGTTTTGGCTCTTCATACCACAATTTTTATCCATATTGAATTACGTTTAATTATGGTTAATAATGTTGCTAACCTCCACGAAAACAGGCGACAAATTTTTATATTGAAGGTCTATATATCAAATTTCTTCAAGATCGTCTCAGTCGAGTAAAGAGAAAGATTTGCATATATCATATTAGTAAAAAATATTATTTACCTCTAACAATGGATCGGCATAAGTAACAGTACCACCTATATGAACAAATAGATGCTGCGCTGGTGCTGTGCTCGGAGGATACTGGAAAATAAAAAAAATAAAAAATTAATTCATTTTGTTTTTTACAGCTAAGTTACATGTTCCTTTTGATTGGGTGTGGTAGGTACCTTTAGGTCAATTGTAGGTAAGTAGTGGACGGCTTGACTAATCCACGTACTTACTTAATAATTCATTGTAATTTAATTTAGACTTAGTCTTATTCGTGGGTTACTAGATTTAGATTTATGAGTCATCTGCCAAGCCATACGTACTTTGGAAATAATATATTTTAAGGTTGCGTGGAATATAATAATTTTATATGGTCAAAACGGAACGCCTATTATTTACCCAAACAAAAGAATCATTTTTGTTTGGGTAAATAAATATTATACATAAGCAGTGATACGGAACACTTAGTGCAAGTCCAAATCGCACTTCACCAGATTGTTTTGTAAATATTGTATTACGGAATCTGAACTTTTATAGACTCTGCTTTAAATGCGTTGCAATGTATAAAACCCTGTCTTTGTTTATTTGTCTTTCGATCTGGATATAGTTATTTCGTGTTATTGAAAAGTTCAAGGCACGTCACTTTCAATTTATTCATTGTTGCAAATATTACAATTGATGTTGCTGTTGAAATTGTTTATCTTATTGCTTTTAGTCTTCGTGATTTGTGAGTTAGCAGTAAGCTAGATATGAGAAGAAAAAAAATTTTTTTGATTGTCTATCAGAATCCACTTTTAAGCACGATTGTTAAAAGTACTTGATTCTAGGTTATTATTATAGCCAGTTTATAGATGTAGGCTTAATGACATAGTATAAGGTAACTTGGTACTATAAAGTACTATTTCTTGCTTTACCGAAGCCCAGGCTCATTCATGAATCAACATTTTCAAAAATTACTACCAATTACATCGAATTCCAGTTAAAACCGGTTCCATCCTCCGTAACTATCATCGTCATCATATCAGCCCAGGGATGTCCACTGCTGAACATATGCGATATTTGATATATGATTTTCACCTCAGGGGTCACTACATATCAACGGTCAGAAACACCTACCTAAATGGCCGCGGGGAAATGATGGTTAACACGTGGATAAATAGATGTCAAATAACTTACCGTGTCATCAAAATAATCACTAGTATACATTTATCTAGATAAAATAACGATTGTAATACAATAATAATTGATAACTTTATTAAAAAAAAAAAAAAAAAAAAACAAAAATTCAAAACCATTTATTCAGTTTAGGCCCTCAGAAGGCACTTATGAAGGTCAAATTTAAAGTTACTGAAGCTACTACCGGTTCGGAAGTCAGCCTTCAACTGAGAAGAACCGGCAAGAAACTCAGCAAAATCATTAATTTATAAATAGTAATAATTTGTAATTACAAATTCATTTTAGTTGTCAAGTATTGCATATAACAATATGTTGATGAAACTCTTATAAAAATTATTGATAATTTAATTACTGCGTTTATTATAATGGAATGTTACATTATTATTGTTTTAATTGATACAATTTTATTCAGTATTTAATAGTAATAATGAATTTGATCTTTAAAATTTGATCCAGCTTTATATCCAAATTGCATGAATTTATTTTACTGTGAATCTATTGATGAAAAGCGTGCAATTTTTTTGTTAATTACTGCTTTTATTTTATAATGGAATGAAATTGTTAATAATCTTATTAAGGAAATAAAGAGGCTATATTATTATCAACTTACCGTGTCAGGGTCCCGAGGATGTTCCACAAAGGCAGAGAACTCTACGAGCCTGAGTTTGTGCGTGGCGATGGCGCGTCCCTCCCAGGGTGGCGGCGGGGCCACGTCGGTCCCGCCAGGCACGCCGACGCCACCGACGCCCGGGACTCCCTTGTAGCCCGCACCAGGAAAAGGTTTTACGCTACAATAGATAAATTGTTATTCATATTTTTGAAGTGTAAGCTTCTATACCATCGTTGTGATTTGATAAAACGAAAAAGCGACACTAAAAAGAGATAAACATATACATCTATAGTAATTAGCCTGCGAGAGAATGAGATAGGTAGTTTTCTGATGGTTTCACTTCTACCTCGTGTGAAAATATTTTATAACATTTTCTGTTTACTGGCTTATGAAATCCAAAAGGTAATTTGTAAAAAATTTAAAGATTTGTCAATTTTGGTATCCTTTATGAAATAATCCGGGTATTCCTCATAATTATCATGTCAACCCAGATATTTCCACTGCTGAACATAGGCCATCCCCGGGTATTCTTTGTCCGAAAATCAAAACTTTCATAGTAATTGTTTACGTAGTTGAAGTTAGTCGAGAAATGTCAGATCATTGAACTACAAAATAAGGGGTAAATAGTTTACTTGGTCCTTACGGTCAATGTCTGGTGTATCGATCAAGCTAGATTCATGTACAAGAAGTTCAATCAAGTCAAACCACTAAGGACTCAACAAGAAACTTAATATTCAAATCTAATGCAAAAGAGCAAAAAATATCTAGAAAAGGGTAATAAAGAAACTTACTCTTGCGAAGTTCCCGCTTGTAGACCAGGTTGCCAAAATTGCTGTAATAATAAATGTATTTGTTTATTTATTTGTTCATTTGCTTGTTTTAAAAACAATTGTAAAGCTTTGTTATTGATTATGCTCAAACTTTTAAATCTTCTACACACTTAATTACCTACTCGAAGCACATGTTATTAAGTATTCAGCGTGAAAATACAGTCTATTCAAATGATGCCATTGCGCATAATTGTACCGTTTCGGCGTTAGAATCTCGTATCGGATGTTTTGAAATTATCAACTGTGATGCTCCAATAACAAGAAAAACTATTAACTTTTGAAATTATGAAAAACACTGAATAAAATTATTGTGAGTTAAGCAAATTCAATAATCGAATGGTGTTATTGTCTTTAATTATTTGCATGTGTTGCGTGCATGTGGCTTCATGCCTAAATAGAGAAGCAAACGATATAGAGGCGATTTAGTTTTTTGACAAGTAACACAAAGGCATGCCTTTTGCAAGTTGAGTACCGTATGGTGGTACGCGGGGTGCGGTAAACCTGCAACGATCTGTGCGCTAGATAGTGTGCTCATTGACTGCATGGCCTTTTCTTTCATCACCCCGCCGTCCTAAATGTCATTCGTACGTATATTTTAATAATCGATTCAGTAAACATTCTCATTTAAAACATTGATTGTTTTGCGTTTATTACACGAGAAATAAAGAACATAATGATAATTTAAAGTGAAATTAGCTTGTCCGGGTTCCGAATAAAAAAAGTTCAAAAGTAAAGTTCTCACCACTTTGAGTTTGGCCTGTATTTCGCGTAGTTTCCGCCTCGCTAAAACTTGTATGTGAGATGATACTTGTTTTCTCGTACGTGTCTTGCCTGTTCTGAGTTTTATATACCTCGCTATAAGCTCGTTCCTTCCTGAAATAATATTAAAACAAAGTTAATATAAGTATAAAGTCCGATAACTGGCGAATGAAATATGTAAGTATAAAAATCATGTGCCGATTGACATAACCCGCGAAATGTTTCGCATAGTTGAATCAGACAAACGCGCTATTCACAATGCGATGCCGGCACAGCTTCGCTACCGATCCCGTTATGAAACAATTTTCAAAATATTTTGAATAGCTATTTTCAATCATTGAAACTGCAGTCGAGCAGGAATGCGGGGTGAATTTCCCGAAGTCAATGCAGGCAGCCATTGTTAAATAATTTTCACGTCGAATAACATTTTGATTATTAATATAAACGATATTCGAAATATTAAAACATGGAATCTCTTTATGGAATGATAGGTTTTTTAACGAATTAACTGTTATGTAAAAGTATAACTTGTTTTTTTTTTTATTAAATATGCATACTTTACATCAGTACTTACAATAGAAAATATCAACTGTAGAAAAATGCAATTTTACTGATTGGTTTAAGTTTTATTGAAAATATCATTGGAACAAGAGTTTTTTTTGTCTTATTAGTGATGCAGATAAAAATCTAAATATACATCAGTAGTTGATAAAGTGCTCTTTAGAGGTCGAGATTGAATTAGGTAATTGTAATCTTCACAAATAAAATTATTCATAATTTAATTTAATTATTATATAATATATTTTTTGCATATACACCTACCTACAATGTATTTTTATTATGTACCATCTATATAAATTTTAATATCTTCCGATAAACGTTGAGAAGCAATTAGAATTTTGTTAATAGTGTATTAATTCGTGGACAACGTAGAGGAAGACTCGGCCAGACCAAAGTAAATTGAAATCTCATTGAATTCGGGGAATGCGATGTCGACGAGAGGCGGCTGGTGCGAATTTAATTAACCCCTTGCTTGCTCGTTGAGGCGAATGCGTACATGTACCGACACCAACCAACTATTCATACGTAGATTGGCTGACAGTTTATCGATCGTAGTTTAATGAAAAAGATACTGGCGCGATGAAATAACTGATAATGCAATTTTAGAATATGTTTAATTTAACTTGGATTCGGATATTCTTTTATTACTTTCGTTCTATTTGATGTTTATTGTCTAGCAGCTGAATCAAAACTACAATTAACTCAGATTGAGCCGAGCTTCTTAATGTCTCGTATTACTTTTCTAAATAAAATAAAGAAGATGCATAATAAATGATTATTAGAATCAAAAACAATAATTCAAGTAATACCGTCTATAAAAAAGACATAAAATAGATCGAAAACCTAGAGCTTTAGAAACAAACTCCTGAAGACTGTTAAGTCAAACATTCTTGAAATTACTTCGAAATTATAGCACTGTCGTAAACCTTTCACGGCGGGTGTTAAGCTAAAATTAGTAAGTGCGGCCACTCTAACAAATTGCTGTTAACACGAATTAGTAAAGAGAATATATACACCGTATATTATTCGTTCTATTGGGATTGTAACTTCCACTTGTGACATCCGTGCCGCGAATTGAGCATTAAGAGTGCTTTCACCCGAAACATCGTGTGCATCCTTCTATAAATAGTGCAGTGCAGAGAAGGATCAACGTCGAAACGTTTCTATTCCGTAGTGAATAGAAAAACAAGAGATCATTATTTATTAGTTCGTTAGTTGGATAATTTGGTCCATTGCCAGCGCGACGCGGCCACGCTCTCGCGCACTCCGCGCGGATGAAATTGTGCGTGCACGCTTCGGCTATATTATGGATATGAATCTGTTTTAGATGATTTTTTACTCATATATTTTGGCATCTAATAACTTTACTGTAACATTTATTTCTTTTAAATATCTTCTCGGTTCTAACTTAAATCGAGAGCATTTGAAGCGTAATTTATTCGACAACTGGGGAGTTATTGGAGATCCATCAGAAATACATTAACGTCGTACCTGAGGCATGACTTCGCGATTGTTTTCCCTTGAAAAGCTTTTATAATCTCAAAATACTTTTTCTCTCAGAAGAGAACCTCAATGAAAGATTAAATAACTTTATGTTTACCTTTGAGATCCGCGCATAAATAGTAAAATACACTGAATGTAGATTTTTATCTAAAAATCAAACCGAAAAAGCGTATGTATAAATATGTTTAAACTGTTACACAAAATCAATATCCTGAGATTTTTCTTTATACACGGTCAACTATGCCAATCTTATTCAATGACAACCAGATAGATGATGTAGATAGATCCAAGGGATATTAAGCATCCTATGTCTTAATCCCAAACATATTCTACCTATGTGCCATATTTCATTCCAAGCTGATCAGCCGTTTCAGAGCTGAGTAATAACGAATACACACATAGTGAGATAAGATAAACCTGATGAGTAAAAAAATCTTAGTAGTCAAGCTTACAATTTAGAGAATATATAATAAATAATTTAACATTTAATATATTTTACGTAAAAAATAAAGTTTGTCGTCTTGTCAACTATTTCCTAAGAGAAATAAATGTTCGATTGAAGATACATTTGACTTTGCGCTGCCTCAAATACGGGCGTCGTAGCAGAATTTCACGCTGACCCAAACAGAAGCTATGCGAAGCAAATCCTCGCCAAAAGGGTTGAGTTGCGACGGGTCTAAGGAGGATTTCTTGGGAGACAATCGGGAGTTATGCCCGAAGGCGGGCGGGGCGCTAAACAACGAGCGCGGGCGCGGGCGGCCCGCCCCTTCTTTATATTTTCTTACTGCGTTCGCCGCCTAGCGGCGCGGCCGGGCCCCTTACACGCTCGCTCGCTCACTAATTGCGCATTCTTCGCATAGTTTAGCCCTCCCGGCGAACCCCTCGCCCGCCGCCCCCCGGACCACGTGAAGCCGTGCGCCGACGAAACTTTCATACTCCCAGGATATTGAGCGGTTTTGAATGTCTTAACTCACGAACGTGCCGGTAGCAGTGCTGCGAGCACTGGCTTTGTTGGCAAACTGTTCCCAACTACACACCGCATCGTGTGAGCTTTGCTTCACTAACTTACCGCTCACGTGCAACTATCACAGGCGCAGGGTACGCTTCATTCAATAACGTTAAATCTCGCACAAAAACAGATCTCAGAATTATCACATAGTTGCAAGCTTAATGCACCATCGTGATAGCATACAGTTCGACTGAGCATACGATAAATCAAACAAGAGTGAATTTCTGAATTAGCTTTGTTTGGGCACCTACATAAACAATGAATAACTTATGCTTGTAATAAATATTTTGCTTCAGTATGAATAAATCTATGTAGTTCTATTATTAAAGTTCTAAAAAGGTAGTAGCTATATGGTAAAATTTTCATTTAACAGAATTACAGTTATACAAAACCATAAGTGAATCACAACACGAGTCCGTCTTACTGAAACTGGTGCAACAGAAGAAATGTTATAAACAGCCGGTTGAGTTCTTTTATTTGAGTTGAAGTGAAGACGGATTCTAGTAGATTAGATATCCGGCGAGCACCCGTAAGGGTGAGGGTGCGGGTTGAACGGTACAAACGTGGAGCATGGACGGACATGGGTGACGCACTTTTAGAGCGTTAGATTAAGCTCGGGAGGACACGTCCTCGAGTAATGTGGTCATATATTGTCCGGACGACGCGACGCGTGCCCGTAATTATTATAGAACCACGTACTTTCACTGTAGGTACCTACCTAATTGTCTGAGGATTCTTTCATCTAACGATAATTAGGTACATATGTGTGAAATATGTCTCTCAGTTCATGTAAGCTACATTAAAACTTCTGTAATTTAATAAACTTGGTACAAGGTTTATTAAATCAAGTCATTGCAAGTATTTCACCCTTATACTGCTTCCGTTTCAACCGAGACCATAACATTTAAAGTAATTTAACAATCACATTTCTTTCCGCCTATTAAATCACTTAAGGTGGACACATCGCCTCTGTGGTAAATTTGTTTAGCAATTCCATTTGGCACTACGACGGGGCTGAGCGGGCAGTCCTTTAATTAAAACCGGGACGTATAATGTTGGCGCTTGACGCAAACTTAATGTGCGTCCGGCGGTGTAATAGCAGCACCGCCCTCTAATAATTGTTCTTTGACAATTCAGCTCCAGAACGATCCTATCATCATTTCATAAAAAACGACTCAAAACAATGAAATACAACAACTTAGTTATACTACGCAATAATAAACTTTCCCAAGAGCAGATTTGCTTCGGCAGTTAATGTTCTGAAGGCAAAAGGTTGCATTTAGGAGCAATCGTCACGTACGCGTTAACGAGCTTCCTAAGTTAACAATGTAACGTGAAGAAATTCGCTTTTTTCTACCCTGACTTTCCAGAATTGTGCTACATTTAATCATTAAGAGTTATTAAAATTAGAAACCAGCTTTTCAGACTGGTATATGTTTGGGTTGATAATACCTAATTAATGCATACACTAATATGATAATAACGCAAAATATAGTTGAATTGTTAAGTTAATAAGTTATTTAATAAATCTGGATCTGGATAAGAGATTTTGTGCGTTATTGTAAAATCAGCAAGAGAAGTCGCTGATCGCTAATATTGATATTATATGGCATATGATGTTCAGCGTATATGTAGCAACTATATACTATTCCTGACCGTACGTAACAAACATGAAAAATGTCAATGCTGATCAAAAGTTGTATTTCCACTCGTTTTCTTAGAATTGACGACATGCTCCGATCGAGAAAGATAATAATTGTCGGTTCACGTCTTTCCGCGGAATCTTATTGCGCAAACCGCTTTGTCGGCTGGCATCAATAGGTACCTACAGTGGCTTTTGTCTCGTGCCATATCCATTGTTCATTTTAGGCGGTATGGCCTTGATATCGCTCCATTATTGAACCAAATCGACATGTAAGTAAATCGAATGTAATGTTGGCGCCATCACTTTTAATAATCCATAGAAAAGTTTACAATTCTATATGTGTACGATTTTGTTTTGTGGTTGGCATTCTAATGATGTTTTCTATCATGATCAGACTCACCGTACATCTTGCCCTCGTCTGAGAGTATAATCTTGCGTCTGCCACATGGGGGATAGATGGCCAACGCTTCTTGAAAACTCTGTTCGATATCTGGACTCCATACTCCTTCTGCGTCTGCCGCCGATAAATCCTGCAAATATGTGTAATTCTATATAGCAATCTTGAATTTTACGTAGCTGTTTGTTATGCAATAATTGATAAAAAATACTGTGTAATATTTTGAACAAGGTTTTTTGTTTAAGGTTTTTTGGAGCAAATGTTTAAACAAATTGAGTACGCTTGTCACAGAAATGCAAAATATATTAAACAGATGTATTAACTTGTAAATAGTACGACAGCTTGCGTATACACTCAGTTACAAGAAGAGCAGTGCGTCATTGTAATTAATAGACTTGCTTCTATTCTGAAAAGAAAATAAAAATATCGCGGTGCCCTCGACTTGGTCCAACCGACAACGATCGAAAACATCGTGAATCACAGTTCCTTGAAACCACTCGAAACGCAGTGTTCTGGTTTTATTAACCATACCGACCCATCGAGAGTTGAAAGTAATTTGTCGTTACGAATAAATTAAAATGTCAAATGTTTCCCTATCTACCTTGGCTTCTTTTTCTTTTCGTACACCATATCTGTTTGGTGATGTGATGTGTGATCTTGATCCTGTATAACTATTATATTTCATAAGAGAAACTAGATTTATATTTATCGGAAGCATGCATATAGTGTTAGTATAGTTGTATTATCCTAAATACATATGTTCGACGTGGTATAATTAGACGAAAGCAGTATGTAGGTACCTTCTCATCGTCACTAGCATCGCCAACGTCGAGGTGCTTGGCGTCGGCGCCGCCCGAGCCGTTGGTATCGGGCGCGCCGGCCGCCGTGCTCCACGGGGACGCAATGGTGCCGGCTGCGAGCGCGCCGCCCGCTGTAACAAAAAAACATAAAACCTTTAATATTTATTCCCTGCTGCTGTCATTGTCACAGTTGATTTTAATAGTTATTTACCGAATTGTAATAAAATTAGCTTGTACACGTTTTGATTTTATGTTAAATATTTAAGGATAACGCCAAACTAGGTATTATTGTATAAGCATTCTACAGGAGTAAGAGGCTTTCTTGTTTCACTTGAACTAGAGTGGAAGGATTAAGTTATGTACCTAATATTATTATTAGATATTGTAATTCATATTAATTGAGAGCTCAATTTATCGGAAACTAATCAATCTTAACGAAATATAATTGAACGAATAATAAAGACCGAGTTTTGCTTGAGTTGGATATATATGTATACATCTGATTATAATCATGTTGTTACATAATAAACTATCAAGAAACTAGTATTAAATCATAATAAAATTGATAGATAACAAAGATGATGATATCTAGTTGTATGTTAATTTTAATAGTAGGTAGTTCGATAGGAGCAGTCTCGGCCGTCCGCGTCGAGTACGTCTGACGTCAAGCGGTTTGTTTGTTTATCGTGTCGGATGCTCGCGCTGTAAACTTCCAATCGTATTGTGGTCTATACGATAATACATTCATGTAAGCATTGCTATGATTTTCCAACTATTTATAGCATTTTGTAAATGACATTTGCTCCTATGACGTGGTATTTGCTCCTTATTGCCGCCAAAAAATCTAAAGGTAATTGGGTGGTTTCTAAAAGTTTAATTCGTATATTTTTGTACCAAAATACAAAGTACAAAATATGAAAACCATCTGAATTCTAATTTTCTTAATACCTACCGGATAATCTCCGTTCCCTCAAGACCGAGGCGAGGTCGTAAGCATTCCGGAAATTTTCATATTTACTGTTAGAAATATGCAGGTACGAAATATTTACAATATAAATATAATATCAAAACGGGGAATTTCTTTATGAAGATCGGATCGAGTCGAGTCGAGAGAGTAAAATATGCGCCCGCCCGCCTTCGCGACTCGCTGTCCTCGCTACTTTATAAATCCTATTTTTACCTATATCTTTAACTGTTACCTCCTAGAAAATTACAAAAATTCTTGAAAGTAAAATATTTTGACATAACTCATGTATAATTAATTTTTTTAAGGCAAACAATATTTTTTTGGTAATCACTCCTCCATAAATACCTTAAAATTGTTGTAGTTAAAATCTAGCTAGACTGTAAAGGTTTTAGTTATATAACAATAAAAAATATACTTTATATTATAAGTGCCGTTTAGTTCTTGCAATATTATACATAATACTATGTCCCCCGGGTTTCCGAGAGATATTACATTTTCGGGATTAAAAGTAGCCTTTATGTTATTCCAGGGCATGCTCTTTATAATTGCTAAGTTTAATCAAAATCCCTTCGGTAGTTATTGAGTGAAAGATTAACGAACATCCATACATTCAACCTCAACAGTTTCGCATTTATAATACTAGCCGGAAAGATAATATACGTAAAGTGTACCTTCAAAATTACATATGATTAGGGGAATTTTAATTTGATGAAATCAATGTTGGCCAATGATAATAGCAACTTGCACACTGCGGCTTATAGTGCATATCATGTCAAAACGCCCCACGGTGTCGCAACGGATTCCCACTAGCTGCGTTTCATTGTTTTAACGTAGTGGTACTGGTGATGACAATGGCACAGAGTACATCGCGTCCTGTCCTTAATTAAAATATTCCAACAATCATTTTCAACCAATAACTTGACCATAAAAATGTCTGGTCTAAAATTAATGAGATGCTTTGAAATAGCCAAAATATAGAGCTTGTTGGGTTAGGCGAATGTTTGTAAGTGGATGTACGTTTTAGGTGTAATATTCTATGAAACCAGTATGGACGAAAACTTGCAGATATATTTATTTTGAAAACGTAGGTGAAACCGCGCAGTTAGGTAGGACCAAAAACAAACTTTTCCAAAACAGTGCGCTAAACGTCACGAAAATTCGATTTTGGTCTTTAGTGGAATTCAGAATTGGTGGTCTACCATGCCTACTCATACCTTCGCCCTGGTAAGTACTACCACCATACCTATATCCATGGTAAAGCAGTAGTGCAATTGATGTACTGATTCAATTAGAGAGCAGTTTATTTTTCTATTAAATTAGTTAATTAAATAATACCCACAAAATAACATATCACCGGTATACCTCATAGTGCTTAGGACATAATCCCATACAAAAATAGTCATTGCTTTTATTAGTTTGTGTGGAATAAAAAATCGATCTTATTTCATACGAAATTAAGTTGGTTTTATTTTTATTCTAGAGCCCTCCGTAAGCGATTGCAACTGGCATTAACAATAGCGTTACGGAGGGACATTACACGTGGTCGTCAAGTGATTCTCTCATTCTCATTTTATTTTAGTTGGCATTTTTGCAGAGTGTAACTAACTTTAATATTTAAGCCTAACTTTCAGATTAATGCATTCGTTGAAAACGATATAATTTAAACTGACAGTTAGACTATCTGTCTGTTTTCTGTATTCCATTTTTACTCTTGGACTGTATAAACCTTGACCCTGAAGCTGAATATAGGCTAATTATAACCAACGCTGAGGCAGCCCTGGTATTACCATCAGCGTATTTCAGCATATTTTTGTATACCAAATATTTCCAATAACTATAACAAAATCATTAAATACCACATATGCCATTTACCTAATACAAATTCCAATATAAATAGCCGTTATGGAGTATCTTCAATTAGAACAATTATTATTCAGCAGTGACTAATTCAAGCAGTCTCGCTAGCGGTTGGCTGACAAAGGGCGCATCGTGAACGTGCAATAATTAAAATAATAAAGCATCGCTCCATGCCCCGGACTCATTGTGCTGATATGACAAGTGTCCGTAATAAGTGGGACCCTCGCGGCCTCGCATCGTCGACGCGATGGGGTCGCCCAATAGCTACTCGTCCGCTTCATCATATCAAACAGTCAGATGTTTGATCACAAGTGCTTTTAATTTCCCAATTTGTCCTACTAATATTGTAAATGCGAATGTTTGTATTAATGGATGTTTGTTACTCTTTCACGCAAAAACTACCAAACGGATTTAGATGCAAGTTGGCACATAGATAGAGCATACCCTGGAATAATATATAAGCTACTTTTTTATCCCGGGATAACGTGAAATCCCTAGGTAATGCGGGTAAAACCGCGGCGGACAGCTAGTATTAACAGAAATGGTTTTCATTTGTTATTAGATCAATGAATTATCAATATACCTAATATTAGCTATAATAACTAAAAATAGAAGTAGGGTAAGCTCTCCACAAAATTTTTGACAGCGTATTCTAGTGGGTGGTACAAAAGTTGTACTGTATTTATAGATACCGACAGAGTGTATTCATGAACACTGGTAGGTTAGGTACGTATGCGTTAGTCATGTCGAGGTAAAAGAGACCAGATAGAACAGTACGTTATACTGCGCATACAGAAGCCTTTGTCGAACCAATGTTTACTTTATCATACTATAATATGTGCCTACACGGAATAAGTTCACATATTTGTATTAATATTATAATCAATAATAAAATACGTCTTTCATAAAATACGATCTTTCATTATAAAGATATCTACTTTCAAAAGTGAAGGCTTTGGATGTTGGATGATTTCCGTTATAACAGCGTCTGATTCAATATCAATACTTGCATTTTTAGTTTTTTTTATACATTTGGTGTGCATAATTGCATTACTTTCGCCCAGAGTTTCTTCTCGGTTCGTCACGTTTGACTACTTTCAGTTTCAAATCCATATTCGTTGGTACATTCTACTCTGTGTGGTAAAAAATCTGTACGTTTTAACGTACAGATTTTTTACGTACGTAGGTAGTACGTACGTACGTAGTTTTTATAAGTAGTACATAAAGGAAAAAAATATTAAGTAACGCTATCCTTAGAAGTGGTACACAATACACATAGGTGGGTTGCACGCGATTCCTGAAACAGGAATGCATTTAACATCAACAACGGAATAATTCCGGTAATTTAATGCTGTGTGGGCCCTCTATATCGCGTGTTTCTTGTAAAATCTATAAAAGTGCCCAACATGTATGTATACAGAAACGCAGTTTGCATTTCTTATAAAGAAACCACTAGAGTATATATTAAGGATCTCATCTCGGAGAATTCGTTCTCGATTTATCATAATGCCTTGTAGAGAAAGATTATTTTTATTATTTCATTACTTATAAATTCTTTGCCACAAAAATTGATTCACTAAGGTTGCTATAATTATAATTCAAACTTATGATTGATTGAATATAAACTTCTTAATTTAAAAAAATGCAATAAAAACAGACAGAGCTTCCTCAAAACTTTCATTCTAACATTCAACCAGCCATATTCAGATTAAATAAAACATTTGACTCATTTGGTAGGTACAACAAAAGCATTTTTGTTGTTTTTTAGTCATGAGTTATTATGAACGTGGCAACCCTTGTAGCAGGGGCGTATATGGGGGGTAGGGTGGCATGGCCACCTGTGACCGGGATCGGCACCGTACGCCGTCCGCGCAACGGTCGAGGGTTGCGCGCCAAAGTATGTTAATTAATTTTCGGTTGACCGTCCAGTGCTCTACGGGTTTGCTCAAATCGGCCCACCGTGCGGTTTTCGTAACATAAAAGGTCAGTTATGTAAGCATTCGTGTATTCTCGATAAGTATGTAGATTCCATCGTTAATATATTTCGACCAATATTTACCTAATTAATTTAGTTATTTAGCTACAAGGCAGACTTATGAATGCGACCTGTAAATACGTTAAATATTTAAATAATGGAGCATGAATCATGATAACGGTCGATAAGTAAGTAGCTAGTAGGTTATTCAAAAAATAATGAAGGTGTAAGATAAGCATTGCTGTCATTATTTCTCATATACTCGTATTTCCGTATTTATTGACACAATAGATGCTTACTTAGATACCAATCGGAAGTATTGTTCGACAACCAGTAATGAATCGAATCGATGACATACGCTTCGGCTTTATTAATTAATTTCGTCGCACCCTATATTAATTATTCATCAGACACAACCACTTTTACGTTTATCTGAGAGCAAAATGGGGCACGGGTTTTTATGGACGCTTTGGCGGAATATTAAAATCGAGTAATATTTGATGGTAGGATTATGACTAGGTATGTTTATTAAAATCTGCGCGTGCGGTCGTGCAAGTACTCACAAAGATGTTTATCTGACGCTGTGAATGTTTACAAACGGTAAGAGAGGTGTACGTGTACGGCACAAAGGAGTGGTGCGGTGGCCACGTGGCGCGAGTACTGCGCTCTATGCAAACTGCAACACGAACGCAATGCTTGTCAAGTTAGTCGAAGCGAGGGCTATTGGCGACCGACGACGCGGGTCGTCTCACCACAGAATGCACCGGCGACGTACGATCTGCGTCCATGTTCGTCGCCAGCACAACCGCTGCGTCAGCCCGCGGTAAGCAATATCGCCACAACACATACGTAAATGTTATGCAAACAAGCACAATTCATTGTTGGTACATATAACCGTATAGTGCAATATAAATGAAATCACAGATTTTTTGATTACGTGTCCAAGTTGTTTAGGGATTCGTAAACGTTTATATTGACTTAAATTAACCAAAGTACGTATTAAGGCACCAACTCTATAATAAACTGTAGCAAACTAAACTATTATGGTATACTTATTTATGATCAATATAATTCTACATTGTAAGTATCATATCACATGCAGATGGGTCTATATAAAATACTCTTAATTTCTGTCTATAAAAAGCTGAGTGTGTAATATCGAGAAATTATGATCATTTTCACTCGGGTGATCTTTTCAGTGGCGATGCCAATTTTTACTTTAAATTCAAAGTAACCGAGTCCACAGATAATCGTGGAAGCACACCTCTGACTCACGTAGACTGCTGCCAACTTTAATATTACCAGTTAACTATATTGTCGTATCCGCCCGTAGTTTGCCATACGGACTTGAACTCTAATTTCATCTATCGAAATACAACAACCGTGTGTATCTTAGGGAACATAGAGATAATGAATCATCGCACTTATCTTGCCAGCTGTGAATTAATACTCAGATTGCAAGTTCTCAGCGAATGTCGCGGCTCGTCTTACAATTATGAGATGCAATAAAAACACCATCACATTCATTTTGTGTGTATTATAATAGGTAGGTACAGACATAACTTTCAATTGAAAGAGTTGCTTACTTTTACTTTTATTTTGATTAGAACAAGTACATATATTAAATGTTTAAATGTAAGCATGATGTATGAATGTTGTAAAGAAAAAGAAAACAACAAGAATGTCAAATATGTAATAGGTAATAGGCATCAGGCACAAATTCATGATATATAATATAAATAAAATTACTACCTACCTACCTACTTAGCAGAAACCTCAAGTGCCTAGAAATAATTTTAACAGAGCGCTATGTTTCTAGTTGACCTTTAATCTAGGTGTCAAAAGATTTGAGGAAAGGAGTAAATTGTTACATTTGTATACTCATTAAGATTCTTGTTAGCAGCTTCAACATATAATTTTCGGCATTCTTGTAAATCCTATTTAGGTAGGTACCTAAGAATAGCCTAATCGCAAAATCATAATTTTGGATGTATGGTAAAGCTATTTATGATCCATAAACTCACTAGATCTTTTCCTTTGACAAAGCAGTTGTTGATTATTATCTATAGAATTATTATATTGAATTTTGAGCATGCAATTTTCTTTTTATATTTGCTCACTGTTCGTTATGCATACATTGTGCAATAAATAAATAAATAAATATAGGTACACTAGCTCTCCCCCTCCATCTACGAAAAATTCCGCGTCGAATGGCAGCAGTCTCATCCCGATATGTTCAGTGGTTTTGTGGTGATGGTGATATAGATAGATTTGTGAAAACATACTACTATTAGCTAGGGCTTTGTTGTGATATGCTACATTCTGCTACTAATCAAATTATGAATGCTGAGATCTAAAATTGAAATATAATATTTTTATCAATTGATACCCGCCCTATTTACATAACTCACTTGACGTAGATTTTCTGTGAAACAGAACTTAGAAGTTAACTCATCAGCACTACAAGCCAAAGATTGGAAGGACATAAAGCCGCCTACGTAAGATCTCCAACTCCAAAATACTTCAATTAGATTGTATGTAGGTAAGCTTGGTTAAACCGAAAGTAGGTGGGAGGACGTACTATAACTAAAGGTTGTCACACATAAACACGGATTCTGTGGTTGGGTTTTTAAGCATAATAATAGTCTTTTCCAAATAAACAATTTGCTTCGAAAGCTTTATAATCCATTTCACATAGGTTGAGTTGTGACAGTTGATGGATTTTACCTATATCTTGTGAAATAGCACTTGATTACTCTGAGATACTACACTAAATGCTTCATAAGACCTTTCTCTGTTACGCTATCCCCTTACTATTTCGAAATAAACATAAACCATAGAGAAATCTTACAAAACACCATGTCACCCAACTCATCCAATTTGTTATCAATTTTCTAGATTCAAGTTTTCCTATGACCCTTTCAGAATATATCCCAATAAAGGCACTCATATTAGGTGCTCCAACATGATATAGATGCCATGGTAACAAAGAGATACTTATGAAATTAAGTCGATAAATCAGTGTGCTCTGAGCCAACCAGGCTATGAATGAGCCCAGGAACAACGACTTATATGTAAATAATGTCGTATGCCGACGCCCGCCGGCGGCCGCTTGCCTGAATATAAAGTAATATGTCACAGGACATTACATGCCAAGTGATCGAGTGCTAATAGTCCCAGTGGCATCCACGATATACATTTCTATAAATCACAGGTAGAGCTAGTGCAGACTTCGTCCGGGGAAGTACTACTACCATAACTTCTACCATGAAACAGTAGTGAAAGTATCTATTGTTTTGGTAAAGACAGGTTAGGATTGCCAACGCCTTTGCCCCTGTCAATAGGTGGCGGTGATCACTTACAATCAAGCGGATGGTGCCTGTTTAGGCCTACTTAAAAAAACAACAAGTGACTTTCTTGCGTTATAGTTTATATGTAAATCGTATGGTACCTACACGTATTGCAAAAAGTGGTTTTGTAAAACGGACGCTGAGATTTTCGTATGGCGTAAAGAGAAGGCGTTAGCGCGGAACGCTCGCGATGCAACTCACAGAGATAAGAGCCGGCTGCAGTGGATGAGCACAGAAGCTTAATGCTTCCCGTAACTGTGAGATATCACTATTTGTAATGCCACTATCAAAGAGAATAAAATCAAATTAAATAAACCAACGCATGTCGATGGAATCGTGAAATTAAAGTAAAAGACAACATAATTAAGCTTAGAGTAGAAATAGAACAAAAGAGTAGTAGAGCTCTTAGTGCAGAGTTCATCCGGAGAAGTACTACCACCTTGCAGTAGTGCACTTGTATTAGGTACTGTGTTTCGGTTAGAAAGGTAAGAGGGCCGGTGAAATTACAGGCACATGAGATTTAACACCTTCACGTCACAGGGACGACAACGCATTGGCGATTCCCCTGGTGTTGAAAATATCCATAGACAGCGGTGACCACTTACCAGGTGCACCGTCTGCTTGTTTGTAGTACTTAGGTACATATATTCAAGAAGGGACCTTAGTAAATAAGCTCTAGCTTAGTTACTTACCAATCTATATATTATTTCAAAGCGTGAATGTGCGGAGTGTAGCGCTAATGTCAGTGACTGTCGGCATTAAAGCGACGTTTTAGTGATGGAACATGTCTGCATTGTATTGGAAATTCTATTTATACCATGACTACTTTGCAATTGAGAAAGAGATTTCATGTTAGACCTTCTTGTGAGTACAAAAGCAATTAATATAGTAAACTAGATTTGTCTGTGCGTAAAATGTCACTCAAATATGATATGCACTTTGTTACAAACATTTGTTGGACGGACAGCCTAGATATAAAATATTCTTGTATTTTGATCTATTATTAAAGTTCTTAAAGTAAGTAATGAGCTTCTAGGCTTAGTCAGCTATCTCAGCGGAAAAAATCATCTTGATCCGTTACTCTCTTAGGACTTTTAGAAAGAACGATAGCAAAAAAGGGTGTAGAGATATTTCTTCACACATAGATACCGTACTTTAGTCAAAACGTATCTCAGGAAACACCTACCTAATGATAATTCGATAAGATTAATTTTATCTCATATTTATAAACCATGTAAGTACCCGTAGATTTAGATAACTTCGAGAGAAAACGAAAAGATTGATAACATTATTAAAATAAATAATAATACCTAATTTGTTTGCATTATTAACTGACGTTCAGCCCGCACTAGGATCTGACGTAACGATACGATTTGTGAGCAGACACACTACGCCGGTTATGTAGGTCCAGTCTGTTATACTCTCGTCTTACGTTCTATCAATACTAATACGATACTGTCTCGAAGCATGTGTCGCAAAAAATACTGCGCACACGCATCTGCACAACGGGCACCTTGATAGTTTCACTCTACGTAATTTAATATTATGAAAATTATTAGATACATTTAGAAATACCTACATGTATTGTATGTATCTCCCTGCGACAATAGTAGGAAGATACCTACGTGGCCAAATTATATGCCAAGCATAAATATAGCACAAAAGGTGTTATTATTCTTCAATAACCAATATGAATGGTAAATGGAAGAATTCTTAAAACTTTAACCATTCAATATATTTAGCTTTAATATTCTTCGATCGTACAGACTTCAGACGTGACCTGAACTCTTTCCTATTGTGGTTCAATATCACACGACCACGTCAAAAACAATGAATTCATGACCAACTTCCAGCGCAAAGTGCGTGAGTTTGGAACGCCCGCCATCTGAATATTGAGTAATCGCTTAATGTACTTAAAGCATCGGCATACATTCATGACTTCACAAATTGATTGTGAGTAGTGAACAGCGTCAGGACGTTTTTGTTTCTCTAATACCGCAGGCAATAGCACGTGTAGATACCTAATGAAGGGAATCTGAGAGCGTTAGCTAGATCAAGGTGCGCTGATAATCGAATTAATTTGAACTACACTGAAGCCGGCAATGTTGCCGACAGAGGGTTTAACTAAGTTTATGACTATGCTAGGTACGCTCTTAGCGTGCAACAAGTTTGTTGCGAACATCTTGAGTGCTTTGAAATCGGTTAAATCGTATAACCGTTCGAGTGCCGTATTCAATAGTTTGATACGCTTCACAAGACGATCTAAGCAAGGCGTCATAGTCATATATCAGTGTTTCATTGTTATGTATGATTGGATATTTTGTAGATGCATGTTAAGGGCCCCAAGCTGATACTAGTAGCAATTAGCACTAAGTACTATTAACACTGTTACGGTGTATGAAGGCAGCTGTAATGTGGTGGCGGGAGACAATTGCTGTCGACAATTCGCGAGGGTTCAATGACCACTCGGACGATGCAAGACGCACTCGAACACAATTGTTTTCTTCTAGAAAGTTTGAACATCAGGCTAGAACTATTACAACGCTGATTGAAATCTCAGTTATGAAACAGTAGGTCTTTTATTTGACTCTACCTTCTGTATTTACTTTGAAGATTTGATTTGAGACTACAGAAGTTTGAATTTAATACATTCTTATAGTCCTAGATTGAAAATCAAGTGGACAACAATTTAAAATAATTATTCTCAAATATCTCATTTCTAGTTAATTTTATGCCAGAAAAAACTTTAATAACACAGGAAATTCATTTAAAGAATAAACAAGCTAGCAATGCATTACAACCATACTTGGCCAGCATTGTGGTCCGTTTATGATTCTCACAGTAATTACCTATCTTGCCTTAGTAAATCAGCGCAATAATATTTCTCGTCGGTATCAGGTATAATTGGATCGCAATGCGAGTAGCATCTATGCGGAAGAACGGGAGCAACATCTCTCGTTACATTCTGTGTCTTATTCCGAGAATGCCCCTGTACCTATACATGGGAAAGTAGGTACATAGCAAAGCACCCCCATAACATATTGTATAATTTCTTAATTAAATTCCCAAATTATTTTAAAAACTAAAAGCGGTAGATTTCGTAGGCTAAACAAGTCACGGTCTGTAGCACACACAAAATATTTCCATTAGAGTCAACCGAGTACAGGAGTTTAAGTCAAAAACTTGGAACAAAGGCTGGCGTGGTCGGTGAGCTATTTAGTATGCATTTGGAAAGGAGTCGAGGCGAGAGCAATAAGTTTGAGCCCGCGATTTGCATAGATTGTGGCGGCGCGGCGGCAGGCGGGCGGCGGCGGCGGCGCGAACGCGTGTTTGGTGATTTACTCGAGCGGCCGCGTGGGCGAGCGACGCCCCGGCCCGATAACACCTGCACCGCTATTACGATGAGACCTCAACGACAAAATTAAAACCTCGCCAACGAACTCTACGGAGAGCTATAGAAATCGACCTAACGTTTTGCGGCAAACAACTTTTTATCAAACAATCACTCGCAACGCAATGGTAGGCTCTACTGTGAGCTGCGCTGAGAAGGCTGCCTGTGGTTAAATTACACTCATTTACCGCAGCAACAACGTTCATGGTATGTGCAAAATGTTGCCAGCGACGATTAGCAGAATTCCTACCTCGCAATAGAACATATAAATGCTAAAAAATAAGGCTCTTGCGACTCACTGCACGTATGTAGGTACATAACGAGTGGATAGGTTACTTGTAAAGTTGATTTACCATTTACGTTTATGTACCATTCCCTTGTGTGATGTATGTATCACCCACCGTGTGAGATAATGATCTGGTGAAGTTTATTTACATAGGTGGGAACCTACCTACTTTTTGTTTTATCAATATATGGGATATTGTTTTAAAATTTACTCAATGGATTTGCAGTAACAAAGCAATGTTTCGCAATAAGTTTGCTAATGGAATTGATAGCAGTAATTAGAGAATGAGCGGCTGCGACAGTCTGCGGCACGATCCATGGAGAGTTTCAACATAGACAATAACCGGCGCGTTTACTATGCGGGTTATTATAAGGTGCAATTGTATTCATAAAGTATTGTTGTAACAAATTTGAATTCAACACCCGCTTAATTTTTTATATGCTTGTGAATGCTATTGACCTATGTTTCGTAACAGAACCTAGAAAACGTTATAATAGGTACCTATTTAGAAGACTAAGGCGTGATTCAAAGACCGTAAGTAAACGCGCTGTGTGACTGTTAATTTAAAATTAATAATGGATTTGGTTTGTCCATTCATTGCTAAATGGAGTCTTCAGAATCAAAGATAAAACAGAAAGATACAACAAGTAATAAAAGTAAATCAAATCCAACTGAAATCGAGATTTCCTTTCATGCCATGAGTCATAAAAGTTGAATTTAGAATGAAACGTTCTAATGATGGCAATAAAAAGCTCTGTCAGAGCAAGTGGTGCGCGTATGTATAGAGGTGGCATGGCGTCACAAGTTTATTGTGGTTACACGAGTTGTACGTCAGAGATGTTATTGTACCAACACTGTACAGTGTACATACGTTCAGTGATACGACGCTACACCGGAGACCATTAAAGAGCTATGAGCTATATCAGCAAACAACAATTGCGTATAATTTACGCATGTAGCACATCTGTTCTTACATACACTAGAAATCGAAATACCTAAAATTTTAATGCCTAATAAATTATTTTCATCTAAATTATTAGGTTTAATACAACATGAGCTATTTATATAAGCTAAATGTGTAAAGGACGGCCGGACGTAGTTCTTCAGCTGTTAATAGAACCATATATCTATTGTCAAGGCTGTCTGATATCATCTTGACGATTAAATAAAGTAATGGCATATTACAGCAACTGCCAGTCGTATCATTCAAATATCTTATACGTTGATTTAACCTGCCTTGTGTTGATCAAAATGCAAAAGCATTTTTTCATTTCAGGCTTGCGAAGGGCAGTTATAAAGGCAAAAGCTAATGAAATTCAGATAAGAAATCAACCAGCTTAGAAGAACCGCCAAAAAACTCAACAAGGAAATATTAAAAGGATAAATAAATAAATATCCTGGGACATTAATTACACACGGCCATCTGATCGCAAACTTAGTAGAGCTTGTACTATGGAAAGTGATTACTGATATACTACATATAGAACTTTTTTAAATACATACTTAGAGATATTTACAGACACAGAACAGACATGTTCATGCACATAAATGTTTGTCTTGGGTCGGAATCGAACCCGCGACCTGCGGCGTGGCAGTCAGGGTCTCCAACCACCATAATAATAATACTAATAATATATTTATTTGCTATAAAATAAACACTGGAGGATACAAACAGAAGACAACTTTTAAATGCAAAATTTTGTTGAACTTTGGTACCAAAAGTAAGATTCAACATGCGTTATGGATACCAGGGCCCTCGCACTTACTTATCTATTACAGAACATATCTTTAGTGTAACATGGTAGCGTAAGCAAAGTTATAATTACCATAGCAACTGTCCCGTCAAATATATTCTATAATTTCACTTTAGAGGTTAATTTTGTTTAACATTTTATAAATAAGTACTTAATTTATCGATGTTCTTATCATGTTAGTCCTAAAGCAGCGTGTGAAACAAACAGTGTTCAGGGTGTACCCACAAGTAACTGTAAAGGCGTCGGTCATGGGCAGTGTGCCAGCGACAACGGTGTATCGTTCATTCGTTACCACCGCTTCCGCACTGAGACAGGCGATGTAGTTCGACCACTTATCATTTGAGGGCTTACAATTTCGTTATTGAATAAAAAACCATAGGTACTGTATATATATGAACTGTCTAAGCTTCTTACTTCATAAGCCTAATTACTCCTGCAACATAGCTGGTCATAAAACTACAATCGAATTAATATACAGCCTATTAACATCGTGCAGGCTGCACGTAATTATAAAAGCATTTCACTATAAGTTTGTCGTTCAGTGAAAATAATAATTTATTAATAAAGACATAAGGGTGTAAGTTCGCTGTAAGTAGGCCAAATCGATCACGCGACAATTGTGGTGTTGAGCTTTTGCCTCGGCATGAAGCGTCGTTAAACTATTTACTTGATCTTTAACCCACCGCGGCTGCATGAATATTATCGAATGTTGTTTGTTGAGATTCGTGTCGTCGGTACCTACCTAAATGAAAAGATTTGATGGATAATTTAATGCCTAATTACTTAATAGAAATGTAGATAGTCAGTTTTACATAATTAATAAGAGAATGTCATTAGGTACTTTGTGTATTTTGCTCACAACACAACAAACGTGTTAACAGGTTTAACCCCACTTCCAGGTCATACAAACAAAGGTAAATTATTGTAAGATGCGTCTTTCACATTTGCATAACAAACACAAACTAGTTGTAACTAACTTTTACTCGAGCTTTATGAATTATTAAAATAAAAAAATGAAAAGGATAAACGCGTAGTAAAGGAGTGCGATATGTCAGTTAAAATCTCCAAAGTTATAACACTCACTCATAAATATTACATTGACAAATACTTAAGCGCCGTATGTATTAGCGTAGGGGACATGACGTAAGTACAAAGGGTGCAGGCGTCCAAGTTGTCAAACGAGAAGTTTTTATCGGGCGGCCTGTCGGCGTTGAATAGAAATGAGCCTTGAATAATGCATGTGTGCCGCGCCCCTCGCCGCTCGCGCCTCTCCAAACTGATTTGTTGCAAGCGACGTTGCAACAACATGATCTCGCTCATAGACAGGTGTTTAGTGTTGACAAAGCGCGATTGTATGTCTCGATACCGGAGTGCTGAAACAAAACCCGACAGTCGAGCGTGTAGGCAGTAGGTGAGCGATACGCGATACCACTCTAATCTTGACTGTGTGAATACTATCGTTTAGCATACAAATGATAACGACATGATTTAAGACTTTAAACTTGCGAATACTAAACCATGTGGTGACAAAAACGAATGACTCATGTTTGCATAGTAACGTAAAACATAGTATAGATAGCAGTGAAAATGTTTGAATCTTTTAAATAAACCAGGGACTTAAGCTAAACCAAATTTTAAGGCTGAAAGTGTGCTGGCTTGTGAAATCCATTAAGCCGAGCGACCCGAGGCCAGTTTTACTTCCTGTGCCTTCAATTCATTGATGCGATGAATCAGATTGTAATCTTATACCTACGAACTATTTTTAGAGATAGTCTATTACGACGAAAATATAATTTGAGGTAATTATCATTAGTGCAGTTATTAATAGGTTAGAAGACTTTACTTGCGTCCAAATGTTGAAATGTAGTTTGAGCGGATGAATGTATGTTGAACCTGCTGAAATAGGAGTGGCATAAAATGACTTAGCAGAGATTTTTAATACAGATTCTCCCAGCCCTTTCGGCGTGTTAGTTTGATGCTCTACCTGGGACGCCACAGGGTTCATTTTTGGGAAGCATTTGAGCATCAACGTGTCTGTTTGTTTAGAGTCTGGTAGTGAGTAGATAATAATATCATCACTACATAGTATGAAACAAAGTCGCTTTCTCTGTCCCTATATCCCTATGTATGCTTAAATCTTTAAAACTACGCAACGGATTTTGATGCGGGTTTATTTAATAGATAGAGTGATTGAAGAGGAAGGTTTTTATGGATTATACACGTGACATTCCACGGGAACGCGGGTAAAACCGCGGGGGACAGCTATTACTAATATTATACAGATGTTGAGCTTGTAAGTTCGGATGTAAGAGGTAATCACAGAATATACTCATCCGATTAAAAAAAATCTATCACTCATAGAAAGCTACACTATTCTTCAGTGTGTTAGGTTAAGTTATAATCACAGGGTACATTAAATCCTTCGGGAACGCGAAAGAAACCGCAAGACAGTAGCTAGTAATATTATAATTGCGAAAGGTTGTTTGGTTTTGTTTGTTACCACTTAGCTCCGTAAACGGCTGAACGTCGGTTTATGACATTTGGTTTTTACGTATTTGGTTTTAGTTTACTTACATATTCTGGTTATAAAATAGCACTGACAGAGTTTTCTGCCGGGACCCGGGGTACAACTGCGGGCAGAAATTAGTTGTAAAAGTTGTACTTGTTCAAAAAGTAGAAGGTCCTTGCCTGTACTTATGTATGTACAGTCAGTAACCGGGTTACCGACAGGCCAATTGGCTTTGTGGTTAGCGACTCTGACTCCCAAGCCGAAGATCCCGGGTTCGATTCCCACCCAGGACAAACATTTGTGTGCATGAACATGTCTGTTTGTTCTGTGTCCGGGTGTAAATATCTTTATATGTGTGTATTTAGAAAAATTGAAAAGTAGTATATGTAGTATATCAGTTATCTGGATTCCATAATACAAGCTCTGTTTAGTTTGGGATCAGATGGCCGTGTGTAAAATAATGTCCCAGGACATTTATTTATTTATTATTTACCATAGTACTACAACCTCTGATTAGCTAGAATATCAGCTAGCCGGGTGTGAAAAAACCTAACATTAATATTTATGTATTCCTCAACCAGAATATATTTGTTGATAATTCATCAGACAAACTTAGATATTGCTAGTACCTACCTACCTACCTACATAGAAGTAACGGTACATTAACTGGCTGACTCCGATGCGGGAATTAAGCGAGCCATTTGCGGCTAAGTTCTGGTTTACAAGTCAGCAAAATGGGTCTGTTATTGGTAAGCATAGGAGTAGTTTTACAGCGTAATCCACTGAGCGTAAATGGTACGTATAATTTTACTTACCATCTTGAATATGCAATTAACCTTTTTAACCACCGCAAATTAATTCTACGATCTTACATAATTATAATATTTGGTAGAAATGTAACTAGAATCATAATTCATTAAGTATAGTATAGTAATATTTAAAAAAACACTTTTTAATGAAAATAATACGCATTGAACTAAGAATCTCCATATGTTTAAAGAATTATAAGGTTAGTTTCTACAGTAATTTAATTACGGACCCAAATGCTTTTCCATATAGAAGAATAAGTATCTAAAGAGAATAGCTAATAAAAATGCACTTCAAGAGACATACAACTGGTCACGCTTTTCCAATGCAGCGCTGCATTACAGCTAAAAGCCAAGTCAAAAAAACAACATTGTGCTGATGTTATCACGCTGATTCCCTTTAGTTTTGCTCATTTAATTAAATTGTATGGTTTTATCTCTACCTCATTGTTAAGCTTTTCTTTTGAGACCTAAATAAGGAAGTTTTTTTGAGGCATGTTCCCTTGTTTCAGCGTACCCTGAAGATACAAAGAGCATTTCTTAAAGTGCATAACGGGTTGTTGACCTAAACGTAAGCACTCGATGGGCAAACGCATAGAAAACTTTTACGACGCAAGTTAATGCCTATGAACAGTTATAGCTATAACCATAGGTAGCTATACGATAGTCAGCGATAATTACAACATCTCTATAGCTTCGTCTGGCAGGTAAGTAAAAGGCTGCAAGAACATACTGTGGAAAGACCTTTTGAAGCGGAATGTACAGAATATTTTAAATGGGAATGCCAATACCAGAATTTATACTTGATACAATAAAACCTTTTCTTTGATCCAAGTTTCTGAAGTTCCTCTGAAGTTTTAATAAAAATCTCTAGGCTTGCAATTTCGTAATATTCGACTCGATTATCTACCTTCACTTATAACATGAAAGAACATTACCAAATTGTACTTTAAGTAGACTGTTCAACGTAAAGTCACAATGAGTTTAAAATACATAATTAGGACTTGAAACAAATGAAAATCTAAATTATAAAAATCACTTAATTAAAAATTTATTATTATAGAAATGTATAAAATATCTTAATGAATCTAATGCAGTATTGTATAAATATATTCAGGGCATTGTGTAGTGAACTTCGTCACAAGCTACGTCCCGCAGTTTTGTCCGAGTTCCTGAGAGAATTAGCTAAAAACTTAAAAACCTATATCTCATTCCAGGGTATGGAGTATCTACGTGTTACATTCAAAATCATTCAACCATAACGGCGTGCGTGATCAAGTAACAATTATCCATGGAGTATTCACATTAATAATAATAATATTAAATAAATGTACTTATTATTTATACCTTCTAATAGTAAGTTTGATATCCTTCTATTATTATAAATGCGAAAGTTTGTATGTATGGATGTACTCGTATGTTACTCTTTTACGAAATTACCAACATACGGATTTCGATGCAACTTGGCACATAGATAGAACATGTCCTGGAATAACATATAGGCCACTTTTAATCTCGGAAAAATGTGACATCCCTCGGGAACGCGGGTGCCAGCTAGTTTTAAATAATTATAAAAATTGCGTTCATTTAACACTCTTTTGTTTTTACCTACCTATCTAAATTGTAAACAGTAAGATGACGTCGGTATGTACAAAAATAAATTGTATGATACAGGTGTAGAACAGTGTATAATATCGCGTGTCAACATCAACGCTTAACGACCAATCGTGTATAAAAATATCCTCTATGATTTTGTTTCGTTTGCATTATGGTAATTTAATTATCCATTTTAAGACACAGTATAATCGCCGGTTAGAGTATTCTGTATAAATAATTATAATAGTATTTGTATAGAGGTCTCTCAAGTGAACGGATCTATTACAATGCCACGGTAAGAAAGCTCGGTCGTGTCGTGTGCGCCGGCGCAGGCGCAGGCACAGGCGCCGCCACAATGCTCACGTTTGCGACATCGCTATCGGCGTCGTCAGCTCTTAGTGTATCGATCTATTAAAGGTCATCACGCCGAACGGCAGCCTGTAATGCACTTGCTGTTTTAATTCCATACCATTTTGTAATCGACTATTCATTTATTTTGTAGACGAACGTTATGCAGTCGTTCTCTGACGTGTAACGGTAAAATCACAAAAGACTACGTTGACGCCAGATAAGAAAGAATTCAAAGAAAAGATAAAACATCACAATCCTATAGTAAAATTAAATAAACAGTTTAAAACCACCTCTTTACACAAAACAGGTAAAGCGAAAGGATCTGTTTAATAGTTATAAAAGACCCGCAGACCGCAGTGGAAGACATGCGGTGAAAGGTAAATAACACTAAGATATAACAATGAAGTCTTAATGAACGACTGTTTTAAATTCTTAGAAGTTAACTTTTACGCAATCAATTGCATTTGTTTAGAAACAAGAGTTCATTTCCCCAACATCTCTGACATCCAATGTGATTTAGTGGAATCCTACTTTGATCGAATACTAATTTGATTCAACGAAAATGAAACTAAAACGGTTACCGCAGTTCGTCTAGGCATATAACAAAAATGACAGTAAGATTCGAAGACGGGCCAAGGCAAAAGAAAAAGTCGTAGTTATCTGGTGTGAATAGATAGATGCGAACACAATAAGCTCTCGGCCCACGCGCCGATGAATCATGCACCGCGCCGCCCGTTGCCGCAACACACAGCGAGAACAGCAAAAACATTACCTACTTTTGAATAAGTTCCCTTTCTCTTTCTACACCTCAAAGCGTGCACCATGTTCGGCGCCACTCATTATATCAATAAATAACAAACGTATAATACACCCATCGTATACATGCGTAGCTATCTAATTGACTTTGACCATGGCTACACTCAATGTCAAACAAGCCAAAATAAAATTTCGCAGCTTACTGGCTTCTTAACCGGAACATGTGCCAAATGATTCGTACACATTTAGTTTTTTAGTATTGTCACTTGGAAAGAGCTTCCAAGAACTGATAAAAATATATATAAGTATATAAAATTAAAGCTGAAACTGAGGAAAAGTTAGTGAGTACATACTTACAGAAGTTTTTAAATAAAATTCATACGGGAGGACAAACTTAAAATGTTTATACGAGAACATGCCAAATGGCACATAAACGCTTAAAAAGCTGTAAATTATTCTCTTAATCGTGATGGCATGATGACAAATAAAACGTCCTTTCACCTGGGAGTCACTTTGGATCCAATGAGATGAATAATAAAAAGTCTTTAATAAACTGAAAGATGAGCTTAAGCGCTAACCCATAATAAAAAATATAGAACAACACAACATGTCTATCTTATTTTTCTTGTCCTATTGTATCTTGATGGTTTATTTAAAAGCTAAACATTACTGACAAGTCCGAGTTTAATTTAGATAAACACTATTTTGCCACTTTTGGATTTAGTACGTATGTATTATTACCTATATAGGTAATTTGTTTTTACATTTGTTCCCTAATAAAATGTTTGTCTGCAACTCTCGTAACAAACCGAATGCACCAATGACAAAGCACATTCACTGATTTGGAAATTGTGCCGGTGTGGCAATAGTTTGTTTTTATAAGAAATCTATTTACTTATTACTTTGGACATTAATTTATTGTCGCATTAAGCGTCAAGTCATTGCAGCCAAAGCGTGACGAAGTCGATCGAGTGGCCATGAAGTGCGTAGAGCGGCCGGCCGGCTCGGCCTGATACGTAGAAACGGTGACTCACAGAAAGAGATCGAATATATGCATAATCGTGTACCAGATAAGGACAGCAGAAGTCAGAAAACAGGTTTGAGATTTCGAGTTTCAATCCGATATGCTCCTGTCTGTGCCAAGTCGCTCGAGTAGAGCTCCACTGCCGTTCACAAAACTCGGGGAAGTTGTAGATCACCGCCTTTTTATTTTCGTTTGACTTGTCTCAGTGCCTGTTCAATAATTAGGATTAACTTTTACTGGCTTTATTGCTTCCACAGGTAATGTCATGGTAATTATTCACTAACTGGTATTTTAATATTACCGGTCATCTTTTGGAATAGTATTGTTGTGAATTAGCAAACTGTTTATCTTATCAGGTAAAGGTTACCTACTGAACACTTTCTTTATCAAGCTACGGTTTGTGCCATGATGATGTCACCACTTCGGTTCGCTTATCTTGTCGACGATAAAACATTAGTTAGGAATGTTCCGCAGACATGCGTTTGCTAACAAAATATGTACTAGTTAATGTCATTGCTATTATTTGCCTTATATTTTGATGATATAATCATTTCCAAGGTTTCTCAGTGTTTGATTTGGATCTCTAATAAAAGATTATATTGATGAGTATGTATATGTATAAGTTAGTTAATGTGTACACGTGTTTCGCGTGTTGATTATCACCCGGAGCAGTGATCGCTGAAGAAAGTCTCCACACGATTACAGGAATTTTCCGACTCGGTGGAAATGATCGCGTCTCGGTGAATCATTATATGTTTTTGCCACCGCGTTGTCCGCAGAGAAAACGCATGCTTCTCACAAACATGTTAATAAAATTTAAACATCAAACTTGTGATTTTCATCGGTAGATAGCGGATTGGTTTCTTCAATTGCGTTTGTCACGGATTCAACTGGCATTTTATTGCCTGAACTAAATTTCGAATGTGTATTATGCTTCGAAACAAGTATGACTAAAAATATACGTAATACAAAGAACTGGTACATGCGCTAATAGCAGACCATAAGTGCCTACCATTCATCTAATGATATGAGTATGTGGTTTTGTTAATAATTAGGTATAATGTGAAACTGACGTCACGAGAGACGTCAACAGACTAAAGTAATAAGTATTATGTAAATTAGTCTTGAAACTACTTTGATGTTGGGTATATTTACTCGTTATTATAATCCTGTGGATTGTGATACTTCTAAACTTTTAATCAAGTTTTTAAGTTTCCTGTCCTAATGATTTCTCGTTTGTAACCGACAACATCTATTGTATTAAATTTTATAAATTGCTGTCGAATCATATATACCTATTCGTCATTACTATATTAGTATTGCATTATATTATAATAAATAAATTGAACAAATAAATATCCTGGAACATTCTATACACACGACAATCTCAATTAAGCAGAACTTGTACTATGGACAGCAGATACTAATTTACTACACTGCTTTATTTTGCTAATATAATTTTTGTAGAGATTTACATAAACGTTCATACAAATATTTTTCCTGGCTGGAGATTGAACCCAAACCTTTGGCGTGGTAGTCGGATAACCAAACACAATTGGCCCGTCAATATTGATTTATTATATATTGTGGTTAACTAGTACTAAAAGCACCTCAGTTTAGGAGATAATAATAATCGATCGTATTTAAATACTTATTAGAAATATAATTCAAATATTGTGAATGATTCGAGTTAGGTTAGGAGGACAAACTGGTAAATGGTACACTAGCCAGGGCTCATAAAGCGGCGGAACATGGTATAATTTAGTCGTGGGCCTACCTACAGTCGTTAAGGCTACTGTTACCGTAGTCTGCCGCAACAGTAACCGGTCTTTCCACTTCCAGTGCCGAAACAACGCCAATCATAGCCTTAACACCAGGGGCCGAGACCCGACCGTAATAATAGTAAGACAGGCTCCTTTTATGATCATCTCATACTTTCTCCCATTATCACATTATATTTGTTTTTTATTTCACATTAACTGATAGCAAAATGTTCTATTGTAACACTTATGGACCGTTGATAATTACGATACGCGTGTACAAATACGCTGATAAGTGATAAACGGTAAGTATAAACATTTTGAAGATATAAGAGATTTTATTGGTATATTAAGTACCTAAGTGCATGAAGTAATAATAGATGCAACAGAAGTGGGGCAGCCAAATGTATTTTCCTTATATATGATTGTTCAATGGGAATATTACGTAAGTAGTTAGTCAATCTATTTTTCTCATAATTATTAATACTTTGTGTTTATTTGCTGCATGATGTAAATAATCATTTACACAATTAAACAATTGGGATTCCTGTTACGTACGGGAAAAGGAAACTTTTTTTTCCTGTTTATAAACAAATACGTATATAGTAAATTACTATGTCCCTTTATTATATTTAAAAATTATTTATTGTTTATAGCCTGAAACTAGTGCCAAGAGTCTTTTAGCATCTTCACACTGGTGCCCTATAAATTTGTCACGTATCCAACACTGAATTGTTTTAATTTTAGCGTTTAATCAGCCATGAATCTTTTTACAAAAAGGGGGAACAATATTTTTCTTCGATTACCGATTATCGATATAATTCGATAACGATTCGAAGGTAAGGCAGCTATACTTTAGGTGCACTAACTTCTGATACTATAGGACATTTGAATCTAAGACTTCATAAAGAATTTTAATTAAAATTGAATTGTTTTATACCTACCTAGGTACGCCTAACAAACAGCATGCGAGAAACGTTTATTAATACGATTGTAATTCGATTATACAATCATTGGCAACTATCACTAAATCTTCTTGCACATGCCGAAATTATCGCGTGCATGGGTGCCAATAGATGCCTGATTGATGGCTGATCCGGCGGGCATTTATCCATTTGTGAAGCGGAGTAGGCGGCTTGACAGCAGCAATCGTGACGAGTCAAACCTATGCAAATCAAAATGAGGCGAAAGCGCTTCCAAGTCGTAACTTCCTGTGGAGCACCCAGAAATTAGCCGAAAGCGTAGCAGCATCGGCCACTGGAAATTATCATGTGGCGTGCGGGAAATTGGCGTGCAACTATACGAATTTAGATGAGGGTAATCGCTGACGAAATTTAGCGCTTGGGGGTCCGCACCTGCGAGCGCGGCGGAGATTCATTCATGAGAGGAACGAAATAAAGCGGCGAGAGGTCGAGAACAATCCGCGGCCGATAATAACAGTTGGCTTTTCTTAGAAACGGTAAGGCATGGAGGCTTCGGCGGAGGGAGTGTCAGCGTCCCTCTCGCACGCTCGGCGGGTAAGCGAGAGCGCGTGGGCGGGGCGAACCGTGTTATGTCACGTCGCGGGCGGTGGAGGCGTCCGAACCGAAGTGCGCCGCTCGCATGCTGCACTCGCTGCATCCGCTACACTTCCCGGCTCTTCATTAGGTTTTAACGCTCATCAAACTTGAGGTAGGTAATCAACAAATACATCGTTACTTGGGGCTCTTAACAAAAAGTATAAAGCTGTCGTGTGACGAGCATTTATTACAAAGTTAGTAACATCTGGCTTACATTGAATATAAAGTAATGAAATAACACTCCTTATTTCCAAGCAGAATTAATATGTAGATTGGATTAAAATCCATATTATATTATATTTATAACTGCCACAAAAAATCTTTTTATGCCAGAAATAAACCACAGTGGATAGAAACGGCACGATTTAGCCGCACATGGCACAATGCCGTCAATTTTATTACACGAGCCAATAGTGAGGCGACGTTTATAAATCATACTTTTATGGTTATTCTTAGCGATAAACTCGACGTTTCTAACGTTGACGCGGACGCGTGTGTGCCTAAAGGCAACCGGTGTTCATATGTGGTGCTTTGCATTTCTCTACGCCTCGAGACGTATAGTAATAATAAACAATAAAGCAGACATTAATTCAGTCATGGGGAAAACAAAGGAAGTGCACTGTAGTAAAATTAACAATAAGATCTCTTGTTACAAATTAATGTATTGTTACGTTATTGTAAGTAACCATAATGTCGACAATATATACAAATTATTATTCGTATTAGCTAATGAGTAAATAAATACTAATTGCGACGGTGATCTTATAACTCACAAGTGTTACATTTACCGTCCAATATCTGTTTAAATTATTATATATATATATATTATATATCTTAAATAGAAAAAGGATCTTTTCTGTTTCATTACCGTCTAATAGAATTCTGGGAATCGCTCTGCTAGTTAACTCATCTGTCTAATTGATTTATTCGCAAACAGTGACAATAATTCATAACAGTGGTTAAAATATTATTCTGGAGCAAATTGCTAAAACAGGTACTTAAAAACCTAAGTTAGACCGTGGAAAAAATTCATAATACAATTTCATAATAATCTTATTAAACGGATTGATCTACAATGTAACAATGCAAGTATATATTAAAGAATACCTATACAAATAATGGAAAAGTTTACAGAGATGAATTGGCTTCCGTTAACGAAATGGTTTCAGTAATGGAGAAGGTATTAGCGGTGTATAATTGGCCAATCAATCGAAGCTCCCGGTTCACTACAAACAACCTGAGGAGAGCAATTAGGCCGAGTGCAAATGTTCTGAATTGCCAACCATTTGTATTAACTTCCGAAGAAGGAGATAGTAAAGAGAACAATTTAAATACAGTTACAGAAAAAAAACTGCTAAACTCAATCGAATCTCCTGCTTTTGACCAGTTCTAAATTCTGGAATCCAAGACGATTCCAATCTCAAAGAAAAGATTTTTGTTAATGAAGTCAATGTCCACTAAATAATGAACACAATGATTTATTAATGACTAGCTGTCCCCCGCGGTTTCATCCACGTTACCGAGGGATGTAACATTTTCCCGGCTCAAAAGTATCCTTTGTTACTTCTCATACCTCCAAGAATATGAGCACAAAGTTTCATGTTGATCGGTTAAGTAGTATTTACATTTATAATATTAGAGCTGCAGCCTTAACAATAAACAAAAATTAAATTAATTGACACCAAGGTGCGAATTTATTGTGAAGTAGGAAATTTACATAAGTCCAAACCTACCTAAAAACTTTTTGTTTTGATCTTTCAAATTAAACAAAAGTGCTCACGTGCTCCGAATGCCTTAAGTTCATTCGCTCCCGTTTTAGATCTAAGGTATAATCGTTATGTAAATAAATGGGGACAGCACTTATTAAGACCTTCGGTTCCATCCTTACATATGGTAAGGAATACTTATTCTATAATATCTTGTATATTTGTTTTTTTTATTATAAGTATACGACTGGATAAACTTTCGCAAAATCAAATGTAAGGATTTGTAAACCTTTTCAATTTGTTATCAAATTGTTGAATAATATATCGTGACTTTTCATGGGTAGTTTCGGTGTTTAAATCAGAATGATTTTAATAAAATAATATAACATAAATTAATCATCATCAAACACTTATAAATTGCCAGACTATCGCTGGTTTTTATGATCTGATCTTCTTAAGTAAAATCAATATATTTCTGTCCGGTTTCACTGATATTTTTTTACTAAAGTTTTTGTTTAATACAGACTAAAAAGGGTAACCGAGCAATACTGATTACTGTGAAAATGTAAGGAAAAAATTGTTTCGTTCCATACCACTTACTTTATCGATATCGGTGGACCCGCGTTAGACTACTGTTTTAATTAAAAGGTTGTGATAAAAAATTTGGTTAGAACGGTGAATGAGACTGTAAGAACTTATAACAGGTGTAAAATTTTCAATAGACCAGCAGGGCGATTGTGTAATGCTGTTGGAATCATCGTTGCAGTCAATTATGTTGTACATTGACGGTACTAAGAGTATTGTGTTACACTGACCGTGCCCCGACCCTTCAATCTATTATGTAATGGATTTCTTTGTTGAATCCGACAGAGTTACACAATTAGAGTGCTGTTTATAGAAGTTATTAATGAGTTAGTTTTCTAGTAGTCAAAACAGTGAAATTAATTTAATATGTGAAAGGTCTTATGTGTTTCCTAAATTAGGAATTCGGTTCGTAGTAAAACGCACAAATAAAATCCTATGACGTTACACACTCAAAAATTATTTATGATACCTATTTCTCAAAATAAAAATAGACAGGTAGGTATACTTGTAATACGTAGGTACTTAACTAAATCTTAAGATTCCGACAGATGTTTATTTATATCTTGTTGTTCATTGATATTCTGAGCGATATATCAATGATAGATAGAAAGATGTTCTGATAAAGGAATTAGTTCAAGTTTAAACAAAAAATAAAACTACAAAGTAGATTTGAATGTTATAAAATAATGATGTTGCCCCCTTATTCAGCTAATACAAACTTAGAGCGAGGAGAGCTTACCTCTCACGTGATTAGTAGTATTAGAGTAGCAAGCGACAGAGCATAGAGGCCGCGACGAAACATCCTCGAGTTCATTTTGCTTACAGAATTGAGCCGCAGATGCGTACTCTAATAACATTACAGCACTGCATTTGGGACCACACAAAAAGGAAATTATCGAAGTCGGTTCAAATTTGGAGATATGGAGTAACCAAAAAAACCATATCATTCGAATTGAGGATCTAATGTCGGTTTATCTCTAAATAGTAGAAAAGACACACACGAACGGTTCCGTACCTCCTTCAATATTTAACAAAACGCCGAAAAATACACGTTTCTTGTATGACAGGCCAGTTGGCTTGGTGGTTAGCGCTCTGACTGCGAAACCGAAGGTCGAAGGTTCGATTCCCGCCCAGGACAAACATTTGTGTGCATGAACATGTCCGTTTGTTTTGTGTCTGGTTGTAAATATCTATTTATGTATGTATTTAGAAAAAAAAGTAGTATATGTAGTATATCAGTTATCTGGTTTCCATAGTACAAGCTCTGCTTAGTTTGGGATCAGATGGCCGTGTGTAAAGAATGTCCCGGGATATTTATTTATTCTTGAATTTTGAACTATACTTTATTTGCTGTTAATATTTTTTATAGCAATTTGCTATAATAGTTCACACACTGAATTTAAAGTGTCTACCTTTTACGGTTCAAAAGATACAATAGGAACCCTTTGAGTTCCCACGGAACCCTAAAAACAACGTCACGCTTAGTTCTGTTACACTACGCAATTGATTTTAATGTGTTTTTCGCCATCATCATTTAAGAATTTGATTCAGAAGGCTCGTGTGTTTAATTCACTAGCTGTCCCCCGCGGTTTTACCCGCATTCCCTCGGGATATCACATTTTCTCGGGATAAAAAGTAGCCTAAATGCTATTCTAGGATATGCTCTATCTATGCGCCAAGTTTCATCCATATCCGTTTGGTAGCTTTTGCGTGAAAGATTAACAAACATATTTACATACAAATCTTTGCTGTCCGGACCGTCTGCTGGTTTGTCGGCCCAAGTGGCATAAAAAAAAAAAAATAAAATACGACTGAACCGATCTGGCTGAAATTTGTCCCACATATAACCTGTGGTATGGACATTTTATAGGACATAGATTTTTTATTATTGCCAGGAACCCATCGGAACCCGCGGTGGAGAGCTAGTCTGTTTATATATTTTAACATCGGTATTATTGTACCTTCTCTCTGCGATAAGCAAGAGAAAAACGTTGGCAGTTTATCAAAGATATTCTGAATGAGCTGCGATTATCACTTATAATTCTATAAGTGACCTTCAATCGCGTAAAACAATTAAAACAAATGGTTGGCAATTGAAACACAAACAAAAAACCTCAATGATGAATTGCAAAACATAATACCTAATTACCTAAGTAGAGGTAGTTACGTTTCTTATCAAATAGTAATCTATAGATGCCATAAGCGGCTTACGCTTTCAAATGAGTGTAAATTAGGTAAATTAGTGGAAATCAGTCCTAAGCTTCGCGGGAAGTAAGTTACATACTATTATCCAATAGGTCGGTGTAATGAAAATAAATAAATAAATATCCCGGGACATTCTTTACACACAGCCATCTGGTCCCAAACTAAGCAGAGCTTGTACTATGGGAACCAGGTAACTGATATACTACTTTTTTTTTCTACATACTTATATAGATACACCCAGACACAGAACAAACAGACATTTTCATGCACACAAATGTTTGTCCTGGGTGGGAATCGAACCCGCGACGTTCGGTTTGGCAGTCAGAGCGTTAACCATCAAGCCAACTGGCCTGTCAAATATACCCTTTACACGAATTAGGGAATAAAACCAGCTGCATATGCTATCATAAACCGGTATGATGACGTCACCCGCCGTCGTTAGGTTATCAGACGATTCAGCGGAATTGATAACGTGATAAGGAATGGTAAAAATAAAAACTTATGAGATAACAAACTGGTAGCTAATACCGAATTAGTATGGCAGGTGGACAGAATGCCTTACAGTGTTTAAAAACATGTCTTAAAGTAGTTAAAACTCTGAAGTCCTTATCTGTTACATGACGTTCTGTGTTTGTGGGAGCGAGACAAGCGACTATTCCACTGATTTAGTTAAACAGTGTTTAATAAACAAGCGTGGTATACGTACGGCAATTCTTTGGAATACGAAATGAGATTTTAGAGGCATCGTTTATCTTTTCTTCGATAGTGTGTGTGTGTCAAAGTCATGTTTAAGTCAAAGTACAATATTATCTATTTTCAATAATAATTACATAAATATCAATTCACAGTATTAGTAGATATTATGTCCCACAACAGAAGGTATGATTTTCTCGATTCGTGTGCAAGCATTGCGTTCCCGCATAAAACCAATTATAAGTTAGTTAATTTCTTATAAAATCCATTAAGAAACCTCTTTGTAAGGAAGTTTTAGTCTTTAGGGGTTTTTAAAATAAACCATAAATTCGTTAAAATAAATAACGTTTCTTGATTTTAGGAAGTCGGAAAGCAAAATATATTTAAGTTTGTATTCAGTAATTTCTATTTTAAATAAAAATCTAGTTTTTCACCGGAATATAAAATGATTATGGAGCATCAATTATCAACATTATCTCTTATTATTTAGAGCTCATAGTTCTTTGTAAGTCCCTATTTGGCAGTCCAGTTTGATCATGTCGAGACTTATAATATAACTCTGCCACTGGTATAAAGCTAGTCATATAAGTTGTTGGTCTGTCTTACCAAGGTTCGCGTAGTAGGACCCGGCTGGATGCATCATGTGACTACGAATCACCGCAGTAAACTTTCCATTTGTCACTTACCTAAAACGAATAGAATTGTATTGTGAGACATTTTGACATGTTGAGATAGAATCAGTAGATAGTTTTAAGTGCTGCTCTTCTGATGAGCTCAATATTCTTATTGAGCCCAGCCAGGAACAAGCTGATGCCGAACAACAAAGTCCTTGCTGATTCATGGCAGTCAGGCTATACAAAGGTTGATTACGGGACACATTTCTAGAGTATACAACGCTGGCTAATCGTCTGATACCATCATAGGTTGCCAGTTAAAATTTTCTCTGAATAAGTACATTACGGTAAATTACAAGCTCGACAAGAAAACTCGAAAAATAGCTTTATCTTAATATAATGCCTAATGTAATACACATAAGCTCGAACTTGGTTTGATCTTAACTAATATTATAACGAGAAAGTGCGAATTATGTGCGTTTGTACATATGTAGAACAGTATTGCCAGATTTATATTCCTCTAAGGCGGGATATTTCAAAGTAAATTACGTGATACGTTTTATAACAGAGAGACAACCGATGTAAATGTAATCAATAGCATGCATTAATGAATAAACAAATATCGTAAAATATACTGGTACAAATTGGCGCATGACAATTCAAAATAATTTTAGTTTCATCAATTTACGGAGCATCAATTACATCCACCGACCATCTTACTAATATTATAAATGCAAAATTTGTATGTATGGATGTTTGTTACTTTTTAACGCAAAAACTATCCAATGGATTTGGCTGAAACTTGGCACATATATAGAAAATACCCTGTTATAACACATATGATACTTATTGCGCCGGGAAAATGTTACATTCCTCGGTAAAGCGGGTGAAACCGCGGGGCACAGCTAGTTAAAAATAAAATAAGGACACTTCTTTTAACACATTATTAAACATATGCAAGAGCACACCGCCCGCACCGCGATCGTCTACCGGGCCGGATAGGTTGATAAAATTAATCGAATGTAAAAAGTGTGATTTTCGGTATCCCGCGCCGGACATTATATTTTGGATGTCAAAAGCCGTATGTCTGACAACACTGATATGGAACGTAATTTCCAGAACCACTGTCACTTTAAAAATTGCACCTAACTGTATCTAGTGTATTTATTAATGAGAAGTTATTTATCTATCTAGTTAAATCTATCTGACTATATATATAAACAAAACAGGGTTTCTTTGACGCACCATCAGTAAAACTACTGAATATATCGGGATTCCCATCCCGTCATCCAATCTGCTACCATTCGACGCGGACTGCGGGCGACAGCTAGCGATAATATAAAACGAAAGAAGTAAGTCATACAAAGCTATGATAACTACGGTTTATGTCTATTTACTTCATTTACTAAAATCATACAATTCATCTGTCCGTAAATTAAATCTAAACCATACATTATTATTACTTCTAATCCCGGCCTTCGACAATTTTTAAGGTTACTTCGTTGTTATACTAGCAAAGTATATATTTAAAACAGCACAGACTATTTATTGGTCTATAATTGATAAAAATATCAGTTAGCGTATATTAAAAAAATACATACTCGCTAGTATAGAACCTCGACCTCTTTTAAGTTGACAAAAAATGGTAAACTATAAACATAAAAATGTTGTCAGCCCTCAAAATTAAATCATAAATTGTGTAGTGATGCGGAACACTTAGTGCGTGAGTTCGACAAGGACATATGTATATAATTTTTTGCGTTTCCTCCTTGACTCTATGAGTCCTCCACTTTTTCTAGAATTAACCTATGTGGCTTATCAAATAGCAAATTGCAATTGCAAGACAAGCTACGAATTGAGACGGCCATCACTTATAATACGTTCTACAAGATATCTCATTAGCAGTCTCAGATCAACCAAGACCATCGAACCATTAGCCGTCGCCTTTCACAGGTCATCAAACTATTATTATAATTCGCTATATCAGTGATTCAATGTGCAATTTTATAATATATGCTAATTTATTATTTTAATTGGTTCAAAACATGTTTTTGATTTTATAAAATGTGACCGGTAATTTTACGGTTCACCACATACTGAATCATAAAAGGCATGGCGATTTTATTAGATATCTAGCTGTCTCCCGTGGTTCCACCCGCGTTCCCGAGGGATGTTTTATTTTCCCGCGATAAATCCTATGTGTTAATTCAGATTACAAGCCATCTATGTTCCAAGTTTCAGCCGAATCCGTAGTTTTTGCGTGAAAGAGTAACTCCATCCTCACAAACTATCCTCTATTATAGAATTACGTCTTGTTTGTTTAAAATTTTGGAAACTAAGGTATCGATTGAAAATTACAGACAATATCGGGTAACTTTCATTAATAAGTAAATAATTATTGTTTATTTTTCATTGTAATTACAAAACCTTTGAGTATTTGTTCAGAATGCAAAATAAATGATGTTTTGGAGCATTTAATAAGCTTGTTAATTAACTATGTCAGTTTGTATATGAAATATATACCGCAGAATGCAATAAGGTTGAAGCTTGGTACAGTCGCATCCATCTCATTAACTAGCATTGCATAGTGTTTATTTAATACTTCATTCAAACCAAGTCTGCGTGTAACGTTTTTGTCAGTACATATTATCGTTGTAGTTAGAAAACATGCAACATAACTCTGTCCTACGCCTTCAGAGTGTTTATCTGTCATTGTAAATGAAGGAGTTTGATTTTAGAAAAATTTTTTTTTTTTTATTAAATTTTTTTTTTACAAGCTTTTATTTTTGTTTGTTTGTCAATCTGTCTGGAATCAAATATTGCAAGATAAATTTGACCCACTTCCCGGTTTTCGATTGAGGTGAAATTATGCACACATATGGTTTTGGTGACTACGCATGATTAGCTAAGTGACGTCATTCTCAATCCAATATGGCGGCCGTGGCAAGATGGCAGTTTATAAATCCATAAACCACCTCCGTGTCATGGGTATCTAATCTGAGTGACGTAAATTTTATTTGATTTATGGCTTGGAAAAGCTGGTTTTAAAAATGATTCTTTATTGTTTATTGCAAGACCTATATTTTAATAGCCGGTTGAGTACATCACGGGAAGGCATAGTAAATATATAACATTATAAAAAAAGATTTTCTTATAACAACATACACAGTCCAAGTTAATCATTAGACCTGAGTTGTATTTTATTTCATTAATTACTTATTATTTATGTGTGACCATATCTAGCCGAGAAATGTTTGCCAATTAAAATGAGAGAGAATTTTAAGTGCAGTTTTAACAATGGCATATTTTACTGCAAGGATGGGAAATGGCTTTGTGTGATTGCGTGTTACATTTTTTGTCAAAAATTTTATTGAGTATTTTGAAACCATATTAAAAAATAAGCCTAATTAATGGTGTCATAACGGATATATTTCTTTAATGTTTATACGTAGGCATATCATTGTTCATTAAAATTTACCCGAATTGGTAAAAATAAAAAATCCATCGAAAACCAAACAAAAGATTGAGTACAGCTATCAAACATATTGTGTTTGATGTAGACAGTATAACAGAGTAGAATAAGAGTACAACTATTCCCAGTGCTTTGTATAATATCAAAGGATAATATGCAAAAATGAACAAACTTCTGCGCCGGCCTGTACCAACCCTGTATCCGTTATTAATTTATCGATAGCCACATATCAGTGAATTCATTATGTTGTATAGACATAGTGAAATGGTAATCGACATTTGATTTCGCCTGTATTGCATTATTCTCCGGCATTATTTGCGTCCAGTGCGCATTGAATATTCGGCATAGGGGCCAAAATTCACGTTGCAAGCGCTGCATATTCTGCCGGAGGCATGCGGAGGCGAGCACACGTGGCTGCCAGTCTCGGAATCTGACCAAATGCCCATCGCAGCTCGATTGTTAGCTAAATAGCAATGGCTTATTTATGAGCTCAACTGTGTTTGCGGTGGAAACAATGCACACAGGTGAAAAGGTCCGAAGCTGGAATTTTTGTCTAGAGAATTTCGTAATCCGTTTTGCTATTCTACTGTTTTATCTTGATGCTTCAGTTTAGTTATATTTTGTCCCTTTTTTTGATAGGAAGCAATTTTGTAGTTTGTATCCATTTTATGCTATGTGGCTTTTAAATAAACATTATGATGTTTTTCTGAAATGAAATATGTTTACGTTAAGTTTACGGTAAACCCTATGTCACACAAAACGATTTACGCTGGTAAAGTATAGATAATCCTCATAAATAGCAATTTGCGTCGTGACAAACGATCTGCGTTGCGTCGCTTAGTTTGGAAATCGCGTATAATGCTGCTATTGTTAATTATACAAGTCACCGCGTCGCTAAACATACGATTTATTGTCAGCTAACTAGAACAGCGATACATCTAGCGTGAGATCTGTGCGCAACCGTCTCACACTGCATGCAATGAATAGCCCAAAACATTGAAAAGTCGAGACAAATTATCATCTCGCTGCAAAGCGGAAGGTGTCACCTCCGCTCAAAAGATTAACTTTCCAAATCCTTAGATTTACTTATGTTGTAGACAAAACTAGATCGTATGAGAAATCTTAATGAAGTGAGTAGGCGGCTGGTATTTTTATTTACAGCCTGTTGTCAATAAAAGTTGGTTTACTGGTTGAAAAATCGACATCTTTGCCTCTCAACGACGCGGCGATGTCAGTCGAATGGCGATCGAGCAAACAGATAACGATATCGCTCTTCAGATCTGACGGCCACGCTTTTTGGTCGAGAAAAACTACCGGCAGCGACCTTATCCGTTTTACTTACTCAACTTTATGCTTTTAACGAAAACTTATCGCAATATCAAATCGGAACGGTGATTAAGAAACAATAGGACATTAATAAAACTTGTACTAGAGCGAGGCATGGCGTGTTCTGTTCTGTGAATTTCGTAGTTATGCCCGCGTTCCTGGCGAGTTAGCAGAAGCCATGCATGCGATGCGTGGTTAATGAAACGCTCTCTTTATGTTGCCATGTAAAAAGCTTAGTAGTGTCGGTTACAGGTGTCAAGAGCTGTGGAGTGTACAGAGGCTGTATATCTCACAGTAAGCACCGGACAGGGGCAAATAAAACAATGGAACAATGAAATACGCGAGACCGAAGCGCGCTCCGCTAATGAACTGCCACGCCGACACCAAACGCTCTTGGTATTAGTACCTAACAATCAGATACAGAGTCAGAATCATCCGTTACCTACTGTTTAAATTAGTAATTATGTACTTGATACACTAGTTAGTTACACTATATAATAATTCCAAATGTACCTACTCACAGAATAGACAGTCATTAACTATATGGTTATAAATTGATTCCAAAAAGGATTAGACATGACCAGATGCACCTATGGCTAAAGGTACACATAGTTTCAGTTATTTATTATAGCACAGTCAAACTGATTAAGTTTGAGATAAGGAGGCATATTTTCATTTGGTAGATAGTAATAAATTGATTGTCATAAGAGTTGAAAGTCGAGTCTCAAGAGCATTCGAACGGCGCGCAAGCGGTGCTAGATGAAAAAGCATCAGTCGAGGTCCAGCGAGTTATGCGCGGAATGGGAGGGAGCATCCGGGCGGCTGCGATTGTTACCAGTTATCACTGAATGTTTTCCACCGGGGCATTTTGTGCCGCCACAAAAAACCACATAAAGGGCGGGCGCGGCTCGTTTGAGACGCCGCCCCTGTGGGAAAATCGTCGCCAGAAAACAGCAACGCAAATAAATTATAAACTCTCTCGCGTGGAACGCGATGCGGCACACGTAACGCATAAAGCGAGCTTTGTTAAAACTGCAACTATGTGTACCGTAAAATAAAAAGTCAAGAACGAGATGAAGAAGCGTTTTGTCGGACAAATCGTCGGCGCAATCGGCCTTTGTAAATGTCGCGTGATCTCACGGCGCGGCGCGGCGGCCGCGGCGAGGAATCATTAGCGAAAACGGAGCATCCCGGAATAGACTGACAGCGGGACGATTGCAACGCCCGTGATGGATGACGAGACTCGAGCGGGTTATTACTGCCGGCTTAATATCCACACCCATATACAATCACGAGATAATGGGGAAAAAACTAAAAGTTTCTAAGAAACAATTTGTAATAAGTATAATAATAGTGATAGAATTTAGGTGATCAAATCGTATAACAGGTTTGATATCAGCCAACTGGAAAATGTTAAACCTGAAGCAGAATAAAAATAATGATTTAAATTCTGTCGTAAAAAACACTAAATTAATTACACGAGTGGTAGCTCTAAAAAAAAGTGAAGAAGCGAGCGACACGACTAGGCATCACTGCGTGGCCGCGTCCATGTCGCTCGTATTGAAACTTGCAGAAAATGCAACAGCGATAAGAAAAAATTCAGACCGTCGAGCACATATAAGTACACCACGACGAACGGTGACATTCCATGGGGAATAGTTCGCATATCGAGACTTAAAGTAACCATTTACCGATTGCAGATACGCGATGGCCGACCGAGTAATCTGGTCAGATCGCTTCACTCGCATACTTGTTACTACACATAATTTTTAACCTAAATAAGTAAGAAATACTTCTTTTCATGGTGTTTTAATGAGGTTTCGTGGTATCTTGCGTCAGTTTCTTTAATTGGTGTTCGGTACCTACTTAGTACCTACTGGTAAAGATTGATCGACTTATCACGAGTATCAGAGATAAATGATAACGACATTTAAAGTTGTTCTATGAGTCAACAACTAAACAAACTGCCAATGTCCGATGTGGACGGAACATCTCTACTTAGGTAGACGTCATTATGGGAACAAAGTTACTGTAACGGTTTGCTCGTCGTGGAATAACAAAAAAGCGGTCCTGTATCGCCACTGCTTTTATCCTTGTCTCGCGTGGGATCTTCTTTTAGAAACGAGCAGGATGATGGTTGGTTTTATTATGCGGCTTCTAATGTGAGTCGGTTTTAATTTATTGTGCGACAGCCGCACTGGTTCGCCGTAGCAAGCAGGAGCGGCGCTACATCAATCTTCGCTTCAAGTCGAAGTCGAGAACGGCGGCTAAACGCTACACTGTTCGTAGAATACAAATCACATCTTAATCTTTTACTTTCTATAAGCTAATAAATAGTAAAAAAAACATGTAAAAGTATCAGATAAAACTTACAGCATTAAACGTAGGGATCTTATTAAGGTAGTGCTGGAAAACTATGTATTGTTTTTAACGTCTCTACTCCATATTTTTTTTACATTTGTGTCTATTTAATAGCGAATTTCACAACTGGCAACAAATACTTTTAAACTGCATCTTCTGACACGCAGGTGTATGAATACAGACTACCATGTGGAATCAATATACTCATTCGCCCGTCATTTAGCACCTTCACTCTATAACAAGATTCAAGTCATATACTGTGGACACGATATTTGGGGAAAGCCCATCTGTAGAAGTTAATTTATTATTTAAAAAAATACACTAAATATCCTTCCTTATACACGGTCGTTGCATATCAAGCACGGAGCTTGTTCTGTGATAATGTTTTGGGCAAGGTACAATCATTGAAAATTAAAACAATTTTGAGGAAGATTAAACTTAAAGTACTACTATAATGAGGAAAAATAAGCCAGCATGAGCACGTTGGGGATACTTTGGGTTTTGTTGAAATCAGAGCATCCATCTCATGCGTATTGATCATAACGTTGCTACAATGAATAATTATAGCCATTAGCTACGTCAATGGTTACCTATCAAACTAGTTCTGCCTTATTTTGAATGGAAACTGTATGAATACCTAATTGTTAACAAATTCATGGTGTATGCAGTAACGAAAATGTTCTCAAGATAAGTTACCAACCAAATAGGCAATATAAACTAATTAATAAGTAAAAATAGCTTTTTAATTAATATGAACAAAATTCCTGACATATCAATCCCTATTTCCAAGTTGTTAACTAAATTTATAACGGGCAATAATTTTATTTGGGTATGTCTGCCTTTGTGGAGATTATAAATATGCTGGTATTTTTATAAGTCTACCTATTTAGTTTTTTAATATCATAACCAAAATGGCACGAATGGGCATAATCAACATTTCGTAATCAAGAGATTGTGGTCAGTGCACACTTCATAACCGAGTTAACTCCAGCTAAATAGCCGCATTACGAACTTGCACATATTATAATTATAGCTCATATTACTGTACAGTGAACCATACGAAATTAAATTATTGTTGATCCGACGGTGCCAACTCGTGTATTTTTATGTCAAAGGATGCTGTTCTGTAATGACATTAAATAAGTGAATGGGATAAACGAAAAACCCTTCCAAGTTACCTCAATAATAATTTTATTTCGTAAAGTCATCTGTCGACTCTCTGTACAATCGCGAAAAAACTCATACAAGGCTTATGAACATATTTCACTCAATAGTTGTTGATTTGGCTCGTTTATACCGCATTAAATTAGTTGGTCCATGTTGTCAGCCGCGACGTTTCGAATGCCTCTCGTCTGCCCGTCGTCGTTAATGAAGCAACGCAAAAACTTCTAATTGTACACTTCGACATCTGTCCCACTCCGATGTTTCCATTAAAGCTAGAGCAATTTGCAAACGGACATTTTTCTCCGAACTTTGGCCGGGAGCGACCGATTTAGTCATGAGGAATTACAACTTTAAAAAACTACTGTCGAAGTTTTTAATTCAGCCAAGTTACGAAGCAATTTGAAACTCAATGACATTGTTCGGTTCATACTACGCTAAAGAAGCATTTGTATCGCGGTATATTGTTACTGGTAGACCTGAGATAAGTGCGGAATATTATTAAAGTCTCTTTGATGATTTATGTGGTCATAACATTAAATAATGGTCAGGGAATAGAAATAGCAAATGAACTCTTTGCTTCAATTTGTTCTGGACAGTTTTATTGAAATGTGTCCTTAAAATCTCCAAAACAAGAAATGATGCCGAAACTTCAATGAATTCCCATGCATCGCTCACTTTCCTATAAATAAATTCGTACACTCAACTTCTCAGAATCTATCGAGGAAACACATAATACATACTAATGAGTTATCATCGTGAAAGATTAACCCACAGCCAACATTTCTGCTAGTATACAAGTCGTTAGAATAAAACATTTTGTAAGTTCAGCCAATTTGTTGGTAATACACTGAAGAGCGAACTCGGTCTCGAACTACAGCGTAACTACGAATTTCTACAAAACAAAGGTTTGTTATCTCACAAGCCGACAGACAATCAAAGCGAACACCGGCCCAATTGCGAAATAAAACGTACAAATAACAAGTTTAATTAAATCGCCAAGACCGACGCGGAGCGCGCCCCGGGAACAATTCCAACTATAACGATAGTTTAACAAGTGAACTCAAAGTGAGCTTCATATCGAATTCTACCTGCAATATGTAGTGCACTCAATCGGGGAAATTATTTGTAAACTGCGCTTTAATTTCGTTTTCAAACAATAAATCGTGGGGAAAACTTATCGTTCCTATTCGATTTGGGCCTTTTGTATACATATTTCCTTACCGTATTTGATGTAACAACAGTAGATATTATAATAAGACAAGGTATATTCGTGAGGAATAGGTACAAAATAAACATATGTAATCCACACTATCCATATTTCATATTAATTATATAATAAACCTGAAAGTTGTCTTTCTATGACGGCCAAACGGCTAACCCAATCTTGACAAAATTTGAAATACATATAGCTTTTCAGGTCATGGAATATGGTATAAGGTAATTTTAATCCCGGCATCTTCGGACCATGCCCAGGCGGAAGCAGTACCATATATAACTTCAAATCACAATACGCAAGAGTAACAGAGTATAATCTAATCTATAATTATCACCTTAAAGCATTGATAAAGATTACAACAAAGTGAGGTGCATTTATTTAGTTTCTTAATATTTCAAAGAAAATTGATATCTCTTTTAATTTTCAAAAATCTACCCGTGGGAATCGAATGATAAAATTTTAGAATACTTTTGCTTGATATATAAAGACAAAAACTGAAATGTTGGCCCTTTATGCTTTAATCTTTGATTTCTAATTAACTAATAAGTCTCAAAAATCCTATTCAGGTAAAAAAAAAATTACATTTGACCTGGGAACACTGGCTGGATAGGGAAATGTCTTGTATTCAAGATAAATAATCAAACACTAACCAGTGTATTGAACATCCAAAAATATACGAATACATACATCAAATATGATCAAAATTAAATCATAAATGTGATTTTTAAGTGCCTATCTAATCATAAAGAGTATGTTATTTGATGCTGTACAATGATGACGTCACAACTTGCTATTTCATACAAAACTCCACACATTCAATCGTTTTGACATTTCATAAAGAATTGCTGATTTGACATGTCAGGACACATCCCTATAGAACTGAACAAAATTCATTTCAAAAATACATACATACTCTTTCAAACAACCATAAGCCGTTTGTCTCTAGGAAGGTTAAAAGTCATGCGACTAAAAGAGTGATAATCAAATTTTGAAGGATGAATAAATGTAAAGAAGAAGACCAAAGAGAAAGATTGATGGATCGAGTGAATGTCGACATGACTGATAGAAGGGACAAATGGAGGACATCATTCGCCGATCCCAAATGATTGGATACATGGCAATAATATGAAGAGGGGGCCTCATGAAGCTGCATTATGGGAGATACCTGACTTTTCAAAACGTTAATATTACCCCATCTACGCTAAACAGTGGAAATACTTCGATCTGAAAATATGTCAATTAAAATATAAGTAATTGTATTTATATATAAATATTTTTCCATACGCATTTGCTTTAGATAAGCCTTCTATAGAAATACTATATGACTACTTAAGTTTTTATTGCAATAATGATGCCTACCTTCCTATAAAGAGTTTAAATGGAACATTTGAAACGGAAATATTATAGGTAGTTAATTTACCTCAATGAATTAAGGACATTCATTAGCATGAATTGATTTAACAGCCAATTGAATGAAATCTTTAGTGCTTATTTATGGAATAAAATTACAGCTATAGTAATTGTAAAATTGAGTATTTTAGCTTACTTTAAACATGCACAATTTCGAGTACAACAACAATCAATGGCAGACGAAACCATAGATATAATTCCACATAGAACCATTGCACTTTCTGTAAATTGTAATATACCTATTGGCATAGAATGACCAAGCCGTAGGCATCCATTAGGATGGATTAGATATTAAAGGCTTGATGATAACAAATATTGTAGTTCTGTTGACCCAACTAAGAGATGACGTCATGTTAACTACCTATGTAGACTAGCTAGTAGATAATAGTTTAAAAATATCCACTGAGTAAAAGGTCCTGTCTTGGCGCATCGTATACTAAGAATTAGCAAATAAGAAAAAGTATTTCTTTGAAACGTCCTATGAATAGAGGCGGTCTCGGATTGAATAAGATTTATCGACTTAGAAATCAATTAGATGAACCACGTATATAATGCTAATTACGATCATTACTACCAATTTAACTAATACTGCACGACTTGTAGTGAAAAGATTTGAAATTTGAAAATTATTTATTAATGATTATGAAATTAATGTGATAGAATTAAAATTAGCTTATAGAAAAAAATAAAGGTAAAAATAAAGAAATTAAAAACAGACATGTAAAAGGACACAAGATTTATTAAAAATATTAAATCCTTATTTTGCGGAAGATAATAAAACAAGCTACAAATAATTCGAATGAATCAGGGATCCAAAACTACATATTTGAAACTGGTTTGTCTGGTTCGCTGATTTTAAAATGACAATTCTAGCTGACTATAACGTGGCACCATTATGAGCTTGGCTTAAAATATTTCTACTGTTGCTAATTTTTAATGCTGTTTAAATTATAAATAAGACTTGTTTTAATAATATGGATAATAAAATACACGGCAAAATAATATCACTGCATTGTAAATAAAAAATAAATAGGTACATAAATGATTGCTAAAATTATAATTTTATGATTTTTGGCCTATTCTAGTTTATTTTAAATTTATAGCGTCTACATTATTTTATAGCTTATGTAAAGCTAATCCCTATTTTATTTTTAATAATTTTCGTAAAAGTCACAAGGTGAAATGGAACATGTATAATATTTCCATATTATAATAGGTAAAATCAATCTAAAATACGTATTATTATTACCTACGTAAATACGACCAAAATACGATTAATATACGATTCTGATTCAAAAAACTGGATTGATGTTATTTATGACAGAAATTCAAATGAAGGTAAAGTTCAAAAACTACATCAATCCCGATATTTTGAATATTAATTTTGGCTATTATATTATCATCACTTTTCTTAGAAAGAGTCGAGATTTTTTTTGGCTCAACGAACCGTAAGTGAAAAAAAAAGTTTCGCCCATAGTTCATCTTACAAAAGACCCGACAGGTAAAAGTAATGGAGCAATTCATTAATGTTAATAGTTAATGTAACAATAAATAATGTTACGTTACGTACGCAAATAAATACTTGAGAAGCGTCATACGAAAGTACAAGCGAGTGACACCGATTTCACACAACCATAATCCTCATTTGTCACTTCTTTGGAGAACGAAATTAAGATAAATAAGAGGCAAGGAGTGGGTCCTTTCGTTCGAATCCCCCTGTCACAAGAGAAGGTCGGAAGTAGATAGTTAATGCCACTGAATTTAAACTTTGTTTCTTTGATGCTACGGTTTATTTTGTTGGTATCGTGTTGAGGGTTTCACACGAGTGTAATCCACAAATAGGAGTCCGAGAATAGAGCGAGGCTACTGGACACTCGTCGCAATCATATCTCCAGGCGGTGCTGGGAAATTTTTCAACGCTAACACTCTCCATGACTCAGGCAGTTTTATACGGCAAATGTGCAGCGTTCTTGAAACTTCAGATTCACGAAGGATTTTTTATTGGCAGATACCTGATATAAAATTTTAATGCAAGAAAATGCAGTGTTTAATGTATTCCAAGAACCTAGATATAATTAATTTTATGCCGTGGAAATTATCAAATCTCTCTCTCTCTCTCTCTCGTATTAAGTAGTAATTATTGTTCCTTAAGAAAATAATTTAAGTCAATCATCAAAAGTTTCAGTTCGGCATCAAAGTTTCTCTATTCGTAGCTATAGGTATTGTAAATAGAAACGTCGCGTCGCAAAGCTGTCTGGAGAATCTGTTTGTAAAGCTTATTTCTCTCTAGAATCGGATTTAGTTTGTAAAAATTTTGTATTCATTTAATATTTTAGATCTCCAACTTTGACAACTTTAAGGATGTGTACAAGTGGTGCGTATTCTTTTTATTATATCAAGACTCTGTCAAAGACTTGGGTAACATTATAATTGAAATACAGCTTAATTTATTAACGGTATGGGCCCAATTTTTAATTAAGCTAGAAAACTAGCAGGCAACAAAAATATCTATACTTAATAGAATTTGATTCGTGGTTGGGGAGATTGTTTAGGGATTAAAGGAGTGAACCTTCCGCAGGTCAATAAAGGCAGGTAGCGGCAACCGCGCGCACGGCGGCGGCCGGCGGTCACACGCCACACCGTCATTCAATATCCACAACCCTTTAGTCTAAATTAATCAGAACTAAATTGAGATGTAATATGATTTGTAAAGCTTAAATATCAATCTTAAAATAAAAACGACAAACCGATATCTAACAATTCAATTCATATAAAATATTGTTTGGTAAGTGTTGCACTGCGTCATTTTAAAGCCTTTCTGGCAACATGACATATGTTTGCTGTTAGTCACGACTCATTAAATTAGCCATACGAATGATAAGCTATAAATATTATTGCGGGTCAAATACATATTCTCAGACACATACTATATTGTTAAATGAATCTGATATTATTTTGTGAACATTTTATGAAAAATACTGATTCCCATTATAAATATGATTTCTTGAAAGCTGTTACATGATCCGAGCTTGTGTTGTGAATGGGCAGGCAAGGGTCTACGATTACTGCATCCGGAGCGTGCATCAAATGAACCTCAATTATGCTTGCATATATAAACGCAACTTGACTAAGCAACAGTTTAAATCACTGCTTGATATTATTGTTATAATTCTCTTTCGAGCTCAGAATGAAGGGAGCTCGCAAATTTCTTTGCATTTCGATTGAGCAAGCGAAGAGATAAAAGAGTTTAATCAAGCGACATAATAACTGTCTACGAAGAAGCAAATGGTTCTAAATTCAATTTCCCTAAGACAGAATACGTGATAAATCGTTCCGAAACGACCATTAGATGCGACGCCGCGTGAGGGCCCGAAGCGTCAGCAGTTTACACGTCTTATTGCTTGTCGTGCAGCTCGCAAGTTGTCGGCGTCGCCCGCGTCGCGACGCGCAATAAAAACATCAACTGTATTGACCAAAATAACTCTTGGCACCCATTCGAGAGTCCGACAGATACTGTAAGTGAAGCGCTCCACGATCTCTAGAAAACAGTTTACTTCGCACATTGCACTTCACAATATCAACGGCATGCCGGGAATCGAACAGAGCCAAAACAAACATATTATCTACTTATGCTATATTGATTAAATTTTCAGTTTTAATTATACTTAGTCATGTGTATTTTAATTCATAATGTTACATGGAGACCGTATTAAATTGATTATAGATGTTATTATAACAATATTGTTGATAAGGAGCACTAAAACCATTATGGAATCTAAAACATGAGAGTTAACATTTCATTCTTAAAAACGCGCGAAATACAGCTTAGGTTTCGTTTTTATGATCGCTGAGAGATTAATTGTGATGTTAATGTTAATGGCAAGCTTTGTATGTATTATGTTATTAACACCTTTGTAATTTTGATAAATTTGGAAATGGCTCTGTGCAGAAAGTAATTTCAGTGCTATAATATGTTATAATCATAAAATGCGACATTAATAACGAAAGATCTGTGTACATTTAAAGTTTAGTGATTATGAGTAATACCCTACTAATATTATAAAATTATACATGTGGATGTAAATTTGTTTATTACGCTTTCAGCGAACATCATGAAACTTTGAAATGGTATTAGAAGTAACATGGGATACTTTTTGTGCCGGGAAAATTTTACATCCCTCGGGAACGCGGGTGAAACCGCGGAGGACAGCTAGTTAAGTTATAATTTATTTAACTTGTATTTCTTTTATGATTTAAGCATTTGTTTTAAAAATCATAAAGTTTTTTTTTTCATGAATAAATTTTATTTATTTCATACAATAAATCGGTCAACAACTAACAATTAATAAAACACTACGAAGTCCGTACAATTGATTAAAATTATACAGAAACCGGCAAAGTTTTATTTTATAACTTAACTGAGATTATTAATTATGTTACTATACTTTATGTAATATATTTTAAAAGATTATTTTGAAACATCAAATAATGAAGAATTATTAAAAGTTTTTATTTTATTTTTGAAGAACAACTCGCCAGATATTGTAGTCTTTAGAAATACAAAAAGTCTATCCGCTTTAGAATTTAAAGCATTTGTTCCTACATGACAGTTAATTTTTAATGCAAATAAATTAAATTTAATCAAAATATTAATTATATCGATCGGAGGTTCATTCAATTAATTATTAATCGAACTCGAAACAAATTGGGTAATTGAAAATAAACAATTAATAAAAATATTACCTGTCGGACCGAAACAAACGAAATCATTAAATAAATTAAGTTGAAATTAATTGCGTAAACACCATAATTATGTTTATTGTTTTGTAATAATTTTCTATGATTTGATTTGGTATTGAAACTAGATGAAAGAATGTCGGCTATACTAGGTATTCGTGTAAATATTTGACAATTGCGATGATAATTATTTTTATAATTTTCACAGTAAATACTCACGCCTTGGATAAAATTTCGAGTAATAACAGTCCATGTCACTCGCAAAGTATTTCACTGCATAGATATCAATTTCACTGTCAATTTGTTTACCATTCACTCGCGCGTTACATGTAAAACGTTTGACATTTCATAAAATAAGCTGACAAGTGACATCACTGCGCGCAGAATACGTCAAATCGCATGCAGCCACCAACGCGACTGAAGTGTATCGCGGGCGAACGATACCATACCGCGTCTTTCGAAAATTGCGCCATCCCAGTAAGCACACTCAAGCGAATTTAACAACACAAAAGCACCTTGAGCACACTTCATTCCCGACAGCTTGCCTAAATGCAGCCGAATCCTAAAACTAGATAATGTTTACATCGCGAAATGCCGACACCCGAACGACCGGAAGTCGCAGCGAAGCAAACACGACAACTATGTAAAATATTGCAGGATCGCGATCGCATTGTTGACATTCCCGAATAAAAATCACCCAAATCTCCACTTGATTGTATGAAAATCACGTAAAAAATATTTTTCACTTACCTCTGATGGAGTTCGAAGATGAAGTGAAGAGACGAGTTTTGATTAAATGGCAATTTAGGAGTAAATTTAAAGAATATACTCTTATTGGTATGCGAAGAATGGCACAAAGAATCCCGACAACGCACGCGACGAATGCGCACCTCGTTTGCGCATATGCTGACACAACTTCACGGACGTTACTCCCCTTGCCCCGCGCTCACCCGGTTTCCTGCGCATGTGTGTGTGTCCAGAGTGGTCAAACGTGAAATTTTGTACACGTATACACCAACACAAGTAAACTTTATACCTGCCCTAGCTCCCGTTTGCCGCCATCTTTAAAAAGACAGAGAGCGAATGTCTGTTCTATTTCGACATGTCAAGACGCGTGGCGCCATCCAGATTTCGCTTTTGTAAACTTAATATTTCCGATAGATGGAGCTGTTACGAACGTTTTTAATCAAATTAGTGACTTTCAACCTATTTACCCATTTAAATTATAATATCATTCTCTGACATATGAATATCCCTATAATTGAATTATTGCCTTGAGACTTGTACCTATGAAATTGAATTGATTTTCTCTTTATGTTTATACGGTCCTATCGTGATGCAGAGATATTTTCTCAATGCTCAAATTGCATGCATCGGTTTAGGCAGCTTTTATGTTACTTTCTCCATAATGTATATGGAATACTTGTTATATACTGCATTATTATAGGAGAAACAATATCATCCACTTACTATTATATTTATGATTATTGTTTGTTACCATTAAATAAGAAAAACACAAATATTTCATAGTTCTTTATTATTTGAATAGATCCACAGATCTATGCACAAAAAACGATACCTAAGTAAATCATATTATTTCGCTTCGCCATTCTAAATGAAACCTTAAAACTATTTTATTTATCATTAAACACAACAGCAAATTAAAATGTACTCAGTCGTGATACTATTCACCTAATAACAATAATTATGAATTTAAACATTTTTTCTTAATTTTCAAAAACTTTACAAGATAAAATTTCGATGAAAATGTATCAAATTGTATAGAGAAACTGGTCATCAACATTATGACCATAAACTAATTGTTTTCTGTGCTTCATTCGCTAACTACAATAAATATTATATATTGGTAGGTACACTAAACTACAATGAAAATTACTCATTTATTAATCTATAATAAAAATTTCAAAGCACTAAATTTGTATATTTACACACAAAATGTTACATCCAAACTTTTTTACCATAACAATAGAAACATAAATTCTTTCTCTATGAAATATGAATGTTGGAAATTAAATATTTTCTCATTTATTCTGTGATATTTTCTGGTTAAACTTAATTAATGTAGGTACAATAGTTAGGTAAGAATGGTAAGTATTTATTGTTACAAACTTATTTACTATTACATTATTAAACTTATAGGTAGCGAACTACTTTTGATAAGGCAGTTTACAATTTGTGAGAGTAGTGAAAAGGAAATAAAAGAGAATTCAAATGTTAAAAAGGCTGAGGTATGATAATTTGTATTGTTATCTTATTTCATGTAACCTCTTAACTAAATATCCATGTTATCTATGTTCTTATTCGCAAGTTGTACAAACACAAAATAACTTTACAAAATAATTTATATTTTAGATAATTATTTTTATTTTGACTTGGGTACAGGTTTATTAGGTTCCATTTTCAAATTAGGCTAGGAACAATTTACCTACATTTCATCCATAAAAGCACTATTTAAATTTACCCCAAGTATTCATAGTATATATTTTTAATAATTGATCTCATAAAATCGATTTGAGACTTAACGCAGACGCAAAAACGATTTTAGTTAAAATTCACGCGGATAGGTTTAAATTTTTATTTTTTCTAAACGTATCTTAGCGTGTAATGATAACATCTTTCGGTGTTATCCCCGCAGATTTTATAAATCATTGCGACATGGTGTAGTGAAATTTTTTTTTTACTCTCACATAATTTTTTCAAAGTGGTTGTGGTCACCAACTTAGATATTTGAACACTCATATCCAACTTTAGACATTAATAACTAATCGATTATGTAGTTTCATAGTTAGAATGTTGTTTTTGTAAATACATTCACAAACCATCTGTTTGCATTATGTTTCCATTAGAATGGATTTTTGAAAAATGTATGCGACAATTCAAAGCCATTTATCAGATTGGGCCCTAAGGGTACTTTTGAAGGTATGATCGCCAAGTGTTACTACCGGTTCGGAAGTCAGCCTTCAATAGAGATGAGCCGGCGGCATGAATCTGATTAATTTGGCTGTAAAATGTTTAGCAATATCAAAATACAAAATAAACACTTAAAAGAAATATCATGAAAAGAATTCGTTATTACATACAGTTTTTTATACATTTGGTATTCTGGTATGTTTTATACTTGACACTACATATTTTTTGGTATTCCTTAGGTAGGAACCCTTTAATAGTTAGGTGCTTAAAAGCTAAACAAAACTTATGTTAGTGACTCCTTATATTAAATCATAAGTATCAACCCTACGGCCTTACTCATAATTGTCTCGGTATTTATCAGCCACCTTCCTATCATGTCAAACAATGTGACGGTAATTATGTGACCATAAAATGTTGTTAAGGTTTACCACAACAAAAAAGTAGTTTCAATGTTTAGACGTCTATTTTGGTATCGAGTTTCCTCTTAGTAAGTAAGTCATCTCTTATACATTTTTTAGACCATTGTATTCAATAAATGGGCCAGACTACGTACCTATACTGACAGGTACAGTCGAGAGCATCATATATAACCAAGTACAATTCTTTACTATCAGATTTTATGATTAATTTACCTTCTTCTATTCGTAGACGACTTAACTGTTACAACAACTCTGTCGCTGAAAGTAACAGTGCTGTTGAATTATGTGCTAGATATTGTTTCTGAACTGTCCATGGTTATATATTTATGCTCGTGTCTGATGATGTAATATAGTAAATCTGGTGAATTGCATTTGCCGTGTACCTTTTACAATTTAGGTGGAACTTGTGCTGATACAATCCTTATTCATATACTAGAAAAAATCGAAACAAGCAAACATTTCGTACATTTTTGTCTCTTCTAACTTTGCCTATCTTCTATAGGCATTTTGGTGTAATTTTATGATTAACGTGCCAGGCGTTTTGCAAAAGATGATTTAAATCTTTAGGTATACCAAATGTCAGCTTCCGTAAGTTTGTGTCCACAAACTTCGAAAAGTAGTCGATTGATTGACTTTTGTTTTTTTACACATCATTTCATTTCTATTTAAGAGTGTTGTAATTCTCTTTTTATCTTCAATGTCCCAAAGGAACGGGAAATTATTATCATACTGAACCACAGCGCAGGCTGGGCTTAGCTAGTTATAAATGTATATTTAACAGATTCAATATTATTAGACAATATGAATCAATACATTTTAATTGTCTTTATCAAGATATATTTAAAGGTTTTATTTATTTATTTATAAAGATTTTACAGGCTGAAGTTGTTAAAATCTTCGTTTCTGAAACCAAAACTTTGCTTGAGGCACTCAATAATTATTTAAACTTTGTTGGCTTCTAATGCCTATTTGAATAGTTATATTTTAGTTTAATTTCAACTCATTGAAGTAATATCAATATCTATCTACATAAAGCAATTGAGTACCCAAAATTTAAAATGTTAAGTATATATAATATTACGTAATGAAATCTGGCAACGCTAATTTCTCTTATACACTAAACTAATATATTATTAAGTCCTTAAAAATATAGTGTTACAATTTCTTGGTAAAATAATAAAACAATTAATAAATCCGCTTAAATAAAAATAAAGTTACACAGTGGTCGAATTAGATATGTTTAATTTGAATACATCGTGGGGTCATTATTTTTAAAATGTACTTCTTCGAGGGTCAGTTATAATAATTTTGGTCCTTTAATTTTGCAAGAAAGTTACAAGCTTATGTGTCGATAATAGGTACAATGTTTCAACTTTGGTTTTGGCAACACTGAAGAAAACATTGTAAAGGACAGAACCTAAATGCCATTTTAAATATTAGCCACTACCTTTCGCCTCATGGTTTACCTGCCTTAGGCGTTGGAAATTACTCCCCATGATCTAATTTCTTTTTATTTAGTGACTTATCGAATTTTATAAAAATCCGATAAGCAATTGCGATAACAAACAAACATACAAACGTTCGCAATTATAATTTTAATAAAATTCATAAACTGTTTAACAGTCGCTGTGCTTCATTAATTTTGTATTTATTTATAGTCGAACCGTATTTAATACATTTAATTTATCATAATATTTCTGTTTATTCGTTACCGTACCAAGTAGGTAACTAAGGTTATATTGGAATGTTTGGGAATCTTATAGTTCCCCTATACTCGTTTAGTGTCGAGTTTGTTAGTCCTTTTTTTCGTCGGATCAAATAGTATTTTTTGCACGACAGTTGACAAGGCGGCGAGAACAAAGGGGTCATTTTCTGGGGAATGCAGGTAAAACCATGAGGCGGAAGATAGTGGCATAAGTGGGCAAGATACACAAAAATTAAGCCCAGGTGTATATACCTATGTACCAACATGTTTTAATGTCTCAAATATGATTTTTCTGTTCTGTTGCATTAACATATTACGCTTCTAAACACATTGTAAATTAAATTTTGTGACACTCAATTTAAAGCTTACAATAAGTTATTCTCACTTAATTTTGTGTCATTAGTTTCCTAATATATAATAATGAATCAATTTAACGTAACTAACCTAGTAGTAACAGAGTAACAAACGTTTCAAATTTTCAAAAGAGTAAGTACCTAAATTAATAATACTTTGTTGTAACAAATTTGGAAGCCATTATCCAAAGCAACGACTACAAGTTGACTCAAACAAATCAACTTGCAATTCCTTAACAAACTAGGCTTAACACTAATCTCAGCCTCTAATAATTGTTGGGCAAATCCTTCTTTCTACATTAAAGGCATGTCTAAGTACTTAATTTAATTGTACAATGTACTGCAAGTACATATACGTGTATATAATGTACCAACACGATTAGTTCTCCTTACTGTGTGATGGTAAGACAACTTGCAGTTGATGGAGAGGGAGGTCTCGCACCACTATAGCGTGGAAAGCCATGTTTGTGGTCGCCAGGACGTACTCGCATACGGAGAACCAGGTAAATGCTGGAAATAAAGAATAAAAATATTGCGACACCCTTGAAGAAAGCTTTACGTTTTAACTGCCGTACTCTGATATCGTTGGGGATAGTTCAGAAGCATTCCTTTATTGAACGGCTATTGCAATGGATAGGGCTAGTAAATCAATCTTGAAGTGTGAGACTGAGTACAGCAATTTATCCTTAGAGATTAGATAAAGATCCAAAGAGAGTCATGGTCGACAACAAATTGTCTCTTTCCAAATAAAAATGTTACCAAGTATCCAACTTTCCTTTCAATAATTAAATGGCTGTCAATCGCTTTTATAAAACTAAACGCTGCCATTTTATTCCTATTCTATGGAATATTCCACTATCATTTGATATCAATCTCCAGCAACTCTCCTTTATCCACAGATCGTGGGTTTGGTTCCCATCCATGACAACATGCATGAACATGTTTTGTGTCTGGATGTCGATATCTATTTAGAAATAAAAAGTATAGGTAAAATTTATCTGGTTTCCATAGTACAAGCATAGTGCAAGTATCAGATGGCCGTCTGTAAATAATGTCTCTGGAATTTATGACTAAAGAAAGATTAGTCAATCTGAAGTATCCCTGTCTTCAACTACGTTCTTACCCAGGGGTCGACATAACAAACGATGCGTCATGAAGAATATGATGAGTCCTACGGTGGCTCCAATGGCCACGTAGAACAGTATCCACACCAGTTTATTGGTCCTCACTGGTTCCACCACGTCGCTGGCCACGCAGCCGACGCGCGCTCGGCACAGCATGTGCAGTAGTGACGTGATCATGAATACTATGAATATCTTCTCGTGAATAACTGGAAGAAAAAAATTATCATATTGTTACATAAGTTTATGTTATCTATCAAGTACATGGGCGCCGGCAGGACGATTTCCGGGAGGTGCATCTAGATCCAAATATTATATAGCTACAACATAAATTAAATAACTAAAACAATTTAATAATAGTGCATCATAACGATAATCGTAGGTGTCATTTAATTAGGCACGCACTCCTATATTATGAAATCATTCGGTTAACGATGGGAGACGCGAGACTAAATGGCCAAGGGCTCGATTCTGTAAGGAAAATGACACTAGCTCAAGGATGTTTCGTCGCGGCCTCTGTGCTCTGTCTCTTTCGCTTACTACGCAATCATGTGAGAGGTAAGCTCTTCGAGACCTGCGTGCGGTAGCTCGCCGATGAAGTTTGGATTAGCTGAATAAGTGGGCTGGTCATCATGATCATAGGATAAAGGTACAAAGATTTTTTTTTATATTAGGTGGGTGCATGTGCACCTCCTTGCACCCCCCTCCAGGGGGCTATGATCAAGTAGGTAAACAGTAGTTATCAGTGGTAAAAGTAGCTGTAAAATAAGTTTAAATTCCAAGTTATGAACAGTTATTTGTTATCTGTTCAAGTTGTGGTATTTTATTAAAAAAAAATTATGTGTCCAAATTTCCAGAAGTATTGCCTTTTTATTAACCGACGAGGAACTGGAAAATTTATTCATTTATGCATCACATTATCTACGCAAATCTTAAGATGTCCTTTCATAGAAATCATGTTATAATCTGGCACGTGGAAACTGTTAATAGATAAACTATTAAATTGACGATTAGAAATTATCAATTCGATAACCAGAACAAAAAATGAATGGATTCTTTATTGAAAAATAGACTATATATATAGAGAATAGATAGCCAAAAATAGGATAGTAATAGTTAGTAATACTTACAATAATTTTCCCTATTGGAGACGTACGTTACACCAGTGAGTGCGAACAATTCTATGAAATTAAGCCAGTAGCACACTTCTCCTAATTTCGCCGACAGCGTTCGAGCCTGAAAAAATAAAAGCTATCTATATAAATAAAAACGATGTGTACTGACATGTCAAATTAGCAACTCTTTATGAAATGTCAAAACGTCGTAATGTATGGAGCTTTGTATGAAATAACCTATATGTTATTCCAATATATGTATGCTCTACTCTATCTATGTGATATGGTTCTTGGCCATGGGCGGAAACTATTTACGGGCCAGTTGGGTTGGTGGCTAGAGACCCTGACTGCGAAACCAAAGGTCGCGGGTTCGATTCCCACCCAGGACAAACATTCGTGTGCATGAACACATATGTTTCTTCCGTGTCTGGGTGTAAATATGGATCGCTGTAAATTCTACTTATTATTACAAATGTGAAAGTTTGGAATGCATGTACAGTGTAAACTCTTTATAACGAAACTCAAGGGACTGAGCATTTTTTGTCGTTATAGAGAGTTATCGTTATATGGAGTGAACAAAAAAAAACAAAACAAAGTGAACAAACCAACCAACTTGGGCTCACTTCAACGTTATAGGGAGTTTATCGTTATAAAGGATAACGTTATAAAGAGTTTACACTGTATATCATTCTCGCAACAACTGCTTAACGGATTTGGTTGAAACTTGGTACGTAGTCTATAGCCTAGATTAGCACTTATGATATTTTTTATCCCAAGAAGATGTAACCCTTGGGAAAGCGGGTCAAACCACGGGGGACAGTGACTATAACAACATTATAGTAACAGGGGTACTATAATGTTGGGATGGCGCTTTTATATTATTCATGTCGAATAAAGTATTGTTTGAAATCATTCGTTTTTAACGATCCCAGATTAATAAAGGATAAATGTGTTAAATAAAGTATTTCTAGCATTATACCTATACTAAAGCTTTGTACATTTACTTGGGTATTTATAAAGAAATATGTTTGCCTTCTAGGTCGCAATTTTCCATTGGTATTTTTGTGACATTGTAATGTATGGAATGTCGAACGCAAGGACTGTAGTTAACTTATACAACATGATTGAAATACCTCACATGCGATTTAGAACTGATTTGGTAGAAGGGTAAGGTTTAATTCTTTTTATAAAATTGTTTCATAAAGAAAAATGATCGATTGTTTTATTTTCTACTATCTGACCCGACAGACGTTGTCCTGTCTTAACAATGAATATTGAATTCGAATCTTCCGATTGAATGTGAAATGTTTAATAACAAATTATAAATTAATTAGTTTATCAATATAATTCCGATAAAAACGATATTTGGAGCGCGCATTCAGTCAATCTTGCAACTGTCAAACGACTGACAGTTAAGTCAAACGCCATATACATTAGAAAAGTGAATATGGTCGTTATGTTTTATTAAATTTTCTAATTTTCCGCGCTACTTTCTTATTTTTTTCGTTCATAAGAACCATCTCCTGACAATAACAAACACAACAAAAAAAAATTTTGCGAAAACGGTCCAGCCGTCCATGCGTGATGCCGTGACCATGGGAAATAGGGATTCATGTTTAGTATCTCGTAAATAGATAAGACCATTGTTTTGAAATGTTTATATTTTTTTTTTTATTATATTATACTTAGTTTTAGAGGCTGCTGCCTAGAATTCAGGCTTTTCTTAGGTTAAGTAGGAGGTTTTATTGTAGTAGATAATTTTAGTTTGTACTAAATTGTGACTTCCCTGTACTGTGTTACTGAATTTTGGCCAAATAAATAATAATATTATCAATCCCTTAATTCTTCTATTTTACTTATTGTTAACTTCATACCACCGGCAATGGGGAACAGGGTCCGAGTTAGGTACCTGTGATCAAGGATCTAGATAGAAGGCATGTAAATGATTGCTACTTTTATTTCATTTTCATTTCATGATATTATTTTTTTTTCACAGTGATTTCACCTGTGAAATTTCACAGCCATTGTTTTTTTTCGCAATGCTCTAATGTCACACTTGCTACCGTTTGCTACTGACAATGAAAAATGAATTATGATCAATGGCGCTGTTATATGAATTAGACCATTAGCTTTTTGGCGGTAACACGCAAGCAAGATCAGTATATATTTTGCTCTTTCTAACATGACTGGGTTAGAAAGATACTCCTTCTTTCTGACCTCGTGGTGAGTCGTCGGTGCAATACGATAATAATAATAATAATAAAATGATGATATCCGAATGATTGCGGTGTGCGATGTATCATGTAGGCAAGGTAGCAGAGTAATTTTTAACAGACGACGGTAGCAGGTGTTACATATGAAAAAGTATTTCATTTGATTTTTCACAATCTACTTGTGAATCATGCCATGCCTACTAGATAGAGAATCTTCCTCACTATGCGCTCCGTCTCCAGAAGCACTGCCTTCTGAATCTGGCCCTTTATACACCAAACGCGAGCCTATAAAGTTGATGTCGAGGCTCTTGATCATGGGCGGAAATTTAACCTTACATAGTATAAAAAAAAAGACGCTTCCGCCGTTTGTATAGATCTTTTGACCTACTTAACGGATTTGATGTGATTTTCATCAATTAACAGAATGATTCAAGAGGAAGGTTTATATGTATTAGTATCTTGTATCATTGATGCAATGTAGATACATTTCATCCACGCGAAGCCGGGGCGTGTTGCTAGTTATTATCATAAGTAAATGAATGTAAACATACATACCTCAATTTCAGTGATATAAGAAGTTCGCTCCTTATGATAGTTGTAGTAAAGAGAACCTATTAACAACCTTGGTCCTAAGTGGAAAGCGATACATATCCTCCAAATATATCTCTGAGGGCTTATACCAGTAATCGCACTTATTGATGGCACTACATTGTAAACCTGAAAAGGGAAATGGACAGTAGATAATTCATAGGTTTTTTTTAATGTGCCAATGTGACGTAATATTATTTTTGCCTTAAATAAAATGGGTACTAAGTTTAGTGTAGCTTATGAAAAGTAAAGATAATAAATTTGCTTTAAGCATTGCCGGAATGTTTAATTTTTTTTGTGTTTAATATTTATGAAAAGTACCTCTGAAAAGTTTATAAATAATATTTTAACATTTAAACACACTTATCTACATAATTTACGCATAGATTTATTAACCATATGTTCTTTACTAAATTCCACCATAAATGTCCTTTTAATGGGACTAGGAAGGTAGGGTGTTGATGATAACTAAGGAAAATATTAATTAGAACAAAAAGTTGTTTGTTTTTGTTGCAAAGTGAAACTTTATCAGCTAATACAAACATCGCACATTATTATTATTATTATTAATAAATTATTATAATATTTTTTTTATACCACCTTGGGCCGACAAACAAGCAGACGGTCCACCTGATGGTAAGTGGTCACCGCCGCCTATGGACATTTGCAACACTAGGGGCATCGCCAACGCGTTATCGACCCTGAGACGTGAAGTTGTTAAGTCTCATGTGTCTGTAATTTCACCGGCCCCCTTACCTTTCTAACCGAAACACAGTAATACAAGTGCACTACTGCTTCACGGCAGAAATGGGTAAGGTGGTAGTACTTCCCCGGACGAACTCTGCACTAAGAGCTCTACTACTCTAAATATTAATAAACTATTATTATTAGCGTAGTAAGCGACAGAGACAGCATAGAGGCCGCGACGAAACATCCTCGAGATAGTGACATTTTCCTTACAGAATCGAGCTCCATGAAGGTTTAGGCTAATTATCATCACACTATAACTAGTAAGCGAGTGACTTGATCCCTCAGGAACACGAGTGAAACTACGGGATAGTAGCTAGTTTATCATAAACTTAAAGTCATATGCTTACCTTACAATGCGTTTCGTGAATATCATCTGCTTGGAATATCGACGCTGTCACGTAACAAAATATTAAAGCACCTAATGGAAGCCAAAGTGCAGCTAATATAATCTCTCTCAGCCCACACGTCCATAGTACTCCCTTTAAACATTAAACAAACAAATAAATATATATAATTTTATTATTATGCAATTTACTTTTCACTTATTACTAGGCAAATCACCTTGTATTCCAAGATTTTAACACTTTCAACTATATTACACGTTTCGGTTGTGCGTTTGTCGTCTTCACGCACATCCAAATTTGGCGGCGACTGTACTTGTGCGTCATTTACCATTTTCTCTCTCACTCTGCACTTTCGATCATGAGGGTCACATAATCTTTACATAATTATCACATAATTAACACTAGATTTAACGGCAGTCGCTGTTCTTCGATACATTATTTAACTATTAATTACGAAACGCTGCAGTTCCATGAATTGATGGTTAGATCACTTTCTTTAGGCGTATTTATTGACGTTTTAAATGTTTGATTTTGAAAGACGACAATGCATTTACGTCTTTTGTACTTAAACACTTGGTTTTGCAATAACAAAAGTACAATGTTAAAATGCGCGTGGATGATCAAAGGCGTGGATTGAATGAGGTTATTTGGACATGCGCAGTAATAACCGCAAGGGATTGCCGAGATGTCTCGAAAATACTCCCTACTACGGTAGCACTAATACGCCACCCTTAAATGAAAACCCTACACGGTCAGTATTCATTCTAAGTTCAAATGTACTTTACTAAGGCTGCTGTGTTGAACACGTATACGGTACTTGATTACAATTTATTGAGCTAAAGAAGGCCTAGAAAATCAATATTTCTATGTTTGTGTATTGTAAAGTATGGGTCTTCGAACTAGTTCTTCGTGTGCTACAATCATTTAGGGATCCTAAGAATCTATCGTACCAAAGTATTGATAGATCCAGAGTATTAGGAGATTTTATACATCTGAGCACATTAAGCTTACTAATTACTTATTTAGGTATGTAAAAATATTTCTCACATCCAAATAGATATGAGAATAATGACTATAGACCGAATGTAGTAAGGACATATACTTTAAAACTATGGCCCATTACATTGCGCTTTTGAATCTTTCTGCCGAGGTCCCTAGGTACGATCTGCTAGTTGAAGATAAGTATTTCCTTTTAAATGGCGGAGTCTCCCACCCAGCATATCACGTTTCGGGGTCACCAACTGACACACTCACAGTGGCAGATAGACAGCAAGCCAGCTTCCCTCATATCCAAGTAAAGTTATTTAGGTGCACGTTCTAGGTACTCGTACCAACAAATTAATTACCAGCACAGTATGTGAAATTGTAAGATCCTAAGGTAAATTAGGTACTTATTTCCTCCATCACCTAAGTACATATACCTACCTATACTTTTCTATTGTTCCAAGTCCAAGGTACCTCTTTGCTAATTTTCAACGTATCGGTTTGGTAGTTCAAGCTTGAAACAGGCAGGCAGTCTGATGGGTACCGATCTAATAAATTTATGAGATTCCATTATTTAATCCCCATATTTCCAATAACTTAGGACTATCTCATATTACCTGTGAAAACCCCATGAAATTGCGTTCAGAAGTTTCGGAGATTGGCCTGGTTAAACATACAAATAAACAAACAATAAAATACCTATTGTAATAAGTACCTACTCTAGCAACATAGATCATGTGGTTTTATTATTACATGAGAACCAATATAAATAAGGTTATGTATCGGGATTGAATATTTATTTAGGCTGAAAGCAAAAGGTCGTTGTTTCTTATGATCGATCGATAAAAACTATATTTCTTTATGTCTACAAGTGTCAGTCTTGCATGACAGACACAAAAACCAGGGCTGCCAGGTTGTGCAAATTTTATACAAAATATGTATAATTTGGATGCCTTTTTTAGTCTCTTTGTAAAATAATTAAATGCCTACTATTAGATACGAAAAGGGGTACAGGTGTCGACATAAACAACAATAATATCAGAATTGTCAAAATTCTAATTCTAATATTTGTCCTGCTACATAGTTGTTTAAAGAAACATGGGTTAGTTTGTTAGTTATTCCTACACATCTTTGTCACAATCAAAACAAATGTTTGATCTCAATCTAAATTCTCTGGATTGATATGACATAATGACATTAATATATTATTCTACATTTAAATATCTGTCAAAAAGAACATTTCGAAATTAAATTTAAGCCGTTAAAAAAATATTAAGGATCATTTTCATTTTACCCTGGCACCCGGGGGCACCCTATGAATAGTATTTCACGTAAATAATCATCTTGTTATTTAAGTGAAATAGAAAAAATTTCAGCAAATAATTTTGTGTATTAAGTAGAAAATAGTAGAAATTAAAAATATGATTGTGTAGAATTTAAGGGGTGGGGTGGTAGTATAAATTTAAATAATACTGGCAGCTTTGCTTGCAGTATGCTTGCAGCAAATGTCATTGGGTTTTGCTGTTTATTTCGTCGCACGATATATCAAAAATATTAGGAAAATTGCAACAGCAAATTAATACATTTTCTTAACTAAAGAATATGATTATCGAATAGCGAATGGATTAATTAATGTGTTAAAATGAGGTCTTTAAAATTTTTGTGCTTAATATGTTGGTTCACCAACATACAGGCTTCGACGCACTGGATGGTAACAGAAAGTGGTTTGATACAACCCAAGGTACGATAATAATATCCGTAAAAGATTTATAAGTTACAGGTGTTGTAGCTAATAAATGAATTAATTCTCGCCTTAGAACAGTATATGTGTTTATACCAACCAATGAATTCTTTGTCCTCACTTTACCTGAAATCAATAAAAATAATTAACGTGAATAGTGGCAAATCAAAGTAACAATTCCTTTTTTACAATTATAATTTTTACAAAACCAATTCTTTTTGTAACAGCTGTTAAGCATTATGTATAAATCAATAATTTGTCAAGGCTTATCATGACAAGTCCTTTTAATTAAGTTATTATATAAAAAAAAATGTAAATCTAGAATCTACTTAAACACACTACATTCCATATAGGGACTAAAAATCTGTGGTGTAACATGGGTACAACATATTGAATACTGCATCAGAACAGTATAGAAATTATGGGTTTGAAGATTTGTTTTATATTTCAAGTATTTATTATAGATATGAATTAAAGCCGGCCAGCAAAATTATTATGCTATTAGTAGCAGTCATTATATGCTATCTTATTCCATGCAATAAGAAGGTACTACCATTTTCCAGTATGTTACATTCTTAAAGGAACACTTACCTTGAACATGTCTTTAAAAATCATGGTAACAAAATTGAAACCTCTTACAAATATTTCAGGCTGACTCACCATTTGTAATGGCCCGACCATATGATCTGCTGGCTTTCTTAAACCAAGACACACGTTGGGAGAACATAAAAATATTATACCATGAATTAAGCAAAAAGCAAGAAGTTATTAACAAATTATGGACAAGCTTACAGAAAGAATCTGATATTAACACCCAGCTGTCAATAGATGATAATTGTATCAGGGCAGGCCCCTTGCATTTAATAGAATGGTATACAACCTACTTAGATGATGGGCGGACAAGGAGGATAAATCCTGATGATTTTATGCTCCGTAATATAAAAAATTTAGGAGAAATAGATGTGCCAGACTGCAAAAAGATATCCTCATTGACATTTAGTATGTTTTCTTTTGATCATTTAGAGGTGTGTATTTTTTAATCTATGTTGTAAGTTGTTACTATTTGCCTGCAAATAATATGTATAGAATTCCTTTACACAAACTTTTTCTGATATTTTCAGGTTGTTGATTAAAACAGGTGACAAATTCTTTTAAATTAAATCTTTTTGTTTAATTATCAGAGTGTGCTTATATAACACCAGCACTTGCTTAAAGTAAATAAGTTGATGCAGCAAATAATGAATATGTGTAAACTTTCTTAACTGGTGTAATATATTCCATATTTTCAGGGTGTCATTCAAAGAGAGAACTTGACAGCCAGTCCAGAGCTTACACTGCCTGAACAGATCTCGCCCATTATGACAGAGGATCAGTTTGGTCATTGGCTTGCTGGCACATTAAGAAAAAATAGCTCATCATGGCTGCATTATAACATGGCATCATTATATTGGAGAGTGAGAGGGAATGCTGCTAAAGCTATAGAGTGTAGCAGGCGCGCTATTCATTATGCGCCAAGGTGAAATATTTTATCTTTTGACTCTAATTCTTGAAGATGAATCAGTAGGCATGACATAACATGTATGCTTTTTGGTTATTTGATGTATTACATATTGCAAGAAATTTGAAACAAACCATGCAGGACAGTTGTGTTATCATCTCGCAATCGAATTCGCAGCCGATTTGCCGATACATTGACGGCTTGCTATTGTTATTTCTCTCTGCGCGTATGTGTGGGAACGAGATAGCATACACTTAACAGTCAATCCAGTAGCAAATTCGCGTCAATTTCTATTCCGAGTGCATTACACAATCGCCTGTTTGGGAATGCTTTTGTGAAGAGTGCATGTGGTCATCATTATTGTCCTTAATCACCTCTTGAAAAAATCTTCCTACATCTTTCAGGGAGTTCAAAGATGTAGCGCTTCAAAGTATGGGTTCGGCATTACACCGCAGTGGTAAGCCGGAGGACGCTATAATTGTTCTCGGAGCAGCAGTGGACCATGATCCATATTTCCCAGTGAATCATTTAGTACTAGGCAATGCATATGCTATTTTCGGTGACTACAATAGTTCACTGAAACACTTGGATGAATGCCTGAAGCTGAATCCATACTTTGATATTGCAGTGAGTAAACATAAGGATGGTGTATATTGTCACATGAAATTACTGCAAATAATTTTAAGTATGCAAGAGTGAGTATCGTTTATAACATTACTTTAACAGCCTATCATACTGGCGATTTGCGAGCGAGTTCAAATCAAACTCGTGGTGAGCTCGCTGTGCACTCGCCTCGCTTGCAAATTGCCAGTGTGTGATAGGGCTCTAATAGAAAAATAACTATGGTTAAAAAAAATTACAATAATTGCAAATCTTTCAGATTATTAAAAAATCTCCGCATGGAGTTGCGAGAATACAGCTCCAAAGAGTCTCATTGGTTAAAATCTCAGGCTGCATTCTTGAGGACTATGAAACATGCGGAAGAGTTTGGTAATTCTATTATTTTACTGTTATATATTATTTACATTTAGCTGCATTGAGTTCTGCCAGTAATCTAAGACATACGTACCAGTAGAGAATTAAATTTCATGTCTAATGCTTTGCAGATTACAAAGTCGTCGAAAAGAATTGCATCAAAATGGCCGAGCTTACTGGCCTAGATATAAAATCTGTGAAAAAAAAAGGAGATAAGAATTCCTTGATCCAATACTTTCTAGAAAGTTCGCTGTTTAATGAAAATTGGCTGAAAGAAAGGGGTGTCCATGCCATAAACTCAGCATACAGCTTCTATAGATTTGTAAGGCATATAATGAAACACTCCAACATGGTATCGGACTTTGTTTTACAGACGGACCATTTAAGATTTATAGAGGAAAGTTCCATGCATGATATTGATCCAAATGTTATTAAAATGCATAAAGGTAGTTATAGCATTTATTTATTTACTGTATTTGTAAATTTTATCAGTTTGTATATCATACTATACCAACCTAAGTAAACAGTAGGGGGATAAAAAACACAGATAAAGGATATATCTGAGGATATACACTTATAACCTACGTATATTATAAATGCTCAGGTTTGTAAGGATAGATCCCACTGAACGGATTTAGATAAAATTTGGGACATATATACAGCATACCCTAGAGCTAGCATGCCTAGGGATATAAGGTATAACATTTAGGATACTTTTCATCCCGGGAATGTTTAATATCCCTCTGAAACCCGGATGAAACCGCAGGTATTAAATTTTTTTAGAAATATTGTCAGTTTTTTTTCACCAATGTCTGATTCCAAAGAAGCATATGTGGCAAATAACTAAATACCAACGATATATCCAATTTAATAAAAATATACCAATGTATAATATAGTATTAAAAATATTATAATAAAATACATTCAAATTATAATTTTGTGGTTTTCAGTGGAAGCTAGCGTTGGCAAAGTGACTAGAAAAGTGTCTCAAAAAGCTCCAGAAGATACGTCAAGCGGTAGTAAAATTGTTAACGATATCTTTCAGTATGAAACAGGGATTGTTTTGTAAGTATCTACTTAAAAATTAGGTATTTCTAAATCTTGCCAGACTCTGATAATATATTAAATTTAGAATTGATAAAAAAAACATAAAAACCGTATTATTTTTTAATTGGCAGATACCCACCTACCATGAAAATCAGTCGAAACTCTGAAGATTTCGATAAAGAGCCAGACTGGCCTACATTGAGGCACTGCAAGGAAAATGCACGATATTTTCCAGAGAATATAGATGCTGTATTTCCTACATTCTTGCCATTTGAAAATAAGGGTTTAAGGTAAAGTTATATTATTTTGTCAGTGGGCTTAGTCGTACACACTCTGTGAAAATTTCATCTACCTATTTTAAGTTCATGAGATACAGCGTAGGCTTATTAGTAGGGTCTCGTTCTTTGGGTACAGAACCCCAAAAGCTATGTTTGTCTTCTATTCCTGGCTCGATACAGTCTCGAATCATTGTGATAATCGCGAATAAACAGTAACGATATAATCCCGAATATTTTTTGATTCATTCGCAATAATGACTATAATAATATTCGGCGTCTAAATACAATTGATTATTATCGACTCGCTGCGATCACAACTATTTAACTATACAAACTCGATACAATCGCGAGACCTCGACCAATGTAACCAGCTGTCGTTTAGCGAGTTGGTTGTAGACTAGATTAGTAATATATACATACAACCATGATTATTTGTTTTGATTGTTCCATCGTCATCCTTCGCCATATCGTTCATCGGCGCCATATTTAGATGAAATACGAGTATGTCGGGATAGGAAGGCCGATCCTAGGAACTATCATCACCGTCAGACATTATATGGGCGTAGATATGTTTCTTTGAGAAAAATCGTAAGTAGGTCAACTTGCTTAGGTACTATAACACAATCACACAAAATACAACGAAACGTGAGACAATTTTTAGGCACAAGCTGTTCGCTCAAAGGCTCGAAGAGAAGTGACCCATCCCATCCGCGCAGTCACCCTTCCCCACCTCGCACGAACCTTATGTTAGACTCAGTTAGCGCTAACGTCACACTTGCGTTCCGTTGTTGACCAAATCACGACGCATACTAATGACCATCCTGATATATAGATATCATGATTATAAACGATACATAGTCGTAGGAGGGCGCGAAGTTTATATACCTACACTTCAGACAGCAAATTTTTTAGAGTATTTGTTTCGTCTTAAAATAATGTTAATTCATCAAACTAATGTTTTTACTAAGTATTGCGTCTCATTTTACAGACTGAAATCGTTGCTAACTAGCAAGATAGGCGTGCCTGCAGATGTCGAACATGACCTGCCGTGGTACCCGCCCACCTGTCCACAAAACAAGGAGGCGGCTACCTACACGCAGAAAAAAACACAAAGGCAAGTTTAATGTTGTGCTTATATAACTATAACTTCTAATTAACATACAACGTGCTAGAATAGTTTTTATATTATGATTATTATTGTAATATCCCTGGTACAGTTTGCCAAAACGAAATGTAATTTCTGAACAATTGCAGTTCGTTTTGAACCAAATACAATATATTACCTTGTATGTAGTTGCTCCTCACACAAAAAAATTGGTTACATTTTATTCATAATCGATTTACTTCGATCCCACTGTGTAGACCGCATTCCCTGAGAATCAAATTTATAAAAATTTTAGAGATTCCATCTTACATGAAAACAGTGTGCATACTCTTTGATACGCAGACCACATGAAAAGTTTTGATTTAAAGTTTTTGTTCATTGTTTAAAACACAAAATAATATTAATATATTCAATACCTTAGATGGTATGTAGTTAAACAATATAGCATTATTAAAAGCGTTTTTTATATATATTAAAACCATCAAATATCTTTGTTTAGATTTCCATGTTAACGCAATCTTTTTTTGTTTGTATTTTACCTCTTAGAGGTAATATCAGAACATCATAACACGAATCGCCATGAACGTGGAACGTTTGAAAGCTCCACATTCCTTACAGTGTTGATATTGCAGGACGCAGACCCCAAGCGACTTGGCCGCGAGCGCTTACCTCAAACAGAAGCTACTCGACTACGTAGCGGACGGTCAGATGGCGCAGGTCAAGAATATGCAAGACGCTGAGATTGGACATAGAATTTATGTTGCTATGCAAATGGTAAGATTTCTTGACAAACACTCAGCCAGCATCTAATTCCAAACTAATCTTCTTACCACTAAGGAAGCAACTACTATAGAAATCAGCAAGGCGATCGTGTAATTCCTACGGAATCGTCATTGCAGTCAATTTTGTTTTACATTGACGGCGTTACGACTGTTGTCCCACACTGATCGCGCGCGCTACCATCAATCTATCATGAAATTGGTTTCAAAATTGAATCTGAGAGAGTTACACAATTTGGGTGCTGATAGTTTGCCTACGTAATTTATGATGCTTAAATTTTGGACAGAAGTTTCTTAATCTAGACTTCTTAAATGTATGAATAATCTATGTTTTAACCGTGATTTGAGTGTCCTAAGTACAAAATCAGCCTTCATATAGATATTTACACCCAGACCCTAGCCATGTATACATGTTCATGCACATAAATATTTCACTAGATGGGGATCGAACCCACAATTTTTGAAGTGGCAGGATATTTAATTCCCACTCTAACCGGCTCGGAAAATTCGCACAATCGTATTGTTAATTAGAATGCTTTAATTAAATGCTACATTTCTAAAAAATACCAGTTTGATTGATGGCACGAGTAGTATCGGATGTTGGCACACTCGCCTCGCTCACTTGGCTCGCGCGTAATAAATAATCTCCAATAAATGTGTAATTTCCAGAAACTGGCTCCAAAATGGCTTTTGTACACCATTTCGTCACTGTATTGGCGGGTTCGAGGCAACAATATAAACGCTCTCCACTGCCTAATGACAGCCAGTCGTTCGGTGGAAACACGATACAAAGATATAGTTCTGGCGTCTTTGTCCTCTGTGTATTTGGAGATGGGCTACTTTGAAGAATCGTTGGCAGCCGCTGAAGAAGCCTTTAAACTGAGTCTTTATGAGGTTAGTATATTTTCTTAATAGCAGTAAATATTTCTAACAAAATCCATTTAGAATTTTAATTTGTTTTTAAATCATTGTAAAGATCAAAGCAAGACCGGTTTACAAAAGTGTTCTACATACAGGATTATTTTAACGTATTAAGTCTTGTTTTGTAAAGAGTCATTGCTACGTTTATTGTCGGCTCTTCTCCAGGGGCCCTTAACATTGCTACTCTTGCTACGTGCTTAATCTGGCACTGCACTTCTCAGCAATATCTATCGACGTTTGTATCTGAGAATTCATAATTGCCTTTAAAGGCTTATTAGAATAGTCAATTCAGTTTATTTAACCCTTCTTTTTCTTAAATTTTTCAGCCAACAACAAACTTCATATTGGCAGAACTAAGCATGATGAAGAAGCATCGCAACACCCAATTGTTCCATTTAAAGCAAGTATTGAGGGTTGAGCCAGAGTACATGAATGGGTTTGCGAGGAATCTGCTCAACGGTTGGGCTTGTATTGTAAAGCAGGTTGCTTTAGACTTAGGTGAGATTCATTTGCATTTATACTCCTTGGATATTTGCTGAATAAAATTAAGGAGTATTGCTTAATGAGTTAGTAAACTTGGAGAAACTAAAGAGCCATTAACTCATACCCATAGACCATCGTTTTCATGATGAATATAACGTAACTGAAAATAATTATACGGAATTAATGGGAAAATCATACATATTGCGTCGACATCAGATGATCAGATTTGATTTACGATAGTCGAAATAGGTCTATTTTATCAAATATAGGTAGGGACTAGACATTTTTCATAAACGACGAAAATCAAAAATATACGAAACATCTTACAAAAATTATAAATGCGAAAGTTTGTAAGTATGCATGTATGGATGTTTGTTACTCTTTCACGCAAAAACTACTAAACGGATTTAGGTGAATCTTGGCAAGTAGATAGTTTATAACCTGGATGAACACACTTCACTCGAGAATGCGGGGGACAGCAAGAAAGAGTGGTTTAAGATTACTTTACCGCCATGCGTGAATTTCGTTAACATAATTTTTTATTGTTAAAAATAATTATTACAGAGTTCAACGAGGGTGATGTATGTACACAAGTGAAACCGGAGATGGTGTGCGAAAAGGACGGCAGTAATTGTCACATGACGAGCATACAATGCTTTACTAGTCACGATCGTGAAGGCGGTGAGTAGCTTACTAACAATATTATGATTTGATCGACTGTACCAGTTTTAGTACTGATGACAAATAAATAAATTCCAACAAGAATGTTGAATGTTATTTGTCAAAGTACAAAGCTGGTGATTTTTTTGTAAAGTGATACTTGAGATTAGTTACAATAAATGTTTTTTTTTTATTTTTGCTGTTTTTTTTCTTTCATTACTCATTACCTATTTATTTAAGCTTATCTTAGCGGCTTCTCACGCATTTTTTATTTATTATTATTTGGAATTTTATATATATTTTTTTGCTTTTATTTGTATACATCATTCATTACAATTGATAGTTTCGTTTTAGTACAGAATAAGTAAAAGTACCTTCGTCAGTATTGTATACTCACATCAAAGTACAAGTATTGGGTCCATGTTTTGTAAGAATAATTCATGTTTTTGATATGGAAGCCGTTTTAATAAATAAAATGAAATAATAATCAGTATCAGTGAAAAAAATTGTTTATTATTATTTAAGAATCCGCACAAAAAAAAAACAATAAATATATTTAGATTTGTTCCTCTGGGAGACAACACACAGCTTAATTAAACAGCTAAAGATATGAGATTTATTTCTTAGATGGTAAATAGTGAATAAGAAAAAAAAAATTTTTCGCCTTGACACACTCTTCGTATAAATACCCTGATACTGAATTAGGTACAGCTTAGAAATTATATGCCAGTGCTATATATTTCTCCATATAGACAATAACTCTATTTCACAAAAACGGGGGTCTATTTTGAAAAAAAAAATACCTGCTCTATTTATTATCTGTTTGGAACGACATTTTATGCACACGTAGGGTACACGAAGGGTACTTTGTAGTAGGATGGCTAGCTACCGTCAAGTTAAAAAACTGTTGCATCTGTGGGTGTGTTCCGAGAACTGCACTTGAGTACCAGTTCGCTTTGTGTGGTTACCACCTTTCGCCACATGATTTACCATGTTGATATTGTGGTCAAACACAAGCCGTAATCGTAAAAAATATGCACATATCCGCAGTAATGTTCGTATTATATGTTTAGAAGCTCTGTGCCCTAAGCACGAACATCTATCGTTAACGTATCGTCATCGTATAAGTGCGCCAAAAACCAATGCCATAGGAAATTGAACATACATTTTTCGAGTAGTAGAGCTCTTAGTGCAGAGTTCGTCCGTGGAAGTACTACCACCTTACCCATTTCTGCCGTGAAGCAGTAGTGCACTTGTGTTACTGTGTTTCGGTTAGAAAGGTAAGGGGGCCGGTGAAATTACAGGCACATGAGACTTAACAACTTCACGTCTCAGGGTCGACAACGCATTGGCGATGCCCCTAGTGTTGCAAATGTCCATAGGCGGCGGTGACCACTTACCATCAGGTGGACCGTCCGCTTGTTTGTCGGCCCAAGTGGCATAAAAAAAAAAAAAAAAAAAAAAAAGAACATCAGTCACGGTATGCTGTGTAAAATTTTTCATACAATCCAGCTTTTTGCCGCCTTCGATACGCTTGCATTAGATGTTCGTGCGTAAGCCTCTGAGGATTTGGAAGGCACTAGACTACCAATCAGTGACCAAATCTTTTGTAGGAGTAAGTTGTTGGTAAGTGTATTCGCTAGTTGCTGAATCAGTGTCCAGCCAATAGGGTGGAGGCCTACGATTGTCATAATGAATCTATTTGTTGCAAGTGACAGTGCGGTTCATAATCCGGTTATTGTGTCTGTGGTTGGCGATACGACGACGGAACTCGTATTCAATTACTTTTATTTTTAATGTGTCCATGCGAAAACGATTGAAATATTAAAACATCTATGTTTAAAAAAAGAATATATTTGAAATTTAAATTCGCCCCAAACCATAGATACATTTGAAGCGGTCAGTACTAGAAAATAGCAACTTAAAAGGTATAATTTGATACAATCTGGTGCTTCAGTATAATTTGGTAGTGTTCATAAATCATTTTTGCCTATTTTTCCCTTCCTTTATAATAATTTTGCTTTTGTTTGTATCTAGTTGTAGTTTTATTGTTTCCAGGAGAAATTTTGTCCTGTTCTCTATTATCAACATTATGATATGTTTAGGTATTAAATTAACGTATAAAGACTTCGACAAATGCCAAATTTGACAAAGTATTGGGATACCTAATTCCTCTTCCTCCACCATGTACCTACGCTCCCTTACAACCATTTTTTGACATAGTCGATCAATTAGTCGAATCACTTGAGAAGAACCTGGGTACGATGGTAAATATATCTGTCTACACCTACCTTATCTTTCCTGATGACCAAATTAAGACATTTGAGTTCATATGTCCAGTTCCTTAGGTTATATATTTCAATGTATGTTACACAGAAAGCAATATGATACGCATGATAGATCGAAAAGCAGAGCACACCCAACATCCGTCGACAGATTTGCTAGATGCTAATATATTTAACCAGTTCATATACAACATGCCTGTAGACCGTCGGGATAAAATAGCTCATAGACTGAACTTCGAAGCAATGAACAAGGTTTTTGACAAAACATTAAAAAGTTGCGGCGAAAAAGGATGCAATAGTAAGTATATTGTTAATTCATGTTTTTTTTTATTGGCCGCTTCCTGTAGAAGCGACCTCATCGTGTACCTCCAATGCGGTTGTCGGAGACCTTTTTATTACTGTTCTTAATTCATGTTGGTGATGGGTCACTTGGCTTGGTGGTTAGACGCTGACTGCCACGACGCTGATCTTGGGTTCGATTCCCACCCAGGACAAACATTTGTGTGCATGAACGTGTCTATTCTGTGTCTGGGTATGTATAAAATTACTAAAAAAGGGGCATACGAGTATATCAGTTGTCTGGTATCCCATATTACAAGCTCTGCTTAGTTTGAGATTAGATTGCCATATGTAAAAAAAATCCCAGGATATTTATAAAAACTTAGTTTCTGAAAAAAAATGAGGTACCTATATAAGGAATATATTTATTGTGTTTCATCAAACTCTTATGTCGTCTATTCCATAGGAAAACAACTATGCAACGGTGAAAAGATGAGATTAATATACTCTGGTAATAACTGTTTGAGATCATTTGTTCAGGAAAATTTGTTTGAAACCAGCATATCAGTTGTTTACTATTTTTTTTTAGACCAAATTGCCCGACAAACAAGCGGACGGTCCACCTGACGGTAAGTGGTCACCGCCGCCAATGGACATTTGCAACACTAGGGGCATCGCCAATGCGTTGTCGACCCTGAGACGTGAAGTTGTTAAGTCTCATGTGCCTGTAATTTCACCGGCCCCCTTACCTTTCTAACCTAAACAGTAACACAAGTGCACTACTGCTTCACGGCAGAAATGTGTATGTTCTACACCTTCCCGAGTTACACACAAAATTATGCACCTACTGTAATAGCAGGGTTATTAAATAAACTTATATGGCTGTTATATTACAGATATGCAACCAGAACACTTATCAATGAAAGAAAGTGACTGCAATTACCAACACGTACAATTAGGATATTGGTTGCACAGCGTGAGTTTTAAACAAGCATTCAGTGAATCTGATCTTGGGTGAGAACCTTTTACATTATTTGTTTTTTAAAATATTACGGGTAATATATTGTCATACATAGAGCGCTCTAATATTACTTATGTAATGTACTAACTAACTTAACTAGTGTAATTCATACTTTATCCGTTTTATCTATCGAAATATAATAATGCTGGTCTAAAATTTACAAGCTATAATGAAGTGATACTGTAGCCGGGCGATGCGACTCGCTGAGTCGGTGGTCCAGGGCGGTCGCCCGATGAGTGCCGAGCGTTAACGAAAAGAGCCGAACGGGGGTAGAAACCGCGGGGAACAGCTATATAAATATAAAGGAAGGAATTAACTGACTGTGCCAAACTTAGTCTGTGCGAGCACTGAGAACTAGCTACCAATATAAGACAAATTTTATGACCTCAAAAAGTGATATAAAATCCGTATTTTTAGGCTCCCGCCAGAGATCTCTTCAATGGTCCCCTCCAGTAGGCAGATCCCTGAGTGTCGTCTACAAGCTGACGCGTCAGAAGACTTCTTCCAAGAGCGGCTACTGAGGATCGACAAAGAGGGCTGGAAACCGTTACTCAGTATCATGGATCAGCTCGTGGATATGTTCAGCGTTTTTGAGTATGTTACGCTGGGAGCCAAGATTGCCAAATATGTTGAAACTGTAAGTAACTGTCAACGTAATATTGTGCTCTTGTTTCATAGAAGTCCATAGTGTCTAACTGCAGAACAATGGCCGCTTATCTGTTTTCTACTTCTTTCCATTCATACGATGAATAGCTACATTTAAATGTCATCATCATCTTCTCTCTATCATACTGGGATAGGGATATATGTCGTGATTTGCATCTGACATGAGATTAGCAGATATTTTTAAGACTATCCGCCTGTTCGACTCGAACCCTACTCGTGAAAATAATAATATAACTTCTATCTATTTTGGAATATAGATATATTATACTATTACTAGCGGACCCGGCAAACGTTGTTTGGCTATATTTACTTTATTATAAACTATACATGAAACTGTATCGTACTTCAATTATTATATTCGATTGTCATCTTGCAACCATATTGCGGATCTGTGAATGGAACAGGATTAATATGGCCAATAATGGACAGCGATAATATAAAAATCCCGACCAAAAAACTGCGGTTGGTGATAGAAGAGTGAAAATTACAGGGTTGTATGTATTTCATAATGCAATTAAAATAATTTAATTAAAAAAAATTACCAAAAAGTCAAAATAAAATGGAGGAGTTTAACTACAAACATCGCGACACGAGAATTTTATATACATATTAGATTATACTCGTAAATTCGAAAGTGCCTCTGTCCGTTCGTTAGGGTTTCACGGCTAAAGGATTAAACGAGTCTAGCCAAAATAACTATATTGATACTGTGCGCTTCGATAGCTTTAAAATTTCGTTATTTGAAAACAGTGTGGCTAGATACTTAATGAAATACAACTCACCAATGTTATCCAGGAACCGAACGTGTCCCGGGACGGAATTCTTATCACAAACGTTCACTGTCACTTAGACCATACGGAACAGCACAGTTGATAGTGTTTATTTGGATGGTTTATATTTTTATTGAATATTACAGTGGAGACGCGTACGCGCGGCTTCTTGAGTTTTGACTACAGCAGCGCCATGGGTTGATGTGGCGGCGCGCGTAAACAACGTTCGTTGCAGGTTCCGGAAGTTTAGGCGGGAGTTTTATATCTAGCCACAGATTAAATAAGAACCCAACATTTCCCCCCACCGAAATCCGCAAGGATTTCCCAGTTACGATACCATGGCAAAGTTGAAATAGATAAAACTTAAGGTATAGATAATGTGTACTTGAATATAAATTGAAATATAATTAAAGTGTTAGTGGACTGTATAATAGAATACAAATTGAATAGTTGACTTATATAATAGTTAATAAATTATGTATAGGTAGATACAATTTTAGATACAAATAAAGCATGAAATTATTTATAAACATTCTGAGTCCTGATCCAACGGTAGAGGACTCACTTTTGAAACGGGACGTGTAAATTCGTTTCCGTTTATATTTTTTAAAACAATGACACGGACCACACCGTCCGGACCACCGTGTAATTTTGTAATTCTAGCTAACCCCCACTTGAGAGGTGGAGCATCAGTATTAATTAATACAAGATCACCGACATTAAGACTACGACAATTAGTAAACCATTTTTGACGTTGCTGTAAAGTATGTAAATAATCTTGCCTCCAAAGTTTCCAAAAATGTTGTGATATTTGTTGGACGCATTGCCAACGATTCAATCTAGAACTGGTCAAATCAGTTAAACTGTATTCCGGTACCGATAAGAGTTCTCTACCTATGAGGAAATGTGAGGGAGTTAGAACCTCAAACTCGTTTGGATCGCTGGATAAAGCACACAATGGCCTTGAATTAAGTACAGCTTCGACGCGAGCAAAGAGTGTCCCTAGCTCTTCAAACGATAGAGCACGTGTACCGATACTACGTTTTAGGTGTAGTTTCGCAGATTTGACAACAGCTTCGTAAAGTCCCCCAAAATTACTGCCTGTCGGTGGATTATGTCTCCAAATTACTCCGCGAGAAACGAAGCCATGCGATATATTTTCTAAATCCGAATTTAGGAATTTTACTACCTCAGTCAGCTGTTTACCAGCTGACACAAAATTGGTGCCATTATCGGACACAATAGAATGACATAGACCTCTCCTTGCCGTGAAACGGTCGAAACATGCGAGAAAGCACTCGGTACTCAGAGAGGACAAGACCTCTAAGTGTACCGCTCGTGTGGCACAACACACGAACACGCACAAATAGGATTTGGATACGTGAGCATTTCTACGAGTTGACTCATTCGTAGAAAAGGGTCCGCCTATGTCAACGCCTACGGTATGAAAAACATGAATGTCTTGCGTACGATATTTAGGAAGTTCCCCCATTATTGGTTGTCGATTTATGGGAGATACCCTAAAGCAGGCAATGCATTTCATGGTACGTGATCGAATAGCATCACGCGCTGAAATGATCCAATATTTTTGTGTTATTATGCTTTGAAGAGTTCGTGGACCTACGTGCAAATAAGCTTTATGAAAATGATCAATTAATATATTAGTGAAATTACATTTCTTAGGAAGTAACAGAGGATGCTTCTTTTCATACGTTAAATCTGACTGTGAAAGGCGACCCCCCACCCTGAGGAAACCGTTGGAATCTATGAAAGGGTTGAGCTTTCGCAAGGAATTACTGCAGCAACTATCCTTTGATAAAGATACTATATCGCTCGAAAAATGTTGTTTTTGAACAGATTTCACTAAAATATCATGTGCCTTCCTGAGGTCCGAAACAGCGAGAGATCTACGCTCCTCAGCAGCTGACTTGCAATTATGTATAAACTGATAGCATCGAGCAACGACGTTGAGCAATTTATTGTAGCTAGAATATGTTTTCGTTAAGCTATACACTATTTCATACGTGTCAGACTCAGTTGACACTAAAACTGGCTTAGTACACTTGAGTTCAGGAGGATTGCTGTCACGGAATTCAGCCATGGTTTTAATTGGCCACTTAGATTGATCCCGATCGATCCAACCAGGTCCGTTGAACCATTCTGGAGTCGCTAGCAACACAGATGGTAAAACACCACGAGAACAAATGTCGGCTGGATTAGACCCACCGCTTACATGATACCAGCATTCGCTAGATACGCTGTCATTAATTTTGGACACCCTAGTGGACACAAATGTTTTGAGTGTGTAACTGGGAGTATTAAGCCAGGCTAGAACAACGGAAGAATCCGTAAACAGCATTATATTATTGATTTCGAGACGATTACGCAATATCGATTGGACGTATTTGGTAAGCTTTGCTAGCAAATGTGCAGCCATGAGTTCAAGACGCGGAATAGTGACAGTTTTTAATGGGGCAACCTTAGATTTGGCCATTACTAGACTAACTTTAGTCTCACCATCGTCGTTTTTAGTTCGGAGGTACACAACCGCAGCATAACCGAGAGAAGAGGCGTCGCAAAAACCTAGAATCTGACAGTAGGTATGGCGTTCTACCTTAACATGGCGATCATGTTTTATTTTTGTTAGCAATGGGAGTTCGTTGACATATGCCCGCCACTGTGACTCAAGATCTGACGGCAGACTTTGGTCCCAGTCAAGTTGACGAGACCAAAGTTCCTGCATGCGACATTTGGCATAGAATATGCAAGGAGCTACAAAGCCTAGTGGATCGAACTGTCGACCAATTTGGGACAAGATTGTTCTCTTTGAAACGACAAGATTGGGCGGAGTGATGGCAAAAGAAAATGCATCATAGGCTGGGGACCACTGAAGCCCGAGCACTTTGATGGACATATTACTTTCATCGTCGAATGCAACCGGCGTTTCGCGATGAGCATCATCCAGATGTTCCAATACCTGTGCGCAGTTGCTCGACCACTTGCGGAGAATAAAGCCTCCCGCTTTCAATAAATTCATGAGCTCTTTCTGAAGTTCTAAGGCTTCTGCTATGGTCTCGACAGACCATATTAAATCGTCCATGAAGAAACCAGTTTTCAAAATTTCAGCAGCTTTTGGAAATTGTACTCTTTCGTCATCTGCTAAGGTGTGCAGCACTTTTATAGCTAGATAAGGGCAGCTGACTACACCGTACGTTAGTGTATTCAAAGAATATATTTGAATAGGTTGGTCCAATGAATAACGCCATAGAATATGTTGATATGGTCGTTGACACTGGTCGACAATAATCTGGCGGTACATTTTGCAAATGTCCGCAGAGATACATATTTTATGAAGCCGAAAGTTGATTAAAAGTTCATTGATATCAGCTTGAAGCTTGGGCCCTGGCAACACTATTGAGTTGAGTGACATATTGTTTGATGTTTTCCCAGAGGCATCAAATACCACACGGTGAGACGTCGTGGTACTTGTCGGTTTGACGATGCAGAAATGCGGGATGATGTATTTCGAATCCACGTTCTGGACATCACCAAGACAAGACATATGCCCGAGGTCCTCGTACTCACGCATGAACTTATGATATTGAATTTTGAGTTCAGGCTCTCTTTCTAATTTTGACTCTAAGTTAAGCAGTCGACGAGTTGCCATTTGGCTCGAGTCGCCGAGCTCAATCGTTGATCGCAGAGGATATTTCACTGTATACCTACCCGTTGCATCGCGACTATGCTCTTTTGAAAATAAATAATCCGCAAGTTCATCATCTGGGTTACGTGGTACCTCAGATGGTACATTTTCCACCTCCCAGAAGGAGCGAATAACTTGATCGAGGTTCATGGTGAATGCACAGAAAGTACCATTAATAGTAGCGGATGGCGCAGCATGATTGCGAGTTGGTGGAGAGAGTTCAGTCTGACCCATTAGAACGTACCCAAATACTGAGCTCATTGCAACAGGTAATCCGTGTACTCGCGGGAGTATCTTCTTACCGTCGTAGATGTACGGAAACAGATCACATGCTAACAGTATGTCAATGGGTGCAGGTCTATAGAAGTCCGGGTCAGCTAACATCAAATGTTGAAACTCAACGATCACTTTATCCGAAAGAGGCACTGTAGGTAGATTACCGGCTATTGTAGACACAATGACCGCATCAGTAGATAGGATGGGTCCGGCTGAGTGTAGCGGCTTAACATTACAAGTAGTTAACCCAAACTCTTTTACGGGATTGCCCCCTAAACCAATGGGTTCAAAATTGCATTTACGTCGTGACAGACCTAATTGTTTTGCACAGTCTTGAGTTATATAGCTTGTCATAGCCCCGCTATCTATTAAAACACGCACCTTGTGGTACTGGCCCCAACAATCTGCGACGTGTATAACCGCGGTGCCGAGCAAGACTGTCAAATTAGCCGAGCACGTCAATGCGACTGCACTAGAATTCGAATTTGCAAATGAGTCTATGTGCAGTGTATGGTGATGCTTGCTTTTGCAGACCGTACACCGTACCTTTGATGGACAGTCGTCGACAGAATGTGCACGTAAACAATTTTCGCATAACTTTAATTGTTTAATCCTAACGAGACGCTGCGCTGGACTCAGGTCGGTGTAGTCGGTGCATCGATAAATAGAATGCATCTTTTTGCAATACAAACACTCCATGGACTTCGTTGATTTAACATGTTGGTTTGTATCGATAACAGCTGACGACATGGTAGGTCGCAGTGCATAATTTGATTTTGAAGTAAAGGGTTGACTGGATTTAGTTTGTCCCCGAGTATACGATACACTTTTAGTACTAGTGGAATTTGTAGTACACTCGGACATCTCAAGAGCGCGTACGTGTTTTTCAATAAAAGTCATCAAATCGTCATAGGTAGGTAACTCATTTTGTCCTAACTCCTTTTCCAATTCACGCCTAGTCGCGGGGTCAAGGTTACGTAATGCGACATAAAACAACATAAATCCCGATAAATCTGTTATGTTCAAAATCTGCAGAGCTTTGATGTTTTCTTGATATGTCTGTAAGAAAACATTAAGTCCCGATACAGACTCATTCACCAAAGGTTTGAAGTTGAATATTTTATCGAGATACGTAGTCGCTAATGCGCGTTTGTTTTCAAACCGTTTTACTAACGCACTCCACACGATTTGATAATTATCGGAAGTGACGGGCATAGACTTTACGATAATTAAAGCGGACCCGCTTACTGCCGACAGTAAATAATAAAACTTCTCAATATTTGCTATGTGTGTATTGTTATGTATAAGACTAGAAAAGGTATCACGGAAGGTGGGCCAGTTTTCAAGTTTACTGTCAAAAGGATATAGTTCCAACTTAGGTAACCTAGGCTTTACGCAGCTGCCACCCGCCTTCAATGTTGCATTATGTTGGTTATCCATATCTACATTCAACCTACTTGAAACACCGCGTATGAAATAGAACATAACATCAAAACTTTCGAGTTCTGTATATGATGGCACATAGTCGGAATTTAATTTCTTTTTTAAGAGTGTGATGGCACAAATACTTTTATCGTACTTTTCCCGCCATTCGGGCAAATCATGAAAACGGGCATTAAATTCACTAATTAATTCCGGTTTATCAGAAACTTTTTTGGAAACTTCATATAAGGCCTGCAATCTCATAAAACACATTTCTTTTGTCGTAATATGTGGTTGTACTAATTTTTCGTATTCTTCTTCGAATTTGACATCATGCTTGGGCGGCATTTTGCAACAAATTATTTATCAAACAACAAGATTTAATAATGGCGGCCGGCTAGCGTCGGTAAATTTTACGTAATAAATTTTCGAAAACAACTATTTAAATTAATGGTTTCGGAAATGAAATACACATTGGATTAGGAGAATGGACACAAAAGAATAAGATCTGAATGTGATTCAGATTTCTAAGTAGTATACTTTTAGAGATATAAGCAAATTAGTACACAAAGTTATGAGTGTACCTAACCTACTCCCGACACTGAATAGTACTTTATTAAGTGTGAATTATACCAATAATTATGTAAATAAATAGATATTTAGTTGCATAGATTTCGTAACTGGTTAATCCCGGCACGATAGACCAAAATGTGCGCTTCGATAGCTTTAAAATTTCGTTATTTGAAAACAGTGTGGCTAGATACTTAATGAAATACAACTCACCAATGTTATCCAGGAACCGAACGTGTCCCGGGACGGAATTCTTATCACAAACGTTCACTGTCACTTAGACCATACGGAACAGCACAGTTGATAGTGTTTATTTGGATGGTTTATATTTTTATTGAATATTACAGTGGAGACGCGTACGCGCGGCTTCTTGAGTTTTGACTACAGCAGCGCCATGGGTTGATGTGGCGGCGCGCGTAAACAACGTTCGTTGCAGGTTCCGGAAGTTTAGGCGGGAGTTTTATATCTAGCCACAGATTAAATAAGAACCCAACAGATACTATACTATTCGTACTACTAGCGTGTTACTATATGTGAAGATCATAATTGTCTATATTCGTAGCTGCTATTGTAAATGCGAATATTTGTGTGTTTGATACTTAATCACGCCGGAACGGCAGAAGGGATCTGCATTAAATTTGGTACAGATATTGATTATGGTCTTTAGTAGTATTTATCCCTGGAATATGTAACATTAGAGTGCTTCATTTTTGGGCAACATTTTTTTTCTTCAAGTCCCGGCTGAAATTCTTGCAATATATGGAAAAAAAATTGAGCATGTTGCGAGCCCTTAATTCGAATTTTAACCCACTGCTAGAGAATTTTATCCATTAAAAAAATGATTTTTTCTACGTTTTTCTGCTATTTTTACGAAAATTCAGCTTAAATGACATTTTCGAACCCGTTGGAGGTACAAAATCGACACAATGGGCTTTTTTTTTAGGATATTATAGCTATAACAAGAATCCACGAGATAAGAATAATAAATAAAATAAATAAAATTCGAATTAAGGGCTCGCAACATGCTCAAAAATATTGATTTTCCATGCATTACAAGATTTTCACCCGGGACGTGAAGAAAAAAAATGTCGCTCAAAATGATGCACCCTAATGTAACATCCATCGGACACACGGGTAAAACCGCGGGGGATAAGAATTGTGCGGTTTTCCGAATAAAATTTCACCATACATCTTTACATCCAGCTTCGCAAACTTTCACATGTATTATATTACTAGGATTAGTAAGGATATGAAGTAGGATTAGGTATATTAGTGGTTAATATTTGGTGGGTCAGCGGCCGCAGTCGTGGCCGGGGCTGGTGGCGGCGGGCTGGTGGTGCGGCGCGCGCGGGCGCGGCGCGTGCGCGGCGCGCTGCCTGGCCGCGGCGCACCGCCTGGCGCCCGCGCACCGCGCCTTCCACGCCACCACCGCTCTGAGCGCGCTGCTGCACATGTATGTACACTTACCATTACTCTACATACCCTTTGAAGTGAAACTTCTTTTAGAAGGTCTGATAAAAACAATCTATGCTATTTATAAGTGATTGATGAATAATTAAAATGTTTTCTTGTAATACTTTCACTTCTATCGTGTCTTTGCGACACACCCTGCGTTTAAGGGGACCCGGTGGTCTAGCGGCCTAAAATTTAGCCTATTTTTAAAATTTTTTTTTGATATGACAGAAATGTCTAAGGGTTTTAAATTTTTTTAGGTTTATTTTATTACTTATTAACAATACAAAAATGATGGTAAACACAAAAAATTTTTTTTTTAAATTCCAAAAGTGGCGCTGAAGTTCCCCTCTAAAAAAAAAAAGGACCTGGCTGCTGAAGGAGGTTTTATCTCTCCCTTTGATCTGAAATTAAAAAATAAGACGGATTTTTAATCAGTATAAGTATAGTTATGGCGGGGACTAGAATAAAAAAAAAATTTGACAAAATGGTGCGTAATTCAAAGTACGAGTCTGAAAACGACTCTTTTTTTGCAATGTTTTTTTTTTAATAAAGAAAATAGAAATACTCAACAGAAAATATTTTTTCTAGTCCCGGCGAGAGCCAGTACTATTTAGAATGACCTGTTAAAATTTCAGACGAATCGGTCGAACCGTTTTTTTTTTTTAGCTTCAGTAGACCAAAAAAAGTAGTTTCGAGATAAACGCGTTTAAAGTTTAATGGAGCCCAACTCACCGATCGTCTACCTGACATTGTAATGGGTTTTAAATATAGAAATACTCGGAATTTTGTCACCAAATTTTAACAGTATATTTTTGAAATACTACTTTCGAAATATGTAAAAAAAAAAAACGATTTTTCGAAAATTCTAGGTCCCCAAAATCCTCAAAATTTCTTTAGCACTATGTGAATAGAATCTCGATGAAACGTAAAAGCGACAATCTTTAGATTTTGCCTGCGAAAGAATGAGATAGATTTTTTGAAGGTTTCACTCCTACCGCGTGTGAAATACACATATCTTATTTTGAAATGAAAACATCTTTAGGACTTTAATATACTTCTTTCGTTCACAAAAAATGTGACCATGCCTTAAAAAATATAAAGAAAATTTATACTCTTTTTTCGACAGGCAAGGAAAACTGAAAGATGCTAGAGACGTCGCGTATATTTCGTTTTACGCTACACCAAAGAGCAAAGTAGAGGCTTTCCTGGTTGCTGTTTCTCATACGTATTTGGTAAGTAACAAACCTATTAGAATTAAAATTTTCTAATACTTAGTCTTACACAAACATCCATATCATTAGCTAAGCCTACTTCATCTGAATCTGTTTAGCCATTACGGTATGATCATAATGGCAAGTATCGTCCATATAAGTATAAAGACCCCAAAGGTATCCTATGTGTTAATAAAAATAATAAATATTTTTATCTATATGTCAAATTTGACGCAAAATCATTCAGCTGCTTCAGCGTCACTAACACACACATTCATATCTATATATATAAAAAATGTTATGTTGGTTTGTGTACGCTACAAAAACTCAAAAAGTTCTGCACCGACCGAGCTGAAATTTTAGCATGATATATAATCCGCATCATGGATTGATTTATCTATTTTTTGCATCAGTCACATATCCGCGACCGTCTTTGTTTTGTTTCTCATTTCTCGACCATTCAATCACAATGTAAAAATGAATACCTATTTCCCTTGGTCACGGCATCACGCATGGACGGCTGGACCGATTTCGCTAATAATTTTTTTGTTGTGTTTCTTATTGTCAGTAGAAGGTTCTTATGAAAGCAAAAATTAAGAAAGTTGCGCGGAAACTTAGAAAATTTAAGAAAATATAACAACCATATTCACTTTTCTAATGTAAATGGCGTTTGACTTTTGCAAGATTGACTGAATGCGCGCTGCAAATATCGTTTAATAAAGAGGCATGGGTCGGAATTATATTGATAAATTATTTTATGCTTATTTCTTAGTGCACACAGTCAATTCAATCGGAATATTCGAATTCAATGTTCATAGTTCAAAAAGGACCACGTCTGTCGGGTCAGCTAGTTTATAACAAAAATGGGATAAACTACAAATCTACAAAAGAAGAAACTTTTTTAATGACGATATTCTCTTTAGAGGCCAATAATAAAACAAACAGTATATCTTATATAATATTGTTGCTTTTATTACAGTCAGAGTACGAGCAAGCAGTATGGATGTACAGATACGCGCTCACATTTGATGACAAATATCTACCCGCTAAGGCATGTCTACACACAACTATGTGTTTGATGCTATTCGGCAAAAATATTAAGACAAATCCTAAACTAATTTAAACAATATTGATGTCTGAAATAAAGCTTTATTATACCAAATATGATCTTTAACAACGTATTATTAGTATAAGCGTGTTAAAAAACTGAACAAACTGTATGTACCTCGATTGTACCTAATGTATTTATTATTACAATAAGAGAAATAATTTATTTGTTCAATCAATTCCTTATAAATAAGTCAAGATTTATTTTAAGATGTGCAAGTTTAACTTACTTTATGCTAGTAATGTTCTTGTATTTATAATCTCGAAACTTCAACAGAATTTCATAGGATAGGTACTTATTTATATTTCGGTTGTACTTATGAATTGGCGGGTAGTGAACAAAAACATATTCAAAATATTTATATAAACTATTTAAATATTCTTGCAGTTTCAAAACTCCCACTAAAAGTCTACCTTTTTATTTGTCCCAGTTGACAATATCTTTAAAAGGATTCTTCAATATAATATGTCTTTTTCGTCTACAATACTCTCTTGACCTCTATAAGCCAAGAATGTTGAAGTCGATCTCTGTTCAGGGTGAGATTGTTTCAGGAGGCATCAAAAAACTGCCCCAAAATAGCATGAATGTATGAATAGCTGTATGTAAACTAAAAAAACAAATTAAATATACCCACACAAAATGGCAACTTCATAAGTCCCCCCCCCCCCCCCTTTACATACAATAAAATAAATTTTCAAATCGGATTTTAGTTCCTTTCTTTAGTGTAGGCGAAGTTCAGATTTTTATTATGATTAAGTGACATAACTTTGTAATAAGTACATTAGTAATTATGTGTCCTATTGTCCAGTATTTCTTATTGAGCTATTAAGATATCATCAATTGACCTGTGTTGATGGTAACATCTTTTCTGATGCAATTTGCATTCAACTTCAAAACATAGGATCTACTCTTGTCTTAGTATTACCTACAGTGGTTTCTCAGTCGAGATCTTTCATCAGACATAAAATTTCGTCTCATTAACATGTTTGATCAACATTCCATTTCGTCAATTCATAGGCAAGTTTGCTCAGGTAGATATGTATATCCAAATTTCTAATAGGTCTTATTTTTTTAACCCTTGCCTATAAAGTATTATATTAATTTTAATTCAATAACCAATTTGAGTGAATCCCAATTTATTCAGTGCTGGTTCAAAGTTAATGGATGAACTACAACCTAATGCGGCTTAATGTACTCGTATACTATAAACTTGCGTCACGCTATGATGGCCGTTTAACAATGACAAAGAAAAATAAACTTTATTGTTTTATGCATAAGGTGCATCTATTGATCCAACAGTTAATTGTATGATGATGGAAATCAACCTTATTTCAAAGCAATACATTTTCTTTTCCTATGATAATCTGAAACGTCAAAACGGCCATCATAGCGTGCCGGTATATATATATGGGTATTCAAAATTATTGTGTATTTAATCTCAAAACGTACAGTCAGCGACTGCAAGAAATTTGTTTTGGTGATGTTTATTTTAATTAAAACATTTTTTTATTTATTGCTATTGTCGCCAGCTGTAATTGAATATGTTTGTATAATAACTACAGCGTACATGTTGTGTTACATAATAGCTTATAAGTTACATAGATGATTTAAACAATTAAATGTCTTAATTGTAATGAAATTTCATTACTCTCCACTTTGGTGTCTGAAATAAATCAAGTCTGTAGAATACTCTTATATGAAGTTAAAAATGGTGAATACCTATATTGGCTCAATTGCATATTTAATATGAACTGTAGATAAGTTCCGCCTATATAAAAAAATACAATAAATCATTCCTTTGAGCCTTGTTGTAATGACTTTTGTGTTATTTATTTTGCTCATTAAATATTGTTGCAAGTTCTATGATCTCATATGAAAAGTAACATTATAAAATTACAAGCTAAAGCCAGTAAAATAATGTCCCAGGATATTTATTTATTATTTAGTTGAAATCGATGCAAATGTCTTAAATTTTTCATTACAAATCGCTTCGAATCGACTTGAATGCGGCTGTACTGTAAGAAGAAATAGTAAACTACTTAATTAAACACATTTATTTATTATTTCCGAACCCACTGCTTTTTTTATATAATTATAATGACGTGTACATTATACTTGTTTAAAAAGATATTGTTTTTAAGCTAAGGTACGTTTTGTTACCATTTGATTTGTTCCTCATATGTTGCGATTATTCCTATGTAGTAGTACCCAAGACTGATATTTTTTCGAATTAATATAAACTTTCAACGAGCTCTATGTTTGTTTTATTTATTTTAAAGTAAGTTCTCGTAAGCCCCCTTGCAAACCTGTTACTCCTTCTTCCTTCTCATTCCGCAGAAAGCAATTTGCATTGGCGTATCTAGGTTCTTTATCAGAAGGGCCTGGCCCCATTAGAAAACAAAAATGTCATTATTTTTGAGTGAAGCTCTTTAAATAAATGCAATGGCCATAAGTTTAAAGAAAAAATTATCAAAAATTCTATGATAAAAATACTATTATACATACATTATTTTTTTAATGACAGGCCAGTTGGCTTGGTGGTTAACGCTCTGACTGCCAAACCGAAGGCCGCGGGTTCGATTCCCACCCAGGACAGACATTTGTGTGCATGAACATGTCTGTTTGTTCTGTGTCTGCGTGTAAATAATTATGTATAAGTATGTATTTAGAAAAAAAAATGTAGTATATGTAGTATATCAGTTATCTGGTTTCCATAGTACAAGCTCTGCTTAGTTTGGGACCAGATGGCCATGTGTAAAAGAATGTCCCAGGATATTTATTATTATTATTATTATTATTATTAATGAAAACGAAAAGAAACCTTATTGTATTATCATGTCCTGTAAAGATTGTGCAGTATTTTTGAAATAAGTATACTTTTTTAATAAATTGTTTAATATGTATGGCTGTAGTTGGCTAACCTAAAAGAAAAACATTTTTCATTTCATTTTAAATAAATAAATAATAAATAAATCCCAAGATATTCTTCACATGGTCAAGTGATCCCAAGTTAAGCAGAGTGTACTGCTTGGAGTATGGCTACCAGGTAACCGAAATATTACATATACTACTTTTTAAATACGTACTTATATAGATATTTACACCCAGACACAGAACAAACAGACATGTTCATGCACACAAATGTTTGTCCTGGGTGGGAATCGAACCCGCGACCTTCGGTTTGGCAGTCAGGGTCTCTAACCACCAAGCCAACTGGCCCGTCTCATTCAATTCATTCTCATTCAAGATTAAAGCAAAAATAGGTAAACAGCTTGTTAGGCGACCAATTACCAAGGTTTCTTGTAAATAATCAGATATTTTATGATAAGATAGATATAAAATACGTGGGTTCCATTTATGCAAAATACTAGGTATTAACAATCTTTTTTATGGTTACGACTTGTGAAATTATTGACGGTACTGGGTAGGTACTCAATTATATCCTTACCATTTCCACCATCGGATACTTTTATTGTAATAATGCTAGTTCGTTTTATAAATAAATGTATAAAGCGTAAATAATAAAACGATTTTAGAAGTAATGCCTAGAGCTCATTGTGCAGAGTTCGTTCGGGGAAGGCTTACCTCTTTGCCCATCTCCGCCGTGAAGCAGTAGCATTAGTATTACTGTGTGTCGGTTAAAAAGGTAAAAGGGGCGGGGAAATTACAGGCACAAGAGACATTTTACATTTTCTACGGTCTCTTAAAATTCAAAACGATTTATTCAGTTTTGGTCCTCAGAAGGCACTTATGAAGGTCAAATTTAAAGTTACTGAAGCTACAACCGGTTCGGAAGTCAGCCTTCAACTGAGAAGAACCGGAAAGAAACTCAGCAAGGTTACATTCTTTTTTATTTTTATTATATAAATTTTATCTTTTTTATATGTTTAACAATTACAAAATACTTAATGTAGGTAACATTAAAAAAAATAACAAGTCTACAAAATAGAATATAACGATAATTACTTACAACTTAAACAAGAAAATTTGAGGTGCACCGTGCAGAGAGTAGCTATTTCCATAAATTTTTATCATCAATATAATGAACTACCTTGTAATACGCTTTTTTTTCATAATATAATTTTTAAATTTATGATCAGACATTTTGGTTACTGAAAGCGGTATCTTATTATATAATAAAATAGAACACAATTACCAAGAAATTACTTGTTTACTTTAGTTAGTCTAAAGTATGGAACAGCTAACTTATCCCTTTGTCTTGTATTAATATTATGGATATCCAATTCTGACTCAAAACATTCCTACGTTTCTACGTATAAACGTTATATTTCCATAAATATATAGTGAAGGTAATGTCATTATATTTATTTTCCTAAATAAATCTCTTAATGATTCACTGGGACCTATACTGTAAAATGCACGAATTGGACTTATTCATCAAAATTTATACATTCTTAATATTAAATTTGTTTAAGTTATTTCAGCCTCGGATGGTTTCGCTTCCAAAAGACTCCATGATCTCGATGTTTTATGGGCATTTTTAAGTTATATTCGAAAATGGCTCTTGTCGACGCGGCCATCGCCCGCTGGATACAACTGCCACAAGAGAATTAACAACTTCACGTTTTAGAGTCGAGAACGCATTGGCGATACTCTTGGTGTTGCATATGTCTACAGGCGTCGGTGACCACTTACCATCAGGTGGACCGTCTATCGGTGTGCCGGCCTTCTAAGCATAAAAAATATGTGTCATTACTTTATTGTGTGAGAAGGCCAGCTGTTCCTTGTGATGGTGAGCGGTAACCATAGGCGTTTACCTATATAACCTATACGACGTATTACAAAATATAAAATCCCCGTAAAAATATAATTAATCATCAAAGCCTACCTACCAACCCTAGTAAGCTGTCATGTGAGGGAACCAGATTATTTAACATTAAGGCCCACGTACCTATTTTACCTAATAATTGTCTTCTTTAAGGGGTTAGGTGGGTTTCAAAATTTCAAAAAATAGTTTTTTTTTATTTGCATATTTTATAATTAAATATGTTTAGAATATTATCTTAAAGTTTTAAAACGATCTGAGTAATATTTTTAGAGATATAGCCTTCGGACTCGTGGTGCCGTTGCCAGCGCGCTTAGGCTATGAATTCTCTATCATCATTTCAACACGATTACAACCCGTTACCAAGTGACGTTTCATGAGCCATCAAGCCGATTTATGAAGAACTCAGTAAGGAAGAGTTCTTGGAGCGATGGGTTGGTGGTTTTACGCAAAATAACAACGAAAGCGCAAACCAATTAATTTGGAAAATCACGCCAAAAATTCTTCCTGCTAGATCAAAAATAGTCGACATTGCAGCAATGTGTCGCTGCCGGTACATTCAATGAAGGAATCGCAGCATTATCACTGTTCATGCATGGTATGGATTTAAAACTTGAGTACACACGAAAAGAGGATGAAGGCCGCATACTTGCAGCAGAAAAAAAAGCTGACGCTGAGACTCGAGAAGCAAGAGTTCTACGCAGACAAGAGAACTCTATGTAAGTTAAAAAAGAAATGTTTTTTCACATGTTATTTGAATGTAAATCTTTAATCGCGTTTTTCTCGAAACTACGTTTTAGATATCGGTAGTCACGATTTCTCGAAAACTTTTCAAAATTTGCACACTTATTCAAAATAACATTATCTCGTGCTTGAACGAAGGATTTTTTTTTATTTCTATTTTAAGTTATTTTTCCAGGCCATGAAGGGTGCAAATTTTACTCAAAAAAAGGGTTTTTTGTTCTCAACGCCGCCAAAAATGCAATTTTTTTAATTTATTTTTTTCTTTCGTCCAAGCACGAGCTTTAAGCATCTACTAACAGAATTTTTTTGGTTTTTGCATTTCAGGTGAATCTGTCATGAGTTAACCTGACTACGCCGAGAGAACTTTTTTGAGGGGTCACAGGAGACGATTTGTCCTCGCCTTAATTTTCAATATTTTTCAATAAAAATTTCACAAACTACTTATGAAATATATACCTTTTATATGGTAAACTGATGGAATGAAATATTTTTTTGGTTAAATAAAAAAAAATCGTAAAAATGTACCTGTTTTGAGCCTTTAAAACCCACCTAACCCTTTAGTAGGTTTTCTATTTTCATTCATGAAAATCAGCTTTTTTTATTTTTTTGGGGTATAAATATTGTGAATGGACTCGTTATAATGCCCCATTTGACCTCCTTTCGGCTTTACGGGTAGTTTTGTAGCACCCTGTATATATGATTCAAATACTGTTCCTGTGAAATAAGTAACTATAACTATAGATTTATTTATCTTGGAAATTTTGGGAGTACAGGAGATGATAGTAGGATAAAAAAAAATCTCGACAGGATTTGTAGTGGCTGAGGCGAACAGTAGTGACAAACAGACACCGAAGTCTTACTAAAAGGAAAAATCATCTTTATGCTGTTCGTCTTTTGATCCCATGATTAAATGTATAATACTGATGAACTTACTATAATTATAGCGCCTTATTATAGGGTTGATTTTTCAATAACATTTATTGCTGTCAAAAGAAATCTCAAAATTTCACGCTTTTCACATTTTTTAGATCGACACAGTTTACTCGATGTATAAATCTAGATAATATATATAACCACCTGGCCAAACACTATCTCTTAAGATACAGGTTACCCTAGCTTAAGAGGCAGGGTTGTCATTTTTGTTTACAGATTTCTGCAGCATAATGTAAGTTAATAAAATTTTATCATTGTTTTTTACCCTTATATTTATTGTGAAATGTAATATATGTAAAATTAGACGGGTGCTAATGGTAGGTACTGCGACCAAATAACATGAAATTAATGCACAGTATGTTGAAAAACTTAAATCAAAGATCACAATAACAATTGGTACCACGATATAAAACTTGCGTCACGCTATGATGGCCGTTTTGACGTTTAAGAATGACAAAGAAAAATAACCTTTTATTCCTCCAGACATAAGGTGCATCTATTGATCCAACAGCTAATTGTATGATGATGGAAATCTACCTTATTCCAAAGCAATACAGTTTCTTTTCCTATGACAATCTGAAACGTCAAAACGGCCATCATAGCGTGCCGGTAGTATAATCTGTCACAGTAGAGGCCTAAGCACGAATATCTATCGCAAGCGTAGCGTCATCGTATCGAGTACGAAAAGCTAGTTTGTAGTAATTGAACACCGCGCATACCGTGACGTTGCGCGATATTCAATTTCCCATTGCATTGGTTTTTGGTGCACTTGATACGGTGATCATATGCTTACGATAGGTATTCGTGCTTAGGGCACTGTTAAAAATCTTAAAATTACATCTTACCGGTCCATTAGTCCTTACTGTGACAGCAATCTTCTAGTGTTGATTATGAAGCACCCACAATAACTATTGGAACACGCACAAGAGTATAAATAATTACTAGTCCTGTGCAGTGACCAATAGTTGTTTTGGGCTTCGTTTTTTTTCTTGTCTGCCAATTTCACATTTATCTAAAAGTCTTAAGGCAAAAAATGTTATATCCAGTTCTGGAGCTAATTTATGATCAGTGCTACAATCTAGTCTTTGTCATGCCCAATATTAAGTGCTATCTTATTAATGAAGTTATAAGGCTGCTAATTCAATACTGAAGCCCCGGAAGAAACAAAAATGCAGCAAATATTTGATTTGAAAATGTTAGGAAATATTTATAAAACAATTAACAAAGGTGACAAATAGTGGAATATATTTGATGTCAAAAGTTTATTGAGTAGGCAGACAATTGCTGTAATGGTATTTATTTGTTATTTTTACCACAGGTTATGGACAGTAGCAACAAGTCTTTTGTAGCTTTTCTGGAGTTTCCTATTAAGCCCATAGGTAAACTCGATCATGTTAATTCTTAATAGTCGAAAGTTTAGAAACTACACACGAAGCCCAACGTTAAAGTACAGAAGTATTAAAGCTAGGTAAAAAAACAGTTTTTTATAATAATAAAAATACAATGTAGACTGATACAATAATTTTTGACAGGTTCGCAACGGAGTTATTATAATTAATTATAATAGTTTTAACCAAATGAAATTAAGGTATCGAAAGGATCATAATTTCATTTAATTTACAGGCATAGATAATGAAGAATTTACCACTAAAATATATGTTTAAGTTATATATATAATGGTACATAGTTATTCGAAAACATCTAAAAGAAAACAGAGAAACAAAATGGAATAAGAAATTACATCGTAAAAATGTGACTGATCCTTCTATTCCGACCTCTTCCTATTTGACGAAAAAGCACACGAAATAATGAGATATAGATACAGAGAAGATTAAAACTCGAAATTAGTAAATAATTTATTTAAATATATGCTATATACAATTAAAAATAAATATCTGTAAGGCAATTAAAAACGAAATAACGAACAAAGAACCATAGATCAAAATAGTTGATAGAACGTAGAGCTTAGCTGTCATGAAATGTGATGATTGCTCAGGTATCCGAGACTCCACCACCTCCGGCTTTAAGAAAAGCAATAAACGTTAGGTGGCTGTCTACCTATGTAAATTTCTCTCACCTACTTGTGAGTACACCATTGCCTTAGTTACCACAAGGTGCCACCACTTTTCTCCAACTCCATACAACGATATTGTGGTCAAACGTAACCTGTAAGTAAATCTTTTGGGCTTAGACATCGAGTTCCGTTTTAAATAACTCTCACTTGAAATGTTAATTTTGGATTATTATTAAACTACCCAAATCTTTCCTACGTACTTCCTGCAAATTGTTGACTTATTGCACCAATTCTTATAATCACTCTGCATTACATACTAGTATTATAAGGTACCTCACTCTCACATTCAGCTCCTTTTAGGGTTTGGCCAGATCCATCCATACTTCTCCTGTTTCCTAGACTATTTCGTCTGATGTTCGGTTCTATTATACGATCAAATTCATATGTAAATAAGATTTTTCTAAAGAACGAATATTAATGAAGTAGAATCCCGCCGTAGTATTCTTAGAGGTATTCCTAGAGAACGAGTAGCCTCTCCTCACAACTGCACTAAAATAGGAGTGCAACTGCTTTTATAACTAAGTAGGATAGTAGGAACTGAACTTTTACAGTTATGTTAAATCATAACAGGTACCTCATCTCTTAATAATTGTCAACTGTTAAGCGATGAGGTTCGACTGTGCCAGGTAATTAACACTAGCTCAAATCTAGATGAATGATCTAGAATGAGAAATCTGCTCTCCGAGTCTCGCTGTGCAGGTTCGCCGCAAAGTCTGTATTAGCTGAATAAGGGATAGTCCGTGTACAAAACTAAACGAGTAATAATTATGTGAAATTTTTTAAAGTGAAGCGCGATCTTCTCATCGCCTTCTAGCTTACCCGCGTCCGCCCGTCTTCGTAATCCACTGGTAATTTTCTACAGTACTGGATAGATGTCGCTAGTAGTACCTACAAAACTTTTGTGAACAAATTTATTTTTGTTAATCGAAGCTAATACTCATTTACAATCGTAATGAAACACATTATCTAAAAAAATGTGAACAGTTGCATAGTGGCACTGTGATTGTCCAAACCCTGAAAAACATTTTTACATTTTTTTACCAACGCTTACGTACTTACTACTCTTACCAATTAGTAGTGTTATCCGTAGTATTTACGATGACGAAAGATCCGACAATCTCTCCAGCTTCAATGTCTGCTTACCTTTCTGGCCACCTTTGAAAACAGAGATATTAATTTTGCTAGAAAAAACAAATATATTCATGTGTAGATGTTATCAAGGCAGCAATGTTCATTTGTCATGTTTCGGCAAGTGACAATCTGCAACTAGTTGTTAATGACATTTTTAATTCAAATTCAAAACCATTTATACAGTTTAGGCACTTATGAAGGTCAAATTTAAAGTTACTGAAGGTACAAGAAGAAGAATCTCCATAACGCAGGTATCTATATTATTTTGTTGCTGTAACTAACTTTTAATATGGAAAGAGTTGATGTTGCTTCATTGAATGTTGCCACGCCTGCGCATCGTCTGCGGGCAAAATTAATATTAGATCAAGATTTAAAGTAAGTAATATATTTTTTTGATAGATATTGCAATGTAGAATGACATCGAGATAAATCCAGTAATGTTGGCTAGGGAACGAATATAAATTTTGTTTCTGAATTTTATGTTTGTTATCCTATTTCGGTTTCCGCACCTAATGAGAATTAGAGGTACTGTCAAAGTGGCAAAGTCACTACTGGCAAAGTCACTATTTATTAGAATTAATTTCAGTAAATTTTTAATGAGTTCTATGAATATTTTAAATGGCCGATTTTTCATATTGAGTAACATAGGTACATATGTATGTAGGTACGTCAATATAGCCATTATTGACAGTTTACGTTTGTTTTGGTGGTAGTACGGATATCCCTGTCAGACTTTATCTTTACATTGTAATTTTTATTTACCTTTGTTAGTACAACTTTTACTAAAGTACTTTAGAAGAAATATGAAATGAATAGCAAAATACTACTAATGAAGTCAATACGACTTTTTCGTCTATGTTTTAGTACTTAACTAGTTATATGATTATAGGTATATACAATATGACTTCGACAAAACTGACCACTACACTAAAACTCCTACTAACGATTTTGGGTAAGAATGAATGCAAACCTCTTCTATTGGAATGAATAAAAAAAGCTTACATTTTCGAGTAGGTAAATAAGGGCGGTCTAAAAACTGAGAGGTACACGGAAATAAACAATAAAAACAATATTTTACAACAAACATGCAAAGCAACATAAATAAATAAATTATAACCTAAAATATAAAGTCGTTAGTCAACTACACACTCACACAGTAAAGTAAAGTGAGTGCTATTTCGGTTATTCTTAAAATAAATTTAATTTGGAAGAAACTTTTATATTTCGAATTTATTAATAGTTCAAGTAAGGTCAGCCAATCATAGTGTTTTTAATCACTCACTTTGCTCGAATTGAACAAAGAGTATTAATAACATATCAAAAAGTTTTCAACCTTCTTTTCTCTATGAAAAGAATATATTCGTAACTCATCAATGAACAAACTAAACGCTTGAAGCATCGAGTGGTATGACGAGACAGTGAGAGAGAACTGTTGTTTCTTGTAGTAATTCCGTGGAAAAAATTGAGGTAGTCTTGAATTCGCAGGTTATGAACCGCCCGCAATAGCCGCTGTCACACGCACAAGAGTATAGTTCTAACTAATCTTGTGCAGTGGCCAGCAGCTGCTTTGGGCTTCATTTGCATCCAAACAATGCAGGCCGGACCTTTGAGGTACTCTTCCAAGTTTCAAGGCGGTTGCGGTGGCGAGTTCCGTTCCACGGACCCGCAATATTATGCATACAAATAATAAACACAATCAAGCTACAAAGCATTTTCGAAAAGTATTAAATATATTTCATAAATAATGTAGAAGGCGTGAAAATAGATAAAGTAAAATAGAATTTATAGTAAAGCTTTACAGTAACTTTTCCACTGGACGCAACATTATAAATAAAAATACAATAAAGTGATATACAATGAAATAATTTGCTAGTAAAATAAAATGAAAGCTAAAGATTAGTTATTTACTTAAGAATATGAAATACTAAAACACGATACATTACAGTGATTTTAAATAAATGTTTTGCTAGAAAAAGAAAAGAAAATATTCTATATCTATAGGACGGTACTGCGAACATTGTTAAATAGACTATGAGGATGAAAATAGGCAATACATGAACTAAGTAAAGCAGGCAGCTACGCGACACTACATAGCCTACTTTACTAGTTCAAAAATAATGCAAGGCATCTAATTTTTTCTTCATGAGTAAAATAAATGTGTACCTTTACTCTATAATAATTGCAATGAACAGTTATAGTTTAGTTATAAAGCGTTAATTATACTTTGGCTAGAACGAATAAATCCCCTTTCCCATACTCATTATCGATTCCCATATTCGATTCTGAAGTTTAGGTACATACAGTAAAGGAAAGGAGATTCAAATATTACTGGAGACTAAGTGAAATAAATTAAATAGAAATAAAAAGATAAAGCTGTCGTTGAATCGGTATTTTGACCGTAGCCACTGCCTCATTTCGATTTCGATGAGAAATTAAGTAATAGAAGCCATTATATACTGTAAATGACCTAAAAGGTTCGACACCCGAATCGGCTCTGCATAAGCCCGTAGGTGAAAAAAAATGCCGTATCGGATAACCGAAGCCCCAACTGTTACCGGTCGAAGAAACCATACTACCGGCTTAGCATAATGCACGCGTACAACATATGATACTAATGCAGTGTGAGTTGACTCTTTTATAATTTTTTTTAAAGATAATTTTAAATTAATTTGCAACCGTCGTGAAATGGTTGAACATGGCAATACTTGAGGAAGAAGTATGGAGCACAAATCAAATTGTAATGTTATTTTACTGTAAGTTCAGAAGTATTATAGTAAAACTCTTAATGCGGAGTTCGTCCGGGGAGTTTACCACCTTACACATTTCCGCCGTAAAGCGGTAGTGTACTTGTATTACTGCTTCGATTCGAAAGATTAGGGGGCTGGTGAAATTACAGGCACATGCGACTGAACAACTTCAAGCTTTAGGATTGACTACACATTGGCGATGCCCCAGTGCAAATGTCTATAGGCGGCGGTGACTACTTACCATCAGGTGGACCGTCTGATAGTTTGTCAGCCCATTTGTCATAAAAATAATGCCATCTAATTCCACACGTGCGTATGACAGGGCTTTTCCTACACTCAGTAATGAGACTTCACCTTAGCTCTTTGGGAATAATATGCGCGAGAGTTTTTTTAATGTCGTTGAATTATTATAAATAATATTATGGTTCGGAATATAGAATCGATAAATATGCAGTGATTCGGTTTGCAAGAAACATACGCTTGAAATAATGCTCGTTTTACGCGTATTGACCACAGATAAGTAATGGTTATTTATGTAAGTAAACTAATGAAGGATAGGAAGTAGTGTTCAATTAGCACCTTGATTTGTTTTTTTTTGTTACTATAATATCCTTTTTGCGTTGTTACCGGACATTTAAATTAATAATATAGAATAGGTACTTATTTAAAAAAAAATTGATTATTAAGTTTGATTTATCTTTTTAGCCGGTTCTTTTTTATACATATGTAGTGAAGTATTCAAACCGATGGAGACAGCTGGTTGACAAAGTCAGAAAGAGCCACGATCCTCAGAAGTGAGGTAGACGACTAGAGAGAGAGAGAGAGAGAGAGAGAGAGAGAGAGTAGTATTTAGTTAAGAAAAAAAACTTTGAAGTTGTCATCAAAATTTGTTAAGAATCAAATGTTGTCCTAAATACATTACTCAGTAGAACATTACGAGCAATTTTCCAACAACAGTTTCAAATTTTGCAGAACAATTTTTTTTAACCAATTAAGAGCATACTTACTTCAAGCACAAAAGAAAACAAACACAGAAAAAAACCAATACTAAAGTAGCCTGAACAGAATGTCACTATGGCTGTAAACTTTTTTTTAAACAAATACTCTAACTGTCCAAAGGGACGTGCTACCGCGGAGTACGACGGGGTGCGAGTGAATATCTAGCTGTTGGAAGAGGGCTACCTTACAACGTACCACTCGATCCCACATAATGTCCTAACCACCCCTAATTTATTGTGGTCCATGTTAAAAGTTTTTACTTATCTTTTCTTAGATTTCTAGCGTGTGTTGTAAAGTTTTGATTATTTAATATAAATTAATGGGTAGTTAACGGAGTGTTTTTCCTATTAAATATTTTTAATAATAATAATATTTTATTTTTAATATTTTTGTAGTTTATTTACTCTCGAGATACAACCATACCTACAAGAATATAACGTCTTGTAATGAGATACATTTTCCTAAAAATCAATAAATAATATTTGTATTTAAATTAATCGATTTATACTCAATTTGCAGATACTTAAACAAAACTCTCTTAATATTATAATTTAAAAAAAATATTCGTCAACTCCGCTTCCGCTTATCAAATTAAACCATAGGATGTATCGCTTTTAAACCTACGGGTCACAAGAGCCTTTCTATTGGTTAGTTTTTAGTTAATTTACTTATATAGGAATATAGAAAACCGGTCAGGCACGAGTTGGGTATTCGCGTACCGATGGTTCGATTAGGGTTCCTTAAATAATATTGTTAATCAAGCCTTTTATTTTTAGTTATTTCTTGATTCTTTAAATAAATGTTATGAATTAATGGTCATGACTTATTAGCTCTTGTTTTTATTTTTAATTATTATTGGTATTTTAATTAGTTTTTTAAGTAGATATAAGACAAGAATAATATTAGACCAAAATAAATTGAGTTAGAGCCAGTAAAACCTTTGAAAATGAGACGGACGTTGTAGGCTTAGGATGGGGTTCCGTTGGGCACTTATTAGCTACGGATCCATTTAAAAAGAAGTCCTTTATGTCATAGTTACAAAAATAGTCTTTTTTTCTCCCTTCCCAATAGGGATTATTAGAATATAGGTAACAGATATCGGCGATTATCATACCAAATATTGTTCTGTGCCATTTTCTTCGCACCTTTTGTTTCATTCAATATTATTATACTAGTTTCCTCTCTGCGGTTTCACCTGAGTTCTAAACAGATAACATTTATTGGACATAAAATTACTGTATACTATCCAAGGGTATGCTCTATCTATGTGCCAAGTTTTATCCAAATCCGTTAAGTAGTTTTTTCGTGAAAGTAACTAAATAAAACTTTCGAATGTAAAATATTATTAGCTCTCCTTCGGTTGCATCTGTGTTCCCGGAGGATATAACTTTTCCCGGGGTAAAAAGTATCCTAGTAATTAATCTAAATTATAAACTATCTATCTAGCAATTTTCATCCAAATGATTTAAGTAGTTTTTGCTTAAAAATGTAACAAACATCCATACATCCTCCTTCAAAAAATTACTCATTTATAACTAGCAGGATTGTTAACTATCTATTTGCCAAATTTCATCCAAATCCTTTTAGTAGTTTTTATGTGAAAGAGTAACAAACATCAATACATTCCATAAACTTTGGCATTGATAATATTAGTAGGGTAGTAAGACTTTTAAGGTCCACCGCCATAAAATACTAGAATAGAACGTTCTTAATAGAAATGACAGGCATAAGACTTAACAACTTCACATCTCAGGGACGACAACGCATTGGCGATGCCCCTGGTGTTGCAAATGTCCATAGGCAGTGACCACTTACCATCAGGTGGACCATCTGCTAGTTTGTCGGCCCATGTGGTATAAAAAAACATAAAAGAATTGTACCATTACTTAATATCAAACTGAAGCCAATTTTTCAGTAGGCAAGTAATTGATACTTAGTAAGTAATGTATTGTAAGTACAATAGGTCGGAATGCTAGGTAGCGAGGACGGCCGGAAGCCTTAGGAAGGAGGTCGGCGCCTCCCTCATTACAGGATTATGAACAAACCGTCACAAAGATTTAAACCTGGCAACCAGCTCGTTTCCATTTCATCACGATCCATCCATGGTCCATGATCCTTAACTAAGCAGAACTTGTATTATGGAAATCAGATAACTTTTTTTTATTCAATAAAAACTGTTATACTATTTATTTACGGTTTCGCCCGCGTTCTCTAGGGATGTAACATTTTTCTAGGATAAAAAGTATCCTATGCTTATTCTAATACCTCCAAGAATATGTGTATAAAGTTTCATGACGATCGGTTAAGTAGTTTTCGCGTAAAAGCGTAACAAACAAACTTACATTCGCATTTATGGTATTAGTAGGGACAAACAGACAGGTTTATGCATTCAAATATTTATCCTGGGTCGAAATCGAACCCACGACCTGCGGCGCGGCAGTCAGGGTCTCTTACAAGTCAACTGTTCGTCACGACAATTATCTTTACCAATAAGTTGAATTTTACCATATTGTCATATGTGCTTTCAATATAAATACCAATATTTATGTGAAAACCACTATTAATACGATGCGCAGATAATTTACAGATTTTTAAAGTTACGTCTGTAAGTTTGTCTCGAATAGGCTCCACAAATTCAAAATTCAAGACCATTTTTTCAGTTTAGGCCCTCGGAAGGCACTTATGAAGGTCAAATTTAAAGTTAAACGGCTTATCAAATTTCAATTCAAGTTGGCTTGCAGATCAAATATTTAATGGATTAACTTATATTATACGCCTCTAATAAGGTAATTAGGGAACGCGGGTGAAACCACGGTGCGGAAGCTAGTATTACATATATCTGTTCCAAAATCTTTTTCAATATCCGCATAATTCATAAAATAATTGTTTTATCTACCGTATCAACTACAACAATGGAAACCAGCTATTCCGTTAGTAACTGAATTTGATGAAAAATACATGTCTGCAAATTATATAATCAACGTACCACCTATTGATCATGTAATTCATTATTATTGGAGAATACTTAAAACAATAATTGGTGCCTATAAATACAAATACTTTTTTAAACATTATAATTTTTTTTTATATTATATTAAGTAAAAAAAAAAACAAAAATCGAATGCACAGTTCATTTGTTTCGAATGGTAAAAATCGAAAGTTATTAAAATAGGTTTTATACAATTATTAAATCAACGATAAATAAATGAATAGATTAGACATTGGAGAGGGAAGCCCTGCCGTACGGAAGTTATGTCCGGCCACCCGACACCAGACCGGCGAACCGTAATGGTATCTAGCGTGCCGGCTCATCGTGGTGACAGCTCGTGGTGTCTAGTGTTGGGTTGCAGGACAGACTACCTGTTTATGTAGGTTTTTGGGACATTCGAAATTTAAATAAAAAAATATTTAAGAACAAAGGATCCATTTTGTGCATGAATCCGTAAGGGGGCGATGACTTCATATCCAATTGAGTATCATTGGTATTTTTATCAGCCAAAGTGTCCGCAAAATATATATTTTTTGTGTGTTCAGCTACTGAGCTGAATGTCGAATCCTTCTAAGAGCGTGAAGTAAGCAAATCACGATGGTACTTTGTAACCCAAACCCCCCCCGCTGGCTGGCCACTACCATCAAGATGAAAATCAGCTGATTAGAAATATGGCTTTTTAAATATTTTTTTTTAATATTAAAACCTGAGCGCATTTCAATTTCCTGATGGAAAGTCCCGATGCAGTCGAGGATGGTACACGCGGACTCAAGTAATGGCTATTCACTCTTGCCTTAAAATCCCAGACTCCAAGATTGTATAAATCTTGGCTTAAAGAGCCGAAGAACAATTTTATTTATTTGTCTACAATAGGCTTTTATGGATTGTCTGTTTTGTGTCAAGTAATAAAAACCATTAACAATACGAATATACATACACATCGTTACGTCATAGATTATACATATTGTTATAACAATAAAATATATTTCTTTTTAATTATGCAGCACACATAAGTTCAAATAAAATTGGGTTAGTTCGATAGGACGTTCTAGTTGAGAAAAAAGGTTCGTAATATTCTGTGTTTGAACCACGAGGTACGAAAAGCTGTTGTTAGTTCCGCTTTCCATAAATAGATGGCGTTAGTTGTGGAGTCTGCATGAAGCCGCTTTTATACTGAACAAATATGTTTGAAAAGTTTCAGACCATTATTTTGATTGATTGATTGAAATTTGAACGTAATGGTGATGTTGTGACTAACAGTGATTATGAAGATCAGAATGTAACTCGTTTTTAATTGCATTCCAAAAAAAACATTTGAAAGAATAAACAATAAAGAAATATGTAATTATAGTAATTAAAAAACAAAAGGAAAAAGTTTTAAACGAAATATTATTTAAATCGTGATTTATTATGCACATATTTAAAAAGATATAGTTAATTTTATTTGTTCATGTAAAAATAATAAATTGATTAAAACTGAAACTTGAATCTTTGATACTCGTAACTGACTCGCGTCCTTTACTTTATGAATTGTATTATTGTCCTTGAAAATAAGTTCAGTACTTTCTCTAAACACATTTAGAAATTGCGTATTTTAATCTTCATTTAAATGCTATAATTAACTGCCATCCGTCCTTCGCTCAGTAAATAATTAGTAGTTACAGCACCAAGTAACGAAATTACATTGGGATGACGGTACCGAGACGCGCGCCCGCCTCACTCCTAGCTCTATAAATAAACCGACCTTCAGATTAAAAATAGACGCCGATCCCTCCCGACCGAGGTCAGGAAACTAGGTCAGTGGGTCTAACCATCCCTCTCGCACACCCCGAAACCTGAATGGAAGACAAGGACGCAGAGCGAGCCTGCAGCGCCCGTGACGTCGCAAAGCTCGTTCATTGAATTTTATAGGCACAAGCAAAACGCTTAACGTTGGTGCATCGACTTGATATTTTTAACTATTTTTTTTAATATCTAATGACTGATTATTTATACAGTTTAGAATATATATAGTAATAGAAAATATTTTTTTTAATTGGAAAAGAAAATTAAATTTTTACAAAATTAAGCTTATAATTATAATATATATTTTGAAATAGGAATCTTGGCCATTATTCTATAAAATACGAAAAGAAAATTTAATAAGGCAGTGACGTATGCAATACGCTTGTATGTAGCTATATAACCTAGGTTCAGAGGCCGTGATGACGTCAAACGCGGGTGTGGCAGAGCCCTATGACGTCACGGGAGAGCTCTGACGTCAAACCGAGCCCATGCCCGCCCCCGGTACCGCTTCGGGCCCTCGCGCATACGAATTGCTCCTACAGTTTTATGGATATTGTTTCTTTGTGGCCAGTTACCATGCCAGAAATAAAGTTAAGCGTACGTTTGTTCCGTAGTATATTTTGAATAAAACTTGGAAAAAATACAACAATATAGCAGAAACTAGATTAGATTTAATAACCATTATATGGCAAAAAAAATATAAAACCAATTACACTATTTTGTTTAATTAATCTCGAATGATAAAAGATCTTTGATTTAAGAGTGTACGCTTATAATAGATTTTTGTTTACTGTTAAAAATGGTATCTACCAATACTTCCATTTAGCATGTGCATACGTATGGATCTTAAACCCATTATCCCCGAAGAGGCAGGAAGAGGTCTCAGTAATAAGACCTACATTCCAAACAGAACATATTTTATACTTTTCACTGAGTATATTTTTAGGTCCCAACGTGATATGTGGTGATTGTCGCCATTTTCTAGCACATTACCAATCAAGGGCTACAATCATCATTACCAGACAAAGAAACGTTAATATTATCTTGGTACCCGGGTATCGAATCCAAGACATTACATCGTACTCCAACAAGGCGATTGATAACATGTACTTTTGACTGAAAAATAATGTTGTTTTTTTTTACCATGTTGAACGTTGCCTTAGTTTTTGATGAAATTAAATATATTCATTCAAATACGGGCATTTATGAATGGTCAGATTAAGGCCAGTTTAAAAGGTGGCTTTTACTGTTAAGTTAAAGTAACTATACCGAGCAATTGCAGCAGAAACCGCTGGATTGAAAACTAAATTTATTAATTTAAAACTAAATTACTAGGAATGAAAGATGGATTATAACTGTCACTTTTAGAGCATTGCTGTTCTCTATTTCACTTTTGTGATGATAGCTCAGTGGTCGTTGAACGACGTGACGAAAGTACTGGGTTCGAATCTTACAAAGAGAATATTTTGTAACAGTCGCCTCGCCGGCAATTGCCATGAAATTTACAAATAGTCAATATAAAATCATCGATTTTAAATTCCTACTGATTACTTGCCAGTGTTCTACGCCTACAAAAAAGAATTAAAATCGATATATGCCATTTCAATACAAGGTACATTATGCTTTGCACTGGTACCATGACTTTTAAACAATGGATGCGCTCGTTTGTTCCGATTTGTTATCACAAATGCAATTTGTCACTTGTCTATTTTGAGCTCAAAGGTAAAATTCACTTCAGTGCAACTGTAGGGTATTTATTGTTAATATTTTAGTAATGTACTTCTACCTATAGGTAAGGGTAGGGTTTTTGCAACACGATTATGAAATAGTTTTGAAAAAATTTCAAATAGATTATTTTCTTATTAAAGAAATATGTGACATTACTATATCTATTGTTGTACTTATGTAAAATTTTAAAAAGTTGACCTACCTCTATTATAACGAATATTTATTTATATAAAAAACTTTTTTTTTTAAGGGCCGAAGGTGTTAGTCTCAGATGTCTCTTACACTCTTACGCGGACAAATCCGGTGAGCGCTAGGGGCTCTCAGCCGAAAATACATTTAGATTTTAAGCAACAAGCACACTGAGGGTGCCCCCTGTTGGGCTCGGAGGGGGGGTGTCAAAAGACTTTACATTATCTGATTTAAAAAAAAAAACTTTTCGGAATATTGATAACAAAGGGAGAATTTATTTTAAAAAATAAAAACTTGTCATTCATATTTTACCACTATAAAGAACCATTATAATTTTAATACGTTTAATACTGTATAAGTTATACAATCACTTATTACGATTGTAAATATCTATTGCTTGATTAAAGTACTAATAAAATTTAGGACTAAAATCTTCAAATCAAGCGGTTAACTCTAGCATTTAAAATCTTAGTTCTTTTTTGGTTAAAATGTGTTAAAACATGATTTCATAGCTGTCACCCACGTTCCCGAGGGATGTAACATTGTCCCGGCTCAAAAAGTATCCTTTGTTACTTCTTATACCTCCAAGAATATGTGTACAAACTTTCACGATGATCGGTTTAGTAGTATTCGCGTGAAAGCGTAACAAACAAACTTACATTCACACTTATAATATTAATAGGGATTATACTTAAAGTTTTCATGCAATTTACATGTAAATATATCATAATTGATGTTTATTTTGCGATCCCAAAACAACAAATATTTCAATCAGAAATTGGAGGCTGAAAATAGTTGAACAACCTGAGTATTGAAATGAACCTGCAGTCTATCGTGAACAATTTCAGTCAATTAACTTCTCATTTTAGACGCATAACAATTTTAATTGCAATTCGATATCTTGTGAAGTTGTTAAGTCTTATGTGCATGAATTTCACCGGCCTTACGAAACGAACCACAGTAATACAAGTGTGCTACTGCTTCACGGCAGAAATGGGTAAGGTGGTAGTACTTCCCCGGACGAAATCTGCTCAAGAGGTCTCTACTATAATACTTCAAAATTTTAATAAATCTTTTTTTTTGTATTCTAGATAAAAGTCTAAAAAATAACAGACTATTGTGTCTTGGGGAATGATGTCCAAATCTGTATGTTGCAACTCAATAATTTAGGTCCATACAATATGATTTAGGCAGATAAAAGCTTTAGTAACTTTGACCTTCAAAAGCGCCCTCCGCGGGCCTAAAATGAAGATGGCTTTGCATTTTTTAATAAGAATTCGTGGGACAAAGGCGCGATAAGTCTGTGTTTTTTTGTCACTGTAGCAAACCAGTTAATACTGGTTTGTGGCTAGCCTTAGGAGATGAAAATGACACACACCTGATCGGGATTTTTAATGAATAGCTCGTCATTTTCATCGTTGATAAGTTTCATAATCAATTTCGGGTAGTTCTCCGCAAAATTAAAAAAAAAGCAGTAGACACTTCATAGGATTTTCCTTCGTATGTATATTATCCTATGTGAATGATGATTGTGTGTTGTTGGATAAATAATTAATATAATTATATAAAAGCATGTTTAAATGAATTTCAGTGATTACATTATCACTTATCAAATTTAAATAATTTTTTTATGGATTAAAATTTAACTCTATTCCAACAAAGCAAGGACGGTAAAGTATGATTTTTTTAAATTTGAAAATATACGACGGTGACCTAAAGAATAAAAATAGGAACATGTAAATTACTTACTCGAGAACAAAGCCTTTGACTTCCCTTTGTACTAACAATCAGCCCACAAATAGTTCATTGTAACTACGTCATTGTGATAGGTCATCATATATTTGATAACATCTACGTATAACTATACAATCGCACAAATAATCTATCTCACGAAGTCCCTTTGTCTTCATGTGTGTACGTAATCTTTGTGCACACGCACACATCTATACTAATATCATAAAGAGGAAAGATTTGTATGTAAGTATGTTTGTTACTCTTTCACGCAAAAACTACTAAACGGATATGGATGAAACTTGGCACATAGATAGAACATTTCCTGGAATTACATATAGGCTACTTTTTATCCCGGGAATATGTGATATTCCTCGGGAACGCGGGTGAAACCGCGGGGGACAGCTATCCTTACTCACATTATAAATTTAAATGTAAGTTTGTTTGTTACGCATTCACGCAAAAACTACTTAACCGATCATCATGAAACTTTGTACACATATTCTTGGAGGTTTTAGAAGTAACATACTTTTTGTGCCGGGAAAATATTATATCACTCGGAAACGCGAGTGAAACCGCGGGGGACAGCTAGTGTACATATAAATGTTACTACTACAACTATAGCAAAAGGGTCTTCGTGAAATGGTATATCTTTACGAGTGAAGCTTTGTTAAATCGATCGGAGTGCCTCTGAAAAGCGCGCTCACGATTCACGATTTGTACAATGATGCTGAACTATTAAGCAACTGATTTTATAATATAGATAGCAATGGAACATGCAAAGTTTGATTTCGGTTTTGTGGGTCTAACGGGTAAGAGATTTTTAGTTTTTCGTTACATTAAAATTTGGTGCACAAAAGAATAAGCTATGAAATAAATTAGTTTTAAATATGCTAAATAGGGCTTTGCTTTGTTTTAGCGAATTATGGATTTAATGCATTCAACTGTAAAATAAAATTAAAATGAAAATTTTCAGAATTTTGATAGAGCTTGGGTTATACGATTAGATGATTGGTTTAGAGATCAATTTATTCATTTATAGAAATTTAAACTAAGAACTTTATTAATAAAAATAATTATAAAGAAAGAAAAAAGTGAAAGAGAAAACGTAAACGAATTAAGTATTCAACCTACGCTACCGACAAAGTTTGTGGAAGGCTCCCAAAGCGTGGGCGAGTCTACGAAGCAGACAACGCGTAGGCGGCGTAGCACCGTATCGTAGACTCTCGTAGCAAGCTACACGTGCTCACTACATAATACTCGAGCAAAGTTACTTAACATTTCTTTTCATTTACAATACTTACCAAAAAGTTCAGCTCGATCCTTTACAAACAAAAGCATGCCAATTATGTAAACATTTTGTAATTCATTCAAGCCAACTTCAATGGTGGAAACTTTGTTAACTTTTATGTTAAATTTTGTATCGAGGCGGCCCGCGGAAGCCTATTCAATGACGACTACCGCCTACGCGGCGAGCGTCCGGCGACTGGAGGAGCTTTCATCCCGCGCGGCGAATTTCCCTTCAGGAGTTAGGCTTGAATGGATCCGCGTTCCCATTGGACGGTGCGGGGTGACGTCATAACGAAAATCAGAATCATGTGGTGGTGCGGTCGTGTGCTCGGGTGCCCCAGTGTGCGTGAGCCGAGGGCCATGAATGGAGGTCCGCTGCCGCGCCCGCGCCGTGCCCGCGCCGTGCCCCTCCATCTGACGTCACGAATGCCAGCCTCCATTATGCAACTGAGCATCTGAAATAGAGGGGAACCATATTAATAACTTTCAATGCGGTGTATGAGGATATTTTAGGGTACCGTGTTATGTGCGGTGCTTTTGGGGATTCTTATGATTAAATTGAGTTTTTAGGGGTATATTTAAAGAGCACAACGATGACATCACAACATTTTTTTTACTCGCTAATTGATTGGCTTTGTCATTCAAGAGAATACTTATTTAATTACGTGACTATATTTTTTATTATTATTTTTTTTATAAATAATTACTTACAGTTTACTCTAAAGTCAAGTGTTTATCTTCAGTCACTTTCAGTCAGTGTCAGTTGTATCTAAAGAGTTTTTAAGAAGTTGGTAATACTTAGATTACTTATCTCTTGGTTCAAACTTTCTAATAAAATAATCTTTTAACATTTCTACACAAAATACCAGTTTAATGTCATGATAATAATTTTCGAACTATGGGTCAAAAGTCCACCATATTTGCAACTTCAAATACTATATCCGTATTTAATTACTAATAACCAAGCGTTACATTACATACCAATATATGTCCAAGAAGACAAGATTTGAAGCTTAAATTGACCCTGGATAGCAACAGCAATCTGATTCAATACCAGAATTATTTGACCTTCGAACTTTACCTATGCAGCTTGTTCCTAAAATAGCTTGCATGCGACAGGGTGCGTCCGCTGGGTCGTTGACCGCTGCCGGGGGCTGGTCTCCCGCTCCTCCCGGCCCCGCCCCCGCCCCGCCGTGACCCGGTCATGCAACAAGTGAGAGACTATCGACTATGCCCGTTTGACATTTAGAACTCGACAAGCTGAGAAACACCTCGGTTGAGATATGGTTGGTGATTGCTGAGTTTTCATTGGATGATAATTGACCTTGGATTGGTATAATTAGAAAAAAGGTTTCTATTAGTTTAATTTTTAATTTTTATATCGTTATGAATATAAGCAGCTAATGTGGGGAATTCAAATCATATATCAGTAATCTGCAAATAACATTAAATTTGATTTTTTTTTCTATGTCTAGACTCGTGTTTCAACCACACACTCATCATGGTAACCAATGATGTGATATAAGGTGATAATGAAATGAAAATATTTTTATTCAAATAGGCCTTTACAAGCACTTATGAATACTCTGACTCTAATACCGGTTCGAAAGGTTGTTTTTTTACTAAGAAGAACCGGCAATAAATACAGCAATTACTCCTTTTAAAAACGATGATAGATTTATTACAAACTAGCTGTCTCCCGCGGTTTTACCCTTAAAACCTTTCTCTTCAATCACTCTATCTAATAAAAAAACCGCATCAAAATCCGTTGCGTAGTTTTAAATATTTAAGCGTACATAGGGATATAGGGACAGAGAAAGTGACTTTGTTTTATACTATGCAGTGAAGCAAGCACACAAGGCCTAGATGGAAGCTGGCTCTCAAGTGAAGCTGTTGAAATACAGCGATAGATCCTTACATGGTAGCAAACCAGACCGGTACTTCAAAGAACCCTCCCACTGTACTATTATTTCGTTTTCCTTCGCCGAAAGGCCAAAATTATTGTAGGATTTGAACCCATGGCTCTCGTCTCGGCATTCGACTACCTGTCTATCATCGCTTAAAATATATGTACTGGACCTATAATTATGTACATACACTAACTGCGGGTTTAGCTTTACATAGAATTCTGAATTACCCGCATGCATGCCACTGAGAATTATAGGAAAATTTATAAAAATACACCTTATAACTTTTGTTTGTTTTTTACGCCCATTTTTTCTCAAACTCGATTGAACCTTCTGGTACTATTAATAATGTATTCAATGTGTTGAAAAATATAAATATTGTGAAATAAACCTTTGTGCGTTCCGGGAATTTAAATCTATAAATATCCAAAGGGTCCAGGGCCTTCAAGGTCAATGCCAAGCAGCAAGGTACTCATATTAACAAATAAATGGGAACCTATAATTATGGGAAGTCTGGGCGTGGTCAGTAATTTTGGCTTCAGAGGTAGGCATGTGTAACTCAGCTCTTAACCGATTCAATAGATCAGATCACACCTACTTGAACTGTCGAGCTGCGGCTCAACAGCAAACTAAACAGCTCACGGCTCACTTATTATTTTACAGTCTTTATACAATCTGTGATATATTCTGTCATATTGTGTCGTTGTCGAACTGAGGAACGGCTGCGTAGAGACTCTGTGATCGGTCTGCAATACTCGAGCTGATTTGTGAACCGTGAAACGTGAGCCGTGAGCTTAACCGCAGCTCACGCATTTTGGATGAGTTCCCATGTCCATTCAGAGGGAGATAGCTGGCATTATGGATAATCGAAATGGAAGATTATATATTAGCTTATTAATTATATATTACTTTTTTAGTTCCATCCTTCGTAAGCTTGGAGATTGCGGCGCGGGTACCGATCTTATTACAAAGAAGAAAAACTGATGGAAATTTGAGTTCAGAAAATATTCTTCTAAGGTTCTTAGCTTATAAAAACGGTCTTCTTTAGCCTTGATTATCTTAAGTATCTTTTTGGAATAGCGTTTATATAAAAAAATGATATTATGTTGAATTAGAACTGAACATGTTTTAAAGATATTGGTACATTATTTTACACTCGGCCATCTGATCCCTGTGTAATACCTACATGCAATGCAATTTCGTTTATGTTTATATGTATCTTTAACAAGTTAAAATTTGTAGTTCTGAAAAAAGGCTGTGTAGTTGATAAAAATAAAAATTCATATTTTTAATTTCAGACAGAGGCACAGCCTCTCTACCTCTACCGCTCTGCTGATATTCAAAATAAAAATATACCAAGCCTGCGAACATTATTAAATTTTTTATATATGGAGTAAATAGTAGATATCTACACTAATAATAATATTATAAAGAGGAAAGATTTGTATTTTTGTATGTAACGAATAAACTCAAAAAGTACTGGACCGATTTTAATAATTCTTTTTTCATTAGAAAGCTACATTATCACTGAGAAACATAGGCTATATTTAGTACTAGATTACTATAGAAATCTTTAGAAATTCTTATTAAAACCAACTGAAGGTGTTAAAAAATTGCCATAAAATGTCTTTCATCGCATACGCTGCGAAGAGTATTAATGATAGGACAAAGAAATGTTCGACAATATTATAGAATATATCAATATCTACAATAATATATAATATATTTAATCTTTATATATATAATTCTTCTGTACGTGTGTTGACAGTGAACTCCTCTTAAATGGCTGGACCGATTTCAATTATTTTTTTTGTATTTTATTTGTATTCGTTTAGGTGGCGCCCTGGATGGTTTAGATTCACAATTGGACCCGGTAGGTGGCGCTACGAGCAAATTCCTGCATTTTTGTATGGACTTATTTCGACAGAACGACGTCTGTCCGGGCAGCTAGTATAATATATAGAGCTTGCGCTAAAAAAACTAGTTGTTTGATACCTTATTTAATCACGGACTTGAGCGTTTCATGCCACGCTTTGTTCATCTAATAGCAAATACCGACCATCTTCATCGTCGTATGTTAGTATGTAACGGAAACTTTGAACATGATTTTGACCCCCTTCAAAACGTCGGATTATCTCGAAATTTGGCATACATATCAAGGACCGATGACAATTCAATATTTTTAGCAGTTAAACCCGCTATATTTACCAGGATAATCAGGATTAGCGATTTAACTAATAAACGAAAAATAAATAATTGTTAAAAAAACACGCTTTTATAAAAAATCCAACTGAAAAAAAGAAAATTTACTTTTGAATTAGGAATAGTGTAAATAAATTTTACATTAAAATACAACTGATAATATTGAATGTTATAATAGTACACCATTATGAAATTCGAAGGTGATATAAAATTGGGCACGCAGTCGGGCGTATATTAATATATTATGAAGTCAGTCGGTCAACGATGGGAGACGCGAGACTAAATGGCTTGCTCTTCAAGCTCATAGGAATAATGTAAAAAGGATACTTGTTCCCATATTAGGTGTAGCCTCTTGAAACCCGCTCCCGGCACCCATGGTAACCTATTATTGGCCTTTGACGGGCCAGTTGGCTTGGTTTGACTCTGATTGCCAAACCGAAGGTCGCGGGTTCGATTTCCACCCAGGACAAACATTTGTGTGCATGAACATGTTTGTTTCTTCTGTGTCTGAGTGTAAATATCTATATAAGTATGTATTTAAAAAGTAGTATATCAGTTACCTGGTAGCCATACTACAAGCAGTATACTCTGCTTAACTTGGGATCAGGTAGCCATGTGTGAAGAATGTCGGACATTTATCTTTATATTATTACAGTATTGTAAAACGCTGTTAGTTTTCTAAACAAATAAGAGACGTAAGCTCAACGTAATAAATAAGAAACACACCAAGGTATGCAGGTTATTTTATGATTGAAATAAAGAGGTTTTCTAGGCTAACACAATTTCCTCGTCGGGCTATTCAGCGGTCCAAGGCAGACGGGTGCGTCACTCGGCAAGGACGACGCTTGGCCTTCTTCGTTAGCCTTACACTAAACATATTGGGCTACAGTATTTGAACGCCCTGTATTTTAGGCCCGTAATGGTGTTAGGAATATTAGTTTTGAGTTACAATGCTTTGATGTGTATTCTATTTTTAGTTTTAATGTTGTTCGGCTTGGTTGGTTTGGTACATTGTTTTTATTTCTGACGATTTTCTGATTGCAATTGACCTCAATCACACCTGATGGTAAGTGAAGATGAAGCCGAAGATGGAGCTCGCTTTCCCGTTAGTATGCTATTCACTCTTTTCTTAAAGAGCCCCAAGTTGTAAGTTTCTGGGAACACACCTATGTCGAATATATTCGTTATTAATTATACTGATTCGACCGCGAAAATAGCGAGTTATTTTCACCGCTTGCTTATTTATGCACCATTTTTAGCAACGTTTGTAATTTCTGATAATTTTATTAATAAAATCGATTTTAGCCGTAATGATGAAAGCCAATGTCAAAGGTTCCTATTTAATAATACAATTTAATTCCAATAATAATAACTTACAAGTTTGTAGTAGAATAAAGCTTTGTTTTCTTTAAATGTATGTTCTCATTTACGGAATGGAATTACGGAATTACAGGCCAGTTGGCTGCCATGCCATAAGTTATGAGTTCGCTTCCCGCCCAGGACAAACATTTGTATACATGAACATGCCTGGACATGAATATCTATTTAAAGAAATACCTTTGTATTAAAATGTATCTGGTGTCCATATAAAAAGCAGTGCTTTGTTTCAAAATGCAAAAGTTCCAACAATTTATTCGGTTTAGGCTTGCGGAGGGCGTTTATGAAGGTCAAATTTAAAGTTAGCGAAACTACCAGCTTAAAATTACAGAACCGTCTCCAGAATATCCAAGGATATTTATTTATTTATAATTTAATAGATTCCTTATAATCATACATATACAACAAACATATATTATTTATAATTTAATATTTAATAGATTCCTTATAATTTAATATTTAATAGATTCCTTATAATCATACATATACAACAAACATATATTATTTATCGTATATTATCAATCGAATGTATATCCAAACAGAAGGCTTCTGTTGTCAGAGCGTCTAACATCAAAGAGAGCTGAGAAAATACTACTGGTATCGAATTTACCTAGGTATTGAGTAAACAGAGATTTCCCTTCATTGAAATGAACGAACGAGTCGCGAGTAAACCATAGAGTATATATTAGTATCCACCTAGCTAGGTTACCATATTTCACCAAGTATACTGGAGTGTTTAGCCAGCTGCACGTTCCTTTGTATGCTTATCAAATACAGCATAATACCATAACGGTGGTCACCCACAAGACTATCCACAAAAAGATAAAAACATGGTGTGTTGTAAAGACCAACGGTAAAAGTCAAACTTTTGTATTCCAGGGAAACATTTTAATTATTTATCAATCAATATTGAATAGCATAGATTGATAGATATCATTAATACATTTTTCGTTACACAAAAAGGTTTTGGATCAGAATTTCAAGGCCCTTAAGAAGTTACACTTCAAAAAAACTAAATCAAACTACACTAAAGGAATATAACCTACTTATGGAAGCATGGGTACATGTGTAGCTACCAGAGAAATCTGTCACTCAGCAACAAAAAAAAACAATTAACAATAATTTCCTAGGAAACAATTAAGTACATATTATATGTATATTATATATTATAATATATAATTACTAACTTATATATAATTTAGTACATTGTTTGTAAAATACTTCTTATTTAATTTTCTCTGTGTGTGGTGTGAACAATAAAGCATATTTGTATTTGTATTGTATTGTACATAACATGTACCTAATAAATTTGTTATTAAAGTATAAAATAGAGGTAGACAGTTCATGCATCAATGCGACGCAGGTAGAACCATATTCGATTAACAAGTCCCGGCAAGAATGAACGGGCGCGCGTCACACTGCGTGTTTCGATTCATGAATAGAGGCTTGCAACCCGGGATGACCCAGTTTTTGACTCCATACCCTGGGAGTTCGAAACCGGAACGCTGCATCCGCCATCGCTGCTGCCAACCCGGTTTGACCCGTATTTTTTACGCTATATAGGATATTATGTGTTGTGTGATAAAAATAGGATGTGCACTTGTTGTCATTGAAGGTATGGTATGACGTCAGTCGGTGCGGAGGGGGATTGCAGCGGAGGAATTGGGTCAGTTTCATTCTGAAACAGGTTGGGTGGTGCGGGTGTGCCGGCCGGGGGACGCGGCCCCGCTCGATCGAGAATATAACATCCACTAATTATTATGAAGGTCTATCACGGTATTTGGTGACTACTTCAATTCATGAAATTAGTTTAACATTGCTTGTCCTGGCTGACTGACTAACTCATTCATAATATAAGCCTACAAATTTGAAGACTTAGTTATACATATAAAATTACTGCTGGTCCTGACTGACTGACTGATTCGTCAATACAGACCCTATTTGAGAGATAAGACAAAACTATAGAAATATACTGTCCACTGTCAACTGTTCTTTCAAAAAAAATTTTTTTTTTATGCCACTTGGGCCGACAAACAAGCAGACAGTCCACCTGATGGTAAGTGGTCACCGCCGCCTATGGACATTTGCAACACTAGGAGCATCGCCAATGCGTTGTCGACCCTGAGACGTGAAGTTGTTAAGTCTCATGTGCCTGTAATATCACCGACCCCCTTACCTTTCTAACCGAAACACAGTAATACAATTGCACTACTGTTTCACGGCGGAAATGGGTAACGTGGTAGTACTTCCCCGGACGAACTCTGCACTAAGAGCTCTACTACTCAAATTTATTATTTTTTAAGTCATGCATAATGTGAGAGCGCTGGTATCCGTGACACAAGTTTAATCTTATTTTGGGTACCAGAGTTAAACTAAACACATTATTTCTTTTGTTTAAATTTAATTCGATAAAACTGTAGTACCCCATATTTTATGATGCTGACTGGCATTTGTCATTACCCAAATAGAAAAGAGCTGGAAAAATATAAGGACCTATATATACCAATATAGTTTCATATACTGTTTAATTGACCAGTGATTTTCGTTCACGAGTTGATTTATTTTTTATTTTTGAAGTTGTAATATTGTTGAACATCTTATGGGAGGGCTTTGAAATGCTGATCTGCAACCTTTTTTGTGACTAAAAATAAATGAATGATAAACACAATCTATGATATTGAAAAGCGATAGTTGAATAATTAAAATGCTTCCCTGTAATACAAAGTGTAAATTTTATCGAGTATTTTTACGACACAGCCTGTTTCTTTTAATGTTTTGTTCCACATGAGTCAATAGACCCTCCACCTGATAGTATCACCTTCGCCCATAGACTAGCAATTTCTAGTTTTTTGTCCAGTATATTTGACAAATTTATTTATTACTACTATGCTCTCTTGTTTTTTTAATGTCAGAAGCCTGATAAGCGGACAGTCGGTCCACCATATAACCGCTATACACATTAGCCATACCAGGGATTTCTAATTCATTTTCTAATTAACAAAAAATTACTAACTACAGAATCAGCCAATCTAGAGCGATGTACCTTTCAATAAATGAGGGAAAGTGCAGTGGTATCGAAAAACGCGTCTCTCTCTCTTTAATATTAGTATAGAGAAGGACCTATAGATAGTATATATTACCAACTCTCTTCCAATATTGGATTTAAACTGATGCTAAGTGCATCATCCCAAAATAGGTGACCCGGATACAGAGGCGCTGGTCTGTACACGCAGCCTAGGACTGTGACGTCATTTCCCTTCCCCTCGTGCCTCCAATTACCCCCTGTTCCTCCCCCTTACCACCATAAAGTCTGCACAGTGAAAAATTCAGTCAGAGTTAGTTTAAAGTGTTACTGAATGGTTATTGTAAACACTTTTTGTCTATGGATGTATGATTCAAATCATATAAATGGTTTTGAATTATAGGATTTTTTGTGTTGTTTTATTTCTTTGTGGTCGCTCGCTTAGTATTTAATGAAAGAAAGAAAAAAATAATAATAAAAAGTCTGTGGAAAAGCTGTGACTATAACTGAACTTTTTTTGGGAAAGAATACCTACTTAATTCGGGACTACATAATTAAATTTAAAAAATATGTTGGTCAGTTTGTTGGTTTGTCCATTGTTCATGGAACAATAGACCAAGGGATCGACGTAATTTTTTACATAGACAGATATATTAAGGCTGGAGAATAAAATTGACTTTTTATCCGGGATTGTGGTTCCAGCTAGTCTCACCATATTATATCTGTATCTTGGATGTTAGATGTTTGTATCCTTCTAGATGTATTTTCTAACAAAGAAAATAACAACGTCGAACAACGACCCTCAATAGAAATAGACAGTATGTTTTCTATAAGAGCTTAGACCAGTTTCTTTACTGAAGCCATCAGGTAAAAAAATTGTAACCACCTCAGCACATAAAAAATAAAACTATGTCTATAAATAAATAAATATCCTGGGACATTCTTTTACACACGGCCACCTGGTCCCAAACTAAGCAGAGCTTGTACTATGGAAACCAGATATCTGATATACTACATATTTGCATATATAGCACTATTTTCTTTTTTTTTTCTAAATACATACATATAAAGATATTTACATCCAGACACAGAACAAACAGACATGTTCATGCACACAAATGTTTGTCCTGGGTGGGAATCGAACCCACGGCCTTCGACTTGGCAGCCAGGGTCGCTATCCACCAAGCCTGTCAATGGTTAGTATATGTATGTACTACTTTATGTTCATTCGTTACTTAATCAAAGGGTAATCGATGATCGATGGTCTGATCTACCCTGGTTTTATGTATGGAGGTTCCTTAACTATTAAATAAACATTGTCTCATTAATATCAAAGTAGATGGTTGTCTGTGACGCCGTAAATAGACGGATTTCAATTAAATGTGGCACAACAAACACGGATAGATATTGTTCTGGGTTAAGACATTGTATATTTTTTACGTTGATAAAGCATTATACATAGTGGATAAAAACGTGGGCTAGTAAAGTAATAAATAAAAAACAGAATGTGTCTGGAAGACAGGATAGAAGCGAAACTTATAATTTTTCATCAATCACTTTTGAATTAATTGTGTTTATCAGTCACTTTTTCGAGTAGCAGAGCTCTGAGTGCAGAGTTCGTCCGGGGAAGTACTACCTTACCCATTTCTGTCGTGAAGCAGTAGTGCACTTGTATTACTCTGTTTCGGTTAGAAAGGTAAGGGGGCCAGTGAAATTACAGGCACATGAGACTTAACAACTTCACGTCCCAGGGTCGACAACGCATTGGCGATGCCCCTAGTGTTGCAAATGTCCATAGGCGGCGGTGACCACTTACCATCAGGTGAACCGTCTGCTTGTTTGGTTGGCCCATGTGGTATGAAAAAAAAACAGAATATTTTTCATCACACAAAAAGGTTGCGGATCAGAAATTCAAAGAAGTTACACTTCAATAATATCTTTGCTGGTAGGTGAACTTGTGAAAAATATGTTATCAGCTACTATTAAGCCCGCCCATTACAATTTAATGACAGCGCCATCTTTTGGTGAGTATCCTTACTATCTTGTTGTATTACTGTAGATGGAAAAACTGCTTTGGTTTCAAACGCGCAGAACATTGAAAAACTCTAATTTTAGTTCCGTTGACTATTTGTAGATGGCAGCACATTGTTTTTAAAACAGTATTGTATCAAAGCAACCTCTCTTGTCTATTTCGGTAATTTCAACACAATTTTACAGATGTCGTGAACGGTAAGGTGTTATACTCGTATATTAAAATATTTGTATTCTTTTTTATATTCTTGATGTGATTTTTAAAACTATCATTATATATAAAATAGGTAAGTAAGAAGGTAGCTATAGTTGAGAATTTTAGTCAAATAATAGGATTTATATTTAGGTATGTAACTAACGTTACTAAAATATCCTTTTTTATCAACCTTATCACAAATAATGTATTATGATAAGAGTTTCAGATAAATAACCACCATCAACCATCCACATACAATCATGGTCACCCAGTCATTAATATGGATGTCTTAAAATAAAACAACATGAAAATAAACATACCCGAATAAAATTCTAATACTAAAGATTGTGAGAGCGGATGTATGTAACAATTTCACGCAAAAGCTACTCAACGCATTTGGATGAAACTTGGCACATAGATAGCTTGTAACCTAGATTAACACTTAGGATACTTTATATCCCGGGAAAATCAAAGATCCCTCGGGAATGCGGGCGAAAATGGGGTGGTAGATAGTTTAAACTAAAATCTTTTGAATTAACCCTCTAAATGACAACATAAATATTCATTTAGGAACTTTGGTAGAATAATTAATTCTTAATTGCTGCTATTCCACAGTGAACTGCTTTCAATTTGTGTTACCCGTAAGCGGAGTGCAGTATCAAATTACGTCCCAACAGTTTTGGTAAACAACGCGGGAGTTTAACCAACTAAAATTGCACCGGTGTTCCTTGTTTCACTTCCGAAACACTATCCAAAGTCTGGTAATATATTTTGTATGGTTGCTGTAGGTACCTTATATTATATTTGTAACTAGCTTCCGCCCTGTGGATTCACCTGCTTTCTGGATCTTATATTCTCCACAGTATCTGCGACAATACACAAGTTATTAGACTAGAGTAGTAGAGCTCTTAGTGCAGAGTTCGTCCGGGAAAGTACTACCACCTTACCCATTTCTGCCGTGAAGCAGTAGTGCACTTGTATCTCTGTGTTTCGGTTAGAAAGGTAAGGGGGCCGGTGAAATTACAGGCACATGAGACTTAACAACATTACGTCTCAGGGTCGACAACGCATTGGCGATGCCCCTAGTGTTGCAAATGTCCATAAGCGGCGGTGACCACTTACCATCAGGTGGACCGTTTGCTTGTTTGTCGGCCAAAATAAATATTATGTAATAAATCTAAGTTCGATTTCCAAAAGAGAAATTGCCGCGTTTATTACTGGCTCTTCTCACTAAAGAACAACTTCGCGAACCAGTATTAGAGTCAGACTATTCTAAAGTGCTTGTAAAGTCCAATTTGAATAAAAACATTTTCATTTAATATCAATTAATGTTTTTGTTCATAGATCAGTCCAAGGTCCACTGCTAAAAAGAGGTCTTCCTCGTGGATTTACTCAGCAAGCGGTCCTGGGCTGCCTATATCCAGTGGCTCCCAGGGTATATGATCAGGTCGTCAGTCCACCTGGAGAGATGTCGTCCCACTCAGCGCTTTCCAAGGCGTAAAAAATACTGTAAAATCATATATGTATTTGAATATATTTTAGGCATCGTACCTATAAATATCAGTTTTTATTTACATTTTGCCATTTATTATGTAATTGCAAACAGATATTTCAATTAGGTATATTTGTCGATGTAAGTTTGGAAGGAATTTTAGTAATGCGTCATTTAATGCCCTACACACACCGTCCTCAAACATTTCATGATCAATAACACAGTCCTAAAATAACAATATCCCCACGTTTAATGGTTCTGCTATCCATCAGATAAAATTCGAGCAAAAAGGGTATTTTAGTAACGTTATATGATAGGCGTACTGAATTATTTTAACTTCAATTCTCAACTGTATCAACAACTAGCGGCTTGCCCCGGCTTTGCACGGGTATAATGTAGTATTCTAAAGCTGAAAGAATTACTCCGATCGGTTCAGTAGTTTCGGAGCCTATTCAATACAAAAAAACAAAAAAATCAAATCGTTCATCTTTATAATATTAGTGTAGATAAACGATTTTTTGTTTAAAAAAAATTACCTGAAAATTATAATATATTTTGTAATTTTTTGTTTTAATTTGTTAAATATTAAAGTTGTACATATAGTATGAAGTTTTTCAAAATTCAAAACCATTTATTCAGTTTAGGCCCTCGGAAGGCGCTTATGAAGGTCAAATTTAAAGTTACTGAAGCTACAACAGCTTCGGAAGTCAGCCTTCAACTGAGAAGAACCGGCAAGAAACTCAGCAAGGTTACATTCTTTTTTATTTTTATTAAATATTTTTTTATACAAATTTTATCCATTCTGACTTTTTGGCTATTTTATAATATTAATTTTACATCATTTTATATTTGACAATTACAAATACTTAATATAGGTAACATTCAAAAACAAAACAAAAAAAAATTATAAAGACTACAAAACTGAAAATAACAATTATTAATTACAACTTAAACAAGAAAAGTCATAAAAGTTATGCCATAGTAGAAGTACTACAAGATGGGTTTATTCTTATTTTTGTTATAAACAGTGTAGTATTTTGAGACTGTTATACAAAACCGATATTTAAATGAAGAATTTGCTAAGCACAATTAGGATATCATACCGGGATATGGCGTATGAAATGCTAATGGCCAGCACCGTAAGAGTCGGGATGGGAAGAGTCTTAGCTCGGGATTATGTCAATATGAGAGAAGGTCCCCGCAGTCCTATGAACATCGAGTCGGTATTATACGTACGAATGAACGATGTGCTCCTGATATTTGTATTTGGAGGAATTTCTTGTAAATTCAGCTTTTGACATTAGCGAAGAGGTCCAATATGAAATATTTTATATGAAAAAACTACGCAGCATCGGCAGGTAAGCCGATTATGTTTTCGATATTAAAAATGTATTTTTAAGCCTTAATAAAATCGTTTTTTTTTTTTATACGACATGGGTCGGCAAACAAGCAGAAGGTCCACCTGATGGTAAATGGTTACCGGGGCTAATGCGTTGTCGACCTGAGTTGCCTGTAATCATTTTTAAGAACTGTTTGTTCATCACGGTTAGTTCAGAGCGCCATCACGCCTAATATTAAAAGTTTAATTGTCAAAAATAATAAACACTATGTTCTTGGTATGTCAAAACAATCGAATGTATGGAGTTTTGTATGAAATAGCAAGTTGTGACGTCATAACTGTACAGCATCAAATAACATACTCTTTATGAGTAGATCTTTCAGATACCTTACCTCTTTACTTTGTTATCTTGTTAAAAAATAATAAATTACTTAACTTTAATGTTCGAGAACGTAAATAACATGGTGTCTACTGAAGAAACGACAAAATATTCCATTTCATAAAAATTCAAAAAATTCAAAATTCAAAACCATTTATTCAGTTTAGGCCCTCAGAAGGCACTTATGAAGGTCAAATTTAAAGTTACTGAAGCTACTACCGGTTCGGAAGTCAGCCTTCAACTGAGAAGAACCGGCAAGAAACTCAGCAAGGTTACATTATTTTTTATTTTATTAAATTCTTTTTTATCTATTCTGACTTTTTGGCTATTTTATAATTTCAATTTTACATAATTTTATATTTAACAATTAAAAAATACTTATTATAGGTAACATTAATAAAAACAAAACAAAAAAAAAATGACAAGACTACAAAATAGAAAATAACAATAATTAGGTACTTACAACTTAAACAAGAGATTTAGAGGTGCACTGTGCAGAGAGCAGCTATTTCCATACATTTTTATCTTCAATATAATTAACTACCTTGTAATACGCTTTTTCTGTCAAAACTTTCCTAATATAATTTTTAAATTTATGATCAGACATTTTGGTTATTGAAAGCGGTATCTTATTATAAAATCGAACACAATTACCAAGAAATGACTTGTTAACTTTAGTTAGTCTAAAGTATGGAACAACTAACTTCTCCCTTTGTCTTGTATTTATACTATGAATATCTAATTTTGACTCAAACATTCCTATGTTTCTACGTATAAACATTATATTTTCATAAATATATAGTGAAGGTAATGTCATTATATTTATTTCCCTAAATAAATCTCTTAATGATTCACGGGGACCCATACTGTAAATTGCACGAATTGCTCTTTTTTGTATAATAAATATTGATTCTATATCCGCTGCTGCTCCCCAAAACAAAATACCATAGGACAAGAGGCTATGAAAATATGCAAAATAAACTAATTTGGCCGTCTCAACATTCGTCAATTGTTTAATTTTCCTAACAGCAAAAGCAGCCGAACTTAATTTAGCAGCTAGAGTATCAACCTGAGGTCCCCATTGCAATTTATTGTCTAATGTAAGACCCAAAAATACCGTTTTATTTACAAGATCAATATGGCTCCCATCTATTATTATTTGGCTATCTACTTATTATCCTTAACCAACCTTAAAAAACCTTAAGCATTTAGTTTTCTTTGAATTTAGTAATAGATTATTTGTAGCAAACCACCCACAGACAATTGACATAGTATGATTAACTTTAGTTAGATCTTTGTCTTTTCTATTAACTTTAAAAATTAATGATGTATCATCAGCAAACAAGACAATATCTGTGAGGTCATTTACAACATATGGCAAATCATTTATATATACTAAAAACAAAAATGGACCTAAAATTGAACCCTGGGGTACCCCCATTTCGACTAAAGAGCCCTTGGATGTTGTGCCGGTAATCCCTACCTATTGCTGGCGATTTGATAAATAAGATAAAACAAGATCATGAGCAGTTCCACGAATTCCGTAGTAGTCAAGTTTTAGTAGTAGCGTACGGTGGTCAACGCAATCGAATGCCTTGGACAGATCACAAAAAATGCCAATCGGATCCTGTGAATCCTCCCATGCGCCATAAATGTGCCTCAGCAATGTTGCTGCCGCATCGGATGTAGATTTTCCCTTCGTGAAACCGAACTGATGACCATGTAATACCTTATGCTTAGTAAAGTGACTTGACATTTGATTAAGCAGCAATTTTTCAAAGATTTTACTAAGTGCTGGCAGAACGGAAACTGGTCTGTAATCAGATGGATTCTCCCTACAACCGGACTTGAAAATAGGTACTATTTTACTTTATTTCATTAAATCAGGAAAACAACCCTGATCAATGCATTCATTAAAAATATTTGACAAAGCAGGTGCAATCATTGTTATTATTGATTTTACGATTGTTACTGATAAGCCCCATAAATCTTCAGTACTTTTCATATTGAGAGAATTAAAAGTTATTATGATATCGCTAGCATTAATATGGTCAAATTTAAAACTTGGAAATGTATTATGAATATGCTGCTTGAGTAAAGATTCCGCTGCTATAGGACATGATTTAAGGCTTTAAGTAGTTTTACCAGGTATACTCGTGAAGAAGTTTTCAAAAGCACAGGCTACATCTAAATTATTTGTTAGAATTTTATCATTAATTTTAAGAGTTACCTGTTCATTATTATTTCTAATTTTACCAGTTTCCGTATTAATAACATTCCAGACTGTCTTTATTTTGTTATTAGCATTACCTATTTTATTACATATAAAGCAAGATTTAGCTTGATTACACACTAACTTGAAAGTCTTTGAAAATGTTCTAACATATTTATGAAATTCTTCGTTCTGAGTTAGAGATTTTAAATGATAAAGTTCATACAACCTATCCCTGCTCTTACAAATACCTTTTGTAGCCCAGTCACTAAATCCCATTTTACTATTTACCTTCACTATTTTAGTAGGACAGGCTCTATTAAAATTATCGCAAATCCCAGACAATAAACCTTTATACAAGACATTGGGCTCAACACTATGATATATTGTATTACAGAGTTTCAGCTCTAAATTATTCTTAAAGGGGTCTAATCTTGCCTTAGTAGTAGGTCTAATTACTTTCGTTACTTTAAATACTTGTCTTTTAAATGGCAATTCTATTAATTGAGCCTTATGATCCGAGCGAACACCACTAATAATCGATTTCCCTAGTATACTACTATTAGTTAATATATTATCAATATAAGTAGCCGAAGTGGCTGTAGATCTTGTTCACTCACTAAACAATAAATCTAAGTTGAACGATTTGAATAAGGCAACAAAATTCCGACTTTGAGATGAATTACTAAGAGTATCTACATTAAAGTCGCCACATACAACTATTGACTTGTTAGAATTAATAAATGTGTAACATGTCAAATTGAGTAACACTGTACACTTTCAGGCAGAGTTAATATTTATTTAAGTTTTGTGAGTCTGAGTTATGTTTTCTGATAGACAATATTATTTTCTAGGAAGGTCGACTGTTGAAGTTGCTCGTAGCATTTTCAATCCAATTATTGATGGCGGTTAATAAAGTAGTGTGCCCTGAATGGAAACATGCCAACACCTGACATTGACAGGCCAGTTGGCTTGGTGGTTAGCGACTCTGACTGCCAAACCAAAGGTCACGGGTTCGATTCCCACCCAGGACAAACATTTGTGTGCATGAACATGTCTGTTTGTTCTGTGTGTGGGTGTAAATATCTATATAAATATGTATAAATTATAACAATCTTTTAAACAAATATAGACAAGTTTAATATTAATCACATAATATCTGGCAAAGCATTCATAATTAGTTGAACTTTCAGAAAAGACTTTTTAATACCCACAACATAAAAAGTTTGCGTTCACTTTCAAATACCACTCATTCTATTTGATTTTTACTTGGTACAAAATAATAAGAATATCATCATCATCATCATCAGCCTATCTCCGTCCACTGCTGGACATAGGCCTCATCTATGGCACGCCACTGAGCTCGATCTTCAGCTCTTTGTTTCCAACCGCTGCCAGCCAGCTTGCGTATATCATCGCTCCATCTAGCTGGAGGGCGCCCAGTAGGTACACTACGCTTACCGAGCCGTGGTCTCCGCTCTAGAGCACGTCTGACCCGACGATTGTCGGTTCTACGGCAGATGTGACCAGCCCACTGCCACTTCAGCTTGTTAATCCTTTGAGCTTGACATTATAAGAATATAATATTGCTCAAATGGTAGGTACGTAGATAAAAAATATTGGGTTATTAAAAAGTTATTTTATCATAACCAAAAAATATCTTAAGACTTCCATATGAACGCAAGCTTCTTTTCTTATTTTTTTGTTCTTATATCTAAATATAGGTGGATGTAAAGATTGGGATAAGTCGAAATCGTGACGATGACAAGTCGATTTCGCGAACAAAATCGGCAGTGCGATTGTGTAAAGCTCTCGGTATCGTCATTGCAGTCAATTTTGTAATACATTGACGGCGCTACGACTGTCGTTCCACACCGCTCACGCCCTGAACCATCAATCTATGACGTAATAGGATTCTAAATTGAATCCAATAGAGATACACAATTCGGGTGCAGGGTCGCCGTATGTGATTGTCAGTTCTCATATCGCCTTAAATAATACCGTCATCAATCTTTGAAATATTTTTAGCATTATCCTTTTATCTGGGGCTCGATTCTGTAAGGAAAATGTCACTAATTTGAGGATGTTTCGTCGCGGCCTCCGTGCTCTGTCTCTATCGCTTACTATGCTAATACGTGAAAGGTTAGCTCTCTGAGGCCTCCGTGGCTCGCCGAAGTTTGTATTAGCTGAATAAGGGGGCTGAAGGTAGTTATCAACATGACAGAGAGTCGTTGTTTCATACTGAAAGATATGTCGTTAGCTAATGTATTATTTGATCAAAATTATGATGGTGGTGCAGCGTGGTAGCATCTTAATGCTTTAATTCTGTCTAAAAATGAATAAAGTTTCAACTCATTGGTTAACTGACTGATTTTATTACTTAGCTTAACAAATCCTTTTTATACACAAATTTAAACTTTAACAGTGATTCAAGATAAAGTACACATAACAATTTTATTTATGTTATACTAACTAGCTGTCCCCCGCGATTTTACCCGCGTTGCCGAGGGGATATGCTCTATCTATATGCCAAGTTTCATCCATATCAGCTTAGTTGTTTTTGCGTGAAAGAGTAACAAACATACTTACATATAAATATTTCATCTATATAATATTAGTATAGATGAGTATAGAAATCCGTAATAGTCTGTAAGGATGCTTATATCGATGTTTGTTACTCTATCACGCAATAACTATTTAACAGATTTGAATGAAACAGCTAAAAGACAGTTTATAAACTGGATTAATACATTAAATATTTTTTTCCCAGGGGAAATATAACATCCCATAGAACACGGGTGAAACCACGGGAGACAATATAACACATTGTTCAATGTAACGAAGGTTCTCTAACAGCTAAAATCGCACAGATTTATTTAGGGAATGGCGTGCAAGGTTTAAAATAATAGGGATGTGTCCTGACATGTCAAATCAGCAATTCTTTATGAAATGTCAAAACGATCGAATATATGGAGTTTTGTATGAAATAGCAAGTTGTGACGTCATAATTGTACAGCATCAAATAACATACTCTTTATGATTAGATCGGTACTGAAAAATCACATTAATGATTTAATTTTGATCACATTTAATGTTTTCGTATATTTTTGGATGTTCAATACACTGGTTAGTGTTTGATCATTTATCTTTAATACAGGACACATCCCAATTATGCTCTAACGCGGAATTACATTTCCCCCGATGTGGGCACGGCACAGAGTCAGCGGGTTATCTGTTTAAGAGAAATATGAGCAGACCTGTATTTACCTTCTAAAGCCTTTGAAAATGTCTTAGATAATTTGAATACACGTGTGCATAATAAATTCGGAATGTTATTTTATTTGTTTGTGTTGTTATGTAAGATTTACTTCTAGATAACGAATTGAATACGTTATATTAGAATATTACAATACTATATACAATATGCAAAAATTACTAAACGGATTTTCATAAAAGGCCATCTGATCCCAAACTAAGCAGAGCTTGAGAGTACTATGGAAACCAGATAACTGATATACTACACATACAATTTTTTTCTAAATACATACTTATATAGATTTTACACCCAGACACAGAACAAACAGACATGTTCATGCATATAAATGTTTGTCCTGGTTGGGAATCGAACCCACGACATTCGGCTTGACAGTCAGAGTCGCTAACCACCAAGCCAACTGGCCTGTCTAAAACACTGAAACATATCACTTACATAGTTTATAACTTGGAACATAACTCGTTAACAGATTTGGATGGAACTTAGTATATAGATAGTGTAACCAGGAGAACACATCGGCTACTTTATATCCGAGAACGATGTTACATCCCTCAGGTACCTCAGATACCGCGGGGAAAGCTAGACTGACATATTTTTTATATTTTTACACCTATTGTCAAATAGTGTAAAGCTCGGCTAGTGACACGAAGGTCCTGGCTTTGAAGCCCAGCTCTAGCCAGGTACAGTTTATTTTTATGAATATCTAAAGTGGATCTAAATAATAAGATGTAATATAATATTTTAGTACCTGTTTGCTCGCTATTTTTTTTTTTGGTAAATTACGTAAAGTTGATTATTGGCTTAGTGTTACAACGCCACCTACTGGAATAGCTTTAATGTTGTTGTGTCGTTAAAACAGTTAATGTCAGGAAGTCATTTTTTTCAGGTTATGTTTTAGTCAATTATCGATAAAGTTGATCATTGAAAACACGGATAAAATGACATTTTCTGAAAACGAGTCTAGATCGATTTATCGCCCCGGAAAACCCCTGCTTACTAAATTTTAGGAAAATATTTGGAGCCGTTTCCGAGATCAAGAATTGCTCGTTTAAAGGTATTAGATTATCAGTCTCTAGTAAACAGGTAGCATAATACTCCTGCATTATTAACATGTAATGTAATATTTATTTTTGTTATGACATTATTGTTTTTCCCATCCATTTTCCGTATCTACAATATCCAAACACAAATGATTGCGTAACAATGACACAACATCTTAGTTATACTGCATATCAATATAATATGAGGTAAGAATGGTAGCTCTTTCATTTATTTCAGCGAGTCCCAGCTCTTGTTTACCCTATCTACTATCCGCTTCTCGGCCCTCGGTTTACGTACGATATCATGTCGATACCATGCCCCTGGGAAATGTGTCTACATCTCTATTTCGAATACATTATTGACTTCAAACAACCTTTTCTGTAACGACTTTCCTATTCAGATTATCGTGGACTTTGTAAGGAAGTATTGTAGGTCTTTTTGGTTTTTTGACAATGTAATTTGGACTTTAGTCTGTATCTATACTAATTAATCTATACTAATATTATAAAGAGGAAATATTTGTATGTTTGTTACTCTTTCACGCAAAATCTACTTAACGGATATGGATGAAACTTGGCACATAAATAGAGTATATCCTGGAATAACATATAAGCTACTTTTTATCCCGGGAAAATGTGATATCACTCGGAAACACGAGTAAAACCGCGGGGGGTCTTGATGGTTAGAGACCCTAACAAACACGTTACAAGTCGTGGGTTCGATTCCCGCTCAGGACAATATTTTTGTGTATGAACATGTCTGTTTGTTCTATGTCTGGGTGTACCTATAAGTATTTTAAGTGAAAAGAGTAAAATTTTATGTGTAAATTTGAATTTTACGCATTTTTTAATATATTACGCATATTATTTAACTAAAAAAAAAAAAAATACTAAATTAAGTTGGAAGAATAAATAGTATATTAGTCATCGAAATAAACAATATCCCTAAATATTTATTTATTAATAAAAGGCGCAAATAAGCAACCATATACCAAACTAGTAGTGCTAAAGAAGGTAAAAAAGTTTAAATACGCGAGTGAAGTAAGAAATACCGCGTACATGTAATATTCAGTCTTAATGTAAGTACAGTAAAGTTCATAAAGAATGCTGCACACGATGCTTGTAAAGTTTAATTTTTTATATATTTTTTTTAAATATTCATAAGGCACCAACAACTTATTTACAATTCCATATATATAAAAAGGGTTCTAAAAAATTATTCAGTGTAAATAGGTCTCTTACAGGCATGCACATCATTCACAATAATTTACAACAAGAAAACATTATTATAAAATAGTAAGCTAGTGTAAATAGTATTAATAATTATTAAAAAAATTACAAATATTACAATATAATTACGTAATATTATTTTAATTTAAAAAAGTTACTGCAAGTTCACAGTGCGTCTATTTATATAACAGAACTATGGAGTACGGGAAAATTAATGGATTCAAAAATGAGATGAGGTTGTCGGAAGCTTCCGCTTTGAGCAATGAGTTTCAGTTTGTTTTCACTTTCCTTACATATATTACCTTTGGCAAAGATACTAACTTTAAACCTTAACATTCTCTTGAAGGCCTTTAAAAATAGATATGTGAATGTAATGTATTTAGTTACTTGTAGGCATTTTATTTATATATTTACATCAGACTAAATAATAAATAAATATCCCAAGACATTCTTAACACATGGTTACCTGATCCCAAGTTAAGCAGAGTGTACTGCTTGTAGTATGGCTACCAGGTAACTGATATACTACTTAAACTACTTTTTTTTAAATACTTACTTATATAGATATTTACACCCAGACATGTTTGACCGTCAAAAGGCTATATCCATATTTGTAAATATACAATCCTACTAATATTATAAATGCAAAATTTGTATGTATGGATGAATGTTACTCTTTTACGCAAAAACTACGGATTTGGATGAAACTTAGCACATATATAGAAAATGCCCTGGAATAACACGTAGAATGCTTTTTGTGCTGGGAAAATGTTACATTCCTCGGGACTGTTTTGACAATCATTTAGAGATTATATTCTGGAAGGTTCATAGATTTATATTATACCTACCCTACACTCAAGGTGAAGCCGAGGCTGGTCGTAAGTCTTATTATAATATGTTACTTTTTATTAATTGTAAATTATAATACACACAGTCTATATAACTAATTGATGCTATAATTAAAGTAAACATTTTAAAAACACATATAATATATTCCAGATGTACACATACGGTATTTTGAATCCTGGTTTGACATTGAATCCTTCAGGACCGCAGAGAGTGAGGAGTCAGCTAGTATGTACTCAATACTTATCAATGTATAGTCCCACACGCAAATTGCATCGCTGACTTGCCTTGTAACACTATGGTAACACGAACTGTGTAGTCTGGAAATAGACGAGCAGTTAATTTTTAACGCGAAAATAGCCGAGCGTAATCGTGAAACATATGTTTGAAAGAGAATTTATAATCTGTGAATACATACATTTAAAATCTTCTTGCAGGCCAATTTGTTTAGCGCGCATATATGTACCACATAATGATATCTATATATATATGTACAGGTTAAGTTATAGGGTAAAGGTAAAGAAGGTGGCTCTGTTTGGACCATATGTGTTTACTAGCTGTGTCACGCGGTTTTACCCACGATCCCGTATAATGTTACATTTTTTTATACCACTTGGGCCGACAAACAAGCAGACGGTCCACCTGATGGTAAGTGGTCACCGCCGCCTATGGACATTTGCAACACTATGGGCATCGCCAATGCGTTGTCGACCCTGAGACGTGATGTTTTTAAGTCTCATGTGCCTGTAATTTCATCGGCCCCCTTACCTTTCTAACCGAAACGCATCACATTTTCCCGCGATAAAAAGTAGCCTATATGTTATTCCAGGGCATGCTCTATCTATGTGCCAAGTTTCATGCAAATCCGTTTTGTAGTTTTTGTGTGAAAGAGTAACAAACATCCATACATCATCACAAACTTGTTTGTAAAAATGTTTTTTTTTTATAAGCCCCATTCGGATGCGATGCTCGTGCATGTCTCAGGGAGGGATTTTAATGTATAAAATATTGCCCAAGACCAGGAGTCACCAAATAACGGATGACACTGGCACCCGTATTGTGTTCTATGTTGAAGCTAATTTCATAATAGATTTGTGAAGACATCTATGAACACGCCTACAATCCTTCACCGCCCGCACTACAGTGATGGACGACATCTATGAACGAGTAGAAACACGCGACAATTCTACATCGCGATATCAAAATTCTCTCAGGATTTGACATATATACAAGCATCCAACATCGACAGTTGGACTGCGGTCCCCAGGCATGATCACCTAGCCTGGCGGTAGAACTTTCCTTTTAAAAGGAGGAGTCTCCTCCTCCTCCACAGATTGATGATTCAACGCGCGAGCAGTGCACAATAGTCGTACCGCCGTCAATGTAATACAAAATTGAGCTCAAAGACGATCCCGAGAGCATTACACAATCACCCTGCAGATCCACACCGCCCGCGACGACCTATTTTATGTGGACCGATGAGCATTTAATAGCAATAACTTGCACCAACTTTAGTCCAAACTTCAGATAGTTACAAAGTTAAATAATAATAAATATCCCGGGACATTGTTTAAACAAGGCCATCTGATCTCGAACTAAGCAGAGTTTTTACTATGGAAACTATAACTGATATACTACATCTATCTACTCAGGAATACATAGACAAAGACACAGAACAAACAGACATGTTCATGCACACAAGTATTTGTGTTTGTGCTACCCAATCAATAAAAGATTTGGATAAAAACTGATACTTAAATTATATTCTGATCAAAATAAACAATACTTTATGTCCTGAGAAAGCATAAGGTTCTTAGGGACATGATTTTTATATGACATACTAGCTACCCCCGCGGTTTCACCCGTGTTCCCGAGGGATGGTACATTATTTTGTTCTTTCTATCATCAATAGTTTTCTCAGCGCACGCGATGTAAGGAATTTTTAGGTATTTTTTTTTACCTTGGGTTACATTATTGGAGTTTTAGTAAGAATCACAATTTTTTTTTAATAAATAACTAGCTGCCCGGACAGACGTCGTTCTGTCGAAATAAGTCCATACAAAAATGCAGGAATTCGCTCGCAGCGCCACCTACCGGGTCCAATTGTGAATCTAAACCATCCAGGGCACCACCCAAACGCAAACAAAAAAAAACATTCCAATCGGTCCAGCCGTATTAAAAAAGAAGAAATAATTGAATTTCACGGTATTTCGTTTACTACAAAATAAATTTAATTTATACATTAGCCTCAATAACACGTGGTAATCATGATATTGAATTGTAGCTTATATGACACGTTCGTAGATTTACCATAGCAGCGCCATCTATTGATGACTTACTCAACCCAGTCGAAAGGTATCGACATCTCTTAGAATCATTTGGAGTTAACAGATAATTGTGACTGTCAAATAATAACAGACAAATAATTAGCAATAAATTAAAATTGCGACTATAATTTGAGATTTAAACTATCCTATCTCTCAAGTTGGATCGAACTGCACATGGTGTGCGAATTTTATTATAATCGGTTAAGTGGTTTAGGAGTCCATTGAGGACAAACATTGTGACACGAGATTTATATATATTAAGATATAAATGAATTCCTATTTCCCTTGGTCACGACATCACGCGTGAACAGCTGGACCGATTTCTCTAATTATTTTATTGATGTGTTTGTTATTGTCAGGAGGTTCTTATGAATGAAAAAAATTAGAAAGTTGCGTGGAAAATTAGAAAATTTAAGAAATCATAATGACCATATAAATTTTTCAAATGTACATACTCGTATAATGCGTTTGACTTAACTGTCAGTCGTTTGACAGTTGCAAGATATCAGTTCGAATTTAATATTCATTGAAGACAGGACACCGCCTGTCGGGTCAGCTAGTATTATATACAAGTACTAGCTGTCCCAACAGACGTTGTCCTGTCGAAATGAGTCCATAAAAATGTTCCCTAAAAAATTAAACGTTGGTACTTTCAACACAGCGCCATCTGTTAGAATCTTTTGGAGTTAACAGATAATTGTGACTGTCAATTAATTATAGACCAATAATTTGCAATAAAATAAAATTGCGACTATAATTAAAGATCTAAGCTATATCTATCTCTTAAGTTGGACCAGACTGCTTACGGTGTGCCAATTTAATTTAAAATCGGTTAAGTAGTTTAGGAGTCCATCGCGGACAAACATCGTGACAGGAGATTTATATATATTAAGATAATAAGTATAGATATAAGTAGTGACATAAGATTGTATGTTGACGGATTGGTTAATTACAACATGCAAGCAAACCCGATGAAACATTTCTCTAATTCAGCAATCCGTGCGGCAAACAACTTTGCTACAAACTCCAATTAAGTGTTATTTATTTGCAAAACAAGTCGACTTTGTCTCTGTCACAGATATGAATAAAGTTGTAGGTACCTATTTCCATCGGACTCGGAACAATATTAATCATGAGATTACACATAATACTTCATTTGATTGGACAATAACCATATTGGGTTGAATTTATATTTTACAATATTGTGTATAATGTGGCTTATTTCAAGATGGACAAAGTTTATATTACAATGTTGAATGTAAAAGAAAATATGAAGTTTTACTTTATTTGAGAGTATGAAGTAGGTTTTACTAAAGATGTCGAATCTAATGGTCAGTTTTGACAGCTAAGACAGTTATAGAAAAATCTACCCTATGGAGTTATGATAGGGTTCATCATCATGCGATAAACCGTTAGATGAACCATATCTCAAAACCTATTTTTTTAATAACTTTCTTAGCCGAGCAACCTTTTTGATCTCGACAACTTTAGTATACAACAACACTACCTTCTTTACCGCGTTCTTAAGTCATATTTTCCCAGTATTCAAATATGATCTCTATCACTCGGGAATAGTGTAGTTTTTATCAGTTTCTGAAATCATTGAGTAATCGGGATAAGAGGTAATATCCAAACTTACAAATTTGGGGCGACATCTATGAAAATGCACGCCAGAATCCTAAATCGCACTATCGAAGTTTTCTTCGGTTATGGCTATATATGGAAGCTTCCAATATCAACAGTAGAACCGCGGTCCGCAGGCACGATCTCCTAGCTTGGCGGAAGATCTTTCCTTTTAAATGAAGGAGTTTCATACCTCGCACCGCCAAAAATTTATAAACTTCTTGCAATATGTGTAGATTGAACGTTTGTGTTGTTCCCAGATTTGTATCAGAAAATATTAATAACACGTCAGGTAGTTAATGCATATGTGGTTACGTACTTAGGCGAACGAAGTCGAAGTTAAACGAACTTCCCGAACCGTTAGTTTTTTTAATTGTGTATGGAAAGTGCAATAGCACGTCATTAAGTGGTTACACTGATAATCAAATTTTACTTTGGAAACATCCTGTGACGTCACGATGGCAGAATATTGCCACTTCTAAGTGATACACAATGTAAAGGCAGCATGAAGTGTTAACGGCCATTAACACAGTTGATATTTTTATGAAAAATTCGATAAACCCATTATTGTATCTCGTTTGAGCATCAGACGTGGGCCTATAAACTGGAGTCATTTACGGTGTGATTCAATCGCCTCCCTTAACATAAACAACTTATTCTTCAACTACCTGACTAAGTGAACGTTTTCTCCCTGTCTTTAGCATAGATACGGACGGAGACGGAGATAGAGACGGAAGTTTTAATGTATAAAAAAGGTGTGCATATGTAATATACATACTGCTACGTTAGGAAAATACTTAATGTCGCCCAGGTACCTTTTTATCTGTTTCAATTTCAATGGTTTCCGGGCCTTCGGTCTTTGTATTTCATTTCACTTCAGTACGTTTTCTTTACAATTCGTTTGTATTCCCTCAGACGTGGGTCCAACTAGATTTAATTAAAGGAAAATAAATGTTTCACTGGAGTAATGGTATTTTATGCGACATTCTATTGAATCATTTTTAGCTTTTTCGTCTCACGAATAACGTTTGATATTAAGTGGCAATTTTAAGATGATATGTATATTAACAGACATCAGGACGTATTTTCTATTACGTATATATATTTTATTCATTACATTTCCATTTCATAAAATAACCGCGTTAAATTTCACGAGATATTTTCTGGTAGGGGAGGGTTCTTAAAAATGGAATGTATTTAGGTTTATTTTCTTTTTTTAACACAAACGTTGGAAAAATTGCTTAACAGTGCTATGTAATCGACTTTTTTAGGTTGAAAATATCTTTACCTGTATTCTAACCTAAATCTGTTGCAGTTTATGTATTTTGTTGTGCCCACAATATATTAAACATGTAGTTTTATTATAATATTTCATTTATGAATGTTGCTATTTAATTATTATTTTCAAATATGAAATTATATTAAATAAAATTATTATTATTTTCATTATTTCAGAGTAGTAGAGCTCTTAGTGCAGAGTTCGTCCGGGGAAGTACTACCACCTTACCCATTTCCGCCGTGAAGCAGTAGTGCTATTGTATTACTGTGTTTCGGTTAGAAAGGTAAGGGGGCCGGTGAAATTACACGCACATGAGACTTAACAACTTCACGTCTCAGGGTCGACAACGCATTGGCGATGCTCCTAGTGTTGCAAATGTCCATAGGCGGCGGTGACCACTTACCATCAGGTGGACCGTCTGCTTGTTTGTCGGCCCAAGTAGCATAAAAAAAAAAACATATTATTAAAATGGCCTCCACAGGCACTTACGAGTTGACAAACTTAGCCGTTCGAATGATTGCTTACTATTATTTCATTAGTAGCCATGATCACTAAATTAATATCAAAAACATAACTGTGTCTGTTTTATTTTAATAACATGGAAATTATAAATAAATAAAAAAATATACTTTATTATACACTGAAAGAAGTTATAATATTTAGTTATTAAGTCATGGCAGCCATATTTTGCAAAAAATCCAATTCGTTTCACTCATATTTATAAATGCGGTACTTTGTATATGTGTGGGTGTGTTAGTGTGTGTGTGCCTGTGTGTGTGAGGGAGTTTGTGTCTCTTACCACATAGCTCCGTAACGGTTTATGAGATTTGGAAGAAATTCGGCACACAGAACAAATGTATTATGAATTGAAATATAGAACCTTATCATGATCATCATCTCATTCAGTCACTCACAGAATCTATAGCATACTTTATATCCTGGAGACCGCGAGTGAAACCCCGGAGATGAATACAGTAAAGTATAGTTTGTTAATAATTATTATTTGCTAAATATATATATCCTTTGCTAAGTGGCGAGCATGTTTACAGCATATGGAAGGCGAGCCAACGCGGGACGCCACTGACAAATCTATCACGCCATCAATTTAAAATAGACATTCGTTTGTTTACCCACGTCAATAGATGACAACTCAAGGTCTGCCGGCAGTACCCTATCCTATAATCTTACAGGTGATAAAAAATAAGCCAAATGCTAATGATAAAAGAAAAATATTTTTTTTTTGCACTTTATCTAGCTCTGGTTTCTCTTTATTATCTAGGTAATGTAAAATGATCAGTTATGTTCATAAATAAATTATTCTAAAATGCTTCAAAGTTTAACAAAAATCTATTTGACCGACTCCTATATTCATCTGAGATTTCAGTAAATTATAGAGAATTTAATTAAATTACCAGAAACTTTTTAGACACATATTAAAATTATAAACAATCATAATTATAACGTACATATTCATAACAAATATATAATACATGGATTTTGTATCACATGGAGTGTTTTTACGTGGACGCATAATACCCTACAAGGCCGATCCTGTAGACAATTACTTTCACCCGTGAATTCACAGTTACGTTCCGAAACTGTAATTATTTAAAATAATACCCTTCAGTCAACGATGGTTATCTGGAAATGGTAACGACCTCATTCTTTGTTCAACAGTTTCTATTTCTGAACGTTGATGATTCCAGGTCAATTTTAATGATGGTGTAATATGAGAGCATTTGTATCATTAAAATTTAATTAAGATGCCTCGAAGCCTTTGATTTTGTATTTAATCTTATAATATTGTTGGAATTTTGTAAATATTAAATAAGATTATTTTCTATTCTTACCGAAAATAACAAAATATTTATGAGCGACTTTGTCAATAGGTATCAGAACTTTGTAGAACTTTACTGATTCAATTAAGGTTTACTAAGGTTTTTTATTAACCTTATATACAAAATTATGTTTGTTAGAATTTACTTGTAAGTCATTTATATTTAACCTACTTTCTCGTAATACAAAAAAATGTTGTTGTAACTTGATAATATAAAAATATTCCCTACCTATATTAATCCTAATGAGGCCACTCAGACTTGAAACAGCGTGAAGATTTCCTCACAAAAATCTCTGAATATTACTAAGCCAATCCGATTGGAATTAAAAACCAAATTTTCCTTCTAAAATTTACTTTTAAAATAGATTATTTTACAGAACAAATCCTCTACGGATAATAAAACTCTTTCTCCTGCGCCCTTTGCGGCTTTGCTGCAACTCTACGGCTTACACTTCGCACATGATAAAAGTACCCTATTTTTAAACAACTAGGGCTTAAATTTATCTGCGCGTTGATCATTACCTCTAGTCTAGCCTTTAGCGTGGATAAGTAAAAAGAATCTACGCTTATAAGAAACGAAGTCTTAGTATTTTGTTTCAGGGCAATTATTATTTATTTATTTATAGACAATCAGCTTGGTAGCTGATCTATCTACATCACACAGTGGTGAAAGTCACTTCGCATAAAGTGCGTTTAAAATTTTCTTTTTAAGTTTTCTAGTACATGTCAAATTGTCTAATAAGTTTTTGAAAAAGTTAATTGAAGTAGCAAATTCTACTATTGATGTGTATAGAGCAAATAAATGTTATGGTTATTGTTCTTTAGATGCTATTGTGAAGTATATCTGGAATTTCGTAACGCCTACACGCAAGCATAAACGACTTTTAACGTTACAGCTTGCAACCGATCAAGAGTATTTCTGGAACTGAATGTTACTGAATTTCCGTTCGAAGTACATAATCTCATTACTTCTATTTATATAAAAATAAATGTTTGTCCGTATTTCCTTTATAGAATCGTAAATTATGCAACGGATTTGAATGCAGTTTTCAGCAATAAATAGAGTAATTTAAGAGGAAGGTTTATAAACGGGATTGAAAGTGGGCAAATCCGCAGGGCGCGGCTAGTATATTATAAACGCTTAAGTTAGTGTGCGGCTGATGGATTTTCATGAAATTTGTTATAGTAATAGTTACTTTATAGGACACCATACATATATATATATAATATAGGACACATAGAAATTTCCATTCTAAAGCCTTTATCTCGTAAACGAGGATCCGATTCGATATACCCTGTTTTTATACCCAATCAAAGATGTCCCACACAATGGAAAGTAGAAAAAGTCATCCCTTCTATGGTAACCGAAATATTTCGATATTTGAACGCACAACCATGTCGGTGTGATTAGTGTGTATAAACATGCAAAATCATAGTTTTTTAGTATCTGGGTTAAGGCGTGGACAGACGGACATGGCGACACTATAAGGGCTACTTCTTGCCTACGGAACCCTAAAAAACTATTTGTTAATTTACAAAGCATGTCTTGGTTCCTTGGCATCCAGCTGGCTACTAGGCAATAAAACTCCCCTGTTATAACTTGTCTATATAATTTGAAAAACATTGTAACTCATTAAATCAGAAAAGGCAATTCCCAACGTTTAATGAACCATGAGATAAAACTTACTAACTAGTACTAGTAAAGTAGGTTAGACTATTAAAGTAGAAACAACTTCGAAGATGCCGACAAACGCATTCATCTACAAGTTTAACGACACTTATTGAACCATAGAATTTACTTGGGATTTCTGTTTCAGCTTTTGTTTTAAATGTCAAGTTTGATGACAATAATGGAGATCAAGATATCCACACATTTACATTGGATTATCAATGCGTTATCGATGCAATTATGTCGTATGCAAGTATATCGTTATGCGATGAAATTATTAAGTCTCATTTACCTGTAGTTTCATACCCTTTCTAACGAATTCACAGTAATACAAGTTCTCTATTTGCTTCACGATGGAAATAGGATAGGTTAAAGCGCTACTACTTTTTAAAGGTAAACTGAAGAAAGAAAAAGTAGAGCTACTAGAAAGCTGGTGGCCAACTCTGGTACTTAGTCAGAACCAATATGAAAACAAAGATTAGAAAGAAAGAATGGAATTTATTTGTGACAAAAAGAAAAATAACACTCGAAGAAAGTTTACAAAAAGAAACGAGGTATTTAATTGCCACAAATCGGTCCTCCAACTCAGCATGTTGTTAGCTGTACATAGGATTAGATTAGGCAATCGTAGTACATTTACGAGCATAAACACGTTATATATTTATGGACAGTTCAGAAGTAATATCTGACACCCTTCACATATTTGAGCACTGTTACTACTTACAGTTACAGAGTTGTTGTAATAATTGAGCCGTCTACAAATAACAGAATGAAAGAATGTATCATGAAATCGGATATTATTGAACTGTGGTTAAAATCATGCTCATGACCGCACGTTGTTAATATATTAGGATTTATTAGTAAATATAAATTCCTCAGGTAGATTTTTATTTATGAAAGGATCGCGATTGACCGCAATCTCATCTGATGGTAAGTAAAGATGAGGCCAAAGATGCTCGCTTCCCCGTTAGTAGCCTATTCACTCATTAAGAAAACTCTGGGGTAAGTATATGTATGTCTATGTACAGTTTACAGGTGGTAAATAAACATTTTCAGCATTAATTAAACTACTCATTTAATGCTGTCCAAAATTGTGTGACAACTGTTAAAATATTCAAGGGAAGTGTGCAGCAATCAGGGTGTAGTTGGTGTCAGTTTGTTTGTGCAACTACGAGCTCCTAACTTTAATTAAAACTGTAATCAAAGCTCGTGCCCGCTGGGGCTTAATCTCGGGCTGCGTGACTCGATTTTTCATTAATCCGATGATTGATTCATGGACTTTGTTATTGGATTAATTTTGTGCAAGTATTTTCCAGATGGGAAATATAGAAGGGACGATGCTAATGGATTTTTAAAATTCCAGCCTTTTTTCATTATTGTACTCTGCCCGACTCTTGATTTTCTATTAGACATTTCACTGTTCCATTTGAACGGTTTTGTTTTAATATTAATCATCTTTTGCATTCCTCATTTCCTTTCAAGTAATGCTGGTTGGTGGTTATTATTAAGAAAACCGTTTTATAAATTAAAAACACACATGGCGACAAGCTCGCGCAGAAATTTACGAGGCATCCGAGTAAGTAGTTTAAAACTGGAGCTTAGATCTGATGTTATTTCGGTGTTGGTGTCAAAACGACACTGCTCTAAAAATGTCTACGGAGTAGGCGGAGTGTGCGGTGCGGTGCGGGGGGAGTGGGATTTGCAGAATGCGGGGAAAGATTCATTGGGCGGGGGGAATGAGGGGGCGCAGGGGGCGCGGGGGGGCTGCGCCTACGCACTGCCCGCCGCACCTTGCCGCCCGCCTCGCACCAGTCAGCAGCTGTGACTCGTGTTGGCTGAACCATCTATAGGGCCATCCTCTTTTTCTTTTTCGTAGGTGAGTTTTAGTGATGTTTAAATACTTAAATACTAACAAAAAAGCGTTTTAAAATAAGACTATCAAGTGCATTAATCGTTCAGTGAAGTGATACATCAATGTCGTGGAGTAACGGAACACCGTGCGCCGTTCGCGCAATCGAGTGTGTGTACTGAAACCTTATGCCATATAAAAGTTCTCCGAGTCGGTACGGATGACGGATAAAGTTCAACTTTAACTACATTGTATTAGGTACCTAAGTTCAAAAATAGTTTTCGTGACGTCACTGATAAGATCAAAATTGTGACATTCTAAGTAACTTGTCAGGCGAGTGCCTTCCGAACTTGGTTGACATAGACATTGAATTGTACGATACCCTAATCAAACCCTAATACCTAATCAATTTAACTAAATGTCACATCCCTTTTTATAAAGTAGGACCTAACAATACAATTCTTAAGATTTCTACATAACTATAAAATAAAAGAAATTATTGAATTAAACATTACATAGACGTATAATATATATACATTTTCAAAAGAAATGTCTTTCTAAGTGCGACTAATGCTCATTCTGTTAAATTAAAAAAAACAGGTGCTAATCTAATACTTATATTTAAGCACATATATTTTGATGTTTCAATACTTTTACTCAAAGTTCTACTTTCTATTACGTTCGAAACCTGAGTATCTGAACTCGCGCTTTCGTGCCACCAAATTTGGATGCGCGGGAATGCTAGCCGACCTATTTCAAGCGCGCGCGCAACGCCCGAGCGTTGCCGAAGATATCCGGACGCACCCGAAACTAATTGTGGAATTTTCATTACATTAGCGACTTTTTATTACAGGGAAAACGTTTCATATTTTTACAATGCCCTCGTAACAGTCTCTGTGACCTAATTTTAGAATTATTAGTTATTTTTTTTTGCGATAATATCTATGTAGGTTATCCGAATTTAAATTGTTTTCACGAATATCTTTTTTTCTTTTTCACAAAAATGGGAATTATGGGGCGGAATATCGAATTCCTAGTATCAAGTGTCAGTGGTTCACGCCTCGGCAGCTACTTGGCAAACGTCCAAATGTTTCAAATAACCAACCAGTTTCTTGATATGGAAGCCAAATACGCAATATTTATGTGTTCAGGTATCATCGATAAATGATATTATGCCCAAAACAACGAATCATTATTAAATGTCGTGAATTATAAACGATGACATAGTACGGATTCATAAACAATCAATTTTACACTTTATTATTGATCGATCAACATTTAAAGCTACAACAATATAACTTTTTTTTAATTAGTTATTAAATTGGTAACCTACTTCATTTACGGATTGAATTTAAACCAAAATATTTTTAATTAGGTAGTAGGTATGTAATACGCATTAGAGCTGGCAATAATACCACAAACCTTTACACATTTTTTTTAAATAGGCAAAACTTTTTACTTATACACATTTTTATAGACACTTAACTATCAATATAAAAAGTATATTTAAAATAGTTCATTATCACTGTCCTTGACCTTGAGAATCGGATTATTTACTTATAAATATCTTAAAAGTTTCTTAAGAAGACATTTTTATTTTTTCAGGACACCAAAACCAACAGATACAAAATGGCAGATGATGAAGTAAGGTAAGTCATGAAAGCTGGAACCAGCACAATGCACTTACTTCAGGAAACTTAAAACACACGTCTAGATTTCTATTGTGTGGAGAGATCTATAACTTACTACTGTTTCCACAGATTATAAAGATTTAGTGGCGATTTCTAAATCGATAAACCAGGGATTAGTCTATACAAAAAGTGTTCTTAATTCAAACAGGCAATAGTTACCGCGTATCTGGCCACTAAAAAAGCAAGCCTTATTAATGTTTACTTTTTCTTTTTCATTTCTTTGTTTTTAGTTCTTTATTTGAAAAAAATGTGAACCGGCTTTTATAAATAATTTTGTAGCATTCCAAAACCTATCTTCAGAGACTGATTTTAAGGTCAAAACTGTCTTGTACAACGATCACTTATAGTGTTTTTGACTACTAAAGACATTGAACCTATTTAAATACACTATAATTAAATGCGATAAATACATTATATGGCAAAATTCTCTCAGTGATCTGTGTGCAAGGCGCCTTAAATATCTAATACGATGCATTTCCCTTTCTGTTTCATTGTACTTTCTTCGACTGCACATCCGTTCTTCAACAACTTCGGTGATCTGCAATCAACATTATAGTATTAGACACTATATATCCTCGAGACTCAGGTAAATATATGTTAATAATAACAAGCACTCATTTACACTCACAGAAGCATAAAACGATTCACACACATAAATACTGTACCGATATATTTTATTTTTTCGGCGAAAAAAATAAGTGGGACTCCTATGAAATATGACGTTCATATTTCATCTTTAAATGTTCTCTATGAAAAGAGGGTTAAATATAAAAGAGTATTCAGTGGCGAAAAATCTCAGGCATCTAGTTTTCATGTATAACCTCTTGTCACAGAAAAAAACAGAAACGACTCAATAAGCTATAATTCTCTGTCGAGTCCTGAAATCATAAAAATGTAGGATGTTACAGCGGGAGAAAGTTTTTTATTTAACGTGAATTTTTTGTTACAGCCTTTGTCCTTTATAGATATTTTGTTATGTATGTTGTAAGTCGATGAGATTTGATGTCGGTCTCTTAGCCTATCCGCTTTGAGCCTAATGTGACGTCCAAACACGACTAATCATAATTTCAAAACAGTATATTAAAATGTCACAATAATGCCTAGTAATATTATTAATTGTTTAGGAAATAAAGCTTAGAAACTACACTAATTCACAATTTAGGATTTATGCATATTTGGACGTGGTATAATTACTTTGTTATTGCAATTATTAATTAATTAAATGTAATTGTAAGTAATTATATGACATTAATATAGCCAGCTCACTCAAAACTGCACCACGCATACAAAACTCGCACAGCACACTGTAATCCTACTTGCACTTTAATTTAATTAAAGAAAATACCATAACTATTTATTTACACTGGCAAGCAAATTAATTATGAAACAAAAATTTCTTTGAAATAGTATTCTCAATTTCTTTCCAGTTACTGATAATTTCTTTGCTTGCATAGAGGTCTAATCAAACTGCAACTCTTTGATGAAAATAAAAAAAAAATCTTGCTTAATAGGCTACGTAATAATTCTTGTGCAAAAAACCACAGCGATGAAACAAAAAAAAAATATTAAGAATGTAGACACGATTTTAGTAAGCTTTTACGTCGTTTTCATCGTAAGCGAATAATAATTCGAATTTACAAAGTATCCTGGATAAAATTAGCTTGAGAAATTGCGATGTCTACACTTGTTTCGTAGAATTGTTATGTTTGTCAGAGCACTTCAAAATTAGTGATGCACTTTGATAAGACATCTAAGAATATTCAATTATCAACATATGTAGATTAAAGAAACCTTAACTTTATTTACTCCAATAATAACCTCCATGAATTTCAATTTACATATACAATTATGGCAATTTAATTATATTATATGTTAATTTTATATAAAGTCAATTCAGATTAATTAATAAATACACTATGTTGATAATTGGCGCGTCATTTTAATTGGCACTTAATTAATAATACCGTTAACAAAACGTATTTTTTGTTGATATAATTTTAATCGTTTTATTATTTCTTTTACAGAAAAAGCGTCTCGAGGAGGTAAAGTAACAACGAGTCAACGATACACTTATACATACTTATATACACTTAAAAAAATATATAAAAATATACATTACAGTTTTTCATACATACACTACTAACATATATACACATGTTCTATTTCTTGAATATTGCAAAAACACACTAATTACATACATAGTAGGGTTCACAATTACGATGTTCTTGACTGTCACTAGGCGAAGAAGGCCAAACAGGCCGAGATCGACCGCAAGCGCGCTGAGGTGCGCAAGCGCATGGAGGAGGCCTCCAAGGCCAAGAAAGCCAAGAAGGGTTTCATGACACCTGAGAGGAAGAAGAAGCTCAGGGTAAGTTCCAAAACAATCCTTTTTAGTTTCTATCTATAAATTGTTACTCGACATTTAATATATTATTGGCCCAGGTCACTATTCTAGCAATTGAATATCGAATTTATCAACTGATAGTCCCTAAAGAGTTTCGTGAATCTTATTATTAAATTCTGGTAACAGTTGCTGCTGCGTAAGAAAGCCGCTGAGGAGTTGAAGAAGGAACAGGAGCGCAAAGCGGCCGAGAGGAGGCGCATCATTGAAGAGAGGTGTGGTAAACCTAAAAACATTGAGGATGCAAACGAAGGTAAATTTCATTGTACTCACATTTGTCATACTGATATATATGTCTCAAAAGGTTCAACTCAGAGTAAATAATTTCACATCCAGTCCAAATACATCAGTGCTTTAAGTATTCCCATTATAAATATAAATGTACCTAAATGTAAATGTAAGCATTGTCATACACTTCACAATACGGCAAGTTATTCACATATTTGATGTCTCAGTAATTTATGTTTTTATACCTATACCATTATATTGTGTCGCATTATAGATACAATTAAGAGGGTTTGCAAAGATTACCATGAGCGCATCAATAACCTCGAAGATGAAAAGTTCGATCTGGAATACATCGTTAAAAGGAAAGATATGGAGGTAGTGAGACGAGCTGCTATGGTGCAGCTACCTTTTAACGAACTCACAAAACTTACAATCTTCGCTCTCATATTTAACGTTACTTATATTATGTTAAAGTGCCGTGTTGTCTCTACTTCGTACCATTTAACAAAAGATTAAACGCTAAACATTTGGCCGGTGACATATCTTCTCTCTGGCCTACTTGTCTATCTAACGCGTCTTTCTTCTAAGCTCCATGTGAAGTCGTTGAATTTATGTGCGAACTACTACCTTCTTTTTTCAATATAATAAATTTCCTTCTGAGACTCACACCTTGGCTAACAGTCTGTCCACAATGCGTGGCGCAACGCTGGGCTAGGGCGCCGAGACGACAACCGATTGTAACTCTTGGTTGATTTTGTAGCGGCTTTAACGAGCATCGTAACCGGGTACCATCAACGCGTTATCAAGCTCGAAGAGGAGAAGTACGATCACGAGGTGGAGGTGGCCCGCAGACAGTACGAGGTCTGACCTGGTTTGGGCTCCAAGCTGTTATTACGCTCATCGTTTGAGTAGTTCATGCCGATAATGTGACTAGATAATAATTTTTGTTTTCGCAGCGAATTCATAATTATTGATTTACGGAGCTGATTATAAATTATACCTTCAACCTTAACAGTTTGGATAACAAGTAAATTTGAACACGCTAAAATAACAACGACCCGTCGTAGCGACTCTGAAGCTGCAATAGTTTGATCTGTAGATACACATCGAGTCAATAACAACATACCTAGATGAAGTTGCAGTGATTGTCCATCCGTTACCCACCTAAACAGTTGTGATCATGTAGCTTCGCTTACGCTTGAGTCCACAGTAAAGGTCCCTGTCTCGCGAACTACCCGACTCGCACACAACAACACCACGTACACGCGACGCGTTCGTAGCTCGACGCGCCGAATATGTACTGTACCTTAAAATGTGATTATGTTTTTCTTTAGCGGAACTGCAGACGATTTGTCAAATGTACTGGCACAGAATATACAACCTTGAGGGGGATAAATATGAAGTAGAACGAGCGATCGAAATTAGGAAAATGGAGGTAAACTGCATATTAGGATTGGGAATGCATATGATATGAGTTGATACTGATTTAGTTGTTACAACATGACATGATAGTTGTACGGCTCACCGCACACATGCACACGTCGCTCCCGTGACAGACGCCGGTCACTCACACCGAAATGCCCATGCTCATTCTGCTGGCTCAATAATCTGTCTTTCCTTTTTCTATAGCAATGCTCAAGAGAATAATACAGGAGTATTATGACCGCATGTATGTGTGTGAGGGCCAGAAGTGGGATTTGGAACATGAAGTCAGGAAAAGAGATTATGAGGTATTGACCAATACTTGATAACCATTGTGAATACCACAGTCATCGATTCTGTAACAAACGTGCGCGTGTGACAATTCGTGTTTATACGTTGTTAACGCTTTGTAAGTTTTCGGTTGTTTGTTGTTGAATGTAAATAATTGTCGAGAATCGGTTCGGTAGTGCTGTACTAGTAGAGCGGGTGTGTGCGTGACGTAGCAGCGTGCGGGCGCGCGCCCGGCCCGGCCACCACGGTAAGGCGTGCGGTGCAAAATCGATCTGCGGCCCGCGTCATCCGACATGGAGCTTACACCATTAACTACACTAATATAACGACAGTAACACAGCACTCGCCACTGAGCGGGCGCCGCCGCGGCGCTCCGCTGCATGCTCGCGTAACTCTCATCCGCATCATCTTCGCGACCTCGCTGTCTCTCGACATCACCTCTCGTTCGTGTCACCACTAGTCCATGTCATGTGATGTCATTGGGTATCTATGTCTCGTGTATGTAATTCGCATGTAAGATAATCATCATCCGTACAGGTGGAATCTTCATCTCCTTACGCTTATCTAGTCAAAGCTTTTGAATGTTGCATGAATCAACTTAATTTGTAACACAACACGCTTCCGAGTCCCGATTAATGTCATCCCCTAAACAGTATGGCACTTTATAATTAAAGTGTGTAGAAGTATTTAATCGAAAATAATCGCTGCATCCGCCGCCAGAGTGACGCTTCATGAGTGATGGCGAGCTAGCTAGTGGCCTTACTGAATTTTCTCTTTTTTATTCATAACACTAGAGTTACCGTAAAATTTAATTCCGTAATTGGAACGCTGGACTTGTTCCTCTATTGGCACACGCAAGTGCATAGTGTAAGTGAAACTTCTTGTTCCAAATCTCCAAGTTTTCATGTATGTGCCGTTATAATGCCGCGCGACATGTTTGCGTGTTCGGTTGCTGAGCCCCATAAAACCTTTTTACAATACCTGTATGGACACCGAGTGTTTCAATAGAAAGTGCCATGCTCTGGTCGATACCCATTCCTTCCCTGCCGCGACCGAGCCCGCGGCCAGCTCGGTCGCTCGGTTAACATCGCCTCACCATTCGGGACACGGAGTGGTGTATACTATGCTCACACGCGATTCCAACATGACAATATCCTACATGTACCTACCTACCAACATTTGCAAGTCTGGATCGATTTTGCACCGTCACTCCATGATACACAATTGCAGCGTGGTACCTACTCATACATTGATCGTAGATGTTTACCGGCGTGGTATGTACGAACGAGGCGAACATTTATGTAATCACTAGTGAAAGTTTCACTTGCATTACGATTCAGCGCTCAATATGTTACAACTTCGATCACTGAACTAAATAGATACACCTGTAAATCACTCATATGGCCACGGCCAATTCGGTTGGCGAGTCGAACGAGTACATTATTGTTTGCGCTGGTGTTTATTTGTTGCACATGTAAAATATCCTGCACTTAAATGTATTTTTGTGATATTTAAGATTTGTTAAGGACACAGGAGCTGCTGACGGCCAGCTACCAAATACGAGGCACGATAAGTAGATTTTGTGCACGAATCTAGATTACATGGTATTGTTACGTTGCAGAATGTGTAGGCAAAGCAAAGAGCACAGGTTAAAGATATAAGTAGGGGGCCACAGTGTCGATAGGTTGTGGGACAGACAATTTTGGTTTTTTCTCTATTATTGACTCACCTACAAAACTACAGCTCGCAAATAACACTGCCTAATCTTCGCTCAGCTCTATATCTTGTTCTGTGCTTTTCTTTATTAAAATCATCTCTTAATTTATTTATTCTTATATATTTTCGATGCTTATTTCGTGTTCTGTTTTCAGATCTTTCTGTATTTCAACTTTAAATGTTTTCTGATTTCTTATTACCGTACATTGCATGAGTTTTTGTAGATACATAGTTTAACGTTGCACAAGTTTGAGAGGTAAAATACTCATTGAATATTCAAATAAATAACTGTCTGATTATTAGATTCAGAACAAACTTGTGAAATGATCTCATACTTAAACTAGTTAACTGTAAATATATAGTATTGTGTTTATTTATTATGAATCCTACATTTTAATCTCATATTAAATTTTCATTTTGAATTCTAATTTACGATTATTGATACAACTTATTAAAACTGCATTTGTAATGTCTTATCTATACTTTACTATATCAACTATATATTCCTTATAACAATTTATCCTCAAATACTCATATGCCTTATTAAATAGAGAACAAGTGTGTTAATATTCCATCTATTTCGCTAGATCGCAGACCTGAACACCCAAGTCAATGACCTCAGAGGCAAATTGTGAGTACACCTTTTATTAAATAACTTGAGGGCAATCCCTTCTCACGTGGCGTGAGACGAGAAATAGTGGTATTTTTGTTTTTAAAATAGGATGCTCCCGAGTTGGCAACACAGGATGTGCCTGTGAATAAAATTACATGGTGGTAGGTATAATGATATTCTGAGCCGCCTGTGTAAGAGCGCCGGAGGACGTTGCACTCCACTCCTCTCCTCTCCTCTTTACTCCACTCCCTTTGTTAAGGGTACATTGTATTGCGGCTGTTATTAAATATGAATTCACATACCACGAAATACAAAGGACCTCGCAAATTCTAAACGAGCAAACTCTACAACTCAGCTGTAAAAATACAAGCTTACATTTTATTTGTGTAAATTAAAGTCGTTCAATGCACATGCTGAAATAATAGTGATGTTTTAACACGCTAGGATTTTATTCGGTGATATTTTTAAAACTGAGACTTAATTCCTTTTTACAAACGACGGATGTGTTCAATCACAAAGTTTTCATAGTAATTATTATTTTTTTTGCATTTCTTACCATTTTTTTTAAAAGAAGATAACTAAATAGCCTTTGTTGTGACACATTATCAACCTTATTTTTATGTCTGTAAAAAGATTTTTATTGTTGTTTATAAATCCAATAAGGGCATAATTTCTTCAATTTTCGTAAGTACTCTTGTACTTATTCAGTCTCAAGAGCACCCGCGGCGCTCGTTGTATTTTATAACCTGTGTGTTTAATTTAAATACTGTCACTATTTTCAGTGTTAATCCCTTAAGTGACTTTTACGGTTGTTGTGGTTATTCTGTTACAATTTTGTCCATAACTTTTGTTTTAGAAGTGTCATAGCTAAGGCTATCATGGCTCTTTGTACAACTTTACCCCGATTTTTGTATCCCGTGGGCTTGTCAAATATAACCCGCTGTCAAAACGAACAAAATACGACAGGGTTTTTTTAGTTTTGGTACCGGAAGCTACATAGACTTTGATGCAAATTATTTAAACAAAATTGTGTATTTAGCTTTAGTGTAAGTGTCACAGCACATGTTATTATAGCTTAGCCCTGTAGACAATTATAATCCCACTTAAAGTCCATAATGATTCAAAAATATGGCCCACGGTCAAAACGACAGTGTTCTTTTGACAGTTTTGATACTGTTGAATAGAAAAGTCTTTGACGCAAATAATTAAAATAAACTATCAAGCATAACAAAGAATTATAATGTGCACAGAACTGTACAACAAAACTGTCAGAAAGTACAAAGAATTCAGAACTTTGACGGTTATTTTTATATTGTAATTTTAGTATTTCTTTCCACAGACAGTTGAACAGTATGTCTGTGTTGACAATATTGCCTACTCTTTTAATATAATATTATTAATTTCTCCAGCGTCAAACCAACACTAAAGAAGGTGTCCAAATATGAAAACAAATTCGCCAAGCTCCAGAAGAAGGCCGCCGAATTCAACTTCCGTAATCAACTCAAGGTTGTGAAAAAGAAGGAATTCACCCTCGAAGAAGAGGACAAAGAGGTAAATATATATCCGTCTCATTTTTGTATTTTTTACATCATAGGTATTATTTTAAGACAGGTTACAAGAAAGAGTATGGTAAATTAACTTAATTTATTAATCGTATTTTTAAAATTAATAAATAATTGTTATCAAAAATTAATTTATCTTGTTGAAATTAACTAACCGATGGAATTGGAATAACTGTAAAGAGAAAGTATATGAACTAATTGCAATTAATTGATTATACCTTGAGCTTAACTAAGCAAAAATATTATTTTGGAGTTTTTCAATAAACTTTTCCATACAACTTTTCTCGAACTAGATCAAAAAATACTGACTGATTTTTGCTATCTAATTTCACTGGTCATTAATTTTTTTTTCTTTAATTTAGCCTCTTAAGTTCCTTTTATACTTAATCGTTTTAGTATACTTTTACATTGTGAGACGATTTAATAAAGTATCATTAATACTCTATCTCAAACTCAGAACTCTCTTATATTCCACAACTTGAAAATGCTTGGATCTTCATAACAGAGGAATACACCACCTCAAATAACTTATCTTACTTAGAAGCTCCAATTTAGCTTAATCAGATGACTTTTAACAATATAACGAAGACAGGTTCGATTCCTGCAAATTTCTCATATGACACTTAACAAAAATAACAACAAACATAATTTACTCATATTCAACAGGCTAAGAAGGCGGAGAAGGCGGATTGGGCTATCGGAAAGAAGTAGACGATTGTCTAACTAAACATTAACAAACATTCAATCACTGAACAACTGATGTCTTATTTAAATAACTATCCACTAATTTAATTTAAAAATAAAAATTCTTTTGTAAGATAATCTTTATTGATTTAGAAAAAAAAATTGATCTGATCCTATACAAAAAACAATAAGGTGAGAGACAATTTGATTGTCGCGTCAAATACATGCTTTATGTAGTGTTGGTTTGTTTATATCTTTTAATTTAAATGGCTGCCGCCCAACGGCTTACGCTGCGAGGTTTTTATTTAAATAGTTTATTTCAGTATTCAAAGCCTTCCCCTGCAAAGCTTCGCAAATCCTTTGAAAAATAGACACTCAAGTTACAGCTACAGCTACTTTGATCCCCGTTTATCTGTTAGTGACTAACATTGAGAATGTATCTGTGAATGAATATCGGGAAATTAGGGACATGTGAACATACGCTATAATATTAAAACAAAGGTGTCAAAAAACTTTATCACTTTTTATTAATAAAGCCAGTTGAAATATTCGAACAAAATTTCTACACTTTTACTATTGGCACTGAACACTGTTACGAAATTTGGCATCAAATAGTAGGTGTAAGTTTGTAAAAGTCAAAGTAGATACTAATTCGCCTTAACTTTTATCACAATTTTAAATTAGATTTAAAAATGTAATGCTTTGAATTGTTTCAAAATTTTGATGCGATATTCCACAGGGTGGCGCTGGAGGCAAGGTAAATAACAATAAATACGTAGACTCCACGTATTCAGACACGTTTTAATTTAGACGCTCTGCAAACATTCAGCTTGTATATTATTTCCAGCATAGCTTCGAGGCGAACCATTCGTAGTCTGGCTGTAATTACCTAGTTTATTTTTCAGTCTAGCCTGGCGATCTCTGCTAGCAGAGACGTTAGTCATTGGCACAGAATTTGCTATTGTTATGGAATTATGTTCTCACGTTTTGCATCATAGTGTTTCGAAAAACATATTGCATAATCGTTTTCGTTTCGAATTTATCATTTTTCCACTGATTTTGTCAAAGAACAGCACGACTATAAAGCCTTAAATATTTAGCATAAGTTGTAAAGAAGCTTCTGTGTGCTTTCAACACGTCTGCCACCACGGCGTGTACATTTTTTACTCTTTTGTATACAATGAATACATTAGTGATTACACTTTCAGTTTTAAGATTTGTCAATCTGGTATTCAAAGTTTTTAAGTGTGAAATGCTTTCGACACTGAACAATTGTACGAACGAACCCGCTATCACACTATGCCGTATTATCCACCGATTATGCTAATGTTCTGGAGCTTTGGGATACTGTGAATAATGTATCATTAGCCCGGTGTTGTCAGATGTGGCAAAGTGTGCGAGGGTCTGTTTTCATTAGTGGAACACTTATTTACGGCTTCAATCAAGGGAACAAATGCTCCCTCTGGCAGACGACAAAGCATCTCGTATTGTCTGGCGGGTCAAGTTCCATTAAACCTCATCGACTCAATAAGACCTCCATTATTATGGACCTCAGCCTTTCGGCACTCGGTTTTGATTTGTCTATTTCTTTGCAGCTTTGATTAATCACAGCTCTATTTGTGGGCTCACAATCAATTTTGTTGTGATTCAATCATGGCTTTGGAGAAAATTGCGTGAGCACTGATGCGTTGTTGTCTGTTAGTGTGATTGTAAAACTACCGTAAAAACAAAATATGTATATATTCTTCATTTGTATATGGCTGCACTGTTCGAATGTGATTTATAAGGTCGCATGCGCATCCTAAACATGGCATCGATGCGCTGCGCTGCCGACATCAAAATAAATTTAGCACTAATATTATTTCTTTGTTTTTACAGAAAAAACCTGACTGGTCCAAGGGCAAGCCAGGAGATCAGAAGGTAAAAGAGGAAGAGGTTGAGGCATGAAGTGTTAATCATCCCCTACCATAAACTATAAGACCTTTACTTGTACCATCTGACAATTGTTATTAACTATCAATGTGATATACCTACCCCAAGTGACAAGTCCGGTTCCATAAGGACCTATGTCCACCTGTAGGTACTTATTACCAGCCATATAGTTCTTCCATACAATTCATTTGTATTGTCTGTTGACCAACCACGTCTACCATTTCGAACATGTCAAAATAATTTTTATGATTATTTATTTATTAAATAATGTTTTTTTTTTATAAGATATTAATAAATTAATTTTCTGTACTATATTAAATGTTGTAGACGTAATTTGTGTTACCCATTTTCCTGTGTACCTACCTATACCTACCTGTTACCTAATTTTCCTTTTACATGTAGACATTGCGGAGACGTTTTAGGATAATAGCTGGAGGGAGTCATCCGACCAATTAGATAACATCTGGGTACTGTAAGGGTTATTATACGAGATCGAGCTGTACGCCGGGAGCTTTGCTGTTACGTATTTAATACAATGCAACAGCTCGCTAAATTTAGCTTTAGATAAAACATTTTGCGGCTAACTTATAACGTCCATGGTAAAATAAAATTGTATAAAATAAAATCTCTTCACGCTGTCTGTCTGTCCATACATATGTATGCTTAGATCTTTTAAACTAGGCAACGGATTTTAATGCGGGTTTTTCTTATAGATAGTGTGATTCAAGAGGAAAGTTTTTATGTATAATACATGCATATTATAATAATTGAGAAAATGCGAGAATTTTAAAGACTATTTTAACTGCCCGCGCTTGTCAGTTCGCGTATAACAGACCTCCGGAACGTGGGTGAAATCTACATATTTAATAATAAAACATAATTAAAAAACGAAAGTCGTGTTAGTTACACTATTTATAGCTCAAAAACGGCTGCATATGTTTCAATGATCTTTGATATTTATTTATCTTCGTCCCGAATATTAGAAAAAAGTAATTATACCAAAAATATATATAAAACAAAGTCACATACATGGCTGCATAGATTTCAGTGATCTTTGATTCTTGGATTTATCTCCGTATCGAATAGTAGAATCAATAATTAAAAATAAAAAAAATTACAAATTTTTTCTCAAATATTTTTCGTTACCAAACTATCTCTAAGGACTCTAATTTCTGTAGTTCCTCGGGATCGCGGGTGAAACTGCGAGGCACAGCTAGTAAATACAAAATTTCAAATGTGCTTTAAACAATTGATGGACCAATTATTTCGATAGCCCCATGGCACTCATTAATCTAGTTTATTCATGTAATTAACTGCTAATGCGCGTATCACAACTATACGCTAGTAAATTGAATTGTATTGTTATCGATCCGCATAAATCACTCGTTTAAAACAGACATTAAAGAGTCTCAATGTTATCAGTAATGCCACTGATCGTTAATTTTATTAAAATTCACAAATTAAAAGTTAATATGAAACATATAACATACTGCGCTGTCCCCCGCAGTTTTACCCGCCTTCCCGTGGGATGTCACATGTATTACACATAAAAACCTTCCTCTTTAATCACTCTATCTATTAAAACCGCATCAAAATCCGTTGCGTAGTTTTAAAGATTTAAGCATACATAGGGATATAGGGACAGAGAAAGCGACTTTGTTTTATCCTATGTAGTAATATATAACACAAAAATGAAACATTGGGTTTATTTATATATTCTGGGAATTATACAAAAAAACAAATATCTTGTAACTAATTCCGTTGGATCTCCTCCTCTGTCAAGTTCCAAATAAGGAAACTCAACAGGAAATCGACACGTGTTACGCTTCTACATGAAGCGTTTTCAAAACGTATTAGAACCGCTGTCACTGACTCGACGCACGAGCACCACAGACGTGTTACCTCGCCGACCGCCGGATAGAAAGTGACTTTGTTTGGGACTTGACAGAGATGAAGAACCAGAGGAATTAGTTGCTAGATATTTGTTTTTTGTATAATCTTACAATGGATTTCCGCAAGGCCACGCCTGAGTCAATTCGTTATTCTGGGAATTGTTTAAACAAACGACAACTGATACACGCAGTACTTCTACTGTGGTAACTAAATGACTCGTATACATATAAGTATACAGGAATATTTTTTAAGCAATGCGCAAAAAAATTTTGGTGGTTCAGTATCAGTGACAGAACACATTTCCATTATTTGTTTAATTTTTTTTTCGACTTTAAAATCAACAAATAGTGGACACTATATATTCATAATAATATCAATAATATGCTAATGACGGGAAAGCAAGCTCCATCTTCGGCCTCATCTTCACTTACCATCAGGTGAGATTGAGGTCAATCGCAATCCCGTCTGAAATAAAAAAAATATATATATATATCAAAGGGCGCAGTGGCGAAGCGCTAGTCCGTTGCGCCGCGGCGCGGGGCGGCGTACAATAGCCATAATATCAATTTTAAAGTCTATATCTTTCGTTAGCGATAACTTTTAATTTTTTGTACTAAAACTTATCAAAATAAAAATTAGGTGTTTAATAAAACTCATTTAAGTTTAATTTTTCAAAGTTTGCGCACTGCATAAAAAATATTCCTGTATAATATAAAAAATTATGTTTGTACCCCATGCCTTCTTAAACTTTTCACCCGAGCGATAAAATACATAGTAAGTTGTCCTACGTACGTCTGAAAAGATTTAAGTCGCAAAAAAATATATATTATTATTTATATATATTTTACAATCAAATACAAACAGACAGACATGTCATGTACACAAATGATTGTCCTGGTTGAATCGAACCCACGATCTATGGCTTGACAAGCAGGATATCTTACCACGACCACAAACAGCCTTGTTTCCTTGTGTCCAGTATTAGTTTCTGTAGTCAGAAGATAGTAATTTTAATGTATTCAGTACTTAATAACTTATACAATATATAAAACCGTATATTGTCCATAAATAGTGACAATGCCTAAAAAAAAATCTGGGAAGCATATGCTATAATACAAAATGTTCGTTCAAAATTAAAAGTAATTGTGGAGCCAAATTACAAGTAACTAGTATTAATATTGCTATAATTATATGGTAACTTTAATGGAGTGAGACATGTGAAAATCTGGGTTTCGTGTGGGAACCCTAAAAATTATTTGGTTTTTATGCGCCGTCCAAAGCTGTCCCTACTGATTCTCCACATCCTAATAGACCATTTATGTTTTGTGAAAAAAGGTTTACGTTTTCACTTTATGTTGTTTGAATGACTGTTTTACGTAGATTAGTATTTGTTATGTTTATAAAAATGGTGGAAAATTGAATAAATGTTAATTTATTTGGAGGTTTTATTATAATAAATGTCACTTTAGTGTTGGATGTGTGATATAGGACATTTTTTTATAGGAATTAGGTTGGTAATTTAAATATAACTGGCAGGATGTAAAACAACCTTTTGCGGGTTAGATAACCATATAACGTCAGTTTGATAAAAAAAAAAATTGTGATCGATTTATAAGTTTTGGTTCACTTTTCGCTCGCTCTTTCGACTACGCAGACTTCATACGCTGTTGATTCTATGCGTCTCTTCGGTAAGTTAGATTTAGTTGAAGCCTTTTATAAATCCGCTTTCGAGATCGCATTTTATTCAAGCCTACGTTGCTTTTATTTTCCAAGTTTGCTAACATTACTATGTTATTAATTCACGGCTATAGCGAGTTCAGCAAGTCTTTAACAATTTCGCGCTTTTGTTAATATTAAATCGCTTTGAAAGCATTACATTTAACGAAATTAATTACATCGCCTCGTCAAGCTAATGGAGATTCAATTTAAATTCATGTAATAACAAGATCATTTTTATTAGATAATTTTGTTTTAGGTTGAATTAACAATTTTTTTAAATAAAACAAAAAAATATCTTATTTTATTAACAGACTTCACATTGCAACTGTTTTGTATTGGTGTACTGCACCTACTCAATCTATTGTCTCACTGCGCTTGCTTCGTACATAAAATGTTGCAACTCGTGTTCATAACAGTAACGGGCGGTAAACTTCCCTGATGGTATTCTAGGAAGGAGATCCAGCCGCAGCGGCACCCGGAGCAGAAGGTGCACCTCCAGCGGAAGGTGCCCCCGCAGCCGCACCCGCAGAAGGTGCACCCGCAGCCGCACCAGCTGAAGGTGCTCCAGCAGCCGCACCAGCCGAAGGTGCTCCCGCGCCAGCTCCAGCAGAAGGTGCCCCTGCACCTGCACCGCCAGCAGACGGTGCCCCTGCCCCCGCACCCCCAGCAGAAGGAGCTCCCGCACCTGCACCCGCAGCCGCACCAGCAGACGGTGCTCCCGCGCCTGCACCAGCACCACCGGCAGAAGGCGCCCCAGCGCCAGCGCCCGCACCTGCGCCAGAAGCAGCACCCGCACCTGCTCCGGCACCTGAACCTGCACCGGCGGCACCGGAGGGTGAGTCATTTTAGAATATTCATGAGTTTCAAATATCAGATAAGACTTTTACATTGATACTTCGATTTCGATTCGATTACCCAAAAAAGATTCTGCGAACTTTATATTTACGTACCAAACTCACCACTTATTTGTCCAAAAGTGACGACTAAAGTGTGCTGCACCAACTCTCTTGTGAAATTGTTTTGTCTATAATGATAATAAATGTGCTAGCGAGGATGGATAAATGGAAAGATGTCTGTTACTTGTTTATGCAACTAAAAAAACGAATTTGTAAAAAACTTGGCCCATAAATACTTTATAGTCCTGGATTGGCTTTAATATCACTGGAACATCCCCCAGGAACGCAGGTCGTAGCTAGAAATAATATGTAATGATCTGAATAGATAAAATGTATTCATATGGCACCAATCCCAAATGATAGGAAACAGGACAGGTAGATGTTGAGTGATATCAAAGCTCTACCTTGTCATTGATAATTACTTTCAAAGACATTAAATAAATTAAACGTGTTCTTCAGCTCCTGCTCCCGCGGCACCTGCAGAGCCAGCGGCGGTTCAAGGTACTTATTGACTTTGTTTTTGGACATAATTTATAGATACTAATTAATAAACAAAGCCATAATATAGAGAAGAAAACGATAGGTAAAAGTAGGGTGATGGAAACAAAACATTCCATGGAGAATTCCGAAAAAGATTATTGAATTTGACGCTTATCATTATGTTTGTGCTAAAATGATTTAGACTTAGTTTTTTATCAGCCCAAATACACATACTCACACCATTTTTCTGAGCAGTGCATTCATCATTTAATATTTGTAATTTCTTTTTCAGCTTAAACAAAATTATAGAGGACATGCCAACATCAATCTGCGAAGCTATGAAGACAGAAGATCCAAAACATTTACAATTATTTAGCTAATATTTTTTATACTCATCGCTACATTTTAAGTATTATCTATGTTTATAATAATATGTCTGAATAAATAAATTTTCCAAAAAAGACTTGTTCTTATTTGTTAATTGCTGTTAGCATGTTTCTTTTCTTTTAGCACAGAATTTTATGCATATGCTGACATGGTCTATACGTCATCGAATTTAAAATCACTATGTTTTTCTGCGCTTGGTTTATAGCCTGAGTGACAACATAGTATTCTTGGATCAGGAAAATGTAACACCCCTTTGGAAGGCGGGTGAAAACGCGGGGGCAGCTAGTTTGCAATATCAGTAGTATTGCCAATGTGTTACTGACATTAAATAGCACTTTGATGCTATTCTAAAAAACCCATTCGCTACTTACTCGTATTTAATCAAAAGTATAGATCATTAGTTGACGCCTAGTCACAGCTTTGGATCGAAATTTGATCTTCTGCTTACTAAAGAGTTTTTTTTTTTGGGATTGCGATTGGCCTCAATCTCACCTGATGGTAAGTGAAGATGAGGCCGAAGATGAAGTTGCACCAATTTTAGGCAACGCTCTTCATTTTCAAGAATGCATGTTTTATGTAGGATTTTAGTATAACTTCTATTCCTGTTCTTAAAATGCCTAACCAGTAACTAGCATATATGGATAATCGATCTAAATTTGATATCACGTCTTTAAATTTTCAATAGATTCTTCTTTAATCTTTTTTTTTATAAGCTGCAGGTTTGATCGCCATGATGCATACTTATTTTAAAACATGTTGTGTTCTTCCATAAGATTCAAAACACTCACACATTACACAAACATTACCTAACCCTAATTTATTTTTGTTTAATTAGATTTATAAAAAAAATTAAGTGTATAATAAAAGTAAATGTATTATAGTATCAAAGAGTGCATGCAGCTTTAAATGTGTTAACCTGGCGGAGGGAAGAGGCCTAATGCCTATGTCACAAGCTTACCGAGTTTAGGCATTAGGTTCTCAACCGTGCAACTTTATTGAAACCAGCTAGCACAATGAATATTATAGTAATAGTTGCAATTTTTGTATATACCCAATAATGTGTCAATAAAGAATTTGTTATTATTATAAGATATAGCATTTATAATATTTGTTAGAGTATCTCTACATTGATGAAAAGCAAAATAAAATGTTTTGGTTAAAATAATACAGGTTATTTCGTCAATTACTATCGTATACATTTATTTGATATTAGAATACCTACATATATTACAATTATTACGAAAACAGCAAATATTCTAAATGAAACCAACTACTAGCTAAACAGAAACCGAGTCACAGCAGGCCAGGGACATGTGTTACCTGTTCTCGACCGTAATATCTCAGCCCTTATTATCCGAATAGAATCCCGAGTTGTTCCCTAAACACTTTGAGGCAAACTACCGTTGTACCTACCTAGTTGCTCTACAACAACGTAATGGAACCCTTGCTTGTGAATGGACAATGGAACCAACTTTGTGGTTCAAATAGCGTTGGGGTCCATATTATGCGAATCACAAGTGGCAATAAATAATAAATAAATAAATATCCGGGGACATTCTTTTCACACACGGCCATCTGATCCCAAACTAAGCAGAGCTTGTACTATGGAAACCAGATAACTGATATACTACATAAACTACTTTTATTTTTTCTAAATACGTACTTATATACATATTTACACCCAGAACACACAGAAGAAACAGACATGTTCATGCACAGAAATGTTTGTCCTGGGTGGGAATCGAACCCGCGACCTTCGGTTTGGCAGTCAGGGTCTCTAACCATCAAGCCAACTGGCCTGTGAATGAATACTTTTAACCTGCCCTTTCAGTATTTTAACCTTATACCTGTTCCACAGATAACATTTTGATGCTATAACACATTCTGAACAGCTATAACTGAATTAACCTGTGCTTCCATGGTGTTTGCTCAGCTCTCTGCATTTGAACTGTATTTACGAAGAGGTATGGAAAGGGAAGGGTTCAAATATCCGAGTGAAATCTCCGGAGTGGAATGGCCTTAATAATTATCTCTCATTCGCTTTATCTTCAACCCTATGTCCGTAATGAATGGGCCACATTAAGTTTAATTAAAATGGGCTTTCTGTTTTACAGTAATACTGAGTTTTCTTTTATTTTTTTGGAAGGAGAGCACTTTTCTTTCAGTGCGATTTAACATTGAGAAGAATGGGTTATTATTTCAGACAAAGTTATATAAAGCTGTTCATTAATTTAGATTTTAAATATTTTTTTTAATCATAGCACTGTTTATTCGGTATGGAATTGAAAGGGAACATTTATAATGGTTATTTTTTGTGTTTATAAGGAACTTACTCAACATTACTGTTTCGCTATCTATGAAACGATATATTAAATGTGTTAAGCTTATTTTTAAAAACATTATAGCTATAAAAATATTGTATGATATCTAAAAGTATCTGTCTAACATCAATCTTACGATGAATGTTGTTGCCTACGTTCACAGACAATACATTGTCTAGCAAAACTTGCTATAAAAGATAACAAGTTTTGCTATAAAATGCAATAGTTGCTTCTTCGTGATATCGTGTTATCCATAGGAGAGTTCCAGCTCCTGAGTCATTTCCCTTTTTGGCTTACCATTAACCATATCATCACATATCATGTTGAAATTGCAGTTAAGCATAACGTAGTCTTTGTACATTTATGATATCAGTTCAAATTCAAATTCAAAACCATTTATTCAGTTTAGGGCCTCGAAGGGCACTTATGAAGGTCAAATTTAAAGTTACGGAAGCTACAACCGGTTCGGAAGTCAGCCTTCAACTGAGAAGAACCGGCAAGAAACTCAGCAAGGTTGCATTCTTTATTATTTTTATTAAATCATTTTTTATATAAATTTTATCTATTCTGACTTTTTGGCTATTTTATAATTTCAATTTTACAAAATACTTATTATAGGTAACATTAAAAAACAAAACAAAAAAAAAGAAATAACAAGACTAAATAGAAAATAACAATAATTAGGTACTTACAACTTAAACAAGAAAATTAGAGGTGCACTGTGCAGAGAGTAGCTATTTCCATACATTTTTATCTTCAATATAATAAACTACCTTGTAATACGCTTTTTCTTTCAAAACATTCCTAATATAATTTTTAAATTTATGATCAGACATTTTGGTTACTGAGAGCGGTATCTTATTATAAAATGAACACAATTATTAAGAAATGACATGTTAACTTTAGTTAGTCTAAAGTATGGAACAACTAACTTCTCTCTTTGTCTTAAATACAAGACTACTAATACTATGAATATCCAATTTTGACTCAAACATTCCTATGTACTATGGTGTGTAGTTACAAAATACCCCGTAAAAATATAATTAATTATCAAATCCAACAACCCTAGTAAGCTGTTATGTCAGGGAACCACATTATTTAACAGAAAGGCCTACGTACTTATTTTACCTAATAATTGTCGACTTTAATAGTTTTTCTATTTTTCTTCCATAAAAATCAATTTTATTTTTGTTTTTTTTGGATATGTTATACAGCGTTACTACGGTTCTTAAGTATTGTGAATGCACTCGTTATAAGGCCTCATTTAACCTCCTTTCGGCTTTACGGGTAGTTTGTAAAACTCTGTATATCAGACGAATATCCGTTAGTATCAGTCTGTTAGAGACGGTTAAAACCGTTTTAAACTGTTATGTGGCTTATAAATCAAAAGTTGCATTCAACATGTAAAACGGTTTAATTTAAGCTCGTACACACTCCAAAACACACATGAGATATGAATAGCAGTCGGGACGTGAAACGGAACTTGCGACGTGCCCAGACTTTTAACGCTAGACTTTGCCCGCGGCAGGCCCAAAATTGAGATACTGGCATTTCCAAATTTCTTAATAAAATTTCATAAGAAATTTAGGTCGGCCATTGTCAGGGGTGGCGATGAATGCATGAAATTTTTCGCTCTGATAAAATATAGCTTTTCTTATAAACACTGGTCGGAGAGGCTGTGCGATGATATCATATTGTTCTGATGAAAATAAATAGGTCTTTGTAGGCGTTATACGTCCGCATAAAAATACTTCACGGTAAAGATTTTCTTGTATTTTCTATCTTAAATCGAATGTGAAGTAATAATAGTAGGGTTTGTAAATGTTAGCGATAGTTTTGATTGTTACTTGTTGGTATTAAAATAGATGTTTTCGGTATTTATTGCATATGTTTTAACGTGCAACACCTGCTATCCTCTTTTGTATCCTGCTACCCCAAGATTGCCCTTTTGCGATAAGACCGCCTATTTTATAAACACTTGTTCTATTGCCCACCTCCTTATGTTTCTTCTTCTCTTGTTATGTGTTGTACAAATAACGTATCTTGTATTGTATTATAGGCCTATCCTAAGTTTTGAACGTTAGTGTTTCTGAAAGTCACTGGGTACTCCTTTCAGTTCTATCGTAACCTTCTTTATTTGTCTTTGTGGTATTATATGCAAATGAGTCGATGTACATTCGTTGGTAAACAGAAACCTTGGTTATAAAATAAAACGTGTGTGTGCACTTATGTACCCACGTAAGAAGTTATACCCGAAATTATTGGTGAGAAAAACTGCACTAAAAGCGTTTGTCTTTACTATTTAGTCGTGAAATTGTAGTGTACAAACTCATTGCACCTGTCTGTAGCAACGGATAACAATTAGATCAAATTTTTTGATGTTAATAGGTTATTATTAATATAATAAATTAATAACATCATTTCTCACTCATTGACACTGACAGTTGCATTTTTGCGATGTTGCGAAGAGACCGTTATCAGCTAAATTCAACCTGTTACTTTTGTGTTACAGTGATGCGTGGGCATCTTAAAATTTCACTCTCATATTTTTTTCATAACGCACCTAAAGAAGTATAACATCAAAAATATATTGTCTATGTAATTGAGTTGTGTGTTCATCGGAGTAAGACAAATGCGATGTTTTTATGTTCGATAAATTTGGCCACTAGTTCCTAATTTGAATTTTATCTAATAGTATATTTAACTATATACTGATCTATTTTCCTTTAGGAACTGTTATCAATATTCTGTCAAACGCATTTTTTATGTAAAGTAAAACAAAAATACATAGGTTGATAGACATTTATTTAAATAACTATTAAACTAGTAAATTATATATCAAATAATAGATATCATATAAGACTGTTGTAGAAAACAGTAACAATGTTATGTTTTTTTATGTTATCACTTTTCTACTCATTACAGATGTCATTAACTCTTACTAAAAAAAAAATTATTCAACGCAGATCGGTATTTTCAGATGTAATCTTTTTCATACTATCTTAACCACAGATCACCAAAATCATAAACCAACTTCCACCAAAAGAATAAAAAAAAAAACACTTAAAGAAACCATCTACCATCCTTAAAGACATATGTGATACTTCTACAGCTAACTAATATCTCAGAAACTATGTGCTACTTATTTAGGTACCTTGTTCTTAAATGGCTAATGTAGGTATTTGATGTTCAGACATGTTGGTCATCGGCGGTGGTGGCGGCAAGGTGACGGGCAGAGGAGTTGAAATGTCTGGGTTCGTGATGAAGTCGCATGGGTCAAACACTGAGCAGATCTTTATTTTGTTCCTGTAAAATACTCGTAAATGTTTTTTTCCTGAGCCGATAACATATAGCTGGTGACGTAAAGTGGTCACTGCCGTTTATAGACATTTGTGACATCAGACAGTGCACTGCGATGCCGAACCTGAGTAGTGAAGTTGTTAAGCCTATTTACCTTTGATTTCATTTTTGATTTTAATAATATTTATAAGCAGTGAAGTCCCTGTATATATTAATTAATATCTAGTTAAGATCTCGTCGTTATTGTTACAATTTCTAAGTTATTACAAACATTAAATAAGAAATATATATACTAGGACAATCTTCACACATGGTGACCTGATCCCAAATTAAGCAGAGCATACTGCTTGGACTATGGCTACCAGGTAACTGATATACTATATATACTACTTTTAAATACATCATTATATAGATATTTACACCCAGACACAGAACAAACCAACATGCACCCAAATGTTTGTCATGGGTGGGAATCGAACCCAAGACCTGCGGTTTGGAGTCATGGTCTCATACCACAAAGCCAAATGGCCCATCAAATACATCGATAGTATCTATCCTGTTGCAGTTCAGCTTTTTACGACCATACTGACATTCAAAGCGATGATCATAATGGCGTGGAGATGTAGGGGCACAATAAACTTGACCTGTCTACGAAGAAAACATCGTGAGGAATTCAAATCACGGAGATCAAGTTAAAGTACCCACATTTTAGTACCCGCCTGGCTGGCTACTACTCTAAAGCTTCCTACTGATGTGTTCTGAGGCAGCACTTCCCTTTAAGGATTTATGTCTTTACTACCTTTAGCCACCACATCACACAGTCTACGAAATTATGGCAATATTTTTGAAAAGTTAAAAAATTAAAAATCTTACCACAACTCCAAAGAAATAACAGGACGTATCAATGGTATATCCAAACAGGAGAATCTGGTTGAGAATGTGATGGTATACGATCCATGAATTTCTAATACCAGCCAGTCTAGAGGTGTAAACCTCGGCAGGCGGACTGAGAATTCTTTCCTCACTCTATCCAAAGAATCACAACTTGGTCCCCATAGAATCGTGTCTTCTAAGATACCGGTATCTATTTCTTTTTCAGTCTGTATACAGAGATTTTTATTAACTCAGGCGTGACCTTGCGGATTTTTTTTTTATACCACATGGTCCGACAAACAAGCGGTCGGTCCACCTTATGGTAAGTGGTCACAGGAAACACAGTAATACAAGTGCACTACTGCTTCACGGCAGAAATGGGTAAGGTGGTACTTCCCCGGACGAACTCTGCACTAAGAGCTCTACTACTCGAAAAATCCTTTATAAGATCCATTTAACAAATAACTAATTCAGCTGGATCTTCTTCTCTGTCAAGCCCCAAACAAGGAAACTCAACAGCAAATCGACACGTGTTTCGCTTCTGCACTAAGCATCATCAGGACAAAATCAAGAAACCAGCGGAATTAGTTAATAGATCTTTTTTTTATAATCTTAGGAATCAAGATTTACTTTAGAAACCGATAATGAACATGACATGACTATGAATGACATTAAAAAATGAGCAAACAGTGGACAACAATGTTGAACTTTCAGTATCAAATATAAGTAGATTATTTATTTTTTTATGTCAATAGGTAGACTAACAGGCAGGCGGTCCACCTGATGGTATGTGGTCACCGCCGCCTATGGACATTTGCAATACCAGGGAGATTGCGAATGTGTTGCCGACATTGAAGAGCTCTTTTTACGCCCCTTTTGAAGAACCCCATATCGTAGCGGTGAGGGAAATTCGTAATGGGAAGCTCATTCCACATCCTAATGGCCCGAAGCAGGAATGTCCGACAGAATCGTTGAGTGGACGATCGAGGCGGCTCGAGGATAAAGGGATGAGCTCCACATCGCCGGCGAGCAGTGCGATGGTAAAAAGGTCAATTAAAAGCACTTACCATGAACTTGTAAATGATGTGCCATGATTCAGGATATCTCATGGTTCCATACACACCATCGTTCAAATAAACCATGTTGATATCTTTATCATTCTTTTTGATCTGGAAATTTCAGAGATTTTGAGATATTTTCATAAAGAAATGTATCTGAGCGGTGTAAGCACACTAATAGACAGGAGACCCTGCATTAAATTCCTTAATCAGCCAAGATACAATTGCTTTTTTAATGTGCCTCAGAGATATAGCCCACCACAAAACTGATAAGCAATTAAAATTAAATAAAATCGGAGTACTAAGAGCTCTTTGGGGATAATGGGTTATTTATTATCCTAGAAGAATACTAATGTTAACGCTTGTAAAGATACCTGAGGCATCGAAAATCTATCGCAAGGTATAGCCATCGTATCAAGTGCGGCAAAAAGCTGGATTATTTTAAAAAATTAACAGGACGCATACCGTGATGTTGTGCGCTGTTCAATTTCCCATTGCATTGGTTTTTGGTGCACTCGATACGATGGCGCTACGCTTGTGATAGATATTCGTGCTTGGGGCACAGAAGTCTTCAAGTTACAAAAACCAGCAAGAGAACATAATTTTATTTGAAATACGAAAAATGACTTCAACTCACTCTGCGGACGTTATTAACGTTGCAGTAAAGGGAGAATGCTGAATCTGATAGATACCGTCCTGGCTCGGCAATCACTTGTACGTTAGGGTCGGGGAACAACTCCTCGAGCGATCGGTTGATGAGGAACGATACCTAAAATGTTCATTAAATATTACATAAAGGAATGAAAAGAAGCCACAGATTTAAGTTCATATCCTATCATATCGTATACAATGAATATTAAATAAATAAATTATAAATAAGTAAATATCCCGGGACGTTCTTAACACTCGGCCATCTGGTCCCAAACTAAGCAGAGCTTGTACTATGGAAACCAAATAACTGATATACTACATATAATACATTTTTTTCTGAATACATACATAAATAGATATTTACAACCAGACACAGAACAAACAGTCATGCACACAAATGTTTATCCTGGGTGAGAATCGAACCCGCGACCTTCGGTTTGGCAACCAGAGCGCTAACCACCAAGCCAATTGGCCTGTCATATATTATCCCATCAAAAACATTAAATGTACAAAAATGTCAAGAAATCTGGAACTTATATACAGAAATATTTTTTATTCAGTGCGCAAACTTTGACAAATTAAACTTAAATGGATTTTATCAAACACCTAATTTTTATTTTGATAAGTTTTAGTACAAAAAAATAAAGTTATCGTTAACGAGAGATATAGACTTTAAAATTGATACTATGGCTACTCTGTCGGTCGGGTCGGGCGCCTACCCCGGCCGTAGCCTTGGCAACAGCTGGCTCTACCGCCGTGAGCGGCGCACGGCGCGCGCGCCCTTTGATATTATTATGAATAGTAATGAATGAAAGTAGAAAACACAATAAAAAAAAAAATTACAAATAATAGAAATGTTCTGTAACTGATACTGAACCACCAAAATTTTTTTTCGCATTGCTTAAAAAATATTCCTGTATATCTAAGGAAAATAAGGGTATCTTTGACGAACCATCACCTAAAAACTACTGAGCATCTCGGGATGGGACTGCTACTATTCGACTATGGGGATTTTTTCCTAGATGGTTATAGGCTATACCTATATCATATCGATAAACGCGAGTGAAACCGTTGGGTATAGTTAGTCCTAATACACAAGTCACTCATTTTATTCAGTATGAAAGCACATATTCTTTACCTTTGTTATAAATTGTATCTTTTTTAGATACCTATTAACTTTTGGTGACCGTATCACTAATATACATTTATTTCTATAATAAATATCGAATGGATTTAGATGAAACATGCCACATAGATAGACCATACCCTATTTTAGATAACTTATAAATACTAGAGCACTAATAGATTTTTCTTGGGATAACGTAGCATCCCTTGGGAACACTAGTGAAACTGCGGAAGGCATCGAGTTTAAAATAAATAAAAATACAGGTAGATGTAATAAATCAATGCGCCTATGGACACATTTGTAATGTCAATAATTAGTTTGATTATACAAAATGCTTGACATTTGTAATGAGGTTATTCAAATAATATATTTCACAGGAGTTTAAGCCGTTTATGGAATGAAAATTATTTGAAAGCTAAAATTATTTGCATTGATTAATTAATTCAAATTGGAATATTTATCTGAGGTATACCAGTAACTGGGATAAATTAATATTTTATGCAAATCTTCGCAAAATAGTATAAAACCAAGTCACTATTACACCATATCTGTTTGTCCGCGAATATATTTTTAATTACGCACTAGAATTTAGTGTGATTTTCACCTAAATTTCAAAATAAATAAATCCCAAGACATTCTTCACACATGGTTACCTGATCCCAAGTTAAGCAGAGTGTACTGCTTGTAGTAAGGCTACCAGGTAACTGATATACTACATAGGTATACTACTTTTTAAATACATACTTATATAGTTATTTACACCCAGACACAGAACAAACAGACTTGTTCATGCACACAAATGTTTATCCTGGGTGGGAATCGAACCCGCGACCTTCGGTTTGGCAGTCAGGGTCTCTAACCACCAAGCCTTATTATTAAGATTATTTTCATTAAAATGCAATAAGATATTAAAAAGATACGTGTACTTTATTTACCTCATCAATTCCATTAGTTCTTTCACCAATAAACCCACCACCAATGTCAACAATGTGCATCTTCCTTCCTGATTTAGCTTCATGGTCAAACAACGCCTTTGCCTGACGTATTCCCACTACGTAGCTCTCCAAGGAAGAGCAGACACAACCAACATGGAAGGCCACTCCAACAACCTGTTACAATAATATTAAGTATTTAATAAGATATTTATAAAGATTGTTAGAATGGAATATATGTAAAAGCGTATCTGCATACTTCAATAAAAATTATCGCAAATATATGTTCTCTATGTTAATGTCTTCGTAAAAAACTTACCGTCAATCCAAGACTAGCAGCTTCCTCCAACAGTTCCACAGCTTCTGTCTCAAAGTCACAACCAAATTTGTCTCCCAATTGTATTTCACTGTCGCTATCAATTCTAATACGTATTAACAACCTGTAAAATGTTTAAATTCAGTGAACGCACCTACGAGTACCTATTTATAGAGGAAGTAAACCTATATTCTTTAGAAATTGAATTGAAAGGAGTTTTAGGGAATTTATAAATCCAAAGTGAACTTATGTGGTGTGCCATGGGCTTCATCTAACTCGGTGTTAAATGAAAGCATTATGATATTGGAATGCTCAGTCTGACGGTCCTCAATATCTTTTACTAGCTTTTGCCCGCGTCATCGCCCGCCCGCGCTTTTACTTCGATTTCGCTAGTCTTGTTTCGGACTTTAACACGCTCGACTCCTTGGGTCGTAGCGTGATATTAAGTAGCCTATATCAATTCTTCAGAGTAGGGTTACGAAACGGAAAATAAAATTCAAATCTGACAGGTAGTCCCATGGATAAGGGCGTTCAAACAGACAGACACGGCAAATGGTCCATTGGACTAGACCAGAGGTTCCCAGACTTTTTTCTCATAGACCACTTACAAAATGTTGCTGGTTCCGGTGGACCCCCTTCACCATATTACCAAAACTCGATAAAAAATTAGAAGAATCAATCTAATTATGGAATGAACGTAAAACCCCATCGAGTCTCCCGTGGACCCCCGGGGTTCCACCAGGACCACTCTGGGAACTAAGGGACCTGACAAAAATAATACATATATATATAGTAAGATGTGGCGAAGTGTGGTGGTCAAATTAAAAAGTATGTGAGAGTTTCTTCGCAAGTTATAATGTTAATTGCATCCTTACTTAGCGTCAGGCCAGTAGTTCTTCAATTTCTTCAATTCATATGAGGTATCAAATGTGGTGTGTTGTACCCCTGACTTCCGCGCGTACAGCATCTGCTCTGGACTTTTAGTTGTCATTGCGTATATTATACTCCTGTGAAGCAATATCAAAATGTCTCATAAAATATTTAATACTAGGTATCAAGGAACAAAAAAGATATCTGCATATTTTCTTAAATCTGCATCACAATAGTAAGGTATTAATAATAATTGTCGGTATTTTCTCAATTTACTTTTACAGACAGGCGTGACTAATTCTACATTATCTATATTTATTCATTATTATAGTTTTGTATAGACAAAACTTTCGCATTTATATATAACATCTATATGTTTACTCCAAAATCACGCCGAATAACAATTGGTTTTCGCTTAATCTTGGTCACAATATGGTTTAATTTTATCTGGCAAAACAGTAGATCTCTCTGGAATGCTGACTTCCTCACTGGTAGCAACTTGTGAAGTGGCCTTTAGAGCCTAAACTGAATAAATGGCTTTGATTTTTCGGAGTTACGAAGTTAGGTATAAATAAATTATTTCCAATTATGACCTGATTTTATTTTAAAAACTGTCTTTTTACATTTAATCGAATCATGTTACTACTTACTGCGGATTAACATTAAGTTGTCTAACTTTGTATATTTCTCCGGGTGAAGCACAATCGAAGCCAACTCCCGAAGCGATTGCTAACTTCAAAAGCATGTCAGTATCGTTTGATTTCATTGCTGCAAAATAATATATTATATATTAAAGTTACAGTTATTTCGTACGTACGGTGGGTAATACCCACCTCCATTTGTGTTAATCTAATTTTATTTGGTGAAGTTATCTTGGTCATTTTATTTGCAAACTGTCTCTTATTCTTGCGAGTTAGAATAGAGTTTTCTTTAATTAATATTATACTTACTTTACTGGGGTTTGACTCTGTTAATAAAATGGATCAAGGTAACGCTAATGGGACTAGCTAATACCATATCTGCCTGCACTATTGAAGAGACCGGTAAGAGAGAGCACACAATAAGAGCAAGGACTATAGCCGAAAGAAAGAAAGTATATTGGGTCTATTGGGAAGAACTTGCTGGACTGGTTACTAGGCTATTCATTGAGAGAAGGGGACGCCTAATATTGTTATTATTATATAAGTACTATCAAATAGAACCTCCACCGCGATTATAAAACATATTGACCCATATATTAAAAAGGTGATTTTGTTTTGTCGAAACTTACCATAAAATATCTGGATCCGCGGCATCATGGCTCTGAAGTGTTGAATACGACCGTAGGCTTCATCCATATTAAATATGTAAAATGGTTGTTTTTGTCGGCCACTTTCAATAGCAGCTCTGGCAACATCTTTTGGTTTATAATTGTCCAGGACAAATGCGCTGGGACAAGGATACTTTCGGAAATCAGTCTGGACCGTGCCGTTCATTGTTCTAGAACAAAATGTTTAAACACGCTTTATGCGTAAGGGTTAACGACTTCATACTGTATTTTATATTCTGTCTATCAGTGAATATGTAAATTGTATGTCAAATAAGCGACTTAAGAAGTTAAATTTAATTGTAAACCCTTTTTTGGAGCACTCAGATAGCTGTGATGTCAATTAATAATTTAGATACTGTATTTCAAGGTTTTTTTTTACTTTAGATATATTTGTATACGTAAAAAACGACGTCATTATAATACGGGTAGTATGTGCGTGCATGCAAAAGAAAAATACCCAATAGCGTTAGAACAGTGTAAGGGAGTACAATACAAAAAACCTATAGCTCATGGATATCGGACCAGGCGTGTCGAGCAGGGTAAATATGTGATACCGTCTGTAAGGAATTATGGCAAAAGAACCAGGCAATATTGAACACCGGAGTTTTAAATAAAATAGATGTATCCGTGGAAATAAGCACGTATGCAATCAATAAAATACTGAAGGGATACTTTTGTTCAATCAAAATCAATACTAAAATCGCTAAGTTTTTACATAGATTTATAATTGATTTGAATTTTAAGAGAAGTGTTTCTTATTTATGTGTTTTGTAAGTAGTAAAAGAGCGCCATTATCGCCAAACTGTTATACAGTGATTTAAACATGATTTTTTATTGAATAATCGAATAATTTTTTTTTACAATAAATGGTTTGGAAATGTTCATATCACATACGACTCACCGCTGCCGCTGTGTTACACTCACACGTTTTCTCCACTTTTAGATATCAACTTCATGAGTTGGTTCATACACAATCAGTTATTTTTCTTTTTATAGAAGGCAATATATGTAGGTATATGACTGTGCTAAATTTCAAATGTTCAAGGCATAACCGTATTACCTCCTTTAAACGGCAATTATATTTTCTATCGTTAATGTTTATATTTGTCACTAAAATGTAAGTATGCATCAATATCTGTCTCCAGTAAATATCTCTACATAGTATAAAACAAAGTCGCTTTCTCTGTCCCTCTGTCCCTATATCCCTATGTACCTATGCTTAAATCCTTAAAACTACGCAACGGATTTTGATGCGGTTTTTTTTAATAGATATAGTAATTAAAGAGGAAGGTTTTTATGTATAATACATGTCATATCCCACGGGGACGCGAGTAAAACCACGGGGGACAGCAATTTTTTTATAAAATTTATCTGAAATGTCTCTAATTGTGAATAACCAATAATATGTTATTTTGTATGAAAAAATGTAAAACAGTTGTTTTCCCTTTTTTGGCGCCTAAATGACAGACTATTCCTCAAAAACATATTTGCATACATAAAGGTTAGGTTAGTTCTTCAATTATAATAATGCTTTTTAAATAATCAAATAAAGTTTCTTTGTTTAAGTTCATAACAGACATATTTGTTATTTTTGTCGTTTTACTACTAAAAACAAACCTTGTATCGGTAATTTAATTATTTAATTGATTTTAATTACCTCCCAGTAATCTTAAATTTATTTTTAAGAAAGCGTTTTGGTACGTGTTAGGGATTTATTATTTTAAAAAATCTTATTGTTGAAGTTATAAAATATGGATTTATTTGGTGATGGTTAAAATCATGCCCCGTTTAAAAATAACGAAAATCACAAACCAAAAAAATATGAATATACACAAACCACAACAAAAATAGCGGTAGATAGATCTCAAAACAGAATTCTCACTCTTGCTATTGACCATGGAAGAACAGTTTTTATACAACGTCTCGGCTTTAAATTACCTATCTACAACGTAAATGACGTCAGCAAAGGTCCTACAAATTTCTACTCTATTAACCTGATTTTTAAGACACTTATTTGTGTACTACTTTGTTAACAATTGCACTAGGTTACTTATTCATTATTGTCTACTAGAGCAAAACAATATTTTCATAAAAATAGTGTAATTCTAGAAAATACATAAATGAATTATATGTTATGTCTCTCTATTACCTAACATTGAAACCGTGAAATCACGGATTTCTTGGTTTTAGTGAATGATTAAATGATTTCCAAGTTGAAAGCAACAACATATTCTATGCATTGTATTAAATACTTGCTGCCCCCCGTGGTTTCACCCGTGTTTCAAACAGATATTACAGTCTCTTTTGTTCAGTTGTTTTTTATAAATTTTGTTTTTGAGTTAAATGGGCTCCAATGCCCTAATAGGGAATAAAATGTTTGTGTCTCAATCATGCATGAATAGAAATTAGAAGTTAGATATTATAGAAATAGATATAATGAAGTCTGGCAATGGAAATAGATATACAGAAAGGTAAATTTGGTAAAGTCTACTTGATACCCCAGGTGAACAAAATTGGGGCCTGTCAGAGGATATTATTATATTATAATATCTTCTGACAGGCCAGTTGGCTTGATGATGTGAGACCATGACTGCCATGCCACAGGTCGTGGTTCGATTCCCACCTAGGACAAACATTTGTGTAAGAGAACATGTCACACCCTCAGAACGATAGGGGCCTAACTAAAAAAATCACTTTTGGCACATATCGATTTTGGGTGACTTTCGCACTGAGCGGAGAGAGTGGGTCCCGGTGTTAAAGAGGCTGAAGGTTCGGTATGCTTATTCTATCATTAAATTTACTATGTTTTACTATTCATCGGATTAGTCTCTATGATCGTAACTCCATTTCGAAAAATTTTGAGTTAAGCCCTTATCGTACTGAGGGTGCGATGTCTGTTTGTTTTGAGTCTGGGAGTAAATATCTATATAAGTGTGTATTTAGTGAATCGTAAGCAGTATGTATAGTTTATCAGTTATCTGGTTCCCACTGTCTAAAGAATGACCCTGGATATTTGTTTATCTCTTGGCAACGCAGATAAAACCATGGGGCAATAGCTAGTCTCACAAAAGCCATCTATCACACAAGCACACATTGCAAATTCACAAAACCCTGTTCTGAAAACAAAATATGATTTTTTCAGGTATCTACGCATTATTAAGATCAGTATGATTATTTCTAGTGGGCGATAGCCTTATCGAAAATTGTAAGACTATTTCTTAAACAATGTTGTTATGTTGATGTTTCGATCGAGGTATCGGTAAAGTATGAAAGACATTACTTTCAAACCGGCCGTGTGAGTTGAACTCGCGCACGAAGGGCTCCGCACCATTATCTATAAAAACGGTAAAAAATCATGTCTGTTGTAGCCTGAATAAATGATATAATATATATAAATTAATATAATATTCGTCGAGTCTTTTCATCGCCTATACCACAAAGTCTGAAGTCGAAAGTCTTTAACGAGTGCGCCCTACCTGTTATGACTTACGGAGCCGAGGCGTGGACTCTGACGGTGCGACTGGTTCACCAATTTAAAGTCGCTCCGCGAGCTATGGAGAGAGCTATGCTCGGAGTCTCTCTGAAGGATCGAATTCGAAATGAAGTCATTCGTCCGAGAACCAAAGTTATCGACATATATTAGCTCAAAGGATTAGCAAGCTGAAGTGGCAGTGGGCTGGTCACATCTGCCGTATAACCGATAACCGTTGGGGTAGACTTGTTCTAGAGTGGAGACCACGGCTCGGTAAACGTAGTGCAGGGCGCCCTCCGGCTAGATGGAGCGATGATGACGGGACGCTCAGTGGAGTGCCATAGGCGAGGCCTCTGTCCAGCAGTGGACGGAGATAGGCCGATGATGATGAAATATTAAAGCTACACCCTGATGACAGACAGACAGACATACAAACAGACATCCATCTGTCTACACGGACAGCGGAGTCTCAGTAATAGCGTCCCGTTTTACCCTTTGAGTGCGGAACCCTAAAAAATAGATCAGTTTATTAAAATTCAACATTTACAAAATTCACCCGATAGATTAATGTATGTAAATTTATGTTCATAACCACATCGGTTGACCATTCCTAATACTATTACAAATATATTACCTACCCATATTAAGTTATTCTTTAGAACAATGACATTTTAAATCGTAAGCGTACATGCTGAACTAATTTATATACAATAGCACCTGAAGTATGAATATACTAATACACAAAATAGACAATTAGCTTATTTTATGGACTATCTATTTATAACAGCTATTTTTTTTTAGTTTAATGGCTATTTTAGTCTTGATTAATTCAACTAATTAGTTAGTTAGTAAGTTAGTTTTCTGTGTTATTAGTACCTACAACCATTGCCTTCTTATCCAAAATTTCATACTTAGTAAGTATTGAAGTATTGAATTCCAGGTTTTGCGTATACCAAAATAAATAAATATCCTGTGAAATTCTACAACGGCCTTCTAATCGCAAACTAAGTCAAGCTTGTTCTATGGAAACTAGATAACTGATATACTACATATACATTTGTTTTCTAAATCCATACTTATGTACTTTAGAGTAGTAGAGCTCTTTGTGCAGAGTTCGTCCGGGGAAGTACTTACCTTACCCATTTCCGCCGTGAAGCAGTAGTGCAATTGTATTACTGTGTTTCGGTTAGAAAGGTAAGGGGGCCGGTGAAATTACAGGCACATGAGACTTAACAACTTCACGTCTCAGGGTCGACAACGCATTGGCGATGCCCCTAGAGTTGAAAATGTCCATAGGCGGCGGTCACCACTTACCATGAGGTGGACCGTCCGCTTGTTTGTCGGCCCACGTGGCATAAAAAAAAAATATATTATATTTATACCCACAGAACAAACTGACATGTTCATGAAAACAAAATGTTTGACCTACACGACCACGAGCTACAATTTGGCAGTCAGGTATCTATCCACCAATTTTATTCTGGTAATGGTAAAATACACTTCTCATCAGAAAAATGGAAACACCTTGCTAGTTTAGGTTTTGTAAGGATTATCCGAAACAACAAATTTTTTAAAATTGTTATTTTGACTTCAAAAAACTGTTTTTCAAGTAAACGCAACCTTTTCTTGTCGTGTGTATATCAGTTATTTGGTAACCGTTATACTAGGCTCTACATAACTTGGAATCAGATAGTGAGAGTGAAGAATATCCGATATCGGTCAGATAAACAAAAAAAAAACAATCGTATACAATCTTTATTAAAATATGAATCCCATATTATAGCAGGCTAGTTGGCTTGGTGGTTAGCGACCTTGACTGCCAAGTCGCAGGTCGCGCGTTCGATTCTCACGCAGGACAAACATTTTTTTCCATGTCTGTTTGTTCTGTGACTGGGTATAAATATCTATATACAAGTAGATATGTATTTAAGAAAAAAGTACAAAAAAGGAGTATATGTAGTATATCAGTTATCTGGTTTCCATAGTACAAGCTCTGCTTAGTTTGGGATCAGATGGCCGTGTGTAAATGTCCCAGGATATTTTTGAATTTTTATAGCTGTAACTTTTGTGTATAAGTAATGTTAGGTTTTATTTTCTCAATATATTTATCCATGTACAATAATAAATAAAAAAACATTGACTTCATGCGAGATGTTATGCGCATTTTTGTAATCTTTTATTCAGTTTGCTATGTGATCAATTCCATTCATTCAAAGTAGGCACTTCCCGCGCGGTACACGAGTAACCGGGTGAGAAGAAGTGGTATTTCCAATATTACACACTTAAGGGTAAGGTGGCGAAGGTTACTTATGGAATTGTATGCAAATCTGATCAAATCTACCTGAAACCATGCATTCACTTACATGGCTCTTCTTTGTAAGGGAAGAACAAACAGGTAACATTTTACTCTAGAAAAGCATAGGAAACTTCTATATATTATAGAATGCTCGAAGTATGCATATCTCTGGAACTAGCTATTTAAAATTTCGCTACGACCCTCAATAAATTAGCTAAAAGGAAAACAGACCGAAAAAACGCTAAACGAATTGAGCGGGCGTGCGATGCGGTGGGTCAACCGCACACAGTTACATAAATATAAAAGAAGTAATTAAGACTGTAAAGAAATCTATCAAAAATCTAGCAAATCTAAAAAAGATTAGTTGCTAACTAGGTGTTTTTTTTTTAAATCTAAGTAGGCACCTACGTAATTATATGAATAATTAAGACTTTACAACAAAAAGCTTACCGATTAACTTGTCCCTTATGTAATAACTATCAAGTATTTTTATAATAAAGTAACTGCTTCGCGATCTCCACATTTTGAATCAAGTAAATAAACTAATATTTAACACTAAACATACCATAACCGGGTCAAATGACCCATTTTGAACTTTGAATTGAAAATGCACGTATCATCTTATTGCTTTTGCACATTTGACTTAATGACTTTTTCATACTAATTAAAATACAGTTGTACTAATTATTTCCCTTCCTAACAACCATATGTCATACATTCAAGCAGGAAACATAAAGTCACATTTGACCCGCTACGGTAGAAATAGGTACCTAGTAAGTGTTGGTATGATTAGTGTTAAGTAAGTTATAAATTTAAAAACAATTAAATAAACTCTTAAACATATACAAAATAAAATAACACCTAAAATATCTTACGAGGATTCAAATAATATATCGAATAAAACTAACTTGATGAAGCTCTCACTTCAAATTTGGCGGTGAAGACATCGACGATAGCTGGCTTTCGTGTATGGCGATACCTTATTAATATAGAAAACATAAATATAATATATATTAAATATAAAAGAAGTAATTAAGACTGTAAAGGAATCTCTGTGCAGACGCGGTCTCAGCCTGATATTTTGTAGTGGGTCACTAATAATAATGCAATATCATCATCATCATCAGCCTATCTCAGTCCACTGCTGGACATAGGCCTCACCTATGGCACTCCACTGAGCTCGACCTTCAGCTCTTTGTTTCCAACCGCTGCCAACCCAATAATGCAATATGCTTTTTTTATTTTGTAATTTTTTATAAGATTTTTCAATTTGACGTGTACTATTTTGGGAGGGGGGGAGGGGGTCATGTCCCCGTCGGATCGCACCTGTCTCTGTGTACCAAATCCTGAAGTCCACGTGAGCGAAAACTGACAAAGGCTTGTAATATAGCATATTCATATCGAAAACGAGGTCATTTCGAAAATTGAATAAAATAAAATTTTTAAGAATAATAACAACACAAATACTTAAAATCTAGTACATTATTGTATATTCAAATTGAAAACGAGGTCATATTGAAATAATATAATGAAATAAGAAAAGAATAATAACACACATAACAACTTTAGGTTAGCTCTAAATATGAGACATTCTTACATATGTATATATGCACACATTTTATCTATGCATATGTAGTGGAAAATAAATTAACATTCTTTAAATATTGCTATATCCTCGCCATTATACAATATTTTATTTATTACTGGTGGCAATGTTGACGGGAGAGCTTCTGTTAAGTTAGGGTCTGATACAAAATCTGTCACGTTGAATACTGGACTGTCCTTTATCTTGTTCCTGAAAGGTACAAGTTTATATAAAACATTTCCATTTTTTCCTCCTTTAGATCTTTTTTTAGCCTTTGTTTTAAGCCTGTTCACTTGTACTTGTAACTCTTGTAGGGCTAGTAAGAAACACATAATAAATAAATCATAAATCTTCACGGCAATTATCCCCGAAGAATCATAGATATCTGTAATCAAATCCATATTTCACCAAAGATAAAGCCGCAACGTGACATGTTGTGCATTGCCGCCGTCTCTCGAGCATTTTTACCAATCTTGAGCTATATGTTATAATTTCTAAACAAATAGAATTAACAACATGCTTGACCTGGGGATTGAACGTAGGACCTTGGAGTCTTAAGCCGATCTTTATACTCGACCACCGAGACCATTTAATAACATAGAAGAAAATCACAACTCAAAATTAGTCGATAAAATGGAATCTCGATCATGCATTATCTCGGGATCTAAAGGTATTGTACTTTTGAAACCTAATCTTATACGAAAATTACAATTGCGGCCAAATCTTAATTCGTTTTTCAAAACGAAACCATATAAGGATGACCCGTAGGTATCTCCTTCATCAAATCATTAAAATCGGTCAAGCCGCTTAGGAAGAGTTCAAACACATACACACGGACAGTAGAAATGTATGCAACGTGTTACAAAATACCCCGTAAAATATAATTAATTATCAAAGCCCACAACCCTAGTAAGCTGTCTTGTCAGGGAAACAGATTATTTAACAGAAAGGCCTACGTACCTATTTTACCTAATAATTGTCTACTTTAATAGTTTCTCTATTTTTCATTCATAAAAATACAGTGGTATACATTGTTGATTAGTATATTATTGAATGGAGTTAACATTTCTTTTTGTATACCACATTGGCCGACAAACACTTTTGAGAGGTTTTTCGCTTTAGGGTTCTTCTGGAAAACTTACCATAGCTTTGTTGATATTATTGGACGTATGAGCGTATTATCGAACTCAGCCAATAATCTAGCGAAGTTCATCGTATAAGCACCTTGTTTTCTAAAAACTATCCAGTCTTCCAGCGAACATCTGGGCAGGTTTACGTTTATTATGTGTGCTCTATTTCTAATACCACAAAATGCTGTATCCTCTAGTTTTTCTTCACTAAGAGAGTTCTGTACAAAAAATACAAGGTAAGGGAAGTAAGAGGTAAGTCAGTAGATATAGTAAATGGGAATACTCTTTTTCTATATCTACTGACTTACCTCAGTTTAATTAGTTTAATAAATATATTTAACTCATAATAAGTTTCTTTTATATTAATATTCAGTCCATATACACATATATTATATATAGTATGGGAAGAAGAAGAAAACGCAGAGATGACATACAACAGAAAATGAGAAAGCATAGAATAATTAATATCACGTACATATATAATAAAGCTTGACTAATAGGGGTATTTATAAAAGAACTTGATAAAACGTAAATGTATTAACCAAAACGAAAAGCAAGGAAAACTAGTCTGCATGTTCAAAAGAAGAGATGCAATATAATGACCTTACAGTTAGACTAATAACTGTAACTGTAACTAAAATTAAGTAAATTTTTTAGTTATATTTTTTATAGTCCATGAAATTGAACAATAGAAAAAGCGAGCGCAGAGAGATGTTAATTTTTAAGAATGCAATACAGTTTATTAACCGACTTCAAAAAAGGAGGATAATTTATCATAGAATCTTTAAAGAGAACGGACTAAGGGTCCGTAGAAAATTTAAAAAGAAATAATAAATAAATAAAATAGGTTTTACCTTTAACTTTTCCACTTGATACCAGCTTTCATAAAATGTAATCGTATCATGTGAACTTTCTGTTAAATAAATTAAGTTCTTATCTTTGTCGTCCTTCTTTACCTGAAAAATTATTATGTAAATTAATGTATGCGATATAAAACAAGCTTTAAAATATTCTTCAGTCTAATTTGTCTTGGTTATTTTTCACGTCAGTCGACAAACAATCGACGGTCCATCAAATGGTAAGTAGTCACCGCCACCTATGGACATTTGCAACACCAGGGGCATCGCCAATGCGTCGTCGTCCCTGAGACGTGAAGTTGTTAAGTCTCATGTGCCTGTAATTTCACAGGCCCCCTATAACGAAATACAGTAATACAAGTGCATTACTGCTTCACGGCGGAAATGGGTAAAGTGGTATTATTTCCCCCGACAAACTTTGCACTATGAGCTCTACTACTCTAAAAAAAGGGTCGCTCGGCAATAATATATCATTTCAGGAATATTTTTGTACACACGCCTTTGTTTTTTCGGCTCCTGTAAATTCTAACTGGTTTATTTTGGCTACCTTGAATTAAATAATTTTCAAACAAGCTGCCTAAAGTGTTTATTATATTTTCTCTTACCCTGCGAATGTTGGCGATGGGACTGTAAAGTGTGAAAGCTGTTTCACAAATATATCTTCCAAGCTCAGCTATAACTTGCACCTTTGGATCGGGAAATAATTCTTCAAGTGCAACATTAATGACCTCTGATACCTGATAAAGAATTTTCTATTCATTCACAATATTTGTAAGACCATTTAAATTTCAATCGTAAACTTAGATAAAAAATACACTAAATTGAGTGACCCGAAAACTAATGATATTGCTCGGTCACGAAAAGGTCCATTTGTAAATATTAGATCGACCAATTTCTCAAATGTCCAAGACGGACTACGTCAAAGAGTACAACGTCAACCAAGTGGTGTAAGTATGAATTAAATTTGAAATATAAATCATGTTTATGAACTGCAGGCCTACCATCAACTTTTACTTATCCATTCAATTCCGATGCAATTCAGTTTAGGTGCCTAAACTGAATCGCTAAGATTCGTACCATGAAGTGCCTTTTGCTGACTGGCGTTTGAATCGCTCACGGAGGAATGAACGAACGAAATTTGTCTCTGGTCCGCGGTGAGAAAGAGATAACGCTATACCGTCGTTGCATAAGTCTGTCTCTTTTACTCGAACCATATGTCTTGCGTTTCGAAACCTAGTTGATATGATTTAGCGGTTTCTATGTGTAAAAATAACAACAAATATATTTTAAAATTGTGCTATTGAGCATCAAATTAAATACCACTAAGGCTTTTTTAGAACTAAATTACTAATTAGTACTAATAAATAATAGTAATTTATATAATTTTTTACATTACAAATTAAAGGTTTGTTTAGTGTTGTCGTAAAAATAAATTGATTATGACGAGTTTAGAGCGCACCTCCACTCGTGTTGGATTTGACAGAAGGCGGTTGTTATTGTTGAGATTTTTAGAGTTTTGAAAGTAGGTAGAAACTCTAACTAGCTCTAACTAGTATTGAAAGAAAATTACGTGTTTAAATTATATTTTATTTATAAGTGTTTTAACGTTTCACTGACTTAAAGCATGTATCCTTGTTTAGTTGGTGTAATCATTTTATATTTTCATAATGTAAACTTACAAACTTCTTTATCTCAAACGCGTACCTAACTTAAGTACCAATGTATTTTAAGTGTTTTTTTTTACAGTGATGAATCGCGTCGAAGAGTAACGTTCGGTCAACTTGAGCAGCTTTGGGAATTTCTGAACCGAAATAAAGCCATAGCAACGGGCTTTAAGTTCATCACACAGTTCTTATACCAATTGTTCAGACAACCGATATCTCTTTATGAATTCTGCATCTTCCAAATAAAAGGGGTCCGATTGTTACCGTGTTAGACGTCTTTTTTGTCGCCGTGTTGTGTTTATTTCATTATCATTTTCCATGAATTCAAAAAGGACTAATTCGTCAGACATCTACAATAAAAAATGCTCTACAAATCACTTGTTTACATTAACACATAAGAAACACAGAATATTCAACTGAAATACCTTGAATTACGTATATTTTCACTATTTTTTAAAATTTATTAACAAAACGATTCACTTCACGCCAAGAAAGAAGCAACTTTTATTGGATCGCTTAATTTGACACTTAAACTATCCAATTTAGGTTGATATGTCACCTCATGGTACGAAAAATGAACGAATGAAAACAGTTTGCCATCCAATTGCAGACTTGATTTGGCGTCAACCTAAACTGAATCGCGTTAATGACGTCGTGGTATGAAATAGCGGGGCAGTTTATTTTAGGTCGTCAAATGAATCGCAATAAGAGTTCATAGTAGGCCTGCTGTACGCTGTACATAATTGATCTTATCAGGCCTCAAAATAATTTAATAAAAAGCACAAAGTTAATGGTATTTCCACCCGAGACACTTGCAGGTTGTCTAACTATGCGTTTAATTGAAAAAAAAAATTAATACTGTAATTTTCACAGTTGTTAGGAGTTCGCAAAGCGTGAAATGTCTCCGTTGGGTAAATGAAATAGGAAAGAAAGAGGTACACCCAACCCTAACTTAAAAAAAAGGACAAATCACTTTCCAAAATTTCCATCTCGTTAATATACGTAACATTTGGGTTTCAAAATAAATTAACTTTCAAAAAATTCTAAATGTTAGCAAACAAAGAAGAAATGTTTAAAAATAATATTCCAACTGACATCTTCCAAACTGTATTGACTATCGTTGAAGAATCCACCGCCGATATCCACGATTTTCATGCACCTCCCAGCGCGAGCTTCGTGATCAAATAATGATTTAACTTTTTGCAATCCCAATGCATAAGTTTGTATTGACGAGCATGCGCTGCCGACGTGGAAAGCAACTCCAATGACCTGCCAACATACATGACAAAACATAACTAATATTATAAAAGCGAAAGTAGGTTTGTTTGTTAAGCTTTCACGGCTAAACAACTGAAGCGATTTTGCTAAAATTTGGCATCATATAGTCTATGTACATAGGCTTATTATCTCGGTAATGCAGGTGGACTGCATTGCCACTATAATGCAATCGGTGCATTTCAATGTCTTTTGATAACAAATGTTCACGCCCTTTATCCTCGAAGAGGTTGGTAAAGACCAAAGATACGAGCTGACTCGGCAGACATTGCAACAGCAGTAGTTGACGCTTTGAGCAAAATTTATAGTTAATTAATATAATTATGAATATAAAATGTATTGACCATTGCCTGTAATTATTTCTAAACAATGAAACGTTCATATTCCCTTGCCTGATCCGGGAGATCAAAAACCCAGGGATATCATATATAATTTTGATACCGAGGTAATGTCAAAGGTCCTCAGAGTAAAATTTCTAACATAAAATACCAAATTATTCGTTTTTTTATATCGAAACTCTGTTTGAACGAGCAAATTTAAATGGGATGTCAGATAATCTATCAAAATATTTGATCAAAATTCCAAACTTTTACTTCAAAGGCTGTGATTGACGACCATCTGATTAATAAAATACCAGATCGATTTAATTACGGGACAGAGATACTTATTTTGTTAAAGGGCGCAATATTCTATACTCTAAACAAGGTCATTGAGAAATATGACAAAAACTTATCCTTTCGAAATTCTATTCTTTATGATTTCTAGATCAGAGTTAGAACAAAGAGGATCCCGTTTCCTTTCTGTATTATATTCTTAGAACATCTACATAAACGTCAGCTTGAGCTGTATCCAATCTTGAGAGGGAATATAATATCGTAGTATTGACAAAACAGTAGGCGCATTGTTCTGAACCGACAGAAACAGGCACTATCGGATACTCGACGACACCTGTCAAATGCTCTACAATAGCTGTCAAAGCCCTTTGTTTATTTCGTATCATGAATGCGTCAACTATTTATATTGATCAACAGTTTATCTACAGATTTACTTACCTTTAAATCTAATGCTGCGGCTTCTTCTAACAAGTCAACGGCTTCTGTTTCGAAGTCACATCCAAACTTTTCACCTAATTTGTATGTACTGTCACCGTCAACTCGAATGCGGATTAGTAACCTAGCAATAAAATTGTACACTAAGGTTAATAATAGGTATTGGTTTTGCTCTTGGTCGGAAATTTGACACTCATATAGTCTATGTATGTAGGGACATAGGCTTTTTATGTCGGGAACGCGGGTGGACTGCATTGACACTAGGGAATGCAATCCCGACTCGAGATCGTAAAGTCGAGATCCCGAAATTTGCGGGATCACAAAATTCACACGGGATAAAAAAAATATCACATTACTGAATACGATGAACAGTGCTTGTTTGTGATAGTGAGGTTAATTACAAACAAAATAATATTGAAAGAAAACAAAAGCCTTTATCCTTAATATTACTAACTAAATAATGAACAGTTTTAATTACCAAAGATTTTTAACCAAGCTGTCTCACATTGTATGTTTATCAGAAGGCTGATAAGTTTGTTGACGCTCCGATCATCGATCACCGTTGCTTAGATAGCGCCATAACAGAGGGATTGACAAATTCATTGTCAAACTATATAAATCCATAAAAGTATCTGGCTTTCCAACTACCGGATGACTTCAACTTGAGTATGGTGACCGACCAAGTGGTAAATGCAACGTGATGCGGTTTCCTCATGATGTTTACCTTCACTGAAAGATTTTCCCACCTTAGAGCGCTATCACGATGGCGATTTGCAAAGCGAGTCCAAAATGCAGCGAGCGCGAGGCAAACACGCCAAGAGACACAGATAAGGGAACGTACCCATACTATGTGATCCTTTTGAGGGGGGAGGTGGGGGGAACCAAAGACGACTATTGTAAACCGGAAATTGAGCTTTCACTTTTTGCCTGTGAAATGATTAAAAATCATAATTATGAATTACTAAGTGAAAACTAAAGGGGGGGGGGGGGTCTTGGCATATACTACGAGTAGTCATGTAGTATGGGTACGTTCCCTAAGCCGTGAATAGCGCCATCAAGCTCCTTTGTAACCTCGCATTGAACAGCTCGCCCCGTCCAATTTCGTGTCATGGTCGCCGCGCGTTCGTTGCGAACTTGTGGCGAGCTCACTGCGTACTCGCCTCGCTTTGAACTCGCTCACAAATCGCCAGTGTGTTATGGCTCTTAGTATTGAATACCTCAAAGATTTCATTACCAAGGTAGTCTTGATCTATCATTCGGAAATGGTGGATTATGATCCTCTGTGAATTTATTTCGACTTTAACGTACCTCGCATCTGGCCAACATTGTTTAATCTTCTGCAGTTCGTACGATGAGTCAAAAGTAGTGTGTCTCACTCCGCACTCCCGCGCATAAGAAATTTGCTCCAGTGTCTTTGTTGGAAACGCGTATATGATGCTCCTTTAAGTAAACAATGTAATTTAAAAAATAACCTAATGGGAAGTGGTCACCGCCGCCTATGGACATTTGCAACACTAGAGGGATCGCCAATGCGTTGTCCTTCCTGAGACGTGAAGTTGTTAAGTCTGTAATTTCATTGGCTCCCTGACGTTTCTAACCAAAACACAGTAATGCAAGTGCACTACTGCTTCACGGCGGAAATGGGACAGAATATACTACTTCCTTGGACGTACTCAGCAATTAGAACTCAAAAAAGTAAAGAAAAAAAAAAAACAACAACAAAAAAATTATTCAATATTCCAATATAGTGTTAATCTAATTTTTACAGGACTATGAACTTATGCTTTTGTTAATTAACAACATAAGACTTGTGTGGAGTAAACGTTACGCTGTCAGGGGTCAATATACTTCTGGAATTAATCAAATTGTAATAGACGAACTTACATTGGGGACACATTTAATTTCAATATTTTATCAATTTCTCCAGGTGAAGCACAATCGAATCCAAGACCTGAAGCTACAGCTAACTTCAGGAGCATATCAGAGTCATTTGCCTTCAAAGCTGTAAAACAAATAAAATATCACCCAGATCTAAAGCAGGGATGTAACAATCAGACAGAAGTTAAACGTAATTACTATGTATTTAACATTTAAAATATTCAAATAGATACATATAAACGTGGGGTAACCACAAAAAAATAGGAATAATATAATACAAGACATATAGGATACATTTAAACAGAGCTAACTATGTTAATTGCACCGTCACTTCAAAGGTAAACTTTATCATTTAGATTTAAATAGACTCTAGAAACATGCAAGCATGCAATAAATAATGAATATCCAGGTACATTCTTTACAAACGGCCACCTGATCCCAAACTAAGCAAAGCTTGTACTATGGAACCTGATAACTGATATACTACATATACATTTTTTTTCTAAATACATACTTATATAGATATTTACACCCAAACTGCAATTTGTCTGTCAGTATAAATATACGAGGTTCAGTACTTAGCGCCAGTGACTGACAGGTAAGAGGGAACTTTTAGAGTGATCAGCTAGTAATGGTAATAAAAGAGACACTCACCGTAAAATATTTGTATCCTCGGCATTACTTCTTTGAATCTCAATATTTGATCGTATGTCTCATTCATGTCAAATACATAGAAAGCCTCATTCTGTCGACCATTATATACAGCAGCTTTTGCTACCACATCCGGTGAACTGTCGTCTAATATGAAAGCAGCGGGAATACTGCTAGAACTGGAATAAGCTGGAGGCTCCATAATACTGCAACAATAAACATTGTCTATATATTGTAAAATTATTTTAAAACTATTCAATTTAAATAAACGAACAATTCGATTATTTGAATAAACATTGCTAATGAACGAAGAGAGGTTTATAGATGTAAGTTTAATTTCATACAGAACCAAATCGGACCAAAAGATGGTAACGGTGACACTTTTGTATTTTATGCATGGGCTGACGCGACCAAATTATATTATGGATTATCAAATTGATATTAATGTTTGAGGTGAAGATAGACAGATTAAGTTCATACCTGTGTACTTTAAAAATACGGTTCCAAAGTTTGCGACTATTTTTGACGGCTGAGTTAATAGCAATGAGTACTAAAATCGAAAATAGAATTCTAGTAATATTGTCAAAACTAAAACTAATTTTACTAGTTCAGCTTTATCAACTATTAGCACTACGCACACGGATCATTGAACCCAGAAAACATAAGTAATTCGCACTTTTAGATACTCTGAAAGGTGAACTTTATCTTTTACATACAATTAAACTGTAGAACCGGTGGCTTATAAATTGTATAATAGAAGCAAACTAATATTAGGGCGATACACAAAGTGGTGGATACCACACAGCCTTTTTTGTACGCCTTTTTACATAAGAGGATCTTTGGAAGCAGCGCTAGTGACTGAAGGATAAAAGTAATGTCACTAAAAGCGTTACGAATATGAAAGTAGATGGGCATTTGGGTAAAATAACAACTATAAGCATAACCACAAATTCTAAAGCAATATGATCAAAATATACTTTTATTAAAGGTGTATCTACATGGATGAAACATTTACCAATGTTCAATTGAATATTCCGCGATGTGCTAGTTCCATGTCAGAAATTCGTATATCCAAACGGATGGTCCGACAGGAGTTGCTCTCTCTCTGGTTGTCCATAACTCGGTGGGCCAAGAGGCATACCGGCAATGGTTTTGGAGCAGTGTACTTCTGTATTGTGTCCTGCATTTATGGGTTTCTGCGTTATACAAATGTGTTGCAGCATTTCGTCCAGCAGATGAATAAAAGCCATAGTTGACAGTACTTGCTCCGATAGCATGGACATAAATGCCGGTGTCACGCAAGGCTCTGTGCTGTCCCCAACTCTATTCTTGCTCCATATCATTAATATGCTGTCTATTGACGGTATTCATTGCAATGCTTTAAATGTATGTTTTAAAAATAAACGTATTCTTTCTTTCTTTCTTTCAATGCGGACGTTGGTACTGGGTATGCTTATCACATGAGCCGTTATGAAGTATGAATATCTATCGTTCCGTGATGAAGAAAAGCTGCGATCGGCTTGGGTCTGCAGTCGAGAGCACAGGTACTGGGTCTCCGATTGAGCCTTGTCCCTTTCATTCCCACTAAGATACAAGACTGCATGTTTACTACAAAGAAAACGAAAGACTCAGTTAGAGGCAAATTAGCTTTGAGAGAACGATTTAATGCTCTTCGCTTTAGGTAAACAGCTTAGCACAACACGTCTGTGGTGCTAGTGCGTCGACTCAATGTCAGCGGGTCTAATACGTCCTGAAGATGCTTCGTGTAGAAGCAAAACACGTGTCGATATCCTGTTGAGTGTCGTTGTTTGGGACTTGACTGGGAAGGAGATCCAGCGGAATTAGTTACTAGATATTTGTTTTTGTATAATCTTTAGGTAAATGTATTTCCAAGGTCACGCCTGAGTCAATTAAGCTTAGTTTTAACAAAAAATTTAGCGCAGAGTTGTAGAGCATACAATTTTTTTCGTATATTTCTTTTATCCCTTTATTCGTTCAATATCTATGTTAGGATTCCAGTCCGGTAAGTCAATTAAAGTACCTACACGAAATGTTGTCTTAATTCCCGTTTTTACGGTTCCTTTTTGGTAATAGTAGGAACCCATATGCTTTTTTCAGCAACTAGGAATGGTTATCGACTTAAAATCTTTCGGTATCTTATTAAACTGTCAGTTTTTTAAAATGGGGACCAATCCCTTATTACATACGAATTGTACAAATGACAACGGGCTCTGTTTATACATTACAAATAATATATTTTTATATACACAAAATTAAGTTGCTTATTGTTAATGTACCTACAACAAATGAAGTAAAAATATTTTTGTTTAGCAAGCGCTTGCGTGGCCTTTTTTTAATTTATGGATGGCGTATCTTGAAATGCTCTACATCCTTATCGATTCCGGTTTCTGTAGGCTATTTATATTTACTTATGATTGTTAGTTTTTAGATTAGTAGAGCTCTTAGTGCAGAGTTCGTCCGGGGAAGTACTACCACCTTACCCATTTCCACCGTGAAGCAGTAGTGCAATTGTATTACTGTGTTTCGGTTAGAAAGGTAAGGGGGCCGGTGAATTTTTTTTTCTTTTTAATAATATAAACTAGTGCTTGACTGCGATCCCACCTGATGGTAAGCAGTGATGCAATCTTAGATGTTGAGGCGCACTAGATTATTAAGAGCCTATTCACTCTAGCCTTGAAGACACCCAAATTATAGTTGCTCGGGAAGACCGCAGCAGGCAAGTTATTCCAGTCCCTCGATGTACGCGGTATAAACTACGAGGCGAAACGCTTAGTCCGGACCGTAGGAGTTTCGACAACGTAGGGGTGGATACTCGCCGTACGACGGGATGTCCGATGGTGGAAAGGTGATGGCGGAATCAAGTCATGCAATTCACGCGCAGACTCTCCGAAATGCAACCTGTAGAACACCGAAAGGCTGGCTACCCTACGCCTGTGCTCAAGGCTTTGCAGATTGGATTTAACCAAACCTGGATCACCAATTAGCCTTTTTGCACGCCTTTCCACCGAGTCCAAAGCTGCTAAATGGCATTTTGCAGCAAACCATATATGGGCTGCATATATGGTTGCAGTACTCCACACACGATCGGACTTGAGCTTTGTATAACATTAGAAGCTGTCCCGGTGTGAAGTACCGCCGGACCTTTGCAAGAACGCCGAGTTTTTTAGCAGCTGTCTTGGCTTTGGACTCAATGAACCGCCCGAAGTTGAGGTCTGAGGAGACTTCAACTCCCAAGAGCTGAAGGCGGTTGGTGCATTCCAGGGATATATTCCGGAAAGCAAGAGCCAAGGTGAACGGGCTCCTTTTTGCGGTGAACAGACACGCCTGTGTTTTGGCAGCGTTGAATCCCACCAGATTGGCTTCACCCCATTTGGAGACTGCCTGAAGTGAGATATTTGTACGCTCTACCATAACCTCTCTTTCGGACTGGATTAGCTCCTTACTAGCCCGAGCACCCGGCAGATATCTCTCTACAACTGTGCTGTCATCTGCATACCCATAGACACCGGGCATCAGCAGATCGTTAATATGCAGCAGGAAGAGAGTTGTAGAGAGCACAGACCCCTGAGGGACCCCGGTATTTGTCGTCATGGATTCCGATGAGCAACCATCGACAACAACTCGGAGAGACCGTTCACTCAGGAAGTCTTTTACCCAGGCAATCAAACCAGGAGAAATGCCGAACGCTGGAAGCTTGCTAATAAGACTAGCGTGCCATACCCTGTCGAAGGCCTTCGAGACGTCCAAGGAAACGGCTATCGCTTCCCCATTCTTCTCGAGGGCTTCGCCCCACAAGTGGGTGGCGTACACTAGTAGGTCCCCAGTAGGCCGATTGTGGCGAAATCCGTACTGTCGGTCACTGAGGAGATCGTTACCTTCCAGGTATGCCATGAGGCGCGAGTTCAATACACGCTCCATAATCTTGCAGAGTATGTAGGTTACCGAAATCGGCCGATAGTTGGCAGGATCGGCACGACTGCCCTTTTTGGGCACGGGTTGCACATTGGCAAGCTTCCAGGACTTGGGCACTATACCAGTCCGAATTGAGAGGCGATACAAGCGTGTCAATACAGGAGACAACTCGGGCGCACAAGCCTTGAGAACAATCGCTGGTATACCATCTGGTCCGCTAGCTTTATTCACATTCAGACGACACAGCACTTTCAGAACCTCTTTATTCCTTATGCGAACCTCGGGCATCGAAGTGTCGCAATAAGGCAAAATCGGTGGGATAGCGCTGCTACCTGATGGTTGCACAGAGAGCTTTTTGCCAATATGGGTAATACGATCGAAGCGAGCCTTTCTTAGTGCCTTTTTGTAGGACTTGGCAGCATGGTTGAAGGCTCTCTTCTTTGAGCTCAAATCCGGAGCTTTGCGGTTACGAGCGTCCACCCAGGCGAGAAACGCCGAATGCTTACGCTTTTCAGCTTCAGCACAATCGGCGTTGAACCATGGGCGAGCTGAGCCACCGATGGATACGTCACTATAGGGGATGAAATACTCCATAGCTTGACGTACCACATCGGATATAGCATCCGCACAGCTCGAAGGATTTTCCAAAGAGAGGCAGACCCGCTGCCAAGGATAAGACGCAAAGAAGTGTCGCATCTCATCCCGATCTGCTGATTTGTATCGTCACATTCGCCGTTCACTGCGTGAGTCGCAGTCAGGTGGGGAGAAGGACGATACAGACTTCACCAGACAGTGATCTGAAGTTCCTATTGGCGAGGACACTGTTACAGTACATCTGTCCGGATCGGTGGTCAGCAGAAGGTCCAGGCAATTGGCGGTATGACCAACTACATCAGGCACCCTAGTTGCTTGCTTAACCAACTGGAAAAGGCCCATCGCTATCGCAAAGTTACGCGCTTCTCTCCCAGCATGGTCGGTCTTCTGGTATGGGAAGAGCCAGTCTTGATGGCAGGCGTTAAAGTCCCCCAGAGCGATGAGCTGCGCATCAGGGTGCCGATGCAGAGCCGCATCGGTGGCATCACATAGGTGGTCAAACAGTCGAGTCGCCTCCTGATCACCGCTGTGCGATCGGTAGACACAGGCGTAGACAATTTTGTCCATACCAGTGTCCACCAATAGCCATAACGTCGAGAAATTAGGGTCTTCAAGGTGACGGAGACGTTGGCAACAGATGTCATTACGGACGTACACACAGACCCCGGCACGCTGCAGAAAGTGATGCTCCACTGAGTATCCCGGGTAGTTGAGGTACGCCGCATCTGATGGACATCTAATCTGGGTCTCCGTCAAGAAAAGCAAGTGTGGCTTGTCAGTCTCTAGATGGTGGTGGACCGCATCGAGATTAGAGTGCAGCCCTCGAATATTCGAGAAGTGCACTTGGAAAGAGAGGACGTGCCTCCGCTGTAGACACTTACTTTTTCTTATTTGACCTTTCATTTAGTTGTTTTTTTTTGTAGAGTGAATAGGTTTGGTGGAAGATGGCAGTTGAGCGAGGTAATGCGATATTTAGCCCAACAACACGACCAGAGCTGCTGCGCTAATGGAGGGTTGATCTGGAGACTGCGGGGACGCCCGAACCCCCCCAGGGATCGCCATCGGGTCCTCTCATCCGGTCGCCAAGAACGGGTCGGCCAGCGGAGCACCGTGCTTCGGATCCCGCTACCCTCCACGATCAAACATCCGACACAACAACAACTGGCGCATCGTACCCGGCATACATCGCAACACAACTACTCAGACCCATCCTCCACCATACGGCTTCACCAGACATCATGCCGGAACACGACGGATCGCTTGGCGGCATGACTTTGCCTGATGGGTGGTAACTTATAAGCCGGCAGCCGATGCTAAGGCCTACCACCGAATTTACTGCTCGTTTAGCACTACCCAGGGGACACGTGTAGGGTGGTCAGATCTTAAGTAGATCCTACGGACGCGAGCAGTCCATCCCCCAATTACAGGCACATGAGACTTAACAACTTCACGTCTCAGGGTCGACAACGCATTGGCGATGCTCCTAGTGTTGCAAATGTCCATAGGCGGCGGTGACCACTTACCGTCAGGAGGACCGTCTACGCGTCTGCTTGTTTGTCAGCCCAAGTGGCATAAAAAAAAATAGTTCACATTAAAATTATTTCATGGTTGTTAATTAAAAATTGGGGCTTAATATTTTTTTATAAATTTGTAGTTGTAATTTGATTGGACCGTCTAACTTTAGTCGGCGTGATCGTTCATCCGACTGAGATAAAACTTGTCAATATTGTTTGCAATATATTTTATTGCTTGCACTTGCTCGTTATACAATGGTAGGCATTGTACAATTAAAATAAAATGATTTGATTTAAAATCGGCGAGATATTCCTCAATTACTTCTTCTGCGGCATTTTATTTTAAGACAAAATGATAATTAATATGTACTTTCCTTTACTTTATATATCCTCGTCTATAACAAAGGTATTCATTTTATTACTGTGTAAACAGTACCTATGTCTAAGTTAAACCTAAATATCTTACTACTATCGCAAATGTGACGGTTTGGGTATATGGGTCTTTGTTATTTAATTACGCCAGAACAGCTGATCGGATCTGGATGAAAATTTGACACAGATAGATTATAGTCTGGAATAACATATAAATTTTACCCCGGGAAAATGTAACATCTTTTGGGAATGCTGGTGAAACGGCAGGGGGCAGTTCGAACAAAATGAAGTACCTAAAAAGTAAATATAAAAAAGTAAGTATAAAGTACCTAGTAAAATACGGATAAAATACAGCAGGTGCAAAAACGTAGCACAGTACCTACGTTTTAAATCCAGAAGCATGTTAGAGAAATCTTGGATTGTAAACAGTAAAAATAAAATTGAATTTTTGGTATCATATAACATCCCCTCGTCGTGTGTGTGTGTCTCCCTGAATAAATATTCTTTTTTTTTTTGTTAGAGAATCTATACAAATATATAAAATTTAAGTGTCTGTTTGTAAAATCAAAATAGCAGCTTTCTACTAAATTTAATTCTGTCTGCATATTCTAGCTAATCTCCGAAACAGCTCGACCGCTTTTGATGGGAACTAGTAGGAAATAAAATGTTAATATTATATCCAAAATAATTATTCAAACTTGAACTTTACATCATTGTAGTTCAAGATTTAATTTAAATTGATCAATCGAAACTAAACGTTCAGCGAAACGGTAGTTGAATAAATGCAAGAACCGTAACCGAATCGAAATGGATGTAGAGCAAAACCTTGCATGTGCGCGCTTGTATTGTACACGTGTAGGCGCTACAGCTTCCGCGTTCTATTTGTACCCGATCGTTCATCACCATTCTAAGCATAGAACTGTAATATTGACTAAAATTGGCACGTTTACTCATTTTCTAATTGAAAGAGACATACACATAACAAAGATAGTTCGCGTTCGTTTGGAAAACTTACGATGGAATATAAAAAAAGCTTTCGTATAATGCTATCTTGTTTAAATAGCACTATTTGAGCTACAGCCTAAAAATCATATGGAGTCGGCACTAAATGTTCGTTTGGTGTATAACATTTTATTAGGAATCGACAGAAGTGAAGTGCATGTTACTCTTACGACACCCTATGATCACATGAGTTAGGTTGGAACCATTCATCGCTTCTACAGTAATACATTAAATAATATTCGTGTTTTTTTTTATTTACTATAGTTATTTCACACGATTTCACCCGCGTTCCCGGGGATGTAACATTTTCCCGAGATAAAAAGTCTATGTTACTCTGTATACCATCAGCTAAAGGCTAGTGAAACTTTCGTCAAAATCAGTCCAGCCGTTTTGGAGTCTATAAGGAACATACATACACACATCGATTTCTTTATATAGGTATACGTAGATTTACATTATACGGTTTCAGAGAACATCAGAGAACATTTAAAGTAAATTGCCTTCGTGTTCCAATCAGGCGTCGAAACGCTTTGACTTCTGTTACTTCTAATGCTACTATCCAGTTACTACTAGATATGCAGTTAAATTGTTAGGTAATAAGAAACATCGGTTCAATGATACTTACATGAAAATCTGTGGTACCAACTGCTTTGGAAGGTATATTTTATTCAAAATATTTCGCTTCGCTAACAATTTTCGATGCAAATCGAAAGGAGATTTCTGTATAAAATTTACACTTCAATTTGAAACTGAATTCACATATTTGTAAACTGAAATACGTTTAAATATTAGTAAAATTGTTTCTTGCTTTTTTTTTGATATTAGGAAGTATAAAATCCTATTATTCCTTCCATGCTCGACGGGCCAGTTGTCTAGGTGGTTAGAGACCTGACAGCCACGCCACAGATCGTGGGTTCGGTTCCCACCCAGAACCAACATTTGTAGGCATGAACAATGAACATGTCTGCTTTTTGTATATCGTAAATATGTACCTCGTTTCTATTTATAATTTTTTTTTCGTGTGTTATTTTGGTATATCGTAAATATGTACCTAGTTATTTTATTCATGTGTTATTTTTCCCTTCGTTACAAATAAATTTGTTTCTTTCTTTTCTTTCCTTCTATTTATAGGTAAGTATGTATTTAAATGACCAGAAAATAGTATAATTTATAATAAACAGTTATCTGTTTTCCATAACATAAGCTCTGCTTAATTTGGCATCCAGATGGTCGCATGTAAATAATGTTCCAGAATATTTATTATTATTATGTTTTCAACGTTTACCCACTTAATTATCCACAAAAATCACGACCACGCTGGCTCCCCCATTCATATTGCTGAAAGCCCGGCCCATCAACTAGACGCGGTAATCACTCTGCTCTTTATAAATTGTGCGATGTCTGTTCTCCAGAATTCCGATTTCAATGAAATTCTCGCAATACGTTTCAAGTCAGTTCTTAAATTAATCTCACTTTATGCAAACTGGCTCGATTTGGTCTATCTAGTTTTTCCATTTATTCCATTCAATGCGTTTTTCCGCCGCGTCAGATTGCGTTGAGCAGAATCAGGTTTTATGGCTGGTATGCGTTTCTTTTCATCATGTTTTATCGGCGCTGGCTGTAGGATGGACTGGAACTCATAACTACATATCTTCCCAGTAGATATTACGCTTTTAGCTCGGGTACTAAAATTTTGTTCAGTTGAATTTTGACGTTGGATTTTCAGTGACTCATGATACATACTGATAAGAAATGTCTTTTCTATTCTTCATTTTGCTGTAACAGATTTCTTTATAGAAACGAAGTGGATATCTTAGAGAATAAATCAGAATTCATCTGTGCAGTACTATATATTGTATCTTTATGATCTATTTTGAAAACCAGGATGTTCGTTATGTAATCTCATCATTACAGACGGTCTCATGATTAATTTCGAGAACTGTCACAACGGCTTATGATGACGATGATTTACTGCTATGTTCTTGTCTCCGGGTTACTTAAGTATAAGTATCAGATAGGTATATACAGGTAAATATATAGAAGGAATAAATACTCCTTACAATTTTTTTTTTTATGCAATTTGCAACTTGGGAATCTAATTATAATAAGCGTCCGATGCATGTACCCCGCACGCTTTTGAAGTCAAAATGCAATAAAATAAGGAAAACATTATAATGATCTAAAGTAACTGTTATCTTGCCTTCATGTCTTCTTAGGTAAAATTTAATCGAACTACATGTATCATCTTAAACTATGTCTTATATTGTTTACAGTTATGGAATAAAGCGATGGGATAGGCTTATAAAAAAACGATATCATTTTGAATTAAGATCTAGATCCCCTGCGGTTTGATGAACAGTTTATTTAAAAGACTACCTTGGTAATAAACAAAAAATACGGCCGCGGCACTCGCCGTAGGTACCTACATTTGTCTTCTACCCGTGTCTAGCGCTCAGGAATTGCAAAAACACTATATACTACAGTAAAAGAGTATTTCCGAAGTAAATAAAGGAGAATACGGACTTAAAGTGTATAAAATTACGATGCTCCCAAATTAACTTTGAACTCAGACTTGATATTAGCACAGAATAAACTTAGTCCACGTCTAGACGGCATAACATACGCTGACAATTTACGAATAAGTTGGATTCTTCTTCTAAAGGAGGCACTGGAAAGGGTAGAGCTCGTGAAATGTGCAGAAAATTCTGGCATTGCACACATTCCTAGCTAGCTCGTTCTGCTAGTATGAATGCATGCCGAAGTCCGATAGTCGCTCACAAGCGAAATTCTCTCGCTCGAATCTTTAAATTAAATCGCTCTAAGCCTGCCATTCGTTTAAATCGATTAGTTCTCTCTTGCAGTTTGTCCTATTCAGACATTTTGTTGAAAATGAAAACCGATTGCTTTCTTGAAGTTTTCTTATGGAAATAAGTATTGGATATATGGAAAGACTAGCTGTCCCCCGCGGATAGATCCCCTTTCCAGAGCAATTTAACATTTTCCTGGTATAAAAAGTATCATAGTTTAGAGTTCGTCCGGGGAAGTACTACCTTAGTCATTTCCATCGTGAAGCAGTAGTGTACTTGTATTACTATGATTCGGTTGGAGAGGTAAGGGGACCGGTGAAGTTACAGGCATATGAGAATTAACAACTTCACGTCTCAGGGTCGACAACGCATTGGTGATGCCCTGGTGTTGCAAATGTCCATAGGCGGCGGTGACCACTTACCATCAGGTGGACCGTGTGCCTGTTTGTCGGCCCTTGTGGTATATAACAAAAATCCTGTGTGTTTATCCAGTTTGTAAACCACTTAAGCGCCAAAATTTATCCATATCCGTTGAGTAGTTTGTACCTAAAAGAGCAACAATCATCTAGACATCCATCGAACCTCACAAACATTGGCATTTATAATAGTAGTTGGATTATTTTTGGATAATACTAAAGGTTTTGCAGACTTATATGGAGTTGTATTATTATCATTATAAGTGTGTAAATAAATGTATATAAAATATTTTGTGGTTCTTCTAAGTTACAGGTTCCAAATCAATGGTAACTTATATAGCTTTGACCTTTTACAGCAAAAACTGAATTAATTGGTTTGAGTCTTTGAATTCTTGTAAGAGTAAAGTTTTATAATATACACACTGCAGCACTGCAGTATGGTATACTGGCCGTATGCCATACTGCATCTCGTGGGTTCGATTCCCACCCAGGACAAAAAAAATGGGTGCTTGAACATGTCTGTTTATTTTGTGTCGGAGTGTAAATATCTGTGTAAGTTTGCATTTAGGAAAAATATTATAATGGTGTAGACTCGTATAGTACCTACCACTTGACTGGTTTCTATAATACAAGCTTTGGTAAATTTGGAATCAGATGGCCGTGTATAAAGAATGTCCCAGGATATTTATTATTATTAATATAGAATACAGAGGAGTACTAACAACAAAATAGATAATTGAAGTAAATCTGTATAATGACTGGAGTAAGACAAATAAGGCAAAAGGAATACAGAAAATATCTCATAAAATTGGTACGAGGTAGGTTTATTGGACGAAAGCCTTCGGTAAATTGAACAAATGAGACCTGTGTCAGCATCGACGGGGCATATTCTGAAGATTCCCGAATCTTAGGTAATTTTTCATAATAGTTAAAGTGATAAATAGTCGAGTTTATTATTAGTTAATTGGTGAATTAGAATACTTTTGCATAAATTTAATATAAAGTGCTTATTATGTATTATGTTAATGTGTCATATTATTTATATATTTTATTATACATACATACAATAATTAATATAAAAAATAAGAGATTGACATACCTCAATATAGCTTTTTAGCTTTTAAGACATTTCAGACAGACCTCAATATCGCTTTTTAGCTTTTAAGACATTTAAGACAGACCTCAATATCGCTTTTTAACTTTTAAGACATTTAAGACAGACCTCAATATCGCTTTTTAGCTTTTAAGACATTTAAGACAGACCTCAATATCGCTTTTTAGCTTTTATGACATTTAAGACAGACCTCAATATCGCTTTTTAGCTTTTAAGACATTTAAGACAGTCCTCAATATCGCTTTTTAGCTTTTAAGTATTTTATTTATCGATCAGCTCGAAATCTCGGATAAAAAAATTCAAAATTATATGATGTGTAGGTATCACCAATTTACAATATGCAAAATGTATTTTGGCAATATTCATTAAGCCAGTGGTTATCTGTAAATATAATGTATATCATAGGATATTTCTGTACACACGACTGACCCCAAAGTAGAGCTAGATAAAACATATGAGTAACTAGCTGTCCCCTGCGGTTTCACTCGGGTTCCCGAGGGATGTAAAATTTTCCCGGCCCAATATGTATCCTATGTGTTATTCCATTTTCTACATATATCCCAAGTTTTATCGAAATCCCTCTATCTGTGCAGAACCAATATTAATATTTAAAATTAACTCGAATTCATTTAACTACATAACCCTAGATTTGTTTTGATCACTAACGAACACCTTTACCTTTTATAGACTCAAAAACAGGTACCAAAAAGCTGTTCTCGATCGTTTTTTAGAATATATCCCCAGTTCGCTAGCCTGCGCACGTTTGCTGGAGGAAATAACGGACTTGTCGTTTCAGCATGCACCGCATTACTGTGTAGATGGTAGATGGATCCCAAGAAATATCGCCTTCGTTCAGACTTGATCACCGGAAAATTATTGCATTATATTTCGTATCTCTATTTTACAGTAACTTCCAGTTGATTAGTGGCATTTGTCTCCGCCCGGATGTACCAGTTTCATGTAACTTTTTTTCTCTCTTATTTTTCTTCGTTAGGTAAAGTTAAATTTTTGTTTCGATGAGGGTTCGTCCAGGGAAATACCACCATCATGCCGTGAAGAAGCAGAGCATTTGTACTGTGTTATGGTTAGAAAGCTATGGTGGCTGATGAAGCCACCTGTGATATATCATATCTCAAAAAACAAACCATTTATTCACTTTAGGCCCTCGGGGGGCACTTATGAAGGTCAAATTTAAAGTTACTGAAGCTCCCACCGGTTTGAAAGTCAGCCTTCAACTGAGAAGAACCGGCCAGAAACAAAGCGAAGGCAACTTCTTTTTTTATAATTTTCAATCTCCGGGCCGAACGCAGAGATGTAGTCATGGACATATTCTAACCGTATCTACCTCAATTCATCTTTACATTAATAGACTCTAATTTAAAAATAATAATAGTTACACTAAGTAATACATATTCACTAAAGTACGTAGAAAACTTAGCTCCAAAGAGTAAGCACAGTGTAAATAAGGCGTTAGTTAAAATAAACACTGGTGGCGCCACTCGAAACATGTCGAACGTCAATTGGGACCAAATTAGGTGTGGAAAGCGAATAGATAAGGATGAAATAGCTCAGCCGTATGCCCATTGATGGTTCATAACTAATCAAATAACGCACCAAGCTATAAAGGGGCCGTTTCGCCTTATTAGAAGGTTGTTAAGACAATTTGGTTACAATACGACCAATATACATAGACCTATATAAATGTATTTTTAAAACGAGCTGTAGAAAAATGTGTGCATGTTTTTAAATTTTATTTATCATTATAAACATCTATATAAGAAGTTGTTTATGTATTAGATCTGGTTAACATATTACACACAGTACACTCTGCTTAATTCAGATCAGACTAGCTGTCCCCCGCGATTTTACCCGCGTTCCTGAGGGATATCACATTTTCCCGGGATAAAAAGTCTATATGTTATTCCAGGATATGCTCTATTTATGTGCGAAGTTTCATCCATATCCGTTTAGTAGATTTTGCGTGAAAGAATAACAAAAATACTTACATACAAATCTTTCCTCTTTATAATATTTGTATATTTATCGTGTTAGAAGAACGTTTAGGATATTAATATATTTAGTAAATTACATGTTTAGGTATTTCTTGAAAAAGATAAGAATGGAGTGTTGAAAATATATTTTTAAGTAACTTTTTATTCGCGGTATGAGTTGCAAGGCGTCTTTTGTTTCATTTTGTTTTAACTTTCCTGGCGTCCTCACAACAACTTCGCATAGTTTCATTGCAATCGGATGGATTGTTTTGAATGTAAAGAAAACAAACAAATTTTAGTATACTAATAGTATATTATATATTAAAATCCATATAACTAAATAGAATTCCTATAAGTACCTATATAGTACATACTTGTAGTTCAATTTTAGTTTAGTCGATGTCGGATCATCTACGAGTACGTCAGAGTTGAGGAACAGCGAGCAGAGGGGTCACCAAAACTGGTTCTCTGTGGTTTTGTTCGCACACGGAAATAGAAGACATAAAACGTAACGGGAACCGATACCACTGCCTTTGATTAATTGAATACCTAAATAATTACGTTATGAGGTACCCAAGCATTCGTATTTTTTAGTACCAAAGCTTTTGCACGCATAATTAAACTTTCTATTAAGTAGTGAATGTTTGTGCACTAACTGAATTAACTGGAGTACTTAGCATGAAACAATAAATTAATTAGTGGTCGATAAGTATGTGACCACATAAACAGTAATTTAATTAAATACTGTTATAGCACAAGGACATAAAACTGATAGCGACGTGAAACCGTGCTAGCAATTAAAATTACAAGAAATCGCCTTTTTATTATGTATGTAGTTCGGCAGTCAGTCAGCCGCTCCACTGATGAAATCTTGGTCACCACCGCCTATGGTACATTTACAGTACCAGGGGCATCGCAATGCATTGTCAATCCTGAGACGTGAAATTCCCAAATCCCATTTCCTGTAATTTCACTGGCCCATACCTTTCTCACCGAGACACAGTAATACAAGTGCTGCTTACAAATACTGCTTCACCGCATGAACTCTGCATTAAGAGCTCTACTACTTCTAAACATCGTGTAGAGGTATTCTAATTCCAATCTCTAATACAAATATTGCGTTGATTAAAATTCGTAGATTTTGTAAATTATTCAGTTTCGGCGTTAGAGGGCTGTGAAGGGTACTGACAAGACACGGCAAGCGAAACAGCAACATGTTTTTTTTAATATATTAAATTTGAAATTTGACTATTTAGGTTGTTTTAATTACTCCCAATACTTTCTTTGAAAAAATTAATAGTTCCCACTGACTTTGGTAGCACATGCTTTCTAGTACAAGGAAGGTACTCTAGCGCTACAGCAATTTCCATGACATTATCTTCAATATAATGAACTAACTTAAATTAAGTCTTAAATATCGATATCCAGTCTTTTCCAGTTAAATCCAGTTTGCTCCTACATCTCTGGTCGACCGACACTTGCGTTTACATTAACAATGCATCGACCTGCCCACGCGATACGCGATACGCCCTGCTGCCAACATACAACACTATAGTACGTATACCTTTATCTGTCAAACTACTATATCTATAGAAACTACTTTTAAATGCCCACGCTAAATACAGTTTTAAATGAATAAAAAAGTGCATCTACTGGATTGACTTTTGTGTTCGTGTAACAAACACTCCATGTGTCAGATATTTCCGCGACTTGCGGTGATTTGAATGTGATAACTAGGATTATTAGGTGATAATGATTATGGATGAATTATGAGCAGTGGGTGAACACAAGTAATCCCAATTAATATTATAAATGTAAATCTAAGTTTGTTTGTTACGCTTTCACGCAAAAGCTACTTAACCGATCATCATGAAACTTTGTACACATATTCTTGGAGGTATTAGAAGTCACATAGGATACTTTTATCACGGGAAAATTGCACAACCCGGGGGACAGTTAGTAATAAATAAAATAATAGTGAACACGTAGCGATAGGATACATTTATACCATATTTTTCAAATTTGAACTACCTCCACGCCTTTTTTCTCGTATAACACTGAAAAGCATACTCCTGTTATGCAACCTCAGTGGACAGTTCAAGAACAATGTGTCGTTAGTGTCGTTACAATATGAATTATAATACAACCTTTACAAAAACAGTGCGTAGATATTAATATGCAATTCATAGGCGTCCACCAGCGTTCCTAAAATGAGAAGTAGCCTGTTCCATTGTAAGTTTTTTTGAGACTGACCATTCAGTGCCTGTGAAGGCCTATTTCAATTAATATACTTCGTTTCATGATTTAAGGTATACCAAACTTCATGAAGATAGGTTAAGCTGTTTTGTAAAGATAACAAATAGACAGTGCAGGCCAATAATGAAGAAGATAAAGAAAGGGAAGCGTTGGGACGGGCTCGTGTTGCAGTGAATACTTCGCTTGATATTCACTAAATATATGACCAGTGCCTTTACCATGAGTTTTTAACGTACGCACTCGCTAGCGACGGCATAAAACATTTCTATGGCAAATGTGCACAGCGCCACTAGCGGTCACCTAAAGAACTAAAATCGATAGTATGAGTCGATAGGTAAAAAACCTATCGAAATGTAATCACTAGCGAGTAACGTTTTTTAGCCTTTGCTATAGAAATTCGGTACTATGAGTCACTAATTTGACAGTTGCTATCGATAGTAGTTTACTCGCTAGTGACTAAAGTAAGTTTTGATAGCAACCCATGGTAGAGGTACAGTATGATTTGGGACGATAACGTTTCTTTTAAAATCAAACTTATGGGCATTTGCTTCTTCAAATGACTATCGGGGAGTTAAATTGACTTGTTAATGGTACCTAAGGTAAATTTACTTTACTTAAGTTAATTTTTGTCAGTGTTTCCCCGACACCTTCAAACTGGATATTCAATATTTAAGGCCAGAATGAATAGGTATTTTCTGGTAAGTGTGCTCGTCATAACTTCTCCTGGGGTCAGACGAAGGCCAAACGCAATCCAAAAAAAAAAGTTTCGAAAGTAAGTTAGGGGGTTACAAAAACAATGTGTTGGGCGTACCTAGATCTTGTGGCGACATCTATGAACACGCTTACAATGCTTCATCGCCCGCACCACAGTAATGTGGCGACATCGCATAGAAACACGCGAGATTCCTACATCGCGATATCGAGTTTCTCGCGTCCAACATCAACAGTTGGACCGCGGTCTCCAGGCATGATCACCTAGCCTGGCAGAAGATCTTCCCTTTTAAATGGAGGAGTCACATACCTCGCTCCTCCATATTATCATTACAATTATCGCGGTTATCGGTTTAGTACGACAGGCCAGCTGGCTTGGTGGTAAGCGAGTCTGACTGCCAAACCGAAGGTCGCGGGTTCGATTCCCACCCAGGACAAACAATTGTGTGCATGAACATGTCTGTTTGTTCTGCGTGTGGGTGTAAATATCTTTATAAGTATGTATTAAGAAAAAAAAAGTAGTACATATATGTAGTATATTAGTTATCTGGTTTCCATATTACAAGCTCTGCTTAGTTTGGGATCATATGGCCGTGTGTAAATAATGTCCCACGATATTTAATTTCATCAAGTAAAAAATTCTTAAGTAGGTACATCCTGTCTTTCCGTACAAACGTTTTCACTATTTCACAGTACACTTTTCTCGTTAACCTATTTAACAAAGCCAACAATGTGCTCGCATTACGATGTGTGCATGTGTTCATGATTTTTAAATGTGTCTAGAAGCCTTACATTCCCTCTAAGTCCGCGTGTAAATCACTGAGGGAATATGTACCATTATAGACGGTTCTCCGTAAGTTCACCGTAAGAAAAGTGTGATCAGTTTTTATTTGTTTCACTAACTAACAATTCTCAGTACCTTTCAAAATATTATGTGATTTCTTTTATTTTGGAATATAGGTTCTTATACATAGCAGCCAAAACTGTAATAGATTTTTATTTAATAGCTTTTTTATGTATAAAAAGAAGAACGTATAAGAAAAAAACAATAAAGTTTTCTGTGAAACGAGATAAGGTTTTGTTTTGTTATAAAAAGTCACATAAAACGAGTTAATTAAATACAAAATGTTCCAATAACTAAATGAAGATAACAGTATAAATATAATTGTATTGTATAATATGTATTCTTTGTTGGATGTCCAAATAAGTAAATATAACAAACAATTAATAGGAGGAAAATTTCGTCTTATTAATAAATATTTTGTTTAAGTTTTTATATTAAGCAAAATGGCGGTATGTTATGACTATTTTGAATTGTGTTCTATTAAGGCAGCTGTGAGCGTGTACCAATTCGTCATTATGTGTTTGACATTGGCAGTATGAACATAATTTATGTGTGTGTGTCAAACGCATGGAAGTGTGTGTAATATTTTTTTTATTAATTCTATGTATATCTATTGCATTATTAAATAAAAATATTAGTTTCCTGCACTCCTTCTCCAAATAAAATCCAACGTACTTTTTTATACCAACAAGGGGCGGCAAACAAGCGGACGCTCCACCTGATGGTAAGTGGTCACCGCCGCCTATGGACATTTGCAACACTAGGGGCATCGCCAATGCGTTGTCGACCCTGAGATGTGAAGTTGTTAAGTCTCATGTGGCTGTAATTTCACCGGCCCCCTTACCTTTCTATCTCATATTTTTATTATGATGAGGATGAAATTAAATATTTTTGTTCACATAGACTTTCTCAGGCACTTATGGATGGTCAGACTATAACACCGGTTCGGAAGGTAGCTTTTACTGAGAAGAGCCGGCAATAAACTCAACAGTTACTCTTTTCAAACAAAGATTTTATACATAAAGATGTGCCCTGCTGAAACAAGCGCTACACCCAAGCAATGTCATCGTTAAAATAATGTTATAAAAAGCCTTTTGTACTTAAAGTCTTAATTATTTCATAAAATTTTCGTTATTACCAATACCTTAACCTCTATTTGAGACATCTTCTAGTAATCAGAAATCACTTACTCATATAATTAACAGTAAGTTTATTTGATAGAGACCCTTCAGCTGACAATATATATTACAAAGCAATGCGATACGAGAGGCTGAATCAATTATCGTATCTAATTATTATCAGATTGATCAATTGATCACGTTTCTGTTTAATGTTATGTAATAGTAATTATATTATTTACTAATATTAAGGTTTCCTAGCAAAAGTATTATACATTAAAATGAGAATATTATCATTTACTTTACTTTATTAATCACAACTTGTTTGAACATAAACTACTTTTTGAAGTTATACTTCTTTAGGCGCGTTGTGAAAAAATGATGAGAGTGAAATTTTAAGATCGCGCATCAGTGTAACACAAAATTCTCACGGATGAAGTTAGCTGATAACGATCTCTCCGGAACATCGCACAAATCGCAACTGTCAGTGTCAATGAGTGAGTAATGATGCTATTGTCAATAGTAACCTTACAACGTCCAAAATTGTTATACGTTGCTACAGAGAGGTGCAAAGAGTTTGGACACTACAATTTCACGACTGAATAGTAAATAATGGATTTAGTGCAGTTTTTTTTTACATTTTTTTATATATGACAGGATTGCTATTAACCTCAATCTCACCTGACGGTAAGTGAAGATGAGGCCGAAGATGGAGTTCGCTTTCCCGTTAGAAGCCTATTTACTATTCATGAATGTTCGTTACTCTGTCAGGCAATAATTACTTACCGATTTGGAGGAAATTTTGCATATTAATAGTTACACGTATATCTCACGTATCACTTACCATGGTGGGATTGTAGTCATACACAAGCCTATACATAGGTATAGTAAAAAAATAAAGACCAAATGAATTGATGCTGTAAAAAATTTATGACGTCATAATATTTTATTGAAAACTCCATAAAAACTTTGTATTATTTTGACGTATACCTATCTTCATTTAAACTTGTATCTATTATCTTCATTTAAACTTGTATCTATTATCTTCTTTATATCCCTACTAATATTATAAATGTAAGTTTGTTTATTACGGTTTCACGTGAAAACTACTGAACCGATCATTATGAAACTTTGTCAGGCCAGTTGGCTTGGCGGTTAGCGCTCTGACTGCCAAACCGAAGGTCGCGGGTTCGATTCCCACCCAGGACAAATATTTGTGTGCATGAACATGTCTGTTTGTTCTGTGTCTGGGTGTAATTATCTATATAAGTATGTATTTAGAAAAAAAAGTAGTACATGTAGTATATCAGTTATCTAGTTTCCATAGTACAAGCTCTGCTTAGTTTGGGACCAGATGGCCATGTGTATAGAATGTCCCAGGATATTTATTTATTATTTATTTATTTATATGCATATTCTTGGCGGTATTAGAAGTAACATAGAGTACCTTGGGAACGCGGGTGAAACCGCGGGGGACAGCCAGTTTAATATATACGGAAAATAGGGTTCCATTGACGCACCATCACCTCAAAACTAATGAACATATCGGGATTGGACTGCTACCATTCGACGTAGAATTTTTCCAAATGGTTATAGGCTATATACTCCTATGTAATCACTCACTGTAATCAGCGGGTGAAACCGCGAGGGATAGCTAGTATAATATATATGCAAAGCAACGGTGAACGAAGTACAGACAGATAGAACATATTCTATTGTTTGCTTAATTTCCAGCTCCTCAAGCAATTACTCTGTATTGTTTTGGAAGGTACCGTAAGCGCATTACAAATCTGAGGCACTTAACCGCGACCTTACAATAGTAAGTATTAATAATTACTTATAATTTACATATAATTTTTAGAGTAGTAGAGCTCTTAGTGCAGAGTTCGTCCGGGGAAGTACTACCACCTTACCCATTTCCGCCGTGAAGCAGTAGTGCACTTGAATTACTGTGTTTCGGTTAGAAAGGTAAGGGGGCCGGTGAAATTACAAGCACATGAGACTTAACAACTTCACGTCTCAGGGTCGACAACGCATTGGCGATGCCCCTAGTGTTGCAAATGTCCATAGGCGGCGGTGACCACTTACCATCAGGTGGACCGTCCGCTTGTTTGTCGGCCCACGTGGTATAAAAAAAAATTCAAGAAACTTCTATTAAATATATATATGTGTATATACTAGCTGGCCCCTGCAGTTTCACCTGCGTTTATCGATATCAAATATAGCCTATAACCACCTAGGAAAAATTCCGTGACAAATGGTAGCAGTGCCATCCCGATATGTTCAGTATTTTTGAGATGATGGTGCGTCAAAAGAACCCTATTTTACTTATATATTTAGATAATATAAAGAATAAAAGGTTCTGGAACTCGCGAAAAATAGTAGAGAAGTTTTTAAAGGGATGGTTTAAGTAAGCAGAAAACAATGTTCTTGTATTTCATTAAGAACTTTCTTTCGAAAGTATTTTCTTTACAAAAAATATGAAACTATTAATAAAAAGTTCGTCTAAAAAATACAATTCAAAATTTGAAAGTAATTGTAATAACCTTCAATTTTATTAAATGATTTATCCACTTCATATTCATGATTAGACCTATTCAAACCATAAAACCTTTTATAGCCTTTGAAAATAAGGTTTATATTCCTATAAATATCAATAGATTTCAGTATATACTTACTATACTCTCTTCGTGACGTGTTCTAGAGTGGAGACCACGGTTCGGTAAACGTAGTGTAGGGCGCCCTCCAGCAAGATGAAGCGATGACATACGCAACCATACCCAAACAAAGAGATAAAGATCGAGCTCAGTGGCGTGCTATATGTGAGCCCTATGTCCAGCAGTGGACGGAGATAGGCTGATGATGATGATACTCACGATAGGTACCTATATACCTGACGATTACCTCAAATTTCACGCATTAATCCAATAATGCCTAGGTAACCTTGCTAAATCCAAATGTACGAGTATATCACATAATAACCTACCAATATAATACAAAGGTTTAGAAGGACTTATGAAGATTCATGGATTCATTTCTTAGGTCCCCATAAAACGGGATAACCTAGAATGAGGACAATTGTCGGGACGTATATTTAGGTACAAGGGATTATCATTTGAGCGCATTCATTTGAGGCTAACTACTGGATTTCTGTGAAATGTGGAATTGTATTTCACACTGTATTATACCTACAAAGTCAGACAATTAAGTAAATGTCGGTAAAATTGCTGCGCGAAATATCATTCAGCGATTTCTTGCTTAATAAAATAAAGCGCTAAGCTGGTAATCTTGCGATGTTCTCTGTAATTATAATCTCTTTTATATCCAAATTTAGAAGCTTAAGGTTAAGATAATAATAGATTAGCAAATTGGGGTCACTTTGACCCACCATCACCTCAAAACTACTGAACATATTAGGATGGGACTGGTACCATTCAACACGAGATTTTCGCAGGTGGCTATAGCTTTAAAATATAGCGGGTGAAGCCGCGGAGAACAGATAGTCATCTATATAAGTATGTATTTAAAAAGTTGTATATGTGTATAGTATATCAGTTACTTGGTAGCTATAGTACAAGCAGTACACTCTGCTAAATTTGGGATCAGTGCCCCTAGCACGAACATCTACCGCAAGCGTAGCGTTATCGTATCGAGTGCGGCGAAAAGCTGGTTTGTATGTAAAGTTGCACACCGCGCACACCGTGACGTTGCGCGAAGTTCAAATTTCTATTGGATTGTTTTTTGGCGCACTCGATACGATAACGTTACGCTTACGATACAATTTCGAGCTTAGGCCTGAGGTGACTATGTGTGAAGAATGTCCTGGGATATTATTATTATTATTATTTCATAAAGGAGACGTAATAATTCCTCAAATATATTCTTTGTTGAATAATCAGTCTGTATTCATATTAAGGACGGTGGTATATTTAGTTAGAACTAGTAGGACCTTAATTGAATTCAATACTGCTTTAATACTTGTTTATTTTCTAATTATATTCCAGTCAAAAGGTTGTGTTTTGTTCAAAATAATTATTTAACTTTCTAATATAAAATTTAGTTGGGGATTAACTAATATGATATTTACTATTAACTTGTCTTTAAATTGTTAATTATATTTAGGTCCTTTTGTGAGATAGATCCCATTTGTATTTTCTAGCGATTTCTTATACTATAAAGCGCAAAATTTAACAAATCGGTTCGGAGGAGCAGACAATATTAGGAAAGTTTTCTAAAATGTTTAAGATGGAACTACTCAAAGTCTTTGGGTATTTTAAAACTTGTTTAAATCTGAGTATTTGATGCTGTACTTACCACTGATTTATTTAATTCCGTTTATTAATACAAACGGCAATGCGTATTTAATCATTAAACATCTATACTAATATTATAAAGTGGAAAGATTTGTATGTAAGTATGTTTGTTACTCTTTCACGCAAAAACTACTAAACGGATATAGATGAAACTTGGCACATAGATAGAACATATCCTGGAATAACAAATAGGCTACCTTTTATCCCGGGAAAATGTGATATCCCTCGAGAACGCGAGTTATATTTAATAAAAGCAAGAAATGCCTAAAATAAGATACTTTGTTCTAGTAAAGTAGCTTTGAACAAAGCTAGATAAATGGTTAGAATTACATTTAAACATAATCTAGGCACAATCATAATTAAGCTTTTTTACCGAATGTTTTCTTGAATGCCAGCTATAAACCTATAATCTAATATTGTAAGTAAATCATCGAATAAGTAACGCAATTTTCTTTTGCAGCGTTTCAGAGAATCAATCTTAATTTAATTCAGAAAGACAATCAATGGCTCTTTTATTGTACGTGATATATTTTCAACGCTTTATACCAGTACCTGTCGAGTCCAACAAAGCACCTCTAGTGCCAGTTAAAGTAGAGCCGCAGTTGTCTTCATTTTCTTTGGAGGCTTAGAAAATAAAAGTCATCTGAGGGACAGCGAGGTTCAGGTTACAGTGGCGCATGTAGTTTCTTTATTTGGGTAGTTGGGCCAGGAGCCACCCACGCACAATGTTTCGTAACTTTATTTGCCCATTACAGTTTGTCGAACCCAAACAAACGTACAGGAACAGTGTTTTCTCGTCACGCCCGTATTCCCCGCGTGTATTTTATTGGTCGGTTACCAGATTATTAGCTTCTACTCCTTTGGTTTGCATAACTTAGTGTAAGTAGGTAATTAACTTACTTCTATTTCAAAATTTCTATTTATTTTGTATACATACTCGAATATTTTTTTTGGCCTAGTGGTTATTACTTAAAATATTTTTATAAGTACACTGCTTGCATTAGATGAGTGTCTCATGAGTCATGTTTATGATGTTTGTAATTATAGATAACCATTTAAAAACGTGGACAGCTGTAATTAGCTTAATAACTCTATTAAAGATAAATTCAAAAATAAATCATATATATAAAACTCTCGTGTCACATGTCACACGTGTTAGTTACCATACTCCTCCGAAACGGCTTGACCGATTTTTATGAAATTTTATATGCATATTTAGTAGGTCTGAGAATCGGTTACTATCTATTTTTCATACCCCTAAGTGATAAGAGTTGTCCACCCCTAACATTAATTTTTGGTAATTTTTTTTATATTTATTTAATTACGATTTAGCATTAAAAAATATATATACAATTTCACATTTTCACCCTTCTACGATCATCCCCTGTTTTTTAATCGCGATTTTTATATTATTCTGTTCCATCCAATTTTCATGTATTGTTTATAATAAAGTAAATATGGCAAAACAACGTTTGCCGGGTCAGCTAGTAGTAATATAAAAGAAGAAAATACTATCTTCATAGGTGAGCCGTACATGATGATAATGATGTTTTAATATGGATGACCATATGGGGATAGCCCTATGATAGATCATCGTCTCACCACGTTCAGTAGTGTGATATAAAACAAAAACTTCGAATATATTAAATAGACCTGTAGGTATTGTAAGGGGTTACATACATCTGCCTACATCTCTAAGGAATGCTGTCGTGTACGTACAAACAACTTGACTACAATTCCAAAATAAATGATAACGCTAGACCTCACACATCTTTAGCCACTCAGCAAAAATTAAGGGAGTTTGGGCTGGGAGATATTAATGCATCCGCCGTATAGTCCTGACCTTGCACCTTCAGATTTCCACCTGTTTCGGTCTCTTCAGAATTCTTTAGGCAGTGTCAGGTTAACATCACGAGAGGACTGTCAAAACCACTTGTCGCAGTATTTTGATCAGAAGTCCCAAAATTTTTATAGCAATGGGATCATGTCCCTACTTACAAGATGGCAAAAAGTTATCGAACAAAACGGTACCTACATACTTTAGTTAAATGTAAATAAACCATATTAAAAATGTTTTGAATTTTCTTAAAAAATGCGAAGGAACTTTTTCCCCAACCTATTATATTAACAACTGTTCTATAGACATTAATATCCCATACCTTTTATGACAACTATGTACCTGTTATTTGATTTATAAATCAGTGATCTTTGAGCCTGTTCAATTTAGTTTTAAGGTTTTGAAACTTAAAAGTGGTAGTCATCCAGACGGATACTTCTACCATGCTGCGGTTTCTTCACGCCATTTTTCTTTACCGATAAACCATTTTCGCACGACTCTCATCACGAGGTATCAATGCCTTTACACATGTTTAAATCACTCATTAATTCAACCAATGAGTAGCAAGCAACATTTTTTTTATACCACATGGCCCGACAAACAAGCGGACGGTCCACCTGATGGTAAGTAGTCACCGCCGCCTATGAACATTTGCAACACTAGGGGCATCGCCAATGCGTTGTCGACCCTGAGACGTGAAGTTGTTAAGTCTCATGTGCCTGTAATTTCACCGGCCCCCTTACCTTTCTAACAGAAACACAACTTTTTTTTACTTATTAAAATTCAGGCACCACTTATTATTATTATTTATATTATATTAATTAATGGAATAAGAGTATCGAATATCACCTCCATTCAGCTTGAGGTTTGAGCTAAAAGCTTACGCGTTCGCTCCATAAGTTAGCTTAAGCTTGTAACTCGGAAGCACAGATCAGGAAGTCAAAACTACGCTCTATAGATCGTCGAGGGAGACTTCCTAGAAACCTACTTTTGCTCTTTTAAATTGCGATACTACGTGAGTAAATATTTTTTATAATATTTCTGTTTATTATACAAACATGACTTCTCACAAAATACATATTGCGTCTAACATTGTTATTTTAATAACCGTATTGAGTTTCCCGGTACAAAAAGTATCCTATGTTACTTTTAATACCAACAAGAATATGTGTACAAAGTTTCATGATGATCGATTAAGTAGTCGTGAAAGCGTAACAAACAAACTTAAATTCACATTTAAAATATTAGTAGGGGGTAGGATTTCAATATCGTTCCGTCTCACTCATTCACAAATTATGACGTCACATTGAGGAATGTTTCCTTTATAATTTTATGTTTATAGTGGACTCAAGTGAGACATTGTAACTATGTAAGTAGCTGTAGATCAAGGGTCATGTATTTGGTAAATACTATGTAAGTACATGAATTAAACATAGTATTTTGGTTGCATACTGAGGTGAGATGAGGTAAACAGGTATCAGCTGTTAGGCATAGTTGCAAAGCCTTTTTATTTTCATTAAAATTAATAATTAGTACCTGGATGGCCGAGCATCGCTCAAGATCTCTTTACTAACGTAACTATCGTATTCTCTTTTCTAAAGCACTGTCATATATACCTAGATACGAATTACATGCGAATAAAGGGCTCCCAATAACAGTATTTCTCACAAAAGATGTAACTTGAAAACCTTACCTTCTCATGACATTGTAGCAGTTTTCATTGCCTAAAAACACGGATACAACGACATTTTCTGAAAATGAATTCTAGATAGATCGATTTAACGCCCCGGAAACCTCCTGCAGTAATAATATATATAAGTATATAGTTACAAGAATTGCTCGTTTAAAGGTATTAGATTTTTAGACGCTTCATTTAACTTAAAACCAATAAATCACCAATTTGAGGATACAAGACAGGCAAGTTGACTTGGGGGCTAGAGACTCAGACTGTTACACCGCAGGTCGTGGGTTCGATCCCAGGACAAACATTTGTGTGCATGAACATGTCTGTTTGTTCTGTGTCTGGGTGTAAATATTTATACAAGTATGTATTACAAAAAATAGTGTAGTTTAATTGTTGCCTGGTGGCCATAGTAAATACAAGCATAACACTGCTTAATTTTGAATTAAGGTTATTTATTTAATTGAATAATACTCAATACAATAAAAATTACTTAAATGGAATTTCGTAAAAATAAAATATTATACAATTAACAATAAAACCACATTAATTACGACTTAATTCCTCAAATCAGACGATTACGCGCCTGAAAATTACGCTTTTGAAAGAGAATAGATTCTAAACAAAAACAAGTTCACAATTGCTTGTAAAGTGGCAATTCTATCTAATTACAGAAGAGAATTTTGAACTCTGTGTTGACCTTAAGATGAAAGTGCTTCAGTCTTCAAGAGAATACACAAATTCTCTTGTCAATAGAACCTATTTATTATCTAAGCAGTGAGATGAGACACGCGTCTCGAGTGTTTTTCACGAAACGCGTTGGGCCGTTTATCAAATATATCGCAATGTATGAATGAATAAGGAAATCGTTTTCATTTGTATTGCATTGTATAAGGAATTCCTTATGACGTGTGTAAGAATTTTTCGTGAAATATTTTCCGTTGTAAAAGGTTTTACGAGCTGGCAATTTAAAAATAAAATATTACAGAGAAAGGATGTTATGAATAAAAATTTACACATTTTTTTTATGGAGATATTCTGATTGGACCTTAATTGCTAGGTATTTCAGTTGTAAATAGATTGAAATCATTATCAGATTGTTTTTTTTATACCAAATTGTTTATTAATAAAAACGAACACATTCCTAAATAACTACATTGTCTTTTAATAGCTCTATGGTTTTGAAATTACCAGAGGTCGGTAAGTGCACCCGAACGGCGGTACATTAAACGTTTCAAAAGCTAACTTAGCCTTTTGAAATTAGCTTGAATTAGTGAACCAAATGACCCGAGCCAGTGGGAACTTCCGACAGTAAGCCACACGTTTTCTTACTGTTGACAGGAAGAAACTTACCACGATATTTACCTTTAACTAACCAGGGATTTTCTAAATGTTGAATACATTGCCTTGAACACAAAGGAATGTACATTTGGTTTCTTATTCGGCCGGCAATGGTTATGATTTGAAGCGGGGAAGTCACAACGTTTTCGAGGTGCAAGGAATTCATTGCTGAGAACCATATAACAAGTCAGTGTGGCGGTATCGCTGTAACCGTTATCACGCGTTTCGTCTCTCTCTGATAACATGTGATGCGATGTATTTCGCGCCGACGTCGAGTTACAGTTGTCAATATTAAATGTTCCTTTAATGTGTTTCAGTTGGACTTAATGCACTAATATATAGGAGTAAGAGTGATTGTGTTCAGTGAAGTTTAAACATAAGAAAAACAGTTTTCAACTATATACTTACGTGTGTAAATAAGAGTTTTAAGATTTTCCTTGCCTCCAAAGGTAAGTGTTGCAAGCTAATTAGTATTTAATTATGATGCCTTCGCACAATTTAGTTATTTAAAAAAGGATTCTTATTTTAAACGACCGTTAAAAGTAATTACGGCATCGACCTTTTTACTGAAACTTCGAAAGAGTAATAAAATTCAAGGGCTACGATAAAGTGTCTTATCTTTTATTTTTTAGAACGCCAACAAAGCGTTGTCGTTAATTAAAAAACTTATTTAATTTATCTTTTTAAACTGAAAAATTGAAATCCCTAATATTTTTTTATGTCTCCTGGATTGGCCTTTATAGGCCTTACTTTCGCATTAAGCTTCACACTCCACGTCTTAATTAATCTTAATTAAATCTATGTATTAAAAATGTTCATAGAGATGAACTTTAATGTGTGTCTAATAGTAAAAAAATGTGTTTAAAAAAAATCTCCAAGCCGTATTTTTAACCTAAAGACTATTATGATTACGTATAATAGTGAACACGCATTAATATTTATTCTTTCTCCTTGAATAGTCTCGACTCGAGACGCTTAATAAATCCATGCAAAAAAACTGATAACAGACAAAAAACAGACGATCCGATTTTTGTTAGCAATCGTCAAGTAGGTACGATAGTTCAAGGTAGCCTTGCGTATTATGTCACTATAATACGAAGTGACTCACAAAGAGAGCTATAAATGGAGTTCCAATGCCTTCCGACTCTGGTTTACTTATAATTTTGTATGCTAATTTGTGAGAAACGCAGCGTCTAGGTAGAGCGTCAGGCATTGTTAGTGACTGAATTCGAATGATTATAATCAGCAGATGTTTAATGTATTTATATTGACGTGTGTTCGCTCACTGGTCGAAATTCGTAAAAATCATTCGCAATGTACATGACTTTTTATACTGATAACAATGAAGCTCATCAATAGCTATTAAACAAAAAATAAATAATACACACAGATGAGAAAACGTAGCTTCAATATTTTGTCTTCACCTATTTATAAATAGAACATGTATTATATAGCAGTCGTATTATATAGTAGACGGGCCAGTTGGCTTGGTGGTTAGAAACCCTGACTGCGATACCGAAGGTCGCGGGTTCGATTCCCACCCAGGACAAACATTTGTGTGCATGAACATGTCTGTTTGTTCTGTGTCTGGGTGTCAATATCTATAGGTATAAGTATGTATCTAAAAAAAATGTTGTATATGTAGTATATCAGTTACCTGGTAGCCATACTATAAGCAGTACACTCTGCTTAACTTGGGATCAGGTAACCATGTGTGAAGAATGTCTTGGGATATTTATTATTTATTTATTATAGCCGACTAAATAACAAAGTACTTGTATTTTTTATTTAATATTGTGTTTGTTCCTTGATCGAAATTTGCCCATATCTGTAGAGCCACCTTGAAAATAATTGCCAAAACAGATTACGGTTGATGTAGAACAACAGAATGCAATTAGGCCAATTAAAAACATTGTCTGTCTGTTTGAGTCTCTAATCTCTGAAACTACTAGAAGATACTAGTGGAGTATTTACAGGTAACTGGAACGTATGAGGCAACATTATAAAGGCTTTTCAACAAAATCGGATAACCAAGTAAAAGATGTCGCGGGAACAGTTAGTTCAGTAATATAAATTAAAACAAATTTTGTCACAAAAAGGTTATCATGTGAGTTAACTCTATTTATAAACAGTAGGTACTATATGACTTATCGTAGCTTGGCTTATGCTTATGTATACTAGCTGTCCGCCGCGGTTTCACACGCGTTTGTCAATATCATATTGTCAGTCATATATCATCATAATATCAGTTTTTATTATGTTTATTTAATTTTCCTCATTTTTGATTTGTGTTTTGTAATCCCAACTGCACTTTAATTGTTTTTTGTTATCCTACCCATACTGAACAATTACCCATAAATGTTGTGTACACCTGTTATTAATGTATGTTCTAGATGTTATAAAGTTATGTATAGATCTTATAAATGTGGTGTACATATATTGTTGGTGGCACACCACATTACATAAACAAATAAATAAACAATCTACGAAAAATTCCGCGTCGCATGATAGCAGTCCCATCCCGATATGTTCAGTAGTTTTGAGGTGATGGTGCGTCAAACCCAATTTTGCTTAATATTATTTATAAATAGATACACGGCCGTAGCTAGGGGGGGGGGGGGGTCTATTTAAACTAAAAAACATAAACTAGAGATTGATTTTGATTGTTTGTAGTTTGGTTCAGTGAAGTGTAATTAGTGGTTTAGTCGAAAGCGATTTAGGAGCCCGTGCTTCGAGGGCAATTATGATTTTTTTTACTTCCGCCCTACCTGCCCCCTTATTCAGCTAATACAAACTCATCGGCGAGCCGCTTCACGGAGGCCTCGGAGAGCTTATCTCTCACGTGATTAGTAGTATTAGCATAGTAAGCGACAGAGACAGAGACAGAGCACGAGAAAATATCCTCGAGTTAGTGTAATTTTCCTTACAGAATCGAACCCTGTAACCAATGCTGCCCTATCCCAAATTTGACTCTAGCTATAGCCATGGATAGATGGCATATTGATATCAATACTAGCTAATAATTATCTGATGGCCGTTTTCCTTATTCATTGTAATTGTCAATTCGATAATAATTATCAGCTATTTCGAATAATTTTGTTGGTACTTTACAACATTATGCGAACTAAATTAATGTCATTACAAATCATTTATCAATAGCAATAGCTTATAAAAAGTATAGTAATAATATGATATAGTATACGAATATATTTAGAGGAAAAAAAGTAGTAGGTATTTTTTTTATACCACATTAGCCGACAAATAAGCGGACGGTCCACCTGATGGTAGGTGGTCACCGCCGCCTATGGACATTTGCAACACTAGAGCATCGCCAATGCGTTGTCGACCCTGAGACGTGAAGTTGTTAAGTCTCATGTGCCTATAATTTCACTGGCCCCCTTACCTTTCTAACCGAAAGTAACACAGTAACACAAGTGCACTACTGCTTCACGGCAGAAATGTGTAGGTGCTAGTACTTCCCAGGACGAACTCTGCACTTAGAGCTCTACTACTCGAAGAACGTATTTGTAGTGTATCAGTTATCTGATTTACGTAGTACAAGGTCGGCTTGGTTTGGGATCAGATGGCCGTGTGCAAAGAATGTCCCAGGATATTTATTTATTATTTCATGCTACTACTAGCTGTCCCCTCGGTTTCACTCGCGTTTCCGAGATGTGACCCGAGGTAACGAGTATCCTATGTCATATTCCAGAATCTGCGCCAAGTTTCATCAAAATCCGTTCTGCCTTTCTGGCTTGACAACAAACATCCTTCCAAACTTTCTCATTTACAAAAGGACTTAGGGTTCTGTAATTAATTTATTAATGAACTTAACTTCTTCACTACATAGTATAAAACAAAGTCGCTTTCTCTGTCCCTATATCCCTATGTATGCTTAAATCTTTAAAACTACGCAACGGATTTTGATGCGGTTTTTTTAAAAGATTGAGTGTTTGAAGAGGAAGGTTTATATGTATTAGTATCTGCATTGCCCCTGAGCGAAGCCGGGAGTCGTCGTTAGTCAATAATATACGGTTTTATAATTATTAGAGGCGAATATTATTATGTTTGGAAACAAAGAGCTGGAGATCGAGCTCAATGGAGTGCCATAGTTGAGGCCTATGTCCAGCAGTAGACAGAGATAGGCTGATGATGATAATGATGACATTTATACAAGGTCATCATTAATTTATTCATTCGTGAAGCACTTGTTTGATGTACTAAGATGCGTCAGCCGGTTTTATGCAGATTTTAATGTAAATACATGTAAATAAAGGTATTATATATAAATATTCTATATATAGTTATACTAGACTAGCCGGTACTCAGCGCGTTGTTATCGCAGAAGAAATAATTGTCGAAATAACGTTTGAAATTTGAAAGAGAGAGAGAGAGAGAGAGAAAGTTAATAGGATTGTTAAAGGACATATAAAGGAAATGTAGACTTGTCTATTGTTAATTTGAAATTATGTTGAATAGAATGAAAATATTGTGGAATTGGAGAAATACTCTTTCAAATACATATGCTGGTACGACAGACGCGCAGTTACTGGCAGTTAAATGTACCTATAACCATCGTGCAAGTGGATGCATTAAAGTGATAGTTTTATCGCAATCGGATGAGCCGTATGGCATCGCATAATATACAAACAAACAAATAAAAATATCGTACCATCTTTTTATTTGTTCATCCATTTAATCGTCAACTAAGCAGAGATTATACTATGGTTACCGGATATCTCTTGATGGGAATTGAACCCACGAACTGTGTAGAGGTAAAGTTAATTAGACCTTAGGACCAATCAGCGTATAAACGATGTAAATTATCCATTGCTGAAGCTAATTCAAACCTTGAAATGTGCTCTTATGTAATCTTATAATAACACTATTACATCAGCATTTGTATTATGTTAATCTATGTCCTATATTTCAATCTCTACTCTATATTTATAGTCTAAAAGTGCATTCTTCTGTGATGTATATTTAATCTACACGCATATTACGAAAGCGCTTGCCAAATATTTTCAGTGACATTCTATTGGAAATATCTAAAGATATATTTGAATATTAAGCGTCTTGAAGACTAGATTAGATACAGCTTTTGTCAGTTGAGAGCTCGCAAGTACTCTTCTAGAAGTATTCTAGTACTGCAAGATGCAACGTGCTGTGTAGCCATCGCCTGCGGTTTCATCCACCTTCTCAGGGAATCTTAATTTTCCCGGTATAAAAACTGTCCTATGTACTATCTAAGTGCTAAGTTTTATCAAAATCTGCTTAGTAGTTTTTGGCGTGAAAGAATAAACATCCATCCACATATTTTTACACAATTTTGCATTTATTTTGATTTTTTTTTGTTAAATCACAAATACTGATTATCCTAATAAGGTTAAAGGGTTTAAAATGTTTAATTTTATATAAATAAATAAATACCCTGGGATATTCTTTACACACGGCCATCTGGTCCCAATCTAAGCAGAGAGACTAAGTACTATGGAAACCAGATAACTATACCACATATACTACTTTCTTTATTTTTTCTAAATACATACATGTACTTATAAAGATATTTACACCCAGACACAGAACAACCAAACATGTTTATGCACACAAATGTTTGTTCTGGGTAGGAATCGAACTCGCGACCTTTGGCTTGGCAGTCAGGATCGCTAACCACCAAGCCAACTGGTCTGTTGTCGGTCTTGGATAAATCAACAAAGTTTGAATGAAATCTGATCGTTTAAGGTGGGTCAAAATCGCGCCCAAAGGAGTCGGTTACAAACATATAGGTGAAGCTAATAAAATGCGACACTTATCTGATAGAAAGATTCGTTAGAGAAATATATACCAGCTACCTAGCTTTAACTTTCCAGTTTAACTGCTAATACTTACAATAATTACATTTACAGAAGCTTATATGATGAATTTCCAATCAAACTAGCTGTTCATGCGGTTTTACCCGCGTTCCCGAGGGATGTCACGTTTTTCCGGGATAAAATATAGCCTATATTTTATTCCAGGATATGCTCTATCTATGTGCCAAGTTGCATCTAAATCCGTTTGGTACTTTTGGATGAAAGAGTAACAAACATCCATACATACTTTCGCATTTATAATATCAGTGGTATGAATCACAGTGAAGCAGGCTTTACTTGTTAAGGAGCAAAATACACTAATAACTTGTAGATGTGTTTGTAAACATACTTAGAAACTGCGTATAAAATGATTTAAAGTGAATTGTGATCAAATTGCAATACATCTTTATATTTTTTTAAAATATACCGTACTAGTTGCCCTCTGCGGTTACACATGCATTCTCGTTTCCTATAGTCTATGTTTGTGTCAAATTTTGCTTCACGGCTAAAATGTTTGTCGGTAGTACTTCCCAGATGAACCCTGCACTAAGAACTACTCAAATATTATAATCAAATTAATAAAATTGTTTTGTTATTGTGAGATACACATTATAATCGACCCAAACTGGTACTATACCACACTGTTTCGTCGACGATACCTATAGGTACTGCACGAGGTCCAACTCGCTCTTGACAAGTTTCCGCCTCGCGGTTTCACACGCTTTCCCGAGAAATGTAATCTAATTTGAGAATAGTTTAACTTCTATCAGTAAAAAACTCGGATGGGTAAGTTTCGTAGATTACCTCGTACGTCCAAACTTACAAACTTGATCTCTTTATAATATTAGTATAGTTTAGTTTCTCCCCGTACAATACCAGCGTTATGTTAAAAACGTATATTTTGCCTCTAACAATACTTCGGTATAATATTTTGCATGTTCGCTTTTTTTACATTTGGATGCGTTCCATTCGTTTACGAAATTCAAACTCACGTTCAAATTCCACGTCAGAATTTTTTATCTAACTATTTTTTTAATCACACACGGCTAATATATACCTACTAAATATGGAATACGGATAAAATTAGAAATATATATAAAAAAATGACCTTAATTTTTATACACAAATAAAAGTCAGTGTGTTGAATATTATTTTAGGAGCATTCATTGTGCCAGAATAATAATAGTAGCCACTCTAAACCCATCGAAAAACCCTGTCCTCCCTCAATATAATACACTAAAATTATAAAGAGTTTAAAAGTTTTTGAGTAAATAAATAAATATCATGGAAATTCTTTACACACGGCCATCTGGTCCCTAACTTAGCCGAGCTTGTAGTATGGAAACCAGATAATAATTTTCGAATAGTAAGGCTCTAACTGCAGAGTTCGTCCGGGGAAGTGCCCATTTTCACCGTAAAGCAATAATGCACTTATATTACTGTGTTTCGGTTAGAAAGGTAAGGGGGTCGGTGACATTACAGACACACGAGACTTACTCACTTCACGTCGCTGGTGTTGCAAATGTCCATCAAGTGGACCGTCTACTTGTTTCTCAGTCCAAGTGATTTACAAAAAAAATTGAGTGTCGGAGGTAATCTTTGAACAAACACATCCAATTTCAAAAATTCTATCACTCGTAGATAGCAACGCTATTTCCACGTGACTAATTAATGTTCGCATCCCTCGTGAACGGGTGAAGCCGCGGGACGACCTAGTAACAACGTAAGTAAGGTACTCTTATCATTTTCCTTTATTAAATTGCACGCTTAACAAGTTTGTACCCTTCCTCACCACTTCCCAGTTCAAATAAACAATTACTGGTAGTTGAGGCCACTGTAAGTTTAATTAAATGTCAAAAAGTTATTTAATACGTTGGCTAGGGTTGCCCTTTACTATAAATGTCACGAGAAATGTTTCGTTACAGTAATTTGAAACTTAATATCCCTGTTATAATGAACTAGCTGTGCCTTTGATTCCACCCGCATTCTTTTAGGGGTTAAATGTTGTAAAAAAGTTTGCGTTCTCTTTGAAAACTTCCGATGTTTTCTAGTTATGATAAAATATATTTAAAAAATAGGTAATGCTAGTTTAAAGCTATTTAATCTACAAAAAAATATATTTTTTTAAACAGTAAACAAATTTTCAAAACAAAAATTTTATTCAGTTTTTTTTAATATTTCCGAATGAACAAGATTTTTTTTATTGTGTAATTCTCTAGCCCATATAATATGTTATTTTGAAATAGAGAGGTACATAAGCTTCTATTTAGAAATCCCGGGTGAAACCGCATGGGACAGCTGGTATGTTCCTAAAGGTTTAACAAGGTACTGTAAAATAAGTAAGCGTTTTATAAAATTTATTAAACAATTCGCTGTAACTAAAATGAATTATATAGTAGGTTATCAGAAGGGACTACATAAATATTTCACAATGTTCAAATGATAACCGTGATCCAGTATATTATTATTAATTATCTGTTCCCGGCATACGTTGCCATGCGTATTTTTTTTCTATCAAGAACCTTTTTTGGACGTAAAACTACTTATAAAAGTTTCATCGCCTAGCTGTCCCCGCTGTTTCACTCGCGTTTTTCGATAACACAATGTAGTCTTACATTAGCGCAATCACATGTTCTGACTATGTATTATTTTCATCAAGATCGGTCTAACAATTCTTGAGTAATAAAAGGATAGACCGACAAACAATTATGTTTAAATAGTGGAATTTTGTCAGTGAGTCGCTAAAGGAATATTAATCATTTTGATTTCATGTGCAGATAGGTACTAATACAGATTTATATAGTGGTATATATAATAAACTAACGTTAGATACAATTTGTATTATTGGCGTCTAAAAAGCGTAAGGTTCAAAATCCCAAAAAAGCATTTGTTTCCTTACTTTAATACTTAATATTACATATTCGTATAATGTTTATTTTCATTTGTTACAGTAGGAAAAAAATAACATTAAAAAAATACATAATTCAGAAGTGAATTTCAGTGTATTAATTGTTATTGATAAATTGATATTAGCTCCAAATGCAGTAATTTATTTTCATTGTACTATAATCCTTCAATATTAAATGAACCTACAATATTTATTTTCATTTGATACGATATACAAAAAATAAAACACAAATATCCCAAGACATTCTTCACACATGGTTACCTGATCCCAAGTTAAGCAGAGTGTACTACTTGTAGTAAGGCTACCAGGTAACTGATATACTACATTTATTACTTTTTAAATACATACTTTTAAAGATATTTACATCCAGACAGACATGTTCATGCACACAAATGTTTGTCCTGGGTGGGAATCGAACCCGCGACCTTCGGTTTGGCAGTCAGGGTCTCTAACCACCTAGTTTATTGGCCCGAATACATAATTCGGAAGTCAATTTCCAGTGTTTTAAATTGTTTTTGATTACTTTTTGATTAGTACTGCAATACTTCAATATTACATAAATATAAATATCCCAGGACATTCTTCACACAAGATTACCAGATCTCAAATTAAGCAGAGTGTACTGCTTGCACTATGGCTACCAGGTAACCGATATACATAATACTACATTTTAAAAACATATTTTAATAGATATATACACCCAGACACAGAACAGACAGGTTCATGGCAATCAGGGACTAACCACCTAGCCATCTGGCCCGTCACATGAATCTTTAATATTTATTTTCATTAGATACATTGTATAGAAATAAAATACAAACAATACATAATTCAGAAGCGAATATCGCTTCAATTGTTATTGATAAATATACATATATGTATTCGTTCCAAACCAATATCGTGCACAAATAGCCAAACGTCTAGAAATATTGTATTGTCGTGGGTAAACAGGGTTGTTGCGGCCGGATGCACGCCATTTGTTCAGAGAGGTTTCATGAACGAACATGTCGAGAACAGGTCTCCCGTGACCGGAAAGCTTGAATATATCTGAAGGAAGCAACATTGCTATTCAGTCTGGCACGTCCTCCAAGCAGAAGTTTCCTTGTGATGAGAAAATAACTAATTATACTTTTATGTGATGATTTCAAGTTTTGTATTTTCTTACTTACTACTAACATATTCTTTACATAACATACAGTTTTTTATTTATTCGTTATTTAACATATTATACAGTTATTTTTCTTTTGACTAGAAGTTAGCCTCTGATGGCGTTGACGGCTGTCAAAGGCCTTAGACGGACATATTTCATCCGTATTTAAAAAGATGGAATGTCAATGTAGTGTGCCAAAAATTTAAATACGATCAGTCATGATAATTTCACAGAGTCCCAGAGATTGCTTTCCTATTTTTAATATAAGTGGAAATGTACCCTCTACTCTATTAAAACCATCGGTTGCTGATGTTATGGGAGATAAAAATAGACCCAGGCCGAGAGGAACCTTTCACGTGATGGCGTAGATAACGAAAGAGACACATCGTAGCGACCGCGCTGATACGTCGTCAAACTAGTGACGTTTACCTTACGAAATCAAACCTAGTATCCAAAATCGTATGAATATAAATCGTATGCTTTATACTTGACAGGCCAATTGGCTTGGTGGTTAGCTACCCTGACTGCCAAGTCGAAGGTCGCGGGTTCGATTCCCATCCAGGACAAACATTTGTGTGCATGAACAATAAACATGTCTGTTTGTTCTGTGTCTGGGTGTAAATATCTATATACGTATGTATTTAGAAAAATAAAAAGTAGTATATCAGTTATCTAGTTTCCATATTACAAGCTCTGCTTAGTTTGGGATCAGATGGCCGTGTGTAAAAGAATGTCCCAGGATGTTTATTTATTTATTATATTTATTTGTTCTACTCACAGTTTTTAGAGTGGTAGAGCTCTCAGGACAAAATCATTCCTTACCAATTTCGGCTGTGAAGCAGTAGTGCACATTTATTACTGTGTTCGGTTAAAAAGGTAAGGAGGCCAGTGATATTCCATGAGATTTAACCATCATCTCATACCATCAGATGGACCGTCAATCTCTTTGTCGGCCCATGTGGAATAAAAATAGAAAAATACATAATTTGTATTCTCAAGTGGTTGGCTATACATTATTACCGTCCACCCTTAAATATAACCAAATATATTCACCGAATATTGGATGGTGTACAACAAAAATAGAACAAGAATAAACAAGATTCGCTGGGTTCTATTGTAACGATGCTCCTGTATACAGGATGTCAATATCGTAAGTAATCAAATTGTGTTCATCGGTCAACGAATATATAGGCTGAATAAATATTCGTTGCCAAAATCGGAGTGTATCTGCGAACGAAATAATACATTTGCCAATGTTTTTATTTTTCCTTCGACGTCATTATGTCTGGTCATTGAACTGGATCTAAATAAAAGCATGGTGTTAGATCTATTTGTAGAAACCGAAGTTATTAGGAAGCTCTCAAAATATGATCGCATTATGACGTCATATTTTGCGCCAATACCCAAGAATATAGTAACAACTTTATGACTGTAGCGCTTGAGTGTATTTTAGAGCACAGCGAAATTGCGCACAAAATTTACATTATTAGGTTTTTCACCCCAGAGCCCATAAATTGAACTTTGCGCGAATCAAAATTTAAAATTCGAAAACTCTGACAATTAAAAAGACACGTAAACATCCGCGACAAAGTTCATCAATCCCGCAGTAAAACCTCATTTAATATTATTCTACTATAGATACCACATGTGATGCTGGCCACATATAATAATTAAGCCACCATTAATTTATTAAAAAGTTTAATTTAAGACAATAAGAAAGTTGATTCAAAATTTGCAAGTATAATACCTACTATTAAAAGTTTTGCTCTTATAATTCTGAAATGTTCAGAATATATTTGGTCTCTAGCTAAGTTAGTAAGTCGCGTGTCTAACAACAAAATAACAGTTCCAGGGCTGTGCTTTGTTGACTGTACGGAAAGAGCTGCCTCCCTACAGCCCAAGGCCGATAGCACTGAAGTAGCATTTGCATATCAAAAGGCCTGGAAGTGGTCCAGAGAAATCCGATTAGGATCTTGACTGGGAAATGGGAGATTTTGTTAAAAAAATAACAATAAGCATTTCTGGCCTTTTTTGCCAGTTTAATCTGGTTCTTATTAGCTAAAGAAGCGGGTTATCTAGAAATCTTTTTATATTAAAATATACATATAACAGATATAAAATCTATTAAACGCTTCAAAAGATATAAGTAAGCGTACAAACAGACAGAAATAGTGACTTTATTTCTATAACTATAACTGGAGAAACTAAAATGACTTGGTTACAAAAAAAAAACACAGAAACATGAAAATTCAAAATGGCCAACAAACAAAGTATTGTTATACCCAACTGTATTTGTTTTAATGAAATGACGTCACACTTTGACATTTAACTCTGGGTGATAGGTACACAACTCTGTAATCGCTTGTTGGTGCGATAACGAGTGTATGTAGCAAAATCTTTGGTAAACAGAAACCTTGGTTATAAAAAAAACGTGTGTGTGCACTTATGTACATACGAAAGAAGTTATACCCGAAATTATTGATGAGAAAAACTGCTTTAAAAGCATTTGTCTTTACTATGCAGTGAAATTGTGGTGTCCAAACTCTTTGCATCTGTATGTAGCAACGAATAACAATTTTTGACGTTGTTAGGTTATTCATTGACACTGACAGTCGCGATTTGTGCGATGTTCCGGAGAGACCGTTCTCAGCTTACTTTGACGTGTTACAGTGATGCGCGTGCCTCTTGAAATTTCACTCACATATTTTTTTCATAAAGCGCCTAAAAAACTATAACTTCAAAAAAATTATTATGTAAGGTAAAACTTTTTGTAATTTGTTACCTTAAGAGACAATAAAAGTATCTTCCTTCTTGCTTCTTTAGTTCCACGTGTACCCCTTGTCATCTCTTTACTTATTGTTAAAATGGAAAATGAAACACGGTATTTCTTTGACCAAGTTTGCAACTTTCGTTTTAAATAAAATTGTTTTCATCGTTGCAGCACAAGTACAATGAAAATGTAATGAACAAGAGTGTAGTAGCATAACTTTGTTTGCTTTGTTGATGTTCTGTAACGATCTGAATTTTTATTGTGTTCAACATTTTGTAGTGGTCAGGGGGGCAATTCCACTAACATATTATGCACCGAACCATTACCATATCACAACCAAACGTCAAATTTGACGTTTAATCGTATTGTAATAAACACACCAACGATCGAACTGCGGTTGTGTTTCGGTAATGGTTCACATTCGTTCGAAAGATTACGTCAAAATGTATGTTTGTTTCGGTTGTAGTGCGCAGGAATACCATATTTATGAAATGTCAAACTTCAATTTGACATTAATCGTAACCATACCATTGCCGAACCAAACGTGCTACTCGAACGTTGCATTTAGTGGAATAAGGCCCCAGTGCAAAGACAAAAGCGTAACACTATTATAACGGAAATATTTTTTTTATAAAACGTTACAGTGTTTAATAAAAGAAGAAATAAAGAAAAATCTAAGGACATTCTTTACACTCGGCCATCTGATCCCAAGCTAAGCAGAGCTTGTTCATGTGCTATGTAAACCAGTTATCTTAAATACAAAATGTTTTCTTCTAAACACATAAAAAATCTGGAGGCAACCATTCTTCGAAGCGCTTCATCGTTCAAGCCCTCATAATATTTACACCCAAATACAGATCAAATAGACGTATTCATGCACTCAAATGTTTGCCCTAGGACTCGAACCTGTGGCGTGACAGTCAAGATCTATGAAACTCTAACTACTAAGCCTACTAGCCCGTCCAAAGCGAGCCAATTCCGTTTAATATCGGAAAGACCTTTATCTTGCTTACATTTTATATGCGAATATATGTCTGTGTGTTTGTTACCGTGTTTGTACGAGTATATTGCTCCTTAACTGCTAAACATCTTGAGATGCAATTTGACACTCAAATTGAACTCTGGGTTAACACATGGGACACTTTTTATACCGAGTAAATATAACATCTCTTGTAAACGCAGAAAGACCATGGTTTGGAGATCAGTATTGATTAATATTTGCGATTTTCAACCTACTTTAGTACGTACAGAATAATTAAACCTTACTGATATGATTCGGATTCAAAAATAGTATACTATATCATACTAACAAGATGTAGCCGTTAAAAAAATTTACTCTATTTTCTTTACTGCACAAAAGCAATAAGGTTGAAATTTGCTTGCACGTTCTTAAATCAACATGACCGTATGTGCGCACTGCGCAAACGCTGCGTGTATATACGAACTATTCAGGTAGCTTCATATAAGGACGCAGATGACGGTGCTTCAAGGTTGTTAAACGAATTGCATACATATAGACGACATGGCCTATATTGTACATTGTAAATACGTAAGCACGATCGTGATCACTGAGTGTGATCATCAGTCACTATAGATAGATTACAACATTACTATAGACAAATAAATAAAATTTTTGGGTCTATTTGTAATGTCAAAATAGATACAAAAAAAAATCTCGAGTTTGTTTGTTTTGGCTTACTCTTTTTATCGAAGGACAATGTAACATCCCTAGCTAGGGAACGCGGGTGAAACCGCGAGAAACAGCTAGTTATTTCATAAAACTATATTATAAATAATTTATAAATATCATATGGGTATTTTTTTTTGTAATTTTTCTCTATCACAACTATTAGTAAATGCGTTTACTTTCTCTATAAGAATAGGATTAGCACCTCTAGTGGAATACTTATGGAACTAGTATGCATAGACAATATAATTACAGACACTTCTGCAATAATATCTGATTTCATAAATCCTTTATTAATGTATCTTCTTTCAATTATAGACGGCTTAACTACCACATCAACCCTGTCGCTGTAAGTAGAAACTAAACTATGAGAAGGGTGTCAGATATATTTTCCGAACTGTCCATCGTTTTATATAAGTGCTCGTGACTGTACCATTAGTAAATCAACCAGTGTCGCAATCTCTATATTTACTTTGAAGCTGCATCAATCCCAGAGCCCAGCTTTGCCGAGCCAAGACGAACCTAGTCGAATCCCTGTACCAAAACTGTTTTTTTCACGGGGTACTTTGTGATTCGACTTGACACATTTCAGCATAAGAATGCAGAATACTACTACTTGCAATCGAGACAAATCTTTGTGGTTTTTAGATTGTTATGATTACTGTTATCTTCCATATATATATAGGTATGCATAAAATATAAGAAAAATGTGGTTCCTTTAACGAGCATCACCTCAAAACTACTGAACATATCGATGGGACTTCTACCATTCGACGCGGAAGTTTTCGTAGATTGTAAGAGTCTATAGGTATATGATATCAATAAACAGCTAGTGCTATAATGTAATTAATAAAAAAAAACTAATACGCACTAAAAAGAAAAAAATAATTGCATTATTAGACTACTTAAAAGTCAATCAAATTATTACGATAATATAATGTAGTTACAATTATTGTTATTTTTGGAGTCGGTGTCAGCCAACGTAGGCATATAACTACATAATAGGTTGGGGAAAAAGTTCCTTCGCATTTTTTAAGAAAATTCAAAACATTTTTAATATAGTTTATTTACATTTAACTAAAGTATGTAGGTACCATTTTGTTCGATAAGTTTTGCCATCTTGTAGGTAGGGACATGAACCCATTGCTATAGAAATTTACGGCGGATGCATTAATACCTCCCAGCCAAACTCTCTTAATTTTTGCTGAGTGGCTAGAGATGTGTGAGGTCTAGCGTTATCATGATGAAAAACCACACCCCTTCTGTTGATTAATTCCGGCCGCTTTCTCTCAACTTCTTGCTTTAATCTCATCAGTTGTTCGCAGTAGAGTTCAGAATCGATGGTCCTGCCTGGTGGTAACAGCTCATAATGAATAATGCCCTTCCAATCCCACCACACACATAGCATGACCTTGTTGCGAGTTAACCCGGGTTTCGCCACAGTCTGTGAAGCCTGACCGGCCTTTGACCACGACCTTTTTCGCACGTTCTTGTCGTACGTGATCCACTTTTCATCACCATTTATCAGCTTCTTCAAAAATGGTTCGGTTTCATGACGTCGTAATAAAGAATCACAAATGAGTACACGGTTCATTAGGTTTCTTTCAGTGAGCTCGTGAGGTACTCAAATATCTAGCTTTTTTGTGTACCCAGTTTTTTTCAAATCCGCCAAAACTGTTTTGTGGTCAATTCCCAGTTCTTCAGCTACGTCGTAACTACTGATATGCCGATCTTGCTCCACTTTTTCAAAAATGGCATCCATTTTATCCGTAATGGGGCGACCAGAGCGACGTGCATCTTTGACATCAAAATTTCCGGATTAAAAACGCTTGAACCAAATTTGTGCTACAGACACTGCACTAGGTCCATAAATATCGCAAATTTTTTTCGCGGCTTGCGTTGCATTTTTACCTGTTTTGTAGTAACATTTTAAAATGAATCAAATTTCTTCATTAGATTCACTCATCTTGGCGGTACGAAAAACAAATGCAAAAATTTAAACTTTCAATGATACCAAAACCAGCCAGATACAAATAGTATTGCCAAAGAGATTTTATTACAAGTTCATACATACTATAATGCGAAAAGACTTTTTCCCCACCCTAATACATAGTTATTGGTGAGATGGCTTATGTCGCACGCGCGACTTTACCAGGCTAGAGGCGAGAGCGGGGCCGCGGCGGGTTATATGGTTTTCTCATGGGTGCCATTGTCAGAACTGGACCAAATTGGAACTCCCCATTCAGGAAGCACCAGCTTTCAAATAAAAAAAGAATCATTAAAAGCGCTTCGCCCAGTCGAAAGTTATGAGGTAACAAACATAAAAAATACAGACAAATTGAGAACCTCCTCCTTTTTTTTGAAGTCGGTTAAAAAGTGGGACGTAACCCTAACGGTACAACAAATTTTTCAGTGAGTTAGCATATTCCACAGTTTTTTTATGAAGTTTTTAATACATAACTCCGTAACCTGACCTAATACTTATACTTTAGGGCGACGACAGCACAACGTCGAATGCCGTGACGAGTGTCGTGGGTTCGAATCCTGCACTGATTTTGAACTCACGGTGAAGGAAAGCATCGTGAGGAAATCATAGCATAGTAGGGTACTCTGTAGTACACGGCTGTATATATATAGTACAATGAAGTCGCTTTCACTGTCCCTTTATCCCTATGTATGCTTAAATCTTTAAAACTACGCAACGGATTTTGATGCGGTTTTAATAGATAGAGTGATTGAAGAGGAACATTTTTATGTATAAATACATGTGACTTCCCACGGGAACGCGGGTAAAACCGCGTTCCCAATATATATAAATAATAGAGAGAAATATATATAATAGTAATAGAGTACCTACTATAAAAAAGAAGAATAAAAGAAATCTTCTTCAATTACTCGCCTTAGGTAACCTACAACCTAATTGAGCCTTCCAATAAAGCCTGGACTTATTTAGTATTTCCTTTTACCTCGTAGCTCGAGTTAATTAACGTTTCGTTGTCTATACAGTCGCGTTGTTTCTCGGATATGTTCCTTGTTATGCCGGAACAGATAGATAAATAGACACAGTGCCGTAACAAATTGTCAGATTCTCTTTTGTATACCAAGACAGCTGTCAAACAGGTAGTCTACCTGATGGTAAGTGGTCACCGCCCCGGAAATTCGCAATACGAGAACCATTGCCAATCTATTGTCGACCTTAAGACGTGAACTTGCACCAGTTGCAGGTCACCTGCATATAATATCTAAATCAAATCTGTATTTATATTATTTTTGTGATGAAATCGTTAATTAAACTCTTTTCATATTCAAACACATTTAATTTACAACATTTACAGAATTTTTTCGCGAGTTCTTTCACGAAAATTCACAAAATTTAAATACAAAGAAAATTTATTCAATAATCATTTAAAATTTCAAGAATTTCAGTTAGAGACTAAACTTATTCCGTGGCAAAACTACAATTAAATATAAAAAATAAAAATCACATATTATAATCAGCTTTCCTTTCCATTTTATGTAGATACTGAAACAAAAACAAAACCTAATACTTCAAACATACATGTACAGTTCAATGTCTGTATTTGTTTCGTTGCATCTGGCGTTGGCACGTGGCGGTTTATAAAAATAGTCGGCGCCTTGAAAACAGTCGAGGGGTCCGCTCTTGAACGATAACGGAGGCAAAGGCATCGCTATATCTGGCTCAGCTCATACCTCATAATAAAAACCAGCCGTAAATATCAATTTTGATACATTAAAGCCGTTGAATTTATATTTGTTTTTAGTAGATTAGAAGTGGAATGTAATTATAGATTTTGACAGGCCAGTTGGCTTGGTGGTTAGCGACTCTGACTGCCAAGCCGAAGGTCGCGGGTTCGATCCCCATCCAGGAAAAACATTTGTGTCCATGAATATGATGTCTGTTCTGTGTCTGGGTACAAATATCAATATATGTATGTATGTAGAAAAAACAAGTAGTATGTCAGTTATCTGATTTCAATAGTCGTATGTAAAGAATGTCCCAGGATATTTATTTATAGATGTTACAGAAGTCATCATATTTACTTTAAATACGATTTATTTTAAAACTGATTCATATTGCCTACGCAATTTCCGCACCGGGTAAGTATTACATTTCAACTCGCTCAGAATCTCATAAAAGTTTAAGGCTATGAACCTTCATCGTTATTGTTAAAACGATAAATGTTTTTAATTAAAGCAGCGATTTGAAGAGGATTAATATCTATTTATTTGATTCGTCAAAGAAAGAGCACCTAATATTACACGTATTAAAGGCATATAAAGGCATAGGCAATATAAAGTTATATTTTTATTCAAAATTCAAAATCATTTATTCAGTTTTGCCCGCGGAAGGCATTTATGAAGGTCAAATTTAAAGTTACTGAAGCTACTACAAATTTCTACAAGCTAAACAACTTTAACTAAAAATAATTAGTTTATTAGTTTATTAGTTTCTAGAGTAGAGCTCTTAGTGCAGAGTCCGGAGAAGTACTACCACCTTACTCACACATTTCCGCCGTATTAGTGTTTCGGTTAGAAAGGTAAGGGGGCCGGTGAAATTACAGGCACATGAGACTTAACAAGTTCACGTCTCAGGGTCGACAACGTATTTACAATGCCCCTATTAGTAATTATTGTAGTAGGTACTATCTAGTGTAGTAGTAGAAGTAATATATTAGCTAACGATAAGACGCATCTGATTACAACGTTGTATTCATTGAATCAGGTGGCTCGGTGACTTGTTCTCAGACTCGGTCAATGAGGGAAAATCATTATTATAGATAATATGCCATGAAAGTAGTTGCAGAAATAATGGTTAGATTAATAATTATTTATTTATTAATAATAAGTAGATTTACACTATTCAATTAAGATCATCATCATCATCAGGCTATCTCCGTCTACTGCTGGACATAGGCCTCACCTATGGCACGCCACTGAGCTCGATCTTCAACTGTTTGTTTCCAAGCGCTGCCAGCTAGCTTGCGTATATCATCGCTCCTTCTAGCTGAAGGGCGCCCTACACTACGTTTACCGAGCCGTGGTCTCCACTCTAGAACACGTCTACCCCAACGGTTATCGGAATTGGAATATTACTTGTAATTTTTGAATGTTTATAATTCTTTATTCTAATGTATTTACTTACTTCTATCACGTTCCTCAGGAGCTAATAAATATAGCCTTTATCATTTGGTAGATAATACTAGCATTTTACCAATGAAAAAATTTTCAGTATTGAACTAAAACTTTTTTTTTTATAATAACTTGAGCGCGTTTGACTGTATCTTAGCTGATGGAAAGTGACGATGCAGTCGATGATGGTACACGCGGACTCAAGTAATGCCTATTCACTTCCAGAGAGATATAAACATTTCCATGAGATAAAAATTGCCAAATTTTAGCTTACCCTTAGGATAGCTTAGGATTTTCATTTGAATTTCATTTACCAGCAGGTAGATTTTGGAGGCAAACAAAATGAAAAAGTAAACAGTAAACCATCTTCATGCGAACAAATCGTTTTTTTTCATCGTTCTAGTCAACTAATTTGACACTATCTACATAGATAGATTCTCACCGGTCTCAGTGGGGACGGTAGCTACTCCGACTTCCGTAGTTTTGCCATGCCCTCATAGGGTCAGAATTGGATAAACGGCTTTGACTTTGACATTATCGGCCCCTCAACTTCATAAATTCCAGTTTCGATATGGCGAAGTAGGTACGTATTGGTTTTATTTTTCATTTTTTTTATTTTTTTTTTTATATAAAACTTGAGCGCATTTGACTAGATCTCATCTCATTATCAAGTTTCAACTATAAAGATGAACCTATGCTTTATATTTAGCAATACCAGCTATATATTGACACAAACCTCCGTGGTTTTTTAGATTGTAATGATTAAAATTATAAAAAAATATATATAAAACAATAAAATATATATTTAAAGGATTGACGGACTTATGTATAACTACGCGTTTTTTAAATCTCTGCCTTATATATTTTGACATATCCTTGGTATTTTTTTTTATATTTTTATACCACATTGGCTGACAAATAAGTAGGCTGTCCTCCTTAAATCTCCCGGAAGAAATTTGGAAAGGCGTACTATTCTTTTTTCTATCCAAATAGTCAGCGTAACATATCGGGATACGGTATCTGCAAGCACAGAACACACGACATACCTATTCGACAAATGTGGTGCCAGCGAAACGTATGGCCATCTAACAAATTGGGTACATGTAGTAAAAAGGTCAGGCTGTGAGTGTAAGCAAAAAGCTACTTTACAAATGCAAATACACGACTGAAAATACTTTAATGCTAATGAGAGGAGGCTCTTGGTAATCAAGGTAATGACACATTTAGAAGCTACCTGCACCCGAATTGTGTAACTCTGTTGGATTAAATGTGGGCTATTTTATAATAGATTGATGGTTGCACGCGCGAGCAGTATGGAACAACAGTCGTAGCCCCGTCAATGTAATCCAAAATCGACTACAAAGTCGATTCCGAGGACATTACATAATCGCCCCGTTGTTTAAGTAGGTATGACTTTCAACACCATTGAATGCCTTAAATCATTTTGGACCTCAGATATCTCTTAAATCATCTCTAGGGTGCCGTTAGAAGCGATCAAAGAGTTTACCTATGACCTCACAATTTATTCTAAGACGGTTGGCTTCAAGTGGCCGGCTTAAGACTCTACGTCTCTTGCAATATTTAATGCATTAGCTAAGGATCGAATGGGGAAGGATATTGCGCCGACCACAAATGATTGGGAAAAGGGGAGGTAGATGAGAGCATGAGTTGTTGATGAAAGTTTAACAAGCCTTTGTATAATTTATGCTGCCACTTGTTGGGTAGATGTTCTTATTTTAAAGTTAATTTTTTTTTTAATGAACTCTGCACCAAGAGCTCTACTACTCTAAAAACTCTAAAACGTTCATAACATTTACAGTTACATTGCTAATTCCACACACTGGTCACGCAAGGGTTCTTTTACACTGATCGCTGCGTCAAATATAAGTCTATTGGAATCCTATGGTAACAAAAGTTTTTTTTTTTTCTAATATTACGTAAACCTAGTCTATATTCAGCTAATACAAACATCGTCGGCGAGCCGGGCGCAACGAGACCTTCGAGAGCGCACCTCTCTCGTGATTGCCTAGTTACCGATAGAGACAGATCATAGAGACTGCGACAAGTACTTACAGAATCGAAAGCCCTTATTTTGTTAATAGTATTAACTTGTTGCAAGAAGAAGTACTAGTAAGGCTCGCTACTTACGTGCGCTGCGCAGGCTGCCACACTATACCCTCTACTTCAACCAAATCAAATCAGATTACAATAATTACTCTAGATTATCATTCTAGGGTATTAATATTAATAATCCTATCATCAAATTACACATTACCTAGGTAACATATTAGGTACCCAGCGTAATAGCATTAGCATCCAGGTATTCTGCTCGCATGTGCTATTAGTGATGGTACTTTTACACTAAACATACCATAACCGGGTCAAATGACCCATTTTTAACTTTGCATGGAAAATGCACGTATCATCTTATTGCTTTTGCACATTTGACTTCATGACTTTTTCTTAGTAATTAATATACAGTTATACTATTTATTTCCCTTCCTAACAACCATATTTCATACATTCAAGCAGGAAACATTAAGTCACATTTGACCCGCTATGGTAGAAATAGGTACCTAGTAAGTGTTGGTATGATTAGTGTTAAACTTAATTATCATTGCCATAAGATATAATATTAAATGATATTTGTGAGGTTTCGCTTTTGTTGCTACGGTATAATGTAATGACAAATGGTGAAAAAAAATGTTTTTCCCTATCTAATCAAAAAAGCTTCTTTCGTCTCTGAAACTCATTTTGTTTTGTGAGTTATTAGAATGGGGAATTCGGTTATGATACATAATAATGTGGATCACTAGCTGTCACCCGCGGTTTCACCCGCGTTCCGGAGGAATATTATATTATCCTCAGATAAAAAGTATCTTATGTGTTTATCCATGTTATAAACATTAAATTTTGAAATATAAATTTTAGAGTAGCAGAGGTCTTAGTGCAGAGTTCGTCCGGGGAAGTACTACCTTACCCATTTCTGTCGTGAAGCAGTAGTGCACTTGTATTACTGTGTTTCGGTTAGAAAGGTAAGGGGGCCAGTGAAATTACAGGCACATGAGACTTAACAACTTCACGTCTCAGGGTCGACAACGCATTGGCGATGCCCCTAGTGTTGCAAATGTCCATAGGCGGCGGTGACCACTTACCATCAGGTGGACCTTGCCACGATCTGCGTGTTTGTCGGCCTAAGTGCTATAAAAAAAGCCTTTGTATTTTCGTTTTTTTACGTAAAAGACCATCAAACATCCATAATTTCAAACTATCGCATTTATAATATTAATAAAACTAGTTGTCCACCGCGGTTGTACCCGAATTCCCGATGTCCCATTTCCCGGGATAAGTAGTATCGTCTATCGTTATACCAGGGCTTGGTCTATATGTATGCAAAGTTTCATCTAAATCTCTTCGGTAGTTTGTGCGTGAAAGAGTAACATACATCCATCGATCCATCCACTCATGCTCCTAAATTTTCGCATTTATTATATATAGCTGTCCCTCGCGGTTTTACCCGCGTTCCCGAGGGATATCACATTTTCCCGGGATAAAAAGTAGCCTATATGTTTTTCCAGGATATGCTCTACCTATGTGCCATGTTTAATTCATACCCGTTTCGTAGTTTTTGCGTGAAAGAGTAACAAACATACTCACATACAAATCTTTCCTCTTTATAATATTAGTATAAACTAGCTGCCCCCCGCGGTTTCAGCCGCGGTACTGAGGGCTGTTACATTTTCTCTGATAAAAAGTATCATATGTGCTAATCAATGTTAGAAACAATCTATGTGCCAAGTTTCATCAAAATCGGATTTGTACTTTTCGTGAAAAAGTAACAAACAACCATACATATGTTAATACAAATTTTCGCATTTATAATAGGTATTAGTAGGGTTTATTTAAGTGCCTAAATATCATATACTTTGAACCTATTACAGAGTTAATATCGAGATTTGATCCAATACCTCACATTAACTGTAAAATAAAACATAATATATTACACTATGTTTTTAAAAATACGTACATACAGTACAGGCTAAACCATTCTTATTGTGTTAGCCACATGAAAAACAAGATAAATGGTCAATTGCGCGAACGCAAAAATAATTGTTTGTGGTGATAAATCACAATTTCGAAACATGAAAATAACAGTGAAGTTCTATATCACTCTGGAATCACATTAACTTTTATGGGACTGCGGGTAGAACACATGTCGTCCTAACTTTGTTTTTTTTTATACAACTTGGGCCGACGTACAGGCAGACGGCTCCTGATGGTAAGTGGTCACCGCCGCCTATGGAGATTTGCAACACTAGAGCATCGCCAATGCGTTGTCGACCCTGAGACGTGAAGTTGTTAAGTCTCATGTGCCTGTAATTTCACCAGCCTTCTCACCTTTCTAAACAAAACAGTAATACAAGTGCACTATTGCTTCACGGCGGAAATGAGTAAGGTAGTACTTCCCCGGACGAACTCTAAACTATGATACTTTTTATACCAGAAAAATGCATAATATAATAAATAATAATATGGCTCGGTAAAGCGGATCTATCCGCGGGGGACAGCTAGTCATTCCATATATCCAATACTTATTGCCATCTTCAAGAAAGCAATCGGTTTTCATTTTCAACCAAATGTCTGAATAGGACAAACTGCAAGAGAGAACTAATCGATTTAAACGATGGTAGTACTTCTAGTAGTACTACCCAAGAGCTCTACTACTCTGACTTACTGATATTATAAATGCGAAAGTGTTTGTTTGTCACGCTATCACGGCTACCATCCGATCTTGCTGAAACTCGGCACACACGTCGCCTATTGTATGAAGAGGGGACTAGGCTTTTTATCAGATCAGCTCGATGATAATTAATTGTATCGTCTTCCAAATCCGGATGGATATTTAGGGTTAGGTTTAAATCGACTTTCAATATAATAAAAAATGTACTTATATTACTGTTTCGGTTAGAAAGGTAAGGCGGCGAAATTACAGGCATATGGACCTAATAACTTCATGTCATAGGGTCGACAACGCATTGCCAATGCCCCTGATGTTGTCAATTCCGGCGGTTACTCACAATCAGGTGGACAGTCTGCCTACTTTCGATTTAAAAAAAAAATATCAACCTCATTTGTTTCGTCGTGTCCATATGTCTGATCCTCTGTCGGTATAGACATTTATTATACTCTAAATCAATTAATTTAAATTACTTACTCCAAAATCAGTGTACCAAATTAATTTACTCAAAGTAACGTTTTATTTTTGCCTAAATTGTCATAGGTACGCCCTCTGGGAGCTCCCGCTAATTGGCTACGGATGTAACACGTAATGATGTAATGATCATGGAACAAGGTGACTCGACAAGGTAATTAATAACAGCTCGTTTCCATGGGTTAGGTTGGAGTGCCTACTGCAAAAACACGTCCTTTATTTTTGTGTGGTTTTGTTTCTTATTCAAAAATCCTTTGCTCTGTTAAAATCATCAAAGTTTGTGAGGATGTATAAATACATTGATGTTTGTAACTCTTTAAAACAAAAACTACCGAACAGATTTAGATGAAACTTGACACATATACAGACACTGGAATAACCTGTACTTTTTATTCCGGAAAATGCAACATCCCTCAGCAACGCGGGCGAAACCGTGAGGTGCAGCTAGTCTTACTACGATTATAAATGAGAAATGTTTGGATGGCCTGAAGTTTGTAGCTTCAGTAACTTTAAATTTGACCTTCATAAGTACTCGGAAGGCTCCGAGGGCCTAAACTGAATGAATGGTTTTGAATTTTGTATTTTGTTACTCAATAACGCCAGATCAGCTAAATGGATCTAGATAATACTTGGTACATATATATTCTAATCTGGAATAGCATATAAGCTATCTATTGTATAACGGTAAAATGTTATATCCCTTAGAAACGCAATGGAAACAAGGGACAGTTAGAAAAAAATATACTGTAACAAAACGCTTGCTTTAAAAACTGTTGCTCGATTAAAGTCGGCTAACGAACTGTCAAGCCTTCACTATCGTCATTACGAAGCTGTTACAACATTATAGTCGCCCGAGTCCAACCGATCCCGGCACCGTGAACAAGCGCCCTTAATTTATAGGGTTGTCCCTCAGCTCAAAATTGAATTAAACTTTATTTATATATTGTACCTGTATCGGAAATTGGAGCCAGGAAATTCGATGGGAAACTTTTTTACCTCTAACTTTGGGGGCCCCAAAGTTATATTAGTTAATTTCTGCTTCCGGTATTCGATTTATGGGATGGTTCGAACCTTTGAAATATATACAGAGATTTATTTGATTCATGTTTGTTATTTGGTATGTTGATAACCATTCTTTATTTTTTATAACACATGGGGCGACAAACAAGCGGACGGTCCACCTGATGGTAAGTGGTCACCGCCGCCTATGGACATTTGCATCACTAAGGGCATCGCCAATGCGTTGTCCACACTGAGACGTGAAGTTTGTTAAGTCTCATGTGCCTCTAATTTCACCGGCTCCCTTACCTTTCTACCCGAAACACAGTAATACAAGTGCACTACTGCCTCACGTCAGAAATGAGTAAAGTGGTAGTATTTCCCCGGACGACCTCTGCACTAAGAGCTCTATTACGCGTAAAATTAAAATTGATCATTCTTAGCGATAGACTGTTTACATGATATATCTCTATATGATATTTATATTGAATACTTAATTAACAATTTAACTTATTCTCACTTCAACTCGTAATATTCTCTTTATTTGGAAAGGATTTTTTATTTCTACAGCTACGAATAACGATTTCTTTTCATGAATATACAATCTAGTTTATTATCACTATGAATGGTTTGATGAGTATCAAACTGAGGATAGAATAGTTTTTTTCCTACTAATACATATTATTTATGCGAAAGTACTCTTCCTCGGAAAAACAACTAATCGGATTGAAACTTGGCACAAATATAGGTTACTAGCTGTCCCACGCGGTTTCACTCGCGTTCCCGAGGGACGTAAAATTTTCCCGGCACAAAAAGTATCCTATGTTACTTCTAATACCTCCAAAAATATGTGTGCAAGGTTTCATGATGATCGGTTACGTAGTTTACGCGTGAAAGCGTAACAAACAGACTTACATTCTCATTTATAATATTAGTAAGGATAACCAAGATTAACCCAGAGGAGTTTTATATCGAGAAAATGTAACATCCCTAAAGAGGGCAGGTGCAACCACGGGGAACAGCTAGTTAATTACGTTACTGACAGTTTGCAACAACCCTGACTATCAAAGGATAGAACACCGCCTTCCGCGTTAACCCGCTTCTAACTTTACACCGAATATTATGTATTAAATATTTTCCATGCCACAATAAGGTTTCTTAGCTGTTTATGAATTTATGCTAAGAGTGTAAGTACCTATTAAATTAACTGAGAATTAGTAAATTAATATCTGTAACATTTTTTATACACGGCCATCATGTTCCAAAATAAGCTTGTACTATAGTAACTTGATAACAGATATTTCTAGCCATCTATGAAACATAAGTACATACTTACGTTTACCTAATACCTTTAAACGAGCAATTCTTTTGTATATCCCGACAATTTAGGGATACCACCGGGAATAAAAGTAGAACTCTTAGTGAAAGTGGTAAACACCATATATTTAGGATCACACGAGTCTTAAGTATAAAGGCGTGCCTGTTAAAATTGAATACTGAGATTCTTATATTTTAACCATTCTGTACGTGAGTGACATCCGACTAGATCCAGTGGCAGTCTTGCCAACCAGTGTTATATTGAAAGGTGCGACCATAGAGACAATACCTTTAAACCAGCAATTCTTGTATTTACATATATACGAGTATATTAAATAATTAGGATCTCGGAAACGGCTTTAACGATTTTAATGAAATTTAGTATGCAGGGGTTTTCGTGGGCGATAAATCGATCCAGCTAGGTTTTATTTTTAGAAAATGCCGTTTTATCCGGGTTTTAAGGAAATGGAAACTGCTACAATACCATTAGAATACGAAGGTAAAAGCACTTACACTTAAAGGTACGCCCTTTATTATCTCATCGAATTCGTATCTAGGTATCTTCGTATATATGACAGTGCTTTGAAAAAGAGAATACGGCAGTAGTCACATTACTAAAGAAAACCCGAGCAAAGCTCGGCCATCCAGGTACTAGATATTTAACACTGAAAAAGGAACAAACAATAGTAAAGTAAACAATATGGGTGGAAATCGAACCACGACCTGTGGCGTGGTGTGACAGTTGAATAAAAGATTACATTTTTTATTCTCCGAAAAACATATTTTTATTGGGTATTGTTCTTTCCGAGAACAAGAAAAGGCCAACAGTAGAACTAACGGCTGAAAATATTTTAAAACTAGCGCAAATTTATTTTAACGAACCCTATTCATCGTCTTTTAGCTCAGAAAACTTATTTTCCGAGTGTTGAAATTGCTCATCGAGCTATGTTATGATAAAAATTCTTGGAAATATTTTTCCATTAAACCCGAGGAATAGGACGGCTGAAATGAGGATTGAGTTCAAATGGAGGTTGGCTGACCACATTTTATATGTAACTTAAGACTTTACGCACGTAGTTTTTAACGTGGCTTTAAATGTTCATAAAGAATCATCTGTCCTGCTCATCCATAAGCGGAACGTAATGAGACAGACAGAGATTGAAACTTTAACTTATTCCAAGTGGCATAACTTCATTATGAATCCGGGGACTAAAGATTAACTTTCACATTTCTTTGTAATAAAAAATGCAACTTTTATGGAAATAACCTCGAAGTATTCTGAAAGTCGAACGGAAAAGTTGTGAAACACTGTGAAAGTTTTCGATTCTAAGTACTTGATCAGAATTCTTACTTAGGTAGTCTATCTTGCGGGATTTTTATTCTAAAAAGCTTAATTATTATACGGATTCTCTAAAGAGAATGAGTTTTCGGTAAAGAAAAGAAACATAAAAGAGCGAGTTGTAAGACTTAACCATTTAAAAGGGAACATCTTCCGCAAGGCGAGGTGAGCATGCCTGGAGACTACGGGTCCAACTGTTGATTTTTTTAAAGGGATGAATGTCTTAGCCTCTATCGCTCTTACACCATTACACGGACAAACAACTGTTGATGTTGGAAGCTTGTATATATAGTAAAATTGCGATAGCGCGATGCATGATTGTCGCTAGCGTTTCCATGTCGCTACAACCATAACACAGTGCAAGGATGGTAGGGCTTCAGCCACCATCCTCAAAATCACCAACATATCCATCACCTTTTAGTGTATTCTGGCAGTTTCACTTGAGAACCAGTTCCCTTTGTATGCTTACCATTTTCAGCCACATGATGGTAAGTATGAGGAAAATGTAAAAGAGAGATGTAAAATGAGGTTGTACACATTTCTATTCACAGAAAATGAAGATAAAGGTACGGTATATGTTTCTCTAATAGGGATTATTTAGTGTTAGTTCATCATTTATATGATAGTTTATTTAGGTACATTACTAGTTGATGTTTCGTACGGATAACTATTTGTTTAATGTCTCTACAGTACAATTTTATTATTATGTTGATCGTAAAAGATGAAAAGCCACCACAGTCCACTGTTTAAAAATTTACACCGATCTCGAGTGCTAATGAATATTCTGTTTCAATTTGAAAACCTTTTTACAACCCTTCGTTTTTGCTGATAGATTGTGTGTGTACGTGAAATAATTTACATTTTAATACGAAAAAGTTTCAGATCAACAGCTTATATGATTTTTTTATTATTTCTCGTTACAAACGGCGATGACCTTTTATTACTATTGATTTAAATCAATCCAGTATTTTGACACTTTTCTAATACAATAGTATATATATTATGTACATAACCGGACTAATTGTGGCTAAGGCATTAGGATTGTAGAAAATCCAGATAATTTTACGTTTTTAACACGCTTTTATCAGCTTCATACGTATGTTAGTATAAAAAATAGAAAATGAATTTATTAATTTTTTTATTAAGAATTGTGTAAATAAGAAAATTTGTATTTAATTATAAAAAAAATAATAAGAGTTAAAAAAATTGTCGGCACACGTGGAAAAAAAAGAAAATTTTTTTTTTCACGCGGGCTGACAAATATTAATATTTTTTTTTAGTTTTTCTTATGGTTATTGCGATACCAAGAACATCGCCAATGCATTATCTCCCTGAGATGTAAAGTTTTTGCCCTAAACATCTCTAGAAATATAACTTAACTCGCGCGCGTACAAAGATTGCTAGGTACTCAAAACAAACAAAACAATTTTTTTACACGCTTTATATTAGCTTCACCTGTATGTATGTATGTATGTAACCGACCCCTTTGAGCTCGATTTTGTCCTACTTTGAACGATCAGATTTAATTCAAACTTTGCACACCTGTCAAAGATCGATGACGATGCAATAATCCGATCAAAGCATCCGATTATTCTAATTAGATTCGCCAGGATTAATTAATTTCTTTCCGCATCCTTTGCATGCGAGTAAGAGAGATAGAGCTAGTGCGCGAACTACGCGTGCGTGCAGTTCCAGACTTACTCTTTCGGGCACTCAAAATGCTTTTATTAAAAAATGAAAAATAAATAATAGTTTAAAAAAACTAGAAAACACGCTTTATATAGAAAACCAAACTAAAAAACAGAAAATAAATTTTAATAAATATTAATTAAGAATAATGTAAAAAAAAATAATATATATAAGTTATTAATAGTTTAAATAAGAAAAAATGTTTTAATTTAAAAAAAGCGGGGGTCCTTTCCAAGATATTATCGAAAGGTTAATTCTTCTCATATCTGTCAATTAAATATTTATAACTATTGCCACCATGCACCCCACGCTTTTTTTACAATAAAACATTTTTCTTATTCAAACTAATAGTTTGAACTTGAATAACTTATATTTATTAATTTTTTTTACATTATTCTTAATTTAATGATCAACCAAAGCGAACGTTTACTAAGAAATGAGAAATACTCACCACTGTACCTACATACCACCGTAACTTAAACGAACTTATTTAAGTTAAAAATCTACCCAGTACCACAAGCTGGTTATGCGCCAAAATACTGTCGGAGATAGATGAGAGGCAATTTCACACAGATGGTAACTTTGAAAAGGCGGTGGATATTTACTATTTGGCGTCTTGCGCAGATAGCGTTGACACTTTATAGATAAACGATACGTCTCAGTTTTTTTTTTTTAATATTTGACGTTCCATATGTGGAAGAACAGGAAAATCACAAATCGAACCAAAATACACCTAGTTCGCACACTGGTCTTTCCCATCGCTCTTTATGGAGCCGAGACATGGACAATCAAGGCCGCCCCTAAGGCAGAAAATCGACGCCTTTGAAATGTGGTGTTGGCGCCGGATACTGAGGATACCATGGACAGCTCGTCGCATAAACATCTTCATCCTGCAACAATTGAAAATAGAGAGGACTCAGCGTCTGACTATAATCTGCTTGCAATGCATACTGCGATGTTTTGGCCATTTTGCTCGTAGGGATGACAACAATTAGGAACGACTGATGGTGACTGGGACGGTGGAAGGAAAGAGACCGAGAGGCCGGAGCCCCAGGCGGTGGGCAGACCAGATAGCGCAGGAGCTGGAGATGCCGGTTAGTGCTGCAATGCACCAAGCAACGGATCGAAACCGATGGAGACAGCTGGTTGACAAAGTCAGAAGGAGCCACGATCCACAGCAGTGAGGGTTATGACTAGAGATAGATGTAAAAAAAGCTGCATGGGTTAGTACTAAGAACCACGCTTCGATGATAAGTTGATGAGTATCGCCATCACTAGGTATTATGTATATATTGTTAAAAAAAAATCAAGAATTCAAAACCACTTATGAAGGTCAAATTTAAAGTTACTGAAGCTACCACCGGTTCGGAAGTCAGCCTTCAACTGAGAAGAACCGGCAAGAAACTCAGCAATGTTACATTTTAATTTTGTTAATTTTTATCTAATCTGACTTTATGGCTATTTTATTATTTCAATATTATCGTGACACTCCAGTTACTCTAAGTAAATATATTTTTTTAATACCAATTCTGGGCTACCCATAAAAACTTCATTTAAGATGTACATATATTATCCTTACCACTATTGTAAATGTGAAAGTTTGTGGGTGAGTTTTCGTTACCATTCCTAAAGGCTTATTGGATTAAAATGACACTTGGCACAAAAACAAGTTCCCAATATCTTATTATTCCTGCGATATAAATCATACCTCGAAAACGCAGGTGAAACTGCGGGGCGGAAGGTATGTTATAATAATTTGTATCCGGTATGTAAGGGCGGGCAGACGCCGAGCGGGGTCGTGTCGCGAATGTTTGTTTCACAAACAAAACTGCTTGTTATATCGATGCGCGGATTTCCAAACATTGCTAACAGAACATGAGTTTGAATGTCTATATTTACTTGGAGATTTGATACCTTTACTAACACGTTATTTCTTGGATGTTCTAAATACGTGAAGTTTTTAATTGCTAGGTCAGGCAAGGTACAGTTGACTAGTCTATGACTCTGCCTACCCCAATGGAGTAGTAGGGGAGCGATTAGTGGAGACTTCGTCCATGGAAATACTACCAACTTAATCATTTCCGCAGTGAAGCAGTAATACACTTGTATTACTGTTTTGGTTCGAAAGGAAAGGAGGGTCGGTGAAATTACAGGCACATTAACATTGTGACGTCTCAGGGTCGTCAAGGCATTGAGAATCTCCCTAGTGTTACAATTATCCATAGGCGACGGTGACCGCTTACCATCAGGTGGACCGCCGGTTTGTCGGCTTAACAATAAAATTAAATTAGAAACACCGAGATAATGGGTTTCAAGATACTTTCGTTTATTAAAATGTTAGATAAGTTAGTTCCAAAATGTAGCTTTTATTACGTTAAAGTTAATTCGTTGATATTAAAGTATTTCAAATGGTTCTCTGGTATTGCACATTATCACTTTACGGCGACAATACAGCTCGACAATATGTTGTAAGTTGGCACTGAGCAATGAAACTCAAACGTTCTCGAGGGAAATCTGTCGCTGTCTTGAAAGTCGCGACCAATACCTCTCATCGAAACGAAATACGCGAAAATATCTAAAATTGTTATCGATTGAATATGAATCGAATATAATACGAATGTATAAAGAGATCCTGTGTGTTTAAAAAAAAATTAAGTATCATACGCGCACTACTCGCATTTTCCGGATAAGCACCCGGTTAGTAGTTTCAGTAACTTTAAATTTAACCTTCATAAGTGCCTTCCGAGGGCCTAAACTGAATAAATGGTTTTGAATTTAGAAATCCGATTCAATTTGGAAACTTATTTCATAATAGAATTCTTATTTCATGATTTGGTTCGCGAACAGTATGGAACATCAGTCATAGCTCCGTCAATGTACAACAAAATTTACTACAACAACGATTCCGAGTGCATTACATAATCACCCTACTGACCGAATCTAAAGAGCAAAGACTGATCTATATTAGAGAGATTCTTTGAATAGATGATGTTCAAATACCTTTACTACTTTTTTAACTAGCCCTAGATAATAAATGAGTTTACTGGAACAACCTTTGTGAGCACTATCCCGCGTAAAAAAATGGTAGTGTTTGTACATGATTCATGTGTGTAGGAATTTGATTTTCAATAGTGTGAACCGTAAGTTACTTCTAGTAATGATCAAAAAACTAGACTAGACAATCTCGTCCGAAATAAAAAAAAATTATAAAAAAAGACTAAAGACTAACCTCTGAGAGAATTGTATGTAGTTACTAGTGCTCGTCCACTAGTCAAAGTTCGACTATAATTATAAAACATATATGAATTGGCATTTTTAAGTGACACTTTCCTTTTTTTTTATTCATAACACTTAAGCTCGTCAACATTTACAAAACAAAAATAAAGAAGACGATCCAAAAACAGATTATGTCAATTTTTTTTTAAAATAGTATAAACTAGTGCTCGACTGCGATCCCACCTGATGGTAAGCAGTGATACAATCTTAGATGTTGAGGCGCACTAGTTTATTAAGAGCCTATTCACTCTAGCCTTGAAGACACCCAAATTATAGTTGCTCGGGAAGATCGCAGCAGGCAAGTTATTCCAATTTTCTCTGCCAATAAAGATTTTAATTCAATTTAAATAGTCTCAAATGATTCCAAACCTAGTTCTATAAAGTGCGTGAACAGCTCTATTGAAACATTCAATCACTCGTCAACATAGCTCGCATTCAATTCGACAATAATGTAAACTCAATCTAACTGAGTAAATGCATTCTATTCGATTTTTGATTGATATGTACTCAACAATGTCAGGTTTGTGTTTTTTATCTGACTTTTTGTTCCGTATACTAATCACTACACTAATATTATAAAGGTAAATTCTGTTTGATTGTATATATCGCACCCTCAGAACGATAGGGGCTTAACTCAAAAAATCACTTTTGGCACATTTCTGATTGGGTCACTTTCGCACTGAGCGCGGAGGGTGGGTCCCGGTGTTAAAGAGGCTGAAGTATCTGTATGCTTATTCTATCATTAAATTGACTATGTTTTACTTTTTATCGGATAGAGCGTACTTTGTTTAGTCTCTCTATGATCGTTACTCTATTTCGCAATTTTTTTGAGCCCTTATCGTACTGAGGGTGCGATATGTATTTTCCAGTTGGCTTGGTGGTTAGACCCCTGACTGCCAAGCCGCAGGTCGTGGGTTCGATGCCCACCCAGGACAAACGTTTGTGTGCATGAACATGCCTGTTTGTCCTGTGTCTGGATGTAAGTCTACCTATGTATTTAAAAAATAGGAAATATAGTATATCAGTTACCTGGTACCCATAGCACAAGCAGTATTCTGCTTGATTTGGGATCAGGTAACCATGTGTGAAGTATGTCTTCCGATATATAGGGGGTTATCACTGAAACTTCTAAACTGTTCTGAAAATTTATTAATTGTTAGAAAGCTACATTATTACTAACACCCATATTCTGAGACGTTCCCTCATACGTCACTCGACTCCAACTCGACTGAGGATACCTTAGGCATTTTCTCGAGGAAGCCTCAAAATTGGTATTCGAAGTCATAACTTGAGCAAAACTCGAGCAATCCCGACTGATGTCGAATCGAAGTGTAGTCAAGGTAACATGTCATTAGTAACGTCATACTAGTCATTAATCAAAAAAATAATGATTTTCAGTAACTATTTATAAGCAATAAACTTCCTTAAGGTTGGTCCCGACGTACCTTGAAGTTGACAGGGGAAGGCGTCGAGTGGAGGAGATTTTTGCAACTATGAATACTAATATCTTGTAGTGAGATTGAGTGGAGTCGAGGAATTTTCGAGGAAACGTCTTAGAATATGAGTGTAAGTGACAGAAGCTATGTTTTTATCCCGGGAAAACATTAGTTCTCTCGGGAATTCGAATGAAACTGCGGATGGAAAAAAGATTAAAACGACACTAAGGTAAGCACTTTATTTATAACGCTTAGTCATCACAATTCCAGTTAATACATTTGTTATTGAGAATATATGAATACATCTGCATAAATACCAACTAATGGCGCGAACCGCGGTCGGGAAGCGTTTATTGCAGTGATTATACTCATAACTATCCATAACTCCGATTATTCATGAAACGTAGCATTTTGACTTTATATTTATTAACGAACTCACTGTTCCCCGCGGTTTTACTTGCGTTTATCGATACCAAATATAGCCTATCATTTTCGCCATTATATGTTCTGATCTGACTATACACAAATTATCATCAAGATTGGTTTTATCGTTCTTTTAAGTGTAATATGTAAGTGTAATTATACATAACAGAATGACAGACCAGAGTAACTACTACTAAACTCCTTACTTCATTCTTTAAAAAGTTACATAAGTTCTCTCAAGAGATAGAAATTTGCAAGATTGTATTATTTATTTATTATATCGATAATAATATTATCATATTACTAGATCATCACATACACCTAATGATTGACGGGAAAACAAAATTATTATTCGATATCGATCTAACAATCGATCTGTCCAACTGTATTATACAGTGATATTGAACAGGTACTCTATAGAAAGTCTTTATATTGCTATGTTATATATAGACTCTTAGATGCGATCTTTTTAACCGCCCCACGTTGGGCGCCATTGCATTTAAAGATTTCTTTTTTGAACTAACTGATACTGAAGACTTTTCCATTGAAGTAAATAGCAGAGAAAACTATTAATAAGTAAATAAAAGCCATGATGCTACTGAATTTTAACTGAGAAATTAAATCAGTGAACATAATAAACAAAAATACGTACAGTCCCATCTACAACAACCTCTCTTATTTTCTAAGTCACACGTTTTGCCATTTTGCAATACCAATCAAATTTTTTGGTATCTTCAATTTCTCTATCATATCCTAAAATTCTATAATGGCTTATTATCATAGCAATCCGCTTAAAGGATTATATTTAATCGGTGTTTATTAATAAGCCATCAAAGCCATGCAAATACAATGGCAAAAATCGATAGTAATTCCTGCAGCCCGTTCGCATTCATATCCAATTTGTGAGCTGCAATAATTTGTAATTGATTGTATACAGGATTGATAAAGTTTAAAAAAATAACAAACAAATTCCTATTTAGTTACATACAAAACTGGAAAACAGTATGCCCAATGATATACAATATATAGATGCGTTTTCCGCGCACAGAAAATATAGCATAAGATTGCCCCAATTCCATTTCGTCGTACTCAAAACTACTGAATCGAAAATATCGAGATGGGACTGATACCATTCGACGCGGAATTTTTGTAGATGGATATAGGCTATATTTGATATCGATAATCGCGGGTGAAACCGCGGGAGATAGCTAGTCATTACATATAAAGTAATTTTAAGATTATAAAATAAACGTGTTCAAAATAGGAAATGATGTCTTTTCGAATCTTCATTAAAATCGTTCATTGCTCGGTACCGTTTGGGAGTTACATATGGATATGCATAGGGCGCGCTCAATCAGATTCTGATTGCAATTCGAAGTGCACTCAGAGCCTAGTGACGTCACATGTACGATATGTGACGTCACACTTATGTTGAGAGTGCTACAACATAAAAGCCTATTAGAAAATGAGAACCTTTAATTCATTAGCTTTGCCTGCAGTTTGATAGTAGACGTTGCAAGTAGCAGAACTTTTAAATTTGTAATATTTTTTATTCCAAAGCATTTTAGTCTAGTGGCAATCTTGTTAAAATATTTATATTAAGAATTTTTATATACATATTTTCAAGTTTTGTAGACCATTATTAAAAAAAATATTAAATTAATTATAAAGGTCACTTTCCACCAAAAGTGTAATTGTGACCTTTATTGAAAAGGTCAGTTATCACTTTTTAGTGTGGGTACCTAATGCACACTCGGGTCTCTCTTTACTGTTATCCCTAATGTTCAACGGAAATGTCCCGAGGTTGGAATAGTTCAGCGCTAGTATTACGCTAAAAGCTAAAGCAGTAAATTCATGTTGAGATTTCAGCGAGAATACTACGATTTTTAATCTAAACGCCAGTAAGCGTTGGAAATATTATTTTTAAGTGGTTCGCTTCGTTTTATATCATTACTAGCTGTCCCCCGCGGTTTCGGCCGCGTTCCCGAGGGATGTAAAATTTTCCCGGCACAAAAAGTATCCTACGTTACTTCTAATACCTCCAAGAATATGTGTACAAAGTTTCACGATGATTGATTTAGTCGTTTTCGCTTGAAAGCGTAACAAACAAACTTGATCACATTATAATATCAGTAAGGATTGAGTTACTATTTGTTCCCCGCGGTTTTACCCGCGTTCCCGAGGGATGTCCCATTTTCCCGGGATAAAAAGTAGCCTAATATTATTCCAGGATATGTTCTTTCTATGAGCCAAGTTTTATCTAAATCTGTCCGGTAGTTCTTGCGTCAAAGAGTAACAAACATCAATACATAGTAACTTTCGCATTTATAATATTTGTGCTATAGTAAGTTTAAATTCTGAGATTCGTTGAATTGATTAAGATCACTTAAGTATCCGTGCTCAAGAACTTTATTGAGTAACTTTCAATATTAACAACACTCGATATTAGTTTAGAACTAGGTAGCCACATCTATTTTCTACTTTCCAAAGCTTGTTTAATTAATTACTAGCTGTCCCCCGCGGTTTTATCCGCGTTCCCAAGGGATATCACATTTTCCCGGGATAATTGCTCTACCTATGTGCCAAGTTTCATCCATATCCGTTATGTAGTTTTTGAGTGAAAGAGTAACAAAAATACTTGCATACAAATCTTTCCTCTGTATAATACTAGTATAGATATAGATTTACGATTCAGGAGTCTGTATGTATTTAGCAGTTAAATTATTATGTGTTACCATTTTTCTGATTTTAATGCGGTATTTTGCAAACGTTTTATTTTATTTCAGAGAAGGTTCTTATCGTCGGAGCTAACTAACAGGTGCTTAAATATACATCAGAATGTCGTAACACACGGTTTAGTTGAGAAAATACAACAGATTTACGTACAGAGTTCTACTCCGGTGATTCTTCTTGATAAGTATGTCATTATAATAGGGTGTTACTAGATTTTTTTTTTAAATTAAGCATGAATTTTGCTCAGAAATTACCTTACAACATCAAATACCATGGAACCTATAATGGTTAACAACCTTTAAAATGGTTGGTGGTCCAGCAAATAGAGCTGAACAGTGGAAGAAGTAGCGAAAACAATTGACTATTTACAATTTAATATAAGCGTAATTTATGTAGTTACATACGTTTCAGAGTTTTCTACTTTTGTTTCGATTTCTCATCTAAAGTGATTTTGTAAACCATATTTAAATAAAACAAATGGTTTATCATTAGACAAAAAGTAGAAGTTACACAATGTAACCTCAATTTTATTAAAAAATTCATATAACTAATTATAGAAACGAATAAAAAAAGTGTTTATTTCATCTCCATAAATTACAACATTAGGGATACAAAAATTGAGCAGAGTCTTACAATAGGTAGGTCTAGGTAGTAGGTACTTATTTTTAGCATTTATGAAAACATGACAGATTTGATCTGTAATTTGTGGGAGATCTGGTGTCTAAACTAAGCCTAGCCCTATATTTTAGCACTCCAGGCCCCCCAAAACTCTAATGTCACAAATTGTCCAGTAAGTAGTTGCCTGTCTTTATAACGAGGTCCTATAGTTATAATGCACTAACATGAGAATTACATACAATTATTATACGACTTTAGAAAATAAACACATGAAACAATAAATTCCATGTTCTAAAACCATTATCAATAAAACAAACTTTTAAAGTTCCAAACTGACTTACTATTTAGTGTTATCACTATTTCTCATGGGTAGTATCATTACTCTAGTTAAGGTAACACAGCGGAACGGATATCAAAGCTTGCCAACATTCAATGCGTAATAGGACTTCGTGAGAAAACGTGACACAACATTACAGAGAATGACGTGGAATGGCACGTGGGATCTGAGCGATGTAATGTACACGTACATTTACAGCCAAACAAATATTCAAATTTGTTTGTATGATGTTTGGGGGTTAGAAAGTACAAGGCATAAGAGACTTTACAAATTCACTTATCAAGGGCTCGATTCTGTAAGGAAACTGACAACTCGAGGATGTTTCGTCGCGGCCTCTTTGCTCTGTCTCTGTCGCTTACTACGCTAGTACTACTACTCACGTGAGAGGTAAGCTCTCCGAGGCCTCCGTCGAGCCGCTTCACGGAGTTTGTATTAGCTAAATAAGGCTGGGTCGACAACGCATAGGCAATACGCCTGGTGTTGCAAATATCCATAGGCGGTGACCACTTTCCATCAGGATGATCGTCTCCTCCTTAGCATAAAAAAAGAAATACATTTTTTTCTTGAAGAACCCCATGCTGTTCTTACTTAAGAAAAATCACACCTATGTATTAACGCATAATTTTACCAGAGAGGTCCCAATAGTAACTTTTATAGCTATCATAAACTCACTCCTATGTCCTCGAAACTTTACAAAAGTAACTCAAATAAGTATAAGTCAACTGTATATTATATGTAACATCAAAGTAATAAGTCGAACGCCGCTATACGTAGCAAGAAATAATGTTGCAGCGTTGTTTGGAATTGCAGAGTTTAATCTAACTCCTTGGAAGCAGCGCTCGCTTCTGCGTTTATTGGGTAAAATATTTTCCAGATTTCTACTATCGAAGTTCTAGAGAACTTTGGAATTCGTTGAGGAGTCAGGTCTTAAGTTATCCTCGGAACTCTACTCTTTGTAGTAATTACTTCGTAGTCACTGTTCGGATTTTCGAGATGTCGCAAGAGGAACTAAGAATCAGTTCAAAGCTTTGTTCTACATACATCGGAATAAAATTGACTTGCATTTCCTTACGACATCGCTTAACATAGAAACCCCAATACTTATGTTATGTAGTAGGTGTATAAAGTTTGTAACAAAAGGGCGCACCTTTTGCTATTAAAAAACGGTCAAAACATGAAAATCAGTCAAAATACATTTTGAAAATTCTTCATGAACACTTCTTTGAAAGACCTAGTAAGATTTGAACTGATATCATAAATAAAATTAAATACGCTGTGTAATATGGTTTTTACTCGCGTTTATTGATATTATATAATCGTATGTTCTCATTGTATACCAATTTTCATCAAAATCGGTTAAATCGTTCTTGTGCTATAAAGGCTAAGTTAGTCATGAAGTGAATATTTGTCACAAAATTTGACAAAAAGCAAACTACAGACAGACCCTACAGTAGTATAGATATAGATTACAAATACGTTTTGTTATTTCATAAAACTGTCTGACCTCTTAAATTAACAAAAATGTAGTCTCTTCTATATCTTAAACAAATAAACTACAAGTGTGCCGTGTACATAACGTTGCAGGTGCTTATCCCTTTTATGGTGAAAAAATACAACGTAATGACCCAAATATGCGGTCGTAAATAAGCTGTAAGTATTTGCTTTAATGTTACTGACTTAACGCCCACGCGTGGGGAACATATGCTTAACAAAATGCTATTTAACATAAATACCAACAAAAGGCCTTTTGAATTACATAAATTATCACAATTTTTAAATTAGATTACATAGATACAAAAAGGAAGTCTAATCAAAAATGGGAGGACGATTTACCTAAATGATGGAGAAGGTTAACTTGAGGCAGATAAGTGGAAGAAGCTGGGGAAGGCCTATATCGAAAGACAACCTGAACAATAAAGCGGCTGCAATTTTTTTATTTAAGTACAAAATTTGATTTCAATTCAAATTGTTTTTTAAATACATAAGCTAAAACTGAAGTAGGGTCAGTGAATAAAGGCTTTTGTTATTATATATTGCTCGTAAATCAAAATAAACTTTGTTTATTTCCTGTAAACACACACGTTTATTAAAGTTTCCACTGGCTCCGCGAACGTGACGTCCACGAGCATTCGAGCTCCGCTTCCCAAGTGTTGATAGTGGGCACATATCCTTATTTTCTTGAGCTGTGTGCACAAGCTCACCGAAACTTTATTTTCCGGATGTGAAAACCATCCCTTCTAATTCAGGTCAGGGATTATCCGAGGATCGTGGACCGTCAATATACGACGTCATTATTAGATTCGCGAAAATGCGCATCTTCAGATTGGAATTCCAGCGTTGTGGCCAAATGGTCCCTGATAAAATTAAATTAAGCTGAATAATTTGACGATATATGGGACATTATTAAATTTTACATGTTTATACTAGCTGTTGCCTGGCGGTTCTACTCGCATTCCCTAATATATGTATTGTTTAAGTAATTAAATATTACTTTTTTTCTGCCTGCATAAAATATAGATGATATTGAAGTATAGGGAAATTTATACCTAATTATTTAGTGTTTTATTTCCATAAGGATATTATGTTATTCCTGAACATATTCTATTTGTATACTAAATATAATCAAAATCCGTACAGGCATGTATTGGATTTTTTTTTTATTTGTCCAAAATTTATTAAACAATAAAATTATACATGAAACTCTGCCAGATACGGACGATCCAACCTATCAGATTCATATCGTTAGTAGAATGATTCGAAATTCACAAAATATCTTGATTCTTCTATAAGATTCTATATAGTATGTTTTATTAGGTATATCTAATACGTGTGATAGCCCTCGGGAACGCAGGTGATACCGCGGGGAGCAGCTTGTTGTTATATAAATTGCACCCATTCTCATCTCTTAAGCTATATTTATATTATTTCGGTTGCACTTTAACAAAATGTAATTTATCCCCCTAACGATACTAATTAATAAGTGGCTTGGATACTGTAACTCGATCTTAAACTATAACGAAGCTGGAAGCACTAGAGTGGATGCGGGAGAAATAATGTAATGTAATTAAACATGCAAACAAAACCTCATGTCGCTCGCATTTGTATTGTTCTCCAGTCGAACAATTAAGCTACGAAACCATACATCACGTAAATATACATAACTAGCCCTCCCCCGCGGTTTTTCCCGCGTTTATCGATATCTTATAAACTATCAATCGCGCAATCACATGTTCTGACTATCTATAAATGTTCATTAATATCGGTGATATCGTTCTTAAGTAATAAATAAATAAATATCCTGGGGCATTCTCTTACACACGGTTATCTGGTCCCAAACTAAGCAGAGCTTGTACTATGGAAACCAGATAACTGATAAACTACATATACATTTTTTTTTCTAAATACATATCTAAATTGATATTTACACCCAGACACAGAACATACAGACATGTTCATGCACACAAATGTTTGTCCTGGGTGGGAATCGAACCCGCGACCTTCGACTTGGCAGTCAGAGTCGCTAACCAGCCCACTGGCCTGTCACGTCAAAATGTCATGCAGACAGTATTATTAACCTATATGTTTTTGTTAAAAAATAACTAAATTAGTATTATTGATATTTTTTACCCTACCAACAGGGATATCTCGGTAGGGATAAGTGTACCACTCGGTAATGGGTAGTGCACCTATCCCTACCGGTAGATATAAATCTACAAAAACGTGCACTTATCCCTACCAGTAGGGATAGCTCGGTAGGGATAAGTGTACCACCCGGATAAGAACATGCTTTTTTGCGCTGACGTTAAAGAATGAGATATTTACTTAAATTGTCCAGTCATAATCTACCTGTAAGCACACCGTACAATAATTTCATAGAAATCCGGTCAGTAGGTCTTGAGTCATAAGAAAGAAAAGAAGGAAAACATTTATTTTGGACTCACACAGCATCAACATAGACAATTTCATTGACATTACAAATTACACATAGATACAACATAACAATAACAATACAATCATACAGTATATACCCTGTGTGAGGCCAAAAAGGCACCTATCTCAGCATAAGCTGCGGCCGTAAATACCCCAGCGCTGATATTCTGATAGGGGACAGTCGCGGCACAGGCATAAAAAATAAATAACAAATAAAAAATAAATAAATAAATAAGCGGACATTCACATAAATAAAAAAAATATATTTTCAATATCGGTCAATTATTCCCCTCCACGTATTCTTACCCAAATATTTTGTATAAAAGATATTTCTACTAACTTATTTTAAATATAGATTAAGCAATATAATATAGCATAATAATATGATGATGATGATTTCAGCCATGGCGACCACTTCGACCCCTAGTCTGAGTGATGATATAATAATATTAAAAAGAGGAAAGATTTGTAGTTGTTTGTGTTTTGTAGTATGTTTGTTACTCTTTCACGCAAAAGCTACTAAATGGATATGGATGAAACTTGACACATAGATAGAGTATATCCTGGAAAAACATATAGGCTACTTTTTATCTCGGGAAAATGTGATATCCCTCGGGAACGCGGGTAAATTTATAATAATTCTCGTAAATCTCTGTGCCAACGCTTTTGTCTTTATCTTTATATAAATTGGTTTTCAATCTGTTATTAGGCTAATTGCTAATAATAAGCTGTTTGCAATTATTTATCATAATACCAGTGATAAGGTATTAGTGGCTGACAAAATTGATAAAGGTACAAACAGTTTGGCAAAATATATTAGTAATTAAATTGTGAATATTGTACAAACGTATGATTTTAAGTATTTTTAAAAATATTAAATTTTTGACACAATTTTCCCATTTTAAATGCGAATGTTTTGATGGTCTTTGTGTTTGATTGTGGTTGAGTAAATAGTCAAGTACACCATCACGCCAAAATGGCTGAACTAATCTTTATGTAATTTGGGACAGAGATAAAATAAATATCCTGGGACATTCTTTTACACACGGCCGTCTGTTCCCAAACTAAGCAGAGCTTGTACTATGGAAACCAGATAACTGATGTACTGCATAAAGTACTTTTTTAAATACATACTTATATAGATATGTACACCCAGACATAGAACAAACAGACATGTTCAAGCACACAAATGTTTGTCCTGGGTGGGAATCGAACCCGCGACCTTCGACTTGGCAGTCAGGGTCGCTAACCACCAGGCCAATTGGCCTGTTGTATAATAATCTGGAATACCATAACATGTTTGATTGTGATTGAGTAAAGTAGCTTCAATCAGGCCAAAATCGTTGAACTGATTTGGATACATTTTGGCACAGAATTACATTACAATCTGGAATAGCACAGGCTACTTTTTACCCCGGAAAAATTTTACTTCTCTCAGGAACGCAGGATAAACTGCAGGGGATAGCTAGTGAGTTATAAGTTGGAAGTCAACAGTCAAAATAAAGATTTAATATCGTTTAGTGAGAATTGTAACATGTGATGTTAAAATTTTTTGAAATATGTACGGCTACTTTTGACAATCTGGTGTTCAAGTAATGTATACAATAACATCATCATCATAATACTTATAACAGCCTAGAAATGTCTTTTGCGGAACACAGAAAATCTTTTTTTTATACCACGTGAGCCGACAAACAAGCATTTGGTCCACCTGATGGTAAGTGGTCACCGCTGCCTATGGACATTTGCAACACCAACGCATGGCTAATGCGTTGTCGACCCTGAGACATGAAGTTTTTAAGTCTTATGTGCCTGTAATTTCACCGGCTCCCTTACCTTTCTAACCGAAACACAGTAATGCAAGTGCGATACTGCTTCACGGCAGAAATGGGTAAGATGGTAGTACTTCCCCGGACGAACTCTGCACTAAGAGCTCTACTACTCAAAAATACATATCTGTTCAGGTAATATATACAAAAGTATTCATAAATTTTTACAATACTTCATGATCGGACGAACGTCAAAACTAGGATTTTATGGCTGTCTTCCACGTTATTTTGGCATATACAAAATTAGAATTCATTGAAATATCTTTAACGAATATTGTAGACTTTGTATTCAAAGCCTTCCATAAAATAAATCTTGCAGGAAAACATAAATCAATCCCATAAGCCTAGAGGTCACGTGTGTGGGTAATTTCTTCATGAGCTGGATGGATATCAGCACCGAAGCCTTACGATTTACGATCCAACTTCCCTTCTTTATACCCAGCGTAGATGGCCGCCTCATATGTTACCATGCCTTTCCTATAACATGCTTAGTTTTATAGTCTTTGAATTGATGAAATTGAAATCGTCCGTCGTAAACAAAAGTGTAGAGGTTATTAAAGGTAGATGTGGATGGCCACTCTTAGTAGAAACGCCGTCTTCATATCTTACGAAGACTTAGCGAAGATTGCTTTTTACCTCCTTTCTCAGAAGCTTCTTTTTTAAATGAAGGCGCTGAAGTTGGCGAGATCTAATAGGCCAGTTTCGACAGCTAAGAATGTTATTGAAAAATGAACCCTTTGTTGTTATAATAAGGTTTATTAGCATCATCATACAATTAACCTTAATAATTGACATTGGATCAGTAAATAAATAAATATTCTGGGACATTCTTTCGGCCATCAGATCCCAAACTAAGCATAGCTTGTATTATGGAACCAGTTAACTGATATACTACATATACAACTTTTTTATTTTTCAATATTCATACATACTCGTATGTGGATTTTTACACCCAGACATAAAACAAATAGACATGTTCATGCACACAAATGTTTGTCCTGGGTGGGAATCGAACCCGCGATCTGCGCCTTGGCAGTCAGGGTCGCTAACCACCAAGCCAACTGGCCTGTCAAGATCAATAGAACCTTATCTTAAAATCCATAAAGTCGGTTTTTCTATGAAATTCTTAACTGTCAAACGCGAATTTTAAATCATGGCAACATTTATAAGCAGCAAAAAAAAACAAACTCAATTCTCAAAGAGCCCAGCTGTATTTTTATTGGATGGACGCCATTATGCGGGTGCATCCAGTAACATTGCACAATATCTAACTATCGGATAGAGTTTGCTTTTAAATCGCATTTTGGTTCCGAATATCAGACGGGACGAGTCGTAAGTGCTCGCGTCCGGGCTTAGCTATACAAATACAAATAAAATCAAGCTGAAGTTGGTAACTTTTACTGTCATTCGCGGATAGTTTCACAGATTGTTTCTGGCTGAACTACTTTGTATCTTCAGTTGCTTGAACAGGCTATTCTTGTCGCTGATAAGACTATTGTCCTTTTCACTACATAGTATAAAACAAAGTCGCTTTATCTGTTCCTATGTCCCTATATCCCTATGTATGCTTAAATCTTTAAAACTACGCAATCGATTTTGATGCGGTTTTTTTAATGGATAGAGTGATTGAAGAGAAAGGTTCTTATTTTTTTTTTATGCCACTTGGGCCGACAAACAAGCAGACGGTCCAGCTGATGGTAAGTGGTCACCGCCGCCTATGAACATTTGCAACACTAGGAGCATCGCCAATGCGTTGTCGACCCTGAGTCGTGAAGTTGTTAAGTCTCATGTGCCTGTAATTTCACCGGCCCCTTACCTTCCTAACCGAAACACAGTCATACAAGTGCACTACTGCTTCACGGCAGAAATGGGTAAGGTGGTAGTACTTCCCCGGACGAACTCTGCACTAAGAGCTCTACTACTACTAAACTACTACTTATTTATAATACATGTGTCATCCCACGGGAACGCGGGTAAAACCGCGGGGGACAGCTAGTAATATTATAGATGCGAAAGTTTATGTGGATGGATAGATTTTTGTTGCTTTTTCACGCAAAAACCACTATTCAGATTTAGATGAAACTTGGCACATAGATAGTACATAGCTTGGATTAACACATCAAATATTTTTTATCCTAAAAAAATATTAAATCCCTCAAAAACGCGGTTGAAACCGCGGGGGTTGGTAAGGTTGTATGAGTTATTTTTGGCTATATTAGATAGAAAAGTAAGAAGTATTTTAATTACAGACTGATAAGGGCCGTTTTACAGTTAAATTTATTACTATGTTTCAAGTGTTCTATTTTAAAGAGATGATAAATGTTATAAACTACATATATATACTAAATACAATACCGTACTCGTATATTGCTCTGGCACGAATATTGAAGGACGGCTATAGGTGCAACTGCTTGTGTGATCCGGCACTTGAGATCAGTTCTATTCTAGGCATTGTAAGTTGATCACCTATTGTTACTTTTTATCAAAGACAAGCACATAGTCAAACAATCAACGAAACTTGACAAGCTTTCTTATAAAATTGTACCAACATATATTAAATATGTGGTTAAACGAAATTTTGTATACCCTGAGAGAAAGCGATCCATTGTACGTGGTCTACTCAGTTTGGACTGATGTCTCCCGCTACATATTTAGCCTGTTTTTTAAACGATTCTATTTACCTTGCCCTGTTTGTTGTTTATTTGGTTTGGTCAAAAGTAATTGGATTTTATTTCAAGTTTTTAGTTTTTATATCATTTTGTCATTGTGTACAGTATTCTACTGCTACTCTTCATAGTCAAGCCCTTTCATTTGATACCCATATTGACAAAATATGTAATCCGCCATTTTGTAGCAGCAGCCATCTTGTATTTACAATGATATTGAATATATTAAATGGTATTGTCATCAGAACTAAAGATGTATACCAAATATCAAACCAAACTGTCAACAAGGTGGGGGTCAAATTTCAATTACTATTTTTGACCCAAACAAATTAATAAATATCCCAAGACATTCTTCACACATGGTTACCTGATCCCAAGTTAAGCGAGTGTACTGCTTGTGGTATGGCTACCAGGTAACTGATATACTACATACATTACTTACCGGCACAACATCCAAGGGCTCTTTAGTCGAAATGGGGGTGCCCCAGGGTTCAATTTTAGGTTCATTTTTGTTCTTAGTATATATAAATGATTTGCCATATGTTGTAAATGACCTCACAGATATTGTCTTGTTTGCTGATGCTAAAGCTAATCATATTATGTCAATTGTCTGTGGGTGGTTTGCTACAAATAATCTTTTACTAAATTCAAAGAAAACTAAATGCTTAAGGTTTTCTTTACCAAATGTAGCACAAGTAGATAGCCAAATAATAATAGATGGGAGCCATATTGATCTTGTAAATAAAACGGTATTTTTGGGTCTTATATTAGACAATAAATTGCAATGGGGACCTCAGGTTGATACTCTAGCTGCTAAATTAAGTTCGGCTGCATTTGCTGTTAGGAAAATTAAACAATTGACGAATGTTGAGACGGCCAAATTAGTTTATTTTGCATATTTTCATAGCCTCTTGTCCTATGGCATTTTGTTTTGGGGAGCAGCAGCGGATATAGAATCAATATTTATTATACAAAAAAGAGCAATTCGTGCAATTTACAGTATGGGTCCCCGTGAATCATTAAGAGATTTATTTAGGGAAATAAATATAATGACATTACCTTCACTATATATTTATGAAAATATAATGTTTATTCGTAGAAACATAGGAATGCTTGAGTCAAAATTGGATATCCATAATATTAATACAAGACAAAGGGAGAAGTTAGATGTTCTATACTTTAGACTAACTAAAGTAAACATATATTTTTTTGTTTTGTTTTTTAATGTTACCTATAATAAGTATTTTGTAATTGTTAAATATAAAATTATGTAAAATTGAAATTATAAAATAGCCAAAAAGTCAGAATAGATAAAAATTTATATAACAAATAAAAAAGAATGTAACCTTGCTGAGTTTCTTGCCGGTTCTTCTCAGTTGAAGGCTGACTTCCGAACCGGTTGTAGCTTCAGTAACTTTAAATTTGACCTTCATAAGTGCCCTCCGAAGGCCTAAAGTGAATAAATGGCAAGCTAAATATAACCGTTAGAATCACCCCATATCCTACACCTGCAGCTCATCATCTGGCACAAATTAAACGATAACACACTGTATGTCTACCCCTTTGCCGTCCATGAATATATATATTTACAAACAAAATTCCAGTAATTACTAGCGCAATGCTTTGGAGTTTCGACCAAGTTGTAAATATTGTAGTGTTTACGAGAGCGGATCCCGGCTTATCTTCCGGTCCGAAACACGCGCAGCGAGTATGCTTTGAACATGAAAATCCATGTTTAGCTGCAGACGCATGCAAGTTGCAACTTATGTTTGTGGGGCTCGAGATAAAGTTGTACAGCTAGCAATATCCTAATACAGCAAATATTAAAAAATATATTATATTAAAATTTAAGTGTCCAGAGGTATTATAAAAAAAAATTCTTCTGCCTGTCTGTCCATTTGTTGCCTGGACTTTCACTGGCAGATAGCTAATATTATAAGGGCTAACTTAAGCTAGCATTTATCCTGGAAATCTTGAACATTCCTCGGGAACATGAAACAGCTGTTAAGACCCAAACATGTCAATAACTAAAAGGCCAAAACCAATATATCATTTTCTTTTATACTACTTACAAGGTGACGGCCCGTCTGACGGTAAACGGTCACCGCAGCCTATGGACGCTTGTAACACCGTGGGTATAAGTCGCACGTTGCCGACCCTGCAAAAATCTCTTCACATCCCTTGAATTTGTTGCTTCTGAAATATTTTGCAACTCTAATTGTAACTATTGAACTTATCGTTAGTCAATAGTTTTACACTAACAATAACATTGACACACAAACCTGAGTGGTTTTTATTAGAGCTGATTAATTTAAGGAATGTATGTATACTGTTAAAATAATAAATACAAAAACGAATACCTGTAGTTCCAATGATTAGTTGAATGATAATGCTGATTACCCTTATTGTAGCACCATAGGGTTATTTTTTCCCTAAAACATTTATATCACTCTAATATTATAAATGTGAATGTTTGTGAGTATGGATGTTTGTAACTCTTTCATGAAAATACATAAACACAAATCACATATATAGAAAATGCCCTGGAATAACACATAGATACGATAGATAGAGAGTTTTGTGCCGGGAAAAGGTTACATCCTTCGTAAACGCGGGTGAAACCACGGGAGACAGCTAGTATATATATATCCCACAAACATAACATAATACTTTAGCTGTACCACGGTTTCACCCGCGTCCCCGGTTTAAAAAGCCCCTCTTCAAACCATATACTATATGCGCCAAATTTCAGCAAGTTAGTTGTTCAGCCCTGAAAGTTCAACGAAGAAATAAACAAAGGAACTTTGGTCTAACCCTTGTGCCTATACCAAAATTAATTCCTAGATGCTATATTCTATGTTGCTGATCGTACGAGACAAGGACAGCGAGTGTCGGAGCAATTAAACCGTAAATGGATTTGCATTGTTATGTTACAATAGATTGTTAATACGCTTCAATTAATATTGAGTACCATCAAGATATAATTGCTAGTATGTAATTAAAGTAATATTGCTTGTGACGACGATGCTGGCCGACTACGCTTCTGTAACTGGCTGTAAATAAATATCCTGGGACATTTTTTTACACAGGACCATCTGATTCCTTACTTAGTAGAGCTTGTTCCATAACTAGATAAATTATTATACAATATATATAGAACTTTTTTTTTTAAATAGATTTCTATTTATATTATATTTACACGGATACAAACAGACATGTTCACGCACAATAAATAATATGATCCTGGAAAATGTCCTACCGAACCCACGATCCTTGGCGTGATTGTCAAGGTCTCGAACCACGAAGCAAACTGACTCTGGGTTTTTAATTGAAATTGACAACCAAGCTGTGTGTGTTACTATAATTACGCAATTGGTTCATATTTTGTACGTTCATCTTATAATTACTATATTATTAGACTAACCGAACCCCTGGCCCCGTCTGCTGAGGAATATAATTTTTTTTCGGGATAAAAAGTATCTTATTCGTTAATCCAGCTTATAAACTTTCCATTTTCCAAGTTCATCCATATCGGTAGTAGTTTTTGCATGGAATAGTAATAGAAATCCATACATTCAATCTCTAAAACTTTGGCATTTATAATATTAGTAGGAATTCGGCTAGTAGGATACTACAAACAAATCTAAAAATACATTAATTTGGCTACAGTATCTCTCATTAGTCCCCACCTCTTAATATCCTAAAAACTTATTATATGTAGGTATATATTATCATTTTCTATCTAAAGATAGATTAGATATCAGATAAATCTGATGGTACAGTATTTGTTAAGAAGGTAGATGGGACACTTATATAATAGAATTTGGCTATGTCAACAAGTAAACGCTTAACAATGACAAAGAAAAATAACCTTTATTCCTCCAGACATAAGGTGCATATATTGATCCAACAACTAATTGTATGATGATGGAAATCAACCTTATTCCAAAGCAATTCAGTTTCTTTTTCTATGACAAACTGAAACGTCAAAACGGCCATCATAGCGTATAAGACACTTTTAACACAAAAATAGTTTGTGGGACACTAAATACTATTTGCACAAACACAACATGAAGAGGGCAATCTTATTTCAAAATAACCATAGAGAAACCGAGCACCCAAATCCAAAAGATATTTAAAAGCAAACTATATTGTAGAAAACGAATAAATACACCTTAGCTCTTATACAACTAAACATAGAACTCAATATAGAATGCGTTCAGAATGCACGCTCCAAATGCACAGATTATACTTGACTTGTCTTCACGAGAAGCACTCGGCGTCCCCGACACTCTTACAAAATGACGTCTATACACACAAGTAAAGCACGTAATGCATACTTGAAACTGTGCTTGGAGTGACCCTGATTCATACCATGTCGAGAACTCTTGAACCCATCTATAACCCTGCGATTTCCGCTCATTCTGTTCTTATTATTTTTGCGTTGAAAGAATGAGATGGCATGTCTCCTATGAATCGGTGAATTTTATGAATGATTGGCGCGGCAATTAATTGCATTTACGCCTCAACTTATAAAGGATAGATCTAAACACTTTTAAGGTCGATGTAAGTAGGTTTTATATATTTTATCTGTTACTATTTTTAATAATATTCTTTCTTAAATCTTTATTTTCAGGTACTGAATGATTTTCCTGCCATTTGCTGCATAAGGTTTGTCAGTCTGCTTTTTAAAACATTAATATCAGATACCAATTAATACTAATGAATAGGATCCTTTTGTCGATACACATAAAGTCCAAAGCCATTTAACCGAAGGATTGTTCAAAGTCCATTTAATCCAATAGCAGAGCATAGGTAAAATCCCACTGTAGACTGTAACAAAACTTTTCTTATTCCCGATTCTACATCTGGATTAGTCGATTCGGCTAGCGACTCTGGTAACGATAGAACGTTAGGTACATTCTGTGTTATAGGCTTATAGATCTTATATGTATTTACTAATAGGACGATTATTATATGGCAAATTTTTGTTAGCTGTTCAGACATTTTTCAAATTTGCAAGTATGTTAAAGCCGATGTTCTGGACAGCCCACAGAGTCAGTGAAATTGAACCTCGGCTCTATTCACTCGATCGTGACACTCCTTGCTATAATAATAATATTGCGTTGACCACCGTACGCTACTACTAAAACTTGACTTCTACGGAATTCGTGGAACTGCTCATGATCTTGTTTTATCTTATTTATCAAATCGCCAGCAAAAGGTAGGGATTACCGGCACAACATCCAAGGGCTCTTTAGTCGAAATGGGGGTACCCCAGGGTTCAATTTTAGGTCCATTTTTGTTTTTAGTATATATAAATGATTTGCCATATGTTGTAAATGACCTCACAGATATTGTCTTGTTTGCTGATGATACAAAATTAATTTTTAAAGTTAATAGAAAAGACAAAGATCTAACTAAAGTTAATCATACTATGTCAATTGTCTGTGGGTGGTTTGCTACAAATAATCTATTACTAAATTCAAAGAAAACTAAATGCTTAAGGTGTTCTTTACCAAATGTAGCACAAGTAGATAGCCAAATAATAATAGATGGGAGCCATATTGATCTTGTAAATAAAACGGTATTTTTGGGTCTTACATTAGACAATAAATTGCAATGGGGACCTCAGGTTGATACTCTAGCTGCTAAATTAAGTTCGGCTGCTTTTGCTGTTAGGAAAATTAAACAATTGACGAATGTTGAGACGGCCAAATTAGTTTATTTTGCATATTTTCATAGCCTCTTGTCCTATGGTATTTTGTTTTGGGGAGCAGCAGCGGATATAGAATCAATATTTATTATACAAAAAAGAGCAATTCGTGCAATTTACAGTATGGGTCCCCGTGAATCATTAAGAGATTTATTTAGGGAAATAAATATAATGACATTACCTTCACTATATATTTATGAGAATATAATGTTTATACGTAGAAACATAGGAATGTTTGAGTCAAAATTAGATATTCATAGTATAAATACAAGACAAAGGGAGAAGTTAGTTGTTCCATACTTTAGACTAACTAAAGTTAACAAGTCATTTCTTGGTAATTGTGTTCGATTTTATAATAAGATACCGCTTTCAATAACCAAAATGTCTGATCATAAATTTAAAAATTATATTAGGAAAGTTTTGAAAGAAAAAGCGTATTACAAGGTAGTTCATTATATTGAAGATAAAAATGTATGGAAATAGCTGCTCTCTGCACAGTGCACCTCTAAATCTCTTGTTTAAGTTGTAAGTACCTAATTATTGTTATTTTCTATTTTGTAGTCTTGTCATATTTTTTTTTTGTTTTGTTTTTATTAATGTTACCTATAATAAGTATTTTGTAATTGTTAAATATAAAATTATGTAAAATTGAAATTATAAAATAGCCAAAAAGTCAGAATAGATAAAAATTTATATAACAAATAAAAAAGAATGTAACCTTGCTGAGTTTCTTGCCGGTTCTTCTCAGTTGAAGGCTGACTTCCGAACCGGTTGTAGCTTCAGTAACTTTAAATTTGACCTTCATAAGTGCCCTCCGAAGGCCTAAACTGAATAAATGGTTTTGAATTTTGAATAAACCTCTTTCAATACGATTTTTTATTTTTTCTATTTTAAATTGATGATATCAAATAATTTTAAAAGAACAAAACGTGTGAGCGAACATTTTGTTAAAATATAATAATAACTGTCTTGTGACTTTCTTCAGACACGGCTCCTCCGAATTAGTAAGCAATGTTTAGTTATGTTTTAGTTTTACCTTTTGTTTAACCAGAAACATAACAAACACTCATTGTCCAATTATTTATCCTGGGTCGAACCTATGACCACTATTTTAGCAGTATGAGTGCCGAATCACTAACCACCTACTATCTGCCCATTTATATGAAAATTATGCTGAGTTTATTGCCGGCTCTTCTCAGTAAAAAACAACCTTCCGAACCGGTATTAGAGTCAGACTATTCATAAGTGCTTGTAAAGGCCTATTTGAATAAAAATATTTTCATTTCATTTCATTATTTTTTGAACTGGATAAGTTAGGAATTTATAGCTTTAACGGCGAAAATTAATATGCAATCCTGATCGAAAATCAATGGATTGATGAACCTTTTGACAGTAATTTTAATACACGTAATGTCAAAATTCTACTATAATCTTGCGACTTTAGATCGGGATTTTAGATCATAATGAACACATTGATTATGATTATAATTTGCTAACGATAAGTTACCATATACTAAGTACACGTAATACCTATTTAAAAGCACCACTGACGTTTTATAATAGCCAATAAACCATACCTACCTACGCGTAAACAATTACTGTTAACTCGATAATATATTAGCAGTTGTGTTTACTTTAAGACGCAGTTCTGTATTACATTCAGAGCACGAACTCTTATGGCCTTGGCTTGCTCAATCACACCGATAACAGCCACTGAACTATCGACTACCAGGGAACGGAGACCTCGGCAATCAATCTCTGTTCTCCCCATATCTTTGAACATTTAAGCAACTTAGCGGGGCAGGGTAGGCTTCCTTACACTGGTTTGTTGTAAAGGGCTTTACGATGTTATGGGTTAACTTTACTCTTTGCGGGATCCAGTCTGAAGTAATAGTTCCTTGTTTTGATGACATAAAGTATTTTATTTATACAAAGTTGTACAATAAATCGCTGTTTGGCTATACTTTTCGGTTTGTTTGTATCGTTTTAGTTGATCGTTATATTTAGGGTTATGAAATTAATATTTAGTTACAAGTTTCATAGACGGGCCAGTTGGGTTAGTGGTTAGAGACCCTGACTGTCCGGCCGCAGGTCGCGGGTTCGATTCCCACCCAGGACCAACATTTGTGTCAATGAACCTGTCTATTTGTTCTGTGTCTGGATGTCAAATACATAAATAAATTAAATGTTTGTATATGGTTTCTAGTTTGGAATCAGATTGCCGTGTAAAAAAATCTCCCAGGATATTTATTATTTATAATTAAAGTTATATTATAATTATTATACTTAAGATTAAACTAGTTTTATTTCTAAAAATATGACTAACTAGAACATTCAGTAAAAATTAACAACATCGATAAAAGAGTTTTAAAACGCATACCCTAGTTTAGTACTCTGGTTTAATAGGTTAAAAGGATGATAAAAAATAATGACCCTTGGCCATCTAAGTATCAAGATGTCACGTCTTAATGGCGCTTTATTGCTCAAACGTTGCTTGACTACCAACACATCTTGGTAGTTGCAAGGAGGTAAAAAGTCATATGGTTAAAAGATTTTTTTGACAGATAAGAATGTTATACAATAATCAACTTTATACCATTTGGAATAAGGTTAATTTATTTACCCAATGGTTAATAATTATCGTCATCTAAAATCCGTTTTGACAGTTTGAATTTAATTGAAAAATCGTCTTTATTGCTTTTAACTTAAGGTCTTATTAATCTAATGGTGAATTACTACATAGTATAAAAGAAAGTCGCTTCCCGCTGTCTGTCTGTCCCTCTATATGCTTAGTTCTTTAAAACTACGCAACGGATTTTCATGCGTTTTTTTTTAATTGTTAGAGTGATTCAAGAAGAAGGTTTTTATGTATAATACATGCATATTATAATTGGGAAAATGCGAGAATTATGAAGAATTTCAACTATTTTAACTGCGCGCCTTTGACAGTTCGCTTATTACAGACCTCCGGAATGCGGGTAAAACCACGGGGGACAGCTAGTTGTATGATAATTATGAAACTTAACTTATTGGGGTATATGTTTAAAACGCTTTTATTTGCTTGGTATGTATGTACCGGAATCTTTCGGAATGTATCGGAACATGATTTCCACCCTTTACCGTTTTAAATTTTTCATTGTAGAAAAGCAGGACAGTTCCTTATTGACAACAAGCACCCCACGCTTTTTGTTAATTAAATATATTTTTTGTAAATCAATCTATTCTTAATTTAAATTTATAGAAAATTCTACTTTTTAGTTTGGTTTTCTTGTAAAGATTTCTAAAACTTTAGTAATATAGTATGGTTCTTAAAACCAAGTGTGGTAACTTGCTTTTTATTTTTACTCCGAGCTCGCCAACCCTATTATCTGTAAACGAGCGCACAACGCATAATCATGTCGTAAAATCGCATGTTGGAAAGCAAAGAACAATTTTATAAAATGCTTTCTTAATTTACATTTAAAATTATAATGAGTTGTATTTATATTAAAATGTTGGTGTTGTAATTAAAAATAGCTTGTGTTTATATTTTAACAAAACTGTTCTTAGATGTAAATTTTCTTTTATATTTATTAAATAAATAATCATATACGAGTACATCATATTACATACCATCATCCTCCTGATTCAGCTAAAACATTGTCGGCGAGTCGGCGCACGGAGGCTTCAGAGAGCTTACCTCTCACGTGATTGCCTAGTTAGCGAAAGAGACAGAGAATAGAGGCTGCGACGAAACATCCTCGAGCTAGTGTCATTTTTTTTACAAAATCGAGCCCGTGATCCTAAACTAAGCAGAGCTTATGCTATGGAAGCCAGATAACTGATATATGTACTACATAACCTTTTTTTTTAAGAAATACCTACTTATATAGATACTTACACCACTGAACAAACAGTCATGTTCATGCACACAAATGTTGGTCTTGGATGGGAATCGAACCAACAAACTGTGGTTTGGCAGTCAGGATATGTAACCAACAAGGCAACTGGTCTGTCATTAAAAAGTAAATCGATATTATTATATCGATATATCGGTAGCTCTGTATAAAACCATTCACTTCACTTCACGGTAATATTTTTAAAATTCGAAAACTGTTCAGAAAATTGAGGCAGCACAAAGAATTGTATTGTACGCCATTGTGGAAGCTATGAACGATTCATCCATTATGTGCAGTTTCTCTCTTGTGCAGCTTGTGCTTAAAACCTTGGGGGAGGATAGTTACGTTTTGACTGAATTGGAAATCTATATATACAAAAGGAGAAGCAGACTGACTGAGTGACATATCAACGCAGGACCTAAACTATAAGGGTTAGCAACTAAAAAAATTGCACAGTGGTTTTATAACATAGGGGAGCACTAAGTAAGGATTTTTGAAAATTAACCCCCTATGAGGGTAAAACAGGGGTGCAAAGTTAGTATGGAACAACATGTTTTCTTGGTCTGATCAACTTAAAAGTTTATATTATGTAAATCATTTAATTAAATACGTGTTTCATCGTTTTTAATATTCAACCCCTAAAATGATAAAAGGGGGTAAAATAATTTTCATCAGATTATATCTTAAGCTTTTATCTCTCGGGAACGCGGGTAAAACCGCGGGGGATAGCCAGTAGTTATATATGACACCAAATAATATAATTCCAAAGAGGTATTACACTTTCTCGAGATGGAAAGTACATTTTATGTTATTCCAGAGTATACTCTATTTAAGTGCCAAGTTTCATCCAAATCCGATATGTTGTTTTTTTTTATATACCTACCTAATAAATTCAACATAAAATATTTTATTAACTTAGTGTTTAGAATTAACAAATATATATATAACTGTCCCCCGCGGTTTTACCCGCGTTTATCGATATCATATATAGCTTATAACATCTAGGAAAAATTCCGCGTTGAATGGTAGCAGTCTCAACCCGATATGTTCAGTAGTTTTGAGATGATGGTGCGTCAAAGGAGCCTATTTTGCTTACCTACAAATTATTCAAAAATAAAATTTAAGAAAGTTGCGTGTAAAATTTAAAAAATTAAGAAAACATACCGACCATATTAACTTTTTTATGGTACCCATGGCGTTTGTCTTAACTGTCAGTCGTATGACAATTGCAAGATTGACTGAATGCGCGCTGCAAATCATGGGTCTGAATTATATTAATAAAATAATTAATTTATAATTACTATATAACTAAGTACACATTTCACAGTCGATTAAATCGGAAGACTTGTATTCAATATTCATAATTAAGACAGGACAACGTCTGTCGGGTCACCTAGTATACATATAAAATAAGGAAATACCCTTGCCAAAAAATAATAACAGTACTATAAGGTACAGTATTATAGATTAAATAAGTATCCTGGGACACAACTTTATAATTAACATACCTATATTATAACACCAATAAATTAAAATATAAATCATTGCATGAATATAAAAGTCAAAGAATAATCTCACCTTTTTGCATTTTTCACATTCATTTACATAAATAAAAGTTCGATTAACGTTTCACATAAATAACCTACAATATTTATTATTATTGACTAGCCTTTCTAGAGTAGTAGACCTCTTAGTGCAGAGTTCGACGGGGAAGTACTGCCTTACCCATTTCCGCCGTGAAGCAGTAGTGCAATTGTATTACTGTGTTTCGGTTAGAAAGGTAAGGGGGCCGGTAAAATTACAGGCACATGAGACTTAACAACTTCACGTCTCAGGGTTGACAACGCATTGGCGATGCTCCTAGTGTTGCAAATGTCCATAGGCGGCGGTGACCACTTACTATCAGGTGGACCGTCCGCTTGTTTGTCGGCCCATGTGGTATAATTTTTTTTTTTATAATAATTGAAGTAAACATAATATATGGAATTGCATATTAAATAAAAACTTTAAAAAAATCCTCTTGATAATAGCTGAGGCTACTTTTTTTTTTTTTTTTATGCAACTTGGGCCGACAAACAAGCAGACGGTCCAACTTTCTTAAACTTTATTTTTGAATAATTTGTAGGTAAGCAAAATAGGCTCCTTTGACGCACCATCATCTCAAAACTACTGAATATATCGGGTTGAGACTGCTACCATTCAACGCGGAATTTTTCCTAGATGTTATAAGCTATATATGATATCGATAAACGCGGGTAAAACCGCGGGGGACAGCTATACATATATTTGTTAATTCTAAACACTAAGTTAATAAAATATTTTATGTTGAATTTATTAGGTAGGTATATAAAAAAAACAACATATCGGATTTGGATGAAACTTGGCACTTAAATAGAGTATACTCTGGAATAACATAAAATGTACGCACGTCTCAGGGTCGACAACGCATTGGCGATACTCCTAGTGTTGCAAATGTCCATAGGCGGCGGTGACCACTTACTATCAGGTGGACCGTCTGCTTGTTTGTCACCTCAATTATTATAAAAAAAAATTTATACCACATGGGCCGACAAACAAGCGGACGGTCCACCTGATGGTAAGTGGTCACCGCCGCCAATCCATCCATAATCCAAAACTAAGCAGAGCTTGTACTATGGAAACCCGATAACTGATATACTACATATACTACTTTTATTTTTAATTAACAATACATACATATATAGATATTTACACGGAACACAAATGTTTGTCCTGGGTGGGAATCGAATCTGTGACCTTCAGCTTGGCTAGTCAGAGTCGCTAACCACCAAGCCAACTGGCCTGTCAATATAAATGTAGTTTATTTGATACATTTAATGACATAACTGTAAATCGTGATAGAAAGATAGTCTAGAATGGATAATACTTTTATGCTCAGTGATAGTTTATGATATCTATGAAAATACCTAAAACCTACTTACTTAGTCATGATGAATGTCTGTTAAGTTGGATACAAACGCATTAGTTCCAATCCCCTGTAATCCCGCATACATATTGTATTATACTGTAATCCCTACTAATATTATAAATATGAATGTAAGTTTGTTACGCTTTCACGCGAAAACTATTTAACCGATCATCATGAAACTTTGTGCACATTTTCTCGGAGATATGACATAGGATACTTTTTGTGCCAGGAAAAAATATCATCCCTCGGGAACCCGGATGAAACCGCGGAGGACAGCTAGTACTTAACAAATATATGTTAGGACTGACGTGAAGACTAGTGAACGATTGTGAAATGAAATACTGATTTGGTTCTTCGTTATATATTCGGGCAGAGCTTCGGCCTTGTACAATTTCTGATACTTGAATGAATGACATAAGCACACTGTAATCGCTTTTATACGGCCAAGAACCGTTTACAATTTTAAAAGAATCCACAACCAAATCACATACTCTTAAATGATACTCCCGGTGAAGACAAACATTAAGACACTTCCGGAATATTATTTTACAAAGAATAAAAATTAAGTATTATTCAAAAGATAACAATACAATTTAAAATTAATAATGAGATATGTTTAGTAATAATCTAAGATCACATTAAGTATATCAGTTAATACAGTTTAAATAATGTAGGTATAGTCGGGATGTAGCTTCAGTAACTTTAAATTTGACCTTCATAAGTGCCCTCCGAAGGCCTAAACTGAATAAATGGTTTTGAATTTTGAATTTTTTTGAAATTTTGATGTGACGTAGTTAGGTTGTTGACGGATGTCATTCGCTAACATATTATACATTTATTAAAATAGGCCTTGACAGGTACTTATGAATGGTCGACTGTAAGTTTAACGGATGATTGGTGATTATTATCATTAATTATGTTGAAAATTTGCCTGTATAACGAGGAATATTAATGCTATATAGTTTTTTAAAATGAGAATATACTGGAAGTGCCAGTCGATGCTGTTAAAAAGTATGTGTATAAAATGTAACTGGTAGACCAAAACTATGTTATATTACATAATCATTTATTGTCATATTTTTTTATGCCACTTGGGCCGACAAACAAGCAGACGGTCCACCTGATGGTAAGTGGTCACCGCCGCCTATGAACATTTGCAACACTAGGAGCATCGCCAATGCGTTGTCGACCTTGAGACGTGAAGCTGTTAAGTCTCATGTGCCTGTAATTTCACCGGCCCCCTTACCTTTCTAACCGAAACACAGTAATACAATTGCATTACTGCTTCACGGCGGAAATGGGTAAGGTGGTAGTACTTCCCCGGACGAACTCTGCACTAAGACCTCTACTACTAAACTTACTCTCTACCGTATAAAAAATATAAAAGAGTAATTAACTAATAATAATTAATAAATACAATAAAGAAATCGAAATATCAAATATTACTATTATTTATAGTTTAATATAAAAATTTACTGAAATCCAATTTTCTTTCGTGACATCAAATCAAAACGAACCTATTCGAAAATAAATTACTCACTGAATATTTCACCTGCGACTTATTATAAAAAAATTATGTCGTACGAACTCAACATTTCTTTTTCAGTATGATCAAAAGAGTACCCATCTAATAGGCGGCCGCAAACAAATTATAAATTATCCTTTCCAAGCTCATACCGCTTTCAAAGGCGATTCACACAAGCGCGAATTCATTTTTAAGCACGAAATTTTTATCAACAATTTTTTTGAGCAATGTAACATTTGAAATGTTCTCAATTAACATGTGTATTTTAACTCCATTTTGACATTCATACGACACAGTAAATTAAAGAAGTCTTCCGCGAGAATTCAAATCTCAGCTAGGTAAGCTAGAGAAATCAAAATGTTTACCGTTCATTAAACTTTATTATTAATACCCCTCAAATCATATCTAAAGGCTTAAAATACCCTCTCCTCTCCAAATACTATATAAATTTAAACTAAACTCTCCGAAATAATTGCGTATTAAGGGGTGTTGAATATTATAAAATACCTTAAGGGAAAGGTAAAATTAATAAGGCCCGTCGTAACAAGTTGGTGAAACCTTAAGTTTCTGTTAATTAAGAGATTTAATTAGCATCCGTTTTATAATTTTACGAATTCACTGGTGTATTCGAATATTTTTTTAGGGACTGTAAGGGATTTTTAATTTGAATTCATGTTATGAAATAGCTATATAATTAGTAGTGGTGGAGCTAATGACGAGTTCGTCCGGTGAGCAGTAGTGCACTCTTATTATTGTGTTTCGGTTGGAAAGATAAATTAAATCAAACGTATTTTTATCACAGGCTTATGAAGCGCCTGTAAGGGGCGCGAAATTACAGGCACGTGAGACTTAAAAAATTCACGTCTCAGGCTTGAAAACACATGATGCTGCAAATGTCCATAGACGGGGGCGATCACTTGATGGACCGACTGCTTGCTTTTCAGCCTAATTGAAATAAAAAAAACTTATATTATTCTCCACATTTACATATTGCCTCTCTTATCATCTAACTATAATATCCATACCTAATCTTCTCCGATGGCTCGCTCACGCCTCTCGCTCCTTACAAGCGTCTAATATGATATGCTAATCGTATTCTAATGCTACCACCAACTCATTTTACCAGCCGTATTTCACTTTTATATATTTAAAAATTTTGCTTACGTACGCTTCGACAGTGGCGTTTTTACTTCATGTGAATATAAAGCGTGGTTTCGGCAAAGGTATGCGAAAAAAACAATTCTGCGTTGCTAAATTCGGGGGAAAATGGAACAACAATAGTTTATCTTCTTGTTTGGCCGTTACGCTGTTTTGTTTGGCACTCTGATAACCCACATTCTGTTTCCAGTTGAGAGCACTGCACGTACATACGTCACATGATACGGTACGGAGATACGGAATACGTAGAGCGTAGGTATAAACAATTTAGTTGTGGTTGCGGTGTGTACTAACATCTCCTTTAAACAAGATCTTGGTACTTGTGTGTGTCAACATTATAGTGTATCACGTCAAGTCCTTGACGTTTGAGTACGTCAAAGAAAAATTAACTTTATTTACTTTATGAGAAAGTTAATTAACAATTACCCGTTAGATCAACAGGTGAACCTTATTCCAAATCGAATATGATTCTAACGGGAAAGCGAGCTCCATCTTCGGTCGCATCTTCACTTACCATCAGATAAGATTGAGGTCAATCGCAATACCATTATAAATTTAAAAAAATATATATATGGTATGCTTTTCTGTAACATTCTTAGTAATATGGTATATCTAGCGTTTGACAGAGTATAGTAAAACGTGCAGGGGCTCGATTCTGTAAGGAAAATGACACTAACTCGAGGATGTTCCGTGGCGGCCTCTATGCTCTGTCTCTTTCGGTACTACGCTAATACTACCAATCTCGTGAGAAGTAAGCTCTTCGAGGCCTCCGTGAAGAGGCTCACCGACGAAGTTTGTATTAGCAGAATAAGGGGGCAGGTCCCTGGACGGCGCTATGAATAATGTCAAAAACAGAGGACAAAAATTTAAATCTGGCATATCCCTCTAATGTCAACCCATCACGCTTTATGTATCTTTTCCGAAATATTTTTGGCGAAACCCGCGTCATTGTTTTAAATAACAGATTATACTGAAGTGCGTGTTTGTCGCTATTTTCAAGTGAGTTTTTATTAAATGAATTCACGTGCATGAATCCCGCCACGGATTCAGTTTTATAGTATAAATATTGCTGAAAAATCTGCGGGCTACGTTGTGACAGTTATATTTACCTAACGGGCAGGTGCCACTCTAAAACAAAACAGGTTTCATGGATAAATACCTGCGTGCTAACCGTTTGTAGCTTCACCATTTCGAATAAGGGTATATAAAATATTTAATACTAGCATCCATCACGAGGGTTCATCTCCATTACCGAAGGATCTGTGTATGTGTATATGTCCGATATGTATACCGGGATAAAAACATAAAATATGTTACTTCTGGATAAGGTGTAGAAGGTAAAGTGAAGAATAGGGTACCGGACTGCCTTGTCAAATCAGTTACTTTTTATCATCTGTCAAAACGCAAATTTTGTATGCAAAATGTACTGAGTACAAACTTATGACGTCATCATTTATCATACTCAATTGCAGTACTTTTTTTTGTTGTTTTATTAATAAAAAATTAGCTGTACTCGCAAAATTTAATTTGATGAACATTTATAGCAATTTAATTATGAAACCAAAATAGATATTTTTAAATTTTTGTACCTAGCATAAGTCTTGTCATTGTGAGGAGAAATAAATAAATACAGTCCGCTATCCTCGGTCTAGAAGTTTGTTTATTTGAATTCGCTAACTTCTGAATCGTAATATTTGCTCGGCTAATAATGATTGTAGCATGATGCTAAATAGCTTATAACCTTCCTAAAGAATTTGGCTATCAAATGCAAACATATTTTATCAAATCCCTACCCATTGGAGTCGAAAGAAAAAAGTCAGTAAGAACGCTAAGCGAAATCGAAGTTATAGCGCGGGCGGACGTGATTTTTTGCATAAACATATTTTATGGGCTGGAGAATACATTTGCACATACACAAACATAGTAAAACCTCAGTTGACAGCTTGTTATTATGTGAATTTATTTCTCTTTCTTCAAATTACAACGGAACAACGAATTTACTTAATTTTTAGCATGACAATATGAATAATTCGAATCTAACCTATATTAAGTATTTTTTAAACTGTTAATATAAAAACATATAAAATTTAAATAATAAAATAGCCCTAAAGTCAGATTACATATAATTTTTATTATGATTTTTTTTTTAAATGTTACCTTGCTGAGTTTCTTTCCGATTCTTCTCAGTTGAAGGCTGACTTTCCGACCTGTAAGAGCTTCAGTAACTTTAAATTGACCTTCATAAGTGCCCTCCGCGAGCCTAAACTGAATGCATGATATTGATATTTTTATGCATCGTTCACAACGTAAAGTACCCTGGCCACGTTTAATCGTTGTAACGCAAGTGAAACCGCGTGAGAAAGTATATTGAAATAACAACATTATTGGCCTCGATATTGGTTACGTCTGCGGCCTACAAACGTCTCTAGTTGCGAGTTAGACTTCAAGTAATATTAGACTAATCTTTCCTCATTGCTGACTACACAGCGCCGACATCGTTATGATGGCTGTGTATCACACCGTTCTATAACAAGATAATTTAAAATTGTTGAACAGTTATTAAAACAGCCGTTAATCAAGTTAAGAGTAAGATTATAAAATATATATCACTAGCTTTTGTCCGCGGTTTCGCTCGCGCAGACTTCAGGTTCTGTGTACCAAACACAGAGATTTCTTTGCAGTTAGTTCCTTCCTTCTATTTCTTCTGTTATATTTTTATATATCTGTACCCCGCGGTTGTCCATTATATAAATGCGTTCTTTCAAATATTTTCCTTTTGCTCGGCGTCTAGAGTCGTATCGTGATGGTAAATAGTTTATAACCTTCCTCAAAAGTTGGGCTATTAATCAGAAAGATTTTTTTTAATCCGACTGGCAGTTCCAGAGATTTGCGCGTTCAGACAGATAGGCAGATAGACGTGGCATTGACTTTATTTTATAATATGTAGTGATGTTTTATAATATATGTTGATACAAAATGTATCCTTTCTGTTACCTATCTAGTTTTAAATGATTTTAATGAAAACAACAAAGCAATCATTAATTGAATCTAAATATCGATAGCATAAAGTAAAAGTATTTCTTATATCCGTATATTAACATTAAAAAAAAAAATTCTAAATTCCGATGCACTTATGAATAGAATCTACAATCTAATTTAGATATCTCTGAGAAGATTACCTTCCTATATTTTACTATCCATAATTCAAGCCTGGGATATATATGAAGAATAATAAAGAATAGGGATGTTGACTGACATATCAAATCAGCAACTTTTATTAAATGTCAAAACGATCGAATGTATGGAGAAAATCAAATCAGCATCAAAAGCTACGTATTGCATGCAAAAATGCGTAAAGCATGTATTTTTGGATGTTCATATAAGTGGCTAGTGTTTGATCATTTATATTTAATACAGGATAGTTCCCTATTCAATTTTAAATGAACACATCGACACGCCTGTAGCTAATTAACCAACGACAAAAATAGCAAATGAACATCAACATATAAGAAGTGGCCCATTCGAAAGTGAAATAGACTATTGTTATTCCTTAAACATTTATAAAAATAAGTATAGGAGACGTAATATCTACTCACGTCAACACGTTTGGCTTTAGGCCAAAATATAAATTTGTCACTGAAATGTGACTTTATCGTGTTAGCGTTACGCACTGGTGTGATAAATGACGGCTATACCGAGTAAGTTATTGCTCAGTAGATATGGCGCTGCGTTTTATTAGATTTTTCATTTAGTTTCAATTTGTTACTTGCACGGAGGAAATACTGCAATTCAGTGAAAATTTCCTTTTTTTACACCTGCTACATTTCTGCAAGGGAGCGAAATAAAATCTTACATTGGAAACGTATGAAGGCATTTGGTGATATTGGAAATTCATGTTTTGGAACCGTATATTTATCTCTTCCGATATTATGGTTTAAACCTTAAATATCTATGTAAAAATGTAATTATTTAAAAAAAAGTAGTATGCAACGTGTTACAAAATACCCCGTGAAAAAGACCAAAGCCAACAACCCTAGTAAGCTGTCATGTCAGAGAACCAGATTATTTAACAGAAAGGCCTACGTACCTATTTTACCTTATAATTGTCTATTTATTAATTCATAAAAATCAGTTTTTTTTTTTGGGGTATTATGCAGCGTTACTACGGTTCCTAAATATTATGAATGGACTCGTTATAAGGCCCTATTTGACTTCTTTTACGGTAAGTTTTATAACACCCTGTATTTATAAGAATAGTCAACTCATTTAGGACTTATAAAGTGGTAAGTACTCAATATCGAGTCTTTAAGTACCAAATAAAATACAAAAATATTTTATCTGACAGCCAAAGTTTACTTTATGTTCATATATTAATAACTAGCTGTACCCCGCGGTTTCACTCGTGACGTTACATTTCCCCAGGATAAAACGTATCATATGTGTTAATCCAGGTTATAAACTATCTATGTGCCTAGTTTTATCCAAATCCGTTAAGTAGTTTTTGATTGAAAGAGTAATTAACATCCATACATCTATTCTCATAAACCTTTGCATTGACAATAGAATATAAAATAAGGACTTAGTTACTAACATAAACAAATATATACATAGAAATTTTGCTAAAATAAAAGGTCCTCTAAATGCTCCATGGTACGCATGATACTAGCGGCGTTGCCCCGTTGGATGGTTAAGCTTAGTCTCTGGGCAAAAAAGTCCCTGGCTCTCAAGTCCCCAGAGGCTAAGACCAAACGCTTGCCTATATCCTCAAAGGCACATTTTGTGTCAGATGACCATGGGCCCATGGTTTCTACCGCAAGAGCCGCAAATTCATAGTCGTCCGATAGACATGAGTATTTGCGACGCTTGAGGATCTGTGCATTTTCCGCAGCTGCTCCTGCCCCGTGACGCGTGCTTGAGATGTGGGAGGGTGCCAGTGTATCTACACAAGTAACGTCCCACACCAGGGCACGACCTAGTCGCCACGGCACTAAAGTCATACCATCCGATCTCTTGCCATCGTCTCTGAAGAGGCCACAAGGCTCCAGTTTTGCTGGAACAGCGGCGGTGACAAGAGCCCGGCGGATTATATCGTTAAATGTGGCATGGCGGTATATGCGGCCTGCACTTTTTGCACAAGATAGACCATGGCGCCCTAGCTCATCGACATGGTATCCACAACCGCGGCAGGTGTGGGGCTCGCAAATTTTAGTGCCTAAGCGAAGACATATGGCGATACGGAGCACCGTCGCGTCTAAAAGGGTACCTATGTTGAGTGACGGAAGCGAGTGCAACCAGTGATCTGATTCCTTTTCCGAAACTGCAAGTAGTCTGGCTTTATCCACGTCATTAGAATGCTCAAGAAGATAAGCAAACGTTAATATTAGCTGAGGCAAATCCCACCCTCTCTGTGACTCTCGGTTTACTGAAAGGTTTTCCCCCGGATATGAAGAAATCCAGTGACCCACTGCATCCGCTTGACCACTGACACGAACATCAGCTATGAATAAAATTAGGATTTTGCTGATGAGTGTCAGAGTGCTGTGGGTGGATGAAAGAAATGCTGGAAGTGCTACGCTAGATGCAGTGCGAATACCGAGGCCACCTAACTTAATAGGAAGCGTTGCTTGTCTCCATGAACGATCGTCAAACTGTAAATTTAGAATTTTGGTTAGTGATTTTTTTAAAACATTGTCAATGGGTTCAATTAAAGTTCGTAAATGCCAGATGCTACAGCTACGTAGGAGGTACAGGAATTTTGGTGTGAAAAGGCACAGTCGCAAGTTGCAATTATTCTTTAGAAAGGCCAATTTTGCAGGGAAATTATCATTACTTGGAGTCCCATCCGGACGGGTCAAATTGGGATCATTTAGGACCGCTGATGAGCATGAAAGATCTGTACGGGGAACATGTTGACGACTGCAATGTATTTGCAATCCTCGTTGCCTCTTGAAAAGCTTTTTGTTGTCACAGATGGGACACTCAAGCAATGTGGGCGGGTTGACAACATTTGACATAATATTTTTGATACTATATACAATAAAAGAGGGCTAAAAATCATAAAATATTGAGACAATAATAACTTAAAATTAAAATTAAAATAAGATTTCACTTGACACGCACACGGCAAAGCCAAAACGTCAGAGAACTATGGTCTCCAAGGTGATGAAGTACTCAGTTGCCATGGCACTGTGTACATGTCACTTTTATAAATTATCAAACACAGCTAAATTTGATTTTTTGTTATATGTGTGGTATATATAACATATGTATAAATAACAACATCATAGTAATAAGGCAATATACAGATGACAATTCTTTTTTAAACACTTTTTGAACTCTTGGATCACTCACATTCTTGGCACTGTAATTTTATGTTTAACTTTTTATCAGAAATGTAGGTATAGCAAGCTAAGCCAACACTTGTGCAGGAGTATTGGACCTAAAACATTGCTTTTTAGCACTTTTCGCACACCGAGCTCAATGTAAATTATATAAAAATATTTTTCAAATGATTGTGATTATTTTACGTGTGTCATACTCTTCTGTCAAAAATAGTTTTAATATATAAAGTAAAGATAAAAATTAACCTATATGTTGTGCCAGGATATGCTCTATCTATGTGGCAAGTTTCATCCAAATCTGTCCGGTAGTTGTTGCGTGAAAGAGTAATAAACGTCCATACATACAAACATTCGCATTTATAATATTAGTACTTATAAAACGCAAAATTTAACTAAAATTAAATAAAGCAGATCTAGTCCAATAACCGCAAAGAATTCTGTCTTGGACATTCTGAATATAAAATTAAGAAAAACTAAGAACATTTTTCACAGCTGCACAAGAAATACTTTAACCCCATTTCTTTGAGAACTTTTGCCTAGAGTGCAAGGAGGGTCGCTTGACAAATTGATATTAAAATCTGAAGTTGTCTTGGTTTTAAAGTTGTGACTCAATGAAGATAGAGGTGCAGATTTAAATCTCTATGCATTTTATCCTTTTAAATAAATAAATAAATATCCTGGGACATTCTTTACACACGGCCATCTTGTCCCAAACTAAGCAGAGCTTGTACTATGGAAACCATATAACTGATATACAACTTATTTTTTTCTAAATACATATGAAATGAAATGAAATATTTTATTCAAATAGGCCTTCACAGGCACTTATGAATGGTCAGACTCTAACATAGATAACATAGATACTTACACCCAGACACAGAATAAACAGACATGTTCACGCACACAAATGTTTGTCCTGGATGGGAATCGAACTCGCGACCTTCGGTTTGGCAGTCAGAGCGTTAACCACCAAGCCAACTGGCCTGTCGAAATTTCTATACGAAATAAATACTGGCTTTACGAATAAAGAAAATATTGTGAGAAAACGTCCATATCTAAGATGTAAAAAAGCAGACATGTTAAGTCACCTGTTTCACATTGGGTCATAACATACAGAGTGTATTTTTCTTCTCCTCCTTGACGGGGGTAGTAACCTAGCAAACTTATTCATCATATTTTAAGTAAAATAAAAAAACTTGTAGGTATATGGATAACTAGCTGTCACCCGCGGTTTCACCCGCATTCTCGGAGGATGTCACATTTTCCCGGGATAAAAATTAACATATATGTTGTGCCAGGATATGCTCTATCTATGTGGCAAGTTTCATCCAAATCTGTCCGGTAGTTTTTGCGTGAAAGAGTAATAAACGTCCATACATACAAACATTCGCATTTATAATATTGGTAGGATTGATATACCATAGTACAAGCTGCTTAGTTTGGGATAAATAAATTAAATATAAGGTTGTATTTTTATCATGGTTCACATGAATATTTCATATTAGAAAGTTCTAACAAGGACCACAACTTATTCTATTATTATAAACTACCTGTCCCCGCGGTTTCACCCGCCTTCCCGAGGGATGTAACATTTTTCCAGCACAAAAAGTATCATATGTCCAAGCTTTCATGATGATCGGTTAAGTAGTCGCGTGAAAGTGTAACAAACAAACTTGCATTCACATTTATAATATAAGTAGGGATATATAATTAACTTCAAAAACCGTCCTAACCCCAATGGACTCTAAAATGTAAAATATTATCTTTCATGTCATTTCATATCAATATATATAAAAATGAATTAACGATATTAACTTTTCCAATGTAACCTTAGCGCTTTTGACAATATAAACTTTTCTAATGTAACCATATGGCATTTGACATAAATGTCAGTCATTTGACAATATCTTTTAAAACAGAGGAATTATATTGATAAAATAATTAATTTATTATGACTTAGTGCACATTTCACAGTCGATTCAACTGAGTTTTTTGAGAGAAGTGTGTGTTCATCACAGTTAATTCAGAGCAATCACGCCTTATATTAAAAGTTCAATTTAGATTCATAAGTATTTCATTCGTATAGTTTATAATAAAGAAAATATGGCAAAACAACGTTTGCCGGGTCAGCTAGTTTAATTTAAAAACATAATAATAAAGGAAATTGTAGATTGTATTATAATACAAGCTGATAGTAGCGCGAAACATGCTCCGCGGCAGTACACTCCCCAAGAGGGCTACATATTTATTCACATCACGAGATTCAATCTTTTTACACGCTCTGATCGAATTTTTTTTTTTTTTGGAGGAGAGGGTGTTACCCTTGATGACTCTTACACCCATATTCTAAGACGTATCCTCAGACGTCATTCGACTCAAACTCGACTGCGGATACCTTAAGCATTTTCTCGAGGAATTCTCAAAATTGGTATTCTAAGTCATAACTTGAGCAAAACTCGAGCAATCCCGACTGATGTCGAATCGAAGTGTAGTAATATTAATCAAATAAAATAATGAGCTTTAGTAACTGTTTACATGCAATAAACTTCCTTATGGTTGGTCGCGACGTCCCTTGAAGTTGACAGTTATTTCTTCACCTCGAGTAAGGGAAAGCGTCGGGTGGAGGAGATTTTTGTAACTATGGTAACTAAATACCTTGAAGTGACGTTGAGTGGAGTCGAGGAATTTTCGAGGAAACGTCTTATAATATGGGTGTTATACTTAGACAAATACAAGTAGTTATGTGATAGTCCAAGTCAGCAAAATGAGTAACTTAGAAAATTTAATTTAAAAAAAATATTGTGTGTATATATAGACTGATCTGGTTTCCATAGTTCAAAAATTCAAAATTCAAAACCATTTATTCAGTTTAGGCCTTCGGAGGGCACTTATGAAGGTCAAATTTAAAGTTACTGAAGCCACAACCGGTTCAGAAGTCAGCCTTCAACTGAGAAGAACCCAGTATATTTATTTATTTTATAATCTTATCAACTATCTATATGTAAATGATGAAAATAGGGTTCCTTTAACGCACGATGGTGCGTTGAGGTGATGACCTCAAAACCACTGAACATATCGGGATGGGACTGCCATTCGACGCGGAATTTTTCGTAGATAGTTAAACGCTACATATGATATCGATAAGCGCGGGTGAAACCGCGGGGGACAGCTAGTATTATATATAAATAAGTATACGGTAAATTCATTTGGTTTGGGTGTATTATAGTCTCACTAGTATTGTGAAGTATTGTGTATATACTAAGTATTGTGAAGGCCTATTTGAATATATTTCATTTCATTTTCCTCCAAAAATATATATCACCTTTTTAACACGTTTTATAAAACGTTTAAGCTTCAGAGAATCTTTATAGATAGAATTTATGATCACAGCTCACTACCTTCGGGGCGCTCGCTACAGAAAACATTGGAATGTCAAAATTGTTCAGATAAATTTGAAAATACATGAAAATTGTACTCAAGTGTATTCTTGATGGGTATTATATTATTATAGCACTATTATCACTATATAGTATAAAACAAAGTCGTTTTCTCTGTCCCTATATCCCTATGTATGCTTAAATCTTTAAAACTACGCAACGGATTTTGATGCGGTTTTTTTTAATAGATAGAGTGATTGAAGAGGAAGGTTTTTATGTATAATACATGTGACATCCCACGGGAACGCGGGTAAAACCGCGGGGGACAGCTAGTTTATTATAAAGAATCTTATACCTACATTTAAATTTTAATTTGTTCGTCTTCGTGTAAAACGTTGCGTGGTAGTTGTGCGCGCGTTTCGAAATGTTTTTAAAGAATCAAAATGAAAAAACGCGCATTACAATGCATGATGGAACAGCTAGTAATTTGAAAACTGCCATCTGATCCCAAACTAAACAGAGCTTGCACTATATATGGAAACCATATATCTGATTTACAACATGTTCCTACATTTCTTTTTCTTCTAAATACTTTCCGAGGCACAGAACAAACTGACGGCGAATGTCTCTAACCAACATGCGAACTAACCCGTCAAACACCTTTATAGTTATATAATAGATATTTATATTTATATATAATATATAGATATATGTGTTGGTTACTCTTTTACGTAAAAACTTCCAAAAGGATTTGGACGAAACTTTTTGTTTCGGTAAATCTAAGCTAGTGTGTATATATATTTTTTTTTTTCGGTAGATTTTGACATATATTGAAAAAATATATTATTCAGATAGGTTAACTATCTGCTACTTACCACTAACAAGAAACTATAGTATTAATACATTTTAAGGAGTACCTTGACATATGCATCAATACATCACTACATAGTATAAAACAGTCGCTTTCTCTGTCCCTATATCCCTATGTCCCTATGTACCTATGTATGCTTAAATCTTTAAAACTTCGCAACGGATTTTGATGCGGTTTTTTTTAATAGATATAGAGATTAAAGAGGAAAGTTTTTATGTATAATACATATGACATCCCTCGGAAACGCGGGTAAAACCGCGAGGGACAGCTAGTCTATATATATACAAATGAATGTTTGTCTATATGTCCTTTATAGCATCGTAAACTATACATTTGATCATTTGATGATCTTCAGCAATGTGTTGTGCAAGAGCCCACAAAGGTTTCTGATAGAAAAAAAAAAACAAAACTCGCATAGCAACGCATGCCGGAAACAGCTAGTTTAATATATTTCGTCAGCTTGAGCAGACTTAGACAAAGTTTCATTGTGATGGAAGAGGGAAACCGCAACGAACAAAATCAAGAGAAAACTAAGACTTCGGAACTTTTTCTTTCGACGAAGATAGTAAGTATAGTGATAATGTACATATATATCTTCAGTATGTCACGTATATATACATATGTAAGTCACATTCAATGATTTTTTTTGTCCGTGTACATTTTATAAGTTGTTTGAAATTTTATTTGAAAAGTTTGACATGATTCATATGTATAACTGTGCCAATTTACAGTTTTTTATTTGAGCAAGCCTCTTTTATTAAAGCAAGAGTCTCTTGATTTAAACTGCGAACAGAATGCAAGACGGACTGACGGATTTGGCCTATCCATAAGGTTGGAACACGAGTGTTACGTATGATATTTTATAATTCCATTTTAGTACGTGAATAGCTATAATTGGTATCTTATTGAAAGCTCAAACCATGTAAAAAAAAAAGCATATGTCTTTACTATTCAGACATGAAAATAGTGTCCAGACTCTTTACACCAGTCAGTAGCAACAAATAACAATGTTTGACGTTGTTAGGCTATTATTGACAATAACATCATTACTCACGCATTGACACTGACAGTTGCGATTTGTGCGATGTTCCGGAGAGACCGTTATCAGCTAACTTCAAACTGTTACTTTTCTGTTACAGTGATACGCGAGCATCTTAAAATTTCGTATAACTTCAAAAATTCTAGGTTAAGAATAGGCTGTCCCAAATAAAGAAAAAAAAATAAACACTAAAAAAGAGACAGTAGACCTTGCCTTATTTACAAAAAGGCTTATAAAATGCAATCGGAATCAGAAATTCTGAAACACAAACATGAAACAGATTCTTTAATTAACAAATTGAATAGCTAATGAATAGAACCTCCACGCATGATAATCTCAAAGCAAGACTTGTTAATCCAGTTCTCACAATGCCGGTATGGTTTTGTTTTTCCTTCTTTATCATCCTACTAAAAGATACTCCACTTTACATTCGTAATTAACCAGCCTCTCGGAAACGCGAGTATTATCCGCACAATTCTAGAAAAAGTATTTTCTTCTGTGAAATTGGCTTTTTAATTTATCCGGGTAGCCGGGCTAGGATGAAAGATTTGAACTTAATTAATGTGCTGAGTATATTCTATTGATATTGAAGCCAATTAAATAGTAATCACGGTACTGATTGAAATACTTTGCGCAATTATTATAATGTCAAAAATAACTCGTTGGAATTAGAAGACGAGTTTAATGTATGAATATTCAAAAATTCAAAATTCAAAACCATTTATTCAGTTTAGGCCCTCAGAAGGCACTTATGAAGGTCAAATTTAAAGTTACTGAAGCTACTACCGGTTCGGAAGTCAGCCTTCAACTGAGAAGAACCGGCAAGAAACTCAGCAAGGTTACATTCTTTTTTATTTTATTAAATTCTTTTTTATCTATTCTGATTTTTGGCTATTTTATAATATCAATTTAACATATTTTTATATTTAACAATTACAAAATACTTAATAAAGCTAACATTCAAAAACAAAAAAATAACAAGACTACAAAATAGAAAATGACAATAATTACTTACAACTTAAACAAGAAAATTAGAGGTGCACTGTGCAGAGAGCAGCTATTTCCATACATTTTTATCTTCAATATAATGAACCACCTTGTAATACGCTTTTTCTTTCAAAACTTTCCTAATATAATTTTTAAATTTATGATCAGACATTTTGGTTACTGAAAGCGGTATCTTATTATAAAATCGAACACAATTACCAAGAAATAACTTGTTTACTTTAGTTAGTCTAAAATATGGAACAACTAACTTCTCCCTTTGTCTTGTATTAATATTATGGATATCCAATTTTGACTCAAACATTCCTATGTTTCTACGTATAAACATTATATTTTCATAAATATATAATGAAGGCAATCTCATTATATTTATTTCCCTAAATAAATCTCTTAATGATTCACGGGGACCCATACTGTAAATTGCACGAATTGCTCTTTTTTGTATAATAAATATTGATTCTATATCCGCTGCTGCTCCCCAAAATAAAATACCATAGGACAAGAGGCTATGAAAATATGCAAAATAAACTAATTTGGCTGTCTCAACATTCGTCAATTGTTTAATTTTCCTAACAGCAAATGCAGCCGAACTTAACTTAGCAGCTAGAGTATCAACCTGAGGTCCCCACTGCAATTTATTGTCTAATGTAAGACCCAAAAATACCGTTTTATTAACAAGATCAATATGGCTCCCATCTATTATTATTTGGCTATCTACTTGTGCTACATTCGGTAAACAAAACCTTAAGCATTTAGTTTTCTTTGAATTTAGTAATAGATTATTTGTAGCAAACCACCCACAGACAATTGACATAGTATGATTAACTTTAGTTAGATCTTTGTCTTTTCTATCAACTTTAAAAATTAATGATGTATCATCAGCAAACAAGACAAAATCTGTGAGATCATTTACAACATATGGCAAGTCATTTATATAGACTAAAAACAAAAATGGACCTAAAATTGAACCCTGGGGTACCCCCATTTCGACTAAAGAGCCCTTGGATGTTGTGCCAGTAATCCCTACCTTTTGTTGACGATTTGATAAATAAGATAAAACAAGATCATGAGCAGTTCCACGAATTCCGTAGTAGTCAAGTTTTAGAAGTAGTGTACGGTGGTCAACGCAATCGCAAGCCTTGGATAGATCACAAAAAATGCCAATCGCATCCTGAGAATCCTCCCATGCGCCATAAATGTGTCTCAGCAATGTTGCTGCCGCATCGGATGTAGATCTTCCCTTCGTGAAACCGAACTGATGACCATGCAATATCTTATGCTTAGTAAAGTGACCTAACATTTGATTAAGCAGCAGTTTTTCAAAAATTTTACAAAGTGCTGGCAGAACGGAAACTGGTCTGTAATCAGAAGGATTCTCCTTACAACCGGACTTAAAAATAGGTACTATTTTACTGTATTTCATCAAATCAGGAAAACAACCCTGATCAATACATTATTATTATTTTTTTTTTATGCTACTCGGGCCGACAAACAAGCAGACGGTCCACCTGATGGTAAGTGGTCACCGCCGCCTATGGACATTTGCAACACTAGGAGCATCGCCAATGCGTTGTCGACCCTGAGACGTGAAGTTGTTAAGTCTCATGTGCCTGTAATTTCACCGGCCCCCTTACCTTTCTAACCGAAACTCAGTAATACAATAGCACTACTGCTTCACGGCGGAAATGGGTAAGGTGGTAGTACTTCCCCGGACGAACTCTGCACTAAGAGCTCTACTACTCTGAAAATACATTCATTAAAAATATTTGACAAAACCGGTGCAATCACTGTTATTATTGATTTTACGATTGTTACTGATAAGCCCCATAAAGCTTCAGTACTTTTCATATTGAGCGAATTAAAAGTATTTAAGATATCGCTAGCACTAATATGCTCAAATTTAAAACTAGGAAATATATTATGAATATGCTGTTTGAGTAAAGATTCCGCTACTATAGGACATGATTTAAGGCTTTTAGTAGTTTTACCAGGTAGGGGAGGGTGGGGTGATTACGGACAGCGGGTAATTGCGGACACTGCCTTACCGGCTGATACAGCCCTTCCCGCGTCCCGCAACACGACTCGCGCTATTGTATCCGCCATCTTTAGTGTCCGGAAAGTTGTCAACACGGGAGCCCGCGCACGCGATTCGAGGTAAGATCAATTAATTATTTTTATGTATTTTCTTGTAATTTTCGATGATTTTCAGTAGCGTGCATACGCTATGATATTTGTTTTGAGTAAAAACTGTATTCGTTACGTGTTAAGGTGTCTTTCACCTATATTAATGTGCAATTATAATCTACAAAAGTTATTACCTAACCTAAAATTGTTTTGCTATAAAATGTCGAAAGGCAGATGGGGTAATTGCAGACATTTTTGGGATAAATACGGACGTCCGTATTTACCCCAAAGGGGTTGGGGAGAATACGGACACATGACTTATTATATCTGTATCATGTTTCAGATGCCTCGAGTATATAAACGGAAGACTGAAAAAAAGTAATAACCAATCTTTAATGAATCTCAAGAGCAAGAGCTCGTTCAGTTCATTCTGAAGTCGTGTAGAAATTATTTCGGAATAACTCCAATCACGCTTAGAAAAGTCGCATTCGATTTTGCAACAGCTAATGGCTTGGCACACAATTTTAACAAAGCAACGGGTATAGCTGGAATAGAGTGGTATTACTCGTTTATGTCAAGGCATCCTGAAATATCACTCCGTAAGCCGGAAGCGACATCTTTAAGTCGAATCACTGCGTTTAATGAAGAAGAAGTAGATATTTTTTTTACTAACCTGGCATACTTGATGTCCAAACATAATTTCAGGCCAGATGCCATTTATAATGTTGATGAAACAGGCATAAGCACTGTCCAAAGAAACTCAAAAATTCTTGCGCCTAAAGGCTTAAAACAAGTTGGCAAGTGCACAAGTGCTGAAAGAGGATCCTTGACAACAGTCGTGAATGCATGTAGCGCAAGCGGCAATTATGTGCCACCATTTTTTATCTTTAAGAGGAAAAGAATGAACCCATTACTAATGAAACAAAGCAACTTCAATATGATAGCATCGATTTCTGACTCTGGGTGGATCAATGAAGAATTATTCGTTCAGTGGCTTCATCATTTTAAAAGCTTTACTCGGCCATCTGCTGACAATGTTATTTTGCTTGTCCTTGACAATCATGAAAGCCATATTAGCTTGGCCGCTTACAACTATATTTGCGACTTGTGTAAGGAGAAATAGACTGACCGCAATTACCCCACCCGCTGTCCGTATTTACCTGGAAGGCGTCGGGTAAATGCGGACAGCAAGGGTTTTGTTTTTTTGAGAAAAAATATAAATGTTGATTTGATACTAATAGTTTTATATGTTAATTTTGTAAGGTAATAAGCAAAGTTTATTAATTAATAAAAACGAACTGATTAGCTTTAAAAGTTTATGTTTTATTAAAGTATTCCCTTAAGTGTCCGCAATATCCCCACTCTCCCCTATACTCGTGAAGAAGTTTTCGAAAGCACAAGCTACATCTAAATTATTCGTTAAAATTTTATCATTAATATTAAGAGTTACCTGTTCATTATTATTTCTAATTTTACCAGTTTCCGTATTAATAACATTCCAGACTGTCTTTATTTTATTATTCGCATTACCTATTTTATTACATATAAAGTAAGATTTAGCTTGATTACACACTAATTTGAATGTTTTTGAAAAGTTTCTAACATATTTATGAAATTCCTCATTTTATTAACATCTTTACAAAATTATTATTATCTATATACCCGCGTTCCCGAGGGATGTTAGATTTTCCCCGGGATAAATGTAGCTTATATGTTACTTCAAGATATGATCCATCTATATGCCAAGTTTCATTTAAATATGTCCGGTACTGTATGCGTGAAAGAGTAAACATCTACAGATACAAGCATTCGCATTTATAATATTAGTGCGATTTATAAAAAGACAGAATAGTTAAGTACCATTTTCTCTTCTGTTTGTGTTTTTTTTTTATTATTTATTTCAATTATGTTTTTTATTAACAATAATTAATTTGATCGCATTTAGACCAGTGGACGAAAACAAATATAAACAAATACACGTAACTCGATATCACAATCATCAATCAATGTGCAAATCAACCAATAACAAAGCAAGTAGATTTGCAATATGTAAACAAGTCAACTGAACCATTATGATCGGTATCCATTTCGCTTTTTATTCACATCGTACGTCATCGATGCTTCGCGGACGCACAAATGTAAACCAAACAAGAAGTAAAAGAATCTTGAAAACAAAAGGCGATCGATGAGCCGAAGCTCAGCCATGCCAGAGCCAGCCTACGTTTGTTTTTACTGTGACAGGCCGGATATTGGAATGTAAAAGCACATAGCGACAAGCAAGCGGGAATGGATGAACTACGTGATGTGATGCGAGAGGTTTTGTAGTGTAATCGTCGGTTTGACTATCCTTGTTCGTCCTGAAAGCAAAGCGAGTGGTTTTAACATCAGAGTGGGAAATCCTACAAAGGCGAACTTTGTATTCGAGCCGTGAATTTTCAAAGCAAATAATTAGATTTTATATAAGTCAGCTGAAACATGTTCACAATGTTGATATAAAATGGGATTTTATCCATCGGAGTTTTAAAAAAAATATAGATATTAAAGGCAGTTTCACAACATAGTTTTAGATGTCATGTGCTTTTTAGTCGTCTTGCGACCCGCCCGCCTTTGCCTCAGTGGAATAATATATACAAATTAATATTCAGGGACATTATTTATACACGGCCATCTGATCCCAAAACAAGCAGAGCTTTGACTATAGAAACCAAAATAACTGAGTTACATTTTTTTTTTAATTTTTACTTATAGAGATATTGACACTCAACTCACAAAGAACTTTCTCTTAGTGGGAATGCAATCTACGACCTGTGGCATGGCAGTATTTAATCACCAAGCCAACTGACTCTTGAGGTAATCAATATCATACAGAAGAAATTTGAAAATTTATGGCGAAAATAGCATTCAAATCTATTGCGTACTTTAAAAGATATAAGCAGACAAACAGCCAGAAAGAAATAGTTATTAAATACTTTGTTATATACTATCTAGTTTAGAGACTTCCTTCAAACCCAGTAAAACATTTATTATAAGTCCAACAGCGTTATGATGTTGCAAAAGTTGCTGTCCGTACGAAACTTTATAATGTCTGCGAGGTAAAAAGAGCCAACTCAGAGAGTTGAAAATTATTCTTTAGATATTAATAAAAGGGAGCGTGTTAACATCACCTCAGTGGGTCAATTAAGCCGGGACTATTATGAAAAAGCAAAAGGTTCTTAACCGAAATCACGTTACAAGCGGCCCGCTAATTAGCTGCGAAAAATTAAGAGCAGAAATAATTGAATTAAAACAAAAGAAACGTCCGGATTTATTCACGGCGCTTACTACCGATTCGTAAGCAAAGCACCGAACTCTGAAAAGAACGTGCAAGTTTCTGAAATTGTGTTCAGCGATGTGTACCAGCTGTAAACAGGCTGTTTGAATGATTAAAGCTTTTTATGGAAGGTTGTACTTATTTTATTTATATTATAATATTGTAAGTTAATTAATAAAGAATTTGTCAGTGTTAAAGGTTACTTATGTAAAATAATAAAACATTTAGGGTGTCTTGTACATTTTAATGCAAATTTTTATTGGTCTAAAATGCATGTGGGATACTTGCATCTAAACATTCAATAACATATTTTACAGATAAAAATATACAATTACATTATATCTCGGAAACAATAATATTATACAATACAGTAGAACGCGACCTTCAAAGCCCATTTCATAAAAAGCGTCACAGCAACAAAATTCCAGCCCACCGGACAAAGGGAAAAAGGTGATTCTTTTTTTCTTTTTTACAGAGAAAAAAAATAACAAAAACACCCAACGCTTTCTACGTAAATTATTTCCAACCTCATTCGATTCAACTCGTAGTAACCTTTCGCTTGTTATCGCTTTGAGCAATCTACAGTAAGGAGACCCTAATTTCCGCTAAAAGAAAGTCAACGTATTCGGGATGAGGTTTTTGCAGCGTCTCCTTTTGTGAAAAGGTACCTAAAGAAACCCTAGTTAAAATACGACCCTGTTGTTACTACGTAAGTACATCGTAAATAATCTTACTGAGCCGCTTATTTATGCCTCATACATCGTAGATAAATAACATTCTTTTCAAACACGGTATCAACAAAAACATCAGTGGAATGAGAAAAAAGTTTTACGTTAATTAAAAACTGATAATTTAAATGTTTTTAGCAACTGAGCGATAGGAAAATAGTCTAGTGCAATTAGTTTCATATCTAGATGCAATTTCATTATAAGCTAGCAATAGAATTTCCACATTTTTTTAAACTGTTACCTAATATCTATTAATAAAACCATTTTGATCATAGTTCTCCAGAAATTAGTGCATCAATTAAAACTATCCTATTGTAAGAACACTTAGAACAGATTGCTTTTCCATCCCAATAAATTCAAGCACTACTAAAGCCTTTTTCTAATAAATAACCCTAAATATTCTGTATCGAAAGGTGTAGAGATGCCTCAAGATATTGCAATATGTATAATTTATAACCTGCCGAAATCCTTTCTCCAATATCAGGTCTTATGCTTATAACCTCCTCCGATATTTATAAAATGTTTGAAGATGAGGAGGGGCTCGAATTTTTCTGACATATCTATTTTCACAACTATAAGTATTGCTGTCCTTTTCTTTTTAAGTTGAAATTTTTAACATCAAATCATTAGTTACAAACATCGGTTCAAAGATTGTTGGTATGCTAAGATTTTTTCACTTTATGATCCTTATTGTTAACTTTAACGTTTTTTTTTTATTTATTTATTACGGGAAAACGTTTGACCTCAATCTCACCTGATGGTAAGAGAAGATGATGCCGAAGATGGAGCTCGCTTTCACATTAGTAGCCTATTAACTCTTTTTTTTATGAGTCCGAAATAACCCGTCCTATTTCAGTTTTATTGAAATAATATTCCATAGTCTCTGAATTACTTTTGCTAGCATATAAATTTACACGCTGAATTCATTCTTAATAGCTTTTGTCAATTTCAATAATTAATCCCTTTCCAAATACATACGTACAGCTTTTGTTCAGCGAAAAACCATCTACTTACGTTCCTACTCGTACAATAAATATAATGAATTATTTTACAGTCATGAATCATTACGTAACAAATGTGCTAAAAAATAAATACGGATTGAAATGGCGCCGGTAACAAAAAGAAATATAACAGCGTCACACAAAGGCGTCATGTGGAGATTTTCAGCGCGGATGTCCGCTTTTCGCTAAACAATGGCGAGAGGTCGCCAACATTTTTTGTTATCATCTAGATAATCATTAATTTATATATTTGGAACAAATAATTGCATTTTCGCACAACAAAAGAGATTTGGTAGACTAGTTGTCCCCCGCAGTTTTTTGGTTCCCGAGGGAATTTACATTTTCCCGGGATGAAAAATATTCCATGTGTTAAGGGGACCCGGTGGTCTAGAATTTTCGAAAAACCGTTTTTTTTTTTACATATTTCGAAAGTATAGTATTTCAAAAATATACTGTTAAAATTTGGTGGCAAAATTCCGAGTATTTCTATATTTAAAACCCATTACAATGTCAGGTAGACGCATTCCAGGGCATGCTCAATCAGCCTCAATCCGATTCAAGACAGCCTCAATATCCTAGGTATGGACATACGCCGCAATCTCAACCAGAAAAACTACATTGAGGGTGTCATCAAATCCGCATCCCGGAAACTCGGAGTCATGAACAGGGTGAGGAGGTTTTTCGCGCCGGAGCAGTTGTGTCTGTTATATAAAACTCAGGTTCGCTCCTGCGTGGAATACTGCTCTCACCTTTGGAATGGCTCCGCCCAGTACTTATTGGACGCCCTCGATAGGTTGCAGCGGCGTGCTGTCCGTATCATTGGGGATCCTGAGGCCACAAAGACTCTTGAGTCACTGCAATTACGCAGAGACGTGGCCTCATTGGCTGTCTTCTACCGCATTTATCACGGTGAGTGCTCCGAAGAGCTATTTCAACTAATCCCATCCTCTCCTTTCCTATCCCGAACGACACGTGCTGGGTTAAGGTGCCACTCTTACACGGTGGAACAGATTCCGTCACGCACCAAACGGTTCGGCGCCTCTTATCTCTGCCGTACCATTAAGACGTGGAACTCGCTACCAGCCCACGTGTTTCCCTTCTCTTATGATCCTGGGTCCTTTAAGCGGGGCGTGAAAAAGCTTCTCACAAGGCCGTCAAGGTGAGGGCCATCATGCCACAATGCTACGCTGGCTACTGGGATGATGGCCATCACTAGGGGACTTCATTGACTGCTTACCATCAGGCAGCATGGAGTCAATTTGGGCGGTAGCAATAAAAAAAAAAAAATGCTCTAAGTATGTGACAAGTGTGATCCAAATCCGTTTTTGCGTGAAAAAGTAACTTACTTACCATCCTTCCTTACAAACCTTAGCATTTATAATACTTATTAGTAGGATGTTTTACAATGTTTAGAAGTTGCTCCCACACTAGGAAGACACTTAAATTCAAAGGGAGATAGTACTCCCCACAAGATGATACCATGTTACTTCTCAAGAAAGCATTATTAAACCACGCACTCAAACGATGAACAACCGAAAATAAGCACGAAATACTTGACGTTTAGGCAGAATTGCGACTAATGGTAACCGAATACACACAAGTTTCAGTAAAGGACAACAAAATTAACTCACTTGGCTCTACTAAAGCGCACGTGGTACTCGTGCAAATTGACGTGTAATTTGATCTTATTACCATTCCGTTCTGGACGAGGCCTTAGCAAGGTTGATGTGAAAATCTCCCCTTTGTGAATAAATAACAAAGCGTTTTTTGATCATGTTCGATAACTAGCGTTTATCCGCGGCTTCGCTCCCTCATCTCCTTCGTATTTGTTTCTGCTGGGGCACGTATCACCCCTTTATTAGATTTATACTCTTCCGTGTAATTCCAATGCAAATTTCGAATGCCACAATGTTTTTGGAGTCCTTACTGAGATCTGTATTTAGATGTGTCAGTAAAAAAATCTGTAAGGATCATCATCTGCGTTTTTGTTTTTTGTTTTCGAGGTGGAATTATGTGGTTGCAGACTGGGGATACAACGAAGTTATGAGGGATTCTTCCCCAGTAAAATCTCCCCGGTCGCCTAGCTCATGTGTTGGCACACATTGTCAGGAGACACTGGTGTCAATAGCAAAGCCATCTGCCTGCCTTATTCCCAATTATAAGGCCGCGGAAATATGCTTTCTTTCCATCGATGCATGGCACGGGTTTTTACAACCGGCCGCCTTCCTGAGCTAAATCCTCCTTGGGATAATTATGAACCCTTAGTATAAGGTGCAAGGTTTACATTGCATGAGCGGTTTACTCCTCGCCTCGTTCGGCTCTCTTTAGATGAATTTTGCTCAGCAAACATCTCCGTAGCAAAAACAAATTTCGACTTATCTTATCTTACTAAAGTTTGAAAAGCAGTTTGTTTTACCTAAAATAATGCCGGTAATTCGTTGTAAATAGGTAAGCCGTATAATAAATTATTTATGGATATCAGAGTTCCGAGATAGTGAATAGATCACGTGCCCCGATCCCACGGGGATGAAAGAGATTTTGTAACTAGTGTCTTAGCTCGCAAGGCTCTATTTTATATATCATTTCCTTTGAAAACTAAAAGATTAGGTACCTAAATGTAAAAGCATCAGAAAGTTTTCCCGTGCTATTGATATCTAGTTTGATGGTCATCTAGATTTAGTTATACGAATTGCGAAAATGGTTATTAATGCTTAAAATTAAGGTTCAATTTCGAAGATTATCTGTTATTTTAACAATGTTAGCATTTTTATCCAGTTGAGCATCGATTAAAACTCTATTCATTTATGGAAAAACAACAATACCGTTTATTCAGTTTAAGGCTGTAAGTAAAGTTTCGTAAGTCAGCCTTAAATATTAACCTGAGATCATTTCTGTAGCTTACACAGGTAATTGATAGGTTCATCGCATCATCAAAGAACCAGTTCATAAGCATAGTATTTATGTCTAAATACATACATTATTTTAAATATGTAATAAATTTGGATATTGTTTTGATCATCGGTTAGAGAATTTCTTCCAGAATATTTGAGTGTTTAATACATTTCTCTAACTCAAGCGAAGCCGGAGCGGGTCGCTAGTTCAAAACATTGTTAAAAGCTTATGCATCTTTTATTTTAACGTCACAGAATCGCAGCTGCAATGGATGGATCAAGATTGATGATTGTGAACAAAATATGAAAAGTGCAATTAAGCGCTCCACTAGCTTGTACCAGACCACGATTCAAAATGAAACACGGTTACGTTATATTTCATACTAGCTTTCCCCGCAGCTTCACCCGCATTCTGGAGTGATGTAACATTTTAGAGGAATTAAAAGTTTTTTTTTTTTATTTATAACATAATCGATGTGATTATTATGTGATATTTTAAAGATAAAAAATAACACGAATCTTATACATATAACTTACAGCCAATTAACGATTAACAATGTAATACCTTATCTTCTTATTAAAAAAAAGAAAACACAAGTAATGTCCGATGACCAGAGCATTTAAAAAAAAATTGAAGATTTACCAGTTTGATTGTGCATGATATAATTGATATACATATGTTTTAGTCTAGGTTATAAACTATATTTGTGCCAAGTTTCATCCAGTTTCGTAGTATATTAGCATAGCTTTTGCGTGAAAGGCACAAACACCTCACAAAATTTCGCATTTATAATATCACTAGCTGTCCCCCGCGGTTTCACCCGCGTTGCCGAGGGATGTTACATTATTTTGTTCATTCTATCATCAATAGTTTTCGCAGCGCAAGAATGTTTTGTAATTTTTTCACACCTTGGGTTACATTATTGGAGTTTTAGTAAGGATCCCTAATTTTTTTGCCTAAAGGAGCCTATGTTACTCGGGGATAATGTAGCTTTCCAAAGGTGAAAGAATTTTTGAAATCGGTCCAGTAGTTTCGGAGCCTATTCATTACAAACAAACAAATCTTTCCTCTTTATAATATTAGTATAGATATAGATTACCAACTTAACACTAATCATACCAACACTTATTAGGTACCTATTTCTACCATAGCGGGTCAAATGTGACTTTATGTTTCCTGCTTGAATGTATGAAATATGGTTGTTAGGAAGGGAAATAAATTGTATAACTGTATATTAATTAGTAATAAAAAGTCATGAAGTTAAATGTGCATTAGCAATACGATGATACGTGCATTTTCAATGCAATGTTCAAAATGGGTCATTTGACCCGGTTATGGTATGTTTAGTGTTAATAACAACCTTCCGAACCGGTATTAGAGTCAGACTAATAAGTGCCTGTTAAAGGCATATTTGAATAAAAATATTTTCATTTATTTCAATAGGATTGGATTAGTTTCCATCCAACTTTATTGATGTTACTTCTCTTCTTTAATGTCTAAATAGTATAAAACAAGTCACTACTTCCGTCCGTACTATCTGTCCGTTTATATTTATTAAACTACGCAATTGATTTTGATGCAGTTTTCATCATTGTTTAGAAAATTTCTTTCAAAAGATTAATTATATGTGTTACAAATTATCCCCGTAAAAATATAATTAATAGCTGTCCCCCGCGGTTTCACCCGCGTTACCGAGGGATGTTACATTATTATTTTGTTCATTCTATCATCAATAGTTTTCGCAGCGCACGCGACGTAAGGAATTTTTCAGGTCATTTTTTTACACCTTATGTTACATTATTGGAGTTTTAGTAAGGATCCCTAATTTTTTTTAAAATATATTATAGCCTATGTTACTCGGGGATAATGTAGCTTTCCAAAGGTGAAAGAATTTTTGAAATCGGTCCAGTAGTTTCGGAGCCTATTCATTACAAACAAACAAATCTTTCCTCTTTATAATATTAGTATAGATTAATTATCAAAGCCAACAATCCTAGTTAGCTGTCATGTTAGGGAACCAGATTATTTAAAAGAAAGGCCTACGTACCTATTTTACCTAATAATTGTCTACTTTAATAGTTTTTCTATTACTATAATATTTTTACGGCGAGGGCGTTTTTTGAATCCTGAACATAGCGAGGGATTCAAAGTACGTCGCCCGTGTCAAATATATATTTTGCACCCGAGTGATACACTCTACTTTTCATCACTATGAGAAAATGCGCCTCATATATTATTGTAATATTATTATATAATAAAACAAAGAGTAAAAACTAGATTTAAATTAAATAGTATCTAATAATAAAACAACTAAAAACTTAAATTTACATTTGAGACATTTTCGCAATTATGAAAATGTATTGTTACAGCTTTATTAGGAATAGATTCTTTTTTTATTCAGCCGGCGCGGGGCGACTATGGGCCGTCGTACCAGCCAGTCTTTATTTAAACAATATTTACGTTCGATTTCTTTGGCGCTGAACACTAAGATGTTACAAATTCAAAAAGTGCGCGGCAAAGATAATTGCGGCGCACTTATAAAGAGGATTAAAAACTCATTACTGCCCGCTAAATGTTTCTTATAGAAAACACCACCTTTGGGTGCACTTAAAGGCGAACCAAGTTATCCTTTTCGAATAGATGGGATGAAAACAATATTTACGTTCGATTTCTTTGGCGCTAAGATGTTACAAATTCAAAAAGTGCGCGGCAAAGATAATTGCGGCGCACTTATAAAGAGGATTGAAAACTCATTACTGCCCGCTAAAAGTTTCATATAGAAATCACCATTTTTGGGTGGACTTAAAGGCGAACCAAGTTATCCTTTTCGAATAGATGGGATGAAAATATTATATTTTTATTATTCCACTCAAGCAAAGCCGGGGACTACTGTCTAGTTAAAAAAAAAACTAGTAATGTTTACCGCATCAATACAAGCTTATAACAAATAACACTGTAAAGGGCGAAGCAAATGAAACAGCTGTATCAACAACTGCGAACTGCTCCCCTGACTGCATAAGTGGTAAAGCTAAGTTTCCAGGCGAGACAGCATATTTGCTCCGCTGCACTTAGAATATTGCTTAACTCTCAAGAGTGTTAACAACAGCCTGGTAATAGTGAACTTAGATACCTAATATAAGGCCCTTTGTTTACTTATATTGTGTTGCTAAATATAATTCAATGATGGTGATTTAGATAAACAAGATGAAGGGCCAGTTGGCTTGGTGAGACATCCAGATGGCCTCTAGGGTCGTGGGTTCGATTCTTACCCAGGACAAGCAATGAAAGAAAGAGAGAAAGAAACAAATTTATTTGTGACAACGGGAAAAATAACACATGAAAAAAGTTAACCAAAAGAAACGAGGTACATAAACATGTCTGATTGTTCTGGGTCTGGGTCCAAATCTTACTCCTCTAATAAATGCAAAAGTTTGGATGGATGGACGTTTGTTACTAAATCACTCCAGAACTGCTAAACGGATCAAGATCTAATTTGGCACAGAGACAGATTATAGTCTGGAATAGCAGATAGGCTACTTTTAGTCCCGGGAAAATGTGAAATCGGAAACGCGGGTAAAACCTCGGGGAAGTGCTAGTATATATATCAGTATGGATTTTAAAATGTATGTATATCAGTAATGTGGTTGCCACAATACAACTTAAGCTCTGCTTGTTTCGGGATCAGATAACTACGTGCGAAGAATATCTCATGATATTTAAGTTTTTTACAAAAGACATTAATCGTGAAGACTTGGTGTCTTGAAATACAGGCCCTGTCTAGAACAGGCGCCAGACTCCCACAATTTAAGTGTTCTGACTAAATTTCATGTCTCTCGTTGTACATAATCTAGTCTTACTTATTATAAGAGAAATAAACTTTTTTTTATTGAAGTGAAAACTTTTTCAAACCATTGTGATTCCAAACTAGATGAAACAAACAGGCAAAGCTAAACAGTGACAAATTTATACAGAATATCAGAATATATATCAGAATAGTTCATACTCTTATTCTTTAGTCGCAACTACACTAACACACTAATCAAATTATTTTTAATTTTAATTTTAAGTTAAATTTGAATTATTTTTGTTATTATATATGTATTAACTCTCACTAACCACATAGTCTTACTGTACGCTATATTTTGCTATGTGTGCACATGCTTAGGAACGCAGTTCCGAGCAACTACCTTTGTCCTTTTATTTGATTTTCTGTTTTTTTTTTTAGATTGTATTCTGTTTTGTGTGCCTAATAAAATAAAATACATCTATAGAATAAAGTCTGAAAAACTGAGATAGGTAGACATTGTTTTCTGAAAGTTTTACTTCTACCCCGTGTGAACTGCACACATTGTACTTTATTTTATGAATTTACTACCTGTCCCCCGCTGTTTCACCCGTGTTTATCGATATCGTATATAGCTTATCTAGGAAAAAATCTGCGTCGTATGGTAGCAGTCCCATCCCGATAAGTTCAGTAGGTGATGGTGCGTCAAAGGAACCCTATTTTGCTTATATAAATTTAGTGAGATTCCATATCAAACAATTATATATATACTATATATAAATTATATATATCTTAAAATTGAATTTTGAATTTTTTTTGCAAATGTTTATCTGCACTTTAATAAATAATATTTCTTGTTTGAACGACATTATGCACATGAATAAAACCTTCATAATATTAAACGATACTTAAAAAAAACATATATTTCTTCATACTCAATAAAACAACGATAACATCAAAGGGAGCCGAATCTGATTTCAATACGGAAACCAAACAGAATAAAAGAAAAATATTATTCAGATACAACTCATTTACTATATATATAGATACTACTACTATATTGTATACCTACGTTGATTCGAATGCCATAAAAGGAATATCTAAACAGACATGTCATCGTCACGCGAGATATTGCTCCGTTACTTTAGGGTTGCCACTTTCCATTATTTGGAAAAAAATATAGTTTTGTCGTACAATATTAGCTACTTCACCGACTGTATAAAAACCATAATTTTTTTTTTTATTCCGACATCTATATCTTTTAGGGAAATGCTGCCAGTTTAAGGTCTACACTACTGGTTAGCTCTCAATCTTGTAACATCGCTAGTGTAAACGCTAGTGGTTCAGTTTTTTTTTTACTAAAATGACAACCCTAACGATAGACAAGGCGGCGTGGCGCCGGGCCAGCTTCCTGTGAAACACCATTGAAATCCACCAGAAAAACTCGTATTATATATATACAAATCTACTTTGAACATCCCATGTCTCATGTTCAACCCCCTTTTGTTAGATTCAATTAATGGTCGAGAGAATAGAAACTGAATAATAGCCATAATTTTGTTAGTTATTCTTGTGCATGAAGTCTGATCTGTTCTTCATCATCATCAGCCTATCTCCGTCCACTGCTGGACATTGGCCACACCTATGACACACCACTGAGCTCGATCTTCAGCTAGTTTCCAATATCTGATCTGTTCTTATGAAACAAATAAAATTTGCGACAAGTCCAGGCTTTTTATGACCTTGAGTTCGTCATTGCCATAAATCTATTCTGACCGGAACTTGGGGCAAGTTCTCGTATTAGAGTCCAAGGCTCACTCTGGATCTCCGTGCCAGCGGTTTAAGTAAATATAAAACGATGCCAAAAAACACTTTTGACTATATTTACTATCATTAAAGCTAAAATCCTCATGGTAACACATCGGCAGCATCCGGCTCCACCAGTCCCACTCGCCGCCGGCCATCTGCGTCATACAAAATGAGCCACTCTTGTACATAATACGTTCCGTACACTCGACGCGTGCTACGGACAGCGAAACTACCACAAAAAGTATAAATCCCTTCTAAGGGCGTAATAAATTGGTGTAACGAGCGTCGGGAATCTTGTTAGGTCGAGACGGGCTATAAAACCGGTAGGAACCGGCTGACACTCGGTACATGTCGACGCCCCTTCGTGTCCTGTGGGATCGCCCACCGCTCCTCGAGGACGTAAAGGCTAAAGGTCAGGACACGTGCGTAGCCGCCGTAGCCACCGTAGCCGTTGTAGCCGTAGCCTATCTACAAATATCCTCGACGAATATGTGCGCTCCGAGGTAGTAAAATTTAACGCACACGCGACGTCAACCTTTTATGTTTGTCGTAGCGTTTTTTGTGTGCCACTTAATATTTACCTGGATCTTTCCTCTATTAATAACAATACAAAGTCCGTTAATGGATTTTGGTGACACAAATTCACTGTTTTGTTTAATTCTTTAGTTATAGGTACATAACTGACTCAATATATAATTTTCCATAATAAAATCCAATATTCCTTTTGTTTGCCCGTTATTTGTCGGATAAACTAAAACAAAAGCCGACAGAGATTGAAACTCGTCTACGTATTGAACATCCGCGAACAAAACAAAAGAGCCAATTATTCTTTCAACACTCGGCTACTATTCATAAGCCCGACAGAGCAATTGTTTTCCCTTTCCCTCGCGCTCTCTCGTTCTATGAAAAGTTTTAATCTGCAAATTCTAGGCATGTTAGGTTAACCAAACAAATTTCAGAGCTATTTTTGCCATGAGAATACAAGAGTATTAGCCTAATTTATTTATATTTAACTGGACTCCACCCGCGGTTTTACTTGCGTTTAAATTTATACAAAGTAGCCTTTATATCTCTCCGTATCATAGACTACGTATAATCAAAGTTTCAGCAAGATCGGAACAGCCGTTTAGCCGTGAAAGCGTAATAAAGTAACAACTAAAGATATTTGGATGAAATTTGACAAATACATAGTTTAAAACATGGTACGACACATGAGATACTCTTCATTCTGGAAAATATTCTGGGAACTCTAGTACTTATGTTATTATTTTGTAAAAAAAATATGTATGTCACGTTTAAATTTAGAAAATTTTCTTCTATGTTCCAGGTACTGTCAACATTGCTAAGCACCCCACGTAAAGATACAAGTGGGTATACATTTTTTCACACATAAAGGGTTAGATAGGAATGGCCCACCCTTACCCGACAAATGTGCAGGATTTCCTTTACGACGCAAGTATTTTTTTGTGTATCACCTATCTACTCGTATGTACCGCCCATATTGGTGCTTCGGTCGCTCGACGGGTTTCAATTAGCACGTATAGTCGGGCACAAAAACCGAAAGATGAAAATCACCGAGCGAGATCAGCCCCCGAATTGTGTAAATCTCTGAGATTTAACGTGAAAACGAATTTTATAATAGATTAATGGTTTGCTTCGCGAACATTGTGGAGCATCAGTCGTAGCGCCGTCAATGTAAAGTAAAATTGACTGCAATTATAGTGCAAGTTTTATCTAACATTATTATAATTTAACATCTCTAACTTTCGCCGTTCCGTACGATCCATGAATGATCAACCGAAATTTTAAACTTGTATTTCTCATAGTAAGTGAATTGTATTCTGTTTTTGAGAAATAAATGTCTTAAACCATAATTATTTATTTACTTCAGGTGGACCATCCGCTTGTTTGTCGGCCCACGTAGTATGAAAAAAAAACTTATTTATTGCACAATGTACATAATAATTGTAATAAACTTAACCTAACTTACAAATTCGGTAATTCAATACTACGATTTCGGAAGCATTTCTCAAGTGCCTTATAGTCCCGATTCAGAATTGACCTATTTGTACTATTTATTCGTCTCAGTAGATATAGAATAGTTTTTTTTTTACCCCATGGGCCGACAATCAAGCGGACGGTCCAACTGATGGTAATTGGTCACCGCCGCCTATGGATATTTGCAATACTAGGGGCATCACCAATGCGTTGTCGACCCTGAGACGTGAAGTTGTTAAGTCTCATGTGCCTGTAATTATAATTAAAATAAATTTATATCTTCGGACGTACTTCACACCTGGTTATCCGATCCTAAGCTAGATAAATAGTATACCTACTATATATATAATAATATATACATAGATACACATGACATTTTTCAGTTTATCATATTTTATAAATATTTACATCTAGACATGGAAATAACGGACATAATTATGCCCCAAAAGACGGTGATTGATATAGGATGTAGTACTGGCCCATCATTATTTTTATAATTATCTTTGATACTGCAGTAAAGTTGAAATAAGATCTACGAATATCGAAGCAACGACCAGCACAAATTAGATGCTACAATGTATGTAGTTGTTACCTTATATCCCCTTACCGGTAGAGCGGCTGCCACACGGAGCGTGTGTCATCGAATTGAAAATCTCGGATATCTGGATTGCAGGGAACTGTAAAATTTTGTTACGGTTTGCGAACTACAACAATAATAACTTGCCTGCTGCGGTCTTCCCGAGCAACTATAATTGGGTGTCTTCAAGGCTAGAGTGAATAGCCTCTTAATAAACTGGTGCGCCTCAACATCTAAGATTGCATCACTGCTTACCATCAGGTGGGATCGCAGTCAAGCACCAGTTTATATTATAAAAAATTAAAAAATAAAGTTTGTGATATTTTACATAAACTTATTATATTCCACTTTAGAAGCTAAATTCGGTGTTACAACTATGACTAGATTTCATTAAACCGACTTGAAAAAAGGAGGAGGTTCTATGCATCTAATCAATACAGCCTAGGGATATTACTAGACAGATAGAGGACTGGCTCCTTATACTTAGACTGTGGTTGGATACTTATAGATAATGAGGCCTCGGAGAGCTTACCTCTCACAGAATGCCATAGTTAGTAAAAGAGACAGAGTATAGGGGCCGCGACGAAATATTGTCGAACTAGTGTTATTTTCCTGACAGAATTGTAGCTCTGGTCAGAGTCGCTGGATGCAGGCGGCTCCGAGCCTTTGGGTGTGGAAGTCCATGGAAGGGGCATTTGTACTGTAATGCTTGTATACAAATATTACAAGCTATGTAAATTGACCTATATTCCAAGCCTGAAATATACATTGTTTGAAATCACCAAAAGTTTTTATACCTAAAAGAGACACCAAAATTATTCGAAAAGAACTTCGCATTTAACGCAATCAAGCGTGCTTTCGTTGTTTCTAGATGAAACTACACAGACGGGATTTACTGAAAATATTTTTGGGAAATAAGTTTCAGTATACATATACATATACATATGCATATACATATACATATACATATACATATACATATACATATACATATACATATACATATACATATACATATACATATACATATACATATACATATACATATACATATACATATACATATACATATACATATACATATACATATACATATACATATACACATACATATACATATACTTTAAATGGCATAGTTTATAATCTATTTTTCGAATGCCAACTTCCAGTCTCGCATAAATTGTAAAATATGTAGCGGCAAATATTTTTACGGTCCTTGTGTATTTTATGATAAACTATGCGAGCCCGCGCCGGGAAGATTTGAAATTCTAGTTATACCAACCAGCAACACGAACACGACACGTACAACTTGTACGTGTATATTGTAATTCCAACTATCCTTCTAATATTATACGTTATAGTCCCGAGATATATTCGATCGCTCGAGAACGCGGGTGAAACCGCAGTATGGTAGCTAGTATTCTATATATATCAACCATATTATATCGGCCAATTGGCTTGGTGGTTAGCGACCCTGACTGCCAAGTCGAAGGTCGCGGGTTCGATTCCCACCCAGGACAAACATTTGTGTGCGTGAACATGTCTGTTTGTTCTGTGTCTGGGTTAAATATCTATATATATTATGTATGTATTTACAAAAAAAAATTAGTATATGTAGTATATCAGTTATCCGGTTTCCATAGTACAAGCACTGCTTAGTTTGGGATCAGATGGCCGTGTCTAAAAGAATTTCCCAGGATATTTATTTATTTATGCCATTTGATTCATTCCACTGTACCTTGCCGAAGTTAACAGAAGCAGCACAGAGATGTATCGAGAATAGTGACACATTGTTTAGAATACCTGTTATTATATTGTTGAAAATTTCATTGTTGTCGTAATATCATTGTACTGGATTATTTGTTCTGTAAAGATGCTATAATTTATAATATGTTGAAAATAAATTTAAAAAAATCAGGAGACATTTTTGAGTAACAATAATTTAAATATCCATGTCAATTTTGGTACGGAGAGTCCAAAATCTTTAGTCGTAATGGTTCGATTATTTAAAGTAAATGATACCTACTAGGTCGACGATGTGTCGTCGCGGTCTTTATGCTCTATCTCTTTCATTGACTACACATTCATATGAAAGGTCCGCTCTCCGAGGACTCGTCGACAAATACGAAGTTTCTATTAGTTGAATTATGGGGCTGGACGCTTATTGGAATGATGGCCCAGCTCCAATTAACAGTGGTTACGACCTTTTAGACTCAATTATGTAGTTAGATAATGAAGTTAACTCAATAAAGATACTGACGACGAAATTAAATTAACATGAAGTTTGATCTTACTTAAGACACCTCATTGAAAAGCGAATTTATTCAATTTTACAACTCGATTTTATCTTATAAATGAAACTAATATTATAAATGCGAATATTTGTATGTATGGATGTTTGTTACTCTTTGACGTAAAAACTACCGGACAGATTTAGATGAAACTTAGCACATAGATAAAGCATATCCTGGAATAATATACAGGCTAGTTTTTATCCCGGAAAAATGTGATGTCCCTCGGGGGATAGCTAGTCATTTATAAATTCACTTACCATCAGGTGAGATTGAGGCCAATCGCAATCCCGTCTGATATAAAAAAAAAAAAATTACATATTTAGCACAGATTTGATCAAGAATAATCAACCCTTAGCTATTGTGGTAGGTACATGGGTTTAGCCAAAAACATTAAAGTAACACGTCAAATTCTGTATAAAATACAAAGAATTTTTATATTATTATAACCTCCTTGTTAAAATGGAATTATTATAACAAGGTTTACAGGTAAAAGAAAATTAATGATAAAAGTTTTACATTATATGCTTTCCAATTATAAAAAATAATTATACAACAAATTATCTTTTATACGCTCTTTTAAAAGTAACAAAATTGGATATATAATTGAGTAGTTAGGCAAAATACGTAAGTACATATTTAGTTCATAAATTGCCAAAGTTAATTGCTAAAACCCGTGAAGAATAGCTAGTAATATTATAAATGAGAAAGTTTGTATGTATGGTTGTGTTTGTTACTCTTTCAACCAAAAACTACGTTTTTTTTTCTTTTTTTTTATATCACACGGGATTGCGATTGGCCTCAATCTCACTTGATGGTAAGTGAAGATGAGGCCGAAGATGGAGCTCTCTTTCCCGTTAGTAGCCTATTCACTCTTTGTTTTCACTACTGAATGGATTTGGATGAAACCTGGCATACAGATAGAGCATACCCTGGAATAACATATAGGCTTTTTATCCCGGGAAAGTGAAATCCCTCGGGAACGCAGGTGAAACCGCAGGGGACAGCTAGTGATAGTATAATTTAACAGCTTAATTTACTTACTATAAAGGCTTTTAAAACTTTACAATGTAAACATCTCAACATTTAGAATATTAATTACTTTTGGAATTTCTACGAAGAACGTTGTTGGAGTCCAAACTTTTTCACTGAAAAATTAACGAATTGTAATAATGAATCTGATTTATACTTATTCAAAGGGTCAGCACCTACTTGTAAGTTTAAAATGGGTAAACTTTTAATAGGCTTTTATTGTGAAAAAGATAGGTAGATTTACCGTCTACCTTACCATGTCATTATTCAGGTTTTTTTTTAATAATAATAATCAATATCCTGGGACATTCTTTACACACGGCCATCTGATCCCAAACTAAGAGCTTGTACTATGGAAACCAGTTTTTTTTTTTTTTTTTTTTATATCAGACGGGATTGCGATTGGCCTCAATCTCACCTGATGGTAAGTGAAGATGAGGCCGAAGATAACCGATATACTACATAAATACTACTTTTTTTGTCTAAATACATACTTAAATAGATATTTACACCCAGACACAGAACAAACAGGCATGTTCATGCACACAAATGTTTGTCCTGGGTGAGAATCGAACCTAAAACTATACCTATGTATAATTAAAGATATTTTGCAAAACTACTTCCAAGACCGCTATTTAGTTATGTGTATGCTGCGATTTCCTCATAAGTAACTCTTTCTTCTGAGATTTAATTATTCTTTGACTCGGGTCGACAATGCATTGGCGATACCCCTGTTCCAAATGTCCATAGGTAGCAGTGACCACTTACCATCAGGTGGTATGTCGCCTTTGGAGATAAAATAAAAACATGACGTTTATTTATATCTTCTAATTATTATAGACAACGGGTCGAAATCGTGTAATAATTTGAGGTATACCTTTTTTAACCCGACGTTTTGGCTGACTTACATCAAGCCGTCACGGGAAGACTGTTGATGGCTCGGCGGCGCCTTACGAATCGTGAAACCCTTAAAAACATTTATTTATATCGTTAATATAAATAAAAATGTGAACTGTGTAATAAATCATTTGGCACCCTACCACACCCGGTAGTTTCGACACAAAACGGTAAATTGCGCTGACTTTACACAATACTGGCCATTAAACCTATTTGAATAAGAATAGTTTTCATTTGCTAATATATTCAGTATCACGTTGCGGTTAGGGCGGGCGGTGATTACGCCAATTATCACTCGTTACACACACTCCAAAAAGCAGCCTTAACACGCTTTCAGCCATATTAAATGACGAGCATTAAAATGCTGTTACCGGCGTATTATTTGTGTGGTTTTTGTCAGCGTTTTATGACAAGCCATCCTTATTTTAATTGATTATTTTATATTTATAACAAATAATTTCAAAAGGGTCTCTCTACGTGTTGGATCTATCTCCCCAACTGCCTAAGTACCAAAATGACCTAGGGTTTCCTAGGCTAGGCCGTCAATGTATCTTCAAATCGGCTTCGATTTCGATTCTGAGAGAATTACACAATCGCCTTCGAGATCTGAATAAGAAATGATAACAATATTGAATCAAATTTCAAGAAATAATTGTGGTACAACAATCTGTAATACCTATAATAGAATACTGTGTATAACTTTTAAGTGTAACAAACAGCAAAGGGGTTTCTATTATACTGAGTTAAATTAATGAAACGCGAGCATCCGTTTGGAATAATTGTTAGTTGTTTTCGAAGCCATAACCATTCCATTTTAAGTTTATTTATTTGAAAATCTGTTGCTGGTGGCATAACGATAACTTTGTATAACTTTAGTAGGTTTGATTTGTATTACAGTCAAAAAGAAATTGTGGTATTTGCGGTGGAATTATGTGTTAATGTACCAAAATGATTTTAGGTATCGTTCAACCATAATCATGGAAACATAATTAAACCGCATACAAAATTAACTGAAAAATAGGACGAAGTAAATTTGATTTATGACATGAACATTTACTAGGCATCGATTTAATTAGAAATGCTCCTTAATAACTTCATCGTAGGATTGGATTTTGAATGTGTTACCGGAGTCAATGACTAGGCATATTTCTTACAACAGATACCTCATGGTTCTTTTAATCCTTCCAGAATAAACTCACGTTTGACAGTCTTGTATTCCTTTTCTACACTAATGTTATAAAGTGGAAAGATTTGTATATTTGTAACGAAAAAACTGCAAAACTAGTGGACCGATTGCAAAATTTTTGCTTTTAGAATACTACATTATCACTGAGTATACTATATTTTCAAAAAATATTGGGCTTCTTACAAACTCCAATAATGTAACCCAAGGTGTAAAAAAATCCTCACGTCGCGTGCGCTGCGAAAACTATAAATGATAGAAAGAACAAAATAATATATTATAAAATCTCTCGAGAACGCGGGTGAAACCGCAGGGGACAGCTATAATTTATATATTAGAAATAACTATTAATTTAATATCATTCAGAGAGATCCAGTCACTGCTGCTTCTAAATTGTATAGGTATTAGTTACCCTTATAAGTGACTAGCGACCCCCCCGGCTTCGCTCAGGTGCAATGTAGATACTAATACATATAAACCTTCCTCTTCAATCACTCTATCTATTTAAAAAAACTGCATCAAAATCCGTAGCGTGGTTTTAAAGATTTAAGCATATATAGGGATACAGGGACAGAGGAAGCGACTTTGTTTTATACTATGTAGTGATTATGTGACCGAAGGTGGAAATTACCGTGGCAAATGATGTTGACCAAATGCGGATCAACAAACACCATATTAGTGAACAACGTATAGAGTCTGAAAGGCCGATGCAATTCACATAAACCGATTCCAAACACAGCAACCTAATACGAAATGGGCGCCGCAAATTGGGGAATGTATGGTAGGATTTAAACCTTCGGAGCGGCATATGCGACTTATTGCGAACACATAAATCTACTTCTCGATTCAACGATGTTACATTTTAAAGCTGGCAAGCGAGAATTACTTTTGGAGCTACTGCATTTTTTTTATCAAATATTTATTAGATCTTGTATTTGTAGTAATTTCAATAGGTAAAGATGATGCGGTTGTAAACAGACTTGAAATCACGTTCGACAGAAAAATAAACAATATTGCGTGTTTTTTTTTATTACGTAGGTACATACATACACAAGTGTGTCTTACACATACTTATTTAGTTTTTTAAATAAAATAAAACGTATAAATATTTAACACTAATCATACCAACACTTACTACGTACCAATTTCTACCATAGCGGGGCAAATGTGGCTTTATATTTCCTGCTTGTATGTATGAAATATGGTTGTTAGGAAGGGAAATAAATAGTATAACTGTTTATTAATTAGTAAGAAAAAGTCAAGAAGTCAAATGTGCAAAAGCAATAAGATACGTACATTTTCAATGCAAAGTTCAAAATGGGTCATTTGACCCGGTTATGGTATGTATAGTGTTAAAAAAATGAAAAAAAAAATTGCCAAAACCTTCCATCAAAGCCAAAGTTCCAGAGTTTCTTGCCGGTCCTTCTCAGTTGCAGTCTGACTTCAGTGACTTTGACCTCCATAAGTGATGATATTTAATATTAAATCTTATAGACTTGTGTTTGACCACAAACATACCAAGGAAAGTGGTGAGTAGAAACACACACAAATAATCGTGTTCTGTTACCGATACACTAGTAGGTATTTGGCGATTTTTAACACGACAGCCACTCACTTCTGAAGGTGGTACGTATAGCGATGAAATAAGATGCTTCTCGTGTAAGTAGTGCTGCCAAGCCCAGTGGGTACTACAATTAACCATGCTACTGTTCCTCAACCACTTAACCTCATTATAGGATTCCAGGTCTCTACTATTCAGCTTTCATCACCTCTCAACACACCCCTTTAATCTATGTCGTCCCTACGGAAATATAAGGGAAGGAAACGCTCGCACCCTAAAATTATCCTTCTTTCTCACTCACACCATCCTCCAGATAAAAACAAACAAATTTTTCAAGCAGTGGCATAATTACCAACAAGTTACTATTCCATTTAAATTTATTAGACAAATCGAGCATCTGTAAGTTCCAGTTGCGCATTCAAGCGATAAATTATACGCCAGCCTCACTGAACGACAAATTGTTACCAGCAAGAACTACACTATAAATATTGCGCGACTCTATTTTGTATGCAATCTCACCCAATCTTAGAACACGCATTACTGTGGTGTCTACTCTGGTTAGTTTTGTCACAAATTCGCTTTATTGGTCTTGTTTTATTGATTGACAACATAATTTATTATTTTGAATAATACATTTTATGATTGATGAGATCTTTATTTATGTGCCGACAAACAGTCAGACGTTCCACCTGATGGTAAGTGGTCACCGCCGCCTATGGACTTTTACCTCACCAGGGCCATTGCGAATGCGTTGTCGACCCTGAGATGTAAAGTTGTTAGTGTGTTGTTGTTGTAGTCTCTTGTGCCTATCATTAATATATCCGGTAACTTTGATGAATCGCGTATTTATTTCGCAATCCCGTAAAAAAAAATGGTAGGTTTAGTATTTAGATACTACGATTGCTACGATACACGTTGTTTGATTCTCACCCAAGTCGAAAATTTATTTAGATAAACATCCATTTGTTTTATCGTAGTCTAAATATTGTTTTAATGTTTACATTCCGAAAGAAGTACCATATATCGCTTTTCTAGTTAACATACAAGGCATATATAGTTTAGAATGAAATGGCCGTGTGTAAAGAAAAGTCTGAATATTACTAGAATACTTGATTATTCTGTGTTCATATTATTTATAAAACGAATGTGAGCCAACTAATTGACTCAGGCGGGACTTTGTGGAAATAATAATTATTTATTTATTTATCTCTTTACAAAGGTTCTTAATATCTAGGTAAGAAGTAAAAATTAACATTAGACAATTAATCAACGCTTGTCCTTTGTGAGAGACTGGTGCCTGTACAAGGATACCCTGTTTTACAGGTCACCAGGACCTCACGCCGCGGACATATGTACTATTTATTAAAAAGTTACTTGCAAACTACGAGCAAAACATTAATATGGCAGAAATAAAATGAAATGATGTAAAATTAAATTAAATTTAGTTCATTTAAATACATTGTAAGATTATAAAAAAACAAATATCTAGTAACTCATTCTGCTGGGTCTCCTTCTCTGTCAAGTCTACACGCACTAGCACCGCAGACGTGTTACCGGGGTGCGAAGAAACACATCTGACGTCGTGGGTGTCGATTTCCTGTTGAGTTTCCTTGTTTGGGACTTAACACAGAAGAAAATCCAGCGGAATTAGTTAAGATATTTGTTTTTGTATAATCTTCATATGAGCCACATTAGAGTAGCAGCCACAAAACTAACAAAATAAACAAATACAAAAGTGCCTCAAATATCCTCAGTTCAATTGTTTAACTTATTCTCCTTCTTTCTCGTCTTTCAGTAATATAACCTTATAAACCCATCAAAAAACATAATACGCTCATCAACATATTCCTGATGAAAAAAACTGAATATCTAACCTTAAAGCGACCATAGACGGTCAGCTGAAGCAATAGATCGTTGAACAACGTAACTCGGACCGTACGTCCAGTAATTGTCAACCACTCGTACAGTCATTATACTGGCTTCCTTCTGACCGTACAATGCGGTCTACTCGAGCGACCTCATGAATGGATAGAAAATTATAGCTCGCAATGCAGTCAGAGATCGTAGGGGTCACTTAAGACAGCTGCCCGTGTAAAGCTACCTTTACATTTATATAAGTAGTTTGTAATGAAAGAAGGTATTATTCGTCGTCTGTGAGCACCATTAATCGTCTTTCATAGACTAAGTAGTAATGAATCGCTAGTTGCTGGAGCTCGATTCTGTAAGGAAAATTACACTAACTCAAGGATGTTTCGTCGCGGCCTCCGTGCTCTGTCTCTTTCGCTAACTACGCTAATACTACTAATCACGTGAGAGATAAGCTCTCCGAGGCCTCCGTGAAGCGGCTCGCCGATGATGTTTGTATTAGCTGAGAGGGCTGTACTGTATTCTGTTCATACATTTAATAATGTTCGTGAATTATTTGGGTAAATTATTCCTTAATTAGACTGTCGTTTACCTGTTCGTTATGATAACGTTTTTGTCGGATAAAAAATATATTATTATATCATAATTATTCCTGTGCCTTCATAAAAAGGATCAAATGTTTTCCCGGTATACGAACATAGTATTTTTACCTGCGAATAGTGTAGCTATTAATAACTTTTTTTTATCGGATAAATAATTCCATTGATTAAACACTACATACAAACAAAATAACCAATTTTATATCTTTATAATATTTAGGTTTTAGTATTAGGCTATCAAGGATGGCATAACAACGACAATTATTTCAAAATGTTATTTAAATATTACAAATCGATAAACTTTTTAATATAATTATTTAAAACCTCATGTATTACTAATATTACTATAAGCATTTATAATTAACTTTCTTCTTTGTTATTAATTCCTAATTTTCTTTTTAATATGAGCTATAACTTACAAATCGAGATTATGTAAGATTATTATCTTAGAAAAAACATGTAAGTAGGTATACAGGTATTTAGTGAAATAAAATTATCTAAAGAGCAACCCGGAAAAGCTATTTCTCAACACCAATTTTTCAAAATAGCAATTCGTTCAAAATAATTTTTCAAGCAATTTTCCAAATTGTCCAAATTGTTAAAAGACTGTATTATTCTTTTGAAAGCCTTATCAAATATTAACTAACAACGTTTATAAATTACAGGCTGACCTTTTACATTCTACGTTAACTGGATTTCGTTAACAATATTTTTTGAAGAACACCTTCGACTTGACTTTTTATTCTATAAATTCATAACACTAATGGGAAAAATTCGTAAGTCAGTTAGTGTATATGGGTAAGATACCCTTACTGCAACGCTACAGGTAATAAGTTCGATTCCCGTGACAAACTTTTGTGCGTTTGAACGTACGATAGGTCTATTCAGTCTGCGTAAATCCTACTAATATTAGGTCCTTACATATGAAATTATTTCATTAAAAAAAACTTTTTTCTATTTACATACAAAACGCCAATTTTATATGTAAGGACCTAATATTGTAGTGCGAAAGATTTTGTGTATATATGGATGCTTGTTATTTTGTCACGCAAAAACTGCAGAACAGATTTGGTTAAAACTTGGTACATACATAGATAGTTTAAACTGCATTTACATATACAGTTTTATCCCGGGAAACTGTGACATCCCTCGGGAACTTGGATTAAATCGCACGGGACCGCGGAAAGCAAAGAAAAAAAAAAGGTTCAATAAAAGACTGGCCTTGGCTAGACTTGGGTCAAAGTACATTTTATAATATGGTCGTATATTACTCATTAGCATATTATTAATTTCTTAAGTCTACTTAACTGTGATAGATTTTCTTTTAACTTTGTTATACATATGAAAATATGCCTTGAATGTTTTAACATATCCAAGAACAAGTTTTGTAGACGGGGCGCAGTCAGAGTCCCTTTAACAAGTTCAACTCTAACAAAAATTACCACTATAATACGATAATTTACAAAAATAAAATTTTATTCACAAAAAAACCATTTCCAGAAAAACACCTCTATATCATAAAACATAGAATTCAATTTCAATTTGATACAATGTTTTTTTTGAGTAATCCAATAATGGACACATTATTGACAGGCAATGTTAAGAAATTCAATGGCAATTTCTATGAAATTTCGACTTTACGGCTTTCGTTTATATCTACTGGAGATTTTAATCATTTCTCTGTCGACCAGCTAATCCCGGGCAGGATTCCCGGGGGAAATTCATCAGATAAATCTACCGAGATTCAACTCCGTTTCAGACCAAAAACAGCAACGAATACTTCGTTGCCGTGCTACCACATCAATAATTTCAAATTAAATAATATAATAAATGAAATAATAAATAAATATCCTGGGATTTTTATCTATATTGTCATTTGGGAGTGCTCACTTGGTATTCATTTCAAGTTTTGTTTTTCTGTATACATATTTTTTGAGTTACAACCCAGCTGTATATGTATTATTACTTATTATGTGGTTACCTTTTGGTTGTAATTGGTATTGTGTATCCTAAATAATTAAATAAAAATAAATTGTTTTATACACGGCCATCTGATCCCAAACTAAGCAGAGCTTGTACTACGGAAACCGGAAAACTTACTGTATAAAATTACATATACTTTTTATTTTTCTAAATACATACATATATAGATATTTACAGCCAGACACAGAACAAACAGACATGTTCATGCACACAAATGTTTGTCCTGGGTGGGAATCGAACCCGCGACCTTCGACAGCAGTCAGAGTCGCTAACCACCAAGCCAATTGGCCTGTCAAAATTCCCCTTAAAGAGCTAGGCAGAGGTCTTAGAAATGAGACTTTTTTTCCCGATGAGTCACTAATTTCATCCAATCAAGGGCTACAGATGATCATTTCTAACAAAGACATGTTAATATTACGTTGCCCGATCCGGGAATCGAACCAAGGATATACAGGTCTCCAGCTGAGTTTTCAACCACTTGACCATCGAGACAATTCATTACATAAGTATAATGTAGTCTCATTTAATTTAAATAATCACAATATTTACGATTGGCTTTGATTGCAAATTGTATCATAAACAGAGGCAATAAAGTCGTAATTCGAATGCAAATATTGATAATGTTCTTTCTCCCTTTCCCCTCCCACCCACTTTACATTCAGTCTCATCAACTGAAGGTCGTAAAAGAGTATTCAAGTTTAGACTGGCCTATAACTCTTATTATATACGAATACAGCCTACATTACTCTAAATTTAGACATACTATAAAAATAAAATAGCTTACGGTGGGCCTTTATGATCCGTAGTCACCTTGTTGTGTTACTGAAGCCTAACTATACTTAAATATTTAAAAAACTATGAGGTTTTTCTGACACTATCATCGCCGCTTATCAACAGTTACAATATCAGGGGTATATTCAATGCGTTGTCGGCTCTGAGATCTGAATTTGTCTCATGTGCAAAGTTATAGTACTTTCCTTGTAAATTCTGCACAAAGAACTTATACTTCTTCTAAAGCAAACGATTGAACAAGGCTCGAGCTCATCCACTTTACGCAGCCGTTCAAAGTTTATATAAGTTATTATCTAATCTTACAAAGTTTAAGCCTTTTCTTTGTTTTGACTATTAATTACATAGGCTACTGATCAATAAATCCAACGCTAGCTCACATAGGTATATAGCATGAAGGTCGTATACCTACTTGAAATTAAATAAAGTGCCTCTCTTAGTAAATCTCATTACCTCTGGGATAGAGAGACATCCTTTCAGAATAAACAACGCCTATAAAAGAGGGTTACTTTGTGAACTTTTTTTCTGTTGACGACCAATTTCATCTCGTAATAAAATCAAGTTAGGGATTACATACAGTATTTTATTGAAGGCTATTTAAAAATGTCTAGCGGCGTAAAAAATAAATAAAAAACTATTGTTGTTTTCTTTTGTTTTCTGCTTTTCGAAAAGAGAACATAGTCTCTAGAGACAAAACTCTGATAGTTTCAAAATACAATTCCGGGCACGTAACATTAATTAGTTGGGCAAAAATGAAGGAGTACCTATTTATTTATTTACCGCTGCGGCGAGCGGTGAGATAGTGGAATCAACAGAACAAGCTTAACTTAATTAATGTACTGCCCTTATACCATGGCCCAGCAATTATACGGAGCAGTTGATTTTGTTTGTTTATTTATTAACGCCGCGAACTGGCATAAGGAAGTTTTTAAGCCATTTCTTATTCCACTTCTTGAGCCTTTCAAAGCGATCGCAACTCACAAGTTACTTGGCAAAGCATCTCAAGTTTTAACTGAATCTTTTTTGCATATCAAATATTACCGAAACGTTTGACAGGCCAGTTAGCTTGGTGGTTAGCGACCCTGACTGCCAAGACGCAGGTCGCGGGTTCGTTTCCCACCCAGGACAAACATTTCGTGTGCATGAACATGTCTGTTATTTCTGTGTCTCGGTGTAAATATCTATATAAGTATGTATTTCGAAAAAAAAAGTAGTGGCTATATGTAGTATATCAGTGATCTGGTTTCCATAGTACAAGCTCTGCTTAGTTTGAGATCAGATGGCCGTGTGTAAAGAGAGTCCCCAGGATATTTATTTTCTTAACGATCTTCACTTCACACTCATTTATACTGAGTGTATAAAAAAATATCGTAATTTTAAATACTGCATTTAATAAATGTAATAATATTAAAAGCAGTAATATAACAAGAACGATAAAAACAACCCTCCCGAATATATCAGAATTTAACGAACCGTAAAGAATAAAATAAATATACGTTAAGTCTACTTCAATGTTGTTGAAATAAAATGCCTCGATAACCAAGTAGATAACCGTAGTGAAGGATCAAAGGACGATTGCTTTAATTTTATGTTTACCTAAAACATTAACATGCGAATGAACATTCGTTAATTTAATTACGTTTGGAATATCAGCGTCTGTGTTTTACAGAAATCAGCATCACAAAGGGCTTGTAATTAATGTTGGATAACGTTGGAGCTTTACATAGTACCCGCTGTGCCAACATCTGTGGGGTAATTGCACCACTTCCTGTTGTCACCATGAATTATGTGGTGATACCTCATAAAGGAAGCCACCATGTTCGTGGAGTCCAGAACAGCCCCCTTATTCAGCTAATACAGACTTCGTCGGTCAGCCGCTTCACGGAGGCCTCGGAGAGCTTATCTCTCGCGTGATTAGTAGTATTAGCGTAGTAAGCGATAGAGACAGAGCATGGAGGTCGCGAAACATCCTTTACATTTTCCTTACAGAATCGAGCCCCAGTTCACGTCCATTTATCTACACTGTATAACACAATATATCTACTAACAACATGCTGTATTCAGTGTTTGATTACTCTGTAACGGCCAAACAGATTTACATGAAATTCGGTACTTATACTGTTAAGCCTCAAGGTAATTTCGAGCCTATCATAAAACATTAAGGTTGTTAATTCGCTATCAATCTGATAAACAACTGTTAAAACGTGAGATATTATTTTATTGTCTTTAGAACTGATTTGGAGGGAAAAATTATTTATTATACCATAACAAACGCATTGTTGTCGGTAGGTTTTTGTGTGAAGACGGTGTCATGAGATCTTATCGATAGAAAAGGCTGACAAAGGTAAAATTTATTGGCTCCTAAATTACTTGGAGCTCTAAACTTTTTCAATAAATACTCGCTTTGTATAGAAAAAGCGGTTTATTTTTCATCGGAACCCATTTTCATACTTTCATATCCAATCCGAGCCGAGATCTCTTCGAGTCGTATTGTGCTGTAATTGTTTGTATCTGAAATGTAAATTTATTTGCCAGGCCAATTGGCTTGGTGGTTAGCGACTTTTACTGCCAAGTCGAAGGTCGCGGGTTTGATTCCGACCCAGGACAAACATTTGTGTGCATGTCTGTTTGTTCTGTGTCTGGATGTATATCTATATACTCGTATATATACTCGTATGTATGTATTTAGAAAAATAAAAAGGTAGTATATCCGTTATCTGGTTTCCATAGGACAAGCTCTGCTTATTTTGGGACCAGATGGCCGTGTGTAAAGTCCCAGTATTTGTTTATACCAAACTGAAATATTGAATAATGAATATCGTAAGACATTGTTTTACACGGGCAGTAAGCAATCTAACAAGATCTCTATACTATGGCAGCTAGAAAAATTATAAATAACTTTTTATTAAATACATAGTGAACAAACAGACATGACTTTTGTACACTATTATATAATGGACGTGAATATAATGTAGGTATGTAGAAAGTATTCGATGTCCCTTTCATAACAAAGGAACATTTTTTTTCTATTTTTATATTAGTACAATACAAAGATCAATCAACCAAAAAAGCATTTTACAGACAATATTATTAAAGGCAATATAATAATAAATAAATATCCCGGGACATTGATTACACACGGCCGATCCCAAACTAAGCAGAACTTATACTATGGAAACCAGATAACTGTTTATTTTTCTGAATACTTACTCTAGTATTAGACTAGACACCGAACAAACAGACATGTTCATGCACAGAAATGTTTGTCCTGGGTGGGAATAGAACCCGGTATCTTCGGATTGGCAGTCAGAGTCGCTAACCACCAAGCCAACTAGCCTGTCAAAATAATAAATAATGGACAAACGATTATTTCCCCATTTCAATGGTGGGAATTGAACCCACGACCCCGTGGCAGGAAAGTCAGAGCTCAAACCACGCATACAGGCGCGTCAGTTTGCAGAATTAAATAATAAATAGGATCAAGTGGGCCAGCGCCCACCATAGCTTCAAAGTAAATAAGAAATGAAAGCGTAATCCCTAAAAACACGAGTACCTAAATCTGCCCAGTGGCTTAACAGGCCTTTGGATTAGCATTAGCAATTCTAAAATAAAATATTTATTAGGTTATACATCTCTAAAACTCAATTTATCACAAATGCGTAAACCATAAAAATAAAATAAAAGATTTTTTATTCAAACACCCGCTGCTGGCTTTTCTAAAATATCACCCACTATTTATTTGCTCCCAAACTAAGCAAAACTAAGCAAAACTTAACATATTAAATAAATAAGTACTATAAATATTGACATCCAGACACAGACCAAACATACATGTTCACGACTGCAATGTCTACTAAAACATGTACAACAATGCTTTTAGAGAAACGCATTAGGTATGCACTGTATTTAAATACCTAACAATGTCCCACAGGACATCTGTTTGTCTTGCCCCACTGTTACCTATTTACCACCCATTTGCGGTCACCTTGCCCCATAAATCTAACCAGAGAAGCACTCGATCTAGTAAAGCTATGCATACTTTAACGTTGGTTAAATGCATTATATATTTATTAATAGGAATCCCATTGTATTCTCCAACGTTATACAAATTTGATTAGCCAATTGGTTTGGCGGTTAGGGACCCTGGCCCTCACGCCATAGGTTGTGGGTTCTATTCCCACCCTGGACAAACATTTGTGTGCTGTAACATGTCTGTTTGATCTGTCTCTGGGTGTTATCTACAGAAGTAAGCTTTTTTTTTAAATATTGTATATTTAGTATTTAGTTATCTGGTACCATAGTACAAACTCTACTTAGTTTGAGATCAGAGGCCCAATTCCACTAAATGCAATGTTCGAGTAGCACGTTTGGTTCGGCAATGACATTTCATAAATATGGTATTCCTACGCACTACAACCGAAACACAACCGCAGTTCGATCGTAGGTGTGCTTAGTACAATACAATTAAACGTCAAATTTGACATTTGGTTGTGATATGGTAATGGTTCGGTGCATAATATGTTAGTGGAATTGCCCCCCAAATGGCTGTGTGTGAAGAATGTCCCGGGATATTTATTATTATAATAGCGTCTGTTAGTTATGTGGTCAGATCCAATTAATAACAACTTATTAAGAGGGTTACAAATAACGCTATGGAAAACTAGGTATCCCCCGCGGTTTCACCCGCATTTCCCGGTAGAAAGAATAGCCTATATCCTTCGCTAAACCATAGGGTATATGTGTGCCAAATTTCACCTTGAATGTTTAACAAACAAACTGATGTTCGCATTAATATTATTAGTTGGGATTAGTATTAGAGTATAAGAAAACAATATACATACCAACATGACCACCAAAAAACTATTTTCATAATAAAATCATTCTTATTTTTACATAACCATAGAGATGTAGTCGCGTCGTGAAGAGCGTCCATCAGAGCGTTATTTCTTTTCTTTTTTTAAAAGGGAATAGACAAATCATCCCTTCTACCCAGCACTCGGGAATAATACTTAGCTGAAACGTTAAGCCCCTACAAATATCATGTTATTATAATATAAAATAAAACAAAACATCCGCATAAAACTGTTTTGATAAAGGTCAGTTGGCTTGGTGGTTAGTGACTCTGACTCCCAAACCGAAGGTCGCGGGTTCGATTCCCAGCCTGGACAAACATTTGTGTGCATGAACATATCTGTTTGTTCTGTGTCTGGGTGTAAAAATCTTTATATTTAGAAAAAAAAAGTAGTATATGTAGTATATCAGTTATCTGGTTTAGTATAGTACAAACTCTGCTTAGTTTAGGACCAGATGGCCGTGTGTAAAGAATGTCCCAGGATATTTATTTATTATTTATTGAGATGCAATTCTGGGAAATAAATGTATCATTGCTAAACGTGAACTTGATAGACTTAGTCACCGGAGTGATTATAAAATAGTTTAAACCTGACGTCATTCACATTATAGATAGTTACTAGCTAGATGACACACAATAAACACTATATTATAGTGCCTTATTTATAGATGATGAGCATAATTATGCACATAAATATATCAATAACCAAGATTTTACGCAGATTAATTACTGACCAAATCTTATTGAACAAAACCAAATATTTACACATAAAATCGATGTGTGAATGTTCTGTATGGACTCCAAAATGTCTGGACCGATTTTACTAGACTTTCACTGGCAGATAGCTGTGTTGTAAGGAGTTTGATACACTTTTATGCCGGAAAAATAAAAAAAATATAATATTATAAAATAGCCAAAATGTCAGATGAGATACAAATTTATAAAAAAAAATTATTTCTTTCTAAGTTTTTTGCCGGTTCAGCCGGCTCAGTTGAAGGTAGACTTCCGAACCGGTGGTAGCTTCAGCAGCTTTAAATTTGACCTTCACAAGTGCCCTCCGCGGGCCTAAACTGAATAAATGGTTTTGAATTTTGATGAAAACACCATAAACATTAAAGTGATAGGAGAGTAGCTATATAGTTTTGACAATGCCGCTTTATACTTCTAATGAGACTTCCAACACAGTTGAGTTAAACGTTTAACGCTATTGATTGTACAGATAAACCATATTGTGAAGGAGTAAGGCACAGTTTTGATTGACATTATTTAAAGTTCTTAACTCAATATTAGATTTGAATTTAGAATCTCGAACAGAGAAAAGGAATGTCATTTTAATTGGATTGTTGTATGATGATACAGTTGAACCATGTTGTGAAGGAGTAAGGTTCATTTTTGTCAATGAAGCTTTATTAAAATTCACAATTCTAACTTTACCTATAAGTTAGTACCTGGATGCCCGGTTTTTTTTTTTTTTTTTGTAAATTATGTTAAGTTGATTATTGGCTTAGTGTTCCTTAACAACGCCATCTACTGGAGTAGCTTTAATGTTGTTGTGTCGTTAAAACAGTTAATGTCAGAAAGTCATTTTTTTTAGGTTATGTTTAAGTCAATTATCGATAAAGTTGATCATTGAAAACACGGATAAAACGACATTTTCTGAAAATAAATCTAAAAATTATCACCCCTGAAAACCCTTGCATACTAAATTTCATGAAAATCGTTGTAGCCGTTTCCGAGATCCTAATTATATATGTTACATACATACTGTGTTATACACATATACATGTGTTATATACATACAATGGCTCGTTTAAAGGTATTAGATAGATCTAACGGTTATATAAGTGTTATATAAAAGTTAGAATAATATTCTTATCATTATCAGCATTTCGCACCGTTCGATTTACTCGACAAAATTTCCGTTTGCCAAGGACTTAAAGGTTCCGAACCGTTTCACTAATTAAGTTCCTCTTTTAAAATTTGCTAAGAACTTGAAACTGGCTCATTGTGGAATCAATGTGGTAAATGATCACGCTGTTACTATTGAACACAGAATGTGAATTTGATGATGTCAATAACAATGTTTTAACTGTGTGTCCTATTTTAGTTTTTTGGTTTATTTGATTAGTTGTTGTTTTTATTATGTTTATTTCATTTTTACTCATATTTGTTTTGTGTTTTGTAATCCCAACTTCACTTTAATTATTTTTTTATTATCCTACCCATACTGAACAATTACCCATAAATGCTGTGTACACCTGTTATTAATGTATGTTCTAGATGTTATAAACTTATGTATAGTTCCTATAGTTGTGGTGTACATATATTGTTGGTGTACCTATTACATAAATAAATGATTGTTGCCTAGATTAGGTACTAGTTTGTACTAAATAGTGTCATCAATTTTATTTATATGTAAACTGTATTGTGTTTTAGTGCAAATAAATAACTGTTATTACTTTTTTTTATTATTAATTACTTTTATTATGAACGAACTTTTCATTCTATGCCACTAAGGTGACAAAAAAATTTACGTCCCGCCTGATGATTAACTGTCACCACATCCATCACTAGCGCGTTGCGTGCGTAGCGACCCTGTAAAAATCTCTTCACACCCTTCTTGAAGAGTCCCATGATGCACTCACTTGGAAAAACCACGACGGAGAGCTCATTCCACAACCTGAGCGTACTCGGGAGGTAGCTACTTCAAAATTGCACCGTGCGAGACTAGTTTGGCTCCAATATGTGAGAATGAACTCTCCGTCGAATAAAAATAACAAAAATACCTACTTAAATAATATTAATTACGAAATAGTAAATAAAAAACAATATTTTTACTCTTGCCCTTACTTACTTTACATCAGAAAAAGTTGACGCTAGCTATCACGGAAACTAATTGATTCGATCTAATAAATCTCAGAGACAGTAAAAAAAATACGCTCGCTCTGAACAAAAATACTGACGCCATTGAATACAATGCAGAGGCGGAAAAATAACATGACGAATTCAAAGGAATCCCGTCTAATCTTCGAGTCTTAAAAGATGTGAAAGAGCAGTTTTATTAGTTTGAAACCGAGGCGGGAGAAGATCGCGCGCAAGACTGTCGCTGAGACAATGATGGCTCCCCGCGTATTCAAAGCCGTTATTACAATTACAACTTGGCCGTGGCTTATTACACAACGGATTTAACTTTGCCATAGATTATATTACGGTGGATAGCTGAGCGCGAAATTAAATCGCCTGATGCTGACATGATTTATGCACCAAGAAATGAAATTACCATATCCGGTTATGATACAACGCTTTTTAATAGACCGAGGTATGAATATAAGGAGAAAAATTATAACATGTTGTAGTTGAGCTAGACTGTTACATATGATTCTACTTAATTTTTTCGAAGATATTTTGTAGTGTTTGTTCTTTATTTCTAGTCTGAACCTATTTTTTTACAACGTCGTATTGCCATTTGTATATGGAAAAAGAGGCATTGCAGCTAATAAAAAAACACCTTAAGGACTAATTAACAATATCGCGATTTAATTAAAAACTAGCTGTTACCGCCATGCGTAGCAATGCGTCTTCGATACTCTGAGCTATGTGAGCTCTTAAGATTATACAAATTCACCAAAGAAAAAAGATATATACTTACAATTAATAATATAGAACATTTTGGTATCAATGGTCCCATAATTTCATATATTAAACGAGATTTCGAATTGTTCTTAACCTAAAAACCTCATTCAGACTATTAAGAACATTTTAGAAGAAGGAATAGCCAAATTGGTGCCGCGGTTCTGAAGTGATGCCCTGACCAACGAAATTATTGTATTTTTATTTATATAGATATAAAACTTCCTGAGTCATATTATCTCAAAAATTCAAAATTATCTATTCAGTGTAGGCCCTCGGAGGGCACTTATAAAGGTCAAATTTAAAGTTACTGAAGCTACAACCGGTTCGGAAGTCAGCCTTCAACTGAAAAGAACCGGCAAGAAACTCAGCAAGGTTATTAAATAATTTTTTTATATAAATTTTATCTATTCTGACTTTTTGGCTATTTTATAATATCAATTTTACATAATTTTATATTTAACAATTACAAAATACTTAATATAGGTAACATTCAAAAACAAGACAAAAAAAAAAGAAATAACAAGACTACAAAATAGAAAATAACAATAATTACTTACAACTTAAACAAGACAATAAGAGGTGCACTGTGCAGAGAGTAGCTTATTCCATACATTTTTATCTTCAATATAATGAACTACCTCATATTAAGTTAAGAAAACAAGATAAATAAAATTAAGGATACCGATATTATAACTTGCTCTGTATCCGAGCGCAAGGGTATGCTCTTTCTCAATTGTTGAAAACTGTAGGGGCTAATTGAAACGCGACTAGATTTTATCACTTCTCTAACAATGTCTTTGTGAATTAGTCTCGTTATTTAGGTGCTGGTTTTTCGACTTTTGTTTAAAATATTTAGTTATTAGGTATATTTTCGGTTTTGTTTTATTAATGTAATATAGTAACTAATTAAATTTTAAGTTTTGTATTTTTCATTATATACAACGTGTTACATAATACCCCGTAAAAATATAATTAATTATCAAAGCCAACAACCCTAGTAAGCTGTCATGTCAGAGAACCAGATTATTTAACAGAAAGGCCTACGTACCTATTTTACCTAATAATTGTCTACTTTAATAGTGTTTCTATTTTCTATTCATAAAAATATTTTTTATTATTTTTTTGGGGTATGTTATACAGCGTTACTACGGTTCTTAGATATTGTGTGAGTGGACTCGTTATAAGGCCCCATTTAACCTCCTTTCGGCTTTAACCCTGTATAATGTGTTAGTTATGTATAACGATATAGAGTTTAGTAGTTAGAGTAAATAGAGTTTATTGCCAGCTCTTCTCAGTAAGGAAGTTTTCGAGTAGTAGAGCTCTTAGTGCAGAGTTCGTCCGGGGAAGTACTACCACCTTACCTATTTCTGCCGTGAAGCAGTAGTGCACTTGTGTTACTGTGTTTCGGTTAGAAAGGTAAGGGGGCAGGTGAAATTACAGGCCCATGAGACTTAACAACTTCACGTCTCAGGGTCGACATCGCATTGGCGATGCCCTTAGTGTTGCAAATGTCCATAGGCGGCGGTAATCACTTACCATCAGGTGGACCGTTCGCTTGTTTGTCGGCCCATGTGGTATAAAAAAAAGCAACCTTCCGAACCGGTTTTAGAGTCTGATCATTCCTGTGAAGGCCTATTTGAATAAATATATCATTTCATTTTATTTATAATATAATGTAATGTGATATTATATATAGATCAGTGAAGGGACTAGGACTTTAGTTATTATTATATATTTTAATAGCAAATATTTATATTACTTGGGGCGACAAACAAGCAGACGGTCCATCTAGTAAGTGGTCGGCGCCGTCTATGGACATTTGAATACCAGGGGTATCGCCAATGCGTTGTCGTCCCTGAGACGTGAAGTTAAGTCTCGTGTGTCTTATTTTTTTTATACCACATGAGCCTACCAACAAGCACACGGTTCACCTGATGGTAAGTGGTCACCGCCACCTATGGACATTTGCAATACCAGGGGTATCGCCAACACGTTGTCGTCCCTGAGACGTTAAGTAATAATACCTGCTAGTGGATATTTATCTAATACCTTTAAACGAGCAATTCTTGTATATATCTCGGAAAAGGTCCCAACGATTTTCATGACATTTTGTATGCAGGGGGTTTCGGGGGCGTTAAATCGATCTAGCTAGGAATCATTATCAGAAAATGTCGTTTTATCCGTGTTTTTAGGCAATGAAAACTGCTACAATGTCATTAGAAGGTAAGGTTTTCAACTTACATCTTTTGTGATAAAACTGTTATTGGGAGCCCTTTATTATCGCATCTTATTCGTATATAGGTATATATGCCAGTGCTTTAAAAAAGAGAGTACGTTAGACGTCACGTTAGTAAAGAAATGCCAAGCAATGATCGGCCATCCAGGTACTGATATTTAAATAATATAAATAAGTATATATACCTCAGGTACATATTTACCTAAGTAATAGAGTATTTAATAATAGATTTATAAGTCAAAGATCTCACCAGACAATGAAACTTTCGAACACAAATAGTAAAGGCCTTGTTAATACAGACACTAATTGATTCTATTAAGATTCCATAACGAAATCACTTTCAATAGAACAATACAATCTGGATGACTTAACAAATAATGTTCTAGAGATTTGTTGCTATCGGTCTGAAATTCCTAAACATTGTGTAACTCACTCTTGAAACTCTACCAAGTCAACGTCAACAAGAACCTTACTAAATAGAAAGAGACAACAAACTTTCTGAACTTAATTAACTTTATGTATCGCGGTACTCGTGTGGGGAATGTATAATGCCAACCCATAGATACCTTACATGCATTCTAGAACTACCCTCTAAAATTTAGAGTCTTAATATATATTGACGGGCCAGTTGGCTTGGTGGTTAGCGACTTTTACTGCCAAGATGAAGGTCGCGGGTTTGATTCCCACCCAGGACAATCATTGTGTGCATGAACATGTCTGTTTGTTCTGTGTCTGGGTGTAAATATCTATATATGTATGTATATAGAAAATAAAGTAGTATATGTAGGATATCAATTATCTGGTTTCCACAGTACAAGCTCTGCTTAGTTTGGGACCAGATGGCCGTGTGTAAATAATATCCCGGGATATTTATTTATATATTGACTGGTTAGGTGGTGGCCAGGACAAACATTTGTGTGTCTGGGGTACATATCTATATAAGTATGTATTTAAAAAGTAGTATAATCTAGTATGTCAGTTACCTGGTAGCCATAGTACAAGCAGTATACTCTACTTTATTTGGGATTAAGTAACCATGTGTGAAGAATGCCCTGGGATAAAAAAATGTACGGTTACGGTTAGGCTTAAAATTAATCGTATGTTTCGGTAAACTTTGTACAATATATAAAAATGACCTGCATTACTTCCAAAGTCTATTTAAACGAGGGTACAATACCATCTATGGGGCTACCACCTAACATTGAGCACTAGCTACCCTAATAACCACCTCCACAAATATTCCTTTAGCAACAGAGCGTGAAATAAGCTCCCAGAAGACGTTATAACAGCCCAAAAAATAATAATAATGCTTAATATCTAGCTAAAGTTCACAAGGTTATTAATTAAAGACGCACAAAAGTTGAAACCCTGACTCCTAAACTAGAACTACCTGTGACTTAGGAGTCTATAGCATCCTAGTGGCAGTAGATAGAGAACTGCGCCAAGAACTGAAATCCTTACGCTAATTAAGAATTGGTAAGCTGATATTATACAAAAGAGTATATTATTATGTTTTAATAAAAATAAATAAAAAATAATAAAATTAAAATTTAACGAATTATAAAGTAAAATTACTGTATGGCTGATTGGCTGTATGCGTGACTGGGAGTCGTGTGTTTGTATGCTTTGTGTGAGCAAATGTTAATCAATTCAAAAATTGACGCGACAAGCATCTCAAAGAGAAGAACTAGTGGAGAGTAACAAGATACAAGCACTTATCAGTTGAATCAATGGCTGCCTGATAGATATATGTTGCTGTAAATATTGTGTTTGTGATAAGGAGCTTGGGCTTAGTCCTTTGCAAAAAGAACTAAGCAGAAAGCAAATTAGACAGAAAAATAGAGGAAAGCAGATCAAAAAACGTAATTTAGATAAAACAAAGACGATATCAATGCGAGGATGCCACTTCTGGACCTACTTAGATTTCTATCGGTGATCCAAATTCAAGTGTGCGTTGTATAGGGGCAAAAGTTGCTCGAATGCAATTTAATGCTTTGTCTTACTCAGCTTCAGTCCCACTTTCGCAGCGATTTCGTGGATTTACTTACATCGAAATGGTTGTCTCATGCCAATGCCTTATGCGCTTTAAATTTACATGCACCACGAGGTTAACTGTTTTGAATACTAATTGAGTATGTATTTGGAGAATATATTTACTTTATAATAATATTATTTACAGGTAAGGTTTATGAGTTTTATTTATTTAATACTTTATGTACAGTAGTGTACAAAGGCGGTCTTAATGCCAAAGGCATTCTCTACCAGACAACCTTGGGTGATGCAGAAATAATTAAAGATAGAAACACTAAGAAATAATGGGAGAGATTTATAGAGTTTAGCTATAGGAGTTGATCTCGAAGATTATTATTTATTTCTTTTAGTGATAGGAAGCTTATACTATTCTCTCGGGTAGCGGATGAAGCGTCACGCGGTTACATCTGGTAGCTAATGATAAAATTTTGATCCTATTTATTATTATTTGATAATGTTACATATTGTTTTGTGCGTACGTAACGGTATTATAGTTTTTTGTACAAAATTTATGGAAAAAACAAAAATTGAGAATCTCCATCATTTTTAAGTCACTTATTTCTAGTAACTAGTTAAAAAGTAGGCAATCATTATACTAAATTAGAAATCTTATTGTTTAACTTCAAAGTTTATCATCCGAAATAGATTTATACCCCACACAATTCACGTCCAGATATCGGTAAACAAAAGCCGATCGTCAATCAATACTCAAACCAAACTTACGGTTCACATGCAGTGCAGAACCAGTGCGTCAAATGTCTTGAATGACAACGGAAGCCAATTCCAATTTCACGGGATAGACCCGAATTAGCCGTGATTGCAACGCTCTGGTGACTCCGACCTCGTCCGAAACAGCACACAGCTAACAAGACCCGATAATTGATTATCCAAGTACTCTTGTTCGATTTCTATGGTCCTCACTTTGCACCGAATTTTGACGATCTTACCATAAAATAAAAAGAAACGAATTTATTTAAATAGGTCACAGTCACTAATGAGTAGTCAGACTATAAAACCAGTGAAAATTTGATCTTGATCATGAAATCTTATTGCCATCAGGGTGTTATTCTGTAAGGTACAATGACACTGAGCAGTCCCCTTATTCAGCTAATACAAACTTCGTCATCGAGCTGCTTCACGGAGGCCTCGGAGAGTTTACCTCTCACGTGATTAGTAGTATGCGCGTAGTATGCGACATAGACAGAGCACGGAGGTCGCGACGAAACATCCTCGAGTTAGTGTCATTTTCCTTACAGAATCGAGCCCTTCCATGCTCTGTCTCTTTCGCTAAGTAGGTGATCACGTGAGAGGTAAGCTCTCCGAGGCCTCGTTGCACCCCCACCCTACGAAGTTTGTATTAGCTGAATAAGGGAGCTGATTTAGTTTGTATGTGTCTCAAATGATGAAATGTATGATAGAAGTCAAGTTTGACAGTTTGATTTAGATCTAGTTCTTAATAGGAGGTATTAGGTCTTAGATTCATATAAATAAAATATCCTGGGTCATTCTTTACTCACGTGGTGGTTAAATACCCTGATTATCAAGCCCCAGGCTGTGGGGTCGGTTATCACCTAGGAGAAAGTTTCGTGTGCTTGAACATGTTTGTTTGTTCTGTGTCTGAGTGTAAATATCTTTATAAGAAGTCCTATACAGGTTGTTACAAAACTATATGTATAGCCGAAAGGAGGTTAAATGGGGCCTTACGAGTCGATTCACAATAGTTATAAACTGTAGGAACTCTGTATAACATACCTCAAAAAAACAGATTTTTATGAATGAAAAATAGAAAAACTATTAAAGTAGACAATTATTAGGTAAAATAGGTATGTAGGTCTTTCTGTTAATCGTTTATATTACCATGTGTAGCCTGGAGTTAGTACCCAAAAAAACGGTACCTACATGTACCCATACTCAGTGGGACTAAACAATTTAGAAAACCTTCTGTACCTTTGTACTACTCTATTCCTCTGCTTAAGTTGTTAGGAGAAATGGGTAGTCAGTGTTTTCTCATAATAAAAAAATATTTGATGTCAAATCTTCGCTCGAATCTCCAATTTTCGTACTTATACATTTTATCAATTCAGTGTCGAGATCTCAAGAATTCATTTCCCGTAGAAATGAGTGAGAAATTTTTCACAATTTCATAATGAATACCTGAATTATTCATGCACTAGCACCTCGCTGATATAAATATACGATTGCCTTGAACTTTTAAGAAAGAAAGAAGTCCCCTAGTGGATATTATAATCTGTAAAATGTTGCTGACAAGTGTTGTTGCCGCTTACCATATAAGGTGCGTGTATTAACATATGTGTCACAAATCATCCATATTTATAATGATGCCTATGTCATATATCACTGAAGTAGCCTACTAATATTCTAAATAATCGCTAATATTATAAATGCGGATATTTGTTTGTTTTTTTTTTATACCACCTGGGCCGACCAACAAGCGGACGGTCCACCTGATGATAAGATGGTAAGTCTATGGACATTTGTAACACTAGGGGCATCGCCAATGCGTTGTCGACCCTGAGACGTGAATTTGTTAAGTCTCAAGTACCTGTAATTTCACTGGCCCCCTTACCTTTCCAACCGAAACACAGTAATACAAGTACACTACTGCTTCACGGCGGAAATGGGTAAGGTGGTAGTACTTCCCCGGACGAACTCGGCACTAAGAGCTCTACTACTCGAGTGTTAAAGCTTATTTATAAAACTAAATAATTAAATCCATTCTTAACATATGGTTACCTGATCCCAAGTTAAGCAGAGTGTACTGCTTGTAGTATAGCTACCAGATAACTGATATACTACATAGGTATACTACTTCCGTTGCTTCACCCGCGTTCCTGAGAGATTTAGTGTGTCCCGGTAGTATAGTAGTATGTCCATCTAACGCTCAAATAGTGAAATATTTTTTTTAATAGTGGCCTGTACAAAACCCGATCTCTGTATCTTTATAATATTACTAGTAGTCCGGACCGACGTAGTCCTGTCGAAATAAGTCGATGCAAAAACGTAGGAATTCGATCGCAGCGCCACCTACCGGATCTAATTATGAATCTAAACCATTCTCGAATCCACTGGAACACACACAAAAAAAATCATCAAATTCTATCCAGCCGCTTAGGAGCAGTTCAGTGACATACACACGTACACTATAATTATATATATTATAGCTGCCCAAACAGACGTCGTTCTGTCAAAATAAGTCCATACAAAAATGCAGGAATTCGCTCGCAGCGCCACCTACCGGGTCCAATTGTAAATCTAAACCATTCTCGAATCTCCACGAACACACACAAAAAATTTCATCAAAATCGGTCCAGTCGTTTAGGAGGAGTTCAGTCACATACACACGCACACAAGAAATATATATATTAAGATAGCTGCCCGGACAGACATCGTTCTGTCGAAATAAGTCCATACAAAAATGCAGGAATTCGATTGCAGCGCCACCTACCGGAATCAATTATGAATCTAAACCATTCTCGAATCCACTGGAACACACACAAAAAATTTCATCAAATTCTATCCAGCCGCTTAGGAGCAGTTCAGTGACATACACACGTACACTATAATTATATATATTATATATATATATATATATATATATATATATATATATATATATAGTATAGATATTAGTATACATTAATAATGAACCGAAAGATTAACTATTTGTATAAAAAACCAGAAAAAGCCCTCTTAAAAATATATAGAACATTAGATATCCAATATCGACATCAAGGAAATATTTTCCAATAAAAAAATATTAACGATTCTATAAGTTATAAATTTATAATAACGTAATGTCTAATATATCGAAGTTGCGAACATTCCAGCGAAATTGGGACACAATAATATTCTTTGGAAATTATATCATATGTTGATATAAAAATCTAAGATCAGTAGTACATTTTATCTCGTATAATAGTATTTTATGGGCAACAAACTAGAGTAAACGTCGCGTCAACCAAGATTTATGTTGAAACCTCTGAACTAATGGAATCTCTTATAGAATGTGAAATATTCTGAGCTACATATTTGTAAATCCTTGCGTGAGCTAGGTATGCTTTGAGGTTGTTAAGTAACTATTATTTTGTGACGTTTCTTCTATCTTTAAAGATATAATTCTTCTGTACGTGTCCGATTTGAATGAATTTTTTTTTAATGCTTTTGTGTGGCGCCCTGGATGGTTTAGATTCACAATTGGACCCGGTAGGTAGCGCTGCGAGCGAATTCCTGTATTTTTGTAGGGTCTTATTTCGACAGAACGACGTATGTCCGAGCAGCTAGTTTAAAATAAACTTTTCTGTGCAGTGGTTTAACCCGCGTTACCGAGGGATGTAATGCCGCCTATGCACATTTGCAACACTAGGGGCATCACCAATGCGTGTCGACCCTGAGACGTGAAGTTGTTAAGTCTCATGTGCTTGTAATTTCACCGGCCCCCTTACCTTTGTAACCGAAACCCAGTAATAATATATTACTGCTTCACGGCAGACTCCTTCTACTCCAGACTATGATCTATCTGTGTGCCTACTTTCATTCAGATCCGTTCAGCCGCTCTGGCGTGATTAGCTAACAAACGTCCATCCATCCAAACTTTCCCATTTATAATACATAGTAGTAAGATGATCCATGACAGAGCGCTTACGAAACACCAAATAGTGAGCACAAACTAGGTTCGTTGGATTCACTTACACAGCATAAAGAATCTGTACTCTGACCACATATGGTACTACCACATACCATTCGTGGTTGTGGTCCGGCAACTACACTGCCGTGAATTATATGCACTCGGGTTTCTATTGACCGTACTGTGCGTGGCAAGTGAACCGCTGCAATATATATGGCTGGCTTCACACGCACCGCACTGCGAATTATTTGCATCAGCTGTATTTTATTACCACTAAGTGGACTCGTTGAATAGAGGTCCTATAACGTCAAGTGGATTTACTGTAATAAATGAGACTGTGCCCACAGATTATATTTCAATTAGACACTTTTTTGACAATTTCTGATTATACTAAAACAAATCTAGTAACGAATGCCGCTGGATCTCGTTCCCTGACAAGTCCCAAACAAGGAAACTCAACAGGAAATCGACACGTATTTCGCTTCGACATGAACCATCTTCAGCCCCCTTATTCAGCTAATACAAACTTCGTCGGTGAGCCGCTTCACGGAGGGCTCGGAAAGCTTATCTCTCACGTGATTAGTAGTATTAGCATAGTTAGCGAAAGAGACAGAGCACGGAGGCCGCGACGAAACATCCTCAAGTTAGTGTCATTTTTGTCCGTACAGAATCGAGCCCCAGGACGTGTTAGACCCGCAGTCACTGACTCGACGCACGAGCATCACAGACGTGTTATACGACCGCTGGACCGCCTTACTGTCCGGCGGTCGGCAAGGTAACACGTCTTGTGGAGTTTCCTTGTTTGGGACTTGACAGAGAAGGAGATCCAGCGGAATTAGTTACTAGATATTTTTTTATGTAGGTATAATCTTACAATGGATTTCCGAAAGGTCACGCCTGAGTCAAATAGTTAACTCGACATTTTTATAGCGAGTACTTTACGTGGACCAGTGAATAGTAAGGGTCACCGTCGAATATGGACATTCGCCAAATCGCAAATGCATTGCCGTCCCTGGAACGTCAAGTTAAGTCGCATGTGACTGTAATTTGACCGGCTCCCTTACCTTTATAACCGAAACATAGTACTATAAGAACACTACTGCTTCACGACGGAAAAGGGGGAAGGTGGTAGTACTTCCCTGGACGAACTCTGCACTAGGAGCTCTACTACTCAGTTTTATCTCATACACTTTGGATAGGTGTAAGTTATATGCTATACGTTCATTATTAAATAGTTACATTATAATATGTTAATTAACATTAAAAAAACGTGCGTAAAATAGAGTAAAAATACGCACCCAATTTTAAAAACACATATCGTATTTTAAAATATTTTTCGTAATTCGAGATCAAAGCCTCGATCCTGTAAGGAAAATTACTCGAAGTTTCAAATGCTCTGTCTCTTTCGCTGACTACGTAATCACGAGAGAAGACCGAACTCCGAAGCCTCGTAACGCCGGCTCAAAGACGAAGTTTGTATTACCTGAATAAGGGGCAGGTTATACAGTCTATTTCCAACATAATTCGCTTTATACCAAATAACATTATTGTTAAGAGCGTAGAATTACCATTTTTATCGAATTCTTTCAAGAATTGTACGGATTTCCGCGTTCCTCTTGTAATCAGGTAAGTCCGGTAAATCGATAACGACAGCTTTCCTTAAGCTGTAAGGTTTGATTAGCTCTATCTATTTTATATTACTGTTATATAAATTATGGTATATTCTGTACACATTGCATACTATGTGAATACTTTTGACAGGCCCGCTAACTTGGTGGTTATCGACCCTGGCTGCCTAGTCGCAGGTCGCTGTTTCGATTCCCACCCAAGACAAACATTTGTGTGCATGAACATTTGAACATGTCTGTTTGCTCTGTGCAAATATCTATATACATACAGTATTTAGAAAAATAAAAAGGAATATATGTAGTAATCAGTTATCTGGTATCCATAGCACAAGCTTTGCTTAGTTTGGGTCGTGTGTAAAAGAATTTCCCGGGATAATTATTTATTATTATTTGCTTATAAAGCTTTTCCGTCAAATATCTATCGTGGCCACTTAATAACCATTGTATCTTAATATTTCCTGGAGATAGCAAAATATACTAACGACAAAGAATATAATAATCCCGATATCCCTGCGATTTATATTTGTTTGTGCCGGGGTTCTAACAAGATTACTCAATACATCCCATGGAATATTCTTTTCCAAATTATTTATTCTATTCGGCCCATTCGTAAGTATAGCAGGAAAATGAGAATTTTAATTATACTCGAATATAATAATGTTGTAAAGTACCTACTTATAACAAAAGCAAAACATGCCTAATTTATAAAGGCTCCGAAATTCGTGAAGTACCTTTTGACCTACAAATATTCGGGGAAGGGTTACAGTTTTGTTTGTGGTGGGGTATTTTTTGACCAAAGGCTAGCTGAGTGAAAAGATCAAAGGGCCACTTGTCTGTTCTGTCTGCGACAAAAGCCGCTTTGGTCTGATAATTTTAATCGTCCGAAACAACGCTGTGGGTTCTGTTGTTTTGGGGAATGTAATTGAAAGATATGAGAATATTTCGACACTTCGTAACATTCAAATAATAATATAAAATCTGCTGTAAAAATTAAGTGAATAGAGTCATCGAGAAATAGAAAGCTGTATATACTCCTTGAATGTTTAAAACTTTCTAAGCATGGAAGAAAAATCACCATACACATTTTCTTAATAACCGACTTCAAAAAAGGATAAGGTTCTCTTTTAGACGATGGTTTTATTTATGCCGTTCCCCAATTATTCGAATACGGGACTAATTTGGAAATGTCTTTTTTGTATACATCCCAGGTGGTGATGGGATCCTGGAGAAAAACAGTTTCTAAATAATAATGCGAGCCATGTTTTGAAGAATTTAAATCGTTCACGCTCCATAAAGATTTGAGAATGTCCCGTATCAGTTCAAACAGAAGCAGCCCTGCGGGAATCCAAGCGCTGTTTCCGCCACGTTACATACTAAAGAGACGGTCAACAATCGCATAGGATTTCATTAATCTCATGGCGGATTACCTCGGGCCTTTGTCCGGTAGTTAATAACCCCTGTGTAAACATCAGCGTGATTGAATCCGGGGCCTTTATGGCTTCAATAAGGTCGTTAATCGGTATCGACACCTGTACCTTCATTTCATTGTACTGTTATGTGTTATACCGTATTACTATAATCGATACGTTTACTGCGATTTTAAATTTTATGGCGTTAACTGAAGGCTCATTTTCGCTTTATTGCGAAGTTCCTTATTACGTTTCTAATATATTTTTTCTGTTCCAGCTGGTGTTGTATCGGTATTAGTCTGGATTAATTACACTTCAAACTAACCCTACTAATATTATAAATGCGAAAGTCTGTGAGGATCGATTAATAGATGTATGGATGTATTCTATACTCTCATTTAGTTTTGTCGCTGTTCTACGTTTTTTTCAAGAATAGCTTCCGATCTCAGTATCACTTGATTTGAAAGTATTAGCAATTAAATACTATAAACTATCTGTTAACCAAGTTTCATCCAAATCAGTTCAGTAGTTTTTTTCGCGAAAGAGTAACAAATATCCATACTAAATAAATACATCCATCTTCGTAAGTGCAAAAAAAAATATATTGATCCGATCGCTATCAAACATCACAAGATTATCTGATAAGCAATATCTGAAGATTTCATGGAAATCGGTCTAGCCGTTTCGGAGTCTAAAGGGAACATTCATAAATACATAGAATTTTATAAATAAAGATAGATATATTATATTATATAAAAAATAATATTATGTAAGATGGATACAAATTTATCACAATCTCAAACTACGATGTAAGTTGCAAATGTAAATAAGTGGAGCTGCACGACAGCACGACGGTCTAGTCACATGTCAACCCAATACTTTTCAATAACCCTCCATCTGCAGAGCTAAAAGCATTTGCTTCGTATTACAAACTTGCTGTTCTGCGGTCTTACCCGCGTTTATCGATATCAAATATAGTCTGTTTTTCACGCAATTTCATATTCCGACTAAATATGAATTTAAATACGAAAAATTCATGTACAGACAAATCCAACAGAATTATATACCAATACAAATGATTATCTCACGTCATGCACACAACTCTTCATCTAGCGTAAAGATAGCAAAATTTAAAAGGTAAAACCGAACGTGAACCAGACAAAAGGTTTCTCAACTTCAGTAACAGATTCTGTTTGTTATTTATACTCGCTATTTGTGTAAACAACGACCGGAAACCAATAAAAGGTGATTTAGAAGCCAATAGAAAAACACAAAATATATTCGCTTGGGTCCTCTATCCGTTTGATACAATTTACTTAGGATTTGTAAGCGTGCGGTTTTAAACGCTAAGTTAAAGTAAGTTGTATTGAAATTTATTTAATCGCTTCGTTGGTTGCGTGATTTAAAGCTCGGTTAGATAGTCGAAGGTTTAGCGTTCGAATCCCGGGTCTACTGTACTATTTATTTATTTATTACTAGCTGCCCCCCGCGATTTTACCTGCGTTCCCGTGGGATGTCAAAAACCTTCCTCTTCAATTACTCTATCTATAAAAAAAACCGCATCAAAATCCGATGCGTAGTTTTCAAGATTTAAGCATACATAGGGATATAGGGACAGAGAAAGCGACTTTGTTTTATAATATGTAGTGAAGGGACAATAAACAGCTACAATAAAAAATCTTTAATATAAAAATTTTTTTTTAGTAACACCTTTGAATAAATATTTCATTTCATTCCATACTACATTATTACGTTGCTTTGTTTAGAAATGATTGATTATCTGTCGCCTGAGATTGGTAATGTGACGGAGAGAAAGGGACAAAGTGACACCACATGTCACCTTAAGAAATAGAATCTCTTAGAAATATTCAATGGATTGTGGGTTCGCATTACTTAAAACTCTACCTACCTGTTTGGGGAAAATTGGCGTGAAAATATGTTTTACGATAAACACTTAAATAAATGCAATTTTATGCAATTTTTATTGCTAATTTTATTGGAGATCATGCTTGGGTGCCACGCTCGCTCCAGCAGGACACATCTTTATGTACAAAATGTTATTTTGAAAAGAGTAATTGCTGAGTTTATTGCCGGCTCTTCTCAGTAAAATCAACCTTCCAAACCGGTATTAGAGACTGACCATTCATGAGTGCCAATGAAGGCCTATTTAAATAAATATTTCATATCATTTCAATGAAAAATTACTTTCTGTGCATTAATCCATTGGAAGTTTCACATCCACTGAAAAGTAAAGCAAATTCGAAGCGAATTCAAATCTGTCGCAGCTCGAATGCAGAACTTTAAATGAAAATTGCTCCAGTAAATGCGGCTGTACAATCGATAACATAGTGTCAACGCTTCGAAGCTTGATAATTCAACGAACAACTTCACCTCGGCGGGTTGTTACTGACATTGTACTTACGTTAGGTAACCTTTACAAATATGGGATACTAAATGCCGAATAGCACATATGAAATACATATTCAAGCTTTCAAACTTCCATAGAACTATAAATAAATAAATATCCCTAGACATTCTTCACACATGGTTACCTGATCCCAAGTTAAGCAGAGTGTACTGTTTGTACTATAGCTACCAGGTAGCTGATATTACAACACATATTACTTTTCAAAAACATACTTATAATGATACTAGTGTCCCCCGCGGTTTTACCCGTGCTCTAGAAGGATATGAGCATACATATATATAAACTTTCCTCATAAATCACTCTATCTATTGAAAAAACCGCATCAAAATCTGTTGCGTAGTTTTAAAGATCTAAGCATACTTAGGGACAGACAGACAGCGGGAAGCGACTTTGTTTTATTCTATGTAGTGATTTACACCCAGACACAGAACAAACAGACGTTGTCAACTGGCCTGTCAAACTATATAAATAAAAAACGAAGATAAAACAATAGCATATCATATTTTGACACGTGAATGAAACATGAGATCAATAAATGGACTTCTGACGTCACATGTCACAGGGGGTCGCTCCCAAATCAGTATTTGAAAAGTACATTTCACTTCGCATGAATATCGATGACTAGCGAAAAGCCCGATTGAATAATTCATAAAGCCCCTCGTTTGCATTCTGATCGCAAACGCCCGCAATAAGTTGGAACTAACACGTCCGAGCGGGGCCAAGACGCATCACACAAAGCCCCAGAAGTTGTAGACAAATCCCATCGTTATGGGTTCGACGGAATATTATATTAGTTAACTACCGTGTACTATCCCGTCTCGGTAGACTCCGGCCCCGATATTCCGTTCAGAGTTCGAGCTTACTTTGTTTGTAAAAGTCATTTTCGCGACATTCTATTGAATATTTTAGCTCACAATTTTGACATGCTAATGTTTTATTGGCTTTTACAGTAAAGTGGTTTGAGTTTTTATAACCAATACATTCATTATTTGACAGTTTGGATTTATGTATTAGGTACTAGCTTATGTCTCGCGGTTTTGCCCACTTTTAATGTTATCCAGGTGTAAAAATTTAGTCTATATCACTTGGGAATTATTTATTTTGATTTAATATTATGAATACAGTATAACTTTAAAAGTAGCATAATATATGTTGGAATACCAATTATAAGTATTGACAGCAGTATGGATTTAGAAAAATAAATAAAGTAGTATATCAGTTATCTGGTTTCCATAGTACAAGCTCTGCTTAGTTTGGGATCAGATGGCCGTGTGTAAAAGAATGTCCCAGGTTATTTATTTATTTAAGTAGGTTCGGAATTTCGTCCTACATCCAAACTAACAATCATAACCTATATTTAACTTATGAGCAGTTTTAATATACATTGTAGTTACTGTATTGTTTTAATAGTTGAATTGATTTCATAAAGATACCTCAATAAAAAATAAACTTATTTAAAAAATAAATCACGTAACCACATTCCAATGCGTTTTGCTGAACGCATGAAGTGATTTGCATATCTGTTAATTAACACGTTCACTATAATTTAATTCAGTAATATAAGCTGATTATTATTAATAGAGCTAGCTGTCCCCGCAGTTCACCCTCATACCCGAGGGATAATACATTTTTCCCGGGATGAAAAGTATCCTATATATTATTTTAGAGCATGTTCTATGTATGTGCCAAGTTTCATCCAAATCCGTTGGGAAAAAAATAACGAACATCCATACATCTAGAGACGATCTCTATCTACCCCCACAAATATTCGCGTTTATAATATTCGTAAGATATAACTAGTCAAAACCCTCTCCCGATTTCACCAGTGTTCCCAAAGCATCTAAGGTATCCTGGGTGCAAGCCTGACAAGCCTCAGTTCAAAATAACGAGCTGAGTAAGCGCGGAAAGGTGTTAATTTATAAAAAAATCTTATATTAATTTTTCAAAGAATACGGACAAATAAAAAAAAGGGTATCCTGGCATAATTAACCATAACTTATATTAGATATATTGTGCAAGGATCTTTAAAATTAGTCCAGTAGTTTTAGGGTTCATTAAAACAAACAAAAATCCATATTTTCTCTTTATTATACAAGTGTAGATAATTATGTCTTCAAATATGCATCAGCTGGTCACCTGTAATGACCACCCATTTTTATTATGATCACTTTAAATGTAAAAGGACTAGAGGCCTCAAATAAATGGACCTATACACGAGAAAGGAAATTATCTGTGGATAGATAATTTCCTTTCTGTCGCTTCTATTACGCAACATTGTCACAAGGTTTAAAATTCTTCTGATACTTCCTCGTGTATAGGTCCATTTATTTGAGGCCTCTAGTCCTTTTACATTTAAAGTGATCATAATAAAAATGACGATAACATTTTGAATAGCTATTTTTCTCCAACACCATAAATCATGGGACAACAGTCTAAAGATAATGTTATTACGGAATAAGACCATCTGTTACGAGCATTGAATCCAATTATGCGAATTGGACGTTGTGAAATTAAACAGACGGAGGTGCTGTTGAACCGTTGAGTTCATGTTCAAAACAATCTTAATTTTGGAGAGTTGAGGAAATGCAAGATTTTGGTCTGGTGGGGCTGCCTTAATAAGATGATCGTCTTACAAAGGCTCCGCTGGCTGTACGTCCATCTCGGTCGGACTGTCAAAGCGCTGTATCTTTTGAACCGTAACAAAAATAATTATAAATAAGGTAAAAGGTAGACACTTGTAATTTACTATAGACGTTTTTAAACCAAATTTTCAAAATAAAATAAATTTAAAATGTATGGAGAAAAATACATTGTATAATGGTTCGGAACCCTTTGTGTGCAAGTCTGACTGGCACTTAGCCGCTTTTTTTATTTTTTTATTGCCGTTTAAAACCGCCATAAAATCCTTTTAATTCCTCACAGATAATAAATATAGGTGTCGACTGCAGGGAACCAGGTATGACACAGAGGCGATACTTTATGCTTTATCAAATGACAATAACGCTTGAACTTTAGTTACAAAAATCGATTAAGGAGAACGTGACATTAAGCAGATATGATAAATAAGAAGAGATATTGATAATTACAATACACATTGGAATGTAACAACGTGAGTATCTTGTTATAACCTTGTCTTGTATTAGAACCAATAATCATTTTAATATTAATAAATTTATTGCAATGCAATTATGACTATATGTGTTAGTTACAATTTACTTACAATACACCAGGCCATTTGGCTTGGTGGTTAGCGCTCTGACTGCCAAACCGTAGGTCGCGGGTTCGATTCCCACCCAGGACAAACGTTTGTGTTCGGTTTGTTCTGTGTCTGGGTGTAAATATATATTTAAGTATGTATTTAGAAAAAATGCTTAGTTTGGGACCAGATGGCCGTGTGTAAAAGAATGTCCCGGGGATGTTTATTTAATTTTATGTATTTAATCCATTCGGCAGGCCAGTTGGCTTGGTGGAAGTGGATCCAGGGGAATTTGTTACTTGATATTTGTTTAACATTGACATTAACATGTCGGTGACGCAAACTTATTACTTATCCCTACAAACAATCGCTTATTGGACCAAAAATATTGTTTTCTAATCAGTGAGTCTCTTTTGGAACTGGGAAATTTTGATTAACAAAATACTCGTGCAGAGTTACGTCACTGGTGCTGTTAAAAAATCGCGACCCATTTAACCACTCCTTATCATATTTTTATATAACATGAAATAAATTACAGTCCGCTTCATGTTTCGCTGAAAATGTTTGCTGTGAGTAATGGCATGGTAACATGACACTATTAGATAAATTCATGCTCGGGCTATTTACAGCTTCCGACACTATCGTCCGTACATTGGGCTACATTAGGATTTTTAATGTAACGGAAACAGTTGCTCTTACGTATGCTCTAAATAGAGCGAGACCAGCCCCCCTATTCAGTTAATTCCTAATTCGTCGGCGAGCAAGGGCAAAGAAGCCTCGGAGGCTTACTCTCACGTCATTGCGTAGTTAGCGAAAGAGACAGACCATAAAAGCCGCGACGGTAGCCGTAGATACCATAACTAGTAAAGGATTCCCGGTATGAAAACCTTTTAAACTAAAAAACAATGTATCCTGTGCATTAGCACGCTCATAATGTACTGTTTCTACTAAAATCCCTTATTTCAAATAATTGCTAATCCTATTAATATTATAAATGGGACAATTTTTGAGGATGGTTGTATTGGATGGTTGCTACTCTTACACGCAAAAACTACTGAACTTTGGATAAAATTCGGCACAAACATAGTTTATAACCTTTTCATTAAGGATTTTTGGGAAAAACTAAGATCCCTTAAGACCGCGGGAGACATTAAATCAAACCATTATACTTTTTTACTTTTCTAGGATTTTGAAATTTTTTCGATTTTTGTCACATTAAGTTTGAGCGACCATGTTTATCGTACCTTCCTCCGTATTTCGACAATGCTATATCTTGGAAAAGGGTAATTTAAAACCGCAACAATATTATTATTAAGAAATTGCATTAGTTTAAAAACTTTACCTTAACGACTCCTCTACGACTAATTACCGACAATTTAATCGTTGACACTAAATTACTAGTTTGAAGGTTACAAAGCCTCACCCTTCTATGTAATGAAGGACTCACCCGAGTGACATGCCTGTGAGTACAATTAGTCATCATTATAAAAAGGTTTTCTGTCCTTGTGTGATGAAAACGTATATTAAGGTACCCTGTTGTTATAATTACTTAGATTTTTACAAGGTCTAATGAGGCACTAGTACGTTTAAACGTAAATTTTATTTAAAATCCGTCTCGCAGTTTCACCTTTTTCTTTTTTTTTTTATAATATAGACAAGTGCTTGACTGCGATCCCAGTCAAGTAGTCTTTGAGTTTATTCAATACAAACATATAATATGACAAATCATTCTTTATAATATTAGTATAGTTAAACCCTCTCTGATATTCTGTGGTAGTGTAAAACAAGAGTAGAGTGACATGACTGACAGTGAAAACGGGCGAACGATGAATATCAATAAGTAGACAGGTAAATAGAGTAAGAGAGAGTAAGGAGAATTATCAATACTATCAATAATTTTTAACAAACTCGATTCTACAATAAAATTTCCTTCACCGTGGCACGAGAAGACTGGGATAATGGGTATATAAGATTGTCCCCGGAAAAGACAAAGGTGTCTGGTGGCTCTTACAGGGTGTAAGAGCTTAAAAAGAAAAGGTATATAAATTATCTTCTTAAGGATTGAAACTCACATTCCACATGATTTTTTTAAGTCCGAACGTGACCATTATCATCTTCTCTCGGGCACATTACCAATTTTGGACTCAGGACCATCAACTATATCAATCTAGAAGTTATATAATACATATAACTTAAAAACTAGTTGGTATCTCGAATACGTAGAAATCATTTTAAGATTATTGATAGTCAACGAGAATTAACTTCCGTACACAATAAGTTGAATATCGAGACGAGGGGACGTTAGTTCGTACACATAGTTCCGTGTTTTGACCCTAATGGAAGCCGACATTAAGTGGGACTTCAAAAATTATGTCAACAAGCAATCAACCCCCTCTATTGAATCTTAATGAGACATTTATGGAAATCAAGAGACATCCCAATAGTTTGGGAAAGGACAATGATTGTTGTTATAAACAACAAACAACCACAGTATTTAAGAAATTAAAATTCTTGTCTATATACAACATAGTATAAGCAAAATATGGTTCCTTTGACGCATCATCACCTGAAGTCTACTGAATATATCGGGATGGGACTGCTACCCTTTGACGCGGAATTTTTCCTAGATATATATAGGCTATATATGATATCCATAAACGCGGGTGACAGCTAGTTTTTTTATAAATCTAGACAACATTGCCTATCTGTAGTTTAGAAAGCGAGTTCTGTAACTACTGTGTACTCTAACTAGTGTAAAAGCTACTTTTGGACATTCATATGACGAGTTCTAAAGTCTAGTTAAAAGTAAAATAACCAACACTAGTGTCTTCATAGTTTACTCAATAATTTTGACTTTAAATTAATTCACAGAATCAGCATAGAATCAGAGAAACTAAATAAGACGTTAAACAAGTACCAAGTCGAGTTGTCAATTTATACAGTCCAAGGCGGGTAATTGGATGCAAGGGGCAACGAGAGTCGTTACAATAATTAGTGTTCTAGACTTCGATTCTGTAAGGAAAATGAAACTGGCAACGATGTTTCGTCGCTGCCTCTATGCTCTGTCTCTATCGCTGTCTGCGCAACTGCAAGAGAGGTAACCTCTCCGGGGCCTTGTTATTATATTAGCTGAATAGGGGGGCAGCAACTGACAAATAAAGGTCGTGACAGACAACGTTACAAATCTATTCAAATTATAATTCATTGAAATTGACGTTCCGCGTGATTAAATGAAATCTACGTAAAAAACGTAACGATTTCCATTAAAGCCCATATTCGTAAACAAATGTTGGCGAGCCAATAAATGATTCTATTCAATGAATAACGGACAAATCTATACACATCAATGGGCTGACGTATAAATTGAACATTTGTCGGTAAAAAAAGAGATCACTACAGTGAATGACGCCCATTAACAGGGTTGTCGAAGCGACACTAATTGCTCCCAGTTGGAGCGTTCCCAACTCGACTGGGAATGGTCATCTTTCCAACCCGAGTACTGGAAAATGAAATATGTTTACCCATCGAATAAATACAGAGATCCCGATCTTGCGAATTATGCGTATATTTAACGTAACTACTCTACTAGGTACTACATACGTACTACATAGGTGCAGTTCGTAACGTCAAGGGCGAAAATGTTGCCAAGTTTTAGCTGTTACCCTAATTTGTGGCTGTGTTTTTGTAAAGCTTATAATGAAGTATCTTCTTACGTGGCTTTGAAATTCTGATCCGCAACCTTTTTGCTATATATAATATATATAATAATAAATTACGGTTAAACACAATTTATTCAAAAGTGATTGATGAATAATTTCAATGTTTCTCTGTTTCACAAAAAAAACACCTCTTTTTTACTTAATTTGATTTTTAATCTACACACACAAGTATTCATTTTTCTGTAATTATATACTTTTGTATCTTTTTCTGTCTGCCTTTTGCCAATCAGTGGGGATCGGCGCAATATGTAGTTTCCATATCATTGCACGACAGATTTAGCTACATTCTGGTCATTGCTATACTCTTTAGTCGCATCTTACGACACCCAAGAGCCGGCACCCGAATTGTGTAACTCTCTCGGATTCAATGGGAAAGCCTATTTCATAATAGATTGATAGTTCGGCGTGCGAGCAGTGTGGGACAACACTAGCAGCGCCGTCAATATAATGCAAAATTTACTGCAACTACGATTCCAAAAGCATTACACAATCGCCGTGCGGGTTGGGATAGTACAATTCCTCGTTAATACTAAATAATATGTATTTATGACTTTGGAATTGATCTGTGTCTAAAATTCATACATCATCATGCCTATAGAAAATAAAGGCTCACTAAAATTGTATAAACATGACTTTCTTATTGCAGAATTATACAAACTTCCGCCCACTTGTTAAACAAACGCGCAAATATAAGATTAACTGGCAACACTGGAGGGTACCGGCTTTCCTTCCCGACGCTACAAATCTCAAATTAACTTTATATTTGGAATTTTGTAGCTTGTTTCCTGTTGTGCTTAAAATTATAAGTTTAATGATAATTTTACAGCTTAATAGATAGAGACCATAAAAATGTCTAATACCAAATACTAACAGTATTTACAAATACAAAATATTCAACTCTAGATTTCTAGGAGTATGTAGTATTAATATAGGTATAAGATCTGTTCTATGATTTGTATGATAAGACATTTTTATACTATATATTGTTTGTGTTAATAAATAAATAAACCCCATCATAATAAATATCATAAGTGACGCCCTTAATTTCAAATACCTACGTTCAGTAACATTTCATTCAATGACTCAATGACAAGTATCAAGAAATATGACAGACAAGGAAAGCACAGTAGAAGCTGTGACGCAATCTTACAAATGTAAACTTAAACGAGGGTGCACACTGTAATTAGTGAGAGATAAACGGCCCTCTCCGGTCACGCGCCGTTGCGTGTGCGATGCGGTGTCTACTCACCCTTAAATTGGTTCATTATTCACGACTCACAATCCCCAACTGATTGGCTTTTGGTGACAATTCGTCGAGCGAACGTTTTATTTGCGGTCAACTGATGTTATCTCGTGAAATTAAACCTGTATCAAATTTTGTATTACAATCGGATGCTAATGTTTATCCCTTGATTTATTTGCGCAGAACAAAAAATCGAGAACATCTCACTAGAAACATCTAATCATGAACGAAATCATTATACTATTCCAAACAAATCTACACTAATATTATAAAAAAGGTAATTTCCTTTTGATTTTTTTTTACTATTTTATGTTTTTTGATGATTTGATATTTTCTATGTTATAATTCCGGGAGACATTAAATCCCTCGGAAACGCTGAAACCGTAGGACATTTGAGACATTTTACACGGCTATAACTAACCAGAGCATGTACTATGTCAACTAGATATCTAATATACTACAAAAACAACTGATTTATAATATTAATACAGAATATTTACACCCATACACAAGAGAAACATACAAGTTATTGCACACAATGTATGTGCTGTTCCTATAACGTGCGAGATTTCTAACCATCACACCGACAACGAGTTTAGATAAACAGTATTGTTAAGAATTGAAATACTATTCTTTCTCTTTTATTTTCCTTCTAGTTATACCCTCAAAGCGTTCATAATTTACGATAATAACCTCACCTGTCAGCTGTAAGTGAAAAATAAACAAAAACGCTACTTCACTGAGAATCCTTGCGGGCTTTTATTTTATCTGAGGTACAATCACAAACATCACGAGAAGCGATTCAAGGGAGAAAAAATATAATTTAGATTCACGAACTTTGTTTTTTTATGTTCATTTTATATGAAGCGGAATAGAGAAAAATCAACAATATCTTCGTTTTATGATGTTTTGACGAGAGAGCATAAGACTTGGAAATTTAAGCACATAGGGAACTTACATTGGGAATATGTTCACGCTCATTTTCCCTTTAGAGATAGACAGAGGTCTAAGTACTGATAACTACATTTCACCGATGATTTTGTAAGTCTAAAGAAGACATGTGTGTATTATAGCCGTATCTCAGGCACATTAGCAATGCCGGGCTACAGATAATCATTTCCAAACAATTAAACGGACCCGAAATTAGACCTGAAAGACAAGTTGTCATCTTAGTTAACTTACCTTGATTTGAAAAGAAGTACTCAAGAAGTAGTAGAGCTCTTAATGCAGAGTTCGTCCGAAGAAGTACTACCGCCATGCCAATTTTCACCGGGAAGCAGTAGTGCACTTGCATTACTGTATTCCGGTTAGGTAAAGGGGTATAATGAAATTACTGGCACATGAGATTTCATAATTTCACGTCTTAGAGTCGACAACGTTTTGGCAATACCTCTGGTGTAACTTCATTTGGATACGAGTTCTATTTGAAACAGTAACAAGAACCATTGATAAAATCTTTTTCCTTTCATATATTTCCTGCCACGCTGCAAAAAAACTGCAATCCTATATCAAACGCCAATATCATAAATTGATGCATTTAAATGCATTCTAGAATGCGAATGGGGAAAAACTGGAGTGTCGACTGTAAGCTTTGAACTGTGTGCTCGGTTAATGGACCATTAGGAGTGGAGCGCTTTCAGAATGGCATGTAACAGTGGATTCATCGCTCTGCTCACCTCATTTGTCAGACTGGATATCCTTTGTAGGTGCATCCTGTAAGCTGAAAAGGATTTATAAGTGAACACCTTAAAATAAAGATACCTACAGTTACAATAGTGATAGGTTGGTAGACAAGGATGTAACCAAGAGAGAGACAGAATACACCTATGGTAAATGCTCCACGAGCAATGGCACAGGTTACATAATAATGAAAAAAATATACGAGTACTAGTGAACCACTCATAGTACCATCTTATGAAATTGGCCTGTCGATGGAATAAACTTTTGTTTAATTATAGGCTACCTACACTATTATTATTTCTATATATTTCTACGATTCGTGAACATTTCTGCTAATCCACTGCATCTTCTAGGGGGGGACAGCTGCCCGTACCTCTCTACGCCCTTGTCGTTAGACCCGATTTCCTTCTGAAGTTGCTCTTTACAACTACGACGTAAAATGCCTCTTATGTGAAGATCTTATGACCTCAATTAAAATGTATTTTATTAAGAGCTTAATTTGGGATTGAATACCCATGGGAGAATATTATTATTGCAGTGCGAGAAGGCTAATTAATCCGTATCCGGATATAAATCCGGACGTGATTAGTCCTTAGTTTCTTGCTCTTTTCATCATCATCGTCATCCAGTGAGGCCTATGTCCAGCAGTGGCCGGAGATAGGCTGATGATGATGCTCTTTTACTTTGAAGGAATGAAGATATTCACGATATTTTAATATTTTTATAAACACCTTTTTTTTACATTCAAGTACATTGCTGGTAGAGTAATTATGTCATTTTTCATAAACGGGTGGATGCAGTAATAGACTAACTCTAAACTAGGACAAGCCTGTATCTTGGAGACCCTTTAATTGATTATTTTTTTTTTTTTTACATGGCCATTGTTGGCTATGGCCGAGATAGGTTACTTTCATTCTTATTTAAGTATTTAATATAAAGTTATTCTTCAGCAAAAAATTCTAAAGTACTCTCAGGCAACCTTGCCTTGTTGGCTACTGTTCCTTTTTCAGCTTTGTTAGTTTCCCCACTCTGTTATGCACTGTGGGATTTTATTGAAGCTAACGCATTTATTATGGATAATTTTGTAACTTTTGCTACATAAACCAACATAATTTTCTACCCGAATATTTTTAATATACAGGTTGTTTCTTTTATTTCCCTATACAACTATATTAATGTTTTAATTACAAGACAATTTTTTAAACAATCATAACGGAATCATTACTAAGTACTTGTGTCCGCGGTGAAATTAAGTGTAATTTTAAGCTATAGTTTTATATTATTAATTAATAGTACCAGATATCGCAGGAACGAAAGCAATGAAGACAGCTGGTTGACAATGTCAGAAGGAGGGAAACGACTAAAGAGAGAGAGAGAATAAATACCTAGTATTACGAATGATAAAACTAAATTACGCGCAAAGTAGAAATTGGCATTATTCGTTCAGCTGACTTACGAGTTTCTCATAAATCTTTTACTTAGCGCTGTTCTAGCACGTGCAGAGGGCCGTATTTTCAGACAGCCAATTTTCTTTTCTTCCTACGGGTTGAAAATCTACCGAACACTTACTGGTGTGTTTAAGCTATTGCTTCAGTTGCCTTCAAGCTTTATAGGCTTGTGTTTGACCACAATTTCACCACGATGATGTGGTCGAAGGTGGTAACCACACAAAGACTAAGGGAATTCATTTGCACCTGTTGGAACACATCAATAAGTGCTTGGCAACAGATTTTTTTATTCGAGAGTGGCAGCTAGTCAGAAAGGTACTCATTACTTGTTATACAAAAGTGCGAAGTTGCTTTTTAACCGCGTGCTCAATTTTGATAACCGAGCAAGCGAAGGATTCGAAAATTGGAATCCTGAGCGTTAGCGAGGGAATCAAAAGAGCACAAGGTGAAAAATCTTTGCACTCGAGTGCAATTTTTCATCAGTTTTCATCCCACCTCAGCGAGGAAATGACTTAATGTAAAAAAAAAGAAAATGGCGCCCGCAAAGCAAATAAAAAAAAGTACACCTAGAAAGTTACATGTACGAATTTATAACAAATTAAATAGGTTGTATGATAATTTCGGCACCATGGAGGTAGACACGATGTTCTAAATTCAATTTACTTTATCTCTCTAGAGGATAAAAACGGCTTTTGTACTCAGTTATCGAAGAGCAAAAATACTCTTTCCAAGATGTAGGGATAAAAAATACCTTACCACAATGCTATGGTTTCCTCACGATGTTTTCCATTACCAAAAGCGAAGCTTATTTTAGGATAGAACACACGTAGCATCTAAGCTAAGAAAGGCCTTTAGCGAACAGTTACCGCTCACCATCACAAGGATCAGCTGGCCTTCTCACACAATAAAATAAGTATCCCTTCGAACTTACCACTTCCCATATTTACTCCTACACCATTCCAAACACAATTCAAATTATATCAAAGCGAAATCCAGATAAACTACAAGCTACATTGTTCCAAACGTAAACCAAGACGAGTAATAAAGTAGAAGTTATTACCCCACGGACGGACGGTTAGTTTTATGTACTCCTAAGTACTGAAGAATGTGTGTAACTTCCGAGCAAACATCGGAATCCAGCCGGTTCTCTTTAAATACGTGCTTGGAAATGAAAGCGGACAGGCAACTCTAGAAATTTTATTATGGAACTACAAAAACTTATTCTTGCACAAACTGTTCTAGTCTCCTGACCGAGGTAGTCTTCGCCTACTTTCTTCAACTTGTCTAAGTTTTGTTTTTTCAAACATGTACCTTATTAAAAGTTTGTAACGTACTTTACTGCTTACCACCTTATTTTTAAGCATGTGTGGATTATATACACAAACACACATACATATAGGTATATATATACGATGTGTAAGAAATAAATAAATATATATACTATGGTGATTTTCCAGGGTATATGTTAAACTTTTTCGGCCGCTGTCTCATCTCGGAACCAAGCTTCATTCTCATTTTATCTTGAAATATCGTGCAGGTAAGTTTCAGAAATAACAAAGGGTTAATGGGGCTTCGTGAATTAATATTTTGATAATAATTCTAGCTAAACGCCGCATGAATTTATGATCATTATTTAAGCAATTTCCCAGCGAGGCTCAGACCCGAATTTTTGTGGTCAGACCCATTCCTAAGCATGTAATATAAAGGGAAATCACGAATAATTTACATCACAATATGTCATATTCCGATATCTAAAATATTATTTTGAAAAAATATTTTATACTAGCTGTACCCTGCTACGCTCCGCTGTGGCACATTGTGATTGAATGGTTGAGAAATAAGAAACAAAACAAAGACGGTCGCATATGACTGATGCAAAAAATAGATTAAAACAATCCTTGATGCGGATTATATATCATGCTAAAATTTCTGCTCGGTCGGTGCAGAACTTTTTGAGTTTTTGAAGCGTACACAAACCAACATAACATTTTTATATATATAGATTTAGGACAAATTTTAAAGTTGCTGTGAAATAGTTCGCCACTAAGTTTTGCAAATTGCGGTGGCATTACATCATAAAACTCTGGGGCGCGAACCAAACTTGCTGCTAACTTTATAATGAAACCATGATACTGAGCGTCTATTGTTTTTATCGCATTCCTTGTTCTTTATTAATAAAAAAATGTGTACGAAAAGAACTATTCTTACTAACGAACCCCGCGGACCATAAGCCAAACAATGTTGATTCCTCGTCAAATGAAGCCTTTGATAAAGGTCAGATTGCTACCGAAATATGTAATATCGACTTAACCAAACTTGATAGGTCCGAATAATTCATAACGAAGAATATATAACCTTATTATGATATGATTTGGGTTTAATACTGATTTAAAAATCAATCAATCAATGAAGATAACTGGAATTAAATCTGTAATTAGAACTACAGACCTGTTTCAACCCGTAAAATTTTATACTATCTTAGATAACTACGCCGACTTTGTAATTAACCCTTTCATCTGAGTTGGGATGATTAGTTCATCTTCTATTATAAAGCATCATCACCTGCTTGCCCTGTCACCAATTATTTTAGGTTAATGTTATATTTATGCTCTCTGTCCATCCGCTGCAACAAGAGATTTTGCAGATTTTTAGCGGTCGGACTGTCCGAACTCAACCCTCATTTGTTGACCACTTGGTGCCAGGTGTAAAGTGGACGTAGTTAATAGCCTCTTACAACACCCTAGGCACGATTGTCAGTGGCAGGATTCATCGCTGCAACACTTGCCAACTTCTATTTCAACTCACTTTTATAAAGGTACTGACATTTTTTTTTTATTTTGTCATTAAATAGAAAGCCATATAATAGGCACTTTGTTAACTTTTTCACCAAAATTTCCAGTTGCGTATCCAAGCTACCGTTTCGCTCAGTAAATTGCGTCACTCCAATCAAAAATTTGGAACTTTTACGTAAGAATATTTCCCAAGAGAATTTTGGTGACTAATGAAAAATTGGAACACTTTCATTCCTCAATGGGTTCCCAATTAAGGTTTTGTTTAAATAAATGGAATTTAAAGAGAAGGAGGCAATTCACCTTCAATTAATATTAATTTAGAAAGGACCTAGCATTTAGGTAAATTTTAATCCTATTGATATTGAATTTTGAATCTGTTGCCTAACAGGTGATTCGTTCTTTGTCCATACGTATTTAGGGGAACACATCTGCGAACTTTTCGTGGATTCCAGATATAAGATAAGCTTCGGTTATAATCCTTAGATTGCTCACCTACCCCTTTATTGCAGTGTTCACACGGATTTATGACTCTCCTGAGTTCCACCAGCTCACAAATGTCTCGCATTACAGCAAAATGGCTTCGTTAACAGACTCTGTAGCGCGTATTTGTTAGATACAGCTTTCGTGAACGACCCTAAAGCAATTCAGAGGAGTGCTTACTGGTGCTTTCATATTAAAACATTTTAAACCCGAAATTGGCTTATGTATTACGCGGGGCAAAATTGAAACAACAAGCGAAATGAGTTTGAGTTTGTATTGTGTTGTGTTCGGTAAAATAGGTAGGTGCCAACGATTAGTATGAATTATTTTTCTGTGTAAATCATTTTATAGTACTTAAATTCTAGATACCTAAAAGGGCCCAGGTCAGCTAAGTATGTCATAGAAAAATTATCTTTATTGGTTATCAGATAAGGTTCATCTATTGATCCAATGGTTAAATGTATAGTGATGATGATGAACCTTGTCGCAACGTCATAGAGTTCATTTTTCTATAAACCTATTGGCTGTCATAACAGGCCTATTGGATCTCGATAACTTTAATTTGAATCTTCCATTTGTACTTGGAACAAAATTGAATTTTATTGTATAGTAATTTAAAGTACGTAATGTAAAAAGCACACTCGAATTTGAAAGGTGCTTTATCATATTGCGACAAGAATCGTTCTAGGTACCAATTGAGCCTATCTGAGGATGTGAGTGTTTTAAATAATTTCCCCTGACATTCAGTGGGTAATTTGTCAATGTCGCGAGTAGGGCCTTCGAGTAGGGCTCTCCATTTTATACAGATATACTTTACCCTTCAAGGCAGTCGCTCGGATGAATGGAATAAAGAATCTTGAATTTTTCCAATCATACATTAAATACTTTTGAGATGGCTTGTCTTTGTGATACCAACGAAGATGACACGGAATTAAGCCAGAAAGTATGACCCCCATAAGTCATAATAAAAAATCGACATCAAAGAGCCAACCTTTTAAGAGATGAGAGCAAAGTAAGGCACAATACACACTTCCCATGCTGTTATTTCTCTGGAGAAAAAAATACAAAGTCCCAAAAGTGTCAAGGGCCATTCACACTTCCCGCCGATATTATGCTCTAAAAAAGAAAGTATTGAGGAAACAAATTACGCATGAAATATAATGGATTCCAGCAACAAAATAAATTGTACGCAGTCGGCCTCCAGACACCTCTCTTTCCTTAAATGTACAATATGTCAGACATCGTAAAAATGTGTCATTTGGTAACATTCCCTTAGCCAGACCAATCAATCATTTTTATAAAATGAACCTCACGAACTAAGCGCCATTTTTTGCGCAATCTTACATTGTTGCGGGAGTTGCGGATAATGGCTAAAAGAAGTTTCTGAAAGATCGACCTTGTAATAAAAAAGACAAATTATCGCGTTGTTCAAAATATGACTCCATATTTACCAACTTGTTTTGTTAAGAAAATCCGCTTTAGATAGGTAGGTATAGATACTAACTAAATAACAGGTCAGACGTTTCAAAAAGCAAACTCCTATCGAACTTTTAGGAAATCGCCGTGATTAATTTCGCATTGCGACCAATAATGATTGTTCCTTCACAGCTAAGTAGCAGAGTTGCGAACAGACTTTGTTTTGACTTTTAATAAGATTTGCTTCCTCGACTTCAGCAGTTGAGACTTCGACAACTTTAAGATTTCATCAACGGTGTCTTTCATTTCATTATAAACTTTCCCTATTCTTTAGATTTTGATTTGAGAAACTTTATAACACCCCTTCTCAATTGAAATTTCAAAGACTTTAGATTCATTATAATATTCAACATTTTAAGTTATTTCAATTAAGAATCTTAGATTCTAGGTATTAGGTTTGAAGATTGTGTACCTATTTTCATTATTACAGTGCACATTTTTTTCTTATATGTTGAATGTTAAAATAAACCCAAGATGAAAAGATCAGTCTTAACAATGGCTACGATTCAAGGGGCGTAACTTTTGAAATTATCATCTTTTGTTCCAGATAGTTTTTACTCAACCAACTTTGCTGGCGTTAGTTCGTAATTAAGGCATGACATTTCATAATAAGCCGCAAGTGCGTCTTTTATGTCCAGATTCTTATTAATTTTTTTCTCATCATATCTTGAATAAGTTGGGAAATTAACACAGCCGCCTCCTTTCGCTGGTATCACTAATTTTTGCAGTGTCGGCAACGCGCGAGTGATACCCACGGTGTTGCAAGCGTCCATAGGCTGCGGTGACCGTTTACCATCAGACGGGCCGTCAGCTTGTTTGCTGCCTTAGTAGTATAAAAAAAAAAAAAAAAAAAAATATTGGCCCCTTGCACGGTTCGCATCTTTTTTTTTTTTGTTTTTCGTCCCGGTGTCTGGTATGCCCACACTACGCTTTCCTATTTTTAGCCACCACTCTATTAGGGCTCTACTCCATCCGCCACCATTATGTCAGCCCAAATGTGCCGCCCAGCGCCATTTGAGACCCGTAATCCGCTTTACCACGTCTTGTACTTTTGTTCGTTGACGGATTTCGGTACTTCGAATAGGATCCCTAAGTAAAGTATGGTACGATCTTAGATTTATCACATCAAACTTATCCAGTTACGCTGACAATATTTGCGTTGCTAAATAAAAAACAATCATACTTCTTTGATGGTCTCAAAAAGACTAATATTTTTAGAAAATATTCATAAATACTTCACTGCATTGTATCGTTTATAAACCTATTGTCATCGGTCTCTTTTCATCAAAAAGCAATATTAAAGACTCACAATCATTCTTTGACAAAAAATATGACAATAATAACAGCGATCTTTGATCTTCAGCCAATACTCATTCAAGTGCAGTTTAATATCCTGAAAGGAAACTAGGAAAAATTTTATGCCGCCCCAGAGTTGAGCTCGGGGTCGTGGCTGGGAGCAGAAAATTTGATTTTATTTTAATATGTAAGAGGTACAAGTATACATACTTCTGCTCTTGAAATAAATTTGGATTTCGTAAGATTAAAAGTAAAACGGCTGAATTATATTAGGTAAGGACTTTTATGAGAATTATTGGCTTTAATGTAGGTATCTAAATTTGGTTTTCTTACTATTATTTATTTTACATATTTAAAGAATGTCGCAGGATATTTATTTATTGTTATTAGTTTTTATTTATTTATAAAGCAAAAATTACTTAAAGCTATATTCAAATGATTTAACTTTCAAGAAACGAGTACGTATCATTGTAGTTTTCAAAACATATACGGCTTTAACCTCCTTAAAATACTAATGTATAGTTATTACAACAACAGTGAAATTTCGTGCACTCGTATACAATTAATAATGGTATTGTTCCACAAACCGAGTATAAAAGACTAAAGCCACAACGCCCTATTCACTGAATCACCCAGTAATGGCTGCGTAAGCATGAAAAATTAAATTATTCTACCACTCTCACATAAAACCGTACAAACAACAATCCAATAGGCTTCCGGACCCTATGCTTTAATTTATTATACAAACTATATATAATTTTAAGTAATAATAATGAGTGAAAAAGGTCTAAAAGGGATCCTAAGTAAGCAATGGTGGGCCATGTGGTATATATTTACATTAAAAACTCAATTAACTGGCCTCCGTTACCGCAACCGGCAACTATTTAGGGTTAAATGAGCGCATAAAATATAAAGTGCGAGATTTTAACAGTCGACAATATGCAGGCTCATTCCGTAAACGAAAACGAAGCGTTTCACAAGCTCACGTCTTCTATGATATTTTTAAATTACTGAGAATTCTGTTTACTTTCAGATGGATCAATGACCTATCGATTGCTATGAACACACATCAACGTCATTAGAATTATGAGTACTAACTATAGGTACATGAGAAGCACATTTCATTTCAAACGGCTCTATTTACTGATGTAGATATAGAAGTAAGATTGCTAAGGCTTACACCTACGAATATTTGAGTCATATCGAAAATTCGCATATAGAAAAATATCGAAGTGTCGGTGTGTGTCCCGCTACCTACTCAATCATGCAAGTATGCAAGGCGTGTTTGAGGAATTTTTCGATTAAGCCCGCCATCCGACTGGCAAGCGCTTACCTTCATTGTATTAAACATGACTCGACAACACCTTGCCAGGGGTTCTCGGATAAAATTCGCGACCGTAATTCACTTTTTGTGTTCCCATTTGCGAGGACAAACTTTTCTAATTTGATTTAACTGTCTAAAGAAACAATGAAAATGGCAGTATATTATGTTGCTTCGAAATAAGCACATAAGATGTATGTGACCGTAAAATACCTTTGAGAGTCGTTACGTCGAGTATAAAGAAGTCACTTTCTGTAATATCTGAAAGAAAAGAATAAAGAAAGTTCTGGTAATACGTGAGAAATAAACGTCTGAATAGTAATAAATACTTACGCTAGAGGATAACGAAAACTTTTTAGTTGCCGTACAAGTTCATCGGATTTGCGGTTGAAATTCCGTCGGGTCCTGTTGGGAGCGAGCCAAATGAGAATTTCCCGCAAATTAAATACCCAAATAGATGAATTTTGCAGACGAATCTTTTATATCAACTTTGATATGGAAGTAAACCATGATAGGTGAATTTTTTTTAATTTCAACTGAATGACTAATTCGTTTCAAATTATGATAGGCTTATTTCAATGAATCACGTTTTTATATTCCTAGAGCATCTTTTTATCATCGTTGAACGCTAGTTCTGCGGAGATCTCAAGACGATACAGTTCTGTCGGTTCATATTATAATTAAGAGTGTGTGAAAAAAGCAAGTGATTAGGTAATAGTCAGGTGAGTCAAATTCAACCTAATTATAGTTTTTAGGTTTCGTACCCAGAGGGTGCTAACAGGATCCTATTCCTGAGGATCTGCTCTCCTTCCATCTGCCGGTCGATCTAGTCCGTTCGTCTATCAGAGGGCTCTGTTGATGGCCTCTTGAAATTGTCAGAGTCTATACTATGGCCGCTATTACAACAAATAAAGAATATAAAATAAAGTTCAAAATTAAAGTGCGATGTTACATTACCCGGATTTGGTCATATTTTTGTACTCTTCACAAAAATAATGCACTGTAGGTTTTTCGATAAATTGTATTTAATTAATAACCTTAGATGGCCCTTATAATTTCAATTCAGTTATTTATAGGTTATTACTTTATTTATTAGTTAATTTTAAGTAGTTTAGTATGTAAGGTTTTAAGTTTTTTTTTTATTCCGAGTATTATTTAACTTGACGTGATATTAAAAATAAACCTGAAAGTTATGCACAAACATGATATTATTTTCTATAAACAGTTTGATGGTAAGAGACCCTGACTGCCAAGCCGCAGGTCGTGGTTCGATTCCCACCCAGGACAAACATTTGTGAGCATGAACATGTCTGTTTTTTCAGTGTGGATGTAAATATCTATATAAGTATGTATTTAGAAAAAAGAAGTTGTAGGTACATATTGTAGTATATCAGTTATCTGGTTTGGGATCAGATGCACGTGTGTAAAGAATGTCGCGGGATATTTATTTATAATTATTTATATTTAAAAAGTAATGTATCAGGTACCTTGTAGCCATAGTACAAGCAGTACACTCCGCTTTATTTGGGATCAGGTAACCATGTGTGAAGAATGCCCTGGGATATTTATTATTCCTGTGAATAAAAGCCAGTATGACAGTTTATCAGACTTGAGCTACAAAGCAGTAATACTTAATATGCATTGAGCATAATTAATTGTTACAAAAGAATGCTGCATTTAGTTTTACCACGTAATATGTACTTAAATATTCAGGTCAAACACTGAAATTCGCCTGAAATTCATGTTTATTTGGGTTAAAACTTCGTAAACAAACGCTGCACTAATATTACCATAACTTACTGTCCGCTAAAGGAAATAGCTGCAATATTTTTAAAAAGTATTTCTTTAGAACTATAGAGTTTGTTTGTTTTTAAAAAGATATTTCGAACCAAAGACAACTCTGATAGTATATTATATTATGCATGAATAAGTAGCACATACGTCATACACACAATAGAAAAAGATGGGTATCTTCGACATAGATGTTTTTTGATTAGGATAAAACATTTTATATATGTATGTATTTTTTTTTAAATACGCACAATTGAGCTTCTTAATAAATTAAAATTATTTTGTATTTTTAAACAAAGAACAAATGCTTAAACATAAAATTCCAATATTCTCAGTTTTATTTCAAATTTACATAAATATTTTTAGAGTTCAAAACATCAGAAACAAATAATAATAATTCTAAAATAATACAATATTAATAACCTAAACAGGAACGGAACATCTCTATCTTCAATGTAATTACCTTGTACGTTCTTAATTTTTAAATTTAAGGTCAAACATTTTGGTTACCCAAAGCATTATTTTATTATAAAATCGAATAGAATTACCAAGAAAGGACTTGTTAACATTAGCTAATCTTAAATATGGAAAAACTAACTTCTCCCTTTGTCTTGTAATAATATTGTATGCTTACTACTTTCACCCACTTTTACCACATCATAGCCAAACATGGAGAGATTTTAGCCGAAAAAAGTTATAGCTAACTAGCTATCCCTTACGGTTTCACTCGCGTTCCCGCTCTCATCTATTAATTTAATCATGTTGTGATGAAGCTTTTGGATATTCTAATAAAATACTAAATAGAAAAAATTGAATAGTGACAGTGAAACTATTCTATCTTAAGTCCTATTCTGCTTATATCATAAGATTTTGAGGGTGTATGGATGTTTGTACCTCGATCACGCGAAAAATACTAAACTGATTTCGATGAAACTCACCACATAGATAGAGCATGCTCTGGAATAATTTATAGGTTTTTAACCTCAAAAAACGAAACTATTCGTCTATTATTAACTAAATAAATTCTACTTTAGGTTACGAGTTACTGTCCTAATTCTTCTAAGTGTAGCTTTAAAATCTAGATTTAAGACAGATTACATATTTACGAAATGTCTTTCTTCCCTATTTGTCAAGTTGACTGACAAACAGGCAGATGGTCGACCTAATGAGTGGCCGACGTCTCATCGAGTTACGAAGCCCTGAGAAGTGAAGTTGTTAAGTCTCATGTGCCTGTAATAGCACGTACCTTTCTAACCGAAACTCAGTAAAAGCAGGAAAACGGTGCATGCTATACCATCTCCATTAGTAATATCAAATTAACCATGGTTTAAACGGCTGATTAAAGTTGGTAAACCAACCTTCAAAGCCAATACGCTGCTGGCAAATAGACAAACCTCGAACAGTAAAATTATTAATTTTACTCATATACCTACACGTATAATAGGTAGGTAAACGTGGAAATTCACGTAGCAAGTTCTAATTATTCCAATAGTAATTGAACTACAATTTCAGGACGTGTGTATGATAAATTTAATTAGCATTAGAACTTCGGGAGATAGTAAAGGAATAAACTGATAATAAGTACCTGAGTTGTACAATTATTATATGAGAAGAGCCTGAGGTTTGGGTTCTAATTCAACGATAATAATATAATAAATAAATATCCTGGGACATTATTTTACTCACGGCCAACTGGTCCCAAACTAAGCAGAGCTTGTACTATGGAAACCAGATAACTGATATACTACATATACTACATTTTTTATTTAAATACGTACTTATATTGATATTTACATCCAGACACAGAACAAACAGACATGTTTATGCACACAAATGTTTCTGGGTGGGAATCGAACCCGTGACCTTAGGTTTGGCAGTCAGAGCGTTAACCACCAAGCCAACTGGCCTGTCTTAAGGATAAGATATAGTGAAGAAAAGAAAATATAAAAAATAGAAAAAAAAGATAATAATCTGTCCACTAATCCTACGTGTTTCGAGTATTGCACATACATAGGATTGCCATCCGTCCGGGTTTCCCCGGATTTGTTCTACTTTAGAGGGCGTCCGGGTAGCGTCCGTACGGAGCTTTGCATACTGTCGAGATACATATTTTCACGCGCTATCCATCTGGCGTGTTTGAAACGTTGCGTTGTTTTGTCGAGCTTGGTTTTTTAAATGAATAATAACAGACTATACAACAACAAATATCTAGCAGCTAATTCTGCTGGATCTCCTTCTCTGTCAAGTCCCAAACAAGGAAACAGGAAATCGACACGTGTTTCGCTTCTACCTACATGAAGCATCTTTTTAACAACATTATAATAACACAGTAGAATAATAACATTTTATAACTTATTTTCTTTCAGACTATAGAATAAATTGGACAAATAAAATATATACAAATTCGGTGTTTTCGAACTACTTGTTTCTGAATTTCAGTTACCATACCCTAGCTATAGCACATCTCTTTTCATTGTAAGACTATAACTTGACACAAGGCTATCCATTGTAGAATGATAAATAATCTGGGACATTCTTTACACACGGCCACCTGATACCAAACTAAGCAGAGCTCGTACATATACTACTTCTTTCTCTAAATACATACTTAGACAGATATTTACCCCAAAAATAGTCCTGGCTGGGAAGCGAACCCACGACCTGCAGCGTGGCAGGCAGTCGCTAACCAACAAGCCTACTAACTCGTCAAAATACCCCGACAGTATTGAACAGTATTCCCTAAAACAAATGAAGTATATATTGTACAAGCATTGATTCGCTCGAATGATCACGGGAATGTATACGCGGCAGTGTCACATGCTCACGACCCGTGTGATTATTGCTAAGAGCAAAGTTATTGGGGTGTTTTACTTATACCCAATGTCCCTTGGTAACGTAGGTTAAACATGACAAATGACAATTTTATTGCCCTTCGAGAAGTATTTTTCGTTATTTTTGAAGTTATACTTCTTTAGGCGCGTTATGAATTATGAGAGTGAAATTTTAAAATGCGCGCGCATCACTGTAACACAGTTTGAAGTTAGCTGATAACGGTATCTCCGGAACATCGCACAAATCGCAACTGTCAGTGTCAATGAGAGTCAGATGTTATTGTCAATAATAACCTAACAACGTCAAAAATTTCATTCGTTGCTACAGACACGTGCAAAGAGTTTGGAAACTACAATTTCACGAATGAATAGTAAAGACAAATGCTTCTAGTGCAGTTTTTCTACCTAATAATTTTAGGTATAACTTCTTACGTGTGTACTGTACATAAGTACACACACACTTTTTTTTATTGCTTTTTTTTAATAACGTTTATGTTTTACAAGCGGACAGCTATAGTTGAATTTCGATAAATGGTCATAGCGTGATCATAAGTAGGTATGCAATATTAAACTATTTTTGATTAAATAGGTCTCAGAAAAAACCACTTTGGAACATTATTTTTACTGAGAAAAGCCAGGAATATACTCATCAATTTCTCTTTTCAAAGTGACCTTACATTTGCAATTGATTAACTACATTATTTGTCTATATTTCGAAAGCCTACCAACAGCAGCAACATTGTATATACAAAAAAATATATCTAGATAATGTACAAAAACATCAAACAAAACCGAGCCAACGATTTATAAAACAAATCTCATAAATTTTCGTGTCTGAAAATATTGCTGAACTTTCTAAACAAGTCGAGTTCATAATGTCTGCTATTGGGTATGTCACCGGCATGCCACTGCCGTGATATATTTCCTAACTGTGAAGTACCTTGAAGTGTACGAAATGGATTCGCATCAATTGTAACGAATGTACGAAGCGATGGATAATGAATTAAAGTAGCCTGTCGATTTATTTCGACACGGTGTTAAATGAGAAGTGTCGATGTTGGTGACGCGCGGCTTACTGACTTATGGGATAGTGGCAACTCTTATTATGGGAGTTGAATAAATGAACATAATTTAGGCAATATGAGCTCATTGACCGGAAATCATAAGTTCGATTCCCAGATCAGGTAAAGTCACAGATATAGAGTAGGCAAAGTACACTTGACGATTCATTGTCAGAAATTATTACCTGCCCAGAAAAGGGAACTATCCTGTATTCAAGATAAATGATCAAGCACTAGGCAGTGTATTGAACATCCAAAAATACACGGATACATCAAATTTGACAAAATTTTATTATTAATCACATTTTCCCGGGATAAAAAGTAGCCTATATGTTATTCCAGAATATGTTCTGTCTATGTGCCAAGTTTCATCCATATCCGTTTAGTAGTTTTTGCGTGAAAGAGTTACAAACATACAACGCTTTCCTCATTATTATATTACTATTATTATTATATATTATATAGTATAGATATGATTTTTTCACTTCAGTAGCTCAAACATGAAGGTTTTGCTGCCTGAAATCAGTGAGCAAAATGCGATTTTGCTCACTGAGTGAGACAAAGTAACTTTTTAATTTTTGTGTTCCGAAAGCCGCGAATATCTTATTCAGCCTTAGGTTAATCATACAATTCGAAACATTCACACTCCATCTCTTTCCCGCCATTAGAAAGAGAGAGAGACAAAGACAAGCCCTTTCGAAGTTCCGATTTTGAATTCGACCTCAAAGACAAACACGTTCGGATATTCGTACTAACTAAAGAAATTTTGTAAAAAGTTAATTATGTCTGTTAATGTAATTTATTGAATTTTTTACTTATTGTTGTATTTGAACGAAAATAAGTATTTCCTGTAAATAAAGCTGATATTTAACCTGTAAATATTTATTTCTAGTTTCAATAATGTTACGTAATATTTTTGAATAATAAAATAAAAATAGCACCCATGACATTTTATTAATGTCATGGGTGCTATTTCCGAACGCGCCTTAATTTAAATAAAAGAGCGGGCATAAAATTTCGTGGCTGGCGTTAGAGGTGGATTTGTTAAAAAATATTAAAATATGAGTGAAACTAGCGGCGAGAATAATATTTTAACACCGGAAGAGTTAAAGCAACAAATTATTAATGCAGAATTAAGTTTCCTACCTGAGAAGTCCCGCGAGAAATATCTGAAAGCATACCATGTCTTCAATGAATGGAGACTTACAAAGGGCGCAAGCAGTTTTTCGGAGACGGTCTTGCTATCTTATTTTTTAGATTTATCACAGACGAGGCGATCATCTACAATGTGGAGTATTTACTCAATGTTGAAAGCTACTTTAAAAACAAAACATAACGTGCATATTGAAACATACGTATTTTTTATCGTATCTTTTCTAAAAAGAATGTCAGTTGGGCATAAGGCTAAAATGTCCAAAATTTTCACGGCCCTTAACATAGAAAAATTTCTTAATGTAGCTCCGGACTGCAAATTTCTTGCCGCTAAAGTAAGTAGTACCTATGAATTTTTGTTGTTAGTAATTAAAATTTGTGTGTAGACTGTTATGTATAAAGGTACTTACTGCCGACTATAAATTTTTGGCAATAAGGATTTTGCGCAATAAATCCTAGCCTGGCTCAGCAATACTGTTAAAATATTTATTACGTTAGTAAAAGCTGCTGTAAATGTTAAATTATGCATATTAATTATGTCATATTTTCATTACAGGTTGTACTGATCATAGGAATTAGTGGAGCGTGTCGCAATAACGAGCTATTACAGCTATTAGTTAATAATATCCAAAAGCATTCAGATGAATTACTGTTAGTAAAATTGAAAAATACGAAGACGAATCTTGACAGGTCTTTTGTCGTACGCGAAGAATATGTAACTATTGTAGAAAAATACCAAAATTTACGTCCAGCCAATATAAAAACCGACAGATTTTTCATACAATACCATAATAATAAATGCTCAAGACAGCCTATGGGAGTAAATAAAATAGGTGCTATACCGCGAGAAATTGCCACTTTCTTAAAACTGGAAGAGCCTCAGCTATACACGGGACACTGTTTTCGGAGAACTTCGGCAACGCTCTTGGCTGATTCCGGAGCCGATCTCACCACTTTAAAACGTCACGGCGGGTGGAAGTCTAATACGGTTGCGGAAGGCTATATTGAAGACTCAATAGAAAATAAGTCGAAAATCTGTAAGCGAATAGTGGAAACAATAAGTCTGAATTCGACCTTGGATCCATGGTCTCACCCTCGTCCATCCACTTCCAACGACGCACAGTGTACTTATACAGAAAGCCGATTAGAGTCACCAACGTTCACCGTTGTTCCTTCTCAATCCGCCACCGAAACAGAAACCTTAACCCCAGATAATCCAACTCAAGTCAATGCAACTATAACGTTGCCAAATAAATCTGTTACTTTTAATTTGCAGAATTGCAGTAATTATACTTTTAACTTTTAAAATGTTCCATTTTATTAAATTTATACCTCTACCTACAATGTTAATTATTTTGATTCACATCAAATAGTTATTTCAATCTATTCCTGTTTACTATTTTATCTCAAGTGTTCTCGCTGCCGAAGTGAAAAGTCATGTGTGTTACACGAGAGCAAAGTTTTTTTCATCTCGTGCCATTAAATCCCTCGCCACACCCAGGATTCAAATTAAGAATCACTCGCTACGCTCGTGATTCAATCATTGAATCCTTCGCTTCCTCAGGATTCAAAATCAGCACTCGCAGCAAAAAATGACTATGCTCTCTTGTTGCACAAATAACTATTAAAAATCAACTAAAAAGAGTAGATCTTTTGACGCTGTACAATTATGACGTCACAACTTACTATATTATACAAAACTCTATACATTCGTTCGTTTTGACACATTATAAAATGTTGCTAATTTGACATGTCAGTCAACATCGGATATTGGTAATTTTCCCGATAAACGACACCAATGTCAGCTGCAGAATAGGGATGTGTCCTGACATGTCAAATCAGCAATTCTTTATGAAATGTTAAACGATCGAATGTATGGAGTTTTGTATGAAAAAGCAAGTTGTGATGTCATAATTGTACAGCATCAAATAACATACTCATTATGATTAGATCGGTACTTAAAATTCACATTTATGATTTAATTTTGATCATATTTGATGTTTTCGTATATTTTTTAATGTTCAATGCACTGTTTGATCATTTATCTTTAATACAGGACAGTTCCCTATTGTGTAACTCTTACAGATTCAACCTGGAAGCCTATTTCGTAGTACATTGATGGCTTGGCGCGCGAGCAGTGTGGGACAACAGTCGTAACACCGTCAATGTAATACAAAGTTGACTGCAACTACGATACCGAAGGCATTACATAATCACCCTGCGGTTGAGATTAAAAACATATTCAATGCGAGTCTTAATAAAGGAATACAGAGGGCTGTCTACCTCTTTGGGGTTAATGGACATGAGATATTTTGTTTCATATATGTAGCTAAAAATTCCAATGAAAGTGAACCAAATACACAAATAATTAATTCAACCGTTAATCCTAATCAGTTTAGTAGAAACAGTTGTGCATTTCCGATCATAAATTAATATTGATATCTATTTCCAGCGAATATTCCTTGTTCGTTAATTGATTTATTCCAAGCCTATTAAGTTGATTAATACCTGCCATCTGTTCCCGTTAGACAAGACAATAACCATAGAGAAAGAAACCCAAAGATAGCAAAAGAATTCAACTTCCTAATAAGAAAAATGAAAACATTTCGCAAAGATTTAATTGGACAATTACCCAGCGGCCCCTTTTTTTCTTCAGCAATTAATAACATTAACAGTCGACAAGGACCTTTAATAATTTCAAGATCTTTTACGTGTTAAATAATAGCAGTAATTAACAAAAATAAGGCGGTAAAATTTAATTGTAGTCCAGGGTGCGGGCGGGAATACCAATTCTTACAACCTCACCATTAGGGGGCGGATGTAACTAACTTTCTATCTTCATTATGTTAAATTTATTTTGTTGAGCTGCAATTATACCATAAAATTAATGTTTGTTTACACACTTTTTACTTAACTATCTTAAATGTATTATACATTACATTATAATTATTTAATTATAGGTTGCGTAACTTCAGTCGCCATTGTTTTTTGTAAAATGGTATCTTTCTGCTGAAGATGCAATGTTTTTTTTTTTAATCCAAAATCTAAAATATGTGTTTTAATTTCGTTTATTCTTTGTTCTAAGTTATTTATTTGTGCTAGCAGAACACAGTCTTTGTAAACCGTGTGTAGCATCTGGGTCACCAAGATACAGGCTGTGCCTAGTTTGGGACCCGCTGTTAAACCCTGCCAGTTCTCTGTTTTCTTCTAAGCTTTAAGTTAACACCATGTTTGCATGCTAAAGAACGATGTGTAAGAAATAAAATAAATATATAAAATCACGTTTTTCCAGTTAACCCTAACATAAGTAAAACGTTATTAAAGTACAAATTTTTATCCAAATCATTATAGCCGTTTCCGAGATGTATAAATAAGAATGTATAAATTTGTAAATAGAGAAGACTGCTTCCGGAGCCCTAGAGACTTCCGTGGGAGCAATATAAATAAACACAAATTGTATTAGTGTTTTATTGCGTGTCGATCGTTTTGGCTAAATTTGTTTAGACCCGAATTCTGCCAGACGTACTGTGTCGTCTGTAGCATCTCTTATGCAGGTCTTCTGGTGTGCAAGATGAGGGGCACGCAGGGCACGACAATAGATGTCATGACATTAGTTGTGACAATTGTTGAAAGAATGATTTCAATAAAAAAATACTATGTATGAATATTAAAGAGGTATTGTTTCTAAATTTGGTTTTAGGAGGACTAAAAGGGAAAAAGGTACAATTGAATTTTTTAGAGTAGTAGAGCTCTTAGTGCAGAGTTCGTCCGGGGAAGTACTACCACCTTACCCATTTCCGCCGTGAAGCAGTAGTGCAATTGTATTACTGTGTTTCGGTTAGAAAGGTAAAGGGGCCGGTGAAATTACAGGCACATGAGACTTAACAACTTCACGTCTCAGGGTCGACAACGCATTGGCGATGCTCCTAGTGTTGCAAATGTCCATAGGCGACGGTGACCACTTACCATCAGGTGGACCGTCTGCTTGTTTGTCGGGCCAAGTGGCATAAAAAAAAAAAGTTACTTTGTTGGATACTTACCTACTGTAGCTCGGGATTAGTAATGTGCCCTCAAGAAGCTTTAAGACCCAAAAATATATTCGGTGGAATGTGAATATCAGAGCTACAGACCTCTTTCTACCTCTTTCGGAGAAAAATGTATTACATTTCTTGTTTTGTTTCGCTTTGACGATTTATTTTGGGATAAGGTGACAAAAATACTAGCCGACACTTCTATTCGTTTGTGTTCAAATTTATTTTTTACTATAGTGTATATTAGGTCTAAAATTCCACCTGAACCCAAAAAAATTCATTTAACTTAAATTTTAATAACCCTCATACATATTTTTCCGACCATAACATTTCGCAAGCACTTTGTGTACGCGAAAACAAACTTTATAATTTTAAATTCAATCACTTTTAGTCTGACGGACAAAGTTAGACGCGACTGTGGCGTCGGAAACTTACTCGTCCATTAAATGTTCTAAAAGCGGTGGAAAATAATGTTGTATGTACATGACCGGAGTTAGGGTGGGGCAAAAGGGCAATGCTTCTGTGATTAATTAGAAATAAGATACTATAATTAAAATGGTAAAAGGCATTGGCGTGTCGAACGCAACGCAAGTCAACTCGATTTCCATAATGTTACTTTCATTCGTGGAATCGTATTTGTAATTGTTGGTTGTTCTGTGAATAGAAGAACTCTTAACAACATTTGATGTTATTTAATATTTTAAAATTAACATTTTAGTTCAAAGCCAAATAACAAATCTCAATGAAATACAAGACAAAGGGAGAAGTTAGTTGTTCCATACTTTGGATTAACTAAAGTAAACAAGTCATTTCTTGGTAATTGTGTTAGATTTTATAATAAGATACCGCTGTCAGTAACCAAAATGTCTGATCATAAATTTAAAAATTATATTAGGAAAGTTTTGAAAGAGAAAGCGTATTACAAGGTAGTTCATTATATTGAAGATAAAAATGTATGGAAATAGCTGCTCTCTGCACAGTGCACCTCTAAATCTCTTTTTTAAGTTGTAAGTACCTAATTATTGTTATTTTCTATTTTGTAGTCTCGTCATATTTTTTTTTTTTGTTTTTTAATGTTACCTATAATAAGTATTTTGTAATTGTTAAATATAAAATTATGTAAAATTGAAATTATAAAATAGCCAAAAAGTCAGAATAGATAAAAAATTATATAACAAATAAAAAAGAATGTAACCTTGCTGAGTTTCTTGCCGGTTCTTCTCAGTTGAAGGCTGACTTCCGAACCGGTTGTAGCTTCAGTAACTTTAAATTTGACCTTCATAAGTGCCCTCCGAAGGCCTAAACTGAATAAATGGTTTTGAATTTTGGATTTTTTGAATTTTGAATGCTTTGCAGTACCCATTTCAAAAGTCTAGTTAATAGCATCATCAGCCTTGGGATGTCCACTGCTGAACATGTCCTACTCCGTGGCCAAGTTGCACCAGTGACTACCTAATAAGCCTGAAAAAATCAACATTATTCAGTTTAGACTCGGGGGACTTATGAAGGTCAAAGTTCAATTCAGCCTTCAGCTGAGAACAACCGACAAGAAACGCAGCCGTTTTAAGTATTTTTATCAGAGAAAGATAGGAGATTTAGCTTCTATATCAAATTAGTGCGTAAAACTTCTGCCCCTTCCAACTTCTATACTAACACTCCTTTGTCCGAGCTACATGATATATAGCCTTGCTGATGTGGCCATAAAGTGACAAATAGCTCGTAAATCTGTCGTCAACCATTTCGCCGAGACAGCAGACTAGAATATCAAACATGTTTCTATTATACATATGAACCCATTGTGTGATCTAAACTCGCAGTTAAATTGAATGAACCGTAAAATGAGCTAAATGTCATATTTACGTAATCTATTGAAATTGTCTCGATCATAAAAGACCCGTTAGAACCTAAAAATATCATAGAAAAATCATCTTTATTGCTTTTGTGTTAAGGTGTATCTATTGATCCAATAGTTCATCGTATGATGATCGTGATGAATCCTATCATAACGCCGTAGGGTTCATTTTTCTATAACTCTCTTAGCTGTCAAAACGCGCCAATTAAATCTCGACAACTTTAGAGTGGACTGATATAAGCGACTAAAGTTTTAGAATTGTAATGGAGTATTATTGTTGCCAAGTTCAAAATATGCGTAGGTTGGTAACACTTAGTTACAAATCACAATGGTTTGCTAACTAGAACGTTTATTGAAGTTTATGTAGTATTATTTTATAGTTATGAAGTATTATAAGACATAGACATATAAACCATATAGACAGTGGTGGATTTATACTAGGGGCAGTCGGGGCTAGTGCCCAGGGCGGCAAATTTTCTAGGGCGGCAAAATTTGGAAAGTGAGATAGAATTTTTTATACAATATATAATTAACTAATAAAGCAAAACTTATAATTCTAAGAAAAATACAATTATTTTTATATATTACTATAGTATATAATAAATAATATTATATATAATATATGAGTAAATAAAGAATAAATCTAAATAAAACATATTGTATAATAAATGCTATATAATACATAATAAATTTCCTGCAATCAATTAGTTATTCTAATTCTTAAAAAATAAGATATCAAATCATTAAAATAAAATTTATGTCATAGGGCGGCATTTTCTTCAGTGCCCCAGGGCGGCACAAATTTAAATCCGGCCCTGCATATAGATATGTATGTATGTATATTTACTGAAACGTTTTCAAACATCCCGAAATATTCTATATATAACTTATTCAGACATTCTATCTCAAAACTAGAATGTAATATCCGATATACGAATATCGGATTCTGTTGAAGATTCAGTAGATATTTGAAAATTCTGAAATTTAATGCATACCTACAATATATAGAAAGAAAACTCAGCAATATATTCTGCAATTACGTGCTTTATTTGATTATACTCGTATAGACAGTTAGAGTAAAGTTTTGGGCTAATATTGTTAACCTTTTTATAACCCACTTTTATTTTGGTGTGACAATGAAACATAATTGTATTATATACTATCAGGAGCCAGTTCTTTCCGTTGTTTTCTGATATATATTAGAAGCAAAAAGAGAGCTCAATTTTAGTAATAAAAAAGAGTACTCTGACCTCCTTATTCATTTCAATCATTTTATTATGTTGAATGATTGAATGAATCGCTGAATGAATGAATGAATGAAATAGTCTATAGTGAAATTTTAATATCCACAAATATTTCAGAGGGAGGTACAAAACATTGCCACAGCGCAGAGCAATCTAATAAATGCATTTTCCCAATATGGTTCAACTCCATTGAATTTTAATATCGAGAAAGGATCTTTTCTTTCCTTAAGACATATAAAGACTTCTTTCGAAGACCGTCTACGGAATATTTGTTCGAAATAGTAATTGAATTCAATATTTTTGAGTTGAACTTTTCGTGAAATAGAGCAGAACGATATTGGATCGGAGGTCGTTTGGCAAAGTTTTACGAAACCTTACACAGGTGTGTTACCTGATACAAGAAAATTCTCTTTTAAACCACGGCCATTTACAAGATGAAGTTACGATGAAATTTACAATTACTTATAATTTATGTTTCTATGCTGGTCATTAAGTAATAAACTAGTGACCTACCCCAGCTTCGCTTGGATCATACACTAAACCCCTCCTGAAAAAAATATCTAATTCATGGCTAAAACCACATCAAAGAAACTATATTTTATACTAACTATAGTACAATTTTTTTTTCTATCTCTGATCACCATTCACATAAATTTCTCGATTTTGTTCGTAGGCTTTAAACCTGATTCTTATTTTCTCTTTATTTGCAATTATTTATGTTGTTAAATATTTAGGAAGGAGACACTGTAGCCTGTAACACAGCTATAGCTAGCAAATGCAGGGCTTAATTTCCGTGTTAAAATCCTTTTCTAAACAATAAAGTTATTGAAGTTCTATTAAAGAATAAATCCATACTTGATACGCCTTTCGAATAAGATTCAAGAACGTAATCCGAAATCGTCAATCAATAGAATAACGAGTTCATTTCCATAATCCGGATTACAGTCGCTATTCGCTTTACAAGAGCCATGGAGTTCCATTTTTATGGTAATCTTATTTTTGGTTGGTGAATTTCAGTCAGTTTAAAAAAATATATAAAAATAATTTTCTTGCAGAGTTTCTTGCAGCTTCTTCTCATTTGAAGGCTGACTTCCGTAACAGTGGAAACTATAGTAGCTTTGACCTACATAAGTGTTCGTTTAGGGCCTAAAGTCCTAGAAGAGTTATGAAGGCCTTTAACTGAGAAGAACCGGGAAGAAACTCAACAATGTAATGTTTTAATGTAAATTTTATCCTGAGATTTATAATATATGAGACACCACATTTGTAGTTCACAATCTAATTTCAAACAAAATTTCAACTTGTAACGGGAATCCACAAGTTCCCTGCCTTCGAGTTTCAGTAATGATGTGCCCTGGGATAAGGTTCCGGAATATGGTAGCACCGGGAACAATTTGATTAGGACACGGAGTCGAGGGATCTTGACCGCCGACTAATTACTGACATAACTCAACACTAATGTTAATTACCCCAGATGATGCTGAGGAAAGTTTGTAGTTTGAAATTGCTCCTGTTTTCTGAAACTACAAACGTGAATAAACGTGATAGTGACTGTTAAAGCTAGATTTTAGATTTTATTGGACTACACTACGGTGAATGCACGAAAAGAATTTAAGAGGTAGTCATTATTTATTAACTAGCTGTTTATTTTATTTAATTTTTTGTTATTTTCATTTTAGTTTAGTTATGTCTCTACATTGTAAATTGTAACCCATGGGAAGTTGCGAGGTAACCCCATCACAAGTATCCCTATAACTTACCGGGGTTGCCTCAATTTTGCGCTGTAAACATTTGTATGAGAAACAATAAAAACTTTTTTATTTTTTATAGCTGTCCCCCGCGGTTTCTCCCACGTTCCCCAGAGACATATTCATTGTTACGTATTGATGATCGATGTGCCATTATATGACTATAAATTTATCTCTGTGCTAAATTTCATCCAAATCTGTTCAGCCGTTCGGGCGTGATTTTGAGACTTTCGCATTTATAACAGGAGTATGATTACATTTATCAATTTCGCCGCAATTTTAAATTTTTAGATAGAAGTGAATACTGTTTTTGAATTTTACCACCTGCGCAAAAACAGTTACATATTTGTTTGGAAATTATTACAATCTCATTAATACTTCTGCAAAAACAACCATTCAAACGTTAATGTTAAAATGTAATATACCAAAACAGCAAAATTAAATACATAACTTACCAATAAACATAAATAATATCTTAAATAGTATAGATTTTTTTTATTAGTTTGGAAATAGCTACACATCTTGTATCTAATAAATTTACTAGCAGTGGCTAGAATTTGTGGGATTGCAAGACTGGAGAGCTTCACGTGGAAGACGGTATCCTTTGTTTCAGTCTAGCCAGGTAATTTAACAAACACAGCTGTGCTTTTTGTTATACCAAGTAAAGGCTGGGATTTGACCATCAATTTGACAATCTCGCCGTGGAGATGTTGTCACGATGTCGAACACGATGTGGTGAGCTGGATATTCAAATGTCTTAAAATGATGAGCCATTTTTTTTATAATATTAGGTGGATATATCTGATTTTTCCCGATTCATACAATCTCGGAGTCTTTAAGGCAAGAGTGAAAAGGCATTACTTGAGTTCGCGTGTACCATCCTCGACTGCATCGTCACTTTCCATCAGGTGAGATCTAGTCAAATGCGCTCAAGTTTTTATATAAAAAAAAAAACAAAATCTATCATATAGTATAAATATTTGTAGGTATTATATATCAATATATACTCGTATATATATATCAATTATCTGGTTTCCATAGCACTAGTCTTTTTAATTTCGCATCATCAGTAATGTCCCTGGGTATTGTTTTTTTTTATTTTTCTACATTGTGATCCATATCCCATTAACCTATGCGTTCTTCATAATTATATATTGATCTTAATTGAATATTACTTTAGTCCCAAGAGAAAATTATTTCGACGTTCACTCACTCCTTAGATCAATTAACTCTATCTTTCTCATCTTGATATTGCTTCAAGTATTCGTAGAAGCGCTATGAATAGTTTATGAACTGACATTAATTCTACTAGTGAAATGCTTTTGACTGTGAGCATCTTATTTTGATTTTAGCAAAGGGCATATTATTATTACGTAAGCATGTAAATTATTTGATAGCTTCCGCCCCGCGGTTTCACCCGCGTAATATAAGTTTAATATTATTTTTGATATAAAGGGTGGCTTATGTCCTTCTTCAAGATACCATCTATCTCCTTACAAAATTTCATCAAAATCCGAGCAGCCGTTTAGCCGTGAAAATCTATCATACAGACACACTTTTTAATTTATAATATTACTCGTTACAAGTGGTTTTACCTGCGCTTATAGATATCATAATATAGTCTATATCTAAAAAAAAATCCTCGTCGAATGGTAGCAGTCCCATCCCGATATGCTCAGTAGTTTTGAGGTGATGGTGAGTCAAAGGAACCCTATTTTACTTATAGAAAGTTATAAACTATACTAGTTATACACTATAAGATGTAAGATTATATATGCGTGGCTACATACTAAAGTTCAATAATTACTACTAAATCATCTAAATATTGATCATCTGGTAATACACAATTGTACTTTCAAATGCGTAAATAACAAACAGATACATAAATGGTAAGTAATTTAAAAACAGAATTAAATAATTGATTATAATTTTGTTACAAATTTAATAAAAAACAGACAATATACAAAAACATACATTACTTGCTAATTTTACAAGCAAAGTACGAGCAATAAATTGTAATTTCTGTTAGCATAATTAATTTCGATGTAGATATTAAATTCAGCATTACTACAAACCTTTGTGGTTTCCAAATGTTGTGTAAAAATTAAATGATGTTTGTTATATAAATTGATAATAAATAAAAAATAATAAGATAAGCTACTGGGTCTAAAGGAGTACGGGACCGCATCTCCTAGCACAGAATACGACAAAATTACTTTTATGTAGACACAGTCAGCAACATAAGAAACGGGTTTGGATAAAACATGGCACATAGATAGTTATATTCTGGACTAACACATAGGGTACTTTTTATCCCGGGAAAAATGTATCATCCCACAGGAAAGCGGGTGAAACCGCGGGGGACAGCAAGTATGAAATAAAATCTGTATAAAAAATAAAACAAAAAAAATATTGTACAGTTCTGCTGCAAATTCTACTTAGCTATTTGCGTAACTGGCGATCCCTTTCGCAAATGTACTGTCCATTTGAATAAGTGTTAACAAAACAATCAGAAAATCCTCAGGAAAAAAGAAATCAAGCTAACAAATAATCTAAGGAAAAGAAACAGTGTTGTAATTCTATAAGGTCAAAAGGCATTAGCTCGAAGTTGGTTCGTCGAGACCTCCATGCTCTGTCTCTTTCGCTAACTACGCAAACACGTGAGACGTCCGTTTCGGAGGCCTCCTTGAACCGTCCCGCCGAGGAAGTTTGTGTTTACTGAATAAGGGAACTGGGAACACTCCGGCCTCAATTCCACCTCAACACAATACAAAAGGACTTTCTTTATCTCATAAAAGCTATAAATAATTTCTTTTTTTATCCAAAGAGATAATATTGAAAGCTAAAAATGTAAATAGAAAATAAATATAACAAGAGGTTGGTTTTTCATCCGAGCTAGGCCATTTAAATAGGTATTTACATTTAGTTTTTGATAATGAAATTTTCTTATACTTGCATAACTTAAGATATAGGTATTATTATTTGGTTAATCAAGTACTAAATGAATTAAGTATATTATTATAATAAACTTACTCAACGTTTTATATCACAAAATATCATCATACATACAGAATGTTACGAAACTACATGTAAAGCCGAAAGGAGGTTAAAAGTGGCCTTATAACGAGTCCATTCACATTATTTAAGAACCGTAGTAACGCTGTATAACATACCCCAAAAATATTTAAAAAAAAGATTATTTGAATAAAAAATAGAAAAACTATTAAAGTACACAATTATTAGGTAAAATAGGTACGTAGGCCTTTCTGTTAAATAATCTGTTCGTTTTCGGTTCCCTGAAATGACAGCTTACTAGGGTTGTTGGCTTTGATAATTAATTATATTTTTATGGGGTATTTAGTACTTAATTTGAATATAATTATAATATCATGTCAAGTTAAATATTTCTAGAATAAAAAAATACTTAAACCCCTTTTTACTAAACTTTCTTTTGTAATTGTAATAATGAAAATATTTTGATGAAAAAAGACAAATTCCATAGATTTATATCCGGATAGGAATTCCTAAATAATAAGGCTGTAATACCTAGTAATTCTATAAGTATTACCGGTTATATCAATATGAAACTAAATTGGAATATTGGTATATTTCATTACAGGAATTATAGAGGGATTAATAGATACTGTATTCTGACCTAAATAAAGTAGTAAGCAACTAACCAGACCGTCTATCCGGCGGAAATCCGATAACCACAAGCTGTGGTCAACTCCAGAATACGACAGATATCTTATTCATTGGCTAACGAATACTCTATACCTCAGCGTGTATACCAAAGCAAGATCCGTTCAATAAACTTGTAAAGTAAAATCTCTTTGCAATCTCTTTTCAAAGACTTTCAAAGGGAGTCATTTATATTTGAAAAATGACTTTGGTGTTCATCGGGCAAAGCAAGAGCAGACTTTATTTTGTGCGACTTGAAATGTTAATAAATCTTGTTATAAAAAAAAACAAATATTTGGTATTATATAAGTTGTTTTCTCTAGTCACTAAACCTCTTACTTAAATTAGTTTTAGTGCAAAGAAAAATGTGTGAAATATTAATAAATAAATATCACGGGACATTCTTTACACACGACCGTCTAATCCCAAACTAAGCAGAGCTTGTTCTATGGAAACCAGATAACTGATATACTACTATTTTTTAATTACATACTTATATAGATATTTACACCCAGACACAGAACAAACAGACATGTTCATGCTCACAAATGTTTGTCCTGGGTGGGAATCGAAACCGCGAACTTAGGCTTGGCAGTCAGAGTCGCTAACCACCAAGTAAACTGGCCTGTCATTAATTATCAATCAAATTCGCTAATAATCATCTTTTTGTTTTCAGATTCAAAATCCGCAGTCAAAAAACAGGTCGGTATTCTTTTATTTTATTTGAACAACGTCGAACTCGGTCGGGTCAAAAATATGTGGAATTACAAAACGCCTAACCCTTTCAGATCCGTTGTGACTTGTGGGATTCTTTTTGAAAACGTTAGCGACGTAACTTAGCGTATAGCTTTGAACATACATGGAAACTCACTCAAAAGGTCGTGCTTTTAATGAGATGAATACGTTTTATCCGGATAAGCCTTTCAAAGTAGTACCTACCGTACCGAATGCTTGCGCCTTTTGCCAAATATTTCTTTTGTTGTGCATTCTGTACCTAAAGAACTATAACGCTGTTTTGCGCATTAAGAATTCTATTTGAGTATTCGATTTTGTAGTCACAGTTCAAAGGTTATTGTTACTGATCGTAACTATACGAAATGAAAGAGGGCGCTGAATTGAAGCCACAGTTTATAATTCAAATTAATTTACAAGACAATGTGAAAAAACCAACGAACTTTTTTAGTGTAACTGACTGTTGACCTTTTGAATAAAATCCAAAAAGGTCATGTAAATAAGTTTGGTTCGTAACAGTTATATTATCGTTATTAAGGTTATAAATGACTGGCCAATGTGGACCTTCATTCTTTAATGATAATTAATATCTTGTTAATACATGGCCATACATCTGATCATAAACTAAGCAGATGATATGGAAACCAAATAACAGACATTCTCTTTTTTTTTCTTAATACTTAATTAGATATTTAAATCTATCATGAAAACAAACAGATATATTCATGCACACAAATGTTTGCCCTGGATGGTAACGAACCCACTTCGTGGTGTGGCAGTCGGGGTCTCCAACCATGGCAACTAGCCTGTCAATAGTAGATAACGTATTTGAAAATTTAACGCACCACTCTACTCATTGAGCAACTAAGTTTGATGACCCTACTTGGAAGTAGTGGATATAAAAGGGCCAAAAAGGTTTTGAAGTGTTCTTTCGGGAGATGTTAACAAATGGATGAATATTTAGAGGCTGTTGTTTTTTAAGTTATTATAATAAAATTGACAGCGTAAATATTTTTAGTTTTTTTTTTTTTTAAACAGTATATCAAGAATGCAATAACAGTCTAGAATTGGAAAATGATTTTTTTTTATTTGCCCACAGCCATGATAAGCGATAAAAATAAATAAATATCCTTGAACATTTTTACGCATGGCTATCTCATCCCAAAACTTACAGAGCTTGTGCTATAGAAACCAGATAACTGATATAATTTGTTTGTGACTGGTAATCAAACTCACGACCTGTGATGTAGCAGTCAGGGTCTCTAACCACCAAGCCAACTGGCCCATCATAATGTGACCAAAGAAAGTAAGTACGCAAAGCGTAGAAGAGATCTGACTTTGTAGTGTTAATAACAGAACCTTATTAACTGCCTATTCATTTATATGTATACCCCATATTTTGATTTTTACGTCACGTACCTGATGCTACTACGAGTCTACGCCCCTTTTGGACATTTGCAACCAGGGGCTTTGCCAATGTGGTGTGGACCCTGACACGTGAAGTTGATAAGCCTCATGTCCTGTAATTTTACTGGCCTCCAGTCCCGGATTGACCACGTAGCAAGAGTAGCAATTGCTACGGGCCCCGCGTGTCTAAGGCCGCCCACCACCGATTGTTTTTTTACCACATTATACTTAAGAACCCATAGCAGACCAAAGGCCCCTCGAATGATTTGCTACGGGCCCCGCGCTTGCTTAATCCGGCACTGCTGGCCTCCTTACCTTTCTAACCGAAACACAGTAATACAAGTGCACTCCTGCTTCACGACGGAAATGCGTATGGCAGAACTTCCCTGGAAGAATTCTCAGCTTATTATTAACTCAATCAGATTAGCTCTTCGACATATTTTGTTCTAAGAGGCAATCGTAAGATCATTATCTATCCTTATCAATCTTCGTCTCTCCTGACAATATATAAATGAATTCCTTAATCCAGTCCCTTGTTAATTTTTTATGTCAATCTTTTCAGTTGAGTTTCACTTTTCAGTCGTTATTGCCTATTAAATAAATCACTTTGATTAATACCATTACTGGAGATTTTATGAAACTCATAGATGAACTTTTGCACTTCTTTAACAGAGAATTTATGTATAAAAAACAGAACATCATGTTGTCTTACCATCTTTAAAAAGTAATTACTGATTACAAAAACCAAAAAAGTTAACCAAAACGCCGACATACTTCGACCGTTTAAGGCGCTTTAAAAGTTTTAATTTGAGCTTATACAATGTTCGAGATTAATTTACGTATGCAAATACATTGTCTTGTAACTACCTAAAGCTTTTAACCACTTCGAGACTTTGCGTCACATTCTGTATAACGTATGTATGTTTTACGTGGTTTTCTCGCAACGATTTCTTCGGAAATTTTTCCCAGTAAAAGCGCCTCAGCTGCAACTTCCATTCGTGAAGGTATAAATTTGTCAGAGAGGAATACATTATGCATGAAGGCACCGAGATGGTTTTATAGGCGCGGTACTGTTGAACTATCGCCCGATTGTCTGTCACAGATCAGTGAATTACGACCCTTTGAGGTTTCAAAGGCTAACTAAACTTACTCAACGTCTAGAATAATTTTAGGTGAATATAAAACTGGAAGCACCAGATGGCTGGATCATTGTAACCATCTGGTGTTTTACATCCCAAAATAAATGTGTATTGATCGAAAAAGGGTCAGTAATTTGGACAATTATGGGTTCTATACGGATATACCTATATAAGATGAGCCAAACATAGCTTAATTTAGAAGAGGACAAAATAAGTAGTTAGAAATGAAAACGAGTATTAATAATAAATTTACTTATCAACTTGGGCCAAATTTAGTAACACTTTGGACGTACTTAGGTTTAAAAGGATAAAGGATCTAGCCCATTTAACACTTGGCTGGTTCTTCGGTACCCTAACACGAATGCTGAGGACCTTTGTTGGTGAACTTCACCCTAAACTCAAACCTTTTGTTCAGATCGGCTCGCCTTTGGCACACAAGTATTGCCGAATGGAAGTTTTGATAGCAACCACCCTTTTAAGGTCTATTCACATTATCGCATGTCGTTGAAAGAGAATCGGTCTCATTAATTCACGAAATACACAAAGGTACGGGTTCAAGTTATAATATCATCGAAAAATTTACTAGGAGCTCCTGTACTGGAAATAAAACAAGTATTTACTGCGGGTTAAACTTAGTTATAGGAAAATCTATTTTGATGCTACGAGGGCTAGATACCTAAACGACAATGCCACGGGTTGTGTGTTAGCTCCACACAAAGGACAACAATTTATGTGTAGAGAGCCTAGAATTAATTTTAAAAAGTATAGATATGTATATTTTAAAATCATATATCGATTGGATTTAGATGAATCTGTGTCAAAAATGACCCAGGATATATCACTTGAGAGCCAGTTGTATTCGAGGTTGTAAGTATACGACGACAGCATATGCACAAATACATATAAACAAACCGTTACACCCGCCGCTCTTCCATAAATACGGTCAAAATCTTTTAAATTTTAACTAAAACTTTTTTCTTTTTTTAACATGCCATAATTTTTATTTTATTTTTAATTACTTTTATACATTGTTGATATAGTAGAACAGCGTCTGCCCGAAGGCCTGGTTACTTGTAAAACGGTTTCCTAGAACGGACCGGTTTCCCACAAAAGGAAAACTTAATATTACAAACTGTATGTAACAATATAAATTAAGTACTTAATGTTATAGAACTTTGAAAGAGAACAAAGCTAATGTATTTTATTTAAACACAAAGAAAAATGTGTATAGTGTATAAGCGGTAGAAGTGAAACTTTCAGAAAACTACCTGTCTCATTCTCTCACAGGCTAAATCCGTATAAAGAGAGATGTAGATGTATATGTTTGTCTCTTTAGTGTTACTTTTTCTCAAACCGTTGTGCTAAAGTTGACACTAAAGAAGTTGGCACTAGAAAACACCTTTCTGTATTACAATAGGCAACAGTGATCTTACCTTATGGTACTGACAGCTTGCGTATCAATACTGGCATAGAAAATATAAATGTCCAGCGATAGTATATCTGGACATTTATTTGTAAGGCTGAAACAGTCACCGCGTGATGTCTGTGGCTGGTAACAAAGTTTAAAGTGCACTTCGGAGCAAATGTTGCGCCGTCTTTGAAAGTTTCAACTGTCCCCAGCACACTTTCCGATACGGATAAAGCCGTTGCTAAAATGTCTTATGACTCGTGTTACGACACTACAAAGTTAAAGGGACGTCTGCTCTTTTTAATTAATGTTTTATTGTCTTAATTGGCAACTAAGTGTACGAGTATAACTTACTAATATTATGAATGCGAACGTTTGTGAGGTTGGATTTATAGATGTATGGATGTTTATCACTCTTTTACACAAAAACATCCGCATGAATTTAGGTGAAACTTGGCACATAGATATATAGATAGATAAAGCATAGCATACCCACCCACACTTACTCACACACACTCATACCCACCCACACATACACAAATATGCATTTATTTCATTTTACTTTTCAATTAATAATTCTACCTTCTACTTTATACGTATAAAAACTGTGTCTGCGACACAGTTTTTATACTTCTGCAGATGCCATCGTTTTTCAATTGCACTATATGCCACTGTACCCAAATAAATATATAAAAAAAAATTGTTACATGCCTCAGGAACGCGGGTGAAACCACGCGGGATAGTTTTTATAAGTATATATTTTAAAAAGTTACACATCAGATAACTAATTACCATAGCACGAGCTTTCATCAGAATCAGATGGTCGTGTGTAAAATGAATTGTCCCAGAATATTAATTAAATTATTTATAATTCCAATATAGGCGATTGGATAGCTGTAGAGATTAATCACTATGTAACGGATTAAAATCTAATCGAATTACATAAGGGCTCACAATCAATAATGTAGACAAACTATACCTAGTAGATTACTTGATTATTACCGACGCAACTACCCACTGGAGGTTACAAAGAAAAAGTTTCACAAAGCCGTAAATTTCTTGACATTTCAGAATCCACAGAATAATTTTTCCCCTTCATTAAGTATTCATTTTTATTTTCTGACAAAAAATCCCTGATGAATCCAAACTTCGGCGAACATTACGCGACAAAAAAACAATTCGAAAGTATGAACGAACTGGCTTGAAACAGTAAAGGGTAATTGAAAATATGTCGACTAAGGCCGGATAAATTATTGTCGGAGCCAAGTAATTAAAAAAGAATCTGCTATATTTCTCTTTTACAAATGATTTTTTATTAAAGAAATACTGGCTGAATACAGCGGTGATTAGAGAATAAATATCTATTGTTTGTATTCAAACAATGCTCATGGAAAGTAAACTCTCCAGGATTAGTTGGATAGCTTAGCAAACAACATTGATTGGAAATACCATTTTATCGAACCTGTACTTTCCAGGCGAGGTTAGATTTGAAATACCTTTGTTTGCTGAACATGAATTGCATTTTATTCTTCAGCTGGAGTTATAAACAACTACTGAAAATATATATAATATTAAAATACTGCCTGTATTAGGTTCTAGTTAGTTCTAGTATATATTTTTATTGAACAATGAATTACAATTAATACGTTTTAACCGAAAATAATTCATCAAATACAATAAGCTATCATCGCTCGGCCTGGGGCCTACATTATACTGATAATATGTTGTTTAAAATTAACAAAAAAATGCTGACTCCAAAATAGTTAGGTACCTGCCCCATAAATATATGTTTTAAAAAATATATTATTGTTTTGAATACCAATTTATAATAATTTAAAAAATATATATTTAAGAAGGTTATCAGCAAAATATTTTAATCGTGCCCTTTTCCGGAGTTACACGGGCTACAAAAACCATTATTGGCAAAAAAAAAGTATGTGTACTTACTAATTTTATTTAATAGTAGCACCTTCTTATAAACATATAAGTCAGATAGAACTACAGACGAACAACTGCTGTAAAATAAACGTGCGAGATTTATCATTGAATAATTCATAAAATCCTACCGATTTACATTCTAACTCAAGCTGTCAAAAACAAAATGGAAATGAGCCACCATGTCATGTCGAATTTTTAAATCCCCAACCGAATATCCACTGAGTCCCAAATCAATTATGTTTATAGAAGCTGATATTAATTTTATGGATATTTTAAGATTTTCGTTTTCTTTTGTTTTATATAAATGGCTGGCATAAAAGTTTAATGTGGCAGAATAAAAGACGAAGAAAAAATTCGCGTTCCAAAGATAAGTAAATTAAATGTGGTGAGCTATTTTATAACTTTTACGGGAGACTTTAACTTTATTGAAATAGACTTTATTTTTACTTGTACCTTTTAGAATATTATGGTTAGTTTAATGATAAGTGTGTAGGTATTATATTGATGGCTTTTAATAAATGGGTCTCAATCTAGACTAAATATTTTTGTTTAAGTCTTACATTTATATTCGATTGTGATCTGTTGTATATGCCTATGAAATAAATGAAATGCTTAATTAGCATGATTAAATAATTAAATCTGTACAATACAAATTGGGTACAATGAAAGTTCCTATATTACTTCATGTTAATATCCTTATTAATTCGATTGCTAAAAAAATATTTGTAAGGTAAAAAGTCATTTGAGTAATTTTATTTCAATATTCAACGATATTTTTCTTTTTTTTTCAAATAATCAGATAGGAATTACAGAGAGTGGGATAAATCCCTAGGCCAATATACTATTAGGATGAGTCGCAAAAAGACTACGACCCCGTCACGCGACGTTTAATCAAGTTCCATTTCTTCGGGATATAAATTGATTCGAAAATTTTCCTCTCTTACCGCTTTTATTGGGAAGCGTGTGAGGGCTTTAACCGTTATTGTTCAGTACAATCTATATTTAAAGGCCTTTCAAGACTTGTAAATGGGATTACATAATTCAGATTTTATTAGTTCGAAGCAAATTTCAAAATAAAGTTATTTCCCCACGAAAAGTAACACTAGATTAGACACGCAACAAAGAGCTTGTAGCTTATAATTTTATTCTGTGAGATTAGATACAACGAGGCTTTTAAAATGTGTTCCAAAATTAATTTATATGTCCAAGAAACATCAGTTCTTAACTCTTTGAGTTACATTCTTACATGTATAATAATACCAATATTTTAGTAATGACTTTATGACCGATGTGCGGAGGAATGTAGTACTCAATCTTTGTCAAAAATATGTGTATTATCGTGTAAGTGCAACCAATAACCGAAATAAAACTCTGTTTTAATTAAAAATATCTGGAGAAGGTGGTTAGTGATACTAATCACTAAGACTGAAAAGTTAAACAAAAAGAAGACACATACTAGACACGTATTCTGCCAACAATAAAATTTAAGAAGTGTCCTTCAGTTCGCGTGCATGCTTGCACTCCTTACTTTGTAATTCTCCGTCCAAACTAGAACTAAGATAAATGAATTTTCTTTTCTTTTAGTGCTTTCCTTGTGTCGTAAATGCAACATGCAACCTACGAGAGGTGAATCACTTCCACACGACAGTGCGTTCTGTCTAGTCTTGGAGACGGGCGCAATCTGTCCCTGTCGGCGGCAGCTGTCCCCACCGCGCCACTACACTTACTACAATAGCCTCCTTTATATAAAACCTGTTTGATGTTTGGAAAATTCATAGAAAAAATAACTTTCATACCTTGTGATAAGGTTCATCTGCATCATTATACAATTAATCATTGGATTAAACGTTCGAAGATTCCGTTAATCTTATATTGTTGGTTTAAAGTCTAAGTTTATCGTGCTTGCTACGATAACGTGCATTTAATTTCCTTTTGCCAGGTATTTCCCACTACACAATACGAACCCTACTCACCGTGCTTTTCACTCGACAGTGCCGTGCCGTTTGAAGTAAACCTTTCAGTTATATTATGGAACTGCGGAAATGTAGTTTGTGCTTATCTTCGATACAATAATAGAGTGTCAGTTCGTAACACTTTAAGTAGCGAAAACCCTAAAGTTTATTAGTATAAGTCAAGGTTGCTGATGAACTGTCAGACTGTCCACCTGATGGTATGTAGATAAATTGCCAATGCATTGTCAACTTTGAGACATAAAGTCGTTTTATAAGTTAGTCTAATGATGTATCTTAAAATAAATATTTCAACAACACGGTCTACAGATAGGAATAGATAAGAGGGTGTGAGAAGTTGATATAAATAATTAAAAAAACATTTTTGACAAAAAGATCTAATTTATCGCCAATATCGCCAAACTTTATACTGTTTAAAAAAATTGTTTATTTTTTTGAAAAGAAAAAATTTTACTGCGATTCCAAACCAAAATTAACACGATTTATTAATAAACCACTTAGCATAATAATGAAGGAAACTTGGCAACTGTGTGTCTTCCTAGTAATTCTGGCGTAATTAAATTCACCGCGGACTACCAGACGTTGCAGATGCAGAGAGCTTGGAGCCATGTCACTTAGTGGCGATGGAATTGAGTTTGGAAATTACATTAGTGTAAATGTGAGGCAAGTCAGTAGGTATTGGGGAGATCTCTTCTCCCTTGTGTAATTTGAACTAGTATTTTTTCCTTAAACTAACGGTTTTGTAAAACCACCATTTACGATGGTTACCAGCTAATGGTATGAAATCTAATAATATTTGTACCGAACATCATGAAAAATATTGTTGTTTTAGTTTTTCATTTTTGTTTGCCTACTTGGTTTTTTTTTATTTTGGAATTGTTATGATTTTTTGCTGTTTATTTGTTATTTATAATGCAATAGTGTGTACTGTAGTAATCCTGCCGTGTTTTCACTTGCCGGCCCCAACGGAAGATCAGCGTTGGCTATACGTACCTACATTGGCACGTACAGCCAACCACATGCTGAGTTGGAGGACCGATTTGTGGCAATTGTGTACCTTGTTTCTATTTGTAATTTTTTTTTTCATGTTATTTTTCCCCTTGTCACAAATAAATTTGTTTCTTTCTTTCTTTAATAGAAGTAAAGCTCTCAGTGGAGATTTCGTCCGGCTAGGGGATTGTGTACTGCTGTCGGAATCGAAGTTGAGGCGGATTTGCCACTAGATTGGCCGTTGGGTGATTGCTATCTCATTTACACACCTACGCGCAGAGAAAGATAACAATAGTAGGGCCTTTAATGTATCAGCAAATTGGCTTTGATTTCGATTGCGATAGGATTACACAATCAGCCTTCAGGGAAGTATCATTCCCATTTTCGCCGTAAAGCAGAGTGTACTTGTATAAATGTGTTTCAGTTAGAAAGGTAAAGGTAAAATTACAGACAAATGACGATTATATACGAGTATATACTCGTACTTACTACTGAGGAAAGACCTCGTTGAAGACAATTAATTTTGCCATTGTACCAAATTGCTACCAGTAGAGAGCGTGCCAAAAACACTGACAACTTCACTACGCGACATTAATTCTGAATCTTTGCCGAGATTTTTTACCAGAATGATTTATATTGTGTATATTCAAGCAAATAGTAAAGTCTGGCTGAAGCTTCTGGGCTTAGTATGCTTACCACTATTGGCCACATCCACGTCATCCTCAATCATAATATTGTGGTGAAACACTCTTTACAAGCATAGCATGGAATCTCCATAATCCCTACTAATATTATAAATGTGAATGTAAGTTTGTTTGTTACGCTTTCACGCAAGAACTACTTAACTGATCATCATGAAACTTTGTACATACCATAACATATACTTGGAGGTATTAGAAGTAACTTAAGGTTATTTTTATCCCAGAAAAATGTTACATCTCTAGGGAACGCGGGGGACAGCTAGTAGAAATCTTACTACAATTTCAAAGTATTTTATGAAAGAAACGTAAACATTTCCGTGTATATTTACTAGCTATTCCCTGCAATTTCACCCGCGAAACAGGAATGGTAAATTTTCCCGGGAATAAATTCAACTGTATCAATCCAGGTCATAAACCATCTGTGTGCCAAGTTCCAATAAGTCATTCAAGTTTCATCCAAATCCGTTCAGTAGTTTTTGCGTGAAAGACTAACAAAACATCCATGCTCTAACAAGCCATCCTCACGAACTGCAGCATTTATAATATTAGTAGGATTGGATTAACCGACTTCATTTTACTTTCGTAAATTGTATTAAAGGTCTAGCGAAATGGAGCTTACTTCATATAAAAAGAGGTATTGCAAATGTTCGCAGGTGACTGTGAGTTACAATCAGTTGGACCGTATGTTTGTCACCTTTTGACTTCAAAATAAAACATCAAAATGCCAATAGGAACGCAATGCTTACCGGGTTTGACTTTGTGCATGGTACAGCGAAGTCCAATGTCCGCTGAACTGCACGATAATTGCAAAGTCACTTACGACCGCTACTGGCAAAGTCAAACACTGCAGTCAGCTATATCCTTTAGTTTGTTGAATGAAGGAAGTGTATAATTCGTTAGAGTGGAACTACTAGAAGTTAGAATATTGAGAGTAGTTTGCACTGGTCGTTAGTAGGTCTCTGTTAAATCATGTTTTCTGTTTGAATAACTTCAACATATTTTCATCGTTTTATTCTTATCAGTTGCAACAAATATTATTGACATATTAATAACCAGCTGATCTAACTTTTCTTACCTTTCTGTTTATATTGTATATATTTTTATGTAATTTGTGTTGTGCTTACTTCTAAATAATGACATTGCAATATAATCTACACTAATATTAAATTACAGGCACAAACAACTGTACATCTAAGGGTCGACAACGCATTGGCGATGCCCTAGTGTTGCCAATGTCCATAGGTGGCGGTGACCACTTACCATCAGGTGGACCATTTGCTTGTTTGTTGGCCCTGTGGTATAAAAATTTAAAAAAATAAAGATCTAAGGTTTGTTAGTTTTGATGTAGGTGGAAATCTCCGAAACTACTCATCTGATAAAACAATCACTTCACTGATAGAAAGCTATATTCATTCCTGAATAAGTTTTTACCCCGGGGAACAAAATGTTGTTTCGGAAACGTGGGTAAAACCGCGGGTCGGATGCTGGTTACAAAGCTTTTAAAATAAATAATAATACAATAGAATACGTCGACGTCCCAACAATTAAAACGTAGGTACTTCATTATTTTCAATAGCAGGCAAACAAATCTTGAATGTCCGGTGAGCGTGCCGGCGAAAGCAATCTCAAAGCGAACAGAATATTATGGCCAAGTGCTGGAAACTCGGTCAGCGGCGCCATGGCCACGGCAGACGATTTTATTTGGAGAGCACTGCACTACGCGTCGAATAAAATCCCTGCCAAGATTTATGAGTGTACAACGGAAAATCTCCTTATACTCCTTTATAATCCTCACAAAGGCTCGAGTTTAATTAGTTTCCCTTTATAAAATGGCCGACTGCGGCCCAAATTAGATTCGACCAACGTCTGCACTTCCCAAAGTTGTTCTTACGGAACGCAATCAACAAGTTTTATACCACTAATTATTATAAACTAGTCACAAAAATTAAGGGATATAAAAAAAATTCCAAATTTTTGGGTGGTTTTCAACGGGCTGTAACTCCGAGGAAAATGATCGTACAGCAAATAAAAAAAAAGCAAATTGTAGCTTTAAGTGTCTAGTTTTCAGATATGACCATGAAAATTTTTTATCATGTTCGGGTCTGGAGAAATCCTAAGAAAACTACGAAGAAAAAAATTTTCCAAATTTTTTCTCGTCTAAAAAAAGGTCTACGGGCTTCAAAAAATTTTTTTTTAATTTCTTCTTTCAAATGCTCTTTTAGGAAATTTAATACGCTTTAATTTGATATAATCACGAAGCCTGTACGATGATTTGCCGCGGAGTTATCGTCAGTCAAAGCAAAAAAGTACTTTTTAACTTTGACAATCAATAACTCTGGGAATAATGATCGTACAGGAAATCGAAGGAGGGTTTCGAAAACTGCACAATATTCTCTATAAGATACCCTGAATGACTTTTGTCGGAAAAATTTTTTTTGAATTAAAAACTTTGACTGAAAAAAAGACAAAAATTCGCATAATTAAGGATATTTGGATAACTTGGTATAACTTTGGATAAAATGGATGAACGAAGGATATCGTCGGTAATTTTTCTACCTCAAAGTGTCCCCTAAAATCCCTGAAAATTTCAAAGTGCTGCGATTTTTTTTTCATAGTGCCCCGAAGCTTCAAATTTTTGTAATTTTTTTTTTCTGTTTTTTTTTTAACGTCTTCAGAATGCTCCGTTATTATCTAGAAAATTTAACTCGATTTTTTCTGACCGCTGCAACTGCCTTAGTTTCAAACATCATTTAAAAAAAATCAATTAAAAAAATCGATATACCCCTCGCGGATTCCGGTTTTTTTTCACACAAAATTTGAATTTTTTGTATTGTTTTAAGCCTAAATTCTTTCCGTAAATTCTTCTTGATAATCAACCTTTTGATATGCCTCGTCGACATTTATCTGCCACAGACGTGGCTCGCATTGTTACTCTTCTTCAACAGGGCTACAGTCAGGTGGAAGTAGCAGCTTCTATGGGAGTGAGTCAATCCGTTGTCAGTCGTGCTTACGCCCGATTTAACGCGACTCAAAGTTACGATCGTCGTCCGGGTCAAGGTAGACAACGAATAACTACCGAGCGTGATGATCGAGCAATCATTCGGGAAGCTCGTCGAAACCCTACTGCGCATGCCCACACGATCGCTCATCAATTCCGCAATCGTCGACAACGTCCACCCCAACAACACATTTCGGCATCAACGGTCCGAAATCGCTTTCGCGAGCATGGATTACGCGCTCGACGCGCAAATCGCGTGCCTATGCTCACTCCACGACTCTCTCTGATCGAAAAAATAAAGATTTTTGAGAAAAAAAAATTTTTTTATTGAAAAAATGAAAAAAAATCGAAAAATTGCTTTTAATGGTGATTTTTGCAAAAAAACAAAAATTTGAAGCTTCGGGGCACTATGAAAAAAAAATCGCAAAACTTTGAAATTTTCAGGGATTTTAGGGGACACTTTGAGGTAGAAAAATTACCGACGATATCCTTCGTTCATCCATTTTATCCAAAGTTATACCAAGTTATCCAAATATCCTTAATTATGCGAATTTTTGTCTTTTTTTCAGTCAAAGTTTTTAATTCAAAAAAAATTTTTCCGACAAAAGTCATTCAGGGTATCTTATAGAGAATATTGTGCAGTTTTCGAAACCCTCCTTCGATTTCCTGTACGATCATTATTCCCAGAGTTATTGATTGTCAAAGTTAAAAAGTACTTTTTTGCTTTGACTGACGATAACTCCGCGGCAAATCATCGTACAGGCTTCGTGATTATATCAAATTAAAGCGTATTAAATTTCCTAAAAGAGCATTTGAAAGAAGAAATGAAAAAAAATTTTTTGAAGCCCGTAGACCTTTTTTTAGACGAGAAAAAATTTGGAAAATTTTTTTCTTCGTAGTTTTCTTAGGATTTCTCCAGACCCGAACATGATAAAAAAATTTCATGGTCATATCTGAAAACTAGACACTTAAAGCTACAATTTGCTTTTTTTTTATTTGCTGTACGATCATTTTCCTCGGAGTTACAGCCCGTTGAAAACCACCCAAAAATTTGGAATTTTTTTTATATCCCTTAATTTTTGTGACTAGTTTAAATGGAAAAGTTTGTATGTTTGAAAGTTTGTGACTCAATCACGCGTGACTGAAAGTTTTTAATTTTATTAGGCACACAAATACGATATTTTTTATCCAAGCTGCGGGAACTCGTATAAAGCTGCGGGGCAGAAATTAGTTTGTATAGTATACGTAAAATATTAGATCATAACTGCTTGTTTTACTGAGTAAGAGATCAACATAAGCGCTAGTCGAAGTAACGTGGAATTTAGAGCCCAGTGCTAATTGTTGAGGGATGGACTTCAGTAATTACATTCTGAAGTTCGACGTTATTGGTTAGTATAAAAAAATAACTTATTTGTCTATATTTTAATTTTCCATATTCTGAAAAGAACGATATCAAAGAAAAATCATATGTCGCGAAAACAAATGAATCGCTAAATTCAAAACACAAAGAGACATGGCTAAATTTGAATTAGGAATTCTTAACCAAACGCCAGATATTCGAGATCAAAGTGGCCAGTTTGACAAAACGTCAATTTCATACGGACCTAATTTATATAAAACTGTACAAAATATAAAGAGATCTAAATATTTATTTTTATCCGAATCGTTAGAGACGTTTTACAGATATCATTATGTTTAAATGAACAAAAAATGCTCGTTTAATAGTCTCTCTCAGTGCTAAATAAGCATTGCTAATCATGCATTATGTGGAACCCAACTTAATATCAGTCAGTAGCTTTATAACACTCCACGGGTCCTTAGAACTCCCCTAGAACAGAAATTATGCAAATTCCCATCTTAATAGCTACTTACGACCCCAAAGGCTTCTTTATACAGGTTATTAAATCAAATCTTCGGCGTAAGTTACTTAATTTGTCAGAAATAACAATTTCGTGTACTTACAGGATTATTTACCAGAGCCTTTCCTTTACGCCTGCTAAGCATAGGTATACAGTTTACGTACATATTATATATTTACAGTAGAGACATGGTTCATCATTGGGTATCATCTATATATTAATAAAGGAAACGAAAAACAAAGCAATTTCTAAATTGCTTTGTTAATATAAAATTCTTTACAAATACAATCAATTAATTAAAATAAATATTACACACACTACCATAAGTTTAACACACACACATATTTTACAATATGAATAGCTTATACAGTCAATGTCAAACACATTATGACGTATTTTTGACACGCTTCAAGCTGACGTAAAAGAAAAGGAATCAAACAAGTTCTATGCAATGATCATAGAGGTCATATACTCTGACAAAAAAACCTCATTAAAGTTCTAACTTAAAATTTCGATCGCTAGGCGACCACTACTAATAATAAATGCTGGCCCTTTAATCTTAACGTAATAAATCCACTACTTGGTTACTTCTTTTATTGAACGAAAGTATACTGAACTAAAGGATCTTATCGTTAAGACCAGACTTATCAGTTTCCTTACTTAGATAATAATAAATATATTGGGATATTCTTCACACACAGTTGTCTAATCCTTAATTAAGTAGACTTTGTACTATTTCAACCAGATAACCTATTCACTACATACCTACTACTTTCATTACATACTTGTAGGTATGATGTCTGGTGAAGCCGTATGGTGGAGGATGGGTCTGAGTAGTTGTGTTGCGATGTATGCCGGGTACGATGCGCCAGTTGTTGTTGTGTCGGATGTTTGATCGTGGAGGGTAGCGGGATCCGAAGCACGGTGCTCCGCTGGCCGACCGCAGGTAGTTGGGGGCCCAAGTAGTGTGCCAGCCACACATGAAAGGCTGCCCCGCCAACTGTGAAAAATCCCAGGGTGGCCCCATCGTGCCGGTTGGCGACCGGATGAGAGGACCCGATGGCGATCCCTGGGGGGGTTCGGGCGTCCCCGCAGTCTCCAGATCAACCCTCCATTAGCGCAGCAGCTCTGGTCGTGTTGTTGGGCTAAATATCGCATTACCTCGCTCAACTGCCATCTTCCACCAAACCTATTCACTCTACAAAAAAAAACAACTAAATGAAAGGTCAAATAAGAAAAAGTAAGTGTCTACAGCGGAGGCACGTCCTCTCTTTCCAAGTGCACTTCTCGAATATTCGAGGGCTGCACTCTAATCTCGATGCGGTTCACCACCATCTAGAGACTGACAAGCCACACTTGCTTTTCTTGACGGAGACCCAGATTAGATGTCCATCAGATGCGGCGTACCTCAACTACCCGGGATACTCAGTGGAGCATCACTTTCTGCAGCGTGCCGGGGTCTGTGTGTACGTCCGTAATGACATCTGTTGCCAACGTCTCCATCACCTTGAAGACCCTAATTTCTCGACGTTATGGCTATTGGTGGACACTGGTATGGACAAAATTGTCTACGCCTGTGTCTACCGATCGCACAGCGGTGATCAGGAGGCGACTCGACTGTTTGACCACCTATGTGATGCCGCCGATGCGGCTCTGCATCGGCACCCTGATGCGCAGCTCGTCGCTCTGGGGGACTTTAACGCCTGCCATCAAGACTGGCTCTTCCCATACCAGAAGACCGACCATGCTGGGAGAGAAGCGCGTAACTTTGCGATAGCGATGGGCCTTTCCCAATTGGTTAAGCAAGCAACTAGGGTGCCTAATGTAGTTAGTCATACCGCCAATTGCCTGGACCTTCTGCTGACCACCGATCCGGACAGATGTACTGTAACAGTGTCCTCGCCAATAGGAACTTCAGATCACTGTCTGGTGAAGTCTGTATCGTCCTTCTCCCCACCTGACTGCGACTCACGCAGTGAACGGCGAATGTGGCGATACAAATCAGCAGATTGGGATGAGATGCGACACTTCTTTGTGTCTTATCCTTGGCAGCGGGTCTGCTTCTCTTTGGAAAATCCGTCGAGCTGTGCGGATGCTATATCCGATGTGGTACGTCAAGCTATGGAGTATTTCATTCCCTATAGTGACGTATCCATCGGTGGCTCAGCTCGCCCATGGTTCAACGCCGATTGTGCTGAAGCTGAAAAGCGTAAGCATTCGGCGTTTCTCGCCTGGGTGGATGCTCGTGACCGCAAAGCTCCGGATTTGAGCTCAAAGAAGAGAGCCTTCAACCATGCTGCCAAGTCCTACAAAAAGGCACTAAGAAAGGCTCGCTTCGATCGTATTACCCATATTGGCAAAAAGCTCTCTGTGCAACCATCTGGTAGCAGAGCATTTTGGTCCCTTGCCAAATCGGTCGAAGCGAACTTCTGTCGGCCCACATTGCCACCGCTGGTTAAGCCTGATGGAACACTGGCTCATACGGCTAGAGAGAAGGCAGGTCTCTTTGCATCTCTCTTCGCCTATAATTCGCGTCTTGATACTAGCAGCGCTACCCCACCAATTTTGCCTTATTGCGACACTTCGATGCCCGAGGTTCGCATAAGGAATAAAGAGGTTCTGAAAGTGCTGTGTCGTCTGGATGTGAATAAAGCTAGTGAACCAGATGATATACCAGCGATTGTTCTCAAGGCTTGTGCGCCCGAGTTGTCTCCTGTATTGACACGCTTGTATCGCCTCTCAATTCGGACTGGTATAGTGCCCAAGTCCTGGAAGCTTGCCAATGTGCAACCCGTGCCCAAAAAGGGCAGTCGTGCCGATCCTGCCAACTATCGGCCGATTTCGGTAACCTCCATACTCTGCAAGATTATGGAGCGTGTATTGAACTCGCGCCTCATGGCATACCTGGAAGGTAACGATCTCCTCAGTGACCGACAGTACGGATTTCGCCACAATCGGTCTACTGGGGACCTACTAGTGTACGCCACCCACTTGTGGGGCGAAGCCCTCGAGAAGAATGGGGAAGCGATAGCCGTTTCCTTGGACGTCTCGAAGGCCTTCGACAGGGTATGGCACGCTAGTCTTAGTGGCAAGCTTCCAGCGTTCGGCATTTCTCCTGGTTTGATTGCCTGGGTAAAAGACTTCCTGAGTGAACAGTCTCTCCGAGTTGTTGTCGATGGTTGCTCATCGGAACCCATGACGACAAATGCCGGGGTCCATCAGGGGTCTGTGCTCTCTGCAACTCTCTTCCTGCTGCATATTAACGATCTGCTGATGCCCGGTGTCTATGGGTATGCAGATGACAGCACAGTTGTAGAGAGATATCTGCCGGGTGCTCGGGCTAGTAAGGAGCTAATCCGGTCCGAAAGAGAGGCTATGGTAGAGCGTACAAATATCTCACTTCAGGCAGTCTCCAAATGGGGTGAAGCCAATCTGGTGGGATTCAACGCTGCCAAAACACAGGCGTGTCTGTTCACCGCAAAAAGGAGCCCGTTCACCTTGGCTCCTGCTTTCCGGAATGTATCCCTGGAATGCACCAACCGCCTTCAGCTCTTGGGAGTTGAAGTTTCCTCAGACCTCGGCGTTGAGGGCGGTTCATTGAGTCCAAAGCCAAGACAGCTGCTAAAAAACTCGGCGTTCTTGCAAAGGTCCGGCGGTACTTCACACCGGGACAGCTTCTAATGTTATACAAAGCTCAGGTCCGATCGTGTGTGGAGTACTGCAACCACATATGGGCTGGTGCTGCAAAATGCCATTTAGCAGCTTTGGACTCGGTGGAAAGGCGTGCAAAAAGGCTAATTGGTGATCCAGGTTTGGTTAAATCCAATCTGCAAAGCCTTGAGCACAGGCGTAGGGTAGCCAGCCTTTCGGTGTTCTACAGGTTGCATTTCGGAGAGTGTGCGCGTGAATTGCATGACTTGATTCCGCCATCACCTTTCCACCATCGGACATCCCGTCGTACGGCGAGTATCCACCCCTACGTTGTCGAAACTCCTACGGTCCGGACTAAGCGTTTCGCCTCGTCGTTTATACCGCGTACATCGAGGGACTGGAACAACTTGCCTGCTGCGGTCTTCCCGAGCAACTATAATTTGGGTGTCTTCAAGGCTAGAGTGAATAGGCTCTTAATAAACTAGTGCGCCTCAACATCTAAGATTGCATCACTGCTTACCATCAGGTGGGATCGCAGTCAAGCACTAGTTTATATTATTTAAAAAAAAAAAAAAAAGTATATATATTCACATCACATCACACATCTATACACAACACAGAACTGTTCATGCACAATATTTATTAGGCTGAAGTTTTTAAAAACAAATAATTTCATTTTTAATAAATCTATCTCCTAATCTATCCAAAAACAGGGTATGTCGTACAGACACACGATAGAAGTGAAACTTTTGTATTACAGGGAAACATTTTAAATATTCATCAATCACTTTTGAAAAGCATAGATTGTGTTAATCATTCATTTAATTTTTGTCACATAAGAAGGTTGCGGATCAGAATTTCAAAGCCCGTTAAGTAGTTTCTCTTCAATAATATATAATTTCATACATTCTTAAAATAGAGAGATTGGTATAAATATTTCTATAATACTTGTTGTAACGAAGGGTAATGTCAACGTCAGCTGAAAGTGTTGGCGCTAAACTTTAATGTTTAATGGTCCATTAGGTTGAAAATGCCAGCTTTTGGCAACCATCGGTCTTATATCATCTCCTACTTCATCATAGACAACTTAATTTAAAGTTTATGGCTTTAAATTAAAAAAATATAAATGCCGTAATGTGGACGTACAGAAGTGAAATTAAAACTACTAAATAGAAGTACTTATATTGTTTCAGAAAACCCTTAAGATGTTCCCCTATCAAAAATCACTCAACGCACCGAAATAAATTTCCACTTCACTAAATAAGTTTATTTAACAGTTTTCCATTTTCTATTAAATTATACCTTACCCATAATATGTAGTACAAAATTATTTGCAGACTTCTAATTTAATTTAAAACTACGACTAGATAGAATTAATTTAACAAGTTACTAACAAGTAACCGTAAGTTTAGTTTGCTCGCAGAATTAAATTTAAAATACACAAGTTGTATACTGTAACAAATTAATAAGCGAGTACTTTGGTGAATTGAGTATTATTTTCAATTTACGCTTTATAAAAGCGTTAACAGAATAAAGAGAACACGCCAAATGGAAGCCTAACTTTGCGTTACGAGACAGGAGGGTCTAATTCCACATTTTCAGCTTCACCTATGCTTCATATCTGAAATGGTAGGAACTTCAGTTTAGCAACCATCTATGACATTTTTAGCTGTCAAAACCGGCCTGTCAGATTTGACAGTTTTTGTGACATTTTAATATGAAACTACGAAAATGACGTTCGGCACGAAAAATCTAAAGAACGAATAATCCCGCTAATAGTTTTGATTTACATTAACGTAAAAGGCAAGTATCGTTGGCACTTGGAATAGCTTTTAAAATAACAGTCGCTTTTAAAGAAAAAGTCCCGTTCACTACCTACTTCAAATAGCGGGTCTGAACTCTTTCCACTTTAATTGACTTTTCTGTCGAACTAAGAACTTTATAAAAAGAATTTTCGAAGCGCCGGGGACGATAAATCGTATGGGTTATAGCTATTTGATATATATATTTTTTAAAGTTCATCCATTTATTTAGTGTCTTTATTCATACACAAGGAGTCTAATAATTATGATAACAAAACTGCTTATAAATTTACCTATTGTTTCAGTATTTATCTTCAAACAGTCTTATATACTCAGAAGTAATACTTGTTTTGAATACAAAGCTTTTAATGTATTGCTACGAGCGTGTACGAGCGTAAGTCGTAGCACTTAATTGTGAACAGCTATGGAAAATACATATTGTAGTCTAGTATATAAGAAGCATCAAGTCAAAGTTATATAATTTATGCCAAAAACGAAATATAGCCATTTGCATAACTGTGATATTTATTTCTTATTAAAAATAAATTTTCTGCTGTTCGATGGTCGCATCACTTGAGAACTAATAAACCGATATGGAATTATTCTTTTAATGTTCTTTATAGTTCGAATTTGGATTTAAGGTAATGAAAAAAAGTTACATATGTACCTGCCTATAAAATTATGTGTATATTATATATGGGATATTTGTCGAAACAAATTTCGAACACCGAAAACAGATTGCACTTGTTTAAATGAGAGTGTAAAAATCCTGTCTAATCGGGTGCCAAAGTCGCCAAACCTTATTTCATACTAAAGCTTAACAGAACCGACTACCAGATACGATAATTAAGTCTACTTACTAATTTATAATTTACGTAACGACAATCAATGCCTCTTCAGATAAAACTCCTTATATTTAATGTTAATGAACACCGGCCAACTATATTTTCCACATACGTTAGACGTCAAGTCGTGCCATCTAGTAGAGGACACTGTATTCTTTGGTGATATTGAGTGTAGAAGTAAAGGAGGACCATCTTAGTGTACTAAAAAGTTTCCGTTCAAAGTGAGCAAATTGAGGTGGCGCTACTGTAGCAAGTGGAAGAATTTTAAATAGAGGGCATAAATTATTAGAGTAGGATACTAAATTAATAAAAAAAGAAAGAAACATTTCCGTTTTGTTACAGCGCATTTTTTTTAATTATTATAATATATATGGAATATAATAATAGCTAATAGAAAATAGTATTAAGAATTACCGGAAACCAGCCCAGTACACTTCACTCTGTTCATATCATTTCCACTTGCTATACTAGCGCTATTTCGGTGAGAATTACTAATTTACTAATTTGCTGTTTACAAGTGGACAGTTTTTCGACTAATCCCCTATTCTGGTCCATCTTTACTTCTACACTCCATATTTGGTGTGTAGGAGAGTATGTACGATTCATGTAATGTTGCCTAATCGGAGCTAAATAAGGTGGCTGTTCTTAATTCATCTAGGTCCACAAAATATTTCATTTTAAGTTACTCCACAGCGAAAATTGTAATGTTCTCAGAAGCACATGTTATTAAAAACGTAATGCAATCAAAAATCTAAGTAGGAACAATCGTTGCTAAAACTAAATAAGTTTTTTTGTCAAAAAATTCCCATTCCAATATTATCCTCCCGCAAGTGGTGCTAAGAGTAAGCAATACACGTTTTACACGTGTATATATCAAGGTTGTCCATAGATTAGATCACGGTGTTTGAGTTGTCCTGTATGTTGAGCTAAAATGAAACAACATTTCATAACTTACGAAAACAATCTCTAATTTGTATTTTTTTATATGTATGTAATGTTGTTATAATATTTTGTATGCGTGTGTTGTACTCCAGAGACTTTTATCTGATTTTCATTTTCAAAATCCTCAGTTTTTATTAGAACACCCAAAACCGCATTTTTTTGTTTCCGTGATATTATTTTTTATGAAACTTCCAAAAAATATATAAATATTTATCACTCTTGGTTACCTTACCTTGGTTGCTTACTGAAAGCTGAGCTGGCAACACTGCAATGCTCAATGCGTGCGCTAAACACAAGTTCGTCGTTCATCGAGTTACTATTGGCTTTGTTAAAACAGACATTATTATAAACTTGTTCCGTATTGGTTGTTACTAAGTTAATTTTACAATCATCGAATAAGCGCCGCTTATATCCCAAACAATTGCCACGTAATAGAGAACAAGCTGTAACGAAAACAAGTTTTGGAGTATCTATCTGTCAAACAGATGACTGTACAATCAGTGTATCCGCCTTGAAAATTATTGTTTTACTGTGAACACAAGTAAGTAATTGCATTTGATTTTATGTGATAAAATGTTCATTTATAATTCTTTTCAAAGAAAATTAAATATATGTATTATCGGCCATGTTTTAACCATGATCAAACAAACACGCTCCTCAAATTGACGTCATTGATTTCCATCACAAAATTAAATTAAAATTTTAATGATTTAATACCTTAAAATTAATTTGTGTAATCTTTAATCATTCATTCCTTTTCATACTTTTGATCTATCGATACTTTCAAAATAATGTACCAACGAGCAATAGTTTAAAAGACGCAACAAATTTTTTGAATTTGAAATTAGTGGTAACCGCTTTCATGTTATTGTACTATACCACAAAAGAAAGCAATTCAGAATAACATTACTCCAATTTTCAATGAGGCCATAAAACAATGAGGACATGTACCTCTACATTTGACAATTACTAACCATGGTTAATTGGGGGCTATTAGGAAAATGTGTCAGCGCCTTGCGACTCCGCACTGAGCGACGCCCTACATCGTACGAACCGCTATTATTAATATAAGAAATAATATCTCTGTGAACACCTATTTATCACATTCATGTGCACTCTCCCTACATATTATCTAGATAACAATGATAAGATAGTGTGTCTCTACTTGGTGTTTCAATCTTTTACAATAAACACTGTGTTTATTACAATAATCCCTTTTGAAATTGTTGTAGGTAACGGGTCCCACCATGACGACCCAGGTGCAAGCATTGTATGACTTCTCGGGTGAATCTGGCACCACCGAGATGTCAATAACAAGCGGTGAGGTGCTGACATTGTTAAATACAGAGATTGGTGAAGGATGGTGGGAGGGCAAGAATGCTAAAGGAGAGACAGGACTGTTTCCTGCTGCATATGTAAGGAAACTAGCTCCTGATGAATCGGTACAAACCAAGGCAGCACCAGCAGCCCCTAGGTATGATCAAGCAGCAGATGACTGGGGTGACCAACAGTTTAGTGCAGGGGACAGCAACTACCAACGTGGTGCTTCACATGAAGATGGATGGGATGATGATTGGGACGATGACACATATTCAGAAATTAACCCTGTTCCACAACAAAATAAACCTCAATATAACCAGCAACCCTCACTCACTCCTCTTCCAGGTATGCCTATCAATGACTACAATCATCAAATTGATGACACATCATCAAACTTTGGATCCTCAGTAGGCACAGTAAGGAAAAATAAATTTGCCCCTTCATCAAAAGTCAGCGGGGAGAGCTACTTGCTTGCCACACTCAATGTTGAAGTGCCAGACTCTGAAAAAGTTTATATTGTCCAAGACGAAGATGGATATGTGTGGGCACCTGTCACACAGCCATATAATGTTACTGTAGCTTCCCCTAAAAAGGAGTCAAAGTTTAAAGGGATCAAGAGTTTCATTGCATATCAGTTAACTCCCTCATTCAATAATATACAGGTGTCTAGAAGATATAAACATTTTGATTGGCTTCATGAACGTTTGCAAGAGAAATTCACACTTATACCGATCCCACCATTACCAGATAAACAAATATCTGGCCGATATGATGAACAGCTGATAGAACGCAGACGAGTGCAACTCCAGGAATTTGTAGATTGGATGTGCAAGCATCCAGTGCTTGGAAAGTCTGAAGTTTGGCAACATTTTTTAACTTGTACTGATGAAAAACGATGGAAAGCTGGCAAGAGACAAGCAGAGCGAGACAATTTACTAGGCCTTAATTACTGTATATCATTAGTGGTACCAGAGAAAGCTTTACTGCAATCACAAGTAGATCACATCACTGAGCAGAGCCACACATTCGTAGGTAGTATGGATACATCAGTTAAAGCTGTTGCTAGTATGTGCGTAGCACAAACAAAGAAATTCCAAGGGCCATACAAAATTGACTGTCAAAAGGTTGGTGAAGCATTTTACAGCTTAGGTAATGCATTAAGTTTAGATGAGGGCACAATAGTGTCAACCTCAAAACTTACATCTGCCATTAAAATGACTGGAGGTGTGTACATAGATATAGGTAGGATGTACGATGAGCAACCGAAGTACGATTTTGAACCTCTGGGAGATAAATTCCATTTATACAAAGGTATTGTAGGCAGTTTTCCCGATGTCCTAACTAATCATAAAGGAGCAGTTCAAAAGAAGAGGGAGTGTGAAAGACTAACAGCTGAACACAAAATGGAAGTGGCTCAATTAAATGAGGTACTTAGGAGAACAGATGTAATATCCTATGCCCTACTTGCCGAAATCAATCACTTCAAGTCTGAAAGAACTGTGGACTTGAAAGCAACTATGCAAAAGTTCTTAAGGCAGCAAATAACATTCTACAAGAAAATAGTTGATAAGTTGGAGACAACTCTTCAGTATTACGACGATTAGAAGCGAGAAAATTTGACTGAGTGATTGAATAGATTATTTTAAACATTAGTCTTACATGCCTGTGACTAATAATACAAATAATCAATAATGGACATGAACTGCAACTGTAAACGTACTAGGACTCTTTCTTGTCTTATCTAAATTATATTAAATTGATATGTTTATTGATTACATGGTATGGTATAATCCAAAGGATTAGTAATTTGTCAGAATAATTTTGTAAGAAATAAATTGAATTTACATGGTGATTAAACTAAGGACTGAATGTAAACATATTATAATCATGAACATGCTTACATTTTTATAAACTGAAATTTTCTGTAAATATATTTTGCATCTTTCTTGCAATCTTAATACATGGAATAATATTTTTTATCACTTTATACATATTTTTATTTTAAAATGTACTAACTGTGGATCAATTATTTTGAGACAGTTTGTTGTCTTATTTTAGAATAATAAGTGTTGTATTATATTCCACTTTTATAAGATATTTTAGTGCTGCTAATTAAATAAATAATGTAATTCGTTTTTCATTTTTTTATTGCTCAACAAAAACGTCCTTCATACTCAGTAGGATGATTAGAAAGATGAATCACTGAGCTTAGATGTGATGTTATCAATGACCGTAAGTAAACGCACTATTATCTGCGTAATAGTTAATCGCTGTTTACATTATTTAATTAAAATGTATGCGTTTCAGGGCTACACGGAAATTCCAACCTTATAATGGTCCAGAAGAGGTGAAAAAAGAAGAAAACTCGCACTTATAATGGCAGAAGAAAAGAAAAAAGATGGCGGTGCCCTATTAGCAAAAAAGAAAAAGGTGAAGCCGAGGAAATCAAGAGATGCTGACTGTTGCAGTGTCAACTTCCTCAAATGCGTGTTACATATCTTCAATGTCGTATTTCTGGTAAGAATTAAGTTCAAAAAAATAAAAATATAATTTTATCTAAAATACTATAGGTAAGTATTTCCTTGTGGTTAATACAGTCATAATACGTAGGTAGTTAATAGTTCATACTCATAACTTCTATACAATAATAAAACTAGAACTGCCATTTGCCAAAACTGATTATGATTGGTGTAGACAGTGTTAAAATACGTTAACTTCCAAAATTTTTGTACTATATGTTCCAGTAAATTAACAACATAAGCTTTATTTCATCAAAATGGCTCAGGAAAAAGAAGATACCTTATTTTAAAGTCTTTTATATAAGTCGTGGGCACAGCTATAATTTGTTTTACTTTTACCTCCTTACAATACATTTCGTTTCGTTCCATATTCGCCGTCGTTGACGCTAAACCGGAATTATAGAGCTACTGCGTGGGTGTTAAATTACCTATCGCGATATACAGACAAAGCCATGTCAGGGCCATAGAGTAACCTCGCCTTTTGACCCATCGGCACGCAATTAAAATTACATCTCACTAGCTAGCAGAAACAACTATTTTTCACAATGCGTAGTATAGGTTATTAGTTACAACTCACTGAATTACCTACTACGTACCTTAGTTTATAGGATATTATTACCAGGAAATATCATAATTTTATAAAATACCGGTTTCGCTTTTCGTGAAAGGGTTTTAGTGGGGTTATAAATTGAAATGTCATTCGTTGGCGAGCGCATAACATGCGAATAGCTGGACCGATTTGGCTAGTCATTTCATTTAAAGTTGGTCAAAACCCGTATGGTTTTTAGAAACGGATTGTTATTTGAATTTGCCTGGAAAATTTGGGAAAATTACTCCTTTTTGTACGGGATTTTCGTATGAATTCCAGACCATAACTCACGATTCGAAGACCCATTGCTACGCGTGCCAGAACCAGCTAGTCGATTATAAATGCTTTTTGTTTTTTGATTAAAACCTTCTTTAGCACCATTATGTTTTGAAATTCGATGAAAAGAAAAAGCGACACTAAAAAGTGAGAAACATATATATTATATATATAGGATTTAGGCCTACGAGAGAATGAGATAGGTAGCATTCTGAAGATTTCAGACTCGTGTGAAATGCACACATTTAACTTCTTTTTTTTTTTCATATAGCTCGACCTCTTTTCAAACCGTTTATGCAGTTGGTCGTACAGTTTGCAGGCGCTGGGGTACTCGCAGTGGGCGCGTGGACAGTAGCATACAGACATAGGTACGTGGCACTCCTGCCGAGCCCCACGTACCCAGCGATAGCGTACCTGCTCATCATTGCAGGAGCGATTGGCGTCCCCATGTGCGCCCTCGGCTGCTGCGGCCTCAAAACTGAGAACAGAACCAGTTTGTTATGCGTAAGTTTGGGAACCATTTCATATAGAACAGTCACCTGTATGTTATGATATAATTTATAAACTTTTAAGTATAAAAACAATCCGTTTCACCTATAAAACAATACGTAATATATTGTTATTTTAAACAAGATTTTCTATGCTCTAATTACTGCACATAGTACACGTTACTATAGGTATATAAGAAGTCAACTTACCTTGGTGTTTGTAATTTGATTGATTGCTAAAGTATCGTACAATTTTGTATAGAAAATAATGTTTGTTGAAATATTTCATACATATGCATATGACTTTCAAGTCTTCTTTTATACCAAGTAGGGCGACAAACAGACGGTCCACCTGATTAATTGGTCACCGCCGCCTATAGACATTTGCAAGACCAGGGTCATTGCTAATGCATTGTCGACCCTGAGACTTGAAGTTGTTAAGTCTCATGTTCCTGTAATTTTACCGGCCCCCATCCTTTATTAACTGAAACACAGTAATACAAGTACACTGGTGCTTCAATGATACCCCGGACGAACTCTGCTCTAAGAGCTCTACTACTTCTAAAAGTCGAGTTAATTCATGAGTTTATTAATATTTAATTATCAGGCTAGCAGTTGATTCAATTGTTAAGTGCCTAAATCCTATCTCTTTGAGTTGCTTGTCGAGTCTGTTTGAATTGATTAGAATTTTGGGTTCTTACAACATCTTCTGGGAGCTTATTCCACGCTTTGACCACTCTGTTGGTTAGGGAATATTTGTGAGTGTTGTTGTATGAAAAACTAGTGCTTAATTTAGGCCCCTTTGACAGTGATTACTGTCTTATTTAAGTAGCCCAAACTCGTTGCCAACCTAAAGATTCCTACTTATTACAATTATGTTTGTGCCTATGGATTCCAATGGTGACTAATTGACATTGTTATAAATAGGATAACATAATCAAATAGTCACCATTAAAATCTACTATTTTATGAGCCTTCGTTGGATTCCCCTGAACCAGTTTCCTAACTGATTAAGTTAGAATTTTGCACACAATTGGTTTTGATAAAAAATGCTTTATTAACTAATGATGTCATCCAATATAACGAACAAGGAACGATCTTTTTCCTTAACCACGAAGCTGAAAAGTGCTTAATCGATTCCTGAAAGTATATAACTTAGTGCTTAAATGTCGGACCTAGTACCCTATTTTACTTCTTAAATTTCTCTCTGACCCACTAGATTAATAGTTATAAAATATAATATATATGTGGAGTAACCAGCCTATTCGGGCCAACAGGGGTAACTAGTCCAATGCAAAAAAAAATCGGTTAGCCCCACTTTGCCTATTATGAAAACGAACATGGACTGTCGAGCGTTGCACGAAAAGTTGATCACCTGACTGTAGACACCTGAAAGTGATATATAATAAGTGAATTAAAACCGAATTTGCAATTGTTGTTGTAGTTACACACAACACAATGACAACAATAGTTTTTTTTTCATTTACCTCCTCGAAAAAGTATTTGAAGAATAAAATATCAACTGTGACCCGCGGAAGCCCCATACGGCTGCAATGGCTACGCTACTGAGTACCTTACATCTTCTCATTCCAGTACACATACTTCCTGCTAATCACGTGTATACTGGAGGCGGGTGCGGGCGGCTTGGCATACTACTACGAAGTGGCCGTGGAAGACGAGCTGCGGGCTGAGCTGAACAACACTTTCATTTCCAACTATGCCCTCGACACTACCATCACTGACGCCGTGGATCGCATGCAGACTGAGGTTTGTTATACTTACGCACCCTTATACACATATTCGGGGATAATAATAATAATAAATTCTTTATTGACACATTGGTACATACAAAAATTGCAACTATGACTATAATCTTCAATGTGCCAGCTGGTTTCAATAAAGTTGCACGGTTGAGCATCTAATGCCTAAACTAGGTAAGCCTGTGACATAGGCATTAGGCCTCTTCCCGCCGTCAGGTAGACACAGTTAAAGCTGCATGCACTCTTTGATACTGATTATGACACTTACAATTTTTTAATGGGATATTCGGATATCTTTAGGTGTCCATCCAAATGGTGTTAAGAGGTAATTGGTGGGTCGAATCGTATGGTTTCTATTTTGAAACTAATTGTCATTTAGAATCAATGACCATGGTTGGTTCCACGGTTGAAATATACCACAGCATCACCAATAAAACTTTAAAATCGAGTAACTCTGAATAAGGAGGAAAAATAATATAAAACTTAGAAAAATACAAAAGAACAAAAAAAAATCTAATGTACAATGTTACCTAAGTTTATATATAGATAGATGTACCACCGTATGTTAAAGTGATTTGGTTCATTTTTCTCTGACTTTGCAAAGTTAATTATTAAAAAATAATTTAAAATTAAATGGATAATATTGTGTGTAAATAGGTTACCGTTTCTATATATTATATAATAAAATATTGAACAAATTCCGCATTACAAGTACTCTTTTTTATGCTTTAGAATTGACTATTACTCTGTGTTAATATATTATATGGCCACATTATTATTCAGTATGTGGGTATTTTGTGATTGCATTGCTATCGAATAGTAATATTATTATTCCCGATAACTTAAATACCTTATCATTTACAATAGCTTTTAGCTCATTATTTTATTTATTAATTCATAAGTCATTAATAGAGTAAATTCTATAATTTTATCGCCTCGGTGATCCAACGGTACGAAGCATAGTTTAAAGATCGGAGGTCCTGGATTCGATTCCCAGATCAATATAGCCCCAAATTATTAACTGTACTGTAGTCCGAGATACGGTGACAATGTTCAGCACATGTCTCTCCCTACATGCCTCTGCCTACCTATTCGATCATAATGAGCGTGTATGTCTGTAATTTGATGTAAATGATAAATCAATTAATGATAAACACAATCTATCCTATTCCAAAGTAATTGATGAGTTTAAATGTTTCCCTGTAATACAAAAGCTTCGCATCTACTTTTATCTTACGACCCGCTCTGTTTCTTTTGTTACGAATCGCCACAGATTTTTGCCAGGCCATTAATAACTATTAGAATCGTGATTCACATTTGTACACAGATATTTATATGCAAGCAATGGAATTCTTCCACAATCAACATGCTGTTCGATGCACATACTCTATTCCCTGTCATTATAAACTATATCACGTGTGACTAATGCTAATCAAGTCATGCATGACTGAGATTTACTTGTATTATGAGAAACAAGAACTCGGTAGTAACGACAAATGCCTTGACGAAGGTCGTGGGATTTACTATAATGAGCTCCAAGTGCGTTGTCCGAAAGGTATATACTTACATCATTTAGTACTTAAAACTAGGTACAGTTGAAAATCAGTCTCAAAGGACCTTTAGAACTTTTACATTAGTATCATTCTCTTCTAAGCTTAGAATCGAACTTACATCCATATCAAGGAAAGAAAAAAGATTTCATTTTACCACTTCGTCGTTGTGTTTAATATACTCGTATATTATGTACCCTTACTAATATACGCTTTCTAGTAATAAGCATAGGTAACTCAACCAAAATGCATGAGCTGCAGTTCAGCTCACGTTTGCGAGCCGGAGCTGCGAACCGGTTCACATATTAGCTCAAGTATTGCAGACCGATCACAGAGTCTCTACGCCGCTACCGCGCCGCAGTTCGACAACGACACAATATGACAGAATAGATCACAGATTGTTTACAGACTAAAATAATCAGTGAGTGTTTAGTTTGCTCTTGAGCCGCAGCTCGACAGCTCAAGTAAGGGTGGTGTGCTGATCTGTTGAACCGGTTCAGAGCTGAGTTACACATGCCTATCTAGTACTAACAATCTCTAAGCTAAACCGTAGACGCACAGACTTACTGGCGATACTATAAGGTTCTTTGTTAGGACTTCGGAACCCTAAATGGACATTTGTATGGATCTAGTATTTTAGGCAACAAAATAATACGAATTCCATGATCAAACTACAGATTACTTTACATTGATACTAAGCTAGAGTGTTAAATCATGTAATGATAATAATAAAAAAATATACTGAATAACTCTACTAACTATGTATAACAGAGTCAAACTATTTATTATTAACAGGCCAATTGGCTTGGTGGTTAGCGACCCTGACTGCAAAGTCGAAGGTCGTGGGTTCGATTTCCACCCAGGACAAACATTTGTGTGCATGAACATGTCTGTTTGTTCTGTGTCTGGGTGTAAATATCTATACATATATGTATGTATTTAGAAAAATAAAAAAGTAGTATATCAGTTATCTGGTGTCCATAGTACAAGCTCTGCTTAGTTTGGGACCAGATGGCCGTGTGTAAAAGAATGTCCCAGGATATTTATTTATCATTTATAAGTGCTTGTAAAGGCCTGTTGGAATAAAAATATTTTCGTTGATTGAACAGTTTAAATGCTGCGGTGCGGTGCGCTTCGAGGAGTGGCGTCGCAGCGCGTGGCACGAGCACGACCCGCGGCTGCTGGTGCCCGACTCCTGCTGCAAGACCGTCACCAACCGCTGCGGCGCCAGGGATCATCCCTCCAACATTTATTATAATGTAAGCCATTTTATTTATACCATACATACGAAGCTAGTTACGGCTTCCGTAAGGGTTCTATTTAAAAAGTCCTGAAAATATTCTTCCTGTTTGCTAAATTTCGTTCAAATCCATTCGGCTGTTATGCGGCTGAGTGGTAACTACACTTTTCTTTTTTTTTATTTTGAGTAACATTTACTAGATTAATTTTTCTCACACATATTCTAAAGAACCCGAAATTTGACGCGTGAACGTCGAACAAATGGCCTTTTTGAAGGCCTATTTATATACTAGATATCAATAAATAGGCAAATGCAATAAATACTGATTAAATTAGAGGAAATTGTAATCTATTTAAGGAAATAGATTACAATTTCTAGGTAACAAGGTTAGGTGCAAGGGCACTGTAGAGCTTATATTCCTATCAACATAGAATCTGATTCAGTATCTAGTCCTTCGAGTCGGAGTTTGAACAATAATGTACAATTTATTTACTATTATTCTACTTTTTCAGGGCTGCATAAGACATTTCACGAACCACATACGAGACCACCTGATAATCCTGGCGGCCGTCGGCGTCGGTATGTCTGTCATACCTATATTCGGATTCCTCTTCTCGTGCGTCCTTTACGTGAAGATCAAGCACGTCATCGACTGACCCAGGCCTAAGCCCTCGACCTCTAAAAACCGCAAAGTTTTCGACAAATCGGCATCAGCTGGCGACTTGTCGAAACTCCAGCCCCCTAGGGGCCTGCAAAGAGGGCCATCAAAAATAGTCGATAATCGACCCAAGAGAAGCGCCAAACGCAAACCGTGCCCCATTCACGCTGGCCCGGAGAAAGATGGCATACCTATATCTACAATTAGTGATAACGTCAGTATATAGATGTACCTTTAATAGTGCTCCGGTTCGAGGTCCCTAAGATTCAGTTGTCGATGCCCCTGGATTAGAGAACTTAGCAAAACTGTTTTTAATGAGACACAGCGCACATTTATTTCAAAACACTTTTCTTAGTTGATGATATCACAGAAGAGACTGCCGATGTTGAAAAACTAAATTTTGTCGTTTGAATTTTCGCAAAAAATTGTACTGATTAAGTGCGTAAGTTAGTTTTTAATTCTCGCTTGTAATAAAACACGTCTATGGTACATAATTCTATCTCGAATCAACGAATCTCGACCGGTGTTGCCATGTTGTAAAAATTTAATTTAATGTGTTCATCTGATGTTACATTATTATAATAAAATTTAAACAATGTTCACGTATAGTTGTTAGTGTTAAGTAGTAACAATGACCGAATTTATATCGAAATGTATCAATGTCGTACATTTGAAATTGTTAGAAAACATAATAATTATGTGTAAGATGGTGCTATAGATATTTTGTTAGCGGTGTCTCCGTTGTGTACTTAACATTAAAGATGTACATCGAATATAATAATTATGAGTTATTCGAAATTGAACCAGCCAGTTGGAATTGCAATTCATATATTCGAACGATAAGGAATGTTCAGGTAGGATAGTCGTATCACCCATTATACGTTCCATTCTGAATGTTGTACATATAAAATAATTTATAACTTACATTAAGCAAAATTACTAGTAATACTTACAAAAACAAAGATTTATTTATATTCCTGCATACTTGGTACTATAAAAGCCAAAAGCATGTTATCTATTTTTTTTTAGGATGTAGAAATGTATATCAAAACTTTCGCCAGATAACTCTATAGTGATTTTTCGTGCAGGGCGGAATTATTTGGATGTTTCGAACACATTCCGCGAGTCGAGTGAGCGAAGCGAACAGACAACAAAAGCTAGATCAAAAGTTTCCTTGGAATCGGGATAGAAACCTGATTGAGTTTACCATCCCATTTCTGCATCTAGCTGGATATTTGAGTTATGAAATAATATTTTAAAATAGCGCGCTCGCTTCACTCAAGGGTGGTTTTCTTAAGTTAAATGTACACTAGCTCGACGCTATCAGCGTAAAACTATGCTTCGTCTCTTTCGTTAACTGCGGAAACACGTGAGACAGCAATACGCGAGTAAGTGGACATAGATGGATTATCGCTATACAAAAAAATTAACATAATTACCTATTTATTTAAATACAAATTCAGGCGACGTACAAGTATACATGCAACCATTTTTTTCTTTTATTTGCATTCGGCTAATAAAGGATTGTAATCTTAGATTTACTAACAAAAATAGTTCACTAATCCGTATTTAGCCATCTATATCTAAGCAGAACTGTGCCTTAGTAACTTTTAAGATTGTAGATAATATTTATTGTTAAAAATGAGGCATCCTCATTTGTTAGGTTTGTGCTATCTGTGAACTGTGTAGTAGTCAAAAAACTTGGGTATTATTTGTTTTTTCACTAAAGCATTTAGTCTGTCGTACAATAAAAATGAGCTTAAAATATAATTTTTAGTAAGCATTACAATTTTCTTTTGTTATTGGTGGAAAATAAAATAACTGCTAATTATTTTAATATATTATTTAATAATTATTTTATAAGCATTATAAAGCCAAAAAATACATAAGTCATTGTTTTGTACGGGTAATTTAATAGTTTAACACATCTTTGTAATATTTGCAATTGTTTTTCTATTGACTAACTTCGATATTGTATTTAAAATAACACTTTCATTTTCAAATAATATATTTCATTTTGTAGCACACTTGAAAATATTTTTATTATAATTAAGAGTTTGCTAGTCGGTCACATTTTTTCGTACAAATATCGAAATTCATTCAGATCCAACACGATGCTGGGCCTTTCTTGTTAATTGTGCTCCAGTTATAAATACTCAAGCTGGTAAAACAAGGCGGTCAAATGATCTACTTGAATAGGAATGTGTACTGATAATGTCAAATCAGCAAATTTTTATTAAATATTAAACCTATTGCACGGAGTTTAAGTATGAAATAGCAAGATGTGACGTCATAATTTTATACCATCAAAAGAAATATTCTCTGTGGTTCGATCTGTACTTAAAGATAAAAATAATAAAAATTTGTTCATATTTGATGTATGATATTCAATACAGTGTTTATTGACGATTTATCTGAACTAGCTGTCCCCCGCCGTTTTACTCGCGTTCCAGGGGTGTAGAAACATACATATAAACATTCCTCTTAATAATTCTGTCTATTGATGAAATCGCATCAAAACCGTTGCGTAGTTTAAAAGTTCTATGCGTACAAGCGGCGGAAGCGAGAATGTTTTATACTATATACACATAGGGTACGGATACGGGATAAATCTCTATCAACGTCATAACTAACTTCAATACAGTAGTTGTGAATACAGTAGCATCTCAGTAATCCGCCACTATTAAACCAGAGGGTGCCGGATTATTGGAATGTTCGGATTACTGGATTGTATAGAAAAAATCATAATAAATAAAATAAAACTCAATGTATACAAGTTTTTTTGTAACTGTAACATATCTCACAATTAATGACTAACTAACTTAACTAAAGAATCTTTAATTGAGGTCTGTTTTTGTGCAAGTAATCCTCGCTTAAAAACCTTGTCTCGCATGTTTCGAAGAATTAAAACATCTTTAGCAAATTTCTAGACATTTTCTTTAGCCCATATTATGCAGGTATTGAATGGTTTGATCATTGGACGTGTTGTTATACTGAAGTGCCGGATTAGTAACTTACTTTACTTTGTCGATAAGGTGGATAATCGAGAGACCGACTAGTTCATCCTACTATAAGTAATAAACTCACATTATATTAATTTCACTTAAGAATATCACCCGAATCTCATAATTATATATAAATAAAGTGAGTTTACAACTCATAGTAGACTCCCTAATGCTGTTATCTTTTTCATTAACATTTTAAAGTTCTTGTTAAATAGATAATAATACACTTTTAACCAAATATTTCTTGTTTTTTACTTTGCATCACTTCCCTATTTTAATCTAATGGTACCTTGAATAAGTATACATCAATAAATTATAGTTATAAACCCTACTAATATTATAAATGCAAATGTTTGTATGTATGGATGTTTGTTACTTTTTCACGCAAAAACTACCAGATAGGTTTAGATGAAACTTGGCACATTGATAGAACATATCCTGGAATAACTAAAAATAGGCAAAATGTGACATCCCTCGTGAACGTTGGTAAAACCGCGGGCAGCTAGTTAGTTATAATAACCGTTGAGTCAACCTACAGTTAAACTAGCCGACGTTGAAGCAGACTGTCCACCTGATGGTAAGTGGTCACCGCCGCCTATGGACATATGCAACACTAGGGGCATCGCCAATGCCTTGTCGATCCCGAGACTTGAAGATGTTAAGTCTCATGTGCGTGTAATTTCAATGATCCCTTACCTTTCTAATCAAAACACAGTAATACAAGTGCAATACTGCTCCACGGAGTGTCAAATAGTGATTTTGTTTCATTGAGCTGTCAAACCGTTGTGATTTGAAACTCGATGAAACGAAAAAGCGACACTAAAAAGAGAAAAACATATACATCTTTAGTAATAAGCCTGCGTTAGAATGAGATAGGTACTTTTCTGAAGTTTTCACTTCTATTGCGTTTGAACCGCAAACATTTTACCTTCTTTTAATGAAGTACCTGCTACCACATAATCGCCCGCGACAATCTGCAGCGTAAAACCCGTCTAGTCACCTTCAGTCACGCTCGCTGGCTTCATTGGTATACATGGCATTACTTGATGTAAATACATGGTGATGTTTTTGCTATTTCTGACTTCTTTAGTTAGGTATATATGCGACACATCCTCAGTTCAGCATGTGTTTTAAGAAGATTTTTTGTATTTGGTTAAAACTTTGCAAGTAGCACGCGTTCCCCTAGAATGTTACATTTTCCCGGTATAAAAAGTATCCTATGTATTAATCTAGGTTATAAACTATCTATTTGCTAAGTTTCATCCAGATCTGCTTAATAGTTTTTGTGTGAAAGAGTTACAAAAACCCATCTTGATAAACATTCACATTTTCAATTTTATTTTGATTTGTTAGAAATAATCCACATTTACCTAATTATGATTTTACATTTAACTAGCTGACTCGGCAGACCTGTTTCGGTTAGTTAACAACTTGCGTACAACGCCACCTACCGGGTCCAATTTGTGAATGTAAACCATCCTTGGACCCACTGAAACATACACACAAAACTACAGCCGTTTAGAACGAGTTCAGTGACATACGAAAACATAAAATATATATACAGGGTGAGATACCTTCAATATTTAAGGACGTGATAGTTGGCGATCATATATGATGAAAAAAAATAACATTAAAAATAAATATTAAATTTCTTCTTAGTAAACTTAGTAAACAGTACACCGAGAGTCCCGTATTTACCCGCACAATACTTGGATAAAAAATAAAATATAAAATACCTAGGTAACCAGATGAGTAAGGTAGTACCTGAGCTGATTGAGCCGATTTTGATGAATAAGGAGTCAATCGATTAATTATTAGGGTCGGGGTGATACTGGCTACACTTTATTTGAAAAAAAAAATAATATGAACGCTGTTACACCAAAAAAAGTAGGGGCCTATTCATGTTATTTTGTTATCGTATCGAATGGAATGCCAAATGAAAGTTGAGAAAATTCTGAGTTCATAAATGTAAATACGGTACAAAATTAAAATAAACGAAGCCACAAAAAGTTTATTTCAAGTGTGTCAGGAAAATTCGTCCATAATAATTTATTTTCATTTTCACGTTCATTGCCTACCAATTTTTTTTTGTCATAAATACTTTATTACTTATGTATAATTTAATTGTAACAACTTATAATGCTGCTCTGAGGATGAGTCTGCTCAAAAATAAGCAAATACTTACAGGCACGTACTTGTATAGGTATCTATATGTTATAACAGACTGTGTTCTGAGGAATTGTTTGACTTGATGCTCACGGCTACATCTATCGCACCTCTCGCCATCGACGGGGAGTTCATCCTCACAAATTGTAACCAAACTGGTTTCGCACAGTGCGATGTCAAAGGAGCTTTCTGCCGCGCACGCTTAAGCTGTGGAATGAGCTTCCCGCCGTGGTTCTTCGCAGTTCTTGAGCATGGGGTTCTTCAAGAAGGGTGTGAAGATATTTTTGCTGGGTCAGCAACGCGCGAGTGATACCCACGGTGTTGCAAGCGTCCATAGGCTGCGGTGACCATCAGACGGGCCGTCAGCTTGTTTGCTACCCTAGTAGTATAAAAAAAAATGCATATACAGTGGAGCCCCGGTAATCCGACAAACGTTTTGCAGGGCAGTGTCGGACTATCGAATTTGTCTATAGTCGGGATTTTTTTTAAAAAGAGTACCTTCTAACCCGACAAATTACAGATAAAAATTATAACATACTACCGGCACGCTATGATGGCCGTTTTGACATTTCAGATTGTCATAGGAAAAGAAACTGTATTGCTTTGAAATAAGGTTGATTTCCATCATCATACAATTAGCTGTTGGATCAATAGATGCACCTTATACTTAAAGGAATAAAGGTTATTTTTCTTTGTCATTGTTAAACGCCAAAACGGCAATCATAACTGCCGCAAGTTTAGTGAAAATTTGCTAAAATAATGTTTGTGTACCTACATTCAACAATGATTGGCAAGTCGGATTACAGGGGGCGCCAGATTAGACAGGGGCCGGATTACCGGGGCTCCACTGTATATTTTCGTTCATCCCCACCACCGTCCACACACCCTCACACATTTTCTTACACCTTACACCTTTACTACTAAACTAACAATACACAAATACTCATATTAACTCCACCTTTGCTGTATCTCTCAGCATTACCGATCCCAAGTCCGAGTAAAGGTATGTTTATTTTATCCTAATCCGTATACTGAACATTTGTTTTATTATAATCAAGTCTTGATTCTGTTACTACCTTCTAAGTATTTATTATTCACGCTATGATATTACTTTTATGTTTGTCGCATCAAAGGTTAAAACGGAGTTTTAAAATAAAAGCAATGCCTTCAAAACTATAACCCTTATATTAAATGAAATAAACCAAAAAGTAGAAAAACCAGTTAGATGCTGAATGTTATCATCGTCTTATTGAGTCGAAAAGTTGTTTTAAACGTTAGATATTTCTGTTTGTTTAGTCTTCTGGCGGTTTTACATAAATAACGCTATAATTATTGAAAATGCCGTGATCATTTGTACCGCTATTAACTAAGCACAAAAGGTAAACTTTCTAATTTGATAGACAAATAAAACCAATCAAAATGCCGTCAATCTTCTATCTATCTATATATATAAAAATGAATGTCTGTCTGTATGTCCTTTATAGAATCGTAAACTATGCAACGGATTTTAATGCAGTTTTCAGCAATAGATAGAGTAATTCAAGAGGAAGGCTTATAACCAGGAATGAAAGCGAGCAAAGCTGTAGGGCGCAGCTAGTCAAGGATAAAATTAAGGACGGAATACGGATTTGAATTATACATATATTTATTACATGTTTGAGAACACACTCTGTGAAAAATTCAAGTATCCTATCTATTATGGTTATAAAGATACAGCCCTGTTACTGACAGACGGACGGATAACGGAGCCTTAGTTATAGGGCTCCCTTGACACCCTTTAAATTCGGAACCCCAGAAAAGTAACGTTTAATAGAAAAGCTAATCAGTTTAGTTTCAAATTTAGGCCACAGATATAGTTGATCGAATACCCTTCATTATTTTATCATCTAAGTCTCCTAAGAACATTTACATACGATAGTATACACTTTAATTATATTTTTGGGTCTGATTTTAGTTTTTAATAATGAACTAAATATATTAATTCGAAATTTAGCTTAGGCCGTTTCGGAAGTTAGCTTTTAACTAAGAAGATTTTTTTTCTCAGCATACAAAGTTTTGCGAAGTGACGTTTTGAGTATTAATTTTTTAAGCTCGTTTTCTACAAAAAAAAAAAAATATATAAATATGTAACTGTTTCATTCAATACGCGGAATTAGTAACATTTAAATACGTATCCAGCTGAAGTGGCAGTGGGCTGGTCACATCTGCCGTAGAACCGATAACCGTTGGGGTAGACGTGTTCTAGAGTGGAGACCACGGCTCGGTAAACGTAGTGTAGGGCGCCCTCCAGCTAGATGGAGCGATGATATACGCAAGCTGGCTGGCAGCGGTTGGAAACAAAGAGCTGAAGATCGAGCTCAGTGGCGTGCCATAGGTGAGGCCTATGTCCAGCAGTGGACGGAGATAGGCTGATGATGATGAAATACGTATGAATAAAAAATGAATAATAAGATTTATTGACAAACCGAACAATCATGTTTATTGTATATATCTACATAACTCAGCTGGTGTCCGTTCTTATGTGTTTAAACTATGCCCAACTTGATACAACTACCTATATGAAAAGGTGCAGCATTAAATAACGTGAAATAAAATTGTGCAATTAAGTCTAATTAAAAAAACTATTAATGCCTATCACTGTTAATATTCTCTAATGACCTCTTTTACCTGACATAAGTCATCAGTTTAATATCCTATTTTGTACAAGTAACATCTAGTATATTAATATTGTTTTTCATTTTCGTTATAAATTCTGTGAATATGTGGATCCCGTTAACAATACTTTATATTGGAGTGAACTCAGTCATCCTCTATCCGAGGGGGGCTGCTGGAGTCCAGGTCACAAACGGTATTACCATTCTGCAATCTGGACAACCTAAAATCGGAATATCAACAGTCCGAACTGGATTCCCAGGTGCAAACAAAATTATCTTCAATAATAACAAACCTTTCGTCACAAACCAAATGCGACTTTATCCACTATACAATAAGCGCCCTTATATCCTATATTTTCCGAACAGGCCCCATTATTTGCCAATCTTCTCCAATAATCTTGGCCCAAACGGGAACGGTATGCGTCCGCAGCAGCGTCCTACAAACGTATTCCCATATTGGCGACCTCAATTGCCTCACCAAGGTGATCCAAGTGTAAATGGGCAGACGAATATTCCGCATAATTGGCCAATTATAATTATTAATAACCCCAACTTTAATAATGGTACGACCGAGACAACGACAGAGGCATTGGATGCTCACGCAACGACCATTAAATCAACCGACGCAGACGAGGAAAACAAGAACAATCACATTGATGATATATACGACATCGACATCCGGCGGAGTGCCATCGATTAAAAAAATTGTGCAGTTCAAGTGAATATAAAGCATGTAGATATTAATAGAACCGATATGAAATAAATGTGAAAACAAAAACATTGTCGTAATAAATGGGTATTAACCAGATAACATTTATGTACCCGCTTAGTATTAAGTTAATTTAATACGTATACCCTCATAATGATGACCGCTAAAATAAATAACTACTTAAATTATGCATAATTAGTTTTTTATTTGAAGTTTTATGTAGGTATAAATCTCGGTGATGTACCGATTGAAATAGAAACAGGTTTTATAAAGAACATTATACGAGACATGAAGATGGCCGCGTTAGTCGACCACCTCACACGTATACATACCTACATCGCAGTGAGACCGCCTCAACAAGGACGAGTGTGCAACATTATAAATAATAATAAGTTTTTACAAAATGGAAATGAAATGTGTACTTTTTGTCTTGTTAACTGTGAGCTATCAGTGCTACGGGGGTTTATTCGACGGGATACTGACGGGGGCGCATGAAACACATAATAAAGTACATGATGTGGCAAACACCTTCCTGGGAGGGTTGTCGCAAGGACTCAACCTGAATTTCCAAGGACATTTTGGATTAAATAACCAACAGCGACCTCCGCAGCAAAATTATGGAGGAGGACAATCGGGGAAACCGGGCGAGACAGTTGTCATAGTTGTTGAAAAAGAACCCCACCGTGATCAACACAGACCGGGATACAACAACAGACCGCATAATAATGGATATGGTAATAACAGGCCTGGGTATGGAAACAACCCCAACTACAATAACCCCAACTACAATAACCCCAACTACAACAACCCCAACAACAACAAACCCAACTACAACAACCAAGGGCAAGGGAATCCCTATCAAAATCCAAATTATAACAATCACCATAATCATGGCTATGGCAACGGCAACGGGAATGGCAACAATGAAAACTACCAGCCCAATAATGGAATTCCCAACCAAAACAACTACGGACAACCGAGTCGGCCAACGTACGGAAACCCACAGCAAGGCGGACAGAATCAGTACACAACAGAGCTCGCGACCAAGGAACCAGAAAAAAATACGCCTAATTACGGTACCATTTATAATCCATCTAACGATAATAATGGATCTCAGAAACCTTCCGATGGCGTAGATCAAGATAAGTTTAACGAAAAAACTACAAAAAAACCAGAAGAAGACAAACCGCTTTTCGTACCTCTTAACCCTAATGAATACATTTATGGCGGGGATAAAGTAGATGTGACGGCACCGAAACGCGAAACAAATGACAATAAGCCGAAACCAGCTGAATCGGGCGATGATGACTTCCCCATAGATATAAGGTTCCAAAATAATTGATTATTTATAATTTAGATACTAATTTATACACTAGGTTTAATATTGGGCATTAAATTTTTCATTTTTTTCATGGAGGTTTTATTTTTCTTTTTTATGTATACTCTTGCCGCAATATTAGTTGGAAGTGATGATTTCTAGAGGTAAGCATGTATGCTCTAGAAGGGAATTTCATCTCAAGGTGATCATCTCCACTAGCAGGTAATAGGTCATCTGTTTTCAAGTTGAGGATTTCCCACAACCATCGTCCTATGGTTTACTCACCATGTTTTCTTTCTTCACAAACTCGACCACATTACGGATTTCTTACCATCCACCTGCTTCGCCAACCCTTTAAATGCTTCATGTAAATGCTTGGTAGAATATAATAAAAAGTATCCTACTCATTTGCTAATTTTGAACTTATATTCTAGCTGTTTACCAAATTTCATGCAAGTCCGTTTAATTGTATTTTGCGTGACTGAATCATAACCATTTATCATTTATATAAATTTGATTCTTAAATGCTTTTTTTCACAATTGACGAAGACACCGGCGAGCATAAAACCTCCTCCTTTTTTAAGTCTGTTGAAAATTGTGAGTTGTTATTAATACCTACGCTGAACAGCGGGAACAACTAGTTACCAAATGTTTGTGTCTGTATGTTTGTTACTAATTAGCTCCGAAACAGATAAATGGATTACACGAAATTTGCTTATTGTTACTTAGCTGCTTAGGTTACATACTTTAGGAATAGGACTTCTTTTTCTAAGAACGCGGGTCATACCTGGACAGAAAACAGTTTATAATATTCAACTCCATATATACTGATACATAGATACACACGTCGCCATGACGCAATCCAAATGGTTATTTGTGAAGAACCTACAAGGCGGTACGTGAATCGAATCCCAAATGACAACAAAACCACGATGTGCTCGCGTTTCCACATGTGAATTTACGTCATACATGCTGATGACGAAAAAAATGGTTTATCCAATCTGTGGTTTACCTTCAAAGTATTCATTGTTAAGCATATAATTAGTAACTTGTCATCGACTATCCATTTTATAAATAACTAGAAGGATTTAAGGAGAATACAGGACGTTTTGTCATATTAGATCACGAAATCGTGACCATATCGATAATTACCCTTCGATCTAAGGATAGTTAGCATTTATCAACGTTTTAATTATTTACCTGTGGCTGGCAATTCCTCATTTGATTAAAATCCATGTTTAAACGTAATTGGCACTATATCTCTAAATATTATAAAACAAAATCATGATTTCTGTCTGTCTGTTTGTCCGCTTATATTTACCAAACTACGCAATAGGTTTTGATGTGGTTTTCACGATTGTCTAAAGTATTTATTCCGGATATATACATTTATAATATCTCACTCAGACGAAGCCGGGGCATCACTAGTTCATAATAAAAAGGAAATATGGAGCAACATAACTTATTAAATTAAATACATAAATATTATAACACCAATTTAGTGCTTGATTTCAAAACTTTAAATATATATTAAATTCCAAAATTAGACACTAATTAACAATATTTATAACTTTATAAATTCGACGAGAACAAACAGCGTTTTAAAGCACAAATAGTAGATATCTACTTATCCAGCAAATTACACCTACTTACACTTTATAACAAAAAACCAAGCGTAACGATTTGCTTAACACGTTCAAATAGTGTAATAACATAAACAATTTCCTGTTTATAATGTTCGCAAGACCATAATTAATGTCGAGACTTGGCCTTAAGTGCAAAAAGCGTGAAGTCAAATGAACAAGAAGCTGATTTCTTATTGCGCCTCCAGCTGTTTTCCTACGAGCACATTTTATCATTATACGTTACGTCTAAAATCATATTAGTCATTATTTAATTACACCTTGATACGAAAAGTTCCTACAGCGACCGGATTCAGGAAACCATCCTGTCATGATTGCATTAATCATCGCACTTTACATATTGGCAGTAGGAAAAATCCACGCGCAGAAGGCAGCCGCGTCGCACGTTATAAATTCGCAGCCTTTGCCGATAACGTCACAGAATCGCAGACCGGTACCGCTCCTCCAAGTTAGCAGGTTCCAAACTCCATCAGTACCGCCACCACGCAACCAGTACCCCATCCGACCCTCAAATCACAACTGCGACCAGCCAGAACCGACCGGAAGTGACCTCGACCTTACACACGCAACCCTGAGAGAGAATCAACCGAGACGAAGACTTTTTATATCACGTTTGATACCACCCAAGATGAGCAAGCCTTCGGAGCGAACTAACATAAACTCCTCATCGACTGCCCAGAAAAGCAGTGATGTGTACAACAATGTTAATTTTGAACAGGAAAATACTTCTAATGGTCCCGATAAGCCGGTGGCTGCAGGAGCGTCAACAGGAAATGAAATAACGACAATTAAACCTCAACAAAACAAAGAAACAAACCCGGTGAATGCTACAGAAATAACCCTCGATGAGAGGTCTTCGTTCGATGGAGACCAATGCCCTACGGGGTATGTCAGACTGAACGGTAAATGTGTGCCAACGGATTGACATCACCTCACAATATTTGTGGTGGTAACAGGTGGTGCAGAACTAAAGTGAAATGATTTAAAAAAGCAGAAATGTGTGAATGTAAAAAGTGTGCCTTCCCTGTAACACAGCTTTACACCCACAGCGTAAGTTCACGTCATTAATTTGGCTTACTTTGGTGGGAGTGGACTTGAAATATATCCGTTACTTTCATCTAAAATCTAACAGAAACTTACGCTGTGACATGTTTTGGAGTTGTGTTAAGTATAAGAGTTTAGATTAAGGTATTTTTTATTGCATAAGTTTGTACCTACATACGTCATCTAGACTTTAATAAACACATATACAAATTGTATTCGAACGAAGTATGTATGAGTACCTACTTATCATTTAGTCCTGACGTATGTACCTACTATATAAATATAGCCAATAATCCACTTCAAGTGGCACTTATACGTATCAATAATAAATTTTAATAAAGACAAATTATGGATTTTAAAAAAAATTGTAATTGTAGTTGTAAATATTAATAATAATAACATTATTTTTTACTGCCCAAAAGTCCTTCAATCCAACTTCCGGCCCCCACTTGATACAAAACTCGCATCTGAATTGTGTAACTCTCTTGAATGAAATTTACGGGCTAGTTGGCTTGGTGGTTAGAGACCCTGACCGCGAAACCGAAGGTCGTGGGTTCGATTCCCACCCAGGACAAACATTTGGGTGCATGAACATGTCTGTTTTGTTCTGTGTCTGGAAGTAAATATCTATAGAAGTATGTATTTAAAAAGTAGTATATGTAGTATATCAGTTACCTGGTAGCCATACTACAAGCAGTACACTCTGCTTAACTTGGGATCAGGTAACCATGTGTTAAGAATGTCTTGGGATATTTATTATTATTGCTATTTTATTGAAGCTGATTATAGATTGATCATTTTGCGCGTGAGCAGTGTGGAACAACAGTTTTAGCACCGTCAATGTAATACAAAACTGAGTTCGAAGACATTCCGAGAGCATTCCACAATTGGGCAATTGTGGAATGCTGGTCCAGTCCCAAAGCGACTAGCGTACTATCGGTTTTTTACTACCACCTTATTACGATACAGAACCGATCTTGCCAAAAATTTGGCACACACGTAGGCTATGATGAGGAGGCGAATGGAGAGGGACATAGACTCCGCACTCCCTGAAACGTTGGTGAAACCGCGGAGGACAATAGCTTATTATAAATATGCTTGTGGTTGACCTCTAGCTAACCATAGTCAATGAGGTCTAGCCGAAGGTGGAAAGCATACAACGGAAACAAGAGGTCAAATATAGCTACCAGAACACAACGATGATAATAATAATAATTATAGCTTTATTGTTCAAAAAAATAAATTTTACAATAGAAATTATGCTCTGCATCCTGTGCTAGCTATACAATAGCTGTGTTACAGGCTACAGTGTCTTCCCCCTTAAATATTTAACAACATGAACGATTGGAAATTAATTTTATAATTAGAATATTCAATTTAAGTGTGGTAGGCAAACAGACTTGTCTACAAAGTAGGCAAAACAATCAAAAACGCATTGTCGGGTTCGAACCCACAACCATTGATTTGGCCTTCGAAGTTACTACTACAGAGCTGTCATGGCCTTATACTTAAAATTTACCACGACAGAGGGAATTAACACCTATTATGTGGAAACTCACGTGCCACCTCTTAAGGTGATGAGATTAGATTATACCTAATGACAGACAAACTGACAAAGTAGCATTGTAGGCGTAGTACACACACCCAACTTATATATTGTGTATTTATCAAGTACAGGACTCTTAAACATATATATGTATTTAAATAACATTAACTTCAGATTTGAATGTGTGTTGACGTGGACATATGCCATACCAGATGGAATCCATAGAAAAATATGTTGATCTACTGGTAAACCTTTTTTGAAGTGAAACTTCTTATGATAGGATACTTCTGAAGTTCTGAATCGCAACCTTTATGTACACAATAAATAATTGATGAATAATAATTTTTTTGTAGTTTTGATTTTTGGAATCCCGAATCAGTCTTTCGATTATAGTCGGATAAAAAATAGTATTTCTTCGATAATTTACAATTTACCACATATACACTCATACATCACTTTTAACATATTTTTACAGTATTTCTGTTATCATCTAACCTACTAAGTTTAATAACGCCATGGTTTTTATAAAAGCGTGTAAAATTTTAAATAAAATGCGATTATTAGTAGAAATCAAACTTATTAAAATTGGTAACACCACGACACGTCTTGTCAGTGTCATTCCGTAGAGAGGCGAAATAGCCGGTGTCTGCCGTGCTTCGTTTTTGTACAAAAAGTATATTTTTTCGAAAATTTATTTTTGAGAGTATACAATTTAGTAAACCAAACGTTCCAAGAAAAAGTAATTTAAGTAAATGGTGATAGAAGTTATCGTTTCTTTAATAATCTACAGAAATCTCGAATAATTAAACCACGTGTGCATTTCGAAGTTTTCGGGCGTATAATTTATGATCTTCTGAACTGGCCATCTTATAACGCGGCCATTATCAGATAGAATAAATTTAATACGTCTCATCGGCGACGTATATACGAAACCGGTTCCTACATCCACGTGTGCGACCTCGCCAACATGTCCGGCAAGGCAGAACGCGACCTTCGCGATGGACTCTCCGCCGCTGAGATCTTCGCCAATAGCGAAGGCCTCACCTACAACGACTTCCTGTTGCTCCCCGGATTTATAAACTTCACCGCAGAAGAAGTCGACCTAACTTCACCCCTTACGAAGAAAATTAACCTTAAATCACCCCTAGTCTCCACACCCATGGACACCGTCACCGAAGCCGACATGGCCATCGCTATGGCTCTCTGTGGTGGTATTGGAATCATTCACCACAACTGTACCCCTGACTACCAAGCCAATGAGGTTCACAAGGTAAAGAAGTACAAACATGGATTCATCAGAGACCCAGTGTGCATGGGCCCAGAAAATACTGTAGCTGATGTTATCGCTGCTAAAAAAGCGAATGGTTTCACAGGTTACCCTATCACAGAGAATGGGAAACTCGGTGGCCGCCTCATAGGCATTGTGACATCCAGAGACATTGACTTCAGGGAAGGAGATCGTCAACTTAGCCTTAAGGAGGTAATGACACCTATTGAGGAAATGATAACTGCCCAATCGGGTGTAACTCTCCAAGATGCCAATTACATACTTGAGAAAAGCAAAAAGGGAAAATTACCTATCATTAATGGGGCTGGAGAACTTGTCGCTTTAATAGCTAGAACTGATTTGAAGAAGTCTCGAAGCTACCCTAATGCTTCAAAAGATTCCAATAAGCAGTTGTTAGTTGGTGCTGCCATCGGAACCCGTGATGCTGACAAGGAACGTCTGAAGTTGCTGGTCAACAATGGAGTAGATGTAATTGTTCTAGATTCATCACAAGGAAATTCAACCTATCAAGTAGAAATGATAAAATTTATTAAAAAAGTTTACCCAAACATTCAGGTAATTGGAGGAAATGTTGTAACCAGAATGCAAGCAAAGAATCTGATAGAAGCTGGTGCTGATGCTCTTAGAGTGGGAATGGGTAGTGGCTCAATCTGTATTACACAAGAAGTCATGGCATGTGGCTGCCCTCAGGCCACTGCTGTGTACCAAGTATCTTCATATGCTAGTCAGTTCAATGTGCCAGTAATAGCTGATGGCGGCATCCAGTCAGTTGGCCATATTGTAAAGTCATTAGCTTTAGGAGCCTCCACTGTGATGATGGGGTCTCTCTTAGCTGGTACATCTGAAGCTCCAGGTGAATATTTTTTCTCTGATGGTGTCAGACTGAAGAAATACAGAGGTATGGGCAGTTTGGAAGCCATGGAAAATAAGGAAGGTAAAGGATCTGCCATGAGTAGATATTTCCACAAAGAATCAGACAAACATAGAGTTGCCCAAGGTGTGAGCGGAAGCATTGTAGACAAAGGTTCAGTTCTGCGATTCCTTCCATACTTACAGACTGGTATGCAGCACAGTTGCCAGGACATAGGTGCTCGATCTGTGGGCATCTTACGTGACATGAGTCATTCTGGAGATCTGAGATTCATGAAGAGGACATACTCTGCTCAGTTGGAAGGCAATGTGCATGGTTTGTTCTCTTATGAAAAAAGATTATTTTAAATAATCCATTACATCATAGAATGTATGTGATAAAGTGATAACATCTGTGTGCAAATTATAGTCTAAAATGTATATGCTATGTTAGTTATATTTTGTTGAATTTTAATGGAATATTATCGTAATTATTTGTATATTTAAGCATTTGGTTATAAAAAAGGGTAACACATTTAGAATGAACTAGCTTTTGGATACTTCAGTTTTGTATTCCATGAACTCCAGTAACCCTTAATGATGTATCTGCCATACTGAAGTTCTCTGTATCCACTGAATTAAAGTATTCCATTTTAGGATATTTTATAATATACTAATTATTAACTTTTGATGTACTAAACTTTAATTTTAGAATAGGTTATATGATGTTGCTTTGTTAAGGAACAGATATGAAATGTCTACCGATAAAATAGTGTGAAATAAAATTCCTATATATTATTCTTGTATTATTGTTTGCACCTCCTGAAGTAGTTAACTAAACCATTTAGGAGCAGGTATACTGAGCTAAAATACTCAACAATAAAAAAATATTTCTTCTATTTTTATAAAAGATTTATGCAATACCTAAAGTGAAATACGATCTATCTATTACTCTAAATATCAGTAATAGAACACTGGCATTCTAATTGAAGCACAATGAGAATGTATTTAGAAATGAGTTTCTATTACATTTTAAAACTATATAGATAAATAATAGATAAGGTTGTATAGGTCCAAAATAATAAACCATTTATTATAATAATCACGATTTATTGGAATTATAAATGCATACGCTGCACAAGCATAGTTATTTTCATTTGATAATAAATATAGTAAAAGTGCTAAATAAATTAAAAAATATTAGGTATGTGCTACAATCTATGATTTGGACTGGTGCGTCCAAAACTACAAAGATATAATTTTTTAACTGTTTCCTAGCTAGATACATGTTTTCAACACAATTGCGCATTTTCGTTATTTCGAAATATATAATACTTTGGTACATACAAAATATCAATAATCTTTTTAATACTGCCAAATAAAATAAAGCGAGTATACCAACTATGTAGGTATTGTTTTACATAAAAAATACTTATAATTAATTAAATAAATTGTAATGATATCGCTCAAAACTAATCTTGTAATTAATAAGATATTCTATGAAAAACTTATTTTGACTGTCTAATGATTTTAGTATAAATAGCCTCAATGCTACGCGTTGTTCTTGGCAACTTTATCAAGACAACCTAGCTGTTAAACTATCTTAGACCTCAGCCACGTGTGGACATCAAGCCTGCTAGGTTTATTTACGTTTGAATATAAAGGGTATCGAACAATGTAAATATAATGCTGGTACTAAATTATCGAGCTCCGGCGATTAGACCGATAGCTAATTTGACCCCCGCTAATATCGCTATTTACTGAAACTACTCATGCGATTAAAGATTTATGAATAAACATAGCAGACGTTCAATTTCGATATATACCTACCGTGCTACCTACGTATACTTCCACAACCGACTACAACGACGTACAATTTTAACTTCAAATCGAAACGCACCAGTCGGAATGCACGAAGTCAAGCGACCAAAGCAGATAAATCTTACTGAGATTACACCTTAGCTTTATTCAGCACGTTCAAGCGTGTCTTATTGAAAATAAAACAATAACTAGTGCGTAATGCGTAAGTATTGAAATCCTTTACTAAATTGGACTTAGAAGTTAGCTTTGAAGCATTTTAGTGTGAAGGCAGAGTGTGGGTAAGCCGATGTAAACATTTGCATCGCATGTATAGGGTTATTCACCAATTTCTAAGTCCATAATAATCTCCGATCACGCTCAAACGCACTGATGAATTGGTATCGCTAATGTGATATGAGGCGACTACTCCTTGGGGGTATCGCCTTCACCATCCTCGTCATCTCGTTGGAAGTCGGGGCCATGAGTGACGTCGTCCTCGAACACGATCTCTTCTGGGTCCGGGGCACGCGGCAAGAACTCTTGGCCTGGACAGATCTTCTTGAAGATTTGCTCAGCCTGAGGTAAGGTAATGTCAGTTAATTATAATCACTAACTCGTAAACAATAAGTCACAAAATTAAAGTTCGGATAATGCTAAAACGGATCCTATAAACGAGTTCTATTGGCCACACACATGCACATACCTATCATCATGAAAAATAAAGCTCATATCGTTGCGGATATTGTGACGAGAAACTAAATGATTACTGCAACTCGATCCACAAGTATTTAACGACGTTGGTAAACATGAGTCCGTAATAAGAATCAACTGAAACCGATGCGTCCTACTGAAAATAGAATAAGGTATTTTAATTATAATGTTAGTGTTAATTTCTTTGACGATTAGATTAGTTTATTTTTAAATCTCTTTTTGTTATTGGAACGTTTATACCGAACGGAAGATTCGTTTTTTTTATCGGTCACGTTGCATCTAGAAAAAGGAAGCAATAAAAGTTATATCTGAATATAGCTACAATTCGACATGATGATTAATAAATCAACAGAAGTATATTGAATATTAAATATATGTTGATTAAAAAACGCTAATAGGTATTCATTAGATTTGATTGCACGTGAAATATTTCGGTACCTACGTCAAAGAGAAAAAAGCTTTTGTCTGTTTAAATAAATGTCCATATGGAGTCACATGATGCTATAAATAATAAAAATCGAAATTTATATGTTTGATGACATAGGTACAAAAGAGGATGTTATAATTTGATAATAAACTGTATAACTGTGTTAACTGATGCCATATTAATAAAGAAATTATTATATCATTCTACCGTTGGACGATAACGAATGCTATCGAAAAATGAACCCTATGTATGTTTATGTTTTGCTTCATCATCATAATACCTAATTTCTAAGCTAATAAAGTTAATTTTTCAATGAGATTCTTAAAAGTCAAAACGACAACCATATCGTGCGGTCCAATACAACCTCCTTTGTCATTTAAGAATTTAATAAAAACCTTTTTGCTCTATGACCAACTGAGTTATCGTATGGCTCTGGATCAATAGAAGAACCGTATTTCATAAGTAATAGAGTAAATTTTTCAATGACAATCGTCAAAAGAGGTTTCTTATATTATAGACTCTTAGTTTACATTTTTCAACATACATTGTTAGGATGTTTAGGGTTATCGTATAGATAACTCGTAGCTAGAACATCGGCTCGTGATCGTCACGTGGATCACAAAGGTCAGCCTGTTGCCACCGGGCGGGCTAATTGAATTACTACGCGATCGATCGGTGGGTGAATATACTGATGAAGGTCATTTGTTTCCATTGAAACACCTATAGCTGACACCTTGCGTTCTCGTAGACTTAATTTTGAAATCTTAAGCTGGCGATACTTGTAAGTCTGGCAATTGCCCACAATTTATTGGTTTGAAGGAAGGTAAACAAAAGGTAAAGTTATTTAAGTGTTTGCAATTTTGGTTTTGGCTACCATAATTGTTTATCCATTCCATCAATAATATTACAGTAGAAACACATTAAGCACCCAGCATTTTGCGACTAGAATCAGTAACAATTCACATAAATGCAAAAATTAGTTTGCCGGTCTCTTTAAACGATTTTGATCGTAGCGAGGAGTATCTAAGGAATCGAAAATAAAGAGAAGTGTGAAGCCGCTGAGTCAGCTAGTAGCTTATTAGATAGGAAAATCAATAGTTTTCTTCACTATGTATGTAATTTTATGCAAATCCTTTATTATTGAGATCCTTATTTTAATTGACTTGTCTAAGCCCGGTCTGTTAAACGAAAAAAAAACATAGACATAAATTAATTAAAGTTCATTGCCATTTCCTTAAGCCCCACTGTGTGAGTGAATTAAGTATGGATTCTTTAATCCTACTAATTACGCAAAGTTTTTACGTGAAGATATTTAAATTATAAAGAGGTATCTGACCAATAAAAAGAATATAATTACGCACGCGTCAAAATCAATTGTTACTGTAGTAATAAGGCATTAATTACACAATTATAGAAGATCATCAATATTATCATGTCATAATGGAGGTGCAATGTTTAATGACATTGTAATACCTGGCTTAAGTGCTTACAATTAGATTCTCAATCAGATGTACCCAACCGGTGGTCCAAGAGCTAAAGTATCGACCGCGAAAGATTTTAAACTCGTTTAGTTTCGTTCTAAAATTATTTTTTATTGATGCAATGAACGTTCTGTTTTCTACTAAAAATGTTACATATTGCATTAAAATAAAGAGTAGATACTGCTGTTATAAGTTACGAATACTTATTATAAAAGTTTATTTTTAGATAGACACAATTTTTTATACAGTTTAGTTTATATTTAAAATTTAGAGTGGTCCTCGGTCTAAAAAAGGTTGAAAACCACTGTTCTAGACAGATCAATATGACAGGATTTGATTATTCATCAAAAGTGAAAGCAAAAACCAAGAACTCAGGTGTAATTAACAAGATTGGCCTGTTAAATATTTAGATCGAAGCCAGACAATAGCGCGAAACGTCAAACAATCACGCTATGAAATAAATATTTAGAAAAATACCAAGGTGATTTCATCGACCATAAATTATAACAGACAACAGACTCGAAGATAAAAAAAATGTAACATTAGTTTATGTAATATTTATCTGTACATGTATATATGTATAACCTGTGACATAATGATGTTTAAAATAAAAAAAAGTATAATAATATTTACCTATACCAAGTGATATTTAAGAAAAGATACCAGAATAAAAAAATCTAAGCAAAAGGTTATCGTTTCTACACACGCAAGATATGATCGATAAATACATTGTAAGTTAAATATTAGGTTTATAAAACGCATGTACCTACCTAATCTATACTAATATTATAATGAGGAAAGATCTGTATGTAAGTATGTTTGTTACTATTTCACGCAAAAACTACTAAACGGATATGTATGAAACTTGGCACATAGATAGAGCATATCCTGGAATAACATATAGGCTACTTTTTATCCCGGGAAAATGTGATAAATTATAAAATTTTGGTCACATTTGATGTATCCGTGTATTTTTGGATATTCATTAAACTGGCTAGTGTTTGATCATTTATCCTGAATACAGGATAGTTCCCTATTACGGGTAATCATTTCTGACAATTAATCGTCAAGTGTACTTTGCCTATATCTGTGACTTTACCTGATCTGGGATTCGAATTAATGTTTTCCGGTCGATGAGCTCATATTGCTTAAATTATGATCATTTATTCGACTCTCATAATAAGAGTACCCTCGGGAACGCGGGTAAAACCGCAGGGAACAGCTAGTAATCTATATTTGATCAATTTAAGAAGCACACACATGGCGACGTTTTGCAAAGCTACTTCAATTTCCCACTTTACACATTGTACTTTACACGACGACACCTGTGTACACACACCATTAAATAAATATCACGGGATATTCTTTACATACTGCCATCTGATCCTAAACTAAGCAGAGCTTGAATTATTTTTTCCAAACTCTATCTTTATAGATATTTACACCCAGATACAGAACAAACAAACATGTTCATGCACACAAATGTTTGTCCCGAGTCAGAATCGAAACCACGACCTGTGGCGTGGCAGTCAGGATCTCCAACCACCAAGCCAACTGGCCCCTCAACTTTTATTCAGGAAGAACTCTAGAATCGTTATATCTTGGACATTTAGCATTTATAATAATGGATTGTAACATCTTGTTATAAGAGTTCAACATCTAGTGCCACCTAGTGACGGCAAACTAAAGTTATCACTGAGAAAAATGTTCGTGCATCATTGATTCGCCTTTTTTAACACGTTTTTATTTTTTTTTATGTTTTGGTAGGCAAACGAGCGGACGTATCGCCTGATGGTAAGCGATTACCGCCGCCCATGGACACCCGCAACACCAGAGGAGCCACAAATGCGTTGCGGGCTTTTTAAAAAGGAGTATGCTCTTTTCTTGAAGGTTTAATTAGTTTCACCTGTATGTTTGTACCCGCTTTAAACGGGATTAGCGATTTAACTAATTAATAATAGTTAAAATAAAAATAAAGAACACGCGTTTATAGAAAATCCAACTAAAAACTAGAAAATAAATTTGAATTAAGAATAGTGTAAATAAGAAAAAAAAAATATTTTATTGTAAAAAAAGCGTGGGGTGCTTTTTAAGATATTATCAAAATAATAATCCTTCTATTATATCTTTTTTTTTCTTATTTACACTATTCTTAATTCAAATTTATTTTCTAGTTTTTAGTTGGATTTTTATCCTCACACAATATGCTTAATCCCCAAGATGATTTTTCTTATTATAAAATAATTTATACTCAAATAAAGGTATTTCCTCATACATTCACCGACCAACGAATCTAATGAACAGTGGATTATATACCTTGTAACTTGAAATGAAACAATATTTCGAGTCACGTTACACAATGTGACTTGAGCCAATTTGGACTTTAAGTATTACGAGCAGAGCGATCATATTCCGTAATTAAGAAATAAGAGAGACGCTCGTAAGTCCACCTCATCATCATCATCATCATCATCAGCCTATCTCCGTCCACTGCTGGACATAGGCCTCACCTAGGGCACGCCACTGAGCTCGATCTTCAGCACAAAGTCCACCTTTCTACAAGACAAGCACGCCCATGAGTTTAGTTAACTGTGTAATTTATGATTGTTCACAATCAGTGCCGGATTAACCACTAGTACCAAGAGTAGCAATTGCCACGGGCCCCGCGCAAAAGGGGGCCCCGCGTGTCTAAGGCCGCCCACCACCGATGGTTTTTTTTAGTACTTTATACTTAACAACCCATAGCAGACCAAAGGCCCTCCGACAGAATTTGCTACGGGCGCCACGGGCACTGTTAACAATTCAATATTTTATTTTTTTACCCTCACTACGGCATAACCAAAAAGATTATACAACGTGTTACAAAATACATCGTAAAAATATAATTAATTATCAAAGCCAACAACCCTAGTAAGCTGTCATGTCATAAAGAAAATGGGAATGGGAAAATGTTACATCCCTCGGGAACGCGGGTGAAACCGCGGAGGACAGTTAGTATTAAAATAAACCAAACTATTGAAAATGTTAACTACGTCACAAGACGACAATTCATGCACATCGCTGATAATTATTTATCTTCATTTCTAATTGTGATCTCACCATCACTTATCTCTAATTTGAACCATGTATTTCTCAATAAGTTTTTATTTACTTTTGTTGTCGCATCAAATTTTATAAAAGATATTAATATTAATGAACATAAAAAAAATACATAATGACGAACATAGAACCTCTTCGTTTTATGAATTTGGTTTAAAAAAAAGTTTTAAAAGTACTGGCCCGACCACAGAAAAAAGAAAATGTGTTAAAAGATATAACCTGACCAGAGATAAATAAAATTAACTAAACAGTACGCCTACCATCTTCTTATTGAGTAGAACAAGTAGTTGATATGTTTGATATTTCTGTTTATTTTGTAATATTTAAGATTTCTGACCTTTTGTCATGGATAACATAAAAAAAAAACAATTCGAATACCGTGGTTATGCTTTAACTACACAAAGGGAATATTATTTGATAAACCAATAAAACCAATGGAGATGCCGTCAATCAAGGTTAAAAAATACGCACGGCCATCTGATCCCAAACTATACAGCGCTTGTACCATGGAAATCAGAAAACTGGTTTATGTAGTGTACATATACAATTTTTTTCTATATTGGCTTCTGCGTGCCAGTTAGCTTGGTGGTTAGAGACTGCTACGCCATAAGTCGTAGGTTCCATACCCACCCAGGACAAAAATGTGTGTGCATGAACATGATTGTTTGTTCTAGGCGTAAATATATATGTATATAGAAATGAGTATGTAGTATATAAACCTTCCATAGTTTCAGCTCTTCTTAGTTAGAGATAAAATGGCCGTTTGTATAAAATTTCCCATGATATCTAATTTTTTTTTAATAATTATAATATTTTTAATATCTGAGACATTCTTTACACACAACTGTCTGATCCCAAACCGAACAGAGCTTGTACTATGAAACCAGATAACTGGTATACTCAGTGCCGGATTTAGCAAGCGCGGGGCCCGTAGCAAATTCTGTCGAGGGGCCTTTGGTCTGCTATGGGTTCTTAAGTATACAGTGTGAAAAGAAACAATCGGTGGTGGGCGGCCTTAGACACGCGGGGCCCCCTTTTGCGCGGGGCCCGTAGCAATTGCTACTCTTGCTACGTGGTTAATCCGGCACTGGGTATACTATAAATACTACAGATTTATATTTCCACGTACATACTTCTACTGATATTTAGACCCAAAATAAAAAATTTTTTCATCAGCATTTCACACGCGATAGAAGTGAAACCAGAAAACTACCATACTCTCCCTCTATATATTAGTATTACTCTTTTTAACAAGGGTGCTAAAGAAGTGTCGTTACCTGTTCGACGGCGCGGTCGAAGTCGAGGCCGGCGTCCGGGCCCGCGCACACGTGCACGCCGGCCGCCGCGCTGGCCGCGCCCAGGCTCGTGTCCTTCACGTTGTAGAACACCGACCACAGGCACTGCAACAGAACACACACGTTAACCGACTGGAACTAGATGTTTTAACGGCCAAAATTAATATACGATTCCGATCTAAAATCGCAAGATTGATGTACTTTGAAGATTTTGACATTACGTGTATTAAAATGACTGTCAAAAGGTTCATCAATCCATGGATTTTCGATCGGGATTGCATATTAATTTTCGCCGTAAGAAGTACAGCAGCGCTTTAAAGTACGGACATCTATCGCAAGCGCGTATCGTCATCGTATCTAGTGCGACAAAAACCAATGCAATGGAAAATTTGACACCGCGTAACGTCACAGTACGCGTGGTGTTCATTTTTCTATACAAACCAGCTTTTTGACGCCCTCGATACGATGACGATATGCTTACGATAGAAGTTGGCGGTTAGGCCACTGCTCATTAAGGAGGCAATTTATTGGTTTATCAGAACCGACTTCAAAAATCGCTTGTTTTCTGTAAGGTTGCCATCTATAAGAATTCTACTTACTTATCCTACAAATATTATAAATGCGAAAGTTTGTGAGGTAGGGACATATGGATGTTTGTTACACTATAACGAAAAAACCATCTAACTGCTTTGGATGAAACTTGGCACATAGATAGAGCATACCCTGAAATAACAAATAGGAATTTGCCAATGTGTCGAAAGATACCGATTGGGGAAAAGACATTTTATACAAATATAAAAAAATATATCTTAACATTCCCATTAATCATATCAGTGGGATTTCTGTTAAATGAAGCTTTGTAAAATACAAGTTATACCTTGGGTTTGTCAGAGGCCACGGTCTGGTCCCCTCCAGACATGTCGAAGATCCTTTCGGCGTATGGCTTGAGGTCGCTCTCGGCATCCTTCACCTTGTTCGATATGAAGTACACCACGACTGAAATGTTACAAATCATTTATTATCTGTTATTTATAAACTAAAATATACTTGCGATAAAAATAACTTTTAATCAGTTTAGACCCACATAGGGCTCTTATGATTGTCAAAGTTACAAAAGTTACCACCGATTTGGACGTCAATCTTTAACAGAAGAACCCGCAAGAAAATCTACAAGGATTTTTATTTTATATCTGACTTATTTGGCTATTAAGTATTTTCAAATATTAGCTATTTTATTACTCGCTGGCTGACGCGGTTTCACCCGTGTTCCCGGGGGATCTTCCATTTTCAGGGGTTAAAAAGTACAATAGATACAACTGTCTGATTATAATGCCTAAATAACAGCTTTTTACAAAATTCTATAATTAAAGTATATATTGTACATCTAACAGCAAAACAATATTAACAAATGTTGTGTGTCTGTATGGACTAATCTCCGAAACGGTTGGACAGATTTTGACGGGACTGGTACTTTTTATCCGGGGAAATTGTTAAACTCGGGGAACGGGACTGAAAAACACGAGACACAGCAAGGTACTAATATATTAACACTAACATAATAAAACTAACAATAGTTATTTGTTATACAAGAGTGCAAAGTTGCTTTTTAACCGCGTGCTCAATATTGAAGACCGAGCAAGCGAAGGATTAAAAAGTTAGAATTCTATGCATTAGCGAGGGAATCAAAAGAGCACAAGGTGAAAAACCTTTGCACTCGAGTGCAACACCTAACTTTTCATCCCACCTCAGCGAGGAAATGACTAAATGCAAAAAAAAAGAAAATGGCGCGCGCAAAACAAATAAAAAAATGTACACCTAGAAGGTTCCAAGTCTGAGTTTTTAACAAATTAATAGGCTGTTTGATAGATTCGGCACCATGGAGGTAGAAGTAAATAGGTTTAATGATGTCTTGAATTAACAAACAAACTAATTCTAAATTCAATTTACTTCTCTCTAGAGGATAAAAACGGCTTTTGCACTCAGTTATCGAAGTGCAAAAATACTCTTTCCGAGATGGGGGGATGAAATAGTAGATTGTATCATAAGGGAGCAAAATAATATTTTTACGGCGAGGGCGTTTTTTTGAATCCAGAGCGAAGTGAGGGATTCTAGAGTAGAATCCCGAGCGTAGCGAGGGATTCTTTAGTTGAATCCTGAACGTAGCGAGGGATTCAAAGTACGTCGCCCGAGACAAAAATATTTTGCACCCGAGTGATACACTATACTTTTCATCACTATCTATGAGAAAATGCGCCTCATATTTTATTGGAATATTATTATTTAATAAAACATAGAGTAACAACTAAATTGAAATTAAATAGTATCTAATAATAAAACAACTAAAAATTTATATTTACATTTGAGACATTTTCGCAATTATGAAGTTTTTTTAGTTAGTTTTATTAGGAATGGAGATTGTTTTTTTATTCAGCCAGCGGCGCGACTATGGGCCGTCGTACAAGACAGTCTTTTTTCAAACAATATTTGCGTTCGATTTCTTTGGCGCTGAACACTAAGATGTTACAAATTCAAAAAGTGCGCGGCAAAGATAATTGCGGCGCACTTATAAAGAGGATTAAAAACTCATTACTGCCCGCTAAAGGTTTCTTATAGAAAACACCACCTTTGGGTGCACATAAAGGCGAACCAAGTTATCCTTTTCGAATAGATGGGATGAAAATACTTTTAATCATCTGGGGCTCCATAGGAACAAAATAACAGATAAGATAAATTACTAAAATACACTAACTAATAACTTTCACGACCTTAATACTAACGTGAGGTAAAACAGAAATGTGTTAATTAGTCTATTATAGTGGCCGTTGGTAAATTCCATGTCGAAACATGTTAGTTATATCCATAATTCAGTACCAAGCCATTTCTTATTATAAAAAGGTACGATTGTAACAAACCGCTTATCAGTACCTTTATAAAATGGTGAATAGAATATTCTAAATTGCAAATGGCGATTGAATTCGTTACGGTTTATTTATGAATGTGTGTTGCGAATTTTGTTCATACAATTTAATATGGCGTTACAGTTTTGATAACCGTAGTGGTTTAAAGGAAGGGAAAACTCAATATAAATGTCTTTGACGGTGAAATGGCTTAGCCTGTAGGTATGTTCTTGTAATAATTGTAAATTAGTTTTTTATTTCTTTAAATAATTATCTCCCGCCTAATATCTCCGGAGAGGTAGGTAGAGGTCTCTTGTTAAAACCCACTATCCACCGAACATATTTTATGTCACAATTTAATTGTGGAGCAGTCCCCGTCTCGCGGGTACATATCCAATTCCAGGCTACAAATAATTTCTGACAAAACGACGTCAACTATTCCTTGCCTGACTTTGGAATCGAATACACGACCTTAAGCAGATTTGTATACCCCATGATCGCCGAAAGAATTTTATTTCTAAAATTTTTTTTTAAACCGCCGTAATTCTCAGGGTCATCATCAAAATTTCAAATCCATTGCCTTACTCCTGCCCACCACAATGAGAAGTTTAATAAAGCCCATAAATATAGCCAAATTTGATTTTTAAAAAATATAAATTAAGTAGCTGTTGAAACTACGATATTTGTGTGATTTCATATTTTAATTTGACTTACGTCATACTCTGTTTAAACATTCCTATAAAAACAAGCTTGGAATGTCCACAATTTTTCTATTCATCTATTTATATACATAAATACTAGTCGAGATCCCCACAGATCCACACAATGGTGAATCTTGTTACTGAAATTGGCTACGACTTTACTCATAAACGACCAAATGACTCGCATGGTATTCAATAAAAAAAGTAGCTAAAAAAGTTGTTCGAGTTACCGAATTGCGAAACAGGGCAAAAAGCACAATACAAAGTTAAACGATCAAGTGACCCTGACTGGGTGATTTTTGTTTCGCGTACTACTTCACATTTCAAATTGTAAGCAACTTGTTTATTACATTTTTCGAACTGCTTTAATATACGTAAATGAAACTTTATTATAGTTCATTATTTTTGAGTATGCAATCCATAACTATACTGACGGGCCGGTGGGCTTGGTGGTTATAGATCCTGACACAGTCACGCGTCGTGGGTTCGATTCCTGGCTAGGACAAACATTTGTGTGCATAAACACGTGTGTTTGAAGAACGAATGTAATGCGTTAGTTAAATTACTTATTTTGGGATCAGATGTTCGTGTGTAAAGAATGATCCCGAATATTTATTATTATTTAAGGTTTTAATTTTTGAAGCCTTTACTTAATATAATAAAGAGATAGTGGGTTGATTTTGTGTGTATGTGGAAGGTAATCAAGAACCACGACACCAATTAAAAAAAAATAGACTATATTTTTTTTTAACAAAAATATTTTACAAACATTAAGTAACCGGAGTCTCCTTTTAAGCATGTAATGCCTGAACCAGGAGACTCCGCTCTTCCATAACTAAATACTTACTTAATTACAATGCTTAATTTTTAAAACTATTTCCGAGTGATATAGACTAAGTTACAAGCCCGGGAGGCATTAGAACCCTCGAGAACGCAAGTGAAGCCACGAGACGATAGCTAGTTGATTATAAAGATATACTAAGTAATCCCATCAAAATATTATTATAAAAACAAGGCAAGTGGCTCAATACGATTTAAGTATTATCTCCATTATTCATTCACAAAATGCTGAATGTATATTCGACTCTAAAAATAAAAAAGGTTATCTGAAAGAGATCGCTTCGGCGATAAGGCCGCTTAAATTGTACCAATGTAGGTATCATGTTATCTTTGTGTTTGTTTATGCTTTGTGGTGCAATAAAGAGTTATTGTTTTGTAAAATAAAGAACAAAACTGATTTTACAGAGGCTATAAATTTGAACTAAGAACAATTTTTCATAGACAAACGGCCTATATTAATATTCAATTCCCATCTCTAATCTGTGGATTGATGGAAAACTCTAATAAAAAGTACACCAATCCATCGAATTCGTAGCTACATCGAATATTTATTTTTTATGTAAGTAGGTACCTATAAAGTTTTATGGATCAAAATTACTAACAGACTTGGAAAACTTAAAATTTTTTAGGGTTATGATAAAATTTATGATAAAATCTTTTTTTAAATGCTATCTTGTTTAAATACAGACCATTTGAACTACAAAATTAGTACCTATAAATTTAGATAGATCCAAGATACACTTAAGACATTTTGTGGTTACGATAAAATATATAATCAAATCTATTTAATAATGTCACGTTGTTATTATATGGTACGTGTACATTTGGCGTACAATTTAAATTAAACAAAGGACAATTCCTTAAAAATAAAATTCCAAGTTTACGTTTTTCCGCAACCTTATTTTGTTGTGATCTAAGATACTCACACAATCCTTTAGGGCAAGATCCGGTGGCAGGTCCAACTTCCAGCACAGTCACGGCATGATCCTCATCAGTGAGTGGCGGGAAGCGAAGCAACGTCAGAGGTTCCTTCTCACTCGGCATTATAGACCCGTTGGTGATGAATACAGCTTTCGAGATGTCGCTGCTTTCCGCCGGCCCAGACAACAACAACTCAGTCGGGCATTCGTTGATGCCAATCACCAGATGATCACAGACCAATGTCTTGGATTTGCTTTCTATTGTCACCACGGTCTTTCCCTCGTCGACCGTTTTCGTTTCGACTTTGTCGATTGGCCGATTCAGGCAGTATAGGCCGCCGAATACTGCGCACAGCCTAAAAGGATATTTAAAATTATGATATTAGAGTATTGTTTTGTTTGTGCCTATCCTCAATCATTACTGATATACTATCTTTATATAATTCTTCTGTACGTGTGTTGACAGTGAACTCCTCCTAAACGGCTGGACCGAATTGAATGAATTTTGTGTATGCGTTTGGGTGGCGCCCTGGATGGTTTAGATTCACAATTGGATCCGGTAGTTGGCGCTGCGTGCGAATTCCTGCATTTTTGTATGGACTTATTTCGACAGAACGACGTCTGTCCGGGCAACTAGTAACTTTATATACATAGATTAATCTATAATTAGATAACTGATATATTTATCATTTTCGAAATATGACACCCAGACACAGACCAGACGAGACAGTTTGTCCTATGTGGGGATCGAACCCACGACCTGTGGCTTGTCAGCCAGTCCCCCAATATAACTCAATCGTATGATATAAGTATATGAAATTATTTTTTTCATGTACAAAACAAAGAATTGGAGAAATAGAACAACTTTTTGGAGTTTCGTTAATATCTTAAATCGTGCCGCATGCAACATTAGAAAGTAGCTTCATTTTTGTTTGCGTTCAACCAAGTTGATGCACATTTGGGTCATCGAACCGCCGCGTCGTCCATTTCGCGAGCTAACACTTTTATGGTGCATTTATTTGCGAAAATATACTAACGTATTCTGTTTAAAGTCTATCACTTTCAAATAAAGGAGTAGGTTCAAGGTGTGTATGATATTATACTGTTACTTTTATATAATACTAGATTCATCCCCGCGGTTTTACCCGTGCTCCCGAGGGATATTATGTTTCCTGAAGACAACAAGTACAGCAGGAGTTAATCCAGAATAAAGTAAGCAATGCTTCCCAAGCGTCATTCAAATCCATACCTCCGCTACATAGCTTGACCAACATATACACACACACTTATTCAGCCAATTTGTTTTAATGACATGAAAAAAAAGCATGGTAGTTAATAGCACCGCAAATAACTATTTTGTGGTTGCTACCGCTAAATAAGGTGCGCCATCTTTCCAGTTCCTTGTTTAAGACTAAGAAAATTATAATCTAAACAATGGAAATAATAAAATTATTTTTTCTTACCTACAAAAGCATTGCGGCAATTCCCCGCTACCGTACATTGGCCAGAGGAAGGGCGTGTTCCCATAGCGACCGAGGCTCATCAGGAACTTCTTGCATTCCTTCACGCCTTCCAGACATGGCATAGTGTTGGTACCACCGGCGATGGCGAATAGCACATAGTGGACCAAGTTCGGAGTCAAACCCTTGTGAGCGAGGTACTCTTTGAAGGTCTTGTCGTTCCAGTCTAGAGAATGATATCACCTTGAAATAACTAGTATATACAAAAGATTATAATATCTAGAGCAAAGGTCTTTTGGCGGTCTTTTCAGGATAAGTATAATAAATTTCTAATAATGTTGCTTAAAACATCAAATCAAATATAAAATTATATTCAGAATAGAATAGAACATCTGCATTTGGCTTGAATGTGGTTTACAATAAGATGTTACAATTTTGTAGGATTTAGACGCTAGTTTAGAACATTATTATTATAATTATGATTACCTTACAACACAATCATTTATAGAATTTTGTCATCATTCTTTGCAGGATTTAATGTCAAACATCTATCAGTCATTGAGGAAATTACAGTTGATACTAAAGAGTTAGCATGATGTGACATGCCCTGAATAAAATATTATAAAACATACCTTTAAACTCATTGTTCATCTCCTCCTCATTGTACCCGACGATGGAAGTGAGCATTTTCATGAGCATTCTCTTCTCGACGATACCCACTGCCTCGGTGGCGAACACGTCGGCGCGCGAGCAAGGCACCGGAGTCAGGCGGTCGTTCAGCCACGTCAGCACTCGCGTCACACACCTGAACTCCGCGTACCGAGCGATGTTTGAAGAGATGAGAAGCTCCACCAGTGGCCCGCGGGAAAACAGCAGCTGTTACGAGATTTAGCTTCAGTTCAAGAATGTTGATTCCCAAAATCATATATTCTATGCTATTCCATTGTGTTGAACATTAATTTACAGGAGAACAATTGTCAATTAGCGGAATTTAATAGACTTCAAAAAAGGGGGAGGTTCTATGTTCCACTGTATATATTTTTTCTTTGTAACTGTGACCTAATTAAAAAAACAACAAGTGCCAGTTATGCGATAAATATTTTTAGGATTTACTATGTTATTTTAAGGCTTTAAACCTTAATTATTATTAAAAATAATGACCCAAAGTAAATTTAAGCAATAAATACCTTTGGTGTCATGTCAATATTGAATTTTCTATACTCAGCAGCAAAATTGGCTTGACTCCAAATCTTCTTGGGAGGTTCTGCTTTGCCATCATCAGTCTTGTTTTCATCATCTTCTTTCTTCTCTTCTTGGGGTGAAGACCTAAGATTTAACCTATATGAATATTGATCACCACCTTATTGATATCCCTAGGTAGAGTGTGCACAGAAAATTATCCATGCAGAAGTGTAATGGCCATCTGCGGCTAACTACAAAAAGTAAAATAATGTATAACCCCCAGGGTGGAATCAACCAGACTCAGAATGTGGTTGACATATTTAAGCAAGGTTGTTAAAAGTCACTCAAACTTGTGGACAGATTTTACAGTTCTATTATTTTGAACCAGCAACATCTTCAAGTTTGTTTTCGTCCTATAATGTATCCAAGGACCTAAAATTAAAACAAAACAAACTCACTTCTCAATATACCACTTTTCGGCCAAGTTGTAAACTAGTTGCTGCCTTTTGGGGTCAGAATTTACTTCTTTGATAAACTTCTGGAGGCCATCAAAATTGTATGAAGCCCACTGCCCTCCGTAATGATCACTTGAGTCTAGATGCAGAACATTCTTGCGTATCCTACTGCAGGCGGCCGCCACAATGGACTCCACCATCCCTGAACAAAGATTTAATTGACAAAGTGATTCTCTATGCTGCCAAAGCATAATAAAATGTAAATCTCTCTGGCTAGTCATTCTGCTCCATTCTACTTTTTAAATGTTTCTAATGGCTTCAGATGTGTTTATTATACCTAATCCCATGGCAATGTCTTGCCATGTCCTAATTATTTCAAATCCTAAATTTTTATTCCAAATAAATATGAATATGTATTCCTATAGTACTAAGTTACTTGAAAAGATAACAGTTATAAACAAAAGACACCTTAATTTTGGAATAATTTTAAGTATTAATAAATAAAAATAACAAAAACATGTAATGCCTAAAGTTCTCAATATTAAATAAAAATTTACTAAAAAGTGTCACATCTTTTTCTTCCTTTTAATCAAAATAAATTAATAGTTTGATGAATATTAATAACCATCCAAATAAAAAACCAACATTGGTAATTGATTTTATACTGTTCATTTGCTAAATGGTTTAACTTGTGCCAAGCCCAGGCATGTTTTTCAGAATGAGTTCATTGAACTTCCTTTGAAAAAATACTTAATTCTAGGTATTTTAAAATATAGATAAGATTGTTTGTGCACTGCTCAATATTGCATGCGTGAGTGAGTGTGGTAAAGACAATGACTGCCTGCCACCTAACAAATATTCAATTAATGACTAAGCTGCGACGTGGGTCTATAAAAAAAGCTGTAATTACATCTTTTGCCAACTCATATTGTGTCTTCACGCCGAAAGTATCATGATGGAACAATTTTAAAATGGTAGTGCAAGGAATTCAACTATAATATTGCAAAATGTGAAATCTACAGCATTGATGACCTAGACAGCAGTGAAAAAAAACAAGATCGATAAAGTAGGCTGGCGTTATCGCCATCATGCCCGGTCTCGTTTTTTAAGTAAATTATAGTTTACCCGTTCCAACAACGATGACCTGGAAGTCGGTCGGTAAATCTTCGTCCATTTTTGCTTTCAATTCGCCTTCAGAAAAAATTGTAACGTGCGGAATTAAATAATTAGAAATAACGCTTCAATAGGACGAAAGAGTTCTCCACTGTCGGTTCTTGATTCGATATCAAGTTGACACTTGCTGTCATATTTCTACACCAGTGACACTTGACTTTTTATTTTTTTAATGTTTATATATGGCAACCGAACCTTTTAATTTAAAACATTTCTTTACCAGTTTCGTGTTACATAAAGAATGCTACTTTGAACAGTTACTCTTTGGTGCTACGCATATATTGATTTTGGAAGCAGATTTTGTAACATTACTTATCATTACGTGGCTTCGTATGCGCCGGCTTTGATGAAATAAAGCCTGAATGCTGCCCTAAGCTATGTGTCGCCAAACTTGTACTAATAAGTAAAATAGGTCTAGCGAATAGCTGATAAATATAGGAATTATTAATGATATTTGAAGGTAAGTAAATGTACCTATAGATAGTAAATAATTCCAGCCTGGTTTCCAAAGAATCTATATATCTAACAACGCAGATGCAGTAGACATCAATTCCTTATTTTATACAGGAATTGATGCATCATATCTCAACTGATAAATAATATGCATGTAGATGATCTGAATGGTGATTGTCTGAGAGCAAACTGTGTTGAGGGTTTATACTCTTCATTTTACTTTTCTCTTTCTCTTACATTTCTCTTTCTCTTACTTTTCTCTTTTTCTTACTTTTCTCTTACTATTTCTCTTCAGTTTATGGACTATTTTTAAGTCGCCTCCGCCACCCCTTATAGCGACCCCTTTCCACTCATGTCCATCTCAGTTTACCTGAGTAATATGACTGGCTAAGTATCGAGCATGATCCAACGATCATCTCCTTCTCCATACCAACGTATGTCTCAGCATCGAGCATGATCCAACGATCATCTCTTTCTCCATACCAACGTATGTCTGAGCCTCGAGCATGATCCAACGATCATCTCCTTCTCCATACCAACGTATGTCTGAGCCTCGAGCATGATTCAACGATCATCTCCTTCTCCATACCAACGTATGTCTGAGCCTCGAGCATGATCCAACGATCATCTCCTTCTCCATACCAACGTATGTCTGAGCCTCGAGCATGATCCAACGATCACCTCCTTCTCCATACCAACGTATGTCTGAGCCTCGAGCATGATCCAACGATCATCTCCTTCTCCATACCAACGTATGTCTGAGCCTCGAGCATGATCCAACGATCACCTCCTTCTCCATACCAACGTATGTCTGAGCCTCGAGCATGATCCAACGATCATCTCCTTCTCCATACCAACGTATGTCTCAGCATCGAGCATGATCCAACGATCATCTCTTTCTCCATACCAACGTATGTCTGAGCCTCGAGCATGATCCAACGATCATCTCCTTCTCCATACCAACGTATGTCTGAGCCTCGAGCATGATTCAACGATCATCTCCTTCTCCATACCAACGTATGTCTGAGCCTCGAGCATGATCCAACGATCATCTCCTTCTCCATACCAACGTATGTCTGAGCCTCGAGCATGATCCAACGATCACCTCCTTCTCCATACCAACGTATGTCTGAGCCTCGAGCATGATCCAACGATCATCTCCTTCTCCATACCAACGTATGTCTGAGCCTCGAGCATGATCCAACGATCACCTCCTTCTCCATACCAACGTATGTCTGAGCCTCGAGCATGATCCAACGATCATCTCCTTCTCCATACCAACGTATGTCTGAGCCTCGAGCATGATCCAACGATCACCTCCTTCTCCATACCAACGTATGTCTGAGCCTCGAGCATGATCCAACGATCATCTCCTTCTCCATACCAACGTATGTCTGAGCCTCGAGCATGATCCAACGATCACCTCCTTCTCCATACCAACGTATGTCTAAGCATCGAGCATGATCCAACGATCATCTCCTTCTCCATACCAACGTATGTCTGAGTCCACCCAAATGATATGTCTGTCTGTGTAATATGAATAGCTGAGTCTCTGAGCATCATCCAACGATCACGTCCCTACTAATATCCATCCGAGGCAAGCAGGCACATCCCACTATAGCAAGTAACAACAACCGTAAGTACAATGTTTCCGAACCGCACGCACGAATGTCAACTAGGTACTTGGTATTACAATCAACTTAATCTAAAGCACTCACCTAGGCCTCCCGCAACACGCGCACCCAGGTTGCTACACTCACATCTCTGAATATCTGCCTGGATAGTTAGTTATTTTCTTTGTTCACACTTTATAATTGATTTTTTATTTATGTGGGTAGCAGTCGCGGGAAAATGTGTCAATGCCGGTGACAGGACTTCTTGGGTTGCCAGTCTTTAATATTAACAAGGTTTGACGTTTTAGTTATTTACAATTTATGGTACATTTCGGGACGTAGTTCGCGACACTCCCACCGGGGAAATGTTGGAGCAAAGCTATAAATTTCTATTACGTGTCCACTCCCTTATCTTTTCAAGGGCACGGCTGGCCGCAGCCTTTTTTGTCGAGCTACTTTAGGTCCTTCATTACTCTCTGATGTCTGTACATCGTTCTCCGTAAAATTTTAAGCTTTATCCAATCTTACTTCACGTGAGTCCATATCTCTCGTATTATCATATATTGATTCTACTACAGGGATGTCGCTTAGTAGGGTCTCAGGCATAGGCACATCGATAGTCTCATGAAAAGGTGTTCTTTCGATTTGTGGTACAAACTGTTTCAAATATTGTTGCTTCGACAATTTACTCTATATGATCTTTATTAGTATTCTCAAATTCGAGGGGATACATATGAGCGATGGATCTTGTGTATACCGTATTTCCGGATTTGCCCAGGGATACTATGCAAAGACCATCTTTGCTTTTAAATTGTTCCACTATTTTCCCGACGCTCCAGTTCTCTCGATATTTTGAGTCGCCTTTAATCCATACAGTCTTGCATTCACTAGCAAGGCTCACTTATCACTCTTGGCTATTTGTTTGCATGCCCATACCGTTCTCCCAAGTCTAGTGGACACCGATTAGTGAATATATCTTTACATAATTTAATCGTTTGTTGCAAGGTAAGGTTTTACCCATTGATAAAAATCTAACGGTTTCAATATATGACCCACTTCAGAGTCGACGTAGGTAAGTGGTCAGGTGTTAAGAACCGCTTCAACTTCCTTTATGATTGTAAGCAGTTCGTTGTTTCTTATTAATTGTGTCTGAAGGGTTCTCTTCTAACAGTAATCTTATCTGTTAATGTCTTTGCAGCGTGAAAGTCCATCCACATCAACGGAGTTTCCAATTTCGACTAAAGTTCGCCTCCATGCCACAAGTTTCCTCCGGGTAATATTCCCGTTGTATATTTCTTCCAAGTTCTTGTAAGGAATAATTTTCATCTACAACGTTAACTTCATTTTCATCTTAAATTCTCGTGTGTATTACTAACACTATCATCTTCTATATCTTTGTATTTATAAGTTCATCAGTTTTCGACAGACCCTCCCCAGCGAGAAATGAGAGTTCATTATATGGTTTCCGTTTTACAAAGGTGATACTTGATTGTAGCTTTCAGTACAAATGCACTTGATATGATGCCAAATGGTACTCTACTGAACCTTGCAAGTAATAAATTATTTTCTGTTATCGGTTGATTTGTATACTTCACCCATAGAAATTTCTATCCCTTCTATCAAACCAATCTGTAGAAACGCCTTCACAATATCTGCTGATATTCCAATCCAGTGAGATTTAAATCTTATAATTCTAATAGGTTTTCCCAATTGTCTCACACTATGATATGGTAGGTAATGTAGAGGATGCTCTTGAAGATTATCCGTAGTACTATTACAGTTATTACCTTTTCTAGTTGTTCTTATAGTTTTTAATTATGGGCGTACGCGCCTAGCGTTTGAATGAAATGTAATGAAATTCGGGCTTGATATTATTGACTACGCACTTACTGAATATCTTGAGGCACGTTCATACACCAATAATTTCACATCACACACGTTTGAAGTATTTTCTTCTTAATGGGGTTTTCGCTGCCGGCTGGCGTGAGAGTTCTGCTTGCTGTGTACTGTATCCGGTGGCGCCAAAACGATGATGCTGATTGGCGTCGAAATACCTTTTTATTCCACAGATTATGAATGTTCGTGAATGTACGTAGCCCTTTTTGTTAAGGTCTGTTTAAATCCCAACAATAGGATAGCAATGCTTTCGAATCTAGGTTTCTTATCAAATTGACTAAACGACTAAAATGCCAGGCCGCAATTAGTGGGCAAGTCTGGGGAATATTCAGTCCAGGCCCAACAAACACAGCAACTATTATTCACCAATACTGCAGTCTCACTCAAATTCTTCATTGCCTCCTCTTACTGATCCGCCTTAGCTGAATCTATGACACTTATAGATTCCAGTTCCCCTCATCTAATGGTAGGTCCGGCCGACCAAACCCGTACCGAATTGAGAATAGGTAATCGCAGTACTCAGTAACCACAACAGTTCCTAATAGATAGCCTAGTTTAGAATAGACCAAAACAAAATCTCTAGAAGCAGTACTTCTCTTTTATACACATCACTGCATGGTTACCAATCAATATGCTAACTCTATCAGAGAAAGAACCATCTGCAAGAATATAGGGATCTCCCTCGTTGCAGAACCTCTGCTTAGCATATGGAACACTGAGAAATTTATTTATTTATTATGTTTCACCAGCAGTTGCTACACTATTACATACAAATCTTAAACTAAAACTTAAACACTAAATGCACAACCATTACAGGTGGACACCTCTTGCACTAACACTTGATACACACCTAATATCTAAACTAAACCATTATGTTTATTACTAGAACAATAAAGATCACCGACGTAACACTTGCAGATATAGTTCGAGTCCCAACTCTTCGTGTTTGGAACTTCACCTCTACCATTGAGCCCCCATGGATCTCTTCTGCTATTAAATGATCAAGTTCCTTGGCAATTTTTTGCGCTATATTGCCACACTGACTACAAGAATCTATGAGACTACGACATTGTAAAATTCAAGCAAGAGTAAAGTTTTGAGTGCCTTTGCACGTAGACAATCGCCGCACCACAGTCGATGTATTCCTTGCGTTGGCTGAAACGCACCTGATGCTTCACTCTTGACTGGAAAAAATTCCGAGACATAGAGCTCCACTATGACTATCGGATTCCTTTTACAGTGCACACAAAGTCTCTCCCGGCAGTAACTCCGACTACTGTGTCCCAGGCGAAATCAACCGCAGCAACGATCAGTCCAGCCTTTCCTTCTACAATTGACTCGAATTCAGCGCACTCGTCATTAAAATGGGAATCTCTACAAACCATACATTACTTTATCTTTTTCTCCTCCGACTCGTAACTTCTCTCCTGACACGGCATCTCTTCTCACTTCTTCATTTCTGATGCTTCTGATCTTAACGGTATTTCTGTATTTTCTATTGTTCTATGATCGAGTCGACCAAATTTCCTCTTGAATCTTAAATTTCCCTACTTCTTCTGTAATTTGTAGTTCCGTTGTTTTGACCGTTGTCGCTATGTTTTGTTTCTTGATACATCCTTATATATGCTTATAGATATTTACACCCAGACACAGAAAAAACAGACACGCTCACGCACAAAAACGTTGGTCCCGAGTGGGAATCGAACCCGCGACCCTCGGCATGGCAGTCAGAGTCGCTAACCACCAAGCCAACTGGCCGGTCAAATAAATGGAGATTTGCTACCGTATTGTCCTTTAAATTAAATGGGAATCCATTTCTTGTACCAAATGACTTGCTTCTTCTCTGGCTGATAAGGTATTCTCCAATACGTCTCGAAAAGCAATTTGTCTACGTCGGCTTAATCACGTTCAGTTATATTTGATGCAAACTGATCCCAAAATACTTTCCATTGTAAAATATTTCCATCTTATTCTGGCAATGTTAGTTTAAGTAATTTCCTGGAAAGAACATTGACATGTTTCAATTCGCACCCTTTCGTTTGTTTGACTTTTAACGCTAATTCAATATGAATTTCTTTAGCCTGTAGTTGTACCGTGGTGAAGTGGGAAACATCATCAGCTGATGGCTCTGAACTCAACCTGAAGTAAATTTCGTGATAAATATCTCTAGCCTTTTACAGACCATTTTAGAGTCCTTTGTTTCATCATCATTGAAATCACATATTGATTGCAATTTAACACCAGCTTTCTATTATCATTGCGACGTGCAGGAGTTCCAAAGTCTATTTAAACGAGACAATAATGACCGTCTAAGGGGCCACTGTCTTAAATTGAGCACTAGTTTCTCAAACAACAACCCTCACAAATATTCCCTAAACAACAGAGTGGTCAAAGCGTGGAACAAGCTCTCCGAAGACGTTGTAACAGCTCAACATGTTAATCAATTCAAAAACCGACTTGACAACCATCTCAAAAAGAACGACAGGATACAGGCACTCGACAGTTGAATCAACTGCCTGTCTGATAATTAAATAATAATAATAATAATCTGTTGCAATCGTCTTATGAAAACTGTCCATTTTGATAGATAATTCTTGTTTTCTTTTGCCTCTGATGTTCATTACAACTTCCAACAAGTAGCTATTAAATTCATAATTTTACATGCATGATAACTTTAATAATTAAATCAAGGCATTGACTCATCAATGACTTTAAAAACCTGAGGTAAGCTATTTGACCACTAAGCCACACAAAGCAGTTATAATTTGAAATCAATTCTCAGATACTGTTTATCTGGACATTGAAAATTCATTAATTAGGCTTGCATATTGTAATCCCCACAAGGAGTCAACACTGACAATCAATTGCATTTTGAATAAACAGCAAATACCATCAAGTGTACACGTTTCCTATTACTTTCCACAACAAACTTAAGAAAGCGTGTTTGTCCCAACCATGCCAGGAAATAAGCACAATAGGCCCTTATACTTATTTATCAATCATTACCTTTGATGATTCACCAATGTAAGGAAAGCTTAATATAATCTGCTGTATTTCTTATTATTGTATATTGTAAATTTTTGCACCTTTGTTATATATGTATTTACCATCTCAACCTAGTAAATTTCATTAGTAACCTTTGGGTATAGGTGAAAGCATTTCAATATTATTACTTAGGTATTCTATTAATTAGAATTCTATGTGATAATTTATTTTCATTGTATAAAGATTCATGCACAATAAATCAATATTTATAATTATATTCATAAAACTCCCAATTGCATGACATCAATAATAAATTATATTACCATTTAAAGATATTACTTCTCATTATCCTTTTAAAGCTTTGTATATATTAATTTACTACAATAAGCATGTAATGCATCCTATATGCATTTATTCATAGAAACCATGTAACTTATATTTATTCATATTCATTATTATTTATTCAACTTTTGTTTCTTTTTTGCCTTTATTCTCTTATACAATATTTTGTTAGTAAATCTCAAACATCCTTATTTAAACTTGATTATACCGACCAATTTATTAGATAAGCATTGTTAAACAACATTACTTAATGTTGTCCCTACAAAAGAGAAACAAACCAAACATCTCCAGTATGCATGACCATTGCAAGAACTGTTGCTGAACAATATGTACCTATTGTACCTACAGAGGATAAATACACCAGACATCTCCTATATGCTTGACCACTGCAAGCACAATCAGCAATCTATCTTACTTCATTGTAATTAGTTATGTAATCTGGTTTATTTTATAACCCATATAAATACCTTTTTTTTATAATGCAAAACTTTCATAATAATCCATCATGTTAACCTGTTAATTGTAGATCTCTATATGTTAACATAAAAGAGGACATACCTATTTATTATTACATTATTAATAATCTCATATTAGATATTTCTATAAAGAGTACACAAATAAGGTTTACCACTGAGTTTTGTAACCTCTATATTATGCCACAAGCATTCTGATTTTCTTTTTCTAATTACTGTTTATCATTGCATTTTTTTGTAGATAATTGCTTATTATTGTTGTTGTTTATAGCATCATGAGTATTCTATATCATTGTTGTACCATTAGTAATGCCTTGTAGTATTACACATAATCTTTTAAACAGTAGGTATTTCTTTATTTTCATTTCACATACAACTATTATCCTCTAATATTCTGAATTCTCAACTTAATGCATTTGTGTGCTTGTTTAAAACTATCTCACCATAGTAACTTAACTATAATTTTATCTTTTTATTTCAGATGATTTATTCAATTGTTCAATCACAAAATTCACATTCATAGTTTTAATTATTATTCATTTATTACCTTAATATATTAGACAATAAGGACTTAATAGTATACCTTAATAGTCTTACAATCACTCAAGACCAAGGACACACCTCATATTTAACTTATCAATATTCTCTTATGATATTATGAATCAGCCTCTGGGTTTGGACAAACAGGACTACTTCCTCATATCCCAGCATCTCCACCATGTCGCCAAACTTGTACTAATAAGTAAAATAGGTCTAGCGAATAGCTGATAAATATAGGAATTATTAATGATATTTGAAGGTAAGTAAATGTACCTATAGATAGTAAATAATTCCAGCCTGGTTTCCAAAGAATCTATATATCTAACAACGCAGATGCAGTAGACATCAATTCCTTATTTTATACAGGAATTGATGCATCATATCTCAACTGATAAATAATATGCATGTAGATGATCTGAATGGTGATTGTCTGAGAGCAAACTGTGTTGAGGCGTTAAGTATAAACTCTTCATTTTACTTTTCTCTTTCTCTTACATTTCTCTTTCTCTTACTTTTCTCTTTTTCTTACTTTTCTCTTACTATTTCTCTTCAGTTTATGGACTATTTTTAAGTCGCCTCCGCCACCCCTTATAGCGACCCCTTTCCACTCATGTCCATCTCAGTTTACCTGAGTAATATGACTGGCTAAGTATCGAGCATGATCCAACGATCATCTCCTTCTCCATACCAACGTATGTCTCAGCATCGAGCATGATCCAACGATCATCTCTTTCTCCATACCAACGTATGTCTGAGCCTCGAGCATGATACAACGATCATCTCCTTCTCCATACCAACGTATGTCTGAGCCTCGAGCATGATCCAACGATCATCTCCTTCTACATACCAACGTATGTCTGAGCCTCGAGCATGATCCAACGATCATCTCCTTCTCCATACCAACGTATGTCTGAGCCTCGAGCATGATCCAACGATCACCTCCTTCTCCATACCAACGTATGTCTGAGCCTCGAGCATGATCCAACGATCATCTCCTTCTCCATACCAACGTATGTCTGAGCCTCGAGCATGATCCAACGATCACCTCCTTCTCCATACCAACGTATGTCTGAGCCTCGAGCATGATCCAACGATCATCTCCTTCTCCATACCAACGTATGTCTGAGCCTCGAGCATGATCCAACGATCACCTCCTTCTCCATACCAACGTATGTCTAAGCATCGAGCATGATCCAACGATCATCTCCTTCTCCATACCAACGTATGTCTGAGTCCACCCAAATGATATGTCTGTCTGTGTAATATGAATAGCTGAGTCTCTGAGCATCATCCAACGATCACGTCCCTACTAATATCCATCCGAGGCAAGCAGGCACATCCCACTATAGCAAGTAACAACAACCGTAAGTACAATGTTTCCGAACCGCACGCACGAATGTCAACTAGGTACTTGGTATTACAATCAACTTAATCTAAAGCACTCACCTAGGCCTCCCGCAACACGCGCACCCAGGTTGCTACACTCACATCTCTGAATATCTGCCTGGATAGTTAGTTATTTTCTTTGTTCACACTTTATAATTGATTTTTTATTTATGTGGGTAGCAGTCGCGGGAAAATGTGTCAATGCCGGTGACAGGACTTCTTGGGTTGCCAGTCTTTAATATTAACAAGGTTTGACGTTTTAGTTATTTACAATTTATGGTACATTTCGGGACGTAGTTCGCGACACTATGTTTTTATGAGTTGCCTACGTACAAATCCCCTTTAAAAATCGTGTAGCCCAATTTTAGAGATTAATGAGTTCAAATAGACAGACTTTTTGTATACGGTCACACTCCCCACATGAACTCCAATTAGTTTTTGGCAAATATTTCGTATGACACGTCGGTTGTACCTACTGTTTTTATATAAAATAGAAGAAGATATAATTACCTTAATTTTTCCAGATATATTTTTAATTCATATTAAATCCCTGTGAAAAGCTTATGTTTGAGCACTCTTTAATACCAAGATTCTACTAAAGCTCGTATATGAGCATATAAATAAATAAATGCAGACTTTTGTGAGAACGCATGACTTAAAATAAACTTGATACTGGGTAGTAGTTCTAGTTTTTCTATACTTTAAGCTACAGACCAGTCCACACAGCTCGTGGATCGCGCGCGAAATTCGTGACGGGCGTGGTTGCTAAGTATACCGATTCACATATTCTACACGGCTTTATGACGGATTTTTGTCCCGCCTGAATGGGACGGTGAGGGACGCTTCCTCGGGCTCCCCTCATCATCAACCACCATCTTCACTTTCTCGAACTCCATTTAGTTTTTGTTATAATTTAAATGTAAGATACCTACATAATTATATTACACTAATGCGCACAACGTGAGGGACGCAGCAACAACTACTGCGACGTCCATGTGAGAAGTGATTCTCATACTGTGCCCTTTTATGGAATATGAATACAATAATTATGAAAGAGATTGGTTGGATTATTATTTCGAGTAAGTACCTACGTTAGATTTCAATCAAATTCAACTTCCTCGTTCCAAATATGTCCAATAAATGAGAAATACTGTTTTCATTATTGTGTATACTGGGTAAATTATGCCAATGTCTACTAAGTATCTCAGGCCAGCAGTTTCTATCATGTTTCTATAAATGACTATACACAGCCGTAAGAGAAAATCGGAAAAAAAATACAAATTCCGACTCCGTCTGTGGTGGATAGATGAACACGCGTTTCACAGTTACACAGAATAACCGACACAAATATATTTATGTTATGCCATTAGATAGGTACTATTGTCTAGTAGGATAAATAAATTTTAATGAAGGACCCTGATTTAAAGTCTCCAATACTTCTAGGTACCAACTTTTCGGCAGCAGACATTCTACCTAAATAGGGACTAGAATAATACATTATGTAAAAATTATAAAATTAAGTATATGTTGATAAACGTTCGGTTCTGCGAATCTAATATAACAAGGTACTTACTTAAACCTTACTATACTACTTATTCTATCCATATGATTCTAGGTAGGAGATACTCAAAAACATAGCCGGTATTATTTATTTTAATAACACAATAATTATGAACTAACTATATTATCATATTTTTATTGCGACACAAAATGACTCATGAAAGTATTTTATTTTTAAGATACTAATACATCAGAAATTGTCGCGGATGTGAGGATGGATGTATTCATGGATGTTTGTAAATCTTTCCCAAAATGTAACGAATGGGGATGAAACTTGGGACATAGAGCATGCCCTGTAATATAGGCGCATAAATGCGATAATTCTTAACTGCGAGGCTAGTGCAAAATAATTTACAAAGGCAGTAGTGCAAAAGGGATTCGAAGACTTATCGATTCTCTATCAATATGCCTGCAGCTACTAGTAGCAGCCCTGAGTATTTACGATTACAGTTTTTCTCATAGTAAAAGCTTTAGTAACATACCTAATTTAAGTGCGGGAAGAAACAATTGTGACTAATATCGTATCAATAAGGGAAAGAACAAAGATATCTTTATCATAGATATTTACATTTTATATGTATACTAGCTGTCCCCCGCGGTTTTACCCGCGTTCCCGTGGGATGTCACATGTATTATACATAAAAACCTTCCTCTTCAATCACTCTACCTATTAAAAAAAACCGCATCAAAATCCTTTGCGTAGTTTTAAATATTTAAGCATACACCCTATGTATGCTTCATATCCTCAGCACATCCGCTGCTTAAAAAATAATTTATTATCGAATGAGATCATTTTCTTGTAAGTAACCAAAGCACTTCAACCGCGATCAGTAAATCACTACAGTATAAAACAAAGTCGCTTTCTCTGTCCCTATATCCCTATATCCCTATATAGGGACAGAGAAAGAGTTTACTGATCGCGGTTGAAGTGCTTTGGTTACTTACAAGAAAATGATCTCATTCGATAATAAATTATTTTTTAAGCAGCGGATGTGCTGAGGATATGACGCGTGCAATTTAATCTATTTTCTATGACACCATGATTTAACGACATCATACGCTAATTAAACCAGACCAATGTTTATATTGGAAAACCGAAAATGTGATCATGAAAAATGAAACAACAGATGAGTTTAGTTTTATATTTACAATTTTTTTTACATACATTTCAACATTTTACAGGCTACAGGGAGCTCTTTTTAATTCGAGCAACGAACATTACATAAACTAACACGTAAATCTAAATCGTAATAAAAACGACTTACGCGTAATGAATCTACTGGGCCCGCGTGTAGCCGTGGCGGGATCGGAACACCTAGAATCAATAAAACCCCGGTGTCCGTGCAACTTCGTCACTAAACAAGAACAGTGGCAGTTTACTTGGAAAATGATATTGGTACGAGCAACATTTTAGGCCGCTTCCAACATACATTTTTATTGTTCAAAGGACGTTTTGTTGTTATATGCCCTTCATCGTTTAGTAAAAGGGTAGTTTACAATACTCAATAAATTATAATACAATACACATTCTCAATTGACTTGACTGACGACTATCTACCCTAACAAGTTAGCACTATCTACATTATACAAACACCATGTTGAATCGGTTTTGATTTGACGTGATTATTCGACTCCACTCATCACAGTGGGGAGCCAGTTAGCCCGGTAGAGTGGAAAACGTTGTAAATAGAATTGCCATTGACAGAAGTTCAAAATTCTTCGAAAACTATTTAACTTGCCTATTAATAGTAGGTAAATAAATACATAAAATGTGCCTTCAAAAGACTAATTCGGCAGATGTTTACTTTATCTAGTAAGTAAGTACTCATACATTTAACACTATGGTGAATATGTCAGCGTGTTTATGTGATTGTGGATACTCATAGACTGATGGCAAAATAAATAAGTAGGTACGAGCAGAATATTATAATACTCCTGTCAATATGTTGCAGGTATCCATATTTACTGTGGTCTGTATACATCAACATTATGAAACATCAATTTATCAACAAAAACAAACTATTTACATAATCTACTAATGAACATATTAAAATATCGACACATTCGTTCGTCTTTAAGCAATAGCTGAAGTAAGCGCATTTACACAGCGGTAAATCGATTTTATAATTTCAATTTACCATTATACAATTTAATTTGAAAAATGCGGAATAATTTGGGTAGATAAGTTTAAAATCAAATGATATGTCAAATTTATCAAGGTTAAGGTGATATGTTAAGTGCCAATCCGAAAAAAAAATACATCTCAAAAGGTGAAAAGTCGATATTTTAATGTGTCAGCTAACATTTAACAGCAGACGAGATAGCCCATCGCTGACGACTAGAACAACGTTTCCCGCGAATGCGATGCGCGGTCTAAGCGAAGTGGCAGAGGAGCGGAGCGTGTCGCCAGCTCGGTGCACTCACCGGCAGCCCCCGCTTCACCTCCACCACTATCCGTCGAAAACTGTTCCACTTCATCGTCTGTGGAGTCAGCTTCGTCTTCGGCAAACACCGAGTCCGCACCCACTGATGCTAATTCACACTCGATCGCATATGAGGGACCCACGCTACCCACGGACGCGAGTGGAGCTAGGCGCTCGCTAGGGCACGGCGACAGTCGGCGTTCAGTCAAAGCACACACTACCGACGAGCCTCGTCGCTCTAAATATGAGCTACCCGAACTTGAACACGTCACTGAGCTTAACCGGCGATCGCGCGGTCCAGCTGATGCACGACGCTCCGCAAACCGCAGAGCGGATCCTGGGAGTGAATCACCACGTAGAGTTGAAAGACGACGGGGAGGTGCTAATAAGCTACCGTAACCACCGCCGTAAGATGCGAAGCGCGCTGTTCGTGGCCACGGTGGCCCTTCGCCAATAGAGGGACGAGAACGAGCGCGCTCCGATAACGCCTCCTCTATAGCCGCAGTGAGTTGACGCTCCTCCTCGACCGCTTGCTCCTCGGCGACCACGGCTTCTGCCATCTCAACTAGCTTCGGATCGTTAAGAGCTTTCACCGATTTGCTCCGACTCTTGTAGACAATCAGAAAGACCATTAGGGCGAAGAAGCCGCCTAGTGTAGCGGCTATGCGTACACCCGTCATGACGTCATAGGTGGCGTAAAATTCAATCCGCACGCGGTCCCGATCAGCGGCCTGTGAGCTTTCAGTAGCGTTCTCGGCCGTCCCCGACTCAGGGCCGCTCCATCCACCTCGCTGCTCCATCGCGCGGTCAAGTGTTCATCGCCTGTGAACAATTTAATACTGGGCTTGTATCGGGGCTTATCAATTTATTGAACAATCCATAAATAGAGTGTGGATGAAAGTTATTTAGATAAAATGAGTTGTTAGATAAGCATCTTTGCTAAAGTTTTTATCACAAAAACAACCTAAACGTAGAATATGGATATTAGTTTACACTTTTGTTCCAAAATATATACATCCTAATAAGACAGAAATATTATTTTAACTACAACATATCTAGTCAAACAAGAGAAACCGACCAACAAACAATGTTGTCGCTAGGCGATTTCCGTTCGCCAGTTGCAACGGACTCCGACTCCCGACGTATCTGGGACGCGGGTATATCGCGTGATAGTGCTTTGCTTCTATATTTTATTTTCCTACTTTAGGACATGTTTTCAAAAATATTATTTTTTAATCATTTTAATTCAATTCCACTTTTTAACTAGGTGTTATTCAATCCTGAAAACTAGAATCTGTTTCTTTTTGAGTCGAAGGATTTCATGCAAGGACACTTTATACAACGACATTCTATCCCTATAACTGCATTAGGGTGGATAACCTAAAACTTACCATAATTTAAATACCTCAAGTAGGTTATCTACTAAAACCCTGTTAAACTGGTGGCTCAAATGGGCAGACAGGCGGAAACAGATGTGGATGAGATAAATGCTCTGGCAACTGCGTCGCGCTGTTCCGATCAAACTGTACCTAATGGAAAATTTGCTGGGTCCAAGGTCTAACTCAAGTGCTATAGTTAAGTTTACATATTTATTAACTTTTGTATTTTGAAAAGTATTATTAACATTTATAAGTGGTTCTTCATTTCAGGAAAGGCCATCTAGTTCATTGTAAACGTGTGGGTATTAATATCTACATCAATGCGCCCGAAATAATTTAACAACGCTATAGAAAAATTTACGTCCTCGGAGAATAGTTGTTACGCGCGAGCACAAGATTTCATATTAATATCAAACAAATAAAATTAGTTCAATGAATAGGCCCGTGTTGGACTACAATCTCTCCATGGTTAATGATGTTGTGGCAAACGTGGGTAAGCACACAAAGCCTAGAAGAGAACTGGGTCTCAAGTGCAGCAACCGGAACAGACTGGGATTAACTGGGACACAAGATTTAAACTTATATAATAGTGAAACAAAAATGAAAAGATAATAATAATAAATTTATTCCCATAAATAAAACATTTACAATTTACTCTCTCTGACTTCTGAGCTAGGCATACATATACCTGTGTTACAGAAGTCAGTGAAGATGTTCCAAACGATTTCATATATTTTTAAAGTATCTTTGTTTGATTCAAATGATCCAAAAAACAAAATGTACATAAATTAATCGAAATATGTTTATTCAGTTAGTGAAACAAAAAAAAAGTTAAAACCGAACGATTTCAAATATTTTAAAATTATGTCTGTTTGATCAAAATGATCCATTAAAAAAATCTCTGTAACAGATTTTGAATCGAAATATATTTATTCAAATAGGCATTCACAGGCACTTATAGGTCAAACGTTAACGAACTATCATCGATCGTAAGCTTTAATTGTAATCACAAACCAAAGGATCGGTAATAACTCTTCCATATCTGTCGTCAGTGTTTATATATAGCCCAGGATTGTTTTAGATAAAAACTGGTGCGTGTCCTTAATATCGATTCCAGTGTAGGTACCTACATGAAGCTCTAAATTGCACGGTTGATCGATATATTGCGCCCAACACACAATGAAACTAAATATAGCAGCGCAGGTGGAGTATACGGTCGCTGATGAAGGAACAACAGTCCAAATCATTAGCTATGCTATGCAAGATGTTTGTTGCGTCGAGATCGTCGGACGCCACGCGCGAGCGGGCTCACAAAACAAAGGAACGCAACACGATCGTGACGCTATTCGCTCGAATGAAACTCATTCTGAAAAAATATTACGCATTTGCATACTTAAACGGAAAATTTAGTGATTATTCATAAATTAACAGGGTATTAACTTACGAAGCTTACGCATAACGTCGTGCTTCGAGATTGTCTGGAAATTCTATTTTTATATGACTTGCCGGATAATATTTTATTTCGATGAAGAGAGTACAGGGATATTTTGACTATAGGAAATTCTTGAGATAAATAAGACTACAAATTTTACGGAAGCTATTCGCAAATTACATTATAGGATATACGAGCTAAAATTACATTGCTTGGATTTTTTTATTGCCTGTCTGTTTTTATTGCTTTACGTCAAATGTTTTTGGACATTACTAAACTTTTTCTTGCGTTGTGTTACGAGGGTCACGTGTATAATACTGTTATATTATTTGATTTACAATTGCGCCATAATATGAGAGCATTTCTAACAGAATATAGTACCGAATCACCAGATGATGATCACATCTTGTCGATTGTTTCGATGAAAACGTAACCATATAGAATTCAGCACACGCAGACATTAGAGAAGCCGCCATCATTGAGTCAGAGTGAATGGTTACAAATGCCATTTGGAAAATATGTTGTTTGTGTAGCCGTCTAGTACCTCTTTGAGGAATCCTTTCTTGTTCGCCAACGCAGACGGTAATATAATTTTTACAATCGATACTGACCTTTATGTCTATTCTCTAGGGAGATAAAATCGTGGGGATTAACTGGCTTTGCTGCTATATAGGTGAATTTAATTAGAAGTAGGTATCAAGACTTCTTCATCCATTGTAATATTTAAACTGACTTGTTGGCTGTACCTGTGGCTCTACTAAAGAAACAAACTGTCGTGTTTTCACATTATAAAAAAACTTATTTCATTCTACTGGTGATCAAAACTTTTGGCAACAGTACAAGAAAATATTAACATAATGCATACCTTGCACATGTTCTGTTGATGAAATGGCGATTATGACTCATGGGAAGTATACGAGTACGTGAAGTTCCGTGTTTGAGACCTTTTAGTGACTGAAAATGTGCTGACAAACTAAGAATTCAACATCACCGCCATCGCCATGTCTTTAGAGATGTTTAAGGGCACTAACTAGCTTTCCTCCCGAGATTGAAGGTTTGCGCCATAGTTTTCTTACTCAGCCATGTCGGTTAGCCGGTCTATACAATTTGAACTGGAATTGGCCGGTTTATTCTAATAATATCACTATACTGTATGACTGAAGGCTGTTTTAAATGCCCAAGATATTTGTGAGATATGATATTTTTGTTCGTCCTTCCATCACGTCGTTATTCCCAACAGTTCGACTTCGACCTTTTACACCGGCATAGCTAGGGCGGGGATAATGTTATTATTAATTTTACTATTAATTAGTTTAACTCAGAAAACTTTGAATACCTTGACCCACCTATCCGGAATGTTTGTACGATTCGATCCTTCTAATATTGTAAATGCGAAAGCTTGCTAAATTAGATGTATGGATGCATGTTACATTTACATGAAACAACTACCGAACGGATCTAGATGATACTTAGCACATAAATAAAGCATGACCTGGAAAAAATATAGGATACTTTTATACCGAGAAAATTAAACATCCCTCGGCATCACGGGTGAATCCGTGGGGGGCAGCTAGTGATCAATATTCGGGAACCAATCATTACCTTACATTATAAGGAAGTGATATTATTTGTCTGCATATTACGATGTCACAGCAGACCCCGACGCTTTTGAAAATTGGCAGGGTTTACCTTAGAACAATGAGATAGCCAATTTTTACCACGGGCACACAAATGAAACTGCGTGAGAAAACTTATATCGGAATTATGATTGATTAATTGATATTGCCCAGCCTCATGCCATTGGCGACGTATCCAGACGTAGGTCGACAGGATTGGAAGTACTGAGCTCTCGGTGCAGACAGGGCTCACTATGCAACTATTACTTTCCGTAAATATGCTGGTACGATAACGAGCAGTCGTCACCGTCTGCCTGTTTTAAGTGCTTGGATTTGAAGTCAGCCAAATCGAAAGCTATTTTTTCTGAATTCATTCGTTGCAATATATTTTACAAAAGATTTGGCGGTTTATTCACTAGTCGTACTTGGGAATACTTTAGAACCAGTTTGTGCAAGGATTAAAGTGCACGTGGTCATCGTTATACGTTATACCCTTTAGTCCCTGATATGCTAAAGATTGGTAATATATTGGAAGAGTGGTAGTAATTCGTCGCCTCTACCACACGAGTCACATAATCTGCAAAGTTCTACGACAAATCGAACTCTTATTAATATTGTACTAAGGTTTTTTTTAAAGAAGGCTGACAAGCGACAGGTCATCTAGCTGATGGTAAGTAGTCACCGCCGATTATAGTGGGTATCGCCTATATGTTACGTAGAAAGAAAATTGGCATCCAAATTCAACTGTCAGAACTCGCCGGTAGGTATTTGACGATAGATTGTCAATATTATTATTAATTAACTTAAAAAATATCTAAGTTGAAGACAGGATTATGTTACCTCCTAATTTGAATGTTGGATCCGCCCAATGTAACCTTACGCATTACGTTACGCGCATGTGAAGGCAGGTCAACCTTGACTGGATAACAAAAATCTGCCTTGATCACAATGCTCTGCTTTGACTCTTGTTTGAATTTTTTTTAATTAAGTTTGGCAAAAGGAAACCCAGTATGGACATGGTAGATTTGAAACTCCATAGAAGAAGATTCAGAAGCAGCAACTACCAAATATCAAGTTGGGATTTAAGATTTATTTTGCTGCCTACCTTTTAATCAATATTTTAAATAAGTATCTGAGGACCGGAAACTATAAAGATTTTATTTTGCTACACCAATAGAATATTTTTTTAATATATAATTCTAAACTCTGGGTCTACATTTCTAGGCTATCTATGATTTCTTGCAATATTAATGTTTGATTGTTATCCAATAATGGAAATAATTATTCTAATTAAATATTGACAACAACTGTTCATTCCATTTGACAAATAAATATATCTATAGGCTTTCTTAAAAATATGGTAAGAAGTTACTAAAAGAAATAATTTATTCTTGTACAGTTAAGCAACATCAAAGTCCTGTAGGACATTTATGGGACACTAAAATGTCACTGAAATTTATTATTACAGCCCACCAAATATTTATTATCTTGTTACAATAAGAAATAAGGCATCATTCTTATGTAAGTTTTCAATACATACCTAGAAACATAATATGTGTCTATATTTACATAGGAATGTTAGCATAAGACTAGGCAGCCCAATTCTGATTATTTTTTATACTACAGTCAGTTTTTTTTTGTTTATATATTTATTATTTATTACAATTGAAGTAAGGCAGCCCTATGTATCACATACATGCAAAGCCTACTCATTTTTTGATTCTACAGTGTCGAAATTAATCCAGGTCTCTATAGTAAATACTTATTATAGAAATAATGAAATTTTATACTAGGTACAAGTAAATATGATAGACTAGATTTTAACTTTGAGATCATTTAATATATGAAACGAAAACGTTCATCCACTCGCAAGTGCCTGTGGCCACAATAACTTTATTTTTGTAATATCATAAAAAATGGCAGGAAGAATTAGCATGCAAGGAATCAAAGATTATTTACCAATCGAAGAACATGATCCGTAGCCCGAAGAAATTGACGAATGGCGTGAGTGGCGATGATTTTTATTGAACATGTCCTTGGTAGAATATGATTGAAATTCAAACACCCATTCATCAAAAACAAAATAGATTTTTACTACATTGTGCACCGATTCACGCAAATTTTCATTGAATTACGATCCACAATTAATTGTCCGAAAAATATGATTTTACCTATTTTCTGAGTATAAAATAAAAGCCTACATTGTATTATCTTGTTTGGCATTATTATTGAATCTTCTATTCACTTCTAATAATACATTTTTGAAAATAAAACCCTTAAAATGTGTCCTGCCTCATACACCAATCAAGTGACACACACTGACAAAAATGTATAAATTTAAAAATTCATGTATTTTTAAGCACTGTTCGCTTCATAGACTAAATGTCAATTATGCCACAATACATTACACACGAGCTCACCGTAATTTTCGTCCAGAACTTTTTTTTTTTTTAAATATTTATATCACGCTATTTATTCATTTCATTTAATTCAAATTAATTTATACAAACTTTAGATATTATTAACTTTCTTCTACTTCTTAGTATCAAGTATAAAAAATTAGTATGGCAATCAAATCCTTCTTTAGGATCTACTTTTGCCAGTTTCGTGCAATAAGAAAAGTTCATTTTGTATTCTAATAGAAAGTCAATGGCCGTCCGCATAAAAGACAAATAAAAAAATATATCACAGGCTTTTTTTTATGATTACTTGAAAAGCACTCACATTCATTTACCTGTGCTCCACTTGTAAATGAAAATGTAACATTCCCACAATGTTAATGGGTTACTTCATTCGACAATAATCGATACGAATATAGTATGGACTTAATCGACTAAAATAGTTCATTGAGGGAACAAAGAGTCAAATTGGTTTCATTAATTTGCACGCAATTTACGGAAAATTATGATCAATTGCGGCGACCTTTGTATATTGTAGTAGTCAGACAGAATAGTTAAATAATTCTGTATGATATCCAATTCGTACAATATTATTATCACACCTGCTATGATTATGTTAAATGGTTATTCATACGTACTACTTTTTAGGGTTCCGTACCCAAAGGGTAAGACGAGACCCTATTACTAAGACTCCATAGCCCGTCTATCTGTCTGTCAATCTATCACCAGGCATGTCTTTTTTTTTTTTTTATATAAAAACTTGAGCGCATTTGACTAGATCTCACCTGATGGAAAGTGACGATGCAGTCGAGGATGGTACACGTGAACTTAAGTAATGCCTATTCACTCTTGCCTTAAAGACTCCGAGAAAATGTAATGGTTAATGTCTCATGAACCGTGATAGTAAGACAGTTGAAATTTTCACAGATTATGTATTTGTTTTGGCGCTATAACACAAAAACTAATATAAGAAGGCTCCCATACAACAGACATGATTTTTTTGCCGTTTTTATTGATAATGGTACGAAACCCTTCGTGCGCGAGTCCGACTCGCAATTGGCCGGTTTTTTATTTTGACTTGGCAACATGAATGACTGATTGTCAAATGTCAATCAGTTTAATTTCGTAATTATTTCAAATTCTATCAGTGTTTGGGCCGTCATATGTTGTTGTTCATACTATTAGATAAAATTTACTTTATTTTTGAAATTTGTACCATTTTATACTACCATGTCAGACGAATGGGAAGATTATAGGAAAGATTCAAGAAAGATTTGTAAATATGGACCATTATGTTATCAAAAGAATCCTGAACATCATAGCACATATAAACACCCTCCACGAACTAAGAAAGAGGTGAATCACTCTAGGAAGCGATTTAAACCTTACTCAAAAGACGCAAAGACCTCAAAAACTGATAAAGAAGTAGAGACCGACGTAGCTTCAGACCCAAAAGAAACGAAACTGCCTAAACCCGACGATATCAAAATAGCAGATACCAGCACTGACAATACTGTTTTAAACGAACCAGATAAACCCTCAGAGAAGATTGAGCCAACCATCAGTATTAAGCTTCCAAATAATTTATCTTATCATGACAAAACAACAGATCATGAAACATTCAAAGAATTGTTTCTAGTTAACATGCCAGAAGACTTTTTCAAGTTCTACGAGTGCTTGAATGATGGTAATATGTCAGCTGAGAAAGTATTAGCCAGTGTCGGCTTGGAACTCATTGGGCCCTATGATTTATTATTGGGGAAACTTCCAATTTTGGATGATAGGGAGCTGTATTTAATTAATTGGAGATTTTTTTATGATCCACCAGAATTTCAGGTGAGATTGAAATGAAATTTATGTGTATCATCTTGAGTATGAGTGTGTTGTTAGTGAACTCCTAAACTGGACCAAAGTGGATTTGACCGGTAGGTGGTGCTGCGATTGAATTTCAGGATTTTATCGACTTACAGGTCAATGTTTGTCGGGGCAGCTGGTTATATATATATGTAAGAAGCATCATCTACTACCACTTGCTGCCCGACGCGATATTGCTGACCTCGTATTTCTTTCCAAAATTATCACTGGACCTATCGATTGTCCTCAACTGCTATCACTGATTTGGTTTAACACCCCTATTAAATATTTGCGATTAAGTCCCATATTGCATGTGCCTGTTGTTTCATCCAATTATCTGCAAAATTTTTACATATGGCGAGTCAGTAATGCATACAATATCATATCGAAAACTACCGATGTAGACCTATTCAATACGAGCATCCCCGTCCTGAGGCGTCGGCTTAGTCGCCAATTCTTTACCAAATAGTGCAGACCAGAGTTAACAACAATGTTTACGGATAATTAAATTCTTCCATAGATAATAATTCACTATACTTGTTCTTCCACTAAGTTTCCTTGTTTTTTCTTTTTATTATTCTGTTGTATTTTTCGCCTTTTTTGTATAAAGTTAATGATTATCTTAATATTATTGTGTGTTTATCAGTGATGACCTCTAAATGGCTCACCAATTTTGTATGATGAAACTGATCATATCTTTGTAAGCTGTTGGTCCTCCAACTATAAATAGATAAATATTAACACTTTCACTGCTAAGCTAATATAAACATTTTTAAATTCCATCCCATTATATATTTGCCAATTTGCATAACAACCCGACAGTTGAAGTCCATCAGACATGATGGTTATGTAATGGGTCCCCTATGCCCAAGCACCAAGTAGCTGTATGTTTAATTTATTCAGATAATAGATGTCTCAGTCCTGTTTAAATTACATTGAAATACTGGAATATATTGAAAATTTTATAGATTATTATCATACATCAAATAATTTATGTTAGCCTATTGATATTGTAGTACATTACAAAGTTGTGTACATACTGTACTGTGAAGATGATTATTAAGTAAAAAAAAGCTCTTGATATCTATACAGGAATATTTTTTATTCAGTGCGCAAACTTTGACAAATTAAACTTGAGTTTTATTAAACACCAAATTTTTTATTTTGATAAGTTTTAGTACAAAGAAATAAGTTATCGTTAACGAAAGATATAGCCTTTAACACTAAACGTACCATAACCGGGTCAAATGACCCATTTTGATCTTTGCATTGAAAATGCGCGTATCACCTTATTGCTTTTGTTAATTAATATACAGTTATACTATTTATTTCCCTTCCTAATAACCATATTTCATACATTCAAGCAGGAAGAAATCACATTTGACCCGCTATGGTAGAAATTGGTACCTAGTAAGTGTTGGTATGATTAGTGTTAAAATTGTTATTATGGTTACTGTACGACTGTCTGTCGGTCGCCCACCCAGGCCATGGCCTTGGCAACATCTGGCTCTAGCGTCGCGTGCGGCGCACGGCGCGCGCGCCCTTTAATATGAATAGATAGTGTCCATTGTTTTTGATTTTAAAGTCGAAAAAAAAATCCAAAAAAAAAATTAAACAAATTATGGAAATATGTTCTGTTACTGAACCACCGATTTTTTTTTTTGCGCATTGCTTAAAAAATATTCCTGTATATACTGAGTCCACAATAAATGTAAAATGATTAATAAAGGCATTCATTTATTGCTTTACCTTTTTACAGGCAGTCATAAAAAAGAAGGGCAATAGTGAATTCCACATTGGCTACTACAGAGACGAACCTGAGGAAAAACCTGTATTCATGGCAAGTAATGATACTGCAAAGGGTTGCCACATCACTCCTGTAGCTGAAAATATCTTTGGAGCTGTTTAGTAAATATATTTTATTATTTATAAGACCTTCAAAAAATTACAGTTGCTTGTTTGAAAGTAAAGGACAATATTTTGTATGTATATGTGATGGATTATACATATATTTATTTCTCTTGCTGTATCAGGCACTTGATCCAAACTTAACATTCCATCTTTATTCTGATAATAATGAATCAATTGTTATTATGCCTCAAAGGGGCTCCAATAAATTCTCAAACAACTAGTTATATACATATTATATACTATCTGTTCCTGGCATGTATTGCTATGCAACTTTTTATTTAGTTTTTCTGAGTTAGGAACCTTATATGCATACATACTCACAAAAGTTTCGTAGTTAACAGATAGGTAGTTCATGAAGGCATAGGATACAAATATACATACCTATTTACATTATTTAAACATTTCAGTTTATATTTACAAAATGAGAAAAGTTCACCCTTCACTGCAATGACCTACCAGAAGCTGATGACAAAAATTAAAAATTATGCAGATGAAAATGGCTTTTCTTTGGTTAAATATGATATAAAGAAAAGACAGTCAAAAGTAATGACAAGAACATTTCATGGTGCAGGCATAATGTTCCCTTATAATAAGAAAACTGAGTTGGGATACAGGCGCTTGGCTGAGACAGATGGTAAATATGTATATAGCTTATAAAAGATGTAATAACTCCAATATAACTATCTGACTACCAAAACTAACAATTTGATTTTACAGCAAATATGAAAAAAATATTCAAAATATTTGAGGAAGCAAATTCTCCAAAGGAGAAGGAAAAAGCTCTGTCTGAGATCCAGCACATTATAACTTATGCCACTATAGCAATGGATGAATGTGACTTTGGAACAGGACTCGAAGCTGGAATTGATCTGTTCTGTTCTGGGTTGAAAGAATTAGAACACAATGCCTTGAATACACTATCATCGTCTTATTCTCTGTTGAACAGGGAGGCGTTTGCGAAAATAATAAAGGTAGGCCTGTGCCCTGAGCACGAAATTCTATAGTACGCGTATCGAAAAACCAATGCAATAGGAAATTGAACATCCCGGTGTGCGCGGTGTTCAATTTTATATAGAAATCAGCTTTTTGGTTTCAGCGATACGATGACGTTAGGCTTGCGATAGATGGTCTTGCTTGGGCATTTTTTCAGTAGTTTGTTTCTTAAAAGGCACGTTCTAATGTAATTGTTTTTATTCTTTTTAAAATTTGTTATTTATATTTGGAGAAATTTCGTTATTTGCTTGTGAAATCTGTTTATCAAATGTCATACAACTTTGTCCAGGCAATTTAGATTGAATACTTAATTAAAAAAAAAAAAAAAAATATGGTTAGACATACTTGAAGGAACTTTATGACAAACAAATAACAGGATTTATTCCATACTAGCTGTCACCCGCATCCTTGAGGGATGTTTTAGAGTCCATAGACATCGATTTTTATATATATGAAAATAGATTCGTCAACATAATACAATCAAGTAAGAGTTACGTAAATATTAAGTCCTCTGTAACTAACACCTCACATGCAATAAATAAAGAACACTGAAGCCATCTGTCATAATGTTTTCACAGCTAAAGTTGTATTGACCTCTCTGAGATATACAATAGTATGCATGGTAGGTATACTGTTTATGATGGTTACATTTTTGAAACCATGGGACCATCTTGTTTTTAATATTGAAGGTTTTGCGCACCATGTCTGATTTAGTTTCCTAAAAAACTAGGTACTGATTTGTTTTCTCTTTACAGGCACATCTAAAATATCGTCGCAAAGGCCCTTATATGTCTGTGATAGATAAAAAATGATGTAATTTGTAGATATTTGTAAGTATGTAATAAAAAATATATTTTATGATTAACTTAAATATTTCATTGAAATCAAACCCTTAAATTATATTGAGAATAATATATTTCGTCAAAAATCATCCATATTACATAGGTACTTGAAATAAACATAAAAATTGTTGATCTCAAAATGAGGCGTATTATGCACATATTAGCACTGGTTGTAGATATGGCCAACTAAAATCACATTAACATTGATTTTTCACCAATATTTACAAAGGCGGTCTCATAACTGTTACTATTACAGTATGTGTGCTAGGTTGGCAAAGTCTTATTGAATTATATACTAAGAATGGATTTAGTGATCCATGGTCAAGATAAAGCTTGGATAAAAATTGCAACTTATAATTGACGGGCCGGATGGCGTGATCATCACCATCGTCCACTGCTGAACATAGGCCTCCTCCTTGGATTTCCACCTTAAACGGTAATGAGCCACCTGGATGGCCAGATTGTTAGATATATATCCCTGAATATCACGCTACAGGTGGTGGCTTAGTAGGTATATTAAAAATCTAGAAACATCATATATATGTTGCTTAGTTTAGGATCAGATAACCTTTAGTAAAGAATGTCCTATCCTAACAGAAGTTCAAATGTAATAACTGTTATCAGTTATAAACTTTAAAAAAAAATCTAATCTTACAATTTGTTGGTTGAATTATTCAATTTTGACTATGGGGTAATAAATCCAAACTTAGTCACATATTCCAAATTATTCCTTAGGTTTGTCAGCACTGCTCAGATGGAGGAACAGTGATATGGGACAGTGGTCGCTACCGTATACTTTGTCTCTGATGACACTGTCGCACAACGATGGTAGCAGCCTCTCTGATAATATGAAGTAATCCAATCGCCTGGAATTAAACAACGCTGTTTAGTATAAATAAAAATAGCATAAGGCCTAAATGACAAACAAGACTAGATTTCAAGCAGTAATTTTACCATCCAACATTTTTGGCCCGACAGTTCATCATATGAGTCCAGAATGTATAAGCACCGGTTTTATCTGGGTTCAGATGACGATATGTGTCAATGAACCCGTCGCCAAGAAGCTCCGTCATGCCGGCTCGCTCTTCATCCGTAAACCCAGCGTTCTTTCTATTTGTTTTAGGGTTCGCTAAATCTGTAAAATAAATCTTTGTTAGAAAATTGTCTGTATTAGTGAACTTGTATGTAACTAACAAGAAATTACAAATATTTGTCATACCAATTTCTTTATGAGATACGTTCATATCACCACATATTATCACTGGCTTCTTCTTATCTAATTCCTTAACATATTGACGAAACTCGGCGTTCCATTTCAGTCTTTTGGGTAGCGTGACTAATTTCCGTCCAGCATTAGGGACATACGTGGTGATCAAATAGAATTGCTCGTATTCAGCAGTAATGATGCGACCGTCGCCATCCAGTTCCTCATTCTGAAGCCCGTACTGAACATTCATTGCCAGTTGTGTGGTGTAAATGCCTACGCCAGCGTAGCCATCCTTCTCACTACACAACCAGTATGCATGATATCCTGGCAAATTTGCGAGCTCCTCTGGTAACTTATCCTGTGCACATTTAACTTCTTGCATACATAGTATGTCTGGTTTCTCGTGTTTTATATAGTCCAGACCACCTTTACTCAGCCACGCCCTGATGCCATTGACGTTCCAACTGGCTATTTTGAAATTCCAGTTTTTACTTTGTGGGCTCTTTGAGTCATTAGAAAAATCTAAATCCTCGAATTCTGTCGATGCTTTATTTTTAGGAGCTTTCTTTTTGGTGTCTTCTGGAGATAGAATAAAATGATCTCTATATCTTATTGTTAGTGAATATTATTTTGTGGAAATTAGAAAAATGAAAAATGGGCAGAGATAATATGAGATTTGTATATATACTTAAAATATTAATAATAACAATTTTATACCAATATTAATGTTTTCATAAAATTTATATAGTACTAATATAATTTAATATAAATCCTGCATAAATAAGTAGAAAGTAAATTCTAATACTTAAACATAATATATTATAATAAAATGTAATTATTTTTAGTAAACCTACAGTAAGTAAAGATGCATTCAGTACCTACATAATAGTATTTATTTTTCAACGACACTTGGATGTATATAGTGAATATTTATACCTATCATTCAACATTATTACCCCAATTTTTATTTTTTATTGTAAAATATTTATGAATACTAAGACAAATACAATTGCGATTATTTGTATCCTAATTGTAACATATCTATACTAATATATAAAGCTCGAAAGTTTGTTTGCTTGAACGCGCTAATCTTAGGTACTACTGGATCGAATTGAAAAATATTTTGATATGTTGAATAGTCCATTTATGAGGAAGGTTAATAAGTATGGTAAGCTATATAACATCACGCTAGTAATAGGAGCGGAGTATCAATGAAAAATGTGGCAAAAACGGGAAAAAAATATTCCTTTTAAGAGCTTCAGTTGCATGGGCTGCGTAAACGTTTAATATATTAAAGAGATTAGTCTGGAATAGCACATTGCCTTCTTTTTATCCCGGGAATATGTTACATCCCCGGGGAAATGAGGAGAAAGCTATATTTATTATAAAATGAGAAATGAAGTCCTGTTAAGTCTATGCTATTACCTACAGAGAATACCATGAGTTTCTGGAAAGTAGGCAATGGTGGCTGAAACCCTTTGATTTATAATTGAAACAAAGCAATGGCACATGCAAATATAAGTGTATTTATATAAATACATTTAATTTTCATTTATATTCTTTAGATAATATATTAAAGTTCTTAGTCAATACTAATGTTACTTCTGGTGGTCCCCACTACAAGTTTATTTTTAGAATAGTTATTTGTATAAGGTTAGGTACCATATAGAAAACCCAGCCAGGAAATTATTAATTATAAATTCCTATAATGATTATGTATATATACATATTACATACTACGAAATACTAACAAGGGTATAAAGAAAAGTATGCCACATAAATATTTATAAACCGTTTATTTATTAATTAAATTATTAATAATAAAAACACACTTAACCACAATTAAATCAACAGAACTAATTACCCTTCTCCTCGGCCACCTTGCGCCGACGTTTTGTTGTCGGCTCGCCTGTGTCTTGCGGCTCGTCTTCCGTCTCAGTTGGAGTCTCAATTACTTTTTTCTGGCCCCTTTTGCCTTTGACTGGTTTGACTTCAGGAACATCAACCTCTTCATCTTCATCTAATTCAACTATAAACAAAAGAAGATAAGTAAAACAACATAAATATTATGCTTAAATTCTAGTTGAGATAGTTTATGTAAATACACAACTGGGGCAAAAGCAACAATTAGTGTGAGCAGTTACAAAGTTAAATATTTACCTTTATCATCTTTCTTATTGACCTTTCTCTTCTTAGATAGTACTTCTTCCTTAACATCTTCTATCTCTTCATCTTTGGCTTGTGCTTTTTTTCCCTGATTCTTTCTACCCTTAGGTTCTTTCTTCTTAGGTTCTTCCACAGGTTTTTCTTCAGATTCTTTTTGTTCCTCATCGAGATCATCATTTCCACTCTCTGGTGTTTTTTCTTTCTTTGCAGCAGCTTTCTTTCTGCCTTTAGTTGCAGACAGTTCTTTTATATCCTCTGCCTTAGGTTCTTTATCTTTTTCTTCTGCCTCAGTCTCTGATTTTGGTTGTGCTTTACGACCCCTTCCTTTACCAGTTGATTTGGGCTTTTCTTCTGTTACTTTCTCCTCAATAATGTCATCTTTTTCTATTTCAGTTTCTATGACTTCCTCTTCATTGCGCTTTGTAGCTTTCCTGCCTCTCCCACTTTTAGTTTCATTAGAGCTAGTTTTTTCAGTTTCTTTCTTAGGCTGCTTCTTACGCCCTCTGCCAGAAGGAGCACTCTGGATTTCATCTGCATCACCATTTGATTCACCCTTTTCTTCAATTTCTTCATTGTGAGTAGAGGATTCCTCATCTGCTTCATCACCATTAACTGGTTTATCATCTGGAATTGGTTCCTCTACATTTTTCTTTCTGCCCTTTTTGGCTGGTGGGGCTTTCTCATTATTGTCACCATTTAATAGTTCATCACCTGCAGCTTTTTTACCTCGCTTTGTCTTTTTTTCTGTCACAGCTATCTCATTTACTTCAGAATCAATTGCCTCTGGCTCTACCTCTTCTATAATTTTTGCTTTACCTCTACCTCTTTTTGGTGCCTCAGTTTCAGCTACTTTCACATCTGCAGCTTTCTATAATGAAATGGTTTAAATATTTTATTTTATAAAGTAGGTTTAATTTTGAATGACTATGCTTTATATGGTGCTGGTTTGTAGAATTTTAACTTCGAGACTGATACATACTTATTACTTTACTGGAAATTAATATTATTCACAGTTCATAGCCTAGTAACACCTTTTGTATTAGTACTTACTACTACTATTTGGTATTCAAAACTATATCCTTTTTTTAACTAATTCCCATTGAATTCTTATGATGCATTATCCAATCATCAAGTTGAATAATCTTTTGAGTTGGAGAGTAGCCTAAGCATTGATACTGCATTCTTCTGCTGCAGTTATGGATTTACCTAGATTCCTATTTTTACATTTAACATAGAGTATATTAACATACTCAGCCTATATTATCTGTTTGAATATCTTCAAGTATTGACTACTACTAAAATTATAAACTTGGTTATGTATACAGACGTCTTGTAATGATCCTCGTGTTTGGCGCCAAACCCTTTCTTAACAACGAAATTGGTGCATAAACATCGTAATCTATAATGTTTTCTTGTTACGGTAAGTCTTATTAATATTCCGTTAGTATATACATAGCACAGTTTACACAAATTCGTAGTGTAAATGCATGCATTTAAAAGGCTTACGATGAAATATAATAAGGAGCCCAGAAAAGAGGAATCATGTCTGAATTGCAAAATAGTAGCATGAGACGGTAGCGTGGTTATTTAAATTCACGTGACGCAAAGCTTTTAAATTCATTTGTAAATTTTTGACGATAACAAAGCAAAAAAACCAGTTTGCAAACCTAAATGCGCTGCGGAGTTTGAAGTGTTTTTACGTTGAAATTACGATAAATTAATGGTAAAAAACGATACCTTAGTCTTAGCAGATCTTGGCGCCATTATATCTGAAATAATTTGACTAATGATAACTGATTTCACAGTAAAATATAGGCAATTAAAACGTTCCCTTGCTAAAAATTGCGTCTCTCAACTCAATCAGGGCTGCGGGCGTGCGAAGTTTCCGGTAAAATGACAGATAGCAGCGCTGCCGCCAATTTTTTTGTTTTAAATGTGGCAGGGCTGTCAACGATTGTATATGCAGTCTATGGTCATTTGGAAATCATCATTCTGTCGGGAACATATTCAGCGAATGAAGGGTAACGAACACGATCGAAAGAGAAATCAACAAGTGTGACCGCGAGTGTGAAAGAGTATGACGAACTTTGCTAACCTTCGTTTACGATTCTCGAAACCTATATTAAAAAATTGCAAGGTTGCAAATTTGATAAAACCATATGGTACTTATGATCAAAAAGAAAATATTATAAACAGAAGAAAGACCTATAAATAGTTATTTATATACATTGTTATAACTAGCTGTTTCTGGCCGAAATCGGTAATTGGGAGTCGGTATCTGAAACCTTCGCAGGCTTACGTAGAGCAATTCTATAAAGTTTCATCACTATCAAATAAATAGTTTATGAAGGCATAGGGTACAAATCAACAAATATATTTTTTTTATTTAAATAGAAGATTAATAATAGTTGTATGCTTAAATATTGACAGTACGAAAGATAAATTACCTACTAATACTAATATAACTCAACGGACCTAATATTTTTGCTGATAATATGCAAATAGTCATAGGTAATTTCAAAAGCCAATTTCGATACTGAGTGATCAAATTCAATATGACCATGACTGACTTGTCCTTGTTATGCTGTAGTTATACTAGACCATAACTCTTTAATAAACCTACTATGTACTACACAAATTTATTGACAGTGGCTTAATTTTAACTCACGGGCATAAAACCAGAAAAACTTAAAACGATGCTTCGTTTTAAGTTCATCAAGTTCAGCATCGTCTTCGGCTGATATCCATTCTGTGGATTTGTATGGCATATAAACCAAAACGTACATCTTTGAATGCTTTTCAAACTAGCCAAAGAAATTTTCAGGGAACCATAGAGCTGAATAAGAGAATATTTAATTTTCTCTAAGTGGAACAAATCCAACGGTCGCCGTAAAATACATTGTATGTTTATTTGAACGGAAATTTAATAAATACGCCTCTAAAGTTTAACATAAAACATTGCTTTTACTTAATTTTTGCTGTCACCATTTGTATTAAATATACGGTCTAAACCTTCCATAATCCATTCCACTTGAGTTTACAATTGTAACGCTCGGAAATACTAAAACGGGAAAGCCCTGGACGTGAGCATGATTGTTGTGAGTACTTAGTGGAAAGTGGAACGTACCCCAAGAGAGAGAGAGATAGAATTTAATAACTCATTGAGCCAGTTCAGTCAGTTAGTTACTCACTCACTCACTCCCCTGATACTACCTACGTTTCAAACTTGCTGTGCGGTATGCAACGTGTTATAAGTGAATTTAGTGAATAAAAGGTTATTTTTTAAATAAATATAAAAAAAAATGGTAAGTTATAACTTGAACAATTTCTAATTCCAACAACTAATAGCAACGAATTTGTACAATGTCTCGTACTAATAGTTCTCCCTCAAGTTAATACATAATCCATTTACCGGTCCAGCTGTCCCAGTTTTGCCTCAATTTTAGTATTTTTAATTTCTCTCAAGTAGTTGCGGTCTCTAATAGGTGGTCTTTTTATTATTTTAATATTCTCTAAGTGGTTAAGGCTACTTTTTGTTTCGGTTTTCTGGTCTAGGCACAGTTCAGATTTTACTATTTCAAAAGACAAACCGAAATATCCATAATGTAAAAACCCTACGCAACAATAATATACTTCATATTGTAACCTACTGCCATTGCAAATGCTTGAGACTGCTTACTTATAGATACTGATAGTATTTGATTATTTAAAAAAAACAAGCTCTAAATTATTGGAGAACAATCTCTGTAATGTAGGTACACTACTTGACAACCTAATTTATTTACCAAGCAATTACAAACCAGAAAAAATATCAAGTTTCAAGGGCTTTAAGAGTGATACTAAACCGTAAAAATATTACATACAAATTTATTAGAACTACATACAAAATTTTAACTTCACTTTAATTGTTGCACCATAATATATGCTCATAACATCATTCAATTGTCACAATCATATTGACAATAATTATTGACATTCGCATGAGAGAGAGCTATTTGTTTTGTTTTTATTTTTAAATTATCATTATGTAAGGTTCTATACCTAAATGGCTAGTATTACCCAGCAGTTTTCTCAGCAACAAACACAAACTTTAAATTTAAAATTGCATTAAATTGAAATGGATTGCCCATATGGCTCTAAATTTATAAGTAAAAAGAAAACAAATAAAAAAAAAAAATTGAGCCAGTTTTCTACTTAAAAATACTGGTCATCTTTTCCCTAAAGTTGGCCATTTAAAAAGTCTGAATACAGTAGGTATACTGATAGATATCTATATATGTTTTATATCAAAAATACATGTACACATCAAATTTATTTTACCATGTAGGTGGTTTATGTACCATTGAATATAACTTGCTATAAAATTAACTTATTATGTTGGCAAATTCTAACTTTAAAAAGTAACAAGCAGGAAAACACTTTCTTTAATAAATTGTCCTACTAAAAACTAACCAGAATAAACAAACACATTAACAGTTTTTGTATAATAGCTTAGACTCTTCAATCACTGCAATTCAATAATAATCAATGCATTGAGCATATGGAGTCAAATTTAAAATAAGTTAATTAAAATATATTATTCTTTTTTGTATGTACCTTTAATGGCAACTTTAACCTTATTTAAAAAAATCATAACCATTTATTCTATAGCTATTGCCACTACTACTAAAATCCAATTCCAATTTTTTTTTCAGGCTGCCCTAGACCGTAAGGGCACATTCAAAGTTGAATACCTTCAGGACATTGAGAAGAAGGTTCAGGAAAGGTGGGACAATGAGAAGATATTTGAAATGGAGGCGCCCAGTGATGGGAAGCCTCATGAAAAGTTTATGTGCACTTTTCCTTACCCATATATGAATGGCCGTCTGCATTTGGGACACACATTCTCTTTGTCAAAATGTGAAGTAAGTTTATGTTTATTTGTATGCCTTTTCAAGTAGACCAACAAACTGGTAGATGTTCCATCTGATGGAAAGTGGGCACTGCCACCTATGGACAGCAAAGATGTTAGATTATGCAATGAACATATAGTAGAAAAGATCTTATAGTAATATTGCATATTTACGCAAAGAAATAAATAGAATTTGATTTTATAAAAATATTATTAATGTTATACAAATGCATAAGAACTAACAATTGCTACATGAGTTATTCTCAAATGATCTTGAATTTCAGTTTGCATCAAGATATTACCGCCTAAAAGGTAAAATGGTATTATTTCCCTTTGGTTTTCACTGTACTGGAATGCCTATTAAGGCCTGTGCTGACAAACTAAAAAGGGAAATGGCTCTCTATGGGTGCCCGCCTGTATTTCCTGATGAGGAGCAGGTAGTTGTTAAAGATGATGGAGACATAGTGCCAAAAGACAAAAGTAAAGGGAAGAAAAGTAAAGCAGTAGCTAAAACTGGTGCAGCCAAGTACCAGTGGCAGATCATGCAGAGTATTGGAGTTCCTGATGAAGAAATAAAGGAGTTTGCCAATGAAAGCTACTGGCTGGAGTATTTCCCACCTAGAGCCGTTGCTGATTTGAAGAAAATGGGCATACATGTGAGTGAAATTTACGTATTCAATGCATGGGTTGTAAGATTTCATCTTAAAAAAATAAGTCACTGACTTTGATTTACATACATATATGATAAATCACATCACACATTTTACCTACTAACACATTTTTATTTATTATAATACTATAATAAACAATGAAACCTCTCTCACTACTAATTTTACCTTAGTAAGATCAATCCTTAACATTTTGGTAGTCTAATAATAATGAAAATATAATTAAAAGAACACAAAACATAAATTATTAAGTTATCATGCCATCACTACATTACATTTCATTCCTCATTCAATCTTCTCTCTCTTTCTCACTAATTAATTTTAAAATCGCTTCACAGGTAGATTGGCGACGTAAATTCATTACAACAGATGCTAACCCCTTCTACGACTCATTCATAAGATGGCAGTTCCATCATCTAAAAGAACGTAAGAAGATCATGTACGGCAAACGTTACACCATATTCTCACCGTTAGATAAACAACCATGCATGGACCATGACAGGAGCACGGGGGAGGGCGCGGGACCCCAAGAATACACCCTCATTAAAATGGAAGTCCTTGAACCACTCCCAGATATTCTTAAGTAAGTACTCCAAAATTGACATTTTAATAACAGGAATGACCCTTCATTCAATTCATACAAATAAAACGGTGAAATTAGATATAGATGTGGAATATGTCTTAATATCATATAACTAGACCCTCATTACCAAATAATATGTAGGACTCAAAACTAAATAAATGAGTCCAAACTCGAAGGGTTAATTATTAGTCACTAAAAAGTTCTAATATCCGCCTCCTGGCTCAGTTTTCAATGGATAGTAGAAATAGAAGTAGGTTCAAATTGAATTCTAATATTTTATTACATAAGTGTTGTTGAAACACAAGTTAAGCTTTTAAAAGAGTGTTAAAAACACTATTATTTTGTTAACTTCAAAAACATTATATTTAGACTATACTTTTAATTATTTAAATAACAGGAGTAGAATAGTAAGTAGTTTACCAAAATTTTTTTTTATTCAGATCCTTCAATGGCAAGAAGGTAAGCTTTGTAGCAGCAACTTTAAGGCCGGAGACAATGTACGGTCAAACTAACTGCTGGGTGCACCCTGATATCAAGTACATTGCTTTTGAAACAGTTAATGATGGTGTATTCATTTGTACAAAAAGGGCAGCCAGAAACATGGCTTACCAAGGTTTCACTGAGAAAGACGGTGAATTTAAAATTCTACAAGAAACTGTGGGACAAGATCTTCTGGGGATAGCCATAAAATCGCCATTAACGTGTTACCCGAAGATATTTGCGTTGCCCATGCTGACAATAAAGGAGGATAAGGGAACTGGTATCGTTACTAGCGTCCCATCAGACTCTCCCGACGATTACGCAGCACTTGTCGATCTACAAAAGAAACCAGCATTCAGGGAAAAATACGGCCTTAAAGACGAGATGATACTGCCCTTTAAACCTGTCCCTATCCTAGAAATACCAGAATTTGGCAATTTATCTGCTGTCCATTTGTATGATACACTAAAGATCCAGAGTCAAAATGACAAGGATAAGTTGACTCAGGCCAAAGAGATGGTGTATCTGAAAGGTTTTTACGACGGTGTTTTATTAGTCGGCGAATACAAGGGGAGTAAAATTCAGGATGTGAAGAAGAATTTACAAACTAAGTTGGTCGATGAAAATGGCGCTGTTGTTTATTACGAGCCTGAAAAGACTATAATTTCGAGGTCTGGGGACGAGTGTGTGGTGGCTCTTTGTAACCAATGGTATCTGGATTATGGTAATGAAGAATGGAAGAGTCAGGCGGAAAAAGCTCTCTCAGCTATGAACACTTACCATGACGAGGTCAGGAAGAACTTCCAAGCTACACTTAAATGGCTGCACGAATATGCATGCTCTCGAACCTATGGTCTTGGTATGAAATTTACCATCAATTCAAATATTTATTTCAATTATAAGAAATAAATATAATAAAATCTCATTTTAAATTCCAGGAACAAAATTACCTTGGGATCAGCAATGGGTGATCGAATCTCTATCAGATTCAACAATTTACAACGCATACTACACAATTTCTCACTTCATACAAGGTGATACTTTTAGCGCAAACAAAGAAAACACTCTCAAAATTAAACCTGAAGAAATGACCCTTGATGTATGGGACTACATTTTCTTCAAAGACGCGCCGTTCCCGAAGAATACTAAAATTGCCAAAATGTCCTTAGAATTAATGAAGAAGTCTTTCCACTTCTGGTAAGTTAACAAGTGATTAAAATAAGTAAGAATATAATTAGTAACCAATTTATAGGAACTAATAATTTTATAAATTTAGGTACCCAGTGGACTTAAGAGTATCAGGAAAGGATTTGATCCAAAATCATTTAACATTCTACATCTATAATCATTGTGCCATGTGGCCTAAGGAGGAGGACAAGTGGCCTAAAGGCATCAGGGCTAACGGCCATTTAATGTTGAACTCAGCCAAAATGTCCAAATCAGATGGGAACTTCCTAACACTGACAGAGTCGATAGAGAAATTCAGTGCGGATGGTATGCGTCTTACTTTGGCCGATGCAGGTGATTCAGTGGAAGATGCTAACTTCGTTGAAAGCACTGCGGACGCCGCGATACTTAGACTGTATACATTCATTGAATGGGTCAAGGAGATAATAGCAACCAAGTCAAGTTTGAGGACAGGTATGATAACATTTAGTTAACAACCAAAAAAATTAAGATAACGTTATCAATAACTAACTGACTACAATAATTAAATAGATAACTTAAAACTGGAGAGTTGTGATAACATATAACTTAATAATATATCAAATGGTATATTTTTTTTCAGGAGAATACAACTTCCACGACAAAGTATTTGTAAGTGAGATGAACACAAAGATAGTTCAAACGGACGATAACTACAACAAGATGCTGTTTAAGGAGGCATTAAAGAGTGGGTTCTTCGAGTTGCAAGCGGCTAGGGATAAATATAGAGAGCTGTGTTCGGAGGGAGGGATGCATGCGGATTTGGTCGCGCAGTACATCACTACGCAGGCTAAATTGATGTCGCCCATATGTCCGCATGTGGCTGAACATGTGTGGGAGCTGCTTGGCAATGTTAGTATTAATGGACAATGCAATTTTAGTCCATTTTGTATATTGCTTGTGCTTATGCATTTTGCTTGTTACATAATGTAACATGCTCGTATCTATATTTAATGAAAAATTCATATGATTATCTAAATTAATTATCTTTAAATATTCAAACAGAAATTTACAATTTGGTTATGTTTTACATCAGCACAGTATTTTCATTCTGCTATGAACTTGCAAATAATAAGCTTTTATCTTGTGAAAACATTAATAATAACATTGGACATGTTAAACAGAAAAACAGTATTCTACTCGAACGTTGGCCAGTTGCGGGCGAGATCGACGAAATGGCAGTTAAAGCGAGCAACTATCTAATGGATGCCGCACACTCCTTCCGCATATATTTGAAGAATCACTGCGCTGTCAAGAAACCTAAAAAAGGCGAAGCGCTGAAGCCGGAAAGGAAACCCAATAAGGCGATCATTTGGGTCGCTAAGGAGTATCCTAAATGGCAACATATAATACTTACTACATTGAAGGCGTTGAATGGCGTAAGTACACAAAAAATAAAAATGTATTAATATTCTTCGAAATGTACAGCAGTTTAGTATATATGTTTTTTCTTTATTGCAGCCATCAGGTCTACCAGATAATAAGACCATTTCAACGAAGCTCGGTGAAATCTCCGAACTTAAGAAGTACATGAAGCGAGTGATGCCATTTGTGCAGGCGACCAGAGAAAATATGGAGAGAGTCGGAATAGAAGCACTCTCTGTTGGTCTGCCTTTTGATGAGGCCGCGGTCTTGACCGACAATAAACAGTATTTACTTAACACTTTAGATGTAAGTTATTGATTTTTAAATTTATACAAATGAAATGCTCTTCGTTGTTAAAGCGGATGCGCTATTTAGCCGTTATAAAAATATTCGAAATGGTCCGAATAAGGCTTTTAAGGATAGAACATAATTTGTGGAAGCTTGCCCTGGAAGCAGGATAATTTGAATTAACCATGATTCGAAGACTACTTGATAATGATAAAATTTCTTTAGGTATTTGAAACCAAAATTTCTGAAACTGAAACATGAATTAGATCCGATATAATAATATGACTGTTATTCAGAGATATTTTCTACTGAATAACAATTTATTGTAATATTAATTAATATTTATACAACCTTTACTTAAAAGTGCGTTCTCTGCCTGCATTTTCAAAATATCACCTTTATTATTTATGATAGCTGGATTCAATAGACGTCCAATACACTGAAAGCCCCGACGCTCCGGAGAAGTCTCGGGAAGACTGCGCCCCAGGCCAGCCTCATGTCACCTTCATCGCCGAGCCGGCAGTTGTAGCTACATTTGTCAACCCTACGACAGGAAACGGACTTTTTACCATCACGATCAATCTTGCTGACGGGGATTCCGTTGAGAAGGTCAAAGCGAAGATTGTAAAAGAAGTTAAGGCTATCAAAGGTACCCAATACTTTTCTAAGATATTTCGATTGATGATTGTAGCTTCAGTAACTTTAAATTTGACCTTCATAAGTGCCTTCCAAGGGCCGAAACTGAATAAATGGTTTTGAATTTATTAGAATTTTGGTATCTATGATTATGTTGACCGGCCCAAGAAAATTCTCCTTTATGTGTACTTTCATATCAATAATACAGATTTATAGTAGTATTGGCATGATAAACAAAGTTGCAGACTCTTTCTATTTCAATAAGGTGAAAAGAGAAAACCAAAGTCCATATTTAAGACTTTTCGTTTAGTCCCGCCTCTGGTGAGCATTTAAATCACACCTCTTTTCAAATTTAAGAAAGGAATGAGTTTGATATACAACTAAATCATCATCATTATGGAACCGTTCTTTTATTCGTTTTTTTTGTCTAGATGTCACGAGCCTGAATGTATGGAGATACAATGACCCCGTCCTAGGACCCAGGAAGATCCCAGTACCCGGCGACCATGAAACTAAGTGTGCAGTCCTAGACAATGCTTCAGTGTTAAAAGTGGATGTGAACACAAACACAGTACAACTAGTCGACAACGGCAAAAACATAGAACTGGGAACGCAAATGCTCTATACATATGAAAAATAAATAGCAATATACGATTTTAATAAATAACTATTTATTGATATTTATAACTCGTTTTTATTTTTCGTCTTTATACATTTTCACTCAAGTGCAGTCAAGTGTAAAAGTACTGTACACATTCTAAAATTGGGATTAATTTACTATAGTCCAAATCGCAACATATTTTTGCACTTGACTGTACGATACATGTGTATTATTCTCCAATATTATAATTCATACATTCGGGGGGTTTAGCGATCACAACCTCCTGATAAATAACTTATGTTATTTCCTTGGCATCGCTACATTTCAGGGTGTCCCACATATAACGTCACACAACACTATCAATATTGAACTGGCCCCCCTTGTCACACTACTGGATCATTATCACATTCACAAAATATCACGCACCCTCCCATCCCATACAAAGCATGACGTAATATATGGACAATCCCTTGTAATCAAAATGCACAGTACCCGGCATAAAATGAAACATCGTCAAGAAAATCACAGCATTTATACATTTTTTTATGAAGAAATATGTATATCAGCTTGTGGTCGACCGTTTCGGAACACTTTCATCTCATCGTTTCTTAATGTAAATGTTTTAATATCATCAATAAAAAAGTTCAAAAATTTGTAGTTAGTAAGTAGTAGATAGTAAAGTTTTACCGACGAGTAAGTGATCAGCGACAGACTAATTCTCGCTCAATAAACTTACAATACGATTCCGTATAAAAGAAACAAATACGTATAAATCAACTAAAATAACCTTTTGATATATTACAATATACTAATAACTCGCCGATTCACTAATCGCCAGCGAGACATTCCGCCGGGTACTAAACCTAGAGCCACATGAAGCAAGTACATATTACAATTTAAGAACATATAAAATGGATATTCACATTCATTAGAATTAAGTTAAGATATGGCATTCTAGGGTGGCGCAGACGCAAATAGGTTCTCTAGGCCTGCGCCTTCGGGAGCTTCCACGGCACTGCGAGGCTTCTCCTTAGGTACTTGCATGGTGGGAAGGTCCAGGATGAACACCTCCTTCTTGAATAGCTGCCCCACGTTGCGACCGATTAACTGAAATTATTAATAAATGAGTTACGTATCTAATTTGCTTTGGACCAACATTGAGTTATCTAAAACAAAACTCCGCCCTGCGGATTTACTCGCGTGATAATTTACACAAAAGCCTATGTCTCTCTCCGTACAGATTACATTTAGTTTAAATTTCACCAAAATCGGTTCGGTCCTTGGTCCATGAAAGCGTAACAAACAATCTCACTTTCGCCTTTATACTATTAATTAAGTTAATGTTCTATGTATGTGTGTTTTTTAAGTAGGTATAAGATTATGATTTCACCTGTAGGTTAAGATGTAGCCGAAGGAACACAAGTACTGGCAGCTTACCCTAGAGGTGATTTTCTTAAAGAGGTCCCGCTTGGCCTTGTCAATTTTGTTAGGCTTGGTGTGTCGCGCGGAGAGGCGCTCGTCCAGCCGCTGCACGTCCTGCGCGGCCACGTCGGGCAGCGCACTCAGCACCGCCACCACGCCGGGGAACCGCGGCCGCAGCGCCTCGTACGTCTGTCCGGACAGCACGAGCGTGCATTACTAATAATTAAGGATTCGGTTTGTTATAATGTCAATAACACACAATAACTTAGCCACTATAAATCAGTATATTAATTGGAAGTTTTTTTTTTTTTTTTTTTTTAAATCTTTATTAATTTTATAGAGGGATTATTCATGAAATGAATATGTCACCCTCATTGTAGATACATTTTAGGTACAATACAATTACTTATCTTCTATTAATTCCTATTTGCACTAATCTATATAACATTCTAGCAGCTTCCGACATTGGAAACGCAAGAATACTGTTACATTCGCCAACATTACATATATTTATATTATAAGTGTAAAAAAGAGCACTCCTTTCGACTTCATTTCGCACACATTCCATCATAATATGGAATGCATCCTCTATCGTTCCACATTCAGTGCAAAAAGGAGCATCAACCTTACCCATCAAATGAGCAAAACTATTTAAGGGAACATGTCCTGATCTAAGTCTAAAAGCTGTCACTAAGTCCATTCGACTCATACGCCCACTTTCTATCCACAAGGAACCAAATCGGTTAGATGGAATCATGGTCTTAAACCATATCCCTTTGGTTAAGGACCTTTCATCAAAGTATTCTTTCCACATTTTAGAGCATACTTCCTTAACCTTGTAAAGAACCTCTGAGGAATAGGGTAAACAGTTATAAGGAACACCATGACTCGAGGCCTCCCCAGCCATTCGATCAACCTCTTCATTTCCAAGTAAACCTATGTGTGACGGAACCCACTGTAAGATTACAATTTTGTTGTTGTCGATAAGTTTGCAGATCAATTTTATAATTGTGTATGCTATCGATGTACCTCGAAAGTTCGAAGTACATCGAATTAAATGTTGGAGTGCACTTTTAGAGTCAGTAATGATAACACATTTATTAAATTCAATAGACTCCATGTAAGATAAAGCTTCTGCTATGGCGATAAGCTCAACCCTCATAATAGACGTTTTGCAGTGTATTTGAAGCTTAACGTTAAGGTTAGTTTGTGGATCAAAAACAGCAGCCCCACTACTCTGGTGATCCATTGACCCATCCGTAAATATTTTATAGTAATCTAAATACCGCTCTTGTAAAAATTGGTTACATATTCTATATAAATTTTGAGTATCATATTTTCCTTTTGGTTTAATTATGCCGTCTATATTAGTTTTAACTATATTCAATAACTCTATTTTGCTCACCCAAGTGTTCAGAGAAAATATTTCCAGTGTTTTACTAGAGTGGACAGATACTGAATTAAATTGTTCATGTATTGCGACTAAAAGTGGTTTCTTTTTGGGTCTCCAATATGAATTTTGCGTAAGGTTAGTCAAAGTACTTAAAAGGTCTATTGTTTTATTGTTGCTAAATGATTTTAGTTTGAAGTAGAATTTGCCGGCTAGATAAAATCTGCGAACATGTAAAGGCTGAAGAGAAAGCTCATATTCCATAACGTGGATTGGAGTACTTTTGACAAAACCACCAATAATTCTCATACACTGATTTTGAACACGGTCTAACTTCTTTAAATGCGTTTGACAACTGGAATCGTAAAGAAATCCTGCGTAGTCCATCCTGCTACGAATAATGGCTAAATATAGACGTCTAAGATGTCTGGGATGTACTCCCCATCCAGGACCCGTAAGAATTTTGAAAATATTGGAGAATCTCGAAGTTTTATCTTTCAGCTCGTTAATATGCTTGGCCCACCTTAAAGACCTATCCAACCATAGACCTAAATATTTAATATTCTCCACCACCTGGAGAGATTCATTATTGATCCTAAGGTCGACATTGCCTCTAAAAATATTTGACTTAAATATACAGACCTTACTTTTGGAGGATGAAATATCTAAACCTATATCAAATAATAACCTATGAAAAGTATCTAAAGCGGTTTGTAATTTTCGAAAAGCTTCAGCTACGTCGTTGCTGGTAGCATACAGCACAAAGTCGTCAGCGAATTGTGAAATAAATACGTTCCTAACCAACTTACAAACATGGATCGAAGCGATATTAAATAATAGCGGGGAAAGGGGATCACCCTGTGCTAAGCCTCGACTGGTATTCCGACAGATGCAATGATTATTAACCGAAATTTTTAAGTTTCTCTCCACTAGAAAATTCCAAATGTAGCTACAATTTTTTTGTCCAACTCCAAGATGGTCCATAGTACGCAACAAACTAGTTATATCGACGTTATTATAGGCATTGTCTACATCCATAAAACATCCCACAGTAATACGTTTGTCTGAGAATCCTACTTGTATTTGAGATACTAACCTAGTCAGATTATCCAGAGAAGAACGACATTTTCTGAAACCAGTAGTATTATTACTTAAAAAGTTATGTCTTTCTACATACCATTCTAGTCTTTTGACTAGAATATTGTGAAATACTTTACAAGGACAAGATATCATGGAAATTGGTCGCAGAGAAGATATAGAATGGGGATCTCGGCCAGCTTTCAGAATGGGGATGATAACAATGTCTCGCCACTGCTTTGGTACAAAAGAAGTGGTGTAAAATTTATTAAATAATTCAAGCAATAACAATTTTCCATTATCTGGAAGATTTTTCAGCATTGAGTAAGAAATGTGATCGCATCCCGGAGAGGTGTCTTTATGACGAATAGCGCGTTCTAATTCTTGAGATGAAATCATACCCTCTAACTTCGGGTTGGAAGATAAAAAGTGTGGATCTTTTGGAGCAACATAATCTGGTGTCAAACTATGTATCATCTCATACGCTTTATCTTTACTAATAAAGTGATTCGGAGATCTATAACCTTTCATCCATTTAAGTCTTTGCCATATCTCACTTTGTGACGAAGTTTCACATAATGAAGAACAGAATATTTGCCATGCCTTGCTTTTAGCAGCTCGAATCATATTCTGTGCAACACGTATTTTATCTTGAAGAATATCTAAATTACGAGGAGAGGGGTTACGTCGGAATTTTGATAAGGCTAAACGTCTTTCAGCAACAGCTTTTGAAAGTGTACAATCCCAATAAGGTTTAGGTTTAAAATTATTGTCTGGATTCGGATTAATTTTAATGATAGGAATATGACAATCTGCAGCCATGTAAAGAATTTCTACAAAAATGTCATAGGCTTTTTGTAAATCATCCGGTAGTTTTAAATCATTGAAAAGTTTTTCTAATAAACTTCGATAGGAAGACCAATTTGCTATTCTATAATTCCTGCGAAAATTATTGTGTGTATTAGTACTAATATTAGTTGATATTTTTATAACCCGATGGTCACTGCCGAGAGTATCATTTAATACAGCCCAGTTTAAATTTAAAGCAATATCTGACGAGACAAAAGACACGTCAGGAGAGGATTGTTGCAATATCCCATCTACTAATTTAATGCGAGTCGGTTCCCCATCATTTAATGTAATAAAAGAATTATCTATCAAGGCATCAAATATTTGATTACCTCTTGGGTTTGTCTTATTTGACCAGTTAGTGTGGTGGCCATTAAAGTCACCGAGAATTAAGGTTTTCTTATTTGAAAGCGAAAATAAGTACTCCCAGTCAAATTGACTAGTGCGAACATTAGGTGGGCAATATACAGATATTATATTTTCTATGTCATCACAGTTAAATAATTTAACGTATACCATTTCTATGCCCGTGTTATTGCTCTGTACATGGTGAATATGTGATTTAATTGATTTATGTGTTAAAATAGCAACGCCTCCGTAACCGTCATCCCTATCTCTACGATATGTGCAATAGCCACTTACAGAAAATAAGCTATCTGGTTCTAACCAAGTTTCACTTATAGCTGCAATGTGAATGTTATCATTAAATAATATGTTTTCAAATATTGTTTTCTTATTCCTAATACTTTGCGCATTCCATTGCAAGAGGTTTAATCTTACACATCTACTTTTGCTTACTGATGAAATAATCAATAAAATATTTTAAAAGAGGCCAGTCTGCAATGTTATCGACAACAACTAAAATAAACCATTCAACACAACATTTTAACATTTCCTTCATTTTCGACTCGATGGAATTTTCTCTAAAAAATAAAATTTCTTTCAACCTGGACAATAGTTCACTAAAGGTTACACTTTTCTTGTGGGAGTTTTCCGAATGAGTTCCACCAGTTTCATCATCCGAATTTGAATCCTGCCCCAAAGGAAAATTTCTTTCGTACGTTTTCGGTTCCTTTTTACGTGATATCTTCGACTTAGGCGGGTTATTTTTAGGTTCTGGTTTTACAAGTACCCTTTTAACAATGTCAGAAAAGGACGGTGAATCTATGTTTTGAGAGAGAATAGACTCCATACCTTCAGGAACAATTTGGGTGGACTGCTGAAATGTAGTCGGCTCTTTTATACACACTGGGGAAACTGGATGAACATACATGGTCAGGGCCCTACGATAGGTACAATTAAATTCTGACATAATTTCCCTTAATTTTTTCTCTTTGAGATATGCTGGGCAAGTCTTCATTAAGGACATGTGGTTTCCCTGGCAATTAACGCATTTAAAGGTTTTTATTTCGCAGTTATCATGATTCTGACCGCATTTTGGGCATATAACCTTCGTCGACGGGCATTTCTTGATAGAATGTCCAAATTTCCAACAACGCGAGCACTGGGAGACCGGAAAAGTATATTTTTCTACTTTAATTCTAAGGTTTTCTACGGATACAAAAGTGGGAAGAAAAGTACCTTTAAAGCACAGTCTAACTGTTTCACTCGGTGACCATCCCTCTTCAATACTTCGGCGTTTTAAGCGACTAATCGATATTAGCTCAGCAGGCTTTGGACATGTTATGTTTTTCATAATCTCATCTTCTGTCAAATCTAAATCTACATCTTTGATTAAACCGTACGAAAAATTGTTCTCCATAGCCCTTTGGAATCTCCATCCCAAACTAATAAAATGTTGGCATTCTTCTAAGTTATTTGCGCTTAATTCGTTTGTTATATCAATGCGTACTCGATATGGATTTATATATTTTACTCTTGAGATATTGCTTATTTTATTTTCTCGTAATAGCTTAGCCAACGCAAATTGTTTTGGAAGTTTCTCTTTATATGAAATATACATTTCAATTTTATCTGATCCTTCTTTTATTTTTTTTCCTTTTCTTCCTACCTGCTCCCACTCCTTTTCATCTTCCTCTCTTGTTCTTTTTGTTGGTTTTAGGCACTGTTGGTTATCGCTGTCATCTCCTACTTCAGTAACATTCAGAGTGTGATCATCATCCACCTCGCCAATCATATTAATTTCCTCCAGTGAATCGTATCTCATCATTTTAATAGTTTCTTCTTTGTTTTTATTTAATAATTCAGATATAACATTATCGCAACTATCCATTAGGAATGTCGTAAAAAAGGTGCATCGTTATCAGCAGGTAGCTGCTCGGACAAAAGGTTCGAGCCGGGCGGCCGGCCGCACGGGACAATAGATTGCTTACTAGTCGATGTAAACAACTATTAAATCCGCTGAGAACACGACTACTTCGTACGAATACCGATACGACAATGTAATTGGAAGTTATGGTAGGTAAAAAAATGCAGTTGCAAGAACCGACTTATGTCATAGCTCGCAGTACTTTGCAAATCTTAACGGCGACTTTCACGGCGGCGAAGGCGCCGCACGCGTCGCACGCGCTCACGCGGCCCGCCTCCAGCGACGCTCGGAGCGACACGCACGTGTAGGGTGTGGGTGTGGGTGTGGGGTTGGTGTACCTGCACGGCGAGGGCGAGCAGCGCGGACTGGTTGGCGTCGTGCTGGCCGTGCAGCCGCAGCGCCTGCAGCACGGCGGCGAAGGCGCCGCACGCGTCGCACGCGCTCACGCGGCCCGCCTCCAGCGACGCTCGGAGCGACACGCACGTGTAGGGTGTGGGTGTGGGTGTGGGGTTGGTGTACCTGCACGGCGAGGGCGAGCAGCGCGGACTGGTTGGCGTCGTGCTGGCCGTGCAGCCGCAGCGCCTGCAGCACGGCGGCGAAGGCGCCGCACGCGTCGCACGCGCTCACGCGGCCCGCCTCCAGCGACGCTCGGAGCGACACGCACGTGTAGGGTGTGGGTGTGGGTGTGGGGTTGGTGTACCTGCACGGCGAGGGCGAGCAGCGCGGACTGGTTGGCGTCGTGCTGGCCGTGCAGCCGCAGCGCCTGCAGCACGGCGGCGAAGGCGCCGCACGCGTCGCACGCGCTCACGCGGCCCGCCTCCAGCGACGCTCGGAGCGACACGCACGTGTAGGGTGTGGGTGTGGGTGTGGGGTTGGTGTACCTGCACGGCGAGGGCGAGCAGCGCGGACTGGTTGGCGTCGTGCTGGCCGTGCAGCCGCAGCGCCTGCAGCACGGCGGCGAAGGCGCCGCACGCGTCGCACGCGCTCACGCGGCCCGCCTCCAGCGACGCTCGGAGCGACACGCACGTGTAGGGTGTGGGTGTGGGTGTGGGGTTGGTGTACCTGCACGGCGAGGGCGAGCAGCGCGGACTGGTTGGCGTCGTGCTGGCCGTGCAGCCGCAGCGCCTGCAGCACGGCGGCGAAGGCGCCGCACGCGTCGCACGCGCTCACGCGGCCCGCCTCCAGCGACGCTCGGAGCGACACGCACGTGTAGGGTGTGGGTGTGGGTGTGGGGTTGGTGTACCTGCACGGCGAGGGCGAGCAGCGCGGACTGGTTGGCGTCGTGCTGGCCGTGCAGCCGCAGCGCCTGCAGCACGGCGGCGAAGGCGCCGCACGCGTCGCACGCGCTCACGCGGCCCGCCTCCAGCGACGCTCGGAGCGACACGCACGTGTAGGGTGTGGGTGTGGGTGTGGGGTTGGTGTACCTGCACGGCGAGGGCGAGCAGCGCGGACTGGTTGGCGTCGTGCTGGCCGTGCAGCCGCAGCGCCTGCAGCACGGCGGCGAAGGCGCCGCACGCGTCGCACGCGCTCACGCGGCCCGCCTCCAGCGACGCTCGGAGCGCCGGCAGCGCCAGCCCGCACGCGCGCAGCGACACGCACGAGTCGGGCCAGGTCAGCGCGCGAAGCACCTGCAAAAGATATAACACCACAATGTTGAATTATACACTGTTACGATAAATTATTTCATCTGTGATTTCAACAATATCTACCTTTCTTTGGACATTTATTTTAAGTTAATTAGCTTGTAGTACTGATCAAATTTTTTGTCCTCACATTTTACTGTTATATTCTATTATCTGCCCTAGATATATAACACATTTAAGACTTAGTAAAATTTACGAAATTGCATTTTATTAATTCAATGACAAAAAGTGAAATCGGTACAATACTGTATATCCCTCGTTTTACCAGAAGATACCAATTATTACATAAATATTCTATTTGTACGAACCGTGTGTAAGACTGCAGGTCCAGCTACGGGATTTGCTAGTATCAACGCTCCTAACTCTGACACCTGTTCCGGCGCTCGTTGCGAGCTCGGGGCCAAGTCTTCCTCCATATCACCGGGGTTCTCCAGACCTATTCCTGGAACTTCTGTTAGCGAAATCTGGAATTGAATATATATCATTTTAATATTGATAATTACTCAGTAATATGGTTGGTATTATGTAATGCCAGATTGCATGTGCCCTGGCCAATTGCCTGAAATTGGCAAAATCTTGTACTTGAGAAAATAAGAATCGATTTAGTGTTCTATAAATAAATAAAATAAATAAATATCCTGGGACATTCTTTACACACAGCTATCTGGTCCCAAACTAAGCAGAGCTTGTACTATGGAAACCAACTAACTGATATACTACATATACTACTTTTTTTTTTCTAAATACATACTTATATAGATATTTTACATCCAGACACAGAACAAACAGACATGTTCATGCACACAAATGTTTGAACCCGCGACCTTCGGTTTGGCAGTCAGAGCGTTAACCACCAAGCCAACTGGCCAGTCGCTGTTTAGCAGTTGATATCCCTGGGCTGATATAATGATGATGAAGTTATGTTGGCTTTCTATAAGCGTAAATTACGAATATCCGTTTTAAATCGTCGGTTTTTGGATATATGAATATTTTTTTTTATTATTGTTATATTCATTCATCCAAATTTCACTTGCCGTTGCAGTCTGATTGAGTAGCAAACATCATACAAACCTTCACAGCACCCACAGAACGATAGGGACTTAACTCAAAAAATCACTTTTGGCACATATCGATTTTGGGTGACTTTCACACTGAGCGGGGAGGGTGGGTCCCGGTGTTAAAGAGGTTGAAGTATCGGTATGCTTATTCTATCATTAAATTGACTATGTTATACTTTTCATCGGATAGAGCATACCTTGATTAGTCTCTCTAGCTATCTCTATCGTAGCTCCATTTCGCAAAATTTTGAGTTAAGCCCTTATGGTACTGAGGGTGCGATACATCTACAGGATTTAGCCTGCGATGAGATACATAGTTTTCTGAAGGTTTCACTTCTACCGCATTTGAATGCACACTTTTTTTTACCTTGAGCACTTCCAGGTATTCTCTGGTTAGGTTTCTGACGAGCATGTCCTCTAGGACCTCCTGGGATTCACTACCACCCTCTTCCTCCAGTTTGCCAGACTCATATAGAGATGTGATGTAGTCCCATCGCTGTGTCAGGTGGTGGCACACTAGAAACATAAATGGTTGATGAAATTCAAGCATCATTGAATAAAAACAGGGCAGGTGTAAGTTATTAGACTCATGCACTGTTCCATACAATAATAATAGGGCAATCCTAACCCACTATTGAATTTTGACCCCCCCCCCCTAATATTAAACCCTCATAGAAGAGCGAGATTAAACTTTTTCATATGATGACTAAGATGGGAGCAAGCTGACATGAATCAAATTTCGAATTGATAACATTTATAATTGATGAAAAAAAAGCTGTGAGATACGAAAAGACATTGCTTTCTGTCACATTTCATGATTTTGAGACAACAAGAAGTGTGCTATAGATTTAAATAAGCGGCATAAGCGGCCGTATCTTTTGATTGAGTTGACCTACGGCCAAAATTTATATACGACCCCTATCGAAAATCGCAAGATTGAAGTAGAATTTAGACATTACGTGTATAAAATTACTGTCGAAAGGTTTATCAATCCATGGATTTTCGATAGGGATTGCATATTAATTTTCGCCGTTAGAAGTTTGATATTTTCACAGTTCCAAGGTATTGCAGACCTGAGTATTTAATATTATTTTCATCCTGATGCCTCCATGTGTTCTGGAGAAAAAGGGTCTACCCTTTTAATTTACTTAATGTGAACTTGTTGAACCGGACACTCGTGAAGTGATATCACATAAAAACGTAATTCATTACCTAACTAATATTATAAAGAGAAAATAAGAAGAGAGATTGTTATACAACTGTACCAATTTAAATAATTCTTTCACTATTAGAATTAACGCAGGTTATGTTAAAATCCCCGGATAGATAAGATCCTGGAACGCGAGACAGAAGCTAGACAAATAAAGCTGGAAAAAACTCACTGAAAGGTGAGAAGTGTTCGATCAGCGGCAGAGCCAGATCGTTGTAATGTGCAGGTGGGCAGTGCATCAGCAGCGGTTTGATAGCGATGCGGACGATGGGCCGCAGCCAGTGGTCGGGCAGGTCTAAGAGTCCGTGCAGCACCGACCCGACGATGTACCGCGCCAGGTTTGTCTCCGCGTACAGTTCCCGCCCGAGGGTACTCGCCGCTGCGCCTACTAGGTGGCATACCTGGAATTAAACAGATCAGGAACGTCACGGAAACTAACAATATCTATACCGAAATTAAGGTTAAGAAATAGTTTCAGATATTCAACAAGTCTCAGCTAAGTTTAAGATGTGTGATGCAATATAAAAGTGTATTTGGGATGCAACATTTAGACGGTACAAGAAAGTTAAGTGTGGGATATTCAATAGCACCTTAAGCAAAACATTTTAAGCATTGTAAAAACTTCGTCGAGAGCTTATTTTCCCGGGTCCTTCTTTCCACACAACCGTCCGATATCAATCTAAGCAGAGCTCGTACGACGCTAACCAGATAACTGATACATTACATACTAGTATTTTTTCCAAATACATTTACATATATATAGATGATGTTACATTGTCATGCAGCGTGTGCAGGAAGTTCTGCATGCGGTCCTGCGGGCGCGTGGTGGGCGGCAGCGGCGGCATGACGTCGTACTCGCGCAGGCCCAGCAGGTTGCGGCGCTCGGCGGGCGGCGGCTCGAGCGCGCGCGCGTGCGCGGGGTGGCGCAGCGCGGCGGCGCCGGGCGCGTGCAGCTCGTGCAGCGCGCGGCACAGCGCCAGCGCGCCCGGGAACAGCGGCAGCACGTGCGGGCTGCACGGGTTGCGCCACAGCGGGTTGCCGGCCGCCGTCGCGCCCGCGCTGAACCCGCCGCGGGACGCTCTGTCGGACGTAGTTCTCGCTTATCGTTTGTTCTTGTGATAACCGTACCAGGGTGGGTGGTAGGGTACTTTGTAGTATCCGCCGGGCTGGTTGCAACCTACTCCTTTTCTGACTTTTTGTGCTTACCACCTTCACCATCACGTATCATCACTACCCACGGTGAAAATGTGATCCGATACAAACCTATTCATAAAAGTTTAAAATGTGAATTTCACGCTCTACAGCGCGTGTGAAGGAGTGAACCCACCAAAAAAAACTACCTATCTGAACATAATATACATGTATAAGTTTATCAGCCTTTCGTTTCATGAAGTTTCAAATCACAACATTGCTAAAAAAGTGTAAACTTAAAAAAAATAGCCACTTGTCCGGGTCCGAGGGCACGCAGGTCCTCTTGACGACCCCCAGCAGCAGCGTGAGCGCGTGCTGCAGGTGGCGGCGCGCGCGACCGCGCTCGTCGTCGGCGCGCGGCTCGGCGTCGGCGGGCGCGTCCAGCCCCACCAGCCGCGCCAGCGCCGGCCCGGACACTACTTCCGAGCTCAGTCGCGCCCAGCGGCCCGCGCAATCACCGAGTACCTGTGACAATATTAAGTGCAGGTGTTACCTTAAAACAGGGGTCTTTCAGCGATCGCTTGGTGCCGCGAGTTTACCGTAACGGTAACGCAACACCTGTTCGTTAGAGACTACATTATACAGGCTAGGCCTAGTTTGGGAGTCCACTGCTGTGTGGACGAGCAACATCCTTGCATGTTAAAATTTTGTTTGGTTAATAAATAAATTATTATTATTAAGTCTTAGCGGATAAAAAGCGACAGATGTTTTTTATTGACATACCTCAGCAACCAGCGCACTCTGCCGGTCGTAGCAACAGAAGTGGTTGGAGATGAGCAGCAGGGCTTCCTGCAGGGTGACGCTCTCGACGGCGCTAAGGTCGGGCCGCGCTAGCGTCAGCCGGCACAGCTCGTGCAGCCGACCGAATACCGGCAGCAGCAGCAGTGGGTACTGCGAGCGGGACAAATACGTACAGCTTATTAATTTGTAATTGAATTCATAATCACTAGTGTTTGTCTGTAGTACTATAAGTACTGCACTCTTAATGCGGATTCCCACCAAAGTAACTTTCTGTGTTTCTTTCTTTTTATAATATAATAATATGCCTGTAACATTCGATAACATTTACTGTTACATTTGTATTACAGTGTATAGTGTGTTGCTGTACAGTACCATTACTGTACATAACTTTAACTGTAAAATACTGTTATTGTACATCTCTGTTACTGTACAGCCCTGCAACTGTTACTGTAATGTATCAGACGTGTCACCTTGGAGCCGAGCTTGACGAGCAGGCCGGCGGCGTGGCGGCGCACGTTCTTGACGGCGCGCGAGCGGCGGCCGTCGGGCGGCGCGCCGGGGTGCACCAGCGCCGCGAAGATCTTGTCCAGCACGCGCGGCAGCAGCGCCGCGCCCATGCTAGACACGCCCGGCGCTGAACACGACACAACACCCAACATTACACCACATACGGTACAATATACACACACTACACTCTGCAAACCAGGGGCGTGCATGAGGTACGAAAGTCAAGACTAGACTTATCAAGAGATATATTGGAACGACAATTATTCGATATATAGACAATAGATTAGACGAGTATGCCAAAGTTATAGGATACTGACACCTGTACTCTTTTAAAGGACTTATATAACAGTAAAAACTAAGTAATCCTTAGCTATTGCAACATTTCCTTTTTTTTTACATTCAGTTGGACAGTCTATAGTTTAAAGCAGTGATTCCCAAAGTAGTCTATATCGACCCCTAGGGGTCTATGACAACCTGCAAGGAGTCTACATCAGCGAAACAAAATTTGGGGGTCCATGAAATGAAAATGGGGGTCCACGATAGTGGATCTAGATTTGAGGATATTTTGACTATGGTAATACCACCGTGGATAATTAATCCATATGGTGACATAGAAGAAACGAATGTCATAATACAAGAGGAACTGACTGAACTAAGTACAAACGAAGAACTTAAGGTTCAGTTTAAAAACGGATATCAGCAATTCTGGCTGCAAAACAACATACCCGTTACTTATCCCGTATTATACCTAGTGGAAAGGGGGTTCAGCGCTGTTACCAATTTCCTAACGAAAAAAAGAAACAGACTGGACATCATTAGCCGAGGAGATTTAAAATTAGCCCTTACAAAATTGACGCCAAATGTCGATAATTTATTATTAAAGCATCAGGTTCATGTTTCTCACTAAAAATATTGACTTATTGCATATGTTATTTTATTTATAGTTTATTTAATGTTACGTATATTTTACATAACAGATACAAAATTTTATTTTGAGTAGTTTTAATTTAAATTCAATTAATAAATGTATAAATTAACATGTGTTTTTACTTTAAGTTTTTAACACTAAACTTCACTACCGTTAGAAATTTACAGGAAATCAACATCAAGTAAGTAGGGGGTCTATCCAACACGGAAAAACATGGCAAGGCGTCTACGACACAAAAAAGTTTGGGGAACTCTGGTTTAAAGTGCCAAATTTAATTTGAATCCACTTAGTTAATAAGAATTCATAGCGTAACATAAATCGTCACAAACATTCGTATTTATAATATCGATAAGATAAGATATTACCTGCAACCTGACTATACGCGCAGCTGAGAAAAACGAATAGCGCTGAAATGAGCGACAACAGCAGCGACAGCACTAGCGGTGCAGATGGCTCGCTCGCCACGCAGCGCTGCAACAGCTGCAGTCCCTCCACTACACTGGGACGCGGCTCCGCTTGCAGCAGGCGGGACAACACTACGTCCAACACCTAGAATAAACACGCTACTAGGTCAAGATATAGACATTAAATGCAAGAATATTTGCCTGTCAGTAATTTTTCGCTACCAGATATGGGTAGTTGTGATTGTCTTTTTTTTTAAGAAGTTCGGCCCTACAATACCAATGCCGTGCTTCCTCTATTTTGTGATATGGGGCATTCCGCGGTCTTACTATCTACTCCTTCCATACATTCCGGCCTTTTATTAACACCAAAACAATAATTCTGGACTATATTGGTTCGGAATATCGGGATGTACCTGTGCGAGCGCATCCCACTCGACGTGCAGCGGGTGGTGCTGGTCGAGCTGCGGCGGGCACGCGGCCACCTTGTCCAGCGCCGAGCGCGTCCACTCCTGCACGTAGGCCCACGTCACCAGCGGCGCCGCGATCATGCAGTACCTGCCAACATTATATTTTTATTTTACAACAAGAACACTACGAAAAATACTATACTAAGAAGGCTACATTTTCCCAGGGTAAAAAGTCTTAGTTACTTCTTATAATATCTATTATAGCTGTCCCCCGCGGTTTCACCCGCGTTCCCAAACAATGTTGCATTATTTTGTTCTTTCTACCATCAATAGTTTTCGCAGCACACGCGATGTAAGAAAGTTTATTGGTAATTGTTTCACACCTTGGGTTACATTATTGGAGTTTTAGTATGCATCCCTAACTTTTTTTAAATTTTTATATAGCCTATGTTTACCGGAGATAGTGTAGCTTCCCGACAGTGAAAGAATTTTTCAAATCGGTCAAGTAGTTTCTGGGCCTATTCAATGCAAAGAAACAAACAAAAAAAACAATCAAATCTTTCCTCTTTATAATATTAGTGTAGAAGTGTAGATATATTATTATAATCCTCCCGTGAAAGTCCCGTCAAAATCGGTCCAGACGTTTCGGAGATTAGCCGGAGCATACCGATGTTATTAAATCAGCTATCTGATTTCCATAGTATAAGCTCCACTCTGTTTGTGTGTAAAGAATGATAACAGAAAATTTACAACCAGAATGCTTACCTGAAACTCTCAAGTATTTCAGTACGATATCTACTGAAGAATATAGCGAACTCTTGTTCACTATCATAGTCCATACAAGCGTATACGACCGCGTTGTTACCGTTGCTTACTCGCGACGAAGGGTACGATACCTGAAAAGATATATTCAAAAATTTGAAAACTCCTACTAATATTTAAATGCGAAACATTGTGAGCATGGACATATAGATGTTTGTCACTTTGCACGTAAAATACAAAGCGGATTGGATTAAACCTAGCAAATTGATAGTTTATAACCTGGATTATATTATTATAATAATAAATAAGGAGAAAAATTTACGGAATCAAGTTTAGAATTATTTTTGAGAAGATGCACTATTACGCCGAGTTTATTATGTAACCAAACGCTACTGTATATGAAACTTAATAAGAAAAGTTAAATAAAAACATACTTTAAGAACTTTAGGAGCAGCGGCTTGCAGCCATCTCGGTATGATTGCCTGCACTTGAGGCAGCTTCGATATCTGTTCATGCTTCAGGAAAGCCTGCGCCATAATGTTGACGATTTGTGCTAGGGTGAGCGAGGGGTGTGACGACAACAGGAGCATGGTCTCCAGTAGTAGTGGCATCCAAGAGTCGATGTCGGTGGCGTAGTTCCATAGTGTTGTTAGTTGCATTGCTAGACCAGCTAAGACCTGTTAGGAACAGATGATCAGTTTTTAAGTGCTTTACTAGAATTTAAACTTTATGGACAATTTTATTGGAAACCCCGATAAATTCTTAAATATTACAAAAGCTTTATTAGTCATTAACAATATTGGCCTTCAAAGAAAGGTATCTAAACCAGTTGGTTAGAAACCCAGACTGCCATGGGTGCCATACAGGTGATGGGTTTGATTCATCCAGGACAAATATTGGTGCATGATCATGTCTGCTTGTTTAATCTCTGTGCCTAACAAAAATCCGAACTAGATCTTGTTTGTTACTCCAGACCAGTGGTGGGCAAACTTTTTTAATGGAGGGCCACAAATCTTAAGAAATTCTAGAGGCGGGTCAGAATTATAGAAGAAATGCATTTTGTGTAAAGCTTTAGAACAAAAACATTAGCGCCCCGTATTACGCAACCCATGAACTACGCGGCTAGTTTAGCTTCACTTATATGTTATGCATCTATTTTTCTACTAAGTAGAATCTACTTTATACTTATCGACCTTCAAAACGTAGTTATAGCCGGTCTTTGTATTGCAAAAAAATTTTAGTAAATCAGTTATCTGTTTTCTATAGTACAAGCATTAGCATTGGTGTCAGTGTGCAAAGAATGTCCCAGGAATTTATACTTATACTAAAATATATATCTATAAATATAGAAGTTTAGGCGTGTATGTTCCCTATGGCATAGAAAACGCCTGGACTGATTTTGACGGGAATTTCATTGCCAGACAGATAATGTTATAAGGAGTAACTTAGGCTACTTTTTATCCCGGTAAACATCACTCTGGAAAGCGGGGGACCATTAGTTATTTATAAGAATAACATATAAAATTTTAATGACCTGTGCCAGCTTCTTTAGGAACAAATAATGAGGTTCATCGATCACGTTGACGCTCGCGACCGCGGCGCGGTGGATGCATGAGATTGCGTCTTTACTGAACAGTATCATCAGTGGTTTTCGCTCCTTCGTCTGAAACAGCAAGTTATTATCATTGTACACATCCAGACAGTACAGAATCTTCAATATCAATTTGCTATGGAACACTAATAGTAGTTTAACAATTGATTTTCAACTTTAATGGTGCAGCTTTTATTGCAAGACTATAATGTATACAGAATAAATTAAAGGGGCGATTATGCATAGCAATGAGCGGCCCTGGGACATGAAGTTGTTAAGTTTTTTATTCCTGTGTCAAATGCACTTCTTCTTCAAGGTGGAAATGGGTATGTAAGTACTTCCTTGAACGAACTCTAAAATGAGGCTGTTATGCAATTTTAGAGTTGTATTTGTAGTCATTCAACATGAGGGGAATATGTATAGATATGGTGATTTCTCAAATTAACGTGTAATATACTCACAGAACCCTTCCTGTTAACAATCTGCAGCAGGCACTCGGCAGCCGGCAGCTGGAACACGTCATCCTGCAGCAGGATGCACAGGATCTCTACCAGACGCCCGTTGTTCATCACGACGTGGTTCGTCGACACCCACTCCACGAAGCCAGTCAGTGTCAATAGTACCACCTGAAATCATTAATGAATATTTATTATTATGAACCATACACACTAAAGCCACGTTTATTCTCTACTCTCAATTTCTCATTTACACCTTACCTCTAAGGGCTCAAGGCTTTAGTATTTTGTATTAAGTCCCGTATCTGATAATAACCATGGACAAGGAACAGCGTAAATATTTATAAATATTCCATAAAACGAAGTACCATGGCTGTCGCTTCTGTGGTCGAGCAGTATAAAGCTTGGCTACAGACCAGAGTTCCTGTGTCATTTCCAGTTGGGGTTAAATTGACGTTTATTGCCTGAAATGATAACCTGTAGTTTTGGATTGGTAATAGTCAGTCAGAAATTCATTTATTTTGCTACTGTTAATCACATATTTTACCAACAAAGAAGTTGTATGTCAAAAATTGCAATATTTGGTACATGTAACATGGTGAATTGTAGAGCCTCAATACTGAGAATTCAGCTTATTGCCATGGAGCTGAAGCTGTTAACTGAAACCGTGTTCAGTGGTATGTTAAATAGAAAATGGGCCATATACAGCAGATCCTACGTTCTATTTTAAGCTCTACTAAAGTGAAACAAAGGTGCAAACTCATCATCAAGTACCTGTACAACTCGTCCGTTACTGGCGGCAGTGTTGTAGTCTCCAGCGGCAGTCTTCTCTCGGAACTCCTGCACGTGCAGCTCTATGAGGCGCATGAAGAACGCGAATATCTCAGACATGTTGCTTGTGAGCGCTTGGTAGATGTCCTTGCGCCTTTGATGCTGTTCTAGAGTCTGAAATTAATTAGCTTTATTAAATTCTATCTTATAGCATTTATAATATAAACACTTTTGTCTGTTGAGAATTCAATGATCAATGAAATGAAATGTACGTTCTAAGAAGGAAACTGGCCCAATGTATAATTGACGACAGGCATCTTTATTTACTTAACATTTTTTTTATTGAGCATATGTATATTTTTCATATCCCATCATATCCTGTACGTGTATAAGATATTTATATCCTTTTGTATGTATAAATTATATTTACTCATCAATAAACTGTAATACATTTAAAACATAAAATAAAGTCATATTTCAATTAAATATTTCTGGCCTTATAATATTTAACATATGCATCCAACAGTTATTGCAAAGTTTAATGTTGCTGCAGCTTAAGTGATACATTACACTTTTTATAAACTTGCACAAGATCTAAAATTAACATTCATAAACAAGTCATGCCCGAATTGCAAGCTGCCGTCACAGTCACCAAGGTTAGCGGCGTGACTTATATGTTAGCAGAACTTTTTATCAGAAAACATTATAACGGAATGTAGCGTTTATATAATATTATGCTTATCAATATTTATACGCGTTAAATATTTATAATAAACGATTTTAGAATTATGCTATATAGTGCTAGCAAATTTCATCTATAGGATGTCATAGGAGCATACCAATAAACATGTGCACTTAACACCTGACACTAAGTATTCAATAAAAAAATACAAGCAAGAGAAAAAAGAAAAAACTGCCAAATCTCTTGCAATGTAATATACCAGGACAAACATTTGTGTGCATGAACATGTCTGTTTGTTGTTTCTGGGTACATATCTATATCATTATGTAGTATATAAGTTATCTTGTTTCCATAGTAAAAACTATACTTCGTTTGGGATCAGATCGATGTGTGTAAGTAATGTCGCGGAATATATTCATATTATACCCAATGGGCAGCAGGCATGCTGACCCCAAATGATTGGGAATAGAGCAGGCCAATAATATATATGGATAAGAATATTGAAAGCTGATTTCTAGATGGTAATATCATTAGCTTTGACCTAAGACCTACCTGAATAAATGGTTTTGACTTTGCATGTACTACAATAATTTTATATTATATATAATACAACAATTTGTTTGATTGAACACACTAATCACAGGGACTAATGGACCAATTTGAAATAGTCTTGCATTGTTAGATAGCCCATTTATTGAAGAAGGCTATAGGCTACTTCTCCTCCCACTGCTGAGCACGATATAAAATGTAGTTCACGTGGGCGGAAATTTATTATACATAGCTTTTGAAGTGAAAGTTCTCATGTATGAAGAATACTGGTGGGAATAAGCACTGTTGACGAGGGAGAGCTGTGTATCACTGTTATACAAAAGTATCATTTCTATCATGAGCGTTATTATAACGCTGTGCACACCAACCTGCAATGTAGCCACATCCTCAACCAGCCTAAGGAACACATGCAGCACGATCTGCGTGTGCAGATGACCTCTTGCACAGGCGTCGCTCAGCTCGGCCAGTAGAGTCGGCCATTGCTGCGGCCACTCCCGCTTTATCATCTCCACTATGATGCGAGCTAGAGCGTCGTTCAAGTGCCCAGTCTCCCATCCACCCATGTATAGGAGTTTCATTGCATTTTCCTGAAAAATTGTGTGGTTATTGTATACCCTTATATCATTATAAGATGGAGATATCAATAGTGACAGTGCATAATACATCAATTCTATTCTAAAAACAAAGTTTTTTTTTTTGCTAGTTATTTGGATAAACTTGTAACTAGTGCTTGTAATCAGTCAGAATGAACTAATGATAGCATCCCTTTAGATAATGTCATTACCTTAAAAATATAAAGAATTCGGACATAAACTTACACCTGTCTAGATCTAGATATGCTGGTCACAGGTCAAGAAATACGTATATTTATTGAAAATATAACTAATATCCAAATAGCCTTCCAAAATTTTATAAACGAATTTTTTATTACCGTGATAACATTCGTTTAATGTAAGAATATGAGCCAGGTAAGTAGGCCATTGTTTGATGTTTCTTATTGATACAGGCGTTAAGCAGTCAATAATAGTAGCTCATCTACTGTTACATTACCTACACAAAATGTGAGTTAATTGTTTAAATCCATGGTTAAAATGTCTAGACATATTAACATATTTAATTTTGTTACAGAAAGCTATTATGTTCAATGGGATTGATTAATTATGAACAAAAGCTTCGTTCATTTTCCAATAGGAGAAGCAGACAGGGAATGAAGTACAGTGATTGATTTGCAGAAGATATAACCCCTAAATAATAAAATGCTTAAGGCTAAAGACAATATATTTTAAAGTATACATGCACCTTTCCTTATTCAAGTATAAAAAAAAAATGTTTACTGGCAGAACCAACAATTTGAGAAAATTAGTCATATCCCAGGCTTGTACGTATTAGAACAAAAAATTTCATCATCATCAACAGGGCATAATCACGTCATCATCATCATCATCATCACTGCTAGGACAGGCACAACCCTTCATAAAGAAAGCAATGGTAAGCTTAAACCTGATGTTTGACAAATTAAAAATAATTTCATCCATTTTCAGTATATTTAAATGCATGTGTCACAGTGCTCAAATATTACACAATAATTTGCAAGAATATTCTATTTGATTGCATAGTGTCCATTATGACTTACATCATACGAAATTCAATTCTGCAATGTATAAATACTAAGGCCGAGCTGAGACAAATTAATTATTCTAAAGATGTGCTTTAGCTAGGATATGTCACTGTCCTTCATTTTAATCAGTCTCAAGATGGCTTATTAAAATATGTGCTTCATGCAGTTTATTTATATGACTAAGTATCGCTTGTTCTCAGAATAAAGCCTCACAGTACAAGACTGAGCAATTAGTCTAGTTACCTGTATACATAAAAAGAAACTCACTAAATTGAGATATAAATATGTTAAAACTGATAACATTTTTGTTGTATCATACAGAACAAAATCCTTAGTAATAGCTGCTCAGTCAGTTCTGTAAATGAGCTAGTTCTTTGCCCTAAACAAGGTCATTTACTACAAACTTCCACACAGTAAAGAACCCTATGAGCCATTTATCCCTTTATCTAAAACAAAATTTCTTACTTTAATAAAAATCTTCTCAGCTTGAGTGATCCGTGTCCAACGATACTTGACTGTGTGCTCCATCAGTTGTAGACCAAAATGTTTGACAACGGCTGAGTATTGGGTCCCACTGGCCAGAAGGAGTCCTGCCTGTGCACACCAGGGTGAGTTTTCTTTGAATCTGTAAATATGAATGTTAGTTTTGGCTATAGAATAGGCAGGTAAATGAATATATTATACCTAATAGGCAAGCTCTTTGGACTGTAGCATTCCATAGATAATACTAAAATAATAAATAAACCAGATACCACTTATTTGGGATATATAACCAACATTCCTATCAACCTTAGAAAACATAATGGTGGTAAAACTTTAACTTCAAAGCTGTTTCTGTTGATGATGTATAGTGATGTACAAATGCGACTTGGCTTAAGATCAATAGGAAAAGTATATGTTTAGCCTATTTATTTTAATAGATTTGGATACAAGACCACAAACCAGCAGTTTTCAAATACTTGAAGGTTTATTATATGCACTACTTAATGACAAAAGAGTTTATGATCTCTTATTTTCAACAAGCTAAATTGATGTAGGTCATGTCTTACCTCTCACAAGCATTGTAGGCCTGGTTCCGCTCCTCATGGATGACATTAGGGTTGAGTGTTAGTTCTACAGCTCGACTAAGCTCATCAGCTACGTTGACCATGTCCCCTGTAGCCTCAGCTCCCATCCCGCCAGAATTCATTGCAGCTCAACCTTGCTACAAACATTTTAGAACAGAGTAGTTAGAGGTACAGTGAGGACAATGGGGCAAGGAATGCAAAAATTATGGTTTATTGACCGAGTGAGTTCTATTCATTTGATAAAATTTAAATATATATTTCATATAACGAAACCAGTAGGAGTAAAAAGGATAAAGGTTTTATTTATTTTGAACAGGTGTACACAGAGCCCTAAGAATCTATAGCAATGGTGCAATTTTTATTTATCACTTACCAACTGTCTGCAGTAAATGCAGTAAATTTATCCCCATAGAATTGTAAGTTACTTCATATTGAGTAGCGTAAGATGCTGAAAAAAATTATATGGATTTATCTTCAAAAAATAAAGACTTTTCTCAATGGAAAAAAATAACAAACGACATCCACCCGGTACAGACAGAGCATGGAATGCAATTAAAATTTAAATAAACAGCACACATCTGCAATCTTACGCACTAACTAACTATAAATTAATTAATTGTTTTAAATAATCTACACTAGTAATTATATCGCGAAAAAACAGGGAAATTAAAATAAAAACATTAAAATACCTCGTGTCGATTGAAAAAGAATCGAATTATGAAACCATAGACAAAACGATATTTATATGTAGGATAAACCTATTGATAATTTATTCGAAGTGACTATTTGTACGGGTACTGGATATTTAATATTTTTTTTTTTATTAAGAATGAATTGGATGATTTCGTACAGTAATAGAGTCGGCCTAGATTTTGTTTTAAATCGATGGATGAATTTGGATAAATAAGGTATAGGTTAGGGTTATTTTTTTTATATTTATAATTTTTATATGTTGGTTGCACTGTACCAGTATTAATAATTAATAAATTGTTCGTACAGTATCTGTACAAATAGACTCAGCCAACTATTCGTACGGGTACCGGATGACTAAGGCAATGGCTATTCGTTGAAATTAATAATTGAAAAATGAATCGTGATAAGTTTAGTATGTCCTGATAAAATATTTTTTTATTTTATTTATTTAATTCTTTTATTCCCCTAAATACACTTTTTATATTTATAATTTATCTAAGTTGGTCGCACTGTATCCGTATTAATAATTATAAATTGTTCGTACAGTACCCGTATTAATAGAGTCGGTCTAATTTATTTGTCTCTGGAACAAAAGGACTCAAAATTCAAAACCATTTATTCAGTTTAAGGTTTAGGTTAGTCTTGGGCCTAGCGCGCATTCGGGGTGGACTTGTCGCTGCCGGCCTTGCTTAATGCCATGGTCGGCAGCGAAGAGTCGTGGAAGGCGGCCTCGTCCTTCTGTGACGCTGTACTGTCACAGAAGGAGGCGGCGGAGCGGGAGCGGGAGGACGATATCAACTCGGCCCCGCTCCGTCGCCGGAGGTGCGGCAGGCGGCGTCTGGCCTTCGCGGCCAGGATGCCGCCGTAAGTCGGGGACTGCGGGTTGTGGATCGGGGCAGATCCGCCACCTGCACTAAAGGTCCCAAGCTGGAGGCGCCCATAGTTCCTTGCGCGCCTCGGCGAAGGGGCGGGGAAGTCATGACAAACCCCGCCCAGAGAAGGGCTCGCCCCGAGCGACGCCGACGGGGCGGGATTTTTGTAAAATATATTAATATAATACAAATATTTATTTATTCATTAGTTCAAAACATTAGATGTGGATGTGAAGTTGTTTAGTATCCATATCGAAATATCAAGGTGCGCACAGTAAAAGTAAGTAACTCGGCTGGTCACATAGCGCCACTATCTAGTAAAGCAGACGCTGATAAAATATAAAAAGAACTAAGATCGAGATCATCGATGAACTAGTTCGCATAGTTCACCTAAAGGAGCGCTCTTGCCACCTAGGTCGTTCGCGAACTACCCAAGACTAGTTTAGGCCCGCGGAGGGCACTTAGAAAGGTCAAATTTAAAGTTACTTAAGCTACTACCGGTTCGGAAGTCAGCCTTCAACTGAGAAGAACCGGCAAGAAATTCAGCAAGCATGGACATGAATGGTATCCCTTTGAGTCCTGGCTGTCAATTACAAACTTTTTTAATATTAATAAAATAAATTCCTATCCACACGGTGACTGATATATTGAACAGGTAGCATAAATGGTATGCTACGCTATGATCCGATTTAAGAAATTAGAGAGATTATTGTGATTAATAATAGGTTCACCCCACCGCACTGAATTTTTGAATTTTGCACCTCCGCACCGCGCCGCCGCCGCACACCCTTATAAACAAATAAGCAACTACTGACGATGGAATCTAGTTTTTATAAATAAAATATTACCGAGGATTATTTTTGTATATATTATTTATTATCACCTATTTCTATCTGGCTATCGGCTTCGGCTTGAATAATCAGCTATTTAGGATCGATTATATTTGTATATTGATTTTACAATAATCAGGTAAACTGTTGTTGACAATTTATGCGATGTTTTCCGAAGGCATTTCCGAATTACCTTCGCGCTCATGTCTTGTAACTTAGATTTATAGCACCACAATACATTTTTAATCCCTAATGCTCTATTGTCATTATATGGACTTAAACATTTCCTTAAAAATCTTTTTTAGTGTCCTAATTTTATAAGAAATAAACTTAATTTTATAAAAAGTGCTAATAGAAAAGTCCATAGCAGTTTCATTTCTTGCGCGTGTACACATTGATACACGCACACATTTTATAATTTTTTATTACTTCTGCTATTTGGGACGAGGAAATAAATCCAACAAATCAAAGATCATTGAAATTTGTGCAGCTCTTTTTGAGTTATAAATGGTGTAACTAACATGACTTAGTTTTAAGATTACCGAAATTATTCAATAAACGTCGTCACTTTGCAAGTTCCCTCCAAAAACACATGTTGTGTTCATCATCTATGGTTTTAATCCTACCACATCTCCGTACGTGTCAGCACTCAGTCAGTCAGTTTGAATTCAAATTTCCATGATTTTGGAATAATTTCGAGTTTGGTATTAAAGGTACCAAGAGTCATAGAAACAATCCAACTTTCTTTCGTATTATTTGTTAATTTCTTTACAAAACTTATTCATAAGTGTGTTAATGGGTTTTTAACAGCTTAGTGTATTATTATTGTTTTAATTTTACAATGGAACAGAATTGTACTTTTTTAGAGCCATCATTAGAAAAACAACTAAAAGGCCATCGGAATGCTATCACAGCGCTATATTACAGCCCAAATAATCATCAAATAGCTAGCAGTTCTTTAGACAACAGTGTTTTAGTAAGTAAATAATGCTTACAGCTTCTAAATAACGCAACCAACGTAAAGCAAACCTGTTATAAAATTGTTGATACCCTTAGTTATGGGATCTCCGTGGGACTATGCGAAGCTACAGGTTCCAGGGTCACGACGAAGCCGTGATGGATGTAACGTTCTCTCCATCTGGAAAGTATATGGCTTCAGCATCTCGTGACAAAACTGTAAGGCTATGGGTACCAACTGTTACTGGTAGCACTGGCATGTTTAAGGCGCACTCCCAAACTGTACGATCTGTTCAGTTCAACTATGATGGATCGAAGGTATTTAATACTCTCCTTACATGTACTATTTTTACTTATTACAAAAGTGTATAATAATTTATGTAATAAGAATATATTTTCTTAGTTCCCAGTTAAATATTCTATGTTGATTGGAAGTGACTTGCTTGGTGGGTTCAGATAGTTCTTAACAGAATAAACCTTATTTATTACAGATAGTCACTGCATCAGATGATAAAATAGTTAAACTATGGGCAACAGAGAAGCAAAAATTCATAGCCTCTTTTATTGGGCACACAAACTGGGTCCGTTGTGCACGAATGTCCAGTGATGGATCAGTAATTGCTTCCTGTTCTGATGATAAGACCACTAGACTCTGGAGCCCTGATAGTGGGGAATGTATACATACTTTCAAGGACCAAAAAGGCTATGGTGCACATTTGGCATGGCATCCAAGTGGATGCTATATTGCAGTGGGTACATCCCATGGAAATATTAAACTGTATGATGTAAGAACACACAACCTTGTGCAATATTATAGGTAAGCATCCAAAGTTAATCCAAAAGAATTGCTTTGTTTTTAAATACTTTTTGATGGTAGTGCTGGTGTTCAAAATTTAATCATATGATGAGATTTTGGTTAAGCTGAACATTTTATGTGTTCCCAGTAAGACTTTGTTCCCTTCTAAGCTTTATATATGTTGGTCTTGTGTGTAGTTGACTACTTAATCGAATAGAAAAAAAAAATAACCTATACTAATTTACAGTATACACAGTGATGCAGTTACACAAGTTGCATTCCATCCAAGTGGTAGCTACATACTTACTGCCAGTAAAGATGGGAAGATGAAGGTATATATAGAGTTTTTTTTTATTTCTATTATATTATTATTATATGTGCTTACTGTAATATGTTCAATAAATGTAATTTATAATTGTTTTTTTAGATTTTAGATCTATTAGAGGGCCATCCAATATTCACTTTAAGTGGTCACACTGGTGCAATAAATGCAGTAAACTTTTCTCCTGGTGGTGATTTATTTTCTTCCGCTGGTGAAGATAAACTGGTAACCATTTTATCAAAATTGTATTGAACAATATTCAAAATTGTTAATTATTTAACTGTAATCAAAACAATTTTTTTTCTTTTATCAGGTATTTCTGTGGAAAACAAACTTTGCAGAACTTGCAAGTGAATCAAAGGAGAATTTTGCTCAGAATCAGGTGGTTCCCAAATCTGCATCTCAAACGTCCAAACAGATATCCTCATCCAGACAAAGGAAACAGGTTGTCACAAAAAGATAGTACTGAATAGTAATTGTAGCCAGTATGTTATGTAAATAATAAGTAATGTATGTATATTTTGATGGTAGCTAAATGCAAATATAAAGTATTTATCAAAAAAAAATAGCTAATTATTGTTCTCCTCATTCAGGATTGTTCATTGAAAATAATGTCCATGGAGTACACAGTAGCATTTAAAAAGCTTGAATTCAGAGAGAATTGTGACTTTAGTAAACACAGACTTAAACGTTCCTCCTCATACTAATTAGTTAGAAAAGAGAAGTATGTTATTAACCAACTTAATCATCCACAAATCAGGGTACAAGAATTTGGTACCTGTGCTATCACAGCACTAAGTATCCGGTCACTACATTTGTTCACACGGATGATTTGAATCAGTCTATTGATGCATCTGTGAGGCCATGTTTTCAAGAACCTAATGCAAACAGTACTGCAATTGATTGCACCCTAAAAACAACATCTTGTTCCAAACAACAAAGTATGTGCAGTTCTTTACTTGGAAATTCCACAAAACAATCTGAGAATAAATGTTTACCTGAACAACAAGGGTGCCAACCTAAGAGTGTATCAGAACACCAAGGTTGTCAGTCTAGTGGATGCTCCTCTAACAGTATAGGTCACATTAGTCATATCCCACGAATGCCACCGACTCCCACCACCTACACTATACCTTCCATTATGAACAGGTCATTAAAAACAGAGTGTGGTAATGAAGATCTTTTTGGCATGATCAAACTAAGAGATAATGATGTTTGCTATACATCTGGGACCATTGAGTGGGTTGGAAGGAAAAGAACCTTTCCTATTAACAGTGGATTCAAAATACTCAATGAAAGTGGAAGAATAGGTAATGAACCACTCCTGAAGAAAGTCAAGATATTAGATGAAACTTTCTCATGTGGCATAGACAAAGTTAAAGACTGTGATTGTGCTGATGTACTACCAACTGTGAATGCTATTGTAGACCACTTGAATGCTCTGCACGAGGCAGTTGACATTGTAGACTTGAGACTTAATACTCTTGAAGATGGTGCTGTTTGCAAGAATGTGATCTAGAATCTTAATACTATAATATTGTTGTTGATTATTAAAATAGAAAATAATCTTTATTGAATAGTATTGAAACTTACTTTGAGAAAATATAATATTTATTAAAAAAGAAATACTGTATTAAAAAATTGTACAACTAGGTATACCTTAACTTTAAACAACTAATAAATCTTGGCAATAGTTAAATTTTAAAAACAATGATGACAAGTATCATATACAACCACAATATACAATAAAAACAAAAGCTGCATATGCTACTTATATGGGGGCACAACACCATAAAAAAAAAAAATCAATTGCTACATGATCTTTTCAGCTTTGTTTCTTTTTCCTATATATTTATATATAATAATTTATAATATACATTATATAGATATAGATTATCTAAAAACATGTTTCGCTAAGAATAAAATAAACAAATGTTTAATTTTGGCTAGACAATCAAATTTACATTTGTAACTTTTTTAATATATTTGAATATTCAATTGATTTACATTAACAATTCACCTGTAACATTATACCTGTTCCACACATTGTACATCATCCCATAGTTAAAACTTAAAATCATCTATAACTACTGTGTGCCAACATATGTTGTTTTCTTCCCAGTTTTCTTAATAACATCTAACAACTGATCAGCAGTGAGGCTTGAGGTTACACAGACCTTTTGATCAGGTAAGCTAATCGATATGCTGTCAACACCTTGACCTTTCAGCCTGTTAAGCACTCGTTCAACGGCACCGGAGCATCCCTCGCAAGTCATTTCTACGTTAAAAATATGAGTCTGCAATCAATAAAATTTTTAATTTAATCTTTTAGTCAAAGAACTAATGTTTTCTTAAACGTAAGAACTTACCGATGACATGATCACAGTTACACGTTTGCAAATGCTATATCCAATTGCAGTTTACTTAACGTGGTTAGCAAAACAATAGTTTACTAATCCAAGTTCTTATCAAATTACGTTATCAGAAGCTAAAGAGCCGGGCTAATTTCAGTGCGATTACAATATCTCAAATTGGATTAGAGCAATAGCGAAACGTACTAAGTCTACGTATTACTGTTTTCTTTTGTATATTAATAATCGTAGATTTTAGCATGGAAACGGAACGCGCCAGATTCATATTCCAGATAAACGTCATTTTAGAAGTCAATGACCTGTCGAAGGGTGCATTTTGTTTAAACTGCACACGGCTAGGCAGTTGAAACAAACTAGGTCTCTTTGGTTGAATCAACCATCGTAACACAAACATCATAATAATTGTAGTTGTTTTAATAGGTTAAGCCTTTGAGAGCATTCTTTTGTCGCTTTTATGGGTTACGAGTCATATTAGTTAAATGGATTTTGTTTTTTCTTTTACTATTTAATTTGAAATTATACATTTTTTTTAACTTTTTCAGGTCATTTGACATAACTTTACTGGTTGTTTTTTTTGGATAATCTGATTTTTTTAATCTAACTGAAAACGTAACTCAGAGAGAGGTCCATCTGCCACAGAAAATATGTTTACAATATCTTTTATAATTTATTTAATGTGTACACGAAAATTATTTTGTTACTGAAGAATTATTACTATGATTTTTTTTTTACTTTTGCTCCACAAAGAAACTTTATTTTCATTAGTGTTTTTAAATGGCCACGAAGACTATCATAAAGGCGTTTTAGTTCTGTATTTTACCATTAGGCCTCCTTGTAGATCGGAATTAGTAAATAATCTATATAGAATTCATGGAAACTCCGTCACAGACAAACTCGATTTTCTGGAAATTACTCTAGTATAATTTTCCTTTATATTTTATCTGTTGCATCCCCCGTGGCTGTCAGATACCTTATGTCCGTAGTTCTTATTATTTTCATAAATTAATCTTGAAATCATGATAATTTAGCCGCAAATGAAAACATGTCACTCAGAGAGAATCTCAGGGAGCTTGGCTGGTAATTATTATTCGAATTTTCTTTTCGATATCATCTTGTAGTGCATATTTATCGGTACTCCTACTACAACCGAAGAGTTTGATCATTTCAGGTACTTGAGTCAAGAAGGTATCGACACCTTGAGTGAAAACGGTGAAGTACAGGATTTAGATATTCTTAGCAAGAAAGCATTAGACGTAAGTGGATTCATGTAGGGGAAATTCTTACTCGAATTCGAAGTCGTATGTAACCACTAACGCGCTGCTTTTCTTCCATTTCAGTATGATTTAAGGGACATCGGTGAGGCAGCTTTCCCTGAGGACTTTCCGAAGGATGTTTCGTTGCTTGAAAAACCAATTATAGTGCAAATACAGAAGATAAGAAATGTGTCTGCTCCAAAAGCCAATGAGGAGTCGACAGCGGCGACGCGAATGTTAAAGCTCACTCTGCATGATAGTAAGACTACATGTACGGGCGTAGAAGTAATTCCTATATCCAGCCTAAGTATTAACACCCCACCAGGAACAAAGTTGTTGTTGAAGAATGAAGGGCTGGAGGCACACCATGGACTGGTGTGGCTCACGCCTAATGTGCTATCAGTGTTGGGGGGAAAGGTCACTCATATGATTGAGAAGTGGGAACTAAACAGAAGTCTTGCAAAACATACTAGAGGTTAGTATTGTTCTCTGTACAATTTAATTTTCCAAAACCTATGTTAAAGTCATTTACCACAGCTAGTGTGAGCTGTATTATTTAGAAACATGATTCTACATTAATCTTCCACCATTAAGTATTTGAATTAGAACTATTTGAAGTATTACTTGTAGAAGAAATTTTACAGTATTTATTAGATAATTCTTCTAAGACTGTGTTTATACAACAAGGTATGGTGTAACCATGCATTACTAACTTGGCATTTTCTGCATTAATAGCAGAGAGTCAGATTTAAATTAAAATCAGTTCATGTTTCGATCCCAACCATGGTGGGTGCATACTCATTATCATATCAATCTGTCATCAATTCACATATTATCAATGAGCAGTTATATTATCAATAAACTTTATATCATATTTGAGTTCTTTAATTATTAGCAACATTTTCTTCATGGTATGGTATCCTGTACATGATTACAGAGTTATTTTTGTGAGATAATGCTTTAGAGTAGTATTTAGTAATGTACCAATGAGTGTCGCACCAAACTATTAAAATAATATACTGTAGGACATTGTCACTTACTATTCTTCATGTTTACAATCCATGAAGTAAGCTATATGGTTCTCAAGGATTTCTACACAAAATTGTTAATTTAAATTATAGGAGGTATAGGAATAGATGGGGGACCTCCGCCATGGATTCCATTTGGCCAACGATTAGAAGCTTTAACTGTAGAAAAACAATTCAAGAGTCTTCAGGATGCCGCAAAGCAGGATAATGCAGAATTTGAGGCTCAGAGGAAAGGTGCCATTGCGGAGGCACAAAGGCTTTCTGGTGTTAAAAAGGTAATATTCATATTATGACTATAGAGTGTATTTAGTCCTGATTTACAATTGCCAGAAATATTGTATCTGGCAGTAGCTTTGCTTTTAATAACAATATTTGTATAGATGTATTATAATATAGCAAGCCAGACAATGTTTATCCATCAATTAAGAAATCCCCCCTAAAACGAATATGAAAGTGATTAAATTGCTTAAATACAATTTTTTAAGGTGTTTGGTGGGGGTACAAAACCTTTGTTGGATGCAAATGTGCAAAAGATTGTTGATGCTGGATTCTCCGAAGAACAGGCCGAAAACGCTCTGAGGTATACGAAAAACAATGTTGACAGAGCTCTTAAGATACTTCAAAAGAGAGACAACTCAGAAAGTCATCATAAAGATAAGCAAAAAGATCTGGAACAACCTAAACGCAAAGGACGAAATAAGGAACCTATGGATGAAGATAGTATGCCAGTCAAACCATCTGGGAAATTAGTTCTTTTTGACTTCTTAGAAGATAAATTGCCGAATGTACCAGATATGGATAAGAGTAGTCGTCAAAATACTAACACCAATACTGAAGAGAGGGGAGATAGGGGTACCTACGGAAATAGAGATAAGAATAGTGCCAAAAGTAATCGCAACCAGGGGTCAAGGTTTGATGGCTCAAACAGACATAGATCTGATAGGGGTCAGTATTCTAACGATAATCCTCATTCATCACATAGAGAGGAGAGGAAATACTCCCAGAATGAGAAACCACCAAGATTCCAGAAGAAATTGGAAGAGAAAAATAAACATCAACTGCAGCAGCAACAACATCAGCAACAGCTGCAACAGCTGCAGCAGCAACAACAGCAACTACAACAACCGCAGCAGCAACAAACTATGAATATGAATTTAGCATACAACAATTCATATAATAATCAACCTCAGGGTCACTTTAACGACAGGAACTCGAGAGGCGAGAGGAATATTAGTGACAATAATATCCAGCAACAACAACACTACCGCGGCAATTCAAGTCCGATGGAGACCTTAGTAGACGCGACGGTTAGCCTAAATATGCTGACAAATCAATCACCAGGTCGTGACGAGGGACAACAGACGCATAATTACCAACAACATCTCGAACAGGGTTACCCACTAAAGCAACAGTATTTGCAAAATTTACAGAATTTGCCAGATTATAGGAGGAACAATGATATGCAAAAGTACCAGGAGCAGTCATACCAACGCCGGCAGCAACCTAACGGGTACATGGATCCTCAACACAACATGTATACGAACTTGAATTACATGGGAGGGCAGAGCGGTTACGCGAACCGGCAGTATGGGTATGGTGGGAGACCACAGGACTATAACACTTTGCGTACCGGTGGACCATTCCTGTCGGGGTCGCTTCTCGGCTTTCAAAACGCTGCTGTCAATGAGCAGGCTCGCGCCATGCTCGGTGTTGCAGATATCAACTGGAAAGCCGGTGACCGATGCCTCGCACTCTACTGGGAGGACAATAACGTGAGTATAATTTTCCTTTCGAATTAAATATTCATAGTTCATGCGATTTTAAATGTGTCCTGTTTACAGTACTACGATGCAGAGATCACCGGCATATCTTCCAATACTTGCGTTGTGAAATTCTGTGCATATGGTAATCATGAAGAAGTTCTCAAGTCCAATTGCTTGCCATTCCCTAATCAAGGTGAGTTCATAAAATTTTATATACTCGTCCTTATAAGGATTACGACCGGCAGGGCGATTGTGTAGTGCTCTCAGAATGGTCGCAGTCAATTTAGTATTACATTAACGTTGCAATGACTGTGGTATCAAGCAGCTCGCGTGCCGAACAATCCATCTGTTATGATTTCCTATTATTTATTATTCCTATTGCCTATTTAGGCTTCAACATTAATTCCCAGAGTTGCATGTTGAGTTACACAATAAAAAATATATAGGTACTGTAAATGTCTGTAATCTGTTTTGTTTTTAAGTTATTCACAGTCGGTCATATTTAGTAATAAGTTATATATTTCAATCATAGGCCAGTGTTTCTCGTTTTGTACTTTAAGGTGGGTACTGACCAGTGTTACGGGTCGTAATGTAACATGTTACACAGCGAGCGTTCGTGCAGTCAGTATGGGGAAACAAGGTGCTGATTTACAAGGATTATAGCGCACGGCGTAACGTAACATGCTCGCTGCGAATTATACATTACGCCCTGTAACACTGGTCAGTACCCATCATTATGAGTCGATAATAATAAATAGTGGTGTTATTGCAGCGGCAGGGCACAACAACGGCGGGTACATGGGAGGTCGCGGGGGGGTTGGTGGAGTGGGAGGAGTGGCGGGTGTGGGTGGAGTGGGAGGAGTGGCGGGCGTGGGTGGAGTGGGTGGAGTAGGGGGCGTGGGTGGCGTGGCAGGCGTGAGCGGCGTGGGAGGCGCGGGTGGCGCGGGCGGCGTGTTCGCGGCGCGGCGACCGTAGTGGTGCGCCGGGGCAGGAGGGGCCCCGCGCGACGGCGCCGGCCAGCTGCCCCCGGCCAGCTGACGGCCGCGCTCCCCCGCGCCCGCTCCCGCAGACGCACCCTCACGAGCACTCACCCCCGACTGGCACGCGGAATACATGCAGTTGCGGTACTAGTTACACTCGGATCCTTATTTTCGTTACTCTGCGATGATCGTACGATTTGATGTCTCTCGGGTTGTTTTATATGTTCGGAGTGAAATAAAATATGTAGGTAGTAATTAGGATGTGTTTGCCTTGGCTGCTTCTTATGAATTTAATTGATAATAAGGCCTAAATTACAACTTTTATCGTTTAGAATCCTAATTCATTATTACAAGTATATAAGCATCATTTTTATCTGTATAACCTAAATTTATTAATTTGTTATGGGATTCAATTTTATATTAATCACGCTTTTCAATTAATTGCGCGGCAATGTCATTTCAATGCAATTTCATTCCTTGGAGACATCGAATCGATTATTCAGATTATTCAGATCATAATTTCACGTTAAGATAAGTGAATAAATATTGAGATGTCACTTTTCCCAGTTTACATGACAGATGTGTGTTAAATGTTTAAATATTTGTGTCTACATATTCAAGACTGTTCATTTCAGGTAATCGATGTTTAAGCATTATAAGCATTAGCAAATAAGGTCGTTTATCGACAGTCATATAACTTAGATGTTACGTTGTCGAATTACGAAGCGATTATAATAGGTGTTTAATATACGGCATAATAACACTGGGATTCAAAGTGGCATATCAGTTCTTATTGCCGGGCGAATAAGACCGAAAGGGCTCGCTCGCAACTGCGTAGCTTCTTGTTTGGTTTTAATTTTATTTATTGTGCTCCGATTTTGGACAATCTTTATCACTTAAGCTTCCTATATATTATTATAAGTGGTTATAGTGCAATAGTCGACTGACCATTTCGATACGGTGTCATCATGAGCACGGCAGGTTTGTAAATTAATTTCAACACTGTTGCGTTGACTCCTAAAGTCGCAATTGCTTTGGTTTTTGATCAGTATTGCATTACTGTTGAAGAAAAACAGCATCGTGGAAATTGTGAAAACTGTTTGCTACATGACGTGAAAATTTAAATATTATTATCAAAAATGCAGCAAGTTTGAATGTTACGAATAGATGAAATCGTTAATGATTGGATTTTTTTAAATTATGAACCGAGTTCATAAAGGAGGAGGTTCTCGATTCGATGAGTATTTATATTTTACGAACAGATGGAATTGACAGTTATATGTTATGTTAGTTAATGCAAAAATCTTATTTAAAACAAAAATACTCGCTCTGTGTATAAGTAAATAGTAATTTGTGTGTAAGTTATACTTACTACTGAACACGGGCTGTGCCTTGTCGACGGAATGCTTTAAGGACGCCTGAACCTTCTACATTTGCCATTTAATTTATTGATGGAAGCTGCGCAGGTCGCGTAGTCTAACTACGTCTAGCTAATGCGTTCTTAAGTGTTTAAATAAATAGGTAATACAATGTTAAATGAAGATGTATCTTTCGTGCGTTAGCATTAATTTATTGTATATCTGTATTTAACCAACCACACAGTAGAGTGTAGCTTGTAATAAGTGTATTTTGTTGTATTTTTAGCGCAAAAGAAAACGTGTAATATATTGATTATATGTTCTAACCACTGTATAAATATATAAATAATGTATGAAATCACAGATTTATTTTTAACATTTAGGTACTTGTTTACGAGAAATTTAATGTATAACAATATTTTTAATGTATAACAATATTTTTTTATTTTGTGTTGATTTATAGTCACCGATTTGCATTTTGTACTTGCACTGTCTATCTATAGTCTTCAAGCACCGATGGGCCTAAAATCGCGCGGTGTTTTGGCGAGTGACTACTAAACAAATAATAAATTATTTTATCATTATAACAAACAAATGCAAATCTACACTGAAAGATCAACCGTGGTTCAAGTGTGGTTATCATCAAGTTTTTCACTCTAGTGTAGTTTCAAAATTGTGTAATTTTATTGATAAAAGAGTAATTTTTAAAAGTATTAACAGAGTAACCGCTAAGCCGCGCTGTGACGGGTGAATGTTTTTTGTAAACCAAAGCTCAATTACAATATCACTCTAGTTGATAGTGGGTCGGAATACAATGTGAAGCAGCATTCTATACATTTGTAACAACCAGTCTTTTGTTGATTTGAGGTAATCGTTTATTAACAAATGCTAATAAAAGGAACTGTCATAATACTGTGTTTAATTTTTTGTTGCAACTTAACAATTATATGAACATTTTATTAATTTACTGTAGTTTAAGGCCCTTCGTACACAAGGATACGAAAATCTTCGATACTAATGGTGTATACTACATTAGTATCGAGTCGCGAGTATCTATTAGCGCACGGTCCGTAGACACGAAATTGCATCCCATGACGCGAATTGCCTATTCAGCCACTATAGGCGTAGCGTATATTCAATAATTGCTCCGCCATCTTGGAAATGCTGCGACTTATGTAGCGACAAACTCGCCCGGCAGGAACCTCAATGTGTATGGCGGTAGTCGCTTGGAGACTAAAATCGTCGAGTATCGAAGATTTGCGTAGCCTTGTGTACCAAGAGCCTAATATTTTGTGGCAAGGAAGTGCGTGTCAACTATCAAAATAGGGTGTTGTAAATAACATTTAACGGCTCCCTATATCATTTTGTGTGTTCATATTCTTTTGGAATTGGAATAGCGAATTTGGATAGTCATGTAAAGCGAAACTTGTGTAATTATTTTAAAATTCCTGAATATCAATTAATATTGATGATACGTCGTTACACGACATGACACTGTCATTGAATAAAATGTTCTAGGTAGGAATAGAATACGGTTTAAATACCTATGTATGGATTTAGAATGAAAAAGATGTATACTTATCAGTAATCTGGTTTCCATAGTGCAAGCTCGGTTAGGTCATGTATAAATAATGTTCCACTTTTTGTGTCGGGAAAATCTTTTTTTTTTTACATTTTCTACGGACTCTGAGTCCGTACTCGTTGAAGATTCTACGATAACTTATTTTAAGATTAATTGTATTGTGTTTTTATAAATTAACATCTTTTCGGGAATATCTTATATCCCATGGGAAAGTAGCAGTAACCCCGAGGGACAGCTAGTATTTAATAATTGTAATATTTTGGTAACCCCTAAATAAGACGCCTGCAGCTGTGATAAGGTACTTTTAAATCATTACTATAAGTATACTAATCATACTGATATAACACATATCACTACATAGTATAAAACAAAGTCGCTTTCTCTGTCCCTATATCCCTATGTATGCTTAAATCTTTAAAACTACGCAACGGATTTTGATGCGATTTTTTTAATAGATAGAGTGATTGAAGAGTAAGGTTTTTATGTGTAATACATGTGACATCCCACGGGAACGCGGGTAAAGCCGCGGGGGGACAGCTAGTAAGATTATATAAAAAACAAATATCTAGTAATTAATTCCGCTGAATCTCTTACTCTGACCAGTCGCAAACGAGGAAACTCAACAGAAAACCGAAACATGTTTCGCTTCTACACGAAGCATCATCAGGACGTATTAGACCCGCTGTTAACGACTTGAAGCACGAGCACCAAAGGCCTACCTTGGCGACCACCGGACAGAAAGCGGCTGATGATGCTTCGTGTAGAAGCGAAACAGGTGTTTTATAGGGCTTCTTTGGGACTTGACAGAGAAGGAGATCCAGCGGAATTAGTAACTGTATATATGTTCATTTTTTAATAATCTTATAATGGATTTCCGCAAGGCCACGCCTGAGTTAATTTCTTATACTACATATACTACTTTTTAAAATATAATATGTACTTGTAAAGATATTAAACTCTTAAAAACACATTCTAATTATTATAGACAGCGGGTTTAATAACGGATGTAATAATTTAGGGAGGTATAAATACCTTTTTTAGCCCGACGGTTCGGCTGACTTACATCAAGCCGTGGGCACGGGAAGTTTTAGACCCGTTGTCTATAATAATTATAATGTATACGAATCGTGAAACCTTAAAAACATTAAACACACATGTTCATGCACAAATGTTTGCCCTGAGTGGGAATCGAACCCACGACCTGCGGCGTGTATGTTTTATATCTTATCTTCTGGGAGTAGGTACCTAAGTGTGGGAAACATTACTTCAGGCATGTAACATTGAGCTAGTGTCTACGACATGACTAGAAAGCAGTATCTACTTCTATATCACTACATACTATAAAACAAAGTCGCTTTCTCTGTCCCTATATCCCTATATAATAGGTTGGGGAAAAAGTTCCTTCGCATTTTTTAAGAAAATTCAAAACATTTTTAATATAGTTTATTTACATTTAACTGAAGTATGTAGGTACCATTTTGTTCGATAACTTTTTGCCATCTTGTAGGTAGGGACATAATCCCATTGCTATAGAAATTTTGGGACTTCTGATCAAAATAGTGCGACAAGTGGTTTTGACAGTCCTCTCGTGATGTTAACCTGACACTGCCTAAAGAATTCTGAAGAGACCGAAACAGGTGGAAATCTGAAGGTGCAAGGTCAGGACTATACGGCGGATGCATTAATACCTCCCAGCCAAACTCTCTTAATTTTTGCTGAGTGGCTAAATATGTGTGAGGTCTAGCGTTATCATGATGAAAAACCACACCCCTTCTGTTGATTAATTCCGGCCGCTTTCTCTCAACTTCTTGCTTTAGTCTCATAAGTTGTTCGCAGTAGAGTTCAGAATCGATGGTCCTGCCTGGTGGTAACAGCTCATAATGAATAATGCCCTTTCAATCCCACCACACACACAGCATCACCTTGTTGCGAGTTAACCCGGATTTCGCCACAGTCTGACCGGCCTTTGACCAAGACCTTTTTCGCACGTTCTTGTCGTACGTGATCCACTTTTCATCACCAGTTATCAGCTTCTTCAAAAATGGTTCGGTTTCATGACGTCGTAATAAAGAATCACAAATGAGTACACGGTTCATTAGGTTTCTTTCAGTGAGCTCGTGAGGTAGGTACCCAAATATCTAGCTTTTTTGTGTACCCAGTTTTTTTCAAATGCGCCAAAACTGTTTTGTGGTCAATTCCCAGTTCTTCAGCTACGTCGTAACTACTGATATGCCGATCTTGCTCCACTTTTTCAAAAATGGCATCCATTTTATCCGTAATGGGGCGACCAGAGCGACGTGCATCTTTGACATCAAAATTTCCGGATTGAAAACGCTTAAACCAAATTTGTGCTACTCTCACAGACACTGCACTAGGTCCATAAACATCGCAATTTTTTTTCGCGGCTTGCCTTGCATTTTTACCTTTTTTGTAGTAAAATTTTAAAATTAATCGAATTTCTTCATTAGATTCACTCCTCTTGGCTGTACGAAAAACAAATGCAAATCACACATTTTCCTAATTTGAATTTGGAATTATGTTCTTTAAAATTTAAACTTTCAATGATACCAAAACCAGCCAGATACAAATAGTATAGCCAAAGAGATTTTATTACAAGTTCATACATACTATAATGCGAAAAGACTTTTTCTCCAACCTAATATGTATGCTTAAATCTTTAAAACTACGCAACGGATTTTGATGCGGTTTTAATAGATAGAGGGATTAAAGAGGAAGGTTTTTATGTATAATACATGTCACATCCCACGGGAACGCGGGCAAAACCGTGGGGGACATGATATAATAAATGTGAAATTTTGCATGTATGGATGTTTGTTACTCTCTCACGCAAAAACTACCTAACTAATTTGGATGAAACTTGGCACATATATAGAAAATGCCCTTGAATAACACAGGATTATTTTTGTACTGGGAAAATGTTACATCCCTTGGGAACGCGGGTGAAACCGCGGGGGACTATTATAAAAAGTAGATTGACATTAAATCATTAATGGCATTTTAAGCAATCTGTTGAACATTTAGATTATCTACAAAAATCAATATATACTTCTTTCTAAACTTCTCAACTGATTCCTATTCTTGTTTAAAAAACTCATCGTTTTCTATTGGTATTTAGTGTGTATTTATACATAAAACCGAAACATCGCACAATATGACCCTACGATTACGTCACTACAAGATTCCCATACATAGAATCGAGCAGGTGGATTAGTTATCAAACGTAATCATTACCATTGCGTATCCTGATCATATAAAGAGGTCTTAATGCATCACACCTTGAGCGACCCAGTTCCAAACGCATCAACATATAACGAAGCCTTCACAGGCTGCCCCATAGCATCGCCTGGTGGGGCGACGCATGCTTGAATCAAACTCAACAAACCAGTTGAAACCGTCCCACCGACCACGACACACTTGTCGCGTAAAAAACTAGTGAATAACACCGAGTCGTGAACCACTTATAATAGTTTATTACAATAAACGGTTGTGACGTAAAAGTAAGAGTGATGGTAAAGTGAAACGTCTGTGTTAACGTTACGAGGAAGTATCGGATTTCGCGCCAAACAAACGCAAACGCCACGAGTCTGAGGTGAAATACTTGTTGTTACTTTATTTAAAAAAAATTGTACAACAATGTTTGTGACTGGTCGTGCAGGTTTTAGATTGAGACATTAGATAGGTAACTGTTTGTTTATAGGTTACGATATTTCAATGTAATGCAACTTTCTCTTATTATCTATCATCAGTAAGAGAAGGGATTAGATGGACCTTGTGTTATCCGCACTGGAACCTTGAGTGATATTGCGTCTGCGGTGGTTACTTCTCACCGACGAGCTTCGGTACCTACTCGGTAATGCATGCAGCGCGCGTGACATACATACCAAAACAATGACATATACATACATGTTCATTATAGCACCGACAATGTATACCTTTAATTAATAACGTTCCTACGGAGATCGAGGCGAGTGGGCGTTGTTATATTGGATAAACGATAACCTTCAATGTAACAAAGTTAACCAACATCCTAGATTTTAACACCAATAAACATCACTTCTTTATACTTAAACCTTTCCCGGTATGAAAAATAGCACTTAGTTCTAATGGCCAAAAGATCAGATGACCTGTAAATCAAGCTTTTCGGCCCTATAATATCTACCAGCACCTGTGAATTAGAATGCCAGCTTCATTTATGCATTTTGTGACTCAGCAATGCAATAATTCCATCTCACAACATTACTAAATCATAAGTAACTAAATAACTAATAGAACGAAATGTTCTGCTGATTGAGATAAAAGGCAAACTAACTCGATGAGACTCCTAGCCGGTAATCCGGTCTCAAACAACGAGCAAAGCTGGTTTACTTGGATTACAAGTGTAAATTAGCGGGACTTGTTTAGAATATTTTTTAGTAGCCCAAGTACTCTCTTTTGACGTATAAAAATATGATAAAAAAATCATTCTATTGCTCTATGACAAATTTCATCTGCAGCATTAATCATATAATGAAACATTGGATCAATAGATGAACGTTATTTCGAAAGCTATAATGTTTACTTTCCTATAACATTAAAAACGTCAAATTTGTTCTATGAAATAGCCTATAGGAACTAGCATGAGCTCAGCTAATAGAAACTTCGTCGGCGAGCCGCCGCACGGAGGCCTCGGAGAGCTTACCTCTCACGTGATTGTGTAGTTAGCGAATGAGACAGAGCATAGAGACCGCGACAAAATATCCTCGAGCTAGTGTCATTTCTTTACAGAATCGACCCTCAGATTCAAAGTGTATTAGCGGGTAGTTCTAATAAACATTATGATCCGAACAATCCCCTGTTACCCCTTCTAATAACAACAGCTGATAAAATAGGACCTAAATATATGTCAAAATGAGGGAAACTTTACAAATAGGACTTGCGAAATATAAAGAGAAACAACGGAAAAGGTCCAAGAAACAAGCGGAGGCTTATTGGAGGTGAGATCTGAGATTTCATTAACATAAATATCACGGTAGACTAGATCTTAGTCTAGGTTGTTTGCAATGTCACCCTTTTATATAAATATGTTAGTGAACGATGTGTGTAAATACAATAATATAAGTATTGAAATATAGATAAATAAAGGTAAATATTAAGAGAATCTTCCGTCGATTTCCACAACGAATTTAAAGTAAAAATTTAAAGATCTCTAAACCTAATAAATATTATGTTTATAAACCAACCATTGATTATAACGAATACAATAGAAAAGTATTACATATTGCCTCTGACCTCCTTCTTTATCGCTTTTAAGTACCTTTGCTATCGAGATACGTACTGTAACTGCAAGCTTTATAATTGTGTTTCGAAATAATAAGCTCGGTTGCTACAACAGTGCCTTTACCATGAGTTTTTAACGTACGTACTCGCTAGCGACGAAGTAAAACATTTCTATGGCAAATGTGTACAGTGCCACTAGCGTTCACGTAAAGAACTAAAATCGATAGTACGAGTCGAAAGGTAAAAAACCTATCGAAATGTACGCACTAGCGAGTAACGTTTTTTAGCCTTAGCTATAGAAATTCGGTGCCATGAGTCACAAATTTGACAGTTGCTATCGAGAAATACTGTATCGATAGAAGTTTACTCGCTAGTGACTAAAGTAAGTTTCGATAGCAACTCATGGTAGAGGTACAGGTGATGCGAGGCTATAATTTTCGTCTAATTAAAGTAAATTACTCGAGGGGTAACCACTTACCACAATGGGGTTCCAACGAAACCCAGAGGTTGCATGTGTTCGTTTGGTTTCATATCCGTTTCGTGACAATGGTAATATTGAGTGCAAAGTATTTGTTTGACTGTAGTTTTATGGTAATAACTTACTTTTTTATGAGTTGTAGGTAATGCAAGCAGTACGGGAAGGGTTTTTCTGTAGTCGTTAAGTGTATGTCGGTGAAAATTTGAGAATTACAAGAGAAATATTTAATTTTAAATTGAATTACTTCTGTCACCTTTTTTCGACGCCTCGGTTATGTTGGATGGGGGACACTAAGATTCACGTAGACGGTACACCTAATGGTTAGTGGTGACCGTAGGATATAGATTATTAAGGGATTGCTTACCTATACAAAATCTAGAGAGCAACTGATTTCCAAGCGATAGATGTTTTTGCTTAACACTAAACATACCATAACGGGTCAAATGACCCATTTTGAACTTTGCATTGAAAATGCACGTATCATCTTATTGCTTTTGTACATTTGACTTCATGACTTTTTCTTACTAATTAATATACAGTTATACTACATATTTATTTCCCTTCCTAACAACCATATTTCATACATTCAAGCAGGGAACATAAAGTCACATTTGACCCGCTATGGTAGAAATAGGTACCTAGTAAGTGTTGGTATCATTAGTGTTAAAGCTGGTATTCAATTAGCCGGACAGGTGAGAACTACAAAGTAACCCATCTGTAGAAGTTATCCTAACATCGCAAACAAGCTACAAAAAGCTCAAACTAATTGCAAAAGTTCAAGCCACGATTTTCGTCGCGGTATTGTACGTCACTGAACGGTAACAACCACTTGTTTAAAGGTTGTGTAGGGGTGCCTTAGTTTGAGTAAAGTTGAGAGACATTGATATTTTTTTGATATTCCACAGAGTTGCTATGGGAATGGGCGGCGCAATGGACAGCTGCGGAAGATGTATGAAGTTCTCCCTTATATGCATAAATGTCATCACTCTCGTAAGTAATTTGATACAAGATATCTATATTCATTAAATGGTATGGTATGGTAACTAAGCTTGTACCATTACTATAGTAACCACCAGAATACCTACTATGAATATTACAAGAACTGATACGTATGTAGGCACCTGCACTGAGGCACAACGAACAGATGCACACAATTGTTTATCCTGGGAATAGAACTCATAACCTGTCAGGAGCTGCACAGTAACCTCAGCGCGGCAGTCAGGTCATTTGACGCTCTAAGTCGTCTTATTCAAGCTTACTTCTGCCACTCATTTGGCTATATACCTATAACACCTTGGAAGAGGTCAATACATCAAATTAATGGTAGAAGCTGACCCGTTAATTATTTGAATTGCAGTTGGGCGGCGCCATAGCGCTAGCAGTAGGACTATGGGTGTGGTCATACCGCTCTTTCTCGAGCACTCTGATGAGCAACAACATGTTCATCGCGTCCGTGGCGGTGGTTGTGGCGATGGGTGCCGCCATCATGTTGCTGTCGCTGCTCGGCTGCTGCGGCGCCGCTAAGGAAGTCAAGTGTATGCTGCTTACGGTGAGTAGCTTAAGAATAAGATTAAAAAGACTGAACCGATTCAGTTTATGCGCGCGGAGGGCACTTATGAAGGTTACGACCGCATACATTTCGTTTTTTGAAAATTCTATTTGCAATCGTCAGGTGAGTATGCAGGATTTGGCTAAGTAGAGAGAAACCGACCATAAAAAAAAACGGTAATGTAATCCAATTGAGGTAACACCAGTTATCGTAAAGAGATTTATTGTATTCGCGCCTGAAAATCTCCTGTTAATATAAAATATTTTATTCTCTTCTTTAGCTGGGTAAAAATACAAACAGAAATATGACATACATAAATAGTAGGTACATAGATTGACGATAAAAGGAATTAGCTCCATTTGTGCAGATTTAAAAACAGAATAAAACAATCCAAATTGTTTTTTAAATGCTATAGTTTACCTGTATATTTGTTATTGTGACGAATGTATTTTAATGAAACATCACAAAGATTTGCATGTACGCAAGTAAAATCCAATACGTCTCTGTAAACCATAAAAATCACAAGTTCAAAGTACCATCAATAATAATTTTTTGATTTCTCCCGTTTCAGTACTACATCTTAGTGTTCATCATCTTCGTGGTGATGCTCGTCGGTGGGATTCTACAGTTTGTATTCCGCGAGAAGGTCCTCACAACCCTCGACCGGGAGATGTACGCTGCGATACCTTACTACAGCGTCCGGCACGAGTACGCCAAGTCATGGGACGACACACAGACCTATCTGCAGTGCTGCGGGGTTAAAAGCTATAAAGACTGGAATGACAATGTCCCCGACAGTTGCTGCCGGGAAGTTTACCCTGGAAAGGTAAGGATTTTGTACTCGTTGCAGGTAGATAAATCAATAATTACTAACAGCGCAACACGACACACTGATCCGATCAGACGACAGGATCTGTCGCATGCGTTTTCTCTTAATTATTTTGGTAATATCGGTTACCGACTGGTGATCTGGAAGATCCCATGGATCACGGGGCCCAGGGTACTTGCCCATTTTGACTTATGTAAAAGAGGGGCCGTCTTTTTATTTTATATCAAGTGGGCTACTTGCAATGTCTACCAATGCATTGTCGACCCTGTGACGTGAATTTGTTAAGTCTCATATGCCCGTAATTTCACCGGCCCCTTACCGTTTTACCTTTCTTACCGAAACACAAGTGCACTACTGCTTCACGGCGGAAATGGTGGTGGTAGTATTTCCCCGGATGAACTCTGCATTAAGAGCTTTACTTTAGAATTACTCCATGCTTTTTATATTCCAGCGGCTGGACTGCAAATCATCTCCTAATCCGACAACGATGTACGTGGACGGGTGCCTCAACAAAGTGATAGACTTCCTACGAGAGGACGCCGTATATGTTGGAGTGGCCGCTATTGTTGCGGCAATTATCATGGTAAGTTAGATTTTCTTACAGGTTCTTAATATTCCTGCTGTTCTTTAAAAACGAAGATGCCCTTTTTACCCGACTGAGAGTGTAATATGTTTACCAGTCTACATATTGTAGGGTATGTTGTTTCTTTATGGCGCTCTAGTGACATAACGGGTTTATGATTCTTGCATCATTAAAAGCATATTCAATAAAACGATTTACTAAAAATGATTCCTCTTTTTGTTTCAGTTATTAGCGTTAATACTATCCTGTGGATTATTCGTGAAAATTGAGTGACGAAATTAATGAACAATTAAAATATATTGTGACTTGAAATTACTTGACTTGATAATTTGATTATGAATGCTTTGTGATCGATTGATTTGATTGCTACATGTCGTGTCGTGCGAATTCGGACTATATAATTTATTTTTATATGATTTGCTATAAAAAAGTAAATGAAAATTTATATCGGTGTTGTTGTTTTATTTTGGACTTTCGAATCAAAGACATAAGAACAGAATTTTTTTACACAGCAATTTTTTTGTTGATCCCTTGGAATGTGTACTATTGCTTCTTTCTCCTCGGTGGGAACTTGATAGTGTTCTGACTGCCCTCTCGGTACTGGCCAGCGCGCGTGTACCAGCCGCAGTACCGGATGATACAGTCGCTTGTCGTGGTGCCAAGGGGCAGGCCTAGGGCACTGATGCACTCAAGGGCTTGCATTGGACCTGCTATTATCTAGAACAGTAAAGAAATTTGAGCTATACTTATATTAAAAAGAGGTAGAGTAAGTTTGGATGTAGGAGTTAATTTATGAAAGTAGTCATTTCTCAAACCTCTTACTGGTGAATGCTCTTTCCAAATTACATAGGCTATTTTATAATCCCGGGATACTTCCGAAGCTGTAGGACGGTGGCTGTGTACTTTATAATGGATTAAATGTCTATCTAATATATATTTAAATAAATCACCAAGTACTAACTAGCGGCACGCTAAAATAATGGCTGTTTTGACTTTTAAAAATGTCATAGAAATATGAACCTTATTGCAATGAAAATAAGGTGCATCTATGCACCCAGAGGATTGTATAATAATGCATATAAACCTTATTGTAAACGAATAAGATTCAAATTTCTGTGATATTCTTAGGCCTTAAAACAGGTCTCAATTGACATGGTGATGTAGGTTACTTACTCTGCCAAAGACTACGTGCTTCCCATCAAATTGGGGCAAAGGTTTGAAGATTATGTTGAACTGTCCACATACTTCATTATCTGAAGACACTACCATAGATATTACGCCTGAAAATAGATTTACATACTTAAATATTAAAAAAAGTACACTAGGTTGGCTTTAGCCAGTTTTCAGCGAAAAGTTGGACTATAAGAGATCGAGATCCTAATATGCATTCAGTAAACAAATTCAATAACCAAAATGTCTGATCATAAATTTAAAAATTATATTAGGAAAGTTTTGAAAGAAAAAGCGTATTACAAGGTAGTTCATTATATTGAAGATAAAAATGTATGGAAATAGCTGCTCTCTGCACAGTGCACCTCTAAATCTCTTGTTTAAGTTGTAAGTACCTAATTATTGTTATTTTCTATTTTGTAGTCTTGTCATATTATTTTTTTTTTTTGTTTTGTTTTTATTAATGTTACCTATAATAAGTATTTTGTAATTGTTAAATATAAAATTATGTAAAATTGAAATTATAAAATAGCCAAAAAGTCAGAATAGATAAAAATTTATATAACAAATAAAAAAGAATGTAACCTTGCTGAGTTTCTTGCCGGTTCTTCTCAGTTGAAGGCTGACTTCCGAACCGGTTGTAGCTTCAGTAACTTTAAATTTGACCTTCATAAGTGCCCTCCGAAGGCCTAAACTGAATAAATGGTTTTGAATTTTGAATTTTTTGAAGTGCATCTTATTTGGCATTCGAGGAGTGGCTATTGACCTGGTGATGCTGGGTCTGAGGTTATAAAAACGATACGCATTCTAGGTTTAAAAAGCAAAATCACCTGGAACACTGTGCTTAAGCTTAAAGCTCTCTCCACCCATGGGTTCAGTTTCCCCATCAGGCAAGTAGCATCCAAAACCGTTGTCTTTTACGACATCGCCACCTCGGCAGTATAGGTTTGGCACAATTCTATTAAAATGGTGAAAATATTTAATTAAGTACAGACGTGTTGTCCAAAATATTTTTTTAAAGGTCTATTATTTGTAAGAATTAGTTTTTTAGTACATAACAAACCTAAAGAGTCTGGTTCGGGTATACGCGTACCCGCGGCCATCTCCTCTTACCAGGTTCAAGAACATCTGGCATGTCTTGGGTAGTAAATCGGTAAACAGTTCTATAATTACTCTACCTATCTTCGAACCATTATCCACCCAGATCTCCATTGAAACTCTGTAAAATTGTAGTGTATTTTTATAAGTATTCTTGGTACCGGAAATCTACCTTCCATAATAAAGCTTATACGCACTTTGTTCTTTGAATATTAAGTGGTTTTTCAAATGCTGGGTCCTTTATGCCACGATCAATTTTCTCCGTCTTGAATAGTATGAAAGGTAATCTAAAAATAAGAACATTAAGCGGAAAAGTTAGAATACAAAGCGACGATAACTCATTTGGTACACACGTCGAATGCCGTTAGTAGAATCGTAGGTTCAAACACTTTAAACTGTGCAGTGAGCGTAGTAGGTTAACCGTTGGTAGCAAATTTTTCACTTTCTGTTGAGTTTCCTTGTTTGGGACTTGACAGAGAAGGTGATTCAGTGGAATTAGCTACTAGCTATTTGTTTTTGTATAATCTTACAAGTATTACAAAAAAAGCTTACGATGCTCCTAAAATTAGTTTCTTCTTTATATCTTTCCACTGTTCTTCCAATTCCTTGGTAAGAGGCTGTTCTGATCTCTGTAAAATTTCGATAGTGGATTATGGAATTTATTAGATTAAAAACTATAAAATTACTCATTAAATCCACAATTAAACACATTAGATTCAGTTTAAAAAAATCTAAAATCTCTCATACTTACTGCAATAAGGAGCCTCGAGTAAAAGTACAAGTTGTTCTTTCGTATAACGTCGAGATCCCTTTGTCTCTGCTGGCACAGTAGCTTGTTGTATGTATTGGTTGGTTCCGGCTTCATCCAGCAATCCACAAAACCCTAAATCAAGGAAGTGAGACTAAATAAATTTTATGTAATAAAACTAAGTTCGTTTTTGGAAAGAGTAATTGCTGAGTTTATTGCCGGCTCTTCTCAGTAAACCACAACCTTCCAAGCCGGTATTAGAGTCAGACTATTCTATAAATGCTTGTAAAGGCCAGGCCTACCTGAATAAAAATATTTTCATTTAATTTCATTAATATTCTCAATGTGCTCCTGTCGAACCTAAAAATTATTATGTGGTACCAACCCCAGTTCTTTGAATCAGATTAATTCTTTTCAGCAGTTCCTTGTTGACAACCATGTTCTCTTCGAGTTGTCGCGCGTAATAGTCCAGTCTTCGAGGTTTCAGGTACAGCTCAGGGAATAGTTCTGGGGGACTGTCGTCTATCTTGTGCTTTGCCATTTGTAACTACAAATATAATTTCATTTATGATCATGTAAAAGCAACCAAGAAAGTATATTATAATAAGCAAGTACTTCAACTCACTGATAACGCTTGTAACTCAAATTCAATTAGTCCATGCCTCTAAAATTTTCCAAATCTCTGGTCGAAGCGATTTTCTAAAGTCTATCAGTAACTTAAAAATCGTTTTTGTGATACTCTGATCAGCCTTTATCAACGTGGCCATTTAAACATTATTTACTAGGTACTACTGGTAACAGCGTTTATAAGAAGTCTGGCTAGATTAAATATTACCTCTTTCTGATGATTGCACCAACAACTATAGAACTCTTTTGAAAGTAAAGAAAATCTTGGTGGCTAAAAGAAATAAAATAATGATTAAAGATAGCCTTTCCATCTTGATATTCTAAAGAATATATGCAGTTGAAAATCAGCTGAAGAAGGAGGAACCGGAAGAACTAACAAGTTTAAACTCTCTGGGCTTGCGAACTCTCGGAGGACGGGGTTTCTCAGGCTCCAGAGGCGGAGTAGCGAGGGCTGGATTCTCCAGCAAAAGATCGCAAGATCTTTCTCGAAGAGGATGCATATTTGGATTGTTCCACTTGTATTTATGATAACTCTATCGTTACGGGCGTAGAATTTCTTCTATAATTCTTCGAATAATTCTAAGACTAATGAGCCAATAAAATACGTCTGTAATTTGTATGTTGTTGTAATGTTAAAGATTCTAAGGAAATTCAGGAGAAATTAAGTTACAGCTAAGATTTTGTGCGTAAATAATATCTAAAAGATAAAAGTTTTGTATTTGTAAAGTATCAACATATGACATCAAATATTTTCTTTGACTGTATCACTGTCAACATTTTTCTTCCGTGTGTTTCTGTCAGATGCAGATTTACGCAAATAAAATCAATTGAGTTTCTAGCCACTAGAATTTTTGACAGTTTTTTTACGTGTTAAATAATTATTTCTAACAAGTTTTAGTAAAAAGATTATTGGTTATAGAAATCTATAATAAATCCAATGGTGGAGCGCCGTACTAAAAAGTTGATTGGCGACACTAATTTGGTTGAGTCTAAGCTCCAGAGTCTCGAACACCGTCGCAGAATTGCTTGCCATTGTATAGCAAAAAAGTACATTTTTCATTGACATTCTTAAACGGCCACCATAGCATGCCGGCCGGTAGGTTTCTTTTAATGTATGTATCGCAACTTTTAAGATTTTATCCATTACTCTCGGAGGATATTCGATTCGAAATCGTGCTGTGGGCCGCAGTTATTATATTATTTTAATTAACTTTTAAAATAGCAGGCGTTAGTCAATATAAGGATGCATCTCTAGTAATATTTGATAATACGACGCTATCCCTACTAATATTATAAATATGAATGTATGTTTGTTTGTTACACTTTCAGGCAAAAACTACTTAACCGATCATCATGACACTTTGTACAAATATTCTTGGAGGTATTAGAAGTAACATAGGATACTTTTTGTGCCGGGGAAATGTTAAATCCCTCGGGAACGCGAGTGAAACCGCGGAGGACAGCTAGTAATCCATAGTTTTGTTTAACCCCCAATATGCACCCATAATTGTATGTTATGTGTGAAACGAGTAGATGTTTTAATTTCATTCTCTTTGGGAATTGCTAACAAATCTTTCGACATTGTGGCATGTATTTTCAATGGGTAATTGATAAGAAACCATTAATTAATAACTACAGTTTCAGAAGTTGCTCATTTCGTTTTTACCGTGTTGCAATTTATACATAGTTAAAACTAAGTAGGTATTTTATCGTTATGCATATATCAAGTTATACCTTAATGTTATTAAAAACCAATTATTCGTATATTATAATAAGTTTCCGTGTTACTTTTATCGAGCATTCAATCTCAAAAGATAGTATAGCACTGATATTATATTGACAACCCAATTTTAAAGTGTATTGCATTGCACCAAGCTTTTATATGAGTTTAAATAGTGTACCTTCGACGCTCAAAACTACCGAACATATCGGGATGGGACTGCTACCATTCCACGCAGAATTTTTGGTAAATGGTCAAAGGCTATGTACAGTTTTACGCCTGTTTGGTTGGTAATGGGTCCTGAGATGTAATGAGAGGTACTCCCGATAGTAGATTACTCAGGGACATGTCTATTTGTTCTGTGTCTGGGTATAATCATATTTTATTTATTATGATGGTTATTTACAGATGTTTTCCAAATCCATTATTCTAAATCATGATTACTAAGAAACTAGTTCCAAATGGAAAAAGAAAATATAGCTCTTATCACTTAAGATAATAGAGTCTAGAACCCTCTCTGGTTTACTTATAACTAATTTTCTATGAAATGTTATGTGTACACACATATAAAAAATGCACATATACTAGTGCATTAGGTATATTCCTTAACAGGCATGAGACAGTTCGATTGCCTCATTGCTATGTTCGTTTAATAGTTACCTACTCTAATCTCAGCGTATAGTCAAAGTGGATCAACACCTTTTGAATACTATAATGGCCATTTGAATAGAAAAAAAAATTAGGTAAGAAATATTAATCGTCATGAAAGTGAAATATTGAAGATATTTTTTATTTAGCATTGTTAACACTGGTCACTTAACAAAACGTACATTTGATTGGTATTTCCATGAGCTCTCGTGAATCGTCTGGTCTAATATTATAGATATTGTTAGGCCCTTGTTTCGAACCATCATGATCGGTACCATTTTGATTGAAATCCTCCTGATCGGTACCCTTATGATCGGGACTTGCTTGATCGGTACCATCTTGATCGGTACCCTCTTGATCGGTACCCTCTTCATCGGTATCCTCTTGATTGGTACCCTCTTGATCGGTACCCTCTAGATTGTTACTCTCTTTAAAGTTATCCTCATGATCGTCACTATATGATGTCTCATCTGACAGTGGCGGTCGTTTTGTCGTCGTTTTAGAAGGTCTTTTATTAGGTCTTTTAGTAGGTCTTTTATTAGGTCTTTTAGTAGGTCTTTTATTAGGTCTTTTAATAGGTCTTTTAGTGGGTCTTTTACTAGGCCTTTTACGGGGTTTTTTAGTGGGCTTCTTTTTTGGTCTCTTTTTATTTTTTTTTCCACAGTTAGGTATTTTCTTTGCTTTTACGACAATGTCGTATGAAGAACCACTAAATTGCAGAGACATATATCTGATGGTAATAGTGTTAGTCAACTTTTCGAAGGTTACAGCTGGAGTCGCAAAGTGATTTATCACCATTACACGTACGTAATTGACTTTCCTACATTTGGGTACCTGTAAACAGTTTTTATTTTACAAATGTTAACATCCACAAAAATGTCTTAACTAAACGTCGGATAAGGAGGTTTTTATATTGAGGAGAAAGCGATGCAAATATAGGCTTACATATAGCTGGGCCGCATTATGCATGGAAAAAAAGTAGTATTTGTAATAAAAAAAGTTTAAATACGACGAGTACAAACAAGAGAACATATATGCATTCTGCTTGCAATGAATGAAATGAAATGAAATATTTTATTCAAATCGGCCTTCACAGGCACTTATGAACGGTCAGACTCTAACACCGGTTCGGATGGTTGCTTTTACTGAGAAGAGCCGGCAATAAATTCAGCAATTACTCTTTTCAAGATAAGATTTTGTACATAAAGATGTGACCTGCTGGAGCGAGCGCTACACACAACCATAAGTGTAGATGTGTCACTTCTACTAGATAGAATGATTGATAGCTTTCAAAAAGTGCAAAGTTAATTTTAAAGACAAAGTAATAAATTTCCGACAAAAAGTTTAAGGATTTTGCGCTCGGTCCTGCAGAACACATATTAATGTACAATATCTTATTTTGTAAAAAGTTACCTCTGAGTTTATTGCCGGCTCTTCTAAGCAAAAGCAACCTTCCGAACCAGCGTTAGATCCTGACCATTCTCGTGCCTGTGATGGCATTTTTGTATACACATATCTTTATTCAATATTTCCAATTATCACTATAATAATTATGGGAATTACTTACAGTAAAGGACTCTTGCCTAACTTTATTGATCATTGATATGTGACCCGTGTTATGTGTTATAACATCGCTATTACGAGAATTTTTGCCAAATTCCCATACTACTTGACCCAATGCAACATTGGCTAAAAAAGTTATAATGGGAAATAAATCGATCAAAGTGTTTCGAACCATCTTTACGTACAACGTCAGCGAAGTTCGAAAATGCCAAAATTATGGTATACTTAAACCTCATTTAATTAACACAGGTTTGTTGTTAAAACGTGTAATTCAATTTGTGAAATATGTTCGTTTAATATTAGTACATTATTTTTTGTTTTTTCGATTTATTGAATACTAGTAGTTCCCCGCGTTTTTACCTGAGTTTCTGAGGGATGTCACGTTTTTCCGGGATAAAAAGTGGCCTATATGTTGTTCTAGGATATGTTGTATCTATGTGCCAAGTTGCATTCAAATCCGTTTGTAAGTTTTTGCGTGAAAGAGTAATGATCATCAGATGCGCAGGATATAGTGAGGTGCACAAGTATACGCGCAAGACACAGGCGCACATACTAATCCTTGCCCTTCCGGACCCGGTGGAACGGAAACCTTTACGACCGGAGAAGGGCTATACATCTATACAACAGATCTATACACATTTATAATATTATTAGGATACCTTTAAATGGCTACTCAAATATGTAAGCGACTTTTTTGACATTAATAAGCTGCGCATTATTATATGAAGAACTAGCTGACCCAGCGAACTCTGTTCCGCCTTAGAGGCAATAAATAAGCTGAGTTTGGATTTTATTAAGTTAAATTTTTATTAGGATAAACAAATTAAAAAATTAAGTTTTTTTTATTGTTCATGTATTTTGGTGCATAGGTTGCACTCTTCAGTTAAGTACCTTGTGATACCCGACATTTTTGTTTTATTATCAGGTGTAAGAACAAACGATAAAGATAGTCAGCAATGGCTCAGAAAAATCTTCAGCAGCCCCCTTATTCAACTAATACAAACTGTAAGTCGGCGAGCCGCTTCACGGAGGGCTCGGAGAGCTTATCTCTCACGTGATTAGTAGTATTAGCGTAGTAAACGAAAGAGACAGAGCACGGAGGCCGCGACGATACATCCTCGAGTTAGTGTCACTTTCCTTACAGAATCAAGCCCCAGATGTATCATTAAGTAATGGAACTCTCATGATTGTTGTCAGCTGAAGTTACTTCAGGATGCGTTTTTGTTATACCACGTTTTATACTGACTTGTATTCTCTTTTTTTATGTCAAGTCACACGGGAACGCGGCCGAGCGGGATAAAAATCCTAGATCCGTCTCCTGGTTCTAAGCTACCTCCCCACCAATTTTTAGCCAAATCGGTTTAGCCGTTCTTGAGTTATAAATAGTGTAACTAACACGACTTTCTTTTATATCTTATATATAGATAAGTAATATAAAAACACAGGTTAAGTAACAGATATTATGAAATAACTTAAATGCTGACTGCCAGGATATTTCATATCGGCTGGATCCTTTGGCGCTGCGTAGAGATGTGGCCTCGCTTTGGAACTTCTATCGCGTTTACTATGGGGAGTGTTCCGAGGAATAGTTCGGACTGATACCTGCTGCCAGTTTTCGCCACCGTCCGACAAGACAGCACTTTCATCCCCATCATTTAAATGGTTGGCACTCCACAACTGTGCGGTTTAGCTGCCCACAACAAAACTGTAGAATCAGCTGTCGCTCGCAGATTTCCGGACCGATATGACCTCCAAACCTTCAAGGAAAGAGCGTACTCCTTTTTAAAAGGCCGGCAACGCACTTGTGGCTCTTTTGGTGTTGCGGGTGTCCATGGGCTTCGATAATCGCTTACCATCAGGCAACACGTCTGCTCGTTTGCCTAACATAACATAAAAAACAATATGCGCCCGCGTTCTGGGTACGCTTCCCACTGGCAGCGATTTATATCAGCTGCCCCCTTATTCAGTCAATACAAACTTCGTCGACGAGGCCTCGGAGAGCTTACCTCTCACGTGATTGAGTAGTTTGCGACAGAGACAGCATAGATGCCGCGAAGAAACATCCTCGAGGTAGTGTAATTTTCCATGTTCCTTCTGTGAGCAGCAGCAGAGCAATTGTGTAATGCTCTCGGAATCGTTGTTGCAGTAAATTATGTATTACATTGACGGCGGTACGACTGTTGTCCCACACTGTTCGCGCGTCGAACCATCAATCTATCCTAACTTTACCACTGTGTAATGATTTCCGACTCGGCAGCAGATTCGTCCGTACCTAAGTATCTTCGAAAATAATACGGCAACATCGCGAAAAAATAAACTTTCGAGTGAAGTAAGTAAGTGGTGGCCCCTGCCTATTGTGGCACGGCTAATCTGGGCGGATGTAGGCAAAATATTCTCGGAACGTAAGTATTTTATTACAGACTGGTTTCTATTATGCGGTTTCACACGCGTTTTGAAGGGGCTTTATATTTCCCCAGAGGAATAAAACTATGTATGTATTTACATTTCGGAACTTCTTTTACTGTGTGCTAAATTAATTCAATAACGTTAAAGTTATCGAGATTAAAATGGCCCGTTTTGATGTGTTAGAATTTCATAGAAAAATATCTTGCAATTATTTTATATTAATTTCTTTTGCCCTTTGATTTTTTTCCTTTTTTTCCTTTGGATTTTTTTTTTTTTTTACTTTCTCCACAGTTTGGCTTTGGCTTAGCTTTAGCAATGACTTCATACTTAGAACGACTGATTTGTAGAGGCAGGTAACTAATGACCACGGTGTGACTGTCGTCGTTATAGGTCACAGCTGGCGTCGCCAACATGTTTTCCACCATCACACGCACGTAATTGACTTTCATACAATCTGGTACCTGGAAATTATTAAAACATTTAGAGGCATTTGGCTATAGGTATAAAGGAAAATATAGATAATTAAATAAACTTACAGTAAAAGGAGCATGAGTAACTTTATTAAATATCGTTATTTCGCCTTTGTTATGAGATACAACTTTGCTTTTCCTTGAATTTTTACCAAACTCCCATACAACTTGGCCCAATGCAACATTGACAAGCGTAACTAAAAACAAAATGAGCAAACAGTTGCGACCCATATTGTTGCGCCAAACGTTGATAGAAAAATAACAATATTCTCGCGAAAACCTTATTTATTAAACGCAATTTTGTAATGTTATCTTTTTTTAATTTGTGCAATATGAACGTTCAATTGTTTAATAAAGTTTTGTTTCCGTAATTACATTTTGGTAACTATTTGTGTTTCTGTAATTGAATTTGTGTGAACAGTAATACCTACATTAGTCCCTGTTGCTGTATTTTTATACCTAGACATGCCACGGCCGTCGGTTCGATTCTCAAAGGTACTTCACAAACTTTTATGTGCTTGAGCATTTGATCGGTGGCTGGGAATCTAAATCATCATAATATTAATAGGTGAAGCAAAAACTTTGTACCCCTTTTTTACGAATATTACGCGGACGGAGGAGTATGAAACTTGGCACAGTTAAAGAATATATGGAGAATGAGTAGAGTACAGAATTAGGAAAACTGTCAATAACTAAAAAAAAAACATTACACACTTTGACACACACAACGTAAAATGTCCACAAATCACAACGGTAAATGTATCAAAATAAGTAGGTATGTATCCCAAACTCCCGATCCTTCGATAGGCTTGTATGAAATATTTGTGGTACGTCGAGTAAAGTTTTGTTTAATGTCTATATGTATGAATCTGTGCATTTGGCGAATCTACGAGTCAGCATATTTGCTCGTACTGACAATGCTTTACGTTCGCTATCCATATCTACATCATCTCCAAGGTCATCAGCTACCATATATATCCTCCTATAATTAGAATTAAATTTAGTCTAGTTAGGGTAATGAGAAATGAGAAAAAGTTTCCAGAAAAGGTATGTGGTGCCCCCCTGCTTATTGTGGCACGGCTAGTCTTTACGAATGTAGGCAAAATATTCCTGCCCCCTTATTCAACTAATACAAACTTCGTCGGCGAGCCGCTTCACGGAGGCCTCTGAGAGCTTATCTCTTACGTCATTAGAAGTATTAGCGTAGTTAGCGAAAGAGACAGTGCACGGAGGCCGCGACGAAATATCCTCGAGTTAGTGTAATTTTCCTTACAGAATCGGGCCCCTGAAACGTATTTTATTACGGACTGGCTTCTATCATACGGTTTCACCTGCGTTTTGAAGGGGTTTTATATTTCCCCTTCCTTTATGGAACTTCTTTTACTGTGTGCTAATTTAATTCAATAACATGAAAGTTGTTGAGATCTAAATGCTTTGATGCTAAGAATTCATAGAAAAATATCTTTATTGCTTTTAAGATAATCAATGAATCCAATGGGCTGGCCCCATCCCACCAGGTGGACTGACGACTTGGTCAGAGTCGCTGGAAGCCGCTGGATGCAGGCGGCTCAAGACTGTTTGAGGTGGAAGTCCAAGGGGTCTATGCTCAGCAGTGGACATCCCTGGGCTGATATGATGATGATGATTAATCCAATAGATGGTATAACGATGCTGATAAACTTCATCATATTTCATAGGATCAATTTTTCAACGACACTCTAACACCCATATTCTAAGACGTTTCCTCGAAAATTCCTCGACTCCACTCCACCTTACTCCAAGATATTAGTATTCATAGTTGCGAAAATCTCCTCCACTCGACGCTTTCCCTCACTCAAGGTGAGCAAACAACTGTCAACTTCAAGGTACATCGGGACCAACAAAAAGTTATGGATCCATACTAAAACTCCAATAATGTAACCCAAGGTGTGAAAAAATTACCAATAAACTTTCTTGAATCGCGTGTGCTGCGAAAACTATTGATAATAGAACAAAATAATGTACTACGTCTTTGCAGAACATATAATTTTGTTATTATTATTATATTATTTAATTATTTCGGAGTAGTAGAGCTCTTAGTGCAGAGTTCGTCCGGGGAAGTACTACCACCTTACCCATTTCCGCCGTGAAGCAGTAGTGCAATTGTATTGCTGTGTTTCGGTTAGAAAGGTAAGGGGGCCGGTGAAATTACAGGCACATGAGACTTAACAACTTCACGTCTCAGGGTCGAAAACGCATTGGCGATGCCCCTAATGTTGCAAATGTCCATAGGCGGCGGTGACCACTTACCATCAGGTGGACCGTCCGCTTGTATGTCGGCCCCGTGGTATAAAAAAAAAAAAATCTACAAAAAATATCGCGACAGCATATGTCTAACTATTATAGTTATGCCAGAATCATAAATATTATAAATATGTTATAGTTTGTTTGTTACGCTTTAACGCGAAAGCTACTTGACCGATCATTATGAAACTTTGTACACATATTCTTGGAAGTATTAGAAGTAGCATAGGATACTTTCTGGGCCGGAAAATGGTACATCCCTCGGGAACGCGGGTGAATAAAAATATTAGTACTAATCTTGATCACATTTTCGCGCGTGGGCGAAAATAATAAATAACTTACCTTCGGACTTCTGATTTCATCTCCACCTTATCTAAGCTCTCCTCTTTAGTTAAATGAAAAACTGCGATATAATAATAATAAATCCTACTTATATTATAAAAAAGAAAGTTTGTGTATATGAATGTTTGTTACTCTTTCACGCAAAATCTACCAAACGAATTTGGATGAAACTTGGTACATATATAGAAAATGCCCTATAATAACACATACAATACTTTTTTTGTCGGGAAAATATTACATCCCTCGGGAACCCGAGTGAAACCGCGGGAACAGCTAGTTGCTTATAAACAGTTACTGAAGCTCATTATTTTAAATGTTTAAAATTTCATCTATAAAATAATGACGTTACTAATGACATGTTACCTTGACTACACTTCGATTCGACATGTGTCGGGATTGCTCAAGTTTTGCTTAAGTTAAAAAATTTTGAGGATTCCTCGAGAAAATGCTTAAGGTATCGCAATCGAGTTGGAGTCAAGTGACCTATGAGGAAACGTCTTAGAATATGGATGTTAGCCTCTACTATCAGTGCCTCTAGCACGAACGTCTACGCAAGCGTAGGTACGTCATCTTGTCGAGTGCACTTAGTGTGATTTTACAGTGACGCTTACCGTCCGCGCGGGCGGTAAGCGCGGCCCGTAAGCCATACACAACTGTTGGTTAAACTATGTAACGATCCAAGAGACGCAAAGCTCGTAGTCTGCGATGCTTACCAACCGCGCTGCCGAAAGCGTCACTGTAAAACCACCCTAAAAACCAATGCAATAGGAAATTAAATATCGCGCAACGCTACGATGACGCTACGCTTGCGATCGATGTTCGTGCTTGAGCCATAGATCTAAAGACAAGTGAGATTCGGAAACAGGTAGGTTAAACTTTTAATTCTCAAACATCATAAAAAACATTAATTTCTTTTAATAATAATAACGGCAATTATTTTGCATTTATTTCATTTGCCCCTTGATTTTTTTCCTTTCGATTTTTTTTTCATTTTACTTTCTCCACAGTTTGGCTTTGGCTCAGCTTTGGCAATGACTTCATACTTAGAAAGACTGATTTGTAGAGGCAGATAACTGATGACCACGGTGTGACTGTCCTCGTTATAGGTCACAGCTGGCGTCGCCAACATGTTTTCCACCATCACACGCACGTAATTGACTTTCATACAATCTGGTACCTGGAAATTATCAAAATACTCAGAGGCATTTGGCTATAGGTTTACGTAATTTTATTGCATGGAATATTATTATTTACAGAATAAAACTAAAAATAAAAAATTTATCACTATACAGTGGCCCAGTAATCCGGCCCCCCCTGTAATCCGACTTGCCAATCATTGTTGAATGTAGGTATACAAACGTTATTTTGGCAAATTTTCACTAATGTGATTTGTAGTTCAGGTACAATTATATAAATTTGTCGGATTTCAAGGTACTCTTTTTAAAAGAAGTCCGGACTATAGGGGGTCTTAGGCAGTACTCTATAGTCCGACAAATTCGATAGTCCAACAGTGCCATGCAAAACGTTTGTCGGATTACCGGGGTCCATTGTATTTATTTTTTAGGTTACTAGTTGTTCCCCGTGGTTCCCGGGGGACGTACATGTTCCCGGTACAAAAAGATTTATTAATTATTAAGATTATTTGCTATTCCAGACTATAATAAAGGGTGTCACAACACTACCCGTTAGCCAGAAAGGAGGTTAAATGGGGCCTTATAACGAGTCTATTCGTAAATATTTAAGAACCGTAGTAATTCTATATAACATACCCAAAAAAAAATAAAAAAAACTGATTTTTATAAATGAAAAATAGAAAACCTATTAAAGTAAACAATTATTAGCTAAAATAGGTACGTAGACCTTTCTGTTAAATAATATGGTTCCCTGACATGACAGCTTACTAGGGTTGTTGGCTTTGATATAATTAATTATACTGTGCCAAATTTCATCCAGATTCGTTATGAAGTTCTGACGTTTTTTAGTTATAAACATCCATCCAAACATTAACATTTATTATATTCTATAGTAGAAGATTACAGAATGGAATATATGTATAATGAAAATATAGAAACCATCTCACGATAAGCGATGATACGGGGTAACACACAGAAAAATAAAACATGCAGTCGAATTGAGAACCTCCTCCTTTTTTGTTAGTTTTTTAAATTATTATATTTGCTCAGATTAATGACGATAATGTTTTAATAAGTTAATTTTAAGTGCAATAAACGAATATTAATCTAACTTCCATTATAATTTTAAAAGAGAGGACTATGTAGGTTTTTTTTAGAACTAAATATCACTGGATATAGCCGAACGTGGTAAACGGTGTTGGTGTCACTAATATTAAGTCATGTTCAGAAATTTTAATTGTAATATTTATTGTGCCACTGTTTGTTTACCCTAATAAATAAAACACGATTTTATCGAGAGGTACCTACACTTATCCCTACCGAGCTATCCCTACTGGTAGGGATAAGTGCACGTAGGTTTATTTCTAGAAGTAGAGATAGGTGCACTGCCCATTACCGGTAGGGATTTTCAGGAGCAATAAAATTTGTGCTTATTAACGGATACTCAACTTAAGTTTACCAGCCAGTCATATTTTCAAACCTTAATCAATGATATTAGGTACTAGCTTTCTCCCGCGGTTTCACCCGTACTTATCAGTACCATATAGACTATCATTCGCGCAATCTCATGTTCTAACTGAGTGAGTGTCGGCACAACATCGCACATCTATCCACATTTATACTCACTACCCACACACTGTTTATTTTAATTATATTTTATCAATATGGTATGTGATGAAGTAGGTACTTATGTATCTACCTCAAAGAAATTTGTAGGAAATTTAGTAATTTAAGGATTGAATGTCGAATAAGTCATTCCTCTTATAAACCTCTGTGGTTTTTTGTGAATGATTTTAAGTTTTATTTTCCATGTGTTTATGTTTGTTCAATAATAAAAAAAAAAAAAAAAGAACTATACAACGTTGATACAAGCGAGAGGCATTAAATGAAACCTCATACACTTTGTATTATTTTCAGGCCACACACCAAAAATCAGAGCAATAGAAGCAATACTTTAGCCACAGGATTTTATTCAAGATTTTTCTTAGATAAAACACGATGTATCTTCCCTAGCAGCTGACCAAGAACATAGGCATAGCTACCTAGAGTCATTCACCTTATATGACAAAATTCACGCGACGATGCCGCTCTTCATCATAAATTCCCAATACAAGCAACGAAGCAATATTAAAAGACAGTACAGATAATGGTTAATGTCTCGCTCTAATTTAATAAGCGTAACAGAAAAAGAAATAGGTCAATGTGCTGCTATTGTGCGGGCGGCTCAACTAAGTAGGTTACGGTCACAATTTCTCTTTTTTAGTGCAAAAACGATATCCGTCCGGCTGCACGTCACGCAACTCGTCACAGGATTTTGTCCCTTTTCGTGCTATAATTATTAAGTTATTTATTGTTATTGTGATACCGGGACACCAAACTTAGTGATAATTAGTGCTTATTTTTTATTTAGTGGTATAGTTATTAGTTTTGTGTCAGGACACATTTAATGCTAACGGTGAACATTTCGAACATTTAAAGATTTTGTGTGTCGTGTTGTGTATGATTGTGTGCAGTAGATACTAACAATTAATAATGATTGCTTATTATGATCATAACTTCCAATGTTGCGTATACTATTTACAAGTGTCTACCTACATAAATCAAACGCACCACCCCGCTTTGTTGCGAGCGGCACCGAGAAGACTCAGGTGCTACGCTATGCGATGTTGCCATTCCGATACGCAGGTCAGAGGACATTTTTGCTTTTAAGTTTTACTTTGACCATTCGGCTATTTAATTTCTTTGAAAAAAAATTTTCGTATTTTTACATAAACTTTTTTTTAATAGTTTCAAATTAATCGTAACCACGTATAGTATATGTGGTATCGTTTAATGCCTCTCGCTTTTATCAACATTGTTTATACAATTTGATATCAAGATCGCTCAAATCATTCATGATTTATAGACAGAAAGACAAAGATTAAAAAAAAGTTTTAATAGATAATATCTAGATATTATGTTGACTGGTATGTCAAATCAGCGAGATTTTATATAAAAATTTGAATGTACGGACAGATCCTACATATTTATGTACTTTCCCATATATATATATATATATATATATATATCTATATGTATATATAAAAATGAATCCCTATTTCCTTGGTCACGGTATCACGCATGGATGGCGGGACCGATTTCGCTAATTCTTTTTTTGTCGTATTTGTAATTGTCAGGAGAAGGTTCTTATGAATGAAAAAAATAAGAAAGTTGCGCGGAAAATTAGAAAATTTAAGAAATCATTACAACCATATAATCTTTCCTAATGTAACCTTACCGCATTTGACAATATAAACTCTTATAATTAAACCTTAGGGGGCATCCATTAATAACGTGAGGTGATTTTGGCGATTTTTCGACCCCCCCCCCACTCCCCTTGGGGAGATGTCATGAGATTTTGCTCGACCCCCTCTCTCCGCCCCTAATCTCACGTGAGATTTGATATTATTATAAGTATACGATTTAGATTTAGATGTGAAAAAATATTACTACTATACAACCCTCTTCTAGCAATTTACACTGTTTCTTGGTAATAAAAAAATTACGTGATATTTGCCGAGACCCCCCTCTCCCCCACGTGAGATTCGGTGAGATTCGGCTTGACCCCTCCCCCCCCTGAAATGCCTCACATAATTAATGGACGCCCCCTTATGGTGTTTGATATAAATGTCAGTCGTTTGACAATATCGTTTAAGGGCGGGGTAAGGGTTTTCACTTTCGAAAAATCGATTTTTTTCGAAAAACAGGCTGAAGACATCGACAATGCTGAAGGATGTGTGCTGTATGGAGATGGAATTGATTCTGTGTAAGTTTAAAAAAAATATTTTTTTCTTCACTTTTTTGCTTCATAAACTTTAAACGCGTTTTTCTCAAAACTACTTTTTCAAAGTCCGTGTTCACTGCCATTTGAAAACTACTCGACCGATTCATTTCAAACTTTGTACACATTTTCTTCATATAAAATACCTCCCCCCTACGTTTAGTAAAGATTTTTTTTTTAACATTAAGGGTGTTTCCCACCCACAAAATGGCGGAAATTTTAGTCGAAAATAACGGTTCACACTTTAGATGGCCGCCAAAAATTTTTAAATTAAAAAAAAAAAATCAGAGAACGTTGGGGGGAAGATTTGTTTATAATTTAACTAATTTTTTATGGTTTTTCATTTTCAGATAATTTCCGGCCGAGTTACAGTGAACACCGCAAATTGTTTTTTTTTTCAAGACGTCCTGGGGGAAGCTCTGTCACGGGCTAATGGTTTAATATTTTTGCATGAAAAATTTACAGAACATAGTCAAAACTATGCTCAATAATATATAGAAGGTTTGAATAAAATTGCTCAATCGATATTTGAGATAAAAAATCACAAAAAAGTGTTTTTTTTTACGCTGAAACCCAGACCCCTCCCTTAAAACAGAGGCATGCGTCGGAACTATATTGATAAAATAATTAATTTATAATTTCTTATTGCACATTTCATAGTCGATTCAATCGGAAGATTTGAATTCAATATACATAATTTGTTAAGACATGACAACGTCTGTCGGGTCAGCTAGTTGATAATAAAATAAACTTACGTGGAAATGTGCATGAGTGACTTTATGAAATAGCCTTATTTCGCCTTTATTATGAGATATAACTTTGCTTTTCTTCGAATTTTTACCGAACTCCCACACAACTTGGCCAAATGCAACATTGACAAGCGTAACTAAAAACAAAATGAGCAAACATTTGCGACCCATATTGTTGCGCCAAACGTTGATTGAAAAATAAAAATATTCTCGCGTAAATCTTATTTATTAAACGCAATTTTGTAATGTAATTTTATTTTAATTTGTGTAATGTTCGTTCAATTGTTTAATAATGTTTTATTTCCGCAATTATATTTTTGTAACTTTTTGTGTTACTGTAATTGAATTTGTGTGAACAGTAATACCTTCTAGTTAGTATTACCTATGGAGTGTAGAAGTAAAGGAGGACCATCTCAGTGTACTAAAAAGTGTCCCTTGAAAGGGAACAAATTAAGGTGGCGCTGCTGTAGCAAGTGGAAGAATTGTATAATTATAGTTATATATAGTATATTTATAGTTTTAAAGAATTACCGGAAACCAACCCAGCACACTTCACTCTGTTCATATCATTTCCACTTGCTACACTAGCGCTATTTCGGTGAGAATTCGAAACCTAATTTGCTGTTTACAAGTGGACACTTTTTCGACTAATCCCCCATACAAGATGGTCCTCCTTTACTTCTACACTCCATAGTATTACCGCATATTACGTATTTTATTGGTACCTATTACTTTTTGTTGGTGTGGTTTGATACCTAGACACGCCGCGGCCATCAGTGCGATTCTCAAAGGTACTTCACAAAATTTTATGTGCTTGAGGATGTGTGGTAGTCAAGCCGTCTACAAATGATAGAAGAGAAATGAATGAATAAATCATGAAGTCAGATATCCCTGCTAATCCCTACTCCCCTATTAATATTATAAATGTGAATTTAAGTTTGTTTGTTACGTTATCACGCGAAAACTATTTAACCGATCTACATGAAACTTTGTACACGTATTCTTGGAGTTAAGACCAGCTGTCCCCGCGTTCCCGAGGGATATCACATAATCCCGGGATAAAAAGTATCTTATATGGTATTCCAGGTTATAAACTATCAATGTTCCAAGTCTCATGCATTCATCCTCACGACCTTTCGCATTTATAATATTACTAGCTGCCCCCGCGGTTTCACCCGCGTTCCCGAGGGATATAACATTTTCCCGGGATAAAATGTAGCTTATAAGTTATTCCAGGATATGCTCTATCTATGTGCTAAGTTTCATCCGTATTTCCGTTTTTGCGTGAGTGGTAACAAACATACTTGCATACAAATCTTTCCTCTTTATAATATTATTTGGGTGTGTGCTAGAAGCTGAGAGGGCAGGCGGTCGTGGGACGAGACTGGTCCCGCAGTCCCGTCAACGGCAAGAGAAAGAACAACCCAGGGTTTAAGTCAATAGGAATATGACGTAACACGGCTCCCCCCGGAGCTGCAAGCATTTCCCTGGGTCAAAAAAACATATGATTATAAAGAGGAAAGATTAGATTTTTCGTTTCTTTGTTTGTTACAATTTAACTCAAAAACTACTCGACCGATAAAAAAAAATATTTCCCCATTGGTAAGCTACAACTTTACCGACTAACATAAGCTTATAATCCACGTATTCTCACGGGAACGGGAACTATACGGGTGAAACCGCGCGACGCTGCTTGTATAATACAGGTTGTTACAAAACTACCTGTAAGGAGGTAAAATTGGACCTTACAACGAGTCCATTCACAATCTTTAAGATCCGTAGTAACGCTGTATAACATACCCCAAAAAATATATAAACTAATTTTTATAAATGAAAAATAGAAAAACTATTAAAGTAGACAATTATTAGGTAAAATAGGTACGTAGGCCTTTCTGTTAAATAATCTGGTTCCCTGACATGACAGCTTACTAGGGTTGTTGGCTTTGATAATTAATAATATTTTACGGGGTATTTTGTAGCACGTTGTATATAAAGATGATGCTTAGGAATTTGAAAGTAATTTAAACTTAAAGCAACATTGCTACTTATCATTGTTTCGCGGAATCAACAACTAACCTATTTGGGCGTATCAAGATAACTTATTACTGATTTTTTTTAAGAAAAACATCGCTATTTGAATTACCTTCAAGTTCGTTAGATGACTTTGTATGTCAGAATAAACCGCACAATTTTACGCTATATATAAATATTACTTTAAATAATAATATTAGATAATAAAAATTATTAAAAAAACTTTTGCCATGAGAAGCAGCGGATTGGTGTTGTTTGTGTGTGCTGGCTTGTTACTTGTAAGTTTCCTTACTAGATATTATCTAATTATTAAAAAAATGTTAATTCCTTCTTTGGCCTATCTTAGTTTAGGAATAATGAATCACATAAGCAGATAACAGTATAGAGCTCTTAATGTATAGTTTGAAGAAGTACTACCACCATATGATTTCCGCTGTTATGCAGAGGCTTATAGATGAACACCTATCGTAAGCGCATCGTCATCGTATCGTCAACGCGCTAAAAAGCTTGTTTGCATGAAAAATTTATTACCGCGCACACCGTGACGTTGCGCGATGTTCAATTACGTTATGTTTTCAATACGCTTGCGAAAGGCGTTCGTTCTAGGGGCACAGTACTGAACTTGTATTACTGTTTCGGTTAGAAAGGTAAGGGGGCCGGTGAAATTACAGGCACGAGACTTAACAACTTAGTTTCAGGGTCGACAACGTATTGGCGATGCTTTGGTGTCCAAAGGTAATAGTGACCACGGATGGTCTGTCTATTTGTCGGCTTCCTGGGCAAAATCACAGACAATATTGTTTTAAAATTAAAAATGTATCCAATTGTTATAGAGCGGCGGTGCGATCCTAGGCGGTTCGACAGCATGGAGCCTCTTACGCATGTCCTACTATTTCTGGACATCGGACCTGGGTGTTGAGCTCGGCTCTACCGTGCTGTTCATGGCCGGAGCGCTGCTCTGTCTGCCGGCTTGCTGGCTCGCCACTCTAGTGCCTTATCACTCCAAGTCCCTGTCGCTTTTAGCCACTGTAGGTCATTCATTATACTATTTGTATTATTTGAAAGGTGCCGCTTTTTGTTCCTCTATGTCACTTCTTTACACGATATTCCGTGAAAGTCCACGGAGAAAATCTATTTAATAAATGTTTAGCTAGTAATTTGAAACATAAATAATAATATAAAATTTATAATATAACAAAGATATTTTATCAAACATATAATTGTGACAGATAATATTTATTTGCTTTACAAGTTAAAGTTTTTTAAGTATTTATTATTTAAGTTTAATAACTTATGGGTAAGGATATACAAGCATAAGGATATAAAAACCATCTACACTAAATAATTTGAAAGTCAACCCAAAATAGCATTTTACTCAAATCTTAATTGTAAGTGTTGATTGATGTAAGTAGACCATTTGTATTGTTTTACCTCATGGCGCTGTAACATATATGTATAAGCATATTCTCCCAGTTGATGGCCCTAGTGACGGTGTCGATGCTGATGCTCTCGCTGGGACTCTCGTCAATACCGACCCTGTCCCGAGCGGTGCGCGAGCCGAACGCGCTCAACGCCAGCATGCTGCGCGCCATGTCGCTCGACGCGTTCGACCCGGCTGTCAGGAGCTCTTTCGCTGCCATGCAGATTGAGGTACCAGTGTAATTTGGATCTTATGGAAATACGTCTAGAAACTATTTTAAATTACAGCTCACCTTACAATAATCAATAAACGCCGCCTATAACATGGTGACGTACATTAAACGCTAAGTAGGCGCATAGAGCGTTTCCCCTAAAATATAGTTGTATCAAGCAAGTATTGGACTTCGTTTATTGGAAATCTGTCATTCCGCAGCCTATCATGCTCTTTGCTTGTCTGTTGGCAGCCCTCGTTGTCTGGCTATGTTTACAAGAAACTTCTTATGCTTGCCAGTATTTAATGCCATCATATTTCTTGAAATTGCAATGCATATAGCCCTTCAAGATTCTGTAGCCAGCTACCGTATGTCTACCGTATGCATTCCTGTTTATCTACATATATACACACTTAAGTACGCTGGATAGAGCTATAATATCTTCATAGTCATGTAGCAACGTCACTTTAAATAGCAAGAAGTAATGTGAGCGTAGTAACGCCTCTGTGCCTTTACCATGAGTTTTTATCGTACGTACTCGCTAGCGACGGCGTAAAACATTTCTATGGCAAATGTGTACAGCGCCACTAGCGGTCACCTAATGAACTAAAATCGATAGTACGAGTCGATAGGTAAAAAACCTATCGAAATGTAAACACTAGCGAGTTGGCGAGTTTTTAAGCGTTTGCTATAGAAATTCGGTACCATGAGTCACAAATTTGACAGTTGCTATCGAGAAATACTGTATCGATAGTTGTTTACTCGCTAGTGACTAAAGTAAGTTTCGATATCAACTCATGGTAGAGGTACTGAAATCTTCGATTCACCTTGAACCTACCCCAAGAAAAGGTCGATTTGTCATTTTCGCAAGTTTATATAAGTTGTGAAATGTCTATGTGATAAATAATGTTAATCTCAGTTGCGATGCTGCGGCGTGCAGTCACACTCCGACTGGTACTTACATCGTCGTTTCCTGCCACCAGCGTGTTGCGGACGCGTTTGGAATGGGAAGGTATCATCGTAATCATTATATAATTTAACTAAATACAAAAGACAGTATTCTTACTCACAGATTTATATATAATAACATTTTCCCGACACAAAAAGTATCCTATGTTACTTCTAATACCTCCAAGAATATGTCTCCAAAGTTTCATGTTGATCAGTTAAGTAGTTTTCGCGTGAAAGCCTAAGAAACACACTTACATACACATTAATAATATTATGTCCCCCGCGATTTCACCCGCGTTCCCGAGGGATGATACATTTTCCCTGGATAAAAATAGCATATTTACTCAGTGATAATGTAGCTATCTAACGGCAAAAGAATTTTTGAAATCGGTCCAGTGGTTTTTATGTTTATTCGTTACATACAAAAATACAAATCTTTCCTCTTTATAATATTAGTGTAGACTAGTACATTCTGTCTCGCGGTTTCACCCGTGTTATCCAGGGTTTATAACTTAGTCTTGTGGTATTCAAGTGGTGAGAGAATTTATGAAATAGGACCAGTAGTTTTGAATTTATTCGTTACAAACATATAAAAATACAAATCTTTCCTCTCTATAATATTAGTGTGGATATATTCTAGAAATCCTTGGATGTAGCCAGTTTTATATTTATTCAGAGAAAGCATGTGGATTATATTTTTTTTTTTTGGTTCATCAGTTATTGGACTCAGACGATCCATAAGTGCTTTTAAAAGCCTATTTGATTAAAAATATTTTTATTTTATTTCATTAAGAGACTGGTCACAACCATTTTTTTGACTAGCAACCAGCTCCGGCTTTGCCTGAGTGGGATAGTAAATGTACACATAAACCATTCCGATGAAAGTTTCTAAATGAAGGTGTAGACCGTATCAAAATTTATTAGATAGTTTAAAAGTACTTAGCATACTAACAGGCAGACAGAGATAGCGACTTTATTTATACTATTTAGAGATTAATATCCAGATGATTAAATGTGGGAATATTTCTACTATGTTCAATATTTGGTGAATTTAGTCTAGTATTTATCTATTATATACCTACCTTCATATTTTGCATGAATCTACATATGAAATTTTCTTATTTTCCTGCTCTATCGCAAAATCTAAGCTTTGAATGTTTATGATAGAGCTATACTAGCTGTTCCTCGCGGTTTTACCCACGTTCCGAGGGATATCACATTTTCCCGGGATAAAAACTAGCCTATATGTTATTCCAGGATATGGTCTATCTATGTGCCACGTTTCATCCGTTTAGTAGTTTTTGCGTGAAGGAGTAACAATACTTACATACAAATCATTCCTCTTTATAATATTAGTATAGATATGTTCCAATAAACTGCAGTGGTAGATGATATTTTCAAATATGGTGATATTAGTTAAATTGCTCGCATGGACAGCGTGGCGACCAGTGCGAGGTGCCGCTTTACAGTAGGGGCTGCCTCCGCCCAGCCCTCGCTGAGCTTCGCAACTATGCCAACTCGCTCTCTGCCCTCGCTTCGGCTATGATCATCGTTATGGTAAATATTGGTATCATCTTATTTCTGGACTCCACAGGTTAAATACTATATTTAGTAGTTGAGCTCTCAGTGCAGAGTTCATCCGGGGAAGAACTAACACCTTACCCATTTCCGCCGTGAAGCAGTAGTGCACTTGTATTACTGTGTTACAGTTAAAAAGGTAAGGGGGACGGTGAAATTACAGGCGCGTGAGACTCAACAACTTCACGTCTCAGGGTCGACAATGCATTAGCGATGCCCCTAGTGTTGCAATAGGCGTGTTGTCTATAGGCGCCAGTGACCACTTACCATCAGGTGGACCGTCTACTTTTATGGCCATCGGCCATTGTGGTATTAAAAAAAAAGGGCCGATGAAATTACAGGGCCCATGAGACTAAACAACTTCAAGTCTCAGGGTTAATAACGCATTGGCGATGCCCCTAGTCTTGCAAATGTCTGTAGGCGGCGGCGACCACTAAACATCAGGTGAACCGACTGGTCGTTTGTCGGCCATTGTGGTGGTCAATCAAAAAAGGGACCGGTGAAATTACAGGCCCATGGGACTTAATTCGAAGTTCGCAATGCCTTGTGCCAAATGGCAATGCAAGTTCAGTGCAATGTTGCATATGTCCATAGGCAGCAGTGACTACTTACCATCAGGTAGACCATTTGCCTGTTTGGTCGGTCGACTTAGAAATTGTGAATGCAATATGTGTGTTTCATAGAAGTATTTTTCTCGCGCTGTCTGGTTATGCATTTTGGAGTCAAACCAAGATCCTTGTTGATACAACTGACTGTACTAGCATTCCTACGATAACTTGGTATAAGTGATTGATTCGGAAAGTACTATATTTCCTTTAGGTAAGTAAGAAGTCTAGAAAATGGTTGTCTCGGAATGGTATCTCATCAGCCAGCAAGCAAGATACTACCAAACTTTTTAGATTAATAGATAACCTTTTCCGATTAAATAAAAATTCTTAATGATTGCTTTAGGCGGTGACGCTGTTCACGGCTGCATACACGCTGGTGTGCAGTGTGGTGGAACGGCACGAAGCGCGCTCGTTCAAGGCGACGACGCAGCCGCTGCGCATCGCCTGCCTCGGGACGCACTCGCCGTCGCCGCTCGTGTCGCTCACTTCTCCCGTTGCAATGCCTCTCCCCGCGCCAATCATGTAAATCTCTGATTCCATAATTTATGTTGCCAGCGGTACCTTTGTCCGTATTTTATACCTACTTTCTCAGGCACCAGTTAATTATGCGTTTTGGTCACAAACTTATTTATAATGAAAATTTTGTACCCGTGTGCTTAAATAGGTATGTAGAGTGCCAGAAAATTATTGTATGTTATTTTGTAATTAATAAATATTAACACAAATTTAGGATATCTTTTTAATTGTAATTTTTTGAACACAATACAACATGCAAGCATCAAAATGCTTTATGAAAATTAAGAAACAATCATATCTTTTCTATATTTGGTACCTATTTTTGGTTATTTTCAAATTATACAAGAAAACGATCTCTATATAAAGACAAACAAAAACTATAATATATTATGAAAAAATTTCGTACAACAGGGCGCAAGCGCGCGGGCGGGCCGCAGCGGGCCGACACTACGCTACTCATGTACAGGACTATCGCTAGTATTAAAATATTACATAATAATCGAAGAAGCCGCCTCCGCGGCCGCGGCCAGCCCCCGCGCTCGTCGTCTTACAATAAATACTCGCGCCCCCCACCGCACCAGGGTCGCGCTCACGACGCCGCTATGCGAATGTAGCGACACTATACATTATTTTTATTCACAACAATAGCTAAATAGTACCGTTACGACTCTAGTATAATAATTTGAAGCGATCGACGTATGGTTTAAATTTAGAATTCGAAGATTATAGATGCGGCGGCGTGATCAACCCTGGGGTGGAGGGCACCGGCGGAGCGCGCTCCGCGGCGAAGCTTCCGGCGCGTCGCGGGCTCGCGCCTCTCACTTGCGCCTCCCTCTCGCACCTCTCACTCGCGCCTACGCGACCCGCGCCGACCCGGAAGTGCGGTGCTCCGACTTCATGGGACCGTCTCATGCGGACGACTAACGTAACGACAAAATTCGATGGGACTGCGAACGTCACAAGAATTCGAAGCACCTTCGTTTAGCGCACGACGCCGGAACCGTTCATACAATTCACGTGCCGGCACGCACCGGCACCGTAAGCTGCCAAGATTAAGTACAACCGATCGAACGTTACCGGGTCACTGCTGGACCTCGATCAACACTAGATATAATTTAGCTGCGATGATGATAAAAACTTCGGCACGATCGAACCGATCGTAACGCTCAATATAATACAGTATCACACGGCGGTTCCGAGCGCCGCGCGGGCAGGCGCGCCGCCGCTCGCTAAGTTAAGGCCGTCGAGCGGGTCGCGCGCCCGCCTCAATTGGTTAACATTAGATCTATCTAGAATAAATATGTGTGTGTATGCGTGGTGTGCGTGGGCTCAGGGCGGCTCTAGCGCCGCGCGCCGCGGTGCTTGCGGTGCGGCGCCGCGCGGGCCCACCACAGCGCCGCCAGCGCCAGCGCCAGCGCCGTCGCCGACGGTCGCCCTCTGTTGCCAACCACGCGTATTCATATCATGCATACTCTCTCACATTACTCTCACTACGGTACACTACTCTGTCTAATGTGGGCTCAACGTTGGCACGCAACGTGGGGCCCATCATTTCGTTATCGTTAAAGCGAATTACTACTCCTCGACTTTTGAAATTTTATTCTTATAGTTCGTTCGATATCTAGGATCCATTAACATTTTTGATTAGTGAAATATACAAGATCAATTTTTTTTAATATGTAAAAAAATACTTTAAGGTGATGTAACTTTTTAAATTACTTCTATAATCTAGTGGGAGAATGTGAGAAAAATAACTGAAATATTGGTAATGTAAAAATTATAAAATAATAATAATTTTTGTTTTAGCATGCTAGGACAAGCCTTTGATTATGCCACCATGCCTGATGAATGTTTAAATGATAAAACATGCAACATAAAAATGGTACCTAAAATGATAAGTATCTTCGATTTAATTTAAATTATTTGAATTTGGATCGATCCATATCACACTATTTAAAATAAATCGGAAACATAAGCGTCCAAATAAACACGTGTTAATATAGCAATGTATGAATGAATAAGAAGAGTGGGGATGGTTACCGATGCACACAACACGCGAGATTGCTCACCAAAGTAGCACACTGCCCGCCCTGCAACAAGCGGAAACGACGCTTTCACACACGGACCGACTCAAAAGCAACTCCAAGCTTCGGGTAAACGCAACAAACTTTAGTAAGGGGTTAGGTAACAATGAACAATCCCAAACATGATACTTTTTCCTTCAGAAGATTCTTTAGCAAAAAGTAGCATAGGTACCCTACGAACAGAAAGCAGAAATTAACTGAGATTAAAGCAATCGTAGACATTACCGGCTAATTAGTAGCCTCTTGGATTAATTATAGCAACCTGTGGAGATGTCTTTCACTGGCAAATCTAGCATTGTTATTGGCATTTTAGCTTTATGCTAGCTGTAATTAGTGAAAATTTTGCTCAAGGCGGGGTAGGATCTTAAGTCTTAACACAAATTGATATCCCAACATTCCAAAATTTTTTAACTGCATTTAAGTTTCCAATATTTTTTGGTTTTAAAATCAATACAAAATGATAAATGAAATACATATAGTTTTAAGACACCCTAGAAGAACTTTGTTTTATTAGACTGAGATATTTCCGAGGTATGTTAAGTGAACAAGTGAGGCAACGTAGAGGGTTGTTAGTGTGGGGATGATTGTGAGTTTATGTCAATGGACGCACCTGACACGCCGGGCAGTGCGGTGGCGCGCAACCCGCGAGCTCGAGGCGGTGCGGCGCGCCCCCTGCTCCCCCTCCACTCCCTCCACCTCCTGGGCCCCCTGCGACTCCTGCTGGGCAACAGCCACCACCAGCCTCCTCGCACTCTGGCTCCCAGCAGTCCACCTCTCCCAACTGAAACGAAACCATCATGGATTCAGAATTGTCTAACAATTTCATTGGATAAAGTACTTCAGGAATTTCTTTAGGATCATGAGTCTGATTTGACTTTTTTTGGGTTTTCGACAAGTTACCGTTTATTCATATTCATAAAATATTTCTCTCTTGATGATAAATTCCATGCCGCATACAGTTCAGTATAATGATATTCATCGGATTTAACCCATTTGGTGAATTTTCATTGAACATCTCGAGGATTGAATAACAAAATACTTGTGTTAGAAAAATCTATATGGATGACATGATCACGACATCAAAGTATATGGAAGGGTATATATGAAGCTTATTAATTTAACTGACGAGGCACTCGCAGATCTGGCACTGGTAGAGCCAGCGCTCGCCACTACGGAAGGTGACGTGGTGCATCTCCTGGTGGCGGCAGTGGAACCGCGCGTCGCAGTGTGGGCAGCACGACGCCGGCGCTACCGCCGCTGATGTGTCCACGCTTTGCAGCTGCAATTATAACGGGTATACTATTTAATCTGGACAGTTTGTTTCTGAAATCTATTGGAATCTTATGATCTTCACTTGAAGAAGCTCGATGTGTTGTTCAACATATTTATGTATATTATATTTATATATTAAGCCAGTCACAATTTTTACAATCGACTTTACTTCTTAATTTTAGATTTTATTAGTTATCACATACTTTTACTGTTGAACTAAGAAACTTTATGAATTGAAATAGCAGTGGTGCCAATAAAATGGCCCAGAGTACCAAAGCATTGAGTAATTGTCCTAGGGAAATCCATCATGATATTCGAGCATCCAGAGAACAAACAGACAATGATATTAGATAAGAATCTTACCGTAGCAGTGTAGTTATCGTGCAAGTCGCAGGCGCAGGGCGCGCGCGCGCACCGCGCCACGCCGGCCGCGCACGCGCAGGCTCGGCAGCCGCCGCCCTCCGTCCAGCGCGCGCCATCCGACATTATCCTACCTTGCCATGAGCAACCTAGAACGTTACTTTTATTACAATCACGTTTTTATATCCATTTTGGCGCTGGTAGCCCCAGTAAAATCGAACGATTGGAATGGATTTATTTTAAGTTAGAGATTTTTGTGTATATTTACATATATAATGACACTTACTCAATTCACAATGTTGTGTTTCACATTCACATCTGAAACTACCATCAATATTAACACAGCGCGCGCTCGGATGGCACGTGTGGAAGCCCTCCGCGCATTCGTCCACGTCTGAAATTGACAAATGAATATTTTAACGTCATCAGTGGTGGTAACTTTTCGGTGTTTAATTTATTTTGTTATACTATGAGAAAAAAGTGACAATGTTTTGAACGTCGCATCCAGCGTTAAAGACTTTAGCTCCTCCAAATGCAAAAACAATGTATTTTAACCCGCCAAAATCACCCTTACCATATTTTATTTACTGAATAATTTCTTTGAAGATTCCTCCAAGGTGTTATTTGAAGTACCGTTTGAATTATGGGACACCTGTATGACATGAGGTTACTATGTGATATGAGGTTTACCATCATGCAACACTGAGTTACGACAGGTTAGATTTTCCAGAAGTTACCTTCGCAGTGGTCCTCGGCAGGGTCCCGCCTGTACCCGTCCCGGCACACGCAGTAGTAGGAGCCGGGCGTGTTGAGACACAGCGCCTGCGGCGGGCAGGGCGCGCGCGCGGCGGCGTGCGGCGGGTGCGTGCACTCGTCCGCGTCGCGCTCGCAGCGCATGCCGCCGAAGCCGCGCGCGCAGCGGCAGCGGTCCGGGGACGCGCACGTGCCGCCGTTCAGGCAACCGCCCGTGCAGATCGCTGGACAACACATGATATATAACACATCAGTTTCACTTGCTATACCAGCGTGTCACTAATGACTACCAATGTCGTGATTTCATTAGGAGCACCCAATTTTATTAACTAGACGTAATTCCTTCTTTATAAAGTTTCGTTTAGTGTCTTCTTTAATCCACCAATATTAAGTCCAACAAATTTATTAGCATTGCGTTTTTTGTGTGCTCTTTTCCAACCTGCAGCTACATCGTTACCTTCAACGGTGACAGTAGACCATTTATGTGAGCGACAGTATTACTAATAAAAATTGCAATACTAACGTGTGCATTCAAAGCCGTCCCCTGAGTAGCCTTCTCGGCACCGGCACGTGTAGGAGCCAGGGGTGTTGCTGCACTCGGCGTACGCGTGACAGCCGTGGGTCTCTCCCAAACACTCGTCGACCTGAACATAAGACATTTGGAATCAACGGAATTCATATGGTGGCGAAATTCAACCAGTATAATAATACTGAATACAATTTTCAAAATGAGAATTTTGAAAGTCATTGCGGTACAGCAAAACACTAAGTTGCCAACCGTTTGCCAGAAATGACATTTTCCTTTTGATAAAATGATGTGTCAATTTCTGGGAAATGAAGGTTTTTGAATCGAATCTTATTTATTTATATTCACAAATAACTAACATAAAAAGCATTAAATATCAGTTTCAAATCATAAGTAGCACGTCTCAACCTGTTTGCTACACGACTAAAGCGAGTCTTTGTAAAACACCGATAATTTAGATAGACAATATGACTTACCTCAACACAATTAAACTTGTCTCGGCGGGTGTACCCCGGCAAACATTGACACACATAGCTGCCGACCACGTTGAGGCACCGCGTGTTGGAGTGACAGTGATGGCCTTCCAGACCACCAGCCTCTTGGCATTCGTCTACGTCTGCAATGTGGATCATGTATAAATATGAGTAACAAGGTCTGTGAAGATTTAATTTAGCAACAATCAGTGGGTTTACCACCCATTAGTAGATTGCTGCCCGCCAGTAAGTATATTTCTTAACAAACGAGCATCTTAGTAATTTTTTTATTTAAAATTTGTAACGTTAACATAAAATTTGTTATCCTAAAGTTATAAAACTATGTTACTAGTATTTGTGTAATCTTGTGAAAGTTTGTGAGGGTTGTGAGAGTTTTGCGAGTGTGTTGGTAACACTCCTTCAACTTCGTAAAAGCTGAACGGATTTTTATCAGGTTTACAGTTACTATAGGTTATGAAACAAGACACGGGGTAGTTTCCATGCTGGGGACGCGAGTGAAACTATAGGGTGGAAGGATGACGACAAATCGCACCCTCAGAACGATAGGAATTAGCTCAAAAAATCTCTTTTACACTGAGCGGGGAGGGTGGGTCCCGGTGTTAAAGAGGCTGAAGTATCGGTATGCTTATTCTATCATTAAATTGACTATGTTTTACTATTCATCGGATAGAGCATACTTTGTTTAGTCTCTCTATGATCGTAACTCCATTTCGCAAAATTTTGAGTTAAGTCCTTATCGTACTGAGGGCGCGAAAAATGTATACTAATATTAGAAAGAAATGGTGCAGTAAGTATACCTTGACATGTGAGGCCATCGCCTCGGAAGCCCTGGTTGCATTTGCAGGTATATTTGGTATTAAGATTCATGCACGTCGCGTTCTCGTCGCACGAGTGCCCCATGCTGCAGTAGTCCACACCTGTTGTAAAATAACACTCGATATCTAATTCCATTTTCCAAATCAACATTTTCTCAACCACTTCCCTACAATAGACTAATCGCGATGGCAAATATGTATTTCCTCAATTACAGTAGATGTATAAATCCTTATGGATCCATAGTACGTCCTTAGAAGATTAGAGAAGTTGCTGTGGTAAAATCAACATATTACCATATATTAATTTAAGCTTTGTGCCATAACATTTTAGATAATATCCTAGCTCTTTTCGCTTGGAACACAGGTTTTTCTAGTAAAGGCACGTGTGCTATCTATATTAATGTAATTTTAAATATCCTATTTATTAAATATATAATATATAAAAAATGATAAATTATTTATTATAAAGTTCTCCTGAACTCTAGAAGGTGACATGAAATTATTTGTTTTAATCTTGTTTTTTATTTAAATTCAGACCTGGACAGAACTTGCAGCACTCGCCCGGCACGGTGAACTGGTCGGGCGGGTCGCACGGCAGCGGCGGGCAGGCCACCTCGGGGTCGACGCGCGTGCACTGCATGTTGCCGTCGTGGCACACGCACTCCGCGCACTCCTTCGGCACGTAGCGGTCGCCGTGCTCGTATAGATTGCCTTTCAGGTAACATTGCCCTGGGACAGTCATCGTCATTATTATCACACTGAGGCAACCACCTCTGACAGATTAATTTTGATTTATTTACTAGCTGTTCCTGCCATGCGTTCCTATGTGATTTTTTGTTTTTGTTTTTGTTTTTAGGAACCTTCGCAGACGTACGTAGGGTTAATTTTAGTTCATTATTCATTATGACATTGTTTAGTTTTACGAAGTTAACATTTTAAGTAAACCTTTTAAATAAATAAATAAAAATCTGATTTAAAAAGATTCTTTTTCCCGGCTAGTGACCTTTAAGATCGTTACTTTTTCACATGTCATTAAACTTGACTTGTCTGGCAAGTAGACTTGTTAATGTTATTATAGATATTGAATCTTAGATAAGTCAATAGCCTGTTTTCAAGCTGAAATTCTTGTAAAACTAACCAACCTAAGTAACAAACATGGATACATCTATCCTGACAAACTTTGACCTTTACAGGATAAGTAGGATCTTCAACTCACTTAAACACGTCGGGCAACATTCCCCTGGATTAAGTACTGGATTTTTGCATCTTGCTCTGTCGCACTCAAATGGCCTGCACGTAATTTCTCCGTGCTGCAAAAGGAATATGTTTGTGATCTTACATACATATTACGTCTAGATAATTATATAAAACTAAAGCCACCACTTGTTCGAGTTGTATTTACTTACCACGCAAGAGCAGCGATTGCAGTCTCGTTGCCAAGTGGCGCCATCTGCGTGGACGGTGCCGTTGGAGTAACATGACTTTTGACAGTCACATTGCTCCAACCGCGCCAGCCTCGCTTCTGTACCTACTAGCTGTAATCAGAAGATAGTGTTTACTCTATGAGAAAACTATATAATTGTTGTTATTTTTGAACTACAAACACTCACCTTGAGCGATAAGTCATGGATATGCGAAGTAAGCTCCTGCACGGTGGCCTGCAGTAGCGCGAATTGTCCGCAAGTGGGACACTCCGAGTCGAGACCTGGGCATTGCGCTAGGTAACCATGCGGTCCGCTCACAAGTCGTACGTCTTGTAGTGTTCCCTATAATTGGAGGCAGAGCTAGTTTTCGATTCTATTTGGTTGTAGGTACTTTATGTTAGTAGTAGTAGTACTGGTATGGTACCTTGAACAATGAATGCTTGCTATTTCTTTGCCCGATCCAGAGCGCAAGCTGTGGCTGTGTGAAGTTCCGATCGGGCGGTGGTATGAGTCGGCGATAGAGCGGGTGGCAGTCCACGAGCAGCGTGGCCTGCGCGCCCGAGACGGAGAGCGCGAGCCGGTGCCAGGCGCCGTCGGCGAGCCGGAAGGGGAAGGTCTCGACGCGCGCCGCAGTGCCGCCCGCCGCCACGTAGTGCAGCCGCACCTCGTCGCGGCGGCCGCTCGACTGCACCTCCAGGTACCTGCGCACCGCCACATGATGCACTACACATCGCACACCCACAAGCCGCGCGCCACGCGCCGTCACGCTCTCGGAACTACTCCGCCGCGCCCTCGCTAACTGTTCCGAGGTACACATAAATAAAGCAAACAACACATATATTCGAACGGCGACGGGGCGGGACCGGGCGCTAGCGGATCTCAGCTCGCTCTACATCTCAATATCGCTCGGACGGGATTGGGGACCATGTACCTCGGAACGATTCGCGTTCGGTGCCGACAGATTCACTAAGCGGATAGAGCGCTCCGAGAGGGCAGAGCGCGTCTCACAGTGTCCGGTTGCGTAGGATAGTCGTGGAGGGAAATTCAAGAGCGATCGACGAGCGTCCCCACAGATGATCTAGGAGCGATCGGAGCGAGGAGCGAGGCGCACGTCATCAGCCGCGGTATGAGGACTGTACGGGTTCCCATGTCGCTTGGAATGCAAGTGCGGACTGGCCCGGCGGAGTCCCCTCGGAGCGAGCGCCCGCGCCCGCCCGCGGCGCCACATACATCAACATCCAGGTGAACATCGAGAGGCGGGTCGTGAAGGGACGGTCGGACAGATACAGAACACAACACGTCAAGACACAGAACACAAGACGGACGTCGGCGGAGGGAGCGCGGGCGGCGCATGCAATCGGCTCGCCCGCGCACACATACATCCATGCAGAGGTGACAGTGAGCTCGATAAGGTCAACGGATGGATCGAGGAGGACATTCCGAGGCACAGGACATTCCAAGATACACGATACTCCCGTATGCGCGCGCACGCATGCCGCCGGCCGCGGCGCCGGCGGGGCGGGATGCGTGCGCGCGCTGCGATTTTGAGATCTAGAACTCACCGTGCGTCCCCGCGTGCCGCCCGCGCGCCACCCGCGCCGACCCGCTGCCGCCCGCGCCGGCTACCGCACGCCTCCCGCCATGTCACTCACTTATTCATGTTGGGCTTCTACTCGACACCAGATTAACATCATCATTACTTTTATATTGTAATGGAACACAAAAGATTTATTGAGCTTTTTTTCTATTAAACTATTAAAATAAATCGGAAGTTAAAAAGGCACGGAACCCGGTTTAAATTGGCCCTTACATAGGGCATGACATTTATTAGTATCGTTCCGAGTAGATTTCAAAGTATGAATACACATATGGTCTAATTTCGTATAATAATTTGATTTTATTTAATAATTGTAACTTTACACATAGCTTTAAAAAGTATGTAGTTGTAACGCAATGAGTGGCTACGGCGGACGTTTATTATTTATTAGGTTACCGAACAACGTGGCACCCGCAGGCCGGCTGCTACATTCCGTAGAGTGCTACGAGTCTCTGAGCTTACGAATATGCTACGCTGAGCATACTGTGTAGTGCATTAGACTTGGAATATTTATTATACTTCTCAATAAATAACCAATACTACACGATAATTATTTTTGGCGTCCAGACATTTTATCTTATATTTAAATATAATAAAATTTAAATAAATAGGATATCTATAACATAGATACATGAATATCGAGCATACAGACATAGACACGTCTACACGTACCTGTTGTACCCATGTGAGAAAGAGAGTATGGTTCCAGAGTTGGCAGGGTCCTGGCGCAGTGTTGCCAGCACAGTGAACTCGGGAGAGCGGCGCAGGAGCTCGGCTGCGCGCTCGAACGCACTGCCTTCCACTTGCAGCGAACGGGAATCTCCTGAAATGCACGTGATAAGAATTTAAAGACCTTTTGCCTTGCTGTCACAACGGTAAAGAGACCATTACGGTGAGGCTATATATCACAACTTTTTAATTACCAGAAAAAAATGGGTTATGACACACTCTTGGAAAAAATTACCAAAAAATGTATAATGTGCGGATTTCACACGCGGTAGAAGTGAATCCTTTTGTTATCTGCCTATCTCACTCTCCTCCAAGCTAAATCCTAAATATGTATATGTTTGTCTCTTCTATGTATCGCTTTTTCATTTCATCGTGCTTAAAATCTCAATGGTGCTAAAGAAATTTTCACTACAATATTTTTTTAAATGTGTCCAAAAAAATGGTAATTATTGTTTATTTTGAATTTCAGCCGTATTCGTTTTAACTATCTATATTATTTTTGAAATCATTTTCCATTCAATAATATCGCAATAAACAAGCTCAGAAATATATCAGTTTAAGTTCCGGACAAAGAGCGTAGAACTGCAGTCCCGGGGCATTGACTCCCCGGTGAAAGATGCCCTTTTCACTGAGCCTGCGCTCTCAGCATTGAACATTCGATTATTTACAATATTGGGATACGTTCTTTACATTACGCGTTGTCCAAATGTCGTACCATACCACGTGCGTTATCAAACAGCAATCTATACCTACATATGACGCGTTTACTCCGAGTGTGCGGATAATGTCAGCTTAATTTATTTATTTATTGCATAGACACATCAACAGTGTAACATATTAAACACTTACAAAATAAAATTTAAGTTTTACAATCCGATATGTACACCAGTGACAGATGTTAACAGCGTTTACCACAAATTATATATGTTTTTAACTAAACTAACTTAATTATATTTATTTTAAACATAAAACTAAAATGGAATAAAGAGCATCATTATCACTAGAAAAAAAAACTACAAAATACATATGTAAGATGATATTTAGAATAAATATATGAGATCTAAAAGAATGATTTTAAATTTATATAGGATCAAATAATTTCAGTACCTTACGCTTGAATATGGAAAGTGAATCATTAAATATATCGATTGAACTATGGTCATTGGCATTAAAAATGTTATGTTCATTGCATATTCTTCAAATTGGTGAGTTGAGACCGATGTTTGTACGAACCGTTGGAGTAAAGAAGAGTTTAGTGATGGGTTTTCGGGGAATATTGCGTGAAACGTTGAGAGCAATATCCCGTCGGATCTCATCGCACTTAATGTGATTGTTAACGAGCATGTAGAGAAAGACGGCATCATGTAACTTGCGACGATCACGTAAGCAAGTCATATTATTGAAAAAATTTAACCGCTGATTGTAACTACATCTATGAGTACTCCCGGGAGAGACAATGGCCAGATGCTGTGTAAACGCACGTTGGATGTTTTCTATGCGTTGCGAGTATGTGCTGTAGAAGGGATTCCAAACTATGGATCCGTATTCTAGATGACTACGTACTAAAGAGTTGAACAGGATAATTCTAGTGTAGGGGTTTTTAAACTTTTTAGTATTGCGTTTTAAGAAATCCAGCATCCGTGCAGCTTTTGTTGTAATAGTATCGACATGCGCTCCAAACCGAAGTTCCCTATCTATGGTAATGCCAAGATCTTTAATGACATCTACTCTCTGTAATGGGGTCCCGTTTATGTTGTAACTAGAATCTAGGGATTGTCTCCTCCTAGTGAATCTCATATGGTAGAATTTGCTCATATTAAGCTCTATATGGTTACTGTCACACCATTGCTTAAAAGAAGATATATCCCTCTGAATCTGATCGATGTCGTCTATACAGCACACAGTCCGATATAACTTCAAGTCGTCGGCAAATAAGAGAACTTTACAGCTTCGAAACGTGGTCGTTATGTAGCTTATTTTAGTTAAGGTGATAAAGTCTATAATCTTTATTATTTTGCGTATTAAATACGCATACTCACTATATGATAAAGTAATAATAATAATAAATATTAAGATATACTACATATACTACCTTTTTTTCTCAATACAAACTTATATTTACACCCAGTCACAGAACAAACAGACATGTTCATGCACACAAATGTTTGTCCTGGGTGGGAATCGAACCCGCGACCTTCGGTTTGTCAGAGCGCTAACCACCAAGCCAACTGGCCTGTCAAAGAAGTAAAGGTAAAGTTTATAAGTTTGGGTGTAGAAGATCTCCGAAGCAACTCATCCGATTTTAATCGTTATTTTACTGATAGAAAACTACATTAATACTAAGGGAAATAGGCATAGTTTTTACCCAGGGAAAACATGAATTCTTTCGGGAACGTGGGGGTAACTTCAAATTCTCTCGAACCACTAATATATAATATTAAAAATTGTTTCACTGATAAAAAGCTACACTATTCCCGACTAACATAGGCTATGTTACAAAACCCAGGGTATTTAAGATTCCTCAGGAACATGGGTGAAGGTCGTAGCTAGCACATTTTACAGTTATAGTTGGAATTTGATAAGGTAGCTTCTCAAGGTCATTCTAATTGGACTATATCTAATTACTTTTGACCTTTATAATGCGCCGGTATGCAGTGCAATAAATTTTGATAAAAATCAGCTGTTTAAGACCATGCAGCATACCGTGATCCCAGCGTCCTTGGCTAATAACGATCGCGGCATATTGGCTATTTGCCAACTAAACTTCTATTATCTTTAGTGCCTACTTTATTAAGTTACCCTGTGAATAAATTTTCTAGATTATAAGTTCCATCGGAATAATTTTGAATACGTATTTCTATTCGAAGACGGGAGCTTTTACTTCGGCCGTGAGACCTGTGCATCGGAGACACCTGTGTTAAAGAGTGCCTTACCCATTCGCGTATCTAGTTCGGTTATTATTCGGCGGGGATCTGGTCCCATAAAAAACATAAATTTCGTGAATCTTGTGTGAAGTTATTTAGGTATTCTAGAATTTTGAATCGGTCCAACAACCCCTATATACGAATATGGCCTTAATACCAGAGACGTTTGAGGTAGCTACACGGCGACCCCCCAAAAAACCCCCTAATTAGAGCTATAAATCGCTGAGCTATGAAAATGATGCGAAACTATTGGCTGATTTGCAAAGCTAACTTGCACATCTTTAGTGATAACGCAGCCTTAGTACGGTTTTTTTTAACATAGGCCTCTCCGATGCAATTCCACAATGAACAGTCTTGAGCTGCTGGCATCCAGCGGTTTCCAGCGACTCTGATCAAGTTATTATCCCATTTTGAACTTTGTGGGAATCATTCTTTCCCCAGCGAATATCCTGGAGACTAGTGGTCTCCCTCTTGCCATTTCACCTTACCTAACGGGCCGTTATTATGCTCTTCTACAAATGTCCTAATTTCGAAGCCTGTTGCAGATATCTTTAAGCTTGGTTATGATCCAACAGTAAAAGAACATCTTATAATTTCTTATTTCTTTCTTTCTAATGTGAAAGAAAGCTCGTGAGTAAAACCGCATCACAAATTTATCTTATTGTAGATTGCTTTAAAACAAGTTTTTATTCTGTACGAAATATCTGCCAAAAGAGAAGTAATCTCGTTTCGGTTGTGCCATAACTTCAACTGCAATGCGGGAATGTTTAAGTTGGTAAATAATTTTAAATATTGCACATATTTTTGTGTAGAAAGCAAAGCAACCAAATACACTCAATGTGTCTTCGTAAAAATATAAAGGTTTTAATATATAGAAACTAAAATAATAAAAAAAAAAACGGATAAAAAATGCATTCACTCGTCTGAGCTTCGATGTCAGCGACACAGAAAGTACACATCACTTATTTTAAAAATAAACAAAAAAATATATAAAGAAAACCGTCACAAATTCACACAGTAAATACGATTTAAACGAGTGAGTAATAAAGTGCGCAATATAGTCAGATTTAAATCGGTAAGGGTGGCCCAGGGGTGCCTGGGATGACGAAATCTACGTAAATGACATGATGGCCCCCCTGCGGTGAGGGTAAATAGCGCGGAAGGGGTCCTGTATTCACTGTGACCACGGAACACAATATTTTAGGGGAGGACTACGACTGCAAAAGAAAACCCTTTGTTTATTTCCGTCTTTGAAACGATTTCTCTGATAAAAAGTGCAAACTAATTAGAAGCACGAAATTTCATTAGAATACCATAATTGTATTAACTTTATAGCTTTAAAGTCCTCTACATAGATGCAGTTTTATAATTATATTTAGGGTGTAGTTTAGGTATATCTCAAAAATCCATAGTTATTCCCTTTTTGACAAATAGGCAGCTTCGCCACGCGGCTCAACGCACGAGGGTCGAAATGTCATCGGGGCGGTCACGTGACCAACTTGTCACGAAACGTCAGATATAATGCTCTGGGGAATATGGGGATGGTGATACAGTGATAAGTTTTTTAATGTACATTGCAAATACGTTTACATTTCCACCATGCCTACGTAGGGGTAGATTGGGTTTATTGGTGGTAAAACACGAATTCAATTCTCTTTGATGCTATAATTTGAGTCATACAGTATTTTCGAAAAGAGCTCATAACTGGAAAGTAATATCCGGAACAATGCCATGTATCGGCGAGAAGGATGTTATATTCTTTAGAATGAGAAACTTACATTGTTTTTAAAGTGTTGAGTTTATAAAAATGGCGTTAGTTTCACAATTTCACGACGAACCGAACAATCCGAAAGATTGATTCTTATTTTAAATCAGTTGGAGAATATTTTTTCATTTGATTGATTATGCCTAGTTTGCTTGGTGGTTAGAAACTCAGACCGTCACGCAGTAGGGAGTTCGATTACCACCCACTTAAAACATTTATATGCATGAACATGTCTGTTTGTTCGGTGTCCGGGAAAAAATAAATATAAGTATACGTTTAGAAAAAAAAAATAGGTATCTCGTATACCTATTTTTTTTTTGTATTTGTGATGTAATTTATCAGTGATCTGGTTTCTATAGTACAAGCTCTGCTTAGTTTGGGATCAGATGGCCGTGTGTAAAGAATGTCCCGGGATATTTATTTATTTTAATAACAAAAAAGCAAGATAAAAACATAAAATAGAAACACATTTGTACATTAAACACGTAACCAGTGCTATACCATTTCCATTGTATAGAAAGTAAATATATTTTCCAGCGAATAAGCCAAATAGATCTACTTCAAATACATTTACAAAGGACAAATTTCTAAGCTTTATGTATGAGATATATCAAGCTATTTCCAACTCCTACGAAGTTCGATGACTGAGTGCCTCCCACGCGAGACACACCTACATTATTTCAACTGTACTCGGTATTTGTACTCTGTATTTAGGGTCCCAACCATACTGTTAAAAACAGTACCTATTATACCTTTTTTTCATTAATACTTTTTACTGTCTCATAAAAAAAAGTATACAAAATACTGTTTTTAAGTCCGATGAGTAAGCTTATGAATTTTAAGAATGATTTTTTTTTTTCATTTATATTCGTGACACATATTTATAGGCGACGACAGAATATCAGCGTTGTGGGTAAAACCTCAACATTAGGCTGAGTCGTAACCTTTTTTCTTCTCATAACACACAGATACAGGATTATTTTTTGGCTATATCGTATCAATCATTTTAATTTGTGTGTTTTGGGAGAAATTAAACTTATTATTATTATTTATTTAGCGTTGTGGGTAAAACGTCAACATTAGGCTGAGTCGTAACCTTTTTTCTTCTCATAACACACAGATACAGAATCATTTTTTGGCTATATTGTCTCTATCATTTTAATTTGTGTGTTTTGGGAGAAAATAAACTTATTATTATAATAAATTGTTCATTGCAAGAAGCTCTAAAAATACGTTTTTAAAAAGTCAAAAAATTTAACACTGCTTTCTTTTGTAAACTCACTTTATTACTCCGATATTAATATACTTCGTTTCTCGTAAATGTTCAACCCTAGCTGTATTTGAGATTGAAGGAAAACAACGAGACAAATGAAATTCTACGAATACAGAGAATTCCACTGATATCTTAGCGGGATGAGACATATCTAAGTGGATTGAGCGTTGAATACGTTATTACAAAACTACAAAAACAATAGATGATATTTCAGACGGCTTATCTCTATAAATTATGGCATTTAGAAACTACGCGAAAATATAGTAAATTGATATATTGAATGGTTTGTCCAATTACAATTTTTTGGCAACCCTCATGTAGATGGTAATCAGTTCTATCATTAACCATCCCAACTTAAAATTGTAAGTAATTTTTTTGAAATCTACTCCGTTTTTTTTCTTTTCTTTTAATTACATGCCAGCTATTTGCTAGCTATATTTCTTCAAACTTAGTTTTAATTTTATGTGTGTAATATAATCATTTAAAATCTCCATTTTCACTTTTAAAGAAAGAGTGCAAATTTTGCGAGTTTGTATGTGTGCGGAGGGTAATCTCCTGAATCAGGGCACCTATTTGAAAACATGGACATAGGCTGTTATAATCCCGAGAAATATCAAATCCTTTGAAAATGCGGGAAAAACCGCGGCTTGAAACCTAGTTTATTATAAACTGAATAAATTTCAGATAAACATAAAGAAAAATAAAGAAGAAAAACATCTGCCGCTTTGCACGACAAAGATAAATAATTCATCCCGTTTTCCCCGATCCATTCTCTATCTCCCCTCGGCCAAATTATTATTTAATATCAATTAGTTTGCAGTACTGGTGAGTCGGTGTGTTGTTCAAAAATCACCCATTATAACTTGACCTCGTCTATTGAATTTCTCAAACGTCTCAGAATAGTTTGAGATTTGTTTCAAGGGCTCCGTTTAAAATGGTTGATACAACCCTACGAACTAAGCGAGGGGTAAGAAAATCTCACAAAATTGATTCATATTTTACTGACTGTTGCTAAAATAATATTGGGGTACGGTACGTATCGTAACAACACAGAGTTTACATTTTAGATACCTACCTGGAAAATTGTAGATAGATCATCACTACATTTCATTTCCAACGAACTTCGTTGAACTTCTACCGTATCTAGTATCGTATATATATCTTTAGATGTAGTGATACTTGAAAAATTGTTCCTATAAAATTGACGTGTCAAAGTCAAATCAGCAACTTTTTAATAAATATTAAATCGATGGAATGCATAAAGAAACAGGGGCTCGATTCTGTAGGGAAAATGACACTAACTCGAGGATGCTTCGTCGCGGCCTCCGTGCTCTGTCTCTTTCGGTAACTACGCTAATACTACTAATCACTTGAGTGATAAGTTCTCCGAGGCTTGCGTGAAGCGGCTCGCCGACGAATTTTACACAGGCAAACTACAACTGCGGTTGTAAGTTCGATGTACGTTTTTTAGGACCTGGGATTATTGCTACCGTCCCACTTCACTACGATTAAAATGACGGTGTGACGGGACCAGCTTTAATTAAAACCACCCCGCATGATATCTTTCTGCTACACAAATATTTGCCACGCTCTGTGTAAACACTTTATTGTTCCGATCCCCGCACTGGATATATTTTATTGGCAATCGTTTATCACTTCTGCACACATGACACGCATTCCTGTTTTGCGTTGCTACGGAATTGACTACCAGCGTCCTGCCGTTCATGGTTATAAAGCAAATCGTTTTTGTGTTAAAGTTATATATTAGTTATATCATCATCATCAGCCTATCTCCGTCCACTGCTGGACATAGGCCTCACCTATGGCACGCCACTGAGCTCAATCTTCAGCTCTTTGTTTCCAACCGCTGCCAGCCAGTTTGCGTATATCATCGCTCCATCTAGCTAGAGGGTGCCCTACACTACGTTTACCGAGCCGTGGTCTCCACTCTAGAACACGGCTACCCCAACGATTATCGGTTCTACGGCAGATGTGACCAGCCCACTGCCACTTCAGCTTGCTAATCCGTATTAAAGTTATATTAAACACAATATTATATAACCTGATTTATAGAGAGCATTTCTCTTTTGTAGTACCCGCCTGTCTGACTACCACCCACCCTCAATTTGAAAATCTGCCGCAAAGCACCTATAATTTTGTTCTGACAGCTGTAGTTGATAGCCAGTTAGTTCCCTTGTAGGTTTTGTGTGGTTACCCCCTTCCGCTACATCATTAGTCGCCATGGTGAGTTTGTGGTCAAACACTAGCTATATTTGACAACAAAAAAAAGGTAGTAACCTAAATCTTTCTTAGTCGTGTATCATAGAGAAAGAAGTATGTTTTCAAAATCTATGCGAAATCTATTATAATGAGCCAATTTTTTCTAAATATTTGAAAATTTTCTAAATATTAATCATAGAAATAGGTTATTTTTAGGGTTACCTCCCCAAATAGTCAATGGGACACGTTTACAAAACTTATGCCGTCTGTTCCACAACTTGTTTATTATAAGGCATATAGTATTTTTTCTCGAAATCGATAGCTGGTTGAGAGCTTTGAATATTTATTATAGCAGATATTCTTCCAAATAATAATTTAAAACCACAGAAATTTAAATATAGAAGGGAGACCCCAAGAAATCTGTTTTTTAAATTTATTTAGTTTTTACTATCGCAACACTAATTAAAAAGCATCAATTACGCTGCTATAATGTATATATCATCTATTTATATAATCTGGTTCGCGTTAAGGATCCCAAACTGGTTGAAAGAAAACACATTATATGTAAAGGAATCACTTTTATTTTTGTAAATTCATGACATCAATAAATGTCCAAGTACGGAACCCCCATTTAAGTTCGACTCGTGGTTGCCCAACTTTTTAAACAAAAATCCATGTAAATACCACCTAATATCCGGCATGGTTAGAAATCACGTGAAGCCTTCAGTAACACGTGACTTCCCGCCATGATCCGGCTCGTTGGGTGCATGCACATCAATGAATCTCAGTGACACGAGTGAACATCGTATGTGGAGCGTGCTGCGTGTCACAATAGCTAATCAATTCTCTTACATAATGTTAAATGTGTATTTATTGATTGCTAGCATTTAGGCCGTGATTTCACCTGTGTTTCATCGGTCAGTGTAAGGTTTTATTATGTTTCAGGATAAAAAAACAATATCATATCCAATTCCGCTTCCGCAGATATCCTCGAGAGCCTTCCGTGGCAGCTATATAAACATGAATTGTATTTTACTATTAGTTTTGAATAAAATATTAAAAAAAAAAATTAAGAGTGCGGATTTATTTGCCGATGTACAAGCAGACGGTCCACCTGATGGTATATGGCCACCGCCGCCTATGGAAATTTGGCCAGGGGCTTCGCCAAATTTATAAATAACAAAATTCTAATGTGATTTTTGTCTCTTACAACTTACTCAAAAAAAAGGTCGTCGCTTAAGTATTCTTTTTCAATCCATAAGTAAGATACGTACAGTATATATGTACATATACTTTCGTACTATTATATAATATTTCTATATACGAGTATTTTGAATATCATAAATTATTCCAATTAGATTAATCAATTCAAAAATTACTGTCATTTGAATTAGAAACGGGGCGTGAGGTTAGTCAAACCACTTGTATGTTAATAATTGATTGTACGTATTAAAATACACCGTTAGTTATGCTGTTTGTAAATTTTTAATCTATGCATGGCGATAGTGTTGACATTAATGCATGAGTTTTAATCTTTTGTAAGACTTTACTAATTTTTACGTCTGACCTCCTTGAAAGAAAAGGTTGTGTTGATATTTCATAAATGTATACTATAATTATAAAAAGGTAAAGATTGTAAATTTTAATGTAGAAGTAATGAAAATTAAATGAAAATATTGTTATTCAAATAGGCTTTTATAAGCACTTATGAATAGACTAAATGTAATATTAAATCACCGAAACTATCCTAATTTTAATCATCTTTTCACCGATAAAAAGCGACACTATTCCCAAATTATACATAGGATATATTGAACATAGGATATATTATAATCCAGGGATTATAAGGCAAGAGAAACCGGGACGGCAGCTAGTTCTTAATATCTTGAATCTAAGTGCGGTAATTTCCTTTCAACATGCAAATGAACTAAAGAAATAAATCGTGTCGGTCGGAACTATCATAACTTCTAGTCATAAATAAAATTTAATCTGTGTATTATTTTTATGTTTTCAGTTACAAAAGCAATATGTACTTTAATAATTTGTGAATATGTTCAATTTTCAACGGCGCAATATCACTAATTCTAATTGTGAATTCACTGTTTATGTACGGTTAGCAGCCAACGCGTGACAAGTCACGCCCGCCTCAACAGCCCGGCTGTATTAAAGCGCATGTCACTGTACTTGACACTGACGAGGCTTTAACAAATAATGACATACGACCATTATTAATATCACCACTTTCGTATGTCTACCACACGTCTCGGTAGGTTTCTGTACATGACTGCTTAACCGCAAACGCGCACAATCATTTATAAATTCATTTAATCGTGACAGTAGCCTTGTTTTAAAACACTAATTAAGCAAACGTTCATGCTAACTGTAGTATAGTACTTTACCCGCTTTGAAATTGTATGGGTTCTTGTAGAACGAGACTTTCTTAGGTTACTTTTTCAAGGTTTAACAAAAAAATACTACTTACACGAGGCTTGTGTTTGCTCATTAAGATATTTAATTGGTGAATGACTCACATCGAAATTTCAAGCTATAAGGCGGCATAGATATATTATTGGAGAGGTAATTAAATATTATTATCACAGACCACGATGTTTTTCTTATTTTTTTTTAAACAGCTTGCTTTCGGCCTTCGGCTGACCCCAGAAGGAGTTATAACGAGGCCGTGGATGTAGTATGCTTACCCAAAAAATGCCTATTCACTCTGCCCTTGAATATATCTGATAAAAGGTGTCCAATAGAGAATAATCTCAACTATTAACACATCGTGTGTATTTAGAAACATTAAAGTTGTAGTTGTATTAAATGATCTCCAGTTCGGTAGACTTTATAGTCCCTGCGGTGCAGAGCTACTACGCTTTTAACGTTTGACACTTGAACCAAACGCGCCGCAACGAGACAATATGTCCCTGGCTTTGATCCCCACAACTTAGGGCGAACACCCTTGCACCATTACACGACCGTACGCAACTAGTCTAATGGCTAGGATTACGTTACGCGTAAGTGAAATGTGACATAAGTTCCCATATAAATTTAGGGTTGCCAAATATCGGTGCCAATTAGTTTTAAACCGTAAAAGTTGTCTTTAAAATAAATTGTAATAGATGACCTTTTTAAATAGGTAAGTTACATAAAAATACAGCAATGAATTACTGCAGATATAACAATTTTGACCTACTTTTAAATCAAACAAAACTTGGTAACCCTGAGAATAGTTGTGACAGTGCCGTATGTGATTCCGAGGCGAGTTAATCACTGGCCGCAGTGAGGGATTGCGGATATTTGCCGGGCGGATTAGTGCCCGCTCTACCGATAATGGGCTAGTTCCGAAATAGGGACGCGCCCACAACGCGACACTCGAGGATTACAGTCGATTTACATGATCCGAACCGGCCTATATCGATCGGTACCGGATTACAATAGATCATTGTAGAAAACTGCACAGTGTTTTTATAAGACTTAATTTAATTTGCAATGTTGGTTTGTTTAGGACACTCTTGCCGAATTAGAATCACTTCCTCTTATCATACGGAGTTGTTATTAGAGACATGTTTGTTCAGTATGACCAGATTCTACTCCTGATTCTATTCTTGACCCGGGATTGATCTACTCCTCAACAGTCAACAGCACAGGCACGATTTTCTATAGACACATTTAATTTCGTTTTACATTGCGCCATTAGTTGGCTGCGGAACCCAGGGTTAGCTCCCAACGTGCACCAATTTTGTGTTCACAGTCAATTGTGAAAGGCTAGTTAAAAAAATACTCTCAATTTATCGATCTACAAACTTAGAAGCTATCGTATTACATTCTTACCTATTTGAATGAACCTGTTTACGTTTCGGCAGGAATAGTTGTCTATTGTTAAATTTTTGAAAGGAAACTAGTACAATAGTGTTGGCGCCCTCTTTGTTGCCACCCTTACTATTCGAGCGTCAACTGATTTAACATCAACCGTTGCGCGTTCTTAGACTTCGACATTCCAAATGTCAGTCAGTTTTTGGAAAAAATATAGTCGGCACGTGTGAGGCAATCTTTTCGTTTAATTAATAAATTCTTTTATCGCAATTAAAATACTTGTCGACACTGCAATTGTAGATACGTAGCCAACATAAAAAGGCACCCTTCGATAACATAAGTGACACATAAGACTTATTACGAAGTGCATTAAAATGTAAAGAGGCGCGCCTCGAACTGGCTTCCACTAATGGACGAGCCGGCACTGAGTGGAATGGAATTGCACCTGAAATGGATTGCACCTTCGCTTCGAATCCACTCGGCAATATTTATAATCCATTACCGTGGATACGATAACCCGGTCTTTTTATTTTAACGGAACTGAAGCGGAGCATTCAATGTATAAGTGTCAATCGATGTAATAGTAGTTTTGTTAATTGTAAATAGTACCTAAATGATAATCTGTAACTCAAAGAAGAGCTAATAAAAATCTCTTTCTCTAAAAATCTTTACAAACCTACGGTTAACAGGAACATACATAGAATTAAAGTTATATTCCAATATGCTTCATAGAATACCTCTTGCATTTATGATTATGTCTTGATAAGATAAATCACAGACGGTGATCTAAAGAAACAAGCAAAACGCGATGTGCCGTCGAGAGTTAGCAGTGATAGGTACCTACACCACATAGCAGACTGAGAATGTATGTGACTTAATGCAAAAGTTTGTGTGTATGTTTGTTTGAGGGAAATCAAATGATCAATGGACAATCATTGAATAAAATTTGGCATTCGGTTAAAAATACTCTGGTTTAATACATATTATAAGTGTAAATGGTCCGTCAGGGATGAGTTTACATTTGTATTCTTACTGTGCCGTTACAGTTCATTCCTGAGAAATTAATGCATGATTCTCGGCACGCTTCCTACCGGCAGCGATTTTGTTCTGATAAGCCTCTTTATTCAGCTAATACAAACTTCGTCGGCGAGCCGCCACACGGAGGCCTCGGAGAGCTAACTTCTCATGTGATTTCATAGTTAGCGAAAGAAATTGCGCATAGAGTCTGAGAGTCCTGCGAAACATCCTCGAGCTTGTCATTTTCCTTACAGAAACGAGCCCCAGCTGTTCTTACTGTGAGCAGCTGATCTACCTTTTCTTTCCCCATTTTCTTTTTATTGTTCTTATGTATTTTATATCAGTTTATGTAAGTTTCTATTATATTATATATTATAGAGAGTATACGAGTATTTCAATTATGTTTTTAGAATATAGGAATGTATGATATAAATAGTATTGTTAACGAGCGTATCTTGCCAACAAGCTATATAGCTTGGCAAAGAAAATTGTATGTGTAATTTGTTATTTTTTTACTTATGATAAATGAAAAAAATAATTTAAAAAAAACAGAACGAGAGAGCGCAGCCGGGTGCTAATAAATCTTGGTGTTAAACTGAACGAAAATATGAATGAGGCGAAACATAAGATCCTCTGGGAACACGACTTAAAATACGGGACGGAGTCGAATGGGTATATTTATTATCTTAGAGCATTCTTCACTCTCAGTTAGCCGATACCAAATTAAGTAGAGCATGTATTACTTATTATGTATTACTATCGCAATTAGATAACTGATATACTATTATACAATATATTACTTTTTACTTTATCCAGTTAAGTACAACATAATACTGTTGTTAACCATCAGAACTTACAAAGTAATATTATGTTGTCATTATTAAATTGAGTATTGGAAAATTTTAATATATTTGACAGGCCAAATGGCTTGGTGGTTAGCGACCCTGACTCCCATGTTGCAGGTCGCGGGTTCGATTCCCACCCAGGACAAATATTTGTGTGCATGAACAAGTCTGCTCTATGTCTGGGTGTAAATATCGATATATGTATGTATTAAGAAAAATAAAAGTACTTAGTATATGTCATATATCAGTTGTCTGGTTTCCATAGTACAAGCTCTGCTTAGTTTGGGATCAGATGGCCGTGTGTAAAGAATGTCCCAGGATATTTATTTATTTATTTTAAGCCTAAATTTCAATTACACATCAAACAGATATATACAGGTAAATACAAACGAATTAATAAATAATGATAAATATCCCCAGGACATACTTCACACATGGTTACCTGATCCCAAGTTAAGCAGAGTGTACTGCTTGTACTATGGCTACCAGGTAACTGATACACTACTTTTTAAATACATACTTATATAGATATTTACACCCAGATACAGCACAAGCAGATATGTTCATGCACACAAATGTTTGTCCTGGGTGGGAATCGAACCCACAACATGCGGGTTGGCAGTTAGGGTCTCTCACTCACCATCCCAACTGGCCCATCGAATTAGGTGTATTGTTTGGGTGTGTTAACTATAAGAGAAACTAGATTTGGGGGTATGTAAAGAGTATAAATAAATAAATAAAATCCCTATTTATATTCTAAATGTGAATGTAAGTTTGTCTGTTACGCTTTCACGCGAAAACTACGAAACCAATCATCATGAAACTTTGTACACATACTCTTGGAAGTATTAGAAGTAACAGAGGGCACTTTTTATCCCAGAAAAATCTTACATCCTTAGGAAACGCGGGTAAACCGCGGGGGACAGCTAGTATTAATGTAAAAGTATGTACCTTGCAATGTGTAGGCGGTGCGTTGCGGCTGCATGCCCGGCGCGCCGCTCACGCCGCTTCGTGACGCGTTGTGCAGCGACAAAGCGCCCAGCAGATCTAGCTCGGTGGCTGAAACAAATACATACAACATTTATTTTAAAGTGTAGATCACAGGTTCGAATCGTATTAAGAGCTAGAGCTTTTTGTAATGGAAAGAATCAAGAGGAAGCGATAGTAAGGTACTTTGCCATCCTCAAGCCGAAAATTTATCGTGAGACATCGATCGGAATATTTTAACAGTTAAGATGTTCCTTTATGGGCTCTTAGTGTATATTTTAGCCTACATTCTAACTGACCATGGTGAGATTGTAGTCACAAGCTTATTTAGTAGTAAAATAAAAAAAAATATGCAAGCAATATATCCATTACCTGGAATAGATTCATGGATTTACCCTCGTTTAATCATATTAATATTATAAATGCGGAAGTTTGTATGTATGGATGTTTGTTACTTTTCCACGCAAAAACTACGAAACGGATTTGAATGAAACTTGGCACATAATAGAACATATCCTAGAATAACATAAAGGCTACTTTTAAACCCGTAAAATGTTGCTTCCCTCGGAATAAGAGAACATGCAAACTATCTGCCGACAAACCGTAATGCAGTTTTGCAGATGTAAAACTGTATTTTCATGTAACTTTTAAAAAGAATAATAAAAAAAGAAAAGTTACTCGAGTTATTCCCGTGGAAGTCAATCTATTTGTACCGACGGATGAAGTTTTCCATTCGACCTTATATTTTACCAATTTTTTTGTTATTACATGAACAAAGACTAAAAAACCAACAGATATACGTATAAATAAATAAGAGCAAAACTCTTATACTCTCTCTCCCCCTCTCTCTCTCTCTCTCTCTCTCTCTCTCTCTCTCTCTCTCTGTACAAAGGAAATGAGCACAGTTAATTACTTACAATCAAGACTAAGAGCAGCTTACGGACAACAACCACTTAGATCGCGATGAGGTCATTTATTTTGTCGTGATTGTATGGAATTGACAAGCATTTATTGCTTATAACCACTGTACCTAGAATACTTGGTGCTTCACAAATTCTCTATAACAAAATACTTATTCAAAACCTTTTATTCAATTTAGGACCGCGGAGGGCACTTATGAAAGTCAAATTTTAAGTTACTGAAGCTACCACCGGTTCGGAAGTCTGCCTTCAACTGAGAAGAACCGGCAAGAAACTCAGCAAGGTTGCATTTTTTTTTAAATTTTATATATAAATTTTATCCGGTATTAGAGTCTGACTATTCATAAGTGCTTGTAAAGGCCTATTTGAATAAAAATATTTGAATTTGAAATATTTTAATTTGAATTTGAAATTTAAATCTAATAATGTTTCTACGTATAAACATTACATTTTCTTAAATCTATAGTGAACATAACGTCATTATATTGATTTATCTAAATAAATCTCTTAGTGATTCACGGGGGCATACTGTAAATTGCACGAATTGCTCTTTTTTGTACTATATAATAAATATTGTTTCTGTATCTGCCGCTGAACGCAATATGACTTTGAGTAAAATTTTATCTTAGTGAGAAAACAACCTCAGACCATTTTGTCTCATATGGGACTGAAATCCCTCCATCCAGCCCCCTTATTCAAATATAAATCCAATACAAACTTCGTCGTGATTCTCTCACGTGATTAGTATTAGCATAGTAAGCGACAGAGACAGAGCTAGAGGCCGCGACGAAACATCCTCGAGTTAGTGTCATTTTCCTTACAGAATCCAGCCCCAGTATTAAATACATCTCAGTAGACAAACAATGACTCATTACAAACTGAGCTCTAGGACTCAAGCCAAGAGCTACGGATCAACTCGTAGACATTGCTACGATTAATCTCGTAGCTGTTTAGCTACGTGATTTAATTAGCGTCGGCCACGGATTCAACATTTATTTAAGTATATTTTTTAATCCTCTTTCCAAATATATAGTTCGTTGTGGGTAAAACCTCAATATTAGGCTAAGTGGTAGCCTTTTTTATAGCGCTTTTATTAACTTCATACGTACATACGTATGTTAGTATGTAACGGAAACTTTAAACATGATTTTGACCCCCTTCAAAACATCGGATTTACTCGAAATTTGGTATACTTATCAAGGAGTGATGACAATTCAATATTTTAAGTAGTTTGACCCGTAATTACAGAAAATTTAACTAATTTATTTTCATGAGATACAGATACAGAATCATTATTTGACTATATTGTATCCATCATTATTAATTTGTGTTTTGGGAGAAAATATTTTTTTAAATTATATTTCATTATTTTATCAAATCCATTTGTTATTTTATAACCTCGCATCAAAATTTCGAACGTCGAATATATCAGTGAAGTTATTGTTTTCCGTTTGTAATGAATTTTTATTAGCCAATAAAGGCGTAGTGGCCTACATTCGAACAATCGATATATAACCACTATGTTGCCAACGCGAAGAATTCCGAAAAATCGGAGACTCGCAGCCTCGAGGGTATCGATCCGGATAAACGACTTACCAGAAGTTGATAGATACTTCAAGGGGTTAGAACGATAATTCAATGCCCAGTTTAGAGTAACATTAAAATTGATTAAAATATAATAAACGCGTATATCATTGCTGCATCTAGCTGGAAGGCGCCCTACACTACGTTTACCGAGCCGTGGTCTCCACTCTAGAACACGTCTACCCCAACGGTTATCGGTTCTACGGCAGATGTGACCAGCCCATTGCCACTTCAGGTTGCTAATTAAATAAATAAATAAATATCCCGGGACATTCTTTACACACGGCCATCTGGTCCCAAACTAAGCAGAGCTTGTACTATGGAAACCAGATAACTGATATACTACATATACTACTTTTTTTTTTCTAAATACATACTTATATAGATATTTACACCCAGACACAGAACAAACAGACATGTTCATGCACACAAATGTTTGTCCTGGGTGGGAATCGAACCCGCGACCTTCGGTTTGGCAGTCAAATTCTTTGAGCTATGTCGATAACTTTGGTTCTCTGACGGACGAGACGCAAGCTGGCTGGCAGCGGTTGGAAGCAAAGAGCTGAAGATCGAGCTCAGTGGCGTGCCATATGTGAGGCCTATGTCCAGCAGCTAGTATCATGGGTACCACGGAACATTTAGAGGACTTCTTTTTAGACATATTTTCGGTGTTGTTTTATTAGTATAATGTAGTAACTAATAAACATGTGAAAATTGCTTTTTTTTAATCTACACCAATATTAGCAAGATGTCAAGGTTGTAAGGCTGGATGTATCAAATGAAAATATTTTAATTCAAATAGGCCGTTACCGGCACTTATGAATAGTCTGACTCTAAGACCGGTTCGGAAGGATATTTTTTTACTGAGAAGAGCCGGGAATAAACTCAGCAATTATTCTTTTCTAAAACGAATTTTCGTAGATTTATTACAAAATATTTATGTATTCTCACTGATAATACCTGTGTGTAGGAATCTCCGAAACTACTCCGAAAGCAACACTATTCCTGAGTGAGATAGCTATATTATAGTGCTGAGATACATAAGATACTTCGAGAACGTGGCTGGAACCGAGGAATAAGCATGTATATATTAAAAAAAATATTTCATACGCCCAAACAAACCTGATAAGTATGTATTTACAAAAAAAAGTACTATATGTGTAGTTTATCAGTTGTCTGGTTTCCATAGTACAAGCTCTGCTTAGTTTGGGATCAGGCCGTGAGTAAATAATGTCCCAGGATATATTTAAACATTTTTAGAGGCACAGAATGAAAAATTACCTAGAAACTGGATTCTTGCCTGAAAATTGTGTAATTTTCAAGACTGAATTCGCCAAAATGAAATTTCCACGTTCACGTAATTCGGTGGAGCACCATCTATCACACGTAACCCGGTCACGTATTGTAGCGCTACGCCGTAGCACCGTAGCCAGTTCGTAGACTACAACTAGGCTACGAAGCATATTTGAGCCTGCTACTGGATAATATATCGCATTACATGGTAATAAAAGCTACTGAATATGTAATAAGTAATGTTATTTCGGGACAGGAATTCCTTTGACAAAAACACGTCTGTATTCGGCTCAGGTGTATGAAAATTAATTTTGGAACTTTTCCATCGCATGTTACAAAGTATTCTTTTATTGTTTTTTTTATTTATTTTTATGTTGAAATGTTTCAACGATACCCTTGGCATAGCAAAAATTCATAGGCACTACGTATGATCAGTGGACCGTCCATTGAAAAATAAAAAAAAAAAACAAATATTCAGTTTAGGCCCATGGAGGGCACTTATGAAGGTCAAATTCAAAGTTATTGAAGCTACCAGTTAACTTACTTATATAAAAAAACAAGTTTTATTCTTCTCTCTTTTAATTTTAACTTCAATTAAAAAGCGTCACATATTGTGTCAAGAACTCTTGTCTTCATAGAACAAGCTCCAATTTGCGACGCCTATGACACAGAGAGCTTCCGGTAGGGCTGTCACTTATATGACTCATGTGTTTTAAAAGATCATTAGCAAAGACTTCATTTAATAATATTATAATGATGCAATATAGCATAAATATAGTTACCGCAAAGTGACAAAAATAACATTAAACTTGACAACTTATGTGAAAGTTATTCAATATTTTATTTCCTGACAGACCTAGAAAATACATTTTATTTCACAGAAAATGTGAAATGCATTTTTCAATTAAATGACGCTGTCAAATATTTGGGTTAACAGGAAGGTGTCAACCCTAGATTTCGAGCCCACAAGAGGCGCCGCCGCGCCGCGTCGTCGCCGACACGTCTGCCTCCCTCCCGTCAAAGCTATGGACCTGATAAAATAAAAAGAGATGCTCCAGATTGCCTCGTAAACTGCCACTATACCCTCTCTGTTTGCAGCGTGGTTTTTATAAAAGTTTTTCACGATTGAATGGTTTTCTGTTACGCGAGTCGGTTGTCGCTGATTTTCAACCGCTCTTTTTTTCTCTTTCAATTTGATCTCGTAACAGAACAGCTGACGGTTTGAATAAAACATAACTATTTTATTCTGGAATGAATAACAAGCCTGTCTACCAACAACTCACGTGGGAAATAATGTAATTTGCAAATGGCGAACCTAAAATAAAGGAACCTATGTAGCTGGTAATACAATTTACATACTCTCATTAAAACAAAATTAGGCTTACTAAATACTGTAAGTAATGTGTGAGTTTTTCGATAACTCATAGACACATAAACTATTAAGAAGTAGCGACTAGATACACAATTTGTAATCAATACGAACCATTATATTAATGTCCGACAAAATTGCTTTGCGTAGGTATGTATTCGTTGAATCGCTATCGGACCATAATACCACTTCGTAACAGCCTGAAGGCTATAAAACGTATTATACACGCGGTCGTAAACACTTCTAACTCCCACACTATTCACATTAATAGTAGCCTTCCCGGCAGATACTACCCTGCCCGGATAGTGCAGCCTAACTTCCACTGCACTTTCCGCACAGAGGCAATATAAATCTTATCGGTCATAGGACGGTTGCACATGAAACCTAGAACTACATTTTTACGAGGCGTACCTATAAGGCTAGTATAAGAACTTTTACTCTGTTGCATCAGTATCATTTTATGGCACGGAAATAACTACAAGTTAGTTTAATCGTTCGATACATTTTTAGTATATTTCTTTGTTTTATATTACTGTCGTAATTTAGAGAACTATAAGCAGGACAATTATAAAAATATATTTTGAAAGCCACTCGACTTCAAGCAATCATTTTAGAGCTTTCACTTCCTTATACTAATATATTAATAATAAAGGGGAGAAGATATTGATAATTTAATTTTTAAACATCAAAATCACCAACTATTATGCACTAGATTCCGTCCTGCAGTTTCGCCTGAGATAAAATGAATAAAGCCTATACTCGTATCATAATACAGACTACTTGTGTGCAAAATTTAAATAAGATCGGCTCAGCCATTATAGCGTAACAAACAGACATTCTGGAATTTATAATATTAGTATGGATTTATGATAACACTATTCTATAGGGTAGTTCCACTAACATTAGAAGTGGTTGTCATTATAGGCTTCTATCTAAAGATTTTTTGATGATTCCGACTCAATCAGCCATCAAACGTCTAACGAATTTAGATTCCGAACTAATATTATAAATGCGAATGTATGTTACTAATAATTATAAATATAATAAATAACAAAATAATAAATAGGTAATTTTTAGAGCTAGAGACTTATTTTTTAAGCTGTTGATTCGATATAAATAAATCCTAACTAATATTATAAAGAGGAAAGATTTGTATGTAAGTATGTTTGTTAATCTTTCACGCAAAAAATACTAAACGGATATAGATGAAACTTGGTACATAGATAGAGCATATCCTGGAATAACATATAGGCTATTTTTATCCCGGGAAAATGTGATATCCCTCGGGAAAGCAGGTAAAATAGCGGGGGGCAGCTAGTAACTAAATAAATAACAAATATCCTGAGGACACCTCTACACACGGCCATTTGGTCCCAAACTAAGTAGAGCTTGTACTATGAAAACCAGATAACTGATATACTACATATTATCCTTTTTTTTCGTACTACATACATATATAAATATTTACACCCAGACACAGAACAAACAGACATGTTCATGCACACAAATGTTTGTCCTGGGTAGGAATCGAATCCGCGACCTGCGACTTGGCAGTCAGGGTCACTAACCACTAAGCCAACTGGCCTGTCAATAAATTTCACACAAACATATCGAGGTAATATAAAATCCCTATAGAAACACAGGTTCGCAAGCTTCTCATACAACAAAGGCGTCAAAGCCTAAAGGTTCCATCATCCCTAAGTAATTGCTTGTGTAATTTATCAAAACGTTTTGAAAGACTAGCAATTTGCGATGCATTAGCGCTGGAAGTATTCTCGCAGTCGAAAGTTAAACTAGGCGGAATAATTTCGGCGAGCCGACCGACGTCGGGAACAATTAATTAATTAGCGAAGTTGTTACTAAACGCTCCCTACCTACCCTGTACGTGGAAAGAGCTACAGTATACAGACAACGGCTATTATCTTGGACGCCAATGTAGAAGCAATACCGCTGGTCATAGGAACAAGAAACATGAGATTTGATTAGCGTTTTGAAGTAAAACTTCTTTAGGCGCGTTATGAGAGGGAAAATAGGGTTTTTTTTTAATAGCGCAGGAGTGCATCCCAATTGGAAAGAATTTTTTGCAATGGAGTAAAAAGGGTAGGGAATTCTATATACATAATGTTACAAAACTACCCGTAAATCGGGTTAAATGGGGCCTTATAACGTTAATTCACAATATTTAAGAACCGTAGTAATGCTGTATAACATAAAAAAATAAAAATAACTGGTTTTTATGAATGAAAAATAGAAAAACTATTAAATTAGACAATTATTAGGAAAAAGTAGGTACGTAGGCCTTTCTGTTAAATAATCTTGTCCCCTGACATGACAGCTTACTAGGGTTGTTGGCTTTGATAATTAATTATATTTTTACGGGATATTTTGCAACACGTTGTATATAAATCAGTTATATTTACAGATCCTAGAAAATATATATCAATGTATTAATAACATCCGACTAATATTATAAATGTCAAATATTGTGAGGATGGATTCGATATTTGTTGCTCTTTCACGCAAAAGCTATTAAACGGACTTGGACGAAACTTCGCACTGGTTTATAATCCGGATATTTATTATAACACAGACACACATTTTTTTATTGTAGCTCCAGCAACTTTAAATTTGACCTTCATAAGTGCTTTCCGAGGGCCTAAACTGAATAAATGATTTTGAATTTGAATTTTTAACTTGATTCCGGGAAATTTAAGATCCCTCAGGAACGCGGGTAAAACCGAGAAAGACTGTCATTCATAAAAGGGACGAATTTTGTATCACAATATAGATATTATAAATGAGAATTTCATGAAAAATGCTATTTGTTATCCTTATTTATTTGTATAAAGAGGATATACGTTCCAATGGCACTTCTGAAACTCAGGTAAAACCACGGTATGGTGAACTAGTAGTCCATAAATCGAGTTAGATATTTCATAGCTTTCAAACACGAGTAGTCGTTACAGCTGGTAAACAATTTTAGCACGCCATTTCATTAACAAGCGTTTAATTTTTCAAAACGTTTACGTGAACTCTGTTATTCATTTTCTATGACGTATTAAAGCTAGCATATGACGTAGGTTATACCCCTACCTGTACATAACTAGCTGTTCCATGCGGTTTCACTCGCGTTTATAATAATAATAAAAATATATCAACGACAACAAAGATTTTACAAGACATTAAACTATGTGTTTGATAATTTGTATATAAATCACTGAAAAATTCAACTTCTAACTAAAATATAGTAACATTTTCTATTATTAGCAAAAACCCCTCGTTTATCGTTTTTTTTTTTTATGTTTTGGTAGGTAAACGAGCAGACGTATCGCCTGATGGTAAGCGATTACCGCCGTCCATGGACACCCGCAACACCAGGGGAACCACAAGTGCGTTGCCGGCCTTTTAAAAACGAGTATGTGGAGTTTCTTGAAGGTTTGGAGGTCATATCGGTCCGGAAATACCGCTCAGCTCATTCCACAGTTTTGTTGTGCGAGGCAGATAAATCCTAGAAAAACGCACAGTTGTGGACTGCCAACCATCTAAATCATGGGGATGGAAATGCTGCCGTGTAGGACGGTGGCGAAAAGAAGCAGCAGTATCAGTCCGAACAATTCCTTTGAACACTCCCCATAGTAAACGCGATAGAAGATGCAAAGCGAGGCCACATCTCTACGCAGCGCCAAAGGGTCCAGCCGATATGAAATATCCTGGCAGTCGACGATTCGAGTCGCTCTCCGTTGAATCCGGTCCAGAGAGAGAAGCTGGTACTGGGGTGCCCCTGCCCAAAGATGAGAACAGTAATCCATGTGAGGCCTAACCTGCGCCTTCTCGATATCATGCGATATATCGAGAAGCCATTATCTGCGATATCACATACAGCCTATAACCATCTGCGAAAAATTTCGCATCGAATGGTAGTAGTCACATCCCGATGTGTTCAGTAGTTATGAGGTGATGGTGCGTCATAGGTACCCTATTTTCCTTATATATTATATATAGATATATTTACACGATAATAGATATGTTTACAAACACTTCCAGTCACTTTCACTAAAGTGTTAACTCATAAGTAGAAGCTGTTTCGACAGTGCTTATTTTGCTATACAAAGAAACTTGACACTCTGTGAAATATAGTGATCACGTTACAAGTAACTACTCGATTGGAAAGCAATGCCAGTGTGCAAGGGTTAATTACAATTAATTGAAGTCCCTTAGTAACCCGACGCGGCACGTGGGCGAAACCTACCTGGTTGGTCAAATTGACCATATGGTGGGACCACTTAATTATGGTAATTTTATGCTAAACCTCAAAATACGAGGGGTGCTCGATAAATCGCGTTCCAGGAAATCGCAAATGTTTTCGAAGTGGTCGCAAAAAATATGTATTATCTACTTTTTATTACAATGTTAAAAATATACTGCGCAATATTTGTACTCAGCCATCTGATTTCAAACTAAGCAAGATTTGTACTATCGACCGAAAAATTGACGCACCACAGAATTCTTTTGGTCATTGATCCATCTAGATATGTTCATGTAGTTAGTCCTAAATGGAAATCAACCCACGATGAATAGCGCCAAATCTTATCGTATCCTATACCAAAAGATGTTCTACCTATTGTTATATATTTTTTTTGTTATTATAAAATATTTATCAGTCACAATCAACGAAGATATGAGGATAAAAAGAAGAAATCGAATGAATAACGCCCTTCTTTTTTGGAAGTCGGTTAAAGTGATTAGCTAATTCGACACGAAGCTTAAAAACGTATCAAACAAAATATGAAATTGATGGATTGATTACACGAGTCATCCACTATAAACACCAAATAAGCCAAAATTACGGCATTCACTCATACGGAACCAAGAATAAAAAAGGCAATCGAAAATTAACGGTGTACCGTGTAACAAGAAGGGCAAAGTATGGCTCTCGTGACATATGTCAAACGCGTGCCTACCGCCCGTGTCGGGTGACATTGTGTTTTTATGTGTGTTCAAACTTGCCGACGACATTAACGTGCTGTACCTAAATAAAGAATTATTCTTTTTTGACTTTGAAGACATTCGCTTGGGTCTCGCAAATGTGAAGGACGCTTGTCCTTGGCGTTTTGTTTTAGCTTTTTCGCATTCCTACTTTTTGGTGCGACAAAATCCAATCTCTGCATGTAAATCTAAGTGAATCTGAGTACATATATCTAATATAAGTATCTGCATCGATATTATAATGTTTTAATAACAACTTTGAAATACAAATATTGCTTTGACCAGCTGTGTCTTGGCTATCTATTGTTTAAAGTAGTTCATTATTAATTTCAAAACATGACACTGACTAATTAATCACAAACAGGGGCTCGATTCTGTAAGGAAAATTACAGTAACTCGGGGATGTTTCGCGGCCTCCATGCTCTGTTTCTGTCGCTAACTACGCTAATACTACTAATCACGTGAGAGGTAAGCTCTCCGAGGCCTCCGAGAAGCGGCTCGCAAGTTTGTATTTGCTGAAAAGGGGGCTGACCACAAAGAACAGCATATTCATACTGTTTATTTCCGTACATAATCCTACTTCCTACTACCCTACTATTATGCGAAAGTACAAACTTTCGCATTTATAATAATAGTAGGGTTATTAGGGGTAATTATCACAAGATAATGGATGTATGGATCTTTGTTACCCTTTCACGCAAAAACTACCTAACGAATATGAATGAAATTTGGCATATAGATAATTTATATAATCTGGAATAATACATAGGATACTTTTATCCCGGGGAAATGTGACATTCCTCGGGAATGCGGAGGACAGCTAGTCGAATATAAAAATTCCACTCCGTTTTCGAGACATACTCTAAACAGAGATATTTTAAATTATCCTTACATATTTTAAAACAAAGTCGCTTCCGCCGTTTGTACGCTTAGACCTTTTTAACTACGCAAAGGATTTGAATGCGCATAATCACAGAATGATTCAAGAGGAAGGCTTATATGAATTCATACATCCCTCGAAATCGCGGTCGAAACCGCGGGGTACAGCTAATTGTTCTACCTATAAGATTTAAACGTATGTATAGCTGTGTACCCTTAAATAAAAATACCTATAAAGTTACGAAACTTTGATTTGTAGGTGTCAGCAACAATTGAAGTATGTGACGTGATTCATATTTGTATTGAAGCTGACGACAAACAATTGCATCATTTTATAAAACAATCAAAATTGATTCCTCTGCAGGTTATTAAAGAATACGCTTTGTACTTAGCAAAGCAATGTTAATATGAATAGAAAAGTTTAAAAAAACAAGGAGCGTCGTAAAGAAGTGAAACTTTTGTATTACAGGGAAACATTTAAATTATTAATCAATCACTTTTTAATAGCATAGATTGTGTTTATCATTCATTTATTTATCGTCACACTAAAAGTTGTAGATCAGAATTTCAATGCCGTTTAACTTAAAAAAATATAATGGTAGATGTTAGTACAAAGTGATAGATTAGAGAAGTTTTAGTAGAGTAAAGGATATATAATGAAATGAGCGACAAATAATAATCACTACATAGTATAAAACAAAGTCGCTTTCTCTGTCCCTATATCCCTATGTCCCTATGTTTGTATGCTTAAAAATTTAAAACCACGCAACGGATTTTGATGTGGTTTTTTTAATAGACAGAGGGATTGAAGAGGAAGGTTTTAATGTATAATACATGTGACATCCCATGGGAATGCGGGTAAAACCGCGGGGGACAGCTAGTTAATAATAAATATCCTGGGACATTCTTTACACATAGGTGAGGCCTATGTCCAGCAGTGGACCGAGATGGGCTGATGATGATGATTCTTTACAAACGGCCAAATAGTATCTACCAATGGGAATCGAAGTAGGCAAGTATGAAAAATATTACCTATTCTTGAATTTTTAATATGAAATAACATGGGACTAGTATTATAAATGTATATTGTGAGGTTGAATGGATGCACTCTTTGACGAAAAATCTACTGAATAGATTTGGATGAATCTTTGCACATAGAGAGTTTATTTGATAGATTAACGCAAAGGTTATTTACTAGCGACCCGCCCCGCCCCGCCTTCGCTCAGGTGCAATGTAGATACTAATACATATAAACCTTCCTCTTCAATCACTCTATTTATTAAAAAAACCGCATCAAAATCCGTTGCGTAGTTTTAAAGATTTAAGCATACATAGGGATATAGGGACAGAGAAAGCGACTTTTTATACTATGTAGTGATACGTAAGGGTCTGGCCATACATAAGTCCTTATAAAGGCCTATTTGAATAAATATATTTTGTTGTGATTTCATATCCCGAGAAAATGTAATATCACTAAAGAACGCGGATGGAACCGCGGGGGACAGCTAGTTTGTTAATACAACTTCTCTCCTTGTTATTATATTGGTTATTCTATTAGACACAATAATTAGTTTAGAATGTTGCACTCTCTTAGAAGAGCCGACAATAAACTTAGAAATCATTCTTATATTCTTATAACAAACTAGCTGCGCCCTGCGGCTTTGCCCGCTTTCAATCCTGATTATAAACCTTTTTCATGAATGACTATATCTATTGCTGAAAACTGCATTAAAATCCGTTGCATAGTTTACGATTCTATAAAGGATATACAGACAAACATTTATTATTATATATATAGAAAACAAAAATCTGCAAAAACAAAACAGGGTACAAGAAACAGCAATATGTAAATTAAATCACTACCTTTTCGAAATTACAATAAGAGACGAGAAACTTTTAAGCTAATTTTGGTGCATTATGCATGCCATGCGGGATTTTGGAATATGACGTCAGTTAATAAGGCGCCGACGGTGGCGAGGGGTGGGCTCGGCCGGAATGAACCGGTGTACAGACAGGTGGTGGACACGCGCCAGTGCCCGCCGCCCCCGGCCTCCCCTGCTGAGCCGCGTGCCATATCGTGTCCTACCGAAACTCTGGACATGCTCGATACTTTTAACGATCTAATTTTACTTTCCGTTATTATAAATGCATTGCTTTCGCTCTTGTTTTGTTACAACGAAAGTTTGCCAGTTTCTAGATTTTTAAAAGTCACTCTTTCTTTATTTTTTAAATCAATTTTGATGTCTACATTTTTTATTTTATGATAAGGCATATAAAGCACTTTACTTACTAAACTACCTAAAATTAACTAATAAATAAAGCAATTATTTAAAGTAGTTTAGTAAGTAGAGTTTTAAGTTTTTTAATTCTGATTATGGTTGTCACTAATTATAGATCTAATCACTGTTCAATATAAAAAACTCTATTTGAACTTGTCAACATCTGTAATTTTAATATAAATGGAAAATTAATTCAAATAGCCAAGATCAGTTTTTATCCGTAAGCAGTTTGATCTAAATAACATTAGAAAATACCAACTCAAAATTAAAGCGTATTTTTACGTTAAATTGTTAGTCTGTCTAATCACCAATTTTTTCAAAGATTTTATTTATTTATTTAATGTCATAATATAATAAAAAAATAATTAATAACAACATTTGTAATAAATATACTGTTACTTTACCTAATAAAAAGCAACTTTTTACGCCTACCATCCCGATAACGTGGGTTTCTTAAAGTACACATTTCCAATCCCAGACTACACGCACCTACATACTTATTTAAAAAAAAAAGTCAATTGTACCTTGCATGCCCGGGAATCGAACGTTAGACCAAGGTCGCAAAATCAACTACCATTTTGTACACACGTTAGATAAAGTAAATTAGGTACAGTCTTGTAAAGTAAAATAAATTATGAAATAAATATCCCGGGACATTCTTTTACACACGACCATCTGGTCCCAAACTAAGCAGATCTTGTACTATGGGAACTAGATAACTGGTATACTACATATACTACTATTTTTTTTTCTAAATACATACTAACATAGATATTAACACCACAGAACAAACAGACATGTTTATGCACACAAATGTTTGTCCTGGGTGGGAATTGAACCCGCGACCTTCGGTTTGGCAGTCAGAGCGTTAACCACCAAGCCAACTGGCCCATAGAACATTTATACTGGCCTGTCAAATTATTGTTAACTAGTTCCGTGGTTTCACCCACGTTTCTAATATAATACTATCATATGCCCTGTCAGCTATCACAGTGAAAAAGATAGAGGTCTCACCAGTCGGTCCGCGAAAGTCCAAGAAAATATATTTATACATTTAAATGGGACAATTTGACGGGCCAGTTGGCTTGGTGGTTAGAGACCCTGACTGGCAAATCGAAGGTCGCGGGTTCGATTCCCACCCAGGACAAACATTTGTGTGCATGAACATGTCTGTTTTGTTATGTGTCTGGGTGTAAATATCTATTATATAAGTGTGTATTTAAAAAGTAGTATATCAGTTACCTAGTAGCCATACTACAAGCAGTACACTTTGCTTAACTTGGGATCAGGTAACCATGTGTGAAGAATGTCTTGGGATATTTATTATTTAAAAATGTGTGAATAAATAAATAAAATAACGGGCTAGAAACAATAAGTGCGCTGTGTGATTTAAATTTAAATAATATGTCGCTACACAAGAAAATTCCAAGGCAATAATCTAACGCCCCATTTGAAATTCCGATATGGCTTGTCCTTCATATATCCTATACTGTGTACCCAACCATTTGCAAATAACATCCGGTGGGATAGATTACATTATTATTAAGAATACAACACGCTACCTAAACTTATATTTGCAGACATGCACATTGTTGCACATCCTTCCTTGTGGTAGCGGGATGTTATAATATTATTACTTTTTAAGCTCAAATTGGCTGTAAAGAAGGACGTAAGTACTATTTTCCAAATTAATAAACTAAAATTACATAAGACTAACTGCCCTCGCGGTTTCATCCGCGATTCTGAAGGATGTAAAATTTTGTCGGGAAAAAAATTGTTTATGTTATAAATTAAATCCGTCTTTACGTGAGAGAGTTACAAATACCCATCCTCGAAGACTTTCGCATTTATAATATTAGAAAATTGATTCATAGACATTGGATTAAACGAAGGAATGTTAAACGTAATCTTGTTAATATATTTTAAAGTCGTTATATAATTATTTTTATTAAACAACGTGGAACAATGAAAACATGCATCATGTGTGCAGGTGGCAATGGAATGGCATCATTACCCCGATGTTATGATTTAGTATTTCTAAATGTATGAAATTCCTATTCCGTGTGAAATTTTATAGCTCAAAACATATTACAATTAAAAACTCGCCCAACTGTCGCCGGTTGCGTTTACATTATTAACACATGGACCTTTATTTCGAGGTTTAACCTTCGATAACTGAACTGGGAGTGTCTTTGACACTTTGAACTTGACAGTGAGCCACAGGGCCGGCAGTGGGTGTGCGTCTAATCCTGGGCAAACAGCACGAGAGATAAGACGCCGCATCGCACGTGTGTACCGAGAGTATACCGCGTCATGTGTACGCTTCTACACTCTGGAACGGGGACCAGCGGGCGGCCAGCGCGGGCGGCCGGCGGCCGGGGCGCGCGGGCGAGGCGCTCCATTGACGGGACGACCGATATCTATGTAGATATAATGAACACACGGCAGTACGCAAATATCGAATCGAATGTTCCGATCAATCCTTTGGCGCCGTGATAACAGTTTGTCTGCAAATTTTTCGTTATCAACGTACTGGATATATAAAAAAGGATTGCATGATAAAAACTGTGATTTATATAAACGGATATGAGACACTTGGCATCGGTAAACGCTACTAAGTTGCGGACAAAACATACATACTTATATATGGCATGACTTTAGTTTACCATCAAAGTGATTACACAGAAATAAATTTGAAGCCCCTGCGGATTAATATTCGAGCCGGTATTAATAAAGGAAGGCGATTTATTGGCCGTCAAATAAAAACTTAATATATCCCTTCGCGTATTGAACAAACAGTGCATGTGTTCGAGGTGTACGTACCCGGTGTTGGTAATGTCGCGGTCGCTTATTGGGGTGGCGACAACCTGCTATCGTACCGACGACCCCTCGTAAATTTATTCATACCCTCGCTGTTGGCCAATTGGCCAACTCATTGTCACTTTTACATTAAAATATCTATTAACATTTAGTGTCATAAATCAATTCTAATATCACTTGAGAAACAGGTATATTTTTAAGAAAATTGATATGAACTATTGCTCTCCATCTACATACTTATGTTATTATTTTGTACGATTTTTCCAAAATACAAGTCTCCCAACAACGTCTCTGCAGGATCACCTTATTTAGTCTCCCCCTCTATTGTCACATCATTCTTCACCCTTTGCAAAATAGCTAGCTCATGTTACCATAAAAATAATTCAAAATGATGATAAGATTTTGTTTCTTGGAGGGGAATACCTAATGGTATTTTCACATTGATCAAAAAACATTTGATTTAAAAATGACAACAAAAGTAACGTACTTTAAAGTTATATATCCAAATCTTTAGTATAATATTATAAATGCGAACGTGAGTTTGTTTGTTTGTGACGCTTTCACGGCTGAACCGATCTTGTTTAAATTTGGCATACACATACCCTATGGTATGGAGAGTGACATAGGCTACTTTTTATCCCGGGAAAGCGGGTGAAACCGCGTGGGACATCTAGTAAACTAATATTAAATGCTGCAGTTTGACAATTTTAAAGCAGTATTTTTTTTAAATGAGTAGTTCATTTATCAGATTATCGATGCCCTTCGCTGATACAAAGCCTACTACTACAGCCGCCGTCAATTGTCAAGGGGCCCGTCCCAAGCACCAAGCTAATAATAATATGATCATAAAACAATAACGTTAGTGAAATGTGACGGTTCACGCAGACACGCCGGGGATTAGGGAACCCGGCCTTGAACCCTCCCGGGAACAAATTCGTTCTATTTAGCGGACACCCACCGATAAGCGATTCAATTTTATTAAGCGAACACTTCACAGATAATGATATCGATCATCCGATGTTCGGCGTGACGTCACATTCGCATAAGGAGCAACATTTTATCTTGTAAATAGATTTCAGCCGGAAAACGGACATTGTAGTGTCTGGAATAAAGTCAACAGGGGATTTCGAAGATATTCGTGACTCGACTTGCTTGCGACACTTGGACGTACCTTGATAACTATAAAAAACAGATAACTATTTCGGATAGAAATGAAATTTGAGCATCCAGATTAGAAGTTGAGAGTTCAATGGAACATTTAGAATGCAGCTATTTCTTTTATTAAAGCGTATGTAAAGTCGAATAAAAATTCCAATTTCACCAACGCACCAGCAAACATTCTTACAAATGAGAAAACCCCAAGAATACATAAAATATAAAGAAAACTAAGTACTTTAAAAAATACTTGTGTGTATCAAAATGTAGTTAAGGCCACAAGTCAAATAACAGAAGGTTCAATGTGAAGGAGTGTTTGTTACTAAGTAAAGTAAGCAACGTAAACAGAGTGGCACGGGGCGTGAGTAAAGACGGCCTAATTGCTGGCTGGAGTCGTACATAATTTAACGTGGACTTGTTCTAGCGCTCACGTAGTCACTCGCATGTGGTAGGTACCAGCGAGGGTGATCGATACACTACTTTTGGGCAACTAAAAGGCGTACCGCCGTCGCCGGGCAACCGGTGCGAGGTGGGCAACGCATGGACAGTAAGTTTACGTCAAACGCCTTAATACAAATTTTAGACAAAGCTAAATCCCTAATATTATAAATGCGAGAGTTTGTGAGGATGTATGGATGTTTGTTGCTCTTTCACGCAAAAACTATCGAATGGATTTGGATGAAACTTGACTCGTAGATAATCCATAACCTCGATTAAGACATAGGATACTTTTTTCGCGGGAAAATGTTACATCTCTATGGAACGCGGGTGAAACCGCGGGGGACAGCTAGTATGTCACCTTAATAGCCCGTGACGCGCATATGATATGCGTCAATTTAATAATTCGTGTTTCAAACGTCGGGATCAATAGTGACTTTTTTATATGCTTAGACTTATGCTTGGAATATTTTAAAATGATTCTAACATAAAAAAGTAAAAAAAAAAACAACAATTTTAAATAATACTAATATTGCATCATATTTTGGAAATATTAGGGTATAAACAAGGCGAAAAAAAAAACGATTTCATCCTTGGGGAATCGTCGGGTAATATAACAATAGTAAAACTTTAAAGTTATTTCAGTGGCCGTGAATCGAGGTCAAACGAGATTTAGTAGAGGCGCCGCATTGCGCTCAATGCGACACCTGCAATCTCCCGGCACTCCATCTCACTTGCGAAAAATCTTCACTTAAATCCAGTTGACAAAATTAGAACTACAAAGTCCCCAAATCCATAAATAAAGGAAAACTTGCAAAACACAAGTAATGTTAGACAATTCCAACTAACATGTCGGTAATCATTCAATATGTAAGGAAATTACAGTTGTTAGCCGCTATTACTAAGCCATTACCAAGGTCCCACAGAGACACCTGTCTATGCAGCTCCGATACTAAAGCGATATATTATAGAATGGCGTCATCGATAAAATATTCAGGAATAACAGTTTATTCCTGATATTTTTTTATGGAAATGAAATGGAAACCGATCGCGCGTGTCCATGTAATATTTATGGGCAGGTTCGCTAAACCAATCAGTGTCAATGCCAAGGCTTGAATAAAAGGAATTTTCTGTTGATTTTACTTCAAAGTGCCTATATTTGTCAGGTAATTTATTAAACGAATTTGTGTAATATGCTGACTTTGACATGTTTACGAGCGCTATGAATACGAGCGTTATATAAATAACCATTTCTTTTCTACTTGAAAATATGTCACCTACTTAAAATATCATTAATTATTATTAACTTGGAACCGGTAAACGGAATCAACGCCTAAACGAAGCACGCACGTGGCTCACGTATTTCTAATATTTTAGTAAACATTCCAACTGCATCGGCTTTTCTATTTAATATTTCATGTGATTGATTTCATAATTCTACGTTACACATATAATAATTGCGTGACCCATATAAACTAGGGAGCGTGTCAATCATAAGTTTAGACGTAGAAATTATCGTAAAACTATACCCAGTTGAGAAGGTAACCGATAATAAAGCAATGGAAGAAACACGCAGCGTTGGAACTTAGAATAGTAATAACTAAGTTAATAATAAACTGCTAAACTTGCGTAACAAGTTTGGGTACTCAGGTATCAGGGAATGTTCCAAGTTTCGGTGCGCGAATAAGAAACTACAGAGTATTCACCTCACAGCGAGTGTAATGGTGTGAAGTTGGTTACCATGGCACATGGCAGGTTATCTGAGGAATGGAAATAATGTTTCGTTTTCCTATAGGACTGGTAATTCACCAAAATACGTCTAAGTAAGCTTTTTGGTTAAACTATTATTAAAATAGTCACAAGGTTTCCTTATTTATATCTTACGTTATATAATAGCACAAATGTTGTTTATTGTACAATCATTTTATTTCTTAAAATATTTTATGAATAAAATATTAGAATGTCAGTACCTATAGGTACCAGCGCGCTGAAAATTCCTAGGAAATCTATTAGCATGCAACTTCCAACTGAATAGACTATATTTTGTTATAAATAAAAATAATATTGAGCTTTAATGTAGCTTGAGGTAGAATATCTGACAGTTACAAATAACAATAGTAAGTATTTATGCTAGTTGTCAACATAGAACGAAATGAGTTGGCAGAAAGGAAAAGTATAGGTCTTGTTAATCAAAATTTATCATGTAACTTTATAGCATGAAGGTAAATTTACAATTTATTTTATGTAACCATAATAAAAGAAATCTTACAATAATTATAAATGTTTATTACTCAATCACGCCACAACGGCTGAACGGATCTAGATAAAATTTGGCACGGAGATAGATTATAGTTTGGAATAGCAGTTAGGCTACTTTTTACCCTAGAAAACTGTTACATCTCTCAGAAACGCAGGTGAAACCGCGGGGGACAGCTAGTACTTCATAAATGAAATAATATTAAAGTTTAAGTAGCTAATTCGTATTCCTACGTAAATACTTCAAATAATTGGTTGTTAGGATCAAGAGCAATGGACTTAGAAACTAAATTCTCAACGCTGAATGTCAAATATGTCTTACATGATGTAGTGAATACCCATATATATGTGTATGTACGTATAGAGAGAAAGTAAAGGTCCCAGACGCCCTGGGCTGTCGCCGCCTGCTGGCGAGGGCGGGCGGCACGCGATCCCGACTTTTATTTTTATTATTCCGATATCACACATCGCCCACCGGCGAGCGATGAACTTACAAGATTTTACGTTCCTTCTACTGATTTTGAAACGACTTTATTGTGACAGTTCTTAATGCTTTACATTATGTCAAATGTCACGGATAAATACGCGGAGACACGAACTGCGGAATTAATCTACCAGCTGTTACCTTGAGGTTGCGAGCTTTACTTAAAGGTTTACTGAATATTTTATTATGAAACAGATAAAATGAATTGATAACGCAGTTTCATGGTTTATTCAAAACTGTTGCATTTACTATAAATAAAAATGAAATGCTGTTCGTTGGTAAGGGCATTTGAGAACAGCTGTATTGATTTGGCTAGTTTTAAACGTATTCGTAATATCCCTATTACGTTTGTTGGAAAAAATAATGGAATAAGTTCCCGTCAAATTGGGACATTTTATTATAAACATTGTAGCTTCAATAACTTTAAATTTGACCTTCATAAGTGCCTTGCGAGGGCCTAAACAGAATATATGGTTTTGAATTTTGAAATGAATGAGCTTTTTCTATGGGATTTTGGTATGAACTCAAGACCATAACTCGCGATTCGAAGACGCATTGCAATGCATGCCGGGAACAGCTAGTGACAATTAAAAAGGTACTTATGCCTTACTTAATCACCCTCAAGATGCTGTACGAATATAAATGCTTTTTTTTAAAGAAATACATTCATAAAAACACGGTAACAACTATGGAGCGGAAGCTGAAGCTGGCTTGAAAACTGTCAAAGACGAATCTGGTGTAAAAACTCTACCAAAGTACTGAAGGTATTGATGCTTCCTAAACTTTTAAAGTAGTAATATTGTATATTCTTTGCCGACTCCTACCTCCAAAAAACTATTTGATTTATAGCCAGAATTAATATCCAATAAATTGTATCTAAAACTGACATCACTACAGCGATTTTTGGATCAGATTCCTACTAATATTATAAATGCGAATGTTTATATGTATGGATGTTACTCTTTCAAAGAAAAACTACCAAACGGATTTAGATGTAACTTGGCACATAGATAGAGCATATCCTGGAATAAGATATAGGCTTCTTTTTATCCCGGGAAAATGTGATATTCCTCGGGAATCCGGGTAAAACCGCAGGGGGCAGCTAGTTAAATATAAATTCAATATATCACATAAATGTTCATAATTATTTCAGGTGTCAATGAAAACAATTAAAAAAGTAACACTTAGTCACCCAATATTACTTGCATGAACAAAAAATACGTCGGTATAGTAAAATATTAATGTTTTATAGTGGCAATAAAAAATACGACGATTCCATATTTACTACCCAGCGATACTTCGAAATCGATTACGTTCGTTTTATTGTCTTTTATGACGGGCATATATATACCTAAGTAGATTTTTGTAAAAAGAAATAGACTTCGTTATTTCATTCATAATTTCAATAATTGGATAAGAGCCTTGGATTGTGGAGCATAGAATGAAGTATAGAAAGAAATCAGAACTTGTGTATCTTTGACTTTCAATCGCGATCTATATCCGACTAATATTATATTCGCGAAAGTTTGTATGTAGGGATGTATGGATGTATGTTCCAAAATCTACCCAACGGATATAGGCTACTTTTTATTCCGGGAAAATGTGACATTCGATGGGAACGCGGGTGAAACCGCGGGGAACAGCTAGTGATTCAATATATTACGCAGAATACGAGACTGTAGATCCATAATTTCTACAGATTATTTGTGACGCAATACAAAATAAAAAATATTAATATCCAGCTGTTATGGGCTTAGTTTTCAATTCGCCTTTTTATCGTGAGTGACCCATGAGAGACCATTCCACCATGAACGTCTTGACTTCATACAAATATAATATACCATAGAATACATACTTTAAATTGTCAAAGATTTTATTTTATTCCCGGCAAGATTTACAAGAAAGCAGAGTATAGTAGGTATCCTAGCCTGCATTAGGTAATGTGATAAGTTATAACAAGCTATCTAGCATAGGGCAGACTATTTGAAAAACATCGTGTAGTACCAGCGCGTGTCCATTGTCAATAGATCGATAGCACCGGCTTATTGTATTTGTATTTATTTTGTTTCAACCAAACGTTCCCACGCCGAGAGCATTCCAGGAAAATGTTTGACAAGAAACAATATCAGCAGTTTATGTACACTTATCAAACGTTTTTTTTTTCATTTAGTCTCTATGTCGATAAATGTTTTAAATAGGATTTATTTCATACTAGCTGTCCCCCGCGGTTTCACCCGCGTTCCCGAGGGATGTAACATTTTCCCGGCACAAAAAGTATCCTATGTTACATCTAATACCTCCAAGAATTTGTGTACAAAGTTAAGTAGATTTCGCGTGAAAACGTAACAAACAAACTTACATTCACATTTATAATATTAGTAGAGATTGTAACCAGGTAATTAATTTGAAAAAAAATAATGATTAAAGAATAAAATTATTATTCAGAAAAATCATAACTGCATTATAGAACTACTCTCAATGAATATATCAATAATTGGTTTAGTTAGGTATTTAATGATATTCTCTCTAAATGAAATAGAATTTTAGGTTTAAATTATTCTTTTTTCCAATTTTAAACTAGCCGCTAAATTCTTAAATTTGAATTGCTAAAATTTCAACTACATAATGTATTGCGGTTAATTCCAACCTACGTTTGCACGTTATTTTAGGAATTTTCAATTGTACCTATCTAGTTTATATTTTACAAAATCCATAATCTCTTAAAACTCGGACTTACCCGATTTATTACTACACTAAACTTGACCTAATTAGAAATAAATATTATCCTTGTTGTTGACTAACCTAGAAAACCTAAAATTGAAAAAATTATATATTCGATAATGAATATACCTACATATTATCAAGAGTCTACAGCGCAAATTTCTATCATAATTAAATAATATACCTAAAGAAATAACTAACATAATTGCATACATCAAATAATAATGTAATTTTACTGTTATTATACTTGAATGAATGAATAAAAAGTACTTTGAGCTGTATTTCATAGTGAAATAGCTGTCCCCTGCGGTTTCACCCGCGTTTATCGATATCATACATAGCCTATAACCATCTAAGTAAAATTCTGCGTCGAATGATAGCAGTCCCATCCCGATATGTTCAGTAGTTTTGAGGTGATAGGGCGTCAAAGGAACCCGATTTTGCTTATGAACATACATATATAGGTAGATAGATTAGAGAACATACAGCTATTATTTTTTATTGAACTAGAATCAATTTCGATATAGTTGAAGAAATTTGACTCCTATTAACACACGTTAAGTCTTATAACTGGTATAGGAGTACCGCTTAACAATTCGGAGAGTAAAAATGTTAAATTGATACCAAAAATATCAATCTATATATATTTAGGGAAAATAGGGTCCCTTTAACGCACCATCACCTCAAAACTACTGAACATATCGGGATGGGACTGCTACCATTCGACACGGAATTTTTCCTAGATGGTTATACCATAAACTATATATGATATCGATAAATTCGGGTAAAACTGCGGGGGACAGCCAGTTTCTAATAACAACAAGATGTATCCAAAATTATACCTTAACACAAAAGAATAATGCATACAAAAGTACATAACTACTGTTAATATTATGTTACCAGTGAACATGTTCGCTCCGAGATACAATGGCGCTATCAACTAATGGATTATTCTCTTCAAACAGATTTAAGTGATAAGATACGCATATTTATAACACCACGGCCGATTGTTATAGCGCTGCATGATAATTAAACAGCATCTTTTTCATTTACATCTCGTACTTATAGACAAAAGTCTCAAAATTGCGCACTTATAATATTGCTTAAAACAAACATAGCCATATTTTGCAATTGATTCATGAATGTTGTTTGTCGATTATATTACAACGTGCCAGTAATTTTATTATGTGTTATTTTTTTTCAAATCCGTTATTTTTTTCATGGCTGTAATTCTAAAAAAAACTGTTTTACGAATAATGTGAGAATGAAGTACAGTAACCATTTTCTGATTAACTATGGTTAAAGAAAAATATTTAAAATGATAACCGAATGTCATGTGTCAAGATTAACGAGCCATATAAAACCGAAAAGAACATAATTTATTCTTATAATTTTTTTCTTTTTCTTGAGATGTAATCAACCAGTGACATAATTACCAAAACTATCAAAGTTAGAGGTGGAATAAATATACCTGCCAGCTATGTAAGAAACATTTTCAGCTTCACTACATAAGCTTGGCAGTTTATATCTATTTTTATTTTTTAATTTTATTTATTTAGGAAACACAATACAAATGCAACCAAAAGGTAACCACATAATAAGTAATAATACATTTAGAGCTGGGTTGTAACTCAAAACATATGTATACAGAAAAACAAAACTAGAAAAGAATACCAAGACAAATGCGATGAAAGTGCAGGTGAGCACTCCCAAATGACAATATAGATAAAAATCTTATTATTTAGAAACTATAAATATATATTATTTATTTAGAGTTAATTGAGCTGCTGGGTATGAACCAATCGGTTGATTTGGATGATTCTTTTATGTTTTTTTTAAATTACTAAACTTAGAATCAAATATCGCGTGGTTTTATTTTAATGGTAGCTCTCACAAAAAAACTTATAGTTGGCAACGCAACATTTTAAAATTTTACTTCATTTTATAATATCCTTAACAAATGTAATCGACGAGCCAGTTGGGATTGTGGTTAGAGACCCTAACTGCCACGCGACAGATTATGGGTTCGATTCCCAGGACAAACATTTGTGTGTATGAACATGTCAGCTTGTTCTATGTCCGGGTGAAATTATAGTAAATATTTAACATATTAGTATGTCTCTATATTATATTATTTTATCAGGATTTTGGCATAAAAACCGAATGAGAGTCATATTAATTTATATTTTTATTTGTACAGAACGACTATTTTTATTAGTGCTACAGTTTTGCTTATCCTCTATCATTATTAAACTGTATATTCCAAGTTTGTAGATAAAGTTAGTAATTAAATAAAATGTATGGGAGAATAATTATATCAATTGAAAGCAATGGATCTTTAAAAGTCGCCAAAGAAATCAGTTGCGTGTGCTTCATCACAGATGGTACCGCAACTTGAGGTAACGTTAACATGAAAAATTAGACGCTTAAATAAACCGAGTGAAGAAACCAGTTCTCATTTTATTTTACAACAATATTTTCCTTTCACAAAGTGAATTTTGGACGAAATAGTCAATTTATTCGGATGAGGCAGGCAATGGAATATTAAAATTGAATGCGGCGGGCGCAAGGCGAAGGCAAGACGATAAAAATTCAATGAGCATTTGGGAACCTTACGTAAGGCGGGCGGTATTAGGTTACTTATACAATACCTTTAGTTTTTCAGGAAAATAAGTTAAATGATTTTTTTAAATCAATCTGACGTGTATTAATTGTTTTTGTTTTCTATCTTAGGTATTAGGTCAGCCTTTAAGATTCGATACCAAAATCGAAAATATAGTTTTATAATTCTTTTTTAATTTAGACATTCTTGCTATTTTTAAAAATGTACTTTCAAAGTATGACTATAGCCATTTATTTAGAACCTATTTTTAGAATTCGTTGTCCCTACCGAATTAGATATAAAAATTGCAAAAACATTTTGAGCCATATGACGCAAATTGTTTTTTCCTCGCAGTCCATGCTTGTCGTAGCCAGATGTCCCAATAAGATAAAGGCTTGGCTCAATTTGCGGTATGATTGATCGATTTTTACTTTAAGGACGGCTTCCATTATGACCACAGAACCTAATTAGACCGCAAATTGCATTTATCTTTATGTTTTGTATAGAACTCACAGGCAAAAGTAGCATTTGGAGGCTTAAATGCATTTAGTGATCGTTATTCAAGCCACACTAATTTAAAGTTTTGAAAATTTAACTTTATTTCGGGGGTTTAAATACGGGAGAAATATTAGCGCTATAAGTTGGACCTCTATTTGAAATGTAACGCGTTGAAGTCTTTTGAGTGAGTCATATAAATTCAACTTCAAATTGACCCACAAAAATTCAATTATAATACACAAAATATAATATCATGCAAAGCAATAAAGTGCAATTAGAGCATGTAAGCGGTGATGTGGAGGTGCGGAGGTGCGGAGGTGCGGAGGTGCGGAGGTGCGGAGGTGCGGAGGTGCGGAGGTGCGGAGGTGCGGAGGTGCGGAGGTGCGTTCCGCTGGAGAGTTCCCGGTGGCAGGTGTACACGGGTGTAGGGATGCACGCTTGCATGTAATCCTGACTTCCTCGGGCCACAGTGGCGTGATTATGATCAATATTTACGCAGATGTGTCACTTTAGCCGCCGTCGCATTACGTAATATCAACGTTTGTATAGTGTGGTCGAGGCAAGGACGAAGGCCTGCTCAATAGTGCCGGTTGGCGACAACCCCGGACACTCCGCATGCGGCATATCTATACACGTCACGGTAACCCGACACATTCACACACGTTTTTAACTAAATTTCTGACAAAACCGATTTATTCAAAAACACAATTATGTTACATCGACCCCTACTTCGTCGATTTACCGCAAAAAAATATAGTAAAAACGCCAATTTTAACAGTTATCTCCGTCAAATCAAACGCACGAAATATACATAGATCGATTCGAATAATACAATTAATACAAACATTACAACCCTCGGTGTCATTACGCTACAGCACCTAAATAACGAAGGGCGATCGAGTAAAGCACACACGCATATAGTTCGTTTTCTTGTGACTGTCAAAAATCACGTAACGCACGTAAGACCGGGGGAAAATTGTGAAAAGTCAGGTGTCGGCGAAATCAGCCGTTCCGGAGGTCACGAGGAGCGAATCAGCTGATCGTGCGATGGTGTCTCGAGGATCGGTCGGTGCGGATGTAAGGAGGGTCTGCGAGTACTCACCGGCTGCGGTGGTCAGCCACCACCAGCACCAGCAGGCGGCCACGAGCGCCCGAGCGCCGGCCATATTAGCGACAGCGCATCACACGCGCGCTCTCGCCGGCCGCCCCGGCGGACTGAGCGCCGCCCCGCACGATCGATGCCCGCTCGCGCCTCTCGGACACGCACCCTCCCGACTCAACACCCCCCCACGCCCCCCACACCCCCCCACACCGCCGCCACCGCGCCCCCGCCTCCGTTTTCCGAGTTTCCTCGGAGAGCGCGCGCGCTGCCCTCTTTTCTGGCGGATCGCTGACCGCCCCTAATTGATTGGGCCCGTTCATTTGCCCAACACGTTTTAGGTCAGTTCCGCCGCAGAGGCTCAGCGCTCGGATATGCCATGTTCCTGGACCTCATCTCTGATGCTAAACTTTGAGTAAAAAGTTCGTATTAAACAAATATATATTTGTAATGTAATATACTGTAAATAATTCGAGCGCAATTCTCTCGGAGCAACGAAGAACCTGCTTAATGAATAAATAATACCTCTATTTCAAATTCAAATATACAACAGCAACTCTACTGCTCTCATCCCTACAAACTTGAGAGGCAACTACAGACATTGAAAATTTAAATTTTCAATTTCGTATATGCATAGTTGGAAAATTCACCCCCATTTCGACTTAAATAGTATCTAATCTCAAACTTGGATAGGTAAGTTAATATTGAATGAAGTTTTAATACAACAAGATTTCAATTTACAGAATAAATTTGTTTTAGACGCATTTCTGAAAACCCAGATATCTAGTTAGATATAGATATATTCGCTTTTAATATACAAATACTACATTAAACTTTATTAACAAACAAAATAATGTTAGCTAAAGTTAGTTATTCAAATAACACGTTAAAAATAAAATTGTGCGTTTCTCATGGATTATTTAGACAATATTACCGACTAAACAAAGATCAATACCAGCTATACTTAGAGGGAAGCAAAATAACTACCAAATTTTTATTGGCCTGTTTTCAGGACATTGCTATGAATATCACATAACTTATTCAATAAAAATGCAATCGCTGGTGTGCCAAGCGATTGCATTTTTCGAATGGAAGGAAGATGTATATTAAACGATTGACTTGCAGCCAAATACGTATGAAAGTTCTGTGACCGTGTGATCCAATCATACTAGTAGATAATGAAGTTTACAGATCTATTTCCACACTTAAGCTACGCTCTAAGCCATCAAACAAAAACAGTAAACGCACATTTGTATACTTCATTTTGGGATCACCTGTCAGACTCTTTTAAGTACAATTCTATTAAAATATGATTCATAAAACGAGCTATGAAATAAGCAATATTTTTACAGTTTTCTAAAAGCAGACACTAAGGGTAGTGAATACAATGGGAATTACAATTTGTATGTAAAAATATGCTCAGTATCAAAAGGCATATTTAACAAAATGACGGACAATTAGAATGCTCGAATTTTAAAATACCTTTGTCGGAAAACATCCCTATAGCGATAGAAACTAGTACACACAACAAGACATTTTTACGTTCACTTAGAAAACTCAAGATACTTTGTGATTTAGAAAGAAATATAATTTTTGGCTTTCTAAAATGCTGAATAGTCATACAAATAAAACGTCTTTAATCATAAATCGCCTTTGTTTTTATGATCTACACTCAGGACATAAAAACTTTTTTTGTTTATAGTCAAGTCTTTATTAGAATAATAAATATAATCGCTTAATTATATTGTAACTTGATGAATTGAACTTTATACAATTGAAAGAGTACTAATACAAGAGTCACGTACAGAAAATATTAAAAACTAATGAAACATCAGCCTAGCATCACCATTATGCAAATTCCATGTAGACAGTATTGGGTAATGCGAGCGTACAGGACGCGTCGAAGGCATTCGTAGCACTGTTACCCAATAACCTGGACACAAGACGTTAAAACAACTACACTCTTCGCCAATCCTTTTTGGCAGCTCGCCTTTGAAGCCCATCTGTATAGGAATAATTGCTTAGTTTCCCATTTTCTCGTAGTAACAGAAGTTTTATGGTACAGTCACAACGCCGTTAGGGACGTAACTTGACAGCATTTTAATTTAAATCGGGAGCTGTATTTGAGACATCCGAATCCTACGACTTCATCTTTTCTTTTTTATTGTACTTTAATTAGCTGTTTTAGCCACAGTCTCGCGATATTTAATAAGATTGAAAGTGGTAAGTACAGAACCCGAATATTTCTCATACAGCTGCAGGTACTCTCTGGAAGGCGCATGGCGACTCAAGTAACAATTGGCGTAGCTAGCCAGGCGGGAACTATATACTTACTATATATTGAGTAGTAGAGCTCTTAGTGCAGAGATCGTACAGGGAAATACTGCCACCTTACCCATTTCCGCCGTGAAACAGTAGTGCACTTGTTACTCTGATTCGGTTAGAAAGGTAAGGGGGCCGGTGAAATTACAGGTACATGAGACTTAAGAACTTTGTGTCTCAGCCCCTGTATTGTCCATGTCCCTAATATTGCAAATGTCCATAGGCGGCGGTGACCACTTACCATCAGGTGGACCGTCTGCTTGGTTATCGGCCCATGTCGTATTTAAAAAAAAGTTGCGTATCCTTTTATAGTGCTACCTAACCATGGTTTGTTATCGCTATTTCTTCATCGCAAATCTGATGCGTTGGATACAAAACTACGATCATCCAACCCATGGCTGTTCTTTTGGTTTAAAGGTTATATGTCAGCCTTAGATGGCTTTCACACCTTTCGGTGAGCGCAGAGGGATCTCAACCGAGGTATCCCATGCCATTCAACGTTACTTTATATAGCCAACCACTATCGCCTATAATTTTATTATAGTCCCAAAGTATTTATAAGATCATTAATCGATGGTCGGTAGTAGGTCAGCTGAAAGAAAAGAGAAAGAAAGAGATCGTTTCAGATCAGACAATTGACGTTTTTTGTTATGACATGTCATATTATATTTAACAATATGGCTACGCTTATGAATACAGTATTTTTTTTTTTTTATATTATATGGACCTTTAACCTCTAACCACTATGACGATTGATTATAGGAAAAGGTTTGCGCCTAGGCACCTCTCAAGTGGAGCTCCCAAAACTATATAAACTTGCCGACTGGTTTAAATGTATCTATAAAAACCAAATGCAACGTTGAATATGCCGTTTTTTTGCTCGAATAAACATAGTTCTTCCAATAAAAAAATAAGCCCTATGAGTCAAGCTTTGTTTCATGGTATAGGAGATTGTATCATAAGGGAGCAAAATGATATTTTTACGGCGAGGGTGTTTTTTTGAATCCAGAGCGAAGTGAGGGATTCAAAGTACGTCGCCCGAGTCAAAAATATTTTGCATCCGAGTGATACACTCTACTTTTCATCACTATCTATGACAAAATTCTCATATTTTATTGTAATATTTTTATTTAATAAAACATAGAGTAACAACTAAATTGAAATTAAATAGTATCTCATTTTTGCAGGGTCGGCAACGCGCGAGTGATACCCACGGTGTTGCAAGCGTCCATAGGCTGCGGTGACCGTTTACCATCAGACGGGCCGTCAGCTTGTTTGCTGCCTTAGTAGTATAAAAAAAAAAATAATAATAATAATAATAAAACAACTAAAAACTTATATTTACATTTGAGACATTTTCGCAATTATGAAAAATTATTATTAGAGTTTTATTAGGAATAGAGATTGGTTTTTTATTCAGCCGGCGGCGCGACTATGGGCCGTCGTCCAAGCTAGTCTTTATTCAAACCATATTTGGAATGCGTTCGATTTCTTTGGCGCTGAACACTAAGATGTTACAAATTCAAAAAGTGCGCGGCAAAGATAATTGCGGCGCACTTATAAAGAGGATTAAAAACTCATTACTGCCCGCTAAAGGTTTCTTATAGAAAACACCACCATTGGGTGCACTTAAAGGCGAACCAAGTTATCCTTTTCGAATAGATGGGATGAAAAAATTAAAATAGTTTATTAATATTGGAGATATTTAAAAAAAAAACAATTATTTCAACATTTTGCGATATGGAACGTTATTTGACAGCCTCTGTCAGAATTGACAAGATCAATGGATTCACCTTGATCAAAACAATAATAAACAGTATTTTACCTACTGGATAGGCAATCCAGTATGATCATTTATATAATCTAAATATTTACCTCTACATAAATATCCTTATGGTAATAATAGGTAATAAATAGTGATTTTAGTAAATTATACTGAATATTACGTTGGTAAAAATTTATGGTGAATTGGTCAAAATAAGCAGATGAAATTAAAGCGAGGATACTACGATGTTCTCGTGCGGACTTGTGCTAAAAGCCCCTCTAGCATCGCCGTGAGACACTATGACAACGGCTGTTACAAGAATTATACATACTCTGAGCTTTATGGAGTGTGCGAATACATCTCTCAGAACTTGCAACAACTACCATGTAATAAAGGTGTGATAGGACTAATATCAAAGCGAAACATCATTATACCATGTGTTATAGCTGCGTAAGTACACAAATATACTACTCTCATAAAAATAAACATTGTTAAAGTGTACTAGCTCCGACGATAGGAGCCGAGATCTCATTTATTCAAAAAATATTCAAGGTTTTATTTAGAAAATATTCTGTCTGTGTCGTAAAGTCTAATCCATTATGCCATTTATATGGGATTGTATCACAAACATCAAAATATTACAATTTATAATAATAGTGGAATTTATTGCTACCTAGCACTACATAAATAATTTTTTTATGTATATTTTCAGTGCTCACAAATGCTGTACAACATTCATGTTCCTAGATCCATCCCACAGCTTAGACACTTATGATGTTAAACTCACAGTGATCATCATCATTAGAAACAGGAGAAACAAAGACGAATCAGAATTATTTAATAAAAAACCAGATCACACTGTCTCAGTTTTTGACTTTGACATTGATTTTTATAACTATGACCTACCAGGTCAAAACAGCAGGCATGTCACTCACCATTCATTTATAGCGACAACTTCAGGCACCACAGGAGAACCAAAGCATATAGAGGTCCCCATACAATGTATACAACCAAACATTGATGATTTGACCAAACTATTTGAAATCAATTCTGATGACATCATATATTTCTCCACTCCTCTCACATTTGACCCGTCCATGATTGAAATATTACTCGCCTGCATCAATGGAGCTTCACTGCTTATTGCACCAGAAAAAGCTGATATCTTATTCCCTGAGAAAAAAGAAAATTCTGTCACATTCTGGCAAACAACACCTTCCAAATTTTTTCAATACTCCAATGCAGATATAAAGAATAAGATACTCAGTGCTAATTCTTCTCTGAAAACATTGGCTTTGGGTGGTGAACCATTGAATGGAGTGAAAAGGTTAAAGGAATTAAAGCACAGCAATAATAAAACGAGAATATTTACACTGTATGGTGTTACTGAGATGTCATGCTGGGCTTGTGCAGCTGAACTAGACTTAAATAAAATACTGAATGATCGAGAAGTGCCTCTCGGTAACTGCCTTTCTGAGACACAGCTCATTATAGAACGGGAGAATAAGAATACATCTGTTGGTAAAATCATATTAGGTATGTGAAAATGTTATTAAACATTAGTCAACATTTTAATGAAAAACACTCTAAAGTTATATTTTTTGCATTTCAGTCAGTAAAACAAGAAATTGCTTTGTTTTAAACAAATTACGTGGCAATGAGGTAGAGAACTCTGTGAAAATGATTGACACTGGAGATCTGGGTGAGATAAGAAATGGCACCATATTCTACAGAGGTCGCAAAGATGACATCATAAAAAGATTTGGCCATAAAATTAATTTACAACTGATTGAATCCACAATCATGCAGTGTCCAAGAGTCAAAACATGTTCCAGCGTTTGGTTGCCAAAACCAATGCTTCTTGTAGTATATTTTTCATCTGAAACCCTCAGCAGTCAGGAGTTATCAGACTTTCTCAAGTGCAAATTGGATGATAAACATTGGCCTGACAAAATTGTTAGAGTAGATAACTTACCAACTAATCCTCATGGAAAAACATCAAAGCAAATAATTTCTAAGATGTATGAAAATGAGATAGCATCAAGACAAACATCAGACTCTTTGAAATTAAACTTTTTGAAGGAATTAAAAACAATCACCAGTTGTAACTTTACATATGATCAGATAAAAGACAAACATTTCTTCACAATTGGGGGCACATCTTTCCAAGCTGTTGCTATGTGTAATAAATTGTCACTCGGCTACCCTCAGTTTGGCAAGTTAATACTACCTCATTTAATATCCCAAAGGAACACAATAGATGAAATTATGCAATTAGCTCAAAAAGAATTATGTACACCAGACATTAAACAAAAAAGGCGAACAAAGCGTCCTAGATCCAATACAGCAGCATCTAGTATCTACACAGACAGTGTTTCTGTCAAGAAATCTAACACTCTAAGTGTTGATCTAACGGATTTTATTGTTTTATGGTCTTATGACACGGGCAAGTGTGTTGATGCCTCCCCAGTACTGTTTGAAACTGGATTGTGAGTAAAATTATTATACTTTTAAACTCTTGAGATTTAAAAATACCGTTTATTATCAACTGGGATGAAAAAATAATTGTTGTTTAAAGTTACTCTCCAAATGTGGCTTACAAAATCTCAGTTTATGATATCTCGGTTTGTAAGGTATAATTACAATTCGAAATATTCGTAATTATTTCTGAGCTCTTTATGATCCATAAGTAATGGAAAAATAATCAAAGAAACTCTAGCTTAGTCGTGGAAGTCGTCTTGAATTCAAATCCTATAATCGGCTTAGTGCCTTTGGTGAAGATTTAACATTGCAATGAAATCAAAGCAAGGTGTCACTACTTTGGAGTAGCTACATATTGTACAAAATGCTCTGGCAGCAACACTTGATAGCCAGTTCCCTTCTTTGACTATTGGGCTCGTTCATACCTAACTTAAAGAAGGTCTCCTTGGTTAATAACGTGTCACAACTAAATATACTTTCTAGTGTAGTCTAAATGTATTTTCTAGTGAGGAGCACACAGCTACAGTATACACAGCTGTATTTATATACATATCACTACATAGTATAAAACAAAGTCGCTTTCTCTGTCCCTATATCCCTATGTATGCTTAAATCTTTAAAACTACGCAACGGATTTTGATGCGGTTTTTTTAATAGATAGAGTGATTAAAGAGGAAGGTTTTTATGTATAATACATGTGACATACCACGCGAACGCGGGTAAAACCGCGGGGGACAGCTAGTATACAATATTATACAATAATGTCCCACGTGGTTTCACCCGCGTTCCCGAGGGATGTTTTATTGCCCCGGGATTAAAAGTCCTATGTGGTTAATCCAACTATCTATGCGCCACACAACCATCCCTCCATTCTGACAAACATTCTATAGGGATGTGTCCTGTCATGTCAAATCAGCAATTCTTTATCAAATGTCAAAACGATCAAATGTATGGAGTTTTGTATGAAATAGCAAATTGTGACGTCATAAATCTACATCAAATAACATACTCTTTGTGATTAGATCTGTACTTAAAAATCACATTAATGATTTAATTTTGATCATATTTGATGTTTTTGAATATTTTTGGATGTTCAATACACCGGTTAGTGTTTGATCATTTATTTATTATATTTACAGGACAGTTCCCTATTGGTTGAGACCAACACAGCTTAAACGGTTAACGGGAACATTAAAGCTCAAATAGACATTCAACTGGAAAGTAGGTCAGAACGAAAAGCCTTAATTGAAATTTTTACCCGTTTTTTTCAGCAACCTCTATGTAGCTGTTGGCAGTCATTCAGGCAAAATCATTGTAATGGACGCTGTAAATGGTATTTTGCTTGGCATGATAACTCTAAAATCGCGAGTAGAGGCCTCAGTACTAATTTATAATGAGGAACCTATGACGTCACCGTGCGGAGTAGTCGGTGCCTATGACGGTACCATTGTTTGCTTTACATTACAAGACTGTAAAGAAATATGGAGGATAAATATTAGTTCAATGATCAAGAGCAAGGCCACGTGTTGTAAAGGATCTCTGTATGTCGCCTCATATGATGGAAACGTCCGATGCATTGATATAGTGGTAGGTATGAAATTTCATATTAGCTCATCTAAAGTAATCATTTAGTACTGAGCGACTTATTGTCCTAGCTAAACTATGTTATATCACATTCTTATAAGGTTTAATATTGGATGAAACATATTAAATTAAATGATTATCCATATTTTTGACTAGTTATCCCTCGCGGTTTCACCCGCGTTTAGATCGAAGTTGCTCAGACCAACAAAGGGGGTTAATTTTGAAAAAAACCTTTCTTAGTGCTCCCCTACGTTAAAAAAAAGAGACCCCTGTGCAATTCCAAGTTTCTAACCCTTATAGTTTAGGCCCTGGCTGATATGTCAGTCAGCTTCTCCTTTTATATTACAGTGTAAACTCTTTATAACGAAACTCAAGGGACTGAGCATTTTTTGTCGTTATAGAGAGTTATCGTTATATGGAGTGAACAAAAAAAAACAAAACAAAGTGAACAAACCAACCAACTTGGGCTCACTTCAACGTTATAGGGAGTTTATCGTTATAAAGGATAACGTTATAAAGAGTTTACACTGTATATAGATATTTATTGCAAGCAGAATAAACTTGCGGCACGCTATGATGGCCGTTTTAACGTTTAGCAATGACAAAGAAAAATAACCTTTATTCCTTCACAGACCTTCCTAGACATAAGGTACATCTATTGATCCAACAGTAAGTTGTATGCGGATGGAAAACAACCTTATTCCAAAACAATACAGTTCGTTTCCTATGACAATCTGAAACGTCAAAACGGCCATCATAATGTGCCGGTAGTATTGAGAATTATGCCTATACGTTGAATTACGTATGTAATTAAAAACATGACTTCTGTTGGCCAATATTACGCTAGTTCAGAAATAAATAATAATAATGATAAATATCCCGGGAAACCCTTCACAAACGTCCGTCTGATCCCAGATTAAGCAAGCTACTATGGAAACCAGATAACTGATAAACTACTTTTTCTTCTAAATCCATACTAATTATGATATTCACACCTACACAGACCAAAAAACATGCATCCCACGACCTGCGGCGTGGCAGTCAGGGTTTACAACCACCAAGCGAACTGGCCCGTCCAAATGTTATACCTAGATGTTTATATTTTGTCGCCATATACTAGCACAGCTAGCACCTACTGGTGTGTTACGGCAACTGGCTTTGAGAACCAGTTCCTGTCGAGGGTTTGATTACTTATCACTGATGAGATAACGGTTCACTGCACTGGAACCTATCCAATATTTTTAAACTAGTTTCAGTGGATTTCCACTCCAATAAGGTTGGTACTGGAATACCTAACGAGTAATACGTTTCAGACTGGCAAAGTTAAGGAGCTAATCCACATTGCTGACCAACCAGTATCAGCAGACCTGGTTTTGGCTAAGTCGTCATATGTCCTGCTTGGCGCCCTGTCAGGCGTGTGTGCTAGCCTCCACACGAGCACTAATACTGTAGCGTGGCGCGTGACACTCGGCAGTCCTGTGTTCGCAAGCCCTGTCCTGTACGATAACGACAAGTATGTTGTATTCGTTGAAGTTAATGGAGAAATACACTGCAGGACGGTTGAAAAGGGTATCAAGGTGAGATATTCTATAATTATTTACTAACTTGATTAGGGTACGAGTGTCCTAATGAAAGGACATCTCGCCAGAATTTTACCTATTGAAGACACCCAAATAATCTTCGGGCATAAAGGATTATCCACACACATCAGGACCGTCCCCGGTACGTGGACGGACCGTGGCCGTGCCAAGGCGGTGCATCCATGTCCCGTCAGGGACTTTCTGTTCACAAATGTGGTTTTTTATACTTCTAATCCATATTATGGATGAGATAAATCGTACAATACCCTATATATACGTACGGCCTCGATTAACAACTGGTCATTCATATTTAAAGAAAATATCGACAATGTACACGTCACGGCTCCGGCCCGGGCACTGAAGCTCCGTCGCCGCTCCGGATACGGTCGTGTGTGAACGAGTTCATATAATATGTAGGCAACGATATTTTTTTGAGCCCCTGACGGAGCACGGCACGACCACGTCCCGCGCGCGGCCCTAATGTGTGTGGATAGACAATAAATCATACAAACAGGGTTTTTTAAACCTACCTACTCCAAGTGATTTATTAACCTGAATAAGCGAATGTAGATTTGCGAAAGCTTTGTAATGTAAAAATGGTTTTACAAAATACTTTGGTGATAGATATTTAATAATCAAATGCCTTAGTGGGGCACATAACTAGGTATGAAATTCACTACTAAAGCAAATGATTAATAAGAATTCCAGTCATCGCAAAAAGTACCTACTGCTAAAATCAATATCACGCGTGTAAAACCTAATTGAGTGGGTAGCTTATCTATTGTACAATTCTTGATTATTATTCAGGTAAATTTGCCAATATAACTACTTATTCAGGCAAATTAATTACCTGTTATGTGTAATAGAATAAAAAACCTTTCAATGTTCATGCCTCCAAGATTTAAATTTTAACTATTATCAAGGTCATTAGTACGCTATATTAAAACAAAGTGAAAACAAAAACTGTTGACTAAAATGTTTAAATGTACTAATCTATGACTTGGTTGCACCACTGTATAAAAACAATGATGAAATGTTTCGTTTATCTACAAAAACACGAATAAAGGCTAGACAGTGAATAGATCTTGATTCAAATTACAATTGATACCAAAAACCCAATAAAATAAATATTTTTCATTTCACAGATTTGGAAGTATCAAGGTGCAAAAGGCAATATATTTTCATCAATTCACATAAAAGAAATTGAAAAGTTGAAATGGCAAATGGTATTTGGTTGCCATGATAATAAGGTATACAGCATAATTATAAAGAATTTCCAGCCCAGTTTGCATTGGAAAACTGAGCTGTCTTCTCCTGTATATTCCACACCATGTGGCTTGAGTGACAACTACATTTTAGCTGCCTCTAATAATGGAAGATTGTGTATTATAGAATCGGAAAATGGTACAATATTATCAGAGTACCAACTGCCAAATGAAACCTTTTCATCTCCAGTGGTGCATGGTGATTATGTGTTTATTGGCTGTCGTAATGATCACCTGTACTCGTTAAAATGTACAAGAAATATATAAATCCAGTCCACAGTGCTTTAGAACTTTACATCAGATGTAATTGTATTTATTTAAAATTTAAGTACAATATTTACAAAGTAAATTATTTTGTTATTATTTCACTTTTACATGACATTGGTTTTATAGAAGTAATAAATAAAATACACTGCTTCATATAATGTAACTTTATTCATGATCTTACACAGAACATTATAGGGTATGTATGTATAGTGAGCATTCATATTTAATGACATTACAATCATGATATGGTTATAGATCAATTTATATACCAAAATGGAATGCATATCTTTCAATACAAATTAAAGTACCACATTACTTGTGCAGATCATTTTAATAGCTTTGTATCCTTAAATTATAAAAGCGACCTTTATAGAAGATAAAATAAAAATTATTATGATCTTTCTTTTTAAAATATTTTTTGGTAATAAAGAAGGACATTTATTTAGGGAGCAATTTGCACAAATACATGATCTACCACCAATGGTCTAAAGCTCTTACAAATCTTCATCCATTAATCCCTAATAAAAATAATTATGTTGCCAGAACAGTATATAAACAAAATATTATAATATTAACAAGCAATTTACATAAATAGAGCATATTTACTGCTCCTCTTCTCCCAGCTCTACCTTGACTTTGGAGAAGTCAAAGTCCTCATCAGTTCCACGCTTGTAGATCTTGAGCACATCTAGGCAAGTGGTTTCAAAGTGTGTTGTTGCATCATATGACTCAGAAATAAAGATTTGGCTCTGACTGCCATCATCAATTGGCTCATAGTAATCAGTCACAGAAACAAACTTCTGCCTGATGGGGCCCAACACATCCAAACCAGGTTTGATTTCACCCTCAGGGTCATTAGTTTCAACAGTGGTAGATACCATAGCAATGAACCATCCTTTTGCAGCTACTTGGTGCGTGTAAGACACCAAAGAAACATAAATATCAGAATTCCTGTTAACTTGCTTCTGAGGAATGATGATCTGAGTGGACAGGGCATCCTTGGTGTTGGCAATAGGATGATCTAGTAAACAAATGCAGCGGATCACCTGGCCCTTCTTGCGTACCCTATCAGGAACATAGCTGGGGTCACAGTATACCTGCTTGCACTTAGCAACTTCATTTCCAGAGCGTACACCCACTACTTTTCCCCCTTCACCAAGCACAATTTCATCAATAGGCTTGTCCAGCATGTATGTTCCTCCATAGATAGCCGAAAGACGGGCAAACCCTTGAGGTAGCTCACCCAATCCATACATAGGGTAGAGGTAAGGAGACTTACCATATCGTGCAAGCGAATCCGAATACAATTTTATACGACGGATGGTTTGAATAGCAGGTTGCTGAAGATAATTGTCATTCAGGTATAGAGCTAAAGCATGGCCAGTAAAATCTTGAGTGTTCCTATCAAGGCCAAACTTATCGTACAGAGATTGCATGTTGGCCGTGCTAGGATCGAAATCCTTCCAGGTCTTAGCATCCTCCTCTTGGAAGTCTTGCACGTAGATCAGGAAGTTTCGGAAACGCCTCTTTTCAAACATGCCCATGAGATCGGACGCCAATGCTTCTTTCTGGTCGACCGGCACTTTGGAGATCTTACCACCTTTGTAGACATAACTACCTTCCACGGATTTAAACTCCAAGTATCGGGTGACGCCCGTATGGATGAGTAGTTTCACCAAAAGCCCATTCGCCATCAAAAATTTGGGAATCAGGTCTACATTCCAGTCGCGACCTCGACCGTATGTTTCGTCGGGGGCTGGTGCATTGAACTTTCCGAACAACTCTTCTAACGGGGTAATTGACGCAGATTCTCCGCCGTAGTACTTGTTACGATCAATGTGCAGCACTTTTTTCCCGGACACAGAGAGCATCCCACTCAGGATGCATTCCTTCAGGCCGGTGCCCAGGACGATAGCGTCGTATTCTTCATCCATGATGAAAAGAACAAAGAGTGACTCCTATAGGAAATTATCTAGCCGGGAGTTAAACGTCAAAATGTCGGAAAGAATATGTCCGCCATCAATGATGACGTCGACGATTGAAGAACAAATACTACCAACATTCATAAAAAAATATACATTTCATTTTACGCTCTTTCGATTATAAAAATAATTTCTTCTTATTTCGATTTCTTTATTTCTTTCTGCAACGTGATCATACCGACTGTGTACTAACTCATGTGTATGTAATTCTTACATGATTGCCTAAGGGTGAAAGTAAACTAGTCATCTACAATAAAATTCCAGTAATTCAAGAAAACATCTCTATTCTCTAGTTTCAGTTCCGGATGGACCGATCGCGTGGAGTAAAAAACATAATGATTTGACAAATTGTTCTATTATATTATCTATAATGTCTTTTCAGTACAAATTTCGAATCTTTTAAGATTATCAGCTGGCAGCATTGTTCGCTAAAATGACAGTTTTAGGGTTGTCGCTTATTCATTCAGCTTCAATAATCAGTCAATAGCTTCAGGATCAATTCATTATCAAATTGGTTTCTTAAACATTTACTTCCAATTATTATATTAATTTAGAGATTTATTTGAAATGTTTGTAAATAGTATGAAAGGATTACAAAAATAAGTCAGTAAAACTGAAACACAAAGGTTACCAACTGACAAACAATTTAAAAACCTACTATTTATTTTCACAGTCATCATAAAATCATCATATAACAATTGAATGCAAACGTGTTTAAAGCAAGATGCTTGTAACTCTGTATAGTATTTATAGTTAAGACAATTTATTGAGACGTTTTAAATATTCTATGTGAATCAGTTAGATTCATAAAATCGATTTTAAAACTTACTTGAATAATTATTTCTATTAATCGTTCATGTACATCTCTAGTTAGATGATGGATGGATGAATGTGTCACTGTCAGTCAGTCAGTCAGGTCAGACAAGTCGTTAGGTATCAAGTTTTTTCTTGCTTGTTTTTGATTGAGTTTAGTTCTCGCTCGTGCACACGCTGCAATCGTTTGCTCCGTGGCGGTCAAATATTTGTGGTATAAAATAAAGCTTTTAAAATGTGTAACGTTCTGGTGATAACTAAATCAATTGCATCGTGTCACTTCTCCTCAAAATACGTACCTTAGTGTAGTGATGTGTGAAACGGTGAACAGATGATTTCTGACCATATGTTTCGACTGGTATGTCACGTTCCTAAGAATTACCTATAGCGGATACGAAAAAACAAAGTGCAGCAAGCGACACAGTTATCGCAGTTTTAAATGAAAGAAAGTGTCGGGTCGCCAACCGTTCAAATGAATAAAAATGTCAACAGAAGGAAGCGGAGAGAATCCTTCGACTGTGCCATGTCTACCGGGGGCACCGGAGCAGACTTATCTTTTTCCCAAAGCGAAAGGACATTCGAGATCTATAAGTCATGGAGGAACGCCTATGCTGGCGGGGAACCCAACGACAGCTCGGCCGCCGCTGAAGTCAGCGTTACGGGGGCACCAGCGTGCGCTGTCGCATGGGCAGATCGGCGAGGGCCCTCGGGCCGCTTCGGGTCCCGGCCACAGCCGCACCGGTAGCCGCACGGACTTCATCCTGCCCCCAGGACACCGTGAGCCCGCGCCCGCCAGCGCTCAGCCACGGCTGGGCTCGGTACGCGTGCACCACTCACGGCAAGCCTCTCGCTCCGACTCCATCTACACCATCCGACGAGACTCCGTCGTGGGGCCGTGGCGCCGCGCCGCTTTCTGGCTTATGCGTCGCCAGCAGCCAGCAATCGACAACCGACATCTTGTTGTCATACCCAACCACCTAGTGCCTGATAAAACACCACCTAAAGACCATCCCAATGGACATAGATGCCACAATAAAATCAGAACAACAAAATATACATTATTGTCATTCTTACCCAAGAACTTGTTTGAACAATTTCACAGGATTGCCAATGTGTACTTTATATTCATAGTGCTATTGAACTGGGTACCCGACATCAGTGCCTTCGGCAAGGAGGTAGCCATGTTGCCTGTCTTGTTTGTGCTTGCAGTGACAGCCATCAAAGATCTCTTTGAGGATCGTAGGAGACACCGTTCAGATAAAAGGATTAATAACTCATTTTGCAGAGTCTACAAGAAGTGAGTATATTTTGCATTTTTATAACCCAACACCTATAAAGCATAAAAAATCATATTATTGTAAACATGTATACTATAAAAACATTATGGCCATAATGGCTCGATTATCAGAATAATCCATTATTTCCATGCCCAGGTAATAAAAACATATTTTTATAGCCCATTCATTATTTTAATCCATGAACCACATCTACCTGTCATCATCATGAAAACATTGGTGTTGTGATGCATGCTATGTGTTATTTAAAGGTATAAAAAGCTAATACATATGGGTACATATGTGGCACAGTTTATCTCGCTTAACACTACTACTTAATTACCACTTAGGTCCATTACAAAGGAGAATCAATATTCAATATAAAATACATCATGCTAGTTGAAAATAGACTCTATGTTGCCTTAAAATACCTAGAATATTTAAATAAACAGTTTAAATCGCAATGACACTTCACTCATATTTTAGTCCACACTCTTGACATAAAAAAACAAACATTGCTTCCTCATTTAAGGACAATGAACTTCAATAGTACCTATGTTATTGTCTGTATCATACATAATTATTTTTTTATGTTTAAGAATGCTTTTTTTAACTCATTTATTGATCCAATGGTCAATATATATTTTAAAAACCCCAGCATGAATGCTGGGGTTTTTAAAAGGGGTTAATTTTACTCAATGTCAAAAAATACATCTTGTCAGTGATTTTATGTCAATTGGAAAACCTAAACAATACAGTTACTTTAGTTATCTACTTAGTTTTCTTGAATTGCAGCATTTACATGTAATAAAAAGGAAACAAATTTGAACCACCAAATAACAAAAAAAATTAATACAGAATCATTTAAAAATATATATTTCTTATGTTAAATTTGTGAATTACAATCATAATTATGTTAAAATTATTTAAAGTGAATGATCTGAACATAAAATAACATGAAACAGTTGTTATACCATATCATATTGTAATTTACAAAAAATATTATAATGAGAAAAGCCAACTGACAACCATCAGACAATGCTGATAACTTGTCAACAGTTAAGAGGAGCAAAAAACTTATATTTGTGTAAAAACAAAGTATTAATATTATTCAAACAAATGTAATTAACGAAATTCTGCTTATGAGCTATTGTAGTGTATTTATTGTTATTGATTCATTAGAATCACTTACAGTACAGGTAGTTGAATAGTAAGGTACCTAGTATGTACTTAGGTATAAATTTATTTATATGTTTTCCTGTACAATAAAAAAATAACTAACTCTATGCATAATTTTAGTGTTGCCAATCAGTTTAAAATAGTTTGGTTTATCAACAAATCTGAGCCAGCTTTGTGAGATGACTAGACAACATTAACTTACATCAATCAAATTTTTCAAGTATTTGATGGTCTTTCAACGGAAACTTGATAATTAACCAAAACACTTTCTAAAAAAGCAGGTATTTCAATTAGAATTACGTAAATGGGTTGTGGAATCACCTGTTATTATCCAATTTAAAAAAAGGAACTAATGTATTCCATGATGAATGGAACAAACAGATGTCAATTATTTTTTTTTAATCTTCCGGAGGAAAATGCTTTGACATTTATAGCAGTTCCTTCTGCTTTGGTTGCTAACTGCAAAGATTCAGTAATTATTTCTGAACTCAACTTATTGGCCATTTGACCAGAGGATTACGGCAAACCTGGGCTTAAAGTGACTTGTGAACAATGATGAGAATGCCCCATTTGCATTTCGATATTTATGCTTAACTGGATATTAAAATCACATGATTTTGCAAAATAAACCATCTACCTTTACTGGCAAACCATGCAAAATTACAATAAACAATAAAAAAGTAGGTTAACTATGAACTATGGCATTCATCTCTGTATTAATCTACGTAGGTACATAATTATTAGAAACATGATATACTAAAACAATACAATGAGCATTTAGGTAACAAAGCAAGCTGTTTCATTACAACTTAATAGCCATTGATATTGAAACGGCAGACCCTGAATTAGTCATGCAAAGAGAAGTTGTGGTGAGAACATGATTTGCATAGCTCGCCCCAGATTATAAATGAACTGTTGCTACTTGTGAAGCCAATAACCCAAAATGTTGGTTTGCCGATCAGAGACTTTCACCGAGTTACCGGCTCTTGTCTTTAATCTACGCTACTACTTAATTATTTTTTTTAAAAAGGATTTTAACTCTGGCAACCTAGATTACATTCTTAATAAGTCCTACGATGTTTAAAAGAGTTCTTAGTTCGGCTTTGTTAATTAGAACAAAGGGTTGATAAGATATATCTGCGTAGTTTTAAATGTCTCGATTTAAATCGGGTGATAGCAAATTATCGTATCAGGATTCATCAAGCATGCCTATCAGATTAATATAACTATTGATTATATCGACTAAAGGTATAAAATGCCAGTCAAAGTTAAAACTGAAGTTTTCAAACCGTCAAACAAAGTATGATGCGTGATTTTTACAGAAATCCAAATAATGAGGTAAAATATAAATAAATCGTTTAATTCCTCTTCAACACCGTCAAATGTCGTAATAAATGGAGCTAAATGTGTCAACAATAAAATACCAAACATGGCTACTAAAACTCATAAATCACATGTATATTTTATCAGACACACTACAATAAAATTGTGCAACAGAACATGATAAATTGGTTGCACTTAACCCAATGCGACTCGTATACGCCCCCACAGTAGGTACGTGATACACAAATCATTTTTAAACGCCTTGCTGACTGTACTTTCTATTTCTATATATTTTTACGGTATAATGTGAATATTCATTATACAAATATTATCGATTAATAAAACCGATCTGAGCGGGGTATTTCTGTTTCTTGTTCCGTCTCCCGAGAGCTCCAAGTGCTGTTGGGTATTTCCAAACAGGATAATGTAGGAAAGACCGGTGCTAATTTTATATTCATTTTCTCCCAGATCTTTTAACGTCATTCGTAACACCTTGGTCTGTAAATCTATATTCGGTTCGGAATACTATAAAAAAATTCTCAACAGTAAATGGATAATCTAATCTGGGGATTTAAAGGTAGATAATACAGCTTTAACTTATCTACGAATTACCGGAAATGATAATTGACGTCAATCATTAAGGCTGTCGAGTGCAAAGACGATGGGCGAAATCCTATTAAATGGACAAGAAAAAATATTTCAATAACGATCAGTTTTTGTCAACTTCATTGTAGTTACTTACTATAAAGCACGATTTACCTTGAATTGACTATTGACAATTTAAAACCAATAACGAGAAAACTACTTGTTGTGAACCCTATAAGTTTCTTTGTTTTGTACACTTGGACCGACAAACAAGCAAAAGGTCTGATGGTAAGTGGTCACCATCGCTTATGGACATTTGCAACACTAAGGGCATGAAATGCGTTCTCTAACCCGAGACGTGAAGTTGTCAAGTTTCATGGGCCTGTAATTTCACCAGCCCTCTTACCTTTCTAACCGAAACAGTAATACAAGTGCACTACTGCTTCAAGGCGGGAATGGGTAAGGTGGTAGTACATCCCCGGACAAACTGTTCTAAGAACTCTATTACTCATGGTTCAAATCAGGATTAAAACCCAAAAATGGTGTTTTACTTAAAGTTACTGTAAGTTAATCGCGAATCGCGTCATAGTTTACTCAGTTAAAACGATACTGCATGTTCTACACGATAGTTAAATTCACATAATAATCATTTAAATAAGTTATTATAAATAATAATAATAAATAAATATCCTGGCACATTCTTTATACACGGCCATCTGATCCCATACTAAGCAGAGCTTGTACTATGGAAACCAGATAACTGATATACTACATATACTACTTTTTTTTAAATACATACTTTAAGACACCCAGACACAGAACAAAAAGACATGTTCATGCACACAAATGTTTGTGCTGTGTGGGAATAGAACCCGCGACCTGCGACTTGGCAGTCAGGGTCGCTAACCATCAAGCCAACTGGTCTGTCAATTATTGAACTACTATATTTAATTATTCATTAAGCAATGGGTTTTTTTTTGTTGCAAAGCCCTCCACACTGTTTTGTCGATGTCTTTTCAAATGTTTACCTGTAAGCCGTAACCTTCATTACGTGATTGTTGCTAACGAGTCATTTCCATAAGTATCGTCATTTAGTCTGCTACCATAAACAATACATAATGGTTGTTGATGGTTTCTTAACGGTAGAAATCAGTTCAAGACATGAAATGTCATGTTATTTTAAATTGTATACTAATACTGGTGACCACTGCTTCGCACGGGTAGTTATAACCGGATGATTTCTGATGGATTCTGTGTTATTCCTAAGATATTCATCAAAATTAATTGGTGTGAAGAGCAATTTTGGTCAAACCAAAATTATAGGCATGCAACTACGGACTTTTTTTAAGAGGATCTTTCCACCTTCTTCATGTACCTTTAACTTTTTACGCAGCGCACTCCACTAAATCAGATAATGTAAAGTCTTTTGACCCCCCCTCGCAGCGCCCTGAGCCCGAGGTCCGAGCCCTACAGGGGGCACCCTCAGTGTGCTTGTTGCTTAAAATTTAAATGTATTTTCGGCTGAGAGCCCCCAGCGCTCGCCGGAATTGTCCGCGTAAGGGCGGGCGAGCCATCTGAAGCTAAAACTTTCGCCCCTTCCAAAAAAAAAAAAAGCAGCGCACTCCGCTGTAGCTCTCAGACAGAACGAACAATTATTTCAGACTTCATACACAAATATCATCATACTTGTTATTTTTTTCAATGTTCGTAAATTATACCCTTCCTAAACAACCCCTCTTTGTATTAGCGAAAATCCGTACCTATAATTGCTTCTGACATTAACCCGAACAAAAATAAACTCTGCGCGGCGGGGGACTTTAATAAAATATATATAGTGAAGAAATATTATTAACGCGTAAAATAATGTAAAAACAATCAATAGATTTTACTGTCTAACTAGCTGCGCTCTGCGACTTTGCCCGGTTTCAATCCTGGTTATAAACCTTTCTCTTGAATTACTCTATTAATTACTGAAAATTGCATTAAAATCCGTTGTATAGTTTACGATTCTATAAAGGACATACAGACGATTTATTTTATATATATAGATTAAGTATTCTTTTGATTATACAAACAGCTTTATTTCGCATGCCAGTAGTCGAAAACAAATGCTGTTTAATACCTAAGTTGACGAGTAAAACGTGTAACATAATACCCACTGGCTAAGTAAATACGGAATTCTTTATAAACGTCACGCACCCAAACAAAACAGCAAATATTCTGTAGTTTAAACTGTAGGCGGTATTATGTTACGTACCGATACGTATCTACTGTCTGACTAAGTACATAATTCTAGGGCTTGCCGCTGAATTTCTTATGATGTTTACTTCACCAACGAGTGTTATATTCCGTTTTATTCCCAAGCGTAAATATTTTTATATGAAATCCTAATGGCTCACAAGAAGTTATCCAAGTTTTTTTCCATTTCTCACTTTTACGTGCTCAGATATTCATTAATCTGCAGTAACAGTAATTATCGATGTAATTAGAGTAGAAAGGAGTTTATTTTCCATCGTACTGTGATTTTTCTCACAATTATATTCGTAAGAACAAATCGAAATGTCGACATGGAAAATAATACTACTGCAAACATTGCTCAAACAGTAGTAATTATAGACATTTTGCGTTTGACTTACTTTTATCTAGTATAGTACATACACAAGTATATTACATACTAGCTGTCCCCCGCGGTTTCACCCGCGTTCCCGAGGGATGTAACAGTTTCCCGGCACGAAAAGTATTCTATGTGTTATTCCAGGGCACTTTCTATATTAATAAATATGTGCCATGTTCCATCCAAATCCGTTTGGTAGTTTCTGCATGAAAAAGTAACAAACATCCATACATACAATCTTTTGCATTTACAATATTAGTAGGATTTTTGTTGCTTGCAAATTTAACATTTGGTTACTGATTTAAAAAAAAGTTACTTGGAATTCATAAGTCATGTTAAGAAATAACGCAGCAGGAATCGAAGTTTAACGTCTATTAACTGTCCGGGTTTAATTCTAAATCTGTGGCCGTAATGATTCACTGCGACTTAAATGTACAAAGTGTTACATTTTAATATTTATTAGTCATTAGTATCCGTTCTAAAGGGAAGCTCTGGGGATCCTATTAATGCCGCGGAAATTGGATAGCTATATTTGAAAAGGTATACACGTGTTCGGTGAGTGATCGATGTTCGTTGAAATATTTCATGGGCTCCTCAACAAACAGGCTTGTCCTCGAACTTTGAAGCTTTTCAGCCACTTGACGCTCGTTTACTGTGATTCCAATTGATTGGGTTGAGCGACGCCACTCAAGGCCCAACTATTGTAATTGGCATCTACAAGCATTTTAGTAGCCATATACTGTCTTTAGTATAAGTCTTTATTTTTGAAGTGAAAACTTCTTTAGCGGCGTTGAGCACTTTTCTGGGTATAAAATGTTAAACTCGCGTCAGGACACGTGACCTGATCGAAAATTCGTAAGATGGTAAAAATGGACAACGTTAATGTTCAAGTTTTCACTTCTGCCGGCACTACCGGAGTGCAACCCATTGTTTTTTTTATTGTGTTTACTGGACTATGGAAAAATAATAATAATAAAAGTGTTTATACAGCCAATAGGTACCGAGTTTAAAAGTAATATAAAACAGTAGGTATAATAAATATAGCGGTAGTTGATAGGCTATAAAGTAACGCAACAGAATTGCAAAGAAAAAACGCTTGTTTCAATGAGTTACAAAACAAAGATCTCAACTATAAGACTTTTATTGATGTGATGTTTAAATGGTAATTACTTTGATTTTCATTTGTTTGGTTTTTGAAGTCAAAACTTCTTTTGGCGGTACGCACACAGATTTTTTCGTAGGATGTAAGTCAGGCTGATCCGTCACTCTCTCAGATGAAAGGCTCGATCGGGTGACATCGGGACCGCCGAGTACATTCGATCGTATAGTGAAGTGTAAATGACGATTGCCAATGAAGTTTTCACTTCTACCGTGCAGTCTTTAGCACATTTTTTTTTTGTCTGAAGATTTTTCGAAATTATTCAACGGCCAGGTAGTATGGCCAACTCCTGTGTCTAAACTTTTTGGTAGATAAGCATCGATCGCAATACAGTCTTGTCTATCCATGACCTATTTTATCTAAATAAAACGAACGATGAAATGGAACTTGGGTATTATTTATAACAGCTTCGAAATTTGTAACATGTAAATAAATCAGTTCGAATTTTCGAATGTTCGAAGTTTAAGCTAGATTTTACATCTATAAAATATAGTTTAAATCTATTGTAATTAGATGAAATGCTGATTCATACAGCAATAACATGACATCAAACCTGCCTTACGTGGAGGCACTAGAATTCTTCAATACAATACTTATTTAAATACACTAATAACACAAATGTGTTTGTTTTTGTGTCTACATGTTTAAATGTTTGTGAAATAAAACACGTATAAACGGCTCAATAGATTTGGTGAAAATACGGATGATTTAAAGTTTAAAACACAAGTGATTATTTGAAATCATGGTAATGCCTGAGATACCTTAAAATTGAGGGTAAACGCGTGATGGAAACTCAATCTATATTTTTAACTCAACTTTTGTTATCACATTAGCTCACGTACAATCTAACCCATAGTGTTTGATTTATTAAGCACAATAAGTGACTTATGTTAGTAAAACCATTCATGAGGCCATTAGTAAGAAACTGATTACGTGCCGCATGAATATTGAATGAAAGGGTGTGGTGTGGGGGCCGCGGAACCAGAACGCCTGAAGTGGGTCAATGGTCAAGGTCCAACATGTCATTCCATTCGTCCCGAAATCAACCAAACAGAAAACAATCTTTGTTTTCCAATCGAATGATAAAATATTCAGTAGAATCGAATCGATCAGTGCATGTTGGCCGGTAACTCTTTCCTTTTTGCTCGTGCTTACGGAAAAGCTCATTTCACGTTATAGTATGAACGAATAAAAGTCGTATATTACTTTGAAAACTGCAAGCAGAATTTATTGTGACTGGTTGATACAAACATTTGTTTTTACAAGTCTGGAAATACTTTTCCTCGGTTGCTTACCTAAAAGCAAGATGAATACGGTGCCTTGATCTGACAAGTATGTTAGAAGAGCATAGACAATACCGTAATATACTCTTGTCAATGGAATCACTAAATACAAGTTGTCGAAAATAATTCTGCACTCACCGAGATATTTTGGCCAAGTGTTTTGTTTCGAATCTATTTGGGGATACATTGAATGACTTTGGAATCGGGCGGGATCAAGTGTACTGCAGAAGTATAAGACCTATCTATATGATTTTCATATCTGCGTCTTCTCCAGACCCATATTTAGAGCCGGATCAATAACAAACTGGGTTTTCTGCTCCTATTTTTATCATCTCCGGGACCTGCTATAATATATATAACATTCCAATTGTTACCGTGTCTATGATTATCTAAAACTAGGTTGATAAACATTGAAACTGATTTAAAAGAATTATGGGAAGCTAGAGCCCTAAGCTACTTATCTTAAAACAATTAAGAAGATAGTTATATGCCAGTTGCTCGTTGTTTTAATTAATGAACATTCGAAAATATCGATGGAATTTCCGTTGGTAATATTGGTAGATCCTAAAGCACGGCAAGCAAACCTCAGCCCTTCCTAGAAAAGAAGTTACCCCGCCAGTAGAATTGAATGATAAATAAAAAATGTGCTTTATATAGAAGAATTTTGTTTAGTCTGTTTAATTAAAGCTACGGCTGTCATTACCAGGGATTCCCGGATCTTTATTCCATGCGCCTTATCATATTGTTTACAGATTACACCCAACCAAACAAAACTCTAAGCGTTTGATAACTTTACGATGAATATCAAATACGATAAATTAATTAAATACAAAGTACGAAAATATTTTTTTTTCATTATTTGATTTTATCTAAGTACGTTGAGTTCGGAGTATTGTTAATGCTTTATGTTTGCGAAAAAATAATATCTTTATATATACTTTTATATTTATATATCGTCGTTGCGACTTTAAGACCTCTTATGTGTCACTTTTGGCAAAATCACTTTTTTACGCTAGCCTTTTTCACCTTTTGAAAAAAAATATTTTAAGCACCAACTTTTTATTGGGAAGCACATTGTAGATCTTGAAATTGGTAAGCAAATGCGGATTAAATCATCGTATACACATGAAAGTTTTTGCATTCGATAGAGCATCAAAAGGTAAAAAAGGCTGGGGAAAAAAAGTGATTTTGCCAAAATTTACACATAAGAGGTCTTAAAGTCACAACGACGATATTACCATTGTTCTTTGTATGTTAGTACTCTATGCTTTCTTATACTAATTATCTATTATATTTATACATTTATTAAATATTTATGACTAGGACACAAAAAAAAATTACACATATCAATACACGCCGAGAACATCTAATAAAAAATAACAACGATCGAAATATGTTTCGTTTTATAATTAGTTGAGTACCTAATAAAGTTATATAATGTTTCCTTATCACATAAGATGTACTTACCAAATAATAGATAACTACTCAAATTTCATGTTTTATCTCATCTTATAAATCAGATATCTCATATTTCCCCGGTCACAATAATATTTAGCACGCATGGTGCGTTAAGCCAAATGACTAAAATTGATGGGAATATTTCATATCGTCTCAATTAGCGAATTGTTTATAACCATTCAGTGCTCCTCCGACTTTGTACTGCCTTTATTTATTTTCCTTTAAATCTTAATCCACGTATACCTATTTAAAAATTATTTCTGCGAAAATATAAGGATGCATTATTGTACGCTCACATTGAATTCCCCCTTAACATTACTGGAACTGTGATGACGTCGTTTTGTCTGCACCCCACGCACGTGTCTATTTGTTAAATCTGAGGCTGAAGACAATACTTGGTTTGCTTGCATAGTGACTACGTCATCCTCTATAGCCAGTACTTATTGCTAGTTTCACGGTAAACACGTTTTACGAGGCCGACTATCGAACAGAGAGTATCTGCGGTCATGTCAACATACAGTATTTTATCTATCTCAGTTTAAATCACGTTGATATTCATAAATACGAGAAAGCGTGCGTTCCCAATGTTTCTAGTCCATTTAAAGTTGAAAATTCCTAAATTGTATAATATGTTATCATGCCAACGGACCTTTAAAGGCACGTAAAGGCATGTAAGTGGCACTAGACACGATTCACGTGTGAATTTAACATGTGAAACTTAACTAATGGCAGTCTAGATGGTGAGATTGGTCGTTGTGAATGGTCGCGGATTTGAGAAACCAACAGATTGCACTAATCCGTTCTTAGAAATTCAAGGGCGTGCAAAATTTTTTCATATTGTTTTCAGAATAAGTAGCTCTGGGAAATAAACGTACTTATCAAAATAATGCAACACTGTATATAATTTTAAACAAATAGATCCTTATTTAGGGATTAGTGTCCATCTAATTAATTAATGGAGTTGCGATAAAACACTGATTAGATCAGATTTATAACTGATTGAATGATTAAACTATGATGAGGCACTGCAGGGTGCTTATTAGATTCTTTTTAAGTTAACTTAATTCCCTGTCTTGTGTGGCAAGCGCTGGACCGTGCGATTACTCTCGTCTATATATAAAATATTTCGTGGAAGGTTCATGGTTCAATGGAATTTTGGCTTTGAGGAATTAGGGCACTTTGTAAGGTAATTTGAATTTTTGAAATTTTGTGAATTTAACTCATTAGTATATTTGTGACGACTGATAAAATTTCTCATAAATTAGCTACATAATCTGAAAATAACGTTTCGCCATTGTTCTTTTAATTGAGCAACTTCCCTTGAATTTGCATGGTGTCGTGGAGATTGATAGTTTCGTAATGTTCTTTTCAATAGTTGTGCATCGCTTAACTTAATTAAATTTATGTTCATATCTTTCTGATTTAATAAGATTAAAAGAAAAAGAAAGTCTTACATCTTCTTTAGTCCAATCGAACAAATTTTGGGCATGGTGTTATATGTTTTTGTGGTTTTGTTTAAAGTAACTAAACATACTAATTTTCCTTACTCTTTTCGCCTTTAGGCAAAAAAGACTAAACGAGCAATTCTTATATATATTATTTATATTAATTATATATATAATTTATTTATATATAATTAGGGTCTCGGAAACGGCTCCAACAATTTACAAGAAATTTAGTATGCAGGGGGTTTCGGGGGCGTTAATCGATCTAGCTAGGATTAATTTTCAGAAAATGTCGTTTTATCCGTGTTTTTAGGCAATTTAAACTGCGACAATGTCATTAGAATACGAAGGTAAAAGGTTTTCAAGTTACTTCTTTTATGTCACATGTAGTCACATTAGTAAAGAAATCCCGAGCAAAGCTCGGCCATCTAGGTACTGTAATATTATATACCTAATTGTTATTGAAATGGAAAACTGTAAAATGTATATATTTTTTTAACAATTTATAATATCTACATTCGAATTTGTTTTGACTCTCTTAAAAATATTGAACCAATAATATTGAAAGAAAACACAAGAATACTGGCGTGTCGCCGAAAATAGCTTTTACGAAGAATAGCTTCGAGACACAGAACTAGTACGTGGATCTAGCTATGGCAACATGAAGGTCTCAACAGAGTTATAGCCGGAACGAGCTTCCATAAAAGTTTTAAAACCCACCCAATGCAACTTGTTCTGCCATAAACAGTCGCTAGAAAACTGCATGTTCTAATAATATATTTTATGAGCTTAATTTAATGTAAATTACGTTTGGCTAAACCCAGTAAAATTACCGTTTATTTTAATATAACTTAAATTTTAAGTAAAAAAAATTAACGCACTGGGAGGAAACCTACTCCCGTAATAGGGATGTGTCCTGACATGTCAAATCAGCAATTCTTTATGAAATGTCAAAACGATCGAATGTATGGAGTTTTGTATGAAATAGCAAGTTATGACGTCATAATTATATAGCATCAAATAACATACTCTATATGATTAGATCGGTACTGAAAAATCACATTATCGATTTAATTTTGATCATATTTAATGTTTTTGTATATTTTGGATGTTCAATACACTGGTTAGTGTTTGATCATTTATCTTTAATACAGGACACATCCCAATTGTAACTATGGAAAAAAAAACAATTTTCTGATAAAGTAATGTTATGTATAAAATATTTTTCCCATGTATTAGGTATATCGATTTAGTGCGTCACAGAAGGACACCACGGTGATTGGTGTGATGTATATTGTACCACAGGCACTTGTTCAAACTTAACATTCTCACTGATAATAATTAAAATAACGCGAACAGCTGAATCACTGTATTAAATAAAAAGATAAGAAACAATACTAACGAACGTTGTTATTAAAAACTTACAGGAAGCACCCACAGATAGTGCGAATATTCAAGGATCAAACTCACGTATCTGCGTAGATGCTCAGTCCAAAATCCTCATCAAATAATTACTTTTAGTATTGATATAACTTGACATATAGGAGTTTCAGTGTCATGATAAAGGTGGAAGGGTCATTCATCTCTTGGAGTCTGGCTGGACTCCTGTGAACTTTTGACCTTAATCATCGTTTGACCTGCGCAATCGCACGCATTGCACTAATGTCGCAAACATGCATGGTAAAAAACTGCATTTAAAATTGGACTACTGTGGTTTTAAATTATTATGTAGTAGTGTGACAATGTTTTGAATGTAACATCGTTAAATGGCAAATTTCCAACTCCCAACTATTAGAGCTTAGTTTTCGGGAGCAGATTTAGAAACGCAAGTAAATCAAAAGGAATCTGAATACCACTTGTTGGGAAGGCATAATTTGATAATAGTTAAGTAAGGCGACATCCTAGGGATTGCTTCGGAATGTCATGTTCCACAGTTGTTCTACAGAATCCAACAATAATTTATCCTCCAATAATGCACACATTAAGATGAAATTGATTAGGCATTGTAAAGTATTAATTATGCTTATCTTTCTTTTAAGCTTACTTACGTATGTATTATGCCGTAAAATTTATTCGAATAAAGTGCTTTTAACAAATAATAAAATGGATTAAACATGTCCGCCGATTCTATTTGCTATTCATTGTAGGTCGCTCCAGCTGAGTGGTTTACTTGCATCTCATTTTCAATCAGACAAATTAGGTTTCGGCAGGTTTTTTGTTGTGATTGGTTATATTTGTGGTTGGTAAGTGGATGTTGATATAAAGCCTATTAACTAATGAATATACTAATTGCGTGCTTCACCACGACCTTGGATTGCGACCTCACGCGGCCACACAACAAGGTAAGGACATTGGCATTTACATACAAATATCACGGGGTGTTTAGAAAACTAGTGCACTTATCGAAATTTTGTGCCGTGCTATAAAACGTGTATTTACAAACAATGTTGCCATCGCTGGAAGTAAAGGTATTCAAAATAAATTTCACTTTTATTGCCGGCCAAACTTTCTCAAATTCGAATAGGTAATAAGCAATGACGCAAGCATACCTTTATAGGAGGGACCAAGAAGATGAGAATCTTAGAAAGTCCGTAATTAAATTACATTGCAGTTCTTAAATTTCAATCAGCAAACCAATGCAATCATAGTGTATGGTAGATCTAAAATTGACACCCATTAGTCCAATACAAAATAATTGACCGTACAGTTCATCATCAGTTATTTGGCTTGTTCATAATCACTTCTGTCCATTCGGTGCATTATATTTTTAAAGTTTTGCAGTAGTAGAGCCCTTAGTGCAGAGTTCGCCCAGGAAGGTACTACCACCATACTCATTACCGACATGAAGCAGTTGTGCTCTGTATTACTGAAGCGTCCATCGACGACGCCGACCACCATCAAGTGGACCGTCTAACTGTTTGTCTAATTGACATTTGAGGATGATTTCCCACTCGGTGTAAGACGCAAGCTACACGAGTCATCGCCTCTTATTCTTAGCTAATAGTCGTATATTTGTTGCCCGTACCATACATCAAACATACACTTTAATCAGCCCCAAATGGTCATACATTAAAGTCGTTTATTAGAGAAGTACCGATATTTCCTCATGATGTTGTAATAGGTGGGTTGTTTTCGTGTCCATCGCTAATTGTTGATCGGCTAAAGCGTTAATTGCTTCCACTCGCTTGTCTCTGCTAATCATTTCGCATTCTCGTTATATATTCGCAACAGAGGTTAACACGTGGCTACTATCATGTATATGCGGAAACTTACGGTCTTTTTGTTCCAGGTTATTTATTTATAACTAGATTTATGTTCTACCTTATTTATTCCTGATCTGCAGTATAGTTTTGTTATGTTATTTTTCCCTTCCAATATACTTTATATGATTCAGTTATAAAATCACATTGTGATGACAAATTTGTATTCTTATGAAGTAGGTTATTATTATTGTCGTGCTGTGAAATCAAGACAAATATCATTGAAAGTAAAATATTTTACATGTATTGTTGTAATAATTACGGCTCGTTCTTTTATCGCAGTAGTTTTAATCGCCTTCGTGACTAACTAATTGCAAACATTATTGTGAGGTAGGTTTGCCTGATGGTTTCTTTTGAGGTATATTGAGGTTGGTATACGATCGTTCGGTAAAATCCCATCCATCCATAACTTTATGTGCATAGTGACGTAACTGGCCCTGGTCTACTTATACCCCGGTCGATCTATAGAGTCGCTCCGCTCCGGAAATAGAAGTCGCTTATTTCAATGAAAACAATCACTTCAGCTCCATCATCCCATCCATACTCGTATGATGAATAACTCTTGTGTTCAATAATAAATCTTTTTATTTTTTCGAATGTGCCAAGTACTTCTTATCTGATTTTGGACTCAATGCATTCTTTTGTAAAAACTACAATACCATGATTCCGGTTTCGTACTAGCTTATCTAGAAACAGATCGTTGGAATGGATCTAAAAGTTTTTATTTGCCGATATAAATTGGGGCTTTAACACGCTTTAACAAACGTGAGTGAACTTTTATCGTATTTTTAAGGTTCCGAATACAAATAAGGAACTATAGTATCGACGTGACCGTCTGTATGATGCCGGCCATTTTATACTACAAAGATAATTCTGGGAAGATACCTTTTTGATTAACCTTTAGCTGAAACTGTAGTTTATAAGAATCAGAATAAAATATACAGATGGAGAGAGAGGCTTCACAGCTATTGATAGTCAGTCCTACTCTTCAACTTAAAGTGTTGAAATGCAATCCGTTGACAATCAGATGTACCTAGCAGCAGTAACTTCGCAGTGTGTACTTAAGTATAATAACTTAAGAACCTTATAGTATACACGGTCTTACATGTTCATGGCTGTTTTAATTACATTCCTTACTTAATATATCACAGTGACACAAAACTCAACAAATAATTTGGGACTCAAGTTCGGGCCAATTTTAAGTGTAATATTTTTGTTTTCTCAGCTGTGCTCAAATTGATGTTAATTTGTTAGATTCCGGGATCAACGGTGTGACACCACGAGATGCTGTAAATTACTATAACAAGCAATTCAAATTTCTTTTGTTTTTTAATACGACTATGTCACTTTTATTTTCGGTAAAGGATAAATAATTAATTAGTTTACTTATTTAAAACTATTCGGTGTGTCGGTTCAACTTACCAATTTTTTCCTTAACCGGTATTAACTGACTTGCCTTATCACATTTTGCCAATTAATTTTATGTCCTGTTCCATTATTGAAACGAGCTAATTAATTATTAGTTTCAAGAATGGTTGCCAACACCCAAACTTCATCGAAATCGGCGAAAATACAAGCGACAGTGGCAAGGTCAAGCGCGTGTTGGACTACGCCTAGTAAAGTTCCGTAGATTTATAAGTTTGTCGACTATTACTCGAAGTAATAGCTTAGCTGTGATAGTTTTCCTTTTAACTTCGTTATATACCTACTACTGCCGTGATTTTTTTCGCATATATCCAAATCAATGGTTTAGGCTTGCTCTTAACAGAAATTACCACTTTAAAGCTTAATATTTCGCAATCAGATCCCTGAATCGAAATATGCTTTTCACATAACCCCAATATTTTTGAAAAAGCTATCTTACCCCACACAATGAAATAGACGAATAAAAAAACATTCCTGGATTAAAAGTAAGGAAGGTCCCTAAATAATTGTTTATCTAATTATGTCAAATTACAGATATTTTTTGTACCAAAACGGTAATAATATAGGTTCCTTGTTGACTACGGAGCTCTAAAAACAGGATATCACAATGCTATACCAATAAAATTGGCAGCAATTCAACTTAATAGCTGTGGTGTTCCACTCTACCAACTGTAATGGAATATTCATGACGTTAAATGTAAGTCAATAGGTAGACAGTAGCCAGGTGAATGGTGATCATGATGCACGGCCAATGTCAATCGATGCAGTTGGCGTGTTCGATAAAACTTACCCCCGTGTCGTGTCCGGTTTGTAGAACATTAGAACAAATTACTAAATAGGAAACAGTTAGAGCGAGAACAGCGACAAACATTGTTACCTTGATCTTAAAATAAAAGGACCTCTCTCTTGAGGATAAGTACCCACTTAAAGTTGAAAGCAAACTCTTGAAAACTATTTCAGACGTCAATAGTTAATTTATATTTATAAATGGAATATCATGCTGAAGCATTGTAAATAATGATTATTAATCATATTCAATTGGTGCAGTGCATTCTCATCCGATCTATTGTTTTCGTTCATCAATATAATTCAAGTGTGCAAATTGACAAAATCTTTCTTTAAACGGTATGAATTCGATATTAACGAGCTGAATCGTCGATGAAGGCCTTCTGTGCCAGTGACGTGACGACATCGGAGCAAACTAATAAAATTTATATTGAACGCCACCGTTTACGAGCACCAACAAACTATTGGCAATAATTGATTTTGCTTTGATTTTGCTGCTATGCCGGTATGCGACCTTCAAAATATCATTTTCCATATAAAAAATATTCTAAAATGCACACGTGGTAGGTAGCGTAAAGACGTAACCTTGGCGCCATTCCAAATTCGGAGCAAAAAGTTTTTATATGCAAACATTCCTTTTGACAACAAGGGAATGAGTACAAGAACCTTTTGTAGTTGCGTACTCTTCACATACTTGGCATACGGTCTGTGAAAAATCAAAATAACTACGATGTTGGAATCTATGGTTAGTTTCTTTTAAAATCATGGACATTTGTGGAACAGTGCGTGTACTGGTGTATTATTCTTATATTTCGCAGGTTGTTCTCAGTTAAAAGCTTACTACTGTACCGTTGGTAAATGCAGTAGATTTGACCTTCATAAGTTTCTTGGGGCTAATCTAAATAAATGGCTTTGACTTTTTGTACCAATGACATTCTCATGTTTCTGCACTATGCTACAAAAGTTTGTGAATTATAGTTATTTTGTTCCTACACAAATTTTGCCATTTGCAGCTGTTCATGTAGGCAACTCAGAATTGTTAAAAATATCAAGGGCATCGGTAACAGGTAACAATTTGTAATTGTTAATTTACGTTTAGTTTTAAAGATTAATTTTGATCTTGAAACTAGTTGGGAACCAGTTTAAAGGTCTCATTGTAACATGACGTCTATTGTCATGGTCGTAACTAGTTGTGAGTCCCTGAGTTACCTGAAGGTTACTCGAGCATCCGGTTTGAAGCGCGCTTGTCTTGTAGGGGGTTCGAGCACAATACGCGCGAGACTGGGGCACTGTGCAGTTTTTGCCCGCCGCGCTGGTGCGACTCGCGCCGAGGCCGTGCGAGAACTCCTCGACTCACTCACTTCCTACTACACCTGACTTGTTTAAATGATATTTAACTTACGGATTACTTACCACCTTTAAAAGAAACTCTGTCTTTTTTTTGGCCGGTTATAATTAATGTAGACATCCTCGTTGTAGTTCAACGGTAAAATGTCGTCGGTCATCTGTAAGTACCCTGAGTTAATGTAGTTTTTTGTGGCCATCGTCGGTTTCCGCGTTTCGTTGTTGTAAGGTACAAATAATTGTATCGTCGTACCTAGTTGAAAGAAAAATATCTCTTTGTGTAAATAATAATGCCGATACTTTTTTTTAAACATGTTTTTTCTAAACAATGCTTCTCACGCCATTGATGACATTACGGAACGTTTAACTTTCGACTTCACTTACGTTTGTTTTTAATGCGGGGCTAAAAGAACGTTCCTTGTTAATCGTGTTCGAGTTTTTGCTTTTTTATGTTATTGCAAAAGAGCCTATGTAATAGTTAACATGCTCTCTCTCTTCGGCCTTCGAACGTAAGTAATAGCCGTAATCGCTTCAAAGTTTCCGTTGCATGTACATAAAACTAAACAGCAATAGGAACGAGGACATTGAAGGTCCCAATGATCAGCTGTAATTATTTGCGAAGTGGGAACGGTCGGTAGCCATGATGCACGCGGCCTCGTTGCAGGCTGCCGGCTATCAATCACGTTCTTTGCCACGGATTTATTTCTAGTTCCGGCATTTGCTGGCCTATCGATATTTTTCTAGAAAAATATGAAATCTAGTTTGCTAAGTTTTGAGTGGTTACTCCTCTGTATACAAATTACCTCGGTCTAGAACTTTCTGCGCTCACCGAAAAGTCCGTGTAAGGGTGCAAAAGCTATATGTAATAAAACATTCTAGTACATCCAAAAAAGAAATGGATACAATGAATCTAGCTGTTAGTAACAATATGTTGAATGACCAAGCGCTGTTCCACAATTAGTTGTTTATGTATATGGCTGTTCTGCGAAGTAATTCCGCAATTCGCATACGATTGAAGCATGAATTTCTCCCGACTGAGCACGCGCCCGACACTCGTCAGAAAAGAAAGCGAATAGATAACGGTACCGTGCGACTCAGCATAATTACTCGTATTTTGCTAAACCGCAAGTCAACAGTAGAATGTAGGTACATCGAACATTGAAGTTATCCATTTATAAATCCTTTTATTTACACGCTTAATTTTTTATGGTACCAATTTTCATTTTTGCTGAGCTCCAATGACAGTGGAGATAAGGCTCCGGACTTAAAGCCGTATTAGCGTTTACCATTTGTTTTCCGTGTGACAATCAGATATGAAGTAAGTAACGCAAGCCAAGTATCATGTCAAGGTACATTTACATTGTCCAAGCAGCAAGACGTCATCGGTTTGTCGTGTGGGCGTCGGTACATACAGACAGAAGGCTAATTCGATTTAATATCAGTTTTGTCGCCTAATTCAATCAATTATTCTAACCCTTTGTAATTGAGACTTAAGTCGCGCAACGAAGATACAGTGCAGACAGTGAGTGATTTTTTTCATTTCAAATCAGTGTCACTTATGCATTATTGCCTTGAAATATGGTCAGCTACTTAAGTATGCAACGTTACAATAGATCGTAGCGAATGATAATGGACAATCCATGAAAATGGTCCATATTGTTTAATCGGAATTGGAATTCACAGTGCAAAAGGGTCGTTAGAAAGCCATTATATGAAATCGTCGACAGTCGTCGAGCAAATGAGCGACGAACCCGCCCCCTTGTTCCACCTTTACAATTTCTCACACCTTCCTATAACACACTTGACGATGTGTTGTTTCCGTGGTGCTGCAAACGTTTATGAAGCATTTTCAATTACTAGTCGAGATTCTCATTTGACGGGCTTATTTGTTTGATTAGACTGCCAGGCTACAGGTAGTGGGTTCGCTTAACATCGCGTGACATGTGGTGGAAATTGCTGTCTCTCTTTATCTTATGTCTATATCTCTGTCATCTTTGATATCCCGGGCTACAGGAAATAATTTCTGACAAACAACAAGTGTTCTCTGTTTGTCCTGGGAATCCATCCCGGACCTCCGGTCTCAAAGCCGAGCTTTACACCGCTCGACCACCGAGGCAATTGAACTTAAAAGTTTTTTTTGTTATATCAATAGCATGATCTTATGTTTGCCTTGTATTTGACGTCCCCTTGTTATCGTTTTTTTAAATCTGCTATAAAAATTTCTTATTAATAGTGTGACGTCATTGTTTACGTATTCAAACGGTTGAGTCACGTCATACAAATTACTATGGCGTTAAATCTGAAGGCGTTCGGTCTATACATAATAAAAGCACTTATAATGCCCATATTTATTGCCTGATTTGATAAATTCCTTCAGTTTCATGGTTACTTTTATTTTTTATGGTAGAAAAGTAAACAGAGCTACCTTATGGAATTACCAACATATGTTGTTAACTTATCAGAAATTTATGATGTTGAACCTAGAATCATAGCAGTTTTCCCTTTGCACAACCGTCTCATTTATCTTATTAATATCTGCACCCGCGTTCTCGAGGAATTTTACATTTTGCAGGGATGAAAAGTATACGTTGGGCTGCCGTCCGGGTTTCCTAGTTGTCCTAGTTTTGAGGCTGTCCGGGAAACGTCCGGTGGGGTTGTCAAAAAGAGTCACACTTTTTGTGTCAGTGGAATTCCAATTAATTAGTAGATAAGCAGTCAAAATTGATTCGTAATCGTGAACCGCATCCAATTGAAATGTAAACTATAGGTGTAAAAATATTTTAGGCGTGTCCGAGAAAAATACAATTTTACCTAAACGTCCGGGTTTTTTTAAATTTTGTCCGGCGTTGGCAATTTAGGTGATGGCAACCCATAGTATATGGAAAATCCCAAATCCATCTAATAGTTCTCGCCTGAAAATGTAACAAAAATCCATACAATAAGTAATCCAAAAATACTTTCGCATTTTAAATACAAGAAGAATTCATGTTTCAGTCGCTAACACATTTCGATATCTTTAAATTGTAATTTACGTAAGTTAATTACTTCGGTGTTCATTAATTTTGTTTTAGCAACACGCGAGTTTTCTGTTACATTCGATATTTTAAATCTATACATACATATATAAGCAAATGGAGTTCCTTTGACGCACCGTCACCTCAAAACTACTGAACATTTCGTTATGTGACTGCTACCATTCGACGCGGAATATTTCGTAGATGGTTATAGGCTATATATAATATCGATAAAAGCGGACGAAACTGTGGGAGACAACTAGTTATAATATAAAATCTCTCGCTTGCTAAATCTAATTTATTTCCATGGTGTTTTGTAGTGACCTAGACCTACCTAAATAAAAAATATATATCATGTTTATTATGCTCAAATCAAGGACTTTAGGTGGGTGTGAACTAGGCGCGGTTTTATTATAACAGGTTATTTCGCGATTTCGAACATGCTACATTTAAATAATATAATAAATTAAGTCACCTTTTTTAATTAGTCTGGTAGCGGTTATTTCTTCCGGTGTAGTGACAGCCGGCAAATTTGGGGATCGCTATCGCTCTGACGTCATTTGGAATTCCCCAAGGACCTAACCATGAATTGCGTGGCAATTAATTGAGGAAAAGGGCTGTTAAATAACAGTTCATATTGACACTAGCATAGAGTACATATTGGTTTTTAAATACTATCCAATTCTACGAGTATTTCTACCTCTATAGGAAGGATTGGATTAAGAATTGATTGAGATTAAAAATAGTCCTGAAATCTTACTTTGAAAGTATTATTGAGAGACAGTATATTTTAGGAGAATAGATCCTACTAATTATTATTATAAGTGGGAAAGTTTTTTAGAATGGATTGACAGGTTTCTCTTTCACGCAAAAACTATTAAGCGAATTTAAATGAAACTTGGCAAATATATAGTTTATTACCTGTGTTCACAGATAAGATACTTTTTATCTCGGGAAAATGTGACATCCCTCGGGAAATTGGTGCAACCGCGGAGTACTAGTAACAATTAAAGATTTAATTAGGTGGTTGCGCAAAAGGAAAACTGTTATGACTTATGATCTAACATTTTTTTATATGGAGTTTTCTGTATAAGTAAGTTATGGATTGTTGGTAATTCCATACGGTAGCTATGCTTCCATTCTTAACTACTCTGTGACACTATACTCAGCATATGACTGTATACATAGTTAATGACGTCACAGACTGAGTCACTACATCACCAAGGGAAAGGTTTACTAAAGTTTTAGTATGTTGGTACTAGTTTGATTCAAAACCAGGAAAAAAAAAGCAATTGACTTATCAGCGAAATATTTGCCATTGTTTATTTTAATGAATGTTTGAAACAACATTTATAATGAAAACAAACGAACCTACAGCGGTTATAACAAACATTAGTTTAATTTTGTAAAGTCTAGGTCATGTTCTAAATTCGAATGTGAATTCTGATGTTTTTAACATCAAATATACTTGCAACTTGCTGTCCCACTCGGTTTCACCCGCATGTGAATGTTACATATTTCCGGGATAAAATTTACCCTAAGTGTTATTCCAGGTTAGTAGTTCTTGCGTGAAAGAGTGACACACACCCATTCCTCTATCTATCCATCCTCATGAATCAGCATTAATAATATTAATAGGATAACCACGTTTTCTGTTAGTATCAATAATTCAGTATAATGAGATAACAGGTTGAATCATTCGAGGTTCTTCGTAATCTTATCACAACTAAGTCCTGATTTATTCGTTTCGCTACGACATAAACGCGAAACGTATCGACTGTGCTGTAAAGTTTTGCATAAAAGATCGGCAGATAGACCTTGATCGGTCGGCAATGAAATCGTTCTGCAGCCGGTAACTGGGACTGCTTGCACTCTAATCTATTGTAGGAAGTGAGATTGTGTGAGATTGGCGAACCCGCACGAATGCCGACTTCAATTCTTTATTTAAATGTTTATTGCTCTATTCAATATTTATTGAAGCTTGTTTTTTTAATGGCCAGATACGGGGTTTCAGCCTGTTTGAATGTAGAACAGTTATAGACTTACGGAAATATGATCCAAAAACGCTGCATTATGTTTTTTTTTTGACAGAAATTTTCTGTTCTTTATTCAAATGCTTAATGGTCTATTCAATATTTATTGAAGCCTTGTTTTTTTAATCGATAGATACGGAGTTTCAGTATGTTTGAATTTAGAACAGTTATAGACTTACGGACAAAATTTATATTCAATCATGTTCCAAAAACGCTACATTATGTTCTTTTTGACAAGAATTTCCAGTTCTTTATTCAAATATTTAATGGTCAATTCAATATTTATTGAAGGCTGCTTTTTAATGGCCAGTTATGGGGTATCAGGCTATTTGAATTTAGAACATGATCCAAAAACGCTGCATTTTGTTTTTCTATATACATTTTCAGTTCTTTATTCAAATGTATAATGTTCTATTCAATATTTATTTAAGCCTGCTTTTTAATGGCCAGTTACGGGGTATCAGAGTTTTAGAATTTAGATCAGTTTCATTATAGACTTACAATTAATATTCAATTTTGATCCAAAAACGTTGGATAGATGTTCGATGATCGACAGAATATTCAATCCATGAATGCCAAGAACGAGACAGAAGAGCTGCGTACTCTATATTACTAAACGATCTTTGACAAATACCAATAAAACTAATACACAATGTTTATAAGATATATTTTCCTGTTACACACAAACAAAGGCATTGTGGGTGTGTGTGGGTAGACGCAATTAATTTTACGATAAACTTATTGATCATCGTCACATAATATAACTATTTTAATTAAAACAAAAAATACCTTACATTTTCCTTAACGAATAGATAGCGACCAAACTTGTATCAAATATTAATCTCTACCTACAAAAGTTATTTCACTACAATGCATTTCTCACGCTGTACTTCAAGTTATTCGTAAGATTACTTGATCTCATTGTCAAATGAGGTATCTAAGATGGCCGGCCGGTGTGTTGTAGAGGCCGATAGTGAATGTACCGACCTTCACATTGCCTGCCCTGGCCAAGATTCGCCGAATGACGACATACTGATGTAAATGATGACTTAGCCGCGCCTTATACCTCTGAATAGGAGAAAGTGACCCGGTGCCTCAACAACTTATGGCTTGAATGAGTCAGCTGATGAAATTATTTTGATTGAAGACTCTTTGGTTCGTCTGATCTAGCAGTGATCTTTTTGATTGGTATCTGGGTGAACAATTGTTTTTAAGTGTAAAATATTTATTTCTGGCTATAAAGGGAAAATTTAAAAAAAATACCTTGTTTAAATACAAATTTCATCCAAATCCGAGATTTCCAATGTTCCAAAAATTTCTCGTTTAATAGCATTGGATATGAACATGTATATAACAATATTTTTAAGGGGTAAATTTTGTTAGTGTTAGATGGAGGAGATAATCGCTGAAATTTCTCATCCGAATTGTATGATTATTTTACTGATAGCATGCTAGTCTATTCCCGAGTGACATAGGCTATGTTTTAGTCATTAAATTCCTTGAAAACGCGGGCAAAACCTCGGGACGGTAGCTACCTTAAAGAAATTTCGCAATCACATGACGTCTCCTTATCGGCAGGCTACAGTTTAAAGTCGTTATATTATAAGTAAGTCGTTGATAATGCTTTTGTTTATATTATACAATGATTATATAAAACTCTTGTCTCATTTCGTATGATACTTCAATGAATATCAATTTTAAGCGGTCAATGCTGATTGCGTGGATTTAATTTGGCGGTCGAGTGTTATCTGCGACAGTATTGTAAAACGAATTCGTTATTGTTTGTCGAAGGTTTCGGTATCATGTACAGCTGTTGGCGCCTCATTGCCAGGGATTTCAATGGTTTTTGTGATTAATTAGAGCAGCTCGATTTCGAAAAAAAAAAAGTTGTTACCAGAGGTTTTTCTTTATGGTAAATAGGCCGGTAAATAGGGAAACGGTACATCTGATGGCAAGTGTCTACCGTCGCCTAAGCACATTTGCCACCAGCGTCGCAAACGCTGTCGACTCTGAGACGTGAAGTTGTTAAGTCTCGTGTGCCTATAATTTCACTGTCGCCCTAACCCTTCTAATACATTACGGTGGAAATGGGTAAGTGGTAGTACTTCCTCGTACAAACTCTGCCCTCAGAGCTCTACTACCTTGGAAAGAAGTAATATAATTCAATAATCTTAATATATATAAATCTCGTGTCACAATGTTTGTCCTCAATGGACTCCTAAACCACTTAACCGATTATAATAAAATTCGCACACCATGTGCAGTTCGATCCAACTTGAGAGATAGGATAGTTTAAATCTCAAATTATAGTCGCAATTTTAATTTATTGCTAATTATTTGTCTGTTATTATTTGACAGTCACAATTATCTGTTAACTCCAAATGATTCTAAGAGATGTCGATACCTTTCGACTGGGTTGAGTAAGTCATCAATAGATGGCGCTGCTATGGTAAATCTACGAACGTGTCATATAAGCTACAATTCAATATCATGATTACCACGTGTTATTGAGGCTAATGTATAAATTAAATTTATTTTGTAGTAAACGAAATACCGTGAAATTCAATTATTTCTTCTTTTTTAATACGGCTGGACCGATTGGAATGTTTTTTTTTGTTTGCGTTTGGGTGGTGCCCTGGATGGTTTAGATTCACAATTGGACCCGGTAGGTGGCGCTGCGAGCGAATTCCTGCATTTTTGTATGGACTTATTTCGACAGAACGACGTCTGTCCGGGCAGCTAGTAAAATAATAAATTCAAATTCTGCATATATTACGAATGTGTAAGTATGTGAGTCTGGATGGATGTTTGATACTCTGTCACTTAAAAATTACTGAAGGGATTTGGATAAAATTTTACGCATAGATAGTTAAAACCTGTATTAACATATGTTATATTTTTATCCCGGAAAAATGTTATATCCTTTGGGAATACGGGCCAAACCGCGAGGCTAACAATGAATAGTACCTTAATGTATGGAATAAGTTACTTAATCTATCTATCTTCTATACAGGTTGTTACAAAACTACTAAAAGTCGAAAGGAGGTTAAATGGGGCCTTACAACGAGTCCATTCACAACATTTAAGAACCGTAGTAACGCTTTATAACATACCCCAAAAAGATATAAAAACTTTATGAATGAAAAGTAGAAAAACTATTAAAGTAGACAATTATTAGGTAAAATGGGTACGTAGGCCCTTACTGTTACTGGTTAAATAATCTGGTTCCCTGACATGACAGCTTACTAGGGTTGTTGACTTTCATAAATTAATTATATTTTTACGGGGTATTTTGTAACACCTTCTTTTGACGCGCTATCACCTCAAAACCACAGTACATATTGTGATGAGACTGCTACCATTCGACGCGGATTTTTTCCTAGATATAGGCTATACCTATATGATATCGATAAACGCGGGTGAAACCCCGGGGGACAGCTAGTCATTAATATATATTCACTCCTTCACAATAAATATATCTTCACTATTATAAGATGTTTAATAAATTTCATAATCGTAATCTTTCAACAAAATGGGCCTGAGCCGTAGTTTCTAAATTAAAATTGTCGCGACCTTATAATGACAAACAAAAATCATCTTTATTGCAATTACAAGATAAGGTTCATCTTGTAATCCACTGTTTATTAGCATGATGATGCCGATAAATCTTATTATGACGCCGTAGAGTTCATTTTCCTTTAACACTCTTAGATGTCGGGCGTATTAAATCTCGAGAACTTTACCTTTCATTATCTATTTTTATTCGTGTTTAATTTAGATAAGCAAACATTGGATTTGACTTCTATGATAGATAAATCACAACCTTTTAAATTATAGCTTTGAGTTGCTATTTATAACTCCGTCGCAGTAAAAGCAACCTTCTGGACTGGCGTTAGAGTCTGACCATTCATAATTGCCGGTGAAGGCCTAATTGAATAAATTATTTCATTTTATTTCATTACGTATTGTACTACCTTTCAAAAATAAGTGGTTTCTAAGCTGTGTGTAAATTTTAACATGAAAATACATTCCTTTATATTAATACTTCATGGTTAGTTTATCTATCTAATCTAATACCTTTAAACGAGCAATTCTTGTATATATAATATATATATATCGTTTAAATTAGGATCTCGGAAACGGCTCCAACGATTTTCATGAAATTTAGTATGCAAAGGGTTTCGGGGGCGTTAAATCGATCTAGCTGGGTTTCATATTTAGAAAACGTCGTTTTCCGTGTTTTTAGGCAATGAAAACTGCTACATTGTCATTGTAGCTTCAGTAACTTTAAATTTGACCTTCATCATTACCTTCCGAGGGCCTAAACTGAATAAATGGTTTTGAATTAGAAGGATTTTCAAGTTACATCTTTTGTGAGAAATACTGTTATTGGGAGCCTTTTATTATCGCATCTAATTCGTATCTAGGTATATATGACAGTGCTTTAAAAAAGAGCATACGGCAGTAGTCACGTTAATAAAGAAATCCCGAGCAATGCTCGGCCATCCAGGTATCTCAATGAGACAAAACAAAGATTTGAATTGAGTTAATCTAAGGCTCGCTTGAGTAGGCGTAAAGATTTTACAACCATATAAGTCCTTCGTTTCTTCAAATTCATCAATAAATTTAAGGTCGCCAGTTAAAGTTGTTAGTTATAGGCACAATTTCATTAATCTTAGATGTAATATTGTGATGATTGTTCTCTTAATTCTGCTTATCTTTTCGAGTTAATGAGCAGAACTATTAAACTATGAATGTTTTATTGGCCCGTTACCTTGTTTATTATGTTTGCCACACTTAAATGACTTTTGGTTTTTTTGTCATCATGTCGAGAAAATCTTTTCATTTCCGAAGTATCACTTCATAGTATAAAACAAAGTCGCTTTCTCTGTCCCTATATCCCTACGTATGCTTAAATCTTAAAACTACGCAACGGCCTTTGATGCTTTAATAGATACAGTGACTGAAGACTTTATATGTATTAGTATCTACATTGCACCTGAGCGAAGCCGGGGCGGGTCGCTAGTTTAATATAATATATTGTATTTGTACGATCGTATATATCTTGTAATAATAATAAGAGATATAGGATTATAACGTAGCCTGATTTATTTCTGGATAAAGGAGCTTTCTTATTGTAAAAGAATGATTAAAATTGGTCCAGTCGTTTAAAAATGCAATAACCCAATTTTTTTTTATAATTTGATGAGAATCTCGAAATGGAGTATAGTACATATTTGTAAAATCATTGCTTAGTATTTGTTTATCCTGCAAAATGTTAATAAATAAGTAAATCATTGTGATCGATCCTTTCTATATTCCAATAGTTATTTTCCATGAACATTATAATTACTATGGAAATTATTTATTTAAACACTTCTTGCCTGAAGTACCGTGCGGTGATTCATGTATCATTTAGTAGTTAACGCTTTTGTTTGATTTTCTTACATCATCGAATGCAGAGACAATATCCAAATTCCAAACGCCTTCAATAAACAGAATTGTATTCTCGCTCTTTAAGATCATAAATACACCTGAAGAGTATTTTTAGTCATACCGTTATTTATTAATTCAATCAATTTTAAGCCAAAATAAACATTTTATGTGGTTCGTTTTTATCGATGTCACCTAAGTAAGTGTTTGCTTTCGAAGGCACGTTTCGGACAAGAGTAAACAAAGGACCGGAGTTAATGAAAGTATCGATAGTGTCCAGCCCCCTTATTCACCTAATACAAACTTCGTCGGCGATCCGGCGCAACGACACCTCGGAGAATTTACCTCTCACGTGATTACGTAGTTAGCGAAAGGGACAGAGAAGGGCCGCGACGAAACATCCTCGAGATAGTGTCATTTTACTAACAGAATCGGAGCCCCGATCCGCCTCTTTACACAAAGACTCGGGCGCGTTGATCTATCGATTAGTTTGAGAGGATATCGAATGTCGATAGCAGATAGTTACTATGTGAAAGCAACATTAAACTGAATCGTAATACGTGACACAAATAAAAATAGCTATCTGAAAAGCCATTTACAGAATTGACAGCTGTTTACTAATGAAACGCAGACTAAATGGGTCATATTGGCCAGACGTGTGGCAATGTAACACAGTATTTTATTGGTTAAATAAACAGAAATTGTAAATGTACCATTGAGTGGTTGACATAGATTTGCAGGCTACACACGTCGTTACGTCTGATACATAACTGATGTACTGTTAGTGTTTACTCAGCGTATTGTTTTTATTCCAACAATCGTTCGGGGAACTCCTTGGCTTGCCGTACTCTGATTTATCGCGTGATGTATGACAAATGTAACAACATACCGAACAATTCGACGATTTATATTCTTGTTAAAGTTGTCGTGAACTAGTAGTTTTGACAGCTGAGATTGTTATTGAAAATTGTACACTATGTCGTGATCATAGAGTTCATCAGCATCCTTATACAATCAACTATTGGATCAATAAATGAACCTAATCGTAAAAGCAATAAAGATAATATTTCTATGACTTTGATATTTCTTTGCTGTCAAAACGGTGCTTTTAGTTCTCTACAATTTAATGGCTATGGTCATCGTTACTACACAATCGTTGATCTTCACAATTGACTTTAAGAATGTGAGATATTGCAAAAAGAAGGACTATTCTGTTGACGTAGTATATGCATATGCGGACGCAAGAATCCGCTGTATGAATCTAGTAACCAGTAGTTTTGAGCTATGCGTAAACTAAATGGTAACCGAAAAGGAACTCATTGCGACATTACTCGCTACGGAAGCATGTCAGTTTCACAACTCGTATATTTGTTGTGATGTAAACGGTTAAAGGCTCTCGAGACGGGGTGGTTCTGGGCATTGTTTATTTCATTACTCACTTATCCAATTGGTCACGTCTAGTGTTGGTCACGCTTTCAAATATTACTTCATTCTCTGTCAATATTGCCAGTACTAACACTTTGGTTACGGCCACCATTTAACAGTTTTTTAGACTCCCATAAATTTTATAAATGGTGCTCACAAACGCGCTAAAAATATTTACCACTTTAGATTAAGCTGTAGCTACAAAATTAGGCCAATTTCGCATTCATGACAGAGGAAAATAAACCACAAAGTCACTCACAATGAATTCAAAACCGATACACCACAATAATAAAAAAAATAGAAAGCGCGGTAATCATGTCCGTTATCATTGTTGAATCTTCGCTTCGTACATTTGTACCGCCATTGAGGCTTAACCTGTTGATTCTCCTCACGAATGCTGTTGCCGAAGCGACGAACGAGCTAGGATCGTTATCGCCGACCCATAATTCTTTCCGCGATACCATCGCATCGTCGAAATTATGCCATTTGCCAACGACTGTTAATTTCGTGCAATGGATTTGGAACTAGTTATTAAAATAGATTAGGGAAAGTGAGAAAATATGATTAGGCAAGTCAACAGCCTTGGTGATGTTACTTGTCACGATCTGTGTTTGTTTGTTACACTTATGCAATAACATTACGTGAACATCTTGGCCTACTAATGCTCGCGGCGCTCATACTCACCTACATAAATAATAATACGTATTTTAAACCGGTAAATTATTGCTAGCTCCAGTATTGAACGGATAAAAAGTTGTTATGACTGTTTGAAAATATTTCGTGCTCGCTTTTGTTTTGGTTTCATACTAAACTGTTGTTGTCTTTGTCTGGCAGGACGGCGGAGAGGTACGTGCGAGTGAAATGGCGAGATGTACGCGTTGGGGATCTGGTCCACCTGTCCAACAACGAGGCAGTGCCAGCCGACATGGTTTTGCTGCAATCATCGAATCCAATGGGGATATGTTACCTGGATACGTGCAATTTGGACGGAGAGACCAATTTGAAGCAGAGAATTGTTGCACCTGGCTTCAGGGAGAAGGTGAATATTATGGAACTGTAGTATTATAGGGGTTATACAAATATACCTATGAGATACTAGCTTTTGCTCCGCGCATTTACCCACGTTCGATCATTGGTACATAAAACGTATTGAAGACATTTGATCTGTCTGCAAGACTTCATTCAAATTTGTTCAACTATTACGGAGCTGAGTGATAACAAACATACACCCACAAACTTTCGCATATGTAAAATATTATAAAAATTTAAAGAGGAAACATGTCGGTCTTTCTAATCTTATTTAAATTTTTTAATCTACAAAACTTGTCCTCTTTCGGTCTCCAAAGAGAATGCGAACATTACACACGTGCGTTTAAAAGAGAAAGTTATATTACATTTTATCCAAATATAGAAATCCATGCAAATGTAGTCGTTCACAATGAAATAACAAGATTACACAAGACAATGTTAAGTAGTTTTTTATTAAAGGTTTTTTTAGTATTACAGTGTCCTAATCAACGCTTTCAATAGACGTAGCAGTTCCTTAATTGGAGGACTATCCATTTGCAAGCTATAGGTATCAATACATTTTAGACTTTATTCTGGTATTCTCAATTTTATCGCACCGTTTATTGTCTGATTCAAATTATTAGATAGATGCATAAAAAAGTTTCAGTACTCGATAGCGTAGCATCTATAAATTCATAGAACTTCAAGCAACTGTTACGTAACACTTTTATAACCACGAAAGTCATAAAGACAGCGTGCGAACACTTTCTCCTTCAATTCTTCAACCAAATTTGACACAATTATCAATTAATAAGGCAACCTTAATAAAATTAATAAAACCTCAACCAACCTTTCTAATTTTGGAATATGTTACATTGCAGCAATCAGAATTCAATCCATTAAAATTCAGAAGTTCAGTCGAAGTGGAGCGGCCGTCTACGAAAATTTACCGGTTCACGGGCACTATCTCGCATCCTAACGGCACTCGGGTACCTCTCAACTCGGAGAACCTCCTTTTAAGGGAGTGTACTATCAAAAATACAGACTACGTAGAAGGCCTTGTCGTCTACGCGGGTCATGAAACCAAAGCCATGCTCAATAACGGTGGACCGAGATATAAGTGCTCGAAGTTAGAAAAGAAAATGAATACCGATGTGATATGGTGTGTCTTAGTGTTACTGTTCCTTTGCTGCGCCGGCGCCGTCGGCTGCAAAATTTGGTACGACAACTACAGTCCACTGTTGATCAATTCTACCCCGTTCATCACCAGCACTAGCAACCCACCCTACACGCCCGCATTCGAGGGCTTATTAATATTCTGGACTTACATTATCGCCCTGCAAGTAATGATACCCGTTTCCCTATACGTGACGATAGAAATGACAAAGTTGCTGCAAGTATATCACATCCATCAGGACGTCGAGATGTACGATCCCGAGACGAACACGAGAACGGAATGTCGAGCGTTGAATATAACCGAGGAGTTGGGGCAGATTAATTATCTGTTTAGTGATAAAACTGGTACGCTGACGGAGAATAAGATGGTGTTCAGGCGATGTACGGTCAGTGGGGTGGACTACGACCATCCTCCCGGCCCGGCCGCCGAGCCATCCGCTGAATTACCGCCTATTGTCACTCCTATTACTAAAGTATCGCCAAACAGAAGACTGCTGCAACATTTACTCGACAGCAATGATGCTCAACATACACAAAAGGTAATTTTTGACAGTTTAAATAATTCTCACATCAACTAAGTCGACAATAATGCACTACTGCTTCAAGGTGGAAATATACCTTCCTGGACGAAACTTAAACAAATGATTGAATGTATATTTTCTTCGACAGGTCCGCGAATTCCTGTTAATCTTAGCCGTATGTAATACAGTAGTAGTAAGTCAACCTCACGTGGATGCGATGCAAATGAGCAGTTCGAATTCAAGCGATAGATTTAGCTCGGAGAAACCCACACGTTCGAACGGTACATTGAGATCTAACGACAAGTGAGTACTAAACTTAAGGTAATTAACGATTGCTATACAATAGTAATGTCATATAATCGCTGATTGTTTTTCTTCAGATACGCTAGACTAACGGAGTCTAGGTCCACGACGCCGTCGCCGCCGCCATCGACAACCTCGCCGCTTCGGATCCGCCTGCCGAAGTTACCGTTCGGGAATAAGGAAGATAACGTCAGCGAACCGAGCACTTCGGCCGAACAACAGGTTGGGATTCCTACTAATATTATAAATGCGATTGTTTGTGAGAATGAGTGTAGGGATGTTTGTTTCTATTTAACACGAAAACTATGTAACGGACTTGTACGAAACTTGGCTCATAAAGATAATTTATAACCTACATTGGATACTTTTATCTCGGGAAAATGTAACATCCCTGAGGAACGCGAAACTGCAGAGGGCAGCTAGTCTTAATCTATTGCTGTCTCTTTCTCACACGAGTGCGCAAATAGATAGCAGTCGTCGATGTGTTGACCACTGAATTGAAATCATTCACCACAATCGCTCCGCTTCTTAAATAACTTTTGTCTTCGATTTTTTAATTCAAAGTTTTTTTTTTCATCACCAGCTGGCACGATTCGAAGCGGAAAGTCCTGACGAGCTAGCGTTAGCGGAAGCCGCCCTCGCGTACGGATATGAACTTCGCAACCGTTCACCGGATGACGTGGAACTTGGTGTTCGCGGTGAACTGACGCGTCTAAAGGTGTTGAGGGTACAGCAGTTCGACTCCAATCGGAAATGTATGTCGGTGGCCATGAGAATGCCGACTGGACAGGTGAGACTGTATACCAGTTATTGAATGTCGGCAATATTTTGATCGGTATTGGTATTTGTGACCCTTTTATTCTTTATAGTAATCGAAACCTGTACTGACTTTCGAACCTTTGTGCAACCGTTGTTATTCTAACCTTGACTTAACTCTTTGTGTATCACCGTTATTGTTATCCTTTTCCTTTCAAAATAAATAGAAAAAGACAGCCGGTCAGTATACTCGTAGATAATATAGTCAGAAAAGTAGCTGAACAGATTTAAAAAAAGAGTTCGAATTATAAGATCAGCTCTAGAACCATTGCACCTATTTTGAAAATTATTTAACTGAAAGAAAGCTACACTATTTCCGAGTTGCAAAGGATATGAATTGATCCCAAGATACTTTTGAATGCGCGTGAAACTTTGGGACGGCAGCTGGTATAAAACAAATGGGTGTATTGTAAATATGTGTACAAAAACCTTCAATATTATACTCCTATATTAGGAATTGGTTAATTAAACTGCAAACTGGCCTTAACAATAACAATCTTTTAACAGGTGGTCCTATACGTAAAGGGAGCAGACAGTACTGTCCTCGGTGCACTCGCCCCAATGCGCGCTGGTTCAGCGGAGTCGGCCGCTTACGACAGAACCCGCTCGCTGCTCACGGAGTACTCCCGAGCGGGTCTTCGTACGCTGGTCATGGCTAAGAGGACCATGCAACCCGCTTTGTGGGAAGAATGGCTTGCTAGTCATGCAAGAGCATCAGAGATTGGAGAAAGTAAGTTAACTGAAAGATTTTAATTAGCATCTAGACGGGCCATTTAAGGTAAGATACCCTGACTCTCACGCTGCAGGTACTGGGTTCGATTCCCAACCAGGGCAAACATTTTTATACCTAAACATGTCTGTTTGTTCTGTCTAGGTGTCAATATCTTTCTAACTATGTATTTTTGGTATGTAGTATCAGTTATCTAAAGGCCTTAGCACAAGCTCTGTTGTGTGAAGAATGAACTAAAGTAATTTATGAAAAAACTCCGCCTTATGTCAACCGCATAAGGTTGAAATTCAAATCGATTAGTGCCGTGTTAACAGTTTACAAACAATTTAGCCAGGTTGGTTTTCACATGAATATTCTAACAAGTAATATTTCAATGGAATCATTATAACATCAAATCTATTCTGTATTTGTACACCGTGAAAATTGAGAATGTTTTCAAAGTTATTTTCTTGTAACCATCGAATTATAATCAAGATTGTCTATGGAACTTATAAATCCGTTACGGAGTAATCTACTTTGAATAATAAAAAATAATTACAAGCAATTCTATCGCGCTATAGCGCTATTTGTGGAATAAGCTAAAAATTGCTTGAAAAATCTTGGAATTAATTATATTATTTGTATTAATAACTATGACAACTATATTAATATTTAACACTACATACATACATATTAAAATTTTACATCGACGATATAATTATGTCCAACGCAAGGTATGAGCATGACGAACAGGGGTATTGTGTAATTCTCTCGGAATCAAAGCTCAAGGCGATTCTTACTTCACTGATGGCACCATTACTGCCATCTCTCTGCGCGCGCGCTGAACTAACAATCTATAAAGAAATCATCTCCAACTTTGAATCCGATAGAGTTGCATAATATGGCAGGGCGATTGTGTATTGCACCCGGAATCGAAGATGAAGCTGATTTTTGATACAATGAGCAACTACTGTATCCTACTACACCCGCAGGGTAATTGTGTAATGCTCTCGGAATCGTCGTTGCAATCAATATTGTAGTACATCGACGTTGCTACGAGTTTTGTCCCACTCTGCTCGTGCGCCAAACCATCAATCTATTATGAAATAGGGTTCGACATTGAATCCGGCACGAAACGGCACCCTAATTGTGTAACGAGAGAGTTCCAAACTTGATGGTCTATTATGAAATAATCGTCAACTTTATATCTGAAAGAGTTACACAATACGAGAAGGTCTATTTAACAAACCTCCATACTTTTAATAGGTCGTGAGAAACGCATTCGGGATTCACTCGCTCGCTTAGAGAGTGCGTTGACATTGGTCGGTGCTACGGGTGTCGAGGACCGTCTGCAAGAGGACGTGCCTCGAACGGTCCGCGCGCTGCTCGACGCGGGGATAGTGGTATGGGTCCTCACCGGAGACAAGCCTGAGACGGCCATCAATATTGCGTACTCCGCGTCTCTGTTCTCGCAGACTGACCGGTTGCTGCACCTCATGTCGAGGGATAAGGTAAGCGGGAATTTCGCTGAGAACAATCACCCGTGCATTGTAATATAGCATCTATCTATATCCTGGACTTTGTTGTGCATCTCTAAACATAATTAAATCTCTTTCTATTTAAAATCAACAGGAAAAAACAGAAAATTTTAAATATTAGTTTATACATACTTCATTTTGCCAGTATTTTTGTATCACACCGCATTACAATCACGTAAAAAAAACATGATTTTGTTCAAATTGACAGGACTAAATATATCCTTTACTCTTTTCTTGAGGGTGTGAAAGAGAGGTTTATGATTTGAGTATGATGCACGGGACAATTTATTACCTTCCTCTCGCATCTCTCGAGTAGTATTTACGAATTACTTGCGCTACTTCCATATGTGTAATCGTAACTGTTTGATGAATCAGGAGCACGCGGAGTCGACGATCAAGTCTTACCTGGAGGGGGGAGGCAGCGAGGGCCCGGGGGCAGACGCGGGGCTGGGGGTGGGCGTGGGGGCGGGGCGCGCGCTGGTGGTGGACGGGCGCACGCTGACGTACATCCTGGACCGGCGCTCGGGGCTGGTGGCGCCCTTCCTGTCGCTCGCGCGGCGCTGCTCCGCCGTGCTGTGTTGCCGCACCACGCCGCTGCAGAAGGCCTACATTGTCAAGGTAAATAACTGTAGGACTGGGGAGAGCAAAAAGTCTTCCACGTCAAAGTAACCGTTGCACCTGGACCTAGCTTCACCTTTTGTTTCCAGCTTTTCAATATCATTTATTATCCGATATAAAAAATTATGTTTAGTAATATAGGCAATTTGGTTATCGCATAAATATATCCGCCTGTAAAATTATGTTTTACTTACTCTTAATAAAACTCCTGATACTATATTAATACACGTCCCCAAGATTCTGAACCGGCATGAACTCGAGCTTTGTGTCACCAGAATGAATGCTCTATAGTTTCCTACTTTAAACTATTATATAAAAACATCAACATGATCGCCTAAAGTATCAAAATTATGGAAACGTATGGGTCATTAATTGTAGCAAAAAACAAACTGACTTAAAAATATATACATAATATGTATTAAATTAAAAAGTGAAAAATAAATGTTACGAACAACAATGTAACACTTATTTATCGGTCCGTTTTTTTAGTTTCCGTAATTAAGAAGCTAATGTTCATTATGTAATTAATCATTGTTTTGTAACTGAGTGAAGTAAAATGTAAAAAATATACCTAATTTTATTAGTAAAAAGTTATGCATAATATAAAACTGAAGAAGTTAGTCATACAAAGTTATGATAACTATATTTATTGCGAAAAATCAAACGTAATCCATACAATATTATTGAAGCTTCTCTGTCTTCAGCAATTTGTTATATTAACTTATTGTAGGAGCAAGATAGGTAGTTACTACTATATTTTTACATGGGAGCATCCAAATAAAAAAAAAACATATATTAATTTCTTCATTACTTTTATCGCTACAATACATAGGTATTAAATTGTAAAAATATATTTATTTTTCGCTTTTAAGCAGTGTCCGACCAAAAACGAGTGAATATATACCCTTTCAAACAATAAAAGAAAAAAACATGGGTCAATATTTGACGAAAATATCGGAAAACATAGTTTTAAAAAATACATACATTAAACCTTCTCCTTGTTGAAGTTGTTTAAAAAGGTTGAGTTTATTCCGTGCAATTAACACTAATCATACCAACGCTTACTAGGTACCTATTTCTACCATAGCGGGTCAAATGTGACTTTATGTTTCCTGCTTGTATGTATGAAATATGGTTGTTAGGAAGGGAAATAAATAGTATAACTGTACATTAATTAGTAAGAAAAAGTCATGAAGTCAAATGTGCAAAAGCAATAAGATGATACGTGCATTTTCAATGCAAAGTTCAAAATGGGCCATTTGACCCGGTTATGGTATGTTTAGTGTTAAGCAAAGAAAGGTTGCTTATCTAGGCCACAATTCTCAGGCTACTCAGAACTTCAGTACCTTTGACCTTCAGAATTGCCCTACTAGGGCCTAAACTGAATAGGCTTTGGATTTTGAATATTTAATAATGATTGACAAAATATCGGGCAAACGCAAAGTTTGTCGGCGTAAGATATCGTGGTGACCGGCATCAAGACTTCGGGCCAATATTGTCTAACTTTATTGTTCATTTACAGGCAGTGAAAGAAGAACTTGGCGTCACCACACTTGCCATCGGTGATGGCGCCAATGATGTCTCCATGATACAAACTGCTGATGTCGGTGTTGGTAAGTTCACATTATTTAACCCAATAACTAGAGGCGGCCTTAGGGGGTGGCGAACGGGGCAATATACATAAATATGGAATTCACATTTGATTTATTTGTATAACTTTAGCATTTCTTGTCAAACTTGACAAATACCTAAACCAAACAACCAGACTTACTTTAGCATCACATACTTTTCACGAATGACAAAGAGCCTCGCAATGACCTGCCGCCCGGAGCCTCGCAATGCGTAAGGCCGCTGCCAATAACGTACAAGTATAAGAAAAGGAATGAAAATAGATGTCACCTTACGGTGTTTCTGTTGTTAGAGAGAGATAAATATACATCGTTAGTTTCGTTAAGATGGAGTATGCATTACGCTAGTAATGTAATTAGGTCAATCACCAGCATTTTATGTTGACATTTCTAAGTCCGGTCAACGCTTCTATAGTGTATATATTTCATAGGTTTAACTCCACAATTTCTCTCATTAAAGTTTTAGAACTTGGCTAAACCCTATTTCTCTAATTCTAGTATTATAGTGAAGTAAACGCCTTTATGACTAATGTATATATATATTATTATAGTAGTATATATAATAGTAAACTATCAGTTGTGACCGCAAATAATAAAATATTATAATTTTACCGTTCCATTGAACAAGTAACATGCAATGTATGTTTGGTATTATTGATTGCTAACAAGAAACAGAGTTGTGTGGGCGGTAACCGGTTAATTAACTTCTATAATATATCATTGAGCGTGACACGAACGGTACGGTTATGTGTAAAAAATTACAGCACTTTTTTACAATTATAGGTACAATAACAAATAATTTATAATATAAATGGGAAAGTTTCTTGTGTGTTACTCATTTGTGCCGTTATGATAAAATAGTTGCTGTTGAAATTTAGCACATATACAGGACTGTACCCTGCGGTTTTACCCGCGTTCCTGAAGGATTATTTTTCTTGGATTAAAAGTATTATATGTGTTACTCCAGGTTACAAACTATCTATAGCAGGTTTCATTCATTATTATCATCGGCCTATCTCCGTCCACTGCTGGACAAAGGCCTCACCTATGGCATGCCACTGAGCTCGATCTTCAGCTCATTGTTTCCAAACGCTGCCAGCCAGCTTGCATATATCATTGCTGCATCTAGCTGGAGGGCGCCCTACACTACGTTTACCGAGCCGTGGTCTCCATTCTAGAACACGTCTACCCCAACGGTTATCGGTTCTACGGCAGATGTGACCAGCCCACTGCCACTTCAGCTTGCTAATCCTTTGAGCTGTGTCGATATCTTTGGTTCTCTAAGGTTTCATTCAAGTCCATTTGCTAGTATTTTCGTGAAAGAGTAACAAAAATCCATACATCTCGTCACAGATGACATACTCGTATTTCAAGAGGTCGTGGGCGGCCATATCTTAAACTAGGAGAAATAGCGAAAAATACACAAAGGAGTTTTGGCCCAAGTTTTATGACAACTTTTTAGTTTCCTGCATCAATGTATTTTAATAATTCAATATTCATAGTAAGGAAAATAACCCTTTGTTTCATCAGAAAAAAAACACTATATTATTATACCTTTCAATTGTTTCACTAATAAGGATCAAATTCTGGGAAGTAATGGCATACGGCAAAGTAAAGGAAAATATAAAATTTTAATAAACTGTTTCATATTTTTGTTTAAACATTAACTGTAGGTGCCCTATTATATAGTGGTCACAAATAGAAATTTAAAACCTATTTTTCATTATTTAGGCTAAGCCAAGTTTTATAAAAAAATATGGTGTAAATATCGTAACTATATCAGTTATCTGATTTCCATAGTACAAGTATTTTATATAGTCATCGGTGGAGAGCTGTAAATGGCATTTTGTAATATATTTTTACAATAATCCAAGACAAATTAATAAATAAACAAACTCGCAGGTTTCATATTGTTAATTTTAATTTACTATTCTTTTTAATACCTGTAATTAATATGTCGAAGGTATGAGGTAAGATTCTAAGTTGGAAATAAACTTTATTAATACTGGATGCTGGGCGAATGTGACTTCTGCATTAAGTTTGGTAACCTACTGAACCGATGTTACCGAATGCTGGAGTTCGGTGGTCTTCGCTTTATATAGTTTCTAAAGTTTTTGTTTTTTTTAAGGTCTCTCCGGACAAGAAGGCATGCAAGCTGTAATGGCGGCTGACTTCGCGCTCTCAAGGTTCAAATTCATAGAACGACTTCTATTGGTCCACGGCCACTGGTGCTACGACCGTCTTGCCAGAATGATACTCTACTTCTTCCTCAAAAATGCCGTAAGTGATTTGATATTTTGAATTATTTGTGGTATAAAAAAGAGATGAGGTTTCCATTCAATTTTAGTTTCTTTTTATGTTATTTTCATGTAGTAAGTACAATTAGGTGTTATGTAATATCAAGGTAGTCCACAACAGGAGCCTCGCATGAGCACTGCAATAATTAAATAGTATTAGGCTTGATTATTAATTATTCATTACAAAATTATATATAACATACTGCAATAATTAAAAGTGATACGCTGAATTATTAATTTAAATAATAATTAAATTTTCATACTTATGAAAAAAGGAATATAAAAGTATAACATAATAGAATTTAACATTATTAGTTGATTTATTCCCTCATTTTGGATATTCCATATTAATCGTATGTGCCTTATCCATTACGTCCTATAAGGCGCGGCGAACAATCCTTATTTGGTAAAAGACGTCATGTTCCTACCGAGCGAAAAAAACAGGAAAGTGTTGCTTTCTCGATAACAACCTCCTTATTCACCTAATACAAACTGCGTCGTCGAGCCGCTTCACGAGAGCTTACCTCTCACGTGATTAGTAGTATTAGCGTAGTACGCGACAGAGACAGAGCATAGAGGCCGCGACGAAACATCCTCGAGTTAGTGTCATTTTCCTTACAGAATCGAGCCCCTGACCGTACGTTACAGCTCCATATAAAACCACTGCAACGTTTTTGAAACATCTCTTACAAAAGCTAGACTATTTATTTATACTTTATGCACTGTAAGTACAGAGGCGAACATAATGCCTTAGGCATTTTCTACCTATCTACCTTGGGGTGATGCAGAAACAAGCTAGGCAGGTATTCCCGATTAAATAAAATTCAATTTCTCAGGAAAGCAGGTAAAACCGCGGTACGGTACTGAGTGTACTTATAAAACGTGTTGTCTATTTGTTACAGACTTTCGTGTTCCTAGTATTCTGGTTCCAATGGTTCTGCGGCTTCTCAGCGATGGTGATGATTGATCAGATACATCTAATGGCTTACAACTTGATGTTCACCGCGCTACCCCCTATTGTTATCGGTGAGAACACACTATATACTATTTTCGACTCCATGAATATCTACCAGTTACCATGATGGCTAGATACCCTGACAATCGCCGCAGGTCGTGGGTTCGAATCCCTCACGGCAATTTTTATGTTCATGAATATGACTGTTTGTTTTGGGTTTTGGTGTAATTATTTTAACAAGCATGTATTTCCTACTGACGAAGCTTTATAAGGATTTGACCGTATATGGAAGCTTCTAACATCAACAGTTGGACCGCGGTTCTTAGGCACCATAAACTAGCCTGGCGGAAGATTTTCCCTTTTAAAATGGAGGAGTTTCACCTCGCTCCTCTATAAACATTAACAAGTTGGAAATCTGGCAACCGAATTGCGTAACCCTGTCGCACTTAATGTTGCAGTCAATTTTGTATTACATTGACGGCGCTACAGCTGTCGTCCTCCACTGCTCGCCCGCTGAACTGTCATTCTATTACGAAGTCGGCTTCAACATTTAGTCCGATAGTGTAATGCTCTCGGAATCAATGTTGAGGCGAATTTGCTACTAGATTAACCGTTTGACGATTATTATTAACTAGATAACAATAGTATGCCCGTCAATGTATCGACGAATTGGCTTCGATTTCGATTGCGAAAACATTATACAATCACCTACTACCGCGGGTACCTAGCCGCAAGGCCCGCCATAAGAGTGCCGGTAGCAAGTAACGTGTGGGTGCGCAGGCGCGTACGACCGCGTGGCGCCGGCCGCGCTGCTGACGGAGCGCGCGGGGCTGTACGGCGCGAGCCGGCGCGGCCTCGTGTACCGCACGCACTCCTACTGGGTCGTGCTGGCCGAGTCCGTCTACATCAGCGTCGTCATCTTCTTCACCGCCGCCTACACCTACTGGGACACGGTGGTCGACCTCTGGTCCTTCGGCGTCTGCTGTATGACTTGCTGTCTCACCATCATGCTGCTCTATGTCGCCATCGAGACGAGGAGTTGGGTAAGTTTCTTTTTTAGTAAAAATTTTTGAAGTTATACTTCTTTTGGCGCGATGGAGAAAAATGATGAGAGTAAATTTTTTCGAAGCGCGCGCACACCGACACCTGAATTCTACATCGTAAAATTAGCTATGTTCAAGTTGTATATTCTAGTTTGTACTTCTAAACCATATTGTGTAGGAGTAAGGTTCAGTTTTGATTAATATTATTTGAAGTAGGTACTTAACTCAATGTTAGATTTGAATTTAGAATCATATACAGAGATTCAAAGGAATGCCACATCAATTCGATTATTATATGATGATACAGGTGAACCGTGTTGTGAAGGAGTAAGGTTGATTTTTGAAGTCTTTGATATGTTTTAGAAAGACCCCAGATATGTTAGACGTTCAATTAAAATTCCTCATTATAAACGTATTTGAATTAAAAAATATAAGCATTATTGTCATCAGTGTGAATATCTATTTAAGTTTGTATTAAGAAGAAAAAAAAATGTAGTCTATAAATTATCGTTGCCATAGTACAAGCTCTACTTTGTTTGGGATGAAATAACCGCGTGTGAACAATATCCTAGGATATTTACTTATTTACCTTAATCACATAAATCATAGGAAACTATGCCAAAAGAACATTCTCATTCGACTTAGATTTAAACGACTTAAATAATTAGAACATCACACTTAAGTATTCGTCGACCCGTACCTTTGTTCTAACAAATGAGAACAAAAAGTACATACTACATAGCGCGAATAAATACTTGTGTACTTTGTTTGACTACACAATTTAAACGTGCACTCAATTCTAAGCTTTCATTATCAACTTTTACATGCAGCTTTTCTATTACAAACTTGTAAGTCGTGAGTGAACTGAGTGGTTGACTTATTTTGCACTGCACTATTGGGATGTTTTTTACACGAACTGCATAATGTTGTACGTCAAATGTTTGTGTTTGCTACTTCGCTTTGTTTCATTTAATACGCGTATTTTATGTTTCAAAGTGGGATTTTACCTTGTAATACTAGCTGTCTATCCCGGTTTTCCTTGCGTTTATCGACATCATATGTAGTCTATCATTCGCGCAATTACATGGTCTGACTATATAGCAAATTTTCATCAAAATCGGTCAAGTCGTTCTTGAATTATAAAAGGACATACAGACAAAATTTAATTTTTTGACGTTAATAAATATTCATACATTCATGTATGTTTCACTTTTTACACTAGAGAGAACTATCGTTTGAAAGTGTGTAGGTATTATTTTTATTAAGTACCTACAATGACCTACATTAAACTTTTTCGCTTTGGAATAACTGTTAGAAGTTCCAACTTGGTACAATATGTTCATATTACACTATTGACTTAAACAAATGAATATTGTATATTTATACAACGTGTTACAAAAATATAATTATTTATCACAGTAAGCTGTCATGTCAGGGAACCAGATTATTTAACAGAAAGGCCTACGTACCTATTTTACCTAATAATTGTCTGCTTTAATAGATTTTCTATCTTTTTCTGTCTTATTTTTTTTTGGGTATGTTATACAGCGTTACTATGGTTCTTAAATATTGTGAATGGACTCGTTATAAGGCCCCATTTAATATATATATAGACAGGCCAGTTGGCTTGGTGGTTAACGCTCTGACTGCCAAACCGAAGGTCGCGGGTTCGATTCCCACCCAGGACAAACATCTGTGTGCATGAACATGTCTGTTTGTTCTGTGTCTGGGTATAATTATCTATATAAGTATGTATTTAGAAAAAAAAAAAGTAGTATATGTAGTATATCAGTTATCTGGTTTCCATAGTACAAGCTCTGCTTAGTTTGGGATCAGATGGCCGTGTGTAAAGAATGTCCCAGGATATTTATTTATCCTTTAAAAAAAAAAAAAATAGGGAAAAATTACACATGAAAAAAGTTTACAAAAACATACATGTTCATTGTAGACGCGCAGCAACATCTTAAAATAAGCTGATTATAATATGTTTTTGAACTGAATACTTCTTTAGCACCGTTGTGATTTGGAACTCGATAAACCGAAAGAGTAACACTAAAAAAAGACAAATATTTTTGATTTAGTTTGCGAGAGAATGAGATTGATAGATTTCTAAAGGTTTCACTTATACTGCATGGGAAATGCACAAATTTTCCTTTTCTTTCAATTGAAGCAAGACATAACTATCACTGTCTCATTCTAATAAATTTTGTGTACACTTCCAGACGGTGATCCACCTGATGGCGCTATCAGGGTCGATGCTGTCGTTCTTCGTGGTGACGCTGGTGTACCAATCCATCAGCGTGGCGCGGTTCAACCTGCCCTCCACGTTCCACGTGATGCTGAACGCGCTCGCTGATCCCACTTACTGGCTGGTCGTCATACTGACCACTGTCGCTGCTTTAGCACCAAGGTAAATCATTATATATATACATATATCTTCTGCCCGTGTGTGAATTACAGGAAATTTTTAAAAGCAGTAGAACTCTTGGTGCAGATTTCATCCGGGAAGTATCTTACCCATTTCCGCCGTGAAGTATTAGTGCACTTGTATTACTTTGCTTCAGTTAGAAAAGTAAGGGGGCCGGTGAAATTACAGGCACATGAGACTTACAAAGTTGTGGCAACAAGGAATTAGAAAGAAATTTAAGGGCAAAAAGAAAGAATTGGGGAACGTTAGCTTCTCGTTAGCTGATGACTTAAAAGTTAATTAAACCTAGTTTTATGATTCTACACTGTCTCAACCAAATAGCTGAAGGTGGACCCCCTATCACCTTACCATCAAATGGACCGTCTGCATGTTAGTCGGCCTAGTTGGCATTAAAAATAAAGCTGCCTTTCCAGGGTTTTATTTCCTAAATGATATACCATTTTTTGTTTTTCAAAATTAATTCAATCTACACTAATATTATAAAGAGGAAAGATTTGTATGTAAGTATGTTTGTTAATCTTTCACGTAAGAAATACTAAACGGATATGTATGAAACTTGGCACATAGATAGAGCATATCCTGGATAACATATAGGCTACTTTTTATCCCGAGAAAATGTGATATCCCTCGGGAACGCGGATAAAATCGCGGGGACAGCTAGTTAGATTATATATAGCAATAGGGATGTGTCCTGACATGTCAAATCAGTAATTCTTTATGGAATGTCAAAACGATTGAATGTATGGAGTTTTTTTGTATGAAATAGCAAGTTGTGACGTCATCATTGTACAGCATCAAATAACATACTCTTTGTGATTAGATCGGTACTTAAAAATCACATTAATGATTTAATTTTGATCATATTTGATGTTTTCGAATATTTTTGGATGTTCAACATACTGATTAGTGTTTGATTGATCATTGTCCATAGTCTACCAATAGTCATTCTAATAATTAATCTATTCTACCATACAATCACTATGGGAAGACAAACGTGCGACACATTGTCGATTCATACAATTACAGATGCATTTGTCATTCATATTGACCTATCGTACGTAGTTTACCGATCATTATGCGGTTCCCAATCCGCGGTTTAAAGTAAATGTTGCTGTCATCTGAAAACTTTAACAGGGGTTTAAGCTAAAAGTTTAAGAAACCCTGCCTTAGAATAACATATAAGATGCTTTTTATCTTGGGTAAATGTAACATCCTTCAGGCGCGGGTAAAACCACGGGGGACACCTAGTTATAGATAATTATTAACAGTTTATTAGAACAAAGCAGGAATAATTTCCTTATTATTGAACATAACCCGTCGCGTGCGACTCCCAACTCGCCCTTGTCCGTGGAATCGAATGTAAGTAAAAAAAAAGTTTTTTGTACTACATATTTTTTCTGAGTAGAATTTCATTCGTTTATTAATCCCATTAATATTTAGAAGGACATTTACTGATGTAGCAAGCCAATTAGACGAAGTCGGGAACTAGAGAGCGTTAACTTGCGAGCGACGTCACGATTAGGTAGGTTGGGGTGGCGTGACTCAGTTGCAATAACTAAAGGATTTAATTTACTCCCTAGGTAATATGATTATATTGTTTGGCTTCTTTCAATCTGGCCTAAGTCTCGTTTTAATAATCCAGCCGAAGAACATGCAGGGGTACATAAAACTGCTCATGGTGATATGTTTAGGCGGAACAATGAAGCTAGACATGTAACTCAACCAAAACGCGCGAGCTGCGGTTCAGCTCACGTTTGTGAACCGGAGCTACGAACCGGTTCACAGATCAGCTCGAGTATTGCAGACCGATCAGAGTCTCGACGCCGCTGCCGCGCCGCAGTTCGACAACGACAGAATATGACGGAATAGGTCACAGATTGTATACAGACTGTAAAATAATAAGTGAGCCGTGATCTGTTTAGTTTGCTCTTGAGCCGCAGCTCGACAGTTCAAGTAGGTGTGATCTGATCTGTTCAATCGGTTTAGAGCTGAGTGACACATGCCTATATGAAGCTTAAGCCAACACTATCAGTGTTGCCAATAAAACAGCTTATAACATCGCAGTAATCTAAATCTCAATAATTGTATTTCTTTACTTATTAACCATGCGATTAAAAAATTCAAAACATTTTAGTTCTGGCTCGCAGCGAGGCCAAAGTTACTGAAGCAACCACCGTATGCCAGATGTGGCACAAGATCCGGTTTTCTAGTGAATGGTCCGCTAAGGCAGGGTTTTCAAAATGTTGGCTTCACGAACCCCTGTTAATGTATCCAGAGGACAACAAACTTGTTAACTAATTCATTAAAACCCCCCACACCTCAAAGAAAATAATAAAATTTGAAAATAAAAGTTGATGGAAATAAGGCCTTTATTTCAATAAAAGGTAACAAATACAGTGCCAAAAGAATATGTTTTTAATATTAGTGTGATAGGTGGGCTTTTTTCTTGTCGCAAATTCTTTTATTAGGAGAGATTTTGGACAACTTTAACCTTAATTCTGACTCGGTATCAAATCAATATGGTATTTCGTTTTTATAATGAACAGCTAGGTGATTGTGTCATGTTTTCGGAATTGAAGATGTGGCGGATTTGCTACTAGATTGACCAATGGGTGATTGCAATCCCATTTACACACTTACGCGCCGAGAGAGTTAACAATAGTATGGCCGTTAATGTATCGGTAAATTGGCTTCTATTTCGATTGCGAGATTATTGCACGTGTGAAAACTCACTCTCACATTTCATCATATCACAGTTTGTCGTAGCAAAGGGTTAAAGGAAATCACCGCTTTGCGTGAGAGCTCGGGACACACTTCCTGTCTAGCAGCCCAAAAATCTAAAAGGCATCCTTTTTAAATCAGCTTGATAAGTTTCATCGACATTTATCAAGGTCATCAAGCCACCATTACGTAAATCTTGTCGCGAACCCCCTATCGTAAAATGGTGAACCCCTGGGGGTTCGCGTACCCCACTTTGAGAAACCCTTCTCTTGAGGGCTAATAATGTGTGTGACTGTTCGATTCGTATAAATGATAATTTATACGTGTGTATGCAGGGTGGCGTACCAGGCGGCGCGCAACTCGGTGCGGCCCGGCACGCTGCGGCGCGCGGTGGCGGCGCGGCGGCGCGGCCGGCGCCTGCCCTACGCCGCGCACTACCGCTCCGCGCCCGCACACGCCCACGTGTACAGGTACGTACCAGCCACAGGCAGGTTCGTGTACAGGTCGAGCCACCGGATATCCAGCGGCGTCTATAAACACGCACAAGGCAATCCGTCAACGGTTGGAACGCGGTTCCCAGAATGAAGATCTCCTTTAAAATGGAGGAGTCTCATGTTTCGCTACTCCATACTTCATATTAAGAAGTACATATAAAGTACGTATCGCGTGTGATCTCCACACATTTTATTTTAGTTTTTACTTACAATTTTATTTAACTTTTCCAGATCGACGGACGAGGACGGTCTGCAAAAAACGCAGCCAGACGTGGCGGCGATAACGTGACGACTGCGAGCCGAGCGCGAGAGCGGGACCGCCCTCGCCACCCTGGTGCTGCCCCTCGTGACACTGGACACTGTCACCGAACTTCATTACCTCGATCCGTTTATATTTAACCTAGGCTGTGATCTGTCGTTAATGTTATTATAGACTAATGTATTTGTGCTTTTATACAACAAAGCGGGACCAATGCGTCGTTTGTGACGCGGACGACAGTCAGATCGTGTTGGGCGAAACACTCCGATTCTCAGTTTGTTTCTAATGTGTTTTGAATTTCCATTCGCTTATTTTACTATCTGACAGAATATGCATAATTCAATTTTAAATAAATGTCACTTGAAAACTGACTAAAAATTTACATAAATTCTTCCATTTTCAAAAGTAGATTGGCTGTTTCGGAGGTACTTAAGATCCTAATGATACAGGTAACTTAAGTCAATAACTGTATATAACAATTTATAGTTACCGACATTTCAACCATTTAAATTAGTGTCTAGTCTTCTTAGTACATAGTACTTACGCGTCGGGCCCATCGCGCGGAATGTTCTGATAGATCTGCCAATCCTATTGATGTTATGTATCTTATTATGTAATTTAGTGTGTTAATTTAATTAATTCAGTATTGTTCATCTCTATGTACTTCGTAAATGAAGTAAGAAAATTGGCGCTGCAAGGAACTGTAATGCGTAAATTTTCTATTGAACTGATCGAAGTATCAGCACTTAAAATCTACTAAATTGTACTTATTTAAAAGTTAGACGGAATTTTACTCGTCTAAACTCTACTAGTGGTCAATTTGACCAGCAATTATAGTCTCGTTTTTAGAATGTAGTAGGCATTTCATAAGTGTTCATTGCCTGTTTGTTGTATACTCAACAATTGTGAGCGTGTGATAAACGCGAAGTGAAATTGGTGATGAAATCATGTATTTTTGTAGGTGAATAGTTTTGTGATGTCGGTTGGCTTCCTTCATATAGTAACTTTGATATTTATTAGTAGCGAATACCGTTGCCTTGCTCGAGTGCTCCCGGTGTCGAGGCGTCGCTTTCACTATGCGAGAAATACACTTGTCTGTCGTTATTTAATTTATTTTTTAAGATCACTGCGTTACTGCCGGTTTTGTTATGAATGTCAAGCGATGGATATTCTTGATTGGTTATTCAAATACTACGTCACCCTTTAAGGTAGTCGCAATACTTATAAGTGGGGTAAATAAGGAGCTAAGCCAAAATTAATTAATGTAATTTTATAATGATATCAGAGGGACCTGCATCTCGAGGTCATATATCAACATGGGGTTTGTTGTGACGTTGTATGTGAATGACTCAGATCATCGCGTATGGATCTCAATATCACGGTGAAATTAATGAGTTCGAGAAGTCTACGCAAAGTGCCAACACGCTTAGTATTATCGAATAGCTTTCTCTCAAACACAGCATATCCCACTAATTCTCGAACTTAATTTAATCTGTGTATAACGCAGTGTCAATTCCTATTGTTACTCGTATACTAACATTTTGTAGTTAAGCTGTGAGTATTATGAACCGAAATATACATTCCATTGTTTTCATTTTCGCGTACAAAGTGCGTTTACTATACCATTGAGTTATTTTTATTTGTTTTCATGTTCCACGTTTACGTTTCGGTGGAATATGAAGTATTGCAAGTAGATAAACGAATCCACCTTATGTTGGTAAGAAGTATTATGTTACCACTTTGTTGTCTACTTGTTATTTATGAAAGTGCCTTCTCTAGAGCGACAGTGTGTTTCTCGCCGCCCGTCTCCGTGACCAGATGATTCCTAAGAAATTTTACTATTTTTACTATTGTTTCTAGTTGTTGTACATAGAGACAAATTATATATTTCTATATGAACGATGATTGTTACGTGTACAGTAGGATATTTTTATATAAATCATAAATCTTTGTGTAAATAACGTGTATTGTCTAAGACTGTTGTTTATTTTAGAGCTTTTAATTTGTTCAGTTAAATTAAAATATGTAATAGGGTATTGTGATGAATCATGTATTTTCCAGTCATTTTTTGTAATGCTGACATTTCTCGAATATTTTTTGTTGAAACTTGAAGGTATTTCTTGCCATATGAATCAAAACTTTAGTTATTAACAATTTTAGTACAATTTTACGAGTAAGTATTATGATTTATTTGAGGATTCAAGTCTCGTGGGGTGTTATATAACAGGTTCTTATGATATTTATTGTATACAACTCTAGCTACCTAATTATTGTATACTAGTCCTTTCAACGAAATTTTATGATCACTTTGTATATTATTCTACTATCGAGCTTGCATCGATTTATCGAGGCTATTGGAAACTTAATCCTTGCACATGCATTTTCATACGAAGTGCTTCTTCCACAACCCTAATTTATTTATTCTTATACTAAACCATGCATTTATATTGTGATATTTTCTAAACAAAATTATGTTCCATACTTCGTAGCAAATGATGCGAAATCAAGCACAGCAATGACTAGAAAATACATTTATTGATATGTGTTGTTTTATAATAATAACAAAATATTTAATTTCATTACAAATTTTGTTTTATTTTATCTTCACCATAACATGTCTTTAAATCAACTTAGTTATAAATAAATAACATTCCCTGTCACTGCGTTGATCTTATTGTGCGTCAAATATGAATCAAAGCATGAAAAATTATATCACATCAAAAGCAATTTGAATATCTTTTCAAAAAGACAACTTTTACTTTTTTATCATTTCAATAGAACTTGTGATATAAAAAGATCACTAGAGGAATATTGCTCAATGAAACTCATTTTTAGTAGGTCAAGTCTTGTTAGTTGATTTAGTACCACTTCTTATCTTACGGAGTTGAAATTTAACAAGTTGTTTCAGTTCCAATGACAATGCATTTTGATTGTAAGTATGATCTGGTTCTACACCCAAGATTGGCTCCTGACTAAAGAACTCAACGGTTAACAGCATACACGGGAAAAAGCTAGTTTGAAAATATATTATTACTTTTAATTTATTCAAATTCACAGCAGAACCAAATCCAAATGATTGACAATCAAAAGTTGAAATTACATAGTATAAGCCGTGAACAGAATTTCATTGAGAATTATTGTTCAGTGTTATTTTTAAACCACAACTGCTATTGGAATTTTGAAAAAGAATTTTCAGAGTTCACGTACATTGCTAGGGTAAGTCATACTTCACCCATTTGTGACGCAAACCCCAAATGCCACTACAAAACCTTTATATAAAATGCTATACAATGCAATTGCGAACTCATGTATCATATTAGTATTATCAACTTTGCAAAACAATAAAATCTAAGCTAACAAATCAACAAACTAGGCACTAGCTTTATATTGAAGAAATAACAGTATTGCTAAATAAAATAAATAAATGGTCTTAGGTACACTTCTTTGTGATGACAACCTGGTCTATTCATGTGGATCGCATACAAAGTTTATTTGCTAGAAATCGAATCGATTTTTTTTTTTATAATTTGCTTAGGCGTACGTCAATGTAAGATATATAGATATTAGATATAAATATAGTAATACTGTAGGCAACCAGCGATCCGCATGAAATGGCAAAAGTTGTACACAAAAAGTTGCGTACACACTGTAAATGTTCAAACTGAGTCGACAACATGTTGCGACTAGCTGCACAAACCCTAAGAAATAACTAGATTATAGTTACAAATATAGTCACAAAATAACTACACAATCGATCACAAATACTAAAATAAAAGTATTCATGACTTTGTATCACAACGTTAAGAAATATTCATATAGAAAGTTATAAAAATCAAGGCCCTTAAGGAACAATCGTGAAAGTTACAGATTTAATCGTTATACTATACTATAGTAGTTAAATATAATCTAGTAGGTCTAATATAATAGATACAGTAGGTATATTTTGTATCTCAGTGAATACTTCAGAAATATCGTCGGTCGGATTGATTACCGAAACATTTCCGAAATCACGCGTTGAGAGGATCTATACAGAATAGTAGAGAATCATAAAAACTCAGCTACCATACAATAAAACAGTTTTAAATGTGCATATTATAAAACTTGCGGCACGCTTTGATGGCCGTTTTGACGTTTAACAATGACAAAGAAAAATAACCTTTATTAAGGTGCATCTATTGATCCAACAGCTAATTGTATGATGATGGAAATCAACCTTATTTCAAAGCAATACGGTTTCTTTTCCTATGACAATCTGAAACGTCAAAACGGCCATCATAGCGTACCGGTAGTATAAATGAAAGTAATAACACATTTTAAATTTTATAAGACGTAAACAAGCATTTGAAAACTTAAATATTCAAAACCTCATATTTCGAAATGTTCCATTACTGTTTGACCAACGATATACAAAATAGTAGGTGCAGAATGAGAGACTGTGTATTAAAAATATTAATAAGTGTATAAAATTACTTAATAACTTTGGCTAAAATGTATTGGTAAGACAGGATATGTATATAAATTTAGTTTTAGTTTAAACAAAAAGTTTGTTTATTTAATCACAATATTTACGTACAATGTTTATGGTTAAGGTAAATATTCCGCCAAAATATATTTTCTTAATGTAAAAAATCTAAAATCCGTACAAAAACACAATTTCATACCTAATATTACATGGGTTTTTAATTGTGCGAATTTAAATATACAACCCAACTGCAAAAAATTATCACCAATACAATCAACTCGAACGGGATCTTTACCATATAATTGTATGCCAAAACTGATCATATGAAAATATCCAGTTTTTTTATTAGAATACTTACTTGTATATTGTAATATTTGTAAGGGCTTCTTACATCATTGTAATGCGGAAGTACATTTGTTGCTAATTACGATATCTTTTGATGTGCAACCGCAAAGTACCCATATGGAGTATCCACTCGTTTAATAGATAAAAGTATGTAATTGATAAGAATAATATCTGGTTGCAAGAAACGTTATCAGCGGAAGTCTTTACAGTACGGTGTTTCAAAACCTAAAAAATAAAAACTTTCGAATCTGTATGTAATTAAAAATATATTGCAGGCGATGTTGCAAAAGTGAACTGAATGCGAATTTATTATCATTGTATGCTTGAACACGTTAATCATCTAAGCTACTGAACGGATTTTAATAAATTTTGCTTAATTTGCAAGTAAGATTTAGGAACCAACTAAAATCTGAATTCTGAAAACGTATTTTACGAGAGACTAAATTATGTAAAATTTTGACGGGATAAAAAAGTAGCCTAAGTTCCTGTAATTACATCAGCCGTTTCGGAGATTTTCCGGAACAGAGATAAAATTTATATTCATATTATTATGCATTTCGTAAAAAGTTGTTTTGATATTTGAAACAGACGCATCAATTTTAATTATGTCGTCCTAAAATTTGATATCTTACTGATATCAAATTTTCGTCGGCTTGCATCCTTGATTGTTATTTTCTTCGTTTGAGTAACTAGCGAACCGATTTTATTGATAAAGGGTTATCTAACGTCGAATTACAGAACTACGGGATTTTACCAAAATAGAAAAAAGCCCCTACTTCACGAGGGCATAGTAATTAGCAAATTATCTTATCAATTATCAGGTTTTGTAAATTAATGTAACAGTTTTAAATACATTTGTAGTTTTGCTTCGTTATGACATTAATTATACATCAATCAAAATATAATTTCAATTTTCTATCAGTTTCTTATCCGATACATTTATGTAACAGAGAGATGGACGTTGCATTATCACGCAGAAACGATTCCAAAATATTATTGCATATAATAAATGTATCCAATGGAATCAACATCCAAACTATTTAGTAAAAATTGCACATTTAAAAAAAGCAATCTCCAATGTGTAAAAAACATGTAAATAACAAGGTAAATATTATAAATTATAGTTTCAAATCACAGAATTAGTTTCAGTATGGCATTTGTTACATCCAGGGTCGGATCGTTGACTAACACTATGTCAAATTTGTTGAGGTAATTTTGTAGGTTGCTCTCGACCTTCTGGCCAAGGAAACCGACTTTGATGACGACGTCGCAGTGTTCCATACCTTCGGCCATGCCTGCGTCACCGATGTTGTCTCCCATAAGGATCACATTATTGCGCTCTTTAACCATATCGTAGTATTGCGTGTTCTTAATGGCGGCCTCGTTTTTATTGTACGTATGTATCACTTCACCCTTAATACCGACGATTTTGTCCTCGTCATCCAAAGCAAGGAAGTTAGACACGACCTTGAATAATAAATGTATCGTTAAAAGCAGGTTTTATTTGAGTCTGTTAAAAAATTGGAATGCGGAAATATTTAGAAGATGTCGTGTGTTTTAACCATAATTAAAATAAAAAAAAACAGTATCTACTACATACTAGCTGTCCAACGCGGGTTCACCCGTGTTCCTGTGAGGGATGCTACATTTTCCCAAGCTAAAAAATCTAAGTTACTCTTTATAACATCTGTCAAAGTCGGTCCAGCCGTTTCGGAGGTTTACCGGAACAAATAGACAGACACATAAAAGTGATAATAGTTTTCATGCAAAAACATTTTGTAAAAAACAGCCACAATCATCTCTGACGCCACAATATTTCAGATAATAAAAAAACACAGTTTATTAAGTATTGCTAAAAGTAAATTATCTGTGTACTACTGTAATACTTATACAGTAAATTGCAAAATTTCAGATTGTTCATTCTAGAACTTCACTTAGTACATTTTGGTTCTTATTCCAGTACGTTAAGGTTAAAAATGCTTTTCTGACTAACTATTAAGAAATGCTTTATTATATCAAAATTCACTTTCAATATTTTTTATAATATCATTAGAAATCTATTAGATATTTAATTACATAGTCAAGTAGCAATATTATAGCGTCAAATCAGAATCTAGTAAAATATATATTTAAATAACGAGAATCAATATCTATAGGATCCGTACCAGACTTAAATAGGTTGATAAGTCGACTAGCATATATTATAGGTACTTTGTTTTACATCATAATAGGCATTAGGATAGCTTATTTACGTTTTATCTGTAAATTCAATTTTTATGTATCTTTATGTCATGTTAATTTTTTTTTTATAATCTTATGTAATGTGTTTACACACACTACACATACATTCACTACACACTCACACACACGCCTACTCCACATGCACGCATAAACACACCCCACCATACACAGAATCATTAGTATATCGAATAAGTTCATTTTTATTTACATAAATTCAAGATTGATTATGTTTTGATAAGAAAGGGCACTGGCTTCTGTAACACAGGTATGTATGCCTAGCTCAGAAGTCAGAGACTGAATTTAAATTGTGAAAGTTTATGTTTTGTGAATAAATTTATTATTATTATTAATAAATCTAAGTTCGTTTTCAAAAAACAGTTATTGAGGACTTTATTGCCGGCTCTTCTCAGTAAAAAACAACCTTCCGGTATTAGAGTCAGAATATTCATAAGTGCTTGTGTGTGCAAAGGCCTATTTGAATAAAAGTATTTTCATTCATTCATTCTTATGGAATTTTCAGATAACATAAAATATTTTTGGAATTACTAGTAGATGTATTATTATGATTTCTGACTCGGATGTTTGTTGTGGTAATATGTGCCCTGGGGGAGTAGCGTAGTAAGGTTGATTTTGTATTGTGTTTGATGGTGATGAGCTGTGTAGTGGTGTGTTTGGTATGGTGTGAGGGTGCTGTGATGTCTGGTTCCTGGTTGTTTTGCGGGCTGTGATTGGTGTAGAGCGACCTGAGGTCAAATCGAGTGGTTATGTGTCCCTTTATCACTTTATCAGCATCGGTGGTTTTGATTGAAGCTGACCACACCTGATTGTTCAACATATTTGGTTTTACTGGTAAATTAAGATAGTGTGTTATTGCACAATATTATTGAAGCAAAATGAAATATTTTTGATAGCCATTGGGCAAGCTAGACCCAGCAGGTGTGTATAAGGTGTCGGCGTTTACCGTCAATAATAAAAACAAATATACTTATGTTTGTGTGTTAGCGGAGAAGGATGGTGAGAAAAATGTCTAATTCTTAAAGAGTTACTACAAAAATATGTTTTCTAATTGTTTACAACAACAGAGAAGCACTAATTGCAGATGGGTATATTACAATGCTTTCATTCCAAAAGAATGAATGAATGAAAATATTTTTATGCAAATAGGTCTTTACAAGCACTTATGAATATTCTGACTCTAATACCGGAAGGTTGTTCTTTACTAGGAAGAGCCAGAAGAGCAATAAAGTCATCTATTACTCTTTTTTAAAAACGAATTTAGATTTATTACATAAGATCAAAAAAATAATTTACAGATAAAACGTATACCTAATAATGGCTGCTCTAAAAGTGTCCATTTTCGACATATCAACTTATTCACGCCTAGTATGGATACCAACATCTCGCAGCTTAAAACAAGCTCAGAAATATTATTTATATTTTTTCAGCTCTTTAATTTATTTATTTGACATGCACTATGGTTTTTGAACAAGTCAATTGTATATTTAGCAATAGTAGTTGCAAATGTATGCTATCTTATTTAACATTACAATTGTTCATTGTTCCGCGTATTTTACCTATAGATTGCGGAAATTTGAGCTTACTGCGATAGTATACCATTATTGGTGTTAACACCAATGCATACCTATTTTTTAACTATCAATGATTATAATTGTGAGATATAAAATACCTGCAGGCCGATTGTGTAATGCTCTCGTATCCAATGGTTAATAATACTGTTACTGATGATCCTTACTATAACTTCATAAGGTCCATTTTCCAATAACACCTCAGCTATCAATATAGCCTATTAAATCTCGACTAATTAAGTTAATTTATTAAAACTCACCTTAATGTGAGGAAGCAAGTAGTTAGCTGCAGTCAAAGCTGCCACAACCGATTCACCGAGACCCGCCGAAAAAACTAATACAGGCACCTGATGTATCTCACTCCATGATATTAAATCTTCAACACCATTCCTGTGGAAATCAATAAAAAAATTTGCTTTACAACTATCACGCTCCTGTAAGTATTTAATGATAATGAGAAGAGTACTCAAATAGTCGGAACTTTAGGTATTGAGGTAGCCACAAATACCATCTAGAATCTAGAAAAAGACATCAAAATGCCTGTTTAGCCTTTAGATCTTGAAGGTTCTTTAAGTTACAGTATAGTCATAGTTACATTAAATAAAAATAATTAAGAAACAACTTACCTAAAACATTCTTTCATTTTTTGTGCAACACCCATTAGTTCGTTCCTTGGGAATTTAACCCCTCTGTAAATAACAAAATTATATTTAAAATGTTCAATTATTTGATAAACATCTGTTGTAAACAATTGGTTCAAAACATAATCTGGTATAATAAATCTATAAACAAAATTCTAAGAACATGTTTAATAGCTTAGATAACATACAACCTTCTACTTTAAAATAATTTAAATTAGCATCCATCATGAAAATTGTATTCAAATCTTGTATTGATCAAATTACTAAAAATTTAACTAATTCTAGAAGAATTTTCGTCTACATTGTCTTCCATTTTACATAATAAAATCGCAAACCATTCACAACAATGAAGGAAAATATGGGCCCAAAGAAATTTTAGAATAGAACTGAATATTTCTATATAATATTATTATTTGTATAGCAAATAAATTGTAATTGATGCTGGTTTTACATTAAACTATGAGAAAGATATAACTTACTTCAGCAGGGTATGAGCAGCGACATACCAATCTACCATGTGCTTGGTCTTTTCTTCTATACTCATGACTGGGTCGCACTCTATCGGCTTGTATATACCGGCAAGCCTGTTATCTTCATCTTTGTAGTGCTGGGGAATGGAAGGACACTCTCTGAACATACCTGAAACAATGTAAGGTATCAAACTTAAGTTAGTCATGCTCGCATTAATGACTGCTTGCGGGGGCGTCGTGTGGCGGGTCGCTCACTTCGAGGAGAGCGATGGCTGCCACATGCGGCATACTTGTGAACAGGTGCTGCTTGTGGGCTCAGCTTTAGTTTTGTTTGTATTTTTTTATTAGATATTCACAATATTATATTTATTATTGTTTAGTAATTCTTCACTTTTGCAATAACACACAAGCATTGTCCGTGAGACTAAATAAATTGTATGTAAAAAATAAATATAATAAATCCAAGTTCGTTTTTTTAAAAAGAAAAATTGCTGAGTTTATTGCCGGCTCTTCTCGGTAAGAAACAACCTTCCGAACCGGCATTGAAGTCAGACTATTCATAAGTGCTTGTAAATGCCTATTTGAATAAAAATACTTTCATTTTATTTCATTTCAAACAAAAATAAATCTTAATCAGTTAGATAACACTGGGGAACAAAATCAAACTTTTGTTTTATCAGATTTTTGAACGGTTTCTCACTAATTTGACGTCGCTAATTTCAGATCTATCCTCATTTTTTACACAGCAGCTATAGTTTTTGAGATACAGGTACCTCCCTATTTCGCATTTGTTAGCTCGCATTTTATTCCGATCAGATAAATAATTTAGGAAATTTCTAAAATTTATCGACATGCTAATGTTAAGAAGAAGATATGCAAACGATCCCAATAGTTTTTGTATCATTTGTGGCCAGTATGTGTATAAGAATGTAGTGTAAGTGTGTCTAACACAGTGAAACAAGCCTACTTCAACTGCTTTGAAAAGCCATTAGAATTTTACAGTAAGTCCTAGATTCCAAATTTTGTATGTGGAAGCTGTGTTTCATCGTTACGTTTATGGGCAAACAGAAAAAGACCCTACATTAAGTACCAAAGTACTATGATTTGGCGTGAACCATCTAATCACCATGACGGCTGTTATTTTTGTGTTGTGAATATTAACGGAATAAACCACAAAAATCGTTCCAAGTGGGTCTATCCTAACTTCCAATCTCCAATTAGACCGATTTCGACTTCTACCGATAAATCAGCCCGAACACAGTACCTCATATCTATTATAACATTTCAAGAACATTCAGAAAGTAGTGATGATACTGTGGTTACTAACTTTTCTTATCCATCTGAACCTAGACTAGACCATTCAATCAAAATGATTTGGACGACTTAATCAGAGATCTCGGACTGTCTAAAAAAGCAACTGAACTGCTAGCTTCTCGGCTTAAAGAAAGAAAGACACGTGTGTAACGGTATATCGCACAAGAGAAAAAAAGTGAATCCCTAACTTTTCCAAACGCATTGCACAGATGATGCTGCACTTCCAGCGACTCGGATGCAATATAAGCATTAAGCTATAATTTCTGTTTTGTCATTTACACTGTTTTCCAGAAAATTCAGACGACTTAAGCGAAGAGCAGGGAGAAAGCTTCCTTTAAGACATTCGCACAATGAAAGAACGATACCAAGGTCGTTGGAATGCTAGTATGATGGCTGATTACTGCTGGAGTATTCCGAATAATAATGTGGACTCGGCCTATTCAAGATAATCTAATATATTTTTTTTTTATTGTTAGTTTTCCTTAATAAAGGAGTTCCCTGTTCCCCAGTGTAATTAGTTTATATTTTGTACGCTCATAAGTACCCCCCAAAAACCATATTAGTAGATTAACTGTAACTGAAACAATGTAACTTATATAACTACATTTTATAAATGTAAGGTAAGTTACAAACAAAATCTGAATATTGAAAATGTATTCTAAACTAGCTATTCCCAGCATTGATTGCTATGCAACATAATTTCGTTCATATCAGGAACCTTCGCAGCGCACGTAGCGTGACTCACAAAAGTTTGCTCATATTAATTGTATCTGTAGGTGTATATATATAATCGTAAATTAACTGGAAATTTTATTTAATATCCTAACAGATCACATATTTTTCTTCGTATTTAATTTTACTGTTCTTTTATTATGTACCTACTTAAGTAATTTTTGCTTTACCGCTGTGTTCTAACTGTGACATTGGCAGAGTCATTGGTAACACAATGGACCTTAAACAAAAATTGGCATTGGCAATTATTTTTTACGCGGCTTTTATTAGCTTCACCTGTATGTTTGTTTGTAACGGACTCCTTTGAGGGCAATTTTGACCCCCTTCAAAAAGTCGAAATTTGACACAATTATTAAGGACCGATGACAATTAAATATTTCAAACAGATAGACCCGTAGAACTAAAAGACAAATAATAAATACAGTAGAAATCAGTAATCACCTCAGTTAAAAACCAGAGGGTGCCGGATTATTAGAATGTTCGGATTACTGGATTGTATAGAAACAAACATAATAAATAAAATAAAGCATTTCATAAAGATATTATGTATATTTGTGTTCATATTTAATGTATACACGTGATTTGTATCAGTTCATATATTGCACATAACTCACAATTAATGACTTTTTTAATTGAGTTCTGTTTTTGCGCAAGTCGATATCCTTGTTTAAAAACCTTTTCTCCCATGTTTCGTTAGGTGTTGAAGTTTGAAATTTAAAGCCATGACAATATAATTCACTTTTTACACACATACACATATGCCGTTTCTAACAACGATTCTTATAGCTAACATTGAACAGTCTCACAACTAAATGTTGTAGTTCATAGTTCACCCTGGGGTTATCAGTCAGATAAGGCAGACTTAGTGGCAAATATTGCAATGACTCATCTATAGTAAAAACAGTCATACATATAAAGGAAGATATACACATATAGGAAGAGGAAGACCAGGAAAAAACAGAAGGTATACTCTCTTAAAAGAGTGAATAGGCTACTAACAGAAAAACCAAGCTACATCTTCGGCATCATCTGCCTTTACCATCAAGTGAGATTGAGGTCAATCGCAAACCCCTCTTAAATAAAAATATCTCTCAGAGGCAATATCTCTCTGTCTATGTGAGGAAGATAGAAGGAGAAGGATAGAAAGTAATGAAATACTGTTTGTTTGTACAAGCATTTGTTCACCATTAAAACTTGGAATACAAACAAAAGTGTGAAGATTTTGCAGTGAGGCTGTTGATCATTTCGATAACTGGGGAAATACCAGTTCCAATCTTGTCAAGATAATAAAGACCTATCTAGGAAAACACTGTAGTGTGAAGGATGTTAGAAGAAAATAAGAAATGACTGAATGCTGTTCTTGCATGAAAAGGTGCACTAGAGCCCTTCATTAGACATGGAACAGATACCTGATAGGCATGAACATAAATGGTTTAATAAAAAATATATACAATATGCAGTACGAGTTGTCCCCACACCATTTCACCCGCACTCCTGAGGGTTTCAACATTTTCCTGGCACAAAAAATATCCTATGTGTTATTCCAGGGCATTTTCTATATATGTGCCAAGTTCCATCCAAGTCCATTAGGAAGTTTTATGCATGAAAGAGTAACAAACATCCATACATACAAACTTTGGCATTTATTTGTTCGAATGGGTATTAATATTAGCAGAATATTCTTCTATTTAAAGACTTATAAGATAAATAGTGACTCACCAAAGCTAGTTAGCACAGCCTTTCCATTTTCCATAGAGTGCCTAGTCAAAGTATGATCAAAATCTGTGACTATCTGCAGCTTATTGTGTCCATCCTTGATCATCTTGTTCAGCTTCCCTAGCAATTCTTGTTCATCTCGAATATTGACTGAAACTTTCTGAAGCTCTGGAAAGTCGCTGATGCTCGATAACACCTTCATAGCTGAAACGAAATGGCTAGTATAAAATTGCGCAAATATACCAGGAACAGAAAATTTTACCATGTCTTAGCTCCAAGCGGTCTCAAAATGAACTATTTTTACAGATTATATCACAGATTTACATTTATTACACAGAAAACTTATGTTAATATTGAAAAATTATGCGACAAACATATGTTTAAATTATTTAGTACCTTTGGATGACGAAATTCGTTCTGTCAAAAAACGGTTCACAAATACACTTGCTTCAGGAACAAGTTTCAATACACCAGTGAAGATAATATTTCAATTTTTTTTTATCGAGGAAATATTAAAATAAGTGTAGCACGTCCCACGTTCAACCTTGATTTTACGAAAAAGAAAACTGACACAGCCTGACAGACAGTGCAGTGACAGAATGTCAACAGTGAGCACTTGGCTGACATCACATGTCAGCAGACGTCAGCCGATAGAGAACGAAGTATGAACAAAGTAAACGATTGATAATAAAATTTGATGATTGATCGAATAAACAAAAAAAATTGCCCAAAATCTACGATCAGCCTCATAACTAGACATGATGAGCAACACTACCCTACGCCGCGAAATTGCGTGAACTAGGAATAAAGGAAGGGCCAAAACGTATTTATATATTATAGAATTGATACCTTTTTTAAATATTGATATCGATTTTAATCTATATTGGTGTAAGTTTAAAAAGAATTCAGTCTATTATGAAGTTCTACGGTCACTCCAAACAGAATGACTAACCTAGTTCAATATATCTATCAGAGTAATATGAAATTGCAACTCTGCACTATTTCTGACGATCAAAAGACAGTTCTCAATAAAACATAGAAAACAAAGTATATTCTTTACAGAACAGAATCGATTATAGAGACATAAGAAAAACTTTAAAGACTTTTTAGGCTATAATTTGCAAACTAAGGTCACTTCAACATATTCTTTACGACTGAATTTCAGCTGTTTAAATCAGTGGCGATAATGCTGTCGCTATTGAAAAATAAAAAAAATCATACGCTTTCGTGATCGAAGTGAAATATTTATTTTCACCATATATCACATATCTCGTCAGTTTTTTCTGCAACCATTGTGGCGGATACACATCCATATTTGCATTTTGGATTATGAGACACCTCTCAAAAATATGGGCGCAAGTGTAAATATGTTCTTAGAGCTGTTGGGGGTATATTCTTCGCAGAATGGCAATTGACTCTGTCAGCACGTCCCATTTTGATTATGAATTTAACAAGTTAGCTGTTATTCCTTTTCCGACTTACCCATTTCATCATGATACGTTTAGCCGTGAACGGATCTACTTCCAGCGCCTATTATAAAATTATCAGCAACAAAAAGATTGCACTATATATCTGACACATGCGGCAGTGTGCCAAGTATACAAAGCAAGACAGACCGGGCACACATAAACCATTTCGAGCCCCTTTCGACCCTCCATAGTTTAAAATATTTATAACCTACTCACTTGCAATGGTTTGCAAATTTTAAGTAACAATAAATCATATAATTCAGAAGATAATGACGTCCGAAATCCACTATTTTTACACGCTTTATATTAGCTTCATCTGTATGTATATATGTAGCCGACCCCTTTGAGCTCGATTTTGTCCTACTTTGAACGATCAGATTTAATTCAAACTTTGCACACCTGTCAAAGACCGCCGCTGTATGCCGTTGACATCTATTTTTGAGCCACCAAATACTTACCATAAAAACGTGACATGAAAATAATAATAAGCTTCTAATTCATTAGTTTTTGTAAATTTTATAGACCTGCTGAATTATAAAAATTAAATCGAATAATATACGGGAGATGGTCTCGCCACTTAACCATAGTATACATAAATATATAAAAATCCCCATATCGATGCATATTTTCAAGATTAAAATACTACTACAATACTTGAATAACAAAATCGTGGACGGAATCAAAAAAGGTTAATTAAAACAGAAACTGCCGAAAATATTAATCATTTATTGGATTTTTTTTTTATATTTTTCTTTAAATTCATGAAGCTATACAAGATTTACAATTTTACAGGTTATCATTATGCAATTAGTCTTATATAATACAAATAAGTAAATAACTTTATAAACTATTTATATAATGTAATGTTTCTCCAATCGAACTACTAGGGGCATGAGCCATAGTAGGAATGTGCTCTTTAAAAAACATTGACACCAATATTTCATAAATTGTTTTGAAGTAGTCTATTCGGTAACTATTTTACCCTCAACCTTGTAAAAATTATTTACGGATAAAACTTTACCAAATAATTCCACACTTACAACAGTGCACACAACAGAACATGAAGATCAAAATAATACATCAAACAAACTGTAAATAGGTACTTTAACTAATAACTTTCGCTTCATCAAAAATCTATGATTTATACACATATAAATACTTTAATAATAAATGAAAAATATGAAGATGTATTAACTGAACTAATATTTAAACATAATTATAGAAAAAAACAACCCTGATAAAAAAAAAACAAATTATATTTTGATAAAAAATTGTGATTTAAATTCACAACCAAAACTTTTATAATAGTATCTTTCAGTATCAATTAGAGAAATTGATAAGAACATCAAGAAAATGTCATAAATACAGAAATCCTTGGTTTTAAACTACAAAAGATTTTTCACTATAAAACTTGAATCTTATATATATTAAATTTGCTGACTTGGCAGATCAGTATTCAGCCGTTTCCGGTAGATGCCGCAATCAGTTATAACTTGACTACAGCACCACCTATCGTCATAACCAATATATTGTCAACGTGTGTACCTCAATCGGTTATCAGAAGTGACGATCATTAACAGACTATCAATAGAATATATATAATATGGTAACATTGTAGACTTGTGATGAATCAAACATCGCTAACTATTCATTATCATATCTAAGTACCCAATGTAAAAAAAAAAAAAAACTTTATTTATGTAGGTAATCAGTTATCGTATAAATATACAAAATGTAAGTTATAGTGCCTTATTATGAAATTAAACATTGCAATTTCGGTATCACGAGGGCATTGAAACCGCCTGGTTAATATCTCGTGACCATACCGGGCAAAGAGTTTGTTTGGATTCGCTATGACGAAGCTTTCAAAACAAGTCCTTTACCTGACTGAAACAATTGTTTGCTAGCATGCTTGTAAGCCCCTGGTATGTGTACGCATCGCAAAGATTAATTCATAAGCTTAAAACATAAAAGCGCGTTCGCCACGTACGCAAGCAATCAGTCCATTATTCATTACCGCCCGATTTTTTTATTGTGCACTTACAGCTGTCGAAGTCAGAAGCACGAACGTCTATAAGCGCATCGACAATATAAGTGACGAAATCGAATATCAACAACGATGTTCAATTTTACATACTAACTAGATTTTGGCGCATACGATACGATGACGTTACGCTTGCGATAGATATTCGTGCTTAGGCCTCAGTTAGGTTGGTAATGTCGCTTTCTAATAGGCTTTTGTCAGTTTATGTCGTTGAAAATTCCTGTTTTGCTTTTGAGTTATAGTTCATCTATTGATTTAATGATGGTATGATGAACTTTATCTCATAAGAGCATAAGGTTTATTTTTCTATAACTCTTGGCTGTCAAAAAGAACCTATTAGATCAACAAATACAGTAAGATTGAATGGGGTAAATTACTCTTAACAATCAATTACTTCTAACATAATATGAAATTATCGGTATTTGACTGCATTTTAATTTACGTGCTTTTAGTCTTTCCAAATATTCGTTTTTTAGGGGATTGGTATTGTGTTTCTATTGGATTAATTATGGATTTTATGATAACTATTTGACTGGCGTGGCCTTGGGAAAATTCATTATACAAAAAAATATCTAGTTACAAAATCAGTTGGATCTCCTTCACCAAAGCATCACCAAAGGCAAGAGCTATATATAAATGATGATGCTTCGTGTAGAAGCGGAACGTATCAATTTCCTGTTTAGTTTCCTTGTTTGGGACTTGACAGAGGAGATCCCGCGGAATTAGTTACTATATATTAGTTACTATATATTTGTTGTATAAATATGAATTTTAAGTATTTATACAAACAGTTTAGCGTTTATTTAGTGTTGTCAAATTAAAAATATTGCACAAGATAAAATGATTTACTCTTTATGGTAAGATTGGAACTAACCATTGTAAAAATATTATAAATATATAAATTTATCTTGATTGTATAAAAGTTATTCACTCTATTCTCTGACCTGCTTACTTCCCAGACCTTTCTCTCCAACCGCTTGTTATAATTACAGTATGTGTCAGTTAGGTATGAGTGGACAGGAAGGTGTTAAGTATAAATTCAATGTTGCCAACCTAACAACTTTGTAAGAGTCTAATGCTGATTTTAGCAGTTATAGTCACACTAGGTTTTTATCAGTCATCACTAATCCTTCTAACTTTTTTACTTTTCTTTTTCTCCATCGCTTCCATCCTCATGTCTTCTAGATCCTCCATGATACCTGGAAAATGAATAATGAATATCAGTTTTAAAAAAAAATGTTTTGTTCCTTTACTAAATGTTTGTGTTACACCAAAGGCCTAAGCACGGACATTTATCACTACCTCAAATTATATACACCACGCTTTTCGCACAATGATATTTATTTCTATATTAGGTTAGATTATATGTAGAATTAGGTCTTGCCTGTAATTAAAGTTGTAAGTTTTTTGGTATAAAAAAATAAATTAAAAAAATGTACCCTAAGCACATAAATCTATCGTAAGCGTATCGTCATCGTATCGAGAGCGCCAAAAGCCAATGCAATGGGAAATTGTACATCACGAAACGACACGCTATACTGTCTACTGTCTAATGTACAAAAAATTACAGAAATCTCAGTACAAAGAGTATACACATATTCCCATGAAAAATAACTGTGCAAGTAAGAATAAACAAATTATTACCAATCTTCTTGCTGATGTACTCCTCTCGCTGTTGCCGTGCGAAGCTGGATTCCATATCGGGATCATCATCATCGTCCATGTCTCGATATCTGGAAATATTCATATGTAAGTTACATTAGATGATGATGATGATTTAACACTACACTCAGCCAGTACAACGACCGATCCATGTCCTATACAACCATTCAAGCATCAGCCACGATACAACTGAAATAGTTTATAGCAACTGGTACCTAAATAGTTGTATCGGAGTAACCATGGATACACCGAGGAGCGCGTGGCCTAGGGGAGTGGGACTACACGCTCAGGGATGGGAGAGGACAGCCAGCCAACCGCAACTATCTGACCACAATCGACCGACTGTTCAGTCTGTAGCCAATATTGGATATTAGGGAAGATGTACGTTACATTAGAGATACTAAATAAAGCTAAAGATACGTTCATACGTAACTATACTACCGGCACGCTATGATGGCCGTTTTGACGTTTCAGATTGTCATAGGAAAAGAAACTGTATACCTTGGGAATAAGGTTGATTTCCATCATCATACAATTAGCTGTTGGATAAATAGATGCAGTCGGAAGGAATAAAGGTTATTTTTCTTTGTCATTGTTAAACGTCAAAACGGCCCTACAGTGTGCCGCAAGTTTAGGAATAATTACGCCAATTTTTTGGCGCGTTTGGGAAAACAGCTGATGAGCGCGACGATATATACGAGTATACTCCTCGTGATTTGAAATTTGGTGAACTGAAAAAGCTACACTAAAAAGACAAAAGATCAAACATATGCATAATTAGGATTTTAACAGAGGGAGAATGAACTAGGTATTTTTCTAAAAGTTTCACTTCTACCGCGTGTGGTATGCAAACATATTTTATCTTATTTTTTATTCTTATCACAATAGTAGTTGCTAGCTACTCAAGGGATGAGCTTTCCTTCATTATACATTCAAAAATTTACCTCTACAATGTAATACACATACGGATTATACGCTTGGAGTCAAATTTACCAGATTGCACGTAGATTCGCGCGAATTGTTTAAAAAGGATAAGAACTAGTACTTACTTCGATCTGTCATAACCAAATATCTCCTTGATGTGCGTGGAGTAATCCATGTTTTCATCACCATCGTCAATGAAGTCATCCATTTCGGAATCGTAATCAGATTCGGAATCCAATGCGCGACCTGGAAATTTAGTAAAATTGAAATTTACTAACGATGATCATATATAATCAAATATAAATCATAGTGGCACATATTCTTTATTCCCTTCTTTATTTTATTCTATTACTAGCTGTTTTACCCGCGTTCCCGAGGGATGTCACATTTTCCCTGGATAAAAAGTAGCATATATAAGTTGCATCTAAATACGTTTGGTAGTTTTGCATGAAAGAGTAACAGACATACATACATACAATCATTCGCATTTATAATATTAGTAGGATTATAAGTATTCTTGTTCTATAATATAAAGTTAGTTGGTTTATTTGTTTGCTCTCACAGCTAAACGACTGAACTGATTTATCTAAAATTTGGCATACAAATATATATATATTTTTTTTTTTTTATACCACGTGGGCCGACAAACAAGCGGACGGTCCACCTGATGGTAAGTGGTCACCGCCGCCTATGGACATTTGCAACACTAGGGGCATCGCCAATGCGTTGTCGACCCTGAGACGTGAAGTTGTTAAGTCTCATGTGCCTGTAATTTCACCGGCCCCCTTACCTTTCTAACCGAAACACAGTAATACAATTGCACTACTGCTTCACGGCGGAAATGGGTAAGCTGGTAGTACTTCCCCAGACGAACTCTGCACTAAGAGCTCTACTACTCTAAAAATATATAGCCTATAGGAATATAGGACGTACTTATTATCACGGGAAGGCGGGTGAAAGTTCGTTTGTTTCTAGAACAATATTCACACTATCTGATCCCAAATTAACCAGCGCTTGTACTATGGATACAAGATAACTATTGATTCTTCTGATTCATAAAAGAAGTTATGCAGCAATGAATTACTACTGCTCAAGTCTACTACATTACAGGCATGGAAGAGAGCCATTGCACTATCCCTCTCTTCAACTGATTTGTTTAATAAATAAGGGGTCGTCCATTAATCACGTGATGTTTACCAACTTTTAGGGTTCTAGACTACCCTTCCCACTACCCAAAATCCCGTGTATTTTTTTGGTACAAAGTATATTGAAATTGTCAGATTATTATCTTTAAATACAGATGTAATCTGATGAAAATTTAGAAAATAAACCAATTAATCGTGCGTTCAAAATAAATAAAAACACGTGATATCTCAGCATACCATGATAAATATAAATATAAATATAAATATAAATATACATACGTTTTTGTTTCTTCTTCATATCGTCAGGATGTGGTCTCCTCTTCCCATCGCCTGGTCTCACACCATTTCTATTATCATTACCGTTCTTCTTGAAAGCATTGACATGTTTATCAAAGTCAAAACTATTAGTCAATTTCTTACTAGGACCAGGTTGACCTTGAGTTTTTGCCCCTGCCGTTGCTAACCGTCTGTCATCAGGCCTTTTAGATGGAACTCCTTTTTGAAGACTTGTTACTTTACCATTCTCCACTCTTGGAGATCCATCACGATTGATTACCTTATTTGACATTGGAACCTTATCTCTGGCACCAAACTTCTGTGAACCCTGTTCTTTGTTCAGTTTTGGCACCGGTTTCCCTTGAGAGCTGTGTCCGTTCATATATTTACTATCACCACTCTTACTGGGCATAGTTATCTTCTTCTCATTTGAATTCTTATCTATTCTATAAGTATTTTGGCTCTTTAAGTCTATGTTCTTTTTCACATCTTGTTTAACGTTATCCCTAGAGTTTAATTTTGATTTATCTACACTTCTATCTACAGGTTTCATTATCTTATCTGACCTACTAGATTCAATTTTGGTTTTTGTCTTATCTAATCTGTCTCTATCTTTATTGAGCCTTTCTATGTCTCTATCAATACGTTCTCTCTCCGCTTTTAATCTGTCGAGCCTCTCTCTATCCAATTTTTCTTTCTCATGCTCAGATTTGCCTTTTTCAACCCTAGGTCTATCCTTTTCATTTTGCTTTTCCATTCTCATTCTCTCCATTTTTTCTCTATCTGCTGATGGTCTTGGACCATTATTTGTGTTTTTATCACCAAGCTTCGGGATCCTTCCGAAACCACTAGGATTATTATTTTCAGGCTTTCTAACTCTCTCAACTGGTTTTTCTTCTTTTTGAACTGCAATAAACAATAAAGCACTTTATATATCGCTATAATTTTTCATATTTTAAATTTTACGTGGCTTTTATAGATAATATTATTAATAGGGGTAGGTATATGAAATAAAAGAAATATGACTTAGGTACCTCGGCGACCACCTGCTTTTTCAGCGTCAATTCTTTCCTGCCTTCTCTGTCGGCGAGCCATTTCCTCTTCATACTCACGCTTTTGTTTTTTTGTCATCAACCTTTCTTTTGAGTCAGCTTCTGTCGCAGCCTTCTTTTGAATTGCATCTAATGGTTCACTTTTCTTTTGTTCAGCCAATTTCAATAATTGGTTAAAGTCCATTGGTGGTGGGGCAGGCTTTTTGAACTTAGGTTTGTCAGGCTTGGATTCAACTTTCTTCTCAGGCTCGTACGGAGTTGGTGGACTAAGATCTCTCTCTGAAAAATACAATCACATATAACGATTTAAGTACCTGTAACAATATTCACCTTAAAGTGGTTTTATCAAAAGAGTTTTAATTAAGCGCTAAATGTAGTGGTCAGCGTTTAAATGTGAGGCATTTTAAAATAATGTTTAATTAATTTCAATATTACTACACAATTACTCGTTAAGTAATGTATAATATTAATAAGTATGAATTGCAAAAATAATGGAAAAAGTCGTCGAGTTAACCATATTATGTGAAAACTCATTGGTTTCTTTAAGCATTAGCCACCCAATTATTAACAAATGAAGTCTTTTTAAAAAAAAGAAATGGTTTTTAAATGAAAAGGCAGCTTAAAAAAATGCTTTTAACATTAACGCCTTGTCAATTTTAAGCCGTTATTTCCACCTGTATCTAACCTAGGCCCTGTGGGTGTTATCACACCAAAAATGGTTATAAATTTCGTGTAAAAAAACTGCTCCAGGTCCGAAAACAAAACCGATCATAGAGGACTATTATGCTGATTGTGTGATGTGATAAGTATGCGGTCGTGTTGTAAATGATAAGGAACAAAATCTATGATACTTAGTAACCAGGAAACTAGGCTGAACATATCATAATAATTATCATTAATAAAAAATTGTCTGATATTTATAAATATTTAATTGTAAAATTATCTCCATTTAACGAATATTTGAATCCTGACCATGACAGGAAGTTATATAATAAATATTTAATTTAAAAATGTATAAAATTATCCCCATTTAACGAATATTTCGATTACGACAGGCCAGTTGGCTTGGTGGTTAGCGACTCTGACTGCCAAACCTATGGTCGCGGGTTCGATTCCCACCAAGGACAACTATTTGTGTGCATGAACATGTCTGTTTGTTCTGTGTCTGGGTGTAAATATCTATATAAGTATGTATTTAGAAAAAAAAAGTAGCATATGTAGTATATCAGTTATCTGGTTTCCATAGTACAAGCTCACTGCTTAGTTTGGGACCAGATGGCCGTGTGTAAAAGAATGTCCCGGGATATAATAATAATTTAAATCGTGACCATGTCAGGAAGTTATTTTCCATGAGTATAACTTATTGATTCAGTAATAGTATTATATTTCAAAAGCAAAACCCACTTTTCTTTCAAATTAAATATATTTGAATAAACATAATTTAAATGACTTGTGCAAATTCTCAAGGAATAGGTCACAGCCTAGATTTTAATTTTATAAATACTACACCAACTTCCTGTACGATTTTCAGTGCTGTCAAATAAATTTTCATCAGATCCATATAATTAATTAATTAACTGTAAAATAAATAGGTTAACTACTGAAACATTTGTATACAAAATACATATTAATTGTAATTTTTGTATTTTAAGGAATGTACAAAATTCTATGCACGATAATGTTGAGCAATCTTACACGGAGCAAAAGTGTTAAATCTACCAACGATATCTGAATGCCTGACGTTCTTTGTCAGAAACACATACCACACGTACTGAAAAAATAATCGATATAGGTACGCATAGGTTTGTGCAATTACGCATTATTACGTCATCCATGAACATCACGGCTCTCAAAAACAAATTATAAACTAGATAGCTACTTATACGCGCGATGAAAGGGAAAGAAAAGAAATGCTACTTTACGGTGTACCTGTTGCTGAAGGATATGAATCGTTAGTTACAATATGATTATGTGCAGCATGCGCGGCACGTGCTGTCGCGAGTAGTTGGAGCGCGACTGAATCGAATTAGGTCAATTACCATTATATTATGTTACTGTGTCTGAGCGCGTATAACGCATCTAAAGTTTGTCATTTTGCATCTTACGCCCCTTGTTCTGATGGCCTCTAAGCTACATTTCGCTGACTCATTATGCGTTGTTATGATCGCTGCATTACTCCCCCTTGATCTTGGATCTTGCCCCCATCGTATTACGGTGCCACGAGCCATGATCAACCTTCCACGCGTATGGCAATCGCTAACCATCTGATCCTGCTGTAGCATATGAACCTTTACAATGTGTCCTCGAGCCGTGCGCCACTCATTCGCTTGTTGCCGGGTATCCGACTATGAGGCTTGCTTATCTTCCGGCTGCTTCATAGTGATGTGAACTGTAGGACATTATCAAATACGTGTTCAGAAGGCTGTTTGTTCAGTGTCTGTTACCAATGTTGAAGTATTGTAGGCGCAGCGAAAACATCGGGGACACTTTAGAGTGGAGCGACATCAGTAAACGATGATAGACACATAATAGTATTGTCAATTAACAAGCGCGCGTTGATTGTTGCTCTAATGACACCGCAGTTGTTATATTGTGCTAAATTCTCGTGTGCCTAAAATCCAATCGCTTTAAGAACACTAACTATATAACTATTGTCTAGAGATAATAAATAATGTCAATATTTTGTTGATCTCTTGATTATGCCTCTAGTATGTTAAAGTTGTTAAAATTGGATAAAGTAAAAATAATCTATTATACATATATATAAGGAAAATAGGGTTCCTTTGACGCACTATCACGACAAAATTACGGAATATATCGGGATGACTGCTCCCATTCCGGGGGGGGCAGCTAGTCTACATATATATTATTAGGAAAATTGGGTTCCTTTAACGCAACATCACCTCGAAACTACTGAACTGTCGGGATGGGACTGCTACCATTGGACGCGGAATTTTCCTAGATGGTTATAGGGTATCTCGTATATAACATTGATAAACGCGGGTGAAACCGTGGGGGACAACTAGTCTATATATATTATTAGATGCTTTACACATCATCAACATTCCAGTCACAGTCCAGGTTCAGGTGGGCCCATTTGATTCAGTTTTGTTTTTAATGTAAATTACTGAGTACTGAACTTAGAACTACAGATAAATTATTTATTGTTGAACAATTTTTTTAAATACAGAATGTCATTTTTGAAATTCCTTTTAAACACAAGACACATACACAATAAAAGTACCAAAATTAAGACCCTTGCTGATTACTTATAGCTAGTTTCCCTTGTAAGTGCGACAACATGCATTCTCTGTTACACCATATGGGGAGGTATTCCTTCCACTTGATAATGAAAAATAGAAAATAACAATTTCTTTTAGGTGTTGAAGAATAATCTAATGGTCTATTATCACATCACAACAATGTATGTGAACTTGTTCAATATAATGTTTACAATTATTATTTACCTCCATTTTCACCTCTCCGCCTTCTCTTATGGGGGACAGGATCCTCTTCATGTTGCAAAGCATGTTTCACCCTTTCCCTGGTGCCATTTAAGTCCCTTTTCACTGAATGATCTACAAAATTAATATTTTAAGCATATCAGGAATCTAATGGTAACCACACATTATGTTTATCGTCTATTTAGGTAAAAAATCCTATGATATTATTAAAAGATAAATAATGACTACATAAGTGTCTAATTGAGAGAGATAAAGCCACCTGAAAGTTGGTACATTCAACAAGTAAAACAAAAAATAGGTATGCAAACGAATTGTGTAATAATTTTGTGACCTCATTTCAGGTCAAGGTATTAATAGAACAAAGAAATTACTTACTGCCAGTTGGAAATTTTGGTTCATCAGGTATTTTACTATACTTGAGCATCATCTTCTCATAGATAGCTGCAGCCTCTTGAGATTCATACCCATAGTCATCCTGATCTGCTAGATCAGTGCCTTCCAATGTGATGGCAGTGTTGTCTCGGTCTAGAGCATCCTCCAAAACAGACTTATTAGCACTCTTAAAGACTTTAAGAGACTTCTGAATTTTCCGTAAAGCTTTGGGGTCCCTTAGGGCTTGCAATTCATCTCGTTTTTTTTGAGCTTCAAGCTTTTTCTGTTTCTCTTCTTCTTCTTTCTTTACCAGAAACTTCTGTATGTTTGCTGACAGTCTATCTCTCTGTTTCTGCTCTTTCTTGGGCGGATCGAACCTAGCTTTGTAGTAACAACTCCCCTGGAAAAACTTGATTATAAATCACATGCCAAGGAAACAAACACATATCAAATAAATATACATACTTATCTACCAAAGTTAAAGTAAAGTAATTATATATATAAGTTCCATACCACCTATTCGATGTTTTAAACAAATATATAATAGTACCCGTATCTCATTTTATGAAAAGAAATAAATGCAAAAAAAATCGCAAAATTTGATTCAAAACTCACAGATGATTTTTGTTGTTGATTGCGTTGAGCTGCTAATAACGTTTCTCGGAATTCCATTTTTTGGTTTTGTTTTGTTATTGCCGATGTAGAAATGCTATTGAAGTAATAACATTGCTGGAATTTCACAAATTATTTACGTATTTTCGAAAAATACGTGTCAGAATTAACTCAACACACAATCCCACCATTTTCTAGAAAACGTACTGAGTAGTGACGTACTACCAGTGTTTCCAAATTGGAAAAATGAAATCATAATATATTATATTGTTGATTAAATTACAGTATTTTTATTAAAATTACAGCGTTTAGTATTTATGTAATACAGTACAATTATAATAATTGAAAGTCGTATGTTTTAAGAATTTTTATTTTTTACATTGATTTAGCTCAGGAGCTGGCTCGGTTTTGTAAATAGTTAAATAATTTGTTTTTTTTTATTTGGTCCACCATCATCTCATTCAGAACTACTTTCCAAAATTGTTAAGTTTCTCACTTCCTATAATCCCTAATTAATGCATTATATAAGAATTAAATATCAGCTACTTCTCAAGTCCAGTGACAAATAAAATCTATGTATGTACAAAATATAACTAAGTATTGGAACAATCGTGCTAAACAAAAGACTCAAATTAATTTGAGTGGTTAAAATCTATACCGAAACTTAAGTCTAACAACGTATTGTGATTGCTTTAAATCTCCAAATATCAACTTTGGCGATAGGGTATTCCCTAGCCATAATACAACATTTCGTTTTATCCATTTACTACCTATAGATTTTTGTAAAGTCACCATTGCGTTTGGTTCTTTGAAAATTACAATGCTATAAGACTAAATAACTTTACTACTACTTACAGTAGATAGAGTAAAATTACTGTAAATATACTGTTATTAAAGTGTACCTGGAGACACTGCGTACTGCCACATACATTTTAATTAGTAATCATTTAAGCTGGCATTCCATTACTGTACATAGTTAGGACTTTAAATGTTTGTAATGTTCTTTTATTTTCTTTTTATTAACACGCTTTTATGTGGTGTGAACAAAAAAAGGATATTTGTATTGTATATATAATGACAATATTATTATTTGCGCATCCGTGACGGTAGGGTACCCAAAATCTGAATTACAATTTGTTGTTATGCGCTTAAAAAGAGTCATTAGTGAAAAAAATATTATGATCGAATTAAAATTTGCCTTATATCGAAACAAAATCATCAATAACTTTGTCGAAAAAATAAATAAAATTCGTTTTTTCTTGTAGCACGTGTTCTGGGGTCAGTGCACGAGCAAGCAACCAAAAAGCATGACACTTCGCGATGTTAAAATTCCCATTGCATCGTTTTCTTGCGCACTCGATACGATGACGACACGCTTGCGATAGATGTTCGTGCTTAGGCCTCTGCTTTGATCTACTGAAAATTAATTCTCAAGATGACCACCCCTGAGAGGATGGCACAGGGTGGATGCCCACTGCATCTCCTTGCGACGACCCTGTCAGCCAGAAAAAAATAGTAGATAATTAATATAAGATATAAATAACATTTTTACTGTGTTACCGGGAACCACAAAAGAGTACTTCCGGACAAAACCATACAAAATAGATTTTTATAATGTTTTCTTTATATTTAAAAAAGTATATAATATAGAGATTCACAGTACAACGGAATCATCACTAATGTCGAAGAGCTTTAGCATTTTTTAAGAATAAGAGCTGGCAACACTTACTGGATTGGTTATACTTCCTTCTTTTTCTCTTTTGTCAAAGTTGACGGAACACTAAAATATGGTTCGTGTTTATTTTTACGAATAATCAGAATTTATTTATATAATCATGCTTCAAATTATTGAGTGAAATAGTGCTTGGTGCGATACAAGTGATATCTGTGCTATTTAATTATATATTTTTGTCAAATGTCTTCAATATTCGTGATAACATTTTATTTGTTGTTCTTCTCCAGGCCACCTCAAAGAAGAAGACCAGGAAGTTAAGAGGACATGTGAGCCATGGTCATGGTCGTATTGGTATGTTCTGTTCCTTTAAATTCTAATTTTGGAAAAAAAACTTTGTAAACTATTCCTAACCTATCTTACACGAGTGCCGGGAACGAGTCAAATATTGGTCGTCTGGCAACCTTCATGAATTTGTGTGTGTATTTCAGGAAAGCACCGCAAGCATCCTGGTGGTCGCGGTAACGCCGGTGGTGAGCACCACCACAGAATCAACATGGACAAGTACCACCCTGGATACTTCGGCAAAGTGAGTATAAATAGCTAAATCTCCATAAAGGCTAACATTAAGCCTACTACCTACTTACTGCAACGACCCAATTGTCTAATTAGGACACATAATTAGACTTCAAACTAGAAATTTTAATGCATGTTGCATTTAAAATTTGACAACAGATTTAAAAAAAAAACACATTCATTTGAAAAGAAAAACCTGTATTCGATAAAAGCTTCAGACTTTAAGACTTACCTGAGACTAATGAGCATTGTTGTGATATTTGATTATGTCTGTAAACCATATTTTTTTTAAAAGAGTCCCAATTTTGTTCAGACGATGCTTCTGCTATGAAATAAACATCATCTGCCTGATATGCTTCATATCATAAATATTTGCTGCTACCACTACATGTGTACTTCTATCATTTATCTACAGATAAACAATCTTATTAGTTTATTTATTTATATTGGTATTGTGATTGACCTCGATCTCACCTGATGGTAAGTAAAGATGAGACCGAAGATGGAGCTTGCTTACCTGTTAGTAGCCTGTTCACTCTATTCTTAAAGAGCTCCAAGTTCTAAGTTTCAGGAATTACAGATGAGAAAACAAACTTATTGTAATAATTAAGAATGAAGATAGAATCATGTTGCTTACATGAACCATTTATTGATATGTATGATTTTAGTCATTATTTTGGTGTGAATTTTATACTACTACAAATACCATTTGTCTGGCTACTAACAAAAAGATTATGAACCTATTATATTATGTGTAACTAAAAATATTTTATTTTCAATATATAGCATTTATTTATATAATTTCAGCTTGGCATGAGGAACTACCACTTCAGGAAGAACAAGGAATTCTGCCCAGTGCTGAACCTTGATAAGCTGTGGACTCTCGTCTCAGAGCAGGCCAGGCTTAAGTATGCCACTGCTACTGATGGCAAAGTTCCAGTCATCAACATTGTCAAGGCTGTGAGTAATATGTATTATGTTATCCCTTATCTGAATTATTCCTTTATAATGCTATTAATTGAGATAAATGCTAGTGATGCTACCTATAATGAAAGCATGAAGGGAGAAGTGTATTAGAAGTAATTTTATCTATACTAATATTATTAGAACAGAATGTGGATTTTTGTTTATATGTTATCACTGGAACCACTATCTGATTTATTCTTTCATGATTTGAAAGATACAAAATTCCAGATGGGCATAGACTATGTTTTAATCCCATGGAACATTTAATCCATCAGAAATGTGGGGGAAACCGCAGGATGGAAACTAGTCCTAAGTAATTTTTAGTATAATGAGTTATAATAACATATCTCAAATCAAAATGACTTCAATAAATATTATTAAGTTAATTTAAATAAAAGATATTGTAGATTTAACCATAGAAATTTAATTAGATTTTGTTCTTTTCAGGGATACACCAAGTTACTAGGCAAAGGCAAACTCCCCAAGCAACCTGTCATTGTCAAAGCAAAGTTCTTCTCGAAGACTGCTGAGAGAAAGATCAAAGAGGTTGGAGGTGTCTGCGTGCTGTCTGCGTAATTTAAGTGTATTATAAAACAACAAACAAATATGTCTTTTATTTAATTTCTCCAGTTACCAGACAGTTTGTAAAGGTTTGGCTTCAACATTCTAGATAAATTTAAATCTAGTACTGGTTGATATTATATAAAAAGAGAAGCTGACTAACTGACATATCAATGCAGGGCTTAAACTATAAGGGTCAGGAATTTGAAATTTTGCACAGGGGTACCTTTTATAACATAGGGGAGCACTAAGAATTTATTTTTGGAAATTCATGGGGGTAAAACGGGGATGGAAAGTTAGTATGGAAAAACTAGACTTTTTTGGTATGATTAATTTAAAGCTATTATAAATACCTGTATCAATATAACACGTAAGAGTAATGATCTAATATGTTATTTTTCTGTGACTGTTTATTGTCGAGTATAGGCAACAATAGTGCACAGGGCACGCCTGCGCATGTTAAGTATAGCTTAGTAAACAGTTTGGTTTCACAAAGGGTCGCTCAACAACTGATGCCGGTGTTGAGCTTATGCAACATATTTTTGCTGCCTGGGAGGATTCAAAAGATATTTTTGGTGTTTTTTGTGATCTGTCCAAGGCATTTGATTGTGTTCAGCATGAGTTGTTAATCAGGAATTTTCAGGAAAGTCATACTTAAGTAATAGAATTCAGAGGGTTGATGTGAATGGAAAGCTATCCCCTGGATCAACAGTTACGATGGGCGTTCCGCAAGGTTCTATCCTAGGACTAGGACCTCTCCTTTTTTTGATATATAGTAATGATTTACCCTATCTTGTAGAAAAAAAACATGAGGTAGTATTGTTCGCTGATGATACTTCACTTCTTTACAAAGTGAAACGACATGAACTAAATTATGACGATGTGAACAATGCTCTCTCTGAAGTGGTAAACTGGTTCACTGTAAATAATCTGCTTTTAAATGTATGAATGTACGAAAAGTAGATACCGACATTCAAATAAAAAGATAGAACTTGTAGAAGCCACTGTATTTTTAGGTATCACTTTAGATGCAAAACTTCAGTGAGGACCTCATATCTCGATTGGCGAACAGACTCAGATCTGCAGCATATGCAGTAAAGAAAATACGTTCTCTTACTGACGTAGATACAGCTAGATTAGTTTATTTTAGTTATTTTCACAGTTTGATGTCCTACGGCATCCTCCTTTGGGGTAGTAGTGCCGATATCAATACTATTTTTGAAGAGGACTGTTCGCGCAATCTACAATATGAGTCCTAGAGACTCTCTTAGAGATAAATTTAAGAACATTAATATTCTGACAGTGCCGTCACAATTCATTTATGAGAATTTTATGTATGTTCGTAAAAATATTAATCTATTTTCCAAAATTAGCGACACTCGTAGAATTAACACCAGAAACAAGCACAAACTGCAATGTATACGTTTCTTTAATAAACTAACTAAAAACATACAAGAATTACCCGTGCATAAATTTAAAAAGGTGGTAAAGAATACTTTATATTAAAAGGGATTTTATAGTATATCTGATTATTTGCAAGTTAATAATCTTTGGCAATGAATTGTTCGCCTGACAAGCTACCCATTTAAGTATTTTCATGAGTGAATTTATATTCTATTATAATGTACCTAATACGTAGGCTATTACTTTTACGAACATGTTATAGTCACTATATAGTGATAACACTTTGTGTGTATTTTAAAATTAAATATTCCTATTTTAATGTTAACAAGCTTAAGTTAGTCATGCTCACTTAAATGCCTTTGCTTGCGGCGGCGTTGTGTGGCGGGTCGCTCACTTCCCTACAGTATGGCGAGGAGGGCGATGGCTGCCACATGCGTCATGCTTGTGAACAGGTGCTGCTTGTGGGGGCTGGTCAGCTTTAGTTTGTATTTTTTATTTTTAGATATTCATATTATTATTGTTTAATAATTCTTCACTTCTGCAATACAACACAGGTTTTGTCAGTGAGACTAAATAAATATTTTGTAATAAATCTAAGATTGTTTTTAAAAAGAGTAATTGCTGAGTTTATTGCCGGCTCTACTCAGTAAAAAAACAACCTTCCGAACCGGTATTAGAGTCTGACTATTCATAAGTGCTTATAAAGGCCTATTTGAATAAAAATATTTGAATTAGTTGAAAAACAAATAACTGGTACTAATATTAAAAATGCGGGAATTTGCAGGACCGCCGTTCATTGCGCTCCCGCAACCTATCTGTAGGTATGTGAAACATACAGGGGCTCGATTCTGTATGTGAGAAATAAGCTCTCCGAGGCCTTCGTGAAGCGGCTCCCCGATGAAGTTTGTATTAGCTGAATAAGGGGGCTGATCGATATTTAATAGCTATTGGTCAAATAATATCCTGGGACATTCTTTACACGCAACCATCCGATCCCCAATTAAGCAGGGATTGGACTATGCAAACCATAACCGATACAGGTACTACATAAATACATACTTTTATATATATTTCTAACAGACATGTTCATACACACAATTGTTTGACCTGGGTGGAAATCCGAACTCGCGACCTGCGCCGTGGCAGTCACGGTCTCTAACCGCCAAGCCAACTGGCCCGTCATCCATCGATCGTCATAAACGAGGTGGAAACAAAGAAAGTTCTGCATTCGCTATCGAATAGTGAATAATCATAATTATTTTGTTTCTCTTTATGATACATACCTATTTAAAATTCAAAATAGAGTGATTTAACAACCTTTTAGTCAAAGGACGGCAAGGATAACTTATATACCGGCTACATATAGGTTACTACTTCTTCTAAATACTTGAATATATTTACAACCAGACATGTATGTATATTCATCTGCACTAATGTCTGTCTTGAATGAAAACCGAACCCACGACCAGTGGCGTGGCAGATGGGGTCTCTAACCACTAAGGCAACTGACCCGTTGATATTAAATGAGTTGTTTCATGATTTTTTCTATAAAGACCAACTAAGTTCTGGGAGAACAGAGATCATCGTAAGGTATTTATTATAATACAGCATGGCCCTGCCAGGAATCATGCTTTCTGACCAAAATAAAACTTTAAAAACAGGACAACACTCGGATATTTTGAGACTATTTCAAGGCATAAACAGATCGTCGCCAGGTGGTCTACAGGTCGGACAATTAGTATTTTTAAGCTGTGTAGTTACTTATGTTGCCGACTGTACTAGGGTGGCCCGGCCTGTGACTTGGCGCTATACATCGTCATCATAAACGATTGTTCCTCTTCAAAAGCAATTGCTTATTTACTTTAGTCGAGCCCTCTACGCTCAACGAAACGTCCGCGGTTGTAAAAGTAATCAGAGAAAATACCTACCTATGCCGTCAAAAAAATATAAAACAGATGAAAATTTTTAACTTTACAATGTTCAGTTGAATTTAGTCAACAGGGATGATATTTTTTTAAGTATAAAATGAAATATTTTATTCAAATAGGCCTTCACAGGTACTTATGAATGGTGAGACTCTAGCACCGGTTCGGAAGGTTGCTTTTACTGAGAAGAGCCGGCAATAAACTCAGCAATTACTCTTTTCAAAATAAGATTTTGTACATAAAGATGTGTCTTGCTGGAGCGAGCGCTACACCCAAGCATTGTCGTCATTAAAATAATCATTTGTGTTGTAGAAAGCCTTTTGTACTAAAACAGTCTTAATTCTTTCCTTAAATTTTTGTAAAGGCAAATTTAAAATTTCAGTAGGGATTTTATTATAGATGCGTGCACTAAGTCCTAAAAATGAGCCTTGCACTTTTTGCAGTCTATATGCAGAAGTGACAAGTTTATCCTTATTTCTAGTATTGATGGAGTGCATATCACTCTTTTTGACATAAAGACTAATAATAAGACTAAGAATAATATTTTGATGTACAAATATTATGTTTGCATAAATATACTGCGATGCAACTGTGAGGATATCAATTTGTTTAAACTTTTCTCTGAGGGAAGCTCGAGAACTCAAATTATAAATGGCTCGAACAGCTCTTTTTTGCAATATAAAAATGGTTTCTATATCAGCAGCTTTACCCCAAAGCAAAATGCCGTAGGTCATAACACTATGAAAGTAGCTAAAATAAACTAATCTAGCCGTATCGACATCTGTAATCTGCCTGATTTTTCTAACTGCGTAAGCTGCTGAACTAAGTTTTCCCGCAAGACATGATATTTGTTTTGAATTGTTCCCATTGAAGTTTTGAGTCTAAAGTAATTCCTAAGAAAACTGTTGACTCAACAAGGCTAAGAGCTTCGTTGTCCAACATTATACTACAGCCTAGTTTTTTAACATTGGGTAATGCAAATTTAATACATTTAGTTTTTCTTGCATTTAAAACAAGATTATTAACAGTAAACCAATTTAATACCTGGGCTAATGCACCGTTTACGTCGTCATAATTGTATTTCAGTCTATCAACACCAAAAATCAATGAGGTATCGTCAGCAAACAGTACAATTCCACAGGTATTTCTTACGTAAGATGGTAGGTCATTGATGTATACTAAAAACAGAAAAGGCCCTGATACATACGTAATGAAAGATAAACCAATAGAAACTTGGCTTTAATTAGCTATTTTCAAAAGCCATAGAAATAATATATATTACAATAGATTGACAACAGTAATCAAAGATGACAACTGGTATTACATTATGAAGTACTATCAGCCAGTTAGTAAGGAGATTATACGTCATTCACCCCCTCTATGTTTTCTTGATCGAGGAGGTAATCATTTAGACGAATTGGGAGTCTCCTTAACCTTGCTGATCTACGAACGGCCTGAGGTAGTTCGGCACCGTTGTTATCGGCTTCAGGAGTTCTAATAATTTCTTCTTCATTATTTTCATCATCGTTTGAATGATCGTTTCTGTTTTCCGTATTTCGACATCTTATCTCAGCTTCATCCACCAACGTAACAGGAAGCGGCGCCAAATGCCTGTTAGACACCGTCGATTCCTGGCCATTGCTGCGTCTCACGTACGAGTAACTTGGGTTACTATGCAGGAGCTCAACTTCCTCCACATAGGGATCAGTCTTTGAACCTCGTACATATTTTTTTAACAATACTGGACCTGGAACGAGCCACGATGGAAGGGATTCTCCAACAGGTGTTCTTCGAGGAAAGTTAAATAGTCTCTCGTGTGGAGTGGCATTTATCGATGTGCACAAAAGTGAGCGTACGCAGTGTAGTGACGGTTTTAAAGCTTGCTCCCAATTTTCAATGGGTAGATTTTTTGAACGTAAGTAAAGTTGTATTGTTCTCCAAAGAGTTCCATTCAATCTTTCTACCTGGCCGTTTCCTTGCGGATTATACGGCGTTGTGCGAGAAGATGCGATGTTACAATTTCGTAAGAAGGTCTGCAGATCTTCTGACATGAAGGAAGCACCTCGGTCACTATGTATATATAGGGGTTGACCAAATTCAAAAAATATATTTCTGAGACAGTTTATGACAGTCACAGAGGTCATGTCCGCGCAAGGATAGGCAAACGGATACCGTGAAAATTCATCTATTATCGTGAGTATATACTTGTTCTTAGTATTTGATGGCAAAGGACCCTTAAAATCAATATTCAGTCGCTCAAAAGCTGATGTAGCTTTAATAAGTATTCCTTTGGATTTTGCGAATCGTGGCTTAATTTCTGCGCATATTGGACATGAGGCAGTCATTTGCTTAATATCATTGATAGAGTAGGGCATATTTTTCTGCCTAATCCAGTGGTACATTCTAGTTATTCCTGGATGAGAAAGGGCATCATGTAGTTCATATAACTTGTTGTTACTTATGGATGCGCAAACTCTCGAGAGGGCATCAGCTGCAACATTTTCGTTACCTGGTCTATAAATGATGTCATACTTGTAGCATGATAGTTCTAGCCTCCATCTTTCAAATTTGTCGTTCTTTATTTTGCTTGTATGACTTTGGCTAAAGATGTGGCTCACGGATTTCTGATCTGTGATAAGAATAAAATGTCTATTCAGTAGATAATGCCGCCATTTTCTGAGACTTTCAACGATGGCACAAGCTTCTTTTTCTACAGAAGCATGCTTGCGTTCACTGTCCGATAGCGTTCTTGAAAAGAATGCAACGGGGCGACCTTTTTGGGAAAGCGTCGCGGCTAAAGCAAACTCGGAAGCATCTGTTTCAACTGTTAATATTTCCATTTCATCAATAGCAACCAATGCTGCCTTCTGTATGTCTGCTTTTAGTTGCTGAAAGCTGTTCTGCACAGTCTCATTAAGAGGAAAGTGGGTTGCATTAATTAACGGTTGGATCTTCTCGGAAAATTTGTTGACCCATTTGGCGTAGTGAGCAAACAGCCCTTGTGCTCTTTTGAGTTCAGCGGCATTAGATGGTAGCGGCAAATTTATAAGAGGAACAAGTCGATCTTTATCAGGCTCAATCGTATTATTTGTAATCGTGTAACCCAAAAGGCTTATCGTGCTTTTGCTAAAGTTACATTTTTGCTCATTTAACGTTAGTCTGTATTTCTTCACTACGGCCATAAATTGTCGCAAATTTCTATCGTGTTCCTCCTTGTTTTTGCCACAAACAGTAACGTCATCGAGATAAGCGAAGATTCCTTGTAGCTTTTCCTTATCGATAATATATTCAAGAGTTCGTTGAAAGGCGGCTACACCATTGGTAACTCCAAATGGTATTCTCGTGAATTGATAAAGTTTTCCACAAGCCTCGAACGCAGTAAAATTTCTTTCTCTTTCTAATATCGGTACCTGATGATATGCGCTCTTCAAGTCGATCTGGCTAAAGTAATTAAACTTAGCTACCTTTGAAACAATCAATTCTATGTTAGGAAGTGGGTACGCGTCCAGGCATGTAAACCTATTGATAGTTCTGGAGTAATCGACGACCATGCGCTTGCGATGTCCTCCACCACCAGTAACCAGGACCTGAGCGCGCCATGGAGATATACTTGGTTCTATTATACCATCTTTTAAGAGTTTTGCTATTTCTATCTTAATAAATTCTTGATCTTCTTCGCTATGGCGTCTAGATTTAATAGCGACAGGAGCTAAGTCTTCAGACAGGTGTGTAAAAATGGTGGCTGGTGGTACAGAAGCTTCCATTACACAGATTTGGAGAGCCTCTCTAGTACCTCCAAATTGGAATTCAAGCTTAGAATGATCTTTCAAAATATCATGTCCAATTATAACATCTGCGCATAAGTTGTCCACTATTAAAAGGGGACGGTTTACATATTTATGTTTGCTAATAATAAGAGTAGCAAAACATATTCCATCGACATATGATGTGTGGCTAAGCGATGCCAGATTAATGGTTTGTTTATATGGTCTTTCTTTCAATTTCATCATATGAGCTATATTTTTCTCGATGAAACTCACAGAACTTCCTGTATCTATGAGAGCGTCTACGATGATATCATTTACTGTAATGGCAACTGTTGCTTGTTTTAAAGTAGACGGCGATGCAGCTGAAAATACAGTGCTGATAGACTTTGGTTGTGGTACAGTAGGGTTTATAGGAGTGGATATGGCATTGCTAGTGGTGGAGCTCTGTGACCGACAAACTGACGCAAAGTGTCCTTTTTTGGAACATATCTGACAAGAAACATGGAAAGCAGGACACTTAAACCTCTGATGAAGATTCCCACCACAAAAGAAACAGCGCTTTGTTGATTGATGTCTTGTCAGAGGAACTGATACTGCAGCACTAGAACTTGGTGTGACTTGCGGTTGTGAGATTTCTTTAAGTAAAGCAGGCGTCGACAGAGCGTTTAATGTATTAGGGATACTAACGCTCATTGTGGCGGAATCTTTCTCAGCTGTTTCAATGGTTACGGCCTGCTTAAGAACTTCATCCAAGGGTATAGAGGTATTTTCTAATAAACGTTCTTTAATTTTAGGTGATAGAATACCTGCTATAAAGGCGCAACGTATCGCTTGATTTCTATGTTCTAGTGCCGAGACCAATTGGAAGTTGCAGTCTTGTGCTAGTAGTTTTAAAGTACGGCAGTACTCCGAAATCGTCTCATCACTTTTCTGTTTTCGTGTAGCAAGAATGTGACGGGCTAAAATCTCATTTTGTGGCGTAATGTAGGTTTTGTTTAAAATAGATACGGCATCATCGTAAGACTCGCAGTCTCGTATATGAGTAAAGATATTAGCAGTGAGGTGGTTTGCTAGTAACTTAAGCTTTATTACATTGTTAGTTCCGTGCGGAATTTCTTCTGTTAGAAAATTAGTAAAGGTATGAAACCAGTGTCGCCATTTTTCACCAGCTCCGGAAGCATTAGTCTCGACGTCAAATTTTTCCGGGCGAAGGTATCTGGCTAGATAGCTTTTTTTTCCTAGCTCTTCTTCACCTTCTGCATTTTTCTTCGACATATTAAATTAAAATAGCTAATTAAATTGATACATACGTAATGAAAGATAAACCAATAGAAACTTGGCTTTAATTAGCTATTTTCAAAAGCCATAGAAATAATATATATTACAATAGATTGACAACAGTAATCAAAGATGACAACTGGTATTACATTATGAAGTACTATCAGCCAGTTAGTAAGGAGATTATACGTCAGGCCCTAGAATAGAGCCTTGGGGTACACCCATATGCACAGGAGAACCAGATGATTTAACTCCATTACATGTAGTATTACATGACAAGTTGTAAGTAATAAGTAAAAGAGGATCAAAAACGGCTAGAAAACTAAAATGTCTTTTCACCCTTGTACACACAAACATTAATCAAGTGCAACATTGAAACAATGGTAAAATAATAGAATTTTAATAGATAATCTTCATAGTAATATCATTACATAAGTTCGACTTAAATTAAACCATACAAAATTATTGGAAGTCATACAATATAAACATTCTTCTAATTTGGCTATCATTAATTGAAAAAACATTAATAAAAATATAAAAAAATCTTGAATTCTAAGAGTTCAATCCAATTAATTGAAGTTATTTTCAAGCAAAAGCATTGTACCAATCAGAAGCTTCAATGAGATCAAAACTTTCATTATGTGGCACATGCCTACAAAAAGTTCGGAAACTTAACTATTTAGTTAGAGAGGGTGTCTGTTCAACCACTTCTTAGGTGAACCATTAACACAGATTAATTGACAACGCTTCACAATTCATAAAATCCTATAATAAATAAATCAATGTATTCATTTTCTTTCATGAATTTGATGCACATTTTTTTTTAAGCTGTGTTTCGGTTAAATGTATTTCACCACAAATTCTATTCCTGACCTATAATTCAGACAAATCAGGTGCTCTATTAAAAAATATTATAGTAAACTAGCACAGACAACAGATTTGAGGCATGAGTATGAAATTTAAATTTCTATGTGAAATCTTAATGTCATATATAATTATAAAAAAAAATATAGTCTTGTTGTCACTTGTGTCCAGTGTCCCACAGATATCAGGCTAAGCAGCATTGCTAAGATTATGACTATTGATAAAATGCTACCTGTTTATAATATGGATTATAAAGATGCTCACAATAACAGTAAAATAATAATTTCAATTTCTGATTCCCATGATCAAAACCATTGTTATTAATATCTATGACTATGATTATCATTCGAGATTATATTCAGTCCAAAAGTGATGTGATCAAACTTTATCTCAAGTGTATATTGTAACAGTGTGTGTGGGTCTTAGTTGAGGTATTTGCTCAGTGCTTGCCTGTGTTTGAATGGTCTCAGAAGGCCGAGCCTGCTTGGCCTTCTTCCTGGCAGCATCACTCTCTGCATAGTACATGCCAAGCCTAGTTTTAATGGCAGCCAGAGCAGCCCCATTAATCTCATCATGAAATATGTTAGTGTAACGCCATTGCTTTACCAAAGGCCCCTTTTTCCTGTCTTTTTGTACTTTATCTTCTTTTTCAGATTCTTCAATAATTTCTCCACTTGTATTATACTCTATAGGCAACACTTGTGTTGGTTCAGGTTTAGCTTGGAGCACAATGTAAGCTGTGGTGGGTTGGGCAGGTCTCTGAGTAGTGGATTGTAACAGTATTCCCATACTCTGACCACCATTGGGGGTCTGATAAAAGTTGGTAGCAGTACCAGTGGCTAAGGTCTGATATTGATTCTGAAAATAATTTTCTGCAAGGTTAACAAGTTGCCCAGTACCAGGATATGCAATTGGTGCAAAAGTTTCCTGTGGTGGTGGTGGTTGCGGTTGTGGTGGCTCATTTTTCTGGGCAACATCAATGTTCCTTTTTGATTTGGGCATTGTTGCTGTTATGTTATCTGGATCATATGTTTTGATGTAATCCTTCCACATTTTAGAGATGTTAATTTCTAACCCAGCAATCTTGTCTAATCTAATGAAATCTTTAAGGCGATGGGTGTGTACAATAGAGTAAATATGGTTTTTTATTTGATCAACTACTCCAGTTGGAAGACGTACTTCTCCTGAACGACGATGACTGTTCTTACCCCGATTATCACTGGGAAACATAACTCCGTCATCCATTTTCTTACAGAGAACTCTGACTTTTCTCTCTGTAATAGAGTGAATATTCTTGAAAGCAGTTTGGCATACTTGGGTCTCTCTTCCTTTGACTCTGATAAAATATTCAAATGTGCATGTGCGACGACTGCTGGATTTAACTCTTTTTCTTTTTACATCTACCTGTCTCATTAGACCAAATAAATAGGCATTCTGTTCATCATGAGTTTTCATAGAGTAGAAACCTTGAAATGTTTTTAGGCGTATATCCTCTGGAACATTCTGGAAGCATCTTCGTCTACAATTACAGTCAGGGCCAGGATGTTTGGGGGGAACTATTTTTCCATTTGCATTTACATATTCCAAACCAGCTATCCTGAGACGTTTCTGCTTTTGTTTGTGCCATTCTGTAAATATATTAGTTGTATACATTAGGTATTTCATTCATAATTTCATACAAAAAGTTTGTTAAGACAAACAAATAACGATTAGAGAACTCAATAATAATAGGTACCTACAGTAAAAAGGTTACTCTCTGGCCACTAAATACATATACATACACACAAATAAATAGTGTCGCTCTATTTAATGAACAAAGCCTCTTTACCTACTTTCTATTAAACTTTTTACAATTTTGAAACATTCCTAAGTTATTGTTCCGCGGAAACTATTTAAAATTAGTTTCGTTCTAAAAAGTAATAAGAGGCAAAATTATAACATTGAAATGAAAGCACAACAATATATGTCGTCTATTATCTTGAACTTGCATCTAAAGAACTATATTGAAAGGATAGCAGAGAAACAATCTTCAAACTTGCCTTCTGGATTTCGTGTACGTCTTTTTACAATTCTCCCGTTTTTAGTTAACTTCAAATGCACTTTTCGATCATCACTTGAGACATCCGCCATTTTAATATCGGAGCCGATTCCATAGTCAAGCAAGAGTCAAACATCGAACGAAATAAGCCACCATATTATAGCGTGACTTCATTATCTGTAGTAGGTAGCTAGATACAGTAGATATGGAGTGCGAGACTAGCGCTATTTCGGTGAGAATTCGAAACCTAATTTGCTGTTTACAAGTGGACACTTTTTCGACAAATCCCCCATACAAGATGGTCCTCCTTTACTTCTACACTCCATAATACATACACTTAATATCATGCCTGACTTCATCTTCTTCTGTCGTTTTTGATTGAGTTTAGCAGAAACCACAGATTTCCATTTGTTACGTATCTGCCACTATGGAGTGTAGAAGTAAAGGAGGACCATCTTGTATGAGGGATTAGTCGAAAAAAACGGAAGCAAATTAGTTTTCGAATTCTCACTGAAATAGCGCTATTGTACCAAGTGGAAATGATATGAACAGAGTGAAGTGTGCTGGTTTGGTTTCCGGTAATTCTTTAATACTATTTTCTATTTGCTATTTACAATTAATTGGGGTACTTAAAAGCACTGTATAATTTTATTCCATACTCATGTTTGTCTATATATTATAATAATTTAACACATTAAATGGCATCGACTCGCCCTGCGAGTCCACGTAAATTTTATTCCAGTGCCGGCGACTCGCTTGGCGAGTTCAATGTATTTCGGTAATATATCCAAAACGCATGAGTATTTAATGCTCAAAATTACAGCGTAGACTAAATATGCGCTAACCTATACATTTACGTGGTGGCCTTTATGCAAACACAATTTTATATTTGAAAAAAATAAATAACATTAAGGAGTGCCATTATGTACATGTAGTAGTGGCATTGGACGTGTTAAAAAAATTCGCTGTAACAAAACGGAAATGTTTCTTTCCTTTTTTATTAATTTTGTAAACTAGTCTAATAATTTGTGGCGCTCTATTTAAAATTCTTCCACTCGCTACAGTAGTGGCACCTTAATTTGTTCCCTTTTAAACGGACACTTTTTAGTACACTGAGATGGTTCTCCTTTACTTCTACGCTCCATACCTGCCACTAAGACCAAAGTTTAAATATCTCTGCCAGGGGCACGCTTCCCATCGGGAGCAATTTAGATTAACTGTTCCTTTGAGCAGCTGATCTACCTTTGGGATTCCTTTTTGTTTCTGTTGTATATAATTAAGGCCATGTGTTTTATTATTTGAGATACAATTTTGAATTTAAAAACGGTGCGTTACTTAAATCGGTTCAATTCAATGCATCGATGTCAAAACTAACTAGACTAACTGCATTGAGAGTATTGACAGTGAACTAATATATCGCCTATTCCAAAGACAATATAATCAATACGATGCAAAATCCCTACAAAACACCTATCTTGTTGCCGAACGCACGTAAAATTGCCATTTCGTATTTTTTTTTGAAGGGACGAATGTGTTAGTCTTTGATGGCTCTTACACGGACATTTTGCCGTTTCGTACGGCAATAAGGCACTTAAAAGTACTCATTGTACAGTATTTTTTACACGATATAAGTAGGGCTGCTATCACCTAAATTGCTAATCCTGGATTTTGTCAGGGACATTTAGGTGAAATTGGGTTTTTTCTGGACACGTCTAAAAAATAGTTTTACTTATAGTTTACATTTTAATTGGATGCTGTTCCCGATTACGAATCCATGTTTAACTGCTTATCTACTAATTAATTGGGATTACCTACAAAAAGTATCCGAGTATCAGCCGGACTCTTTTTGTAAACCTCACCCGGACACCCTCTAAAATCAAATCTACAAACCCGACTAATGCGAGGAAACTTGGACGCTTGGCAGCCCTAGATATATAATATAGCCCTATATATGACAAGCGGCAACACTGTGTGTTAGTTGTGTGGTTGGTTTCTGATTTGGTTGGCTGGCAGTCATTAGTATTGTTCCCAGGCGGAGATTACCCGAAACGTGAATAAATTCACTTTGTATAGCTCAAGTACTTTGATCTAGCTTTGTTAGGTATTACAAATTTGAACTTTTGATTACTGTGTGTATCTTTGGTACATTTTCGTCGCACATTTAGTAACGTCTAAGAGTAATCAGCCCTTAAAACAAGTGGTAAGCAACTGTTTCGCCTTGGTTTCGTCATATTTTTTTTGTTATTGTAATTTTATTATTGAATTTTAAAGTAGGTGAACATGTGAAATCATTGTTATATTTGTGCTTAATTTTTCCTTTTCTACTCTTAGCTGTACATATATTATGGAATAATAACACCAAAGTTACTGATCATTTTAACAGCCTCATGACAACCTTCATTTCTTTATCATATTGTAATTAATTACTCTCTTATTTGTGTTTAAAAGCCTTATTTGTGCTACCAATTCCTAAAATTATATAATTTTATGATCTGAACAGTAAAATAGTCACAAAGTATTTCAATTATAATAAATTGTTAGATGTATATTGCTATACTGTTTCCCTAAACATCTTTCCTCCTGTACCAATTCATCAACATATCATAACAATTTAACCTTTCCTCCAACATTTACTGATCGCGCACAATTCCATCTATTACCACAACATTAATTACATAGTGTTAATACAACAGTAAAGATGGTTAATGATGTTTTCAGATAATGGCTTTCCAATCTCCAATGCCCAGTCGAGAGTTTCTTTGGGATATTTTTCGAAGGTAATTATAAACTACATGAGTCACCTACTATGACTCATAAGTTTACACTTGACTTTCCTCAGAACAGTTTGCCTGTTTTCAACAATTATACTCTAATTAAGCTTCCTACTATAAATTTTCTTAACAGTTTAGTGGAACTAGTCAAGGTTTAAATTTCAGAATTTTGTAGAGTAGTAAATGGTATGATATATTCATTGGCATATCTAGGGCTATTTTGAGTGGGCACTAGACTATACTGGGGTGGGGACGGCCCACCTGCCCCCCCTATATACGCCTATAGATTTATTGCTGATGAAAATACAAAAATAAAATAAAAAAATTACTGACTTAAATTATTTTTTTTACAAATAATTTTGTTTATTAAATTGTTATGTTATTTAGAAGAATGTTAAGACAAAAAATTTACATTGAATAAAAAAAATACAAATTATGATTTGCAGGGTTGACAAGGATCGCAGTGGGTATATTTCTGCGGACGAGTTGCAGCAAGCACTATCAAATGGCACATGGAACCCATTCAACCCTGAGACTGTGCGTCTCATGATAGGTAAAATACACCTAATTAATTTTCACGTATTTAGCACAATTTCTAGATTATTATTGACCTGACCATTTTTTGGTAATATAATGGTACTTTTAGGAACCAGAGGTGAAATTTGAATAAAAAAAAAACACAATGACTACACACAAATACTTTTTACTTATGAATTTAAACAAATAAAGTTGAAAGATAGTTACAAAATAAAAGAGTTCTTAAGCATTAATCATTCAAAGACATACCAATCTAAATTACAAAAATAGGCAGGATGACGATAGGTTCCCCTTATACTAGTTGACGGTACACGAAATTCGTAGTGAATGAAGCACGCACAGGCTTATATAGACTCGACGACACCACCACTACTAGCCATCCCTTCCACGATGACGTGTTCTCACTATTCTTCTAACAGTACCTGTAATTCTTTATTTTAGGAATGTTTGACAAGCAAAACCGTGGTGTAATTAATTTTGAAGACTTTGGAGCACTGTGGAAATATGTCAGCGATTGGCAAAACTGTTTTAAATCATTTGACCGTGATAACTCTGGAAATATTGATAAGCAAGAATTGAAGAATGCTCTCACAGCATTTGGGTATAGATTGTCAGATGAAGTGGTTAATGTGATGCTGCAAAAGTTTGATCGTTTTGGCCGTGGGACCATCTTGTTTGATGATTTCATTCAATGTTGTGTCACTTTGTATGTAAGTAAATTTGATTATTGTCAAAATACCTACTTAATGTTTGTCATTTACAATGAAAAAAATTATTAAAATGGTAAGTATTTATAAATATGGCTCAAAAATTTCGTAACGTAATATATGAATGCCTCACCTGTACCACGTTTTTAAAATAATTGTAAGATTTAAAATCAAAAAACGTGGGGCCCATGTAAAAGATAATTTTATAGCTTTGCCTTGATGAAGTGATGAAGTTTTGTTATTGTTAGCTGCTCTCTACACTTTTTATAGTTATATTATTATCCCCTTTTTCGCTTTTCAATATCAAAGAGAAAATTGTACTCATTCTGTTTGAGAGTTATTTTATGTTATCATTGTTTGGTTTCAGACTTTGACGTCAGCTTTCCGCCAGTACGACACAGACCAAGATGGTGTAATAACAATACACTACGAGCAATTCCTCAAAATGGTCTTTGGATTGAAGGTATAATGTTGGTTTATACCCTCTTACTCAGTTGATTTTCTAAACTTTTTATACAGTATCATATGGATAGAAATTCCATTTTACTCCATTATTCAATTGATAAAAAAAACAACAATAGTTTTACAAGGATTTATAACTGATTAGTTCATGGTATATTTTTCAATGAATATTTTGTGGTATTGTAAGTTGTACTGTACCTTATATATATCAAACAAGATCTGTCCATTGATGTAATTTGCTATCACACTATTTACAAAGACATTATTTTAAAGCATATTTAATAAAAAATACATATATAACTATTATTAAATGACTTTGTAAGCTCTAATATAAATGTATAATCTTTGATAAAATGATGTGCTTTTTGTTTGTGCCTTTATATCATAAGTTTAATATAGTTTACTACTGATCTTCAATCATTATTATTATTTTTATTTGATAAACTAAGCATATTGGTTATGCAAATGTGAGAAAGCAAAAGTTGATTGTGATACTAAAATTGAACAAAAAATTAGATTCCATATAAACCGAGAATTAAATTCTCTTAAAAGGCAGGTAGCATTTAATAAACATAATATGTGTATAAAGTTTTTATCTTATTTTTATATAAAATTGTGATTGCGAGTATTGTATGAATTGAAGAAGCAAAATATTATTTTGTAACTATAATTTTTATTAACAGACATTTGAATCTTTGTACCCATATCTTGTAATTTGCCACGTGATAATTGATAATTAACGTTTTGCGGTGCACTAATTTGGGAATGTTTCTCTTTCGTTTAGTGTTGGCCGTAAACGCGTCGGTATCAAGTCTCAAGTTTTGGAAATATCTACATATATCCTCTCAGATAGTTAAGGTAGTGCATTTAATTAACAGCTTGTTGGAGCTAACACCTGCAGTGTATTAATAAAATAATATTTTACGTTACGTGTGCACTCAAGCACAAATGAATTTATATCTGATTATACACTGCTTGTGTTAGTGTTGATGTCCTTACTCAATAGACCGTTTCTCTGAGAATTTTTACCACCGCATTAGATTTCTTCCTATTTTAAAGCGACATTTAATTGACGTTATTTTTGTCTATCAGTTTATCTGTCAGCCTGCAACTTACATTGTAGATTAGTGTCTTTTATATTTTATGAATATTTTTATGTTGTAAGTAATGACTGCTTCAAGAATTTATGTGAATACCAAGAATTGTATTTTAGTCGTTGATATCCTTTTTAATTGTTGTTGTTGGTGATTTGTATGAGTAGAGAACTTTTGATGTCTTAAATCCATTATATCTTAATTAAATAATGATTATAACCTGTATAAATATTGACGTTCTTCAAAGTTTGATATAATTTATAATATGCTTGCATGAAATGAATGTCCGAATCCTCAATTTATCGACGCCGCATGGTCTCCTATCGCTGTTTAAGCTCAAATTATACCCTTCAAAGTCTTTATAGTATGTACTTAGTATATATCTAGTTCAAGCAAATTCGCTCATTTCGCCAAATTTTCCTAGGTCTTCGTATTACGAACATTTTATATTCTAAATTGCTCAAAGTTGTACGAGCTCCTCATATCCAGTCAAACTTTTTTTAGAATCTCTATTGTCATTTATGAGAACTAGTAATGAATCTATTACTTTAAAATATATTTGTTTGTCAAACATAGTGCCAGATGTTGTGAAAGATTGTAATGTTTTATATCTATAATTCGTCGCAAAGTGTTTATATTTAATGTTGTATACTAGTTCATTGTATATTAAATTTCAATTTTAAGAAAAATTGCATTTTTATATTGTGTAAGTATATGGGTCGCCCACAATGTATTTTTAACAGATTCCTTGATGCTAAAATGACTCGTCTTCTGGGCATAGAATATAGTTCTGAGCTGTAAGATGTTGTGGGCATCCACCCTGTTTATGTTTGTAAACACTATAGTATTAATACTTCTATTCTTGTTGTATATTAATGCAGGTTGAGATTTTGTTATAATCATAATTTATGTGTAAGATATATTTTCTTACGATAACAAATTGTTAAATATGGTCTTTTGGCTATTAATTTCGCGCTAGAAACAATATTCGTTTGTGGTATAAGGCTTTTGGATATCCTTGTGATCTTCATATTTTTTCAATAAACGATTGCTAAATATATTAGTTGTATTTATTAAAATAAATTTATGAATATAAGTGTTGTACTTAAGACTAGTATTATCGGGATCTATTCAGTTTTATCCTTTCTTATCTTCCATGCTCCAATTGTGTATTTTAACCATATGAGACCCAGATCACACCCCATCTGAATCCATGACAGCACTGGTGTTACTTTGGAACCATCAATTTCTGTCCATCTTACTGGAACTTCTACTATTGGAATGTTAAGTTTTTGTGCGATGTATAACAGCTCTACATCAAATGCCCTGTAAGAAACAAACAATATTATTGTACGAAAAAGTATAGTGTATAGAAAATTTGATAAAACAATTAATTACATAATTGATATAACTTATTTACCATCTATTCACATGCAGGTTATCGAAACAGATACGCGCAGCGTTTCTAGTAAACAATTTGAATCCGCATTGTGTGTCTTTTATCCCTTTCACAGTGAAAAACCACACCAGGAAGTGGAAACCATACATTAGTATATTCCTGAAAAGTTAAAGATGTTTAATATAACCTGCTACATTTACTAGCCTCCAAATACCTCCAATTTCAACTATCCATAATAGTTGATATTGGCAAGTATTTGGATATTTGCAGTCACAAAGTTATGATTTTTTTTTACCTAAATACACTTCTAGTGGCCAATGACTCCTTCTCAAGGTGAGCTCTAGAACCAATAACTATAGCAATGTTGTCTGTGACATCTCCTGGCTGTGTAATAGGATCACTTTTAACAACATTTTTTAATGCATCCTCCAGTTTGGTAAGATCTTCAAACTTTGATGCTCCATCAGCATCAGCAAATAGTATGGCAGCACCTCTTGACCTCTGTACACCCTGAAATATTTAATGAGGTTTTATAATGTTAGTTACACAGCTGGTAATATAAGATATGTAAATTAGATTTAATAAATGCCTGTCAATATTTAAGCTACCATCAGGTATAGACATTTGGAATAACAATGTATTTTTTATTGTAACATGGCACATGTGACTATGTCCATCATGCTGTCATCTATGCTGTGCGCTAAAATCTGTAAATCTGCTTGTGGTTCACTGTGAGTGCCTTGTTTCCTCGTACTGAGTGCACAAATCCTCACTAATTAGGATGTTACACTGTGCCTTTAAATCTTACAGTTGAATGATTTAAAAAGGACTAACAGGTTAACTTACCAATCGTACAGCTCCACCTTTACCCCTATTCTTGACAAGGTTAAGGCATCTTATCTTCTCACTTCCATATTTCACAGTATATGATAATGCAACCTCTGCAGTTTTGTCACTACTACCATCACTTACTACTATTATCTCATATTTGTACGATGAATTCTCTTCCAGTCTCTTTTCTAGAAACTCAATTGCTTCATCCAGCATTGGTGGCACTGAAGATAAAATAAAAAAAATTATAATCATTGTACTTCTGAATTAAGACTAGATTGATTTGCCACTCCAAAAATTATGAAGTATTAAGTTACTTGTTATCATTTTGTCTAATTAAGAATTAAATTGACTCTGAGTATAATCTATGAAAGCTTAGTACCATATTCCTGCTCTCAACAATTAAAAAATATACTCACATCTCTCCTCTTCGTTATAGGCTGGCACTACAACACTCAAATTAATGGAATAACCATCTTCGATACTAGGAAACTTTAATTTGTTATTTCTTTTTGGATCACTGTATGATGTTTCCTCTAGATAATGCTCAAGTATAGGATTTGGGTCTGTTGCAATATACATCATTACTGGCACCTGGAGGAATAAGAATGATAAGATAATATGGTAAGGCTCTGACTCTCATATATATAGAAAATGTAAGTAAATTTTTTTGTCTGGGAAAACTGTGGATATGAAAATTACGAATATTTAATAAAAAGAGGTTGACACCGGTACAGCTATTTGGGGGCTATATATTGGGGTTGAAATTAGTTAAGAGGCATTCCAATTTTACAAGAAGGATAGGTACTAAAAGTAGTAAGTCACCCATAATGAAAGGCCGGTTTTGGTCGGTTGGTTCTCGCCAACGACTAAAGGGTTTTCTTTCTTAGCTTGGTCATCAGGAATACAATAAAATATGGGAATGAAATGAAACGAATAGGACCTACGTTAAGAAGTTAATAATAAAGGTACATTGACGTAGTAGCAAATAATGCCAACAAAACATCCAAAACATAAAGATACGAAAATTGGCAAAAAAAAAAGAATTATTATTTAGTTTACGATTATGTTTACAAATCATTTGCATTATTGATATTACGACTGACGTGGTTCAATAAAAAAACCTTATATTATCGTACTTACCATAAAAACGAAGGTTAAAAATGCAGCCGAGCTGTACATGATCAAATAATATAAAATTTCGAGTAAATCCATGTTGAAATTACTAAAGTGTTGAATGTAAAAACATATATTTGATTTTAAATTAAATAAAGCTGTACTGTTACAGCAGGTATATATTTAATTCCACGTAAACAAATCATGAAAGAAATAGAAACAAGGCGGACAGTTTGTTGCTTGCTGTTGACTTGCGCGGGGGGATTGCAAATCGAATCGAAAGAATCGATCGAACGAACAAAACGGCAACGGGAACCAGTGCCTCTAGCTCCCTCTGAGAAAATTACGGTGTCACCGGTATTAAACCGGTAAATACGGTAATTTTTTTAATATTACGGCAGAAACAATTCAAATTACGGTGACAATACGGCAGTGTCAGCAGGCGTACAATAATTATTGTACATGTATCATAATCTCATGAATTTTTAAATCCTCAATCCTAAGCGTACAATCAACAAACCAAGACTTGTGATTTGTGGAGAAGAATAAATATTTTATTATTTATTATTATAATCTTGAGTAAAATACAATAATTTAATACAATTTTATACATAAAATAATTTATAAAACAAGTTTATTTTTCCTATTATTCCGTTATCCGTCCTATTATATCCGTAACTATCGCAATGTGGATAACATCAGCCAATAATAAGTATTTTTAGCCGACTTCCAAAAAGAAGGAGGTTATCAATTCGTCTGTATTTTTTTATTTTTGTTACCTCATAACTATCGACTGGGCAAAGCGATTTTTCAAATTTCAAATTCACTATATTCAGATTCACTAAAAATCAAAAAATAAAAAAAAAATTAACAAAAAAAAAAACGACTTCACAAAAAGAAACTATTCCAAAATAAACTAATACGTACTAAAAAGAAAAAAATAATTGCATTAATAGACTACTTAAAAGTCAATCAAATTATTACGATAATATAATGTAGTTACAATTATTATTATTTTTGGAGGCGGTGTCAGACAAGGAAACCTAGCAAAAATAATACGAGAATACTTTAATAATTAAACACATTTAACAGCTCCCCTCTCGCCGCGGCCCCACTCTCGCCTCTCGCCTGGTAACGTCGCGACACAAGCACATCTCACCTATAACTATGTATGTAGTTATTCTGTATACATTTAATATGAATGGTTAATTTTACTGTTATTTATATTAGAGTAGTAGAGCTCTTAGTGCAGAGTTCGTCCGGAGAAGTACTACCACCTTACCCATTTCCGCCGTGAAGCAGTAGTGCAATTGTATTACTGTTGTGGCGACATTTATTCGGTTTCGTTTCGGTTAGAAAGGTAACGGGGCCGGTGAAATTACAGGCACATGAGACTTAACAACTTCACGTCTCAGGGTTGACAACGCATTGGCGATGCTCCTAGTGTTGCAAATGTCCATAGGCGGCGGTGACCACTTACCATCAGGTGGACCGTCTGCTTGTTTGTCGGCCCAAGTGATAAAAAAAAATATCAGTATATATGTATGTATTATTTTCGGAGCCCCAGTCTAATGGAGTGTAGAAGTATAGGAGGACCATCTTGTATGGGGGATTTGTCGAAAAAGTGTCCACTTGTAAACAGCAAATTAGGTTTCGAATTCTCACCGAAATATCGCTAGTGTAGCAAGTGGAAATGATATGAACAGAGTGAAGAGTGCTGGGTTGGTTTCCGGTAATTCTTTAATACTATTTTCTATTTACAATTAATTGAGGTACTTAAAAACACTGTATAATTTTATTCCATACTCATGTTTGTCTACATATTATAATAATTTAAAAAAATGCGCTGTAACAAAACGGAAATGTTTCTTTCCTACACTAATATTTGTGGCGCTCTATTTAAAATTCTTCTAGTTGCTACAGTAGCGCCACCTTAATTTGTTCCCTTTCAAAGGCCACTTTTTAGTACACTGAGATGGTCCTCCTTTACTTCTACACGCCATAGCAACAGCGTTGGAATAAAGTACTACTGAACTTATTCCTAATAAAATGGAACACATGAAAGACTAGAATTCTTGTTTTATCATTCATAAATATATAATTGACAGACCAGTCAGTTGACTTGGTGGTTCGAGACCCTAACTGCCATGCCGCCACAGGTCGTGGGTTTGATTCCCACCCAGGACAAATATTTGTGTACATATCTGTTGGTTTTGTCTGGATGTTAATATCTATTTATGTAGTAAAAGACAAATATTTGGGTCTTTGGGTGTAACCAAGTATGGTTATGGTGGTGGTTTTTGGGTAGTTTTATGTCTGAGTATACTCGTATAACACAAAAGTATTTTGAATCTTTGGCATGCTTAAAATATTGAGAAAAAAACATTTGCTTAAGTTGCAGACCAGTTATCTGGTTTAACTTTGATTATATGATTCTTCTGTTCGTATGTACATAACTGAACTCCTCCTAAACGGTTGGACCGATTTTGATCAAACTTTAGTTGTGTTCAAGTGGATTTGAGAATGGTTTAGATTCAATTGATCCAATTGCGAATAGGGAGGGGTTAGTTGGATGGATTTTGGCTATAGATGGGCCCGGTAGGTGGCGCTGTTATCGAGATCCAGCTATATTTTAATTTCTTTAAACTTTTTAAAGAAAATAATTGTTATGTTCTACGAGCCGGTAAGCGGCAAAGTCGTAGTTATTTTCAGCTAAAAGTGCCACATACCGGGCAGAACGTCTGCGGAGTCGGGTGGTTTATTATAAATATTCTAGCATTCAGATAACTACTAACATAATCGATAAACTAAATGTAACACCAAATAATGAAAAAACGAAAAAATGGTGTCGTGGGACACCAGATAGGAACGAAGTTCCTTATTATAAATAATATGAGAAAGTATCATTTTTGTGATTATTTAAATAAAACATGGCTGCGGTGACTGTTTACCATCAGACGAGCTGTCAACTTGTTTGCCACCTTAGTAGTAACAAAAGAAACAAATATTTTCGGTTCCGTAGTCACGTGGCAAATTAATTTACCCTAACATCTTCGTCCTTGCCGTCTGTCGATTAGTCCATCAGTCCGTCAGTCAGTCAGTCCAGCAGTCCGCCAGTCAGTCAGTCAGTCCGTCAGTCCATCAGTCCGTCATTCCGTCAATCCGTCAGCCAGTTTATCAGTCCGTCAGTCCGCCAGTCCGTTAATTCGTAAAAAGAAACTTATTGAAAATAGTGTGAAGTGTTATTGTTTAGTATAAGTCTTGGCAATATATTATATTAAATATTTTACTTAGTTCATTGACATAATACATGCTTCTTTCAATTCAGTGCGATTCAAAAATTACTTTTAACTTATTCCTTTTCTTATAATAATTACTAATTATACTAATTTATAAATGGAACAGAATTTTAAACATGTTGTATGTAGACTTTAAATAAATTATGAAAAAAGCAAACCCAATAAACCATATCATTGAAATTTCGAACGTTACAATATGATAAAGAGTGTCGTTACAACTTTTCGTATGAATTTTTTCCGTCGAGCCTCCTTTCACAACGCGCGATAAGGAACTTCGTTCCAAAAATGCAAACAGGAAAATTACATAATAACGTCAATCACTCGATAGACAGTCCTGACCAAACCTCATAATAAACTGATAAAGAAATAAAGCAAGTAAGTTAACAGGTACAAAAGTTTATTAATTACCAAAATCTCAAAGTCAGTCAATATTAGTATTTTTACAATACAATGCAATAGATGAAAATATCTAAAATCTTAACTATCTCCTTAGTAACATACATAAACTTAATTTTCATTATAAACAATGCTCACTATTTGCGTACTTATGACATGTCATAGCAAATCATGTAGCATGCAAGCATGAAGCTTTGACGATCAATTGAAATTATCTCTATAAATGGATTGTTGCAATAAGTTGTGTTCTCGGAATTGTCTTTGCAGTCAATTTTGAACTACATTGTCGGCGCATCTAATGTTATCCCACACTGCTCGCGTGCAGAACCATCAATCTATTAATCGCTTTCACATTAAATCCGAGAGAGTAACACAATTCGGGTGCTGGGCATTTATAATCATAACAAATTTGTTGAAAATTGGGTAGTTGAATGAATACAATCATGGGTCGTAATTGATCCACATATTACAAAATATTTTTTTTCCATAGAACATAACCTTTTGGATGTAGAATAAATTCATCAATCAATATTATTAGTTCAATATTTAAGCTAGCTAACAATTGTTTTAAGTCTAAGTACATTTACATATAGAATCTAATTTATTTACAATAATCATAATTAAACTTACTGTATTCTATATGGTACATAGAGATTTTACACTTAAAATTACTGAGGCACAAACAGTGAAATAGCACCAAATTGAAATTTCACAGTTTTTCAACTATCATTCTTTATTAGCCATTGTGTAAACTGAAATGCACTTTTAAAATGGCACATGTGAAATTATGTCGTTGAATGTTTTTGGTCATCTTAGAAGCTTGGATTTGAATCTATACTAATGTTATAGAGATTGTTTGTCGCGTTGAATCTCAGGGATTATTGGTCCGATTTGAAAAATTCTTGCGCTGTTAGATAGCCTATTTATTGACGAAGGCTATAGGCTCTATGTTTATTTTTTTATGCCACTACTGAGCACGATATAACATGTAGTTCACGCGGGCGGAAAGTTAGTCAAATATACGTTATTTAATTAAATATAATGAATATTAGCGTATTTTATTCACATTATAGTTGAATCACATACAACTACATATAGAGGAAGCATTTCGTGAATCTTCTTAGCTATTGCAGTCATACAACAATTAATAACGAACAATTATATGTATTTGAATACAAGCTGCCTAAAATAGTATGAGGGAATAAAATGCAATAAGGGCATAAAAGGAATAAGCAGCATCCTCCAACAGAATACTGAATTTCGTGAACATCTATTTCCTTCCACATTATTGTTTCTTACATAATAAAAGGCTGCTGAAAATGACAGCAGGTAGTTAACACATTGCTACCATTACTGGCAGTTATTTAATTACCATTTCATTACAATGGCCTTTAAAAACATATAAGGGGCCATTCACAAATTACGTCATACTAGGGAGGTGGACTAACAAATGTGACCATCTGTGACATGGGGAAGGGGTAAAAAAGTCATAGGATTCGTAATTTATGGATGGACCCTAAGTCGTCAAGCTACCATATTACTTATAGGCATAGGTCTATAAACTATGGACGAACATTGACACTGTTAGGATTATCTCAGTAAGTGGATAACGTAACAATATTGCAAAATGTTTCTCACTACTATGGAAATATTGTGTCAAAAAACATGCTTTGGGTCTTTACCAACACCTCTTTTTGCGATTCAACTTGGTTTTCTGTCAAATGTAACTTTTTGAATGAAAACAATTCAGTTTCGCAATTAGGAATGATGGTAAGGACCTTGTTTGCGTACTTTAAGATGCACATATGATATACCACAATATTTTATCTTAAGGTCACTGAGAGAGCGTCATACTAGTGATCGAGAGCGAAAGTAAAGGTAGGTAGGTTCTTCTATTTTATAGTATATTGCTGTCTCATTGATCTTAAGACAAATATACTATAGTTATTTATATATCGTGTGGTATGGTTAGCATTCTTGCAACAGATAATAGACCTGCTGGTCGACATTAGTATTCGCAATTTTTTTTTAAGTTTTCAATACAAGAGTGGGGCAGGCGAGGGTGGAGGCGCTCGGTTGGCCGGCTCGGGCTCCGACTCGCAGGCGTCGGTGGAGGCGGGCGTGGGCGGCGGCGGCCGGTTGATGGCGCGGTAGTGGCGGTAGGCGCGGCGGCGGGGCGCGGCGCCGCCGGTGCCCCCGCTGGCGGTGGCCGGGCTCGGCGGCGGGTTTGCCGTGGGTCGAGGGTAGCGGGAGCTCGCCGTTTCCGATGTACTGTTGAGGTGTTTGCATTATTAAAGTATGAAGTATTGCCTAAGCGTAAAACCTTAAATTTTGGGGTAGGGTTGCTTAACAGAAGGTAATATGTGGATGCTTTGCCTCCCAATCCACTGGTCATGAGTTCGATTCGAGTACATGTCTGTTTGTTCTGTGTGGGTGAGACAAAATTTAAAAATAAAAGCTGTATTTATATTAGCAGCCAAAAATGGAACAATACTTACTCGGTGGCGCTGGCGCTAGCACTGGCGCTGGCGCCGAGCGGGCGCGCCCGGCGGTCCAGCGGCGGCACGCGCACGAGCGGGTAGGCGGGCGCGTGGGGCGCGTGGGGCCCGGCGGGGCCCTGGGGCGCGGCGGGCTTGGGGCACAGCGGGCGCGCGTGGGGCGGGGCGCGGGGCGCGCGGGCCACGCGCCGCCAGCGCCGCCACGCGGCCCACGCGGCGCCCACGCTGCCGCACGCGCCGATCATCGCGCCGCACACTAGGAAGGCATTCGACGACCGCCCACCGCTCACCACCTGGCGTGATTTTATAAAATTTGTTACTTAGTGTAATTTAAATAACTAATATAATATTAGCTCCCGCTAGTTGGAGTAAGTATGGAGCTGCAGGTGATGTGACATTTTTGCGGGATATAAATAATCCTATATGTTATTCCAGTGCATACTCTATCTATGCGCCAAGTTTACTTCAAATCGGTTCGATTGTGTGTGCGTTAAAAAATAACAAACATCCATACATCCTCATAAACATTCACTAGTGGGATATGAAATACACTTACAGTATCTTTTTGTGCGTAACCGCAGGCAGCGGGCGCCTCATCGGAGCCGTCCTCGCAGTGCTGCTGACCGTCGCAGAGCAGGCGCGGGGCCAAACATAATCGGTCGTCGCATCTATGCCACAACATCATTGGTTAATTAAAGGTACTTGACAACTCACTAAATAATAAAAATGGCTAAGTAAAACCTGACGGTTTTTTTATTATATTCGGTAACAAGAATCTGACTATGGACTCAGAGTGGGGCATGGAGCATTTAGGGGTATGGGGGTATATGTATATGGAGTATAGTTTATACATATGGTAGCGGGTATAAAGAGATATGGAGGTATATATGGATTAGGTATGGGGGTAAATAGTGAGTATTGGGTAAACCGGGACTAGGGGGTATACGTGGTGTACCGGAAGGCGTCGGGCAGCGGCTTGTGCTTGCAGAAGGCGCCGGTGGCGCAGGCGCCGAGCGCGGGCGCGCACGCCCCGTCGGCGCAGCGCAGCCCCGCCGCGCACGGGTCGCACGCCGCCTCGTCCGCGCCGTCCGCGCAGTCCTTCTGCCCGTCGCACCTACACAACACACACACACATTTATATAAATGGTTGTTTTTGCTAATACCATTTAGAATTTGAAACTTCATTATTGTCACCAAAAAGACTATTAGAATATGTATTAATAAAGTTATTATTTGAAATTTTTAAAAAATATAATTAGGACAGTGAGTGATTGTATACTGACTTCCAATCGAGCGGTATGCACCGGGGCGCGGGTGCGGGTGGCTGGGCGGCGGCGTGGGCGGCGGCGTGGGGCGCGGCGTCGCACAGCAGGTGGCGCGCGGGGCAGGCGAGCGCGCGCGGCGGCGCGGGCGGGGCGCAGCGCACGCCGCACGCGCACGCGCCGCCCGCGCCGCACGCGCCCGCCACGCCGCCGCAGATGCGCGCCAGGTAGCACGGGTGCGACCGGGACACCTGGCCACACACATCACGCTCTCAAACCGTTCCTCACTTGTTTCATTTAAAAATACTATGAGCATTACACGCACTTTTGTTTCGCCTCTACCATAATATAATAATAATAATAATAATTTATTTATTTGCACTAAAAACACAACAGAGTAGGAAACATAATGGGACACTGTATTAAAGATAAATGATCAAACACTAACCAGCGTATCCTGAATATCCAAAAACCTATTATCGATATGATACCGGAGCAAACTTAGTCTATTGCCAAAAATTTGCGACTATTACACAAAATTATACCAGGCTTCTATCTGCATTAATAATATTAACAACTAAAAAATAAAAATTACAGGTGCTTTACATTTTCTCCTTCCAACATAGTGCTCGTATCATCTCACTCACCCGTGATCCTATACTAGTGTTATGAGATGGCAAGTAGTGTGGATAGCTCCGTCCCTTTCCTGCAGTTACCTTATGAACAGCAAGAGCGGCTTGCGGCCGTACGACATGCGGCACCGGCGCGGCGGGCGCGTCCCGGCGGTGCAGCGGGACGCGCATCAGAGCTCGCTCGTTCACGAAGTACACCGCGCCTTCGTACACAGATATGGAGCCCGCCCAGCCGCCTTGCCATATCACACGTCTGTTCAAGTAAAGAATTAAGACTGTTTTAGTACGAAAGGCTTTCTACAACATAAACGATTATTTTAATGCCGACAATGCTTGGGCGTAAGCCCTCGCTCCAGCACACATCTTTATTTACAAAATCTTATTTTGAAAAGAGTAATTGCTGAGTTTATTGCCGGCTCTTCTCGATAGAAGCAACCTTCCGAACCGGTGTTAAGAGCCTGTCCATTCATAAGTACCTGTGAAGACATAGTTTTAAGAATATATTGTAATACTAACAAGTGGGCCTTAGTAGTCACAATAAAAAACTATTATTATTATTATTTGAATAAATATTTCATCTCATTTATATTTTAAATAAAATAAAAATACCACATCAGAAATCCAACTTTATTGATATTATTTTGAGCCTGTTTATTTTAGTTTCATCATCAACAGACAGGAAGATCTAAGATCTCGCCATCTCTCGGCTACATTACCAATCGCGGGCTACTCTGGTAATCATTTCTAAACAATAAAACGTTAATATTACCATATCTGACTATGACAAATCGAACCCTGGACCTTCAATATTCAAAACCATTTATTCAGTTTAGGCCCACGGAGGGCACTTATGAAGGTCAAATTTAAAGTTACTTACTTCAGATTTCTAGCCAGATTGGCAACCTTATTATTTTGCTTTATTGTGTGGCCAGAAGAAGTCATAACATAATCTAGTCTACTTACTTGTTAGAGGCATCAAGCTCCACAGCATGTATTTGTCTATTAACAGCCCAGTAGACGGTCCCTGTGTTCTGGTCGATAGTGAGTGCGGTGACATTGCTAGCTCGAGCTAGTTCTTCGCGAGACGAGCCGTCTATATTGGCGCGCATTATCATGCCGAGACCGACGTCGTTCCATATTAGGATCCTGAAGAAACGATTTCACAAGTTCTTAAATGTATATTTTTCATCAAATGAAAAGAAATATATCATGAATAAGATATTTTAAAAATTTTATCCTCTTTATTATTGATTATAGAAGAATATTCGTGGAACCCTAAGCATTATAATAATACTATCTGTCCCCCGCGGTTTCACTCGCGCTCCCGAGGGACGTAACATTTTCCCCGCACAAAAAGTATTGTTACTTCTAATACCTCCAAAAAATGTGTACAAAGTTTCATGATGATCGGTTAAGTAGTTTTCGCGTGAAAGCGTAACCAACAAATTTACATTCACATTTATAATATTAGTAGGGATAATAAATAGATATTCTAGAACATTCCTTTATAAATAGCCATCTGATCCCGAACTAAGGACTTGTACTCAAGGTATATAAATATTTACACCCAGATAAAAAAACAGACATGTTTGCGAGGGTATCGAACCCACGACCTAGGACGTGGTAGTTAAGGACATAACTTCAATATGATTGATTTGCAGAAGGTCAAATTATAAACATGGACTTTCAACTTTCAGATCCACTAACCTTTTATTCTGATGTAACGCCAAATGCCTGGGCATCATATTCTCCCCTCTGAGAATGATACCAACTGACGAATTATTATCTATCGACGACGCGTTGATTGAGTCGGTATCGAAGCAAGTCCAGTATATAGCGCGGCCGAGCACATCGAGCACCATGTGGTAGGGTTGGCTAAGTCCGACGATGACAGTGGACGACTCGGTGATGGCTGAAGTGGTGGAGTAAGATATGGGGACGCGATGAATTGATCGGGTATCATCGTCCATCCAGTAGAAATGTCTGCGTAAATGGAAACATCTTAATTACACTAGGCACTTAATAGATCATACAATACGTGTGTATTTTTTTTATTGTCAGGAAAAAAGATATATAACATTTTTTATTTAATGCGCTATTGTACAAGGCAAAAGATGCATATTATTTTAAATATAAAAATTACAATCTATTGCTTAAACCGTACGGGAGTTCAATTGTTTTTCCAATCTCAAAGAACTCAGAACAAAGAACGCACCTAAAAAAGTTTTCACTTCAAGTTTCTCGGTTCAAAAACGTGCCGTCTGAATTGTCAACGATCCCGAGCTCACAAGCGGTTTAGAGCCCCTAACTCTAAGGAGAGACATGTCCTCCTTATGTGTTTTTTTACCGCTTGTATAACGGACTGTGTTCTGAGGAATTGTTTGATTTGATGCCCACGGCTACTTTTTACCATCGCACCTCTCGCCATAGACGGGGAGTTCATCCTCACACATTGGAACCAAACTGGTCTCGCACCGTGCGATTCCAAAGGAGCTTTCTGCCGCGCACGCTTAAGCTGTGGAATGAGCTCCCCGCCGTGGTTTTCCCAAGGGAGTACAGCATGGGGTTCTTCAAGATGGGTGTGAAGAGATTTTTGCAGGGTCGGCAACGCGCGAGTGATACCCACGGTGTTGCAAGCGTCCATAGGCTGCTGTGACCGTTTACCATCAGACGGGCCGTCAGCTTGTTTGCTACCTTAGTAGTATAAAAAAAAAAAAAAGTACATAATTTTAAGTCACTCACTTATTAACTGGATCATACTCTATCACTCTCACATTCTTCAGCCCCGTTAATGGAATGTACGCATCATTACACTCTCCGTTTGATACCATGACGCGGCCAATCGCGTTTTTCTGGGCGAATAGAAGAAATTCCTCTGGTTCTGAAATAACGCGGTTTCATTTTAAACTATAACTATACATGAGTTTCGTCCGTAAACGATACCTACTAGCGACTACAGTAAATTATTTTTATGAAAATCTGTGACTCTTCTACTATCACTTACTTATTTATTAAATTTCTATGATTACGGTACACCAATTATTAGAAAGCTTTGTTAAATTTAAACTACCAATTTATTACAATCAACAATGTTAACCTTAATAATAAATAACACAATCCCATCTCGCTCACAAAACTGCAAGAGCTCGAAAATACAAATGCTTTACACTCACCACTGCAAGTTAAGTTGTCCCTATTAAGCCGGTGATGTGCGGGACAGGCGCAGCGGTAGTCAGACCTCGTCTCGCCGGGTAGTGGTAGACAAAGATGTGAACACCCACCATTGTCCACCCCGCATTGGTTACCACCACCGCCACGTTTGTGGTACATCTTTAAGTCTGATATGTAGTCTAGTTGCGTGTGGACCGTTTTGCGATTCGTGCCATTTAGATTTGAAGCTTCAACTATGCCTGTGAAGGGAGGATTTTGATTGAAGCTAGGACTTGTATTTATCTTAATAACTGCCAGTGCAGTGGCTTCGCCCGCGTACTCGACCGGTATTAACATGTGTAATGTTTATACACAACACATGGCAAAGGTTTTGTTGAAATTATCATTTTGGAAGTACTTATTATACTTCTATGGTATGACAGGTTATGACAGACTATTGTGCTTAAATTCAGCTTACTAAAAGCTATATAATTATGTGGAACTATTAAAGCACAATCAACAACATAAGTTGCTTTACATCAAAAATTACAAAACATGGATGTATTGTACAAGTGTTTTGTAAAATTGGATCTGTCCAGTTACTAGTATTTTTGTAATTTTAGATGTACGAGGTAATCTCAGAAAAAGCACATACAATTTAAAAAATTCTTTTACTCATAGAAAGCTAAATTATTCCTGATTGTCATAGACTATATTATTATACCGGGAGACACAAGTTTTCTCGGTAACACAGGTGAAAACGCGGGACAGTAACTAGCAATAAATAAATCTCTTACCAGTATTCCAATCACCCCAAAAAACTCTGTCATTATACAAAGTAAGGGTATACGGCATTGTAATTTTATCAGTCAAGATCGTTCTTCCCGTCCCGTTTAGGTGAGCGAACTCTATGACCGGAGGTTCTAATGCAGCCCAGTAGATGGCGCGTTTGTCGTAGTCTATGGCCAGAGCGTGGACTCTGCCGACTTGCTCTATCAGAACTGTTGGTGAAGAGCCATCCATTGCTGCTCGCTTTATAGTTTTGGAGCCTAGTTCCGACCAGTACATGTATCTAGAAAAACATTAAAAGCAATGTTGTTTTTCTTTTCTTTTCAGTCACTAAATAGTCATTGAATTAGGAGAAAGGCAAAATTAACACCACAGGTCGTGGGTTCGATTCTCAGCCAGGACAAACAATAAATAAATATCTATTGAAGTAAAAAAAGTTGAAAGTATTATATGCAGTATATAATTCCATTCCATATTACAAATTCTGGTTAGTTTGAAATCAGATGGCCGTGTTTAAAGAATGTCCCAAAATGTTTAACTTACCCTTTCTTAGGATCCAACACAATGCTCTTTGGTTTCTTGACTCCTTGCCAGATGAGGGCTCTCCTGCTAGATCCATCAATTCTCGCTACTTCTATGCGCTGTGCCGCCGTGTCCGTCCAGTATATGTTCTGTCCAGACCAATCTATTGCTAGACCTGGTGAAATTAAATAATTACAACTGAAGGTCAATATATATGACGGCGCGACACCTTAGAAAGAGAATCAAATCTTTGAGTTTCGTTAATAACTAAAGTAAAACTGATTGTAATTTCGTAGATTTGTTGTTGTTGGATTTAAAATTAGAAAAATAGTCATTTAAGTAAATCGGTTTAATGTTTGAATCTGTCGAATATTAAAATATGACCGGGTGACCCCGAATAGAGTAGCAAGTCTGCGCCTACGCGGTGACGTCGGTCGATCATTAGACGGACAGCGCAAGAGGTGCACGCGTGCTAACCTATTGGCTCATAATCCATTTGCATCCTGTGTTTTACGTAATATTTTGTGTGTAAGTGTATTGGAATAAAATAAGTGATTGCTATTTATTGCATACGTGGTATTATTTCAACGTTCCTGCTACAACACGCCCACGATGGAGGACAATTGCCAAGACCGCTTCACTTAACCCAACCTGTCAACCCGTTATATATAATATTGAACATTGACATACCTTCAACTAATCCCATCCATTCTATTACTTTCTCCATATTTTCACCGTTTATGGAGCATCGGTTTATAGTTTTAGTTTTGCTGTCCGACCAGTAAAGCTTTGATCCTGATACATGTACCGCTAATGCGCTAAAATCATTGAAAAGAATTCTATTAATGATTTCTATCTATTAACTATTCTATAATCTAGCAATATTATAGTTTTGAGAACCAAATAAACATACTGATACAACTGCAATAATAAGAATTATTTTTTAAAAACGTCTGTAATTCATACTCCCTAGAGTCCAGACTATAAATATCTAGTTTCTAGGTTTTACTAAAAATATGTTCAAAATATAAATATACTTTTACTCAATACAATAATTAAATATTTTTTTATGGAACAAATCAATTTACTTATTTCGTCTGAAAACTAGTTTTAAACATTAAGACATACCTGACTTCCTTCAATTCCTTCAGAGGCAGTACAGCATCATTATTATCATTCTCTATACTAATACGGCCAATAACATTCTTGCGGCTGTAAATTAAGAAAGCTTCTGGTTCTATGCAAGTTTTTCTATCGCCATTTAATTCAAGACCTGGAAAAAGTATCAAAATTTTCCATAACGTGGTTTATGAATTAATAAAATACCATCTTATCGCCCGCCATATTGGATTTAGAATGACGTCGCATAGCCTAGCACTAGTAATACTACCTTAGGGAACGTACCCATACTACATGACCCATTCTTTTACAATGATTACAACCCTCCCCCCCTTGGTGACCACGCGTAGTATATGCCGAGACTAATTTGTACATAGTAATTTATAAATACAGCTTTAAACTATATTTCGCAAATAGAATGACAAAAAAAATTGCTTAATAAGGCACGCCATATTTGAATAAAGCTAAAAGGCTCGATATTTCCTTAGAGGTTATTGACTACATGACTCCCCTGTGACTAAGCGTGGTATTCTGAAGACCTCCTCCCCCCCTGAATGGGTCACGTAGTATGGGTATGTTCCCGGGCTGTTCTAAAATACTGACCTAATGGGCAACTGCAGACATAATCATCAGGTTTGTTGAAGCACAGATGTGAGCAGCCTCCATTGTTGTCCACGCAGTGGTTCCACCCGAGTGACTCGCCCAAGCGGAATGCTTTCACACCCATCATGTTTGGCATTTGCTCTACAACTGTTTGTCTTTCTAAGCCTGTTAGGAGTAAAATTAACATGTATCAACATACAACTAGCCATTCATTTCATAATGTAACATAATTGTAAAGCTATAAAGTTCTATTTTCAATGGCAATCGCAAATGACTTAACAAATTCTTATAATAAACTGATTGTAAAATATGTTTAAGCTTGTAGCACCAGTGTTGTTCTGATCTCAGAATCTATTCTTTATAAAACTGGATTTTGTTGTACATATTTTATAGCTTATCATATAACCTTGAAGTCTATAATCGCATGAGCTTCACAGAAATAAAGTGAGTATATTCAATAAATAATTACCTGTATTTTTGTTGATCCTGTCCAAAGTCCTTTTCTGCATATCAGTCCAATATAGATGTTCTCCGAGTAGGGTAAATCCAAAAATGTGAAGGATTTCACTGTTATGAAGTTCTCTTCTATCACTTCCATCCATGTTAGACACCTAGAAATTGAACTCAATGTTTCTTATTACATACTTTTTTTGAAAACTTTGCTAATATTAGTACAATTCTGGATTGATATAAATTTTATAAGTATTTATTAAGTATATTGTATACGTTTCGAAATTTCTGTTATAATAAAAATCAATCCATGGTTTTTGGATGGGGATTGGTCTTCACTACATAGTATAAAACAAAGTCGCTTTCTCTGTCCCTATATACCTATGTATGCTTAAATATTTAAAACTACGCAACGGACTTGGATGTGTTTTTTTTAAATAGATAGAGTGATTGAAGAGGAAGGTTTTTATGTATAATACATGTGACATCCCACGAGAACGCGGGTAAAACCGCGGGGGACAGCTAGTTTTATTATAAAATTAAGTCGCTTTTTTATCGTGATATTTGTAGTCATTTACCAAAATGGTTAACTAATTATGGCCGTGAAAACGTCTAAATAGTTTTGGATACAATTTGGTGCTCAAGAGGAGTATGGATCTGGCATAACAATGCCTACTTTTCATTTTGGAATTCCCATAAGTTTAATCTGGAACTAGGGTAAAACTACAGGGCAACAGCGTGTAGCTAATTCATGACAATCTCACCTCAATTTTATGCGTCCTGGCGTCTCCCCAATAAAGCTTGTTCTTCACTGTATCCAGCGCTATACCGTTAGGCCACGTTAGCTTCTCAGACACTACCAACACTCTCGCACTGCCGTCCAGGTTGGCGCGTTCTATTTTAGGCTTCTTATCGTTCCAATCCGACCAGAACATCCAACCGGCTGTTGGGTGGAGGGCGATAGCTCTAGGTTCATACAGCTCACTGTGGATTATTACCTTTGGAACCAGAAAGAAGGTTATTATTGGGAATGTTGGTTACTCTACCAAGGATTTTATTGAAACTTCACACAAAGATTTTCATGATATGCCTGTTCTGCACCCAAATTGTGACTTTCTCGATTCAATTTGGAAACCTATTTCGTAATAGATTGATGGTTTTGCGCGCGAGCAGTGTGGGACACCAGCCGTTGCGCCGTCAATGTAATACAGCATTGACAGCAGCGACGATTTTTGGCTGACAAGTAATTTAATAACTGTCTTCCTGCCTGACGCTCACTCTTTTTGGGAAGGATATTGTTAACCAAATGGTCAAAGTGTAAATAAATAAGATAAATATCCTGGGACATTCTTTGGGCCATCTAGTCCCAAACTAAGCAGAGCTTGTGCTATGGAAACCAGATAGCTGATATACAACTTTTTTTTTTAATGAATACTTATATAGATATTTACACTGGAAAGTGTCAACGGAATTGATGTGTTTGTTTCTTATATTATCTCTTATAAACTTGGAGCTAAGTTTGGGTGGTATTAGTAGCTTCTACAAGATATTTGAACTAGAAAAGGCATATATTTTATTAGCTACAATGGAAAGTGGGTTATAATAAATACTGATCACAAAAGTTAACAGAATATGACCATTATAGTTGTTGTCATCAATTTTGAAGTTATACTTCTTTTGGCGCGATCGAAACCTGAATTCTACATCGTAAAGTTAGTTCTAGGTGGCATGAAAATCAATAACTATGTTCAAGTTGTATATTCTAGTTTGTACTTCTAAACCATATTGTGTAGGAGTAAGGTTCAGTTTTGATTGATATTATTTCAAGTACTTAACTCAATGTTAGATTTGAATTTAGAATCATATACAGAGATTCAAAGGAATGTCATATCAATTCGATTATTATATGATGATACAGGTGAACCGTGTTGTGAAGGAGTAAGGTTGATTTTTGTGTTTTTAATCATACTTATTTTCTACTTTGCTGCAGCTACCTAGGAGGGGTGATTTGGTTAGCAGAGAATCAAGTAGTGATAATTAAAAAAAAATATAGTTAACTTCTACAGAATTTATTATTACCTTTCTAGAAGTGCCATCTAGCCTCGCCACGTTGATAGTATCAGTGAATGGATCAGTCCAGTAGATGTTTTTAGCCAATGGATCAATGGCAATGCTATCTGGTACTCCGTTGCTGTGTATGACAATCGATTGTTCGGTACCGTCTGTACGTGCTTTTGAGATAGTTTTTGCCTGTTGAGGTGAAAAAAAGGTTGAAACAATTAACCTCAAAAAATATATACCAAACCAAAGAGAACAATTTTTCAGAGTATCTAAAAAATACATGATAGTTTTTTTAAAAATAAATTATGGGTAGGTATTTATACTGAGTGGGAATCGAACCCATGACTTATAGTGTACCACCAATCCAAATGTCCGTCAAAGATAAATATTAAATACAAAATAATTATTTATTTCCCCCCACAGATCTGGAACCCACAACCTTACCCGGATGGCTTAGTGAGTTTCTCTAATCCACCTAGCCAACTAGCGAAAGTAGATAAAATTAAGTTAATAAGTAGTAAATCTTACCAAACTATCAGCCCAATAAATATATTCAGAGTTAGGATCAAAGTCCACAGAGAGGGCCCTCTTTAAATCCTTTAGTGGCAGTGTGTAAGGGGTGAAATCTGGAGAGTCCAAAGATATTTTGGATATAGTAGACCTCTGGGCGACGATTAGCATTGATTGTGGACTATCGTAGCATGTTGTGTTGCTGTTTTCCTTTAGTTTACAGCCCGTCGGACATGCACATTCATAGCCTGAGGAATAATTTTTTTTTTGTGTTGAGATAAATTTGTAAGTTGGCAAAAATAAAAGGTTGTATTTTCTGTGGGGACAAATTTATGAAATGATTGGCTGTTCTTAACATATTTTTTTTGTATGATTATAATAAAGTGTATAAATACTGATTTAATATACATTACCCTATATATCGTGAGATTTTTACACATAGCCTTTAGAAAACAAATAAACACTATTAACCTACACACAAAGGTCCACATACATACAACAATAATTAAAAGCATAATTGTCAACAATTGGCCCGCTGTAAGATATAATCCGGCCCGCGAGACATTTTCAAAAAACCCAATTTAAAAAATATTACATTAGGTACTTATACTCACTAAGTACTGCAGCAGTAAAATGCACTAAGTACTTTTAAACGCGGCCCGCGAACGTATTTGCACGCTAAAGTTTGGCCCTCAACTTGTCAAAGGTTGCCCATACCTGATTTAAAGAGAAAGGAATATTACCTGGCGCAACTGGCGACAATAGGCACAAATGAGAGCAACCACCATTGTTGACTTTACAAGGGTAGTCACCCTCTGGCATTAGCTGCCTACTTCCATCATAGACCTTTATATCGACTGGCACTGGGTTGGATTTTATCAGATCATATATAGGCCCTGATGTTGCCATGTCCCATGTGTGTATGTACCTGTAATAATATGGAAAATATCGAACATGTAAAATAAGACATTGGATAGGCTCTGTGGTCTTGAATTTTGCTTGTATGTTTTTAAATAAGTTTGTTATCTAAATTGATTGTTATGCCTATTTATTAGTCAGTATTATCTTTATCAAAGAAATGACAAAGGAAAGACAATCTCGCTAAGAAAATCAGGAAGGGCTATAGGGCGAGTTGCTAAAAATATGTATACTCACCAAGTCTTCCAATCTGTCCAGTAAAGTTTATCACTAAAAAATGTAAGGGCATAAGGGTACACAAGTCCCCCTTTCACAACCCTCTTTCTTCTTTCACCATTAAAGTCAATCACATCAAGAAATTGCAGCTTTGCATCAAACCAGTAAATGAGGTTGTTATCATAGTCTATGGTTATGCCATTTGGCCAGAAAATATTCTCTTTGACTATAACTTTGCGGGTAGTTGGATCGCCATTCATTCCAGCTCTTTCTATTTTGGGGATTTCACCCCAATCAGTCCAGAACATCAAACTGGAATATAATGTTTAGTTAGAGAAATCACAATGGGCTATTATTGATAAATTAATGTTATACCTTATATTACAATAAAGTGTGAATATCAAACATGTTTAGAATGTATGACAGAATGTTTACAATATATTAAGATATAAAGTAACTAATGGACTGAGTCATGGCCTTGCGGAAATACATTTTAAGATTATATAAAAAACAAATATCTAGTAACTAATTACACTGGATCTCCTTCTCTGTCCAGTCTCACTTTTTGTCTGCAGCGGGTCTAATACATTCAGAGGATGCTTTGTGTAGAAGCAAAACATGTGTCAATGTCCTTGTTTGGGATTTGACAGAGATGGAAATCCAGAATTAATTATGAGATATACATTTTTTGTATATTCTGAAGATATAAAATGTCTATTTTATTAATTATTCACTTTCTAGGGTTAAGTGGTACCTGATAAGTATAGGTAAACATTGAGTTGATCCCAAATTATGGAGATCATGTCAGTCAGAGAAAAATAATGTATTCATTACTCACCCTTCTTTAGGAACTACCGCAATTGCTCTGGCCAAGTCAACATCTGACCAGAACAAAACTTTTCTATACTTATCCGCTAAACTAATAACTTCTATTTTGTTGATCTCTCCATCCGTCCAGTATATTTTATCTGTGTACCAGTCTATTGCAATACCAGTTGGTGTTATGAGACCTTCTGATACTATTATATTCTGTAATATAGACTACTTATTAAAGATGTTTTATCATTTTCAAAATCATACAGTACATTTCCTTAATTTGTTTTTTTTTTATTATGGATGATTCAGAAAAATGTTGATGTACATTTTTATGTTTATTCAGTATGTACTGAATAAGTGACAAAGTTATCATTGTTTATACATAAGGGCTTTATATAATTCAATATGAGTGAAACAGGGTGGATGCAAGTAAACATAAAATTATGTCCTTTATTCAGAAGGAATGTAGTGGTCAAAGGTTATTGGATATCTCAATGCAGGCCATTCAGTGTATTAATAACTGCTATCGAGACTCAGCAGGTCACAAAGGTTGGATACATAGATAAGTATATTGTACTCACCTTCTCTCCCATGAAAGTATCATTGTAATTCATACATTGAATCAATTCTGCAACCTGATCCGACCAGCATATGAGATCTCTTCGGTGGAGGAAGTCCACGGCCGAACCTTGCTCGAGATCTTTCACAATCGTGTTCACCTTGCCAAGTTTCGATGTGTTTACAACACGAATATCTGATGCCGTTGAATATAGTAGTATAGGATTACTCGCCACTGCATAGTAACCTGAGAAATGTTATTTTATAAATGAGCACTGAACGGGAGTGAGACAGGCGTGTTCATATTCGTAAAATATACCATACAAACCTTTCAGTTGAAGAAACATCAACAAACAAAACACATAAATAACATTTTGTATTATTTTGTCGGCGTGAAGTATTCTCCGACGCTTCGTCATAATGAAAACAAATGATCACTGATGATTGTTATTTTCATGTGTTTTTTATTATAATATGTCACAAATAATTACAATGGTAACAACATAAGGCACTGGTTCAAATCATTTATATGGAGATGCATGTTCGTATACATTAGAATTTCGCTATCCACGCATTTTTTTTTTATTGAATTTCTTTCACAGATAGGTATACCGAGATATCTTCTGGAGGAGATCAACAAAAAGTTGAATTCTATGTTCTTTTGTCGGATGATGACGGACAGATGCAGTGTTGCTGGTTGCCAACCACGAAAAGCTTCGATATCAATTCTAAAATTCGATATTGTTACGAAATGTGATATTTACTAGTGAATATTAGTTGCATCTTAAATAACTAGTAAGTGGCCTTTGTTGTTTTAACTAAAGGAAAAGCGTAACTGTATAAAACTCATTTCGGTTAAATTGTTATATCAGTATGTCAATTGTTAGAGGATCCTAACATTATTTTAGAGTCACGACTCTTCTTCTACTAGGTCAAAAGTATAACTTCTTCGGGAAAACGCAGTCAAGAAATACTAATAATAAATAGTTTTCAGTAGTCTGATAATTCCAAGCGAGTTATAATTTTCATAAGATTTCCATAAATGTTTTAAATTAATAACAAGACTTCTTCATATAAACCAAGTTATTTAGTGTAGTTTACTTGAATTTTATTGATAGTTTAAATTTTAGGTTTGAAAATATATTCCACAGAATATATTCCATCTGACATTTATTGAGATTCGCAAGCGATCCACCGTAACCCAAAAATATCTATATTCGACAAGGAAGAGCGGTCCTGGCAGCACTGGTCGAACGACGCGCACGCGACTTTTTTTTTAGAAACGTTCCATTTCGCTCTTCTGTTTTAAGAAATAAGAGTACAAAAGTTTTTAAATTCTCAAATCGAATGCATTAAGACTTTTTTAAAGTTATGTTTAATATCTGGAACACCAGGTTATCACAATTGAGATTTATCGAAAACATCTGTCAATTTCATAAAATATTTCTGTCATGTCGTCGTTTAGATATTTTTATATTAAGCGCGATAACAATCTTATGCTTGTAACTCGAACTCGACTTGAACCATTTGGGTTTCGATTCTATAAGGAAAATGACATTAGCTCAACGATGTTTCGCCGCGGCATCTAACATAACCATTATTTGACACTGGACAAAACAATAGGTAAGCAAGGTTTTTCATCCAAATCATCGGTAGTGCCTTTAGGTCCCACCATGCAAACCGAATTCAACAGTCACGAGCGACACCTAGTCAACGGTGCTATGAATTATTTCGAGTCCATCTCTCCCTTATAGTAAACTACCTCGGACTTACCCCCATACGTAATAGGGTGCTACTATATTCCTAGATGTCACTGTATTTATTTAAATTATGAGTAAAATAAAAGAGACTCGATTAACCAGATTAATTGCTTTCGTAAGGATATGGATTCCAAGGGCACCAAATTCATATGTTAGAAAAATAAACATCTCACTCATAGGAGAAAGTATCTGATATTGAAATTAATAATGCCACCTTACCCATTTCCGCCGTGAAGCAGTAGTGCACTTGTATTACTGTGTTTTGGTTAGAAAGGTAACGGTGTCGGTGAAATTACAGGCACATGAGATCTAATAACTTCACGTCTTAGGGACAACGCATTGGCGATGCCCTTAGCGTTGCAAATGACGCCATAGGCGGCGGTGACCACTTACCATGATGTGGACCTGCTTGTTTGTTGGCACATGTGGTATAAAAGAAATATAGAATGCATTTTTATTAAAGGGTTTAAAAATTAAAAATTAAATTTTATTCTTCCAGTCACTAGAAATCCCACGCACTATACCTATATTTCTGCCCCAGTACGGGGTAAAATTCGTAGATCCGGGAGAAAGATAACTTACCACGCCCGCGTACACATAATGCAAGATGTCCAAAACAACAAAAGCAAATTAATTATAATTTTCAATCGAGATCAACGTTTATTAACAGATTGGAGTTACGTTTTCGTGCCTACTACATTTCAATCCGGATAATCGCCTGTGTAATGTAACCTTGCTGAGTTTCTTGCAGGTGGTAGATTTAGTAACTTTAAATTTGACCTTTACCTATATTTGTCGTTCACGGGCCTGAACTGAAGTGGTTTTAAATTTTTGAATTCCTTTGTTCTTTCCTAATTTGGTAGGTACTACATAATATGTAGTTATTTTTACCTATCCTATCACTAATCCCACCTTCCCAATCTTTATGTTATAGTTTGATTGATGAATCCCCTGAATTCCCTACACAGGAGAATAAGCTTTAATCTCATTTATTGATGGATTGTTGTACTAACAAAAAAAATTGTAGTGATAATTTTTTTTACTGAAGTTTAAGTTTTATTTACCTATTTCTCCTACATGATTGGTAATTTTAAACAATGACATTTAAACTAAAGAGGCGTAGTATCCGCTCAGAGATGGCAATATAAAATTATGGTAATCGAACAAATTTTATTTAATCCCGCTCAATCTTAACGTTACTATCGATGTATGTTCATGTCTCTCTAACAACAGGTATGCCGTATGGTGGCATTTTTTTTTCCAATTTTTATACTACGTTGGGCGACAAGCGTACGGTCCACCTGATGGTAAGTGGTCACCGCCGCCTATGGACATTTGCAACACTAGGTCGTTCGCCAATGCGTTGTCGACCCTAATTTCACCGCCCCCCTTACCTTTCTAACCGAAACACATTAATACAAGTGCACTACTGCTTTACGGCGGAAATGGGTAAGGAGGTAGTACTTTGCCGGGCGAACTCTGTACTAAAAGGTCTACTACTCAAAAATTTAATTCCATTTCTTAGAATATAGCTAGGTGGCTACCCGTAGTATATGCTTATTCAAATACGGCTTTTTAAAGAAAAACATATTTTATAGTATGGGCACGTATGCGCGATGATGGTGAATGGCAGTCAGAGGACTGTAATGATGAAATCATTTCAATCTCTTGGAATGGTATCAATAATTTCCTTTTATCCCTTCTACCACATTCGAAGGTACGTGAAGGGGCTGTATTTTATGAAATCTTGACGATTTCCTTTATTTTATTTTCGATTTCCTGTAGTTTTTACGCCGCTAAGGAATATTTATATGCCAGGTAACGGTACCTCCGTGGTCAGTTGACATCTAAAAGGCCCGTTTTGACACATAAGAATGTCATTGAAAAATCATCTGTATTACTTTCAAGATAAGGTGCATCTATTGATACAGTTCTTAATTGTATGATGGTACTAATGCGCCTTATTGTAACGGCAGAGGGTTCATTTTCCTTCAACACTCAGGGTAATAACGTCAAAGAAATATCAACTTTATTGCTTTCAAGAGAAGGTGCATATATTGATACAATATGTAATTGTATGATGATACTAATGAACTTTATTATAAACGCATAAGATTCATTTTATTATAACACTGTTACCTGTCAAATCAGCAGGGCAATAGTCCTCTCGGAATCGTAGTTGCAGTTAATATTGTATTACATTGACGGCGCTTCGACTGTTGTCCCACACTGCTCGCGGGTCTAACCATCAATCTATTAAATAATTGACTCAAGCATCACCTCGCTGAAATCTATTGTAAGATTAAACAAAAAACAAATTTCTAGTAACCCATTCCGCTGGATCTCCTCCTCTGTCAAGTCCCAAACAAGGAAACTCAACAGGAAATCAACACGTGTTTCGCTTCTACACGAAGTATCTTCAGGACGTATTAAACCCGCTGTCACTGAGTCGACGCACTAGCACCACAGACGTGTTACCTCGCCGACCGCCGGACAGAAAGTGACACAAGTATAATGAAATACGCTTCGACATTGAATCTTTGAATCCGAGAGAGTTGCAAAATTCGGGCGCTGGCCAAGTAGGTATCAACAACTTTGGTACAGAAATAGCATTGATTATGGTCAGTGGTTTGGACGTCAAATTACTATGACGATCGTGGGTTCGAATCTTACAATGAGGTCTTTCGGTAGCAGAAAACTTCTTGAGGATATCATACAGCGGTGCCAAAGTAGGTATTTTGTAATTGATACAAAGAAATTAAATTTGACAACCATCAGTGGATTAATTACTAGGTAACTTGAGTAGATTTATTTAACAAAGTAAAAGTTATAATATAGAAACAATATAAAAATTTTACGGTAAATTTGAAAGAATATAGATGTCTTACGCAATAGAAACAAATAATAAGTAAAGGGCTTTCCATTAGCCGTAGATTTTATAATTAAAACAAACGCTAATGCGTTTAGCTAATAAGTACAGATATGTTTGCAGCACGTTTGGTGCTCTAAATAGCGGTTGTTTCGATTTGGCTCTCGCCGAAATTGACTTCATCACTAACAATAACACTAAGCACCGCAAAATTCAATGCAGCTGCAGTTCGGTTGGGTAAACAGTTTGGTCAAATATTGGTTGGGGTATAGGCAAACATTTGCGATTGAAATTTTGAAAGAAAACATGCCGATTTCTACAGTAAGTACGGTCAGTAGGTAATATTTAAGTTCATGATTAATTTCTTGTGACATATAATCAAAGTAAATTATTGTTTTATGTAGGTACAACCAGAATCACAAGAAACTAAACAGATTCAAATTTACTAAATAGCGTTATTTATAATATAATATGAAAAGGTAAAGTGAACAGTGTATATTCTAAAAGCTAAACTATTCCATTTCTACATTACGATATGGTTGAATCAAGTGTTTCATAAATTGGTATCTGTCTAGGTAATTTTGTTGCAGACTGTACCACATTATAGGAACTTTGAGGTAGCTCAATATTATTTCTGCATAAGTGCCTCTTGTCTATGCTTTTTCGAAAGGGTCTTGAGGTGTCACCCCACGCCTTGTTCATTCCATTTGATGAAACAACCTAGACTCATTCTGCATTAGGTACCTACTCCTTCGTCGTTCTGTCAAAACAAAAAGAAAGTGTTTTTTAACAAAGCTTAGTTAATTTAAATCGTAATATTGTGATGAATAAGTAACAAATTGGATTGAAAGTACCAGGGCATCAGTAGTTGGAACGAATATTTTAACATAATCTATGGTTTGTGTCGTGAAGTGCGCTTTAATGAAATTATCTAACGTTTCTCCCACATTACAGGTCTGTAGTCTATGCCACATCGTGTGTAATGGGAGCGTTATTGGCGAAAATAACTTTAGCATATTTACAACTTTTAGTCTAACATCACTTGGTATCACTTTATTTGCAAAAAACGCGCAAACTGATCAAATCCGATCATGTGTCATCAATGTAATATGAAGCTAATGGACTATTTCTATATCTTTATAATATAATAGATACTCTTCCAGTAAATAAAGTGGGTAAATCTTTGTGAGAGTCTATTTTTATTTATTTTTTTAATTTTTGATGGGACTGCGATTGACCTCTATCTCACCAGATGGTAAGTGAAGATGAGGCCGGAGATGGAGCTCGCTAGTCAATACATTTAATTTTAACTTGTACCCACCAAATCCTCGGCCAACAGTCAACACCATACGATGACTTGGCCGCAAACATTTGCATCAAAATTATACTTATGCGGATAACTATGAAAACCGCACGTGTGTGGTAGAAAATTATAGTCAACCGGTAATTATGAAATAAGCACTAGCCATTTTAGCGCATGGACGCCGCGATGGCGCCAATACACATAACACAGACGGCGAATGTGGTGCTTTAGATATTATGGAAGTAGTTACGCTTTTGGAAACTCACGTGATTGATGAAAATAATAATAATAAATATCCTGGGACATTCTTTACACACGGTCATCTGGTCCCAAACTAAGCAGAGCTTGTACTATGGAGACCACATAGCTGGTATACTACTTTTTTTTAAATGCATACTTATATAGATATTTACACCCAGACACAGAGCAAACAGATATGTTCATGCACACAAATGTTTGTCCTGGGTGGGAAACGAACCCGCGACCTTCGGCTTGGCAGTCAGAGTCGCTAACCACCAAGCTAACTGGCCTGCTAATGATTCAAACACGTTGACAAATTTAGTTCAAATCACATCAATTCCATAATAAAATATATATGGCATCTCTGGGACCAGGGCCTCCCTGAAGAATAACCATAATAGATATGCTAGGTATGAAACTATGAATAAAAACCATCTGACTAAAATAAGACGAAAGTAGACAGTCATTTGGATACGGGAAGACCGAAGAAGAAGTAAATGAACAGTGTCATGATCATCATGATGTCAGTGATCATATGAATCCCTTCTTTATTAGTGAAGGCTGAGATGACAAGCAGAAGGGGTGACTGTATATACATGCGCCGGCCCCAAATAACCGGGAGCAAGGCAGGCAGAAGATTAATTATGCGGCATTACGCTCTTAATAATGATTTACTGAAATCTTCGACACCTAAGAAAGTACGCAAGAGTCTTATTCAAAACTTTGGAAGGATTACTCCAAATGCAAGTTACTATGTAAATAGTATAAAAAAGCGGCCAAGTAGGGCTCGCACACAGGATTCCGTACAATATTGAACAAAGGTCGAAAAAAACACATAAAACGTGTTTTTTTTCGGGGGGGCTCTCTTATCTTTAAACTTTTTTATTTGTCGTGGTCTATGACCGCTGTAGTCATAGTACGGGTCATACAGACCACTTACCATCAGGTGGACCGTCCACTTGTTTGCGGCCCATGTGGTATAAAAAAAATACAGACGGACAACGGAGTCTTGGTAATAGGATCCCAGTGGCATCCTTTGAGGATCCATCCTACCACTACAATTGAGGATTATATTTATGGTAATGGTATGGTATTTAGCTGGACAAAATTTTGCCATTAGCCATAACGCATTTATTTAGTTTAGGCTTGAGAAAATAAAAGCTACTGAAGGTATCGGTTCGGAAGTCAGGTTTAGGACTTCCTTAATAAAATTTCTAAGATTCTTAATGTAAGGCATGAAAGAAATAAATTGTATTTCATCGTCACCACACATCTAGGATGAAATATTGAGTAAGAATTAGGAACAAAGGAAGCCAAAGTTTGTTTTGTTGTATTTTTCTTAGTAATTGAGGTCAGGGCTAGGGTGTCGGACTTGTTATTATCATTGGTGTCATGAAAAGCAACATACGATACAAGAATTCTTAATTGTAAATTTTAAGGTTTAATTATCATATTGTTTTGTTTTAAAGTTAAATTTCTTTAGGCGCGTTATAAAAAAATGATGAGAGTGAAATTTTAAGATGCGCGCGCATCAGTGTAACTCAAAATTCTCACGGATGAACGTTTTTTGTACTTATGGGATCATCTGGATAGTTCTTAGCTATATGTAGTTAGATCTACTAGATGGCTTTGTTGTTCAGGTTTAATATTTACTTCTTTCTGACGAATTGTCTTAAACTATTTTTTTTGATTGGGCAGTCAATTTACTTTTAGCTCAAAGCTCCATCTATTGGGGAGAACTACGTCTGCCGAGTAAGCTAGTATATTGCAAAAAAAATGGCAGAACCACCCTTCTTAAAAATGTACAATAGGACGTTTCCTATCTCTTATTTATGACTGAACGGCACATAAACTCAATAAAAATACGCCTCAAGAATGAAACCCGCTAAATGAACAGTCATATCTTAGTAATTGCGGACGATAAAGCGAAGTAACATCATAATAATCTGAGGAACGAGCATGTTGAAAAATTCTGTCGGTTGCCCCCATTCATAAAGTGATTCAGCCTGTGAATGTTATTACATAGATAGGAGGGAGGTAATGGAGTGCCGAGCACTCGTAATTTGTAAGGAGCTGAATTAAATTGCCTCCGAATAATGATCCACCCTCGTGTTAATAAGGGAAAATCACGGAAGTTCACGGAACTGAGCCAGGCAGTTGTGTATTTTTATTTTAACATCCCCCAATTTTGGTAAATTAACCTAATTGTAAGTGTTTTCGTTGCGTTTATAGTACACGAGCTATTCTGGCATGTACTTCGGCCAATCCAATCAGTGCTCACTCGTGGCTGTTTTTCTTTTCTTTTTATACAGCTCTTTGCCATATATTACTTAATAGCTACTAATATGTACAGGCAGAATTATACTAAAATAGGCAAGTGGTGCCAATCTCATCATCTCTTTCTATTTGATTAAAATTTAAATTCAAACTTCAAAACCATTTATTCAGTTTAGGCTCTCGGAGGGCACTTATGAAGGTCAAATTTAAAGTTACTGAAGCTACAACCTAAAAAAAGAGAAAGAATGGGTTTCGTTGAGTGCCGCTTTTGTCATAGCCTACCATGTGCTGATGGGCATTAAAGTGACTTGAAAATGATAAGTATTGATCAATCTGACAGAAAAAAACCTTTCTCACTCTTTATAACATTAGAAATAGTAAAAGAGGTCTATAGGTTAAATTTCATTCGATGCAACAAAATCGGAACCATCTGAATTGTACCAGGAAAGCAGCTATGCTAAAGAGTTGGCTATGGTTTTTTTAACAATACCATTAATTACGAAGAAGTCTATGGCTCTGTGGTGGTAGTTTCTTCATTGGTGTCCTTCGCGAGACTAAACTGAATAAATTAATTAAAATTTTGAGTAGCTTTTAGTGTAGAGTTCGTCCGAGAAAACACCTTACCCATTTCCGCCGTAGAGCAGTAGCGCACTAGTGTTACTGTGGTTTGGTTAGAAAGGTTAGAGGGCCGGTACAGGCACATGAGACTTAACAACTTCACGTCTCAGGGTCGACAACGCATTGGTGATGCCACTAGTGTTGCAAATGTCTATAGGTGGCGGTGATCACTTACCATCAGATGGACCGTCTGCTTGTTTGTTGGCCCATGTGGAATAAAAAAAGAAAAGAATTATGTATTTTGACTCTAAAACGTAGGTGAGTAAAGGTCATTCATTCATCGTCAAGTCTCTTATCAGTCACGTGTTGCCAGAACTGACTTTCAGTGATACGTTTGGCGATCACACCAGCTTCTACAGAACTATCATTATTATGTATATTGATGTGATATGTTGCAGAGGTGTTGGTGACGTCACTGACGTGTGGGAATGCACTTTAAGCGTATATCAAGCTAGGTAGTTTTAATGGCCTAGTTTAATGCACAGGTACAGTCACCTACATAAATAGCTTAACAGATTCTAATATACGAAAAATAATTATGCTAAAAATCTAAATTAATATTCCGGCACTTTCTTCCCTTTATCTGATTCCAAACTAGCAGAGCTTGTACTATGGAAACCAGATGATGGATATACTGTATACTACTTTTTTCTAATTATACACTTATTCAGACATTTATACCCTGGGGCAGAACAAGCCGACATGTTCATGCACACAAATGTTTCTCCTGAATGGGTCCTGCGGCGTGGCGGTCAGTGTCTCTAACCACCAAGCCAATTGGCCCGTCAATATTATTATTGTACATCTATATATATAAAATAACATCGTGTTAGTTACACCATTTATAAATCAAGAACGGCTTAATAATAAAATAAAAAAAAAATTACAAAAATTTTCAAATTTTACAAATATTATAAAGAGGAAAGATTTTGCTTTTTGGTTTGGATTGAATAGGCTCCGAAACTACTTGACCGATTAGAAATTTTTTTTCACTATTGGGAAGCTACACTATCTCCGGTGAACATAGCTATATCTATTTTTTTTTAAAGTTAGGGATCCATGCCTAAAACTCCAATAATGTAATCCATGGTGTGAAAAAAATACCAAAAAACTTTCTTACGTCGCGTGCGCTGCGAAAACTATTGATGGTAGAAAGAACAAAATAATGCAACATAGTTTGGGAACGCGGGTGAAACCGCGGGGGACAGCTAGTCTCAAATATTTTTCGTTATCAACGCTTTCTATGAGGAGTACACTTTCTATGAAACTACAATTCTCGGGGACGGGGGTGTATCTGTGGGGCATATGTAGTTAATAATAATAATCACCTTATTTAAAAGAGGAATAAAAAGCCTTATTTATTCCTTACACATAGTTTACATTAATTCTAAACATTATTTGTAGTGTTAGTATTATACTTATTCTAGTTTGTTAGTATATGTTATTAAACTGCGTTAACGCATAGTTGTGGTGTAGTGGGGCATAGTGTGTTATTGATAGTTTTTTTTGTTTAGTGATTTGGTGATAGGGCTTTCGTAAATTTAGATCTATTGAGCTACTTACATATGTCGCTGACTGTGCCATGCTAACATCCCTCGAGTCTATAAATAATCTGGTTTGACGTTAGCTCCGTAGTTTATAAATAGGAAAACTAGATTCTCCGTAAGTGAAGCCTTATTTCGGATAACGTTTTCATTGCTAAGATACGAGTATATCCTGCGAGGTGAAAATACGCACACATAATTAACGCTGTCTTAAATCAATTTAAGGGAAAGCAATGATAACCTTATTTCAAAAGCTTTGATTTCATTTTTAATTGCAGTTTAAAACACAATCCAACGGATTATGTCTATTTTTGCTATAAATTGGTAATAAATATTCATATCTCACTTGAAAACGATTTCTGGAATAAATTCAGCTAAAGTTAGTGTCAATTAAAACTTTGTAGTTTTATATGACATTTGGCAAAACAATAAAGTTGTACAACAGTTCTGTGTTGTACTTTGATGGACCCACCCTTATATTTAACAGTTATTAAACTTAAATTAAAGCGCGTCACCGAATTAATTAATTAAGCTATATATATTGAAAGGCTCATAAACTTTGTAATGGTCGTTGACGAAATTAATAATCTAAAAGAGGGCATGAGCGTTGGAAACGGTACCTATTATACGCTATTATTCGGGGTGATGAAATTAATTTTGTTCATTAAATTTACATATTTTCTCGATGAATAGGTACTGAGTTATCCCGTAATACATCAGGGTGGAACAAAGACCTAATGATGATCATTGCGTTTAATTGGCAATTTAATAAATAGGTGTTTTCTGTCGTGATTCTAATTATCACATTTTCGACCTATGCTGCAATTTTTCACCAAATTATGGCTACGGAAAATATACGGTACAACCGAGCCCTTTCCTGATACTTCGCACGTGGTAAGTGATCTTACACTTAACTCGCTTGATAATATTTCACGTCTAGTCTAGACGAACGAGAAATTATTCCTCTGGGATCTATAAAGCGAGAATAGTAAATGGATTGATGAGAAAATTGATATTTGTGCTAAACTGATGTGATGGCTCTGAGAGCTGAAACGTTATATAGGAACGTGTTAATTTATTATGGCGCTGCGAAATTATAAAGATATAGATTACGTGTTGGATTATCTAGGATTTCGTCGTTTTGTTGTGTGCAAGGAGCGGGGAATACAGCCAGTCCAATTCATCTCTACGAAAATCACGCGAATTTCAGAACGTGCACCAGTGATCAACCAAAGCATTTCCCATGAGAATTGGCGTCAGGGTGGCTGTAAAAATTCTTGTAATATGTTATCCATTAACTGGACCGACAGCGTTCCTATTGCGCCAACCCCAAATGATTGAGAACATGGCAGGCAGATTATAATATCCTGGGACATTGTTTACACACAGCTATCTAATCCTAACTAAGTAGTGCTTGTAATATGGAAAGTATATATTGTACATAGTATAGACATAGAACAAGCAGATATATTCATGCATACAAATGTTGGCCTGGATGGGAAACGAACTTACGACCTGTGACTTGGCAGTGAGTCTCTAACTACCAAGCCAACAGGCCGTCGAAGATTGTGATGATGAACGATTTTGTAAATAATAATTTTGTTTCGAGATCCATCGACAGTGATCATGTTAGAGGTACAAAAATTCATTCGACCCACACGGACCGACAACCAAGCATCCAGCTGATGGTAAGTGGTCACCACCGCCTTTGCAACACTAGGGGCATCGCCAATGGGTTGTCGATCCTGAGATGTTAAGTTGATAAGTCTCATGTGCCTGTAATTTCACCGGCTTTCTTACCTTTCTAACCGAAACACAGTAATACATGTACACCGCAGTGGTGTACAAGCGGACGGTCCACCTGATAGTAAGTGGTCACCGCCGCCTATGGACATTTGCAACACTAGGGGCATCGCCAATGCGTTGTCTACCCTGAGTCGTGAAGTTGTTGGGTCTCATGTGCCTGTAATTTCACCGGCCCCCTTACCTTTCTAACTGAAACACAGTAATACAAGTGCAGGACTGCTCCACGGCGGAAATGGGTAATGTGGTAGTACTTCCACGGACAAACTGCACTTAAAGCTCTATTACTATTTATTTATAACTATTACTTAGGAATAATGTCTCAAAGATTCTACTTTCTAAAGAACTTCTACTAGCAATATTTTCCTTAAAACATCGATGTAAAACATATAATATATAGATTTATATTCGTGGCAGCAAGGTACCGTTTAATATTTATCTACTGAGAACTAGGGTGTTGGGAATTCATTGGTACTTATATCTTTTCCTCGAGAAACGGTAGTTGGTATTTTACCTCTAACGTAAAGTTCGGGCAAGATATCACGTTCTGGGGCTTTAAGAACTTTTCCTAATGAATTCCACGTGATTTCTAACAAAAATGTTGTAGATTTTTTATTGTTATTTTTTATCGAAAACAGCATGCATACGAAACTCTTTGTTACGTAGCATCGACAAAACGTAGAAAAAGTTATTTTTTCTCTTTTTTTTTTTTTATGCCTCTTGGGCCGACAAATAAGCAGACGGTCCACCTGATGGTAAGTGGTCACCGCCGCCTATGAACATTTGCAACACTAGGAGCATGGCCAATGCGTTGTCGACCCTGAGACGTGAAGTTGTTAAGTCTCATGTGCCTGTAATTTCACCGGCCCCCTTACCTTTCTAACCGAAACACAGTAATACAATTGCATTACTGCTTCACGGCGGAAATGGGTAAGGTGGTAGTACTTCCCCGGACGAACTCTGCACTAAGAGCTCTACTACTACTCTTTGAATTTGTCAAGACCATAAACTCTAATTTTAAAAATTAATAAAATATGTGAACACGACAGTTAATTTTCCTACTATTATAATTGCGAAATGTTTGGATGAATGAATGTTTTTTACTCAATCACGCCAGAACAGCTAAACGGATCTGGATGAAATTTGGTACAGATATAGATTATATTCTGGAATAGCACATAGGTTACTATTTACCCCGGGAATATCTAACTTCCTTTGGGAACACGGGTGAATCCGCAGGGGATAGCTAGTATCAAATAAATACGCTCTGATACACGAATTGTCTTTATAATAGTAGTTTCCTATTTATTTAGTTAATACAACAAAATGTATCGGGAAGTGCTTAACTTTACATATTAATGTAAAATTAGGAATTATTTTATCAAAATGAGTGCATTAGTCACAATAATAAATGATTTCCGCCGGTTCGGCGCCGGACGTGCGCGCAAATGAACCGGTTCCGGACTATTCCGGCACGTTATACGAATGGGGTCTAAATCCAATCAGGCGTTTTATATATTTAAGGCACACGCCTAGCTGATGATATTAAATGATTATCGATTTCATCAAAATATTCTTAAAAATAGTAATAAGGTCAAGGTCGACTTGCCAATGTCCCTGGTGCTGCAAATTAGGTGGAGCGTGTCCCTGCTTGTCAACTTGTCACTTGACGTAAAAAAAAAATTGTCTACTACGCATTAGGAATGTCCATGATGTTGCAAATGTCCATCGGCGGCGGTGACCACTTACCATCAGGTGGACCGTGTGCCTGCTCGTCAGTCCACTTGACATATAAAGAATTGGGATTATTTAGAGTAGATACATCATATTGATGTTGTCAATCAAGGGCAACGTACACCAGTGGAAAACAATACATTGATTGCGTGAAATACTCTTAAAGCACTTATTATATCTTAATTATAACCACAGCATGGTTTAAGCAACAATTCAGTACAATTATGTTAAAGAATCGCATGTGAGTTCAATGAGGGGACTAAAGAGTATACTGATGACCTCTTGTACTTTACACGTTGCATTAATTGCTCATTAAAGGATACCGCTGTCAGTAACCAAAATGATCATAATTTTAAAAATTATATTAGGAAAGTTTTGAAAGAAAAAGCGTATTACAAGGTAATTCATTATATTGAAGATAAAACTGTATGGAATTAGCTAGTCTCACAGTGCACCTCTTATTTTCTTGTTTAACTTGTAAGTAATATTGTTGTTTTCTATTTTGTAGTCTTGTTAATTCTTTTTGTTTTGTTTTTTAATGTTACCTATTTATTATTTATTATTATATATAAGTATTTTGTAATTGTTAAATATAAAATTGATATTCTAAATATATATCCAAAAAGTCTGAATTGATAAAATTTATATAAAAAAATATTTAATCAAAAATAAAGATAAAAAGAAAAATAAGAAAGTAACCTTGCTGAGTTTCTTGCCGGTTCTTCTCAGTTGAATGCTGACTTCCGAACCGGTTGTAGCTTCAGTCACTTTAAATTTGACCTTCATAAGTGTCTTCATAGTCATACATCATGCCGCAAGTCTTATACATCGGTTGTTTGATTCCTAGCACAAGTAGTGTGCATGAACATGTCTATATAATCTATTTCTATGTGAGCATGTATTTAAAAAGTTATATGTCAGTTATCTAGTTACTATAGATTTGCTTAGTCTGGCGAATGTAACAGAATATTGCTGCATCCTCCAAGTGGTAGAAGACTCAGCATACATATTGTGACAACCCCAAATTATAAGAAAACCGAAAATGAAAATAGTAGAGTTCTTAGTGCAGGATTCGCCCATGAAAGTACCACCACCATTCCTATTACGCAGCAGAAATGCAATGTTCTTATTGCGTTAGGATAGAAAGGTAAGTGCAGTGAAATTACAGGCACAAGACACTAATAAGTAAGTACGTAGAAGGAACGCCATTTTATATTTAAATAAAACAAAATGTTTTTAGCGTAAAAAGCTTGTTTCCAACGGATGTAACACATATAGTTTCAGTACAGCGGCTTTTGCAAACACCACATAATAATGATAGTATGATTATTATAAATACAACGTTAAACAGTATTTACAACTGTACATACACGCGTAGATATAGTTTGCGCGAATTGCGTCGTATTCGCGGTAAAAGGCAGCCGACAACAAAACCTACATTTCCCTGCGGACATATTGCTAGTTTTAGGAGTTAGGGCACCTCGTTACTCTCCCATTGTTGGAGGTTTATTCGTAACGTTATCTTGCACGCATTGTGTTAAATAAACAAAATAATATAAATATCAAACGGCGTACAGATACACTAAGTAATAGTTAGTCGCCCTCCGTTGTAGAGGTCGTTGTCGAAATAATAGTGGGGACAGCTATTTGCCCACTGGATACGGGGTCACATTACAGTGAATGGTTAATTAAAATATCTACGGGCTAGTGCGTGTATCCGAACTGTGAAATCATTCCGCTGAAATGGAGCTATGAAAGAGCGCAAATGAGGTGAGCATTGAATGAAACTGCCACACATTATGCGTTATTATGCATTTCATACTTTATGGTTGATTTATAATTTTTTAATAATTCGTTTGAATCTGTTGTTTATTCTACATCTACACTAATATTAAACAGAGAACAGGTTCGTATTTTTGTTAGAATGAAGAATTTTAAAACGACTGGACTGATTTTAAAAGTTTTTAATTATTATAAAACTTTTTCAGAATTAACTTAGCCTATGTTATGGTATGAATAATATTATATTATAATCCCGACGACGTACAGGAAAACGCCGAGTGGGACGATCTCCCACCAGGAGGACCGATGACCTGGAGTCGCTGGAAGCCGCTGGATGCAGGCGGCTCAAAACCGTACGAGGTAGAAATCTAAGGGGGAGGCCTATGTTCAGCAGTGGACATCCCTGGGCTGATATGGTATTATAATCTCGTGGTCCTAACATCCATTAGATACTTTTGAAACGTAGTAATAGTAGTAGTAAAAAATAGTAATTGATAAATAATTTTCCAGAGCTTTCACCCTGTGGTCATAACCACATTCCCGAGGGAACTAATACCGTCCCGGGATAAAAAATTATCCCTATATCTTCAAGTATCAAATATCTTACAAATCCATATGCGTGAATATGGAAGAATACAGGCCAATTGGCTTGGTGGTTAGCGACTCTGACTGACAAGCCGAAGGTCGTGGGTTCGATTCCCACCCAGGACAAACATTTGTGTGCATGAACATGTGTGTTTGCTCTGTGTCTGAGTGTATATATCTATATAAGTATGTATTTAGAAAAAAAAATTGTATATCAGTTATTTATTTATTTATTTATTAACTCTTTATGTACTAAAGTACAAAGGCGAACATAATGCCTTAGGCATTTTCTACCTGTCTACCTTGGGGTGATGCAGAAACAGGCGAGGCAGGTGCACTAAAGGGTGGTCAAGATAAGTGTACTTCTAAAAAAAAAAATTAAAAAACTTATGGAAACATTCTACATAATAATTCTATTGTATATATATATATTTACAATATTGTAATAAAATAGTTAAATAAACTTACACAATAATACAATATTACATATACCTACTTACTATATAAATAAGATATATATATCCATATATAAAACATATATAATACATATATATATATATATATATATACTCGTATATAAATACATTAATACATATATGAGAATAAATAAGAAGAATATTCCGCTAGCTTGTCAGGCCTAGGTGCTTTTTAAGTTGAATTTTAAATGTGTAACGACTGTTTACCATCCTGATTTTCTGGGGCAGCGCATTCCATAGGATTATAGACTGGATGAAGAATGAACGATGTAGAAAATCAGAAGAATGGATTGGACATTGTAGTCGTCGATTATAAGAAGATCGGAGATTTTTATCATGGTTTGAAGAGGTATATTGTAAATAGGAGGATAGATAAGTAGGTGGAGTGGGAGAAAAGAGAAAGGAGTACAGAGTGGTCAGGGCTCGCAACTCTCGACGCTGTCGAATAGGTAACCACTTTAGTTGCGATCTGGCTCCTGACACATGATCATACTTGCGAAGATTGAAGACGAATCGAATGCAGTTATTGAGAAGTCGGTCAAGCATATTGAGGAGAACTGCATTCAGGTCATAGTAGCACATATCACCATAGTTAATAATAGGGAGTATCAAGGTCTGTACAAGCATTATCTTCGCGATGGATGGTAATAGGTGTTTGAACCGGTAGAGGGACCGCAACGTCCCAGTGACTTTTTGGCTGACACTTTTGACTTGCGCACGCTAGTTGAGGGTATTGTCGAGAAGCAAACCAAGATCCTTAACCTCCGAAGTGAATGGTATGACACTGCCATTGAATTTAAGGAGTGGTAATGTGGTGCTATCCACTCTGCTGACCATGCATGAGCTGCCCACAATTATTGCTTGGCACTTAGTGGGGTTCACTGTCACACCGAACCTATCCGACCAGTCTTTCACAACCACCAGATCTTGGTTTACCTTTTCGATGATTTCAGACGAAGTGTCTACAGTCCCCTGTCGATACAGCTGTAGGTCATCCGCATACAGATGATACGCGCACTGAAGTTCAGGTGTTAGAAAATTTATGAAGAGAGAAAATAGAAGAGGAGAAAGAATACCGCCTTGGGGGACACCAGCAGCAAGATTATTCCAGTTCGATGAAGATTCATCCGTTCGGACACACTGCTGACGCCCCCGTAAGTAGGAAGAAAACCATTCTACCGCCTCTGAGGAGACCATAAGAAAGGAGAGGATGGACGACAGGATCTCATGACTAACGGTTTCCATAGTACGAGCTATGCTTAGTTTGGAATCTGATGGCCGTGTGTAAACTCTTACTCAATAGTAAAGTTATATTTGCGGAGTGCTCTTTTATTTGCAATTATTTTCATGAATCATATTATAAAAAGATATGTCTGACTGTAGATCAAAAAGTCGGAAGATCTTCGCTTTCCTGTTACGTAATCTTCCCCGGTAACTCGATAACTTGAATATTTGTTTCAAAAACGTTCCACTGTTAAACATTACAAACGAAAGGGTTACATCCTTAAATTCAACTTAGTTATCCGGTCCCGGATCTTTATTTCATCCCGACTTTGGATTCAGTTTCTCTTTATGAAATTCTTCAGGGATTTCTGAAGTCCCGGCGTTTTATATCAAAGTGAAACTTTAGGGGCCAGTCGTGTCCATTATGTCTATCATTACAAACATTTGAAACTACAAAATCCACTTTATGATTTTATTCTATACAGAAACCTTTTGAAAAATCAAATAATCATAGGCTAAAAGTGTTATATTGTATCAAGTAATTTATTTCGGAGTAAAATTTCTTTGAAATGCTGATCCGCAAGCTTTTTGTATGACGAAAAATAAATGAATGGTAAACACAATCTATGTATGCCACTCAAAGTAATTGGTGAATAATTAAAATGTTTCCCTGTAATACAAAAGTTTCACTTCTATTGTGTCTTTACGACGCACCCTGTTTTTTTTCTGTAACGTCGTGAACTGTGTATTTGTACGTTCAATAGATCCATATACGAGGTGTGTCCTTTCATAGGTCTCTTTGGTTTTGGGAACAAGAAAAAGTCACATGGGGCCAAATGACCCTTACTTTTTGAACACACCTCGTATACATATACTAGCTGTTCCCCTCGGTTTCACCCGCGTCCCCGAGGGCTCCCGAGGTTTCCTGGCACTAAAAATATCCTATGTTACTTCTAATACCTCCAAGAATATGTGTACAAAGTTTCATGATGATCGATTAAGTAGTTTTCACGTGAAAGCGTAACAAACAAACTTACATTCACATTTATAATATTAGTAAGGATAATATGTCACTAATTCGACATGTGTAATTGTAAATCAATTATTTGAAATACTTTGAAGTGGGATATTTTGTTCTTGTTATTTGAATTTTTTTGCTTGTTTCTTACATTCATCCTTGTCTCTGCATGTAGTTTTAACAAGGACAAGGTACAGAGCCCTCAAAATATTTATATATATTTATCCACAGTCAAAAAATATGCTGGATACAGCAGTGTTAGACTCATGGACTGAATCTCAGAAGTCGCCAAATGGCGGACCGCGGTCCGCATCCGGACCACCGACCCATTTTGTGCGGACTGCGAGAACACAGCAACTTGCACTACAGACTATGTAATTTTATAAAATACCTAATAAAATATGTAAAAAAATACCTTTGTTATTTCTGTAATTACATTTGTTTGATAAATATTTATTTCTATAAAATGTTGTGCGGACTGCAATGGTCAATGCATTTCTTAAAACGAACCCCGAGCGAAACTAATTGGTGACCCCAGACATAGGGTTTAAAGAAAGCGTGGATAGAACGTCGAGGTCGACGCAAACATCAAAAGGCGGCCGTGACTATTTGATGTAAAAAACCTACATATAAATCAAATAAATAATAATAGGTAGGCACTTATTTTGATTAGTAATAGCAATATGATACGATACACATTGCCAAGAGAGGTTTCCAGAAACTCCACTGTTCCGAGTGGTCTCGAACAAGAAACTTCGTAACCGAAGTCAAAAGAAACTTTCCACAATCTGATAAAGGTTTGTTGAAGGAATTGCGAAAGAAATATTGTGATTGGATATTTTTATTGCTCACTCGATATAACGGTTGGTTCGAACGCAAAAGGTATACGTTTTCTGTAGACACATCGATACTTACGTTCCTAAGTCTTAAGTCTGAGGCTCTAAAGGATTCTGACTTCGGATGTAGCTAGTGAATGGATTTATTGGAACGCTCTTAATGTTCTGATTTATTTTGCTTTCGGTATTAGTTTAACTATATTTCTATTGATTATATTGATTGACTAACCTTTCGCAGTGCGGTTTCGGTCGCGTTCCAGATACGACTTAAGATTTCCAGTGAGATAATGAAGTTATTATTTATCTACGGTCCATGTTTTTATTTTGCCACTAGTTATGCTTAAATTTACAATAGTCCCACAAAGAAATTGCATCCTTAATTTAAACAATGAATTTAAGCGTCTGAGTCGAGTAAGTGACGATAGTCGTGGGTTCGAATCCTAAAATGAACTTGAGCTTGCGACAAAGACAAACAATTACGATTCAATAATTAATTAAGTCAAGGCTGTACACGAGTTTTTCGAGAAGTAGAGCTGTTAGTGCAGAGTTCGTCCGGGAAAGTACTACCACCTTACCCACTTCTGCCGCGAAGCAGTAGTACACTTGTATTACTGTGTTTCGCTTAGAAAGGTAAGGGGGCCAGTGAAATTACAGGCACATGAGACTTAACAACTTCACGTCTCAGGGTCGACAACGCATTGGCGATGCCCCTAGTGTTGCAAATGTCCATAGGCAGCGGTGACCACTTACTATCAGGTGGACCGTCCGCTTGTTTGTCGGCCTATGTGCTATAAAAAAAAACGATACTTTTTTTTTGGGAAGCAGGGAAATAGCTATTCATAATACTATAAACACTAGAGCAATAAATTCTGCTAATATTATAAATGCTAAATTTGTAAAAACTACCTAACGGATATGAATTTAGCTGTGGAATATAAATAATCGAACCCGCGACTTGCGACTTGTTAGTCAGGGTCGATAACCACCAACCCAACTGGCCTATCAAACATAGATAGAACCTGGATTAACATATATGCTTTAAATCTCGGGAAAAATGTAATATCCCACGGAAACACGGTTAAAACCACGAGGTACAACTAGTATTAATATAAATGTCGTTGCACAACAGAAACATTGTCTATAGATCATTATCTGCCTAGAACATAACATTATAAGCTCGCCGCGACGAAGTATGTATTGTAAGTATTTTCCGCTCTGAATTCAAGGAATGTTCAGATGCTCTGTGTGCTGTGTATGTGCAGTGCATAATAACCTAATTGCCGGCATGAAACTTGAATTTACCATGCGAGTATGCGGTAATGAATAGTGGGAACATCTGAGCGCTGAACTAGAATAAAGTTTACGTAATTTTCCTTTAAGATAATAACGTGTTGCGTTATTGTTTATAGCTAGTTGCGTTACTACCTATATATCTTAAAGCTGTACCCCACGGTTTCACCATATACAGCCTATAACTATTTATGAAAAATTCCGCGTCAAATGGTAGTCCCATCCCGATATGTTCAGTAAGGCTATTTATATGTATAGATAGATAGACAAGCTATTGATAAGGTATGTCCCGCGGTTTTACCAGCATAGATTGATATAAAATATAGCCTATAACTATCTACGAAAAATTCCGCGTCGAATGGTAGCAGTCCCATACCGATATGTTCAGTAGTTTTGAGGTGAAGCAGCGTCAAAGGAACCCTATTTTCCTTTTTTATATATAGATTGTAGAATTAAATCTTTATTTTTGGGGGATTATTCATATTGTTATAGGATCCCAGATCCTGAGGTTATACTGCTTGTACTATGGGAACCAGATAACTGATATACTTTTTTAGCATTGCATACAGCGTGGCAATGCCGCCAGCGTTCTGGGCACGCTTCCCACCGGCAGCGATTTAGATCAGCTGTTTTTACTGTAAGCAGCTGATCTAACTTTTCTTACCCTTCTGTTTTTATTGTATATATTTTTATGTCATTTTAAATATTAATTAGGCTTCTGTAGATAGTTTTATATGAAATAAAGTATATGTTTGTAAAATATTATTATAATTAAATAATATTAATATACTGGAGCTCCAAAATACAGGACCAGGCTTAGTTTGGACTCCAGATCTCCCTCAAATTGCAATTTTTTCCCAATCTTCCTGTCAACTGTATTTTATCATTACGTGTAATTTGTGGAGATAAATAAAATAAATTATTATATATTATTTATTATATAATTGTACTGATATTTATATCCAGATACACAACAAATAAACATGTTATCTTGCATACAATATTTTTTTCTGAGTGGGTACTGCGGCGTGATAATCAGGGTATCTAATTACCACGCCAACTAGCCCTTTATTATTCTTAGTATAAAACAAAGCCGCATCCGCCGTTTGTACCCTTAGATCATTTGAAATAAGCAACGGCTTTTGATGCGGTTTTCATCAAAAGACAGAATGATTCAAGAGGAAGGTTTATATGCAGATATGCTTATATCCCTCGGAAACGCGGGTGAAACCGTGGGGGACAGTTGTCAATAAAAATATATGAAATGAAAATACTTTTTGTATTAATTTTATGTTCTAGAGCTCTTAGTGCAGAGTTCGTCCGGGGAATTACTACCACCTTACCCATTTCTGCCGTTAAGCAGTAGTGCACTTGCATTACTGTGTTTCGGTTAGAAAGGTAAGGGGGCCGGTGAAATTACAGGCACATGAGACTTAACAACTTCACGTCTCAGGGCCGACAACGCATTGGCGATGCCCCTAGTGTTGCAAATGTCCATAGGCGGCGGTAACCACTTACCAGTTAGACCGCCTGCATGTTAGACGGCCCAAGTAGTATAAAAAAAAAGATTTTTAATCGAATGACATTTACATTACGATTTTTAAAATAAAAAAAAAACTTGGGTTTTTTTAAAAAACACTAAGAAGGTAATTATATTTATAATAAATCATACATATTATATAAACCCTCTTACAAAATATAGATGTGATGAACCTTGCGAAATGCCAAGTCTATAATTTGTTAATTATATCTGCGGTCGTAAATTTCCCGACGCACTGAAATGAGTTTTTATGAAATTCCCACGGGCTTCACAAAAACGGAATCTACGTTTGGTGTATAAAATACCCGTTGAGTAATATAAAATAGAATCGTGGTAAAATTAACCGGAAAATGCAATAATCTCGCCGCGCGAATTTCTCCGAACATTTTAAAAACGGCAATCAAATAAAAAAAAACAATATTTGATTTGCCTATTGTACATTATTAACTGACTATCATTAGCCTGCGGGCCAATAGCAATATTTGCAAATACCTTTCAAACGGGAATACGCCATGCGTGCTCTGAATAGTCAATTGAGTTTGCATATAAATTAATCACTGTTTCATCCAAGTGCCGGTAGCGGGTAAGTGTTTCATGGTTGGAATGTTATAAGTGGATTAGACCGGTAACACTGTACAATACAATTTTCCGGCGTGTTGATAGCCACCACAAAATTGGATAGTAAAATTTAAATAACTTTTTAAATTGGGGTCATTAGGTCATTTAAATTAGGTCAACTCTTATCAAATAGTTTCAAAGAACGGCTACTGAGGCTGTTTATTAATACTGTTGAGTATTAGACACCGACGTTATGTTTGGTTCATGAAACATTATCAAAATTCAAAACCATTATTCAGTTTAGGCCCTCGGAATGCCTTCCTGAAGGTTGCTTGCCCTTATGAAGGTCAAATTATAATTGTAACCTACCCTAGGTTTGATACTAAGCGAATGGTTACTCAGTTAGTCAGGCAGTTGAATACACGTTCTGACTTGATGTTCTTTTTTTGTTAACCTCCATTTCTTATTGCGTAAGTACAGGGCTTAGATTCTGTAAGGAAAATGACGCTACCTCAAGGATATTTCGTCGCGGCATCTATGCTCTGTCTCTTTCGCTAACTGCGTAATTACGTGAGAGGTACGCTTTCCGACCTCAGTGCAGCGGCTCGCCGACAATGTTTGTATTAGCTGAATAAGAGGGCTGATTTGTTTACTGCCATGCATGGTGAGAAAACCATAGGACTGTGGGTACACTTTAGTACCCGCCTGGTTGGCTACTATCAAGTTGCTTATTGCGCAATTAAGTGAGCACACCGGTTTATTTCGTCAGCAGCACTTGAAAGCCGGTTCTCTACTAGGCTTTATGTAACCTAAAATACTTTTTTTTATATTATTTAGAATGAGCTTGCGTTGGCCTTCGACTAACCCCAGAAGGAGGTATGACGAAGCCGAAGATGTAGCACGCTTACCCAGAAAATGTCTGTTAACACTAATCATACCAACACTTACGACCGTACCTATTTCTACCATAGCGGGTCAAATGTGACTTTATGTTTCCTGCTTGAATGTATGAAATATGGTTGTTAGGAAGGAAAATCAATAGTATAATAACTGTATATTAATTAGTAAGAAAAAGTCATGAAATCAAACGTGCAAAAGTAATAAGATGATACGTGCATTTTCAATGCAAAGTTCAAAATGTAATGTATGTACGTTATGGTATGTTTAGTGTTAAATCTAGCCTTAAAGGTGTCGGGAAACACTGACCCCGGACATCTACCATCATCGGCTATATTATCATTTTCCAAGCCTATAGAAAGTAAGAAACAGATTACACGATATATGTCAGTCAGTCTTTCAATCAACTATTTGGTCACTATTAAACATTATTGTACTACTTCGATTAAGTTTACAAAGCATGATGTTCAATAAATTCTCTTTGTTACTTAATAATAAATTGACTTCTGTATAAGTTTACTAGTTCCCGCCGTAACCGTAAACGTTTTTGTAGAAGTAGAGCTCTTAGTGCAGAGTTCGTCCGGGGAAGTACTACCACCTTACCCATTTCCGCCGTGAAGCAGTAGTATTACTGTGTTTCGGTTAGAAAGGTAAGGGGGCCGGTGAAATTACAGGCACATGAGACTTAACAACTTCACGTCTCAGGGTCGACAACGCATAGGCGATGCTCCTAGTGTTGCAAATGTTCATAGGCGGCGGTGACCACTTACCATCAGGTGGACCGTCTGCTTGTTTGTCGGCCCAAGTGGCATAAAAAAAAAAAAAAAAAAAACCGAATAATAATATTTAAAGTTCCGTAAGTCTATGAAAGTACTTACTAAGTTGAGTATATCAATATTACTACTTCGTTGATAATGCATTACAAAGTAAAAGTAAGTTTTATGATAATACCTTAGTTAAATTGTAAGGGTTTTCGTTAGTCCACGGCTTTAGAATAACATTGTAAATTTTATATACACTGTTTGTGGTCCAATTAAGTTGATATTATGAAAAGAGAAGTTCCGTTCCGTTGTTAAGTTTCCAATACGTGCTAAGACTCGACTTGTCTTTTCTTTAACTTGCTAGCTGTCAGCCGTAGCGACTCGTAGACTGTCTACGAAAGTTCTACGAAGACTTCGTAGAGTCGTATTAAAGTGCTACAGATAATAAAATGTTCTCTTTTGTAATCAGATGCCTATTTTTAAAGGTTGAAAGAAACGCTTTATTATTGCTGGAAAGAGACAAAAAGCATATTTTGTTTTATAAGTATGTTCTTACTACGCTACAAGGTAAAGTGGAGACAAGGTTCTTAAAAAAACAGAAGAAGCGGTGGTATATTACTTTGTGGGTATAAGAAGCTGCGTGAACATTAATACCTACACTTTTCCTCAAGAAAACACACGAAGCGAATAACTACCTGTTTTGTTCCGTCCCGACTCGCGGAAATTACAAAGGGACAAAGGAAATAGGCCAGTATCCGATTATGGCATATTTAATCTATGGTTAAATAGCCCTGTAGCAACTATGGAGGCAGCTTGAGCCGTGATTTTCACTTCCCATTGTAACTCGTTTAATAAACACAGCGGGGAAGGCCGCGACGATGCTAACGAGATCAAAGTATTTATATAGGACGCTTAAATTAGAGCTAATCTCATTACGACGTTATTTCAGTTAATATAAATTAAATTTCACGATGTTTGGAGAACAATGTTGCAAATAGCAGCTGTACGAATGAGGAGTGGTTTCGTGCAAACATGTCGGTTCTTTATAGTGCGAGCGAAATGCGAAAGGTTAAGGAATTTATAAAGATAGCTCCCGGGTCGGTGGGCTTGTTAGGGCCTAGCGCAGAGGTTCCCAACCGATGGTCCGTGGACCACCAGCGGTCCGCAAGACCTAACATATGGTCCGCAAAAGACTTAAAATTTCATTTTTAATGTAAACTGAATTCAATTGTCTACTAATAAAGCTATATTTTCTGTAACAATAAATATAACCTTTGAGTTCAAAGAATTCTTATGTTAAAGATTCCTTAGACACAGTTAATTTTTGTCAAAGTTTGTGGTCCCTGCTAACAACAATGAAGTCAAAGTGGTTCCCAAAAAAGGTTGGGAGCCGCTGGTCTAGAGTCGTTTTTGTTTTCAATAGTAAAACTTTTTCCATTAACGATATACCTACCAATTTTTTTAACATCGGTGTGTTGGTATAAACTGTGCTTCAACTTACGCTGTGTAGTTTGTATTCAAATTAAATGCATGGTTTCTTTTTGAAAGATAGGCAAATGTTTACATAACGCAATATATTTCACTTTTTGTTTTTGCTAGTTGATAGCGCTGCGGGACTGCTCACTTTTTTAACATAATTGCAATTGTAAATAGAATATGTACATTTTAAACTTTGAATCACTACATAGTATAAAACAGAGTTGCTTTCTCTGTCCCTATGTCCCTATATCCCTATATCCCTATATCCCTATGTATGCTTAAATCTTTAAAACTACGCAACGGATTTTGATGCGGGTTTTTTTAAATAGGTAAATTCTGTTGTGAGTGATTGAAGAGGAAGGTTTTACTGTATAATACATGTGACATCCCACGGGAACGCGGGCAAAACCGCTGGGGACAGCTAGTAGTGAATAAATATTAAATATTGCGAGATATAATTGACTGTTGATGAAGCATGTCTATGCATTTTGTTATTTTTGCGTATTCAAATGAAGTAAGTCAGTAAAGTTAGCAATTTAAGTAAATAAGTTAAGCTTTGCAGGGTAAGTCAGCGTGAAATAAATAAAAATATATCCTGTGACATTCTTTATAAATGGCCATTGGATTTCAAACTAAGCAAAGCTTGTACAAATAGTACAAGCTTCATCTAGATTACAATTTATTTTTCTCTTAAAATTATATATTTTTACCCCGATACAGAACCAAGAAATAACGCACACAAATGTTTGTCCTGTATGGGAATCGAACCCACGACCTGTGCCGTGTCAGTCAGGGTCTAACCACCAAGCCGACTGGCCGGTCAAAAGGCGTATTATTCGTATAGTTGTATAGAATACAAAATCCATTCAAAGCTTAAAACCATTTAGTAAGTTTAGAGCCGCAGAGAGCACTAATGTTCTATAGCTAATTAACGGCTAGCAAATCAACCTTCATCTTACAAGAACTGTCGAAAATGTATTTATTCAAATAGGCCGTTACAGGCACTCATTAACAGTTTTTTTTATACCACATGGGCCGACAAACAAGCATGCGGTTCATTTGATGGTAAGTGGTCAGCACCGCCTATGGATATTTGAAACACCAGGGGCCTCACCGGATTAGCAGGTTGATTTTTACTGAGAAGAGCCGGCAAGTGAAGCTGGTTTGTCAAAAAATTCAGCATGGGTAAATTTGTATTCATTGTTTCAAGCAACGTTTTACATGATCCCGTGGGTGATAGCGGATAAGCAATATGTATATGAATAAAGATATAATAAATAATAGCGTAGTTAATCAAACTAGCGCTTACCAGAATAGGACCACGTGACCGCCACGCCATGTACTGAGTGGAAATAAGATCTCTTAATCAAGCCTTGGTGAGAGTAAGCTACGAGAAAGAGTACGCTGCCTTCGTATCGTTTTTATTTTAATTTAAAATTGCCGGTATCAGATCTCTTCGAGGTGCATCGTCTATGCGTCGTCGACACTGAGACATGATGTTGTAAATGTGCCTTTAATGTCTCTTGGGCTGAAATCTAGATCTTTGGAACTATGTTACTATAGGCAGAAAAAATGTTTTTTTTTTAATATTTATAGTTCCACCTTGAAATTCAAAAGCCAAAACTGAAGAGTGTGACGATGATGATACAAGACTTCTTATCAAAATTCAAAAGCATTTATTCAGTTTAGCCCACGGATGGCAGTTATGAAGATCAAAGTTACTAAAGCAAAACCGCTTCGGAAGTTAGCCTTCGACTGAGAAGAACCACCCAGAAACTCAGCAAGGATATTTTTTTCTTTCATTACTTAGACTTGTTTTCAAATGTTTAACATTTGCAAAAAAGGTAGGTTCACATAATAAAAAATTAAAACAAAAAAGAATTAACAATACAAAATAACCCAAACAACATGCATGTGAAAGGTGCACCTGTGCGTGGAGCATATTATTTAAATTATGACAAGTTTGCAGTGCTGACGAGAAAGACAATCGCTTGCGTCGATTCAACGTCAAATCGTCAAATTTCAATACAGAACAGCATAGAAAATCCCACCGTTTATTGAATCCCTACAACTAGGTCCTAATGAAAGATCAGTAGGGGACCCGCTCTGGTCACTTTACGTTGTCATTATCGTTTAATGATCGTCAATACGGCTCCCATTCTCGAGTGCGGGCCGGTTATCGCATCGTTTATGTCCACACAAACTGTGTCGTAGAAGACGCTATCACAAGTTTTACTGTCGATCGTGACGGTGAATGTCGTTTTGGTAGGCCTTTAAGCGAGCGAGCTGAACGCGAATACAGAGATTTGACGTTTAATTGAAGCGTTTACGATTCTACATAGAATTGTCTTTAAGGTCTGAGGCCTAAGCACGAACGACTATCGCAAGCGTAGCGTTATCGTATCAAATACGCTAAAAAGCTGGTTTGTATGGTAAATTGAACATCGCGTATACCGTGACACGATTTTGCGCGATCTTCAATTTTCTATTGCATTGCTTTTTGGCGCATTTAATACGATGACGTTAAGGCTGCGAGATGTTCGTGCTTATGCTTTTGTACCTGAATTGCCTAACTCTCTCTGATGTAATGTCTATTTCATAATACATTGATGGTATGGCGCGCGAGCACTGTGGGAAAGCACTCGCACCGCCGTCAATGTAATACAGAATTGACTGCAAAGACGATTCCGAGAGCATTACATAATCGCCTTGGTCCCTTTATTCCGATGTAAGGAGTCTCATGACATTGCGTTGATGTTGAAAGACATAAGACAGAACATAAAGGCAGCGGGAAAGTAAGAGCTAGTGTAATTTACCTAAAAGAATCATATCCCTGCTTAAATTGATCTATAGTCTAGTAAGACTTTATTTATAATATTTTTTTTATATAAGATATTTCACCAAATATGTACATTTTGTCAGCGAGACTACTAAATCCTATTATAAAAGTCTTTGTCTTTTTAGCAGAGTAATTGCTGCATTTATTCCCAGCTCTTCTTACCTAGAACAACCTCGTGTGTTACAGTTGTAGGCTTGAAAGCCTTTTAAAAAAATATATCTAAGTATCATTTAATACAACTATTCAAATAACAATGAGATATTAACAAACAAATAGAATAACGTTGTCCTGTTGAAATAAGTCAATACAAAAGTTCCACAAAAAATAACAATGCAGGAGTTAGATCGCAGCGGCACCTACCAGGTCCATTCGTGAATCTAAACCATTCTCGAGTCCACTGGAATACACATAAAAAATCATCAAATTCATTCCAGCCGTTCCGCCAGGAGGAGTTCACACGGACTGAAAAATTATATTTATTACGATTAGTTAGTGTTGCGTACAATATACAAAATACTATTAAAATTTGTTTACGATAGAGAAATAAATAAATCAAACAAAGAAAAGGCTAGATTCTTAATTAAAATTACGCTTATAGCTTATCCATTCACTTTAGAAATGGAAATAAACAAACCTATTACTTCATCATTAATCGCTGACTTTAAGGCCTTAACATAATAGTTACGACATATTTTGACAACGCAAAGATACGTCAGTATAGTATAGCCAATCGCTAATGTAAAGTACGTACTTAAAATATCGGAAGGGTTTTACTTTTCCACACTCAAGTGGCGTCCCAACATTACCCGAACAAAAATAGAAAACGATATAACCGTTGAAACCTTTAGGTATTCATATCTCAAGGATTGGAACACATCGAGTATTTTCCTTACGCTAAATCCATTCGCGAGGTATAAGTCACAAAAACAAAACAAGCCGAAGAAAAGTTCAATCTCGGCGTTGATACCGCCATCAAAATAATATTAGCTGTATTTTATTGCGGCAAAAAGTAACAATGGTTGCAAAAAGGAAGATCTCGTGTGAGATACGACGCGCGTGGCGGTCACAACTCAGCAGAAATGAGCCGAGCATCGGCTACGTATAGTGACAATATTTACAGCGGCTATTACAGACTTTTATGTGACACAAATGTTAGTTCGCGTAATCTGGGACCACTTTTTACGAGCATTTTAAGTAATGTCTAGTGTTCGTTGTTATAAATCAGGGGTACAATAGTTGCACAATTTGCATAAAACGACGCTTTGTATCCGAAATTGCTGTCATTTTAATTTAATATTAAACGTGTGCCGGTTAATTTATTTTAAACTGTAGTCCGCGGTAAAAATTGCTTTACCGAGGTTTCGGATACAATACACGGATTAATTTGATCACGTTTAAAGCTTTACAGTTTCACTGTGTACAACTCATTATTTAATTACCAGTATTTCCACTCGGAGGTACCGCTACAATCGGAGTCAGTGGTGCAGTAATAGTCTCTATATTAACTGTATTCTGAATTTTATGTTAAATTGAAATGCGATTCTTTTTGCCTTCTACATTCTTGTAAATTAAAACCAAAGTTTAAGCTACTACTTCATTTTATTAGAGACTAGCTGTGCCCCGCGGTTTCACCCGCGTTCCCTAGGGATGTAACATTTTTATGGGATAAAAAGTATCCTATGTTACTTCTAATATCTCCAAGAATATGTGTACAAAGTTTCATGATGATGGCTAAGTAGTTTTTACGGGAAAGCGTAACTAGATTCACATTTATAATATTAGTAGGGATAAAATAGCGACTACAAAGTAATTACTTTAATTCTAAGGGGGTCCGAATTTATTGTTTAGTTTAAAATAAAACAGTATAAAAACTTAATTGATTTAGAATTGTAAAGCTTTTGTTCAGAACTCAAACTAACTAAATATTACAATATATTGAACATTTCACCCGCGTTGCCGAGGGATGTTACATTATTATTTTGTTCATTCTATCATCAATAGTTTTCGCAGCGCACGCGACGTAAGGAATTTTTCAGGTCATTTTTTTACACCTTATGTTACATTATTGGAGTTTTAGTAAGGATCCCTAATTTTTTTTTAAATATAATATAGCCTATGTTACTCGGGGATAATGTAGCTTTCCAAAGGTGAAAGAATTTTTGAAATCGGTCCAGTAGTTTCGGAGCCTATTCATTACAAACAAACAAATCTTTCCTCTTTATAATATTAGTATAGACAACAAATAGTTATGAATATTATTCTTTCACGTTATTAAGGATGTGCTTACTTCCACTAAGGATATTAGGGGCACAATACACGAAATTTTCCGAGTCCTCGTCCGTCCGTGCCTTTTCAAGAGCCAAGTATTATCTGTGAGAGCGTAATGAAGGTATAACATAGCAACGAGACGGCTCCAATTAACAGCACTACCTCCATTAGCCGGTAAGACGCGTTTTACCGGCTATAACCGGCTATAACCGACTATAACCGGATCCCGGACGCTGCGACACGATTAATCCCGACAAATGAGACGCGAAAGATGACATCCACTCGCTAATTGGAGGAGAGAATTAAGTGAGCATGTCGGGAGTTCTTAATGAAATTATTTTTTATGTAAGTATAAACATGTACTTACATACAGATATTACGTGTAGGAGCTGGTCGTTAACATTGGTGCCAATTCTGTTCCGCATAGCTAAATAAACAAATATCCTGGGATGCCATCTCACACGTTTATTTGATACCAAATTAAGTTGATATAGAGTTTTAACTGATATACTTAATTTAATTATATACGTCCAGACACAGAACATATAAATAAGTTCATACACAAAACGTTTGTCCTGGATAGGAATCCAATCCATGACCTGCGAAGTGATAATCAAGGTATCTAAACCACCGTACTAACTGGATCGTCACTGGAATATTTTTTATCATTATTGGAGAGATTAACTCACTTCTATTTGAATAAAGAGTTTAGTTCTGCCAATCTAGATTTTGCAATAGTGTTTAAGTGGAGACAATTTTTTTTTTCTCACTCTTTTTAACTTTAGGAAAGAGAAGAGAGTTTCATAGGTTTCGGTTAATATATTATAGTTTCCTATAACGGAATTAAGACTGGGTTTAGCGGTTAGTATACTGGTCCCATAGCTAAAGATTTTTTCTTGTCTTGTCACCATCGCCTATCTAGACAGGGCAATTGACAATGTGTTGTCGATCTATACAAAGTGCAACTCTAGGAATACACTCTGTGTGAAATCTATTTTCAACATTAGGCTGGAAACGTGCCTTGCGAGAAACAAAGCTCCATCACACTATTTGTCGTCACCCAAAGCTCAAGCTCATCTAAGATTCGAACACACGACCTTTATCATGGCTACCGAGAGCTCATGTAATTTGAACAGATTTATCTTAAGATTGGTTTATTATGCGGTACTACTAATACTTTTACGTCGTATTTTTTTTTGTGAAATTGCCTTGTTTTTCGTTTCGACTGACCCTAGAAGGAGTTATGATGACGCCGAGGATGTTGTACGCTTACCCAGAAAATGCTTATTCACTCTGGCCTTGAATATATCCAGGCCAAAGGTGTCGGGAAACACTGACCCCGGAAGAGAGTTCCACTCCTTTGCTGTTCGTTTAGTTTGTTTTGTACTTTTAAGCAAGTAAAGCCGGTAAATAAATGACTCTGTTCAAAATTCAAAACCATTTATTCAGTTAGGCCCGCGGAGGGCACTTATGAAGGTCAAATTTAAAGTTACTGCAGCTTTCTGTCTGAAACTCAAATTGAAATTGCGGGCACTCTTTGAAATTGACTTCTCGACCATGCAGATTGTCTTACGCTATATTCTCCACCGAAAAGCTAGTTGCTATCTAGTAGTTAACATCATCAGGCTCTTTCTTAAATACATCTGCGAGCTAATAACTCACTGGCCTGGAAACTCAAAGGGTCGTAATATTTGCAACTGAATTATTACGGCTGAGCAATATACAAGTCACTAATTACAGGTGTCTTGAAAGCATTCATTTAAGAATTTAAACGCTAAGTAGTCATTTATAATGTTCAAATTAGTTTGTTTGTAATTATCTAACTGATTATATTATTACACGGAAATTTCGGAGAGTACATACCCTATTCGTAGGTATAGATATGATGGGGTAAAAATAATAGTTTTTGGAAGCTGAAAAAAATGTGTCATTTGAAATACGGGTGAACACGGGTGCGGGTTAGTCTTAATAATATTATAAATACGAAAGTTTGTTTGTATGGATGTTTGTTACTCTTTCACGCTAAAACTACTGAACGAATTGAGATGCAACTTAGCACATAGATATAGCATATCCTGGAATAACATATAGGGTGCTTTTTATCCCGGGAAAAAGTGACATCCCTGGGGAACGCGGCTAAAACCGCGGGGGTAGTAATTCATAATTCAGACATTCATGATGTTACGTTTTGTTTGATGTAACTTTAAGGGGCTTAAGTTAGTAGTAAGTATTACAAGTAAACTTAGTCCGCTTAACTTATAATGGATGTCTGTTCCTCTCATTACAGTTAAGATACGTCGAGAACTATTTTATGCTAATCTTTTACTTTTATGAAATTTTAAAGGATAATCTTGAGCCAATCAATTTATAAAACCTTCTTTTTAGTTTTCTTTGAATTTATTTTTAAAGCAAATCCATAGTAATATTTTAATTGTGAATGTAAGTTTGATTGTTACGCTTCCACGCGAAAACTAATTAACCGATCATCATGAAACTTTGTACATATTCTTGGAGGTATTAGAAGTAACATAGGATACTTTTTGTGTCGGGAAAATGTTACATCCCTCGGGAGCGCGAGTGAAACCGCGGGGGACAGCTAGTCAACTATAATATTTAAATCACTCAGTGAGTAAACATTTTCGAATTTATAAAAAGGAACATAATAGTATTTTTTTAATTTGGATAATAAGTTCCACGAATATTATACTAAAGACATAACGCAAACGTGAAAAGTTACGATTACGTTACAGACTAAGTATAAAGGTCATGAAACATTATTGTACATGTTATTCCCAATAAAATAGGCTAAGGTTTTAAAAGAGTTTATTCGACGTTAAACAGATAAATAAATATCGGGACGTCTTTTACACACGGCTACCTGATCTCAAACTAAGCAGAGCTTGTACTATGGAAACCAGATAACTAATATACTACATATACTACTTTATTTTTTCTAAATACATACTTATATAGATATTTACACCCAGACACAGAACAAACAGACATGTTCATGCCTACAAATGTTTGCCCTGGGTGGGAATCGAAACCGCGACCTGCGACTCGGCAGTCACGGTCTCTAACCACCAAGCCAACTGGCCTATCTTAAAAAAATACATTTATTCATGACAAAACACAACATTACATTACATTATCTAAAATTAATTAAATTCAAAACATGGACAAACAAGCATTACTACGAAAACTATAACTTAAATCTTGTTTGATGCCTGAAACAAGACCTGACTCAATTATTTATAATAGTATATGTTGTTGTATACCAGTTATCTGGTTTCCATAGTACAAGTTCTGTTTCGTTTGGGATTAGGTCGTGTGTAAAGAATATTCTAGGATTTTTTTTATATTCAAAGTAGCTGACAAGGCAGACCTTGGTCTATGTTTTTCTACATTTTCAGAACAACTTCAAAATAACCTTTCTCTAAAACCTTATTTCTTAGACACAGAAAAATAGCCAAGCCCAGCCATTACCAAAAAATCAAAATTTATTTCTTTATTACATTACAATACACTTATTACATGGGTTGGGACTTTTAAGCTTTTGAAGAACCTGTATTAGGAGAGACCCGCTCTTCCGATTTTTTATGATTAAACTTGTATACAAAATGTATCTAAATGTAAAAAATTAGTACATGAAAAAACCTGTAAATGAAATGCGTGAATTTGTTAAGTTGATGATTATCGACTCATGCGTTTACCTATGTACCTACATGCATGTAATTTTTTGTTACCTATATACAACGTGTTACAAAATACCCCGTAAAAATATAATTAATTATCAAAGCCAATAACCCTAGTAAGCTGTCATGTCAGGGAACCAGGTTATTTAACAGAAAGGCCTACGTACCTGTTTTACCTAATAATTGTCTACTTTAATAGTTGTTGTTCTATTTTTCATTTATAATGAAGTCGGTTAAAAATCAGTTTTTTTATTTTTTTGGGGTATGTTACTACGGTTCTTAAATATTGTGAATGGACTCGTTACAAGGCCCCATTAAACCGGCTTTTCGGGTAGTCTTGTAAAACTCTGTATAGATTTATTCAATAAAATTTTCCACACTAGAGTTAAAATGACTAAGTACTTCATGGAACCTCAAATAAAAAACAAATGGGTGTTTATTTTGTAAAAACATTATGCAAACTCATGTGAGTAATTGAACTTGAATAATAATAAATTCAATTGGAGATATCCGTTGCACGGAATAATATTACATTATAAATAACAACACGTTTTCTGTATACCTTTGTTTCTTTTATTTTGCCTACATTGGCATTACGAACGCTAGAGTGGTATAAGAACGGATATCAACTTTGTTACGTACGTGTGATGGAAAGTCAAAATGTACCGGCACTACGTACTGCTCCTTCAGACTGAGAGCATACATTAAAACAATATTTATTTTATTTTTTTTGGAGGTTTAGTAAGGATCCCTAATATTTTTGCAAATATTGTATAGCCTATGTCACCCGGGGACACCGGGGACAGATTCCCAAAGGTGAAAGAACTTTTCAAATCGGTCCAGTAGTTTCGGACCCTATTCAATACAAACATACAAACAATCAAATCTTTCCCCTTTATAAGGATAGATATAGAAGCATAGATAAGTTGTCGTTTAGCTTTAATATCGTCAAACCAGACCACATCATGATGCCAGCAGCGGGTACTTCATGTCATGAAATGGTCGGCTACATCATGGTGTGATCAATTCTTAGACTGGGCCACGACTACATTTCTTCATATCTTCTTGCCTCCCATTATCCCCGAAGATACCCCTACCTAGATCTTAGTAATGAGACCCATATTCCACCGTTGGTATTTAAAGTCCCAACTTAAGTTATAGGTGTAACCTAGATACAAGACAATAGACTTCGTTGTAATAAGATGCTGCACCGTGGAAAACTTTCCAGTACTTAATAACAGAGAAAATTGGAATAAAGACAAGTGACTATTTGTTTATAAGAATTAAATACATGAATAAAGATATCTAATTGACTCAGCTCTTTTTGACCTTCCATTATAGTACAATGATTGTACCACCGCCGGACAGAAGTTTCTTACTGTCCTGAAGATGCTTCATGTAGAAGCCAAACACGTGTCGATTTTCTGATGAGTTTCCTTGTTTGGGACTCGACAGAGAAGGAGATTCAGCGGAATTAGTTACTAGATATTTGTTTTTGTATAATCTCACATAAATAAAATCAGTCTGCTCTGGCTCTTCAAGGAGGACACACGTCATATAGTGTCTAATCTAATGTGTATTTTAAAAACGCTTTCGTCTTCGCCCACAACCTTACTCGTGACATGTGATGAGCATTTTTGCCGTCTTTTGGGCTCATTATTTATACAACGCCTACAAGTTATCTTTTCTAAACAAAGAAATGCTCACATTTACTCAGTATTACTTTCCCCGAACCGGGAATCAAGCCTAGGACCTCAAGGTCTGTAGCCGAGCTTGACAAGGTTCTGGACAAGTGCGATAATTAAATCTATACTAATATTATAAAGAGGAAAGTTTGTATGTAAGTAATATATGTTCGTTACTCTTTCACGCAAAAACGACTAAACGGATATGGATGAAACTTGGCACATAGATAGAGCATATCCTGGAATAAAATATAGGCTACTTTTTGTCTCGGGAAAATGTGATATCCCTCGGGAACGCGGGTAATATAAGATATATGTAAATATCTGTTTAAATATGTAATTAGAAGAAAAAGCAATAGTAGTGTATTTAGTATATCAGTTATCTGGTTTCCAAGCTCCGCGTGTTTTGAGATCAGATGACCGTGTGTGAAAAATGTTCAAGGATATTTATTTATAAAAAGAACTACAGGTATAAAAGGTTTGAGGCAAATTTTAAGAGGTATGACGTAATATGTACCTTATTTGTCAATGTGGAAGTCACTTTACCTTTCATAATGCCGCGCGATTAAACTTTGGAACTGAACTGTGTGATAAAGGCTCCGAATTTGTACTTTTGCTCGACTTTCGACGGGTCTCATATGCGAACAACTTTTCAGGGATCATTAGGTATAAACAGTTGCTTTAAGGAATAAAGCGCTTTATTGTTATTCTCGTACTTGCTGGGACCTCATTAATTTTTGACAAGTCGAGTTTTTATAGTTTGGTTTTGAGCATGAGAAAGTTCTTTTAATTGTTTGGCGTTTATTTATTGAATGGAGCTGTTATTTTTTTGATGTTAATAGATTTGTAAAAATAATACCTCGTGGATTACCCGGGGGCTTTGTTTTTTACTCCCCCGCGGATTCACCCACGTTCCCGAGGTAACTAACATTTTCCGTCGGTAAAAAGAAAATTATGTCTTATTCCAGGGCATTATCGAGCCTTAGCACAATGGCAGAGTATCTATGTGCCAATTTTCTTTTCAAATCCGTGAAGTAGTTTTTACGTGAAAGAGTAACAAGTTCAGTAGTAGTAGAGCTCTTAGTGCTGTGTCCGTCCGGGGAAGTACTACCACCATAACGGGCCGGTGGAATTACACCCATATGAGACTAAACAACTTCACGATTATTAGTTTACCCATTTGTGCCGTGAAGCAGTAATGCACTTGTATTACTCTATCATATCAGGCACATGAGACTTAACAACTTCACGTCTCAGGGTCGACAACACACTGGCGATGCCCCTGTATGACGGCCCATTTGACATTACAAAATCCTCACAAACATTCGTATTTATAATTTCTTTTACACACGACCACCTGATCCCAAACTAAGCAGAGCTTGTACTATGGAAACCAGATAACTGATATACTACATATACTACTTTTTTTTTCTTTTTCTAAATACATACTTATAAAGGTATTTACACCCAGACACAGAACAAACAGACATATTCATGCACACAAATGTATGTCCTGGGTGGGAATCGAACCCGCGACCTTCGGCTTGGCAGTCAGAGCGGTAACCACCAAGCCAACTGGCCTGTCAATTTTAAAATAATATTAGTAGGAGAGGAATATTTTGACAGTCTAAGAATTTAAAATAAATTCTCACATCAGGATTTTGCTAATCACTTACCACATATTAGAAAAATATCTATCAATCCTAACCAAGATTCGCGTGTATAATATAAGTAGGATATATTTTAAAAGCCAAAGAATCAATAAGAAAATTCTCACAACAGGATTTTGCTAAATCATCACTTACCACAATGAGATTTTGGGTAGATGAATGGCTACAATGAAAAATAAAAAGGGTTCAGGTAAGCAATAAAGAGAAAAGCTTGCAAAATCCCAATTAACTGATTGTTTTATATACAAACAGTAAGTAAAACGTTGCTTTTTAGGCGATCAGGGCACATGCTGGTAGTTTCACTGATTGAGCTTTGAGCAACGCTTTGAGCGTTTTTTTTATTTTCGAACAAACGTAAGTGCGTATCGTCAGCTTTAAATTACATGTAACTAGTTATCATCCCGTGATTCCACTCGTGTTCCCGACGTATCTAATGTATCCTATTTTTTTAATAGTCAAACTTGGAATTAGTAGCTTTCTATTAGAGAAAGAATTTTTGAAATTAGTTCTTTGAAACATTTGAGCTTTCCGCGAGGAAACTATACAAGGTGGAAGCTGGCCCTCTGTAATTAAAAATCTGCCATTAAGCATGTATCGGTGTGTTCCCAAAGTACACTTCAGAGTACCCTTCAAGGCTTACTAACCACCTTCGACCACATAAAAACTTACGTAAGAATAAAAAGAATTACTCTAGGGAGACCTAACCAAATTGTACTCGACCTCAACATACGACAGAGATCAAAATAAAAAGTTAAAGATAATAAAAATACATTATAATTATCTCGAAATAAACCTCTCCCAGGCCAACAACAAACTCAATATTCTCGCGTAAAGATTTTACATTACGTAAGTAGATTTGTTTACTTCGCATTATGAGAAAGTATCCTAAAGATAAAGATCAAAAGAGCTTTATATCGTCAGGGTACCTAAATGTATGGACGTTGGTACATGAGAGAGTCCCGCGACGACACTTCTTCATAAATTAAGAAGAGCCCTGCTCATTCCCGTCTTATCTTTATGAGGGTCCCAGCCCACACGCTCTGGAATTAAGTAATCACGCAACATACTACTGGAATTGATCTCCAGTACAATGGACATATTTTAGCGGGTAAGCGACTTTAATTAAGTTTTTAACGTGCGAGTAGTTTAAATGATTGTAGTGTTGAAATTAAATGTTTTTATTTTGATTTTTTTATTTATTTAAACGTCTTATTTATTGTATCAAAAAACGTGTGTAAAAAAATTGTGTACGTGAGTGGGTATGTTGACCATTCAACTACGTAACGGCTGAAGGGATTTGATTAAAATTTTGGACATTGACAGAATTATCTTATTTTTTTTACCATGCCTGAAACTATATATCTAACTTGAAATATAAGGGATGGAAAAGTTGTATTCAAATTAAAATGATAGTTATAACGTTCGTTTGGCCAACTGTAGAGTTCGTAGACAATCCGTAGAATTCGTAGTTTTCCTAGACTAAAGGCACCAGGTTATCAGAGTTTAATTTTTAATCATTTTTGTACCTAGTACATTGAATCGTACTTCTAAAAGTGTAAAGCTGAAAAACCAAATAAGAACCAAACAGTTTACTTCGTAGATATACTAAGTAATAATAAAATTCGTTTATTTTTTACGTCCTTACTAAGTAAAATAAGTTTTTACTAATAAATCCAACATGAGTGTAAATAGCATCCTACTAATATTAGAATGCGAAAGTTTGTAAGTATGGATGTTTGTTAAATCGATTAAATATATACCGAATAACATATAGGCTACTTTATATCCCGGGAAAACGTGACATCCCTCGGAAACGCGGGGTACAACTAGTTTTAAATAAATACAAATAATTTAATAAATCCATTCGAAACTGACAACAAATAAATATAGCTGGTGATTATGCACAAACAAAACACAATCGCGTATATTGATATACATATCCTCATCTTTTCCTAGAGGCTGTTGTTTATTGAAGGTCAGCAGGGGATACGGGGGACGCGGGGGATGCGGGGGTCAAACATGTCCAGCACAGACCCACAACAGTTGTGTTTGAGTTCTGTTTCCAGCTTCCGTATCCCACTTTCTTGCTACTTTGTTGTTGCCGACGCATTAATTGAAATGTTGTGTCTCGGTTTCGATGTATATCTTCATCTTGTATTTGTTTGGAGACGTTTAATGGAGGTTTAAGTGATTTGGAGTGAGAGTTGCTTCTATATAATGGGTATTTTGGTGTCCTATTAATTGTAGGTAGTAATGTATCTTGACGACAAATAAGGTTATATTATAATTGGTACTGAAACTACTCGGTAGGTAACGATGGCTTTTTTGATGTTTTAGAATGTCATTGAATTTTTTTTTATACCACAGGGGCCGCCTATCCGCCGCCTATGGACATTTGCAATACCTAGGCATCGCCAATGCGTTGTCGACCCTGAGACGTGAAGTTGTTAAATCCCTTACCTTTCTAACCGAAACACAGTATTACAAGAGCATTACTGCTTCGCAGCGAAAATGGGTAAGGTGGTAGTACTTCCGCGGACGAACTCTGCTCTAAGAGCTCTATTAATCAATTTACTTTATGTCGTTGGAAATAAGGTGCGATATAATAATCATAATACGTAAATAACTAGTTTCAATGAAAAAATATAAATGAAATGATACTCAAAACATAACAGTAAATTATAACTGAAATAAATATATGAACGAATATCCCGTATTTCTTTCCGGTCCTTACAAATTAAATGAAGTAATGCTTTTGTCAAATAAAATTCACACAATACGTCCAAATTAATTTTGACGCAGTCGTAAATATATGGATGGAATAAATTGAATGAAGAAGCGAAATAAAAATGTAATATTATATTACATTTCAGCTTCTACTTAAATTCAAATTTATATAACAATACAATATTAATTCTAATAACATTGTGGATAAGAATATCTTTGGGGTGTGTCAGTCAATTTCATTCCATTTGTCAGAACAGCCCCCCTATTCAGCTAATAAAAACCTCGTCGGCGAGCCCCAGCTCGGAAGTCTCGGAGAGCTTGCCTCTTACGTGATTGCGTGGTTAGCGAAAGAGACAGAGGATAGAGGCCGCGACGAAATATCCTCGAGCTAGTATCATTTACCTTAGAGAATCGAACCCCTGACCTAAATGATTTATTTGACGTAAGCGTGATGGGAAATATCAACTATGACGTTTGTCACTTCTGTTCCAATGTCATACGAAGACAAATTTGATTTTGATTATAATGTATTTTGATCAATTTATTATCAAACTAGCTGTCCGGTTTCGCCCGCGTTCCCGAGGGCTGAAATATTTTCCGGATCAAAGAGATTCCAATGTGTTAATCCAGGTTATAAACTATCTATGTGCCAAGTTTCATCTAAATCTGTGCGGTAGTTTTGCGTGAATAAGTAACAAATATCCATACATACAAACATTCACATTTATACTATTTGTAGGATTACACTGAAATGACTAGTTTTAAAACGACGAAAAGTGTTGAAACGACTTTTAAACAAAAATGCCGGATATTTTCGTGTCAAGGTGATACTTCTACGGATGAACTCTGCACAAAGAGCTATACTACTTTGAAATAATAATATCTTCTGAAGTAGAAGAGCTCTTAGTGCAGACTCGTCCAAGGAAGTACTACTATGCCTATTTCCGCCACGAAGCAGTAGTGCACTTGTATTATTGTGTTTCGGTTGGAAAGGTAAAGGTCTCAGGGTCGACAAAGCATTTGCGATGCCCCTTATGTTGGAAATGTCTTGGCGTCGGTTACCACTTACCATGAGATGGCTGTCTGTTAGTCGGCCTTCTTAACGTAGATAAAAATAATAATTATATTGTTTATATGTTACTTGTGTAATTGGAATAGATTTAAGTCCTCCCCCTTAGATTTCAACCTTGCCCAGAGAGAGACTGAGCAGGGGCCCAGTTCCACTATATGCAACGTTTGAGTAGCACGTTTGGTTCGACAATGGTATGGTTACGATTAATGTCAATATGATTATCATACGCGCTACAACCGAAACAAACATATATTTTGACGTAATCTTTCGAACGAATGTAAACCATTACCGAATCACAACCGTAGTTCGATCGTTGGTGTGTTTAGTACAATACGATTAAACGTAAAATTTGACGTTTGGTTGTGATATGGTAATGGGTCGGTGCATAATTTGTAAGTGGAATTGCCCCCCTGTTTATATTTTATGTGTAAAATTTCTTAATAACTTTGTGAACACATAACTTTCGTAAAACACAGATTTTAGTCAATCACCAACCTAGCCACCACTTCAGAAGAACCTAAAAAAAAATATTTTATGAAAGCAAAAACCTTGCATCTAAATTGCGGTTTATCCAAGTTTATCAAAATTAAAGTTGATTGAATACACTTTCCTAAATGTTTAAGGGTGTATATTCATTACGACGGCGGGGAGCGGGAGCGGGAGCGAGACGGAAACTTCTCGGCCGGACTTGTTGTGCCCCGAATTATTCATGACTCGTTCACAAATTTCGATTGATTATACTGTTTAGCGCAAATTAACTTTACGATAACTCCGTTAGAGGGAGAGTGGTGTGCTTTCTATCTCGCTTACTCGTATATTGTAAAAGTATCTATCTAGATATAGATATGCGACAAAGGCTCCTACATATGCTCCTACATACGATATAAATATATTTTTTTTATACCACAAGGGACTACAAACAATCTGACGGTCCACCTGATGGTAAGTGGTCACCGCCGCCTATGGACATTTGCAACACTGGGGGCATCGCCAATGCGTTGTCGACCCTGAGACGTAAAGTTGTTAAGTCTCGTGTACCTGTAATTTCACCGGCCCCCTTACCTTTCTAACCGAAACACAGTAATATGAGTGCACAACTGCTTCACGGTAGAAATTGGTAAGGTGGTAGTACTTTCCCGGACGAACTCTGCACTAAGAGCGCTACTACTCAAAAAATATAATAAATGTCGATGTGTGTATGTATGTTTTCTATAGACTGTTATAAGGAGTAAGTTAGGCTATTTTTTTCCCGGGAAAATGGTCCATCCCTTGGGAAAGCAGGGGAAACCGCGGGGGATCGCTTTATATTATATATTTAAATCGTGCTTGTTAGAACTTCAATGATGTGAGGTGAATGCCACTTATTATATGATTTAAGATATATATTATCGCATTACAGCAAGTATGAACATAAGTTACGAAATGTTTGTACATTTTTTAACAGGTATTCAATCCTTATTCTAAACGGGTCATACATGTCCCTATCAGCAGGGGTACGAAATTCCCCGAATAACAGAGGGTATTATATGAAAAAAAAAACATTATTCGGTGCTACGGTGATTCCATTTTGATATTTGAGAATTCCGAGTTTTTAGTAGATTCTCAGTATAGTAATAAATGAACATACATGACTGTTGGATATCGATTAAGAAAAAAAATCTATTTAAAAAAGTTACTACGAAAAAAATTTTAAAAACTATTTCTTTTACTACTAGTCAAAGATATGAAATAAATATCAATATGAAAGCTTTACATGTATATCAAATCATAACAAAAACAAAGTTGTTGAACTGAGTAGAAACAGAAACATCGGAAGAGCGCGGCGTGAGGCAGTTAATTTAAACATTGGCTGTAGGAACCAGCTGTTCGCCAATTAACGGGTCAACTCATTAAATTACTTCGAGCGGACTCTGCTGCCCTGGTACTTGTGTGTTAAGTATTGTGCGGAATGTTGGTTTTAAAGTATCAACAAACATACAAACAAACATTGGCCGTCAGTTTAGTTGGTACAATGAGTATTGAATTGGCGTGGGTGAAAGTAATTTGTCGACTTCTTGTTCTTATTTTTCATGTTGTTTGACCTAATTAAACTCTAACAAGGCATGTTCACAAAATAATATTACACAAAAAAACTTTTAAATAAATCTGGAAAATTCGAAATCCCGAAGCGTGAGTTCATTAAACTTTTTTCCCGGAGTCCCAATTTACTTTCTATCGGATCCAATCTAAATTCGCTCAATTTTTTAACGTAATCGCCGATCGAATAACGCTGATATTTGCGAGACAAGAACGCCGGAGAGAAAAAAGGGAATTGTAATAAACGGTTTATCGAAGAAATCAGGGGAGGTCCCCGAGAGACACAGGAATTAAGGACTCCGCTAATGAGATGTTGATTGCATCCAGCGCTCCGTTTGTCGCCTCTTTTGCATTAAATTTCTTTTTAATATTTTTTTCCGCTTGCGGCAAGTGTTAAAATGCAGAATGCGTCTTCGGTAGCTTTGTTGTCCGCCGGAGGATTTATGCAAATTTGCAGCGTTTCTTCTGTCCTGTGTTTATAGTTTTATACGGAGAAAATTTAATATGCTTTGAGATTTTTTATGGTTTGTTAATTAATTTCAAACTTTTAAAGAACTACATCCACACTAATTTTATAGGTACATTCGAAAAAGTCTCTATCTATCCACTTGTTTGTTGTTTTTACGATTAAGTAGCTGACCGGTTCTTGATGAAATTATGTAAAAAGATATCCCTATCCTAAGATGCAATGTATCTTAGGGAAGGAAATTGACTACCTTTTGTGTTAAAAATAGTCTTTATTTATATTATATATTTAGCCAATTATATTATTTATGAGATGTCAATTATCCAGAAGGACCATAGCTAAAGCAGATTGTTAAAATGTAAGGTTACACTGTAACTACTCTGGTAAACAAATAAATCTAAAGCTCTGCAGCAAAGCTAGCTACAATAATACCGTTCATTAGTGGTGTTTTCGTTACACGCTAAATATCGCTTGTAGTTTAATCTAGATCAGTTAGATGTACGACCGCGTTGTACACTGTTTCCTAGAGCTTAACGGGTTGCATGTCCAAACGCGATAAAGCCAGCAATGTAACGCGAAAACGTTTCGATAATATGAAAATTTGTGGTGTGACATTATTGTAGCAACGCCTTGTAAGGAATTGCAAGGTGGCTGTGGCATATGGGTTGATATGAATCAACATTCTTCAACTTATGATATGCAAACAATGTTAAACCTTATGGCTTATGACAGAGAAAGCTATTTAGTGTATATTTTATGAAATTTATTGTTTTAGCATTGTTCTTTAAAGTAAATATTTTTATGTTAGATGATGATGAAATTAATTTTTGATTTTATTAGTTATATACTAGCTGACTCCCGTGGTTTAACCCGCGTTCCCGAGGGATGTAACATTTTCCCGGCATAAAAAGTATTCTATGTTACTTCTAATACCTGCATGAATATGTGTACAAAGTTTCATGATGATCGGATAAGTAATTTTCGCGTGAAAGCGTTACAAACAAACTTACATTCAAATTTATATTATTAGTAGGGAAGTAGGGATTTTAACTCCGTTTTAGGTTGTTTTTTATGACGACTTACACTGAAGTATTAAGAATAGGCTGACTGGTTCAATGACCTAGAATTTTCATTTATTACGTTGAGATAAAAAGTTAAAGAAAAAAAGCAAGCTTAAACTACAAATTTATCTTCTACTAAATATTAAAACCTCATTCATTTTGCACTAGCTGACCCGACAGACGTTGTCCTGTCTTAACTATGAATATTCAATTCGATTAAATCGAAAGTGAAATGTGCACTTAATTATATAGAAATTATAAATTAATTATTTTATCAATATAATTCCGACCCATGCCTCTGTTTTAAACAATATTGTCAAACGTCTGACATTTATGTCAAACATAAGGTTACATTTTAAGAGTTTATATTGTCAAAATCGGTAAGCTTACATTAGGAAAGATAATATGGTCGTTATGTTTTCTATTTTTTTCTTTCATAAGAACCTTCTCCTAATAATAACAAACACAACAAAAAAAAGAATTAGCGAAATCGGTCCAGCCGTTCATGCGTGATGCGGTGACCAAGGGAAATAGGGATTGATTTTTATATATATAGATTAAATGAGACACAGTATTAAAATCATTTAAGAATTGAAATCACTCTCTATAAACTCTAATAATAAGTGTCAGAATTGAATAAACACTCTAAAGTCCATTTTACGACAATTAGGTTATGAAAGTGCTGTGTACCTGCATCTGGAACTAGGACGTCCAATAAAAGAACTCCACATTGAGGTGTAAAAACTACATAGAAAAATAAACTTTATAGTTATTAGAATAAGGCTCATAACTATCCAATGGCTAATTGTATGAACTCTTAAACCAGAAGTGTAAATCTATACTACTATATAAATCTGAAGGATCTATCTGTTTATATTTTTTTTCTCAAATTTTGTGATAAATATACGTTTTATGACTCAATCACGCCAATTTAAATCAAAATATCTGACTTTTTGTAAATTATTTTACAACTCAACAACGATTTGACAGATTTTGATGATCCTTACTAATATTATAAATGCGAAAGTAACTGTGTCTGTCTGTCGCGCTTTCACGCCAAAACTACTCAACCGATTTAAATGAAATTCGGTACACAGATAGTCTAGATCCTGAGAAACGACATAGGCTACTTTTTAATGCCAAAAAAGGGTTGTAAAGGACGAATGATAAATGCGGGTGAAACCAGGGGGAATAGCAGTTTAGTATAACATTCTTAAAAGTCTAAAAGGTCTTCTTATTTAGGTCCAACCATAGCACTGGAATGTGGTAAGTGTTCCGGTGTTAAGTGTAAGTGCAGTCCGACGCAAGTGAAATATTGCAGGTGAACCATAAACCCATTTATTATTACTAGCTTTCTTTTACGTGCATCCTTTACGTACACTTTACACTAAACTCTCACTTTTCACTTCACGTGCACAAGAAGTACGATGGTAGGGTACTTAGTACTCACCTGACTTGGTGACCTCTTCGTTGAAAATCTGTTACTCATTTGATAAAACTTCGCGTTGAATGTTGACGTTTCGAACTCTACTATAGCTTAGTAAGAGCAAAAGTCTTAATTAAATTAAAGCTAGGTTCTATTTATATAAATATCGTGGGACAAATATATATGCCCGATATGTTCAGTAGTGTTGAGGTGATGGTGTGTCAAAGGAACCCTATTTGCCTTAAATATAGCTGTCCCCCCCGGTTTTATCCGCGTTTATCATGTTCATGTATAGCCTATAACCATCTAGGGAGAATTTCGCGTCGAATGGTAGCATATGTTCAGTAGTGTTGAGGTGATAGTGCGTCAAAAGAACCCTATTTTTCAAACAAATATATGGAAGATTAAGCAGCTAAAGCCTTAATAGCTAAATAGAGCTGGTACTCTTCCGATACATCGTCACATACAAAAGAGGCTGTAGTACTCCAATTGACTTTTTATTTTCTTTCTTTCTGCATAGTTATGGTACCCAAATTGGCTTTGAAAAATATTGCTCGTAACTACGAACTCAACCCGAACCAAATTGATCCGGGATCAATTCCAGTCAGAATTCTGCCAAAAATACAGTAGCGAAATATTGTCAGTGGTGTTTCGTGGAATTCATATTCCGTAGAAGTTTTCTCGGGGCCCATATTCACTGTGTTCGCTGTTTCAACCACCGAGCGACATTGCGGTGTTAAAAAAGCAAATGGAAAGCGAACCACCGTCATTCGTCTGCCAAAACTCAGACTATGTCCGTCCAACTGTCATTGTTTCCAGAGCTATTCGTGTTTCGTAAAAGAAGTTTTATCTAGAATCTACTGAAAGGGGCTTACAAATATCTGGGAATGAGTTTTTATGAAATAAAGAGAGTTTTGTTTATTTAAATTAGGTTAACACTATGAAAGATATTATACGAAAAGATTATATAGGAAGTTTCTTTTTATACCACTTGGGCCGACAAACAAGCAGACGGTCCATCTGATGGTAAATGGTCACCGCCGCCTATGGACATTTGCAGCACCAGGGGCATCGCCAATGCGTTGTCGACCCTGAGACGTGAAATTGTTAAGTCTCATGTGCCTGTAATTTCACCGGCCTCCTTACCTTTCTTACCGAAAGACAGTAATACAAGTGCACTACTGCTTCACGGCAGAAATGAGTAAGGTGGTAGTACTTCCCCGGACGAACTCTGCACTAAGAGCTGTTCTACTCTAAGGTTTAAAAAATACGGTCTATACTTTTGTTTTTTTTATATACCAAGGTTTTAGCATCTAATGGCACACACGGGCAACGAACGGTCAATATATCTATCAAAATTATATTTTTAAGAAATAATATCCGCTCTCGAGTTTTTTCTGCATTCCCGAGAGTTTAATGATTTTACCGGGTTAAAAAGTATTCTTTGTTCCTTGTACATTAATCTGTGTCCAAAGTTTCGTTTAAATCTAAGCGAGATTGAGGCACAAACAACTAAACATTCACATTCATGATATAAGTCGGATAAACCATCTTCTAGGAAGTCCAACATCAATTATTAAATACGTTACGGTGTAACTTATACCATTATTTCTTTTCTTCAACAAAATGAAAGAACTGTGACCAACAGAATGAGCTGTTTTTGTCACAGTGGCTCTTCTCACCTGTGCATTTTTTATGTGTTCGTTGAATTTTTTATTCACCATTTTCCGTAAACGATACCATCCCTTGTCCGATTGTTAATTCATCCAGAATAAACATTTAATCTTTGAAATGGTTTTCAGTTCATCATTTATGCATTCAAGCCGCCCGCCTGTCCCACTAATTATAATGTCCAATTTTGTTAATTGATAATATAAATGTCAAATACTGTAAAAAAGTAATGGACTGCTTCTGTAATTTACATTTAATACATTGTCTGTGGTTGTGGAGAAAAACTACAAGTTCTTTATTATTCCGGTGTTTGTTTTAAATCCCAGAAAAAGTATGCGTCATATTTCTTTGCAAGCGTTTATTTCTTGGTTCGCTTCAGTGACTACATCATTACGTCACTATACAGGCTGAAGTTACAGCAACGCTATTTATTTCACGTCCACCGCTCGACAGATACCTTCTCTTGCATGCTCGAGTAACACAGGACTTTGGCAAGTATTTCCTCGTAAGTCGAAGCTCACAGAGAGACTATCTGCCTGTCAATGATGTCACTATGTCCGAACTGTCTTTGGTATTTGAGAACTAGGTGGAGATGGTTCAGTCATTAGTCGGTTCTTAGAGCACGGTTTGTTAATTGGTAGTGTAGGTGAGTTTGACGTTTGCAACGAAGGATTGATGGTTGGTCTGTAAGATCTTTAAACCGTACGTAGTATGTTTTTGGTGTTGTTTATGGATTAACCTTCTTGTTGGTTTAGTGGGTGCATTCCAGCCAGTATCAGCCCAGTTTGATGGTTTTTTTTTAAAACCATTTGTTTAAATTCTGTGTTTATTAAAAACCCGCGACAGACATTTCTGTTACAGCACTCAGCTATTTTAATTAACTTCACACTCGAATTTAGCTGACATGTTATTATTTCTGTTTTGCAGTGATTTTTTTTAATAAATTTATATTAAATTAACTTTTGTAACGGAGTACATATATTTTGTTATTTTATAACTCGTGTATTTGTAACAGTGTAAATATGGTATGGTCAAAATTATACCGTCTATATAAGTTGTAAGTTTGAATTTAAAATAAATGCTACTATAAAACTAAAATAATAACTATTACTATGTCAGTACATATATAGTTACAGTTTTCAGGGTTATATCAGTCATATATATATAGTCGGTTATATCAGATACAAACGCTGGTAAATTTATTTTTTCTCGTTTATTTATTCAAATTTTATATATTAAAAAACCAATCAGAAATAAATAACGAAATGTGAATTGGTCTCATTTATTATTATTTTAATTTGTGTCGCCCAATTTGGGAATATTATATATAGACCTTATATAGACCTTGTATACAATACAATACAACATGTATTTGTATGTTGATAAGAATTTTTGGCACGCGCTATTTTCAGCTTGGTAGGTATATTCTATAAATAGCCTTAAGGACTCTAAGATTGCTAAAGTCCTCTAGAGTAAGTAGAGACTTGAGTAAGAGATGACATCTTACTGTCAAATTAAGAAACTATATCCGATATTTCAGACGACTGTATTTCTGAAACAAATGAATTATTAAACAGGAATTTGACCGTCTGTAGCTTTCACAATTGATCATCTGAACCAATTATTCATTCCAGAGATGGACCGTTACCTTGGAAACGCAGTTCAATTTGGAGGACACTGATTTTCTATTTCTAAATGGTAAATTATTTTCCGAGAAAATTATCAGGTCATTAACAGGTCTGCAGTTATGCAAATATGTGGAATAGAATTTAGCAGCTGGCGTTTAAGTCTATTCAGGCCTCGGAGAGCACTATAAGGCGCCTCATGCTCTTATCCGGTTCGCGGTTTCCATTAGAAAAGCCATTTATCTAAACGATTGTGGACTACGACAGATGTGGCCAGCCCACTACCACTTCAGTTGCTCATGTTCTCAGTTATGGCAGCTTCAATGCTGAGGTATATAAGTTGACAGGCTAGTTAGCTTGTTGGTTAGCGACCCTGACTACCAAGTCGCAGGTTCGATTTCCACCCAGGACAAATATTTGTGTGAATGTCTGTTTGTTCTGTGTCTGGGTGTCTATACAGGTATGTATTTAAAGAAATAAAAGTAGTATATCTTTTATTTTGTTTCCATGGTGTAAGCTCTGCTTAGTTAGTGTATAGAATGTCCTAGGAAATTAATTATTTTATTATTATCACTGATATATGAAGAGTGAAGTTAAAGAAAATTGTTGACAGCTGATTCATGTTGATAGCTATGGTTGCCTCATGATAACTAATAAAAAAAATAACAATAATGTCTCTGATAAATAATTCACTGAAGCTTAAGCTCATTGAAGGATTCGAACCTACACTCTCACCGCGGCATTCGACGTCACTACATAACTTATGCACTCTTGTTAGAAAAATATACTTTTACACATATTGAATTGTGTTCGATTTTATAATAAGATACCGCTTTCAATAACCAAAATGTCTGATCATAAATTTAAAAATTAAATTAGGAAAGTTTTGAAAGAAAAAGCGTATTACAAGGTAGTTCATTATATTGAAGATATAAATGTATGGAAATAGCTGCTCTCTGCACAGTGCACCTCTAAATCTCTTGTTTAAGTTGTAAGTACCTAATTATTGTTATTTTCTATTTTGTAGTCTTGTCATATTTTTTTTTGTTTTGTTTTTATTAATGTTACCTATAATAAGTACTTTGTAATTGTTAAATATAAAATTATGTAAAATTGAAATTATAAAATAGCCAAAAAGTCAGAATAGATAAAAATTTATATAACAAATAAAAAGAATGTAACCTTGCTGAGTTTCTTGCCGGTTCTTCTCAGTTGAAGGCTGACTTCCGAACCGGTTGTAGCTTCAGTAACTTTAAATTTGACCTTCATAAGTGCCCTCCGAAGGCCTAAACTGAATAAATGGTTTTGAATTTTTAATTTTGAATTTTTTGAATTTTATCATGTACACTAAAGTATGTAAACAAAACAGTCATTACGAGCGCTTTTCTTTTCGCTTTTCTAATAAGTGGAAATAATAATAATATTTATTTATTTTGCCACACATAAAAGAAAAAGATACATAGAATTAACAGAAAAAAATACTCATTTGGCTGAAAAATACACAAGTATATGGGTCTTCGGGCACCCAAGCTAGAAATCGAATCCACAACCTATAGTTTGACAGACACGTAATAACCACCACGCCAAGGCAAATTAAGGAACTGACACTCTTGAAGAACCTTTAAACGAAACTAAACACAATCTTAAACACTAAAGCTCGCCCTGTGGATAGTTTATTAAATCCAATGTCTCTATGTATAATACATAAGCATAAGGTTCAAAATGGCCACAGCTTAAACTGGCCAGCAACTGTTCCGAGTAAATTCACCCCACGTACAACTACGTCTTGGTGTAGAGAAAACACGTTCTGGGAGGTACAGCCAGCAGCGTAAGCATTGAACAAAACACCTGTATCTAAACTGAAAACTAATCTTGCGGCACGCTATGATAGCCGTTTTGACGTTTAACAATCACAAGGAAAAATAACCTTTATTCCTTCTGACATAAGGTACATCTATTGATCCAGCTAATTGTATGATGATGAAAATCAACCTTATTCCAAAGGAATACAGTTTCTTTTACTACAATCTGTAACGTCAAAACGGCCATCATAGCGTGCCGGTAGTATTATCAATAATGTATGTTTACATGGCTCTTATTTACTTTATAATTAGGTACATTAAAAATATTATCGCGAAGGGGGATTTTTAATTTTGTTTAGCTTATATTTCTGATCGTACTACCTTTGAGATACTCGAACTGATGTCGCATCTTCTCAGATTATTTATTTTGTTTTAAGTTCTCTGGTCGAAGTAATACAAGAAGTGACATGTTGACACAAAATTAATTCATCACAGTCTCTTATAGTCCTTACACCTTATTTATCGAGCGGTATACGCTTGCGAAGAGACTATGAGGTCCTAGGTTCGAATCCCAGTTCGTGCAAGTTACAGTTGACGTTTTTTAGTCAGCAACAATTATGTGCTCATCACATGTCACTTTGGGACTTTAAATATCTCTCTTAGAGACCTCTTCCTACCTCTTCGGGGATAATGGGCGTGGAGATATTATGCGTCCTAAAGTCCTTTTTAACCTCTAAGTATGTCATAGAAAAATTACCATTATTACCTTTGAAATAAGATATCAATTTATCTAACATCTTAACCGGCCCTTTAAGAGGTATAAAACACAGCTTCATAGTCAGGGAAGTTCTCAAATAAACGTATCAAGTGCAGGGTTGCTTGCAACATGAAACCAGTACCTACATTTCCACGCTCGGAGATCACTACGTGCGATACCGAGAAATATAGCCGTTGTTGAACGGTAAACCAATTGTTACAATACTGCGAGCTATAATTTATGTTGTAGCTGTTTATAATATAGTCTATCTAGTATAAGAAGTCCCTTTTGACGTTAAAGAAAGTCATTGAAAAATTCACTTCATTAGTATAGAAATAAGGTTCATATGTTGAGCGCACGGTTAAATGTATGATGATCTAAATGAATCCACTCAGGCGAGACTTTGCGGAAATCCATTGTAAGATCTAATAACGTGTTCCGCTGGATTTCCTTCTCTGTCAAGTACTTAGTCACTTCTAATCTTCAGTTTCTGTTCGGCGGTCGGTGAGGTAACACGTATGTGGTGCTAGTGCGTCGAATGACGGCGGGTCTAATACGCCCTGAAGATGCTTCATGTAGAAGCGAAACACGTGTCGATTTCCTGTTGAGTTTCCTTATTTGGGATTTGACAGAGAAGGAGATCCAGCGGAATTAGTTATTAGATATTTGTTTTTTGTATAATCGATCTAAATGAGCCTCATCTCAAAGCAAGAGGGTACATTTCTCTATAATATTCTTGTACGTCAAAAGGGACTTCTTATATTGGTCAGATTATAGCAGTCCTCATGTTACTTCTCTGACAATATCAACACGGTAGTTAAGCATTCAAATCAATAGACAGACTTAAGCCTCCACACTCCATGGTTTTGAGATTTAATCAAAAGTAGCTGATTTAACTAATTCCTATTATAGGGAGATTAAGCCTTTCGATTGACGACAGGGTTTTGACACAATTAGGATATTTATATTCCTGACAATCAATTTTGATAGTGTATGAACCTGATTATTACTGCACGCAAAACAATCTCCAGCTTATACAAACTTCGACGTAACAAGGCTTTGGATAGCTGGCCTCTCACGTGATTTCGTAGTTAGCGAAAGAGACAGAGCATAGATACGAGATTAAATATCATCAGGTGCTATTTACCCAACATAATCAAGGATGTGTGCATTTGCTTCACAACAAATACAGTCTCACAATATGCTCGTGACAATATTCAAAATTAATCCAATTTAGGGGTATATAATACCTTAAGTAAATGTTATAGTTGCACTAGATACTTGTACTGCTGGCTGCTGTCCCCCGTGATCTCACCCGTATTCCCAGGGGATGTAACATTTTCCCGGGATAAAAAGTACCCTATACGTAAATCCAGGTCATAAGCTATCTATGTGCCAAGTATCATCCAAATCAATATAGGAGTTTCTGCGTGAAAGAGTAACAAAGACCCATACATCCTCACAAACCTTTGCGTTAACTATATTGGTAGGATTGGAGTATTCATCTCCCCCATAATGTGAATTCAAGACAGAGTATGAGAGAGAGTTCTATATGACTCGGGGTTCTGGTCTTATTCTCTTTTTACTATACTCATCAGATGGGCTTTATATTTTTCAGAGGCACACCACTCTTTTATGAGTCAACTTGTTCTATGGAAACCATATAATTGAGATACTACTTAAATGTATGTAAATAATAAAATGCTATATTAAATGTATCAATAATACAATTCTTTACACCCAAATACAGAATCAACAGAATGTTCCTACACACAAATATTTGTTCTGGTTGAAAAACGTACCCACGATCTGTGCCGTGGCAGTCAGGACTTCTAGCCACTAAGCTAGTAGGCCCGACAGATGAAGATCAAGTTGACCAGACAATTGCATTGTCCAAAGCCGTGTTTACGTAAAACGTTTTCTTTCCAACACAGTTTTGTTTTCATAACGTTTTCATGAATTTATGCAACATTTCTTGAACGAGAAAATTTTCGATAGTCGGTTGCTTCCTTGCCAGCGGTAAGACCGATGCCTTAATCGTGCCTCATAGGTATTCAGATCACGTAGGGCTCCGTCTTAGCATCTGGATTGTTTTGTAACATGCCGTAGCGCAGTGTCTTCGCCGAAGAGTTTGTTTTTCAACCGGCGTCTGTCTCAGCGCGAGCGTCTCTCTCACTTTCAGGACTTTATTCAGCGTTTACGTGATCGCGGCTCCTGGATAGTGTTGAAGGTAAACTAACATTGTGTAGGTGTTGTTTATAGCTAAGTTCATGTTTCACGTATATATTACACTTCTCGTGATTAAGATCAATGAAACTTGATCGAAACTTAACGTAAACGTAACTAGGTTTGTCACAGTAATATTTTGACATTAAGAAAAACATACGTTAATATAATACGTGAAAATTATAAATGTAACCTAAAAAGAAAACATGATATTAACTCATCACTGGCTATGAAGGATTGTTTTTATTTACTCGCATGATATAAGGCATTTTGTGCGTCATGTCATGCACAAAATAAGTCGAAAGCGAGGTTACAATCCTCAACAATTAAATAGCATCCATCATAATTTAATTGAAACAAAGGTGTGCTAAATAGCATTTTAAATAAAATAAATAATGTTGGTAGTAACAGTATTTACAATCTTAATTATTTAATAGACATTTATATGTATATAAATTAGGAATTTCTCTCAATAAAAACGTCGTGTTGTTGCCCTGTAAGTTATACTACCATGTATCTACTAACACGTTAGATAACATCATAGTCTGTTTTGAATACATTAAATGATACACAGTTTCGAGTCTTGGTTAAACTAGTTGGCACAGTTTTTGCATCGTGATCTCCCGTTGAAAAGGCTGAAAATTGCCGTGAGGGAAGTACGTAACAAAGTGAGGATGAAAGTTAGGCCTGTTACAGCGCCCACCCAGTCACCGAAGCTATTCGAGCGCCTGGCACTGTGGAGTTTTTAATTTCGTTTCGCAACCACTCGCGGCAAACCTCGTTACAAGTTTAAATTGGCATTTCTCGGAGTAATGGTTAGACGCCAGTGGATAACTTCCTCTCGGTGTCTCCTTCACTTGACGGGGTAATTCTTATTTAAAATGTATGAGCGGTGGCTTACAACGGAATTTGAGGGGGGGAATCGAGTGTGTTTAGTGCAATCGCTGCTGCCGGTCCCGCCCTGCAACTTAAGTGAATGTTTTATACGGCTACTACGGCGTCGAAGCGGGCGGTAAGTCGTGTTTCTCGCTCGCCGCACGGGAATAACGCTCGCTTTTATTACTTTGCCAGTTTCCTTTAGTATGTCAGCATTTACTTGGTTCGGAGCGGAGGCGTTGAAATGAGTAATAAAGACTTTAGTTTATTTCATAAGTTTGTTACGTCGCGTCGGCACAACAGGTAGGAAACAATACAGTAACTTTGCCTGCAAATAACACTGTAAAGTTAACTTTATATTGCATTATTAAAAGGGTAGATAGCTTTATTATAAACACAATAGGTACCGTGGTATGGTCAAGAAAGTGATGATAATTGTTTAATGAAAAATCGCACTGGTGGTTAGTGACTCTGACTGCCAAGCCGAAGGTCGCTGGTTCGATTCCCACCCAGGACACACATTTGTGTGCATGAATGTCTGTTTGTTCCGTGTCTGGGTGTAAATATCTATAAAAGTATGTATTTAAAAAATAACATAAAAGTAGTATATTTCATATATATATATATAACCTAACAACTGCAAATATTACATCAGGCTCAAGGTAAAAACGACCAAACCTCTTGTGACATAATGCACCCAATAGCAAAGAACCGAGCATACATATTCCCCTAAACCCAAATTATTACGAACAGGATAATAATGATGATGATGAAGTAGAACACAGAACAACGTATTACCAAACTGATCCTCCGAATATTCTACTCATTACAATGAACAATATCCCTCAGTGCTTAACTAATAAATAGTTAACGGATCCCAAATAGCAGACGTTCACATGGAGCGAAATATCTGAGGAATCTGGTTAATAACAGAACTCTGCTCATTTTGTGTTTACCCTTGGAGCTTACGTTTCTACCTGTATACTACTGTAACTTCGCATATATACTGGTTTATTTATTATCATCCCTCAGTTACGACCTACAATTTAGTTACTTTACTGCGGATTTGAGGATTAGTTAGAAAATATTGTATAAGTAAGGCCATGTTAGGTGTGATTGACTATATATTATACTAGCTGTCCCCCGCGGTTTCACCCGCGTTTCCACACAATGTTGCATTATTTTGTTCTTTCTACTATCAATAGTTTTCACAGCGCACGCGATGTAAGGATGTACACCTTGGGATACATTATTGGAGTTTTAGTAAGGATCCCAATTTTTTTTAAAAATATAATATAACCTATGTCACCCGGGTATAGTGTAGCTTCCCAACGGTGAAAGATCTTTCCAAATCGGTCCAGTAATTTTTGAGTTTATTCATTACAAACAACACACAAAAAGAGTACAAATTTTTCCTCTTTATAATATTAGCGTAGATGTAGATGAAGTAAGATAAAGATGGTTATATTAGGTATATAGGTGTGATTAAATGTATCCCTACTAATATTATAAATGTGAATATAAGTTTGTTTGTTACGCTTTCACGCGAAAACTACTTAACCGATCATCATGAAACTTTGTATACATATTCTTAGAGGTATTTGTAGTAACATAGGATACTTTTTGTCCCGGGAAAACGTTACATTCCTCGGGAACGCGGGTGAAACCACGGGGGACAGTTAGTATTATATAAGTAAGGCTATATTAGGTATATGGGTGTGATTTTACTGTATATTTTGTAATTTTGATAATTAATAAGCCGATATCTGTCTCATGGTGGTTATAATTAGACCGAGGCACGCTATCTTAAAAACATAGTGTGTTGCCGCCTTTACGAGTACTGTACGGGTACAATACATATATGTTTCCAGATCTTCACGCCCATTATCATCGAAGAAATAGGCAGATGTCTTAGTGCTGAAACTCGAAGATAGGCAAAAGTAGCATCTATGTTATTCTAGGATATGCTCTATCTATGTGCCAAGTTTCATCCATATCCGTTTAGTGGTTTTTGCGTGAAAGAGTAACAAACATACTTACATACAAATCTTTCCCCTTTATAATATTAGTATAGATATACGTGTAAAAATGTTTAAAACACAAAAAGACGGCGACCTCTCGCGTGTGTACCAGCTATGAGAATGATATATGTTGTAATAAAAACTATTCTTATGTCTTCTACTAATCTTTATCGTGGCTGTGATGTGCGATTCCTGGTATTTTATATTTCATGGATATTAAGATTAAGGCTTAATGACAGGCCTGTTGGCTTGGTGGTTAGCAACCTCACTGCGAAGTCGAAGGTCGCGGGTTCGATTCCCACACAGGACAAACATTTGTGTGCATGAACATGTCTGTTTGTTCTGTGGCTGAGTGTAAATATCTATATAAGTATTTACAAAAAAAAATATAGTATTTATAGTATAATAGTTGTTGCCTGCTTAGTTTAGTAGTTTAGGTCGAAAAGTGTGAAGAATGTCCCTATATTTGTTATTTATTTATGTATTTGAATTTAACATTTTTATATTTCTTTTTACCACTGCAGTACAGTACCTCTACCATGAGTTGCTATCGAAACTTACTTCAGTCACTAGCAAGTAAACTACTATCGATACAGTATTTCTCGTTAGCAACCGTCAAGTTTGTGACTCATGGTACCGAATTTCTATAGCAAAGGCTAAAAAACGTTACTCGCTAGTGTTTACATTTCGATAGGTTTTTTACCTATCGACTCGTACTATCGATTTTAGTTCTAAAGAAGGTGACCGCTAGTGGCGCTGTACAGATTTGCCATAGAAATGTTTTACGCCATCGCTAGCGAGTACTACGTTAAAAACTCATGGTAAGGGAACAGTAATCAGGCCCCGCAGGGTGATTGTGTAATGCTCTCGGAATCGTCGTTGCGGTCGACTTTGTATTACATTGACGGCGCTGCGACTGTTGTCCCATACCGCTCGCGCGTCGAACCATCAATCTATTATGCAATCTGCTTCAACATTGAATGCGAGTAGGGTTGCCAAGTGGCCAAACCTAATAGCCGCACAGACCAGTCACTTTCGCCGGACATTTGTGTAAAAAGTCCGGACACCCTACATTATTAAGGATTTTGTGTCTCAGTATAATAGGTATGACGAAACGAAATTATGTAAAATCAATCTTCTTTGATTATTACCAGCGCGTTTGCGAAATGTAAAAAGCGCAATAAAAGCTGGACGAGCCGGACACCGTTTATTTATATTAGACACACAACGGTAGGCATACATATTGACACGCCTTATTTTTTTTTATCAGAATACCAACAGCACAATTCTTATAAATAATAATAATCAACAAAGAAACACACAATTCAAATTTGGAAATATAAACATATAGGAGTGACGTGTACAATGTTTTTCAACAGGAAAATGACATGATCTCAACATTGACAACATTGTCAAAACTGAGAATTCCATTACACAACCAATTTAAAAAAAAAAAAAATTATAAAAACTTGAGCGGATGTGACTGGATGAGCCGAGTAAAATTTTTCCACCACACCCACAATTATCCATAATATGAAGATATAAAGGAAACCATGATTTTGTAAACATGTCTACATTAAGCTGTTTTCTATAAAATCTCCACTTTATGAATTATTTTTAGTTTAAAATTTTAATCTGTTGAGTACTTATGTTGCCGTACCTGCTATATATTAATCAAGTCGTTTTGCAATCCTTTTGGGCATTAACAGCTGAGTTTTAACATCATGTATTGGTAAAGGCCACGGATAGATAAAGAAATAAAAACCATAGATCAATTCTTCCAAAAAACTATTTAGTCAAACTCAAACGTATGTTATTAACTTACCTTACTTAAACTAACCAAAGAGTTTTTAACTTAAGAATCATTACTTGAACAACCAAAGCTGCAGACTCTTTTTGCAAACCATGCTCCCATTTATTACAAGAAAAAGTTATGATACCTCATGTGAACGTGGTACTCTGGCCTTAATGCACCTTCCTTGTGACGTCTTCTTTGTTAGCTCTTAAGTTTACATTTTGAGACGCTCCTGAATTTATGCTGCAAAAGATTCTTGCGGAAAAAACAGGTTATGTCGTAAAAACACACGATAGTACTGAAACTTTTGTATTACAGGGAAAAATTTGAATTATTCATAATTCACTTTTGAATAGCATAGATTGTGTTCATTTATAGAGTAGTAGACCTCTTAGTGCAGAGTTCGTCCGGGGACGTACTACCACCTTACCCATTTCTGCCGTGAAGCAGTAGTGCACTTGTATTACTGTGTTTTGGTTAGAAAGGTAAGGGGGCCGGTGAAATTACAGGCACATGAGACTTAACAACTTCACGTCCCAGGGTCGACAACGCATTGGCAGTGCCCCTAGTGTTGCAAATGTCCATAGGCAGCATTGACCACTTACCATCAGGTGGACCGTCTGCTTGTTTATCGGCCCAAAATGGTCGCGGATTAGAATTTCAAAGCCGAATTCAAATAAGAAGTTTCACTTTAAGAAAAGAGAGTTATAATATGTAACATGAATAAAAAAAAAAACATTCTAATCTTATTCTGAACATTAAAATGTCTGCTGTGTGATAACAAAAATAAGCACAAACCAATATACTCACTTCACAGTTTTTAATAATATTGAGATAATGTACTGAGAAACAATAAACAAAAAATTATAGCAAATGCCTTACAACATGTAATAAGAACCCTATAATGTTCCACGGTTGATCGCTTGTTGACAATTTTTTAATATCCTAAATATTATATACAATACATAATATTAACTTATATGTCTCAAACCATGATATAAGTAGGATAAATACAACCCTCGCAATCGCTTTGTATCAATAATCAGCGCGGCCTGCCAATTAAGTTATCGACAAACAAATTAAAGCAAACGAATTTTAAACCAATGCCCTCGATTCGAAGGCAACTGTTGCTGGCAGCAATAAATTGCTTCTAATTTCTTTAACTGCAAACCCGATATCGATCGCTCCATTCTCGACATCGCTATTACTGTATTGCCCAACTACCCCTTATGAGGCACTATTACTTAACTTCCATTCCGTCTAGTACCGGATATTCACGGTTATTGAAAAAATAATGGCGACCTTTCCAATTCTGTTACTTAGCGATGTTACGTAGCGATCTAGAATGAGTTCGAAATACAGGGATGATCCATTTATTTTTATATGGAAGTGAGCTACGGTACCAAGACCTACTCCCAAAGGAGAGAAACCTAGCTTAATAATAATGTATCTTATAATACAAAGAAAAGTTGAGATAAAGTTTGTAATATATAAGGTTTGTATGATAGGCCAGTTAGATTGGACGCAGGAATTGGGTTCGATTCCAACATTCAAACATTTGTGTGCATGAATATGCTTGTTTGTTCTGTGTTTTGGTGTTTGAAATCCAAATAAGTTTGTATTTAAAAAATTTGTATATCGGTAAGATTACACTTACCACTGTCCGGCGGTCGGCGAGCTAACACGTATGTGGTGCTAGTGCGTCGACTCAGTGACAGCGGGTCTAATACGTCCTGTAGAAGCGAAACACGTGTCGATTTCCTGTTGAGTTTCCTTGTTTGGGACTTGACAGAGAAGGAGATCCAGCGGAATTAGTTACTACATATTTATTCTTCTATAATCTTACAATGGATTTTCGCAAGGTCACGCCTGAGTCAATTCGTTATAGTATATCAGTTTTCTGGTTTCCATAGTACAAGCTCTGCTTAGTCTGGGATCAGATGTCCGTGTGTAAAAAAATGACCCATAATATTTGTTTATTATTATTATTTTATTAATAATGTATCTTGCCATACATTGAATGTCCGAATATAGAATTTGTAATATTCAAGGTTCGTCGCTATAAAACTAAATAACTTAAATATAAACCGAGCGATTTAAGAATGTAATCAAGCGAAAGGTAATTGCACATAATTGGTTCAGGTGTTAACGACTGCCGAAACGTGCCGGTAAAGCTGCAAGTTATTTAAAGGGGTTCGCTTATTTACACAATCGAAAACGCTTACTATAATCGACTTAGGTAACCGTTTGAACACTGAATTTTTGTAATGGAACACGGTATTTATTAACCACAATTTTGTTTTGGTAAGTGTTAAGGAGTCAGGTATGGTACAACATACATATAACAAATATACTCGATACAAATTAATTAACAGTAAGGTTCTGATATGTGATATACATATTCTTACAGATGTACACAACATTCATAGAACTTAGGCTACATTTAAAATAGAGAATACTAACAATAAATTAAATTACTAATTACAAAATAAATAGGATGACAAAAAAATAAATAATACAAATCACTATAAAAACAATCTAGTATAAATATGGGACCACAGATATTTTTTTTAACTGGCTGAATGTGTCAGAAAATACATCAAGTTAGGTATTCAGCTAATACAAACTTCGTCTCCGCCTCACGGAGAGCTCATCTCTCACGTACTTTGTAGTATAAGCGTTGTTAGCGAAAGATACAGAGCACGGAGGACGCGACCAAATATTCTCGAGTGTCATTATCCTTACAGAATCGAGCCCCTGGATACAACTTAATGCAAGAAATGGTTTCATTGCAAAATGACCTTCAACAAACATTCGCTTAGTAAGGCCACGTAAGCTGCATCATATAATTGTTTAAATAATAAATATGAAACTAACATGAAATCGGTGTGTATGTAATCTCATGTCGGCGCGTGGGTAGATGTTAATTAGAGGTCCAGCCAGACTAATCGGAGTATATTAGGTAACAAACATAGGGATTTGTTTGCGAAAGGTCTGCCTAGACTTTGAAACTTTTAATGACTCTAAACTTAATAATGGTGTATTTATACTGTACAGCTATCGTCACGCGGGTTCACACGCGTTCCCGAGGGAACTAATGTATTCCAGGGTTATTAAATGGTCTTTGTCACGTTACATAGTGTTACTATAAGTAAAAAAAATATTTTAATCGGATGAATTGTTTCATTACCTCCTACATACAAATATTACTGTCTGCTCTAAGGGGATTGGCAAAATATTATTATTTGAATTGCTTTGTGGTTGTTGCATATGCTTAGGAATGTTTCAAAGGTTTTTTTTGATTTTACAATGAAAGGAAAATATAAAAAAAATCATTTTTGTATGTTCATAATCAGAGAAAAAATATCATTTTCTTAGTACATAGTTTCATCTGTACTTATATTATAAAGAGGAAAGATTTGTATGTAAGTATGTTTGTTACTCTTTCACGCAAATGGTTACAAACGGATATGGATGAAACTTGGCACATAGATAGAGCATATCCTGGAATAACATATAAGCTACTTTTTATCCCGAGAAAATGTGATATTCCTCGGGAACGCGGGTAAAACCGCGGGGGACAGCTATACAAAATAAAAATAAAAGTATGTTGAAAATGCAGTAGGTAACATGCTATCTCACATAATCTAACTTACTTAGTGGTAGATTTAAGTTATAATTATGAAAAATTTACCCTCTAAATTGCATGTTTCTACGACCAGCGGTTAAGGCACTTGTTCATTGATATATTTATATACCATGAATACATTTTGAAATATTTAGGTATGACAAAACCATCTTTATGGGTAAGCGGCTTGGTATTCGGTCCAATTCCCATGTTTTGCCAGACGAAATTGACTTTTCTTTGTGTAGCAAATACGTAGGATGGTATTGGTTATGTTAGATTACGATAAGGCTCACTATCCTTCACGTGGCGTTGAATATTATCTGAGAATTGCACGGGTTCAGTAAAATATCTTCACCTAATTCTTCCCGGATATATTATATTTTATACTAGCCAAGGTAATGCGGTTTCACCTGGGTTCTCGAAAGATCTATTGTATTTCTTTGGTTTATATTATTGCATATGTCACTCGAGAAAAGTGTTTATTTCTATCATTAAAAGAATTGAAATCGAATGAGTAGTTTCGGTCGTTGCCTCCTATATCCAAACCTGCAATTTACCAACTATACCTCATTATACTTAATATATGTTTGTGTTTAAATAAACACTTGCTGTACCCCGCGGTTTCACCTGTGTTTGTCGCTTTCATATATAGCCATCTAGGAAAAAAATCGCATCGAATGGTAGCAGTCCCATCCCGATATGTTCAATAGTTTTGAGGTGATGGTGCGTCAAAGGAACCCTATTTTAGATTATTAATTAATATTTTTTAGATTAATAATGTAAATTGGTTTATGTCACTCAAACTCATCTACAACGAGAATAAATAATTTTGCATATTATTTGTAATAGTAATAGATTTTTTTGTAAACCGTAAATTAAGCATGTTACACTGCAAAAACATTGTTATACAAAAAAAAAAGATGGTTTTGTGTTGACCATCGTTGGATGACCTTAAGATATAAGTCCTTTGACAATGAAATTTAAACAAAACAATGAATAAGTAGGCTTAGACAACAAGAATGGAAGAAGTACTTACAATGATATCTTTAAAACAATATAATAGTGACCGATCTTCCGAAGTTAATTCCAAAGACTGTGATTAACGATTAAGATTCATTTCGTAATTCATTTGAAGCCGATAAAATGTTGCTTTGTGCGTTAATTATTATTTTAAAACAATATCAGTTATTAAAATTTAAAGGAATTATGAAATTCGAACCTTTCACTTACCATCAGGTGAGATTGAGGGCAATCTCAATACCGTCATAAATAAAAAAATCTGAAACTTTGACTAAGATAACATACAACTATTCTTGAGGATGCTTATTTTGTACTACTTTGTGGTACAGCCTTGTGTTTCACTACGATTAAAACAAGGTAAGTGTTAATGTGGACGATGGTTATGAGCTCAGAAAACCTAGAAAGGAATTGGCTTTGAAATGCAGCTACCGAAAAAACATAGGAAGGTACTTGGCGATAGGTCCCCAAGTTAAGGATGGTAGCTAACTTCCAGGGGGTGTACTACAGAGTACCCTACTACCATGGTATGGTTTTGTTAGGAGAACTTTCTTTAATATGTTTTTAAAAAAACATTATTAATTACACAATGAATTTTATTGATTCAATTTACAATATTTAGGACAAGTGTCTATCGGTTGAAGCACGGAGTTGAACTGACTCTCTTCAAACCTAATTGCGAGGCGCTAAGCCATAGGATGCTGAGCCAGGCATGTGTTTAATCTTTTATATACTAATTGCGTATATAACAGCCCCCGGGGCTAAGACTAAACTTACACCTAAAGGGTGAAGTTTATTCTAGGGATGCTCTGGTTTTAGCCGTAGGTACATGAAGAGGTTCAGAATTTAAATTTGTTAATTCTAGGTCTCTTCTTTCCTTAAGATTATTACTTCTACGTTTACAAAACACAGATAGATACTTGTTTGGCATACAGAATTTATACATTAGGAACAGTAAGAGGCTTATTACAATAACACAAATGACTATGGTAGAGTATGCATAATATTCACCATATAACACTATATGTGGTTTATTAATTAAATTGTCCAAGTTTTTGGAAGTTTCAATGGTGGCCTTAACATGCTCGGATAGAAAAGAGTCAAGATTTATGTTTTTTAAATTTAAAGTTGGAATATTTTTGATAGATAGGTTCAATATTTTTTTATTGAAAGTATTATTTATCAAATTAAAGTTAGTATGAATTGATTGCATTTTAATTATATACTCAAATTTAGGGATTAATCTTAAATCTTTAAAATATCCGACACACTTAATTGGAATATAAACTATGCCTGTTCCAAAAACATTTAATTCTTTAATACTAGAATTTTGACAATCAATTGCTAATTTTGATTTCTCAGATACAACATATATCCATTTATTATCAAATAGTGCTTGCCAAATTTCGAGATAACCGTGAAACAATTTAGTCTCACATTGTAACGGTATAGAACTTAAGGCCCTGGATATAATTTCTGATTCACAAATAGGGGTTGCGGTACTAGAATAAGTATCTGTCATATCACAAATATAGTATTGGTTGTATATTATCTTACAACTGCTTAAGCTATCTAATTTACAATAAAATGACTTATCTCTAGTTACACCAATATACTTAGTAGACGGAATGATAGTGGAATATGTATAGTTTGCTCCCTTAATCAAAAATGGCATAGGGAGACAATGATATAGGTTAAATTCTTGAGATGTTACTAACGGCATTTTTAATACAAACACAATTTTATTGTTACTATAGTAACTACCTAATTCCGATATATTTAGTAACATATAAATATTTTCAAGAGACAAACTAATAGGAAATTGACGATAGTTAGGTAAAAATCGATAATTCATTACTAATTCAGAAAACAATTATTTCGGTGGAATTACAGATGGGTGCAATATATTTGATTTGCTAAACATTACTGCACTAATAATATCCTCTAACTTAAAAGATAATGTGAGTAAACTACTTTCTATAATATTAAGAAGTTCATTAAGTTTTGACGTCACTAAAAGATCGTTTGATACAACTGTTCAATTTTGCACATGAGCTGTTAAGTTTGTAACGGCGCTATTCAAGTATTGTTCATTTTGATTTATTGATTTAATCACTTCTTTAAAAGAGAACAAAGTAGAATTCGTAATTAAAATATTATCTCTAAGCAATTTTGAAAGCTGAGTATGATCATCCTCGACAGATTGAATAGCTCTGCTATACTTTATAGCATCGTCCTCATTCATTGTTCCAAATAGCTGTTTGGATATAGTCCCAATTACACCAAACCAAGCTGATCGTTTAGAACGATTTTCTATAAGATGAGAAATTGCATCATAGTCTGTTATAATGTCTTGGAATCGAATTGATAAGGGCTGGATCGTATTGTGACACTTAATATCATCATAAATATTACTCTGTCTGCATAGTTGTTGGGTGGCCTCTATCACACCGTTAAGAATTTCAATGTGCGGTTTTACATATGATATATCAATCGGAATTACTACGCTAAGATAACCGTCTGTTAATTTTAAGGATCCAATCGGGTCAAAATAGATACCAGGACTATTCTTTGCAGGTTGATTGAAGTCCTGTGCCAATGACGGGGCACTGTAATGAAATTATAACTAAAATTATTTAGTAATTATATAATAATTCTTACCTTATCAAACTAAGAGTCGCGGCGTCGCGCGAGTTTGATTTCATCGTAATGATGAGTCACATGCCGTCTGTTAATCAATAAAGTAAGGCTGTTCCTACCATTTATTTTCATGACTTTATAGGGCCCTTTCCAAATTGGTGAGAGGGCTTTCCGTAATCTTAAATGATTTTTTAGGTATACATAGTCGCCAACTTGATATTTGATTGGCCGTGTATGTAAATCGTAGTAAGTTTTTGAAGATTGTTTTGATTTTTGAATATTTTCAATTGCCTTTTCTCTAGTGTATTTTAACCGATGTTGTAACATTCTAACGTAATCTGGGTATGTGGCATCAGGAGCGGTTTCATAAATAGAATTCGGTATGAATGGCTTATGGCCGAATAATAGTTCAAATGGAGAGTAATTAGTTGTGGTGTGTATGGTGGTGTTATATGCTAACATTGCTGTATACACATATCTAGGCCAATTATCTTGATTTTGGCAAACATACGACTTGAGATATTCTTTTAGAGTGGAATGACTACGCTCAAGTGCGCCTTGAGTTTGAGGGTGATATGGAGAAGACCACAGCTGCTTAATTTTGAGAAAGCTACAGGTTTGTTTGAAAAGATCAGCTGTAAAGTTGGTACCTTGATCGGTTAAGATAGTTTTAGGTATGCCGAATTGGGATATAAAGTGCACTAGACACTCGCTGGTTTCTTCAGCGGTGGTACTTCTAATGGGATAAGCTACTGAATATTTGGTAAGGTCATCTTGCATGGTGAGGATGAATTTTACTTTGGCTGGGCCAGATTCGGGAAGTGGACCTACTATATCCAAGGATAATCGTTCAAATGGACTGGTGGAGGTACTTGTAATTTGCATTGGGGCTCTATTCAGTTTTCTTAATGCTTTATTAGTTTGGCATGACGGACATTCTTTAACATAGTTTTCGATATCGCTGCGCATCTTTTTCCAGTAAAATCTTTCTTTGATGCGATTTAACATTCTCGCGGAACCTAAATGTCCTGCGATGGGGATATCATGGTTCTCCTTTAGGATTTTCGGAATCTCGCTAGGCGAAGGATATATAATATTGTTATGGTAGATATGAATTCCTATATTGGTGCCGTCAAATAAATAAGCTAACATATTATAGATTTTTGCAAATGCATGTCTATCAAACGGATTTCTAAAATCTGAGATACTAATTTCACTTATCGTGGGATATGACATGATTATTTCGTCGCGAACATATTTTAGGGATTTGAATATATCTACGTAGGAGTGATCGTCGAAATGGTGTACTTTCGTGAATAAGAAAAGATAAGTTTTAGTTTCAATTGTAAGAGGTAAAAAGGCATGTAAGGATCTTTCCTTTTTTAGGAATTCATCGCGCTCGGGGCTTGGACAATTATTAAGTACTTCTTGAACATAAGGCATGGATTCATCCATGTCTATTGAGGTAGGTATTATTATTAATTTTTGTGTCCCTTTCAGGAGATCTTCATTATGTTCTGTGATGTGGGTATTATATAGTTTCGTAGATGATTTTAAGAATTTATTATAAGTTTCGTCAGATAAAGGTAAGTTTTCAGGAGTTGAAGGAGGTTCCGGATCGCGGTATGCGGATACGGATGCAGGTAAGGTTTCAGGATTTTGCCAACTAGTTGAAGGTTGGTTTGTCTCAAAACGTTGTTGATTCGGTACAGAAAGAGGATCTACGGGAGGTGAATCTGAGGGAATAGGAAGAACTACGGGAGTAGGAGGATTCAGAGGACTGAAATCAAAGTCTCTATTGTCCACTGGACTAAAGTCTGTTCTCATAAGTTCATCAAGGGTTTCTTGATCAACTTCAGGAAGTGGTGATAACGGTGGAAGTTCAGCACTAGGGCTGGTATCAGGAATTGGGTTCAAATTATTGTGATTTTCAGGATAAACAGGGTTTACCGGATATCTCGAAAGTGCGTCGGCGGCAGAGTTCAACTTGCCTTTGCGGTAGATAATTTCATACTCATATTCTTCAAGTTGAAGGCGCCAGCGTTGCAATTTACTACTAGGATCGGTGTGATTAAATAACCATTTTAAAGGACGATGATCTGTTATTATGGTAAATTTGCGACCAAACAGGTAAGGTCTGAACATTTTACATCCAAAGACTATTGCTAATAGTTCTTTTTCAGTCGTACTGTAATTAATTTCATTTTTGTTAAGTGTCCTAGATGAAAATGCTATGGGATGATCTTTCCCAGCTGGACCTTGGGATAAAATAGCAGAGATCGCATAATTAGATGCGTCGCAGGTAAGTGTAAACGGCTTTGTAAAATCGGGATAGATAAGAACGGGTGCTGTAATTAATTTACTTTTCAGGGTTTCAAATGCGACTTGTTGTTCGTTAGACCAATTAAACGGAATGTCCTTTTTCAGAAGAGATGTCAAAGATTTTGACAATTTGGAGAATTCAGGTATGAAACGTCTGTAGTAAGAAATGAGGCCCAAAAAGGATTTGATGTCTTTTGGACATTTTGGAATCGGGAATTCTTGGACAGATTTTATTTTACCAGGATCAGGTTTAACACCATTTTCTGTTACAAAGCATCTCTCTCCTTGAAGACCAGTTAGAACATTGTTCATTAACCGCTGAAAAGTGGACGGCGCGTTTTTGAGACCAAAAGGCATTCTTGAAAATTCAAAGTGACCTTGAGGGACGTTAAAAGCTGTTTTGCAAGAATCAGAAGGAGACATCCTTATCTGATGAAAACCAGAAGCAAGATCCAATGTTGAGAAATATTTAGATTTCCCTAATTGGTCTAGAATTTCGGTGATATTCGGTATAGGATATGTGTCTCCAATAGTAAGATCATTTAGCTTTCGGTAATCAATAACGATTCGCCATTTATTTTTTCCGGATGCATCCATTTTTTTTGGGACTACCCAAATTGGAGCAGACCAAGGAGATATTGAAGGCTTAATAATTTTATCAGCTAACATTTTATCTATTTGAGTTTGCACTTCTTTTTTGTGGCATTCGGGGAATCTATAAGATTTGACATTAATTGATTGATCTGAAGTAGTCTTGATTTCATGTTCTATTGCTGTAGTGTGCGACAGTTTTTCGTTTGGAAGGTGGAATATATCTGAATAGTTAGTACAAATTTGATATAAATAATCACATTCTTCATCATTTAAGTGATCAGTGCGTAGCAACTTTAGTACTTCTTGGGTTCTAGTAAGACAAGATTGATTAGACTGAGACATAGGATGGACATTAAGATCGATAGGATATAAAGTTAATTGGAGATTTGAATTCAGTGAAACTGGTTTTTCGGATATATTCAATACGGTGATATTAACTCTTTTGTTATCTTTAACTTTAACTATGCAGTTAGATATCAAGAGGGTTTCATTAATGTGCTGATCAATAATAAGACCTTCTTTTAACATCGGATTGCTAACTGAACATTCTACCATGATTTCAGAACGAGCAGGAATATTATAAATAGGATCCGTAAAATTGAGTTTAATTTTATTACTATAAATATTTAGTTGGTTTCGATTATAATCAATGTTACATTGGTAATGGGTGAGTAGATTATTTCCAATTATACCATCATATGTCAAGTTGATTTCATCAACAACATGAAATGTATAAGATATTGATTCCTTACTAAATATAAGATCTAATTCAAAATTTCCTATGGTAGAAACTGCATCTTTACTATTATCTATTCCTTTTAATTTTAGTGTTTCCTTTTTTAGTTTCAGGTTCGACTGCAGGGAAGATTTCTTAACGAGGCAGATAGAAGAACCGGTATCGACGAGTAAGGTAAGGGGATTGTTGGACGCGGATGTTTTTATCACAATATGAGGTAAGGATTTTTTTGTAGGATCACAAGATATTTCATATATTTCGTCAATTGTCAGATTAGTATTAAGAGTTGGATTTAAATTTTCAGGCTTAATAGATTTTTTGATAGATTGTTGGTTAATGGAGGTAGAATTGTGGACTCTTGCTTGGGGCTGGTTACCCATGTGGTCTTTGGATATAGAAGATATGGAATTGTGGACTCTTGCTTGGAGCTGGTTACCCATGTGGTCCGTGGATATAGAAGATATGGAATTGTGGACTCTTGCTTGGGGCTGGTTACCCATGTGGTCCGTGGATATAGAAGATATGGAATTATGGACTCTTGCTTGGGGCTGGTTACCCATGTGGTCCGTGGATATAGAAGATATGGAATTATGGACTCTTGCTTGGGGCTGGTTACCCATGTGGTCCTTGGATATAGAAGATATGGAATTATGGACTCTTGCTTGGGGCTGGTTACCCATGTGGTCCTTGGATATAGAAGATATGGAATTATGGACTCTTGCTTGGGGCTGGTTACCCATGTGGTCCTTGGATCTAAAAAAGGTGCCATTGACGTATGTGGTGTTTGATGAGCATGGAGACTTGGGTCTCACGAGACACCGCCGTGAGCCCACTATTCGTTTAAATTACCTTGAATGTCATAATCATTTTGATAATCATAGGAACAGGATGGCATTTCAGGATTATTATTGTAGTTATTTTCAACACAATTAACCTGAATTTTTTTGGTTGAAAGGACGTTGAGTAAATTGAGTAGAACGGTTATTATTATTGTATTGTCGTTTTCTGCATGTTTCGATGGAGTGTCCTTGATTTTTACAATAGCGACAGAAAGAAGGATTTTGAGCATTCTGATTAAATTGAGAAGACATCTGAGGCCTTGAACTGACGTTGTGAATGATGGGTCTGTATGAATAATTTGGCTTCTGAATTGGACGTGGAGATGTTGAAAGAATGTTATTGTTCGGGCTACGTTTATACAGCAATGAAAGTATCTTTTCCTCAGAAACTGCCAAATTGATTGCTTCATTTAAATTAGATGGAGTCTTTCCACGGACTTGGTTGGAAATATTGGGTTTGAGCCCAAGTAAGAATGAATGGAGAGCAAGGTCTTCCATTGCTGATGTGCGACCTGGCAATTCTGTTTTCTTTTTATTAGACAATGTGACTTCTGTCAGTAATTTTGATAGACACGTTTCGATACGAAGGGCGTATTGATTGACAGGTTCGGTAGGCAATTGCCGACACTCCTGTAAATCGGTGAGAAGGTGTGTGTAATGTTTGCGTTCCCCGAACTGCGTGGACAAAAAGCTTTTGAGCTGATCCCAAGATTCGAATTCTTTTATTGAGCAGGCTGATTCGGCTTTCCCGTCTAATTGGGATAGAATATATTTAAACAAAATTGGTTTTTGTGAGTCTGATGCTAAGCTGATGGCATTCCCGCAGTTTGTCAAAAATGAGGTTAGCTTTTCTCGTGAACCGTCGTATGATTTTATAAACTTAAACAACACACCAATTTGGAAGGGTTCCCCTTTTTCGCCCTTCAAAGAAATTTCCTTAACCGACATGACTGTAATTTATTTAAAATACAATTACAATAGAATAGTGCAATAGATGGCCAACCAAGTAACTGAATCCCTTCGGTGTGGTCCTAGATACAGATAAGCGCTGCGTGGGTGTGCTTTGCACCTGTGCGATAAACAAGGGACGAACTATTTCTATGTTTTCAGAATGGTTACAAAATGATAAGAACGATGGGAACTTAATATGATATGAACAATTTATAATTACATAAGCAAAATAAGAAATTTCATGTAAAGTTTAAAAACAAAAGTTGTTACAGATGGATTATTGAAACATTCGGTTATAAGACCGTATAAAAAGATTAATTACTTGACATTAAAAGCAATCACATAAATTAGATTTATGATTTACGAGAAATTTCTTAACTATTTTATTAAAGAAATAGTAGACATAAAAATGATTATATTACGAATTTAAAGTCTTCAACGAGAAACTTTGGGGATAGAATCACTGAGAATAGGATTTTGCACTGACACTAGGTATATTGAGATTAAATCACTTACAGGAACATGGAACAGACGAGCAGGAGCATGAACATGGTATTCTTAAGATGCGGGCTCGATGATTGACGATAGTTGTAGTTACCGGAACTTTCAGGAATCCGGCGGTAGCTTTCAGGAACAAGATGATGACTTTTCCAGGACGAGATTCACAGGACTTCTGCAGGAACAAGGTTTTCAGGAACGCAGCTTCCGAAGTAGCAGGAACGAGACGATGAATGAATATAGAAGGAAGAGTTCAACACCATCGAAGAATATCGAAGATTGATGACACTTGCACTCACGATAAATTGTTGAAATAGTCATTCACTTGAAACAGAGTTTTTATTTATTTTCAGAGGAACGGAGACGAACCGGGGATTTTTCGTAATCCCTTTACTGCTGCCACCAAATTTGTTAGGAGAACTTTCTTTAATATGTTTTTAAAAAAACATTATTAAACACAATGAATTTTATTGATTCAATTTACAATATTTAGGACAAGTGTCTATCGGTTGAAGCACGGAGTTGAACTGACTCTCTTCAAACCTAATTGCGAGGCGCTAAGCCATAGGATGCTGAGCCAGGCATGTGTTTAATCTTTTATATACTAATTGCGTATATAACAGTTTCCATACGATGTTTTCCTTAGTTACAAACTTAATCTCGTTCTATCACTCGGTAGTAAATACGATCAATAGTCAAACTTACCCACATTTGGACCGTCTTTCTAATCTCTGCCTATAAAGGAAACTAAATTCGAAATAGCGTAATAAAATTAAATATCATAATTATAATTACCTTACATCATTCCTGGAATAGGCGTACCTTGAAAACTACCCCGACTAACGTTTCCCGGCATGGTTATTACCATAAATGCGTGTCCTACATCCATAAACACCAACTAGGTATTAGGATAGGAATTAGTTCGCACAGTACTGGTGGTAACAAAAGGTAATGGCCAATTAACGGCTCTCATTCGTATGAAGGGCTCTCGCGCTGAAGTTTTGTTCGCGGCAAAAGTGACATTTGACGTTCACAGTGCGGTTGTCACCACGTGTACGTGTCAATTGCGGCTAATTTCGTAGTGGTTGCGTGGTCCTGGAGCTGGTAATGTCGGCTTTATATTGTACTTATATAATTATGTATTTATATTTTTAAGGTGTTCTTTTGTTGAGTTGCAAATACAATGAGAATTGTTTGATGTTTCGGAGTAATTCGGAAAGATGTGTCCGAGGATATAAAATATATTTTTTAGGTTATGTTTGTGCAATATTTCATCAAGATCGGTTTAGTAGTGTAGTGTGAAAACGTAACATACAAACCAACTCACTTTCGCAGATATAATATTAGTTAATTTTGGATAATTTCTAAATTTGATTCTAAATCTGAATGTTATCGCAATTTGTTTTTATTATAATTTACTGTAATGGTTAGAAATATGTCAGTTAATATAATAACACGTTCACCAACTCAATTAAAAATATAAAAAGTTCGATTTTTCTTTATTAATCATTTTAAATAATTACCAAACAAAAAAGGGGAAAAATTAGTTAAGGTTCCCTACAGTTATAATAGGTTGGGGAAAAAGTTCCTTGGCATTTTTTAAGAAAATTCAAAAACATTTTTGATATATGTAGTTTATTTACATTTAACTAAAGTATGTAGGTACCATTTTGTTCGATAACTTTTTGCCATCTTGTAGGTAGGGACATGATCCCATTACTATAGAAATTTTGGAACTTCTGTTCAAAATACTTCGACAAGTGGCAGTGACAGTCCTCTCGTGATGTTAACCTGACACTGCCTAAAGAATTCTGAAGAGACCGAAACAGGTGGAAATCTGAAGGTGCAAGGTCAGGACTATACGGTGGATGCATAAATACCTCCCAGCCAAACTCTCTTAATTTTTGCTGAGTTGCTAAAGATGTGTGAGGTCTAGCGTTATCATGATGAAAAACCACACCCCGTCTGTTGATTAATTCCGGCCGCTTTCTCTCAACTTCTTGCTTTAATCTCATCAGTTGTTTGCAGTAGAGTTCAGAATCAATGATCCTGCCTGGTGGTAATAGCTCATAATGAATAATGCCCTTCCAATCCCACCACACACAGCTTCACCTTGTTGCGAGTTAACCCGGGTTTCGCCACAGTCTGTGAAGCCTGACCGGCCTTTGACCACGACCTTTTTCGCACGTTCTTGTCGTACGTGATCCACTTTTCATCACCAGTTATCAGTTATAAAGAATCACAAATGAGTACACGGTTCATTAGGTTTCTTTCAGTGAGCTCGTGAGGTACCCAAATATCTAGCTTTTTTGTGTACCCAGTTTTTTTCAAATGCGCCAAAACTGTTTTGTGGTCAATTCTCAGTTCTTCAGCTACGTCGTAACTACTGATATGCCGATCTTGCTCCACTTTTTCAAAAATGGCATCCATTTTATCCGTAATGGGGCGACCAGAGCGACGTGCATCTTTGACATCAAAATTTCCGGATTGAAAACACTTAAACCAAATTTGTGCTACTCTCACAGACACTGCACTAGGTCCATAAACATCGTAAATTTTTTTTGCGGCTTGCGTTGCATTTTTACCTTTTTTGTAGTAAAATTTTAAAATGAATCGAATTTCTTCATTAGATAGATTCACTCATCTTGGCGGTACGAAAAACAAATGCAAATCACACATTTTCCTAATTTAAATTTGAAATTATGTTCTTTAAAATTTAAACTTTCAATGATACCAAAACCAGCCAGATACAAATAGTATAGCCAAAGAGATTTTATTACAAGTTCATACATACTATAATGCGAAAAGACTTTTTCCCCAACCTAAAATACTATTAAATATTTTTTGAAGATTCCCTATTTTTCTCGATTCGTAGGTAGGTATATTCGTTTGAGCATTAAAATATAACAGTTGGGTCGTCGATATGTTCGTTTCAGCATTTAAATAATTATAACAGTTATCATTAGATACCACTTCTCTATCATAATAAATGTTATTGCAAGGGATTAAAATTGCACCATTTTAGTGGCGCATTAAAAAATTGTTCTTAAACCAAGAGCAAGGACTCTTGATAAGCCAATTCCTTGTAATGCTTAGACGTTGTTCAGTTGTTTGAATTTGATGTCGAGATTATGTCCAGATTGTTTATCGCATTTAACTTGACAACTGCTATTTTGTACGAATTTTAGAAACTTCAGTTATATTGAAAATCAACTGTTTCTATGTGTACGTCCTTAGAGTTCCTCCTTTAAGATTTTATAAGAAATTTTTGGTGGTCGAGTGATTTGAATCCTAGTTTGAACAAATGATAATGTAGCTTGAGATTGGTAAATTGACTAAGAGAAATTGTCTAAGTTAGGCATTTGTTAATGAATTAATGTCACGTAAGATCTTCGGGGGATGTGAGTGTCATTACTGACACCTCTGTCTACGTTTTTCACCATAATCGGTGTGATGAAGACTTTTTCTACTTTATGCCCATTTTATTATTCCTAACTTAATCAACTCATAACAAATGACAAATCGATGTATGAAAATTTTAAATTTTAACAAACGTCATGATTCTTCTAACCGATAGGCGTCGCTTAACAGGTTAGTTAAAATGATAAACAGATCTATACCCTGAGCATGAAAATCCATCGCAACCGTAGTGAGTCAGCCAAAAAGCTGGTTTATGGAAATTTTTACATCGTGCAAAGGTACGGTATGCGCCATGTTAAATTTTCCATTCTCAACTCACTCGACATGATGACGCTATCCATGCGATAAATTTTCGTATTCACGGCACTGATACTGACTGATACTATTAAAACTAGTGAAAATAGGTGGTAACTATGAGTAAATAACTTCAAACTCAACTGAAACAGCCCCCTTATTCAGCTAATACAAACTTCGTCGGCGAGCCGCTTCACGGAGGCCTCGGAGAACCTCTCACGTGATTAGCGGTGTTAGCGTTACGCGCGACAGAGACAGGGCATAGAGGCCGCGACGAAACATCCTCGAGTAAGTGTAATTTTCCTTACAGAATCGAGCCCCAGGACTAAAATATAATATTAAATATACGTTTGTAGGATACCTGAATGTTACTCTTTCACGTTTTAACTACTAAAAGGATTGAGATTAAACTTTTCACATATGTAGATAATCTATTAGGATTAACACAAAGTATCATTTTTATCCTAGGAAAATGTAAGTGTTGGGAGCGCGGGCGAAACCGCGGGGGACACCTAGTTATTTATTTATTTTACCCTATAACTTACATTATAGATACTTATACTTCCAAGAGAATTTTAAATGTTTGACTATTATTTTTAAATGATTTTGTTTGCTTTATATGGGGTAAACGACAAAACAAATCTTGCTGAAATTTGGCACACACATAGCCTATAGTATTGTAAGGGATATAGGCTACTTTTTAAACTACTAGTTTATATATAGGTTTTTTTATAATACTTAACGAGAAAAAAATAAGTTGACGAACTCAAAGTATCAAGTTCGCAGACCTCCAGCTTGAACTCATTTAACTAAGCATTAAAATAGCAATTTTCTACCTTCATTCAAGTCGCGACGGCACACTTCAAAGGCTTCAAAGAATATTAAAATGCTCATTTCTAATCTGTGGGAATTCCCTGGATACTGATAATAATGTTAGGTAACCCAGAATACTGGGACAGACTATCTAGTAATTTAAGCTAATCCAGTCCGGGAATTGGACTTGGCGCTTGTGGCTTACGGTATTTTGTACATGATTTTTGTTGTTTGATGAGATGTTGGGACAGTTGTTGTAGCTGATAAATGCTACATCTAAATGGATATGATTCACATCCAGGAAAAATATTTTATATGCATGAACATGTTTATTTGTTCTGTAATACATGTATTGATCTTGCTAATTTATCTATATAAGGAAAATATGGTTTATTAGAGGCATCATCACCTCAAAAATACTGAACATATCGAAATGGGACTGCTACCATTCGACGCGGAATTTTTCATAGATTTTTCGCGGGGAAAACCTCGGGGGATAGCTAGTAGCATATATTTGTAATTTATACTTTCAATACTACTACTTCTGCCTAGTTAGGGTTCTGTAAACCATGTGTAAGTCTGGTGGTTAAGAATATTATTTTTTATTTGTTTTAGAGACCCCTAGTGATTAAAACCGTACTTTAATTACTCAATTATACATACTGTAGTCAGTAATGTATGTATTGAAGTTTTTGAACTGTATGACCACAACTACACCAAGGTCAGTGATGATGAGGCCGAAAGTGAGCATACAAAGCCTTGATTGGAACTCGCTCTTAAGTGCAGTTATCGGAACACATCAACAGCTACCTGTAGACAGATTTTCAACATGAGGGTGGAAGCCAGCCAGTCGGGTAATACGAAGTACCCTTCCACCGTGCTATGATTTCGTCACTAGATTTTCCTTCACCAAAAGCTTAACCTCATTGTAGAATTAGAACCCACGACTTTTGTCTCATTGTTTTTTTGTAAAGAAATGCATCCATTATTCAAAACCAGTGATTTGCATCAACTCACAGAACAATAGCCGGAGCTCACCATCACTAAGAAATATAATAATAGTGAGGTAGAAAATGCTAAAGAAAAGATGCCTCAAAGTTATTATAAAAAAATAATTAGTTTTCCTTTTTTAACACCCGCAAGGAGTTTGCAGTCATCCGCGGAGGAAATAAGAAGTGTTGAACATTTCGCCGCTTGGTTCTTCGCGCAAAATATAACATTATGTAGATGAGGAATACATTAAGCACACGCCACGTTACACGTGAATATTTAAAACTCCAACAAATTGTGTCGGTCGATGTGAGCGCGAATGTACGAATAAAACCACCCTCACGCGCCGTAACGAGAGATCATAATTTTTGAAAAGGTCTCATCGGTTTGTGTGACGTGTCATGTATACGAATACCCGCTTGACTTTCCACGCTTCAACGGGCTTCGAAAGTACATCGTTTAATCGGTGGACGAAATGTTATGTTATGCTGATTGCATGTATTAAATAGCTGGTATTTGGTGGAGTGCGCTGTGACCTTAACAGAATAATTTATTCAACAATCTCTTAGGTTTTGGATGGATATGGGTGAGGACAGGGTTTACTTTAGGCTAGGCCTAAATTTATCTGTTTGCTTGTTACGTTTCCACGGTTGAAAAGAATCTAGACGAAATTTGGGAAAGAAATAGATTGTAGCTTGGGGAAGGATATTGGTTTTGGTTCTTTTAAAATCTTTATCTTTTATGATGCAGGTAAAAGCACGGGACGAAAGCTTATAGTATACATTCATCATATTGCCTGCAGGAATGTCCATCCAGATATACACAGGCACGACAACTTTGCCAGCTTTTACTATGTAGTATAAATCTTTATAAAAAAAATAATAGATTTATACATTATATACTAATATATATGTATATATGACGGCGCGATACCTTAAAAAGAGAATCTAATCGCTGAGTTTCGTTAATTACTCCATTTAGTTCCTGCTACAACACGCCTACGACGGATGACAATGGCTGAGACCGCTTCGCTGAATCTTTCTGTCGGCCCGTTATGTATTATACTAGCTGTCCCCCGCGGTTTCACCCACGTTCCCGAGGGATGTAACATTTTCGCGGCACAAAAAGTATCCTATATTACTTCTAATACCTCCAAGAATATGTGTACATAGTTTCATGATGATCGGTTAAGCAGTCTTCGCATGAAAGCGAAACAAACAAACGTACATTCACATTTATAATATTATTAGGGATATATACAACTTTTAATGTAATGTATAAAGATAATATTTAAATTTTATCCGATATCAGCTACCAGGTTCGCGTACTACTACACGTATCGGAGTTCGATAGAGCCACGATATCAGTCGGGTGCAAAATGAACGCAATACAAATTGCAATTTGTACAGCAGTGATACCATCAAAGAACTCTTTCACTGCTTGCAATTTCAATAACTGACGATAGTGTAGTGTTACCATAAGCCGTTTGCATCGAGAGACTGGCAAAACGACGCTTTAACTATCTAACTCAAATTATATGGAAGTGTAGTTTCAGCTCTCTGTAAGCGAAATAACATTTAGAATGAAATTGTAAACGGTGTCTATAGAGCGACCAGTAATTAGTGGGGTATCTAATGCACGTTTGATATTATGTTACTCGTAGGAACTAACTGTCTACCGCGGTTTCACCCGCATTTTTTGATATCATATAAAGCTTATCATTTGCGCAATGGCATGTTCTGACTATATATCAATTTTCATCAAAATCGGTCAAGTCGATCCTGAGTTATAAAATATTTTAAAGACAAGAAGACAACATTTTAAAAAAATAGTGGAATTGGAGTCGTCATTGAGCCAAAAAACATATATTTATCACAAAAATGTACAGACAAACTCTTTAGATTTATATAGTAGTATAGACATACAGTCAAAGACTTTTTATTAATCATCCTTTGTATCTAATAACTGAATCACGCTGTAGTAAAACCTTTTTAAAAATTTAATATTAATAAAGATATGTATTTTTTCTTTATTGAACGTATGCGCTTGCATGGTCACTCTTGCTTCCAATATTTGAAGACATTTCAGCGCAGAAAGAAAATGACCATTGCCAAGGGTTGGTTAAATTATTTACAATATTCTGGCAATTTGCTTTGCCATTTCTTTTGATGAAATAAAAAATTACATTCGAGAGCTTGCTGAGAAACCACTTATTTCGATTGAGTCAACCCTTGTATCTATTGTGTTTTGTTTTGAGAAACAAAGTAAATATTTTCAAAACATCGTACAATTCCACAATTTCAAAAAGAACAATTCTCTTTCTTTAGGTTTCATAAGTATTCAATACTAGGTGTGCCCCGCAGTTTCACCTGCGTTCCCGAGGTTTGTGGTTTCTGTCCTCAAAACAAAAATGTTTGAGAAAAACAATTTTCGTACATTTATTTTTAATCTTTAAGAATTTGAAAACCATAGGTCATTGAAATCTGTGCAGCCGTTCATGAGTTATAAATGGTGTAACAAACACTACTTTGTTTAATATATTATATAGATATAAAGTATAATTCCTATTTTATTTATTACGACCATAATTATTTGTATCAAAACACTTGACAACGGAGGTCCATTTATGTTTAAAGCGAACCTTTGTTCGGAATCTTTTTCGCTTTCAAAGTGAGATATCTCTTTGTAATCTCGGTGAATAATATTGGATTAACAGGACTTCGTTACTAATCCGTTTCCTTCGGTCGGATCCCTTTTATCCGTTGCTTGGCTCAACCCAGTTATCCATTGGAGGAGGTGAACTCCAACAATTTGTGCCTTTTTAGTTTCCTTTCTAATAAGTATTCTAATTCTTTTATCAATGTTATTCTCAAAGTAGGAATTTTAGCGCAAAGCTGGAGTAAACTTAATATTGATTTGAAATCACATTAGGAGTTTAGTTTACCAAAAACATTTACATAATGTAATAAACATTTACACTCAGAATTACAGCAATATAATACGAACATACTTTACCATAGAGTTGAAATTACAACGTGCAGCCATCGTATACAAACACATAGCTATAAAGATGTTCGCACACTCCCGTCTCCCGAGTTGTAGAGTGGGATTTCGTATTAAAACATTATGACAAAATTATAGCACATACTAGAGTGCTGTGAGAGCTTAAAATGTTCGGGACGTGACATTTTAGTTTCAGCCCGTACTAACGACAAGTATTTGACTCAACTTGAACGACACAGTTAACTTAAAGCGTGTACACACACAGTTGCTTGAACCTTTTAAACTTTTTAAACCATGATATGTTACAGGCTTCTTATCTTTGTTTTCATTAAAACTAGCGGCACGCTTTGATGGCTGTTCTGATGTATGAGATTGTCATTGAAAATTTAACTTTAGTGCCTTTGAAATGAGGTGCATTTGTCGATCTAATAGTCAATTTGATGATGATGGAAATAAACTTTAACGAAGAGAAGTTTAGTTTATTTTCCTTTTACACTCTTAACAGTTAAAACGGCAATCATATTGTGCTTTGAGGTACAATGTGATAAATACAACTAAATCAAGGTAGCTTACAACGAAATTGCTTTTTTTAAATTTATTTTTAAGCATGTATATAAAATACTGCAGACAATGCTACACACATATATTACTTAAAATTCATAGTTATGGTAATTGTGTTGATTTTAGTATTTTTGTGATATCACACGTAGAACACTCACTGTAATTTTATTACCAGACAAAATTAATAAAATCACATTTTACAACACGACCGTCACATACAACTCATGAATTTTTACACATTATACATTAACATAATTAGGGCATGAGACAATTAAATTTCGTGTTTTATGTTGTTTTGTGAAAAAAGTAGTCGTTGAAAGTAGCAAAGTGGCAACACAAACAGTCCGTAGCGGTATTTAGCCCTTTTTGGAAGTGTTTAAAACAAAACATTCCCTATAATACGGCTGCTAAGCTCGGTATGCGCGTTACTCACGCTCTAATTGAGGGCATGCTCTGGAATATGTACAATTTTTGACATTCTAAACACGACTCAAAGAGATAACGAGGTGTGTTGACGTAATAGTTGTTCCGACACAAATGCCTTTGTTGTTGTTATTTCTCTTTGTCCGAGACGACGTTACGTAATCCGCGGCCGCCTGCTTAGCTTTTAATTTTGCGAATGTCTCCGAAAATAAACGAAGTCCTCCGAGGGTAAAAACGATTAACAGTGATGACAGAAAATATACTTTAAGTGTGATGCTTAATTTCCTTGGAGATTATTGAGTATTATTGTAAAAGATGCCGGCTATTTCCGTTTGATTTTTTTATTTATTAACGGAAGCAGACCATTTTTTTATTGACTCCCTAAGTGCCAAGGTTTGTCACCATTTCTCTGGCACATAAGACCAATTTCAGGCGGCAGAGGAAAATTACTAAGCAAAGAAATGATAACCATGCCTGAATTTTGTTACAAAAGTAGGGTTCTGTGCTCAGTACTAAAACAGTTTATTAATAAGCATCAAGGAAACTATATCTCTTGGTGGAAAAAAAACAATTCATGTTAATAAATTTACACATACCTGCCTGATGACTAAACAATGAAGAGTTTTTGCTATAGAAACTACTTAGTTTCCAAAAAAGAAAAAACAAGTACAAGTTTTTTTCTAAATATGTACATAGGTACTTATATGTAGATATTTACTCTGAAACAGACATGTAGGTACATGCACACCATGATGTGTCCTGGACGGGAATCAAAGCCATGACCTATAGCGTGGCAGTCAGTGTGACCCAGCCATCCTTTCCGTTATATAAAAATTTACCTTGCAATCAAATAAAAACTGATCTTTTTTCTCACAAATTCCTGTTACAAGGTAAGTTTCCAACTCGCTCAGGTATCTAAGGAGCACCAAGGGAAGCCTCTGATCGAACTAATCGCTTCAGAGTGCCAGACTTTTATAATAAAGTGGAAGAGGCAAGTGTAAGGGCAGCGATCGGGCTAGTTTTATCGACTCGTGGAAATGATGACGGCAAAGATTGCCAACTCTTAAAACTTTGCTATTTTCCTTACAAAGGGTTACTCTCTTGAGGTGCTAAAGGATTTCTTGAATTTCATATAATCTACAAGTACCAGTTTATGAGGGATTCTAAGTAATCAACAAGTTTTCCTGGAGGTAAACTATTATGCGTTCTGTTCTTCACGGTGGCTCGTTTTACAATTACTCAGAACAGTTATAAAATAGATAATTAGAATTTGTATTATATTTGAGCTAATAAAATAGCATTATGTTTTTATAAAAAAACTAGCTGTCCACCGCCATTCACCATTTCACTCGCGTTTAACGATATTATATAGCCTATCATCTACGAAAAATTCCGCGTCGAATGGTAGCAGTCCCACCCCGTTTTGAGGTGATAGTGCGTTGAAGGAATCCTATTTTCCATATATAGATAACTAGCTGTCCCCCGCGGTTTTACCCGCGTTCCCATGGGATGTCACATGTATTATACATAAAAACCTCCCTCTTCAATCACTCTATTTATAAAAAAAAACCATCAAATCCGTTGCGTAGTTTTAAAGATTTAGGCATTTAGGGATAGACAGAGAAAGCGACTTTGTTTTATACCATGTAGTGAAATAGTAAATTAATTATATTAATATGATATGTGTGCTTTTGATTAAGAGCATTTTTTTATTGTGAATAAAATAAAAATAGACCAAATCAAAACATTATTTAAATGTTCTAATTTTGAACCATACTAGCTTTTTATTTCTCTCGAAGGTGATGAAAGCCCCCTTAAGTAGCACTCACTTATTATATTCTAAATATATATTATTTCATATGGAAGAAGGAAACAATCGAAACAATGCGCAATATATCTATTTAATAGCTGTCCCCCGCGGTTTCACCCGCGTTCCCGTGGGATGTTACATTATTTTGTTCTTTCTATCAACAATAATTTTCGCAACGCACGCAATGTAAGGAATTTTTAGGTCGTATTTTTTACACCTTGGGCTTACTTTATTGGAGTTTTAGTAAGGATCCCAAATTTTTTTGAAAATATAATATTGCCTGATAACGGTGATTTTTCAAATCGGTCCAGTAGTTTCGGAGCCTATTCAATGCAAACAAACAATCAAATATTTCCTCTTTATATCTATTTAATTTTAATATGAGTACTGGAAGATATTAATTCTATTAATCAAGTGAAAAATACACTTTGTTCTACTAGACTAGTAACTGGAATTGTAACGAGTTCTTCCCGAAAAAGCCGACTTCGCTACTTTCCTTCAAATATCCGGGTCAGCTATTGTTCCTTTGTCACAGAACCGGACAAGCTCCCGGGCCAACTTAACTTTGCGGGTAAACTCAGCCTTATTCCACACTGTTAGCACTCAGTTTCCCTTTTCCCAGCAGCATGGTTACTTGGTAATGCGGTACAAAAGATATCTGACGCTCGCTCCGGTGGTATTCTCCCTTGTTTTTCGTTTGTTAGTACATTTTTGCACTCGGCGTAGTTTGATTTGACCACCGGCATAGGTATTAAGTCATTTTACTAATGGAGTTTTTAAAAAACTTTTTAACTATTACCTATATGTAAAATTTTAAAAACGAACGTTGTCTTGTGGTCATAATTCAAGTCAAGAACGTTGTACAGTGTTACGCAGCTAAAAAGCGCTACAGGAGCAGTACCGCTGAACATATTTATAGCAGCTCCATCCATACGGGCACATTAATCACGCTAAGCAACCGTGTATTATTTTACATCCCGAGGGACGTCCGCCACCACGCAGCGTGCAGCTACCGCTGGCTTGCCGAATTTTACATTGTGTCAAATATAACGCGCGATCAATAAAGACCGCTTGTTAATGGTTTAAATATCTATTTGGTGATTTCGATGATGAGAACTACACTCAGCCAGTACAACGACCGATTCATGTCTTATAAAACCATTCAATCATCAGCTCTCGATGGCGGTTAACTTGTCTCTCTTGTGATTTTCTATTTTATAATTTGATATTACCTGTCCCCGCGATTTTAGCCACGTTACCGTTAGAGGTAAAAAGTAGTTTATATATCTGACCCTTACAATAAGTGTATCCAAGAAGAATTGCGTCACGGGTAGCATTCTTTCTGTCTTTTTTTTTTCTAGTATCCTAAGAGTCGTAGCGTGATGTTAAGCTACCTATTTAAACCAGCTAAAGAATTAGGCTTAAATGCATAAAAATAAATACCTAATCCGACAATTCCAGAAAGCAGCGCGATCAAACAAAATTTCAGCTTTATTATATTAGTATATAGAGTATAATTTCTAAGAATGAGATGAGTCGACATACTCGTTATACCAGTTCTATATAATTCCTTAATAACTTAGACGATGAAAACAAAGTTATGGCAATGCACGCGCCTGCGTAGGCAGCGAAATTAAAAGTTTTTATTCTGTGTTTAGGTTTTTTACACGCATATACAGAAAAAGGTTCTTTACGACTGATGTAAAGTTGCGTTACCTCTGTATATACTTCATAATATGTACGTACTAAACATTTTTGAGATTTTATTTGTCGAAATGGTCTGTTTCTTACGTTAAATGGACGAAATGTATAGTAACGTTAACAACAGCTGCCCCCGCGGTTTCACTCGCGTTTATCGATATCATATATAGTTTATATTTGCGCAACCACATGCTCTTTCTATACATCAATTTGTATCAAGATCGGTCAAATCGTTCTTGAGTTATAAAAGAGTATACCTACAGACTAACAAAAAAAGTATAAAAATAAAATTGGCATAAAAAAAATGTACAGACAGATCCTAGATATTTATATAGTATCGTAGATTTATTTATATCGAACAACCAACACGTCCCGTCTTAACCTGAGTGGGATGATAAATATAATATTCATTTAAACCTTCCAAAGGAAATTGTCTAATTTATGTTGAAAACTTAAAAATGTAGTGTTATAAATTCAGAGTCCCAAGAACGTTCACTAAAATCAAAATCGCTCTATCGGCGAAACCGAAGCATTCTCAGTGAAATACCCGTAACTGCAGTCGGTTAAACATTAAACGAATGAGCCGAGTTTGCGGTGAAAATAACTTCGCAACCAGTCAACACGAACATCCTGGCAGCTTCTGACATCATCTATCCACGAGTAAATCAGCCCGAAAATATAGCTCATAAAATCTACTGCATTGAAGCGTACCATAGAGCAATTTTCCGACAACTCGCGAATTTGAATGAATACTCGAACTCGACCGAAGTGTCACGAAGTTTTCCGAATTCACAGAATGTACGACCGGACATTACGCGCTGCCGCAACAACAAATAGCACATTCGTAACTCGTACTCTCTCAAGGGGCAAATTGAAAAATTCCTCAAAGAAAAACCGCTTAAACATCTTACAGTCGACACGGGCCAGTTCGAGGATATTAATCTAAGCGTTCCACACGTCCACGTACGCTAAGTAATTTACGAGACGAGTCACATTTTTCGAAAGATATAATATCGCATTAAGTAGAGACGAATGGCAACATTATCTAGGATTCCATTTCTCTACGGACGTTTAAGTTGTGAGACACGTAAGTGTTGCCATTTGTTCCCTTGTAAGTTGTGTTTATTCTTTTTTTTCTTCCGGGATCCTTTTCGGTTGCTTATGAGTAATGGAGGGTTCGCGAGTGTGTGACATGAACGGTCGGCCGGTGACATCGAATACTATGCTTTAACAATGCATTAGGGATTGTGTGATTTTCTTTTGTTAGCTTATTCTACATTCTGTGCACTGAATGAATTATTACCATACTCACTAACTTGATACTCTGAACACATCTCAAAGTGACAGGTTTTCAGACATTGGCATGGATTAGGGGTCGCCTCGGTTACGCATTGGTTAGTGAAGATGGGCATAAGTCTCAGAATTTTTTAAATTAAAAATACTGAATGGTCGCTTACACTTAAAGGTTAAAAAAGAAAAACTTTGTCAGGCCTCACTTATTCTGGATGATGACGTCACAGATTATGGTTAGTTACACGAACTACTTGTATACTCGTGCTTCTATTTTCATCGCAAAATTTATGAAGCAAAAGCCTGTTATGTGCGTGTTTTCATATGGAACCTAGATTCGATTTATGGCTTAGCATTATACCATAATGCGATGTAGCGCTAAGTTTACTACGGAAAACCTGAACTGTAAAAGCTTCGAAACTCTAACTAATAAAATATACGGGTTATTCGATAAGCAATATTTTACCAAAAAGAAAAACTAAGAAAACTAAAATATATGTACTTGTAAAATATTACATCACATTTGCCGCCATAATCGTTCGAACAGAATAAAACGTAACAATAACAAATAATAAATTAAATAGAAGAGCCTTAATAAAAAGTTTATATATATGATCCTTATATCCGATTCGTTTCGCGAGGGTCTTCTACCAGAAAATGCTGATAGCTATTACCATTCAGTACCTACCGCAATAAGTATAAAGAAGCTCGAAAAAATAAAAGACTGGGTAATTGAATCCCCATAATGGCATGGGTACAGTAATATATGTAGATTACAGTATTGGGTTGCGAGAACAGAGGATGGTATACTGAGATTTAACACTTCGCCAATAGCTGCCAATCCCTCTAATATTATTATGGTAATACGGCCAATTTCAATAAAAGCGTTCTACGCAAAAGACATTTTCTTTTAGACGGTATGTATAAATCTGGCAGACATGTGCCGGATACGAAGACATGGGTCTGAATTTGTTGCTCATATCTACAGGGTTCCTTATCAGTGCTACGGAATACTCACATTAAACACGCTGCAGCTACACTTGCAGAAGTTGAATGAAATAAAAAAAAACAATTAAATATTTTTTTCGAATTTCTTCGTGTCTAAATAAAAATAAAATATGTGACTGAAGTAAACGTCTCTGAAGCTATTCAAATATGAAAATAAACAATGAATTATTTTCAAGAGCCTTTCAGTAATTTAATTTTCTTTACGGGGAGTTATAAAGTATGCCGACAATCCGCTTGAGCAAGTTTAATTGCAATTCGTAGATCATCCATTATGAAATTGCGGAAACTACCGTGAAGTATTTGTACTCAGATATATATATCCTCACGCCCATAGTCCCCGAAGATGTGTGGGCAGTGGTCTCAGAGCTGATACCCAAATTTAAAAAAAAAATCCCAACGTCACATGTGGGCGCAATATCAATTCGATAACCTGCTCAACACGGGACTCGAACTCTGGTCTCTAGTCAGGCTTTATACTGCTTGGAAACCAAAACAATTAGTGAAAAACTAAAAAATCTTACGAATAATTATATTTACAGTTCTCAGTATAATAAATTATAGGAAAACATTTTTGCATGTTAAAAAAACTGTTCATTGATAAAACTAAAGCTCGTCAATATATCAAAATAAATAAAAAGATTCACAAAACAGAAGAGAAAATGGTACTCAGATATTTGTATTTCCCAATTTACATATAGTACGTACTTAATCATATCTAAGAATTCGTAGAGCGTTGAACCCACAATAATTTTCACATATCGTTTGAAATGAAAGTCTATGTTATTAGTGCTAATGTCCCATTTCGTAGGTACGCTAACGGCGTATGTACATTGGATTTCGAACTCAAACACGAGCAGCGAGTGATTGAAGCCATTCTGCGTATTTCGCGAAACGACTAGGAACACCATCTTAGACCTATTTGAGGTTTAATTCTCTTTGAGTTGAAGTAATTTGCTTTTATCAATATAAACAAAGATATTTTGCTTCAGAAGAAGTATAAGCTAAAATACTAAGTGTTTTGAATAAGTTAATTAATATCCTAGGACATTCTTTACACACGGAAATTCATCTGATCCCAAATTAAGCTGAGCTTATGCTATGGAAACCAGATTTCTGAAATATATCTTTTTTAAATACATATTTATATAGATATTTAAATTCAGACACAGAACAAACAGACATTTTCATGCACACAAATGTTTGCCCAGGGTGGGAATCGAACCCATGACCTACGGCGTGGCAGTCAGGGTCTCCACCCACCAAGCCAAATGACTCGTCAGTTAAACTTAATTGTCATGCAATAGGCCTTATGTAATTATGGTGGGAGTGGCAAAAGCATTCTAAAGATAATAGCAAATAAAGTGGACTGTCCCTTGACGTGGAAACTTTTACAGAGGACAAAATTACAGGTAGTTCTTATATTTTAGTCTTTCTATGAGTGCATGTACATACAAACCTAAGCCCGTACTAACACTAATGCGTTCTGAGTTGCCTGAATAAATAAATATACATAGAGATCGGGCCAGTTAGCTTGGTACTTTAGAGACACTGACTGCCACGCCGCAGGTCGTGGGTTCGATTCTCAGGACAAACATTGATGTGTATGAACATGTCTGTTTGTTCTGTGTCTGTATGTAAATATCTATATAAGTATGTATTTAAGAAGTAGTATATGTAGTATATCAGTTATCTGGTTTCCATAGTACAAGCTCTGCTTGGTTTGGGATCAGATGGCCGCGTGTAAAGAATGTCCCAGGAGATATTCTTTTTTTCAATGCACATCTTATAACAAACTAGCTGTCTCCCGCGGTTTTACCCGCGTTCCCGAGAGATATCACATTTTACCGGGATTAAAGGTAGCCGCTATGTTATTCCAGGATATGCTCTATCTATGTGCCAAGTTTCATTCATATCCGTTAAGTAGTTTTTTCGTGAAAGAGTAACAAACATACTTACATACAAATCCTTATATAATATTATATTAGTATAGATGTTCCGAGTAATTTAGTCGCAATAAAACAAGTATAGAAATACAGGTCTATAACTCAATAAAAGAAATAGTCCCAAATTTCCACATCATCATATTCGCATCATAAAAATGAACGTTCAGCTGTAGAGTCGGCACGAATAACTAACCGTACCTATGTATACATAATTGGTATATTAGTTCAGGCGTGCTACTGCATAAAAAGCTTTCACTGCATAGCTCCCGGTTTCAATATTTGCATTCCATTTCTGGCTAGAATTTCAGCGCACCCGCACGAAAGCAATTCTTAGCAAGTTTCTTATTGTTCTATAGACTTTTATGTGTGTGTTGCATCCAATGGAGTATCTATTGTCGGTGAAATTGCACGTTGTTAAGTTAAGAGTATCATATTCTCGTTGTAACGAAACTGTGCATGTTTTACCATCCTATTATACTACCGGCACGCTATGATGGCCGTTTTGACGTTTCAGATTGTCATAGGAAATGAAACTGTATTGCTTTGGAATAAGGTTGATTTTTATTATCATACAATTAGCTGTTGGGTCAATAGATGCACCTTATGTTTGAAGGAATAAAGGATATTTTTCTTTGTCATTGTTAAACGTCAAAACGGCCATCGTAGCGTGACGCAAGTTTAATATTATAAATGCGTAGTGAGTTTGGATGTTTATTACTCTCTCACGCAAATACTACTTAACGGATTTAGATGAAACTTGATAAACAAAATTGTTTATAATCTCAATTATCACAGGATGTTTTTATCCCGGTATAATGGAACATGCCTTAAATTCAATTTCAAAAATCATTATTTCCCAGAAATGGACACGCATCATAATTGTATCAAAAGGAAAAGAAACCCTCTGGAACTCCCACAGGAACGCAATAGAAACCGCGGGGGATTGTTAGTCAAATATAAGAGACACAAAATGCATATAAGAAAGATGTCGGTGAAGAAAAACAACATGCTTAAACCTACCATTTCTAAAATTTAAAAGGCATGGGTTGGGTAGTCAATAAATCTACTGGGACCGTAACAGACTATAGTCATAATCCCTCTCGTTGCAAGGTAACCTTTCTATCCCAGCTGTGGGACCATGGGACGTATATGAGATGACTTGTAGGAATGAGTGTCTTGCCGGTTCTTCTCAGGTGAAGAGTGACTTCAGAATAAGTGGTAGTTTTAATTGCTCTCGGCTTTTATTTGTTTTCTACGGCGGTACTAAAAATATATAATTTACTAGGTGTCCCCCTCGGTTTCACCTGCGTTTATCAATATCATAGGTATTTAGTGGTAGTAGTCAAAGGAACCCCATTTCCCTTTATATACATCGTGTTACAAAATACCCCGTAAAAATATAATTAATTATCAAAGCCAACAACCCTAGTTAGCTGTCATGTCAGGGAACCAGATTATTTAACAGAAAGGCCTTCGTACCTATTTTACCTAATAACTGTCTACTTTAATAGTTTTTCTATTTTTCATTCATAAAAATCTGTTTCTTTTTATATCAGACGGGATTGCGATTGGCCTCACCTGATGGTAAGTGAAGATGAGGCCGAAGATGGAGCTTGCTTTCCCGTTAGTAGCCTATTCACTCTTTTTTATTTTATCTATTTTATTTATTTTGTTGGGGCATGTTATACAGCGTTACTACGGTTCTTAAATATTGTTAATGGACTTGTTATAAGGCCTCATTTAACCTCCTTTCGTAACACTCTGTAAATTTAGATAAATTCATGTTTTAATACCCTTTCAGACGCAAATCTTTTTACTTAATTTTACTACAATCTAGGTTTGAAATTCACGCGGAATTCCATATTCACATGATGAAACTGAATTATCCTGAAAGGATCCGTGTATGTGAATGCATTAAAGCGCTGATATAACTACGGAGAGCTCTGTGGAGCAACATCAATTAATAGATAAAAGGCGTAAAATAAACCTGTTCTTTGTTATTAATGAAATCTGAATCTAGGTTGATGATATTCTTGATCAAATTAAAATGACAATTTTTAACATTCATTGGCGGTTTCGTCTTTTTTAAGCTTTTGTTTAGCTTTTTTTTCGAGTAGTAGAGCTCTTAGTGCAGAGTTCGACCGGGGAAGTACTACCACCTTACCCATTTCCGCCGTGAAGCAGTAGTGCAATTGTATTACTGTGTTTCAGTTAGAAAGGTAAGGGGGCCGGTGAAATTACAGGCACATGAGACTTAACAACTTCACGTCTCAGGGTCGACAACGCATTGGCGATGCTCCTAGTGTTGCAAATGTCCATAGGCGGCGGTGACCACTTACCATCAGGTGGACCGTCTGCTTGTTTGTCGGCCCAAGTGGCATAAAAAAAAAAAAAAAAAAAAAACATTAGTTAGAACTAGCGGATATCCGGCGTGTGATACTACGTTAAAAATATAAGTTATTAATGGTTTATTGTTAAAAAAGTTAATAATTAAAATAGTTAATTGACAGATATGAAAAGGATTATCATTTCGATAATATCTTGAAAAGCATCCCTGCTTTTATTAAATACTTTTTTTTTCTTATTCAAATATATTCTTTTAATAACTTATATATATTTTTTTTTACATCATTCTTAATTAATATTAATTAAAATTTATTTTCTGTTTTTTAGTTTTGTTTTCTATATAAAGCGTGTTTTCTAGTTTTTTTAAACTATTATTTATTTTTCATTTTTTAATTACATTTTTGTTCAGTGCCCGAAAGAGTAAGTCTGGAACTGCACGCATCCGTAGTTCGCGCACTAGCTCTAACTCTCTTACTCGCATGCAAAGGATGCGGAAAGAAATTAATCAATCCTGGCGAATCTAATTAGGATAATCGGATGCTTTGATCGGATTATTACATTGTCATCGATCTTTGACAGGTGTGCAAAGTTTGAATTAAATCTGATCGTTCAAAGTAGGACAAAATCGAGCTCAAAGGGGTCGGTTACAAACATACATACATACAGGTGAAGCTAATATAAAGCGTGTAAAAAAAAGGATAAAAAGAAAATAATTTTTGATTACTTGTTAAAAAAAAAAGATATGAAGAGAGTTTATGTGAAACCATATTCATTTATGCCTTTCTGATGAATTCAAATTCTATAAGGGGCATAGGTAGCATACATAACAATAAAGTGTCCCATACGATTAATTAGCAAATTCCACGAACATTTGGTTTTGAAAATACACTCAGCTAAGTGACGTCATTTTAAATCCAATATGGCGGACGGACAAAATTGCAATTTATATCTGATTTATATAAAACAAAGTTGCTATTTACTTCTCTCTGTGCGCTTCTTTTGAAGACTTTTTAAGATTTACATAAAGAGTCCTGTCTGGTGTTGTTGCCTATCTTTACAACACTTAGAAAGAAGGCAAGAGTTCTCAAGTGTGATTCCTGGAACACACGTTGGTACCCAGCCAGGCGGGTAGCGTGAAGTACCCTGCTGTGGTAGCCTCAAGAGGTATTATTCCACTGAAACCTGAAGCTCACTGCGGGATTCAAACCTGCGACCTAGATCACATTTCTTACATCATAGTTGCTTGTTTTCTTACAAAAGGTGTTTTTTTTAATTACGTTTTTTCATTCCAGTTTTTGCAAGATGGCTATAAGATCAAATTGACTGCTTACTTCCTATATACTATATTAACGAGCAATGTTTTTTATACATACAGACTTTTAAATAAATATATTTTAGAATCGGCTCAAGCGATTTAGATGAAAATTTCAATTTTTTATACTTATAATTTAAATATACTATATTATGCTTTTAACGTTTTAAAAAACTTAAAGAGAATTAACTCAAAGAAAAGAACCCTTGCAAAGTAATGTTTAATAATACACACATTATTACTATTATATATTGTGATATTTATGCATTGAGTATTTGTGATTCTAAACATTTGGTAGAATTGTTAAAATAAATAATAAATAAATAAATAAATAATAAATATCCCGGGACATTCTTTACACACGGCCATCTGGTCCCAAACTAAGCAGAGCTTGTACTATGGAAACCAGATAACTGATATACTACATATATTACATTATTTTTCTAAATACATACTTATATAGATATTTACACTCAGACACAGAACAAACAGATGTTCATACACATCAATGTTTGTCCTGAGAATCGAACCCACGACCTGCGGCGTGGCAGTCAGTGTCTCTAAACACCAAGCCAATTGGTCTGTTGAAATGTCGTCAAGATTAAAAGGTTGACAAGCAAAACAGAGCGTTAAATCCAAATTTCAAGAAGACGAAGATTATAAACCTTAATAACCTCTGTGCTCTATGATCAGTCGAGAGCGGGTTTTAAAATTGTTATTAATACGGTTGAAAAGATTTCGTTATTTATATAAAAAGAACGGCAGAGCACAATACGTTACGGTGACCATATTTTACCTTAAGGCTTAGGATAACTTGGAGTAACATGTTTACTAGGACGCTGTCATTTTCGATTGAAATAGAGAAAAGAGTTGAGAAGACAACAAATCATATTAAAACTAAGGACTAAATACCTCCACTATAGTATTATATAACACTTCTACAAGGGGATTCATTGATTGTGTTCGTTCTATTGTCAAGTTTTTTAAGTTAAGATGGAAAGTGTACTCAATATTGGATTGTTTTACCAAGTCTGATTAAAAAAAAGTCGTGAAATTCAGGTTTTACTTTGTTTGTATGATGATGGTTAATAAACGTGTCAGACTCACTGGAATTAGTTTTACAACTAACTTTGTGATGGCAGTTTCACTGATTTTGACCTTCATAAGACCCACCCACAGGCCTAAACTGAATAAATGATTTTGAATAAAAAAATATTAATTACAATCTCAATGTGTTAGAGACGAAGTGGTCGAATATTCATAGTGTGATAAGTCACACGAAAGCCTAAAACGAATATTTACGAAGTAGCAGCCGTTTTTTCCGCAGCAGGTTTTACTCGCATTCTCAAGACATCTAACGTATTCCTGGTCTATAACGTAGCCTTTGTCAGAAATTGTGTAACTTTCTATAAGTTAAATATATTTTATAGTAGGAGCTTTGATGCGGTTCCCTTCTACACACAAACTCCGCTCTCTTAACATAAGTCAAGATTCCTCAAAAAATGGTAGTAGTGTGGTCACACGAACCTGACCTAAGCGAAGTTTTTAATGACCTCCCTTGGGTGGTGTACTGTGCACTGCGCACACTGTGGTCACGAGACAAAACTCGTTAATGTTCAACCCTTTTTATGGTCACAGAGGATATTAATACATATTTGAGGACAAGTATTACAGACATGCTGGAGAAACTAATGGCCGCACTCGGATGGTTACATTTCGCAATTTAAATGTTGATTTGGTGATTTATTTGTTTAATTGTGACATACTCTTTAATAAGCCTACAGCCCCCTTATTCAGGAGCTCAATTCTGTGTGGAAAATACCACTAACTCGAGGATGTTTCGTCGCGGCCTCTATGCTCTATATCTGTCGCTTACTACACTAATAACTTCTACTTCTACACTTTAAACTATGTTTGTATTAGCTTAATAAGGGGGCAGCTAATAGTACATCGGCGAGCCGCCACACAGAGGCCTCGGAGAGCTTAACTTTCACGTGATAGCGTAGTTAGCGAACGAGACAGAGCAAATAGGCCGCGACGAAACATCCTCGAGCTAGCGTCATTTTCCTTACAGAATCGAGCCTCTGTACTCTTTTGTTGCTGTCCGTTGATCTCGTTGTCTCGTTATTTCTTAATGTGGGTTTTATGTACGTGACATGGGCCTGCTTTTTTAATGAGGAATTAGTGGTAATTTGGTGCAATAATTAATAATTACTACTACTTCAAGGCGGAAACGTGTAAGGTACTTCCCCGGATGAATTCTGATCAATTAGAGCTCAACTTCTCTAAACTCCAAGATTACAAACATCATATGTGTTGCAACGGTGCAACAACAAAGTATTAACTATCTATTTTGATTAGGCAATATTTTAAAAGTATTATTATTGATACCTCAGAAAATTTAAATAACAGTTTGAGTTCATTCACAATTTTGTACACTCGCAAATCTGTTACGTATTTTTTTCGGGTGCAGAAAATACTCGTTCATATGACATCCTATTTGCCGTAGTCCCATTTCCAATAGACTGTTTTTTTTTCTAAATTATACTTTTGTAGCTTAGAATAACAGCTGTGACACACAAACAGACGCCAAAGTCTCATGAAAAGTCACCTTAAATACAATTTTCTTAAAAACCCAACCCAAAAAAAGATTAGAATCACTCACGAAATAACGTTGCTGTCAAAATATTTTTCCACTTCATGACTTACAAGATAATACAAGCTATAAAACACCCTGTAACCTTTGTACCCCACAAGTTAAATGTCCACTAAAATATACATCATTCCAGACCCATATCATAAAAATCCCTTACTGAATAGAGTGGGACACCCAAAGGAGCTTCGGAAGGAAACAAGATACATTTTTAAACGTAGCCAGTGATACCTTTGAACTTCTTCAATTACACAGGAGTAATTATAATATTAGAGAGCTCATTTCTTTCGCTTCGCAACCTCTTTAATATTGAAAGGGGGAGTTTCTGACGAAATAATGTTAGATGTAATCATCGGTAGTCGTTTGGAGGCGTAATTGCAATGAGAGGTTTACACTTGTGGGTTTTTAAGATACCAAATTCGTGGGAGTTGATTTTTTTTTAGACATTGCATATTAAAACGTGTACTGTACAGATGAACAAGGATTTATTAACCAATATTATTTTTGGAACTTGGGTTGGAATGAGTTGGCTGTAGTTATGTTACTTTTGGCTCATCCTTCTCATATAGCGTTTTTATAAATATTTATGCCCAGACAGACAAACAGACATTTTAATGCACTCAAATGACTGGCCAGGGTGGGAATTGAACGCCCGACCTGTGGCGTGGCAGACAGGGTCTCTGATCACCACACCAACCGACCCATATCAATAGGTTTTTTTTTGCGTGTCGATCGTTTTGGCTAAATTTGTTTAGACCAGAATTCTGCCAGGCGTACTGTGTCGTCTGTAGCATTATACAGGTCTTCTGGCGTGCAAGATGAGTGGCACGCAGGGCGAGTGTCTATAAGTACTTCGTTTTCATATAATTTTACTCTCTCTAGTATGAGATAAGACTGCGTGTGAAGAAGTCTTAAAAAGTATGGTAAATTTCCTAGTAAACTAAACTTTAATAATTAACATTCTGCAGCCTGAATATAATACTACGACTAATTGCGAGAGTCATAGCTAAAAGTCTAACATTAAATTAGAGGGAGCAATGTTATACGAACGAGCTTCTTCAAGATGCTAGTTCATACGAACTGCTCTCTGCAATTTACAAAACGACCTAAACATCATATTAAATTCAATGGAGAAACATCTTTAGCTGCTTAAAGATACAATTGGTTTCAGATTGATAAATGTTATTGTGAGGAAAGGAGTGAAAAGTGAAGCAATTCATCAAATTGTAGTCACAATCAGGACGGAGTGACGAGACGGTTGTTTGAGATCGTGCTTATACTCGACGCTTTGTAAGATTCAGCGGGATTTGCAAAATTTATGTAAGACGAGCTCGTTAAGTGCGCCTCGGAGATTGAATACAAATATATGAGCGACGTCATAATGCGAGTGACGTGTGAATTGAGTTATTTGTTACATGTTACATTTCATTGCTTTGTGGTTGTTTGCGATTATGTAATTTCATTGGAATTATGGTTTCGGACTATTACATTATTTTTTGTCTTTATTTATTTAACTAGCAGTCCCTGACGTGTTTAGGTACTATTTTTCCTATCTAGCTTCGTTCACGATGAAACACTGTCAATTCATGAATTTTGATTTCTAAGCATTTGTTCTTTGTCTAAAATTACTTAATAATTAAATAATTTTTAGAGTAGTAGTGCTCCTTGCGCAGACTTCGTCCGGGGAAGTACTACCACCTTACCCGTTTCCGCCATGAAGCAAAAGTCCACTTATATTCTTGTTTCGGTTAGAAAGGTAAGGGGGCCGCTGAAATTACAGACTTATTTATTTTGTACCTCAAATGGGTTCGCATTTAAACAAGAAAGCGTTATCAAAATCTTTTTAATTTTTATTACAACAATAAAATTACTTAAATTTTCCAAGTGAACGCAAACTGTTTTTGTTATGTATTGTGTAGGTATTCCTCCACAATAGTGTTCCTTAAATTCAAACCTAGGCATTGAAAGGTTGTCCCCTCGGTCTATCGAACAGGAAGGACTGTAGTGACTTTCAGTGTATTGTATTCAAGCGAGCCAGTTACATTTTTTTTTTATTCCCCGCTCAGCCGGATGCGGAAACGCGATACGTATAGAACCTCCGCCGAATTCCGCTGTTTGAAGCGAAGCCTACTTCCTGTTAGCACGCGCAAATGCAAAGTTGAGTTTATTTAAACAAAAATATCGTCTTTTGTTTTCTTTCTTCTTTCTATTCAATTGTAATGTTATCTCTTTACAATAAAGGACTAAATTTTATTTATTTATCCATGGATCTCCAACAAAATATATACGCTAACATTACATCATTATAACCCACAGTAAATGAGGTGTCTTCCTTCAATTAGAGGAGACCACAGAATCCAAAAATATAAAGACAAAAAGTTACAAAAATAAAAACTAGCTGTCCCCCACGGCTTCACCCACGTTTATTGATACATAGCCTATGTCCATCCGCAAAAATGTATCATACAATTAAAGATTTTTTCAATTAGGTGGTGCCGTGTTCCCTCTGTATACATTAAAAGCTCACAATATTTACAAAGACTTTTTTTCTTATTAAAGATTTATTTCCTTATATATTGACTTATTTCTTCTTTGTAAAGATTTTGAAATTATGAAAATATAAACAACACTTTTTATATCCATATTTAAGTTTTCTAAGTTACATTACTAAACAACTAGTTATGAAAATAAAATAAAAGTCACTGCCTCAAGTTCTGTTAGTCTCAATTATTTAACCCTGGACTCAAATTAAGATGTACGGCCCTAGCCGGAGCTCGACAGCGTCCTCATTGCGTTCGGTGAGAATGACAATGCTCGCGGAAGGAACTTAGCTCATTATCGCCGACCGAATTCATTACGCACCGCGGCAATTCTTGTAAGCACTTGTAATGTAAACGGATTACATAATAGAAGTCGTCTTTTATTTTTAATGTCATTTCGCTTGGTTCGTACATGAATAAAAATTACATGTGAATGAAATTTAGTAATTTCCTCACAAAAAATTGTTTAGTATGTTTTTTTTTTAAAACTAATTTCAGTTTCGTTTTCTGTTCTGTTTTATAAATGTATTCTTTGAGTAGTTTGCTTCTAGGTATATACCTATTTCATATATCTCATAAAAAGCCCAATACATTTAGTATATTAACACCACTCGTAAGTTTTTCCGTTCAGTTTTTTAATTGGCTAGTAGTTAATTAATTACTAGGTACTTAGTAATCTTTGTTTTACAAATTTATTATTTGAGCTTGTTCTAGGGATATACCTATTTCATACACCACTTATAAATAGCCTGATAAATTTGATGTTTGAGTTGATTCGATGTTTGCCATAATTTGTACCAATTTGCGGAAGTTTTACCTTTTTGTAATTAAATTCAGTTATGAAGCTTGATTATTATTTATTTTGCAACAATTAATATAGCGAAATTAACCTAGTGGTGGAAGCACGGTTCAGTACAAATAACCTACCACCGATATGTGGTCGTAAATGGAGTTATTTGGATTGGTTACAAAGGAGCAATTACGCCAATTGCCTACAAAATATGTTCAACAAAACCGCATTTACACTAACTGCGATTATTTTCGTTGCGACTAGCGCCCTGGCTTCGCCTGAGTGGCATAATATACATAACGGTGCGATACCTTAGGAAGAGAATCTAGTCTCTGAGTTTCGTTAATGAGTAAAGTAAAACTGATTGTAATTTCGTTGATTTGTTGTGGTTGAGTTTAAAATTAGAAAAATAGTTTTTTATGTAAAGCGGTTTAAAGTTTGAATCTCTCGAATAGTAAATATGAGCGGGAAACCTCGAATAGAGTAGCAAGTCTGCGCCTACGCGGTGACTTCGGTTGATCGTTAGACAGGCAGCGCAAGAGGTGCACGCGTGCTAACCATATTGGCTCATTATCCAGTTGCATCTTCATCTGTATTACGCTATATTTTATAAGTGTATTACAATAAAATAAGTAATTGTTATTAATTGCACACGTGGTATTATTTTAACGTTCCTGCTACAACACGCCTACGATGGATGACAATCGCCAAGACCACTTCGCTGACCCTCCTGCCAGCTCGTTATACATTATATACCTTTAGGAAGATATTTTTTAAATTATAGTGAAAATTGCATTACAATCTATTCCATAGTTTTAAAGAACAAAGCGCACAACTATTCAGGCATAAATTATGACTGCTTTATCTAGGGATGTGGGTTTATCAATAAATAAAAATACTGTTGATAAAATTCAAAACCACATCTTTGATGAATTCTAGAATGCAGTTTACGTTCGATAGATCGTGTTTTGTTTTGTCAGCGAAATCGAGCGTTAATTTGGGGGATTTGGATGCATGATCCTTACTTTAATAGTTTGATATTTTTAATGATACAAATAAACTATGTTTTAGTGTTGTTATCTCGCCGGAACGTTCTCATCGCGTAAATCGAGACCCCGAATATTCGCCCACGAAGCCGGCGAGTGTTTGCCAACTACGGAACTCGGCACTAATTTGTCAACCCTCATTAAGTTATCTTGCTCGCGTTCGTGAGATTTTAGTTCCCGTTGTCTCGGTTTACTCACTTTAGTACCACATTTTAGTAGCAGAAAGTGCCAGAAAGGTTTTTCGTGTTGTCCGTTATGATTTAGTTATGAGTTTATTTAGTGTGTCACGGTAATGGAACATGATATAAATGTGCATCATATTTTGTGTGTTTTGTTTTATGTGTTCTGAAATGTTTGTTTCTACTTGTTATTTATACGTGTGTTGTGCTCTGTTGATTCCATAAAGGATTTATTAGTTTTCATGATTTCATTAAGGATTAGCAAGCTGAAGTGGCGATGGGCTGGTCACATCTGCCGTAGAACCGATAACCGTTGGGGTAGACGTGTTCTAGAGTGGAGACCACGGCTCGGTAAACGTAGTGTAGGGTGCCCTCCAGCTAGATGGAGCGATGATATACGCAAGCTGGCTGGCAGCGGTTGGAAATAAAGAGCTAAAGATCGAGCTCAGTGGCGTGCCATAGGTGAGGCCTATGTCCAGCAGTGGACGGAGATAGGCTGATGATGATGATAAATGATTTCATTAAAAATTTTAATACATTTTTAATTACTTGGTAGATATTGGAGTGATAATTGAGCCATAATAGTTTTTCCTTCTTAACGGAGCTCCGTTTATGTATTTATATTATTTTTCTCGTAGGTATTATGTTATTTATCTAGAATATGTATTTAAATTTACGAAGCCTAACGTTTAGACTTCGGTGTTTGTCTGATACACGGCTGTTTTTCTCGGCAATGCTATCGACTTTAGGTTAAGCCGATGGCAAAAAGATAATTTGGACGGTATTGGAATTGTTACGGTCAAAATCTAAAGGTGAGGTGACAAAAATAACCGCATCCCTTAACTACAAAAAGTTAGTTAATACTAGCTTCTATCTCACGACTTGACACGCGTCTCCCAAGTATAATGGATAGCCTACGTCACTTCTGAATAAAATGGCTTTTTAATAGTGAAATCATTGTTACGATCGGTCCTGTAGTTATGTGTTTATTCCTTACAAACAAAAATTAAAAAAAGAAGTACTTTTTCTTTATAATATTTGTGTAGATGATTCCAAAGCGAATATAACTCGTACATTCCCAAGTTTGTTCTATTGAGCATAGAGGATAGACCTCTTTTTCACATCCAAGATTTTAGTATAAATGACCATCAAATCTAAAGGACAAATATTAATGAAACTGTATCTTCTTCAATACAAGTGAAACCTACAGTACATACAGTTACACCAGCACAACTAGGTGAATTATATTTCAGCCAACATCCCTTGCGGAAGGTATCTTAATAAAGTCTAGCAAACTAGCGGGGTTGGCAAACAACACCTCCCGACCGTTAATCTCCCGCCTTGATGCACTCAGCTAACAAAAAGTTGCCAACTTTACACTCATTAACCTTTCGTTTAATCACTAATTGGTTAGCTGTAGTAACTTGTATATTTGGGTAGCGGGGATATGGAAATATTTCGAGCTGCGAGTTTATTACTTCATGTACTTATATTTAGAGTTCATATTTAACTTAGCTCTTAGGGATATGTTAATAGGTTTGTAGCTATTCTAATTCTTCCAATTTATTATTGGGTACAATTAACGGCTAAAAATAAGAGGTGGTTATATACCCTGACTATCACGTTGCAGTCTGGGGTTTGATGCCCTGGATAAACATTTGTGTTCATTACAGGTCTGTTTGTTCTGTGTCTGAGTCTATCTTTTTATGTATCTATTTAAAAGTAGAAAAAAGAGTAAGAATAACATGTCTGTTCTGTGTTTGGTGTAAATATTAATCTGATGTAGGTTATTTATTCAAAAAACGTATATGTAGTTGATCAGCTATCCCGGTGCCATACAACAAGCTTTCTAATTTGGTATCATAGTATCAAATAACCGTGTAGGAGTGTCCCAGGACATTTATAACTACGGGTTCAATTACAATTGAATAATTGTTATAAACTACTGCTGACATTCTACATAATATAGGCTCGAATCGGAACTGTGTCTTAGTTTCCACATGGGTCGATTCGACCCGCGCCAACGTCGGCAGTGTTTATGGTAATTCCCTCCGAGTGGTGAGACCTGCCGGTCGAAATTACCCCGAGACGACATTTACGGGTCTATCTTGTTTTTGGGCCAAAATTACTGCTCGGGACATTGAAACATTTTGCGGTTCCCTCCGAAGCATATTTATAGGGTTGATTTGAAATTACAACATAACTTTGGCTATAAACAATGCGTAGTCGTTATACTTTATAGTTAAATGTTTGCCCTTCATGTAAGTATCTTAAGTATTAAGTATTATCAGGGGATGCTGCCTGTGGGAATAAATATTCCAGGACGTTCTTTACATACGGCCATCTAGTTCCAAACTAAGCAGTACTAGCTAGCTTGTACTATGGAAACCAGATAACTAATATACTACATATACCACTTTTTTCTTTCTAAATGCATACTTATATACATATTTATACCCAGACACAGGACAAACAGACATGTTCATGCACACAAATGTTTGTCCTGGGTGGGAATCGAACCCGCGACCATCGGCTTGGCAGTCAGGGTCGCTAACCACCAATCCAACTGACCTGTCCAATGAATGAATAAATGAAGAATGGTGATGAACTTTGAAATTCAGCTTATATTATCTGGAGTTTTATGAGGTTACTGCCTGGCGGTTTCTCGTGCGCTTCAACGATAAAATGTAGCCTTTGTTTTTCTGCCGTGACATCTTCGATCAGAGACAAAAATAAAGAAGCCGTTATGGATTGAATTTCCAAAAGAAAATTGTATTATACCAAGGACCGGCTATGATAAGTTTCAAAATATTATGCAACCCCCTTAGGGGTTAAATTTTGAAGAATCCATTCGTTAACGATTATTTTAAAATCAACACTCTCACAAAACTGAACATTTCTATTTTTAGAGCTTTGAGTTGGAATAAATCAGTCAGGTAGGACTTTGCCTATTATATAGACTAATAGGCAGCCCAGAGAATTGACGCTAGTTAGTTAAGAGATCCTTATTTATTCTATAGTAGGTAGACTTCCAAGTTATTTCTAGATATCTTCTCACGGTTTCACCCGGCTTCTCGAGGGATCAAACATATCTCATAATTATAACATAGTCTTTGTAATTTGGGAATAGTGTAGCTTTCTATTAGTAATAATTTTTTCAACACACATGTTCATAAAATGGCTCTTATTTCACCGTAATTAGGCACATAATGACATCTGTAATCAAACTGTGACTTTTTCATTGCTATTATTCACAAGTGAGTTATAGGGTTTTTTTATTTTATTGGTTGAGTTGCTTTGTTCTTAAAAAAGTTTCGATACGAAAAAACAAAAAGATCATGTTCAATAGTACAAATAAATTAATGTACTTACCTATTGCTTGCTCATTTCATGCAACTTCGTATTTAAATAGATAATTTCAACTTGTAAGTTTCTAATAAATAAACTTTCACTGAAATATAACATTTGTTTTCTCTGTAATAAAGAACACTTTGAATTCCCTATTTTGTACGTGGCTAAAACGCTATCCGCGAAAAGCAAAAAAAAAAGCCTCATTCTTTTTGTCTATGGCCGATCACCATTGTTAGATGCGCGCACATAGGAAAACTGATTATTTTTTACCGCCAAAATGATTTCTTAGTATTATTTTCTTTACAAGTGTGTTGAAAAACGTCGTATGACACACGTGTGTATTGATGATTACCGTCCTCGGGTCTCAATGGCGCCTCAGCGGTAATCACCAACATAACACATATGTACCATCATGTACTATTAAAAAAGGTACATAATACGCAAAGTCATAACCGACTGTGACTGATTCATTCCAAGTCATCATGGCCCAATCCGAACCGCAGGAAATAATAAATTTTGCGGAGATTACCCTCTATGTACACAAAATTCGCTCTCTCTCTTTTTAACATTAGTCACGACTTTTCATGGAATGAAAAATTCATAGATATTCCAGAAACTAGTCAAATCTAAGACATGAATGACGCAACATCAGCGGAGTCAAGGAATTTGTATATTTTGTAAGTAAGAAATCCATTAAGATTCTGGAAACAAGTAAGAATAAGACATATGGAAAGAGCAGGATCCAGCATTTTCTTATGATTTTAAAATGTAAATGTTGTTCTTTTCTGGGAAATTTCAAAATTCTGGGAGATCAGAATCCTATACTAAGTAAATCTTGTGCTATGGTAACTTGTTCTCTTATTTAGCTAAAACAAACTTCGATGAGGCTTCGGAGGGCGAACCTCTCATGTGATTGAGTAGCCAACGAAAGAGACAGAGCATTGAGGCCGCGACGAAATATCGTCGAGCTAGTATAATTTACTATTCAGAATTGAACTGCGGAAAACTGATATACTACTTAACGACTACTTAACATAAAGGCTTTTACTTTAGAGCTGACGTCTCGTAAATTACAATATCCAATATATAATTATATTGAGGGATAGAAAAATAGAGAACAATAAAGTTAAATCTTTCACACGTCGTAGACCTTCGGAGGCTTATATTGCGGATCCCTGAAAGCCATAAAGTACGCCAGCAGCCGTCCCAATCCTTTTACGCTTGTAGATAATGTGATTAAAGTAAATCAGCCAATTTCAATAAGTGCTGCGTCTCGGAACAAAATCTACATATTTTATTCCAGTGGACCGTAAATCGTCGGGCGGAGGCCGGCAGACACATCGATTGACATCGTAAATATACGCTACAGGACCTATTGCCGAATTACGATTCAAAGGGATACAACTAGAAGAGAGTGGCTGAGTTTTAGATCAACTTTATCGGCGTGTAAAATGGAAACCGCGTTCGTTCGAATTTCGAAGGCAGGTATACATTTTGATTTTATCGTAGACTTCACACTTGAAGTGCAGTATGAATTAGTAAATATAGAAATGAAGTGGTGAGGCGGATAAAAATTCAAGGAGTTTATGCTCCAATGGACTACGAGCGCCTATAATGAAAACGAAAATACTATTCTGATATTTTCGTTTCCATCGAACTGTATTGTCAGCTATATATGTATGTATATACACATACTCGGTTTTGACAGCTATGAGTATTCTGATTAAGTTCATACAAACATTCATAGATCTATAAAAAACCGTATTCTTAAAGCAGTTAAGATGATTTTTCAATGACATTCATGTGACGGTCCAGTTGGTTTGGTGGTTAGAGACCCTGACTGCCAAGCCCCTGGGTTAGATTCCCACCCAAGACAAGCATTTGTCTGGATTAACATGTCTGTTTGTTCTGTGTTTGGGTGTAAATATCTATAAGGAATGTATGTTTAAAAAAATAGTACATCAGTTCCCGGGTAGCCATAGTACCAGCAGTACACTCTGCTTAATTTGAGATCAGGTAACCATGTGTAAAGAATGTCCTGGGATTGTTATTCTCAGCTTTTAAAACACGTCTTCGCATCCCGATAACTTAATCAAAATTACACACATCATAAAATAACTATCGATTGTCCAAAAAGATTTTTAAAAAGCCAAATACAATTTACCTAATTAAATCAAACGCGAACAAAACCTCCTTATAATATCTTGAAAAAGAGAGTAACTCCTACAGGAGACACAATGAAAATTTAATAAGTATAATGTTTATATGAGATACGCGTATATGTATGGAGGAGGTGACTATATTTGCATATATTAGTTCCTTTTGAAGCCGCGGGGGTAACTTCTGTGTTTGCACTCAGTTTGTCCCCGGTTTTGAGTTTCGAACTCGATTACCAAATGTACAGATGTAAATTCACTTTTAAATTGTATCAAATAAGGTTCGGGTTCTTTTACATGCCATGTTTTTTTGTTGGTATTTTATTTGTAACTAGCTATCCCGCGGTTTTCCCGCGGAGTGATGTCACATTTTCCCGGGATAAATAGCCTATATGTTATTCCAGGATATGATCTATCTATGAGAAAAGTTTCATTCAGATCTGTGCGGTAGTTTTTGCGTGATAGAGTAACAAACATCCATACATACAAACATCCATACATACAAACATCCATACATACAAACATCCATACATACAAACATTCGCATTTATAATATTATTAGGATGAGTTCTTGGGGTGGGTTTTGTGATTCGTAGACAAAATTGTAAAAAATTGGAACTATTTGTGAAGGTAGCAAAGAAAGGTTGTAGATAGAATTTACAAACAATTTTACATTAGGTTTTCGTCTCACCTAACACATTTTTGGTTTAATTTAAATTATCAGTCAGCCACATTGATTACTCATCTATTAATCTATCATAAGTTACAAACTTTAGGGTACAATTTTCAACTGAAACGATCTATTTATGAAAACTTACGTGATAGAGTCGAGTTTAAAGTTTACAACACTGTGGTGATAATACAATATGGTTTGTATCAATTGATAAAAATTGATTCAAATTTGAAATGCTCTCCATAAAATGATATTCATAATAATATTATTTCATTTGATGACCTTTCAACCTTTCACGTTGTAATTAATTAACATGTCAATTATGTTTCGTCGACAATTAATCGATGCAGCTACAACACATATGTCATTAAAATAATTAGACACAATAATTAGTCAAACTTAACCCTCAAGTTGTTCAACCTAAACCCAACCCAAACTATGTCACATCGTAATCTAATAACCCGTTGATGCTAACAGCTGATAACATCCCCGAAACCGATGGAAATTCCACATCAAAGTAGGTCAAACTTTGCTTATTGAAATATGCCGATTATATCGACTCGCTTAGGTGTCGTTGGGTAAATTTTTCTCATAAAATTGTTACGCGTAATGCTTCCCTTAGTCGATGAGTTGAAATTTATTGTTGCTCGTAAAAAGTACATAGGGTGTAACCGCGCGAAATTCGGTAGGTAGCACACAGCAGCGCACGCGCCGCGTTCGCACGTCGTCACTCCGTCTTGTGACGAACTTTATACATTCGGCCTTTGGCGTTGCGGTGCGAGTGACGAAATGTAGCGTTCTACTGATGTGCGTAGTCCCAACTGCCAAGAAACTCTGCAATTGATGCAATTCGTATCTAACGTCGTATCTAAAGTGTTCTCCATCTGATTCTAGAATGTTTTTCTAGTAGCTCCAGCCCAAGTTAAAAACAACTTTTTTAAAACAACTACCATACCTCATATTCATCATTTTTGTTGAAGTTCAGATGTAGATTGAGCTGGTAATATCAGAAGATCTGTTTTTTTAAGTTCGCAATATCATCCTTGAGTTAAGAATTTAGGTGAAGAGGAACCAAAGCCTTCCAAAACACCAACAATACTGTATGTGATTATAACCGAAAATTTACCACACTACCTTACCGCGCTCATTGAAGATTATCTTATAAAAGTTATAAACCCATTTGGACACGTAAAGCCCACAAACGTATATTTCTTTATAATTCGAACGACTAGTAATTTGTGTCCACATTAACACTTGAATCGCTACCTCTCCTGCCTTGGACACGGCAGTAAACTTACACAAAGTTTCGTAGCCATTAATAATTCTCCCGCAGCGACCGGGACCCCTGAAAAGAATATTTCACTCTTTTGAAGCTGCAAACAGGGTACAATCAAATTACCATTTGAAAGGGCCCCGTTGTATTGCTATTTAAGACGTTGAACGATTTTCGGTAGCTTTGTTTGTGCGTTCATAGGCCCTTATTGTCCTAGCCGCGGGATCTTACGAAAGTTAACTTATATTATTCTACTGAGGAAGTTACTATTATATTTCTTTTTGGTTTATAAATATTTATTATGTTTTTTTCAGCGAAGAAAATTTTTACAGGGCACCCAAATTAATAACAAACTAGTTCCTACCACGCGGTTTTGTCCTAGGAATCTTACCTTTTACTTGGGCTAAGAAGTGTGCTATGTGTTAATACAGGTTATATGTATTGGTTTTCAGACTACCGTGTAAAGAACGATTGAGTAACCAACATCCGAATATACAAACTTTCACATTTATATAATATAATAATATTAGTACGAAAAATATCTTGTAACATATTTAATATTATTTTTTTATACAAGTTGTCAATCCTGAGACGTGAAATTGTTATCTCACGTGTCTGTAATTTCACCGGCGCCCTTACCTTTCTAACAGAAACACAGTAATACAAGTGCACTACTGCTTCACGGCAGAAATGGGTAAGGTGGTAGTACTTCCCCGGACGAACTCTGCAGTAAGAGCTCTACTACTACACTTACGGTTCCATATTACCAAATTAAACAAAGGCTGTATTTAAATGACAGGTAATGGATAAACCTATTTTTATAAAGACATAATTACTTTAATCATCATCAGCATCATTAATCATCATATTCATTCTTTATCGATGGGAAAGTCTATTTTAAATATAGCTATCCCCCGCATTTTCACCCGCTTTCCCAAGGGATGCTACATTATCCCGGGCTTAAAATAAGACTATATGTTATTCTAGGAGATGTTCTATCTATGTGCTAAGTTTCATCCAAATCCGTCCGGTAGTTATGCGTGAAAGACTAACAAACATCCATACATACTTTCTCATTTATAAAATTAGTAGGTTGAAAAAAACTAGAACAAAAACACTTTAACTAACTGAATAATTACCGCTAGGTCCCCATTATTATTATCAAAACACGAATTCAACCCATTTATTATGCAAATAGTACCCAAAGGGCAGGTTTACGCATCAATAATTGAATAGGCAGCAAAATACAATTGTGCGGATAATGTTCAAATAGACAAAGTATTTGGTACCTATTTAAAATAGTCGGTAAGCTTTATTAATGTTAAGATTACGCAACGCATCGCCGCTGGCTCGTCTGACGCAACTCCGCGTTGTCGGCACTTAGCATTTTTCAAGAGGAACTTTAATAGGCGGATTTAGACGACTCTGTTACAATTTCTGGTCATTTTTTAAACGTAATTTGTATGTCTGTTATCGTAGTATTCATAATAATTTGAAATGTGTTCCCTGTTTATAATTATATATTTAAAAATGTAAATAAATAAGTGAAAAAGGAAATGGAACAATAATAATAAATATCTTGCGAAATTACTTTCTTAAGCTAAGCTTGTATTATGGAAACCAGATAACTGATATTAACCATACTAGTATTTTTTTTTCTAGGTACCTACATATTATACTTGTATATATATTCACACCCACTGAAAAAACAGGGCACTAACACAAACAAGAGCACAGTAGAAATAAAATAAAAACGCTTCGTCTATGAAAACCGGATAACTGATATATTAATATTCCATTTTTTTCTAAATACATACTTATATCGATATTTACACTCAGACACAGAACCAACGTTCATGCACACAAATATTTTTCCTCGGTGGGAATCGAACCCACGTCCTGTGTGGCAGTCAAGGTCTCTAACCAAGCCAACTGGCCCGCAAATAGAATTAAAATGCAATAACTACAAGTTATTCACAATAAAGTTCAAACATTCAACCAATGTGTAATGTAGCAAATACTATATTAAATATCCTACGATACGGTCCATTTTATTAAAATCCCAATATCCCCGAGCAAAACCTCCACATTTCTTGCGACCTCACTGCACTCAACTCTTTCATAACTCAAAATTATAAAATAAAGTGAATTGAACTTTAAAACCGTTTCTGAGAACGTGCAACAGCTGAAACAAATCGCAATCTACGAGGACCACTACTCTAATGGATAAAATGGCCGGTCCACTATTCGCCCGGCTACCTTAAGTGGGTACGCGACTGGCAAACAAACGAGATCATATTGGCAACGCACCTTACTTGGTCCACTTGACTGTATTTAATAGAAATAAGAGATACATTTGTGATGATAGGATGATAGGGGCGATTACCCTAATTTTCTATTAAGGAAACGGGTTTTTCCGCAAGAAATTGTTACGTCTTTCCTTATTCTTTTGTGTAAAATAAATGGTCGGTGAAACATTTACTATTTTATTATTAAAATGTATTGTTGGGGATGAATTCATTTGTTTAATCACAAGGAATTTGAAAAACGATAATTATAGTGATTTTCTCATAATCGGAAAAAAGTTATTCCGCAGACGATCAAACTGGTTGTATTAACATAATTCAACTATTAGAAATGTAAATGTTTTTGATTATATGTATCGATATTTGTTACCCTTTCACCCAAAATTACTTAACGGATATTAAAACTTCGCACGGGAAGAAGTATATCCCTCAGGAAAGCGGGTGAAACCGCGGGGGATAGCTAGTGTTATGATAACTAGTATTATGTACCTCACATACGAATAAATAAATATTCCCAGAAGCATGGGAATCAGGGCATTTGGGTGTCTTCAAGGCTAGAGTGAATAGGCTCTTAATAAACCAGTGCGCCTCAACATCTAAGATTGCATCACTGCTTACCATCAGGTGGGATCGCAGTCAAGCACTAGTTTATATTATTAAAAAAAAAAAAATCGGATAATATGAGTAAGTGGATCAGCTTGAAAAAAAATATATCCTGAAAGATGATATTGATACTAGCTGACATGTATTAATAGATAGAATATTTTATTTCTCTGCCAAATTTCACACACTACAGTCATGATCTAAAATATGGAACCACTGAGAATTTTGCAATAATAACTCTACAACTAATAATTTCATGATTCATTTATTAATAACACTTCTTTCATTTGTACACAGTTAGGACCTTCTTTAAACTATTGGAGGCCCTGTAATATAATGAGGTCCCTAAGACCATGAGAGCACTAAGAGCGCGACACATCGATTCGAGATTCGTGACGACACGATACATTCTCTGTAACCTCTGGCCGTCCAACGGATTCCATTCCTTCTATAACATCGGTTATCCGTTGGTGATGTGGCAAGAACTGCGGGGCCCTGGGTACTTGCCCAGAGTGCCCAATGGAAGAAAAGGCCCTGTAGACAGTTAAAAAAAACATTACTCTTTAAGGTAACTTATAAACGTCAAAACTGAAGCTACAACCGGCTTGACAGTCAGTGAGAAGAACTGAGAAGAATGGGAGAAATGGAACCGACAAGAATTTTGGAAGAGTGGCATTAATGTTGGTAAGACAAATTTATCCACAGAATAAGAATTTCATTCAGCAAACTTGTTTTGGATTGTTATTTTTAGTACCAAAAACAATATTTCTAAGGTAGACAGACGGTTACTTAAATTGTCCACTTCGTTTTGCTGCGCTTCTTTCAGTTCACTCAATTCTGACTCAGCTGCGTCCTTTTAAAAACTGACACAGTATAGTTTTGTTGTATCAGTAGCCCAACTTAATCGTGTCATAATTTTTTTTGTAAAATATCTGTACATTGTGTTTTAACAGCCTTGCAGATAATAGAAGAATTTAAGAGAAGCTATAACAGTTACTTGGTTCTGTCACTGAATGAATAATAGTGCTGTTGAATTATGAGAAGGGTGTCAGATACTACAATTATTTAGAATTTGTTTTATTTATTATTGAACAAAGATGAACATAGATGAACAAATAAAACATAATATCATTAATTAAAAAGCCACAGAAGCTTATAAGAGGAATGATTTATTCAACATTACTTTTGTGACTGTACTTCTGTTGACAATTAAGCTCTATTTATGAAATTAATTATATTGAATCAATGCAGCAATGAAGTCAGCAATTGCTCATTGTGAAACAATATTTATTAAATAAATAATTGACGCACGCGGAATTCCATTACAAGATTATACAAAAACAAATATCTAGTAACTAATTCCGCTGGATCTCCTTATCTCCTCCGAATTCGTTACTAGATATTTGTTTTTTAAAATTGTTTTAAAATGAGTTATAGCTGACTTCATTGCTGCACATTTCAAAATATATTTTCGACTAGCGGCATTCGGCTTGCTTTGATTTGTGACAATTTTTTTTGTATGTGTATCAGTGTCCGTGAGTATATATAATATGTATAAATAAGTAAGTGTAATAAATAAGTGAGTATATAGAATAAATAATAATTGGCTGAAGTTTCATCGCTATAGGCTAAAAAGGCATACGGTACAAACATAAATACTTGTCGTGTCTTGCAACAGCGGCTATCTACTTAATGTTAAATTTCTAAAATATTATGTTAATGATATGATTTTTGAATAATAATAACTGTCCCTTGGACGTAGTAAATATAAAGTTTGAACCGCGGCGGCCACGTCGCTGCCGGTGAACTTTTTACCTAATACCTTCATAAAAAAAAGTTTTATTTCTTTTCGCCCCGTCCTCGCTTCCCGCCAATTTCGTGTCCCCACACTAATATTTGCATGAAATATACTCTCTCGGAGCGTTGAAGTGCGAATATAAATAATGAGCAAGGGTCCAGCGAGTCACGTTATTATTGTCATCGATCATAATCGAAGAATGGAACGACCCGTATTCTTTCATGTCGGCGCATATTGCCGAATGGAAATATCTTTATGTTATTTGTCTCAATTTGTATGAATGCAGTGACAAATGTTTGTTGTATATAAAATTAGGATAGGGTAAATTCGATTTTAGATCGATGATGTAGCTCTCGTTTTACAATGAACGCTTAGCTTAAGTAGGTATTTAAATGATGAGATTTTTAAAACAATAACAGAGTGGAATTCAATATTTCCAATCGAGTTCTCATGGCTGGATTGCAAATCCACTCCAATCGGAATCGAGAAACGAGATTGTCCGTTCCTTTCTCTTTAAAGATGTTCTTAAAATGCCATACTTTCGGTTTAGTATAATATTTCCGTGCCCGGAACAAAGAATCCCTAGATTGTTTCGCAATAAACATTCTTTAAGCATATTTCTTAAAGTAGACAAAGTTACTTGGTATTCTCCACATAGCAGACAGTGGGGCACGTTTGAGCCCCGACTGGCCACTACCGAATAGTTTCCGAAACATTAAACGTGGAGGCTCAGCCAATTTTTATAATGCCTTCACAATTTATTATAGACCGCAGCGAGAACAGCCTATATAAAACTAGCAACCGTTCCGTGGTTTTACCCGCATTCCCGATGGATCTTATGTATCACGGGATTATAACGTAGACTTAGTTACTTCTGGATAAAGTAGCTTTCAAATCGCGAAAGTATTATTAAAATCTGTCCAGTAGTTTTTAAGTATATTAATTACAAACATATAAACCTTTTTCCTTTATAATATTATTATTAGTGTAGTTATTAAAATAAATAATTTCCAAAATATATTTTATTCGCAATTACAAGACTGGAAATCTATCAGTATAAGAATAATAATCTACGTAGACTTTTATTAATACAGTAATGTAACTATTTTAGGGTTCCGTATCCACAGGGGCCATGGGACGCCATTACTAAGCTTTCACCCTCCGTTTTATTATTATTGTACAGTACCCTCCATGCACGAGTCCAACTGGGACTTGGCCAGGCTTTACAGAAGGTATTTATTGATTATGCTAATTTATAACCTTTAAATTTGTTGAAAAAGAAAAAAAATCGAGATGTATTTTATACCAAAGATATATCACAATAGTATACAATAAAGCCATTATTTTTATCAGCCCCCTTATTCAGCTAATACAAACTTCGTGGGCGAGCCGCTTCACGGAGGCCTCGGAGAGCTTACCTCTCACGTGATTAGTACTATTAGCGTAGTAAGCGAAAGAGACAGAGCATGGAGGCCGCGACGAAACATCCGAGCTAGTGTCATTTTCCTTACAGAATCGAGCCCCAGCTTACTACCCAATAGATGTTGATACTATTTCACAGTCTTGAAAATTTATTTATTCAGTTTTTTGTGTACGATCGGTTTATTTTGTCCCACTCAAGTGAAGCCAGGGCGGGTCACTAGTCATTAATATAAAAATAACAAAAAGAAAATACACATAGTTCACTTGCTTCAGTGTCCTGGTAATCTGTGTTGTAAATGGTATACAACTATAACCTAAACATCGTTCCATCAACAGAATAAATCTTGCATTCCCTAATTCAGAAACAACTAGCGGATTTCGATATAAAAACATAAAGAAAAGAAAAGTTTGAACTATAAACAAAGAATTATCAGTAGGTAATAAACAGAAGAAGTAGTATGCGACATATGCATTTTCACACTCATTATCCTTAAGAGTTAGGCAGATGTATCATTAATGAAACTCACTTTCCAACGAAGATATTGCAAGTCCGCAAAGTGGCTATGTTGTCATCTTCAGATAATCATTACTAAACAATTAAACTTTAATATACTGACGGAAGAATGTCTTGGGATATTTATTTATTTATTTATTATTGATGATGGTGATCGACTAAAGAAAGCCCGCTGAAAGCTCATAGCTTGTCCCAGAGGGCGAGCGTCGCGTTTTCCCCACCGCTCTCTAATTTTGTATGCTCTGTCGTTTCACCGCATTTATTTTTCTTCGCGGTCTAATTCTCTTTGTTGTCTCAGTCGTTTTGCAACCAAATTTCGCGGAATGAGGTCCGTGGTTGAAATGAAATTGGTATTCGGAATGAATTGGGCTCCTCCGTAAGTTTTGCGGACCCTTTCGCTTCAAAACACGCCATCTTGATTTTTAATTCGGTTTGTGTTCCGGTTTGTTTCGCACGAACGTTGAATATTAACCCACTTTTGATTGTACTCAGAACGGCAGAATAATTACCAACATTCATTGAATAGCCTGTACATTACGCGGTATTTACCTTAACAAGATTTGTATCCTATTACATGAAAGCTCGAAGAAATTACTCAAACCACCCATATTGTTGCAAAGAACCCCGGTAACGAACCGAAAAGCGAAGATCGCTAACCCACTTGAAATATTTAAGTAGAAGCCTAAATCTACCTACGTAATAAATTATTTTGGCAACTTAAAACATTATTCGGGGTATTGATATAAAATATAGTAGTTAATAGTGCCGCCGCAATACCTTTTACAGTAATGTTTGGTTAAGTGGGACCTGTATAAATGAGAAACGTCCATAGCTGAAACTCATGGTGAGGTCCCGACACTTTAGCACTCAATTACCTCCGTTCGCGGTAGAAAACAAACCTCTATATCTGGGATTAGTTCTTTCGATTCTATCGTCATAAGTGCATAGTATAACATATAGTATAATAAGCTTCTACATCACCAGTTTTACAAAAAAAATGTTGCCGAAGTAAAAAAATCATCAACCTCAGCCAAGCCGGATAGGAGAAGAATATTTACAACAAATTTTTATATTTAAAGACTAGCTACCGTCCCGCGGTTCCAAACGTGTTCCTGAGGGATGTAATGAATCCATCAATTATAAAATACCCTTTTTCACTCGGGAATAGTCTAGCTTTCTATTACTGAAAGAATTTTTAAATCGGATTAGTAGTTTCGGATAAAACCTCCTTCATCCAAATTTACATGTTTACCTCCTTATATTATAAGCATAGGTACTGCCAACATAAAAAAACGAACTTCAAAAGAGAATCTGAATTACTGAAATAATAACCGTTGGATCATCTCAATCTGCCGATCCATTTTTGATGCGGACCTTTATAAAGGCACGAGCGCTGCCGTGTCCCGGCTCAGTTTATCTATCCCTGAGGCGTCGGAACTACCCACGGTCCTCACGAGTCAGATGAGGCATTACATCATGTTATTGTAAGAGACATCAGCAAGACGGATGGCACGGTCACTACATGAATATTTCAGATGTGGCATTAGGACACGGAAAAATAAATATGGCGGACTTGACTGGACGCATTTGTATATAAATCGTGGTGTTCCGCGCGTGTTTGAATTACCAATGAACCGGCCGGGTTATTTATCAGTTAACCGTATATCCATCTCGCGTTTGGTGTAACATGCGGAATTTTTATTGAAAACATGAATTCGGACCTACGGGTTCTATTTAAGACATTTTTAGCAGTAAAAAACGTACAACTTTTATGTTTCAATATCCTGTATTGCATTTGTTTCATGTAGTTAAAGTGCCCCATTAAAATAAATATATTATATTAAACTAGCTGCCCTTGTGGTTTTACCCGCATTCCCGAGGGATGTCAAATTATTCCAGGATAAAAAGTAGCCTATACGCTTATCCAGGATATACTCTATATATGTGCCAAGTTTCATCCAAATCTGTCGGTCGTGAAAGAGTAACAAAGATCCATACATACAAACATTCGCATTTATAATATTAGTGGGATTCATTAGGCATAAGAGCTGCGGGATTCTGAAAAACGGGTAATTCTTCGGTCAAACGGACTTCTGACCTAAGGAGTCAGAAAAACACTATCGATTTTTGTTTGATTTGACAGCAACGCTATATTGAAATTAATAAATTAACTTGATTGGGCGATATCCCCCGCGGGGTATTCAAAGCGGTATACTCCCCAAGGAGCCGACAATGGCAATTTACATATTTCCGAGTCTTAAAATAGGTATTTGGTTTTCATTCTTAAATTAAGAAGTCCTTTCTGACGTTTAATTATTTCGTAAAAATATATCATAATGATTAATAATAAGGATCATCAGGTTTATCTACATCATCATACAATTTACAATTGGATCAATAATTGAACCTTATTTGAAAACCAATAAAGTTGTATTTTCTTTGTCATTCTTAAATGTCTTATAGGACTTTTTAAATCATCGGACTATAACTCGTAACATTAATTGCCAACCTTACTGCATGGAGTTAAAGCATAGAGTGGAAATTCTCGGTTTTATCCTACTGTTACAAACGTGGACGTATACCGTAGCTGTAAAGAACGTTAATCGTCAAACTTCACACATGTCCCGGTACTAAGGTAGTAGAAACCTGTTCTTCATTTTAATGGAAGCGAAGTTGATAAAAAAAAAACTCTTTACAAGAATTTAATTTAATCTGTTAGTATATTTTTGTCAAATCTTGAAACTTTGTTTTAAACCTGATCACCCAATTCAATTGAGCTGAAATTTGGCAGACACATTTGGATTTGGTTTTGGTGACAATGTACGTTTCCCCCCCAACGTGTCGCCACCTTGCCGTGGTGGGGGGGCAGCGTGCCTCAATGATCCCCAAGGCTATACCGGCAGAGCTACTCATACCGGGCAGGCTTGGGGGGAGAGGCCAGACTAAGTGCGACTCACGAGAGGGAGGCATCTTTGGATGTCTGGCGGCGTGTTCTTCTGGACTGCCGCGTGAGGCGAAAGGTTCGTCAGTTGTCAAACTGGCGGATAGGCTTCGGCCACTGACGGCTCAACCCGTAACCCTGAATGGACAGGACCGGGGGTTCTTCGGAACTGCGGGGGAAGAAAACCCCCTTTATAAAAAATAACCCAAATCCTAAGTTTCGGCGCTCGGCGATGGGATGTATGGCCGGGGGGAACCCGGTCCCTAGAGCGTCACACGAGGGACCTCACCCTCCAAAAAAGGAAAAAAAAAAATGGAAAGCACGAACGGAGAAATTAGTACCCAGGAGGGTCCCAACTTTGTTGGGGAATCCCTTGGTGCTTCGGCACTCAGCCCTATCGTATCTGGGGGGGCAACCAGTCGTGTGGAGTTGGGAGAGAAAGGGAGAGGTGTAGACGTAGCAAGAGGGCGTGTTCTGCGCGGAGACTCTTCGTCTACTCTGAGAAAGACGTCAAGCGGAGTGAGTGGCGTGGGAGCTCGGGCTGATGCGATGGAGGTCGCGCCAGTGGCACCCGTCGCCACCGAGAGAAAAGGAAGGTTGTGGAGGAAGCGGTCCCGGTCGAGAAGTCTCTCGGGGCCCGAAAGCGGCTCCAGCTCGGAAATGAGGGGGAGGGGGAGGCCCCGAAAGGTGCCGACTTCTCAAAGAGGCAAAGCCCGCAGTTCCTGCCTGACCCTGGCAACGACAAGGTCTCAGCTCATCGCCATCAAGCGAAGCGAAGCTGAGCTTCAGGCGGAGGAGGAGGTGGCCAGATTATGTCAGGGGCTCGGCGTAGATTCTGCACCTGAGACTTTGCAGTCGTCAAACAAGACGACGACGGTGCAGGATCTAAGCGAGAAGATATTGGATTCCGTGGCTATCATCAACAAGGTCGCCACGAAATCCAAAAACCTGAAAGGCACGTTCTCGCGTGGCCTTAAGGATGCGGCCTCAGCAATAGTGGAGACAATGCAGGACCTGCAATCGCGCACTATAGACGAGGAGAACAGGAGGTTGTTGGCCATGAATGCCGGCCTTAGATCGGAGCTCGCAGAAATGCGGAATGAGTTGGCTCAATTAAGAGCCGACATACAAAGAGCTCCGACCAAAACGACGCAGCCGCAGCCTCCGTCTGCTCCGTCTGTAGATGCGGAGGAGCTGGCGGCACGCATCATGAGCCAAGTAGGGCTCATGGTAAGCGCTCGACTCGAGGCACTCGCGCTGGACGGGAGGTTACTCCCGGAGCGCCGAGTCCGGCCGCCGCTAGCCGCGGATCGGGTCCATGCTGCTCTCACTGCCGGTGCACCGCGAGAAGAAAGAGTCCCACGCGAGAGTGGCCCCACGGCACCCGTTGGGCTGGGAAGGCGTCGGGGAGGAAATAAGAGGCGGGGGGAAAAGGCAGATGTTAATAGCCTACTCATCCCTGGGGAGCCTCGACCCCTACCACCGGCATCCAGGACATTGGAACAGCCGTGGAGTGTCGTCACGCGTCGTGGAGGCCCGCAGCGGCCATCTGCTCCTGCTGAACAGGGGAAGCAGCCGCGGCCGCAGCAGAGGCCACACCGACCGCAGCCGCCGCGAATTCGCGTCCCTAGCTCGGCTGCAGTTGTTTTCAAACTGCAGCCGTCAGCCATAGAGAGGGGCGTAACATACGAGGCGGCTATCAAAGAGGCCCGAGGCAAGATTGACCCTGCCAGCTTGGGCATCCCCGGCCTCCGATTTAAGAAGGCTGCTACGGGCGCCCGGATCTTTATAGTTCCGGGTGCTAATAGTAGTGAGATGGCAGACTCCCTCGCAGCAAAGCTGAGGGAGGCCTTTAAGGAGGAGGACGTCATGGTGTCCAGGCCGGTGAAATGTGCAGATATGCGGATCATGGGCCTGGATGACTCGGTGTCCCCAGGGGATGTCGCTGCGGCGGTGGCGAGATCTGGCGGATGCTCCGAGGCATCTGTCAAGACAGGGGAGATTCGCCGAGACTACTCGGGTCTCGGTTCTGTCGTGGCCAGCTGCCCTGCTGCAGCTGCGAGAAAAGTGGTGGAGGGGGGACGCTTGCTCGTCGGCTGGGTGTCGGCGCAGGTTAAGCTCTTGCGACCGCGTCCGCTGCGCTGCTTCCGGTGCCTGGAGTTGGGGCATGTTCGGGAGCAGTGCAAAGCTGAGGTGGACCGTGGCAGTCAATGCTACCGGTGTGGCCAACCTGGCCATAAAGCCGGTGGGTGTTCTGCCGCACCACACTGCACGGTGTGTGCGGCCGCAAAGCAGCCGGCCTCCCATAGCCTGGGGGGCAAAGCTTGCGCTGCGGCCTTGCCGACGAGCAAGGCAAAACGAAGGAGGGCCAGAAAAACTAGGGCCAAAGCCGACAAGCCGGCAACGGCCGGTCAACCGCAGCCAAGCACCAGCGCGGCAGTAAGCGATGTGGTGGTTCCGATGTCAACGGAATAACGGTCACCCTTCGTTTACTGCAGGCGAACATCAACCACTGCGCCCGGGCTCAAGACCTCCTAGTCCAGAGCATGGCGCAGTGGAAGATACAAGTGGCTGTGGTTGCTGAGCCGTACGTTGTCCCCCCAGGTGATGCCTGGGTTGGGGACCGGGATGGCCTAGTCGCCATTGTTCGACGGGGCGCCGCTGGCTCCCCCCCTTTCGAAAAAGTTGCGAAGGGTAGGGGATGCGTCGCGGCTCTGCTGGGGGAGACGATGACCATAGCGGTCTACTTTTCTCCCAACAGACCCCTCGCCGAGTTCGAGACCTTTCTCGACGAGGTAGGGGCCCTGATTGGACGGAGCCACCCTCACCCCGTGCTTGTGGCTGGAGATCTCAACGCCAAATCTGTGGCGTGGGGATCTCCCGCAACAGATGCCAGGGGTGAGTTTTTGGAGGATTGGCTTTTGGCGAATGGGCTATCGGTCCTCAATCGGGGGTCGGTTAACACGTGCGTGCGGTATCAGGGCGGATCTATCGTGGACGTTTCGTTCGCGAGCTCTACCCTGGCGCGCCGTGTCCATGGCTGGGAGGTACTGGAGGATGTGGAGACTTTATCAGACCATAAATATATTCGGTTTGATGTCTCCACTCTGCTCCAGGGTACCCCAGAAATCCGACCCCCAAGGGGGATGGGTACAAAATGGCGGCTCAAGGCCCTCGACCTGGATATGGCCAGAGAGGCGGCGATGGTTCAGTCCTGGGTGTCTGCGCCTGAAGGTCCTGCGGTGGTTGAGGATGAAGCGGGCTGGTTCCGGGAGGCGATGACGCAAGTCTGTGACGCGTCTATGCCTCGGGCCAGGCTTTGTCCTCCAAGGGAACAGGTGTACTGGTGGTCCGCGGAACTCACACAACTACGTGAGTCCTGTGTCGAGGCGAGACGTCAGTACACCAGATCCCGCAGGAGAAGGCGCAGAAATGAAGCCCAGGAGGCTGTTCTCTACGCCGCCTACACGGACTTAAAAAAGGCGTTGCAGACGGCGATAGCCGAAGCCAAAACGCGTGCGTGGGAGGAATCGCTGGAGACCCTTAATGGTGACCCGTGGGGCAGGCCCTACAAGGCAGTGAGGGGCAAACTTCGCTCCTGGGCTCCGCCAGTCACCCAGAGTCTCCGGCCTTATCTTCGGGAGGAGGTGATTTCGACCTTGTTTCCGCACAGGGACGAACACTTGCCTCCGACGATGGCTGCGCAGTCTGCGGCGCCACCACCGGACGTGACACAGGAGGTCCCGGAAGTATCCCAAGGGGAGATGGGTGCAGCCGTCTTAAGGCTTCGTGCCAAAAATTCGGCCCCCGGCCCCGATGGCATTCCGGGACGTGTTTTGGCCCTAGCCCTGACCGAGGACGCCCTGGAGCTTCGTTTGAGGGGGCTATTCCATGCCTGTCTGGCTCAAGCCATAATTCCACAGAGGTGGAAGACAGGCCGTCTAGTCCTCCTCCGGAAGGAGGGGCGTCCAGCGGAGTCTCCCTCCGCCTACCGGCCTATTGTGCTGCTCGACGATATCGGCAAACTCTTCGAGAGAGTTGTCGCGGGTCGAATCGTCGGGCACCTGGAGGGGATCGGTCCGGATCTGGCGGAGAACCAGTTTGGGTTTCGCAGGGGTCGGTCGACCATCGGCGCGGTGTTGCGGGTAAAGACCCAAGCGCAGGAGGTGGTGGCCCGGGGTGGGGTTGTCTTGGCGGTATCACTGGATATCGCCAACGCATTTAATTCCCTCCCCTGGAGCTGCATACAAGAGGCGCTCCTGTATCATGGAGTGCCACTGTACCTGCGCAACGCTGTCGGGGCTTACCTCTCGCAGCGGTCGGTGGTCTACCCATGCCAGGAGGGCTGGGGCCGCAGGGAGGTAACATGTGGAGTTCCACAGGGGTCGGTTCTGGGTCCGCTCTTGTGGAACGTGGGATATGACTGGGTCCTGCGGGTGCCGTGTATCCGGGGTGTCGACGTAACGTGTTACGCCGATGATACCCTGGTCACGGCCCAAGGATCCAGTTATCGTACAGCCGCCTATCGTGCCACCGCTGGAGTGGCACAAGTAGTGGGCCGGATACGGCGATTGGGCTTGGAGGTGGCCCTCAATAAGTCTGAGGCCATGTCCTTTCATGCGCCTCGACATGCGCCACCTCGGGATGCCCATATCGTCGTGAGTGGAGTCCGCATCGACGTCGAAGCGTCGATGAAGTATCTGGGCCTCGTCCTAGATAGTCGATGGGACTTCACAGCCCACTTTGGGCGCCTGGTGCCAAGGGTGATGGGTGCGGCGTCTGCTCTCGGGCGACTGCTGCCGAACACTGGCGAACCGGGCGCCCTTTGCAGGCGGCTGTACCTGGGGATCGTGCGATCGATGGTGCTGTACGGAGCTCCCGTATGGGCGGACACCCTGAATCGCCGTAATATCACCCTCTTGCGAAGGCCGCAAAGGGTGGTGGCGATCAGGGCGATACGGGGATATCGCACGATCTCCGCCGAGGCGGCGTGTGTTCTGGCAGGTTCCTTGCCTTGGGACCTCGAGGCGAGAGCCCTCGCGCCAGTGTTCTTCTGGCGTGAGGAGGCGCTGGCCCAGGGCCAGAGGCCAGCACCACGCGAGGTGGAAAGGTGCAGAGCAGAGTTGCGTGCGCTCGCCATCCAAGAGTGGAAGTCCAGGCTTGAGCAGCCTAGTGCAGGTCTAAGGACCATCGAGGCCATCCGTCCAGTGTTGGAGGAGTGGCTGGAGCGGAAACACGGCACGCTGACCTTCCGGTTGACGCAGATCCTCTCGGGACACGGTTGTTTCGGGAGGTATCTGTATCGCATAGCCGGAAGGGAGCCGACCGCCGAGTGCCACCACTGTGATGGATGCCTCGAGGAGGAGGCCCAGCACACGCTGGAGGCATGTACAGCCTGGACTAGCGAGCGCAGCGAGCTCTGCGCCGTAGTGGGGAATGACCTCTCGTTGCCGTGCGTGGTCCGCGCTATAGTCGACAACGAGAGGTCCTGGGGCGCACTCCACTCCTTTTGCGAGACTGTAATGCTCGCAAAGGAGGCGGCGGAAAGGGACAGGGAGGAAACAACCACCCTGGCCATCCGCCGCAAGAGAACCGGGCGCCGGAGGGTGGCATTTTTACGCCACCTTCCCCCCACTTGAGCCCAAGGGCGGCAGACTCGGGGGAGTCCGCCGCCCAGCAAGATCGGGCTCGGGTAGTAGTGCGTGTGTTCCCGCACGCTACTTAAGGCGAGGTGGTGAGGACGAGAGCTCCGGTCCTCACTGCCGCAGACGTCTTCGTCATTAACGAGACGTGGCCTCCACCAGGCCGTCGCTGCTGGGTACGCGGACGAATGCCTCGGCGCCCCCGTATACCCAGCCAGCAGCGACAGATAGGAACACTGTGGGGTTTTAGTCAGTAGGAGTCTGACATAACCCGGCCGTTCCCCCCGGAGCCGCCGGGTATCCAACAGAGGATTTCCCCACATAAAAAAAAAAAAAAAAAATGGTGACAATGTACGTTTAGCTATGTGACGATAATATTCTAACACTAATAGGTGGACGTGAAAAGATTATTATATCTATAGTAATATTATAAAGAGGAATGATTTGTATGTAAGTATGTATGTTACTCTGTCACGCAAAAACTACTTAACGGATATGGATGAATCTTGGCTCATAGATAGAGCATATCCTGGGATAACATATAGGCTACTTTTTATCCCGGGAAAATGTGATATCCCTCGGGAACGCGGGTAAAACCGCGGGAGACATATATTATAATAATGAATTAACGTCCTCCATATCACAGGTACTTCTAATGTAAAGGATTGTTAAGTTGAATTTGTGACGTGCGTTTGGAAAAAATGCCGAGTCAGCGCCTAAGGTTGTAAGTCTACAAGGCTTAAATTAGCTACTTACAAAGAGGCTTTCTTTTTTATGTTTAATTTATCCCACATAACACGGCCGACAAACAAGCTGGTCAGGTGAATAATCTTCAGTTCAAGTGGTTACCGACCCTTATGGACATTTGCAACATCAGGGGTATCACAATTGTGCTGTCTTGCAAGTGTCATCTGCCTGTAATTTATTTAATAACTCTTAACTGAATGATTATTTTACTAGTTACTGCAGACAGAAAATCTATTAACCTACCTTGCTAGTAACATTTTCACTTTACACAACAATAATAATTAAAACGAAATAATTGCACAAACTAATTATGGGTAAACATCGGATGCTAATTAGCATAAAATAATAGAACAAGGCATTGTTGTTTAGTTTGGAAATGTTACTAGGTTTCCGGCAACGATGCAACATCAAGCACAATTCATTTTAAACATAAATTTATTATGCATTTCAAAACAGTTCAAACCAAACATTAAATATTAAAAATAAAAAATTACTAACACATTATACGATTTCTACGTGTTATGGATTATAATATAAATATATGATATTTATGGATTACCCTATATATTAACCTAAATATAAAAATAATATAATTGATAGATTACAAAAAAAAATTCATACAGATAAACAATGAATATCCTTTTTTAAAGTAGGGCATAAATATATTATAATAAAATTTATTTTCACATTTCAAGAATTCCCTTGATAAACTGGATGAACACATCTTCAGAATCTTTATTTTCATTTAATACCATATCTAAAATACAAATTCTAAAAATGGGTAATAAACAAATTGACAAAAAGACTTGTTCAATAACCAATTGAATAAAGATTGGTTAATAATAGAAAGAAAATAAAGTTTGATCGAAATTACTTGAAAATTGAAATTCTCGATTGAAATTGGTTGAAGTGATATTCACTACAATAGGGTTTGAATTTTGCAAAAACTTTATCGAAACCTACAATGTGATTGAGTTTGGAGAAAGAAAATGCCGTGAGGGACAGTAGGTACTTTTCAGTACCCGTATAACTATCACTATCAACTTGAAATAATTTCACCAGCGGTGTGTTCTAGGCATGAGTAACTCAGCTCTGAACCGATTTAACAGATCAGATCACACCTACTTGAACTGTCGAGCTGCGGCTCAAGAGCAAACTAAACAGCTAACGGCCCACTTTATTATTTTACAGGCTGTGATATATTCTGTCACAGTGTTCTCGAACTGCGGCGCGGCAGCGGCGTAGAGACTCTGTGATCGGTCTGCAATACTCGAGCTGATCTGTGAAACAGTTCGCAGCTCCGGCTCACAAACTTGAGCTGTCAGCTGAACCGCAGCTCGCGCATTTTAGTTGTGTTACCTATATCTTGTGTGTTCCTCAAGATGCACTTCAGAGCTGGTTCATCTGTAGGTCTTGTGTTCATACTAATGTGGGGACATCTATGACTATGGATACAAGGATCCGGCATCGCCTGCACACCATTGATTTGGCGACATCTACTAGCGAATAGACACGAGAGAATCCTACATCGCGATAACAAAGTTTTCTCAGAATTTGATTATACTCGTATATACAAGCTTCCAACATCAACAGTTGGACCGCGGTTCCCAGGCATGATCACCTAGCCTGGCGGAGGTTGTCCCTTTTTTAAATGGCTCCTCCATTACGTTGCATACCAATCTCAATTCGCTATAAAAAAACTAAAGTTAATCATAACTGGAACACTATTATAGATGTAAATATCTATTTATGTATTTAGAATAATAAAACTAGTATGTAGAATATCAGATATCTGGTTTCCATAGTAGAAAGATGCTCTGCTTAGTTTGGGAGCAGTTGGCTGCGTGCAAAATTAAAATAATATTCGTAGAACAAAATAATTTATGAATTCCAGTATTAAAGTCTGAGGAATAATTTTTAATGAAAATTGACTACAAATAATGCAGAAACTTGTTGGATAGCAGAATAATATGTTGGGACCGTACCCGCAGCGAACACTCGGTTAGCGCGGTAACGTGATAGTGCGGATTGAAACAATCGTTTTTATTAGGTTATTTGTGCAGCTAAACAGTTTTCGTTTAACACATAGCGATATTGTAGCCATGTTTCAGAGATTAAATTGTTTGGGTTGTAACATTTCCTTATCTTCGTTACACGATTTCACGCAGGCTTAAAATATAATAATGAGCCAGTCCGTTTAATGGTTGGAAACATTTAGAGTAGTAGAGCTGCAGGGTTTGTCCGGGTAAGTACATACCACCTTAGCATTTCCGCCGTGAAGCAGTAGTGCACTTGTATTACTGTGTTTCAGTTAAGAAGGTAAGGGGGCCGCAGAAAAAGTAGAATAGGTACTATATCAGTTACTTGGACACTATAGTATGTACAAGGTCTGTTTAGTTTGAGATCTGATAAAAAAATTATGTGTAAATTTTTTTCCAGGATATTAAAAATCATAAATTATAAAATCATTGAAAATTTTATAAGAAAATTTCAGGAGAAATTGTTTTATACCAATGAAAAAACGTAGTTTATCAATTAGAAATATTAATATTGTTGGTTTTATTTTTTAATTTTTGTTAGGTATGTGAAAGAAAACTCGTTTAGTTAACATTGAATTTATTTATCCTCACTTACAACTACTTTTACAGGATACTTACCTTATACAGTAGTGTCGACAACTTATTTTCTATATTTTCAATATATTATATATTCCTAAAGCATAATATTTTGGTAGATAATTTGTAATCCAATCCTGAATTTTGTTTGAAGTATCAAATCCAGCTAATCGGAAATAATAAAAAATCGATTACAAACTGTAAATAAAATTACATATGCAAATAAAAATCTCTAACTTCGAACGTTTGTGGGGTGCTAACTTTAAAAACACTCATATTTTGATGTTACGAAGGATGAAAGTGCAGTGTTTTCTGAGACGTTTAATCATACATATGAGAAAACTGTATAAAAACTATAGAATATGTAATGCAGAGACTTAGGACTGCCAGGATCAAAGTTACATCAACCGAGAAGATACGCCAAACTGTGTAGTTGAAAGGGCGCGTGTCCATATATATTAAAGCATCTTCAATCTTTTGCTGAAGTTTCTCGCCTGTGAAAAATATTGATTTATCTTAGAGGAAAATTATGAATATTTTATTTATTTTCTTGTTTACTTGTATAGCACTTTTTTTTTATACTTCTGAGGTAAACAAACAAGCTGATGGCCCGTCTGATGGTAAACGGTCACCGCAGCCTATGGACGCTTGCAACACCGTGGGTATCACTCGCGCGTTGCCGACCCTCTCTCTCTCTCTTCACACCCTTCTTGAACAACCCCATGCTGTACTCCCACTTGTATTTGACCAATAACATCATGCTATCTGATGATGTAGTGAAAAGAGGTAAGCCTGGTTTTGAAGTTGGAACACATCGACTACTGGATTTTAACTTGGTAGTTGGAGACCCTTACTACGCACAGGTCGTGGATTCGATTCCCATTCAGGATGACCATTGTGGAAGAAGATGTCTGTTTGTTTGTAACTTGCCTTCACTTTGACTGTGTTTCGGTGTAATTTTTTTTAGAAGTATAAAAAATTGTGTGCGTGAACATAAATATTTAAACGGGTAATAAAGTAGTTTATCGGTTATAAGTAGTATATCAGTTATCTGGTTCCCATAGTACAAGCTCTGATTAGTTTTGGATCAGATGGCTGTATGTAAGTATTGTCCCATGATATTTATTTATGATTTACCTCTGCAAACTAATAGTTGTTTTCCAATGCATAATTTAATTTTATCAATTTCATTGGCCACCAGAGAGGATATCATTCCGATGAAACATGGCAGGATCATGTTAGTACATATCTCTATAATTTGTATGTACGTAGCCTGGAATTATTAATAGCACAATTGTATCTAGAAACAAAGTACCCGACAAACGTATTTTTGTTGCCATATGGTACATCTTACCGTTTTATTCCGACTGTCCAACAAATTCATAATAAATATGAAATTCTTCGGCAGAAGTAAAACGACGTTAATGAATGTCTGTAAAAAAGTTAATGGTATTCAAAAAAGGTTTAATCTATTTAAAGTTTGTAAATAAAAAAAAAACTCACCGTTAATTTTACCGGATTATCCGTACCAGATAGTGTATCAAATAAGCCCTTGTAAGTAAGCATTACATTTTCTATAGTCTGAATGCAAAACTGTTCACCGTTTTCGATACGTTTCGATGGTGACAAATTATTCATCAAGTACACATTCAATTTCTTCATGCGATACCAGAACATTTCAAAAATCATAATTCTTGTAAAGTTACTATGATATATTGATGACGTCATCAAAAGCCCGATAATCCAATAATGAGTCCCATTCCTTGAGCACACACTCAGGTACAAACAAAACAATAAACTATTGAAAAACTTGCATATGAGAACGCTTAGTAGAACTCTTGATCCAAATATTTCGTTTCTGGCATCAACGTTGAGTAATGTATCTGTAGTTTTTAGCTCAGCAAGAAATTTATAGAAATATCTCTCACCGGTAACTAGTGATATGACGATTGTAAACGCATATTCCAACCAAAGGTTTCCGTAGTACAAAAAAGTGGTCGTAGAAGTAAATATCTTCACTAAATGGAACGATATACATATTGCATAGGCGACACAATACCCTCTGGTGATAATTTTGATGATATTATTTGAACTGAAGTCACTGTAGTGTCCAAAAACCAACCGTATTAACATTATATTGCGAATACATAGAATGTTACTCCAATAATGGTTTAAAGTGTTCAAAATCTTCCGAATCATACTTAAGTAACTAATAAAAGTCTATGAAGTGACCGACTATGATGCCTTACTTCATGAGACTTGCAGCAGCGTTTCCGAAATTCTCTATTTGTATAAAAGTTCGTAAATAATCCTAGGTCAATGAAAATAATAGACAATCAAAAAACAAAACTAGGTAGCCTTCGTTGTTTATCTTTTAACAGATTCATATCGTTGTATTATTACGAGGAATGAATTGTATCTAAACATAGTTGAAATTGGTATCATCTGCTTTTTAAAAACACAAGTTACAGGGTTTAATTCTGTATGTTAAATGATACTAGTTCGAAGTTTCGTCGATCTCTATGCTCTGTCTCTATCGCTAACCACCCAATCGTCAGAGAGGTCCGCTTTTTTCGAAGACCTTATTGCATTGGCTCATCGACGAAGTATGAATTTTTAGAATGAGGGGGCTGATCAAATCTGTTTTATTTTTGTTTTACTATGCCATATATGCTTGTGTTTGACCTCAATATCATCAGGGCAGGTAATAATTAAAAATAGGAAAATTGAGAATATTAAACGCATACTACAATTCTCGGCTTGAAATATCCCTCGCTATGCATCTCTGGTAAAAATGCAGCTCAAGGATCAACGCCATCAGAAGCTAATCTCTTCAAGACGAAATTCCAGACTGGTTCAATAATTGTCAAACTATATACATATGTCTCGTATTCTTATCTTTAATTTTTATATATCAGTGATCTTATTTTACTCAATAAAATAAATAAATATCTCGGGGACATTCTTTACACACGGCCATCTGTTCCCAAACTAAGCAGAGCTTGTACTATGGCAACCAGGTAACTGATATATTACATATATTACTTTTTTATATACATACATACTCGTATATAAATATTTACACCCAAACACAGAACAAACAGACATGTTCATGCACACAAATGTTTGTTCTGGGTGGGAATCGAACCCGCGACCTTCGGCTCGGCAGTCAGGGTCGCTAACCACCAAGCCAACTGGCCTGTCAACTACGTTGGTTATATAAAAACTGCTGTGAAGTATGAGTTAGTTTTTATTGCATAAAATATTTAATTTCCAAAACATAACGCCTTTTAAATTTAATCTAACAATAAAATTATAACTAAAGTTATTCATCTAAATATATCTACACGATTTAAATAAAATAAAAATATAGATCCACGAATAAATTACATTTTATGTACTATCTTTACTAATACTATAATGAGGTGCGAATTTTATTGGTTTACATGTATGTGGAGGGTAATCTCGGAACTATGGTATCTATTTAAAAAATTGTTCACCATTTGAAAGGTTTATTCCGGACAGACATAGGTCATTTTTTATAATCGCGGAACATAATATCCCCCGAGAACACGAGTGATACCGCGGTATGGAGGACTAGTGCTTAATAAAGGGAACATGTCATAATTTATTTTATTTAAAATCGTCTTGGGTGTGACCTTTAACTGACCCCAGAAGTAGCTATGACCAGGCCAAGGATGTAGCACGCTTACCCTTAGGTCTTAAATACATACTTCTTGCTATCCTCCCATCCTTGCATCCTATCCCATCAATGATCGAGTATATGTGAGAATTGAATTAAAACAATAGTGTACATAGTGCAGAGATTGATGATTCCAAGAAGCAAGGTGATATCCAGGGAGTAGAGGCGCCATATTGAATATTTAAAGGGTCGCGTGTCAATGTACTTTTCGGCATCTTCTATTCTTCTATGAACTCTCTCTCCTGTGAAAGAAATATGTTGGTTCTTGCAAAGAGGTTAAACTCCAAAGGTCTCAGCTCAATGGAAAATTGCCGCCATTATGTTAACAGATATACATACATATTTTCACTTCAATTATATAACCCAAAGATGTAGACAGAGGTCACGGCAATGATACTTTAACATTCAGATATTAATGTTTTTGGAATGGAGAGAGAGTACTCTCACATGTAAAAAGGTAAGATACTTATGAGTAAATCAATGAAATTTCAGAGAAGTCAGCTCAAAGAAAATATGCCGTTATTCACAAACATTAGCCAAGCTTTAAAGGTTCCTAAAAAAACTAGAATTATTTAATCGTGAATGACTCTTGGGTTAGTCCATTGCATTCGTTATCGAGACAGGCTTCACAAAAGTTCATTATCAATTGGGCCATGAACTGATGCTTCTTGACTTGCGTGTTTCTTGACTTTTCCAAAGCACTTGACTCAGTCTCAATCACGTCACTTCTATTTAAGATGGAACGCATATTAAACTGTGGTATTACATTGGAAATATTCACCGACTACCTATCGAATAACTTCCAGTGTATAAAAATTTACTCTGTCACTAGTGACGAAATGACCGTAACCTATGGAGTTCCACAGGGAAGCATACTAGGACTCACGCTCTTCCAAGTATTTGTTAATAATCTTTGCCAATATCCAATTACAAACTGTGATATTTACCTACGTTGATGATACATCTCTTATAGTAAATGACAAGAACTGGGAGCAACCAAAACAACATACTATACTTCCCCGTGCCGTTTCAGTATCTGCTTCGGTCCCCTGTCGCACAGCGTTTGCTGTACTCAGTACTCGACTGTCTTAAGCCAATCTACCTTGACCAAATTTTGTGTTAAGCACAATATAACAGAATAGTTGCGGAAGTTAGCACATGACCAAACTGAAAATTGATTATTGTAAGCTACAAACGCAAAGTTTGCGTTTTTAATTTTGCTATTTTATTATTGTTTTGTTTGTTGTTACGATATTAGCTAGTCCTTTTACCGAGTAATAAAGCTTTCAGAAATTAATGTTTATTCTGTCGATCTTATTGCCGACGTTAGAATGTGAGAAAGAAAATATGAAAAAGTATTAAATACCTTTATACACCAACATCTGTTTAGTTATGAGCCATTTTATTTTATCGACTTCATTTGAGATCAGCGTCACAATCAGCCCCGAAATTAATGGTAAACATGCACTTATGGATGCATCAATCAATCCTAAATAGCGGACCTGAAAGGCATTTAGGATTTAGTGTCTTAAATTATTTATCATCAAGCGATAACCATTTTAAGGTAAATTTTTTTAAATAAATGAATATCCTGAGACATTATTTTTACACACGGCCGTCTGATCCCAAACTAAGCAGAGCTTGTGCTATGGAAACCAGATAACTGATATACTACATATACTACTTTTTTATTTGTAAATACATACATATATAGATATTTACACCCAGACACAGAACAAACAGACATGTTCATGCATACAAATGTTTGTCTTGGGTGGGAATCGAACCCGCGACCTTCGACTTGGCAGTCAGGGTCGCTAACCACCAAGCCACTTACGGATGCATCAAGCAATCCAATATATCGAACCTGCAAGGCATATAGCATTTAGCGTTTTAAATTATTTATCACCAAGCGATGACCATTTTAAGGTAACATTTTTCGATTTCCACATACTCGCTATCAGGTAGGGATTGCAATCCAGTAAAACGGATCCGGTAATCCGGCGGATCAAGCATCATTATACGCTTACCGGATCCGGTGACCGGATCCGGTGACCGGATCCGGTGTTAGCAATTTTTAGCAAAATAATATAGCTGTTGCATGAGTAGGTACTTTAAACGCGATGCGCGTGGTGTTCATGCGCCCGAGTCGCAGTTTGCAGCCATTTAAATTGGCTGTAGAGGCCCTATGCAGGAGAGATTCGACCCTGTTAACTGCAGAAACAACACTAAAATTTATTTTAGAGTAGTTGCTCACTCATAACACGGTGTTAAGTACTGAATTATATGAAGCTCTACTACATAAGCTATATATGAGAACGTCGCACTATAGTAAGAGGGATATTAATATACATACTTACAGAATCCAAAGAAATATCATGAAAATGTAAACCGATCTGATGCTACATTTACTATGCCAAAGAAAAAAGTTATACGAATAGAAATGGAAAAATCTTAGAAAGAGTTATTCAAGATGATAGCTCTCATGAAAATATGGAAGAAATTGTAGAAGAGAACTTGGATGCACCATCACTAATAAAAAAAATTACATTACAGGAAGAATTACAGTTACAAATCCAGCAAGAAACCACGTGTTACAGCATACATACTAAAAACAAGAAAGACTTTGATAAATTACTAAAAAACAAAATCACTACATTTGTAAGTGACGGAGTTCGAGGAGAATACTTGTCTGATATTCATGATTATTTGCTGATAATAAAGCCGACAAGTGTAGAAGCTGAAAGGGACTTTTCGGCCGCAGGCTATATTTGCAGCTCTATTCGAAGTCGACTAGCAGATGAAAAAATTAACAGTATTTGTTTTCTGCGATTTTTTTTTGTAATCAAAATTGATTTTCTTGTAATATATTAAATACTAAGACAATTATTACTTAAAATAATTATTTATCGTAAGGTCATTTAACTAAATGATTATAATTATAAATCAAACTCATTATTGTGAAAATTATGCCATTCATTAGACAGATTCATCAAATCATGATGGTGTCTGTCATAAATATAAGACTTGTTTGTTAGCATTCTCAAATAATTTAATAATGATCGTGAGCCCATCTTAGTAAATTACGTAAGGTTAATTATATTAGATTTTATGATGTTACTTACTAAAATAATGGCTATATCTGTAAAAGTGAAAACAAGGAAGACTGAGTTACTCGTTACATCGTTTTAATGTTAATATTTTACTAGTTGCCGACTTTAATTGTTGTCTAATCTTAATATTGGATTGGAAATAAAGTTGATTTTATATATATGTTTTAATTTTTATAAATAATATTGTACCTATATTACGTACAATGACACTGTATTAACTTACTAACAGCTAATTTTGAACCGATAAGCGAAAATGATCCCGATTTGATCAATCCGACCGGATCCGGTCCGATCCGGCCGGATCGATGGATATCCGGTCGGATCCGGCCGGATTGAAAATGACACCGGATTGCAATCCCTACTATCAGGCCTTAAATTTGGATTAGGAACAGTTTGTGTATATACTTATTAACAGATTAGCGTTTCCGAGGTTTATTCATCGATTGTTTGATCGGCTTATAAGAAATATAATTAAAACTTACTTGCGAACTGTCTTTTAAAATAAATTCATAGACGTACAACATCAGTTTCGGCAGAATTGAAGCAATACTGACAAATATCTGCGAATAAAATAATTTATTTAAGCACAAGCTCTCTTTACAAAAATAATTTCTTAATTTCTTGCACTTACTAATATTTTCAGAGGATTGCCAGTGACGCGTATTGCATCTAAAATGTTTCTGTAAATGCTGATAACCTTCTCAATACTTCGTATACAAGCCTGTTCCTTTTGTTGAACTCGTTGAGCAGTTCTTAGATCATTCTCCAAATATTTCACAAGTGATTGCATACGGCACCAAGCAATTTCGAAATCCAAAATTCTGGTGAAATTGCTCAAAAATACAGCACTCGCTGTGAACAGCCCCACTGGCCACCATGTTGAAGATGAACATATTGAATTGCCTCTTATAATGCAAAACAAAAATTTGAATGTAGATTTTAAAACAATTACAACGAATAATGATTTGGTGATGAACAATCGTTCTTGCTTAGGGTTTATGTTCATGGAAGCGTCGATTGATTTCATTATATCAATATACTTATAAATGTTTTCGCCGTTTGAGACAATAGAAACGAGAACGTTGGAAACATACTCGAATAGCAAGCATCCGTACCCTAACATTGGAGCAATCCGTCTTTCCATGGTTATGCAAATATACACCGTTAGTGCAGATGAACATATGAAACAGTAGGCTTTAGAGGCTAAAATTGAAAATTTGTTAGAACCGAAATTGTAGTAGAATCCATGAAGCAGACGAGTCATCATTATATTATGAAAGGTTATAATGCTTTGGATGAATAGCACAACACTGTTAAGGAGTTTTCGGAACATGTTTAATGTTGTGCCAAAGTAGGTTACTGTATCGTTACCTGATGTAGAACTGACGACTAGTTTGTATCGAAAATTGTCTTTAAATACAGTTTATACTGAACCTGTATTCTCTTATACAAGCTTCATCAGCGAGCTTCAGCGGCGGAACGAGGCCTTAGAGAGCGGAACCTCTCACGTAATTTCGTAGCTAACGAAAGAGACAGACCACAGAGGTCGCGATAAACATCGTCGAACTAATGTCTTTTTCCGTACCGAATCACACCACACCCCCGATAGAGGTCAGTATTCAATGATATTTAAACAAATATTTTTGTTAAAACTTAATTATGTCATGGTATTTTCGTATAATTGGTTTACTATCAAATGCTCTTTATTGATGCTTGCCACGTATGCTTTTACATGAATTACTTTTAGTAATGTAAGTTTATTAATACACACCTTATTTATTAATATTATATACTGCATATGCAATAATATATTTTTGATATCTATCAATAAGGAGGTAAGACGCCTTTAGACGCAGCGTCGGAGAATATGATCACTAATCTCTGTTTATTATTCCGAGGTATCGGACTAAGTCACTTTGTGACATGATATTGTCGCCCGTTTTTACCGGAGCACAGCTTCCCCTCCTCGGCGTAAACGTAACGTTTTCAGATTTGGTTGTGTTGGCTTTGTGTCTCTATTTCTGAATCCATTCGTCAAGCTTGTCATGGCTATTCTGTAAGGTAGCGGATTCTAGGAAAATATTGCACCCGTCAAAGAGAACGCCTAGAAACACCAGGGCTTTCCTGGAATTTTACCTTTTTTTGCAGTTTAGGTCTTCTTTAGTTCCCCAACTGTGGCTGGTCTTGGTGGAGTGTGCAGTTGTAGTTCCTGCTGCAGAGTACATTTGACTTCGTTTCCGAACTCCGTATTGCCATCATTAGGTCGTAGGTGTACAGATGGCGGCTAGGTGATTTGCAAATATATGGCTTCTTCTTTACATGACTTAGTCCAACCAGACTGAGATCTAACGGGACATTTATATTGCTGAGGCTTGTTTAACGCCTATGTAAGCTTTCAGAGAGAGAGAGAGAGAGAGAGAGAGAGAGAGAGAGAGTATTCTGTCAATTTTGTGGCCGTTAGATTATACAATTTATTTTGCAATGTGGCATTATTCTGGTTATCAATTGAGTTTTCAACGCTTTGTCTAGGTAGTATTCACCCTTCATGTAATTATTGTAAGCTACAAACGCAAAGTTTGCGTTTTTAATTTTGCTATTTTATTATTGTTTTGTTTGTTGTTACGATATTAGCTAGTCCTTTTACCGAGTAATAAAGCTTTCAGAAATTAATGTTTATTCTGTCGATCTTATTGCCGACGTTAGAATGTGAGAAAGAAAATATGAAAAAGTATTAAATACCTTTATACACCAACATCTGTTTAGTTATGAGCCATTTTATTTTATCGACTTCATTTGAGATCAGCGTCACAATCAGCCCCGAAATTAATGGTAAACATGCACTTATGGATGCATCAATCAATCCTAAATAGCGGACCTGAAAGGCATTTAGGATTTAGTGTCTTAAATTATTTATCATCAAGCGATAACCATTTTAAGGTAAATTTTTTTAAATAAATGAATATCCTGAGACATTATTTTTACACACGGCCGTCTGATCCCAAACTAAGCAGAGCTTGTGCTATGGAAACCAGATAACTGATATACTACATATACTACTTTTTTATTTGTAAATACATACATATATAGATATTTACACCCAGACACAGAACAAACAGACATGTTCATGCATACAAATGTTTGTCTTGGGTGGGAATCGAACCCGCGACCTTCGACTTGGCAGTCAGGGTCGCTAACCACCAAGCCACTTACGGATGCATCAAGCAATCCAATATATCGAACCCATTTAGCGTTTTAAATTATTTATCACCAAGCGATGACCATTTTAAGGTAACATTTTTCGATTTCCACATACTCGCTATCAGGTAGGGATTGCAATCCAGTAAAACGGATCCGGTAATCCGGCGGATCAAGCATCATTATACGCTTACCGGATCCGGTGACCGGATCCGGTGACCGGATCCGGTGTTAGCAATTTTTAGCAAAATAATATAGCTGTTGCATGAGTAGGTACTTTAAACGCGATGCGCGTGGTGTTCATGCGCCCGAGTCGCAGTTTGCAGCCATTTAAATTGGCTGTAGAGGCCCTATGCAGGAGAGATTCGACCCTGTTAACTGCAGAAACAACACTAAAATTTATTTTAGAGTAGTTGCTCACTCATAACACGGTGTTAAGTACTGAATTATATGAAGCTCTACTACATAAGCTATATATGAGAACGTCGCACTATAGTAAGAGGGATATTAATATACATACTTACAGAATCCAAAGAAATATCATGAAAATGTAAACCGATCTGATGCTACATTTACTATGCCAAAGAAAAAAGTTATACGAATAGAAATGGAAAAATCTTAGAAAGAGTTATTCAAGATGATAGCTCTCATGAAAATATGGAAGAAATTGTAGAAGAGAACTTGGATGCACCATCACTAATAAAAAAAATTACATTACAGGAAGAATTACAGTTACAAATCCAGCAAGAAACCACGTGTTACAGCATACATACTAAAAACAAGAAAGACTTTGATAAATTACTAAAAAACAAAATCACTACATTTGTAAGTGACGGAGTTCGAGGAGAATACTTGTCTGATATTCATGATTATTTGCTGATAATAAAGCCGACAAGTGTAGAAGCTGAAAGGGACTTTTCGGCCGCAGGCTATATTTGCAGCTCTATTCGAAGTCGACTAGCAGATGAAAAAATTAACAGTATTTGTTTTCTGCGATTTTTTTTTGTAATCAAAATTGATTTTCTTGTAATATATTAAATACTAAGACAATTATTACTTAAAATAATTATTTATCGTAAGGTCATTTAACTAAATGATTATAATTATAAATCAAACTCATTATTGTGAAAATTATGCCATTCATTAGACAGATTCATCAAATCATGATGGTGTCTGTCATAAATATAAGACTTGTTTGTTAGCATTCTCAAATAATTTAATAATGATCGTGAGCCCATCTTAGTAAATTACGTAAGGTTAATTATATTAGATTTTATGATGTTACTTACTAAAATAATGGCTATATCTGTAAAAGTGAAAACAAGGAAGACTGAGTTACTCGTTACATCGTTTTAATGTTAATATTTTACTAGTTGCCGACTTTAATTGTTGTCTAATCTTAATATTGGATTGGAAATAAAGTTGATTTTATATATATGTTTTAATTTTTATAAATAATATTGTACCTATATTACGTACAATGACACTGTATTAACTTACTAACAGCTAATTTTGAACCGATAAGCGAAAATGATCCCGATTTGATCAATCCGACCGGATCCGGTCCGATCCGGCCGGATCGATGGATATCCGGTCGGATCCGGCCGGATTGAAAATGACACCGGATTGCAATCCCTACTATCAGGCCTTAAATTTGGATTAGGAACAGTTTGTGTATATACTTATTAACAGATTAGCGTTTCCGAGGTTTATTCATCGATTGTTTGATCGGCTTATAAGAAATATAATTAAAACTTACTTGCGAACTGTCTTTTAAAATAAATTCATAGACGTACAACATCAGTTTCGGCAGAATTGAAGCAATACTGACAAATATCTGCGAATAAAATAATTTATTTAAGCACAAGCTCTCTTTACAAAAATAATTTCTTAATTTCTTGCACTTACTAATATTTTCAGAGGATTGCCAGTGACGCGTATTGCATCTAAAATGTTTCTGTAAATGCTGATAACCTTCTCAATACTTCGTATACAAGCCTGTTCCTTTTGTTGAACTCGTTGAGCAGTTCTTAGATCATTCTCCAAATATTTCACAAGTGATTGCATACGGCACCAAGCAATTTCGAAAACCAAAATTCTGGTGAAATTGCTCAAAAATACAGCACTCGCTGTGAACAGCCCCACTGGCCACCATGTTGAAGATGAACATATTGAATTGCCTCTTATAATGCAAAACAAAAATTTGAATGTAGATTTTAAAACAATTACAACGAATAATGATTTGGTGATGAACAATCGTTCTTGCTTAGGGTTTATGTTCATGGAAGCGTCGATTGATTTCATTATATCAATATACTTATAAATGTTTTCGCCGTTTGAGACAATAGAAACGAGAACGTTGGAAACATACTCGAATAGCAAGCATCCGTACCCTAACATTGGAGCAATCCGTCTTTCCATGGTTATGCAAATATACACCGTTAGTGCAGATGAACATATGAAACAGTAGGCTTTAGAGGCTAAAATTGAAAATTTGTTAGAACCGAAATTGTAGTAGAATCCATGAAGCAGACGAGTCATCATTATATTATGAAAGGTTATAATGCTTTGGATGAATAGCACAACACTGTTAAGGAGTTTTCGGAACATGTTTAATGTTGTGCCAAAGTAGGTTACTGTATCGTTACCTGATGTAGAACTGACGACTAGTTTGTATCGAAAATTGTCTTTAAATACAGTTTATACTGAACCTGTATTCTCTTATACAAGCTTCATCAGCGAGCTTCAGCGGCGGAACGAGGCCTTAGAGAGCGGAACCTCTCACGTAATTTCGTAGCTAACGAAAGAGACAGACCACAGAGGTCGCGATAAACATCGTCGAACTAATGTCTTTTTCCGTACCGAATCACACCACACCCCCGATAGAGGTCAGTATTCAATGATATTTAAACAAATATTTTTGTTAAAACTTAATTATGTCATGGTATTTTCGTATAATTGGTTTACTATCAAATGCTCTTTATTGATGCTTGCCACGTATGCTTTTACATGAATTACTTTTAGTAATGTAAGTTTATTAATACACACCTTATTTATTAATATTATATACTGCATATGCAATAATATATTTTTGATATCTATCAATAAGGAGGTAAGACGCCTTTAGACGCAGCGTCGGAGAATATGATCACTAATCTCTGTTTATTATTCCGAGGTATCGGACTAAGTCACTTTGTGACATGATATTGTCGCCCGTTTTTACCGGAGCACAGCTTCCCCTCCTCGGCGTAAACGTAACGTTTTCAGATTTGGTTGTGTTGGCTTTGTGTCTCTATTTCTGAATCCATTCGTCAAGCTTGTCATGGCTATTCTGTAAGGTAGCGGATTCTAGGAAAATATTGCACCCGTCAAAGAGAACGCCTAGAAACACCAGGGCTTTCCTGGAATTTTACCTTTTTTTGCAGTTTAGGTCTTCTTTAGTTCCCCAACTGTGGCTGGTCTTGGTGGAGTGTGCAGTTGTAGTTCCTGCTGCAGAGTACATTTGACTTCGTTTCCGAACTCCGTATTGCCATCATTAGGTCGTAGGTGTACAGATGGCGGCTAGGTGATTTGCAAATATATGGCTTCTTCTTTACATGACTTAGTCCAACCAGACTGAGATCTAACGGGACATTTATATTGCTGAGGCTTGTTTAACGCCTATGTAAGCTTTCAGAGAGAGAGAGAGAGAGAGAGAGAGAGAGAGAGAGAGTATTCTGTCAATTTTGTGGCCGTTAGATTATACAATTTATTTTGCAATGTGGCATTATTCTGGTTATCAATTGAGTTTTCAACGCTTTGTCTAGGTAGTATTCACCCTTCATGTAATTATTGTAAGCTACAAACGCAAAGTTTGCGTTTTTAATTTTGCTATTTTATTATTGTTTTGTTTGTTGTTACGATATTAGCTAGTCCTTTTACCGAGTAATAAAGCTTTCAGAAATTAATGTTTATTCTGTCGATCTTATTGCCGACGTTAGAATGTGAGAAAGAAAATATGAAAAAGTATTAAATACCTTTATACACCAACATCTGTTTAGTTATGAGCCATTTTATTTTATCGACTTCATTTGAGATCAGCGTCACAATCAGCCCCGAAATTAATGGTAAACATGCACTTATGGATGCATCAATCAATCCTAAATAGCGGACCTGAAAGGCATTTAGGATTTAGTGTCTTAAATTATTTATCATCAAGCGATAACCATTTTAAGGTAAATTTTTTTAAATAAATGAATATCCTGAGACATTATTTTTACACACGGCCGTCTGATCCCAAACTAAGCAGAGCTTGTGCTATGGAAACCAGATAACTGATATACTACATATACTACTTTTTTATTTGTAAATACATACATATATAGATATTTACACCCAGACACAGAACAAACAGACATGTTCATGCATACAAATGTTTGTCTTGGGTGGGAATCGAACCCGCGACCTTCGACTTGGCAGTCAGGGTCGCTAACCACCAAGCCACTTACGGATGCATCAAGCAATCCAATATATCGAACCCATTTAGCGTTTTAAATTATTTATCACCAAGCGATGACCATTTTAAGGTAACATTTTTCGATTTCCACATACTCGCTATCAGGTAGGGATTGCAATCCAGTAAAACGGATCCGGTAATCCGGCGGATCAAGCATCATTATACGCTTACCGGATCCGGTGACCGGATCCGGTGACCGGATCCGGTGTTAGCAATTTTTAGCAAAATAATATAGCTGTTGCATGAGTAGGTACTTTAAACGCGATGCGCGTGGTGTTCATGCGCCCGAGTCGCAGTTTGCAGCCATTTAAATTGGCTGTAGAGGCCCTATGCAGGAGAGATTCGACCCTGTTAACTGCAGAAACAACACTAAAATTTATTTTAGAGTAGTTGCTCACTCATAACACGGTGTTAAGTACTGAATTATATGAAGCTCTACTACATAAGCTATATATGAGAACGTCGCACTATAGTAAGAGGGATATTAATATACATACTTACAGAATCCAAAGAAATATCATGAAAATGTAAACCGATCTGATGCTACATTTACTATGCCAAAGAAAAAAGTTATACGAATAGAAATGGAAAAATCTTAGAAAGAGTTATTCAAGATGATAGCTCTCATGAAAATATGGAAGAAATTGTAGAAGAGAACTTGGATGCACCATCACTAATAAAAAAAATTACATTACAGGAAGAATTACAGTTACAAATCCAGCAAGAAACCACGTGTTACAGCATACATACTAAAAACAAGAAAGACTTTGATAAATTACTAAAAAACAAAATCACTACATTTGTAAGTGACGGAGTTCGAGGAGAATACTTGTCTGATATTCATGATTATTTGCTGATAATAAAGCCGACAAGTGTAGAAGCTGAAAGGGACTTTTCGGCCGCAGGCTATATTTGCAGCTCTATTCGAAGTCGACTAGCAGATGAAAAAATTAACAGTATTTGTTTTCTGCGATTTTTTTTTGTAATCAAAATTGATTTTCTTGTAATATATTAAATACTAAGACAATTATTACTTAAAATAATTATTTATCGTAAGGTCATTTAACTAAATGATTATAATTATAAATCAAACTCATTATTGTGAAAATTATGCCATTCATTAGACAGATTCATCAAATCATGATGGTGTCTGTCATAAATATAAGACTTGTTTGTTAGCATTCTCAAATAATTTAATAATGATCGTGAGCCCATCTTAGTAAATTACGTAAGGTTAATTATATTAGATTTTATGATGTTACTTACTAAAATAATGGCTATATCTGTAAAAGTGAAAACAAGGAAGACTGAGTTACTCGTTACATCGTTTTAATGTTAATATTTTACTAGTTGCCGACTTTAATTGTTGTCTAATCTTAATATTGGATTGGAAATAAAGTTGATTTTATATATATGTTTTAATTTTTATAAATAATATTGTACCTATATTACGTACAATGACACTGTATTAACTTACTAACAGCTAATTTTGAACCGATAAGCGAAAATGATCCCGATTTGATCAATCCGACCGGATCCGGTCCGATCCGGCCGGATCGATGGATATCCGGTCGGATCCGGCCGGATTGAAAATGACACCGGATTGCAATCCCTACTATCAGGCCTTAAATTTGGATTAGGAACAGTTTGTGTATATACTTATTAACAGATTAGCGTTTCCGAGGTTTATTCATCGATTGTTTGATCGGCTTATAAGAAATATAATTAAAACTTACTTGCGAACTGTCTTTTAAAATAAATTCATAGACGTACAACATCAGTTTCGGCAGAATTGAAGCAATACTGACAAATATCTGCGAATAAAATAATTTATTTAAGCACAAGCTCTCTTTACAAAAATAATTTCTTAATTTCTTGCACTTACTAATATTTTCAGAGGATTGCCAGTGACGCGTATTGCATCTAAAATGTTTCTGTAAATGCTGATAACCTTCTCAATACTTCGTATACAAGCCTGTTCCTTTTGTTGAACTCGTTGAGCAGTTCTTAGATCATTCTCCAAATATTTCACAAGTGATTGCATACGGCACCAAGCAATTTCGAAAACCAAAATTCTGGTGAAATTGCTCAAAAATACAGCACTCGCTGTGAACAGCCCCACTGGCCACCATGTTGAAGATGAACATATTGAATTGCCTCTTATAATGCAAAACAAAAATTTGAATGTAGATTTTAAAACAATTACAACGAATAATGATTTGGTGATGAACAATCGTTCTTGCTTAGGGTTTATGTTCATGGAAGCGTCGATTGATTTCATTATATCAATATACTTATAAATGTTTTCGCCGTTTGAGACAATAGAAACGAGAACGTTGGAAACATACTCGAATAGCAAGCATCCGTACCCTAACATTGGAGCAATCCGTCTTTCCATGGTTATGCAAATATACACCGTTAGTGCAGATGAACATATGAAACAGTAGGCTTTAGAGGCTAAAATTGAAAATTTGTTAGAACCGAAATTGTAGTAGAATCCATGAAGCAGACGAGTCATCATTATATTATGAAAGGTTATAATGCTTTGGATGAATAGCACAACACTGTTAAGGAGTTTTCGGAACATGTTTAATGTTGTGCCAAAGTAGGTTACTGTATCGTTACCTGATGTAGAACTGACGACTAGTTTGTATCGAAAATTGTCTTTAAATACAGTTTATACTGAACCTGTATTCTCTTATACAAGCTTCATCAGCGAGCTTCAGCGGCGGAACGAGGCCTTAGAGAGCGGAACCTCTCACGTAATTTCGTAGCTAACGAAAGAGACAGACCACAGAGGTCGCGATAAACATCGTCGAACTAATGTCTTTTTCCGTACCGAATCACACCACACCCCCGATAGAGGTCAGTATTCAATGATATTTAAACAAATATTTTTGTTAAAACTTAATTATGTCATGGTATTTTCGTATAATTGGTTTACTATCAAATGCTCTTTATTGATGCTTGCCACGTATGCTTTTACATGAATTACTTTTAGTAATGTAAGTTTATTAATACACACCTTATTTATTAATATTATATACTGCATATGCAATAATATATTTTTGATATCTATCAATAAGGAGGTAAGACGCCTTTAGACGCAGCGTCGGAGAATATGATCACTAATCTCTGTTTATTATTCCGAGGTATCGGACTAAGTCACTTTGTGACATGATATTGTCGCCCGTTTTTACCGGAGCACAGCTTCCCCTCCTCGGCGTAAACGTAACGTTTTCAGATTTGGTTGTGTTGGCTTTGTGTCTCTATTTCTGAATCCATTCGTCAAGCTTGTCATGGCTATTCTGTAAGGTAGCGGATTCTAGGAAAATATTGCACCCGTCAAAGAGAACGCCTAGAAACACCAGGGCTTTCCTGGAATTTTACCTTTTTTTGCAGTTTAGGTCTTCTTTAGTTCCCCAACTGTGGCTGGTCTTGGTGGAGTGTGCAGTTGTAGTTCCTGCTGCAGAGTACATTTGACTTCGTTTCCGAACTCCGTATTGCCATCATTAGGTCGTAGGTGTACAGATGGCGGCTAGGTGATTTGCAAATATATGGCTTCTTCTTTACATGACTTAGTCCAACCAGACTGAGATCTAACGGGACATTTATATTGCTGAGGCTTGTTTAACGCCTATGTAAGCTTTCAGAGAGAGAGAGAGAGAGAGAGAGAGAGAGAGAGAGAGAGAGAGAGAGAGAGAGAGAGAGTATTCTGTCAATTTTGTGGCCGTTAGATTATACAATTTATTTTGCAATGTGGCATTATTCTGGTTATCAATTGAGTTTTCAACGCTTTGTCTAGGTAGTATTCACCCTTCATGTAATTTTTCGAGAGTCATATAGCTAATAATTAGTAAAGATTGTGTATTAAATCTACTTTATTTATTAGAGAAAATTGTTTGGGTTTAGGGGTTTGGGGAATTCATTTGAAAAATTCGTTCACCATTTAAAAGGTACATTATTGCGGATGGACATTGGCTATACTTAAGATCACTTTGGAGTGTACGTAAACCATAATAAATATACACTTCTTGATATCTGGTCAAAAACGGTTTATTATACTATACAAATGCTATTAATTTATCAAATATATGCGAGAATTGAATTAAAACAATAGTATACATAGTGCAGAGATTCATGATTCCAAGAAGCAAGGTGATATCCAGGGAGTAGAGGCGCCATATTGAATATTTGAAGGGTCGCGTGTCAATGTACTTTTCGGCATCTTCTATTCTTCTATGTACTCTCTCTCCTGTAAAAAAAGAAATGTGTTGGTTATTGCAAAGAGGTCCAGAGATCTCAGCTCAATGGAAAGTTGCCGCCATTATGCTAACAGATATACAAAAATATTTTCACGCCCATAATCACCCAAAGAGGTAGTAGACAGAGGTCACGGTAATGATACCCTAACTTTCAGATAATAATGTTTTTCTGTCGATCTTGTTGCAGACGTCAGAATGTGAGGGGTATAATATAAGAAAGCATTAATTACCTTTATACACCAACATCTGTTTAGTTATGAGCCATTTTATTTTATCGACTTCATTTGAGATCAGCGTCACAATCAGCCCCGAAATTAATGGTAAACATGCACTTATGGATGCATCAATCAATCCAAAATAGCGGACCTGAAAGGCATTTAAGATTTAGTGTCTTAAATTATTTATCATCAAGCGATAACCATTTTAAGGTAATTTTTTTCAATAAATGAATATCCTGAGACATTATTTTTACACACGGCCGTCTGATCCCAAACTAAGCAGAGCTTGTGCTATGGAAACCAGATAACTGATATACTACATATACTACTTTTTTATTGGTAAATACATACATATATAGATATTTACACCCAGACACAGAACAAACAGACATGTTCATGCATACAAATGTTTGTCTTGGGTGGGAATCGAACCCGCGACCTTCGACTTGGCAGTCAGGGTCGCTAACCACCAAGCCAATTGGCCTGTCTATGAACACATATTCGGTATCAGGCTGTAATATTTATTTAAACCCCATAGCCCGACGAACAAGCAGACGGTCCTCCTGATTGTAAGTGGTCACCACCGCCTATGGACATTTGCAACACCCCCCTGCACGTGAAGTTGTTAAGTCTCATGTGCCTGTTATTTCACCGGGTCCCTTTTCCAACCGAAACACAATAAGACAGGTGCACTGCTGCTTTACGGCGGAAATGGTTAATGTACTGTGATAGGTACTTCCCAAAAAACTCTGCGCTAAGAGCTCTACTACTCGAAAGATTTGTTAGAATTAGGAAACGTTTTTGTATAGACTTATCAACAGAATAGCTTATCCAAGGTTCAATTAATTTAAATTCAATTGCTAGCTCGTCTTTGAAAGAAATATGCGTAAAACTTACATGCAAACCATCTTTTATAACAAAATCGTAAACGTACAACAACATTTTCGGCAGAATTGAATCCCTACTATCAGGCCTTAAATTTGGATTAGGAACAGTTTGTGTATATACTTATTAACAGATTAGCGTTTCCGAGGTTTATTCATCGATTGTTTGATCGGCTTATAAGAAATATAATTAAAACTTACTTGCGAACTGTCTTTTAAAATAAATTCATAGACGTACAACATCAGTTTCGGCAGAATTGAAGCAATACTGACAAATATCTGCGAATAAAATAATTTATTTAAGCACTAACTCTCTTTTCAAAAAGAATTTCTAAATTTCTTGCACTCACTAATATTTTCATAGAATTTCCAGTGACGAGTATTGAATCTAGAATGCTTCTGTAAATGCTGATACCCTTCTCAATACTTTGTATACAAGTCTGTTCCTTTTGTTGAACTCGTTGAGCAGTTCTTAGATCATTCTCCAAATATTTCACAAGTGATTGCATACGGCACCAAGCCATTTCGAAAACCAAAATTCTTGTGAAATTACTCAGAAATACAGCAGTCACTGCAAACAGTACCACTGGGCACCATGGTGAAGGTGAAGATATTGAATTTCCACTTATAATGCAAACCAAACTTGTGATTATAGATTTTAAAGCAATTACAACGAATAATGTTTTGGTGATGAACAATCGTTCTTGCTTGGGGGTTATGTTCATGGAAGCATCGATTGATTTCATTATATCAATATACTTATAAATGTTTTCGCCGTTTGAGATAGAAACGAGAACGTTGGAAACATACTCGAGTAGCAAGCATCCGTAACCAAATGATGTGGTAATCCCTTTTTCTGCGGTTATGGAAATGTACACCGACACAACAGATGCACATATGAAACAGTAAGCTTTAGAGGCTAAAATTAAAAACTTGTTTGAACTGAAATTGTAGTAGAATCCATGAAACAGACGAGTCATCATTATTGTATGAAAGGTTATAATGTTTTGCATGAATAGCACAACACTGTTAAGGAGTTTTCGGAACATGTTTAACGTGCAAAAGTATGTTACTGTATCGTTGCCTCATGTAGAACTGAGGACTAGTTTGATCTACTATTGTCTGTCAATACAGTATATACTGCCTGTGTATTCTCTTATACAAACTAAGTCGGCGAGCCGGAAGCAACGAGGCCCTGGAGAGCGCACCTCTCATCTGATTGTGTCTAACGAAAGAGAAAGACCTCTCTCGGTCGCGTCGAAACATAGTCGAGATTATATCTTTTTTCGTACCGAATCACACCCCACCCCCGATAGAGTTCAGTACTCAATGATATTTATACAAATATATTGTTAATATTTATGACATAGTATTTTCGTATTATAGCTTTACTATCAGATTCTTTTTATTGTTGTTGGGATATGCTTTTAGTTGGATTAGTTTTTGTAATGTCTGTTTGTTAATACACTCCTTATATATTTATATTATATACTGTATATGCAATTATGCCTCTTTTCACTAACCAATGCTTTACTTAGGTGACTCTTTACACGTCTTAAATTGATAAATATGTATAAAGTTGTGTAATTTAAAATAATTCCTTAAAATACAATGGGACATTATATGTATACACACGGCCATTTAATCCCAAACTAAGAAGAGCTTGTATATATTTCTCTAAGTTTTAAATTCTAAAATATACTTATATATGACGGCGCGACACTTTCGAAAGATTGAAATTACGTTGATTGTTGTTGATGAATTTTAATTTAGAAAAATAGTGATTTAAATAAATCGGTTTAATGTTTGAATAACCCCGAATAGAGTAGCAAGTCTGCGCCTACCCAGTGACGGAGGTGGATCGTTCTACAGGCAGCGCAAGAGGTGTACGCGTGCCAATAGGGCTCATAATCCTGTTGCATCTCTTGTTTCACGCATGTGTAAATGCATTGGAATAAAATAAGTGATTCTTATTTGTTGCACACGTGGTATTATTTTAACGTTCCTGCTACAACACGCCTACGATGGATGACAATTGCCGAGACAGCTTCGTTGACCCTCCTGCCAGCCCTTTATATATTTATTTACACCTCAAAAGATATGACCTGTGGAGTGACAGTAGGGGCATCTAACCAAGTCAACTTGGCCAGGCGTTCTGACAGGCGTCAGGAGTTTCACGTTAAGCGTCTCATAACTGGTTAGTGAAACTGATCATTATTGGTTTTATTGCTTCTAATTTAACAAAGAACAATAAAAAGAAAAGGGCGATTGTAAATATCTCACAAATTTCAGGGAATGCCCCAACGGAACTCCTAGTCTAATAGGCTATTCGAACGGAACACAAACATCCGGAAAAGGGCAAACACAGCAGTACAAACAAATACACACAATAATCTACAAATTAAACACCCCGAACGTCTGGTAAAAGCTAATAAAGAATAACGATGTTCCGTAAACAGAATCTCGTTGCTTCGCGAAATGGAAGATTCGTGTTCCATTATTCCAGTAGGCGTTTTATTCGATATCTGTCAATAAGGAAATAAGACGCCTTTGGACGCAGCGCCCGAGACTATTGTCACTCATCTCTGTTTGTTATTCTGATGACATTGTTTCTAAACTGTGATGGTTTATTGAAAGTTGCTACTTTGTATTGCCCTTTCGATAAGTGTTAAAATGATCCTTTAAGGGACTAGGGGCCATTTACGGTATGATCAATAGAAATTAATGTAGTGCCTGCCGATATACTTTAATGTCAGTATTATTTAAATAATGTATGGTATGAATTTAAGTGACAAGAATTGAGAAAGGGATACATCGGTGGTTTGGACGCGTGTAAAGTATGATGATATAAATATCTATTTTTTTATACCACATGGGCCGACGAACTAGCTTACGGTCCACCTAATGGGAAGTGGTCACCGCAGCCTATGGACATTTTGCAATAGCAGGGGAATCGCCAATGAGTTGTGATTGACATGTGCCTGTAATTTCACATATTATATATAATATAGTTGGAAAGAATGAAATAATGAAGAATGAAAGATTAGCGAGAGGGAGAGCAGACGAAAATATATCGAACAAACAGACAAGGTTCTAATAAAGGCCCAGGTATAAAGCATGACAAACCGACGGATATGTACGTATGCAAAGATTGATGAGTTTTTATAAATACAAATTCAAATATAATTATTCAAATAGACCTTTACAAGCACTTATGAATAGTCAGACTCTAATACCGGTTTGGAAGGTTGTTTCTTACTGAGAAGAGACGGCAATAAACTCAGCAATTACACTTTTTAAAAACGATTATAGATTTATTACAAAATATTTATTTAGTCTCACTGACAAAACCTGTGTGTTATCACAGAAGTGAAGAATTATTAAACAATAATAATAATAAGTTTCATTAATCAAGACAATGCTACAGATCACCCTGTTCTTTAAGTTCACATACTGGTAAGTGGTCTTTCTGCACACAAAATCACGATCAAACACAATGAAATGGATTATCTTCAGCAGTAATTAAATTCTGACTGTAAATATAAACAAATCTGATTGAAGATTTTGATAATTCAAACAGGGGTGCTTAATAAAAATGACTTTCACGTGGACGAAGTCGGGAGTACCAACTTGTACTAGATAAATCTACTGATTTCGTGAAGATGCCCTTTCATCTGAATTTATTAAAATACAAAGGCTATGAAATGTAATATATATATTTATTGCTATTTGGCCAGATTAAAATCGACGATGAAACAAAACTTTTAGTCGATTTGGTTTGACTTAATGTTGGTTATGACCCTTGGTTATGGTCCTTTAAAATTATACTACAGAAAGCCGATAAAAATAATTGCTTAACATGCCACATACTAGATGCATAAACATTAAAAATGGTTACTACTAACATTGCAACTAAAACCTTCGCATGTCTGTAAATAGCAAAGAAAGTGTTGCTAGCTCGTTAACCCCTAATTAAGGAAGGTAGGCGCCCCGTATCAACATTATGTGAAACACCCTTACGGTTCTACATCAGACCCTGCTGGCGATGCCTTTACATTGTTCCTGACCAATGTACAGAAACTGCTTGACGTCTTAATTTTTTTTCGCTTAGATACTATTAATTTGGTTTAGAATTATAATTTTATCAGTATTTATGTTTGATTCTATATTTTTATTTTTATTTTTTATTATGTTCATTTAATGTTTAATAGGTTTTATTGTTGTTTAATTTCAATTATTATATTTTATATATTTGTGCATTGATTATATTTGTAATTAATGGGTGCAAATTACCTGAATAAATAAAATTTATTATTATTATTATTAATTGAGAATACTGCTTTTATCTAGCAAACAGGATCTTTCGTCTTCTTTCATTGCAACTCAGTCTCTGTCTGTTCTGTTCCCAAGTATAATATCTTAATAATTACTTAATAATAATCTTCGATTTAATTCCTTCATAATGTTATAAATGCGAGAGTAAGTTTGTTATGCTTTCACGACTGAACGGCTGAACCGGTCTTGAAATTTGGCACATACATAACCTATAGTATGAAGACGGGAAGACTTTTATCTTGGAATTAAGATTCCTCTGCCATTCCCGGGGGTGAAACCGCGGGGTGTAAAGCGTATATTGTAAATGTAACTAACATTGTTAGTAAATTATTTTTTAACTCTACATTCAGTGATAATGATGGGTTAAGTCAATGTAGCATTGTTATTATTTTCCTATATTTCCATACATATGCTGTAGGGAGCGAGAATTATTGTCCTGGGAACGCGGGTCAAATAGTGGAGAAGAGTTTGTCATTCTAGAATTTTGATCCCGCTAAAATCCAAGCTCTGAAACCTAAACGAGGTCCATACGCACAGCTCTATGACGTATCTAAAGAGCGTAATGAAAAATGAGAAAAAACAGTGCAAAGGTGACCTAGTGAGTAAAATTAGAAGCGGTTGAGTCGGGATCAAAGGCAACGCGGCCGCAGGCGGTCCCTCTACGCCCGCATGGTGGCATGGCACAATACTGGGTCATTTCAGGGCTTTGTAGTCCACATTTTATTTCATTAGCGAATGTTTGACGAGTCGTGTGAACGAGCTAAACAACGGGTTTCAAGTTTCTTTATGCGCGGACTTATTTAAATCGTTTGAGGGATTTTAAGTTACACCAAACAAATGTTTTGTTTTAAAACGACACTGTGTTACAATTTTCTTTGACAAATGTTGCTTCATAAGTAACAGTTTTTTAATTCTATATTTTACAGATTTTTTAGGGTCTCAAACTAAACAAGCTTGTCTCATGGGTAAATAGTTGACACTACATTTTTTTAAGCTTGGGTAACGTTCCCGAAAAATGACGGGAAAAAACCCTAACTAGGTCACTGTCTCGTCTGTCCGTATGACATAAAAGTCTTTCATGAAAACTAAGTAACGAAGGGGAACAGGAATTTGAAATTTGATTATGGCAGCATCGTGATGACGCGAAACAATATCGCTGGTAAAATACTTAATATTTTTTTTTTGGATTAGTATTAAGGATTCTCAATAAGTATTTTTGTCACATACATGTAATTTTCTCTTTAGAATACGTTTGAGATACAAAATGTCCAGAAACGAAGCAATATCTCGGCACCAGTCGGTCACATTTAGGCACTTAATATCAAGTACCAAGCATTTCAGCTGTATTGTGCCGTCTAAAAACGGGCGTTAGTGTCTGCAATATTCTATTATAAGGAGAAACAGAAGAAAAAATGTAATCCTCGGTAAGCCTACCCGGCACAGAGAGTTGGTCTCGTTCGTATTTCGACAAGACGATCCAAATAAAGCAGAGCGTAGCACCGTCCCCCTAAAATAATAACCGACCGACCTCCTGGCCACATGTCGACGTAATACCAGCGCACGATCGTAAAAAATAAGAAAAGGACCCCGCAAAATACTCTCTATTACATTCCGGTGTGTAGGAAAAATTGGAAATACATTTGTCGGAAAGCGAATTGGGCGGCGTATGGTGTTATCGGTGTCAGGCATTTTGATATCGCTTTGTATCTTGCGAGCGTGCTATGGTTTTCGCATTTAGAATTAGGGTATGCCTTTTGGATGTAGATTGCGGAGATATTAAAACCATTTGTATTTGGCGTTAATCATTGTGTGGTCCTTCTTTACATATTTACATTGTAATCCTTTGCCTCCTATGCCTCAGTGGTCGAGCGGTATGATGGTTAGGGACCGAGGTGCGATTCTCGGTATGAGTAAGGTGTTTTTTTTGTTTTAAAATGATCTGTATGTAAGACAATACGTGGGATACGTAATTTAGATTGGCTTTTAAATTAAAACATTAAGCGTAGGTGTAGAAGTCTGAGTTTTGGAGCTTTATTTGATTGCTTGATGGTATAAAATTATATTGAGGTTTTATAAATTGTTTGTTGGGTTTAGTCGCGTGTCTTGTAAAAAATAAATTGCTTCATTAAATTATATTGTTACAAAAATGTTTTGTGTTAACATTTTGGTACATACATTTTTTGTTTTTAATTATTTATTTATTTTAATGCGAGTTCGTTGTGACAGTGTAGCTTCTGAAAATCTTTCATTTAGTTTAATACAAATTTATAATAGTACAAAAGTAATGACTATGTATTAATATAAATATATTGTAGGTAAATATTTTTTTATACGACTTGGGCTGACAAACATGCCTACGGTCCAACTGATGGTAAGTGGTCGACGCCGCCTATGGACATTTACAACACCACGGGCATCGCAAATGCCTTGTCAACCATGAGACGTGAAGTTGTTAAGTCTCATGTGCCTGTAATTTCACCGGTCCCCTTACCTTTATAACCGGAACACAGCAATACAAATGCGCGGCGAAAATAGGTAGCACTGGTACTCAATTAATAATTGCAGAACTGCAATTCGGCAAGTGTGTTTTTTTTATATCATGTAGGTCGGCTAACTGGCCAACTATCCACCTGATTGTAAGTGGTATCCACCACTTTCACCTCCCATGCCTTTCTATCTGTGACTCAGACATAGTAATACAAGCGATCTGCTGCTCCACGGCGGAAATAGTAAAGGTGGTAGTATATTCACGGAGGAACATAGAACCAAGAGCTCTACTCCTTCAAAAATTTAAAGTATTGTTATTGTATGAATGTTGCAACTCACATTTGACCTGTATTTTGTCCTTCCATTCTTTGATTTTATTTCCCTGTTATTATCCCCGTAGCCAACCACTTTCCACCTGCGAATGCGTTTGAGGGGGAAAACTAGTCTATACTATCATAATATAATAAAAAGAGACAGGATTTTGTTAGATTTGATTTTAATTATTAGTGGAGAGTTGTTATTAAGGAACTATAAACACCAGGCAGAACTTTATTATAGATATTATTGTCAGTATGCAATATCTCCTGATGCAGGTGGCATTGCCACCTTGGATGTCAATGCTATTACGTTGAGGTATACGCTAGAATTTCGGCCATATATAGCTTCGACCAGGCGTTAACAAAGATCTTTGAATACCTGTGTAGAGTAATCTCCAAAGACACAGCAATTTAAAATAATCTTTCATCATTTGAAAGGTACATTCGGGATGGATCAATACCCCAAGAACGCGGGTGAAACCGCAGAACGGAAGTTGTTAACGAATGAAATTGTATTAGTAAATAATATCCAAATCAAATTACTTGGAATTTATTCCAATTTCATTTCTGCTTAGAAATCTGTATGTATTCATGGAAGCCAAGTAATTTATAATGTTTATGTACATGTTGACACATTTAAAACCGTTTTGTTGCTTTACACATGAGAGGTATTGGAAGTTCGAGTGGAAATTCGGCAACATAGTTGAGAGCCCCTCTGGTGATACGAAGTGTGTTCACTGGTTACTTTAAAACTACGTAAGCAATATTGTAGAATCCGAAGTATCAGATAATAGTACAGTCTTGAAATGAGTTTATTTTCAATATATAATAAATATTTATTTATATATTAGGATATTTATTTAAATATCCTGGGACATTTTTTACACACGGCCATCTGGTCCCAAACTAAGCAGAGCTTGTACTATGGAAACCAGATAACTGATATACTACATATACTACTTTTTTGTTTTTATAAATACATACTTATATAGATATTTACACCCAGACACAGAACAAACAGACATGTTCATGCACACAAATGTTTGTCCTGGGTGGGAATCGAACCCGCGACCTTCGGTTTGGCAGTCAGAGCGTTAACCACCAAGCCAACTGGCCTGTCAAACGGCCTGATATACATATATTGTTGGTGAAAGTGGGTACCTACATACATTTTATGTTAAATATAATATACTCGTATATATTTTTATCATATACAAATATCTTTAATTTTACAGAGCAGTTAGCTTGGTGGTTACATCTGTATCTGGTTGCTTCTGTATAGATGTAAATATCTATATAATGTATTATGTGTATTTATTTAAAAAAGGAAGTATTTTTTGAGTAGTAGAGGTCTTAGTTCACAGTTCGTTTGGGGAAGTACTACCACCTTAATCATTTCCGCCGTGAATCAATGAAATGAAATTAAATTAAATATTTATTCAAATAGGCCATCACAGGCACTTATGAATGGTCAGACTCTAACACCGGTTCGGAAGGTTGCTTTTACTGAGAAGAGCCGGCAAGAAACTCAGCAATTACTCTTTTCAAAATAAGATTTTGTACATAAAGATGTGTCCTGCTGGAGCGAGCGCTACACCCAAGCATTGTCGTCATTAAAATAATCATTTGTATTGTAGAAAGCCTTTTGTACTAAAACAGTCTTAATTCTTTCCTTAAATTTTTGTAAAGGCAAATTTAAAATTTCAGCAGGGATTTTATTATAGATGCGTGCACTAAGTCCTAAAAATGAGCCTTGCACTTTTTGCAGTCTATATGCAGAAGTGACAAGTTTATCCTTATTTCTGGTATTGATGGAGTGCATATCACTCTTTTTGACATAAAGACTAATATTTTGATGTACAAATATTATGTTTGCATAAATATACTGCGATGCAGCTGTGAGGATATCAATTTGTTTAAACTTTTCTCTGAGGGAAGCTCGAGAACTCAAATTATAAATTGCTCGAACTGCTCTTTTTTGCAATATAAAAATTGTTTCTATATCAGCAGCTTTACCCCAAAGCAAAATGCCGTAGGTCATAACACTATGAAAGTAGCTAAAATAAACTAATCTAGCCGTATCGACATCTGTAATCTGCCTGATTTTTCTAACTGCGTAAGCTGCTGAACTAAGTTTTCCCGCAAGACATGATATTTGTGTCCCCCATTGAAGTTTTGAGTCTAAAGTAATTCCTAAGAAAACTGTTGACTCAACTAGGCTAAGAGCTTCATTGTCTAACATTAAACTACAGCCTAGATTTTTAACATTGGGTAATGCAAATTTAATACATTTTGTTTTTCTTGCATTTAAAACAAGATTATTAACAGTAAACCAATTTAATACCTGGGCTAATGCACCGTTTACATCGTCATAATTGTATTTCAGTCTATCAACACCAAAAATCAGTGAGATATCGTCAGCAAACAGTACAATTCCACAGGTATTTCTTACGTAAAATGGAAGGTCATTGATATATACTAAAAATAAAAAAGGCCCTAGAATAGAGCCCTGGGGTACACCCATATGCACAGGAGAACGAGATGATTTAACTCCATTCACACACTTTGAGTTCTCTCACTAAGGTACGATTTCATCAAATTAAGTGCTGCACCCTTAACTCCATAGTCTAATTTACGCGTAAGTGTCTGATGGTCAACACAATCAAAAGCTTTAGATAAATCACAGAACACTCCAATAACATTCTGCGACTTTTCCCAAGCGTTGAAAATTTGTTTCAAAAGTGCTACCCCGGCATCAATAGTGGAACGACCTTTAGTAAAACCTTGTATTACTGATTCCACACTATTTATTTCTATATTCGTTTTTGAGTTTTGTAAATTAAGGTTACATATATATTTAATTCTTTATAGGCCACAGCTATTTTGGAACCAGTCTCTTATTTTCGGTAAAAGTCAATTAAGTCAAAACAACATGTATAGGTATAGGACATTAATAATTATATTAAATAATAAATAATAATTAGCCGCAAAATTAATGCTTAATTAAACCACGCTAATAGGGATGAAAACTTTAAGGGATAGTTTTCGAATACTGCATCCTTTGTAATAAACGGGTCGTCCTAGCTTTTAATGGAAGCGAAGTAAAAGTTTCCCTCTTCATCGTTAATTTTGATGCTCGTCTATTATAGCTCTTAATGAACAATATTATCCATGTATAATGAAATACCATTGCCTAGTGGTTTATTGAATGACTGTGTGACTCAAATTCAAATTCAAATTTTCTAAACCATTTATTCAGTTTAGGCTCTCGGAGGGCACTTATGAAGGTCAAATTTAAAGTTACTGAAGCTACCACCGGTTCGGAAGTCAGCCTTCAACTGAGAAGAACCGGCAGAAACTCAGCAAGGTTACATTCTTTTTAATTTTTTATTAAATATTTTTTTTTATAAATTTTATCAATTCTGACTTTTTGGCTATTTTATAATATCAATTTTATATTTAACAATTACAAAATACTTATATAATAAATAGGTAACATTCAAAAACAAAACAAAAAAAAAAATCGAATTAACAAGACTACAGAATAGAAAACAACAATATTACTTACAAGTAAAACAAGAAAATAAGAGGTGCACTGTGCAGAGAGTAGCTAATTCCATACATTTTTATCTTCAATATAATATACTAAACCGGTAACATCAGAAGTTTCCTTCAAGGGTCTCAATGGAATAGTTTTTTAAGTTTGACTGGGACATCTGTGCAGTGACTCGATTACGATACTACGAACATGCCTTTCTGTGTGGGGCTAATTCAGGTAAATATATGAATTCAACCCCTAAGTCATACAGGTGATGTGAATTTGTATGTCCGGCCTCTGTGAATAGCAATCACTAAATAATATTAATGATAAAATCAATAATAATAATTTATGTATTTATTTGTCTCGCAATGGGTTTACAAAGAGGTTACAATATTGAACTAACAATAAAAAACCTAGTTGTGAGTGCTGATGTCAAATTAAGGTTTAAAAAAATCCTGTATTACAGGTCACCAGCCCCATTATTCAGCCAATACCATTTCTTCGGCGAGCCGGCAGACCGAGGCCTCCATGAGCGGACCTTCCGTGCGATTGCGTACTTAGGTAAAGAGATAGACTATGGAGGCCACGGCGAAACATCCTCGAGTTATTGTGAGATATTGTTATTTTGAGAATGACACCCCAGGGCCCAGTCCGTCGAAAGATTACGATTTCAGATATTATTTTATCTAAGAATTATAAATTATAATAGGCAGTCTATGTTATATGTTAATATTTCTGTTGATTTTTTCTAATAACTAATAGAGATTTTTATTCACCTGCTACATCAACTTTGCTTCAAGTTATTATTTGACAAGCTTATATTTAAGTACTACCTCTTAGTAGTTCTCCAGCAGTAACATTCCAGAAAAATGAGTTTCGACACAACGTTTTGACATCTGTTACTAAAACACTGAACGACTTTCAAGACTACTTACTTTTAGAGGTAGTAGAGTTTTTAGTGCGGAGTTCGTCTAGGGAAGTACTACCGTATAAGTTGCATCGTGAGGCAGTAGTGCACTTGTATTACTGTGTTTCGGTTTGAAAAGTAAGGGAGGTAGTGAAATTACAAGCACTCTCGAAAATCACTGGTTGAAATTGCAGGTTTCAGAGCGATAACGAATTTGTAGTATTGTGCATAGGCGGTGGTGACCATTTACTATCACGTACATCGTCATCATATCAGCCCAGGGATGTCCACTGCTGAACATAGGCCTCCCCCTTGCATTTCCACCTCGAACGGTCTTGAGCCGTCTGCATCCAGCGGCTTCCAGCGACTCTGACCAGGTCGTCGGTCCACCTGGTGGGAGGTCGTCCCACTCAGCGTTTTCCTGTTGAACCACGTAGGTTGTAGGCCTATAAATCGGCCTAGCAGGCATTTTAAAATAGCGTATCTAGTCATAAGTCGTCGGATAGCTGTAAATACTCTACTACTAACTCACTCATGAGCTAAACATATTATTATTAGTTTGAATGTTAAGTTTGGGTGTCAAAAGTCGCCTGAGAGAATTAACACGACCTGTTTAGACCTGTTTTTACCTATAGCCTGGGATTGCTATTGTTCCCGAGAGAACGTAAAAATACTCTCCGCAGATCACGTGGTGACTTATTAGATTACTGATTCCATATGGGTTATATTATTGAGACCTCTGCTTATCACTTAAGGGATAACGGGCGTGAAGATATGCTAGCAGTTTTGGAAATGTATTAAGAAATATATAGGATACTTTCCAACATGTTATATCATACAATTGCTAAATTTGATCTAATAAACCCCTTTCTCAGAAAACAATATCAAAGAAAAATCACCATTATTGCTTGATGCATAATATCATGATAATAAACCTAATCGCAACCCCGTAAGATACATTTTTCTAAAACACTACTAGCTGTTAAAAAGTGCCCATTGGATCATGACAGGTCTAGTCAAACAACATGCTAACAATTATATGGTATATTATGGTATTACACGAACATTGATATTGGTTATCTGACAACTGCGGTAATCTTTGGCTGACATGTTATCTTGCCGGATTTCCTTGTACCATGAGTTATGTAAGAGTAATGTAACGTACAGGGAGTATAGAACCGAAATAATTGCATATTCTATGATCAAATTCAAATTTAAAATAAGAACAACAAGAACTCTTTGTTTGTGCCCTATAACACAAAGTTTCAAATTTGGAATACAAGTGACTAGCTCGACTCTTGCTCTATCTCTTTTGTTAACTACGCAGTCGCGTGAGAGGTCCACTTTACGAAGCCTCCTTGTGCCGGTTGGCCAACGAAGTTTGTAGAAGCTGAATAAGGGGACAGGCAATTTTGTGCTGATAGAATAACTTTGTGAAGGTAATGTTATTATTATATTATCAAAACGGTTTTCTATTTAACCTGATTAGTATATAGGTTAAATATTTATCAAAATATATTGGGATGAATTTATAAACATTACCCAAAAACCATTTTACTCGAAACAATAAAAACGACATCGAATTCGGATCTTTCGAGGAAAATTGTTAAAGACTCACAAGCAAACAAGCATATTTACAACCTCAAGCGCAACCTTCTCCATTACGGCAAGGTTACAAGAATTATTTGACCGACTATATAAAGGTATAGATAATTCGTTTATAACAGGAAGGTATACCTTCATCGAAGGGATCAAGAGATAAGTCAATCAGAATAATTGTATCATCATTAAACAGTAAAAAGGTTTCCAAAATAAGAATTACAAGAGGCAGACTTAATAGACTCGAAATAAGGTTTTATATAAAACACTCACGAATACAAAGATATCATTTTATCGCTGAGCTGTGTGCCTTAAGTTAAGCCAAGTAACTTTAATACGAAAACTAAAATGTAACAGCATATGCCACTCGTATATCGCACGAGAGAACTCGCTCTGAATACACGTTAAATAAAGATAGTTGTCACATATAAATGTCTATGTGTTGCCGCATATAATAGAATGAGGATTCCTTAAATGTAAAACGTTCGGTAGTCGCTACCGTTGTGAGAGTCGTTGAAACCCCTATAAAAATGTTAGTCCGCCTTTCATTACATTTTGGAACGCGATTCCTTGGTGCACACACGCCAAAATAAACCTTAACATAGTTGAATTGAGTGCAGTTTAAATTTCAATGCAATATTTTTCGATTCATCCGTTTTGAATAGTCAACTCTTATGTTTGATTTTGTTTCGAAAAGTGTTGCGATTTCAATTGTTATGAATACAATACTAACGAGGTTTTTGAGACGATCTACACTGATTGTATCAGAGTATTCGGCCACTTTCACATGTACGGTCCACAGATACAAGTGGCTTTTTTATTTGTAGAGAAGAACATCAAATCAATTTTTTCTATCTGAAGTAGGCTGAAAAACATGCAGAAGGTCCTGATAGTAAGATCTCCACCAGCTGGGGCATCGCCAATGCGTTGTCGACCCTGAGACGTGAAGTTAAGTGAGTTAAGTCTCATGTGCCTGTAATTTCACTAGCGCCCCTACCTTTTATTATCGAAAGGTAGTATTTCCCCGGACGAAGGACTTTCTCAGCATTATGAGCTCTACTATTTCTAAAACAGCAACATGCCTAAATCCAGACATTTTAACAAAGACTCCAAATCTTAACTAATATTATAAAGAGAGATTACAAATTTTGTGAGGTCGTGTGTATTAGGAAGGTAGTTTTTGGAAACATTGAACCGATATAAAAGTCTTTCATTTATAGAAAGCTACACTATTCCCAAATAACAGAGGCTATGTTATAATCCCGGAATCCTAAGTTGAGTTGGAACCTCGGAATGCTATAATATATAAATTGATTCATCACTGTACTAGCTTTTATATTTTCTACATCTATACCCACAACCGATCTAAATTAATATCGAAACTAGACTATTTACGCGCTCACGAACTGGCTTACATAGCAATACGCTCCCTTCACTACACACGACTGTAGGTTATTTCCCTTGACGGCGATATTATTGCAACTTGCCGCCAATGTAAGCTGAGCCGTACCCTTCGGACCTAAAAATGTTACAGGAGTTATAGTATCAGACAGATTCACAATTAACCCTTAGACAAGATGGATGATTCGAGAATTTTCTTCCTTATCGAACCAATCTTCTTTAAGATTGATTTGGGAGAACTATAAATAATCACGTAGCAATTTGATTGTTGAACAAAAAGCGCTTTTGATCATCATGAGTGTCCACTGCACTCCTAAATTAAACAAATGGTTTTGAATTGCTAACTAGAACAATCTTAAAGGTTTTTCGAACATTTACCTCATACAAATCTCGATAGTTTTACCCGGATATGTAGGATATATCCTTCTATAGAACTGTTTGTGGGGTATGGGGGTTCATCTGCAATTGGGCACGATATACCTACATGATACAAGGGTCCTTTTACCCCGTAGGGTTGTAATTTGCACCTGTAGCCGCAGATATTATGTGAGAAATTTTCGTGTTACTTGAATCCCGAGCTGTCCCCATCCCTGATACGAAAACGGAAATGTTGTCAGAACAATTTTAATTATCAAGTTTGACTTGTTTTTGTGATGTAAGCGGTCCCTGCGCGGTATTTAGTGTCGGGCGAATGTTATTAGTTTGGAGGTGTGATCGTGTTTTTGTTTAACTTTGGCTAAGCTGGCATTTGTCCACAAATTTTACCGTTGTAATGTAGTTATTAGTAGTTAAGAGATAATGCTATTAAAAGATACCACAGCTACCTAATAACTGATTATTTAGGTACGTTCTCAACGGAATCCTTTTACGAAGTCTCTGCTTCGTCTGTCAGTCAGAGAGCTATATCTCATTAACTGTAATATGTAGACAGTTGTTATTTTCACAGAGTGTGTTCTGCTTTCGCCTTTATAATAACAAATGGAAATCAAATAAAGAAAAAGGTTAAAAGTTGTGTTAAATATTGTACGGTGGTACCGAGCCCTTCGAGTGCGAATCCGACTCGCACTTGGCCGCTTAATTAACCCTTTTAAAACTACACCGAAAAGGTCAGATTTCTAAAATGAACATAGTTTTTCTTTTTTAGCTTTGTACATGTGATTAGACTAGTCAAATACAGTTTACAATGAGTGGTCATATCTCAGATAGTGATCTCAATCAGACTATACTTATACGAATATACCTACTCATTCTCTGATACTTACTTACTCTATAATATAAAATATAATATTATAAAGAGAGACTGCGATTTTTGTGTGTTTGTATGCATTTATAGCGTAATCTCCGGAACCACGGCACCTATTTGTACAATAAGCCATTTGGAAGGCATCATATTCTAGGTGGACAATGAGTATGTTATAATCCCAAGATACATACATTAAATACCTGAAAAACGCAGGTGAAACCGCGGCAAAGCTAGTGTACAACAAGATATAAAAGAGATAGTACCAAACAGAAATTAATAATATATTTGTCTTCAAAAATACTTAGAATTTGATATTTTTTTAACGATTATTTAATACTAGCTGTCCTCCGCGGTTTCACCCGCGTTCGCGAGGTATTTAACATTTTACCGGCACAAAAATCCTTATCCTATGTTACTTCTAATACCTCCAAGAATATGTGTACAAAGTTTCATGATGATCGGTTTAGTAGTTTTCGCGTGAAAGCGTAACAAACAAACTTACATTCACATTTATAATATTAGTAGGGATAATCTAATGGAAAAAATCCATTTTATTTAAATTAACTTTACACATTGTGGTCCCATTGCAAAACTAATTTTATCGTTCTGTTAATAAAATAAGTTTTAAAACATTTATGTTACCTGACTCAAAGTTCATGTTATGGACACTTCTAGTTCAGTTTTCATTTAAAGATGCTACAAAAAACCAAAATCTATTAACTAATTCCGCTGGATCTCCTTCTCTGTCAAGTTCGTCTCACACACGTCTGTGGTGCTCGTGCATCGAGTCGGTGACAGCGGGTCCTGATGATGCTTCGTCTAGATGGTAAGTGGTTACCGCCGCCTATGGACATTTTCAACACTAGGGGCATCGCCAATGCATTGTCAACCCTGAGACGTGAAGTTGTTAAGTCTAATGTGCGAATTTCACCGACTTGTTTGGGACTTGACAGATAAGGACCCAGCGTTTTTCTTGTATAATCCTTTAATGGATTTCCGCAAGGACACGCCTGAGTCAATAAATTTCTCATTTAAAATAAACATAATTAGTACACAAAACTGACATACTCCAAGCGTTCATTAAGTAACCTTCAGTAAGTGATGTGTCGAAGCCGAAATGTCACGCGGTCGTTGACATAGGTCTATGGGACCCTCATTTCAAATTGAGTGTACTTACTGCAAAACAAAGCGACTGACTTCAAAGGTAGGCAAATTGTGTTGGTACTCACAGGGTAGTTGACGATTTAGAAATATTTAATATTAAATGAAATGGGACTGGAATTGATTTTCAAAGGAGAAATCTTCACGATTATATTGGCTTGGCCATGACTATGAATGAACGAATGAAAATCCGGGGACATTCTTAACACTTATATCTGATCCCAAACTAAGCAGAGCTTGTGCTATGGAAACCACATAACTGATATAGTACATTATATTGCTTTTTTTAATACATACCTACATGTATATATATAGATATTTACATCCAGTTAAGAAAAAGTCAAAACTAGTATTTTGATCTTGTCATAATTATGTCGCAGGATAACCCACGGTTTCGATATCCATTTTTTTCCCAGCTCAAACGTATCCCAGGTATAATCTAGATTATAATCTATCTATGTCTCAAAATTGATCTAGATCCTTTAAGTCGTTTAAATGTGATATAAAAACAAATATGCACACATATCAATAAAAATATGTATTTCGAAAAAAATAAAAAAGTAAATGTAGTATATCAGTTATCTGGTTTCCATAGGACAAGCTCTGCTTAGTTTGGGACCAGATGGCCGTGTGTAAAGAATGTCCCAGGATATTTATTTATTTAACTTATAATTTGCATATTTTCGTCATCTATACTAATATTATAAAAAGAGAGACCGAGTTTTAAAGGTTGCGTATATGTGAAGTATAATTTCCTGAACCATTGAACGTATTTGAAAATTTCTCTCACTATTTGAAAGGTATATTATTCCATTATATCATTATTAGTCTCGATATATATTAAAACCCTTGGGAAAATAAGTGAAGCCGCGGGACGGAAGTTAGTTATTACAATTAATATGAAGAACCTGTGAGTTACCTAAGTCTATACTTGTTCTGTTTGTTATATTATTCTTGGAATTTCATAAGCTAGCTTTGCCGACGACAAACTTGAGCTTTCAGAATTAAAACGGAACGCCAATTACAATATTGGAATTGTACAGTAATTAATTAACATCGTTAAATATTTCTAACTATATATACTCATAAATATATGACCATATTAAAATATAAAAAGTAAATACGCCGCATAAGAAAAATATAAAGACAATCTGAGAAAAGATGAAATATAAGGACACTGCTTAAAGTTCTCTTAACGAAAGTAGATAGGTACTAGATATATTTTAGTTATTGCAATGCATAGGTTAATGTTAAATTGTAATAAACAAAAAAAAATCTATTTAAAACATTGTTTTATTACAAATTCTTTACTGTAACTTAATAAAAAACAACCAATTTCTTCACTTTAAGCCCGCGGACACTTATGAAGGTCAAATTTACAGAAGTCACCATTCCCGCAAAAAAAACAACAATATTTTAAACAAAACTTTATAGCGTAAATAATACAACAATATACTGAACACTATACTACCTCCATATAGGCAGGCTTACCACAAACAGAATTAAGTGAATCAGAAATCTCCGCCATAGGAAGTTACTCAATCGACAAACACAGAAAACACAGTGTAAAGAAGAAGAAAATAAACAGTAAATTTGATACACGTAATAAGGAAGCAAGAGAACACTGTGCTTTGTTGGAAATCGGATAGAAACCTGTGCCGTCTCATCTTTGTCGCCCCCGCACTGACTCATGGCTTACTATAAAAACATCACATGATCTCATCATAATAATACTGTAGATGGAAACTTACTTTTTGCTTATTTGCATGACATATAACGTTATAGGTTAAGAAAGGATGATGGTATACCAGGCGGAGGTGACGGTGCTAGATCTATTTGAAACCTAAGGTCATCAACAACTTTACTATAGTGGTACCTTACTCTATGGGAATTTCAATAGTTGACATTTTGTATAAGTATTTTTGAAAATATTCTTCCAACTCTATCACGTAGATCTTTTTCATCATCGAAGGTCCAAGTTCTACTTCTCATATTATCAAGTCACATTTAAATAGGTCTTCTCAAAGAATAAGTGATTCTAAGATCAGTGCTATGTATTTACCTGTCAAACTTTGGTAACCCCTTATGCTATTCCACTCGAACACTAGTGGAATAGTTCGACGTTAGGTCGTAATTCGACCCCTATTATTATAAAAAAAAATGGAAAACATATATAAATAAATTTTATATAAAAAAAAATAAACAGTGGAGAAAACGGTACTTAACTATTTTGTCTTTGCCTATTTATAAAAAAAAATCCTGCACATATCTATTACAAGACATTAAGCTGCGACCTAACAACAATTACGGGGCGTATATTCGTTAGTACAAGCTGTACTACATATTGTTCGATTTTTAAAAGACATGGGTGTTTGCTCACGGCGCCTTTACGGCAATCCTCATAACATACAAGGTTACAAGCAGGAATAAAATGCACAACAGAATTCGTGCACCCCGATTTTATTAGTAGAATGTCTCACATTATTTACAGTGAACTTAGTGATCCCGCGCAACGGTACCCGCCTTCTAGAACGTATTTACCAAAAGCGTATTCATATTAGATTTCCGAGCTTCCAATGCCAGCCGGCCGTATCGAGAATGTCACCGATACATTCGATACTTTATTCGAGTCTCGAGTACGCCGCCCGCGACACGGAAGAGTGTCAAATAAATACAGGTTGAAATAAATCTCCTGTCGGTCTATTTGATCCTGGTATATACGTGCCATTTAAACGATGAATTTTTGTTTGGTTTTCGTGTTGTTCGGCTATTTTTTCGCTTGGAGCTTGGGGATGCTGTACCGGCGGGACTCTGACAATGTTCTGAAAGCTGGTGAGTTTCTTTGTTTAACTACCGTCATTAGTTACAGGGAATTATGTGGGATGAAGCATTGTGATGTGTTGAGAATGTTTTAGCGTATTTTGTGGTATAAATATTAACACCAGCGTGAAATTTGAGATGGCTTAATTTATACGGAGTGATTATAATATTTAAGAATTCTTTGCGTTCATTGTTTCATTTATCTAACATAGCTTTACTTCATTTAAATTATCCATTAGTTTAGTAGACTCTATAAAGCGCAGTGTTTTATTTTAATACCGTATTAATATTACGTGTTGCAAAACATTTTGTTTGGAGTTGAAGGCCGTGCTATGCATTCAGTTATTTGAAATTGAATTTGCTTTGATAATAAAGTGATTCCGCTTAAAGGTTAATTAAATTTTTGTTATACTTTGCATATTTATTAATTGAAAAATTAATATTCATATAACATATTTTGAGGCGCATCCGGTATTGTACCGGCGTTATTGAAAATGTTAGGATTAAAACAGATTTATATTTTAATAATTAAAATGTGTGTATATTGATAAAAACACCTTTTAAAACATTCTAGTAGTTTAGTTTGATGGGCAAAGTATTTATTTTTATCAAATACATTTAAATTATACACATTTATCACATATATCAACTCTAGGTTTAAAAAAATACCGAAATGCTATCTAGAATAATCCAGAATAATATATGTGCCCATTCAAACCTATTCAGCCATTTAGGCGTGATTGTAGTTGTAAATATCTAAAAGTCCCGTTGATAGTTTTGAATATCGTAGAATACATCGTTAGGGATCCTGACCGCCACGCCACGGGTAATAGGTTCGACTCTCAATCAGGACAAATATTGTTGTACATGAACTTGTCTGTTTGTTCTATGCATATCTTCAAACCTACTTCCTACTAATATTATAAATGGGAAAGTTTGTATGTATGGATGTTTGTTTCTCTTTCACGCATAACTATCCAACAGATTTGGATGAAACTTGGCAAGGACATAGAAAATTCCCTGGAATACACATAGGATATTTTTGTTGCGGGTAAATGGTACATCCCTCGGGAACGCATGGGAAAGCTAGTATATATTAAAGTATGTATTTAGAAATAAAAAAGTAATCACATATCTGGTATCCATAGTACAAGCTCTGCTTGGTTTGAGATGAGATGGATGGATAAATTATAATGATTAATCATGAATTTATCCAATGGCTAGTTGTATAATGTTGATGAGCTTTATCATGACACCATAAGGTTACCTTTTCTATGACACCATTTAGTCTCAAAATAATACCACAACCACTTTTAGTTACAAAAATGTTAACATCATAAAATACCAAGAAACTTTCACCATATCAGCCCATTGAAATCTACTGTTGAACATAAGCTTCCCCCATTAACTTCCATAGTGTCGGTCCTAGGCCACCTGCATCCAGCACCTTCCGGTGACTCTGACCAGGGTTTTAATTCTCTCTATGCTCTGTCTCTTTCGCTAACTACGCAATCACATGAGAGATTAGCTCCCCGAGGCCTGATTGCGCTGGCTCACCGACGAAGTTTGTATTAGCTAAATGAGGGGCTAATGGGGGGCAGGTCATCGACCAAACTTTCACATATATAATATTGTAATTTATTGAATAGAGCGTCTTCAACTCATTAATTTAATATAAAAATGTAAAGTTAAATTTTAGATTTTTAATAACCAAACTTTACATAATAATGCGCCTCTCACAAACTACTTGCTACTAAAACTGCTATTCGCCAATTATATTCGGCTTCTGGTTTTTTTATATCATCACATTCTTATGACAAGTTATTAGGTAACAAAAACACTTGTCTTGTTTATACACGATGTTTAAAAGTCGCAGTTCGCAAGGTAGATTGCATTGCGTTACCTTGACAACTGCGCATGCTTCGGTAAACGGTGCACTTTCAAATGGTAACGTTCCATTACGCGCGATTTTTAATTTGGTAATATAATACGTCGTATAATTGTTTTATTTTATTAGAGCTTGGTAATTATCATGTATCTTTGAATGATATAGTCGGTTAGAAGATCTGATGAAGTGCACTTTAGTTATTTTTCCAAGTTGTCTAATGTTAGATTTGGCACTTTTAATTCATGTAGTTTATTTCATTCGCAAACACTGGCGTGTATAAAGGAAAATAGGCCTTCACAGGCACTTTAAATGGTCAGACTCTAACGTGTTAGGTCTGGCTATCTATTACTATTTTATCAACAAGGAAATATGTAATTAGAAGCGATGAATAATTTTATATGGATAGAGCATAATGAAAAAAGAAAAATATTGTCTATTTTACCATTTGTAATTTTATTGTCAATTATCAACGCCATTTTATTATGTATTACAGATATACTCTAAGAATCAAATTTAAATATTTTGTAGCTATAACAATCTTCCTGGTCTTCAATTTTGATTTATTGACTGGGCAGTTAGCATGGTGGTTAGCGACTCTGACTGCCAAGCATGAGGTCGCGGTTTGATTCCCATCTTGGGCAAGCATTAGTGCGTATGAACATGTCTGTTTGTTCTGTGTCTGGGTATAAATTTGTATATAAGTATGTATTAGAAAAAAAAATGCTATGATAGTATTTTAGTTATCTTCCATAGCACAAGCAGCTTAGTTAGAAATAAGATGGCTGTAGTGATGTGGAAAGAATGTCCCAGGACATTTTTTATTTATTTATTGCCAACAACGAAATATTTATTGACACTACAATTTTTCACGTATCTATTTTTAAACCGGGTAAGTCAAGTTATCGGTTTATAAATATGAAACCTACATATATGTTTACTAACCTAACCTACAAATCACATAAAGCCTTATATTCCCGATATTGATTGTGTACCTTATTTACCCCATGACAACACGTTTCTCTCAAAAGGTTAAATAAATAAAACAATCCACAGAAAGTCAGGCTCTGAATCGTATATTCCGAGCTTCTCGAACGTTCCACGTGCATTATGTAATACGAGGAGTTGAATCGTAAAAGCACGAAACAGAATCACTAACTCTTGCATAATAAAGCTTCGCTCACAATTGTACACATGTGTTTTGTTATTCACGTGCTAATAAACAAAGTATTCGCTTATTGACTTAGCCAGAGGTAATGAAATCCCAAATGAAAACTTTAACGAATTGGGACAGTTCATTACGGAGCAAAGCGACCGTGGTGAGTCAAAATGAATTTTAAATAAGAATTATATGCTGCACAGTGGAATAAACATTTTTAACGTATTTTGGAATAGGAATTTAATATTAGGTAATAAAGATACAAAATCCAGCGAACACAAACCATAATATAATCAAATTAATTAATATAAGTACACGTAGCTCATAGATAGAATTTTAGAGGCTTTCATGGTCATATTCTCGTCAGACCTCTTCGGTTGACCACTGGCACCCAAACTGGTGATAGCGGTGATCAACTTTTCTAAAATTATCATCTTAGCGCATGTTTAAATTCCATAATTGTTTTCAAATTGTACTAATTTTTTCATGTGTTATTTTTCCCCCTGTCACAAATAAATTTGTTTCTTTCTTTCTTTCTTTCTAACATTACATACTTAATAGATTCCCTCTTTCAATGGTTAGAGAATACACAAGCACACATATTCTAGACGATTCAAAAGCAGATATAAAACTGCCTGCTTGTTCATTGCGATAAAGTTGATATCGGACAAGCAGCCATCCCTATAATGCTAAATGGTGATGTTCTTTATACCCAATCGTTATAATAGCCAAATATTCATATTTGTAACAGGATTCCGGATGTATCCATAGTTTCCAGGAATATATGATAGTTTGTGTACAGGGGTACAATTATAAATTCGATATTAATATCATTCTAGTCCTAGTATCCTAGTACTCTAGTATCCTAGTCCTAGTAATATTATTTATGTGAAAATTGGCGAGGATCAATGAATGGATATATACATGTTTGTTTCTTATTCACGCAAAATTTGATGAAACTTGGCACATAAATAGAGCACGCCCTGGAAAAATATGTAGACTATTTTTTATTGCGGGAAAATGTTATGTTAGCCAGGAAAGCGGGAGACATCTAGTATTAAATTTTTATTAAAAAAATTATTGTCTGAAGCTTATGAAAATTACAGGTGTTCTCCATAAATATCGAAAACCTGAGAATCAGGGTCCTGGTAGTGTACTTGTCAGTAACACTGTGTGTTTATACCTAAGTTTATATTGAGAGGTCTGTGTTCGACTGGCCGCTGTGACCTTGTTGCAGCAACTCGACACGGGCCACGGTCAAGATTTATATAGAGTTGATATAATTCAACTAACTTTTCAATATATATATTTTATCCTATGCAGCTAAGATTATTAGTTCTAGTATTTGTTTTCAAAGTATTAACATAAAGACGTAAAAATTTATATAAATAGTATTTTCGGTAACCTTCACTCCAGAGGCAACATATAATGGATAGTCCTTATTGCCACGGATTTCATTGACCAAATAAAACGCGATCAATTTAAATGTAAATTCCATCTCGTATAAATCTTAGGTCAAAAGGTTTTACACTAACAGGTTTAAACTAATTTGGTGCTAAAGTTTCTGTACTAAATGTTATTATACGCCGTTACTGTGAACACAGCTCTACAAAACTTAATTTTGGAGCAAAAGATTTTGGATTTTGGATGTAATAGGTAAATTAAATATATGTCACTTTTATAATATTAATGTTTAAATAATGCACTTTTATGAAATCAAATAGGGAACCATTTTGTAATTTGTCTCAAGATATATCATTAAAAATAACCAGTTTATTGAACATCCAAAACACACGGTTACGTCAAAAACATCAAAGTTTTTTTTACGAAATTTTGAATAACCGATCAAACCACAAAGAGCTTTGATGCTTACAGTTATCACAACTTCCTATTTCATACCAAGATTCAGACATTAAGAATGAATTATTATAAATATTGCTTATTTCACACATGGAGTATTTTTAATGTGTACGGTTAATGTACATAAAAGCCGATCCAGTAGACTCAATTTTCCTTTCATCCGGAAGGTATGACGATGCATTTTCCGCTTGAAACATGAAATAGAACACGTCACGTTCGCGTTATTAAGTACTAGGATCCGCCCTGCGGTTTCACTCGCATTCCCATCGGATTGAATGTTTCCATTTGGGAATAACGATGTTCATCTAGATTATACTCTATTTATGTGCCAAATTTCAGTCAAATCCGTTAAGGCGATTATGCGTGATTGACTCACAAACGTGCAACATTCACATTATCTATACTAATAATATATTTAATAAGAGGAAAGATTTGTTTGTAAGTATGTTTGTTACTCTTTCACGCAAAAACTACTAAACGGATATAGATGAAACTTGGGACATAGATAGCGCATATCCTGTAATAACATATAGGATACTGGGCTACAGGATACGGGAATGCGGGTAAAACTGCGGGAGACAGCTAATTGTTAATATATATGTAGGATTCGGTTGTATCGTAATTGTTAACAATTCTATAATATTTATTATTTTATTTTGTTCTAGCTCTGGCAATATAACTAAAAAAATACCTATATTTAATTTAGATATTAATTAATCAATCACTACCATACTTCCGTTGAGAGGAGCGCTTACAGATTTACGCGTATAACAGTAAAACCCATCCGAGCTCTTTCAAGTCAATTAAAAAACAAAAGAATAACGTTACCTTTTTGTATTATTTCAGATCTCCTGGCAATATCCTCAACGGTGGTCCCCCTGCCCTACTACTCCGTCTACGGATACGAGAAGAAATTACTCCGGGATAAATATAAGAAACGACCCCTAGGGAAAATCTCGCTAGTCACTAAGCATCCGAAATAAAAAGATATCTGGTAGCCATTAAAGCTGTTTTTACTTGTTCTTTCCTTGGAATAGGGAGAATTAAAATGGATGTGTTTATTGCTGACTGTGCCAGTGGTTCTGGAATCTTAGATTTGGCAAATTGTCATCTAATATCTGGCTAAGCGTGTAGTACTATTGCAACGGTAGAAACATCTGCTCGGGTTTTACCCGGGGATTAATGACTTATTAAGGAAAAAAATCCTATCTGCTAAAGCAGGACTCATCTTGAATCAAATATCATCCGATCGCAACAATGTGATTGGATATCAAAATTTAATCCTTTTACACAAAATTCCCATTATTTATCCTACTAATATAATAAATGCGAAAGTTTGTATGTATGGTTAAAAACTTCCAAACGGATTTGGATGTAACTTGGTACATATATAGAAAATGCCCTGGAATAACACAAAGGATACTTTTGTGCCGGGAAAATGTTAAATCCCTCAGGAACGTGGGAGAAACCGCGGGGGAAAGCTAGTTTAATATAAAATATCTATACATACGAGTATACCTATCTACCAACCAGATTTATCAAGTATATATTGAAAATCCGAATAAATTCAGTAGGTCGACGACCGGATGACTTCAGAAGGGTTTTGTTACTGAACTGGAAGCAAATTAATCAATTCATGTAAACCCCTTCGAATTTATAGTGAAATCACGATCTTTATCCTTCAGCCCGCTTACTAGGGCAATGAACTAACGATAAAATATTTTAATTTAATTCATTTTACTATAGAGCTATTACTGTTTAATTAGAATTCAATTTCAGTTTTCGGTATTTCGTTAGAAAGGTAAGGGGCTGCTTAATTACAGGAACAAGAGACTTAACTTTACGTCTCAGAATCGAAAATGCATTGGCTGTATTCCTGGTGTTGCAAATGTCCACTTACCATCAAGTCAACCATGGGCCCGTAAATCGTCCTACGTGGTGTAAGGATTACATATTTTTTGGAGGTTCTATAAAAAAGCTGAAAATATATAGCTCCATTTTATCAATCACTAGCTTACGTCTCACGGGTTCATCTACGTCCCCGAAGGATGTAATCAACTCGTATCTCTGGATTATAACATTGCCTTTGTTATTTCTGGATAAATTAGATATCAAACACTTTTTTCATACCACATCGGCCGACAAAATAGCAGACGGTCCACCTGATGGTAAGTGGACTCCAGCGTCTATGAACATTTGCATAACCAGGGAATCGCCATTGCGTTGCGACCCTGAGAGGTGAAGTTGGTAAGTCTCATGTGCCAGTAATTTCACCGTCCCCGTAACCTTTCTAACCAAAACAAAGTAGACAAATGCACAACTGCTTCACGGCGTCACTTCCTCGGACGAACTCTGTATTAAGAGCTCTACTACTCAATGAAAGAATTATTTAAATCAGTCCAGTAGTTTTTAATTAATTAATTTCAAAACATTCTTTTTATAATATTGGATGAATTATACGAGTATTATATCCAATTCATAACTTTTAAAATATGAAGGAACTAATTTTAATGAAATAATATAAAGGACAATCACCGATCGCACCAGTAAATAATAAATCAACTGATGCATTACCTTGTGGTAATATTGTACAACCAATTTTAGTGGAATATCATTCATACTAAATTATTCATGTGAATATCGTTTAAATTAGTACATATATTGTGAAACAAAGAATTGAGGTTTCAAACATAATGTTTACACATATAAATCCTGTAATGATTATTATTGTTCAGTCTTGCCTTCGTAAAAGGTATTTAAAAGAAAGATCAGCTGTCTAACAACCATATTCTAAGACGTTTCCTCATACGTCACTCGACTCGAACTCGACTGAGGATACCTTAAGCATATTCTTGAGGTATCCTGGTATTCTAAGTTATAACTTGAGCAAAACTCGAGCAATCCCGACTGATGTCGAATCGAAGTGTAGTCAAGGTAACATGTAATTACTAACCAGTGCCGGATTAAGCAACTTTGGGACCTGTAGCAAACTATCGAGGAGGTAAAAAAAAAGGTTGTGCAAGGTTAAATTCAATATAACATCCCAATAAGTTTCACTCAAAAATACGGTCAGACGGAGGCCTTAGACACTCAGGGCCCCCTAATGCGCGAGGCCCGTAGCAATTGCCACTCTTGCTACGTTGTTAATCAGGCACTGTTAGTAACGTCATTATAGATAAATTATTAATAAAATAAAATAATGAGCTTCAGTGACTGTTTATAAGCAATAAACTTCCTTAGGGTTGAACCCGACGTACCTTGAAGTTGACAGTTGTTTTCCCCCCTCGAGTGAGGGAAAGCGTCGTGTGGAGGAGATTTTTGCAACTATGAATACTAATATCTTGGAGTGAGGTTGAGTGCAGTCGAGGAAACGTTTTAGAATATGGGTCTAAAGCCTTCTAATCTACACCAAGTCTGATGTTCATATTTTTTCGCCATCATTATTTTGACCCACTATGTTTTGTCCTGTCAAGTCATTTAGTCGTCTGTCCATTTGTCTTATCGACCAGTCATGTATGGAGGTTAGATAGCCGCAACAATTATGACCTATTAAGTAAGTGTATTTTTTGTTTTACCATAATTTTGTACCATAAAAATACTGAGTAGTAGAGCTTTTAGTGCAGAGTTTGTCCGGGGAAGTACTACCACCTTACCATTTTCGCCGTGAAACAGTAGTGCACTTGCATTACTGTGTTTCGGTTAGAAAGGTAAGGGGGCCGGTGAAATTATAGGCACATGAGACTTACCAACTTCACGTCTTAGGGTCGACAACGCATTGGCGATGCCCTTGGTGTTGCAAATGTCTATAGGCTGCGGCGACCACTTACCATCAGGTGGACCGTATGCTTGTTTGTCGGCTCATGTGGTAATAAAAAAAAAAAAAATTTTGTTGAATGAAGGCGAATTTTGAATTGAATTTTGAAGAAAGAGTATTTAACTGTAATCACGTTGTATAGTAAATAATTTTTGTCTTTAATTGATCGTCTACTATTCTTCATTCAGGGCAGCCTCGACGAATTTTCTTCGGTTATTTACCTCTTTTTAGTCGGGGGTTTTAAAATGTTTTAACCATAGAAGTAGTTTCTTTAAAAATGTTTTTGAATTTACAACCTTCAAAGATTTCTTATAAAATATTATTATATTGTAGTGAGATAAATGGCAACATTCGCTTCTGTTGCATTCCAGAGCCCCCTGGCGAGTTACAACCGCAACACCTTTCTAAGAATCATCTAAGATGAATTACACAATCTTTACAGAAACTCCATCTATATCATTATCAATTTAAATCGTTTTACACGAATTACGTTCATCTCTTTCTGTTTTGTTTAGCTAAGATAAAAGGGAAGGGATGTCTTAAGTTTAGTATATGTCAAACTAACTTTTGACATAATATTTGAAGGGATAATGGTTTGCTGATAACTATTAAAATTGAGTTCTAATATATGGTAGAATGAAAGATAGTAACAGAACTAAATCTTCTCTCTCTTTTCATCTTACGTAAATAAAGAGAAGTTCATAGATTTGTGTAAAGTTTAATTTGATGCACACCAGAATCAAGAATATTATTTTGAACTTAGTTTCAACTCTACCTGTAGAAGTTTATTTAAAATCCTTACTGATTTAATATTTCAAGGAGAAAGTTTAAGGACTAGCTGTCCCCCCGAATTTCGATTTTTACCTGCACAAAAAGTATCCTATGTGTTATTCCAGGACATTTACTGTCGATGTGCCAAGTTTTATCCAAATCCGTTCGTTAGTTTTGGCTTGAAAGCATAACAAACATCCATACTCACAAACTTTTGCATTTAAAATATTCATCATCATCAGCCTATCTCGGTCCACTGCTGGACATAGACCTTACCTATGGCACGCCACTGAGCTCGATCTTCAGCTCTTTGTTTCCAACCGCTGCCTGCCACCTTGCGTATATCATCGCTCCATCTAGCTTTATAATAATAGTAGGTTGTAATAAATTTCCAAAACTTGTATTTATTCTAGGATATGAATTTTATCTCAAACATATTTTTAATGGAGCTTTTGACACGGGATCAGCTAATGGACGTCGTCGCAAGAAGAGTATAAAAATAATGTATTAGTGGGATTTAGTTAAGCCAGAGATAGATCGAGGAGCGAGCGTGACGTCATAAAGTGGGAGGGAGATGACATGATGTAGGACCCTGTGGTACGGATTACTTTTATTTACGGCACTGTTGATGTATTTTGCAGCGGAGTTTTATATTTTGTTAAGATGACATTAAATAGGCTTCTATTTGGCAGGGGGTATACTACTAACCGAACTCTTATCCAGAATGTCAAAATGAAATAAAAATATGGTTTATTCATGTTTTAAAAAAAATATTATAATACAAACAAAAACATCGTTAATATTTAAATAATTTTAGAAAAAAATACTGAAATGGCTAGCTTGTCAAGCGAACAATTAATTTCCATGGGTTATATATCCTCTAAATAATCAGATATATTATACAATTAATAATAATAAATATCCTGGGTCAATTTTTACACACGGTCATCTTGATCACAAATTAAGTGAAGCTTGTATTGGTAACATACATTTTTTTGTTCTAAATACTTACAGTACATACTTAAATAAATATTCACACCCAGATACAGAATAAAATATATGCGAACACGTGCTAGTTCGGGTGGGAATCGAACCCGCGACTTTTGGCGTTGGCAGTCAGGGTCTCAAACCACCAAGCCAAATGAAATATATATATATTAAAATTTGCAGCTCTACAACTAAAGTTTGTTATTAACGTTTTCACTGCTTAAGCTCGAATAGATTTTACTTTTTTGATTTTATTTTTTTTTGGATACTTCTTATCCTGGAAAAATGTTACATCACTCGGAAAAGCAGGTAAAGCCGCGGGGTATAGCTAGTATCACATAAAGTAATACTAATCTATAATTGTCGTGTTTCAGTTAAACTGGGTTTAGACAATTATCAGAACTTCACAAAGGACTTCGATTTCTGTTCGCAATACCTAAGTTTAATTGCAAACTAGTACGTTGAATATGTTCTAATTGTATACTACGGAGTCGTGCTCGTGACTTCTCATATTAGATTAAGAAACTATCTAGGAATTGAAACGGGTCTGGCTTAGTGGTTTGCGACCCTGATTGCCATACTGCAGGTCGTGGGTTCGATTCCCACCCAGGATAAATGTTTGTGTGAATGAACATGTCTGTTTCTTCGGTGTCTGGATATAAATATCTATCTAGGTAGGTATCTAGATGAAAAAAAGTACGTAAGTAGATGTAGTACATTAGTTATCTGGTGTCTATACTTAAGCTCTGCTTAGTTTGGGATCTGATGGCCATGTGTAAAGAATGACCAAGGATATTTAATTATTTGTATCTTTTTAATGGAATTCTCGGCCCGAAGACCAGTCCTTTTGGAAGCATGTGAATCCAGTTCATACACGTACAGGCCCAAGAAGATACGCTAATGTGTTGGGACATGTACACCTGGCGGATAATATCTCTACCTGCAGTTTTGAAGAAATATAGCCAAAGAAAGCACCTGCTAAATACAAGGTCCATTGGCGAAAGAAGGAAACCATATTGGGTCTATTGGGAGGAACTTGCAGGAAAGTTTGCTGGGCTATTGAATGGGACAACGGACCGCAGGCAAAATGAACTCTTTCAATCACGTTGATCTCGGCAGACGGTGACCTGCCTCTGACCAAATATGCCCCAATGAGCAGTCACCAAAAGGTGACAATGGGCGCAACATTGATGTCCGCAGCTAAGGGTGTAGAGAGATCTGCTCCAGTTTCATTGACGTTACTCCCGGTTTTATGCCTTTGTAGCGACACATTGTAATTCGCTGACACCAGGGATTGCAACACTTTCAACCTTCGAGCATGTAGCTCTCGCGCTCTACTCGGGCCGGCCAGTGAAGGCAAGCCATATGTGAGGGTAAAGGTACCGCCCCTTGCCGGTCTCGTGTCCGTAGTGTTGCTACTCACCAACAGTTCGCCACAAACTGCCCTGCGACTTTATTATTATTATTTATACCTTCGGTATTTGAGTGGTTAAAGCTCGCTTAGAGACCGGGCAGGATAATTTTGGGAGGCTTTTTACCACAATTTTAAAGAAACACTTACTTTAGACCCAATTTCCTATAAAGCTTTAATAATCTTTTTCCTTTTACTCAAGCAACTAATCTTCAACTCAAGTAAATTCGATAGCGTTTTTCGTTGATGAGAAAACTACCGTGACATACACAGAGATACCGGCATTCTAAATTAGGGTTCCTTTTTATTGCGGAACCCTATAGAGATAGAACTGTGGTAGCGTCAACATGGCGCCGAAGCAAGTTCATTAGGTTAATGAAACGTTGAACTTAATTACTACTGGGATTATAACAATTAATTACGCGCATGAATATGATTTCATTTATTTTGATATTATTTAATGTAACTATATACTTGTTTATGTTATATTTAAGAATTTATGTAAGACGGTCTAGTTGGGTAGTTGGTGGTTGTTGTATATCTCTACGCCGTAGATTCGATTTCCGCCCAGGATAAACATTTGTGTGCACGTGTATTATATACCTTAAAAAAATTGCAATAAAGGCTTTTTTTTTATTTATTTGTGAAACTAATATATTCTTCAGGTGTCCATCACTACACCCATTATTATAGTTGGTTCTAAAATAGAAAGAGACAATAGAGACAAAAAGAGAGAACAAATAGTATAATAAATATATAATAAAGAAATATTGATTTATTAAAAGTGTCCCAAGCCATTATTTTATCAGACGTCTAACGCGCCTTATTTTCATACTTTATTCCAAACTTAACGGAGTTTTCTTTATAAGCAAAAGTCACAACCTTGGGGAACTGATATATCGAAGCAACAAGATTTATTAGTGTTACTTGTAGTCCCTAGTCCCAGACGAGATTTTGCTTCTATAACATTAACTTTTTACTTAAAACTGTGGAACTTAGGCAATAAACCTGAACGAGACAATACTTATCTCGTAAAATATTAAAAATATTGGCAGCAAAAAATTCTTAATACAGTAGTTGAGTCTAGTTTAGGACTCGTCCAAGGAAGTAGTAGCACCATACCACTTGTATTGTATTACTGTACTTCAGTAAGATAGCTAAGGTAACCGGTGAAATTACAGGCACAAGAGACTTAGACATAGAGTAGTAGAGCTCTTAGTGCAGAGTTCGTCCGGGGAAGTACTACCACCTTACCCATTTCCGCCGTGAAGCAGTAGTGCAATTGTATTACTGTGTTTCGGTTAGAAAGGTAAGGGGGCCGGTGAAATTACAGGCACATGAGACTAAACAATTTCACGTCTCAGGGTCGACAACGCATTGGCGATGCTCCTAGTGTTGCAAATGTCCATAGGCGGCGGTGACCACTCACCATCAGGTGGACCGTCTGCTTGTTTGTCGGCCCAAGTGGCATAAAAAAAGACTTAACAACTTCACGTCTCAGGGACGACAACACATAGGCAATGCCCATGGTGATGCAAATGTCTATAGACGGTGGTGATAAGTTACCATCAGGTGGCCCGTCTGCCTTTTTATCAGCCTATGTGATATTAAAGTAATCGAAAATAAGGAATTATTTCGTTCCCTTAAATTACCAATTACCCTCAAAATCTAAATGTCCCAGCCAATCGCAACGGTAGGTGCGTCACTTCCTTGTAATGTAATGGAAACCCGCCCCTATGGATTTTGTGTACGATGAAATAACTCTTCTCCCTCCGACCCACGTTTTCGCTGAGCGGTATTTTAACAAAATTGAATAGAGTTTATGTTTTCTTCGGCGCCGATACGCGGCTGAGTGTAAAAAAAACGCAACATCACTTTCCGCTCTGAGAAGTTTAAACAACAGCCTTTTTCGCCAAATGAAGTGGTCGGCAAGTTTATCGAACGCCCCGATTGCTTTAGACACAATAATCAATCAAATATTTGGCCAAGTCATGAATAAATCTGGTGGGAAACTTCCGCGTCGAGCTTTCTTCGTCGTGAATGAATTTTGATACGAGACGGTGTGATTAAGTTAATATTGTAGACAGAGTGATAAAAACAATATCTGTCTTATCGTTAGATAGAACAAGAGCTAATATGGCCTTAGTGCAACACTTTATATAGTTTTGTATCTAATACTAGCTTCTGATTCGCGGTTTAATATTTCATGGGGATAATAAGTATAAGCAATTTTAGGTTATTGAGTAACAAACATTCATACATACAAACTTTCATATTAATACTAGCTGACCCGGCAAACGTTGTTTTGCCATATTTACTTTATTATAAACTATGCATGAAAATGTATCGTACTACAATTGTTATATTCGATTCTGTGGATGAATAATTTAAAAATCGCGATTAAAAATAGGGGTTGGTGATAGATAGAAGGATGAAAATTTTGGGTTGTATGTATTTTTTAATGCCACATTGTAAAAAAAAATTATAAATATAATTTTTTCCAAAAAATAAAAATAAATGTGAGGGGTGGACAACCCTTATCACTTAAGGGTATGAAAAATAGATAGTAGCCGATTCTCAGATCTACTGAATAAGCATATAAAATTTCATAAAAATCGGTCAAGCCGTTTCGGAGGAGTATGGTAACTAACATTGTGAGACGAGAATTTTATATATTAGATTATTAATATTAAATGTCGTATTGTCTTGTGTTTGACCACCAACTCACCAAGTCATATGGCTAAAGCTGGTAAGCTCACAAAACCTAGAAAGGAACAGCCTCTTATGTGCAGCTTGCGGAACACACCAGCATGTTAGCTATAGAATAGTAAAGATTTCTTCGCGTTTTCAGAACTGGCTCCATCCGAAGCAATTTCAAAAAAGTTCTATGCAAAGATCATAGAGGTTTATTTTGACATAAATACTTCAATAAAGTTCAAACTTAAAATACATCGCACCCTCAGAACGATGGGGGCTTAACTCAAGAAATCACTTTTGGCACATCTCTGATTGGGTCACTTTCGCGCTGAGCGGTGGGTGCCGGTGTTAAAGAGGCTGAAGTATCGGTATGCTTATTCTATCATTAAATTGACAATGTTTTACTATTCATCGGATAGAGCGTACTTTGTTTAGTCTCTCTGTGATCTTAACTTCATTTCGCAAAATTTGAGTTAAGCCCTTATCATACTGAGGGTGCGATATAGGCGACCACTTGTATTTATATAAGTACATTAAGGTTGTATGAATAATAGGCTTTTTTTGTATACAAAAAAAGAAGTGTCACTTGAATTTTTCTGTGAAAATGAGATGTGGCTTTGTTTCAATAAAAAAGGCAAATAAAATGAGTAAATTAAATACAAAATGTTTTCATACGTAACAGGAGACAACAAAGGTAAAATACAAATGAATCTAATTACTGAAGCTTGGAGTCAACAAAACAATATATAGGTTATATTCTTTTCAATTATTAGAAAATCAGAAATACTTGTGAAGCTTTCTAAATCAACGGATTTAGGTCACCTACGCCGATAGCATTACTGCCGTCAACCCTTGAGAATGAAACAACATACAAAGTTTAAAATATACCAGCCGGTAACATTTGCAATGGAAATTCTAACCTTATCCCCTTCACGCATGAATTATTTTTGTTTGTTGTCATCGGTTACCTGAACATGCAACACTTTAAAAAAAGATATGGGTTGTTCAACAAACTTTGTACTCAATGTAAATTTGTTTACACTTGAGATGTACATATTTTTAGTATCCCTCATTTACTGTTAAGTTAAGCACTAACTTAGCGCTTAACTCTTATATTTATTGATTTGTATAACCCATTTTTTTATTTTAAATAAAAATATTATTTATTATTAATTAATGTAAATTTACATAATAGTCTTTTCCTGCTTTTAAAGGTACATTATGGATCTTTTTTCTTAGTAAAAAATGTAATTGACCGTTTTTAACTTTCCTTTTGGATTTCCGAGCCCTAAGACCAATCATTTCCAAATCAATGGGGTATAAAATCAACACATAGATACTAATGTAATACAAGGATTTGGACACTATCTGCACTCCCAAAGAGATATAGAATTAAGCCCTTGATACTTTGGCAAGCATGGTTACATGAGATTGCAGACACTTCCCTGACTTCCGATCAAAGGCCATTTTTAATCAAAAAAAATCTTTAGCGGTCGGTTATTAGTCGTTTATAAAAAGGGGCCCCAGAAACAAGTCTCTGAAAGATGCCTAAGGTAGCATCATTGGTTTTCGTATCTACCTATTAATGTCCACTGTCTTCATTTTTTAGCCACCTTCAAGATTCAAAAATGCTAAAATTCTAAATTCAAAAAAATTGTTTAGGCCGGCGGAGGGCACTTTTGAAGGTCAAATTTAAAGTTTCTGAAGCTACCTGTAGGTGTGGAAATAAAACCCTTTCTCATAAGCCGCTCATTAACCAAAACTCTATTAACAGTACTTCGTAATGACTCATTTTCTTTCAAATAGTAGGAAGATGGTCAATAAATATAAACATGACCGTAAATGTTAAAAGCTGCGTAATACATACTTATTATTTATTCGGTCTACTTTTCTTTAAACAAACATTTTATTCGTGCACCTCTCATGTGTCGCTTCCAATTTGTTTGCTTGGCTTTTGCTTAGCATATCACGGAACAGCCGCATTCCAACTGCGCGAATAAATGTGAGCATCCGACCTTCTTCCGACATGAACTTTCAACGTTTCAAAACTCGACTCTAAAATTTAGACACTTGAGTGTAAATTCACTTTTCTCTCGAAGTGAGTGTAAAGGCGTTTTAGGGGTTGATAAGATTCACTTGCTCGCTTTACCTCTACCTCGTGTTTGCATTCCTGGTACTTGGCAAGCAAACGCTCTTACTTTGCGTTCCTCAACTTTGTGATACGTATTGTCTTTCACGCCTTTGAGAGAATTGTATGCATTTCGCAACTTTTTGTACGAATAATGATGGAGTACATTTCGTGTTCAGATGGATAAAGAAAAACTAAGAGAAAACAAAAAAGGTTTTAACGTTACGTATTCCAAGATTTAAGCTACGAAAATAAAAGAACACTAGCGATGTAGGCCATTTAAAGAGGTTTAATAATTTTGCCAAATACAAGTTCGCAAGAAAATAATAGGTTGGGGAAAAAGTTCCTTCGCATTTTTTAAGAAAATTCAAAACATTTTTAATATAGTTTATTTACATTTAACTAAAGTATGTAGGTACCATTTTGTTCGATAACTTTTTGCCATCTTGTAGGTAGGGACATGATCCCATTGCTATAGAAATTTTTTGACTTTTGATCACAATACTGCGACAAGTGGTTTTGACAGTCCTCTCGTGATGTTAACCTGACACTGCCTAAATAATTCTGAAGAGACCGAAGCAGGTGGAAATCTGAAGGTGCAAGGTCAGGACTATACGGTGGATGCATTAATATCTCCCAGCCAAACTCTCTTAATTTTTGCTGAGTGGCTAAAGATGTGTGAGATCTAGCGTTATCATGATGAAAAACCACACCCCTTCTGTTGATTAATTCCGGCCGCTTTCTCTCAACTTCTTGCTTTAATCTCATCAGTTGTTCGCAGTAGAGTTCAGAATCGATGGTCCTGCCTGGTGGTAACAGCTCATAATGAATAATGCCCTTCCAATCCCACCACACACACAGCACCACCTTGTTGCGAGTTAACCCGGGTTTCGCCACAGTCTGTGAAGCCTGACCGGCCTTTGACCACGACCTTTTTCGCACGTTCTTGTCGTACGTGATCCACTTTTCATCACCAGTTATCAGTTTCTTCAAAAATGGTTCGGTTTCATGACGTCGTAATAAAGAACCACAAATGAGTACACAGTTCATTAGGTTTCTTTCAGTGAGCTCGTGAGGTACCCAAATATCTAGCTTTTTTGTGTACCCAGTTTTTTTCAAATGCGCCAAAACTGTTTTGTGGTCAATTCCCAGTTCTTCAGCTACGTCGTAACCGATGCCTGACATATGCCGATCTTGCTCCACTTTTTCAAAAATGGCATCCATTTTATCCGTAATGGGGCGGCCAGAGCGACGTGCATCTTTGACATCAAAATTTCCGGATTGAAAACGCTTAAACCAAATTTGTGCTACTCTCACAGACACTGCACTAGGTCCATAAACATCGCAAATTTTTTTCGCGGCTTGCGTTTCATTTGTAGTAAAATTTTAAAATGAATCGAATTTCTTCATTAGATTCATTCAACTTGGCGGTACGAAAAACAAATGCAAAACACACATTTTCCTAATTTGAATTTAGAATTATGTTCTTTAAAATTTAAACTTTCAATGATACCAAAACCAGCCAGATACAAATAGTATAGCCAAAGAGATTTTATTACAAGTTCATACATACTATAATGCGAAAAGACTTTTTCCCCAACCTAATATAATGATTTATAATTACGTAGTAAAATTTGTGTAGGTTCATTATTTTTTGCGTATAACTAACCGAAGATAATGAAATGTATTGAACCTCGGAAACTTGGTTAATTTATCATTTGCCTTACCATCTTTCGGGCAAATTTTCTCGAAGACATCAAACTTTTATCGAATACAAGGAGCGCTCCCCACTCAGAGTTCTTTGTTTAATAAACTGAGTTTGATGGCTTCATTGATGTTGCCGAAATATTGATGTTGGGTAAATATTAACCGTCTAAGTTTATTTATCATCGCTTCCAAAGGTTACAATTAAGAATGAATACTGTACAGAAAGGTCATGAGGGATTTCCTGTTAACTCCAATTTCTTAAAGTAATAAATATGGCGCTACGTAAACTGGCAGCGTCTGGTTTAATTTATCACTTAAAATATCTTTCTTGCATAAATAATTAACATTTAAAGCACAGGGGTAGATAAAATAATATTTAACATAATTATTTAATATCTGCCTTTTTTTGTATTAAAGTGGCAACCCACGCTGAGATAGCAGAATTAAAAAAAAGAGAGTGTAATTAAAAATATTTGTTAACGTATCCAACGCTAGTAGGATAGATAAATTATTGGTTTTATAACGGAATTTTATTTGTGAAAAATTTGATCCTGGTGGGCCAGGACCAAACCAACACTTTTACGTCTTTCCGTATTCTACTAAACACACAAAAACCCTGCCACAGTTGCGTTTCAGTTAAAGTTAAATTGAAATCTGGAATCAGTTTGTATGAAATGGTCTTCCGCTAATTGGATTAAATACAACATGAATGATTACACGTTTTCTGTTCTTATCTAGTGGAATGCAGAGCCTTTTTCGGACAGTTCTATCCGTCCAACGCAACAACTACAGTCCAACTTCGTTACGGTGAAACCGTTCGTAGAGAATACGATATGTATGAATTGTCAAACTTCGATTGGTAACGAATAAAACCAAACATTACTGAACCAAAGTTGATACTCGAACGTTGCATTTAGTGGATATTCCATCCTCATGTGAAAATATAGTTTTAAAATTATCTTCGATTTTGTACGAATTGTGTTATAACATACGTACCTTTAATTTTAAATATAGTGATCTGCGGTGCCATTTTTTAAAGTAAAATGACACTAGCTCGAGGATGTTTCGTCGCGGCCTCCGTGCTCTGTCTCTTTCGCTAGCTACGCAATCATGTGAGAGGAACGCTCTCGGAGGTCTCCGAGCACCGACTCGCCGGCGAAGTTTGTATTGGCTGAATAAGAGGGCAGATTAGAACCTTTTTGGGGTATTTTAGACCATTGATATGTAGCAACCCTAATAGCGTTGAATGTTCATACATGTAGGTATTTTATATAGACTTAATTTCAAGTTGATTAAACCACCTAACAAATTCTGGACTTAATACTCAAATGCGAAGGTTTGTATTTATGGAAACTTTCACGTAAAAACGACCGAAAGGATTTTGATGAAACTTGGCACATATATAGAAAAAGCCCTGGAATAACACATAGGATACTATATGATATAATACAGGCCAGTTGGCTTGGTGGTTAGTGCTCTGACTGCCAAACCGAAGTGTTTATTTAAGTGTGTATTGAAAAAAGTAGTACGTGTAGTTTATCAGTCACCTGGTTGCCATAATACAAGCTCTGCTTAGTTTGGGATCAAATAGCCGAGTGTAAAGAATGTCCCAAGATATTTATTAATTATTAATTAATTTCAATGAGGCGTTCGTCAAATCGATCAAAAAACGATATTGTTTTTTGTCAGTGGATCAAAAAGCAAAAACCAAACCACCTCCGGAAAAGTTTTTGCGGAGCGAACGCGAAATGCGTCGAAAAGCCTAAAATACACCAATAAGTTGTACCAAAACTGATATAAATATCGTTGGCAACATAATTATTTGTGCGATGTTCCAAAGTACTTCTCTTTTAGTCGTTTCCGTGCGAAAGTAAATAGAACATTCTATTACCGGGAAACACATACAAAACGCTCTGTGTAATTACGTAAACGTCCAAAAGTGAAACAAACAAATCGTTTGAAGCTCAGTATACGGTATACAAACGCTATATAGAGCAGATGGGTCCGTTCATATTCTGATATCCAATAAAGAGGAGCTACATTTTTATGGACCACTCGGAGGGTCGCCCTTTCTGAATTCTTCAAGTTTGCATTTAATCTTCAACAAAGTATTGTAACCGCTGGAAACTCGGTCGCTCCTTTATGTCATGTGCCCGGGGCGCGGTATTTATGACAGATTTTCGAATTATCTTACCCAGTAAAAATGGAAAGATATTCAAATGATGATCGGCATTATAAAGGATGATATGGTTGTAAATTGTCATATTGTATTTCTTTTTATTTTATTACTAGTTGTCGGTTGCGGATTTACCCGCGCTTCCGAGGGATGTCATATTTTCCCAGCATATAAAGTCCTATGTTATTCAGTTTATATACTATCTATATATCAAGTTTTATCCAAATCCAAATTAGTAGATTAGTGGGATAATCTGTAGGTAGTGAAATAGTGACACAAGTAACATGAAGTTATGACTGATGGCGAGCCCAATTTTGCAAGCATAACAACGCATTTGGCAGTAATCAAGTTAAGCTACGGCTTAAAATACACGGATACATCAGTCGTGTATTTAAGAGATATCCACAGGCATAAAGTTATTTATACCAACTAGGTGTACGTTTACTATAAGTGTCTATCTATTTATCTTACTGAGTGGCAATAAGTCAAGGCAGGTTTCTCAGAAAAAAAAGTTGCATGCTTGCGTGTTGAATCCACAGGGAGCTAACATTTTCATATTCGCTGCTCATTTCATATGGAGTCAAACACTATTTTACCATGTAGATAGAGTACATATTTAGCTATCGTAATTGACCTTATCAAATATAATAATTAATTTAATATTATCATAGTCAAGGGGTATCATCTAATCATAGTACGCGACACTTTTGTTCCAGGGAAAGAATTAACTACGGGTAAAGTAGTGCTTTTTTAGGAGGCTGCATTTCCACGACAGATGTGTGGAGAGAAACGTATTTTACCAATAGGCAATATGATGAGGTAAGCTGTGAAAATGAAGCGATTTTATCGGCAGTTTGAAATTCATACCTCACTACGCATCTCTGGTGGAAATTACCCTAAAACGCCCTACACCACATGTTTTTGTTTCTTATTGAACGGGACGTTAAATGATTTGCTTTTTTGTCAAATGATCCTTTACCATCGATTTAGACATTTCAGTTCGGCTCAGCCTGATTAGGATCACAAAAAGAGACCCACGGTCTTCTTTGGGTAGTTATGTAAAAGAGTACAGAAATAACTTAGGTATATGTAAATACTCATTCTCACACATTATATTATATATTATGCATTTAAAGATTAAATAAATATTTATCATTAATTATATTTTAGCAGGGAAACTAATGTAAGGAAAAAAAAATTAATTGAATCTTAAATTAAAACAGTACGGACTTAGTCTATAGATTGTATTTTCAGATATAAAAAGAAACCTATTCCATCTACTAACTTACATAATTATACCATCTATTAATGTGTACCTTCTTAAAGAAACTGTTCTAAGAAAGATTTAATGATGATTCATGTTATTAAAATAAAAGCGATGGTTTTTTTTACATTCATTCAAAAGGGCTGGTTCTTTTCACGCAGGTACTGTTTCGTGTTGTCTGACGCTATTTACATTATTATTTAAGCCGCTAATTAATAATTTTATTTCTTAACGACTTACGGTTACTTGAGAGGATTCTCGCATTACTTCGGAGTAAATATAATTAAAATTAATTGGACAACATAAGCGTAGATTTTTATTTATCGCTACGAATCCCATTTCAAGGTAATTAAAACTGGCCAATGTGTTCACTCGCACTGCTATAGCAAGGATTGTGGAATTATCACAAAAGAAAAAACTCTTTCTGAAGGCAAATATAATAGATAAAGTTTGACGAGTCAGTTGGTTTGGCGGTGATTCCCACCCAGGACAAACATGTCTGTCCACTCACCACTTTCACAGATCACTTTGGGCCTAATTGGTTTATCTGTTTACATAACACATTTATTATCCCAAAAAAGTTTTCTTGAACGCGAGTGAAACCGTGAGAAACAGCGAGTGTTATATATATGCTTAGTCCATCGCCATTCAGTCCGTTACATATAACACAAGAATTGGCAGAATTATTATATAACCGCCTGCCTGACGCCTAACTGTGGCCAGGAAATTTGTAGGCGAGTATAAGTAATACCTAATTACATTAATAGGTATATTATTTACGTTGTGTAATGAGAAACAGGAATAAAGACCTGAGGGTCACTGGCGTGCAACCTGACATAAAAATTGGGAATAAGTACGATCGCACGTTGGAAATCTTACGTTCATTGGACTTTGTGCTTTTTCTGTGTGTATTGAAGTCGATATTAGATTGTATACATTTAACTCACGTGCACAAACACACACATTTCCGTATTTATATAATAATAATGATAAGATACTACTTATTCGTCTGGAATATAACTGTAAATGTCTTGTTTTTTTTTCTAAACGCAGCTCTCTCTCAGGAGGTAGTAGATTTACTGTTTTTTCTCCCAAAAAATTATAGATCTTCAAAAAGAGTTTAATAATCTAGTTAAAAAATCAACGTTGCTCTTTTGTAACAAAACTTTGTAGAGATTATATATTTTTGAAGGGTCGATAGGCTCGTTGCCTTAACTTCAAGTACAATCAAAAATATAAAATGGCTACCGATCCCTTACCACTCCTTTGAAACTCTGCACCGATTCACGATAAGCACCACGACCCGAAAAATATATCGAAAACGTGGCGAACTGGCGAACCTATACTGATTTAAATATCACTAGCGACCTTTGGTTGAGTTCGTAATATCGGAGACAGGATGGGTTTTGGCGTTTGGAGTGTTGGTGAATATACCTAGTAATGCGCTGGGGATTTCTTCGAAAGGTCCGGACCCGACAGCTAAACGTGTTACTTCGCTTTATTGAATATCGGGAATATGACGGTGTCCTGCGGGAGCCGAAAATATCGAAGGTCGGAAGAGTTTCGCGTACGTTGCATTCTCAGCGGGATTTTTTTTCTGGGTAACCTTTATACGATCAGGTAATCGATTTCAATAGGTAAGTATAGACGGTATAGAGGCCGTGTTAATAATAAATAAAGTTATAGTTTAATAAACTAAAATCACACTATAAGCCCTCGCCACGAATGTAACATAAAGGACTCATCAAAACAAAAGTAATGAGCTGAAACTAGAGGAGGTAACTGGTTGCCACTGAAGAGTTTTGCTATCCCCCTCCTGGCTCCATCATGCACTAAATACAAAACAAATGAGTCTAAACTATAGAGGCTACCTGGCAGGTTCAGAAGGGTTCCACTAACCACCTCCTTGATCCATCATCAGATCAGCTCGATGGCATAAAATTATTATATCGTCATCCAGATCCCACGTATTCGCAAAATTTGAAATTGATAGCACAATTACAAGTAGGTTGAAATCGCCTTAAAATATTTTTTTCGTAGTGTACAAGTGGAGTTAAAATTCAAGTGACTGTCGTAAATATAATACGTTGTCGAGATGGTTTTCCAAGTAACATTTATTTCTAGAATAGGATTATGGTACAAAAGGTAAACGAGCTTATAAAAACATAGCATTAGCAACCAAAACATCTATTTATTCAAAATACTTTTGTGTAAATAATCTTTATTACGCTACCCGTGTCCCAATATCTAAAGACGTAAAACTTCGGAAAACAATAACAGTACTAATATTTCATTTAATTTTCTTGTATCGAATTCTGTGCCTACTTACACTAAAGTTCGTTCAAGTATTTGAGCGAACATTTATATTAGTTAGTAAGTTTAACGCCTACGAAGATATGGACAAATTACAAAGTTAGTTTTGGGCTGGAGTGAATGTACTGATTTTTAAGGTCTCAGTTGTTCACTTAAACACCTAACCGCACATTTATCTGAAAAAGGTGGTCACAATTATACTGAATAAGTCTGTAAAGAAAAACCGGCTCTCCTCCGCGGTTTTACTCGCATTTATCGATTCCATATATAACCTATAGCCTGGAAAAATTCCGCGTCGAATGCTAGCAGTCCCATCCCGATATGTTCAGTAGTTTTAAGGTGATGGTGCATCAAAGGAACTCCATTTTGCTTATATTTGGTATATACTCGTACATAGATTATGATTGTATGAGAATCATTATTTCAAAATGATCGACCTGTTACCTGTTATGAACATATATCTGAGAGTGAAACAAACGAATAGCGAACATAAAAGATAGTGGTGAAAACTTTAATGTTATTTTTCTCCAAAACTGTTCCGTTCTCCGCTCTATATTTAGTCTTAAATATTGTTTCATCTTTTTGTTACACGCTGTACACATGAATGTGACATAAAGGACAAAAATACTTCTGACAAAATAGAATTTGTCACACTTGGTTAAAGAGCAAAATCCATTGAATTGTAATCGTACCTACATGTTGCTTATTCTATAGCAAGGATCGACTTATCTTATGTATAGATTTTAAAGGTATCTTACATTTCACTTCTGGTATCTAACGATAATACATTAAAAAAACTTACGCAATCTTACAAAAATTGGTCCTTGAGATTAACTTTAAATTAAAAAAATACAGTTCCAAATGCGTATCCATAAATTGTCACAATAAACAGTATAATTTAAGTTCATAAAGATAATAATGTGTCCACCGTCTACCAAAAAACATATCACTTCAGGGACTTATTACGTAAACACAAATTTAAACGCCCCTATTGCCTTCTGCCCCTATTCAAAACACGGGACGTTTATATAATAACGCTCTATATCTATATTATATTGATTCCGGAACTCGGCTCCCAGATGTTGGATAAGGCACTGTTTACGTGCGGGGATCGCCCGGGACGCCAACAAAAAGTTGCTTGTCCCTTAAGATATTGACTTTCTAGAGGCAATTAAGATAGAAGCCCCCATGGAGGTATAGCGGCGACATTATCGGACGCTGCGGTTGCTAACCCGTTTTATTATTGATGGGATAATAGTGGAACAATAAACTGTATTGGATTATATATATTGCTGCTCACATATCGGATTAATATGATGTATCATTCAAGATTATTGTCGAGTGTGGAGTATATTATTTTTTGCTGTAATTTTCTTTTTCGGGCGGTTTATTTTTGCTGAAGGAAAATCTTTTGTACGTTCTGCACCTATTAGAATTTTATGATGATAATTTAATCAATTTAGCATTAAATGATGGAATGAGAATTAGCCCTAGACATTGAACACAGTCCCTCAATTGATGATCGATTTTAACTTTGATATTACATGTTTTCGTGAAATCAATAAATAGTTATTACTACTACGATTCTCAACATGATGATACCTACTCAAGAAATGGTGAATAAATATTTTTTATATTGATGGTCATTTTCTCTCGATGTGCGATACATACAGAACCATAGTAAAATTTACTAAAAAAAAAAAGACAAAAATCCCAAAATAAATTTGTTCTACCTAGGTAGAACTAATTTCTCCAAATCCTTACTCATATTTTTTTATGTACAATCAGAAACAACACGTCTACAGATTTATTATAATAGGTTGGGGAAAAAGTTCCTTAACATTTTTTAAGAAAATTCAAAACATTTTTAATATAGTTTATTTACATTTAACTAAAGTATGTAGGTATAATTTTCTTCGATAACTTTTTGCCATCTTGTAGGTAGGGACATGATCCCATTGCTATACAAATTTTGGGACTTCTGTTCAAAATACTGCGACAAGTGGTTTTGACAGTCCTCTCGTGATGTTAACCTGACACTGCCTAAATAATTCTGAAGAGACCGAAACAGATGGAAATCTGAAGGTGCAAGGTCAGGACTATACGGCGGATGCATTAATACCTCCCAGCCAAACTCTCTTAATTTTTGCTGAGTGGCTAAAGACGTGTGAGGTCTAGCGTTATCATGATGAAAAACCACACCCCTTCTGTTGATTAATTCCGGCCGCTTTCTCTCAACTTCTTGCTTTAACCTCATCAGTTGTTCGCAGTAGAGTTCAGAATCGATGGTCCTGCCTGGTGGTAACAGCTCATAATGAATAATGCCCTTCCAATCCCACCACACACACAGCATCACCTTGTTGCGAGTTAACCCGGGTTTCGCCACAGTCTGTGAAGCCTGACCGGCCTTTGACCACGACCTTTTTCGCACGTTCTTGTCGTACGTGATCCACTTTTCATCACCAGTTATCAGCTTCTTCAAAAATGGTTCGGTTTCATGACGTCGTAATAAAGAATCACAAATGAGTACACGGTTCATTAGGTTTCTTTCAGTGAGCTCGTGAGGTACCCAAATATCTAGCTTTTTTGTGTACCCAGTTTTTTTCAAATGCGCCAAAACTGTTTTGTGGTCAATTCCCAGTTCTTCAGCTACGTCGTAACTACTGATATGCCGATCTTGCTCCACCTTTTCAAAAATGGCATCCATTTTATCCGTAATGGGGCGACCAGAGCGACGTGCATCTTTGACATCAAAATTTCCGGATTGAAAACGCTTAAACCAAATTGCTACTCTCACAGACACTGCACTAGGTCCATAAACATCGCAAATTTTTTTTGCGGCTTGCGTTGCATTTTTACCTTTTTTGTAGTAAAATTTTAAAATGAATCGAATTTTTTTCATTAGATTCACTCATCTTGGCGGTTCGAAAAACAAATGCAAATCACACATTTTCCTAATTTGAATTTGGAATTATGTTCTTTAAAATTTAAACTTTCAATAATACCAAAACCAGCCAGATACAAATAGTATAGCCAAAGAGATTTTATTACAAGTTCATACCTACATACTATAATGTGAAAAGACTTTTTCCCCAACCTAATATGTACAGAAGAAGATTATTATAATAATCTTGCATAATTTGAAACAGTAATATTTAAAAAATATATACATATAAAACCTCTCGTTTACTTAAAGAGGTTGTAGACACACCTCGCAAATTCATTCCCACAGCCCGCAGCGCAAAGCTACAATTTCACTCACGGCCAAAATATAAAAATGCACAATTTGTAGAGGTATTTACATTCTTTCTTTGTTAGGAATTTTGTTGCGGCATGCTCAAAATGTTATAAATAAATAAAGCTAGGTACTCATTCGCCGCAAATGCAGACCGAGACCGCATTCTATAATACCTGCAAAAGAGAAACTTTAATTGTTTCATAATATAACGAATTTAACGTAACGAAAATCAACAAAAATGTTGATTTTCAAGAGTGTCAAACTTTCATAAATTTGACGTACATCTTGAAGGTTATATGCCAAACTGTATCAGAGGTTAAACTTGTAATTTGACTATTCGATATTTCCCAATTACGCCAACCTTTGATATTAAGAATTGATACAATTTACATAAACTGACGTACTTAATTACTATTAATATTTACTATCTGTTCCCGACATGGGTTGCAATGCGCCTTCGATTCGTGAGTGATTTTACAGTGTACATACAAAAAAAAACCTGATATTCTAAATTTTCAGCAAACATTAAAATCTTTTTTTAATAAAATCGCCAGCTAATACCAATGAACAGCATACAAATTTGTATGCAGAAAAATTTGTGACAATCTATTTGACTAAAATATATCGTAATGGGTGATTTGATTTAAAGGAGACTTTGAACAGAGCATAGCCTTTCAATAATCCTAGATAAAACAGATTCAACATCACATCGTACAAAACAAGATACTGAAAATAATACATAAAAGTCGCATTCACACCGTCACAAAACTAAATATAAATTTCAAAAGCGTTAACATTTTACAGAGTTCTCTCTTTCCTTAACAAACGTTCGCTTGTGGTATTCGCAATTACAAACGTGTGAAGTTTCGGGGGACATTTAACTGAAGACTTAGGGTTGAACACGTAAAATATTCACTCCTTTCTTTTAGTAATGAGGTGCCGAGTGAATTCTACGTCGTTTGAAAGCCGCAAGTATTCTTAATTTCTTACAGTGTGACTTTACACTTTTTTGTGATAATAATGAGACTACATACAGCCTACAGTTATGTTTCTCTTTGAAATCTTTATTCATATTGCTTTTGATTTATATTTAGGCCGGTAGCTTTTGGAAAGACGCTCAGACTCTGATTTTGGATCCACCCCAGGACGAACATGTGCATGTATATGTTTGTTTGTTCTGTGTGGCGTGTAAATATTTCTATCAATAAGTTATTAGGAAAGTTGTTAAAGTAGTATCTGAGATTTTTGGTTTCCATTGCTCTTGTGGCGACATCTATGAACACGCCTACAATCTTTCACCGCCCGCACTACAGTGATGTGGTGACATCTATGAATGAGTAGAAACACGCGAGAATCCTACATCGCACTATCATGATTCTCTCAGGATTTGATTATATATACAAGCATCCAACATCAACAGTTGGACCGCGGTCCCCAGACCTAGACTGGCGGAAGACCTTCCCTTTTCAATAGAGGAGTCTCATACCTCGCTCCTCCATACTTTACTTAGTTTGGGATCTAATGTCCGGGTGCAAAAGGAATATTCCAGGATATATTTTTTTCTTAAAGAATATTAGAGTATTTTGTACAAGCTGAAAATACCCCTTTTTGGGGTCAGACTGTTGGTTTTGTATGAGACCAAAATAAATGTTTTTTTTTCTTTACTAATAATCCTATGAACTTTTATATTTATTTAAGTATTCTTCTCAATTTAAACAAAGAGCTTCTACATTTTTCATTTCATTATCTATAATGCAATGCGAAAGTACTTTACTGTACGTCATAACAAGCTTTACAAGAAATATAACTATAAAATTACGTCACTCGAGCCACGTCTCTCGTTCGCAAAGTATGTTGATAACTTCTTTCTTATTTCCTTATTTTTATTTCTTCCTTTGTTTGTAGACAGACCTTTTTACATAAATTAGAGCTTTAAAAATATATTTCTGATTTTTTAAAGGTTTATATCTATACATTTTATGTGAACTCAAGCGAAGCAGGCGGTTAGTATTACAGGAACTACATTCACAGCCATATATTTTAACAGTAAAATATGTACGTAATCTGGAATATTTTTTACCGAGTCTTTTACTAGGTAAGCACCTTCGTAGAGGCTATTTTCCGAACCACTGGCCGTTTTTATTTGACGTTCATAACTCGTAAATAAGTTTTTTTACAGCCTGTTTTGTTACTTTCGCTATGAAATGGCCAAACGTTAAAATAAACGTTGCAATCATATTTTAACCAACCTATCATTTGTGTAACAGCCGCTTAAAAGCAAAAAGATATATAAATACTTTAATACTGATATGGAAATAACCAATTTGATTTTTATTAACTTTCCAGCTTGCCAATGGCTATAGAACCTTGCGATACCCTACATTTAACTCTGGGAATCTCCAGAACCTCAGTGGTCGAGCGCTATGAAACTAGACTAAAAATTGGTGCTCCTGGATTCAATTCCCACTGAATTTTGTAACTCTATCGGATTCAATATTGAAACCAATTTCATAATAGTAATAATAATCCAGATTGACAGCACGGTGCGCGAGTAGTGAGACAACAGTCGTAGCGCCGTCAATGTAATACAAAATTGACTGGAAAGACGATTCCGAGATCATCACACAATCGCCCTACAGGAAAGGTAATGTTAGTCTTGGATTTGTAATTTGCTCAGGAGATGTCACGTTGTGTATTTAGATATTCAGTGGAGTATGAGCAGCAGTAATACTACTTCGAGTATAATGAGTATGGAAATATTTAATAATACCTTTTGATTTATTGATAAAATTATTTAGGACACATCAATAGTATGCATATTAAGCACTCTACATCAAATTAATGTACCAGTATTCTGATGTACATACACCAATTATAGATGTGTACAGCATTTACCACATATGGAACAATTATAAGATTATAAAAGTTCAGAAAGAGAAATTATGAAAATTATTGAAATAAAAATATTCATTGTATTTTTAAAAATTATTGTTTAATCATTCTTCACTTCTGCGATAACATACAGGTTTTGTCAGTAAGACTAAATAAATATTTTGTAATAAATCTAAGATCGCTTTTAAAAAGAGTAATTGCTGAGTTTATTGCCGGCTCTTCTCAGTAAAAAATAATCTTCCGAACCGGTATTAGAGGCAGACTATTCATAAGTGCTTGTAAAGGCCTACTTGAATAAAAGTATTTTCATTTCATTTGTTGTCTATTGTAGTTCATTGCAGCTTTAATACAGTGTTTTGCTATCTTCAAGCTCAAAAAGAAACGCGTGACAATTTTCTCCGTCATAACGCCTTACGGTCAAATTAATATTAGATGTTGCGCAGTCGTCAAATTATATGAGTAAACTTTAAAACGATTACGACTTGCCATTGTAGGCTTTTAGATATCGCCTCCTCATTTAAATGACGCCATAAAGAAATATCAGAACATCTGTTGCCAAAAAGGAAAAAGTTTGGATGCTACTTTTTATGGGAAGACGGCACTTTCCAATGTTTAGTAACTTTTTTTGTGGACAGTTGTGCTTGTACAGTATCGAATAATAAAGTTGCTTATTTAGTTTTTTGTTGTTTTAACCTAACCACTGAAGCGAAAAACCCTTATAAAACTATCTTCGATATAATATAATGGCTGTTCTTTTTCTCCTGGGAAAACACCCATCTGTAATGCAGGTGTAACCGCGAGACAGTTAGTGTGTGTACAACCACTAATAAATAAAAAGAAAGTAAAAGTGTGGGTGAAAGTGAAAGCCTGAATGCGCCACTAACAATAAAAATAAAAATCCTGGCACATTCTTTACTCACGGCCATCGACACCCAAACTATGCAGAACTTGTTCTATGGAAATCAGATCATTGATAGATATAATACATTTATCTTCAAAATACATAGTTATATATATTTACACCCAGATCCAGGACAAACAGATATTTCAAGTAAACAAATGTTTGTCCGATTTGGGAATTGAACCCAAGACCTATTTCGTGGCAGTCAGGAACTCTAACCACCAAGCCAATTGGCCTGTTAAAGTCACTCCTAAAACCACCACACATTTTAATGCACCATAATTACCTTCATCCAGTCCCAAAACTATAAAATTCATAAAGTATATGATAATCAAAGTATCCTACCAAATCTAAACGCCAATTATTCCAAGAATCAAGATAACATTTGTTGGTATATCGGTATTCGGTAAGGTTAATGCACAAAGAGATACAAACGTTGGCCGAAACCGGCGGTCGGCATCGGTGGAATTATTAATGAAGTGCGACTTGAGTACCGGTCACAGTCGGACATGTGTGGCCACACAAACAGGCGGTTGGGCGGTTTGTTGTCAGCGGGAATTTAAATGAAAAGTAGGTACAAAATTTCTACAAAATTATACTTTAAGTCACTATTTCTTAAATATATTAAAATATGGCTCGCAGCGGTTGGAAACAAAGAGCTGAAAATCGAGCTCAGTGTCGTGCCATAGGTGAGGCCTATGTCCAGCAGTGGACGGAGATAGGCTGATGATGATATAAAAATACTGCGTCTTGGATAGCGAAGTCTAGTCAAGTGACGTTTTGTGTATGGAATAGTGAGACGGTTGTCGTTATAGATATCAGTCAATTAGTTTAATCAACGCAATTAAGCAAAACGATTGCTTCTTAATATTGGACAACAAGCTAATAAATAATAAAAACAAAGTCGCGACTTTTAAAATTGAGGTCATGACAAAGTTTTATAAAAGTATTTTAAACAACAAAATCTGGGCCTAGCTATTGATGTTTGAAAAGTATACAAGGACATGTCACCCGCATGTTTATGGGGCCCTTAATATCGAAAGTTTTCGTTGCCAATATGGTTCGCAGGCCGAACCGTGCGCGATGGCTAATAAAAGATAAAAGCAGTTGTAACTCCGTTCTAACTTCTATAGTATTAGAGGAAACTATGTTATTAATGTTATTACACACAGCTTTATCCTATTTTATAGGATTTGTATATTTCATTAAAATTGTTAAATATATTTTAGTTAAAATGTTTTATGGCGTATTTTATTTACTCAGATACTGACTATCTTTGGTATTTATTTATCTGCAGTTTTACCCGCGTTTTTGAGTAATGTAATATTTTCCAAACTGAATAAATAGTTTTGAATTTTGAACATTTTTGAATAGTGCGCTTAATTTAGAAGTACCTATTTTATGTAGGTAACTATAATCATAGGAATATGTAGACATCTTTTCATAAACGTCATGAAATGTGATTTGACGATCTAAAATTGAAACAAATGACTGCAGTTAAGTTGAAAACCTGGCGAAGTCTGACTGGATATTTATAAAGATTGATTCGGATAAAAGGTTAAAAGTAAATGTACTTACCGGTTGTAAATAATATTAATACTTTTATTTCCACTTCGTTTTATTTTTATTCGATTTTCGGAAAAAAATATTACGAAACATGCGACTAAAGACCGAAGATCTTGCGCATATTATATTATTCTACTTTGGCCGACAAACAAGACGGTCCACCTGATGTTAAGTATTTATCGCTAAGTCCTCTACTACTCATACACCACCAACAAAAGTATTCCCAAAGAGGGTACCAATCAGGCAACCAAATCTATTTAAATATGTGATTCTGAAAAGGCGAAGACCAGGCAAATGTATATCTTATACCAATTCCGAATGATCAGGAACTGGGCGAGGAGATGATGATAATGTTTCAATTATGACGGACCAGTGGACTGTGGATTAGACATCCCGACTGCCTCGTCACAGGTCGCGAATTCGATTCCTAGCCAGGATCAATATTTTGTGTGCATTGTTATATCTGTTTTCTGTATCTGTGTTATTTATACCCATTTGTAAAAGTACGTCATTTAATAATAAAAGCTTTGCTTATTTTGGGATCAGATGGCCGTGTGTAAAGAATATTCTAAGATCTTATAATAATGCCTTTAACATACATAAATATAATATCCAGCGAAACCGCGGGTCAAAAGCTGGTTTCAAAGTAACGAAGAAAAATAGAAATAAATAAGTTTTTTTAAACAGTGGAAAATGCATCGAACGATATAGTCTTCATTCCGATTCGATTGCTTTCAGAAGATTTAACCTCACATAAATTGAAACGGTTCTTTATTATAAAGGAATGCGCTCCGATGGTCAGGACGGGATTGTATTGAGTTAAGCTTCTTTTGTGCCAAAGAAAAATTACCGTAGTGTCAAATAGGTCAGTGTTCATATTGAGTTACCGTTATTTATTATTTCGTAGAAGCTTTTGTGAATATTGCAATTGCTCACACTTTTTGTACTAGAGGCACATAAAATGAATTACATTTTCCAATTACGCAATTTTCCATGAAACTTCACGAGCCTTTGCAAATTTAAATCTTTTTTGTTATTATACTCTGTGGTGGTTTTAAAGTAGTCCAGTTTTTACCAATAACACGGTGTTTATTGAGGTTTGTTCAGTACATAGTTAAACTTGAGAATCCTTTGAAAGTCAATACAAAAAAGTATTAATTGAAATTTGCAGGCAAATACCGTGTATACTGCCACATACAAATTAAGTATAAGTTATTTATGGACGCTAAACAAATCGTAACAAAGATCTAATTTAAAAACACATTTAATTTATAATTAGAAACGAGCTGGCAAAGAGTATTTTAACAGCATTTTTAAGTAAAGAGTATCAATTAAAATATTATAAAAATATAATAAAAATATTCAACCATCTAGTACCTATTAGTTTAATCAAACGAGTATACGAGTTTGAACGTAGGACACGGCGTGTCCCCTCTCTTATCAGGTCCAGTACAATCGTGGCCACTCTTAAGTGGTTATTGAATAGCTCCGAGCGACCTTTCTGGATTAGGGGGCGGAATAGATTCCCCGGAACAGCTAGCCATTGTGTTTCGCAACCGATCTGTGTTATACCTACGGGGAACACGACCGGGAATCCGCCCGTAATGCGTAGTGGTTATAACGGTTTGCTTCACGCTCTACGGCCTCGGTGTTTCAGTGGTTTTTCAATTTGTCCGGCTGGATTTGTGCTCTGTTGCTTTGGCTTAAGTTGCCTTAATAGCGGCGTCGCTGGTACGGTAACCAACTCTCATCAAATACCTCGTAATGTATAAAGAAGCGGGCAAAGAGTCGTGAAAACAATTTGTGGAACGTTTCACTCACATTATCTGTTTTATTAGCCATCAACCTTATAAGGTTTTACTGCTCTGACAATTTGCTGCCGCTTGAAGTTTATTATGGCCACTCGAGATGTAATGCCTACAATGATGTTACCACGTAGTTCTATGTCTATGAAACAAGTTAGTATCCAATTGCAATCTGATCTAAGATCCATGACAAAATATTTTTATTCGATAAACTAATAATTATATGGTTTAAAATAAATGGCGCAGTTAGCTGAAGTATTATTATTTAAGAAAGCTGAAGAGAAAAGAATAAGAACCGTTCGTAACTAGATTTTCGATTAATATCCTGCAATAATGGTTAAACATGGTCACACCAATCTGGAAAGTTATTTTGGTAATGTTACCGCATTGGCCAACGCTGCCTTGCGTGCAACCCAACTTCTATTCCTGAAATTCTATTTTAGATTAACTCTGTAGTTAAGTTGAATAATAACGTAGATGAACAATGGCTGTGGTTCAGAACTGCCTGCAACTACCTCCCGAGAGATACCTTTAAATACCTATAAATGAAGATTTACAAAAGAGTTGCGCAAACGTCAATAAACCGCTTTGGCGATTCTATACATAAAAAAATGTTATCTTTTATTTTTAAGATATAAATAAAAACAATGAGTTTGAATTTCGAATCACTGTCTCGTGTAAAACATACGGATGAGAAATCCTCCCGTTAGCGTTTTTCAGATGGTTTTCAACAGATTTTTATAAAACTAAAAGGGTTAGGGTGAAAAAGACATCGTTAAAACTTGCTGGTTTATGTTGTCCCTATCACGTAGAACTAGAGCCCTGACGTATCCTTGATAACTTTTGATGAAACAGAAACGCTTGCACTAGCTTTTGCCCGCGGTTTTAATGCTCTCCTGGGATAAAAGTAAAGTTTTTTTTACTCTATTGTATCTGAACTGATGAACTTAAATAGGTTGAATTATTTTCTCAATTGATACTCCGGTCCCTGTAAAAAATACAACACCCAAAAAAAATCTTGATATTTTTTCCAGAAATGTGTTAAATTTCCACCAAATCTGTGACGTCACATAATAACAAACCTCCAGAGAATCAAGCACCCATACATTCAAACATTCTCGTTTATGTGAACCATCAAAATGTTTTGAGTAGTTGTTGTGTCGTGAAGATGGAATCTTTGCTTCGAGTCAGATTGATGGACTGTTTCTAAGATAAGCGACGTTTACTTTCACTGACACAGTGATGGATGACCGTATGTTAAAGATCCCTTGTAATGATGTCTTCAAATTCAAATTCAAATTCAAAACCATTTATTCAGTTTAGGCCTTCGGAGGGCACTTATGAAGGTCAAATTTAAAGTTACTGAAGCTACATTAAGCTCATTTAGATATAAGCTGTAGTTAGATTTTTTTATTTAATGCAATCTACTTTTTAAATATTTTATGGTTTCTCCTCTGACAGCTGAGATTGTCATTAAATTAATCGTCTTTGTTGCCTTTGAAATAAGGTTTACCTATTGATCCAATGGTCAATTGTATGGCGATGCAGATGAATCTTATCACAACGCCATAGGGTTAATTATCTAATAACACGAGGCTGACAATACAGGACAATAGATTTCGACAACTGTATAAATCTGCTTAAACAATCAAGTATGTATGACAACAATATCGTCATTAATTAAAATGATTTCGTAAATTCGGATATTTGACGAAGCTGCCTAGCCTTTGTGGGTTAGAATTCTATAATGAGTTTGAGATTAGGAAATCATTTGAAAAATAAGCAGATTAGGTACTAAGTATAAGTCGGCTACCAGTTGAAGATCCTAACGGTTTGACCTGGATTTGACCGCTAGTTCTATTTTAACTATTCCGTCCTTACCACTTTCAGGCCCAATATCACTTACTATAGTGTGGTTGTGATGAAACCCACCTAAGTATAATTAATTATTCCAAAATGATCTGAAACATACACACAATCTGCAGCTTTAATGTTAATACAATCACAACAATATATAATCAAGTACCAAGAACCTATCGTCAAACCGATTATTATAAAATGTTCCGTTGTAACTAAACCTCCACTAACAAGCATCCTTCATTGATCGCGCGTTCTATTTGACACAATGTAAAATTCAGCAAGCCAGCGGTAGCTGCACGCTGCGTGGTGGCGGACGTCCCTCGGGATGTAAAATAATACACGGTTGCTTAGCGTGATTAATGTGCCCGTATGGATGGAGCTGCTATAAATATGTTCAGCGGTACTGCTCCTGTAGCGCTTTTTAGTTTCTCGCGAAACACGCTGTACAACGTTCTTGACTTGAATTATGACCACAAGATTAGACTCTGCTTTTAAAGTTTTATTTATGAGGGCTACTTGTGCGATCACCATGCTTTTTAGCTGACTTTAAAAATGGTCGTAGTTATTTTTGCTAACCGAATGTAAACTTTTAATTTGTGGCCTTTCTAGTATTTGGTATTTGAAGAATAAAATAATGTTTTAAGGGATAAACTTTTTCTTATGAAAAATAGCAAGAAATTCATAAACTTTCATTTATACAACTAAACCCAGAGCGGGAGAAGCACCCCGTATCAATTGTCGAAGCAAAAGGAATAAAAAGTAAATCACGGTCCACCTGATGGTAAGTGGTCACTGCCTATTGATAGTTTACAATAGCGTGGGCACCGCCAATGCGTTCTCGACCCTAAGCCAAGCAGTTAAGTCTTATGTGCCTGAAATTTCACCGGCCATCTTACTTTTCCGACCGAAACACAGCAATACAAGTGCACTACCTTGCGGGGTAAAGAGGTATGATCCTTCCAACATCAACGCTGCACTAAGAGTTCCGCTACTTAGAAAACTTTTTATTACTGAATCATAGTTATAAACTCAGATGAGAGTTTTAAGTGTAGTATAAAGGGCAGTTTTTATTAGGTTAGCTGCAGACTGACGAATGTTTGCTGAACCAGCTATTCAGTCCATGAAAACTGAGTTTCACGAAGTTTGATATTTAAGCTACTATACCATAGTCACGTTTTACCACAACTATTATTCTAAGGCCTTGATTTCAATTTCAAAAAGCATAAAAGAAAAATTGTTTTTTCCTAAACAATATCAATGTCCCTTTATAGGGTCACGAGGAGTTTTTAGTTTGAATATAAGCGTGTGATACACAATATTTGGCCGGTCGTGTCGCCGGTAAATGGACACTATTCGTCCCCAGGGGCGAATAAAAATAATATACACGGGGATCAAGTTAATCCGATGATAAATGAGGGTCGGAACAGAGATGTATGGGGACAGTGTGGCTGCTATAGTTGCATTTGTTAATTAAATGATAAATATGTTGTTTATCGGGAACTAATGTGTTTTTCTACTTGCTCTGTGAAAAAATACACCAGTCTTTTGTTTTTTAAACAAGGACACACACAGTAGTAATTCTTTTAACGTTTAAATTTGGAATAGATTTAAATCTAAAGAGAAAAGTAATGCCGCTGCTTACCAGAGTAACCCCGATTCTATAGAAGTCCTATCATTGAGAAAATCTCGAATGGAACAAAGGAAATCTCACTATATACATTCTACCTCGGTACGGAAATACTGTAAAACGTATCTAACCATAAAAAATGTTACTCAACCCTGCAAAGGTCACGCTTTTGTATATCAAGTGCCATTTCTCTTAGTTTAGAAACTAACATCCCCGGTCTGTCATAATCATAAAACAAAATTTTCTCTGGCGAAACTATTTTATGTACCACGACTTATCTGAAGTTATGTTCGGCACAGTTTCAAAACAATGCTACAGTTTACACAATGACAGTACACATTCAAAATAAGTTAAAACGTTGAGTCTTATTTTCTTGCTTTTAAAGCCGATTATCGATTGTTAGGTGTCTAATAGTAATGTAAGGGTAATAGTGCAGCGCTTTGGTATTCCAACAAAGCGGACAACGTTTGGAATGCTCTATATTATATGCGGGACGAAGGCAACTGGATTAATGTAGAATACCATTGTAATAGTGTAAACGGCTAAACTAATTTTAATTAGACATGTTTTAATTAATGTATAGATACAATTATGTTGGAGTTTCTCTGAAATAAAGTCGAGTATTTTTTGTGTTAGATGAGTTTGATAGATGTAGCATCATCACTTTGAGTAGTAGAACTCTTAGTGCAGAGTTCGTTCGGGGAAGTACTACCACCTTACCCATTTCTGCCGTGAAGCAGTAGTGCACTTGTATGACTGTGTTTCGGTTAGAAATTACAGGCACATGAGACTTAACAACTTCACGTCTTAGGGTCGACAACGTATTGGCGATTCCCCTAGTGTTGCAAATGTCCATAGGCGGCGGTGACCACTTACCATCAGGTGGACCGTCCGCTTGTTTATCGGCCATGCAGTATAAAAAAAAACATTGATGGAATTATGATAGGAGTGAAAGAAAGAAAGAAAGAAACAAATTTATTTGTGACAGGGGGAAAAATAACACATGAAAAAATTAACAAATAGAAACAAGGTACACAATTGCCACAAATCGGTCCTCCAACTCAGCATGTGGTTGGCTGTACGTGCCAATGTAGGTACGTATTGCCAACGCGAGTGACCAGTTTGCTTGACGGTTAGAGACTCTGAATATCACACCATCCTCATAAATCTTTTAATTTCTATTGCTAGTAGGACTGTACAGTAGTAGAATAATTGGATAGTATAGGATAGCATATATAACCAGTCATATACCTGTGTCAAATTCATCGATAGTAGTATGTTATTAATTTTCCTTCAGTTTATTTTCCCAGTCGAATAATTGAGGTATTGGACTTGCCAAGCCAAATAAATGTAAAGGGGATATCATATTTGTAGTCAAATCAGCAGTTATTTATCATGTAGTGCGCAATATTCCCATACGAGATTCGCGTCAATATCGGTAGCGAGTGGACGTGCTTACGGAGCGAGCGCTCATCAGAGCTGATTCACGCGCACGACTGATTATACTGATAACCTCATTTATTAATTTATAAATGTGCGGGTTTTAAAGTGAACTTTTTATAGTAAATTGTGGACTGTGAAGACCTCGGGGGTCTCGTAACCCCCGCGAAACGTTAGAAATAGTGTGATAATTAGTGTAAGTGAAATTATAGAATCAAAAACAGTGAACAATGTTTTCTGAAAACGATAGTGTAAGTTCAGTAAATAATAGTGTTATGGATACGGACCCGCCTAATTCGGGATCAGACAGCGAAATAGTTAAGAACAAAGTTAAATTAGTGAAAGTAGATTTATCTAACTTTAATAAAAACATGGTGCAGTGCTGGGAATGCGAAAGTACCTTCCAGATGGACACCCCCCTGTGGGGTATAAATCAAATGAACACTAAGAAGATTCAGTGTAAAGTATGTATGAAATTCTTCCTCATCAAGGCTGCGCTTAAAGCAGAGCCAAAATATGATAACGGCACACACAAAATTGAGTCTTCAGTAACAATTTATACAACAGGACTAGAAAAGGGCGTGAAAAACATCCGCCCATGTATCAGCTGTAAAATCATGAAGGAATTGACTACCATACTCATCGAGGCCTTCATATCCGAGGAGTGGTTCATCTGTGAGTGCGGCAAAAACCAGTGCGCACTCATTGAATTCGTTTCACAAAACGAGCAAGAGCCATTGGCTGCCAAAAGATCAAGAAATAAGAATAAGCGCGGAAGCAAAGTGATTAAAAACATCGAAGCCTCTAGAACGCTTCTTACCCCAAGTACCTATCCGAATGTGGGCCAGCAACTCCCGCAAGCGCCGCTGGAGGTGCACGGAGTGAGGTCAGATATGAGTGAAGGCGCGCCGGCCCTCGCCACCTACCAAAATCTGCCTTCTAAAGCGGTACGCTACATACAAGGATGGAGACTACGCCCGAGGCCAAACTACGCAAACAAGTTCTCAGGTCGTAGGCAAAGTACAGACTACGCAAGACGCGTGGAAAATTCCAAGACCCGTTCGACCGTTGCCTATCGCAGACAAGTCCAAATTACAAAATACAATGAGCGACAACCGCACTGTGCAAGTTAACCAAGCGACGCATCAACTGGTAACTAGAGGAGCCAAAAGACAGCGTACAGGCACACCCAATTATACGACACCATCACAGAGAAACACCCATATCCCTAATATAATTATCAGGGACGAAAATGCAATTAAGAATCAAGACACACTAAAGAAAATCAGAGAATCGGTAGAGAAGAACAGCTCAACGCTCAACGTTATGAGAAGTCAAATAAAAATTAACCCAGATAATGCGACGGCGCGCGTGAACTTACTCACTACAATTGAAGCTTGCGGGATAACCAGAGTGATTGCACCAAAACCGAAGGCCGACAGACAACCAGCGACCAAGATCGTGCTCAAAAACTATACTTATGGAGAATCCATCGACACAATTACAAACGAGATAGCAGACAGCATTGGCATAAAACCAACAGCAATCAAGCCACTCGGAAAAGCAGGGAAAATATACCTACTCATTTTTGATGGCAAATATAAATCAAGAGAGCTCCTGGAGAACTTCAAAACCTCGGAAAGGAAATTCTTTTGCGCGCCCTCCATCAAAGTCGAACCGTTTAGAGAAAACCCGAGGCATATTGTACAGTGTAAGAAATGCTATGCTTTCGATCACTCGAAACAATCGTGCTACGGTAAACAAGAGGAACCACAGGTAGTTATTACCACGCTAGAGGGTACCATAACGAAAGTCTGCAGAAGTTGTAAAGGAGAAGACCACGGCGCGAACAACGCCAAATGCCCAGTGTTCAAAAAAGTGATAGCTAAGCAAATGGAACAAGCAGAGGCTAAGCAAACAAAGAGAGAGGAGAGAATTAAACGCTCAATGGTAAGATTGGGTGTTAAATACGCAGATGTCACAAGTAAAAGGCAATTTCTAACTCTGCCACAAAAAGAATCTACACTACCACAAACAGAACCACAAACCGAACAAGTGCCACTGACAATAAGCGGTCTCACACTAGCCCTCTAGTGTGAGACCGCTTTCAGATGCAGACACGAATGCATCAGACGCTGATGATGTTGATGGACACTATAAATAGAATACATTCGCATCTCAATGGCTAACCACGACAGTAAAAAAATACAGAATCTCAAAATACTACACCTGAACACCCAAGGAGTAAGAAGCAAATTCAAAGAAATAAAAGCACTGGTCGAGAAGTATAGACCGGCTATAATCATATTGAACGAGTGCAAGATAAATTTTGAGACATAACAATATAATATAAAAGGTTACGATAAACTCACCCACTCATTGGAAAAACACTTAGTCACTGCCCTGTATGTACAAAGGGGACTAAGGTGGGCCGAAACGGAAGTCACCCCAGGCTGGCACGATGAGAACAAGAAGATAGAAGGCGTAGGCATCAAACTTTTCACTAACCATGCAACTGGACAATAACAAAGGAATCTATATCCAAATTCCAAATCAGCACTATGCTAGAGAAGAACTGGAGGAGACTCCAGCCGATGAGTCATCTATCATCATCGACGATATGAACTTACGCATGCAAACCCTCGGCCACAGCAGGAACTCCAGTCTTGGCAACATTGTTAAAAAAGCAACGAAGGACGGAATCTGCACGTTGAAACACGCCGATGCACCATCTAGACCTTTCAGCCAAGGTAACACCATCCTGGACTTGGCTATAATAACACACCAACAACTAGAAGCGTGGGCCAAACAGGTAGAGAGTGTTGGTTCTGATCACCTCCCTTGGTTACTTACTGTGAAGATTGAACATAATATAGAGGAGCACCTATCCCGTAATACAAAGAATATATACGAGAATGAGAAACTGCGAGCTGCATACCAACAGACAATGTGGGAAGGTCTCTGTGACCTTAACAAAGAAATCACAACAGAAGCCGATTGCGAGAAGTATGTCGAAACAATGGAAAATGCTGTTGTCGCAGCCCTGGACACTCACGCACCCCTGAAAAATTCAACAAGGCAGGAACGACTACCAAAGGAAATAAACAATAAGATAGACCTTCGCAACAAACTTAAATAAATTGTATGGCAAGCGAGACACTGCAGCCCCAGACTCCAACGCGAAAAGCGCGCTCTTTACTACCATGCTAAAAGAGAAGCTGAAAAAGTCCTGAAAGAATACTCCGAAAAAGGCTGGCTTGACAAACTCCAAGATCCATGGGACTATAGGTCACAAATGTGGCGCATCCAACGAAACATGAAGAAGTCAACCGTTAAACTACCAAACATCACAGGATGCAGTACAGAAATAGAAACGATCAACAAGCTCACCGATACAGCCATAATTAAAGAGGCCAAAATAGCAAAAGACGATGTGGGGACTGAAAAGACGACACCGTTCCAACCGTTCGACCTAACGTCCAAAACGAGCAGATTCAAAAACAAAAAGGCCCCAGGGCCAGACGGAATAAAAGCAGACGCCCTCAAACTTGGGGGAGAAGTCTTCATTGAGGCATATATGCCTCTTGCTAATTTTGTATTGTCCACAGGTTACTTCCCTAAGCGATGGAAAACTGGTTTGTGCATATTCCTGCACAAGGCTGGCAAAGATCACCGTCAGGCATCATCGTACCGCCCGATCACACTGCTCAATATTATGGGCAAGCTGTGCGAGCGACTGATCCTGAGAAGACTTACCGCTACGGTCAACCGGCTGCAACCAACGTTCCAGCATGGCTTCACAAGGGCAAGAGGCACAGTAACCCAGATTGTACGTACCGGAAAAATAATCACTGATGCGCTAGCCACGAAAAACAGCGTCTCTATGATATCTACGGACCCATCGAAGGCCTTCGACTCGATCAACCACAAGGGCCTGGTCAAGAAACTTCAGAATCGAGACGTTTCCAACAATATTATTAAAATAATTGAGAACTACCTCGAAGGCAGAAACTTGAGAGGTAGATTCAGAACTACCATAACCAAAGACAAACCGATACCTCACGGCGTGCCCCAAGACTCGATCCTGGGACCAATAATCTTCAACTTGTACGTCCATGATATTTGGGATATACAAGACCACATCAAAGGTCTTAAACTCTCACAGTACGCGGATGACCTCTGTATACTAAACAGAGCCACGAGCCCAGAACACGCGACTATGCGTGCTGAATGGGCGGCGGAAGCCATCGTTGACTACTACACGACATGGGGGTTACAGTGTAACATTGAGAAAACAGAATGCATCATGTTCTCAAAAAAGAAAAAATACCGGCCAACGGTGAAGCTGAAACAACAAACGTTACGCTATCAAAAGCAGATCAGATACCTCGGTGTCATTTTTGACAAACACATGAAGATGAACCAGCACACCGAAAAGGTCGTCAAGAAACTGAAACAAGTCAGAGGAACCCTCGGTCCAATAATAGGATACAATTCAATGCAAAGACAGAACTAGACACGAAACTGGCCATCATTCAGGCCTGCATTTTACCACTGATGGACTACGGAGTGGTGCAACTACTCTCAAGGTATAGCGCAACGAACCTAAGCAAAATCGAACGTCAATACAGACTGGCACTGAAAAATGCTGCACAACTACCAAAACGAACACCCACGGAAGCAATTTGGGAGATGGCTGACATAGAAGCTTGGCACCTACGCGCCGAGGACCTTAACACCAAAATGTTGGAAAACATAGCAAAATTAGAAATAGTAGATCTTGAATCCCCTGGAGACGCCTACCAAGTGCACGGTGAATTTAATCCCCTCAGGGTCAATCACAGAATAGGCGATATATTATATGACCCTAATAAAAAAGGATACACGCGGTGACCGACAGAACAAAAGCTCCGCGTCCCCTTAAAATAAAGTGAAAATAATAATTAAGTGAAAAATAACAATAATAATGCCTCAATGAGATAGGTTTTAAGCACACAAAATCAACAAAACACGTAATCTGTTTGTATAGTCTCACATATTGCTAATTAACAGAACACAGCAAACATTAGATCCATTAGGACATAAGTTAGCTGACTCACCTCTGAACGGCCCACCGGCCACAGAAATATTTTGTAATACACAAAGTAGGCAAATAAATGTTATTCTGATTCTGATTCTGATTCCCATACAATATACCACTGGTACCGTTAAAAGTTATTCAATATATCAACAGTTTAAGCGTAAATCGTTCGAGCGTTTTAGGCAAATATTGAGTCGATTTGGAATTTCCTCTTTTTGCTCCTGCGAGTTCGTTCCGCACAGTTGATCGCTAATGATCCACTAAATTTAAACGATTGTTAAATGAAGTCTCTAATTTTGGTTAGAACAAATCCTATTGTGCGTGAATTTACTGTGTTTTAGTTTTGTTATTATGCCAGCTATTTTGCCGTGATTTAAAGGCGATAATGGCCGCTCGTTTGCACCAATATACGCACGGCAGTGGTAAAATTAACGTTCTGATTTTATGATCATAAATTTCATGTTTTTCCTGTTGCTATTGGTAATAATTATTATTGGCGTATTTATAGGTTTATTATATGTTAGGTTATTGCTGGAGTTAGGTCATCATATTCTACTTTCATGCTAGTAATATAAATGTGAAAGTTTGTCATGATGGATGTATAGATGTAAATATTATCATGCAAAAATTACTCAACGGATTTAGATGAAATTTGACACATATACAAAGTGTTACAGAATACCCCGTAAAAATCACTGTCATGTCAGGGAACCAGATTATTTAACAGATAGGTCTACGTACCTATTATACCTAATAATTGTCTACTTTAATAGTTTTTCTATTTTTCATTCATAAAAATCTGTTTTATTTTTTTGGGGTATGTTATACAGCGTTACTACATTTCTTAAATACTGTGAATGGACTCGTTATAAGGGCTCATTTAACTTCCTTTCGGCTTTACAGGTAGTTTTGAAACACACTGTATAGTTGCTAACTTGGATTAGCACAAAGCAATTTTTTTATGATATTCCCGGGAAAATGTAACATCTCTCGGGAACTCGGGTGAAACCGTGTTGTATATGAAAATTATTAATTTCTAATTCAGTAAGGGAGTACCTATTTGTAGTTTAACTAAATCAAATTAAAGCTTTTGCATTAATCATGAAACCATTTGTTAATTAAACTTTTAGTTTTAAAATTTTTCCTATTTTATTTCCCTTAACTTTTATGGTCTTATATTCCAAATGTGGTAAATGCTGTACACATCAATAATTGGTGCATATATCAGAATACTGTAACATTACTTTATTATAAATGTAAATGCTTAATATGCAATAATATAAGTTTAAATAAATCTTATGTAATGATGCTACGTTTCTATTTCCCGTAATAATTCTGATCTCAAGATGAAAAACAACATTTACGATACACTAGAATATCCTGGAAAGTCTGTAGACATCAAATACTCGATATAAAAATGTAGCAAACGCGACCTCGCGGTTGAGTTTCATTAAAATTGCATCTTACGTCGATATTGGAGCACTTTATTACACTGAGCGTGTAATAAAACTGCAGGACTCTCATGTTATTATAAATAACGTTGTACTATAAGTTCAATTAATGTTAAACCGTTGAATTTTGATGAATATCCTACTTAATATTATAAATGTGAAAGTTTATATGTATGGATGTTTTTTGGAGGATACTTTTTTTTTTTTTTTTTTTTATGCCACTTGGGCCGACAAACAAGCAGACGGTCCACCTGATGGTAAGTGTTCACCGCCGCCTATGGCCATTTGCAACACTAGGAGCATCGCCAATGCGTTGTCGACCCTGAGACGTGAAGTTGTTAAGTCTCATGTGCCTGTAATTTCACCGGCCCCCTTACCTTCCTAACCGAAACACACTAATACAATTGCACTACTGCTTCACGGCGGAAATGGGTAAGGTACTACTTCCCCGGACGAACTCTGCACTGAGAGCTCTACTACTCTACATTATTGTGCCGGGAAAACATTACATCCCTCGGGAACGCGTGTGAAACTGCAGAGGACCGCTAGTATATAATAATATTAGCTGCCCCGACAGACGTCCTGTCGAAATAAGTCCATTCAAAGGTTCTATAAAAAAGAAATGCAGGAATTCAATCACAGCGAATCCAATTGTGAATCTAAACCATTCTCGAAATCTCTAGACACACAAAAATTGTATAATTCTCATTTAGTATATTTGTATAGAGGAGCTGATTTACTTTCATAATTCCCGTTCTCTTTTTGTAAAAGTGCTCCATAGCGTTTGTCAGTAGACTTATAATAATATATCTTTATTTCTCAAAATAATTACACAAGGGTGCAGAAATGTAATGCTATGTAAGTTGTTAATAAAATTAAAATAAACGTACTGCTGTTGCGACTACTCTCATTACTAGGCAAAAATAGCCTGTATTAATGAAGAGCAGGCCCATGCCTCTAGAATAAATTGAACACAATACAACATTATATTAATATGTGAGATATTTGTGTAATATACAAAATTATTTCTAATGTTAATATTTAAGAAAATAAATTTAATATGTTGAATTATGTAGTCTGTACTTAACTTGTATGACCTACATTTGATGATATCTTAATTATTGCGATATCTTTGGGAGTCAAAAGTCGTATTGCATCGTATTCCGTGAAATGGAACAGGTAGTTAAAATACAAACAATAGATAATTTTTTGTTAATGCCAATGATGGTCATCGAACCCTATATACGCTTGCAACATCAGGAATATCACCAGCGCGTTGGCGACCTTGTCAAAAGCTCTTCTTGTACATACGGTACATTTTATATCTTTACAATGATTTTTCGAATTGTAGCGCCAATTATGGCCAAAATAAGGTTGGTTTATGTTTGGATTCTGCTGTAACGGGTTGAACTGGTGCGTGGTAGGTAGTTATATATAATATTTATAATTACCACGTATTGTTGTGAACACAATAACGTTTAATTTGCAATGAGCACGCTATTGAGGCGTTTAAGCTGCATTGTGTTTGGTAACTCAGTGGCATGTGACAAACGGCCCTTGTCTTGCAAGTCGACGCCATTATTACTGTGTACTCATAACACTGTTTTGTGTCGGTTGAGAGATCTCGGCGCTTACGTGTTATATGAGCGTTATATTATTTTATTGTATAGTAGCTCCTCTGCGTCCCCCACGTTTTGCTTGTGTTCCTGAGGGGTATGAGAATTTCCCGGCATTAAATGTAGCCTTAGTTACTCCTTATAATATCAGGAATCTAACAGTGGAAGTCCCGTCAATATTGGTCCAGCTGTTTCGAAACCCATAGGGAACCTATACATATATGGTACTAGCTGTGTAGTTGTATTTTGTGTCCTCAGAGGTAGCTTTGATAATGAAAAATGTTAGAGAAAACCATTTTCTTAAAATTTTAAACAGTTTTTTTATAACTTATTCTGCATTTCGGGACGGAGACAAATCCAACAAATCAAAGATCATTCGAATCGGTGCATACGTTCTTGAGTTATAAGTAGTGTAATATATTTTGAAAGACTTTGCTTTACATAGATATGTCGAGACTGACATATTTACCTAGTCATAGTTCAGGGTTTCGCTGTGCTTCGTGTAGCTACCTTTTTGTAATGTTTAATAATAAATTTTAATAAATCAATAATAGCATAGGCTATGTCACTTGGGAAAAGTACATTTTTTCTCTCTGAAAGAATTTCTGAAATATAATGAGTAGTTACTATGATTAGGTACCTTCTACTAAATCTCAATCTATCTTTTTTTCTCGTAATAAAAATATATATTTGATTTTGTATTCTATCTTGGTTTTACCATTCAGCATCATTAATCGAGTCACAAATATCTAAATTTTTATGTCTTTATTTATCTTTTTTAAAAATCAGGTGACCCTGAGAATTCTCTAAGAGAGATTATGTCCGTATATAACGGCCGATCGAATTTGAATGAAATTCGGGTTCGTTAGGTCAGAAGGCCCGATCCCGTGGGTCATACAGCCTAATGAACTTAATATATTTATTTTAATGGGACGCTATGACCCGCTGTCTAATCGAACAAAAAACGATAGTGTTTTTTTTTAGTTTTGGCTAGAAAAGTGTTAGTCGGAAATAATTCAGCTGACAGACAGGATATATTTTGGATTTTGACTAAGCATAATATATGCTTATATATATAATATAAAAAATAATAAAAATATTTAGCACATAAAATATCTATTACTATTCCGGTAAAACGTAAAATTTCTGTGGAATGCGAATGAAGCATATTTATAATATTAGTCAAATATCTACTTTCTTCTGACACTATCTTCACTGACGGAGCAGGTATAGCATAGCTTCAGTAACTTTAAATTTGACCTTCATAAGTGCATTCCGAGGGCCTAAACTGAATAAATGGTTTTGAATTTTTTTTTTTTTTTAAACTGGTCGTTGACTAGAAACGACACTACTCATCAGAATAGATACAATTTATATAAAAAAAATATTTAATATAAAATAAAAAAGAATGTAACCTTGCTGAGTTACTTGCCGGTTCTTCTCAGTTGGAGGCTGACTTCCGAACCGGTTGTAGCTTCAGTAACTTTAAAATTGACCTTCATAAGTGCCTTCCGAGGGCCTAAACTGAATAAATAGTTTTGAATTTGAACTATTCGTGTATCATGAAACTGAGAGCAAAATAAAGGCACATTGTATCCAGAGAACCCAACCGCTCTTCTCGAATTCCCAGGTTGCACGAATCACACTCACACTAGCAAAATACTCTCACACATATGACACACATATGTGATACTTACTACTTTTGCGAGAAAGTATTTTTAGAGGATTTTTTTATGAGATATATAAAAGTGAAGATCACAAGCAAGATTGTTAGGGATTTCTTTTTAAAACTATAAAGTCTTTTGTTTGTCCACAACGCCACCATGGTAAGTGCTGATGGGGCCGACGATGGAAAGCAAGCATAGACTATAAGGGAATTGCCTCAAGTGCAGTTATACAAGCAGGTGCTTTGTGACAGATTTTCGACTTGAGGGTAGCCAGCCAGGCGGTACAAAATGTACTATCCGATAACACCATATTAATCCAATCCGCCAACTCAAATTAGATAAGCTAAACGTAAAAAGCTTAAAACAGACCAAAGTTAGACAGGTTATAATCGAAAACACCTCGCATTGATTGATGTATTTTAATATCAGTTCAATAACAAACTTATATCACACAGACAGTTAGACATAAATATCGCAGAGTTCGCCGGTAAATTGACAAGGGACCCGAATTTGTGGGGACCATCTTACGGACCAGACCCCAATAACTCAGCGAGGAGATTCACGAGTTTTCAAATAGCCGATTTGGTTATTGTAGCGATTTAGTTGGGTCGGACTGTCGCCGCGTATTGTTTTTGATTGGATTTGCCTGAGGTTTAGAGTTTTGATGTAAATTTTTGACCGAAACAGTCGGATTGTAACTAAAAGTTACCTTGCTTTATTTTGGGGGTTATTCTCAACTGTCTCAGCTGACTTTCGAGTCAGTGGTAGCAGTACCTTTGACCTTCATAAGTTCAACCCGCGGACCTTTATTGATTTTTGAATCTCTGTCGTGATTTTTTGAATTAACATCACATTTTTTTTGTATCTAATTAACGAATAATGGAGCTGCTGTCTATTGTGTTGTGAAAAAACCGAGTGCCTCGTTATGTAAGGAAGTCGAAGCAAGTGAAGTGTAAAGTTCATGATAAGTCTACCGTAATAAGCGTAGTTACGCTCTAATCACGCCATAATTCAAAAGGTTATTAACATATTAAAAGAGTTTTACATTTCTTTGACCAAGGCTCTAAACTTTCCAATGGACATAACTAGGTTATGGTGTTAGCTTAGAGTGTTGGAAAATAGAATGCAAAATACATCATAGATAACTTTAAATAAAAATTGTTAACTAGTCGTCGGGTTTGTTGACGTTATTTTAAGAAAAATTACAGCCACGAGGTTTTACCTGCGTTTCAAAAAGGTTAAATGTTCTCTAGAAACAAAAAAAGTATAGTCACGTTGTGGTACAGGCTTGCCAAATTTTATCAAGATTGGTTGAGCCGTTGAGGCGTTAGGAGGTAGCAACAATACTCACTAGCATTGATAATATTGATTATATTTTTACTTAGCTTTCTTCTAGAGATTATTCCTATGTGATTTAAAAAAGCGACTTAAAAGAAACATTGACATAGGTATGAAGATATACAGGTGACCCAATCATATCCGAATCCTTCACATGTCATATTTACCCGTGTTTGTAAGATTGTCTCCAAACATACGACCAACGTCCTGTATGAATGTAAGTTAAAAACAACCATATTCGGAATGCCATGAGATCTTTTTTGACTTGCCGACGTATAACACATAAATAAATTATATTTAGAAATAGTAGAGCTCTTAGTGCAGAGTTGGTCTAGGAAAGTACTTCCACCATGCCCATTTCCGCTGTGAAACAGATTGCACTTGTATCACTGAAGATAGACTAGAAGGTGAAAAGCCGGTGAAATTACAGGTACATGAGAATTAACAACTTCTCGTCTTAGGGTCTATAACGCATTGTGGTGCCCCTGGTGTTGCAAATGTCCATAGGCGGTGATACCAACTTATATCATCAGGTGGACCGTGAACCTGAGTCTTTTTTTTTTTTTGGTACACATCCAAAAAAGAAACTAAATCTAAATTGTTTCAGACTTTTCGATTCGCAAATATGGGAAATATTTTAGACTTTATTTTCAATATCTAATAAATTGAAATTCTGACCGAAAATGATGACGTAAATGAGGATTCGTTCTATAATTTCGATAAATTACATAACAATTTCAAATACTTGTGATTCCGGAGTAAATTTCTGTGGCATACAGACAAACAGACAACTCATTATCACCACAAGGTTTCTTCTTTACCATTTCAGTACGTAACCCTAAAAATGGTTCCTACCTACTTGGATTCCATTAATTCTACGCTTTACCTTTCTCGTAAAATTTACTACTTTCGCCTCTCCCGTAAAACCTATTAGTATTTTACTAACGTTCATTTTACGGGCGCGGAAATAGGCTTTTAAAATAAAAGAACGTAAAAAAACATTTTCCGGGATAACTTATATTCTTCAAAAGGCATCGGCTCAGCAAACTGAATGAGTATTTTTTCTTCATTTTCCGACTCCCTTCTTTACTAATTCGAGGTGATTCATCTAGATTGTAACAATGCTAAATGGTTGAATTCACGCAAATGGGTTCAGAGTGTGTTCTTTAGAAAATCCCTTGTAATACAAATAGCGAGCTATAAAGGTCCTTTAGGCTTGAAAAAGAACTTTTGTTGGATTATCCGGAAAATCTGTGAGTAGGGTGGACTTTTATTTGATCACCAATTACGTGCGGGTTTGTGATGCGTCGGAACATTTTATTGATTTAGAAATTCAATAATTCGTACATTTCTGAAATATGTAGTAATATAATTGACGAAATTATTTAGATTTCGATGTATCTGATTGATCATTTTTTTCTTCTCACATTGAATAAAATACATTGAATAAAATTGAATTGAATAAAAACCGGAATTCTTTCGTTGTTATCGTAAGATTTCAAAAGCTGTTTAAATCAGAACTATTTTAATTTTGGTCAAAACAAATAAACGCACATAATATTGTTTAATCAATTATTGTTAAGGCAAAATAATGATGCTCTATTTCCATAACAAATGTGAGGTTCATATATTAGTTCTAAAACATCTATTACTATTATTAGCCCATAATGTCCTACTCTTTACAGAAGCACTCTTTTCAGTAGCTCGTCCCACCACCTTTGACTAGGTCTGTCTAATCAATGATGCAAAGTGAAAGAATAGGTTGAACAAGTGTACTTTTTCCCAACATCATTTATGTCTATCCACCGCCTTCACCATTTCATGTAAATCAAAACAATACTAAAGGGGCCTGCGCCTTAAAATAAATTAACTTCACCAAAGACCTCAACTGTACACGTGACATGAAACTGGTATTAGGAAATATTACCACCTACCATTATAAACAAAGAAATTCGAGAGAAGCCATGAATCACGAACAATAGCAAACGTTATAGTACTGCCTAGAGTCTTTGAGAATTTTTCTCTTTTGCCACATCAACAACAGAGTTTCAAATGTCACCAAACAACAACTTGTTTGGAAAAAGTTGATACTAAACGACGCAAGACTTTCAAAATGTACCGAACTGAACAAAAAATATGCAGGATTTGCAAAGGCTTCAATTGGATATACATAGTAGGTAACACTGTGATATGGTTTTCTGACGTTGTTTTCCTGCACCGAAAGCACAGGTCAGTTGGTAGTAATGTTGAATGGCGTGACGACAGTCGCGGGTTCGTATCCTACAATGAGGTATCAACTCCTTAAAAATCGAATACTAACAACATTTCGGACTATTACAAAAAAACAGATCAATCCCTACTAATATTATAAATGTGAATGTAAGTTTGTTTGTTACGCTTTCACGCGAAGACTACTTAACCGATCATCATGAAACTTCGAACACATATTTTCGGCGGTATTATTAGTAACATGGGATACATTTTGTGCCGGGAAAATGTTACGTTCCTCGGGAACGCGGGTAAAACCGCGAAGAATAGCTAGTATAGAAAAAAAGATAACATTTGTAAACTTAGTTTCACACCGGTTCATCTCATTTGAAGGTCGAGTTCCAGTTTTCAAGGAATTTATTCCTACTTCCATCAATCATACAATCTATTTTCGGACCAATGATATTTCAAGGGAAAGATCATGTAGACACCTTACCTTAAAAATGGTCAGTAGTAAATCGATGGGAATGCAAGCCGGATAAATCTAGTTTTAAATTCGACGGCCACTGAGTGGCGTGGCCTACCTACCAAACGTGAGGCATATATGTGGCGAACTCGGCTCTGAAATCAGCACGAAATTCACGAATCGAAACGCAGTAGATGTTTTAGATTTTCGTGCTTAACAATGCGTTGCCATGGTACCTACCGTGAAACACGAGCTATTTGCTATTTTGCTTGCATTTGGCTTCCGCCTTTGAGATTAGTTTGTTTGGATCATATTGAGTTCGATCATGGCTGTAATTTATACGTGTGTTGATTCACGTTGTAGTATCGATGTACTTTGTTACATGGTTTTAGAGGTTGTTTGTTGAAATAATACTTAGTATATTGGTAGCTTCAGTTACTTTAAATTTGATCTTCATAAGTGCCTTCCGCGGGCCTACACTGAATAAATGGTTTTGAATTGAATTATAATTGTAGATAAGTGATAAATATTTATTAGAGATTTAATAAAAACATCAATGAGAGTTTATTATTAAAGTAATTCTTTGTTCTGAGGTCCGGCAAGATACAGTTGAAGTTCTGTGTTACAAATTTTATTCGGAAGCGATAATGAGCTCGAGAGGCGGTGACAATGCTTAACTAATGTTCGTATGGTAAGTAGTCTCATGAGACTTTTGTCTCTTCGCGGATAATGGTCGTGATTATACTTTTGCTATATGACTGGCTTCTTCTACCACGCTTTTTTGGTTACCTTGTTCATCCTTAAATGAAGTATTTTCTCATGATTTTCTTTATGAAACACTCCCGATTGAAAACATTGAGTAGTAACATTACTGAGATATCATACGGACAGCAATATATATTTAAACCAACCATTTTTCCTTAGCCTAAGTTAATAAATCACTCTAAAAGAGACGCTGCAGTTACATTTTCAGGTGCTTGCTGAAATAACCCTGGTCTTCTAGAGCCTTTTCGAAAGGTTAATGAGACACGGTGACACGTACAAACTTAATAACTTTATGCGCATAACTTGACAACCCTAGGCCACATGCGGGGAGTTTCTTACCGTTTAAAAGCCGATGTAATTCAGTATGCTAAGTAAAATGTTCTGTTCGAAATTTGCATGTGGCTCTGTGTAAGGGCCGTGCCAGAAAGTATGTCCGCACATTATGCCAGGTGACCTATGGCCTCCGTTAGCGATTTGGACGGGAGCCAGGTCGCTTCACGTAAATTTTGTTGCCACACTCGAACATTAGGGGTGAGAGATCAAAAGTTTAATGCGATCCTTGTTACGACGGTGGTGTGGCGTGATGGAGCTAAATTATTTATTGTTGGCTTCCGGTCTGTGGTTTCACCCGCTTTCAAGGGATCTAATAATTCCCCGGTAAAAAGAGTGTTAATCAAAAACATATTCTACTTCTTTGCCAAATATCGATTCGATATTGTGCTATATTTTCTTTTAATGTCAATTAGGCCGAGAAACATGCAGACGGTCTACCTGATGGTAAGTGGTCACCGTCGTCTATGGACATTAGCAGCACCAGGGGCATTGCCAATGCGTTGTCGACCCTGAGCCGTGAAGTTAGCCCCCTTACCTTCCTAACCGAAACACAGTAATATAAATGTACTACTGCTTCACATACATTTTCATGCACACAAATGGTTACACTGGGTGGGAATCGAACCCGTCATGGGTTAAGGTATGGCAGGTGATCAGAGTATTTAACCACCAAGCCAACGGGTCCGTCAATTTAATATATCGTACCCTCAGTACGATAAGGGCTTAACTCAAAATTTTGCGAAATGAAGTTACGATCATAGAGAGACTAAACAAAGTACGCTCTATCCGATGAATAAGAATATAGAATATATACAGAAGATAGAATAAGCACCGATGCTTCAGTCTCTTTAACACCGGGACCTATCCTCCCCGCTCAGTGCAAAAGCGACCCAATCAGAGATGTGCCAAAAGTGATTTTTTAAGTTAAGCCCCTATCGTTCTGAGGGTGCGATATGTAATATTATTTATATTATACTTACTACTTCTTTGTTTAATATACCTATTTGGTATCTAACTACATCCTTAATGTTTGGATGGATGGATGTTTGTTACTAGATCACACTAGAAAAGCTCGACGGATCTGGATGAAATTTGGCCCAGAAATAGATTATAGTCTGGAATAGAACATAGGTTTTTTAACCAGGGTATATGTAGCATCCCTCGGGAAGGCAGAATAAACTAATGAATAATATTTCGCAAAAGTTTCATACAACATATATATTTTTAATTGAAAGTCGCTTAGTTGAAAGAATCGGATCGTGATTAAAATTATTTACACCTATAACTGTTAACAACTGTAATATTATTTAGTTTGGTTCATTTTGATACGTGCTGTAAATACATTGTACAGTTCAAATGAATAAAAAGCCACACCAAATTTTTCGCTGAATAAAGCTAGGAATTTGAAAACACGGATACAGAGCGATTTAAATAGCAATTTATACCGAAAATGTTCAGTTTATCATGTTGGTTCGTGTATCTAGTACAAAATGTAGTTACACAAAACAGAGCAAGTAAAGCCGAACATAAACGGTCAATGAGAAATAAATCGAAACCGCCATAAACCCGAGACGATGCCGCCGAAATATCGTCCATAATAACAGCAGTGTCGTTAAAACTGAAAGAAAAAACCAATGGGCGGGCGTTATCAAACCGAAAACTAATTCAAAGTTCCGTCATTGTTTGCCGTTAGGGAGCTGAGTGAAGGAATAAAAAGCATCTTGTCGCCAAACGATATCGAGTTTCTTCAAGCAATTAAGATAAAACTGACGACAAAAGCTTGTGGGATGCTCTTGCCTCTTTGTGGGGGTACTGCTGGTAATTAACGAGGTCTCACTGGCCGAAAGACGCCCGCACCGCTCGGACTAGGCCGAAGGATTCGGCGTATGAAAGGCGTAAAGTAATTTGGGACTTACACGATGACGAATTCATTAAAAGTTTTTGTTTTGTCTTTAAGATCAACTTTTGTTTACCCAAAGATCAACTTTACTGTGTTAATTTTGTTCACTCTATTTAATTTGAAATGGTTTCTAAAGATTTGGATTAGAAGGCAGGTCTTAAATGACCAGCACACTAAGTTATAATTGTTATTTTTTTTTATCAAAAAGAAGCTTGAATTGAATTACTTATTCGTTATAATATTATGACCTGCCATTTGGCTTGGTGATTGGAGACCCTAAATGCTGCGCCACAGGTTGTGGGATCAATTCCAACCCAGGACAAACATTTGTGTATTGGGTAGTCGACAGGCCAGTTGGCTTGGTGGTTAACGCTTTGACTACCAAACCGAAGGTCGCGGGTTCGATTTCCACCTAGGACAAACATTTGTGTGCATGAGCATGTCTGTTTGTTCTGTGTTTGGGTGTAAATATCTATATACAGGGTGACTGGTGAGATATCTTCAATATTTGAGGATGTGATAGTTGGCGATCATATGTGATGAAAAAAATAACATTAAAAATAAATATTCAATTACTTGTTAGTAAACTTAGTAAACGGTACTCCAAGAGTCCCGTATTTACCTGCGCAATACTTGGATACGCGCAGCGCGCTATCAACACAGAATACATAGGTACGTACACTGTACAGCTGTTGCCTACCTACATCAAGACCCCCATGTATGATCCCCATGATCATGATCCGTTTTCCCTTCATACTTCGATCCTGGCTTAGGACAGGAAAAAATACCTAGGCAATCACTAACTTGTTGACTAAATAAAGTGTAGAATGTAGACAATAGAATTTGAGACAAGGTTAAATCTACAGAGCCACAGAAAAGTTCAAGAACCTTGGTATTTACGGCGTATTTAAAAAATGGAATCATACCGATATACAACGATTGAATTTAATTAAACTACCTACCTACCTTCAAGTTGTTCAAAATGTGTACCGCCTCGTGTGATGCATAGTTCGGCACGTTTACACATATTGTCTTTAACGCGATTTAAAATGAACGGATCACCTTGCAAACTATCATTAGCACGCGTATACGCACGAACCATGTCCAGGTACTCTGCGTTTTTGTATTGATGAGCCATACTTAACTACCTAGCCTAGATACTTATCACGGGTCACGGGTCACAGGTCTCCCACACATACTCACACGGCGTGTAAATATCTACGATCGCGGGGCGCGAAGGCACGAAGCGGGAACACGGACATGTGAACCTGTAGGCGTTTGCGCTTACTCTAATGAGTCGATGCGTTGATGCAACAGGTAGTGGGGCTAGCGCGTGCCGCACGTGACTAGATCAACTTAAACAACAAACACCGCGGCGTGTTTAGAGAGTATAATATCCACATTTCACTTATTTTTAGAGAAATTTTGGTCAAAAATTAAGCACCTAATTTTATTACATCATTTTAACGAGAATCGAGTACCGAGTTCTCTCCATAAGTATCGAAGGTATCTCACCAGTCACCCTGTATAACAATGTATTTAAAAAAAGTAGTATATCAGTTATCTGGTTTACACAGTACAAGCTTTGCTTAGTTTGGGACCAGATGACCGTGTGTAAAAGAATGTCCCAGGATATTTATTATATTTATAGAGGTATGTATTTAGAACAAAAGCAATATATTAGCAGTTATCTGGCTAATTACAAGAAGTACACTCTGCTTAATGTGCGAGCAGATAGCCGTGTGTAAAAATAGTCCCAGAACTATTTCTCATTCACAGCTGAAAATCATTTTAACACTTACCGTAAAAGATTTAAGAACTATTATTAAGCTAACGCATTCAATTAATGAATAATAGTTGTAATTACCTAATGGAATATAACCTTCTCTCAACATTTGAAATATATCAAGCAATTTGCACCTTGAACATCACAAAGCGTTGCATTATTCTATACAAAATAAGGGACAAAAAGACCCCACTACAGTTAATGGGAAGTCATATAGCCGGTACTTAAGTTGAGGGTTGAATTGTGACGACAAACATTTTGAAAGCTATCCTAAGCGCGGGGAAAGTCGGCCCTTAAATTTTGTTACGATTTAACTTAACAATGCTGAGTTGAGTTCATTTTTTCAGTTCCGTTATTTCTTTTATTATATTATACGTTTTATAGGCAGTTTTTAACTGTTGCGTAATAATTATGTAGCATTTTTTTTCCTTTAGTGTTATCCGTGAGCATGGGATCGCTTCCCTGTTTCAAATTTTGGCTTTTATTTAGTTATAATATTAATTAAAATTAAATGACGATGGGATTATCCTTGGAAGTATAGAAATATATTTATAATAAATAATATTTTACATACTCAGAGAGAAATAATAAAAAAATGAACTCCTATAGGACTTTTCAAAAAGCATGAGATGGGTTGCAACACATGCTGTTTTATTAGATTTTTCAATGGTTTATGTTTATTTCGACATAATAAGGGGATACCGTAACAGAGCAAGGTCTCATGAAGCATTTAGTCTAGTATCTCAGGGTAATGAAGTGCAACGCAAATCACTACATAGTATAAAACAAAGTCGCTTTCTCTGTCCCTATGTATGCTTAAATATTTAAAACTACGCAACGGATTTTGACGCAGTTTTTTTTTTAATAGATAGAGTGATTGAAGAGGAAGGTTTATATGTATTAGTATCTACATTGCACCTGCGCGAAGCCGGGGCGGGTCGCTAGTTTACTAGCTAGTTTAGTTTATAAAATAATCTAAAAAATTTAAACAAAAATTGTGTTGTCTCATATTATATGCATTATTAGCCAAAATGGTAACCCAATTTGACTATAAAGTACCCAACCACTGTTCAAATGTCTGTTCACCCGGTTCAGGATCGGTCTAGGATTCGAGTCTACAACTATTGCAAAGTTATATGATGGTACAGCCCCTCTATCGCTACATACTATCCGTCAAAAACCAAAGGGTAAATAGAGGCAGTTCCATAAAGCATCACAAAGCTAACATACATCAATAGATCTACAAAAATAATACATCATACTTTAATCCAATAGTAAGAATTGTTTAAAAATAATTCACAACTTGATATTTTTGATCCAAAGTTTAGCAATTTTAAAAAAACCATAAAAGATATCCTCCAAATCAAACCGGTTTATACCCAGCAGATAAATTAAGTCTAAATAAATAATATTTATTTATAGTTTTTAAATAATAAGATTTTTAACTATATTGCCATTTGGGAGTGCTCACCTGCACTTTCACCGCATTTGTCTTGGTATTCATTTCTAGTTTTGTTTTTCTGTATACATATGTTTTGAGTTACAACCCAGCTCTATATGTGTTATTATTTATTATGTGGTTACCTTTTGGTTGTAATTTGTATTGTGTATCCTAAATAAATAAATAGTGAGTGTAAATATCTATATGTATATATATATATATATATATAAATAAGTATCATATTATATATGTAAGTATATCATTTATCTGGTTGTCATAGAGCAAGCTCTCCTTAGTTTGGGACCAGATGGCCGGAAAAAATGATCCAGGATATTGTATATGTTTCATATATTACTATAATGACTATTTCTTGATAGATTATAATTATATTAGATTTATTACAGTAAGACTATTCATAAGTGCTTGAAAATCTATTTTAATTTCATTACATAATTATAATTACATGGAGTGAATTGGGATTATAATTAGTAATATTCATCAATTAATTACCCATAGATAATATTATAATACACTGCTTTTATAAATTTTATTAAAATTAATTGGTGATTTTTTATAGCTGCTTGGAGTGACAAGTTACATACCAGTTCCATTTTCAATAGATACTTGAAAAGAGCTTTTCGGTCTGCAAAGAATTACCGATTCTCCTGGTTTTGAATTTTATATAAGCAGTGACCACTTACACCTCTTTTAAAAATAATAAACTAAATAAACACTTTTACCTCACGGTAATCAAATAATTTCATCAAAAACCTAGTAAAAAAACCAAAACCACTTAACGAAAAATAAACGGATGAATGTTAATTAAAAATCCCTCAAATAATTTATAATGAATATTAATTCAACGGAAAACGCTTATAGCTTATAATTTGTTCTGAAAACGTAAACAACGCGATCAATCAAGCGGTTGGCACCCTCATGAATAATACCTATCCTGTTGAGAAAACTTTTACAAAAGATTTATTTTCTTCCTCTGAGCCCGCCGATCGGAATATAAAGCAAAGATTGATTGATTCCAAATAAATATGATGGGATAAATACGAATATAATAGGACAGACCGTTTTTGTGGTCCGAGATAAATATGATCCGTTTCAATAGACGTTCTCGAACTTCGCGAGAGAGGTTCACCCCTTTTGAACTTTTTAATCAGTTGGTCTTTTAACTTCTCAATGGGCGTGGAGAGTATATTAAAATTGGGCCAAATTTAGGGGATAAATATTATGTACTTTACCTATTATATGGGCTCATTATATGATACAACTAGACAGTGAACGGAGTACATGTGACTATGTACCATATGTCGCAAGTCAGTAGTATGTAAAATGAATTTCGTTGAACATTTTGAAGTAGCAGAGTTCTTATTACTGTGTTTCGATAAGAAAGGTAAGGGGGCTGGTGAAATTACAGGTACACTTAACAACTTCACGTCTCATGGTCGATAACGCATTGGCGATGCCTCTGGTGTTGCAAATGTCCATAGGCGGCGGTGACCACATGCCATCAGGTGGACAGGTGCCGTCTGCTTGTTTGTTGGCCTACTTGACATTAAAACACGAACTTGTGGGCATGAACTTATGAAGGAACGAGGTATCAGACTCCTCCATTTAAAAGGGAAGATCATCCGCCAGGCTAGGTGATCATGCCTGGGGACCGCGGTCCAACTGTTGATGTTGGATGCTTGTATATATGTCAAATTCTGAGAGAATCTTGATAGTGCGATGTAGGATTCTCGCGTGTTTCACTCGTTGATAGATGTCACCACATCACTGTAGTACGGGCGTGAAGGATGGTAGGCGTGTTCATAGATGTCGCCACAAACTATTCCATTTATGTGTCTAATTATGGAAAGAAATAACTGGATATCACATATGAAATGCTATACTATACGCCAATGTAAAATTTCCTTTCTTTCCTTTACACAATCTCATAGGAATGGACTCCGTAACTTGGTAGCAGTTAATTATATTTGTCGAAGTGATATCTGGAAAAAAGGAGTTTTGGTAAACAACGTCATAACTTTAAATTGGTTTTCTACCGTACTGAGCTAGGCATGTTGGAATTGTGTCGCTTTTTTAGCTTCAACTAATATTACTTATATTTTGAAATACCTCATTTGTTTTTGTAAGAGCATGTAGCCATTTTTGTGGTATACATCTTTTGAGTTAAATTAAAACAGATTACTAATGTGCAATCATTTCTCTATATCAGTAATGATGATAACTTTCGATGTTAGGTTGTATTTTAACGGACTAGTTGGCAAGAGACCTAGACTTCCAATACATATGACAAATATTTAAGTGTATGAACTTATATGTTTGTACTGTGTCTGGATATAAATATTTATATACTTAAGGATGTATTTAGACCTAAAGTTGTAGATATGTGAAGATTTTATTGACGAGATGAATATTTTTGTATATATCTTTTCATAAGGGTGGATTTGGTAAATCTTAAAATTTACCAAAATTATTTAGTGTATGCAAAAGTAAGTGAATACTTTTAACAAAATACAGACGAATTGAGAACCTCCTCCTAGTCGGTTAAAAATAGGAAAATTTCGGATATTGACCGCTACTTCTTGGTAAATCTATGTTTTAACTGGAAAATCTTAGAATTTATAGATGTTCTAGATTTAATAGTAGCATGTACATTTAATAGTAACAATGAAATAGCTTTAGTTATAATTTTTTTTTTCAATTTAAATTTTCGCTTTTAAAAATGATTTAAATAATGGTACATACACATTACGATACTAATTTTAATTAAAGAAGCGCCTTAGATCCACGTAATACCACAACAGAAAACTAAATATATCCACAAAAGAAAATAAATAATAAGCTAAAGAGGAAAACTATACTACAATAAGGGGCTATCTTACCAAGGTGCACAAACCTGCAATTTAACTAAACACATTAGTGCCCGGCTGGAAAACTTTAAAGTAGATACATAATTACAAAACTTCCCACGATAGCCGTTTACAAAGTATTGAAAAATGATCGCTGATATTCGATCTTTGCTTAAGAACAAAGTAATTTTAACTCCGATAGCGTTTGCCGTTGGCTCGGAGATTAAAAATAAAAGATGGGAGTGCAGCTTTAAAGTATAGTTAAGATAAGCCAAGTTAAAGTGTTGCAGCCACCGACGCTAGTTTATGGAAACTTAAATGAAAGTTTTTCCCTTTTGAAAAATAAAGTTGTTGAGCTCGTTCTGGTCATGAATGAGCAACTGGTTGGTTGGACAAAGTCGTTTTTGCTATCGAATATGTTCTATTGACAGCAGGCGCTTGAAGTTTGGTTATAAATGTCAAAGGGTTTTGCTTTTAGAGTAGTAGAGCTCTTAGTGCAGAGTTCGTCCGGGGAAGTACTACCACCTTACCCATATCCGCCGTGAAGCAGTAGTGCAATTGTATTACTGTGTTTCGGTTAGAAATGTAAGGGGGCCGGTGAAATTACAGGCACATGAGACTTAACAACTTCACGTCTCAGGGTCGACAACGCATTGTCGATGCTCCTGGTGTTGCAAATGTCCATAGGCGGCGGTGACCACTTACCATCAGGTGGACCGTCTGCTTGTTTGGCGGCCCAAGTGGCATGGGTTTCCGTTTATTTAGTTTGACTATATAGATCCCATAAAAAATATTACTAAATTGACCCAAATGTGGAGTATAAAGGGGAATGTAGATACTGAAATGATTTTAATATTTAAACATATACCATTATTAGTATTAAATAGTGGAAATTAGAATTAGTGCGTTATGATCAAATACTTTGGTTGTGCAAAATTCAACTCAATTGATTGGGAGGAAAAGGCTTAAAATTTAAGCGCGAAATTCAACACAGACATACCAACAGGCAAAGTTAAGTAAAAGCTTGTAAAGTATACAATGTTATAATCCGATAATCCGCAACAACATTTTGAGCTGAAAACTATGTTTAATAAATTTTAGTATGAAATACCTCATAACGAAGAGATTCCATTTTCATACAAAAAGTTTACTTTGTATTATTTATGCATCAGGCTATTCGTAAAGCGGTAAGACATAATCATACCTACATAAAAATTTTAGTTACAAAAATTACAGCATCATGGACATCCCAACTATTTTACAGATAAAAAAAAATCAATAAATTTTATTTATATTTGTTTTTAAGGTTACCTTTCCTGGATCTAATCTCCTTTAAATTCGCCATTAGATAATATACAAAATACCTTTTTTTTTTTTTTTTATCATGTGAACCGACATACAAGCAGATGGTCCACCCGACGAACACCAGGGGCATTGCCAATGCATTGTCGACCCTGAGACGTAAAGTTGTTAAGTCTCATATGCCTGTAACTTCACCGACCCCACTACCTCTACTTGAATAAGTAGCATAAACTTAATTAACTAAAGGTACTAACTTTATTTTAGTAACCTGCCATTTATATATTCAAAACGAAAATTTTATTGTAAATCAGCGTTCGGTGTTTCCCTTTCATGTAAATGCCATGGTACAGTCAGTAACATTGGTAGCTGTGCTGTCATAAAAGAAAACGCTATTGACTAAAACAAGTAATATTAATATGGTGTTTGTAATTTTGTGCATATAGGTTTTTATAATGTGGATTCATTTTACTCTAACACCTGTATGGAATGTTGGTTCACTTAGTTTTTTAAGGTGCTGACCATACTATTACTGGGTAAGCGTTAGTTGAAAATTATTTATTTCATATCACACATATCATTTAAGAGTAGTAGAGCTCTTAGTGCAGAGTTCGTCCGGGGAAGTACTACCACCTTACCCATTTCCGCCGTGAAGCAGTAGTGCAATTGTATTACTGTGTTTCGGTTAGAAAGGTAAGGGGGCCGGTGAAATTACAGGCACATGAGACTTAACAACTTCATGTCTCAGGGTCGACAACGCATTGGCGATGCCCCTAGTGTTGCAAATGTCCATAGGCGGCGGTGACCACTTACCATCAGGTGGACTTCGTCCGCTTGTTGGTCGGCCCACGTGGTATAAAAAAAAAAAAAAAAAAACATGCTAGTTTGATGTACAAAGACATCACCTTTATCTTTTTTCGTCTAAAATATTATTTTGCGACTACTACTATTATTGATGTAAAAAATTGTGATTATGGATTTTTGTAACTATTCCACGAAATAACTACTAAACGGGTTTAGATGGAACTTTTTCCACAATTATTAATAGCCTGAAATTCGTTTTATCCCTGTAAAGAGATGAAGTTATTATAACTTATCTCAGAATGGTTGCGGAGTTGCATTTACCCTGTACATAGTATAAAAACTTATAGTAGGAGAGAACTAGGCTTACTCTCCTGGTTAAAACCTACAGTTCAATGAAGAATCGCTGCATGAACGCTTATGCGAAATAACACTCTTTCTATAGATTTAATGCTATACTGTTAAATAAAAAAGCTGTCGACTGAGCTCAGAGGCCTGCTGCATGCAACCTTAATGACGCCAGTCTCGCGTGTTATACGCCTGAGCTTATCGATCCTGGAAACTCTACGGAAAACGTCGAGCTCTTTGAACGACAATAATCACATTATAAAACAAACGAGAGAAAAAGTACGCTTCTAACATACGCTTCGTACAAACCTTTTCGATACTGTAGTGGCTGCACGTAACATTTTGAAGCGTCTATGATGCTACGCCTGCGTGGACAGTGGGCCTTAGTAACTGCCACGCTTCTATCCGGGGGGTTGTTAGTGCACTAACAAGGCTGACCTGCTAAAAACAGATTGTAGTCCCAGCTGAAGTAACCACTTGATTTTGGCGTCTTCTTCACTTTGCAGCGTAACTAAGTGCCTGACAATTGTGCCGACCGTACCCTTGCCTTTGTTGTCTTTATTTTCATTTGGGCGCGGTGTAATTTGAAAATCTCGAGGACCATACAATAGGGCCTATTGAAAAGTTTGTCAAAAATACAACTGGTTTGATGTTTCGTTATTACTTTTCTTTGTGTCTGTACCTTTGATTCACTTGTGTGACTAACTGTTTTTAGATTGACAATTTGTTACATTCTTTTTAACGCGTTTATAATGTTCTTATACCAAAATAATTTTTACGAGACTGAATATCAGGTGTCATGAAGTTTGTCTTAGCAGAGTGTATAACGCTTTATTATAATACAGTTGGCAGGCACTTAATATAGGGACTTATTTAATATTAATATTGTATCATCAATAAAAACAATCATTAATATTGAAATTAATCACGTGTATCGTATATATTAACGTCACCATGCATAAATCAGAGGAAGAGTACGCTCAAAGTGTCCTACCATTACACGAACCGACAAATTGTAATTTTCAGCCAATTAAACGTAACAATTAAATATTTTAACAGTTTAATTACAAAGTGAAAGTTTCTCGTTGCTATCATAATTGCAGTTTCCGTTTGGCTGCTTCAGGCTGATTTTCAGGCAACTGAAATAGGCAATTAGTGACCGGGTACAGTATTTTTTTTTTGCTTCTTTATGCTAAAGTAAGTTCTTTCGCGGTGCAGTTAAATGAGTCGGTTGTAATTTAAATTTTTTGATTGTTTCGCTAAGATACTAGGATTTGTGAAGTATAAGTTTTCTATGGATTTGTTATATATATTTTTGTAAGATCTTTGGGTGTACTTTATACTTCATCAATTACTGAAATCCCTATTTTAATGTATAATAGTAGAAAGACTCTATTTCAACGGTCATTCATAAGAGTGCTTATTTTTTATGATCCATTATTATTTTCCCTCTATTAGAATATGGAGGTTTCTTAAATATGAAAAAAAAAGACTTATTAAAGTTTCATAAAATAATTCTCAACTTTATCCCTTAATACTAGGCAGATACGACTTATTTTAATACCAACACAGAAGTACACCAGTATCTGTTTATTACCTCAAACACGAGCCATCCTATTAGGTTCAATGCCCCGATAGTCATTCGGTCTAACCATTCACTAGGTCCAGCTCAAACGCCATGCAATTTCACACACGACTACCCACCGATATTGCTAACTCTCCAATCCTAAGGGGCAACACGAAAATGACAAAAATTTTTAGACAGGCAGCATAATTTGAACGTGGCATTGGGTTACGTTTCGACTCAATGAACATCGGGTATCATGTACCGAATAGAGAAATAGATATCAATATTGTATGAGATGTGGAAACGGGACACTATGTGTCGGAAAGTATAGAGATTATATAGGGTAACTAATATATGCGGATAGAAGAGCCATCAAAATAAGTGGTTAATAATGGATGTTTCCAGCTGCAAATTATTTATCTGAGTTACTAGGAATTTATTATTTCCCAGGGGAAAAGTGTCTTAAATATCTATCGATCTTTGTGCAAAAAATCATAAAAAAACTATATTCTATTGCCGCGTGAATGAACGTGATATTAAACAACAAATATACACACGATCAAATAAATATTCATAATATGAGGAGAATACACTTTTTGCGAAACTTTTAAAGCTTCCCTATATGAAAGAACACCGAGTTCGCCCCACAAGAGCCTTTCTACCAATCAGTTCCCAGTCCATCGAGCGATATAGCCCGCTCATTGGACAGTCGGTCTACTGACCCTATGAGCTTTGCCCGCTGCTTGTAATTCAACTAATACCCTCATTACTCTGTAATACAGCATTACTACATCAGGAAAAAGTCATGAACTACACTAAATTGCAGTCACAAAGCCAGTATAATTTAGACGTGAACACAAAATCCGCTCTGTCCCTAACAACGGAGCCGTGAAAATACGGCAGGTGCATTCAGAGAATTACGTGGCTTAAACTTAATAGCTGAACATATACGTCACTTGATATAAGACCTCAGTTGTATGTGTCGACATTCTCACGAACAGGAATTCGGAATTACGCCACAATGGAAATGGGTAACCGCTATTTTAATCTGACTGTACCGTGTGCCTTCCGGTTTATACTGACATTTGTCGTGGGGTATTGCTTCAGAGAAGGTGATACTAAGCATCAAAGATTTGTCAAAACGTTTATTACGGTTCCTGATAATGATTATTCCCACTGAGCAGTCATAATTTTTGTTATTTTTTACATTTGCCCAAAATATATCGTAAAATGTTGCCACCGAAAATATTCGATTTATTTATCCAATCAAATCTAGCAATTCGCAGAAATGGTGAAAGCCAAAAGGTCGTGTATATTTTGGTAATATAAATGAATAATTTATTTTAATACTATACCTGCTTTATTTAAACATCACCAAAAGATAATGAAACAGACTGGAAATATTGGGTCAGAATTATATTCTAAAGTTCCCAATTGAATATAAACACCCGACGTCAACACTTAATATAAATACAGTTTCGTGGTACATAAGTGTCAAGAAAGTATGTATTTCCGTGGCTAAGTTATGTGTAGGTAGTGGAGTCGAGTCGAAAACGTATTGATATTACCTCTCCGTAGGAATTCGCAATTGCACAAACGTGTAGCCGGGTGTGCACCAGAATGACAATTGTTCAAGACCGCCCGTCGACGCGACAGTTCAAATACAATAAACTACGTGAAATTTACCTATTTGAGAAACTATCCGAATATTTCTCGTTGGGACAAAACGTTTGGAATGTTGTGCTTGGAATATTCCAAACTAATTGCTGTGAAATTGCTCAATGTCGTACATTGAAAGTGGGCTGAGTCCATCCTACTAATTCTATTAATATTATTATTGGGAAAGTATCGATGGATGCATAGATTGATGGTATTTGTTATTGTATCACGCATAAACTACTAGTTAAATAGATTTGGATGAAACTTGGCACATACTTAGTTTTTAACTCGTATTAACATATACGATACCCTATATTCTGGGAAAATGTAACATCCCTCGGGGAACGCGGGTAAAACCGCAGGGGACAGCTAGTAAGTAATATAAAGTATAATTGTGACAAAATGCAGAAATTTTAATAAAATGGTGTATTCTAATGAAACTTTCGAAGTGTAAAGCTCAAATTCCGAGATACCGTTAGTATTTGTATGAATTACTAAAAATTTTATATTCATATTTTTGACGTGTTTCTATTTTCTATAAACTAGTTTGCAATTTGATTAGGAGAAGTACAACAGTGTGTGTCCGACCTTTGCTTTGTAAACTTAGTTCGTGCACTCACCAGCATAAATATATAACTATGGAGAGTTCGAAAATACTCAACAGCATTGTTACTACTTACAGCGTATTCCGGCCGTGTGAGCCGGCTACAAATAAAAGGTAAGAATTTAATGATGAATCAAGAATTGAAATATTATTGCAGAACTTTTCATTAATACCCGTGACTGTAAACTACCGTGTGTAGATACCCAAAACTTGATCACAGAGACCGCCAAAAACAGAGCGCTATGATGACGAGAAGTTAGATGGGCCAATACCAAATTATCTACCTTATTGATTATTGGTGACCCGCCCATTTATCCACTGAGAGAAATAATAAAGTATTATACACATTACGGAATAATATATAATAATCAATAAATATTTTGTAAATGGTTTTGAAAATTGCATCAAAATGTATTTTGCGCAATTAAAAAGATCTAAGCGCACAAACATTCAAGCAGGAATAGAGATTTTTAAAACTTTTGAGATACTAAATGAACTGCTATAGTATTCCCATATGAAAATAAAAACTAGGCGTGAAGACAATAATCAATTAAAATACAAGTATGTCTAGTATCCTGAAACACAGAATTGAATAGGTTATGACAAAACGACAACCAAATAAACCCAGAAGCAAACTGAAAAAGGCCAAGATTAATTTGCTTTTGTTCATTTCAACGTTCGCGTTATTAGTAAATAAAAGACAAATGAGTCTTTTGTGTATCCAAATAACATGATTGCTGTGTAACAGAATCATTGTTCCCTTTTGTGAGATACACCCGAGGCCCGAGTCGATTCGTGTCGTAAGGCGATGCGAACAAAACCGCGACTTCTCGCGTTACCCACAATTTTACGAATATTGTCTCCTTTGTACACAGTCAGAAAGCGAAAGACAAAGGGCAATCATTCTGCGGCGTATTTTGTTTGTGAACATTTGTTGCTCTTTCAAAATCAGTGATATAAAATATTTGTTACCTACGCAATTCCCGAAGCAAAATTTAAATAAAAAGACGCCATCATATACGATGATTCGTTTACATTATGTAATACACCATATACTTTGATATATAAGGTACGTATTACTAATTTAACTTTGACTTAACGACTAAACTTTGCCCTTGAATAGTATCCAAACATTACTCAATCAAGATAGACGCTCTTCTGATAACTGATACTTGTTTCACAAATGAATCGATAAATCAGCGAAATGGAGATGGGCATATCTATTTTCAAGCCGGTTGGTTGCAGACAAGTTTTCAAAAGAAAACAGCCAAAATTTTGTTCAAAAAACTATAGTACCGTAGAACAAGTACCAGGATAGCATAATCCTGTATAGATAGAGTTAACAGAGGCAATCTGATGACTTCCCCGCCCACCCGGTCGACCGCGCGAGTAATGAGCTTGTTTGTCTCGGTTAACGTTTCCCAGCACGTCTGGGCGCCTGGTACACAGCTCTTTGTATCACTACGACAGAAGCTAGACTTACGTCTTGGTTCAATTTAAGGATAATTTTGTTTCGGGTGGTAGCGGTTAGCTGCGAGTTAAGTCTAATCCAAGGAGACAACGTAGATTTCTTTTATTTTTACTATTGAAAAGTAAAAAGCAACTATTTGGTTAGGTCGAGTACATTTTTTTTAAAGTGGGGCTGTGGCTTGTGATTATATTTTTTAGAGTAGTAAAGCTCTTAGTACGGAGTTCGCCCGGGGGAGTACTACCACATAACTTCACGTTTTATTCAAATTGAAATAAAAAAAAAATTGTTCTGTAATTTAAACTAGTTTAAAAAAGTTATTAAGTGGATAAAAGTAATAGTTATTCAAAAGATAATTCGTAATTATAGTATAGCTTACCAAAAGAATATTAAAAATAATAATTTATTATTGAAATTTTTATGCAAAGGTAGAATAAATTCAACATAAAATTATCAGATAAATTAATTCAAAGAGAAATTTTATTCAATAATATCGAGAATGATGCAGCAATTTGCTTGACCCATACAAAAATAAATCTGTAGTCAAAACTCGTTATTTAAAAATTTAATTATTTTGTTAACAGTAATAGTTTGCCAAAAGAAAATATATAAAATAATAATTTATTTTGAAATATTGAAGCAAAGATTGAATAAACTCCTCGTAAAATTATCAGAATATTGAATTCGTAATTTTATTCAATAATGTTGTGATTGATGCAGAAATTTTGCTTGACCCATACAAAAGCGCAGGTTGATCGATGAATGCATGCATAAGCAATGTGTGTATGGATTTCTAAAGATTATACATATTATCAGCTTCAGTTAAATATAGACCTTGCTCTATCTAGGAAATTCAATCCATACTAATATTATAAAGAACTAAAGTTTGTGAATTTTGAGGTTGTAGGGGGTAATCTCTGGATCTAATGAACCGATTTAAAAATATTTCGCAAAATCTTTACCGTGAAACATAGTCTATATTTTATCCCCGTATTATTACGGGACAGGCCAGTTGGTTTGGTGGTTAGCGACTCTGACTGCCAAACCGAAGGTCGCGGGTTCGATTCCCATCTAGGACAAACATTCGTATCCATGAACATGTCTGTTTGTTCTGTGTCAGGGTGTAAATATCTATATAAGTATGTATTTAGAAAAAAAAAGTAGTATGTCAGTTATCTGGTTTCCATAGTAGCTCTGCTTAGTTTGGGATCAGAAAGCCGTGTGTAAAAGAATGTCCCAGGATGTCCCAGGATATTGCTATATAAACGGGAACTACGCGGGGCACTGCTAGTTTCTAAATAAAATAGCAGAAATTTTACCTTTCCTACTAATATTATTATTAATGCGAATGTTAGTGAGGATGGATTATACTTGTTCGTTCAAACAAAAGCTACGAACTGAACCTCAATCCAAGAAATATCCTTCGCAAACGCGGATGAAACCGCGGGGCACGACTAATAATTTAATAAACTTACCCGGTGGATTGGTAGGTTTCATTACCATCCAGGACAAAAACATATGTATATGAACATACCTCTTTGTTCTGGGGTAATTGCTGGGTTTAAATACCTATTATAAATATAAAAAGTATTACGTGTACTGTGTAGTACATCCGTTATCTGGTTACCACAAAACAAGCTCTACTTAATTTGGGATCAGATGGCCGTGTGTAGGGAATGTCCCAGGATAATTATTTTAATTTATTTCAACCCACATTTTAAAACAAAAGGTACCGCCTAAGTTAACTATCATCACCAAAAATATTTTCGATCAGTCCTGAAACTGAAATCATAATATTGAAACAATTTACAGTATTATGTTAACCTATAACTTCTGTTTCCTAAATTTTACTTGGAAATAGGAAGTTCTTCTTGTAAATTACAGTCTTTCAAACTTATTTAAGGTTAACGAAACTGTCTCTGTCGAACTCAGCAAAAGTTCTTTGTGCGGCATGGCACCCGTAATATTTTATACATTTCCAATTTTGGGGGACTTTTTGCCACATCGATTTTTGAGGGTTCGGTTACAGTAAGTTTGAGCAACCATTTTTTTTTATATTCGAACTATATTACGGCAATGAAATAGGAAGATAATGAATAAAATTATTTCAAAAATGATGGTTATTGAATATTGATTTTTAAAATCTTATTATCGTGCGCGCTTTATTATTTTGATTCCATCTTATAATTTTCAGCGATGTTCTTTTATTTTCCAATTTCTGTAAAAGAATGAAAAGATTTATATCTCTTTTTGTTTTTATAGAATTATTCATTAATATACTAAAAGGTTTTTATTTAGAAAATTATAATACGACCTTTTCAGTGGGTGTTTACACATAAGTAACCTAAGCTGTTACTTTTCGTAAACACACATTGTCTAAATAAATACCTTTTCGTTACATTTTCTTTAAATTGGTTTTACTATGATACCTTAGACATACTTACCACATACTATAAGTGACATCTTAGACCTAGAATTAAAGATAGGGCTAGGGTGTAAATAAATACTTAGGTGAATAATATTGAAGATTTGTTTAGTACGATGCGCTGCTACGACGAAATAAAGAATACACTGGCATTAACTGTCAGATACATACATAGAACATGACGTTTCGCGCTAATAGATGTTGCCTAATATTGTGTTTATAAAACGAAACAAGATTGCTCAAGCATCAAACCGAAAGTGCATAAAAAGACTATCCCCGTTTAATCAGAAACCAGGCAAGTTCACTCCAATGCGTTCGGGAACAACGTGAAGAGAACTTGGCGAGTTTTGAACAAACTTGTTCAACAAGAATACCTACACAAGTTAGCTAAAGTAAGTTTCATGCGGAAACTATGTTAATCAGCCGACTGAGTTTGATTGCTGACATAACTGACAACTGTACTCGATTCGACTATTTAATTTCGATTCGACTGTACGATTTCACAATGTTAACGTTTGATTAAATTCGATTAATTATTATTCGAATCGTATTTCGGTATTGCGGTGTGAGAGTATTGATAGATATGAAACTAACGAATAAATTTATGTGTATTTCTTTCTACTAATATAAAGCTATGGTATGAATTTTCGGGTGGTACACTTATCAGTACTGAGCTTTTGCTCATAATATATACTTACGATAAAAACTTACTTTTTCACACTCTAGAATACTCAAAATACGTAGAAATAAAAGATAAATGATTGGATTTTACAACTAGCAATATAATAAATCTTTAATAATATTCGCGTAGAAAACTGACGAAAAAAAAAACGAATCGCCCGATTTTATGAAAGTATATCTCTTAAAATAAAAATAGAATAACTCGACAAAGTAGATTCATTCGTATCTACCTGGAAATATTCGAGAGGTAAACTTCTCGCATAATATTTTATTCACATTTCTTGGAACTATCTTCAGTCCTTGAGAAGTCAAACAAAGGTAAGTTTTATCTTTCGATATCGACATACGTTTCGACTTTAACAATGGAAAGAAGAATCTACAAAGCACTTAGGTTTACTTTTGAAAACATATCTTTTCCTTTTTTTAGGTAATATTTTCCAGCAATTTTCAATTCTTATATACCTATTTCAATAAAAAAAGTTTGCCTATTTTATTAGCTATGCTATTAGCTGAAAATTTTTGGTCGGTCAGCCTGCGTTCCATAGTTCCACTTATACAATTTAAACCTAGCTTTTCTCACATATGCAATGTTTACACATGCTGCTAAGGGAACCCTGGTTATTCAATTTTAGGACATAATAATATGTACTGCCACGTCTCCATTAAGCCACGGGTGAAGCTAGAATAATATTAAATTCGTCGAGGATACGTTGTTAATTTTGCACATACATTTATCAAAAGCGACGTAGGTGCTTCTGATTTTTCAATACCACATTATACGCGGTATCATGCTGTTAATAAAAAAAAATTGTGTCTGTATAAAAAAAGAAATTAAAACAATTTTGTGTAGACTTAACAATCGAATAGCGTATCTGAAATTTATTAAACTATCGCGAAACCCCTGAAAAATCCTGGAAAAGCCCTTTGAGAAAGATTTGAGAAAAAAGGTGTAATGCTTTGAGATAGGGTTACCACACTTCCGTGATAAGAGGAGACTCGTTAAAAACTTAAAGCAATTTATCGGCATGGACACATCCCTATTTAAACTTATATTATTTAAATACCAATTTCGATAATAATAATCAGACTTAATCCGTGGAAAACTGGTACGAAATTCGGTATAATAATTTAATGAACACTTTGAATGTTAAAACGAATGAATCCAATAAAAACGTGATAGCACTCCACTGTATACTCATCAATGGTTGCAGTCACATACATTGTAGCGGATAGACTGTCGGGCAATAAATAAAAACCAGTAATGGAAAACATCGCGTGGTAATTAAACCTGTAATATCTCACGTGTTTTTTGTTGCTGCTATACATGTGGTGTTCTGTGTCTTTGGTTTATTATTTAGGTATTTGAATTATCCTAAATTAATTTCATGTATTCTTGTTACACAACTACGGAAAGACATTACGTTCTTAAGAATTGTAATAAAATATAATTGCCAATGGTTTTCTAGAAATCTATTGATGAGATACGTATCTTCAAGAAATTTGGTTTTTAGCAAAATAATTTCCTTGTGGGTTTCGATAAAAATATATTTATCTTTATTTTATTTACTACCACTCTGAGTGCGTGGTTTCACTAACATCACCAGGTTAAAGAGTACCTATATGCTAATCCTAAATCTAAAGTAAGTATATAACAAATTTCATCTAAATCGGTCTGTCCGTTTAGTCATATAAAGGCATCTATATTGTTAGTATGGCCACCCTATTTTGGATGTCAGAAAATAAGCATTTGTCCACAAAAATATGATTTTTACCCCATTCCTAACAATTTTATCTTCAATCATCAACGAAAAATAACTTTTAACAAAACCATAATATTTCATTAGAATAGTCTACACCAATGCTTATTAAGTTATTAATTGAAGCGAAACAAACATACCCAGGCAATAACTTCGTTTTATATCATTGTAGGAAAGGGGGGTGAATGTTATCGGCCTCTCCCCCTACAGTGAATTACTACCACTTGAATCTGTTACCTTGTTAGTGAGAAGTAGATACGGGTGGAAATTACGGTTCATGTTATTTTATGTGTAGCTTTTGGTGCTCCCACAGTATATAGAAGAAGAGTAAGTTAACTATTTTAAGTTTTAGTTAACCATAGAGTATTTTAGTTTAGAGATCTAATTTGAGTCCGAGGTGGAACAGACTTTTTATAACGCAGGCCCCGGCTTAGCTTGGAAACAGTTTCTCCTGCAAACTGTAATAATTTTTAACTTTGTTCAAAAATATGTATTTTATTTATGTATATATATATTTGTAAGGAGAAAGAAAATAAACATTTATTATTATTATTAAGGTGATGATGCGTCAAAGGATAAAATAAAGAATATCGAAGATAAATAAGAGAATTCATTACATCAAAACCGTGCCTAGAAATAGCGCCGTTACTAGTAAGATTATAACTCTAGTACAAATATGATTTACTTATTTATTTTTACTATGGCAACACATACGTTAGATATATGTGCGAGTAAAATAAAGATAACAGTGTTAGAATTACTCTAACGGACATTTTAACTTGAACATTTTCACACGCATAGCGTGAACGCACTCATCCTTGCAGTAATTTTGTGTATGAACGGTTTAACTAAGGGTTGCAGATATTACATGCGTTATTGTCATGACACTGTAGAATGTTCTTTTTTAATATTTAAAAAATTCTAAAAATTATATATTTTTTTATTAAACGTTGATTCCTTTATTCATTTTACTATCCCAAGTAATAATTTTAATGGGAAAGTGAGTTTGTAGGTTTGTTTATTACGCTTTCACGGCTATACGAGAGAACCGATCTTGCTAAAATTTGGCACACACGTATGGTACCGAGAGAGACATGGACTTTGTAGTAACATTAACACGATTCATCATTAGGATAACCCATTTCTGACCATTAAAAAGTTTTTCCATTCAATAATTTTGAATTCGATCAAGTATGTACGATAAGTAAGTTATTTAAAAGTAGTTCCCTTATAAGATATCATAACTTTTGTGTTACGAGTTTCAGCTGACATAACTTAACACAAGAATTTTCAATGATTTTCAGGGTAAAATTCAGTTTGATAAAACAAAAGTAAAGTACAATATTTAGCATTGGCATTGCTTTAAATCGTTTTTAAATCCAATTTTAATTGATTCGTTAATCCAGCACGTGGCACCCCTACATTTAACACACTCCCGTATATTTGTTTCTAACCCAGCCCGTGGCTTTGTACACGTGAATTTTGAGTTTGAGCGGAATTCGTTTTCATTTCCCTATTCTCCTGAACGAACTATTCGGAAAGTGTGTCGGGGAGCACAGAGTAGGACGGCATTTCACCAAGCACGATATTATACTGATCTAAATTTCCTTTGTGTTCCATTGCTTGGCAGCTTCTAGTTTTCAACCATTTTCTACTTTTGATCATGACAAGGTGTACAAAGTAATTGTGTAGCAGTTGGAGAGGAGCAAAAATACCCTTTGTTGTGACAAAAGCAGAAATAAAAACGAATCCATGAACTCCAAAGATAAAACAATACATTATATTAATTTTATTTTTATTATATTGATATCTTAACTTAGAAATCATATTGTTTCTCTTACAATTTAGATACAATCTGTATAAACTGTATATATCTGTCATTAAAGTCATCAATAAGAATGTAGCCAAGAAAATCCGGCTCCGTTGACAAACACAGGTGTGTCATAAAGACTCGGTAGAAGTTAAGCTTTTGTATTACAGGGAAACATTGTAATTATACAGCAATTACTTTTGAAAAGCATAGGTTTTGTTTATCATTCATTTATTTTTCGTCACACAAAAATATTGCGGAGAATTTCTAAGCTCTCCTATTAAAAAATTCACTCAAAAAAATTTTGTTTAAAGCAAATTCTAGTAACATAAATAACGCAATGGGGTGAGCTAAACATAGATATGGCCTCAGGGGACACGCTTCGCCTCACTGCGATCCAAACAGCGAGAATTAATTATTATTAACCAAACGAGCGCAGGTGTGCACGGGGCCTTAGAGGGATGTTTTACGGCTATTATGCATTAGATGTAATAAAAAGTGTGCGCGAAGTTTTGATGTTGAATTTGTGCGTGGAAGGAACATAACTAGGGGTGCGCTTGTGGTTTTGGGAGTATATTATTTAAACAAATTTAGCAAGATGACGCAAAAATAAGATGGCGCTCTTATTTTTAAATTAATTAATTTCCTTTTTTTGTGTATTTCTGGAAAGCAAATACAACATTTAAGTACATACTTTACCCTAAAAAAAAAATAAAAAATAATACTGGATGAAATAACCTATGTGCTGTTCCAGGTTATAATCCATTTCTGTACTAAGTTTCATCTGGAGCCATTCAGCCGTCAGCGTGATATAATAACACACAACCATCCATCCAAACTTTCCCATTATAATAATAAGATAAACTTTTGCATTAATTACATGGACGCATCTTCTAGTGCATGCTGTACTCTTCTAGAAGTAATTTCACACTTAGATATAGCTTGGAATAGTTTTATTATACTTGTGACAGATACTCTTTGATTTGATTTTTTTTATTATTGTAGAAATCCTCTATTAAATAAAGCAAAACAAGGGAAATTCTGCAAAAAAAAAACAAACGTAATATGAAGTTACGTACGCTTGAAATAATTCTTTCATCTATCTAAAATAAACATTTTTTTTGTTAACCGTTAATTAGCGTAATTTCCTTATTAATTAAAGTATAATTAAGGTTTTAAATCTTATTCTTACATTTACACGAGATTTTGTCTTCATATCTGTTATTCACCAAAAATAATTAAAGAAACTTGTTAAATTGACGAGAAACAAAATATTTCTTACCAGTGTGTGACGTTATCAAAAAATATGTCTTTGTAATATTAACCTGAAGTCTTGTTAGGGAATTGCGTATAGAGAACTAAAGGCTTTTCTATTTACAAAGGACACAAAAGATAGATAATTCGTCCTTGTTTCCGGCGATATAGTCTTGGAAATTATTATTTTTCGCTTCAAAGCAAAACCTTAACGTAACATATTATTAAATAAACATAAAAAGAGAAAGACATTGAAGATTCGCTAAATAATCTTGAATTTCGAAAAGCAAGTTTATATTTTAAGTTCATCATATCCAATATGACATGTGGTGATAATTGTCGCAATCTCTTGAGCAATTTACAAATCCTGGACAGGCCGGGAACGAAACCAAGGACCTCTATGCCTCTAGTTGCGCTTAATACCAGTCGAAAACCGAAACAATCTTATATTAAACCTAAATTAATATATAAAAAAAAATGCTATATTATATTTGTGCTTTTTGGAGTAGAAATTTGGGACAGTGGGGCGCTAAAGAGCGACGATTTTTTAATAGCTGTCGACGCGTCTCATACCATTGTCTGGTGACCAAAAGGCTGGTTCTTTTCAGACAAAGGATTAGCCTAGCTATCCAACAAAGTAATACTGAAAGCCTTCCCGTAGGTAATGCGGCCCGTCTAAACTCGGTATTCTACCTATAAACTCGAGTTTATTATTTATTATATTATATATATTTTGTGTATGCTCAGAGTTTTTTTTTAGAGTTCATAGATATTACACCCAGGCATAGACTAAAGAAATCTTCATACAAATGTTTGTCTTGATTGGGTATTGAGCCCATGAGCTAACTGGCCGACTATCTATCTTTCTATGTATATAAAAAAAATGATTGTACGTTTACATACATTATGCCTTTTTATATTGTTTTTCCGATAACGATGAAACTTTAGTGAGCTGTTCAAAAATTCCTTTAACGAAAAAAAAGTTGCAGACATGCTGGGATCAGCTAATCTTTATACTCGTATATATAAATGTTATGTTGGTTTGTGTACGCTTCAAAAACTCTAAAAGATCTGCACCGATCGAGCTGGAATTTTAGCACGATATATAATCTGCATCAAGTATTGTTTTCTTCTATTTTTGCATCAGTCACATATCCGCAACCGTCTTTGTTTTGTTTCTCATTTCTCAACCATTCAATCACAATGTGCCACAGCGAAGCGTGGCAGGGTACAGCTATATACTATATAATTAAATTCAATTATTAATTATATATAAACTTTGACACGTCAACCCTTCCCTTATATTGAACGGAGATGAATACATCCTCGGTATTATCTGAAAATGGCTGTTCTAATTTCAATGTCGTCGACAAGCTAATCTTTTCACTCCAATAAACATTTATCTGTTAATAAGATCAATTAAATTTCTACACGAGTGGTCAATTACTATGATTGTATTGTCTTGTAAACAACATGAGGCAATAATCATCTGGAGATTATTAATTCATTGACTTTCTAACGCTTAGTAATACTGATTAAGTTATGTAAGAACACATTTTATGAACTTTATGAATATATTAAATGCTAGCGGTCTCCCACGGTTTCACCCGCGTTCTCGAGAAATATAGTATTTTTCCGGAATAAAGAGTATCTTATATGATAATTCAGATTAAAAGCCATCTACGTGGCATGTTTTATCTGACGCGGTTAGTAGTTTTTGCGTGAAAAAGTAACAAACAACCATACATCCTCGCAAACTCTCGCGTTTATAATATACTAGCTGTCCTCCGCGGGTTCACCCGCATTCCCGAGGGATGTAACATTTTCCTGGGATAAAATGTAGCCTATATGCTATTTCAATATATGTTCCATCTATGTGCCAAGTTTCATCCAAATCCGTTAGGTAGTTTTTGCGTGAAAGAGGAACAAAAATCCATACATACAAACTTTCTCGTTTATAATATTATTAGGATAGGATATAATACTACGTAAATACTTTTTTAGCTCAATAAAATCTGTTCATATGCCTACAAAACTTAATTGATACCAAGATCGGATAAAAAACACACTACGGAAACTTCAGTAATGTAATCAAGACCAACGTTCAAAGCACAGAATATTACAGCGTGCTTCAATAACCTGGTGCCAAAAACGAGCCCCTATACAACACCTCAAAATTAATAGAACAATGAAGGAAGCCTGCATCTAATACAGGCAGCATTATGACCGCCAAACTAATCAAGTCGAGTAAATTGAATTTAATATTGCAAACGGCCACCGTTGGCTGCCGCCCGCCCGTCGAGAGGCCGCCCATGCCGCCATGCGAAGCGTCGCGTTCGTGCCATGTAGATTATGATTTATAGCGCTGAATATCAGTGTTCTAATTTTGAAATATATCTGACTATCCCGATATTTGCGGGGTTTTTCAATTAGGTACTCCACGCGGTAATGGCTGAAACGGAATTCGTTATGAATTCTGATAACAGATTTAGCTGATTTTAATTTGGGAATGGTTTCATTCGGTTCGGTTTGTGACTTTTTATGCTTTTTTTTATTTCCAGCTTGTTATATTGAAGCTAAAAGCTATTACATTATTCCTCTCAAATTATTTTTATCAAAAATTATCTATTTTTTCTTTTTCTGTTTTGATACTTGCCACCACAAACCTGAATGGAAATTGATCAATATAGAGTTAAATAATGAACAATATTGCAATAAACGTTTAAGCTAATAATTAGTACTAAAGTCCAAAGCAATTAAATATATAATAGAGATGGTCAATGACCGTTATTATCTTGCTAATGTGATTTTATGCGATTAATTAATTATAAACACCGAAAAGTACATTTGAATGAACATACATATTGGTAATTTAAATCTATCTTTGGTTATTGGAGGATTGTCCTCTGATCTGGAAAATCGGAGGACGAAAACAAATTTCTTTTAAGTTTTAGTTTATGTATCGCTCCTACTAACTTAGCTTAAGGTCTTGCTGACACTATTTAGTTTCTGCGTTGCCTTATTGAATAAATGTTATTATTATTATAAAAAAACACCGTAGGTATTACAGCATATTAAGCTGCGTCCATATAGTCATAGTAGGCCGTGGTCGCGGGAAATGGGAGGTGGGTAGTAAAAGACGCTGCTATTTTTAAACTCTAAAATAAAATAAAAATGCCTTTTATTTCCTGTAAATTAACATTTCTTATTGTTTTAAACTCATAGATCTTTTAAACATTCTTACTGTGATACTTGGCGTTCTTAGGCAATTGCTTTCAGTGATTCCATGTGACTCTGACCAGATCAATCCACCTCTGAGTTCTCTGGACCCACCCGTGATCTAGAAACTCCTAAATTCAACATCAATGTAATAATCTGGCCCCTGAATTTATAGAAACTTCGTTGTCGAGGCAGTGAAACGAGGCCTCGGAGAGCGGAACCTCTCACATGATTGTGTAGTTAACGAAAGAGACGGAACATAGAGGCCATGATGATGATGATACATCTTCGAGTTCGTGAGTTAGTGTCGTTTATCTTACAGAATCGCACCCCAAGAGTGTAATTAAATGCGACGAAACTACGAAATGGCACAGCTTTTGTATACTGTCTCTTTCGACATGAGAGATCCTCTCCCCAAGGTCTCATTAGCCCTGTATTAGTAATATCTGTAGATGATGGTGACCACAGGCTATCAGGTAGAATCTAGTTGAATTGCTTTTTTCTTACATCTTTTGTCTGAAATAAAATAAGAAGTATTGAAGGACCTTCATATAGGTACATTAATATCTATTGTTGATCAATTGACAAGAATTTCAGCTTTAATTCCTCTTTTTCATGAAGCTAACTCCGTCTCCCGTTTTGTAAAAAGTCTTTTGAGTAGCAGAGTTATTAATGCAGAGTTCGTCCGGGGAACTATCACCTTACCCATTACTGCCGTAAAGCAGTAGGGCACTTGTATTATTGTGCATGCATTGGCGATGCTCTGGTGTTGCAAATGTCCTTAGGCGGCCGTGACCACTTACCATCAGGTGGACCGTGTGCTTGTTTATCGGCTCATGTAGTATAAAAACACTTCAATATACTTAGCAATAATAATATGAGAATACTTTAATAATTAAACACATTTAACAGCTCCCCTCCCGCCGCGGCCCCGCTTTCGCCTCTCGCCTGGTAAAGTCGCGCGTGCGACACAAGCACATCTCACCTATAACTATGTATGTAGTTACAAGCCTACGTTGGCTGCCACCGACTCCAAAATTAGTAAGTAAGTAACACATACATTGATTATTAAGAATATACAATTACTTTTTTCTTTTTAGTGCGTATTATTTTGTTTTGGAATAGTTTCTTTTAGTGAAGTCCTTTTGTTTTGTAATTTTTTTTTCTTTTTAGTGCGTTTTAGTTGATTTTGGAATAGTTTCTTTTTCTGAATATGGGTAGACCTACTAAACGTGCTGCTCATAAGATACAGCGCCGTTTAAATGAAACGGACGAAATCAGGGAGAAACGCCTATCTCAACAGAGGCAATCTACTTGCGGCTTTACATGAAAAGAGTTTTGAACAGAGAAAGTATCGAAAAATGTATTCACCGTCTCGTATCGGCAACGATTGTCTATCAAGTGAGACGGAGGAGAAACGTACCCACCGACTCAGCGTAATTCACGATCGTGTATCCAAAGAGACAGAGGAGCAACGTGCAAACCGTCTCGGCTTGATCCGCGATCGCTTATCCCAAGAGACGGAGAAGCAATATGCCCACCGTCTCGGCTTAATCCATGATCGTGAATTACTTATTACTCCGCATTACTTAAGGTGTATTATGTATGCCTACACATTTTAAGGATTTTCCTCAATTTTCTCGCGATTCCAGCATCAGGTCTTGTTGAAATGATCATGGGACCATCTGAGAAGTCCACCCAAAAGAGTAAATAAATGAATAAATAAATTGAAATCGGTTGGCGTGATAATTTGTTACTCGTTCATTTGTCACACATACTTATTTACAACCGTGTACGAAAAAGTAAGACCTCCGATTTAGTTAAACCACGTTTATGGTTACTAAAACAAAAAAATAATCGTCAGATAAATAGGCATTTTAATTTCAAAGCGTGGACAATCACTGTTAAGGCCACAATAGCCCCACTATATTAATTTTCTGGTCAATATTCGCATATTAATTTAATGTAGAATTAGTGGTGATAATGTCAGTTTTAAACGAGTCATTAAACATTTAATTAAAATATCAAAATTAACTTCACTTAATGTTTTGCTTAAAGTAATTTCACGAATCGTAATTTGATGGGCCACTTGGCATGGAAGGTATATGTTTTGTTCATTGTCTTGGGTGTAAAAAGTCATTTAAATATGTATTTTATAAATGTTGTATAAGTAGTATATTAGTTATCTGGTTGCTGGTACAAGAAATACAAGCTCCACTTATTTTTAGGATCAGATAACCGTGTGTAAAAAATAAGTATTTTTTTTTTAATTTAAAATTCCAATCGTGTCTCTGCTTCAGGAATCTGTCTTAGTTCCCATTTAAATAACTAATAATTACTGACAAAAGTTGTTTTGTATAATGAAGGCTCATTCCACCGATAGAACTGCGGTTGCGTTTTACTAAGCGAGACGTTGCTTGCATACCAAACGCAAGACAGAATCGCAATTAAGCCATCTGAATACTAAATGAACGAACGAATGAACGGTCTGACGTTCTTACAGCTGATTGTTTTGAGCATCTGCATTTTCAAGTCGACACGAAGTTTTGCCGTTTTGTATTCTGTGTTTGATTCACACTATTTCACTGTTAGTTTCATTAGTTTAATCTCTCACTCGGATATTTCTTCTGGTTTTTCTCATTGAGGAAGTTGTATGAATAAAGATAATATCAATAGCTGTTACCTCTTTAAGGGTAGCAGTAACTAATTTGTGATAAACTATCCTAATTTTATAGTTTCATCCTTCATTGAAAAATCACTATCCTTTAAAACAATAGGCATATGCATGCGATGTAATTTGACTTCAAATCGTAAGGATTCAAACTTTCCCCGAATTTTCCCACTTTCCCGAGAATTTTCGCAATTTATCTTTTCCTAAAAACCCTGTTTGGAATAACAATTACAACGAAAAATGGCAATATTGATTCAGCCGTTCTAAAAATATGAGCTGTCCAACGAAAAGTATTTTTTTAAATCTAAGTAAAGGTTTCTTTTTTTAGATGTTCCCGGTATGCAATAAAAATATATATAAGATCTTTTTTCTCTTCAAAACCGTTCCCGGGTACATGCACAAATAAAGATTTGCACCGTAATCGGATTAAGGGTATAATAACGAATCATTGATAAAATTAACATGATAAATGAGATTTAGTCCATAAAATATGTCAGATAAAACAAAATGGCAGCAAATTATTTTGTGGAGCAGCACATCTACTTTTTAATTTTTGTGACCTTGTTCTAATAATACACCGACGCATGTTAGGTACCTGGGAATCCAATTATTTCTGAAGAGGTAGGCAAAAGTCTCGGTCGGTACTTAACCTCCGTCAGCCGAAGATATTTTTAGTACCAACGTGGCGAGCATAAAATCGGTGATAGTCAATAGGTCCAAACTTAAATTGAACGATTGGTAATCGTTGTTTATTCCATTCAACCACCGACATTATTTCCTGATACTCCTAAACAGATTGAGATGTTCTTCGACAGGTAATGCTCAGGGCATAAGCTGTATCAGGGCAGCACGTGATTAGACTGACCAGAGCGTAGCGGCGATCGGATGAACAAGTTTAGTACATTTGAAGCGTACCTGCAGTTTATACGCGTCATCGCTGACTAAGCCGTTGCAAGAATCGTGATAAGAAAGGAAGATACTTGCTGTCGTATCAGTTTTCAATGACACAAATTCTTTTATTTTAAAAGGAATGAGTGTAAAATTACTTTCACAAGTCAAAATTTGTGTGACTATAGTTTAAGGAGGAAGAAAAAACTTTTTTGATTTTTCAGATACTATTTGTAAAATGAAAAATACATGCATAAACCATATTTCATAGCCCCTAACTTACCCCAAGTTAGGGGCTATTTGTTAAATGAAAAATAGATGCATAAAACCATCTTTTAATAAGCCCCTAACTTGGGGTAAGTGTCTGAAAAATCAAGAAAGTTTTTAATTCCTCCATAAACTATAGTCCCACAAATTTTGACTTGTGAAAGTAATTTGAAAGTCATATCATCATATCAGCCCAGGGATGTCCACTGCTGAATATAGGCTTCCCCCTTGGATTTCCAATTTTAGAGTATGAAAAAAAAATGTACAGTATGAAAACATTATTTCTCTTCATAAAGTGTCTAGCTCTGGCAAGCTAATAAATAAAATAGGATAGCTCTTGCTAAACTAACAAAAAATATTAGAAACTCTATGCGGTATATTAAAAAGTAATAATAAACTAAATTTCTTGAGCCTGAAGGCTGATATAATCCACTTAGGTAACTATCAAGAAAATATTAAATTCAGGTTTTCAAGAACGATAGCGGATGAATGCACCGGACGCAACATAAAAGAGAAACTATCTATTATCGAGCTGCACAGAGCTTCAATGTCGCATCCGAGTTTCTGAAGGGTTCTTTATTATTTAGGTTCTATAGTAAACTTTGAAGACGCCTAAAAATATGGGATAGGTATTGATGGAGTTTTCAATAACCACTTTCAGATTAAATAAATAGTGATAAAAGGTTTTATGTACTAACTAGGTTGAGCCGAAAATTGTAATAAATGGTAATTTTTCTTAACTCACCTGCCTGATTCTAAAAATGTACTTAGTCATATCAGTGTTTTTGCATTAGTTTATCTATTAAATATATACTCTTCACATGAGAATTAACTAATGTCTCATACCAGGAAGTAATGTCGTGAGACTAAATATAAAAATTATGCTTATAGATAAATTACAATATCAAAGCCAGGTTGGACGACAATGAGAAAACACAAAATATTCTGAATAGAAAATGATGTGACACAAAACCTTGCACTTAAATGGTTTGATAAACAAATTGTTCTGATGAACAAAATGCCTCTTCGCCATGTTGTGCCAAAATTAGGAACTAAAATATGTACTGACTTTACTTTAAGCTGTCATTATATATGCCAGTGGCGCCCTCATTACGAGTCTCCTACTAAAATTATTTGCTACTAGTTTGAACTAGTTACTACTTACAGTTCAGTGTACATACACGTATATGTACGGTGTTTATTATACAGAATTAATTAAATACCTAAGGAGGGATATGATTGACACTAACAGTATTCTAATTGTATTAAGATCTCAACTGTAGTCCATTGTAGCTAGAAACAGGATTAAGGGGATAATACATTACTAAATAACTGTATTTAAGGAACCTGTTAGATATTTCAGTGTTTGTTGTTCAATTATGCATAAAAATGATTTTAAATTTTCCTTTGTTTTTATTTTAATTTTTTGTTCTTTTAATCTCTACCTTATATGCAAAAGAGGTAGAATGGATTTCGACATCGTATACATATCGAATATGTTCTCGAAGAGTTAACATAGTATATTTTATCCCGGGGACACGTTAGATCCCTCGGGAAAGTGGATAAAATGCGGGAGGTTATTAATACATATTAAGATTTATTATTGATTTGATATTGACATCGACTGCCAGAAAAGAATATACGTTAGTCAATTATTTAGACGCTTTGTTCGATACCAATATACACAAGTAAAAAAAATATTTCTGAGGTGTGTTTACACTACTGGTTACATACTCCGTATTCTATCTAGTGCTATACAAAGTGATACATAGATACTTGCCTAAGGAATCTGAAAGGAGGTTAATGTTTTAGCAGTATGTTACCTCTCTTATTGCACATCAAAGCTTGTCAGAGCATGTCACTGCTCCGAGTGCGTCTCGTGTCTAATCAAAGAGACCTCGCTTCGTGCTAATGACATTCTCCTAGAAGCTACTGTAGTGTGTCAAATAAAATCTACACATATTATCTGTGTAAATATAATAATATTGGTTGGTATTATTTGAAGTTTTATTATTTTATTACTTTTCTCGTTATTTTCTATTACTTTTGTTATTATAATAAGAACTATTTTGATATGATTAAGTAAAATTTTTTGAGTAGTTGAGTTCTTGGTGCATGGTTAGTGCACTTGTATTATTGTGTTTTGGTTACAATATAAGGGGGCGATGAAATTACAGGCACATGAGACTTAGCAACTTCACGTCTCAAGGTCAACAGCGTATTGGTGTTGCCCCTGGTGTTGTAAATGTCTATAGGCGGCGGTGAACACTTACCATCAGGTGGACCGTCTCAATGTTTGTCAAAGTGGAATATAAAAAAAAATTATTACCAGTACAGTTTATAAATATGTACATGATGCATATTTAATTCATTTATGTACAACTTTTAGATCTTATTTTTCTAATGACAAACAGATTGGAACCTACAGAATCAAATGGCCTTTTATAATTATTTTTATTTCAATTGAGTCAGTCGATCGAGTACACAATCGCCGTAAAAAAACACTGAGTGTGCCCTAGGATCAGCAAACAAATTCATGCAATAATATTGGTTCTGCTGATATATTGTCTGAATAAAGTTCATCAGCATCATCAGCCTATCTCTGTCCACTTTTTGACTAAGCCTGATCTATGGCATGCTACTGAGCTCGATCTTCAGCTCTTTGTTTCCAACCGCTGCCAGCCAGCTTGCGTATATCATCGCTCCATCTAGCTGGAGGCGCCCTACACTACGTTTACCGAGCCGTGGTCTCCACTCTGAATAAGGTTGTTAACCCGAAAACTTTTAGTACAAGCTAAAAGGTATTTTCTCGGTATCTTTGGCCTCATAATAACTAACACTTTGTAGAGAGTTGAGGGCCAACCGAAAACCCATTCCGAAAAAGCTTTTAATCCCCAGACTATCTCTAAAAAGTAATCTTGAAGTTTTCCAGTTCTTAGCAGCTGTTTTATAATTTTAAACTTCAAGTTTATCAGATAAAAAGGAGCACGTTACCTGTATATTACACCCCTAAAGGATTACTGTCAATATACCTTAGTAACAGATTTTTTTTGTTGATATTGGCAAACTTGGTCAAAGTTACCGAAACTTGTATAATGTTGCAATATATTTGGCCATGTTCATATTAACTTATAGGATTAACAGGGTGACATCTGTCTCTTGGGAACGTTATTAATCGGTTGAAGTTATGTTATCGAGTTATGCCCCGAACTCATGGTCTGATATAGTTAACTAGTATCTATTTCGGAAATATTTGTACAAAATTACTTAAGTAGTTAAATAACATGATTTTTAAAGTCTTCAAATTTTATAAACGTAACGCAAGCATTGTTTTACTATTTTTATAAGCTTGTTTTTTACTATAATCTCATCGTGGTAAGTGATGATGTGGTATCGAAGTTGGTAAGCACACACAGTCTGGAAGAAATGTGGCAAGCGAAGTGGTTGACAGGTCTTCAACTTGAATGTGCAAGCATCGTGCAACTTTTTTATTTGCATGTAAAAAAGTGATTTAGAAAGAAGAAGACAGAATATTTTATAACATAACTAGCTGTCCCCCGTGGTTTCGCCCGCGTTTCCGAGGGATATGAGCATACGTATAAACTTTCCTCTTGAATTATTCTGTCTATGGATGAAAACTGCATCAAAAACCGTTGCGTAGTCTAATAGATCTAAGCGTAAAAACGGATGAAGCGACTTTGTTTTATACTATGTAAGTATATTTAAACGTATTTAAATACATAGATAAGTATTTAGAATTTGAGTGAAAAGTTTTTCCCAAGATCGATACTATGATTATGTTCACAGAATACTATTTTCAGTATTTGCAATAATTTGTTGCATATTAGACCATGTGTCAATGGCATAACATACAACGTATTCCTTCTCACGTTCCAGTAAGCCAAACATGCAATAAGGTGTGTTTTTCTTTACCATTATCACACGTCTAATTAATATTATTACCTACATACTGGCGGTCACGTTTCATGCAACTGTGATTTATATTGGCGAAGTTTGACATCATGCTTTATGTGGCTATCATATTTGTATGGCCAATTTACCCATGTCTTTATCAATTATCCATGTCGAGTGACATAAATAAATTGATGGACGGGCTGGTTATGATGGTTAAATACGCTGACTTCCACGTTACAGTCTATGGGTTCAATTCCCATCTACAATTTTTGTGTCAATAAGAAAAAAAAATGTTTTTATAAAATTAATTCAAAAAGTTCTGGGCTGATTTCAATAACCATTTTGCTATTAGGATGCTGCTTTATCCAGAAGTAGCATAAGCTAGGTTATAATCCTTCGGGAACGCGGGTGAAACCGTGAGATCGAAGCTAGCGTAACATAAAGTATTATATTCAAGTTTACGTTATGCTTAAGGTCAACATATCGAAGCGTATCTTCAAAATGAATAGAAGTTAACCCTCATACTTATTCCACCCAATTTATTCTTCACCGCTGTTCATAGTGTGAAAATGAAAAGAATACACATCAAATGTAATTTACACCCTACCAGTATAAAAACAGAGTGCAAAATAAGAATGAAAACCGGAGGCAGGGAAACGTCTTGATCGTTTCACGCATAGCTAACCGGAAGCCCACATTACGGGTTAAAAGCCTTTTGATGCCAGTTAATTAGTTGAAGGAGTTGGTTTTTGTGTGTTGGCAGGCTTTCTTCTAAGCGTGCCAACATACAAAAAACCCGACAAGGGCTAGTTGAATATCCGAACGGAGGGTTCCGTGTTGAATTATTTTGTTGTAATAAGAATTCATGATCTAATTCCACATTGTCCGTGTAAGAAATATTTTGGGCATATCTCAAAAACTATAAGACACTGGCGGACCCAGCAAACGTTATTTTGCCATATTTACTTTATTAAAAACTATACTTGAAAATTTATCTACTATTATTAATTATTATACTCGATAGATGAGTCGTTGTCCTGTTTTAAATATGAATATTGAATTCGAACTGGTATGATTAATAAAAAAAAACATAGTATTTATGAATCTAATGCTTTAAGATACACAAAAAAATCACTTTTAATCTGAGGCGTGATTGCTCTGAACTAACTGTGATGAACACATTAAGTGTTAAAAATTAAGTGTATTAAAATTTTTTCATAAATATTCCGATTGAATCGACTGTGAAATGTGCACTCAGTAATGATAAATTAATTATTTTATCAATTTAATTCCGACCCATGCCTCTGTTTTAAACGATATTTTCAAACGATTGACATTTATGTCAAACACCATAAGGTTACATTATAAGAGTTTATATTGTCAAAAGCGGTAAGGTTACATTAGAAAAGTTAATATAGTCGTTATGTTTTCTTTAATTTTCTACTTTTCTACGTAACTTTCTTTATTTTTTCTTTCATAAAAACCATCTCCTGACAATAACAAACACAACAAAAAAGAATTAGCAAAATCAGTCCAGCCGTCTATGCGTGATGCCGTGACAAAGGGAAATAGGGATTCATTTTTATATACGAGTATATAGATTATGTTATTTAAAAATGATTTAATTTACAAATTTAATCCATTCATATTGGTTACTAAAAAATCGTTTTAAAGATTTAGATATGATTTTTTTAATACAATTTTCAATACCACCTTGCTATAGTTTCCTCACGATATTTCCCTTCACCAAAACCTCAAGATCATTAAAAAAAAAATTCACGACTTTTATCACGGCATTTGACGTTTCTACCTATTGGTTATCGTCATCATAAATACATTTTATATATTTCAGGACAGAACCCTAAAACGAAAATTCCTGTGCAAAATTTTCTTGACTAACTACGTCGAGCGGTCCCTTGTAAATAGAAGACAAGGCGAGGGAGGGGGTCTTTTGTTTTATTATTATCAGCTAACCCCTTTACAAATATAAGTTGTTTTATTAAGTTTATAATTAACCCCTTCTACAAATTTTGTATTTTGAGGCATAATTTTTTTAAGGTGCAATATTCTAGCATTTTAATTTTTATATCTCAAATTATAGTCACATATCGCACCCTCAGTACGATAAGGGCTTAACTCAAAATTTTGCGTAATGGAGTTACGATCATGGAGAGACTAAAGAAAGTACGCTCTCTCCGTTGAACAGTAAAACATAGTCAATTTAATGATAGAATAAGCATACCGATACTTCAGCCTCTTTAACACCGGGACCCACTCTCTCTACTTAGTTTTGATTTAAGCCTCTATCATTCTAAGGATGCGATATGTTCAATGTGTAACTCTTTCTTTATTTAAGCGTCTCTCCAGTCCATGAAGGTTCTTAAATATCAAATACGCTGACACACTGGCAGGCGGTCCACCTGATTGCAGATGGTCACCGTTGCTTACGGAAATTTGGAATATCAAGGTCTTTGCGTTGTCAAACCTGAGATGTGAAGTAGTTCAAGTTCCATGTGCCTGTAATTTCTCCATAATTCTTGTCGTGATTAGCAGTCGGCTCCTTAAATTTCTGCGCTTTCCGTCCGAACAGGTGTTCTACGGTCTTGATCGAGGTCTACTCTCTGATGTTACGCAACCACCACATCTTTTGGCCGCCCAACTTTGCGTTTACCAGATATTTGCCGATCATTATCATTTGGAGTAACCGGTATTTTATCTTCCTCAGAATATGAAAAGCTTTACCTAATTGCTTAAGTTTAATAAGTTACACCTGTTTTGACAAACGTTTCATCATTTCAAAATTTTGTAAATCTGTAAGTGTCTGTAAATCTAAGGTTGATACAAAATACAAATGTAAACAACAATAAATGTTAACATTTATGCGACGTTGCAAGTGTTGATAGCAGTATGGCCCACTAATTCCAGTTATTATCATTTGCATTGAGAATTCCTAACGTTTATAAAGCTCCCAAATCAAATCAATAGGAAAGTATTAGATTAAGTAGCGAAAATTGGTACAACCGTTCCCAAATTATATTAAGCCCAGAGCATAAATATAGAACTACGGAGAGTTCTGCAGTAATTTTTGATTTCTTATTAATTTTCTCCTTTTATTTGTAGACTCAACTAGGTATTTCAACAACTCTGTCGCTGTATGTAATAACAGTGCTGTTAAATTATGTGAAAGGTGTCACATCGTATTTCCTAACTCGTTACTGTAATTGTCTTAAAATATTCTTCTTTTGAAAACTCTAGTGTTCAGGAATCTCTACTACACTTTCCTACGAGCATAACCAACTAATAATGAAACTTGAACATCAAACAGCACAATATCTTCGTAAGAGATAACGATGTAATGGAAACTATGGGGGCATTAATCAACTGGGTCCGAGGTAGTCTCGGCCAATAAGGTTGTATATAACTCAGCGAATCTAATTTGGCTCACCCGCCCCCGCCGGCAAGGAAGGGTTAAACGTATTATACTAGGTGTTAATATTGCAGGTGCTTGTATGCTGTATTAATTGTATTAACTGTCTTTAATTGAATAAGTGTTGGGAGGGCATTTTGGTCCTTCAGACCACTACTGGGTGTCCTTGATAGTTTAATAAAGCTGTCTAGGTGTTATAAGAGGGCTGAGCTTTGATATTACGTTTGCTTATAAATTGACCTTTCTTTTTTATTTTTGCATTTATAGACGTTTCTAATGGCCATTTCATCACATACTCGTAATTACGCCTTGTCTTAGATTTTTTTTGGCACGTTTGGGCATGACCAGAGTGTAGTTTGTAACGTGGGATGAAGTTGCCCGCGCCCACGTATCACATAATATATTCCTTTGAGTCTAAGGGTCGCAATAAAACCAATAATTTTATTACTAGCTATCCCCTGCGGTTTCATCCGCGTTCGTAAGGGATGTAACATTTTCATATATGTGTCAAGTTTCATCCAAATCCGTTTCGTAGTTTTTGCGTGAAAGAGTAACAAACATCCATACGTACACGCTTTAATAATAGGTAATTAATATGATTCACGCTATAGAAGTATACCTTATACATATGTATACCACAATTTTAAGATCTATACATAAGGTTATAACATCTAAAACATACTAATGATACAAACCCGGTGCCTTGCGCGATCGTAAACGGTTACCTTAGCGTATTGACGCTTCCAACAGTAGAGTTAGGTATCACTTCCATGTTGCCGAGCCTAAAACAGATGTAATACGGTTGTAATTTTTGCTTAGCACATGGCATCTTCAAACATAAAATAGGTTTAAATAATATATCTAAACAAGTGACTTCCGAACCGGTGGTAACTTCAGTAGCTTTGACCTTCATAAGTTCTTCTAAGGCCTTAAGTCCTCACAGTCTAATGGCCAGTTTTGACTGAATGAATTATATAGAAAAACTTATTTTATCTCTTATTTATAATTTACTGTAATCCTAGGACGATGCCGATATAAAGCAAGAATGGTTAAGACGACTTTAAACTGAATTAATTGTGTTGAATATTTTTATCAGTTATAGACCCAGCGATAGACAAAAGAATCAAACTATACCTTTAGAATCAATGGCCAAGATTATTTTAAACCTACTTCAAAAAAGGAGGAGGTTCTTAATTCGGACCTTTAGAAAAAAAGTTATTGTAAATACTTTTAATAGGTTGCTTGACTTACACAGCCAGTTCAAATGTAAATTTGTTTTGTGTGCCTTTCCTTATTCCAATATGTTAACTCAGGAACAGAATAGGCACATATATGATTTGAATATGACACTTTATAATTTAATTCACCGTCATAGTGACGCCATGTTTTATTTTGACATGAATAATTTTATAACTAATTTTAAGTTGACAAAAGACACTCTTTATCTGCCTCTTAAGTTTAAGCGACATATCGCTACATTGTTAGCCGGTAATATTACATTTTATAACAAAGCTACTAGTAGCTTGATCGGGGATATTGTGCCTATCGTTATTGGTGATAACGAGGTACCTGGGGAGGGTTTTCAGAAACGACAAAGGCTAGGCTCAATCATTTAAATATTGTACATCAGAACATACAAGGGCTAGCTGGCAAGGAATTAGAAATAGAACTATTTCTGGAATATCATAATGTACATGTTTTTTGTGGAACTGAACACTGGTATAAAAACCATGAGCTATTGCTCAATATTCCTAATTTTAAATTATTGAGTGCGTTTGTTAGAAAATCAGCTATACACGGTGGCAGCTTAATTTTAGTTTCAAGTAATATTAAATGTAAGGATCGCAAAGACATTGTGGATTTATCTATCGAACGCACTGTCGAACTGTCATGTGTGGAACTTGAACGATTTGTTATAGTTTGCGTGTACCGTCCCCCTCTTGGTGACTTTAGTTTGTTTGAATTAGTTGTGGAAGATGCTCTTAAGAAAGCTCAAACCTGTAATAAGACCACAATAGTATGTGGTGATTTAAATGTAAATTTGTTAGTAGATTCGCCTACAACAGTTAGATTAATTAATTTGTTTAAATCGTTTAATCTCAATAATTTATTCTGTGAACCAACTAGAATCACGGCAACATCTGCCACTTGCCTCGATAATGTGTTCTGCAGCTGTGATGTACTTGAAAAATCTGTAATCAGTGAGTTGACTTCAGATCATTGTGGTCAAAAGGTAGTTTTATTAGATGACAATTACATTAGCCGTCGTAATATAACATGTAGGCCTATTACCTCAAGTCGCATGGCCCGTTTCAAAAACGCTGTAAGTAGAAATATTGTTTCCATTGATATGTCACATGAAGAACCAGATAGTGTTTATAATGAACTATACGATCTTATAAGAAAAGAATATGATAATAATTTTAAGCCAAGAACCTTTAGTGAAAATAAACATTTTATTAAGTTTAACGATTGGGCAACCGTTGGGATTTATAAAAGTAGAGCTATGTTGTATGAGCTGTATGGTATGAAAAAATATAATCAAAATCAAAATTTCATACTATATATAAAAAATTACTCTAAACTTTTTAAAAAAGTGTGTGCTTCTGCTAAATCTATTTACTTAAGAAATAAAATAAATCAATCAACCAATAAAGTAAAAACTACTTGGAACATTATTAACTCTGAAAGTGGAAAGTCTAACCCCCATAATAAACGCATTGAATTAAACATTAATAATAAAGTTATAAGTGAAGATAGTGAAATAGCACATGCATTTAATAACTTCTTTAGTGATATACCTATAGCTACAACGAGCTCCTTAAATTCCTCACCAACAGACGCGGAATTAATATTGAAAAGCAATGTATCTGTATGTGATGAGTGTTTTAAATTTAAGCATATAACACCTCACGACATACTTAAAGCTTTTAAAAGTTTAAAAGTTAAACGCACTGGCGATTTATGGGATATGTCTGTTACGGTCTTACAGGGGATTGTAGATACTATCGCTCCCCATTTAGCTCTGATTTTCAATAGATGCGTTGATTCAGGTAAATTTCCGGATTTGATGAAATATAGTAAAGTTATACCGCTATTCAAAACTGGAGATCCTAGTGACCCCTCTAATTATCGTCCCGTCTCCATTTTGCCAGCCCTTAGTAAAGTATTTGAAAAGATTATTTTATCCCAATTGCTTACTCACTTTAATTTAAACAAACTTTTACATAGTCAGCAGTATGGTTTTACGAAAGGTCGTTCTACGGTTGACGCTGGCGTGGCGCTTTTAAGAAATATTTTTAAAGCTTGGGAGAAGTCACAAAATGTCATTGGTGTTTTCTGTGACTTATCTAAGGCTTTTGATTGTGTCGATCATGACACACTAATCCGTAAGTTACGTCATTATGGGGTAAAGGGTATGGCACTTGACATGATGAAATCGTACCTTGGGAAGAGAATTCAAAGTGTTGATGTAAATAGGGTCAAATCGTCTGGTTCTTCCGTGCATATGGGTGTACCGCAGGGCTCAATCCTAGGTCCATTTTTATTTTTAATTTACATTAATGACCTTCCATTTTATGTTAAAAATACCTGTGGAATTGTACTGTTTGCTGATGACACCTCACTGATTTTTAGTGTTGATAGACTGAAATCAAACTATGACGATGTAAACGGTGCATTGGCCCAGGTATTAAATTGGTTTACAGTAAATAATCTAGTTTTGAATGCAAAGAAGACTAAATGTATTAAATTTGCGTTACCCAATGTGAGAAAAGTAGGCTGTAATTTAATGATAAATAATGAAGCTCTTAATCTAGTTGAATCTACAGTATTTTTAGGAATTACTTTAGACTCAAAACTTCAGTGGGGTACCCAAATATCATCCCTTGCGGGAAAACTCAGTTCGGCAGCTTACGCAGTGAGAAAAATTAGACAACTAACAGATGTAGATACAGCACGATTAGTATATTTTAGTTACTTTCATAGTGTTATGTCCTATGGCATTTTGCTCTGGGGCAAAGCTGCTGATATAGAAACTATATTTATTTTGCAAAAGCGGGCGGTGCGAGCTATGTATAATTGGGGTTCTCGAACTTCCCTTAGAGATAAGTTTGCAGAAATAGGAATACTTACAGTTGCATCACAGTACATTTATGCAAACATATTATTTGTCCATCGAAACATTAGTCATTTTGCTAAAAAATGTGATATGCACTCAATAAATACTAGAAATAAGCACAAACTCGTGACCTCTGCTTATCGACTGCAAAAAGTACAAGGTTCATTTCTGGGACTAGGTGCGCGCTTCTATAACAAAATCCCTGCATCGACTTTAGATTTGTCCTTGCAAAAATTTAAGGATCATATTAAAGCTGTATTGGTAAAAAAGGCTTATTACAACATAAATGAATATTTAAATGATAATAGTGCCTGGTTGTAAATGTATTGTTGTATGGTATGATTTATTTTTTATTTTTTATTTGAATGCAATGTAAATTTATCTATAACTTTGAACATGTTATGGTCACAGTGATAACACTTTGTGTGTATTCTAAAATTCATAAATTTTTTTTTTTGATGTGCTTCAAACTTAAGTTAGTCATGCTCGCTTTAATGCCTTTGCTTGTGGCGGCGTCGTGTGGCGGGTCGCTCACTTCCCTACAATATGGCGAGGAGGGCGATGGCTGCCACATGCGTCATACTTGTGAACAGGTGCTGCTTGTGGGGGCTGGTCGGCTTTAGTTTGTTTGTATTTTTTTTTCATTAGATATTTATAATATTATATTATTGTTAAATAATTCTGCAATATTGCCATAACACACAGGTATTGTCAATGAGACTAAATAATATTTTATGTAATAAATCTAAGTTTGTTTTTTTTTTAAAAGAGTAATTGCTGAGTTTATTGCCGGCTCTTCTCAGTAAAAAACAACCTTCCGAACCGGTATTAGAGTCAGACTATTCATAAGTGCTTGTAAAGGCCTATTTGAATAAAAATATTTTCATTTCATTTCATTCATTTCATTTCATTTTCATTTCATTTCATTTCATTTCGGTTGTATCATTTAAAAAAATATATTACTGGTTTAAATGTTCCTATGCATCACCTAGATTTTGAGTATTAGGTAAACATCGCTATTGGTTTTACTTATTTCTATTACTATATTTTGTAAAATAATAAAATAATTTATCAACGTCAATATAATGTTATTATCATTGAAATAGATTCCGTAAATTTCATGAATATAAGCGAAAATAGAAAAGTAATTACACTAAACGAACATTTCAAATTATTATGTCCTATATTCAAATATCATGAAAGCTTTCTTCGTGAAAAGCATGTAAAAAGGTATTTACTTAGTTGTGAGACTAATATAATTACTGGAACATTAAAATCCTACTTTCTAAGAAGGTGCTCTCCCTAAATTTCATATACATAGTAGGTATAATGGAAAATGGAGAGCAATATGACAAAAAATACTAAAACAACCCGAGGGCTTGTGCAAAAATTTCAGAAAAAACAAAAGTAATAAATGGTTGTTGAGGAATACGAAACCGCCTTAGGTGTTATGCTGAAGTATATAATTGTAAACTTGTTCATTACATTGTCGCGTGCTAAAAGTAGAAAATATAATTTTATATTCATGCCCGTCGCATGGAGTTCGTATTCTGTGTAAATTACCATTTTTAGGGTATCCGTGAGTAATTCACGCCTTAACGTATTTATGAGATTTTATGCCAGCTGGATACTATAGAACGACATCTTTTTTAAACTTAAGTTGGGTTTATCATACTGAATAAGTTTAAGTTAGACATGCATAGTCCTATGCATGAAATGTAATTTTTCCCCATCCACCTGCTAAACTGACTTAGCATCAACAGCTCACATACTTTTTAGTGTAGGACACGAGCCCGACGACGAGGGGAAATATATTTTATTGTATTCAATTTCCCAAATACTACTTCAAAAACAAACCACTTTATCACAAAGTAAAACAATTTATCTCGGAGATCGAGTCAACAAATAACATGGATAATCTATAGATAACACATCGACTTGCCAAGTAATTTAAAGTGCTTCACACGGATTAACGCGTCCGCCCAACACTCGCTGCTATTAGCAATTCCTAAAGAGCCCCATTTCATTTTTAAATTTCCCCCTTTTCTGCGTTTAAAAACGTTCTTTCGAACCCTCAATTTATAACCCTCTGTGTAAAGTGGGTGACTTAGTGGGCGCGGGAGCGAGGAGTTGTGTAGGAAATGGTATAGGGTTAGGTGAGTGTTATATTTCAAGCATCATTGGCTAAGAACTCAGTCTTGAGTGTAACTAAGGGTTTACCTGGTTGAAGTCTGTATTTGTAGATGTCAAAGTTGAGTACAGTCGCGGGTAGGGTTGCAAATATGCTATTATTTCAAACCATTTCCTGGTTCTTATACTATATACTCTAAAAGCTTCTAAGTAAGACTGAATTTTCTGACACCATGGTCCATTTAGTATAGCATATTGGCCACGTCTAATTTAATTTGATTGCAAACATTTGTACAGTTTGTACTAACTACATAGCTTTTTATGCTACTTGGGCTGACAAACAAGCAGACGGCCCATCTGATGGTAAATGGTCACCGCTGCCTAGACATTTGCACTTAAGTGAAACAATATTAAATATTGCCACTACGTTGTCGTTGTTGTGAAGTTGTTAAGTCTCAGGTAAATTTAATATCACTTTGATAACTAATACAAACAACCGTTACATTGAATGACTTCTTTATTTTAATAGTTAGTGAAATAGCGTCAATTTGCGTACACAGGTCACTCATGTCGCTTTTATGTGACCATATCACTCGGTTTGTGTTTCCAATCTAATTAGACCTCAATGGTTATAGCGCCACTATTCGACCATTAGCTTTATTGTAAACAATTGGAATCTTAAATACGTAAATATTTGGCTACATTTACATACCACTGGAAGAAGTTAATTGTGGTGGTCAAAAGAAAGGATACCAATAAATAGTATGGGGTTACAAATAATGCGTCAAGTATCCACATTTCTTACAAACTCTTTAATTTATGGCTTGACATCGAAGTAATAAATTAACCGCTCCTTAACATTTCTATGAAACACGACAAGGAAAAAGGAGTATGCTGGTATTAAATTAGTTTTCTGCGAAAAAACCTCTTAATAGAGGACCGTTTCAACAAGCGGGGTTAAAGTTTTTTTGTTGTAGCTCAACGCACATAAATATTGTCAGCCCTCACGTATATCACTAAGGCTGCACCCTAAAGGATTCTATTGTCGATATTAAATGGAACAAATCGACGAAACGGTTTGGTATTTTTATTTAGTTTCCAAAATAAATTTCACCTTTTTAATGTAGAGGTGCGATCCGTTTTACGCTTATTTGAGTACGTGCAGTTTGATCCAGTTTGTTTTGGGGAAAAAGGAGATATTAATGGTTTTTGAGGGTTTTGGTTTCGACGTTGAATTGTTGATTTCTTCTTTGCCTCTAATCAATAATTTTGGGGGAGCCAATAAGTGGTTGATCAACTATAAGAGAGGAATAATTCAATCTTCAAATTTAAATGATTTTAAGTATTTATTGGGTGTAAGTTATGTTTAATAGTCTTAAGTGTTTTGTATGTCGTGGGCTTTTGTGATATTTTATTACTTGTTTAAAAAATGTTATTCATGAATTTCATGGATCATCATATTCATAGTGTCATTCATAATCATAAATTATAAATTGATTAAAAAAAAAAACAAAAGAAAACTAACAAAACACTTCCATTACAATAAAACGAGCTTTTTTGTACATATACTGTAAACATATATACCTATAAAGATAATAACTTAATGCAATTAATTGAATAAGTGCTATAGGCGTGACCGGCGGGTTCCGTAAATGCTTTGAAATTACAGCGTACGTAAAACTATGTGCCATTTCCCTGTCTTTTGTTCTCTATGGAATATTTGCGGTCATTAACGCCTCGTATTATTTAAATACTAGCTGTTCCCCGCGGTTTTACCCGAGTTACACGTTTTCCCGGAATAAAAAGTAGCCTATATGTTGTTGTTCCAAGATATGTTCTATATATATGCCAAGTTGCATCTAAGTTCGTTTGGCAGATTTTGTGTGAAAGAGTTACAAACATGCTTAAAAACTTTTGCATTTATAATATTAGTAGGATATGTATATATCGACGGTTAAAAGGCGACTTGATTCAAGCGCAATTTTGAAAAATTTACAGGAAAGCTATTTCAAAATGTTAAAACCCAAAAACAGATACTGCATCTAAACTTCTTAACATTCCACATCGAAGCTGTTGAATATTAAAACTAAATGCAAACATCAACGAATTTGTGCATGGGCCATCATCATCAGTAGTATAATTCATTGAGAAAAATGTTGCTTTTGTCAAAAATGGCGGTTGAGTCAAGTCGCCTGTTACCCGTCGAATAATCTGGATGTTTGTTTTGTAATTTTTTTTAATATTTTCAATATCATATACTGTGTAGTAGTGACCTCATTTCAACTCTATGATTGAAATCTATCTTGAAATTTGGAATGCTCTGAAAAGATACCTGAAATAAATGCGCTGAACCTGAATGATTGCAAAAATAATAATTTTGTTTATGGTCAACAGTTACTTCACGATGAAGATGGTGTTAGGTAAGAAGAACCGGGAATTCCCGAAGATTCATGTGTAAGACTTAAAATTGTGACTGATTTATTGACCAGTGGTTCAGAAAGAAAAGAAAATAAGTAACAATGAATTATTGGTACAACCGCAACTGAATAATACCCTATTTTAACATCACACTGCACTCAAAGTTTTCCTTTGTAACAATTTTGTTCGCGGGCGCGTCAACTCTGTTTTGCAACGTTGCGTATTTCGTATGCTCGTTTTTCAGTCGTTTGTCTTCACGCTAAGCCCGCTCGCTCGTCCCGCTCTAAGCTCACAGCTCAATTTAAAACCTTCCGTTGTAAAGCAATATTTAAAGTTTCGCTTATTTGTAGAGCGTAGGCGTGAATGGATGCACAATAGCGTCTTTTGCGCTTATTGTTTCTCATTAAATAATCAGTTTTTCTTGCAATATCAGTCCATTGAGTTACATATTGTAGTCGAAATATGGTCTTATTTATTGTTCGGTCAGAAGGTAATTAGGAAAAATAAGTAACTGATCCCGATATCCATTTGTACTTTTATCCGCACGGTACTAAATCAGCGGCTTCAGCGCTAACAATTTTTATAGCCAAACAAAAAGCTTTATACATTTAGCCGTGTTTCACAGACTTTTATTACTATAACTGATGGAAACGTACCCTTAAACAAGCTCAGTCATAAATCCTAATTCATTTTCAGATACACTTTTACACTGTGCCCAGTCGAATGGCCAACGAACATAAACGATGAACGAATAAAAGAGAATGAGAGCAAAACAGACAGTGGGTTAATCAATCAATGTGAAACCAAACAAGGCTATTTTTCGAATAAAAACTCGCCAAAACTGGAACTGTTTTGTTTTAGACGACCGTTGTGTTTTATGGGAAGCAACAGATCCTAAACTGAAGCTGTGTTCATAACTATTGTCAATGGAATTCAATCCTGGGGGAGTATTTTCCCCACATGGCCAGCTTTATCATGATCTGACTTTTCAATCATATGGGGCAGCGCAAATATTTAAACTCTGTTCAGGGCCATTCAGTACAATAATACAAGGTCTATTTAGGAGATTTTTGATAGCAGACAGCCTGCCTGGCGGCCTCAACGAATTCGGATATTATGTTTCATATGTGAATTGTATTGGATTTTATCATAATGAACGAAAATATAAAATTTTAACATCCAACATTTTATTTGAATTGTGCTAACGAAAATGGAATCCAGATTTTGACTACCGACTACTTAAGTTTGCGATTCGCCCCTTGATGATGTTGAGGATTTAAACTGATAAACTGACATGAAACATTTCTACAGGAGAGAGTAACTACTTCAATATGGTAATATCAAGGCAACGCTTCTATGATTGTAAGATAATATTTACCTTTCGAAGACATGTGCCAGATGGACCTATCTAGTTCACCTTTGCGTCAATTCAATCAATAAGGACTAAAGCATTGCTACATCCATGACTGCTTGATCAAATAAGATCAAACTAATCGTCTGGGCTGCATTGCTGTACCCTAATAACTACATTGCAAGGTATGTCGCTATTTCCAACTGAAGATCCCATTACGGATCTATACGTTAACGGATTCTAGCGGTATACCCTGCTAAAATCTAATTTCACGTGCATTTCAAAGACATTGTAATAGAAGTATGCAGTTTGGAGACGATAGTTACTTGTGATATTTCATTCATTACTTCACTATCTATAGAGGGAACTCTCTTAAGGCTATGACAAATTAATTAACTAATTTTGCTATGGAAGAGCGAGTTCTCATAATTTTTTTTTAAATGGAATTTACTGAAGCTACCACCGGTTTGGAAGTTAACCTTCAACTGAGAAGAACCGGCAAGGTAATCTTCTTAAATCTATTTTCTATACATCTTAACTACATTAATAAAATCATATGATTAAAAAAATTATAACCTAAACGAGCAAGTACTCTGAAAATACGGACATAACTAATTTAATAATTAAAAAAACACACATTAAAAGTCTGAGGAGAACCTATATAAAAATATTTGAATCCTCAAATCGGAAACCGAAATCCTATGTTGACAAAGTTCTATTTTTCGTAACCCTGCTATCAATTCTAAACCTAACCTACAGTGAAAAATATTTCCACGAGGGCCACAAAGTTCATTCCACTATCCCAGGAAGCCTTACAGAAACGCATCTGGCCGGCTTAACGGCTTGCGTACCAGATTTGCCGTGATTATCCGACGTGGAGTCCGATGGAACTAAACAGTGGAACACTATTATTGGATTTGTTGATCCATATCCGTACATAGCTCGAGCATGTTATACTATCTTGTTAGTTAGTCTCATATTTTTAGCTGACGAGATATAAATAAACAATAATAAATAAATATCCTGGGACATTCTTTACAGCACGGTCATCTGATCCCAAAGTAAGCAGAACTTTTACAGTCGAAACCAGCTAACAGATATACTAAATATTTTACATATCTTTTTGCATCTGTAATTACATCCAAATTTTAAGTTAAAATTTGTGAAGTCGTTTATTTAGATTCGACCCTTGAAGGGACTTACGAAGGTTATACCTACCGAAGCTGAAAGTCAGCCTTCAACTTCGCAGAACCGGCAAGAAACTAAGAAAGGTTAAATTTTTATGTGTTTATTTTGAATAACCAGACGTATTAGCCTATTTTCTTTATCTTCAGTCAAATGTGTTGTTTCTAAAAAAATACTATTAGCAAAAAAATATTCATGGATATCTTTAAAACTATGTAAGTACTCTGCGACGTCCAAGTACAGTCATGGCCATAAATCTAGTTCTGCTATAGTATCGGATTTTATAATAAATTCAATCTTTTCTCATTTGTAGATATTCATAATCTGGAAATAACAAGATACACAAGAAATTAATTATCCAACGATGCTGCACTAGAAATATTATCTTTTACAAACTACGTACATGTTTGAAAAGTGTAAAGTTTTAACTAAGAGAACCTCAAAGTTTTCATTCCAGGCCAGTACTTCCAGTATTCTTAGCCTCATTAAATGACCCATCTTCAAAAATTTGGACAACCTACCTTTATTAATTTATGATGAGCTAGAAAGCAGAAAGAATTAAAGAAAGAAAATAAATTTATTTATGGCAAATTTAATGTATCTTACACAGAAAAAAAAAACAACGAAATTAGTATTTTGGAGGTTTTTTAAAAACCGGCCGGTCCCAACGGATGATCAGCGCGATCATCCGTGCCGTCAAGGTACAATAGTTATTACTTCATATTGTCCCACTGGTAGGGAAAAGCCTCTTCTCCATTCTTCTTCTTCCTGGTCGTGGAACTCAAAAATCCTTTGTAAAATCACCTAGCTTTTAACATAATGGTTGCATACTCTTCCTCGTTACGTAAATTTGATGAGGTTTGCGTTCCATAATAGCTATTATATTAGTTGTTTTGCCGATGTTTACAAATATTACGGGAGGATAAACGCCAAACAAAATAAAATCATTAATCTTCCATATTATGTATAAAATGGAGTCAGCTTTGCTTTTTATTTAGCTTACTTAATATAATTCAGAGATTTGAAGGATTCTCTTTTGTGTGAAATAGCTCACCCAATATGCGGATTCACTTATCTTTACGTGGACATTCTGCCCATGTGTCGAGCCTAGCAAAAAAATAAAACAAATTAAAAAAGAACATCTAGTCCATAGTTAAACTATCAAATGATACGTCCATACCATTATAGAAGAATAATAATAGTAATAACTATAAATGGGTCTGCACTCTCCTTGTTTTCTTAGGACTGTAGGAAATTACCGGTCAGAGCACTGTGTTATCTAATAAAAATATTTTCTTTAATGTATCTGGCCTATTTCAAGTAGATTGCTCCAGTGATCGTTTTATTAGGGTTGCGAAGTCAAACAAGGCACCCAAGGAATGTCAAGTCGGTTCACCCATTTACATGTAACGGCTGTAAAATAGACAAGAGTTTGATGACACATCAAACACATAAAACTATGTTCTGCCAGTTGCACTTGAGAACAATATTTAGTATATGGTATCAACACATTGGTCCCCACATTGATCCTACTGTGAATGTGATGATCACAACTGACCAGCAAGAAAAACGTTAAGCTTGCCAGACAAAAAAAGTACGGCAATACTAACCTAACATTAACCAGATAGCTATGCGACCTACTTATGTGAATTTCAGGCCATAAAGTAAAAAAAAACACTCATTTCATTTCAACTTTTAGGCCAGGATTTAACTGCCCACTTCCGCGATAAAGTCGGCCTATTGTTTGCTGTCTCCGATTTGCATAATCTCAGATGGCCTACGCAAAAAAAATATGGCCATTTACAATGAAATTTCCACGTAATTCAAATTGTTTTGCCGTGTTTGTTCTACCGACTGTGTACTTCGCCGGTTGTAATTAAATTTTTAACAGCTTGCTTGCGTGACTAACTCCGACTAATGAAATGAATTATTTTAATGAAGGGTCTAAGTCGGTAAGCTTTTTGTAAAATATTTTTTTTAAACATTTTTAAATTCATAGTCAACGTTATATGTCCCTATTACTTGGAAAAAGTTTATTTCATATCTCTATGAAAACACAACCCTTTAAAATTAATATTTCAATTAACTTACCAAACATATCTTACCCAAACTGTCACCGCAGCCTATTGACGATTGCAATACCAGCCCCCATATTCGGCTACTACAAACTTCTAAGGCGAGTCGGCGCATCGAGGCCTCGGAGAGCTCACCTCTCACGTGATTGCGTAGTTAGCGAAAGAGAGTACAGTACCTCTACCATGAGTTGCTATCGAAACTTACTTTAGTCACTAGCGAGTAAACTACTATCGATACAGTATTTCTCGATAGCAACTGTCAAATTTGTGACTCATGGTACCGAATTTCTATAGCAAAGGCTAAAAAACGTTACTCGCTAGTGTCTACATTTCGATAGGTTTTTTACCTATCGACTCGTACTATCGATTTTAGTTCTAGTGGCGCTGTACACATTTGCCATAGACATGTTTTACGCCGTCGCTAGCGAGTACGTACATTAAAAACTCATGGTAAAGGCAAAGAGGCCGCGACGAAAACTAGAAAACATATTTTTTTTTTTTTTTTTTTTTATGCCACTTAGGCCGACAAACAAGCAGACGGTCCACCTGATGGTAAGTGGTCACCGCCGCCTATGAACATTTGCAACACTAGGAGCATCGCCAATGCGTTGTCGACCCTGAGACGTGAAGTTGTTAAGTCTCATGTGCCTGTAATTTCACCGGCCCCCTTACCTTTCTAACCGAAACACAGTAATACAATTGCATTACTGCTTCACGGCGGAAATGGGTAAGGTGGTAGTACTTCCCCAGACGAACTCTGCACTAAGAGCTCTACTACTACTTTAATTTTCATTACCGAATTGATGCCCTGGGGGTATCTCGTGCGTTACCGATCATATACCTCAGTTATATTTCCCTACATAAATAATCAAGTAACTAAAATGTGATGAAAATGTAATGATCTAAATAAAAAAATCTGTCTAAAAACAAAATTATAGATGAATAAATGTTTTCATAAAAAACAAAATATTTCAATTATTAATTGTAGTAATCACTCTAAACGATTGAAGGACAAAACGTAGGCAACTATTGATTTCCACAAAGCAATTACAAATAGTTTTACCAACTAAAATAATTATTTATGTTTCTTACATACCCACAATTGGTTTCTGACTAGAGATTCCATAGACTCATTAATTGTATATTGGTTTTTAATAATAAATACAACGGCATACTAAAAATTTACTAGGCAGAGTTTGTACTTCGGTAATCAGGTTACTATAATAATAAATATATATTTCTTTTTCATTACCACACTTATGTATAAATAAAAACCAGACACAGAATAAACAGACATGAAAAACTTAATAAATCAATACATAATAGTGATACATAATTAAACAAAAAAAAAAAGACTTATACGAGTCAGGCTCATAAATGAAAGTTATGTACCACAGCACAATATATTTCAAAACGTCGGTAAAAACATGATTTTGTTTGATTTTTTTACCTGTGAACATGTCAACAGTGTAACTGTAACGGTTCATGAGATACAGCCCGCCAACAGACGGATGAACGGACACCGGAGCTGTACCATGACGTTGGCACCTTTTTAGTGTGGAACCCTAAAAACATGCATTCTTGTTCAGCCACAAGTATTCGTGCTTTAATATATTTATTATTATTTATTTTATATTAGTTTTATTATTATTGACAGAAAAATCCATTTCAATCTGATGTAATTGAAGCCCTTACAATTTCCTAATGATGATTCACAACCCTTGACTAGACAACTGTTAAAATATGTATTAATGTGTGTTTCTATGGATATTATTATATAAAATAATTTTGGGGCTGGCGGTCAAGGGCGTACATGCTCCTTTGTATTGTTTGATACAAAAAGCGATAGCACTGCACGCGAAGGAAAATGGTTTTAATCGAAATATGTGTGTACTCGTTTTAAATACAATCTTTAGGAATACACTCATAAAATATTCATGAAAAGAGTAATTAACTATAACCGAAGTCTTTTCAAAATTGTTAGGTTTTTAACTTACCGAACGAATGTCATCAAATTTCATTAAAAAAGTGCGGGGTAATTCAAAATCTCATGTCAGCTCTTTCATAGGTTGAATTATATAATTACACTAGCTGTGCCCTGCGGTTTTGCCCGCTTTCAATCTGGTTATAAACCTTTTTCTTGAATTACTCTATCTATTGCGGAAAACTTCATTAAACTTCGTAGCATAATTTACGATTGTATAAAGGTCATACAGACAAACATTCATTTTTATATACATATACAGAACAGATAGAAGAAGTACATGAATGGAGTGAAGTATTAGGGAAGGTGTAGTATAAAAAATACAGGGTAAATCTTAACTGAGAACGAATGGGGGTTCTGCCACATCGTACTAAATTAGAAAAAAATACGTCCGACGTAATTAATGAATACCTCCTTATGTTTATTTCACAGACATTCTAATACTCGTTCCCCAGTTTTCGAGATAAGTAATGTCTTCTTAGTAAAAATATTGAATGTTTCGAAATATATCCAGAAACTATTATATCTACGGGTCGAATTTCACACAAACTCGGTGACCCGTTTACGCGTGATTGAGTTACAAGCAGCCAAACATTCACATTTATAATACTAGTGAGAGAGACACGAAAACAAAACCTCTTTCCACCCATCGTCCGAGAAAATGAACGAACCCGTTTAAAAAATTAACGCTAACCATATTGTCAATGGGAGGGTCACGAGAGAAAGGGATCAAGGGTTTGATTATTTAAGGTCACACCAGGTCGGCGATATTTCGCAGCCTGTATGCTCGCTCTCTTTCGCTAACTAGGCATTCATGTGAGAGGTCTGTTCTTCTAGGCCTTGTTGGGCCAACTCACTGACGGAGTTTTGGTTAACTGAATAAGGGGGCAGGACCTCGATTCACTCAACGGAAAACGTTGATGGGTTTCAGACCGTTGTTACCGTGCAAAAACAACTCGATATCGTTTTTGCAATCCTAATCTGCCCTCGGCTAATAAAAAGGGAGCACTGTAATCCATTGTCGTTATTTACAGTCTCTTTGGTGGAATGAAGCGATGTGGTGACAGATCGATCGTCGTGTTAAGTACGCCGTATGGAACAAAGTATTTTGTTTGGTGTCAGTTTTTTCTCGGTGTTTCGTATAGTAAGTGATATTGAAGATGTTACGGAAGAAGGTTAGGTAGGAAATTGAGCTTTGGAATATTTTTATGGATTCACGGAATTAAATATAATTTTGTTGCTTTTGACATCCAATTTAGGTGCCACGTGCATTATCATTATGAATTTCTTGAAAGTAACAGGATGTTCAATAAGTTTTGTCGTTCGATAAGAAAAACACAATTTTATGGTTCAAAATACACTTTATTATTCAGTATAATCTCCCTGAACATTAATACTCTTGTTCCAACGATCCTCCAATCTGTGGATTCCATCCATGAAGTGAGAATCCGGAAGGTCTGCAAAATACGCTTCAGCCGTTGTGACTTCTTCATTTGATGAAAAACGCTTGCCACGCATAAATTTTTTGAGTTCTGGAACAAATGGAAGTCGCTGGGGGGCAAATCTGGTGAATACGGTGGATGCTCCAACAATCTGAACTTTAATTCATGGATTTTAGCCATTGTCAAAATGATCTTGTGACACGGTGCATTGTCCTGATGAAAAAGGATTTTTTTTTCTGCAAACCGGGTCTTTTTTCACGAATTTTTTCCTTCAACTGGTCCAAAAGGTTGCAATAATATTCAGAATTAATTGTTTTACCAGTTTGCAAGTAATCCACAAACAAAATTCCTTTCGCATCCCAAAAAACTGATGCCATAACCTTCTTAGCCAATTTCCGGATACGAACTCGTTTCGAAGCCGAATAACCAGGTTCACACCACTCTTTAGCTTCATGTTTTAATTCAGGATCATAATGATAGACCCAAGTTTCATCCATAGTGATGAATCGACGCACAAAATCCACTTTATTCTTTTTAAAACGCTCCAAATGTTGCTGAGAAAGTCGCATTCGAATGTATTTTTGTTCCATTGTTAGCGAATGAGGCACCCATTGTGCACACAGCTTTCTAAAACCCAAAATTTAACTTAAAATATGGCTCACACTGCCTAATAAGATGTGTAGAGCCTGTACTAAATCTCGCTCAGTCAATCGACGATTTTCCAAAACCATATCCTGTATTTTGGCTATGATTTCTGGTGTTGATGCGCTTTTTGAACGTCCTTCACGTGGATCGTCTTCAAGGCTTGTACGACCACGTTTAAATTCGGCAACCTTTCTTTCTACTGTTCTAATTGTAGGTGAACAATCATTATACACTTTTAACATTCGTTCGGGATTTTTTTTTTATACTACACCTTCCTAAAATAAGAATTTTATCACTGCACGATATTTTATTTTTTCCATCGTAAAAAAATACTGTGACACGGCGACACTAAATGGCTTGTAAACATAGAATGAATTGACAGATTGAAATGAAACTTCACAAACGTTCTTATGAAAAGTGTACTAACAAAACAAAAAAAAAATTGGGCTAGTGGCAACGCTCTTATCGAACGATAAAACTTATTGAACAACTTATACTTAAATAATCATGAGCCACAATCAAATTACCTCAGATACTGCCAAACTCTCATATATGTTCTAATAATGCTGTGATCCCAATTAAGCAAGTACTATATTTTTTTTACATATTTTTAAGACACTGAGACAGAAACAACAGTCATTTTCATAGATATAATTATACTAATTTCACGATAATTAACAATAATTTATTTGACCTTGAATGGAAATCGAACCCATGACCTGTAGCGTGGCAATCTATGTATTGATATCAATATACCTTATACCTATTGATAGCTGCATGCTTTATCTTTTATTAATCAACATCTACACTAACATTATTAAGAGAGAATGCGAGTTTTGTGAGTTTGCTTCCGCGAGAAGTAACTCCAGCTCCCTTATTCAGCTAATAAAAACTTCGTCGGCGAGCCACTTCACGGAGGTCTCGGAGAGCTTATCACTCACGTGATTAGTAGTATTAGCGTAGTTACCGAAAGAGACAGAGCATGGAGGCCGCGACGAAACATCCTCAAGTTAGTGTCATTTTCCTTACAGAATCGCCAGAAACCCCAGAACTACGCGACTCCTATTAGAAAAATACTTTCACCATTTAAAAGGTATATTATATAAAGTAGTATTCCGGATTGACATAGGTTTTGATATAAAAAACAAAAGGTAGGGATTACTGGCACAACATCCAAGGGCTCTTTAGTCGAAATGGGGGTACCCCAGGGTTCAATGTTAGGTTCATTTTTGTTTTTAGTCTATATAAATGACTTGCCATATGTTGTAAATGATCTCACAGATATTGTCTTGTTTGCTGATGATACATCATTAATTTTTAAAGTTGATAGAAAAGACAAAGATCTAACTAAAGTTAATCATACTATGTCAATTGTCTGTGGGTGGTCTGCTACAAATAATCTATTACTAAATTCAAAGACTAAATGCTTAAGGTTTTCTTTACCGAATGTAGCACAAGTAGATAGCCAAATAATAATAGATGGGAGCCATATTGATCTTGTTAATAAAACGGTATTTTTGGGTCTTACAAAAAAGAGCAATTCGTGCAATTTACGGTATGGGTCCCCGTGAATCATTAAGAGATTTATTTAGGGAAATAAATATAATGACATTGCCTTCATTATATATTTATGAAAATATAATGTTTATACGTAGAAACATAGGAATGTTTGAGTCAAAATTGGATATCCATAATATTAATACAAGACAAAGGGAGAAGTTAGTTGTTCCATATTTTAGACTAACTAAAGTAAACAAGTCATTTCTTGGTAATTGTGTTCGATTTTATAATAAGATACCGCTTTCAGTAACCAAAATGTCTGATCATAAATTAAAAAATTATATTAGGAAAGTTTTGAAAGAAAAAGCGTATTACAAGGTGGTTCATTATATTGAAGATAAAAATGTATGGAAATAGCTGCTCTCTGCACAGTGCACCTCTTATTTTCTTGTTTAAGTTGTAAGTAATTATTGTCATTTTCTATTTTGTAGTCTTGTTATTTCTTTTTTTTTGTTTTTGAATGTTAGCTTTATTAAGTATTTTGTAATTGTTAAATATAAAAATATGCAAAATTGATATTATAAAATAGCCAAAAAGTCAGAATAGATAAAAAATAATTTAATAAAATAAAAAAGAATGTAACCTTGCTGAGTTTCTTGCCGGTTCTTCTCAGTTGAAGCTGACTTCCGAACCGGTAGTAGCTTCAGTAACTTTAAATTTGACCTTCATAAGTGCCTTCTGGGGGCCTAAACTGAATAAATGGTTTTGAATTGAATTGAATTGAATCCCAGGAAACATAAGAACCGTTGAGACGCGGGTCAAACTGCGGTACGGCAAGCAAGTTTGAAATACTCCGCCTGTGTAAAGCAATCGCTTAATACTTGATAGATGAATATGTACACTGGATATTAGTGTTCTTCATCAATCAAACAGCTTCTTACGATCGCAAAGAGTTGCCCCACTATCGGGTGATTAATGCCTACCACACCCCTCAGGTACATTTTACGACTAGACCGGTGGCACCTAATTAATGATTGTTTGCTATACGGCTATGTAGCACCCTGTATATTGAGAGAGCAATGTTCCTATTTTGTAAGACGATTGGAAATAATTATTGGGGATTTCGGTTTAGTACCTTTCGCGGATTTTTTTTGTTTCCCTTTTGCTAAATTGATTAATCATTGTTTGCGTCACTTACCAAACCTTAATAGTCGCTATATTACTTTTAAGCGAATAAATAAATTAACATCATGTGACGTTCTTTACACTCGGTCAAAACAGAACTTGTACAATGTCAATCAGATAATGACATTGATATAAACTACTTTTTTTTCTCCTAAATACCAATTGATATATTTACACTTAGACACAAAGCAAACAGGTGCATGCACACAAGTGTTTGCCCTAGATGGGAATCGATCCCACAACCTGTGGGACGGCAGTCAGGGTCCTTAACCACCAAGCCAATATTAATACATCATAAAATAAATATGTGACACTTCATTTAAAATTTTGCAAAATATTCGATGTCACTTAATGTGTGTACCTAAGCAAAATACTGGCCTTATGGACGTATCGTGTAGCTAGAAAGTTTTGACGGATCTGTATCTGAAACTGCATCCGGGATTGCAAGAGAGATTATCCCATCCATTACTAAGTAAATGAAGATATTCAATTAAAAAAATATATCCAATTCAAAGCTAGCTGTACCCGGCAGTCGTTTGCTCTTATTTAAATGCACGAGTGAAAGACGCAGGCTCTACTATAGTCTCTTATTGCGATCGAACTTGACATAAACAAAAACATAAAAAAAGGTGTGAAAAACATAATTATATACTATAATAAAAAAAAGCGTACAAAATCTGTCTAAAACACTTTCTTCTATTAATGTTTCGAAATAAACTGATTAGTAGAATTGCCTTGCAATCGCCAGTCATCAAAAGTCCAAAAATCCCAACGTGACATGTTCAGATGTTTCTGAAACTCCATAAATACATCACAAACGGGCAGTGAACATACTCTGGTATTCTATATGATAGAGCTGCAATAAGCTATTATTACTACTAATATACTGCGGGGCAAAAGCAGAAGAAAGGAGGCTCTCCCTCTCTTCAAGTACCACTCTTTCAAGTATATGGCTTTTAAGGCTTCGAGGGAATGATCTTGTCACGCCATCACCTTCTGGGTCTATCTCTACATCGTCTCATGGGGTCCGATTCGTTACTGCTTTGGTCTATAGTCTATCTGACATGCGGCTGGCATAGCCCGTCCAGTCTCACTTTACCTTGGCCATCAGGACTCCAACGTCGGTGGTTTGGGTTTTGGAACGCAATATCAATTTTTTTACACTGACTCTGTTAATCTGATTCCTAGTATACTACGCTCCATGGCTCGCAAATAAGCAATAGTTAAATAAATCAAATCTTTTCTTTCCACCGAACAGCCTGTTGCTCGACAATACCCTTTATAATAAATAACAAGAGAAAAAAAAAGAAAAATTCACAACACTAAACCACTGAACGTCTTACAAGACTACTTGTAAACATCTGCCACGTCTGAGAGTGCGGACAGCGACAGCGGCAATTACAGAGCAAGGGGACATCTGTGTTGGGTTGGCTTATATGCAATAAAGTAGCTGACAGGGATGTGGGTGGCGATGGAGAAGGCATGTTTATGTTTCGGGACATCAAACATTTCCATCAGTTAAACAGTAAATATATTTGTTTTTAGTAAGACTGGTTGCGATCAACCCCTACTTTTATAATGCAAATGTCGACGGCAATTAGTTGGACAGCGGAGCTCTCATGTGATTGCGTTATCACCGAGAGAGATAGAGCATACGGGCTGGACTGAGTGTGCTGGTGTCATTTTCCTTTCAGAATTCCTCTCCAAATAGCACCATCAACAGGATTAGCACTAGACTAATGATTTTTTTGGACAGGTGCGTAAACCACAATCTTATTATGGTTTCGAATATTTTGGTAATCATTTTATTTTATTGACTCCATTTTACGGTTCTTCTTAGTTAATGTCACTTGAAACCGCTTACACTGACATCTTAGAACTGTCCTTTGGAGGATATAGAGTCTTTTCCAAGTTGATATCTGACTGCAGCCATATTTGTTATGCTTTTATGGCCCCCATTTTGTAATAAACAAATTGATCAAAATTATTTATAAAACAGATAAAAAAATTAATCACAAATTAATTCATAATCAAGCGTTTTATTGTAATTCCAAGTGCAGATGCAGTGACTCCAAATTCATACCCACCACTAGAATTACTAACTTATCATCTATCGTATGAAGAGGCAAGGTTTGTTATGTAGGGCAATAATCTACGAAATCGGTTTCAATGATACCTTTAGTTTTTTTTTATATCTAATTTCGAGTTACAAAGGCTATGTTATAGCCCGGGATACATTTGAGCTTTTGAGAACGCGGATGAAGCCGCGGGACGGTAGCTACATTACAATCTACACCGTGTCAATAAATCAGCGTCGTCAATCTAAACTTTTCAGTGTAAGTCTAGGGTTCTTGAGCTAGGGAGAGCTAGATATATTTTTAAGTATTCACAGCTGAAAAAGTATTCCTATTATATATTTTACGAGCTACAGTGTTTAGGTAGACTAGTACATAAAACCTAATCTAGTTTTGTAATACGGTACTAGGGGGACGGTACATAGGTGGCATAGTTAGTGTTCAACGATATCAATCATTATTGAAGATTACATATTTTTTATCATAAATTACTGAAATAGTTGTAGAGTGTCAGGAGTATGCCGATCGATGACTACGTGCTCTTTCCACCTTGCACCAAGTGTCGACAAAAAACTCCCAAAATTCGCAAAGATAGTTGGATTCAGTCAGTGCAGCAGTGACATTATTATTATATAAGCTGCGCTGTTTCATCCGCGTTCTCGAGGATTGTAGTTTCTGTCCTCAGAGATAGCGGTGCTAAACGAAAAATGTAAGAGAAAACCAATATGCGTAAAAAATTTTTTATTACTTATTCTGTTATTCGGGGCGGAGACAAATCCGACAAATCAAAGAACATTCAAATCTTTATTATACTCGTATATATATATATATATACTCGTATATATATATATACTCGTATATATATAAATATAAGTAGCATGCTCAAGGTATAATTACATTGAGTTCATTAAAAGATCTAAAAAGATCAGCCAAGTGCGTGTCCGACCACAGAGTAGGGCTATGTAGTATCCAAATGTTTTCGACAGACATGTTGGTGCTGATCTATATCAACTAACATAAAGTAAAAATGCTGCATCTGAACCAGGGAGGTCGGAGGGAGTCAGTATGTGTTAGCTATCTACAAGTTGCAAAGTAGACTGACTCCCGCAAGTCGCTCATCCATTAATTCGCTACTCCACCAGAGAGCTACTTTAATTAATAAATAAAGGCAGGACGAAAAAAAGATTATGCCGACGACCACCCAGCGTCGTTCCTTAATTAAAGTGAAACTATTAAAAATTCCTTTTGTGGCTTCATTAAAATGCATAAAATACTAAGCGGGTGCTACATTTACGGCATTTTACAAGTAAGTGATTAACAGCTGTTGAAATACTTCTAAATAAATGTTTTAAATGCTAATTGCTAAGTGTTGTTTACATTCTTGCTGGAGCAAAGCTAGTGGATATTTGGTTTACTTTTGAAATTTGTTTAGGCCTTCTAAACAAAGTTCAAAATTTATTTATTTGATTTTCACTACAATATATAAATTTCGGTTTTTAGTTTTTTTTAATTCATTTTCATTTTGAATAAACTTAATAAAAATAAAATCAAAATTCTAAACCATTTATTCAGTTTAGGCCCTCAGAAGGCACTTATGAAGGTCAAATTTAAAGTTACTGAAGCTACTACCGGTTCGGAAGTCAGCCTTCAACTGAGAAGAACCGGCAAGAAACTCAGCAAGGTTACATTCTTTTTTATTTTATTGAATTCTTTTTTATCTATTCTGACTTTTTGGCTATTTTATAATATCAATTTTACATATTTTTAAATTTAACAATTACAAAATACTTAATAAAGCTAACATTCAAAAACAAAAAAAAAAACAAAAAAAAAAGAAATAACAAGACTACAAAATAGAAAATGACAATAATTACTTACAACTTAAACAAGAAAATAATACCCTTTTTCCCCTGTAAAGCACAGCAAAGCTATAGTGCACTTGTACGTCTCAGGGTCGAAAACGCATTGGCTCTAGTGTTGCAATTGTTAAGAGGCGTCGGTGACCACCGAATATAAAATTCAATGTACTATATTCAATTACTATTTATTTTAAGTTATAATTTTACTATTGGCATGTTATTACTATGTATTTCAATTCTAAATATTTACAAATAATAGAAGCTGGTGGATAGTACCTACCATCTAATTATATTTATTTCTATTTTTCTCTGTCTCTTAGTTCTAATAAGGCGCCAATACGATTTACAAGTGTGCAAAAATCGAGGAAGAAGTTCAGTACATTCATACAAATTGATAGCTCTGAAATATTTAAAAATAATATACACATAATCATTTTCATACTAAGCTAGGTAACCTAAGTCTCATTTCACGCTATTATAACATTATACATTGTATTATGTCAGTGAAATGTATTTAATTTACCAAAGCAAAAGTTAAGTATACTTAAAGGATGACACAAAATAAGTTAAAGTTCGCCTTTCAAGTAACATAATACATAGATAATTTCTAAGTCGAATAAACTTCGCAACTTTAACTTCTCGGCGACTTGCTATTTTCGAATTCACAAAGGTACTGAATCAAAAAAGGAACAGTCCCCATTCAATATTGAACTCTTATGTATAAAGTATAAAGTTTACATTAGTTTTGTAGTAAAGGGTTCTTTCTTATTGGGCGCAGTAAAGCTTGGGATAGTAGAGTGTGAAAAGAACCGTGGAAAGTTAAAAAAGCAACGTCCTCGTCGCACAAAATGCTCAATTTCCACATTGCAACGAATAATGTAAGACTTTTTATGGACGTATCGGGAATTATTCAAACAAATAAAATTGTTTTGCGATCAGCGATTGCTTATATTTATTTATGTGAGCATAGTCGCCTGAAAGATGCTGTATGCTATGAAAAATTCAGTACTTCACACTACACTCCACACTACTACAGTATTCAATCTGACTACCTTATGAAAGGCGCAAGAGGTTTTACATTTCCTAAACCTTCTTGTTTGAAGGATAGAATATAAAATGCTAAAATGTCACATTTCAAAAATAACTAAGATATTAGATGAAAATCGATCTTTTAAGTAAAAAATATGGAAAATGTTATAACGTCTACAGTATTATCGTAATCTAATCGTTTCACACCCTGAAAAAGTATCTCGAGGACTTTATAAAGGTTTTATCTTGGTAAACCAAATTACTTGTAAATAATTATGGCAGTTTTATATTACATGGGTTTTTTGAAGTGAAAACTTCTTTGGCGGCCTTGAGCACTTTTCTTGGGATGGGTATAAAATTTTAAACTCGCGTCTGAACACGTAACCTGATCGAAAATTCGTGAGACGGTAAAAATGCACAACTTTAATGTTCTAGTTTTCACTTATGCCGGCACTCCCGCAGTGCAGCCCGATGTTTTTTTATACCACATGAGCCTACAAGCAAGCCAAGCAAGCACACAGTACATCTGATGGTAAGTAGTCACCGCGCCGATGCGTTGTTGACCCTGAGACGTGAAGTTGTTAAGTCTCATGTGCCTTTAATTAGTCCATTACTTTTCTAACCGAAACACAGTGATACAAGTGCACTACTGCTTCACGGCGGATATGGGTATATAGCTATCCCCCGCGGTTTTACCCGTGTTCCCGAGGGATATCACATTTTCCCGGGATAAAAAGTAGCCTATATGTTATTCCAGGATATGGTCTTTCTATGTGTCAAGTTTTATCCATATCCGTTTAGTCGTTTTTGCGTGAAAGAGTAACAAACACACTTACATTCAAATCTTTCCTCTTTATAACCTAATATATAAAATTCTCGTGTCACAGTGTTAGATACCGTACTCTTCCGAAACGGCTTGACCGATTCTCATGAAATTTGGTGTGCATATTGGGTAGGTCTGAGAATAGGCCAACGTAAATTTTTTATCCCCCTAAATGTAAAGAGTAGTCCACACCAATTTTTATTTTTTTAGGTTTTTAGATTAATCTTAATTTTTTTATGATACAGCATAGAAAAATAAATACAACCCTGAATTTACTCAACAATCAACCCCTATTTTTCATTTGTAAATTATAAATCTGATTTTTTTTGGCAAGACTTTTGTTCCTATTTTGTCATGCCTTGGAATAAAAAAAAATATATTACTCTTAATTTTTCCACCTCTCTACGACCAACCCCTATTTTACCATCGCGATTTAACCTTTTTTTATTTTTAATAATTACCTATAATAATGATTTTTTTCTCAATTCAATTTGATTTTCCGCCTTCGCCGGTCGATAACTGATCGATTGATAGTTGACCGTTGTCACCTCTCATCCAGCAAACATCATGGAGTAGGGATGGGAACGAAGCCGGTCTCCTGTTTTACTTACTATACAGTTTTCGGCCATTTTTTGGAGCGAAGTTCCTTATCGCGCGTTGCGAAAGGGGGGTTAGACGGAAAAAATTAAGACCAAAAGTTGTAACGACACTTTTTGCTATAACACTTCACACTATTTTCAATAAGTTTCTTTTTACCAATTAACGGACTGATGGACTGACGGAATGACGGACTGATGGACTGACGGACTGATGGACTGACGGACTGCCAGACTGACTGACTGGCGGACTGATGGACTGACGGAATGACGGACTGACGAAAAGACGAACTGCCAGACTGACGGACAGATGGACTAACGGACTGATGGACTGAAGGATTTATTAACTATTAATAACTTAATTTATTTGAAGACAATCCCTATCCCTACTATCTAATATTTAAAATTCTCATGTCGCGGTGTTCGTCAACAAACTCCACCGAAACGGCTGAACCGATTTATTTGAAATTGTGGGAGCATATCGGGTAGGTCTGAGAATCGGGTAACATCTACTTTTCATACCCTTAAATTATAAGGGTGACTCACCCCTAAATATTTATTTTAATTTTCTTGACAACATTTTCTATTTTATTATGATTTATTATTAACAAATACATAGTTAAACTTTAAATTTTCACCCTTCTACGACAAAAACCTGTGTTTTTTAATCACGATTTTTATATTATTCTGTTCCATCCACAGATTCGCAATAGGGTTGCTAGATGGCAATCGAATATAATAATTGTAGTACGATAAATTTTAATGTATACTTTATAATAAAGTAAATGTTGGCAAAACAACGTTTGCCGGGTCAGCTAGTATTAGTATAGAAGTATAGATCATTTTCACGAGATGTTAATATACCAAGGTATTTATGGTAACATTTATTTGAAATTCCCTATCAATAAAAAATAACCGTGATAGAAATCCAGGCTATTCTCGAGTGACAGAGGCTATGCCTTTCCGGGAAACCATTTCGATCTCACGGGAAAGCGGATAAAACTGCATGATGGGAGCTGGTTTAAAATAAGCTTGCTCTTCTGTATGTTTTGTATCTTACTAACTCATACTATTGTGAGAAATATATATATGTATGTGTGTTTTATAAGTTATAGTACGTATGAAGCCATACTAAAGAAAATTATAATTTAAAGTGGAATCAAATGAATCCATTAAAATGCCTTGAAAAAAAAAGTGACATCTCCTTATTTCTAATTTTCAAACAGATTTTATAATTAGCTAGCTGCGCCCTGCAGCTTTGCCCGATTTCAATCCTGGTTATAAACCTTCCTCTTGAATTACTCTATCTATTGCTGAAAACTGCATTGAAATCTGTTGCTCAGTTTACGATTCTCTAATATAAAGGTCAAACATTCATTTTTACCTTTTACTTTTACCTTTAGGTACACTCTCTCTACGCAATATGCCATCAACACTGTGTAGTAAATAGGTGTCAATGAACTTAAAAGTGGTGTTTGCGTAAACTGTTGTCAAAAGTTTTTGTTTAAAGAACTATTCTGAATATTTATGTTAAAATTACTTATTTTTACTGAGTTATCCCTTATCCTATTAATATTATATGCTTAAAGTGATGCAATCCATTTCTTAAGCTTTTTTGGAATAAACAGTGTATCCTGTTTCAATTTTAACTTACTAACAAACTTGTTAGTATCAAAATATATAAAATTAGCACTATGACATGTAACATTATGCATATGGTTATTTAAATGCCAAATATAATTTTTCTCCATATCTGAGTAGTTTAAAGAGTATGGAAAAGCACATAACATTATTTTCATTACCCCTAATTTTGATAATGAGTTGAGACTATTTATCAAATCTTTTTTACTGATATTTAAAGCATTGCCAATTAAAATTATAATTATGGTTTGTTCATCAAACTTTGTATGCAAAATCTTCGGTTTGGGAGTCAGAGTCACTAACCACCAAGCCAACTGGCCTGTCAATCTAATTAATATAGGCTGATTTCGGACCAGGTAGCTTTAGTAAGTTTGATCAATAAATACTCTTCGCAGACCTTAACTAAATCGGGCATTTATAAAAAAAAATTGGATGAATTAATTAATAAATAATTACTTATAATTCTAATTACACGATAACATATTAAAGTAGTATGAATAGCTATTCGGCTTCAGTGAAATATCTGGGTTCTGTAAGCATCTACTAAGACCACGAGTACTACAGGCCACTTATTCAGCTAATACAAACTTCGTCGGCGAGCCGCTTCACGGAGGCCTCAGAGAGCTTATCTATCATGTGATTTGTATTATTAGCGTAGTTAGCAAAAGAGACAGAGCACGGAGGCCGCGACGAAACATCCTCGAGTTAGTATCATTTTCCTTACAGAATCGAGCCCCAGACATAGTCTTTGTCAATGTTTGTATGGCGTGTGTACATATATATAAACCATGGCTTACTTCTAAGACCATTCATATTTTATTAACTCTTAAGTCTTTTGAATTAAATCTATTTTTATTTTATTGCTCTCAGTTTTTCAAAGCTTTGTAATTGGAAACTCAAGATATAAAAATAGTTTGTACTAATTCATAGTTTAAGATTTGTTTATGAAATATCGTTTTTTTTTTTTATTTTGAATCAGTGACATATTTTGACAAAATTATTTACTGTACCTAAATAATTACTATATTCATAACTGATTATTTGAATCCTAAAACAAGCGAACAAACTGACAAGAAGATTGAATTATTATATTGAAACTTTTAAACCTGGCAGTATTACAGAAACCAAATAACTGATATACGACTATACTACATACTCAAACAACTTTTTATGTACCTATGTTATATACATATCGATATTTACCCACAGCCCCAAAATTTACAAGTGTTCATAATTATCACTATAAAATAAATATTATAATATTTGACAGGCCAGTTGGCTTTGTGGTTAGTGACTCTGGCTGCCATGCCGAAGGTCGCGGGTTCGATTCCCACCCAGGACAAACATTTGTTTGCATGAACATGTCTGTTTGTTCTGTGTCTGGGTGTAAATATCTATATAAGTATGTATTTAGAAAAAAGAAAGTAGTTTATGTAGTATATTAGTTATTTGGTTTCCATAGTACAAGTTCTGTTAAGTTTGGGATCAGATGGCCGTGTATAAGGAATGTCCCGGTATATTTCCTTATAATAATAATAATAATTAATAAATATCATACATTAACTTAATAGCTTGTATTATGGTAACCAGATATATTTACAAATTAATACATTTTATAAGACAAGTTTACGAAAGACAAATTCATCGTTCAAGAACCACAATCAGCCAGTCAAAATATCACAACTATATAATATTTAATATCAATCAGGCTGAGACATCCAATATGCTTCGAGACTAATAATAAATATTTGTGAATCAGCTATAAATTTTTCAATAAGATGAAATTAAAATTCTTCAAACGACTTCATTACAATTAAATTTTAATGAACAGATCGCTTTGTCTCCGAAGTGAATTGAAACTAGATGTAATTAAATGTATAGGTATTCTGTTCAATTGTTCTTGGATTGCACGGTCCGTGAAGATTTTATTTACTGAAAATAAAGCGTTTAAAGTAATTAAAAGGTGTCACAGAGTTCAGTCCCTTTTTTTAAATGAACTTTTCATGAATGAAATTGAGAGTTTCTTTTAATACTAGCTGACCCCCGCGGTTTCACCCGCGTTACCGAATATTAAAACGATGAAACACGTGTATAATTAAATCTTTAAAGAATATAAATACCAAGTTTGAAGTTGATCAGACCAAGAAAACACAAACTATGCACCCCAGTTTTACCTCCTTAAGACTTGAATTTTCAAAAATCCTTTCATCGTACTCCACTACGTTATAAAAGGAACCCCTGTGCAAAATTTAATGTTTCTAACCCTTATAGTTTAGGCCCTGCGTTGATATGTCATTCAGCTTCTCCTTTTATATATATAGATGTTTGACTTTTTTTCTTTGTTACCTCGTCTTAAATAAATTCTTTTTCGGTTAAATATGAGTATGCTTTTAGGCAAGGATCATATTTTTAGTAAACAATGTTTAATTATAATTACAAGATAATTAATTATTTTTTAATTGAAAAGATATTCACAATTTCTACGTTACTAATGAATTTTTGCTAAGCTATATTGTTTGTTAGTTACTAAAAAAGCTTTTCAAAATATTTGAAATCAATTACACTAAAACTAAACATTCGATAGGTTATAATTTTAAATGCATTAACCACGTATCAATTGGCAAATATTTGACCAATAATTATGGATTAACCTATAACATATATTTAGTAATAAATCATTGCAAAATAAATGTTGTCCAATTATCATAAGGTATAATTAATTTATATTATTAGATTTTCAACAAGTCAGGTGTGGTTTTATACCTTAACTCCAACGCCACTGGTCTTGATTTCGATTCCTATTTATTCGTCATTGTGTGCGCAGGAATATTTGATTTTAAGTGTTTTCAAATATATATTAAAGTATCTACCTATTTTAATATATTTTTTTATTTTTCTTTATTTGGGACAGCAACAGTCTTAAACTATAAAAAATTACATGGTTTGAACTTATAATTATGAGACCAATTACAGCTATCCACGTACTAAAAATATCTATCTGTAAGTAACCATAGTTCAATTTTAGGATATAATGGCTGTGGTTAATGAAATGTTTAGGATAATTATGATATAAGGTAAAACTAATTGTGAATGTTAGTAAAGCAACAGCAATTTCCGCTGAAAATAATATATACCGCAACTATAAAGTTTATTTACCTTTTTGCAATTATTTACCAGAATTTCACTATTATAAACTTTACCTTATGTAACATAAGGTAATAATTTATATCGAATAAATAAGTATTTTTTTTAATTTCAATCAATACCAAGTTAAGAAAAATAAGGCTCTTATCTTTCACTTGGTTGTTAAAATTAATCATTCAATTATGATATAATCAGTGTAAGAAATATAGCATGTATGATATAAGTGTTCAATATTAAAAAGCGGAAAACAAAAAGAAATCAGAGTTATAAAAAAATACATATGAAATGAAATGAAAAGTCTAAGAACCTATATGAAATTTAGTCGAACTCAAAACCCTGCACAGATTTGGCCAGCTAAAAGGTGTAAAACGGTCATCTGAGCCAATAAATTCGCTGAACAACGCCGGGCTCATACTTCATAGCGTACAACACAACGCGTGCACTTCACTGCGTTGCCAACATTGTAAAGATACAGCCTGTATGAAGGCATCATTCCACTGGGAAAGCGAACAATGGCTATTCGATATATTAAGGTGAATAATAAGGGATAGAAGGTATAAATAATTATTCTAAGTTTTCGAAAAATTTTAATAGCCAAAATAGGATCTTTGTTTAAATGTTTAATAATGTTGACCTTGCTGTTTCAGTTTGGAAACTAAGAAGAACTGGAAAGAAAAGCTATAGAGGTGACGTTTTTATAGAGCTTTTTAAATCTCGACAACTTTCAGTTATTTACAACGACGTGAAAATTGATAACCCCTTACTTATTCCACTCACATATTTGGTCCATCACTAAAGAGTCCTTATACAATGGTACAGCATGGTACATCAATGGAAAGTACCCACTAAATAATAAATAAATTCTTTTTGACACTTCATTGTGCCAGCTGGTTTCAATAATGTTGTCGTAAGTTAATTAAGTATAATGTTTGTCTAATGTGTGAATGTATATATGTGTGCGTGTGTGCGCGCGTGTGTCTATGTGTGTGTATTAGAGAACTATTTACGATTATGCAAGACTGAGATATACAAAGCCCACCGAGTTTTACATATTTTTTCATGCATATTAGTAATCTCTGTGTCCATCGTTAATCTGACAGTGGATTAAGGCTCAGACACAGGCTGTGTAACCGTGTGCCATAACACGCAAGACGGCGTGTTCCTGACACGCTTTGAGTAAAGTTACATCCTATGATACAAGCCTGGATATGGATGTTGGAATTTTCCTAACGACTTTGTGAGTTTGTTCTGTCCAATATGTGCGTTTTGGCACGTTGACTGTAGCACGTGCTCGCGTTAATGACTGCACATCGTAGTTACATTTATGCATTTTCGATGCCTGACTTATTACACTCTTGACACATGTAAAATTTACGAACTTGTACTACTAACTATGCAAGTGCATGTGAACTAAGGGTTTCCTTACAGGGAATACTATGAAAATCATAGGATTCAGTCGTTCTTGTGTCTCACAATTAACACAATGACTTAATAAATTCCCAATTTTAAATTTAACTTGGGTATTCATGCTTAACATAACTTTATAGTCATCAAGATAAGACCCTGTAAATATCCAAATTCCCAATACAATACTATAAGTAATGGCACATCGCCAATGCGTTGTCGACCCTGAGACGTTAAGTTGCTAAGTCTCATATGTTCATGTGATGTCTACCTGCAATTTGTTGTATTATTAGAAATAATCACTAATAAACGATCTATATATTATATACTAAGTATTCATCGTGACAACTTTTGGCCAAACTTGAATAAATAAATTTACCTGTAATTTCATCAGTCTATTATCTTTCTAACCAAACAATATAATAAAAGTGCACTACTCTTTCACGACGGAAATGGGTATGGTGATAGTATTTACCCGGACGAACTCCGCACTAAGAGCTCTACTAATTCAGTTTCGGGGATTACTCCTACGTCCAAACATATAAAGCTTACCTCTTTACAATATTTGTATAGATATTAAATGGTTCATGCTTGTCTATTATTTTTGTATTAACTTCGTAAGGTATCGTGTGGGCGCGTCATACCACGGTGGGTAATTCAATTGCACATCACAGAGCGTCCCTAAATTCAATTTTCCGTATCGCACCTCCAACGGACGGGCAAAGAATAAATATATAGACGTTACACATTGAGAATCTTTACCGTATCCATCCATATTTTTCTATGCTTGAGGATAACGAAATTGTATAAGCCTTTAGCTTATATAATATAATACAGTATATTGGGGTATTAATCTAATCCATCACCAAAATAAATAAAAATATGCTCAACTTTTTACGGTTTCGAAAGTGTTGTGCTTCCATACCAAGTATTCACTACAATCTCAAAAAAAAATTACTAAGAATTGAATTTATCATAAAATTTAATGTGCTGGTGCAGAATAATTGTGAGTGTTAAGCAGGCGTATCGGTGATTATGTAGTCGTTGCAGTAAATTCCCTTAGTTTGAAATAGCTTTAGTGCAACATGAGTAAACCTCGACCGCTACAATGTGATCCTTCTGCACTTAACAGTTTTGTGGTTGCGGGTACACGCCTGCCTAAAATAACATATCGCATGGCTCTACCGTATGCCACTTGGTTAAACGGACGTAGAGATAAGTTGGCTGCTTGAATAAAATTTGAATGATGTTTTTGCTCATATATGGTAAGGCGCCCACTTTTCAGCGAGTATCATTTTTGTAATATCAACACTCGTAGGCTGCTGAAATTCGGTATTTTTATTTTCGCTCGCTGTTGCTGTTTTTACTTCTCTGTTTTCTTGCCTTTTTATTTTAGAGTCGGCAAAGTTGCTTTGCTGCAAAAAGCTACGTTAAATCATATGAGCCAAAAATATTTACATATTTTTCATAAGGGTTATTACATGTTATGTTACGTGTTGAATGAATTTTGTTACTCTGTGCTTTGAATTGAAATCTTCTAAAAACACAAGTAAACTCATATATTCTTGCCTTTTATATCATTGCTTATTTTTCAGGCTTTTCATTGTTGGTATCTCTAATTTTATGTTTCAGTCCATATAACAGCGATACAGATAAACAAATATTCTATCTATATATTGAAGTGTACATTAATATACAGCAAATATTTATACAAGGTAGTAAACTTAAAAGTAGCGGGAAAATAAAATTGCAGAAAAATAATGTAGCGCTACGATCCGCTACAAAATGCTACGGCGCTACGACGTAGCACATGCTCGTAGCGCTGCAGTTATAGTAAACATAGCTTAAAAATTACAAACGGAAGTGTCAGAAAGTTCAACAAAGCTTTGATGTTGCAGTCAATGACATCTCTTTAAAAAGTAGGTCTCTTGGAAGCGCAACAAAGCCTTTTCTGCTACCTGACACTGATTCCGAAGACGTGAAATGGATATACGCCTTACTGTACTAGTTTTAAAATGGATGTTTATGCATATTAGTGTCTTATGCTTGTAGCATTATTAAATACTAGCTGTCCCCGTGGTTTCACCCGCGTTCCCAAAAGATGTTCCATTTTCCCAAGATAAAAGTATCCTATATGTTATTCTAGGGCATCCAAATCCGTACTGTAGTTTTTCCGTGAAAGAGTAACAAACATCCATACTCACTAACTTTCGCATTTATAATATTAGTACTACTGTCCTGCGGTTTGACCCTACTAAGGGTTGAATGTATTCCGGGATTATAACATTACCTGTTACTCATGAATAGTGTAGCTTTCCATCAGTGAAAGTATTTTTAAACGGAAGAGTAGTTTTGAGTACCTCCTTCATCCAAAAATATAAACTTTACTACCTTATAATACTAAACAAATGTAGATTATTGTTTGTAATAATATAATTATAAGTAAATAATATATAACGTAATAGGCAATAACATTATGACATGACAATATAAACTCCCGTTCCGTAGCACCCAAATCAAATAATATGATTCATATAACAAACGTATACAACCAATACATTACAATTCAAATAATATTACGATACCAACTCCAACAATATATTGGTGTTTCACTTTCGTCGAGTACAATCTCAATGAGGCAGCTCAATCCTTTTTGGGGTTCAAACATTTTTCCGATAGTCGAAATTGTTCATTGACCTTGCTTCTATCTACGTACTTTGCGAACAACTAAATTGCTTTGCTATTATTGTTCGAATAGATAAATCTATAGCGTGATATTTTTTATGTATTCTGCTTTTTTTAAGAGTTGAGGAACAGATTTCAAAAACACACGTTTTAATGCTAATTATTATTAGGAGGCATGAAAGGCTTCTGCACAGTTGTAGGACGATTAGGGCGGTTAGTAATAATTAAAGTAATTTGGCTGGTCTCATATAGATTGTATGTGTATTAAATCCTTTTAATTAGAATTGTTTTTGGTACGGGCATACTATTATGGTGTTTGGAAATTCAAATAGTGATAAAAATAAGTTTTATTGGTTTTTATATGAGCTGCGTCATTTTATCCAATAGCTAATTTTAGAATTATGCTTATAAAACTTAACATGAAGAATTAGAGTAAATTTTACAATGAGACTCGTTAACGTCAAAACGGCCATCGTAGCCAGCTTACTTAAGTAGCAGAGAAGATAGCAACACAAACAGAACGCTGTGAGTCGCAGTACAATTTGCATGTCGTCGATAATGTTTTTGTTGCGAAAACAACAGATTGAGTCCCCGGAATCCTTGCTCCTTGTTATTTTCACGGGAGACTAGCCGGGTGGATTCCATTAATGTCTGCTAACGACCGGACGCACTTCGGATTGGGGTTTAAAAGGGTTGAGTGGTTTTGTACAATCGTTCTGATAAAAGGGGATGGATGTTAAAGCTTTTAGCGATTTAAAAGATGTCCCGTCGGGAGGATTAATTTTAACGTCAATGAATTAACTAGATCTTGACGGTATTGTATTCTGTCGTGATTTGTGGAGGATTTAAGCGCTCCTTAGTTGGGTTATCGGTTTTGAATAGTTATTGCTTTTGGAGCTTTATTGATTATGGTGTAGTAGGGGTGATCTATACTACCCTAATTCACCTTTTGGGTGTCGTTGAAGGCGGCTAATAGTATACCCATACAGATAAGACCACAGGTACTTATTATTTTGACCGAGTGGCCAACAATAGTAACATACCAATATTTTTCTAATTATCCATATCATCTGCCTATGTTATTCCTCATTATTTGGAGCCAGCGCAATATGCAAGCAGGGTCCTTCGCGATTCGGTGCACTACGTTCAAATAGTTTAAAAGTTTATATTGGGTGTGGAACATGTGTACTTAGAATAGTGTTTTGAATGATTTCCATTAACTCTCAGTAACGAATTTCTTCAAAGCATTTATTACCTACAGTTGTGGTGTATGGTGAAAAAAAAATGAGAAAATATAATGCAACTAAGCAAATTTTAAAATTATCTAGAATTAAAATTTACATTTACAAGCAAAGGAATGTTTTGAGCAAAGGATTTAAAATGTAAAATAAATGAACACTTTCCCAGAAATATAATCATAAACTCTCTTCCAACTCCGTAAAATGATAAATAACCGTTCAATTTCCGCCCAGAAAAGAAATTTCTTGTAAAAATAAAAGAACGCAAATGCAATATTAAACAGGCGGGATAAAATAATACCAACAGATTTATACACTTTAACATTCCCAGTTTGTTTTGATTTCGCGAACTGCGTATGGGGTAGGACCCATGAGAAACATTCGTCAAAACAAAACTAAAAACTAACTTATGAGTGTTCTGCTCGCGTAGTATTAGTACATAAGCTTGCCGAGTGTCAATCGTACTGGAGCATGCGCAGTAGCACCTTCAGCGCTAGCTTGCGTGCGGTCTTCAGTAATTGGCCGTACGCCGACCAGTCTGAACCGGTTTCCGCCGGTTTTTGTCCGTTTTCTCGCTCCGGCGATTCGCGCGCGTTCGGCACCTGTCAACGATAACGATAATGGTGATTGGAACATCCTGTATATAACTTGGAAAATAAATTGATAACTTTGATTATTAGTGAGTGTAAAGTTAAAGTTAAACTTTTGATAGTTCGTTTAGTAGTTTGTTAAGTTAATGTTAATAGATAGTTGTTTAAGAAAACTTTGTAAATAATTTGTGCTTTATGTGAATGTAATGTTATGTGTGGATTTTGTATTTATTGGTGAGTAATTTTTTTTAATTATGTGAATTTGTGGTATCACTAACTATAAAGATTTTCAAAGTTTAAAATGCAAGTTTAAAATTGGTTTTTAAAAATTATATAAGTTTATTATTCCCACAAATATAAATAAATATAAAGCTAGGAAATGTACGTAGTTATTCATGTCGCGATAGCTTTAGTAATTATAATTCAGTATAATAGATCAAGAAGCGTCTATTTGAGAGTGAAATAATTAAACGATTCATTACAATTAACGTGAAATTAATTATTCATTTACTGTTTAATTTTCTGAATGACGATACGTCCTTCGAATATTAAGTTCAAAGTATATCATATTAGTTTGGATGTAATTAACTGCTTCTACTATGATAATTTCAAGTTTTTACTTATTTACAAAAATACATTAAAAAACAAAAATCATTATACCATTTAAAAACCAACATGGCTTTATGTTGGTATATTTAACATACAAAAAAAAAATACGCAAAAATTCTATTATAAAATAAAATTCAATAAAAAAAATATATCCATGGCAAATTATACCTTTAGTATATTTTTTACCACACAGGCAATTTAAAAGGGCTGGCCTGGAGTTATTTTATCAATTTAAGGCTGAAATTGGCAGATGTGCTTCAGCTACCTGACATTCACATTTATTTCAGTGTAATTTATACGTTTTGGTACCAGTAATGTTTCTCTTTTAAATAAATTTCCCGGTACAATTTGTGTGAAAAAACGTTTCGAGACTCTCCATTAAAATAAGATTGAGTTATAAATTATGGGAACTTCATTAACAAGTGAGATGAAGTTTTATTCTAAAACCTTATAAAGACGGTGAATAAGGAGTATTCACTTTCTCATGGTCCTAAGTTGTATCATTATGCGGTTTTCTGTTATAGAACCCATGTTTTCTGAACACTGCGATCTTATTTTTAAAAAAAGCTCAAACTAATTTCGGCCCCGTGGTTTCACACACGTTATAGAGTATTAAGATTATTTTTTGAGATAAAATGTTGTCTACCTCCTTTCCATAAATACAATCTCTCTCCTTATCAAATTATATGCCGATTTATTAATTTTTATTTCAAGCCGTTTAGCCATGATATTTGAAAAAAGCAGACAGAATTATTAATATACGTATCAATTGAGCCATCTTGCAAAAAAAATCACCTTCCTCATGAAGTTATGAATTTGTGCTATACATTTTTTTTGGTAAAACCTTGATGATACTTAGGTCTTCTAAGCCATTTAGTTATAGGTTATTGGCGATTCCCTCGGCATTGCTATTGTTAATGGTGAATATTTATCATTAGGTTGACCATTTGCCAGCTTGTCAGCCTTTGACTTAGAAAATTAAAATATTGTACTTTGAAAAGTCTGTAATTTTTCAGTATTTGATGTAAAAGTTATTAAAAATATGTGTGCTATGTTTCTCACTTTACTTTAAATGAAAATCTGTCACCTCCTTTATAAAATTATACCTGTATATTGGTTTCTAAATATTATCATATTATACCACACAATATTATGAATATACTCGCTTTTGACACAAAATAAGTAAGATGAATTCTAAGAAAACCACACATCACTTTTTTTTAAATAGAAGGTACTTGAAATTACGATATACCATAGTGTAGTATTGTATATGGTTAACACGTTATTTATTTATTTGGCTATCCAACGACATGATTACGATTTTAATCTCATATATACCTATTTAATTAAAATTATATATCACTTATACAAATGCACATTTTTCGCAAAAATAAGGTTTACAGGATCATGTTCTACAGATAAAATTATAACATATCATATAGAACTTATCAAACTCTCTTGCCTTAGTTTTCCTAATAATAATATTTTTGTATAACTATTATAACCAAAAGAACTTACTCTAACTAGTCTATCGCCTAATAATGTTTGAACGTTTTGAGATTTTTTTGTCATTTATAAAAATCATTGATTAAAAGCCAAAGTTTTTTTTTTGGATATTGCGGGCGTGTACCAACATGTGTCAATATGTCAGTTTATTTTATAATTTTTACGTTTCTGCATAACAACTTTACGTTTGCCAAATCTCAGACTCCTCTGTGCGCGCAATATGCTTAAAAGAGGTATACAGTTTTTTCTTCACGTTTTAATATATTTTCTGTTTATATTGGACGGACAAACTGGTCGTTAGAGATCCTGACTGCCAAGCCGCAGGTCGTGGGTTCGATTCCCACCCAGTACAAATATGTACATATTATCTATTTGTTCTGTCTGGGTATAAATATCTATATAAGTATGTATTTAAAAAGTAGTGAATGTATTATATCAATTATCTGGTAGCCATAGTACAAGCAGTATATTCTGTTTACTTTAGAACCAGGTAAATGTATGTGAAGAATGAATCCTGGGGATATATATATATATTAGGTACTCATTAATCTTCCACAAGTATATTCAAAACTCCACAGTTGGGTTGCTAGGTCAATCAATTGATGCTCTCTCGAAATTCCAATCTCCAGTTCTCAATACATTTGATAGGGAGCTACCTACCTACGGGATAGAATCAAATCGACTTTGAAACTTGCGAAGTGACAGTCGGCTTGCTAGCGGTGAATTTCTACAAACCTAATTTGATCTTCGATTAGTTTAGTCTAAAGCTGTCGGCTTAATTGGATTTGTTCGGTCAATTGTAGACAGAATGTTAAGGGAAACTTAGGTAAAAGTGTTGAATAAGGTCAACTTTCTGTACGAATTTTAAATAACGAACGATTTTGACTCTTTTAGTTTAAATTTTTTGCTTTTTTGTCGAATTTATTTGTCATGAAGTTCAGGATATTCATCAATATATCTATTTAACATAATGTTTGTTGGAGAGAAACATCAAAATAAAATAAATACTGGCAGGTAGGCACGTGTCGGCTCGTGTCAAAATGTACATAGCTTTTAAAAATGTGTAAAAGATTTCCATTTTATCCCCCGAATAGAGAGGTGTTGAAATGTGCATTAAATTTTTAGCTTTATTTACGGCGATTGCTCTAAAAATTTTAGAACGTGAACAATTTTGGTATTTTGTACGTGTTGTTACAGCAAAGAGTCGGCAACTTTGTTTAAAACCAGGATTACGCTTATGAATTTCAGTCACGTAAGTTAAGCTTTCCAGTGTAGCGCGTGCATTCCACTCCGAAACACACGTGCGGTCTTACTATGCGAAGCGCACCAGGTTCATACTACATGTCTGAGTCACATTCATGATGCTAGGGACGTAATACGGCTAATCGATTGATGATGGCATCTAGTCAGCCCGATTCTCTTTTTAAATTATCCTTGAATTGTTTGACCGCAAAGGTTTATTATTTTTGATACTATTGCTTTTAATTTTGCTTCCTCTAAATAGCGTGTATGTAAACTCTTTACAGAATAAACACTACATAGTATAAAAGTTTCTTTCTCTGTCCCTATATCCCTATGTATGCTTAAATCTTTAAAACTACGCCCGTTGCGTATAAATTATAAATTTTATTTAAGTATAATTAATAAATTATAATCGGAAACTATGATAAAATTGCGAAAAATACTCAAAGGAGTATACTCGTATATGGCTATAAGCTACCCATAATGGAAAATCGTGATGGAGCCAAAGATTTAGATAGAGAACATAGATTTTAGTTGCTAAATATTAAATTTTATAGCACATACTTTGGTGTAAGACATATTTTCCTTACATTAATTATTTAATAAAACTCAATATGAATATTTTTATAATTAATACGACCTCGAACCGTCACTTTACAGTTCCCACAAAAAACCCTCTACCATGTAAATTAACAAAACAATGTATTTAGTTTTGCTCAGAATTTCACCAACTAAGTCTTTCTGTAGCAACAATAGTTAGTGACAAACTAACGATTAATTCTGAAATGTAATTAAGCCATTTGTGACACTAAAATATACAAACACACACGCATTTATCATGTTGATTAATGTTAAAAATAAATAACGTTATCTAAACACTATTTGTCAAACAAAACTTTAACAATTATCTAAATAAAACTAAAAATGTTACGCAGTTGATACCAAGAAATCCGATAGAGTATTAGAGCCTTTCAAATAGTCCCTTCAGTTCCTAAAACGCATTCTAAATTCGAAACAAAAATTGATAACACCATACTATGTACGCCATGTACAGCCTCCTTATTCAGCTAATATAAACGTCACATGGAGGCCTCGGAGATCTTACCTCTCACGTGATTGCGTAGTTAGCAAAAGTTACAGAGCAAAGAGGCCGCGACGAAACATCCTCGAGCTAGTGTCATTTTCCTTACACAATTGAGCATCGTATGGCATTCATATATAAACTACATAGTACAGAGTATTCTCCTTCTGGGGCCAGTCGAAGGCAAAACACAAGGTCACTCTAAATAAAAAAAATAAAAAAGTCTACTTCTCCAATTTGGAGGGTTAATAGGAAGGTTAAAAATAATAAAAAGGTTTTTGATCCTAGTGTATTAACGACTACTTTGTACAAATTAATCAAAGCCCACGTAAGTGTAAATGTAAGTCAGGACTAAGGGCTTTAAGGGCAGGCCCACTTTGATGACAACTCAAATATTTCCTTTACACCTCCGCAACGCTTAGAGTTTGTTTGGCCATCACCTCCATAAAACATTCCCTTCGACATACAAATTTACCGCACAACTCCACGCCATACACGCCAACTCCAAAACTTTGTAATCTATACATTACAATAAACTACCTGAAGACATACAAGAATTACCCGTGCATACATTTAAAAAGGTAGTAAATAATACTTTATATCAAAAAGGGTTTTTATAGTTTATCTGATTATTTAGAGGATTATATAACCTTTGGCAATTAATTGCTCGCTTGACAAGCTATCCATTTAAGTATTTTTTTTGGAAATTTATAATTTTTTAATATCAGTGTGTGATATATTTCAAAAAAACCATGTAATGACTATTTAGAGCCTGTGAACGCCTACGTGAATAAACAATATTTCTATTCTATGCATAAAAAATATGTAAATCAAACACACATTTGACTCATCAAATTACGAAGATTTGTCATTTAAAACTTCTGCTTTCGTAATAAAATATAATAGGCTAAAACTAAAATTTATCAATTTTAGTGGGAATATTGAGCATAATTTGATTATATTTGTGGATATGATATTACTAAATTAAACCCTATATAATATTTAAATCTTTTGTTGTTTGAAATCTTGTAACTTGTATGCATTGTTTGTTTATTCAAAAGTGAGATAATAATTTTTTTTTGGATTCGGTTTTTCATAAAGCACAGAAGGCCCCCAGTGTATCTTCTTCTATTCCTATTTATAAGGAAAATAAGGGTGCCTTTGACCCACCACCACCTCAAAACTTCCCAACGTATCATGATAGGACTGCTACCAATCATTCTATATAGGTTATATACATACTATGTATAATATTGATAAACACGGGCGAAACCGCAGGGGACAGCTAGTGTTATATAAACTGAAACATGGTGACAAAGTGACTAAAAGCATACGAAAAATGTATTTCACTCGGCTAAAAATATTTAATGAAAAACGTAATTTTCAACTGTTAAAATATTCAGTTTGAAATAAAGTTGACTTTTTTCGATATAAATTCCCAGAAATAATATCGATACCATACAGTAGCAACTTCATTTACTGTTTCATCTGTCAAACGTGTTGTCAAAAAGTATGTATAAATTTCTAAACTAGCATTTACCTTGCGGTTTTACTCGCGTTCCTGAAGGATCAAACATTTTTCTGACATGAAAGTATCCTATGAGTTAATGAAATACGTATATATATTCATTTAAATAGCCATTCACAGGCACTTACGTATGATCAATCCCTATTAGTCCAGTCTGGAATGTTGCATTGCTTCGCTTTGTTAAGCCAAAACATATTCTATATCTATGCATGATTGAGTTACAAATACCTAAACATTTACGTTTACCATTTATTAATAGGTACATATTATTAGTATTTAATATTGATAAATATTATATAATAGGTCTTAAATAAATAAATAACTAAATTTGGATTCTTTGATAAAATGGTTTAAAAAATATTAAAATAGATCTAAGAAAAATATTTACGTGACGTTCTTAAAACTCAGATAGTGCTGTCCTTTATTAATTAGTTAGTGTATTCAATTAGTAAGATAGACAAGAACAGAGGTCCATTATAATTTTAAATATAAATTAATATTCTGATTCCAATCTGATAATGAAATACATTCTTATATGCTACTAGTGAGCCGCCCTGACTTCGCCTGAATAAGATAATATAAAATAGCACACATCAAACATTTCGGAAGATCTGTATTCAATTCTATTGCGTAGTTTGTGAGCTGAAAAACAAAAAGAAATGGTTATTTTAAAAATACAATTTTGAAGCTAGAGATTAATCTTGTTGATTTGTTTGATTGATTTTGTTTTGTATCTATATAATTTATTCGACGATATCTCAGTTGATATCAAATGCTTTGAGAGCAGTGAATTTGAACCTAACAACGAGCTTGAGCTTTTGGTGTTGGAAAACATCGTGAGGAAACTAAAGAACGATCGATGGTCTGGCAACTACCCTCAACTAGAATATCTTTCTTCAATATCGCCGTACCTATGTATTCTGCTATGTACTCGAGGAAAGTTCTCTTCAAGACTTTGTGTGCTTTCTACTTCCAGCATTCCACATACTCACTTAACATTAGAAGATTATGGTCCAACAGAGGCCAAACCTAAATTAAAAAAAAGTGTATACTTCTCGAAAATTAATAATAAATATTATATTAGATCATATATAACTAATTGACTCAGGCGTGGCCTTGCGAAAATCCATTGTATATAACCTTAGGTCATATATGTTATATCTTTGCCATTTTACTTCAAGCTTCAGAAAAGATGCGACAAAAACATAACGAATATTTTTGATACAAGCCAATCAAGTAATGGCATACATTAAAACTGATAAAATGAAAGATAGGCCTGAGTTATAAAGCGTTTTCCAGAGCACATATACACACTTTTAATATGTGACTTCAGAGGAAATACTAAAGCATAATCACAGCCTTATTTATTCCTCTAGATAGTGCGGATTACCCATATACAATAATAGAAATGCCGATCAACCGCTCTGGAAACTCATGCCCCAGTTTCTCCTTTTGCCATGCAATCGCATACACTAACTTGTTAGTAAGACAATTTCCACAAATTAATTTATAAACCTCAGATTGCCAGCAATGAACTCGCCAATTCCTGATAAGTGCCAACGTGTAACAAGTTTCAGACTATAAAATAATTTCCAAACGCATTAACTGCCAGAATTACCAATTGATTTGCCACCTTCCGGTACTTCGTACACAATATATTATTATTTCCCCTGTGGCCTTGAAAGCAACTGTCGGGCGCCGCCCTACATTTTGTTGCTCATGTGCGTGTCCATACAAAATACAAGTCGTGAACTAGCGACACGCAAACTGACCGCTAACAGAAGCTTTGTCAAAGATTAAGTAGCACTTTAGTACTGGGCTTCTACAAGTGTACAATTCTTTCCCTTCGTTGGTTACAAGTGGAGTTTTATTACATTTATTCGAGATGCGTGCGAATTTGATTGCTAATAATTATTACATGTGTCTCTAAGATAGACATAACACATATTATTACGGTCTAGCTTGATAATCCTACTGCTATTTCAAATACGAAGGTTTCTGAGAATGGATGAGTGGATGTTTGTTACTCTATCTCGCTAAAACTACTAAACGAATCTGGATGATACTTGACACATATATAGCTTATAACCTCGATTCACACATATATACTTGAATCCTGGGGAATGCGGGTGAAACAGCGGGAGACAACTACGTTATAAATGCCAATATTTTTTGGTTGACAAGCGGAGTTGGAGGTGGTTAAAAGTGAGCGAACTCACATACAATCGTAAAGATGTTATTCAAATCACTCTATACTTTAGAATTTTCAGTGAATGAAGACCCGTGAAGAAACCGGCATATCCAAATCAAATTCGAACTCTAAAGTCGCCGATACGCACTGTGCTCGCGTTGTGCCCCATTGTAATCCCCCTCATTGTTAGAGAAGGCTAGTGACCCTGCAGTAGGGATGTTCATATGGAGTATTGAGCTTTCAAGTGGGATAGATGAGTTGAGATTATCAAGGGGTTTGATCCAAGGGAATTCATAAAACAAAAGACGGTCAAGTGTGAGTTGGGCTCGGGTTCTAAAGGGGCTCAATTTATCATTGAAACATTGTTCATAAATAAATTGTTTTCAGTGGGAGTTACACGATCTTCTATATCTACACTAATATTATAAAGTGCATTTTTTTTTGGATTTTTTTGTGTGTGTATGTAATAAATTCAAAAACTACTGTGCCGATTTCAAAAATTCTTTCACCAGTGGAAAGCTACATTCACCGTGAGTAACATAGGCTTTATTTATTGCTAGAAAAGATTAGGGATCCTTACTAAAACTTAATAATGTAACCCAAGGTGAAAAAAAAAACCTAAAACAATCCTTAAATCGCGTGTGCTGCGAGAACTATTGATGATAGAAAGAACAAAATAATGTAATATTTTATATAAGTAAAATAGGTTTCCTTTAACGCACTATCACCTAAAACTACTGAACATATAAAGATGGGACTGCTACCATTCAACTCGAAATTTTTCCTTGGTGGTTGTAATTATCGTCGATAAACGCGGGTGAAACCGTGGAGGACGGCTAGTGTAAATATAAAGATGTATCACGGTATCAATACATTCTATTGCGATGGTTAACACAAGAGATAGTTTCAAAACACTTAAGATTAATGTGTCACAACATTATACCCAGGGTTTTATAAATAATCCCTCAAGGGTACATGTTTACGTCAGAAACTTAAATTTTGGAGGTACTAGCGTAAGGTATAAGTTTTATGCTACCTTGGCAAACAAACAAGCAGAACGTCGTACCTGAGACGTGAAGTTGTTAAGTCTCATATAATTTCACCAGCCCCCTTGCCTTTCTAACCGAAACACAGTAATACAAGTGCACTACTGCTGCGCGGCGGAATTGGGTATGATGGTAGTACTTCCCCGGACGAACTCCGCAGAAAGAGCTCTAAGTCTTACCTTCACACAATCTACTTAGGTAATTGTTTTATTTGCTCTTTCTAGATGCCATTTCACATTTTCTATATTACATTAACATTTTTTTTTCAGTTCACTCTTTTAGTCCCATGGCCCTTATCCCTTCACATAACATTACCATACCAAGACAAACAGATCCCTCTTAACTTTTCCGTCGCTCACTACACTGAAACTTCCCCTATCACTCTATACATTCTTAGCATTGTCATCTCTACATGTTACTTTTGTAAAAATACCCTTCTTTGAGCCAAATCTCAAGAATGTAGGGGACTATGGGTTTGTATGTTAGTCACATGTGAGATTTTTATTATCAAAATACTCTTCGAAAAGCCATATCTTTTTTAAATGTTTAATATGACTTTGATCTTTTAACGGTTCATAGTGTAGGGTCGGCAACATGCCAGTGATGCCTAGGGTGTTACAAGCGTCCATAGGCTGCGGTGACCGTTTACCATCGCACGTATAATTAGTATTTCATATGAACATTTAGTATTCAAAAAATATCCTTGACATTAAAAGTTAAATCAACAAAATGGTTAGAAAAACCTTACGTATTATTAATTAATTTTGATTAACATAAAAACGGATCAAGGTTATCTAGATGCTTTTCTTATAAAAGGATGGTACGGAATGCTAAAAATACAAATTGTAAACATTCATATAGTTGAAAGAGGACCTACGAGGAGAATACGAGTCATTATGTTTTTATTGCTCTTACTAAGTTCTCCGCCGATGTTTATAAGCCCTGTAATGATGTACGTATAAAGGATTTTGCTTTTCTTTCATTCAAGATAGGATTGTTCGTTTTTTCTATGTAAAAAACATAACATCTAGATAATGATCAGCTCTCGATGACAGTTTATTCAACAATGTGCAAGTTGAAAATCATCACTGTTGTTAAAATTCTAAATTCAACATAATTTATTAAGTTTTGGCTATAGAAAAGCACTAATGAAGTTCAAAGTTATTACCATCGGTTCGCGAGCTGGACTGTATATTTTATACTAGCTGTCCCTCGCGGTTTTATCTGCATTCTCGACGGATATAAAATTTTCCCAGGATAAAAAGTATCCTATCCTGATGGATTGATATCCAGGTTATAAACTATCTATCCGCCAAGCTTATCCAAATCTGTATTTTATTGCGTGAAAGAGTAAACATCCATACAAACTTTCGCATTTATAATATTAGTACGATAATTTCACTTGTATGGCTTAATTACACTTAAAACAAAAAATACATGGAATTTAATATAAAATATCAGGAGCACATGCTGTACTTTTTGACAGCACATTTTCAGTGGACCGTTTGGTTTTATATGTTTATTTTAAAATATGTATTTTCATACATTTTTTTTAATTACTCTTTTGATTCCTTTTTGTAATCCTGTTGTAATGTTTTCGGTTCTATCACACCAAAGGCATGATTGCAAAGATACATAAACAAGTGATTGAGGAAGTATCACGGCTCAGCTACAGCGATTTAGGGAAGACTTTATTTCATGTAAATGTAGTTATGCAACATTCTTTGCTCAGATAATAACTTTCCCGGAAGCAATTGTTTTTCCAAATTCTTTGATGTTTTGCAATCATGCCTTGGATTGTCAAAAGATTTGCTACAGGCAATTTTTTTCTACTCACCCAAGAAACGAAGTGGATATGGATTGTGTGTTTCGTTTCTCTTTTTTTTCGAATACTGTTTTCGTGGAATTTTGTTCACTTCTAGTATGACTTAAGAGAAAATATAACCTTGGCTCTATGATGTATTTACTAAATCATACTGTTTATACTTTGGAATACTTTGTCTCTATATAAAACATTTACATATCTTTGTGCCCATTAGCTATGCAGAGATGGGCAGTGGTCTTAGTTCTGAGGCCCACAATCCGACGAGGTTTTTTTAATTCCTAACCTGACGTGGTGATCATAGACGTCTTATGCACCATATTACCATTTCCAGGCTTAATTATTTCTGACAAAGTAACGTCAAATATTCTTTGCCCGACCTAAAAATCGAGCTCAGAGTCTCCGATCTCAAAACGAGAATTATATATCATGACCACCGAGACGACAGTTTTATTTAATACATAATTTAAAATATTGAACTGTGTTGAACCCTACATTAGTATAAAGCATTTTCATTTTTAATTCAACACATTTACCATATCAACATAAAAATCTAGACATCAAAAAATTGTACATTGTTTTTAACGACAACATCTTGAATTAATTATGATTTCGATCATTACCGTTGTTGGTACCAGAGATTGGTATCTATACTTTAAATGGTATCTGTTGAAATATTGGTACATAATTGTAGTAATTAAAGACGTATCAACGTTATGTATTATGGTTCTCATATTAATTTCGGAGAATATTAAGGGTATTATTCTAGTTAATTAAGTAGAAACCACATTTACTACTTACTGGTAAGATATGATGTGATCTGACAGTGGCACCTGAGAGGCAGTTGCCTTTGACTGAGGCTTTGTACGCTTACTACCTTCGATAAATCACTTAGTAAGGTGAAATTTTAGACAAACACAACCAAATATATATATACACATACAAAGATATAAAAAATTACGTCTCCTGGTCTATACTTGTCGGATTGATTGACCATAAAATTTAAAACAAGTGATTTATAATAATCTACACCAATCAAGCGACTAATCTCTCAATGGAAGATTTATAGCTCACAAAATTTTGAAAATGAAACAAGTTGTCACAATATGTTCTAGCAAAGTTTATTTGGGACCAATGTCATTTGAAATGAAAATAATGACACTTTGCGAAAATATATTTTTAGCTGGCATTTTCCAGGGTCCTAATTTGATTTTCCAGAAGCATCTGATCGTGATACACTCAATCATAGTTTCAGAAAAAAATCAATCATACCTCACCTGTTTTTCCGGCCAGTGTTTAGGGATCGGCTGAAGGGATTTTCCGGGGCTTTGTTTGGTCGCCAGGTAAACATGATCATCGTATCCTATTTACGGAGATAAATTTTATTTTAATGGACCACATTTTCAGTTAGCCTTTGTCCTTTTTATATTTTTCGGGAGATGAGAAGTACCTATATAACAAAACTATTTATGTACGAGTATTTAGTATGAGGATGTTTGTATATTAGCTATAAGAATTGCTTCATACTTAAGTATTTCGGAAACGGCTCAAACGATTTGGATTAAAATTTATACCTAAATAAGGTAACCCTTTAATTTATCAATAATAATTCTTTCCTAAAAAAAAACGCACCAAGCTTGATTGCCCAGGTGCTATATAACCATAGGTTAACCATGCGGTGTGAGTACAAAAGACGTACCGTAAGTAACAAGCACTTTGCCTTGTTATACTCGTTCATGGTACATACATTAATATACTCTAAATATAAAGACGTATTACGGTCTATAATAAATAAATGGCTGCAAATTTTTCAATTTTTTTAATTACACCCTGACCTTAGTAAAAAGCGTTTGGCGGTGAGGCGCATGTAGCGTGCAGCGTGCATTACAAGCACATAAAGAGGATGCTATGAGTGATGTTAAGCCAAGAGTTAATGACAGGTCGTGCAGGCAGCACGCTTTAAGCGCTATCTCACTAAGGCCGCACTCTAAGCAGGAGTAGTTACCATTTCAGGGACAGAAAACGGTAAGCGTCCTTCGCCATTAAAAAAATACAACCTGAACGTGACGAATCGCTGTTTGTTCTATCTCGGTTTACGGCGGTCGTTTATTTTGTTAAAGAGAGATAGATGTATATGTTTTTATACGGATCTTTTCGTTGATTTTTTAGTAGTATTATGTAAAATATTCAGTTAAAGAACGTATTCTAAAATAAGCTTATTACATAAAACTGACGTCACGTATGTTGCTTAGCAAAACCTTTCATAAGACACCCATGACATGGAGGTGGCTTATGAATTAATAAATTACTATCTTATCACGCCCGCCATATTGAATTCAAAATGACGTCACATTGCTAATGGCGCAATGTCAACAAAAGCAATTGAGTTTTCAAAATCAACAAAATCAACAGCTCAACAGGGGAGCTTGTTTAAAATGAAATTGCAAGATTTGTCACAAACATACAAAGTTGGGAATGAAAGCAAAAAAGAGGCAAACCCATCGCAAGAATCCTACTAATATTATTCACAAACTTAGTGTATGAGATTAGGTATATGGATGTTTGTTTCTTTTCCACGCAAAAACCACTAAACAAATTTAGGTGAAACTCGGCACATAACACATGTCCTGGAATATTGTGTAGCATTTTAAGAAAATGTCAGTTCCTTTGGCATCGCGGGGGTACAAAGGGGCGGAAACTAGTATTATGTAACAATAATATTTGAATAATCAGTACATCGAATAAGAAATAGTTGGTATAACAATATTTATCTCTTATCAAATAAGCTTTCAAAATCACACATGAAATTACAGATTCACACTAGTTTGAAAGCAAAAGCAACATGCTAAACAGCTAAGTTTATGTAAAACCAAAATTCTGAATATTACGTTGAGATGAAGTAAATGAAAACATTGGAATTAAAATCATTATCTTCGTGATCATTTGGGGTCGGCATCTTCACCATTTGGTGCATTACTTATAAATATAATGTTCTGTTATGAATTTAGATAAATGATAATAAAGGCAATTGAATATTGCGAATTATTTATTTTAATACATATACGAAGAGTAATGTGGTATTACAACTCTAGTATAAATATAATAATATTATAAAGTTAACAAAATAAATACGTCCCAAATCTGCAAATGCGTTATGTAATTGATTATTATTATACAAGTAGAAGAGCTCTTAGTGAAGAGTTCGACTGGGGAAGTACAACCACCATACCCATTTCCACCATGAAACAGTAGTTCACTTGAACTAGTGTTTCGTTTAGAATGGTAAGGAGGCGGTGAAATTATAGGCCCATGAGAATTAACCACTTCCCGTCTCATGGACGATCAGAGAATTACGATGTACGAGTATAGTATTTTCAAATAGCATGAGTTAGGTGACGCATGGTTTTTTTATTAAATTTGTAAATGGTTTTTATTTATTTCGACACAATAGGGGGATACCGTAACAGAACAAGGTCTGATGAAGCATTTAGTGTAGTATCTCAGAGTAATCAAGCGTTATTTCACGAGATATGAGAAAAAAAATCATCGGATGTGAAATAGATGTACCTCAGTAGTAAAAAAAAAATAAAGTGATTAATGTGCAATATTGTAATATAATGAAAAGTGAAATTAGTTTGTAATAAACATTCATTATTAAACAGTGATATCAAAACATACGTTTTATTAGGAACACATAACCTTGAGTTATATTTTTTAGCCTCAAATCGATATAGCTGTCTTGCCATTACTTATTTATTATATCGATGCTCCAAAATTAGGTTATATAAACAACATTTACGAGTGGATCGATTTGATTTGTATTTATTACGTGCTTGCCAGTAACCCGTGTAAGGAAACTCACATGTGAGGTTGCCAGATGTACGCACGAGTAGAGTGTCCAAATATTTGACAGGAATTTCTCAGACTTGACATTTGGTTAAACTTAGGCTTGCGTAAGTAATCCGTTGAGCAATGAACTGACTCTCAATACAGCTTCGGAGCTTACGCAGATTTCACTTGTAGTGTCACTACTTTGAGAATAACTTATCTACCTTATTTTGCTAAATGTTCAACTTTTTACAACTATAACAATAAATAAGCAGATATATCTATCTGTGGTTTCGATATGTGAGTGAGTTAGAACTGACAAAACTTAGCGAATATAATAAAGTTTGTCTCGAATGAGGTCCAATACGACAGAACGGACTCAAAAGAAATTTGGCACCTAAATAGAATATTTTCTAAATTATAAAAAAAAAATCATTTTATCGCAGAGAATATAAGATACTCTGGAAAACCAATAAACACTGCGAGGTGGAAACTAATATTTAATATACAGTGATATTTGTTGTACAATAAGTTAAATATTTTACACAATTATCATTTTGTTTAAAATTGTATGATTTTTTATTGCGACACTCTAGATTAAACTATTAAACATCTTGTAAATTATGGCCATGACATTTTTAAGACAGTCTCAAAACTAAGCGAACTCCTAGCAACCCTACACAACGGCTTACAAGCCTACAGGCTCCGAGTTGTGTTATTAAATCATACCTTCACTTCGGATGGTACATACCGCTGAGCCAAGTGTAAACTTAGCTTTACCCAGCGCGTATAATGTAATAGTCTCGTAGTAATAGGCTTTTGGATGGATTGATGTAGTTGTTTCCTTTGAGTCTTGGTAATTAATGTATACAAGTAAACTGTTGTGGAGATTCGCAACTGTGATGGTGAAATGAACATGCTCAACGTTTATTACTTCAATTGTAGACAAGGAACTTCCCTGTAGATAGCTGTTCAATTTCCTGTAGACTCCTATATAGTGATTATAGTATTTGGTATATTAAATAAATATTAATTATTTTATTATTTATATATAAATTGTATATAATTTAGCAACTATTCCGTTTGATAAATTGTTGAATTTTCGTTTTTATTTTCAATTATTAAAATTCGAAATATTTATGTAATATGGGCCGATGCTTGACGACAGGTTTTATACTTAAGAGCGGTAACCAATAGGCGGGTACGACAAAGTATACCATCTACCATCACGCTATGGCAACCTCACGATATCTTCCTTCACCGTACGAAACTTAAGAAAAGGATTTAAACTTTCCATTCTTCGAACTACCAATTCAGTTTTTATAGATTTGTATTATTGTGTATATGTATTTATTGTAGATATTAGAGATGGCTTTAGGCTGATAGCTCTCGAGATTTCGATGAAGGAAGATATCTCGAGGAAACCATAGCGCGGTGGTAAGGTACTTTGTACCACTCTCCTGGGTAGGTACCACAGTCAAATTAATAGTTTATCACCAGAAAATAACAGGTAAAACTGGAAAATGCATACAATTTATGGTTTTTATTGGTAAAGAATGTCTTTTTTATATCAGCGAATAGGAAGCCCGTCAGAATGACCTATGGCAGTCCACATTAACTCTCCAAAAGCTTTCAACCTGCCATGAAAATGTCTTGAATTTTTTAAACAGAACTCGGTTAACAATAATAACGATGCAAAATACCACGCGATATATCACATGAATGTTCGCAAAATGTAATTTTTCATTCACAAATTACATTCGTACACTCAACACGGTGGCTTAGAGGATAATGTGTTATTTATGTAGCGCGAAAAACCTATTTTGTTCTAATAAAGAGGTGAAAACAACTCACGTTGTTTTTTTTGGTTGGCAACTATTTATTTACGTTTGTTTCGTGATGTGTTTTTCTGAGCTGGTAAGCTTGGCTTGGGTTGGGTTTGACATAAAATAACACTTATATATACAAACATATGTACATTACATATAAACAATATAGGGCAGTAAAGAATACGTATTATATATAAAATGCCTTACAAATTTACCCACGTTCCCGAGGGATTCACTGTTTTCTTGGATAAAAAGTGTTCTAGAATATGTATGCAAAGTTTATCCAAATTTATTCAGTACTGATAATTATATAAGACACGAATATTCAATCCTTTCCATTTATCTTTAGTGCGATATGTCAATAGGAATAATAATATTCACTTTATTTTTAAATAAGCTTTAGGCCTTAGAAATAGTTGAATGGACTACACGTATGGTTTTAGCAACCCCTTTCATTAAATACCCATAATATGGTGGTGGTTTATAAGTAAAAAGTAACCATCTTATCACGTTCGCCATATTGTATTTAGAATGACGTCACTTAACTAATCGAGTAATATCAACATAAACAATTGAGTGTGCAAAATGTCAGCTCAATCGCATGGGGGACCTGGATCGGGAGTAAGAATTTTGCGATCCTAACGATTTTTTCGGAAGAAGTCAGTTCCAATTAAAGCCACATCACGATCGTACGCTCACGACGAACTCAAAAGTGCAGATAGATGTTTGAATCGTATCAAAGTCGATTGATTTAGTACTCGAACCTGTCGGGAGTCCCCTGGTCTAAGATTCAAGGCAAGATTTGTCGTAAACATACCAACAGGTGAAGTAAAATAAAAGCTCGTATAAGTAAAGTGGTCTATTCAAATAATTTTAGGCTAATTCTGAAGGCAGTATGGAGGATTTGATAAATAATCATGCACAAATATGTCGTTGGTTTGACAGTTGGTGGTGTCAAATACCGTAATTCGAGGGTTCGCATTTTACAATGAGCTAGTACTTTCGGTTAAGGAAAGCATAGTTAGCGCGGTTGTAGTACCCATCTGGCTGGTTAAAATTCAAAACCATTTTTTTTTATAAAAACTTTATTTAATTTAGGGTGGATGGCACTTATGAAGGTAAAATTTTAAGTTACTGAAGCTAACATCAGTTTGGAAGGTAGCCTGTTAAAAATCTCTCCGTGTGTTCTGACACTTTAGAGTCAGTTTCCACTTCGGCCACGTCATGACTTACCAGGGAGAAAAAATGGTCTAGAAGTAGCATGTATGGTTTATATAGTGTATAGTATATACTAAGCAAAAGTGAATAGGTACTTTGCTATAATTTTTTTATTCAAATAATAATAATTACATACAATGCCTACTAAAACTTGGCATATTTTCTTCTGAGTGTCGAAACTCTGAATTTCAGGATTTATAGTTGACAAACTGACCCGACAGACGTAGTCCTGTCTTAACAATGAATATTGAATTCGAATCTTCCGATTGAATCGACTGTGAAATGTGCAATAAGAAATTATAAATTAGTTTTTTTAACAATAAATATAATTCCGACCCATGTCTCTATTTTGAACGATATTTGCAGCGCGCATTCTGTCAATCGCTCTAGCTGTCAAACGACTGACAATAATAAAAGTTTATATTGTTTAAAGCGCTAGTAAAGTGGTTGAGTTTTCTTAATTTTTTTAAATTTCCGCGCAACTTTCTTAATTTTTTCTTTCATAAGAACCTTCTTCTTTAAGAAAGAAACACAACAAAAAAGAATTAGCGAAATCGGTCCAGCCGTCCATGCGTGATCCCGTGACCAAGGGAAATAGGCATTCATTTTTAAATATATAGATAGATATATGTCAGAATCTTCTAGGGTGCTAATAAATCGCCCCACTTCTATTTCGATCAACTTTCAAACACTTTTAAACTGTGCTTTATATAATCAAACTTGAGTTTTACCCGGGTTCCGGGGGGATGTTATACTTTTCCGGTATAAAAGTATCATATTTGTTAATCAAGTCTATAAGCTGTATATGTGCCAAGTTTCTTCCAAATCTATTTAGTAGTTTTGTGGGAGCATCCATCGATCCACACAAACCTTCACGTTTATAATATTACTAGCTGTACCTGCAGTTTCATCCGCATTCCCAAAGGGTGTTACATTATTCCGTTATAAAAAGTCCATATATTAATCCAGGCTATAAACTATCTATTTGCTAAATGTCATCCAAACCTACATACATATACTACATTTTTTTTTAAATACATACTTATATAGATATTTACATCCAGACACAGGATAAACAGACATGTTCATGCACACAAATGTTTGTCCTGGGTGGGAGTCGAACCCGCGACCATCGGCTTGGCAGTCAGAGTCGCGAACCACCAAGCCAACTACCCTGTTGAAACAAAGATACTGAACAAAAAACCAATATTTTTGTGCACAAAATCTTTTCCTGGGAATCGAACTTACGACTAGTTTACTGGGAAAAAGAGGAGTAGATAAGGTCACACTTAAAATAAAAATAGTCGAGACGAGTCACAAAGACAACGATATTAAAATTAGCGCTAAGTACTCATTCTCAGAAAATAATATTTCAATTCAAAACGGTATAATGTAGGTTTTCTTTTAATAGTAACATTATTACAATGTTTTCCTTTTTGCTAATAGTAATATAAGGCAATTACATTTCTTTTACCAAGAGAAAATAACGTTATTCAGTCATCCATATTAATTAAGAAATGTAAGTATACCTACTCTTCAGTACTGACTTATATTTATACAGTTTATTTTTATAATAATTATTTGTGGGAGAAAATCTTTAATAATGAAGAATATAAGGATACTATCCTGTTTATACATATGTAAGATGGGAGCGCAGTAAAACACGTCTTACTTGAACCAAGTTTAATCGGGAACTGACACAAAGGAATCAATCTACCGACTTTAACATTGGGAAACATTAATGACTAACTCACATATATTACAAATAATTTATGACATATATTTAACCGACTTCAAAAAAAAGGAGGTGGTATTGTCTGTATTTTTTTTTCTGTTTGTTACCCCATAACTTTTGATAGGGCGATGCGATTTTATTTATAGTAGTCCCCGCGGTTTCATCCGTACTTCCGAGGTAAAAATCCTATATGTTACTCCAGGGCAGGCTCTATCTTTTTGCCAAGGTTCATCCAAATCTATTTGGTTGTTTTTGAGTAAATGAGTAACAAACATCCATACATTCCCACAAACTTTCGCATTTATAATATAATAAGTAGGATTTATTCTTACTTCAAAAAATCTAGTAAATATTTTGTTTTCTAAGTAGATCCATAACTATATTCTAACTTTTAAATGATGATAATATACTAAATACTTGTTACGTATGTAATTCATGTTAAGCTTTAAATATAAGCTTGCATCCGCTACGTGGTTTCTCCTGCGTTCCCAAATTAAGTATTATTACAATACGTTACTCTTCAAAGTGGCGAAGAGCAGAAAAGAAAATAAACAAACAAACTATTATAGTTTCTGGATTTGATATCTATTAGTAATTTATTACTAACTAGCTGTACCCACGCTTCGCTGTGGCACATTGTGATTGAATGGTTGAGAAATGAGAAAATAGAATCATTTATATTATATATCTGTTACAGCCAAAACTGCTTTTTCAAAAAATTCTAATCAAAACCATTTATTCTGTTAAGGCTCTCGGAAGGCACTTATGAAGGTCAAATTTAATGTTACTGAAGCTACTACCATGTGGCCGTCTCAACATTCGTGATTTTTTTAATTTTCCTAACAGCAAATGCAGCCGAACTAAATTCCTAATAAAAAAAAAAAAAAAAAAAAAAAAAACCTAATTTAGCAGCTAAAGTATCAACTGCAATTTGTTATCTAATGTAAGACCCAAAAATACTGTTTTATTAACAAGATCAATATAGCTCCCATCTTGTATTATTTGGCTATCTACTTGTGCTACTTTCGGTAAAGAGAACCTTAAGCATTTAGTTTTCTTTCAATTTAGTGATAGATTATTTGTAGCAAACCACTCACTTTTATTATAATAGTTTTCTATAAAAAAAGAAAGTTGGCTTTTTTATGACTAGGAAATATGGTTTGGCTTGGTTATAAAAAAGCCAACAACATGGGTAAATTAAATACAAAATGTTTTTATAAATCAAAAGAGACAACTATATTCTTACAAATAATTTTCATAATTAGCATTCTATAACCAAAATCAAACGTTCAGTTACAATGTAACAATGAGCGTGTATAAACCACAAAAGGTAAAACTTAACAAGGCATATTCTAAGCTAATAAGACTACGGCAGTTTTTACCCGGAAAATCAAAAATAAATTGCACTATATACTTTAGTGGGCTATTGGGGGCTGGGTGCCGGTACTTCCGGCTCATATTAAAACCGTTATCGCACAATCTTAACTACCTCGTACTCGAAACTATAGCCTCTGCTGAAAATGATATACTCGCATTAAATCTACCATCGAAAATAAGTCTTATCTCGACCACATAAAATTCTATTTGCTGTAACTAAGCGGTAACACAGCAAGACCCTATTATTTCTCATTATTAATTTGATAAATGCGACGTGTGTCGTTTGTATTTTCGGCTCTATATTACTGTTGGTAAAGTTAATTTTTGAATGGCACCATGGAGTAAATTCTGTTAACGACCGATACAGTTTTGTTTTAAATCGCTCATTATGAATACAGATAGGGTTTTCATAATGCTCCTTTGTCTGGTAACAATGGAGAAACATTTATTTCTTTTGACGTCAAGTGGGGAATACGATCTTAATGATGGAGTAAATATGTAACTCGAAATGTGGGTGCTTTAATTTATGTGAGGGCTGATTGTTCATACTATTTGATGCCACAATTAATATTATTTATGTCTGTTTTCACAGGCTTTACCAAATCAGTATTACCGTCTCGCTCTACCGTACACGAATCGTAACATGGCAGATAGAGTCAACCCAATTTTAGTAATTTCACGTCATATCCAACATTTGTAAAGGGTAATGTTAAAACTAAAGTGATAACATAGTGCTTAAAAGAATATCATTAAACCTACACAGTACTTTTATCAAATATTACGTTAGCATTTAAAAGTTATTCAAATACAGAGTACAAAAGGTTAACGTGAAGTTTTTGGTTGACTGCCACCTCTGTCATTTAAGCTTCTATGTCGCAATGCTTTTGTGGGTACAGACCGTAATTTGGAATTTGCGTGTGGACTCATAAACGCAGGTGTTTTTTTTTTCTTCTTTTTGCTGTTCCGATGTGACAAACAAACCGTCACTTTCCGAGATCGCTTTGTTTTTAAGCTGAACTGTTTTTTTTTAATTACGTACGTCGACGAACGAAACTCTGTGAGAGGAAATTACGCTTATAAAATATGTATTTTTTGTTTCTCTTGCACAGCTTTACTTATATGGCATAGAGGGATTTATATCAGTGATATCGTAGGCTTCGTGGAAATAATAATGGGATTCGTCTGTGATTTTGTTCTCAACATATATAATGTATTTTCTAGTTTTGTGTTAAATATTTTATGAGAGCGTAATTCTCACAGATAAAAAAAACTCTGTGTCTGTGAGTCAATATGATGTTCATAATAGTCCGAATAAGGCAAGGAAAGGATAAAAAAAATGCCCTGATAATGGGAAAAATGTAGAAAGAATTTTAGAGCTTTTTTATGGGATTTTTAATGAACTCCGTGACCGTAACTGTAACTCTCGATTCGATTACGATGAAGTATTAGAGGCATATCTGTTTGTCTTCTTAACGGTTTTATTAATTCCATAACTGATATAAATGAGTTCTTAATAACCATAAATGCTTAAATATTATTATTTTATTTATTTTATAAATTGTCTGCCCTTGCCCACAGATAAAAAAGCAGATAGGTTGATCTCAAAAAATTCAAAATTCAAAACCATTTATTCAGTTTAGGCCTTCGGAGGGCACTTATGAAGGTCAAATTTAAAGTTACTGAAGCTACAACCGGTTCGGAAGTCAGCCTTCAACTGAGAAGAACCGGCAAGAAACTCAGCAAGGTTACATTCTTTTTTATTTGTTATATAAATTTTTATCTATTCTGACTTTTTGGCTATTTTATAATTTCAATTTTACATAATTTTATATTTAACAATTACAAAATACTTATTATAGGTAACATTAATAAAAACAAAACAAAAAAAAAATTGACAAGACTACAAAATAGAAAATAACAATAATTAGGTACTTACAACTTAAACAAGAGATTTAGAGGTGCACTGTGCAGAGAGCAGCTATTTCCATACATTTTTATCTTCAATATAATGAACTACCTTGTAATACGCTTTTTCTTTCAAAACTTTCCTAATATAATTTTTAAATTTATGATCAGTCATCTTGGTTATTGAAAGCGGTATCTTATTATAAAATCGAACACAATTACCAAGAAATGTCTTGTTAACTTTAGTTAGTCTAAAGTATGGAACAACTAACTTCTCCCTTTGTCTTGTATTTATACTATGAATATCTAATTTTGACTCAAACATTCCTATGTTTCTACGTATAAACATTATATTTTCATAAATATATAGTGAAGGTAATGTCATTATATTTATTTCCCTAAATAAATCACTTAATGATTCACGGGGACCCATACTGTAAATTGCACGAATTGCTCTTTTTTGTATAATAAATATTGATTCTATATCCGCTGCTGCTCCCCAAAACAAAACACCATAGGACAAGAGGCTATGAAAATATGCAAAATAAACTAATTTGGCCGTCTCAACATTCGTCAATTGTTTAATTTTCCTAACAGCAAAAGCAGCCGAACTTAATTTAGCAGCTAGAGTATCAACCTGAGGTCCCCATTGCAATTTATTGTCTAATGTAAGACCCAAAAATACCGTTTTATTTACAAGATAAATATGGCTCCCATCTATTATTATTTGGCTATCTACTTGTGCTACATTTGGTAAAGAAAACCTGAGATCTGTTGTTAAAGGATCAGTTTTTTTAATGCATCGCACATTTGGCTTTTAATGACAGATCGTTAACATTTTTTACAGGCTTATCAGTCGAATAGCATACCTGAGGTACCTAATATCCATTGATTCAAATATCTATCCTTAAACTTTCAATACAAAATCCTTAGATGAGGTGGTAAAACATTTTTTTACTGCCTCAAGATTCCGACGAGAATGGCCCCAACTTTCAAAATTCTATAACCGCAAGCGGCTGAAGCAGGAAATTAGGGGTAAAGTTGTTTGTCACGGACACACGCTCTTGAGTTCGTCACGTCACTTGCTAACTAAACTTGCCTCATATCGGAGGCCAAAATTATATCTAATAGCTTCATTAATTTGACGCGAAACTTTGGCATAGTGTGAAACTATGTGTCATGCTTTAGAAGATACATTTTGACATAGTTAAAAATGGTGTTGTTGATTGTTTTTAATACTAATTGCTATTTAAGCTCTATAGTCTCCAGCTTATAAACGCCTTCACTTTTGAACAAGGGGATACAGTAGGATTCAGAAGGCGATTCAGGCCATAGTTTTGTGCGAATAGGCGGAATTTTTCAGAAATACGTACACGGTGGCCCGCCTTATGGTACCCTGACTATCAGGCGGGCCGTCAGCTTGTTTCTTATCTGTGTAGTATAAAAAAAAATCTAGAAATAGGTTTAATTATCTCAAACCGAAATAGTGCCATCCAGTTATAAATTGTATTTAAATGTATAAACATATATTATGTATTTTTATTTGTGTTAACTTTCATTTTTCATTAGTTTTGTAGTTTAAGTACTTAATAGGTTGTTCAATAAGTCTTGTCGTTCGATAAGAAAAACACAATTTTATGGTCCTAAATACACTTTATTATTCAGTATAATCTCCCTGAACATTAATACACTTGCTCCAACGATCCTCCAATCTGATGATTCCATCCATGAAGTGAGAATCCGGAAGGTCTGCAAAATACGCATCAACAGCCGTTATGACTTCTTCATTTGATGAAAAACGCTTGCCACGCATAAATTTTTTGAGTTCTGGAAACAAATAGAAGTCGCTGGGGGCCAAATCTGGTGAATACAGTGGATGCTCCAACAATTCGAACTTTAATTCATGGATTTTAGCCATTGTCAAAATGTTTTTGTGACACGGTGCATTGTCCTGATAAAAAAGGATTTTTTTTTCTGCAAACCGGGTCTTTTTTCACGATTTTTTTCCTTCAACTGGTCCAAAAGGTTGCAATAATATTCAGAATTAATTGTTTTACCAGTTTGCAAGTAATCCACAAAGAAAATTCCTTTCGCATCCCAAAAAACTGATGCCATAACCTTCTTAGCCGATTTCCGGACACGAACTCGTTTCGAAGCCGAACAACCAGGTTCACACCACTCTTTAGCCTCTTGTCTCATCCATAGTGATGAATCGAGGCACAAAATCCACTTTATCCTTTTTAAAACGCTCCAAATGTTGCTGAGAAAGTCGCATTCGAATGTGTTTTTGTTCCATTGTTAGCGAATGCGGCACCCATTGAGCACACATTTTTTCACCCCCCTTTCTTATCGAACGACAAAACTTATTATTGTATTACATTTTATTAGTACTGAGGCTGGTCAGTGCTGATTTCTAACACCACAGATGGAATACCTACCCTGGGTGCAATATATATTTTTTAATAATCTCCATACACTATTAAGACACTGTTCAGATCCCCATTAAAACTTTAGCATACATTATAAATCTACTCGGAGTGACTTGTAGGGTCTACTCGTTTAAAACCTACATCATACCTCACATGCGTCTGACATCAAGTGTAATAACATCTCAAGATTCTCAACACACACTCCAGCGTCTTGGGATCAAATACCTTGAATTTCAGGTAATAAACACTTTACTCAGAATCATATCATCTTAACTTAGTACCTAATATTATAGATGTGAAAATTTGTGTGTGTTTGTCTCTCATCTACGTTACTGCTAAAATGGATTGAAATTTGCACACACTCACAACCTTTATTTAATTTTATATATGTATTTATTAGTGCAAGGGTCATAGCCTAGGTCCATCCCCAGGACATGATCATCTCCTGCCAAATACAGCCGTTTAGTTAATAAAATGTAACAGAGTTCCTATCGCATTATAATAATGCGAATATTAGTAAAGAAGAATTCAAATGATAATAAAATTAGTCAAATAAAATGTTCTCAATTAAAATCAATAACTAGCACATAATAAGAACAGGCTTAGGAATATGTAACCAGATAGATAGTTTCCCCACCGATATTTGAATTCAATATTGGAATCGTGGAACGAATAATAGTTATTTTAAACTATTTTCCAAACCTACTTTTCGAGCGTACCTAAAACTCCATGTTGGAGAAACTTTTTAATTTTTTTTTGCCTCTCACGAATCGTGGATTTTTGTAGCCACCGTCGTATATCTAATAAAATATTGTGCTAATTCAACGTTGGACCAACTTTGTTTCTTGCTCGACGTGTACCGGGAAAGTTAAACGGCCTAAGAGTAAATAACTCGGTTGTACTGAGTGAAATAGTATTTACGTACTCACTTGAACTTGAAGTTGTCTGAGTTAATACTTGTAAGTTATTCTTGCTACCACTTTCTCTCACTGGCTGTGAAAACCCTCAATTGAGACTGATTGTCTAGCTATTGAAATTGTAACCTTCGTTATATTGTTTGAGATTACAATTTGGGTAAACGTTCCGTCTGCTATGAATTATGATTATAAATTTGTTACTGTTGTATAGCGAGTTCATCTAAACAAGTAGGAAAGGTAGAAATATATGAAAATAATTCACACTGTATAATGTAGAATTTAAAAGAAAGTATTTAAAAAAAAATGTTTGTAAATAAGCCATAATCACCAAAATATTACCATTTCCGATAAGGAATACTTTAACTTGAAATTAACATATGTCATATAATCGATTTTAACCTTCTCTTAATACAATTGTTTTACTGAAGAAAATTAAAATAACAAAATAAACCAACATTTTAAAAGTTATTATAAGTGTAGTGAACCAACTACCGCTTCCCAGATATCCTATTTAAATATTCTCGAGCAGTTTCTAAATACCATTGAGTCCAAAAAAATACTTGAATTAACTTCATAGTCACATAAAATTTAAGCTCCCACAATGCCACATGTTGCTGGCAACTTAACTAAGGCCATGAGGCGAAAATTCGGTATTGTTGAATAAGAAAACCGCCGAGACTGCCCATTAAGCCTAAAGGTCACGCACTAAGGGCGGCACGGTCAAAAAACTGGGCCACAGGTCGGTCGCAAATTCTATAAAAATCAGGAAATTGTGGGAAGGTGCCGAATGAAGTGGCGGCATGGGCAGGTTTATCGAGTAACGCATAAAGTACCGACCGCTATATCGCTTTTCTGTATTTATAATTTTGTATAACCTAAATGTTATACTATATGTATTTTCTGGGCAAGCTTGTTACAACCTCGAGCTAGTCGTAACTCGTTCGAAATAAGTTAGTTACCAAACGTAAGCCTACATAAAATATACCGAGTTGTGCATACTAAGTTATTTGCTTTTTTTTTTAATTTTATAGCGTTTTTGAGCCAGCACTAAAGAAGTATATAATTTTACGTTATAGCTTAGTTTTTAGATTTATCTAGGCTAATACCTACAAAGAATAAAAAGGTTGAGTACTATGATGGATGTGTACACAGACAGGCAGACGGCTTTGGAATAGGGCGTAGAACCCTATCTCAAGCACCTTTGCCTGAACAACTTTATATATGTAGAAAAATGGTTAATATATTACAGCATCATGTTACTTCAACACGTGTTAAACAAGTCCACAGAGATGTCTCTTAATTCGAAGTTAAACGTACCTGCCCGTGTTGATAACTCATACCGTGTTGATCTTCCATGTGTCCTGCACCTAGTTGCATCAAAGCACACATGAACTACAGTGTAGTGTTTGTTGACAGCAGGGCAAGCATGACGCGTTATAGCTACGGTTGATAGTAACCTGCTGTGAACTGGAGCTCGGAGCGAGCTCGATGATGTTTCGTCGCAGCTTCGATAAATCTATCTCTATCGCTAACTACGAAATCACGCGAGAGGACCACTCTCTTTGGCCTTGTCACGCTTCCGATCTTGGTCTATGCGGAATAAGAAGACTTATTATTGAATATATTTTTTTGATATTTTAACTATACTTTAACTTGCTTACGTGACTTTAAAATTATGTCGAATATGATCTAAATCAAATGGAATGTCAGCCTAATAGTCTACCTTATACCATAAAAAAATAAAAGAAGACCTCTCATTCAAGGTCACCGATTATGGAGATGATAATAGCTGTATAGTAAAGATTGTCCACAGCCAAAATAAAAAATGGCCATGTCAAATATAGCTTGTCGACAATAATCCTAGGTCTCTCGTTAACTCCACAATAACGTGAGAAGTCTGTATGCGGTCTCGTTGCACGCGCTCATCGTTTAAAGGACCCCTGAATTCTGCTCCATGCAATTGAGAGTAACATAATAGGTGCCTCTATCTCTTTTTGACCTAAGTCTTTACTCTCGCGAATCTATTTCAATAATAGTTTTGCCAGAATCGAATAAATAGGTACTATCACTACATAGTACAAAACAAAGTTGTTTTCTCTGTACCTATATCCCTACGTATGCTTAAATCTTTAAAAACAGATTTTGATGCGGTTTTTTTTAATAGGTAGAGTGATTTTAGAAGATGGTTTATATGTATTAGTATCTACATTGCACCTGAGCGAAGCCGGGGCGGGTCGCTAGTAGAAAAATATATTATACACTTATAGAGGGAAATTACGTTTCAAGCTATTTTTTTTATTATTTTTTCAGTTTTTTAATCGTTTTGCAAAGTTACAGAAGTTGCCATTCTTTATATTTCTAATCCCTAGGACTCATAATTAGTTGTCTGAGTCTCATATTCAGATAGCCTTGAAGGGAAAAGCTTATTACAAAGTAGCTCGCTCGTTGTCATATTATTCATTTATTTATAAAAAACAATAACCTTGCTAAGTTCTTTGACGGTTCCTCTTAGTTGTAAGCTAATTTATAAACTGGTAGTTACTTCAGAATCTTTCATATGTGATTTCTAGGACCAAAATGGTTTTGAATTTAAATTTAGAATCTTGAACAGATCTTCGTCATGGCTACACCACAAGGGTAAAGCTCGTTATAGACATCTAAAGTCGCCACTAAAACACTCACGTTGATAAAGCGTTGCGAACTCCATCCGGTACCCGGTCAGCATGGTGTATGTGACATGTAGTAATGACATTTCGCGTCAAGCACTCATGCCGAGAACGGTTCGAGAGCCACTCGACTGTCTCTTGACTTTACACGTCGTTTTGACTCCTACCTATGTCGTATCTCGGAGAATTCAATTTCGAGTTCCCGACTATCAATTTTGGAATAGTGTAATATTAGACAGACAGATGATTTATTGTGCTATTAACGTATTTATGATTATAATCAATTTGTCAGTACTCTAGGCGGTTCATTTTGCATTGTAGCTTCAGTAACTTTAAATTTGACCTTCATAAGTGCCTTCCGAGGGCTTAAACTGAATAAATGGTTTTGAATTTTTTGAATTTTCAAAACATGTTTATAAGCCAAACTTTCAAGTTACAAGATAATAAAAAACCTAAAAATCTGTATGGAACTTTAACACGCTTAATGTAAATCAGTGATTTATAAAGTAAAGAAAGGCCCATCCAACCAAAAAGGATTTATTCAAAATTTTATTCTTGCAAGCAAAAGTAACATCTTACGTCACGCAGCTCGAATAGTACCTACTGTTTGGAACCACTATATTGCCAATAAAATACATCGTTAGCACTATAAGGATATTACATTATTATATATTCTAATATACTACCTCTCTCTCTCTCTAGTCGTATCCATCACTGATGAGGATCGTGGCTCCTTCTAACTTGATCAACCAGCTGTCTCTATCGGTTTCGATATATTATATACCAGAATAAAAAATGCGATAATGAACTAGTTTATTTTTTACACTGTCACAGCGAAACGACTGAACCGATATTGCTAAAATTTGGTACTCACATTACCTATGGTAAGGAGAGGGATATACTCTTTATCTTGAACACACTAAAGATCTTTCTCCCCTCCCCGCTGGTGAAACCGCGAGCCGGAAAGCGTATATTATAAATGGAACTAAAATTGTTAACAAAAGGATGTTCTTATTCTACAATCTCGAAAACATTCGTAAACAGCACCTAAGGGCTGAGCCAATGTAGCATTGTTCTTATTTTTCTATATTTACAGGAGTTTTGTTGAGATGAGCTGAACCCACGCAGGCGTATAGCTTTATTTATCCCCGTAAAAGTTACACAACGATAATTATTCTCTGTGTATCGAATCAACTTCGAAACAAATAATGAAAATGAAAATCGTGACTGTACGAGTATAACTATAGGGTTCAAAATTGGCAATCGGTCTTGCTTGACTCCAGCAGATTTTATTTTTTAAAGCAATCCGATTTAACCTGTTCATATTATGATTTATGTCCTAGATTAGGGTAGCCATAAATTCTCAGATTCAAAAAATGTTGGATCATATTGAGTTTTATTACTGTTGTGTAATTTAAATGTGTGAATACAATAGATTTGTGGAACAAAACATTTTGGAAACAAATACAGGCTAACAATATTTTCTTAATATATCGTGAGGTAAAACAACAATTTCCATGTGTACCTACTACTGTTTGTTAGAGCAATCAACTGGAAATTGCTAGTCTATAATTTCCTACAACCTGGCTACCTCCTTGAGATTCTATTGTCAGGCATTACCGGTTTGAACCGGTTGCTGTACTAGAGCGAAGTACCTTCAGGGTTAGTTCAAAGCATCTTCATTAAATGAACTCAATCAATGTATTTTCAATCGTCAAGTTTTTTTTCTTCTAAAAAATGCACATAAAAAAATTTTTTCTATTAAAAAAATATCACAACGAGTCTTAATTACATTATAAAATGGAATTGTGATAACACTAATGGAACAAACCTTTATAAATAGGCGTTTCTTCTTTTGTTGTCTGCGTTCCTTCATAACTTTTGTTATACTACCATTTAATATATTTTAAACATTATCATAATGTTTATACTGGTATCATTACTAATATTACTAAAACTAGTTAAATAATAACCGGGCTTCGTGGGATATAATAATAATGGCCCAGATAAAACTGTAGAACATAATACGCAACTAGCCGTTTTACATTTAAATATATAATATCAACTATTTTTCCTCCGCATTTTCACCCGCGATCCTGGGGAATGTTCGATTTCCCCGGGATAAACAGTATCCTATGTAATAACTCAGGCTACAAACAATGTATGTCTTAAGTTTCATCCAAATCCGTGAAATAATAGTTTTAGCATGAAAGAGCAACAAGTTTGCGAATATGTACTAAATATAATATAAATAATAAAAAAAAAAAAAAATACACACAAAAACAAAAAAGAAAAAAAATAAAAAAACAACAAACATCCTCACAAATTCTCGCATTTATAATATTACTAGGATTTATTTATAGACTGATATCTCAGAAATGGCATTAACGATTTGGATGAAAATTCATTTATCGAAAAGGTTTTGTTTTTAATTTTATCCAAATAAGCTACTTCACAAAAAAACGATACTACATAAACAAGCGCCAAGTGTAGCTCGGTTGCCCTGGTAGATACTGTAATACGCTAAATAGAACATAAATACATTATTTAAAATGCTGTTTGTAAACCAACGGCAGTACAAAAAACCGTATCGTTTCCGATGATTAATAAAACGAGTGGCTACTTTAAAACGGTGTTTTTTATTCATTTAGAATTTCTAATATCCCTACATGAAGGCCGTGTACGGACGGATTTTAATGGGGTCAGTCCAATCATGCTAATGAAAACAAGCCATGCGATCCGGCCCTGTATTTAGCCTTCTGAATATTCAACGGGGTTATTTTCTTAACGGCACTCCAGATTTCCACCACAGTCAAATATAATATCAACATGGTATCAGCGTTATCGTTAAATATAACGATAATTTGCTATAACGTTATAACGTATCGGGCAACGATATGCTAATTAATATTTCTGTTTGATATTTAAATACGATATCGATTTGACAAATTAAGCAGGCTTAAAATAAACGTTTCATAGATGTTAAAACGCCGATTTCATGATAATTATTAATTTATTATGAATTAATTATATAATTTTAGTATTATATTCGCAATGACTACATTTCACAAAATATTTAAGCGTTGATGATTAAAAATATATTACTATATTGAAATATATTTGATATAAAAATAAACAAAAATGTTTTGATATTTATGATTAATTGACATTAAATTAGGAAGAAACATAAGTCAACGATAGAATTGGTTCTGAATAAGCACAGTTTGTATTTCCTGGAAAACAATAGATCTCTTCAGAATGCAGGTAACAGTGAACAGGATAGTTTCTACATAAGCTTTTTTTATTTTTGCTCTTACTATCTCTGTTTTAAGAAATGTTCCTTTATTAATGTTCGTAATAAGTCAAATTACCTTATGAAAAATGGCTCGGACAATTGAAAAATTGGGGAAAAATTAAAAGTGTTTTGTTTTATAGGGTTCATAAAGAGGTGATGTTTTTGTTTTCGTATGTTTGAAACTTTGGATAAGTTAAATATAGAAGACAGTTAAGTGTAAGTTAATCTCTAAAACTCATATAGTTTCGATAGTTTTGTCACAGATAGAAATAAAGCTACACTATTCCTGTTTGACATGTCCTATGTCATAATCATGGTATAAATTAGAACACTCAGAATGCGGATGAAGTCACGGCACAGTAGCTAGTTATTAAAAATATACAAAAAAAGGTTTCATAGATTTTCATAAAATACTTTATGATTTGAAATGAAAATTCGTTGCACCGTGTGTCGTAATAGTAAAAGTTGGGCCAATTGTTGGTATTTTTATGTTCTTTCAGCATGGAAATATCAAAAATAATTTTTTTCCATCATAGAGAATATTGCATCTGTGAAGTCTGGTGCTTCGTCAATAGTCAAAGCATAAAAAGAGGCGAAATATATTCATACTCACGCATGTCGTTATGCAATCTCACAACTATCTGATGCTTTTCAATTTGGATTCACAAAATGCACATCTGTGCTATTTTTTATCCACGACGGAACACCGAGCTTTGAACTCTACAAAGTTTTGTAAATATACAGTGCTTTTTTATTGAATATTTTTTTTTAAACTTTTACCTTTAAAATCAGATTTATTATTTGCCATCCAGTTTTTGAATAGCTTAGGGTCTAGGTAATACGTTTGCTATTTTGCCACTTACAACAACGTATTCATGAGTTGGGCAACCAAGACCACACAGCGCATGGATATTCTGCTATTTTTGATAAAATATACATTCCCTTATATTTCAAACACGTCAATTTTGGCGCTACATCATATGAAGAGCTAACTTTTATAAAAAAGTCGCTGAAAGTTGCTTTTACTTTTCCAGTGTAAGTGATTTCAAACAGTGAATATTTGGTTGTTCAGTTTTATGGCCTGGAATTTTCACCTGAACGCTAAATTCCCAAATACCAACCGAATACTGTTGGTCGGTATTTTTTGTGTCTAAAATATACAACTACCTTGGGTGGTATAAAGACCAACTGGAGACCATAGGTCTTGAAGTCCTTCTTTAACTTTTAACCTTTAAAGAAAAGGGAGTGCTCACTTGCACTTTCATCGCATTTGTATTACATGATATTTTTTTCTAGTTTTGTTTTTCTGTATACATATATTTTGAGTTGCAACCCAGCTCTAAATGTATTATTCCTTATTATGTGGTCACCTTTTGGTTGTAATTTGTATTGTGTATCCTAAATAAATAAATAAAATAAAATAAATCTATGCTATTGATAAAAAACTGAAACCCGACTACGAAAAATTACGCTTTAAAAAGTATGAAACAAGAAAATATTCTCATGTGAAATTGTTATGTACAAACTATCCAATATTTATATGGAGTTGTATTAGTATGAGCCATATGACCATATATGAGGTGGCATACAACCACGGCTATCCTCTGAACATCACTATGAACAGGTATTAAATACTTTAAAATATATTATGTGTGAGTTTTTTATTTAATAGACAATAAATATTGGATAGTTTGTATATAACAATTTCACATGAGAATATTTTCTTGTTTCATACTTTTTAAAGCGTAATTTTTCGTAGTCGGGTTTCAGTTTTTGAACTTATTTTTTTTATTTCAATTATTTTGGGGTTATAATTTCGTAATAAAGTATTTGCAGATTCGGTTTACATTTTTTTATTTAGATTTTATTGAATTATGTATAATATAAGTAATCAATAGTTTGATGGCCAAATTATAACAATAAATAAACATTATCGTGTCACTTATAAGAATTTTTATAAGTTATAGTTTTACTAAAGGTCGTTCCACTATTGATGCCGGGGTAGCACTTTTGAAACAAATTTTCAACGCTTGGGAAAAGTCGCAGAATGTTATTGGAGTGTTCTGTGATTTATCTAAAGTTTTTGATTGTGTTCACCATCAGACACTTACGCGTAAATTAGACTATTATGGAGTTAAGGGTGCAGCACTTAATTTGACGAAATCGTACCTTAGTGAGAGAACTCAAAGTGTTAATGTGAATGGAGTTAAATCATCTGGTTCTCCTGTGCATATGGGTGTACCCCAGGGCTCTATTCTAGGGCCTTTTCTATTTTTAGTATATATCAATGACCTTCCCTTTTACGTAAGAAATACCTGTGGAATTGTACTGTTTGCTGACGATACCTCACTGATTTTTGGTGTTGATAGACTGAAATACAATTATGACGATGTAAACGGTGCATTAGCCCAGGTATTAAATTGGTTTACTGTTAATAATCTTGTTTTAAATGCAAGAAAAACAAAATGTATTAAATTTGCATTACCCAATGTTAAAAAACTAGGCTGTAGTTTAATGTTAGACAATGAAGCTCTTAGCCTAGTTGAGTCAACAGTTATCTTAGGGATTTCTTTAGACTCAAAACTTCAATGGGGGACACAAATATCATGTCTTGCGGGAAAACTTAGTTCAGCAGCTTACGCAGTTAGAAAAATCAGGCAGATTACAGATGTCGATACGGCTAGATTAGTTTATTTTAGCTACTTTCATAGTGTTATGACCTACGGCATTTTGCTTTGGGGTAAAGCTGCTGATATAGAAACAATTTTTATATTGCAAAAAAGAGCAGTTCGAGCAATTTATAATTTGAGTTCTCGAGCTTCCCTCAGAGAAAAGTTTAAACAAATTGATATCCTCACAGTTGCATCGCAGTATATTTATGCAAACATAATATTTGTACATCAAAATATTAGTCTTTATGTCAAAAAGAGTGATATGCACTCCATCAATACTAGAAATAAGGATAAACTTGTCACTTCTGCATATAGACTGCAAAAAGCATAAGGTATTGCATGGTCATCAGTTCGGTTTCACGAAGGGAAGATCTACATCCGATGCGGCAGCAACATTGCTGAGGCACATTTATGGCGCATGGGAGGATTCACAGGATGCGATTGGCATTTTTTGTGATCTGTCCAAGGCATTCGATTGCGTTGACCACCGTACGCTACTACTAAAACTTGACTTCTACGGAATTCGTGGAACTGCTCATGATCTTGTTTTATCTTATTTATCAAATCGCCAGCAAAAGGTAGGGATTACCGGCACAACATCCAAGGGCTCTTTAGTCGAAATGGGGGTACCCCAGGGTTCAATTTTAGGTCCATTTTTGTTTTTAGTATATATAAATGATTTGCCATATGTTGTAAATGACCTCACAGATATTGTCTTGTTTGCTGATGATACATCATTAATTTTTAAAGTTAATAGAAAAGACAAAGATCTAACTAAAGTTAATCATACTATGTCAATTGTCTGTGGGTGGTTTGCTACAAATAATCTATTACTAAATTCAAAGAAAACTAAATGCTTAAGGTTTTCTTTACCAAATGTAGCACAAGTAGATAGCCAAATAATAATAGATGGGAGCCATATTGATCTTGTAAATAAAACGGTATTTTTGGGTCTTACATTAGACAATAAATTGCAATGGGGACCTCAGGTTGATACTCTAGCTGCTAAATTAAGTTCGGCTGCTTTTGCTGTTAGGAAAATTAAACAATTGACGAATGTTGAGACGGCCAAATTAGATTATTTTGCATATTTTCATAGCCTCTTGTCCTATGGTATTTTGTTTTGGGGAGCAGCAGCGGATATAGAATCAATATTTATTATACAAAAAAGAGCAATTCGTGCAATTTACAGTATGGGTCCCCGTGAATCATTAAGAGATTTATTTAGGGAAATAAATATAATGACATTACCTTCACTATATATTTATGAAAATATAATGTTTATACGTAGAAACATAGGAATGTTTGAGGCAAAATTAGATATTCATAGTATAAATACAAGACAAAGGGAGAAGTTAGTTGTTCCATACTTTAGACTAACTAAAGTTAACAAGTCATTTCTTGGTAATTGTGTTCGATTTTATAATAAGATACCGCTTTCAATAACCAAAATGTCTGATCATAAATTTAAAAATTATATTAGGAAAGTTTTGAAAGAAAAAGCGTATTACAAGGTAGTTCATTATATTGAAGATAAAAATGTATGGAAATAGCTGCTCTCTGCACAGTGCACCTCTAAATCTCTTGTTTAAGTTGTAAGTACCTAATTATTGTTATTTTCTATTTTGTAGTCTTGTCATATTTTTTTTTGTTTTGTTTTTATTAATGTTACCTATAATAAGTATTTTGTAATTGTTAAATATAAAATTATGTAAAATTGAAATTATAAAATAGCCAAAAAGTCAGAATAGATAAAAATTTATATAACAAATAAAAAAGAATGTAACCTTGCTGAGTTTCTTGCCGGTTCTTCTCAGTTGAAGGCTGACTTCCGAACCGGTTGTAGCTTCAGTAACTTTAAATTTGACCTTCATAAGTGCCCTCCGAAGGCCTAAACTGAATAAATGGTTTTGAATTTTGAATTTTGAAATTTTGAAAAGTGCAAGGCTCATTTTTAGGACTTAGTGCACGCATCTATAATAAAATCCCTGCTGAAATTTTAAATTTGCCTTTACAAAAATTTAAGGAAAGAATTAAGACTGTTTTAGTACAAAAGGCTTTCTACAATACAAATGATTATTTTAATGGCGACAATGCTTGGGTGTAGCGCTCGCTCCAGCAGGACACATCTTTATGTACAAAATCTTATTTTGAAAAGAGTAATTGCTGAGTTTCTTGCCGGCTCTTCTCAGTAAAAGCAACCTTCCGAACCGGTGTTAGAGTCTGACCATTCATAAGTGCCTGTGAAGGCCTATTTGAATAAATATTTCATTTCATATTTCATTTCATTTCATATAGTTAATGCCTTTATGTCCTGTAGAGAGCGCCATATCTAATTTATTGTGACGTCACATATCCTATAACCAGCAGACGATCAAGACGCTTCGAACGATACCTCGTTTGCCAAATTACGATAAGTAGTTTAAAAGTTATGAGGGAACAGATGAACATACATACACACATACATACCGGTCAAAATTATAACCCTCCTTTGGCTTCGCCGTAGTCGGGTAAAAATAGGTAAAATTTGGACATAAGAAGTAATCTTGAACCACTCACTTTTAATAATTCTTTCACAGATAGAAAACTACACAATTTCCGAGTGACATAGGTTATATTATAATCCCGGGGTACATTAGATCCCTCATAAACGCGAGCGAAACCACGGGACAGTAGCTAGTCTACATCTACACTATCTACACTAATATTATAAAGAGGAAAGATTTGTATTTTTGTATGTAACGAATAAACTCAAAAAGTACCGGACCGATTTTAATAATTCTTTTTTTATTAGAAAGCTACATTATCACTGAGTAACATAGGCTATATAAAATTTTCAAAAAAGTTAGGGATCCGTACTAAAACTCCAATAATGTAACCCAAGGTGTGAAAAAATTACCAAAAAAATTTCTTACATCGCGTGCGTTGGGAAAACTATTGATGGTAGAAAGAACAAAATAATGCAACATAGTTTGGGAACGTGGGTGAAACCGCGAGGGACAGCTATATATAATAAACCTAGAAACAAATCAAACGCTAAGTCAAATGTCCGATTGCATATCGTATTGATTTTTTACAGTATGAAATATAATGATACGTCTTAAGTCGTTCGTGACCTATTTAATTCTATTTTATTCAGAACTAGCTTTCCCCACGGTTTTACCCGTTCCGTGGGATGTCACATGTAGTATACATATCAACCTTTCTCTTGAATCTCTCTATCTATTAAAAGAACCACATTAAAATTCTTTGCGTAGTATTAAAGATCTAGCATACATAGGGATATTTCAATGATTTATATATATCATTAGATATTTATAATATTATATTATTGTTAAATAATTCTACACTTTTGCCATAGCACACAGGTATTGTCAGTGAGACTAAATAAATATTATGTAATTAATCTAAGTTCGTTTTTTAAAATGAGTAATTCCGAAACGGTATTAGAGTCAGACTATTCATAAGTGCTTGTAAAGGCCTATTTGAATAAAAATATTTTCATTTCATTATCGGGACAGAGAGAGCGACCTTGTTTTATACTATGTAGTGATAGTGAATATAGTGATAACAAAAGGTATGACGAAAATAAATTTAAGCAAACAGTAGATTATATACATAACCTATTTACTACCATTATTTATCATAGGATAAATAATATTCGGTGTCAAACCACCAATTCACAAAAAGAAAATAAAAGTATTATTGAATTGAAGAAAGAAAGCAATCAAAAAACGAAAAGTGATAAATTAGCTAAGTAAAAAAGGTTCATGTAATCATATTATTTCGCGTAAAATCTAGTGGACAAGCGACGACATTTCGGATTGAAGATTTTTATTAATATTATTGCTGATGACAAACTTTAGCTTAGTCTTGGTTATTGCGAAAAAGGTCATCTAAAATGAGTTTATGCGCTCATATGATTCAAAATTCAAAACCATTTATTCAGTTTAGGCCCTCAAAAGGCACTTATGAAGGTCAAATTTAAAGTTACTGAAGCTACTACCATTTCAAATACCAACCGATTTTCTTATTGTGTTGGATCTCTGTATCAAAAGAAAAAGCAAGGCATTAAATTTTCTTAGAATCAACAACAATAGTTTCTTTACAGTTTAGATATAATGCTATAAGAAGCGCAAGAAATAAGCTGTAGCAAAACCTCAGCTACAATGTGGCTTACGATTGTGTGAATTTGGGTGGGAGTAAATAGCCAAGTCTTAAGACACGTCATACTCACGATTAGAGCTCCCAAGTAAGCCCCTAATTACATTTCTCAAAAACATTGTAACAACTTGTTTCAAGTCAATTACCTATTCTAAGACCTTCAACTTAAGTTTGGATAACTTCCCTCCATCCAGAATATGAACGCCCAAAATGCTAATTCGGGTACCTGTTATACGTGAAATTCATCCGCTTGTATTGTGTTTTAATTCCACGTGATTCCTGTTACGGCATTGGATACAACTTCACTGGCATTTTCATTGAAACACTATGTAAAAAGCGTGGGTAAATTGTTCACGTTTTATCTCGATTGCCGGAATTTATATTAGCAATTATAGTATAAGTATATTATTTTCAGCCCATAGTGCTGGTAAACCCCTTTCCTTCTTTTTCCTTTTCTCTAGATTCAGAGCTCTGTACTCTTTTGATAAGTGGTCCTGCTCTTGCCGCCACCTTTGCCTTGGGTTGCCGTGACATCTTCTTAAAGTTTGTGGGTTCCAGTTCGTCCTTAGTTTGTCCAACCTTCAGCAGACAAGGCCCGCCCAGTTCTAGTATAAGTACAGTTTAAAAACGAACTGGTGAGTTTGTCAGGGTAAGAATCGGACCCCTACGTCCTATAGCATGGAAGTCACACCAGTGCCACATCACTTGTTCGATTCCAAAAATTACTTAACACTGTGTCTCCGGCATATTACGAGGCTACTACGAGTTCTAAAAAGAAAACAATTTCAACAAAAATTAATAAACATCGTACCTATTTTTTACATGTGGAATAAGGCTTTCCCCTTTATATGGACAGAGCTAAGCTTAGGTACGGTAAGCTTTAAATAGGGGATTTTAATGTTAGTCTAAAAGTCTAGTCTATAGCTCAGTTGTTTACTAAACATTTGCAAAAAACCGCATTCAAATCGGTTAAGGCTTAACAAACACACTTAACTTGCACCTCTTACTCTGAGCGCAAATACAGTGGGAACCTATTATAGGTAGATTATCCCAAAGCACACGTATATATTAAGAGCTACAATTGTAGCATGTATGCTTAGTAATGTTGGTATTGACAACGCGCTGTGCATGTCAGTTCAATAAGGTTGTAAGCTCCAAATCAATCATATTTGAGAATAGTTGCTCCTAGTAACCAACACTAACTAATAAGATATGATTCATTTGGAGCTTTCGACCGTATTGTATTATGAGTTTTCTTAGAATATTCTAAGGATATTTTATATATGGATATGTATTTAGGGAATAATAGTTTACGACGCTACCAGCTCCGTTCCATAGTAGAAATCCATATCTAATGCAAGAGTTAACCATCCACCATAAATCCTCTTTTATCACAAATAATAAAACCTTTTGTGAATATTTAGAGAAAACGTTTACAGTAACAACCATTCAATCGTTAATCTTAATTTGTAAGTAATTAAAGTTTGACGAAGGCGCAGTTCTGTTTGGATAAAAGAGGGTATAAATATATATATTTTTTTATTCTTATCAAGAGACAGCTCTATAAAATCTCATATTGTTGGACGTTGAAAAAATGGTTTATTAGCCTACGGAAGCGAATATAATAAAAATAATGCTGGGAATGAGCTCCCCTTTTCGGTGTTATTCCTCAAAGCTTTTCCTCAGAGTGCTTTACAAAATGTGCAAAATAAAATTCTTAATAATAAAAAAGATTTATCGCATGGTTGGAAGCGCGAATTAAACTTTTGCGTGTGAATAAAAATAAACAGTTTTGGATTCTGATTGACCAAATGAAAATTTAATATCAATGTCTGCAAAAATGTAATTACAAAGTTCCAATCTTCATGTTAAATTTAGATTGGTCGTGCTCGCGATCATAACATTATTTCGTGCTAAAATTGCACAATTCAGGTCAGTCATATTTCGTAGTCGTAAGAGCTTTAATGCGATGATGAATAAATCCTTAATTGTTCTGTGACTAATATTAATAGATTGACTGATTTACTCAGTCATTTCAATTCTCACTCAAGGCTAACAATATAATTAAAAAACATACAAAATTATTCCTAAATTCAGTTGTTAGAATTTGTATAACGTTTGTATTTTTTTAATAATACACACAGACTGAATTCTATAACGAACTTCTATAACGAAACACGCACAGTAATTTCACACCACACGGGAAATAGGAAATTCGTGCAAAGAATTTGTATTTTTGCGTGTCTAGATATCGTACTTTTATCGTTCAGAACAATCAACCAGTGAACTCTTAATTATGAAGGTATATGTTTCAAAATTACACGCAGAAGGTTATAGGAAATGGTTGCTTTTGTGTAAGGATACCACCACACTGTTGCTGGTATACAAAATGTAAAATTATTGACATTAAACCTCATTTGGGAATTTAAAAAAAACTTGTATCACATTTGTAAAAGTAAAAAGTAACTTTAGAGAAGTTAGATAGCGTGTATTCTGATCAAATGGAAGTAGACTTTGATGTCCACTCTATAAGGTTGCTTTTAAATTGTACCAACCTGCGACATACGTTAAATTGAATGTATTGGAAAATCTACCACATATTTAAATTAGAGGAAAATGATTTCGTAAATTGATCAGTTAAAATATGTCAACTTACTTCTTAATAATTTTCTTTATAAATCTGGAAGTTTCCTTGAAGCATTGTATCATTAAACAATTATTTGGCAGTTATCCGATATGGATTATTGCAATTACTTACTATAGCAAAAATATTGTTGGCCTACAATTTATTTTCGGATCAGTTGTTTCTCATAATAATTGAAAGTTGCTCAGGGACAATTGAGATCATGTGACACAAAAACCTGTCAAGTAATAACAGAACTCAGTCAGTAACTAAGTATTGTATACATTGTTATAAAAGCGGCTAAGATATTTCAACTTCGTAACAAACGTTACCATGCATTTAGAAGACCATTGCTTTTATTTGCGTGAATTCATATTACTACTTTTTGATTATGTTAAATTAATCTTTTTCAAGCAATAATAATACTTCAATTGAAATCAACTAAATAAACATCCCTGAACATTCAGGCTATTTGATCCCAAACTAAGCAGAGCTATGGAAACTAGATAACTGATGTACTACATAATGTACACTACAACATTTCTTTTCTTAAAACATGCTTATATATGTATATTTAAACCCAGGGTCGAATATATGGTTCATGCTCACAAATGTTTGTCCTGGGTGAGAATCAAAACCACGCCTCATGAAGTAGCACTTAGGGTCTCTAATCGCCAAGCCAACTGCTCCGTCATGTTAGTATATTTTTTTACAGAAGTTTATAGTAAGTTAAGAGTATTTAATTAAAACTTATGGGTTGTATAACAGGTTGTTCAATAAGTTTTGTCGTTCGATAAGAAAAACACAATTTTATGGTTCAAAATACACTTTATTATTTAGTATAATCTCCCTGAACATTAATACTCTTGCTCCAACGATCCTCCAATCTGATGATTCCATCCATGAAGTGAGAATCCGGAAGGTCTGCAAAATACGCATCAACAGCCGTTATGACTTCTTCATTTGATGAAAAACGCTTGCCACGCATACATTTTTTGAGTTTGTGTTTTTGTTCCATTGTTAGCGAATACGGCACTCATTGTGCACACAGCTTTCTAAAATCCAAAATTTCGCTTAAAATATGGCTCATACTGCCTAATGAGATGTGTAGAGCCTCTACTAAATCTCGCTCAGTCAATCGACGATTTTCCAAAACCATATCCTGTATTTTGGCCATGATTTCTGGTGTTCATGCGCTTTTTGGACGTCCTTAACGTGGATTGTCTACAAGGCTTGTACGACCACGTTTAAATTCAGCAACCCATCTTTCTACTGTTCTAATTGTAGGTGAACAATCATTATACACTTTTAACATTCGTTTGTGAATTTCTTTTGGTGCTACACCTTCCAAAAATAAGGATTTTATCCCTGCACGATATTCAATTTTTTCCATCGTAAAAAAATACTGTGTCGAGTGTTGAAGGTAAACATTTCAATCAAAAATAAAAACACGACCTTTTTATTTAGAAAATAAATCAAAATATTTTGAACATAATAAACAGCAACTGAATTTATCTAAATTTGAAATCAAGCAAATATACTTACATGATATGGTCATCACATAGCAGTTAATGTAAAAGATAACTTCCTTAAGAGCTCATAACACTAATAAACTGTTATAAGTAGTCGCTACTCTTTCATAGTACACATAGAAATATCCGATGAAAAATTCTAAATAGGTACTATATTTTTCATAAAATTCACAGGCAAATAAAGGATCACGAGAAGCTGGGTACGAGGGGAGATTTCGCCAACCATAATCGGGGGCCGCATAAACTTTTATTAATAAAAGAATAAGTTACTATAGGCACAGAAATGCCTTCAAACATTTGCCAGTCGACGCGGGTATAATAAAAAAGTAACAGAAATTGATGAGGCAAGCGTGGCGCCCTGGTGCTAAACTTCGCCACCTAATATTACAGCAGAATTTCTAAATTTTGAAGCGAAGAGCTGAGTCGGAGCAAATAGACTTATATTACAGACTAATAACGTAAGAGGTTGTTTACAAGGTTTTTGTATTATATTTAGTACAGGGTTTTTTCCTTAGACCGTTTTAATGGATATGCCCATTAATTAAATGACCCTTCTGACATAAAGGCATGTTCTAAGAAGGCAGAGCAATCATCAATTTATACATATCTTATTTAAAAACTTCGGGTAATTCTTTGGTAGATAAATTAATAAAAGTACCAAATTTCAATTTCCATTGAATAAAGAAATAACTTAAATAAGAGTTTAATTTACCCAAAGGCTTTGAAGTTTTCACAAATAAATGAAATTTAATGGTATTATAATATAATAACGGCTTATAAAAAAAATAGGTACATCATAAATAAATAAAAGCCCATCATCCCCGGAGAGGTGGCCGAGGTCTCAGTACTGAAGTCTATACTTCACCGAAGATATTAAGACCTAACGTCACATGTGGTGTTCAAGGTATATAATTAATGGATATACGGATAAATCAATAAATAATGAGCTATGCTAGCTGCCAAACCTGTTGGCAGATGGTCATCTTTTAGTCCAAAAATAAATTAATCTTAACCTAAAATAAACATCTCAGTAACATGTCAAACATTAACGAACGCTTTTTAAAATCATCGTTTAAAAAAGCGGCGGGCCAAGTCCAAACTTTATTAGGTATGAAACGAAGCAATGTTATGCAAAAGTACAGGGCCATTATTAAAATTCCCATAGCCAACCGTCGGGCCATAACAATATTTTCAGGCCAGTAAGCTGGAAAGAAAAACTGCGCTTAAATGGATTTAGCATATTTTATGATAATATTAAGACTTACAAACGGCCTTGGGAACTTGAGGCGTTCCCTTTTAATCACCTGTCGGACCTGATGGAACACGACTCAATAAATATGCAATGGCTTTTGGGAGTATCTCTATTAGAATAGGAAAAGCAGCATCTAACGCTTAAAGCAGTATCATATAAGTGCGAAATAGCACATAATATTGCTTGTTATATAATTTACTGGCAGTCCTTCAGATAAATTATAAAATCGAGGCATAAAGACAATTGTTCCAAATATTTTGGTCATGTAGATAAATATTTAATTGATTGCTTGTAATATATAAGTAGAGTCCTGTATAAGACTATAGGTATTAATTGTAGTATGTGGAAAAATAAAGGTATTTTTGAAAATGTAAGACTAGCACATGCCTTGCGATTTCTCTCGCCCTTCTCCACTTTGTCAGCTTGCAAAATTAAAATATTTTTATGCAAATGGGCATTTACAATAAATAAGAATAGTCACTCTAATACCAGTTCGGAAGGTAGAGTTTCATCTGAGAAGAGCCTAAACTCATACTCAGAAGCTTTCCCGTGCAACGTGAAAATATACAAATAAACTAAAGCACAATAAAAACGCTTTCATAAAGTAAATGGAAAGGATATAATTTTTCCCTTTAAAAGCTTTTATCAACTCTTACCCAATTATTTAAAAGTGATCCATAACCCATTATCTTTTCAATAACTCACCTTACAGGTGACTAAATTATATGAACTGAAAACGAAACCTTCACCTGGAACATAATAATCAAGCGTGTTTTTTTCTGCTCGCGTGATAAACCTCCGTAATTTATAGGTAGAAGGTACTAGTACAAAAACAAGTATAAAGTGGTTCGTTCGTCAAAAATGTAAGTAACGTTTCATTGGAGCTGGAGGGCCACTGAAGGTCAGACGGAACTGCAGCATTGATGAATTATTTTACTTTATTTGCTCTTTAATATTTTTTAGTATTTTAATTTTATGTAGAGTCGTATAATAATTTATGTTTTACTGAAACTTAAACAAACATTATAACAACATTTATTAATGTGATAAGTAACCATTAACTGCTTTATTATAATTATTTTGCTGTTCCAGGCACGCGTTGCCATCTTTATTTCAATTTTATGTTTCTTTCAGAAACTTTGCCGGGCGCGTGAACAACAACTCAAAGATTTTTGCAATTGGATCAATGGTATGCTAGTCGTAGATGGCGATCAAACTAAATATTTTGATAATTAAATAAGAATAGTCCTTTTATTTTGCTATACATATTAGAATAAATAAATACAAAAATAACCATTTAGGTCCATAGTTATTAGCAAATACATAAGCTAATTCAGAGAACCTCAAAAACACACGACATAAAATTGAAACTTCATTCGACGAAAACAGATTTCGCCGTAACGTTCACTGACTAAAACTAATTTCGCATAAATCAAGTTTTACTCTCGTATGGATTTTCGCGTGACCGCCGCGGTGCCGCCTGATTTACCGACGACCAGCGGCGCCCGCCATCTATAACGCACCGATGCGATGGGACCCGACCGATCCAAATTTTAATTTATTCACAATTGGCGGTGAAATCTTCCAAAAGATTAATTAGTAATTTATTTTTCTGGCAATATATTTGTATGAAAAATACTGTTATGATTTCAGTAGATATACTTATAGTGTTAAATACTACCTTAGATCATGAGAATGCAGAGCCCCCACTGATCCATACTAGAAAAAAATTACTTACATTAATATTCACCACCGGATGGTTTTCGTTCAAAGACTAGTAAAGTTTGGCACATTCGGACTTGGCCTCAACCCCCCTTTGGGGGAAGCTTGATGCCGCTGGGCTGATTGCAGGCAGAGAGTGCTTATGAGCTGTTGATAAAGACGGTCATGATAAATTAGCCCACATCCTCACAGCTGAGTGAAAAGTTCTTCTTCGTAATGCCTGCTGAAATGGGCAAGTTTCAATAAGAGCCTACCCTTGCAATGGACTAAATATTGTCAACTTCGATATCAACCATCACAAAATTCAATTTTGTGAGCGTTTTAGATGATTATGTTTTCACTGATTGTAAATTCTAAAAGCTTTGAGAGAACGCCAGCTAAGTCTTTATAGTGTTTCGCTTTGAATCCGAGCCAAATGGTTGCATCCGGTACGTAAGCTAAAAACACTCATAGGAGATCGAAATCACAATCTTCCCTACTTGAATTTACCCGAACAGTAATATCATATAGCTGACAAAGTGCAAAGCTTCAAACAGGTAATATACATTCAGATTTCTATTCATAAAGTTGTATATGCCTTTCATACGTTACATCTTAAAACGATACGTGCTGAATCCTCAGCTATTCCATTGACGTTTGGAGCACGAACACTGAGGTTAATAAAATATAATACCCGCTTCGCTCGTATTTCATACATTTTTCAAATAAACACTGGATTTATCCACTGCCAAGGTGGTGGAAATTACCGGGCTTGTAACGATATTAAACGTAGCAAAATATATAAAATGTTGCCTTAAAAATATAATATTATCTCGGTTACCGGTAGAGTAAGTATAATAATGAAGACGGTACAAAATACGGGCCTTAACGCATTGTCAGAGAGCCTGCCTTAAATTCGTAATCGTGTTTTAATATGATTAAGATTACTATTATTGTTCTATATGCTTTTTGCCTCGTAATAAGCATTTATTTTTGCGTAATATTGATTTCTAAAAGTAAGTTTTCTTTAACACCTTGGTTGTAAAGTTCCTGCATGATTGGCGTCTGATTTCTAAAAATCGGCATTTAACCACGCATCTTCTTTCAGTAAAAATATATGATGTCGGATTATAAGTCTATTATTTTAGAATGCTAAACATTAAAATGATTAAGTTATAGACAATAATATTGGAGTCAAACTGTTGCCGAAACACTTAAAAATCCTAACTTAATATTAAATTCAAATAATTCAATTTCCTTGCTGGGAAAATCTTAATTAATCCGATCATTTCTATTTATATCTTTTGAAAATGTATTTTAAGTTGCATAGCGGAATCGGCATCTCTGTGGGTTTTTTCCTATAATGGATCTTTCTATTTTTTGGTTTGACACGAGCAAACCTTTGAGAATCATTTACATCCATCTCATATACAAACACACATCTATCTATACAACTCTGTGCAGGAACACAGAGTTTCAAAATAAATTGGTTGAGTATGTACCTTGGTCGTGTGGTGGAGATCAGGCATACTGAAATACAAGTCCTTCCCTAATGAGGCTATGCAGTCTCTCGCAATTGGAGCATCAGATTGCAAATAACCTTTGTATTCATTTTGCGACTTATCTCGAAAGAATTAAAGTTTATTTTCATAGGTTCCCCACGCGGTTCCATCCGCGTTTCTGAGGGGTGTTACATTATACTGGAAATATAATTATACTGTGTTCAGGTTATAAAGAAATTTATGTGCCGAGTCTGATCCAAATCCATTTTATATGGTTTTTCCTATTTACTATTTCCTATATTATTGTAAGAAATATGCATGTATATCCTTCACATCCATCACCTCATCCTTCATACTCATAATTGTAGGATTTCATGTTCCAGTGACGTTCTTATCCACATTATTAATAACCAAACTCGTGAAATTGATTAATTTGTCTGAAAAATAAAAAAAATAAAAAATTCAGTTTAGGCCCGCGAAGGACATTTATGAAGGTCAAAGTTTTTGGATCTACCACCAGTTCGCCAAGTCCATGTTTTCTAAGTGTTCTTCTTCTAGCTTGTTTGTGAAAAGGCATAAGATTTGTTTGTAGAGTACGTCAATCGTTTAACTCCCTATAAATAGCTATTAGAAACTATGTACGCGGAGCATTAAAGTTTAAAATCACCATCGATTTCTCATGACCTGATTCCGCATTTACTTTCATTTGAAAATGTCAAAGACACGTATTGCATTTTCGCTTCGTCGGAAGCCACAATTTGTATGTTGAGTTTCGAACACCGTAATTTATGTGTACAGTTTGTACTGACATTACGCAAGACAATAAATAATAAATTTTAATAATAGGTTATTGGTATTATGTTTTAGGGGAATATGGATTTTTAAAAGCAACGTCTGTAATTCGAGTTTTATTCGTGAGTTTTGGTAATATTCTTTTGAAGGCCTTTAGTAACGATAATGATGTAGGAAAGGGGTCATGTAGTTTTATCATATTTGGTATCGCCCCGCGGTTTTACCTGCGTTCCTGTGGAATCTAGAGTAGAGAGTGTTTATAATATAGCCTACGTCACTCGAGGCTAGTGTCACTTTCTATCAGCGAAATAATAACGAAATTACAAAAATCATAAAATAACTATAATTTTTTTATTATTATAGATCTATAATAAAATAATCAACGTTTCACTGATATACCTACAGCCGCTCGTAAATCTATAGATCCCACGAAAGATAGCGATTTCGTTATTCCACATATAGCTATAAAATCACCAAGTACGTGATCCGGTTTTGCTATGGCGTATTTATTTATCCTGTGGCTTGATAAATCATTCAGGATAAACGATTTTATAAAGGCTTCGCCAGCATGCACAAGTTCGTAGAACCAGTATTTCCTGAAATCACTCTTGCATGACATTCATAAAATTATTATGGTTTAACAAATTATTAATAGTTTGTAAGAGAAGGTTAGCTTCAAATTGGGTTAGATTGCATGAATATTATAATAGAATCTGATAAAAAATATAGAGTAATAAAACAACAGGGAAATTCAATATTTAATAAAGCAAAGTTCAAAATACGGATTACGTCCAGCCGAGAGGCGGACTTTTACAAATGACATTACAATTGATGGAAATCAGAATTCGCTTGATGAACTTCCATTGTAAGTTGAGGGAATTTATCAGTCTATAGGGCTACGCGGTAGCTTTGTCTTGTCTTGGTTAAATGTCAAATTGTGAGAAACCAGCCTACCATCTGTTAAAGAACATTATTGTTACATAATTCTAATTTATTTTCACTTGACTTAAACCCCTTTGAATGCTACACTAAGCTTTGGTTCCAAAATGTTCATTGTTCACAAGATGGAATTGTAATTTTTGTATAGCAAGTCATATTAAGACCTGTTACAGGCTTTTGTAGGGCTTACGCGTTCCTTTTTTTAGCTTGGTTACTGTTAATCATTTTTTTTTCTCTCAGTATTTTTTTTATGGTATAAGCTGTGACCATAATCATAGAAGGCAAGTAAGTAACTTAGCTAGATTGCTATCGGATTCTACAGCCAAAATTTGGTCGCAGAACAAAAAAAACTGAATATCAACAACAGCGCCACCTACCGGGTCCAATTATAGCTCAGTACCATGTATCCACGTTAGCCCATAATCACAAAAAAAAAACAGTTAAAATACGCTTAGGAGAAGCATTACAAAGACACGGTAATTGAAATGTCATATTTATTACATTTTAGTTACTTTTTAATAAATGCAGATATTATAAAGTATCATAAGCCCACATATTTTGTATCATCAAAGTCATAGTCTCTACACAGTATTCCAACAACTGCAAGCATTGACCCTTTTTTTTTTTTTTTTTTTTTTTTTTTCCGGAGGGGAAATGCATTACGCATACCACCGCGCCCGGGGAGAGACGCGGTGGTTATGTGGGACTCCCACTCGCAAACTCCCCTTCTCATATCAAAAATGAGAAGGGGCCCGAGGGTATACCCACTAAAACCCCTCCGATGTTCCTTCGCACACTTGAGCGCCGAGGGTCGCGGGCACGAATTCAGCTTCCGCAACCCCCGGCTGGTGCCGGCCCGCCACCGCGGGCCCCGCCTGGTCGAGGGGGGGGAGCGAGGTGTTAACTCCTCCCCCCCCGACTTCTCTGAGGGGCGCGCGTGGAACATCACACGCGCGCCGCCACCTCGGGTCCTTATAATGTTGTGGGGCGACAGACGTATCCCCGTGTCTGACGCCCCTGGACCCATTTAGGGGGGCTGGAAGAGGGCGTTGTCCGCCCTCCGCCGACGCCCGGTGCGTCTGCTGCGGATCGGGTGAGGGGTTGAAATCTCCCTCTCCCTTTCCGCAGCCTCCTTCTGCGAGATAACCGTCTCGCAGAAGGTTACCACTGCGTCCCAGGCCTCTTCGCCGCCGACCATAGACTCGATCACGGCCGGCAGCGAGAGGTCCGGGCCTACTCCGGCGATGAGGGCACGGCGCGGCTCCTCCCAAGCGGCACACTCTGCCAGCGTGTGCCGCGCCGTGTCCTCCCGGCAATGGACGCAGTGGTGACACCGGGCGTCCGGCTCCCTGTTTATGCGACACAGGTACTTCCCGAAGCAACCGTGCCCCGAGAGCACCTGCGTCGCCCGAAACGACAGGGAGCCGTGCCTCCTCCCGAGCCAGCGCTCGAGCACCGGCCGGATCGCCCCGACTATGTCGAGGCCGGCGGTAGGGCGCGAAAGCCTGTCCCGCCATTCCGCCACTAGGACCTCGCGGAGCTGAGACCGACGCAGCTCGAATTGACGCTGCATCGGTCGTTCGCCCCGCTCCGCCTCTTCCTCGCGCCACTGATACAGCGACGCGAGTACTTTGGCCTCCAGGTCCCAGGGCGGGGATCCGGCCAGTGCACAAGCCCCCTCATACGAGATCGTGCGATACCCCCGTATGACTCTGACGGCCATGGCTCTTTGCGGTTTCCGAAGAACCGCAATCGAGCCGGCCGTCAGGTCGTGGGCCCAGATCGGGGCCCCGTACAGGGCCATGGATCGCACGATACCCGTATAGAGCCGTCTACAGACGGAGCTCGGGCCCCCCAGATTGGGAAGCAGCGTTGCGAGCGCTCCCGCCGCGCCCAACAGCTTGGGCGCCAGCCGTCGAAAATGGGGTCCGAAGTCCCACCGGCTGTCGAGCACCAATCCTAGGTACTTCATGGTGGGCTCGACAGCGATTCGGACCCCCCCGACCACGATGTGTGAGTCGGGCGGCGGCGCCCGCCGGGGGCCATGGAACGTCATGGCCTCCGACTTGCTGAGGGCCACCTCCAGGCCCAGGCGACGGATGCGGCTCACCACCTGTGACACCGCAGCCGTCGCCAGCAACGCTGCTTCCCTGTGCGAGCTCCCCCGGGCGGTGACCAGCGTGTCGTCCGCGTAACACGTCAGGTCCACCCCCGGGCTGAGCTCGCCCCTCAGCACCCAGTCGTAGCCGATGTTCCACAGGAGCGGCCCAAGAACCGAACCCTGTGGAACACCGCACGACATCGGGCGCTGGTGAACGCCATCACGTCCCTCGTAGGTGACACACCTCTCGGACAGATAAGCCCCAACTATGCGGCGGAGGTAAGGAGGCACTCTATGGTATCGCAGTGCCTCCCGGATACAACTCCAGGGCAGGGTGTTAAACGCGTTGGCGATGTCTAAAGACACCGCCAACATCACCCCGCCCCGGGACACCGCTTCCTCCGCCAGGGCTCTTACCCGTGACACAGCGTGCACGGTGGAGCGCCCCTGCCGAAACCCGAACTGACTACCGTCCAGGTCCGGCCCCTCTTGGCACAAGTGGCTGACGAGGCGGGCTGAGAGAACTCTCTCGAACAACTTGCCCACCTCGTCCAGCAGCACTATGGGCCGGTACGCGGACGGTGAGTCCGCAGGGCGCCCCGCCTTTCCGAGCAGGACCAGTCGACCAGCCTTCCACAGACTGGGAAACTGGCCCCGCTCGAGGCACGCTGTGAAGAGCCCTCTCAGTTGGGGCTCTAGCTCCTTCAGAGCGAGGGCTAACACGCAGCCGTGGATCCCATCGGGCCCCGGAGCCACATTCTTGGCCCGGAGCCGGATCACGGCAGCCCCCAACTCTGGGTGTGTCACCTCAGGGACGTCGATGGCGTTCTCCGTCGTGGACTCTGCGGCCGAGGGCAATGCCATCTGCGGCGGAGTATGCTCGCCTCGTGCCGGGAAGAGGGCTGCTACCACCTCCTCGAGCAGCTCGGGTTGGAGACTCTCGGTGACCGGGGGCGCCGCGGTCCGAAGTTGATTTCGGACCGTGCGATAGGGCCGCCCCCACGGATCTCCGTCTAGAGTCTCCAACATCTCCCCCCTGGCACGCGTCTTCGACTCGCAGATGGCCAGCCACAGAGTCCCCTTCGCCGCGCTGTACACCTCATACAGCGCGGCCTCCTCCTCCGGGACCCGTCGACGTCTTCGCCGGTATCGGGTGTACTGGCGCCTGACCGCCACGCACTCGACGCGCAGCTGCGCGATCTCGGCGGTCCACCAGTACACCTGGCGCTTTGCGGACTGAGCGTGGACGCGGGGCATGGACGCGTCGCTGATTTGCGTCATCGCCCCGCGAAACCACAGCGCTTCCCGCTCGACGTCGACGGGTCCGTTCGACCCCCGGACCCAGGCCTGGACAATGGCGGCCTCCTCGAGTAGTCCCCTGTCGATGCGCTTGCGCGACCAGCGCGGACCGTCCGATCGCCGGGTCGGCGGGCGGCTGCCGCCCGTGGTCTGGGCGGAGACGTCGAAGCGGATGTATCTATGATCCGACAACGTCTCCACCTCCACGGCGACATGCCAGCCCGAGACACGGCTCGCGACAGCGGGGCTAGCGAACGAAACGTCCACTATAGACCCGCCCCGCTGCCGCACGCACGTGTGTACCGAACCCCGGTTGAGGACGATCAAGCCTGTCGCGACCGCCCACTCCTCCAGCGCATCGCCCCTAGCATCGGTCACTGGGGATCCCCACGCCGAAGATTTGGCGTTGAGATCACCCAGCAACAGCACGGGGCGAGGGTGGAGTCGGCCCACGACGGCACCCAACTCGACAAGGAACACCTCGAAGTCGGCGAGGCTCTTGTTGGGCGAGAAATACGCCCCAACAGTGCCGATCCCATCCACGAGGGCGGCCACCCAGCCGTGACCTCGGGAAGGACCGACCAGAGCCCCACCGATGATGGCCACCAAACCGTCAAGGTCACCCACCCAGTTGTCCCTGGGGGGGACGAAATACGGCTCGGCGACCACCGCCGCACGAATCGACCACTCTGCCATGCTCTGGAGCAAGAGATCCTGAGCTCTGGCACAGTGGTTGATATTGCCCTGGAGGAAATGGTATTGCGCCGTTATGCGCAATCCATTCCCTCCGCACCATCCCTAGGCCGGGGGTCGGCCTGAGGGCCGCCAGGCTGCGGGGGGGGTAAAGAGCCCCCGGCAGCTTTGGCAGCCCCTCTCCTCTTCTTCGGGGCGGGCGCAGCGCACGCCTTGCCCCCCGCCCTGTGCCCCGCGGGCCTCCCTGAAGCTGTACAGAGGCTGCAGTTCGGCGCCGCCGAGCACTCCGCCGCCTTGTGGCCGGCCTGACCGCAGCGATAACACAAATCGCTGCGGTCGACTTCAGCGGTGCACCGTGCCCGGACATGCCCCATGTCCAGGCAGCGGTAGCACCGCAAGGCCCTGGGCTGCAGCCGCTTCACCCGCGCTGCAGCCCACCCCACCAACAGGCGCCCGGCGTCGGCGACTTTATTCGCCGCCGCCACCGGGCACCGCACCCAGATCGTGCCGAGCCCGGATCGCTCGGCGCGGATCTCACCGGTCCGCACCTCCTCCGGCGAACACCCACCGGAGCGGGCGATGGCCGCCACGACCTCACCCGGGGTCGTCGAGTCGTCCAGGCCATCGACACGCAGTTCTGCGGTCTTCACGGGCCTGGACACCCGAACGTCCTCCGGGTTGAGGACCTCCCTCAATTTGGCGGCCAATACGTCCGCCTTCTCCGCGCTGGCGTCACCGGACACCTCGAAGAGCCGCGCTCCCGTGATCGCCGGCCTCACCTTGAGGCCCGACGATATCCCTATGTCAGGGAGCGCGACTTTTTCCTTCGCCTGTTTAAGGACCGCACTATAGGTGATCCCCCTTTCGACGGCTCCGGGCTGCAGCGTGATAACTACAGCCGCGGAGCGTGGGGCCCTAGGCGGTCCTTTGGCCTTCTTCTTCGTCTTCTTCGGTGCCGGTGGCGCTTTTGCGGGTGCCGGTGGCGCCGCCTTCTTCTTCCGGCGGCCCCTCTTGACGACCGCCGTCCAGGTCTCTGCGGGAGACCCGGGTGCGGCCGCCGAGGGGGCATTCGCAGGGGGTGCGGTAGCCGGGGGCGCGGCCGTCCGGGGAGCGGACGACGGCTTCCTGCCCTTTGGCTTGCCGGCTGTGGCTGCAGGGCCTGGCCTCGCGGCCTCCTCCATCCTCCTCCTGTCCGCAGCAAGCGGCGGACGGAGGGTCTGCGCGGGGAGGAGCCTCGACTCCAGGCCCTGCAGACGGGCATTCACCATGCCCCCACACTGCAACATGCAGACGCGGACGATCTTCTCGATCTCCGCGTCTGTTGGTGTGGGGGCAGGACACGACGGCGCGCCCGACGACGCGGCCGACGGTTTCGGCGCAGGGACTGGGGCGGAACCAGAGGCAGCAGGACGCCTCTGCTGCCATTCCGCCCTCTGGGCGGCAAGCTCCCGCCGCAGGTCCTCCAGCTCGGAGCGGAGACGGCCGTTCTCCTCCCACAACTTCGCCGTCTCGTCCGAGCTCGTCCGGTTTAAGAGGACCCCGGTTGCCTCCCTGATGTCCTCAGCCGCCTCTTTTAGAGCGCGCGTGAACGTGCCCTTCAGGCTGCCAGACTTTGTGGCAACCTTCAGGACGACGTCCACGCCGTCCAATACTTGGCGGCTGAGCGCCACCGCCGACAGGCTCTCCCCGGCGGCCGCCTGAGCAGAGCGTCGCTCCCTGGCCAGCCGGGCCATCTCGCCGACCTCGTCGGCCGCGACCGCCTTCCGCTGCGCCCGCTTCGCTGCGCTCGCCTCCGCCCTGTTGCTCTGCAGCAACAGCGGAGACGCAGACGCAGCGGAGTCGTCGCTCGGACCATCTCCGGACTGTCTCTCTCCACTTTCCACGCCGTCCTCGCGCATGGGTAACGGCGTGGGGGGGCGCAAGAAGCGACCCCGCAGGTCGCGCGCCACCCGACCACGCCCCCTTTGCGCGGTACCCACTTTGGCGGCCGTCAGTTCCTCCTCGCTGGAGGAGACCCCCGACGGCCGCAGATCGCTACTGTGGGGGCGCTTCCTCCAAAATTTGGAGGAGCCCCCCGTGTCCCTTTCGGGACATGAGCCTCCTCGGCTCTTGTTGCCGTCGTTTTCGACGACGGCAGGCGGTTGGCGCGCGTCGCACAGTCGCTCCAGGCTGACCCGGAGCTCCTTTTCTTGCAACGCGCGCGGTTGACGGGAGTCGGCGATGTTCTGCCGACCCACGAGACTACTGTTGCCCCCCCCAGATACGATGGGGCAGCCCTCCGAAGAAGGGCGGGACTCCCCCTCCTCTGAGAGAAGGGGACCCGCCTGGGGATTATTAACAATAGCCAACTTTTCCATGATTTTTTCCTTTTTTTTTTTTTTTAGGGGTGAGGTCCCCTCCGCTGCGCTAGGGACCGGGTTCCCCCCCGGCCATTCATCCCATCGGCACGCTAGACCTTGGGATTGGGGTTATTTATTATAGAGGTTTTCTTCCTCGCGGCCTTGCGGCCTCCGATCCCGACTGGGATTGCGGATTGTCCGACGTCGGCAAAAGCCGAGTGCACCTGGCACATCGTCGCACGAAAAGCTCTTGTTTTTTAGAGAGGTTTCCATCCTCTTGTCCGGCGTCGGCAAAAGCCGAGTGCACTTGGCAAACGCACCGCACCCGCTGCATCCCCTGTTCCCTCTCATACAAGAAGGATGGGAGCAGCGTCGCCCCCTCACTGGGGCCCACCTCCCTCACTGGAGCCCATAACTCCCCCTCACTGGGGCCCGGCAATCGCCGGGAACCCTCGGCTCGCGGGTCTCGGCCCGACGGGGCCGGACGCACCGCTTGCCGCCCCCCCAATATAGCCCAGTTCCCTTCACCGACCATCAACGATGATCGGTGACTAGAACTGGGCCCTTCCCCGTGTGTTGAGATCAGCCGCCGGCCGCAAGTGTATTGTGGCACTTGAGACCGCCGTTGCCCAGGGTGCGCCACGTGGAGGCTCTCAACCTGCACCCCCAAGCATTGACCCTCATTTAACTCTTCAAAGGTCTCAAGGCTATCAGCATTAATGGAACTGTTTGACGTAAAAAATTTGAATATCCTACTAGGTTATATTATATTTGTAAGAGTTTGCGAGGAAGGATGAAAAGATATTTGTTGTTCATGCAAAAAGTGTTAAACGGATTTAGAATTTTTTTTTTTTTTTTTTATGCCACTTGGGCCGACAAACAAGCAGACGGTCCACCTGATGGTAAGTGGTCACCGCCGCCTATGGACATTTGCAACACTAGGAGCATCGCCAAAGCGTTGTCGACCCTGAGACGTGAAGTTGTTAAGTCTCATGTGCCTGTAATTTCACCGGCCCCCTTACCTTTCTAACCGAAACACGGTAATACAATTGCACTACTGCTTCACGGCGGAAATGGGTAAGGTGGTAGTACTTCCCCGGACGAACTCTGCACTAAGAGCTCTACTACTCTAAAAAATTTAAATTTATAACCTGTATTAACATATTAGGTACTTTTTATCCTGGGAAAATGTAACATCCCACGGAATCGCGGAAGAAACCGCAGGGGACAGCAACATGTTTGTACAACAAATCTGACAGGTGGGAATGTTAAACCATCTAAAAAGTAATTACCAGTGTATATCGTCAATAATGATATCTTTTATAGCCCAAAGAGCAGTTTACGATTTGTGTTGAGTAAATTTTTGCTGTTTGAATTAAAGACTGAAGAGTAAATTTTGATTTAGAATTTTTAAAACTGACTTCAAAATTACAGATTAAGAGCTTATGCAAAACACGATAAATATCACATGTTGAGTACTGGTACAGTCAGTAACAGAAGTACCTGAACAGTAATAATAATATAATTTGGCGTAGTTTATTTTTTAAATTCTTTACTAGAAATCGTACCACTTAAATATACAAACAGACATGCTCATGCAAATAAACAAATTTTTGTCTGGACTTTACCCGGCGTATGGATTTTTTAAATTTTCTAATGATAACTTTATTTTGTACTCTACCTTAGTTGGTGATATATGAACAGTTTAATTGGCTAATGGACTTTCGTTGCTGACTGTACCAACTAACGAATATTTAATAGTTTTTGACCTTTTACGTGTTTCCTTTTGGGCTAGCTAAAGAAAATTATAATTTATACGGGTAATGTAGCGTAATACGTAAAAACTTTTACCTTTTCAATGTTTATAACTTTTAGTCAGTCTATTTTTGCCAGACGAAAAACAAACATAACGGATAATTGGATGTTGTCGAGTATTCTAAGCATCCTCTAGACACCGTACTACCACAACGGTAGCACTGAATAATGAACGTCCCCACAAATTCGTGCACCGTCAAAACTACGGCCAGCTTAATCTCGCCAATCTAAATATAAAACGTGGCAACAGTTCCTTGGTAAGGATTTGTTAGAAAATCAAAGCAATTTTCGCTCGTCAACCGGCTACGCTGCGGCTGACATACCCATTTGTCTCGAGACTGAGCAACCGAACGTTCGAAGCCATTGTACCAAATGAGAAAGCACCGAGACGGGATAACGCCGTTTTAACTTAACGTTATGTATGGATGCAACGTGAAAACAGTCCGCTATTGTCGGAATATCGTTTATAGTTTCTATTACGCAGACGTGCGCTTTTATAGCAATACTGTTTGGATTCTTTGAACCTAGAGTGGTGATCGTTAGTTTTGCATATCTATGTATATTAAGTCTGTATCTACAGTGTAAACTCTTTATAACGAAACTCAAGGGACTGAGCATTTTTTGTCGTTATAGAGAGTTATCGTTATATGGAGTGAACAAAAAAAAACAAAACAAAGTGAACAAACCAACCAACTTGGGCTCACTTCAACGTTATAGGGAGTTTATCGTTATAAAGGATAACGTTATAAAGAGTTTACACTGTATTTCGAAATGAGTCATAAAATGAAAACTAGTCGCGGTGGCGCAAACAGAATGGGTAATCATAATGAAATTTTTATTACTATTTCTAAAATGACAAGCAATAAATCTGAATAAATATCAGTAAGGTTTTTTTATTGATATCATTTTTATTGTTTAACAGTTTACTCTCTATGGATTCACTATGAATCTTATTTAATGAAATGTTTATGTCATAAATTTCAAATCGAACTACCTCGTAGCTTTTACCTATAAACCCACTAATTTAACCTGAAAGAATCGGATTACCATATACAAGCAAAAAAGTATAACTTCCTGCATGGAAAAAATTAAAATAATTCTGAGAAACAATGATTGAATGAGACAGAACACCAGGACATTATTTTGTCTTTCAAGGTTTTCTAAATAAATTTATCACATGTCTAAATACTTCTTTAGGATTGAATTTGAATATGGAAATATTGAAATGGCTCTTAAGCAGTTTAAGTATTTTTTATCGAGTATATATTAACTTAATAGAGGTATTAGTGTATTTATTATAAACAAGATTACAATAGATTTAATACTTACATAATAAAACAAAGTATACTAAACTACTTAAAATAAACTAATAAATAAAGCAATACTCTATAAATAAAAAACTGAATTTAAATTGTTAGAGCTGTCTATGTAAAATGCCCAGAAGGCTGGCTACGTTGCCACAAAGCATATTCTCTGACCAAAATAGAGTATTTAGGAGTTCTGTAATATTCAATTTGAAGATTAGGATTACCGGCAAAGTATTTGAGACACCACCCACAATGTATAGGGATCCGCATCCTTCTATAGATAATGAATAATAGACACATATAGTTGAGCGCGGTCGTTGAACATATACTATTAGGTTGGGGAAAAAGTCTTTTCGCATTATAGTATGTATGAACTTGTAATAAAATCTCTTTGGCTATTTGTATCTGGCTTAAAGAACATAATTCCAAATTCAAATTAGGAAAATGTGTGATTTGCATTTGTTTTTCGTGCCGCCAAGATGAGTAAATCTAATGAAGAAATTCGATTCATTTTAAAATTTTACTACAAAAAAGGTAAAAATGCAACGCAAGCCGCGAAAAAAATTTGTGATGTTTATGGACCTAGTTTTCAATCCGGAAATTTTGATGTCAAAGATGCACGTCGCTGTGGTCACCCTATTACGGATAAAATGGATGCCATTTATGAAAAAGTGGAATAAGATTGGCATATTAGTAGTTGCGACGTAGCTGAAGAACTGGGAATTGACCACATAACAGTTTTGGCGCATTTGAAAAAAACTGGGTACCCAAATAGGTAGATATTTGGGTACCTCACGAGCTCACTGAAAGAAACCTAATGAACCGTGTACTCATTTGTGATTCTTTATTACGACGTCATGAAACCGAACCATTTTTGAAGAAGCTGATAACTGGTGATGAAAAGTGGATCACGTACGACAAGAACGTGCGAAAAAGGTCGTGGTCAAAGGCCGGTCAGGCTTCACAGACTGTGGCGAAACCCGGGCTAACTCGCAACAAGGTGATGCTGTGTGTGTGGTGGGATTGGAAGGGCATTATTCATTATGAGCTGTTACCACCAGACAGGACCATCGATTCTACTGCGAACGCGAAGAAGTTGAGAGAAAGCGGCCGGAATTAATCAACAGAAGGGGTGTGGTTTTTCATCATCATAACGCTAGACCTCACACATCTTTAGCCACTCAGCAAAAATTAAGAGAGTTTGGCTGGGAGGTATTAATGCATCCGCCGTATAGTCCTGACCTTCCACCTTCAGATTTCCACCTGTTTCGGTCTCCTCAGAATTCTTTAGGCAGTGTCAGGTTAACATCACGAGAGGACTGTCAAAACCACTTGTCGCAGTATTTTGATCAGAAGTCCCAAAATTTCTATAGCAATGGGATCATGTCCTTACCTACAAGATGGCAAAAAGTTATCGAACAAAATGGTACCTACATACTTTAGTCAAATGTAAATAAACTATATTAAAAATGTATTGAATTTTTTTTTTTAAATGCGAAGGAACTTTTTCCCCAACCTATTACATATAACGAAGGTTTTCAGAAACTTATTACAATTTTATATCTATCTTGTTCAAACGATTTTTGTGTTTTTTTTTTTATAATTTCTACGAGCGCTTATATCACAAACGATTAACTTCAATGTAGAGTTTTCGAAAATAATCTGTATTTTATTCTCTGTAAAAAACTAACAAACGTTGGTGAGGAGATAAGAAAAATATAAATTAAATTAATTTAAATTAAAAAACACGAAAGATTTTGCGAACGTCTGTTGCTCAATCACGTCGTACTGACTGAATGTATAGATTTATTTTTGACGGGGCGGACAGCTAGATTGACTATAAGCCTACAAAATACCACATACATGACATTGTATATCAAATGCTCCTTATTCCTTTTCTTCGCGACTTGGCTCTCGCTAGAAAACACTCAATTATGTCGAACGTTCAGTTTGCTCCGTGATGGATAAGTTAAACAAATTGCTCGTCACACGCACGCGTGCTACGTCGTGCGTCGACTTTTTAGGGGCCCTTCCAGTAAACACAAAAACTTTATGTAATTTTTATTAAAAACTGTACAGAAATCTACCACCATACCAATTTCTGCCATGAGTGCGCTTTATTTCGGTTGGAATGTTAAGGGTACCGCTAAAATTACAGGCACATAAGACTTAACAACTTCACGTATCAGGAACGACAGCGCATTAGCAATGCCCCCGGTGTTGCATATGTCCATAGGCGGGGGTGACCACTTAGCATCAGGTGGATCGTCTTGCTTGTCACCCCAAGTGATAGAAAAAAAAACTACTAAGATACATATCAAATATATAGGAAAACATTTATCTGGAGTCGATAACCCGTTGCCAAGAGCCGGTGTATCCTGACAACAACACTTGACAGCCAAAGAGGAAGAGATGAAGAAGGAAGGAGTATTTAGTGTGTGAAGGAGTTATTATATTATATTTCTATTATATAAACCTAACCTATAAATCATTTCTCCTTGTTTGATTGTTCTCGAGAAAACGGAGTCACTGAATATTGGATACTCTGGATATTGGTAGAAAATAAATTATAGAAAATGACTCCAAAACAATTAAGGAACAACTCCCAAGGAACCCTATCCTTAACACCCGACTCGCACTTGATCGGTTGTATTCTACGTCTACATTTACCTGTTTACTATTTGCCGAGCCAGTGAGCGCGGCTAAGCGAGCGCGTAACTACATGGGAATCACGCCAGAAGTGTTGAAGCTAATATATCCTCGGCTCTACATAAGCCTTCCACAAGAACGCTGAGGGATTTGATATTGCATATTCATTTTGTTTATATATAATATAATAAATTGTACAATGTATATTTTTAATGAATTGTTTTGTAGGACGTTTGTTAATCAAATTCATGAAGATAATTGTTATGTACCTTCAGTATACATAAAAGTAAATTTAAAACATCAAATTATTTGCAATAGGTACGTTCAAAAATTGGGTTCTGAATTTATGAGATACCTATTTCTTTATTGCATTAGCTAAATTTAATATAAATAGATACATTTGATTTAACCATTGGATCTTTTTTAAATGCAGCATATGTACCTATGTAATATTATATTAAGGGACGTAAAAAAGTATGCTACCTATTACTTTATGCGGGCGTTATTACTGATGCCAAAACACCAATGGGATACATTAAAATTATGACCTAACATACCTACACATTGTAATTTACAACAGTAAATCAAAACAACAGCGAAGGGGTTGAAAAATAAAACACCATAATTTTCTATAATGTTATTGTAATAAAAAATATAGGGAACCACACATTAATAAATTTTAACCGATATAAAGCAGTATTGTATATTACATGTTTTGTCCCGGTCGCTACCTTCATAAATTATGCACTATAAGTGTAATAGCTTCTACTGTTGAATAAATAATTTGATTTGCCTTTGAAACGCTTGAGAAGTGTACATAAATTACTCTGTATGTTATTGGTTTCCATTTTACTAAATGAAATAATAATGTCACATCAAAGTACGCAGTCAAAAAAAAAGAACATAACATGTACTTTCCTTACTTATTTCAAAGAGTCAGTCTAATTTCGGTTATATTTTTTGGTCGAACTTAAGGTAAAAACCTACAGAGAACTAAACATACCATTGACTTTGACAATTAGTTTAAAAAAATATTCTTTTGACATATTACATCTTAAGGGTCTAACAGGGTCTATGGGGTTATATACTTCAACTTTTGTGGAAACGACTGCTGAAACAGCCCCCTTATTCAACTAATACAAATTTCGTCGGCGAGCCGCTTCACGGAGGCCTCGGAGAGCTTATCTCTCACGTGATTAGTAGTATTAGTGTAGTTAGCAAAAGAGACAGAGCACGGAGGCCGCGACGAAACATCCTCGAGTTAGTGTCATTTTCCTTACAGAATCGAGCCCCTGAGCGTGAACCCGACATTGTCAAAGCGTATCACCATGAGGGCTATCCCAGACGACGTTTCTGATGTCAGCCGTTAAAATGTACATCGTGCCTTCATGGTTAATCGCTGTGAATGTAGTGCGAAGAAGTCTGTGAGATATAACTAAAAGCCTGTTCAAACCTTTGCGGATATTGCTAGCTTTTGTTTAGCAAATAAAGCTTTATGATGTCTCTTACCAGGGCGGCTCAAGCAATGAAGCTTTATACAAATATCCCGTAAACCACGTGGATATTTTTCATTACCCACAGAGGTAGCGGATATCGCTTCTTACATTTACTTTTTTTGGAAAATTTTGTGATAATTTTTAAATATATATTTTTTAGTCTATCCATCTGTCTGTCTGTTTATCCTTGTACAGCTTGGTATATTATAGCTATATATTATATGGATAAACACGGGTGAAACTGGGAGTGACCGATAGTGTATGAATAAATTTAAACTGACAATGAACACCTTAAATTCACATCTGCGTTATTTTTCTTCCAAATTTTGACAGATAACATAATCAACACACGTTGCTAACTACGAGCGATATGGAGCTCAAGCTTTCACCGCGCGTACAAACAAATGAGTCTGTCAACCGCAGGTGCGTCTACGCTGCGGCTCCGCGGCACACGCCTTGCGACGCATTACATTACGTATTTTAGGGTAATACGTTAAGGCTGTACTAGACTTGATGGAGGCGAAAATAATTTGGTAAAATTGACGGGCCAGTTGGCTGGGTGGTTAGCGACCCTGCCGAGTCAGGTTAGAGATTCAATTTCCACCCAGGGCATATTTGAGCTATGAACATGTCTGTTTGTTCTGTGTCTGGGTGTCAATCTATACTTCTATATCTAATGAATATATAAAGAGGAAAGATTTGATTGTTTGCTTGTTTGCATTGTAAAAGCTCCGAAACTACTGGACTGTATGAACTAATATGTACTAATATGAAAAATTCATTCACCATTAGGAAGATACACTATGCCGGATGACATAGGCTATATTATATTTTCATAAAAACACCTTACTAAAATCCAATAATGTAACCCACGGCGTAAAAAAAATTACCTAGAAAATTCTATACATCGCGTGCGCTACGAAAACTATTGATATTGAATAATGTTATATCGTCGGGAACGCTGGTGAAACCGCGGGGGACAGCTAGTCTTAAATAAGTATGTATATAGAAAAAAAAGTTGTATTAGCATATCAGTTAACTGGTATTGATGGTATCTATAGTGAAGTCTCTGCTTAATTTAGGATCAGATGGCCATGTGTAAAGAATATCCCAGGATATCTATAAACTATTAATATATTAAAAATAATGCTGTCCAAAAACAACGAAATATATACGACAGAAAGGCTTGTTATCCGATTACGTAAAAACAAATACGGATTAAGAGGGTACTTAAGAGTAAAAATATAATATTAAGATGGAAAAATTAATATTCTTTCTCGGTTGCTACATAGACAGTAAAATTTTCCTTAACGATGTAATCACACCCAGAAACGTTATATAAATGAGATTACTTTTTCATCAAGTCAAAACTTAAACGATTGTTTCTCATTAATTATTATTGTTCGTTACTGTATAACCAAAGCAACCTTATGTAATTAATTTCGTTGTAATTATTTTGATTTTACGAAAGCAAAAAAATACTAAATAAATATCCTAGGACATTCGTTACACACGGCCATATAATTCCAAACTAAGCAGATCTTGTACTATGGAAACCAAATATAATTTTCTAAATACATACTTCTACATATATTAACACCCAGATAGAACAAACATACATGTTTATGTTTACAAATGTGTGTCCTGGGTGGGAATTGAACCCGCGACTTTCGGCTTGGCAGTAAGAGTCACTAACCACCAAGCCAACTGACCTGTTGAATATTTTACTAAAGTTGCAAATTACATATTCCAATTTTCAAAAATTCTCGTTGTAATTATTTTGAATTCAACGAAAATACAAAACTGAATATTTTATTAAAGTTGGGAATGACATATTCCAATGAAAATTATCAATAAAAACAATATTATATTTGCTTAACACTAATCATACCAACTCTTACTAGGTACGAATATGTACCATAGCGGGTCAAATGTGACTTTATGTTTCCTGCTTGTATGTATGAAATATGGTTGCTAGGAAGGGGAATAAATAGTATAACTGTATATTAATTAGTAAGAAAAGGTCATGAAGTCAAATGTGCAAAAGCAATAAGATGATACGTGCATTTTCAATGCATAGTTCAAAATGGGTCATTTGACCCGGTTATGGTATGTTTAGTGTTAAACGATGTATGAATCAATCTTTAATAACTCAGCCACATAAAATAACGAAAATACTTATTACATTTATCATTTCCATGCCCTGTTCGCGCAATATGTAAGTTTTCTATCCATTCGGTGCATAACAATATTACAATTGATTTTGCTGAGTTTTTACGGTTGGCCGCCTGCCTGGGTACACTGGGTAGCTTCAATAACTTTGACCTTCATAAGTGTCCTCCGCGGGCCTAAGCTGAATAAATGGATTTGAATAGTCATATTGACCACGTGGTGCATGGTGTAAGCGTGTAGTGTTGAGATCAGACGAAGTGGTGAAGACATTGACTGACTTTTCAGGTGTTAGACTTTTTCACTCAATCTTTTAAATACCTACATAATATCACGATCACCTTCGTTTTGTTGTCAGACAATTGTAGTAAAATCTCTTCGCTGCACTAATTATTCATTCTTCTGTATTTAGGAACAGACCTAATGTATTCAAGTCCTAACATGTCGTAACTTAATTGACAACGTCTCCGCGCTTTGGCGTAGCACTGTTGGCTGACTCAATATTTGCACGTTGGTAATTAATTACCAGGAACGTTTTATTTAATTACACACCTACTCCAATTTTAATTGTTGCGTTTATTTCTCAAAGTCGCGGTGTACAGACGTTTCAAATACTCGTATGAAGTGTGTGCGAAAATTAATTCTTGAAAGTAGCGAACCTGAATAATTTCTGCTTAAGTATTTTCACCGAGTTCATTAAGCAACTTTGTTATATGGTTCATGTGGAAACTCTGCTACTCAAAACGCGTTTGCAAATTATTTTCTATATCGTTAAACAATTGACACTTGAGATGACTTCAGATAACGAAAAATAATATGACATTAATGGAGCACTTCTCAAAATTCCAATTACGGAACCCCCATTGAATTTAATGAAATCCCCGCAATCATGTCTGAATGCACAGGTGTATTTTTGTTTAATAAACCCGAGACGAAAAGGTCACCCTGTTATCAACGGTCGCGGACAAAGGACGCGAACCTTTTTGCCCGTTTCCCTTGTCTTAAGATAAAAAGAGAAAGTGGATTAAACTCATAGATACCCGTCACCCATAAAGAGATTCTACTTGAAGATAATGTTGAGAGAAAGAACGGCGAGCACTCACTGTTTGCTATCTGAAAAAAGGTTTTGGCTCGCAATGTATATTTATGCAGGTACCTATTAAGATTTTTACTGTTGTGATGAAATTTCTTTTGTGTCGGCTTAACGATCGGCCTCTATCTAAATTGTGTTTAACGAAAAAAGAGAATACAATGGAAAATCTGAGTAACAATATCTCAGAGACTTTGTCGAGTTATTTTAGTGAAGATGTTTTAAATGTGACGGAACAAATAAAGAAAACGTTAATTTAGACTAACATATTATAAGTATAATTGGATTCATCTTTTTTCCTTCGATAACTCTATTAACAACCTTTTTATTTTTTACATTGAACGGCTTATAACCATCATCTTACCGTGGTGAGTGAACAAGTAGCTGAAGATTGTACGCATATAGCCTAAGAATTACATCTAAAACAATCACATATATTCGGAAGGAAAGTAAGTTTTCTGTCAATCTCTTCGTCGTTTCTCATGGGAAAACTATAGAATTCGAGAAATCCGACATATATCGTTTGATTTCTGGAACTCAATAGACATACATTAGTGATAGATATATGATCCGTTAGAAATCGCTCTATCAAAGTATTTCAATAGACGTGCAAGACACAAAACAAGGTATTGCCAGACTTTAAATCTTTTATTTATTAAAAAATCTCTAGCACAGTTACGATTCGATTTATCACAAATAAAACATTCATTTTTCAAAAGTATCTATAATAACACAATGAATGCATAAATAAGTTTTTAAAAAAGCCGATGACGGATATTCTGAAGCGAATGGATTATTTTAAGCTCCAACTCTAGAGCTTTATTTTGAAAATTTCCATTGTTAGTAAATTCACCTCCTTCGATATTTTTGCGGAGTGCGCATTAAATTTCGTATTCCCTCTTGGAATTCCAACGCAATTATTTGTCTTTGAAATGCAGTTCGCTGCACAGAACTTGCCATGCACTTCGGAATTCGCGATTCAATAATGCTGAGTCAGTGAAATTATTACTATAAAATTTTATATTAATTTTCAATATTATTGACACTTAGATGAATAAAACATTTATCTACTGGATAGACCTTTGTCAGCATTTTTTGTCCTCGTCAAAACACTCCATGTATCAACGAATCCATGTCTGTGGTATATCATTATTCATTAATTTTAACACTAATTTAAATGTACTCACGGTTGTATGCTGGTCTAACTAACATTACAATACAGTTTTAGAATTTTACGAAATAATAAAAGGCTTTATTTATACTACTCCCATAACAAATCTTCATCATGATTTTGACCATTTTTAAAATCTATCACTGCCATTTACTTCGTTGAACTTAAATAGTAATCAAAAATGTCATTACATATTTCCAAAAAAAAACACACAATTTTAAATCTCTGTTATTAAATTTGCAAAACATCTTATTCAAAGAAGTATTACCAAACAGTCAAACGAACGGCAATTAATATAACAACCCAAAACTAAAGCCGGCTTGAGCATTGTTTCCATACAGCCAGTAACATGAAATGTGGTCGCCGTATTCCTGAATACGCTTCATGTAACTTGTCATAATACATAAATAAACAGAATGTGTACCAGAGGGACAGGTAGGCAGCAACCGCAAAGTTGTATGTGGTTCGAGACGTCTCGCTCGCTTCTCGCTTACCCAAATAGCTTCAGATTACACGGCGCCACTTTAGTTATATTGCAGTTTCGTGTTGCTAAATAATATTCGAAGGCCAAATGTGTTTTCAGTTTCACTATGTGTATGTAGACGGAGTAATACGTGTTGAGTCAGCGAAAATTTAAGTGAATTTCTAGTTACGTTGTATGTATGGTATTAGAAGGGAAGCTTTTGTTTCCTCTGGAAGTAATAATCAGTATGCTAGCAAAGGAACTTTTGAGATGTTCATGAAGTGCGTTTAAAAGTTAGAGGTTCTCATCTTAAGTCAACGTTTCTTTTTTGTTAACTTACTGATCATATATTAGATAAGATATTTATCTGATATAAATTACACATGGGACATTCTTTTCACATTTGTATCGATCCTAAAACCCGTAAACAATACAACACAATTTGTTGTTTTTTCTATTTTCGTCTCATTCCAAAGTGCTTAAAAATCTATTAATTAGTAATTCCTGTGATTTTATGTGCAAATCCTATTATTTACTTATTAAAATCGTAATGAATAAGGAAATTTTAATATTTTAAAAATGTCACAAGTTTATAAGCTATTTCTTTTTATAACCAAATAAAATAGATAACACCTAAAAAGTATATCTTAATCATGAAAGAACCTCACAAGTATCTAACGAGGACCAATTTCTCAGACGTCATTGGCTGTTGTTTCCTTTAGTTCATTAAGTATTTTCATCACACCACTTCGCCGAGCCCCGTTAAGTGTACCCTGGAGGGCCACAGTTGGGACCGTCGCTTTTTCTTGAATTTTTAACGTCGCCTTAATGTTGTGACGTAAGTCTTGAGCGATGTGGAAATTATGGTAATCAGTTTTCTGGTTACGTTAAAAAAAACTTCGTTCATATAAAATTTCCACCGATATTATGATCATTATATTAATATTTATACCTTGTTTTTATGAGGTAGAATTGTTGTTATTGGAGCTTTCTTTTTTTACAATAACATGACATTAAAATTTTTAGTGATCATCAAAAAATAAAAAGTTAAAATGAATTACCAAAATATCAAATAATAAATGTTAGTAGCATTATATTATTAAGTCTTTTTAGTTTATTTAACGATTCAGAAGTAAGAATTAGAAGTAAAAATTGTAAATGTAACTTTTAATTTTACTTATCAGATTTTATCAACAAATGTAACCCTGCCCTTATAAACAACAACAGCACTTCTGCTTTTAAAGTGAAACTTGTAACTGATCATGATACCATATAACATCTTCTTCCTGGGTTTTCCCATTTCTAATTGGGGTAAGCTTTCATAGTCACCCTCTCCCTTTTTCAGATGGGTCTTTCACTATTACGCGGATATTTCGGTAAGCGCTAAGGACTTCTAACTGAGGGTAGGTAACTTGAGCAGGTTTTTATTTATACCACATGTGCCGACAAACAGTCAAATGGTACACTTTATGGTAAGTATTAAGTGGACCAGGGCCTATGGATATTTGCAACACCAGAGGCCAACGTGTCGCAAATATATCCAGCCTGAGACGTGTAGTTGTGCCTCATGTGCCTGTAATTTCTGTGCATAGGTTACCTATTGTGGAGTTAGAACCATAGCTCAGGGCGTTATTGGGGGCATGGGAGTCACGAAACATTACTATATAAAGCAATACAGCGTCCTTCTCCATAGACTGTGTTTCTGGGTTATCGAGGGTTTGTGTTATCTTTTGTGAGCTTGATCTTGATAACCGTGATCAGGGTCTTTTACATTTTTGCCTCAGCTTGTATGATTAAGATTAGGAAATAGATCATTTGTTTATTGCCACAAATAATGTCCACTTAATTTATCAACGAGTTTTTTACTTATCTGTACGTATTCAGCTTCTTTTAGTGACTACTTACTGTACATGTTTAAGAAAACCTGCTATTGATCTTAATTTTAAATTGTTACATTTTTATTTGTAGGACACGCTGCCGTTTTTGTAAATTATAAAAATATATTATAATAATCATATTAACGCTCGCACTTGTAACTTAAACCAGCCCTATGGCGGTACTATGGAAACATAATGTGGGAAGTACTCTGTAAGTAAGATAATGGGAGCGGTTGGAGGTGTGTTATGATTTCTTGGGTGTAAATGGACTTTGTAACGGAAGTATGGCATTTATCCGGTAGCGTTGCTTGTTATTAAACTAATATGGTTGGAGCTAAAATTTTGTGGCACTTGTGTGTGCTTTGAAATGGAAATAATATTGTACAACATTTTTAGTAAAAGACATTCTGGGAAAAAATGTTTACCAGGATAGCTCTTCTAGGTAGACTTACAATCTGGTCACAATTACTTGGAACTGTGTGAGTGAACCTCTTGAGGTCTAAATATAATTAATGTTTTAAAAAAAGTGAATTTTTATTTCTTTGATCAGTTTGTGTTTGTTTTCATAATAATGATGCATTCCCATCCCAGTTATGTTTTCTGTGTTGATATCCGCTGGGATTGTGAATGGTGCGTGAGGCCGACATTCTAATTCCACAGAGCTATGACATGCTGGAAATTTACTTGCCAGGGTTTTTATTTTTTTTGTTTACTAACCATACTTGTTACATAAAACTATATATTACATGCAATAAAGACAATATAAGAATAATAAATGATATTAAAAAAATATAATCAAAAAGAAAATGTGTTTACGGTTTAATAATAAGGTAACGACTATCGTCGAAAATTAATATACGATCCCGATCTAAAATCGCAAGATTGAAGTAGAATTTTGACATTACGTGTATTAAAATTACTGTCAAAAAGGTTTATCAATCCTTCCCAATCGGGATTGTATATTAATTTTCGCCATATGTATTGTTACAATAATCTTACAACTATGTATCATAAATACGTAAAGATGGGCAGATGGATGGTGGTTACTCATTCAAGCCGGAATCCTATAGAACACGTGGACTATTGGTATAAGAGAAGCACCGCCACAGTAAATTCATGCCTCTTGCAATTTGTCCAAAGCTTACGAACCTATAAAGGCATAAAGATAGTTACATACACGATTTACGGATATTCACTAACTAATCGTCCATCCAAGGCGTCGGAGTTTCTTAGAAATCGGTGTACAGACGGCAATTTAGCAAGACGAATGGTTGTTGTCAGGCGTTCTTCAGGAAATATGAAGATTGATGGTTACCACGCTTTATCTATTGACCCGGACAGGAATGATGCTGTTCTAATAAAAATTCTCTAATGAAAATGTTGGACATATCAAACCTTGCAGAAAAAAATCACCGCTATCAATAAAATATCTTTCTATCAAAATCGAGTAAGTTTAACCGAAATTTTATTTAAAAAGTAATTTAAAAACATAACCTTGGTGAGTGTCTAGGCGGTTCTTTTAAGGCTAAGTCAAAACTGCTGGTAACTTTAGTAGCTTTGATTTCTATAAGTCTTTAAACAAAAAAAAAACTACGAAGCCTTTAAGGTATTTGTAAATTAATGAACAGGGACATATGAATAGTTAAACACTAAGCACATAAAGGTTTACTGAATATATGACTATAAAAACAAATAAATTAGCCCACGGTATTATTTAAATCGATTTAGATGAGTTCCAGCCTTAGCTAACATCCAATAGAGCTTAAAAATGTGTGACAGGTTCACGAAGAGAGCGTGGAGCAGAGTGTTAAAGATGCTTGAACAAATAAAAATCTAATAACAGAAATATGTACTGTAAATAAGTAGCAAATCATGTTAGTACATGACTTTTATAGTCTTCAGTTTCAGGAAAGATCTAAGAAAGGTCAAGAGACAATTAATTTAAAATATTTGTTTAAACGCACCATTAATGAGTGTAAAACGAGGAAATTACGTCGAATAAAAACAACTCTCAGAAAAGAAATACGAGCGTCTCTCGTATTCTCAAGAAAGTAATTTAAAGATGAATGTTCTTTTTTTGAAATCTCCCACTGACAAGCGCCTTTAATGTTTTCAGCAGATTTTCAATGTCTATGAATTCCCATATAGTCTAAATTTAATAATGAGTCGAGGAAATGACAGGAGCTAAAATAAATAAAAGAGATCGTCCGCGAATTCGCATATAATTATTAATTGGTTTGAAACGGTAACGTTGATCAAATATATGAGATCAAAATGTTAGAACCTGTTTATAATTTCATGCTTAAAGCTGTGCACATTTAGTACCTAACAGTTGGTAGATATTTATCACTTTGTTCGAATGGTAAAAAAAATAATTTACTACTTTTATTTCAAATTATAATTGTATTCTGTCAGTGCAGTAACTCTTCTAACTTTGATGTCTTTATTAAATATCTTGCTATAACTTTAACTTGATTGCCACCCTGAAAAAAAAATTGTAGGAAAAATCGTTACGTATTAAGATCCACCACGCTTTTTCCATGTCTTTATTCAAGCCGTCAACTTATGCTATGCAAAAATTTTAGCCAGTACGTACTGATACGACATAAAGGAAAGATAAGCAAGTACTAGTAAAACGTTTTTTATTACATTACTAGTTAAAATATATATTATGTACATTTTATATTACTATGGCTAGTCTTAATAGGTTCTATGTCTAGTTGTAATAAGAATATAACTTATTATAGCTCATTTTAATAGAAGCCTCAATTTCGCAATGAGAAGCTGATGAATGTCAAAGTATGTTAATGTTATTAGATTACTAAAATATAAAATACCTAAATCAAGTCGGCAATATATTCCAAAGTGAAAAATCGCTAATTGTTTGATATCGTGAAAGTTATTTTAGAATTTCTTGACTAAAAGCTATAATTAGTTAATTAATTTCTCACATTAATAACGACTGCCTTTTCGCGGAGGAAACCTTAATAACGGAAAATCAACCATTTTCCTCGTTCATCTATCAACTGACTCAATTCATTCCACCTCGCAGTCACAACAAGCTTGTTATCGATAAAAAGGGAAACTCAAAAATAAATATGCTTAAAGTATAACTGAGTAATTAAAAGAAGAACAACAAAAATCTCCAATTGAACTTTCTTTTGTTTCAGCCCGTCGGGGAAGCCGGGCCGGAATAAACAACAATACCAGTGGAAATGTAATTGTAAAGATTTTGTGAAGTGTTCCAAATATATTTTGTAGCCGGTTCGTTGGAAAATGTAAAATGGAGTGGTCTCTTCGCGCCAGCCCGACTCGAGTCCTGTCCCTGTGGACGCTGCTACTCGGTTGCTTCGATATTGCAGGTAATGCTTACGTTATATTAAATTATAAACATTATCTAGAATGCTGCCATGAATTTTGATAAATCATATGCATATTTAGATTTTATGTTTATGCAGTACATGGTTTAAATGTTTATTTACTGTGTACATTAATTTATTTTTTGTACTTCATTAAAGCACTTTATTTGCGTACCAAGGCATGGTTAGCAAATAACCATATGCATATTATATTTTTTCATATTGTGGATATTTATTTTTATTATTTACACGGATAAATGCTAACATATAGCAGCACTAAAATACACTTTACTATAAGAAATATATGACACCACAAAACCCCGCAAATAGGGTTTATCAACGACGTTAACAAATATAAAATTGTCGGACCGCAGTTCTCAACCATAATCACTTCGACTAGCGGAAAATCTTTATTTTTTTAACCACCCACACAAAAGAAAGGTGGGATAAGTTGGCTGACTGTCTGTCTGTCTATGGCATTGCAACTTCCAAACGAATGAACTAATTATAATTGGTCATTTTATCAGTTTCATGACAGTCAGAACAGAGCATTTCAAGATATTCATGTTTAGGCAAAGCTCATGCATGGTTCTTAGGTACTATGACATTTACTTTGCTGAGGCTGTTTATCGTCCCTATACGCCCAGAAATGAGGATAGGGAAGGTGACTGAATCTAAAGGGGCATATTTTTAAATCTCAAATTATTTTCAAAATTAAAACTCCTTAATTATTACTACAGCCTTTATAAAAGACTAGACAAGTGATTAGTAACAGTACTCATAACAGTACATCACTTGATTGTGGCAGATTATTTCTGTTATGAAACTAAAAAAATATATATTTTAATATATTATATATAATTCTTCTGCCCGTAATCCGTATGTATGTTAGTGAACTCCTCTTAAACGGCTGAAATGATTTTGATGATTTTTTTTGTGTGTGTTCCAGTGGATTCTAGAATAGTTTAGATTTACAATTGAACGCGCTGCGATCGAATTACTGCATTGTTTTTTTGCGTAAGGGTGTCAGAGCCATCTGAGGCTAACACCTTCGACACTTTAAAAAAAAAAAAATATATATATTTTTTATATTTATATTTTTTTTACATATATAAGTAAGCCGGAATCGTTGCTATAGATTAATTAAAACATACATATATCTCAGTGGAGCCCGAGACATATACCTACAATGACTATCTTAAATAATTTACGAGGCTCTATTTTATGAGACCGAGTTTCCTTTATTTAGAATGGAACTTGATTTAATCATCTATTTTAAAATAAAAATGGCAAATAATCATGTCCGTTGTATGGGGAGCCCCCTTAAATATTTATTTTATTCTGTTTTTTAGTATTTTTGTTATAGCGGCAACAGAAATACATCACCTGTAAAAAAATCAACTGTCTAACTATCACGGTTCATGAGATACAGCCTGGTAACAGACAGACATACAGACGGAGAGCGGAATCTTAGTAAGAAGGTCCCATTTTAACCTTTGGGAACGGAACCCTAAAAATGAAAGAGTCTCTCATCATAGACTATAATTAAGACTAATAAACAACACGCAGCAGATGCAAAAAACGTCAAACAAATTAGAGTTCAAATGCTTTTTCTTGCGCAATTTCCCATAAATAATGCTGTAATATAAATAACAACGCAAAGAAACAAGAAGATATAAACATATGTGTTTTATTAGTGTACTTTGGTTCAGTCTAATAAACCAATTTCACACCGGAGCGAAATGTAGATTCTATCTGAAAAGGTATGTTTTGGTACATCGCATAGGCTTCTAGCGTCAAAAGCTTTTTTGTTGTGCTTCTGGACAAGGTGATGGGTTCTATTTTTTTAAATCTTTAGCCTCGTCTATACTTACCATCAGGTGAGATTGAGGTCAATCGCAATCCTGTCATGAATAAAAAAATTCACGTATGAGAAATATACTAGGAACATAATGGTCCTAGTAAATTATAGCAAATCTACCAAAAATAAATACATATGCTGGACAAAGTACAGTTAAAAGCATAAATATGTAACCACGGAGAGCTCTGCAATAATATTTGATTTCATGATTAATTTATAAATTTTTCATCTTTTATTTGTGGACGGCTCAACTGCTACAATAACGTTCGTTATAAGAAGGTACAGTCCTGTTGAATTATGTGAGGACTGTGAGATATTTTTTAACTGATGGACAGTTATATTTATGCTTGTGACTGTACCATGAAAAACTAATTTTATATACACCCTTTTTTTAATTAAGCAGAGTGTACAGCTTGTACTATGGCTACCAGGTAACTGATAAACTATATATACTACATCATTTTTCAATACATTCATATAAAGATATTTACACCTAGATACTGTTGGTTTACACAAATTATTGTCCTGGGTAAGAATCAAACCCACGACCTGCGGCTTGGCAATCAGGGTTTCTAACCACCAAGGCAACTGGCCCGACATTTTACGCCAAGACATGTTTATGTTACATACGAATGTGTATTCCGTGTAGGACCATAGATGATCAACCAATGAGGTGGTATCTTACTACTACATCAACCATATCGTAAAAAAAAATTAAAAAATAATCAAGTCTAGTATAAGCTGTTTTATGAAGGGACGAAGGTTTGCCTCTGATAGCTCTTACACCTTTACACGGATTCAAAACCATTTATTCAGTTTAGGCCCTCGGATGGCACTTATGAAGGTCAAATTTAAAGTTACTGAAGCTTCTACCAGTATACGAGTACAATATAGTCTAAGCTGTGTTTTTAATATGTAACTGTACCATCCGTTTATTATACTTTTCTATAGCGCTAGGAATTATACCAAGAGACTCACATAAATACATATTGTTCGAGTATAATGAACATAACAATATATGAAACTCGTTAGATCTTATCAATTAAGCCACGCTACAAAGGACGCTAGTGTATGGAGGAAATAGGGATTTCCCCCATCGAGCGATAAATCTTCTCATGTCTTTGCTACATGCCTACCGATGCTCATTATTGAAAATTGTTTATATGGTTACCATTAAACGTATCGAATATTATTTATAAGGAATAGATATTTTATTTTACCTATTAAACCTTGACTGGTTTCGACGTCTCAAGGATTGTACTGGAGCTCGATTATGTAAGGAAAATGACACTAACTCGAAGATGTTTACTACCCTAAAAGTATTTTCCTTACAGGATTGTGCCCCAGGGATGTCATTCTGTAAGGTAAAATGACACTAGCTCAAGGATGTTTCGTCGCAGCCTCCGTGCTCTGTCTCTTTCGCTAACTATACAATCACGTGAGAGGTCCGCTCTCGGAGGCCTCCCTTCTCCGGCTCGCCGACGATGTTTCAATTAGCTGAATAAGGGGGCTGCTGATCAAAATTCGACAAATTATGCCTTATGCTATTAATTCCCAGACTTTGATATTCATAAGTGATGTTTTCGTGTTTTAATGATGTAAATATCAACGATTTTGATTCCTGGCTAGGAATGATAAAAATATCCAAAATTCAGCTATGCAGAAAAAATTTCATCATACTCAGGGACAACACTCCTTTGAGTATATTTCACATGTCATAGTTTAGGGTATGACTCACATGAACCAATTCAACCTATACATAGGTAAATCTACATCGTTACAGTAAAATGTGAACTAGATTTTATATAGAACAGCAACACTTCCGTGATGATCCTGATATTCATCATTAGGCGACTATTACTACTTCCCATCAGGCGGAAAATATGCTTGTCATAAAAAGAAATAAATGCCAGCATAAAACATTCAATTCTACAGATTAATTTTCAATTTTTCCGTGCGTTAGTCAGCTTATCCAATATAATATTAGAGAACAATCTAAGGCTTCTATTCATCGCTTTGTGTTTTCTATCACATTGTTCAATGAATATGAAAATGTTCGTTTTATTATCGAATTCCATTATATTTTCATAAGACTGATTTGCTATATCCCGAAGATACATTGTTAAGTTCTATAATGATGAAATAATATACATATAGTTGACATCAAATATAACTTTATTTTATTAAGTAAATTGTATTTTGCATTTCTTATATTTGAGGATTCTTGTTGTTTCTTCTTAGTTGAAGGCAGACATACGAGCTGGTGGTAACTTCAGTTAAAAGTTTTGTCTTTGGTGAACCGAAATTTATTTTAATTGCAAAGTGACAGCATTGCTTGTGGTTCTTAAGGGTCTAATTGTACGGCATACCTATTTTCGATTTTTAATACAGGCCACAAATAATTTAGCAAAAAAAATTATTCCTAACAGTATAAAGAAAATTCATTTTTTAGATACTTAAAGGATTTTTATTTCCAAGTCTATTCAAATACATAACACCAAAAAGATCATAGAGACGTCACAAAGTCAAACACTTGCATCCAACATTTTTTTCTCAAAAAGTCTAGACATATTGTTGAAAATTTACCGCTGACATAATCATAATATTTCAGTGTAACTAAATGTTATTACGTACAAGGTCCGGCCTTCAGTGGGATTTACGACATCAAGCATTCCATTATAATAACTTAGAACCGGTGTTAATAAAGCCTAGACCCTGGGGTTATGACCTCAGCCGTAGAATGTGTTTAGAACCTAATGTGGGGTCAACTATACCAGGGGTCAAGTTGTTGATCTTGTACAATTAATAAGTATTATTTATTCAGTGGAACTTCAAATTTCAGGGGTTAAAACAATTAAGTTTTTATTAATTCTGTTTTCAATCCTTTTTAATACTGTTTAGGTTAGTATTTAAATTAAAGGTTTTGGACAATACCAACATAAATATTTTACGAATGAATTAGTGGTAAACTTCGATCATCATATACACACCGAATATAGTGTACCTAAGCATTTGCTTATAAATTTTATAAATAATCTTGTACCTGGATTCACGAGCTTTGCTCGGTATTTATTTTTTTGGTAAATTATGTAAAGTTGATTATTGGCTTAGTGTTGCTTATCAATGCCATCTACTGGAGTAGCTTTAATGTTGTTGTGTCGTAAAAACAGTTAATGTCAGGAAGTCATTTTTTTCAGGTTATGTTTAAGTCAATTATCGATAAAGTTGATAATTAAAAACACGGATAAAACGACATTTTCTGAAAATGAATCCTAGCTAGATCGATTTATCGCCCCCGAAAACCCCTGCATACTAAATTTCATGAAAATCGTTGGAGCCGTTTCCGAGATCATCTATATCTTTAGATTTCCAAGTAAACGTGAGAACATTTACCATACTATGATATGTATATTTTTTTACACCACTAAAAAGTAGAGATTGCAATGAACAAAAAGTCGACCGACTTTAAAAAAAAAACTTATATTTTGACGTGAGAATTTTCGATTGAAAATGAGGGTGTTTTTTCGGTATTAAGTCAAAATAAAGTGAAACAATAGATATTTTAAATCAAAACAATTACCAATTACAGTGTGTTTGGGACATCAAAATGTAAGTTTGTATCAAATTTCTTGTAAAAATTCTGCTATGTTTGGGTGTACTCATCCTATTCGAATAAATAAAAAAATAATGAAATTCAAATATCATATTAAGATTGTAATGAAAGAAAGAGCGCATTACAAGTTAGTTCATTATATTGAAGATAAAAATGTATAGAAATAGCTCTCTGCCCAGTGCACCTCTAATTTGCTTAGGTTGTAAGTAATTATTGTTATTATCTATTTTGTAGTCTTGTTATTTCTATTTCTTTTTTAATATTACCTATATTAAGTATTTTGTAAATGTTAAATATAAAAACATATAAAATTGAGATAATAAAATAGCCGAAAAAAGTATTAATAATATTTAAAAAATGTAACCATGCTGAGTTTCTTGCCGGTTCTTCTCAGTTGAAGGCTGACTTCCGAACCGGTAGTAGCTTCAATAACTTCAAATTTGACCTTAATAAGTGCCCACCGCGGACTTAAACTGAATAAATGGTTTTGAATTTTGATTTTATTAATATTTCTTTCACTGAAGGCAGCTACACTATTCTCGAGTGACGTAAGCTATGTTATAATCCCGAGATACATTAGACCGGTTGGGGATGGGGTTGAAACTGCGGAATCGACTCATCAATATAGATAAAATGTTATTGCATAAACGGAAAGTCCGTACTTGCGATGATATACGCAAGCTGGCTGGCAGCGGTTGGAAACAAAGAGCTGATGATCGAGCTCAGTGGCGTGCCATAGGTGAGGCCTATGTCCAGCAGTGGACGGAAATAGGCTGATGATGATGATGATGATGATACGAGCGTCAATCTCTCCTCATTATTCTGCTAAGGGCACAGATTACAATATAATATAGTTTTTTAAAATTATATTTTAAACTTTGAATTTTCCAACTTTGGCGAGTGTAATCATATGATCGAACGGTATTTTTTTATACATTGTAGGACTTAATGCTCTATTATCCCTATTAATATTTTAAATGAGAAAAGTAAGTTTGTTTGTTACGCTTTAACGCGAAATCTACTAAGACGATCATCATGAAACTGTGTACACATATTCTTGGAGGTATTAGAAGTAACATAGGAGACTTGTGGTGCCGGGAAAAAGTTATATTCCTCGGGAACGCGGGTGAAACCGCGGGGGACTAGTATAAAATAAATATAAAAGTAATTTTGAAATCTATACTAATATGATGTATGTAAGTATGTTTGTTACTCTTTCACGCAAAAACTACTAAACGGATATGGTTGAAACTTAGCACATAGAGCATATCTTGGAATAACATATAAGCTACTTTTTATCCCGGGAAAATGTGATATCCCTCGGGGACGCGGGTAAAACTGCGGGGGACAGCTATGTACAAATAAAGACCTTTTAAATTTAATAGCTGGGCTCTTGGTGTAGCTTTCTTTTTTTTTAATTTCTCATGAGCCGATAAACAGGCAGACGGTCCACCTGATGGTTAGTGGTTAGCGCCGCCTATGGACATTTGCAACACCAGGGGCAACGCCAATGCGTTGTCGACCCTAAGACGTGAAATTGCTAAGTCTCATGTGCCGTTTGTGTGTCACGTTGACCTTTATAAGTGATGAAGAGAGTGGCCTACTTGTCATAAAAAAAATATTGTCGTCGAAGTCCAATCGTATTCTCTAATTTATCTATCTATATTAGTTATTCCTTTTGACATACATATTTAAATGATAAGTTTTTTTGTGATTGTGTTGTTATTATATTATCGATAATCATTTTAAAACATAACAAACTTGGTTCATTAAAAATATTTATATAGTAATATTTTTAATTGGACTAGTTCAAAAGGAAGCGTTAAATATATCTCGTTACTCATTCTATGGACGATGAACACCAATTTACCTAAACATACTTAATGAGTAAATTTCTCATGGGCTTCATCCCTGTGATTTTAGACCTTAACATTTGATTTTAAGGTTGAAAGTCTTATGCCAATTCTAACAGAATTACACATCAAACATAGAAACTTATCAAAACACTTGACTTGACATGACACCTGTCTGAGTTCATCTGATGTATTAGCACTGTTTTGTTAATATTAGTTCTAACGTATAATAAATCTTTAGAGGTGTCGTTTCGATACATTGAAAATTTTGAGAATAATAAAGTAAGGGTTAAATAATGACCAACAGAAACCATTTCTACCTTTTTTATCTGTTCGGATGTTTGTATGTGCACGTATCACATGAAAAGTATTAGTCAGATTTGATAGATTCTTTTTTTATTGTGTAATTTTATTAAACCGTCAGAGAGAAAACTAAGCTAAAACAAAGTAATAGCTATATAACTATAAAATAAGAAATTAACTGATAAATAATAAACCATGTAAATAAAATTTTGCTTAAATATTCAGAAAATATATCTTAATTAGGAAAATATATGAAATTAACCGATTTTGGGAGCTAAGTAATTAAATTTTTAAAAAAATCTTATTTATTATTCATATTATTTTAAAGAAAAACTGCTACGGTAATGAAAAACGCCCAACTGAGAAAGAATATACAAGAATATTGGATTTTTATTGTACCAACTCAAAATAGTCACAATCGACAAATTTGAATTCCATTTTCATTGGAAAATTGTACTCATCGTTTTTAAATAAAAGTCACAGATTTATTGATATAATGATTAATCGTATAATGATGCATGAATGATGTAGATGAGCTTAATCAGAAAGCCACAGAGTTGGTTTTTCTTTAGTTGTCAAAAAGGTACAATTGGGATGTGTCCTGTATTAAAGATAAATGATCAAACACTAACCAGTGTATTGAACATAAAAAAATATACGAAAACATCAAATATGATCAAAATTTAATCATTAAAGTGATTTTTAAGTACCGATCTAATCACAAAGAGTGTGTTATTTGATGCTGTACAATTATGACGTCACAACGTGCTATTTCATACAAAACTCCATACATTCGATCGTTTTGACATTTCATAAAGAATTGCTGATTTGACATGTCAGGACACATCCCTATTAGATCGTGCCAAGTTTAATAAAACCTCTTTCGCTGGACAGGTATTCAAATCAAAGGATACCTCAATAATTTATAGAACTGGGAACCCTTATCCTTTGATTCATTATTAGTTATAAGGGTGCCGTCATATGGTAGTTATATTGGTAACCCTATCCTTATCTACAATGTAATTCATTCGTATTTTACAAATTAATTCAGGGATTTAGGTGAACTGATGCAAAGTGGACCCGGAAACGTTATGTTTGGCTTTGTCGGTACTTAGATATATGGAGAAGCGAGGTATGAGACTCCTCCATTTAAAGATCTTCCGCCAGGCTAGGTGAACATACCTGGGACCGTGGTCCCACTGTTGATGTTGGATGCTTGTATATATGTCAAATCCTGAGAGAATCTCGATATCGCGATGTAGGATTCTCGCGTGTTTCTACTCGTTTATAGATGTCGCCACATCACTGTAGTGCGGGTGGTGAAGAATTGTAAGCGTGTTCATAGATGTCGCCACAAATCTATATATATAAAAATGAATCCCTATTTTCCCTGGTCATGGCATCACGCATGGACGGCTGGACCGATTTCGCTAATTCTTTTTTTGTTGTGTTTGTTAGTGTCAGGAGAAGGTTCTTATGAAAGAAAAAATAAAGAATGTTGCGCGGAAAATTAGAAAATTGAAGAAAACTTATCCACTTTACTAGCGCCTTTGACATTATAAACTTTTTTAATGTAACCTGTTTGCAATTATTGTCAGTCATTTGACATATGGCGCCATTGACAGAATAAACGCGCTGTAAATATCGATTAAAATAGAGGCATGGGTCGGAATTATATTGATTATAATTCATTTATAATTTCTTATTACACATTTCACAGTCGATTCAATCGGAAGATTCGTATTCAATATTCTATTATATTATACAATTTTCCTCAAATTAATGTTAAATTATTTAGTAGCATTTACTATATCGTGAATTGTATTTTATTTTAGAGATTTCATGAGAATTCGATGTGGAAGAGACGGGTTTTCCATAACGCAGGCTCCACTAGATTGGAAACTTGCTTCTCCGACAAACTGTAATAATGTAACGTATTATAAGTAATTGTTCAAAATTGATATTTTTGTTGCTTTGCTTAAAAACATGTATGCGCAGGAGGACCTTCTTCACAATATACTGTGGCACGGATATGCATTTGGGAGTAGAAACTAATAAACGTTTACGTCTGTTCCAAAACTGTTTTAATGTTCATTTAGGTTTATTGTAACCAACACTAAATTGGTTTAAACGCAATAAGACTGATGTAGAGCGACTCGTCGCAGACGTGGTGCACTGGCGGTTCCCATTCAAAGTGTGCATCTTCAAGATAGTCACCTCACTTCCAACGATACGACGACGCTCCACTAGAGTGACAAACCATGAACAAGAGTGACCACTCTTGTTGACGTAAACACTTCAAGTCTTCAACTCGCCGACACATGTATCTATATTATACCTAGTTTGTCAGGAGAAAGAATATAAACATTATTATATAATGTTCATACGCCAAATATACCGGCTTAAGATTATAAAAGAATAAACAATATACCAATACAAGACAGAAATGCCAATTGGTTGTTCCAGAATTTAGAGTTCCTTAGGTTAAGAATTCATTTCCGGAAAATTGAATTCGTTTCTATAATAAAATATCACTTTACCAGGACGGAAAATAGTACATTTAAATGTCAAATGAAGAAATAGTTAAAGGAAAAGCTTGATATGGGTTACCCCTCATTAAATTGAAGATAAATATGGCTGGAATATGCACTCTGTATGTATAAACATGTACTAGTTCTTTGGCCTAGCGTATTCGGAACCATTATTATAAAACTTGTATGTTTTATGTTATGTTTCTTTTTTCTTGATATTTATTTTATTTTAAGTGTTTATATTTTGATATTGGTAATGATTTGATACTAAAAATACCCAAATTCAAGTCAAATTATATGTTTTTTAACCTTAAAGAGTTTGTCGGTTCTTTTCAGATGATTCTGATTAAGGGTCTTTATCTTATTATGAATAAGGGCATAGATTTGTTTAAAAAACCTTAAGTGTAAACATTTACTTCGTTAATATTTTTGATTTCTTTGTATTCGTGCATATCTTTCTTTTATTGAATATTGTTACTGTTAAAAGTGAAAACTCTTAAGAAGTCACAGTGTTGTTAATTCTTTTATAAGTGGATTGTATTAGCTTAAGTTATCCTGAAATAATAAAATAAACTAAGACCATAATAAAGACAAACCTACTACTATTAGAATTAAACGTCAACTGCACCTTGCTCTATTAAATAATTGTTTAGTAATATTCTTTGGATCCCCGTCCTTAAAGCACCAGTAAATAAGGCCATTTGGCAAAACAGTTTTTGCTCTAAATAATCAAGCAGCCAGTTAATCAATCAGACCAAACTTTGACTAAGCGATGAAGTTGTAGACGGCGAAAACGCCTTGAAAATTGTAGTAAAATGGAGCGTTCATAATTGCTTATTTAAATATTATCTTGTATGAGTAAACTAATAAATCATGACCACAAAGAGCGCTTATCGCGTGCGTATGAAGCACAAACTCTATAAGTATTTAATTAATACATCGTCTGTACAGTCACGAGCATAAATAAATAACCATAAATAGTATATAAACCATATAAACCGGAAACATTTTTATTAATTTCTTTTTAATTCAAATTTTATTATTTGTCAAACGACAAACAAGCAGACCGTCCAGAGGTAACACTTTACCTCTAACGTTAACACTAAACTTTAACAAAGCCGCCCCCCTTACCATTCTAAATAAAATATAGTAATACAAATGCACTACTTGTGCTTCTGCTTCATAGTGGATATTGGTAGTATTTACACGGACGGAAAGCTCTACTACTTCTAAAACACAACACTAAAACCCTTCACATAATATTACAACAATGTTACTCCTTACAGAAACAGGGTTGTTATAATAGTTGAGCCTCTACAAATGAATCATAAAATCAACTGATATTATAGCAGAACTGCCAAGTACACTTATGCTCCTGACTGTACTACGCAGTTATTTTGTGGTATCGTATATGCTGTTTTAAATATTTTACTCGTTCAATACATTTTTATTATGTACCTATTTAAATAATTAAATAGTTTAAAATAAACCTACCTAAAGATTTTCACTAAAAAGAAAAACATCATTTACCACTCTGTTTTCTCTGTCTAGTTTTAAATCTTTATTACAACTAGCGAACTACTCCGGCTTCGCCTGAATGGCTTGAAATAAATTTATTCTACAGATAAACCCTTTGGAAATTATTTTCAAAAGGATGGTAAAAAGTGCAATGCACTTTTATTGCATTGTTTTAGGGAACTAAGCGCAGAAACATACAAACAGAAACTGTGTGAAGTGAATACAATGCTTTATTATACAACTATATATAACATACGAGCAATTCCTAATGTGAACTTTTAAAGTAGATTTTCTAGTAATTAGTCTCAGCTCCCGATGTTGCTTGAAGTTAGCTCAGTATAAGTTTTTAACTACCCTTACCACACTTCCGCTTACATGTTTGTGAGGGATTAACTTCTCAATTAAGTTTCTAAGCATGCGTCTGCAGTGGCACAAAATAAGCAAATCATGATTCGCTACTTAGTGAAAGTTATAATAAGGGATAGCTTTTCTTAAGTAATATAATTTCTTCGCTGAAAACTTTTCACAAGCATTCGCTATTTTCAAACCATGGAGGTTTAGACAAAACTAAGCATACTTATAGAGCATACTCTAGAAAATAATAATGGATTGATTTTAAACCTCTCTTATTATAATATTGGCATAATATTTTCTTTAGTAATGTAATTTGATCGCTGGAAACTTTCCACAAGCATTTGCTCTCCTTAAAACTTAGCATTCTGATAGAACATACACTAGAAAATAATAAGGATTCGTTTCAACATATGTTAGAAACCTTGTAGCAATTACGTACTGAAGCTGTATAAAAAATACATATGTCAAGCTTATTTTCAAAAGTATGATTTCTCAAAACCATTTCAGCAGTTTTGGATGTAAGTACGAGCTTGCTCTCTCTCTCTCAAAGTAAAATAGATGGTAACTTAAGTTCCTTTTACTGTTTTCTTTTCAAGAAAAACACTTAATATTGTTTGTATTTTATAAGGTCGGTTGATGTTTGTTTTAAAATGGAAGAATTGAGTCTTCTTTGTTCAAATTTTAGACTTTTTTTAATCTTTATTGAGATAATAAGGTGTGTTATTTCAAGATTAATAATCATTTTGATATTTAAACCAATAGATATAAGGCTTTGTTTTACATAGACATGGCAAATATTTGGCATCCAAAACTCCTATGTTCTTTTGTGTTGTAAACATGTAGCTTGTGTACATAAAAACTAATAAGTAAACTTCTTTCGTAAAGGTAAAAAACATCCTTCCATCCTCACAAACTATCGTCTTTTTGGTTTCAAAAAGAACCTACATCCAAAATAATTTATCCTTAATTTAGCAATAAATGATTTTTTTAAATTATTCTGATAACGAATGATGCTTCTGAGCTTGTCAGCTGTAATAAAATAATATGAACAAAAAATTATCTAACCAAATTAAACTAACATAGTTCGAGCATAAAATTCAAAACTTTAACTTGTAGTAATAAAACTGCGCCGCGGGTTGTTAGTTTTAATAAACTATAATAAAAATGTTAGATAAATAACCGTTGAAATACAGCTGTAATTTTAATATTTTCATAGTTGTAACTTACAAATATTCTATCTCGTCTGTGTTATAACAAAGTTTTTTTTCTTTTGAACCGATCCCAAATTAATTTTTATATAGATAGATAAGATTATACAAAAAACAAATATCTAGTAACTAATTCGCTAGATCTCCTTCTCTGTCAAGTCCCAAACAAGGAAACTCAACAAAAAATTTACACGTTACACGAAGCATCTTCAGGACATGTTAGACCCACTGTCAGTGAGTCGACGCACTTGCCATAGCACCACGGACGTGTTACCTCGCCGACCGCCGGACAGAAAGGTTTCCGTCGATTTCCTGTTGAGTTTCCTTGTTTGGGGCTTGACAGAGAAGGAGATCCAGCGGAATTAGTTGCTGGATATTTGTTTTTGTATAATCTTACAGTGGATTTCCGTCAGTCAATGAGTTATATAAATAGGTAAATAAATATATAAGTATTTGTAAACCCAGCTTCACGTTATCGCCTGCCTGCCTTTTCTTAATTGTCATTATTATAACTATATCGCAAAGGGTTTAGTATGGTTTTACTCTCTTTGTCCTCAACCACTATGTAGTGGAATATTATGACCTAAAATACAATTCGGAAACCATAATTTTCAGTAATATTAAATTTTTCTTAAAATTCATTATTCATGACTGAAAACACATTAATGAATGTGACCAAAGAAATAAAATAAACTAAAGTCCTTCTGACACGGGGATTTTCACTGCATATTCGATTAAATAAAAGTGCAAATAAATCATGAAAGGAAAATATTCAACCTCATTGCTATGAACCGAGTTTTATTTTAAAATATAATTCATCAAACAAAACCATTGTCGGATGTAAACCTTCAGGCTTTATTATTGTTTAACATAAGACTTTAAACTCCGTGCGGTTTTTGGCAGCGCTTAATTGACAGTTCAATAATAACTTTGGACTTCCATTCATGTACTGCTGACGGCATCTTCCCAGTAATTAAACAGAAAGCCTTAAAAATTTTTCAACAGTAATGAGTTGATTAAAAGTTTTGATACTTTTGTCCCGCAAAATACTACTTAATTGGATATTGCTGAACCATAAATTTATAAAAAAAATCTCTATAGTATTTACAACGATTAGGTACTACCACTCAGTCCCATGCCGTAAGATACGCCCAAGTAGAATACCTATGACCTGTCCTCACTGTCCTCCTGTGACGAGTATAACAAGTCGGCATCAGAAACGTAAATAAAAACCCTGCCAACTCTTTTGTAATATAACTCACTGAATAGGAACAAAAGCACATGTGCTGCGTCGACCCTAAATAATTAAAAGCAAAGCGAGGGTTGAAATTTTTACGGGATCGCTTACCGCTGGTGTTGAAAACGTCAATAACCTGTGGAGACCGTTTTCTATCAGATGAGTAGTAAATTTGTTTGTCACCTAAGTGTAAAAAAAATACCCAGGTGAGTTTTTACACCTACCTTCCTTATATTTATTTATACCTAAAGAATTTCATAAATCCTTAAAATTTTATCCATAATTTAATAAATAAAATTAAATGAATGAAAATTAAAATATTTTTATTCAAATAGGCCTTTACAAGCACTTATGAATAGTCAGACTCTAATACCGGTTCCGAAGGTTGTTTTTCACTGAGAAAAGTCGGCAATAAACTCTTGACACATTGGTGTCTTAACACAACACTAACACCCATATATTACAAGAAGGGATAGACTGAAAAAAGGGCTTGTTCAAGCCTCAATTTTACCCAAAAGGCAGGGAAGTTAGTGCATCGTAAGTCTAAGTTATGGCGTAGTTAAATCTGGGAAGGGAATGTTGGTATACCCATACTGTATTCTGAGAACGTCCGCTTTGCGTAAGTTGATACGATTTTGGTTTCTTTGATATTATATAACATACATGTTTTCCTTGTAAAAAATACAACAATAAAATTATTTATACACATTGGTATACAAATCTTCTCCTTTATCGACCATTATGTTTTCAGTTTTTAGTTTTCAGGTAAAAAACAATTGTAGGTAAAAAAAGAAAACACTACCCAGATTATATTTAAGGTCCTTATAACGAGACGTGACCAGACAATTAATTAAAAACAAATAGAGAATAATAAAAGATAATATTTTTGTAAAGTTATATTTTATGCTTGTTATAGTTATTGACTTCTACTATATTTTATTAATAAAATAAACTATGACAGTATTATTTAATACGTTCGTTTTCACTGTTTAATTAATAAAATAATCCATTTTTTGTAAATAGTTTGGATATGAACAAAGGACGACTTTATGCAACAATCCCGGAGAGGTTGTAATGAATAGTAAATATGCATAATATAACCACGATAGTACAATGATAACTAAAAGTAACAAATCGTAAATCTCTTAATATCTGCGAATAAAACATAGCACGTCCCTATAAATAAGGGTTGCATAAATTAATTCAAATATCATACCAGCGCGTTAAAAGTTCCCGTTATCTTGTTACGAAAACTCCGAGTTAGACACCCTATTCTAAAATTATTGTACATAAAACTTTCCATGTGTTCTGTGCTCTCTCATTCATACAATACATGTTCGAGGTAGACGGAGAATTGTCGACAAGTATCTATTCTCAAATTAGGTGAAACTATGTAGTGTTGAGGTTATGTATTATGACTGGCATACGATGTGATGTTAATAACTTGTGCATATGTTTTGATATTCGAGACATCTGTTCTTTTTTTTAAATGAAAATGAAAACAAAAGCATTTTTTCGTAGGATACAATGAAATATATTTTAATTGGCTAGTAAAATGGGCATCTCTTTCCAGTATCGTATTGAAATCACATCAAGTAAAAAACAATGGCAATCCGACGACACAACATTACATCACGTTGTCAGTAACAAAGTACTTGAATAGATTTAAACATACAAAACACCTGTACACAGTCGCCCCAATAAAAAAAAATGAAAAAGAAACTGTCTCTATGAAAATACAATTTGTCATGATATTACGTAATAATTGATTTGAAAAAGACAAATAATATGTTTGTGGTCATTTTTTTTCTGCATCAGACCATGTTTGTTAATGTAGAGTTATGATCTCAATTTAGGTACATGTTTGTTAATATTGGACAATCCACGGGCATAGTCTTTACAGAGCTTTACAACGTGCTAAGACGTAAAGGAAGGAAAACAAACAAACACTTTTACGATGTACGCAGAAATATTCGCACTCTTTCTGCCTACCTACCTGGGAGATTCAATGATCTAGCCCCTCATAGCACAGGTAGTTTGAGGGGTTAGGACTCAATTATATGAATTAAATTAAGGTGTTTAGTATTTACAACAAGAAACCTATATATCTGCGTTTATCTTAATGTAAAAGTTTTTATTTTTATCGTTGAAAAAAAATCATTTTTTTTAATATTTATTATTTATACCTATGCATCGGAATAAACATGTATGCACGCAATGAAATATAATTCCTCTCTATATCTAAAGGAATTAATGAATACCTCCAAATCTTGAGTTACACATAGTCAGAGGAGACTTAATATAGACCGTTGTAATTGGATTTGCAGCGTCAGAGACAATGTACTACGGACGCTGAGCTTCACTTCTCTAAGTCAGACTGTGGTCACGTTTGTAGATTTCGGATACCAGGCTTACAATACGTACTATCTTGGTTTTAATTGTCTACCACCTATCTCCACATAATTACTTGCCTTATGAGGGCTTGTTTTATATGCCTATGAAAAAAAACCGGATTCGAAAGGAAGAAATATGAAAATGATAGGGACTTGTTGCCATTTTACATCAAAGCTGTTGTAAACTTCCAAGACACTTACTGTCGCACTCAATCGTTAATTGCTATTTAATGATTCAAATCCTTCATCTTTGTTTAATGAATAGCTATAGAAAGGGACAACGCTAGAGTTAATCAATCATTATATTGAATATCTGTCTCTGGTTACATCAGACTGAAATATAGCCTATGGAAGAAGATGGGAGCACATTAAAATGTAGTTTAACCTTTAAGTATGGACGTGACTTTTTCTTAGCACTACTGTGGACGTGTAGTCTCACAGGCTCCTATATGCACACACATTTTTTTGGGGAATTTGATATAATATCGCTTTAAAACTGATTGAATATTAAATTTATGGGATTTAGCAATTAAATACCGTGCTTATATAATCAACTTTTATTTTAAAATTTTAAGAAATTTTAAAAATAAAAAATCAGGGCACTTTTCAGTCTAAATCAACTTAGGCCACATTTTTAGGTATTAAAAACAGCTAAACTTATTCCTATGACAAAATGAGTCTTTTTTTCTCAAAATATAATAGATAACAAACCAAAAATACGAAACACCTACTTCAGGTAACAAACATTAAAAATTTTGACAGCAGTCTAGTAACGTAAATTTATTGGCAGTCAGTAGTTTGTTGCACCCAACACAAACATGGGTAGTCATCCTATTTTTTTTCGCGGGACACATTCAACATGCTCTTCTGGTTCGTTGACTGGTTTCTTGATCCTGGACATCTTCTGTAACCATATCATTACCTAAAACTCGAATCATGGTCAACCTCAGCTCTCTTGGTAACCACGTATTTATAACATGTCTTTCCACATGAGGCACCACAAGCACACGTGCAATTTTTTTTAGGAAATCTCTCTCCGCAGCTTTTGGTGCATGTTATTTAAAATGTACGCATGCATGGCACTCAAGTCTAGGACTAGTAATACATAGTTAGTTGTCACTAACTCCGATAGTAGAATATTGTCCGAACTATCACTGTCTGATTCTTCTCCAAGGTCCTGGTCCTGATCTTGGTCCTGATCTTCAAAATTATCACATTCATGATTTTGTTAAAGTTCGGACTCTAATATAAAAAAAATCTTCAATATTCTCTTCATTGTCAGACTGATACTTGGAGTACCGAAGCTAACAACAACTCACTTACTTCAAAAGATGGATCTCCTGCACAACAAGTTTTTCTCACAGGGCCCTGAACAGAACTCGTAGATGGTCGTTTTGATTATGAACTACCGCCTTTATTGTTTTTAGACATTTTGTACTACAAAATTTAAAAGAAACCTAATCGCTCTTATAAAATATATCATAGCGCAAAACTGGACGTGTAGCCTGGCAGGCTCCGGTCAATATTTTGATGGTCATTACTTACGTGATATTCATCGGAAGTCGCAACCTCCTCTCTCGATGGATGTTTTATAACTAAAACAAAAGCTACTGAGCCGCTCAATCGCGTGGAGTGAGGGGAATTAGGTAAAACTCAGAATACGAATACTTCGAGTAGCCTGTGAGACTCCACGTCCATAGTTAAAGGTTAACTAATATTATTGTGTGTGTTTGTTACCACTCAACTCCGATTGAAATGAAGTTGGTCATGTATATAATACATTTGTTAAGGATTACATAACATACATGAGATAGTTCCCGGGAAAACAAAAAATCCTTTGGAAAAACGGGTGAAACTACGAGGCGGAAGCTGGTCAACAATAATTGGGAAGGAAAATATCAATTGAAATTTAGGTTTGTGACCCGACTACGGAAAAGCCAAAAGAAAGGGTCATGATTTTAGCAGTCTATGTATGTTTTTATTTATGTATGTTGTACCGAAGGGCCTAAACTACGGAGCCGATTTGATGAGAAAGAGGATGAAAAAGGTTTTCATGTTTAGATTGTTCTTGTTTTTTTACTATTCAACACCCAGTAAACAAAAATAGCAAGAGATATTCGATACATTTCTCTTTCATTGACAAAAAATGTTCCACTCCGATAAAGAAATAATTGAGTTTAAAAAAAAAGCTAACTACCCCGATAGCCCATCGGAGTACATTTGATATTCGCATCACGATCTGTTCAAATATTTTCCAGATTTCCCCGAAACCAGCTAACGGTTTTAGCAGGTGATTTCTGTATTTTATTTATTCGTAAACATCTCTCGGTTTTTCAATTCACCCCAAAAGGTTCCTTTTGATTATTTCCCTTCATTTAGTATTCTGATGTTGTAGTGTTGTAGTTTTTTTCCCTATTGGAAATCCCCAATTGTCAAAGGGGACTTTCGGTAAAGACAACCGTTTATTGAGAAGTGACTGTAGTCTTGTTTCTCGAATGATAAGTATTTTTACTGATTATAATAGCAGTAATAAATAAAAAGAAATATACTTTGTAATTTTTTCTAATGTACTTTTTAAGGTAACTGAAAATCTTGATTCCTACGCTATGATTCATCAATCCATAGATCCATAATGTATTATTTGTAATTAAAGAGCAGTGCCTTCAGAAACAGAAGCACAATATAACAACATACAAATAACTTTTATTCTAGAACTAACCAAAGAACTTAAGTGATCTAAATAAAAAGTTTATAAATGAAAAAATGGTTTTTAATTTGTCGTAATATTCATCGGCAATAGAATTGTCACTTTAAAAGCCTATTTACGCCTATTGCTCTTAATATAATAAAAGGTAGAGGTTGGACTTAGTCTTGGCCAGTTGGCGTGGTGGTTGATACGCTGACCGTCTAAAAAAAAAGTAATATACTCGTATGTTGTTTATCGGTTTCCACAGCACAAGCTTTGTTTGGTTTGGGATCAGATGGTCATGTACGAAGAATATCCTTGGATATTTTTGTTTCATCGAAATCATCATTACAATGTATAAAACAAAGTCGCTTCCACCGTTTGTACGCTTAGATCTATTTAACTACACAACGGATTTTGTATGCTTATAGCCCTCGGGAACGCGGGTGAAACCGCGGGGGATAGCTAGCTATGAGTAAACGTCGGTTGCAGAGAGTCGAACAGTCAAATTATGTATTTATATTGTAGTAATATTATGTTGCACTACGTACATGTTACGTTTAGCACTAGACACAAGAGCTCTTCACTCTGTAGCGTTGGCAAAATATGCACCCCTCTGAAGTCAGTCGCATAAAAACTGCAGAAGTATTTTAGATGTAACATTTTAATAACTATGATACAAGCTTTTCCAAACGATAAAAGAAGCCTTTTACTAGGTTCTCTTTTGAAACATTTATTTAGGTACATAAACTATGTTTGTGCTCTCGTACGTCCATCCATAGTTATTGTGTGGTTTTAGTTCTACTTTAGGTTGGTAAACTGTAACTTATTACTTTGTAGGAATTATCTACGGAACCCACAATGAGCTAGACTCGGCATGCTCTTGGCATCTTGTGAAAGGGATGGATTTAGTTTTATTTCTTTCATTATCCTATGAGTTTAACTCATGAAGTAGATCTGTAAGAGTGAGGGGTAACACTCTTTTACATGAAATGAGACCCTTACAGAATATAATAATTGTTAGGTATCCTGATTATCACGCGACAGGTTGCGTCCCACACTGGATAAACATTTATGTGTATAAACAATCGTACATGTCCGTTTGCTCTGTATCTGGGTGTAAATATCTATACAGGTATGATTAAAATAAGTTCTTGTAGCATATTAGCCAGTTTTTTTGTTGCTACAGTACAAACTCTGTTTGATTCGGAACCGGATAACCGTGTGTGATGAATATCCTTGGTTATCTATACTAATATCATAAAGAGGAAAGATTTGTATGTAAGTATGTTTGTAACATTTTCATGCAAAAACTACTACACGACGGAAAATGTGATATACCTCGGGAACGCGGGTACAACCGCAGGGGACAGCTATTTATACATAAAAACGAAATAAAGATAAAAATTTATCATCCTACTAAAAATAATTATACATGCATGTACCCTAGAAACCTGCTGCTGAACACCTTCGTACATTGCACTCACTGTTCTGGACAAAAAAAAGCTTTTACTATTTAATTAAATACAAAAAAAATCTTAGAACTGCACTAAAGTGCAGTATTACTTATTCATTCCACACTCGTTTGACAAACTGTTTCTGCTTTGGAAGACTATACGTTATGGGCAAGTGTCTTACTTTTACTTAAGATTTATCATCACCAAACTTGATGTATAACACTGCAAAATAAATAGGTAACGTAGGTTATTTATTTAAGTAGGAAGTAAGTTGAAATTTATTACAAAATTTATCACTTTCATGTTTATACAGGTAACATGTCAGAAGTGAACACGCGACCAAAATGAATTATGAATCATATAAGTATATGGTATTAGAATATTATGATATATGAAAACAATGTCATCATAGTTTAGTGTAATGGAAATACCATTAAGCTTAACGAGTGAAAAACAATAGTGATAATGCATAAAAAAGGACTCAATATTAATGTGAAAGAGACAGCATTACATAATTCATTAGATACTAAATAAAATAAAAAATGAGCAAACGCGTGTCTGCCTACGCACAGTATGTACGGTTTCGTAAGATGCTCAAGAATGTTGCAGATAATTTGACATGATATTTTACAATGATAAGATGGAAACCAACTTTTAATTTGTGGTCGTTGAATTCTAACCAATAAATGGAGATATTCAAAATATTAAAAAAACTAGTTTAATAGTGACTTTAATATTAATTTATTGTAAAATATTAATTTATTGCAAAAAATTTCGTAGTAAATAAATAGATACTCATTTTAATACAACTTTAGAAGCACTATGTGTCACAAGTTATTGACTGATATCGTAATGTTATTGAAAACCTTCCATTTACTTCATTTTTAAAACCTTGTCAAGAAAACTGACCACATGTTAATGTGCACTGGATACATTTTTTCATCCCTCAGTTAGTCACCTAACCACATAATTTGAGGATTAGGATTTGCACAAAACTTCACACATTTGATATTTTGATTGATGATTCTGAAAAAAAATTGATATTTTTATACCGGTAAAACATTTAATTCCTTAGGCACACAGATGAGATTACGAGGCGGCACAAGTATTAAAATAAAGGCTTATCAACAGATATGTACTACATTAATTACTGAATTCTTTTATCCACCAGTTATTATAGACCACAAAAAATATACCCTATATAATAAAATAATAAATTCAACATTTTCGGTAATGTCACTCTAATAGAACCATAAGTTACATTCAACTATTCGTAAGCACATCAAACCAATTCAATGGCGAATAATTCAAATACACAGGTAGTTTTGTGCGGCAGTTAGCATCAATTAGGTCGTGAAGACCCCTTACAGAACTTAAGCCTGTTTCCAGTAACAACGTTATTATTCACACGCAATACACACTTGAATTTACTCACGAATCGACATCGTACCATGTGAAATACATAAAGCTTTTTGCACGCTTACGACAAAATTTCCTGTCTTTTTGTGTTTCATGTCAAAGGCAACCATTTTGGAGTCTGTCGTTTTTGCTTTTTGACACATGTTTGGTTTTTGGCATCAAAAATATATTACATTAATTTATTTATGAAATTTTAATATGAATATCCAAACTGAAATAGAAAAGCACTTAGCATTATATTTTATGTAGGTATATTATATTATATAAGAAAAACCGAAAATTTATTTAAATGGTCAATGGTACCCATGGTACTAACGATGATGCCCGGTTGGATGGTTAAGCTTAGTCTGAGCAGAAAAGTCCCTGGTTCTCAAGTTCTTAGAGGCTAAGACCAAACGCTTGCCTATATCTTCATAGGCACATTTTGTGTCAGATGACCTGAAGATAAATAAAATAAATATAGTGTAATAACCACGTGGAAATATAAATTTAAAATATGTTAGTGCAGTTCAAAGCTAGCGAGTGCGGTGCGGAACGAAGAAATGAGCTGAAATCAGAGCAGGTCACATCATTATTCCTAGAACTTATCCAAAGTAACACCTCTGAATGTCGCTTTACTATTTGAAACAGATTGTAAAGCTACGCAATCTAAAATTAAGACAAGAAGTTCTAAGTGTGTCAGTAGTTTTAGTGCAGAGTTTGTCCGGGAAAGTACTACCACCATACCAATTTCCACCGTGAAGTTGTAGTGCACTTATACTGTGTTTCCTTAGAAAGGTAAGGAGGCCGGATAAATGACAGCCACAAAAGACTAAAAAACTTCATGCGTCACGTCGATAAGGCTATGGCAATTATGGTATTGCAAATATTCACGTTTATCAGTGACTATTTACCATCAAGTGGACCTACGTCATGCCAACCTGTTTGTCGGCTCACTTGAGAGAAAAAAATAGAAGTAAACAGTTTATTATTGCGATTAACCTTATTAAAAACGTCTGATAGACGCAGGCATTCAAAAGGCCTCACATAGAAGGTAGGGCTTACTATGCCATGGCACGGCCTCGAGTGAGCGCCACCCTTCGTTACATAACACGTGAATCGCACGCAATCAACATTTAAAACCCCAGTTCGCTTAATTGCCACTTACTTTATGTCGGACCGCGATGTTTCATTATTTTGCTCATAGTGCCTCCGTTCAGAAATCATACGTAACTCATTATGCCGTAAAAATGTTAAATAGCCCGTTGTGGTACATTTATGACTTAACCAGGTTATGGTTTTTGCTATTTAGATTATTGCTGTACAAAGTATGTTAAACTAGATTGCCCTTTTTTTCATTTGTCCATGTTTTACATATTTAAATTGTGAACGATTTGATCCCATGTAATTTTTCATTGAGATTATTGTAGTTCAATGGATATTATACCTATAATAATCTATCCAATATAAGAAGCCTTTGACGTTTAAGAATGTTATACAGAAATGTACCCTTTTGGTTTTAAAATATGGTGCATTTAGATCATCATTCATTTAACCACGGAGTCAATAGATAAACCTTTGTTCTATACAAATGAAGTCAATTTTTCGATGACGTACATAAAAGTTAAAAAGGACTTCTTATAGTAGACAGACTATAGTGGACTACTTGATAAAAATTACAATTTACATTTTGGCATACTATAAAGTTTATATGGTTCTCATTATCAAATACTAACTGGGTTATGCTTTATTTTGATTAAAAAAATATTTTAAAATTAAATAACTTGTAGAATATTAAAATACAACTAGTTACTAGCGCAATCATTTAATATGACCTATAAAAGGTAATTAAAAAGAGCCAGCTTATCTAGACAGGGTTCGTAGAAAAGTCTAATAAAGCCCACGTCGCCAATAAATTAAAATGCAGTTGGAACTCACTTTTATAACTTCCGTAAATGGAATTTTATTAATTAAAAAAGTTTTATAGAGACCAGAGATTTGTCATAAATATTTTATATATTATTTTCATGATGACTGCGTGTGTACTTTTATAATGTCAGTAATTAAACGGAATGTATTTAATTAAAAAAATAATTGCTACCTAATTGTACGAGTATACCATACCGCAGGATTTTAGATTGATATTTCTCCTGTCTGATAGTTATAACTACAGTCCGAGAGTAGGTACATACATCATTAATATAATAATTTAATTTATTCCTGACAATCACATCTAAATAGTAATAAGTTAAAGTCATTATTTCTGTCTGTCCATTAGTTCGCATATATCTTTTAAATTCCACATTTAATTTAGATGCAGTTTTTACCATTATTTAGAGATTTTTCCAGCAAGTTTATAGGATTTATGTTATCCCACGCAAGCGAAACCGCGGCGAATCGCTTGTATAAATATAGCGATCGATGGTCGAATGGTATAAGCTAGAGACTGAACGTTTTGATGCACAGTTCATACAAAGTAGTATAAGTGTTTATTCGTAAAGAAATGAAAACGTGTAGCCCAGGATGGTAATGTGCCTGAAAGACGGTGACAATGGTCACCAGATTTCACGCTGGAATGTAAAAATATCTTCGGTACAATATTTAGGTCTCTTCGGTTTGACTACTAATGTGACCTGCTCTGACCAAAATTGAATCTGGTTAATGGGTCAATCAATTTTGGTAAGCTAAACTTATGTTAGGACTGACGTGAAGACTAGTGAACGCTTGTGAAATGAAATACTGATTTGGTTCTTCGTTATATATTCGGGCACAGCTTCGGCCTTGTACAATTTCTGATACTTGAATGAATGATATAAGCACACTGTAATCGCTTTTATACAACCAAGCACCGTTTACAATTTTAAAAGAATCCACAACCAAATCACATACTCTTAAATGATACTCCCGGTGAAGACAAACATAAAGACACTTCCGGAATATTATTTTACAAACAATTAAAATTAAATATTATTTAAAAGATAACAATACGATTTAAAATTAATAATGAGACATGTTTAGTAATAATCTAAGATCACATTAAGTATATCAGTTAATACAGTTTAAATAATGTAGGTATAGTCGGGATGTGACGTAGTTAGGTTGTTGACGGATGTCATTCGCTAACACTCGGCCATCCTGCAACAGCCGTGTCCCACGGCGGTCGGGCGACAACTTGGATTCTGCGCCATGAGTTATCTGTAAAACCAAAAGAAAACAAGCAGAAACATTTTGTCTTTTGAAGAAAGTGTTCGTTAGCGAGTGTCACATAGACAGTGTTAAGTAAGTATGTAGGACTGATCATATTGTAAGTTACACAGACGTTTCATGATTCTTTCACAATTCATTAATGGAAATTTAATGTATGTTCATAAATATATAAATCAATTTTCTAAAAATAGCGCACTTATAGAAGTAACACTAGAAACAAGCACAAACTCGCTGTACCTGTAACTCGTCTCACTAAAGTGAATAAATCTTTTACAGGACAATGTATACGTTGCTTTAATAAACTACCCAAAGACATACAAGAATTACCCATGCATAAATTTAAAACGGTAGTAAAGAATACTTTATATCAAAAGGGATTTTATAGAAAATATCTGATTACTTAGAAGACCTAAGCCTTTGACAATGAATTGCTCACCTGACAAGCTATCCATTAAGTACTTTTATTATAAAATTATTTTGTTTTAATATCATTGGGAGCTATAATTAAAAAAAACCATGTCAAGTCGATTTATCGAGCCCGTGCAGGCCCACATAAGTAAACAATATTTCTATTTTATTCTATGCAGGTACATAAGTATGCAGTACTGATCATATACATAATATCACACAGACTTTTAATGTATATAAGTATGTAGTCCGTCTCACATTACGTCACACAGACCTTTTATGCAAGTATATAAGTATGCAGTACTGATCATATGTCACACAGACTTTTAATATATACAAGTATGTAGTACGTCTCATTATGTCACACAGACCTTTCATCTAAGTATATAAGTATGCAGTTCTGATCGTATAATGTCACACAGACTTTAAATGTATACAAGTACTTATGTATTTCGCCTCATATTATGTCACACAGACCTTTCATGCAAGTATATAAGTATGCAGTACTGATCATATAATGTCACACAGACTTTTAATGTATACAAGTATGTAGTACGTCTCATTATGTCACACAGACCCTTAATGTCAGTATAGTATATATAAGTATGTGGTACTGATCATATTATTATGCCACACAGACCTTCAATTAATGTAAGTGTGTAGTAATGTGACACAGACTAACGCATGTAAATGTTTTGATACGAAAAGTATCAATTTATATGATTTTATTTAAATATAAATAAAGGAATGAGACATGGCTAGGACCCAGTTCAAAATTTTGTCACACAGACCTTTAATGCAGGCTTCATACTGAGGATTGGTCATAGACTAACATTTGAATGTTTCAGGTCACCAGTAAATACTTTTTCAAATTAGGAGTACTGGACCAGAGAAAATATGAAATTAGTTTAAGTTTGGTATGTATGTAACTATTCTTAATTCTGGGCATTCATTACAATAAACTATCTTATTTATCGGGTTTTATTTTTAGCAATTTACTCAATTATAATACTAAAGGGGTAAAATGATATGATATGAATATTTCAGGTATATATGATAATATCAGGTATAACTATCTAAATAGGATACTTAAATTATTAGTAACGATAGTATTTATAGAATGTATGAGTTAGCTCTCGAACAAATTCATAAAGTCATGCTTATCTAGATGTACTATCGGCATCAGAAACAATGGATTTTTATAAGGCCTCAACACTTCACCCCGTACAACAACACAGAATTTCTTATATCTTTTATAAGTGGGAGGTGATACGGACTCTTTAATTTTTGTGAAACTTTAGTAGATGTATCCCTATTAGCTCCACCGTATAAACATAAAACTACGTACATTGATCCACAAAACTAATTGTCCTATTGAATATTTTTTGTATATCTTACGGGATCGATAAAATCGCTTTTCCATAACGGTCATACTTTTGTCTATTACAGTCAGAGTATTCATAAGTGCTTGTAAGGCCCATTGTGTAATTTGGCACTTTTTCTCAATCTATTCATAATTTATGGTACGGTTTACACGCTTAACCTGACCCTTTGATCAAGGATTTGCTATGGCGTTCAGAATTTGTTTGAATTGTGTTGCTTCTCCGAACCGAACGGTTCGAAATAGCGACTAATGAAAGCTTTGCCTCTATCTGTAATAATTCTAGTATGATAGCCAAACAGTGTTATTACTTCTTTAATAGGTTTAATCGTTTCTATGGAACAACAGGCCGTTTCGACGGCCCTAGCGAAAACACATTTCGTAAAAGAGTCAATTGTCTACTTCTAGAACATAATAAGTAGGTACTCGTAATTTTCTACGAAAGGACCTAAATGAACTGCATGTAAACTATGCATAGGTATCGGTACCGTCTCGATCGGATGTAACTCCTTGTTTCCTACCATACTCTGACTTCCCATATGAAAACTGTAAGCACGATTTATTATATTTCCCTATAAATCGTGTCATACCCGCAAAACAACATTATATACTTAATTTTAAACCACGGATGTCCTATTTAGTTATGGTACTTCTCCAAAAGGCCAATTTTGGTATAACAAAACGTTCTCCATAAAATATTTTTCTATACAAGACATTAACTTAATATAATTATTGCTTGTCTGGATTAGTTGCATGGTCTCTTAACTGTGCGAGTATATTTTGAACATTATGATCTTGTAGTCGAATTGTAACTAGCCAGTCTGACTCATCGATATGAAAAGTGAATTCTACAGGGTTTCTACTTAGCGCATCAACTTGCTTCATTCGCCGCCCTGAACGATACTCTATTTGTAAATCGCGATTTGGAATATTTCCCCACCACCGTGTTTACATGGAATTAAATATTTCTTGACTAGTAGTACATAAAGCCGCAATCAGTTCTACTACAGAAAGGGATTCAAGTTCGTAACTATGATAGAACTGTTCCTCTTTAGACGTTACTCTACTAAAATATGCAATTGGTTTAATATTGACCCACCTGACTGTTGCTGCATAAGAATACCGCCTAGTCCTAACTTGCTCGCGTCGGTATGCAACTCTGTAACCGCCTTATATCATAAATACTGATTACTAGCCTTTCAATTAACCAAAGTTTCAGTGATTAAGATGCAATTCCTTGTGCTGAACCCCAATACCAATCTTTTTCTTTGCAATTCTATATTAGAGTTCAGCAAATCCACCAATCAATTTTCTAAAATATGAGGGTAGTCTAATAATTTGAATAAGTCGAATTTCGTGAACATTTCGCGGACGTCGATATTTGGAGACGTAATTAATTCTAGCTTTGGCTGGTTATATTGTACCTGCGGCAATCTCATTACCTATGTAATTTACGTTGGTTTCCAAAAGAGGAATTATTTGAAATGTAAGATTAGCTTTATGCAAACGCCACAGAACACGTTCTAACGATTCTATCCCCGTCCCTACAATTGTAGTTGGAAGTATGACTTCACCAAAATATGCTGCTAAAAATTTTTCCCACGTCATTAAGGGCCAGACGTAATAGTCGAGAAAATATAGTAGGAACGTTAGCTAGACAGAAAGCCATTTTCAGAAATTCATACTGTCGGATACAAAGGTGGTTTTTAGAAAAGAATCATTTGATAGCTTTACTCAATAATCAAAAGTTGTGAATTTAATTGAAAAACAAAAAACGTTTACCTGGAAATTTTGAGACTTGATCGTCAATATTTGGTAAGGGATAACCATATTTTACTGTTCTTGAGTTTAAAGCTCTATATTCTATGCATAACCTATAATTCCCGCCATTATTCTCCACCAATATGACTAGACTTGCATATTCAAACATCGATTCACATACTATTCCGGCATCATTTTAATCCTGAATCTTGTCATTAACGATTTCGTTTCCCTTGTGTGATACTTGTACTACTATAAAACTTAAAAAAAAACGGATCTTCTGTAGTTGTTTAAACTTGCATTTCGATAAGATTCGTACAACTATCAGACTGATAAGTCAAGGGTCATGACGTTTAGACAATAAAATTATCAGGGATAAGGGCAACTATCTCAGCGCGCGCTATTAATTTATGACTTTATAAACTTTATGCAGATAATTCCTCCGACGATTACGAAGCATTTTTTTTCTAATTTCGGAATAAACAGAATTTGTCAGAGAAAATCAATCGTCATTGGATTTCATTTCCCCATAATAACATTAATAAGACAGATGCTATGAGCCGGTATTGTTACATCACTCTTGTGACACCGTATTTGTAGTTAAGTTTAAATCTATTTAGATATAATTAAAAAATAATAAACTAAAAGATATAATAAAACTTAGCACAGTTTGAGGCTGTTACTTGATCTTGTTATACCGGGTTGAGTCATCATTGACTGCCATATAGTCAGGTCTATATCAGATAAATCGTAATTTGTTATTTCAACGTCACCACTCAGATATTCATTATATCTTTATATACGTCAAAAAGTGAACTGCCTAGAGACACCATTTGAGCATCTACAAATCCTCTCACTACAATGATAGATGGTAAAATAGGAAGATCTAGCAATTTCGACTTATTTAGAGTTATAATACCGGTACTATTAGTATCAATGAAAGTAACAAGCTGGTTAGAACCATTGTATGCCAAGAGTTTATATATGCTCGAAATATTGGACGAAGTATACATGATACGACTGACCTGAGGAGTCTGGAGTGGCTGGCGCGTTGACCCAGAAGTTTTTGCCGACCAGCAGGTAGCGGATGTGTGTCCGGCATGCAGGCAGATGTCGCAGCGTTGTTGACCTCGGCTTCGTGTCCAATGCGACGGCAAATGTAGCATAGCTTAACCCGGACAGCAGCGACATAGTTGTTGAGCATCCATCGGTTATTCTTCGCCTCCAAGTAGATTTCCACAATGATAAGTTGGCTTCGACTATTTTATAGTTTTCGAGTGACTACAAATATCCATAGTAAAGCGGCTCCGGAGTCTGGGCATTGTTGTCTTTAGCATTTGCGTGTGGCTCACTCGGTGTTATTTGTTTTTTTTTTTTTTTTTAGATTGGAGGTATCTTCAGAAGAAAAAAAAAAGTGTGCTTTCTCAGTTTTCTACATCAGCAGACGTCAATTCTTTGGAGTTCTTCCTCTTCTTTCGGCTAAGACCGGCAGCGTAGGGGAAGAAAGACATTCTTCAAAATCCCACTTCTGAATTGTTAGGACTGACGTGAAGACTAGTGAACGCTTGTGAAATGAAATACTGATTTGGTTCTTCGTTATATATTCGGGCACAGCTTCGGCCTTGTACAATTTCTGATACTTGAATGAATGATATAAGCACACTGTAATCGCTTTTATACAACCAAGCACCGTTTACAATTTTAAAAGAATCCACAACCAAATCACATACTCTTAAATGATACTCCCGGTGAAGACAAACATAAAGACACTTCCGGAATATTATTTTACAAACAATTAAAATTAAATATTATTTAAAAGATAACAATACGATTTAAAATTAATAATGAGACATGTTTAGTAATAATCTAAGATCACATTAAGTATATCAGTTAATACAGTTTAAATAATGTAGGTATAGTCGGGATGTGACGTAGTTAGGTTGTTGACGGATGTCATTCGCTAACACTTATTAAATAAATATCCCAAGACATTCTTCACACATGGTTACCGGATCCCAAGTTAAGCAGAGTGTAATGCTTGTAGTATGACTACCGGGTAACTGATATACTACATATACTACTTTTTAAGTACATACTTATATAGATATTTACACCCAGACACAGAACAAACAGACATGTTCATGCACACAAATGTTTGTTCCGGGTGGGAATCGAACCCGCGACCTTCGGTTTGGCAGTCAGGTTCTCTAACCACCAAGCCAACTGGCCCGTCAAACTATAGTCAAACATTTGTCGACTATCTTCAAATTTAATATTCTATATTCTCTCGTATTTATTAATACTATTGCTAATTCTTAGATTTATACCTACCTTATATTGCATATTTGGTAAGAGATGTTTAAACGAGACCTTATTTGACAGTCAAGTTTATTCTTTCTTAAAATTGATAATTATTTAAGAATAATTGCTAAGAAGCCTTTCTGACAAAAGATTCATCTTTTTCCAGCTACTCTTTAGATCCCACTTTGGCGATTAAATTAACATGAAAATAACCTTTATGTACTGTGTTATAGATAAATTAATTTTATTTAACTGTCATTAGAAATTATTGTACGTTCATCGAAATCATTTATGCTTAGAATATTTCCCAGAAACATGTGTGTGTTTTCTATAATTTCCACAAAACCTATAGGCAGGTTAATGTAAATATTCAGAATTTAATTATGATAGTTGGCTTTCAATTATGAATATCAAATTAGTGGAAATTTCTAGATCCTCTATTGAAAACATTATATTTGAAATTGGAACTACTACATCATTCAAAACATGTGCTCGAAGTGTACCTACTTCAAACTTTCAAAAATAATTAAGTATTGGCTGATTGAGATATAACTGGATTCATTTGCGAAAGGGTTTCTAATGTTATAGAACTTCCATAGTAATTGTGGTCTCTTAGATATATATTCTGTGATTTTGAACATAGTAATTCCTTACCAGTATATTCAGCAAAATTGACCCAAACTCTGTCAATTTCAATTAAAATGTCATAAATATGATTTTTTCAAATTATAAAGTTATAAAAGTTTTTTTAGTATGTAGGAAAAGGTTTGCATTTTACCATACTCTCACGTTGGGGCTAAAAGTGACAAACTCACTATACGGGATCTTTCAAGTTCAGATGTTGGAAAAAATCAGCAGGTGCTTGTCGACAGATTTACAACCTGAGGGTGGTAGTCACTCAAGAGGGTAGTATAAGGTTACCATCGTGTTATTGTTTCGCATAGAAAAAAATGCAATGAAGATTATATAAAAATGTATGTAATGTAAAGCCTTTTAAAAATCAAACCTTGCTGAGCTTTTCACCGGTTCTTCTCAGGCTGTAGGCTGAATTCCAAACTAGTGGTAGCTTCAGGAACTTTCACATTCAAAAGCTTCTCCGCGAACCTAAACTGAATTACAATAATAAAAATATTTATTTTTTTTCACAAAGGTATTGATTTATGTAAATATGCAGTTGACTACTTAAATGAAAATCGCTTTGAATTTTGTTTCTATTTCTTAATAAACTTCAAGATGGTTTCCTGGCGACGTGGAAGTTGCATTGTTTTCATTAAGTATATAATTTAAAAATTATAAGGCAAAGTCTCTCAGTTATCACCCCGCAGTGGATTGTCTTTTAGAATGTTCCCCTAGACGCGTACAGATTAGTATTCTTGCCCCGTCATGTCGATAAAGAGAATTCAAGTTATACGATAAACGTAAATGTGTATATTTAAAATGTTATGTTGCCTCGAAATAATTTTGTTCGCGCATAAAACTTAATCGCAACATTAGGCGTTGTGGTTATTGTGGGTAGTCAGCGCTATTAAATTGGCATCCTGGAAGATTTTATTTTATTCATAGTAATTTAGTTATACTGAAAAATTTGTGTGGGACCAGTTAAATTATTTAAAGTCGGTCTTTCCTTATGGTTGGTTTTTCTATGGTCATGAGTTTATCTAACAAAGAACCAAGATACACAGGTACACTTTAAAGCTTGTAATTTTTGTCACTCCATCGACAGTGAGGGAAGCGAATTTAAGAGTTGAGACTGTACTGGTAAGCGCAGTATAGAATATCCGAAAAGTTGTTGAACTGAGGACATAAAAAATATGTTAGTAAAGGACTGGATGAGAGCATAATATATTATTATATTTAGTGTCAGCTAAATACAACAGAAATTAACATGTTCATTATGACAATGTTTGAGTGAAGTATATATAAATAAAGTATATATATATATATATGTAACGTCTTCTTAAAAACGAGTAAATTGCTGAGACTTTTGTCCATTCTTTTCGGCGAAAATAACTTTCCGAACCGGTATTAGTCTCTGACAATTCATAGGTGAAGGCCTATTTCACAGAATCGAACTCTATGGTTTGTTTAACACTAAACATACCATAACCGGGTCAAATGACCCATTTTGAACTTTGCATCGAAAATGCACGTATCATCTTATTGACTTTTTCTTACTAATAAATATACAGTTATACTATTTATTTCCCTTCCTAACAACCATATTTCATACATTCAAGCAGGAAACATTAAGTCACATTTGACCCACAAAACCAGGTAAATAGTGTGGATGCGAATATTGTTGAATATTTTAGACAGGTATGTTCAAGGGTAGACTTGTATCTAATTCTTATTTGCCTCCTTATCATCATGGTCGTGATATTTCAATCAGTAAAGTTTAGTAAAATTTTCAGCCATATAAATAGTAAAAAAAATGAGGAAAAGAAACTAACTACTTCGTCCCTCAATATTTATAGCTCACATATTTTGTTTACAGTTGTTAACTTTTCGGTTTTTTTACCGTACTATGTTATAGTTCTTCAGTTTATTTTGTAACCTATGAATTATTCTGTCTGGGATAGATTCGTTCATAAACTAATTATGATGAAACAAAAATATGTATATTTGACGTAGCGCATTATTAATGCATTGGTAACAAAATATGAATGAACAGGCATTTTTTAATTATTTACAACTATCCGATATAACATCATTTAATAATTGACAATTAACAATTTTGTATTTCGTGTAGTATGAATATCTTTTTTGATGAAATTTTTCCCATTACTTTGTGTAAATATAACGGACCTGAAATATTATAATTTGAAATACTGATAGCTTTAATTATAAATTTAAAATTATATAATTATTAAGTAATAAAATTTAATGTAATTTCCCGTGTTTAGATACTCAGTAAACGGAACTACTTGGTTGAGTTAATTTCACACTAGAGCAGTCTTAGATCACTTTCAAAATTTCCATGTAAACGTCCCAATCCTCAAAAGCAATTTCCAGGATTTTCGACAGAAATAATATTACAGCGTAAATAGTACAGCTTCCACGGGCCGGGTGAATGTAGTGGGTGAACTAAGTCATTCAAACGAATTTCGAGTGGACATATAACCCAGTATATTTGTTATCCATTCACAGAATTAGAAACCATAGTTTCGAGTAAATTTAACCGCATTATTCACCTGGTTATATTTTATTGAGGTGATAAATAACTATATCTGTCACATGATATTAAATAGTTGCCGTCCCTTATGGGCTATTACCCACTAACCTTGCAAAACCTTTTTTTAGTTCTCTATGGATCTAATAACAAAGAATCCTTTCAGTTATGTGTGCTATATTTCCATGAATATCATTCACACATAATTAACACTATCACAAGGTCAAGTTTATCCAAGTCCGCACAATCGTAAAGGTTTTATAAAAATGAAGTCATTCTGCAGAAACCACTTTAAATTTATCACGACACGGAACAATTTGACTAAATGTAGTACTCTTGGTCTCTTGGATAAAACATCACGGAAATGAGAGTAATAACCCTAAAAATCTAAATAATACTCAATGTTAGCAAGCTCACGCCAAAAAACCAATTCAGTTATATATCACACGGTGATAAAGGTTATTTTTGCTCGTGAAATTCAATTTTATCGGATGAAAACAAGACTTACAATGCGTAGTGTCAGTGCTGTAAAAAGCTACATCCAATTTATAACCCATCAACGGCCACTATCAAAGTAATAAACATTGAACCCAGACTTTGACACCGCAATTTTGTGCCAAAAGCTTACGCGTCACCAAATGGGAGAGTGACAAAGCTGATCCAAGCTGTGTTATTACGAATTGTGGTAATATTGGACACAATCCGAACGTTTTACTAGAACAAAGCAATTCGAAACCGTTTGTCCGCGATGATTTCAATGAAACTGAAACTATTCAACGCTGTAATTGACTTTTGATATATTTTCCCAGTTCACTTTGAACTTTGTAATGGCTTAATGGTTTTTATTAATACATTCTACGGTAAATACGTCTGTTATTAAATAATGATACGATAAAATTATTAACTTTATAAAATTTTAACTTAATTACAGAATTCTGCGAAGGCACCATGTTATGCACAATTTTTTAATCATATTTTTATTATTCGTTTACTTTTCTTTTTTATGTTACGTAGCTTCGGAATTTAACTATACTATATATATATTTAACATAATGAAGGTCATGGTCTAAACGCTTCAGTTATCTAATAAACCTTTTTAACACACATTTACGTAAATTTTCCTCTATATATTCTATACTGATCACGCACCTTTCAGCCCGCCCTTAGTAGTAGCGCTTTCACATGCAAAATACATGTATAACGAACTAAAGAACACGCAACCCCACACAGCTCCGATTTATTTTCAAAAGGAACAATGCGAAACAATAAAAAGTGGGTGACGTGGAAATCGACCTCCAAACCTGCAATACTATTGCGTGACCTTCAGCCTGGCTAGGTCGGCGCGGGTATTTTATTGTTCTACTAGTTTCCGTCCCACGGTTTTACCCACGTTCTCGAGACATTTTTCATTTTCTCGGCATGAAAAGTATGATAAGTTATTCTTGTGTTCTAATTATATATTCTAAGATCCATTCAGATCCTTTATGTAGTTTTTGCATGGAATAGTACCAAACATCCATACATCCTTACAAAGTCCAATGTAATTTTGTTCAAAATTCAAATTCAAAATTCAAAACCATTTATTCAGTTTAGGCCTTCGGAGGGCACTTATGAAGGTCAAATTTAAAGTTACTGAAGCTACAACCGGTTCGGAAGTCAGCCTTCAACTGAGAAGAACCGGCAAGAAACTCAGCAAGGTTACATTCTTTTTTATTTGTTATATAAATTTTTATCTATTCTGACTTTTTGGCTATTTTATAATTTCAATTTTACATAATTTTATATTTAGCAATTACAAAATACTTATAATAGGTAACATGAAAAAAAAAAAAACAAAACAAATAAAAATATGACAAGACTGCAAAATAGAAAATAACAATAATTAGGTACTTACAACTTAAACAAGAGATTTAGAGGTGCACTGTGCAGAGAGCAGCTATTTCCATACATTTTTATCTTCAATATAATGAACTACCTTGTAATACGCTTTTTCTTTCAAAACTTTCCTAATATAATTTTTAAATTTATGATCAGACATTTTGGTTATTGAAAGCGGTATCTTATTATAAAATCGAACACAATTACCAAGAAATGACTTGTTAACTTTAGTTAGTCTAAAGTATGGAACAACTAACTTCTCCCTTTGTCTTGTATTTATACTATGAATATCTAATTTTGACTCAAACGTTCCTATGTTTCTACGTATAAACATTATATTTTCATAAATATATAGTGAAGGTAATGTCATTATATTTATTTCCCTAAATAAATCTCTTAATGATTCACGGGGACCCATACTGTAAATTGCACGAATTGCTCTTTTTTGTATAATAAATATTGATTCTATATCCGCTGCTGCTCCCCAAAACAAAATACCATAGGACAAGAGGCTATGAAAATATGCAAAATAAACTAATTTGGCCGTCTCAACATTCGTCAATTGTTTAATTTTCCTAACAGCAAAAGCAGCCGAACTTAATTTAGCAGCTAGAGTATCAACCTGAGGTCCCCATTGCAATTTATTGTCTAATGTAAGACCCAAAAATACCGTTTTATTTACAAGATCAATATGGCTCCCATCTATTATTATTTGGCTATCTACTTGTGCTACATTTGGTAAAGAAAACCTTAAGCATTTAGTTTTCTTTGAATTTAGTAATAGATTATTTGTAGCAAACCACCCACAGACAATTGACATAGTATGATTAACTTTAGTTAGATCTTTGTCTTTTCTATTAACTTTAAAAATTAATGATGTATCATCAGCAAACAAGACAATATCTGTGAGGTCATTTACAACATATGGCAAATCATTTATATATACTAAAAACAAAAATGGACCTAGAATTGAACCCTGGGGTACCCCCATTTCGACTAAAGAGCCCTTGGATGTTGTGCCGGTAATCCCTACCTTTTGCTGGCGATTTGATAAATAAGATAAAACAAGATCATGAGCAGTTCCACAAATTCCGTAGAAGTCAAGTTTTAGTAGTAGCGTACGGTGGTCAACGCAATCGAATGCCTTGGACAGATCACAAAAAATGCCAATCGCATCCTGTGAATCCTCCCATGCGCCATAAATGTGCCTCAGCAATGTTGCTGCCGCATCGGATGTAGATCTTCCCTTCGTGAAACCGAACTGATGACCATGCAATACCTTATGCTTAGTATTAGTGTTAATTCTGTATCCAAAGGACGTTCAACGAGACTCATTACTAAGCCTTGCCCGTTCGTCAGCCTGTCTTTCTATATGCCTGAAATATCACTTGTATATATATTAATAAAGTTGGTACATTTAAAGGAAATTAATTTAATATTGTTACAATAGTTATTTATGCTCATAACTTTTTCTCTTAATAATAATATTTAGAATTAGGTTTATAAAAATCCTAATATTTATGACACTCCTTTATCTATATATAATTGAATAGACTTAAAACTTTGAGATGGGAAACTTTTAAAAACTTTGTAATTGAAATCTTTAAGAAACGTGCTTAACGTCACGTAACTTGTTGAATTAACACTTGTTATTATTTGAATATGAATAATAATAAAATAAAATGAACCTGAAAAATATTGATTCCCTTTTTAAAAAAATTATAAGGTGTTGTTGATGAGATTTTCAACAATTCTTCTGTCCGTGTGTATGATAGTGAACTCCTCGTAAAGGGTTGTATAGATTTTGGAGACATTTTTGTGTGACTTCCAGTGGATTTGAGAATGGTTTAGATTCACAATAGGGCCCGGTAGGTGGCGTTGCAATCAAATTCCTGCATTTTTGTATGGACGTATTTCGACAGGACAATGTCTGTCCGCAAAGCTAGTTATAATGTATAAACGTATTGACAACCAGTTGGCTTGATAGTTACAGAGCCTGACTGCTACACCACAGGTCGTGGGTTCTATTCCCACTCAGATTATTTGTGCAGTGTCTGGGTGTACATAGATAAATAATAAATATCCTGGGACGTTCTTTACACACGGCCACCTGGTCCCAAACTAAGCAGAGCTTGTACTATGGAAATCAGATCCATACTTATATAGATATTTACACCAAGACACAGAACAAACATACATGTTCATGCACAAGAATGTTTGTCCTGGGTAGGAATCGAACCCGCGACCTTCGGCTTGGCAGTCAGAGTCGCTAACCACCAAGTTAACTCGCCTGTCAATATCACATATATTTATATATATATGTATTTATAAAAAAAGCAGTATATATAGTAAATCTATAATCTGATAGTATAGTGCAAGCGCTCTTTAGTTTAATGGTCTTAAACTAGGCCGTATGTAAAAAATGTCCCAAGATATTTCTTATATATTACTCACGGTAAAACTTAGGCCTAAAATAATTTACAACAAATAATGTCACCATATAATTAGGTGATAGTTTTAAGTATCAAGGGCCTATCAATTCTTCTAGTGAGCCAATTAATACTGAACTTCAATGTTTTGTGTTTGTGTCAAAAGATATCAGAATGTATGGAAAAAAGGGATGACTCACAGAAAGCCGATTTGCTTTTCAGCCAAGTTGAATCATATTATTCCTCATCTCAATGATAGCACATATACTAGAAATATTTAACACAACACCAGGGCATCGCCAATGCCTTGTCGACCTTGTCGATAAAAAAGAATTTAATAAAATAAAAAAGAATGTAACCTTGCTGAGTTTCTTGCCGGTTCTTCTCAGTTGAAGGCTGACTTCCGAACCGGTAGTAGCTTCAGTAACTTTAAATTTGACCTTCATAAGTGCCTTCTGAGGGCCTAAACTGAATAAATGGTTTTGAATTTTGAATTTTGACCCTGAGACGTGAAGTTGTTAAGTCTCATGAGCCTGTAATTTCGACAGCCTTACCTTCTAACCGAAACACAGTGATACAAGTGCACTACTGCTTCACGGTGGAAATTGGCAAGGTGGTAGTACTTCCCCGGATGAACTCTGCACTAAGAGCTCTACTACTCAAATTCTGAGTGAAACCAATGCGTATAGAAACATATGTATTGCTGTTTATTAGTACAATAAGCAGATAGCACATAATATCTGACAAAGATACGACATCTGCCATACGTTTAGTTAAGACGAAACATTCAATTTGCTCGATCCCAACTTGTGAGCATGTTCACGCAACAATCCCGTGCAACTTGGCTCCGACATCAAACACGATCAAACTTGGCCAAGTTTCCAACACGCTATGAATACCTATGAATAATTGCATTGAATTCTAAGTTCACGAACACTTGGCCCGTTCTTTGAGATGCTACGGATATCGAATGGTAGTTCAGGCATCATCTATTTAATCTTTTGCGACTTCCCCCTATTTCAGTGAGTCCACTTTGTAGGATAAATGTAGTCGTAGCTGCATGCCACGAATATCGTAGCGCCAGCTACGAACCTTCTACGAACTGTAGCTCTACATTCTCTTATGAAAATGTATAAAGCTCTTATTATGGTGATCCATGTTTGAGGTATATTTTACATGAAATTCATATTCTTTTTTAGGTCAGTACGTATATAAATAGTATCTATAAATAAATTATCAACCAACTACCACATGATATAACTATAGCGGTTATTAAATATGTGTAGGCATATTCTAATATTTTACTGTTCTCTTACACCAAGAGCTCGAGATCATTATAAGATCTGTACCCAAATTCTTCATCGCGGCTTTTGTCGTTACTAATTTAAAGTTCTCAATAGCTCATAAGTAGCTTAATGTCATATTTTTACAAAAGAAATTGATATTTTCATAAAAATATTGGAGTTTGATATCAAATTATTAAAAAGTTTAAGACAATTGTGAAACTAAGTCAAATCATTGTGACTATTAAAGTACATAAAAAAACCAATTAAAAACTTTTAAAGAACTTAATTTATATTGATTCATTAAATCAAACTATAGCTATCATTATTAAAATCCTTGCCAACTATACATTACAACAGACAAACGAAACACAACGCTATGTAAACATAAATAAAGTTCAAACTCCAATGTTGAACCCCAATAGTATAAAAGCTGGTTAGCTGATATCACGCTGCTAATCCCGATATATCTGAGGAAGCCACGACTTTAATTTATCGTCTTGCGAGACCGCGGCGTATGTGTCGCAACATTTTGTTGAGGTGGTACTTATTGCTCTATATAGATACAACATAGTTTACGACTGTTGTTATGTTGGTTGTACAATAGTTTTTGCTTGTGAACCCACACGTGTAGTCTATAGTGGATTTTATAGGACTGTTTTTACTGCTTTTCATGGTAAAATATTATTTTACGAAACGTTGAATTCTGAACTAAATTGGCTTATGGTAGAAGGATTGCTATGGTGGGCAGGCCGGGTGATCATTGCTATATGTTTATTCTATTGAAACTACCCACTATTTTTTAAATAGTTAAACCAATCTGCTTTTCCAAATTGGTAATCATTACATTTTTTTTCTTACCTATATAAGCTATTATATCGTAAAAAAAATTTTTACAAATAAAAAAATTCTACTCCAAAATATATGTACACTAGAAATTATATTCTAATACTCAGCTTAACTGTAGTAATTAGGTGCTGATATAAAATAGGTGATTTTTTTCTTTGAAGATTACGATATATAAAACGTCTTTATTCAAAACAAAACCATTCTCATTCTATGCCACATTTCCATTTTCGAATAGAATCGATGTGACTAAATCCTCATTTACATTTGTTGATTGACTCATGTTTGTGATTTCCATCCCGGAGTTCCTTAAAGCCCTTTTAAGTCCCTCTTACCTCACCTGAGGCCACAGATGCTGGGGGCAATTTCTCTTAGAAGGTCACACTGTAAGATTTACATTGAACTTTGTTCTGTGTATTCATGATGGTTGTGACAAGGTTGTTTGGATTATAAGTGTGGGTTTTGATGTTGGAACTTTGTTGTATTTGCAAGGTTATTAACTTTGGAATCAGCTGTTATATCACTATATTTTTTTTGTTCTCTTAATTATATATTACATGATAGAAGTAATATTTGCATAGCTTTTTCTATTATTGGGAAGTTTTGCGATCGGTTAGTAATTTTATTTATACCAAATATCAATTTTATGAAATAATTTTTTTAACTTAAATTTAGTTTTATCGAAATCCATTCAGCTGTGTATACGTCATTGTGTCACCAAATAAGTAAATTCATGAGTAAATAATATCAGTGAATACTTTGATTAATATTTATGAAGTTCATTAATTGAAAGTCTTGCCGTAATTTATCTCAAAAAAACAAAAAAATAATACATTGGACCACTCAATTTTTAAATGTCCATATACATACGTTAATACACTAAGTACCCCTAATAAAAAAATACAATTATCCTTCATTGCATAGAAAAAACGCTCCCCGCTTCTCCCTCCAGCCAACCACCTAACCCATCCGTCAATCATCGAGGCAGACAACTGTTTGCCGACGCCAAGCTTCAAATCCATTATTCAAAAGCAACATTCGACTAACGCTTAGAGAATTCTGTCGAATAAACACCAGTTCCAATTATAAAGATGGTCCGATCGTTTCTCATGCTAATTTCTCATCCCTTGAATATATTAAGCAATATTAGAATGGGGTTGTTTTTAATAAAAATATCAATGTATTGTTAAAGGGTGATGGCACGTCTTATAATAAATAGCGGTAAGGTTTAAATTATAGTGTGTTATGTAATCAAAAAAGGAGTTTACATAATTTTGTTTGTCTAGCTCATCATGTTCGTAAGCAGGTCTTCAATGACTTTAAAAAGGGTTTTTTGTGTTCATTTATTTATATTGATTTCTTAATTTACGTTCGAAAGTTACCGTAAAATAACCAATATCAAATAATTTGAATGAACAGTGTCAAATTTGTATATTAAATAATGAAGGATTTTAGCTAATGAGATTTTTTTTAGGAGGCTTTTGTATTTAACTAAAATATTAAAAAATAATAGTACATTAAATATTTGATCAATCCCATCAGTCATTAAAGCTTCGAAGTAATATATAGTCTGTTTTGAGCATTTAAGGGTCTTAAATACATGATTACTGAATACTCATAAATATAAACCAAGATTTATATGAAAAGGTTATACAGCTTTGTAGGTCTTCTTAAAACGTGAGACTTTAGAAATGTGAGTTAAATCATGACGCATGAGGTTACACAGAAGGTATAATGACGGTAGCTAAGAGTTTCAAGTTGTGGCTTAGACATATTATAATTGCTATATACTGGGTTTATAATCTACACTAGCTGTCTCCCGTGGTTTTACCCGCGTTTATCGTTATCATATATTGCCTATATCCAACTACGAAAAATTCCGCGTCGAATGGTAGCAGTCCCATCCAGACATACCTATTCAGTAGTTTTGAGCTGATCGTTCGTCAAAGGAACCCTATTTTACATATACATATTGGATTATGGTTATGGTAGCAGTGGTAACGTACCATTTGGGCTACTAAGCCTAAAAACAACGAGCTCAATTTCTCTACCAAGAATTGTATGCCTGTTTCAATAATTATTCATCGGAAGCAAAACTAATTCTCAACAATCGATTCGACAAACTACATCTCAAAGATAATTAAGTACCCAAAACTTAAGTTAAATAATCAAGTCCAAAGTTTATTTAGATTTTCAGTACGCCCTCCAAAAGATTACCGTGGAGCTTATTAAATTTCTAGCGAAATGGAAGCTATGGTTACTCGTGAAAAAGTGAACTAGTTTGAAAGTTAGCAACATACTTGGAAATAAATAACGAACGCCAGGGTCGAACTCTCGTTTCTAGGGAAATACGTAGCGAATATTGTGCAGCCAATATATTTCTTCACCTACAATGTTGTAGTATGGTAAGCCAATCCTAGGGTTAAATGAGTTTTCAAATGGATACAGTATTGGAGTCGTAATCCAGGTGACAATATTGGGAACATTGCCTCTTCAGATGGTTATTCATCCTGACAAATGATTAAAGATATTCGTAACATAAGGAAAGTCAAAATGTGTAATATTTTTATATTTCCATTACTTATACCATTTTTATATTGTTGAAATAACTCTTAAAAACTTTTTTGATGGGTTTACATTGGGTACATTTTAATGTTTTTTTTTTTTTTTTTAATTAATAAACATTTGAAAAATAGTATACATACAAGTCTCTTGTCGGATCTTCTCAGTTGGAAACTCAGCCCCAAACCAGTAATTACTTCATCGCATTTCCTTGACGAAAGAATTTCTGATATCAGTTTTTGGGGTAATCAGCTTTGTAATAACAACCTGAAGTTTTTATCAAGATTTATATCGTGGCTCAGATGAAGTGTGTAAACTTTATAAAACGAAATCCATAAGTTACTGTTAGTTTAAGTTAAGAAACTAGCAAAATTTTATATTAAAAACTAAACCCAGAACGTTATTCATACGAACATTGTGCTAAAGTGGGACGTCCTATTTGCTCGTTGATTCGGACCACACACGCTGCGCCGTATGTCGGCTAGCTACCAGTAACACGGTAAATCTGCTCTATTTGATCAAATTTATATAGTTATATTCAATCTGAAAGGTTTCATTTCTATCCCTGTGAATATACATAGCAGGCCGACAATGAGCTACGTATACCTATACTTATTTCGAAAGTATTCATCTCTTATTTTTATTACTGATGATGTTGCTGATTCTGGTCAGCACACAAAGTGCTACTGTCGGACTGCAGCGGTAGACGTTTGGCGACAGGTTTTAATTGTGATTGTGGTAGCCAGTTAGGCGGTTTCTAATCATTTAGGGTTAACGCAATACATGTACTTATTCAATCAGTGTGTGTTGCCAGTGGTATTTGACTGATGGCCGTATAAATACGATCAAAGTCACTCAGCGAGCTATGGAAGGTGCTATGCTCGGAATTTGCAGGGTCCGAAACGAGAACATGAAATTATAGGAAATATATTTATTCAGCTGGCCTTTAGCGAAAGATTTAGGCATTGCTCGTAGAGTCAGTCAGATGAAGTGGCAATGGGCAGGCGACATCGCTCGATGAACAGATAACTGATGGGGAAGAAATGTTCTCGAGTGACGACCACGTACAGGAAAACGCTGAGTGGAAAAGCCTCTCACCAAGTGGACCGACCACCTGGTCAGAGTCGCTGGAATCCACTGGATGCTGGCGGCTCAAGACTACTCAAGGCGGAAATCAAAGGGGAATGCCTATGTTCAGTAGTGTACATCCCTGGGCTGATATGATGGTGATGATGTACTAATTACTTAATATATATTTATGTAAGCTGGTTTCCTCACGATATGTGTATGCCTATTTAGTTATACTGGGCCTGAATAGTATATAATAATATACTATGACTTTGGACCCCTCGATGTGAGATGTCCAATGATGATGACGATCAAGATAGTATCTTCTCTGAATACCACAATAAATAAACCGCCGGAACCTTAATAAAAACATAACATTATCTATGATAGATTTTTCCGTAAATATACCATCACTTCCTACATAAGCGCTCAATAACGTAATATCATAAAAGCGAGCCATCAAACTGATAGGTATACCAAAACATAATTACAGGGCGCTTTGTTAAGAAACACCGTGTTCCTTCCTGAATAGAGACCTCATTTCTAACCTCCCATTTGTGTATTACGTGCACAGTGGTATAGTGTCGTGTCGGTGTGGAGGATAAAGCACAACAAATTGCCAGTGAAATAAGCGAATCATCGCGCTTATCCTTTTGTACGTGAGTCACGCGAGCATGAGCACTGTGCATTGTCACGGAAAAATTGCGCGCGTTATTTTCTGTGTAATTTTATATATTTAATTCAATTTTCTTTTAGTTTGTTTAGAAGCTAGTTGCTGGTGTTTTACAAAAGTCTTGAATGCTCAACAGTTGCTTATTTATATTGCATGACTTTTTCTAGAGTCCTTTAGTACTAAAAGTAAATGGTGTTTTTCTAGAATGTTTAAAATAATTCTAGGATATTCAGTACACGCTATTATCTAAATAAGTACAGTTAGTACTACAGAAACATAATATGGGATTATACGAAGTAACAGTTACAGTATCTCACCTTTTCTCTCTTTCTGTCTCAAAAATCAAAATTTTATACGGATTTTTTTCCGCGATGTACCTACACTTTTTTTTATTAATTTTAGGAACAGAATAGAAACTAGATAACATTTATTTTAAAATAAAATACAAAACTTTGCTTTACATTTTTCAAAATGCCGGAATGCAGGAATATTTGAATCATGCTTTGATAATTTATTTAATTCACTTAAGCTTACTTTGCTGTACATTAAATAGTAGAATGCAGAGATCGCATTAGAAATACATCCGTCAATGCTCAAGTGGCAATGAGCGAACTGTATACGTCGGAGAGTCAACGATTGTTGAAGCCGCGTTTTCAAATGAAATCCGTGCAATGAAATGCGACATGGAGGGTTCCCCAGATGGCCCGATGACCTACAAACGGGAATTAAAAAAGGCTGGATGTGGAATGGAGATCGCTGGGAGTTAAGCCGTATCCAGGCCTTTTTGTGCGAAGAGAAATGTCAATTCATCGTCTGGATTAAGGAAAGTTAAATTACGAACTTTGGCGAAGATTTAGTTTTGTATTAGTTTCGTCATTATGTATTGACCGTAAATAATGTCATGAAAATGGGTCTCAAAGTGTAGCTCAACTGGGCTGAGATATTATATGATAAATATGTTTTTTGTGCCTCCAACATGCGGCCTTGTTTTGGCCTGAGTACTGAGCCTATCCAAATTCATTTGCCAATGTTTATTTTTGACATTACCTGCATTGGAACAACGATCAAATATTAATTTTAGCCTGCACTTCTTATTTTAATAATTTATTAATATCATAATATGATCAACCTGTATGATACCGTGATGTCATTTAATTGGGGCAGTTCATTTATATCTAAAACTAACGCAAATGTTTCGTGTCCTCAATTTAAGCCAAAGAACCTGTTCAAATTAAATTAAATATTAATTTAAACTGAGCTAACTTAAAGCTTATCCTAGACTAGTGGGTATATAAGATTTTTAACACGATACGCTAGAAATTTCCCTCAGGTATCATAAAGAATGTATGTTGCTGGCACAGTTACTAAAATACAAGTAATTCATTGCAAAATTCCAACGTGGCTACAGTGTTCCTAAGCAATTAGCTATATATAAGTATAAGCGGTAGTAGCTTAGTAGCTTAGAAGTAGATATACTACTAAGTATCAAACAGCCGGTGGCACTAAGAGTGGTATACAATACACGGAGTATTACTCCAACCTTATTATGGCGCGGTGTGAGATAAAGGTTGAAGCGAGGAAATATTGTTTAAAATAGGGTTTATCTATAGGAAAAGTAGGGTTCCTTTGATGCACCATCACCTACCAAAACTACTGAGCATATCGAGATGGGACTGCTAACATTCGACGCGGATTTTTTTGCTCGACGCTATATATGGTATCGATAAAAACGTGTGAAAGAGCGGGGGACTGATAGTAAATATATTTAATTAATTATCCCCGCTCATTCTCAATTTCCTATTTAACATTCTTATGCCTTTTTCTCTCTCTCTCTCTCTGATCCGATGACGGATCGCACTATTTATAACCCCTAACGTTAAAAGAGGATTTATAAGTTTGAAGCATCTGTTTCTGTGTGTCTGTCTGTGGTAACACAGGGCTCTAACAGGTGAACTAATGTATTTTTGCAAACTTTGTTGATGGTTTTGAGGATCCTGATTACTTAAGCAAATATATCAGCTAGAGCTACTCATTATCACATACCGTCACACCAAATCCAAATACAACTTTATTTCAGTTTGTTGAAAGTTTTACGTATCTACGCAAAAGCAACCTTCCGGACTGGCGTTACACTGACCATTCATAAAGGCCTATTAAGGCCTATTTGAATAAATAGTTTCATTACATTTAATTTTATTTCATACTTGGTTTCTCGTCTTTCACATAACCCTTAGTAGGTACGCTCCGCTTATCGCACAAAACACAGGCCGCTTAAGCATTTAAGCCGTCACGTTAACATGCCGCTCGCGACGCGTATTCTCGTCTCAACCATGAATATTTATATCAGTGCTGCATCAATGTACTACGATATTTTACGCTCATCTAAGCGGGAAACATTTTATTTTTAATTGAAATTTATGAATTCTATACACGTTGTACATTTTGGCTTTTATGGTAATGGTAATGGTAATGGTGGTCGAGTGGTATATAGCTTGGCAAGGTAATAATTACGATTCTTAATTACCTGTAGCCAAAAATACATTATATGTAGTACATAAGTCATCTGGTAGGTATATATAGTACAAGCTCTGCTAATCCCAAACTGGGATTAGATGGCCCTGTAAGGTCCCAGAATATTTATGTACATAACTGAGACCGCTGCCTACCTTTTATATGCGTGAAAGAGGATTATAGGCGTGAAGATTATCTATTATATTATATTCTACTAATATTAAAACTGCGAAAGTTTGTATGTATGGATGTTTGTTACTTTTTCACGCATAAACTACCAAACGGATTTAGCATAGAATCTTAGCATATTCTGGAATAACATAAAGGCTGCTTTTTATCCCAGGAAAACGTGACATCCCTCGGGAACCCAACGTAAAACCGCGGGGGATGTTATTTAATTGTGGAACGATTATGTTTATACTTGGTATCTAATCATGGCATTACCTTCTTACGTAATATTACTCATAATGTTTCGACATCGATTTTTTTTTCATACACATATTATACCTATTATTACACTCTGGGTGTAATTATTTAGGACACATTTGATTCATTAACGAAGTTTTAAGCTATTTCTACATTAAGTCACACTAAAATCAAAAAGAAATAGTGTGGTATTCCTTTCGTGTCTTAATAATTAACGTCCGTGAACCTGCTTATTAATTCTCTTTATTACTAAAATATTCTTTAATGAAGCCAAATAAGTATTATAGTATACTAGCTGTCCCCCGCGGTTTCTCACGCGTTCATCGATATCATATAACCTGCAATTCGCGCAATCATAAGTTCTGACTATATGCCAATTTGCATCAAGATCGGTCACGTCGTTCTTGAGTTATATTATTAATATCATATTATTTCTGACAGATAGAACAAATAATAATGATTATATATATGGCATCGGTGAGCCATGAAACTAATATTTATCAAAAAAAACATATGTACAGTCAGATGCCACAGATTTCTATGTAATATACTAGTATAGGTTAATAATATGTTAAATAGCTGCTCTTTGCACAGGTGTACTATGGTACACATGGTTGTTTGAATTATTATCATTAGTATAGTTTTCTTGTTTTTAATATTATATGATTTTTTGTAACTTTTGAAAAATATAGCAAGCAAACTTGCTGAGTTTCTTGGTGGTTTTTCAGCCGTTTGAAGGCTGTTTTCTAAAGCTCGGTTCCTCCGCGGGCCTCAGCTGAACAAATTGTTTTGAATATGTTTGTATGTATTACTTCTTGGTTATTTTCAGTTACTTTTTATTTATGCGACATTTTAATTGTACATTTTTAAATTGCTGTAAACTTTTGCTCGCTTTTGTGCAATACTTAAACTCTCGTCCAACCTCGACTTAAGTCAGTTCAGTTTAAAAAAATATCGCAGAAAATATCCCCAATCAATTTCAAAACGATTTCTACTTAACCGCAGTGCACTCGAATCGCAACAGAGTAAAATCCGAGATTTGTTACTACTAACACAGCGAGCACTGTGTTTCACTGTGGCATACTATACCGCAACTTTTAGTAGGGAATCAACTTTCATTGAACAGTTGGAAACAGTCGAAACAGATAGGATGACTGAGCAAAAAATCCACAAGCGATTCCCGTCCCTAAGGAGAAGAGAAGTTAATAGATTTCATTAATTAACCCGTTCAGTGGAGCGAGTGATTGCACCACTGTCCCAAGATAAAAAATGACAATTCGCTCGAGCTGGGATTTTGGGCTACACCTTTTTACGTATGTGGCGTGACGAGCGTAAGCCGCTTAGGGTTCCATTCGTTTGCGAGACTAAACCTTTGTTCGCTCAAAAGAAAAGAAAACATCGAGATTTGGATTACGCACAGAAAAATCTATATACATGCTGACCGTAGGGGCTTATTCCGCGTTACTATATTTTTTCTAGTCCCAACTTGGTGAAAGTATTCAATAATTATCAGAAAAGTAGTAACACTGGTTCAACATCGAGACTCAGCACTTGTGATGAGAGTTGGATCATTTTTTTTTATTTTAAGAGCTTAAAGAGTATCTAGCGAGATCGCAAAAAATGCTGTGTATTATACAGTATTTGATTATTTTCTGTGAATAATAAATTTGACGGCCCAATTGACTTGGTGGTTAGAGACCCTGACTGTCAAGCTCTTGGTTTCGACTCCCACCCAGGACCAATGATGTGTGCATGAACATGTTTGTTTGTTCTGTGCCTGAATATAAATACTAGTAAGTATATATTAAAAAAAGTAGTATATCAGTTATCTAGTTTCCATAGTAGCACTTAGTTTTGGATTAGATATAAAATAACCGGGTGTAAAATTATGCCCTTAAAAGAATGACATAATGCAGTCGTTTTATTATCATTTGTGGCGTCAAACCTTAGACTAACTCATAAAAGAGGATGATGAGGTTAATAATGGAACAGGCTTATGTACCTTAATAATGCCTATTAGTTTTAAGTAGCCTAAAATTACGGTAATAAACGGGATTTTAAGTTTACAAAGCATTTCATTGTTTGTCATCTGATTTAAATACAAAAAATAACTTAATTTTTGCATTTAATTTAACGATTTTCTGGATTATAGGTGTTTTGTTTGATTAACTAGATAACATAGTAATTGAATTCAATATATAACATATGTTGGTTTTGTAAATTCGAATTTATTTGCATAGAAATATACACGGTAGCTCTAGAATAATGTACCAAGTTAAATGACTACGGAACCGATATCGACGTAAAGGCATAATACTAAACTGTATTTTTTTTTATACTTTTTGCGCATTGGAATGAACCGCACTGCCGGTGAATGGGCGTACGTTAAGTATTGCCTCTGACTGGAAAACTGTAGAACTGAATTTATTGTATTTTGCGACGCAGCGACGGTAGCGTACAATACCGCAAAAGAATTTCAGTGTTTCACATCAATTTGTTCGAAAACTCTGTTCTGTATAAAAACATTAATAGGTTATATTATATTCGAGAATATAATAAATAAATATCTTCAAGCCCACATTTTTGAATTGGTATTCACATTTTATCGAAATAAATAAATATTTCCTTTGTATTTTAATTTAAATGTCAAAATTATATGTTTCAAATATTTTTTTAAGTAAATATTATAAATTGCGATTAAACAAAAGATCAATCAAATTATTAGTTAGTTGTAATAAAGTAACTAATACATCTATTTCCTACAATATAATACGAAAGATGTTGAAGAGATGAATAGATGTGCAACTCTTTCAATTGCTTTCTATTTTGATGAAATCAAGCACATACGTAGATCGTTAATAGTCTAGATAAAGCCTTGGATACTTTTTATTCCGGGAATATGTTTTTTTTTTTTTTTTTTTTATGCCACTTGGGTCGACAAACAAGCAGACGGTCCACCTGATGGTAAGTGGTCACCGCCGCCTATGGACATTTGCAACACTAGGAGCATCGCCAATGCGTTGTCGACCCTGAGACGTGAAGTTGTTAAGTCTCATGTGCCTGTAATTTCACCGGCCCCCTTACCTTTCTAACCGAAACACAGTAATACAATTGCACTACTGCTTCACGGCGGAAATAGGTAAGGTGGTAGTACTTCCCCGGACGACCTCTGCACTAAGAGCTCTACTACTCTAAATAATGTAACACTCCACGGGAACGCGGTTGAAACATCGGGGGACACCTATTTTAATCACCAAGTTATCATGATTATAATTACTGACTGCATCAGAAAGATCACGAGAGGTAGATCCTTTTGTTTCTCCAGGGAATCTTGAGCAATAAAAAAATATCCTGGCACAGCTCTTTTGTCTGCGCTCTTCACTTAAACTCCCCCTCGGTGTCCGATTGTGTTCTCCTTGAATCACTAACCCCCCTGTCCTTCACTGACATTTTTAATGAAAAAGCCTTATTATTGTTAGTTGTTACTTACCATCTTGTAATGTTTTTTTTTTATATTGTTTATTATTTAGTAGCTTCAGATCCTTGGTTTCACCTGCCTTCTCGAGGAATTATAATTTCCCCGAGATAAAAATTCTTTGTGTTCTTTGTGTTAGTTCAGGTTATTTATTGTCTATGTGCCAAGTTTCACCAAAATCCGTCGAGTGTTTTTGTGTGACAGAGTAACAAACATCCATAGATCTATCCTAACAAACTTTCATCGCGATTTAATGCATATATAATTTTAGTAGACGCGATATGAGAAGTAAAGGAAACTAGTACGATTTCCATCGTGAATACATAATCATAATAGGTATTCGGGTAGATGAATTTCCACATATGAAAATGAAAGAAGTTAATAAAATTTTAATTCATGTTTTAAATGTGAAGTTTGTGAGTGTTGTGTGATGTGCGAGAGTGGTTGGGGAAATCACACATGCACTTAGTGATAAAAAAAAGAAAAGAAAAACTGTAAAATAATAATTTAAAGAAAATCTTTATATATAAAACATTAAAAATGCTTCTACCCATATAATACTTGAATAAATATTTGCTATTTTTACGAAGGCATGGTTGGTTCTTTTCTTTTTAGTTTACAGAAATAGCATACTGCCGCCTTACTTTAGTGAGTGGCTATGCAAATGTAACGTAAAATAATTTTTTACTTCGGTATACAAAAAACGGACAGGATTAATCAACTCTAAAATAATATTTTGCTATGATACCGGTCCTATCAAAGAAAATACTGCACTACGAAATCCTTTTAAGCCCAGACTCGGGAATACACTGGATAAAAGCTAGGATTGCGCGAACCATATCGATTTCTAGATATACGTACGAATTAGAACTGAAAACTTGCACAGGAAGCAAATACACTCGCTTTCCGTCTAAATATTTATGCTTAGTTTTAAAAGTTTTATTTGGAGATGCATTTTTTTTTTCAATTTGGATTTTCTCTCTATGTGGACTGTTTTGTTGTTTGTCTCAACATGGTCAGAGAGTAGACATACGTTTGGAAAGGCACGGTATTGTAAATGAAGCCATCAGAACACTCCAGTAGGTTGGTGACAGATTTTTAAGTAAGAATGATAAGGTAACCAACCAGGCGGGTATTCCAAAGCTCCACCACTGTACTATGATTATTTTTATCAGTTTATCGCATTGATATAATTCACTATATATTTGGTATAAGTTATGCTGCATGTCATTTAGGCAGATTTGGAGTTAGAAGTTTAAAAAGGTGGGTATATAGGCTATGAAGTTCTGAAGAGTAGCTCAAATATATTTTTTATTTGAAATCAGTCAATTTCTCCAAAATATACATTACTTTGCCTTTAATATGATATTATTGGACTAAAATAATGGTAGTCACATTCGATTAGAACGTACAAATGTTATTAAATGCCAGTTCTGTCGGTTAAGTTAAGAATAAAAGATTTCTAACTATAATCTATTACACATAGGATGAGCTGTAACAGTTCAAGGCTATATACACATTTCTTGTGAAACAGCACTTGATTACACTAAGATACTACACTAAATACTTCATGAGACCTTGCTATATTACGGCATCCCCTTACTATAACGATTTAAATATTAACCATTGAGATATTTTTTATACACCATGTGTCACCCAACTCATGCCATTTAAAAAATATTGTAGCAAAAACTCAATCCGAAAAAATCCCCATAAGGGCCTACCCACCACCTACCAGGTGGTACTTACAAAACTCGCTATCATATATCATAAGGTGATTTTCCACGCGTGGGTGTTAAGTTGCCAAACTGTTTCCACTAACGGTATTCATATCGTATTCCCAACCCTAAATTATCGATGTTGGAGTCACAATTCAAGTCTTACGTGTTTTCGGCGAATTTCTCCACCAATTTTTCCTTCGTCACGTATCGTGGAACATACTTCTAAGGAAACGACTGCCGGAGACGGCACGCGATCTTATAGATCGTTTCCACTAGCCGAAACCGGATCGCTATACTGCTCTATTATCATCAAGGGGAATAGTAAAAAATATAGAAGATTTTGTATGATTTATTCTGAGGCTGGTGTTTTTGTATGTACCTGATATGATGTTGCACAAGATTTCATTTTTAATAAAAGATTTAATCGTCGGAGTATTAATGAGACCGTTCGATTAGTTTCTTACCAAAATTAATTCACGGTTAAGTAAAAAACCAGTGTAAACTACCGTCAATTGTCATCTTAAAACAATTGACTATCTATCCACATCTCGCGTCACGTAGCAAGGAACAGTTGTTTCCAATGTTTGCTCGTAAAACTTGTACGTACAAAGACGCTGGCAAAATTTTCACTTTTTCTTTTTTCCAAAGAATTATTTCACAGCACCCTACGTCAGATAAAGAAGTTTTATTGGTTGTTCAAATTTACTATCTCAGCCTAGAATCTATGGAATTGGAGCCTGTATTGAACTGTTTTATCCTAGGAAGATCGATTGGCTAAAAGAACTAAATGTGCTGCGAAAATAGAATTGAGTAGTGTAAATTTTGCCCTAGCTCTGTTCACCTGAACAGCAAAGTAGACCCTCATGTTTAAATTCTGTCGAACCAACCGGTGTGCTCTGATAGCAGCACTTGAAAGTCAGGAACTTTTAGGCTACCACCTTCAGCTACTTCACTATTAACCATTATGAGACCATAGCCTATTTAAAAATCTAAAATAAAAAAGATATGCATGTTTCATACTTTAATTGCAGATGCACAATTTTGTGTAAATTTCCATAAGGAATCACAGTCTAACGACTTAATTGCAGAGTCCGTACGGCGTAGACGCAGCCATATGAGGTATTTATCATATGGTGCATGTTTTGTTGACCTACTGAAAGACATTAGTTTAAGTCTGTGGTTCTAAAACTTTCAGTTCTCTTGCTTCTTTTGCTCTCTTGATTTTGAATTTGACTGAATGAATTTATTCATGTGCAATTATGATAAGGGTCAGACTGACAAAAACATTTTAAGTTAATGGAGTATTTTAGCGTAACTAAATTACAAATCTCACTTTTAACCAGAACTTAACATTAATACCATTAAGTAAAAGTAAGCTTACTATATTGCATCAATGAAATACCATTTCAGAATTTTAGGAGTAGTGGCAATTAGTTAAAAATAAAGAGTTGTTCGTTCATATATTATTTCTATGCTACGCTTATATAAAACGCTTGCCTTTGTACCCGTTACAGTTTGAGATACGCTGGTTTAAATTAAATAACACCACACGATACCGCTCGAACGTGCGGCCGCAGCTAACGAGCGCAGCCGACAAACGGCGATAACCGACTTAATAAGTAAAAATTGTGTACCAATTTACTCAACTTTACTTTTAATTCACTCTTACATAACATTGTAGAATAATCGCACATCCTATGTTCTGGGATACCCTTTAAACAACCCTTATTATGGGCCGACTCTTAAATCGTTTTGACAATTGATAAATTTCGTTCAATAGTAAATGTATTAAAATTTTGAATATAAATATCGCTTGTATTTATGAGTACTTTTAATTCTGAAAATTGGGGTAGTGATATAAAAATACCCTTATACGCAAAGAATAACAATAATTTATTCTCTATATATATATCTATTTAAAGTTCGATAAAAGTACGTAGCTTGACATTATTATGACTAACAAAATTAGTGTTAATTAAATTAAAATAAAAGTGTAGTTTATGAACTAAATTTTGGTTAAAGGATAGGCCTACAAAGTGGCACATACTATTTACCTCTCCATATCTCGAAACCCACACTAACAAGGGACAACACCCGCAAGGTAAATGGCATATTAATCGACCACTGTCCCTTAAACAAACACCTATGTACCATAAGTGTGACGGACAGCCCTCTATGCAGAGGGTGCATGGAGGCAGAAGAAACGCCACAACACGTGCTTTTAGAGTGCTCCAGCGTGGCAGATCAACGGGCACAGATACTCCAATCCCCAGCATCGCTCCTGGGAGCCTGCAGCAACCTGAAAAGGTTGCTAGCTTTCTGGGACAACCAGCGATGGCTGGAGTAAGAAGCTAACGCACAATGGCCCGTTCAAGAGGCTAAGTGCGGAGGAAGCCCGGAATAACTAACTTTTAACTATCTCAGAACCCATTACGGGTAAAATGCATACCTACTATTTTACTCAAGACAAACACTGATATTAACGATAAAAGACTTTATTATACAGGCATATGAAAAATAACGACTGATTGATTGGTTCACTGAGAGCAGCATGGAATTAGGAGGTAGTTTATAAAGCGTAGAGCTCTACATATAAGTTTTCTAAATTCAAACTCGTAGAGGATGAAATGCGGAATGTAAGTTTGCATGTAGATTGCACTGGAACGCGAAAAACACATCACTGGTGGGAAAGTAGTATTATATGGAATTGCAAAAATGCAATATAATGCAAAATAGATCTATTTTCAATATTTAATAAAGATTATTTCTTTACTTTTACATGCCTTTTTATCACAGATCCTTCTTGGGATGAAAAAAGTGAACTTGACGAAAAAGATTTATGACTTACGATTAACTTTTTAGGCAACTTAGATTTTTAAACCAGCATGTGTCGACGGGTCAATTGTCTTGATGGTGACCCTGGCTCCCACGATCGTGGTGTCTAGGTTCGATATATAATGAGTGATTTAGATAGTATATATCTATTTACAAGGAAAAAGAAAACGTAGTATATCAGCTATCTGTTTTCCATTCCACAAGCTTTGCTTAGTTTGGAATCAGATGGCCGTAAGGTATAAAATATAATTATCTACAGAGAAATTTTATTTCAGTGAATGTATATAAATAGGGTAAAAGAAAATAGTTAACTGGATATTATTTTCCCTTCTGATTGTGAATTGATGTTTTATGTTTGTTTAGAAGTTATACGCGAGCTTTAATTTTATAAAAAAAAAACATTTTTTTTTCAAAAACGTTTTCCTGAAATTTTCAATATGTTTAATGGTATAAACTCGACCAGTGGGCGAACACTGGTAGCTCTAAAACACTTATCTATTACGCAACAACGTTCTATTGTATTTCGCGATGTGGATTGTAGTAGTTAGTACATAGTGCACAGTAGTATTATTTCGTCGGAGATAATCCGCTGCGTTGTGACTAACGAGGCGATTAGTATCGAGCACGGACCGTTCCAAACAGCGGTCCGGTTTTACTTTATCTGTGTTTGTGCGGTTAGCTTTGGTATTTTTTATTAATTAAGGTCTTTTTTACTTTGGCTGTACATTTGTTATACAACCAGATAAATCTTTAGTATTCTATGAGCAAATGTGCATTAATGTCTTAACCATTAACTCTTAGGTTGATCCAATTTATGTTGAGCTAAATGGTTTATGATTGTAAATGAGGTTTAACAGAAAGGAAATAAGTTTATGTGAAGTTGAATCGCAAGAAAATGTGCTTCTAGGGCATCTGATCCTCTAGTTACCGTGTCGATAATGAGTCTTAAGAATCTATTATTTAAATAATAAAACATGTGTATCCGAGGCAAAAACGGTGATACGGAATACGGTTTATATGAAGGAATATTATGCATCTGCAAATAAATGATAGAACTCCACATACCGGAGATTTTCCTTCATAAATATTTTATGTCATTTAGCGGATATACACTAATGACGCGTCATATAATGTCCCTTCCCATAACCTCCTGACACAACATGTCAACTCGAAATTTGGATCAGCTCCCGGGAGGATACGGTTCTCAATGAGCAAACACGCATGGGTTAAATGGATTAATTATAATTTAGCCACCATTCGCGCCTACAGGCGTTACCTTCAGTACCCTTTGCGATATGATTGGGTAGATAAGATACGTTATAGTGGAAATAAATGCTATATGGAGTAGGCATGTTGAGAATTTTAAGAGTATTATAGTTTTACTCCTTGTTACTTTTAATTATTCATCGTAGACTTCAATGCGACTTAACCTAGCTTTGTTCCTTGTCGTCTATGATAACTTGTGAATTAGTTAGGACTATGAGAGTCCTTTGACCATTATGGTTAGTGATAATCTAACCGAACTGACAGACTAGTTCTCGAGTGCAGCTGTCAGAACACGCCGGCAGGTCCTTGGTGACAGCTTACATACTACATGCGGGTAGTAGCCAGTCAGGCCGGTACTACAAAGTACCCACCGTGCTAGAGTCTCCTCATGATGTTTTCGTTCTCTGAAAGTACAAACTCATTCTAGGATTCGAATTCTTGACTCTCGTTACGGAATTTAACGTTACTACCAACTGAGCTAATATCAAATTAAAAAAATAATCAAAATTCAAAACCATTTATTTAGTTTAGGTCCTAGGAGGGAACTTGTGAAGGTCAAATTTAAAGTTACTGAAGTTCTCCTTCTAGAACCTAAACTGAATACACAGCTTTGACTTTGACTCGAGCACTCATAATCAGCCAAACCGAGTGATTATGCTGACACAGTGTTATATCAGAAGGAAGGCAATCGGGGCAAGCTGCCATCATGGACTTACTTGCACACAACAAGCGAAGAAATAACTTTGCTAAGTACTAAGTTGATTGATTGACTCTCATTGCTCACCATCCAGAGAAATCAATAAAATTACGATCGTATGACACTTTGTTATGCAGAGTATCAGGGATTTGACTGCCGTCAAAAATGGTGTGATGAAATAATTATCACGTCGACTTTTAACAAGCAAATAAGTTGCGTCTCGTCAGCTTTGGGAAAAATCCTTTGATATATTGCATCGTTAGTCGCACCATCTCCTTCGTCGGAGACTGGGATTGTTAATCGGGCCATTTGTCATGATCGCGCTTGGTATTCACTGCGAACGAACAATTCGAATTTCGCGAGCGATTTCGAAAGGAAATCGAGTCTCGAAATACGTCGGGGAGTAGGAAGCCGGCTCATTGTCGTTCATTATTAAAATCCTGAATGTAATAACTTGTGTTTGCTAATTCGGAATTTGGGTTGCCGAATTAATATTTAATTTCCGAGATCATTGTGGGAGATTCTGAGGTTGTATATAAATTTACTCGAGTCGGAACTCGGGGTGACTTGGTATGGATATTTGAGGGAAATATTAAAATTTTATATGAGATTTTCGGTCCAGGCCGATTATACCAGTAGGTGCTTTGATGTTAGCAGCGATTTTGGTCTTAAATTTAATATATGGCGTTGACTTTTGGCATCAAAGCGGGGTATTGTTTTAATAGAGTCAATTTTTAACAAAATAACCTCATCGTCCCATATATTACACAATATACAAAGTATATATAGTATAGTTATAGTATAGTAAAGGATAAGAATCTATTAAAATGGAAGAATATTTATTCTACCTACAATAATCCGATGATCTGTATGCGCTATGTGGCTTACAAATACAAATTGAATAGAAATCATCGGTTTTACTAACCCATTATTAGCAGCCTCATCGTTGTACCAAATATTATGCACATCTATATAATATATCCGATATTCTTTTACTAAGATAATCTTAAGAAAGTCATACTTCGGAATAAATAAAATATTGATAATTTGATATATGTACATGCAAACAATGTGTTTGATTATACTCCAATGGCCAAATGTGGTAACACACAAAGGCTAAACGCTTGCTGGAACATGTTGTTAGGCTTGACGACAGAATTCCATTTGTGGGTGGTAGCCAGCCATACCAGTGTTATGGTTTCCTCATAATATTTTCCTTTATCGAAAACCCAGCATCGTAGTAAGCTTTGAACTAAATGATTAAATAATGACCCAAAGGGCTTTCAATAATTTTTAAGAAGCCTATAATTTTGTTGGTAAATAATTTTAAAGCATGACCAAATACTGAACAGATGCCGACAACATTATATTTACATTGTCTTAGGCATTAACCATTCATAACACAGCTTCAATTGTCACCAGGTCTCCGGCCAGCCTCGTCGACTGTCAGGGCAGAGTCTCTAGACATGGTTAAAGTGTCAGCGGTGTCAGGTGGTGACGCGACACTACCGTGCGACACTCGGTCGTCGCAGCCTACGGACGTGCTGCTTTTAGTCGTCTGGTACAAGAACGATGTACCAATCTACAGGTGAGTCTAGAACAGAATTAGATTTGGTGTTTACTTGTATTTTTGAATGTTATTTGGATCTTTAGAATTTTGCAAAATTAAATGACAGGAGGCTCCCGCTTTACAATTATACCCCTGGACCTCAGAGACTAAAAAATTATGCTTTAAAAAGTATGAAACAAGAAAATATTCTCATGTGAAATTGTTATATACAAACTATCCAATATTTATTGTCTATTAAATAAAAAACTCACACATAATATATTTTAAAGTATTTAATACCTGTTCATAGTGATGTTCAGAGGATAGCCGTGGTCGTATGACCCATATGACCATATATGAGGTGGCATACAACCACGGCTATCCTCGGTTCATACTTTTTAAAGCGTAATTTTTCGTAGTCGGGTTTTAGTTTTTGAACTTATTTTTTTTATTTCAATTATTTTGGGGTTATAATTTCGTAATAAAGTATTTGCAGATTCGGTTTACATTTTTTTATTTAGATTTTATTGAATTATATATAATTTTACTTACAAAGCTTATTTGATGTATTCACGTACAAAGCTTAGATCTTTAGGTTATATTGTAGTGTCACTACAGTTAACAATAACAAAATTGATAATATTAAAAAGTAATCAATAGTTTGATGGCCAAATTATAACAATAAATAAACATTATCGTGTCACTTATAAGAATTTTTATAGTTAATGCCTTTATGTGACGTCACATATCCTATAACCAGCAGACGATCAAGACGCTTCGAACGATACCTCGTTTGCCAAATTACGATAAGTAGTTTAAAAGTTATGAGGGAACAGATGAACATACATACACACATACATACCGGTCAAAATCATAACCCTCCTTTGGCTTCGCCGTAGTCGGGTAAAAAGTAGAAATAGATTCATAGAGAACGCGGCACCAATTACTGTCAGTACCTCTGAGGCCCGGCGCAAGCTCTGGCAGGAGAGATACCCAACAGCATCACCAAACCCTGTACGCCAGAAGACCTGTATAATGCTACAGACAAATTTAGCCAAAACGATCGACAGATAAAAAAAATCAAAATTTGATTATTCTATTAAAAAAATCTCAAACGCTAAAATGTTATGATAATTACTTTGAGTATAGGAAATACTTAAATCTCTCTTTTCAGGCTTTTAATAATAATATCGCAGTCAATATTTATCAAAACAACTGTCGTGTTCATACATTCCCGCCATGTCGAGTCCAATATAATGAGATAAGGGTACACAACATACCGCCTAAAGAATGGGAATTGATTAAAACAACATTAATTTAAAGCTATACAAACATAATTCAATTTTAAATTTCGCCCATCTCGCGAATTATGTAAATTACTCACTGGAAAATTTTCAATTTGCCGTCAATTTACTTAGAAATTACATTTGGATCTAGACCATATTAATGTATCCTACAATTTTGCCAAACGTGTTTACTGTAAACCCATAGTTAATTTTGATAGTCATTTAAATATGCCATTGTCCATAATGGCAGTGTGCTTGCAGAACATCTAACATAACAAATTCTAACTGATATACTACTTGACTGACTGAATAAAAGATCAATGCAGAGCCTAAGCTCTTATATTCTTTAATACAACCTTCGACTGCAAGACGGTGCAACGAGGCCTGGGACCTTTCACATTATTGCGTGGTTAACAAAAGAGATAGAGTGTTAAAGCCACGATGATCGCCATTTACCTTAGAGAATGGCCATTACTCATAGCAACATGAAGGAAATTTAAGTTTATTTAAATGCGTTATCTCAGAAAATAACCCATGGCAATTGGGGCGCAGTGTTTCATTTGGAAATTTAAAATGATGCGAATGTGAATAATAAAATAAATCTTGAAAAGGTGTTGGATATAATTAAAACCTACTTGATTATATCAGCCCCAGGATGTCCGCTGCTAACTATAGGCTTCCCCCATATATTTCCAAAAGTGTATACTTAACAATGATAGATTATTAAAAAGATTAATGATAATAACTGTTAAAGATATTGTGCAGGTCTACTTTTCAATCAAGGGGTAGTGGTTAAAGAAAAAATATTGTACATAATTATTCTAGTTGAGATTAGCTTTTATACTTTTTAATACTGTTGCGGATGATTTTTTAATATAAATATCAATACAATATAGATTAGTTTATTTTGCATATTTTCATAGCCTCTTGTCCTATGGTATTTTGTTTTGGGGAGCAGCAGCGGATATAGAATCAATATTTATTTTACAAAAAAGAGCAATTCGTGCAATTTACAGTATGGGTCCCCGTGAATCATTAAGAGATTTATTTAGGGAAATAAATATAATGACAATACCTTCACTATATATTTATGAAAATATAATGTTTATACGTAGAAACATAGGAATGTTTGAGTCAAAATTAGATATTCATAGTATAAATACAAGACAAAGGGAGAAGTTAGTTGTTCCATACTTTAGACTAACTAAAGTTAACAAGTCATTTCTTGGTAATTGTGTTCGATTTTATAATAAGATACCGCTTTCAATAACCAAAATGTCTGATCATAAATTTAAAAATTATATTAGGAAAGTTTTGAAAGAAAAAGCGTATTACAAGGTAGTTCATTATATTGAAGATAAAAATGTATGGAAATAGCTGCTCTCTGCACAGTGCACCTCTAAATCTCTTGTTTAAGTTGTAAGTACCTAATTATTGTTATTTTCTATTTTGTTTTTTGTTTTGTTTTTATTAATGTTACCTATAATAAGTATTTTGTAATTGTTAAATATAAAATTATGTAAAATTGAAATTATAAAATAGCCAAAAAGTCAGAATAGATAAAAATTTATATAACAAATAAAAAAGAATGTAACCTTGCTGAGTTTCTTGCCGGTTCTTCTCAGTTGAAGGCTGACTTCCGAACCGGTTGTAGCTTCAGTAACTTTAAATTTGACCTTCATAAGTGCCCTCCGAAGGCCTAAACTGAATAAATGGTTTTGAATTTTGAATTTTGAATAACAACTTATTCCTTGGTTAGTAACAAGATATTGCTCCGAAAATAATTATTTATTTGTATTGAAATAGTTCAAAAAGAGGGCAACAATTTCACTCCATACTTTAGATCGGGTCTCATTAAAGTATCATTTCAATAAATCGTTTCAGAACAACGAACCTTATTCTATTGAAATGGAAGTTCAAATTACAGAAGCAAAACAGGATTAAGACTCTTGTTCAGTCAAGCACAGCAATCAACGTATTTGAAGTGATCCTCAAACTTTTACTGGATCTTATTAAAACCTCAACACTACGTTTGTTTTCAATGCTTTTTGTTGGATAAAAATGTAAATTGCCTTCTGTATTGGAGCACGGAGTACCTACGTACCTCAGCTACCTAGTTACTTTTTATTTTTTCTCTGTAATAAGCCTCGGTCGCGTGTGGCGCCAGAACAACGACCTGTAAAGTTCACTCCTACTACATATTCTCCCTTAATCGCTCTTGTAAAATTCAAAGGCAATATTAATTTTTTACAAAACAAAAATATACAAAGTAATTGCTTAAATGTTTTGCATTTATTCCAATTTATCAGCCAGTGAATAATATAATAAATAACAAAATAGCTATTTAAATTAGTCGGTATTTTGGGAATCAACACCTATTTTTAACTTTTACACAATATTGTTTTGACCAGAGTGAGAAATCTTTAGTTTTGATTACCATTTTTAGAGTAACCGAATTCATTACAAATTCATCGCTCAATGAATTAAATTAGATCCCCCACGCAGAATGGTGACAAATGGTAGCGAACTGTCGTGTGACTATATCAGCCAAGATTCATGGCTAAATAGCAATCTGACAATGTGTGAATATTTTATAAATCGCTCAAGCGCACATTTGCTATGCATAGACCTGTTCGCGCGAATGTGCGCCAAATTAGTTTCGGTACAAACGACGGGATATTACGAAGTGTTTGATCAGATTAAACTGTATTTGGACGTGGTTTAAAACGTTGCTATTTTAGTTCATTGCGCTTAATTGCGTTGCATCAGCTGATGAGCTTAGTATGAATATATCCTTTATTATAACTGACAATAAATTCGGCTTTGTGTCGAACGGTGTGTAACTAGAAATAAACGTGCCTTGTTTGCATTAAGAGACTGAATGAACTGTATTATCTATAATAATATGTGATAACTGCATATATTATAAAGCAATGACAGCAAACCGCATAAAAATCTATTCTTTAGTTGAAAAGATGTATGAGCTTGAGCTTTTGTAGTAGGGTACTTTGTCACCAGACACATGTCGGTGTTCCGGCAACTGGGAGCAAATTTTCAATTAGGCCTTGTGTGTTTAGCACCTTCGGATATATCATCACTTACCAAGATGAGATTGTTGTCGAATTAAATAATCAAATGTAGCGTCTAAGTGGCAGTGTGGATTATATGCTATGTGGAATTAAATTGTGATATTGAAGCAAGATTCATAAATATACCATACCATACCATACCATACCATACCATACCAGGATACCATAGATTCATTTCGATTTAATAAATGTTAAGAATCACTAAATCCTTGTCCAGAATAAAATACAAAACTAATACGAATCTGGCGTGAAAGTCAGTAGTTTTTAATTATTTCAATGCAGAATGAAAAATAGAACTGACAATATTTGTTTTAATCAATAAATTTAACAATAATGAATTGGTTCTTTGTATTATTCATGCAAAGAAACATTTATGAGCAGGCCAGTTACATATCCGTTTTATCAACGATAACGCCAAAGGAAAAATGTCTTTTAAAATTATTTTTACGGAATTTATACAAAAAGCTATCAGCATTACAGATTTTTCCCAATGCAATAACAACTTAAATATTATCGGCGGGCTCGGCTGATGTTGATGGAATAAACAAACGCAAAATATATATTTTGCCACAATTTTTGGGAATGAATTTGTTATTCGCTTTCGGTGCCGGCGATAAGAAGTTCTTAGGGTGAACAATATAAGATTTGTTTTTGTTTGTCTTCCATGCTCCTTTGAATTGAGTTAAAATTTGTTTTAATAATAATTATTATTAGATGCCAACTGTTTCGATTGGATTTCATAAATACAATGAAATTGATTTTATAATTTACTAGCTGTTTACGGCGTACGGTGCAATAACTTTTTATTCATATGAATCTTTTTCATTAGAAACCATCATGGATGGGAAACGTCGGTGTAATTACTGACACAACTTGACGTCACAGGGTTACAATGCATTAATAATCTAGTGTTGCAAACTTCCCTGGGTGGCGGTGGCCACTTACCAAATTGAACAGCTGTGTAGTCAGTGAAAATGACATTAAAAAATATCGGATACATTGTATAGGAACGCATAGAAGTCGATCAAACAAACATTGATTTTTAAACATTAGAAGATATAAATAGCTTTTATTTCTGTTCACTTATAAAGTGATTTTTCCTGCTGTAAGAATTGCAGAGCTTATTCCATTCTAAGCTTTGTATGCCTATCACTGTGTTTGGGGCTTCACACACAAAAGTGACCTATTCATACATACATTAATTCATCCATATATGAACTCAACCAATTCTGTCAGTCTGGCTGAATCTAATGAATTATTACAGATAGCCGTAATTGTCTTAAACGAGGCTCGCAAATAATATTTTCAACATTATGGATATGATAATGACTCCTAATTGTCTAGAAAACCTTTATGTTTAGACAAAAATATTATTTTACATCGCGACAACCATTGTAATATTCAAGATTTATGTGTCATAAAACTGGTAAGTGGTCAACCTAGAAGACAAATAGCTGGAATTGCCATTGCCGTAATACAGATGAGTTTGGCTTCAAATCTTTAATCTGAAGATAGCTACTAACTAGATCGGTCTCTACCATAGCGCTGCTCTCTGCACAATGCATCTCTAATTTGTGTGTTTAGGTTGTAATTATTGTTATTTTATAAATTATTATCTTATTATTTCGTTTTTATTTTTAAGCAAAATTATTCCAAAAAAAAAAAAATGTTACCTCGCTGATTCTTGCCGGTTCTTTTCAGTTGAAGGCCAATACGGTGGTAGCTTCAGGAACTTTAATTTTGACCTTCATAAGTGCCTTCCACGGGTTTAAACTGAATTGGAATGGTTTCCCCGAAAACTTAACATGGGATTAAAACTCAATACTTTCATAATGGCTTTAATTGACACTGTCACAGAGCTATCACCGCTTTTGTACCTAATATAAGCTTCACATTCAAACTTGAATAATATAAAAGTAGATTTTCCAACTACTGTAACAAAGTCGCATTTCTGTAACATCTCACGTCCACGCGTCCCAATGACGGATTATGATGTGTATGTATATAATATATATACGAATATATATTATTTTCACTGGTATTCCAGGCTTCTGTGCTTCTGTCGATGTTGATTGATGATAGGTCGTTTAGTAAGTAGGTTCACTTTATGAGATGACATACGACGGTTTCCTTATTTGATAGTTTTGTGAATAAATATGTATATAGATGAAATAAATAAATATTCTCGAATATTTTTGATCCTTAACTAAATAGCTCTACTATTACTATAATAACCAGAATAATTTATAATGATTATTTTTGAATCATAATAAATTATAAAGTAAATTAAGATAACAAGACACATAATGCACACCAATGAACATGTCTTGACTAAGAGGGTTTCGCCAAGTATATTATTTTAGTACACGGTATAACTTGTCGACCTCAAATTAATTATATACCTTAGTTTAATGTCAAACATCTTGACATTTCTTTGGATTTTACTTCTAGGCTTGTAGGTTTTTAATGATGTTTCCCTTCGCCGAAATTACGAACGCTAAAAATCTCCAGAGTTATGGCCTAGTGGTGGATGAGTGAGTGGTAGTGGCCTGGATTTGACGTCGCCCTTCATCATGATTATCATGTTTGATACTGAGCATAATTTTGTGTATTTATTACTTCTGTCTTTAGCTTTAAGCACAAGAGTTCAAACTCAATAAAACTTAATTATCATAATCATAACATATTTGCTCTAAGTTCAATCTTTTGCTCACAGCTACGACGGCCGTGTCAAAGGACCAACAGCTCACTGGGCGGATGATGCCCTGGCCGGCAGAGCGAGATGGCACGCGGCGTCTCCCTCTTCACTGAGGATACGAGACGTGTTAGCCAGTGATCGGGCTATGTACCGATGCCGAGTGGACTTCAAGATTTCTCCGACGAGGAATCATAAGATTCTGCTGGATGTTATAGGTAAGTTTGAACTTGCATTTTTCTTAATTTCTTCGTAAGAACTGATTAACGATACAATTTCTTAGTATCAATATGCTGGTGCTCTCGGAATTTTCTATACATTATTTACGAGAAATATGCTGTTACAGATGGATTCTAAGATTTACAATAATGGTTCGAGATTAATATTTCTCATCTGAATGAGATGAAAACAGAAGTATAATGCAACTATGGCACACATTACCACACTTTTTTGTTTGGGCTGTTTATTTTCTTGAAAAAATAAAAAAAAAAACATTTAATCAGATTATATATATATATATGATATATATATTAAAAATTGAATCTTGCTGAGTTTCTTACCGGGTCTTCTCTGTTAAGTGAAGGCTGACTGGCGAACCGGTGGTAACTTCAATGATTTTTTACTTCATAAATGCCTTTCTAGGTCCTAAACATTAAGCGTTGAATTTTGGTGTCATTTTAAATAGCAGACGAACCTGTCGGCTTTAACAGAGGGATTGCTAATTTGAGCCTAAATTATTTGCGAAATTTCGAAAAAAATAGGTAGATATCTGTTTCTTTTTCAATACACACACATTAAAGAAAGGTTTGTATCGGACAACATAACTAGAGTCCGCATAAAAAGGATCCATAACGACCTACATTCGCATTGTTTTGCCAGTGCATTCTTATTTCACCTATCTAGCCACTCGAAACACAATAGGTGATTATTCATAGCGCTAGCTGTCATACCGTACCAAACCGTCTAGCATCGTCCATTTAACATTTATAGGCGACTATTTCGAATTCGCATCTGATGCAAACTTCCATTGCGCTCGCCTGCATGCCTTTTTAAGTATTCAAATGGCAATTTGTTTATTGAAGTGGTAAATTTCAGATTTATAAATATAGTTTGATGGAAAATATTGATTGGCACCAGATGGATAGCTAGCCTTATAACTAATATTAATAGTATTAGTATTTGTAGTTCTGCTTGTAATTTTTATTTTATAATGTTCGTTTAAAAAGTTTAAACAGTTTCTTTTTCTGTGCGCTTAGTTCCTCTAATTCATGCACTCAAATTTGATGCAGTTTTACCTTTTTAAAACATTAAGTGTCTTCAATTAAATTAAATTATATATGTAATAAAATAAAATATACTTATTTCAATAGGCTTTACAGATACGTTTACTGGTCAGGCTCTAACGATCGCTTGGAAGGTTGCTTTTGCTGAGAAGTCCCGGTAAAACTGAGAAATTACTCTTTTAAAATTATATTATTTCTATCAGGCGAAGCAGGGGCTGGTCGGCAAATATTAATAAAATTTACCAACAATATTTTTACACAGTATTTGTAAAAAAATATTATTCATGGCACAATTTAATACAATAAAACAGGCTTACTTCAGCAATAACTTGACAATATTTCTGTCTCGCATGATATACGAGTTCGACATCCATCATATTTTAATACAGTTTTACGTAATTTGATTCTATATACTTTTATTTGAAATATTTCTTTGAATATATATTGTATTCTCTAACTATCAGTACCTCAATTATAAAAATATATACATACTCGTATATTAATATAGTATAGATGTATTTCAAAACTATTGATAGAATAGACAGAAATGCTATACAATGGGTATCATAGATTAGATCAACTATCTATATATTATTTAAAAATTAATGTCTGTACTATGCCTTCTTATATACTACTAGCTGTCCCTATAGCTATAGCTTTCCGCCCGCGTGAACTATATTTTATATCGTGCTCAGCAGTGGGATAAAAAGGAGCCTATATCCTTCGTCTATAAAGGAGCTATCTAACAATGTATGGAGGAACGAGGTATGAGACTCCTCCATTTAAAAGTGAAGATCTTCCGCCAGGCTCGGTGATGATACCTGGGGACCGCGATCCAACTATTGATGTTGAATGCTTGTATATACGTCAAATCCTGAGAGAATCTCGATATCGCGATGTAGGATTCTCGCGTGTTTCTCGTTCATAGATGTTGCCACATTGCTGTGGTGCGGGCGATGAAGGATTGTAGGCGTGTTCATAAATGTCGCCACAAGTACAAGAATTTTTCACATCGGACCAATAGTCCCTGAGATTAGCGCGTTCAATAAAACAAACAAACAAACTCTTTAGCTTTATATATTATACTACCAGCACGCTATGGTGGCCGTTTTACGGTTTCAGATTGTCATAAGAAAAGCTATTGCTTTGGAATAAGGTTGATTTGCATCATCATACAATTAGCTGTTGGATCAATAGATGCACCTTATGTCTGAAGGAATGAAGGTTATTTTTCGTTGTCATTGTCAAACGTCAAACGGCCATTAATGGGGGCCGCAACTTTAGTATAGATTTATCCGATAGAATCACGACAAAAAAATCGTATAGCAAGCAACGCATGCTGGGAAAAACTAGTTAGTTTTAATAAAACAACATGTTAATAAATTATTTCACTGCATTTGTCGATGATTATATTATTATATAATTTTAATTAGTCATAAATATTCATTAAAACGGGCTTATAATTGATTGAATTAATATTAAAGGGTTATTGGTAAGATCACTTTTCAGTAATTTGGTATTACAATAGTAAAATGATTATATATTATGGGATAGCAAATTTTATGTATGAAATATGATACGTTGCTCTACATCAAGTCTTCTGAAATTTATTTATCAATAACAGTCTCAAAATGATGAAAATTCTTAATTTGAAGTATATGTTTCCTTAGTGTTTAGGTATAGGGAAAAAATCGGCAAAGCATGTTTTCTTTTTTTAATCGGTTTAATTATAATAACAGTTTCTGTGAGAAATCTTGAGTGATACAATATGAATTCACGAAAGACAGTCATTTAAATAAAAATAAAATATACTTTAAATGATAGGATATGGATTTTTTTTTAACCTATTTATGTGATCACTGTGTGACCGCCATTTTTAAATCGTAACTTAAATCACTACTTAAGTTACAGGTTTCGTAATATACTCATTTGTAACTGTTCGGTCAGTAATTTTAAAAATATCCTAAGAAATAGCCTAGAATATAGAATGAGTCCTAACAGTTTCGATCTGAAGAAGATACTGTTCACCTTTCACTGGGTGATCATGATGAAAGTACTGCCATGTCGAAAAGTGTCTGTAGCAATGGATCAAACACAGTCAACGTATTTGGAAAGCCTAAGGCGTATCTATTAGGTGTATGGTTACAAATTTATGTTCGGTATCGGAACGTAGCCAAATAGTATCGGTTTATTGAGCTGACATCTTGTTTCTGTGCCAACCGTGATGAAGTTACGGTTTAAGAGTATGAAATATTTATTCATAATACCTGTTATACACGTAATGTACTTATTAATAATAGAAAAATATGTTATATTTTATTTTTGGTGTAGGTGAGACGTGAGATAATACATGTCCTGGGACATTCTTTTACACTGATCCTAAACTAACCAGAGCTTGTACTATGGAAACCAGATAACTGATATACTAGTTAAAATAGATATTTACATCCAGTAACTGATCACAGTACACACAGTCATGTTCATACACACAAAATATTTGCCCTGGGTGGAACAGTGGTAGTCAGGGTCTCTAACCACCAACTGACCCATCTATAAGATAAATAAATTAAAGTATCCGCTTCCCATAGTTCAAGGTATGCTCAGCTTAGACTCAGATGGCCGTGTGTAAAAAAAGTACTATTTGCGCAAAATCTTACATCCTTATGCGGATCATAAACAACCCAGTGCTAAAATTAAATTGCTTAAATAAAAGAGAGTTTTATAAATACAACCTTATAACCACTGTCATAAAGCCTTTGTGCAATCATAAAAAAACCTCCCTCACGTAGATTCGCGATACAAAATGGTTCATAACCTTAGAAACAATATTAAACCAAAGCTCATGATGCAGCAGACCGTACAAATATGAGGAGTAACAGAAAATGCCTACCTAATCCTTACTGAGACGTAGCAAACGCGGCACCCCAATAAAGTAACAATTTTGTTCAGCCGACTGTAGCCACATATTGCATTTTGGACCTGGGCCAATTTGAACTTTATGGCGTAATAATTCTTTTAGTTTTATTGCCGTGTCGAATTATGTAATCACTTGCATTAAAAGTTAATGCGTTGTAATAACTTACTTGTTTTTACGGTTGTATGACTAGCTGCTAATAAGTGAGATTGTTTTTTTTTATTAATTATTATTGAGTAATAAACCTCAAACATAAGTTTTATAAATTATATTCGTTTTATTTTCAATCCTTCTAAAGGATGTCCACTGACAGAAGGTCTTAAAATTTTTTATTTACTTCGAAATGTGTCATCTCTGCCTACCTTTAGGGAAAACATACTTTTAAGAAGCAATAATTTTTAATATTATGGTCTAAGGGACATAAATCTTAAAACATATGATTTAAAGCATTAGGGTGACAAAGAGGATTAAAATTAATTAGGCTGTAACAATTGATTAATTAGGTTATAAGAGCTTATGGTACTTAATCGTGAATGTTTCAGTAAATTTCGGATCAGTTTCAAAAAGCTTAATAAGTTACATTTGGTCTGTATAACAAGCAATCACACTATCATGAGAAAGACAAATAAAAAAAAAACGAAACATGATCAAATAAAAAAATCGCAAAGCAATTGAGAGTAGATCAAAGCGAGAGCACGACAAAGGTAGTACCAAACCCTCCTAAGCCTACATTAGTACAACCTCATGATGGAAGCACGCACGCTAGGGTCCCGCCATAATTGAGTTACCGTACATTAAACTTTTTCTCCCGGACAGTATATTGCTAAAATAAAAGCCTTCAGGAGACATCCCGGACACAAATTACTTTGGGCCCAAAGCAATCTTATCGTCGTTATTGCGATATTTTTAGATAAGAGACGTTCATAAAATATTTATGTTACATCCGAGGTGGCGAATAACGTTAATATTGTAAGGTGAGGTGGTAGGGTACTTTCTAGTACCCGCTGGGCTGGGTACCACCCTCAAGTCGAAAATATATAACCGAAACCGAGTGTTCTGGAAGTTGCATTATAAAATTTGTTATCGTCTTTAAAAAAATTGAATTCTGGAATTTTCTTTACACATGGCCATTTAATTGCAACCAGATGACTTATATAATACATACTAATTATTATAGCTACAACTTTTTTCTTCTGAATGCATACTTAAATAAATTTTCACATCCAGACACAAAACAAACTGACATATATATCACACAAATACTGGTCCTAGGTGAGAATCGAACTCTCGAGCTATGGTGTGGCAGTCCGGCCCCCTTATTCAGCTAATACAAACTCCGTCGACGAGCCGCCGCTCGGAGTCCTCGGAGAGCTTACCTCGCACGTGATTGCGTAGTTAGCGAAGGAGACATAGCATAGAAGACGGGACAAAACATCCTCGAGCTAGTGTCATTTTCTTTACAGAATCGAGCCCCCGGTCTCTATACTGGCCCGTCTTTGTTTCTTAAATACATTACATTGCCAATTCTCCTCATATTGATAATATCTAAGAGCGACGGCAGCCACACACCATCGGGTATATCGTTTCTTGGTTCACAACATTCTGATATAAATAATATATGAAAAATAATTATAGGAACTCAATTAATGCTTTGTTTAATTAATTATACTTACTTTATATTGCTTGACGGAATTTGTAATGAAAAAAAAAGGTGCCTTGTATTTAAAAAACTAAATAAAATTGGCCTTAGATATAATCTAGGTTAATTGCTACCTTTACGGCTGAAGGTAATTATATATATGTCATAGGAAACTATACAAGAAAATATACGGAATAAAATGAAATTATTGTACGTAGATTAGCGTAAGTATCGAGTACCAAATATAAAATCTTTTGTAACAATTAATTTTTACAAAAGTCAATCTTTATCTTTATCTTATCTATATATCTTTATCTTACAAAAACTGTTTGTTTGAGAAAATTTGAGCTTTGCTAATGTTTCTAAAATGAGGAAAAATAATGATGAAATCATTAATTTTATAACCTATTATTATAAACAGGTGTTGAACGGATGTAACATTTTACGGGATAAAAAGCATCCCATGTTTTATTCGAATTCATTTAGTAGTTTTTTCGTGAAGTGGTATACGAATATAATATCCATTCATGCTTAAAAACTTTCGCATTTATAATATCAATAAGATTTGTTACTGGGTGACATAGAAAAATTGTCGTGGTTAGGTATGGAGTACACCAATCAGCCAAGAATAGTAACTTCCTAAGTGCAAAGTTCGTCCGGGGAAGTAGTACCACCTTACTACCCATTCTGCCGTGAAGCAATAGTGCACTTTTATTACTGTGTTTCGGTTAGAAAAGTAAGGGGCCCGGTGAAATTACAGGCACATGAGACTTAACAACTTCACGTCTCAGGGTCGACAACGCATTGGCGATGCCCCTAGTGTTGCAAATGTCCATGGGCGGCGGTGACCACTTACCATCAGGTGGACCGTCTGCTTGTTTGTCGGCCCAAGTGGTATAAAATATATAATTTTTAAAGGCTTTTGAAAGAATTTAATCTTCCATCAGGTCATTTATATCTAGACACAGCTGTCCAGTAGTTGATATAAAAGCAATAAGACGTAATGAGTTAATCACGAGGAGTATAATGGTGGTCTAACAACTTTAGTTTTAACCTTCATGTAGGATTTAAGACTTCATTTTCATTGAAAATTCTGCAACCTTATAACTAAATGATTTCAACCTGAACTCCCATTTTAACCCCCTGAAATCCCAAGTTTCGCTACCAAACCACAACTTCTAATACATCCAACCAACAAACAATCAGTATTTCATCTTTAGTTTTAATACGATTATCAATTGCCAAGTCGATCTATTAAATAAATTCGTTCTCAGCAACTATTTTAAGTTATTCCACTTAAACATAGTTATTGGCTTAACTTAGTTATTTAATTAAGTCGTCCCACCGCCATGTAACTGATTACTTGGAATATTTAGTTTAATAAAGACAGACATTTTGGACGCCGGCCAGCTATTCAGTGTCGATGGTAAAATGGATTTTCAATATGTGCCTGCAATATATATAAAATAATGTGTTCACTAATGCAAAAGCGTGACGTATATATTTAGGCGATGGACTTTTGAAGTCTTTATTGTATGGATAAAAATATTTTGATAATTATATTAATAAAAAATTTACACAATCAATCTCACTTTTTTCATAATTTCAATTACACTTAAAGCACTGAGACCACTCGATATTTCATTATCTTAACAAATACCTATTGTAAAGGTTCTTACTTCAAGCCCTAGATTATACAAAGTTATATTCTATCACTAGGCGAATTTTCAGAAATAAAATACTCCTTAAAAACAACTTTTACTCAGAAGCCAATTGTGAAAACATAGAAAAAAAGTATTAACAAATGTTTAATTACATTTTGTTCGTGATTTAAGCGTTTCAGTACTTTATTCCATGAATTAGGTTTGAAAATAAGCTTATTTGTTTTGTTGCAGAGCTTCCAGAAAAACCTAAGATCTTCGATGAGCTTGATAAAGAAGTAGTGGGTGTGGCCGGTCCGTATATAGAAGACACTGGCCTGAAGCTGACCTGTGTTGTAAGTGGAGGTAAAACTGGTAGTCAGTCGTTATTTGTGGTATTGTATTGTTGGATTATTGTTTAGACCTTATGATTTTTTGTATTAGTAAAAATCAAAACCTTTGAATATCATTCAAACGCAGCTTAATTTGAATTTAATCAAAGGTGCTTAATATTAAAACTTTTGTCTAATTTACTCTAGATTGCTTGGTTTAGAGTAGCTCGTAAAGTTTTTATTCCACGCTGCAGATTTATCAAGGATTTGTTCGACGGTCGCCTTTAAAGCATTTCTCATCAGAACCTCTATTTGGCTCCAAAATTATTTATTTTCTAAGTTAACTGGCTAATTCATAGTAACAGATGGACGGACTAGACATGGCGAAGTTATACAGATTCCATAAATGCCTGAATTCTAAAACTTCTAAAAAATAACAATGAAAATTCCAACCTAAAACTCTCAAAGTTAGCACCTAAGATAACACAATAAAAAGAACTAAACAACGCCTGTCGCAGTGTTACTGAAAAGAGCGACATTACTAACAGTCCCGGTCTGGGGAAAGTTCAAATTAAAGTAGTTACCAACAGGACTGTCCACTAGGTACCTACTTTCACGAGCAAAGTTAGCTGACCTGTCTTTTACGTAACTCTTTGAAATAGCCCCGGAAAGTTCGTCTCAAAAAATTCCGTTTGTATAAAATTGGACACGTCCCATGTTTTACAGGTACTATAGTTTAGTGTTGTCCGTAGTGTGATGAAATTGTGGCATCTATACGGAAATTCCGTTTTTGAACGAAATTTATGGGGAAAACGATTTCTTGGGAAAATTTTGAGATACGAACTTAACATATCTTATAAATAGATCTACTTGAACATAAAAAGACAGATAATAAAAATCACAATATATAACAAAATAAATGAAATTTTAGGTTGAAATCCTGATTTCCAAATCTATAACCAGTAGCTGCAGTACATTCTACATTCTTAAGTGCCTTTCTAGGATCCTAACTGAATTGGCTTTGAATTTGGAATGTGTACCAGCACTTTACATTACATTCATTACTACCTCAATCTTCTCGTAACGTTAAACTGCTACCAATCACAGAAAGGCAAATCTTCCCCAGGTAAACCAATGCCTCGACTCAGATGGTGGCGGGACGATAAAGTCATTGCCACACTAGCGCCAGTTGACGACGGATCCCGACTGAGCCTGCTCGAACTGCGGATACCGAAGCTGACCCGGGATTATTTTGAGGCTGTGTACACATGCACAGCGGATAACACAATGCTGGTCCCGCCGTTGAGGGTCAATGTGCAAATACAACTTCATTGTAAGTAATTTAATAATTTTCTTTGATTCACTGGCAATAGCTTTCATTTATATTGTATTCAGCTGATTGAATTATACGCTGTTAAATACAGTATTAACTTTATATATCAAATATATGACATCGTATATAGCAAATAAAAAAGTATTTTGTATAAGATTTACTCCAGAAAAAATCGAGCTTCCCAACTGCTGAAAGCTTCAGTAATTTTGACCTTAATAAGTGCCTTTGTGGGTCTAACCTGAATTAATGGTTTATAGTTTCGAATCTAGACTTTAGAATAAGGCATACATTAAGGAAAATAGGATAAGAAGGAACAAGAGGAAAAAATAGGCGACCATGTAAAACAGACCTTCTGACACAACTGAATTATTATGTATTTTTTAAAAAGAAATGAAACAAAGTATTTATCTACCATATCTTAGAACATAAAATAGTGTGTAACACATACTTTCAAATTGAAAGAAACTTTTTTGATATAAATTGTGAAATACGTAAATTTGTAGAGATTCACCGAATATCATTTCAATATACCATAATAATAGCGAACATCTAAGTTCATTTGAGAACTTACATAACTTATTGAACAATAATTCATGAAGCTAATATTACATGGGAGGTGAAAGGTGAAAGGTCATTATCACAATAGCGAATAACCCGTGTACGCTTAACCTCGTTTACAATAACGTATGTTGTAGAATATGCCTAATAATATTAGGGCGAGAGACAATGGTAATTCAAACTTGCGATATCAGAAACTTGAACGTCTGTTGTATGAATAAGTTATTGATATTTTATATGAATGAAATATGGTTTAAATATTTAAATAGTGTGTGAGTTAAATGATTTTCGAAGTTATGAAAATTTATGCAAAAGTTAATATTTACATATGTATGAAATAATAAATGTTAATGTGTAATCTATGTGACTCTTTTAACGTATAAACGGCTATATGAATTTAGAAGAAATTAAGCACACACTTATAAATAACATTAATATTCAAATTAGATAATATTATCGTGGAAAAACATTAAGTACCTCCGGAATATAGGTATTTTTTTTGTAAGGAAGTGCTAAATGTAATATTTAAGTCTAATTGTTACGACTAAACTATCTACTTAAAGTGAAGAAATAAAATCACTATTATGTAGTCCCACCTACAAATTATTTAAAAAATATTTTCAGTCAGCTTAGTAACAGACGATGGTTAATTTCCAGGCACTTTATATCGTTGAGATTATCGTGGGTCGTCGATGGATATAAGTGGATTAACATAGAAGCTAATAATCAGAAATAAAACGTGAATCCGTATCCTTTTGTATTTTCTGTAATAAAAACAATCCCGTTCTTTTTGCACAAAAATCCCGCATTCAACTCACACGTGTAAACACAGCTGAAACCTTGGATATTTGTCTAACTAACCGCGTTTGGACATTATGAACAGTGACAGCGTACTACGTCATCTCTTACGTGTTCACTATGAGATATGTATGAGGCAACCCTACCTCGGAAGATTGTCGGGATACCCAAGATTCTATAGCATTATAAATTTCAAACTATTACACTGTAGGAACACTGTGCTGTTTTAAAATTTTTTTCTAAAATTTGCATACAAGTATTTGTACGCTTAAACTTTCCCCATTGGAAACATTCTCTCCTCGAAATAGTTGAGAACTTTCATAACTTCCGTATTACCGCGTTCATTCACTGTTATTGGAAGACTGAATCCACGTAAATCCGCGCGATTAACCTATATCAAACTGACTCTGAGTCACGGATTATCTCAGTATGACGGGACCTAAGCGAGATTCTTTTGTGAGTGTCTCACACCCCAGGGCGTCCATTAGTTTTTATTTGTGTCCCATTGTCCCTTTCGTGACGGCAATACCGCGGTGAAACGGGAAATTATTCTCCATTATAATAACCCATGATGTCATTCGTTCGGTAATGCACGCTAAGCCACGGTATTCACCTGGCTTTTAGTGATGAATTTATTTTTGTTATTACACTTTTCAACTGCTAATGCCGCTAATGGAAAACATTAGTGGCTTTCATTGTTAAAGAGCTTCAGTTTTGTTCACATTATAGCAATTTAATTTAGATAAATGATTTGATTGTTTTATTTTAGGAAGCGTTTTTAAAACTATTTTTAAGTTGGTACCCAACTTAAAAATAGTTTTGGATGTTTTGTTTTTTTTTATGGAAAATTAAACTATAAATATCTCACAGAAGCTTAAACTTTCCTTTCTGATATGAATTACATAAATTGTTTCTCCATCTAATCTGAGAAAATAATCAAAAAACAAGGGTGGGAGCTTTTAGTTAGCAGTATGACCACTATAATAAAACTCCTTTTTCTAACATTTTATATTTCCCCACAGTGCGGCCATTATTAGTGGAGATTCTGGCAAAAGAACAACCTCTTTCGGTTGGCCAAGAAACAGAGCTGGCCTGCAAAGCAGTTGGTGCTCGACCAACAGCAGTCATCACTTGGTGGCTAGATGATACACAAATGCATGCTGTTACTAAGCAAAAGGTAAAGTAAGATAGAAGAGTAACATATTACGAAATAGAAGACTTTAGAATAAACATAGAATATCGTCGATAAAAGGTTAAAATTGATGCAAGTTATACTGAAAAATCATTCTAAGATAAAGATTTAGTTTGCTTTTGAGTTTGGATGAAATGTGAATATTGTAAGCACTTAGTTTTAAACAGGAGTTTTAAGACTACTAATTTCAGAAAAGCTAAAGCCTAAATAAAAGTATTTAAATTCATTTAAGCTATTGAAGGTTTTACTGAATCTTGATTACATCATGTTAAGAAAAGTTAGTTAAAAATCTAATTCAAAGTGATTTTAAAATGGAAAATCATTGTACACATATCTCCGTCTCAAATAAGTCTTCCTTACTTCATACGACCTAGCATTTAACCATTGTGTTCTAGAATTCTGAAGACCGTAACGAAACAGTGTCATTCCTACGGTGGACGCCTCGCATGGAACACGACGGCCGCACACTAACTTGCAGAGCGGCCCACGTGAAGCTTGAACATTCCACAATTGAAACGAGCATGACACTCAATTTACACTGTAAGTCGCTTCAAGGGTTGGCGAAATGAACATTCTGCGGAACCAATATTATGCAACAGATACTTTTTGCATGGTTTATCATTGTAAACAAAGATTAGGAGCTTGAATTAAACTACAAAGCTGTTAAGTGATAATTTGACTCAGAGTTGTAAGTTATTAATCTCGTCTCGCTGGACTTATTATATAAACGTGAAAAGGCGAAATTTAATATTCAATTCATGGTCTTTATGTACCAAGTTGCTAGGTATTATTAAATGTTATAAGCTCTCTCAAGTACAGGATCTAATTACAGTTTTGGCGGATATATTGAACTGTTATTATTTATTTATGAGATGTCAAAGAAAAACAACACAAAATCAATCCTAATAAAATTAATTCATATTCTATTTGAATGAATTCTAGCTATGGTCTGAGAAATTAATCAAAAATTCTGATTGTTGCTAAATAGTTTCACCTGGTGTAGGACCTATTTATTTGTAAAATAAGATCTATGTATTAAGAAACAAATGTTAATTTCAAATTAAAATATACCTTTACTTAGCTGTTTGTTGATTTGAATTGAATCTAGTTGTCACCAAGTACCCTATTGTGTGTTGTGGCAGCTGCATATGAGAGTTCTAGTTACATAGTAGGTTGTGTGAGCTCATTACCTTTGACCACATCATTACTATCCACGATGAGGGCAGTACCTATAGCTCCACGATCTTAGTAGCAAGTGACTACAATTATAATGTAATAATTTTATTTATTTCCAAAAAGTTTAAAACTGTTACTTATGTTCTAGACTAGGCTAGATTAAAAAGGAACTATATAAAGCATCTGCTGCCGAACTAGAACCGTAATTCCTCTATTCCGGCATACAACGCCGAATCCCCTCAAAGGTTAAAAAAAATTTGTTAACCAATACAAATAATTTTTGTAGTCTAAACTAAAATAGATACTACAATGTAGATCATCAAACTGACCGAAACTTTTATAACCATCTAATATAATAAAATTCCTTAAGTATCGTAATGGTTTTAAAAGATGATTAATTTCCCTAAATCAAGATTTAAACTCGAAAATCGTCGTTATTATGATGACTAGCACTTATGCTTTTACGGATTTAAGAAATATATTGAATTGAGAATCTCCTTATTGTATGATATCCCATAATAAGCTCTCAAAACCACTGAAAATATGACCAATCTTTGAGTAATTGATCGCCTGATAATAAAAATATGTTTTCTTCAACAGATGTACCAATCGTAGTCCTGCAATTAGGTTCAAAGTTAAACCCCAATGACATAGAAGAGGGTGATGATGTTTATTTCGAATGTGTCGTGAGGGCCAATCCTCCCGCTTATAAAGTTATTTGGGAGCACAATGTAAGTACTAAAGCTTATCGTATGCTGAGACGTACATGGCATGGAAAAGCAGATTTTAAGAGGCTTTTTTTCACTTATATCTTACTAAAATCTGATTTTTCCAGCGCTTCGCTAAAGTGGGTCCTCCGCATGCGTCTCAGCATAATTAATAGTTTTTAACTGTAATTATTACCATTAAGTAGAAATATTGATGTAGAGTTTTTTTCTTTATGCGACAATGTCTTCTAAGTCGCATACAATTTTTTATAAGCCTTTAGTTCATTGACAAATAATAGAGTCGCCAGTTCTTGGATATTGATGAAGCGTTCAAAATATAAAATGTATTTGAATTCAATTCACGCAGGACAATGTAAATCATTTCAAAGCATAACAATGAAACTGAAAACTAAATCTTAAAGACGATTTCTTTCAGAACTAAACGGGATTACTTAAATATGCTGGTTTATGTCAAAAAATATGTTGTAGAAATATTTTGGCATTGGATTAGGAATGCTTAGAATGAATAGGCGTTCTATATTTATCTTATATTTTTTTATGTAGGTATAATATAAGCTTGTACAAAACCTACACAAATAAAGAACTAGTATCTGGATGACCGAGCTTTGCTCGGCGTTTCTTTACTAATGTTACTACTACCGTATTCTCTTTGTTAAATCTCTGTCATATATACCTAAATACGAGTTAGATACGTTGATAAAAGGCTCCCAATAATAGTTTTTCTCACAAAAGAAGGAACTCGAAAACCTTCGTATTCTAATGATATGGTAGCAGTTTGCATTGCCTAAAAACACGGATAAAACGACGTTTTCTAAAAATTAAACCTAGCTATTTCGCCCCCGAAACGCCCTGCATACTAAATTTCATGAAAATTGTTGAAGCCGTTTCAGAAATTCAGATTATATATATGCACATATACAAGAATTGCTCGTTTAAAGGTGTAAGATATAAGATATAGACTTAGAACTGTCATACAAATGTCGGTGTTGATAAGATTTATTTACCGAGGATCTTTACATATCAATGTAGCGCCGTACCGACAAGTCAGGATAGGACCTTAGGGTCAATTTCGTGGTTATGTGATGACACACAACATAACTCAAGTAATAGATAAAATACTAGTTAAAGAGAAACAAAGAAATATATATCTGCCTTCTTTTACAGGTCATAGATTATATTTCCTCCCAGGACAAATATTCATATGCATAATGTTATCATTTTGTTCTGTGCTTGGTTGTTACACCTATTTAATATATATAAAAAGTGACACGTATGACGTAAAGGTAGTATAGTTGTTATCAGTTACTTTGTATTTGACCATAATTCAAACTGCTTAGCTTAGGATGGACGTGTTTAAAAGAGTGTCCCACGATTGTTCTGTAAGCAAGTAAAATTAGATAAACCTTAAAAGGTAGGTATACCCCTTAGACTTGACTTCAAAATAGGCTATATTTTTTTTCTTTTCAGAGTCAAATAATGACGCATAACCAACGTGCAGGAGTGATAGCTGGTTCTGCTCACCTGGCTTTGCAGAGTGTATCGAGGGAGCAAGCAGGGAAATACTCTTGTACCGCCTCCAACGTTGAGGGCGATGGGAGATCACCACCTGTCAATCTGCAAGTTATATGTAAGTTAAGCAACAACATATGTAGCTAAAAACAAATACAAATTTTGAAATTTATAAACACTAACTAAATAAAGTAAACAGGTGTTTTGCAAATATATCTCTACAAAAACAGACATAAGGACATAAGTACAATTGACATTTTTTTTTTTTTTTTTTTATACCACATGAGCCGACAAACAAGCGAACGGTCCACCTGATGGTAAGTGATTACCGCCGCCTATGGACATTTGCAACACTAAGGGCATCGCCAATGCGTTGTCGACCCTGAGACGTGAAGTTGTTAAGTCTCACGTGCCTGTAATTTCACCGGCCCCCTTACCTTTCTAACCGAAACACAGTAACACAAGTGCACTACTGCTTCACGGCAGAAATGGGTAAGGTGGTAGTACTTCCCCGGACGAACTCTGCACTAAGAGCTCTACTACTCGAAAAATTCAGCGAATGACATGAATTCAGCGATCTTGAATCGGAGTTGAATATTCATTTAAGTAATTGGAAGGCCGTGGCTTAGAGTCTAAGATGACCTATAAATCAAAACGTGTCTTTATAATTATACAAATTTCCAAATAGTTTATTGAGTTCTTTCTTTATACTATAGAGTGAAAATTCTTATGGTGACAAAATATCCATGGTCAGGTTATCTGAAGAAATTTTTGTGCTTAAGTTACTCGGTCTGATATTTTGCTTCGTAAACATATTTTCATAACTCAGATTGATTTCAATATGCTCGATGTCAAACAGGTAGACAATCCCAGTTTCCAATGACACAAAATTGAGTAATCTTTTGTGATAACGCACAGAAGTACGGAATAAACTGGCAATGAATGATACGCCGTTGTAATGGTGGCATCAGGTAATACATCAAATGAGGGTCCATTCCATTTATATTTCCGATATTGACATACCAGAGTTGAACCGTTGATTTTATCCTCACATAAAAAAGTGCTAACGAAAATAAAATACATGAATATTGTTTGTTTTAAACATATTTTAATCTGCAAACGAGTTAATCCGTAAAATTATTTTGTTTTGTGTAAATATTTTAACTGAGTATCAAATATCCACAAAATGATATAATACATTTTAGATGAATACGCATTTCATGAATTGTATTTTGTTGGTTACGTTTTAATTTGTTTATAATATTTAATGAGTCAATGTTTCATTTATTTTAATATTATAAATTGGTGAAACTGTCCTAGTTCTAATGTTTCAATTATATTGAAAATTGTTTTGGTTATCGAAAAATAACAATGTTGCGGATATCAAACCGTAACAATATATTTTTTTTGTGAAATACCTACAACGGCAATGTAAATGAAAATGTTGCAAATAAAAAAAAAACAAACACTATTTTCTAATTCAAAACTCCGCGATATCTCTTCGCTTAATTATCTTACATTCAACCGAACATCGAAGCTCTCAAATTTATAACATAACTAATCTTCACGTCTATTATACTCGAAGAGTTACCTCTTGCCGATGTCTTAGTAATGCGATCCACATTGCACCGGAGACATATTAAGTACCAACGTGGCATATAGTGAGCATTGACGTCTCTCGGGCACATCATTAATACCGGGCAACTATCATTGCCTGACAAGAGAGCGTTAATATTTCCTTGCCTGACCTGAAAATCAAACCCAGGACGTCCAGACCTCTATCCAAAATTTAGTAGGTTATGTAGGTTAAAACTCGTTTTTGTATCTCATTTATTTCTTAGAAGCAATCGCACTGGTCAGTTAATGGAAATATCCCAATCACACATCCCCACCGTTGGAACTACAAGCTAAAGCAAATCTTACATGATAGTAATTTGCATACGAGTGCACAGTATAACTTACTGGGACCATGTCCATGGCTTTACACACCATCGATATCGCAAATTGAATGCACAGCGAGCGTGGAGCCAGCACATTACTTGCAAATGTATGCAATACACGGGAAAGGCTCGACTTTGATTCGGTATGCGACGTATCGTAAACAAGATATGGATGTGCATATTTGAAGAGACTGCTGTCAAGCAATTTTCGTTCTTGATTAAAAACCTACATTGTTGGTTTCTGGATTGTAAACAGTATCGTTTGGTGTTTTCTTAATAGGGAACAGTGGATCTTAAGTAAAATAAGCTCTAGTAATGATAGAAGGGTTCATCGTGATAAAATGCTTACCATATTATCATTAGGATTTTAAAACAGGTACAAAAAAGGCTTAAACGGTCAATAAGTGAATGCTGACATACGCCACACTAGTGACGATTACTAGGTTTCATGATACCCACGACAAGCATTTGTAAGCAAGCAGAAGCAAAAGTATATGTGTGTATATGACTATGTCAGTTTGTACTGTCTTTATGAATAAATATTTTGAAAAGAAAATACATAGTAAACTAATGAATCAGCTTTCCCTATTATATAATAATAATAATTTATTTATCTCTCTCTTTACAAAGGTTCTTAATATCTAGGTAAGTAGTTAAAATTAACATTAGACAGTTTATCAACGCTACTCCTTTGTGAGAGACTGGTGCCTGGACTAGGATACCCTGTTTTACAGGTCACCAGGACCCCACGCCGCGGATATATGTACTGTTTATTAAATAGTTGCAAACTACGAGCAAATCATAAATATGGCAAAAATAAAATGAAATGAAGTAAAATTTAATTAAATTTAGTTAATAAGGTAGGCAAAGCGAAGATGCATTTGTATGTATGTGGGTGTGGCTGTGGAAGTCTGAGTATGTGTGTAAATGTATATATGGTCAGTTAGTTTGATATCACGTAACCCAGTGTGAAGATGTCCAGAATATTTTAATGAATTTGGCTACTATATAAAGACAATATGAAGGTAAAATATCCAAGTGGAATCAACAAATATATAGTCATTTATAATAAAACATGCTAATAGTTGTTAAAAGTGTAAATTTTCTGAAATTCCAATAACCTTAACTTATAATTGAAAGAACACTTTTAACTACTTAACCCATTGAAGTTTAATTTTAATCTCAAAAGTATCCAAAGAAAAAAATAAGTTATAACTTAAATCCAACTTTTATACGTGCTAAAGCTAATGGATCTTCAAGTTTCTCAAGAAAACTTAGAAGCTATTAACTAGATAGATGAGCAGCAAAGAAGAAAGGGACAGATTATCACACACTACTCTCTGAGTTGGTAGTTTGTCTTAAGCAAGATTGGTGCAGTCAGATGACTCTATTTATCACCTTTTTAGTTCAGTTAATTAAAGATTAAGAAACTTTGGCTTGTATTCATTGTTTCGTTGTTCTTTTGGTCTTAATAAATGATTAAGAATTAAATTATTAGAAATGCAAATTAACACGTTTCCGGATAAATCAAGTGCAGTTAGATGACTCTATTTTTCACATTTTTTATTAAGTTTATTAAAGATTTAGAGAACTTTGGCTTATATTCATAATTTCTTGGGTGTTAATGAAGGACTATGAATGAATTATTCAAATTAACACGTTTCCGGATAATTAGTCAGTGTCATTAACATACAAACGTCTCTGCTGCGTTGTTCAGTTTTGAATGTTATTTGTGGGAGTAGGTCTCACTTTGTAATGATATAAAAATAGTGTTATAGGACACTTCATCGGTTAACTATTTATACATTCCTATGGAAAAAATACTCTAATAGAATATTCGTGAGAAGAAAACTAAATAGAGATTGAATTTGAGCAAGTTCATCGGCGAACGCGCGTAGCCTTTTTTTAAAATATGGTATAAATACGTTTTGGTGTACAAAAGTATTATGCTACATTATTATGGTAGATTCAAAGTTATCAATAACGGTGTTTGTTAGGTTGGTTGCGATTTAGAATACCGTGACGAGAGTCGTGCGTTCGAATCATATATAGAGCTTTAACTTTCGGCGATGAAAAACCAACGGTAAGGTACTTTGTATTACCCGCTTGCCTGGCTACCCGTGAGTTGAAAGTCTGATGCAAAGCCCGGGTTTGTTCTGACAGCTGCTCTTGAGAGCCCTGCAAGGCTTTGTGCTATTATCTCTTTTAACCACATCGTCACTCACCATGGTAAGATAATACAAGCCTTAACAGAGTAAAAATATATTTCCTAATATTAAGTTACCTAACTAAAAATATGTCAGTCAAATTATTTGAAGATGTCCTTTGATGTTCTGAAATTCTTCATAAAGTTTATATCGAACTGTCGCAGTTTCCTCGGAAATATTTTGGTGATATATTATTGGCAGTTTGACTCTTATGAACGCCCGGTGGGAGTCATATTGTATTTTCGTGTCGAAAATAATTTACTTATTTATGAGCTGAATGGTCTTCAAATATTACAGTTTAAAATATTCCAAAGACCTTTGTATATTTAAACAGACGAATAACTTATGAACAACTTATTTTCGTTGTGTTTCCTTAGAATTCATTCTTTCAGTGGAATTACCTTACATTTTTGTTAGGCATGCTGATCCTTTTTTTGTTAATATCTTAGTGAAAAGTTGTAAAACGAACAAATAGTTTGGAACTTTATTGCAGAAGATAACGTATTCTTTTGTGAATTTAGTATTTGTAAGAATATTCAAGCTACTGCTTATTAAACTCACTTGGTTATTAATTATAGAAAGTTGTGTTCTGCCACTGTACTTTAAAACTTATTTGAAACTAGTAGAAACTCAATTTGTATCAAAAGTTTTGAGGTAGTTTCCTTTCAGAAAATTTGGTAAATGTACTCGCTCTCACAATCGGTTTGTAATTAAATACCCCTGCGATAGTTTGGCTGTTAGTTGTTATTGATCCCGTACTGAAATATTAATTAAATTCAAAAAATTCTATGCTCCGCAATAATTATTTAATTCTAGAACACTATTTATTACACCATCTCTGAAGTAAATAATCAAACAAACGTGAGTTAGTTATTGCAGTCCATTCACATTGGAAAAAGGCTTTTATTAAAACCCAAAATTTATTGTTGACAGATAAGCCAATGTGTACAAATACAGCGACAACAATTGTTGGAGCAGCATTCAATGAAGCTGCCAAAGTGACATGTGAAGTCGACTCTTTTCCACCACCGAAAAACTTTCAATGGACGCTTAACAACTCTATGGGAACTGTGGAGTTTGAAATGGTAAGTAATTCAAGTATTACCACCTAATTTAAATCATCAATTAAAGCTTTTTCTAATATAATTTATTGAAATCATTCGTATAAGACCAATTCGATTTTTTTTTCGCACCTTCAAGTCTATTGTATTGCCTTAAAATGTCATAAATTCCTTTTAACAGGGCAAATTTATAATAGAAAGTACGGGCCGATCGATTTTGACCTACACACCGACAACGGAAGGAGACTATGGTACTCTAGCTTGCAGGGCTACCAACCTCGCCGGACAGCAAATAGAGCCTTGCCGGTATACCCTGCTTCCAGCAGTGAAACCTGATCCACCAACGAACTGTTCTTCATTGAATTTAACAGATGACTCTGCTGAATTGCGGTGTGTTCCTGGTAAGTACACTTGGACAGTAATTTAAAGATAGTGGTTAAAGAATTAAATTACGTGTCACTTAGGTTGATGACAACGTGAAAGAGAAAAAAGAAACTTCCGTTGACAATAGTCATAGTACACAATGTCGCAATAAAATGAATTATGGCTTTGGAAAACTGTACTGATTATTTTGACTTTTTCAATATTATCACATGCTGTGTCGTTCTTAGGTTACGATGGTGGTCTCCACACAACATACTTCGTAGAAGCATGGGAATTGGAAACTCTCGTAGCAAATGTATCAACACCGTTACCCGTGTGGAAACTCAGAGGACTTGGTTCTGGGAAAGCTCTGAAATTAGTTTTCTATGCCAATAACGCGAGAGGGCGATCAGAAACTACGACGTTAAGGGTCCATACATTGTCACGGCTTGCCTTGCATACAGGTACTGTAACACTACTCCAGAACGTTATTGTTTCATTAAGATAGGGTCTAAATTTTTCTTCATTAAAATTTGAGGTTTCGGTTTTTGTAAAAAATATTTTTCTTTGTATAATGGGTCTATTATTATTTACATATAATATATATTTTAAGCATGATGTTCAACGATACCACGTATTCATAGAGTATAAACGTTATGTATAAATTGATTCAAAATGTAATTTATTATGATTGCTGGTTATTAAAATGTTTGGCTATATAGGAAGACATTTGCTAGGAAATTTATTTACTAATGTTTCACTCAGAAGCGAAGACATCGAGTAATGGCAATGTGGATGCAAGCTGGGCATTGGGCATCATTGCTGGTATTTGTGGAACCCTAATTGTCATTATCATCATAGCCCTCATGGCAAGGAGACGTCACCGGCAACCGATGTTGTACGAAGGTATGAATCTCACAAATATTTTACATTACTAACTTCTACTACGGTTTACGTTTCAAGTAGGATATGATTAGGCATCAGATACATATCAGTGTTGACTTAAATGTTGGCATTTATTTTGAAATCATGACCGCCTGATTTCTTCATGGCAAAACTACGAAATCGATTTTTAAGAATGATAGTTTAGTAGTAACGTTCAATGCCACGATGAAGGTCGAAGGTTTTTAATACTTCTACACTTTTATTGTTTTGTGTAACTTTTTGCGAAATTAAACCATAGAACTAGAAGTAGGGTACTTCTAGAAGCCCCGCTGGAGACCTAGATTGATCTATGGATCATTGTGAGATTGGAGATAAATAAAAGGTCAATCTATCAATGCAAAATTATTTCGTTAATGAAATTCAAATAAATATGTTTTCAAAATTACATTAAATTCGGGTATGGCGTGGAAAATACCTATAACATGACAACTTAAAAGGCCACGCAAATTGTTACGACAAAATTAACACCAACTAGTGACAAAGCAATTTTACTTCGTTATAATTGGTGAGGTTCCTTGCAATTAGCAAATTAGTATTTCGTTAATGGAATTCAAATTATCTAAAATTCTAAGGTTGGAATAACGAAGTTTTTGGCTTTGTTTGACAGTTTATTTAGAGTGTGTGATTAAATTAATTCTAGGTTCACCTTAGCGCGAGCCCGACTCAAACGTGACCGGTTTTTATTATTTAGTTTGTCCTACCGTACATATACTAAGTTTGACGCTTATAGATATTATTTATTTTACGATAGATCTAAAGCAAAAATCGTGTAAATTACCCGTTACATGTATGTACATCATACATACATCTTTATAATATATATAAAAATGAATCCCTATTTCCCTTGGTCACGGCATCACGCACGGACGGCTGGACCGATTTCGCCAATTCTTTTTTTGTTGTATTTGTTATTGTCAGGAGATGGTTCTTATGAACGAAAATATTAAGAAAGTTGCTCGGAAAATTTGAAAATTTAAGAAAACATAACGACCATGTTAACTTTCCTAATGTAACCTTACCGCTTTTGACAATATAAACTCTTATAATGTAACCTTATGGTGATTGACATAAATGTCAGTCGTTTGACAATATCTTTTAAAACAGAGGCATGCGTCGGAATTATATTGATAAAATATTTAATTTATCATTACATGTACATTTCACAGTCGATTCAACCAGAATATTTATAAAAATTTTAACACTAAGTGTGTGCTCATGACAGTTAGTTCAGAGCAATCACGCCACATATTGAAAGTTCAATTTTTGTGTATCTTAAAGCATTGGATTTATTGTTTTTAGATTTTTTTTATTAATCCTACCAGTTCCAATTCAATATTCATATTTAAAACAGGAGAACGACTGTCGCGTCAGCTATCGAACATAATAATTGTAGTACATTAAATTTTCATGTATAGTTTTTATTAAAGTAAATATGGCAAAACAACGTTTGCCGGGTCCACTAGTTATACATAATTTTTTAGTCTTACTATGTGCAATTATCAACCTGGCTCTTCTAAAAGATCTAAAAGGCTAAAATATACAGCCTTTTATGGCCTATGCTTAGTAAGAGGACTCCGTTGGTTCAAATAATACAAATAGTAATAAAGATGACATTTATAATCGAGCTAGTATGGAATATTTTTTAATCTTAAGACATCTCAATCAAACTTATATACTTAACGGTAAAGGTAATTAATCTCAACAATAAGATTTAAATGCATACAATCTGTACCATTCAATACTTCAGATAGATAAATCAGAATTGCAAGTTGTGAAGTTTCCCAGGAATAGTGGCAGATTCCGCCACGTGAATGGAATTTCTGAACACCTCGCCCCGAGTCTAGCTTGGACTTCACTGCATTTGAAATGTGATTTATGTCCTTCTGCATTTCAAGTGAAATTGCGAATTCGTCACTCGAGAGGAGACATTTTTATTAAGTTCTGTACGAGAAAATATAGTTTTCATTCCGAGATTTTAATGTCAGATGTAGATTTGATGAAGAAATATCGTAATGTTAAATGTTTCATTTTGAATCAGACTTAAAATCATTTTGGATTAACATTTAAAGCTTAATATATCATTAAAATTGTGTTCCGGATGGAAATTATAATTAAATATGATGAAATTGGGATCATACACAGTAATGTATTAATATGTCCATTTATATCGTTAAATATCTTATCATAAATACTAGTTCTATATTAATTATACAAACTACATCCTACTAATATAATAAATGCGAAAGTTTGTATATATGATGGTTTTTTACTTTTTCACGCAAAAACTACTTAATAGATTTTGTTGCAACTTGGCACTTATATAGAGCATATCCTGGAATAACATATAGGCTGCTTTTTATCCCGGGAAAAAGATGACATTCCTCGGGAACGCGGGTAAAACCGCTGGGGACAGCTAGTAAATTCATAAATATACAACCGCCAAAAGACATTTTACATTTGGAGCTATAAGTTTTCTTTCCTTTTCTCTCCATTTACGTCAGAATTTTGCCGTCGTGAAAAAATGTTTGCGGGTAACGAGCGTTTATTGAAATAATATCCTTTTAGAAATATGGTGCAATAAAAAACATTTGCCTATATCGAGGAAACATTCGTCTGTGCCAGGCCAGTGCCAGGTAAATTTTGAACCTAAGTGCTGAATAGCGTGCCAGACTACTGTGCCATTATTATTATTGACATAGAAACAATCGATTTCGATTAAATTTTATTTCGTCACTCACTATTGTAAATGGAATGCATTTTATGCATGCAATATACCAGAATCATGACACCTTTATTGGTTTAACATCACTGAATGTCAGGGCTAGACTGAAAATTGTTAGTTCGATGTCCAACATTTATAGAAATATTTTTATGGACAAAGTGTCTAGTATGGCTGCTGTCACGTGACAGATTAAAATATGCATATCAACTGGTATAAATAAAACCTTTTATATGCGAAATATTCTATCTATCTTCAGCTAATTCTACAGCCAAAGCATTATGTGGAACACCGTAATACGTGTCGGCAAAAATCTACGCGGAACATTAGATGGCAATATTCCAAGCGATAAAAATATTTCAACAAACGTTCCAAACTCGAATAATTCTACGTTTTATTCAGCCAGTTATATAAAGTGACATATTTCTTTTAGCTCCAATGCAGTCAGTGAAGGCATACAAAGGCTCAATACAAAGCGCGAACCATTCACCGATACAGCCGGATGATAAGAATCCGGACGTAGTACCACTTGGAAAAGGTGAGCTTATTGTGAATGAACAAAAGGAATCTCTGGGTTATGGCTATGAATTATTTTATTTTATTGATATGTTACTTATTGTAGAATACTATGCTTAAATATATTGATATTGTTGAAAAGATACATTGGGTCAAAATCATATTTTGAATGCTTCGAATGCTTTTTTAGTCCGAAATCAGGTAAATTCTATGGGGCATTAATTAACACGATAATATCTTACATCTAATCTTAAGGCTATAAAAATAGTTAAAGCATCGCAGTTCAGAGCTGCCACAGATTATATGGTTTCATTCCTCACATAAAATATACGTTAATTATTTTATGTACCTAAATATTTTTTTGAGAGGATTCAAGAAATTCACCTTCATGATAATTGTCAACGTTAAAATAAATATAGTACATCAAAATATAGTTTGGATGATTCAAATTGATTAATGAATATAATAACAGATTACAACTGCACTCGAGACCTGGAGCGTCCACCTGAGCCCCCTCCTTATGGGGCAGTGGTGTCTCCTCCCGTGGGGGTGTCCAGGAGTACTCACAGCCTCCAGCAGCACGAAGTCAGATCTAACACTCCTCACACACCAAATACACCAGCATCCGATGCTCAGGTAAGGATAAGAAACTTTTCTACACAGAACTATTTTGAAACACATATAGAATTTTAATTGATCAAAAATACCTTAACTTTACTATCTCCAGGTACTTCATCAACTAGTTAGTTAGCTTTTACTAACGATCCCACTAATTCAAGTGTACTTTGCGAATATTTAATACTATTTCTAAAGCAATTAGTTTTTCAGACACCAGTACGTTTTTAAAGTAGATGTTATTTAATTAAAAGCTTAAAAATCCAATGCAAAGAGTATATTTTCCTGTGACAGAGCATCGGAACCCTAGCGGATGACCGCCGGAGTGTGACGAGTGGGACTCTGTCGCGACGGAGGGAAGTCGTCACAACGAGGACGCCACTTCTGGCAAACGCACGCGAGAGCTGTGTCTAGTCTGAATATTTTATACTCTTAGTATATAACTCACTTTACGTCAATGGAAACATGTTTGGGTGTTCCGTTTTAAAAATGTATTTTATTTTTGAATAACATGTGGTATTTTGACGTATATCGAAATGTAATATAAATATTAAGTTGTTCTATCAGAAAATACGCGCAAAAGTTCTCATATCTACTAAGCATGCTCTTTTATTACTTGTGATGATGCAAAAACGTGAATTGTAGATAGATCTATTAAAACAACGATGTGGCATGTCTTTTCTAAAGCGCTAACTTGTTCGATAACTTGTTTTATATTCTCAAAATAAATGTATTTAAATAAGTAAGATGTAGGTAGATGTATATTTTATATAATATTTTCTTCTATGTATGACATCGAACTATGTAATAAAAGGCTGTTGCGTCAATCAAGTTTCCTTTGTCGTAAAGTTAGGTGAATTAAATGTAAAAATTAAAAAATAGATTATATATTTTAAACTAGGATAAAGTTCACTTTGAAAAAGAGAAAATACTGGCAATTTGTATAGTAAGGTTTACCTGTAGTTAGTAATTCTACAAAATGTGTCGTTATACTGAAATTTCTCCGAAATAAAGAGGTTTAAAAATATTATCATTGCATCTATCATTATTCTATTAATCTAAGTGCCCTTCTTAAAACTATATTTTGATTTTAAATTACTTTTTAATCCAATTATGAGGTAAAATAATAATTATATTCATAGTTAAATATAAACATGTGACTATAATGTGGATATGATAATGTTATTTTTTTTTATTTCAATAAGTGTATGAAAAACTCAAATGGCAATTCAGTTTTTTCATAAGTATTGTTCGCTTCTTCAGGTCCTAGGACAACTCCTGTTAAAAATATCATAGTCGCATATTAAAAAAAATATATAGAAAAGAAATACATATATATTATAATTTTTATTTAGACGCATATTATCGTTATAAAAATAAATACTTGACGGTTCATTTAATATTCGCATACACCAGCCTACAGCCTTATCGGACCTATTGTAGTAGTAACAATATAAATGAGGATCCATATTAATCTAGTTCATCTAGATGTGTCTCCTAATATCTTTTAGTGTTCACAACAAAATAATATGGTATATCCTAAAAAGGTAATAACCATCGCAGCTAATGAAATACTCTTCTACGACAATCTAAAGCGGGTACTATATAAATTTTTAATACAAACGACCCCTTAAATCATAAGAAAATTTGAATGTTTGATTTTCCTGGATTTAATTGTAAAATAATTTTAATTATGACAACAACGACTACGTATTATTTATAATCATGAATAATTGTTTTTCGTTCATAAAAAATTTTAAATCCAAACTAAATGGCATTTTATTGGGATATTATTATTTAGAAGATTTCATAGAATTTCCTTAATTTTATTGAATTGTTTTAAAATAATACAATAAAAACTCAAATATTTGTAAATTTACAATAACTACAACGTATTATTTATAATCATGAATAATTGATTATTCGTTCATAAATTATTTTAAATCAAAACTAAATGGCATTTTATTGGGGTCTCATTATTTTGAATATTTGATTGAATTTCCTGAATTTTATTGAATTGTTTATAAATAATAATAAAAAACCTCAAATAATTGTAAAATATTTAAAATAACAACAACGTATTACTTGTAATTATGAACAATTGATCGTTCATAAATTATTTTAATTGCGAACTAAATGGCATTTTATTGAAATTTTATTTTATTAAGATGAAACACTAAGTACGTTGATGATTTAACTAATAAAGGAATTTTGTATGAGATATATATAATTACAACAAATATTGACAATAATAACTGAAAATAAACCTTAATTACAATATACAATAAGCATGATGAAAAATTTACACATGAAAAGCTAGTTAGATCAAGACCTGTTTTATCACTTGTTCAAAATGGCTCAGGCATCTATAATGCCATGCTTGACTACTATAAGTAGTTCCTTTTGACGTCATTGAAAAATCAACTTCATAGCTATAGAAATAAAGTTCATCTATTGACCCCACGTTAAATGTATGACGATCTAAAGGAACCTTATCTCAAAGCAACATGGTACATTTCTCTATAATATTCTTATACGTCTAGGGGGACAGATATAAGAATATTGAACAGATTATAGTTCTACAATTTTATAGACAGATAAAACAAAAAGCTTGTATTTGCAGTGTGCAATCAAGTTAAAGCGGGACACTTGTTTCATATACGTTTTAATTACCCCATAAAATGTTAGTTTTACATTTCATTTAAGACATATTAAACAATTTATTGTTAAACAATATTTTGATTATATTAACCATTATTTGAATGCTGAATATCTTATAACAAGTAATTAATTTGAAATATATCTGACACAGTAACTTAGAATTTATTCTGAATGCAATTATTTGATTAATGAACATTGTATAACGTTACGAATAATTGTATTTTAGTTTTAAATGAAAATGAATTCACTGTGATGCTATAAAATTTATGAGAAAAAGTACTCTTAACTTAAAATGAAATAATTTAAGTGTAAATAATTATATTATTAATGACGATTCTAGCATAAATGCAAATGATACTATGAATATATTATCAAAGATTTTCTTTTGTATAATGTAAATAATATAGTTAAATGTTTAAAATAATGTTACACATGTTGTATAAATGAGCCCGATTGTTTTGCAACCCTTTCTTTGTTTTTTGTATATTTTTTATTAATTATGTGTTGACAAAACTCAGTATCAAAGAGTTATATTTAGCTCAAAATAGTTTATACTGACCTGGTATAAACAATTAAAACACCATGCCATCTTTGAAGAGCATATTAAAAATAGTTTTTTAGTTTAATTTAACTATCCATCTTTGTAAATAACTTATATTCTATAATCACTGTTAAGTTTTTATAAACTGTATAATTTTAGTGATTTTTCAAAGACTTCTTGACATATCGTAATTATTAAGCGGATATGTGTAAAATTTCTTGGAATAATAAATTGCTTATCGGCAAATTGCATTTGACTTTCTATTTGAACCATACTACCCTATTACTTAGTTCTATAGCCCTGTGTGCAGACAGCGTAGACATTTGTTGCCGCTACCAAGCCCAAATTATCTCTTAAGTACTCGTATAATTAGAGGTGTCTAAAGAGTATACCGATGACTACTACTTGCAGGAAGTAGTGAAAAAAGCATTCCCAAGAGAGTTGAAGTCAGGTAGGCAGCCGGCCGGAAAAATTGCGCAAATATCTTACAGTACGTATTGCATGCACCCAATGTACTGAAATCATACGATTTGTGTCAACTCCAAATTATTGGACCCATCAGGCAGATGATATATCATAAATATCGATTAATACATACATATTTAAAGTATATATGTATATCAATCGATGTGCGTATGTTCGCTTAGACTCCAAAATGGCTAGACCGAAATGGTTTAACTGGCTATAATCGCATAGCAACGCATGGCCAAACACCTCGTATAGAATAAAAATGAAATTGCAGACCAAGGGTGCGATATGAACAACATTTTAAACCATTTATTCAGTTTATAACCTAACGGTGGCATTTTAAATATTATTCACTAAAACAAGGAAATTACAGCCATAGACACTTCTAATTATGATTAAAAGTAACATCAGACAACATGGGCCAAACAAATTCTCCAGAGTCATACAGAAGTCAGAAATAAAATGCTTCCCCAATGAACACTAAAGGTAATAAATTATGTAGAAACGATCTTACAAACGACGAAGGATGACTTGATGCTTGCTCACGCTCCCTTAGAGATGCATTTTGGAAAATAAAGTGCAGTATTATTGCACTCTTAACGATTACAGCTTTGGTCTTCAAATGGTGCTACTTCGTGTTCTACACGAAGCTCAAATAGTGATCGTCTTTTTTTTTACTAATATATTAATAATAATATTATTTTCCTACTACACGGTTTGACTGGCGTCAAAATAGATTCTAAGTAACCCATCTCTCTCTCCGTCGAAATTTATACAAAGCCTCTCTCCGCAAACTCGGTTTCGCATTTATAATATTAAGCTAGAATTGTGATAATAATAATGAAGACCCTTTTTATCCACGCATAGGCTCAGGCTAAAAATTCGGGAAGGTACAGCCCCTTAATAAGTTTATCAATTCATGTGACAAAAAATTATGAAATTCAGTTATCAATGCATGTTATGAAAAAAATTAAATAGGTGCTGAAGCATTGTTTGTGACAGTTATTTCTACGTCTCTATAAAGTTTTAACTTCTCTCCAGGCAAGCTTGGACTTTCTTAGACTCAGATTTTTGGGTGCACTCTTGTTTAATGAATACATCTTAAAAAAAACATCCTGCCCATCTATGCCGGCCCTGTCTCCATTCATTTGGATTCATGATAATAGACCCAATGTAAAAAAATAGAATTAAAATATAAAAATGGTGAAGAAGGTAAACAGCGAACGCTAAATTCCGTCACGTAGTGAAATAAAAAGATTCAATCAAGCCCAAACATAGCAAACACAATCCACTAATTTCCTTCACGGACACGTAATCTTCTGATATCCTAACACATATTGGATCAACTGACACAGTTCATCGAAACCAAGTTGTAACAAGTTCATAGTGTCTAATGATATTTACTGCCAACCATGTAATCATACCAATTTTAATACTTAGTTACAACTTGGTTACTGTGACTTATGTAAGTGTGACTAAGTGTTAAAGTTACATATTAAGAAATCTAAGTTTTTAAACCATAACTTAAATGGATAAAAAATTTCGTTACTATTGGGCTACATCAACACTACACATTATAACCAACTATGTATTGTAGAACTCAGTCCTAGAATACTATAATAAATCATTGAAATCACAGGTGAATAAACAATACCAGTAAACTTTATCTACTGTGCATAATTCTACTATGTCTCGAAGAAAGGTCGTGAAGATTGTCTCGATACACTGCCATTGTCATCCGTGATAAGAATTTTTATTCGACCTCCCCTTTTGTTGAGGGCTAAAGGTAGCGAATTTAATGGACAACCATCATGGCTGTGATGAGTTTCCCACTGTTTATGTCCTTGGCAACGGGGGAAAAGTGAAAAGCGTAATCTCTGAAACAATGAAGACGCAGCTTTAGGACCGGCCGGCGGTAAGGCAGGTGATTTTTTTCGCTCCCGGCTTAAATACAATGGGAAATTTTAATTACGGTTTGCTTAGGCGATGTGATTTTTGTACAGTTTTTTGTAGAGTTGAAATGTCACTTTGGAGATTATTATGATAATGGAAACGTATCATAAGTTATATAACTTTGCGGTATAATAAATTTTGCGTTTAACCTCTGAAAATTAACCTACAATTTTACGCTTAATCTGTTCCCACACTCACAAAATTGTAGCCAATCGCGAAGGCGTAAACTATCCGCAATTATGTACCACTGATTGTGAGTGCAGGGTAAACGATCCAGTTACGGTCCATCGTTAAATTGACGGGGCGTATGTATCAATTACCCAAATGGATCTCACGGGCTAACGCTCTATCGCGCCAGCTATGAGATTGCGATTGGAATTGGAACTTGGATTCAAAACCGGCCAATTATAACTGGGGCTTCCAAGGGGTAATATTCATATTTTTGATTTTAATGGACCTTAGATACAATAGATTTTATTAGTAGAAGAAGATTGAAGAGAGATGAAATGATAATTTCTACTGCAACGGCGGCCTGGGCAGACTGGCAATAACAATTGGTAGGTATGCAAATTTTATGGGATTAAATAGTTCAATTCAATATTGATAAAAATAATAAATATTTAGTTGAACCTGGCACATAAGTAGTTAAACCAGGATTAAAACAGAATTATTTTAATCCTGGGAAAATATAACATCCCTCAGTAATGCGGGTGAAGCAGTTATAGGGACAGCTAAAATGAACATCGAACGATAAGGTACACTACGTCCAAGAATTGTTACAATTAAAATGTTATTATTATTACTACATCTAATAAACCTATTTATACATCCTAACTACCTCTCTTAACTTCCATTCGGTGTCCTGCACATTGGAAATAGCGTCCAAAACGATCGGATGAGCTAATTGTGTACCGAAACAATTGTACAGAACCTCGTATTTGTTTTCGCTCCCATAAAAGCCATTCAATAAACGGTACAGTTAAGCACTACTGTACTGCAGCTAAAGGTATAGCTTCCGTAACACATTAAAAAAAACATTTAATTTAAAATTAACGCTATTTTCCGCAAGGGTTTTTTTCCACTTGGCCGATTAAAAACACGCATTGAAAACGATGGTAAAATATGTTCTGTGTTCAATGTTTACGTGCGGTACTAAATTGGAGGGAAAGGAACATCAATTACATATGCACATAAGCCCAGAGGTGGGACACGCAAACGCAATGCTAGTTAACCTATCAAAACCGAGTAAGTAGAAGTATTTTATGAGGTTTTACTCCAAGGAAAGTATCCAATATATAGTCCATCTATGTCCCAAATTGTATACATTCTTTCATTCATCTGCTTAATCTTGATAGAATCACAATAATAAGATTGATATCTAATACTAAAGATGTGAATATTGGGATGTTGACCAAATGGGGTTTATATGAATAAAATTATATTGATAGACAAGAGACTTAAGAAATATATTTTGGACTTAGCATACTGGATACTTTCCTTTTGGTGTCAAGATCATAAAATACTTCTACTTACTCGGTTTAGATAGGTGAGAAACAAAAGATCAACTGCCTATAGGTTTTAAATCGATTTCTATTTTATACTTAACCCATACTAATATGATAAACTAGCTGTCCCCAGCGGTTGCACTTCCGTTCCCAAGGGATTTTTAAATATCGAAATTGTATGATGTGAACGGTGAATATTATCTACATAAAATTACCTTCGTGACACAACTTATTATTGTGAGGGTCTATAGGCAGTACGTTGAGAATGCATCTAAGGAATACCTCATAGCTTTAATTTCTTACTTTGCCAAAAAAAGTAGAAACACGTATAGCTTTATTTCTTACCAAAAGCCAAAATATGTTTTTTTAGATAACATAAGGAATTATGGATTGCCCATACAAACTTTCAGCCTCAATATCAACCACTTTAGGATTATATTTTGAGATAAAAGATTGCTGATTGATTATAAAGAGAGAGAGAGCGGATTATGTAAGTTTATATATATGTATGTGCTTGTATATATGGTGGTGAAGTGGTTCCGGAGAGTAATGATACTCTCCGGAACCACTTCACCACCGATTTGAAAAATTCTTTCACTATTTAATACTTTATCCTTTATAACGTCGATCAAACCGCGGGCCAAAGCTAGTTCTAACCAAACTGGCTGGAGCGAGATATTACCTGGGAACGGTTTGAACCAGTTATTACAAGATCATGCCGGTCAGTGAGGTTCCGAGTATTCGAAGCGTTTTAGCGCTTGAGCGGAAATCGTTTGAGCAACTTAGTTGATTGCTTTCGAATTTCAAATTACTTATTCACCGTAAATAATGTTATTGAAATGTTATGATGTTAAGTAAAGTATTTACTACCTACTAGAAATATTAAATGATAATTCTAGGCAATAAGAAATTGCTTTACGTTGCAAATATCTTTGAGTTTGTATGATCAACATATAAAAAAAACTGCTACTTCGTTTTGTATGATGTAGTAAATGGTTTTCAATAGATACAATTCATAGAAAATATGTTCATCATCAACTTCAGTCCATAGATATCCGTCTACGTACAAGCAACTCCTATAGAATTCTACAACCCACAACATGTATTTTAGAGTTACACTTAGCTTAAATTTTGTGGAGACATGGTTTTGCATTGACATTAATAAAGCATTACTAGAAATGGATAAATGAATAGAAAAAGCTTTTGTTTATTGAAATACTGACCAGAATCATGACAATGCATTTCATTCATAAAACATTTTCATAACCGGCCAATATCATATTGTCTCATATAAATCCAGTGAATTCTTCGAAGCTGTCAATTCAAGCTTTTTCACTTAACTCATTGTTCGTGGAGAACAAAAGGTTTCCTCTTGTTTTTGTTTCCTGATGGCCATTGTGAAGCCTTATCGACAGTTAGAAACAGAAACAGGTAGTGTGAATGAGAGCATTACTACGATTCTCTTAATTATTATTTAGCAGACAATACTTTAATCTTGCATTTTTCGCTGGTTATTAGAATTTTTATTTTAAAAGCCATTTAGAAACGTTATTTATGAACTTTTAAATATGAGTGATTTTAGAATACTAGATATTACACTGGGGTTTTAATCAAGTGCGTGTTGATTGTTGCATCTGAACATCCTTCATTGGATGTCTACGTCTCTTGAGGAACACATCGGAGTGGTTCCTTATGTTGATTACGTCAGTTTGACGTTTGTAGATTTCGTACCCAACCTCATAATTGATCATGACCCTGTAATTATCTCAGTCATTTTACTTCATGATTCTTGAAACTAATTATATCTTACTACTACTAAAAATAAATTATCTTTTAAACCTGAACACAGTTGAGGATTAAAATTTGAAATTCCATTTTAAGTGCAAAGGCTCGCAAGATCGAAAGTTTGCTTTATGCAAGGTATAAAGTTATCGAATTCAAGTAGTCTTGTGCTGTGCTTGTTCTCTAGAAGATTATCCTATATCTGCGAACACGCTAGAACATCGCTTTAACTTGAGATTATAGTGTAGATATTTGAAAATGTATCGTGAATGAGGGTTTGATAGAATATCGGATTGGAACCCAACCTTAAAATTTTATGAGGCATGGGGGGAACTACACATTTTTTTTCTCCAAAATATCATATTTAATAAACATCTATAATGATGGAGTCCCTTTAAATATATATAATTATTTATGTCAAATCTATATTAATAATAAATAATCATATTATGACAAAAGACACGCAAGAGAAAACAATTGTGAAATTCTAGACAATTAAATAATCCGATATGAAATAATGATGCGTTAATCCACATAAGCCGTTACACGTTCGTCTCTACAAATGAATGTTGACTGATATTATCCAACAGGAAATGCATTGCAACTGTTCTGTGTACACAATTAATACGATTCCACGAATGTTTGCACACTGCCATGCCCGCACTTAATTGCCCCACGCTATTTGAGCGAGATATCTAAATCAATTTATCTAAATCTTTTCATATTTGCTGGTCTGGCTAAATGTTGAAATAGCGATAGCTCTGACTATTATTACGTAATTTATGAAATTATTAAGTGGAAAATGTCTAATTAGCTCAATATCCAGTCGCAAATATACATATGTCCAAAATTTGATTAGATTATTTTGAAGAATCATTCCGTAGTTACCAAATATGGTTAGAGCATATTTTCATGCTCTACAAATTTTCAAGTACGTAACAAGAGTAGAATAGTGATTTACGTGAAGTGAAAAACTTTGCGGATCTTTGAAATCCAGCTCGATGAATTCTTTTTTTATACCACTTGGCCGTAAAACAAGCAGATGGTCCATGGTTACCCGCCGTCAATGAACATTTGCAATACCAGTGACAACCAACTCATGTGCCTGTAATTTACCGGCCCTTTTACCATTCTAACTGAAACACAGTAATTCTCAGTATTTCCCCGGACGAATTCTGCAGTAAGAGCTCCACTACTCTAAATTTCGTAGAGATCTGTACGAAATATAACACAAGCAAAATGTAGACTAAATCCCTCCATTCCTTAGAATCGTAACAGACAAATAAATAAAAGTATTAGATAGGATTAGGATTTCATGAGTTGTACTGATGAAAAAAGTGACGTAAATAGGGGTGCAAAGACTTCACCTTTCAATCAGGGTAGTGATTGGACGCTTTAGTAACGGTTCCGTTTAGCAAACACACTTTTATTTGGTCACACCTGCGGAAGGGGCCAGCCAAAATGAGTATTGTCGCAAATTTGTCGTTTATGGTTTGAGTTATATTTTTGATACAGATTTTATGTGATTGCGTTTATATATATATTTTTATCTATACATAGTATTAAACATTCAATCTGCATTTTACCTGCGCTCTAGGGTTGTGAAACTAGTAATTCTTATATAATTATTGTAAATCTCATTATTTCCAAAGCAAAATATTAAACAAAAAAAGTAAATAAACTTCTCGAAATTAATGTAGCACGTAACTGAAAAAGTACTAATAAAAATTAAAAAAGGGACTAAAAATATAAACTCCAAATTATTCTTCATAATTATAATAATATAATGTTCCAGACAACCTTGATAAACTTACTAAACTTTCTATTAGAAAAAATGTTGGATTCAAAAATTTTCATTAGACAAATAATAATAATGGAATCGAAATACTTTTGATTTCATAAAATTTAACAGAAAAACCCCACTTAGCATACGCTAGCTTCGTTAGACGTCTAGTTATTTGCAGTAAAGACCAGTGGTCAAATACAGCGTGAAGGTAGGGTTCTAGAGGCAGAAGAGGGAAGGAAGCAAAGAAGATGATCCTGATTTTCAATAAGTTCTTTCGAGGTAGGTACGTTCTAAATTTTATTGATGACTCCTAAATATACATAAGTTATAGACAGTCAAATCTATCGTTACTTTTACTATTTGCTCTATCTGGGTGTACATATCAATATCAGTATGTATTTAGTACTACTTTCTTTCTGCATAGCTATAGCAGTATAGTTTACTTATTTCCATTAAACTCTGTTTAGCTTGGGATCAGATGGCCATGTGTAAAACATATCCCAGGATATTTATTCATCTTTTTAAATCTCTTTACTCCACTCTAATCTGTACTTATGAGCCTAATAATTATGGTATAAAACCAAATGTGTTGTGTTTGTCCCAGAGATTGCCAAATCCTGTATAATACGACTACTACAATATTCAAGTGGTAATTACCTTAAATGGAGTATGGCTAAAGCGACTATATGCAATTCTGCGCAAAACACTCTGGTTTAAGGATTATTGTCATTTGTAACAGTAATGTTTGTCTGTATATAAATAATGTTCTAGCTTCTAAATGGATATAATAATATACAATTTCTTCAGCTTGGAATTTTAGGTTTCATCTCTTTTATTGAACAATACTAAAATTATTTAAAACAAGCCGTTTCTTATGATAAATCACACGTTCAAACAGTTTACAAATATTTTTCCTAAAATTTTCTTATTTCACCTAAAAACTAATACTAATAATAAAAACTAACCCTCATGTTTATAATTAATTTATTTTCATTACATGTCCGTGTTTGCATCACAGAAATGCATGCGAGTACAAAGTCAAAATGTAAGCTTAACGAGTCAACATTGCGAACAAATTCGCTCTTTTAAATCGGACTCCAAGAAATATGTTTTTAAATATAAATTGTGTAAAAAAATAACAAACAACGTGATCTCCAAGATGAATAAAAAGTAACCAGTAAAGGGATACACAACTCATAGAGAAAAGGCACAAACAAAAGCACCAAAATGAACAATAATAATTACTAAAACATCCGAATCCACTCAAAGTTACCATGTTAAATAAATAAGCCCCCGTCTGAAGAACTAAGATAACAACTCCACTGTTAGGTAAGCACCCGAAACGACAAACTAAGTTAGCGACTTAATTGACGCTCCTAGAAACTTGGGAATATTAATATTTGTCAAGGGCAACACTGAAAACAAATAAGTTTCTTAATGGCAACAATCCTTTTACGTAGCCCGTGAACTGGCAACAGGTAGATTATAATATGTATACATATATATATATATATTTTTTAAATTTAAATAATGATATGCAAATCATAGTCATGAGATTATAATGAGAATGTATTTTCAACAAAATAATCCTACAGTTATATTTTTCTTTTACTATACCCATGCTTATTTTAGATTCACATACTTGTAAGTGTTGATGTTGATAGAAGTGGTGTACTTAGCCTCCGAATGATCTCGACTCTCAAGTGCAGATGCTAAGACTGACTCTTAGCTCGTGTGTGGTCTAACCGGGGCTAATGGGGGGTATAGATGCTACTACTACAAAGTTCCCTTCCACCTTGTACCGCACCTTTTAAGGATTCAAACCTAACGAAGCATTCGACAGCACTACTATCTGGCTGAGCGTTAAGGAAAAAAGATAAATGGTGATTAAAGAGAGCAAGAAGAAAACATAAGCGATCATTATGAAACCTAAAATCTGACACAACTGAATATATATTTTAAAATAACAAAAAAAATCAATATCTTAAATAGTAAATTGCAAAATAGTTTGCAGCATTGAGCTATTACGGCAATAACACAAAAAAATTGTTTTATAAAATAAAATAGGTACCTACATGATATAAAGCAAGGAAAGTCTGACTTAATAACTGCTATGAAAAGAAAATCTGCAACTCAGTATGTCAAAGTCATTGCAGTGAATGCTTTTGTTCCGACTGGCAACACTGTATGATCTGTCACTATCAGGGGAAATCCCAGGAAATTTACAAGAGAGAAAACCACCTTTGCTGTAACAAGGACAAATGGTGATACTCTGGCGAGCAGTAATACAAGCTTCTTTGAATCGTTTACGACTTTCAAGGACTTTTACACTCTTGTGTAAAATTTATAAAAGAAAGACAACTTTTATGCATCGTATTTTTCTTTATTTTAAACGACATTGATATTTAAAATAGTTTATGACACTTTCAGATAAGACAGATAAAAATAAAGTTAGGAACTTTTCGTGAACGGGTTCACTCGGGCAGAACTGAATCCAACGCTACTTAACATGAAGATATTCATGATTATAGCCAGCATACGTGTATGTGAGCCACTTAAGTTTTAACATTATCGTGTCCTGTAAAAGCCTTCAAGTGGGAACAAATAGCCACGTCAACCGCAATGCGTGCAACGTCACGGACCCAGTCTATCATGTTCACTACAGATTCCGATTTTCCACGTCAATCGTCTCAAAATCGATTATTGAATGTTAGCACCACGGCACAATGAGGCACTGAACAATGGATTGCGCATCAGAGCGCGATAGGCACAGCTTACAATATTGGAGATTCAATGACATAATCGTCGTTGATACCATCAGCTCTCTTGGAAGCTGGATTTGTGACCATCCAAGTTATTGTTCATTGCTCTGAGCTATCCAACTGAATATTATTTAAAATAATACTTATGTGTGTAGAGACTTATTTACTAATTTAATACGGGTATTTATTCTTGGTCAAGGTATTTCAGATGTAAAATTGTGTGTAAAAATGTTTACTGACTTACCTATTTACTTTTGTATTCGATGATATCCGAATGTTTTATTATCTTCGATATTTTTTATCTCGCGAATTCGTGAAGTACGAGATGAACTCATTTCAACCCATTTTCCCAAAAAATAAGGTAGGCTTAAATAATATTTAAAAAAATATTTTACAAAATAAAAAAAGATTATACAAATGTGAAAAATTTAAGAATTTCGAACTTCCCAAAAATAAGTACACATCAAGAGCTTAAAAGATAACTGATATTATCAACATCACATTCCGAAAGTTAAATCGCATTATATGTGAAAATGAAAAAGAGCAAACAAAAATAAAACAGTAAAATTCAACAAGAAATAATTGGACTGATATTTCAGCTTGATTAATTACATTATAAATCAGAGCGAATCCGGGCCTTAATGTTAAATAAAAAAGGTAAACAGGGTAAAACAACGATTTCGGCTTTTATTAAAGTAAATAAAGGTGTACTATTTTAACTTCGTAATCATTTCTCGAAGGTTTACGTAATAATTGCGATATTATTATTCGAAGGTCCACTTTACTATCGATCGAGTTATATTAAAAAAGGTATGCAAAACAAATATTTCTTTTCTTATACAGAAATATTAAAGCTCCTTACCCATTTCCGTAGTAGTATCTTCACGGCAGAAATACACATGTATTACTGTGTTTTGGTTAGAAACGTAAATGGGTCGGGGAAATTACAGACACATGAAACTTTAAACACTACACGACTTAGGATCGACAATGCATTGGCGATGCCACTGGTGTTCCAAACGTTTGGACATTTACCGCTAGTACTTGATTAATCTTAGTCCTGGAAAATCTTAGAACTTAACGTAGTTCTCCGTTATCATATTATTATACTAGCAACCATTTTGCGAATTCACCCGCATTCCGGAAAGGTTTAATGTTTCTTGGGACTATAACATACATTTAAAAGGTAAATTGTTACTACTGGATAATTTTTCTAATAGTGAAAGAATTTCCGTGTGAAATACCAAAATACAATGGACCGCCGGCACACCTGTAATATATGCCCACCAGATGTTAATTGGTCACCATATCATTATTAAGTCTCATGTGCCTGTAATTTCATCGACCCCCTTAAACAATTTTTCATTTTACAATACAATATAGCTTAAAATTTAATTGTTTTATTAGAAGAGTAATTAATAATAGAAGAAAAACATAGCATTTCTGTGAAATATCGTGTGAAATAAAAAATATAATATAATATGTTTACAACATATATATTATATATATTATATGATACTTTTTATTTCAATTGAAAGATTTTTAAAATTAATATAACTTTCGTAAATCCAATTCATTTGATGTCACTCGTTATTTCGAACAAATATAATAGGCTGCGAGGATATCAAACGTAGGTACTTTATCATCATGTTCAGGTATTCAAACGATCTGAAACAGAAAAGAATATTTAAATGCCAGCAAATACCAACCCAAAATTGTTTGAATATCGTATGAAAAGGAAATAAACGTAGATGGAAGATATACACCCTTAAAGGTAAAGGTACGAGAGGTAAGTGAAACAATTCCAATTTGTCATGGTGCAGTCGGAAAAGCGACTCAGCTATTTAAAGGTGTATTCTCATTACAATTGCAAAATAATTAATTGAATTCTATCGGTTTGTAGTAATGGTAGAGAGAGATAAGTTGGAACATTGATCTGAGAATTTATTGCTGGACAATAAGCAAAAAGTGAATTGAAATTTATTGAGTATTCATTATGGTAAACTATATGAACAAAATAAAACATTTATTTTAGAAAAGATTTTCAAAAGACTTTTGCATATTTTTGTAAATTATTTATTATCGTGGGTACTAATGACACAAAAGTATACATGTCTCTAAAATAATTCGGAGATTTTTAATTTCTGAAGTAAATTATTAGGTATTTAAGAAAATATTAATAATCTAATTAATTGCCTTGGCACTATAAATTAAATTATAAGTATAAAAAATAATCTAAAGTAAATGAAGACATCAAATTTATAGTTATAATAAAAATAGCTAATCAAAGGAAGGTGAGTTCTCAAAAAAGGTCTCAGATTAATTACGGGATAGACAGAAAATAAATATATTATGGACTCTACCACTTCAACTCAACAACAAATCATAACTTTTAAAATAAAGCCTTAAATGTGTTTTAAGCTAACATGCATCTCAAGATGTAGAAAGCATTACCCGCTTCTACGCTTCAAGCACTAAGTTTGGCAATTAAAATTAATCACCAAAACAGTCTAACGAGTTTGTTTTTGTTGAAACCAGTAACACACAGTTAGTGGTGTTACAGACTAACTTAAAAGCATGTTTGATTGCGACTTGAATAGTGTTGGACAATCTAATCGACTTGCAAGTCGATCTATCGGTTATTTTAGATGATTGTAATTCAACTCAACTACCGTAAATTAAATACCAACAATTAAATATAAAGGAAAATTTAAAAATGAATATTTTAAATAGATCGATCGTTTTCATAATGTCCTGCGCGCTGTACCTGGCGACAAGCGGGTGTCTTTCCCGAGAGATGTTAAATTTACCCTATATAAAAAGTATTCATAATGATATACCCTCTGTGCTGCTCTCCCTATGTGCCAAGTTCATTCCGTTTGGTAGGGCATCCGTGAAAGAGTAACAAACATTCACACATCCATTTTCACAAACTTGTGCGTTTTATGTTATTTATGCCAAGAAGGCCGACAAACAGACAGATGATCTACCTGATGTAAGATCACCGATACCTACAGATATTTGCAATACCAGATTGTCAATGCGCTGTCGATCCTGAGACGTGAGTTTGCTAAGTTTCATGTGTATTTTCACCGGCCTCCTTACCTTTTTAACCGAAATTACTACAGTAATTCAAGGGGACTACTGCTTCACGGCGGAAGTCGGTGAAGTGGTAGTACTTCTCCAAAAGAACTCCGCAGAAAAAGCTAGATAGAGCTCTTCCTCTAAATAATGTAATACATATATAATATTACTAGCTGTCCCCCGCGGTTTCACTCGCGTTTTCGAGGTATACAAGCATGCATCTAAACCTTCCTTTTGAATCATTCTGTCTATTTATGAAAAATGCGTCAAGTAGTTTTAAAGATCTTCGCGCAAAAACAAAAGGTGAAAAAAAAAAACGGTGGAAGCGATCTTCTTTTATACTATGTAAGGATAAAGAAGTACCTATCACAATGTCCTTTTCATAATTAAATGAAGTATCTTAGATCATAAATGTAATACTTACATAAGTTATGTAAGTTGAGACCCCATCACTATTTGAATTTAGTGCATAGTGATTCATCGAATACCCCTCAATGTGTCCGATGTTATTTGTTTTAGAACTCGTTTCGGTGTTTCACAACTGTTGGTTGGTAGTCTCTCATTGTTTCATTTAAAATAAACCAGAAGCGAGACTATTCGATGTTTTGTTTCAAAGCTTCGGATTCATTGATAACAAACTATTGGGAGTTTGAAAATATTTATATTCACATACAATGAAACATAAATCTCTTTTGTATTTGACACCTATACCCACAATAGAGGATACTTAGGTATTTGCTTTTCTATTTGGGTATTGTATTGTGTTTAACGTAAAGGAACACGTTTTGATTCATAATCAAAATGAAATGAAGTGTGAATATAGATACCACGCGCAAAACTAATCCAAGAGTTATTTTCTTTGGGCGATAATTATGCGTATACGACTCTAACGATTTCGTTGAAATTAGGTATTCATATAGAATATATTTTGGATTAACTTTTAATTCCTATAAAATATTGAATTATTCGACACCGCGACGTGGATGAATGTTAACCATTAATATCACTTCCAAAGTAGTGCTTTGTAGGTCATTACCTACGTCATAAAGTCATTACTTTATGACGTCTCATTCTAATCGGTAAGTCTTCTGGGCCATTGCTAGAATCAGTTGTTTTATTTTAATGGAAAAATATAGTCGGGCTTTGGATTTGTCCAAAAGCCCCATTTCTCTAGAAACACCCAATTCCTTATTAGCGTCCAGTAAGTTACGCTCACACCTTTATCCTGGGTATAAGGTCGGGTCTCTCACGTCTCGTAACCCTTAGCATTAGAGCCAATACTTATCTTTTTGCTGTGAGGCCATGACGTCAATGTAATCGAAACGGCTACGCGGAGCGTTGAATGGTCGTCAGGGGACTGATGCGTGGATATAGATAGTTTAGAAATGGTAATGCGTATACCCCTATTGTCTTCATTCCTCATAATGAAGTATTCTCCATTTAAAAGGGAAGATCTTCCGCCAGGCTAGGTGGTCATGCCTGGGGACCGCGATCTCACTGTTGATGTTGGATGCTTGTAGAATCCTGACAGAATCTTGATAGTGCGATGTAGGATTCTCGCTTGTTTCTACTCGTTCATAGATGTCGCCATATCACTGTAGTGCGGGCGTAAAAGGATTGTAAGCGTGTTCATAGATGTCGCTACAGAAGTTTATGATGAAAAAGCCAAAATTAGAACTTATAAGAAGCTCAAAATTTTACCAACGTACGAAACAACTTTTATTATAAGTGTCAGTTAATTTATATACATAAAACCTATGAATGCCAATATAAACTGTCGCAAACAGCGACAGAAAATAACAACAACGAAATCACTATTTGTTGCGGCTATCCAACCTCCATATTGACAAGACTGGTAGATAAGACAAACGGACTGTTGAATTTGAATTTGAAATTTTTTGGACAGAAGACCAAATAACTTGACAGGACAAAACAAAATAGGATAAAAGGATGAGTGTAAAGAAATATTGATTAGACTTGGGGTTGATTAAAAGGCGTGAAACTCGAACTGATTCTTTCATTAAATCATAAGACCTTATACGAAGATAAGGCTGAACACTATTGTCTTAAACAATTCACTAGCTATTTTCTATTAACTATCCTGATTTTGAAAAGTTACTTCTATTTTATGAAGTAATAATGCGGCTTTTCTGCTTGAGAATTCTTCATGTTCTAAAGTTTTTGTTATAAAATACAGAAAAATTAATAAGCTCACGCGATGGAAGACCATGCATTTCCATTTATTAGAGCTGTGACGAACAAAACTGCAGTTTAATTGCTTTCTGCAACTTGTTATGGTCTACTTTTTCATTAAATTTTTGATTAACTTTAGTTTATAGTTAATCAAAAATCCTAGTTTTATTATGATTTTTATATGACAAATACTACATTTGATTCTAATGGCTTTTACTAAACGAGCTAGATTACTGCAGTTTCATTCAGAAGTAGCGTTGGTTTTTAAGAATTTTCAGATTCAGATCAGTAGTTCTAGAGATTACCTATAACCAAAACAAACAAAATTTTACCTTGAAGAATGGAATAATATTCCATTCATATGGTAAAAGATTTTTTAAATAGGCACTGATTCTGGAGATTTACCTAGAGAGATTACCCTGCATAAAATGCGAAAAATTGGCTCTTTCTGTTTATTCTATTATTAGAATAGACTAGTTATACCCCGCGATTACATCCGCTCTCTCGAGGAATGTAACACTTTCCCGGGCTAAAGTAACCTTTGGGTTAATCCAAGCAATAAATCATCTATGTATCAAGTTGGCCGTAAAAGAGTAACACACTTTTACATTTAGAATATAAGTAGGATAAGAGTTTTAAAAGTTAAAGCAGAAAAGTCCAAACGGCTTACGGCTAATTTGTACTATTTAACAAACTTAATTGATTTTATTTTTGTTCTGAAGCTAACCTTAACCATTTCAAGCCACATCTAGTGACTCTTTACGTTTTAAATGGAACAGGGACGCAGAGAGGTACTCGGGTCGGGCGAATAAATTTTACAAATCCCGTGTACGGCCACCGTTGATCTACATCGGGGCCTTAATGCACCAATATGTCGCTGGGGCTTAGTTCCCACTGTTATGGGTTTCAGACGCGATTAACGCGCGCTGCAGATGTTTGTATTCCGTATTTTAGATCCATGGGCTGGCGTCTAGTGAATTGTTAAGTGATAACAACGTGAACACGTAATATTAAAAAAAAATGGTGCGTTAAGAATATCCTACTATTATTATAAATGCGAATGTTTGTTACTCTTTCACGCAAAAACTACCAGACAGATTTGGATGAAACTGGGTACATAGATAGAGCATATCCTGAAATAACATATAGGCTACTTTTATCCTTAGAAAATGTGACATCCCTCAGGAATGCGGGTAAAACCTCGGGGGCCGCCAATGAGACATAGTACTTCTAATTAGGTTTAAATCGGTTGTAAATCCTTTATAAAAAAGGTTCTTTTGAGCCATAAAACAAATAAATTTATCGTCGAGTATTCTGTTTGGCAATCCTTTTCATTAGAAACATGACATGGAGGAGCTTTATAAATTAATGAATTATTATATAGGATTAACACCGATGATATTTAGTTAATTATGCGTAATTACCAACATCCAAATGTGTCTGCAAAATTCTAACACAGACTCACCCACACACACACGTGAAGCTAAAATAAGTTTTAAAAACAAAGGTTTTGAAAGCCAAACCAAATAGAACTTGCATTTTCGTTTAAGATTGCCAAGTTGGTGCAAAAATGTGTCACATATGTACCCAAGCTCAGAAGTTGGGACCTTCCCCTGCATTCTCTGATACAAACCTCGTCGGTGGCGAGCTAACGCAACAAGCCCTAGGACGGCGGATCATGTGATTACGAAGTTATAGTAAGAGACAGCAAAACAGGGGCCTCGCTGATACTTCATCGAAATAGTCATTTACCTTATAGGATCACAACCTAATCCGATTAAATGATAATGTTTATATTCATCATAAAACTGAGACATCGCAGTTAATATTAATTTATTATTGAATTGCTGATGAGCTCCTACTGTTTGACTTTTAAAGTTTCAATGTCGATTGAGAAGTTACAGTTTCTAGTTTCCAGTTGTCTTTCCAGGAATCTCAAATGGAAAATAATTTTAATTGTAATTTGAAATACTTGGAACTAAGAGTTAAATATTATGTAGGTACGTACTTAACAGATTTGCTTTTAATTATTGTACATATCTTTGTAAATATTAATTTCAACAAGATAGATAGTTTAATTTGAGTTACAAAATGAATTGATATTATTAAAGCCCTTTGTTCCCAGTGTACATTTTAATTTTTTATGCTTTGTAGACCGTCATACGCAAGACGTCATCATAAGGCAGTTGGTCCACCTGATGGCAAGTGGGCACTGCCGCCTATGGAGATTTGCAACATTTACAGAGACGTGTAGTTATTAAATAAGTCTCATGTGTCTGTAATTTCACCGGCCCCCTTACCTTTCTAACTGAAGCACAGTAATACAAGTACACTACTGCTACACGGCCGCAGTGGGTATAGTGGTACTTCGACGGACGAATTTCGCACTATGAGTTCTATGACGTCTAAAATGACGAAATGAATTTGACTTGATCTATCTAGTATCGGTATGAAAAAATTTATAAATTTAAGTCTCCTCAAAGAATTGCCAAAAGGATACATATCGAGAAATTACGATCCCTAAAGCAAATGCTCCCTAATTTGGTATGTTTAAATAAAAAAACGCTATTAGTATTATTGCGCAAACCTTAAGCATTAATTAGGCTTTAAAAAGCGCCTGGTAAGTCGGCAACTTTATCTTTCAAATCCTTTTTTCAATGAAAAGATTCTGTGCATCACATACAAAATACTTCAAAAGAAACATACTACTACTATATTAAAATGAAGTTGCAAACTATTTCTCAGTAGCACTGCAAAGATTTGCCAACATAAACAGGAAGTTCTATTTGTCGGCGTCCCCTCGACACCCAGAGCCACTTCCGGTACGACGTCTTCCCGCCATAATCCCATGTTAGGTACTGTATAATATTTTATGCATTTTCGTATTATGAAAACTTATGTTATTACTGCATTCTAACTCGGAGCACACTTTTGCGTTATATTAAGTATGTTTTGGGCACTAGTGGGAATGAAAAGTTTGTGGGAAGGATTTGTAAGGATTTTTGTTAATGTTTGTATCCAATTTATGTTATAACTGCGAAACTTTTGCGTGTATGTTTATTACCCAATTACGACAAACTGGCTGTAGGATTTCAATTCTTTTATTCTGGGAAAGTTATTATTCTCTGAGGCTGCGACTGATTGATACTGATGATCAGTTAATACAAACTTCGTCGGTGAGCCCGCGCTATCAGGCCTGCGTGAGAGGTGATTGCGTAGCTAGTGAAAGAGACAAAGTATGGAGGCCGCGACGAAACATCGTCAAGCTAGTAAGCTTACAGAATTACACCCCAGACTTCGTTAGTTACTATATCTATAACAATGTTCCATTTTTATTCATAGCTGACCCGACGGGTTTCCAGGTTATCGACCTATCCCAATTTTTTCACTTGAAATTTCACCGACTTATCCAATTCACTGTTTTTTTTTTGTTTTTTTTTTTATACCACTTGGGCCGTCAAACTAGCAGACGCTCCACCTGATGGTAAGTGGTCACCGTCACCGATGGACATTTGCAACACTAGGGGCATCGCCAATGCGTTGTCAACCCTGAGACATGAAGTTGTTAAGTCTCATGTGCCTGTAATTTCACCGGCCCCCTTACCTTTCTAACCGAAACACAGTAATACAAGTGCACTACTGCTTCACGGCAGAAATGGGTAAGCTGGTATTACTTCCCCAGACGAACTCTGCATTAAGAGCTCCACTACTCTGGAAACCGAAATCTTACTTTTTCACTGTTTCTACACCTAATAATATTATTCGGCTTATAATGATAAATTCATTTTTAATAATTGCCAAATCCGTCCAACCGTTCTCAAGTCGTGTACTAACCAACGAACAGCTTTTAATTATTATATTCTTAAATGTATATATAAAAATGCAACGTTTCAGCTGCTGTTACTGTCAAAAAGATTACGTTATTCGCACTCAAACTTAATTAAATATTCAAAAGCACTTCCAATTTGTGCAATAGCATTTCAAATTTTTCACAGACGTATTTATTTCATATTATAAAAAATACTATAAAAATATTACTGAGATGTGTATGTCAACGAATATTCCTTATTTAACGCTGTATATAGGCCACGTATAAGTTTGACCACATCGCACTACCAATTAATAGCATTTCAAAATTTTAACAGATTTTGACTACATATTTCACACAGAGGTATTTATTTTATATTATGAAATAACTATCATAATATTAATGATATTTGTATTTCAAAGAATATCTATTCTTTTTCTTACGTGCGGTTTTCACAACAGTTAATTAAAAACTCGTTTAATAGTTTTTATTACATAGTCGGAAATAAAAGCTATAACTTGATGTGTCCCTTTATTATATTGTCACAATCACTATTAACACACTTAATATAAAAAAATACATAAACATAGTTAAATATATGGTCAAACATAGAAGAGGTTGAAAAAATTGAAACATTAGAAACGGGTGTAACCGCCATTGGCTTCTATGACTTCGAAAAGACGAGACCTCATTGAATCAACAAGCCTTGAGTAAATATCGGTTCCCCCCATTTCCTCCCAAATTAAGTTACAGTGACTAATAAGAGCTTGTTTGGTTCTTTCATTTTGATGCGTCCATCTTTGGACCATAAGGTCCCAAAGATTTTCTATCGGATTTAGGTCCTATTTTGAGGGCCACGGAATTAGCCAGGCTCTTACGATCCTCGCATTATGAATTGAACAATTATCTTGAACAAAATCAAATTGTGACATTTCGTTCTCCGGGTAAACAGTACGGACTGTCGGTAGGATTGCATTTTGAAGTACGTCGATATAATTTACAGCCGTCGCTCTAGGAGATAGAGAGCACAATTCTCCTACACCATCCGCACTCATCCAGCCCCAAATATTTACGGAAATTCGACCTGATTCTCCATTTGGGATTACATCATGTCTATACCGTGTTGAATTATATCGCCAAAGGTGTAGACGTCCATGCTGACTTGATTTAAACATTTTTTCATCACAAAAAATTGTATTAGACCAATCAAAGTCTAAGTGCTCTCTGGCGAAGTTCAGACGAGGAAGTCTATGAGCATCCGTCAAATATATTTTCTTGGCATAATGCCTGTGGTGCAACCCCATGTAATGTAGATGATTCCTTTGTTGCTTGTTTGTGCACTCAAATCGAACATCTTCGCAAAATGATTTGTCGGTTTAAAACCATTGATTTCATAGTCACGTCTCATAAATTCTCTGTCGTTATTGGAGAGAGCAGGCCGGCGACCACTTCTTCTGTGATCTAACAAACTTCCTTCCTCTCCTTCACGACGAATCCAAAACCGGACACTACGTCTCGATATATTTAAATTCCTCGATATCGCACTAATATTGTATCTCTCCTCATTAAATTGGGCAATTATTTGTGCCCTTACAGGAATGGTCAAGTTGGGAGGCATTGTAGATGATATTTATATGCAGTGAGTAAAAATAACACGGAAAATATATAGATTTTTCTGAGAAAAATAATAGAAATTAGTAAAATAAACTTCATGTCATGTCAAATGGTCAATTGTCAGTTTTCAAAATGTCATTTGTCAGCTTTCTTTATCAAATAGAATTTGGTTGTCCATTTAAAAAGTATTTACTATTTGTTTAGAAACATTTAATTTTCTTTGTAGAAATTAATGTCTTATTCTTCTTATAATAAAGGTGAAAATTTCATGCACTTATAAGACAAGTGACCTATGTGACGTATGAATACTTATCAATTAGGTTTACGTCATTATTATGCATCTCTTTCAGTGATATATTTTTAGTTTGAACCTTGTTGTAATTTTCGATGACCAGGAAATTAAATTAATCAAAACTGGGACACCACTTTCTTGGTTGACCGTACGCAGGCTGGCGGGTACTACAAAGTACCCTGACACCGTGCTATGGTTTCCTCACGACCTTACCCTTCACCAAAAGCTCAAGCTCTTTTCAAGATTCGAACCTACAGTACACGGCATTCAACGTCATTCCAACTGAGGTATCATCGCCTTAAAATCGTTTGACTATCATCCAATTTTAATTGTCTAATAAACAGGATGGCAGACACAGTGAAACTTCATTTGTGTGCAGTCTATTGACTACGATGCTATCATAAACAATAGCAGCTTTTGTAGCTTTGTAACTAGAAATTGTGTCAAAGGACATTTCAATACAGTAGTGTAAAATCTACCAATATGTTGAAGGATTTAAATAAAATTCTCTGAATCGGGTTTTGTAGTGTCTCCTATTGTGGTGATTTTAGACATAAATGGTGCTTGGTGGATCTGTATTGAATAATTAAATTGCAGTTGTTGGAAATCTTTTAACTTTATTTTTACTAATTTTAAGATGGTCAAAAAATTATCTAATTATTCTTAAACATTTATTAAAGCGTATTCAGAAAATGAATACCAATATTTTCATACTGTCAAGATATTTACTGTAACCAGTAGTCAAGTTAAGGTAAACACAGAATGCAATATTAGTCCTTTGCCAAATGAACTCTCGTTCGCAACAATCGTGTTGTTCCGCCCGCGCCGAATCGTTTGATTGTTATACAGGATGATTTTGTGTTGAGGCAACGGAATAAGCACTGAAAACATAACTAAATGATGACCTTTGCCAGAGAAAATATCAAATAATTTATTTGTTGAACATAAATGGTTAAAAAATATGATTTATGTTTAACAATACACTATCATTATATATTAATATATATTATTATATATAATAAACATAAATCATATTTTTTAACCATTTATGTTCAACAAATAAATTATTTGATTAAACAAATGTTTTTAAATAATCTTAACAACTCACATAATAATATTATTAATGAAATCGGTTAATAAAATAATAGGTACCTACATAGTCTCCAAATAAATCAGAACCAACAAAGCATACGACTAAGCAGTGAAAATCCATAATTTCGGTAATAATCAACCGTATGATACTATAAGTCTTATAATTCATAAATTGTCTTAGATTATTAATTCAGGCACAATTAATATTTTTGGAAAAATATTAGTAGAATAAGCAACGTAACGTGTGGACATAACATGCTTCGGGCGCATAGGCTTTTTTTTTCGGGACAAAAATGCTCCATACTCACTTTTATTGGCTAATCTGTGGCTAAAGGTTACCCAGAATAACCTGTGGCCACATCTATGAACACCCACGCAAGAATCCTACATCGCACTATCGAAGGTTTGCCTTACAAGCCTAGCAGCTGGCAATGTATACGTTGCTTTAATAAACTACCTAAAGACATACAAGAATTACCCGGAGTTTTATAGTATATATCTGATTATATAGAAAGTCATAATAAAATTTGGCACTGAATGGCAAGCTATCCATTTTACTATTTTTATTGTGAAATTATTAATTTTCAATTTCTCTCTTTGTAATATTTTTGAAAAGCTATATAACCATTTATCGGCCTGTGAAGCCTACATAAATCAACAATTTTTTTATTCTATTCTATTCTACCTAGTTTGGCAGAAGTTCTTCCCTTGAAAATGAAGGAGTCTGATAACTCGCTACTCCATAAACAAAAAAAAATACCGGTTTCACATCAATAGAAAATCATACTGTATACTTAAAACTCTTCAGTAACAGTGCAATAGCACGTGAATGAATAAAATATTTTGACAAAAAGACTGTAACTAGATTTTTTTTGCAGCTTAGAGATATTTTTTAATCATGAGTCAAATTTTCAAGTGAATACCTAAGAAGTACAAATAAAATGCGATCCCGCTATACATTATGATGGGGCAAGATTAACCTTTTGTATGAAGTGTTATAAAATTTTCAAACTTTGACAAATCTAATTTATATGAAATATCTATCGTGACGAGAATGGAAAAGGACGTAAAATACATTTTTTTTGGTCCTGGTATTGTGTACCATCCCCATAGCTCTAATAGGAATCAACGTCAACGATAATCTGGGATGGGATTACAATGTCACTGTCCAATCTCAGCGTCCAATTTAGGCTAACGGACAACCAACTAACTACACAATAATATAATTAGTATTGGATCATAGGTGTCTGTTAGTAAATTAAGACCCAGTGTTCTTATGAGTGTGAAATTGATATTCACGTCATTATATTAGGGAAACTACAGCTTTATTTACCGTACAATCTCGAAGCTCAGCACAGATTAAGAAATATGTTGAAAATATTTGACATTTTGAATACTTTGTGTACTTAAAGCGGGTCTTCCGACCTAAGCACCCCTTAAATAACTTTCGGCTTACTAAGCTTTAATGTCAACTGAAAACCGGGCAGACAGTTCACCTAATGGTAAGGGCTTATCGTCGTCTTAGCAATACTAGGCAATCCATAATGTGTTACTAACACGGTTATAAAGCCCGTGAGGTAACTGGTTCTCAAATGAACACCAAATAAGCCGTAGGGGTCTGACAGAGTGAAAGATCATCAACTTGAGGGCTTAACCATTTTTGAAAACGACAAAATCTTTCACTTTTGAATGTCCATCCTATGATCCCGAGCTCATAAGCGGTTTAGAGCCCCTAACTCTAAGGAGAGACATGTCCTCCTTATATGTTTTTTACCGCTTATACAACGGACTGTGTTCTGAGGAATTGTTTGATTTGATGCCCACGGCTACTTTTTACCATCGCACCTCTCGCCACAGACGGGGAGTTCATCCTCACACATTGGAGCCAAACTGGTCTCGCTCGGTGCGATTCCAAAGGAGCTTTCTGCCGCGCACGCTTAAGCTGTGGAATGAGTTCCCTGCCGAGGTTTTCCCAAGGGAGTACAATGGGGTTCTTCAAGAAGGGTGTGAAGAGATTTTTGCAGGGTCGGCAACGCGCGAGTGATACCCACGGTGTTGCAAGCGTCCATAGGCTGCGGTGACCGTTTACCATCAGACGGGCCGTCAGCTTGTTTGCTACCTTAGTAGTATAAAAAAAAATATATAAATAAAAAGCTGGCTTTGTATTGCAAATACTTCCCGATAAGTTGATCTATTCTGTATCTTTCCAGAAATGCCTAATATACATTTTCAAAGGTACTTTATACATACATCTATACTCTTTCTAGAAACATTCCAAGCCGTTGTATGAAATTTCTCTATCGTACTAGAAAATGTATAAAATGTAAGCTTAGGTTTACGGTAGAATTGGTGCATGAATAAAATTATTTAATAATTTAAATAATTTATAATAATTTATATAAAAAATTTATAAAATACAAATGTTAGATTATATTTTGAAGTTTATAGATATATCTAGACTTAAATAAAAAAAATAAACATAAGACTTAAAACTAAAATTAAATTTAACTAAATAAAACAACCTAACATTTTTTTTATTTGTATGGAATTACTCAATCATCCAGCGGCTGCGATATGCCGGGACCAGTGGCCCTCTCTTAAGCAACTTCACTGTGGTGTCGCATGATGGTTCAGCCCTTCGTTTACCTTCAAGTCACTTCTGGATTGTCCACGAGCCCAAAGGTCCCCGAATAATCGCCTTTCTCGATAGGCTGGAGCTCCGTAGCTGCTATTCTTAGACGCTGCTACTAAGCAGAAAAAAAACTAATCACGATCACGCAATAGCTACACCTACCACCATCACAACTTGTATATATTTCCGATCGTTGTTTAAGAAATGTATGAAATTACAAAAAATATATATTTAAAACAAAATATATTACACATTTCCAATTTTTTATAATTATATAATTTTAGGCATTACATTATACACATACATTTCTTAGCAATTCTTTAAAATTACGGATTACATACATTTCCGATAACATCAATTAATCAAGTATATAACCATAGTAGTGGTTTAGGATGTCCTAACAGTAAACTGATACTCAAGTTTAAGCTACAGTTACCAATCATGTTGCTAGACACAAGCAGTTACCCCATTTACGTGAGATGTGGCAAGCGATACGAATTAAAGCCACATGAGACTTAACAACTTAATGTGTCAGGGTCAACAATGGTTTGGCGATGATCACTTACCATCTGATAGACCGTCTACTTGTTTATTGACCTACTAGGTATAAAAATATAACCTATGACTATTATTAAAATAGATAGGTACTATTAATATGTTTTAAATATTGCATCAGACTAAGAGGAAAATCACAATTATCGACACACTTACCAATATTTATAAAAGGTACCCTACAATAAACAAATTGACTAGGGCTCTCATTGAAACAAGTGCTCTAGTGCACTCAAATACAAAATACAAACTTTTAATCCGGTTGCGACGAATCTGACAATGCAATTTATCAAACATTACGTCACTAAAACGCGAAGGAAAAATAAATAAAGCAAATCAACATAACCCCATTTGATTTTTCAATTAAAAATCCTAAAGCGTTAAACAAAAGGTGTTCAGCGAACAAAGGCGCGAATACAAGCTTTTGCAGTGGTTTCATAATTTCCTTATTTGCAGATGTCGACATGTTTTGTTATTTCTTTTTTTTCATGCCACAAAGCGGGACTACGAGTTCCCGATGTTATTTACATTAAAATAGAACGATATTTTTCACAGAAGTTTCACAAATAGGTTTCATTAACTATTTTGTATTATTTACTTTATTGAAAATTGTGCAGGGTATGGCAAAACAAATATTTAAAATGTAACAAGAAATGTTTTATTCCAAAATAGATTGAAGTGATGAATAATAATGAAATGAAAGAAAAATACATAAACCACCTCGATTGAATTTGAGATTTTCTTTTAAACAGATATCATATATCATATAGTCAGCCCCTAATTCAGCTAATACAAATTCGTTGGCGACCCGGTGCGACGAGGGCCCGGAGAGCGGACCTCTCATGTGATTGGGTAGTTAGCGAAAGAGACAGAGCACCTTACATAATTAATCCTCGGATAAAACTAACTCCATAAAAAAAACAAGTCGACCTAAGTTTAGACCTTATTTATTTATGCTAAAATAGGATCCAATTATATTTCAACATCTTCCTATGATTTACTTCTTACAATAAATAAGTTTTACTTTAAACATATTATTTTTTTAGATTTTCAGTTTTTTTTTCATATATAAAATAAGCAGGTCGTCAGATATTTACAATTTTAACTCCATATAAATGCTATAGTTATTCTCTTTTTAATCTAAGAAATTCATATTTAAATATTATTCACAGCCCTAAATCTCTAGATTACCGAGGTATTTTCAGCTTATTTACAAATTCAATACGCATAAAAATATCATCAATTCATCTCAAAGTCAAAGTATATATTCGGCTATTATGCTAAGTGGCTATTTAACTCGCGACATCCAACAATTTACCAATTCAAATAAAACGTGTTAACTTAAAGGCCATTGCGAACGTCGCTCTTTGTGTCGCAGAATAAATCTACTCCACTACCTATCTCTCAGACTATCTGGCAATACCAAAATGGACTGGGCAAATACGACAACGAACGAAATTGAATTTGTACTGTGGCGGTAGTAGTGACGACGCCCAAGCTCCCTCGAGAGACTTCGGGCGCTCCCGAACGGATCCGACTCGAAATTTAAATCGTTTGACCGAACAATCTGGTGATTTTTCTTAATTCAAATATTTGCAGAGTATGTACCATTTTTATATAAAAAAGTTACCAGTAGGTTTCTTACTATTTTATAATTATTTTTATTGTCAAGTTGTCAATTCAGCCCCCTTATTCAGCTAATAGAAACTTCGTCGCAAGCCGCTTCACGGAGGCCTCGGGGAGCTTACTTCTCACGTGATTAGTATTAGCGTAGTAAGCGACAGAGACAGAGCATAGAGGCCGCGACGAAACATACTCGAGTTAGTGTAATTTTCCTTACAGAATCAAGCCCCTGATCCGTTTCGGTATATAAAAGAGACGCATATGTCTGTGGCGTACTAAATAACCGGATGACACCATCCAAAAAGTTCCAAATACAAAGAGGTATTCACAATTATATTCAGCAAAACAAAATAGCAAAAAAAGAACTATTCGTTCATAATAAACATAACAGTCATTTCGCACATTATTAGTTTTAAAATAATTGTAAAATATTTGGCTCAGTTTGGATTGCAGTAAAATTTATTACGTCCCGTCACACGTATTGTTATTTTTTGTCGAATAAAACTGTTGCAGAACCGTTTGTCGGGGAGTACAAACAGTGATACGGAGTTTTGACAAACAAGCATTTTGCCTGTGGTCATCCACGCGATTTTTATTGCCCAAATATTGGACACAACAACGATGCGTTAAAGCTTTTATTATAGGTATTTATTTGTGATTTTAATAACAATAATACAAACCTTAGGGCATTGTTCACACATGGTATCTGATCCCAATCTAAGCGAAGCTCGTAGTAAGGTAACCAGGTATCTTTAAACTACATGAAATATACTAGTTTGTAAATAAATATTTGTATATGCTAATGCCAATTGAACAAATGTTGGTCCAATGATCTGGGACGAACTTACGACCTGGGCCGTGTTAGTAATTACTTCTTAATAAGGGTAACTTCTATATAAAATGGTATATTTTCTTCAATTCGACTATTTAAGATTAGATACTTATTTAAATGTTACCTATTGCTAAACTCCTTCCTTCTGGTACTATGCGGTCTGATGTTCTACTACGACTAATACGCGTGACTGCGTAGTTTGCAGGCGCAGAATGGGGTAGCGGTCACAAAAAAAAATATTCGTGCAAAAGAGACGAACCGAATAAAGTGTGAAACTAATGTGAATTAAGTTCTTCGATCATTTTCAGTGCCTGGAGCTTCCAAAATAGCATTGCCAGTAATCCTGAAATCTTGGATATAAACGTGAGTAGCATTTATTTTTTACAGTCACCAAGATTTTAAATGGAAAAAAATACATTATTATGAGTAATTATAAGTAAGTCATGATGTCGCTTAAGGTAGTAAATATACAGCCTATATTTTATTATGTAAGTTAACGAGCATGTCACTTTCGGATTACGAGTTTTATCTTCATTGAAACGAGGTGACATTAATAAATAACTTCGTTAAAACTAAAACAAGGTTAAGTAACAAACTGCCTAGAGACTTATATCGTAAGTCCAACCTTCGCGTCGTAAACTACGATTGTAAATATGCCTTAGAGCAATTCTCTTCTGAACTTTATCACTATTAATTCAACGTACTTAAGTCGGCTAAGCTATGCACTGGCTACCGTCCATGCAGTAAGATGTTAAGTACTTACTTTACGTGCCTCGGTCTCATTGCACCGAACTAACTGGCTTGTTGGTTGTGAAATTCTGAGGGGAAATTTGAGGTTCTATGGATAAATATCCTTGGACAGTAAAAAAAATATCCTGGGACATTTTTTACACGCGTATCCCATCTGATCCCAAATTAAACAGAGCTTGCTCTATAAAACCAGATAACCAATATACTACTTTTTTAAAATAAATACTTACATAGATATTTACATCCAGACACAGAACAGTCATGTTCCTGCACACAAATATTTGTCCTGGGTCGTCGCTTCACCTAAATGGTTATGGTTTTCACAATATTTGTTTCATATGCCTGTTTTCTATTTGCAGGCGTGATATGCGTTCTGTAAATGTGAAATTTTGCTAATTTAGAATCGTTAGAATTAGAATTAGCAGCATTTTTGCGGTGAGCGGCTGCCCGATGCTCTCTCTGGGAATGCTTTTGTCGACCACTAATAGTTGCAAGGTTGAGCATGCAGTCATCAGCATATTTTTAAATCCCTTTTACGACACCATAGATATGAGTAAGCTTGCAATTCGTTACCGTCGGTCGGCCGATAATGTATGCTTCGTATTTCGGTGCATTACATTTAACAAGAGATTTGAAAAAAAAATCCGCCGTTGACGCTTGTCTCTCACAAGCTAATTCATTTTATGATAAAAATAAAATGACTGAATAAATGAAAATCTGAAATCTAGCTACAAGGTTGTCGGAAGTGTCTACACCATATGAAACATCCTGCCTTGGACCTGAAGACACTTACTGCATAATTCACTCACACTTCAGTCTCATATAATGAGGAACCACTCACGAGTTAAATGGAAAGTAAAGTTATTTATTCCGATATGAATCCATTGAGGAACACGAGCAGTGTACACATATGATCATTCAATGTCGTCCATGGTTGTTTTGAGGGTAGAAGAAAATTAGCTGCGCAGATATATTTGCTTTATGTACCCCTCGTATTCTCATAATTATTTGAATATGTACATAAAAATATTTTCATCATCATCTTTGACAGTTAAGGTTCCAAATGATTTTTTCTCTGATGAGTAAATTTAGGAGTCTATATTCCAAACCCTATACAAAAATCAGTTATTATTTTCTACCTCAAATTTGCCTCAGCTCAGGTCATCGGACTTTAATACATTAATTTTACAATCATATCAAAACCCATTGAATAATTTCGATGAAACTTTGGTAGGAATATAACTGGCTCACTTTATCGGTCCCAGGTTTGTAATAAAACCCGACACGTTATGAAGGACCTTTATAGGGTCACCAAACATTTTTGTATTAAACATGTTTTTCGCCACATCAGTATGTGTCGAAATTTAATTTCAAACGAGTAATTGCTTTTGTACATTTTTGGCTTAATATTTAATTGGAAACTCTATTTCATTTACATATTTACATAGAAATAAAGTATGTTATTGCTTAATTATTTTTCTGCGATAGAGTCCTTTATTTAAAACATTTATGTGGTATAATTAAATATAATATAGATTTGATTCTCATCGTAGATTTTACAATTATAACCATATTGTTGGGTTTCTAGTATTTCACCATAAACCCCTTTTTGTTATACATTTTTCATAAATAAAAAATATTTTTAATTATAAATGCGATAAGCAGCCAGGCGGGTAAACTACCACACCATACTAACACCATGCCATGGATTCCTTACAGTGTTTTCCTTCAGATCCTGATGCAAACCCACAACTCGCGTCACAGCATTTAATGTCACCACCAACTGAGTTATCATCCCCTAATAGTGACAGTGATAATTTCCTATCAGCCATTTGACCCATACTGTTCAGTAATTACCATTCGAATTCAAACGGTAATGGAAACAACCTGGTGCGTCCAGCACTGAATACAGTTTATATTTTTTATTTAGTAATACAATTTTCATATTGCTTTTTGTTAGTTTTTTATTCATACAAGCTTATCATTGCCATTTTAAATTTGGAACTGAAAAGTGCTGCAGCAACAAGCAACTTTATATTTATGAATGCATAGAAAGTACGTGTTTTGTTTGCACAAACTATTGTCGGAAATAATATTAATTTACTGCCAATTGAAACTAATATATCGAACATGCTATGCATACCGTTTATGGGTACCTAGATTATTTTATCACAGCATTAAATTATTACGAGATTTACTAAATATATAATAATAAACATCCTGGGACAAACTTAACATACCGCCATCCGATCCCGATCTAAGCAGATTAATAGAAGTACAAGTAATATGGAAACTAGATCCCACAAACTTATGTGTGCATCAACATGTCTGTTGGAAATCGAACCCAAGTCCTGTGGCTTGATAGTCACTCTAACCACCAAGCCAACGGGCCCAATCATTTTATTGATACTGCGGTCTGATTACTGAAACATGAATGGAAAAGATTGGAGGTGGCGTTTCCCGACTGGCAAACAGATCTGTGGACAACAAGGAAGAGTCTGCTACAGAATCCTAAACTATGTTTCAATGTTTTATATATTATAAAGCACTAAGTTAATCTGAATTAAAGGCTATATTTATCATTATTAGCTAAACCTTATCACGGTTTACAGTAGCTATTTGTAAATAGTACAAATCACTTCTTGAGTCATCAACATCATTATCATATCAGCCCAAGGATACACTGCTGAACATTGACCTCCCCCTTGGATTTCCCCCTTAACGGTCTTGAGCCGCCTGCATCCAGCGGCTTCCTTGATTGATATGAACTTCTTGACACATGTGTAATATATTACTTATTTAGTGCTCATTCCGTCGAGTATATAAGTAACGATCAGGACACTATTGTTTTTCAATATATAAAACAAATAGATAAGAATATATAAGGTACCTTATACTGAAAGAAAACCATATGAGAGGCGGACTCGCACGCGAAGGGTTCCCGTCAAAAAAAGCTGGTTTATGTAGGGGGGTACAGCAATTTTGTATTTGTTGTAGCGGTCATAATAGTACACACAGTTTGAAAATTTCAAGTGCCTTGCACGAACAGGGGAGCCTTATTTGGTACCGTTCCGTCCCTTTGGGTATTATACAAAAATAAATATCTAGTAACTAATTCCACTGGATCTCCTTCTCTGTCAAGTCCCAAATAAGGAGACTCAACAGGAAATCGACACATGCTTCTACACTAAGCATCTTCAGGACGAATTAGACTCGCTGACACTGATTCGACGCACGAGCACCATATACGTGTCTCCAGGCCGACCGCCGGACAGAAAGCGAAAAATTTACCTTTGGGTACTAAAACTAAAATATATTCATTATATTTAAATGTATGATAATCTATATTTAGTGTTGAAAGCCCTACGGGATATAACAAATAGAGATATATGCGTATTTACAATGGACAATCGATTCCCGTGACAATAACGTGCAATTGGACTATTTGTTTGTTTTCTATTCTACTAATCTACTCAATTTGCATTTACATTATTACGACGAGCCATTTAGCTTGGTGGTTAGGTACCCTTCCTGCCACGCCACAGGTCGTGGGTTTGGTTATTTGTTCTGTGTATAAATTGCGTATTTAGAGTCGGACCATTCATAAGTGACTGTGAACGCCTATTTGAATAAATATATATTTTATTTCATTTAAATCCAACGATCGATGGATGTTTTTTACTATTTTACGCAAAAACAACGGAACTGTTTTGGTTGAAACTTAATAATATATTTTAGATATTTTTACACCTTCCTCATTAACGCCAATAAGTTCTCAATAATACATAATTATATTCAATTTAGAGATATATTAAAACAAATATTTCAGAATTTCAAGATCTTATTAGTTTTTGTGATAGAAGTTCACACTTTAAAAAAGAAAAAAATATATTAACTTGATTTGTAAGACCATATGATACGTGATACGTATTTAAACACTAAAAGCATTATTAAAAAGCTTTGTTTTATATTATATCAAAATTATTTAATATTTTAACTTTTAAAAGTGAACGAATACTTTGTTTATTGTGTATATACCATTTTTAATATTCCAAATTCAATCCCAATAAAGATCTGCAATAACTGAATATCTATGTAGTTCATCGACCTCAACCAGAGGACACAAGTTTCCAAAGTGGCACACTACATCGCGTCGCTGTTATACCATAACTTCGCAACATTTCGGTGTGTTATTTCCCTCTGTGGGCTCTTTTAATTACTGTCTGCCCCTACATGTATCATAAATTCTAATGGAGTTCGCGCCATGCCCCGCGTGCCCCTCCCCACGCGCGGCCCTGGCACAAATTGCATTTTAGAATTTAAACGTAAACAACCCGTATGATGAGAGTGATCGAAAATTGAAATTTTAATCAACAGGACTTAGTGATGCCTGTTGGACAATATAATATCCGATGACAATTCATAAAAAGAAACAGGGAGCGAGCGATACAGGGAAGTGTACGAACTGGGAGTGTTTCTATTAGTGTCCTTTTGTGGGACTAGTATTTTTGAAATAATATTGAGACAAAAATATACTTATTATTAGGTTACTCCTTAATGGGTGATTTTTATTCTTATGTCTGATAATGACTGTTTAAATTGTATAAAGTCTTATCATAAAACAATACGTCTAGAATTGGAATTTTATATTTCATTCACGTCATAACAATATGAGAAGTATTTCCCATTTCATAACCTAAAGTGCCTTAAATTGAGTCAAAGCTATGTATATACTAAGATCGATTCATCCATATTTATAATATTAGAAGGAAGTAGGTTTGTATTTTTAAGAAATACCCAACTAATGATGGATGGCAACTAATCAAAAAGCATTATTAACGTCTTTGTGGGTCGCACGTGTCAATTACCATTTCCACTACGAGAAAAACCATTATGGTTCCAAAAATGTTTCGTACCCAGATTTATGGAAATATTTTCGCCATGTTTGTTCCTTATTTTCGACAACAAAACGTGAGCCCTATTATAGTACTCATTTTCTTTTATGTTCGTTAAAACCAGTTTGTTTGATAATGGTACGGGAAAGTGTTCAGAACCCATATCACCACCTACTATTCCTATTCAACTTTGCTGAAACTGTTTACTTTTCTATCAAACGTCACTTTTTCCATACATTGTAACGTTTTTTGTATGTCTTCTCACAAAAGCAATTTTGTACAGCCTTAATTCGATAGCAAAAAGAAAAGATAGTAGGACCACAGATTTATAGAGATTCTCAGTAAGAAATTGGATCGTTATTAAAATTCAAGTTTAGAAAAGCTTCTTTAGTCCATCCACAATATGCCATTTTGCCAAGTTACATAATGGCTATTTTAACATGACTTGATTGCAAACACGTTTCAGAGGGAAAACAATGCCTTTTGTCATTTATTTTCCCTGTGAGACGTTATTTTGTTTATTGTCGTGTTATATTCTACACACATTTCTATTTATTCCACATGGGCTGACATACAAGCAGATGGTCCACCTGATAGTAAATGGTCACCGCTACGTATGGAAATCTGCAACACTAGGGGCATCGCCAATGCATTGTCGTCCCTGAAACGTGAAGTTGTTAAGTGTGTCTGTAAATTCACCGGCCTCCATACCTTTCTAACAAAAATGCACTTGATATAAGGAAGGTTTTATTATTATGCCAAGATATCGTCTAGGTCAAAACAACGTTCTGGAAAATCACACGCCAATCTAAAATAGAAAAAGCTAAGTATCACGTAATGAGCGCTAAAAATAAACATTTATTATAAAGTTAAAATCCAACGAACACACCAATTACCAACTTCGATTCATAAACAAACTTATCTTAGCTTTCGAAATAAATCAACAAAAAATATTTACTTGCTACATCCTGCTGAATCTCATCATTAATGATATACTTTTTGATTTATAAGAGCTAACGCGTTAACGATGTCCCTCATTAATTTCAAGGAGAATCTCTCTTTGTGTTACAAACACCAAATCAATATCTTACCTTTGGAAGAATAACGAATGATTTGTTATAAAAATAACTGATGTAACTAACATCCGGCTCACGGTTTTATCCGCATTCACGAGAGTTTTTTCCCAAATATAGACCATCCTGTGAGTTAGTTCTGAACATATTCTATCTGTTTGCAAAGTTTCATCGGATTCCGCTCAGCTATAAAAAAAAAACAGTTTTGTGTTTCGTTATATTTCTAATAATTTGACAATGGCATGTTTTAAGAATGTTATATTAAATGCTGATAAAAAAAATTGATGTTCGTCTATTACGATGTAGTTTGAGTAAGGTTAATATGGATAGAGAAGTTTAAATTGATGCCTGGAAAATTTTGGAAAACTAAACGTGCTTTTTTCAATAGGATTTTTCTATGAACTAGTCTGAATTATTGAAGAGAGATAGCCAAAGACAGCTCTCGCTAAGTGCTAAGACTATTGCCGGATGTAGGAAACTGTTTTAAGTCAGGATTCTCGACAGGTGGCTGAGGTATTAGAAAGAAAGAAAGAAACAAACAAATTTATTTGTGACAAGGGGAAAAATAACACATGAAAAAAAAATTAAGAAATAGAAACAAGGTATACAATTGCCACAAATCGGTCCTCCAACTCAGCATGTGGTTGGCTGTACGTGCCAATGTAGGTACGTATAGCCAACGCTGATCTTCCGTTGGGCCTGGCAAGTGAAAGCACGGCAGGATTACTACAATACACACTATTGCATTATAAATAACATATAAACAGCAAAAAATCATAACAATTCCAAAATAAAAAAAAAAAAGTAGGCAAACAAAAATGAAAACTAAAACAACAATATTTTTCATGATGTTCGGTACAAACAGAGTGCTGGGCATAGGTATATATACATCCTCATCAAAAACCACGTATTCCATATTAATAACATGATAGTATTGATTGAGACAACAGGATTCCTGCCAAATCGAATGTCTCAATCCTAATTATCTCGGCAAATGGTGACGAGCTCCTGACTAAATTGACCCCCTAAACAGGCATCATGACAATGGGAGCGACATTCGTGTCAGTAGCATGGGGTGACGAAAGGTGTGCTGCAGTTTCACGGACACTTGTCTCGGTTTTGTGCCTTTAGTACTTCCAGACTCCGATGATTTAGGTCTTGAGTTCCGCTCGGGCCGGGCAGTGAAGGCAATCTGGAGTCGGGGGCATACATCCCTCAGGTGCTCTTGGGTCCGTGGTGTCGCTTGTCATCAACACCTCGCTACAAGAAGCCCTACGGCTTATATTATCAATATTTCAATTCATTTCTATAGGTGGTAGAAACTATTATTTAAAGACGATGGAAATCTCAGCGCCTTACTTACTGCAATGTACATATGGTATTATTAATGAAAACAAGGGTGTATTATATATTATATATTTTATACTTCTTTGAATATTTTTGTCAGAATTTTATTATAACGTTTTTACTATGAAGAATTTCGTTTTTTCTGATAGACCTAAAATTAAGTAGTAAGTCAAGTCTAGTCCAGACCTATCAATCACGCTTAAGCCGAAGGCAATTTAACAAAATCTCACAATCTCAAAGTAAAATGCAAAGTGGGGTTGTTTAAAAAAGTAAATGGGTGATTTCGGGAACGCAATCTCATAAAATTATTTAAACGTTCCGTAATAAAAACGGCCATACGACTGTCCATAAAGGCCTCTTAATTGCATATAGAAGCAACGCCAAGAGTTTCTCTCACTTTATAACAATGATACGTGGCTTTAAATAGGATAATATTTTTATAAGCATTATTTTGAGAACACAGCACAAAAGGATTTTTGGTAATTCTGGTGATGAAGTGTGGACATTTAAAAGGTCCACAAAAACAGAGTTAAAGTATCCTATGTGTTAATCCTGATTAACTTATTTAAGTGCCAAGTTTCATCCACTTATCCATTCATCAAAATTATGATCCATATCATAGAAGTCTTAAGTACTTCTATCTTTTTAAGAATGTATTAAAAATATAGTACATTATTATTGTTATATGTTTTCCATAGTAAGAGGTCTTTTTAAATCTATTACATGCTAAACTATATAGCCATATACTCGTATAAAGATGTCATAGGAAATTATGATTGATATTTTAAAATTATTTGAAATATTATAATCCCGTCATTCAAAGTTCAAAACCATTTATTCAGTTTTCAGTATTTAGTTTAGGCCAGCGGAGGGCTCTTGTGAAGGTCAAATATACAGTTACTGAAGCTACCACCGGTTGGAAAGTCAGCCTTTAACTGAGTAGAGCTGGCAAGAAACTCAGTCTTTGTAATATATAATGAAACTTCAGGCAAAAAGAATGAAAACGAAGAAATAGTCCAATATTGCGGTACCACACAATCGTAAGGCGGCGCACATGACTATCGTAAAAAATGCGAATGGTATATTGAAATATTTCTCGCGACCCTTTTTTTTTCCCCAATTTTCTTGCCGGCTCCATGTAACACCGATATAAATCTGGCTGGCGGCCCGTAACAGCTTCGATTTGTGTGTTTATTGTAAGGCGGTGTTTGTTTTGCTTTCTGAAAGGTGGGAATTGGGTCTCTTGATGATGAATAGATTTGCCTTTTCCCTAATTACTTCGAACTCAAATCAGAGTTTACAAAAAATTTTTAATTTGCGATCGAATTAAAAACGATAATTTTTATAAAAAATATTTGAATAAGAACAAGTTTAGCAGCGAATTCCATTATTTACATAATAATAAAATGATCCTACTCTCTACTTTTCTATTCCTAATAAATAATTTTATTTTACAATGTCTGTCCAGTTGTTTGTTCCTTATTTACTACCAATTGGCAGAATCAATTTAGTTAAAATGTTGTACACAGTTTCTTAGATTGTTTGAAGGTCTAGGAATTGTACATGGGGTAATTTTCCCTTAAAACATTAATTTCAGCAAAAATTATCATCACTTGTCATTTGATCATCTTGATATACGATATAATAAAAAAGAAAGCCAGATTTCAGTTTCCAACATAAAATTTTCCCGTTTCATAAATTTTGTAAGTAAAAAACTAAGCTCGCGCCATATCCTCGGTCACATTATTCCCGTTTTCCGCTGTCAGATTTCATTTGAGTCATCTTTGCTCTCTGCTTTGAGTACAAATGTATTTGACATATACACAAATAGAATTTTCCATTGATATTCTTTGTATATTGACTATTATTGAACATCCTTTTGTTTCTTACTATCTTTGAACACTAAAGTTGTTCAGAACTAAAAGGGCTGTTCTGACAGTTAAGGTTGTCACAGAAAAATCATCTTTATTACTTCTGAGGTGTGATTCATCCATTGTTTAATTGTGATGCTGATGAACTTACGATAACGCCGTAGGGTCTTTTTTTCTACAACACTCTAAGCTGTAAATGAACTTTTGTACTGTAACGCAATTTCAACAGCCTATCGTAATAAAAGTTCTAAATATTTTTATCTCTCGCTGCTGAACATTTTTTATATATTGTGTTATGCACTGAATGGAGTAAAGTCTAAGCGTACTACGTTACAGGAAAATGCTTATAGATACATATTTTACAATTTGTACAATATCTATATCAAAAGAATCCCAATTATCCACGATAAAAAATATTAATAAGTGACATTTCCAAAATTGAATGCTTACTGTTCGTAAAATTCTATATTTTATTATTGTTTTTGTATCTAGAGTCTAGCCACTACTAAATATATTCGCACATAGGAAACATATTGGTAATTTAAATTATTTGATCATGTTTTTTAATTAATATTATTTATTTAGTCCATATAGGATATTTATTGCAAGGCCTTCCCTTCTTTTTTCCTCTCAGTGGTACTCTGATGCTCTTTTGATAAATAATAATTTCTCATCAAGACATGAGTTAAAATAAATAATAATAATAAATATCCCGGGACATTCTTCACACACGCCCATCTGACCCCAAACGAAGCTGAGCTTGTACTATCTAAACTATGGACCATCTTTTTAAATAGATATCATACATCCAGACACAGAAAAAACAGACTCAATAGTGGCAGTCAGGGTCTCTTACCACCGAGCCAACTGGCCCTTCTTAATGTTCTTTGTAAACTCAGATTAAATAATTACCAAACTCCCGTACCTTAGTCAATGTCCCAAAAGGTCAATCTCACAGTTCTGAACAACTTGATGATTGTCTAAGCGCAATATATCACGGCACTAACAAACAGAGGTCGAGTGTTCAGTCGAGATACAACCATTTAATGGGCAGACTGTGGCAAAAACAACCGCCAGTGCAACCGAGATTATAATATTGGAGTTTCAATTGCACAAGTTTGTACAATTTGCTGGTTCGCACTATCGCGGACTCGCAGAGTTGTAGCCGCGATTCGGTGGGGACATTCAATGCTGTTGAAATTGTACAAAATTTGTTAGTTTTACATTTTTTGAATAAATTCATTATAATTTGGTAATTATTAATCAAATTATTCAGCAATCTTTATAGCTCCTGACAAAATGAGCCAGTTGCCTGACTACTAGATCAGGGGTTGAATTCATATCCAGAACAAATAATATTGTGCATGAAAATATATTTTGTGGGTCTTTGTGTATTTATCTGTAAAATATTGATTGAAGTAAATATACACATACAGTTGGTTTTTACTATATTAGTTGGTTTTCATTGGAAAATCTCTTACTGCTCTATTTAAAACTGTATAAAGATTGACTCAGGCCATATATTTATTATTAATGAAGCAAATTTTTTTTAGGAGTTTTGAAGTATCTTTTTTTGCGTGTCGATCGTTTTGGCTAAATTTGTCTGTAGCATTATACAGGTCTTCTGGCGTGCAAGATGAGGGGCTCGCAGGGCACGACAATAGATGTGCCATTGTCTGAGGGGAGGCGCCGCAAGTGCACTGGTTGCTTGTGCTTTGAAGTAATGATAATTATAATCGATTCCTTTTAAAACATTCATTTCAGACAACAAATTTTCTAGTACGGCTGTAAAATATGAAATCACACACACAAATAAAAATTCTATGACTACAATTATAAATTCTATTGAAAGTACCAAAGGTATATAATACAATGGCAGTAATACAAACGCGGCGCCTGGTCCTGGCGTTGGTACTGGAAACTTTGACAAATTAGTTCATGCTTCATAGCCGCTACAAACTTTGTTTAAATGTTAGACGGAAATACCATTCGGAACACACATCACTTAAATTTAGCTGCATATTACTCAATTACACTAATTTTCATACTGATTTGTAGATTATGAAATTATAGTTGTAAACTTTTTGACCGACTACATACTCTAAAATAGTTCTTATTACTAATGACATAAGTGTGCATAAGGTTGCGTGACTAAAAATATTTAAAAAATAATATCACATCGATCCAGCGGTTCTTCTAGTTGTTAACTACACTGATGTTTCGATGAGAAAACATTTGTTACTAATTTTATTTAATTTAATTTACATGTAGGTAACGTAATTTTTTTTTATTAATTAATAGATTTAGTTATTTAATTTTTTTGTACCACATGGGCCGACAAACAAGCAGACGGTAAGTCATCACCATGGCCTATAGACATTTGCCAAGCTAGAGGTATCGCCAATCCGATGTTGTCCCTGAGACGCGAAGTTGTTGAGTCTCATGTGCCTGTAATTTAACCGCCCCCTTACCTTTCTAACCGAAACACAATAAAACAAGTGCATTATTGCTTCACGGCGGAAATGGATAAGGTGGTAGTTCCCCGGACGAACTCTGGACTAAGAGCCGTACTACTCTTTACTTCTATTATTATGTTTGTTTGGTTAAATACTATATTGTGTATGTGACAGACATAATTATTTTTAAAATGTTAACAAAATATTTTTCCATCCCCTAAAAAACTAAATACTTTCATAAATTTTCGGAATCAAAACATTAGCAGATGTGCTTCACTTATCTCATAAACAAAAATAGCATAAAATATTTAATTTTATATTTTTCTCGTAACGAAAATAATTTGAATTCTTTGTCATCATTAAAACGAGAGTCGCGAGATCAAAACATATTAAAGACGAGAACGAAGTTCAAAGACGTATTATTTTACAAATAAATGTTTTTAAATATCTAAATTTGCTTTAAACGCCTTTTGTAGAGACTATTGAATACGATATAATTTGGTTGAGTGTCCTCCCATATCATTAATTCATTATTATTAAAATCAATCATTTAATATAAAACAAAGTCAAATTAGTTGTACCATAACTCTCAGAATGGTTGCACAGATTTCAATGATCTTTGATTGTTGGATTTATCTCCGTCCCAAATAGCAAAATAAGTACTAAATAATAAAAAAATATTTCACAAAAATTTTATTGACGGTGTTTCCAATAACTTTTCGTAATAAAAGCTATATTAGAGGACATTAACTATAATCAGAAACGCGTGTGAAACTGCTGGGCACAGTATAGTATAATATAAAGAAAGCTTGCAGGCATAATCATCACATAAGTATTTTTAAATTTACACAGTATATCATGTGATGAGAATGGTCATCGTCTTTCAAAAAATACAAAACCATTTCTTCAGTTATGAAGGTCAAATTTAAAGTTACTGAAGCTACAACCGGTTTGAAAGTCAGCCTTCAACTGAGAAGAACCGGCAAAAAACTCAGCAAGGTTACATTCTTTTTTAATTGTTATATAAATTTTTATCAATTCTGACTTTTTGGCTATTTTATAATTTCAATTTTACATAATTTTATATTTAACAATTACAAAATACTTATTATAGGTAACATTAAAAAAACAAAACAAAAAAAAAAAATATGACAAGACTACAAAATAGAATATAACAATAATTAATTACTTACAACTTAAACAAGAGATTTAGAGGTGCACTGTGCAGAGAGCAGCTATTTCCATACATTTTTATCTTCAATATAATGAACTACCTTACGTCCGCTTACGTCCTACTAACTCATTATCAACTTCAGTTTACAGTCATCGCTTTTTTTGACAGGCCAGTTGGCTTGGTGGTTACCCACTCTGACTACCAGGCCGAAGGTTGTAGGTTCGATTCCCACCCAGGACAAACATGTGCATGAACATATCTGTTTGTTCTGTGTCTGGGCGTAAATATATATATAAGCATGTATTTAGAAAAATAAAAGTTGTATATGTAGTAGGTATATCAGGTATCTGGTTTCCATAGTACAAGCTCTACTTAGTTTGGGATCAGATGGCCGAGTGTAAAAAATGTCCTAGGATATTTATTTATTTATTTTTACCAAGAAACATTAATTCAACTGTTTGCAGTCAATACCAATGTGAAAATTCACCTGGATGCAAGTTTATTTGGATTTCCATATAATTAAAAATAGTCGGTATAATAAACATCATGCTGTCCATTAAAAAAAACTATGTAATCAGATGTTTCACCTCGAACATGTCATACTACGCAACAACTGAAGGCCAGGTCACATTTTTCACACATTCATATTCAATTCATGCACAGTATAGTAGGTGCTAAGTTTTCCAATATGTTGATAAATTATTCCTTTTAGCATAGTATGCCTGCACTCTGCATCGCTTCTGAGCCTGACACCGAGTCGGCATAAATTAATAGGAATTACTAATACTCGCTTTAGGATTTCCAGTGTCGTAGGGGCTTAATCTAAATGCACTGTGTGAACTAGGGTGGCATTAAATTTTGAATTACACTAGTTGTGCTCCGCGGTTTCACCCACTTTACCAAATCTGGGGCTCGATTCTGTAAGGAAAATGACACAACTCGAGGATGTTTCGTCGCGGCTTCTATGCTCTATCTCTGTCGCTTGCTACGCTAATACCACTAATCATGTGAGAGGTAAGCTTTCCGAGGCCTCCGTGAGGCTGCTTGCTGACGAATCAATCAAATAAAGCGTTGCCCAAATATTTACGCCTACATGTTTCTCTACATTAGAAAAGCTATGAAAATCGATTCAGTAGTTTTTGAGACATGTGTTAAAATAGACAAAAACACAGACTAAAAAAAACTTGGTATGTTCATTCAAAGTGTTGTATTGCACCTAGTTAAAATGAATAAAAGTGAATTAAATTTAAGGCCACAGAGGGCACTTATTAATTTGTTTGGAACTTAGCCTTCAACTGAGAAGAACTGAAGGATCTTGAGCAAAATAAACCAGGATTGAATTAATAAAAGAAGATTTAATGTTAAAGTGTCTGTTACAGTCAGTGACATTTATAATAAGGAAAAATAATCTACCAAATAGCATTGTACATGCACAGACAAAAGTGGCGCTGCCTAGTGGCTGCTGCCATACAACAACAAGGACATTTATATCTGTTTGGTTTATACACTTATTCTAACACCTGCCCTTAAACTAAACAGTCTATAAACCAAGATTAGACACAATTAAAATGTTTAATTATAATGATGTCTAATGTCTATATGCTTACTACGATTGTGGTTAACTTGACTATTACATATTTTCTGTGCTGACTGACTATCGTTATACATAGTTACTAGCAAGTATCTACCTAGGCATTCATGTATGAAATTTCTAATAAAACTAGCTTCCTTTGCTCCTTCACATAAAGCCGTTCTCTGCTTACGACTCTCCCATAACACAGCAGAGTTACCTATTTTAAATACGTAACCTACTGGTTACACTATACAGTATATGAATACTTATGAACGTTGGTCTAGTTAGTTTGATGCCCAATCTGCATCCACATATCCTGTAATTGACAATGTAGATTTTTCATATACTATGCAGTAGTCTATGGTTCCCTTTAAATATCATACAACCCGTTTCGCTGCTTTCCAGTGTGTTTCAGAATGACAATTATTAAACTGGCCCAAAACACTTGAAGCGTGAGCAATATCTGGTCTTGTGCATACTGCAATATACATAATACGTTCATTCTGTACCTTGTGTCATTATCAGATTGATCCCCTTTTTCAAACTTTACACCATTTTCTAAGGGTATATGGACAGGCTTACAGTCAGCTCTAATACTTTCTGTATATACTCGTAGTTTCTTTGATCGAGAACAATTTTATTTTCCTGTTGATTTAATCTCATTCCCAATATATGTGTAGCACGGCCAAGATCTTTCATTTCGAATGTTCTCATCAGATCCTCCTTCAACTTCTTCCCAATTGTATCCTTGCAAAAAATTTTAATATCGTCAACATACGATGAGGTTGCCATATCTATCTGATTTTATGTATACACAAGGTTCATTCAGTGATTTTCTAAACTGAAGATCTGTCAAAACATTATCTATTTTGTCATACCAGGCCTTTGATGCTTGCTTAAGTCCATATATCGCTTTATTTAATTTAAATACATGGGTTTCCTTACCCTTTACTTTATATCCCATGGGTTGTTCCATATATATTGTCTCCTTTTATTCTCCATTTAAGAAGGCGTCTTCATGTCCATGAGGTCAACTTTCATATCAAGTTCACTGCCAGACCCAGCAAGGTGCGTATTGTAGAGCATTTTATCACAGGAGCATAAGTGTCTAAGTAATTTATGCCATAGATATTCCTGGGTAAACCCTTTAGCAACAAGACGAGCTTTGTAACGTAGAAGCTGTCCATCTGATCCCAGTTTCTTCTTGAAGACCCATTTGCATTAGAATGCCTTCTTACCTTCAGGTAGTAATGTGAAGTTCCAAGCTGTATTCTTTTCAAATGATTTATATTCATCTGCTATTGTTTCATTCCAATCTTCTCGTCTGTGGTTCATCACCAGGACTTGCTGCCATCATGGCCATAACTGCATTTGAAGTCTCTTCAATGTCTTCATAATCAGTTGATCCTTGATCCATAGTCATATCAGGATTCCACATGTCTTCATTGGGGTCATTGACATAACTAGAGTCCGAAGAGCTTGGTTGTGACAATACTGCACCTTCTATATTAGAGAGTTCAGCAGCATGGTTTTCGATAGTGCTTACATCAACACTATTATTATTAGCTAATTAAGGATCTTGAGCAAAATAAACCAGGATTGAATTAATAAAAGAAGATTTAATGTTAAAGTGTCTGTTACAGTCAGTGACATTTATAATAAGGAAAGATAATCTACCAATTTTTTTAATAATTAACAATAAAAATAGCAAAAATTTATAAATAATACACTCGACATGCATGTGCACCAGTGCAGTGAGGAGCTATTTCCACATATCTCTCTCTACAATGTAATTTACAAGCTACTTTGCATTATGCACTTTCTATAAAAACTATAATAATATTTTTACAGACAGACTCGAATACAATAACCAAAAAAGGACTAGATATCCTGTGCAAGTTAAAAATGTGGAACAATTATCTTCTCGTTTCGTTATTTTGATTATACGAGTTGATACTTTAATTTATTTCAGAAATGTTACTTATAAACCATGTTTCGAAATTAAAAGAACAAATAAAATGCGCTACCACAACCCCGCTGTACTCACAACAAAAAAACTTTCCCGTCTCCGTATCTACTCGTACCTGTTTACCCTTACCTGTAAATTGCATAAAACCCTTAAAACTGTGAAACTTTTAATAACTTTCGAACGCTGGCGCCATTTTGTATTCTCTTTGGTGGTAATTTATTTCGCAAAGCCCCCGTCTGCGGTACTGGAGGGGGCATGCAAAAATAATTACTTGTGCAACTGAAATTGCAGCTAGCTATTGAGATCCCCGGTGCGATTTGAATAAATTATTTGACACCTCTTTTGTGTACCTGTCCTGCCTGCCAAGTTTTTTTCTTTGCAAGATTTCTGCTCAAATTTAGTAGTTCAGCTAATGAATTATATTTCGGTTGTTTTTTGAATTTTAAAAAGGATTTTCACACCATATTAAAGTGTAAATATTATTATCATACTTTTTAATGCCGATCAATTGTAGTTATTTTAACATAGAATTCTGTTATATTTTTGTTGATTTGCTTTGTTTTTATGTAACCAATTAAATAAATTTAAAGAACTTTCCGTGCCTTAGATTCGCCCGCGTTTTACGATGGATCTAAAGTATTCCGGGATTATAACATGGCATTTACCCATAATCAATGGGCAATCACAAATCACCCTCCTCATACATACGAGTACAAATACGTATACATTTCAAGAAAAATCATTAAATAAAATATTAAAAATCTCTAATTTTGTAAATTGTAATATACAGGGTGACTGGTGAGATACCTTCAATATTTGAGGATGTGATAGTTGGCGATCATATATGATGAAAAAAAATAACATTAAAAATAAATATTAAATTACTTCTTAGTAAACTTAGTAAACAGTACACCGAGAGTCCCGTATTTACCTGCGCAAGTCTTGGATACGCGCAGCGCGCTATCAACACAGAATACATACGTACACTATACAGCTGTTGCCTACCTACATCAAGACCTCTCCCCATGTATGATGCCCATGAGCATAACCCGTTTTCCCTTCATACTTAAATCCTGGCTTAGGACAGGCAAAAATACCTAGGTAATCACTAATTTGTTGTCTAAATAAACAATCTACTAGCGCGTGCCGCACGTGAGTTTGGAGAGTATAATATCCACATTTCACTTATTTTTAGAGAAATTTTGGTCAAAAATGAAGCACCTAATTTAGTACAGCATTTTAACGAGAATCGAGTACCGGAAGGTATCTCACCAGTCACTCTGTATAAATAGCTAACGTAATCATAGACTTTAAATTATTTTGCGAACGCATCATTGAGCTTTTTTAAATAATACTACAGACTTAACGTTTGGAAAGTAAAGATAACAGAAAACGCTTGAACAGCTTGTATAGCCTTCAGCGCCGAAACAACAATTTATTGTACAATAACAATAAAGTTTCTTTAAGAAATTTTAAACGATAAGTCAAGTTTACGCCTCGAGGGCTAAAGTTACTGAACTGACGTAACTGTTATGACTGATAAGTAACTTTTCGTTTATGAAATAATTGGTTTATAAAACTCTTATTAATAGTGTCTATAAAGTTTCTGCATTGCTTTGGATTATACAAAAAACAAATATCTAGTAACTAATTCCGCTGGATCTCCTTCTCTGTCAAATCCCAAAGAAGAAAATTCGACAGGAAATGGACACGCGTTTCGCTTCTACACGAAGCATCTTCAGGCTGTATTAGACCCGCTGTAACTGACTTGACGCACGGAGCACCACAGACGTGTTACCTCGCTGACCGCCGGACAGAAAGTGACGCTTTTCACTTTCAGTGACAGCGGGTCGATTTCCTGTTGAGTTCCTTGTTTTAGTCAATTTTACATATGGTAATGTAAAAACAAGTAATTTAACGATAAATTTAACTTTGAAACCTTTATATTATCTGATAATTATATAACTTTTACTATCTTTATAGTATAAATAATACAATAATGCTGTCCGGAAGCAAATCATTCCTTTTCGTTACACGTGATTCATCTTTGCAGTGATGCATCCCTCGACTGGCCTCCAACTCTTTTACTGTCTATTTATCTTTTTCTGTTTTAATCTTAATTGTTTAATTTATCTATGCCTCGTCTTATTTGATCACAATCTCACTCAACTCTTAACTCACATCTTAATGTTAATGACATGACTGAAAGTGTTAAGCGCAAAAAGAAAGCCTATTCAGTTTATTCAAAGCTACTACTTAAAAACAGTACAAAAGTACACATTTTGCAGCACAAAACATTTTAAGTTAATCTCAATTCCCAAGCCTCATTCTCGGCAATACAGATGGCGCTAGTGGCTAGGATTATTGAATCACTGAACAGTGAATGGGAACAGCAAAACGGAACGTCGCAGCAGCCATCAATGCTGCCAGCAAATACTGAGAACTTAATTTCTACGGATTTACGGGAGAAGCGGGCATGAGAATAATGTGTGAACTGCAATGAGTTTTGTTACTAAGGTTTCTCGATAGATGCTGGTCATCTAAACTCAAACCATAGAGTGTATTAAGTTTATAGTAATTTTTATTTCGTAGTCTTTTTATTTGATAGGTTAAGCGCTACATGTAATGTTGTAATCTAAGGTACGAAATTATATTCTTTTATGACATGATTAACGAAATTAAGATAATATTATACTGACTCAGTGACCGGTTCATAAGATACAGAATAGAATCGATAAGGTAATAAATAATTATTCAGTAGAAAAAACCTTAATTAAGCCATAAAACAAATAAGACGTCACATATTCAGCTTGGCAAATCCCTTTATAAGATCGACATGACGTGGACTACCAGCTTATTAACTACATCGCCATATTTAGATCGACGTCACCAAACTTTCGTGCACTGTTACAAAAACTAAATATGTAACTTTAAAAATTTCAGCCCAATCGAATAGGAAACTGGTTTAAAATAAATTCCAACAATGCTATATTTGAGTCAAACATACTAACTAACAGGTAGTTAAATAAAAACTAGGAAATATATGTTTATTATTCCAATCGAGTAGTTCATAGTAATGCCCTTTGTTCAGCGCTGGCAAACAGTATGAGACCGCTTGCGTGCATATTCGTGCATTCACTAGTACATTGGACGTACTGAACATTTTGACAGACTTGTCATTAAAGTATTAACAGTACGCGAATGGATAGAGCAGATTATGGAGAGCAAATTAAATTATTTGAACTTAAATACAAACAATAATATTGTAAGACTACGAGATGTCAAAAAGTTTAAGCGTGGGTTTATTTCGCCAAGTTGGGTGGATAAACAATATTTTTATAATGAATCTGACGCTAGAAGGATTAGTAATAAAATGTATTTTTTTTTTCAAATTAAGGGGATCTTGTTTTCGATCCAATGGAACCTCAGTAGCTGTAACTGTCAAAAATCCCCTTACCTAAGCTTAAAATGATTAAACAGCTTTTTGAGACAGATTCAATGTAAAAATAATTGAAGTTGTTCTCTGATTTTTGTGAATTTTGGAACAAATCTAATTTGGTGTTATTATATATACACTATACATAATATATTCACCAGAACACAGTAAGGGTACCTATCTTTTAACCAAAATAAATAAACATTCTACCCCTAAACATAAAAAAAATAATTTATATAAAGTAATTCTCAAACATTTCCATAAATGAATTTGAAACCAGCAAGGATTTTCGATTTTGTTTTACCGAACTCTAAAAAGTTCTTGAATTTTTTTTTCTTAAATGATCTGAAAGGAAATTACATTGCTCGTTTTAGTGGAGCCGTGACCGTCACCATCGCTTTTTTTGACGATTGCTTCATTTCCTGCCGTCGACGCTCGATTGCGATCATTTTTTCTGAAAGCTAAAGAAAATACTGCCTTACTAAAATTAAATACTTAAGCATCAAAGGGTAAATAAGCAAATAATCCTCAACTTTTATATAAAAGACATAAGGGTCATGTACTAACCGAAATAATGCGATTCGAATAACTTATATTCTTTAAGAAATATTATAAATGAATAGTCCATTTAAACCAAAGCACTGTAAAAATAAGAAATCATTTGTTCACCAATATTGCAATAGAGTTATTGTCTAGTTCAATTTAGTTATTACAATTTTCACAATAATACACTCCATTATGACAAGGTACAATGTAAATGTTTGGGTTTCATTGTCAACTGGTCGATTGTATTGAAACATAACATTACATTGATGTTGATGTTGGTACAAATGTTTGGCCAACTGTCACAGTAAGTATATACCATAATCTAGTTAAACTATGGTAGAAACACAAAAAATTGGTTTTTGAATGCTCTATCGGTTTTTATGTTTAATTACGACATTATTTATTAGTTCCTCTCCCTAGTTACTGGTCAATCTTTGGTTTGAAGATCTGTAGCAATCAGATGATCAATTCGTCACCATTTTTTCATATATACATTAATACATCGTTCAACTACTGAATTAAGTATTGATTTTCAAATACATCATTTCACAGAATATTATAATAGGCCATTTGTTTTCGCAACGTCAGTTTTACTAGAATTCTTTATGGAACTATATGTTTGAGATAGATGTTGCTAAATTAAGCATCTGATTTAGGTTTTTCTATACTGCATTTACGCTGGGGCATTATCAGTATTATGTACGTAAATCAATTGTGATATTACTGAGTACTACTGTGCCACAGATCACTTATAGTTACTACTAATACTGTTTTTGCAGTCACGTCTACACGAGCTACGCCGTAGACCAAACCGTAGACATTCGTAGCACACCATCTTTCTTTATTAATGTTTGACATATATTTGTCGATATACATTACTTTTCGATTTAAATAAATAAAATGGTATTAACTTTTTTTTTGTTTTTAACACTATCCTACACACGTCCCCCGCGGTTTCATCCGCATTTATTAATATTGTATAGCCTATAAACATTTAGGAAAAATTCCGTGTCGAATGCTAGCAGTCTCATCCCGATATGATCAGTAGTTTGAATATGTAGAATAGATAGAAGATTGATAATATGTTAATTAGGTTTCTAATAATTATGGGTCATTTAATTAATAACTTTTGTCTGATAATATGTATGATCTTTGCCTGTATGAGTGTTGAAAAATTTATAGCTTTACCAGTTGAGTTCAGTTAACAAACGATTAAATGATGTTACTGCATAATTTAAAACACCTAACTAGAGCAATTCAGAAATTAATGATTGGTTTGAGTATTAAATACTCAATAGGTTTGATTTCCAGAAAACATTTATATGCATGAATGGTATATTTGTGTAATTTTTGCCAATAGGTAGAAGCTGCTGCCCGTCCTCTGGTGTATCCCTTTGGTCACCCTTTACGACACCCATGGAATTTGAATGGGTTGGTCCTATTCTAAGTTTGTGTATATTTAATAGTAATATTAAATCAAGTTATTACTTATCTAAAAAAAAAACGTTCATAGTAGGTAATAGACAAGCAGTCTGTAGTTCAAAATGCTGGTAACACGATTATACATACATAATTTATTTCTTATCCTAAAATGTACACTGTGAAACTGTTTGTTAATCCTTATAAAGTAATAAAAAATATATTGAATGCAGGCCTCGGTGTAAATTTAATAAAACTCACTTAGAGATCTATTAAACTTGATAATAATATAATCTGAAAAGATAATTACTTTACATTTATAAGAAAATACTCTGTTCTCAAAATCACTACATACCTTTATAGTTAGTTTACCCTTTACCTTTGACAAATAAACCCTATACAATCTTACGACTCAATGTATGAGATAGGAGACTTCGTAGACAGGGAAAAAGACAGTTAGGGTTTGGACTCACTTACAGCGAACAAGCAAAGGGAATATAGCAGTCAAGTCTACATTTAAAGACGAAAAGAGTGAATAGGCTACTAACGAGAAAGCGAGCTCCATCTTCGACCTCATCTTCACTTACCATTGTGAGATTGAAGTCCAGGCAAAAAAGTAATAAAACCTTCAGTTTTGGCCCTAACAGCGGTCACGAAGATCAAAACTTACTAATATCAGTTACTGCTGGTTTCAAAATCAATCTTTAACTAAAAAGCACAGCCAAGTCACTCTTACTCAAAATTTTTTTTTATTTTGTTAGTGAGCAATGACACGTGCTAACAAATAATTTGCTAACATTTGTAAGTTGATCATAATATTGAGACAAACTGATTTTCAAAAAGCATTTAATAAAAACAAAAAGTTATCTAAAGTCGTTGAGAAAAAGAGTTGCTTTCTTCTTCCTTCGATATATCGACAGAGGTGCTAATACAAAATATCTCAGAAACAATATTTTTTAACCTTTTTAAGGATTCAAATATAAACTTTCCAGACAGCTCATGTGTGTAGTAAAACTTAAACGGCCTTAGTCGCCTTAACTCGGTCGGCACATCACAAGTTTAGATAGAACAGTCAGGCACTCGGTCTATGAGCAAACAACTGGCTCAGCTTCTTTGCAAAACTTAGCAAAGCATACACGCCTACGTGCCCGCTGTGCGAGTGTTTACTGAGACTCTTGTCTGTTTGTATGTAAACTGTAGGTCTATTGGTTATACTGTTAGTATAAAATAGACTTATGAAGTCGCACAAAATTATCTGGTTCATTAAATTATGTATATATTTTGTTTATATAAAATAAGTAAATAATAAAATCGTTGTCTGTATATAATCAACAGTTATTTTTTTTAATTTATTTGTGAATGTTGAGACCTTGGAATATTCTTCACCCATGGTTTTATCACAAACTAAGCAGAGTTTGTACTTTGGAAAGCAGAGAACTGATATTATGACTAGCAGACGGTCCTCCTGACTATGGACATTTGCAACACCAGGGGCATCGTCAATGCGTTGTCGACCCTGAGACGTTCCACCGGGGAAGTACTATTACCCATTTCCGCCGTGAAGTACTACTAGTACTACTGCATTGGTTAGAAAAGTAAATAGTGAAACTATTGGCACATGAAAATTAACAACTTTACGTCTCCGGGTCGGCAAAGCATTGGCAGTGCCCTTGGTATTGCAAATGTCCATAGATGGCGCTGATAGTGGTCAGAGGCCAGTTGTGCAGCTGGCCGCCGATCGTGGGTTCAATTCCCATCCAGGACTAACATTTATATAAGTAAATATTTAAAAAAATATTCTAGTAAATGTAGTATATCAGTTATCTGGTTTTCATAGTACAAGCTCTGCTGAGCATGGAATCATATGGCTAGCCATGTGTAAAGAATTTACCAGGATATTTATTTACTTTAATAAAATATTAATATTACATACTTAAAAACAATATTAGTACCATAGTCATTTTAATAACAGCAGATCGTTGAATGAAATTTTGCACACGGATTGTAAATATTGTGGATAAGGATATAAGACACTTTTTAATCAGGAAACATATTATATTCGTAGGGAACGTGAGTAAAAACGCAGGGCGAAGTTTAGTAGCATAATAATATTATAGGTAGACTCAAAAGCTATTGAGCCAAGTATGGGCCCTCGCCGTCGCACAATGACTCTCGACACATGAGAGCTTTAGGGCAAGGAAAATGTTCGATCGATGTGTATTATAGATTGTATCTTAAGTATTGAGAATATCATCTCGATTCATAAAAAATGCTTTATATTGAATGTAGGGTTTATTCAATATTCTATATGTTCAATATCATGGTCGAGAAAACAAAATAACAATATTTCGTGTCGGTATTCTTTATCATGGATTTCTATTGTAAATTTATAACGCTACTTGTCTACCGCGGTTTCATCGTGTTACATTTTTGCAGGGTTGACAACGCGCGAGTGGTGTTGCAAACGTTAATAGGCTGCGGTGACCGTTTACCCTCAGACGGGCCCTCAGCTTGTTTGCTACCTTAAAAAAAAAAACGTCAACATCTCTAAAGGCTATACGTGTGCCAAATTTCAGTAAGACTGATCATTCATTTAGTCGTAAAGCGCAACAAACTAATTAACACCCTATCTCTCTTTCACATTTATAAGTAGCAAGATAGATTACTAGCTTTATCAGATACATAAAGGTAACTCATACCTAAAGCTACCTTAGGAGTATAAAAAAAAAATATGTTCCTGAGATAAAAAATAGTCAACATCTCTAAAGACTATAAGTGTGCCAAATTTCAGTAAGAACGAATAATTAATTTATTCGTAAAGCGCAACAAAGAAATAAATACCCTTACTAACTTTCGCATTTATAAGTAGTAAGATATATTACGAGCTTTATCAGATACATAAAGGTAACTCATGTTAAAGATGAAGAAATGAGATGTTATTTGAGTACTCAAATTATTGTATATGAGTTGTTGAAATCAATTCAGCACATTGCCCACGATTCAGTTTCAGCATTTTAAAATATAACCTATCATAGTTAAAAACCTTTTGTAACCGTAACTGAGAATATCCAAATTCAAATAAAATCACGAAACATATTGTATTCCAATAAAAAACACACCAACATCAAATTCATCAATCCAATGCAATTTTCCGTTTCCTATGACATGAATTTAAAAAAATATATGTATAATTTGATGCTTCAATGGGTGCTTATAATGGCTGGCCTATTAATACGAAGGGAGGACGGAGGGAGCATGCCCTCAAAGGGACGGGCTTGATGTCAAAAGCATACTTGTTCTACCTATATTATTGAGAGTGATGTTGTCATAGATAATATTAACTAAGGCTACAGGGATCCCCGGAAATGTTATGCTTCTGTACATTGGGATCATTTGTGGAAGGGGTTTAATGGAAATTCCTTTATACCAATTTATAGAATCAATGTACGTAGCGTATGAGAGAACTGATCATCTCAAATTACACACAGCCCACGAGTTATTTTATTTACGCGATATAGCATAAAATATTTTCACACCCAATATCGCCGAAGAGCGAGACAGAGGTGATGCACCACTGAAGATGTTTGAAGAACCAACATGACATGTGGTGATTATTATTGTCATATCTGGGGCACATTAACAATTTCAGGCTACAAGTATTCGTTTAAATAAATAACAGACAGAGAACAAACACACATATGTATTTATGCACACAAATGATTATCAAGCGTGGGAATCGAACCTACCACCTGTGGTGTGGCAGTTAGAGTATCCAATCACCAAGCCAACTGGCCCAAATATATTTTAAAACAAAGAAACATTTATTACACCATGCGTGACTCGGGAATCGAAGCCAGGACTACATGTCTCTAGCAGAGTTTTATACCACTCTACCACCGAAAAGATTGTGTTTTATAAGAAGTTCATTATATCAGAAACTTATCTACATTTACAAAACAAGCAAATAGTACCAAGTTCCTTGAAAATGTTTGAACAATTATTAATAATAAAATTTATGGGAAAATTACTCACATAAATGAGGAGATCTTTTCATCACAATCTTGTTCAATCATCATCAATAGACTAATTTATAAAATTGCTTATTTTCTAAAATGTTCGATGTCAGATCATAAAACTCATAAATATATCATTGAGTGATACTATCTTCTTTGAAGCAAAAATATAATATGACGACGTTTTCACAACACTATCTTTAGATTTCAAAAAGGAAATACGACCGGCTGGACACACGTCATAAAATGAAACGACGAAAACTTATTGGGGGAGCAAGTTTATTGGCAGTATCATGATATAGCTGATCCTCCATAAAAATATGTATCGGTATTGTAGGAAAAATATGACTTGAACCCCACGGTCGACCCTTGCAAACGGTACACGCGAAAATGAACATTCAATTCACACGTTTTATGAGGGTAGTAGGGACAGTATCGCTTGGCTTGCTGATTCAGGGATATCGAACTTCAGGTTTGTACATTGTGTAAAATACAGGTGTGCTTGTGAGCGTCATAATTTTGTTTGCAAGGCTGTTTTGGTGTCAGGATGTCTAAGGATCGGACGGTTTTATGCAAAGTGGAAAGTCATGCTATAGATGACGAGGTCGTTTGTAAGATGACAGCCATAACGTATTCAATATTTATGATGTAAAGATTTATGATTCATCTATGCATTTACATGACTTCACAAAAAATAACTGAAACTAGGATATGGCAATTAATGAATACTTATTTGATGTGGGACAATTTTAAAATTATATAAAGCTGGGCGAAAGCTTCTTCCGAAGTTTAAATATAGGATCACTACTTAACTACAGAGTTGAAGTAGAAAATAAAAATAAAATCTGCACTAAGAATTCCGTTCGCACATCGAAACTATTTACTGCATACTAAAAAAAAGATTCAACTTAAGTAAGCGTTTGGAAGACTAGGAAACGAAACGTAAATAATTCCTACAGTTTAGATTCGGTTCATACTCGCCGGATTGTGAAAAACACTCACGTGATTTTTGTTTCTGAACGTCTGTATTTCTTACGGCTTATATTACAATAGTAGTAAAAACCATATCTGTGGACTGAATTTCTCGTCGCCACGATATTCAAAATTAAGCATCAAGGTAAAGAATCGAATAATTAGTGTAAACGGCTATTTATATAAGTGGGAGTGGCGGGAATAAAAATAAAGAATAAGGAGAGATCTAAAAATACTAAATATAATATGATACATTTAAAATTTCTATTCCACGTTCTAACATTCAAAGGCATTATTTGCAACAGCAGCAGTTGCTAAACATAATATCACATGTTATTAAGTATTAATATGAATACGATGAGGAAAATTGTATGACAATCTATTGGACCTATAGAAACCATTTCTGGAACTAAGTTTTATTCTGACTTTGGATACTGTTTCCAGCTTGTTAAGGTTCTTTATTGCAGCTTTACAACCCTTAACAAAACGCTTGTAAAATAAACCCGTATATTTCCACATCGAACAGAACTCGCGGGGCGGCGCGTCCGGCGAAGCATCCGGTAAATATTTGAGCGATTCACGCTCTACAATTTACGCCCATCTGGGGAGCTCCTAGCGTTGCTTTATGTTCTATCAAATGCTATGGAATTCCTTAATTAGAAATGTTTTAGTGTTCGTTCTCGACCGGATGGGGCTGAATATTAAAGTATCTACCTGCTAGACTTTGTTTGAGGATAATACAGTTGATTCTTAAAAATAAAATACCTGAGAGTTGGAATTTAATTTGGATTGGAATCGTTCGTTGTATTTTTTTTTCCTCGTTGTAAAGTAATTTTTTTTGATCGTCTTTATTAAGTTGCTGATCTAGAGTTTATTTTGGCTTAACGATTTAATTTTATTAAGATTTGTTTGTGGAAAACTTTATACAATCCAATAAAAAAATACTGACATCATTTTGCAAGTGACCCCTCATTCGACGGATAAGTGGTACCAAGCTGTTAATTTAAATCTTGATTAGTTTTTATAGTCTTATCAAGGAATAATTAAACAAGATTTATGCAGCGACTGATATTGTCATAAATATTCAAAGCTAGGTTTAAGCTTTGATTAAATATATATAGATAGATATCATGATATCCGAAAGATCGTAATGGACTAGACACCAAATTGAATCCGTTAGGTAAAATAATGAGAGGGTTATAAATCTCCATTAGCAACGGGGTATCTGAATAACAAATGTCCGAAGTCCCAACTAGGAAAGTTGGCTTGTAGATATTCCAATTTATGCGTAAGTCTCTCGGATTAATGTAAAATAGAACAGATTATTTTAGGATTTAGTTGAGGCGTGTTCATCTGGGTTGAATCAAAACTATTGTTTTTAGTTATTATCAAATCGTTCGAATCTGTAATTATTTTCTATTTTAAATTATGGGCTACAAGATATTTCATAACATTTATTTGGTTAAAGTAATGATCGGGAATTGACATCACTGACGATTCCAATGTAATTTTTCTTCTAATAACTCATAGAACTCTGTTTGTTTATTGTACCTACTACCCAACTAGTCAAAATAATGTAGTAATAATATTCGGTGCTACTATAAACCTTTATGTAATAATTTTAAGGTTCAATTTGAAAAATCAAGAGCGGATAATTCATATCATGTTAAAGCCATCTCTGATTTCAATATCGAACTTCCCATTAGAGACTCTACAATCACGTGTCAATAGATGTCACCAGAACCCTTTCCCTAAAACAGTACCACCATCCCACCATCAAACCTCGCATTTAATTAACCCTAAAACCGACCAAAACTACATTAAACCGGTTCTAACCAGTAATGACACTATAAAGGGATAGTGATTTACGTTAGGTGTCGACGATTAGCATCGAAGAGGCTACCGGGACGGTCCGTTCGGCGCATTTCAATTACTGCGCCAGAGGGTTGCCCCACTGAATAATGCATACGGACTTTGATTGAAACGTTCGGTACTCATGTTGGACTTAATTCTTAAATGTTTGCGTATTGATTGTACTTGATTTTATTAGATGGTGTTTAGTTGTATTTTAAGACAGAGTGTATGATGTATTTTTTTTAATATTAAATGTAACCTTCAGAGTTTTTGCTGGTTGTTTTCAGACTGTCGAATAGATATGTACTTTACGTAAGTTAAATGTAATAAAAAAGATTAAAAATATGCTTAACCTTGAAGAAAAATTTACGACTTGAAATTGGTAACCAGGTAGGGAAACTACAAAGTACCTCCATTAAGTAATAATAATTAAAAACAGTTAAAATACTACGGCGTTGATATTATTTTTATAGCGTCTATGCTCAAGCGGTTAAATTTAGAGACTTAAAGGCGATCCTGGCTTTTCTTAATAGTTACTGAAAAAAATAATTACATAGAAATATAGTCGATATGTAGGGATTGCTAATATCTAGAAACGATTGCAATTTTGACCACATGTCATCCTCTTTGAAAGGTAGGCAAATTTTTTTACTGAATATAACTTAACTTTTGCCGACCCCTAGGTTTAGCTTGCCCATTATCCAATAAATTTTTACTTCAAATATTTTATGATGATATTTTCTACTAATAACATGACCTAACCCAAAAAGGCAAGCAAAACTTTATCAATTCACCTTAAAATATGGAAAATAAACATGTATTTTATAAAAATAATTTAATTAAATCACCGCTCCGATACACATTCATAAACATGACGCGCGAGCACCTAATTTTAAATACGAATATAACGCTACTACCTTGGATGAGTCTCTATGAATTTATTTTTATTTTACCATTTTACATAATAATGGTGAAGTTAAATATAACATATTATCTGGCATAACCAGACAAAAACCATACAATATTATAAAGAGGTAAATTTTGATACTTTTTTTAAATTCCATATCGGCCGACGAACAAGCAGGCAGCCTACCTGATGGTAAGTGGTTACCACTGCCTATGGACATTTGCAACACTAAGAGCATCGCCAATGCGTTGTCGTCCCTGAAACGTGAAGGTGTTAAGTCTCATGTGTCTGTAATTTCACGGGCCGCTTTAACTTTCTACCCAAAGCACAGTGATATATGTGCACCTCTACTACACGGCGGAAATGGGCAAGGTCGTAGTACTTCCCCGGACGAACTCTGCACTAAGAGTTTACTAATCAAATCGGTTTGAATGTAATAGATTATCTCCGCATCTTAAAATCCCTATTTAAAAAATTCTTTCACTGATAGACTTTCAACACTATGCTGGAGTGACATAGGGTGTGATATAATTCTGAGAGTCATTAGATCTCTCGGGAATGCACGTGAAGCCATGAGCGGGAAGCTAGTATGTAAACACAACTGAAGAAAAAAAAATTATCAAAAATTATATAATTATACCACAAGGATCCTCTTGTCCCCTTTTTCAGTGACTTTGCTGTCAATTTTACAAGTTTACAGTAACGTTTAGGTACACTACTTGTCTTCTTATCATTTGGTACAGACATTGGGGTAAGCACTGAACTAGATAATAATATTCCAAAATAAACTGAGGTTTTTTTTTTTTTTTATTGCTACCGCCCAAATTGACTCCATGCTGCCTGATGTTAAGCAGTCAATGAAGTCCCCTAGTGATGGCCATCATCCCAGCAGCCAGCGTAGCATTGTGGCATGATGGCCTTCACCTTGACGGCCTTGTGAGAAGCTTTTTCACGCCCCGCTTAAAGGACCCAGGATCATAAGAGAAGGGAAACACGTGGGCTGGTAGCGAGTTCCACATTTTAATGGTACGGCAGAGATAAGAGGCGCCGAACCGTTTGGTGCGTGACGGAATCTGTTCCACCGTGTAAGAGTGGCACCTTAACCCAGCACGTGTCGTTCGGGATAGGAAAGGAGAGGTTGGGATTAGTTGAAATAGCTCTTCTGAGCACTCACCGTGATAAATGCGGTAGAAGACAGCCAATGAGGCCACGTCTCTGCGTAATTGCAGTGACTCAAGAGTCTTTGTGGCCTCAGGATCCCCAATGATACGGACAGCACGCCGCTGCAACCTATCGAGGGCATCCAATAAGTACTGGGCGGAGCCATTCCAAAGGTGAGAGCAGTATTCCACGCAGGAGCGAACCTGAGTTTTATATAACAGACACAACTGCTCCGGCGCGAAAAACCTCCTCACCCTGTTCATGACTCCGAGTTTCCGGGATGCGGATTTGATGACACCCTCGATGTAGTTTTTCTGGTTGAGATTGCGGCGTATGTCCATACGTGACCTAGGATATTGAGGCTGTCTTGAATCGGTAGTGGAGAAGAGAGGGATAGGGAAGGAATGGAGATAATTTAGTTGAAAATGCACACACCTGTGTTTTCTTGGCGTTGAACTCGACCAGGTTCACATCACCCCAACGCGAGATGCAATTCAGAACCCGATCAAGCTCAGCAACAAGTGTTCGCCTATCCTCCTCAGTATCGGCTTGCTTAGCCGCAGGGTGTCCGAGATATCGCCCATGTACAGTGCTGTCATCTGCATAGCAATGAATGCTCCCAAAAGTGAGCATATCATTGATATGCAGAAGAAAAAGCGTGGGCGATAACACGGACCCCTGAGGCACACCAGCATTCACCTCGAGAAACTTAGATGAGTGGCCGTCACAGAGAACTCGGATACGGCGCTCATGCAGGAAGCTGGCAACCCAGTTGCACAGTCGAGGCGGCAAGCCGTAGGCTGGAAGCTTGGAAAGAAGCGCACGATTTCAGTCTCAATCGAAGGCTTTGGAGATGTCGAGACTAACAGCCAACGACTCCCCATGCCTGTCCATCGCCTCACCCCAAAGGTGAGTGACATACGCTAGAAGATCACCCGTAGACCGTTTGGTCTGAAGCCATATTGACGATCGCTGATGAGGGAGTGATCTTCTAGGTAGCGAACGAGTTGGTTGTTTATTATTCGCTCAAACACCTTGCAGAGGATAGGGGTGATAGCAATGGGTCGATAATTGCCTGGATCAGAACGATCCCCTTTTTTGGGAATCGGTTGCACGTTCGCCTCTCTCCAAGCCTGCGGCACTATGCCCGAGGCATAAGATAGGCGATACAGGCGTGTAAGCATTGGAGACAACTCGGCTGCGCATTTCCTAAGCACAACCGCTGGAATTCCGTCAGGTCCACTGGCTTTCCGGACATCGAAAGATCGCAGTGTCGCGCGTACATCGCATTGCCTGATTTTGATATCAGGCATGGACTGGCCGGAGTAAGAAATCGAAGGCGGTTGCGCACTACGATCATCGATTCGGGAGTTAGCCGCAAAGAGATTGACAAGCAGGTCAGCTTTCTCTTGCGGCCCATGGGCGAGTGATCCATCAGGGCATCGCAACGGCGGCAATGAAGGCTGGCAGAAATTAGATTGCACGGCTTTGCCCAATCGCCAGTATCCCCGGCTCACCAAACCGTACAATGCGCTGGGCATCCGCTCTGATGTATGCCCTCTTGTAGGCCCTGGTGGCTCTATTATAGGCTGCCTTGATGAGATGGACATTCGGATCGCGACGGGACCGAGCCCTGATCCAAGCGCGGTAAGCCGACTGTTTTTGATTAACAGCAGCGGCGCACTTGCGATCGAACCAAGACCGTACCCTGCTGCTGCTGGTGACGTCAGTGGATGGAATATAATATTCCATACCCAACAAGATTTCCCCAGCAACAGCAGATGCACTCTCCGACACATCCCTCCCACCAAAGCAGCGTTGAGGCCACGGGATGGACGCATAATAGTCTCGCAGACCATCCCAATCGGCTGACGAGTAGTGCCACAAGCGACGCCTTGCCTTCACTGATTGTGGAGGTGAAGCAAATGGCACTGTAGTGCGAACCAGACAGTGGTCGGAAGAACTCAAAGGGGCTTGTACCGTCACACTGTACTGGGCCGGGTTACTCGTCAGTACAAGGTCTAACAACGAGGGCGCTTGACCCGATATGTCTGGTATCCTGGTGGGCTGGAGTACCAGTTGAGTCAGGTCATGCGTGAGCAGCTCGTCCCGCGTGATCCGTTCTGGAAGAGCCCAGCCAGGTCTCATGGTGGGCAACTGATCCTGCGCATTATCTGCTGCCTGACTCAGGTAGTCAAACAGTCGAGTTGTCTCTGCATCTCCGGTATGGAAACGGTAAAGGCACACGTAAATCCGGGCCGATGAACCCAGACTTAAGTGTACCCATAGAATAGAAAAGGAAGGGTCCTCTAGGCAGCGTAGACGTCGACAGCAAATATCCGCCGTCGGGCCGTCTCGAGGAAGCTGCCATATTTCAATAAAAGGGGGCGTGAAAAAGAGGAGGCAGTCACCGCAGCAGCGCGTGACAAAGCGCAGAGTATTGTATTGTCACTATACTGTGAGGTATAGGGACGGAAGGGCTCCCGTACCCTCCCGGAAATGGTCGCCGGGTCCCACCGTCCGGTCACCAACCGGCACGACGAGCCACTTCGAGATTATGCGCGACCTGGTGGGGCAGCCTTCCAAGATGGTTAGTCCCAGTTGGGCCCCTGTACTATGCCGCGGGCGGCCAGCGGCACCACCGTTTCTACAGGTCTCCCTGGCCGGCGGGTCGACCCACACTACCCCCACAATGACTCCACAGATACACTACTGGTCCCACGTATGCTGCGATAACCTCCCCCTCAGTTTATCCGCCACATCCTCTCTTCCCTTCCCATATGGGAAATGACGAGAAGATATAGAGGGTATGGTTGGGCCTCCGGCTCTCCCACTCACTGAACGAAACACAACAGTACAGAACATACTGATATTTGACGTCGGTTTTCTGTAGGAGGGTGGTACTACCCCGGTCATGCCGGCCCATTCATGCTGTAAACAGATTGGCACTACCACCTAAAAAAAAAACTGAGGTGTATTAACCTCAGTTTATTTATTAGAAACACAGTTTGCGTTTATTTGATTGTGTTTTATTTGGTCGGTGAAATCGGCATTTAGTCCGTATTGTCTGCCCGCTCGCTAGCGGCAGTCATTACACACGTTCATTTTAACCAAACTCGGCAACGCTCAATATCAACTAGTCATTTTATAACAGCTTTCACACAGATGGCCACCGTAAATATTTAGATAAATTGAAATTTCAAATGGGCACGGTTATAATACCTTTTCCTGACTGATACCTATCCGTTCGCGTATTGAAATATAATCTGATGAGAATGTTGATATGTGAGGACATGCTTCCTTTACAAAACAGGTACCCGCTGATTATTTTTATAATTGGTTGGAAAGCTGATATTTTTAAGGAATGTTTTATTTATATTTTATGTGTGCTTTGTGAACTGTTGAATAATTTGCTATAGGGACTGGTTTTCGTACTTATATAGATACGATTCATTACCGCCTCAATGATCGATTTATGTACTTCGCCCGGTAACTGGAGTTCTGAGCTTGACTCCCAGGTCGTGCAAAGTACAAAGAACGTTCCTTTGATAGTAATGTTTATTTGCATTAGTTGTAGTATGTACTAAGCCCGAGAGATTTGACTTGGGACTTCAAACTTTTTTAGGTTTCTTAATGTGAGTGATTCTCATTAATGTCAATGTAATCTGTCTTCTTTGGGATAGCTTATTTACTAACTGAAATTAATCTTAGCATTGAAAGAAAGAATGAAAAATATTTTATTTCTCTCACAACACATATAAAAAACTGAAAAGCACCAAATTTAACAAAAAAAAATAAATAACAGCACCCATCACATTTAAAAAAATGAGTGTATAACATGAGTGTTGGACTTTAACGAAACGCCGAGTATCTTATTTTACATGTATTGGTCTAGTCACTAGCTTCAGCCTCACTGTTTCACTGTGTCTCTCTCCATACCATAGGCTGCGTGTGCTCCAAATTTCAGCAAAATCAGATCAATCGTTTGTTGTGAAAGCATAACAAATAAACAAATGCGAAAATTAACCTTCTCAAAGTAAATAATCACCGTGTTACTGCGCCCAATTTTCCTTAATCTCCAACATTAGCTATTATTACAATTATAACCTAACCTTTATGGATATGGGGAAACAGGAAGTACTATTTGTCGTTGTCTTCCCGCTTCCGTCGTTACTTCCGGTTACGTTGGCGTTATGCCACCCACGTGATGTCCCAGTGAGCATTCATAAAGTGAGTATGCAATCTTCCAACATGGAATGAAGTTTGGTCAGTTTAATGTTCTGTAAAAATCACACAAGCTTCAGGCCCGCGATTTCTCCTGCGTGTCCGGGAATCATTATGTCTCGTCGGGCAGCGGGCCAATTTGGCTAAATACCCTGATTGTCGCGCTACAGGTCGTGGGTTCGATACCCATCAAAGACAAAAATATGTTTGCTTGTTTATTTCGAACTTGGATGAAATATCTATATAAGTATGTATTTAGACGGAAAAATAAAGTTGAAAATTTTGTTATCAATAATAGGGATGTTGGCTGATATGTCAAATCAGCAACTTTTTTTAAATGTCCAAACGATCGTTTTTTTGGAGTTTTGTATGAAATTAGTTGTAACGTCATAATTGTACAGCATCAAAAGAGCTACTCTTTGTGGTTAGATCGGTCCTTAAAAATCATATTAATTATGAAAATTAGGCGACATTTGATGTAACTGTGTATTTTTGGATGATCAATGCACTAGTTAGTGTTTAATCATTTATCTTGAATACAGGAAAGATACCTATTATCTGATTCCATAGGACAAGCTCAGCTTAGCTTGGGTTCATATGAACGTGTGTAAAGAATTTCCCTGGAAATGTGAATATCAGAACATTTCATATCTGTGTTCCAAATTTTGATTCCAATTTGAAATCCAACGATATGTAACTATCGGGTCAGAAGTCGCCCTTTAACTAGGAAGAACCGACTAGATATTCAGCTAGCTTACATTCGTCAATAATCTGTTTTATTTAACTGTTTTAAATTCACAACATGAAAATACTACAAACTCATAGATACTATAAAATCCGATTAGCCCTACTCACTTCTGTAACAAACACACACACACATTCACACTCACACACACATAAATGAATCCACGACCTGTATTTTACCTACCAACCTGTCAAGCAACACCTGCTTTTGTAGTAATTTTCCACTAAAGATAGTCTTGTTTCCTTTACGAACTTGTCACCCTTTCAGAAAGCGTAGGCGTTCCACGCTGAGTTACTCGAAACATTCCACGACTACTTTATTGCTAGATAAGGCTCTAAATGCCCATTATCTCCAACCTACGAACCTCCTACATATTAACAAGATTATAAATTAGGGCTCTACAAAGGAATCCTAAATAAACTGACACAGTGTTAGAGTATTTGAGATTGGAAATGGAGCGTAGATGCTTACATTTATCTGTGAGTTAGACGGACCAGTTGGTATGTCACAGGTCGTTGTTTTGATTCCCATCCTATCGTCATCATATGTCTATTTCTTGATGTCTCTATTTAATAATACTAGCTTCCGTCCCGCGGTTTTACTGGCGTTTCCGAAGGATATAATGTATCCCGGGTTTATTTTATTGAAACAGGTAAGAACACTAATCATTGTGTACTTAGTAAACAAATATCCCGGGACATTCTTTACACACGGCCATCTAAACCCAAACTAAGCAGCGCTTGTACTATGGAAACCAGATAATTAGAGTAATTCCTTCGATTACCTCCTACATTAAAACCTCCAAACTCTATCTCTTTATTGAATTAGTATAGACATTTGCAAAAAAAGTATATGAATTTGGCTTCGCTTAGTTTGACGTCTGATAATTATGTATAAGAGCTTACTTTTGTGGAGCTTTATGACCTTATCGTATTTTTTTTATAATCATCTATATTATATAAAAGGGTAAAGATAAAAATTAAGTACCACTTTCTCATCTGTGTTTATGAATCGTTTTTTTATTAGCTATTGACCAGCTTTACTGTTATAAATAAAGATAATTTGAACAGTATTTTTTTTTAAATGCAAATTCATATATGTATTTCCAAAATTTTCAACAATTATTATAGTCAAATAATGACCAGAAGGCGAACATTGTTATGAAAAAAATTGCTTCATCGCTGTAAAATTCTTTGCTACAGTTTTACTTAAAGTTTCACCTTAAATGAAATGCTATTTCACGAGTGAAGTATGGTTAACCCGAAAGGAATTTATCGCGACTAGCCCCACTTTGCTGATGGATTTATAGACTCAAATGGCTGCTGGGTTCTACTACTAAGTATTTTGTCCACTCGGCTTTAAACGGAGTGATGATTACTTGTAAATTAATAATGGTACCTTTTTCATTATAATATAGATATATATTTTTTTTAAGTGACGGCTGTTTGTCTACAATTTCAATAAGGTAGGACGATGTGGTGAAGCACACAAAGCCAAGAAGCGAACTAGCCCTCAAGTGTAAATGGTGGAACACCCTGATAGGTCCAACATTCCACATTAGGGTGGTAGCTTACAGCGGCATCCGGGCCGCGAAGGCCAGACGCCGCCTGCCGCACCTCCGGCGACGAAGTGGGGCCGAGTTGACGTCGTCTTCCCGTTCCCGCTCCGCCGCCTCCATCTGTGACAATACCATATCACAGAAGGACAAGGCCTTCCATGACTCCTCGCTGCCAAGCATGGCATTCAGCAAGGCCGGCAGTGACAAGTCCGCCCCGACAGTCGCGGACCAGCTGGCGCGAGGGACCGCCCAAGCTTGCCCAGCTTGGGCTCCTCGCGCGTGTGACGCGCCGTGTCCGCGACTGCCACCGAGCAATGGTGGCACGACTCTGTGGGCTCCCTTCCCACCACCCGGCAAAGCCATAGTCGGACCTATGGTAACTAGATGCTGAAACGACATATTTATTGATATTTTTATCCAGTCAAAGAACAAACAGAATCTTTCAGGCATATGCTTGTCTTGGCGTGATTGTCACGGTATCTCACCACGCCAATTGGCGTCATTTATGGGTAGTTTAATAGCATTGATTTATTTACTTGCCTCTGTGCCCATGGGTCGCAGGTTCTGAATTTGAAGCTCGTATCTTGTGGTAAGAAGCTATGATGAATTGCACCAGACCTAGACTACTGAACAGTTTTCACCACTTTTCTTGTAGGAAGTTTTTATTCATTGCCTCGGTCCTGAACCAGGGTCCAGCAAACAGGATCAGCACTTAAGATTGTCGTAAATAATCCAGTGTTTATTGCAAGTGACAATGTGATTCAAAATACTTTTGTTTCAGTTGAGTAACAGAACGCATGCCTCGATGCGTACGTTGCGCTGGCGATAATTCAGGTCGTGTAGCACCGATTTGTCAAGATGTTCTCCTTGACAATATGACGCAAGGGGACCAATATCATTTTGATGGTTTTGCTGAAAGCGCTCAACCACTCAACAACTCAACCACATATTGAGCTTTCACAATTCATTTTAATTCGTCATTGTCGACCATACTTTTCGCGCGACCACTGGGTTCTCTTTTGATCAAATATCCGGAACAAATGCGTACGTTCATTTGTAGTGTCCGCTCCGTATATATTTGTGCTGCATTACTATCATAACGAAGTCCAAATTTATTAATTAGTCGCATTCTTAATTTGTCGATGCTCACAAAAAGAAAAAATTTTATAAAACAAAACACAAATAATCAAAAAATTAAAAATCCACTAATCAAAACACAAGTGGATGTTATTAAAATAAAACTCATTCCTTTGAGATTTATATTTTCCGCCAAACCATAGATAAATAAATTTGAATTCAAACAGTTTTCAATTCAAGCTTTTTTCAAACTTCAAACCTTTCGCTAAGAACTGGTCGGAACGATCCAGCTGCAGTAATTAAAAAACTAGGTCTTCTTTTCTTAATGCCTTGTACCCATGACATTTTACCACATCATCTATTACCACAGTGAAATCGAAAGAAAATATTTCTTAAATTTTTTTTTTTTTTTATGCCACTTGGGCCGAAAAACAAGCAGACGGTCCACCTGATGGTAAGTGGTCACCGCCGCCTATGGACATTTGCAACACTAGGAGCATCGCCAATGCGTTGTCGACCCTGAGACGTGAAGTTGTTAAGTCTCATGTGCCTGTAATTTCACCGGCCCCCTTACCTTAATAACCGAAACACAGTAATACAATTGCACTACTGCTTCACGGCTGAAATGGGTAAGGTGGTAGTACTTCCCCGGACGAACTCTGCACTAAGAGCTCTACTACTCTAAAAAATTTGGAAAGGCCAAGCACTTATGAATAGTCTACTTCTAAAACCGGTTGCGATGGTTATTTCTAGTGAGAGACTCATCAATGACTCATTTTTTAGCAATTACTCTTTTTATGAGAATAACAAATCTAAATATACGAGTATAATGTTACTACCTCCAAAGTTGGACTGTAAAGTTGCATTAATTGTATTTCATGCAGCCATTGACAAAACTTCACGAAAATGTAATCAATTTTCAGTTTCCGTTACATTATTTGGTATAATCCGACCAAAAGCCATCCAAAATGTTTATTCGTGTAAAATTAAATTCCCAATAGCTGATTGTGCTATAATTCATCCAGACAAACAGCTAATTATGTAGAGATTAGTCTTGTTCCCTGTGTTGCCAGCTTTAATAAACATTGCGCATGATTTATATGTTATGGCTATATAGTATCCAATGATATTTACAATTTAGTTTAGGACGATGTTATAAACTTTTTTTTTTTATGCTACTTGGGCCGACAAACAAGCAGACGGTCCACCTGATGGTAAGTGGTCACCGCCGCCTATGGACATTTGCAACACTAGGAGCATCGCCAATGCGTTGTCGACCCTGAGACGTGAAGTTGTTAAGTCTCATGTGCCTGTAATTTCACCGGCCCCCTTACCTTTCTAACCCAAAGACAGTAATACAATAGCACTACTGCTTCACGGCGGAAATGGGTAAGGTGGTAGTACTTCCTCGGACGAACTCTGCACTAAGAGCTCTACTACTCTGAAAACTATATCGACTTACTTGATCTTGGTCACATTTTAATCAAATAAGTGAATATGTTTATTTCCCAGGGTATTTAGTTATACGCATTTAATGCCTTTTAATTACTTAGTACTATAGTATTAATATCTATTAAATTACTAAGATCTCGTAGTACGATATACTACTTCTTAAGATCGCATATATAAATAAATAAACATACTATATATACCTATATATATATATATGCAATAATCAATGGATAAATATCATTAATATCCTGGGACATACCTTACATACGACCGGCAGATCCCAAACTAAGCAGAGCTTGTACTATGGAAACCAGATAACTGATATAGTTTAATACCAATTTTTATTTCTAAATGCTTATATGAATATTTATTACACCCAGGCACACAACCAACAGATACTGTCATAACAAAATAAATGTTTTTCCTGGGTGGGAATCAGAACCACGACCCGTGGCGTGCCAGTCAAGGTCACCAAGGCAACCGGCCCATCAAACATAACTAGCTACAGCCATGCGGGCAAGTTGGCTTGGTGGTTAAAGACCCTCACTGCCTCGCCACAGGTCGTGGTTTTGGTTCCCACCTGGAACATACATTCGTGTGCATGAACAAGACTGTTTGATCCGTATCTGGATGTAGATGCATACTTATATAGATATTTACTAGATTTAATAGATGTATCAGTTAAAGCTGTGGTTGATTTAAGGTCAGGTTGCCGTGTGTGAAAAATTTCCCAGGATTTTTATTTATTTTCGAGAGAATTATTGTTCCCTCGAGGTTCAAATATACATACATATCACTTGGGAATAATGGCACTTTCTGTAATGAAAGTGAATAAATGTATTTATAATGTAGTTTATGGATAATCTAATATAATCTTCTAACCGCCGAGCTTAAATTCATGGATATCGATGGTACTGTATATCCTGGCACATACCACGAACACCGCTTACGCGTTGGCAGAATCGCTCATGTTTACTGTGACGTGCTCTTTGTACCTGTGTTTGATGTGCACGAACACTTTGCATTCTAAGCCTATCCTCTTCATTTTCAGCCACTCTCAAACACAATTCGGACATGCCAATACAAGTATTTTCACTACTGTCGCTCGCAGGTCATCAGAGCGGTTAGCAAGTGAGGTAACTTGTAACATATTTGATTGATTTCGACGCTCGTTTTTTTCTCGGCATTGGGAAGTAAAATTAAAGACATTAATGTGTGTCCTCGTTGGAAAGAATTAAAGTAAATTATATCCTCGAGTCACCCAATTGTGTGGGTAAATATAATGGCAGGTGACATTATGAAAATAAATAATCGTAAAGTGCACCGTACGCAAAGTAATCAAAGTATGCAAAGAGCCATGAACGCCTTTTAAAAGTAAAAGTGTCGATGGAAGAAATTACAGTTTTATATGCATGACGTTTAGATCATTTTCCCTACTATATTATGAATATTTGTTTTAGCGTTTCTTTAGGATTGCCCCCATTATTTTTCTTTACAAACCAACTTTGTATTAAAGTGAACAAAAAAAAAACGAGCAGAGTTTCAACGAGACTAACAAACAGAAATATTAATGTATAATTCAGGTAAAACAAACAACTCAATACTGTAAATAGTACTTTTTAAGCAATATTCCCAGCTCCCAGATCAAATACCGTTAACAAATCTAAACCATTTATTCAGTTTAGGCCCGCGGAGGGCACTTATGCAGGTCACATTTACAGTTACTGAGGCTACCACCGGTTCGAAAGTCAGCCTTCAACTGAGAAGAACCGGCAATAAACTCAGCTATGTTACATTTTTTTAAAAGATTGTCATGTTGGTCAGCCAGCATGTTCTGCAAATCATCCTTTGGAGACATTCCTCATTACAGTATGCACTTAAATAAGAGACGTATAACTATTTCGCATTTTCTCATACTTAAAACGGTTCACACACTGCAGTTCAGCGACGGTGTCTAAGTTTCAGTTTATAATATAAAAAAATTGCGCGGTACAATACTGACAAAACTCCGCACTGGAAAGTTGCGACGTCGTCCCGTGCTTCGTAGCGTGGCGCGGCGCAGTATGAAAATAGATACATCTAGAATAAACATCGCTTAACGGTACTACAATATTTTTGGGAATTATATATACCTAATAATTAACATTTCAATATTTTTTATCTCTCCAAATTAAAATGCAAAATATTTTTATCCAAATTTCTGCAAATACTTACATAGTAATACCTACCCACACAGAAGAAATCATTTAATTAAATAAACTTGAGGATACCAAATTTTCAATGTAATAAATATATATTTTATTAAAGTTATTATGAATAAAATATTTGTTACGCACACGCCATCTTCTGATAACAAATAACATTATCCTCAAGTTCTTTATAATGTGAGAGCGCTGGCATCTATAACACAACAAACAAAATCAGATTTTACATCTTAATTTATGTACCAGATTTCAACCAAACACAAGTTTTGTATACACCTAATATATTTATGTACACTATTATGTAAAAAAGTTATATAAATTGTGTTTCTGGAACAAAATTTATTCCAATAAGGATTATTATTATTTGCACAATACATATATAATGAAGCACAATAAATATAACAAAAGCTTAATAAATAATGCATTATAATACATATTATTATTACCTTTTGATAAAAATACCAAAACCATTACAACGCCATCTGTGTCATGAGCCGTGAACTATTTAGAGCGCGGTGCGTGCGAATTGGTATTTTGGCGTTGTAGGCTCTATACACAATATTTAGTTGAACACTTGTACAGATAGAGGTATCGCCATGTCCTGTTAAGAGACAAATAAGACATGGAGGTATGTTGCAAGAAACTTGTACGGGTATGTTGTTAATGGACATTTATTAAATTTTATGCTTCTTTCTTGGAGTGCACTTTGTATGAAACATTTAGCAATATATTTTTCTCTTTCTGACCTTAGTACTTAACCATGATAGTGCTCTTTATTCTTTCAGTCAAAAGTTTACATGAATAATAATACCAATATTTTAGTACTGACTTTGTGACTGATGTGCGGAGAAATGTCTCAGTCTCTGTGAAAGAAGATGTGTATTGAAAATGAAATGGAATATAATTAGATTATTAGAAACAAAGAATACCCACTGACTGTAATAAGCATTGAGCTTCAAAATATTCTAAATACATCATACACTATGAAATGAAAATATTTTTATTCAAATAGGCCCTTTTTTTTATGCCACTTGGGCCGACAAACAAGCAGACGGTCCACCTGATGGTAAGTGGTCACCGCCGCCTATGGACATTTGCAACACTAGGAGCGTCGCCAATGCGTTGTCGACCCTGAGACGTGAAGTTGTTAAGTCTCATGTGCCTGTAATTTCACCGGCCCCCTTACAAGCACTAATGAATAGCCTGACTCTAATACCGGTTCGGAAGGTTGTTTTTTACCGAGAAGAGCCGACAATAAACTCAGCAATCACTCTTTTTACCCGACTACGGCAAAGCCAAAGGAGGGTTATGATTTTGACCGGTATGTATGTGTGTATGTATGTTCATCTGTTCCCTCATAACTTTTAAACTACTTATCGTAATTTGGCAAACGAGGTATCGTTCGAAGCGTCTTGATCGTCTGCTGGTTATAGGATATGTGACGTCACATAAAGGCATTAACTATAAAAATTCTTATAAGTGACACGATAATGTTTATTTTTTGTTATAATTTGGCCATCAAACTATTGATTACTTTTTAATATTATCAATGTTGTTATTGTTAACTGTAGTGACACTACAATATAACCTAAAGATCTAAGCTTTGTACGTGAGTACATCAAATAAGCTTTGTAAGTAAAAAAAATATCAAATAATTGGTTAATAATTATTACTTTAAATTGCAAAAAAAAACATTTCTATAATCATAAAATAAAACATTATATTATAAATAATTAAATCACAAATATTTAGAAATAAAACACTAATAGTAACGGTAAAAAAAATAAGTTCAAAAACTAAAACCCGACTACGAAAAATTACGCTTTAAAAAGTATGAAACAAGAAAATATTCTCATGTGAAATTGTTATACACAAACTATCCAATATTTAGTGTCTATTAAATGAAAAACTCACACATAATATATTTTAAAGTATTTAATACCTGTTCATAGTGGTGTTCAGAGGATAGCCGTGGTTGTATGCCACCTCATATATGGTCATATGGCTCATTTTTAAAGCGTAATTTTTCGTAGTCGGGTTTTATTAATAACTTAGATTTATTACATAAAATGTATCTAGTCTCACTGACAATACCTGTGTGATATCGCAAAAGTGAAGAAATATTAAACGATAATATATTAATTAATATAATATTTTAAGAATATCTTATTAAAAAAATACACAAACAAACTAAAGCTGACCAGACCCCACAAGTAGCACCTGTTCACAAGTATGACTTGAATGATTGATTATCGTGGAAGTGCTAATTAAAAAATCTATTAAAAGTGGTTAGTGACACTAACCACAAAGACTAAAGAGTTAAAAAACCCGTACTGCAATTAGTGTAACATACATTGTAATTTTAATTGGTCTACCTGCTATTGAGCCCATACTAACTGAGCAATGTAGGTATTTCAAACTTAAATCAATTACAGTATCCAGTCGCCTAATTGATGAATCAATCTCATCTCAAGATTATAATAGTTTGAGTCTAATAGAATCAATGTAATTGATACATACAATATGTTGGGAATAATGATACAGCCAATCAATATTCAAGAAACATATTTGTTGGGTATCTCACTCAAGGATCTGACTTGAAGTTAGAAAGTTTGAAGAATTTTTGATTAAAACTGAAGCTTATGGTACTCAGAAATAGTGTTGATTTTTGTCAGTGAAAAAGATTCTTACTAGGCTGAGTAGTTTTTGGGATTAACCCTACAGTAACCTTTTTAAAATTTTGGGTAAAATTGCGTTAACTGGAGTAAACTAAAATTGTAATTATCGGTACAGTTTTAGAATATCCTTATGAATAAATAAAACCCCACATATATTTTTTATTAACAGCCAGGGGTACTTTCATAAGTTCAGCGAAGCTTTTTATCGATAAAGTTGTGATCCATCATCAGTCTTTCGCAGACCACTGCCGTATTTAGGATATAAATAGACCGTAAAAAGATATATCGAAAACTTGGCATTTTACTCACAAAAAAGTATGAAATTAGCTAGGTAGGCAAGCTTTTTATAAATTGCTTCATGTTATTTTGTGAAATCTAAAATAGGTGCAATTTTCTTTAACAACGTACTTAAGTGCGAGCGAGTTTTATAACCATACCCAATTTTAAGTTTAAGGTAACTTAACATACTTTAACTTAAGAAAGTCATATCAATCGTCGACCTGGGAGCCAATTAAAATTCAAAAAGTTATGATTAACAGTCTGAAATTTTGATGGCTTCTATTTTAACTATATGAAAAGCAATCCTATAGTTGGTCTTAAAGAATAATCCCTTTTTTAACGTAACGAATTTTATAGAAAAAATAATGTTTTTACATCATCATATTATTAACCATGGGATCAATAGATGGACCTTATTTTAAAGGCAATACTGTAAATTTTTCGTTGAATTCATGACATTTTTGAAATTCAATGCGGGCTTCTTTTTCTGGACAGACGTATGAAATAAAAAATATTTATCAGTATATGCCTTCACAGGCATTAATGAATGATTAGACAAATAGATAATGCCTTCCGGGTCTCTAGCCGAGCTATACTACTCGACTACCGAGGCGATGGCAACGCTTTCAAAAACAAAACACAATTATAATGTACCATGACTTAAACCTCTTCCTCCTTACAAATCTAAGGTTGAATTTAAATCATCTTGATCAAAATAATTGGACAGGAGAACAAAAGCATTACTACAAAGGTGTTTAACACCTTCCAAAGACAATGCGAGGCCTTCACTCAAACACTGCTTGAATTTTTCCAACTATTCACTAATTCTCGAAGCAATGGGTGAATTAATTCGATATCGTCCCGAGGAACTCTCGGAGCGATCATAAGGGGCTCTCATCACAAGTGGCTGCCACTTGATCCATCCGCTCTCGAACCCGCTCCACGCCTAACATTAACCGCAGATATGCCGTATTGATAATTTAAATGGTGAATAATCAGTACGTCGTTAAATCTTTACTTTTGTATTGGTATTAAAAGCATTCGATGTGTTTAATTTCATGCCTTTTCAGCATAGGCTACGCCTGCTTTCTGATTATTTGTCTGTGATCAAGAAGTCGTTGTTAGATAGAAAGTTACATGATTTGCTTATCATTAATGATGCAAGTTAATTCAATGACAAGTAACTATATACCTATTACATCAGAAAAAAGAATAAACAGAGGCCTAAGCACGAATATCTAGTGCAAGCGAATCGTCATCGTATCGAGTGCACCAAAATGCATGTATAGAAAATAAAACATCGCGTAGATTTTCGTGCATTGCATCTTGATGAACAATAACTAGCCTAAATTGGACTATAAATTGTTGTAGGAAAGAAAGGTAATTTCAAGTAAACTCTAGTAAGAATAACTGTTAATGTAAAAAGAACTGTCAGTCCTATTACTTATCTTGTTTCCAGAAAATAAATCAAATACTTAATACCTGAAGCTGTCGACTCAAATTCTTCAACAGCTTTACACTATTCATTTACCTACGTCAAGGAGAATTTCAATTCTCAGAAGGTCTGGCGACAAAGTAAGGGTGGGTGGGTTAGCCGCACGCGTAAGGGCACCCTACCGTAACACGAGTGGCCACATGAGTAATTTTCACTATTGGAAAGGGGTAATTCTTTGCCGGAAAAAGTGGGCGCGTATGCCTCTGGATCTTAGTTACACTTTGAAGTAGTCAGGCAGGAAATCGCTTGGAAATTCGGTTATAGCATCGGATATTTCGAGATTGATTTATTTTATGAACTGAATTTAAGTATGTGAAAGTATTGCGTTTAAGAAATTATGGCATTTTATTTTTATAAGGATTTAAAATAACCAAAAAAAAAAAATTACAAACAACTTAAGTTGTTTATTAAAAATCTACTTTTATGAAAGCTGACCCGTAAAATAATTTAACGTAGCTTTTGGTGGCTACAAAGTTCTGGAAAATCTGTTTGATATTTAGCTATTATTCTAAAAAAAAACCTTATTAAATAATGTAAAATTCTGAAAGGTAGGTAACCTTTGGTGAATATTTCAGCGATCAAACAAGGCGACGTAAAGCAGTCTGATGTACGTTAAAATGATAGGAACAAAGCCTGAACAGAAGGGGTTGTTATAATTAAAGCAAGCTGATTTTTAGATTTTATTTTATAACCAACCTTTGTACAAAGACAAAGGCTCTCGGCTGACAATACAGGTCGCCACCTGTACTTGGTGGATAAGTTATTGGGTGACCATGAAGTTTAAAAAAATATGGTTGCATATTTTTGGCAATGGGTTTTTGTGCGGCCGTTTACTTTATAGCGAATACCATATCTGTCACCTTGTCTGTCAATTTAATAACACCATTGCCCACCTTATAATTTAGCATGGTGAGATTGAAGTCAAACAAATCTATTTTATTACAAAAAATAAATCTTTGCGTCTAAAATAGAATGAAAGTATTATTTATTCTGGGCACTAATAGAAACTTTGTCGACGACTTATCGCCTCGAATCCTCCTAGCGTGTACTTCTCATGTGATTGCGTACTAAGCGAAAGAGACATGGAGGCCACGACGAAATATCCTCAAGCTTGTCTAATTTAGCGTACTGAATTACACCCCAGGTTCCATGTTTGATTCTCAGAGCGCAAGACCGTGGGGGTTTCTTTTTTTAGAAATAATTAGCTTTTGCCCGGAATGGTAATGGGGCCGAAAAAGTTATAGTTTAAACATAGTTCTCTGCCAACCTCTTCGGGGTTCATGAGCGTGAAGATATGTATATATCTTCTTTGAGTTGTTTTTTCAATATTTTATGACTTGATGTAAATTTTAAAAAACGCAATTTTTATTTAATTGATTCAATAGTGAAATCAAAATGATGGTCACTTCATGCCTAAATAATTCTCTTTTCATAGTAGAGAACAATAGTAATTTGAAGAGGCCTTGATAGGACTCTGATTGTGACACGATTTGGGGAGATTATTTTTAACGGAACAAAATTTTTTTTGTTCTTGTTCAGAAAAGTTAAAGCTTCAAATTTTTTGTCTTTTCTGTAACAAAGTAAATGCCTTTTCCTCGAAGTAAATAGAGATAGTCCAAAAGTCCTTGTATATTCTGAAGATTCTATGTTTATTTTTTTACAAAATGTTGAACCTTTCTTAATGATTAAAGTAATACAATATTCTACCCGCGCATCCGCTTTCTCGAGGGTACTTATGTTTCCCACAGGAAAAACTGTATCCGACGCGTTTAACTAGAAAACTTCTAACTACCTATATGCAAAATTTCATTTAAATCCGATCAGTGATTACGGAGCTAAGTATGAGAAGCTGAGTGGGAGCATAAACACACACACAGACTTTTATACATAGGTACTATAGAGTAGTAGAGACTGAAAGGCTTGTTTTAACAATGTCATTGCAAAATCATCTTTACTGCTCTTGACATAAGATTTATCTTATAATTCAATGGTTAATTGTATGATGATACTGATGAACCTTAATCCTGGCACAATAGTGTTCATTTTTCCTTTACTCTCAAATATGTCAAAAATAATATGTGCAAAATAAGAAGATTTTTTTGCTTATGCATCTACTTAGGTTTGAATACAATCTCAGTATGGTAAGTCGGTGTTGTAGTTTTGTTTTTATTGTATTACTAACGACCCGCCCCGGCTTCACTCAGGTGCAACGTAGATACTAATACATATAAACCTCCCTCTTCAATCACTCTATCTATTCAAAAAAACCGCATCAAAATCCGTTGCGTAGTTTTAAAGATTTAAGCATACATAGGGAAATAGGGACAGAGAAAGCGACTTTGTTTTATACTATGTAGTGATGATCTTATCGTTATGATCCTTCGAAAGAACTTATGACAAAGCTCCCGATATAGCTACAAATTCTACAGTCAATATCGGCAAAGGAGATTTTGCAGATGATATAGTTGCCGAAGGTGGTAACTCTTATTGCAGTCCAATTCAGGCACTGAACTGTTCTTTCCGTCAAAAGACATGAAAATATAGAAAACAAATAACCGGCCAAGTACATGCTCGGCCACACGCGGTTTAAGGTTATGTAGTGTTATAAGTTTGACGACTATTATTCATTAACTTGTAAAGCTACTTAGCTGTGATAGTTCTCCTTTTATCATCTTATTATATGTCCTGCAACTGTGACTTTTGTCACATATACAAAAGCGACATTTTAGCTTGTAGGGGGAAATTGACTTATGACTATAACAAAACCTAAATTTCGCAAACGAATTCCTAAATCGAAAAATGTTCTTCTCATACCTCTTACATTGTTGATGGAATAGTCGGGATAAAAAGAATCCCTTTTAGGTGTACCAGAGGCTGGAAAAATCAATTTTATGAATAACCATGCCAATTATCATATTTTTAAATCGAAGCATCTCTGATTTCAACCACGGACAAATTGTTGGCTAAGGAAACCCCTAAAAAGTGACATTTGACAGAAAACGACAGATCTCGTACCCTAGTAGGGCATCAAGCTGTCACTGTCGTGAATCATCAAAAGCACCATAAGAAGACTAAACCGAGCACTTTCTATATTGTGAATATTTAAAAAAACAAACCCGATGGTTAGCGAACACCGAAACCTCCGCAGTATATAACAAAAACAAATTACATTCGTCATATCCTAATCAAGATGCCAATAAAAACATTAACTAGGTGAGAATGAAGGGAACAACTGGCCACTCTATTAGGTCATTATATCGTCATGCCAAACTTGCAGGTTTCTGGGCAATAGACGGCCCAAGTTTGTGTTTGCGAACATAATTACGGCCTTTCCGAGCTGCGATTGGGCAAACTCCGCGTGAAATTGGTACACGCTACTTGGGAAGAGACACCCTGAAGACTCTGAACCTGTGACGGCTTGCTTAGTTGCATTTTTTTATGATCTATAGCTTTTATTGAAATTCAGTTGCTAATCATAACCAAACCGATTATTTTTCCAGTATATTTCTCATTTTCATAATACAAAAAGGCATGCAATTTTTATTAATAAAAAAAAAACAGTAGACCGTACCCATTTCCAACATGATACAGTAGTGCACTTGTATTGCTTTCATTAAAAAAAAGATAAGGGGACCGGTGTATTACTGGCACTCAATTACTGACTCAATTACTTCACGTCTTGGCGAAGCCCCCGGTGCTCTGAATGTTCATAGGCGGAGGTGATCACTTACCATCAGGTAGACCGTTTGCCTGTTTGTCTTCCACTTGACATTAACAAAGTGGTTTACCTAATAATAAGGGGAATTGATAGCTTCACCCTTATTACTGTAGATAGGTATGTTTTCCATAGATAAATTATATAAATTCTGTTTCGGGTTCTAGGAATATTATTTTGAATCTTCGAGAATATATTATTTCTTAAGAATAAAATCAGTAAGCTTTTTATTTCAATCAGCCATTAACACTTTTCGAAGCACTTATGGACTTAAGACCGGAGTTTTTGTAATGTCTTGTACCTATACTTTCCTAGCATGTTGGCGACTACCGATCAAACACACCTAGTAATTCGAACTATCTTAGTAACATTACCAACACGAGCAATTTGCTACCTTAACACCTTTACTTGTGATTGAAAATTATTTAGCAATACAATAACTTGATACTTTTTGTAATAATTTAATGAATATAGGTGAAAACCCTTTAATGCAGTGTTACAATCTGGTTACCACCTCTGGCTATAATAGGCTTATATATTGGGCTTACGCGTGGTTTCCTCACTATCTCATTGATTTATCGATGGGACACGAAACTAATCACTTGACATTAATAAAACCCTTGCTTTTACTTTCAGTTTCACTCGTATATATTGTCAAAAAAATGTTTTAGCGCCCATTAGCGACTGCAATCGTCTGTGTCTTTAAAGAACCACATTCGCAAAATCCTGGTGGCTGAAAATAAAATTAATCCCTCGGGAACACGGATAAAACCGCAGGGGACAGCTAATAGTCAATCTGTGACTATCATGTCAAAAGACTATCAAGAATTTAAATACAAAGTATTAATAGAACATGCAATAATAAAGTTAGAGCATATTAGTATGTGTCAGTAAATGCCCGTCGATATTAGGTGAACATGCGTTAGTTTGCAACCGCATGCAACTCAGCATGTGTGGTGGAGCGTGATAGTGGCCGTCCGATTTGATTTCAAGCACCTTCAGTGATTCAGTGCTTTAGTATACAAACACGGTGCAATGTTGTGAATTGAAACAGAGTAAAAGCACCCTTATCGCGTAATCAGAGGGAATTTTATTGAGTGTGTATTTTTGTTTCTATTTGGGTCGGGAGTTCTATCGAATGTTATGATGTATTCTAAAAATTATCTTTAGCTTCACTAATATTATAAATTCGGAAGTGAGTTTAGTTGTGTTACGCTTGGCTAAACGATTGGACCGATCATGATGAGATTTGGCACACACATAGCCTATGGTATGGTGAGAGACATACTCTTATTACCCTGGGAACGCGGCTGAAACTGCTGAGGACAGAATGGTTTTTATCATAATTTAGAAAACTATGGTACAAAAATTATATAATCTGACTCAAACAAAGCCGGGGTCGGTCCCAGTTCATAATAGTTATGAAAATATTCATACAAAAATACTTAAGTACAATATGCTTTTTTTTTAGCTGAACAATAATTAAATAAAATAAATTAAGTTAATTGGACGACATAAAAGTGGAAAAAGTCACGAATAGGTAATTTTAATTCCGTATTACTAACGTTGTAGTCCAATTAATACTTCGCTTTCGGTAATTTGCTTATAATTGTTTTTAAAGGTCATTTCATGTTAATCACTAACCTGAGTTTACTTTGGTAGAAAATTTGCGGTGGGCCGATGCGTGGGCTGTGATTGACGTCTCATGTCTCACACATGAAGGTTGACCAAGATACGTTCGTCGGATCATAGGAGCGGCTTTGTTATTGAGATACAAGACATAATAATGTTACCATATACTCCTGTTATATATTATTTGCTTTTTGAGTGGTTAAAAGACACAATAGCAATCGAAGGGTATTTAATTGGGTTTCTTAAGAGAAATTAAAGTGAAGTATTCATTTATTCTCATTTAGTTACTCGTGTACGGAAAGTTCCATTTGATAGTGTAAACTTTATTGTAAATTGTCAATAGGATCTTTAAAAATGTTGTTGCTTATAGTATATGTAAATATTTTTTTTGTTTTTACTCCTCCTAGACCTAGCCAAACTCAGCTCCTTTAATGAATGTCCACCAAATTAAATAAAAAAATAATAAATAATTAATAATCAATTTTAGAACTACACTAACTCATCCCAATCTAAAAGCATATCGTCAATTCTCGATCGATACCAAGGATGACGATAACGACTTGCTCAAGCGGACCATATGGCACCAAACGTGCTACCAACTTTGTCAATATGCGTCGTTGAGTAGAAACTATCCTATAAGTTCCCTCCATGGCTATATGTACATACAAACCCCTGAGCAGCTGTAATGTGGTACCATTAATGGAAACAATGCTTTTATAGCTTGTTCAATATAAGAAACGCCTTTTGTCGTTATAGAATATTATAGGAAAATTAACCTTCTTACTTCATGATAAGATACATTTATATCATCATACAACCAACCAATGAATGAAGCTTATTTTAATAAACATAAAGTATTTTTTTCTATGATATTCTTTAAGTCAAAAGAGGGCAACATATAAAACGGAACAGCAGTGAGGGGAATTATAACTCATAGGAAATACTACCATACCGACTTCTAGCGTGAAAAAGTAGTGCACTTATTTTTACTGTGTTACGATTATAAAGGTAAGGGGGCCAGTGAAATTACAGGTATATGAGACTTAACAACTTTATTGGTTGACACCGCATTGGCGAAGCCTTTTGTGTTGGAAATAGTAGGAAAGGTAGCGGTTGAAAGTACCATCAGGTAAGTATGAAAAAATAGAAGTAAGTATTAATACACAAATCATTGTTTCACTCGCGTCCGCAGAATCGTATGTCATCTATTGTAATTTAACGAGTGTGACATACATTGATACAAATAAAAGAAAAAAAAAACAATCTGCGAAGGCGTAAAAAAAGTTTCAACTCGAAAAAAATTATACAAATTTTTGATCCGTAATCTGCAAAATTTTGCTTCGTAATGTCATTCCACTCATTCTCGACAAAGTTGCAAAGTCATCCAAATTATTCCTATTTATTTACTTTGGCCATACTTATAAAGAGAATAAAGAGATTTACATAATCAGACAATGAACAAGGCGCACGGAAACTTCATTTCCAAGTTTTTTTATTATTATCATTTCAGATTTTCACATTAATTCCCTGTTTGTATTGGGTTGAAGAGCTAAAATATATTATATACCCATTTTAATAGCTAATTACGTAAAATAAACAACCAAGCTCAATCTGGTCCAAAGCTCTATTAGATGTGTGGTGTTATTCTGTGCGGAAGATGTCACTAGCTCAAATGTATCAGCGCAGGCTCTATACTCTGTCCCTTTTGTTAACTATGTAAGCACGTGAGCGGTCCACATTCCAAGGCATTGTTGGCCGGTTTGCGAACGAGGTTTATATTAGAGAATATAGGGCCAGTTGTTCTAACTGATTTTATCTCGCTCTTCATTCGCATTCTTTACCTATTTCAGATTCTAGGCCGATGTCATATTCTATCTAATTTAATGCCAGAGAAAAGAAAAATACTGTAACATCTAGGTTCAAGGAAAAAACAACTCAGTGCACTCTAAGCTCAGGAAGTTACAAGCTATTTCAGTAGCTAAGGATGACCATTTACGCCGAGGTTAAAGCAATACCGACACCAACTAGCATTTAAGATAATAGGGATTAGGGAATCGTTAATACTTCCTTGATTGTAAGACCGTGCACTGGTTACTGAATTCTTGGCGTGCTCTTTTTACCATTTTTAATGAATGTTAATAAATACTGGTTCTGGAATATAACAAGTTTTCACAAACCACCAAATAACGGAAGGACTTTGTACTGTAATTCTCCGTAACTCTTTTATACCCCTTGTTTGTTGTGTTGCATGAAGTCATAAGTATTATTTACATTTGTTGTTTAATATTAAGTTTAAGTTCAACATGCTGATTTTTTTGCATTGTTTTGTATTAAAGGTCCCTCAAATCGATATTAATATTTCAACTTAAAAGGACCGTTTTAACCATGTCAACCCCTTCGATGATAAAGGAAGATATTATTAGAAGCAACAGAGAATTAAATACAAAAATTTCGATAATAACCCGACTGATTCTCAAAGGACTAATTACTATTGGTATTATAGGGTTAGTATGCCTGTTATAACAAATAAAGGTCAGCGCTCTCTAACTAGAAGGTAAGGCTCGGCAGACGGAAGAGGGTTCAATTATTGCTAAAATCTTCAAGAATATAATTTTTTATCTAATTATTAATTTGCAATGTCGTCGCTGGACATGATTTTCGCAGTACATAAAAATCAACAGGTAATTTGGTGCCGAAGAAGGTAAGCATGAATGAATATGCTTTGCAACATATTTTAGTAAGCCACGCAATCTTTAGACGTCTCCTCAAATACTTTGCCGTACCATGTCACAGTATCAGTGAACGCTACCCGTAAATGCCTACGGCAAACTTTGTCATGAAATTACCAACAGCACTTGCTACAAAATATAGAGAGTTAACAACTGATATCATAATAACTGCTATCGGCTGCTACATATTGCTCAATACCAATAATTTATCTGATAAAATAAAGTTACAATTACGCGCGACGTGAAAGCGATATTTCGTCCCCCTTTGAATTGAAATTCCCCTGTTCAAAATACACGTTTAAAAGATAGGAGAATGTTATGTAGTGTAAATATGTTTCAATGGTTCATTATATGCGTATAATAAACATCAATTTCAATTTATATCAATTGTGGTTTCAATTAGTGAAAATAAATTGATGATATATGAGTTTATTTAGTAGGTGAATGATAATGATACATATTTAATTAACTTTTGATGAAAATAAAACTCAGTGCCAACTAGTAACGTTATAATATGCTACTGCTACTCAATTCCCATTGTAGGGAGAGTAGTCAAACTATAAATATTTAAATTACTGAAGCTACTACTGGTTCGGAAGTCAGCCTTCAACTGAGAAGAACCGACAAGAAACTCAGCATGGTAAAAATTTTTTTTTTTAATTTACATATTATCTGAATTTTTGGCTATTTTATTATCTCAATTTTATATGTTTTTATATTTAACATTTACAGAATACTTAATGCAGATAAAATTCAAAAACAAAAAAAAGTAACGAAATTTAAAAATAGAAAATAACAATAACCGTTCGGATCTAGTCTCGATTTATTCTAACTTAGTATATAACGTATAATATTGGGAATTATTTTTTTACAACTCAAGCATTTCTCTTTGGGATTGGACTTCACACATTGAATTAACACAATCATAATCAACAATTTACACAATGAATAAATTTATTTAAAGATACCATTGAAATTAAATACTTAATACATAAAATTAATACGTAAATTGCAACAAAGCAATGACATATGTACCACAAAGATCAATGAAATCGATGCAAAGACTTAGATCCATGGGAAAATATCTCCATAACGTATATCTTGTAGGAAAATTATCAAAGAACTCTAAAGCATCGAGAATTGCGTTCCTTAGGTTTTGATCTGAAAAGAAAATCTGTTATATAGTTTTATGCAATATAGCTTTTTCAAGACTTAAAATTGTGTCAAGCTGTTAACGAAATTGTTATTTTATACTCGCTGAACCCCGCGGTCTTTCTCTCCTGTTCCCAGGATAAATAGTAACCTATGTCCTTCTCAATTCTATGCATGTGCCAAACATCACCATGATCAGTACAGTAGTTTAGTTGTGAAGGCTTAACAATATAATTAATATGGTAAGTAAAGGACTAGTTTTCGTCCCGTTGTTACACCTGCATTTCCGAGGGATCCTACAGTTTCTCCAAATAAAACATGCTGTATGTTATTCCAGGGCATAGTCTAATTATGAACCAAGTTTTAGCCAAATCAGTTTAGAAGCTTGTTAGTGACGGGGTTGTAAGCACCTATCCATCCACCCTCACAAACTTACGAGATAATAATACTATTTAAATAAAATACCTCTGTAATAGAAAAGTTGATTAGCCAAAGTTAATTTGACTGCGTTATAATCTTGGACAGCTAATTCCATCAACAAAGCTGGTATAAAGATAATTACACTTGTCAGAATTAAATCTGCTATCCAAAATAGAACCAGAACTTTTCTCTGAAACATAAATAATGTAGACTAGTTAGTATTAAAATTATATCAGTGGTCAATTTGTTTTCAAAGTTGGCTGCTAGTGGTCAGACATCCAAATTCTTCTCTTTGTTTGACAAGCAAGCTAATGGATATGTGGTCACAGTAACATTTTGTAACGCGGCCTCGTAAATACGTAGCCAAATACCGGTGCATTTATATCCATTTAAATTTTTTTGTTCTTTTAATTTTTCCGGAATTTTCCCACATTGTAGGCAACTTTAATTACCTTATGCGGATTATTTCTTTTTTATTTATAGATATCTGTAAGCGAATGGATATGTGGTCACAGTAAAGATTGTAGAACCTCATTTTGTAACGCTGCCTCGTAAATACGTAGCCAAATACCGGTGCATTTATATCCATTAAAATTTTTTTGTTCTTTAAATTTTTCCGGAATTTTCCCACATTGTAGGCAACTTTCATTACCTCATGCGGATTATTTCTTTTTTATTTATAGATATCTGTAAGCTGTGTGGTAGCCATCAAGTGGGCTGATTTCATGCCATTTAGCCTTCTGATATAAAAATAATATCAAGGCCGCGGTTTTTTTAACTACTCATAAAATTAATGTATTTTTAGATAATGATAACTTACAAGAGCCTCAGGATGTTGTATTATATAAATAATATATAAAAGTATTTTTATGAAGTCTGCACAGTAGTGTAGTATTATCTGCAAAAGGAGAGAAAATATGTCATAAAATTTGCCGTTTGCCTAGACTAGAATAGTCTTTATATTAACAAACAGAGTAATTTGTACTCAAAATACTGTCTTAATGTTTAATACTGTGTAATATGAACCGAATTAAGTGGTATAAGTGCGGTATATGGTACATATTATATTATGTAATAAATTGGCAGGATTTTCACGCCCAGCTTCCTCGATGCTAACCCAGCTACCCTGTCGACAAATCCTACTATGATAGTTAGATCATATTAATAAAAAAAGAATGTGTTTGAGGTTATGTTTTTTTTCTTCTTTATAACACATGGGCCGACAAACAAGGGGACGGTCCACTTGATGGTAAGTGGTCACCGCCGCCTATGGACATTTGCAACACTAGGGGAATCGCCAATGCGTATTCGACCCTGAGACGTGAAGTTGTTAAGTCTCATGTGCCTGTGATTTCACCGGCCCCCTTACCCTTCTTACCGAAACACAGTAATACATGTGCACTACTACTTCACGGCAGAAATGGGTAGGGTGGTAGTACTTCCCCGGACGAACTCTGCACTATGAGCTCTACTACTCGAGTAAAGTAATTGACTCGTATATACATCTTACCGTATATTTCGTTACATTTGTCGTGGACCGTAAATTTAATATTATAGCTTTATATCGATGTAAAAATTCATAGATGCTTCTTGTTCTTTCTTCGTCAGTCAAATTTGAACGTCCTAATTCCATATGAACTGATTTCTTCAATGTTTTTAGTTGACCCAAAAATAACTCGAATATTATGGGTATTGTGATACGACAGACATACCGGAGCGAGTAACACACAAAATTATAAAGAATGTTAATTTTAGGCACTACTGGTACTGTATAACTGACATGAAAACAGGCAAATATTCTCCAAATGAATCCGAATACAAAAAAAAATTGTGTTATAATACAATTAGTGTTTTTTAGAGCAGTTCCAAAACTATAGTAATTTTTGACAGCTGCACAGTACTTAAGGAAATACTTTTCTCCATAGGTTATCGACAATAACATACTAGCAAAAACTTCAACTATCATTATAATGTCTACCAAAACAAAAGTCAAAGGCTTAGTTGCCAACGAGCTAACAAAATACAGCGATGTGGATATTGTTACAAAAATGAGACAATATGCTTTTGTAAGCATACAAATAATAGAAGATAATTCCAAATCGAAGTAAATTCCAAAACAAAGACGCAGCAACATTATAGTTCGTATATTAAAGATATTGTTGTATATCTTTTTTAAATAAGCTGCCAGTCTAACAAACATGTCGCTTCAATATAAATTTGGTAATCTTGTTCTGTAATCAAAATAAAATTTTCGTCATAAAGTCAATATCAGTTATATTATTGAAACGTTAATAGTTTTAGAAGTCCATTTCCATAACTTGATACTCATATCTGATAGATACACGATACAGATGACCTTGTATTGGTGTATTTATGGAAAATATCAATTACTTTTGGATATGATGTGTAGCACTTCCCACGAAATTACCTTGTATTTTTTCATAAATTGTAAAATATCTTTGAAAATTTAAAATAACACCAGAGTAATAAAGATTTTATCAGTGAATGATATGCCTTCAGTTTTATAATGACATTTTCTGAACAGCGCCCTGAGCACGAACATCGAACGTAAGCGTATCGACATCGTATCGAGTGCCCCAAATAACAATGCAATGGGAAATTAAACATCGCGAAAAGCCACAGTATGCGCAATATTAAATTTTCCATACAAACTAGCTTTTTGGCGCTGTCGATACGATGACGCTACGCTTACGATAGATAGTGCTTAGGCCTCAGGACATATTTGGTAGAAAATAGAGATTTTTTTTTAAATTTAGTAACACTAGGTGGGATCTAATTAGGCACATAAAGATTATATAAGTTCTATTAACTAGGCTAGTAATAATTTTGTGGCTCAAATGTTGAGTAATTAATTACTTAATTACTATATACCTCGTACTTGATGACTTGAACTAGATCTGTATTATGTGCTTTAGCATACTTGTTATTTGGTAAATATTACTACTCTATAGGTAAGAAGCCTTCATAAGCTGTCATCATTGACGGGCTAGTTGGCTTGGTGGTTAGAGACCCCAACTGCCACGCCACAGGCCGTGGGTTTGATTCCAATCCAGGACAAACATTTGTGTGCATGAACATGTCTGTTTGATCTGTGTCTGGATGTAAATGTCCTATGTTCGTATGTATTTAGAAAAAAAAAAGTAGTATATGTAGTATATCAGTTATCTGGTTTCCATAGTACAAGCTCTGCTTAGTTTGGGACCAGATGACCGTGTGTAAAGAATGTCCCAGGATATTTATTTATTATTATTATTAAAAAAAATGTATATCATGTATGTATAATATGTAGTAGGGGAGACCGGGGCTGGTTGACTATAGGGGTAGGTAGACTAACTATCAAAAACTCGTTTGACGCAATAGCCTTGAGCCAGCCAATGAGGCATGACAGTTCGTCACATCCCCCCGCTCAGTCACCGGCAGTGCGGCGTAGCGCACGCACGTCGTTTGAGAGAAGGAGCGTAATATTGAAAAATAACACACGTAAGTAATTATTTTTGTCGTCACGTTAATTGTAATAATGCCTATTTATTCATGGTTACTGATTGTCAAAGTATTTATAACGAATGTTTGATTCATGTTCTTTCTTTTATATATTATTCTACTTGATTTCCTCACAGTTTTAAGGTTATGACACGTGGTTAAAAATTAAAAGGTAACTCGGGGCTGGTAGACTAATATATAACGGGGCTGGTTGACTAGCTGGTCAACCAGCCCTATAATATTACAGATGTTTTACATGTAAAAGGAAGTCGGTATTTATGAAATTTTATCCAAAAATTGTTATGTCAGGACCATGCGAACATATAAAAGAAAACCTAATAGAGGGAGTACACCCAAAGATGTAATGGATAGAGCATATCAACAAGTTATCTTTGACAAAAAAAGTATAAATTCTACGGCAGGAAATTTTCTATACCTTATAAAACACTCCAACGCCACCACGAGAACACCAAGAAAACAAAGAAGCCAAAGATAACAGGCGAAAGAATTACAGGAGCCCGAAAGGATAGAAAGGGTAAAGGAAAAAAAACTCTTCGTGACGCTAATAAGGAGAAAAGTGACTACTATGAAAGTGATGAGGATGAAACATTTTGTTTGGAGTGCATTGAATCCTACAGTTCGAGTATTTTAGGAGAAGAATGGGTTCAATGCACCGGGTGCAAGTTGTGGGCACACACAAAATGTGTAAATAGGAACATATTGTTCTATGAATGCAAAAATTGCACTTCCGATTTAGAAGACTGATTGGATAGTATGATCTCCAAAGAATAATTTTATAATTAACATATATATAATAATTTAACTATATAAATATTTAAATACTTACATTAAGACTGTTACCAAATGAGTAAAGTTTATAAAAAGTTGTTTAGTTTTGTTTTAAATACTGATAAGAAAGTACGCTTGGTTTATTTTTAGGTAAACAAATTGCCTAATGTTCAAACATTTGATTGTTTATTCTTATTTGATTTTTATTGTGTTTAATTGAAGAGGCTTAACATCGTCTATTGGTTTCAATAAAAAAAAATTGTATTACACCGGTGTTTTGTGTTTTTTATCCTATTTCCTAGCAGATATTTGCCCTTACAACTTCATAGGTCAACTTACCCCAGACGAATAGTCAACCTACCCCAGGAATGGGGTAGGTTGACCAGTTTTTCCTATCACACAAAAACTGGCCTATACTCATTATTATAATGAATAACACGCTTTTTGCCACTTTTTTTCAAAGCTTAATAGTATATCTATTAATTGAACCCGTTTTTAAAATAATATACTCTAAAGAAATAAAAATATAAATATTTAAGCTGAAAATTGGTCAACCAGCCCCGGTCTCCCCTATATCAGGTAACTTGTTTCCATTGTGCAAACTCTGCTTGGTTTGGGATCAAGATGGCCGTGTGTAAAGAATGTCCCAGGATATTTATTATTATTTATATTCTCATCTTCCTCCTCTTATCCAGTTTAAGCAGTAGGTTCAACATATCTTCGCTATGAAAATAGTGATTGTCCTTTGGTACACCACATTTTTCATTCGAAATTCAGGAGTTCACACTTATATTTATTACTAATTGATATTTCTAATAATAGGTACCTATATTTTAAATTCTAAGGTAACTTAAAACTATTGATATGCCAAAACAATAAAAATACTTATGAAAAGAAATACCACACAATTTTAAAGAAAACCTCAACTAGAACAACTGAGAGAAACAAAGTTTGTTTTCTTCTTAAAATAGTGTATATTTTTCCATCAGTCTAACATCTTTTGTTTCAAAACCTATTCTGTTCGGCCTAAGTTGAGTAAGCCTTAAAAAGTTGGTGTTAGATACCAAATAATATAAAATAAAATGGTTAAAATTTAGTTTTTGAGGAGTTTATTAAATACAAATATATTTTTTTACTTGCAGATCAAAATGTTCCTGGTTTTACTATTATAGTACGGAATTCTCCTTAGGGGAGTCCAATTCGTAATTTATTCATTATTTATTGTAACTCCAACGAGTTTCAGTAGTATATTTTATTTTTATGGATAGGAATTGTAATAAAGAATTCTAGTTAAATATTATTTGAAGCAAATTAGTTTTTCTTTTGGCAAGAAAATGAATTTATATTTCTAGTAAATTTGTCATCATCTTCATTTTTCTTTATGCCACTGGTGCGGGGCATAACGCCTCAGATGGTACTTCAGATCAGGGCAAAGACTGCGAATCTGGGCGGGACTTGAATACCAACATCAGCCCTTAACTCTATCGAAGTGGCATTTTCTACATACATATGTGTTCTAACACTTGTTCAAAGGATAGTGTGTTAATGAGTTGTTTGAGTATTACGCTCGGCTACCTTCTCCTATCGCACCTCTTACCATCGACCCATATACTGACAGGCCCGTTATCTTGGTGTTTATCGATCCTGACTACCAAGTCACGGGTCGTCGCGTTCGATTCCCACCCAGGACAAACATTTGTGTGCATGAACTTGTTTGTTTGTTCTGGGAATTAATATCTATATAAGTATGTATTTAGAAAAATAAAAAGTAGTATATCAGTTTCCATACCACAAGATCAGATGGTGGACTCCATGTGTGTAAAGAATATCCCCGGATATTTATTTATTAATTATACATTCGAACCTAACAGGTCTCGTACGATGTGAGGCCAAAAGAGCAACCAATCCGACGCACCAATTGTGGACTGAGTTCCCTACCGTGGTTTCGCAAGTACATGAGTACAGCATCAAAAAGGATCTAAAGAGATTTTTGCAGGGTTGGCAACGCGCTAGTGATTGGTTAACACGGTGGTGTTGCAAGATTTGCTTGGTTTAAAATTTATTGATTAATAAAATGCACTGGATTACTATCATACAACTTACTACATACTAGCCTTAAGTAGTTACATGGGGTTCTAAGATAAAATTATATAAAAGGAAAAGTTATGTATTATTTTAAGAACCAGCTTCTTAAAAATGTTTGTAAAAGTAATAAACAAATTCATTGTCCACCATACAATCTATTATTATTATACAAATTAGTAAGTGAACTGTAACAAAGCAACAGAATATGTCAAAATAAAGCTTGAAAAATTAAGAAATAGATTTATATTAACAGGAAAATTTCTCCATATACAGTATTCAGCAGGTATAACTTCAAGGTACTCTAAGGCTTCGTGAATCGTGTCGCGCAAGTTCATATCTGAAAATGTTAAAACAATAACAAGAGCTTAATTAAAGTCGCAATCATATATGTCCAAAATCTGCGCAACAGTCTTGAAACCATAGGTCAAAATGACCCAGAGAAATTTTACGGATTTTCCATCTACTTTTATATGGTAGACGTATTCTAGAGTGGAGTCCACGGCTCAGTAAACGAAGTATAGGGCTCCCTCCAGCTAGATGGAGCGACGATATACGTAAGCTACCTGGCAGTGGTTGGAAACAAAGGAGCTGCAGAGCTGATCGAGCTCAGTGGCGGGCCTTAGGTAAGGCCTATTCCAGCAGTGGACAGTGATAGGCTGATGATGATATTTATTTTTTATTCATTTGTTTCATAGGCATATACAACAGATCACAATCGAATATAAATGTAAAATTAAAACAAAAATATTTAGGCTAGAGGCCAAGAGCGTATACACACAGCCTGATAATTAACGTACTACAAAAACATAGAAATAAAACTTAAAATCTTAACAAACAAATTAAAATCTTAACATATTAAAAAAGAAAAGAAAAAAAAACACTTAATTATATATTTAATATTAAAGTACAAATAGAAATTAAATATATTATCAGACGATGATGAGGATACTTAGGATACATTTTCTAAATTTATGGTTGTGATAGTCAAAGATGTCTACCTGTCCGTTTACGGCTGATAAATCATTGTATGATCTGCAAATTCTTATTAATTTAGTTGCGACCTATAAATAAGAAGAGTCAAAAGAGAGATATAAACTTTTTACTCAACACACACATAATAACGAAACAAATCTCACTATAGTAAGTAATGATGTGGCCAAATGTGATAAGCAGTCAAACCCTAGAAGGGAACTGACTAACAAGTGTAGCCACTCAAACACACCAACTGGTGTTTGGTGGCAGAATTTTTACTTGAGGATGGTAGAAAGCTAGGCGGGTACTAGACAGTACCCCTCCGCCGTGCTATGGTTTCCTCAAGTTTTTTTTTTAATTCTTTATCCGCCGACAAACAAGCACACGGTCCACCTAATGGGAAGTGATCACCGCAGCCTATGGACATTTGAAACATGAGGGGCATAACCAATGCGTTGTCGACCCTGAGACGAGAAGTTGTTAAGTTTCATGCGCCTGTAATTTCGCCGGCCCCCTTACCTTTCTAACCGAAACACAGTAACACAAGTGCACTACTGCTACACGGCGGAAATGGGTAAGGTGGTAGTACTTCCCCGGACGAACTCTGCACTAAGAGCTCTACTACTCTGAATGCTTTTCTTCACCGAAAGCTCATTCCAGTAGTCATAGCATTCGCCGTCACTACCAATAGAGCTATCATCGCCTAAAACCAATTCTGCCGATGAAGCTATCCTTAAACTGAAAATCACTAAACAATTTTTCTTACCTTTGTACTGAAAGAGTTGATTAGCCAAATTGAGTTTGATGACGTCACTATCATCAGCAGCAGCTTCCATTATGAATGCAGGCAGGGTTATTACAATAATTGATATTAGCATGTCTACAATCCAACATAAAAGTGGTGCATTTATCTAAAATATTTAGAAAAATTAAAATTATTGAACCTCCATTAATTATAACCTTGATTGATTATTACCTACAATTTTATTCGGGTTGTGAATAGCAACAATTAAATTTAAAAGGATTTTTAAACAACATGCTATGAAGTCGATAGTTATCTGTAATAAAAAAATCTTTAAGCCAAATTCCATTTGCAAGAAATCCCCTGCACTGTTTGTAAAGTGAAAACAAAGATAAACAGTTTTATTTCAATCATTGCCCATAATTGACGGATGATAAGTCAAAGATGTATATTGTATGCAATATTGTTTTCTATTGCTTGTTGTTATTAGTCTAAGTAAATGTGTCAGTTTTGACAGCTAAGTGTTATAGTAAAATTATAGGTATATGATAAATAATTAAGGGAAAACATCTGTCGAAGTGCCATCCATCCTTAATAGTTTAACCCGTACCAGAAATCTTGTATTTTTATTCGTAGAATAAAAATTGTTTAATATTCTCCTGTATTCACGTAAACATTTATTTATACTTTTTTTTTTTTTTGCGTCTGTCACTGCAGTATAGTCTAATTCAGCGCGTAATAATTCCTTTATCCTTTTTATTTCGCATCTATATAAGTCAAATGTCGTTATAATTGTTACATGACTTATGTATTGAAGAGAAAAACACAAGAATGATGACAAAAAAAGACCTAGATCATTACAAGTAAAGGGATGATGTAAACATATAACTAGGTAAGAAACAGCCCTCCAAACTATTCCAATAAGAACAAATAGTAGCCCCATTGGTAAATGTAATTTACTTAACGAATTTCCAAATCTATGAAGTCCATTATCAATGCTGTTTAAATTTGCACAGTTAAAACAGTATTTGAGGAAATATTTTTCCTCATCAATTAACGAAACACAGAAACTACCAAATATTTCTATAATTACAATAACATCTTGACCAAAAACTGCTAATTTTAATGTCAACGAGCGTATAAAAAAAACGGTTAAAACGGTAGTTACAGTTAGAACACAATAAAGTTTCGCAAGTATACAATACAATAAAGGTAATTCTAAATCGTAATAGAAGCCCAAACATAGTCGTAGACACATTATTGATTTTAAATTAAAAACTGATTTGGATAGCCATTCTAAAAAGTGTGACACACTGTTACTCATACTGTCCTAATATTATTTTTTTATTTTTGAACGTTTGTTTTAAATTGCGGCTTGGAAGGTATAAATACAATCGTGCAACTTTTACGAATATGTGATTGCTAGTGCACAGTGGCTAGCTTTTATGCACCATATTATCGATTTCTAGCTATGTGTATATTAATAATTTGTTTAAGTAGATTGTAGACGATATAATCATATAGATGAAATGAGGTATTTCTAGATAAATTCGATATTTTTAGGTAATCGGTCATTCTGTTGCATTCAATAAATAGGATTCTTCAAGGGGTGTGAAGAGATTTTCGCAGGGTTGGCAACGGGCAACGCGCGAATTTATCCCTGGAGGCTGCGATGACCATTTACCATGTCACCTTAGTGGTATGAAAAAATGGTTGTCTGTAAAGTCGGTTTACGGACAATAGTTTAACGTGACAACGTCATAACAAAACATTGATGAAATAATTGCATAATTTTATGAATAAAATTGAATCATTTTAATTGAATTATCATTCTTTTTTAATTAATTCTAACATAACCTATTATTTTTTTATTAAATAAAGGAATAAATACTTGAAATTATTCTAGTAATCAGATTTTTAAAATTCATGAATAATTAACCTTGTACTATGGGCGTAACGGGACAGTGAGCGTAACGGGACAAATTTTCGTGCATGCAACCAGTGTTCATCGATGTATTAGACGTTGTCACGTCAAAAAATATTTCTATGTAAAATACGTACTACATAAATAAATAAGTAAACATTACGCTGATTATTCCAATAATGCAAAATATAAAAATAAGGTTAACTCTCAGGCTTTTGTATTCTATTTAGAGCAAAAGTATTTATGATCAAAAACAGTAGTACTTACCCAATAATATTAAACAAACGATTATCAATATTAGGTAAGTACATAGACCAGGTACCTATTTTGTGTGTAAGGTACGAGTATATCGATGAAGCAAAATATTTTCACAACTTCTATTTTAACAGTACCCACAAATTAATACATATTGTTAAGTAGAAAATTCGGCACCGTAAAAATTTCAGTACTTACGTTCCTGTGGGCTCATTCCAATATTACCATCAATTCCAATACATTAAATTTTGATTTCGTAGCTTCCTTTTTACATCATTTCATTCATAATTGCACATAATTTGGATTTATTTATCTTTTGAATTGATTTGTTTACATCGATCGACCTGATGGATCGATCTGACATTTAATGTCACTTTGACGTGTGTGAGTGATGTTCCTGCGCGCCGGTATTGTAGTAAATTTTTGCCGGTCACACGCTAGTTGAATGTTCCCGTCAAGGAAGGTGGGAGATCGGTCACTGCTAATCATTCAAGGCGAAGAACTATCCCACCCCTAGGAGACTATATATTGGTTCTGGGCGTTTACTCTTTCATTTCGATCTTCGGAATCGCGTGCGCCGCTTTGGCACTAATCCCCGGTGCACCGTTAGTTTTATAAGTATTTACTCATCTTATTTTCCAAATTGATTCTTCCTTTGTGATCTTTGCACGTAGGTTAATTTATATTGGGGTATTTCAGAAGTTTTTGTGTGGACCAACAGCCGGTGCGTGTCTCGAACTGGAATTCAGACACGCCACGCGTTTTTTCCAAACATCCCATCGTAAGTATAAAGCCAACACGATAATAAGTTATTGTCGTATTGTATTTATTACTACGATATTTAATTGTTTCCTTTTTTCTAGAGCCAAACAGGAAGATCTTGGCTGGCGCGCGGGTGGTGTTGACATTGTCCAGCATTTACTCCCCAGGGCATGAATATTTTCCTCCTTAAGGTATTTATGGTGTTTTTTATATAATTATCAAGCCAATTAGTAGCTTCTTTTGCATTGGTGTTGTCTGGTCGGACGGACAAACGCATGGCAACAATCTGATTTGCCACCTCTCCAAATTTAACCTGGGATTGGCGATTAGGTTTTTCTAATTGGATTTTGTGTGGTGTATGATCAACCACATGCGCGGTCTTTCACGGGTGACACGAGAGTTAGTGTCCACCATTTTGCCTGTGCTCGAGTCATGCAAAATTTAGTAATCGGCACAATATTTCTAATTTCCAGGAGGTGTTTTGTACGGGCCGTGAAGTGTTTTATACGTGCCGTGTAGTGTTTTGTACGGACCGTGAAGCGTTTTGTATGGGCCGTGAAGTGTTTTGGTGCGAGCCGTGACGTGCTTTGTACGGGTCGTGACGCGTTTTGTACGGGCCGTGAAGACAGCTTACTACGGGCCGTGAATGCTGTAGTTTACAGGGACTTGGCAAGCATGCTTGCTGGGCTTCTTTCTGCCGTGCTTGCCGGTTGTGCTTCGTCCTAAGGATGCTGTAGCGGTACCCCTATATGCTTATTCTTTTACTTGTCTCTAGAGCCACGCGCTGAGTCTAGCTGGCTCTCTTTGCTATGCTTTTTGCCTGGCATATTATTTTGTTTTTAAGTTAATAAATAAACTTTTTTTTAATCCGGGGAACTTTTGTTTTTTATATTCCCCGCTGAGAAAATTGTTACACTATATATGGGGCTACCTTTTATCCTTCTTGAAATAGTTTATTAGAATAGAAGGAAGGATTCAGTATTTTGCCATAAACAGTAGTATGTTACAATCATTACGATATTTAACTTGTTTTATTGCCAAATTAAATCCATAAAAGGAAATAAAAATATGTCAAAAAGAATCGTATTTTTATTGAATCTGTATTCTACGGACAAACAAACGTAATTTCTTGATGGCTTATGCTATTTAAAATTTTAGTACTTATTGTCTTCATTGCACAAATGCATTTAAACTCAGAACGATATCGATTTTAATTTTACCTCGTTTCTCAAAGAGGATTGGTGTCGGCCGGAGATGGCAGGCCGTAAAAAAAGAACCAAATCATATCATATGTAATGCATCAAGTAGTGAAGGACCAACGATATAAATAAATATATAAGGGAAATAGGGTTCTATAACGCAACATCACCTCAATACTACTGAGCATATCGGGATGGGACTGCTACCATTCGAAGCGGAATATTTTGTAAATGGTTTTAGGTTCGATATCGATAAACGCGATTGAAACCGTGGAGGACCGCTAGTAAATAATATATATTATATTGTACTGATCCCATGATCCCATTGTAAACAAAGCAAGCAAATAATGATGATGATTGATACGAGAATAAGGTCAACAAAAATGACATAATTATCTGTCACTAGTACCTAATTTGACATTAAATAGAATGGTTAGTCACCAGGGCATTCGATATTGACATTTGGAGTGACATGATTTGCATTAGAAATTTCACAGTACATTTCTGCGAACTGCTTACTATGGCTGTACTGATTCCATTTTTTCAATTATTGGACAGAATTTCGTGGAAAACTCTGCAATCCCATTTAATTAAAATTATTATAGGCTTTTTTCATAGTTCATTAAAACAATAAAGTTTTTAATACTTAAATGATATTAATAATTTAATTTACTTAAAAATCATTTTAGTCAGTAACAGAGTGGGATTAAGTTCATTAGCAGCATTTGGAATGAAGCCAACATTGCATTTTTCATTATTAACTCAATTTTATACATAAAAACAAAGAAAAATAGCTTATAATAAAACGATGACAAATGGCCCTAGAACTACTACATTCAACTATCTACTTTAGAGGCTCTAGAACCACTCTAAGCGGATTGCTAATATAACTCGAGCAGATGGATTTTACAACGTTAAATATCGCTTGTGTCCTTTAAACTTAGCTTGACCAAAAAATAAACGATCATAATTTCTTTTTTTAAAGGGTCATATTCAGTCTGAGTAAGTATTGTCCTAGTAACATATTGTTTGTTTTCTTACAATTAGACGATGTTTTAAAAAACATAAATCTCGAACCGTTTAACTTACTTAAACGGTTCGAGATTTATGTTTTTTAAATATAATAAGAAATCATAATTAAGTCTTAAAATTTTGTCCATAATCATTATATATATAATAAAATATCAAAGAAACTTAATGAAAAACAGCGTTTTGTTTTGCAAAAAGCTATGAAATGAAATCAAAAAATTATTATTTTGAGGGTACTTTATAAAAATCAATAAAATACAAATTTAAATTGTCCAATTTTTTCTATGTTCAAAATAGTAGTTTCGTGTAATAAAGATGGTATCTGTGTTGTCATAATAATCATTTTAAAGTGAAAGTAGATTGGATACCAGGTCTGATATATTAATCGAATGACCTTACTTTATTTTATTTCTAGAAGCAATTTTAGATAGAACATTTAATTTATTTAACCTTTAAAACCACTGTAAGGGTCAATTTTTAAATTTTAATAATATTTCTTTTTAATGCCTATTTAATGAATTGATTATGATGATTTATATTGTATTCACTTTTACTATATATTTTTTTGTTTATTTTTTATATCTGTCTTTGAATTAATAATAAAATATAATGCATGCTGTGGTAGCCTATAATTGAGGCAGCACTTAAAATGAGATCTACTTATAATGAAATGAAATGTAATTTTGTTGGTGTATGTCTTGTTGGTTGCCCTTTAATAAATAAATAAAACCTACATTACTATACGTACTACAATTTCATCAGGGTCTATAAAAATATATCTGTTCAGTTGCGAATTCCAAATATATTAAGTGAATTAAATGAAGTAGAAAATATATATAATACGTGTTGGCGAGAAATAAGCTTAAATTAAAAACAGTAAATATATATTTCCTCTGCAATCGATTTTATTTATACAAGTTAGTACGTAAATTGCAACAAAGCAATTGAATAAGTCATACCAAGATTAACAAAATTAAGACACAGATTTAAGTTAACCGGAAAATTTCTCCATAACATATATTCAGTAGGAATAACTTCAAGGTACTCTAAGGCTTCGTGAATCGTATTTCGCAAACTCATATCTGAAAATATAAAACACAACCTATTTCTGAAAGCCCAATTAAAGTTTCTATTATAATGATCATTGACTATAATTAAAATAAAAGCATATTAGAAATATTCATAACGAGTTTAAATAATATTTCAAACAATTTTCACCGAAGGTATTCTTCATCTCTTGGCTAAAGATCATGCATCATGCTCGGAAGAATAAACACAAGTCAACCAAAGAAAATAAAAAATAAAAAGCATTTTTTTTTATGCCACTTGGGCCGACAAACAAGCAGACGGTCCACCTGATGGTAAGTGGTCACCGCCGCCTATGGACGTTTGCAACACTAGGAGCATCGCCAATGCGTTGTCGACCCTGAGACGTGAAGTTGTTAAGTCTCATGTGCCTGTAATTTCACCGGCCCCCTTACCTTTCTAACCGAAACACAGTAATACAAGTGCACTACTGCTTCACGGCGGAAATGGGTAAGGTGGTAGTACTTCCCCGGACGAACTCTGCACTAAGAGCTCTACTACTCTAAAATCCAGTAAACTTTTAATTTTAATTGTTGATTTTATAATAACTGTTATATTAAATAGATCAGTCTAAGTATATTGAGATTATTATTGAGTAAATCAACTACACTGGGCTACTAAAGGTATTCGTAAGAGCAGGGATAGGTTGTATGAACTTTATCATTTAAAATCTCTAACTCATAACGAGGAATTTCATAAATATGTTAGAAACTTTTCAAAAACATTCAAGTTAGTGTATAATCAAGCTAAATCTCACTATATATGTAATAAAATAGGTAATGCGAATAATAAAATAAAGACAGTCTGGAATGTTATTAATACGGAAACTGGTAAAATTAGAAATAATAATGAACAGGTAACTCTTAAAATTAATGATAAAATTTTAACGAATAATTTAGATGTAGCCTGTGCTTTCGAAAACTTCTTCACGAGTATACCTGGTAAAACTACTAAAAGCCTTAAATCATGTCCTATAGTAGCGGAATCTTTACTCAAACAGCATATTCATAATATATTTCCTAGTTTTAAATTTGAGCATATTAATGCTAGCGATATCTTAAATACTTTTAATTCGCTCAATATGAAAAGTACTGAAGATTTATGGGGCTTATCAGTAACAATCGTAAAATCAATAATAACAGTGATTGCACCGGTTTTGTCAAATATTTTTAATGAATGTATTGATCAGGGTTGTTTTCCTGATTTGATGAAATACAGTAAAATAGTACCTATTTTTAAGTCCGGTTGTAAGGAGAATCCTTCTGATTACAGACCAGTTTCCGTTCTGCCAGCACTTAGTAAAATTTTTGAAAAACTGCTGCTTAATCAAATGTTAGGTCACTTTACTAAGCATAAGATATTGCATGGTCATCAGTTCGGTTTCACGAAGGGAAGATCTACATCCGATGCGGCAGCAGCATTGCTGAGACACATTTATGGCGCATGGGAGGATTCTCAGGATGCGATTGGCATTTTTTGTGATCTATCCAAGGCTTTCGATTGCGTTGACCACCGTACGCTACTTCTAAAACTTGACTACTACGGAATTCGTGGAACTGCTCATGATCTTGTTTTATCTTATTTATCAAATCGTCAACAAAAGGTAGGGATTACTGGCACAACATCCAAGGGCTCTTTAGTCGAAATGGGGGTACCCCAGGGTTCAATTTTAGGTCCATTTTTGTTTTTAGTCTATATAAATGACTTGCCATATGTTGTAAATGATCTCACAGATATTGTCTTGTTTGCTGATGATACATCATTAATTTTTAAAGTTGATAGAAAAGACAAAGATCTAACTAAAGTTAATCATACTATGTCAATTGTCTGTGGGTGGTTTGCTACAAATAATCTATTACTAAATTCAAAGAAAACTAAATGCTTAAGGTTTTCTTTACCGAATGTAGCACAAGTAGATAGCCAAATAATAATAGATGGGAGCCATATTGATCTTGTTAATTAAACGGTATTTTTGGGTCTTACATTAGACAATAAATTGCAGTGGGGACCTCAGGTTGATACTCTAGCTGCTAAGTTAAGTTCGGCTGCATTTGCTGTTAGGAAAATTAAACAATTGACGAATGTTGAGACAGCCAAATTAGTTTATTTTGCATATTTTCATAGCCTCTTGTCCTATGGTATTTTATTTTGGGGAGCAGCAGCGGATATAGAATCAATATTTATTATACAAAAAAGAGCAATTCGTGCAATTTACGGTATGGGTCCCCGTGAATCATTAAGAGATTTATTTAGGGAAATAAATATAATGACATTGCCTTCATTATATATTTATGAAAATATAATGTTTATACGTAGAAACATAGGAATGTTTGAGTCAAAATTGGATATCCATAATATTAATACAAGACAAAGGGAGAAGTTAGTTGTTCCATATTTTAGACTAACTAAAGTAAACAAGTCATTTCTTGGTAATTGTGTTCGATTTTATAATAAGATACCGCTTTCAGTAACCAAAATGTCTGATCATAAATTTAAAAATTATATTAGGAAAGTTTTGAAAGAAAAAGCGTATTACAAGGTGGTTCATTATATTGAAGATAAAAATGTATGGAAATAGCTGCTCTCTGCACAGTGCACCTCTAATTTTCTTGTTTAAGTTGTAAGTAATTATTGTCATTTTCTATTTTGTAGTCTTGTTATTTCTTTTTTTTTTTTGTTTTTTGTTTTTGAATGTTAGCTTTATTAAGTATTTTGTAATTGTTAAATATAAAAATATGTAAAATTGATGTTATAAAATAGCCAAAAAGTCAGAATAGATAAAAAAGAATTTAATAAAATAAAAAAGAATGTAACCTTGCTGAGTTTCTTGCCGGTTTTTCTCAGTTGAAGGCTGACTTCCGAACCGGTAGTAGCTTCAGTAACTTTAAATTTGACCTTCATAAGTGCCTTCTGAGGGCCTAAACTGAATAAATGGTTTTGAATTTTGAATTTTGAATTTTGAATCGAACCTTTAAAATAAAAGAAGATATTCAAAAAAAAATTCAAAATTCAAAACCATTTATTCAGTTTAGGCCTTCGGAGGGCACTTATGAAGGTCAAATTTAAAGTTACTGAAGCTACAACCGGTTCGGAAGTCAGCCTTCAACTGAGAAGAACCGGCAAGAAACTCAGCAAGGTTACATTCTTTTTTACTTGTTATATAAATTTTTATCTATTCTGACTTTTTGGCTATTTTATAATTTCAATTTTACATAATTTTATATTTAACAATTACAAAATACTTATTATAGGTAACATTAATAAAAACAAAACAAAAAAAAAATAAGACAAGACTACAAAATAGAAAATAACAATAATTAGGTACTTACAACTTAAACAAGAGATTTAGAGGTGCACTGTGCAGAGAGCAGCTATTTCCATACATTTTTATCTTCAATATAATGAACTACCTTGTAATACGCTTTTTCTTTCAAAACTTTCCTAATATAATTTTTAAATTTATGATCAGACATTTTGGTTATTGAAAGCGGTATCTTATTATAAAATCGAACGCAATTACCAAGAAATGACTTGTTAACTTTAGTTAGTCTAAAGTATGGAACAACTAACTTCTCCCTTTGTCTTGTATTTATACTATGAATATCTAATTTTGCCTCAAACATTCCTATGTTTCTACGTATAAACATTATATTTTCATAAATATATAGTGAAGGTAATGTCATTATATTTATTTCCCTAAATAAATCTCTTAATGATTCACGGGGACCCATACTGTAAATTGCACGAATTGCTCTTTTTTGTATAATAAATATTGATTCTATATCCGCTGCTGCTCCCCAAAACAAAATACCATAGGACAAGAGGCTATGAAAATATGCAAAATAAACTAATTTGGCCGTCTCAACATTCGTCAATTGTTTAATTTTCCTAACAGCAAAAGCAGCCGAACTTAATTTAGCAGCTAGAGTATCAACCTGAGGTCCCCATTGCAATTTATTGTCTAATGTAAGACCCAAAAATACCGTTTTATTTACAAGATCAATATGGCTCCCATCTATTATTATTTGGCTATCTACTTGTGCTACATTTGGTAAAGAAAACCTTAAGCATTTAGTTTTCTTTGAATTTAGTAATAGATTATTTGTAGCAAACCACCCACAGACAATTGACATAGTATGATTAACTTTAGTTAGATCCTTGTCTTTTCTATTAACTTTAAAAATTAATGATGTATCATCAGCAAACAAGACAATATCTGTGAGGTCATTTACAACATATGGCAAATCATTTATATATACTAAAAACAAAAATGGACCTAAAATTGAACCCTGGGGTACCCCCATTTCGACTAAAGAGCCCTTGGATGTTGTGCCGGTAATCCCTACCTTTTGCTGGCGATTTGATAAATAAGATAAAACAAGATCATGAGCAGTTCCACGAATTCCGTAGAAGTCAAGTTTTAGTAGTAGCGTACGGTGGTCAACGCAATCGAATGCCTTGGACAGATCACAAAAAATGCCAATCGCATCCTGTGAATCCTCCCATGCGCCATAAATGTGCCTCAGCAATGTTGCTGCCGCATCGGATGTAGATCTTCCCTTCGTGAAACCGAACTGATGACCATGCAATACCTTATGCTTAGTAAAGTGACTTGACATTTGATTAAGCAGCAATTTTTCAAAGATTTTACTAAGTGCTGGCAGAACGGAAACTGGTCTGTAATCAGATGGATTCTCCCTACAACCGGACTTGAAAATAGGTACTATTTTACTATATTTCATTAAATCAGGAAAACAACCCTGATCAATGCATTCATTAAAAATATTTGACAAAACAGGTGCAATCACTGTTATTATTGATTTTACGATTGTTACTGATAAGCCCCATAAATCTTCAGTACTTATATATATACGATATAGGATTTGAGTCACAGCCAAGAAATAATTTAAAAAAGGAATTATTTTGAAAATACAATAATACATAACTATTTACTTTTATATACTAAAAGTTGATTAGCCAGAGTGAGTTTTATGACATCGTTCTCGTAAGCGGCAAATTCCATGATAAAAGCAGGCAGACATATTATAATATTCGATATTAACAAGTCAAACACCCAACATATAATTTGTATTCTTATCTAAAACATATAAAAAGTTTAGAATACCACATCATTAAATAATTATTTCCTAAAGTACCAATAGATTACTTACTAATTTATCTGAATTCAGAATAATATATATCAAATAGAATAATATTTTTAGAAATGACGCTGAGAAGTCAATCGTTATCTGAAATTGAAAAAAGTACACGTTGAAACCACGATCATAATTTTATAATTCAAGGCACAATGAGACAAATATCTCGTCATAAAATATCGTGCGATATTTAGGGGTCTCATAAGGTTTATATTTTAATCATAAAACATAGCGGAAATTTATATAAGTGACAGTGGTTTTAGATCAATAATATTTAAAATTGAGAAAGCCCTGTTCTATCTGTGAAGTTTTAATGTAGATATCGTGATAGCATTTTTTAAAACAAGGTTTAGGCAAAAATCAATTGTCCTTACATTTGCTGTTTAGCAAACCCTTTCTTTTGATACCCATGATATGGAGGTGGCTTATGAATTAATAAATGACCAGCATTACCATATTGGCTTTAGAATAACTTCAATCGTGCAAAGTCAACAAACACAATTGAGTGTGCAAAATTGTGAGGAAATTGAAAAACTCGTAGTGGCGATGTTGTCAGACTGCACAACAACCGACCAGACAATAGCCAATTTCTGTCATCGTGCATACCTGTTAAAAGTATTTGAGTACCCGATATAATATTAAATAAGGAAAATGTATCCTTCATTAATTTTATTTCATCCATATTTCCGTCCATACAAAAAAATCGGTCTCTTCTCCAGTCATACAGATTTGCAGCAAAATATTTGTCGTGGAGTGCAAGGATTAAGAAGCAATGCATTTCAGCCATTACTGAATGTCGATGGATGGTACTTTGATAACATAAAGTATTGCAAAAATGCTTGAATTACAGATTTTACAGATTATTAGAGTTACACTCAAACATTGTGCTACATTATAAAATGTAAAAATTCTGTAATAGTGCTACGTATCAAAAGCTTGAACCGTACCAGAAATTTTGATTTTTTATTCGTAGAATGCAAATTCATGGAATTGTTTTTATATTTCTGCATAAACTTTTTTATACTTTTTATCTTTTCTTCTTCCGTTGCATTGGCATTTCTTAATTCAACGTCCAATAATTTATTTATGGATTTCATTTTGCTTTTAAATAAGTCAAATATAGCAATTGTTGTTAAATGGCTAATGTATCGTAAGGAATAACATATAACAGTTGATAAGAAATTAATTTTATCAAAACAAGTCCCTGGATATTCCAAGCAAATAAGTATGTAGGAAACAACTCTCCAAAATATTCCAAGAAGAACTATAAGTGGTCCAACGTATGTATGTAATTTGTTTAAAGAGGTTGAAAATCTTTGCAGTCCACTTCTATTGATGTTGACATTTGTACAGTTAAAACAGTATTCGAGAAAATATTTTTCTCCACTAATTAGCGACACAAACATTCTAATGAATATTTCTGTAATAATAATGACGTCTTGGCCAAAAATTGGTAATGGTTTTAGTGTAAAAGAACGATTAAAATATAGAAATAAGGCGCAAGTGATTATGGAAAAACAATAAAGTTTTGCAAGTATACAATACAATAATGGTAATTCTAGATGGTAATAGAAACCAAAACAAAGACGGAAGAACATTATTGCTTTTAAATTAAAAATATATTTAGAGAGATTTTTTAAAAATCTTTTTGGACCATTACTCATATTTTCAATTCAATTATATGTTATGGTTGTTTTTGAAATTGTAGCGTATCGTTATAAATGGTCTCACTGTTTCGAAAATGTATTGCACAGTGCCCAGAGTAAAGTTGAAGTTGGAATATCGATTTCTACAAACTAATACATTACTATTTTAATTCAGTTAATTCATCGATGATATTAATACGAATCGTTGTTCTCCATTTCATTATTATGTTGTCGAAACATAGTAAGATTTGTCTACATTTGAATTTAACTCGTTTAACAAAATCAATGTGCCTATAGTCCATTTGACTTCAAAAAGACTACATCGATTTTTACAGGACTTTTATAAGCAGATAGCAGCGCTTCGATTCTGTAAGGAAAATTACACTAGCTCCATAACGGCTTCTATGCTCTGTCTCTTTCACTAACTAAGCATTCGCGTGAGAGGTAAGCTCTCCGAGGCCTCAGTGTGCGGGCTCGCCGACGATGATTTTATTAACTGAATAAGGGGGCTGATTTTATAAGGAGTAACTTAGGTTTTTTCTTAATGTAAGAAACTTCGGAATCACGGGTGAAACCGAGGGAGGCAGCTAGTAAATAATAAACTTGTTATTGGGAACAAATGCGTAATTAAATTGAGCTATAATTAATTACAAGCATATGACATGAATAGCAAGTTCATGAATAGTGGAGGTATAAAACTAATGACAAGTATGTAAAAATAAGCAATTTGTTTACTTATTCTCATAATTCTTGAATATAGTGAAAGCTCGTAATATCGTAAAATCGTAATATATATGACATGTAATTAGGGTATGTAAAAGCAATCATGTGATATTGCTTTTATTTTCATTCGAAGTAATAGCATGTAGTACAAACATGAAAGCTCATATTTTTATCAAATAAGCAATGGCTTTTGATCCTTTGAAAAACATAAAAAAACACCTAAACCCTTTGTTTTCTTTGAAAGGTATCATGCTGTGCAGATGTTTTTTTGGATTTTACTACAAGCTGAGTTCTTCGAAAATCATTTGTGTATTGGCATGGATTTACTGTATTTTTATTTCTACGAGCATAGTACTGTACAATATTTTTAGTTGTTTTCGTAACAGACCGTTTCCAATACTCTTACACAGTGCAATACTTGTAATAGAACAAGTTTTGAATGTTTTAATTAGTTTTTACAACAGAGAAGAATATTTCATGAAATATTGTGATACTTTAATAAATATCGATTGCAAAATGGGCTTAGTATCCGTTGAGTTGCATAGTTTTACATGGCATTTAATTATTTGGATAGGAGTACTTGTCAAGTTACTTTCAATATATATTACCTGTATGCCCTCAAATAATGTTTGTTTTAATATTGATAACATTGTCAGATTTATGAATTTTATGTCTCGTTATACATGTCATGTAACAACAGTTATCGTTTTTGAACTTTTCTTGAAACGTATGAAGATTTTATGTAAATGGCTACAAAGAGAACTTGCAAATCGAAATGCAACTGAAGAAAGCAAAGCAATGAGTATCGAACACTTTATACGAATCTATATGGAATTATGGAAAAACGTTATGTCCACTAATAAAATAACCAAATTTCTGGTACGTAGATGATTTTCTTAAAAATTATAACCTTTAATTTAAATATATTGTTAAGGTATTTATAGCTAAGGTATTAATAACTGTTTTCTTGCAGATATTCTCAGCGTACGTGTACTTCTTTACACGGACCCTATTTTTTTTATACTTCTTCATATCATTTCAAGATTTACTTGTGAGTAATCAATTGGCGAAGTAAATTTTAGTTCTTTTTTTTTATACCACTTAGGCTGACAAACAAGCAGACGGTCCACCTGATGGTAAGTGGTCACCGCCGCCTATGGACATTTGCAACACTAGGGTCATCGCCAATGCGTGGTCAACCCTGAGACGTGAAGTTGTTAAGTTTCATGTGCCTGTAATTTCACCGGGCCCCTTACATTTCTAACCGAAACACAGTAATACAAGTGCACTACTGCTTCACGGCAGAAATGGGTAAGGTGGTAGCACTTCCCCGGACGAACTCTGCACTAAGAGCTGTACTACTTAAGACTACTGTTTCATTAATTCTTTTTTGAACTTTAATATTAAAGATGAATATGATGAAATTTTAGGGGATTCACATTATAATTCCCTGGATAGTAGAAATTTGCTGTGGCATTATTATTACTAGCGTACCAGGAGTTATATTAGAAATAGCTGAAAATGAAATCGACGATATCGAATTAACTTTATCAGGTCAACTATTGCAATCGACCGGTAAGTTTTAGATAAAATAACTTTTTATATAAAATATAGTTTTAGAGTTGAAAATATAAACTGTGTTTTAATTATACCGTAACCATGGTTTTTTTACTTTGAAAAGATTTTAAAATATCTAAGTGACAGTATTTTTTTACAGAATATCTTCGATCCTACCTCTACGATGCTTTGGATTACATACTTATTTGTCCGATAAGATATACAATTTGGCAAAACTTTCCATTGAATCTAAGCACAATTATTAGTTTTACATACATTAGTGTCACCTTTGTCATTGCTTTATTGCAGTTTATTTATTGAAAATTGTATTTTATGTATAAACACATAAGACAGAAATCATATTAGCAAAATCTTTAGAATTTGTCTCCTGTCAGTTGCCATAATATTTTCACCTTTTAAACTACCAAGAGATTGCAATTTACAAATTGTTTCTAAATAAATAAAACGACTAAATACTAAAAAAAAACATTTTTATTTGACTAATCATCTTGATGATTCCAATTACAATATACCTACCTACCATTAATTCTTTTCGTGTTCCATGTAAAGGCAATCGATCTGACTTAGGTATTGCCTTATTCCTTGTCATGTTTTAGACAGATAGTTGATGTTATAAGGAGTAACATAGGATACTTTTTATCTCGGGAAAATGTACCATCCCTCGGAAACTCCTTGACAGCTAGTAAATTATAAACTCGTTATTGTTTCCAACAAATGCGTAATTAATAATTTTTTTATCACCACAATAACTTCGGCTGTAATTAATTACATGCACACAACATGCAAGCAAATTCGTGAATAGTGGATAAAAATAATCAATTTGTTTACTTTTCTCATAATTTTTGAATATACTGAAAGCTTTCGTATATGATATGTCATTATGGTTTGTAAAAGCAATCATGTAATATTGCTTTTATTTTCATTCGATGTAAAATCATGCACAAACATGAAAGTTCATTTTTTGTCAAATAAGCAATGGCTATTGATCTTCTGAAAACCACCAAAATTAATTTAAAGCCTTTGTTATCTTTAAAAAGTGTCATGCTGTGTGAATGCTTTTTTGGATTTTACTACAAGCTCAGTTCTTCGAAGTTAATTTGTTTTTTGGCATGGATTTACTGTATTTTTATTTCTACAAGCATAGTACTATTAAATTTTTTTAGCTTTTTCCTAAACAGACCAATTCCAATACTCTAACACAGTGCAATACTTATAATTCAACAAGTTTAAAATGTTTCAATTAGTTTTTACAACAGAGAAGAATATTTTATCAAATACTGCGATGCGTTTCAAAATATCAATTGCGAAATCAGCTTTGTATCCATTGACTTAATGCACAGTTTTACATGCAATACAATTATTTGGATAGGAGCTTTTGTCAAGTTACTTTCAATATATATTACGTGTATGCCCTCAAATGATGATTGTTTTGATATTGATAACATCATCAGATTTATGAATTTTATGTCTAGTTATAGATGTCATATAACAATAGTGATCATTTTTGAACTATTCTTGAATCGTATAAAATTTTTATGTGAAGAAAGAAAGGCAAAGAATATTGAACACTTCATATGAATCTATATGGAATTATGGAAACATTATGTCAACTAATAAAATAATCAAATTTCTGGTTCGTAGACAAAATAAAAAAAATATGAACATAATTATTATTATTTATTGTTTTGGTTTAATTGTTTTCTTGCAGATATTCTCAGCGTATGTGTACTTCTTTTCTCGGACCCTTTTTTTATACTTCTACATCTCATTTCAAGATTTACTCGTGAGTAACTAAACAAAGGCTAAAATAAATTAATGTTTTAGTTTAATTAATTCTACATTTAACTTATTTAATGATGAAATTTTAGGTCATTCACATTATAGTGTCCTGGATAATAGCTATATAAAATAAATCTATTTTATCAGGTCAACTATTCCAATCGACAGGTAAGTGTTAAATTACTTCTTAAACAAAATATAGCTTTTGAGTTGAAGATAAAGTTTATTTTTATTATTTCCTTAACCACGGTTTTTTTACAATGAAGAAATTTTCGCATACCTGAGTGATAGTATTTTTTTACAGAATATCTTCGAACCTTCCTCTACGATGCTTTGGATTACTTAATTATTTGTCCAATAAGATATACAATTTGGCAAAACTTTCCAAAAACTTAAGCACAATTTTTAGTTTCATACAAATTAGTGCCACCATTGCTTTATTACAGTTTATTTATTAAAAATTCAATGTATGTTATATCCATATACAATATCAATTCATTAGATTAATTCCAAGATCATTAGAATTGGTTTCTTATCTGTTCCATAATATTTTCATCTGTATAACTACCAAGAGATAACAATACATTAAAATGTTTCATGATAAATTAAACTACTACATAAAGACTACAAACATTTTTTATTTGACTGATCTTCTTTATGATTCCAATGATAATGTATGTCCCTACCACTAATCTCTTTCATTGTCCCTGTAAACGTAGGTATTGCCTAAATTGTAAAGGGCTTATTCCTTGTCCTGTTATACGTATTAGTCATTTAAAAAATATAGCCGCCATTTTTTGGCTTTGTGAATTGAATTATGAATACTTTCTGTTTAGACTGAGGCGGCGTTTCCACTAAAGTAATGCGAGAATATCGTGCGATTTTTAAAGATTATCGCATCATAGCTATAATAAAGCTATTTAAAAATCAGAGATCAATAGATCTTTTGAGAAACCGGCCATAGGTTAAAAAATAATCAATTATTTATTTTTAATTATCTTCCAGTAACAATATATAGTTACGCAATACCTAGTAGTTATAATCTTTTATCAGAAATGTTATTCTGTAGATACTTGTATTAGTACCAACATAGTTCCATATTAAATTACTAATGACTGGAATTGATTATAAGAGAGTAATGGGATTGAGAGCTACAAATAGTGACAATAGCATCAAACTGTTGGAAATGTTTACTAATGACATCTCCTTTGATGTGTTATTTCGTAACAGTTATTGTAAACTTTACAATGCCTATATTTTACATTTACATATTTTATTACACGTTTTTTTATACACGGGCAATGCCAAGAGTTTTATTATATTTTATAGTAGATATTCAAAGTCATATTTGAGGAACTGTCTGTCAAACACTTATCAATACAGGACCTTTTTTTTATTATAAACGGTTACAATACTCACCACATAGCATCATGGATCGAGTCCCAACTAGTGTCTTTCTGTGGGTCTGGAAAATAAGATCTCTTTCTCCTTCTTTCGAAACAATGTGATTTTATATCATATCGCTTTATTCCGATGCATCTACAAAAATATCTTCTCTCTTTTTAGTAATAGCACACAAAATAATGAGAATCTTTCTGGATAATTCCCTCACGCGTCCGACACCGACCATCAAGTTTCCATTTGATTAATTGTCGATAGTAACGCTTAGAATTGATAGACGACTCGCCCAGTCAATGGTTGCAAGATAAATAGCTAGGGAGGCCGAGCATTGAATGCGTAACAAATGGTTATATCGCTTTACTTCGCCGTCTCCTGTGACGTGGGACAAACGCATTGTGCTACCGACCTGCGTCACTTCGAACAATACGACTAAAACTTTCTTTAGAGGTATGGTGAATTCTTTTTGGCATATTTTTTGCATGTCAGATTAGTTATAGTCGATAATGTATCTAAATATGAATAAACCTTTTTCTTTAAATATCAGGATAGATATTATTGGCTTGCAATATAAAGATGTTTTTAATTTGCAAAGATTTTGTAAAGTATGTTTTATAAATTTTTTAATTTTTTTAAAATTTTAATTCGCTTAATTTTTTTTTTTTATATAATTCCGCTAATCCGAACTCACTAGCCATATATAAGCCCATAAAGGCTTTTGTGGTTTTAAGTATAAGAACGATAATATTTGTATATTGCCATTTTGATCAGAAAAAAAAATATTGGTTCGTAATAAACTTTGGAGTTAATCGCTACCTTGCAATATTTTTTACTTAATCGTACGAAATCACGTCCTATTAATTTATTGTTAAGATATGGTTCAGCTTTCAGGGGTAGTTTTTATACCTTTATCATGGGTGCGCGACATAAATCCTTCAGTATTACGTAATTAATTAATACACAATGAGAGTCGTGATTTAGAATTATACAATGACCTTGAGCTTTCGGTGAAAGAAATATCGTGAGCAAAAATCAAAGCAGGGTGGGCGGGTACTTTGTAGTACCCATCTGGCAATTGAAATCAAATTTTCGATAGCTGCAATAAAGGTCTAGTTGCCTTTTAAGCTTTTTTATGCCTACTAAAATTTATGCGCAGGGACATAATTTGTTTGTATACTAATTAAGTAGCAAACAAGCTGGTGGCCCGTCTGATGGTAAACGGTGCCTATTGTCTCCTGCAACACCATGGGTATCGTTTGCACGTTCCCAACCTTGCAAAAATCACTTCACACCTTTCTTGAAGAACTCCATGCTTGAACACCACTTGGGACAACCATGACTCATTCTCCAACCTGAGCATCCGCGGTAGGAAGCTCCTATGAACCGAGACAAGTTTGGTTCTGGTTTGAAAATGAAATTAGCCACGTATTTTTTTCAAAATAAATCTTTTCCATTTGTAACTTATATAGTTTCATATTGTATTGAACACAAGTTCTATCATATGGTTGCTGAAGAAAAATAAAAGTGGTAAATTTTTGTTTGGTAGTCCTAAAGAAATATAAAGCTAAACAAAAAAAAAATGTAAGTTCTTGTAAAGTGTGAAATAGAGAAACACAGTAAATTTTCGACATTTTATTGAATCACATGTAATAAAAAATGCTCGTCTGTCTTTACCATCACAATAAATTTTAATGATATCCTCAACTTAACTTATTTCGTGCTTCATAAAGGTGAAATTCATTTATTTATAGTCATGAGCAAATTGATTGATGTCTATTAACCAGTTCATACCAATGCAATCACCACGTAATTAATTAATGGTACACCATTAATGTACTATATTGACGAATATTCTAATGAATACGTTGATGAACCATTATTTGGTTTGTTTCCATTAAATTAATTGATGATGATTCATGATTAACAAGTATTGAAAATAAAACCACAAATACGAATAATAAGTGAATTTAAATTATAATTTGTGCTATCATTTTTGACGTTGTCATGTTTGTGCTACAATAAAATAATTAATTAATTCAAAAATGGTTTATAATTCGCACAAATTGATAATAATTATAATTATTATGTACAATGTATTGTTTTTATGTATACTTAATTATTTTTATCTATATCCTTACAACAACTAGGGACTGGTTTATTTTTCATATTTTAATAATTTATTAACATTTTTCTTTTTACATTTACAATACACCTATACAATAATTATTTTTTACAATAAAGTACAATTATTTCTATAATTATAATAGTGCGTTGATCAAAATCATATATATTCTCGTAAACAATAAACAAATATACATACATAATTGAATTTAGACGTAATTTGCTAGTTTAGTCTATATTAGCTTAGAGCCTTTATCATTTTAATTTCTTATTTCTCTTCAAGAGTTTCTAACTACCTATGTATATTTATTAGAACAAGTTATCTGTATTTACTAATAATTTTTATTACATTTTGTTCATCAGTCATTGTCTCGAAGTTATAAATTGCTTAAATGTATAAAGTCCTTATTTTAAACACGTAAGGGAACTTCAGGCTTGATTTATTGTAGAGCTTTCAGTGAGAAGTTATGAACCCTCTTCTCTGAAATAATAGCCAGTAGATGGAGCAACTAAATATATACGTCAACTAAATATTTCGGAGAATTTATAAAGCCGATACTTATTTCATTGCCTCAGTTTAACTTTAGAAAAATCTAAATCAATCAATGAGGTTTTGAAAATAAAGCAACATTGTTCAATGTTAGAATAGAAAATAATAATAATATGTGTGCAACTATGGCTCTAAAACAAGCATCGACTGTTATAATAGTATGAATCATTTTAAACTTATATGAGCTCTCTCATCAAAACAATAAATTTACGAATAATCTGACAATAGGAATAAATATTAGACACAACTTTCTTGATGTGCTGCTAAAAGAGGTGTTCTTGTGGTGACCACCTCGCGGTGTGACCTGATTGCGCCGTTCAAACCACTTCGGCCCGAATCACTCTGGAATATAATAAGATTATCAGAACCAAGGAATACCCTCTGACTGTGATAAGCATTGAGCTTCAAAATATTTTAAATCCATGATACACTATGAAATGAAAATATTTTAATTCAAATAGGCAAGCACTTATGAATAGTCTGACTCTAAAACCGGTTCGGAAGGTTGTTTTTACTAAGAAGAGCCAGCAATAAACTCAGCAAAAACTCTTTTTAAAAACGACCTAAGAAGTATTACATAAGATTTAGTCTCACTTACAGTACCTGTGCGTTATAGCAAAAGTGAAGAATTATTAATTAATAACATTATGAAAATGGGTTTTTTGGCCATTGACTAAATCTTAAGGGAGTTTCGATAAGATTCAGGGTGTAGTAGATACCTACCGATGTTTTAGATTATGATATGTGAGCCTATGATTAATGAAAACGATGTATTTTTAATGAAAATCAGAGTAAAATCACGCTCCTATTGTGGTGGTAATTTAAGTTTATTTAAGATCAAAAATACTTGTGTAGCTATCTCGAATACTGTTTGTGTTCACATTCTCATTTTATAGGCTTTTTTTTAATAGTCAAGCGGTGATGTCCCATTGATCTGTTTGTTAAAGTTCTGATTATTTGGCTATTAAATAATATATATTATACTACAATTATTATATTCAATTACCATCTTGCAACCCTAATGCGGATCTGTGGACGGAACAGAATATAAAAATCGCGATTAAAAAACAGGGGGTGATCGTAGAAGGGTGCAAATTTAAAGTTCTATGTATTTTTCAATGCAAAATCGTAATAAGATAATTCAATAATAATTCTCAGACCAACTGAATATGCATATAAAAATTCATTAAAATCGGTCAAGCCGTTTTGGAGGAGTATGGTAACTAACATTGTGACACGAGAATTTTATATTATAAGGTTATAATGATAGTATTAGTATATTAAACAGCATATTAATTCAGTTTAAACACCTATAATAACCAAAGATGCAAAGCTATGCTGTCGTTATTCGATATTTACGACCCTTTGTTCACACAAAAATTAAAAAAAAATTCACATTTATACCGTAGAATGAACGTTCGTACATATTGCAACGAAATTAAATGATTGAAAACAAAGCAGACAGATCTATATCAATCAAAATCTATTTACTAATTGAATTGATGATTAGGATTAAGGTATTATCTAACGTCATCGTTTCCATACACTCTGTTTTGTTAATGCGTGACAATGTACGAACCAAAGCTGAACCGTCAATATTGTACCTTTTGTAAATGGCTACAGTACCTTTTATATTCAGCACAAAAGCTATAATGATTCATTTTATTTATTATCTATTTAATATTAAGTTGACTTTCTAAGACTTATTCAAATTTCAACTGACTTCATATAATAACAATAGAAAAAGCTACTAAAAATTATCTTGTAGGTATATAAAATATAATATTTTACTGTAAATAAAAAACTGAATTAAAATTATTAAAGCTGTCTATTTGCATATCTAGATTTTGAATTTATATTAGTTTTGAACTAACCGATAACCATAGAGAAAAATGAAAAATTTTAACAATTTAAAATACAATATATTGTGTTTTGGCCAAATAAATACTTCAAAATGAAATTCCAAAGTTTCAGTTGTTCTAAATAAAGGTTAACTATTTTTATTATGTGTATGAGATGTCTTTAAAACTAATCCATTGAGAAGTGACATCTCCCAGGCATTTGGTGTACGTAATAGTTTGAAATTATATATAAAGCTTCCTAAATAGAGAGAGTACTAAAGTCACTTTTTAATCACCAGAATACGGAAGGTATCTTCTCAATTTCCTCAAACTACCGACCCATATTAACCCTACCATAAATTTATAAGTGGCAGTAAAGGAAATTAATAAGGGATCCTGGATTTAATATTCTGCGAAGTCAATAAAAGGTATCTTAATTATTTTTGCATGATAGTTTTTTATGATTACTGATTATGTTGATTTTTACATGCTTTATTTTATGCTAACTTTGCACACCTGTCAAAGATCAATGACAATGCAATAATCCGATCAAAGCTTCCGATTATCCCAATTAGATTCGCCAGGATTAATTAATTTCTTTCCGCATCCTTTGCATGCGAGTAAGAGAGATAGAGCTAGTGCGCGAACTACGCGTGCGTGCAGTTCCAGACTTACTCTTTCGGGCACTCAAAATGCTTTTATTAAAAAATGAAAAATAAATAACAGTTTAAAAAAACTAGAAAACACGCTTTATATAGAAAGCCAAACTAAAAAACAGAAAATAAATTTTAATAAATATTAATTAAGAATAATGTAAAAAAATAAATAAATAAAAGTTATTAATAGTTTGAATAAGAAAAAATGTTTTATTTTAAAAAAGCGGGAGTGCTTTTTAAGATATTATCGAAATGATAATCCTTCTCATATCTGTCAATTAAATATTTATAACTATTGACACCATGCACCCTACGCTTTTTTTTACAATAAAACATTTTTTCTTATTAAAACTATTAATAACCAATATTTATTAATAAAAATGTTTTTTAGTTTGGTTTTCTATTTAAAGCGTGTTTTCTAGTTTTTTTAAACTATTATTTATTTAAAGAAAATAATATTTACCGTCACAGTGGTTATGAAATAAAAAGCATGTCTTATTTCTGGGTTTAAAACCTATTTACTTACGCCAATAAAAATGTATGCTTTTCGTAAATTATCGAGTATATTTCATATTAAGGCTGGAATATTAATAAATTTAATATGACCTTCCTATGGATTTTTTTATGTATATTCTGGATCTCGAATAGACGACAGGGGGGACATAATTCAGGCATCTCGTGACCACTTCAACTATATTGAACCCTCCATTTTAGTCAAAATAATCAGAATCATTTATGTGTGAAACATAGGTGTACATAATTTAGATCTTAAATTGACAGGTTGTGCTCTATGTTTTGCCATGAAAGGCATACAAATTAAAGAAGTTTTTAATAATAGTTTGTAGCCTAATAGACCCTTAAAATATATTATGAAAACATGACGTTAGTTATTATTTGTTTAGAAAATCTAGTCTGGTCTAATATTTCCAAGAATGATAAGCCAATGCCACGTAAGGATTAAAAGAAAAACGTTATATAGCCTTAAACTTAATACTGACCGACGGTAAATGAATACTATCGCATAGAGACCTTGCGCTTGCAAAAAAGAGCAAAAAAAAAGGTTTGCGAAAGCTTTTAAATCTTAGAATAAAGAAAATAAGCTTACCAGGCTCAGAACGAAATCAGACCTAGATATTTTTCACTTTTACATAGTAAAGTGAACGAAGGAGTAAATATTACAAAATATTTATTAAATTCAATCCCAGCCAAGCCAATAATCATTGTTTGATATACGTGCTTAGCTCATGTTTCTTTGTATTTAGTCTATATTTGCCCAACTTAGTATTTTCTGTTTACTAAGAAATCTCATTTTCGGTGAGAAACTATTTATTACGTGATACTTCAACATTGATTTCTGATAGGTACTCATTATTCCAAAATTCAATCAACGGATCTTTTCTAAATGTATGATAAGGGATATACAAACACAAAAACTAAACTTAAAATGGTATTATTAAATATTAGATAGAACTACGTAATATAGAGTGAAAGCAACTAAAATAGTTTTGCAAAACTCGTAGAATAGTAGGTATATAATAGACAAACTATTAGGCAATATGTTATGTATTATACACAAAAAGCTAATGAAAAAACATAGTGATCAGTGAAACAATTAGTGCATAAGCTGCAATGCAATGTAAAGCTTAATATATAGTTATGTTAGTAAAGCTAACCTGTGAGTCAGTGTATTGAGCGTGTGCTGATATCGGCGTGCTCGGCGACTGAGTGCGAGGCAAGCTGTGTGCACTGCTCGAGTTCTTTGGCTCAGGCGTTGCCACCACCGCTGAGTATAGCGGCGGGTCTGGCTGACACTCTGTCACTCCTGAGCAGAGCAAAATTGTGAAAGGATTCATTATCACATGCTGTATAAATAAGGCAGGCATAGCGTCAGTTTTGTTAGATGTCTTCGTTGGATAGTTAGAATTTAGGTCCGCAGTGAGACACTAAGCTTACCATGGTTTGGTACATTAATCTAACAATGGACAATCTTGAGAGACCTTAGATTGAGTGAGTTATCGTATCGGCGTAACTGGTGCACGCAGATCGTGGAGTTTGGCTGCCACTGAGTTAACATCACGTGTCACTTGTTTTGTATCACAATTCAAAGCTAGGTGAATTATCGGATGAGCAGTGTACTGATAGTCATAAATAACATAATATGCTCTGATCATCAAAAAGTGTAAACAATTTGTGTCGTACATTGAATTAGTTAGTTAACTAGTTAGCTGGTGTCCTTAATACATATACCTATAATATTATTAAGTCTTAGCTGGAAAAGCATATGATTTAAATATTATAATTGCAAATTGTTTAAATATAAATCCATAACAGAAACTTGACTTTTAACAAGCCAAATATTCACAAAACAAGGTTTCATTTATTAATTGTACCACTGCAGTTTTGAGAGCGGCCATACTCAAAAAGACAATAGGCAAGCGCAGCGCAAAATTGGTTCAAGAAAACGGTACATTTCTCATTCAATTATTTCCATCGCGCCAACCAATTTGCATACAAATGTAATAAGCTGCAGACTTTACTGAGTAAGCGATTGCATAAAAAGGTTGCATCCAAGAAACTTTGTTAACTGAAAACCGTGACTGGAAGCTCAACTAAGCTAATTAACCAACGACGTAGCCCCAACAAACAAGCATCGATTCGTGCAAATAAATAAATACAAATAAACTAAGAGTTTCAACTAACTCCTCGGTTAATCCCCTTAGCTTAAGCTAAAAAAGTTAGTAAACTTTGCGTAGAGCACCATCGTCGGGTTGCGTCAAAGGATCTTTTTTATTATTTTCTCTTTTACTTTATATAAAAATAAGAGCTGTGAAACAAAGTTTACTAAACGATAGATGTTACTGAAATCACTTTGGCCACAGTTCACGTATTTTTATAATAAATAATATACCTACTGTATATCTTCATGATATTTACTGAAGGACCTGACACTAGCATAAATATATTAATAATAATTAGTTTGGAAACATTGTATGACTCCCTTAAATGATTCAACAGCACAGTAGCTTCTTACAGCGACAGAGTTGTTGTAATAGTCGAGATGACTCCAAATAAAATAAGAGAAATGAATGAATGAATCAATAATTCAAATATTATTGCGGAATTTCATGCTTATATATTTAGGCTTATGAATATGCAAGGCCGCTATCCTCATATAAAATAAAGGAGGGAGTTCAAAATTGGGAATGCAGATTCTTTACGATCTTTTCCTTGACCGAAATACCAGCGATAAATTTCTATGTAGCTTAAACTTGAGAGCAATAGGACGGTAATATGAACATGTACCCTTATATTTTAAATTCAGGGCAGTCATCAAAGACACACCATGGCTTATATGGTAACTGACGTGACAATCAAAGCTATCGTGGTTCACTTCTCCAAGAGAACTGAGACTCCTTGGGCAGTATGCCCCGTTTTGTAATAACAAGGGGGCATAAAATTACAAATTATTATTATAATTAGACAATAAGTATATGAATACACAAGGCTCACTTACCAAAATTCCTATCAATACTAATATCAAATGAAATATGCATGAATCATATTAAGTTCCTATCTATTGTTAGGTTAGCAGCCCATTGTAGCCGTCGGCAATAATCGAGACAGTCGAGCGGCAAAAATCAAATATGTATGAATGAACAGACGAGATAAGTGTCGGTGGCTGGCCCGCATATTTGCGTCTGCACGCCGATCAAGTACAAGCTCAAACTCTACCATGTTACAGCGGTCACTAATAGGTTAGTATATCTACGACGTAAGGATCAGACTTAAATGGCTAGCAAACTCTTTGAAGGACCCGGTTGGAGATCAGTAGCATTAAAAACCGCAGAAAACAGTATTTTATAGTTTAGCGCAGTTATTTCACTAATTTTGGACAAAATGCCTGGACCTATGCCAACAAAGTTTGTAAAGCTTAATTCTAAATGCTAGCTTCAAGTTATTTTAGCTTACCAAGTTTTTTAGGTTGGTAATTTTAAAATCACTTGGTTTTTCATTTATTTTTTAACGCCTGTATGTAGTTTTTTGAAATACATACCCAAAAGGTGCCAACGGGACCCTACTACTAAGGCATCACTATCCGTGCGTCCGTCCATCTTTCGGTCTATCACAGGCCAGTATAGTTTACACCTTAACCATAAAAAAATTCTCAAAATGTGTACTCTTATGGCTTTAACAATAAATATAAAAATTTTAAGTAAAATATATATATTTTTTTAAAATAAATACGGTTAAAACGTTTTCGACGTACGGTGGTACGGAACTGTTGGCTGCGATTATAGCCATAATACAAGTACTTTTAATCGCCATGCCTATGTTTCTCAAGTGTAATTTCAGGAGGATTTCAATATTTGTGAGTAACTGATATTAAATGTCTATCCTTACTTACAAATATAATATGCCAGAGGCAATGGAGTATAAACATAACACCCAGACTCTATCCAAACACTTGCTCCCTCATACACAAATATTTGATTGGTGCGAAAATCGATCCCTTCGTAGTACTCAAAGAGAAGTCTGCATACATTTATTTCCAAGTATATATAAATATTTGTCAAACTAAGAGCAAGTTGCAAAACCAGATTTAGTACGTACTACTTTAAGTAAGCCTAAGTATCCTAAAGCTAACTTTAATTTGTCTAAAAAGTAGTTTTATATTATGACGCTATAGACTCTGATAGTTAAAGTATCCTACTATAATATTATAAACGCGAACGATTGAAAGAAAGGGATGGATGTATGTTAGTCTTTCACGCAAACACAATCAAAGGATTTAAATAAAATATATATATTGGATACTTTTTGACCAGACCTTTCACCATCCGCCTTCTACATTTAACAGAATATGGAAAACTGTTTTAAAAAAATCAATACCTAAGAGGGACGTCCCACTCGACGAGTGGGATGTCCTCCCACAAGGTGGAATGGCGACCTGGTCAGAGTCGCTGGATGCCACTGGACGCAGGCGGCTCAATACCGTTCAAGGTAAAAATCCAAGGAGGAGTCCTATGTTCAGCACTGGACATCCCTGGGCTGATATGATGATGATGATGAAGAGACAGTTCAAAATGCTTTGGAGCCCGTCAAGCTGATGTTTCCAAAGGGCATTGATAAATTGCCACTGCGGTAGCAAAGATGAGACCATGTAGAAAGTAGAGATGAAATATGGAACAGAGACGTGGTCTTCATAGATTGTAGATCTAAAAAAAATATCAACAATAACTAATAACTCTTGAACTTAATGGCAATTTCTAATAATATATGGTTGACTTCTGATAGTTTAAACCACTTAAAACAAAGAGTTACTTGCATAAGCAAATGGTCGTTATGGAGCTAGTACAACACGTTTTTAACATGATACGAAAGCTAAAGCGCGCACAAGTAAATGGATAGTTTGCTCGGTTAATAACTAAAGTTTTGAAGTGCAACGTAACGAAGTCTTCGCGCCGCACAAAGCCACCACGTAATAAAACGCGGGTACGAACGAAACAGTTTTAATTTACTGTCTATTGTTGAATACATGTGTTTATTTACACGTTACAAATAAAATTACATCGACGTGTATTGTAATTATAATTTGAGGATACTTGGTCTCAAAGCTCTATCCCACCAATCCTGAGGTATTTGATGCTCTAAAGGGATCAATATTTTTTAATCCATATTGATGACTACCAGTCAACTAACAAATTTCATCAATTTAATTGTTTTGTATATTAACCACAACGTCATCATTTCATATTTACCTGTGGAAAAAAAATCTTAAAAAGAAATCATATCACGGGTATTCAGTTGATTCAGTACACTTAGGAGCAATCGATATGATCTTTCCATGTGCGAAGTTTTATGCAATTTCATTGAGCCATAATGCGTGATTGTGTAACAAACATGCTTACAAATTATCACAATTTTAATATTAATAATCTAGTAGGATTAAGTTAATATGTATGGATTTCGACAGATTTTAAATTCGCCATTGGCATGAGGACTTCAGGATTAGTTTTTGCTAATATCCTACCGCTCGTTTGAGTTACGACACACTTCGCTGTTGCTTATATCTTGTACCAGTTTTATTCATATTCAAGCTAACAAGCTAAACTCACAATCCTCATGGTGAATTTTCGCTTAACCTGAACTTAATTCATGGTACACTATTACTCGTATCTTGTTCCACTTTTGCTCTAGTAATTCTACATCTGCTCAGATTTACTATCTACGTATTTACTTTTGACTTGCTTTAATTTCACTCTTCCCTCGGTAAAATCACCTTTATTTTCAGAAATATTAATTGTATGAAATTTATTTCATTAAGACCAAAGAATTTCAATATGTAACGAAATTATTAGAGATTATGTTACTCAATATTTATTTTCCTATAGTGACCATAATAAAAGTAAAACTTGATATGAATTGATCGAGTGCACTAGAATAGCTCGTAACAGAACGTCCGGTATTAAATTGATTACCTGAAACACACCTATATCTACTTTAATAAACTAAAGTGAACATAAAATTCGTTATTGATGTGTGTACAGAAACTAATTTAATGTGTCACACACGTGAACTTTTGTTTATTATTAATTATTTGTGTTTTAATTACGATCCTTATCATTCCATAGACATTTGACATTGATGAGTTACATTGATATCAAAATTAAATATAGGTCATACCTATACTTTATAGAGGTTGACATATTTTATTTTGAATTTATAAATTTGCATCTTTGTTACTGTTTAACAGAGGAATTTTTTACACGTAGATACTAAATCCCTCGGGAATGCGGGTGAGGCTGCGGGGGACAGCTAGTATTTTATAGGTCCTTTGCAATAAGTTTCTTTACAACATACAGCCGAACAAAGATTCGCCTCCATTTTTTAAGGCTGTTAAAAATACCTACCATAAATACTGACAGGGTAATACTAATAAAAACTATGTTGATCAAGTGAAACACTACATATAAAAAGAGCTTTTTAAATTTCGAAATTCCACTCGACTATAAAATGTACCTAGATAAAATACGCGCTCCGGTCCAGTAGCCTCGGTTTCATTGGAGCTTTATAAATAGTAATTACCTTTACTCAGTGGTATTAAGTCCGGGTTCCGATCGTCCGGGCCGTGCGGTGAGCTGCGCTTCGGCATTATCACTTTTTGGTTCTTCAGTGACGGTATGGTTACTGTGAAAATACGAACGGTTAAAGCAAAATGCTAATATAAATAATTTTGTTTACAGAATGCCGTTTGAATTTGTAACTTATTGAGAGCAGTAGTAAGTACAAATTGGTATTATTTTCGGAGAAGTACTAGTATGAAGTTTGTAATTATCAGGTATCTGTATTCGATAAGCAGAAATTGTATTAAGAGATGAACAAGGGGAGACTAAATAGTTTATTTTTATTATGTGCGATATATTTTTTTTTAATCCTTAAATACTAAAGTATTTGACAAAAAAGTATTTATTATTTATCGATTAACTAAAACATATATTTATTTATTGAATAGCTGATAAGACTGGAGATAAGGTATATTCAAAGTGTGTCTCTGGGTAAGTAGTGAAACAAACACATTTAGAATTCCAACACCAAAATCTCCAACCTTCATTGTTATCTCTAAATATAATAAAACAAGTTAATCCACATTACACGCACGTACCATTTTTTGTAACGAAGCTTAAGCCTCAGAAATAACAATACTTCATAAACAAACCTTCATAATCCCTGGTCCTATGACGCAGCCTCGTTACAATGAGGGCCAAACACAGGATAATGGCTACTGTTAAAGCAGCTCCAAGTACTCCTCCTAAGGCCCAGTTCACTTCCCACGCTTCTTGCGCTTCTGAGGAATACATAAACTTTAAAAAGGGTAACCGTACAAATAATTTAATTAGCATATTTTAGAAGTTGGCAGATATGGATGCTAACTTATTTAGTTTTAAAGGGCTATTGGGATGAAAGCGTAAGTCTCTAGAGAAGACATTGAAACATTTTATAATTGATTGGAAATACCTAAAAGTGTGTTTCGTTTAATGTTTTTTACACAAAAATCTCAAATTTAGGGGTCAATCTATACTTAAATAATTTTCTCACCTGTTCTAGGCGCCAATCTCGGAGCCGTTTCAACAGTGAATGTGACATGTTCAGACCTGCCCCTCGCATTAGCCGCGTAAACAACCAAGCGTAACTGTCTCTTCGCTCCTAGCCTTCGCAGATTCCAAAGAGCAGCACCATTACTTGAATTCACCACTAAGCCTTCATTAGCCCAAACCTCTGCTAAGTAGATGCTTTGAAGACCACCTTCGTAGCCTGGATGAAGAATATTAATTTAGACTCGCTGGCCCTCCATTCATTTTCAGTCGACCCAATATTGTAGATACATATACTTTCTGTCTATTCAATTCATTATAAAAGGTTAAGCAGATGTTTTCAGGATTCCGTATTTTTTGGGAGTGCTTTTAATGATTACTTGAACACAATTATTTGTGAGCATTATACAGTTACAGGTGATTGTCCTCAACTCAGATGTGGTTTTATGAAAAATTCTGTTCCTAAGTATATTAAAAAATTTGACCTCCTATATTTCAAAATCATTTTTGGTACCATCACAGGAATAGACACCGAATCAATTACAGACAATAACAGAGAAATAATATTTGGCTATGGTTACCCTGGATTCCATTCCAGCTTAATCTGGGTTTGTTGCTTAATGTAATTTAATACGGGTTCAAGGGTATTTTAGTAATCTTTGAGAGTGAATCAAGATATGTTAAAATTATCCTTAATTTCCAACGATTAAATTATAATACGGATGGTATATAGCGTGGGAAGTAAGGTAAGATTATAATGTTATTTAATTTGAACTATTAATTAATTTAGGAAATTGTAGGTAGTTGGGTAGCGAAATATTAATAACGGTAGCATATTTTAGTCTTAATTTCCACTAACTCTTGTTTTCATCCTTCTGTTTTGATTAGAATAAATCATTGTTAGTGATGATCCCAAAAATCATCCACAGTTTTAACTAAGAGCAAGTAACAAATAGTACACAGCAACTCCTCGTATCCTAAATCAGGATCAAATCCATGCCATACATTTCTCGAAACTCCATTTTTTAATAACTTTAAACCACACAACCAAATAAGGCTACATAGTTATCAGCCACAAATGTCCATTAGCGGATTTTTTTTTAAAACAACTGATCTCTTAACCTGTCCATAAATCACTAATCGCAGTAGAGAAATGTTTAAAACAAAGTTCTCATTTGAAATTAAAAAATACGCTGAACATCAATATGCAATAAGTTATTGAATTGGCATGTGTTCAGCGACTTCTGATTGTACAAGAACACTCACCAGCAAGACAAACTAGATCCAACGAGTCATCAGTTAGATTGTACACAGTACAATTTGTCGGAGGGTCTGGTCTCGTTGCCGGCAACATCGTGTACAGACACGGAGATGTCTGCTGGCCTGCTAGGTTGGTGGCCCGACAGGATAGCGTGCCGTAGTCCACGTCGGAAACCGGCGTGTAAGTTAACGTCGACTTGCCCTCCTTTTCTTCAACTGTGAAGCGGTCCTGCAAAAGGAGTGTTTATTAAGTAACTTTGAATGGTTTTTTGTAGTTTGCCCTTATGATGCATATTTTGCTATAGGTCTTTTTAGCTAAGTAAGACCTATTCTGTTTTCTTACGTAATAAACTTAACTTTTTAGAAGAGATTTTTAGTATTTCCATTTTAATCGAAACCATAAATTTTATGGTGGTTTTAATGTAACCAGTAGTCATCACCAAATACACTATGATTAAAGCCAGTTTGACAAAACAAAGTTTGATTTAAGATGTTCTTTCTTTATTCAACTGAATTTATTTTATAAAGGATACAGGATTAATAAAATGGAAATAGATGTACCTATATAGCATTAAAAAAGTAAAGTGATGTGCGGACAACTACAGCACCATGGATTCGTGGTAGTGTTTTCCAAAGACTCGATTTTATAGTTTCAATCACCAAACTGTTCACGTGGTACCTTGAGCTTTTATAAAAAAATATGATTTGGAACATGACTGAATGAAAAAAAATTACCAATTTTATTAAATTTGAATAACGTTATTTTAGTTCGAGGTTTCATTTTGAATGTTATACAGTATGCTAAGGTAGCTAACCCAATACATAATTTATGTTCATATCATATTTTTAATATAATATATAATAATAAGCAAATGCCTGTTTCCAAGTCGTCACTCAGTCTATCAGTAATAACGTATTAACAGAATGCAATATATTTTTAATTAGGTCACTAAGACCTACGTCACCGTAAATGTGCTGTGTTTTGTGATAATACAGACAAAGCCTAATGCATACAATAGTCCTACGGTTATCCTGTCACCCGTCATCCCACCCGCATCGCGTCTGAAATAGGACTATTCAATCCTAATCCAGAGGCTTAGGGCCTCGCTTTGGTAATATTTGCTTGGAAATAGGAATATTGGTGACGATTCGTAGCTTTAGTCTATGTCCTCATAACTCAAGTTCGAGGAATTGCGATTCTGGTCAATTAAGGCTTCAAATTATAGCTAGAAATGTAGTATTTGAGTTTTGGAGTGAATCATTAGGTTTCAGGGAAATTTATTTGTAGGACGCAAATTCCTACCTGATACGGTATTTAACTGTTTTCTCAAATTAATAATGAATGTCTATTTATTATATGATAAAATTTTGTAACTAAAACATAGATTTTACAGATTCAACATTTTATTAATCACAAATTAAAAATCTAGAAAGGTAAAATGTCTTTAAGCCAACATAGGCGACAAGTGCAATGTATGCAAAAGAGTAGAGAACCTTAAACCTTTATATTATTCACTGCAATGATCAAGCATAAGTCTCTTTCATATCGCAAAACTAGAGGTAATAAAAAACAACATTAACTAAAAATACACAGAAGATAATATATGAGCCCCTCTCACTATAATAGAGACATTTACCTTCCCATTACTTTTGTCAGTAAAAACAATTCCGGAAACATCAGAATGATACGTTCAACAGCTGTATGAAAGTAATCTTCAGCAATGAATGAGGTCAAGTGATTATCGAGTGTTTGGCGACAACACCCAATATAATTTGAACTTTATTTCCTTTTTTCTAGAGTACATATTTGTAGATACATTGGGCAGGTTAGGGAGCGGTCCCGATGGGGGTCAACATCTCTTTATATGCGACCAACGAAGGGTTTGATTGCTTGGTATATTTAGATACAGTCTGGTGGACCGGCATTTTAACCCTCGGCTTCATTCTCCGCTCGTCATATCGACAAAGAATCAAGAATATATTTCGATTTTTATGAGAGGGTTTGCTGGTAGTGAAGGAAAAAGGTGTTATTCAAATTTTATGAGAGATCTTAGATATTTTTAAAAATGTTTTTATTAAGTTTTAGATCGATGACGTATTTAAAGCGAACAGTTAAAAGTAAACATTTTATAGGTAAAATTATAAAATATGTTAATACATATTAATTATAACATTATGTTGTGAGATCAAAATTAAAGATAAGACACCGATAGATTATTATAATTTGATTTATGTTAGTTAATTCTCTAATTTCATTATTGTATCTAAATGATGCATTTTATTTTTGTTGTATGTATTGATTGATTTGAATTTGACACTCTAAAATAATTTAACAACTGAATCAATAAATATTGACTTACCTTTTAAATAAATAAATATTCTATTGACTACAATCTTGATTAAGGATTTAATTAACATAGTTAAATTAAGTAAAATAAACTCACAGGATCAACTTTGATGGATCCAACAGAATTGTTAAGTGTCCATTCGAAGGTATTGGGTGGAGGGAAGGCATCCACCTCGCAGATCACGGTGGATGGTTCCTGTAATGCTGCACCAATCAGCTTGATCTCTCTTTTCTTGCATAGTGGCTTATCTAATTAGGAATAAACAATTATGATAATTAGCTTAGGTAAACAATGATCTATATAATGTGTTTAGTAAGAGATGGTAGCACATCGTAAAGTAAAGGAAACATTATCGGGAGCCTATAGCACGGTGGTAGGGTATTTTCTCATCTTCAGCTAGGTGACAATGCGTGGGTGTAGCACTCGCTCTCGCAGGGCACATATTATTGGAATAACCATCACGGCTCTAGTTGTTACACTGGACATCCGGTGGTCGTCAATCTCCAATATAATCAGCTACTGTTTTATATAAAAAACGTGTCCAATTGCTAAATTTGCCGTCGGCATTTCTTAATATTAGCAACCTTCCGAACCAGCGTCAATCTGTTAATTCATTATTACTTGTTCACTAACACCACTTATCGATGACTGAAGATCCTGGGATAGATACCCAGGTTGGGAAAGGTACAGCTAACGCATCTTTGTTAGAAATGATTACGTGTCATTATGGACTAGTAATCTGCCAGAGAGATGGCGATAATGCTGACCACTGGTCACGATGGGACTTATATACCTTCGGTTCATAGAGATATTCCGGACTGAGGTATGCTTACCTCTTCGGGAAGGTAGTTAGTGAGAATACCTATAGTTATTTAGTTAATTATTATACTAACTATTCTCCGCGGTTTCACCCGCGTTTATCCTTATCATATATAGCCTATAACCATCTACGAAATATTCCACGTTGAAAGGTAGCAGCACATCCCAATATATTCAGTAGTTTTGAGCTGATGGTGCGTCACAAGAATCCTTTTTTACTTATATCTAATTAATTATTTTATAATTCCACAATTAACAAATATTTGCTGGGCGAATTAAGTCTTTGACAATGAATTCAACAGAGTTATTAAACTTAGTTAGGATCTGCTGAAGCCGCTTGCAACTAGAGTCTGTGCATGACACCCTTATTGTTAACTATAAATGAAAATCATACAACAATGTGTATAAAATATGGCTAGGGACCGGATGTCCGAGGCAAGATTCTTTCCTAGGTCATGCAATAAACATTTGTAGCTTTGCACATACATTAAAAAAAATGGGTGACAATATTTTCGACTTGCAACAAAATATTCTCATAATCAATACGGGATATATCTGAGCAAGTATACCGTAACGTGGCAAAATATAAAATAGGGCATTATTTTTTAATTATATAATTATTTTTATTGATGCCGGATGGGGTAAACCATTATAGGGTCATCATATTTTCCACGACAGTTTATAGTCCATTTAAAAAAAATTATACATTAATTTCATTTCAGAATACGAAAAGAGTTTTATTTCCTTAAAAGCTTAAATCAGCAACCAGAAACAAATATTCTGAACACATTCTACCACAGACAATTATAGATAGTTTTAAAAAGAATAAACGAAATCCCCATGTAATATTCCAATGGTTTTGAGTTATCATTTATTAAATTTATTCCACCAATTAAATTGCCGTAAGTTGCGGGTGAAACCGCAAGGAACAGCTAGTCAGTATATTAGGTTGGAGATCAAAGTCTTTTCGCATTATAGTATGTATGAACTTGTAATAAAATCTCTTTGGCTATACTATTTGTATCTGGCTGGTTTTGGTATCATTGAAAGTTTAATTTTTAAAGAACATCATTCCAAATTCAAATTAGGAAAATGTGTAATTTTCAATTGTTTTTCGTACCGTCGAGATGAGTAAATCTAATGAAGAAATTTGAGCAAGTCGCGAAAAAAATTTGCGATGTTTATGGACCTAGTGCAGTGTCTGTGAGAGTAGCACAAATTTGGTTTAAGCGTTTTCAATCCGGAAATTTTGATGTCAAAGATGCACGTCGCCCTATTACGGATAAAATGGATACCGATTTTTTAAAAAGTGGAGCAAGTTCGACATATCAATGGTAACGACGTAGCTGAAGAACTGGGAATTGACCACAAAACAGTTTTGGGTACACAAAAAAGCTCTATATTTGGGTACCTCATGAGTTCACTGAAAGAAACCTAATGAACCGTGTACTCATTTGTGATTCTTTATTACGACGTCATGAAACCGAACCATTTTTGAAGAAGCTGATAAGTGGTGATGAAAAGTGGATCACGTACGACAAGAACGTGCGAAAAAGGCCGGTCAGGCTTCACAGACTGTGGCGAAACCCGGGTTAACTCGCAACAAGGTGATGCTGTGTGTGTGGTGGGATTGGAAAGGCATTATTCATTACGAGCTGTTACCACCAGGCAGGACTGATCGATTCTGAACTCTACTGCGAACAACTGATGAGATTAAAGCAAGAAGTTGAGAGAAAGCGGCCGGAATTAATCAACAGAAGGGGTGTGGTTTTTCATCATGATAACGCTAGACCTCACACATCTTTAGCCACTCAGCAAAAAAATATGAGAGTTTGGCTGGGAGGTATTAATGCATCAACCGTATAGTCCTGACCTTGCACCTTCAGATTTCCACCCGTTTCGGTCTCTTTAGAATTCTTTCGGCAGTGTCAGGTTAACATCACGAGAGGACTGTCAAAACCACTTTTCGCGGTATTTTGATCAGAAGTCTCAACATTTCTATAGCAATGGGATCATGTCCCTACCTACAAGATGGCAAAAAGTTAGCGAAAAAATGGTACTTACATACTTTAGTTAAAAGTATATAAACTATATTAAAAAAATGTTTTGAATTTTCTTAAAAAATGCGAAGAAACTTTTTCCCCATCCTATTATATAAGTATGTATTATGATGAAAAAATGTATAATTTTATGTAATATGTTAGTTGTCTGTATGTAGTTTGTATGTAGTATATCAGATTACCTTATTACAAGCAGATTATTCTGATTAAATTGAAATCAGTTAACCGTGTAAGATGAATGTAATGTCAAGATATTCCACGATATTTAAAAATCCTTTTTTTTATGGTTAAAAGACGTCTTATTGTAATGTTATAAGTCCAGAAATATGAGAGATATAATAATATAATACGAGGAAAATCATTCTCCGATTTCGCTATGAAGCCATATTGCCCCCAACGAATATTACCGTCATCATTATTTCCTTGTTATAAGCCATAATATTAATTATTATCGATATTTTGATTAACCCTCAGTTTTCTGATCGAGTGGTAATAAAGAAGAACTGATTGATTCAGTCTAAGGGATGACTTTATGTATTTATAGCCCTATTTTAAGGCAGATAATTATAATCTTAGATCCCATATTTAACTTTGAAAGTCTGTGACTTAATAACGCGGAAACGGCTCAACGGATTTCGAAGAACTGTGTTTTTTTCAGGTGGTACACTTATCCCTACCAAGCTATCTCTACTGGTAGGTAAAAAAAGGATCAATAATATTTTAGTAATTTTTGAACAAATACAAATAAATAAATAAAATTAATTAAGTAATTATTCTTGACATAATATCTTTTTTTTTGTTACTAATAAATGAATTGGAAGAATATAAAATGTATATTTGTTTCATGTGCTTGTAAACGTACACTTATCCGTACCATTAGGAATAACTCGGCAGGGATATGTGTATCACTCGGTAATGGGCAGTACACCTATCCCTACCGGTAGATATAAATCAACAAAAAGTGCACTTATCCCTACCAGTAGGGATAGCTTGGTAGGGATAAGTGTACCACCCGGTTTTTTTATAACAAATTGGATACTTTTATGGTGCAAAAATATTCAATACTTCTGGTACTTCTTATATCTCACATATAACTATGAAACTTTGTGACTTAATCGCGCAAAAACGGTTCAACAGATTTCGACGAAATTTGGCACAGATATAAACTGTATTTTAATAGCAAATTGGAAAATTTTATGGCGCGAAATTATTATATGCTTCTGGATCTACGTTAAAGCCATGACAAGGAATATTGCCAAACATGGTGTATATTTAATCTATTTTTTTACAATAACAGGTATGAAATTAAAATAATTATTTAAAAGTAGAAATAAACTATTAATAAATGTATCTTCAAAAATTTGATTGTACTTCATACACTTGAGCAATCATTAAAAGCAAAAGCGAAAAATCTTTAGTATTATAAATTCGATAAATACAAAATGTTATTAAGACAGACATATAAATCTCACAAGAGTACAGTTAACAAATAAAACACAATACTGCATGTAAACTTTGAAACAATATCGCTCTCTCACATGAAGGGGAATACAATTCACATAGCGACACTGAACTTCGATCGAAATCTCGCCTATTCTCTCGGTTCATCAGTCCCCGCTCAATAAAGCTATGGATCAACCGGCACGATATTCAAGATAGATACAATGTTAACAGAATAAAAAAAAATTCTATGGGATTTTTGTTCCAATAAAAATGTGTAATATTCAGCGTAGCTTTTAACCTTCCGCGTAGAAGCATTCCATGTATTCTTTTTTAATAATGTATTTGAATGCGTACACAGTTATTATGGTAGTGTGTGTAAAGTGTCAATGTGTGTTTTTATGATATAGACACATACAGAGACACACACACACACACATAAAACGAACAAAGTTGTTTACATTCAAAGTAAATTTTTGTAGTGTGTTATTTGAAACTATAATTTTTATTTTATTTGCTATAGCATTATTTGCTTATATGCTTAAGGGGTGGGGGGGGCTGGTTACCTGAAAACAGGGTTTCCTCGAACGGTACCATTCTCTAAGAAAAGTTAATCGAAATATAGCAAACTTTACAGTATAAATTAAGTATTTAGTTTTGTGAATGAAAATAAACACGTTTGTTATGTCAAGTTAGCCGAGAAACAGGTAAGGTCGTCCACCTGATGGTAAGTGGTCATCGCCGCCTATGGAAATGTTATATACTACTAGCTCCCGCATCATGGATCGCACGAGTTTCCGATGAGTGTAATGTATCCCGGCCTTCATCATTCAGGAAAAGTGTAACTTTTAATTAATTAAAGAATTATTGAAATCGAAAATATTTATGTATGTGTAAATATATATGTGATGTTCTATTTATTGATTTATTTTATAATTTAGGCAGATTTCGTTTATTGAATTCGTAAAGATCATAAGATGTAGTTAACGAGTCAGTATTTTTTTGATATTGAAGTATTTACTGGGCCAATTGGCTTGTGTTTAAAGACCTTGACTGTGGCACGGAAAGGGGTGGGTTTGTTTCCCACCAAGGACATTTTATGTATGTTAGAACATGTCTCAAGTATTTATAAGAAAAATAAATGCAGATTGAGTATATCAACAAATAAAATTACTTTAGCATTTATGATATAAGTTAGGATCAAGGTTATGATTAAGGCAGCGACTATAATGATTAATGTCTTGACCAAAACAGATCCACCGTAAGCTTTTCATGTACGCCATATTATTTAGATAAGCAAGAATAATCAAGGGTAGTACTTTTGCCTCAATTTAGAATTCATGTGAAGACAGTTCATGATATTATTAACATCATGCAAATTTAAACCTTTGCGCGTTGAATAATTTGCGGTTTATCTTGATGATGAAGACATTTCGCTTCTCTCCTCTGAGTAGTTCAATACAAAGTCGCTGGTTTATTCGCTTATTACTACTAAGCTTCCGTATGGACTTGGATTTTCAACATATACATACGGTTTACATCTATACATATAAATAAAATTGAAGTATCTGTTTGTTATGACAAAATAACAGCTTTTTACTAAATGTATCTGAAAGTTCTATAAAAAAAAATAAAAAAAAGGTTTTATATTCGTTGCCTGACTGTCTGTTTTTTATTCCGATTTTGTTTATCTCCGAAACGGAGATGCTTAAATTTGCGAATTCATCTAGGGTGCTTTGAATGAACTGAATGTATTTTGGAAATTAATAATTTTGAACTGTAGTTCGCTTTCCTATTATAGAAAATACGGTCAAAAGTGACGGCTAACTCGTTCTTGTATATGTATTAGGTTGGGGAAAAAGTCTTTTTGCATTATAGTATGTATGAACTTGTAATAAAATCTCTTTGGCTATACTATTTGTATCTGGCTGGTTTTGGTATCATTAAAAATTTTAAAGAACATCATTCCAAATTCAAATCAGGAAAATGTGTGATTGGCATTTGTTTTTCGTACCGCCAAGATGAGTGAATATAATGAAGAAATTCGATTCATTTTAAAATTTTACTACAAAAAAGGTAAAAATGCAACGCAAGCCGCGAAAAATATTTGCATTTGTCTGTGAGAGTAGCACAAATTTGGTTTAAGCGTTTTCAATCCGGAAATTTTGATGTCTAAGATGCACATCGCTCTGGTCGCCCCATTACCGATAAAATGGATGCCATTTTTGAAAAAGTGGAGCAAGATCGGCATATCAGTAGTTACGACGTAGCTGAAGAACTGGGAATTGACCACAAAACAGTTTTGGCGCATTTGAAAAAAACTGGGTACACAAAAAAGCTAGATATTTGGGTACCTCACGAGCTCACTTAAAGAAACCTAATGAACCGTGTACTCATTTGTGATTCTTTATTACGACGTCATGAAACCGAACCATTTTTGAAGAAGCTGATAACTGGTGATGAAAAGTGGATCACGTACGACAAGAACGTGCGAAAAAGGTCGTGGTCAAAGGCCGGTCAGGCTTCACAGACTGTGGCGAAACCCGGGTTAACTCGCAACAAGGTGATGCTGTGTGTGTGGTGAGATTGGAAGAGCAATATTCATTATAAGCTGTTACCACCAGGCAGGACCATCGATTCTGAACTCTACTGCGAACAACTGATGAGATTAAAGCAAGAAGTTGAGAGAAAGCGGCCGGAATTACTCAACAGAAGGGGTGTGGTTTTTCATCATGATAACGCTAGACCTCACACATCTTTAGCCACTCAGCAAAAATTAAGAGAGTTTGGCTGGGAGGTATTAATGCATCCGCCGTATAGTCCTGACCTTGCACCTTCAGATTTCCACCTGTTTCGGTCTCTTCAGAATTCTTTAGGCAGTGTCAGGTTAACATCACGAGAGGACTGTCAAAACCACTTGCCGCAGTATTTTGATCAGAAGTCCCAAAATTTCTATAGCAATGGGATTATGTCCCTACCTACAAGATAGCAAAAAGTTATCGAACAAAATGGTACCTACATACTTTAGTTAAATGTAAATAAACTATATTAAAAATGTTTTGAATTTTCTTAAAAAATGCGAAGGAAATTTTTCCCCAACCTATTATATTATGTTTAACGCAGGTATTGTTCTCTTCTTCTTGTTGTCTTCATAATTTCAATTTAACTAATTTAGTACCAAATATAAAATTATATGATATAGCGATTGTCGAATTATAAAGTTAAATTCAATAATAATTTTAAGTAAGCATACTTTTTTTGTAATTAAAGAGTAATGAATTTCATTCTTAGGACACAAATAGTGACGACATCTCCCTTTGACGTTTGTATGAAGAAGTGCTCGACTACGTTTCTCATTAGCACGTTTCTACTTAACTACAATTTTTTTCTATGTTAATGGTCTTTTTTAGTCAAATAGACCTTTATAACCACTTAATAACTGGCCTGATTCTAATACTGGTTTAGAAAGTTGCTTTCGCTGAGAATATTTGGTAATAAATAATTATATTACTCGGAGAAAATAATTACCACATTAAATTTTAATACTAAATATTCGGAGTTTAATTGAAAAAAAATATGTCAAAACAAATATGTGACTCATTGTGGCAGCCTTTTCTTAATCATACTGTTATAAATGTGAAAGTTTGGACAAACGGATCTTTGTTACTCAATCACGCTGCAGATCTAGTTGATTCGTTCGTTGACTGATCTGTTTATCCTATGAAAATGTTGTAAATGCGGGTGAAGCCGTGGGGAACAGCTAGTATATTTTATTTGAATGAATTGTTCTGACCGCAACCTCTTCGTCACTGTTCTAACACAAAATTAACATAACACAGTACCTAAACTAAAACTTTACAATGCAAAGCTAAACAAACGTAACTTACAAACAACTTGCATATGCAAAGGAGGTGATTTCCCATCACCCTCTACGTTGGATGCCGTGCATGTATACTTCCCAGCTTGATGTCTGGATACATTGCGGAGTGCTAAGTTTGTATTGCCCGTGAGAATTACGCCACCGGGTGGATTATGCTGGAGCAGTACGCCCTGGAAATGTAGTTATGCATTAGAATGAGATTGGCTATTATTATTTGAGCCAAAACATTTTAGTTATTATTCAAAGATTGTGGAGCAAGAAACCTGTATTACAAAAAGTTTAACAAATTAAATAAGACGCTGTAAAATCTATGTAATTCATACTCCTTTTGACGTATGTTGTTTAAATGTATTTATTTCTTTTTTTCTTGTCGTAATAAAACAATTTTTTATTTTCGTTTAATATTACAATAATATGCAATGACAGGAGCGCAAACTAAACCCCTGTTCTATGAATGGCAGGATTTACATATGCGAACTCCTATCTCTGGTCTCCATTGATAGCCTTAGTTAATTATAAATATTATAAAGTAATTTTTTTCATAAAATTACACCTATACTTGTGAGAATCTCCAATCGTTGGGTTATTAACAAAAATCAACGACTATTATCCCTCTTTTTAATCCACAGAAAAGTGTATTTTCAAAAAAGGTAAAAAACTATTTTCGGATGTCATAGATCCTGGCACCGTTTATTTTAATAAGTAAAACGCGCTGTTTTACATATTGTAGCGCTTTGAGAATTGTATAAAAGCATGAATATTTCCTGAAAAATGAAATACTACGGGGAAAAACAGGCTGTATTGAGGGTAGAGTCGAGCATTCATTTTGAATCCACGTTTAGTTTTTATTGAACTCGTCAAAAGCCAGAACTGTTTGTGCGGTGCTGACTTGTTGCAAAGCTTTCGTATTTTGTTGATGTACGAATGAAAATTGATTAAAATCGGAAATGTGGACTTATTGATTGCTTGCACAAAGTATTCCATTGCTTTTATATTAAAGTCATACAATGCTTGCGGGTTTATCGAGTTTTGGCAACATTCTACAAAAACTGATTCCACGAAGTGGAGAATTGAATTTTGTTTAGAATAAACATGAAAAGTCTAGCTTTCATTTGAGCTTTATCTCAAATAGTTTGCTTAGAAAAATAATCCGTTGTACTTTCGGTACAAATGAATATACTAAGAATTGTTACGTATTTTATACTTATGAGTTTCAAAAGATTAATAAATATATTGGGTACCAACCGGTATAATTCGTTTTAGGAAATTATATAATAGAATATTATTGTATTCTGTATGATTAGCGGTTTCGTAACTGACCTCAAGTGATTTTTTTTAAGGGAAGGCTTTGGAATTCTTATCCGCAACTTTTGTGTGACGAAAAATTGAAAGATAAGCACAATCGCTATTTAAAAAGTGATTGATTATTAAATTAAAATATTTCCCTGTAATACAAAAGTTTCATTTCTATCGTGTGTCTTTACGGCACCCTATTTTTTTTATCCTTTTCTAATGCACTGCTATTATCAAAATAACATAGCGTGTAATAATAATATATAATATCTAGTTTTAATCATTATTATTTAAAACAAGAATAGCTTAGTGTAAACCTCCATTGTAAGTTTATAAAGGCATAGAATTAAAAAAATATTTACTAAAATGAACACGAACAAAAAAAACAGGCATAAAAACACACACGATAGTTTTTTAAGTCTTGTCAAATATTAAACAGGCAACTCACATTATGCTCCCAAACGACTTTGTAAGCCGGCGGGTTAGCGTCGACTTCACATCCGAAGTATACGTCATCGCCTTCTTCTATATCGTTCGGGTTCATCTTTGCACCGAGATGCATTACCGCTACTGGCACATCTATGACGTAAAATAAAAAGATAAATTATATCTAGTTAAATTTGGAAATAACGGGACTAAAGTTAAAACTTCATCATCACTTTCATTCATGAAAAGTTGCATCTAGCAACTTGTATCATAGCTTTGTTATTTATTTTATGACATTTTAGCAAATTTATCTAAATATCAGAAGTCATTGTCGTTATTATGTATATTTATATAATTTTTTAATAAAACGGTTTACTACACATAAATCTTATGTATCAATCCATATATTTTGTATCAGCGGCCAATGGTTTTCCTCATAAATCATTATATATATTGTAACATGTACGTATGGGAAATAGAAGAGCTCTAAATCAGGTACAGGCACGGACATTCTCTAAAGAGGCGGATTAAGGCCACAGTCCTCCTTACAGGCCTAGTGTAGATAGACAAACTTGACATTCCTGTACACTAAGGCTTTTTACTATAGTCTACTATAAGAAGTCCCTTTTGATGTTTAAGAACATCATTGAAAAATCAACTTCATTTGTAAAGAAATAAGGTTCATCTATTGACCCTACCGTTAAATGTATGGTGATTTAAATGAGCCTTATCTCAAAGCAGAATGGTACATTTCTCGATAACATTCTTATATTGGACAGATTATAACTTGACGGCGTGACAACGCGGAACCTATTCCTATTTTGCAAGGTACAAAACTAATACAGCCACCAGCAAAAGTAGCTGAACATATCTAAAATTACAAAACTCTCGTATCCTCTGGTGAAGAGTTGTTTTGTAATTTTGAAACTGTTCAGTTACATATGTTGCTGACCGTACTACGTTGCCGTAACTTACTCACTTGTCAGTGTATTTTTGGGTTAAAAAATCAATAACACATGAATATCGCTCTCGTTTGCCGTTTTGTGGCTACGATTTCTGGCGTCAAGGAGTTTTACCGACAAGGCATGCTCAATTCTTTTCTCCTGGCAACTCCGATTCGAACTTGACCTTCCTATAATCTTCTTTGTCACTTTTTCAAATCTGACAGCTGACACCAAGATGTAAAATGACGTTAAAAATATTTAATGAACCTCAATGTCAATCATTTGTAAAAGTATTAAATCTAATCAGCTTAGTGAATTGTGTTAAACTGAAATCATAAGTCTTTCTCCTAATAAATCAAAGTCGAAATCTTTTGTGACTTTTACCATTGTATACAATATTCATATAAACGTTTATTTGAATCTCAACTATCAAAACCAATCATATTTCAAAAATGGAAACGTCAAGAATTTAGAGTAGCAATTATAAACATTATAATCGTTTTCTCGTTGAAATATTTAATTGGTAATTTGAAACAATTCTAAATAAATTAGTCCCAAGTAATCATAAATACTATATAAACTATTAAATTCTTAGTAAGTTCAGCTTAAAGCTATAAACTTTTGAATAAAAAGTTACAAAGGCGTGTTTACCCAATTAGCTTAACGTCTCTTATTTCAAATATTTATATATTTTAGAGTAGTAGAGCTCTTAGTGCAGAGTTCGTCCGGGGAAGTACTACCACCTTACCCATTTCCGCCGTGAAGCAGTAGTGCAATTGTATTACTGTGTTTCGGTTAGAAAGGTAAGGGGGCCGGTGAAATTACAGGCACATGAGACATAACAACTTCACGTCTCAGGGTCGACAACGCATTGGCGATGCTCCTAGTGTTGCAAATGTCCATAGGCGGCGGTGAACATTTACCATCAGGTGGACCGTCTGCTTGTTTGTCGACCCAAGTGACATAAAAAAAAAAAATCACAACTTATACTTTTTCTTATTTATAATACTGTAAGTAGGTACTACGGTAAAATAAACTTAACTCACAATGTATGTTAAGTGGTAGTTTGCTCTCAATAGTAGATTGGTTGAACTTCGGATGGTCTGCTCTACAGACGAGCACTTTTCCATTGTGCTCTTTCAACGGAATCCATTGCAGTAACGACTGCGTTTCGTTATCGTCTTCCAACTCCTGAAATTCCTTTTCATAAATATGCAAATTATACTTCAAGACATCTTATAGATTGGCATTCAAAATTCAAAAACAATTTTGCAATAGTCTAAAATGTTAAATTTAGTCTAATTGGATGACAGATTCAAGTTGAGTTGTCAAAATTAAATTTTATAACGAAGATAAATTGTATTGCATTGCTAAGATTTTACTATTATGTGTCAATCAAAATTAAAAGTTAACAGACCCTTTGCTAGATAAAGATATTAAAACTTTAATTCTAATTAGAAAAATCTAAATTAAAGCTCCTATTATAGTTGTTGAGAAATTAAAACAAGTAAGCTAAAAAATACAACAGTATGAAAATCTAGGTCAACCAATACTGATCTTACTACTTAATTCGAGTTGAAAAGAATAGATTGAGAGAAATACCTTACGGGTTTTTAACAGCAAACTTTAACAAAATTCTATCTTATGAATAAAACATACGATATTTTCTGGTTCTAACATAAAATGATGCAATCCAATGAGTATCTAATTAAAAAGGAACTGAATTCACTTTTACCAAGAAATAAAACCTGCTTTGAAACTAGTAGGCACTAAAAAGTATTAAATAATGATGCAGGTACTTGAATCTGAAGTAGTAGAGCCTTTAGTGCAGAACTCTTCCGGGGAAGTACTACCATACTTATGATCGTCGTCAAGCAGTAATGCACTTGTATTATTGTTTCAAATAGAAAGTAAGGGGCAGGTAAAATGACACGCACCCTTAACAACTTCATGTCTTAGCATATCAAAATATATATCTATAGTACTTGTGCCGTTACTTCCCAGGATTTTACCACACATTTAAAGACTTCTAGAGGACGGATTCAATAAAAAAGAAATCGAAATTAAATACATTTTTACTAAAATAAATACGTAGTATAAGATACACCTAAGAAACATAAAGAAACATTATGAACTTATTTTTTGTATGTATATGGTGAAAATTGGTAACTTTATAGTACTACCAAATTTCTAAATCTTCATGTACTACTTACTCGTTCTTTCGTGATAGAAGCTAATTGCTTCCCACCAAGCCACCAGGTGACTGTGGCTGGTGGTCGAGCTCCAGTAGACCTGCACCATAGCTCAGTCTTCCTGCCCACTGAAAGTGGCTGCTCCCGGGACAGTATCTCAACTGTAAGCGGTCTTACTGTTGGAACAAAATAAAATAATAGGCATTAATGTGATTTCGGTCTTATATCGAGAACAATTGGGTGGAAATTATGGAAATGCGACCATTTCCTTGTTGTTTTCCTTTAACGCTTTATCTAATTGCTGATGTTAACAGAATCCTCAAATTACAGTTTTGGTCTACAGTCAGAGACAGCGCTGATAAAGTCAGAATAAATATGTATTTTCTACATTTGTGTCTATAACATTTTAGGTTAGTTAAAATATGTTATGCTACTTGTGTTTTTGTCCATCTTTTGTATCGTAATACAGCAACGAATAGACTTAATATTTTTTCCCAAGGAACGCGGATATATCAGGTTATTTTTCTTCTCGGAGAGCTCATAAAACCACAGAAAGAAGCTAGTTCATTAAAATACGTTATTTATTTCTGAAGCATATCTGCGTACAACACCAATTTTATCATAAAAAATGAGTGAGAAAATTAAAATCTTTTACACGAGTTTTCACTTTAAAAGTAAATTAATTACTGCACTCCAGAGGTAAGTGAATTTAGAGAGGAACTGCACGGTTGTGAAATGCTCGCTAACATTAGGTATTTTGAACACAAGGTAGGAATTTAGCTCTTGTGAATCAACTCATGTTAAAGGTAACCTGAACACAAAAGTTCTGGTAATTTGATTTTAAAATAAGAAAGGCCTTTAGCAAAATATTTCAGAAATAACCAAACTATTTAATAATATCCAGCGACAACTAGTAGATATATAATTAAATATAATAACGGTTATGTACTGAAATTCAGTTTCATGCAGGATTCTCTTCGGCGGATTAAACTAATGGATGGTACACACTTCGTCTGGGTTACAGATGATCTAGACAATAAATCTAGTGCATACATGGTGCATCGTTTAGTTCAAACACATCGATTTACAATCAAAATATATGGCTACAAAATATTATTAACTATGTAGATGTAAAAACATTAGAATTAATTAAGAATAGATAATTTTTGTGGTGAGATTAAAATGAATATTGAAAAAGTAGCAGGTACTAATTGATTCTATTTAAAATTACTGAGGTTACGAACTGAAACAAATTTTGCTAATAGCTAAAATAAACCATGCTTACACTACCGGATTCGCCTTAAGACATTACGGCCTTTTGTAAGCTTCACAGTTAGAGGTATGCCTGTGATTATATCTTTGGAGATAGATTTGAGTGTGTTTGTGGTAAGCTAGTTTTATACATTATCAATGTGAACTTGCCAGGGATAGGTTTGAAATAAATTAGTCTGCATTCTTTTTAATTTAGAACTTTTTATTTTAAACTTTTTAGTGAGTTTTTGTATTGGTTGCTTTTCTTGGGAGAAGAAGGCAAAGGGAGACAAATAGTTCATTTACAATATTTCAGTGAATTACGGTAAAATAATGACAGTATTCCAAAACTGAAATAACTCAGTTGAAATAAAGAAATAAATACCTAAGACAAACCTAAACAGAGCTTGTACTATGGAAACCAGTAAACTATACTACATACATAAGTTATGTAGATATTGACATTCAGACATAGAACAAACAGACATGATCATGCACACAAATGTTTGCCCTGAGTGGTAATCAAAGCCACAACCTGTGGCGTGGCAGACGGGGTCTGAAACCACCCAGCCAACTTGACCCTTCGTTTGTGTGATTATTATGACTGAAACGTTTCACGCCTTTTATTGATTGGAAGTTATTATATAACAGAAAATCTCTTAAAATTACTGCATTGCAAAGTTGATGTGAACTCATTTGAAATAAGAACATCAATCATAAAACAATCAAATGTTCACTAACGTACTACTCTGTATCTAAACTATGTTCCTACTAGCATTCATATTAGGAATACTGGAATGCTAATACGCTTTGGCGAAACGATAGCCATAATACACCGCTCCGAAATTCCGTTCACATTCTCGCCTGCAAAATATTGCACGCAATTTTGAACTTATTGGCATGTTAATACGTTAGGTACTTAATGGAACATTATTGGAAGAAGTCATGTACGTAAATCATATTGGAATCGAAATGGCACCTGAGGATATAATAATAATTTTTGTATATCTCCCTAAAGACTATAATCCTGTGCTTTTGTTATGTAGCTATTATTATTTCTGGACGGTGATAAGATACTTAGTAATACCCACCCGGCTGGTTAATACCCTCGAGGTCAATATCTGACGCCAAACATCTACCATTGTGTTCCGGTAGATGCTTTTAAGAACCTGCCTTCCAGGCTTTGTGGGGGTTCGCAATCCATTTCCTGGTATTAAGTACATGTAAGCGACGACCTTGTCAGTCTTATGATATCAAAATATATATAAGTTAATCGTAATTTCGAAGAATCATAAGATTACTTAACCATGTTTTTTCTTATGAATGAATCCCTAAATAGTTATGAATAAGGTGACTATTCATGTTTCTCTGTTTATACGTTTTTGTTTTAGGACGAAATACGTTTAAATGGGGCTTTAAATTTTCACCACCACTCAAAATTTTCTTCCGAAGTTTATGTGTACTGTGCATAATACATTTATCTCTCTCACACACTGAGACAAAGCCAGAGTGGGCCACTAGTTTATAAAAGAAAGAGTAGGAATATAGCCTTAACATGTCTGTCTATAATACTAAGATTCTTTTACAGTAATACTTCACGGAGGAAAAAGTAACACCACATTCCACTTTCTAGTCCAATTTTGTACTGTATTTTCTCAAAACCACTATACATCAAAATGCTATCGGAGGAGCAAATAAATAAAAGCACTTACACTTCAACAAACCAATATATTCTGATGGAATACATAGTACGGCTGGCACACGGGGTACTTTTGTGAAAATGTTTTTGTTATCGCTACTTATTCAAACCTGAATGGGTTCATTGAATATTGTAGCATTTTTTTTCTCAAAATACGAGCCGTATTGTGTTGCTGGTCATTTTTCATCTCACGGTGTGAAGGTACGAAGGGTAGAGTGAATATTATAAGGTTATTTGTATGGTCTTATAAGCAATGTATCTAAAGAGTTTTGGATATGAAGGGCTAATAAAAGCTATTCAAATCAAATGCTACGTGAGATATTGATACAACTCCTTACATAAACTTTCACAGGGCGGGGAAGTATATTAGCAGGTAGATTTTTTTTATGCAGTTTTAATAAAATTTACTGATTTCAGATTACATTTGATATGAAAAGATTTTGCTAATTTTAGATGTTTCTAAACTAAGCAGTACTAATATAAATAAATTGTTATTATTCTAAATAAAAGATAAAATATGACATAATGTTAACAGCATTATTAGATCTGCATATAACACGCCGAATAATTGTAACTTACGTAATATTCTGTGAAATATATGAATATTTTTATACGGATAATATTGACTCACTACTTTATTTCAAACGTTTTACGATTCGTCTACTATTCCTATTTTTATTGCATACTTTAACCCGCGTTCCCTGGACAAAATTTACCATGTGTTAATACGGAACATATCTTCCGTGTGCTAAGTTTAATTAAATTTCGTTTAGCCTAATAGTAGACGAATATTTGCATTTATAATATAAGTAAGAAAACTATCATATAATAATATTAATATAATAATTATAATGCTACTTACATACCATATAGTGCAACATTCTATACTTACAGTAAAGGTCAACTCTGACAGTTGCCTTCTGTGGCGGCGACATTATCGTGTTATCAGCTGTACATGTATACATCGATGATAGATGTGACCTCGTCGCATTTCTAATCACCAGGATCAATGATCTGGTGACCCCTGAAGGTTGGAAGTCTCCAGCACCTAACGTTGATAATACTGTGTCGCCTTGAAGCCATTGAACTCTCGGCGTCGGCATTCCTGTTATAGAAATAAGTTCAAATAAGTTCGGCATCAACAAAATGTTATATTAACAAGTATTGCCAGCCGCAGACTAATCAATACTCTACACAGTCAACTCATGTAATTATATGTAACGTATGTAATGTAGATTAGGTAATAATATTCAAATCCAAGTACGTAATTACCAAACAAAAACAATTACTCAAAAATAATTACATAACAATTCAGACGTCATACACATTAAGGAACGAAAAACAAATGTCACGAAAATAACACGAAGGCAACAAATGATACGTTTGAATCTACTTGAGTACGCGCATCTGGGTACAAAGGCAGTAGCACAACTCATAATTTATTTGGGTCCCTTCACTCCAATCAAATTATACGTCGCAGAGGCTGGCAAAGTGGCAGATGACTGTCCTAAGGCTTATGTCTTACCGCTTGCGAGAAAGCGAATGAAATTCAATGAGCGATATTTTAGATAGAGTAGATAGGGAATTCAATCTTATTACTTTACTACCTGTCCCACGCGGATTCAGCCGCGTTCCAAATGAATGTTACTTTTCACGGGATAAAAAGTATTATTTATAGTATACCATTGCAATATCATTCTATATGTATTTAGTACACTGCTAACTACCCTTTACATCTTCCTATGTCCTATCCAATGGTTGTCTGGAAGAAATTGGTTTTAGCGATAAGACCGCCAATTGTACCTTTATTTAAGAATCAACTTCTGTACCATACTTCTTTCAGTGTACAATAAAGTATATTTATTATTATTATTAAAAAGTATCGTATGTATTCACCCGGTTAAATATGAAAAAATATATAAATGCAAAGTTTCATCGAAATTAGTTCAGTAACTTTTGTCTTGTTTGGTAACAATCATTTATCTATCCATCCTCGCAAACTTAATCATTTATAGTATTAGTAGGATACGATTTAACTCGTCATTCCAAATCATTGACACATTTCCAACAATTCAATTCACTTCTATTATTCAGTTAATTTTAGGATTCAGCTGTCAAAGGATAAAACGAAGCCTTAATGTCAATCTACTGTTTGGGTGTCCGTTTATATCATGGGACTCTGATTCGCGAACTAAATAAATCAAAGACATGAAATTTGAATATTGTTTGGAATGTAGGCCAAAATAGATATAAGAAATTCAACGTCATATTAAAACAGTTCAGTAAATTTATGGTCATTGTCATATTATCAGTCAGTGTTGTCAATAACAAAATTGATAATAAAATCATCTAACGACACAAATCTCGAATCCTGTCATAATTATTATTTGCTTAAATGCATTATCAGCCCTGGTATACATCCAGAGATTAAAGATTATTTTTTAAAACATAGCTTCACTCGATGGTTGTGTGACAAATTCCTAATAAGGAATTATGTGGCGTAAATATATGTACTCACCTCCATTGACGGAGCAAATAAGTTTGAAGTCTCCCCCTTCGTTGTAAGGGCCTGCGGTTCCAGTTATTTCCTTGCCATATTCGTCAAAGATCACCGGTTTACTCGGCAGTTCTGTAAGTAAATGAAAATGTAAGTTATCTTATTAGACGTCGGCAGACGGACCATATGATGGTGAGTCGTCTTCGTCGACTTTAGTAGTACCACGGGATCTATCAGTGTTGCCGACCTATACAAAGCCTAGAACATTAGCATACAATAATTTATGTTTGAACGAAACACAGATATTCAGTTCCTCTTCGTACTATAGGCTATGTGTGTGCCAAATAACAGCAAGATCGGATCAGCCGTTTAGCCCAAAAACGTAGCTGGCAGACAGACAGAGACACATTCAAATTTAAATATTAGTATGTTCATGCTAGTATAAACCTGGTAGAAAAAACTTAGGTGAGGTATCTCAATTTCATTAATATTTAAGTTCTTTGTAAAATATCAAAAACAGAACAATCAGTATAGGCTTTATAAAAGGTAAAGGTAGGCATTTTTATATAAACACGGAATGGAATAAATATCGTCAACATCTGTTCCAGCCATTGAATGAGAATTCTAATCGAAAAATAAAACACGACACTAAAAATAGACCGTTTAAATAAAACAAAATCCCGCTTGTTCGCTCCGAGCACAAGTGTTTACCTTTGTTTCACAGCGAAATTTATTCACAATCAAAACGAAATCAGTACGCGGTGAATCGGGAAAGGTATCGAACTGGTCCCAAATATCCTTAAATTGCAGATAAACAAACTGCGAGCCGCTCTCGAATGCGGCCGAGGAAATGAAAATGTTTTCGTTGAGTCGAAACAAAAGGTTTTGCAATATGAGTATTCAGGGGAGGTTCTCAGCAATCATGCCAAGCTTTCATATCCATACGCCGCATCGTTGCTATCGCTTACTAAAACGAACATCTGCCACCCGTTCATTGTTTCGTACGCCCCACATAAGTGTGGACCCGGCTGAAATGAGAATTTTCCCCACATTTGGACTCGTGAACGGAGAATTCCTACAAAGTGGCATTTCGATTCGACGGCATTACAGAATTTCAATGCAGTTTCAATTGCCCGGAACACTATCTCTAGAAATGCTTAAAATTTCTAGTGCCTTTTGAGAACAAAGAGAGGCACTGTTGCCATTTACAATCATTTAGTTTAATAGTGTATTTATTTCGTAGTTTATAGGTAAGGGCGTAGTTCTACGAATATTATGAGACAAATAAAATTATCAATCGAGGTTTGGACAGATTTGCCAAGAGACTTTGAACTGATATGTATCCAAGTATATTGCGGTGTTTTTTATTGGATGCTAGCAACTAGCCCATTATTATTTGAAGTACGAATAAGAAAAAGAAAAGGAAAAGCTTATGAAAATATCCCCGAAAGACTCAAAGTTATTTCTTTGAAAGTATTTTTAACCGGTTTATTGAATGGATGGTCGGAATTCTGCGTCTATATTATTTTTATATTTTGATCATTTAAATTCTACAAAAATAATAACATCTTATCTTCTGGAGAACGAATTGGTAATTATAAGACTATATATGTATGTAAGAAACATATAATAAGATTCACCGCATATTCTCTGTTCACATAATAATATTCAGTAATGATAATTCCCCATTCATTAATATTCTCCCTTTGTAACATAATGGGTTCGTATATATCTTGATGAAACTAGAGCTAAGTCCTCGGATCGACCCGTAAATTTTAGCTTTTATCCTCAATAAAATCAACACGAAAGTTATAAGGGTAACGGTAGGGAAAGTTTTTGTTAGGGGAGGAACTTTTTTATTGACAAGAATAAAGAAACATGGTGTTGCTTTCCGTAGGTATCGTATCTTTCCGGGACCGCATTTGTTTATACTTGTATTGATAATATATTAACTAATAGTAGTATACTAGGGAAATCGATTATTAGTGGTGTTCGCTCGGATCATAAGGCTCAATTAATAGAATTGCCATTTAAAAGACAAGTATTTAAAGTAACGAAAGTAATTAGACCTACTACTAAGGCAAGATTAGACAACTTTAAGAATAATTTAGAACTGAAACTCTGTAATACAATATATCATAGTAATGAGCCCAATGTCTTGTATGAAGGTTTATTGTCCGGGATTTGCGATAATTTTAATAGAGCCTGTCCTACTAAAATAGTGAAGGTAAATAGTAAAATGGGATTTAGTGACTGGGCTACTAAAGGTATTCGTAAGAGCAGGGATAGGTTGTATGAACTTTATCATTTAAAATCTCTAACTCATAACGAGGAATTTCATAAATATGTTAGAAACTTTTCAAAAACATTCAAGTTAGTGTGTAATCAAGCTAAATCTCACTATATATGTAATAAAATAGGTAATGCGAATAATAAAATAAAGACAGTCTGGAATGTTATTAATACGGAAACTGGTAAAATTAGAAATAATAATGAACAGGTAACTCTTAAAATTAATGATAAAATTTTAACGAATAATTTAGATGTAGCCTGTGCTTTCGAAAACTTCTTCACGAGTATACCTGGTAAAACTACTAAAAGCCTTAAATCATGTCCTATAGTAGCGGAATCTTTACTCAAACAGCATATTCATAATATATTTCCTAGTTTTAAATTTGAGCATATTAATGCTAGCGATATCTTAAATACTTTTAATTCGCTCAATATGAAAAGTACTGAAGATTTATGGGGCTTATCAGTAACAATCGTAAAATCAATAATAACAGTGATTGCACCGGTTTTGTCAAATATTTTTAATGAATGTATTGATCAGGGTTGTTTTCCTGATTTGATGAAATACAGTAAAATAGTACCTATTTTTAAGTCCGGTTGTAAGGAGAATCCTTCTGATTACAGACCAGTTTCCGTTCTGCCAGCACTTAGTAAAATTTTTGAAAAACTGCTGCTTAATCAAATGTTAGGTCACTTTACTAAGCATAAGATATTGCATGGTCATCAGTTCGGTTTCACGAAGGGAAGATCTACATCCGATGCGGCAGCAGCATTGCTGAGACACATTTATGGCGCATGGGAGGATTCTCAGGATGCGATTGGCATTTTTTGTGATCTATCCAAGGCTTTCGATTGCGTTGACCACCGTACGCTACTTCTAAAACTTGACTACTACGGAATTCGTGGAACTGCTCATGATCTTGTTTTATCTTATTTATCAAATCGTCAACAAAAGGTAGGGATTACTGGCACAACATCCAAGGGCTCTTTAGTCGAAATGGGGGTACCCCAGGGTTCAATTTTAGGTCCATTTTTGTTTTTAGTCTATATAAATGACTTGCCATATGTTGTAAATGATCTCACAGATATTGTCTTGTTTGCTGATGATACATCATTAATTTTTAAAGTTGATAGAAAAGACAAAGATCTAACTAAAGTTAATCATACTATGTCAATTGTCTGTGGGTGGTTTGCTACAAATAATCTATTACTAAATTCAAAGAAAACTAAATGCTTAAGGTTTTCTTTACCGAATGTAGCACAAGTAGATAGCCAAATAATAATAGATGGGAGCCATATTGATCTTGTTAATAAAACGGTATTTTTGGGTCTTACATTAGACAATAAATTGCAGTGGGGACCTCAGGTTGATACTCTAGCTGCTAAGTTAAGTTCGGCTGCATTTGCTGTTAGGAAAATTAAACAATTGACGAATGTTGAGACAGCCAAATTAGTTTATTTTGCATATTTTCATAGCCTCTTGTCCTATGGTATTTTATTTTGGGGAGCAGCAGCGGATATAGAATCAATATTTATTATACAAAAAAGAGCAATTCGTGCAATTTACGGTATGGGTCCCCGTGAATCATTAAGAGATTTATTTAGGGAAATAAATATAATGACATTGCCTTCATTATATATTTATGAAAATATAATGTTTATACGTAGAAACATAGGAATGTTTGAGTCAAAATTGGATATCCATAATATTAATACAAGACAAAGGGAGAAGTTAGTTGTTCCATATTTTAGACTAACTAAAGTAAACAAGTCATTTCTTGGTAATTGTGTTCGATTTTATAATAAGATACCGCTTTCAGTAACCAAAATGTCTGATCATAAATTTAAAAATTATATTAGGAAAGTTTTGAAAGAAAAAGCGTATTACAAGGTGGTTCATTATATTGAAGATAAAAATGTATGGAAATAGCTGCTCTCTGCACAGTGCACCTCTAATTTTCTTGTTTAAGTTGTAAGTAATTATTGTCATTTTCTATTTTGTAGTCTTGTTATTTCTTTTTTTTTTTGTTTTTTGTTTTTGAATGTTAGCTTTATTAAGTATTTTGTAATTGTTAAATATAAAAATATGTAAAATTGATGTTATAAAATAGCCAAAAAGTCAGAATAGATAAAAAAGAATTTAATAAAATAAAAAAGAATGTAACCTTGCTGAGTTTCTTGCCGGTTCTTCTCAGTTGAAGGCTGACTTCCGAACCGGTAGTAGCTTCAGTAACTTTAAATTTGACCTTCATAAGTGCCTTCTGAGGGCCTAAACTGAATAAATGGTTTTGAATTTTGAATTTTGAATTTTGAATGATGATTAAGTTCAAAATTGGTGAAATTTGTCGGTTTTTGTGGTAATTTGTTTACTGCAACATTATTGGGAAACATTTTCTATTCGAATGGTAAACGAGGATAATTTTGTATGTTGATGTTATTTAATATTTACGAGTAAAATGATTGCTTGTGCATGTTTTGTATTTGAGAATGTCTGATATAATTTCTACTTACTTTCTCAAGTTTTATGATAGCATTACTTACATTAGCTGGATGATCCATCCTGTCGCATAAATTATGTATATGTGAGCACATTTTTATTTTGACATAACATTATACATGCTCTATCACCGTGAACATAATTTTATCACGAGAATCAAAAGAGACATGTAATTTTTTTACGGATAAAATGATATTTTATCGCTCTTCATGTCAAAGACAAAACATAAAATGAAGTTATGAATGTAAACTTGGACATAAACATAAAGTACTAAAAATACACCCTCGTAACATAAGCGGAGTGTCCTTCCAAACTCTTTATCTTGATACCTTCAAAATACCATTAAATTTCATATAAAATTTTAATTCCCAAACTGACCCACATTTTTTCCGGTCATGAATCATCGGAGATCATGTTCGATCTCTGTATTATTCCACACTATTCTCTCGGATTATTTCACACTGTTGTAACTTTCTCCATTTCACTCAGGTTCTGCAATATTCATTCTAATGTATTTTTAAACTGGCTCGTGAACATAACTGCAAATAAATCTTTCCTGGGCTGGTATCAATTTATTTATGTGGGACATGAGAATTGACTAGTCCATGAAAGCATATTCTAGATATTAAGACAGACAACATTTTGTTTGACAGAGACCCTGAATACCACGCTACGAGTACATGAGCATTGGCTTTGCTTTGTGTTTGGCTCCAGATGTAAATATATACTTACTATAAATACACCAAAAAAGTACCAAAGCGTGGGTGGCTAATACAATGTCTACATAGACATACTACATAGTAAGGTAACTGTATAGCAAACGAACGTTTGTGTATGGTACCTAGCTGATCCAAGTTTACAAAATACTCCTACATGAAGTCAATCAATAATATAGGAAGATAGGGTAATAGAAATTTGCTAAATATAACTTTGCAAAACCTACTCTAATTCATTTCAAGATCTTGATTTAATTTTAGTTTACAGATGTTTTGTAAATCTAGTTCTGTTCAGCTACTTATGCTGCTCACTGTACGTGATATCACGCACCGTGACTTCAGGTATAGGGGTGATATGAGCGATCGGAACGTGACCAAGATCTGATCAGATATTAGGTTACAATAGTGTATCTCGACGTTAAAGTTTCCACGATGATACCGACAGGATAACGAAGGGTCAAGTTTACGATCGAGCCGGTTTTTATCGAGATTGCCCGAAATACCGTGGACTTTTCGTAGCTTCTGTTTCAAGGTGAATTATTTTATTAAAATACAAAAAGGGAGAGCAGATACGAAAGTGAGATTAGGTGTGAATTTAGAGTTTTGCGTATCTAACCCCTAGATCGTTTTTGAGATACGAATAATAGTTTCTGGGCCGTTATAACCTTGGGCAAAGGTTGATCGATAAGAATTATTTGTGAGTGAAACAAAAGTTTTGTCACGTACTACGCGGAATATAACGAAAGTGTATACCTACTTATTTTACTGTGGAAAAAATTTTTCGAGGCCATGTTTATTCATTCGGGGATTTTCAAATTTTCCAAAGTTTTCAATCGTATCGGATATGTCATCACAAGGGCTATCAGATCCCAAACTTAACAAACGTTTATAAGTGCAATCCGGGAAAATATCACCACCATATCCATTTCCACCTTGAAGCAGTAGTAATAAAGTTTTGTTTCGGTTACATGGGCAAAGGAGTCGGTAAAGTTACAGATAGATGAGAATTAACACCTCCACGTCTCAGGTCCGACAACGTATTGGCAATGCCCCTGGAGTTGCAAATGTCCATAGGTGAAGGTGACCATTTACCATCAGGTAGATTGTCTCTCAGCTTGTTGGTTTAATTGACTTTAAAAATAATTATCGTACCAAAACATTATACCATGAGACATACTTCTACTATATTTTGGGTGGGTGGAAATCGAACCCACGACCTGTGACGTGGCAGTTAGAGTATCAAACCACTAACCTGCCTGTCAAAATAATATAAAACATATTCTTACCAATAACATCGAGGGCAATTCTGTAATTCCTCGTAGGTGACACTTGGAAGTCAACGCGGCATCTGTATGTCGCTCGGTCCCGCGCTTGAACATCGCGCACGCGCAGCCCCGACGTCGAAGCTGAACTGAACCACCGAGCACGCTCCGCGAAGCCGTCATCCGTCCAGTGTGCAGTAGGACCGAGGACTCGAGTGTCGTAACTGTTGAACAACAAAATTTTTATTTATCATTCAAATTTGTTGCAGGCACCATACACCTCGAGTTAAAAATTTATTCAAATAGGTATGCCGTTCATGAGGTAATGTCAATCAAAATTGTAGGGTATTGTCTCGTAACCTCTTTAATGGGTTAATCTTATGGTTGCCCATTAAACTTCTTCTGTGTGAGTAGTACGAGGATCCCGTACCATTGCCGGTGCTCATTGCCAGTAGTATATGGTGTATCTCAAATCTGACAAGCATGAATAAAATGAACCCTATGTTCATAGTAATAATATAATCATAGCCCCTGGATGTAGACAAGCGACAGTGCACAGGGGCTTAAATTTCTTATAAGTGTCACTACAGTATGGATTTTTCTTTTCTTAAAAACCTTATCGAAAACCTATTCCACGACTTGCCAAATAGATTTTTGTTTACACAACCTAACGGTCCAAAGAAGGCTAAATTCTTACTACGTTATATATTTTTTGATGTAACAGTATAAGTAGTATATGAATGACAAATATAAAATGGCGAGACACAAATTCGCAACCAGATGCATTAACTTAAACGAGGTCATGATGGCCATGGAGGAGGAACTGCTGAACACAACTCATTTATGTACTTGATGTCATAGCTTACTACAGCAGCAGAAAATCTTCCTACATAGTGTGTTCATTGATTAGATTTCCAATAAGAGTTACCTATTACATATTAATCCTCTTTTGAACTTCACTTCATGCAAACCTAATCAATCGTAAGTCTCTGAACAAACTTCGCAAGTCCAAGCAAATCGCATCATGTTTGCATTGAACTTGGTCTATACTATGTGCACAGTGTACACTGGATATACTGTGGCTGTTAGAATTCAGCGTTATGAACTTGTACTTAGATCAATACGTGCTGTGTATACATGTGCTAAACTGCGATTTGAGTTACAGCTAGTTCACACTGTTAACTGCAGGTCGTGAGCAATCAGCTTTAGCTTGATAAGTTTTGGGGCAGGTATTGTATATCTAAGAACCAAGCTAGTCTGTCTAAGTTGAAGACAGATTAGAATACACTTTGGTACATTATTTTACCATTCTTCTTCAAAAAATACTGGACGGATTTAGATGCCAGTGCTTTTGCATCACGTATCATTGATCACATATCTACACTAAATACATTTTATTGAGTCGTCTGGATATTTACAATTCTATTATGATATGTTTCTACATATCATTTAAGTCCTCAAAGTATAAATATAAAAATATGTTTCAAAAATGTACAACAAAAAAACTTTGTAATTTTTTTTATAGAGAATTACAGGAACTTTACTTTTTGAGATTTGGTTTATTCAAATTAAATAGTAACAAAACAAGAAAACCATGAAGCTCATCATGAAGCCTATTTGCGACTACTTTTATATCGACATTTTGATAAAATATAACATTTATAATACACAGAGTAATATTATATTCATATCAGTGTTTACTTTCGACGAAACGTTTATACATTTTTATAATATTACTAAAATACTACAAAAAAAATAATTTATGCATAGCCGTAACCTATATTAAAACCGAGGCAGTGTGAGTCGGTCTAGCGCTCGCAGGGTTTCGTACAAAAATAATAAATCTACTTATATAGTCCATAAGATCTATTTCCAAAATTGTATTATAAATTTTAAGGTTTCTTTTGTTTCACTACCCTAAAAAATATGTCATAACCCAAACATTTTAACGTTTTATTACATACCACTTCAGCCTACCGTCTAACCAATAAAGGATTATGTTTACGACAAAACAAAAAGAATGGTTGGTGATTATAATAATAAATTACAAGCATTAAATAGGAACTTGTAGGCGAGTAAGTTACGAACCACCGTTACCTACTTGTATAAGCTGTAATAATAATTTACGCGAACGACTTTAATGCCGCCAGCAACATCGAAGTTACCTCAAGTATATTTTGGCCGAAGTTCGTACAGAAATTATAATTAATTATGCTTTACGTACATACGTATTACAATAGCCGCGTGTATTATACGTACATTTCGCGGCGTAACCTACAGATGACATAGTACGTAGTCGCTCCGTAACTTTGTAACAAAATTTTGGCGAACGTTCACTTCAGAGGGAATCCAAGCAACGTAAGATTCAGAGCAATTATGCAAACAAGACTTTTGCCGACTTCAAATTTTGGTAAGTATCTGTCAGAATTTGTGAACGCATCTGGTCGTGACGATATTGTAATATGATTTTTATTCAATTTTAAACTTTAATCGATAAGGATTCATTCTACATATAGGTACTACGTTTTAAATGCATACTTATATAGATATTTACACCCAGACACGGAACAAACAGACGTGTTCACGTACACAAATGTTTGTCCTGGGTGGGAATCGAATCAATCAGGGCCTCAATCAGGAAACCACCAAAGCAACTGGCCCGTCTATTTTTTTGTTTTATTATTTTTCCTTTCGTGCCGCAATTTAACCCGCGTATCCGAAAAACCTAATGTATTCCGGGATTATAACATAGCCTATGTCCACCCAGAGTAATGTACATTTCAAATGATGATACTCTTTTTTATAGGTGCCGTGGTTCCGGAGATTACCCTCCGTATCCATGCAAAATAACAAAATCCGTACAATAATAATAATCATTTATTTCAGACACATGGCATTTATGACAATCACTATAATATTATATTATTAGTATATGTTGATTATTATAGATGGCAATTATCAATAGCAGTCTTCATAGTAACTTGTGTTATGAAGCATCCTCATTATATTTTTAAATGCCCATTACTCCAATTTACAACGTATTATTATCAATTTACTCAGAGATTCTGAGTCCATGTGAACCACTTTTTAATTAAAACTGTGATATTTGAGATAGGCCCATCTCATTCTCTAATAAGTAATTTGATAGGGTCAGTAGAAAAACTGAAAGCAGACTTCCGGACCGGTGGTATCCCCAAGAACTTAATCCTTCATAAGTACCTACCCTTTGCGGGCCTAAGCGGAAAGAAAGTTTTTGAATTTTGAAAAACAATGTCTTAGAACTTGTATTAAGATACATGGTCATCGATCTAGATGAGCAAGCCAAATTATAATTATTTATTTTTAACTTTGTATAATTATATACAAAAACTAACTATGTATTAAGATTAGTTTCTAAGATTAAATTTAATATTAAAATATATTACCCTACATTACACGTTGAAATGACATACTGACAGACAATTGGGGGTCCAAGTTAAACACCCAGTGGTTCTGAAAGGCCGGACCCAATATTTGCAGGGCGTGCCGCAATGTTAAACAGTGCGGAATTTCCGGGAACTTTACTGTTAATTCCAACTGGAATATATAGGTATAGGTACTTGTAAGCATGCCTTCTATTTACATTTGTTAATGTGTTATAAATCGTAAAATATTCCTTTGATGTTTAACTACCAGAATGAGGTTATACGCTGGTAATGGAATCCCTTAACGGAAAAATCGAACTTTTTGGTATTATTTTTTCTGTTCCGTTCTCAAAAGAAAATAAAGCTTTATATTGATGCCGGGTAAACTTTTACCTTTCTAATATTTAGTGAGTTTTTGTTGAAATAAAATAAATAAAATTTTTCAGGGATAACTTATATTTTGATCTTTTATTTTGTGTAAATTCTTATAAATAAAGTAGATAGATATAACATATTTTATGCTCTTATCTTTGCTTAATCGCTTTGGAAATATCCAAATCTATTAAAATGGTTGGACAATGCCATCTATCGATACATATAGGCACTATTTTGGATCTCAACACATTCCAATCGACGATCTATTTACTTTAGGGCTTACATTATATGTGTCTGATCGCTCTCAGTGAGGCGCAGCTGTCGATCAGTTCGGACGTCACAAACTCTCGTGCGTCAAAAGCGCAGGCAAACTTGCTCGACTCGCCACCCTCAACAGTTATCGCCGGACCTTTACCAGTTCCAACGTAATACTTATCATAGAACCCACTTGCCTATTGCGTGACGACGGTTAGAGGGCTGACGGAATGACACTTGTTCCCTGGAAGATGGGACGGACATTGGTATACTCTTGCACCGTCCCATCTCCAAGATACGTCAGTTGATACCCTCGAACGGCGCAAATATAGTAACATAGGTTAATGTGAATATTTCTGAGTTTGGGGTCGTAATTTTGAGTCCATAAGGGCCGAAATCTTACAATGTATAAATAAAAGTGCAAATGCCTGATCGGAGCAACTTGTGTCGCGAATTACGTCGCGAAATGTACCATAAATTGTAAATAACTAAAACGTCAAACCTCGTTAATATTAAAGACTGGCAACCCAAAAAGCCCTGTCACTGGCTTTGACACATTTCCCGCCACTGCTGCCCACGAAACTTAAAAACTCCACGATTCATCTATTTATAAAGTGTGAACAAAGCAAATAACGAACTATCCAGGCAGAGATTGAGAGATGTGAGTGTGGCAACCTGGATGCGCGTGTTGCGGGGAGGCTTAGGTGAGCACTTTAGATTTTCGTAAGGGCCCAGATGAAATATCTGGGCCTGGTGCTAGACAGCAGGTGGCGCTTTGGCCCGCACTTCAGCGGGCTGTCGACGCGCCTGCTGAAGGTTGCGGGGGCGCTTTCGTGGCTCCTCCCGAATATGGGGGGGCCCAAAGCGCGATGCCGGCAGCTGTATGCCGGCATCCTGAGGAGCATGGCCCTCTACGGGGCCCCCATCTGGGCGGACTCCCTACAGAGGAGGGAGAACTCCGCCGCGATCCGGAGACCCCAAAGGGCAATCGCACAGCGGGTGGCGAGGGCCTACCGCTCGGTGGGCTTCGCGGCGGCGTGCGCTCTGGCGGGCATCCCTCCTTGGGAGCTCGAGGCGTGGGTGCTCGCCAGGGTGTACGAGTGGTCGGCGGGGCGCAAGGCGCTCGGGGAGCGCGGCGACCCGACGGTGCGGGAGGCCGTCCGGTGAGAGGCGAAGGATGCCATCGTCCACCATTGGGCGGAGGACCTCGCCTCCGCCGTGTTCGGCCGCCGAACGCTGGACGCTGTCGGGCCAGTCTTACGGGATTGGCTCGAGCGGCCCCACGGCTTCCTCTCGTTCCGTCTGGTGCAGGTATTGTCCGGGCACGGGTGTTTCGGATCGTATCTGCACCGGATCGGGCGGGAGGAGGCCCCGTCGTGCCACGGTTGCGGCGCGGCGGAGGACACGGCACAGCACACCCTCGAGGTGTGCCCATCGTGGAACGAACCGCGTCGCGACCTGGTTGCGGTGGTCGGGCCGGACCTTTCGCTTCCCAGTGTGGTCAACTCCATGCTGGGGGGCGAGGCCGGCTTGGCCGCGGTCGCCTCCTTCTGTGAGGATGTGATGTCACAGAAGGAGGCGGCAGAGCGCGCACGGGAGGAGGACCCTCTTGCGCCGCTGTGCAGGCGGAGAAGAAGGGGTAGGAGAAGGCGATTATAGTCGCCTTCTCTCTCCTCTTGTGGTGGTGAACGGCGGGAGACAGACGTGGAGGCGTCTTCTCCCGCATTGCACTCGTTCACCATCTCCGTTGGGCGGGAACGGCAAAGTCGCTGCCGTTTCCGGGCCCCTCCTTGCAGGGGGAGGGGCGTGCGGGCCCCGCCGTAAATGGCGGGCGGTCGACGGGGGGGGGGCTGGACGTCAAGGCTCTGCCGGTTTCCCAGCCCCTCTCCACATAGACGATGCCTGAGCGCCGCTGGGTCGTTTAGTGGGTAAACCGGGCCACTAGGGTCCGGGAGTCCCACATACCCCCCCCATCCTCCAATGGGGGGGAATGCGGAACGCATTTTTCCCAGCGTAAAAAAAAAAAAAAAAAAAAAGCACTTTAGATTTAGTTGATTGTAATACCAAGTACCTAGTTGACATTCGAGCGTGCGGTTCAGAAACTGTGTACTTACAGTTGCTACTTGCTATAGTGGGATATGCCTACTTGCCTTGGTGGGAGTAGTAGGGACGTGATCGTTGGATGATACTCAGAGACTCAGCTATTCATATGGCACAGACAGAGATTGGTAAGGAGATGATCGTTGGATTATGCTCCGATGCTCAGCTATTCATGTCATTAAGACTCAGACATACATTGGTAAGGAGATGATCGTTGGATTATATTCCGATGCTCAGCTATTCATGTTATTAAGACTTAGACAGACATTGGTAAGGAGATGATCGTTGGATTATGCTCCGATACTCAGCTATTCGTATTGCTAAGACTCAGACAGACATTGGTAAGGAGATAATCGTTGGATCATGCTCGATACTCAGCTAGTCATATTACTCAGACACTATCACTCAGGTAAACTCAGGTGGACATGAGAGGAAAGGGGTCGCTATAAGGGGTGGCGGAGGCGGCTTAAAAATAGTCCATAAACTATTAACTCAGGCCATTGCTCAGAAGTGTCTCAGTATAGTAAAATGAAGGTTGTGCCCTCAACACAGTTTACTCTCAGACAATCACCACTCAGATCAGTTACATGCATATTATTTATCCGTTCAGATATGATGCATCAATTCCTGTATGAAAAAAGGAATTGATGTCTACTGCATCTGCGTTGTTAGAAATATAGATTCTCTACAAAACGGGCTGGAATTATTTACTATCTATAGGTACATTTACTTACCTTCAAATATCATTAATAATTCCTATATTTATCAGCTATTCGCTAGACCTATTTTACTTATTAGTACAGGTTTTGTGACCAAAATGCTGCCGTATATCTTTGTTCTTGGTTATAATGGTTATGCCGCCAGCACTTTGGAGACGTTGCCCACTGGCAGGGATATATATAATTTGGATTCTGATCTATTTTTATTTAAATAATATAAAAAAATATTACAACGAATTATGATTTTTCATTATTTTTCATTTTTATGGACTTTTTTACTCGGTACAATAATAGGTAGTTACATGCATTGCAGCTTGGATGTGTTCCGTCTGGCCACAGTAAAAAATATCAAAATCATAGAAGATTACATTAAAAATGCATAAGACATTTAGCACGTGATAGATTTGAAGCCAGATATTCCTAGCTGCCGGCGCGAGCATGAATCAGCGAACTGTAAATGCGTACAATAAATATAGGTTTCCATTACCAAGAGCACCGAGCAATACCGACAACAAGTAAGAAAGGGACCTTCCGTGCAGCTCTAAATCTTCTACATTTCTTTTTATTTTAAATGGAAAACCAGATAACGTCAATCACATTTATCAACGACAGAAATACGTCACTCATCAAACAATTAAGCAAACGGCCACCGTAAAACATAAAATCCCGTAAAAATACCAAGTCATTTATTAAACCTACTGTTTCCTGTATTTTAACACGCAGCCATTTGTAGGTTAAGCAAATAGAGACGGTAGGTTAGGCGATCCGCAGTCTTAGATTCAGATGTGCGGCCTTGCACGCTATATTACGAACCTTGCTCGTACTAGGCACCTAATTAATTTACACGTTTGCAGCAAGCTTTAGATCGCAAGATGTAGAGCATTCTGTACGTTTACTTTGTTGTCACTATCTAATTGGTCTGTTTCAAAAGCAAAATAAGATACCATTTTGGTTTTGAAATGATGAACTTCATTTCTTTTGATCCCATTATATGATGTTGCAAATGTACTCTATCGTGAAGCAATATTTAAATTGTGACACATTGTGGTAAAAGTACTATGAAAATGTAGTAAATGAAAATAAAATAATTATGGTTCTAGGGAAATGGCTAAAATATTTTTTTTTATATTAATTTGTCATTATTTATGCGGTATAATTTATTTAATCAATATTATAGGATTAATCAATAGTGTAGCTATGCTAACAGTATAATATATCTTCATGTCTCTAGCCGCAATAACAAGACATCGAAAAAAACTTGCGATTGCCTTTAGGCTCCCTTAATTCGGTCCTGTCGCAAAATGCTTAGCTAAGGTCTCCATAAACAACCTACCTGCCAAATTTCAGCTTCATGCGTTAAGTAGTTTCGAGACTTCGTGTTTAGTCAGGGAGTAGTAAATAAATAAATATCCAGGGCTATTCTTTACATCCGGCCATCTGATCCGTAACTAAGCAGAGCTTTTAATATAGAAATTTGATAACTGATTTACAATTTATTTCTTCTATATTTATACTTACTTATAAATTTATATCCAGAACAAACAAACGCATCATGCACACAAGCATTGTTCCTGAGTAGGAATTGAACCCATGGAAACCCGTGGTTTGACTAAACGTTAGTTTGAAAATGTGTTAAATTCCTTAAAATATTATATAACATCAGTACCTGATCGATTTACTATTTTACAATGATATGGAAATTGACTTTGATTGCTCTAAATGTGGACTTATTCATCTCTGGGACATCACTCTAGCTAAAATAGATTACTTTAAACTGATTCGCAGTGTTAAGTATATTTTTGGTATTGCATGGTCATCAGTTCGGTTTCACGAAGGGAAGATCTACATCCGATGCGGCAGCAACATTGCTGAGGCACATTTATGGCGCATGGGAGGATTCACAGGATGCGATTGGCATTTTTTGTGATCTGTCCAAGGCATTCGATTGCGTTGACCACCGTACGCTACTACTAAAACTTGACTACTACGGAATTCGTGGAACTGCTCATGATCTTGTTTTATCTTATTTATCAAATCGCCAGCAAAAGGTAGGGATTACCGGCACAACATCCAAGGGCTCCTTACTCGAAATGGGGGTACCCCAGGGTTCAATTTTAGGTCCATTTTTATATTATATAAAAATATTAAATAAATTTATATATAAATGATTTGCCATATGTTGTAAATGACCTCACAGATATTGTCTTGTTTGCTGATGATACATCATTAATTTTTAAAGTTAATAGAAAAGACAAGGATCTAACTAAAGTTAATCATACTATGTCAATTGTCTGTGGGTGGTTTGCTACAAATAATATATTACTAAATTCAAAGAAAACTAAATGCTTAAGGTTTTCTTTACCAAATGTAGCACAAGTAGAAAGCCAAATAATAATAGATGGGAGCCATATTGATCTTGTAAATAAAACGGTATTTTTGGGTCTTACATTAGACAATAAATTGCAATGGGGACCTCAGGTTGATACTCTAGCTGCTAAATTAAGTTCGGCTGCATTTGCTGTTAGGAAAATTAAACAATTGACGAATGTTGAGACGGCCAAATTATTATAGTTTATTTTGCATAATTTCATAGCCTCTTGTCCTATGGCATTTTGTTTTGGGGAGCAGCAGCGGATATAGAATCAATATTTATTATACAAAAAAGAGCAATTCGTGCAATTTACAGTATGGGTCCCCGTGAATCATTAAGAGATGTATTTAGGGAAATAAATATAATGACATTACCTTCACTATATATTTATGAAAATATAATGTTTATTCGTAGAAACATAGGAATGTTTGAATCAAAAATGGATATCCATAATATTAATACAAGACAAAGGGAGAAGTTAGTTGTTCCATACTTTAGACTAACTAAAGTAAACAAGTAATTTCTTGGTAATTGTGTTCGATTTTATAATAAGATACCGCTGTCAGTAACCAAAATGTCTGATCATAAATTTAAAAATTATATTAGGAAAGTTTTGAAAGAGAAAGCGTATTACAAGGTAGTTCATTATATTGAAGATAAAAATGTATGGAAATAGCTGCTCTCTGCACAGTGCACCTCTAAATCTCTTTTTTAAGTTGTAAGTACCTAACTATTGTTATTTTCTATTTTGTAGTCTTGTCATTTTTTTTTTGTTTTGTTTTTTTAATGTTACCTATAATAAGTATTTTGTAATTGTTAAATATAAAATTATGTAAAATTGAAATCATAAAATAGCCAAAAAGTCAGAATAGATAAAAATTTATAAAACAAATAAAAAAGAATGTAACCTTGCTGAGTTTCTTGCCGGTTCTTCTCAGTTGAAGGCTGACTTCCGAACCGGTTGTAGCTTCAGTAACTTTAAATTTGACCTTCACAAGTGCCCTCCGAAGGCCTAAACTGAATAAATGGTTTTGAATTTTGCAGTAACTTCAAAGGTTTTTGTATTGTTTATTAAAATACCATAGGACCATAGGAAGCCTCACTCAGAATTAAATACAAATCAAAAAGGAAAGTGTTAGTAATTAAATGTAATTTTAAGTAAATAATTTACATAAGTTACATTAACATACATTTTTAAAATTAAATATCGTAGAGGATAACTACAGGATTCGCAGCTTGTGCCTACAAATATAAATAAATTACAAATCATTAACATCTACAGATCATATACGTCTCTGTAGGGTCCGGAGACTGTCCCGACAATGACGCAAAATCCGCCTATAGCACTCCACGCGGATTCATAAATTCGGTTAATTTTAAAAGTTTTTGTTTATTGCAAAACTGTAATTTTTTTATTTTCCTGTATATACATACAGATGTTACAAAAATACCCGTAAAGTCGAAAGGAGGTTAAATGGGGCCTTAAAACGAGTCCATTCACAATATTTAAGAACCGTAGTAACGCTGTATAACACCCAAAAAAAAACTGATTTTTATGAATGAAAAATAGAAAAACTATTAAAGTAGACAATTATTAGGTAAAATAGGTACGTTAGCCTTTCTTTTAAATAATCTGGTTTCCTGACATGACAGCTTACTTGGTTTTTTGGCATTGATAATTAATTATATTTTTACGGGGTATTTTGTAACACGTTGTATAATATTTATAAACATTTTAAATCGCGAGCAGCGGAGATAAAATAACTTTTGGGTGAAAGTAAAAAACTGTATCACACTACAATCCTAGTGTGCATAAAATCGGCATTATTAAACGGCTCAAATTTATTTCATCAGTCAAGCCCCTTAACCTCAACTGAAGTCACTCAAGCCAAAATAAACAGTAATAATGAAATGGAATTAAATTTAGTGGACAGTTTGTTTGTTTGCCATCCCGGCATCCGCAAAATTAAGGCTCCCACGTATTAGGTTTGGTTTGACGTTTTGGGATTCTAAATGGACAATTTGCGGGTTGGGACTGGCAAACATCACCTTAAATGGAGGCTTAAACTTAATTTTATTGAGTATTTAAGTTAGAAATCTGTTTCTCTCTCTATCTTTTTCAACCGTCTCATGCAATAAGCTTGGAAGTGCGCTTACCGTTTCGTGCGGTGCTTAATGGTATACATCCGGTTCTGTAACAGTTTTACGGTAGTATGAACCTATCTTACAGCTATTATCCGACCCTCTAAAACTTCCACCGATCATTCAGGCAGTTGAGCATAAATTAATCCTTTATTATTACAGTGAAACCCATGCTTGGGTATATATTGATACTAAATTGTTAGGAAGTAATAAGTCAATACGAATATTATAATGTTAACATTAAAAGTACAAGTATTGATCGAAATATCATCATGGCGCAAATAACGTTATGTACAAAACGACGTACTCACTTAGCAAATAATTATTTATTATTTACATCACTTATTTTCCTCATAAATAAAATAAATAAAATAGCCTTTATTCAGAATACCTTATACCTATCTATAAACATAATAAGCTTAAAAACATAGAAAACTTAGTCTAATAGTTGATTCTTCCTTAGTTCCTGTAAATCTGTTTGCCAGTCGGCAAAGGCCTCCTCCAACCTTTTCCATTCGTGTCTCTCATGAGCCACTCTGTTCCACGACACTCCTGCCACTAGTCTTATGTCGTCATCCCACCTTTTCGGTGGTCTGCCTCTTTTCCTTTTTCCTTCTCTAGGATACCATCGCGTCACAATCTTGCTCCATTTGTCCTGTCCTCTTATCATGTGCCCTGCCCATCGCCATTTGAGCCTTTTGATTTTATGTATTATGTTCGTCACCTTGGTCTTGTTTCTAATGACACAGTTTTTCAATTTGTCTGCTCTCTTCACATTTAGCATACTCCTTTCCATTGCATGCTGGCAGGTTGCAAGTTTGTTTGTTACGTCCTGTGTTAAAGCCCATGTTTGACTACCGTACATAAGGACAGGTAGTATGCAGGTGTTGAATATTTTACTTTTTATTTTTACGTTGAAGTTTTTATCTTTCATAATCTCTCTAAAGCTCCAGTATCTCTTCCAAAACTTTTCTCAGCGGTATTAGAATCAATCTTCAGAGGCCTAAAATGGGAAAATCTCGGTATCAATGTGGACGGTATCTTACTAACGCACCTAAGATTCGCAGATGACATAGTGCTGTTTGCCAAAACATCAGAAGATTTAAGCATAATGATAAGTGATCTGGCAACCGAGAGTGAAAAGGTAGGATTAAAGCTAAACCCGGACAAAACAAGGGTAATGACAAATGGAGAGAAACACCACATAATTCTAAAAAACACTGAAATCGAATATACCGAGGAATACATCTATCTGGGACAGTTAATGACACAAAAAGATCCAGTACGCAAAGAAGTAGAGCGAAGAATAACCAATGGCTATTTTCCTCATACATAAACATTTATTAGCACAAAGAATGCGTCGATTTATAACTTTCGCTTCCACTTTCACAAATCCTCCATCCTTCTTACGTTCATACTTCTTAAACTGGAATCTTTGGAATCTTTCCAAAGTTTATTTGGAAATTTTCATGTAGTTACTTCTTGCAAATTGTTCGAGTTTGCCCTCATGCGATGGGAAGTTGGGAATATAATGCTCAATTTCAAATGCCCGACGAAGCGGCATTGTCACAATATTTGCCGGCTGTGCCGCAATGCGCCGACCGTCACACGGAAATTTTTCGAGGCTTTATGTAAAATTTAGATACGCCACGTATGTGTAAAGTAGGTCAAAAGTGGTTGGAGGAATTATTTTTTTGAGGTCCAAAAAGTTGGTCTGAGTTCTAGACCACTTGAGCGATAGAATGTTTAAAATCGCGATTGAGTTTCACAAGGTATTGGACTTGACATATAGTAGGTATATTCTAAAGTTTAAAACACACAAAGCCAAGTCAGTCATCACGTCCATGCTGACTTAAGGTTTGAGTAAAACCGTAGATATTCTATAGTATATTTCAGATAACTTAAAAAAAATCTTTAAAAATATTATTTGACTTCACCGGGGTACCAAAACGATGTATTTCCTGAGCTCGGGTCGTAAGCCACTAAAGATGAATAAAACTCAAAACCTTGTTTTGTGTATGTTAATGCTTTAAGACAATAAAACGCTACTTTGCAAGTTTCCACAAATTTCCTCTATGTCTTCATTTGAGTTAGTTTGCGAAAGAGTCAATAACAAAACAATGATTATTGTTCTATATGCTAACTATGTTGCTAACAAGTTCAAGTTTATCTTGTTTATTACAAAGATTATCCAACGCTGGGAAAATTATCAGCATCCAATTATGTCTTTGCAATCTTACCTTAATCAGCTTTGGGATTTTCTAGTCTCCAATGATACAAAGGACTATTGAATCCGAAAGTACGTAAATGAGAGAGACGCTATTAGCAAAAGCTAATTAAGCAACGTACAGTCACAGCCAAAGATCGACCTTTTCAGACTACAATACTGTCAAGCTCATTTCCATTCCAACTAAGTTCGTGTCCCAAATTAATACCTCACACCAATCAAGGATCTAGTTTACTTCATGTTTACGAAATCTTAAGAACATTCCATTACCAAGGCTGAAGCAGCTGAAACAAGATGAAGGGAGATACGCGTCAGATAAATGTAATCTTGGGGACCTCAAAATAAATGAAGTTTCAGTAAACAAAGATAGGATGAGTTGTATTACAAGCCTCATGGTACCTTTGTGTACTTTCCTTGAAATTACCTTGTAGCATGTAAGGTCCATAGTAATAGTGACGTCACAAAGGTACAGATGATATACACAAGGGATATTCCGGGTAGCATCAAAGTTACTGAATAAAGGATTCGGGAGCTGTGCGGAGCATACAATATTGGCAACACATGTAACTGAATTGAGTTAGGAAGTTTTAACAGGTGCTCTGTTAAATGTTTCAAATTTTGTGTAGCAATCCAATACAGAACAACTAGATCCATCCAGAACATGAAAATGAAATGATCTTCCGCAAATTCATTGTGGTATTTTGCCAGTTAATCATGAGAGCTAATAGAATTTAAGGGTTACAAACCCTTTAGTAAAAAATATCTGTTGCGTACTACCTACTTAGTATGTAGTAGATACTATAAGTAGGTAACATCATAGTACTTTCCTTTCTATTAGAAAGGCAAAGGTTGCCTGACAACTAATTGGTAATAATAATGTGCTATATTTCTATCAACATGATCTGACCACCAAGAACCATTTTATATGTCTACATCTTTTTATTCGTTTTAGCAATTAGCCGCTCTAAAACAAAGAATTAACATTTTTATGTGCAAAAAATTGATTGCTTTCAATCATGTCCACTAACAGACTTAATGGAAACTTGTTACTTGAAACTATAGAACGAGTAAAAAGGTAATAAGTAACGAGATATAGTCTCTTAAATTATTTCTTCGTGGTAAAATTGTACATCGTATTATGTTTAGAAAAAATACTCTTCTATTTTAATTTTTAAAGTAAATGTATGTAGGTTGCTTTTGCATTATTCATTCATTAATTAGTGTAGTATCACATCACGATGTACCACCTAGTAACTTTAGTAGCTTTCACCTTAATAATTGCCCTCCAAGGGTGTAAACTTTTATATAAGTTCCTATCTTACCATATTCCATCCATTTGAATATAACAAATGTATTCTTCAGTTTCAAATTTAGCTATATTATGTAAGTTATTATTAATATGATGGTATAAAATCAAGCCAAATCAGCTTAGACAATATGATAGCAATTATGAAGGCCAACGATTGGAAGTTACTCGTCTTGAATACTTCTTTACTGGGGTCATATTTTATAATAATTACAAAAAAAAATCCTTTAAAAATTTTACATAAACAGAAGGTACCCAACTACTAAGAGTTTCCGTCGGTTTTTTTGTTAAGATACCAATACATTTCGTCTGAATTCTAAATTGTTAAGCTTCCATTTAACATCCAGTAGTGAATCGAAAGATTTTACCCGCACTATTTTATCGTTTCGTGGTACAAACCCTAAAAAGAGATTTACGCTTACTGCCAACGCTGACCATTGCCGTTAAAAGCCTTTTCACTCCTCTTTTTTTGCATCGTATGCTTCTATTTTAGATGTGTTAAAGGAGAAAAATAATTATATTCTTACTAGATTCAAGTCGGTGACCTTTTAAAGTATTTATACATTTGGATCTAATTTATCCGATGCTGACAAAAGAAAATTTATACCAAAAGTGATTAAAATATATTAAGTAAACGTAAAACATGATCATTAGGTTAAAAGATGAATATGTTGTGTGTGATCGTATCCTGAACGTCTCTCGAAAATATACTGAAATATTTAAATTTAAAATATATTCCGAATCACATATTCAATTTTATTTTCTATATAGGATAAAAAAAAACTATTTTATATATATACCGAAGAAAAGTCCCAGGCTTTCTTTTTCTTGATCCCGTGGGTATTCCACAAAATCCCGTCTTATCCTTCGCTTAGGACGTAAAAGGAACTTTCATGCTATTTTAAGCCTGCTCTATAGAACCTTGAGAGCTGAGTCGCGGAGTCAGAAAGAGATTTTTCCTTTTGTACACTGAACTAGGTTTAACTTATGATTTTGCTCGTATTTTTTAGATCATTTACTCAAAGTTCCGTATTTATTACGCTTATCTTGCTAAGATATATCATCAGTTGATATTATACCTACCTTTTAATACTTCAATAAACATCTTCTTTTATGATCATGAATATAGGTAACATTAAGGATAGTAACGATTTTATTAAATATATTTTTTAGAGTAGTACAGCTCTTGGTGCAGAGTTCGTCCGGGGAAGTTCTACCACCTTACCCATTTCCGCCGTGAAGTAGTGCAATTGTCTTACTGTGTTTCGGTTAGGTAAGGGGGCCGGTGAAATTACAGGCAAATAAGACTTAACAACTTCACGTCTCAGGGTCGACAACGCATTGGCGATGCTCCTAGTGTTGCAAATGTCCATAGGCGGCGGTGACCACTTACCATCAGGTGGACCGTTTGCTTGTTTGTCGGCTCAAGTGGCATAAAAAAAAAATTAATGAAAAATAAAGATGTTTCTATTTTAGTTAGCGCATTAAAAGGACAAAATGGGATCTTTATCCATACTTAGCTGAAAATAGATTTTTAATGTTGGTTTAAGTAAAATATTATAATATATATCGGGATATATATTCGGATTATATCCCGGGACGTTATTATTACACGGCCAACTAATTTCAAACAAAACAGAGATACTATAGATATATACTACGTTATATTTTTCTGAATACATACTTAATATAGATATTTACAGTAAATATATTTAATTTTATAGTTCATGCACACAAATGTTTGCTCTGGGTGGGAAACGAACCCGCAACCTATGTGTTGGCAATCAGGCTCTTTAACCACCAAGCCAACAGAGTTAGGATTTGTGTTATAAAGAAATAATTTAGTCCACAGATTTGCTACGGCTTTAGTAGTTATCATACAACCAAATCATACCATATTATTTTTGAAAACAACCTTCCGAACCGCAATTAGAAATGAGACTATTAATTAGTGCTAGCACTATATAAATACAAATGTTATGTTTGACAACACGGTTTTAATTCTCTAGTGAAAATTACAGTAGTTTGAGAATGTTTCATCGCGCCTTCTATGCTCTGTCTCTTTCGCTAACTTAGCAATCACGTGAGAGGTAAGTTTTCCGAGACCTCTGTGCGCCATCTCACCGATGAAGTTTGTATTAGCTGTATAAGGATTCAGTTTGTTTTATGTTAAGTCGTATGTTATGACGAGAGTCGTGTGTTTGAATTCTACAATAAGCATGAGGTTTCAGTGAAAGAAACTATCGTGAAAAATCATGATAGTAGTATGGTACTTTTTAGTACATGCCTGAATGTTCCTTCGGGTCTTTAGTGGAGCTTTTACCACTCGGCCTTGAGCTGAATGAATAAGAATAAAATAAACATCTTAAATCTCCAAAATTCAAAACCATTTATTCAGTTTAGGCCCTCGGAAGGTACTTATGAAGGTCAAATTTAAAGTCACTGAAGCTACTACCGGTTCGGAAGTCAGCCTTCAACTGAGAAGAACCGGCAAGAAGCTCTGCAAGGTTACATTCTTTTTTGTTGTAATAAAATAATTTTTTATATAAATTTTATCTATTCTGACTTTTTGGCTATTTTATAGTTTTTATTTTATAATATCAATTTTATATATTTTTATATTTAACAATTACAAAATACTTACTATAAGTAACATTTAAAAAAATAAACCTTTTAAATTATTTTCCAACTACTCACACGATAGACCAGAACGATTCGTAGATTTAATATCCAAATAATATATTAAATATTTAATTAGAATTTGTATTAATGAATAACGTTTCTAGGAACAATTATTGACGACTAATTACATTTTGATTATACGTTGTGTATGTTTGTGTAAGCTTCTAATGGAACGTATTTCACTAGAAATGCTTTTGTTGCCTTAAATTTGTAGTCTTCTGTGAATTGAAACAAAACACCTTTTGATTGCGGTATTATTAGGTTAAAGGGTGTTTTAGGATTCCGTAACCGAAATAGGAATCCTTATTGTATGTTCATGTCTGTCATGGCCGTTTTGCTCTGAGCCTATTCTACTAATCTTCTTAGTTGAAGGCTGACTTCCGAACCGGTGGTAATTTTACAAGCTTAGACCTCCGTAAGTGCCCATCTAGGGTCCAACTCTTATGAATGGCTCATAATTTTGATATTATCAATTTGAAAGTTTTAATGTTCGCGGCTAAATCACGCATAAACACAGCTGAAGGGATTTTGATAAATATTAGCACTTAGAATATGTTTTGGTTTAACACATATAATAATTTTAATCCCGGGAGAATTTTAGATCTTTCGTAAACGCGAGTAAAATAGGGGCGGAAACTAGTTTAATAAAAATCTACAATTTACACTGTTATAAGTGTATATAAATTTGCGTAAGCTCACAAATTTTTGCCACGTAAATTAGTATCAGCCAGTGAGCCATCACCGCATCAGAGTTTTGGTTATGTTAGGTAAATGACATGACTGCTCTGTCTCTTTCACTAGCTACCCAATCACGTGTAAGGTCACTCTCCGAAGCCTCATCATGCCGGCTCGCCGACGAAGTTTGTGTCTGAATAAGGGGGCAGGTTTTCCTTTTAATATTACTGCTGTCCGCGTATACAAGCACAAAGTACGTAACTCTGCGAGTATTGGTCCAGGGCAATGGTCGGAATTTGTCTACGTGACAGGGCTCTCAATGAATACACTCGTAACAAAAGCAACAGACATGAAGAGGCAATGGTCAGGTCACAGACGATATCCTATTAGTAAGGAAGGCTCTTATGTGAAAGCACGTACCGATGCGAGAGTACCAGATAGAATGATTTTCCAGGTCTTGATATATAAACGTTCCTAAGGAAATGCTTTGAAATGTATATATGGGTGCTTAGGTCGGAAGGCCCGTTTTTCTAGATCCCGCAGTCCAAATCCTAATCTATATCAATATCAATTAAGTAATGGTCAAACAGTGACACAAGCAAATTGTATTTTCAACTCCGCGTTTTAGTCATGTTTCTGAGGAATCTTTTATTACCCGGGATAATATGTGTGTTTGCTTATGCATTAGTGGTTACGGAGCTAAATGATAATAAAACACACGCATTTTGTATGATTATTAGTAAAATATTCCAAAATTGATTTTTGTTAACTGGAAAACGGAATAAAGAGTAATAAATTTCGAACAGTTCATTACAGTTAAATCATTTTCTGGTTATTACAGTTATTAATAGCAGAATTAAAATAAAAAGTTCTTCTTTTTTCCTTTAAACTCCAACCTATTTAAATATTCAGCTGAATTTATGGACTACCAATAATTTCTGGTGCAGCGGTGAATTAATAAAGTTCTTTAAATATCTATTACCGACGCGTGCAGAAAAATCCGTCGAGCGTATATTTTTTCTGTTTCCAGTTTAACATTGAATGTCCCATTTTTTCTTTTCAAGCCATAAAGAGTGCGATTAATTTGAAAATTTGAATTAAAAAGCGTCGTATCGGTTCGCGAGTCACGACTTCGGCATCTTTTTGTTATCCCTTTGACGGAGAATTTTCAATTTCATTTGGGTACTGGAAATATTTCTGGTGTGAGTTAAATGATTAAATTTCATATGCCAAACCATTTGGTATAATGTTTCCATTAGATAAATTATTACTTAGTTTGAAAAACCGCAATTATGAATGGCATTTTGATGTAGGTCTAGAATTATTATGCTAAAATATGTCACATAGAATTTCATTATTGTTTTTTTTAATGCGATCTTTAACTCAAACTCTCTACTAACTCGAATTCAGTTATTTTGTTTTAGGAAAAGCACTGCAGATTTTGGTAGCAAGTAAATTATAATAGTCCCAGTTATGGTTGTTACAAATAAGAACAAAATAGATTCAAATTCTAGAGAGAATCAAATAAATACCTGACAGCAGGAAAATAACAGGCGTATCGCGAAATCTCGGAAGTACACGAAATATGAAGGAAGGCTTCGCAATACTGTCGCAATCTAAATCAGGTTAACACCATTATTTCACCTTGTTTCCGCATTCACGTGTAATGTTATTCATGGGACGTTATTAAAACGCCTACCACATAACACCTATGGTATTTGGCACCGTTTTAACACAAATTGGTATATGTAGCTAATAGGAGTGTTTAATTAAATGTTAGTCACTATTATTATACTAAGGATTGAAATTGTAAATGATTTAATTGCAATGCATGTGTAAAATACATTTAGAGCGTAGTTTAAAGCTTAAAGAACTATCCATTTAAATATGACAGGAGCCAAGAGCACCATGCTGACTGGCCACCCTAATATTGACCTGCTCTACAATAAGCCTTCTGTCTATAGAAACATAAAAGTATTTTGCTTTCTTTAGCATGTGTTTTGGTATAAAAACTGTAAATTTAGTACGTCTCTTTTATGAATAAATTATATATCAGTGTATTAATATTAATGAATTGATTAAAAAAAAATTAGAATGTAATTGCTTTCAGAGCGGAAAACAAGGCGTATAAATTCTTAATATTAATTCAAGAAACAATATTTTATCAAAACATTATACGCCTACGTTGAAATAAAAAAATATTAGGAATGTCCTTACATAACATGATCTCGTAAAGCAAATAGAGATGTCATTCGTCCGCTGTTAAAATAAAAATTAGTACCCTCGTGTACTTAAATATAACCCCTCGTGTTCAGTAGGCCACGCTAAATAATGTATCAAGTAATATAGGCCACCCACAACTTATACTATGAATTTTATATTATAGGAACATCAGCCCTTAGGCAAAAAGGACCCGGTCCTTTTGAAGAGTTTCATAATAATCTGGCGTATCTTTTTTTCCCTACTGTATAAAACTCGGCTTTCAATGGTTACGCGCTTTTTCAGAAAAATAATTAAACTTCACGTATTTATGTTAGACCATTCGGGTCCTTTTATTGAAATGAACGTTATGATTTTGTTAAAAAAAACATGTTTTGTGAGCCTCAGAATTTTTATACATCGGTCAAAATTATATTTTATATAGGTATCTGTTACAATCGTCTTTTCGGTTTGAACTACCTTCGACTGTTTGTCAAAGACTCATTAGACAATAATAAAATATATGGGGATACATAGAAAACTGAAATTACTCGCAGTCACCTTGCGTGAGAACTGAAAAAATGGATTCGACGACGACAACAGCAAGGAAGAGTGTTTGGCTACATTTGAACACCAAGCGTAGCGAGCTGGCCGCCTCAGCGAGAGCACAACCCAAGTTGATTTTGGAAAAACTAAATTTATAACGCAGTAGTTACTATAATTTAATTTTCACAAGAAAGGGTAAGAAGAAGTTCTCTGAACTCAAGATATTTGATAGTAACATTAAATTAATTTAAACCTAGGTAATATTTTATAACAGTGTTCACGAACAGAAGCGTAAAATATATCTAAACTCTATACAAAAGTAATACTATCCTAGCTTCATAACTTTATAAAGCATTCGTTAACGTCATACGAGTACATTAAACTGACAGCCATTGGTTTCAGTTAATTGTCTGATTATACTTTGATATTGTACCTTTGTACAAATCTTATTAGTTATTTGTTAACTGAGAGTTAGCAGTTCGTTTGAATTGTCGTTGACTCATTCCATCTGCAAAAGGTTATTAGTGTGTTTCCAAGTTCAAATAAGCTTCTATTACGTGGTTATGATTTGCTTTCGTATTGAAGAGTTCCGTATTGTTGAACAAAATAACTTTATGTACATTTAAATACTTTTGTAAAATAAATAAGACACGTGCTGTAATAATTAACTAAAGAAATTATTTAAAATGTACATTAAAAAACATACTCAGTAAAAATTTCAAAAGTCTACCTATTACGGTTAATTATATATGATACAGCCCTCTAATAGACGGACAGCGGAAGCTTAGTGTAATACAGAACCCTAAAGCACAATAGCTTCGATATTTTTAACTCCTTATTAATAAAAAAAACAAAAGCGTCATACCTGTACACAGGGTTATCATCTCTATACCACACGACAAGCAGTAAGCTGTCATTATGCTGTGGAGGCTTTGAGTCGCAGAGCAGGTCAGCTTCACCACCGACGACTGCTGAGACTCGTGTGACAGTCCCTATAACGGAACTTGCTGAGCTGCCTGTGGAGGGAGAAATACAGTGAAATTAATAAAACTATCTTTGGGCTGTGTAAATATCGGTATATAGTAAGTACATATTTAGAAATAAAACAGTATTCTGGTTTCCATAGCACAAGTTCTGCTTAGTTTGGAATCAGATGGCCGTATGTGAAGAATGTTCTGAGATATTTATTCATTCATTTACCTATTTTTTTTTTTGCATATTGACGATATATGATTATATGAAAAATATACGATTGTCGGATACTTGAAAGGAGCCTCCCCTTGGACTTTGACGGGGCTCAGTATTAAAATAACTACTAATATGCACATCTTAAAGTCCAGCTCTTAATAAACACATGACACATGGCGTAAGTTATGACATTGGATATAGGTGTCCAGAAACGCTGATCCAGACTCTATTTCTTTGTCATCCAATAGTCAGTTAGTTACCCTTCATAAAAACGTTAATCGAGAGTAACCTTCCAGTACAAACATCCTATTATTTCAGTAACACTCATGTTTCGTAATTTCAGAAGGGTCATGCTATATCAGTAAAAATATTATATCAGGAAAATGAAGGTATTTGCGGCTCATGTAGGTATTAGTGGACACGCGTGTTAAAAAAATAGCGAGTCAAAAATATCATTTCATTTTCGGCAGAACCCAACAAAATCCCGGCGTTCATCTGCTTAAAGCTACGTATGAAACAGTGTCACCATATAAGCGGATAAAATCCCCACAATATCGGGCCATGCTATAAGCTCAAGCGATTTTAGTATGCGGAATCTCGGAAACGATTAGGGATTGTGGATTTCTTACGTCAAACTCATTAATATCAACGTGAAGTAAAAGCATTCTTAATAGTTTTAATTATGAAATTAAACTAGGTAATAAAAAATCCCTGTTCTAAACGCTACCTCTCCTAACTCCACTGCCGCCAAAACAGCTATATAAAGGTGGCAAAACAAGAAAATGATATTCAGTGGAATATATGCGGGTACCCGAGCTCAGCCGGACAATGTTGTGTTTGACACGCACACCTGACATGGTTAAAGGTCTTTTTTGGCGGTTGTTATAATGCATGTTGAGGTCAGCGAGGCAGAAAAGGTTGTAAAAACAACTAAACTGAGAAAAGATGAAACTCCTTCGCATTTTATTTACTACTGGAAATCATGAAATATTTCAGGTTACTTTTTAATGCGGACTCAGTATTGTTAGATGCCGCGACCAAAGAAGAGTGTTTGAAACTTTCAGAATACTTGAGCTTTCGGTGAAAGAAAGCCTTGTAAAGATACCGTAGCATCGTAACTGTCTACCGTCAATTTGTCTTTAAAAAGAATCTAAAAATCAGTCACATAATACCTACCGTAAGACCCAGTTGTCTTCTAAGCTTCGTATAAACAAATACTTTTTGCCAATATGATTACGACTTACCCTCGGAACAACTACCCACAGGTTAGGCTTCATAAAATCTGAATTTCGTATAAGAACTTTAAATTGTTTAATACTGTAGTGAAATGGAGCCCGGTACTTCAATAAGAAGAACCACTTACTGTCCAATGTCTTCGTAGTTTCATTTGCTAGGAATATGTCTTGACCTAGTCACAGGTGTAAGACGCCAGGTGACCTAAAACCGATAGCTCGATATTTCGCAATCCAACAGACTAGCCAAAAAGCTAGCGAAACTGCGGTGCTCAAGTATAAGACGCTTAACTGAAGCCATAATTTATTTTCCAATTTTATATAATAATACAATCTGCTTCATGGAATATTTGAATGGTGCATATTTTTTCACTTACTTTATATCAACTATTTAGGTTCTTATTTGAAAAAAAAAATATTAAAGGTAAGGGCTTAATATAAAAATATAAAAAATGGAATGTAAAAGTGCATACAAAGCATCATATTATCATATAACATGTTATGTATCTAAGTTGACTCACTATCAGATTTCTCCCCCTTTTTCAGAACACAATTTTTACCCGAAATAAATGTGGCAAGATCATTAAATGCGTCAATTTTAAAGTCAGCATTTGAAGTCACTAAGAATAGCTGAGGCAGAGTCGCTCTTTTTTCAATTTTTTTGTAGTGAATATAATGTAATAATAAAATGAAAGGTGACTGAAGGCGCTAGATCAATAAATACCTCCAAAGAAATTCAATTCGATCAAATTAAGTCTGTCTCTACCTATGAAATTACGTATAATTAGAAACTGTTCAGATATTCTAAATGTTATATGAGCTTGATAGACTTAAAGACAACATCAAAGTTGATTTAGCTGCCTGCAAATTATATGAATGAATATCTCCCGTTGATTCCTCCAATGTCTGCCTTTAATTGTGTACATATACGTTGTATATTCTGCAAATCATTTTTGTTTTATATATATGCTAAAAAAGCATCTGATCGCAAACGAACCAGAGCTTATGTTAAGGAAACCAGATAACCGGTTATTACATATAGGTACAACGTTTTTTTCTAAAACATACTTGTATAGATATTTACACCCAGATATGTGCACCCAAATGTTTGTCCTGGGTGGGGATCTAACTACAAGGTAGATCTAACTATATTTTAACACAGCAGCTTTACAAGTTGCACTTAAGATTACACAATATAGCCTAGCATAACTGCCGAAACACTACAGTCAGTTCATAGAACAGATTTTCTACTAAGGTTAGTAACCAGCCAGGCGAATAATATCATTGTAGGATCTGAATTCGCGATCTTTGCTAAGGTATTTCCAGTTTAACCAATGTGATCTCATCACCATGCTGCAATATTTTTACAATGCTGTCTATCGAAATATATAGACTCAGTTATTTCACCGCTAATTGTATAATTTATAAAATCTAAAGGTAATAAATATGAATAGGCCCAGAATCAGTTAAAACGTAAGGCCACTCAGTTAACTCACTTAGGTAACTGAGATAAAAGGTAAGCACATTTTAGCCATTACCACAAGACGATCGTCGTTACGGCATGTTAAAAGCTTTTAGGGCTACCTAATAACTTTGATAAATACTCGTACACGGTGGAAATTCTCGGAAGTATTTAGTCAGGATAGTAAGTCATTGTTCCACGCCTCCGGGTGCCAGGGTGCTTTTGACCTCTAACTGGGGTAAGGTCGAATTGAAAATGGTCAAGTGTTTAATGCATTTTCTTTTAGAGGTTTTCGTAATTAGTAATAACGCAGGCAATAGTAAGTACGTGAAGCCTGAAAGCAAACTATATTTCTTAGGCTATTCATTTTTAAAATATGAAAGAACAGTCGTATCGGTTGTCCATTTCCTTTATAACGCTGCATAAAGCCCGACTAGAGGCCGCAGGTGTTGGCGTCGATTCTCGGGTCGGGCAATGTTTCTTTCAAATACCTATAAAGGTAAACCTTGGCGACAATCACCACATACCAAGTTAGGACTTAAAATACATTTGGAGGCATGTGAGTTTCATTACTGTGACCTATCAGCCTATCGGATGTTAGGCGTGAAGATATAGTATATTATGTAAAGGTTCTTTATTACACAATAATGCTGAAAAAATACCGAATGGTGAAAGGGTTTATATTTGTAACGAATTTTGGGAAAGGTAAAAAGTAAATAATTCTTACAGATAGTTAGACTCATCATTCAATTATTTAGGTAACTATAGTTGTAGGTGCTTCTATACCTTACTAATCGATCAATTTGTGTTGCAACATGCTGTGCTTTGGGACTCCAGGATTTCAAATATTAGTATAAATTGATATATCGAATGTTACAAAACCGTACTAAAACCAACTTTACTGTGGAGATAATAAAAAAAAATTATGATTTCTGTGGGATTGTTATAATAAAAGTTATTTAATATTGATGAATGATTTGAAGAACCTGAAGAAGTAATATATTGTATAAAAAAAAAATTTGATTGTGTGGTTTTATGAAACCATGGTAAAAGTGAAACTTTTTTTCACATTATAGACATTTTACTAAAAATTTTTGGAATAATATTCCATTAAGGGTATAAAAATCATTTTATTAATCTTAATTTTACACATGGGAAATGATAAAAGTAGACTAAATCTCCAACTAATATTGGCCTTGGCTGCTCTGGTGAACGCCTTTCACTTTATCCCTACTCCGCGGCCGAACGTCACGCGACATGCAACACACAGACCAAAAAGTTTGAGACGATCTAATAAAAGTTTCACTTTAAAATATACATCTATTAGTTTATTGGCGAGGGAGTGATGTCTCGGTAAGATATATTATATACCATTATAAATGAATATAGTAGTACGGCTAGCAATATAACAGTTCCAATTTTACAAACTGCCTGTACACTTAAGCTAATCGATAATGTAGAAAATTAATAATGTTAATTTTTGAAAGTCATTTACAAAATCGCCGTTTTTCATAATATTTTGGATAGTTGTAGTGTTCAAGTATTTCAATATTTGAATCTGTTTAGCTACTTCTGTTGATAACTGTACGACTAAATTGCATCTCTTTTACAAGCAACTTGCTTATTACTACCTACCTACTTTAAAAAATAATTTAATCCCCGACACTACTAAGCCACGTCAAACACTTGCTGACAAGATCTTGAAAAGTATAAGTTTTAATAGATAGTAACTTATACCTAAGTATATAAACCATAATGTCGAAAGTATCCGAGTTACCTAGTTAGGTACGTTTAAAACAAACAATGAAAATATAAAATTACTTCTTCGCTATAGTAATTTTTTACTCGTACCTTAAATTCACTAAGTAAATTTTAAAATTGTATATTCCAATTTTATTGTGGGTTTTGAAGAAGCAATAACTCAACCTCCAGGTGGCGCCACTTGTAAGCAAACGATTTTCACGTCACCGCAAAGTCTCGTATCGCATGCCGCACAGAAATTAATGAGTATTACTTTATACGTAGTCAAAACACTCCCATAAAGTCCATTTACAAGTATTATTGATGATATAAGGGCCTTAGGGCGGGGCCAAGGCAAATTTTGACCTTAATAAAGAAAGAGAGGGCTTAATTGTATGCGTGGGTATTGTAAATTATAATAGTTGGAAGTAAAAATATCGCTTTAATTAAACGCAAACTTTTCAAAAGATCATAAATATTTTTATGTTAATTTTAAAGGGAATTTTCCTTGCTGCCCTGTTTTTATTACATCTTATTCTTGTGACGTTTTTAAGGTTTTAATTTCCTCGTGGTATTGAAATAATTTATTCGGGGAAACGGGACAAAGGTACTTTTGTATGGTAAATAGTTTCATCTTGTGGTTTCTTTTTTGTCTGACATAGAAAATACGAATAAAATAACATTTCTACATCTCTATTATTATATACTCGCAAATATTGACTGACATGAGTATCAAAAAACACATTGTATATAGCAATTTGGAAAAATATAAAAAAGTTTAAAAAACAACCAAATAATCATGCACAATATTTGTTTGATGTTGAACTTCCACGAATTAATTGAGATGTCAGCGATTCAGAGAAATATCTAAGCTATGCATTAGCTGTTGAGTTCACAAGAACGAATTGGATTAAGCCAGAACGTCTCGACTCTCGAGCATATTTTAAGCAGCAACCCTCTTGTAAGTTCCCAGTTGACATTTACCTGAAAATTCATGCTTTTAAGTCATGTCTCTAAACGTGTAGTTGCCTTATGACATACTTAAAAAATAAGGACCTTTCACAGTGAATGTATGTCTCGCAAAAGTGTTCATTTAAATTCGTAGACATATTTAATCAAACAGAAAACTTGTTATCTCAGAACTTTACAAGCCTAAAACCTGTAATAATTCAATCAGATAGACAATTATCTATTGTAGACAGAATAAAAAGAAATTTGAAACTTTTTTAAATTTTAATAACTTAATTAAGCTGAAATTATTATTGTTATCCAAAACCTTGTGCTCGTTTTTAACTTATCAAATAATTTTAAATTTATCAAATACATTGCAGATCAAAGGCGATTTTTAATTTTATTTACAAGGCTAGCTTGTTAAAATTTTTATCTAAACAGAAGAAAATTTGAGCAGTATTATATAATGTTACCTACAATGTCAAAGTGGCTCGGTACACCAATGTCACGTGACGCCGTGACATCGCATGACGAGAACAAATTAACCAGCAAACATCGCCATTGTACCTAGAGGTGTAAGGCCTTCGACACGCTCATGGTAATAGACCATTGATAAAAACCAGTTTCATTATAAATAATAATGGTTTCAAAATGATATTCAATTGTTTTCATTGTAAGTCAATAAGCTAGAGGTCACTTAGGAGTTGGTTAAATTTGCAGAGAACTTTGAGCTTACGGGGAATTATTTATTTATTTATGGGTCTCCGACAAAAAATACGCGCTATGAGTTCCACATCATAACACACAATGGTGGCGTGTTCTTTCAATTAGAGGATACTACAGTATGCAAAGATAGAAACGCAAACAGTTGCAATAATAAGATCAAATAAGGACAAAACAAACAATATAACTTTAAAATAATGAGAACATCGCATTAAAACCATAGATCAGTGTGTATCAGTCTGCCCGATAGGTTCTTTAGTGTCAGTATTTTTCAAGGCTTTATGTGCTTACCACCCTTCAGTCACTTCGTCAATTATTAGATAAGTCAAATTGTAGTTAAACAAAAAAACAGGCAAAGTCTGTAACCTTCTTGTTTTTTGAACACTGAAACAAAAGCACCAAATTTCAACATAAAAATCGAGACAACGGACTTAAATGATTTTTGCCGGAAAAATAATTTGAAAAAATATTCTCATACTCTCATGTTGGAACATGCCTTCATTAAAATAATGTTGACTTACAACTTTAAAAGCACGGACCAGCTTCAATTTTAATTATTGAATATAATATTTAATCAATAATATGCTTATTTAATTATGTAAAGCTGGTTGGTTCGTGCTACGTTGCCGCATGGAGCATGAAATGGGAAGGGCCATGATTGGTTTGATTAAAAATATTCTCTGTTTATTATGTTTTATAGTTAATCTAAATAACATGTGGTATCGTACGAGGAGGCTTAAGTATATATCTACCACACGCACTTATGTAGTGAGTAAAAACGAATCCAAAAGAAAGTCGATGAATAGATTTCGAAGTCCTATTGTGGAAATGAAATAAAATGTCAAAATAGTTCATTAACAATAATATAATTTCAGTTCCACAATTTTCAGACAAATACTAAACTATCAACGGTCACAAATTTAGAATATTTTTTTTATATACCACATGGGCCCACAAACTAGCGGACGATCCACCTGGTGGTAAGTGGTCACCGCTGCCTGGTCAATCGACATTTGCAACACTAGAGGCAATGCCATCGCCAATGCATTGTCGACCCTGAGACGTGAAGTTGTTAAGTCTCATGTGCCTGTAATTTCACCGGCCCCCTTACCTTTCTAACACAGTAATATAAGGGCACTACTGCTTGACGGCGGATATGGGTAGAGTGGTAGTACTTTCCCGGACGAATACTGCATTAAGAGCTCTACTACTCAAAATAAAATACAACTACTCTATTAAAATTACAAAGACTACTGTACTAAAGAGATTCGCTCACTAATACGATGGCAGGACAATTACTGGATTGCCTCGCTATAACTCAATCATTATAATGACGCGGCAAAATGTGTCCCTACAGATCGGACTTAAAAGTTATGACCAGAAAGCAAACATATTGTACCAATTCTAATATGATTGGGAGATGATGATGATTAAATTTATAATTAGGTAATATTTTTTTTAGTAATTTAAATAGACAAAAGGTTAATTATTTCTTAGGTCAACTATAGATTTTGGCCTCTATAACAGCTAGAGGCTTAGATCAAGGGGATGTAGGATGAGAGAGAATGAGGAGTGTTTTCCTTACACTCACTAAAACGATTTAACTCGACGATTCATCGAGTAGTAGAGCTCTTATTGCAGAGTTCGTCCGGGAAAGTTCTACCACCTTACCCATTTCTACTGTGAAGCAGTAGTGCACTTGTATTTCTGTGTTTCGGTTAGAAAGGTAAGGGGGCCAGTGAAATTACAGGCATATGAGACTAAACAACTTCATATGTCAGGGTCGACAACGCATTGGCGATGCCCCTAGTATTGCAAATAAAATTGCAAAAATTGGCGGCGGTGACCACTTACCATCAGGTGGACCGTCCGCTTGTTTGTAGGCCCATGTGGTATGAAACGAAAAAAAAAGAAAAAAATTCTACACTGCGTTAGCCTTAATACAATTTTTATTACTTAAATTAAATTGAATTAATGATATTGAAACCAATATTGTAAATCTATCATCTTGTATAAATGAAGCCCTCAATAAAACGAACGAAGACATAGTTGAGATGTTTGTTTGCTTGTGACTCAAAACGGCTTAACAAAACTAAATAAAACTGGCCACAGGGATATCCACGGAAAGCTATAGATCCCGTGAGAACGTCGATAAACCCCAAAAGTTAATAAAAATTGCAATTTAATAGTATTTATAATTTACCTCATACTATATATTAGTCAAGAAATAAAAAAATTGGTAATACTAGTGATCCACTCCGGCTTTATCTCAGTAGGATCACATGAAAGGGTTATACACATAAATCTTTCGGAAGAAATTCTCTAAATATACATATGGTTGGACAATCTGATAATAATAATGGTGGTAAATATTGCGTAGCTTAAAAGGCATAAGCGGACAATAAGACAGACAGATATTGTAATCTGTTTTATACTATTTAGTTGGTTGATACTAGATAGGTTGAACCTATCATATAACTAACAAAGTGTGGATTCATAATCAGAAACACCAAAAAATTTAAACTTCCAAAAACTAAGATTCTCTTATTCAACTCATTAGTTCGTAGTATACTAGAGTACTGCTCCCAGGTTTGGTCACCGCATTACCAAGTTCACAGAAGTCGGCTCGAACGCGTTCAGAGAAGGTTCCTTAGCCATCTCACGTATAAAACAAAACTACACAGATCCCTACATTCGTACAATGCCCGTCTGAAACACTTCAATGTCGTCCCACTAAACCATAGACGTAAGCTCCTTGATTTATCATTCTTATATAACATATTAAATAATAACATTGACTGTCCTGAGTTATTGACTAAGATCCATATCTCAGCTCCAAGTAGGTTGCCGCGCTCAAATGTCTTCAAACTGTTCAATATAGGTAGATATAAGACCAATTTAGGGCTTAACTCGCCAATTACTAGAATGACGAAGTTATATAACGATCTCGCTCATCTGTTAAAGTTTGACATTTTTTGTGATACTTTGCATAAATTTAGAGACATCATTTTAGAATATTACAAAATAACAGAGCTATGAGTATTAATATATCTCTACACTATTAACCTTTGTTAAAAATTAATAATTTTATTATTGTTTTTCTCACTTCCATTTTTATTATTTTACATTTATAATTATAAGTTAACTTTACTGGTGCTTCCTGTGTTAGTTGTGGTTGCCTATAACTGAATGAGCACAAGGCACGTATTATTGTAACATCCTTTATTGTATAACTGTGTATCATTTGTTGGCGATCCTTTAAATAAATAAATAAATAAATAAACAAAGGATACGTAATTCATACGCTCAAAATGTCACACGAAACCTTTGAACCATATTTCTCCAACAAACTATACACAATTGATAAAGTTTGTGAAAACACACAGCAGTACTCAGCCGTAAACTTGTATTTGAATGTTTTCTCAAATGCCACCATTTACAAACAAAGTGTGTCGTAAAAGTTAATATAGCCACGTGAAAAGAAGTTATAGCAAATTTGATTGGCAGTAAACTTTTATCGTTTCTTATTATTCAAGAATGAGTTGCGATGCCATATTATTATTTAAAAAAAAAAGTTATCATGATCTTAGAGTGTACCTTAGTGGAATATAGTATAAGTAGTATGTATAAAGAACACGATAACAATGTGTCTTCATAAGTCGTTATAAGTTTATTATAGATTTATATTACTTATTAGTCAACTAGATTGTAATATAATTAGGCGATATAATACTTGTATTGTGTGTCCTAAAAAAGTTCTAATCTACAGAAAATCGAAATACTTTAAAAAACATAATATGTAGGAAACCAGAAGAACATAAGATAGAAGCGAATAATTGTACAATTAAAAAAAAATCTAGATATTTTTGACTTTTGATCCCAATTATGATACCCACAAATGTTTATTATGTGTAGGAATCAAATCCACAACCTGTGGCGTGGCAATCAAGTTATCTAACCTCCATGCCAACGCTTTAATATTATTCAATACTCAAATATATTAGTTAGGTACTCCACAGCAATTTTAACTAATTATATTGAAATAATCTACCCATAAAACGAAGTAGGTTAAATTGTGGTTATATTATTCCATGAACTGCTGAAATTATGATTTATTTTAGAACCTCGTGACCTACCTGTGGTAACCAATGTCAGGTAGCGCGCTGTTAATTATAAAATGTCATTTAAATTCTATAAATGCTCGTTCAATATATTATAATGCCTTTTCAAAATCTCGTTCGATTCTATTTCATTATATAAAGAAGGATAAATTTAAAAGGATTTTTAAATTAATTTTTGCTAACTAGATTTCACTCCGTGGAATAGAAATCATAGGGTTATAGTCCGGAAAAACAGATTTTTGTTTTAGTAATTTTTTTATTAAACTATCCATTTGGTCCTACAAGTTCGCCAACAAAAAAAGACTGCTGACTTATGGTATGGATGGTAAATGGTCACCGCGGCCAAAGGATATTTTGATAGATCAATGACATCGCAGTGCGTTATCGACCATGGATCGGAAATTGTTAAGTCCCATATGCCTGTAATTTCAGCGACCCCTTCACCTTTCTAACCGAAACACAGTAATGCAAGTGCACTATTAATTCATGGTTGAAATCAGTATAGTGTTAGTAGAGTTAGAGAAGTAGTGTTAGAGCTTTACTACTTATAAAAAGATAAGATCACGGGCAAGTATAATATAAATGTAAAATATTTAATATAATGATACTATACAGGCCCTGTAGACTGCTAAGTTTGCATTCAAGCCAAAATTAACACAAGCCAAAAAATAATGTATGAAGTTGTCTGCTTTTGTGAGTACTATACCTAATACATTTAGGTGATTCTCTGAGACGAAACAATAATAATGTCTAACCCTACAGCCCATTTAACTATACCTTAATAATTTTAATTATCAGCTTAGTTTCAAACCTTTGTTAACATTAGACTGCCATAATATCCTAACGAAACATAATTTCCCAAATGACCATTCCGAACCCTAAGTACAAAAGCCCTAAAAAAGCTAGCAGGTGTCAAAATAAAACGTTATTTTAGCTCCATGACATTCTATTATCTCTGACAGACGCAGACATAATGAAAACAATAAGAAGGAACGCTTTGACCTCGCAAAAAGGACACGCTTCTCGTTCCCTGAAGCGAAAACTTGTCATGTGACACCTGAATGCACACGGATTTAAGGGCCAGTGTGCAAAATGTTTGGCGCAAGCATACTGATAAACAAATTCATTTATGTCAAAAAATGTATAAAAAGTGTCCATTTCTTTAAATATACATTTGTCATATTGTACATTAACAAATATATTCTTAGCCAGAGACTCAGAGGTCCTGGGCTAGAATACCTAGTCAGACAACGTTTTTTTTGATAAAAATTCCTGTAGCCTGGGATTGGTAACATATTCACGCCCGAGAGATGACGACAATGGTAACCATATCACGTTGGGATTTAAAATATCTTCGGTGTAATATATTGCAGACACTTCTGCCTACCAGGGATAATAGGCGTGAAGGTGTGTTATTTGCGGTAATTACAGGGGTGGTAAAATCTGCTGTCCCATATAAAACAATTTCAGAGGAATATTTTATATTTGCTTTTTCACAATATATTCATTCGTTTGTATGAAAGAGTTGTTACAGCAATAAATTTAAAATCATTGTTAGATATTCTGACTGACGAGCCATAGGTAGTGCATGCATGAACAATATTTGTTTATTTATCTATGTGTAAATGTTTATGTTAGTGTATATTTACAATTGGTAAACGTCAGGTATCAGTTACCAACAACCCTGGTTTTGGTCTATTATATCAACACTGCAATTCAAGCTATCTACGGAGTCATTATTACGAACAAAACTATCGTTAAAAAAGTTCCAGCATTCTTAGGAAGTGGCAAGACAAAAACACATTCTAACTGTACCTTAGTGAAGTCATTTGCTTAGAATTTGTAAACAGGCTAAAGTACGGTTATCGTGAACGGAACATCACATTGCCCACCGGATGGGCGGGCGGAGGCGTAGACTAGGCCGACTGAAGTTATACAGAAGTTGTACTACGTACCTGAGTTTTGTTGGGAACTATTCGGTTTAGATTCACATGTAGACATCGTGACATTCGATTCATGCACAATATTTTAAATCACTTCAGCTTTTAAAAATACTTCCTATTATACCCAAGTGTACTAGTTGTTCTTGAGATCCAGTGACCTTCTAGAGTTTGAATATGTCAACAGTGTAATACTGATAAATATGGTATGGCGACTTAGGTGACATCTTTATATATAAAATGAAAATGCTGATTGTTGGTAAGCGAAATTTCTTGAGAACGGCTGAAGCGATTTGACGTATGCTTTCTTTCTTATACAGTTCCAATTTAGGTAAATAAAACTTGAAATACTCGTTATAAAATTCAGTAAAATTGGAAGGGCAAATCTGGGCCAGACAACGTACGTCGGGTGAGGTAGTCAAAAATAAAAATAATGTGTGTCGGTTCATATAAAATACGTAATCTCATTAGAACAAAAAGGTTTTAAGCGGGATTTAAACAAAAGTGACGCGTCCTAATTTATTATGATTAAATAACAACAATATTTCACAGTAACGACGCAGAGAGTAATTTCACCTAAATTGCATGGTTTTAATCGTAATATCTTAGTCAAAGTCAAAGTAATATATTCCGCTGAGGCACTAGAAGTGCACTTATGAAAGGCAAATTAACGTTCGGAAATTTTCAACTGAGACTGTCTAATGCTTACTCTAAACTTATGCTCCTTAAAAAATAGATGTCATAACTACGTCGAATATTTCTACCTCAATTTAAATAAAGGGTCTCGTGTTGACTTTGAAGTATACCGATGACCAGATACACTTTTCAAAAATTCTGAAAAAATCAAAATTCTAAATCAGTTTTGGCCCGCGGAGGGCACTTATGAAGGTCAAATTTAAAGTTACTGAAGCTACCACCGCGTCACCGGTTCGGAAGCCAGCCTTCAACTGAGAAGAACCGTCAAGAAACTCAGCAAGGTTACATTTTTTATGTATAACTAGCTGTACCCTGCCACGCTTCGTTGTGGCACATTGGGATTGAATGGTCGAGAAATGACAAACATAACAAAGACGGTCGCGGATATGTGATTGATGAAAAAAATTGATAAAAACAATCCTTGATGCGGATTATATATCATGCTAAAATTTCATCTCGATCGGTGCAGAACTTTTTGAGCTTTTGAAGCGTACACAAACCAACATAACATTTTTATATACGAGTATATATAAGATCATTTTTTTTGGATTTTTTATTATTTCAATTTAAGGTATGTGACATTTAACATTTACAAAATACTTAAAATAGGTAACATTAAAAAAAAAAGAAATGACAAGTCATATATTGTTATAGAAAATAACAATAATTACAATCTAAACAAACAAATTAGAGGTGCACTATGCAAAGAGCAGCTACGACTTCGGCTTTCAAATTCTACCAATTGAATAAGAGTTGATGATCCTTCCCACCCCGTCAGTATTTATTTATTTCTTATATACAAACCTTACATACAATTGTAGGTTAATTATTTTCTTCGAATACCTTTCTTTTTTTATTCAAGTATCTGTCTACCGTTCTTGACTTCACGACAATCCTATGGGAACATTGTAATGGATTGGGGTAAAAAAAGGGCTTATTCAAGTTTCCCCCATAGTACTCTCCACTCATTTTTTATTCGTAACGGAGTTCTTTTAATCAAAGTTTTGTTTTTATTATTGAGTATAACTCGAGGAACAGATAAAGAACATCATAAAAAGTTTATTTTAACCAAAGAAAACTAAAATCATATCGTGTCTTAAAATATTACAAACAGTCGTATATAAAGTATATACCTTTCTAATATTATAAATGTATGTAGGTGTTGTGTTATCAACACACACCAGCTTCGAACCCTTGGATGGTTTTAGATGCTGCTTAGCATCGACCCGCCTTCGTTTTGCATGGGTAGCACTAATTTATCTTATGCGTAAGATATTCAATTCTGGGATATTTCCTAAGATATTCAGCTAAATCAAATGTTAGTCAAACATACAATATAAATATATATAAGGATCAATAATTTGGTGGAAAAAAAAACACAATCCAAGTATTCATTGACACCAAATTTTTCAATTAATAAAATGGTTTTTGTGATAAATGATAAAGATAAACTTTTCCATCATACATTATTTTCCTTCAAATTAAACTATTTATGCAGCGAATGCCACAGAAGCCCTCAGAATAATCTGACTACTTCACAAATATCATTTACTGGTAGCTTATTTTCAAAAAAAATATTGCGTATATCCCTTCTAGGTCCCTCTTTCTATTGGAAATAAAGTCTATCTTTAGTATCATATATATCTCTACTTCTATCTTCTTTTTTTATAATAAAATAGTAGAACCGTCATGTCTGTTTTTTGAAAATATGCCAACGACTGATTGCGGTTGATGTATGGAGTGTAACAAAACAAAATAGCACTATTTCTGAAATATTTGTCTGTTTGAACATGTTGAGTATTTGTTTGTTTTCACTGGATACTGAAACGTAGCTTGAGGATATACCTAGGCTTTATTTCATCGAAATTTGAGTTGCGTTTTAAAAATACCTTCATTAAAAAAACGAAGCGTATGAAGATGCGAGCACAGCTAGTTTACAATATGTAGTGAAGTTTTGGATTAACACACACACAGTAGGAAAGGAACTGACTGCCAAGTGCAGCTCCACTTACAAACTGGAAGGCGATATCTGTTCAAGTTGAGGCTTAAGATATTATATAACTCTAAAGGCCCCATCTTTTATATATATTCATCTTCATTAAAATATAACATTACGAACGACTCACCTATTGATTAGCTAACCGCTTTTCAGCTAACTTTACTACAAATGTACCAGCTATAGTCAACTATGTACAAACTATAGTGAAGTTAACAAGGCAGATGAAACTTTGTACCGGGACACCTCGTTAGCAACCACTACGACTAAGTTAGTCGTCAAATAGCAACGCAAAGCATCGGGTTTCAGTCACGTGGAAGACAATTGCACCGTTTATTTCTAACGATTTGGAATGTAGGTAGTTGCTATTGAATACTAGTGGGTAGTGATGGATAACAGGTCAGAACCAATGGTGACTAACCAACCAAATGATGAAAATGTTATTTTAAACATATTTTCAAATAATCATAGCTTTGTAGCATAATCGTACCAAAGTAGTAAATTCGTAGCTTCCTAGCGAGGTCGTATCATTGTCGATAAAGATACAACATTTTTAAAACGACTATAAGTCCTTATACAAATTATATTCTCAAAAAAAAACACTTACCTGTGACAATATCATAGAGTAAATTATATGTTTAATAATGTATATTAATATAATATTTAATTATGTTATATTAATACTTCATAAGTATGTACAAAATGATATACGCAAGCTGGCTGGCAGCGGTTGGAAACAAAGAGCCGAAGCTCAGTTGCGTGCCATAGGTCTATGTCCAGTAGTGGACCAAGATTGGTTGATGATGATGATGTATAGAATATTCAATGACGAATATGAAAACAGAAGGTATTTCATAAGGCTCGTAAAAGTAATGTTTGAGTGAAAATCGACGCGTGAAGCATTTTCGTAGTTCGAACGTCAAATACCGTTATTTAGGATGAATTGTCTGATGTCAATCATGATGAGGTTTGTAGTTCTAGGGGTTTGATTCTGTAAGAATAAATGACAATAGCTCCACGGTATTTCGTCGCGGCCTCTGTTCCGTCCCTTTCACTAAATACGTAATCACTGGAGAAGTCCGCTCTCTTAGGCCTCGTTACGCCGGCTCGCTCGATGATGGAAAAGTTTGAAGGTGAGAAGGGACTTTTAACACTTAAGTTTTACGTTTTATTTCGTCAATTTACTTATCATCCAAAAATTGGATTTTTGGGACAAAATATGTGACGAAATCAAGCACAATAATTTTTCAATACTTTGCGTGGATCGTGCTGTAATTTTAGTAAAGCAATTCGGAATATATCATTTCAATTGCATTCTAAAGGATAGCATTTCGATCGCATTTTAATTATGTAGTCTCTCCTCATATTATTTTACCATTCTATGTCCCGTAGTGCGTGTATGGTATTTGTGGAACTTGAACTGTGCTACGAATTCACATTCGTAGCGGATCATAAAAAACTGTAGCGAACTCTACGAGAGCTATACTGCGCTAAATCTACGGCACTACGTCAATTCCACATGGATTTTTTTAGCTTTTTAACCCGGAATGAAGAGTAATGTTTTAATTTTCTGCTAACGTAGTGTGTTTGGCTTCGCGTGTTGAGTTTTTAGAAACAACAATTTAAAGGTAAAAATACCTCCAAATACCGCCTATGGTTGTTGTGTGCTATAACATTGTTTATGCGTTGTTGAGTCTGAAACACGAAGTTTGTAAGTCACATGTGCCTGTAATTTGACCTCCTTTAGTCTACAGCCGGGTAATCTTTACCTAGCTGGGCAGGGCATTGCCCTTACATCCAGTTGAATTTGGAAACCATTTAAAAATTTCCGGTTGAAATTCATTATAAGTAAAACAAATGAATAATTATTAGATATGAGATCAAGGGATCAATACTATAATAATACTAGTCAGGGTAGAGTATGTCAATTACCGACCCAGAGACGTGAAGTTGTTAAATTTCTCTTACCTTTCTGACACACAGAGGCACAGTAATACAAGTGCACTACTGCTTCACGGCGGAAATGGGTATAGTGGCAATGCTTCCCCAGACGAACTCTGTAGGCTGCACTAAGAGGTCTACTACTTCCAAGGTAGATAGATATAGTAGGACTTTTGTGTATAAATGATGATTAATGTACAGTCAGCAACATAAGTAATTCGACCGATCCAAATTCACAAAACAAGTATCCTCAACATAGAAAGGTAATATAGATAAATTAATGTAATTAATAAATTTTGTAAAAATAAACTTAAAAATACTCACACTTTCCCATTTCTACATTATAGGTAAGTCTTAGTGTACCTGCATTTTGTAAATTTAAATCTATGAAGCAACTTATATTGCTGACAGTACTCTTGCCAAGACAATTTGATATATACATCGAATTCACTCTCGTTTTTTTTGCAACGATACAAAATTAGTATAATACATCAACATTCAGAGCAACTCACGTGTAACATGTAACGCGGCTGTTTCGCTAATACGCGGCGCAATCAAGCGTATTCCCACGGCCGAAATAAATTGTAGTTGTTACGAAAATCGTATATAATAAACGTAATGTATGTTTGGGTCGTAAAGGGGATGGCGCAATGTACTATATGGACGATGGCCACTAAGACTGTAAACGTTAAGTACTCGTACTAGTCTTGTTTGAATGCGATGTGTGATGAAAATTAAAAAAAAGTTGATTATTTTCGTGTATTCCTCGAAATGACGTCGACTTTAACGCTTCATAACCTTTAAAAGTGCCTTTTGATATTTTTATTCTCCTTTATACAATACAAAATGTTATTGAGTTCAGATATATAGATATGTATAACGTATGTAGATGTATGTATAACTACATATAGCTCAATTTCATTGTAGGTTTCAAATCACCAACTTTTTAATAGGTTGGGGATAAAGTTCCATCGCATTTTTTAAGAAAATTCTAAACATTTTTAATATAGTTTATTTACATTTAACTAAAGTATGTAGGTACCATTTTGTTCGATAACTTTTTGCCATCTTGTAGGTAGGGACATGATCCCATTGCTATAGAAATTTTGGAACTTCTGAGCAAAATACTGCGACAAGTGGTTTTGACAGTCCTCTCGTGATGTTAACCTGACACTGCCTAAAGAATTCTGAAGAGACCGAAACAGGTGGAAATCTGAAGGTGCAAGGTCAGGACTATACGGCGGATGCATTAATACCTCCCAGCCAAACTCTCTTAATTTTTGCTGAGTGGCTAAAGAGGTGTGAGGTCTAGCGTTATCATGATGAAAAACCACACCCCTTCTGTTGATTAATTCCGGCCGCTTTCTCTCAACTTCTTGCTTTAATCTCATCAGTTGTTTGCAGTAGAGTTCAGAATCGATGGTCCTGCCTGGTGGTAACAGCTCATAATGAATAATGCCCTTCCAATCCCACCACACACACAGCATCACCTTGTTGCGAGTTAACCCGGGTTTCGCCACAGTCTGTGAAGCCTGATCGGCCTTTGACCACGACCTTTTTCGCACGTTCTTGTCGTACGTGATCCACTTTTCATCACCAGTTATCAGCTTCTTCAAAAATGGTTCGGTTTTATGGCGTCGTAATAAAGAATCACAAATGAGTACACAGTTCATTAGGTTTCTTTCAGTGAGCTCGTGAGGTACCCAAATATCTAGCTTTTTTGTGTACCCAGTTTTTTTCAAATGCGCCAGAACTGTTTTGTGGTTAATTCCCAGTTCTTCAGATACGTCGTAACTACTGATATGCCGATCTTGCTCCACTTTTTCAAAAATGGCATCCATTTTATCCGTAATGGGGCGACCAGTGCGACGTGCATCTTTGACATCAAAATTTCCGGATTGAAAACGCTTAAACCAAATTTGTGCTACTCTCACAGACACTGCACTAGGTTCATAAACATTGCAAATTTTTTTCGCGGCTTGCGTTGCATTTTTACCTTTTTTGTAGTAAAATTTTAAAATGAATCGAATTTCTTCATTAGATTCACTCATCTTGGCGATACGAAAAACAAATGCAAATCACACATTTTCTTAATTTGAATTTGGAGTTATGTTCTTCAAAATTTTAACTTTCAATGATACCAAAACCAGAAAGATACAAATAGTATAGCCAAAGAGATTTTATTACAAGTTCATACATACTATAATGCGAAAAGACTTTTTCCTCAACCAATATAATAATAGGCGAAATTACCATCGTCTTTTATCACTACATAGTATAAATACAATGTATGGAAAATAAAAATGCATTTCGTTTCAATATAAAATAATGTGATAATGATCTGCAAAATATCCAGAAAATGGTTTTTTTTTCATAGAATTAATTAATAATGACAACCATTTTAAAGAAATATTCGCATTCGATTATTATCTACTTGAAATAAATCCTACTTGAATACCGATTAGTAGTCTACCTCTATTTGTCATAATATTCAGAGATACTTGAAAGATAATATCCAATCTGCTCTATCCAAGCTATAATAGACGTCCTGGCTTAAGCATAAGGGTGAAAATAGCGTGAATGACGTCGACAGGTGCTTCTCAAATATCCTGCGGCTTCGAGCTTCAAAATTCATTAGGTAGTAAGTGTGGTGAATGGTATTATTACATTTGGGTTCTGCGATGCTTCCGCAATGGAAATAGAAAGGTTTTAAAGCCAAATTTCCACTGTAAGGAATATAAACTGGTATTAAATGGGTATATTATGGTAATTTTCGTATGAACTTTTAGATTTAGAGAAGATGGAAGAATAATGGCATTAAAAAGTGGTTTTCAGCTGCAGATTTTCTAGATTTTAAACTATGTTGGTCTTAAAAAGTTAGATTGAAAAGTCATTTAAAATTTAGTATATTGTAGGTATGCGTGCCTTAAAATTATAGTTAATACTTTAAAAAAAAGCTCCTCCATGGATTTCAAAATGAAAAGGATTATTTTCGTAGCATGTGTAAATTTTCAAAGTGTTGCGGTTATTTAATTTAGAGCTTTCAATTTTAAACTACCCGTTTCTTGCAAATATTTTTGAATTAGTTAATGTTATGCTATAAATACTTTTATAAAAAAATCTAATTAAACAGTATTAAATAAAACAATAAGTATTTAAACAAAGCAAAATAAAACCTAAGACAACTATTAATTGGATATAAAACCATAGGGCAAATAGTTTCATAGAAATGGGAGCAGCACATATGCTCTTAATTATTCTGATAGATTAAGTAACTTAGCTTTGACGGCAGCTCAATGGATTAGCATTTGATTAACTTCCTACTTCGATAATGTTCCAGAGGAAATTCCGTCACAGGTTCTGTTGATAATTAAAAGCTCGATCCTTCATTGGTACCTAATACTCAAATTGAACTGGTTGTACTTCGGATATTCACTACCTTTCATCAATCATTCAACATGATGGTATGAGTCATTCAATAATTTATGTTTCTACTCCAAGAAAACATATTTACATTTTTTTTATTTATTTACTTTTTATCGTTAAAATTTGGAGGGGATTATGTAACAACCAATTAAAAATAATCATAATACCAAAGTATCGACACGGAACCTTTCGCTAATTCGTTGGTAACTTCTATTAGTTAAATCTATAAATAGAAGACTATAGCTAAGATAATACTAAAGCTTTTTTAGTTTATATTTACCCAACGTGCCCAACAGGAAGGAAATGTTTTGATCTACTAATTCAAGAAAAATAATAACTGAGTAAATAAAGTAGTATTTACCCTCATTATGCGAGTATGTCGTGAGTATCTTATAAGGAAAGTAGGAACCCCAATAATACCACTTCCTTAGACCCTTTTTCTCAGAATTGCGTGGCTAAGACTAGACTAGTTAATCAGGATTATTTTTAATTTCTGAAAAAAGACTATTTATTTTATAGGTATTATATGTAAATCTAAATTTGCGAATACGAACTTACACTTATAGTTGGAAAATTGACTGTGACGTTTATTGAGGTATAAGTAAACATTTGAAAGTAAAGTTTGTCTGTACTTGAAAAAATACGGGCAATATTCTTTGAGACTCGTTTGTTTTGCATTAAAAATAAAAAAATTCTACTTCTATTTAGAAAATCTTTAATATTCTTATCCAAAAACAATATATTTTCTGAACAATTATTAATATAATCCTCAAAGTATAGCCTTTATATAGACATATGTGAGAAATTCCAGAAAGCTAAGCAATATCGAACAAATATGTCTACTAATATAAATAGGTACACTATTTGTATTTGTGGTAACTTTCTACCTATATACATACACTTACTTAAAACTCAAACTAAATTAATTTATGTCTCACCATAAAACTTTCAGCATATTAAATAGGGTGAACTGAGTACCTTAGCAGTTCTAGGAATTATCTAGATTTTGGGTATGTTATAAAGTATGTAAATGCTTGGCCATAAAGCAATAAACATAATTTGAGCCAAGTTCACATAGCCAGACGGTTGTTTATAAAACAATTTATATGTTTACCAGTGTAATTTATTCTTTGACATTTTGTACTATGGTTTTTGACATAGTAAATATAATTAAGCAGCAACGCAACAACGCTACTCATTGCTGACCGGTGAGTGTGTATAACATTTTAATAATGAATATTATTTTTTCTTTCTTCATTTTCTACGGACTCTTAGTCCGTACTCTTTGAAGATTCTATGATAAATTATTTTAAGATTAATTCTATTGTGTTTTTATAAATTAACATCATTCCGCGCTTGCTCAGCTCGTTGTTTTGAACTGAGGCTTGTGATTCCTTAATATATTTACATTTCATATTTCTATTGTTGAATGCATGGATTATAAATAAAAAACTCAAGATTTACTTCATAATTAATATTAAAATAGATAGATAATACGTAATTTAACATTACTCATAGTACGGAAATGTCAATATTTATGTTTAACCAGTTAAAAACTCTTTAAGGTATTTAAAAAAAGTGAATTGCACAGAAAATTAAAAGCACTTATCGCGTACATATCACATTCAAAGTACAGTCAACGGGAAGTCCATATTGTCACGACGTCCGATGAACATTTTCAATGGTTCGTACGGAGATGAGTGACTGCTTCTGCTTCAACATACACTATATCATTTTTTTGTGGTTCAGTTTAGCGTTCAGTTTTATGCGAGGGAAGGTTATGTTCTAGGTATATGACGGTACTTGTGAGCTCTGAATAGCTGAAATGAATAAAGTAGACAAGACTAGTCGTAAACCTGGGAAAAGTTATGTTTGCTTTATTTTTTTCCTCTTTTTTACAACCTGTTCAATGTGCAAAATTCTCCTGTAATATAGCTACGTAATGTGGTAAACCGCTGTATATTTTTGGGCAGGATATAATAAAAATCTTTATAGCAGGATGTTATTTAGGCTTTAATATTTTTGGTCATGTTTTACATTGTAGCCAGATATTCTAGTAAGGATTGTTTAGGAAGCCCTTGTAAGAGAAATAAATAGATTAAGTATAAAATTTATTTGAATTGTGGTATCAATAATGTAAACCTGAATCCAAATTTTTGGCCATGTCTACGTCACGACCAATATAATCATACGTTATTAGATAAGGTCTAGATTCAGATAGAGGCATTATAATAAATTAACATAAATGTGGCCATCATTCCTAACCAAGACTTCTCCTTACCACGGAACAGTAAGAAGCCAAACCATGCTACCGTATCAACGTATAATGAATTATAAGTTAAATATATTATTTACTATTACAATACATGTAAAAGGCTTGTACAAAATTAGCACACAAGACCGCAAATTAATAAAATATTTTTATATATTAATTTCAATGAAAAAATGAGATAACTTAAATTACATTTCTCATTTTGGTTTAAAAAATATTTTTGACGATATTTAATTTGATTGTTATTTCATGACTACCCATAACACTAACTTTGCGAGCTCGTTAACGTTTTGTCTTATGATGTACGACAGTCAGTGAAACTTTTTGACATGACAAGGTATATAGAAAGACCATATTATATCTGTATTTTGCGAATGTTGCATTATTTATTTACAGGAAACATGTTTGGATGTTATTGAATTATATTAAATTAAACCCCATAAAGTTAGTGTTACCGTATTTTTACTTTATTTCTTTTCCATATTTAATTACTTTTCATGTACCTACTCATTAATTTATTTAGATCACCAACAAGACACACACTAATACATTCAAAAATACAGGTATCAAAATGTTAATTATAAATAGTGTCCCAATTATAGGTGACGACCGCATGCATTAAAGAAAGACAAACAACATAAAAAAATTAACAACTGAATAAAAATCAAGAAACAAAAAAAATATGAAATAATTAATCCATTAAAGGTACTTGCTGACTAAGAAAGGGTAGTTAAGCAATATAACTTCACAAAAACTAAAATGATATCAATTTACACATCATTTGTAATAACAATAATGAAAAATATATCTTCATACTTATTATAAGTACCGAAAACTAACCATAGGCTCCATGTACTGAAATCCATTTTTTTTTATACCACTTGTTCCAGACGGTCCACTTGATGGTAAGTGGTCACCGCCGCCTATGGACATTTGCAACACAAGGGGCATCGCCAATGCGTCTCATGTGCCTGTAATTTCATCACCCCCCCTACCTTTTTAACCGAAACACAGTAATAAAAGTGCACTACTGCTTCACGGCTGAAATAGGTAGGGTGGTAGTACTTCCCCGGCTGAACTCTGCACTGAGAGCTCTACTATTCAAACTTTAGTAAAGATATTTAAAATCCTAACGCGACATGTGGTGAAGATTGTCAACCATACTCAGGTACATTACTAAGACCAGGCTATGGGTAATATATGTTTAACTATATTGGAATATTTTTTATCACGGTGACTGTGCGTTAAATAATCTCATGCTTGATTATCCTTGATGGGATTGAACCCACGACCAACTATCCAATAAACCAGTAATTTCTGACAAAGAAACTTCAATAATATCATTAATAAATCAAGATCACAATAAAAGCAAAACTTCAAAAGTCCGGTAAAATAAAATTGTTTAAAATTACTTTAATTATATCAGAGAAATAGACAAACGGCGTCCTATAAATTTCAAAGCTGGCGATATTGGAAATATAAATCACTTCTGAAGCTTTTCAGTTGTTACTTGGCTATTGTTTTCACTCTATACACCAGATTTATCCGGCCAAGTGAACCAGAAAATATCGGTAAGCTGTCCGTAAAAAAGGACATCCAATATATTTCATTCTCTTTTTTTATTTTTAAAGATAGGCAACCTACTGATTTACTTCTTTGAATGGTTGCTTTTTTATTTGATATGTTTTAGACATTAGAAAATATGTTTAATTTTTAAATGTTAAATAAAAGGTTATATTATTATGGTGATGTTTAGGTAGTTGTTTGGAAGTAATTTACGAATCCCTTGACCTCAAGCCCCAGAAAGTATCAAACACTAGTTATCCCCCGCGGTTTTACTCGGATTCCCGAGGGATATCACATTTTTCCGGGATAAAAAGTAGCCTATATGTTATTTCAGGATATGCTCTATCTATGTGCCAAGGTTCATCCATATCCGTTTTGTAGTTTTTGCGTGAAAGAGTAACAAACATACTTACATACAAATCTTTCCTCTTTATAATATTAGTATAGATAGATGGTGCATTAGATAGTCTAAAATTGAGATATTTTTGATCCTATTTAATGCCCAACACAAGCGTGTCTGTGTTTTTTTATGTGGCACCGATTAGAATCAAATTTAATAAAGTTACCTAATGTACGACTAATAAGTACTAAAGCCTTCAACTTAGAAGGATTTGAGTCCTACTATAATACTATAAACTAGCTGTCCCCCGCGGTTTTACCCGCGTTCTCGTGGGATGTCACATGTTTTATACATAAAAACCATCCTCTTCAATCACTCTATCTATTAAAAAAAACCGCTTAACAGCTTGCTTAATTTTAAAGATTTAGGCATACATAGGAACATAGGGATATAGGGACAGAGAAAGCGACTTTGTTTTATTCTAGGTAGTGATGATGCGAAAGTTTATGAGTAAGTTGATGATGTATCGATGTTTGTTACTCTCTCACGTAATAACTACTGAACGGATTTGAATGAAAAAAGGTTATATTTTATCCCGAGAAAATACAACATCCTTCGGGAATGCGAGTGTAACCACGCGGGAGAGCTTGCTAGTAATTAATGATGAAAGAGTATAAGTCTTAAAATGGACAAAAAGTAATCATGTTGTAGGAACAGGTAAAAAAAAAATATTATTATAAACAATAAATGAAGTATGACATGAGATGTAAGCTTGTATTCTAACTTTGATATGAAAGGTATTCAGATTTCATAACCAATTTTAATGAAAAATTCCTGTAAATTCCTCTTTTAAAGGTACCTAATGAAAACTAAAAAAAAATCTAGATAAAACATTCTACACTAAAAGCAACATTCCCATTCCGCAGATACAGATATAAAGACCCGCGCAAGATTAAGATAAACCGTGGTAACGCCCCGGTTATAAATCTTTCGAGGGATAGATAAAGTACTGGTCACGTGTAAGGCTTCCCTTTGATTATTTAACAGGAAATCGTATTCGAAATAATCTTAATTTTTAATGCTCTTGAGTGAAACACAAATGTATTTTTAGTTCTTGACGGAATTCTATAAATATAAATGTATAACAATAAATAGGCGTACTTATCCCAACACGATATCATGTCTTAAAGGGACCTGGATGTGTTAAATCTATATCCTTACGAACGCTTCTAAAAGTACCGGTTTTCAGGCCGAAATATCCAAAAATAAGAGGTCTCTATATATCGAAGCTGTTGTCCCACCCACACCTTCCAAATGGGCCGGAATTCGGTCCAAGAAATCCAAAAGAAAATACAGATAATCATAATCTATTAGGCCTTTTTTGTACACAGTACACTACACACGCCAAACGGAGCTGGTAATTTTCGACACTAAAAGCCCAATTACCATAATTTAAATAGTCAAATTACAGTATTTTGGTCTTTTAAAAACATTTGTAAAACAAGCTCTAAGTAATGTAACAAATAAAACCGTCTCTACGTAAGCTACTTGGCAGACCCTTTCATTAGGTACCCGTGATATGGAGGTGGCATAAGATTTAGAATGACGTCAAGTAACTTATTATTCCGTTGTGAAAATGGATTGTGTAAAATGTCAGTTCTATCCGATGGGAGACCTACCACAGAATTCTGTAACTCTCTCGATTTTAATGTTAAAGCCAATTTCATAATAGATTGATAGATAGTGTGGGTCAACAGGCGTAGCGCCGTCACTTTAATATCAATTTGACTGCATCGTCGTTTTCGAGAGCATTACACAATCGCCCTGCTGGTCTAACATTCAGCTGCAAGATTTGTCCCTAACATATCTACTGAAAGGTGAAGTTAAATAAAAATTTACAACTTGGATTTAGCATGTAATTGAAAATTATACATATAGAGTACTGCAGTACTCTACTTACCAAGCTGAGTTGAATGTCAGGTAGCTGATACAGGTACAATTAGTAAATAGATATATGCAGCAATGAACGAATTATTTATAATTGCAACTATTGATTGTTAATGTTTGTCCATGAAAGATTCGAATTACTTGACTCAATTTACGTTAATTTGACACTAAACATTATTTATCGAAACGAAATGTACTATACAAATAAACTAAGACAACTCAAACAGTTCAAACACCTCCCTAAAGCTTGTAAGTCCATTTTATTTATAGGAAAAGGACCAATCTGAATTTACCTTTCGTTGAGAGCTTTTGTATTGGTCTAGTTTTATTTTGTATTCTTTTTACCTATAGGATATACCGTTGAATGTTTTTTTCTATGTTTAGCCTTGTATTAGACCACAATCTCAGCATGGTGGCCACCAAGCCTAGAAGGAAATTATCAAGCGTAACTGCCTGAACATATCGGTAGGTGCTATCCGACAGATTTTCAAGCTGGTGGTAGTAGCCAGCCAGGTTCACAGTAACTTCTGACATCTAGTCACTGCTACTGAACCATCAGACTGATTACTAATTCAGTTACAAACATCCAAACTTTCATAGCAGTAGGATATAAATATATTTTCGATAAAACCGTACGTGAAAATGACAATAAAAACTGTATCCCACACTCCACATTTACAAACACAACCGCAATTTTATCGTATGTGTAGATAAGAAGTTTTTTTTCCAGCAAAGCGACGGTTCTACCCACTGTCCGGCGTATCTGACGTGGGCCAAAGATTTATACGCCCGTAATGCGTACCAGACAATACGTTTGGTGTATTTTTCTTCCCGTATTTCAACGGGTTTAGCTTTACAAATAAAGGTTGCCCACAGCGGAAAATAAGTTTTCCGCCGCGTAAAATGAAAAGAGCATCGCAAAAATGAACTGTAATGGTGTTTTATTTCGCTTTTTATTTCAATTTGTTGGCTGAATTTTAAATGAACAAAAGTTTTTCCATTTCGCCATGATATAAAATGGTATCACTACTTTAAAAGGTTTTTATGGAACTTTAATATTATAAAGATTGGTAATTAAATTTGTTGAAATATACTATACATTATAGGAATGAAGGCAAATTCGAGTTGAAACTAAATAAATAGGTTTGAAACTAAATAGAAGCCAAAAAGTAAAAAATACAAACGGCTAAGGGATATTATAATATACCAAAATTCCATTTGGAGTACAAAAATATGCTATGAGTAGAAAACAAAAAGGTATCTCTGGAGATAGATTTTCATTTTACTCAACGTAAATTCAAGTTTCATATTTTTTAATATGAATATAATATTTTTATTGCTAACGTAAGAAATTCTCCGAGACTTAAACTCAAGTCTATGAATAAACTTTTTACGTCATTTAAGTTTTCTGTGTAAATAAATTACTCAGAGTAATGCAATTATATTAATGAGTTTGTTTTTCTGATATTTACCTTCACTTTCTATTCAAGAATAGAAAATTACTTTAATATCTTATTTAATTAAATCTTAACTAGCTATACCAAGGGCATAGTTTTTTTTTAATCGGTTGTCTAGTTTCGGATTACACCCAAACATAAATCACAGTTTTTAATATTAGTACGGATTTATTAATATCTACGTTTAACCTTACCTGTAAATTACCAAACTATAATAAATAAACAAAAAACCACCCACATTTATGTGTGGTTTCACACATGTGGCAACACTCAATAAAAAAAGTTTACGCGCGTTTGAGCATCAGTATTTTTTTCTTATATTTTAATCACAATCGAACAGAATGACAGCAAAGGCAAATCCAACGAGAAATGAAAGGCTTAGGGAAATTGACAAATCGCGCGACCGCAAACCTCCCGTTTTGTTATTTTTATTGACATTTTTCTGTGTATTGCGCGTAGTGGGGTAGTATAAAAAAAAGGATTTTGACCTTTTTGTGGGTTGTTGACCTCTGTATCGTACGTTTTTGTAAAGCTAGAACGGTTTAGTACTTGTGCCTACAATCTTGACCATATAAGGTCATTACTCCCAATTGTAAGAGTATTATATCAACATACAAAATATTAAAGGCCTTGTTAAAAAATATTAACCAGTTGCCTGGTTATCGCAGTAAAAAATACTTAGTAAAGGATTTATCGATGGCTACCTATAACGGCAGTGGCCAGTCTCTTTTTACGTTTATGTGTTCATCATAGCACAAAGGTATCCAAAATAAAAAAAAAATGTTATTGTTTTTATTAGATTTATCTTCATTCGTCTGTGTACAAAGCTTTAGAAAGCCTGTCGATTTGTCTTTTAAATTATTTCTAAACGACGTTTAAAAAGGTTCTTTTGTCGCTTTAATAATGATTTCAACGGGGAAACGCGCTTTTAAATTAACGAGAAAATCCTTCAAGTGTCCAGTCGGCTCGGGGCGCTGATTATCAACAAAAAACAATTAAGTACAATGCTGTGCCTTTTAAAGTTATACCGTTGAGTTTTTAATCAATTATCAACCTATTCATTAATTTGTTTAATCCAAACAAACAGGGTTTTTTGAATATTTAGCCCCAAAAACTAATAATAATTTGGAATGAGGTACTAAATCCGAAAGACTAAACCTATAATTATTAAAATGCAAGTCACCTCGCTGGTCGTCGACCCATATAAAGCTTGGCTTAGACACACAGTCTTGGGTTTGATATCTAGGTTGGACAAGACAGATTTATATTATATATTTTTTTTATACCACATGGGCCGACAAACAAGCGGACATTCCACCTGATGGTAAGTGGTCAGTGCCGCCTATGGACATTTGCAATACTAGGGGCATCGCCAATGCGTTGTCGACCTTGAGACGTGAAATTGTTAAGTCTCATTTGCCTGTAATTTCAACGGCCCCCTTACCTTTCTAACCGAAACACAGTAATACAAGTGCACTTCTGATTCACAGCAGAAATGGGTAAGGTGGTAGTACGTCCCCGGACGAACTCTGCACTAAGAGCTCAACTACTCGATGATGCTTCATTGTTAGAAATTATTATCTAAACCCGGGATTGGTAACGTAACCGAACGTCGGGGATTATGCTCACCACATATCGTATTGGGACTTAAATATCTTCGGTGGAACATGGATTTTGGTACTGAGTAAAAAGATTTGGTAGGATCAAAAATATCCTGAGTTACTTTATGTAAAGATGGCTTAACACTCTTCCTGTATGCATGACTTGGTTTTGCCCAACTTGAATGGTTTGTAGCATTACAATAAAGATGAAATTCGATATGACGGGTTGTTATAGAATCGGATAGTTCTTCATAGTCTCCATCCCAATTTTAAATAAGAACGGGTAGTTTTTAGGACTTTATTGAAATGATATGGGTAGATTATTGTTTGCTTTGAGGGTAAATAGTAAGTTTGTGATTCAATCCAATCTTGTTCCACATTAAAATATCACAACTGTCATATAGAAATTATGTAGAAGTATTTAAATATACGCGTGATAAATAAAGCCTTGACACCATAACTTACTCTACAAGTATTGTATTGTACGAGTGTTTCACGCCAACACCCAAATGTGACGCAACCACAAAAGTAAAAGAAGAAAAGTTGCCAAACTTGGGATTTTCTTGGAATAAATATTCGTTTGTTATGTTTACGAAGGGGTTCTTACCATTTTAGCTTTCCGTTACGACTCTTTTGTGTGAGCGTTGGGGAAACTTGAGTGCCCAGATTGAATTTAGCTGTACGCATGTAATACACTCAATAAATATGTAAATGTGAAACAAATAATAAGCAGGATTTTATGCTGTTCCATACCAAAGAATCATAATAAATGTTAGATTAAATTCAAGTAGGTACTACAAAAATAAAATTAATATACCGAAATTTACGCCCAATGTTCCTTCAAGGTACCTACAAGTTTAAGTTCTAATAGACAAGTCTTTAGTACATAGTATATAGCCCACATTATAATTAAATTATTAAAGCTCCAATATGACAGCTCTCAGTACCGAAACAAAATTATATCTCGCTGTCCCGCAGTTTCACCAGCGACCCCAAGGGATCAAATGTAGTCCGAGTTTATAACATAGCCAGAGTGCAGCTTTCTATCTTTGAAAGAATTTTGAATATAGGTGTGTTCGGCAGTGGTTTCGGAATAATCTCCAAACACACAGCAATTCACCAAAATCTCACTCTCCTTTAAAAATACTAAAAACAAATCAATACAACAAGCGAGATGAAACTATATCACACGTTGCTCAAGTTTTAGTTATGGATGAACTAATACATACATTTCCTAGACACGTACGTTACGTGTATATCTGCAGTACTTAATTCCCGCCTCACGATGTTCAGTTACAGCAAGCATCTTAAACCTAAGACGCCGTGTTGAACATTTAATAAGACGTTTCATATAATATGTACATTGCACAATATGATGTATGTGTAGGCAACTTTGAAGGCCTTTTAATGGTGAGACTTAAGAACATGTACCTATAGTTTTAACTATTGTATATTATATTATATAAATGAGGTCCTAGAGCTCCAAAATACAGGCTCAGGCTTAGTTTGGACTCCAGATCTCCCTCAAATTGCAATATTTTCCCAATCTTGCTGTCAACTGTATGTCGACAGGCCAGTTGGCTTGGTGGTTAACGCTCTGACTGCCAAACCGAAGGTCGCGGGTTCGATTCCCACCCAGGACAAACATTTGTGTGCATGAACATGTCTGTTTGTTCTGTGTCTGGGTGTAAATATATATATAAGTATGTATTTAGAAAAAAAAGTAGTATATCAGTTATCTGGTTTCCATAGTACAAGCTCTGCTTAGTTTGGGACCAGATGGCCGTGTGTAAAGAATGTCCCAGGATATTTATTATTATTATTATTATTATTTTATCATTGAATGTAATTTGTAGAGATAAATAAAAATAATTTATGTGATAATTTTGTCAGTCGTCGAAACTATTTGAAATCTATTTTTGATTCTTTGTTTATTTGTGTTCGTCTTCGAAACTTTTAAAGGAAACTGCATCTCTCATGATCATATGCAGAGGATTTCTGTAGCACTAAGCCATCAAGGGTAAAAGGGGCAAAAAGGTACCCTTAAAGGGTTTCCTAAATAAATGCGAAAGTGTGTGAGGTCTTAAGGATGGTTGTTCCTTTAACCCAAAAAATTACTTATCGAATTACGATGAAACTTGGAACATATATAGAACATGCTCGGGAATAACACATAACATTTTTTATTCCCAGGAAATGTAAGATCCCTAGGGAATGCATATGAAACCGCGGGCGGAAACTAGTGACTGATACTTATACAACAAAATATAAATAAATTCAACTACTTTAATATAAAAAGTTCAAACCATACGGAGTAAAGTTCAAATTGGGCTCTTCAAACTTTTAAACAAGCATCAAAATGAACATAAAAACAGCCATAACTTCTCATAACCCTACTTTCACACACTATTAAAGTCATTAAGGATAATATTTCAACCTTGAAACCGTTAGCCCGATTGTGATCTAAAACACAAGGGATTAGAACGTATTTTTCCATAACAGTACCATATAGTAGTTTATTGTAACACAAGTTCATGTGGGAAGGTCAAGTAAAGTAATAACCAATTCTGCGGGTTAGTTCAAAGGTGACCGATTCACGCCTAAGTTTTGATTAAAAAAACACTTGCTTCAATAAAGAGTTTAGTTAAAAAGTTTTATAATCATTTAGAATGATAAATATAAAAAGAAGTCCAATAATTGCAGAGTATTCCTTGGTGACTTTGAAAAGAAAACGGTTTCAGAGCTACATTGCAAATAAATACTAAGTAATAGCATTAAGAAATTACTTTAAATTAAATTGAAGGTTCAACCATATACACTTTCCTTTTCTCTTTTAATTTTAATTCCAAAATGGGTATAAAATAATACTTCGCGACTTTGTTTATGGGCTGATTTTTAATGGTATCTGGCTGTTAAATTGAATTAAAACGGTTCTTGTAATGACTTGAGGGATCTAATTAATCCTGGATTATAATCAAGTCTTTGTCACTTACGAATAGTCTAGTCTCAATGTGTCTGTAATTTTACCGGCTCCTTTACCTTTCTTACTTCGGAATAGAGTAATACACTACTGCGACACGGCAGGAATGGGTATGGATAGTACTTCCCTGGCAAACTCTGCTAGTTCTAAAGGAAGCTCTATTACTTCACAGAGCATATCCAAGGTTTATGTATCAATTGAGAAATCGGCTTTTAACTAGGGACGTAAATTCAAATTTAAAAAGGTAAAATATGAAAGGAATGTTTTTTTCCGGATTTTAAAATCAAATTCAGTAGCGAGTAAATTGGGGGGCAAAGATTGGCTAAAAATAAAATAAGCGTAACCTTATAAACATTACTTTTTAAGTTTTCTCAAGTTCAAGACACAGAGAAAGCTAAGGCAAGAAAGCATAAACATAAATGTAATAAACCATTTCACGGAAACAATATCGAAGTTTTCATTGAGCTTTATTAATACTCCGCTTCTTTTATAATTTCTTTAAATGGTTGGCTAACGCTTATTTCATAATTAAGTTAAACGAGTAAATAATTTCTTCCTTTTCCTCGTTAAATAAATTAAAAGGAAGTACCAAAAGCGAGCCTGTATTTTCACTGTCAGTTGCATTTTCCTTTCTATCTTTCAGTTAGATTTCTTCACTATTTAGGATAACCGAGAAAATTATAGAGTTAATTTACAAGTAAATTTTAATTAATAGGACAGGTTAACCAATGGGCATGGTTTGTTACAAAGAGGAATGTCAATACGGTCAATATTGCTAACATGAATGTGCTGTGGTATTTGTGCGATAGAGCACGGCAGCAGGCATATGTGGCCAAGACGTTCCAGAAAGATTAGCTGCAATGGCTCGGCAGTGTCTAAGTTTAGAAAATATTGGGGAAAGAGTGCATCAGTAATCTACAATAGCAATGCATCACTCAACCCTAACACACTCGGTCAATGATCTAGCAAAGCGCAAAAATGTGCTGGTTGAGGGTTATCAATCACACTCTTGTGATGGAGATCTGATGGAGACTAGGAAACGGAGCCCGTTTTAAGAGTAAAATATCTAGGAAGATTATGAAGAAGTTATAACAACAAGAAAAATTTGCATTTTTCGGAGTGGACTTAAAAATGTGAGTGTCTAGAAAATAATTAGTTGAAATGGTCTGGTATTAATGAGTTAGTGTGTGAACCCAAGCAATGTCAATTTGTATTTAATTTTAATATACTATTAACAGTATAACTCAAATAATATAAGTCTGCCTTATCGCCTCTCCTCTCTCTACTAATATAAGTCTTGACGGTTTAGTCTAAATAAAAGTTAAGGATAATCTTATTCGTGGTTATCTATTCGAGACGGAGAAAGAATACTAATTCTGTCCACTGGGGAGTCGATTCGTTGAAGGGAAAGTAAGGTATGATTGTGCTTAGTAGCGATTTGTGTAAAAAAATAGAACTAAGAAAAATAGAATCTAACTATAAAAATGTTAATGATAATATTCATCATCATTAGAACAGCCCTGGGATGTCCACTTTTGAAAAACGTGGAGTTTCACCTCAAACGGTTCTTAGCTGCCAGCATCCAGCGGCTTCCAACGACTCTGTCCAGGTCGTCGGAACACTTGGTGAGAGGTCGTCCCACTCAACGTTTTACTGTACGTGGTTGCCACTTGAGAAAACTCGATAAAATGTTGGCGCTACTCATTTAGCAGTAAGTAGGTATCTTGAAGTATAGCAATTGAATGTAAAACAGCCATTCACAATTCAATGTCTTGAAACTACTTCAAAGGTATAAAATATTGCAAAATTTGAATACCCATCGGAATTTCATTTAAACTTACCTTCTATAATGAATGTCGATTCTCGAGTTCAAGAAACAGTTCAGCATCTCAATGTTCGCAATACCTTGTTATTGCGGGTAGAACAACTATAATGGAAGTCGTCGAGCGAGAAATCAGACCACTCAAAGAAGTTTATCGGGGACTTACGCCAGCTTTGCGGTATAAGTAACGAGAAACTTGCGAATAGTGTTGTGAAAACAATTGTCGATAGTTTTGGTGGTAAAAGTACCCGATTAGCTGGCAATGACGTACCTACCTGCAGAGTAGAAAATTCGTTACAGATTTAACAGTGAAGAATACATGAAAAGGAACAGACTGAATTTGATAAAATAAAATTTATTTTCGAATAGCTTTACACAAGCACATGAAGTCCGGCCAACGCCGATTCGTATCAGTATCGATTATTTGCTGAGAAACTGAAATGGTTCATGATATAGATATAGGGAGTGTCGAAACATAGGTATAAAATATGTTATATAGTTAAATAAAAAAAGGAATCTTGACGCTTAAGCTATTTGATGGAAATAATTTGTTTGAATCAACATATCAGTTAAAGAAAATAACTACATCTATCATTAGACTATTTATAATTCAAATATAATATCAGCTTGCATCTTTTGTCATATTGTGACTTATAGAAAACATGTTTTATTATATCGATATATTATATCAACATCGAGTCTTTCATACCCTGCTCTTAACTAGCGATGAATCTATCGATATGCAAAACGTTTTTTCGACAACTTCACTGTGAACGGCACAACAGGTAAACGATCTTGAATTTCATGCAGTTTCTCCAATAAATTGGAGAGTAACAGATTCTGAGATCGAATTAGATTGATTCGGTTTCCACTAGTCGTAAATTCAGTTAAATGTAAGTTTTTTCCGACACTCGATGAAATTGCTCCGGAGCCTCAAGGTTCAATTTATATTTGGAAAGGTTAACTGGTTTTCAAAATTCTATTTGTAATTGAAGAACGTACTGTGAAAAATACTATGAAAATAAAAAAAAAATATTCAAAATATTGTCACAGTTTTAAGTATACACAATTTTGACACAAGTCATTTTTTTTTTCAGACAAACTGCAATGCATATTGGTGTTGATTTTACCATTATATAATAAATCGTAGACCTGGCGCTTCCATATATTCTGCATTCTGAAAAAGGGTTTTAAAAGATAACAGAACCCGTTCCTACAATTTTAGAATTTTTGTATATTTGTCTAAAGTTTGTACATCCGCACGCGTCATGTGAAAAAATTACAATAAAACGCTAAGTAAAAAAGCTTGGACAGTGTTGAGACGCATTGGGTTCCACGAGGTACAGTTATTTGAATATTAATAAAATTAACAGTGAAAGAATCTATGTATACCAAATCGTGAAGTTAAGGACTGTCCTTAACTTCACTCTCTTCTTGTAATCATTTCTTTTAATCAAATATAAAAGTCATACTCGAAGGGGAGGCAGAGGTCATTAGAAATAAGAGACTCTATGCCTACTATCGAACTCAAAAGTGGTGAGCTTTTTCATCGTCTGACAGGCATATTCCTAATTCCAGGCAACAGGTAATCATTTATCATCATAACTCATCTTCATTGCTAAATTCCTGTATTTAATACAGGACATCCAGTCTTCAGCAGAGGTTTATAAACTAGTTGTGATTACATAACTTTGAGCTAAGTAACTTACTCATTGCGATCAATAATTGGCTTTAGATATGTAAGATAGAAAAGACTATGTAAAAAAAAAAGAGTAATAAATAAAATCATAATATAATAATTATTTTCTTCAATCGAAGACGTAACTGAAGAATGTGAACAATTTTAAATAACATTTAGGCTTATCCGTTTATCGTTTGTATTTCCACATAAATTTCAATAGCTTTGGGGCATTCTTATCTGTTTCTCAAGATTTATTCGAGTGGGGTGAGACGGTCATTTCTGTCGACGACTGTTTTTTGTCGACAGAATAAATTAACGTCGTTAACACGCTTTATGTCCTGACCATTCAATTTATTCGCTGAACACCTTCTCTTATTGTAAATCCGCAAGAAATCCGATACTAAGTGTTATTAATCATTGTCGATCGACTTTGAGGGTTTTTGGTCACTGGTTTTTTATTTGTAACAAAATTTATATTGTCCCTATACTAAAATTAAAGTCCCTACGTAGTGATTGATTTTAGCACTATTAAAAAAAAAACAAAATTTCAGGTTCTGGTGTGCTAGAATTAAAATCGATTAAGATTATAACATTTTATGCAAGATTTTTATCTTTGTATTTTACCATTTCAGAGTATTCAATTTGATTTTATTAATTCTAATAATATTATTACTTCTAATTCCTTATTTTTTCTCGATACTATATTCTATTTTTTATATTATTACACAGGAATTATATTAAATAATATATATCAGTAAATTCGAGAAAAATATGGGTTTTTACAAATACTGTCGGATAAAGCTTTTAATGATTAATACAGAGGCTTTTTCCAGAAGTGCCTCAGGCAAAGGAACTCAAAAAGATAATTCATTTTTATGGTGTGAAAATGTATCTGGAAGGCTCATAATAAACTCAACTCGTCAGTATTAATATCAAAGTTTTCATTGCTAACTGAATTGAATGTTAAACGGTGACCAAATTTTAAAGGTTGCAATTAATAAAATTAAGGTGCATCTACACCGCAGGTATTTTTTAGATTTTTTTAGTGGGTTTTTTCTTTTTTTTATAACGCATGGGCCGACAAGCAAGCAGACGCTATCCAGCTGATATTAAGTGGTCAACGCAGTCTATGGACATTTTCAACACCAGGGGCATCGCCAATGCGTTGTGGACCCTCAGACGCGAAGTTGGTAAGTCTCATGTGCCTGTAATTTCTTTAGATAGCTGTTTTGTACCATAATGCAAAACATTGAAAAACGTAAGTGGGGTGTGGGTGTACTATAACTCTATGCTTTGAACCGGCCCAACTTTACTATACAATTTAATGGATGGATTATGTAAAAGTTAACAATTAAGAACAATTACTTTTCTTTTTTAATAAATAGATTGATTCAAGAGGAAGGTTTTTATGTATAATACATGTGACATCGTAAAGACGCGGGAATTTATATTATATAATTAACTGCATGTTCAAAAAAGAAGTTTGCGTTCACTTGAAAAACTGACAATTTTCTTTATTTTAAAATAGAAACTAACCTTTGTTTATTTTATGGCTTCATTTCCTTGTGAACCCATTTTTGTGTGTACTGTTATTTGGATTAGCCACCAATATTAGATGAATTACTCATAATAATATATAAACCAAACATAATGATATACTACGTAAACCTGTATGTAAATGGACTCCATTTCACAGTATTACAATATGAAATCTCTTTCATTTGTTCACAGAGTGTTATGTATCTTTTTATTGTGCATTAAGAGCCTGTACTTCAGGCGGGCCCTTATCTGCGTCTAAGAGATTTATTTGATACGCCCTCCAACTTTTACAAGGGTTTTTGCGAGAAAAGTTTTTCTTGAGGGTTGGAATTAAAAATTCAATATGGGTATTACATTTTCTTTATATGCTCTGTAGCTTTTTACAGCTTAGTGATAGACTGTGTTCTAGAGATGTAGCTATATTTATTGGATGCTAGCTGCCCCCGCGGTTTCACTCGCATTTCCGAAGGATATAAGATATTCCCTATAGATTACCTATGTGCCAACTTTCATCCAAATATTTTATTAGGTTTAGCGTGAAAGAATAACAAAAATCCATCTATCCTTACAAACTTTCACATTTTTAAAATTAGTAGGATTATTAAGACTAGCTACCATCTCTCGGCTTTCTAATCGAAACACAGGAATACCAGTGCACTACTGTTACTCGGCTGAAATGGGTTCGCTGGAAGTACTTTTCCGAACGATCTCTGCACTAAGAGCTCTACTACTGCTATTGATGCGATTTTTACCATAATTTTGAAAATTTCTTACATGCAGGCGAATCCAGGGTGAACCTATTGTAGTGTTAGTATAAGAATGGGACTTTGGATGCTTGTAACTGAATAATAATTAAACGGCTCTACAAATTTTGATGAAACTTACACAACAATAAAATTGACACAGAGATTACTTTTATCCCAGGAAAATATTGGATACTTCGGGAACGCAAGTAAATCCACGGAGCAGAATCCGGTTCATAATAATGTTTTGTACGTTTTTCCTGTAACTACTTAATTTCAAATGTTATCTAACATTATCTACTCCATTTATATCTAAAGTAACATCCCAGGTAATATTCAGATAAAAAAATTCCTTATTGTTTGCGTATATTACGTAGAAAATATATTCCGTCCTGGGACCCAAGAAGCAATAAATAATAAGCTCGCATGTATTCGATAAAACATAACAAAAAAGTTGAGCGTGGACTAATAATATCTTTTTACATAAAACACTGACAGGGCCATCTATAAAGTATTCCGTGACTACATCAGAGCAATGGGAAATCTCAGATGTAACGATTGTATAAAGTACTTTATTTTTTATTTTTTTATATCGCATCCCCAATACTTTGTCGAGACCCTAAGACGTGAAGTTGTTAAGTCTCATGTGCCTGTACTTTTACCGGCTACCATACCTTTCTAACCGAAACAAACAAAATATTACAAGTGCACTACTGCTTCACGGCGGAAATGGGTAAAGTGGTAGTACTTCCCCGGATGAACTCTGCAGTAAGAGTTCTACTACTCAAATACATAACAATACGGAACATAATATATTTCTTCGTTATAAATTGACATATTTGTGCTTAATTTTGACCAAATGATTTTCTTATAACCATGGTAAAACAGTAGTGGAAGTGCTTCAAATCAAGTTCCCATATCTGTCACTCTAAAATAAAGGCTGATTTACCAATGTTTGGGTAGCGTCATGAGGAAACTGGACTGAAGCGATCTACGTTCTAATTTAGTAGTTCCTTGCCACGCATCTTGACAACAATTATTGTTTTTTTTTCATGTCAACTAGACCGACAAACAAGGAGACGGTCCACCTGATGGTAAGTGGTCACCGCCGCCTATGGATTGTGAGGATGTGTGTATGAACATAAATGTGTATGCCTCTGGGTGTAAATATATATTTACGTATGAATTTAATTAGCATATGTAGGATATTACTAATCTGGTTGCCATAGTCCAAGTAGTAGATGATTCGTGTGGAAAATGTCACAGTTATTTATTAAATGATAAAAATGTTGTTCTTTCTGTGCGGCGTCTTCTATTTCCAACCGAAAGATATTTTATGTGTATCATTCAAGTTGTGAAGAATTTTTGAAAAACTTCCATTAACTTTTTATAATATTTGCATTTGTATAGGTTACACAGAAATATGGCTCACTCTTATCAAAATAGGTAAAGATCATACACATGTTGTTTCAACGTAGAAATAATCAGCGAGTTGTCTCTACCACAGTAATATCAATATTTTGAGCACAGCTTTCAGCAAGAACTTGTGTCTACTCTCATGTGAAAACAGAACAAAAGTCAATCTAATTTCCATATCTTATCAAAAGCTCAAATTCAATCGACCTTCGTCCTACCTCTGGCATTACACATAGTGTTTTATTGGATAACATTTGCAATTTATTATTATATTGATACAATGTGATACTTTTGATTTTCTTTTGAATTTATTAACTCTAAATTTGTTGTGTTTAAACTAATGACGCATAATAATATAGACACGTCATTCACCAACATCACGGCTCTCAAAAAGAGCGTAAATACGAGTACCTATTAGATTACGTGTGAAGAATGGAAAAGAAAATAAATGCCACCTTAAGGCGCATTTGTTGCTAGAGAGAGATGAATGTACATCGTTAACTACCTTAAAATATAGTGCGCATGGTCCATGACAGTGGTTGGAGCGCAACTAAATGGAATTTGGTCAATTGTCATAATTTTATGTTGCCATTTCTGAGCGCAGATAAAGCATCTACAGTTAATATATCAGGGAGAAGTTAGTTGTTCCATACTTTAGACTACCTAAAGTTAACAAGTCCTTTCTTCGTAATCTTGTTCGACTCTATAATTATTCTTCTCAGTGGAAGGCTGACTTCCAAACCGGTGGTAGCTTCAGTAACTTCGATAACTTTGAGAGATGTTAAACTCTGTTTATTGATTTAGTTTAATAGTAGAATGCTCACTTCTGTGTGTTTTAGATGGTTTATACAGGTAAGGTATGAGTAATAAGATCCCTCTACGGTGTATTTGTATAGCAAACCCAGTTCAATCCGACAAATAAATAATATGTAAAGGTATGAGTATATTTGAAGTGTTACTATAAAAGCTGAATAGATTCCAGAACTCTGCACGTAAATGGAGAATAGCCTGGAAAAAAAACTGATCCCGAGAAAGCATCGAATCCCCCGGGAATGCCTTTAAAACTGTGAAGTTACTATAAAATAATATTTACCTGTAATAATAGTATTTTGAGTAGCCGTTGGTGACGTCGACATCACAAGTAGAAGGAAAGCGATCAAGGTCCTTTGTACACACCCTACGCTATACATTTCGTTATATTTTCTAACTAATATTAATCTTTACACTAATAATTTACATTCGAACATTGACACTTGGTTATAATTTTAACGAGGCTTTTACATAATCCTCGTTTCAAGGTTGTCGATCCCTTCCAAACCTGCAACAAAGAGAGTGGTAAATTAAAATCAGTTAATATAGGTTATCTGTAGGGTTAATACGTAGAGGGACTGAGTTTTCCTAGATTTTATTGGCGTTAAAAATGATTAAAATTATTGTTATATATGATTCTCTATTTGAATGTTACTACGTATTCTGGATTTTTTTATTATTACATACTCATAACTTCCATTTTAAAGGCTTTTATAATAATTTTATACCAGTATTTGACCATTGGACAAATTACCCTACAGAACGAAAAGCTTTTTAAATTGGTACTATTTTATTAAATAGTATTTAAAATATAGTTAATTGTTTTAATCCACTAAAACAATTAACTAAAATTTTAAAATAATTGGCTAGTCAAATTAGCATACAAAAAGAACAAAATCTATCGTTTTGGTTATTATGACATTTTATTAGACTTTAAGCCTTTTTTGACAATGATAAATCTTACGATAAAACACTCTTTGGACACTCCAGGCTTAGTCGGAATTGATGAAAGCGATTTTTTGTAGTTTCCCGAAACTTTTCATATTATCTTTATACAAGCCGTTTTTAAACCAATGAGATACACGGAATCAAAACCTTCTGAACACTTACAATAGTCGCCGCTTTTGAAGAAAAAAAAAGTATAAAGTATTTTATACTTCTATAGCAGTTTGTATTCAATAAAAATAAGAAATGATCCCCTACCCAAAAAGACAAGCAAGACAACATTTTATTTTATTGTAGAAGCAAAACGTTAAAACTATTGTGGTTAAAGACCAAGGCATTACCTCCATCCAGACATTTTTAAAAGTATATTTTCTATAGACAGTAAACTAGGTTTGTGTTTGAAAGTGTTTATCTTTATAAAATATCACTGGCGGTATCAAAATGTTTTTAAATAAAACTAAAATACCCACATAGATTGAACAATTATGAATGTACCTAAATAATATTATTGGATTTTTTTTTATACCATATGGACCATAAAGCAGACGGTTCACCTGATGGTAAGAGGACTCTTAAGTGGGTTAGTTACGTATGGTGCGAAGGTTCCTGTCACAAAGCAACAACTAAATCGCATAGCAATGCTTGCCGGAAACAGCTATGTATAATATAAGATGAATAACTAATTTGCTAATTATGGAACGCTATATGCCAGTTAGGGACTTAATAGTTTTAATTAATAAGGGCGTCATAATCGTCTATTTTCTGTCTTATCTGCTATATATTTATAAGGAAAATAGGATTCCTTTGAAAGAAAGAAAGAAATTTATTTGTGACAAGGGGAAAAAATAACACATGAAAAAAAAATTAACAAATAGAAACAAGGTACACAATTGCCACAAATCGGTCCTCCAACTCAGCATTTGACGCACCGTCACAGCAAAACTACGGAACATATCGGGATAAGACCGCAACCATTCAACGCGGATTTTTTCGCAGATGATAGATATAGCCTATAAACGCATGTGAAACCGCGGGAGACAGCTAGTGTCTTTCTAATGTATGTGCTTTCCATCCTCACCCATATCCCCACTAACAACAGAAAAGTTGTGATAAAAGATGATAGAACCAACGTAAAAATAGCACTTGTTTTTGAAGTGAAAACTTCTTTAGCGGCGTTGAGTAGTTTTCTTGGGATGGTTATAAAATGTTAAAACGCGTCAGGACACGTGACCTGATCGAAAATTCGTAAGACGGTAAAAATGCACAACGTAAATGTTCAAGCTTTCACTTTTGCCGACAATCCCAGAATGAAACCCGTTGTTTTTTACTGTTCCATATATTTCAATATTAGTACGCATAACATTAATTCCTTTAATTAAATTATCATTCAAGTTCTATTAAACGGCTTTTACAAAACTATGTCATCATTAAAAGAGCCTGTCAAATGCGATATTGCGTGTTATGCCTCCTGTAATTTATGACAGAAATTTAATAAGCCACGATAGCTTTTAAATTATGACTCAATGGTTAACGACTGACAAATGAAAGGGAAAAAATGGGGGAAATGTAGGCAAATTGGAGGTTGGAAGGAAATTATTTTAGAAATTAACATTGCTAGCGGATGATGATTGATTAAATATATTTATGAAAACATTAATTTATTATGTAACTTTATTTGTTTTATAGTGTGTTATAAGACGCGTCTGTGATTGTAAAATTATAGACGTTAATCTAAGGCAAGCTGTGTTTATACCTAGGCACGTTTTTGTGCCTTTATCTAGACTTGCATTTTGCTTTTCATTTGCTTTTTAAATCTTTTTTATTAAACGGAACTTACTCGATGTTGACTATGTCGTCTCCGTGAAAGAAGTAGTATTTATGTTTATTACCAAAAGATAATCCAATAGTTTATACCAATAGAAATAAATCAAAATAAAATAATAGACATTGTAAAATAATGAGAAAACAAACTGTTAGAACCCTTTTAGTACGCCAGGTGGGCTCTACAAAGTACCCCACTGTAATGTATATGGTGTAATAATTATTAATTAATCATAATTAGTCTTGTATGTTCCATTTAATTAACAGAAACCAAATAGGTTGTTAATAGACACTATTATTCATGGTTATCACGAAAGAAACATATTCTCTGTACTCATAATACAAACTAATATATAGAGTTCTATAAGGTGTGTTTTGACAGCTAAGAGTCTTGAAGAAAAATTAACCCTGTCCCGTTAGCTTAAGGTATCATTAGCATCAACATACAATTAAACATTGGATCAATGCATGAAGTTTATATCAAAAGCAATAAATATGATTTTTCTTAAACATTAGAACAAACCGTCGTTATTATCATCATCGGCCTGCCCTGCAGGGTGATTGTATAATCCTCTCATAATCGTCGTTGCAGTCAATTTTGTATTACATTGATAGCGCTACTACTTTTGTCCCACACTACTCGCCTGTCAAACCATCAACCTATCTTGAATAGGCTTCAACATTGAATCCGATGTAGTTACACAATAAGGTGCTGTTCTTAGGGAGTATTACAAATTACAAGAAAATTGCAGATTTTTACGGCCGGCTGCCTGACTTCCGTGCTTGGTGGGAATACTTTAGTTCTTTACTTAGTGCATACTGCTAATTATCTTTATATATATAAATCTTCTGTACGTGTGTTGACAGTGAACTCCTAAACGGCTGGACCGATTTCAATGAATTTTTTTGTATGCGTTTGGGTTGAGCCCTGGATTGTTAGATTCACAATTGGACCCATTTTTGTATGGACTGATTTCGACAGAACGACGTCTGTCTGCAGCTAGTATAAATATATTTTAGGAAAATTATTTTCTTATTTTGTATATTTATAGAAAATTAAGATTAAACTACTGCTCTTAGCATAAATAGATAGTATCTCACTAGCCCATAGCATTGAAATATTCATTCATTATAAATAAATATCCTGGGACATTATTTTACACCCGGCCATCTGATCCTAAGCAGAGCATGTATTATGGAAACCAGATTACTGATATACTACATTATTTTTTTTCTAAATACATACTTATATAGATATTTACACCCAGACACAGAACAAACAGACATGTTCATGCACACAAATGTTTGTCCTGGGTGGGTATCGAACCCGCAACCTTCGGCTTGGCAGTCAGAGTCGCTAACCACCAAGCCAATTGACCTGTCGACTGGCATTTATTATTACGTGTTTGTTATTCTCCATGAACTTTCGTGAATTAATCAAATAATTAAAAGTTTGTAACTTGTTGTTTCATGTTTTTTTTTGACACAGAGAACATAAGATAATGACGTTCTATTACACGAAAATTCTGGACAATAAACCTGCTTTTGCAATTAGGCTTGAAAAAAAAAATTTTTTATTCTGTTTGTTCAAGTTTGTTTACAAACAGCTAACTAAAGTTCATAGCAAAATCAGTTTCTTTTGCCTAGCTGAAGTTGGTGTACCTATTGACGTAAGAGTTTCTACGATTTTTATTTTCAGTATTGTAACAATATGAAAAGTTCCTGAAACTTTTTTCATATGATATCCAAATATTCAGTATTTCATATAATTAGGCGCGATATTTATTAGGTAAGTTATTAGATATATTTATATTCATTATTATATCAGTTGGCTTGGTGGTTAGAGACCCTGACTGCCAAGCCGCAGGTCGTGGCTTCGATTCCCACCTAGAACAAACATTGGTGTGCATGATCATGTCTGTTTGTTCTGTGTCTGGGTGTAAATGTGCATGTATTTTAAAATATGTATTTGTAGTATATCAGTTACCTGGTAGTCATAGTACAAGCAGTACACTCAGCTTAACTTGGTATCAGGTGACCATGTGTGAAGAATATCCTGGATATTTATTTAATAAAAAAATAAATTTAAAAGTACTCATTTGTTTCTTATAATAAATGATTTATTCGTTCATAGAAATGTCCCCAAAAAATAAAGACGTGTTCTTTTTTTAAGTCATGCATGCTTAAATTTAACAAATAATGACCATTACTTGTAGGTTTTATTTTTATTTTATTTATTTATTTAGAGATACGCTAACAGTATACACATTAAAACTTATAAATAGGCTAAAAAATAGTCACACAATGACTTGCGTCTGATGTGTTTAACTATAATAATAGGTTTATAGTCAATTATGACCAGAAATTACATATTCAAAATTTGGATATGTAATATACTGTATGAAGTCTCTTTAAATGACTTTTACTATGAAAACGTAAAACTTGTTTTAAGCTTTTAAATTAAACGTGTGTTTTAATTTCAAACTTTGCCTGAAGCTTTTATGATAAAGCCTTAAATAATTTGCGGGTTGCCGCTTTCATAGCTTATTCTCCCGTTAAATGAAAACTTAGTTCATTACCTATGATTTATATATTTATCCATTTATTCATTCATTGGTTGGTTGAAATTTACGCAAATCGTATAAGTTGTTTTATGAAAATTTATAGAAATTATATTTTATTTTTTACAAAGTTGCATACGCTATGTCCATGATAGTTTTAACACTATTAAGATTTTCCATCATTGATTAACTTTTTTTAAAGTGTAAGTAAAGCAATATAAATAAATACCTCAGAACATTCTTTACACACGGCAATCTGATTCCAAACTAAGCAGATCTTGTACTATGGAAACCAAATAACTGATATACTGCTTAACTACTTTTTTAAATACATGCCTTATTAGATATTTACATCTAGACACAGAACAAACAGACAAGTCCATGCACACAAACGTTTGTCCTGGATGGGAATCTAACCGCAGTCAGGGTCTCTAACCAACAAGTCAACTGGCACGTCAAATAACTTTGCCTTATTTAAATCATAGCAAAGTACCTTAATGATAAGTAAAATGCGGGAAAAAGGTGAGGTAGACACTGTTTTGGTAATATTTATACTTTTTTGTACTACTTTATGTATGTGTTAGATTGTTATATATTGCCACTATGTGGCATTAGAAATATGCATTCTGTAAACTTTTCAACTACCTATTCGGTTAATAAGATACACCCCGCTGACAGATGGTTGGATTGCAGAGTCTTAGTAATATATTTCGTTAACCTTCGGGCCCGGAGCCCTAAAAATACAAACTTATTTCTGTTCCACTAATATTACGTATTCAAATTCAGAATGCGTTGTAAAATCTAACACATGATCCACGTCATAACTACATGTGTAAATGGTCTCTATTTACGCAAAGCACGATAAAGCTTTGTTAAAATGATGAGCTTTGCATGCTTGTTTGGATAAACGCGTTCAAATTGCTGCATCTAGTTTCGAGAGATATTTGTTCAGAATATTTTACAGAGAAGCATTTTCATATGACTAGTGGCATGTATGCGTTGTTGTGCATATTTGATGCAAATACTATTTCTTTTTAAAACTAACCTAATAGATTTCACGCCGTATTTTCACCCGGATAAAAAGAGGCCTTATAAGCCTTGTCCGGCCTTTTATACCCGTGAATCAAGTCAAGTCAATCCGTTACGACGTAAAGGTCTTACCAAATAACCAATCTTACTACATCTATAGTATTAGTCGGAAGTTTGGTTTCAAGGTTTTTTTTTTTCTCTCTACTTACTATACTACTATTCTACTACTCTACATTGATGGACATTTGCAATACCAAGAGAATCGCCAATGCGTTGTCAGAGACATAAAGTTGTTAAGTCTCATTTGCATGTAATTTCACCTACTTCCTAACCATTCGAACCAAAACACAGTAATACAAGTGCACTACTGCTTCACGGCGGAAATGGGTAAGGAGTTTGGTAGTCCTCCCCCGGACGAAAATGGGACTAAGAGCTCTATTAATTACTCCTTAAATTGGAAGAAATTTTATCTTATCCGGCACATTTCTTCAATATTATAAATTTAAATGCGGTAGCTTGTATGTATGGATGTTTGTTACTCTTTCACACAAACAGACTTAGATGCAACTTGGCACATAGATAGAGCATATCCTGGAATAACATATAGGCTTCTTTTTATCCCAGGAAAACGCCACATCCCTCGAGAACGCAGGTAAAACCGCGAGGGACATCTAGTATATAATATAGGGGTGACACAACTACAAAACAAAGTGCGTAGGCCTGAAATTCTCAAAGTTACATCGCATGGTTTAATGTGGTAAATTCAAACTTATTGACTTTGTTGGAAATTGACTTGTGGAACTTGTGAGACTGTTTTGTTAGGGAATAATTTTGGGTGTCTGGCGGTATATTTATATTTATTTCTCGTCAGAAGGCAAGTAAGCTCTAATTTGGTAAAAACTGACAAATGTTTGGGTACAAAATAAGCTGTGCTGCTTTCCCCATGATTCTGAGGGATCTGATATTGTGCCGGGATAAAAATAATCCTATATATAACTCCAAAACATATTCTGTTTTTTTTTTTATTTTAAACCAAATCCGTTTAGTTTTTGCAACGTCCATACTTGTATACATCCATCTTCACAAACGTTTCATTTATATTAATAAAAGGGTTAGCAGGATAGGATTTATTTGAATGATACATATTTTTGTTTTATGTCTCTGCCAAGTTTCTTCTAGTCCGTACTTTAGATACAAATATCTAAAGTTTTCAAAATATAACGTACAAAATTACCCTGTATTCACAGGTCATGTTAAAATCAGTCAAGTAACATAAACTTACAATTAAAATTCATATTTTAGCTTACCGTTACTAAAATATATAAACTTGCATCTTTATTATGCATGATAATTATATTTATCGCAATTTCAACCAGTCTGACTTGTTAAAGAGTGAATGTAACGTATAATATTTATGTCTCCGCTCCTGATTAGTGGTTACCGAGGAATCTGACTGGATCGACCTGTTTTAATCAACATAGGTTTTAATAAACGTTATCCTGCGTTTTACGACCCCGTGTGAAGGCTTTAAGCAAAATAACACCTAAGATTTACGGCTTGGCTACTATTTTTGTTTACAACATTCGCCTAAACTGGCTGTCAAATACAAGAAGATCACACTACAAAATATAACGTAAAAATAAAAAAAGGTCATAATACCAACCTATGGATGTCAATGGCGAACGCTTTAAACTACGAGAAATGTCCGTAGATTTTAATTTCTAGGAATGTCCTCATTTCGGACCCTGTCGCATAAAGAAATTCCGAGTATAGTCAGTTCCATAACTCTCTGAGCGACTTTAAGCTTATATACACAGCCTGCAGTAAAATATGTCTCTGTTCCATATGACATATGTATTTAAAGGTATTTGCAATTAAATGTTTGTTTTATTAAGATATATCATACATGACATATGTCAGAAATTCAATGTTTGTGTTAAAGATACCGCATATATATAATATATGGCCTAAGTTTAATCTTTGACGATGAGAAGAACATATAAATTGCAAAAGCTTCTTTTTTAAAAGATCCTATAAGTTAATAATGAGATGGAATGGTACCGGTACCTTACCTAAAAGTTATTTCGTTTCATTTTAGTTAACGAAAAACCTGGAACATAAAACTCAACTCTCCCATTAATAGGTAAGTAGGTAGCTTAATGTACGTGTAAGTACCTAAATAAGTTATTTACCTAACGCGGTTTTTGAAAGGAGTCGTAAATCTCGATCAATATCCAGTCTCGGTGAGCTATATTTTTATTAAGCCCGACGAAATAAAGCCTCGTTATACCGTCGTAGAATTTTCCTCCTACATTCGCGATTAGCATAAGTAACTATGAATAATGCCGAAGCCTTGTTCTTTATAGTGATTATGAAGGAATTGTGTTATCGCAATATTATCTGAGATTTTTTAGGGTACTTATTTTTATATTCTTGGATAACAAGTTTAGTTCACTTGCTTTCGCCGTCTGATTTATATGTGGGTGAGTTCATTTTCATTAAAATGTTATTTGCGAACGTCATACTAGTATCTCACAGGAGGTTGTACTTCCAAAATCAATATTAATTTAAATTCCTATTACGTAAGGTTTCATTTATATGTGTTCCTATATACATATGGTAAGTAAGCCATATAATAGGTTGGGGAAAAAGTTCCTTCGCATTTTTTAAGAAAATTCAAAACATTTTTAAAATAGTTTATTTACATTTAACTAAAGTATGTAGGTACCATTTTGTTCGATAACTTTTTGCCATCTTGTAGGTAGGGACATGATCCCATTGCTATAGAAATTTTGGGACTTCTGATCAAAATACTGCGACAAGTGGTTTTGACAGTACTCTCGTGATGTTAGCCTGACACTGCCTAAAGAATTCTAAAGAGACTGAAACAGGTGGAAATCTGAAGGTGCAAGGTCAGGACTATACGGCGGATGCATTAATACCTCCCAGCCAAACTCTTTTAATTTTTGAGTGGCTAAAGATGTGTGAGGTCTAGCGTTATCATGATGAAAAACCACACCCCTTCTGTTGATTAATTCCGGCCGCTTTCTCTCAACTTCTTGCTTTAATCTCATCAGTTGTTCGCAGTAGAGTTCAGAATCGATGGTCCTGCCTGGTGGTAACAGCTCATAATGAATAATGCCCTTCCAATCCCACCACACACACAGCATCACCTTGTTGCGAGTTAACCCGGGTTTCGCCACAGTCTGTGAAGCCTGACCGGCCTTTAACCACGACCTTTTTCGCACGTTCTTGTCGTACGTGATCCACTTTTTATCACCAGTTATCAGCTTCGTCAAAAATGGTTCTGTTTCATGACGTCGTAATAAAGAATCACAAATGAGTACACGGTTTATTAGGTTTCTTTCAGTGAGCTCGTGAGGTACCCAAATATCTAGCTTTTTTGTGTACCCAGTTTTTTTCAAATGTGCCAAAACTGTTTTGTGGTCAATTTCCAGTTCTTCACCTACGTCGAAACTACTGATATGCCGATCTTGCTCCACTTTTTCAAAAATGGCATCCATTTTGACGTAATAGTGCGACCAGAGCGACGTGCATCTTTGACGTCAAAATTTCCGGATTGAAAACTTGTGCTACTCTCACAAACACTAGGTCCATAAACATCGCAAATTTTTTTCGCGGCTTGCGTTGCATTTTTACCTTTTTTGTAGTAGAATTTTAAAATGAATCGAATTTCTTCATTAGATTCACTCATCTTAGCGGTACGAAAAACAAATGCAAATCACACATTTTCCTAATTTGAATTTGGAATTATGTTCTTTAAAATTTAAACTTTCAATGATACCAAAACCAGCCAGATACAAATAGTATAGCCAAAGAGATTTTATTACAAGTTCATACATATTATAATGCGACAAGACTTTCTCCCCAACCTAATATATAGTGTTACAATGTTATTTGCACTTCATCTGCGTGGTAGCGACAACGAATACTACCACCTTAACTCATCTCTTGTCGTAAGAGGCGACTGAATTTTAAACGTTTGACCATGCACTTTGCAACAAAGACATTCCTAAATAGGACTTAAGGCAGGCCGAGTTACTGCAGAGTTATAACCTTAAACTCTGGACAAAATGGTAGCAGGACCAAGCATACGTAATGCGCTGACCCCAGATGATTGAGAACATGACAAACAAATGATGATGGAGTCTCACTATATATTGCCTCCCATCTTTCTTTCGAGTTTTTTCTATTCTTGTTATTTTTGTGTCAAGTGTTTATTAGGGTGGTCCTTATTTTTCGACTTTTAAATTATCCCCGGGGCACTTTCTCATTTGATTTTATACCTCTAAATATAAAATAAGTTTTTTTTATTATTTTTTTTGTTAAGATTTAGAGGTCGCTACCAGCTGTCAACATTTTTACAATACATCAAAAAGATGGTTTCATTAATGTTTCATTTAGGTGTTTATATCACATTTTCCGTGCAAGTAAAACACGCTTAAATTGTAATGGAAAAATATAATAAATTAATTACTAGTAATGAAGAATAAAAGCAATATTTGCTTTTGTTGGTAAAAGAGTATAGGAAAAAGTACTCTAATACTAACAAATCAACCCTTGTATGTAATATATGATTCAAATATCTACATAATATCTTAATTTATAACAACAACAATAACTTTGTAATATTTTTTATGTCTTATTTATAAAAATAAAATAATCTAACGAATACAGATTTCGAGTTTTTATTTAAAATTCAAACCTTGGTAGCGACCTCTAAATGTCATTTAAAAAATTGAAAGAAATTACTGAAATACTTTCTTATGGTATAATTAATATTTAAATAAATTACGTGGTGACCCGCGAAATTAAAGAAAAACATTTTTTTTCTTAGGAATTAGGACCACCCTAGTGTTTATGTTTAGTACTTCACTATTGTAAAATATTTGAAACAAAAAGTTACCAAATTCTTTTCAGTTGAAGGCCGACTTCTGAGCCCTATAGTAAGTTTAGTGGCTGTGTCATAAGTCCTTATCACAAAACAACACCGACAGAATAAACTGGCTTTATATTTTGGATTTGTTTATTTTTGTTTTCAGTAATATTATTATAAAAAAATTGCCCTCGTAATCTGTTAGATTATATTAGATAAAATTAGTAATACGAATTTGACAATTGCGTCAATTGTAACTGTAACAAGCCCTTCTGGCCTGTAATTACTAACAGTCTGCTGTAGACCCGGTAGTTACATTAATTACCCCACATTACACAGATTACTATAATGAAGTTTGGCCACGCAGCGAGAATCCTCGGGAATAAAGAATACCAAAATTAGAGTGAAATTACTCGAGCAGATGTATTCAATGAGCGTCCTGTGTAGTCAAAATTGTAATGCAAAATTATTCAAATTTCATGCAACGTAATGCCGTTACAGAAATGTAGATGGTGATCTAATTATCTATTCGAATGAAATATTCGATTACGGTTCCCGATTCAAAATCATTTATCGTTAACCTCAATGTATTTGGGCATTGAACCGCCGAGTTTCTTGCTAGAGAATAAGACTTGTGTCGTGCTGAAACTATTTAGCGTATGAAATGAAAATATGTTTCCGGCATGTGTTTCTGTGCGGCCATTTTTTCTCTCCTTACTGTTTTTTCGCAATCGGGTCGATAGTATAGGAACGTATAAAAGGCGATCAAATCAGCTGACATAGATTCACATTTATATATTTACCGAACAACATTTCTCAGAAAATTGCTTTAATATACTGTTAAGCAAAGATTTTGTCCTTTCTTCAGGCTATATCAAACGAATTATTTTACTAGTTATTACTACCCACGTTATACACGTGTTCCATACAAAGCTACGTTCCCTATTTTACCCCTTTAAAGGTTACAAGGCAGAAAATCGTTTCGTACTTCTTGACGCGAAAGAATAGGTACGACCAACAGTTTAGTCTGTATGTTAATTTATTTTATACTAGCTGTCTTCCGCGGTTTTACCCGTTTTACCGAGAGATGTCGTGTTTTTCCGGGATATAAAGTAGTTTATATATTATTCCAGGATATGTTCTATCTATGTGCGAAGTTGGATCTAAATCCGTTGGGTAGTTTTTGCGTGAAAGAGTAACAAACATCCATACATGCAAACTTTTGCAATACAATATTAGTAGGATCTGTTATTATGGGCTTAAGTAGCATTTAACAGAAATTATTTTTAAAAAACGCTACAATTAAAATAAATTACAAATATTTTTGTAATAATTTCAGTGTAATAAAGTAGAACTAATTATAGTTCATGGCTCTATGTTGTAATTACGTGCTTATCGACAGACATATATAATTTCAGGGCTCATTATGGAACATGAGGTGTTCCACTTTTAGGACGCGCTTACCAATTAGGTGTTTTACCGTTGTATTTACCAATTATTACTCATAAATACCTGTTTTTAATGTTATTTATAATTTAATATTTACTTTTTACCTGTGTATACATATTCGCAAGATCGAATTTCCATACAAGTCGAAGTAAAATTAACTTAAAAAAATAATTTAATTCAAAACCATTTTTAGTTTAAGCCCTAGAAGTGCCCTGATGATAGGCAATGCTACTGAAGTTATCACCAGTTCAAAAGTCAGCCTTCAACTGAGAAGAGCCGGTAAAGGGTCTCAGCATGGAAACATTTTTTTATAACTGTCTTGGCTGGTTTTTAGGATTCCATACTCAAAGTTCAGACGAGACCCAATTCGTTAGTAAGCCTCCGCTATCTGCTCGTCTACCTGTCAGCAGCCTGTATCTCTTAAACCGTAATAGATCGACTATATAAAAATTCACAGTGTGTATTATATCGATATATTATACATGTAATCAACGACAAATATTAAGAATGATAAAAGTTTAAAACTAAAAGGGGTTGTGAAATATAATTTGATGGTACTGTAATGAGTTCGGCCTACACTTGGTTGTATTTTATGGTATAAAAAATTTACTTAGAGTTTTTTACACTGCGTATAACGAAATTCTACCTGATACGCCAAAACTCTATATTTTTGTTTTTTTTGCGAAGTAGGCCAACGATCTGACTGACGATCTACCTAATGGTAAGTAGTTACCGCTACCTATGCATCTGCATCACCAGGAGCAATGCCAATGCATTGTCGACCCTGAGGCGCGAAGTTGTAAATCTCATGTGCGTGTACTTTTACCGGCTCCTTGACCTTCCTAACCGAAACACAGTAAAACATGTGCACAACTGCTTCAATGAAAAGCTGAAATGGGTTAGGTGGTAGTACTTCCCCGGACGAACTCTGCAGAAAGAACTCTACGACTTCTAAATAACCTCTTACCCACTTACCGGCACATGAGACTTAACAACTTCACGTCTCAGGGTCGACAACGCATTGGCGATGCCCCTAGTGTTGCAAATGTCCATAGGCGGCGGTGACCACTTACCATCAGGTGGACTGTCTGCTTGTTTGTCGGCCGAAGTGGTAAAAAATAAAATTCAGACATAAGAACCATAAAAGATAACATTCCTCACTCGGCAACAGAAAAAGGAAAGGCAACTATAAAAAACAATGCGTGTTACGAAAAATCTCTAGAATAGACCTAGAATATCGTGCAGAAATTCAATAATCATACAAAGTTCTGAACAGACCCGGTATCTATTTTTGTAGAGTGCGTGATAGACCGACCTATGCGTATTCTGAATTTGAAGACGCCGGTTGCCGTAAAGTAAGCTTCTATTTGATCGGTTGGGTTTCAGATCGCACGAAACTATTATTTATTTATTCGCACAGCCTGTATCAAACGAATTTATTAACAGACTGAATCCATAGATTTTACTTTTTTATTGTGTTTTATAGCTCATTCTTTTTGTGCGACGCTTCACTGGGTTTCACTCCTCTTTCTGTTGTGTAATCATGTTGTTAGCGGAGAAATAATGTCATGAACAGTGATTTTTACTATTGAAGCTGTTGTAGTTTTTGTAAAACTAGTTATTCTAAGTTTTACTTTTAACAAACTAAATAAACTTTTTAATATATCTAAAGTTTTAGACATGTCTAATTAATTATAAACTCGTTTATTTATAATGAAGTTGGAGTGAAATATACACCAAAATCAGTGATTTTGAGTATTGATTGACTGGAAATCTGAACGGAACATACCTATTGTCCTATGGAAACGATGTTTTTTATGTCGAAACAATTACTGTACAGCATGATCAAATGATCTTTATTGTCTGATTATTAATTCCCCGCGGTTTCACCCGCGTTCCTGAGGGATTTACATTTTCCCTGGATAAAAAGTAGCCTATGTTACTCAGTGATAATGTAGCTTTCTAATGAAAAAATAATTATTAAAATCGGTCCAGTACTTTTTGAGTTTATTCGTTACATACAAAAATACAAATTTTCCTCTGTATAATATTAGTGTAGATTATTATTAATTACGAACATAGAATGCTTGCTATTTAGAACTCATGTAATGTTGTCGTATGTTTCTCTATGTTTTATAAATCAATTGGAGTACAGAGTCCAAAAACTATGAAAAACGACAGGATCCTAAAAACTTAATATAACATTACCAAAATAATTGAATAGTGTTTTGATCTTTGTCTTAATTTAAGAATGACAACAAAACATCGATGTATTAAACAATAAAAATATGTCTAAGTTGAATATGTGGTAGTTTCAGTAACTGTACAGTTACCCTCATAAGTATCTATCAGTAACACTAAGCCAAAATAATGAATTTGATTATAAAAAAAACCCAAGAAAACAAATGAAAAAAGAAACGGTATTCCAGTTTTAGACTTTGTTTCACACCTTAAAATATGTTAATGAACATCTTTGTAAAATATATTTTCCCATCGTATATGAACTAGTATCGAAACAAAATCAGTAAGTAATAAAATACACTAGGAAGTCACTCGACATCTCATTTTCAATTATAATGGTTGTAGTGATGACAGGCAACCCGCGACCAACTGAGCGGAAACCGCTTTTACAGATCCGACAGGTATTTCAGCGGTTTGCCGCAAACCGCACCATTTAGGACGATTCACAAGTTTATGGACCTATGGGAGATATTATTGATTGGTCTATTCGATTCTATTTCAAATTATGTAGATTTTGCTTCAATTGTTTTGATATGATGTTGATTTTATTGGACACAAGTTTGTCTCTTCAAAGAGCAATAATAATTAGTGTATACTCGTGTAGTTCAACCTTAGTTATGTTCAATTGTGTAGGTACATAAGTAAAACTATGTAAATCGTTTACCATAGAGTATAAATAAAAAAATATGGCCTAACCTTCTCGTTTTACCCGAACTTTGGTATCTCCAAAACGCCCAGAACAAATATTAAATTGAATTATAATAGAGTGAAAAAACAGTTTTATCAAAGTTTTACTATCCTTCTATAATAACTAGCGAAACTATAATCAGTTGTGTGTCGCACAATAGAGCTCTGTCCATGACACGCTATTTTCTCCGGGATTCCGTCCGTAAACTTTCAAGTGCCCAATGACCCGGATTTGTGGGACCCCCATTTACACTGTATGACACTTCAACAATTTCAACATCCCTTCTCAAATAGAAACAAGGGCGAAATGTGTTTGACGTCGCGCGTTCGCTCGCTTTTTTTTCCATGCCACTTACGATTTTGTTCTGTTCCATTTTGACGTAAATTTACATTGTCTTGTTTACTCTATGTATATCATTAAAATTAGTGTCAATATTTGCATTGCTTTTTTATTAAAGGGTATATAGATGTACGCATATTATTTGAATTGCGATAATATGGTTATTTTGGAGGGTTATGATTTTAGCAGTCTATATTTGTATGTTTGTATTTATATAAACTACTGAAGCGATTTTGATTAATGAGATGTCAATCAATTCGTAATAATGGCCCAGTTGACACGGGCTACATTTCATTCGATTAAAATTAATTTGATGGATATAACCTCCAAAAAAATTAAAGGCCTGTAATAATTTTTTGCTATCTGTTCGAGTTGAGTATCAAATGTAAGTGGACAAATTCTGAGTTCATAAATATCAATATCACATCTACAAGACTGCCAATATACCAAGCAACAGAAAAACAACCTTGTTTACGTCCCTGGATAAAAATTCATGCACATTAAATATACTAATAAATCTTTTTTTCATTTTTTATTGTGGCATCACATGTTTCGAGTACAGAACATTTATGTCTAATTAGGTATTTATTTTCATATTTTTTGTTGTCGGCTGTTTAATTCGTTCTTTTGAATTTCTGGTTTTACATTAATAACGTTATTATTTAATCCAAATGGCATGGTCATGCAAGATCAACTACTAAAGGCAAACATTCTAATTTAAAACCAACGGAGATGCCGTCAATCACGTATAATCCATACGCACGGCAATTCAAATGGCGTATGGTTTAGAATTGCAGTATATTCACACATCACTAATGTGAATCTGCTAAAAGCCTCAAAAATAACTAAATAAACAGGAATATCTAACATAGCGTGAAGAAGCACCTTGCGGGCCGACAGGGTGAGGGCGGCTAGTGTTGTACACACCTGTACTGGCACTAGCGGTTCTCGCATTTGCAATACAGTCCTACTTCACATCTGGTAGACTGCAGTCATCTGCTTTCTCAAGTATAAAAAAGAAAAAAAACTTACAATAGCCTCATCTTACTCAATGAGACTCAATTTGTTTATAAATTTATAGTTTCTTTAATTTATTGCTGGACAGGTTACAGCTTTTAATACTTTTTTCTGTTGTTGAGTTACACTATTAATTTATTATTTATTTACTGAACGCGCGACGACTAAAGAAAAGCATGTAGTCTTAAAATTATTGTTAAAGAAACAGATTGTCTCAACAAACATCTGAAATTAAACTACACAAGGACAGTCAATTACTTGTCCTAACAAGTCCACAGAACGTCGACTAATCCACTCCTGATATAACTCGGTCACGTATAAAGTCATACAAAGCAATTATTGCGGCGGACAGCCGGCCAATTTCATCTGCAATGACCCTGGCTCCATATTCCATGCCAACGTTGGAACAAATGATGTCTGATATTTTTTTATAAACCTCTATGTTGGTCGAAACTTACTATGAAACGTTAAGCGTGTCAGACTGATGATTGATATCGGTAAAACTAATTATTTTAGGTATAATTATAATTTTAGTCTATAATTATGTTCCTATTATTTATTTATTTTTTAACAATTAGAACGGTTTTCACCAATAACACTAATTACACATATCTACTAAAAAAAAAGGATAACAATAAATGAGATCAATAAATTTACAAAAACAAAAAAAAAAATATATTCATTCATAATCATTTATAAAAATATCAAATTTTTTAATGAGGTCTACCTAAAATAAAATAAAATTATACATTATGGTGACAGCAGTCAAGCAGTTACCAAACCGTTTTTTTTCATTTTGTCTAACGTCTTGTAGCAAATGGTTGGTGCAAATGTTTGCAATCTGGCACTATAATACGAATCCTTAGCTACCGTCGTTAACAGTCGCCGGTGGGAGAATATTAAAACCGGACGGGTTATAAAAGCAAGGTTTTAATTACAAAAAAAACTTAATGATATATACAATTTGAATAGGAATGCAGTAACCACAAGGGACAAATAAAACTGGTACATTTTAATGATAGTGTGGAATTTTCTTTACTTGTCTAAAGAAAACACTTAGTATAATGTGGACTTGAGATTTTAAGCGCCCCACTTTTTTTTAAATGCTCAAATTAAATAATCTTATTGTATTTCTATAAAATTTAAACCTTTCCTCAGCAGTGAGATTTTTATGGTGAATTTAAGAAACACTTCCATTAAAGAATTTTTGGTAATTTTCTCGCAAAAAGTTACATTGAAATAAATATGTAATAACCAAAATATTTATTCATTAATTAAACTTACAATGAACCTAAGTAGATAATTATTATGGTAACCTTGTGATGATAGAATATAACATGATATAAATAAACATACATCTTCACGACCTTTACTCCCGAAGAGGTAGGCAAAAGTCACGATTAACTGAAGATATTAAAAGATATGTGAGTATTGTCATCGTCAGTTGAGTACGATACCAATTCAAGACTATTGATGATAATTTATGTTAAAGTAACATCAACTGTTGCTTGCCCAAGTTGGAAATAAATAAATAAAATAAATAGTAATATAAATAAAGTAATAAATAGGAACATCAACTGTTGCGTATCCAAGTTGGAAATCAAACCCAAGACCTTCGTGCTCTATGCCAAATATTAAACCAGTCGACCACCGAGGCAACTCTATAAATATATTTATTTATAAAAATCCGGTATGCGTATGTTCGTAATTCAAATTTTCCTAAACGTATGACTTATTGTGATGAAATATTATTTTTGTATTTATGGGGATACCTGGATGGTTCTTTAGTATATTTGGGCCCGGTAGGTGGCGCTGTTATCAGATTCAGGTATGATTTTTTTCAAACAATATTTGTTTAACTAGAATCCAATGTTATATATTGTATATAGTATTACTGCACGCAGCATACAATAGTAGCACTATGCTCAAGCTCATAGTCACATAGAATACATACATACCTATAATTATTCCAGAGACAGAACAAACAAACACTTTCATGTAAACAACTGTCTCAACATTCCGGGTAGGTAATCGAACTTAAGGACGGTCCTGTCTTATTATGTAAAAATGAAGTCAAGTCAGCTCATTAGGATTACAACACCGAGGCTTTATTCAACTAGTGTAGTAACATTGTATTCTTGTTGACAGAATATATTCTCAGCGTATAATCCGCCCCCATCCTAAATGCAAATATGTTACAATAGTCGACGACGTAGCTCAGCGGATAAGCAAACTGCAGTGGCAATGAACAGGTCATTCTCACACAAAACAGACAGTTTAAGCTGACGAGATGAGTGCCACGTCACTATTACCTATTCGTGCAGTTAAATCCTCTCATCTCTGTTAGAAGTCTCGTAAGGGAGACTGAAAATGTATGGTGATTTTCGTAAATTTGTAACTTTCATAAACTAATTTCCAATAAGATTCAACGGTAAGAACGGTGGTCCCAATCAAAATATTATTACAAGCACATGAGACTTAACAACTTCACGTCTCAGGGTCGACAACGCATTGGCGATGCCCCTTGTGTTGCAAATGTCCATAGGCGGCGGTGACCACTTACCATCAGGTGGACCGTCTACTTGTTCGTTGGCCCAAGTGGTATAAAAAAAATATTATAAGAAAAGTACCGAATGAAGAGTTGCCATCTTTGTGTATCGAATAGCTATAGAAATAAATATCCTGAGACATTCTTGATACACGGTCATCTGATCCCAAACTAAGCAGACCTTGTACTATCGAAACCAAGTAACTGATTTACTTCATACACCACTTTTATATCATAATACATACTTATATAGATATTTACACTAAGACACAGAACAAACAGACATATTTAAGCACATAAATGTATGTCCTGAGTGGAAATCGATCCGAAAACCTGTGGCGTGGTAGTCAGGGTGTCTAACCACCACGCCAACTGTCCCGTCAAGAAAGAAAGAGACTGCAATAGATATGGTTATTGTTTTTAATGCAACAATATTTCGTACAGTAATGTCTCATTACTAGAAGCCATAATAAATAAATTAAATAGTCTATGCAATTATTTAGTTAACTTTTACTGAACTATAACTTGACTTTAGTAAAGAAACACTAATGTTTTAAGAACATTTTAGTCGTAAAGTTAACTAAGTCTTAATTACAGTAAGTTGGTCCATGAAATTTATAGTGTCAGACGTTTTACTACATTACACCTTAGTACTTAGTAATTTTTAAAGCAAAGTGTAGTTGTATACTACCAACTGGTCTATAGGGTGCCGTAAGGGGTGACTGAATAGTATCCGTTGAACATTACTTTACACCTTACAATAAAGTTCCCACTAAAGGCATTCCCAATAAGCATCTTTGGCATCAATTGGCATCAGGCAGGCGCCGGCTGTACAAACTATCAAATCTCTTGTAATATGTAATGCAGCAAATGGACAGAAAGCTTACATATTGTGTCCACCCCAAACAATAGGAAACGGGGAAGGTAGGTGACGATGGAGTGTTCAACTGGATTGATAACGCCCACAAAAACCAATCCAGAAGGCGCAAAATGTTTTCTGATCCGAGACGAGTGGATATCGACCAAGCGTCACGGTTAATACCTATTTTAATTATCACAATACAATATTGTTCAAGTTCAAATATAGCCTTTAAGTAAACGACAGTTAAATCTATTTTAGTCCCACTTAATTCTGCATAAAATGTTTATAAAATACCGGGGGATTATTTCAACGGAATCTAGAGTCAACGGGGTACTTGATTAAGATTAACGGATTAGTTTCCAAGTCTTCCTGCGACCTGAAACTGGCAGCGGAATGGGATTATTATTAATGGATGAACTAGACAACTTTGTGACAGGTAGTGGACTTGACTTTGACTTTCTGAGAATTTGGTTTATGGATTAGTTTTTAAGTAATAAACAGTCTGTTCTGCGTTATTGTTTTGGCGATTTTATTAAGAACAATGTTTAATTATGTAGTAGTTGAAAACCAAACATATTATGATTTTTTATTTTATTTCAAACTTATTATGGAACACAAAATATGTTAATTATAAATTAACGAAATAGTTCTAATGGGTGGTAAATATGTTGAGACGGTATATAGTTCATGATAATTAAAAAGATTTATCGATTGACTTTCTATCAATAAATAGATTTCTATATTCTACAATCTACACCATACTACCCAAGAATAATCACCAACTACTTATTAGAAGAAAAAATATTGTTACTGAAGCTCTTACACTGGCGAATAAAAATAAATTACATACGCAATTATGTTTCGCCTTGCAACGGGCTATAAACCGGTGTTCTTAGATACGATTCATAATTGGAGTTTTTTTGATTTAAACTTAACTGTAACTTGTAGCCTGTAATTGCTAAAATGCCCAAAAAGACAATTTCACGATCGAAAATGTAACTCAGTTTTGTTAATGTGTACCTTAGAATTCCCTACCTCTTCGGAGATTATGAATGGAAGAATATTTTTGGTAAACCTAAACCAAAATTTTGCCACAGCAGATTTTTTTTTCTCTTCCAAAACCATCATAGATTTAGCACTGACATTGTAGCTCTCTTGAAAAGTGGTTTTATAAAATTATCGTAAAATATAAATGAAAAACCCTTTGCGCTATGAAAATCCTTAGGCTTTTTAACAGATGACAGTCTGACCTCGGCTAAAAATTTAATTCATATTGTATTGCTTTTTTTTAAACTAGCAGGATTATAAAGGCAAGGCTTTGAAAAAAATGTGATAAGCTTTTTTTTTTAAATAATTCAAGATAAAAAAATATATTAGTAAATACCTTACCTATTTCTTGTGCTTCACAAAGTATTTGCAATGATAAAATGGAATACATTGAAGAATGTGTACAAATACAATCGTACTGAATATTTAATATTGTAACTATTAAATATATATTTTTTATTTAATATGTACAATGCAATACATCCTGTACGTTCAATAAATTATTCGTACAGTTGATAAAATATTGACAGTTTTAAAATATGATAAAGCACTGTATAATAAATATATTTTACCTACATTCAAAATATAACACTAATAAATAAATCATTTATAAACATCAATAATAAATTACCCTCGAATATTTAATTTGACTGAATATTTTTTTTGTTGCGGTCGTTTAGAGAACTCCAAACTAAACTCACGAAATTTTACAACAATTTTACAACATAGTCCGTCAATTTGTCTGTCTGTTACAGGGTATTAACTCCTAGATGCGGCTGAAGATAAGCATCATCTTTTATCAATACCTATTATATTATTTTGCTGGTGTTTCTGTTTATTTTTAATTTAATACGTCATACAAAATCAAGAAAATAAATTATAAAAGTTTTTATTAAAAATAGATAACCTCGATAAAGTTTTAAATAAACTTTCATCAATTCATTATTTGTATAACAAACAACAAACAAATATTAATATTATTATTATATAGCCCAATGGTAATTTTATTTGCTTAGTTAATTAAATCATTTACGAAAATATAAAAATCAACCGTAGTAATATAATTATACAAAAACAAAACTGCAACAAACAGATAAGTAATAATACTACAAAACTAGATACTAAATATCAAAACTTATCACATATCCAAGATCAAGTGCAACTTAAAAAATTTTATAAATTTCTGTTTACAACAACACAATATTCTCAACTATAAAGTTTATTATGTTTTCAAACGCATCCAAATTATAAACACCTACGTATAATTTAAACCATTTATAATAAAAACATTGCTTATTATCGTTGACAAGTTGAAAATAACTGTCATTTCCAAATAAATAAAAGTAGAGAGGGCATCAAATAAAAACCGCAAACAAAACGTACTATAAAAACACTCGAAGTAAAATCCACACTTACCGTAAACCGAAATAAACATCCGACGTTCATCATCGAACGCATCGTTCACAACACTATAAACACAACCGTAAAACCCGAAAACTCATCCAAATTCAAAATAGTTCCGTCCACACACGCGAAACTGAAATCAATTAATCCCATTATCCATTCAACACAAAACTTTTTTTATTCATCAACGTTTACGTCATAGCGGTTTTTTTCAATCGCTTTCTAGGTTAATGAAACATCGACTGTTGGGGAGGCTTAGGATGATATTCGTGTGCACTCTCCGAATGCCGCGTTCACACTACGTAAGGGCGTAACTTGACAGATCCTTATTGCGCTTGCGTGAAACGGAGTGACTCTTCGCTCTGACGGACTTATTCACCAGTTAATTAATATATCAACTTTTCTCCGTCCCCCTGTATAAACTGTCAACCTTAATAAAATATTTGGTTTAGTGTCTTTTGCCCGAAGAAACGTGGACCCGCTGAAAATTTTCGGTCTGCAAAAATTTACGCTCGCTCGCCAAAGTAACCAATTAAAGTGTTAATAAATTAATCTACAGTGTCTGCTGTCCTTACTAGATACTTCTATCCGCTAATTACTATCTTAGCTAACTGCTCGACTAATTACTTTGTGAGTTAAATTGAATCCAGCGTCTACAATGTTCGCAGGTCAATTTGTTATCTTCCCGTCAGAGTATTTTATACCGTATACAATTTCGGTACGAATTTCTTGCTATAATAAATATTTTAGGGTAACGAGTTTTGTGTTTCGTGTCTTATACAATTTTGTAGAAATAAAATAATATATTATCATTCTTGCTGTGCAATATACTCTGGTATTTTTGATATAATTACATTATCTGCTTTAATAAAACCTCAAGATAGCCTCACCGTTTTGGGGCACATTGTTTAAATAATAAAAGCATGGATTTATATTGCGCTTAAAAGGTTCACGGTTAAATTTCTGTTCATTCATACGAATTTAAATGGAACAACAATCGCTAACTCGTGGCTTAAGTTTTTAATATCAACATTAAACTTTTTTCTGTTTCGTAATTTTTGATTAATTAATCTCAGGGTTTTATTGCTATATCTTTAAATATATATTATAGGTATATAACTTCCTATATTTATTCTTATTGCAGAATTTTAGTATTTTCTTGGATAATAATTCATTAAAGTGGATATAAGTAAAAGTGACAATAGTTCCTAAGATACAGATTCATCTTGTTTAGGAGCTTGGGGAAATTTATTTACATTTTTAATAAATTATGAAATACTATTATTATTCCAATTATTATTTGCACTTACGCTAATAAGAAAATAAAGTCTTCTGCTTTGTAGTAGCTAAAAAAATCATAAATATTTCTAATGAATCCAATAATTGTAATAAAAACATATATACAGACCAGGGTCTGGTCTGTATATATGTGACAGGAATGAAAATGAACAGGTTCATTTTCATTCGATGGTTTATTAAATTCATAATTACCATACCACAAAGCGAATCATCTATATTTCACCTGAATATTACAACTGACAAATTTATTATACCAGATCCAATAGTACAGAATATTTAGAACGTGTATTCCTGCTTCCTTTATTGAATATTAAATGCTAATTTTGTTACCAAACTTAGTGATACCGAGGAGCGGTACGGCCGTTTTAATTCAATTAACAATGTTTCACTTGGAATTAGTAATAGGTTATGGATTAATATGGCTTGGACACGTCAGTGTTAAGGTGGACAGTTTGATACCATTGCAATATTAGTATTTCGAAACTAATAATTCCTACCGCAACCTAATGGGATTAACTGCTGTTTGTTACTCTAAGCTTTGCAAGATATATTATAACATTATTATCCTACTAATATTATAAATGTTTGTAAAGGTAGTTTTTCTGTGAAAGAGGATTCACAGAACTACCCAACGGATTGGGGTGAAACTTGGCTCATAGATAGAGCATATCGTAGAATAACATATAGGCTACTTTTTATCCTGGAAAAATGTGACATCCTTCGGGAATGTGGATAAAACAGCGGGGGACAGCTGATAATATATAAATATACACCATAAATAAATCTCTAAACAAGAAATAAATTTCTAAAGAATATTAGGGTTGGTTATTAGTTACCTAGAATGCCATAACTAAAGTCATGGATTCAAAATTGAGCTTTCAGTAAAGGAAAACATCAAGTTGAAAATGTTACCAAGCAACTGTTGGTAAGTTTCAATAGCTGCACTAGAGAGTCATAGCGTCACTTACCATGGAGATATATATATTATGGTCAAACACAACCTATAATTTGTAAAAAAAAAACTGCACTAAAAATGTTATATTCCGAAAAATTATTAAGTGAAAATTCGTTCTAAGGTTAATTCCGATTCTCTGTTAATAAAAATGATAATGCGGTCTAAGCTCAGTGTAAATATCTCAGCAATGCATAATATATGTATATGAAGGTCACGGATTTTCAGTTGTTTGATCGCGTTGACTAATTATTTTATATAGATTTCTAGAAAAGCTACACACGGTCTTATGCAACACTACGTATTAACAACGAATAACAAAAATATATCCCACAATAATTTCAAATTTAAATCTAATATATGAAATGAAATGAAAATATTTTTATTCAAATAGGCCTTTACAAGCACTTATGAATAGTCTGACTCTAATACCGGTTCGGAAGGTTGTTTTTTTACTGAGAAGAGCCGGCAATAAACTCAGCAATTATTAACTTATTAACTATAAAATCCAGGGACATTCTTCTATACACAGCCTTCTGAGCCCAAACTAAGGAGAACTTGTACTATGGAAACCAGGTAGCTGACATACAAGATGTACTACTTGTTCATTTTTTTATTCTAAATACTTTTATAGATATTTACCTGTACACAAAACCTACACAAAACCTGTGAGTATTGAACCGAAGATCTTAGATGCTATCAGACTTCTCAACGACCAAGCTAACTGGCCCATCAATATTTCAAAATGTAATTATTTCGCTGTGAAATAAGTAACAATCAAACAAATGAACCTACGTGTACATTCCTGTTAATCGGAAACAGACCTAGTAACCTAAATAAAGCAGGCATTATATTGTTCCTAGGAGACATTAATAACTCTTTATTGCTGAAACTCTTTGCTCGATGGATAAATCTACACGTGATGGTACAAATATTATAGAACAATTCATTCACAGTGATTCAAGCCTGTATTCGAAATCCCGCTGGCAAATTATCGCAGTGTCATGATGACTACAATGACCTTACCCATTTGTGCGAAGTAGTAGAGTACATGTATTATTAATAAAAGTCGTTGTTTTAATAGTGATTGGGTTAGAAAGGTAAGGAAGGGGTTCTATTACTGGCACATGAGATTTAACAACTTCTCGTCTTAAGGTTGAACGCATTGGCCATTGCTACAGGAAGCCATAGGAAGATCCGTCATCCATCAAGACCATCTTTCTATTTGTTAGGCAAATTGGCACAAAATAAAAAGTATTCATATATTAATGGTGCGCTTGATAAAGTGTTCTACAGACGGTGACATTGATCACCATATGTTTCTTTTAAATGTGAGTCCCATAACTGAGACATTTGCCTACATCTTTGGAGATAATAGGCTGGTTTAATGAATAATAATGATGATAAGTGGTCTCTGCGGATTATTGGATATTTGCAATGTCAAACAGATTGCCGATTATAAAGAGCTTTTGAGGAATGTTTTGTAATTGATTTATAATGAAACGTAATGGAAATCATTTTTAATAATATAGGCCTTCAGAAGCACTTATGAATAGTCTGACCTTAATACTGGTTGGTATGTAAAAAATAATATCTTAGGACACTTTTCACCTACTTTGAATGATCCCAAATTAAGCAGAGCTTGAACGATGGTATCCAGATAAATATACAATACTTTTAAATTTAAACATGTAGAGTTAGATCTAGATTCCGAAAAAACAGATATTTGCACCCAAATGTTGTTCGTTGGGAATCAAACCCATGACCTGCAGCCTGGGCATCGAACCTCTACGCTAGGGGGCCGGTCTGAATTTAATAACATACCCAGCAAGGAACAGGATGCCTTCTTTGACCTCATCAGTTCTATCCGAAAGAAAGTAATAAATCATTTAATATTTATTTCGAGAATATAAAATTTGCCTCAAATGAGGTTGCTGACACCCGCTGGATAAAAGTTGATCAAAACTGTATTTTTTAGAAATTCATTGGAGAATACTTTTAGCCGATAATAAAATACATGTCTTATGTACGTATTTCTATAGATTAAATAGCTTTATGTTTGAGGAAAATGTTGAAAGAAATTTCAGTAACACGTGTATGGCCAAGACCTTGGAAAGCTTACTGCTGACGTCTCAACATTTACAATTTATAAAGCTTGTTATGACACGAGTGGTTCTATATTCTGCCTCGATAGATGTCTTACTATCACACTCGGATATGCACATTTAACATGATGTTATATTATCCTCCCGCTGTTCTTTCTTAGCTGTTCAGTAAACAAATATGGTATTTTGATACGTCTTTAAATACTTCAACCGTTCATGGATTACTTTTTAGAAACAAAGAAGAAGAAGAAAGAAAATAAAGTTTATTTATGGCAAATTAAATGTAGGTTACACAAAAAAAAATCATTACTGTCAGCTCAAGATAACTCTTACAGCAGAGGCTATACTAGACGAAGAAAACGTTATACCTAAAAAAAAAGAATAAAAAAAACTATTAAAATGATTAATTATGAATTGAAGGGGAAATTCTTTACACACAGTTATTTATTCTCAATCTAAGCAAAACTTGTAATAGTAACCAGAAAACTTATACACTACGTTTTTAAATGTATGGCCATGGCATATAACACTATCTTATACGAGAGTGTCCCCAACCGAGCTCAATGCAAAACCAATCATGTAACAAACATTTGTCCAACGTACTATGTCCGCAGGGAGTAAAGCTAGAAGGTCGAGTCCAGTTTCGTTATCGCTTTCTAACTTCCTCTGGCCAACTATGAGTTCTTTGAGATATTTGCTCCTGCTAGTGCGAGTGCACTCATTGTATCTCCTAATATATCTGTTTACTTTAGCTTCTTCTAGTTTTGATGAAAATTCTAAAAGTGGTATATAGATACCACTAATACTTCTATAAAACCACTATATCAGCTTGTAAAGAATCCTTTCCAAAAATAGATGCCTGTTTAAATGCTACAGGTCACCTCAAATCATTCAAACATGAGAGATACAGTGTAAATACCTGCAGCTATTTGTCTATTTGTGTCACTGTGCGGATTCTGAGCATTTATGAAGCGATCCATCTGAATTTTTTATAACTGTTTGGAATATAAGATTGAAAATAGCTCACGATATCATGGCGCTTGTAAAAACTTATGGGGACCAAATTTCGAGTACTTTTATAATTAAGGCTAATTGTTGATTAGATACACATATATTTGCTTATAAATCTAAGGTCCATAGTGAGTTCAGCGAGGGTAGCATAACTAAAGAACGCAATAATGAGAAGTGGGTTTTATTACAAGGACACAAATCATGCAGCAAAATTTACATAATGGCCTCGTTAAAATATGGGGTACGCATTCACAAGATTGAAGATTTATTTATTGAACAAATTGTGCACTTCTCATGAAGAGGAATGAAAAGAAACTGGAGAAAGATTAAAGAAAACAGCTATATTCTGTTTAAAATTTATGTTACTTCAAGATTACCATCATTATTCAACGTTTTGCAGTGGATATCCCTTACAAGCTATCTATTTTCGTCCTCTCTATCATATTATGCCTAAAGATAGCAAGATAATTGACCTTAAATGATGGGTATTATTGTTTATTTAATTTTAAACAAGAAGTTATGAATGCTTCACACAAAATAAAGTATAACAACAATAAAGCTATTTAATTGTTTTTTTTTTCTAAAACTAATATTATATCACGCAATAAATATTTACAAAAGAATGATTTGTTCCACTAAGATCGTAAAGTTTGTCGTCGAATTCTTCATTTTACATCGTGAATGATTAAATATAATCACTGGAAAATACGAAACAACAGATGTAATAACATTATCAGGTAGACAAGAAAAACATTCACGATGAATGAATAATTTTGCATGATACAAATAAATAATGAGCGAAGTAACACCAAGTCAACGGGCACACAAGGGAATTATGACGGAACACACCCGCATGCCTAATAAATTACGTATAAATTAATTTATGTTAAGTGACTTGTGTCACTTTTGCGCTGAATGATGCGGCTTTTGGTCATTATGATGAAATTATTAATTCACCATTTCACTGTTAACTTAACAAGTAAAATAAATATATAGCAGTATGGATGAGCCATTTTTGGTCATATCCGGTTATGAACCCTTTTTTTACTGGTATTTGTGCTTTGGTTGAAAACAAAAAGGAAACTTTTCTATTAATTTTATTAAACTTTGTGCCTTTTATTATTCTTTAGTTTCTGATTTAACTTGCAACGTTTGTATGTTTGCGGTTCCACGTTTGATTTTATTTTTAGCAACTTTTTCCATTACCTTTATACGTAGTTAATTCGAAGACAATATAGTGAAAAAAAATATAGTGAAACAGTTTACGAAAGGTTTATCGTTCTTGTAATTTCACCGGGATCTAAGGATCATCAAAGCAAGTTCACGGTTCAAGGTTTGCCGTGACCACTTACCATCAGGTGGACCGTCTGCTTGTTTGGCTTGGATTTGCATGTGGTATAAAAAAAAAGAAAAGTGTTTTATTATACATGACATGTTGTTCCAGTGAAGACTATCTTTTAATAATGGATCTCTACAACACATTCTTTGTTTAGGATAAAATAATCAAAATATTGTTTTCGGACATAGCTTCTGTAACTTTAAATTTGACCTTCATAAGTGAGCCTCCTTCCGAGGAACTGCCGAACAGTCCTAAACTGAATAAATGGTTTCCAATTTTGATTTTTTTTTTAATTTTGACGCACTATCACATGTGGAGCTAGGCCCTATTACATGAATGAGTAACGTTAGGAATTTACTTACTTTTTGAGCTCGCTTACGGTTTGCATTTTGATTCGAAAATCAAGAGTATTTTTTTAAAGAAATTCTATTTTAGATCAAGCGTTGTGTCAATTTTTATACACGGCCAGCTGACCTTAAACTAAGCTGAGCTTGAAACATGGTAACCAGATAACTAATATACTACACATACTACACGTTATCTAAATACATACAGATATATATTTCCACCCAGACACTGAACAAACAGATATGTTCGTGCACACAAATGTTTGTCCTGATATCCTCTAATCACCAAGGCAACTCATAGTCAAGGCCAGTCAGATTAATAATCATCTTAATAATAACATTCGCGTTTTTTTGAAATACATTACACTATTTTGTATTATCTAACTAAATAAAAATAACATTAACATACCACAAGACTTTACAAACGCAGTAATGTTGCACTCAATGTATTGTCAATAATTAAAACCCATTTAGTATTTTATGTCCGTTTTTATTTTACTCGATCGCCGCTCGTCAATTCATCGGAAAAAGCTATTTTCCGAGTAATGAGTCACTCTACTAAATGTATTAATGGTCACTTTTGTTTATGGATAGCTTCGTTGGTAATTTTTATGTTTTAGCGGAGGGTCACATATCGATCAATTAGTGAAGTTATGAAATGTTCAACTTTGAAACTGGATAAAATATTACCGTACTCTCTTCCAATAAACACGTTTTTATATTTACATATCGTAAATATTTAATTTAGAATTTTGACATGGAAATACAACTTTTTAGATACGATGTAATATTTTTGACTTTTCACTGGTGAACAGATGGATTACTAAATATACATAGGTACATAACAAAATTTTAAAGAATAATTATTATTTATCATTTTAATTTGAATTAATTGAAAGACAGATGTTTCAAGAAACATAATAACATTACTAGAAATATACTACCTCTAGAATACAGCACTAAAGCACTCCTTGCTTAATAATTCAACTCCCCATTTCAAAGGGTAAAATTGCAAATTTCATAATATTTATTAAATTAGGTACTCGAGATCTGCATACTTCTTCTTTGAAGATACACCCTTAGGGTAAATGCATACAGACTAATATTGCGACTGAACTTCTTGCTAAATAAACTACTTGTGAAAAGAATATGATTATAATATAATTTCAAATATTGATATTATATACAATTGCTTTGTAATAAATACATGTTTGATATTACAACAATTTGGGACATATATATTGATAATTGTCCCTCGCGGTTTTATCCCCGTTCCCGAGGAATGTCACATTTTCCCGGGATAAAAAGTAGCCCATATGTTATTTTAGGATATACTCTATCTATGTGCCAAGTTTCATCTTAATCTGTCTAGTGTTATTTCCGTGAAAGAGTAACAAACATCCATACATACATTTACAATATTAAAATAATGAGCGTGATTTAAAACAATTTTGCTTTGGTTTCTATCATGGGATAGAATTATCATATTGTTGAAAATTTTAAATTTTGGAAGCCAATATAATAAGATTAATATATAAAAAAATACTTGCTTTCTTATCGTTTCTTCTCAGTTCTATTTCTATAGCATAAAATACATAGTCTTAAAATTTGATGGAATATCTTACTATTAAAACCAATAAATATGCACAAGCCTTTAGTCAATAAAAGCTGGGTTCACTCCCCTTACTTATCAAACGGTCAAAGTCGTCCTAATAGCTCTAAGGGAATAAAGTTACACTCATTTACATACATTACCTTTTCTGCTTAAGAAAGTTAGGACTTTAGGTTGTGTTTCACTTGGAACTTGTACTTAATGCAAGTATTTTCAAATATTTTTTTCATTCAAAACTTTTCGCTCAATTTTTTATGTATTTATATCAAACCTGCAAAATTTAAAAATACTTTGTAATTTTTATTTCACTCCAATCATGAATATTGTTTATGGAACCACTTAATAATTTAAAAAATATTACTTTTGGAGCTATATGATTGCATTGAAAATAATAATTTACAATCAGAGTAACTTACTAAAGATAAGCCAAAATAAAACTAGTACAGAATTATCTCGTATAGAGAAGATGCAACAAGATATTATATTAAAAAGAAGTTATTTAAAAGGAACGAATACAAGTCCCCTAAAAGGAACAAACTAAACAAACAGGGTACAAACGCAACGAGAAATAAATTCCGAGAAGTTCCCAATGCTCTCACTCTATGGTGATTACACGGTATAAAGTTTAAGATAACCGCTTCGTTTGTAAAATATTCACTCTTGTAAAAGTAAGGTGGATCGTGTTAACAAAGTTACAGGATAGATTAAATTAAATGAAACTATTCACGAATTCTAACTAACTTTAGGAATTTTGGGGTATTTTTTTTTTAGTGTACAATAGTATATTAAATAGGTAAGCCAGAAATATTTCTTAACTAATTTTTCGTTAGAAACAAAGTATTTTAATTTCATTGACAATCATAAATCTATAAAACATATACGTATCACCCCCAAATGTAATATTTTTGAAGTTACTAAAGTTCACGATTGGAGTAAAAGATTTTTTTAAATTATTTTTAATCTATTTATTATTTTTAATCTGTGCTTTTAGAGCTTTTACAAAACATCATTCGTTTCAATACATTACGTTCATCGTAAGGGAATGAACAAATTTTAATCACATTAAGTGTTAAGTACGCGAACAAATATACTCACTCAACATCGTAAGTACACGTAAGTGTAAGCAAGTAGAAGAACTGAACTCTAAATGGAATTTAATTTTTGCGATTACTTACATTGATTGATGTGACGGTACTTTGTAATCCCTTTGAAGAATAGAATGTTCTTTGCTTTTGTACAGAAAATTCAGAGAACATTTGTGAAATTTAATTTAAGAGTTCTATTATTCCTGATTTTGTAAGGGTATTTGGGTATTTTTTGCCGTACCTCGCGTAATAATAATGCCGTAAAATGTGATGTTCTACCTACGGAATGGTACCTCCGATTTCCTTTATTACGTTTGGGGACAGAATATGTTGCGCTGTTTAGAATAATATTATTATAACGTTCTTATTTTAGAATTAAGGTAATGGTTATTATAAGATTTAACTTTACTTTTCAGTCTGTTAAAGATTTTTTTACCAAAAACTTTTTACAAATTATTTTTGTACAGCATAAAATTTTCGGGAAAGATTACGTATTTTTTTGTACATTCTATGAAAATATATTATTACCCATGACTAAATAATCAAGCTATTGCTTATTAGCATTATTCTTATTTTAAAGTTCCTTTTCTACACGCAAACGATTAAAATAAGTCCACTAATAGTAATTTGACTACTTACCGGTTCTTACTGACTGGGCTGCAGGTAATTTACACAACACTTAATATTCCACTTTTAGTATGGCGTAACACTTTTGATTTCACTTGAATTCCTTATAAAGTCCAACTGAGAACAATTTTAAACAAAACATTTATTATTTGCGTTTGATTTTTAATGTTTTTAATCATATTCTTTTTAAATGTTGATTGATCTAATTGAAATAAATAAATAGTTACAAAAGAAAAAGTAAGTAAGTAGATGTAAGTGAATTTTTATACAATTTAACAAAAAAAATTACAAATTAGTGAATGATGAATAAAATCGAAAAAGTTGAGGCACTTGTGAAAAACTAAATTTAATCAAATCTCTACCTACAAACAGAAGCAAGAACCTGAATTTCATAAATAAATGTAACTGACACAAAAACTTGTATAAACAATATTATTTTAATAGACACAAATGAAAGTCACCGACCACAAGACGGGATGCGCACGATATAATAACCCGACCATATTCAGACAAAAACATCGTGGTATGAGCTTAATAACACCCTCCATACGACCAATTACGACTAATTGTATTGACCTAAGCTAACCCGGCTGATCTAATTCTGTAGTATGATGCATGCACTGACTTATTGATTGTGGTATTTTATGTGTACAGGCGACTGCAGGGTAGTATCATAATGTTATTGCCTGTTTCTGGGTTTATGGCTGTCCACCGAAGATTCATTAATTTTCCCGGAACAAAATGGATCCCATTATTAATGCCATTTATAAACTGTCTATGTGCCAAGTTTCATTCGATTGCGTTCTGTAGTTTTGACGTGAAGGAGTATAACATCCATGCATCTATCTATCTTAACAAACTTTCGAAATAATTATATTAGTAGGGCAATAATATAAAGATGAATAAACCTATAGTTTGATTTCAGTTGCGTTGCAATCATAAATGAAAACCAGACTAAGTAGCTGCTGCTGCACTGTACCAGTTGAATTGACAAGAGGTATCTGTGTCAATATTTAAAAAGTAAGTGATCAGAATTAATCTATGAAAAAAAAACTATTAAGTATCTAATTTAGTAAAAAGATAAAATATATTTTAATTAATTTTACGCTCTCTGAGGCTCTTTGAAATTCGTTGCAAAACTTGTGTTAATTTTAATGATATTCATCAATTTTTTTTAAATTAAAATTACTAACCTTAACGAACAATACTTACAATATTATATTCATATTACAACAAAATGCGTCAAACTCGATAACTTTGGGCTATATTTAATTATGTCAAACTTTTGACTAATAAGCAATAAATTTTGTGCTAAAAACTTGTGTTAATTTTAATGATATTTATCTATTTTTTTCTACATTAAAATTAAATAGCCATAAGGAACAATACTTATAATATAATATTCATATTACAACAAAACGCGTCAAACTCGACAACTTTGGGCTATATTTAATTATGTCAAACTTTTGACTAATAAACAATAAATTTTGTGCCAACAATTTTTTTGGTAGATTGCCAAATTAGACCTTCGTTCATTTTGAATGTAAAATAAAAAGGTAAAAGAAAGGTATAAGTGGAAATACGAGGAAGTTCCTAGAGGAATTGGATTAATGAAATCTGGATTTGAATAAGTCAGATCATCAAAGCTAAATTTGTATTTGCTGCTGGCACTAGACCCTAACCCAAATTATCTCTTCAACATAATTGCCAATAGAAATTTATAATTCATAATCACTCAGATCTTTTCTCGGATTCTGATTGGTTAAATTGAATGGGAAACTTGGTTGTGTAAACGGGAACCAAGGACCCGATTCAACGTCAAACTCCGATAAACTTCGCTGTAAGGAACAAAGTTGTAAATGTATTCCATTATGTGAATTTATTAACTTTTTTCGTACATTCACTTTAGTTTTTTTTTAAAAATACGAATTATCATTACGCAGGTGCTTTACCTACTTATACTATTTAGATACCTTAGATATTTGCGTTCTCTATAAAATCTATTTTTAGTATGTTTAGGCACATCAAGTCTTAAACTTATTTTTTAATATCAAGACTTCCTACTAATATTATAAGTGCGAAAGTTTGTATGTATGGATATTTGTTCCTCATTCACGCAAAATCTACCAAACGGGTTTGTATGAAACTTGGCACTTTATATAGAAAATGCCCTGGAATAACACAGGATATTTTTTGTGCGGGAGCGTAGGTGAAACCGCTGGGGACAGCTAGTTTAAAATAATTTTCTTTCAACTGAGTATTTTGAAAATAAGTAATTGTTAAAGTTTTAAGAGACATTAACAAGATTTTACTAAAACTTCATTACTAAAAGCAATGTATGTAAATTACGAGTACTTGAGAACTTTATTTTCATTAGTGTGTCCGCTGCATTTGACTCCGCGACGATATAATTCATCAACGACTCTAAAGGCGAAGTAAAATTAATTACTCGAGTGTACTGAGTCCTACTTTATTCATGAAAATGTTCTGTTCAGAAGAAATAACCTTTTTTTAAAACCGTGTACGAATTGTGCTATAGAAACATACTTCAAATGTTGAATACCTTTGTATCAACATTTAAAACCGACCAAATGCAAATTGGAATCGCGCACTAAGGGTTCCGTCCTGTATGTAGGCAGCTTTTTTACCAGTTTTCACAATATATTATGTTGAGCTATATGTACAATCATGTTTGACGCTTTATGTATTACCATATGTATGAAAAGAGTAGAACAAAAAACATTACAGCAACATTACAAACTAAGCAGTTCTTTAAAATATTTCGATGATGACTGCTGAGCATTTATGCTGTCTTCTTCAGACAGGGATTTTACGATTTTTAACATAATATTGTTGGCATTATGCTCCCGATAAACTTGTATAATGAGACGCAAAATGATGTAGCAACTGCGTCGCAGTAATTGGGCTCATTATATTTTCGATACAAAATGGACAGCATAAAGTAAATTAGTGACGTATTTTATTCTGATTAATGTATGTTAAAAGTGGTAATTTTTGACTGACCAATAAAATTTATCCAGGAACGTAAAATACCCGTTGATTATTTTTTTCCTAATTTACCATATTAATTATAATAGGTTGGGGAAAAAGTTCCTTCGCATTTTTTAAGAAAATTCAAAACATTTTTAATATAGTTTATTTACATTTAACTAAAGTATGTAGGTACCATTTTGTTCGATAACTTTTTGCCATCTTGTAGGTAGGGACATGATCCCATTGCTATAGAAATTTTGGGACTTCTGATCAAAATACTGCGACAAGTAGTTTTGACAGTCCTCTCGTGATCTTAACCTGACACTGCCTAAAGAATTCTGAAGAGACCGAAACAGGTGGAAATCTGAAGGTGCAAGGTCAGGACTATATGGCGGATGCATTAATACCTCCCAGCCAAACTCTCTTAATTTTTGCTGAGTGGCTAAAGATGTGTGAGGTCTAGCGTTATCATGATGAAAAACCACACCCTCTGTTGATTAATTCCGGCCGCTTTCTCTCAACTTCTTGCTTTAATCTCATCAGTTGTTCGCAGTAGAGTTCAGAATCGATGGTCCTGCCTGGTGGTAACAGCTCATAATGAATAATGCCCTTCCAATCCCACCACACACACAGCATCACCTTGTTGCGAGTTAACCCGGGTTTCGCCACAGTCTGTGAAGCCTGATCGGCCTTTGACCACGACCTTTTTCGCACGTTCTTGTCGTACGTGATCCACTTTTCATCACCAGTTATCAGCTTCTTCAAAAATGGTTCGGTTTCATGGCATCGTAATAAAGAATCACAAATGAGTACACGGTTTATTAGGTTTCTTTCAGTGAGCTCGTGAGGTACCCAAATATCTAGCTTTTTTGTGTACCCAGTTTTTTTCAAATGCGCCAGAACTGTTTTGTGGTTAATTCCCAGTTCTTCAGATACGTCGTAACTACTGATATGCCGATCTTGCTCCACTTTTTCAAAAATGGCATCCATTTTATCCGTAATGGGGCGACCAGTGCGACGTGCATCTTTGACATCAAAATTTCCGGATTGAAAACGCTTAAACCAAATTTGTGCTACTCTCACAGACACTGCACTAGGTCCATAAACATCGCAAATTTTTTTCGCGGCTTACGTTGCTTTTTTACCTTTTTTGTAGTAAAATTTTAAAATGAATCGAATTTCTTCATTAGATTCGCTCATCTTGGCGGTACGAAAAACAAATGCAAATCACACATTTTCCTAATTTGAATTTGGAATTATGTTCTTTAAAATTTAAACTATCAATGATACCAAAATCAGCCAGATACAAATAGTATAGTCAAAGAGATTTTATTACAAGTTCATACATACTATAATGCGAAAAGACTTTTTCCCCAACCTAATGTATCATTTTTATTACAATGATTGAATTAACCAAAGACAGCAATGATTTCTATAATCATTGAAAACGTTATATTTTATATTTGGATATCCATCCATACATTATAAAACATGAAATCCCTGCTTACTGCACTTCGTTTGAACATTCCTTCTTTATACAAAGTCTCTACTACAGTATTTAATTCAGCTTTTCTCGGACCTAACAGGGATGAAAGGTCCCGTAATAGGTGAAGAAGCTTAATTAGAAAATTCATTGTGCTACTTCGGGTCTCTCAGTTTATGGAACGTTGCCTTATTATGCTGCAAGTCTTGAACTTGCATAATTAAATTACTTGTAAAATGGTTTCTGAGCTGGGATGGGAGCATAAATTTTGTCGTACCTACTGGAAACTCTGCGATTGGTTCTTCAACTTTTTAATCATACTTTTCATCTTGCCACACCTGTCCGTCTTTATAGACTGGTACATTGCTTTAGGAATACGAAAATAGGGGATTTTATTATGTGATAGTGTCTAGTGATAGCAAATTTTGTTTGATCATCTGATGAGTGTTAGCTAGGTCTCTTCTTCTCTTCGATTATTGTCTAGTTAGTTATATTCTCTCGAAAATAATTTAATGTGGTACCTCCTTTGATTTTGTTCAGATGTTGTACAAAAGTAATAAATTTATTATTACGATGCTTTCATGATTTAAACAAAAGCAAGTTCTTTGTTTTATAATATTTTATTTATATGTTGCAGATTGAGTCGTTAATAACTATGAAATAATAACAAATCTGCAGGCCTACTATGAACTCTTATTGCGATTCATTTGACGACCTAAAATAAACTGCCCCGCTATTTCATACCACGACGTCATTAACGCGATTCAGTTTAGGTTGACGCCAAATCAAGTCTGCAATTGGATGGCAAACTGTTTTCATTCGTTCATTTTTCGTACCATGAGGTGACATATCAACCTAAATTGGATAGTTTAAGTGTCAAATTAAGCGATCCAATAAAAGTTGCTTCTTTCTTGGCGTGAAGTGAATCGTTTTGTTAATAACTTTTAAAAAATAGTGAAAATATACGTAATTCAAGGTATTTCAGTTGAATATTCTGTGTTTCTTATGTGTTAATGTAAACAAGTGATTTGTAGAGCATTTTTTATTGTAGATGTCTGACGAATTAGTCCTTTTTGAATTCATGGAAAATGATAATGAAATAAACACAACACGGCGACAAAAAATACGTCTAACACGGTAACAATCGGACCCCTTTTATTTGGAAGATGCAGAATTCATAAAGAGATATCGGTTGTCTAAACAATTGGTATAAGAACTGTGTGATGAACTTAAAGCCCGTTGCTATGGCTTTATTTCGGTTCAGAAATTCCCAAAGCTGTTCAAGTTGACCGAACGTTACTCTTCGACGCGATTCTTTACTGTAAAAAAAACCACTTAAAATACATTGGTACTTAAGTTAGGTACGCGTTTGAGATAAAGAAGTTCGTAAGTTTACATTATGAAAATATAACATTATTACACCAACTAAACAAGGATACATGCTTTTAGTCAGTGAAACGTTAAAACACTTATAAATAAAATAAATATGTACTAATAATTTAAACACGTAATTTTCTTTCAATAATAGTTAGAGCTACCTACTTTCAAAACTCTAAAAATCTCAACAATAACAACCGCCTTCTGTCAAATCCAACATGAGTGGAGGCGCGCTCTAAACTCGTCATAATCAATTTATTTTTACGACAACACTAAACAAACCTTTAATTTGTAATGTAAAAAATTATATAAATTACTATTATTTATTAGTACTAATTAGTAATTTAGTTCTAAAAAAGCCTTAGTGGTATTTAATTTGATGCTCAATAGCACAATTTTTAAATATATTTGTTGTTATTTTTACACATAGAAACCGCTAAATCATATCAACTAGGTTTCGAAACGCAAGACATATGGTTCGAGTAAAAGAGACAGACTTATGCAACGACGGTATAGCGTTATCTCTTTCTCACCGCGGACCAGAGACAAATTTCGTTCGTTCATTCCTCCGTGAGCGATTCAAACGCCAGTCAGCAAAAGGCACTTCATGGTACGAATCTTAGCGATTCAGTTTAGGCACCTAAACTCAATTGCATCGGAATTGAATGGATAAGTAAAAGTTGATGGTAGGCCTGCTGTGCAAATAAATATATAACTTTAGAGTAATTTCATTACTTGCTTTATTTTTTCATTACATTGATTTATTCATTTCAGTTTGAATTAGTTCTTACATACTTTCTGATAGTTTTATTGTGTTATACTTTTAGCTTTACGCCCCATGTTTTTATTTTGTTTTGAACCCAAATACCACTTTCCGTGCATTGCACACCAAATATTACACACTTAGACACATAGAAACTTTCATTCAGTATTTTACCTAGTTTTGGGGATGAATATCAAAAGTTCTTGTTATGAATTACGTTTACAATATAAATCAATGCAAAAATTCTCTTCAAATTTTAAATTTCTATGATCAACGGATCTGCTGGGCGTTGATGAGTTCATCAGTTGCGCCTTTTATATGTCTAAACTTTCTTAATCTCTTAATAACGTTCTTAATTATGTAATCTTAGTTCAAAAAGTTACCAGTATTGCTTTGGATATTTTTTTTATTAAATAAATCAAGTTATTCACCCATACTATCGACGCAGCACAGTGGTAATTTATTAATGCCCCTCTTGAAAAATTTCCTGAGTCACATGAACGGCAGACTTCTTCCAAAGCATTCTGTACTGTATTTGAAGAAAAGGAGGCGAGAATAACAAGTTCTTCAAATTCTGGAAAAGGTTGAATCCTGTTGGTGCAAAGTCTAGTTAATACAGTAGATGACGAAGAGCTTCAGACTTTACCTCTTGGAGCTTGAAGACCATCTCTTATACAATGTAAGCATTGTTGTGCAGAAGCTGTTGGCTGGAGATTTGCACACTTCTCTATCATTATGTTAAGCTCTTCATACATCTGCAGTAATGCTCGTATCGCATTGTAAATAAGCTCCAATGCATTACACTGGAGCTAGAGCTAGCTAGACGAAACAGTTGCCATCACTGTTCTATGGCTTACATTTGGCAAGTTTTTTACCTTGCCAATTTGACGCAAATGGACAAATACTTTTTAATCCATTTGTGAATCTTTAAAATGAGTTTAAATGTGAGGAGTTTTATAATCATTCATCAAAAGTATGGATTTCGTATAAGTGGTCGTAACAGATTGTAATATTCAGGAGAACACTTTTAAATTCATATTGTAAATCATAGAACTACGTATAGGTAAGTACTATTTGCATTAAGCAAGGTTATAAGTGCACTACATCCAATGATTTTAGATTCTATTTCAGTTTAATATAAGAGTTAGTTTTGAGTGACTTGACGAGGTACGTTTTAACAAAGCACGGATGAATTTAGTGGACCGGTCAAAATTCTCAAGGGAACCGAAGTTACCTAACTAATTTGCATATATAGCTGGGAGTTTTAACCATGATACCGTTCTATTTGGATTTAACGGTTATTTTTACATCAGAATTTCAATTACTGTGTTTGGATTGCGGCTGATAGGCCGCCTGACGGTTGGTAAAGCAACAGAGGAAATGGATGGTGGAATAATTTTATTAACCCCAAAAAGGTCTGAGTAAAGTTACAACGATGATAACTTTGTATTGTTCAAAGTTCAAAGTAATTGAGTGAGCAGTTTGTTAAAAGTTAAATTTCAAAGTCACAAGTCCAAAAAAATATGCTTTATTAATTCTTATTTAGAATGAATATAAACTTTATTTAAAGTCTAGCATTCATTTAAGCATGAAACTTTATGATAAGTTACAAAGACGAAAGCTGTGTGTAAAAAAATTACCCACGCTAAAAAAAAATTGTTATTTCCATTTTAAAGAGCAGAAGTATTAAATATCCAAATGACAGAGGATGTTAGAGTAATAAACTGTAAAAAGGTTTTCAAGACAACTTACTTACATAAATTTAAATTTAGAATTTAAATCGACAATCAAGCATTCTAGGCTTATTATTTTAGACAGGCAATCTCACAGCTGCTAGATACGGCACTTTGCTTTAATAAATTCAATTTCCGTTACACGTAGCCACACTGCGCTCTATTTCATTGTGGATTTAGCTTAGTACATCCAACAGATCAAGTTACAAAATCTACTATAACGGTGTACAGGATAACATGTAGTGTTAAGTTGTAATAGGGTTGATAATCCTTTAAAAGGATTAGATTAGGTGGTGGGCGATACGCGGTCAACTGTAAAGGTAAATCCGACAAATTTAGGTTATGCGTGTAATGAATTCAGAAGATCGTCTTGATAACGTACGTGAATACTTCGTATTGTGGCATGGAGAGGCCGTTTTGATTCATAGCTGTACACAAATGGAAATTGTCGTGATTGTGGAATGTGGAAGTGCTGCCAGTGGTTACATGAAAGCTACTGGCAAAGTGCAAACTGATTCGAGAGTTTGCTTTAATGTTTAAGTTACGATGTGAACTATAGCAGCAATGAACGTGCAGTTATGAATAGCTAACTTGTCAAATTTGGTTAAGACAAATACAACTGCCACTTTTTGAAGTAAGAACTGCTACCTAAAACCTACTTTAAAAAAACTTCAATAAAAACATTGATTCCAAATGGAGGATCTTTGTGAACAATATGTCGGTCCGGTCCGAAAATATATTTCATTATATTATCACCATTGTATGTCAATGTACATTGTAAGTTTATTATAAAGATTTTTCATTGTTTTGAAAATCATCCATCTATATCTTACATGAATAGAATAAATTATTTAACATTTGTCAGTCAACAAAATAGATATGTAGAATTTTAGAAGCCACCTCTTTAACTCACTTCAACCTCAATAGAATAGGAAGCGTCTGAAACATTTCTCGTCACCTCACCACATTCAGTAATTTAATAATGGTGTATAACATTCACTGTATTATGCATACATACAAAGCACACATATAGGTAAACCTTGTGAAGTGAGGTGTTATGCTACTTGCTTCATGGTTGCTAAGTAATTATTAAGTCAAGCGACTACCGGCTTGCTGCAGATTAAATAATGCAGTGGAATAATTAATATTTTGGTAGCAGTAAATAGTGCAGTGTAGTGTCAGGAGATTAATTGGCATATTATATAGAGCTGATATTCCCTAGTATCATTGCAGTAATTAATAGAAATTGTTGCTTAATCTAAAATGGAGAAGATACATTTAAGGACACTGACCATGTACGTACATAGTCAACATTTTAAACATAGAATGGGACTTACTTTGTGGGGTAAGGAAATAGTCGTTTAAAATGTATGCATTAATACACTGACTTAAACTAGTCTGTGGTCGAAACGAGTCAGACACCACATTATTTACTATGAAAGTCCAATTTATTATTTAGGGCGGGCAGCTTTATTCCTGAATGAGCATTGATTGAGATGTAACATCGTGGTTTGCACTAAAGATAGGTTAATTGAAAGTGGGAATTAATTTTTAACTTTATATATGGAAATCTTAATTGATAACCTGTTACGTCAAAAATTTTAACACATTAGAAATTAACCAATTCATACTGGGCATGAATTGTGAAATTTAATTACTAACAGTACCACTTCAAGTCACCTTCCTATTATCAGTTAACGACTTCACCACCCCTCACTCACTTCAATCAACAACAACCACTTTACAGTTTATTGTAACGTTAAATAAGTTAATGACTTAATTTAAGCAACACAAAGACACACATTCACAATAATGTTTGATTATATCAAGCCCAACCCCTTTCTATAGTAATACAATAAACTAATATGACGATATTTTAATCTGTCATATAATTCTAGTTGATATCCCTGAATGCGGTCGTTAAACTGTTAAGTACACTTACGACTCATAACGTAAATATGTATGATTCATTGATTAACTCATAAATATTAAGCCGCAGGTGAAGTGCAATACAAATGCTTTGGAATGGAATACATTGCGCGTCATGTTGACTCATTTAAGTTATCCTTCCCTTTACACTCTTCTATGAACTCTTGACACGTCTTTAGTAACATAAAGACAGGTCCAACAATTACGTGGTTTAAAGCATTTGACACCACAATTGGTGTTAATTTGTCAAGCCATGGGTCGCTGTAATTATGGCTGAGACAGGCAGATGTCTGGTGCTGCTTAATTAAGAATAGTCTCGTTGTCTCTATCAGTCAAAGTTTATGAATTTCATTTGGTTATGTTAACCCATCTAGATGTCAGCTTTTGAAGTGCCTTACTAGCTGTGTTACCTACACAGGTTTACTATTTTTACCACAGGGCTTTACATTGCTAAGAAAAACTATTTCCAGAATTATCATTTAGTGATATCATTTTCAATACCGAGTAAGAATTTAGTTATTTGTAGAAAAGGCATTAGACAGAAGAATGTTAAAAAATTATTGCCAACTCAATAATGTTTTTTACTGCAGATTAGTTTGTGTTAATTCATAAGGTATACTATGATGACAATAAATCATACAAGTAAAAAAGCACCTAAAACAGTCATGTCACGGGAGATGCATTTATACTCGAAACATTTCTTTGAATTTCATTAAAAAACCATCGAATGACAAAGATTAACGACACTGGTACAATGTACAGCGGCCAAATTAAACAATTCCAATTTATCCGGACCGAATACCCTAGTTACCGGAGGTGGAGCAAAGCAGCTAATTGCTCAACTTTTCTAATTAAAATTAACTCGAAGTAAACGTGAAAATATCTTCGAACAATACTCTACAGTTTAAATGTTTTGATGAATAGTTTCACGCACGAGTTAATTTTCGGGATACCAATTTTGCACAATGTTCAATTATAAAGATTCTTGGTAATAGGGTTATATTATGATAAGTGGATACTTCCTCGTTTGGCTTTTGATGCCAAAAACTGTACAAAGACTTGGCAAACAAGAGTGGTCACAAAATCTGGCGCTTACCTCGCAACAAATCAGTTTAATGATTTAGCAGTGATGGCAGCGCAACTCAGATGCTGCCAATATCCTGTATACTGTGGCCCGAACGCTCGGTAGTACTGGGACATATTGCAGATACTTGATTATAGATCGGTCGGAAAGCTAACATCCATTTACGTTTTACATTATCGTCCTGTCGAAGAAGTTACGACCAAATATTGAGTATTTAGCTGGGTTTATATTGTGCGTTTTCTAATATTATGTATCCTTCAGTAAGAGATATAAAACAGCGTATGTAAGGAATGATTGATGAATGTAGAGGATGCGAAATATGTCAGTGAGTAGTAATCAAAAATCTGTGGTTTATTAATATATAATTCTTTACAAACTTTCGCATTTATTTAGGATATTATACTGATTCCTGACGAATTAGTGAAGAGTTCTTCTGGGGAAGAATTACCACAATATCCATTTTGACCGTGCAGCATTATTTTTTACCACGTTTTATAAATACACTGATACCCACATTCCACCTAAACATTTTTTTAAGTTCAAGGTGACATGTAGTAAGCATGGTCGCCATCTCTCGGACAATTTGCCAATCACCGGGTACAGTTAATCATTTCAAACCAAAAAATTACACACAACGTTAATATTAACATCCCCAACTTCGCCCGGGCGTCCTTCCCAGGACCTTCAGGTTAAAACCACCTTCTATCCATACGACCATCGAAATATTACCTCATCGTCTTATTATAAATGTCCCGAATTCTCAAGAATATAGGTATTTGTTGTAAGGTAGCATTTAGTACTCGCCTAACCCCCGTAGGCTCACTGTAGCGAAATAAGTGATATATTGTAAAGTACAATGTTACTCCGCGATACGGTATTGTGCACACGAAGTGGTACTATACACGCACTGTTCTATCTACCAAGAATAGTCTAAGGGGTAGGTCGGTTTGTTATTTCATTCAGGATGAGGAAATATAGAATCTGCTTTTGTATTTCACATCTTGAAATGTTTTCCGTTGAAAGTGTTCAGTGTGAGTAACTTTGCTAAAAATATATTCTTAAAGGATTTATTATGAATGCTTAAGTTTAACCGTATCTTATGACATAATCTTTAAGACTAGATGCCTGCTAAAGCCTTTTTTAGATAAGTATGGCGACAAACAGGCTAACGGTCCACCTGATGGTAAGTGGTAACCGCCGACTTTGGACATTTGCAGCACCAGGGGAATTCCCAATGCATTGTGGAACCTGAATAGTGAAGTTGTTAAGTCACATACGCGTATAATTTCACCAGCTCCCTTACCTTTCTAACCGAAACCCAGAAATATAAAGGCACTACTGTTTAACGTCGGAAATAGGTAAGCTGGTAGTATTTCCCAGGATAAACTCTGCATCTAAGAGCTTTACTACTTCAAAGTCCTATCTAGGAATTCTCTGTGATTCAGGCAATATTTATTATTTATAAAGAATCAATTTCATAAAAAAGAAAATTGTACAGCAACACTACGTGATATTGTATTTTCTTAGACTACTTATTTGTAAATAGGTCACCTAATTCCCTAAAATTATAAAAACATCAGGGTATAATATCTCTTGAATTATTAATCTTAATATAAACACCAGACTATTATCAAGTCGACAAGAAATCTCGATAACGAACTCGTTATCTTAATAAAAGAGTTTGAGGATTATCGCCCGTTGCCAAGAGAAAATTAAAACGACGTTCAACGGGCTTTAACAATTTGCGGGTAGTCACGTGATCAGGCCAAATACAACTTAGGTACCCTGTACGATGACTGGCCACATAAGCGATTTTGTATAATTAACTCTACAGTTAAATCGTTTGATTTTAATAAAACAAATTTATGTATACTGCTTAAATATTGATAAATGAATATTAAAATTATGTTTAATGAACAGTCAGCTTCAGCTGCAGATTATTTTGGCTAAAGGCCTTTTCTCTTAATGTAAATCAATAATTTGACTTTCATTCAGTGGCAATATGAATAACGATGCAAGAAATATCATAGCTGGAAGTTCTGCTACTTTAAGCATGGCCAGTTATCATATAGTTTTCCCTACAGGTATCTATTAAAGTTGCCGTGGAAGAGTCATTAAGTGTTCTAATTGCTTCCTCAGTATCGTTTCCTTTAGCAACGCATACGTAATCAGTGGGTTCCAACCAATTTGTTAACGAAATGTCTTTCAATTTAATGATATGTTGGGAGAATCTTTATTGATATTGGGGAACCGGTTTTAATTCCATTTAGTAATAGAGGTTTGAATTGACTATACATGTTCATTTTATAGATAACTACTAGGTAAGTATTGGTATGGTATAAATAAATTTAAAATGTAACCGTGCTGAATTTTTATCCGGTTCTTCTCTGTTTTAAACTATTGGTAGCTTTAGCAGCTTTGCCCTTCATACATCTTCTCAAAAGTGACTTATAAGTCATATATCTTAATAATAAAAATAATAACGGTTAGTGGAAACAGTCAATTACGCAGACATGACTCTAAAGATGCCAGAAGATATAATTTATCCATTGAAATCTTGCCATGTAAGTGATGGTTTTGCCAAAGTGGTTAGCAAATAATTGTTCTTCGTAGTGCATCTATCAAAGTACACTGGCAGGTAACAAATTATCAATTTTATGATTTTAAGCAAATTAGAATCAACCACTAATATACGATCGACAAAACTAGTATTATCCTTATTATGATGGTAAACACATTTTAGGAAAAAAGTTACTTTAAGAACGTACAGAAACCTAGGCCCTACATAAAGTCTCAAATTTAAATTGTTGCTTTATAAATGAAACCCAAAAGTGGCTTTTAGATAAAATACTCGGAAACTATTAAAATAGTGAATGTTCCAGTGAACCTGCACCTTTCAACGTCTGATTATCTTTGAGGTCATCTGAGATAAGCAAGGGGTCTCCATTGTTGAGTCGAGGTCAAGGTCAAAATGGTGAAATAAGCCTATTCAGCCTCAACGATGGCGTTATGTAAATAAGGGCTGACGTGAAATTAATTTATCTTCATCCTCAAATACGTAGTACTAGTAGTACACAGTAGTAATTTTAAACATTTCCTTATTTTATTGGGTGGCTTGAGATAAGGATACAAGAAAACGTTAAGAACGCCTCTATTTATAAATATCTAACTGTAATGATAGGTAAAACTTGTAAGATTGTTTTATAACAGTGGAGGTCTAAACTACCAAGGAGGCATATATATCATAGCTCAATGGAATAAAGTTTATCATTTACGCGGCCTTAATTTACTTTTATTTCAAGCCAAATCCAGTCTATGCTTGAAATTATTCAAGTTTTATTATTTTGAAGTGAAATTTATTTAAGAAAACAAAGTAAAAAGTAAAGTTTTGTAAAAATGTACTTAAAAAGAAATATTTTTTTATTGAACTTTTCTCAAAGGATCAGTTGCAAGCGTAGTAATAGAGCGCGCTCCCAGATGCATTCGACCGAAAAGAAGTAATTTATTTATTGTCATCAACGTCGCAGGTCCCAGACTCTTGCCATTACGAATCCCCCATTGAATATGCTATAGTTTCAAAGATCCACACAGCTTATTATTAGAAACAACATATTTCTCAAATTTTAGGCAAAACAATCAAACAACGTCAGCGGGTGTGCCTCTAATACAGTAATGAAAACATCACCTACTGTTTACCAGGTATGTACGTAAAATAAACCAGGCTTATAAATATATTGCAGCAATATAATAGTTAAGGGTTATATTAATCTAAGAGGAAGAGCGTATTCAAGGTAAGTCACATATTATGACGGAAGAAAAATTTGGATGGTTCATACAACAAGTCATGTTAAAACTACCTTCAACGTGTCTCAATTCTTTTGTACCCTCAAGTAATATAAAAGCAAAGGAATAATTAAAAATCTAAACATAATAAAATCTATCATCTAAAAAAATAGTTCTATATGAAAACTATGATTTAAAAAATATATGTTCAAACAGGGTGTTGATTATTTTTAACAATCAAAGAAGATAAAGCTTTTGTCCTGCTGTAAGACACTGGGCTGATAATAATAATAAAAAAAACGAAATTTATACCTTATGATACAAAACATTATATTTGCGTTATGCATTTTCTAATAGCCTTCCCGAGTCACCCACGTTGTTCTCGTTTCTTTCAATTAGTGAGCTGTGCCGGCGGACTCATAAGTAGCAACAAAAGGTTTTATTTATAAGTTACGTTTTTTTTAAATTAATTGATTTTAAGACGTTAGTATCAAATCTGAACGAGCAATAAACATGTATGGCATACATTAACTGATCGAGTGACATTTGATCATGCTACATGAAGAATTAAGTAGTAATAGGTAAATTCATACAAGACCTGATCATCCCAATAATAAATATAAAATGTGACACGAAAATGCATAAAATATCCTCAAGTTGGCAAAAACAAAGTTTCTGTCCTCATTTCTTTCTAGAGCAAAGTTAAAAAATGTCCAAAACCTGCTATCGTGACAAGAAATTATTTAGTTTACCTTCATATTACCGTCAGTTCTCGAATAGTTGCGCGCCACATGCATCCATGCCACGCCGGTGCACACAAAATGAATTCTTGTTGCATAACACCGCTCCAGCTATTTGATGTTATTCGAGCTGGCGTTTTATTATTTTCCGTCTTTATTAACATTGTATTGAGACTGCATTTTGATCGTTAGCATTTTTATATTTTCACGAATATTTTCCTTTTTGTTATGTAGTTGCATGAAAAGTTCATTTTGGATTTGACAGTAATTAAGTGGTGCAGACAAAGAGTCTAATAAAAAAAGCTGAAGTTATTTCAAGTTTAATGTTCATACTGAGGTGATTCGTAAAAGCAGAACTTAAGAAAATTAATGTTAGAGTTGACACAACCACATCCTATAATTGTATACTGAAAATATTATTTCCACGTAAAATACAACATTTTTGGAAACTTTTAACAGACTTCTAACATGTCCATCATCGTATTATCGAATCTACTTTTGATACATTGTTAATGCCAATGACGCCCACCATGACGCCCACAAACATCCAAATTAACTTTTATAACATTAGTAAAGTAAGAATTAGATTAAAAATCATCTGAAACAAAATATGATAGCAACAAAGCTCTTTCCTCGTATTCTTCTGTATAAAGCATAATATACTTCCACTAAAACAGTCTATTCCACTATTCTTCTGTATAAAGAATTTAAATCACAGATCCAATAAAAGCCCTTAGTGGGTAAAGCCATGCATTTAAATCTCGAATGTTAATAGCAGCTGTAATTTAAACATTTAAAATATGAATTCTAACCGGTTGTCACAAGAGTTGAAAGCAATTGTGTCCGCTTACACTTTATTATATGAGAATTGTTAAGAGACCCTCCACTGTATTTTCCGACGCTGCTGACGTTTAATTGTACTATTGCTAAAAGCACTTTAAAGCGCTAGAGCTCATGTATTTAAATTTTATTTTTTCATTGATCAAATTCAATATTTCATCATCTTCGATCTTACGCCAGAAGACTTGAACACTTAGAATTTTGGGCCCTATTAGAGAGCTATAATTTATTTTCAATGAAACCACAGAATTTCGTTTTGTGACTTAATTAGTAGGGGACTTATATATGTTGGAATTTGTCGTGGAATTAAAAGAAACATCTGTTAAGTGATTTACTGTTCTGAAAGCAATACATAACCAGCTTTTTTTTTCTTTAAATTTATATTTTTTCAAATTCACACAGTTCTGGCATTTTGGGTTCGTGTCTCACATTCCCTTATGGTAAAGAAGGAACTACATACTACTGTGTTTTTGTTATTTTTCAACTACCTTATCGTCACTTACCACAAAGAGACCGAGCCTTAAATAAAATTAAATAAATATCCAGACATGTTTAGAATCTAGACATTAACAGAGGTAGACTTAAATAGCTTAACCATCGTAATTTAGCTGTCGGTCGTATTTTTAAACACTCTGATAGCACGTTAGTGTAGTAATTGGTGTAATTAGAACTAAAAACGGTTTTTATTTTCAAGCCTTGATCTTTATGATTATTTAAACGCCTTTATTAGCGTAATTATTTTTCAAAAGCCTGACTAGTAAAGTGAAGAACTTCACCATGTTGCGATGCCCAACTGTTTTTACTGATATGACATATTGATATGATAAATCAAGTTTTTTATTCTTCTGGTCAGGTTTTATTAAAAAAAAAAGGAATTCCGAATAAAAACTCAACTCAGATATCCAAATGATGATAAAAATGAAGATGAACTATATTTTCAGTATAATAGTCTGTAGGAAATACAGTACTTGTAATAAAAATACTCTTCGTAAGAAAAATACAAAACTGTTGTTCCAACGTATACCTACCCACATAAGACAAATGGCGCTGAAATTCAATTTATACTGTTTGAATATACTCCTCCCCGGTGAAGTTACTTCGTTAAGTAAACGTAGTCGTAGGTGCGTCTAGAGATTTCAAATTATGCATGTTTTATGTGCGAATAAAATTTTGCATGTTATTATATCAATTGAAATTCTGTATGAAACTTTAGAAGGCCGACATAGAAATATTAATTAAGCGTCTTATTCTAATATTAAACTCTCAAACAGAGTATACCTTAGTTATCATTTTTATTGTCAGACTGTAACCAGGAACACGTGGTTTCATATTAGATATAATTAGCACTTGATATGTCTTTAAGATTCAAATATGAATTATGACGTCAAAAGATATGTGCATCTTAGCATTCCTTGGTAACGCAAATGTCCATCAGTTCACCATCATGTCCACCACCGTCTGTCTACTTTTTCGTTTTACCTTCAGAAATCAAACTTTACCACACAACGATTTAAATATTATCATTCTTAAGACTCAAAATATTATAAAATTTTAATAAGACTTACAAAATAAAGTAGATAATTCCAAATAGTAAACATGTTTGTACTTCTTAGTAATTAAATGAAACAGGATTAAGAATTAGGAACATTACAAATCCTATAATAACTTTGTTTTACACCCAAATCATCGTGTAACGAAATGTAAAGTCAAGAACCTGCTTTGCATATATATTTAGGTAGTAAGTTTTAAACTTAGAGCAGACTTAAAACGCTCTAGGGACTTGGGAAGGATTCACGTGTGCTTAGCTAAGTAAGTTTGCTAATAACAATATATCTGTAAAAGTTTAACAACTATAATTTATACCACTATTTTTCTTCAGCGTGGCTGTAGTGTATCAAAAGTTAAATCTTAGATTATGAATTCACGAGACTTGCTTGAATTTACCTCTCAGATCAAACTTGTCTACGGATCCCCAAAGGTTTAAACAGCGAAGGAAAATATTGAGAGAAATATTGTATGCCTGAGAAGTAAAAATGTCTTCTTAAATGCTCATCTTATAATAAAGACTGTGTGGTGACAGTGTAGTCTTGGCTCTAGACTTAATAAGGCTCAAGTTATAGTGTCGGGTCGTGATGATAATGATGATGCCTCGCCATCATTAGCGGCGATGAACACTCCAACTCGTAAGAGAGGTGACTTACCTGTAACCACATGCACTTTGCACCTTGCAAGTGGTTCATGTAATATTATATAAAACGCCTTATGAAAAATCAAACACATATTGCGCCGACTCCAGTTTATTCGGAACCGCTCAAGCAGGTGATGATAATAATAGGATTTTTTTATATTATTTTTATTCAAGTGATCCAATAAACAGGCAGACTGTTCTCCTGATGTTAATTGGTCACCACCGCCTATGGACATTTGATACACCAGGGGCATCGCTTGTGCCTTGTCGACTCTTGAAACGAACATTCATATGTGTCTGTAATTTCACCAACTCCCTGACCATTAATAAACTAGTGCGCCTCAACATCTAAGATTGCATCACTGCTTACCATCAGGTGGGATCGCAGTCAAGCACTAGTTTATATTATTTAAAAAAAAAATAAAATAAAATTGTAACCAAAATATAGTAATGCACTCTGCTACACGGCAAAATTGGGTATTGTGGTAGTACTTCCCCGGACTAACTCTGCAATCAGAACTCTACTGCTTTTGAATATGCATTAGAAATAAGAAATTTCAAAATATTTAAGGTTTATTACAAATCAACTTCTCTACAAATGACTTTTGAAGTTGATTTGTAATAAACCTTCAATATTTTGAAATTCAACGCAATTCAACGCAATTTATAAACAAATTGATCTAAGAAACATGTATACTATGCGCTTAGTTTACCTACCGTTGATAAACAAACACATAACAATAATACAGAATGGTAAACATAAGAGGATGTTATTATTGAATTTAGTAGGAATGGGTTCTTTACTAAGAAGTGGAGATGAATCGTTCTGTTTAGCTGTAAATATATTGAACAGATGAAAGAAAAGAAAATAAGGCCATGTGTATAAATGACGAATAAAAATGGTCCAAGGAATGATCCTTGCAGTATGCAAATAAATGCATTACTTTCATAAAGTTGTCAAGTTGTAATGTCAAGTGAAGAAGTGTTACTAAAATGTAACTACGTTAAAATGGTATTTGGTATTTTTAAACGAGTTTAATGGCTTAAGATATATTAAATAGTATTTTAATGGCCTAGGGTAGACTTGTTAAAGCTTTAACTTGCTGTATATAAATATAAAAAAAATATTGAAATCTCAGCTCTATTCCTAAGTAATAGAATGTGTATAAATGACGAATAAAAATGGTCCAAGGAATGATCCTTGCAGTATGCAAATAAATGCATTACTTTCATAAAGTTGTCAAGTTGTAATGTCAAGTGAAGAAGTGTTACTAAAATGTAACTACGTTAAAATGGTATTTGGTATTTTTAAACGAGTTTAATGGCTTAAGATATATTAAATAGTATTTTAATGGCCTAGGGTAGACTTGTTAAAGCTTTAACTTGCTGTATATAAATATAAAAAAAAATATTGAAATCTCAGCTCTATTCCTAAGTAATAGAATGTTGGAAATACAAAACCTTACTTCATTACCAATCTACCTCAATTCATTTTACCTGGTAACGTGAAAATAGATTTAAACCTAGGGTTGTAGTCTAGGAATTGATTATTAGTTAATGAAGTTTTCATATTATTGAAAGCATTAGGTCACAGAGATATCTGGTAAACTTTTTTATTTTTGTGGTAATATATTATTGAGGGTCTGCTTACTAGTTAAATACTCTGACTGACACCGGTTGTGTTTCGATTCCTACTCAGGACTAACATTAGTGTGCATGGACATGTCTTGTTTTCTGTGCCCGGACGTTAACATTTATTATTAAAACACTTTATATTTAGAAAAAAGATGTTGTATGATTTTAATAGTTAATAATCAAAAGCTTTGCTTTGATTAGGGTCATATGATGTTATGTAAAGAATGCCCCAGGATATTTAGTATTTACCCACTTTTATACATTAATTTATTTATCACTATAGTTTACTTATTTTACATGAGGTATTTACTTCTCCACTATCGGTAGGTTTATAATAATAAAAGCTAGTGCTTGTAACAAAGCAAATATATTGAATATCTACACTCGATTTTATGGTATTTGATCTACACGATATTTTTTTAACTGTGATGAAAGAAAAAAGAATTACAAACAAAATAATAGTACAATCTTTATTCGAAAACGCGGCAACCCTGTTCCAGTGGCGAAGTCAGAGTTCGCCGAATACGTCGTTATTTATTATTAGCTATTTGTATCTCTATTACCAACCAATGTCGTGGATCTGATGACTTTGAGATTTCTGCGAACTTCTGGTCCTTTGCTCGAGGATCTGTGTGTTTGTTGTGCTACTATCGAAAATGGTTCTAAACTACCCTAATAAAATTAGATTGAGGCTATTGATTATTTGCTAGATTTATATAATTCACCTATCGTAACTTAGTGACTGACTAATATTATTTTTTGATAAACAATTTAGAATATTAAGAATAATATGTATTTAATAATATTTTAGCCCTTACCCAATATAGCTATATGATTATAGTGAAACACTGAAGTAACAAATAAGAACTAATCCCCAAGTGTCTTTATTAGGTGAGTAAACAAATATCTCATCAGTAGTACGAAATAGCTATTCAAATTAATAATTTCCACCGATCACAACCGGAACAAGAAATCAATTTCTCATTCACAAAGATGCTTGACTTTATGGAGGCCAATTAGTCGAGAACATAACGCCGAGGATACAAGACTCGTCACATTTAGAAGAAATAAACATTAATTAAATTACAATTGAGTTCAATTTCATTCAGTTACTTCCGCTTCGGTAATTTTGAACGGAAAATTTTATCGATAATGAGGTTGAACGTTTTATTAATATCAAGATGAAATCGTAATTATTGTATGAATGCCACATATTCAACGAATGTACGCATATAATGATTTCGACATTTTCAGAGATATACAAATTAATTGGTTTGGGAGAATTACTTTAGTATTATAAAGTGCTATTTGTATCGACAAACAAAGTAAAAAGAAACCACATAAGGCATAAGTGAGAGTATTAAGGAAATAGAGTAATTAATGTAAATTGATTGACGTTTAAATCCGTAGCAATTATTATTTGATACAAAAATGAAAAACTACGGTAAATTTAATGATACAATAAAAATGACAATGAATAAATCAAGCTTAAACGGAAAACGGAAGACTTAAACAATAACTGAATTTAACTAAAGCGTTATAGATATTTTCTTTGGAAAAAAGCAAAGCTAATGTAAGCATGACAGCGTTTTTTCACCCCAACGCCACGCTAAAATTATCAAGATGACTTACCGAATTGGTGCAGTCAATTATGTGTCTTATTACCTACGTAATAAGCTGAAAAAGTTTGAGTTTCATAGCTACAAAGTTAATTGTTCCGTAATGAACCTTTGACACGTTACAGCTATTCTTTGGCAAGGTGTTATAATAGATTTTTCGCCGTTGAAAATTATCAAATTTAATCACAATGCTTTTACGCAAAAAGTGGAGCTTATTTAATTGTGTTTCGTTATAATGACTTCGCTTTACTTGTTTTGTCTTCTTTAGAAATGGACAATTACTTACAAACTTAGTAGCTGATGTAATAAATGTTGTTGATCTTAATAAATAAATGAAAAATTGTTTTTTTTGACTTAAATTGTCCTTACACCTTAGCTTTATTCAAGAAGCTTACGTTCTGATTTGAGATTTTGCATTACATATAAATTATGATTAACGTTCATAAACATTATTTATTGAAACTAGCGACAGTAAAAAATCAGTAATGGCTACTCAATTCCCATAAACATACATAGGGTTGGATACTTCGATAAGAACCCATAGCGAAGTCACCATAGCAATAAATATCGCTTTACTGTGGGACCAAATAGCAGCTGTTTATTTTTATTTTCCTGAAATAAACGTTGGAATGCTTTTAAATTTCCATTAGGACATATTGCCTTCAATCACTGAGGGTTGTGAGGTGTCCCGTACATTAATTTCCTGGTGATGGCTAGATTGAAAAGTAACATAGTAGTAAGTGATCTATTTTTATTTCTCGTAATAGAACTTCACATTATTACTATGGAGGAGTGAGGTGTGAGACTTCTCCATTTAAAAGGGAAGATCTCCCGCCACATTAGATGATCCTGTCTGCGGACGACGGACGGCGGTCCAACTGTTGATGTTAGAAACTTGTATAGATAGATAGTCAAATCCTCAGGAAACTTTGATATCGCGATGTAGGATTCTCGCGTGCGTCTTAATATAGGTTGTCACAATTATTTTGTACTTTTTCTTCTTTTTTAAGCTCTATCATCCCGAAGTATGTTGCAATGCGTCATTACAATATTTTTTTTTTCACTGAAATTCCTGGGCCCGTGCACAATGTCTCCCAAAAATATTTTTCATCGTAGGATGAATCGTATAGTAACAGTAGTGGGTTGCAATGTTTAACTTGTGGTCTAGCTATATGCTGAGGTAATTTCATTTTGATCTCCTCACAACAAGCTATTTATTTATTTTCAAAGGTCTACAATTGTTTTTTTCTCTTCTAAACTGTGATAAGCTATTTCGTTTCCATCTTCATTTTTAATTTTAATGCTTTTTTTTCATTCAAAATGTATATGTTGTATACCGCGACGAAACATCGTCGAGCTAGTGTCAGTTGTCTTACAGAATTGAACCTCAGGTCTCTTATTCAGCTAATACAAGCTTCGTCGGCGAGCCGACGCACCGAGGCCTCTAAGGGTTTCCCTCGCACTTGATTGCGTAGTTATAGAAATGGACAGAGCATAGAATTAGCGACGAAACATCAAGTCAAGCTAGTGTAATTTTCCTTACAGCACAAAGCCCTGGTCTGGTGGCGTACCTTATGATGTTTTTTCAGGATTTATAACCGAGCGTACTGCTGAGGTAGTACGCTAGTACTTGTGATAAGGTCTGCTATAAAATAAAACGAACAACGTTAAAAAGCGAGTGATATTAATAGCCTCGAAGTAAATGCTATAACATTTGTTCCGAAAGATATATGCTCGAACGAACAAAGGGGGAAATGTTGGGGAATAATAATTTCAGACCATACATCAAAACAATATGTTAAAGCTGACCAATGGTGACTTTTGGCGCTGTAAGCACATTCATTGTTTTGTACGGCTTTTAATTTCAAGTACGTGACTTTTAAGGGTCTGTGGTCAAACAAAGGTTTCAGTTATACTGAGATAATATTTTATTAACTTCTGTTTAGCCTTAATATAGTTTATGTGTTTTAGTGCAAAAGTGAAACCTAAATATTTCATAAAAAGCTTCCTCCTGTCTGTTACTTAGCACTGAATTCACTTAATTCAATATATCATATACCTTCTTGTTTCAAGGTTCAATTTCCGTTACTTTCGTAAATACTTTGTTAGCTTATTTTGATCGACTACGCATCATTTTTGTAAAACAAAACTTTAGAAGAACCTGTTTTTGATGAAATAAATTTTAAATCTATCCCACTACCCATCGTAAATATGTTTGTAATATTAAACACGAGAATCTTACAACTATGATGTTCTCGCAGAAGCAATCCAACATAATAAAGTAAATATTTGTATCACATTCACTCATAGGTAAAATTCTATGGAGCAAACGAGAAGGAAGATACTTCTGTTACTTTGTTGCAGTTTTCAGTAGAGCTACTTTATGACCAAGGATTATTTTAACGAGATATGGTTCAGTTATCTATTAAGACCTTGTTTAAAAGTATGAAGATAAAAAAACTTAGGTATAACTAACCCTGTGATATAAAAACTAAGGATTTGTCAGTCAGAATATTTGCCCCAGATTTCCATCTAGCGAGAGGATAATCAACCTCATGCCTCATTAAAGCCAATGAGTGATATTGGTGTCCCAGTATTTTTGGGGCAATAACCGCAGGTAGCTGTAATTAATGTCCTGTAGTATAGATACTTATTGTTTTACAGGTCATCATCACTAGAATTAACTTCTCTATTAAGTACAATTTTAGTCATATTCTCCGCTTAAACATAGGTTTCTAGTCGTCCCTTTAGGCAGGCATTTTCCTGCTCACCTTTGCATCCTGAGCTCAAAATACAATCATGAAACAAGTTGACTTCAAGACGACCAATAGCATTTGTTTTTTGTCTTTCAACTCCATTCTCTCTACTGCTAAATTTTATTAAAATAAAATTAGATAGATTTATACGTATCTGTTTTGTTTTGCGAATCAAAATATTTCTCAATTATAATTTTAATTTGTAATTATGAATTTCATATCATATTAAAATTAACATTGATTTGGGAATATGAATATATCAGTCAGATTTTATTGAAATACACGATTACCACCAATAATATTTAACAGTTTTCAATGTTTAAATTGCGGATAATGATATATTGCTCCGAAACAATTATTGCGTCAATTTATATAAAATATATGATAAAGCGCTTTTCTGGTTAACCAAATAATTCAAAAGTTTTGATTATTGTAGTAAAAAATCTTTGCTATGAATAAAAACAATCATTACTACCAAATGATTGCACGAATTACTCAACTTTAAACAAAAACACAAAAAAATAGACTTCTAATACAGAAATTGACAAACACTTATAAATAGGAACCGATAATAATAATTACCTGGAAAGATACCTAAAGAGACTGAAATAATAAACCAAGAATATACTATAATAGATATCAATTATTACAACACCGTAAATGTAAAAATAACGCAAAAAAATTATCTTCAATTGAAATGCATTAACAATGTTATATTCTCTGAAAATAAGCTTTAACTAAATTCATAAATAGAATAAATAAAAAAAATAGAAAAGTAGCAATAATAAATCCCAAAACCGATGGGCGGTTCACGTATAGATCATCAGAGCAAATTCTCATAGCATTTCATCCCACGTGGTACCTACAAATGTATATTTAACATCACACCACTAGATTTATCAGTAACACAATAGCTTCCCTACCACTAAGTCAATACGAAAACCCAATCTTGTACTTACAAATAATAGGTACATACATCACACAATCATTGTCTAGTGAAAGCTTCACACGTCTTTGCAAAGGAAACAAACTTATTTGCATAACCCTTCATTTGCTTGCTCTAATTACAAAATGTTTACGTTTCAATGTTGCAGAATGTGACACCATTTTGAGGTTTCAACTATGTAACTTATAAATCTACCAATAGAATTTTAGCTGCTCAGAATTATTCGGTGCTTTATCCGGCGTTAGATAATGTAAGCAAAGTGTAGCCAGCGAAGCATAGAAAGGCAGAACACACAAAATTTTAGACTACATATAGAGGATACTTCAGCTTTGTTTAAATCACTGGGATAAATGCTCTAACTATTAGATAAATAATGTTTCATGAACCCATTTATTTTAAAAAGCAAGTAATGTTATTTTGCATAAACAAAGTAACCTCTATCTTTGATCCAAAATTTCCTTATTATTTGATCAAAACGAGGTCACAGCCCTATCACATAAGTAACTTTATAGATACGCATAATTTGAATCAGGACTATCATTTAGAATTGAGGAATCGACGAAACGAAATCATACCAAGACAGACAATTGAATGAATATCATGGAACGTGCGTGTCGCAACAATCCCAATGCAAGGTTCCGCGTGATATGGAACATGATTTCGTACAACCAAAATATTTGACTTATCTACATATATGTAATATTAAGGTTATATAATATTTTGTTCGCAAAGTGTGTTTGGCTACGAACTCTAAATGCTGTCCTTTATGATCGATTGTAGGGGAATTATTTTACCATCCCAACCCGTGTTTCCATGGGATCTTAAGTCTCCTCAGGCTATAGTTTACAATGCTCGCGAAAAGTGTGAATTTCTATTGGTGAAATAATTATTGAACTCGGATGAGTAATTTCGGAGATTACCTTTTTCTTCCAAATTTTATCATTTATATTATACTAGCTGCCCCCGCGGTTTTACCCGCGTTTCCGTAGGATGTCACATGTGTTATTCATGTAAACCTTCCTCTTGAATCACACTATCTATTAAAAAAGACCGCATCATAATCCGTTGCGTAGTTTTAAAGATTTAAGCATACATAGGGATATAGGGACAGAGAAATCGACTTTGTTTTATACTATGTAGTGTAGTGATGTATGGATGTAATGTAGATTCATAGATGAATAACTGGCATCGAACTATATATTTTCGGTTACTTTTGGCTTATAGTTAGTTACTTATGAAATAATTCCTAAAACTATCGTAAAACAAAAACTAAAAAAAAGAGCATTTATTACTTTTTTAAACAAAAAGGTTTTTCACTATAAGTTTATACCACTATTTTCCAGAATGTTTATACTAAGAACCAGGAGAGTTTATGGTCCTCTCCACTCCATTATCATAAATTGAAATTTATTGAGTCCCCAATGACGGCCATTTCAAGTACATACCTGTGTTGCTTTAAGTAACTGTTTGGCCACTGAAATTACCTTTGAACGTGTTTTAAAATATGAATGGAATATAATAAATAACAATTTATAGAAGTATATCCTTACAATATTGAAAAATTTATGCTGAAATGAATATTCAAGATAAAACTATAAGACTTCCACCGCAAATTTTTGTGGACCTCAGAGACATTTTTGTCTAAAGTTTTTTCATGATAAATCTGAGAATATTCTCCCTACTGAATAAATTACGCTCTCAGTTTAAATTAGAGTCTAATGCATAATTTCGTAGACAAGGTCAAGATTTTTTCAGTTTTTTCAGTCTGCTTAGCATGTTATCACCCGTTAGGGTGTAGGTTAACAACTTAATGAACATTACACCAAGTCTATTATAATTACAAACCGCAAGGACGAAAACGAAGTTTGTTCTTTGAGAAAATCTTTTAGTCGAGAACTTTACAAATAAAAGTGATTAAATGAAGTTTCGAAATAATTAACTAATGATAGGGACCTGTTTCTTATAAATGTTTAAATACAACGTAAAACTATTAAATGTATTACGAAAATATCACTGTTTTAAACCTAATTTCCAGTAATAGCATGAATGGCTTAAATTTTAAGAAATTGCAATAATGACCATATAAAAATTACAATTAAAAGTTTATGACCGGACGGGGTAAAACTTTTTTTTTTTTAATTAAGCGGAGTATCTGAAACATCTTTATTTAATCTTAATAATGAAATCAATAAATTATATTAAAAACGTTTCTCACTAAAATTGCCGATTTATGTTATCTTTGTTTTTATATTAATACTAGCTGTCGCCCGCGGCTTCACTCGCGAATGTAACATTTACTTTATTATATTTGATTGCTATGGATCAGCGGATGGAACAGAATAATATAAAAAACGCGATTAAAAAACAGGGGTAAAATTTAAATTTTATGTATTTTTCAATGCTTAATCATAATAAAATAAAAATAATTAAAATAAAATATTTAGGGGAGGTCAACCCTTATCACTTAGGGGTATAAAAAATAGATAGTAACCGGTTCTCAGACCAATTGAATATGCATATAAAATTTCATAAAAATCGATGAAGCCGTTTCGGAGGAGCATAGTAACTAACATTGTGACACGGTAATTTTATATATAAGATTAGCTATCACCCTCGGTTTTACCCGCGTATGTCGTTATCATATATAGCTTATAACCATCTACGATCAATTCCGCGTCGAATGGTAGCAGTCCCATCCCGATATGTTAATATTTTCCTTATATATATAGATTTTAGTGTTTAAATGACGATTTATTAGATTCTATTGCAATGTTATATCCCGGACGCATTTATATGTATAATTTATTATAATGGTTCAAATGGTTCATTAAATAGTGATGGACAATATAATTTGCATGACTAATACACTAAATCATTCAATTATCGAATTAGTTGATAGAATTATAGTTATTAGTGGCAAATAAAATTTGATTTATTCTATCAATAATATATGAGAGATATGATTAGGGAATATATCATGCTAAAATTTGATGTTACAATTAATTGCATAATATATTGTTTCTGCCCCGCGATTTTATACGGAGTTTCTAGGGAATTGAATATTACCTAAGTGCCAAGTTTTATAAACATCCATTAAGCGTTATTGCTTAAAAAAATACAAACAAACTTTCACATTTTTAATATAAGTAGGAAGTGTGAATAAAAATATCATTATACTTTCAGTAGAAATGTGAAAATTATACCCAAGCCTGTTTTGTCCAAATTAATCTTTCAAACGTTTCTCTGAACATTCAACATAATATCTCTTTGCTTCATCAGAGATCTTGGGAAAAGTTTCAAATCGAATTTCCCTTGCTCCGATTCTAAGAAATAGGTCAAAGGAATAACTTTCCATGTAGTATCCGCCTGTTATTGTCCGCTTGGATGCAAATTGCACGGTCCAGTTTCAACGCTCCTTTTATCGATATGGAATTCAGATAGTGGTAATTTTTTTAGTGCGGGTCGCGTCTCTATTATCTTTTTTATTTGTTACAATCTGACCGTTTACTGATGACTCATATAATAACGTATTAAATTAAGGCGCGTATTATGAGCATACTTTTTAGGGTGGCATGGAACCAGCTTTATTTGTGCAATTAAACTCGTCACTAGTACTGAATGCTTTCCTAATACCGAAGTTACAAGGCAAGTGATTTGACGCCATTAACTAACTTAGAATAAGATTTTTTGAATGGAATTCCTATACCGATAGATTGCATGATAGGATACGGTGGGATACGACGGGACACATGGTCGCCTGAGGACTCGACGTGACGGCTAACCTCCCAGGAGAGTTCGGCTAAAACTCATTTTGTCACTTTCGTACAGGCTACGTGGGCGAATCGAAAAATTATGTGTATAAGTATTTTTTGTTACACTGGTACAGATTCCAAATGAATTCCTAACTTTTTTGATGGCTTAAGGATATTAATAATTGAAGGTCAACTTTTCCAGCAATAAAAAAAATTATCTATTTAATTTTAAAATTTATTACATTCTTACAGGAATTTCCAATGTTGGCAAAATTTGTCTCATGTGAGAAAGCAAAGCTATGTATACTTGAATATTAGTGTGTCAAATTTCATTAAAATCCGTTCTGTCATAACAGAGTACAATAACAACCATTTTATCCAAACGATGTCATTATCCGACCACAAAATACAAAATGAAGTATAAAAATTAAACATTCTGAAAAACATTCTTCAGAGGTATCAAAGCTAGATACTAAAACCAGTTCCCTCCCCAACGATGACACATCCCTATCAGTCAAATTCCCCAACCGCTTTTGGCTGAGTAGACGCATTAAGAGGCATCGTGTGTACGCCACCATCGTCACGTTCTTAGAGACTTTACGTGACGAAGAGCTCCCATGCGGCGAGCTGTCTCAAAACCCCCTGTATTTCCTCCACATATAAATTACGCTTTGTGACGGTGTTTTGCCAGATTTTTCGCGCTTAATTAGAAGTGTGATGGCTTAATTTGGAAGACAGATGTCTTATGGTGGGCGGTATATCTTGCTTTATAACTGGTGACATTTCTTGCTTTGCGGTATAAGTGGTAATAACATTAAAAAATAATTGGCTAACGGAGCACCCTTCATCTATGCAAATAAGCAAAATTGATGTGTCTGTCCAAAGAGTGGCTTTTTACTAATTGCACATGAAAGTATGGTACTACGATACTTATAAGAAAAATATATTCTCAAATATTTTTGTCATTCTATTTGTCTATTTTTTCCGCCTAGTGTCCAAAACAGCTGGACCGATTTTGACGTGATTCTCATTGGCAGATAGCGGATCCCATAACGAGTAACTTTGGCTAATGCAAAGTTATGTTAAGCTATGTTTCTAAGCATAGTGGTTCCAACTCACAATGAAACATAATCAAAAAAAAAACAGGACTTACCAATTTAAGTTTTCAGCGCTCTGTATTTCTCGCATAACAATTAAAGAGGTGCCTTTTACTTCTTAAACGATTAAACGCAGCTTCATTAATATTACATTAGGAACCTGTATTCAATGTTAATAAAATGTAGTTTGCGGATTCCCTTAAACTAAAGATATTTCAGAAAAATTAAAGCAGATTTAAAATAATCCATAAATAGGAGCCCCCGCTGTTTCACACGCGTTAATAGATATGATAAATTATCCTATAACCATTTACGAAAAAGTCCGCGTCGAATAGTAACAGTCCTATCGCGATATGTTCAGTAGTTTTGAGGTCGTAGTGCGTGAAAGAAACCAAATTTTCCTTATATATATTTAAAAAGAAAAAGATATATATATATATCAATCTTTACTATAATATGGTATATAAATGGTGTCTTGGGTAACTAGAACGTAGCTTAGGACAACATATGGGTATTATATCATCAAAATCAGCTCATGAAATAATGTGGTTACTTAAATTTTAGTAATCTCGTGTAGGCGTTCGCGAGCACAGCTGGTAGATATTATATAAATGTTTTTTTGTTCGTCCTCCATGCATTCCTGTACCATTTATCCAATCCATCATGTGCGCGCGTCTGGGAAGCTTTTGAAGAAAAATCAATTAAAAATATGCATTACAACGCATGAAGGAAACAGGAGGAACCGTAGTAAAACGTCAAATTCTCCAATAAATATGCTGACTGCCATTGCAAGAATTTGTTGTTTCTTAGGTATTTAGAATGCTAAAAACCTGAACCTGTCGCGCAGCCACTATGCTCTGTCTCTTTTGCTATCTACGCAATCACGTGAGAGGTTAGCTCTTCGATTCCTCGTTGCAACCTCAGTATTACGACGTCCACGACCACTCTCAAGAGTGCAATCTATAAAAGTAAGATTTTACGCTGCATCACAACATTTTTCAAATGGAATTTAAATTTAAAAATATTAGCCAGCTTTTAGAAAAAAATACGTTAAATATATAATGACAGTAAACAATGCTTAAAGAAACCTTCCAAATTAATTTTATGATTAATTTATTCTTATTGCCAATTCCTTGCAGAAATAAATAATGTTAATTTTAATAATATATCTCCACTGGGAAATAATAGTGCTATAACATTTTTGATGGCCTTATAAATTGGGCACTTGATATAAAATGAATATTTCTTTAGGGACTGTTCCATGCTAATTTTAATTATTACTATCTTTCTTGGGTCCAGTGAGCCGACAAACAGGCAGACGGGACCCACCTGATGGTAAGTAGTAACCGCTGCCTATCATTATTCTTCACGATTAAGATTCAATTCCTTCAAAGATTTATGTTGTAAACAAAAAAGAAAATATTACAGAATTAAAATTAAAAGGTGCGCCAGAAGAAAACGGAGATAAAATTTAACAGCTAGTTATGCTTGAGAAAACATGCTGATTCAATGAAAGCCCGACCTCAGACACCTAATTATAACTCTGAGCTGTAAGTTTGGATATAAATGTTCTGGATTAATACATATGATACTTTCAATCTTGGATGTGTGTAAAACCGTGGGATACAATAATAATGAAACAGACCACATGGTACGCATTTTTACAATCTCTCCCTGAGCTGCAATACCAAACTCTAAGCAGAGGTAAACCAAATGACAGCTACACTATGTAACATTGCTCTGTTTATTTTGCTCACTAAGCAATCAGGAGAGAAATTCGCTCTTCTAGGCCTCGTTGCGCCGTCTCATTATATAATAATAATAAGCCTTTAGTCTGATAAGACAATATTCGTATATTTTTATCTTTGTTTCATTTTTTTATGTCCGTTTGCCAGTCTAACCTTCTCTATTCTGGCCTTTCTATGGCTACTCTACCCCAAATCATTCATGGTCATCGTACCTTCTCCGTGATCTACCTCTCTTTCTTTTTCCATGCGCTGACTCATTACAGAAGCTTATATTATTGGCTGTATAAGGGGGCAGGATGATACTAACAACCTTTACCTTATATTATATGTAACAGCATCTGCGTCGTAATGACCCAGATTGCACGGTAACTTTGAAAGTTTTATTCTGTAAACGCGGATCCCCAAATAATTTACGCCATAAATTCATGTTTCCTTTCAAAGATAAAGCTGTTAGTGAAGTTTAAAAATAAGACTTTTTAAATTGTTTCCTGTCCGCCTCCTCGGTAAAGCGAAACAAAGGGATTTCCTCTCTAGTCGTAACTGGCGAAAAAATATAGCGCGTTGTAACATAAGCGGGGACATTAAATCTTATAGCACTAGCAAAATGAAAAGATGTGTGAAAGGAGAAATAAAGATTCTACGTACAGTTATTATAAAAAAAACATTGCTTACATTACATAGTGTTGTGACCGTGAAGTGTGGTAGTGGCGACGAATATCACCACGTAAAAAAGTATACTGATGACCGTGTACTTCATTGCATCGAGTGGTCAACAAAAGCATTCCCACCTCTATCAAATATCTTGTAGTACGTAATACACCGAACGAGCAGAAAGCATACATATTGCGCCGACACCAAATAATTGGGTACAGGGCAGGCAGATGATAATTACGTATAACTAATTTGAACTCTGACAAATTGGAAGCCTAGTAAAGAAGTTAAGATATAAAAAAAGACAAAAATATTTACCAATAAATAGATCAGTTACCATTCTCAAGTTTCACAAAACACGAAAGCAGTAAGGCAATAATAAACAACATCAAGTTGCATCAATAAAACAATATATCTTGTAAATTCCTTTAATATTTCAGGTAGAAATTCCATTGTAACCCATCTTTTAGAAGCACTCGTGGCTGCGCCTGTCACTTGCAACTCATTTTGCATTTCCCAGCCACAACCGCAATATGCAGAAAACGAGGCTATAAAATATAATATCTAGAAGTGTGTTGTGTGACATCCAATCTTATAGATATTTTAACGGGACAACTTTGTATTTGTGACTTTTTGTCAAGGACAAAATATTAGATCTGCCTTACTTACATCCGTGTTCCTTGTAGGTCAGCAACATAATTAGCATTTAGTAAACTACAAAGAAAAAATAAGTACATTCATTATATTAACTGTTTATTTTATTATGTAAAGTTGTAGAATACCGACGTGTTCTATATTGTATAATGATTTTTTCAGCTGCTTATTTTTACTGTCGTTACAATTTACGCTTTAAGGCTACGTTATAATTTTTAGGCCGGAGCTCAATTTTGTATTTTTTTTTTTTATGCCACTTGGGCCGACAAACAAGCAGACGGTCCACCTGATGGTATGTGGTCACCGCCGCCTATGGACATTTGCAACACTAGGAGCATCGCCAATGCGTTGTCGACCCTGAGACGTGAAGTTGTTAAGTCTCATGTGCCTGTAATTTCACCGGCCCCCTTGCCTTTCTAACCGAAACACAGTAATACAATTGCACTACTGCTTCACGGCGGAAATGGGTAAGGTGGTAGTACTTCCCCGGACGAACTCTGCACTAAGAGCTCTACTACTCTAAAACTTCACTTCTTAACCAAATAAAAACTCAACTATACGAAATAATATGGTCATGTTAATTCGAAGAATAAAGCAGTAAAGTAAACATCCACACAGATAAACTATCGCATTTACAATATTAGTTGAAAGAAGGAAGACATAACCGAATGCCATAAGATTAGAAAAGAAGTACTGCACTTGTATTGCTGTGTAGAAAGATAATGGGGCCGGTGAAATAGCAGGCATATGAGCCTTAACAACTTCACGTCTCAGGGTCCACAACACATTGGCAATGCTCATAGTGCTTCAAATGTCTAAAGGCGGTAGTGACCACTTACCTTCAGGGGCCTGTCAGTACAAACAAAATACTTGACAAATAATTCTACTGTAATTTACTTAAAGATTATAAATGTAAATAGAAGCAACAATATTAGACTATTGTTGATTAATAATATTAACTTGTTAAGACACAAAGTTCAAAAGTCTATTCGCAGTACTAAAATAATAGCGAGTTATATAAACTTTGACATCTCTAGTTAGTAGACTAAAATTAACATAGTACATATTGCTTAGAGAAACTCTATTCATATTTAGGAGTTCTGAATAACGCTAAGTTAAGCTTTAAGCTTTATTAATGTCACCTTAAAATCTACTAGTGTTTTAAGGTAAATTCAAAATCATTATTTAACTCGTCTCACTTTGATACCAAATGATGATTAGATGTACAAACATTTCAATGCAATATAAAATAATGTATTCGTCCGTTAAAGCAATTCAAAATTATAACGCCAGACAGCAAATATCCTGAAACTTCTATTACACGAAGTCTTTTCAATTGAACACGTGAATTCCAACACTAAAAGTTCACCAAACGTAAATAAATATCAGACCTCACATGTCATTTCCACACATTCAAACATCCGTGGTGTATAGAAAAGCCAGCGTATCCCCGTTTCTAACTCTTTTCGAATTCAACTCGCTTCAGAAATGCTCGCTGTGAATGTGACGTTTGAACAGGCCGCTCCAATGACGATTAAAAGCGCGCTCAGCACACCGCACACATGTCGTTTTCAGAAAGACTTTATGTCATTGCAAATTGAATTGGATTAAAAATCACCAACCGTTTACCAGTTGTTTTTACTATGCGAATGTTAGGGGCTTTTGCTGACTTTATAACTATTCTACCATCGTGTGGGTGTGGAATATGGTTGATGCTATATCTTAACGTTTTTACTTTAGTAAAATAGAGTCATCATGCTGAGCATCTGCCGCCTTTGTTTCTATTGAGGTTCTTCCATTTGGGGTTAGCGCAATAGGATTGCTTGATTTTTGGATTGTGCATGCATATGTACTTTTATATTATAATAGGTTGGGGAAAAAGTTCCTTCGCATTTTTTAAGAAAATTCAAAACATTTTTAAAATAGTTTATTTACATTTAACTAAAGTATGTAGGTACCATTTTGTTCGATAACTTTTTGCCATCTTGTAGGTAGGGACATGATCCCATTGCTATAGAAATTTTTGGACTACTGATCAAAATACTACGACAAGTGGTTTTGACAGTCCTCTCGTGATGTTAACCTGACACTGCCTAAAGAATTTCGAAGAGACCGAAACAGGTGGAAATCTGAAGATGCAAGGTCAGGACTATACGGCGGATGCATTAATACCTCCCAGCCAAACTCTCTTCATTTTAGCTGAGTGGCTAAAGATGTGTGAGGTGTAGCGTTATCATGATGAAAAACCACACCCCTTCTGTTGATTAATACCGGCCGCTTTCTCTCAACTTCTTGCTTTAATCTCATCAGTTGTTCGCAGTAGAGTTCAGAATCGATGGTTCTGCCTGGTGGTAACAGCTCATAATTCATGCTCAAGGTCATGCTGTGTGTGTGTCACCACACACACAGCATCACCTTGTTGCGAGTTAATCCGGGTTTCGCCACAGTCTGTGAAGCCTGACCGGCCTTTGACCACGACCTTTTTCGCACATTCTTGTCGTACGTGATACTTTTCATCACCAGTTATCAGCTTCTTCAAAAATGGTTCGGTTTCATGATGTCGTAATAAAGAATCACAAATGAGTACACGGTTCATTAGGTTTCTTTCAGTGAGCTCTTGAGGTACTCAAATATCTAGCTTTTTTGTGTACCCAGTTTTTTTCAAATGCGCCAAAACTGTTTTGTGGTCAATCCCCAGTTCTTCAGCTACGTCGTAACTACTGATATGCCGATCTTGCTCCACTTTTTTAAAAATGGCATCCATTTTTTCCGTTATGGGGCGACCAGAGCGACGTGCATCTTTGACATCAAAATTTCCGGATTGAAAACGCTTAAATAAAATATGTGCTACTCTCACAGACACTGCACTAGGTCCATAAACATCGCAAATTTTTTTCGCGGTTTGTGTTGTTCAAAATGTTAATCATAAATGGTGTCCCAATTAGAGGTGACGACCGCATGCATTAAAGAAAGACAAACAACAGAACCAAAAAATATCTTAAAAAATAAAAAATAATATTTCACAACCCAATAAAATCACGGAAAAAAGTATATTTAATAAAAATGCGATAATAAAAAAGACAAAGAAAAACAACAGACAATGCTTTACAAATCGCTTACATTAGCAACTTATTTTTAAATGTAAAGAGGCTGTCACCGAATATATATCTTGAAACTGAATTTAAGAATAGAACGCAAATTGTGTAACTCTATCAGATTCAATGTTGAAGCCTATTTTAGAATAGATTGATGGTTCAACGCGCGAGCATTGTGGCACAACAGTCGTAGCGCAGTCAATGTAAAACTTGACTGCAACGACGGCTGAGAGATCATTACACAATCTACCTGAAGGTCCGATCGAGGTGAAATTATTGTTTGATTTTGCATGATAAGCTAAGTGAAGTCATTCTTAATCCTATACGTGATAAGATGGTAATTTATTAATTCATTAGCCACCTCTATGTCATGGGTATCTAATGAAAGGGTTTGCCAAGCAGCATACGTGACGTAAATTTTATTTGCTTACGGCTTAAAGCTTGTTTTAGAAAACGTTTTATTAATTGAATATTATTTTTTCCATTTATTTTTGTGTTATTCGGATGCAATGACATTGATATAATATTCCTTTTTGTAAACATTGCAGTATTTTAAAAGCTAAATGGCCAAAAAGCACAAATACATTTTATGCATGGAATAATATAAAATAATAATTGATTTAAAAGAGGGAAAATACGCGATTGTATAAAATATTCACACGTCGTGGTTCAAAGGGATAGTGGGGCTTATAATTAGCTTGTCAGTAGCTGTGAAGGGAATGCTAATAGCCAATAGGCAGAAAGGGGGAGAGCTATATTAATAGCTAAAAATAGTTTAATACCCCTTTATTCGACGTCGATGCTAAAACCTCTTTGTCGACAGACAGACCCACATACGGCATGAATAACACATAGTAATAATTAGAATCTTTAAAACTTGTTCATAATATCACTAGCTGTCCCCGGGGTTTCACCAGTGTTCCCGAGGATAGTTACTTTTCCCCGGTATAAAAAATATCAACTAAAATTTGATTAAATACATTTATTACATAGATATGTGCCGAGTTTCATCCAAATTCGTTTTGTAGTTTTTGCGCAAAGGATTAGTAAACATTCATCCTTACAAACATGTAGATTTATAATATGTCAAGCAGGTTCAAGTTCACACGTTCTGTACGTACCTATATGTAAAGTGTAATTATTATTTAATGTTCTGTTTTCTTTGAAAACATTGTCGAAAGCATGTTATGGAAAAATTCTGCAGAATAATCTGCTGGATTTTAAAATACAAACAAATGTCTCAATAAAAATAACGTTTAAAACTATAAGACATGAGACTAATTATAAAAAGGATTCATATTTGTATGTGACTCAATCTCGCATATCGAAACCTATATAGCTCAAGTAGTAGTGGTGTGTTACAGTGACGATGGCAATGGGTTCAAAACACAACGAATTTGAGCTTTGCAGTAAAGGCAGAGGGTGTATAAAATTAGTTTTGTATCTGTGTGTACATTCCAACTTTTCAGTTCAAAGTATTAATTTCATGTCAGATAAAAGTAAAAAGAGTTTCACCATTCTCTTTTTAAAAACTGAGCTTGACATCAAACAACAGTTCATAGCTTACGGAAAAGAGATTTTAAATTCGCACTCACCAACAAAATTGAAGCAGAAAGATCAAAGACCAAAATCTGAAGTACAGGAATTCGACTTAGACGGTAATCATAATAACATTAAAAAGCAATCTGAACATTATTGCTGAGACAATTGTTTTTCTAATAAGCAAAATTAACATCTAAAAAGGTCAAAATATTTCCATTTGGAAAGTAATGAAAAATGAAATAGGAAAGATTAATTGACGTGAAATTAAAACAGTCGGGATTTAATCTAAAAGCCGTGTTTAATGCGGAGTAAAATCTCGTCTCTCCGGCAAATTAGTTGAGTTTACTTCTTAACTAACGAAAGTTGAATCTCATAAAATGTTCCATCATAAAATAAAATTATTTGTTTTTCAACAGCCTCGGATGAAACAACAGAAGAGTTCACTGAAATAATTCTGACAGTATTATCGTTTATTTTTATGGCTCATTTTTCTATTTTTAACTTCATATTTTTATAAAAAAATATTACGTTTGTACAAAAATAAAATTCAAACTTAAGGATCACTAACCAAAAACATATTTTCGATAATTATTAATCTACACATATAACCAAATCGCAAAATAATAAGTTAATTTTTTTTATTTTGTGAAACAAGTTTCCTTACCGTGGATTCACTCGCGTTACCGAAGGACTAAATGTATTCTCGATATAAAAACCCAAAGCCTTAATTATTTTGAAGTTCCTACTCCTACTTTCATAATCGGAGCTAGCACCTGTTAAAAGTACAGACAAAAGATATTTCGTAAATAGTATTTGAAATCTTCAAACTCAACACGATTACTGTAGAGCTGGTTAAGTTAAATTAGCTGTTGCATTTTTACCTTTTTTGTAGTAAAAATTTAAAATGTATCGAATTTCTTCATTAGATTCACTCATCTTGGCGGTACGAAAAACAAATGCAAATCACACATTTTCCTAATTTGAATTTGGAATTATGTTCATTAAAATTTAAACTTTCAATGATACCAAAACCAGGCAGATACAAATAGTATAGCCAAAGAGATTTTATTACAAGTTTATACATACTATAATGCGAAAAGACTTTTTCCCCAACCTAACGTTATTACAAGCTTTTATTTAACATCACTATAATTATTACTTGTATACATATTTTGTAACTAAATGACTATATGTGCCAAAATTAATCTTTATTTATTTAGATCACCAACAAGACACATACTAATACATTAAAAAATACAGGTATCAAAATGTTAATCATAAATGGTGTCCCAATTAGAGGTGACGACCGCATGCATTAAAGAAAGACAAACAACAGAACCAAAAAATATCTTAAAAAATAAAAAATAATATTTCACAACCCAATAAAATCACGGAAAAAAAGTATATTTAATAAAAATGCGATAATAAAAAAGACAAAGAAAAACAACAGACAATGCTTTACAAATCGCTTACATTAGCAACTTATTTTTAAATGTAAAGAGGCTGTCACCGAATATATATCTTGAAACTGAATTTAAGAATAGAACGCAAATTGTGTAACTCTATCAGATTCAATGTTGAAGCCTATTTTAGAATAGATTGATGGTTCAACGCGCGAGCATTGTGGCACAACAGTCGTAGCGCAGTCAATGTAAAACTTGACTGCAACGACGGCTGAGAGATCATTACACAATCTACCTGAAGGTCCGATCGAGGTGAAATTATTGTTTGATTTTGCATGATAAGCTAAGTGAAGTCATTCTTAATCCTATACGTGATAAGATGGTAATTTATTAATTCATTAGCCACCTCTATGTCATGGGTATCTAATGAAAGGGTTTGCCAAGCAGCATACGTGACGTAAATTTTATTTGCTTACGGCTTAAAGCTTGTTTTAGAAAACGTTTTATTAATTGAATATTATTTTTTCTTTGCTTATAATTAGCTTGTCAGTAGCTGTGAAGGGAATGCTAATAGCCAATAGGCAGAAAGGGGGAGAGCTATATTAATAGCTAAAAATAGTTTAATACCCCTTTATTCGACGTCGATGCTAAAACCTCTTTGTCGACAGACAGACCCACATACGGCATGAATAACACATAGTAATAATTAGAATCTTTAAAACTTGTTCATAATATCACTAGCTGTCCCCGGGGTTTCACCAGTGTTCCCGAGGATAGTTACTTTTCCCCGGTATAAAAAATATCAACTAAAATTTGATTAAATACATTTATTACATAGATATGTGCCGAGTTTCATCCAAATTCGTTTTGTAGTTTTTGCGCAAAGGATTAGTAAACATTCATCCTTACAAACATGTAGATTTATAATATGTCTCGCAGTTTCACCCGCGTTCCTGTTGGAGGTTTATATTAGTTAGGAAGTTAGGATTAGTATGACAGTATAGATAATGAGATAAGTAGCAAGATCCCTGGTAGTTCGTTGCTTATCTCTAAAATAATGATTAACTTAGATACTCATGAAACGCATTTAAATTTTTTATTGTTTATGTCCTCACTCATTTATATATATTTCTACATTGTTAAACAATTTACTTGTTATCATATATTTACATATAGATGAAAAATGCAATTACATTATAATTTGATCGTGGCTTTATTATTCTGAAAATACAATCATCAGAACGAATGAAGGTTTTAATTATATAAATATTGCTGCACGGGTAAGGGTTAGTACTCTGAAAATGAAAATATGTTTTATTCCAAGAAATGAGACAACATTAATTATTTGGTTGCGCTCCCACATTAGGTTATCCCGTGTTATGGGAGACACGCTCTTCCTATGACTAGTTACAGTAATGGAATTATTAGTAAAAAAAAACTTGCAATAATTATGATTGTGAAAGTGTGTGCGAGGTATGTTTCAGGTATGGGTGTGTGTGAGTTGTGTATGAGGTATGTGCGAGGTATGTTTGAGGTGGGGGAGTGAGTGAAGTATGAGTGTGGATCTGGACTAGGTATTTTTATAAAAATATAATTCACATTTAAAAAAATATTATTACACCTAATAACGGATCTAGACGGACGCTCACCACACACACAAACGGACACACACACCTACGCACACCTACTTTGTGACCCGCAGCTACTTGAACTTAATATAATATCAAATGTAACACTTGTCGGATGAAAGTCTCCAACACCCTACAGGCCTATTTCGGGAGCTATCGTAGCTTATATAAATAGCTCTTTAATTACTCAATAAGTTTATTATTATTATTATTACTGTATGCTATTCAGTAATCATTGATGTACATTTATTAAGTGGTAAATGTAAATCGTTAAATAAAATTATACTTTACTTTGTAACCTCTACAGAGTGTTCATTTATTAACTCTGTAAAGTGCTCGACTTCAAACACCAATTCATAATCAAAAATAAACTAATAAATAATAATAAAATAATAATAATAATAATAATAAAATAATAAAAAATAATCGCCTGTTGGTTCCGACGAGACATATAATTTTAGTAAATTGCAAATAAAAGGCTTTGTGTTTTAATTTATCGTCAAATTGTAGTATCAATACACCCCTAGCACAATATCGAATGTTAATAGCTCCATTAATTGGCGTATATGTGAGCTCATTAGTATGGTTTTATACCTATTCATACATTAAAGCATTATTCGGTGATTCAACTAGACGCTCGCTTTAATTTCGGAAATTAAACTAAATAAATTAAAGTGTTTCAACACGTGTATGGTATATTATTATTCTTAGCGAAGTATGTACTGCAGTGTGATTCCGTTAGGTAAATGTCGGAAACCATTGATGAATCATTGCGACCTCCATGGTCTGTCTCTCTCATTATCAACGTAATCAGTTTAGATGTTTGCTGTCCGCGTCTTCTTTGCGTGGATTTGTCGGCGAATTTTGTTGTAGAGAATGCATGGTAGTTCGCAGATAGTAGTTTTTTTACCTAGTGTATTTGTCATGCAGCTTATGTTTTGTTGTGCGTTTACAAAGTTGTTAATAGAAACTCGTATTTAGGGTATTGTAAGAGAGTAAGCGACTAAAGAGTATACCGAAGACCACTTGCATTGCCTGTCTGTTTTTCCCGCAAATCTCCAAAAGGGTCACCAATTTTGACGAGACTTTCACTGGAAGCTAGTTAATATTATAAGGAGTAACTCTTTGTCCCGGGAAAATGATACATCTCTCGGGAACACCTGTGGGGGATAGCTAAGGTATAAAATAGGTCGTTGTAAAAATATGTCAATGTAAAACCTGCTTTCTGTTTAAAAATTCAATACAATTTTAAGTAACCGTCTGTTTAACCACTCAACAATAATTGTAGGTAGCGTTTGTTCAAGTATTCATATCACGAAACGTGGACAACTTTATTATTATTTACAAATATGGTTCACCCCTATACCTAAACCAAGGGTAAAGACGGTAGGGTAAAGGGTAAAATGTCACAGGAAACAGTGTAGAAAAACAAATAGGTAGCAGGTTCAAGTTCACACGTTCTGTACGTACCTATATGTAAAGTGTAATTATTATTTAATGTTCTGTTTTCTTTGAAAACATTGTCGAAAGCATGTTATGGAAAAATTCTGCAGAATAATCTGCTGGATTTTAAAATACAAACAAATGTCTCAATAAAAATAACGTTTAAAACTATAAGACATGAGACTAATTATAAAAAGGATTCATATTTGTATGTGACTCAATCTCGCATATCGAAACCTATATAGCTCAAGTAGTAGTGGTGTGTTACAGTGACGATGGCAATGGGTTCAAAACACAACGAATTTGAGCTTTGCAGTAAAGGCAGAGGGCGTATAAAATTAGTTTTGTATCTGTGTGTACATTCCAACTTTTCAGTTCAAAGTATTAATTTCATGTCAGATAAAAGTAAAAAGAGTTTCACCATTCTCTTTTTAAAAACTGAGCTTGACATCAAACAACAGTTCATAGCTTACGGAAAAGAGATTTTAAATTCGCACTCACCAACAAAATTGAAGCAGAAAGATCAAAGACCAAAATCTGAAGTACAGGAATTCGACTTAGACGGTAATCATAATAACATTAAAAAGCAATCTGAACATTATTGCTGAGACAATTGTTTTTCTAATAAGCAAAATTAACATCTAAAAAGGTCAAAATATTTCCATTTGGAAAGTAATGAAAAATGAAATAGGAATGATTAATTGACGTGAAATTAAAACAGTCGGGATTTAATCTAAAAGCCGTGTTTAATGCGGAGTAAAATCTCGTCTCTCCGGCAAATTAGTTGAGTTTACTTCTTAACTAACGAAAGTTGAATCTCATAAAATGTTCCATCATAAAATAAAATAATTTGTTTTTCAACAGCCTCGGATGAAACAACAGAAGAGTTCACTGAAATAATTCTGACAGTATTATCGTTTATTTTTATGGCTCTTTTTTCTATTTTTAACTTCATATTTTTATAAAAAATATTACGTTTGTACAAAAATAAAATTCAAACTTAAGGATCACTAACCAAAAACATATTTTCGATAATTATTAATCTACACATATAACCAAATCGCAAAATAATAAGTTAATTTTTTTTATTTTGTGAAACAAGTTTCCTTACCGTGGATTCACTCGCGTTACCGAAGGACTAAATGTATTCTCGATATAAAAACCCAAAGCCTTTATTATTTTGAAGTTCCTACTCCTACTTTCATAATCGGAGCTAGCACCTGTTAAAAGTACAGACAAAAGATATTTCGTAAATAGTATTTGAAATCTTCAAACTCAACACGATTACTGTAGAGCTGGTTAAGTTAAATTAGCTGCAAATTTTGCATCCGTCGTTCGTAATTAGAAGTACGAGAAAGTGGAGTTTAAATAGATTGAGCTAAAACTGTGGCCAATGTTAAACCACGCAGTCAAATTGGCCTATGTTGGTAGTGTGGCCGTTATTCATAGTTTAAAACTATCGACAACATTTATTAGACCTGCAGAGTACTATCGGAATAGTCATGATTAGTGGATGATATCAGTTTTGTTTTCTTATTGTTATTAATTGAACAGAATTTTATTCACAGGCTAGTTGGCTTGGTGGTTAACGCTCTGACTGCCAAACCAAAGGTCGCGGGTTCGATTCCCACTCAGGACAAACATTTGTGTGCATGAACATGTCTGTTTGTTCTGTGTCTGAGTGTAAATATCTATATAAGTATGTATTTAAAAAAAAAGTAGTATATGTAGTATATCAGTTAACTGGTTTCCATAGTACAAGCTCTGCTTAGTTTGGGATCAGATGGCCGTGTGTAAAAGAATGTCCCAGGATATTTATTTATTTATTTATTATTTATATATAACGGGTTGAGAGGATGGGTTAAGCGAAGCGGTCTTGGCAATTGTCCTCCATCGTAAGCGTGTTGTACCAGGAACTTTGAAATAATACCACGTATGCAATTAATAGCAATCACTTATTTTATTCCAATACACTTACACACAAAATATAACGTAAAACACAGGATGCAAATGGATTATGAGCCAATAGGTTAGCACGCGTGCACCTCTTGCGCTGTCCGTCTAATCATCGATCGACGTCACCGCGTAGGCGCAGACTTGCTACTCTATTCGGGGTTACTCGCTCATATTTTAATATTCTAATATTGACTATTTTTTCTAATTTTAAATCCAACAACAACAAATCTACTGAATTACAATCAGTTTTACTTAAGTTATTTATCGAAACTCAATGATTAGATTCTCTTTCTAAGGTGTCGCCCCGTCATATATATTATGCCAGAGCAACAAATATGTCAGAGTGTTTAGCTATATTGACAATGATGAAAGGGATACGACGAAGTATATTCGGTGGAAAAATTACTTACCATATTTTTCTGGATGAATTTCTGGTTATCCCCATAGGGTATACTTCATATCGAATAAATATTGGTCAGCAACCGTACGTCAAAGCGATTCCAGACTTGTTGCAACAAGAAATAGCGCCGGTGGGAAATAAGAATAAAAACATAACACTTTGCCATTTCAAAACGGCCCTATTCAGTATGCCCTCGACATATTCTCGTTGGAAAGATGGCACAAAACGATACGGCTGGAGAATGGGCAAAGGGTTCCAGTATCGGTAGATTTCCATAAGCGGTGTTCACAACAACGTAACGTTGGATCAAGGAGTTGAAATCTCGACTGGGATACCATATCTTAAAGGTTCCGACGTGATCCGATTTACATAATAGGGGCCCACTCGGCCTTTCTTCTATGTAAATGTGGAGTTTTTCCTCCTCGTCCCGAATGGTATTAACTGTAAAGGCTTGGAATGATTGATATGAAACGGATCTGTTTCTGGATGATTTATGGGTGTCGCTCTTATGAGAGTATGTACATAAACGTTTTAGGACTTCAGACTTGTTGTTAACTATTCTGCTAAGCGCTCTGTGCCAACCCTAATTTCCGTTGTCCAGCGAAGATGGGACTTTTAAATTACATTTGCAATCCGATGACATTTCGGGGATTGGAAGTTTGTAACTTTAGAAGCTAAATTGATCTAACAAAGCTGCTCTCTGATATTAGATTGGGTCTTGGAAGGATAAAGCATATGTAGGATTTAAATACCAACGTGCAAATACAGCAAAGTTATTGGTAAGGTCAGTAACATAAGTTACTGAATTAATGTAGTTTTATTTATGGGTGGTTGTATAGGTGATATGTGGAAAGATTTACAAAATATCTGTTTCCTTTATCTGTTGTAGTGTCCAAATATTCTGTATTAGATTTGTTCAGTTTCTTATGTTCTGCCTGTACTGTAATCCCAAAAGCTCAGAGTGCTACCTACATGCTCCAATAAGGCAAGGTCTTGCTTAATCCACCTGGTAAATTTAGTGCAGATTACCTAGAGCACGTATAATACGTACTATATTATTTCCACCGACCGTTCTAAATAAGAACTGCTTTTAAGTAGGCATCGGAACTCAGCAGTGAAACATATTCACACATGCTATAAAGTAAATTGATAAAGGCAAATATGTCAACGACAAAATGTTATACAAGAATTCTGTGACTGAAATGTCTAGATATTATGCTGCATGATTTTATTGTGAAGCCAGGTTAGATCCACAATTTTAGTAAAATAAATATTTAAGAAATCGTATTGCTATCGCAGCCACATTCGTCCACACCCCCCATCGAGTGAAAGAGTACGTTGCAGTTCGTGCGTGCTATCAGCATATTTTTTTGATGGCGTTCGGAAGAAAACGTTTATCACCCACAAAATTATAACAAACCCTTTAATTTTGATATCGGTCGTTTGAGCAGATTATAATCTACTTTACCTACTATAGTAAAAGTTAGATATTGCCCCTGTGTATACATTTTTCATTATTTTAATAAGTTGTTTTTATTCAAACAAATTGACTACATCTAAACAGAATTCGCTAATATAGTAGCAATTATAAGTTATAAAAAATATTCAAATATCCAGTCTTCATTTGCATCGTTTCATTTAAATATAAGAAAATGATCAAGATAGAAATCTAATATAGGTATCGAAAAGCTTTGTTTTAGTGCACGCTATTCTAAATATTAATGATATAATTTGATACTGATCTGAATATTGGGGCTTTTCAATTTCGAAATATGTAATTTATTGACGTAGAAACCTGTCTTCATTAAGATCTTTGATGAGAAATAGACCTCTGATATTAATAGATAAAAGTCACCTTAAGGCTTGCCTCACACGAGTCAAAATAGTATAATAGTGCCTTCTTCTCTCATCGGAAATCTACTTAATATTGCTAAATTCTATAGGCCACGGATACTGTTTCCTTGTGAGTCTTTTAAGAGAAATAAAAAATAGTTGCAAATTTTACTTTTACCTGCTTGATATCATAATCCTGCGAAAATAAAATAAAATTATGGACCCAGATTTTCATTTATATTGCATCTACATCAAAAACTTTTTTTATTACTGCCATCTAATCGATGTTACCTGCATTCCCTATTTTCTAATCCAGAACCTACTTTATCTAAATATGCAGTTGAAACGTTTGAGTCATAAACATCGAAACATTTAACCAACAAACTTTTAAATTTGTTTTATTAGTGGGAGAGAATTTTGTTGCCACTAAGTTGTAGCTTTTCTAGCTAGTTTTTCCAGAGTAGTAGAGCTCTTAGTGCAGAGTTCGTCCGGGGAAGTACTACCACCTTACCCATTTCTGCCGTGAAGCAGTAGTGCACTTGTATTACTGTGTTTCGGTTAGAAAGGTAAGGGGGCCGGTGAAATTACAGGCACATGAGACTTAACAACTTCACGTCTCAGGGTCGACAACGCATTGGCGATGCTCCTAGTGTTGCAAATGTCCATAGGCGGCGGTGACCACTTACCATCAGGTGGACCGTCTGCTTGTTTGTCGGCCCAAGTGGAATAAAAAAAAAAAAAAAAAAAAAAGCAATAGTTCTCATGTGCGGATGCTCTAATAGTAAATCAACTGAGCATATCAAGTTGCGTACCCGTCGTTAAGGTCGACGATGCGTCAAATATGGTTAAATCTATCGAGGCATTTGAACCAATTACACTTGTTACTGCTGCTTCGAAATTCAAACTGAAAATGACGACACTGGCTGTGTAAATGGATGGTACACCCAGCTACCTTTTTACAAGCTTTTATTGATTTTACATGCTTTGCCGGCGTCTGATTCTGCAAAAATTTAGCAAGGTTATATAAATTCGGGGACAGTACAATTTTACGATACAATCTAGCTGTTCTGATAATTACGAAGGTGGTCATAGAAATTACTAAACAACACACATATGATAAACTCATCCTGTTTGTGCTTGTGTGATTTGTCTTGACAATAACATTGTGTCCAGGTTGTTAGTTAAAATTTAAAAAAAAACCTGTTTTTTAAACAACTTATTTTATTTTCAAATTTGCTATCTTAAGTAATGCAGTAATATTTCTGATTGAATGTTTGCATGTTTGTAACCCAATAATGCATATACCAACAGCTGAGCGGACAAGACTTAAAGGCATACACATTACACATACGTACAATGTAAGTATAGATTAACACATGGGATACTATACAATACCCCATAAGAGTGCAGATAAAATCGCAGGGCAGAAGTATTCAAAGGAAGAATAATATGTTTGATAACAATGAAACTTTTACTTTGGCTAGTTACCAATGATTTATAACGCGCCTAAATTAACGAACAAAACTTTGAATTTTTTCTGCTCTTCGTTTTAGTATAATAACTTCCGGGAGTAGGTTTTGCAAAATTGTAATGATAAGTAGAGTAAGCTACCAAAATAGAGATGGTCCAAAATTTAAGCCCTGTGACAGAACAATGGATGGACGATCAGCGGAGCCGTAGAAATATTCTCCCATGGCCCCTTTGATTGTGGAAATTTTCTTGTATGCACCAATCGATACGTTCCAATAGCAGCGCTTGAGAGACCTTCTAGACTTTATGTGTTGTACCACCATTGGCTATAGCATCACTTGATGAGATTATGGTTAAAGAAAATATTACGCGGTCCATAATAAAAACAAAGAATTGGCTAGTAGCCAATAGGTGTACTAACATCATTTTTTTTTAAAGAACCAAAACATTTGTGTATAGAAGGGAATAATGTAGAAAAATCATCTAAATAGATTACCTGAAGAAGCATGAGTATTTTCTTAATAATGTTTATTTTTGGAATACGGTCCTGACTCGTCTCCATCCAAAATATTTATCACAAAATTAAACAACACCATACCTACTTTATTATTAATTGATAAGTGAAACCGTACCCAACATTAAATGGAAGTTTAATGAAGATGATTAATTACGTAGCGTTATCGTTTTGCCTGAAGTTCTTGAGGCCTAATTCATCATAATTATGTGATGCGATCGTGTTACGGTGTTGTTCTAACCTCGTGAACTATCGCCGACCTCGGTAATTTCCGTGGAATTCCGCTAGAATATTCTTGGTATCCCACTCGGTTATTGGTTATTCGATATTTTGTGAATGTTTTTATTTGAGGTTTTGGTTGGTATAATATTTTTATGAAAGGTTTGCTTGAATTTTGGATCGGTTGAAATATATTTATCGAATAACTGGGCGGGTGCACGTTAGACTTTCCCAGAATAAGAATAATAAAACTGATTTCATTCAATTAGATCTATTTTGATGGTAGTAGCTAATTAAATAGTGTTTATTTACTTTCCTCTGAAACCATTTAATATTAAACCTGTAACAATATATAGCCCTGGTAATAGTGAAATATGAGGTTGAAGTCTCTCGAATTGAAACCAAAATACGGAAACGATTATACATTATTATGGTACCCGGTAGGCCAGAGATATCACTTTCAATGGTGGTAGGAATCTTCCAATCCACAATGGGGCTACGTGGTAGATCGTTCGGGGGTAGTAAGTGGATGTTTAAGATATAGCAGCAGCAGTAACTCTGTCACGTAAAACTAAATTTACAATCCAGCATGCTCGGTTCTACATAGGTCCTAGTTTAAAACTATAGTATTTATTAATATCTTTAACTAACCAAATAAATTTAGATAATATGTTCAAACCACAGTCATATTCCGCTTCAAAAACTTGGAAGCAGCTCGCAGTTGCCATGTTAATAAAAATATACGACAGAAACATTTTTCAAATGTTAGAACACTGTACGACACATGTGAATGCGACGATATCCCGTTGCGAGCACAGTATTTTATATTCTACTAAATTTATGCCACGTCACAGAATTACCGCTTGAATATTCATAATATTCATGGTACAGACTGATGTACTTACCACGTGGGGTGGTTTAAATCGTATCATACGATGTAAGAAGATAATACCAGTAATTATGGGAAAACTGTTCGTAATATTAAAATTACAGGCATGTGGACTTAACAAGTTTACGTCTCAGGGTCGACAATACATTCGCGATACCCCTCCTGGTGCTGTAAATGTCCATAAACGGCGGTGACGTCTTACCATCAGCTGGACCGTATCCTTGCTTGTCGACAAAAGTGACATAAAAAAATGATTGTAACTAGTAATTCGCCCCCGCATTTCCTAAGTATTATTATAATATTTATTCATATTGTGTATCTATCTTATGTGTATAATATACATAAACCTTTCGAAGTAAACTTTCTAAATGATGTGGAAAGCCGTATCAAAATATAGTAATTAAGGAGCCCTCAAACATACAAATATAAATAGTGCTGCCCAACCAATGCCTAACTTAGGACGTGTCAAATGAATTAGTTTACACGAAAACCCTCTCTAAAATATAAGTGGCAATATGCTTTATTCATCTAAAGTTAGTTATATTGCGGAGTTAAAAAGCAAAATGAAGAGACAATCAACTAAAAACCGTGAAAAAGGAACAACTATCCGAGCATAAAAGCTTTTTAGCACAATATTTGTTGATAACAATTTTTGATACGAATTTTCACAACCGTAATTCCTATATATGAAAATGTAGCTCAAATAACGAGCTACGTTACATTTCGGTTGCAATGAATATTGTACAGAGATTTTATTTTTTACTGCATATTTCAAAATATTGTCCCTCAATTCAGTTGTACATATTGCAAGCGATATTTGAGTGTTAATGTTTGGTACATTTGGTAAAGAACTTTTTATGTAACGGGCCAATTGGCTTTGATTCCCATTCAGGACACACATTTGTGTTCATGAACGTGAATGATTTTTCCGTCTGGGTACTCTATTAGTATTATTATTATTTATTGCAGAAAAAGTAGCACTTATCAGGTATCTGGTTTCTATAGAACATGCTCAATTTAGTTGGGGGTCAGATGGCCGTGTGTAAAGAATGTTTCAAGACAGTTCTACTCTCACGTTTTAAAAACCGGGCGACGCCGGGCACACACAGCTAGTACTTATATAAAAATGAATGTTTGTTTGATTTATAATCTTCTATGCGTTGTAACGTAATTGCGATGAAACTCTTGGGAGTTGTGCGCGCTCTTGGAATGGTTCCCGATGAGAAAAAACACATTTTCGCGTTCACCTAGTCATTAATAAAATTGTGCATCAAACAGTAAAAAATTACCTGAGTACCTATTTGTGGCAGGTTGACACAGCCAATATTCTCATTAAAAGAATGTCGACCCTATTCCAATGAATATTTAAGTTTTTTATTACGAAACTTTCGGAAAACAAAATGTTCAATATTTACGACCTCCAGCAAAAAGATCTTTGTAAACTCATTAAACGATGAAGTATTAAAAACTCAAAGAACATTTTAAATCGCTTCCCCAAAAGACTTCTGCTGAAATTTATTTACATAGATTAGGTTACTACTTATTAAAAAAAAATACCTTGGCGAGTTTCTTGCCGGCTCTTCTCAGTTGAAGACTGCCATCCGAACCGGTGGTAGCTCCAGTAACTTTTAAATTAGATTTTCATAAGTGCCTTCCGTGGGCCTAAACTGAAATGATTTTGCATCTTGATTTTTTTAATAATTTGTGTCGTAATTATCAATTCAAATCTCTAATGTATCGTAAGAGGAGGCTAAAGAGTATACCGTTGACTACGTGAACTTTACACCTTGAACCGAGTGGTCGACAAAGTATCCAAAAAGGATTAGCGTCAGGTAGGGGACTGGCCGTAAAAGATCTGCCAAATCTTTTGTAATATAATGTTATGCATCTAATGCCAAAGGAACAATCATATACATATTATATACTACGTCAACCCCAAATAATAGGAAAATGAACAGACACATGGCACAAATAGTATTTAAAGTAGGCTTTGTTATTGTTTTAGCTTCCGTATTATTCCTAAGTGATATTTATCCAATATAATTATTACTTTTTATATAAAATATTGAATGCTCGGATAAAGCAGAACGCATGAAACAATTGTCGCGAACTACGTCGCGAAATGTACCATAAATTGTAAATAACTAAAATGTCAAACCTTGTTAATATTAAAGACTGGCAACCCAAAAAGCCCAGTCACCGGCTTTGACACATTTCCCGCTACTGTTACCCACGAAACTTAAAAACTCCACGTTTCATCAATTCATAAAGTGTGAACAAAGCAAATAACTAACTATCCAGGCAGAGATTGAGAGATGTGAGTGTGGCAACCTGGGTGCGCGTGTTACCAAGTACCTAGTTAACATTCGAGCGTGCGGTTCAGAAACTTTGTACTTACGGTTGTTGTTACTTGCTATATTAGGATATGCCTGCCTGCTTCGGATGGATATTAGTAGGGACTTGATCGTTGGATGATGTTCAGAGACTCAGCTATTCATATTGCACAGACAGTCATATCATTTGGGTGGACTCAGACGGACGTTGATAAGGACATGATCGTTGGATCATGCGCAGATACTCAGCTATTCGTATTACTAAGACAGACAGACATTTGTAAGGAGATGATCGTTGGATTATGCTCCGATATCAGCTATTCATGTTATTAAGACTCAGACATACATTGGTAAGGAGATGATCGTTGGATTATGCTCCGATGCTCAGCTATTCATGTTGCTCAGACTCAGACAGAGATTGTTAAGGAGATGATCGTTGGATTAGGCTCTGATGCTCAACTATTCATGTTACTAAGACTCAGATAGACATCAGTAAGGACATGATCGTTGGATCATATGCAGATACTCAGCTATTCGTATTGCTAAGACTCAGATAGACATCAGTAAGGACATGATCGTTGGATCATGTGCAGATACTCAGCTATTCATATTGCCAAGACTTAGACAGACATTGGTAAGGAGATGATCGTTGGGTCATGCTCGATACTCAGTCATATTACTCAGACAGCTATCACTCAGGTAAAATCACATGGACATGAGAGTAAAGGGGTCGCTATAAGGGCTGGCGGAGGCGACTTAAAAATAGTCCATAAACTATTAACTCAGGCCATTGCTCAGAAGTGTCTCAGTATAGTAAAATGAAGGTTATACCCTCAACACAGTTTGCTCTCAGACAATCACCACTCAGATCAGCTACATGCATATTATTTATCAGTTCAGATACCTATGATCAATTCCTGTATAAAATAAGGAATTGATGTCTACTGCATTTGCATTGTTAGAAATATAGATTCTCTAGAAACCAGGCTGGAATTATTTACTATATATAAGTACATTTACTTACCTTCAAATATCATTAATAATCCCTATATTTATCAGCTATTCGCTAGACCTATTTTACTTATTAGTACAAGTTTGGTGACAACAATCAGATCTAGTGTTCTAAAAATAAGAGACACGTAAACTAAAACATTCACCATCGATGTTATTGCAAATAACAGGAATGTCAAAGTATCAAAAAAGCAAAATGGACAGTCGTAGTGGTTTTAATCAAAACTTACACAATACAAAAACTGCCGGACGGATTCTGAACTGACACTTCCGCAAGTAGGCCGTGTGTTGCACATTATTGCAAATTAATAGGACACAGTGTTACACATAAAAAATATGTTGGTTAAAAATATCACTAAAATGTTACAAAAATTGAGAAGTAGCTTTTTTTTTTTTATGTCAATGGGTTGACAAACAGGCAGGCGGTTCACCTGATGGTAAGTGGTCACCGCCGCCTATGGACATTTGCAATACCAGGGAGATTGCGAATGTGTTGCCGACCTTGAAGAGCTCTTTTTACGCCCTTTTTGAAGAACCCCATATCGTAGCAGTGAGGGAAAACCGTAATGGGAAGCTCATTCCACATCCTAATGGCCCGAAGCAGGAATGTCCGACAGAATCGTTGAATGGACGATCGAGGCGGCTCGAGGATATGGGGATGAGCTCCACATCGCCGGCGAGCGGTGCGATGGTAAAAAGGTGATGGTGGCACCAGGTCAAAAAGTTCTTGAGAACACTCCCCATTATATAGGCGGTAGAAGATGCAAAGAGAGCCTATATCTCTCCGGAGGCTGAGAGGTTCTAAACCGCCAGTAAGTTCGAGATCGTCGACAATGCGAGCAGCCCGCCTTTGGACAGAGGAAAGTGGTTCAAGCTGGTAGGCGGGTGCGCCTGCCCAGAGGTGTGAGCAGTACTCCATATGCGGCCTTACTTGCGCTTTGTAGCTGCAGCCGCTGGAGAGGCGTGAAGTACCGCTTTGATCTATTAAGCACACCCAGCTTTTTAGAGGCCAGCTTGACCTTACTCTCCTAATGCCCTCGGAACTGGGCATGCTTTCGCAACCAAAAAGATCTCGTCCCTGTGAGACGCGTAAAGTTTGGCATTACCGGTCAGCAGATTGGGACGGACTGCGCGAGTTCTATGCATCCTACCCTTGGAGGCAACTTTGTTTCTCATCGGAAAATCCGGACAGCTGCGCAGACTCTGTTGCCGATGTGGTGTTGCAGGGCATGGAATGCTATATTCCATGTTCTGTAGTACCCACCGGTGGATTGAGCCAGCCCTGGTTCGATGGCCCCAGTGCTAAGGCCACAAGCCTTAAGCAAGAGGCCTATCGAGCCTGGACAAAAGCGCTGGCTGGAAATAGTCCGGATGTATCCAAATTGAGAAAAATATACAACTTTGCCTCTAGGTCCTGCAAGAAGCAAATCGCCAGAGCAAAGTTTCAGCACATTGGCAGAATCGGTGATCGGCTTGCAGGCTTCCCGTCTGGGAGTCGAGCATTCTGGTCGCTTGCCAAAGCTGTCGAGGGTAATTTCTGTCGGTCGTCCCTCCCACCATTGCACTCACCGGATGACTCTCTGGCCCACACTGCAAAGGAAAAAGCCGATCTCTTGGCTGCTTTCTTTGCATTAAATTCGACACTTGACGACGGGGGAGCCACACCGCCTACCATTCCGCGGTGTGAAAGCTCAATGCCGGAAGTTCGCTTCTCACAAACTGCGGTCCGGCGAGCCCTGTTCTCCCTCGACGTTAGAAAGTCTAGTGGGCCGGACGGTATTCCTGCCATTGTGCTTCGGACGTGTGCTCCAGAGTTGTCCCCAGTATTGACGCGCCTATTCAGGCTTTCCTATACTGCCGGACGTGTTCCCTCTTCGTGGAAGACTGCCCATGTCCACCCAATCCCCAAAAAGGGGGACCGAACAGATCCGTCCAACTACAGGCCTATAGCGATAACCTCCCTTCTCTCTAAGGTGATGGAGCGGGTCATCAACACCCAGCTCCTTAGGGATCTAGAGGAGCACCAGCTGATTAACGACCGTCAGGACGGTTTCCGTCATGGTCGTTCAGCTGGTGATCTTCTTTTATACCTAACACACCGATGGGCGGAGGCCATAGAGAGCAAAGGCGAGGCACTAGCAGTTAGCCTAGATGTCGCTAAGGCCTTCGATCGGGTCTGGCATAGGGCGCTTCTTTCAAAGCTACCGTCATACGGAATTCCCGAGGGATTACGCACTTGGGTGTCCAGCTTTCTTTCAGATCGGAGTATCAAGGTCGTTGTTGACGGGTGCTGCTCTGATATCAAGAGCATTAACGCTGGCGTCCCACAAGGCTGCGTGCTATCACCCACTCTGTTCATCCTGCATATCAATGATATGTTGGAAATTTCCAACATGCACTGCTATGCGGATGACAGCACTGGGCATAGCCAATACACCGGCCGTGCTAACATCCCTCGATCCGTGGTGGAGGAAAGCCGAATACGACTTGTGTCTGAAATCGAGGACTCCTTGGAGCGGGTCTCTGATTGGGGAAGACTTAATTTAGTCCGTTTTAACCCCTCCAAGACACAAGTCTGCGCGTTCTCCGCAAAAAAAACCCCATTCGTAGTAGGACCAAAGTTCGAAGACACTCCCCTTACTATATCAAAAAGTATCGGGATCCTTGGTGTCGACATCGCGAATGATGTCCAGTTCCGAGCTCCATTGCAAGCAAAATACATCTCTTATTACTCGCTTTCTTCTTATACAAAAGGTTCGCAATAGTTTTTCTTCTTTCACATTATTACTGCCAAAATACATAATCTATGTTCATCGGTACATATGATCTAATTATAATCTTTTTAGACATTAAATCATATTATTTTTATCCACTCACCCAATACTCCAAAACCATAGTCGATAAAATATCAGAATCGGTTCAAAATTGGCAAATATGCGCATACACGCAAACAAAATGCACACATTTTAATTTTGAACCACCTCCTTATTTTTTAAGTCGGTTAGAAAGCTGGAGAAAAAAATATGCTGTTACATTTTACATCTACCTTAAATATTAACTACAAAATAATAAGGTGCTCACCCACTTTTAACGAGGCGTTTCTAGATAAAATTAAACTTTTAAAAAGTTAAATAACCGCTTTTAACGGCCACAAGTGCACATAAACCGAAGCGCAGTCCGGTACTAGGAGCATTATGAAAGACGTACAATACACAGTTGCCGCAAATGAGAAACAAAAGGAAACCTTTACCATCCCACTCAACTTTGCTTTTAGTATTTTGACATGTCGCTATTGAAAATGTAAAGAAAAACATTTGTTACAGAGCTGGGAAAGTGAAAGTTGCAGCTTTCTGAGGCCTTGGAATTTTCTTCTAGGTATTGTTTTCAGTTCTTAGTTATATGACTCAGGGTAACAATAGGGAATAGAGGACAAAAACCGTTAGGTAATGTCAGAGCCGTCGTCCTGTCTTAACAAAGAATATTGAATTCGAATCTTCCGATTGAATCGACTGTGAAATGTGCAATAAGAAATTATAAATTAATTATTTTATCAATATAATTCCGACCCATGCCTCTGTTCTAAACGATATTGTCAAACGACTGACATTTATGTCAAACACCATAGATTACATTATAAGAGTTTCCTATGTCAAAAGCGGTAAGGTTACTTTAGAAGAGTTAGTATGGTCGTTATGGTTTCTTAAATTTTCTAATTTTCTACGCAAATTTCTTAATTTTTTCATTCATAAGAACCTTCTCCTGCCAATAAAAAAAACAATTAGCGAAATCGGTCCAGTCGTCCATGCGTGATGCCGTGACCAAGGGAAATATGGATTCATTTTTATATATATAGATTTTACTTGTTAATAGTCAGACCACGATGGCAATTAAAAAAAAAAAATATTGTTCCGTAATGATGTTCTTAGAAGTGGTACAGAGTTCATCCGGGGAAGTACTACCACCTAAATAATTTCCTCCACGGATCAGTAGTGCACTTGTAAAACTGTGTTTCGGTAAGTAAGGTAAGGGAGCCGATGGAATAACAGGCACAGGAATAAGACCTATATACATAGCATACATTCACGTCTCAAGGTCGACAACGCAATAGCAATGCCCCTGGTGTTCCAAATGTTCATACCAAATGGGCACCGCCATCAGGTGTAGCGTCTTCCAGTTTGTCGGCATTCTTAACATAAAAAATATTTATATTGTAAAGGTGATCAAAGCAATAAAGAAAACTAGTTATCAATATAAAAGAGCGTCAAAATTTGTATGTATTATTTCACAAATAAGATGAACCGTATTATTATTTTAGGTCAATATGGAAGCAAAATAACCAGGGTGTAGTGTGGACATATGGTGAGAAATACGTAATATTACATTTTCGCCGGGCTTGAGTCGAGAGGACACGATGTTACGACTATTTTCTGTGTTGTGGTTAAGGAATTGGTACATGCCATTTGTTATTTTTTTTATTATTTGCTGTCTTAAGGATGCTGAATACTTATTTATTAGCGAAATTATTTCAAATTTATTTTCATAAGAATATCTAATCGTATATAGTTTTATAACAGGCATAAATATGATAGAATAAGCTATTGCTTCCATGACCCGACGTATAATAATTTTTTAAGCAAAATCTATTTTTTACTTTTCACAAAATGCAAATGAACTGCGACTTTATATCAAAAATGAAATTAAAAACCAGTTTAATGTTTATAAAACTTTTCCCTGTCAGAGAAATACGCATTACGCAATGGCGTACCTGTTTATTCGCCCCAAATGAATTCAGATACCCGGTTCCACATCATATGCGTATTGTTTATACGAAAACTTTTGATTACGAGAACCGGCAGTTATGAAAACGAACAACTGGACCGATATTTTGTCATCTAATATACGAAGGGGATTCGTAATATATCGCAAACCCCTTTTATTGGAAATCAAAACTTTCCACATCGGCGGGCTTTGATGAGAAAAATTTCAATCGTTTGAAAATGGATGTTCCAAGCATTATTCGAAAAGTTCTACCGCGAACTTATTTATAAATATTATTTTATTTTCCGAATGTATTGTTGACTGTAACTGGACTGTTGTTAATTTGTTATTTATTAATACATTTTTAAGAAATATTATCCTTTCAGACTTCCGCGAAATGGTTTTGGTATTAGAAAACATTAAGCTTATCGACAGTAACAATAATAACCGTTCCGCTTACAATAATGGTCGTGTCCTATTACCAAAATTCGTTTCATATTTATGAACCGTAGAACCTGATTTCGATCATTCATTTAAAAAAAAAACTCTTTTGCTATCTTCCGGAGAACTATACAAGTTAGTACATAAAGGGTCAACTACTGCCCAGTCAACCGATTCTTTCACGCGAAAATTTCACGCATACCCCGATAGCAGACTGACCTCGCGCATCAGTGATCCAACGTGAATTTGACCCTGCATGCAATTTTACATGCAGGAATTGAATAAAAATTAAATGAAGGTATTTATTCAAATAGGCCTTCGAAACACTCATAAAATGTCACTCTAACACCGGTTTGCAAGGTTGCTTATGCTGAAAAGAGGCGGTAATAAAACCAGCAATTAATCTTTTCAGTGTAAACATAATTTAAAAGTTTGTTTTATTTTTTGTTTATCTTTTTTTTGGATAAGTAAAATTTGTAACCGTCTAATAGCCGTTTGCTGATCGTAAGGAATCCATAGAAATTGGTTGAGTGATTACATTTCAAACTAGAATGATAAACATTTACTAATACAGTATTATAAAGAGGTAAACATAGTAAGTTTTGATGTAGAAGAAATCTGAAACTAAACATCCGGTTTTAATAATTCTTTCACTAATAGATAGCTACACTATTCCCGAGTGACACAAGCTATGTTATTATCCCGGAATCTATTAGATCACTTGGGAACGCGATCTAAACCAAGGGATGGTAGCTAATAATTCATAATAAATAAAACGTAAAATACCTTTTCACATGCTTTGCGTTTTTGATTATGAACTAATTAGCTTTTAGATTCATGTTTTATTAAAAGTTGGTGCAAAAATTAGTTTATCGTCTGAATTTGTTACATCAAATCTAAACATGGTTTGCGACCAGATTTATAAATTGTTTTATCTTTTATATTTCACACTTTAGTTCATTAACATTTTCACATGAATTATGCAAAATTTTAGAATAAAAAGGATTTTATAATAGTAACTTTTCGTTTCATATTTCTTTTACCTCCTACATCCAAACTTAAAATGTTAATAAAGACTTGTTTATAACATAATGTATGTATAAAACAATTTATATAATCACGAACCGCAATTGTATAGAGACCCGTAGAAATAATCAAACAAGTATGAAATAAATAAACTCTCAGTGAAATAGAATTTTAACATAAAGTATTCAGGAACGTTAAACAAATTCTCTCTGAAGCAAAAAAAAATGTTAGGACGTGAGTGAATGAAAAAAAATAAGCTCGTTGAACGAATGAATGTTTTGTTATCGTGATTTAAAACAAAGGCTAAGTTTGATGTATAAATAAATGGGAGTGACGTAATAAACATTTCATCAATTTAAAAGATCCGTTGTTCCCTATTTAGGCAATGTAGTATGCATACAAAAATAGACCTTCTTGCCCTCTAAAAGTAGTTAAATTGCGGTCAAATATGAATGTCATCACTGGTTTGAATGTTACTCTTATTTATATATTCTAAGACTGCCAACTATCTTCAAGTAAGTTAAAAGCTTGTTAATAAGAATACGCCGACATTTGCGTTTACAATATGTAGTTGGAATACAATACGCCAGTGCTTCTAATGGTGAACCTAAGCTACTTCAGATTATAGACTATTTTGCCCTAATATCATTTTTGTTAAGCATAGTGAAAAATGGTAATTTTCTCTTGTGATAGAAAGATACAATAAAAAGTTTTGGTAATTTTGTGATGAAATGCAAAATTAAATTCAAAATATTAATAGTTTAATATGAGCTTTTACTGAAGGTTATTTTTCTAAATACGTCACAAACTATTAGTTTAATATTGATAGCTAAGTATAAAGAAATAATATCTTTATTGCCCTTGAAATAAGTTCCACCCACTGAACCAATTGTTTGATCATGTTGACAGTAGAGATAATTTTTCTATGGGCGGAGTTCGTCTGGAGAAACTACCTTATCGATCTCCTCCCCGAAGCAGTAATGTACTTGTATTTCTGTGATTCGGTTAGAAATGCAAGAACCAGTGATATAAAGCCACATGGGACTTAATAACTTTACGTCCCAAGGTCGAAAATGCAATGTCCCTGGTATTGCAAACGTCCCAATGCGGTGGTGACCACTTACCATCAGGTCATGCTGCTTGTCGGCCTACTTAATGTAAAAGAATAAATACTCTTTGCTGGGCCTTTAGATGGCCATTTGAAGGGGCCTATTAGATTGGGACTACTTTAGTAACTTCATTAGCTTTAACCTTTATCAGTGACCCATCTAAAACCTAAACAGAATAAATTACTTTGACTTTGAGACATCAAACTTCTGATGTAACTATAATCTTGTATTATCCCAACTTTATAAATCTATTCACGACGTCCAACTAACGTTATTTTTTAAACTAGCTGTCCCCCGCTGTTTGACGTGTTTCCGATGGATGCTACATTTTCCCAGGAGATAAAGTTCATCAAAATTGGTCCACCCGTTCCAGAAATTAGTCAGAATAAACAGACGCATAAACCTTTTTAAAATTTCAACGTGTTGTTAAGTTATATACCTTATATACTTTCTTATGCATGTTATGTACATATTATGTAATGTTATTTTGACATTACCAAACACTTAAATAATATTTTTGTTTAGATAACATAGACAAACATACTAAAGATATATCTATCTACAAGTGGATGATAGAATACTAATTTTGGTTGGAAAAGTTACTTTGAAACAATAACTAAATATTATTTTCATCTCATAAAGTAAAATGGATTTGCTCAATTTATTCAGGATTACCTTCGATGTGTCTCTTATTTGCGGCGCCACGTTCAACCGCTTTCATTTGCTAAACGATTTGTATCGTCTATGGGATCAACGTATTTGTGTCGATTTGACTTGGAATTATTATCATAAATTGAGTCTGCCATTATACGTGCATTTAGGTTATTAACTTTATGTACTTTAAGCGTCTAAAGCAGATGAAAGAAGTACTCTACTCGACTCGTATCGGGGTAGAATTAGCTAATTTTCGATTGGCCAAAATTAATATGATAAAATAGGCAATAAAATATTTCCAGGATTATTAAAGATTTCGTTATTATCTTCATTCAATATTTCTGACAAATATATCATATACATTCGTAGGAACTGAGGCCGGTATTGTATATAGTGACTGTGTGACAGAACCCCATTACAAAAAGGAATAAAGAAAATTCTTTACCAGAAAAGTCCGTATTAACATTTGCTTCAAGAATAACTTAACCTTTACCATACATCACGTGTTAACTAAGTACTTTCGCGGTAGGCCTCAGTAACACGTCGGTAAGGTATATTCAAATTAAAATTTCCAACTTCGCACACTCCGAAGTCTCGGTGTTTATTTTACAAACTTTGTCCACAGATTTCGTTTAAAGAGGGCTATTAGAAGCAAAGGCGAGTATTTAAAATTTAATTCCCTTGATGTTTGCCGTAGTATAATTTTATTAGGGCAAACTGTGACGTGCCGCTATTAAAATGACAAATGTTTTGGGGGCGTTCGTTGAGGTCCTAATCTGGATATATCCGGCTTGATCCGGCTTTAACTTTATCTTAGATAGTTTTCTATATTCAAAGTAGGACTTAGGCTATGCAGGTTATGCAGGATTTAAATGATGTAATGTTTATTTTTTTATTTCTTTTCTATTCTTTCCTGTACCATTCATCCGAGTACGAGGCAGTTTTAGGGAGATGCGGTGTGCGCGTCTGGGAAGAAAAAAACTCATAGTAACGTTTGCCGGGAACAGATAAGATTTCCATATGTGTAATATGGTAAGATTGCTTTATTGTCAGTTAAATAACAAAAGCATACATAGCAACAACAACTGATGAGATTGGAAAATAAAATCATAAACTAAGAGAAGTGAGTATAAAATTTTATTATTGATATTTCTATCAATGTGCCTTTACTCCACGGAATAAAAAAAAATCGTGTTTTACTCTGAAATATAACAATTTTATTATTCAAACAAAATATTAAGTATGTCTGTAAATGTTTCAGTCAAATTTTGGATGACCAACCGCAGAAAGAATACATTATATTTGACGTTTAAACTTTATGAAGCATTTTTTTTAAAAGAGTTATTGCTAAGTTTATTGTCTGCTCTTCCCAGTAACAAACAACTATCCGAACCGGTATTAGAGTCAGACTTTTCATAAGTTGTTGTAAAGGCATATTTGAATAAAAATATTTTCATTTTATTATGGATTTATTATTAATTACTTATCCTATTTTAAGTGTAACTATGTAAATCTAAATAAATAAGCAGTCTGATCTAATAAAAGATTAGCTATGTAAACAGCAAACATTTTTTTTACACGGTTATTATATTACAGGCTCTGATAAATTGTTAAATTATTATTTTCCTTTTTTATTTGGATCCAATATCAATAAATGTCCGTCGGTAATCACCGGATGCTTCAATAAAACGCCGAAGTAACATTTACGAGGTATTAAAATAACAATGCGCGTAAAATATTCATTTGTAAATAAAATACAAAAACCTTTTATGATTCGTTACCTGAAATAGAAATATTTCAGTACGATCGGCAACTTTTCAAAACTCCTGCCCCCTTATTATACAAACTTCGTCGGCGAGCCGCTTCACGGAGGCCTCGTAGAGCTTATCTCTCACGTGATTAGTAGTATAAGCGTAGTGAGTGAAAGAGACAGAACACGAAGGCCCCGACGAAACATCCTCGAGTTAGTGTCATTTTCCTTACAGAATCAAGCCCCTGTACACTAAAACTAATCGATATTGTAGAAATGTATGTGTAGGTTTTTTCTTTTCTTTTCTCATAATTTATTTCTTTACTCATCATTTCATATCATATATACCTCCATAGTTTATGGTCGTGCTTACAAGTCAAGTGGACCGTCAAACAGTCAGACGGCCTACCCGATGGTCACCGCCACCTATGGACATTTGCATGCCAGGATCACAGCCATTGTCAACCCTGAGACATGAACTTGTTAAGTCTCTTTGTCTGTACTTTCACTGGCCCCCTTACCTTTTTAACTGAAACACAGTAAGTGCACAATTTACTTTCCTGGATAAACTCTGCACTATTTATTTTTTAAATTTTCATAAAAAATTTAATAGATAGGTTAAGGTCACATCGTGGTGTCTGTGTACCTATATGCTGGAAAAATTAAATAAACGTTCCCAGGCGCTTTTCCCTTTTTGCTCGTTTAAAAGAGAGACTGGACATGATAAAAGCTTTTGATGTTGTTGAAAAAGGCAGAATTACTTAAAACAAATTTTTGATAATTAATTTAATGGTAATTATTCATTGGGTTATTTTATTTACTGGTCGAATATAAATTAATTAATTTGTTATTATTCCATCGCAATGCAGTACCTATCTATATATATAAAAATGAATCCCTATTTCCCTTGGTCACGGCATCACGCATGGACGGCTGGACCGATTTCTAATTCTTTTTTTGTTGTGTTTATTATTGTCTAGAGAAGGTTCTTATGAAAAAAAAAATAAGAATGTTGCGCGGAGAATTAGAAAATTAAAGAATTCTTAATACCATATTAACTTTCTAATATGGCGTTTGACTTAACTGTCAGTCGTTTGACAGCTGCAAGACTGACTGAATGCGCGCTGTATTAATAGTTTAATTGTCAAGAATAAACCCTATATTCTTGGTATTTTATTTGTATTAATGATACCAATTCGATTTCAATATTCATTGAAGACAGGACAACGTCTTCCGGGTCAGCTATGTTAAATAAAATTATGTAATGGCGAAGTACTCTATTTCGGATCTATTTAAAAAGCTATTTACTTTTATTGTTTTTTTTGTACTGATTAGATTAGGACAGGTAGTCATCCTACTGTTGTTATAAATGTGAAAGTTTGTATGTATGGGTGTTTGTTAGTTTTTCACGCAAAAAACTATCAAGAGGATTTGGATGAAATGGCATAACTGGAATGTAAAACTATACAATGGACAATGAGAAACTTGACACATCAATAGAAAATGATACTTTTTGTGTCGGGAAAATTTTAGATACCTCGGGAACGCGGGTGAAACCGCGGGGGAAAGCTAGTAACTAACTATTTTGAAGCACAACCTTATTGATACGGTCGTAACATTTTTAGCTAAAAGACTTTTATAAAAATGTATTTTGTCCTTAAGTTTATAAACAATTCTGTCAACTAAGCTAAGGTCTTTTCTTTTCACAACAAAGTATTAACCCATTTCACTACCTAAATCCAATTGTCACTTCTTAGAACTGATTTCTGGCCTTGTATTGATTGAAGTTAAAAAGATAATAAATAAAAGCTATGTACTTGGTCTATAAGTTTATTTCATCATTCACATATAATTTTTTTTTCCTCAATATGTAAGAAAGTTAGAGCAACAAACGAGCATATCCACATGCCTATATTAGTCCGACAATATGTGAAAATGAAATCCCGCATATTATATTGTAAGGGATCCAATAACGGCCGCGGTGAACATCTGCGAAAAGAAATTTATTATTATACTAGCCTTACGCCTCGCGGTGCTGGCTGTGATTTTGGTTATACTGGACGACTTCCTTATCCGTATTTTTTTAATAATGTTTACCGGAAATTATATACTTTATACTTTATTTATTTGCACATTATGTAATTTTGTTACTTTATAGTAAGTAAGCAACATCAGGGACTAATAAACGGAATTCTCTAATAATAAATTATTAATCATATTTTACTTTTGTTAGGTATCATATTTATTTTGATTTATTATGTTATCCTAAATTTAAATATAAATAAATCAGATAAATGAAATATCTAATAGTATAATATTTTATGTAAACTTTTTTTAAATGAATCCTAGTATTCTTAAAACAAATCACACTCAAACAAAATTAATAATGAAATTATTATTAGTAGATACCTCCAACATTTTGAAGCCGACGTCTTTAAGCGATTTTAACATAAAAAGTCACTTACGCTAAGTCGGCTTATCGAAAAAATCTTTGCGTTTTAGAACTCGGCAGCTGCAATATAAATCGTCACATTTTCGATAACATTCTTTTAGATAGATTCGGATTTCTGAATAATGTTATTATGATCAGATGGATCTAGGTAGCTCTTCAAATTTTAAGAGGGTAAATCCTTTTGAAATTACACTAAACCGCTATCAAAGTTCATTTGTGTAATTTTCGCTTTACGAAAACAAAATTGTAACGTAATCTCCACGTAAAAAATAGAATAACAAAACGTGAAAAAATAAAATGTTCCAAAAAAGGTACATTGTCACACAGTCACTTACAAGCTCGCCGCAAAAAAATAAAGGGCATTCGACACGACATAGATACGAATAAAAACAACACAAACGTTATGTTAACGTGGCTTGGAAAACTCCGATACCAGATTATATTGCGTATGTGTTATGTTATGCATTTAACTTTTTTTTTACTCCCCTTCTGAAAGCAAATTGGGCTCATGGTAATTTTCCTGTTTTAACTTATTGAAATTTCGTTTGATGTTTATTTGGCGAGCACTTAAGCGTTATCGTTTGATCAGTCAAAAAGTTTTGGTGAATTCGAGCTTTGAATTATTGAGCTCATCATTACTGCTCACATTATTGCTTGTTAAAACGATGGTGTTTAGATGACTGAGAGAGAGAATTTATCAATAACTGATATGTTTTTGGGAAACGAAGAATTTATTAGAGAATCTACAAATATTGCCCACCTAAGCAGTTTCTGTACCATGACTAACATTTCACCAATTTTATTCCACAGTACTATGGACATCAGATAGCTGGTGTACTACTTTTTCTAAATACAAAATTATATCGATATTAACACCCAAATTCAGTACATTTTTGAAGTTGTACTTCTTAAGGTGCGTTTGAAAAAATTAGAAGAGTGAAATTTTAAGATGTCCGCGCATCACTGTTACACGTTAAAATAACAGGTTGAAGTTAGCTGATAGCGGTCTCTTCGGAACATCGCACAAATCGCAACTATCAGTGTCAATGAGTGAGTAATGATGTTATTGTCAATAATAACCAAACAACGATAAATTTGTTATTCGTTGCTACAGACAGGTGCAAGGAGTTTGGACACTACAATTTCACGATTGAATAGTAAAGACAAATGCTTTTAGTTCAGGTTTTGTCACCGATAATTTCGGGTATAACTTTTTGCGTGCATACATACACGTTTTTTGTTAAACATAAATTTTCAATGCGATTTTATTATATATGATTAAAATCAATATGTCATTGTTTCATAGTTTCATTTTAACACAAGAACTGGTTAATGCCCCATTTTAAAGCTAATCGTCATTATTTGTAATCTATTTATTTATAATCAAGTGAATATATTATAATTCAACTCAATTAATTATGTAATAAGATGCGAATATAGTTACATGTCATTACTAGTTCATTAAAAATATTTACTATCGATAATTGTTTTTCGAAGCGCAAAATACTTGTGCATAGATTCGAACCGATTGTTAAGTTTATATGCGAATGCAATTTGGCGCCCGTAATGGTTTCCACAAGTCTATTCAAAGTACGACGTCAACTGTCCGTGTGTTGATAGACATCGTGATTAGTGCAGTGTACACAAATTGAAATTAAATAAATATCTTGCAATCAATCGACAGTGAAAATGTACTTGCATTCAACAACAAACATCGATTAACAGAACTACGAACTGCTATTATTCGGAATGGAGCAGACAAGGATGATCCCGGCGCTGTAAATCCACATTCTACACAAGGCTGTAGTAAATGCATCGCTATTAGAGCTACGGAATCCACCCACTTGATAGATTACATTGCATCAAACCGAGGTGGTTAACCGTTGATTTATCTCGCTCAACTGAACGAAACAACGTCATTTCAATCTACAATTATCAAAGCGATCATCGTTAATTTTAAAAATAAATTCACATGCAATCGTGGAATAGTGTGTAAATACATTATTTGCGGATGTATTTTCTGTTTTCCTTCCATTTTCTCTTGTAAAATGGTCTGCTTGGATTTATACGATTTTATTTTTACATTTTCTTAGAAGCGTGTTCTAAGTGGCTGCAGAATAGAAAACTTCAAGGAAACAGCGTCGCAAGAAAGCAGACAACGATATATTTCATTAAAAGCGAAAAAAGAAAACATCCCTGAGGGTCTTTGGTTATGTCGTCCATTAAACCATAACCTAATAAACGTTTGAAGAGCTTGAATATGCTAGTATTCTATTTATATGGTATACCTACACAGGAAAACACTGCAAGAAATAAATAATCATTCATCATTTTTTAAATACAAAATAATATTCAAATAATTTATAAACTTCGTAATTTATAAATGTTTGATGCCTTTAACCGTTCTGTGTAAAGTGGAAATAGTGCAATATAAATATGTTTAATGTTCCTTCTTTAATAATATATTTTTATTTAAAAAGATTGTGTAGAAAGATGCTAACCTTCTAGTGCGCTTTAGCACTCTCTAGGGAGTCGTGAGGCTTGTTTAGAGAAACACTGATCTTAATGTTTAATTTATAACATAGTAGAGGGTATTTACGTGCAAAGAATATAGGCTCCTAAACTTATATTATGTATCCAATGAAATTGATTCGATAACCATAAATATGTTCTCTGCATCTTTCCAAATAAAATAAGATTTTTTTTTATTTCAAGCTTTCGCAAGAATGAATTTTAGAATAAGCTACATAATCGACTAAACTGCACTACACGAACGAAATATTATTTCACGGTCGAAATCCTTGGACTTTGGTAAAGGACTGTTGGTACTAAAAGAGGCTGCCATTAAAAAATAAAGAACTTACCTATTTTGCACTTAGGCAGCTTCAAAGGAAGTTTGTCGGTAAAGTGTATTGAACCTACAGTGTTCATATTTTGTACCCGTTTCAACATTAAGTTGTCGGGTGTTTTAAGTGACTCTAGAATTAGGAGATAGTGTCCCTACATAATGTAAGACTTATGCAAACATACAAGCTTTTTGGTCTCTTGAACAAATGGAGGTACCTAATTCAGTATTTAGTTTATTTATTGTAGTGTTCATTGATTACTTTTGTGAAAGTATTGCTTTTTTAACATAAATATCTGCCTCCGGGGAAAAAAGGTATACAATAGGAAAAATAAACGAATACTGCAGTCACTATGTATGATCTGACTGTAGGAATTATAGGTACTGTTTGAAGACGGGAAATAAATTCAGCTCTACCATACATCTCAGTCAATTAGGTTATTTTTGGAACAACTGATTTTTCTCCGAGTTTAAACGGATTATAAAATGATTATGATGACGTCGCAGGAGATTAAAGGCACACAAACCCTGATGAGAACTGGATGTCAAATATTGCGTGGTAAAGCTTTATTATTGAGGCAGCCAGCACAGCAACTGTGCTATTTTGTAAGTAAACATAATTTTTCCTATAACTCGAGCCTAAGCCAGTTTAATTATATTTTTCATCAAAACAGCACGCCTTTGTTAACACTTTGAGCACCGTTGGCAACGCGTCGGGCCGCACCACCACGCTTTAATAAACTGTAATGGTTCACACGTGGTTCGTGTTCAAACGACGTGCGGCTGGCGCGAAGCTTGCAGATTGAATTTTCCTCTTGTTTAGAACGACAGAATGACTGATGCCGTACATTATCTGTTCCGCGCCCGTCATAATGCGTGTTCAGTTGCTTTAATATCCCGTTATTGCTTTCCCGCTAACGTATTCGTAACGTTTGGTAGAGATTTTAAGGTTTCCGTTGGTTGGGTTAGTCGGCACCCTATTGTTGGAACATTTTGATAATAAAATCCACTGGCGGATTGAAACTCACGACTTTCGTCACGGTATTAACTACTGAGCTATAATCGTCTCAAATTATATGGCAAGGTTAATTGAAAAAACTTACATTTGTGTAACTGCAATTTTGTCATACCAATTAGGTTTACGCCTTAAAGTTGCTAGACGATTTAACTCTCATTAAAAGCTATATCCAAAAAAAAAAGGAATGTGCATAAAATTGGCCGGTTTATATTTTTAGTAATCACCATAAAAGATAACCTAATATGGCAAGATTAAAATTCCGTATCTCTATAAGGAAAAAACATTTCTGTCTCAATAAATTACAGGCTGAGGAATTCAAATAAGAATTTGTTTTTATTTACGACAAAAAGTATTTCAACATTTCTCCACAGAATGGAGGTAATATAAAAATCCTATCTTAATATCATTTCACCTTTGAACTTTCCAGGTAAAAGTGATGAACTTTTGAAACCAAATAAAATAAAGGTTAGTGTCTTTCTGAGGTTCGGTTCTGAATAAGATTTCGGCCAATAAACGTAATTTACTAAGGGCTTTCTTTGATTCTCTCCTACTGACACAAATTTGTTTCAAAAACCTTGTAGAATTTAAGTTTCTTGAAATCAGCTGAAGGAGTAGAATAGAATAACATAACAATGACTTTTAGAGGTCTAACATATTTCTAGTATTTGAATTAAACGTAAATTATTATAATGTAAGAAAGCCTTATTGGAATTAATTAACTCATAGACCCCTTTAATTGTTTCGAGTAGATACTCCATAATAAGATACTATTACGTGTACATTTTAACTAAACCACACACATTCAAGATGATGTAAAGCAGGTTTCAGAGTTTCACACCAAACGTCTTCACACACGAAACACTTGAAACTTGCGACACTCATAATTTGAGAGTTTCAGCTTAATCTTTGGTTTTACTTACGGGATTGGAATTTTCACTTTGTACTTTCGTATCGTATTCTGCAAGTTATATGAAATTGTATAAGTATAAATATGTTTAAATTCTATTCGAATGATGAAATTGAAAACCCAGATTTTAAATTCTTTTTCTTTTACAATGGTTTTTGGACTCTCATGATATATCAATTAAAATAACCTAATTAGCATTATTGAATACGAATCAATTTGATTTAAAAAGCGGATGGTAGACAGTTTTGACAGATAAACAAACAAACGGGTGAGCGTATACTTAATGACATAATACGCGCATAAATGAATAAATGCGTGTTTACGCACAATACTACCAAAAAGGTTGGCAGAGGTCTCAGTAATACCTACCTATATCTACATTCCCGCGAAGATATTTTTGGGGACATTACCAATTCTGGGCCACAGGTAATTTACAAACAAAGAAACTTTAATATTACCTTTCTGAACCCAAGAATCCAACCCAAGATCTTCATGCCTCTAGCCAAGCTTTATACTACTCGACCATAGGTGATTTTCAGGCTTAGTAGGGTAGCTAAACTGCCTTTGGGATTCAATTTGCAGTGGCTTGGGAACGAAATTCTAAAAAGAAACCATAATTTACTGAACTACGAGTTGTAGTTAAAAAACAGACGGTATTCTTAGTAAAAATATATGGCACCATCATGCTACCATAAACATAACGACAGAGCAAATTTCGAATATTTTTTTTAAATGAATAATCAAATCGGTAAATAAAACCTTTTTACCAACGACGTAACATTGTGAATGTCTTCATTATTTCACAACTTCGGTATATCTATGGTCACTGGCGCGCCAGTTTTAATATTTAAGGATTTATGGTCCCGCAGGCGACATTCATTTCAACGTTCCTTTACACTGGAGGCCGTGTTAATGTATGCTATTATAATAGTTTCAATTTTGTTTCCAACGCTGTTTTGTATTTCTAAGGCCCAACAAAACCTATGAACATTTTGGCCGTAAATTTATAATCAAAAATGAAACAGATCAAATTGAAATAACGTAAAGACTGTGTGAAATTTTAATATCAAAATAATACAAAATATCATATGGAATAGCTTTTATCTTTCTATCACGTAAGGTCCCGTGTGGAGTAGAAAGAAACAAAACCGCTGAACCATTAATTTAATCAAACCGCTTCTATGAAAACAAAATCGTAAAATTTTGCTAATAAACGTTTCCCTCATTTTGTCATAACTAGCTATCCCCGCGGTGTCAGTCACGTTCCCGGGGATGTTACTTTTAACAGGGATAAAACTATGTGGTAATCCAGGTTATAAACTATCTATGTGCCAAGTTTCATCCAAATCCATTGAGTTTTTGAGTAAAAGAGTAATAAACACCCATACATCCATCGTCACAAACTTTCGCATTTATTATATTAGTAAGTAGGATTTATTACATTTGACAGATGTCAGCTTTTTCTGCCATTAGTGTACAAGACATACAAAGTAGCTACCTACCACTACCTGGCGACGTTGCCCAAGCATCCCTCAGTGGGTGATACAACATTCGGATAGTATATTATATATGACCTCTAAGTGACCTCGAGCATTGTTCGCGAAGATTCCCCACATGAACCATCGTATATTAGCCGTAGCTATCTCTTTTTTTATTACAGTGGGTAGCATTTTATGGGTTGGTTGTCGAAGGGCTTCTTTGATTAATTTATTCTTGTAGGGATTTTCCGGCGGGAAAAGGGACTGATATAATGTTGTGAAGGGAAATTAGTAGCTTTCTACTATTCGGTCGATATATTATTTGAGTTGGCGGTTTTTAATTTGGTATTTATGTAATTGGGTATCTAGGATTTCTATTATTGTTACGTTTAGGTTATTCAGCATTTCAATTTTGGGAGGAAATATTTTCAGCTTGTTTTATGTGGTTTCAATGAGAAATCATTTGGATTTTTTTTATCATACTTAATATTATTATTGCGAAAGTTTGTGACGAAGATGAATGTATGGATGTTTATTCATCTTTTACGCAAAAATTACCGAACGGATTTGGATGAAACTTTGCACATAGATAGCATGGCTAGAAATAACATATAAATTTTAATCCTGATGAAAATGATACATCCCTCGAGAACGAGAGTGGAACCGCAGGGAATAGCTAGTTGTTAATTTACAAAATAACTGTTAAGATACAGATCTCAATTGCAACTCTCAAACAAGTTAGGTACATTTATGGAAATGTGTATGATTTGATCAACAGACATTCAGGAACAAAAACTATATCAATACGTTAAATCTCATATGAAATACATCATCAGAATATTTACATAAATATCGTGGTAGATCCCAGCACCTATAACTATATTTTTATGAAACCTAACAGCGCAGGAGCTCAATATAAATGGTTAAATATTTTCAGAAGCTTCAAAGTGATTCCGAAAAGATTACTGAGATCTTTCAACTGTAACTTAATGCTTTCTGGCCGTAAAGATTGCTTTAATTCCAGTACCGTAAAAGGTCTAAGCCCCTATGACCAATATCCATTAAACAGTCCAATGCGATACCTAATCGTGCGTAACTGTTAACTTCAGAAGCGCAATGGACAAAGGGATTGCTATATACAACCCTTGAGAGTGCTAAATACGAACCAATGACCTACTTGCCGTTTCTATTAATCTTTTTAACAGCCCTTTAAGAGATTACGTTCCCTCTAAAGCTCATGGGTCCTTTCTTTCTTGTACTAATTAAAAACGTTCAGTTCGTTAAGAATATATCGGCTGTGCTATTCAGTTTGGATTGGTTCGGAGTTCAATTGGGTAGAAAGATACAGTCTTTGAATCACTACGTTCTGGTAGCAGCGTGCAAAATGTGATAATCTGGTGAACAAAATACCTGTGATGACTCTTTTAAATAACAAGGGACACGGCAACGTAGAAGCATTGGAACTCTCACTGTAGAGTTCGTTCAAGGAAGTACTAACACCCCCATTTCCACCGTGAAGCAGTATTACACTTGTATTGGAGTGTTTCGGTTGGATAGCTACGGGACCATATGACACTAACAACTTCACATCCCACGGACAAAATATTGGCAATTCTCCTGGTGCTGCAAATCTCCATAAATCCTCCCTGCAACCAATAAATTCTGTATTATATCTAAGAATCGAGTGATAAAATGTTAAGTTCGGAAATAAGTAACCTATTCACTAGAGAAACTAAAAAGGATTCCATATAAAGTATATTCTAAAGCATAATCAATCTAGTTGGTAAGTGCATTTGATCGCTCGAGCTGCAGCAAAGCAGTGATCGATTGACTATTGCTTGCACCTATTGAATCTCACTTGAGTTACGAGTATATATATTTGGGGATTATTTATTGAAATAGCTTCGGAACCTTATACATCTAAAACTAAAATATTGAGTTAAAATATTCTAAGGGTTATATTTATGCTTCTCCTACTTTAATCCATTATATACATATGTAACTCAAATTTTGCTCATTTAATTTTTATATTGAAATTCTATTGCTAGGAAAATAATTTTATTCATTAGTCAGTTACAATGTAAATAGTATTTGGATATTTTCCCTAAAGCTGATTTAAAAAAAAGATATAAATAAATACAGTCTTTGACAAAATCTTTAAGTAACAATCAATAATGATGTAATATTTTCATTAAAGAAAAAAATACCCAAACGACTTTAAAAAAATGGCCAAACAAGATACCACAATACTGTTAAAACATTTAATTACGTCACAGGTTGAAGAAGGATCTTGTTACATCTTGTTTGCAGCCGTCGAGTTAAGACAGGCATTGTACTATATGGGAGGAGCCGCGTCGTGCCCTTATTGCCGTAGTAGGCCCGGACCTCTCGCTGCCGGCCGTGGTCGAGTCGATGGTCGGCGGCGAGGGGGCCTGGGACGCAGTGGTCACCTTCTGCGAAACTGTTATCGCGCAGAAGGAGGCTGCGGAAAGGGAGAGGGAGATCTCAACCCCTCACCCGATCCGCAGCAGACGCACCGGGCGTCGGCGGAGGGCGGACAACGCCCTCTTCCAGCCCCCCTAAATGGGTCCAGGGGCGACTGACTCGGGGACGTCCGTCGCCCCCCTACAACATCAGGACCCGAGGTGGCGGCGCGTGTGGTGTTCCACGTGCGCCCCTCAGAGAAGTCGGGGGGGGAGGAGTTAACACCTCACTCCCCCCCCTCGACCAGACGGGGCCCGCGGCGGCGGGCCAGCACCAGCCGGGGGTTGCGGAAGCTGAATTCGTGCCCGCGACCCTCGGCGCTTAGGTGTGTGAAGGAACACCGGAGGGGTTTTAGTGGGTATACCTCTCGGGCCCCTTCTCATTTTAATTGAGAAGGGGAGTTTGCGAGAGGGAGTCCCACATAACCACCGCGTCTCCCCGGGCGCGGTGGTATGCGCAAAGCATTTCCCCTCCTAAAAAAAAAAAAAAAAAAAAAAGGCATTGTACTATAAAACCAAGTATTTGAATTTAAATCTCTTAAGGCAACCTCGAATGGCAATTCTCTACTTCGTCGAAACGAAAACGAATGCAAACGCGTTAATATGAAACTTACCAAACATCTTATGAACAAAATATTTCGTCTAAGCTAAAATAAATTCGTTTTACATATCAGAGAGGGTTGCTACCGTGCTAAGCAGTTGACAAATAGCTTCCGGGGCAAAATAATAAAGCTTTAAAAGGTCGATAAAGACAAACTTCACCTAGAATGTTAAGAGATTTGTCTCCAATATTTACTCCAACTTCGACAAACCTATCTAAATATCAAAGTGCAAAACCTTAGATTTATATTATTATTAGTAAGTATATAATACTCGAAACCTTAAAAAAAACATAAATAATTCGGAAGCTTTAATATATTTGGATGAGATAACTAATTGACTCCGGCGTGGCCTTGCGGAAATCCATTATTAGATTATACAAAAACAAATATGTAGTAACTAATTCCGCTGGTAGTCTGACGTGCTAAAATTTTCCAGCGGAATTAGTTACTAGATTATTTGTTTTTGTGTATAATTTTGTCTGGATGAGGTTCAGAATATAGCAATACAAGCACTATTTTAACCCTAACGTAACCTACTTGAGGCTTCGTGAAGACAGCTAATATTTTAATAGAAATGTCAGCTCAAGAGCATCTCAAGCAAATATGTCTTAACGTTAGAGGTACAAATTTTTAACACCATAACATTTGTCCACGAACTGCAAGCAAACATAGACCGACAAATCTAGCTCCCTGGCTCTAACATGAGGGTACTGATGAAGCAATGGGCACCCATCCAAAAGTTCGCAAATAGTTCATATTCCTCACACGTTGCTTTTGCCTTTTGACTCAGTCAATACAAGACTCGTCACAACAATTACTTGAAGTCCTATTCTATCTTGGGTCCTAGTTGGTAGGGAGGATGCATAATGAGCTGTTAAAAAATACTTAAGTATTAAGTCAGCAAGTACCTAAGTATTGGCTTTGTATGTTTCAAAAACAAAATATGATGTAATGTGGGTTAAACATATTTTTTTTTAAATGTAGAAAAAATATGTTCATAATAATTCTATTCGTGATATGCCTGTATATTACAGGTTAAATGCAAAAAAAGCTTATGAACTTTAGAGAAGTTGTGAAAATAATAAAATAGTAATAAGTTAGAAATTCTTGGAAACTTACTAGACTTAAATTACGATTCCGTAGGATTCAGGAGATCGCTAGGGTGGGAGGTAAGTTATAAACACGATTTCTGTTTCTAGGTATTTTAGCTAGGTGCTAAAATGAAAATTATGGGTTTTCATTTAACTAAGAGACTAACTATTTATAATATTATTGTATTTATTAATAGTTTAATTATAAGTTTAATTTTTGTTGAACACAAAGGCATAGAACACACGGCAAGATATATTTAAAAAATAGCCGTTGACTTAGGAGTAAATCTTAAATTTTCGTTTGCGTTACGTAACGCACCTAACTTCCACTTTCGCTTCATAAAGTACCCTCAATGGCTTTGAATTTATTTGATTTATATCTCTAAATCGCCGAACAATATCTGCATGCTTTATGTCTCCATTTCTTTTTGAGTAGAGTCGCTTGATTGTCGTACAAAACGATTTTGTTTCCATGGTGATAATATGGCGACCTCGAATGAGTAACGCGACAATGTTTGTTACAAAAGCAGCAAATTCAAATCCCTCGAAGATTTAATTAAAATTGGTTCGTCTACTTCTCCATACAGATAAGCGAAGGCTCGAGTGGGGCTTTAGCCAAAGCATTCCTTAATTTCAGCCCTCTAATCTTATTTAAATAACGTATTATTACGTAATTTTGAATTCGCGTGTAAAGAGACGATAAGCTAAAATCAACATTTCCTCTCTCATTTTAGATGCAAAACTGGTAACAATTACAGAAGTTATACTTAAGCTACTTTAAGAGTTAATTTGGTAGAAGTAGTTACCTACTTCCAAATTAAAACATGGGGTGGTCTGAACATTCTGGAAATTATCTTATTAATATTTTTTACTCTTGTTTTTTCAATCATCAACATTTTGTTCAGAAGCCAATTTGTATTGTGACCCCGTAGGTCGTGAGCTCGATTCGCATCCAGAAAAGCTTTTGTAGTTTTCATCTCGTGATGTGTGTACAGGTGACGAATACTACAACTCATCTCTAAGGTGTCGTAAGAGTCAAGTAAAGCGAATACCGATAACTATGTGCACTTTACACCTAAGTAGCCAACTAATGACTTGCCAAAAGAATGCTGAGGTCAAGTGGCTGGCAGTAAAAACTCTGTCCAATATATTCTGGCACGAAAATGATAATGAGCCTGTCTGTTATTTCTGTGTTCGAAATAAGAATTTCTGAAAAAGTATGTCACTTTTATCAATGTGGATTATGGTTTTTTAATGTATATTTGGCCCACTAACAGGCATGGTCACCTGATGATAAGTGTTCACTAAGTGTTGCCTATAGGCATTGGCGATATCAAGGGCATTGGCAATGCATTGTCGACCATGAGACGTGAAGTTGTTAAGTCTCATGTACTAGTAATTTTACCGGCCTCTATCCATTCTAACAGAATCACAGTAATTCTGCTTCTCGGCGGAAATACATAAGATGGTAGTACTACTCAAAACAAATTATGCACTAATACTTCTTTCACTTCTAAAAGTTCTGGATTAGTCTAGTTGCCATGCAATAAGATTAGTTGCTTGTCAGCAACCGTATGTATAGATGGATGATATTTTTACGAACAGATTTCGATGGAACTTGGCATATAGACAGAACTTGGCCTGTTACAACATATGAACTACTATTACCACGAGAAAATGTGGCAGCCTTCGCGAACGTGGGTGAAACCACAGGGGACAGCTAGTATAATATAAATGGAAGATCCATAAGGATAACAACGCTGATAAGATAGAGACAACATTATGAGGAAACCAATAACAATTATGAATGTTTCACAAAACAGTATTGTTACTTTAATTTAACACATCTTCATTGTACATCGAGTCCTTTGTTTAATATTCACACGTTTTCTTAGCAAGTTAATTCAATATTTTAAATGAGACAGCTTTCTTATAATGTAGGTATAATTATTGAGTGTTGCTTAAGATACTTATAATGAAATTATCCTAATATTAAAATGTATTTATCACTTTGCAAATATAGCGGGAGATAACTATTATATTCAGTTGATGGCCAGTTGGCTTGGTGGTTAGAGACCTTGATTGCCAAGCCGCAGGTCGTGGGTTTGATTCCCACCCAGGACAAACATTGGTGTGCACGAACATGTATTTAGGTTCTGCGTCTGGAAGTAAATATCTAATATAGTATATAATATATATATATATATATATATATATATATATATATATATATATATATATATATATCGTGTTTTGTACACGTTTGTACACGTGCTTGTACTATGGGTACCAACCCATAGTACAAGCACGCTCTGCTTAATTTGATATCAGGTAACCATGTGTGAAGAATGTCTTGGGGATATTTATTTTATTTATAATATATTATATATAATAACCCGCCCTAGCTTGACTTGACGGTATACACATAAACATACACAATTTTCTAAACAATGTTGAAAACCTCACCAAACTCTATTGAGAATTTGGAAATATACCAGCAGACAAACAGAAATAGTGTAAATTTTGTATCCTAGATAAGATAAGTAAACGTATGTTATTAAGGTTACTTCAAATAAATGTATAATTATCTACCTACCTTGCTTTTTTATTTAAATATAGAAATTGCTTTTATCAGTTAAAAAAATGTTCACATTTTGTTTAATGTAATATCCAAAAATACTGATATGCCATTCAAATGAAAACATAATACATTTAATGACAAAAATGTTCGGTTCGCGTGACGATTTTAATCAGTATCTTTATTATACATTTAATTATAGAGGTATATCAGTTTTTGTTGCGTGTAACAGAATTAATCATGTTTGTATAGGGTATAAATTATCAAAGGGAGTGGACGCATACAATTTCGATTTAACTGCAACTCAATTTTATTTGCAAAATCAAAACAACAATAATAGACCCGAAAACAAATATTCCCGTGGGATGTTACATGTATTATTCATAAAAACCTTTCTCTTCAATCACACTATCTATTAAAAAAAACCGCATCAAAATCCGTTGCGTAGTTTTAAGCATACATAGGGATATAGGGACAGAGAAAGCGACTTTGTTTTATACTATGTAGTGATATTAGATTTAGACTAAGCAGAGCTTGCATTAGTTTTTGATCAACAGTTTTTTTCTATACATAGTTACTTACAATATATTTACAGCTAGACACAGAACACATAGTCATGTTCATGCACACAAATGTTGTGTGGTGTGGCATCATCTAGCCTGGCATTCTTTCCATACTGATACCATATTAAATACATAAATTTACAGTTTACATGTTTATGTTGTGTAAAAAGAACAATCTGCATAATCAAATGTTTAAACAATCGAACCCATGAATATTTTGAAATTATTATTAATGGTATCAATTTTCTTGCGGAAACTTGTCATTGACCCTAATAAAACCAGGTTTTGCAGGAAGCCCATAATTACTATCCATTTGAGCTCTGGTGGTAAATATAAAAAAGAAACCTATATAAATATCCTGGGACATTCTTTACACACGGCCATCTGATCCCAAACTAAGCAGAGCTTGTACTCTATGGTAACCAGATAACTGATATACTACTTTTTTTTACATACATACATATGTAGATATTTACACCCAGACACAGAACAAACAGACATGTTCATGCACACAAATGTTTGTTCTGGTGGGAATCGAACCCGCGACCTTCGGTGCGGCAGTCAGGGTCGCTAACCACCAAGCCAACTGGCCTGTCATAAAACTTTATAACATATAAAGGGTTGACAGGATGGGTTCAGCGAAGGCGGTCTTGGCAATTGTCCTCCATCGTGGGCGTGTTGTACCAGGAACGTTGAAATAATACCACGTATGCAATTAATAGCAATCACTTCTTTTCTTCCAATACACTTACAAAATATAACGTAAAAGACAAGATGCAAATGGATTATGAGCCAATAGGTTAGCACGCGTGCACCTTTTGCGCTGTCCGTCTAATCATCGACCGACGTCACCGCGTAGGCGCAGACTTGCTACTCTATTTACTCTTTATTTATAAACCGATTTACTTAAATGACTATTTTTCTAATTTTAAATCCAAAAACAACAAATCTACGGAATTACAATCAGTTTTACTTTAGTTATTAACGTAACTCAAAGATTAGATTATATTTCTAAGGTGTCGCGCCGTCATATATTATATACTAAGAAAATGATTACTTCAATATTTACTTATTCTCAAAAGTATTTAATTTCCAGATTGATCAATCAGGCCAAAAAAGGTAAGCAGAAAAGGGAAGAGTTTAATAATGTAGAATCATAACATTTTGAAAATGACATTAAACCAACTATTTACCTTCAATAAAGTATGCAGCATGATCTGGAAACAATATAAGCCGGTTATATTATAATGAAAAGATAGTACGGAAGTCTCAAAAGAACAAAAAGCAATAACGTTCCATTGAAGTTTGCTACAAATGAATCGTCCAAGTCTGAGAATGAGGTCGAACAAAAAAGAAAAACCATCGCTGGCCTGGATGCTAATTTATTAATATGACTCTGGAGGAGCGCTTGCATTCAGCGCTTTAGCGGCTAAGCAAGATTATTACCTGGATAAGATCACTCAAATATTCGAGATCGTTTTAAATAGTCGAATAAGGCTAAGTTGTTATTTGTTTAAACTAAGTTTAATTTAAGTCACTAGCTTAATTATTAATATCAGATTAAGTTGTAATTTTATAATTCATTCTTTTTACTTTTTTATCTATTAAAATAACATATAATCCGTAATTATGTTCAATAAAATAGGAATATGATCATTATTTTCATGGCCCTTCACTATGATACTTTTCACACTACAAAACCGAATGCCTGATTAAACAGCCAACCATAGATGTGGCACAAAAATACGCATGTTGTAAAATAAAAACGTAACAATGAATAAATGTTGTTATTTTATTGTACCACAATCCTTCGGAAACTTAATAGGTTCCGGAACTACACTTCACTGCAGTTGACAGCCGTCACCCCCGTCCAGCGACTGCACGTGTCTCTGAAATTTTCGATATTTTTTCGAGTGATAATTAGTTCTTTCCTATGGTATATAATAAAACACAATTTAACAAAATAACCTACTACATAGCATTTGGTAGTTGTTACATATTCAAGAAGGCTAGTCTATCAAATTGACGGCATTGGCTCCAAAACCCTATACAAACCTTTACTAAGCTCTTTGGACTAAGACAATCAAGTGATAAAGGGCAAGGATTAAGTCACTATTTGAGTTACAAACTTCTGAAGCAGCATAAAATATATCCTCTAAAGGTGTTGATAAAAACAACTGCAGTTTAAGTTACGAAATCGATTTAAACACGCATACACAACTTTATAACTCTTTCCAACACGGAACTAAGAGCATTCCCAAGAAAAACTGTGCGAAAAAAATATTCACAAAGTTAAGGGAACTACGGGAAAGTTGGAGTCAAAGCCTTTTCCATCATTTATCATGTAAATGTTTGAAACTTAGGGAATGATCGATGGCGGAGCACTCACTCGGCAAGTTTTAGTTTGGATGTCTTCATACAATCTTTAAGTCAACGAATATTAACTTTGAAAAGAGACTGAGGAACGATCGAGCTTGATGAAATTGCAAATACGCACCGTGACGTGTTGAGAAAGACATGGGTTCGATTGGTGCATGAACATGTACATATGTTTATGTGTTTAGATACGTGTGTATTATAGAGTAGATAAACGACTTCATCGTGAAGCTGAAAAGTTAAGTATGTAAAAAAAAACGGAGATTTTGTTTTACGTAGTTTTTAGTACTAAATTTCTGCTCAGTAAAGATCATTATAATAAATAGTTACAAGTTTTAGTTCATGTACCTACCTATTACAAATCGAATGTATAAAATAGCTGTTTATCAGTAAGCCTCCTACGCGCTGCTATAAAATCCATCCGATTATGATTAAACTTATTGCAGACTAGTGTACTCGCTCAGGAAGGTTGCGAACCAAAAGGAAGCTAGTAGCTTTTTTTTATGCCAAGTAGCCTGAGAAAAACTTAGACGGTCCACCTAGCTAGTGCAATAGTAATGCGTTGTCGATCTTGAGACTTGAAGTTTTTACGTCTCATGTGCCTGAACTTCGTCTTGGGAGCCAGAGTCGCTAATCACCAAGCCAACTGGCCTGTGAAATTAAATAAAACAAACATAATAATTTCTTTGATAACTGTCTTAAGGTTATATGAAAGTTACCAAGGAACTATACGAGTATTCTAATATAGAATAAGTTACACCTGCCCAATTCACAGTATTGTAAAGGTTACTTTCAGTACTAGGAATTCAAACTGAAATCCATATTCACCCGCAATCAAATCAACCAGGTCAATTATTACTATAAACAAACAAACTGCCGGACTGCGTTATTATTTCAGCGGGTGCTACATTACCAATATTAAGGGTAATTTGCATAAAACCACAACACTGTCCCAAGGCGTATAAATTATTAATAAAGACAAATTACTTCCACGTCAATTCGATGCTTTGAAGAATATATCTGAAAGAGAATTCTTTATGACTTTAAATTGCCGTAAAGAAGTCTATGATATTGTATGTTGCTCAAAGGTGATATAAATCAGTTAGTCTGGATTTTGACCGTTAACGTGGTACGGGTGATACCTGTGGTATGGGTGATGTCGGTGTTGGCCTAATTGTAAATAATTAGTAAATGAGTATAAACGACTAGAGTATGCGAAAGTATATCAATAAAAGTCGGTAAATAAAGGAGTGGTAAATAAGTAGGAAATTAGAAGTAAACGAGTAGCGAAATTTTTTTTCATATGGCATTTATGGTCTAGTGCAGGTATGGGCATCCTTTGACATGTTGAGGGCCAAACTTTAGCGGGCAAATACGTTCGCGGGCCGCGTTTAAAAGTACTTAGTGCATTTAGTACTGCAGTACTTAGTGATAATTAGGAATAAGTACCTAATGTAATATTTTTTTAATTGGGTTTTTTAAAATGTCTCGCGGGCCAGATCCGGCCCGGTTGTTGCCCATATATGGTCTAGTGATATAAAGCTCGGTTGGAGAAATAAGGTTACCCTTGGCTCGATTTGCGGGTCAGGCTAGTTTTATCAACGTTTCCTCATTTAGAAGAGATGACCTGTAACCCGAGATTCGCAATGTGTCTGAGAGATGGCGACAATTAAATGATATGAAAATATTTTTTAGAGCTTACTTATAATGCCTTTTCCTTTCATGATCTTATTTTCCATTCTTACAAAATTCGTCCTCCTAAATATAAATCAAGGCTTCTTATGCAGCGCAATTTTGGTGCCATTGACGTAGAGCGTCTCCACAAGGATGCTTTGGAAATCGACTGGACAGTAATTCATAAAGCACAAACAGTTGATGAGCAAATCGACATTTTCAACTCTTTAATGATTCAACTGTATGATATACATGCACCAGTAAGACCAGTCAGAGTAAAACACCTCCCAGCGCCATGGCTCACGGATGACATAAAATTGTTGCAAAATAAAAAAAATATTGCCAAATCCAAATTTAAATTGAACCCTGATAAGTATCGCGAAAAATACAGACAAATTCGGAATCACTGCAATAAGATGTGTAGAGATGCACAAAGACGTCATATTCATAAATCCGTAGAAGATGGTGACCCAGCAAAAGTCTGGAAATTTTTAAAATCCCTGGGAGTTGGAAAATCCAATAACAACATTAATTTCAGTAACATTCATTTAGACTCACTCAATCTTCATTTTTCCTCGTCGGCACCCTTTGACTATGCCACAAAATCTGATACACTAAATAGCCTTACTTCTTTAGAATCTCCCAATTATTACCCTGCCTTTTCATTTAGTCAATTTACTGATTGTGATGTTAAGAGACACATTCTTTCCATTACGTCGAACGCTGTAGGTTGTGACAACATTAGTCGCAAAATGATCCTTCCGCTTCTGGATTTCCTTACTCCTATAATTACATCTATCCTCAATTGTTCTATCACCTATGGCTCCTTTCCTTCACTTTGGAAACGAGCTCAAATTATACCTATTCCAAAAAATAATAATCCTTCCAGTCTCTCAGAATATCGACCGATCTCTATCCTTCCTTTTCTCTCTAAAGTATTGGAACGGCTGATACATCATCAGCTGAGTACTCATGTTTCGAGAAACAATCTTCTTAATCCTTTCCAATCTGGCTTCCGTCCTGGGCATAGCACCGTTACAACACTAGTAAAGATTACTGATGACATTCGTTTGGGTATGGATAAAAAGCATCTCACTATTCTTACATTACTAGATTTTAGTAATGCCTTTAATACAGTGGATTTTGACATCCTGCTTGCTATATTGTGCTCTCTTAACATATCTCCAACGGTAATTGACTGGTTTCGTAGTTACTTGTATGGGCGCCAGCAACGTATTTGCATCGATGAGACCTTCTCTTCATGGTGTGGAACTACTGCTGGTGTACCGCAAGGTGGCGTCTTGTCTCCGCTTCTTTTCTCAATATTTATATCTCAAGTAACTCAAAAAATTTCCTCTCTCTACCACCTTTATGCAGATAATCTCCAAATTTACAGACAAACATCGTTTGATATGCTTCCTAGTGCAATCCAATGCGTTAATGAAGATCTGGATCACATTTTTGATTGGAGTAGGCGTTTTGGTCTCATAATAAATCCCTCAAAAACTAAAGCTATTATTATAGCCAGCAAATATTTTATCGCGAAGATATGTTGGGACCAGTTACCTGCTGTTGTTTTTGATGGAGTAAAAATTTCCTATAGCGATACTGTAAAAAATCTAGGAATTAATTTTGATCGCACTTTGTCCTGGGCCCCGCAAGTTGCGGAGGTCAGTAGGAAGGTGTTTGCTTCTGCTGGGTCCTTAAGACGCTTACGTATTTTCCTTCCCTTTGACACCAAAGTTGCTCTTGCCAAGTCTCTTCTTCTTCCTATCCTTGACTACGCTGATACCTGCTACCTTGATCTCACCGAAGAGCTATTGAACAAACTTGAGCGCCTCCAGAATTTCTGTATACGGTTTATATTTGGTTTGCGCAAGTATGACCACGTCTCTCAATTTCGCAATCAACTCAAGTGGCTCCCTATCCGCCTTCGCCGGAATACTCACATACTGTCACTACTGTACACTGTACTCTTCAACCCTAAATCCCCAAATTACCTAAAGGAACGCTTCGAGTACTGCACTTCACAGCACCATCTTCTTCGTAGTTCCACAGTACTTAGCCTTCAAACTCCCCCCCCACACTTCTCACACTTATTCTCAGTCTTTCACTGTCCAAGCTGTCCGCCTTTGGAATTCTCTGCCTCAGACTATTAGACGAGCCCAGACATTAGATTCCTTTAAGTCTCTTCTTATCTCCCACTATCTCTCTTTATAAACTCCGTCATTGTTTGACTTTTCCTGATATTTTTTTTTTTTATGTAATCTCTTTTATTTATTTTAATACAAATAATATATATTATATATGTATTACTGTAATTAGTGTATATATTAGTATATTTACCTTATTATTATTAATTTATAAGTATTTATTAACATAGATGTAGGTTTTCGTTATTTATTTTAAATGTCTGAACGTGCAACACCTGCTATCCTCTTCTGTATCCTGCTACCCCTAGGTTGTCTGGAAGAAATCGCTTTAGCGATAAGACCGCCTATTTTGTAAACACTTGTTCTGTAATCCACTTGTTTATGTTACCTCTTCTCCTGTTATGTGTTGTACAAATAAAGTATATTGTATTGTAATATGAATAGTCTGACTCTAATGACTACTCTAAATGCTCACCACAGTCATGTTGAGTATGAAAATATCTTAGGTGATATATGGGTATCATTACTGAGACCTCGGGCTACGTTTTCACGGATAATGGGCGTGAAGTTGTGTAATGTTATGATAATGCCAATACTCTCAATAATGAAACAATTACTTCCAACAATATAAATTCTGAGGGACAAGTTTATACAATATTCAATATGACATAATACAATACACCAAAAAAAACAAATGAATAAAGAACCCGAAAACGAGATAACGAAACCGCAATACAGCACTGCCATTGACAAAAGTCTATTTTTGTTCGGGTTTGAAGTTATAATAATAAAAATTTACTAGTATCAGAATGCGGACGAAAAAACGTGCCGAAGCACATAATGTGGGCGCAAAAAAAAGAAGTGTATTTTTTTTTCGAAGGACTAACATAAAACTGATGTACGATGATCACTAAGGTATAGTGATGAAATTGCTAACAATATTAAAAAAATTACGATTTCATGATCAAATTAAAATTACACACAACAATTAAAAATGTAATCAACGCACCAGATTTACCTATACAATTTGTATCTCATATGGTTAACAAACAAAACCTGTGCACATTGTAATATTCATTTCCTTATTGTCTAAGAGCTGTCATTCTCGTCTTAAAGAGCATGAGAGCGTAAACAATTTGAGATTGTGCCTTCTACCTAAACGGAAGCTTCTACTGAGTAGACTTTTCAATTTTGCCGAGTGCCAGGAATTTATGCTGGGAACATCGTAGTGTTTTCTTTTCATTTCGAAAAGAGCATTCGACTCGACTCCTTGCTTGTACTTAAAAAAAGTCTTTGCTATCGTTTGAAATACCTTTCGTGGAATATCAAACATGATAAGATTGGGATAGAATCTGATTCGATTAACGAAATGAGAGCTGAGGTTTAAAAATAATTGTAGTTACAATGTAGCAAGAACTGTAATTTTAAATAACTCATCGGCACTGTTCTAATTATATTGTTCATTAGGTTGATACGAAAATAGTATTGTTACAAAGTGAGCTTTGAAAATACATTTCAATAAAGTTAATTATGCAAATTAATTGACTGCATTGAGTATAGAAATAACTTTAACATAAAATGTACATGCATAGGGATGGAATAACATTTTAAATCTACTGTAGTACCTATATTGCATTATTTTGTCCACTTACAATAAATACTCAATCAGATAATACAGATCAGTATTATACCAGCAAGTGCATACGATCCCACAATGAAGAGATTCCAAACAAAAGATCTTAAACCTCCACTTCTCTTACGTCTGGGAAATCCGCAAAAGTCCACAGATCCCATAGCCCCGTGAGCTAGGAAAAGCAAGATTGCCCCCGATTATGCTTGCGATGCAAGAAAGACACCGCTAAGTGGAGTGTACAATTTGAATGAGTGCGTCTCGGGATGTTTGCTGAACGCAATGCACACTCTATTTCGACTTGATATGAAACAGTTCTTAACTCTGATGAAAGGCGCTTTTCGAAAGATCTTTAGACGACTTTTTTTTTCCTGAAAGCACCGGGATTGGCTAACAAAGTGTACTCTTTGATTGGCCTTTCATAGTCGGTATGTTGGCACGTATTTATACGGTTTTTAAGCATTTTATTTTGCTATGCTGCTTAACATAACAAGTCAATTTGTCTTTTTAATTTTTCTGTAGAATTAACCTCTTGTGTAATACGAGATCCTGACTAACAGTAGCATGTGTAGGTAACTATATCCTTTGTCGAACACCAATTAATTATGCCGTTGTGTGAGAATGTGTTTAATACAAGAAACAAGTCAGAAAGTAAAATTCTCACGAGACTTTGAATACCGCATAACCAAGATCAATATTCATATTTCCATACAAAAAACAATAACTCCTCGAAATATTACAACCGGGAATTGTAATAAAAACAATCCAATCCGTTACCTGATGAGATATAACCGAGTAAATTCACAAAACACACATTGTTCTTATTATACGGGATCGGATAAACATTGTTTGTATTCGAAAACGATGCGGATATGTGAATCGGGGATCTGATGGTGTAAACGTGTTGATGGAGAAAATTTGCATATATAAATAAAACGTTTAAAAAGAATATTAAAACCTTTACAGACATGAAGATATTCTTCCAAATAAACCTTAATTACTCAGTAACCAGTAACCAATACGTATGTAATCTTATGACCTATAAGATAGGGTAATATAGGGCTATGATAGGGTAAGGGTAATTAAGGAAGCTCCTAATCTGATTCCGTTTATTTGAGTAGTACAACTGCAGATAATGTGCATTAAATAAGAGAGGAAGCAGTCTATACCTAATAACGGTGTGAACATTGAATTATAAAAGACTTACATACATTATAGGAATGTAAGTACTCTGCGAACTTCTCCGCCATCGTCGAAGGAAAGACCATCAAACAAACTTACTTACATAAAGCCCTTATGTTAAGACGGTTTTAAAAATCAAAGAGGAGATGACTTGCTCGATCGTTTAATGTGAATAATAAAGTCAAACGGAAAGGAAAAAACAAGTAAATTCAAAAATTACAAAAACGGTGGTAGTGGGGGGCTCGCTATTGGTTGACGTTAATGTTGCCCGTTTACAAAAGCCTGGTCATGACACTGGTGTCTTAACATGCCCCCGGCCTTGGAAGCACCAGCTTCCAAACTGAACTGCTACGTCTCTTGATCCTGAAGTGGACATATCTTGGTAACTGCGCGCCTGATGACACCAGAGCTGGTTTTGATTTCTGCAACTCTTGTGATGCCATCTTTGCCAGGAATAGTATTCATAACACGTCCCAAATGCCACTTCAGCGGTGGCAAGTTATCCTCTTTGATGACAACAAGGGTCTCCGGTTTCAAGTCCGATGAGTTCTCCTTCCATTTTGTCCTGGTTTGCATTTCGGAGATGTACTCCTTACTCCAGCGTGACCAAAAATGCTGCCGCAGTTGTTCGGTCCGCTGGAATCGTGTGAGCTGGTAGTCAGGAGTATCTCGTACATCGGCAACCATGGGCGCAGTGAGAGGACGGCCAACCAGGAAGTGAGCAGGAGTCAAAGGATGTAGGTCACATGGATCTGATGAAAGAGGACTAAGCGGACGGGAGTTGAGGATAGCTTCCACCTGTGTAAGAACCGTGCTCAGCTCCTCGAATGTTAAGTGCGCGTTACCTATTACACGGTGTAAATGGTATTTGCATGACTTTACCCCCGCCTCCCACAGACCGCCAAAATGAGGCGAATACGGAGGTATGAATTTAAAATTTATTTGTTGACTCGTAGCATATTCAACAATATCTAATGAACAAGACGATAGAAATTTTGTAAATTCATTATTGAGTCCCACAAAATTCCTACCATTGTCTGAGTATATTTCGGCTGGTTTGCCACGCCGTGAGATAAAACGTTTTAAAGCTAGGAAATAGGCGTCAGAGGACAGATCGCTTACGAGTTCTAAATGTATTGCGCGTGTAACAAAACAAATAAATAAACAAATGTATGACTTTACAGTCTTTGCTCCTCTCCCCTTGCGATTCAGTACGAGCACTGGTCCTGCATAGTCTACCCCGCATCGTAAAAATGGATGAGCTGGTGTAATTCGTTCTGCTGGCAAATTACCCATAATGGGTTTAAGGGTTCTACCTCTCAATCGAGTACAAGTGATGCAATGATGCACTACCTTTTTTGCGAGGTCACGCCCCCTTATCGGCCACCAACGTTCACGTAAGGAAAACAGTAGCGACTGCGGCGCTGCGTGTAGCAGTTGTATGTGTTCATGCCGGAAAAGCAGCACTGAAAAGTGATGTTTACTACATATTAATATAGGATGCCTTTTATCATATTCAAAGACTTTTGAATATTCGATGCGCCCACCCACTCGTATAATTTTGTCATTATCTAAAAACAAATTTAATTTTGCCAATTTATGCTTTGGTTTTAGTTTTCCTGTGCCCAATAGTGACTTATGTTCTTCTAAAAATGATTCTAACTGCGAAAGTCTAGCTAGTGTGGTGACAGAATCTCTCAACTCAACGACAGTGAGCGCGCCAGATCGCCGATTGGTTTTATTGCGTAAGTTGTAAACAAATCGAAGCGCATATGCAGCAGCACGACTCATGCGGTTGAATTGAGAAAACCATGTAAATGGAAATAAAGATGTGTTAAACTCGTTTTCTGCCAGAAGTGTGTGTATATAACAATTTTTTACCTCGGGAAGCTCTAGTGATAAAGTAGGTTCATTTTCAAGTACATTTGAAGTTAGACTAGCATCGAAGTCTGTTTTGCTAAGAAACTCAGGCCCCTCCCACCAAAGTGTAGAAAATGAAAGGTCTGTCAAACCAACACCACGTGAAACCAGGTCTGCGGGGTTAATTTTACCACTAACATGGCGCCAAGGAAGTTGCTTAGTCACCTCATGTATTTCTGTGACTCTGTTTTGAACAAAGGTTTTTAACAAATTGGGTGGCATGCGTAACCAGCCTAACACAATTGTAGAATCTGTCCAAAACGTAACGGTATTAAACTTACTATGAAGTGACTCGCGAACTTTATCATAAAGTCTAGCCCCTAAAAGAGCACCACACAATTCTAACCTGGGTATGCTAACTGGTTTTAATGGTGCGACCTTACCCTTAGAGCACAGAAGTCGAACTGTCACCGTATTAGTACTTACTGTACGTACATATATACATGCGCCATACGCCGTTTGAGATGCGTCGGTAAAGATGTGTAATTCAATACAAATGGGCTCGTCGCCTATAACGTGTCTCGGTACTCGTATTGCATTGAGTGTGGATAGATCGTTAACAAGCCGGTTCCATGCCCGTGTGACGTCATGAGGAACGGGATCGTCCCATCCTATTTTCAACAGCCATAGCTTTTGCAATAAAACTTTACCTAGTACGACAGTTGGGCTAAGAAATCCTAAGGGATCAAATATTTGAGATACGGTTGATAAAATAATGCGTTTCGTTAATGTTATGGGCTTATTCTCGAAATTAGTAGTAAAATAAAACTCATCGGTTGAGTTGTACCACCCCACACCCAAAGTTTTACACTGATTATGTTCACCTAACGATAATTCTTTGGATATGATCGTATTCGGATGAGATGGATTGTTTTCATCGCAATTAAAATTGAATATCCACTTGCGTAATGGAAAACATCCATTTTTAAGAACGTTCGCGGTTTTCTCACAAATTTCTAACAACTTTTTCTTATCATAATGACTAGTAATCATATCATCTACGTAATAGTCCTCGTTAATAATTCTTTTGACATCGGGGTCCGAGCAATCAACCGCTAATTGCTTCAAGCAACGCACGCTGAGAAAGGGTGCCGAAGCAGTCCCATATGTAACGGTGTTTAAGCGATAAACATCAATAGGTTGCGATGGATCGTCCCGCCATAAGATCAGCTGCAAATTGCGTTGTTCAGGCGTAATAAGAACTTGCCTATACATTTTCTCAACATCTGCACAGGCGGTATACTTGTGCTGCCTAAAACGTAACAAAATAGCGATGAGGTCCCCTTGTATCGCCGGTCCTACTCGCTGAATGTCGTTGAATGACTTTCCAGTGGTCGACGGAGCACTGGCGTTGAACACTACACGGAGTTTAGTAGTGGTGCTATGAGCGCGAAGCACACCATGATGTGGCATGATAAAATGAGGATTACCATATGATTTGACTCGTGTCATGTGTCCTAGTTGAATGTATTCATTTATAAATTCTTTATACAATTTTTTGTAATCTGGTGCGCGATTAAATCGTTTTTCTAACGTTAAAAACTGACGTTCGGCTTGAGGAAACGTCATACCTAATGAATTAGCTGATTCTTTGAGTGGAATGCGAACGCAAAACCTTCCGTCACTGTCGCGTGTAGTAGTACTAACGAAAGACCTTTCGCACTCCATCTCATCCTCAGTGTATTCATTTTGAACCCTAGGAAGTTCTTCGATCTCCCAGAACTGACGTAACTGAGAATCTATTGAATCGGTGTGTGCGTAATTACATTGAACAGACCTTTCACTGCTCGCTTTATAGTGAATAGGACCTGAAACTATCCAACCGAAATGCGTATTTTGTAAACACGGACCGCTAGGTAGCCGTACCGTACCTTCGATAAGTAAGTCCCAAAATCGATCTGCGCCTATAAGAATGTCGATGTGTTGGGTCTTTAAAAATTGTGGATTTGCTAACTGAACATTGTCGGGAATCCCGAACTGTGCGTATTTTATGTTAACAGCTGGCAAAGTCGACGTAATTTGCGGCAATACGAAACACTTAATGCGTGTGGAGTAGGTGTTAACGCGTGATTTTATTTCTATATCACAGGTTTGTGTTGAGTGTGATATTGAATTCCCTACACCTCGTATCTCGTGAGTGGACTGTATTTGAGGAACGTTTAATAATTTGCATAATGATGTTGTAATGAAACATCGCTGACTCCCACTGTCGAGAAGGGCCCGTACTATATGAAAGTTATTGTGTATATCGGCAATCTCGACTAACGCGGTGGATAATAAAACAGGTTGCACACTATGATCATGCGCGTGTATTGAATTCGTGTGCGCCTTATTTATTTGAATGGATTTTTTATCCACTACACTAATCATCGGTACGATCTCCGCGGAGCTTGAGGGGGTCGCGAGGGGAGGTCGCGAGCTTGTCGATGCAAGTGGCTTGTCACAGGTAACCGCAGCGCTCATTGACTGATGGTTCACCGCGCTGTTATAATCTAAGTCGTCCCTATGTATAAGAGAATTGTGTTTTTTGTTGCATTTTCTGCACGGGCCGAACCTACAATCGCTTAATGTATGACCGGAGCGTAGGCAGTTAACACATAGCTTGTTATCGGTGATTACTTTTAGTTTAGATGGTATGTTTGCGTCTAGAAACTTCTGGCAGGAATAAAGTGGGTGTTTACCGTTACACATAACACAAGTGTTCTTTACGCGGGATTGACTATCGTGCGGCGTATTGTTAGAAACATTGCAGTGCATTTTAGGATTTTCGTGTGATGTGACTGGTTTTTTAAACGGAACACCTTTACCATGCGATACTAGCAATGTTTCCAACATGTCAGCCCGGCATTTTAAGAACTTAAGTAAATCGTCTATCTTAATAGCTACCTTTGAGTCACCAGTTTTATTCATAAGTGTGCATTTGTGTTGTTCCCATTCGCGTTCTGTGATTGCATCTAATTTTGAGACAACAATATAAATAATTAATGTGTCCCAGGAGTCCGTGGGCTCACCTAAGATTTTCAATGCACGTAAATTCTTTAAAATGGTGTCTATTAACTTTCTGATTAAAGTAGGTGACTCTTTAGTAAGTGCCTGAATGGTAAATAAGGCTTTAACGTGATTGTGCACTAATAACCTACAATTATTGTACCGATTGAGAAGTAGTTCCCATGCGACAGCGTAATTATCTGCAGAAAACTCTAATGAATCTATCACTAATTCTGCACTACCCTTTAGTGATGACTTTAGATAGTGAAACTTCTGGATATCACTAATCTCAGTAGATTTGTGCACAAGTGATAGGAACGTGTCCCTAAACTCCAACCAATTTTCATACGAACCGTCAAAGGTTGGCATGGGAATAATTGGTAATCTAACCGATTTGTGAATATTATTTAACTTAGAACTACTAGAACCGTCAGCAATCTGTCCATCATTTAGTAAGTATTCGGCTTGAGCCAATATGCTGTAATAACAATCCTCAAATAAGACACGTTGCGATAATTGTTCATCAATATCGGAATCCGATACTGTTTCTTCGATTTTGCTTTGAAGATCGTTAAATTCAGCATACAGGCTCATAGCCCCTTGTATCCTAAGCTTTAAATCGACACGTAATTTCGCAGGCAAGACATTATCATCAGTGTCAATGCTATTAACGTGGTTTGCGAATCTAGTGAGTCTACCTTTAACAATACCGCGTTTTTTAATCAAATCACGTAACAACTTAGATATTATGTCTGACGTGACAAAATCATTCTCAACTGACATTTTGCAAGGGGACTTTGAATGTGCCCTACCTAGTCTATCGGTGCTCATTTTGGTAATCAGTGGAAAATGGGAGTACTCACGTTTATTGCGCTCCGCGTATGCAGTAGGTATTTGCAACGACACTGTTGTTGCTCGCTTACACGAATATCGCCGTATACGACTGAAATTAGCAGATAAGCACAGGTATTACACAAGGGAATAGAGAGATGGGGAATATTGTGGATGGCTGACCGTACCGATTTGCGCTTGGTGACTGGAAGGCTGCTCAACACGATGGCGAAGTTCCCAATTAATCAGCTTCCCAATAGTCTCCAACGGTTGTTCTGCCTGCTTGCTTGGCCGCGCCCTCTTCTTGCTGATTTTTCTTGCGTAAAATAAGTTCAACCGTTTCATATGCTGGGTTGTGTGAATCCAATCGTCGCTTTTTCAAATATGTGGCTCAGAAGGTCCAAATGTTAAGACGGTTTTAAAAATCAAAGAGGAGATGACTTGCTCGATCGTTTAATGTGAATAATAAAGTCAAACGGAAAGGAAAAAACAAGTAAATTCAAAAATTACAAAAACGGTGGTAGTGGGGGGCTCGCTATTGGTTGACGTTAATGTTGCCCGTTTACAAAAGCCTGGTCATGACACTGGTGTCTTAACACCTTATAATAATTATATTAGTAGGATTTAGAATTATACTATGCACTCTTTTGGAATTATATGTTAATATTATAATGGCAACAGCCTAGTTAGAATATAATAAGTATACGCCTTCCGCAGCCGTTTAAAGTCAGTTGACAGCGATGGGCTGCGTGATGTTTTCGCTCAAAAAATATGATAAAACTTTTTATAACTAGTTTAAGTTACGTACATAGTTTAGTTACAGTATTTTTTTTATTTTTGCACCTGTCTATTCATAAGATAAAAAGCAATGTAATACCTAGCCGTAGAAACTGTTTTGGCAATTGTATTACTTTAGTTTATAGTTTTATATGTGAAATAATAGCTGTTTGTTTCTTAAAAAAAAATAATAATAAATATTTAATAAAATATTTATATATTCGCAATTTTTTTTATAAATGTATTGTGTTAAATGTTTTTATTTTATTTTAATAGATATGTGTAGTATATGTGAAAGATAGAAAAGTATTAGATAAGTAATTATAGATGAGAGATTATATAGATGAGCAATTATATTTGAAACGGTCATTACTACAAAACGGGCAACTTATAACATAGGTAAAGTCTTTATTAACCAATTAATTGAGTTCCATAAAATGTCCTTCATGTCAAAATATTTATATCAAAAACGAGAATTATCAGGGTATAATGCTGGGTGCAAACAGACCGTGGAGCGTGTGGAGAATTTATAATTGGCGTTGATCCCATCGTTGATTGGCTGTCTCACTCCATGATCTTTTTGAACTCTATATTATTTTTAAAAATTTACTTCTAACCAATAATACCAAAGAAGGAAAATCAATCTATGTAAATAGGTAAACACAAAAAAGTATTTTAAAATAATGATATATCAATATATAGTATAGTATAGGTACTGTATCCAACTGAATAAAAGTAAGGTCCTGATAATAATAGGTATGGTAAAGGTAAAAGAAAGAAAATAGTTAGTAAGAAAGACTTTCTAAGGAACAGCTGGCTATTTCTAAAACAGCACGGTCGTGAACATAAAGATGTAAGTAATTCTGATTTAATGATTCTTTATTCAAATTTTCTATTTAATTTGCAGGCTCAACTATTACAACAACCCTGACGCTGTAAGCAGTAACAGTGTTGTTGAATTATGTAAAGGTAGTCTGATATTTTTTCTAAACTGTCCATGGTTGTACAAGTTTGAGTAGTATAGCTCTAAGTGCAGAGTTCGTCAGGGGAAGTACTACCACCTTACCCATTTCCGCCGTGAAGGAGTAGAGCACTTGTATCTGGTTAGAAAAGCAGGGGGACCGGTGAAATTACAGGCACATGAGACTTAACAACTTCACGTCTCAGGGTCGACAACGCATTCGCGATGTCCCTAGTGTTGCAAATGTCTATAAGCTGCGGTGACCATTTACTAATAGGTGGACCGTTCGTCCCATATCACAAAAAAAAACGTTTATGCTCGTAACTGTACCTACCAGTATAGTTATACAGAACATGCGGTAAAATTGACATACTTTAAGATGAAGATGTCCATAATATTCATTACTAATAGGCGTTTTGATTCCATGACACTTTGTTAAGAGTAGATTAAAGTAAATGAATTAGAGCTTATAATTGCTTAACAACGAAAAGAATATACCTTGGCTAAGAGCCTTAAGTGCTCACAACATTGTCCGTGTAAGGGTGTAAAAGCCACCTGCGACTAACACCTTTAATATAAAAATAGAATCGGCCAAGTTTTCTCAGCGAATGTTAAGCTTTTTCTAAATAGTGTCAATATAGATGCTAATTATTTAAAAACATATAGATGTTCTTTTTAATTCGTATTCTTGTGAATAGTATGGATTATGAAATGTAATGGAGAATCTCTGAAATTTCCGAGGATTATAATCTACCTTTTACGAAGCTATTTCAAGTAAAAAAATTATGATGTAAGTATCTATTTATATAACAAGCTATAAAAATAAAAATCAATGGCCACATATATGGTGAAGCAGCATCTGAGAACGACGCGTGGCAAATATTTCTGTTATATTCATAATTATCAGGACAAGTTTTGTACGAAATCAAAAAGAATTTCTTGTGCCGATCCACGGGATAATTCGGAATTTTAGTGTATGTAATGTATTCTTTAGTGAAAATCGATATTTAAAAAAATGTGAAGTTCACTTTGTCACTTCTGCTATCACATATTTTCATAACAGAGCAACGAGGCAAGAAGATCTCAATTGTAACTTAATTAAGATAAAAACTTTTCAATGCAAAATCTCCTGTTTCAAGATCACTTCACGCCTTATTTACGAATTGAAGACACCAACGAATAAATATCCCGGGACATTCTTTACATACGCCATCTGATCCCAAACTAAGCAGAGTATGTACTATAGAAACCAGATAACTGATGTTATGTTATTTATAAATGTTTGTCTTGGGTGGGAATGGAACCCGTGACCTGCGACTTCGCAGTCAGGGTCGCTAACTACTAACTGCCGAATGATTACAGACTTAGCATTGTTAAGTAGGCTAAAGTAAGTAGCTTGACTCTAAGCCCTAAGAATTTGTAAAAAGGTTCTTACTTCTTTGATGTATTTCTGTCAATATTTTCTTTAGAAGTCTTAAATACGATAATGATCGGGTTAATAATAATAACCTAGAGACTTATTTACGAAAAGCCATGTGATCCCGAACTAAGTAGAGCTTTACTATAGAAACTACATTATTCATTTTATACATTTCTACATAATAAACTTTTTTATTCTTTTATGTTTTCATGATACATACTAATACAGTACATCATCATAGTAGGTACTTATATTTACACCAAGACAGACTAACAAGGGACAAGATCCGCAAGGTCATTGACATATTAACCGGCCACTGTCCCTTAAACAAACACCTATGTACCATAAGTGTGACAGACAGCCCTCTATGCAGAGGATGCATGGAGGCAGAAGAAATGCCACAACACGTGCTTATAGAGTGGCAGATCAACGGGCACAGATACTCCAATCACCAGCATCGCTCCTGGGAGCCTGTAGCAATCTGAAAAGTTTGCTAGCTTTCTGGGATAACCTGGAATGGCTGGAGTAAGAGGCTGACGCACAATGGCCCATTCAAGGGGCTAAGTGCGGAGGAAGCCCTGTATAACTAACTAACACAGCAAGTGGATACGTCGATTCACAAAAATGTTGTGAATTGAACCCACGACCTGTGGCGCGGCGGACAGGGTATCTAACCACTAAGTCAATCAGCCAATACAGTATACTCACAATGTAATGATAACCGAAGCTTTCTCGTTGCCGTATTCATAGCCAAATTTTAACCATTTAAAAAATAGGCACTTCTGAAAAAAAACTTAAAGACTTACAAACTTAAAAAGCCGCCGTTTTAATTAATTATAATAATATTACTAATAGTATATTGTTATTATGAAGGTTTAATACTTCATCATTTTAATATTATTATCTTTTCATTGTTGTATGCTACCACGAATTTTATTATTGCACCTATTATAATTTATTTAAATCATTATTTTTTTTATCCTTGTATAATTTATGTTAGCCTTATAAATTTCGATGTAGACAATTAAGTTCAGCATTACTTGGTGGTGGTTAGTACTAGTTTCCAAATGCTGTATAAAAGTTAATTGGTGAATATTCTTTTTTTAAAAATTGATATCATCTAGACTCTTCTTAAAATACTTTGTAACTGTTTTATTAAATAAATTTACAGCATTATTCCTTGAAATCTCATTTATGGCACAATGGCAATGACACAATGGACTTCATGCGTTTATCGACCTGGCGACATCGCCTGTAATTACAAAAAAATATATGGTGTTATTTTTTTGAATAGTGTTTCAGCAACTTACCATACAAGGTGTAAAAACATTAAATGCAACCTTACCATCGTAAAAAATATACCACCAAGCATAATCAGCACATAAATGTAATCATTAATACGAGAAATGTGAATGTAAGTTTGTTTGTTACGCTTTCACGCGAAAGCTACTTGACCGATCATCATGTAACTTTGTACACATATTCTTGAAGGTATTATAAGTAACAAAGAATACTTTTTGTTACATCCCTCGGGAATGCGGATGAAACCGCGGGGGACAGCTAGTAAAATATATTTATTCAAATAAAACTTCACAGCCATTTATGAATGGTCAGACTAAGGCTGAAAGTTGCTTTTGAAAAATGGCGGCAATAGACTCGGCAATAATTACTCTTATACAATACGATTTAATACACGCAATTGACGGGCCAGTTGGCTTGGCGGAAACACTGACAGTCAACCTTCGGTCGTGGTTCGATTCCCACCCAGGACTAACATTTGTGTATCTGTATCTGGTTGTAAATATCTATATAAGTATGTATTTTAAAAGTAGTATAGCAGTTACTTGGTAGCCATAGTACAAGCAGTACGCTCTGTTTAATTTGGGATTAGGTAACCACGTGTGTAGTATTCTTCATGCTGGAAAAAATAGAAGAGCAAGCGCTACGCTTAAGTATAGTCATCATTAAAATAATCGTATATTTGTATGCCTTCTATAGTCTAACACAGTTAACGCAGTTAATCCTGTCTAAAGTGTATACAGAATTTTCCTTATACGACACACACCTGTACCGTTTCCAGTGCAAAAACATTATGATAAATATTTCACAGTTTATTGCTGTGCTTATTTGACGACGGGGGCTAATGACCAATTTAACGCTTATGAAGTGCAAATTCTCTGTCATACTGGCAAAGGAGACGTTCTAATACCCAATTTCATCTCAAGAAAGAATATAAATGGGCTACGCACCTGTGAGGGGCGTTACGTTCCCGTCCTCGTATTTCTCAGGTCTTTTTAATTTTATCTTTGCGATAGCAGTGTCTTTTGTGTCTCATGACGGGTAATATAATAAAATATTGGATGTTTTCTTTATATTATGAATGAAATCTCCAAGTTGTTCTATCGTTAGCGAATAAAATTTTCATAATTGAACTACATCTATCTTCTGTGTAAGGAAAATATTCTTTGACGCACCATCACCTCAAAACTACTGAACATATTGGGATGGGACTGCTACCATTCGACGCGAAATTTTTCGTATATGGTTATAGGCCATATACAACATCGATAAATCCGGGTAAAACCGCGGGGGACATCTATATTCTATCTATATATAAATAAGGAAAATAGGGTTCCATTGACGAAAATATCGGGATGGGACTACTACCATTCGAAGGGGAATTTTCCGTATGCTATATACGATATCGATGAACGAGGGTGTAACCGCGGGAGACAGCTAGTGTACTTATAAAAGGTCAATACTTTGCACATGTATCCAAGGAAAAATGGAGGAGTCATTCAGAGGAATCGCATGGATAAAATCAAAACCTAAGTAAAACAATTGCAAGTGAAACCAAAATCAAAATTGATTTCACTTTAAAATTCACTTTGTTTATGATTTCACGAAACGAGGTTCTAATTTACAACAAATATCGGCCAAAATAGTACTGAAACTGAATTAAAGTTTCAATTGCATGATCCGAACAACATGTAATCCGTCGTTTTATTACGATCTGACATGCTATGCGCGCAAATTTTACAATACAGGCTGATATCTTATTTCAAAATTACTAAACTAATATTATTTATCATTATAATGCTATGTGGTGGAGGTGATTAATACTATCACTCTAACTCATCTCTGCAATGGAAAGAGGCGAATAAAAAGTATATTGATAACCACGTGCACATTACACTTTGCACCGATAGTTCAACTATTCATTCCAAAAGAAAGATGGCGTCTGGCTGTGCTTTATTATATTCTCTAATGCTCCGAATAGGCAGAACGTAAATTTAAAATAAACAGGTACGGAACACAATACAATCATCATCATCATTATGATATCAGCCCAGGGATGTCCACTGCGGTACATAGGCCTCCCCCCTTGGATTTCCACCTCTAACGTTTTTGAGCCGCCTGCGTCCAGCGGCTTCCAGTGACTCTGACCAGGTCGTCGGTCCATCTGGTGGGAGGTCGTCCCACTCGGCGTTTTCCCGTATACTGTATCAACGCAATACAAGGGACTATAAAATATTATTCAGACTAATATTGTAAGCGAGATTAATGTACTATCAGTTAAAATAATAGACTTCAAACATGCTGTATAGGAACAAAAATATAAACATGTAAAATAGATTTACTAATTTCATATTACAGGCAGCATGAAAAGCGTGAAGGGTTTTCAACTAGCTTGAATGCAAAAGTGTTTTTTTTCTTTTTCTATAATGATACCACTTGCGTTTAATATTAAATTATAATGCAGGAAAAAAGTATAATAAAAATGTACTTATTTAATGCCAAACGGAGCACTTTGGAGTATTTCACTTTCCACATTGAAATGCAAAAATGTGCAATGTGAAATACAAAATAGGATTTCATCTCTTTGATATTATGAATGCAGTGATACAACATTTATTTTTATAGTATTTAGAATTTTCACAAGCGGCAGTAGTGTTGGTAAAAATAATTACTTCAAAATATCCATACTAAAATGTTATTATGACAAATGTTCTGAGTGGGTAATGTTTGTGTCTTCAAAGATTTTGTTCTCTTTAACTAGAATAAATAAATGCTAAAAAAGCAATTTTCTATTCTACTTACTAGATTTTCAATAAGCCAATATCTAGGAATAAAAAACATAGCTTCAAATCTCCCAATTTATTATATTTGTCCTAAGGTTTAAGTGTAATAGTTTTCTTGCAGCCGTTATCGGTGGCTTAAAGCTAGACCTTTGTTATTTTAGGCCTCGTTACTATTGTATGGTTACGTGATTTTATATCTGAGACATGAATTGTTTTTTAAAACAATATAATAAATAATCTAAGTAGGTTGAAAAGATATCGGTCGTTAAGCTGACTGTTGTTCACTCTTAAGATTTTCTGAACCTAAAATAAATGTTTTTTCTGAAGTTTTTTCTACAGCTCACTTAAACCTTGGTGTTTTAATTTCCCTTTTTCGTTTCATTTTTCTCAACATTTACAAAGTCGTTTACAAATTCAAAGGAATAAAGTGGGAACATAACGTCATTTCCTTTGGTGGGTCCGACACGAGTCCGACGAGTGCCGACGGAAATGAGATGAGAATGAGAGGTAGAGCTCATTTCTTGAAATAAACACACTATTTGTAGATACATAACTTACTCCCGTCCTGTATCATTATAACGATTATGAAATTAAGATAGAACATTTCTTTTTGTAGCCAAATTTTATTTAAATCCTTTCAGCCTTTTATTCGTTATTTTGTAAAACAAACATGTTATAATTTGAATACCATATAAACCCTGTCCATTAATCCCAATATACATTATGAAGATGACAAAAAACTTTAGTATATTATTCCACAGTGAAACAACATTAATTATAAACCACAAGTAATTATCTCCTTCGACACAAAAAGCATACAATAGAAAATCAGCACACTCTGAAAGTTAAACTAGATTTTACCAAATTAAACACTTGACTGAGCGCACACTATTTTTAGTTGTAAGCCGAGGGTAGCGCTCGTAAACTCTGTATTTGCCCTCTAAGCCGATTACTGCATGTAATCTGGCTTGGAATGACACACGAGTCGTGGCGACGCCTTCAATTAGCTTTTACTATGTCTCCTCTCTGTAGATACTGTTTTATGTTCGCTATTATTTTGTAGCATTTTTTCGGTGAAAGAAAAAATGGTAAATAGTAAACTGGTCAAGAAACATGCCATGCTTTTGAGTGTCGAATTGATTATAGAGAAAATAATAAATCGTAAAATAGTATTTTGCATATAATAATATTATTGTATATCAAAATTAAATATTATATCTACTAGTTCAGTGTTGCGTATTTGGGGTATTTGGGTACCTACTCTATAATAAAATACATTTATCTTGACTTTGTTCCAATTTTAAATATTATATAAATAATAATTAATATAGACAAACACTTTTATACATGATTATAAAAAGAGCCATAACATTTCAATAATAGTTTTGTTTTTTTCTCAAAATAAAAAATAAAAAAACGGTATCTGATTATAAAATTGATACCCAAATACGCCACACTGAACTTAAATTTATAGAATACTATAGTTATAGGAAAATTGAACAGTCTAAACAGAAGCTTTATCTGTTTTTATTTTTACTATTTTTTATATTTCAGTGATAAATCCAAAATTGGACATCAACAAACAATCGAAACGTGCTAATGCTCAACGGACCGAACTAAACGGATTATTGTGTGTAATCCTACCTCACAGGTGCCTCGCATAGATTTGAATGAAATACCATAAATATTTTGCTGCTGCTAGTAACTGCAAATAAAAAAAACGTATGTGTGTACTTATGTACGCTCGTAAGAAGGTATACCCGAAGTTATTGGTGATAAAAACTGCACTAAAAGCATTTGTCTTTACTATTCAGCAACGAATAACAATTTTTGTTGTCCTTAGATTTATTATTGATAATACGATATAATAAGATATTATTATATCTTTACTCACTCATTGACACTGGCAGTTTCGATTTGAGCGATGTTCCAGAGAGACCGTTATCAGCTAACTTCAACTTGTTACTTTGGCGCTCGCATCTTCAAATTTCAATCCTATAATTTTTTCATGACCCGCCTAAAAAAGTATATGTTCAAAAACATCCAAATCGAGACCATAAATTACCAAACTTACAAAAACTTTCTGTGCTTGGCTGTACATACTTGACATATATGTATAGTAGTTTCACTTTTTAAATTCTGGCCGGTTGTATTTAGATGCTTAAAAAGAGTTAGTTTATAAAAAGGTAGCTCTATTTCTAAAGGTGATAAGTAACTAAGTAGTTGTTAAGTCTCATGTGCCTGTAATTTCACCGGCCCTCATATCTTTCTAATCGAAACACAGTAATACATGCATTCTGCTTCATGTCGGAAGTGGGTAATGAAGTACTTCCCCCGACAAACTCTGCACTAAGAGCTCTACTACTCTAAAACCTCTGTTTCATACCTGTCTTTAAAAAATCAACGCCCGTACTAATACCCAAATGGCAGATCTAACTATCTACCGCACGTTTAATGGTTTTGCTCAAAACCACAACATTTTCAACGAAATACCTAGATAGACCCGCCACTCATTCTTTATTCATTACTATGAACATGTTCAATTAATGATACATGCCTCAACACTCTCAACCCTTGTCAATCAACGTCAATTTCATATGTCCCCGTACAATCTAAATACTTTCCTAATACTATTTCAATTCAATGGACTACTCTACCTATTTCTAGGAAGGGCTCCTCGTACATATTTCTAGTATATTGAACTGGCAGATAAAAAAAGGACAGTGAAAATGCCTTTGTCATATAAAGATAGAGAGACAGAGCTCATGGGTTCGAGATCCGGGTTGGGAAAGGTAAAATTAATGCAGCCCCGATTGATAAAATGCCCGAGAGACGGCGACAATTTTCACATGACAGTCATTACGCAGACCTCTCCCCTACGCCATCGAGCGAAATGGGCGTGAAGATGTGCAGTGGGTAAAAAACTTTGTTAGTTTGGAAAAACTATCAAGAATAACCAGTTTTAATAAGAAGTTATGCAGCGTTGAAATGCTGCAACCTTTAAGTGTCTAATTTTAATTTACAAAAGAACAAAATGGGTGAGGCTATATATACCACCGATAAAGTTTACCCGAATTTAAAAAAAAGCAGGATGTGCCGTAAAGACACAAAGACTCTTTAGTAGTAGTAGAGCTCTTAGTGCAGAGTTCGTCCGGGGAAGTACTACCACCTTACCCATTTCCGCCGTGAAGTAGTAATGCAATTGTATTACTGTGTTTCGGTTAGTAAGGTAAGGGGGCCGGTGAAATTACAGGCACATGAGACTTAACAACTTCACGTCTCAGGGTCGACAACGCATTGGCGATGCTCCTAGTGTTGCAAATGTTCATAGGCGGCGGTGACCACTTACCATCAGGTGGACCGTCTGCTTGTTTGTCGGCCTAAGTGGCATTAAAAAAAAAAAAAAAAAAATAGTCGAGATAGGAGTGAAACTTTTGTATTACAGGGAAATATTTCAATTCACTTTTGAATAACATTTTTAATTAAATTTAGTATGACTTTAATTTAGTTTGTAAAAACAAAGCCAACATTATCTCGCAAGATATAACCTTTACTTATATTTCATTTAAAACGTGTACCTATTGGGTATATAATATTGTACTTATTCATACCGTAGATATTATAATACATTAACAATAAACTTTACTTATAATTTATTTCTTATATTTGTTTTCTGCCATCGTTTTTTTGCTCATTTAAATGAAATGATTACTAATTCAATCGGCATCACAACCTTATTTCTAATAGTATGACTCTAGTACCAACTCGGAAGGTTGCTTTTGCTACGAAAAGTCAACAATAATCACTGCAATAATTTGATTCAAAACAAACTTTAGTTTATTTCCTAACATTTAAATTCTAGTCTCATTGCAATTATTTTTAATTAAATAGCTAAAAGTTTTAAAAGCATACTCTCCAACTGTACGCAAACTATACAGAAAATAAAATTATTAAGCAAAAACACTTCAAAAGTTGTTTTATCATTAGAACCTAAAAACGCTGAACATAATTACGAGCGTGGATCTAACATAAACCCACTCTCCTTTTACGAGTTTTGCGCTCGTAAATAAAACATCCGATGGAGTGTCTACAATATCGTGTTTCCAATTTAAAATGATGAGCTCAGTGAGCCATTCCCCTACATTTCTCAGCATATTCATGTGTATAATACATTACCGTGCCTAGAGCTTGAATAATGAAGCTGAATAAATATTTTTGTTAATATTAGTACTTTTACAAAAACGAAGGTGCGTTAAATAAATTTTAGCGCTTTATACTTTTGTATTGAAAATTCAAAATTCAAAACCATTTATTCAGTTTAGGCCCTCGGAAGGCACTTATGAAGGTTAAATTTAAAGTTACTGAAGTTACTATCGGTTCGGAGGTCAGCCTTCAACTGAGAAGAACCGGCAAGAAACTCAGCAAGGTTACATTGTTTTTTTTTTTTATTAAATTATTTTTATATAAATTTTATCTATCCTGACTTTTTGGCTATTTTATCATATCAATTTTATAAATTTTTATATACGAGTATAACAGTTACAAAATACCTAATATAGGTAATATTAAAAAATAAAAAAGAAATAACAAAACTACAAAATAGAAAACAACAATAATTACTTACAACTTAAACAAGCAAATTAGAGGTGCAAAAGTATACTAAAAATGACTAGTTGCGATAAAAGACTAACTATAAAAAATTTCTGTGAACGATTTAATACAACAACATCAATTTTTTTATTTTTGGTACAGGATTATTTATTTTACTAATATATTTGGCTTTTCAACAATAAGAACAATATTACTGTTTTTATAAAAAAAAAACAATTCAAAGCTAAAATCTATGTGTTACATTACTTACAGAAGAACATAGCATCCATTAGAAGACGCGCTGAAGAAATAAAATCTTTTAAAGAGAGAAAATCGACCACATCTGCTTGCCATATAAAAATCATCTGTGGCACTTTCATGTTCATTTGAATATTGTAGCGATTCCACTAACGGCTTTCACCAGATTTGTCACCAGACGCACTGCACTTATAAAATATTCAAGAAAACAGCCCGTACATTCTATAGTGCAAACCTTGTCTGTTAACCTGTGCCACGAGACCTCCGAGAGATGACCTCTTACACGTTACCTCTCTTTCTTGCATAGTAAACAAGAGAGATAGAGCATAGAGGCCGAGCTAAAGTACCTTACCGAACCGAGTTTTATTAAGGTTCTATAAGTAAATCTCCAGGATGGCGCTCTACTGGGTGCACCTGCTGTGTCTATCTATTAACTCATCCAAGCTTCGGGCTTTGTATACGAAGGGATGAACTTATTTATGATATTCAATTTCATGTGTCGATGTTATTATTGTATGTATAGGAAAATACTTGCTGTGTTGCTGTGTACGTACTTACGTACTATATTGAATTGAAATCCTTATTAACGGTAACATTTTGATACAGGCGTGACTTAATAAGTATTTTGCTTCATAAATAAAAATAGGCATATAAAGATCTCATACATGAAAACTCATTCCGTTTTGCTCCATGTATTAAAGGAAAAGCCTTTAGGTATTAATGGAACCAATCCCGTTCAAAGTCGAGAGAATTATTACTTGGATTGGATGTAACTGGGAGTAGCTTTCGTCAGTTTGTATGCGAGGTTTTATTGGTACACGTATGTGCCTATTTCACAAAAAAAATGTTGGCGATGGTGAGGAAAGACACATTCATACGTACGCAATTTTTAAATATGTGATCATAACTTCTTAATGTTTTTGTCATAATCAGGGTTGTTTAAAGCAGCTTGGATGCATCCAATTTGGTTTTCTGGCTGTAGGTTACAGTGGCTGTATGAGCAAAGGTTATGGTCATTTGATTCCAAACTAAGCAGAGTTTATACAATGGAAACCAGGTAACAATATATTATATCCATGAACTTATAATATTTCTTAATGCAATGAAATAGCCCAGCATTGATTCTTTGATGAGACTCAAATACAATAATTATGATCAATCAAGCATCGAAAATTTAGCACCATAGAATCCAAAATAGTATCAAAATAAATGTATTTGCGCAGTCATCAGATTTGTAGTATTGCTAGATTTCTGATTCCAAACGCATACTGTAAAGCACACAGTAACTGATTCCTTTTGTTTACCCAAATTCTGACCTCTGCAAATATTCCGAGTTTCTTTTTTTGCGAAGTGTATTGACGTGGAAATCGGACAAAAGACCTTCGGTTCAATTCAAAGGATAATCAAATAGTTTACGGTTGGAAAACATTTGCGTTGCGTACTTTTTTGGGCACAGGTTTATTTATGTTCACAATAGCTTTCGGCGGGGTTTTCTCTTTGACAGATGATTTTGTGGCGAATGAAATGGAGTATAGAAGTTTCACGACGCACTAGACTCTTTTATCTGATATCCTTATGGAATCAACTTTTAAGGTCGACAGTTCCCAAATAACGGAAGTCATGTTTCGGGACATAAGTTTATTTACTTGATGAACTATAAATTAATGGACCAAAGCTCCAACTCTTTTGATTAATGATTTTCAACTCTGATTAAGCCATACCTATAGGAAACCTTGATCTATTTTAATTGGACTTACCTGCCAAGAGTGTAAGTCTAAAATAATTGTTAATTCCATGTGGATAGAGTTCAATTTAGTTCATTGGAGTAAGTAATCGGAGGTAGTCGGTACATTTGTGCGTCCATCTGCTTAATTACAAGCTCCACTAAGTTGTGCTTACTCGTCTTTGGTACATCAAGGATTAGTACCTACGTATTATTTACTAATAATGCACTTCAATAATTAGAATATGTATTATAATTAGTTAATTAGGGATATTGAAATGATACAGGAAACAAAGGCAATGGACACTCTGTTAGGGAAACTAATGGCAGAACATTACAAGTAGGTACTTGTATTATATGTGAAGTTAATTGAGGCTTCAATTTACTATTTGGCTTTGAGATTTTTGAGATTAATTACATCTAAAAAATGTGAACCCCTCTATCCTAAGCATTGGCTGCAGTAGGTTGATAAAATCTTAGCTGAATATTCTGGATTAAATGTAATAAATTATCGAAACAATGGTTCCTCTGCTGAATATATTGAATAGTTATATAACTTTGTCGTAATTCAAATGGTCGTAAACCAATTGAAACTAGCAGCTTCCAGTGCCTTTAACTTGCTATAGAAAAAAAATATTTTCAAAATTCATCATTTCAAATCATCACAAAATGCAAGCAATCGCAATGGGATAACTATGCATGAAACAATACCATAACGCGTGCATAGGACCAACTAGCGGTAACTACAAATTGTTCAGGCCAGTATTATCATCTTTATTAGTCGGGAGTCGGCGTAATTTGTCCGGGAGCTGGCTCTCATATTTCCCGCTCGGCTTTATTTAGGCAAGCGTCATTAGCATAATGCTGCATTACCGCTCCCGCATTCACGTAGTCCCGTTGTCCCGTTCCGTGGACAATATTTTTGAGCGTGCACTCTGTTTTATGTTGTAATATTTACAAAAATAAATTACCTTGTGCTTGGTTGTCGACATTCCTTTTACTATCTGCTTGCTTCCAACTCTATTTGTCTCATAGTCTTTCTGGTTCATCAGTCTGTTGTTTAGTTTCAATTGGTCTTGTTTAATTTATTTCTTTTACTATTTAGTTAATATTATATGCTGTTCTCATCGTCAATCTACGTGTTTGTTTAAATTATTTGACTTCATTATATTTTCACTTGAGATTATATAAAGGTATAGTTTAATGTTTTCATTACTCATTACAGTCGCAAGTTAACATAAAATAACGTATTACGGTAACGAGAGTATTTTACATTCTGGAACAAATAACAAACTTTGTTTGAGGTTTATTATTATGAATTGCTATTTTCTTTCTACGAAGCGACGTTACACGCAAACCTTGAATAATAATTACAGAAATTAGCGCCAATATGTTTAATGCGCTGTTAAAATTTAAATCCTTCAAAACCATACATGTAATACCCCATTACTGAGTTCTTAATGCTATAGGCGTAAGATTTGATTTGGTTTAGCTTTTTAAGCAACGAGTAATGGATTCCGCAAATAATATTAATTAAACGAAGCAATAAGCTGAGTAATTATGCCAAGTCAAAAAATGCTTGATATGTTACAAGTATTTATCAAAGAATTGAGTTTTTTTATTGTTGTTGTTGATTTATGGGATATATAAAGTAGTAAACAAAAAACTGATTTTATTTTATTAAGGGTCTTTCGAAAACACAATCAATGCAGTGTCAGTAAAGAAATTGAAACTATTACTTACGATCGCACTCAGAGACTGTAATTATAATTTATTTTAATTTGTAATAAATATATTTACCTTGATTGTATAAATTGAAAGGTGTAAAGCTAAAGATTATCAATAAATAATAGGTTGGGGAAAAAGTTCCTTCGCATTTTTTAAGAAAATTCAAAACATTTTTAATATAGTTTATTTACATTTAACTAAAGTATGTAGGTACCATTTTGTTCGATAACTTTTTACCATCTTGTAGGTAAAATACTGCGACAAGTGGTTTTGACAGTCCTCTCGTGATGTTAACCTGACACTGCCTAAAGAATTCTGAAGAGACCGAAACAGGTGGAAATCTGAAGGTGCAAGGTCAGGACTATACGGCGGATGCATTAATACCTCCCAGCCAAACTCCCTTAATTTTTGCTGAGTGGCTAAAGATGTGTGAGGTCTAGCGTTATCATGATGAAAAACCACACCCCTTCTGTTGATTAATTCCGGCCGCTTTCTCTCAACTTCTTGCTTTAATCTCATCAGTTGTTCGCAGTAGAGTTCAGAATCGATGGTCCTGCCTGGTAGTAACAGCTCATAATTAATAATGCCCTTCGAATCCCACCACACACACAGCATCACCTTGTTGCGAGTTAACCCGGGTTTCGCCACAGTCTGTGAAGCCTGACCGGCCTTTGACCACGACCTTTTTCGCACGTTCTTATTTTACGTGATCCACTTTTCATCACCAGTTATCAGCTTCTTCAAAAATGGTTCGGTTTCATGACGTCGTAATAAATAATAACAAATGAGTACACGGTTCATTAGGTTTCTTTTAGTGAGCTCGTGAGGTACCCAAATATCTAGCTTTTTTGTGTACCCAGTTTTTTTCAAATGTGTCAAAACTGTTTTGTGGTCTATTTCCAGCTCTTCAGCTACGTCGTAACTACTGATATGCCGATCTTGCTCCACTTTTTCAAAAATGGCATCCATTTTAGCCGTAATGGGGCGACCAGAGCGACGTGCATCTTTGACATCAAAATTTCCGGATTGAAAACGCTTAAACCAAATTTGTGCTACTCTCACAGACACTGCACTAGGTCCATAAACATCGCAAATTTTTTTCGCGGCTTGCGTTGCATTTTTACCTTTTTTGTAGTAAAATTTTAAAATGAATCGAATTTCTTCATTAGATTCACTCATCTTGGCGGTACGAAAAACAAATGCAAATCACACATTTTCCTAATTTGAATTTGGAATTATGTTCTTTAAAATTTAAACTTTCAATGATACCAAAACCAGCCAGATACAAATAGTATAAGCCAAAGAGATTTTATTACAAGTTCATACATACTATAATGCGAAAAGACTTTTTCCCCAACCTAATAGATAGCTAGAGAATGGCAGTAAGTAACTATTAAATTAAAACTCATTTATTAAATATTTAAATTATAACGTGAACTAGCAATTTAAACATTCCACACAAGAAGTTAAGAGTCATCACTTATTTTTAGGTACAGTACATTGTTGGAAAAAAGATTTTCAATATTAATTTCTAATGGATCCCTAAAATAATTTTCTATTGGCGCTCGTCGTAACCTTATCACATTGTAATCTCAGATTCATTGAAGGAAATATAGGTTCAAGGATGAAAAACCAATAAACGGGGTAAATAATAATCCGCTCGCAACTTTTGCAATATCGGCTCATATGGGATTAATTCATATCCTGATACCATAAGTTACCAGCTCGGGTGAAAGTTTTATCCGTTCTGACATTAATGGTCTAGTTCGTGTTTGCTCTGATTTGGTACTAACCAGGTTTTACTGGAGGGAAAAAACGGTTGGACAGAGTTTCGTGGAGTAATTTCACATGTTAGAGCGGTTGAGGATTAAAGGAAAACATGGGTCACATAGAAAGTATAGAAGCTAATATTAAAGTAATTCAGTTTGTTAAAAGGTTGCTGAATATAAGTAACATATTGTGGGAAGAGAACGACCGAAGAAGAGATGGATGTGATAGGGAAGAGTAAATACTAAAATGATTGATATCCAAGAATACACTAGAATGGCAGAGTATTTTTTTTAAATGATATGAATTTTTTGAAGTTTAACCAAAAGCAAAAAATCTTAAATAACGAGCTTAAATTATACAAAAGAACTTAGTGAATTTGAATTTTATTGGAGATAACTATTTTACTACACAACTTCTTCTTGCAAGTTTTAATAAGCAAAATTCACAACAGGTTGAAAAATCCAACCAAAATATTACACGAATTTTATCACTACCGAAAAAAGCGAATTAAAAACCTACCGATACCTTCATTTTGCTATGCGAAAGTTTACCGTCATAAACATAAATAGTCCCAAAGTAAGCTGAAACCCAAAACTAGTTGACTAAAACACCTAAAACAGTGGTTAGAATTGAACATCAGCGCGAATCCCCCAAATTTCCGAGTCGAATGAGCACGTCTAACATTTCACAGCTCTATTTAGCCAGCGGGCCTAATTACCATAATGCAACATAGCGACGAGCGCGACGATTTTGATTACATTGCCGCCCGACGCGGTGAATGCTAATATACCGAGCATACAAGAGCGTGATGCTATTGCGAAATATCTATCACCGTATTTGTTGCTGTGTACAAGTGAATAAGGCGTTAGAACGAGAGGTTTTCTGGGGAGCTGTTTTTTCAATTTTCTTCTCACTGTGTATAGAGCTATTCGGTTAATGGTAGGAAGTGTGATAAAATAAAACGATATTGTCATTTGCATTAAGGGTCTATCGAAATTTAGTTATAGCTGGTAAACATACTTAAATCTGGTTGCAACAGGAAGCTGATACCTTTATAATAAGTAAAATTGGCATAATCGTAATATTAATAACAATAAAAGATATAGCAGTATAACATATCTGACGAAATGTAAATAAAAATTTAAGCAAATACTTACAGGCTTTGACACAAGTCTGTACAGCTGAAAAATGGAATTTAAAAATTATATTACATTAATTTTACCAGGTGCAACATTTAGTGACAATTGTAGTGCAAATGAGGTCAGAAGTTACTGTGACGCCGCGTCCGCAATGTAGAGCGCTTAACTGTTGCGTTTCTAAATATAAAGTAAGACTGGAAGAGAGATAGCTAAATAACAATATCTAATAATATAATTTTTAAGAGCACGAACATTGATTATAGCTTTGCTAGGAAAATCCAAAGAAAACTGTCAATCGATTAATAGACTCTACTAAACGGAAAAAATGCGTCATTCCGCCTTAAATCTTGCTGATTGCCAATACAGCTTAGACCACTGACAATTTGAGCCGCCTGTGGCTTTTGTTAATTTCAAACTACATTAACTACAAATCTACCGCTTCGCTTTTCTCTAATTCCACATTTACCGACGACTGTACGTCACAGTCTGTAATTAAATGACTCGCGCGGACAACTCCGGACGCAAGTTTCTACAGTTTGCGTTATGTAAACTGGCTGTGTCTATATACGTGTCAAACATGGATGAGTTGTGTTTTAGTTCGTAATTTGTTTTTGCGACATATTTTTTTGAAAATATCAGAGCTGAGAGTCAAATACATTAGTAAAAGTATAAAACAATTATGAAAGTAGGTACTCTAGTCTGATTGTATTCATTCTCCACCATTTGATCATGTCGCATTGGGAACCAAATCCTTTATTTATTAGTCAGTAACATGGAAGCAAATAAAATTATATAAATATTATGAATCTGCCTGAATTCATTCTCGCTTAAGAGCAACAGTTCCATCGTACAATATTAGGAGTCCTGTTATTGTATTAGACAAAACAAAAGCATATTTATAGACTTATAGTTAATGTTGATATAAATAGGGTGTTTTAAATATAAATAATTTCAATTAAATCGTATTTTGCAGTACCCTTTAATTACCTTTTTACAGCTCTAGTTGTCGATTTGTATACAAATCTACTCCATGAACACTTAATATTTTTTTATTTCATTTCGTAAATTTTATTAATTGGTGATGTCACAGTAAGCGCGTAGCGACAGGGAAATGCTCTTAACGGTATCAAAAATAAAATCAACATGTTTTAATCAACTAAAGTGATTCCATGATTTTTCCAACGTACCTGAGAGGCAGCGGATGTATGCTTTATGGGAAGTCAGGGTAAAAACTTTTATTCCATTAGAGAGGCACGCATTTTAAATATTGTTTAAAACGAATTGAGCTTGGTCATTTCTTGCAACTAGTACAGAAAAAGCAGCGCTTCAATAAAAAGATACATTGGATGCACGAGGGCGATTCGGCATGACGTGTCTTGACCCTGCCAACCCCTATTTATAGCAACTTGGTCTTAATTCCGATCGGTAAAAGTAATTGTATTATTATAGTATACGATTGTCGCAATATTTTTAACCGTGGTCCAATACCCACCAATCGTCTGCCTCATTTCAGTTCTCAGATTTTCGCAGTTCTGATGGAAACAAGAGGCTCCCTAAATAAAATAATAAAATAAATAAAAGTATTTCTGCTTGTCTGTATCCAATACCAAGAGACACCAATCGTCCAATATTTTCATTAAGTAGCATTCATTTTTTTACTCCTGAATATATTATAAACGAAACACATTACACTCTATATTACTAAAGTCTCTCGAAATGAAACTAAGGAAATGCAGGCAGCACATGGTTTCACGGACTCCGTAATAACGTAGAAAGTAAAGGTGTAAATTATTAGGTCATAACAACATTTACAGTTTCTCTAAAAATGGCGTTAAAACACTGGAGCATTTTCTCTGGTCTCTGTTTTAAAATACGTGAAGACGCTTTTTAGCGAGTGGAATGCAAGTAAAATGAACTGCTAGTAATATTCTGGTTAGATGAGGTTAACTAAGCAATTTTGCACAGTTGTCTGTTAGTTCAGTGTTTTGATGTAGTTCTTACTCTCAAATACCGAGTTTGAAAGAGCAAGTCGATATTTATGTTTCTCCAACGATATTAGTCCAAAAAGTGCTATAAATCTATTAAAATCTATTAAATTTAGAATTATGCCTCGGCTTGGTGGTTTAGCGCTTGAGCACTAAGCTTGAGACTAGAAGTTTTGGGTTCGACTCCCAAATCGGTTGAAGTACCAACCAACATATTATCGTCAGTAGCGACGAGCATTTGTAATAGTTTTAACCACATGTCATGTTGGGACTTAACATTTCTTCGATAAAATGTGTGTTTCTTACCAACAGCCACTAAAGTTGCGCTCGTGCAGTCTCTTCTGCTCCCTATTTTAGACTATGCCGATGCCTGCTATCTAGACCTCACGGAGGAACAGCTAAATAAACTTGAGCGACTTCAAAACTTTTGCATAAGATTTATATTTGGTCTCTTTAAAGAAAGCACCTTCACTAACTTCTTTTAAATATCAGGTGAAAATTTTTTATCTCTCTAATTAACTGTCGCTGCTATTTTGGTAATATCATTTCTATTGTCCTAGTTTGTTGCTTTTAATATATATTATATTTCTTTCTTTTTTCTTTTTTCATTGTCGCTATTTGATTAAATGTATAACACATATTTTATTTTTATATAGTATATGTATGTGTATGTCAATTTTAGATTATTGAGATGCACCACCGTCAATTATCGTCCCTAAATTTCTCTCCATCCTAAGGTTGTCTGGAAGAGATCGCTTTTTAGCGATAAGACCGCCCGTTGTACTTAGATTTAAGGTTTATTGTTGTTTGTTTTCTTTTTTATTTGGTGTAGTACAATAAAGAGTTATCTACCTATCTATCTATCTATATTTAAAACTAATAATTACATTTAAAAAAACCCCTTGTAAAAGATGCAGCAAATATAAGGTAGAGATGAAATCTAGTTTCAGATAAAATTAGATCTTATCCGTGGCCAGCCTCAGACGTTAAGTCATCGATCTGGTTCGATCACTGTATGATAGACATTAAGATGAATCTGAATTTTATAGCTCGATTATGCTGACGAGGAGACTTGCCGACATTTTCCTAGTATTAAGGTCACTTAAAAACTCATGATTCATCATAATTGACATGAGTGTAAATGCTATTTATAAATATACTTGCTGTTCCCCGTGGTTTTACCCGCGTTCCCATAGGATGTCATGTGTATTATACATACATATAAACCATCCTCTTGAATCACTGTATCTAAAAAAAAAACCGTCAATATCCATTGGGTAGTTTTAAAGATCTAAGACATAGGGTCAGAAAGACAGTGGAATGCAACATTGTTTTAAACTATGTAGTGATAAGTAAGACCATCTACAAACTATATATTATAAATGGGAATTTATAGATGTTGATTTGTGTGTGTGATGCTTTAACGGCAGAACTAAAACGTGACAAAATTTGGTACTCACGTAGCCTATGTCATGGAAAATACCAATAATATATTTCTATACTGCGAAAATATTTGATTCTTCAGGACCATTGCTGAAAGAAAACTGTTACGTGAAAGCTAGTTACTAACAACGGTTTATTTTATATACGAGTATATAGTACTTCCTCTTCAGCTATTACATCAAAATCACTATCTTGTCACGTAACACGCCATCGGTGTTGTACATATTTTAATGTCCATGTCTGCTCTACATTCCTACATATTTCTATCGTACTTTTGACAATATTTTTAATTTCATTTATTATAGAGATATATCCTTATAAATACAGAAAAATGCCGAGTGGGACTACTTCCCGCCAGGTAAACCGACTACCTGTTCAGAGTCGCTTGAAACCGCTGTCGCGAACTACGTCGCGAAATGTACCATAAATTGTAAATAACTAAAACATCAAACCTTGTTAATATTAAAGACTGGCAACCCAAAATGTCCTGTCACCGGCATTGACACATTTTCCCGCGACTGCTACCCACATAAATAAAAAATCAATTATAAAGTGTGAACAAAGCAAATAACTAACTATCCAGACAGAGATTGAGAGATGTGAGTGTGGCAACCTGGGTGCGCGTGTTGCGGGAGGCCTAGGTGAGCGCTTTAGATTTAGTTGATTGTAATACCAAGTACCTAGTTGACATTCGAGCGTGCGGTTCAGAAACTTTGTACTTACGGTTGTTGTTACTTGCTATAGTAGGATGTGCCTGCTTGCCTCGGATGGATATTAGTAGGGACGTGATCGTTGGATGATGCTCAGAGACTCAGCTATTCATATTACACAGACAGACATATCATTTGGGTGGACCCAGACATACGTTGGTATGGAGAAGGAGATGATCGTTGGATTATGCTCCGATGCTTAGACATACATTGGTATGGAGAAGGAGGTGATCGTTGGATCACGCTCGATGCTCAGACATACGTTGGTATGGAGAAGGAGATGATCGTTGGATTATGCTCCGATGCTTAGACATACATTGGTATGGAGAAGGAGGTGATCGTTGGATCGCGCTCGATGCTCAGACATACGTTGGTATGGAGAAGGAGATGATCGTTGGATTATGCTCCGATGCTTAGACATACATTGGTATGGAGAAGGAGGTGATCGTTGGATCACGCTCGATGCTCAGACATACGTTGGTATGGAGAAGGAGATGATCGTTGGATTATGCTCCGATGCTTAGACATACATTGGTATGGAGAAGGAGGTGATCTTTGGATCATGCTCGATACTTAGCCAGTCATATTACTCAGGTAAACTGAGATGGACATGAGAGGAAAGGGGTCGCTATAAGGGGTGGCGGAGGCGACTTAAAAATAGTCCATAAACTGAAGAGAAATAGTAAGAGAAAAGTAAGAAAAAGAGAAAAGTAAGAGAAAGAGATATGTAAGAGAAAGAGAAAAGTAAAATGAAGAGTATAAACCCTCAACACAGTTTGCTCTCAGACAATCACCATTCAGATCATCTACATGCATATTATTTATCAGTTGAGATATGATGCATCAATTCCTGTATAAAATAAGGAATTGATGTCTACTGCATCTGCGTTGTTAGATATATAGATTCTTTGGAAACCAGGCTGGAATTATTTACTATCTATAGGTACATTTACTTACCTTCAAATATCATTAATAATTCCTATATTTATCAGCTATTCGCTAGACCTATTTTACTTATTAGTACAAGTTTGGCGACAACCGCAGGATGGATGTGGTTCAAGACTGTTCGAGGTGGAAATCCAAGGGGGAGGCCTATTTTTAGCAGAGGACATACCCGGGGTAATATGATGATCTTTATAAGTACTTATTGCATAAGTAAATACAAGTGACGTCATTAAAATTCAGCCTACATGGCTGCAATTTGGGTGTTATATTACTTCGATGCCTGTATATTAAGCTCATTAGCGGTCGTGTATGCACATTATGATTAAAATTGTAATCTGGTAGGGATAAACGTGAATAATTAAAATTCATTTGTTTATTTATTATGGTTATTGTTTGTCCCTGCTCAATGAAAAGTTGGGATTATTTTAAGATGTGATAAATACTCTGGTCTATCGCCTTCTTGGTCGTGACCATACCGTAACCTATACCTATATTTATTATTAACTATAGCCATAATTGAAAGGTTTATTGGATTTATATATCGGGTACGATACAGTTGATGTTTGTCAGCCTCAAATGGTAGCTCTTAGTGCAGAGTTCGTGCAGTAAAGTACTTCTACTTTACCCATTTCCGCCGTGAAGCAGTAGTACAATAGTATTGTTGTGTTTCGGTTAGAAAGGTAAGGGGGCCGGTGAAACAACAGGCACATAAGACTTTAAGAACTTCACGTCTCTGGGTCGACCATCAGTTGGACCGTCTGCTTGTTTGTCGGCCAAAGTTTTATAAAAATAATGACTCGAAACTTTGTAATTTACTTGAGGAAAGGCAATAAATCACAAATTTTGTAATCTTCGTAAAATCTTGTATGGTACAAAATCAATTCAGATATTTTATGCTTAAGACTTAAAGCATTATTACTTGTAACTTATAAGAATTAACTAATCTGAATCCATACAATTATATTTTAAAGAGCAAAGGATATTAAGCCTAATTCAATTTCCTGTAAATACTTAACCAAATACTGCACTGTAAAGTTAGCAAGAATGTTAAAGAAGGGGACAATTATTTTTATTTTCGCAAATTTATTCCAAAATATGGTATTAAATATCTCTCAGGAAAAATTATCTTAGTTACCTTTAAACATAGAAATAGCACCTCCACAAAATCGGGGGTTAACCAGTCTCCCTCAACATAATTAATTAATAATCTCTGCTTCTAAGCTGCGATCAATTTAACGAAAGTTTAGCTAATTGCCCCTTTAATCTGGCGTTGATCGCGTTCAATTAGTTAATTTATTTAATTCTTATTTCGGACACAGTTCGGTTTTGATGGGTTTGATTAATTGATGGTATAATCTTATATTTAAAATGTTGATTGTAAGGGTTACACTGTGGTAATAAAGTTTTAACTTAAAAATATTAGGGGCAATAAGATGATGATACTGATGACTTGTTTACTTTAAACTATCAATGAGATTAGGATTATTCACCTTAATTTTTAATTACTAGTCACATTTTCAGAGTGAAAGAACTCATTAACACTCAAAACGTTGCATATTGGTAGCGCAGGATCTTTTGTAGGAAATATTTTTATACTTTTCTTGGGTTTCATTATATCTTTACGAACTTTTAAGAATTACTAATAAATAGGTCAAGGATCTCAAACTGAAATACGTTAATTGGGCTTGATTATGTTCCTATACATGACCCTCTAGCTATTATGCATCGTCGCGGCCTCTATGCTCTCTGTCTCTCTCTCCCTAAACATAAAATCACGTGAGATGTCCGTTCTGCGAGGCCCTGTAGCGCTCGCTTGACGACGAAGTTTGTTATCTTACTTAGTACCTGAATAAAGGGTCTGGTCATCGACTCTAGATACCTACCTATTCTTACGTCTCTGACATCAATACAGATTTAACATTTGACAAAAACATAATATATAATTTGACAGATATCCACCTTATCCTTCCATGAATATCGAATTTGACACTAATATCGAATGCTCAAGAATCGGAGTACAGTTCGTACGTGTTTCCTCATTGGCATTAAATACCAATAACATTCCTTTTAAATACGAATCTGTAATGAAATGGACTCTCTCCATCTTTTGATAAAATCTTCTCATTTAGTTAATGCAACTACCGTATCAACCTTATAAGTTTAATTACGGCTACCTGCTTTAAGATTTTGGTTTTCATTCCCAGTTCTATTAGTAACATACTTTAACATTTAAAACTTGTTCAAGAAAACAAATCTATATATTTAGAAATGAATGTTTGTCTGTATGTCCTTTATGGAATCGTAAACTATGCAACGGATTTTAATGCAGTTTTCAGCAATAGATAGAGTAATTCAAGAGGAAGGTTTATAACCAGGATTGAAAGCGGGCAATATCGAAGGGCGCAGCTGGTTTACTATATTTTGACGGGTGCGAAAAATATCTATGTCATCGTGAAGTGTCAGATTATAAAATACTAGCTGTCCCCCGCGGTTTCACCCGCGTACCCGGGGAATATAAGCTATTAGTTACTCGATGCGCTGCGTGGCGGCCGCCGGCATGTATTTTTATTTTAATTTCATGATATCTTTTGAATGGAATGTCCGATTTCAATAATTCAAAAAGTAATCATCAGGTATTGAGACAGTCTTGAATATTAATTTATTTATTTGGATAAAAATTTATAAATGGTATGGATAACACGGTCTGATTTTGATCGGCCATTTCTATCAATTTGTTAAATGTAAAAAAGTAGTTATAGTGACAATAGTTAGACAAATGGTCTCGCAAAGTTTTTTGTAGACATTTATATATTCTATAATATTGTTGAACACTTTTTGTGCTATCATTAATACTCTTCGCAGCGTATGCGATGAAAGACATTTTATGGCAAATTTGTTTACACCTTCGGTTGGTTTTAATAGGAATTTCTAAAGATTTTTATAGTAATCTAGTTACTAAATATAGCCTATGTTACTCAGTGATAATGTAGCTTTCTAATGAAAAAAGAATTATTAAAATCAGTCCAGTACTTTTTGAGTTTATTCGTTACATACAAAAATAAAAATCTTTCCTCTTTATAATAGTGTATTTATATTAGTGTAGAAGTCAATGTCATTTATGTCAGATAGTGGATTAGATTCCCATCAAACACCAATATGTATGTGAATATGTCTGTTTGTTATGGTTGTAATTGGGTGTAATTATCTATAAAATCATTGCATCAGTAAATTAGTTATAGATTAACATCTGCTTAGTTTGGAATTAGATGACCGTCTGCGAAGCTTTCCCAGGAAAATTTTGTACCTTAGTTTAATATAAGTGCTAGTACAGACAAGAGATAATTTATGAAACTATGAAATAACTAGCGATCCTTCGCGGTTCCATTTGCGTAATTTGGGGTTTTGAGTCTCACTACTCTCTAGCACTGGAAAATAATTTCTGACACGTTATAGATTTTACAAAAAATGTTGCAATTTTCGTTGTTGCAATGAAATACCCCCACTTCTCCTCATTACATTCTTTGTGCAGCGCCTGCATCAACAGTTCAGTCAAACGCATATTTGTGCTGCAAAAATATGCAAATTATATCATCACGGGCGTTTTCTATAGACCTTTTTTAAGCTCTACAATTTCTCTATGGGTAGGATCCATATATCTCTTACTGAAAGCAGCGTTCGTAAGAAATGTATTCGCTCGACCGTTTTTTCGTCGACTTACTTTGCTGAAATGATCTGCACGTAAAGGCCTTTTATTTTAACAGGATTATATACAGCCTATGTCCAGTTCACCCTGAAGGTCCATTCTAAATATAGTTGAAATAATTTTTGAAATCAAATAAGTAGTTTCATCGATTTACATCAAAACTTACGAACTTTACCTCTCTATAACAATAAAGTGTAGATAAAAATTGTTGTCATGCTTTAATCGAATCAAAAACTGCCTTCAGGATATCAACCAAGATGTAAATAATACTTTACTTAAAAAGATACTAAACATTGTTCGTTAAAAGTTTAAATAGTTTTTTACCTTAGCCGGTAAGGAAACTTAAAAAATAAAACAAGATTGTTAGGAACACTTCACCAGACTAGGAACACTTTGTTCCGCGGTAAACTTTTTTTTTACCTTCAGTGTCTGACCTATCTTTTCTAGAGGCTATGTATCTTAAAATCTTGTTAGGTTAGTTTGCGTGTTTAATTTTATGCATATTAACGGGAGTTATAGGAGTAAGTAATACACAATTGGTATACTCGGTACTCATTCTGTCTACACCTAGATAATTTAAATACAATTTGTGTTTTATGTTTGACGCATTGGTTTGGGCTCCCATTTATGATATTCATAAAGACCTATATAATCTACCTACCTACCTATAGAATCTATACAAAGGCGATTTCGTAGAGATCTATGCACAAAATACGGCTTAAGATGCAAAATAGCGGAATATGTCGATCGACTTCAAAGGTTTAAGATGATGAGTCTAGATAGGAGAAGATGGGTGAGCGACCTGTGCACTCTACATAAGATTGCGACTGGCTTACTTGATAGCTGTATTATAGAAAAATTTAACTTTTAGAGTACCGACTCGATTTGTGCGTACTCCACATCTGTTAAACATACGTATAGAGAATGGATGTTGAGATTTAATTTAATCTAATTACCCTATTATTATTATTTTGTTTTTTTTTTCTATTATTATAATATTTTGTTCTTTCATTTTAATATAATTTTTTTTTTCATCCTAATTATTAGATGCTGTGGTCCGTTATATTTGGACTACAGGTTTATAAGGTTTAATCTATATTGTTAATTATCTAGATTTATAACTAATACTCAATCTGTTGCCTGTTTCTGTATCCTATAAAATAAAATAAAAAATGTTTGTTACTCACATCTAGATTTATAACTAATACTCAATCTGTTGCCTGTTTCTGTATCCTATAAAATAAAATAAAACATGTTTGTTACTCACACCGTAAAGTGTTATCAACAATAAATACCCTAAAATTAAACCGGGTTTATTTTTCTAGTACGTACAACTTACATCTTGACAGGCCAATTGGCTTGGTGGTTAGCGACCCTGACTGCCAAGTCGAAGGTCGCGGGTTCGAATCCCACCCAGGACAAAATTTTGTGTGCATGAACATGTCTGTTTGTTCTGTGTCTGGGTGTAAATATCTATATAAGTATGTATTTAGAATAATAAAAAAGTAGTATATGTAGTATATCAGTTATCTGGTTTCCATAGTACAAGATCTGCTTAATTTGGGATCAGATGGCCGTGTGCAAAAGAATGTCCCAGGATATTTATATTTTTATTTATTTATCTGATTAGAATTCCATGCCCCTTATATACAATCATCAAATTTTTGCGTTGATCCAAATCTAATCAATATAATGACTTGTAATATACAATTGTATATTCGTTTTTTTAAAAACGGCGTCTTGAAGTCGATTGCGTATTAATAAAATAGATAAAAAGTGCTTGAAAGTGATGTAATGTACAAAATCCACTAGAAAATATATGGCCATCAGAATCCACTGAGCAATGCTTGGGCTAAGGAACCAGATAGCCGAATAGAAAATTTAGACGGTTCAACTCCTACCCAGGCCGAACATTTTGTATGCATGTACTTAGGTACTTCGTCTCGGTGAAAATATCTATTTACGTACGTATTTATAAAGAAAAAAAAGACTTGTAAATGTTTGTTGTATATCAGTTAAATAGCCTTATGCAAAGAACATCCTAAGTTATTTATTAATATTATTCACCTAGACATAGAAAATGTTTATAAATTACATCCGAGAATTTGTCCTGGGAACCGAAACCGTGTGTCTACCCCATATCGATCGTCCCTATAAGCTCATAGTTAAATATTTTATCATAGCAAAGCATTCAAAATGACTTTGTCGCCTCGTCGTTAACCGTAACAAATGGGTGTAACATTACAACATGAATAACACGTTTCTTTTATTATTAATTGAGACGGATCACGTTCGACTTACAAATACAACGTATGAGTGAAAACAGCCATTACTCCTGTACTTTCAATTGCTGTGAAAGGTACTGTGTATATAACCTTGACATAGTTATGAATACTTGTTGGTTGTTGGTCGATGAGGTAGTTAAGTTAAACTGGGTTTATCTACCATAATAAAGCGTAGCCCTAATCCTTACTAGTACTACTAATAGATGATGGATGTTAGTTACACTTTCACGCAAAAACTACAAAATGGATTTGGAGGTAACTGTGCATAGAGATAGAATATACCCTGAAATAGCACATAGGCAATATCAACTTTTAATCCCGGGGAATTGTAACCTCTCGGAGACGCGAGTGAAACCGCGAGAGACAAGTAATATTATCAATGCTAATGTAAGTTTTTATCAATTTAACGCGAGCGAGATCGCGGGGGGAAGTCAGTAATAAAAAAAGTGTATGTAGTGTTTCTGGAAACAAACTCACATCCTGTGGAGAGGCAGTCAACCATCTAATATCAACATGAACCGATCAAAGGACTGCACAGGTTTATGTCAATATGTAAATCTACTATTGCTTGGGCACTATTGATTCAAGCAAATAATGTAACTTTATTTTAATCCAATAGAGATCTAACAAGCTATCGGGGCTTATGATCAATGATCTGAAAATCTTCTCTTAAAGTTTCATCAGACTTGGCAACAGACGTACTTTGCAAAGAGCAACAAGGAAGAAAAACATGTTCCAAGCTCAGAAGATGCCTATTAATTAAAGCCATTCATGCATCAAGGTTACAGGTGTCAGGAAATACAGACACAGGAAACAAAAACTGAACGATAAATTGGAATGTCATAAACTTTCCATGAAACCGTAAAATACTGGTACGTGGAATTTACACCATAACGGCTTAATCCAGCACACGTCCACTGGATTTTTAGTGCTGAAACTAAAAAAACGATTCAATCAGAGTTCAGCTGTCCCATTGCTCCAAAGGTTTATGTCATAGATACATAAACATCTGAAGAAGTGTACAAAAGTCAGTCATGGTGTACACAGTATTGTTGTAGTAAAACCTTGGATAAACATCGAGTAAATTTGTTTATTTTTTATTTCTTTAGTGCTCTTAGTGTCCCGTTACTTAGCTGTAATATTTCATTTGCAGTGGATAATAGTAGCAGAAGGAGTATATTAAGAATAGAAAGAGCCTATTTAGTTTAACGTTCCTTTTGAATACATTTGTGGTAAGTAGGAAACTACAAGTAAACTGTGTCAGGCACATAGGTTACTTATTCATTTGTGACAGAAATGTTTTATTATAATCCAGTATTTTCGCATTATTATCACCAATTCATGAGCTATACCATGATCTAGATATGTTTAGATTTCTATGGATGAAGTCGTACCTTTGCATGTACACGATACCGCTCCGGCGGAACGGTCGACCCATTCTATTCGGTCTATCTGTTTCCATGATTGTTATTGCATCTCGTGGATCGCACAATCCACATTCTATTTTCTTTCAGTGTAACTTTTTTTGAATGGTTTGACAAACTGCACTTGTGGTTTTAGAGGCATTTCCATAAAAAAAACGATGATTTAGACTCGCGCACGAAGTATGGCCGTATAGTAATTGTATATCTATCTGTATTTTTTAATCGACGTACACAATTCAATTGGACACACTCCGACTCTTCGGCTCGTAAAACTCATATATAAACATACATAATAAATTGTTAACCATACATTAAAAACATGTAACTTTAAACGACAGATGCAAAATGAGTAAAATAACCTCTACAATGATTCTCTTTAATTCACACCACTCAATCACAATACAAAATAAATAAACAAAACCTATTTGATTATTTAATTATTAAAATAAATTGCGAGTATGTAAGATCAAACTACAGTAAATAGTCAAATACTATTTGTGATCAATGAAAAAAACAGCATTGACATACAGGCCGACAGACATCGAGAAGACATTTCCAGTACTCTAAAAGTAATATTTTTTTGTTGAAAACAATATTCTTTGTTTCCCACTATGAGTTTCCGAAAGAAAATTGAATGTACAAATGAACAAAGTAGTGAAACGTGTCACAATAGAGCATGTCCAACAAATTGACATCAATAATTCAAACAGTTAGCCGCCATCTCGTTCGATCCCACTGATTTATACGTGAATACATGAATTTTATATTCAAAATGCGTAACAGTAGTGGAATAGTAAATTACTCGTCATAAAAATAGTTTCTGATTTTTTTGTTTCAATCAAAATTTATCGAGAAACGGCCAGTAAAAGTTGATTGAGGGCACCACACAATGTGAAATATTGCTGACTAGAAATACTGCTGGAGCATAATTTTAATAGTCAGAAATAGTATTTACATCTAAATCTAAAGTAAACGGCCCAGATACGATTTTCAATGGCATTTTTGATTAGAATACATTACATTCGATTACCAGCAACCCTAACCTTATTGTGTTATACAAATTATATTCCAATTTGCTATCCCTTTTGACGTGATTGAATAAACCAAGCGGAATTCATAGAAATAGCTCTCGTTTCTCATGTGACAGATAAAAATTCTAAAGTCATCAGTACAGTGGCGCCACAGAGAGCTGTGAGCGCTGTGTGAGTCATCAATAATTCAGTGAGGCGCTCACAATCTGTATCTCGGCTCGCGTGTCGCTAACGAGATTACGTGGACATTGTAGCTCACCGATTTAGGGTTCCACCTTTTGAGTGAAGCTGTTGAATAATATTATGGTAATACTGTTTGAATTTTGTATTTTCAGGTAATTTTAGAAGTATAATTTTTTGCAAAATTTCAATGCTTATTAATGGCCTACCATTTGTTCTGTTTGAGGTTGGAACTATAGGTTCGAAATTTCGGTAACAGCATAGGTTTAATCGAAAATCATTAACTAACTCACATATTTGTTCCCTTTTCTCTACAAAAATTATGAACTGAAATCTTATTGGAGTTATTCCTCTATGGTACTTTTAGAGTATTTAGTAGTACTGTAGCATCAGTAACTTTAAATTTGACCTTCATAAGTGCCCTCCGAAGGCCTAAACTGAATAAATGGTTTTGAATTTTGAATTTTTTGAATTTACAAATCCCGGCTCGAAGGACCATTGTTTTGTTCCTATCTAATAAAAACAAGAGACTGTGAACACATGAATGGTAATAAAAGTTTTTGATTGTTTTTAAGTTTATTATTTTTATGGAGAACAAGATTCTTATATTGTTTTGATTATCATCTACGAAAAACTCATGACTTCAAATATAATACATAATTACAATAGTACCTACACTCTCCAAAACCTTCATCATTCTACACAGATTCACACTTGGCCATGTTTTAAATATTCCTGTTCATTGGTCTCGAAACTGTTAACGCATTTAATATAATTTTTGAAAGGGTACAATTTGCACGTAAAGCAGAATTGTTAATGGATTAAAAAATAACATAAAGACAAAATTACTTCATGTATTTTTTTAGCATAGAACATAACATGAAAACATTGCGTTAGGTACTTCTTAATTTCGTTAAAAACTGTACCAAATTTCTATGTAAAAATATGCTGCCATATATTTTAATATAGCCGTCAACGTAATGAAAATTTATAGCCATATAAGTTTTTATTATACATGCATAGTTTAGAACTTTTTCATTTCACCCCAAAATGGGGCACAGATAAAAGATTCGTGGCGTAAAAGTTTCAATTAAACTTGGATATTATTTCGCATACTGACTGTCTAAAAGTGTGTCAAATGTATTTCATTCACAACAATCATGATAATTTTAAAAGTGTTTTATTGTATTCAAAAATACACATCGTATAAAAATATAAAAAATATTATTTACAAATTACTACTCAAATTTTTTTATGAACCAAAACTCTTCGTATTAATATTTTCCTAAGATTTAATAATTGTAAGACTATTATAATATAATATAAAAATTCAGATCAATCGAACGAAAGTTTATTGAGTCTATAGACAATTCATGAACTAGCTACCATATCGTGGTTTCATTCGTCTTGTCGAGCGCTCTTATTTTTCAGTGAGATGAAAAATATTTATGTGTGTAAAATATATTCTATCCGCACCAAACAAAACATTAAAATCAGTTCTACCGCTACGACACTAATTCGTGATTAACTACGCACACAAATTTACTAAGCCATTTATAATATTAAATAACATATTTTGTATGATAACATTATAAATAATTAAAACAATGTACCAATGCCTTGTTTGCTAACAATGTAGAAAACTGCAACAAATGCGAGGACTTTATAGCAGCCCCACTTATAAACGTGTAATAATCAAATCAACAATGTATTAAATTATTCCACATGCATTATAGTCATAAAAATAAACGACGATTGACTCATAAAATGCCAGAACACGCCCTATGTTACCCTGAGTGACTTATACCCAGAAATGTGAGTCACAGAAATCCCTGGCGTGATATAGCGTCATGATTGCACCTACGTTTTAATTACAGATGTTAATCTGCTTTTAGCAGCAGAGCTGACGTACTTTCTGGCGTTTAGGCACGCCTCAAAGGGACGTGTGTCAAAGCCCTTTAGAAATTTCGTGAAAAGATGACAGTTTTGAGGTTTCGCAAGGAGCTCCCTTTTGACGGCAATTAATATCTTCGTGTGGGATGCGCTTGAAAGTCTTCTTGCCGCTAAGGTCTTGGAACTTTGGACTCATCTCTTAGTAGTTGCTTTAGGCAACACGTAATTGTTGTTGTAAATATGTACCTTACGGAGTAGTGTTAAGAACATTGCTAGTTTGTAGAGAATTATGCAAGTCTACTTGTTCTTAAAATATTGTGAAAGTGAATGTTTCTATTTTCTACAGATTTAGATAAAATTTCTGACACTCAGAGCTTTCTGACGCTTTCTGAGCTCATTCTATATAATGAGCTCTATATCAAAAATCTTTTAACCTAGGGAATAGATATATTCAAGACTCCAGGCTAAATGACGGGGCGTCAAATTAGCCTTCTAAACAAGAGCTATGTTAAGCACTCATTAAGGCATCATAATAGGAAATAAGGTTAAAAGTAAAAAGCTAATAATAAGGTTTCGAAGCTATGTTAACGTCTCCTAATTAGGGCATGTTGTTTGCAAACCATTTTCAGTAGACAAAACAAGCTAGTATCAGTTCAAAATTCAGTGTTTCCTAGTGACGCAGTACATAGACTACGAACTAGGACTAACGAACCGTGTTTGGGGACAAAAACACAATACTGTTTGTCAAAACAGTATGATATATCGGTTAGTGCAACGACCACCAGATTCGGGGTAACTCAAGCGTTGCATACAGTTGCACGAAATTTAAAACACAATTTTACGGTGTACGATTTTATTTACGGTTAGATTTAAGGTCGTAAATTCGGGTAAAATATGGTGAGGCTATAAGTAATGTACCTTTTAGAAAACACGACGAATGAATGGACTCAAATCACTATTCTTCTTTCTAGTTGTTTCTTCAAAAGTAGAGAGTTAAAACACAAACAATTTTACTGAAATTTTATGTCACAGTTGTACATTTTACAATTTTATTAAAAGCTGCAATTAAATAAATGTAAATTTAAATGAATCTGTAATTTCATTTATCGGGACTTCTCAATAATGTAGGTATTTCAAGTAATTCTAACGGAAATAAAAAAGGAACAATGTGACAAAATGAACGTAATACGATTACGACCCTAAAAATCTTGAGCCTCTCAACAGACACTTTAAAAAATCAATCAATCACCCTTAATTTGTCTACTTGTTAACATCCTCAATCGACAGGACCTTTTTAAGGCATCAACCCTAATTTCGGGGGGCCGTGTCCAGGGACGATCCGCCGCCATTTTAAGATTTACGAGCACCGGTTGGCACCGTATCCATTTTGTTAAAACCTACTCACGTGCAACATGCAAAAGCACTCGACCTGAAACTCCTGAAATGTGCTGAAACTACTCAACCCGCGACATCCGAAATGCGCGCCGCTCGGGGCCTTTGTAATTAAATAATTTTCATTATTTTCACAACACCATTACCAACGAAAGTAATTATGAGATGCATAGAGTTTTGTGTGCGAAATGAAATTTAATGAAATGTCGGATAATCCTTCGCTGTACGTGATTTATTTTTAATGGAATGTGACGCTGGCGGTTGTGGGCTCCCGATTTGTTTTGTATGAAAATTTTATTAGACGATTACGTTAAATATTGAAATGTAATTCTGTGATCCTGATTGCCTATTACATGAACATGTACGGGTTTGTAATTTTATTGCTCAAATTAAAACGAGTTTATATTAAATACCTCTTTGTAATCCATTCCAGAAAATTTGTGATAAGAATGAAATTAAAAACTTAAAATTATTTTGTCCGTACTCAAAACATTAGGCGTTAACATTAACATCTTACATTAAATAAAAATATATATTTTCATCAACACCACTATCACATAGTAGCCCTCGACAATTTGGACTATATTCCAATTTTAAATTTAGTTTATAAATTGAGTCAATACATCACTCGATCGTCAATGTTGTCTGGGGCGTGACGTGAACACCAATTAGCTGGGTACATGTCATTTGTTTATTATGAGGATAACACTGAACCCAAACTAAATAAATTACCACAGACTTCTATAACCACAATAACCTAAACTTTAAATATCTTATTATATTCTGTATAATGAAACAATATAAATTGTAATTTCGGTTTAGATTATTAATTTTATTTTCATTGCTAAGTCTGTGGTAGAAATGCTAAGTTTAAACTGTGAGTTGTACTATTATAGAGTTAAACCTGGGTTTATTCGTAATCGTATTGTGGCATAAATAAGCGCCCGTTTACAAAATAAATTTATAACGCGCTAGTTGTTGAGCGGGCGTAGGATTTCACTTTGCGTCTACAAAATAATTACGTTCTGTCTCCGGCCAAGCAAAATAATTAATAGCGCAAATAAATCTTAAAACTTTTGTCGAGTTTGGTTACTTACCGTATTTATAATTATTATACTTAAGAAGTTTTTTATTTCCTCCTGGTGATATTTCTTTTCAAGGCCGTCGAGGATTTACAACGTTTGTTAATGGCATAAATACTAACTAATTAATTTAAGGCTTAATGCTAAGCATTTAAAGCTTCAAAGCACGGGAATTACTGCGAAATTTTAAGAAAATATAAATTGTATTCTGCTATACATGGGAGCATGAGGATGACATGATATTTTTGTGCATATACATTTCTGTTTTTTCTGCGTCTGGGTGCCAATATCTTAATTAAATATGTTAATAATAAGCTTTAGTTTATAGTTTAGTTTAGGATGAGGTTTAGCATTAACCCGTGAATAAAAAACAAAAGAACCGCAATAAATTCCTTCGCCGAAACACTGATTGCGAATCGTTTAATTACGGTCCTAAAATAATAATCAAACTGAGTTATGATTTTGAACTTACTAGCTTCAAGTAAAAATAATTAATCATACTTCAACAGAAAAACACATAAAGGGTTGGTGAAAACAAAAGGCGATGTTCCACGATACCCACTGTGAGACGAAACTTTAACTTGGGATCAAGTGGCAAAGTCTTTCTCTGAGGTGCTTAACTGGAAACCTTCGCAGAATCCGTAATGTGATCGTGACGAAACTTAAGATATTCCCAATATTATGCAGGCAAAAACACCGTTTCGGTTGGCAAGAAATTTTATAGTTTGGTACTTTTGATGGTTTTAACAGTGTAATTTAGGAGGTGTTTGGTCTAAACTTTTATATTGAAAAATTTGAATATTATACTATATCAGTTATCTGTTTACCGTATAACCTCTGCTTAGTTTGGGTTTAGATGGCCGTGTGTATAAGAAATATCCCGACTTATTTTCTACTTCTGAATCTGGATCAAATATATAGCTGAAAGAGCTCAATTTACAATTTCCTGCATTTTCGAATGAATACCAATTATTAATTTGATCATGATTTTATATTTAATTTTATTGTTACAGCTGCCGTCGTGAGATCTAATATATCTTGGGAATGTAACATAGCCTATATTATATACGATTAGTGTAGCTTTCTATCACTGAAAGAAATTAGAGAATTAGATAAGTAGTTTCGGAGATGACCTTCTACATTCAGACATACAAATATACAAACTTGCCCTCTCTATAGTTATAGCATTGACTTTAACTAAATGCTATATATATATATTGTTATTATTCTCAGTTCAATTGCATTGGCAAAATAAAAAAAATCGGAATTCAGAAATGGATTAGTAGAATATTCCAAAGTTACCTTATTTAATAACTTCGGAGTCAATAAGTCGGCGAAATTAAATTGCAAATCCCTTCTGACGGTCGAATATATTGGTTGGCCATTTCATTTGAATCCCTAATGGGATTTATTATTATAGTAGCGGTATTTGGGTATATTCGTAATATAAGGCGTAGTTATATTTTAACGTTTTCAATTTTGGACATAAAAGTATCTTGAAAGATATTTCATCCAAGTTCACATATGCCTATTTAATTAATATCCAATCCGCCATAAAGAATCTTAATAGTAACAAATATAAATCATATCAGCTCAGAAATGTCCACTGACGTACATAGGCCTTCCCCTTGAATTTCCACCGCGAACGGTCCTGAGCCACCTGGATCCAGCGGCTTCCAGCGATTCTGATCAGATCGTCAGTCCGCCTGGTGAGGGGTCGTCCCACACGGCCACTCGAGAACCTTTATTTCCACTGTCCTTTCTTCTACAAGTACATCAACTTTCGAAATGATAATGATAGTAAGATACATATTATCTAGTATGATGTATCTTATGATGACCTTGTGTCGGGTCCGTTGGTGTTACGGCTGGAGACCCTAATCGTCAATCATCAGAGTGTGTGTTCGATTCCTACCTGGGATAAATATTTGTGTTCATGAACTTGTTTTTTGTTCTGGGCCTGAATGTAAATATCTACATGTATGTTTTTAAAAAGTAGTGTATCAGATACCTTGTTACTCCAAGTAGCTCTGATTCATTTGGAATCAGATCATGTAGGTATGAAAAATGTCTGCGGTTTCACCCGCGTTTCCGAGGAATGTAACATTTTCCCGGCACAAAAAGTTATGTTACTTCTAATACCTCCAAAAATATGTGTATAAAGTTTCATGATGATTAGTTTGGTAGTTTTCGCGTGAAAGCATAACAAACAAACTTACATTCACATTTATAATATTAGTAGGGATTATTATATTCACTCAAGACCTCATTTGTAAATGGAACATATCAATTTGATCTCAAATTATGTCGACCTTTAAATGTCAATATACTAAAAATAATATACAGCCAATTCCGATACTTACATTTTGTTAAAATAAGCTTTCACATCTGTAACCTTCGGGATCCGTCAAGAAATTACAAATATAGAAAGTCTAATATTCCTTTCAGTCTGTGTAGGGAGGATTACAATGTCAATAATAACAAAAAATCAAATATCGGAGGAAAGGAAATCCTATTTCCTCATCATGATTTATCATAGAGACGGGTATTTATTAAATGAACAATAAATTTCGCTTATTGACATATTCAGATGATGGAGTTTCTTGAAAACGATTGATTGTACATAAGTACAAAATGGCATGTAAAAAGAGAAATTAAGATAAATGATATGAGGAAAGTAAAATGTTAAGGAAATGTTTTTTTCATGCGTCGTTACATACATCGCTTTTTCACTTAGTGGTATTCCTTCATGAAAACTTTATTGACAATTGTATTATCATGATATTGCACACAGTAAATAGTACACTGTAAAAGGTCAGGCTGTCAACTTGGAGGATAAAATGGCTGGTGACACATAAAGCTGCTCAGCACATAGCTTACACTGCACAAGAAGCAGTACGTCCTTTATTGCATCATATAGTTAAGTTCTAATAAAGATAAGTGATGTGATAGTAGCGAAGAATAGAGTATACCGATGACCACATTGAAATGAAAATATTTCTATTCAAATAGGCCTTTACAGGCAGTAATGAATAGTCTAACTCTATTATCGGTTTGGAAGGTTGTTTTTACTGAGAAGTGCCGGCACTAAACTCAGCAATTACTCTTTTCAAAAGAAACTTAGATTTATTACATACCTATCTACAATTGAATTAACTCACACTGACAATATTTGCGTGGAATGTCGTGGGAAAAATAAAAAAAAAAACACTAATAGAAAACCACAAACCAACGTAGACCAGCCCCCACAAGCAGCACCTGTTCACAAGTATGACGCATGTGATAGCCATCGCCCTCTTCACCATATTAAAGGGAAAAGAGCGACCTGCTACACAACGCCCGTCGCCCGCCGCAAGCCAAGCATAGGCATTCAAGCTAACATTTATTTATCTCTTTATTTCAAATTGATAAGTACAACATCTTACAATTTCCCAAGATGATGTTATACCCAATTTTTATAAACTATACTTAGAAAAAACCAATAAAGTAATAATAAAAAATTAACAATCAAATTAAAACTAAATAATACAAATTATACAAATTTTTTTTCTTTCCTTATCGCTTCAAATTTGAATGCCCCTTTCAATGCACCTTTGTGCTCCTGTTACAAATTTCGGCAGGCTATTAAACGGATCTTCCAACGCCATATTATTTATAATATGCCCTTGACAACGGAGCAAACTTAAGTGAATTCGTCCTAGCTCTTGGCATATAACATGACTAACTTTAGTTTAATACATATTAAAAAAGTACTCTGGTATAAATAAATAATCAAAGTACACAATGTAAACAAATATAAAACCAAGCAGTATTGTCAATTAAACATCCATAGTAAGCTGATTTTACTAATGCGGTTTTAAAATGTTTAAAAGCAAATTGTTATAAAAGAGTGGACTTAGTCCTAAAAGTAGCCTTGCTCTTTTTACAGTCTCTAAGCAGAGGTCACGAGTTTGTGCTTATTTCTTGTGATCACATTGCTTTTCATAATAAAATTACGATTGTATTTTAGTCCAAACGATCAACGGAAGCATTCCCAACGCTGCAGCTGATCGGCGTCAGGCAGATGCCCGGGGGTTCACGCAAATCTCTAGTTAAAGGCACTGAATGATCAGAATAATTGTATACATGCATTACGTATTTATGATTATAATAAATAATAAAATAACATAAATATTCTGAGACATTGGTCACACATCATCTGATCCTTAAGCTGAGCTTATACTGCTGGATCAAAACCAGAGAAAAATAAATAGATAATAACACCAACACACAGACGAAACCGACATGTTCATGTACATTTTTTTTGTCCTGATTGGGAAATGAACTCACGGCCTATGGCGTGGCAGTTAGGGTCTCCAACTATCAAGTCAACTGGCCCGTCAAGCATTGCTTTACATCAAATCATGGCATCGGACATTTTGCTAATGTTAATAATGACAATTCAGATCCATATTTGCGTCGAATATCGCAAAACGTATCGAGTAGGCTCATTTTGAGTGCAAATACGCCTAGATCTGCAACCACCATGCTGATTATAGGCAATTAGTATGGATATCCGTTGTTGTTTACCAATATTTATAGATAACTAGGTATCCCCCGCGTTTTCAAGGGATTTAAGATTTTCCCGGCATAAAAATTATCCTATGTTACTTCTAATACCTCCAAAAATATGTGTATAAAGTTTCATGATGATCGGTCAAGTTTGTTTTCATGTGAAAGGGTAACAAACTTACATTCATATTTAATTATAATTTATAAAGTAGTAGGGATGTCCAATGAGTAACATACATCCATACATACAAACTTTCAGATTTATAATATTAGTAGGATGTTAATAGATTGATAGTACATTAGAGGTTTCTTTTTAATAAACTTTCGCAATGCCTTGCGAAAGCTTTTTAAAGGGATGGACTTATATTCCATTTATACTCAGACACAGACTAAACAGACGTTTCATGCACACAATTTTTTCTCATGGATGGGTTTTTTTTTTTTGCCGCTTCCTGTAGAAGCGACCTCATCGTGTAGATGGATGGGATTCAAACCATTCTAGTTATCGATTCACAATGTGATTTCTTTAATTATTAATATATTATCGTTATCTTCTATACATATAAGGAAAATAGGGTTCCTTTGACGCACCATCACCTCAAAACTACTGAACATATCGGGATAGCAGTCCCTGCTATCATTCGACGTGGAATTTTTCGTAGATGGTTAATAGGCTATATGATATCGATAAACGCGGGGGACAGCTAGTTATTTATATATTAATTATTATATGATTGATAGTCTCATTCTAAGGATATTTAATAAACAAAGATGGATCTATTTATAATCTGTTAAAAATGTAAGAAATAATTATAAAAATACAGAAAAAAATATATAAAATTTGAGAATACAACCCGACTGATTGACAATATCCCAAAATACTAACATCAAAAAAGTAAGCCCAAGAGTAAACATCAACCTTTTAAGACAGTAACTAATACCCTATTACACAGGGACAATAAACAGAGTGGTCGGCCGCAAAGGGTGTAACCTCAAAGTTCCAACTTTCGCGGTTTTCCCACGGGGATGGCCTAATGTCTGTGTCGTGGGAAATGTAGGGTTGCTTTTAATTAGTTGACAATGTTTTGAAATATGACGTTATTTAATATTTTGATCGATAATTATTTAAATCAATTTTGTCACAGGCAATTTTATCCGCCACCTCACTATCAATTAGGTAAAGCAATATTCGAGTTTTTTCTGAATCTATTTTCATTCCGTTTAATTTTGTTCGAAAGAATTAATTTTGTTACAAGATAATTAAATGACGGTTCCTTTATATTATCAAACTTTATATTATCAAATTTTAAGTCCTTACTAATATTATAAATGCGAAAGTAACTCTGTCTGTCTGTCGCGCTTTCACGCCAAAACCACTGAACCGATTTAAATAAAATTCGGTACACAAATAGTCTAGAGCCTGAGAAAGGATATAAGCTACTTTTTAAAGCGAAAAAACAGTTGTAAGGGGTTGAAAGGGTGAAAAGTAGTATGGAAATTTTTTTAGGCTGTTGATTCGATATAAACAAATATGACAATCAAAGCATTTATGTTTATATTTATGTATATCTATGACTTGCATAACTAAAAAGGGGATCTCTATCCCACCTAAATTTAAATTATCTGATTTGGACAAGTTGTATAAACAAATGAAGACTCATTAAAACAAGAATTTGGCACACCCCATTTTCCGACAGGAGGAAACTATCTCAATTTTCATACATTAGCATATAATGTAACCAAGCCGTTAGTCTAGATATTCTAGCGCAGAAGCCGATTCAAGCATTGAAGCGAAAAATGTCGGGAATCTTGAAAGCTTCCGATTGCTACACGAAAGCTTGAGAAGCCTCCAATCTGAGTGAGTGCTCGAGCGAACTCATATTGCCTCCCAATGACTAGCTCTTTCTAATGTACTCGTAGTTTTGAATCAGAACTTCTGTGTCTATGTCAATTTAGTTTGATTGCTCTTATACGTTTTAGTAGTAAGTTGAAAATGTGTTTTGTTTGCATTATTTTATTTAAAACTAGCCACCATCACGCGGTTTTACCTACATCCTCGAGAGATCTGATTTATCTGGGTATTATTTAACAGCCTATGTCATTCGGAAATAGTGTAACTTTCCATCAGTGTAAGAAATAATGAAGCCGGATGGGTAATTTTGGAGTTAACCTCCTTTATCCAAAATTCAAAACATTACCTCTTTACTGCCCAACGCCTTTAAAAAAAGGCTTAATACTTTTTTGGGTTAAACAGCATCTTAAAGATGCTAAATATGCATCCAAGATGTAATGATGACTGATTGAGGAACATCTTACTAACAAATATTTTCGGTAATCTTATTAGAAAATACGCAGTTGCCATGAAAACAAAGCTACACTTAAGCTCCTTCAACATTGTTAACGAATTCTTAAGAAAGAAAATTTTATACTATTATGATTTAAACCCGTCGTCTGTAGATCATGAATGCAAGTATATCACCATGCGGCTACCTAATTAGGCGTGATTAATTACCTCATGAATAGAAAAACTGATAATAAATTATGTTTCATTAAAAGTTCAATTACGCTTTACAATTTAATTCATTCCTTGGGTTTCGCCAAATTTTTGTTTAGTTATAAATGATTCTCCACAAGACGTTACGAAGATTCTATAAAGCCTGTTTTTTATCAAATTTGTAAATTTTTTGGACAGCGCTCTAGATTTGTTGGAATTATTTTGCATGATTATTAACTGAGAAACAATACCTACGGCTATTTTTATTTATGTTTCGAAACGACTGTAATTACCAATTATAATAAAATAGTAAACAAGTATAATAAGATATTAATAATAAAATAGGATAAACTATTAGATTAGGAGAAGTTGCAAGTAGACGGTAGTTCAATATTGTTTATCTACCTGGATAATGAAATCTCATGGGTATTTATCGGGTTTAAAATTGATTAAATTAAAAGCTAAAATACCTTATCCGGTCCCTGATTAAAGAACCTGATAATTATGCAAATTGATTCCCGTCGCGGGACTTCGCAACATCAGATTCGCGACCTCAAATAATTGAAATGGAAAAGAAGTGAGCAATGATTACACTTCAATCGTAGGTAAATTTGTCGCATCACTGATGAAAGGTCTATTTTATTATTCACTTAGAAACTTTTAACGAGAAAAGTTAAGGTTTAAGTTTTGACTTTACTTTTCTTAAAAAATTCAAACCGAATCGTTAATGTTTTTGAATATTTTTTATATGTTTTTAAACGTGGGCATAATTAATGAATTCATATAACAAAATAAATGAGCAGCTATATTCATTTAATATTGTCCTTTATCACATACAAAAGTACTACTTCTCTTAGTACAGGGGTGATCCGAGAAAACACTACCGCCTGACCCATTTCCGCCATGAAGCAGTAGTGCAGTTGTATTACTGTGGTACTTGGTAAAAAAATAGATTTACTTATTTTTTTTACCCGACCACGTCATTGTCAAAATGAAGGGTTATTTCATGGCCCCGTTAAGCTGGGCTGTTTCAAAATAATATTTTTTTATATTACATACAAAGATCCCATCGCGAGAAAATATTATACAGTAATATTTCTTACAATCACAAAGATACGCCAGAAGTTAAATATAATTTGTTCAATTGCAGACATCTTATCTTGTAAATTATATAAGGCAAGCAATTTTCCTTAATTTAATCTTATACAAATTAGAGAAAAAGTAAACATCATAGAATAATACAAATAAATATTACCTGCCCCCTTATTCAGCTAATACAAATTTCGTCGGTGAGCCGCCGCATGGAGGCCTGAGAGAGCGTACCTCTCACGTGATTGCGTAGTTAACGAAAAAGACATATATCATAGAGGCGTGACGAAACATCCTCGAGCTAGTATAATTTTCCTTACAGAATCCCTGAGCATTATGTTTTCCAAAACACAAATACTAAGTGATTATGTTATTAACAGCCTGATTTCGAAAGAAAGCAGAATATTACTGACTGAAATTGTCTCAAGTATGACAAAATATACGGTACCATATCGATCTGTAAGTCTTGCTATCATACAAATACAACAAAGAAATAAGTACCTTAAAAACACTGGACTAACTTGTATTGTAATAGAGTATCATTTCACGTTAATAAATTCAAATTGAAATTCGATAACGGTCAACAGGGTAATTTCGATCTTACCAACATAGGAGTAGAGTTTGAATTAGTCAACGCTAATGAGTTAACTTGAATATCAGTAAGGTTAGTTGGTCCTGTTTTTATTAGGTCACGTTATGGAGCGGTCATTACAGGCAACCCCAACACGGAATAGGCGTGTTTCAGAAGTTATATTGCAAGTAACGTTACTGTTATAAGTTGACTTGAATTGGGTTGGGGAAGATTTACCGGGTGACTAGCAGGTGCTGGATATACGATTTATCTTCTTAATTCGTTTACCATTGAAACCATTTTCGCTCAAAAATTATTTTACGTCCGCTCTAAAGGATTATATCAGTTTTTGATAAATACATTTTCATAAGTATCCATGGAAGCAGTACAAATTATGGTATCCTCAACAGATTTTTGTCAATGGATCAGTACCTATTAAAATATTTGTTTCGAATCTTTTTGTTGTTATGTATTAATTTATAGAAAAAGAATGATGATTTTGGAGAAAACATTAATGTAAATGTCAAATCGTTTCCAAGATAGGAGGCTCAGGTTGTGAAACGAGCTCGCCGCCGTGGTTTTCCCAAGTGAGTAGAGTATTATTCAAGTAAGATATGAAGAGATTATTGCAGGTTTGGTAACGCGCAAGTGATGCAAGCGTCAAAAGGTTGCGGTGACCGTTTATCACCAGACCAACGATTGTTTGTATTAAAATATATATATTCCTGATATGATATTAATGTCGTATACGACAATTGGCGAAAGATGCGGCCATCTAAAAAAAAAACATTGTACAAATGATGGGCCAGGTTGGCTCGGTTATGGGCATGTCTATTTATCTTGTGTCTAAGTATAAATATATTTATATAGAACAGAATTAGTACATGTATTAGGTATATGATAAAACTTTACTTAGTTTGGGATAAAAAACATTAAATAAAACGCCATGTTTTTCAATGAATGTCGAATGTATAATAAAATTTACCTCAAAATAATATATAATTAATCATATTCGCAATTTAAGTTGTAACAGCATAAATAGGTAGAACTAAACAGTATATTTTAACAAGTTTTCAACTCAATGTAATTGCAACAACCTTACGTAATAGACCTACGAGTACCTACCTGTACTAAGTATCAAATTCAATGCAAAATTTTACATGAGCGTCATATTAATTTTAAATATCACCTATTCCATGTACATTTCCTTAATGAATTTGAAACATTTATAGCATAATCGCAGGTTAATTGCGCATTTAGCTTATTAAGCTAAAATTGCTTTTCTCTAATTAAATTACGAGCTTTTGCTACTGGTACATAGCATTTATTATGGCCCCGTTTGACCTACTGGCTTTTAGGCACTGGGATCTAGGCTAAGAGCCTGGAAACTTTGTTAATTAAACGGTAGGTAACTGGGTGCGCAACTATGAATTTTCAGTTACAACATCTTGGTAATTATGATTAATGACACTTCTGTTAATTATGTGTTTGACACTGTTATTAGAAAATATTTGTGGCGAAGTTGAATGATTTATTGAATTTGCATGAATTACCATTGACTTATTCTTTTTTCGGTTTTACTGTGACGTTGATTTTTGATTAAATTTTACCATCGGTACTAACTATTTTTGAGGAGTAGAGCTCTTAGTGCAGAGATCGTCTGGGGAAGTACTACCATATTTCCCATTTTCACCGTGAAGCAGTAGTGCCCTTGTATTACTGTAGTTTATTAGCCACTGTCGTATAAAAAAACAGCTATTATTATTATACGCATTTTATTTGTTGCGAGTTCAAGCTCAAAATAAAATGTATAGGTTTTTGATAAAATAATCATATATTCCCATCGATGTGAGCGAACATGTAAAGCATTTTCAACCTAAAAGGGAACTAGCTCAAGTGCTGCTGTGTATTACATCCTAATAATATTACAAATGCGAAATTTTGTGTTTATATATGTAAATAACATGCAGCTCCGTAACGGCTAAACAGATTCAAATTAAATTTGGCGCCGAGATAGAATATGAATTGAAATATTTATTCAAATAGGCCTTCACAGGCACTTATGAATGGTCAGACTCTAACACCGGTTTGGAAGGTGGCTTTAAATGAGAAGAAACGGTAATAAACTCTTTTCAAAATAATATTTTGTAGATAAAGATGTGTCCTGCTCGAGCGAGCGCTACACCCAAGCATTGTCTTCATTAAAATGATCGAATGGTTTAGATTAACATGGGATACTTTTGGTTTATTTTCGGAACCTAAGGTAGTGCCGCGGACGTAACTAGTTTACTTATAAGTGAGGGAACAATTAAAGTACTCGCACAGCGATAACATGGCTTTCTTACAAATTTATCGCAAAGGATCTTTTAGAAATTCATCACAATGTAAACAATCGATTTTAAATTAAGACCAATCTGTCTCGTTTTCCGTCTTGTATTGACTGACAGATACCTTGAAATTTAAAACGTAACATTTTCCAGAATGAAGTTGGTTTTATCCTATAAATTCTTATTTTCATTATATCTATCAGTGTCAGATAACCTTGCAAATACATTTTATAAAATGAAAGAGTGTAATATTCTTTCATTGACAAGAAATATGAAAATCTCGTTGTCTCCACACTTTTTCTGTCCAATAGTATTCACGCAGTTTGTATGCCAAGTTATTGATACACCGCACGTGAGTCAAGCGAGCAGTTAGCATAAACGTGTGAACGATTGAAATAACATTTTCAAAATGGCTGTTTACGAACCATTGGCAGGCGGGTATTGCAACTGGTGCACTGAATGTTTTGTACGATAAAAGATTTTCGTGACATATTTACTTAGACTCTGGGACCTTCATAAAGTAAATTTGATAGATTTTTAAGGGATTTGTGTTATAGATCTGTTCCAAATTTATTGACTATTCATAAATTAAAGGTTGATTTTTTAACCCAAAGTTAGTAAGATGTTTTGATTAATTTTACCGAGTTTTTTTTACCAAGCGATAAAGATTTTAATAGAAGAGCTAATACTCCGAAGGCTCTATATATCATATGAGGTATCGTGATGGGCGAGATAGAACAATCTATTATTATTAGTAATTATTATATTAAATTTAGAAGGCATTTTCTGCTTTTTACGACTATCTGGGCCTAGCTACTAACTATACTGCGCTAATATAGACACTCTACGATTTCAGAAACATACTAAAATTTTAATTGAGTTTTGGAGTAAGGAGAGGTTAGCGTCTTTAATTATACTAAAAAATATATCCTTTATTAATTACTGTATAACTGTTATGGAACTGAAATATCCATAAAAGGACAAAACTCAAATAAAAAGAATAGCAATTCCAACATTATATACGAAATAAAGACTACTTCACCAATGACTTGCTGATCCATCCATTCCAATCATCTTCCGTTTTATCGATACCTGTATAAATAAAATAAGACTTCTTTACTTATTACGTCACAGTTAAGCCGAGCTTTCGATTCCCTCTATCCCGGATACCATTGGGACGAACAAATCTCGCTCCCCCTAATCCCTTAAGGTGGTATCGTGAAAAATACAAATTAGCACAATACCTAAACGTATATTTCGATAACGTGATAAGAAATTTAAAGGAGTTTTTGAGTGAAGCTATGGGCATGAACACGAAATAGGTGAGTACAGAAGGTACTTTGCAATGCGTTGTTATTGCTATGTTAAGTAAATCTTAATGAGAATTCATTATTTTGAATTATTTCCTAACATTTAGAAAGAAGTTTATAAAACACAATTACTACGATAGAAGGTTGGTTTCTCTTATGTAATGTCTCGTATACGAGTTAAACAAATTCAAATAGAATTAAGCTTTGAAATATAATTTTATATATTTCAACAATTTATTAATGACTTTCATTTTTTTATACACTCACTAAAATTATTATCCTTTTATTTATTTGTCATTGACTCCATTGTATCTCAACCATTGTTGTCACCACATATGTACTTGAACATATTAGAGCGATGTATAAATTCAGGATATTTAAAACGGAGTTTCTGTACTTATCTACTCCGTGACAAGCCTATTCTTTCAAAGCTTTTAAATATTCAACACCTGCAGCGACAGACTTAATTTAGGGGACAGGAGGACTATAATCAAGCGTCTACGGTCTGTTTTTAATGCCTTTTTAACTTGCTTTCTGTCTTCATTTGGCTTTATTTTTTTCGATTGTGTAATTTGAAGTCTTTAGTGAATTTTGAAGCTAGCAACGTCATTTATATTTTTTATAGATCCTAGAATTAATTAGCCTAGATAGGTACTACACCGCCCCGTAAGCTATCGTCTATGTTGATATTTCTTTACCTTTGATGTCATAGCTTATAAATTACAACGAGAAAGTGGCAATTTGTGGGTTTATGTGTGCAGAGCAATCTTAGGAACTCATTTACCTATTTAAAACAGTCTAAAATGATTTTGTTTTAATTAATACATTCGATTTCTCAATACCGCAGCTGGTAGCTAGTATACACTGTAAAATGTGAAAATGTGGATGTTTCTAATTCAAATTTGTATGAACGGTTAAACGGAATTAAACTACCATTTAAATAGAAGTTTTATATTAGTACATAATGATACTTGCTGTGAACATTAGGTGCAATGTTTATAATAAAAGTAGGATTGTAGTTCATAAACGCAGTAACAGCTGTTGCCAAGTTCCTAATGTTATGGTCCCAGCAATTGCGTCCAAATGCTTGTTTCTCTAGATCTACGGTTTGCGACCTCTATTTTTTGTCTCTTTTGTTTACTACGCAGTCACGTGAGAGGTCTGCTCATCAAGGTCTCGTTGCGACGGCTCACTGGCACATTTAACATCGGCCCTCTTATTCAGTTAATACAAGCTTCGTCGGCGAGTCGGCCAACGAGGGCTTCGAGAGCGGACCTCTCATGTGATTGTGTAAATAGTAAAAGAGACAGAGCACGGAGGACGCAACAAAGCATCCTCGAACTAGTGTCATTTTACCTTATTGAATGACATCCCAGGACTTAGCGTTCACCAATAACGTCACTAAGAAGGCACAGTTATTTTAAATACCAATACTATTATGAAAGCTATACCAAGGTAAGGTAATCAAACATCCCACACTGCGAACAGTATTAAATCAATTTAAAAACTCCACCAACGCTGAACGCGCCGAAAAAGATGCATCGAAAATTTACACAAGATTTAAAGTTTTCCAAATTCAGTTTTCAAGTTTGAACCCACTCATGAATAGCGAATGTTCGTCTGAAATTTCAGAAATCCTGCGTGGTTGTTAAACTAGAGTTGTTTGAACAGGCCTCAGTCTAATGCCTAACTATTCAGCGAGAAAATTCAAATAACGAAATTAGATTTAGAATATCTATTTTTGTAATATAATTTTGCTTCAGTGATATTGGATTTGCCTCTTTATTCAATTTATTAAAAATTATGATTTAGATTAGATTAAGATCTGTTATGAAAATTGGTACGTAGATTTACGTATAACTTTTTATTCATAAATTCTGATAAGGTTTTGAATGATGACATCAAGAACTTTGATAATAGACGTATTTATCATGTTCATATTTCTTAATCCAATAAAAAGACCATCGTAAGATTATAATACCGGCTCTCACACTTAAATCGAATTATTGATAAAAAGCAAAATGATTTAATTATTATATATAAGCAAACATTTAATTATTAAACGCATATGCTACGTGTAAAAATTCCCTTTATCAATGTATTTATTGATGTTTTTATCCGAATACTAACACACAACTTGGCTAAGCCCGACAAAAATCGACAAACGCGACCCAAATACCACACGAACCGGCCCTAAAACGTATTTTATTATGTGCATATTGTCGTAAAAATGTAAACGATGACAACTCTAACAAAGGGGAAAAAATGCTCACACCCGCATACGGTAGAACCAAAACGTTATGATTAATTCAAACCACGGTAAATACGCTTTACTTTGCCATGGCGTTGACTAAGCTCACGCTATGGAATACGTGACGAAATTGGCCATTCGCTCGATAACAAATAAATCGTTTGCGTAAATTTAGCCGCGGTAGCTGATAAAATGTCACTGAGTTATGAAGATATTTTGTGTACCAGGATTTTCATGTCGATGGAGTGTTAATACTGGTGCAAAGATAAATAAATATTTTTAAAACAAAAATAAGAGTTTGAAGTTACACACTTCTCTCTCTTTTTTATTATTTAGTAGGTGATTCGACTGACAAAATATCACACAGGAAAAGCACTTCCAATGCTTTTATGTTCGCACTGTACCCTATGTCTGCCTATGCATATATGCATATGTATGTCTTTTATATAATATATCCGAAAGCGACGAAACTTTAGTAAGTAGTTCCAAACTTCATTGCCTGCGAAGTACTTCTCAAAAATAATATTGTTACTCTTACTACGACACTTATTACCTACTTACTTCGACAAACAACGCAAAAAATACAAAATTGGTGTTCTCTAGTTATGCGTGTAGGTACCAATAAACAGCATTTACACATATATGAAAATAGTAAATTTTTTGGTTTCCACTCTGTCACTTTCGACCTAAGTAGAATTTGAAAGAGACAGAAAACGAAATACTTACCAAGGGCCTGATCGTACTGCCATAAAAGAAAAATATATTTTTGTAATAGAAATAACATTCTATACCTATTTCCCGAATCACGATCAAAAGCCTTCGAATATTGCCAATGAAGGCAATACAAGTAAAGTAAAAGTTGTTGGCAACTTAGCACTTATTTTGCTAATAACATTACTTATTTCTAAGTGCGGACTAATGTTGTTTACGAAAACTAATTAGGTCCATCAAATAACAAAAATAACAGTAATGTAATAGAAATAATATAACAATAACTGTTTATTTAATAAAGCTCGAATATGTGTATGCCTTTGTTGTTAAAACTAAGAAAGAAAAAAAGAGTACATTTTGTAATGAAATTGAAAAATATTAGTAAAATTTTTCACACGTCAAAAACCTCTGAAAAATAATCGTATTTTAGAGAAAACGAAACCTAGCCCATTTGTTTTTTCGTCGTAGGTATCTTGTTTTATATGTATTTGCGGCGACACGTCTCTTTTAAAGTCGTACTCAACGTTTCCTAAAAAAACACATGAAATCAGTGAGGATTTTTTGAGGAAAACGGTAACACACACACATAACCACTTACTTCGAATTCATATACCGTCTCATAGAGTAACATTTGGTCTAGGTGTGTCTGGTAAAAATTGAATAACAAAAACGAAAACGAGATTAAATTTCTAAACATAGAGCAATTTTATGAAATCGCTTTCTACAACTTCTAGGAATATATTCCTTAGTTGTATATTTCTAAAACATATTACGCCCGTAGCATATTCTGCTGCATGGGAAACTACCAACAATATATCCTATTTCTCCATTCGTAGAAAAGATCAGGAGAAATACTTATTTAAGCCTTGTTTTGTTATACTTTTGTATTTTGAATCAACTAGCAGAATATAAGTAAGCCCGAGAGATGTATTGGCTTTTTATTAGAAATACTACCTTCTACAGACTCTGTACCTTTTTGTAACAGTCGACACAGCCACGGCCACAGTCGACTAGAGATTTTAGCAATACTTAGAGAATCATACGTTGTCCACGTTGCCAAAGTCTAGAAGGCAACTTGTTCTCAAATGCAACAGTCGGAACACACCGCAAGGTGTATGGCGGGGAAATTTCTCAGTGTGAGGGTACTGGGCAGGCAGTCAAGTAAAAAGTACCCTTCATACTTGCTAGGGTTATCTCACGATGTATACTGCCAACCAAACAACGTTTGGCTGAAACACCCACAAATTTTGGACAGTCATATCACAGCGTTCGCATATCGGCAGATAAAAAAGAGAGATCAAGAGTCTCATTTACATGTAAGAACGTTTAAATGTAAAGTGAAAACAACGTCGAGTCAAATCCGATATTCATAAAGAGAATGAAAAACATATGAGCAAAGGGTATTAGCAAAGTCTCTTTAGAATGTCGTTGAATACGATTTAAAACGCTGGGCGCAAAAAGTCCCTTCTATTTTAGCTTTGACAAAACGCTTCTCTGCTGTTAGCTGCCTTTACCCTTTGAGTCGGATTGGGTATACATGGGTGTGGAATTTGTAACACTTTTATAATTTAGGTACGAAATTGTATACATTATTAAGCTAAAATATGAAACATATCGTCGGTTTTATGGACTTGGACTTGTAAAAATAATGGACACAGCAATGGGAGCAAATTTTGCAACATTTTTAGCTACTCATGTTTTTTTTTGGCATTTATTGGTATGATTTTACCATTTAAAATTTGATTTAGATATGAAATTACCACCACCCTAACTTCATCTCTAGGGAATCGTAAGAGATGACCATGTGCACTTACACCTTGCAACAAAGGCAATCCCAAAAAGGATAGGCGACTGAATCTGAAATCCGAATTATTGTATTGCACTTAGGGGCAGAATGCAGAGGCAGGGCAAACAGATGATGCTATGATCCATCATTTCATCATCTCAAGGTTATTCAAATTTCTATGGATGAAGTTATAGCTCACCTATTTTTATTCTCATCTAAATTGATATAGAAAGAAAGAACATACACATTTATATTATTAATGCGAAGGCCAATCTCAAAATCTATTATGTTACTTTATCTCAACTGAACTTTAAGCAAATCTTTATAAAATCTGATGTCATGAGCCATATCGCATATCAAATAGTTCGACGCAACGCACTCCCGTACACCATGTGTGAGACTTACTTTGGACGTACATTCAATTACTCGAACGTTGAGTGTCAAAGAGCTTTCAGTGTCGTGTGTCGTTTAATCCTCAGCACTAAACGGTTCAGTCGTGTTAGCTTTTAAAATTTCTTATAATACACACTTTGCATACTTCCCTTGCGTGAAATGTAAGACTGGGGCGCAACATCAAATTTTATTCTTAAAGTTAGTTTTTTTTTCGCGCTCTTTGCCTTATTTTCAGGTTTCAAATATACCTACAGTTAAAAAAGTGTAATAAAAGAATTCGTAAGTTACATAATTCCGAAATTCCTAATTATTAAATGTTTACACACTTCTAAATAAAAAAAATATAACCAATAAATATACGCCTCTATAATCTTTATTGTAATAAATTATATGTACATTGAATGTGATACTTCAATACAACTAATATGTTATTCTTCATGAGTCAAAAGTTTAATAAAGTATATCATCTCAAGGGGCTTCTTAGAAATTTTTCGATATACACGCCGCTGAATAGAAGATAAATAGCTCCTGTATCGTTCAATCAAGAGTTAATATTTTTGTATTGACAGACATTTTATCTAGAACTTTGGATAAGGGTGAGACTTCGTAAGGAGCTCTTCGTGATAAATTGTGGAAAGTTTTTTCATAACCATTCTGTAATAAAGCATTTTATCGTAACCAAAATATTGAGATCTCTCTGTTTATGCCATTGAATATTGTCCTATAATTGTCGTCCTTTGTAAACAGAACCTTAACCCAGAAGGATATATTTTAAAGTGTTAAATAATGAAGGATCTAAAATGATGTGTTTTCAATCAATTAAAACTGGGTAAAATACAGTTTAAACTTCTGTAATATATGTGTACCACATACAAAAAAGATGATATATCGCGCCATAATTCATCGAATTCTAAAACTTGGGGTTATTTCACTTTACATGGAACAAATCAGATAACATTATGTAGATGCGATCTAAACGACATCTAATAAAGGAACCGTGAAAGCGCTCATAAAGGACTTACACGGAATCATCATAAAATAACCGCCCGTAGAATTACATCAAATTACATAGCACTTGTTGATTCGTGCGTTATTCATAAGGCTATGGTATAAGTAGGAGAGCGTAACGAGGGTCGAAGACAGACGGGTGACGTGACCACAAGGGCAATAACATGCCCAACCTAACTTGAGATGGGACTTTTAATATAGGACTGTGGTGTCAACACCCTCTTTCTAATACACTTGCAATTTGACAGGACACTTTCTTGTTCTGATCTTAAACGTGACGTGGATTTTGCTGAAATGTCTTATTGCTAGATTTTTATTGACAGCCAGCTGACTAGACATTTTTTTGGTGATTTTTGGCTCGTCGTTCATATTTACTTTGACGTTATTAGAAATAGTGATGATGTTATAAATTGAGACGTTTAATATCGGACGTGTTTAGAGCCATGTTACAAATAGAGGTAGTTTTTATTGGTATGATTCAAAGTATTGAGGAAACTCTGTTATTACAATACCATTTTGAAAATCAGAACGGTTTGTGCAAAGTATGATATACTAGCTGTTCGCCGTGGTTTTACCTGCGTTCCCCAGGGATATTTCATATTCTCTGTACCAAATTTTCTTCAGATCCATCCATTCAAACTTCCGCATTTATAATACTAAGTAATATTTTTATTATTTAGGTACGACATCCTAAAAAAAAGTAGAAGCGGTAGTAGTATAGTATTCACCATTGGATATTGGTCTATAATACATCCAGATAAATCTTCACGACAAGCAACAGTATGAGATACAATTTATGAACTTTGACTGTTATTTTTAAAAGTAAAGCCAATAAATTATATTAATTTTCAACGCGTCAAATCTATAAGCTTATTACTGATCGTAGGCTAACTTTGCTAGACCTAGGAATGGACTTAAAGTCTTGTTCAGAACTTTATACTGCTGAACCATTGAGGCGGCGATAAATATCTAAGGAACCATAACTTAAATTGTGGCAACTTTTTATAGAAGCTGCAAGCTCTTTGTATTTTTTTACCTTTCTCTCCTTTGTTAAATGGTTCTTCTGCAATGTTACAAACTATAAAAAGTTTTCTTTAAAAAAACATATGGCCATTTATATTTTATTCATTATAACGTAAAATTGGATTAACATTTTATTGTCTACAGGAAGCTACAGTTTTACCAAACGTAAAATTCGAAATTCTCTCTTTATTTTCACAACTTCCAGTTATCATTTCCCGCTAATGGGCTACCGGCCAGATTCATTACAGGTCATATTTTAATGAAAATGATATTTTACTTGTCGAAAAAGTAAATTTTACGTTTGTTTCGCAAGCTGAAAAATACTGCAGCCTATAATTCATTTCTTAATCCATATTTTAACTTTTATAGTTGTATGTTTTTATAATTTTTGTTTCTTAAATTTTTACAGTCATATAATCAATTACAAACATCCACGTCTTTAATTATTTGAATGTGGGCACAGTAATTTGTTTAAAACCAAGGTGTTTATGTAAAAAGTCATATTATGATATATATGCGCGTCGTGATACGTTTGGTCTCCATCATTACTCTAGCATCTAAAATGCTTGCACGCAATAGCTAAAATTCTGCAGGCTGTTGAACTACGTTTTTGTACCAGCAAAGAGTTTTGAATACTTAACCAGTTAATATAGGATTATTTTTGTAATGACGTAAATTGTTGTTTTTTTTTCGGATACACATAAAAGTAAGTGGTTGGGTGGATAGATGACAAAAACTATCATTTGTATAAACACATAGGATACTGTTTATCCCGGGAAAATGTAACATGAAACCCAGGTCAAACCAACGGAGACAGCTAGTTATCTATTGGTATTATTGAAGGTTCGTTATATTTGATACGACGGTAAAACAAAAAGTTTTATCTAGGCAGAAAATATATTTTAATATAATTTTCTGAGCACGAATAACTGTTTCGTAAATAAACAAACAAGTTTACATAAGTTTCCACTCGGTTACCATAATTCGAGTCACGTATGTCTCATACAAACTTAGTTCTCTTATTCTTGTGAATATTTCATTTTATACCGTATTTACAAATGTAGTAAATGATGTTTGTAAATGTGAGGGATGAAGTTTCGAGTTTTGTAAATAGCCCCCAGATTTGTGAGATACATGACGGTCTAGTACCGTGAAATTAATAATACAAGGCTCCTGTTAGGGTTTGCAAACATTTTAGGTTGATTTTAGAATGAAGGAAGTATTTATAAAAAATATTATTATCAATGATTATGGCTAACTGAGTTACGCATTGTAGTCACTAGCTAAGGGAACATTAAATTTGAAAGATATTCTTTGTCGTTTTATAACATATCAGTAATGAGTACAGTATGGGGTTCCAATGCAAAAAAGTTGCTACTCTATTAAACTGAGAATGCTGGGTAGCTCTAACAAGGTGCTGAAAGCTCTGGCTGGCAGATGGGATAGTGTTCTGCAGAAGCATTGGGTGTCAACTTTGATAAACCCCCATGCCCAGCTATTTTTTTTATATAAATTGATAATTTTGTGAATGTATTAAATTTATTTATTTTATAACTCTTACTTGTCTTGGTAGGTTTAAGAAATGGATTCTTTGTTGTCTGGATGAAATAATTTAAATTTTTAAGTTGTTTAATGCGTGAGTAATATTATAGGCCCTAAACAGCAAGCGTCAATAGGATGCGGTGACAGTTTATCATCAGACGGGCGTCATCGGACAGCTTATTTGTTTTGTGTTATAAAACAAAACTAAGTGAGTTTTTCTAAATTGAACACCAAAAGGTCACACCAGTCAAGATTAATAATATGACAAAGGAGCTTAAATATAATTGCGGACCAAACTGTAAATATTTACTAAAATAAAACAAATCCTTTACCGCAAGATTCTAAGGCTTTCTGAAACTAAGACGAAGCTTCAAAAGTTAACAGTCAATTAATTTACGAAAGAAAGACCTCTTAATGCCTGAACAAAGGCAATGTTTATTTACTCAACGATTTTCCCTCCAAAGAATAAGTAATAAATGGCAGAAGAGTCAATGCACTTGCACATTGCTCAAGGAAAGTAACAAAGCTGTCAAAGAATATTTTATGGTTTGAGCACAGAATTAATTTACTCAAGCGTTTTTATTTTTAATCAAATAAGAGAAATTTATTTTTTGAAGATTTTTGCTTTCAGCAATAAACATAAGATAACCAATTCGTTTGTCAATATTCTATAACGAGAACAAATAGCAAACAAGTGATTGGTGCTTGCATAATTAAAAAATTTACCTCTATCAATAGTAAAGTATTTTCAAGAATAGATTAGCGTTGATACAATGACAATGTAAAAATTACCTACAGTCGCTATGGAATATCTGCTTTAAGTTAATTTTAATCTTCACCCGTTTGGCCTTGAGAAGCCGCCTACTGTGACATTCTACTAGACAGCAACTGGAGTAATGCGATTATGTTGTCGTGGATATTACTTGTCAAAGGTTTACCCACCGCCTTTGTTTCGTTGTCGCGATTTTAGGCAAAGCCATGAAGGTAGAGTTTTTAAAACTACAAGTATTTTATCTTAAATACTTTTGAAGACATAGAAAAGACACTTTACAAATAAAAATATTTTAAGTTTATATTCACTGTTTGTGTGTCATTATAATGCAGCTATAACTCCTATGTAAATATTTACATCTCAAAACATATTATTTACGTTAAGAACATCTGTGAATACTAAATATTTTCTCCTGAAGTCTATCAAGCGAGAACTGCCTCTGTTTTAGTAGCCCTACCATCTTTCTTGAGCTTCCACGCTATATTTCTTGCGATCTCAGCTAAAATATGAACGCCGCCTCAACGGGTGTGCTCTAAGAATTTGTTTAGGTTATATAAGCTTAACATTGTTTACGGGTTTATAAGTTAAAATGTAAGGAGCTTCATCACCGGAACCTTGTCGATGTTTCTCCACTTTGTTAATAAGATTTGTGATAATCAAAATGCTGGTGTAACAATTTTACTGTGATTTTCTCAGTTTTTGAAGAAAATACTCTAAGAGGCATTGTGAAGTTAGGCAACAAGAGCAGTAGAGCTCTCAGTGCAGAGTTCGTCCGAGAAAGTATCATTTCAGCCGTGAAGCAGTAGTGCACTTGTATTACTGTATTTCGGTTAGAAATGTAAGAGGAGCGGTGAAATTACCATCTTAGCATCTACATGCTTATTTATTGGCCAAAGTAGTATTATCATCAGCCTATCTTCGTCCACTGCTGGACATAGGCCTCACCTATGGCATGCCACTGAGTTCGATCTTCAGCTCTTTGTTCCCAACCGCTGCCAGCCAGCTTGCGTATATCATCGTTCCATTTAGCTGGAGGCCCTACACTACATTTACCGCGCCGTGGTCTCCACTCAAAAGTAGTTAAAACAAAATAAATAGCTGCGAATGAAAACATAACATTTTTGAATATGTATTTTTTGATGATTGATTGAGACGATAGATGAGTTTTATAATCAATACTGAGATACATTAAAAATGTACCAGCCATTAAAGATCTTAAAGTCAAAAACGGATGGCAAATCAGGTATAGGAAGGAGCTTCTACAAAAAACTTAATAATGTCCTAAGAAATCTTGTGATGAGAAAATCTGTTGAAATAAACAAAATACTCAAGACAAGAATTTTCTTGAAAACCACCATCATATGCTATGATGGAGTGACCAGAGAGACAGGACTTTATTAAACCAATTTTTGAGAGTTTTAAAGCTATTCACGTATGTAAACTGGCTCACTACACAAGCGCACAAATTTCTCTTGAGGTTTAACCGCGCTGTATTCGTTAAAAACCAAATGTTAACAATAAAATCTACACGTAACACAGGGGTATCGTCTACAAATAATCCATTGGCAAAAATAGAGAATTGCGCACGTTTGGAGTTAAAATACAAACATTAGTTCAGTAAAGGTGACCGCACATTTAGTGCTGGCCAAACGACAAACGTACAATGCGTTTAGATTTTTTCTTGAATATTGGAATATAAGGAACTTATGGTTCATTAAGTTCGTTATATTTGTCAATTTAGTGCAGAAACAGCATATTAAAAACAAGGCACATCTCAGAAACCAATAATGGAATTTATAATACCTTTTTATATACCTAGATTACCTGGTGGCTTTATATAACGGAAGAAATTATTTTAAGGTGCTTACCATTGTCATGAATACGTATTATTGACACAGTGTTAGCATTATTAAATATTTAAATCCAAGTATTAAAGACTATAAAATCAGTGTAGCAGTACCTTAACGAGACCGATCGTTTTGTTTACATTTAATTAACAAGCAGTCACCGTCAAAAAACGAACAGATTTATTTTTGTGTAGTTACATAGCTGGTTGAAAATTGAAGTTTTTTGGTTATCTTGTTATAAGCGTGTATATTTACGAAGCAACATTAATTTGTATCGCAAATATTGTTGGATATCGTTACGTTGAATAACACTGGTGAAAAATACAGTATAAAAGTTTTATAATTTGTAAACAAGGGTGTGGCTATGAAAGTAAAATGTTTATGTACATAACATTAATATTAAATTTTTTTGAAATATCTTAGTATCAGAGTTAGAAAACATTACTTCATAATCGTACGGATTTGTACTGGCAAGTATTTAAAGTCAATACGGAAACAAGGTCTCAAGTGCTCGAACAGAACTTTTAGTTACATGTGCCATAGATTTACAACTGGAAATTTCGACTTCCACAATAAATCAAAGACGACCTTATTACCAATTATATAAATCTAATATTTAAGTAATTAATTAAATTTTAGAAAAAGAAATGGCGCGTGAACAGAAACAACAAATACACAAAAAAAACATTAAATACGTAACTTAAGCCACAGTGTATTCAACAATACATTTTCCAGACCAAAATACCTTAGGTGCCGTAATGTGAAAACTTCCCCCATAGAACTGCCATAACGGTAAGGGAAGCCATAGGTTATTAACCTGAAACTTTACTAATTTAATGTTAAACAACTATGTGATGTCGGGTAATGAATCAAAATGTTGAGATAGAAGATTAAGTAAGCACTACCTTTTTTTATTATTGTGGTTTTGATGTTATATCAAAATATGTTCTGTGGTAGCAAAGATGAATCATAACTCAGCTGTTGTGTAGTGACAGGCGACTAAAGAGTATACCGATGACTGCATGCACTTAGACCTTGCATCAAATAGTAAACAAAACATTGGGCTAGTGGTTAAAGTTCTTGCAGGTCATTTGTGGAATGATATTACGCAGTACAAAAAGTATACATATTTCACTGACCTTATATGATTAATAACAAGGCAGGCAGATAATTATGAATACTGTCCTGAAATATCCTGAAAAAATCTGCATAATGCATCACAAACTAAGCACTCCTGGTATTATAGTAACCAGAAAAAAATCTGATTTGGTTATATCAAACAGAAGAAATAAACATGTTTATTGACATATAAAACAAGATAAAGTAATTTGAGCTTATTTCATAGTGATAATAAATTATATAGTGCGTCCAGTATCCACCAAAAGGTCGACATTCCAACGAAAATTTTAAGATCCAACGAGACATGTGGTGTGCATTTTTGCTGTATTTAGGGCACTTTACCAATCTCGAACCACAAGTAATTTATTTTTACAAAGAAAAGTCACTGGTACCTGGGAATTGGAAACTGAACCAAGATCTTGCGCTATACTTCATTTTGCTCGAAAACTGAGGTGATAATATTAATTTTATTCCATGTTTTGCTATCAGTACCTATATAATTCAACATTTTCCTATATTATTAACAAACAAGAAAACAAAGGCTATGCCGGTATAAAAGTTTTAATAAAATAGTACCTACTCGGAACGCTCGAGAAAGCTCCCAAGGAGACCATGAAACGTTATAAGTTGAAAGCATCCCAGTGTTTTAGTGTACTTCTTATATACTATCCTTTTATAGTAAACCGGGTGAGTTACGATTATTTCGCTTTAGTTGTACCCACGTACAATGACACCTATTAATAATGTATGTTCGTTAGTACACCCCTCGTAAATGATTTGTGTGTAATGTTGAGTATGGCAATGAAAATGCAAAGTGGCATTATCATATCAAGTACAGTCAGCAATAAAAGTTACTCATACAACGCCGGTTACACATAACGCGTGTACACTTGATTTATTCATAAGAGATATACTTGTATATACTAGTAGATCATAGAAACCGGAGGTTGATTGTATTTGATGTTTCTTTATTAATTTACCGATTATTTATTTACCCGTTAAATTAACGATTACCTGTAATACTGGATCAAGCACATTACTAATGTGCTTGAGAGATGGCGACAATGCTTGTCTCATATTGGAACTTAAAATATATACGATGGAATGTGGGTCTTATTACTAAGATCGCTGCCTTCCATTTCGGTGATAATGAGAATGGAGATCCATTCGTTACGTTATGAGTAAAAACTAGCCAAATGCATGACTATGCATTCTGTAGGGAAGACCTGTACAGGGGCTTGATTCTGTACGGAAAATGACACTAACTCGAGGATGTTTCGTCGCGGCTTCCGTGCTCTGTCTCTTTCGCTATCTACGGTAATACTACTAATCACGTGAGAGATAAGCTCTCCGAGGCCTCCGTAAGCGGCTCGCCGACGAAATTCGTATTAGCTGAATAGGGGAGCTGTTCCAAAGATATTATGCTTACGTTGATCCAATTTTCGACTAAGTTACTGCTACAGCTATATATGATAGTAATCGGACACTACTTAAAGACTAGAGTTTGTTAGCGGCAAATATTTCTCGACGAATTTCAACCCAATTTTCAAGTAGAAAGTAGAGTTTCACTAAAAAGATTTTTTATTTTTGTAGGTGTTATGAATATGAGAACAATTTTAACTCTATAAATTGAATAGTTTCCAAGTCAGAGTTAAAGCTAGTTGCAGTTCTAGTTCTAGTTTCTAGTTCCTTCAAGTCAATAAATAAAATAGTCTTGGAGCCAACGAATGGGAACCATACGGATATAAATCTTTATGGGATTATACTATTTTCACAATCCAAAGATTAAAAAATATTTGTCAACAGGTTTCTTAAATTCCAAATTCAAATCTATTTATTCAGTTTAATATTATTTTCTTATCTCTTTAATTCATAGAACTAACATTCGATCGATCCTGAATAATTGTGAGATGAAAAGGGTTATAGTTGGAACACATAAAGTGTGTTATATTCGAGTAAGCCACTTCACTTTGTTTATGTTCGTCATAAAGTTAAATACATCGCAGTCATACATCGGTTGGTTGGACGTTTAGCTAAAATGTTTCAGCGATGAAAGTACACTTTATTATGCGGTAAATAAAAAGGATTGCATTTCAAGATGCATGCTAGTTTGCAGCTTGTGGCTCGTTTCAACTCTTAAACATGTTTTGTGTGTTATATAGACTCCATTTATTCTTGGTATGACATGTCTCTGAAAATATTTGAACTGTAGCATTTTGTCTGCTACTTTTATTATTATAAAATTATCTTTGTTAAGGATATTGTAAGTTTACGCCTTTACCGACAGTATAGATAGGAGAAACTTAAGTTTGGCTTATAATAGTAGGCACAATTTGGCTTTAAATATGGAATAAGAATGAATATAGAAAGATCAAGCTCACAAACTACACTATCGACTCTGATAATGATACGAATTCCTTTAATCTGCCTCTTCTATAATTGTTAGTTTTTCTTGTAAAAATTACACCTACAGAATTAAAAATACTCATAATTTACTTAATTAAAATAGAAAAATATTTGTTACAAGTGTAATTAAACCCCACGCCCTGAAAGAGAACCATAACGACTCAAACCTACATCATAGGTAAGGGAAACCTTGAGTCTGACTGACGCTTTAACAATAATAGAGCTAAATTTTGAAATTAATATAAATCGGCTCGAAATGCAAATCAAAATTAGACTTGGAGTAAAATTTTACAAGACGTGACAAAACAAACCAACTAACTGTGATAATTATATCCTTAATATTTTTTAATATAGCAATATTTACAACACGAAATAAGCAAAACACTTCATACATTTTAAATTGATGTACCCACGCTTCGTCTGAAACGTAGGTAAAATTGTAACAATTCACTGTAAAAATCAGTGCGGAAAAAAGGCACTCATAACGATAACCTGTCAAAAGTGGAAGTAAATTTCAGTGAAAATAAATATTCGGTACACATTTTTTATGTAACAATGAAACTAACAAAATAATAACCAATTTAAATTTATAACTACAAAATATTCAGCATGCGAGTAAAACGTGATGTGGAAGTAAAGTTTGGTCGATACTAAGGCACAGTATACTAAATATAAATGCTGGTATAGTAACTAAGCTCTAAGCAAACATCCTAATTCAACTGCGTAAGGTGTGGCTTTATTTTACAAAACGAGGTTAAACTGCAAAAAGTGTTGTGGAGTTACTTTCATATCACTAGAACTTTTTTTAACTCCGCTATGCCTAAGTAAGGTTACATGTAATCTATACTTGCATGTTGTCACTCTTTCACGCAAAAACTACTAAACGGCTATGGATGAAACTTGGCACATAGATAGAGCATATCCTGGAATAACATATACGCTACTTTTTATCCCGGGAATATGTGATATCCCTCGGGAACACGGTTAAACCCGCGGGGGAAAGCTATCACAACATAAGTCGCTTCCCCCTGTCTGTCCCTATGTATGCTTAGATCTTTAAAACTACGCAACGGATTATGTTGCAGTTTTTTTAATAGATAGCTCTCTATCCAATTTCCAATATCCAAGATTCAAGAGTAAGTTTTATATGTATTTTTATACATCAGGAATGTAGGAGAAACCGCGGGGAACAGCAATTATGCTATAAGTAAATATATGTCAAATGGATTCCTAAGCGTTAGACGTCTTTGAACTGGTTGGTGAAAATGGGCCTCATTGCTTTCAGTTTCTTAGGGATGATAGTTTGATAATAATTTCATTTAGGTATGCAACAAAAAAAAACAAACAGATTAAACTAAATTAAACTAGCACATACATAGATTTTAAGAAGTATAAATTTACTAGAAATAAAAGGATTTTATTTTATGCAATACACCATTTAAGACAAGAAATCCAAATTAAACCTCATAAATTTTGCCATTTATATTTCCAACTAGCTGATCCGGCAAACGTTGTCTTGCCATATTTACTTTATTAAAAACTATACATAAAAACTACCTTGTGTCCCTGTACCTTGTATCCTTCTACAATTACTATATTCGATAGCTGACCCGACAGTCGTTGTCCTGTTTTAACTATATTACAATTTTCATAAATATTCCGAATTGACTGTGAAATGTGGAATGATAAATTAATCATTTTATCAATATAACTCCAACCCATGTCTCTGTTTTAAACAATATTGTCAAACGACTGGCATTTATGTCAAACACCATAAGGTTACATTATATGAATTTATATTGTCAAAAGCGGTAAGGTTACATTAGAAAAGATTTTTTTTTTTAAATATTCTAATTTTCCACGCAACTTTCTTATTTTATTTTTTCATAAGAACCTTCTCCTGACAATAACAAACACAACAAAATAAGAATTAGCAAAATCGGTCCAGCCGTCCATGCGTGATATCGTGACCAAGGGAAATAGGGTTTCATTTTTATATATATAGATATCTATAAAATATACTTTTAGATATGAAAATTTGTTTGATAGCATTGTTGTTTTTGTATATCATCAGAATGATGTAAAATAGATTTTCTATAATTTTATAAACAAATATTGCAGTTATGAGGTATTAATACATACGATCGATTTTTAAAACACAACCCATACTTTGTGTCGGATGGCACAATACTATAGGAATGATAGAAAAAATTATGAATTAGCTTATTTACATCAAAGTTGTTTATATTTTATACTGTGGCCACACTCAGAGGTAACGTCAAACGTTACTATGACGGCGTGTGACGTCATCCTGCACACGTACCGTACGAATGCAACTTGCGTAGCTTTGGTTGCGATTGCTTTGGAGATGTTGGTAATATGCATCTGTCATTGTAAATCCGCTTCCATTATACGTGGTTTTGATATATGTTTATTAGGAATGCAATTTGTCTTATGTTTAATATTTGACGTCGCAGTATATTATACAGTTTCGTATAAATTTCAACTTGTACGATTTAAGTGAACTGCTCTGCTAGTTAGATCAATGACTTGCAATGCATGGGAGTTAATATGGAGAGCAGATAACTGGATGTACGCCAATGTTTTTTGGTGTGAAATTTATTATGGGATGAATTTGAAATTCTGGTCCGCAACCGTTTTGTGTAATAACTTTATGATAAACACAATATATGCTATTGAAAAGTGATTCATGAATAATTAAAATATTTCCCTATAATACAAAAGTTTCACTTCTATCGTGTGTATTTCCGGTATACCCAATTTTTTTAATGTTTTGTAAGTTGACAATGAAGCTAACAGTCTAACTGATGATAACGAGGTTGTCACCACTGCCTATGGACATTTGCAGCACCAGGGGCATCGTCATTACGTTGTCGACTTAATTTTATATTTATTTTGTTTTATTAGGCACACAAAACAGAATACAATCTAAAAATAAAAGAAAATCAAATAAAAGAACAAAGGTCACACATCACAGCAAAATATAGCGTACAGTAAGACTATGTGGTTAGTGAGTGTTAATATATCAAAAATAATACATATTTAACTTTAAATTAAAAATAATTTGATTTGTGTGTTAGTGTAGTGACTCAGTGATACAAAGTTGTTAAATCTCACAGGACAGGATCGGAAAAATTACAGGCACTTTTCCGATCCTTTACTTTTCCAATCGAAGCATAGTCTAACAAAATGCACATATTCATTAATACTTCGGACGAACTCCGAACGAACTTTATATAATTACGTATTTAAATTTCTTTATCTATTTACAAACCGCGATGAAACCATCCAAAACACGAAACAAACAATACACTTAATACTTATACGAGAAGCCCTTAACCGTCGTCTAGAACCTTCCCTCTCAACGTCACAAACGTGGCCCAACCCTTGTTTATCACTATTATCCGCGACATTACTCGCAATGTAGCGTTACTCGCTTACTCGCGTAAAAACGAACGAGGTGATATCTCTCGCCCCTCGACGTTGTGTCTTGGGCTTTATTTTTAGGGGTGTCACTTATGATGTTTTTTTATGTTTTTGTTTCCTAGTTAGTTTTAGTTAATGGGCTTAAGAAAATTTAAGTGACGATACCCCTGTGCTTGTTTTCACTGACACCTGTCATATTTTACCGGCAGCTGCACTTGTGACGCAATTTACTTGTAAAACCTCATGAATACTAGTCCAAAATAAATAAAATCCTTTTCATTTATATTTGCAGGTAGTAAAAATAAACAAGAAATTTCTGGCAGAAATGTATGATCTTGTATAATGTCAACTTATTCAGTACTAGCCTGTCCACTGCCGTTTCACCCGCGTTCCCGAGATATATGATATTTTCCCGGTATACTAACTGACAATTCTGGCAATGAACTATCTATGTGCTAAGTTTCACCCAAATCTGGAAAGTAGTTTTTGCGTGAACGAGTAACAAACATCCATCCGTACATCTTTCTATGGCTTTTCGATTACCGTGGTAAAAATTTATGCTGTTTCGTTCCTACCTACAATGTATTATAAAAAAAAATTACTAACATTAAAAATTTTAAACAAAAGTGTCAGATAATATTTGAAAATATCTTTGCATTTACATTAAACTTATTTAAACTAAAAGTAAAATGACAATCAACAATCGCTAACTATCAGGCCAGCAACAATTATCCCGAATGCACTAAAGTTGCTAAATGTCATACCCCACGCTCAATTTTAAATAATATTGAAGAGAAACATTTCCACTTTTTCCATTCATAAATGTTTGAGGTTAAATGTGTGGTGCATGTTGGGAAAATTGCACATTTGCATACAGTTTCAACAAGGTTGTTTAGGTTGCCATTAATCAGAATGTTTTGTTTGAATAAATTCTTTCTCAGTTTGAAGACAAAACTACTTTTGTTTTAAAATATCAAGTCTAATACTTAAATTCACTGGTTTACCATGAACAAATGAGTTGTGTTAATTCTCTACCATGATTTTAGTCTTGAGTGCATACTTTTTCGAAAAATAATTGGATCGTTGTTTGGCTCAATAATCAGTAACCAAATAACTGATTCAGTCATGAATTATTGTATGCCAGGGGCATCATACAAACAAATAGTAGATAAAATTTTGCATACAAAGTTTGATGAACAAACCATAATTATAATTTTAATTGCCAATGCTTTAAATATCAGTAAAAAAGATTTGATAAATAGTCTCAACTCATTATCAAAATTAGGGGTAATGAAAATAATGTTATGTGCTTTCCCATACTCTTCAAACTACTCAGATATGGAGAATAATTATATTTGGCATTTAAATAACCATATGCATAATGTTACATGTCATAGTGCTAATTTTATATATTTTGATACTAACAAGTTTGTTAGTAAGTTAAAATTGAAACAGGATACACTGTTTATTCCAAAAAAGCTTAAGAAATTGATTGCGTCACTTGTAGCATATAATATTAATAGGATAAGGGATAACTCAGTAAAAATAAGTAATTTTAACATTAATATTCAGAATAGTTCTTTAAACAAAAACTTTTGACAACAGAGAAGCTCAACAGTTCGATTTTTGTAATACATCAGAATATTAATCGCTTCTTTGGCAAAATTCTAGATATTCATTTATTGTTAGATAAAATAACTATAGACGTATTATGCTTTACAGAGACATGGTTGAAACCGGGCACTATGCTTTTTAATATTAAAAACTTTACAGTTGCCAGTATATTCAATAGATTATCTGCAGAAGGTGGCGGCACAATCATTCTTATAAATAATAATATTAAATTCAAGGATCGGAAAGATATTTGCAGCCTCTTTGTTGAGCGTGTTTGTGAGGTGTCTTGTGCAGAGTTGCAGAGCTATATTATTGTATGTGTTTATAGGCCACCGGCATCAAATTTTTTATTGTTTACCTCTATAATAGAAGAGATTCTTCGTAAGTTATTTTATAATTGTAACAAGTCAATAGTTCTATGTGGCGACTTTAATGTAAATACTCTTAGTAATTCATCTGAAAGTCGGAATTTAGTTGCCTTATTCAAATCATTCAACTTAGATTTATTATTTAGTGAGTCAACAAGATCTACAGCCACTTCGGCTACTTGTATTGATAATATATTAACTAATAATAGTATACTGGGAAAATCGATTATTAGTGGTGTTCGCTCGGATCATAAGGCTCAATTAATAGAATTGTCATTTAAAAGACAAGTATTTAAAGTAACGAAAGTAATTAGACCTACTACTAAGGCAAGATTAGACACCTTTAAGAATAATTTAGAACTGAAACTCTGTAATACAATATATCATAGTAATGAGCCCAATGTCTTGTATGAAGGTTTATTGTCCGGGATTTGCGATAATTTTAATAGAGCCTGTCCTACTAAAATAGTGAAGGTAAATAGTAAAATGGGATTTAGTGACTGGGCTACTAAAGGTATTCGTAAGAGCAGGGATAGGTTGTATGAACTTTATCATTTAAAATCTCTAACTCATAACGAGGAATTTCATAAATATGTTAGAAACTTTTCAAAAACATTCAAGTTAGTGTGTAATCAAGCTAAATCTTACTTTATATGTAATAAAATAGGTAATGCGAATAATAAAATAAAGACAGTCTGGAATGTTATTAATACGGAAACTGGTAAAATTAGAAATAATAATGAACAGGTAACTCTTAAAATTAATGATAAAATTTTAACGAATAATTTAGATGTAGCCTGTGCTTTCGAAAACTTCTTCACGAGTATACCTGGTAAAACTACTAAAAGCCTTAAATCATGTCCTATAGTAGCGGAATCTTTACTCAAACAGCATATTCATAATATATTTCCTAGTTTTAAATTTGAGCATATTAATGCTAGCGATATCTTAAATACTTTTAATTCGCTCAATATGAAAAGTATTGAAGATTTATGGGGCTTATCAGTAACAATCGTAAAATCAATAATAACAGTGATTGCACCGGTTTTGTCAGATATTTTTAATGAATGTATTGATCAGGGTTGTTTTCCTGATTTAATGAAATACAGTAAAATAGTACCTATTTTTAAGTCCGGTTGTAAGGAGAATCCTTCTGATTACAGACCAGTTTCCGTTCTGCCAGCACTTAGTAAAATTTTTGAAAAACTGCTGCCTTATCAAATGTTAGGTCACTTTACTAAGCATAAGGTATTGCATGGTTATCAGGTCGGTTTCACGAAGGGAAGATCTACATCCGATGCGGCAGCAACATTGCTGAGACACATTTATGGCGCATGGGAGGATTCTCAGGATGCGATTGGCATTTTTTGTGATCTATCCAAGGCTTTCGACTGCGTTGACCACCGTACACTACTTCTAAAACTTGACTACTACGGAATTCGTGGAACTGCTCATGATCTTGTTTTATCTTATTTATCAAATCGTCAACAAAAGGTAGGGATTACTGGCACAACATCCAAGGGCTCTTTAGTCGAAATGGGGGTACCCTAGGGTTCAATTTTAGGTCCATTTTTGTTTTTAGTCTATATAAATGACTTGCCATATGTTGTAAATGATCTCACAGATATTGTCTTGTTTGCTGATGATACATCATTAATTTTTAAAGTTCATAGAAAAGACAAAGATCTAACTAAACTTAATCATACTATGTCAATTGTCTGTGGGTGGTTTGCTACAAATAATCTATTACTAAATTCAAAGAAAACTAAATGCTTAAGGTTTTCTTTACCGAATGTAGCACAAGTAGATAGCCAAATAATAATAGATGGGAGCCATATTGATCTTGTTGATAAAACGGTATTTTTGGGTCTTACATTAGACAATAAATTGCAGTGGGGACCTCAGGTTGATACTCTAGCTGCTAAGTTAAGTTCGGCTGCATTTGCTGTTAGGAAAATTAAACAATTGACGAATGTTGAGACAGCCAAATTAGTTTATTTTGCATATTTTCATAGCCTCTTGTCCTATGGTATTTTATTTTGGGGAGCAGCAGCGGATATAGTATCAATATTTATTATACAAAAAAGAGCAATTCGTGCAATTTACGGTATGGGTCCCCGTGAATCATTAAGAGATTTATTTAGGGAAATAAATATAATGACATTGCCTTCATTATATATTTATGAAAATATAATGTTTATACGTAGAAACATAGGAATGTTTGAGTCAAAATTGGATATCCATAATATTAATACAAGACAAAGGGAGAAGTTAGTTGTTCCATATTTTAGACTAACTAAAGTAAACAAGTCGTTTCTTGGTAATTGTGTTCGATTTTATAATAAGATACCGCTTTCAGTAACCAAAATGTCTGATCATAAATTTAAAAATTATATTAGGAAAGTTTTGAAAGAAAAAGCGTATTACAAGGTGGTTCATTATATTGAAGATAAAAATGTATGGAAATAGCTGCTCTCTGCACAGTGCACCTCTAATTTTCTTGATTAAGTTGTAAGTAATTATTGTCATTTTCTATTTTGTAGTTTGTTTTTTCCTTATTTTATTTTTTTTATATTTATATTTATTGTTATTTCTTTTATTTTGTTTTTGAATGTTAGCTTTATTAAGTATTTTGTAATTGTTAAATATAAAAATATGTAAAATTGATATTATAAAATAGCCAAAAAGTCAGAATAGATAAAAAAGAATTTAATAAAATAAAAAAGAATGTACCCTTGCTGAGTTTCTTGCCGGTTCTTCTCAGTTGAAGGCTGACTTCCGAACCGGTAGTAGCTTCAGTAACTTTAAATTTGACCTTCATAAGTGCCTTCTGAGGGCCTAAACTGAATAAATGGTTTTGAATTGAATTGAATTGAAGAGTCCATCCATATGTCGATATATTTTTTTAATTCAGAATGGGCTTGCATATGTCCTTTGACTGACCCCAGAAGGAGTTATGAAGAGGACTTTTTCTCTCTCTTTAGAAAACGGCATTAAGTAAAAAAATTAAAAAGAGATTTTATATATAGTTCGATTGCGACATCAAACCCTTAATTAATTAAGGCTTTTTTATATATTTTAGTTTCCATTTAGAATGGGGCAGCCAATCAGTACACGACCACAGTAAAAAAATATTTCGGCTACAAAAGCATTAGCATATATTTGTTACCATCAAATAATTACAACATTCGGAATAGCAATTGAGTAGGTCTGAATAAGGGAGATTATCTAGTTTTCGACAACTTTTAATTACCCTTAAGGTCCCATCCCAGTGACTAACAAACATATAAAACTACACATAGGGCATTGACAGGCCAGTTGGTTAGAAACCCTGACTGCCACGCCGTAGGTCGTGTGTATAATTCCCACCGAGGACAAACATTTGTGTGCATGAACAGTATCAGATCTGTTTGTTCTGTGTCTGGATGTAAATATATATATATCTAAGCGTCTTTGCATTTAGAAAAAAAAAAGTGGAGGATATCATATCATAAAATGTAGATATCAGTTATCTGCCTTCTACAGTACACGCTCCGCTTAGTTTGAGATTAGATGGACGTGTGTAAGACATCTTTCTAGGTGAAGGAACACATCGGAAAATCGTTATGCCAGGGGAATTATCATGAGACAAATAATTACGGTTCATTTCATATGTTCAACTCTAGCGACACGATACGGACGCCTCCTTGTATTAATTGATAATTCGTGAAAATGGGCATAACCTTTTTTCGGTTTTCGCGTGATGATGATAATTAACAATATTTTTATTCAGGGACATAATACAAAAACTTTCAAATTTATACATCCAATATAAAGACTTTTTAGTTCCCAAACATTGTGTCTATTTTCGACTACCTTTATTTTTTATTACATTATATTAAAACCAATATTTTTTTCCAATAAGTAAACAACGCGGCTTAGCGAAATTGAAGGTTTTAGAATGTGTGCCATCTGAGTTTGACATATTATTATATCTGATGATATCCTCGTCAACAACAGCTGTTCTTATAATTTATGACTCCAAAGCTATATAAGTTGTATAAGTTTTCCCAAACGGGCATATTCAGTAGGTTAATGTTCTGTAATGTCACTTTCTGAATTTGCAAAAGTAGTTAATTCTTATGTAGGCCTTAGAAAATTATAGGTACCACTTGTCTAAATTTGAAAAGCCCTATAATATAGTTGACAATATTCTGTAAGTTACTTCACAATTTAATGGCACCAGATGTATTTATTTTACACAATTCTGCCAGAGTCATTGTGTTTGAAGATAAAAGATGGAGATTGATCGGTATTTTTTTATCAAATCAGAAAATTGTGATCGGCGCCTCATAAACTCGAACGAATAAATACCACATTGTTACGTAGACTCATACCGTATTACATGTCAAAAATACTTAAGGACAGTTCAAAAAGCAAATAGTTCCATTAATAAAACGAGATTAAACATATTTAAGAGGAGCATCTACAAGTGACGATCAACATTTTCTATTTGTAGCTATAGATGTGTCTCCAGTAGAACATGGTTGCATTTCCTCAAAAAAATTTGCATGGTGGCTATGCGGCGAGTCCACTAATACAATCGCTTCATTTTCATAGCATAGACAGTCGACAGTCATCATTTTTTTATATATCAGGAATCTCTGCCGCCTATATAGACATTTGCAACACCAGGGCCATCGCCAATGCGTTGTCGCGACTGAACGAATTCTGCACCAAGAGCTCTGCTACTCTAAAAATAGTTCTAATAAAGCCTTTTGATTGTAGGATCCTATTGGCAGCAACCTCTAAGAGCTACCTTAACTCTAATAAAAAGGTAGCTTTTCACTAATTCTCATAACCTCAACTAAGTTTTAAATATACACTTGATTTATTCATATATAATAAAGGGTTAGTGATTTCCCAAAAAAAAATAAGCTTAGGAACAAAGTCATGACAGCCTCACCTGATGTCAAAATATGTTTTTTAACTCGAGGACTTTAGATACGTTTGTTACTACCACAGACATATCTGATCTGTAAACTGACAATTGCTACCATTAAAAATATTCGATTTTCTCAGGGATTGCACATTGAAAGTTCCATTTTTATGAACAACCCAACTCAATTTACTTACTAGATAGAAAATGCAAGAGCTACATAGTACGGGATGGATATTCTCGACCAATAACTTCTATGTCCACATTGACGGGAGAGGCGGAAATTTGATTTCTACGTTTGCCATAGATACGTGTAAGATTGATTGAAATATTTATGTGGCTTTTACTTGTACTTCCTTAAGTATTTGTATTTTTAGTGCTATTTAAAGTAGGCTAGATAAAATTATAATAGGCTGCTAGTTCTGCAAACGTGTATGACTATAAAGGATGCTTTGTCTAACTTAACGCTGTAAGCTTAACACTATTTTTCTGACAATTTCCATCAGCTGTGTAGTATCACTTTCAAATTTAGAAATTATACGCCCAAATAAGCAATCATTATACTATTCTGGTACTTACTCGTTTATAAGAGTTCTAGACTTCTACATTTTTAAATACTAACCGTTGTGACGCCGCAAATAGTTTTTTTTCTTACATTAGTATTCTATACCATGCTCTGAATCCACAGGTTCAGATTTTGATTAGTCTCACATTCCGTATCATAAACAATGACGATTGATTTTAGTCAACCTCTTTCCTTATATCGCATTGTTATTTACACCGCGCATAAGCTTTACTATTGGATTCTATAGTATTTTGGTCCTTTTGACCACAAGTGAGGAAGAGTACTGCAGAGAGGAAGCTGGCTTAAAAAGATTTCACAAACATGCGTTGACCCGATAAGCAGCTCAACAAGATTATACGTACAAGGAAATACGAGTACCTACAGTATCAACAGCGCTTTACTCGTACGCACAGTTTTACGATAGCAATCATCTCGCGCGTCGTTACGTTTATAGCAACAAAGAAAATGTCACCTAAGGTAAATAGAAGTGCTTATGAACTCTTCGAGCTTCTAGTTAACTTGATCTGTTCTGAGGAGGAAATGTTTAAAAATAGACATTGGAGGGGAGCGGCAATTGGATGAAATTGCGCGAAAATTGTTAGGCGTGAATAATGGCACAGGGTTTTTTTATCGGTTTGATTGTGGAATATCATCAATGGATTATTTGGTGTTTTATTTATCAATAAGCTTTAAACAATGCAGAATTAAGATTAAGTGACATTTATCTTTTAAAGTCGTTCCAATGCAGGAAGATTTTTGAGCTGAACTTTATAAACATTTGGCTTTTTATATAATCAACAATCTTTAGTATAATAGCAGCAAACATATAAAGCAATAAAATAATTATTCAATAACATTCTTAAGTGTCAAAACGAATCAATAGCGAGCCTCTTGTTTTTTATTTAGTAATTTAAGTGATAAAACAGACATCATTCGCCTCAAAGTGATTTTCAATTGAATTTCTATATCGAAACTCTTATAGCTAATCCGAGAAACGTTCACAAGCCACCCAACCCAACACCGAAAGAACATCCAATAAATACCGTACAAAAATTCCAATACAGAACTGAACTCGCTATAAAGGGGGAAACATTCGGAGAATCCGACCACCTTACTATGTAAAGAACACGACGCACGCTGTAATCTATCATTTTTATGAGCTACCCATAAAGGCTCTAAGCCTGCAAGCCGAGTGTATGTAACAGCCTATATAAAACCATTCTAGCGAGAAATTCACTAAAGTTTACGTCGTAATATCCACTATATTTGGTAATAAGTCGGCGTTCGTATGGGAAATATTGTGTGCGTCAGACAGATGTTTTGATGAGTAATGTATAGTTGAATTTTTATTCTTTCATATTCGGACCTGAATACCTGTTTGAAAACGAGACGGGGATGTTTGAAAATTACAGTGGTCGTCGATACCCTGAGAATCGGATTACTCTACCATCACACTTATTTAGCATTGAACAGTATTACCCCTTTAGATCTTCATCATACACAATTTTCCTACTTTTATGTCCTAGTTACACAATGAGCTATGTGAAGCTTTGGGCCTAAACTGTGAAAATCGTGTCGAAGACTATCGTGTCAGGCGATGTACAACAAATAAGTAAATGTATATATTGAGTCATTCCATGAAATTCTATTTCTTATTATGTACTCGTATATTATTTTGTAATTATAACATTTACAATATCAAAGTTTTTGAATGGAAACCAGCCAATGCATTACCGACCCTGAGACGAGAAGTTATTAAGTTTCATGTGCTTCTTCACAATTGGAATGGGTATAGTGGTATAACGCCCCCGGACGAATTCTGCACTAAAGTTATACCACTTCTTGAAATCTTCTGTATAATAAATAAATAGACATATTCGACCAAGATAGCGTCCTGAAGCAAACAATGAGCCTTCAAACGATTTTGCACAACGACTGCCATCATCTTTAATAGCTCATCAAGGTTTTTTATAATGTAATAAGGATGGAAATGGTGCTTACTACCCATTTGATATCTCTTCTAAGAGTCGTTTAGTCTATTTGTTATCTTGTCTTATTTTCTTAGATTATATCCTGGGACATTATTTCTTTACACGCGGCCATCTAATTACAAACTAAGCCAAGCTTAAACTGTGGAACCAGATAACTGATATAGGTACTACTTTTAATTATTGATATGCCTTACCTTTATTGAAATTTGCACGTAGACATAGAAAATACATGGTATTACAAATATTTGTGTAATTTGTGATGTCAATGAAATTGTCCAAAATAAATGTTTTTTTCTTTCTTCTTTCTTTCCTGGCTGGGAATCGAAACCACAAGGATCCATGTTAATATATTTTTCAAGTGATTCCAGTCAAACTCAACCTGTCTTATTTAACGTTATTAAATAAGGTGTATAGAAACTCGGAATAGTATCGTGTTATTAAAGCGTACTTTGGATGGATTTCCTCTTAAATATTAAAAAGAAAATTCAAATAAAAGAAATTAGCTATTAGCAAATTGATCAGTTTTAGTGTTAGAGTAATAATGTCGAAAATGTATAATCTCTGGTTTTTATACTGAACACTAATATGCTACTTTGAAGATCATTTGCAAGCTTCTGGCTGAAAATAAATATAATTTGATAGTCATTATAATTTGAAGTTAAAAGATACTTATACAATTCGTGTAAATCCACATTATTTTACACTCTTAAGAGGGCCTTAGAAGTAATTACTTTAGGTAATCTTTCGTTTTTAAATATCCACCGTAAAGCCCTGCCATTTATTTTAAAGTGTGACCTTTTGGCATATTGAAGTAGTTCTTAGTCTTTAGTTAGTCTTAGCATTCCCTCGGAAATGTCAAAAAGCGGTGAACAGTTAAAAAGAAATTAAATGTCTTGTATACCTAAATCATACCTATAATTATCTCTTTATTGAAACAATGTAATAAAAAATAGCAGCATTTTATACGCTGCCACTAAAAAAGAAATAATGTGGTTTCAAAGTTTGCCAATAATGTTGAGCTGAAACCCCCTATAAAGTGATTCTTCCATGAGTAATATTGAGAACAATTGGATTATGGAAGTTGGAAAGTTTTTTAGTTACAGGTTGAAGTTTTCTTGGGAAGTTTGGTCTAGAAATTATTAGTTATGGTTACTGATTTTTTCATATTTTCAGAAGTAAGGTAAAACGTTAATTGTCACAATTAATTAATTATAATATAATAATTATTGAGAAATATTTTATTAGGATTTGATGGTAAAGTTTTTAAGTTACAGGATAAATTTTGTCTAGAATTATAAGTTACAGTTACTACGTATTATATAAAAAAATCATATTATCAAATATAACGTAAGTTCTGTTAGCTAATTGATAAAATTTGCGAAAATAAATTAATTGTCATAATTAATTGTTAGTTTGGTTGTTTATGGTAGTGTACCAAATGATTACAACTCGAATTCATCATAAATAAACTATGAATTTATAGTGTGAAACATGTTTACAAGTAAGTATTATTTAATAGTATTCGTCATTATCTTATTAAAAATACCAATAATTTCATGCCGTGTTAAAGATCAAGACAAGTTAGCTGGTCAAAAATAATATTCGCGCAAAATTCCACCGTTTAAATTATAATTATAGATACAAACTCGCGATGTCTTCCCAACTTCACCGAGCGGAATGTAAAGTAAGCATAAACGGGACTTAAATTTTGCCAAACTGCCAAATATAACTCCGGTAACTCGTAAACAAAAGATAAAACAGACGCATTTTAGAATATGGTGAACAGAAAATGTTACATTTTCTTATGTGAGTATATTTACGTATAAAATTTCCAAACATTCCTCTGCCTTGATTATTTCCGTTGAACAGTTTCTTTTATGAATAAGTAGCTATTTCAGTCCGGGTTTTGGATAATATAATTTGCCTAAAAATAATATTTCCGTAAATCTTACTTATAGTGATAGCTCAGCTAGGTAGTGTTGAATATCGTGACGAAGCCATGGGTTCGAATGATATGGTGTCAACTGCTCTCCGCTGTTTCACCCGCATTTACGAGGGATGTTGAACTTGGGATAAAAAGAAGCCTACTTTAAATCTAACTCTGTTCCAAATTTCAACCTGATCGGATCAGCCTCTCTGATTTGATTGAAAAACAAACATCCATCTCTCCAAACATTCACATTTATTCACAAAAACAACCTGTTCATGGAAATAAAAAAAATATTGTACGCCATTTTTTTTAGCACGACGCATGAAGTTTAAATCTATTTATGTTACCACCGCGTCAGCCTTCAAGAAACTTGTCAAGATTACTTTTATATTGATTCTTATAATTTGACTTTATTGGCCCTTTTTCAAATGAAACAATATCCAAAAGTAAATAAACACAAAAAAATATTTGTTGTGACTCCTATGTGGGGTTTTTCTCCAACTTAAATGTGATCTTTTATTCATAGTTCTTGAATGTCAGCGCATATCGAAAAATTTGCAAGTATATTGTATTTTCACAATTCTGAATAAATAAAATTGTTGTGGGTATTTTATTGGGAAACAAAGGTTCCATACCATTTGTTAACAATATTTAAAAACCTTGTTTTTAATCGAAGTATTTTTTATTTCAAGTCAACTCAATATCAAATTTAAGATGCCTAAAATATAGAAGTATGTATAGAAGAAACCTATAAATGAAAAGTATAATATAAGTTTCTATAATAAAACAATAATAATTTCAATCTGTGCTTATGCTAAATTATATCACAGTTATTACCCACTTAATAACAGGGCGAGAAAGTATACAGCCATTTCATTACCCTATTCAAAATTTACAATTTACCCTATTTAAAATTGTAAACCTAATGTAGCGCGCTCTCCAGTTAGATGGAGCGGTGATAGACGCAAGCTGGCTGGAAGCGGTTGGAAACAAAGAGCTAAAAATCGAGCTCAGTGGCGTGTCATAGGTGAGGCCTATGATATGGCTATATGGAACTAAGTAGAGACTTATTTAGTCGCGGCGTAAAAAAACTCACAATTTCACGTCTGTATAATTATATTTTCATCTTACTTACCATAATGCTGATTAAACTAAATTGAAACAAAAGAAACCCGATCCCCGAAATAAAAAAATATTCAAACTTACAATGACTACGTCAAGATATGATTGTATTTCATATGTTATTATAATGAAGCACTCCCGTATCATAAAATGATGTAGAAATAAGTGCTGCGGCTTGTTAAAATACATTTCTATCGATATTTAAGTCGTTGGATGGGGATTATTATTTACCACTGGTTGAGCAACATAATACTACATATAAATTATAACTCTAAAATCGTGGAGTGGTATACGAAAGCCCTATTCTTTCTGTGAATCAAAATTCATGTAGAGAACTCGTAAAAACGATACCAAAAAGGAAATAACATGCTTCGTACAGTGGTACAATAATATATGTTCTACGACTGAAGCTACGGGTATTTTACTTATGTATTCGGTACATAAGTAAACTGTCGCCACATAAAAATCGATATCGATAGAGCAATCGATAATACCAAACGTCACTACGAAATGAAAGCTCTTGAGTGCAGTTAAGAAGCACCATCTCGATGCAAGACACGCCACCGATACAACGTATTGCACTTCTGATACATTCTTCTAAAGCAATTTTACTTGAGAGCTCTGTACTTGCATGAATATGCGACGGCAGGCGTGCCCTTTTATTTTCTGTATCGGAATTTCAAGTAATTGCCGCTTTGATGCCGGCAAAATCTTTTGTCGTACTGTCGCACTTTTTGTACCCATTACCGCATGTCTGCTTCGCTTTCCAGACACCAAAGTGGTATGTTGAAATGTGTACTGCTTTTTGATACAAATTCCCTCTATTTTACTTCGTGTTGTTTCTTTTGTTGTAGTGTAGTGTGAGATTTGTTCGTTAATTTATTTAAATCGTAATTTTCTCAGCAATTGCACAATTTGTGATATTTGAAATAATTCGTTTTTTATGTTAGAAAACTGATGGTAACCGTCGCCTGGAGACATAAGCAATACCTGGTACCTACATGACTGTGATGACAACCTACAAAAAACCTAAAATGTCCTTAAGTACACCTGCCTGAACCGGTAGGGGTTTTGGGGCAAATTTTCAATTTAAATGTGATATTGACCCAGTCAGTTGGGTCACGGAAAAGTTCTGTCGTGCTCTTTACTGCATGGACTACCATAATACAGTTATGTAGGGACACATTGCCAACGATTTTCAGTTGTAATAAATCACAATTTTCTTTTGTAATAGAACACATAGTAACGTATGTTCATACGCTATGTACTTTTTAAAGTCTTATCAAATGATACTTCACGTGATGATGAGCGCGTTTTTTTTTATTTTCCTTCAGTTTTATTTATGGGGTCTTTTAGTATAATAACTAGTGGTAGCATAGCGAAATTTAACACTAATCATACCAACACTTACTAGGTACCTATTTCTACCATAGCGGGTCAAATGTGACTTTATGTTTCTTGCTTAAATGTATGAAATATGGTTGTTAGGTAGGGAAATAAATAGTTTAACTGTATATTAATTAGTAAGAAAAAGTCATGAAGTCAAATGTGCAAAAGCAATAAGATAATACGTGCATTTTCAATGTAAAGTTCAAAATGGGCCATTTGACCCGGTTAAGGTATGTTTAGTGTTAACCATAATTCAAAACTTTTTGAATTTTGTTTTATTACGTCAGTTGCGAGCGTGTACAAATACGCCATTATGTGTTTGACGTCGATGGTATGAATATTTTTATATAGGTGTCTCATTCAAGTAGTAGAGTGTGTAATTTTTATTTTTATTAATATAATGTATTTCTTATGCATTATAAATATAATTTTTCAGCTTTCCACACTCCTTCTCCATATAAACTTTAACTATATCAAATCTCACACTCCTTCGTTCACGCAATTTTCTTAAAAAGGGGTCTAAAGATTTAGCTTCACGTATAAATATATATATATTATCCGCGAAAATTTAAGATACGACTATGTACGAGTTAAATAAAGGAGGAAGCAGGTAAAACAAAGAGTTAGCAATGCAGAGCTATAGTCCCCAAGTAAAATGGCTTTGACGTACGGACTGATGGACGGACGGACGTGACCAATTTTTAAGGGTTCCATTTGACTGCAGAAACTTAATGAGTTTTTTTTAATATTGTGACAATAAAATTAGCTGAACAGTTGTTTTCTGTAATCTCTAATGTCTGCAATATTAATATTTAGTACTGTTATTATCTTTGAGATAATTAGCTCCAATGAAAAAACACTCGTATACATTTTAGTTACCTATTATTTGTTCGACTAAAATCACAGACGCACTATTATGTTGCCTAAATTGCTTTGTGGAATTTTGTAGAAAAAAGTATGTTTACGTTTAATTTACCTAATGTATACGTCTATAATTATAATTTGTTTTTATTTTACAATATGTAATTCGTGTTTTAGCTATAACCTGTTGTTTGTTTCTTGTTATTTTTTCATGTTGAGTACCTACCTAATGATTGAATGGTGTCAAAAGCCATGGTTTCCATGGCTGGAAAAATTATGGACATTAATATAGACATTTTGACACAACTTAAATAAAAATAACAATAAATTGATGAATATGAACCTTATTCCTTTCTAAAAGCTACGCCAAAGATTCTGATCTTCACGGTTTTAATTCGGGGAATATTTCAAGGGAATTTGATCTGCTATAATCGTCGGTAGAGACAATGAGTTCCCTGAGGCATTCTGTGTAACTTTGCCAAGTTGAGCGTCTTTCGACTACGGTCGGAAAGCTGTTAAAGTTTCGTCAGAATCGGTTCAGCGGGTTCAGGTACCTACTTTTCAGTCGGTATCATTTTCATCAATTTCATGTCACTTGGAATGTTTTAATTGTTGTTTGAAATATTTTCGGGTACAACGTAAATTGTTTTGAGACTAATACTTTCATGATAATGTTACTTGGCAAAAGCCAATAAAAATGTAAGAGTATTAAATTTAGGTAAAGAAAGGTTAGTTGATATCAAATACGCTTATTCATGTTTTAAGATAATAAATATTTTGTCTATCAAATTTTTAAAAGCCATAGGATTTTTCTTTACATGACTTCACTTTCATAACACTCTCTAAAAATTAGTATAGTACGTAGCGTGTTATATCTGTAATATTATAAACAATTGTCTATGAATGTGTGTAGTTTAGTGTACTTTTATTTCATGAAAACATAAGAACCTACGGGAACGCGGATGAAGTCGTTGGGCGGAATCTAGCCTGAAAGAGTTTTCCCCAAAAACCAAACATTCTTTATCTAGAAACACGAAGCAAGGGCGAATATTTCAATGCAGATTGTTATACATGCTTATTCAGGCTACATGGGTACTGGGTATCTCGACACGATAGGCAAACATAATAAAGGTACCCACGTGTACCCATGTGAATGTTTATTGCCGAGTTTTGAGCCGGTGTACCAAGAGCTAGGGAATTCAACGTTCCGCATTATATTCCGTGTTCGTAGGAAATGTTTGAGGGATTTTCGCTTCAATGTTTTATTGAAAACTAGCGACCCGCCCCGGCATCGCCTGAGTGGGATAACATAAACCTTCTGGATGATATTCTCCAATTGATCGTAAAATTCATATCGTAGTTTGAAAGAACTATGCGCACTAACAGATACAGGGTTATAGGATATAGGGTTAGTTGGTCTCAAATTACATTTTAACAAGTTATTATTGTTGTAGTCTATTATAAAAATATAACGCCCTTGCTTGGTCCAAGTTTCTATGATATTGCGAGCGCAACATAAAGGGAAGATCACATTGCTAGGTGTCAATGCCTGGGGACTACTGTTCAAAATTTCCTGTAGGAACCGCGTAAATATTCCAGGTGTATAAGAACTCAATTTCAATAGCACGGTGTAAGTTTGTGGTGACGTTTTGCGTCCATAGTCAGGACAACGTGCTTCATGTATCATTTCATGGACTTCACTCACTCTAAAGCTTTTGTTATAGCCGCTAAAAAGGTTTCTTAATAAAACTTCTTGAATAGAAGAGAGGATTTGAAAAGAGATATTATAACAAAAAGGTAGGTGTGCTGTCAAAGTGTGCCAGCTTAGCATGTGATCTTTATATCAACAGCACTGATTTTCAGCTGACATCCGCAGTGACCCCAGATATGTAAATACTATGAAATAAAGAAAAAATACAAATATTATAAACTTAAATAAGTATCAACTTATAAAAATAAATGCATCGTAGTAAAAATACTTCAGTATTTGAAGTAGGACTCGATATGACATAGATCCCGCCCACGACATAGAACTCCGTTTTTTATGGCTATACACTCGCCATTCACAATGCTATCAAATAAGATACCTGGAAAGCATTGCCGTCTCAAATACTTATTGAAAACTTCTGTCAAACTCAGTGTTTCTTGGCAATACGCATGTTCTAGAGGTAAATAGGTATACTTAAATCCTTATCCTAGAAAATTACGATTTGTGAGTCCGTAACAACATTAAGGGAGGAGAAGTAAACAAAATAATTTTCGCTATAAAAGCCATCGTTGTTTTTTAAACAAATATGAGTTTTAGATAATTAAAATGAAATGAGTTAAATATGCCTCACCTACGTTCATGTACTATCTGACTCTGATATCAATTCGAAGGTTGCCTTTGATTAAAAAAAGGCAATTAACAATAATAAATAATTCAATATCCTGAGACATTGTTTGCACACGGCTATTTGATCTTAAACTGAGCAGAACTTGATACTATAAAAACCTGATAAATTATATACACCTTTTTTAAATAGTAATTTACATCCAATTTATAAATGTTTGTCCTGGGAGAGAATCGAACCCACGATCTGCTGCGTGGCAGCCAGGGTCTTGTTAGAGAGCTTGTTCTTGTTATTAAGCCAACTGGCCCACCCAACAACCATCTGTCCGCCCGTACAACAATAACTTTAAATGTTTTGAAAACAAAGGTTACGTTTTTAATCCATTTTAGTTTCACTAACAATATTGCGTGTTATTTTTGCAAAAATAAATAAAAGAAATTAGAATTAAGAGCGACTTAGTATATAACAAGCTAAGCAGAATTTCCACAAGCAACACCTGATGGCAATTACGCTAATATTATAAATGTGACAATTAAGATGTACATTTCTGCCTTTATTATACATAAACGGCTAAAAGGATATCATGATACTCAGGTATTAACTGGTATGACTGAATTATTTATTTATTTATAGACGAGCTTGGTAGCTGATGTGTCTACATCACATAGTGATGAAAATCACTTCGCACTTTATAGTTCACTTTTGAAGATTTATCGATTGTGTCCAATCGTCTAATTTATTTTTATAAAAGTTAATTGAAGTAGCAGAACTCTGTTACTGAGAAAGTTATGTGCAGTGTTTGTCTTAAATGAAGCACGATGATTAAAATTAATTGTTTTAGATGTTAGATTTCTCAGGACCGCGGGAAGAACCGCGGGGTAGATGCTAGTATTTCTATATACGAATGTAAACAGAGGCAAGTTGGCATGTATAAAATGGAAACTTATATAATATTTAACCCTTTCAACCGCTGAGCTTTATGGCAAAGTCTTGCGTCCCACGGGAATCACACGGTTTTTCCGGAACCCTTCAATATACCTTCATATTGACATGAATCAAAGCCATCGATAGATATTTTTGAAATGTCAGGATCCTATCCCCCTTAAAATTTTGAAATATAATAATAACACAAACTTAATTTTCATTGTAATAAGATCTATTCGAGGAAAATACATTTCTATAAGTCTGAATAATTCTAATTAATTTTGGTTAAAAAGAACTTCTGCAATTTGCTACATATTGACGTTTCAGTCATTTCTAACTTGCCTGACCCAGGAATTAAACTAACTTTGTCCTCTCATCACAAGCTATGATAAAATAACACAATTCACCATTTACAACAAACAATTTATTGAGGACTTAAACTCGTTAATACGAAATATAACATAGACTCAAATTTGTTAGTATTGCTATATTAAAATAGTTAAACATAATGATATTATTTATTGATTATGATAACGAAAATCATTATTTAATTTAAATTCAATCCGCTTATGAAGTGCTGCCAACGCAATAGTAATTTGAAAATGGTCACAGTTACATAATGGCTGTTCAATTAAAACTCATGGCGCAAAAATTATACTATGAAAAATTTGTTCTGAACATTCTGCTTTTAAAAATCTGTCTAAGGTTACGGCCTCACAATAGAATAACAAAAACTCTTACAGAGTCACTTTGGTTTCTATTTTGTTCGTGTATCATTGTTCTTTTTTGAGAAAGGTCTTGAGGTATTAGGTTGACAGTGTGACGCATAAAAACTAACCATTTTTAAATGCGTTTTTTACATCTTTAAAGCTGTGACAATCAAACTCACAACCCGTCTGATGGTTAACGCGCGCTATCTATTGACAAATGCAACTCCAGGCGTATTATCACTCACACGTTGACGATCCTGCAAAAATAATTTACGGGTCAGTTATTTCAGAGAGAGTTAGATTTGTTTGTATATAATGTCGAGGCATATTATCAGCAGCGGACATCTCTGAGGTAGTATGATCATGATGAGGATGAGTGTCTAGTAATCCAATATTTCAAATTCCAAAAATTGCCGTGTAACTTGAAGATTTGCGACAAATAAAGCCTGCAAGTAAAAATAGTCTATATTACAATCCCGAAGCAGGTCTTCACGGTTCGTTAAAGTCGTCGAACGTGACGTCACATGTCCAGTCGACTGACGTCACCCAAGTGGCTTTGTCCAAAGTATTTTGGTTCGCAGAAAATTCGAGCACCTCCGTATTTCTAGCTTAGAAAATATAAAAGAAACCAGTTGAAAATCTTACATTGTAAGCTATACGATCCATTGTATTTTCTTGATGCATTTCTATTTACGTTTTTGTATGAAGCAAGTGGACAAATCGAGAACCCAGTTACTTCGAAGTTCCTTTGTTTGGTTCAGTGATTCTGCGATTTTCATTTGTTGCAGTCGTTCATCGTTACCTTCTAAATTCTTCACAGTCACAATTCTAAATAAATCCTATATCAAGATTTTATTTTGATTGAAAGTTGTACATTGTCGGGGAGACGAGTGTAGCTTAATCGAGATTACGCCGTATTGCACCCAGGATGACATTGCTGATGATTTCCTACAAAAAAAAAATAGTATTATACTAGACTCTTACGCGATACACGGTATAGTTGACATGGTGGTTAGAGACCCTGACTGACAGTCACGCTATAGCATTTGAGTTTAATTGTCACCCAGGACAAACATGTGTCCATTAAATTATCTGTTAGTTCTGTGTCTCAATGTATATATGTAAGTATTATATTTTAAAAAGAAGTAGGTGTAGCATATCAGTTATCTAATTGCCATAGTAGGAACAGTAGAGTTTAATTTATTTGGGATCAGATATAAATTTGTGAAGAATGTCCCAGGATATTATTTATTATTATTAATATATCAACGCTACTAACTTGCTATTGAACTATACCCAACGAAAAACATTTTTGATAAAAACTATAATGTTGAACATCAAATTTTCCACTTTCATTGTTCATTTTCATTTTATTTCATTAATTTATGTCAAAATTTGAAATCATCTATACAGTTTAGCCCCGTGGCACTTATTTATGAAGGTCAAAGGTACGAAAATCACCACCCTATATTACCTTAGACGATTATCCAAGCATTAGTAAACTGAATACCTAATTCTAGTGATAAAATGAATATTTTATATCCCTAATGCAGGAAATTTGAGGTGCCGACCTAACGGAACAATTTCCGAACTAAACCGCATTAGATAAATTTTCACGGGACCACTTAGCAATTAAAACTTGTATCGAACACACGATTAGCAAAAACTATAGCAGTATACACGCATAACATCGACGGGGAGATAAATGGGGGTAAGTTTTAATTACTTTCTAGCGGGACTCTGATCAGTCCCTCAAATGAGCCCAAAGCTTAGAAATTGAGCGGTTGTATTTCCATTCTTTTTAATGTCTCTTTGTGATTTAATCTATGAGGAGATATGACGTTACCAAGGATGTAACAACATGTGCACGGTAGTGTTTCGGTTAGAAAGGTAAGAGGCCGTCGAAATTACAGGCACGTGAGACTTAACAACTTCACGAGTCGACAACACATTTCGATGCCTCTAGTGTTGCAAATGTCTATAGGAGGCAGTGGACACTTAGCATCATAATATTAATTTTATACTCATTCCTTTTCATGAATACTGATATACTGGGACGCTAAGATGGCCGTTTAGACTAACGATGATTGAAAAGCAAACGCTTTTGAAGGAATAGTTACTGTACTTGTCAAATGCAGTTGTAAATTTTATGCAAACGTAAAAACGGCCATCAAACCGTGCCGCTAACTTAGTTATTTTTGATTTTATATTGTTTGAAATGAAATAAAATATTTATTTAGCACATAAAAATCCACACGCGTTTAACGCGTTAATTGAAATTCGTGGTTGAGTCTTTTTATTTCTGGTCTATAATCAAATAATATGGTAACTTAATGACGATTTTTAAATTGTCTGATGTTTTTCATATCAATGTCTACCGCAAGAAGGTTGTAAGCAGACAACACCAAGATGATGAGCTCCCAGGTTAACTGTCAGAACACACCGAAGCGTGGTAGTAGAATTAGCATAAAGATAGGCAGTCTCAGTGGAAAATATATTTTCATGTAGTCTAGTTATATTATTTCCATTGTTGTCTTTTCTCTTTTATGCCTTATATTTTCCTTTTGATTAAATACATTGTGAGCTCCGAAACGTTTCCGGGGATTAGTAATGCCTTATTTAACATTGTTAGTGATCTTTTGAAGTAGTCTGTCAATTGCGCATGTAATTGCATAGTAGTAAGTATGGACCTAACATAGTGTATGTAATTTCAGAGTACCAGAGTTTATTTTATTGTTAGTTTTTCAGGGTATTTAATATTTTCCTTTCAATCGATATCAATACTATGGATCGCGTAAAGACTTAGTTATAAACTTCATTGAATTAGGCCCTATTTTTATTGAATTATATTAGATTTACAGAGTATCTGGGCTTAAACGAGTCTCCCATGGGAAGGGCTCCTTACCTATAAAAGTATCCAGAATCTGAGAGCCAAATTCAATGAAATTAGTATTTCCATACGTGATGGACCGCTGGTCGTAAAATACATGAAAATAAGGTAATTCTAAATTAAAGTAAAAAATTACACATAATAAATAACCACTATGCACTTCGGCGGTATGCCCGTGGCTTTAAGTTGGAAGACCAAACTAAACTAATTACTAGGGCCTGCATAATTTCAGTATATTATTTACTACTACTTAACACACATATAAGTTAAAATCCATCAAATTAATAAAAAAATAATCAAGAAAGGTGTCAACCATGTGATATCTATATTCTTTGATGTAAATGGCGACTGTTGCTAGCAGAATGATTCGGCCAATGTCACGTTAGTTAAAGGTGATGATGCTGATTTATAGTTGACTGTGTTAGCGAAGTTGAACATTCTCCGTACTCTGTTGAAAGTATCAAAATTTTGAAGAACCTTCAATTTTGAGATTTCTTGTTAAATGTCAGTTCCATCAAGTTTGTTAGCGATTCTGACTTCACGCTATGTTGTGAGCAACTCTTAACTATTATTGAATTTAGATATGAACTAAAATACTCTCAATATTGTAAATTTCAAACAACTTAATCTAATTGCTTACAAAAAAACATTTCATATAAAAAGTTCGTTCACTAAAGATCCAACTTCAAACAGATGGGATGCCAAAAGCTAGAACATGCAAATAAAAGACAGATACGAAAAAGCAAACATCTTTTGGTTAAAGTACGCTAATAATCTAGCTGCAAAGAGAGATGTCTTATACTAATAAAAGAATCCGTACCCGAGTCGAGACCTCTGCGAGTTGTGAATAATTCTTTGCCAAGTTGAAACGTTGTAGTTCCCCAGGGACGTGGGATTTCCAACAGTAACAACCCTCCATTAGTGATTCGCCTTTTTGTCTTTTACTAGTGTAGATTTAATGCTTATTGCGGCTTGATATTAATATATATTTTGTCTGAGTTCTCTCAATCCTAATCTTACCTATTCTTATACTTTCAGATGTAAACTTAATCTGTATCACTCTGAGATAGTTATTTCTAATATTCTAATTTAAGCCTATATCAGTTTCACACAGAATATCTTCTAAATGAGCTTGAAAGACGCACTTCTTTCCGTGACAAATTTTATCCTAAAACGGAATAAATACACAATATTTGTAAACTATTGTCTCACTTCACTCATCACTTACACCAATACCTAAAATGGAACGTTTGAGGAGACCAAGAAACAAAGAATTGATCACAGTCACGATCCTCACAGCTAATGGATAGTGGCAGTGTCTGCAGCTGAAGCCTTTCTTTTAATCAATTTTAATTTAGTCCCAGTTTCCTTAATAGGTATAGATGACTTTATATAATATGTATGTCGTTTAAAAGCAGTATCGGGAAGGGGTGAGAAAACAAATTAAATCCGATCACGACGTCTTTTTTTGCATTATTCTATTTTGTCTCAGTCTTTGTTCTGAATATGTTAAGTGGCGGATTGTCGATAATAAAATCATTTATAGAATTTATACGTAAGGAATAACTAACATAAAAATATTTTTGTTACTTAGGTGTTTAGGAAAGAACACTGAAATTGAATAAATCTTATTTTTCTCAAAAACAAAAATATTTCAATAAATAAAATCGAAAACATGTGTTTAGCGTGTTCTACCTTTGACGTTTCGTGAACTTAGGGCACCCAGGACACCTATTTGTAAATCATAGTCTATTAATATTTTGATCGGTTAGCATTATTTATCCCCGCATTTACAATGCAAAGTAGAGAAGTTGCGAACTTAGGGCATGAAAGATTTAAACCTATCTACAGCATCCAGTTCAAAGCGAGAGTTACGTAATTAACTCTACCGTTCATGGCGGAAGCCAACAGGTCTACTTGCAAAAGTTTAAAATTCAATCAATTTTGCGCTCGGCAGGCTCTATTCACAGTTCGGATGTTTTGCTCGTGTTATTTCCCCCTGTTCGGTGTTTTGTTTTTAGCCGCGGTGTACACCCGTGTAATCAGCGGATTAATTAGAGAAACCCACGGGCTGGAATAGTTAAAGTTAATTGTGAAATTTAGCTCGGCGTACGATTGTTGATTAATATAGCTTTGAGTACAGTTTATTGTGGTTTTAAAGTTAGTGTAAAGAGATATTTTCTATTAAACTGAATTAACTTTTTAATAAGTGTCCATTTGTGAATAAAATTTTACGAGATCGATAATGGAATGTGACGATATTATCGTGACTGCTTGCTTTCCCGTAAGCTGTCCCTGTTAACTATAACCAAAGCATTTAATTCTTGCAACTGGCTCTCATGAGAAACTGCTGATATACATTATTAGGTAAAGAACGCACAAAGTGTTTATACAAGGAATGAGTACAAGGGGTGTTCTTTACGCGGACAGATCATGTGCAGTACTCAAAATACACAGTGTAACAATAACAAACAATCTCGATAATCATGTCAGCGTGACACTCGTTATCGTCACGTAGAATATCGTAACGTCGTCGCTTACGGCAGACGTTATGCCACTAATGGTTTCCTTACTGATGATATATTAACAGCGCGTGGTAGGATATTTTACAGTCCAACCTAGCAAGCGACCATCTTTAAGAAAGAAGTCATAGCTACTTATGATTCCATTATAAATCAAAAATTATGGATGTGATAAGAAATGAACTCCATGTCATGGTTATCAAATTACAGGCTTCGCTAAGCACATTTTATTTACAGACAATTTTGTTCGTTTATGTATTTATGGCATTAAAAATCATGTTATTATAAAGGGAGAAGACTGAGATAGGCTTACGCGAATAAGTCCTGTTATGCCTGTTATCCTGCTATGAGAGCTCCAACGGAGTACGAAGCTTAGAACTCCGTATAAGGATATCCCAGGTTCGAATCTCAGCTTGGAGTATTACTTGGGGTATTAAGGATTCACTTTAATGATTTGGGCTTGAGGCGGAGATTCGGTGAGACAATATCGAGGGGCACACCTGCATTAGATAGGCAATTTATTTTTATATGACCACTTATTGTATACGTTATAACTTTTTTGCTCTTGTTTAACTTTTTCTATTCCATATTTGCGACTTCTAATAATTCATATTACCTGTTTGTTTTAAAAAATGGTTACTACGTTCATATAAAATTTTCTGTGGGGTTATTATTGTTTCTAGTAGAAGCTTGTCATTTTGGTGGTATGGATAGTATTATCGACTTCTTAAGCTTTAGGACTGTTAAGTGTTGCAAATAGACTTAAAGGACAAACTGTTTTCCTTTATCACCTTATGATGCGACAAATTTTATAATAGCATAGGTCTTCAGATTATAATTTTACATCAAAGCTTTCTACTCTGTGATTAGTTAATTCTTAACCATACAGAAAAAACTCAAACGAAGGTTCTAAATGTAAAGAAATAATCCTATATATTTTTGAATGATTAACTAAGGGTTAGTTGAGTAAGCGTCCTGCACTGTAATGTGGTACATATCTGTTGGATTGTCATAGTTTCTAGTATGAGTTTGTAATTTTGGTATCATGGGTATATCTATTTACTTCTCTCTCTTTTCTTCTCTATCGACAGGCCAGTTGGCTTGATAGTTAGAGGATCCTGACTGCCACGTCCGAGCCCCCTTATTCAGCTAATACAAAATTCGTCGGCGAGCCGCTTCTCGGAGAGCTTATCTCTCTCGTGATTAGTATTTGCGTAGTAAGCGAAAGAGACAGAGCATAGACGAAAGCGATGAAACATCCTCGAGTAAGTGTCATTTTCCTTACAATATCGAGCCCCAGGTCCTTGGTTCGATTCCTATCCTGGACAAAATTTGTGTGAATGAACATGCCTGTTTGTTCTATATTTGAATGTAAATATCTAAATAATTATGTATTTAAAAAAAGTTGTATATTATGTAGTATATCAGTTATCTGGTATCCACACAAGCTTTGCTTAGTTTGGGATCAGATATGTGTACAGAATGTCCCAGGTTATTTATTTATTAAATAAGTACTTTTAGGTATTTTCCAATTAAATGACATGTTGGTCCAGACATAATTAACGACTGTTTAAAAAAAAATCTTTTCTTCACTATGGGATTTGCGTCCAGCACTTTTATATGATAGTAACTACTAAGATAGTACTTAGGTAATTTAAGGTCTAGAACCGAGCCGCTTTAGGACAGCTCATATAGTTGTAATCATAAATACGCTAGTAGGGATGATATGCAACAACTAACTTTCCGATTCACGGTTTCACTTACCGTTCTTGGACAACAATGCCCTTCTCCTTCGTGTAACCTATATCCATATAACTTTGGAGGCCCCTTTTTGCATCCATAGGATTCAAATTAATTTTAAGACATTGATGCTGTTTTGGATCACCTGTTCAGGTCAATAAGCACAGATCAATGATTTTACTAATTAATCCATTTTGTATTATTACACACGTGTGTTCTTCACATTGTTTCTTTTCACGTGAAAAGAAACTGTAATATGCACAAAGATTAAGTAAAAAAAAAATATTTTATACAATACTTTTACGAATACACATCTTACACCATTTTAATCCACCACGTGCTAACCAAAGTATATTCTTACCGTAAAGCATAAACATAGTAGAAATATAAAGCTTATTTTACGCGAGCAATTTTATTTTACAGCGCGTACCGTGATTCTGGACGTGTTCACTAACGAACCAAGAGTTTGCGGGACCGAGGGTATTTGCACAACATTGTCTGCGGCTAAAATCTAAGGAGGATTTCCCACTGTTTCCGGAGGGGCTTAGAATGGTAATATTATGTGTACGACACTGATGGTTCAATGGTTTGTGTATTTCTTTTATGTACTGATGGTGCGTATACTTGATTGAAATCTTAATTACTTTTAAAGTTACTCAATTTTGTTTTTAGGTTACTATACCCAAAGAGTGGCAACGGGACTCTATGGCTCAGCTGTCCATCGGTTCGGCCGTTTATTCATCCTTCTGTCACTGGGCTGTGTATTTTGAATCGTTATAGTTAGTCACTTGAAAGTGTGCACTATTATGGCTTCTATAAAAAAAAATATATAAAAAAATACCAATCAAGAAATGTGTTATTTTCGGCGTGTTTTGTCAAGTATTGTAGGGTGGTACGGAAAACTTTGTGTCCAAGTCCGGCCCTCACTTTTCCGCTTTGTTAAATATAATATCACAAAAGATTATTAAATAAGAGTGATAATTTATAATTATTAACAAATAAAATAGAACTTTGTAATTGTATCCCAACAACTTCCAAAATATAAATCCAGCTTAAATACATAAACAACGTACACTATTTACTTTAGAAATGGCCCGAATGCTCACTTTCCGTTTAAAAGCAAGAATACACAGTCTGCTTTGAGCAGATACTGTTGAAAGCGGCTACAAACCATTTCAAAGTTCGTCGGTCGGTGGGTAGTCTCCCTGTGTAGGAAACTTTTTGTTTAGAACCGGCGGACGTTGCCAAAAAAATATAACTTGCTCCGGATAAATTTGATTGCGGTCCGTGATTTTTTTTCCCAGTGCATTTCCGTCATAACTCCATACAGCGTGAATGTACTGACGTCGCGTTTTAATCTAGATGCCGATGATTATGCTGCTCTTTGTTAGAACATTGCTCAATGGGGAACTGAACTTGTGATGGTTAATGCTAGTGTGACCATATATTTATTATATTAAATTAAATTTGGTCATATGAACAAAGATATGCATATCACGAACATGAATGTTAAATCTAAGTTTAGACACAGATTACATATTTAACTGAGCTCTAATGAAACTGTAATGAAAGTTTTTAAAATAAGATGAACCATTCCACAATTTCTTGTATCTTCTTTTGGATCTGAAGAAACATCCAATAGAACGTAATTAAATGTTGCATTTCCAATATATCCCGTGTGACGATCGAACCCCGTCAGAAAAGCCAATTAAAAACTTGCTACACTGATACCAAACCAAAACAAAGTTTGTAAAGTTAGGTATCTTGTCCCGACATATTTGTTGCGCGTTGTCAACTTAGCCGCTGTGTGAGACGATAGTTGGGGAAGCTGCTGGAATTCGATCCAAGTTATAGGCGAACGAGAAATAGTTTTGGGATGGTCACTTGAAAACCATTAACCGCAATTGTATTACAAACAAAAGTTTTAAGGATATTTTACAAATAGATCTGGAATAATTGACTATGGTTGTACGAGTGTGAAGACACTTAGACTAGTCTCTGTCCATAATTCAATTTATAAATAAATAGCCTAGGATATTCGTTACACACAGCCATCTGATCCAAACAAAGCACACCATATACTAAAGAAATTAATTTATACACCTAGACACAGGACAAATGTCTGTTCTGTAAACATGTGTTCATGCACACAAATATATTTCCTGCGTGGAATCTGTAGCGTGGTAGTCACGGTCTCTTGCCACTGTTACTCGTTCACGAAAAAAAAGACAATATAAAGCTTATGCCTTGCACCGAAGCTGTAAAGTTCCCTCAGCTAGTGCCAGAACCAATCAAAGGCGTTTCTTGTACAGTTGTTCCTTACTTATTGTTTGCGAGAATTCGCTCTGCACTTCGTTCTTTCTGAACTAATGGAATGATTGGCTTATGTTCAAAACTTAAGTTAAATTAATCCAACGCTTTGAGAACAAACAGGGATTGTTTTGGATGCGGATTATGTTATTATTTGTGTGATATTAATATAATCTATTGTTGGGAATATCTTGCGGGGCCAAGCAGCGCAACATACTGACGTTACTGCAGCTGTGGCGGGCCTCAACACGCCGATCGCGCACCTCACCGAGAAGTCCGGAATAATGTACCAGCTTATGCTGTCTTTATAATCCACGGACACTTTAGATCCTTTAATGAGCTAAGTATTAACAAACATCAACACATAGACTTATGCATTAAAAAATGTTTAAATTGTTTAAAACAAAATCACTGTTTATGTCCGTTTGCTTGTGCGCTTAATTCCATAACCTACTCAAGAGACAAATCTCTTGAGTAGGTTATGGAATGGTTGAAAAGGAAATCTCTTCATCAAAATGAAGAGATTTCCTTTTCAACATCAATTAGGAAATCTCTATTGATAGGTTATAAAGAATATCTCGAAGTAGTAGAGTTCTCAGTACGGAGTTCAACCGTGGAAATGCTACTAGCAATACCAGCATTTCAGCCATGAAGCAGTTACATCACCCGTATTACTGTTTCGGTTAAAAAGGTAAGGGGGCCGGTGAAATGACAGGCGTTTGTCTTAATAACTATATGTCTCAGGATTCACAACGTATTGCGATGGTGCTGATGTTGCATATTATGTCCATAGGTTGCGGTGACCATTCACTATCAATTGAACTGACCGTCTGCTTGATTGTCGGCATATTTGACAAAAAAAATTACAATATCACGCTCCGGCAAAGCTGGTTTATATTAGTAAGAAATGATAACCAAAGGTTGCTACACGTTAGCATGGTGATGAAATCTTAGCCACTGTGTATATTAACTTATTTTTATAAACTGGGTCAAGCTAGAGTATGTTATCGCTCCTACCATCTCTCTTTTTAGAAGAGAGCTCTAAGTTAAAACCAGTCTTAAGAAATTTATTTAACTCATAATGTGTTATATATTTCGAGTGAATAGGGAAATGTCGAAACAAATAAGATATCATAATTAATTCCAATGTTGACTTACAAAATAACAGAGAAATTTTCAAGTTACGTTTTGAGAAATTTTCGCATAATTCAAAATAATATATTCCATATGGTGCATGATAAAAATAAAACTTTTGGTAGCAAAGTGAATAAAGCTGAATTATAAAGCACTGAGAGCCGCATTGTAGTAATTTATATTTTTTAATTTCGGCAAGCATTTCCAACTCTTTTTCATGTTTATTTTGAGAATTCCCAGAATGTAGTAATAAATATTATTTATGTAGATTGTACTTGTGTGGCTTAAAGTTGTCAAGAATATATAGGCCCTTAAAAACGAGTTAATGTGCTAAAGAGAATCTAACCTAATGGTTTTACGATAAGGTTCATCAGTATTATACACAATTTAACCAATGGATGAACGAACTATGTTTCAAAAGCAATTACGATGATTTTTCGGGTTCGGGAATATGCCCCAGAGAAGCTGCCAATGTTCACCACATGTCATGATGGGATTTCAAGACCTTCATGACATGTGGTGAACATGAATTTTGGGTTTCATTACTGACACCGCTTCCAGGATAGTAGTCGAGAAAATTTTATTATTGTATAGTATATATATTATATAGTATTATACACCACTAGTTTCCGCCTCGCGGTTCCACCTGCGGTCCGAGATTTATCCCGAGATTACAACACAGCATGTCCATTTGGAATAATGTACCGATCAAATAAAAAAATATTTTTTCTAATAAGTGCAATGATACAAAACTTATGAAATCTGTCTTTATAATAATTTTAAGAAGTGCAACACTTTCGCTGAGCATGAACATTACGTACCTACATTTTACCCGTAACCGACAGAGGGCTACGACCAATTTCAGCGGAGATACGTTATCTACTTCTGCGCAGTAGACTTTTAAAGAAGAAGACCAAAATCGAACTCTTTTACAGTGGTATGGACGTGTAAATAATTTGGGATAAAACCCTTTTATTTAAAACATGCGGTTAACTAGGTACATAATGGTAGTTTTACGGATGAACTAGTTGTCCCCGGTGGCTTACTCGCGTTTCCGAGATAAAATGTATTTAAATAGAAAGAAGCCTATATTCTCTACACCAAGGGCTACGTATGTGCAAAATTTTAGCAAGATCAGTTTAGTCGTTAGCCGTCCAACAATAACACACAAATGAAAAAACTCGCTTTCGCATTTATAGTATTAGTAAGGATTAGGATTATGGTACCTGGTATTTATTCGTCACATACTTAAACTCTTCATCGTCGAATTTACATTTTCTAAACTTGTCAATTGTTACAGTGTTAACCTAATTCCTATTCAATGTGTAGCAGAAATATGATCTGCATGATAGGCTTGGACGGCTTCCAGGAGTTTGTTGCAATATCGGAACATTATGTACTGAGCCTATCGCCTAATAGATTTTACTTTAAAACTGGCTATATTTGATATAAGAGTATAATATATGTAAAAGTGTAAATTCATTTAATTAACTTGAGCTTTATGTTTAGGACAAATCTTGCAACTAAATCTTAGACCAGAGGCCTATTCACGAGCATCTATCGTAAGCGTATTGTCATCGCATCCTACGATAGATGTTCGTGCTCAGTGCCTTTACCATGAGTTTTTAACGTACGCACTCGCTAGCGACGGCGTAAAACATGTTTATGGCATATGTGTACAGCGCCACTAGTGGTCACCTAAAGAACTAAAATCGATAGTACGAGTCGATAGGTAAAAAACTTTTTGAAATGTAAACACTAGCCAGTAACGTTTTTTAACCTTTGCTGTAGAAATTCGGTACCATGAGTCCAAAATTTGGCAGTTGCTATCGAGAAAAACTGTATCGATAGTAGTTTACTCGCTAGTGACTAAAGTAAGTTTCGATAGCAACTCATGGTAGAGGTACTGGGTAGAGCCCCCTTATTCAGTTAATACAAAAATACTCGGAGAGCTTACCTCTTGCATGATTGCGTAGTTAGCGAAAGAGACAGAGCATAGAGGCCACGACGAAACATCCTCGAACTAGTGTTATTTTCCTTACAGAATCGAAGCCCAGATCACCCATCCGATCAAGCTAAAATTTTACACACTTTATTGAAATTGCACGATTAGTTAAGTGACGATTCACGACCATTCGATATCCGGACACGTGATCAGGTGGTACTTTATTAAGCCACCTCCATCTCATGGATATGTAACGAAAAGGTTTGCCAAGCAGCATACGTGACGCCAGTTTTATTTGTTTTATGATGACTTTTTGATGACAGGCCAGCTGGCTTGGTGGTTAGAGACCCTGACTGTCAAGTCGAAGGTCGCGGGTTCGATTCCCACCCAGGACAAACATTTGTGTGCATGAACATGTCTGTTTGTTCTGTGTCTGGGTGTAAATATCTATATATGTATGTATTTAGAAAAATAAAAAGTAGTATATGTAGTATATCAGTTATCTGGTTTCCATAGTACAAGCGCTGCTTAGTTTGGGATCAGATGGCCGTGTGTAAAAAGAATGTCCCAGGATATTTATTTATTTATTATTTTTTACATCTCTTATGGAAAACTTACAGCTAACATGCAAAGATTTATAAATGGAAGAAGTCCAATTAAATGTCCACAGATAAATAATTATGATAGACGTAAACATTACAAGCTAGATTAAACATTATCTGTAGAAATGAATAAAATTATTAAATACTAAGTTATTAGCTATTGTCGTTTTAAGGTGGAATAACTATCGTCAAACTTATCAACATCAACGATTCTTGTATTTCCTTTTGTAATAGTGGCCGTGGTATTAAATTTCTTTCTTATTAAGTTACTTCAAAGCAAAAGCAAACTTCTGGACTGAAGTTAAAGTCTGATATAGTTTGTTCAATAAAATAAATCCCTTTGAAGCTTTTTTACTTTATTTTTTAATTTGTAATATTTTTTTATTTCAGCATTGAATCCAATATTAGTAAACTGAGTACGCAACCTTTCATGTAACACTTTAACTAAATGTTTAAGCATGTCTCGGCTTAAAGTATGTGCGATATAAAATGCGTTGGAGATTGAATGGTACCCATAGGAATGGAAACTTTTCCTTGTTTCTATTATGTATGTCAAAAGAAACAACGCTTCGTATTGAACTACTTCCACGTCTAAATTCTTATTATTTTCGAAGTAGTAGTTTAAGTAAGTAGTACCACTTAGCCTAGAGCTCATCCTAGGAAGTCCGTACTGGCAGGTGCTCATGTATCTAGGCGGCGACGGCCATTTACCATTAGGTGGACCGTCAGCATCTCGGCTGAAATGACGTTGATAAAACATGTAATACTAACTGTCCCCCGCGGTTTCACCCACTTTTCCCAGCCATGTTAAGGTTGCCCGAGATAAAAAGTTTCCTATATGTTAATCCAGTTTATAAACTACATAGGTAGGTATCAAGTTTCAACCAAAACCGTTTGGTCGTTTTTCGTGAAAGAGTAACAAACACCGATGTATCCATCCATCACAACCTTTCGCACTTATAATATTAATGGGATTAGAAGAATAACAGATATTTATACAAAACTAGCTGACCCGACAGACGTTGTCCTGTCTTAACAATGAATATGGAATTCGAATCTTCCGATTGAATCAACTGTGAAATGTGCAATAATAAATTAATTATTTTATCAATATAATTTTGGCTCGTGCCTCTATTTTAAACGATATTTGCAGAGCTCATTCTGTCAATCGCTCCAGCTGTCAAACAACTGACAATAACAAAAGATTATATTGTGAAAAGCGCTAGTAAAGTGGTCAAGTTTTCTTAAATTTTCTAATTTTCTGCGCAAATTTCTTAATTTTTTTATTCATAAGAATCTTCTCGTGACAAAAACAAACACAACAAAAAAGAATTAACGAAATCGGTCCAGCCGTTCATGCGTAATGCCGTGACCAAGGGAAATAGGGATTTATTTATATATATATATATAGATAAAAAATACTCTGTAACTGAAGTTAATTGTTTTTTCTGAAATAGTTTGACTATATTTTCGAGAACATAATATATAAATATGGTGCATGGGGTTTGAAAGCCAAACCTGCTGTCGCACGAACTAAGTACTGTCAAGTTATTAAGTAATACTGTATAATATTAATCTCAAAAAATGTACATAATATAATGTTTAATATGACGTTAAATCGGTCGAAGGCATTGAAATTTTACTTTTCGGCAATCTGTCCTCAATATCATTCAGGTCAGTAAATCCATTACATCCCAAATATTCTCAGAGGCGTAAATACGAGGTTTAAGCCTTATTAGAGTTTAATATGGGACTGAGCTTTGATCTTAAATATATGTTACGGCGGTAGGTATTTTTGATAGTAAATATATTTGTAAGAATTTAATACAACTTTTGTGGTGTGTTTTCAAGAATATTTTTAAACATAATATACAACATAATAGGTTGGGGAAAAAGTTCCTTCGCATTTTTTAAGAAAATTCAAAACATTTTTTAATATAGTTTATTTACATTTAACTAATGTATATAGGTACAATTTTGTTCGATAACTTTTTGCCAACTTGTAGGTAGGGACATCATCCCATTGCTATAGAAATTTTGGGACTTCTGATCAAAATACCGTGACAAGTGGTTTTGGCAGTCCTCTTGTGATGTTAACCTGACACTGCCTAAAGCATTCTGAAGAGACCGAAACTGGTGGAAATCTGAAGGTGCAAGGTCAGGACTATATGGCGGATGCATTAATACCTCGCAGCCAAGCTCTCTTAATTTTTGCTGAGTGGCTAAAGATGTGTGAGATCTAGCGTTATCATGATGAAAAACCACACCCTTTCTGTTAATTAATTCCGGCCGCTTTCTCTCAACTTCTTGCTTTAATCTCATCAGTTGTTCGCAGTAGAGTTCAGAATCGATGGTCCTGCCTGGTGGTAACAGCGCATAATGAATTAGGCCCTTCCAATCCCACCACACACACACAGCATCACCTTGTTGCGAGTTAACCCGGGTTTCGCCACAGTCTGTGAAGCCTGACCGGCCTTTGACCACGACCTTTTTCGCACGTTCTTATCGGATGTGATCCACTTTTCATCACCAGTTATCAGCTTCTTCACAAATGGTTCGGTTTCGTTACGTCGTAATAAAGAATCACAAATGAGTACACGGTGCATTAGGTTTGTTTCAGTGAGCTAGTGAGGTACCCAAATATCGAGTTTTTTTCTAATGCGCCAAAACTGTATTGTGGTCAATTCCCAGTTCTTCAGCTACGTCGTAACTACTAATATGCCGATCTGGCTCTACTTTTTCAAAAATAGCATCCATTTTATCCATAATAAGGCGACCAGAGGGACGTGCATCTTTGTCATCAAAATTTCCGGATTGAAAACGCTTAAACCAAATTTGTGCTACTCACAGACACTGCACTAGGTCCATAAACATCGCAATTTTTTTTTCGCGTCTTGCGTTGCATTTTTACCTTTTTTGTAGTAACATTTTAAAATGTATCGAATTTTGTCATTAGATTCACTCATCTTGACGGTATGAAAAACAATTGAAAATCACACATTTTCCTAATTTGAATTTGGAATTATATTCTTTAAAATTTAAACTTTCAATGATACCAAAACCAGCCAGATACAAAAAGTATAGCCAAAGAGATTTTATTACAAGTTCATACATACTATAATGCGAAAAGACTTTTTCCCCAACCTAATAGAATAGTTGTAGAGGTAGTATTTACTTACGCAAATTTCGTAAGTTTTTTAGTAAAAGCGGTAACGCTCTTTATAGGCATGTGACACAGACAGACGCTATGTGACGTGTGTATATACACGCAAGAAAATATTTGTGTTCATTTGGAAATACTGTACATTTTAATGTTAGCATTTTAAAATTTCAAAAACCACTCATATATTTGTCCACATTTCTTATTTAAGAAAATTCAAAACGCAAAAATTCGAAACGTAAATCTTAGGGGCATATGATAGCAACATTTTAAAAAAGTCACTTTAAAACTGTACCGCCAAAGTAAGTATCTGGTTCAGGCAAATAGAGAACCGTGATCCGGGTTCCAACTACTCTCTAAAACATACACGAATCGAGTTCGCAGACTGGCAAGATAAAATATTCTATGAATAATTCACGCGTCATACATCGACAGAGCTGAATAAGATCTTTCTATTCGTCTCGTTGTCATCCTGAATGTGTGAAAAAAGTCTGGATGAATACATTGAGGGGTATACGAGTGCGTTTAGACGATGTCACCTTTGTAATGTGACTTGGATAATATGCTAAGTAACAGATTTAAACACTCGACAGTTTTTCTGCTTTTAAACATTGCTATTCATATAACCTATTGTTGAGCTTGGTCCTAAGTCGGTTTAGACTCCCATTGGTGGTAACATTGGTAACTTTGAACTACATAAGTGCCATCCGCAGGCCCAAACTACATTCATATTTTTTTTTTTATAATTTTGATTGCAATCATGACGCCTTCAATACAGAATACCAGATCAAACGATATTGAGCTGATGAATTAAGCTGCTCAGAACCGCACTGCAAAAATAGCCGAAAGGTCAAAATTAGATTATTATAAAAAAATGTAGCACTGCCGAATTTCTTGCCGGTTCTTTTTAGTTGAAGGTTGACTACTGAACCGTTGGTAACTTCAGTAATTTTGACTCTCATCAAGTCTTCCGAACATTTTAACTCGAAACCATAATATTAATTATACTAATTAATTATACATATTATGCATGCATTTTCGCAGGATGTGAACTTCGAATGAACTATTATGTTAATACGACATTCTCTTCAGTATTAATTAATACACAATTAACAAACAGCTCCCTGAGTGGACATATTGAGAATAATAATTCACAGGGATGTAAGGGAGCACAATGCCACCTTAGTGCTCCCAGCCAACCTCACCTGCCCGCGGTGCATCCTGCCGACAAGCGAACGAGGCTCTGGCGACCGACCAATGGCGGTATAACCATTCTGTACAGCGTAGCCAAATGGCACAGGCCGGTGATGGGCAGCAGCGTCACCGGTGCGAGAGCTACGTTCTGCGATCACCCAACCCGCCTGCCCAGCGTGTGGTGATTACGGGCATAAACCCCCTAATGAATAGCACGCTACAGCAACGGCCCCCAGTTCCCGGTCGCCCCGCTATTCCTGGCCAAGGCGGCGGTCATGGTCACGGCGGGGTAGGGGGTGCTAAGAATCCCCGGGCTACGGTAGGCCGCCAACACCGACTGACTCTGGCAACGTATAACGGACGCACGCTGCGGCTCGATGAACATCTGGCGCAACTCGAAGAGGAGCTGAGGAACATAAGGTGGCACGTTCTGGGGTTATGTGAAGTCCGAAGGGAGGGGGAGGATACCGTAACCCTAGAATCCGGCCATCTTATGTACTTCAGAGAGGGAGACCAACCATCCCAAGGCGGCGTCGGGTTCTTGGTACACAAGGCCCTCTCTGGCAACGTCATAGAAATCTCCAGTGTGTCGACAAGGGTAGCGTACCTTGTGATCAAACTCACCGAGAGGTATAGCCTCAAGGTTATCCAAGTGTACGCACCGACTTCGGCACACTCGGATGATGAAGTGGAGGAAATGTACGAGGACATTTCCAAGGCCTTATTTATACACCACCCAAAAGGCCCACTTCAACGTTGTCATGGGGGATCTCAACGCTAAAGTAGGAGTACAAACAAGCGGCGAATCGGTAGTAGGACCACACGGATTTGGAAGCAGGAACCATAGGGGGCAAATGCTCGTCAACTTCCTGGAGAAAGAAGGGCTTTTTCTAATGAATTCTTTCTTTCAGAAGAAGCCCCGGCGGAAGTGGACGTGGCAAAGCCCCGACGCTATGACCAGAAATGAGATTGATTTCATTATGACGGACAAGAAGCGTATATTTAGAGATGTCTCAGTGATCACTAGGTTCAAAACCGGAAGTGATCACCGACTTGTCCGAGGCACTCTAGATATAGACTGTAAGCTTGAACGAGTCCGTCTAATGAAATCTACGCTCCGGCCTAATATGCTCCAATCCGTGGTTGGGTCTGAAACGTTTCAGTTGAAACTGGAGAACCGATTTGCTGCCTTGGAAACTACAATCAACGTTGATGTCGACCAGGATCTCGACCAAGTGGTGGGAATCCTCGGGGAGGAGGGGAAGAAATTCTGTGAGACGCGAGGTGCCGGTATGAGATCCAAGCTTTCAGGGGAATCTCTGCAGCTAATGCAGAAGCGACGTGAAAATCCCGCAGTCACTACGTCAGATCAACGGGCTTTAAACAAAAAAATCTCAAAGCTGGTAAGACGGGACCTCCGGAGCTCCAACACACGCTCTATTACAGAAGCGATTGAGCGAAACCGGGGGTCTAAAGTCTTTGCCCAACAGCTAGGTCGAAGCCATCTGACGAAGTTGACCACATCTAGCGGGAATGTCGTCGCTTCTAAGCCGGAGATACTCAGGGAGGTGCAAGACTTTTACGGCCAATTATATACCTCGCAAGCGTCCCGTCCCCAACCTCATTCCAAGGATCCCAGGGCCACTCTTACCCGCCATTATACCGAGGATCTGCCAGAGGTCAGCCTGGACGAGGTCGTGATGGCTCTCAGACAGCTTAAAAACGGAAAAGCCCCCGGAGAGGATGGAATTACAACGGAGCTCCTAAAAGCTGGTGGAACTCCAACGCTGCTACAGCTTCAGCGTATATTTAATTCCGTCCTCTTTTCGGGGAGAACTCCGAAGGCGTGGAGCAAGAGTGTGGTCATAATGTTCTTCAAAAAAGGTGATAAAACCCTTTTGAAGAACTATAGACCCATCTCACTCTTGAGCCACGTCTATAAGCTCTTTTCGAGAGTCATCACGAACCGTCTCGCGCGTAGGCTCGACGAGTTTCAGCCCCCGGAGCAGGCTGGGTTTCGAGGAGGATATGGCACCATAGACCACATCCACACAGTGCGGCAGGTTATACAGAAGACCGAAGAGTATAACCAGCCCCTGTGCCTTGCGTTTGTGGACTATGAGAAAGCTTTTGACTCCATTGAGACCTGGTCTGTTCTGGAGTCCTTGCAACGGTGCCAAGTCGATTGGCGATACATCCAAGTGCTGAGAGGACTGTATAACTCCGCAACTATGACCGTCCAAGTACAAAATCAGCAGACTGAACATATCCCCTTACATAGAGGAGTGAGACAAGGGGACGTTATTTCCCCCAAATTGTTCACTAACACTCTGGAGGATATGTTCAAGACGCTAAATTGGAAAGGACGGGGCATAAATATTAACGGCGAGTACCTCTCACACCTGAGATTTGCGGATGATATCGTCATCATGGCTGAAACCGTGCAAGATCTCCAATACATGCTGAATACCCTGGCTGATTCTTCTGCACGCATCGGTCTCCGGATGAACTTGGATAAAACCAAGATCATGTTCAACGAGCATGTTATTCCGGAACCGGTTGCCCTTGACGGGGTTCCTCTCGAAGTTGTTCACGAATACGTCTATCTAGGGCAGATCTTGCAATTGGGTAGACACAACTTCGAGAAGGAGGCTCGCAGAAGAGTACAGCTAGGGTGGGCAGCATTTGGAAAACTTCGTCGAGTCTTTTCATCGCCCATACCCCAATGTCTGAAGACGAAAGTCTTTAACGAGTGCGTCCTACCTGTTATGACTTACGGAGCCGAGACGTGGACACTGACGGTGCGACTAGTTCACCAACTCAAAGTCGCTCAGCGAGCTATGGAGAGAGCTATGCTCGGAGTCTCTCTGAAGGATCGAATTCGAAATGAAGTCATCCGTCAGAGAACCAAAGTTATCGACATAGCTCATAGGATTAGCAAGCTGAAGTGGCAGTGGGCTGGTCACATCTGCCGTAGAACCGATAACCGTTGGGGTAGACGTGTTCTAGAGTGGAGACCACGGCTCGGTAAACGTAGTGTAGGGCGCCCTCCAGCTAGATGGAGCGATGATATACGCAAGCTGGCTGGCAGCGGTTGGAAACAAAGAGCTGAAGATCGAGCTCAGTGGCGTGCCATAGGTGAGGCCTATGTCCAGCAGTGGACGGAGATAGGCTGATGATGATGATGGATGTAACTTAATTAATTTCTCTAGTGGAAATATGGTAGCGCTGTTACTTATCGCAGTTGGTTAACGTTAACTTAAAATACAATATTTGTTATTCTGTTTATTATTGTAGTAGAAATAATAACAAATGTAGTTACAAAATATATGTATATGGTAGATTTATCTAAATTCAATATCAAAACCATTAATTCAGTTGAGGACATTTATGAAGATCATAGTTACTGAAGCTACCACCAGTTCAGAAGTCAGCCTTCAACTGAGAAGAATCGGCAGGAAACTGTGCAAGGTAACATGTTTTTTTTAAATATATAGTTTTTATACCACATGGCCGACAAACAAACAGACGGTCCACCTGATGGTTAGTGGTCACCGCCGCCTATAGACATTTGCAACACTAGGGGCATTGCCAATGCGTTGTCGACCCTGAGACGTGAATTTGTTAAGTCTGTGATTTATGAACACTCTAACTAAACCATTTTATTTCAATAGTATATTATTGAAACATAGAATAACCTAAAGATCTTTCAAAATAAAATCAGTGCACTTATTGTCGTCGTTTATAAAATTACAACAATTTCATTTGTCAATTACAATAAACCTGTAGCACCCCAACTTCACTGTGCAAGGAGCGTTTTTGATGAAATTCGGCATTCAGTAGTCAGAGCACGATTCTGTTAAATTTCCCTAAAGATAATAAACATTTCCGGGCCAAATTAAACAGTTGTTTCGTAGGTTGGTGTATTTTTTGTGCGGTTTTATACAAGTCAGGTTTTTACGTGTTGTTTTAGTACTCCCCTCTGAATATTTTAATTTAAATGTTATTAGGATGATGTTAAGAATTGGTAATTAATTCGATGAGGACTTCATTACGAATCTAATAAGTGTGAATTTTGCTTTTGTCTTGATCTCTGTAGACCTGAAAGCCAAAGACTTTTTCGTGCAATGTCTGATCAGTGGGGACCAAGCTGCCAGGTACCATGTTATATTAATATTATTAATATTATATATATAATTTTTAATATTAATATATATAATTTTTAATATTAATATATATAATCTTTCACTATAGACTAGCTACATGTAATAACATATGTCATAGTGTAGGTTTCTGTCATTGTAGGAATATTTTTAATTGGATGAGTAGTTTCGGATATTACCCACATAACACATAACAAACATACACACTTTACCTCTTCCTAATATGAAGATATGTTTCCATATTTAACTTCTATAACAACTTTTTGATAATTATCTTAGTTTTTAATTGTTTCCATTTGTTTAATATTAAAAAGTATGTAAATTATATCATTGTAGGTATATTCAATTATATAATATACAATTTCACAGCTGATCTTTAAGTGTTTCCTACTACCGAGCTCATTGATATGAATCCAAACAAAATATGGTTAAATATAACCCAATCCAATAATAAGCTACCAACAAGACATGACAGCTTTTACAATAAAAGCAAATCCAACCACAAACATTTCACATAAAAATTTAAGCCAATTCTTGCTCCCTTAAAAAGTTGTAAGATTGTGGATCCAAGTTTAACATTTTATTTGTAGATCGCTGGATATAAGACACTTTTGAAATTTAAATTTAGGTCCCATTGTTGTTAAAAAAAAGTTTCATGTTATTGATGACTGGTCAGTTAATGAGTAACAAGAAGAAGAAGTTTGAATACAAATATTTATTTAATAAAGATTTTTTCTTTTATTGGGCGAGACGTCTCGACTATGAACACGGCAAGTTTGTAGAAAAATCCACTACAAAGACATAAGACTAGTTATTTAAAAATTTTTTACTATGAATAGGGTGAAGGTGGTATGCACACAATATAGATTCAGATATTAGCGGATTGAAGATCCCGTAAAGAGGACATAGAGCTCGTCCTACTTGTCGGATAGAATATCTGCAATAACTGATGTCAAAAGGCTTTTCATTGATAAATATTATTGACTTGCATAACATACTATGGTTTAACCCCCGTTTCCAAGGAATTTAATCTATTCTGGGATAATAGTATGCTATCATCCCAGTATATAGGATATAGTAGCTTCAGCAACCTCAAATTTGACCTTCATAAGTGTCCTCCGCGGGCCTAAACTAAATAAATGGTCTAAAAATCCAGAATAATGTACGTTTCAAAAGGTGAAACATTTGTTTAAATACATTATACACACTCACAAAAATTGCATTCTCTTCTCATAGTTTTATAGTATAGATTATAAGAACCAGTTTACTACATCTAATAACGATACAAATATTCAAAATTCAAACTCCATTGATCGATGTTGCAACATCAGCGCAAATGGAACTTTGCCAACGACCCGCATGCCCAAAGTATCTGATTATGTGCTGTTAGGTTGTGTATTTGGTAAAACAATTTCATTAGTTTCCACATTATGATGATGTATAGCAGGGGTGACTAATTCAACCTTTTGCTCTAAGATATCGTAAGAGGCAATTAAATAGAATATCGATGTTCACGAGCACTTTACAGTTTGCTCCAAGTGGTCAACAATTTTTTTCATATGTCAGGCAACTAGCCCGTCCAATCATAAAACCTTACGACATTCATAACTATTTCTTTTTTATACCAGAAACAGGCAAACGGTCCACCTGATGGTAAGTGGTCACCGCCGCATGAACATTTGCAACCACCAATGTGATGTAGACACCTGACACGTAAAGTAGTTAAGTCCTGTTCCTGTATTTTTTTCTAAATCAAATCCCAGCTGTTAAACGCCTAGTTAACAGCGCGTAATGAAATCGAACTATCTGATGGTCTAAATAATTTTATTGAACCTCTTGCACACGTATTTTCCTTCATACTAAAAGACACAAAAGAAAAGCCCCCTAAATCCCCTTCCCACAACTGACACAAACTTTTGGGCCCTATACAACTCTTGAACTTTATTTATCGTCCAATACTTGAGTTGCAACGCCATAACTGGACCGAGTAAAATACTGCCTCCACTACAAGTCTGTTGTCATTGCAGCTAAAATTACTAGATCGGCCAAACAAAAGATAAAGTACCAATTGTCTGGGCATAAATATTTACATCTGAACTAAGATTTAAAAAGAAATTAACGTAGTAAACTACCTATCCGGCCTCACTCGCTCTGCTTAGATTGGGATCAGATGGCGGTAAGAAAAAATATATCCCAGGATATTTATTTACATCGGTCAAGTCAAACAGTAATGAATGCATAATTTAATTACAAAATACATCGTTTCACATTTTACTTCAGAGTTTTTATTCATATCGATCAGAACAAGGATATAAGTGGCAAATGTATTTATTACGTAGATACCACTACGACGACAATTCTTATTCATAGAAATAATAAATGTAAAAATAATCAAAAACTACACTACTCGGGGAACCAAAACCCAGACACTGAACAAATAGCAGTATTTTAAGAAGTCAAGTCTAACTTTTTTCAGATCAAAAACAGACTTGGCTGTACCAATAATAAGACAATAACCAAACAAATCCAGCACCGAATAGCCTTTACAGCCGTGTATTCAATGCATTTTGTATAGTACCCACGTAGATGCACTATCTACGGTTGAAGGCAAATAAATTCCGCGATTTGTGGTTGGAAGGCTTCCAGGGAGTTGTTGTGGCCTGACTTTGGGATGTTACCGACCCCACTGGTACTGAGCCGTTTGTGAGATAGCCTCGTGATATATATAGCTTCTAATTTACCTTAGATTTCTTAGTGGCTTAGAGACAAGATGTATATTGTTTAATGCTGTAGAATGTAATAAGATGCAAAATTTGAAAGTACTTATTCAAACCAATAAATAAGATGAAAGTGACTGTAATTTGATGATAAATATCAACATCTAAGTATGAACCGCTACTTATACGATGCCTAATCATAAAATAACGTTTTTTGAATTCTATCTGTATGTCAGTTAGGAAAAAAAAATATCTATGTTAATGCAAATGTTTTTGGATTAACGTAATATTATTCCGGTCTAATATAAGATCCTTCGAAAACACAGGTGAAAGTTGCGGGAAAGCTTGTCAAAAACAAAACTGGATTCAGATTTCTATGATTTTGTGATGATCAAAAGTAAGTTAGTCTGTAATTAAATAATTTTTAACGGTTGTCTATCCAACTTTATACACTTTTCACTAATACTCCAGAGCTCGTACATATGCAGATAAGAATAGAGAATCTTTATTAATAAGCAAAGACAAAATAGTAAAGCACAATTTCCTTTCTGCTTGTTTATCGATATGTTTTTTGTTTAGTAGATTGTAGATGTTTTGAGAGATGTTGACGAGATTAAGTGCGTAAAAACATATTTTTTACATGTGAATTCATGTAAGTTTTCGGGGGAATTTCATATAATATAATATTAATAGAACTAAAGCTCTGTTAAATGTTACCACTATGGTATTAAAAAAAAATTCAAAGTTCAAAACCATTTATTCAGTTTAGGCCTTCGGAGGGCACTTATGAAGGTCAAATTTAAAGTTACTGAAGCTACAACCGGTTCGGAAGTCAGCCTTCAACTGAGAAGAACCGGCAAGAAACTCAGCAAGGTTACATTCTTTTTTATTTGTTATATTTATTTTTATCTATTCTGACTTTTTGGCTATTTTATAATTTCAATTTTACATAATTTTATATTTAACAATTACAAAATACTTATTATAGGTAACATTAAAAAACAAAACAAAAAAAAAATATGACAAGACTACAAAATAGAAAATAACAATAATTAGGTACTTACAACTTAAAAAAGAGATTTAGAGGTGCACTGTGCAGAGAGCAGCTATTTCCATACATTTTTATCTTCAATATAATGAACTACCTTGTAATACGCTTTCTCTTTCAAAACTTTCCTAATATAATTTTTAAATTTATGATCAGACATTTTGGTTACTGACAGCGGTATCTTATTATAAAATCTAACACAATTACCAAGAAATGACTTGTTTACTTTAGTTAATCTAAAGTATGGAACAACTAACTTCTCCCTTTGTCTTGTATTTATACTATGAGTATCTAATTTTGACTCAAACATTCCTATGTTTCTACGTATAAACATTATATTTTCATAAATATATAATGAAGGCAATGTCATTATATTTATTTCCCTAAATAAATCTCTTAATGATTCACGGGGACCCATACTGTAAATTGCACGAATTGCTCTTTTTTGTATAATAAATATTGATTCTATATCCGCTGCTGCTCCCCAAAACAAAATGCCATAGGATAAGAGGCTATGAAAATATGCAAAATAAACTAATTTGGCCGTCTCAACATTCGTCAATTGTTTAATTTTCCTAACAGCAAATGCAGCCGAACTTAATTTAGCAGCTAGAGTATCAACCTGGGGTCCCCATTGCAATTTATTGTCTAATGTAAGACCCAAAAATGCCGTTTTATTTACAAGATCAATATGGCTCCCATCTATTATTATTTGGCTATCTACTTGTGCTACATTTGGTAAAGAAAACCTTAAGCATTTAGTTTTCTTTTAATTTAGTAATAGATTATTTGTAGCAAACCACCCACAGACAATTGACATAGTATGATTAACTTTAGTTAGATCCTTGTCTTTTCTATTAACTTTAAAAATTAATGATGTATCATCAGCAAACAAGACAATATCTGTGAGGTCATTTACAACATATGGCAAATCATTTATATATACTAAGAACAAAAATGGACCTAAAATTGAACCCTGGGGTACCCCCATTTCGACTAAAGAGCCCTTGGATGTTGTGCCGGTAATCCCTACCTTTTGCTGGCGATTTGATAAATAAGATAAAACAAGATCATGAGCAGTTCCACGAATTCCGTAGTAGTCAAGTTTTAGTAGTAGCGTACGGTGGTCAACGCAATCGAATGCCTTGGACAGATCACAAAAAATGCCAATCGCATCCTGTGAATCCTCCCATGCGCCATAAATGTGCCTCAGCAACATTGCTGCCGCATCGGATGTAGATCTTCCCTTCGTGAAACCGAACTGATGACCATGCAATACCTTATGCTTAGTAAAGTGACCTAACATTTGATTAAGCAGCAGTTTTTCAAAAATTTTACTAAGTGCTGGCAGAACGGAAACTGGTCTGTAATCAGATGGATTCTCCTTACAACCGGACTTGAAAATAGGTACTATTTTACTACATTTCATTAAATCAGGAAAACAACCCTGATCAATGCATTCATTAAAAATATTTGACAAAACAGGTGCAATCACTGTTATTATTGATTTTACGATTGTTACTGATAAGCCCCATAAATCTTCAGTACTTTTCATATTGAGAGAATTAAAAGTTATTAAGATATCGCTAGCATTAATATGGTCAAATTTAAAACTTGGAAATGTATTATGAATATGCTGCTTGAGTAAAGATTCCGCTGCTATAGGACATGATTTAAGGCTTTTAGTAGTTTTACCAGGTATACTCGTGAAGAAGTTTTCAAAAGCACAGGCTACATCTAAATTATTTGTTACAATTTTATCATTAATTTTAAGAGTTACCTGTTCATTATTATTTCTAATTTTACCAGTTTCCGTATTAATAACATTCCAGACAGTCTTTATTTTGTTATTAGCATTACCTATTTTATTACATATAAAGTAAGATTTAGCTTGATTACACACTAACTTGAAAGTCTTTGAAAAGTTTCTAACATATTTATGAAATTCCTCGTTCTGAGTTAGAGATTTTAAATGATAAAGTTCATACAACCTATCCCTGCTCTTACGAATACCTTTTGTAGCCCAGTCACTAAATCCCATTTTACTATTTACCTTCACTATTTTAGTAGGACAGGCTCTATTAAAATTATCGCAAATCCCAGACAATAAACCTTCATACAAGACATTGGGCTCAACACTATGATATATTGTATTACAGAGTTTCAGTTCTAAATTATTTTTAAAGGTATCTAATCTTGCCTTAGTAGTAGGTCTAATTATTTTCGATACTTTAAATACTTGTCTTTTAAATGGCAATTCTATTAGTTGAGCCTTATGATCCGAGCGAACACCACTAATAATCGATTTCCCCAGTATACTACTATTAGTTAATATATTATCAATACAAGTAGCCGAAGTGGCAGTAGATCTTGTTGACTCACTAAACAATAAATCTAAGTTGAATGATTTGAATAAGGCAATAAAATTCCGACTTTCAGATGAATTACTAAGAGTATCTACATTAAATAAAAATAATCGTGTTATATCGTTAATTATTTATATAAGCTTAAATTAAGTATTAACTCCTCAAAAACCTCTTCAAACAACGTAAACGGAAAACACATTCAAAATAAGTTTATACTTTCTCTATTATCAAGTTAACTTCCTGTAACCTTAAATTACAAAACGTTAATAAACTTTCATTGGATAAGATACTGTTTGTTTCCTTGAGCAATTATAAACAGATACGAAAGTCATCAATCTGTATGTAGTTTTTTAAGTTGAATAAAATGGAATTTTGAATATTTTCCTCCACAAGGAATTTTGTGCTATGGATTTTAAAAAAGCTGGACCATTAACTCTCATGGCGTTCTTTACTGTTATTTTGTCCGAATGGAAATTTGCTTAGTATCACGCAACACAAAGGACATTTCATTTTTTTTGACTACTTCATCTCAAAAGGAATAAACCTACTCATTCTGGGAGCTCGATATATTACAATACATATTCTTAAGACAAGATTAAATTATGATCGATAAATAACATAGATTTGCAAAACTGTCTCAGTCACAATTTCCCAATTTAATATTAGTTTCGGTCTGATCAACGTCACAAATAACTTTTTTTATTATCCAATTAGGTGTGTTTTTTAAACGAAAATTAAGTGAGAAATGACCAAAAGACCTTCTTAAAATACCTTCTGTTAATAATGTCAGCTGAATAATTGCTGTCCCATCTATTGCATATATTTAGAAAAAAATACCTTCACCCAAATTTAAACAGAAATAAGGCAGAGGTTTCAATTTCTTCATATTAACCACATACAACACATGGTACAACCACTTTTTAAAATAAATTGTACTAGTTTGTCATAAATCGTTATAGAAAAAATTGCTGTACCTGGCGGTACCGGCGGTTTCATCCGCCCTTCTGTAGGATATCACAATCCCGGGAGATTAAAATAAAATCCATGTCTCCAGAACCATTCAGCTGTTCTGGCATGATTGAGTAACAAAGATCCATTTGTCCAAACTTTCTTATTTAATAGTATAAAGACATATCACTACATATTATAAAACAAAGTCTCTTTCTCTGTCCCTATATCCCTATGTATGCTAAAATCTTTAAAACTACGATTTTGATGCGGTTTTTTTAATAGATAGAGTGATTAAAGAGGAAGGTTTTTATGTATAATACATGTGACATCCCACGGGAACGCGGGTAAAACCACGGGGGACAGCTAGTATAGTTATATAACGCTATTTTTTAACCAAAAAAACAACAAGTTCTCAATATATGGTAGCTGTATAAGCGGAAGATCCGTCCCTCGGTCATACTGATGATGCTCAGTATAAAATATGAGGAAGAGTCAAACGGCGTGGATGTTTCACATCTGTATGGGAAGTCATAATTTTCGACCTCGTAGTGGTCACGTTGAATAAATAACGCGAGTGTTGCCATTTTTCGGCAGTACGTGTGTCATAGGAACGGGGAGAATGTTGTAATTTTATGATATACTGGATTTAACTATATAACTAAAAAATTTATATTTTGTATTTGTTTTAAAAGATGGAATTTTTTTTTATTTGGTTATACGGCTTGTTTTTAATCGTTACTGCCTGTTAAACTGAGGACTTATTTAATATGCTCATGAAACTTATATAGCCTTTGTAGTGGGCATATTTTGACTGGCTACTACGGAACCCTCTCTGCACGTGGACCAACACGCACTTAGCTAGATTTTTTTAAATTAAGGCCATAAATGGCTAGTCACTATCTTCAATACGAGATGATAATCGATACTAAGCTGGAGATATTCATACGCGAATTATACGAACCCAAATAATTAAAGCAGATGAATAGCCTTATACTAGTGAATATAACGCCAAAAACAACGCCCAGCAAAGGTCGTGGCTTCTACAGTGAACTTGTGGAAACCATATCAAAAACAAAATGACAGCATACTTAGTAACTACATACTTGATTTTGTGACAAGTAATTCTAAACACTTTAATATTTGGCTAATCTAAAATTCCCTCAGCTAACTTCACCTACATACTTAATCCGGGTAAATAATCCCTTTGTCCGACGACAACACGAACGGGTGTAAAACGTGACTATGAAGTCAAGTGTAAGTGGTGACCCGGGCACTTAGCGCGCCACCGTGGTGGTATCTAACTGTAAACCATTCGTGTGAATACGTAAAAGCGTTTTCTAGTCACGCGTGAAATTAGTTTCTGTAAGGTGATACTTTTAGATTATAAGAGGTTTTGCGACAGAGATTTTTAAAAGTAAAAGGAATAAAACCAAGGTAAATTTATATTTAATAATGCACCAATGTGATCAGATACATCAGAATGTTCCATTTTGTTAGTAGTATAGAACTATGCAGTCCATAAACCATGGCTTTAACTCAGTTTCACATAGATTCTATAAATCTCAAAATACCTCAACTAAATGATTTTTTTCAGTTTATATGGGGTATTTAGATGTTAATTTGAATTTAGGTCAGTTCTATTTTATCAAAGGAATTGCATATCCGAGGTTTGTTCCTCTATTTTGGATACTAATTCTATTGGACATTTGTAGTTAATAGAATAAATTAATTTAATAATATTATCTGTAACTTGAAAAGTGATATCTAACTGACAGAAGAATCAGTACTAAAACTGACATCCTCTACGCCGGTTGCGTCCCCAGGTTGCGTGATAGTTTGTATTAGTTTCACTTACCTGTCACTAATTCAAAAGTCAATCCATTTGTCACTTACGGCAAAATGGCGACAGTTTATTCCTTTTTATCTGAAACTTAATAGCTCTGATATTTTTATTTATACTTATAACAAATCTAAAACTAAATAAGCAACATTATAAATTCACAAACCTTTCATACTTACACACGATTATAACAAATCCATTATTATTATCCCAGGACATTCTTCATACATGGTTGACTTGATCCCAAATTAAGCAGAGTGTACTGCTTTTTCTATGGCTACCAGGTAACTGATATACTTCACAACTTTTTAAAATACTTAGTTATGTAAATACTAGCTGTCCGGATAGACTTTGTCCTGTTGAAATAAGTCCATACAAAAATGTAAGAATTCGGTCGCAGCGCCACCTACCGGGTCCAATTATGAATCTAAATCATTCTCGAATCTACTCAAAAAAACATCATCAAAATCTATCCCGCAGTACTTATAGGAGGAATTGAGTGACATACACACGGACAGCGGATGGTCGTGAAGTCCTGAAGAAGATGAAGTCCCAGGTCGTAGGGTCCCATCTATATTAGAATTATACATATAAAGATGTACCGCCAGACACAGAACAAACAGACATGTTAATTCACACAAATATTTTTCCTAGATGGGACCCTACGACCTGGGACTTGGCAGTCAGGGACCCGTCAATTCGATTCCTTCAAGGATTTTATAAAACAAAATCACAAGACATTTTCATAAGCCATTGTATTATCATTTGAATGGACGTGAAAATTGAAGTTTGGCAATGGCTATCGTTTATCGATAAACGCTCGAACGTAGGTACTTTGAATAGTTAAATTCGGTTTGTTCAAGTAAATATCCAAAGTATCTGTTAGTACGATCGATCGCAAACAGTAGATAAGTGACTAATAATATTTGATTGCAGTAACGTTTGGTAATAGCATTGGAATATGATTTTTAATCATTGTTTTAAGTTTAATATCTCTAATATGCGATACAAAATTAATGGGGTAGATCACATAGTGCCTGTACCTTCTATATAATAATCCTATCTTATATATATAATATTTAAAAAGCTTTTTAGTTATTGCGAACTGTCAATAAAGTAGGTACATGATTCCAAAAGTAACTTCTATGCAAATTTCAAACTTGGTCACAAAAATTCCTTCACTCTGATTGCTTTATAATTTTTACTTCTCTATATCAATAGAAAATACGAAGTCTAAAGACATTGACATCAATAAAGATTGTTAGAACCATTTTACACTTTTAAGTAATCAAGTATTTGTTGTTTAAGGAAGCCGCGTATTCTTACAGTTGATTTAAATCCGTAAACATTATTCGGTCAATAAGCTATGAATTAAGCAAAATTTTCATAAAGCGATGATGACTTTTGGGTCATAAAAAATACCCTCATGGGGAGATCAAAGCGCTATAGTCGGCTACTTTGTAGTCCCAGTTTATTTGTGAGCCAGTTCTCTTCTAAGCTCTGTGTACTAACTACCTTCAGCCAGATCATAGTGAGATAAAAGTGATATATTAAGTAAATAAAAACTGGAGGACTAATGTGATTGTCTTCAGATTCCCCTATTTACTTTTAAGGCTTCATAACATCATAATATAGTCTTGAAGACGAAGTTACGAAACAACACTTCAAAGAGTATAATAATATGAGATAACAAACTCTATATTCCATAAGAGCCGGTCAAGGCTTCTTGCAACTACTTGATGTGGTTGCGATGTAGTAGAAAGCAATATTGTTTAGCTTTTGAGAGCGAGAAAACAAATTCGTAGACTATTAAGACTTTTTTATGATTAGCCTGCATTTTCGACTATGTTATTCCGACTAAAAAGTAATCTATCTATGACGAAAATGTATCTCAATTAGGATCAGCCGTTAAGGCGCTTACATGTAATAAATACACAAACCGAATATTTAAAAGAAAATTAAATTACATAAGTATTGTAAAAAATAATAATGAAAACTTAAAATTAAATATTTTATAATTTAATGCTAATTATACCTACATACATAGGTGCAAACACGAAAAGTTGAGGCCGGCGAATAGAGAAACGGTCGGAATGTTGTCCACCACATGGTTAGTGTTCACCGCTGTCTATGAACATTTCCAATAACAGGGGATTGCCAAGGCGTTGTCGACCCTGAGACGTGAAGGTATAAAGTCTCATGTGCCTATAATTTCACCGGCCCTTCAACCATTTTTACCGAAACACAGTGATACAATAAATGCACTACTTCTACTTCGCGGCGGAAATGGGTATGGTAGTAGTACTTCCCCGTACGAACTCTGCACTAAGGGCTATTATTATTTCTATGTCAACTCGTATAAAAATAGCTTATGTTTTAGGCCATTCCTTTGAAATATATTATCCATATCTGTAGTAATATAATATAGAGCTGAAGAGTTTGTTTGATTCAACGCGCTAATCTCAGGAACAAGTGGTTCCAATAGAATTTTTTTTTGTGTTGAATAGTCAATTTATCGAGAAAGGCTATATAACATCATGCTACTAGATGCTACTAATAGGTGAGGACCAACACTAAAAATTTGGCAAAAACGGAAAAAAGATACCTTTGCGCGCGTTTGACAGTTCGCGGATAACAGACCTTCGGAAAGCGAGTGAAACCATGAGGGAAAGCTATAATTTATATAATAAAATATTATGATAACAATAAAGCTAAGATTACCTTCCCACTGCCTGTTATACGTTACTTTTCCCAAAGATAATACCATTAATTTATTTTACCTATTAAGGTCTGTGGAGCGTAACACATGCCTCATGTGGTATTTTTATAAGGTTTTTATTATTTTTAGCGCTATACTGTGCAGGTACAGATAGCAAATACAGTCCCGTAATATATTCTTGTTATGTGTCTCAAAATATTGTATTTTCAGAAAATCATTTGTTTAAGGCAGATTGACTAATCAATATAGAGAACATTTCAGTTAATTGATAATACACCAATCTAACAGAAAATTGGCTATATCTATCTACTATCACATAGACTTTGACTAAGGATGTATTTGACATTCCTCAGTACAAGGTTATTTAACAAATAAAGCGTATTTATGAATAATGTCAAAACCTCTAGCGCAAAAAGGGCAAAACGTCTGCTTGTATCCCTCATTCTCCAAAAGAATGCATTATAATAATCTCGCCAGTTATTTCAACCCGAAAAATATGCTATCATAATATTTTACTGAAAAAAATCCAGCTGAAAACGGTAATTTAGACAGTTACCCGTTTTCCCGTTTCTCGGAACCCGTAATCACATTAGCATTTTTTCCTTGAAACAAAACAAATGTTCGGCTACGCAATTAAAATGCGATTTATTTTGTCTACAGTGTGATTGTGATATCACTTTTAAAGTAAAGAGTTTTTTAAACAACAAATTTTGTTTTTCTCACTATTTTTTTACTCTGAGATTTGTGCTCCTTTCTTGTAATAAAATAAACAGCCTTGCTCCTTTTTGCATACAACTTCCCTCCGCCACTTTGATTGTTTTCAATTTATAGAGAATGAATACGCAAGTTCGTAAACTTAGATCATCATTCCGTTATTCCTACTTTTGTCAGTGTACCTCATCAAATTTCGCAAGCAATACTATATTAATAATATTAGGAAGTAAACAACACAACTTCTTAATTTCTTCAACAACGAATAATAACTTATAAAACTATAACAGCTTATCAAAAATAAAGTAGCCAAAACTTGACAATTTCAGCGCCGCAAACTTCAAAAATACCTAAATAACCTATTAAATACTTGGGAGCTTGTTCATGCAACACTTAGGCTACCATCAAGAAAATTAACTTTGTATTCAGGACAATGGTGAGACCCACTAAATTAATTTCAGTAAGTAAAGTTAGTTTCAGAGAAATTCTGTCTAAAGGGCCAATTTGGCTGGAGGCCGAGGCTTGAGATTCGGAACGACTTGACGATTCTGTCCGACAATGTTTAGGGCTTAATTTAAAGACAACGCTTAATACTTTACTTATCTTGATTATTTTAGAATCGGTGATTACTTTTGGTGTTATAATGTTGCTGAATTAGGATAAGATAGTGTTTTATTAAACTAGCCTCCACCCTTCGGTTTTACCCGCATTACCAGGAGATCTAATGATTATCCCGGATGAAGAGGTCTATGTTCATTTGAAACACATGAATTTCATCCAGATACGTCAAATAGGTCGTGCCGAAGCTGGTCAGAATCATACACAAGTCATAATTTTTAATCAAAACTTAATAATATTAGTTAAGATGATTGAGTATTGTTATTACGTCCATTATGGAGAACTCTTTTTAATTATTTTATCTCAGCTTCTTGACTCGTTGGTTAGAGACCCGACTGTCATGCCACAGGGCTAGGTACGATTTCCACAACACAATTCCGTTGGATGAACATGGCTTGTTGCTCTGTGTCTAGGTGTAAATCATACATAGTATACCGATATCAGATATTTGGCTTCCATAGTACTAGCTCTGCTTAGTTTGGGCTCAGATGACCGTGTGTAAGGAATCTCCCAGGATATTAATTTAATAGTCAAATAAAAATGTTCAAAAATGACTTGGAGAAATAAGTACCAGTGATGAGGCCCAAGATTATATAATAACACTCTCATTTGCTGAGTTTTACCTTCTCTGGTCTTATTTGGTATAATAATAAAGTGTTACTTATCAAATCTAAAATCTTATCACAAAGCTATTTTTGTTTGAAAATTAATCAATCAATATTTGAAGACGTAGTTGAAGCCTACATTACCCAATATCTCATCTAGACATCTCAAAACAGACCGAACCTACGTCTTTTCCTAGCCATAAGATCCCAGCTATTAACTGAAACTTAACACCTATCCGAACATAATCCCATAGAATCTACGTAGTTGTTAATCACCAAATCGTACCTTTGAGACTTCAATTTTACTATAAGGCCATGAGCTGGGTATAATCGCTATTGAACTTAAGGGCCCGTGTAATGAATTGCCAGCCATCATAAACTGAACCTCCATAAAGACAGTGCGAAGAACATAACGTAGATGAAACGGGTGGTAGTTAAGTTCAAGGCTGAATGGGCGGTCGGTTGAGCAAACTTAATAATTCAATTTGAATTAATGATAGCTCTGTTATTGCTAGAACTATCGTTGTGACCTGTTGTAATAGTATCATAAATAACATTTGCTATAAACGTGTATTATTCGGTGAAACAATGTTTGTTCGCTAGTGTAGTATCATTATTGTTCATGTGCGATTATTTAGTGCGTAGTGTATTGTTATTTTTGTGTGTTCATTGTCTATCATTTTTATTTTCTTCTCGTATTTTATATCGTTACATTATCCTTACAAATAACAGACGTTTACAGTTTTTATACGATAATGTTCTTTCTTTTATTGTTTTACTATTTGCCTTCGAACATAAACCTTGAGGAGTGGCAGTTTTAGAAGTAGTACTTACTTTTTTTAATACTAAGTTGAAAATAATAAGTGGCACTTAAAACTTAACAACATCACGTCTCATGGTCGACAATGTATTAGCAATGCTCTTGGTGCGAAGCGGTGACCACTTACCATCAGCCAGGTTATACGTCAGTTTAACTGTTAAACAAAAAAATACAGTTCATAACGCTAACTTGTTTTTTTTATTTTGGAATTGTTATGATTTTTTGCTGTTTATTTGTTATTTATAATGCAATAGTGTGTACTGTAGTAATCCTGCCGTGTTTTCACTTGCCGGCCCCAACGGAAGATCAGCGTTGGCTATACGTACCTACATTGGCACGTACAGCCAACCACATGCAGAGTTGGAGGACCAATTTGTGGCAATTGTGTACTTTGTTTCTTTTTGTTAACTTTTTTCATGTGTTATTTTTCCCCTTGTCACAAATAAATTTGTTTCTTCTAGACAGAAAAATATATACATATATTCGCGGGGTGTTTATTCTGTATAATGTAGTTTATTAGCTTCATACTAAGACAAAATGGCTGTCAATAATAATTTATGAACCTTTGTATGAGATCCACAGAAGAAATCTTTAAATAATCATGTAACAATTCGATCGATTATTATTTTGACACAGCTTTGAAAATAATTAAACTAACTGAATAAGAGCAGCCACTGATATACATATAAACTAAACCAAACAATGTAATTGGTTGTCAATTAATTTAACGAACTAGTGTCAGTCAAAGAACAAGAAGGTAAACTTTAAATTAGTTAGAGAATTGTTAAACGACAAAAGAAACACTTGCCTTGGAAACTTGGACCATTACTTTATAGGCAGTAAATTATCGTTCATAACAATATTAATATTGAACTGAAGTAAAAGAGGTCGATGAGATAAAAAAAAAAGTTTAATTTTTAATTCAACGCCAATTTATTCAGTCAATGCACTAAAAGGTTACTTATAGAGGTAAATGTTACTGGGTTTGGAAGTCAGCTTTTAATAAGCAGCCTTTAAAAGAAAATACTATCATATCACCAAATAAGGTATCACATTATTTTATTGAAATAATGTTCATTCACTGATTTTTATATATTTTTTTAACTTATAATTTTCCGATCGATGTTATGTGCGATATATTATATCATGGTTATTCGTCATCTATTACTTGTTATTTGACAGGCCAGTTGGCTTGGTGGTTAGCGACTCTGACTGCCAAACCGAAGGTCGCGGGTTCGATTCCCACCCAGGACAAACATTTGTGTGCATGAACATGTCTGTTTGTTCTGTGTCTGGGTGTCAATATCTATATAAGTATATATTTAGAAAAAAAAAAGTAGTATATGTAGTATATCAGTTGTCTGGTTTCCATAGTACAAGCTCTGCTTAGTTTGGGATCAGATGGCCGTGTGTAAAGAATGTCCCAGAATATTTATTTATTTATTTATTTATTTATCAAAAGAGTTCTGACTGCTGAGTCCAAACTTTTTCTTCATATCATTTCTTGAATATCATGTAAAATTAAGTACTTCTTAAAACACTCGACCCTTTACCTAAATGCTAACTAATCGATCAACTTCCTCTCATTGTCAAAAAAAGTCGCGGTAGTTACCCATTTTTTATTTATTATGACGGTATTGCGATTGACCTAAGTCTCACTTGTAAGTAAAGATGATGCCAAAGATGGAGCTCGCTTTCCCGTTAGTAGCTTATTCACTCTTTTCTTAAAGAGCCCCAAGTTGTACGTTTCAGTGATTATAACCTAACCATTAGCGTTATTAAAGTTAGAATAATTATGGAACACATGTATTGAATGAAAACAAAGTATGCGAAATCGTCATAAAATAGTAAAAATAAAAAAATAGTAAATAACAATCGGCTCGCAACCGTTCAGCTGAATATAAATTGGAGAACATAATCGCACCATGACGGACGATACGACTGATACATATCTATTAATTAAACTTTATTAAACTGACAAATTCATTTCATTCGGAATGGAATTATGTTTATCTGCATGAGATCTGATAAAGCCCCCATTGAACTGGCTGCACGAGCCGGTTTAATTCTGTGACAAAATGTTTGCACGATTCATTTGTTTCTTTGTATTTCGATTGCGTCGAGTGTCATGACAAATTAATTCGCAATGGAAATAAGTTTCGTGCTGTCAAGTTACGTAATATATTATCAGCTTTTATTAATTGTTTTTCAGTGATAATTAATTGTAGTTTGCGATTTTATTTTTGTTATAGACTTGATTTGTTTTGTGAAAGTATTTAGTATCATACTCATCTAATTTCAAACTGACCAGATCTTGTTCTTTTATAAGCAGACAAGTGATATATGACATATTATCATCATCATCATCAGCCTATCTCCGTCTACTGCTGGGCTACTACTACGTAGTTATAAAACTTATACACATATGTTATACCCAGACACAAAGTAAACGGACATGTTCATGCACACAAATGTTTTATTTGGGTTGAAATCGAAGCTATGACTTACGGCGGGATTTTTAATCATCACACCAACGGGCCTCAAAGTTGAATAAATAAAACATCCTTAAGTAAATAATGTAGTAACAGATATTAAATAAAATAATACTGACTAGACTCTGAGAGTAAACCAATCTATTGTAATAAACACAAAATGTTTCAGACATTCTTCAGTAATTATTTTGTACAAAAAAGTTCTGCCTAAGTTTTAACAAATATCTGTCTTACTGCTTAATACTAAGTAATAAATTCGAGCAGCTAGCTAAAGATTTTTTGAATGTCATCGTCCTTGACGACCTTAAAGTAACCTTTGATAATTATCAAAATTATTTGATAAAATTTTGGTGTTTCGTGGAATACCTGAACACCTGTTGGAAAACTTTGAACTGTTGTAACAATTTGTTGGTTTTGGTAATTCTTGTTTTCTTATGACTAGGTAATAGAAACATTTGTTCAACGCAACATGGTCATGCGGTTTGAACATTCCGTACAAATGTGAACTGGTAACGAACAAAAACAAATTTGGTAAGTTCCACGAATAGATGACTTCCTAAAAAGGTTTTCAATAAAATACGATACTTAACTTTTCAGCCCATGGATAACAATTAGGGTGGGTGCAATTAACAACATTTGTATTTCATAGAAAAACTAAAATAATAAAAAGAAACGTGGGATTACTTTTATGTCCTAAGTTTGAAGGAAAAAGATGTAATTTTTTAAAAACACAATACAATTAATCTTACAATTATTTATCGTTAAATCTTCAAAGAGTCCGTAGAAAATGTAAAAAAAAAAGTTTGAAGCAATAAAAAAACTATGTTTAATTCAGAGAAACGAAACTAAAACGAAAAACTCAATAAGACGGTTAAATGGTTTTGTGACTATTACCTAAGTTAAAATAACTAATATGCCGCCCCTTTTTTGGTTCAAGCAACATATTAAACGACCTCAAAATTAAAAAGAAGGTATTCAGTTTAAAATTATAATAAATGTATGGGTACTGTAATTTTTTCACGTTATCAATAGATGTTTGAAAATTGTATGCTCTTTGCTAAGCTCGCTACAATCTTTCTTCAGTTTCAACCTATCCACAGTAAATAAATATATTTTAGTAGCATTGTTAGTATCTACTTAGTAATTTTATAGCTATAGTTAAATAATATTGGTATTAATATCATAATTTACGTAAAATAATTTGCTCGACAAACTCTGATATAACTGCAATGCAAATTAACAACGCTCGACTGAATAGCGCTGCATTAGAAAACAGAATTCAGTCCACCGTAAGAACTATTCTGTCATCTGTATGAAGCAATAGGAAATGATTGGCAAGGTTGTTTCCCTGTGGTTTTAGCCGTTCCTGACGGTGCTTATGACGCTGTGGTATTTCAGTGTCGAACGCACGTACAGCCGGCAACTTATGAACCTGAATAGAGCTATGTTTATACTCTAAAATAAATCTTACAGTGGTTTTGCTATAGGATAGGTTTTTGAAGAGACATTTACAAAACACCTGTTTATTTTATCTTTCCATATTATTATGGATAGTTGAAGTATGAAGGTGTTCTGTATAGTAACTTTTGTTGACCGTAGCTCCAATCTTGAGGGTATGATTTAAATATTTATGTTGACGGTGGACTATGCATCGAATCCCGTTCTCATTGTCATATATTTATTTAAATAAGTATTTACAGGCATATTATGATATGGGGGTTATGTTTGATTCCACACTATCATTCAGAACACATACTGACTACATTGTAAACAAGGCCAACAGAAGTCTTGGTTTTATTTTTCGTACCGCTAAGCCTTTCAGCAAACCAAATTCGTTGATTGTGCTATACATGTCCCTCACACGAAGTATATTGGAATATTGCTCATCCGTCTGGTCACCCATATACAACATACACAGGGATAGAATCGAATCGATTCAACGCCGATTCATGAGAATGTTGTGCTCTAAGTTTGGCTTGTGTCGTAAGCTATTTAGCTATTAAGAAAGATTAAAAAAGTTTTATATGATAACTCTCGCGGATCGAAGACAGTTGTCGGACATGTGTACACTCCATAGCTAATGGTGTTCTCGGAAGTGAACTATTGGCAAAATTAGACTTTAGTATCGCAACACGCTCAGTACGGTACCCTAAATTTTTTGACATCCCAATGGCTAGTAACAATGTATCAAAAAATGATCCATTGATTAGGATGTGTAATACATTTAATTGTGCTTGTGTAAATGATGTTCTTGATTTGTTTAATGGTAGTTTTAGGCGGTTCAAAGAGGAATATATAAAGAATTGTTTAAAAATTTGCTAATAGTGATTGTATTTTTACTTTTTTAATTCGTTTTTATTCGTCTTTATTACTTATAAGTTTAAATTATTGTTTTATAATTTTACTTTTTTATCTCAGATTTGTGTTTGATTGATGATCTGTATATGGACTTGTGTAACTGTGAATTGTTAATTGTTTAAGCTGTGTGCAGTTGTCATTGGATAGCAGATTTACCTTTTTTTTTTCCTTACTTTATGTTTTTGTGTAAGTGCAATATGTTATCTGTTACTGTACCGTTCAATAAAAATAAAATAAAAATATAACAATGGTAAGAAAGTTAAGAGCCATCATTCATTTTTGGTTTTCAAGCAACAAATATTGAGAGCCTTGAATTCAATTATAAATGACAACTGACTTAAAACATTGATAGAATTATCTCTCGGTGAACGACAGGTATAAAATCCTAGTGTGAAACCGGAGATTCTGGCTTCAACTTCCAGGTCAACTAAGGTACTCTTAACTTTTATTTGTTAGATGACCTGTGGCTCAGTATAGTTCATTTGCTCAAGAAACACAACGTGAAAGTGCTCTCCGTATTTCACAGTAGGATTTCAAATATATTTGGTATAACAAGGAAGAAGTTAAACTAAGAACGATAGATAAAAGCTCAAATTCTTAAGCTCTTATAAACTTCAAACGGCGTATTTAAAAAAAAAATTAATATCCTATTGGAAATCTTAAATTTATAACGAGCACAACTAATTGACTTCGGCGTGACCTCGAAATCCATTATAAGATGACATGATGATGACAAAAAACAAATATTTAGTAACTAATTCTGCTGTATCTCCTTCTCTATCAAGTCCCAAATAAGAAAACTCAACAGAAAATCGACACGTGTTTCGTGTAGAAGTGAAACACGACATTGACAGGGAAGGAGATCCAGCGAAATTTGTTACTACATATTTGTTTTTTGTAGAATTGTATAACGAGTAGCTATCATAACTGTCAAACTAAAATGACAGTACTTACTGTAAAATGATTTGCATGATATCCAATATCCATATTTTTAAATGATAAGTGTGTTATATCGCTGGCCACTAATTATGTCGATGGGTCGTAATTTAACGACGAACAATATAACAGTTCGGGCAACTATAACCACAAATTTTGATAACCTATGTTTATCGGTTTGTGGCAAAAACGATTTCTGGTATTAACATGGTACCTATTAATTATGTGCAAACTTAGTTCGAACTAGTAACATATTTGTTGGTGTATCTTCATTGTAACTTTACTAGAAGATTATTGCCTAGGGGTACTGCTAAAATATCACTATGCCGTGGTTTTCCCAAGTGAGTACAGCATGGGGTTCTTCAAAAAGGGTGGGAAGAGGTTTTTGCAGGGTCGGCAAAGCGCGAGTTATACCCATGGTGTTGCAGGCGTCAATAGACTGCGGTGAGCGTTTACCATCAGACTGGCCGTCAGCTTTTTTGCTACCTTAGTAGTATAAAAAGAAAAAAAATTATAATAATAATTCCTTGTGATAATAAAACTAAACACTTAGGTAGGTACATCGACATTTTACTCGTAACTAGCAAATCAAAAATATCTAAAAGCTAAGCAATCGGCAAAGCAGTATGGCAAATTGCATGTTCCGGTATGAAACGTAACCAAATAAATGATGATTTGGTTGTATATTCGATTTTAAACTCCCTTCACATGTATGCACAGCAGATTATGGAAAAAATGATTTAAAAAAGCAATATCAAACTCTATGAAAACGATAAAGCTACTGAACGAACAAATAACTTCCCCGTAGATTTTTAATATCTACCTCCAATCCCGGAGGCGATTACCCACCAATAGAATTATTCTTTCTTCGGCAAAATAAAAGAGACTCCCTTCATTTCCATGGAAAGCGATCCGAGGGTGAGTCGATCCGGTTTATTGAATTCAAATCACATCGGCCGAGGACAAAGAACGTAACAACCAAGGAAACTGATCATTTCATTAATAGTTTGCGAAGATATTGTTGTACATCTATGCACAAATGATTTTACTTTCCGAGAATACAAGTTCTTAAGAAGAAATTAAATTTTATCATTATTTAGTATCAGCTATCCTAATATCTGCTGTACACCATTTTATGCTTCCACCATGCTGTGTTATAAGCAAGTTTAGCAAAACTTTGCCCACAGTCCTGTAATATTTTAGTGTTTAGACTGGAAGCAACAATAACTTTGCCGAAGATATAATTTCCAGAAATTGTGCACTAAGCTCTGCTGATATTACTACATGTGAGAAACATATATTTGCATAGAACAACAAACAAAGCTATCCGGTTGTAATTAAACGTCAAACTGTGAAGGGAGAAACTAAAACAATTACAGTGCACGTTGGTCCAAGTCATGGTCTTTTTGATATTTTTTTAACCCACACAATATCTCCACGAGCGAGGGGTAAATAATTAAAACCTATTCTTTTTTTTTCAAAACAAAAGGTGGCAAGAAAGGCAATAATTATTTATAAAAACCTTTTTGTCATAAACTGAATCCCGTGGTATGTGGTTAAATGATCGACTCCTAAACTCTAGTTACAGCAATAGTTACATAAAGGAGAAAGCATTAAAAAAAATTGTGTCGTAGCTTTACGTATTTACCACCCTCATATCTTTATCCACATCATTACTCATCATGAGATTGCACAAGCCTAACCATAGCCTGCTTATGTTGAAATGATAATACATAATTCAATAAAAAAAAGGTACTCTTTCACTTGGACCATGGCCATGTCCGCGACGGGCATTTGATTAACTTTGGCAGCTCGGCAAGTTGTTTGTTACAATACCGTACTTCCGGTGTTACATATGTTGTTATTCGATACGATAAATGTTATTCTTTTGATTCTTTCCCAGAGTTCTAAACAACTAAGTGGAATCAAGTGAGTATACAACAAAATCAGAGTAATAAACCATTTATTATCATAACCAAGATTGGGAAAAAATAATGTTATTACATGAATTGGCTGTCATTTTGTAGGAGTTGAACAAAATCATATTTTTACTGAGTTTATATAAAGGTGTAAAATTAATAACATTCAGCCAAAAAATGGTATCGATCAAATGACCACCTCCTTTGTTGATGTACATTTTTACTCGTTTACGGGATTTTACGTTACCCTATAATTTGTACATGTAGTATTGCTATGTCCTGCTCTAATTACTTAAGATAAAAAATTGCATTGATAATGAGACGTTTTGTCATATTGTCGCATAATTATTTTTTTTTTTCACGTTACGAAAGTGTGGAAAGGAAAAGCTTATTATAAAGTAGCTCATTAATTAGAAGATAAAGATGTCTGAAAATAGCTGTACTCTGCACAAGGGGACCTTACCTGTACGTATAATCACGTGCTTGTACAAAAGCCAGTAGCGTATTTGCTTGAATTATTATTATAAACATGTGTGTGTTATTATATTTATTTAATTTTCTTGTTATTCTTTTGTATTAATTGTTTGTATTTAGTACTAAATTATTGTTGAACATTTGAAAAAATAAAATGTCCAAGAGAGAATTTTAAAAATATATAAAACTGTAACCTTGCTGAGTTTCTTTCCGGTTCTTCTCAGTCCAGGGCTGACTTCCGAACGGGTTGTAACCTTAGTAGGTTTGACCCTGAGACTTTAACTGAGTAAATGGTTTTAGCTCTAAAGGAATCTGGTGCCAACAGATCTAGTGATCTGGCCGGCCAGTTATAATCGCCAAAACAGAAAATCACATAGTCCAGAATTGGTCAAATAAACAATAATAATGATTCTGCGTTCTTCAGGTATCCATTGCTGATTATCAATAAATTATTTACTTGTGTTCAACATAAGTTACAAATCACAATGACATTATGCTACTACAAATAAAAATATTCAATATTCAGCAGGTAGATTACTGAATTGAAAAATGATCTTCACACTTACGCCCAATATTTAAAAGAAATCTATCTCACACTCACAATTCTACATAATGAAATCGACGAGTTAAAAAACATTGTATGGGAGGCAATAATTATTTTTCAAGATTTTGTTTCACTGCTTTTTCAGCATGATTAATATATTATAAATATTGCAAACCATGCCAATTAACAGCTTTTCAGTACCTAGAATCTATTTTATTTAAAAAAAGTGCAAACAATATGTACATCTACTTAAAATTTAAACAAGTATAAAATAGATGAATAAACTGAATCAGGAGTTCAAAGAGCATGATTTTATTTTTCTAAGTTCTAATATAATAAGGCATTAATTTATCGATACCTACTTTACTTAAAATAAACACAATCCAAGCCGTGTAACTTTTATTAAGTACCTTCCAAAACCTTCATGGGAACGACAATTAACACGAGCATAAGAAGTCAAATCCCCACAGCGCAACAAATCCCGAACAGCTAATTCTCCAGTGAGTGTTAAAACTAGTTTCAGTGAAACAATTACCGGGGGACATTGTCGGAACAAGTTAACGTTCTGATTAAACTGAGACCGCAACTTGCACCTAGTCACTAGTTTGTATCCGACAGCTCAAAACACCATTACCAAAGCTGGTTATGAAAAATCGTATGACTAAAATCCAGCAGAATTTTTTGCATAGTTCGTTAGTGTACTTCTGTGCTGTTGTTGTAAGTTATTACTTTATAACGAATTCATATTTAACTCACATGTATATTTTCTCTATTTTTGCCTTTTGATTTTTTGTATTTACTTGTTTTCACGTATTTTAAAATAAAACTTTAAAAGCAGTTTTGTACAACTTGAACACGGTAATGGTTCACATATTTTTGTAACCAGAATGGTACATACCTCAGAAGCGAACGGTATCGTCTGGGCAAAATTCCAAAATACCTGACTATTTATGAAGCAATCCACTTTCGAAAATCCTTGGCCAATCCGTTTGTACACTTGGGGCGCAGTTATAAATTGTTGAATTTACCTCCCATTCAAAATTTTGCACCAAATTTCGACAAGCCACTATAAATCTCGGCCAGGGTTTAGCTCTACGATTCAAGGTCTCTTAATTAAAGGCTCTGACCCTCCAGTGGGCCCAAAAGCTTTAATCTTGATAGTAGTGCTAATAAACTCGCATAGTTCGACGATGCAAACTGTTTTAAGGGCGTATGAGGGAATTTTGCTTGTGTAGCGATAGCCCTCTAGGGAGTGACCGAGAGTTGGGAATGGTCTATAAAAATTCTATCTAACCTTATACGAACCAAGTTAGTTATAATGAAAGTAGTTATCAGATAACGTTATTGAATTTTCTGGTAAATGGTTGTGAACATGTTGTTTTATTGCTTGTGCCGTTGTGTATGTATCTCCTCTATACTCGTATATGGACATATATAAGCGAAATAGGGTTCCTTTGACGCACCATCACCACATGACCACCACTGAATATATCGGGATGGGACTGTTACCATTTGACGTAAAATTTGTCCTAGACTAGTTGTATAGGCTATATAATAATAGCGATAATCCGGGCGAAACCGCGGGGGACAGCTGGTATTGTATATAGTTAAAGGTGATGAAATCTAAAATACCAACTAAAAATGCTTCAGAAAAATCGTCCTTATCGATTTAGATCCAATGGTATAATGCTGATGAATTTTGTCCTAATACCATTACTTTTAGCTTTAAAAACAGACCGATATTAGATCTCGAAAAGTTTAGTGTATATTATTATAGTCTAATATTCTGCTTTAACTTTCATACTGAAGTTTTTGGTTATCGCTTTCAAAGTCCACTTAAATTGAAAATGAATATTCTCTATATTCTTCCATTGCAATTATATTGAAGCATAATAACATTTGCCGAATTTCAAAGAACCCTTCTTAACAATGTATACTATAACGCATATATTCGCCTTCTTTTATCGTTCCCAATTTACTTGACTTTGAATTAATGAACCGTAGACTATAGTTCTACGTTACTTTTTATTTTTATTGTGATATTAAATATCAGTTGTTATGAAATACGAAATCTTTACCGAGTTACATGCTTTATGTAGTGATTTAGACATAACTTAAGGTTTTATCGGTTGCTTCAGAGCAAATTTGACGGGCCAGTAGGCTTGGTGGTTAGAGACCCTGACTGCCACGCCGCAGGTCATGGGTTTGATTCCCTCCACCTAGAACAAACATTTGTGTATATGATCTTGTATATAAATAAGTATCTTTTATGTGAGAAGTTTGAGCTCTGTATGGGATCAGATGGCCGTGAGTAATGAATGTATCAAGGCTATTTTTAATTATTTAATATATTGGACACATTAAAAGGCTTCGTTTTGTTTATTGTTGTTAGGATTGAAATTTCGTTCAAAATTAAGCGTAATTTTGGAAAAATATTTGAGAATTTCGTCAGTTTTCTGGATGTTTTTTATGTCCCCAGTTCAATGCACATTAGAATATAAAAATGTTTAGAATTTCGAATATAAATTATAAATCTTCAAATGGGAAAATAAAATCACCTCTTCGGCTGAATGGTTTTGTGATCTTTTCCTCAATAATTTTCACTTGTAAGTCACTGAAACCAATGTTTTTTTAATCGTCTTCTGTCCTTTTTCACACAAAGAAAAAAATATAGATTTATTCTCCTATTTGTACATAAAATGTGTGTTGAGGTAGTATAATGGTGTCAATTGTTTACGTATTTCTGTTCCGTTGAAAGTTATACAAATAAAATTTTGATCTCTTCATTTAAGACTACCTACTTAGTACCAAATTTTAGTTTCGCCACACGTATTATCAAAATTTTAAGCAAATGTACCAAAAGTTCCGAATGCAAGTGTACTTTCATACTTCGTACTATTTAACTTTGGTTCGTGGGTTTGAAAACTCAAGTTCACGTCCATAGAAACTTCACCATCGTCAAAGATTACAAGGAAAGCGCTGCGCTCCACATTCACTTCGCTGTTTAGTTTCCCAGCACTCGGTTCTCTTAGCAAACTCGTTTCAAAAGTTTTCCTTGAATCCTACTGTTGGCAATTTTACACATTTCACAGAGGCTCAATACGGTCCAATAAAGGCGAAAAAGAGCGCAGTGGATGTTAACGGTGCGGTTTGAGTGGGTGGCGTTAAAATACTTATTTTATTTAACAAACAAAAAAGATGCAGGAATAAAAAATTGGTAGAGATCACGGAAGTTAATGAAACAAATATGGTCGAAGGAGAACACCATTGAACAGTCAAGTGAAGGCCTAAATGTCTTGAGTTTCAATTATGCGCCAATATAATTTTTAAAGGATTCTATAAAAAGAATTGTTAATTTTTTTGGTACTGTTGACCGTAACAGCTTTACATAAAAATTCAAAAAATTCAAAATTCAAAACCATTTATTCAGTTTTGGCCCTAAGAAGACACTTATGAAGGTCAAACTTTAAACAAGAAAAAAATTACTAAATCCAAAAAAGGTATGATTGAATAATATTTATAATGATACAGTTACTATTATCAAACAAAGTAATAAATTTACTCAGCAAATACTGTTTTAAAGATAATAAAAAAACCTACAATGCATTTTCTTTGCAAAAAAATTCACTCATCCTTTGTCATCCTCAGTAAAAATTGTAATATTACAATTACAGAATTGAAGTTAATAATTAATAGAATAAATCTAATGACTGTAAAAAAATACAATAAACCTGTACCTGCATAATCGCTGCTCTCATTGATATAATCACTACCTTATTTATGTGGGGAGAGGGAGGGCGGCTACCGTTGGAACGCCAGAGGAACTTTGTACTAAAGGTGACATATGCACCTTAATAGCACTGAAAAGTTTATTGTGGTTTCCATTTTCAGATTGCCACTATTATTGTGTTATAGTATGTTTAGTTTTGTTGGCAGATGAATTATTTATTAATCCATTAAGGTTTCAAACTAGTAAAAGGGTCAGGACTGAGTTCGGACTACTACTGAGTGTTTTATAATTCATTCGAAATTTATAATTATTCTACTTATTTAACACGTATCGTCCATTTATTTCAACGATAGCCACTAACTTAGAAAGGTTCCGACAACTGTCGATCCCAAATTAGTGGATACATTACATTGAAAGTAAGAAATATAAACTTTCAGGTTTATTGCCCCAATTTTTTTTTATTACAATTTAAAACATCTTATAATATAACAGTAATCGATACAATCTAAAAAGCCTCGGAGGTTTGTCTCGATTGCAAGTAGCAACATTCTTAAAACAGGCTTGCTACAATAATAGTTAAGACTACCCACATCATTTTTAATTAACGAATCACTCTGTAATCCTGTCTTGCAGCCTGTATAAATTATAATTAAGTTAAAAATTAATACTTCTGCTTTTAAACGGTGATATTGTTAACTATAATCTTAAGAAGGAATGATTATTCTTCGCCTGACACATACAGTATCGCCGACCTAGTAAATCTTGTTTCCTTTTCTTTCTTGCCCACAAGTTAGTGCAATGCAAGAATTTCCTACATTATCCCTGGATATTTCTGTGTGGTTTGAACTGCAGACGGCGTGAACGATGTTTATGTTAAAAGCCTTTTGTTTAACTTAGAATCGTTTTGTATTTGGACTTTAAAAGTCTATTGGTTTGCAACTTGGAATGGTCATTGGTTTTGCAAATAGTTTCAGTAAATCTGTAGTTTTTTTTATTGAATATGAGAAACCTAGTAAGATTTGAGCATCAAAAATATCATGGTTTTTATTGACAACTCATTTATTTTTGAGCACGAGTTATTTACAAATATTTAAAAATATATATATTTTTAAGCTGAAATAGACTCTTAAAGATTTTAGAAAATAAAAGCGCAGGTGTAGCAATAATTTTTTTTTTCTTCTGAACCATTTATAATTTACGTTTAAACGAACTAAAAATCAGTTAAAGTTTCACGATTAAAATAAAAATAAGAACAATCCACTGTTTTATTTAAGCACAGTTACAACTTAAGTGAAATATAAACAGACAAAAAAGCTTGTAATTTATTACGGAACATTAATTTCTTCGTAGTGCAGACAGAACGTAATTATTTTGTTTGAGCATTTTCGAGCGAGTGCTGTAACGAAAGGATATCACTGTTTCACAAAATACGGGAATTAAAAGATGGTTTCTAATGAGATACAGTGAAATGATATTGTTGCGGTAGGAATTTGGCTTTTGAATTTTGCACTAGTGTTGTTTATTCTATAGTATATATATATATAGTATATATCTATAGTATTATATGTTGGCATATTCATAAAATGATCAAAACACTGTTATTTTGGGGTTATCCGATTTAAGTGGCAACCGGATTGGGTCATCTACGAAATTGAATATTTCTTTTTTGTTATTTCTTCTATATGTATATTGTATTTATGACAGATCATTACACGAAAGTAAATAAATAATAGCGACTATAACGGGATCAGCAGTTTCATACATTGAAATAATTCCTACGAATTGGAAAATCAATCAAGTATATCTGAATATAAAAGTATTTTCGTCACGACATCAGCTATTTATATGACCATTTAAAGTGTATTTTAATAAGCGTTTTATGAGTAAACGTATGCTAATTATTGTTTTATTTTAACTAGGGAATCTCAAAAAATAGAGTAGTCTTCAAAAATAGAGCTGTATCTGCGAAGATGATACTTTGTTGAAAATCAAAGTATTGTGTATATGTGTACATTCAATGACCGTTTTCTAATAAATTTCGTGTAATGACACACACTCGTAGCTGTATCATAATTATATATTACAATATATTTTCACTCTCTATATTTTCTGTGAAGTTTCATGTACAAAGAAGCGAGATGGACGCCGCTATAATATTGATTTAACTAATGCAGCTTAATAAATACAAGGTTTAGAAAATGAGAGTGAAGTAGGCAATATATGTATGTTTCGACAAAACAATTTTTCTTAAACCATTGGAAATAATTTTCAACCTTACCAGTTGATAAGCAATCAACATCGATATGGGAAAAAATGTAACTTCTATCACCAATCTTATCTTTAATCATGTAGCCAATAAAAAATAAGTTCTAGTTCGTCAGCTCTTGGAAGCCCAATGACCCCTCACAAGGTGATCAATCTAAGTGATAAGTGGACGGTTCAAACGACTTCACGTCAAGGAAAGGCTTTTAAGGGTTGATCACAAGTGACCTAATCGTTCTATGTTAGAATAACGACTTGGCATATTTTGTTGTATAGAAGTGATCGGGAAAAAAAACGTAATTAGCTGACTTTTAGAGCCACGAGCTAATTAGTTAGAGGGTTCAATACCCACCGAGGACTAAAAACATTGACAACTGTGTCTGGGTTTAAATATCAGTATAGTATCCTTTTTTAAAGTACCTTGTATTTAGTCTGGGTATCATAATCTGGGTACCATAGTATACTTTACTTAGGATCAGATGGTCATGTGAGATAAAAATATCACGGGATATAGCTATATAGTTATATATGTTTATTAAAAACTGGGCTCCAGAAATAGTAGTATTATCATTTGCGACAACAAAACCTCACTTACAATTATTAGGTGACAATATTCTCAATAATTATTTATTAAAGCGAAACACATCTACGGTACAAAATATACAGCAATCAGAATTAAGATCGAGTATTAGAGAGAACGGACAGAAATCCAATTTACACCAACTATTAAGTACAAGCGATATACACGTAATCTCAGTAACCAGGTCCCTAGATGAATCGGGAGAAAAAAATCACGCAGTTTCTCTCATACAAATGAGAGTGAGACCGAATGGCAATCAGCACGACACATTCGGGAAAAAGGAATGAATGAACGAACAAATCGCAACCCGCATTCGGTACCCTTTGAAATATTGATGACGGATCTACCCAAGGGAACGATTATTCGAATCGGATCGTGTATCGATGTATCGAGAACATTTGCCGCGCTCCGATATCTGAACTGACAATTTTAGAAGTTTTTATTGCTGTTTCACAAAGTGACGGGGGATCGTGGCCGATTGTGCGGGTTCTATGAGATTCTGTTATGTCGACTCCGTAAGGTTCTGTTTTGTTTGACTTTTGGAATTAAAAAAGTGGAATTTGTACGCACATAGAAAGTACGAGCATTGACTATGTAAACGAGGAATTCTTCCCTTTTTTATGAGCCGTGACAGATTGGAATAAATGTTTCGAAGTAACGTAAGATTTTACAACGGCCATAACGTTACATATTGGCGTACAGCTTATTAGATTATTTCTTGGATTTCTCAGGTCTGCTTGTTCGGTTTTTTTTTTTAAAGAAGATGATATTGTTTTATTTGATTAATGAGTATCTTTAACTACCTATTTAAATCTTATTTATTGCTGTCTAGTGGATAGTATATACCAGTGAACCTTTTGGGACCTAGATAACTCTTAAGTAGAACTTAGCGACAGATTTCCAGCTTAAGGGTGAGTACCCAACCAAATATAAAGTGACTCTCTATTTTTCAATTTCAACAAAGTGTCTATTCTACAGAGAGTTTGCCTTTAATTTATTTTATGGAACTAGTAGCACTATTTTATTTCCAATACCTTTAATACTATACACGAAACTAAAATATAAAGTAAGCAAAATCAGAAAAGGCAACACTGTTTGTAATATCACAATACCCACGTAAGCATATAAAAAGACTACAAAGCTTTTATACCGTACATAGCATATTGGGATTACCTGAGATCAAATATCGAATGAAGAGCTTAGTAACCGGCTTAATACTTGTGTTTTTTTAATATCCATCAATTATTAAGTCCCTACAAATTTGTGACACGTGTCACTCAATATGGGATCGTAAGATTTTTTTTCATCATTAATATTAAGGTGACAACTAATCAGGGCATTAGAATCTTTCAAACTGTCGACTCACATTAAATATAATAATATATCATGTCTGACATTTAGCTTTTATACTGCTTAAAATATAATATGTAGTTTATAAATATATCACGGTATACCGATTGTAATTTATAGCACTGATCAGAACTAAAAAATCGAGCCAAATCCCGATGTATTGATTAATAGCCATGAATCCTGGATCCATCATCAAATCATCTCGAAGACATCCAATTATTGCATCATCATCCGAATACAACAGACCTACTAGTGAAGCTAATAGCTGAAATGCGTTTTAAAGCAATTATGAAAATATTTTAATTTCGCGAAGTTTTTTGTAATACCATTTGAACAATTTAAAAATCAATGATGTTTAAGATAAAGCGTAATCTATATCGTAAATTATATTAAAATCTAAAAACAAGTTCTCAAAACAATAAGGTAATCCGACCTACGGTCATGTTACATGAACCACGGTGAGCCACTGTCGATCCCGCCATCTTAAAATCCATTTGCGTATTGTTCATGACTTGGTATGACAAAAACCATCGCTAATAATTGAATGATAAATTGATGAAAAAGAACATAAATGTTTGTAAGACGTACTATTTAGTAGCAAAGAACATTGCAAATCTTTAAAGCAACTGAAGAACGAGCAGTATGATTTCAGGAACTTCTAAAGAACTTGGAATCCAATTATCCTACTTCTTTTATTACCGAAGCCGTTATCCCATTACTTATCTTGCAAGAATTTTTGTACAAACTTGGCTTCTCTAAATCTTTCTCCTGTATGTTTTTTGGTGTTCTACTTATTAACTTCATCATGAGTAATATTCAATAATGAATTTTGGTCGTTTCATCAAAATAAATCATAAATTCCAAACCCAAATCTATTAATCGATTTAACACCAAACTGAACACTTGATGGAAATTGGTCATCGGACCCAGGCAACGGAATACTCGTTCTAATTGGCACCCTAGATTCAGTCGTGGCTCTCAAATTATTTATGACGGATTTCCAGCCCCCCAAACTCCAGAATTGCTCTAACTTTAGATTTTACTGTCATGCTATTTCACGTTGCGATGTATTTTGGCTAACTGAGTTGTGCGGTAAGTTTTAACTGTTGTTTACTGAAGTTTAGCTGCAGGGGTGACTTGGAGTTACACGTGCACTTTATATTTCAGCATATTTGTGTAGCCCATACGTGTACCCTTGCTATTTTAGAATTGAGCAGTCTACTTGCTCAATTTACTATTAATTATTTACTTAATACTAGTGACATGAAAATCCGAAAATATGAAGTAATTTTTTAAATGTAGTTTGTTTTTTGTCACTTGACGTAGTGGTTTGGTACCATGGATAAGATAACTGACATATCTTTATTTAGAAATTACCAGATCAGCATTGGTATTGTCCCCGTCTCGGTTCATAAAATATCTTCGTTAGACCCTTCGAAAATAATTTAATCCAGTAATACCTCATTTCTTATTCTGGTATTAAAATCAATCTATCTTGAGATACGGGTATTTTATCTATCTTAACATTTTAGAACTAACAGAGTCTTAGTGCAGTCTTCGTCCGGGGAAGTACTATCATCTTACCCACTTCTACCGTGAAGAGGTGGTGGACTTGTGTTTCGGATTAAATGGTATGGGGGTCGGTGAGACAGGCAAATGAGACTTAAACATTGCATGTCTCCGGATTAATAATGCATTGGCAATGCCTTGCGCAGCCGATGACCCTGACAACAGTGTACTTGAAAAAAAAAATGATATTAGCGTACGAGTGGAACTTGTGTATGGATTAGAAACGTGATGAAAAACAGTTTGTCGTGATTATTTGTTGGCAATCCGTATGACGACATCAGCATGCGTGTACCTGCATGCGGGCCGCGCAATCAAGGGGCAGTTGTATGACTTTCTATACAAATAATATTAACGCAATGCGTGTGATGCTGATATTTGGATGCTTTCCATTATTCAGACTAATTCAGTTGCCATTGTCAGGAGGATCAGTTTTAGAATTGTAAAATATTTCTAAGTTGATGCACTAGTCACGGTTCTTCTTCATCTTAAAAATAATGTTATAAGTTCTGGTGATGGCCCTTTCAGTTTGTTATGCAATAATGTAGATTACAAGTCATCTTATTATCGATTCGTGCCGCAAGTCTGTTCTATGTTATAATAGAACTATTATAAATTACAGACATTAATTAACCATAATTATATAATCACACTATAATCATTATAACTCTTAGTACCACCACTAACACCATTTAAACACAACATTACAGTAAACTCAGAGCGAGACCATTCTACACCTCTAGTCTGTCTAGATTAATACTTAGCTGCTTTAGTGAGCACGTAGAGCCGTTAATCTTGACTTCCATTATCAAATAGCGGTCGTTACGGCAAGTCGGAAGCTTGTAAAAGCTACCTAGTTACTCTGACAAAAATAAAGCCGGAAAACTCAGGTAGGTACGATGGCAAGATACAGGATATGGTATTAATTCTAGGTGTCAAATTAGGCATTTCTACTTTGTATTTGAATAATATCTTATAAAATATGATGGTGTGGTAGGTCGACGATAACCTAGTGTTTAGTAATACAGAGCTAAAAAAGTAGTTTTCAAGTTAATCTGTTCATACCACAGTTGGTACCGGTTTGGTAGAAAAATTTACAGGAATTAAAACATGCAAGGGTTAAATATTGGTTTTTAAGTGGGATTTATTAATGTTTTTCGGACTAAAATTAAAGAGTTTTTTGATATATTTCAATGAGAAATTTCATAGAGGAAGGCATTCGCCTTTTAACTGTAACGGACACACCCATTATAATAAAATATATAATAGTATACCTACAATTATATATAAGTATTGAAACTACTACCAAGTGTGACACCAACTATCGACAGCACTTGCTTAGGGACTGTCACCTCTAACCGTACATATTTCTTCGGTAAGATTCACATATGATAAACCCCAGTAGAATACCGGTATTATCTTTGGCCGCGGACTTGACTTCACTTTTACTATAATTACTCTTCATTATCCCCTATGGCGGGGGAATTCGTGAAGGTGCGAGATATTTTTCCTTTTGTCAGAGCTCATGATAAATATACGTGTAAGTCTGAGAAATGAATGAACCCTGGAAAATTATGGTCGTACATGACTGTGTGACTTTATATCCCGCTGGGATGAAGCGAAAATGATAGGGTCCTCGGTTCAGGTTAAGCGAGATATTATTGAGATCGGTTTTGAAAAATAAAAATTTGTTATTGTAGATTTTGGTCCTCCAAGCCGGATATTACCTATTTCAATATAAAAAAATAAAACCTTATAAAATGCAAAAATATCACAGTAATATTAAATTAAAGTACCTGAACGTAACATTTCAAATTAATCCGATCCTTTGAGCCGGATACAGATTAATAACTCGCGATTTTGTCGTCAACTTATTAAACATTTTCGGTTTTCCTCATTTCTCACAATCTTTTCGCGCCCGAAAAATTCAGCACTAAAATTAAACGTTGGAGCCTGTCTGTACCCTCATCCGAGCGTGAAATTTCTCATATTGGAAAAAGAGGCGTATAATAGATGCGCCGTGGGGCTTTCACAATAAATTGCGTCCGTGCTGGTCGGGGTAATTGGCAGGTGACCGGCACGATTATTCAATCCAGGCATTGATGAATTTAACGGCGAACGCGTACGTTTACGTAATGTCTCCCTATTGTGGTGAATATAAAATTACTGACAACTGTGTGGCATTTTTTTTACATTAAAACAAGCTATATTGTCAGAGGGTTAGAAGTTTGTTACTGAGAATGAGTGATCCTAAACAAACATGCGTGTAATTGCAGTAGCCAATCAATGTGAACCTATCAAAATAGGTAGCAATTTAGGATTATTGAGGCAAAGTTAGTTATTTTGGCATTAGGATTATGTTGGGTAGAAGCGAAGTGCTTTAGTTGGCGGTTACTTGTTTTACATAAAATGGAAGTTGCTTTCCGAACTATTCATCGAAGTATTAGCTTAGCTTTAGCTTTCATATTATAATTAATCATCCCATCGGATTATATTTTATAGTTTTAGTTGCTTTTCACTAATTTAAAGATCCTCCTACACTTTACGCCTTTAGTATTATTATAGCACATTTATTTTCAAAAATAATGGTTTTACTCGTATTAGGTAAACTTAAAACCATACCTAAGTATATCGAAATGGTGAAGAAGTAGAGTTCTTAGGGCAGAGTTTGTCTGGAAAAGTCAATTCTTCATTTTTCCACCGTGAAGTATTGATGATCTTTGATTTTTCAAATTCGATTAATAATAATTTTAAACATGAATGTGGTACACACTGGTACAAACTAGAGAACATTATTGGTGAGAAAAACTGCACTAAAAGTAATTGTCTTTACTATTCAGTCGTGAAATTGTAGTGACCAAACTCTTTGCACCTGTTTGTAGCAACGAATAACATTTTTTGACTTTGTTAGGTTATTATTGACAACTAGCTGTCCCCCGCGCTTTTACCTGCGTTCCCGTGGGATGTCACATGTATTATACATAAAAACCTTCCTCTTTAATCACTCTATCTATTAAAAAAAACGATTGAACGAAAATATTGAAGCATACATAGAGGGATATATGGACAGAGAATGCGACTTTGTGTTATACTATGTAGTGATAACATCATTAACTCATTGACACTGACAGTTGCGGTTTGTGCGATATTCCGGAGAGACCGTTATCAGCTAACTTCAATCTGTTATTTTGACGTGTTACAGTGATGCGCGCGTATTTTAAAATTTTATTCATGTATTTTTTTTAAAGAAGTATAATTTTAATAAAATGTTCATATCTATGACCACTAGCGGGTCAGTTGGTTTAGTGATTAAAGACCTTAAACGCCATGCGCTGGTTGTGGGTATGATTCTAACCCAGGACAAACATCACATGCTTATGTTTGTTTGTTCTGTATCTGGAGGTTAATATATTTATAGCTATGTTTTAAAAGAACATTGTATTATATATGTAGCATATCAGTTAGCTGTGTTCCATAGTACGAGCTAAGTTTAGTATAGGAGTTTAGATGGGAATGTGTACGGAATATTTCAGAGTATTTATAATTTATATGTACTTCCAGATCAATTCATATTTCAAAATAAATAAAACAAGTGATAACTTCAGAATTGTTCTTCATTTATTTACCCCGATTAAACCTTCATAAAGTAGGAAAGGAGCATCTTTTGATTGCAACGCTCTTTCGCAAGGAGCGAATGAAAGTTTTTTTGTTGGATTGAATAATTTCATTCCGCAGTGAGCTCTTTGAACATCTGATATTGGAAATCTAGATGACGAGATAGCGGCTTAAGTACTCTAAGTTATTCAATATTGAATTTTAATCTAACGAAGATGGGAACTGTGAACTTTTTTCGGAATTCAATCAACTTAACTGTTTTAGTTAGTTTTCTTTATCTTTGACTATTTCTGATAATGAAGATAATCAATCTGTTATAATTTAGTTAACTTTTGAAGTAAGCAGTTGATTTGTGTTTTGGTTAAAAGTTTAACTAACTAAGTTTTTATTAGCACTCCTATAATAACAGTTGGTGAAGTCTTAAACTAATTTATGAGTTAACAATTATATGCCTAATAAGCTCCCGCAGCATCACCCGTGTTCCCTAGGGAGGTGACGTTCTTCAGATATTTTTTAAATACATTGATTAATATGAAAAAAGGTGTACTTAAAATATGACCTCTGCTTCTCATTCACATTTTTATTATTTATATTATAATATTTATAGAAGAAAAGATACCGTAAAACTATATGTTTTTTTGATACATATGACCTTTTCAACACAATATTTACTTAATTATATATAACCTTCTAGTTTCACTTGTCCTGGTGTCTATCTGTATGTAATCAAATCTTACAAGTTAAATTTGACCCACTTCCCGGTTTCCGAGTTAGCTCAAATTTTGCATACACATTTGGTTTTAGTGACTACGCATGATTAGCTAAGTGACGTCATTCTCAATCCATTATGGCGGACGTGGCAAGATTGCAATTTATTAATCCATAAACCACCTTCATGTCAGGGGTATCTAATGAAAGGGTTTGCCAAGCATGATTTGAGCGATTTTGATTGTCTAATGGCTTAAAAGAGCTTGTTTTAAAAAAGATTTATAAATGATTTATTTTCAATTTTTCTAATCTATCCCTTATATCTTACTAATACTAAAATGTAGGAGTATAAAAGTTTGGGTCTTCTAAAAAATGTATTTTATAAGTATCGGTATAGTTGCATACCAGGGACAGCTTTTGCATTACAGTAATTTTGTAAATTTGGATTTGTTCAGTTTGTTGCTTTTACCAAAGAAGTTATTTCGGACTAAGATACTGCATCTCACGTTAAAACATCGGTCGACCGCAGTTGGCTACGACTTACGTGTAATCCTAAAAGGGTAATATTTTAACTGAAAATAGCTGTTTCCTGTAAAGTGCACTTCGGTATTTACCTAAACCATTAACCCCATTTACGTAAGTGTCTAGATCACAATGCTTGGGTCAACATTGTGATAGATGTTATGTTTTAATGGGCTCACGGTGTAGAGGCTACCTGTATCTTTACAGGTTTTAGTTCGATTACCAACCAGGACTAACATTTGTGTGAATGCTATAGGTATGTAAACTAAGAAATAGAAAATTTCTAAGTAATTCTTAATAATTTTTTTTATAATATTTTAATAAAAGCAACAAAAAATATATTGAACAGCAAATAATTTTGACAGACGATAAAATAAAAGAAAGGAATAAAAATACCTTTCATTCAGTTTACGCCCACAGGGTACTAACGTGAAAAGTCAAAGTTTCTGAAGCCACCGTTGATTCTCATCAACAGCGTTATTAGCAGGAAATCTTACCCAGTGTACGTATTGACAAATAAATTTGCTGTGGCGTAATATAGAGAAACGGCAGTTTTTCCGCCAAATCATAAGTATCTAGTCAAGCAAACAAATGCGTCAGTAAGACAGTAACATCGGGGATTTTGATTGCCAAGTAACAAAATATTATTCAACTAAATATTTATATAGATCACCTTTTTCCGACGTGAAGCAGTTGTATTACTGTGTTACGGTTAGAAAGGTAGCCGGGAATTTACAGGCACATGATACTTAACAACTTCACGTATCGGGGACGACAACATTGGCGCCTGGTGTTGCAAATGTCCATAGGCGGCGATTACCACTTACCGTCAAGTGGACTGTCTGCTGATATATCGCCCCATGTATAATAAAATAAAATCGGTCAAGTGCGAGTCAAACTCGCGCGCGAAGGCTTCCGTACCATTATCTATATGAATGGCAAAAAAAACATGTCTGTTGTATGAGAGCCCCCTTGAATATTTATTTATTCTGTTTTTTAGTATTTGTTGTTATAGGGGTAACAGAAATACATCATCTGTGATGTAATTTCAACTGTCTAACAATTTCAGGTTCATGAAATATTGCCTGGTGACAGACGGACAGACAGGCAGACGGAGAGCGGGGATATCTTAGTAATAGGGCCTCGTTTTACCCACGGGGTACGGAACCCAAAAAATTAGTGACCTTTGCAATGCTGGACTTGGAACTATATTCAATCTCATAACAGCTTACAGTGAAATACCCTTATTAGAGAGCACATTGCCATTACGGTTGCTAAGAAACCACATTAACGAGCTGGCTATCTTACATCCTATAAAATAAGCTTACGAGTCACCTCTTAGGAAGTTCTTAAGGATCCAGATTAAGAGTCATGTTAGACTGGAGTGTAATGAACGTTCGTTACTTTACAGTAGTTTACAGTTTCATGGACATAGGTGTGTGTCACTGTAATGCATAAATCAATGTCATAAACTCACCCCAACGCATACAAATTCATTCAAATCGGTCCAGCCCTTTAGGAGGAGGTCACTGTTAACACACGTACATTATCATTCTTATAAATAAAGTATATAAATATAATAGGTTGGGGGTTACTTCGCATTTTTTAAGAAAATTCAAAACATTTTTTATATACTTTATTTACATTTAACTAAAGTATGTAGGTACCATTTTGTTCCATATCTTTTTGCCATCTTGTAGGTAGGGACATGATCCCATTGCTATAGAAATTTTGGGACTTCTGATCAAAATACTGCGACAAGTGGTTTTGACAGTCCTCTCGTGATGTTAACCTGACACTGCGTAAAGAATTCTGAAGAGACCGAAACAGGTGGAAATCTGAAGGTGCAAGGTCAGGACTATACGGCGGATGCATTAATACCTCCCAGCCAAACTCTCTTAATTTTTGCTGAGTGGCTAAAGATGTGTGAGGTCTAGCGTTATCATGGTGAAAAACCACACTCCTTCTGTTGATTAATTCCGGCCGCTTTCTCTCAACTTCTTGCTTTAATCTCATCAGTTGTTCGCAGTAGAGTTTAGAATCGATGGTCCTGCCTGGTGGTAACAGCTCATAATGAATAATGCCCTTCCAATCCCACCACACACACAGCATCACCTTGTTGCGAGTTAACCCGGGTTTCGCCACAGTCTGTGAAGCCTGACCGGCCTTTGACCACGACCTTTTTCGCATGTTTTTGTCGTACGTGATCCACTTTTCATCACCAGTTATCGGCTTCTTCAAAAATGGTTCGGTTTCATGACGTCGTAATAAAGAATCACAAATGAGTACACGGTTCATTAGGTTTCTTTCAGTAAGCTCGTGAGGTACCCAAATATCTAGCTTTTTTGTGTACCCAGTTTTTTTCAAATGCGCCAAAACTGTTTTGTGGTCAATTCCCAGTTCTTCAGCTACGTCGTAACTACTGATATGCCGATCTTGCTCCACTTTTCTAAAATGGCATCCATTTTATCCGTAATGGGGCGACCAGAGCGACGTGCATCTTTCATCAAAATTTCCGGATTGAAAACGCTTAAACCAAATTTGAGCTACTCTCACAGACGCTGCACTAGGTCCATAAACATCGCAAATTTTTTTCGCGGCTTGCGTTGCATTTTTACCTTTTTTGTAGTAACATTTTAAAATGAATCGAATTTCTTCATTAGATTCATTCATCTTAGCGGTACGAAAAACAAATGCAAATCACACATTTTCCTAATTTGAATTATGTTCTTTAAAATTTTAACTTTCAATGATACCAAAACCAGCCAGATACAAATAGTATAGCCAAAGAGATTTTATTACAAGTTCATACATACTATAATGCGAAAAGACTTTTTCTCCAACCTTTTTTTTATATAAAGTATAAAAATATGTAAAGATAAATAAGGAAAAAAGGATCCTTTGACGCACCATCACCTCAACACTACTGAAAATATTGGAATGGGACTGGGATGGTTATAGGTTATCTATGGTATCGATAACTGCGAGGGAAAGAGCGGGGGACAGTTAATCTGTAATTATGTAAAAAAGATTTATTTTCTACCACTCATCTACGTAGTGGCTTATCGGATTTAATAAAATGCACGCAGATAACATATTTTTTGGATTAACAAATAGAATTCTTATTATAATGTGGTAATATCAGACCCCTCGAGAACGCAGGTGAAAACACAGAGTGGAAGCTAGTTTTCAAAAATAACTTTCCTTTTACGAAGGTATATTTAAATATTTGAATTGCTTTGGGAATCAAATCACTGGTAACTTACTTTTCAGTTATCCTCAAAATGTACGCTTAAGAATAGGAATTTTCCAGGAAAATGTGATATTTTCTGTAACTCTCAAACTGTTGGTGATAATTGTATACCCGCCTTAAAATATTTATAAATAAGCTTACTCTAATGTATTTACGTCCTTATTAAATTAATTTCATTCAATAATGAATTGTCAATGTCTCTTATAATTTTAGAACCATTGCTTTAAAATAGATCATGGTGTTTCCAGGAATTCTAAGCGCTACATTTAATACAATTAAATCGCGAAGTATTTTCAAGTTTAACGTTATATATTTTAATTATTTACTTTACTCAGGGTCTGGTACGCATCGCACTCGTGTTAATCACCGAACTTTTCCTCATTAGGTGCTCACGCGCTTAGTTTGTTATGTCTTACGAGTGTATCTACACGTTAATTTGTTAAAAACATCCACCCTTTTACGAACGAGCCATCCACGTAATGGTTTTTGGTGCGTGTCATAAGATACTGTCCAAATATTAAAGAACCCTAAATCCTATTTAATATTATAAATGCGAAAGTGAAAAAGTTCACGCAAAAACTACCTAACAGATTTTTATGAAACTTGGTACACTTTTTTCCCGGGAAAAAGTAACATTCCACGGGACTGTGAGTGTAACTGCGGGGGATTGCTAATATGTGAATATTTGAGTTTTTCGGATGGATAGATTTGTTACTCTTTCACGCAAACACTACTATACAAATTTGGATGAAACTTGGCACAAAAATGAAGCATACCCTGGAATATTATATAAGAGAGTTTTCATACCGGAAAAATTTTACATCTCTCGGGAGCGTGGGTAGATAGACAGTTCTAAATGAATAAAATACATTTTTGATTATCTCTGTCAGTCTCTTTGTTTGTAACGTTTTAATGGCTGAAAGGATTTGATAAAAGGAACGACTGCCTTAAAGATTACCTTTATTCCTTATTACCCAGGTTGGGAGCTAGTAATGTAGATTATAGAAATTAAAGTTAATGTGTTTGAATGATAGTGACTTATTTGCGAATAAACGACTGAGCGCGTGTAGATGGGACTTGGCACACAAAAAGAACAATGTTCTGAATACTAAACCCTTTTACCTTTTGTTCAATCTCTTTTTCAAATTGCATATTTAGTCTAAGGGAATCAACAACTTAAATCTAGTTCAGTCGCTTTTGCTTTTAACTTAAACCAAAGTTATGGCCCAAGCTGCAGAAACCAGGCGTGAACGATCGTCACGTCTCAAGCGTTACGTGAGTAGGAAACTAGAACGAAATTATATTAACATCTAAGTGCATGAGATGTAGGTATGCCCTAGAATTATTCAGACGAAGAGATGATCAGTCATCATCACTAAAAAGAGTAGTAAGCAATTAAGGATCGGTTGGTCGTTGGTTAGATACTCTGATTTTCTACCCCACGAGCTAGTTTGATTCTAACTCAAGACAAACTTTTGTTTCCGTGGACAAATCGTTTGTTCCGTATGTTTGGGTGTAAATGTTTGATTTTGTATACTTCAAACTCAGCATTAATAAATTCAGCAGCTATAAATTCATATAACGATACGTGTGATAATAAGTAAAGGTATTTTTTAAAGTTAATAATATCATTCACAGTCATAAAAATATGGGTCTGTTAAAGAATCAAAAAAGTCACTGGTGGTAAATTTACCAAAAAAGCGATTATATTTCATTATGTACCTTTTGCTTCAGCATTGTAATAACAATTTTTGTATTTACAAGAAATATTAAATTCCATTTTTTAACATTTCAACTATATTTACACAGCCTCCATTCTCTCCAAACGTTAAACATTGTTATAATAAAATTCGAAAAGGATTCGTTAATTTAAAATTTACATCATAATTTGAAAGGAACTGTATTCATATTCGTACTACGTTGGAATACTTCCATTCATTTCAACGCCTCTTAAATATGTATGAGGATACGTCAAAACTTTTGTAAGAGAGAGCTGAGCGAACTTTAAAGTATCCGAGTATCACTCAGGAGTTGGAAATTTAAGTAGCGAGGTACAAGTTTAAGAGCCCACACTATTAAGATGCTGAGACAATGTATAGTCAAATACAATATTCAGGAAAAGCTATTGTAGAGGAAAATGTCGTCATTGTTCGTCGGTTCCATTGTTGGTGGCGTTCGGTACTTGCTAATGGAGACTGCATTGTCTTAAGGCTGCTCTGAGTCAGATCCGACCGGTTTGAGCCGGTTCTATCCAGTTCAGATTTAATTGTATTGCACTTTGTGGTTGAGAACCAGTATCAATAGTGATAATGGGTTTTTGGATTGCATCGTTAATTGAATTTCCTTGTTTTAAGGTTTCGTTGGAAAAGATAATTTTTCATTACCCTTTTAAGCTGAAGAGTAGCAGATTAACACACAGATAACAGACCCTACATGTTGCATGTTGTCAGAAGTATATATTTATATATTTTACTTGTATTCTTTATTCTCACAGATTTATTATATTAATTATTAATATTTTAATAACCACCAGATCAGCATTGTAAAAAAAAATGAAATAACTTCTTTATTGCGACAGTATTCGGTTCTAAATTGCTTGTAACTGTGCAAAGACTCAAGAATTAGTCATCAAACTTCATTATTGAGAAAACATATTATTTGGGACTAAGTTGCAATTATTTCATTAATGCAATATTATGTATTTTCATGCAAACAACTCATTTTTATTCACATAAAAAGAACGAGGCCTACCGTAAAATATGACTTATAGATCAAGAGCAATAAACAGATAAATAAAACATTCCTAAAAAATGTATTCCCAACCGCCATCTGATTCCAAACTGAGTCGCACTCCTTTTTAATAATTTATGCTTATATCGAAATGGGCACCCTGGTAAAAAAAACTAACAATTTCATATCTCGGTGGGAATCCAACCCACAACCTATAGTATATAACTCACACCAACCGGCAAATTAAATAACAATTGATATACGATAAATAAAGAGGCACTAGAATAAACGGTGATAGTTTAAAAATAGATTCCCTATTTAAACACACACCCGGCATTAACAGCTTCGAAAGCACATAAAATGCAGTGAAAAAAAGAGCAAATTATTGGCATGATGGTTTCTGTAGCCTATAAAATGCAGTATGTGCTCATCGAGTAAGCAGACTGTAAAATAACTCGTGTCCGCCCTTAAAAGCCTTCAAGGGTACTGAAAAGGGCTGAAATATAACTTAGATAAACTCCGTAATAGCATCTTGGAGTTCGCTCGTTTTGGTATGCTATCTAAAATATTGGAATGGATCTTGAGATTAAAGATACAAGGTTGTATTTAAGTTGGAGTTACTTTATTGTTTGAATACTTAACCCGTTTTGCTTAGCGAAATTAAAGTGGGAATCTTTTAATCTTTTCTTTTAACAACAAAAGGGGTTGATGTTTGTGTTATCAATTTAGAACAGGAAGCTGTTTCTTAGAAGTTTTAAGTGATTTTCAAATATTATATTATTTTGTTTACGATATAAATACGCAAGAGATGCGTGGATATGTATATATCTACCTCAAATAAATATGGTATAATCCATTCAATCAATAAGCATATACTTCATCTATTTTAACATGACCATATTTGTCGGTCTACTTGATATAAAAAAAACAGAATAGAGGTCATATTACCGAGTTTACCAAGGCTATTGAATACAAAAATCTATTCGCTTTTTATTTACGCCAGGTAGTTTTCCCAAACATCTATAGTAAACTCCATCTATACAATAAAACGTACAGTGCGTATTGCGTAAATCTTTTCACTACCGGCCGTAACCATGTTAGTGAGGTCACAAAAAAACTGTTCATACAACAAAGGTATGGTCTACGGCAGGAGATCTCAGCACTGAGCACAAGCTCGGCATCCAAACTGCTTAATCAACTCCATTGGGCGCTATTTTCGAATCGGTCGTTACAAACGTTTCAGACAAATCGAGTAGTCGTGGAATTAAGTCGTTCGTCGAATTCATTAAAAAAACTCAAAGTTCAATGCTTGTCTTATTTTTATTGACTTAATCTTTAAATGATTAAGAAGTTTAGGACTACAAATCCTATATATTATAGATATTTCCATAAAACATTCCACGTGTCAAGTAAACCAATTCATAAAATTTCTTGAAATTTGGTAGAAAGAACTCTCTTTCTTTTTTCTGAGAAAATCTCCTAATTGGCGGATTGAACCAAGGAGGTAAATCTAGTTGACTTTAGTTATAATTTTAAACAATGAAAAAGAGCGTTACCCTGTTTTAAATACTTCTATTTCAGGAAAAACTGTTGATACCATAGTTCCAATATTTTTTAATAATACCGTACTAAAGTAGATTCTGGGTCCGTTGCTTTAAAGTTCGTATTTATTTAGGATCATATTGATAGTCCCAAGCAAATAGTAATAAATAGAACTTTGCCTAAGTAGGCACTGTCAATATTCCGGGTAATGTCCTGAATATCTATTGGAATATTTTTCGCAAATCTTTATTCTTTTGTTAAAGGACCACTGGAAAAACTATCTTATACTTTGATCATAAGTTCTATAAATATTAATCCTTTCCGTTTCCTATTCCATATCTATATTTATATTTCAACACATCTAAAAATATAATTCGCACGTCACATACTAAAAATGCCAATATCAGAATACCCTAACACATTTATTCCAATTGTCAATTAAACTTTGTTCATTATAGGTTAAATAAACTTCCTCAATAATTTCACAAACCCTAACAAAATATCGAACGCTCGAACAACTTCCTGAGTTCAACTTTAGAATAGGTACCGTATATTGGAATCACGCGCCTGTTAAGCGATCCACGTCTGAAATTAAAGAGCCAAAGAGGCAACGATGTGGCTTTGTATTTTGTTACTGTATCTACTGAAAAAGAAACCTCTTAAACGTCACTGACATTGAATGTTGACCCGCAAACTCATCCCTTATGGGACTTGATTTGAACGTGACCAGAAACTTACATGCGGGGATATTTGCGGTCGTTTTAGAGCTCTTCCCTTGGGAATGAGGGATAAATTTAATATAGTTATGTCTCAATACTTTTTCATTGTTGATTAGAATTTATGTTCGCGAGTTGTATCGCGGATATAACGAAATATATACCTAATACCTAAGTCCTATTCCTTTCAAAATGTTATACAATGTTCCTTATTACTAAAGCTACCCGAAAAATCAGCAAACAGATTTCTTTCATACCTGAATTTTCGGGCCGATTAGGCTTTTCAGTAACTTGGTTCATAATATTTTTTGTTCCATTCATTTCTTTCCAATCAACGTCCAACTGATTTCAATCATGTAAATCCTACGTTCACCGTGAAATTAGTATTTTAAATTAAGAATATTTTTATTTTTGCACTGGCTGTCATATGATTTGGTGAACAGTTTTTCCCTGTTCCTGCGATCATATATTTATTTGTTGAAATACCAGTATATGTTTTAATACAAAATTCTGTATCGGGCACATGTTATTTCTACCTGACCTAACTAGAAAGCAATTAGCTGATACAAATTATATTACAGTCGATCCTATTGTTTCAAGTCTATCAGACAAGCTCCAATATCCTAACAATAACAATGTCACAGCTAATTTGTAACGCAATACTAAAACTGAGGCAAACATGATCGGACAAATCCGCTTGCGGCCGGCGCAGGGCGGATTAAGCCGGTCGAAACCGGTTACAATCGGCCCACTACAAGCGCAGGGCGCCATTGTAACAAATACATATTAATTCGGATCCCACAATCCGCGCATAATTGAAACGACAATATCGGTTAACGTGAAGTTAATTTAAACGGCCCAATCTGATGGTTAACTGCTAGTTTAATGATCCAATCTGTAGTTGGATTTATAAGTATTAATATTAATACTAGCGCCTTTTTAACGTATTTTATTTTTTTGCAAGCCATAAAGTTATTCACACCAATGAATACATACCCATTTTGAGATACCAGGACTAGTCCTGGGTCAGTCTAGACTGACTTACGTATTTTTAGGTTAATTATAAACTATTTTAAAGCGTCAACAATAAGCTCAGCTCAAAATCTTTACTTTTGTAGGTATTTTAGTGTTTAGTTTAGTTTGTAAATGTTTTTAATGTCGACAAGTACTCCTATCTATACAATTTTTTGGTTGCCTTGCAAAATCTTCCATTAAATTATTATCTGTGAAATGCTAGCTTGTACCTTGCATTTCTGTTCTATCTTTGAACAAAATTTCATTGCAATCCTTTCAGCCAGTAAAGAGCTGTCTTAGCAAACAAACACTTTCACATTTAAAATATTATGTATTAAGTATAAGTAAGATAAGACAATACAACGTTCAGTTAAAGTCGATTTCATACGATACTTACCTCTATAGATTAACTGGCAAACGACGCTTGTAACACGAAAGGGGCGTGTGCAGTTAGGCGATGTATACACTGTCGCTGCCTTCCAAGCAATGGGGATGTGGACTAGCTTTATAGTCGTGAGGACAATGGATGCCATGTTCCATTTTAATGTAGCCAGTAATTCATTTGTCGTTGTTGGTACGACAAAAATAAATACATTCATGTGGCAACCCCGTTTTTTTAATGATAATGTAAAACATTAGTAAAATAAAGTTTCGCAATTTCAAAACTTATTGTTTTTATTGTTAAGGTCATTTTCCAATAACATGATCAGGGATAAAAGTTTTCTTTGATTGTGCTGTGTAAATATTGCCGCTCCTACACATCTCTCGTGATTGAAGAGTATATCGATGATCACGTGCAATTACCTACTACTTGCACCAAATGGTCAACTTTCCAAAGAGCGCTGGCGATGTAGATGGTCGGCCGTACTAAAACTACCAAATGTTACGTAATGCACCGAATGGGCAGAAAGCATACCTATTGCACCGACCCCAAATGATTGGCAAGTGGCTATATAGTTGATGATGAAATGTTTAATTAATTTACGTTAGCAAACCCAAATACAATGGGATAAAGTATTAATTGCAAAACATTACGATCGATTAAAATATATAAAATGGTTATTAAAACTCAAATTTTATGGTTGATTCCATTGTAAAAAAATATTCTTGGTTGGTGATTGGAATGGCCGTAAATTAATAGCCCTATACATAAAATATTAAATATAACACCGCTTATGTCGTGACATATTTATTGCCTTCTTTCTAGTAGTAAAAAATTGACACTTTACTGACCATTTCAAAATTAACCTTATTAAGAATATATTTGATAAGTGAGGATGTTATATACTACTAATAGATTAGACAAGAAATATTATATATGTAGGAAGCGGTAATAGGGAAATATTCAAAAAGAAGATTATTTTAAAATTTACAAGCTTCTACTGCGAGACGTAGCACTTCTGCACGTAGAGGTGCTACGCCGTAGCTGAAGCCATTAGCTACGCGCACCTACAAAAGTGCTTCGAAATATGTAGGACATAAACTAGATTATTATTCTGAATATTACGATAGCACACTGAGATGTCAAATATATATTATATAATATAATTAAATAACTGATTGAAAATCTCCATCGTTTTATTTGTTTAGTAAAATAGACAGACTGGGGTAAGGCAATAATCATTATATTATTAGCACCCTTGGTGGCCTGTTAATGTGTAAAATAAGATAATTTATATATATTTTATAAAATACAAATATAAGTTCAAGTAAAAAAAAAGATTATAGTAGCCAATACATTCTTACTTCTGAAGGTCAAATTTAAAGTTACTGAAGCTACTACCGGTTCGGAAGTCAGTAAGGTTATATTTCTTTTTTCATTTACGAGCTGCTCTATATTCGCCATTAAAAATACAGTGTAAACTCTTTATAACGTTATCCTTTATAACGATAAACTCCCTATAACGTTGAAGTGAGCCCAAGTTGGTTGGTTTGTTCACTTTGTTTTGTTTTTTTTTGTTCACTCCATATAACGATAACTCTCTATAACGACAAAAAAATGCTCAGTCCCTTGAGTTTCGTTATAAAGAGTTTACACTGTATATAATAAATCTTCATAAAGAACATAACATTAATAAAACTGCTATCACATAAACAAACAACACACACAAACTCTTTAAGCAGAAATAAAAGAGCAATTTTCATGGCACAGTGCAAAGAGCAATTTCCCCGCATGAAATAACTCCTTCACATTATCAAGCGTGTTTTATTCACAGGCTCCACGTCACCGGACTTAAGCCGAGTCTCCATTTGTGGGCTTAAGCCCATGTGCCGTACAAGCTATTTTGTCAGCGGCAACGTGCTTCTGACAAGCTACAAGCTATGTCGGTGTTACTGCGGCTTTATTTTACACCGTTGTGTTACTTAATTCAAAAATGGATTTGGAATGTTTTTGTTTTTTTTAGTTTATTGGCTGGGATAATTGTTAACGTGGCTTAACTGAAGTATTAATTAAGAATAGATACAGGAATTATCTTTTGAAATTACTGGGTTAATTAATCGGTGCCGCTTTTGATGGATTATTTAACGAACACTAACTAAGCTCTATTGCAGTTCAAAGAACATTCTAATCAGAAAGATTATGTATTCAAATTCTAGTATCTATCGCTAAGCACCTATCGTGTCCTTTTGCTGATAAGCTTCAAAGCCAATTAGATTATTTCTTCAACACGTTAAGGTCAAATGCGAGCCTTTCTTAAATAAAAACAATAAAAATATCGCAACAGAATATAATTCTGAAAAAATATTTCCATAAAATATTATTGTTCTCATTTTATCAATTAAGTCGCGAACACGAATTGAAAAAAGTTACGTAGGAGATTCTTTTATTACAAACAAGTAACAAGCATAATCATTAGACATGTTTTTTTAATAAAAAGCAATATCGTGTGTTTGCTTTTCATCTACAGTTCTGATATTGAATTGTAATAATATTTAAATTAAATGATTCACTTTTATATCGTTGTAGTTATGTTTATCATAAGTCTGCGCTAAAATTCATTTTAAATAATTGCTTGACATAACTGAACAGTCTGGTAAAAGCAATTTTGGTATGCATTGGTATATTAGTTGTCTGGTTTCTATAGTACCTACAAGATCTGCTTGGTTTGGGATCAGATGGCCGTGTGTAAAGAATGTTCCAGTATATTAATTAATTTAATATTGACATAAGTTGAATTTTGCTTCCAAACGATAAAGAATCTAGATTACCTTCATATAAGGAATTTATTTTACAATTAGTAAGTTCCTGTCTACTTTCAGTCATCAACACCTAAAATTTTATATGATGGGGTCCTAGCAAAGTCATAGTCTGAAACGTGGGTCCAGGTTGGACTTCACACGCCTTCGAATTTTACTAATGTATAGGTACACAACAGATTCCATTATGAAGCTTTGCTTTAACAAAACCTGCATAATTTGTAATCAATGTACGAGCACCTTTTTGGTATTTGGAAGTACTTTACGGAAGTGACATTTTCAAATTGAACAAATCTCAATATGAAAAAATAAAATTTACTTTCAGATCGTGAATCGAAGTGAATCTAAAACAAGCTAATTCGCTAATGAACAATTACCTGTTGTATCTCTGAATGATACCAACTGACAACCATTCCATGAATTTACTATTGTAGTCCAAAATATAGCATTTTTTATATTAACGGTGTGACGTGCGCCCTATTTGCCACCCCGTAGTTGTAGAACAAGAAAATTCTTTACTCAGCGCTTTTTAAAAGTATTTTTCATTTGCAAAATTTTGCTGTACTACATAACAATGAAGGCTTAATGAGATTAAAAGATAGTGTCGTACTGAGTCGTTCAGTTCATATCTTTTATACAGGAAAGTGTGAAAGAGACTTTTGAATATAAAATTTCATTCGTTTATATTTAAGTGAGAAGAGTGATTTTTGTCCTTTATGATATTATATTTAATTTTAGAGTCAAATAGCTTTGTTTAGGTTTGTCAGTTTTTTGCTCGGTACCGAAGTATTATTGTATCGCCCACCACTTACTTGACGGTATAATAAAGGTACCTAACTTTGCTTATGTCCTACTAGGAAAACAATTATGTTAACACACACTTACTGTTCTTTGATACAATCAATATATTGAAGTATTTATTTTTTTTATTTTATTGTTATTAGTGTTTAAAATATATATTTAACTTTGAAATTTACAAAGCTTTGAAAAAATAGTCAAATAAGTCAGATAATATTTTTTTTTAATTTAGCCTTGCTGAGTTTCTTGCCTTCTAATCAGTTGAAGGTGGTTGAATGCTTGCTTTCGAGCCGTTAGTAACTTCAACTTTCACCTTTATAAGTGCTCTTCTAGGAAAGAAAATCCGATCAGTTTGAAGATACTCTCAATAGTACTTTTCCTGGCCTCTTATTTTCAACGGTGATTAAGACAATTTAATTCAGCTTTACTGACGTATCAGGTATTCGTTAATGACGTTCAATCCATTTTGTATCATGTGTCATATCTCAAATCTGTCACCAGTGTTGTCCCGAGACGTACTAACCTACGTAGCAATTATGTCAGGGCCTTGTTACAGAGATCGAGCATCTAGGAAGAGCTTTGTCTTTGAAGATTGATAGAATTAGTACTGTGTAGTAGTTACAGTAGTACAGTCAATGCATCCAGATTTACTGTTATAAACCACGTCGTTCTTATTTAAATATATCCTGAGATATTGACACGGATCTGAACCCAAACTTAGCAGTGTTTGTACAGTGATAACTCCAGAAATATGCAACTTTTAATCTATAGAAATATGAAATTATAAGGTGGTTACATGAAGTGTATATAAAGTATTATTTTATTGCTATAGTGCCAACTCTTAACCGCACGGTTATATGACCCCAAATTAAGCGATGAAGATGATTAAGAACACGTGTATGTTTAAGGATATCTTTTTCATTTTAATTCTCATACTGTTATTTTTGCCCAGAGAAACACAGTCATCTTAATGCACACCAATATTTGTCTTAGGTGGAAGTCAAACTCAAGTTACAGTATCAGGCTAATGACCATTAACTTAAAATTTCTTTTCTTTTTAATTCTTCACAATTTCGTAGAATTTTGAATCGTACTACAGCAACAGTTAAAAGTTTCGTCCTAAAACTTAAATGAAATGAAATGAAATATTTATTCAAATAGGCCTTCACAGGCACTTATAAATGGTCAGACTCTAACACCGGTTCGGGAGGTTGCTTTTACTGAGAAGATCCGGCAAGAAACTCAGCAATTACTCTTTTCAAAATAAGATTTTGTACATCAAGATGTGTCCTGCTGGAGCGAGCGCTACACCCAAGCATTGTCGTCATTAAAATAATCCTTTGTGTTGTAGAAAGCCGTTTGTACTAAAACAGTCTTAATTCTTTCTTAAATATTTGTAAAGGCAAATTTAAAATTTCAGCAGGGAATTTATTATAGATGCGTGCACCAAGTCCTAAAAATGAGCCTTGCACTTTTTGCAGTCTATATGCAGAAGTGACAAGTTTATTCTTATTTCTAGTATTGATGGAGTGCATATCACTCTTTTTGACATAAAGACTAATATTTTGATGTACAAATTTTATGTTTACATAAATATACTGCGATGCAACTGTGAGGATATCAATTTGTTTAAACTTTTCTCTGAGGGAAGCTCGAGAACTCAAATTATAAATTGCTCGAATAGCTCTTTTTTACAATATAAAAATTGTTTCTATATCAACAGCTATACCCCAAAGCAAAATGCCGTAGGTCATAACACTATGAAAGAAGCTAAAATAAACTAACCTAGCCGTATCGACATCTGTAATCTGCCTGATTTTTCTAACTGCGTAAGCTGCTTAACTAAGTTTTCCCGCAAGACATGATATTTGTGTCCCCCCTTGAAGTTTTGAGTCTAAAGTAATTCCTAAGAAAACTGTTGACCCAACAAGGCTAAGAGCTTTGTTGTCTAACATTAAACTACAGCCTAGTTTTTTAACATTGGGTAATGCAAATTTAATACATTTAGTTTTTCTTGCATTTAAAACAAGATTATTATTATAGTGATAAACCAATAAGAGTTGCTTACATACTTCCGTCATACGAAGCTAATTATATCCTACTCTTCATAGTCTACCTGCCCGGTTCCTAAAAGCTGAAGGTCGGTGCAATGGATATTTTTCATTTGCCGTATAACGTATCCAAAATGGATCGGCAGAGTTTTTGCAGCTAGCTTTTCAGTTATTACAATTATTATAAGTCTAACTATAATTCTAATCGTGTTCATAAGGGAAAATTTGTGGTAAATATCCGGCCTGGCCTACCCTTACAGCTATACCCGGACAAAAATACTAGTTATTCTGCAAGAAGAAAAAATAACCACACTCAGTTTTGGATTTAATGAAACTAGTAGACTCAATTTTTTTGGTTAACAAATTAGACCACAGAGCGTTTGTTCTAACAAAATAAAGAATCTTCAGCCATTGGCTACGGTCCAAAAATCGGTCCATCCATTGGCCTGTAAACCACGATTTCTGTCCATTCATGTGTAAAGATACTCTTTGAGCTTCATCACAGCTGATTTATCTAGGTATCTAGGAATTTCACATGCAAAACAGGTAATACTGTAGATCTAATGTAAAATGAGTAAGTTTAGGAAAAGCATTCAATCATTAATTTTATATTACCCTTACCAGATAGACCGACAATTCTAGGATGTGTTATGCTCCGAACGGTGATGGACCAAACATTCATTTTCGAGCAAACCAAATGATTGATAACAGAGTAGGCAGATGATAATATTGTGAATTATAACAAATTTCCTTTTTGAGTAGTTAATATTGTCTTATATACAAAATTATAAAGTTCAAAACATTTCCGCATTGAATTCAAAACTATCACAGTCCAGAATCTGTTCAAAAAGCTTCACAGCTCCCGAAAATGAACCCTCTATCCACTCAAATCTGGGTTACTATCATAACCATTGAAACTTCAAAAACAATTTCATCTCAATATGCCGTCAAACGCCTGAATGACTCAGGGTTCCAGAGGCTGTTACCAAAATAACTACCCATGTTCTTTCATCAAAATTCCTAGCAACGGGTTGGATCTTCAAAGGACCAAGCGCAATGACAGGCTGGAGTGTTAATAGCTGATGCATATCTACATTTTGGTGAGGCAGCCATCGGTGTGTGCCTTTTGTTACGTGCCTTTAGACGGTATGGGAGCCTTACAGGTGATTTAACGAAGGTAAATGTTTTTTAATCGGAAGCAAGCCTTACACATTTTGAGAATGCTTATATTCCTTGCTCAATTTATGTGATGAAAGATTATCTATGAATCCATTTATTAAGTTTTGTAGTTAAGTTCACATAGTTGTTGGACTTGGATTATTTAAATAAGCTTGCGTTTCGCCATAAACTCACCTTGACATTTCATAATATAGTTATAAGATTTTGTAAAACATTCCAACTTATTCTTCACTTAAAAGTCGGTACGGTTGCCGACGAACAGTATAATAAATTGTTTCTAACAATTGAGCAATTTCACTTGAAGAATACGATAATACAAAAGTTCTAGCACAATCCGTCATTGCACATGCAGTTCTTTTTAATAAAACTGAAATGGACTTGATTTATACGTGTTTTGTCTGGTTGAAACAAGATGGCGCCAGTAATATCTGCATGGAACCGGCAAGATCCGGTTCCCGACCACAATTTTTCACTTTTTCTCACTATCTTGCAATTTGAAGCCAGCATTTATAGAAAGTATGATTTTATTAAACCTGCTGAGCACTCACTAAGTCTTTGACGCATTTTATTTAAGTATTATTTTTTTAATTTAAATCATGGCTTTAAATATATTAGATAGAACTATTGTTTAGCTATAAGATGAAATGACCATTTAATTAAATATTCGTTTAGGCGTGTTATTTGTTAATAAATAGGAGAAACTTCACCGGTTACTTGCTTTTTAGTAGGTATAAACAATCATCTAGCTCTTATATCGAAATAAGACCACCAAACTATACCTCAAAATTTATATCTCCCTAGAAATTTCACGTCAATTAAATTAATAAGAAGTTGAAATGAATGTTTGAACGTTTAATGAACAAAAGATGGTCGTAACTCTAGACTAGATAAAGTCGGAGGTTCTTCCAACAAAGCAGAACTTTTCAATACCGTGTCGCTACATATTTTAGTGGAAGACGGTAACTTGTCGAACTTATCTTGGAGTGGGTATAGTGTTGGGTACGTGTCGATGTGAAGTGTCGAAATCTATCATCGTTTATTGTAACTACTTCGCTTAGTATTTGGCAGATGATTTTATTTTTCTTTGCTTGAGTTGCTAAACAAAACTAACCTTCTAAAATATTTTTACAAAATATTAAGCTACACTATATAGTTACACTATTTTTATCTTTGCCTTAATTGGCGTGATTATCTTTTTTCAAATAGAATCAGTTAGACCCGTTAATAGTGCCTATATTACTCAAGGTACAACCAGTTCTGAGATATAAATCCATAACATTATTAATAGTAATATAGGTAATTAAACATTAAAGGGTTTAAAAATATATTTAAAAATATTGACAATAAGATGTTGTTCGTTGAATTATCGATATGTTCACAGCGTAATGATAAAAGGTTGATAAGACGACCGCAACACTATTCTTCGTTTGATACGTACAGAAGTTAGAGCGAACTTCACCCAAATCTTCGGAAATAAACTCCACTTATCCAGCGTGTACTCGCGAACGAAATTTATGGGACAATCTTTGGACCTTTTTCAATCTTTGCAACCGGCCTTTTATATTGGGGGTCATTTATTCATATTGACCTTTCTACTGACCTTCTCGATAAGGGGGTTGATACTGGAACGGAAACAGCTTTGATTATGAATCTTATGCAATACTTTTATTATTATTGACATTAATTTCTGTTTTATATATCAAAACAAATTCGAAGTTTTAACATCATAATTTGCTTGAATTAATTCATAAGGGTATTTTTCTTTGTATCCATAGCCGTTGTGTGGTCCATTGTGTGTAACCGCAATCTCCATGGTAAGTACTGATGGGGCCTAAGGTATTATACACTCAAAGGCAGATAGATACTCAAGTACGACAAAGATAGACAATGTAGGATAATGTCAATGAAATGAAATATTTATTCAAATAGGCCTTCACAGGCACTTATAAATGGTCAGACTCTAACACCGGAAGGTTGCTTATACTGAGAAGAGGCGGCAATAAACTCCAATTACTCTTTTCAAAATATGATTTTGTACACAAAAATGTGTCCTGCTGGAGCGAGCGCTACACCCAAGCATTCTTTTAAATGATTGAAGGCGTGAAGTTGTTAAGTCTCATGTGCTTGTAATTTGATGACGCAAAAAAAGATATTTCTGATTGACCCGTGAAGGATTTGAACCTCCGCCCTCCGATGTTCAAGCTTAGTTTATATCGGCGCTCTAACCTACTGAGCTAACGAGTCATGTCGACCCTTGGCGAAAGTTTGCGACAGTTCATGGATTATGAACGTCATACGCATGCGTCAGACATTCCGCTGCTTACTCATCAACCGAGTTTTATAGCCGGTTGTTGATTACTGTAATATCGCCACTGTTGCAACGTAGTTAGAATTGTCTTTTATTTGTTATCTATATGTAAGGAGGAATCATTTAAGCAATTTATAATTTATGAGTATCTAATCGGATTGATTATTGGAACAACAATTAAATCAAAATTAGGAGGAAGTCATTGTATATTGCTTGGGGAAAACTTAGTAATGGAATAGAAACAAATGGATACATATTTTTTTGATAACAGTTTAAAATGGTAATAAAGGAACCCTTATGTGGAGACTTCATTATTTAACTGAATCTGAAATTTGACTTTTACATAAATTGTTCATATACCTGGTCTACTAATGAAACACTTAATTAGGTTTAAAACGATCTATTCAAATCTATTGGCAAACTGCTATGTTTATTAATGAATACAGAATAATACTTATTGTTGCTTGTCATTATGCCTACGTCACGTCATCAAGGAAAATAGGGTTCCTTTGACGCACCATCACCTCTAAACTAATGAACATATCGGGATGGGACTGCTACCATTCGACGCAGAATTTTTCGTAAATGGTTATAGGCTATATCGTAAAACGGAGGTGAAACCGCTGGGGATCGCTATAGTATAAAACAAAGTCGCTTCCCGGCGTCTGTACTCTTAGATCTTTAAACGGCACAACGGATTTTAATGCGTTTTTATCATTAGGAATGATTCAAGGGAAAAAGTTTTATATGTATGTTATAGTAGAGAATAGGCGAGAATTTCAAAGATTAATTCAGGATGGATTTAATTTTTTTCTGTTCTCGTACACGCAAAAACTACCGAACGGAGTCGGACGAAACTTGGCACATAGTTAGAGCATGCCTTGGAAGAACAAATAGGACTTTTATTGTGGGACAATGTTTGACAATAGTTGAGCAAGTTTGACAATATTATGAATTTCATGATAAATTTAAATTACACACAGTATTCTACACAGTATTTCTAAAAAAAATATTAAATTATATACAATTGTAAAACAAAGTGTAAGCCATTCCAAACAATTGAACGTTAACCACAATGATTGTCGATTTATTGCCCAATCCACACGAATAAACGTGGGGCAATTTTAAAAAGAATTTGAAAATAACTAGCCGAGTAAATTTTCAACACCGTAGCGTACAATTTTCTCGTTACGAATACCAATCAAAATAACTGGACAATACAGTCGTGATTGACCAATGTAGGGTTCTGTATGCAAAAATATAGATGACAAATTTTGTAAGGTACGAAAATTTATGACATTTTATTAAATTACTAGGTATCCTCTACGGTTTCACCTGCATTCCTGGTAGATATGGTAAAATCCTGGTTAAATTTACCAAGAGAATCTTATATGTTACTTTAGGGCATGCTCTATCTATGTGCTAAGTTTCATCTAAATCCGTTCGGTATTTTTGATATGAAAGAGTAACAAAAACTTAGATGTCGTTAATAAAATACTATTCATAAGTTCACTAGCTTCCGTCACACACAGTTTTACTCACATTTCCGAGGAGTTGGAAAGAAAAACGCAGATTAAAAAAATTGTGCAACTGTGTGCAAAATTTCATTCAAATCTGGGGCTCGATTCTGTAAGGAAAATGACACTAGCTCGAGGATGTTTCGTCGCGGCCTGTACGCTCTTTCTCTGTCGCTTACTACGCTAATACTGCTAATTACATGAGAGGTAAGCTCTCCGAGGCCTCCGTGAACTGGCTCGCCGACGAAGTTCTGTATGGAGGAGATGTTTAGACTGCTGTGCATCATTAAATAACAAACACACATTATGTATATTAGTAGATATATAATAGCATGTAGGTAAGCTAATGTAATTGTACTAGGAATGACTTTATAATCAAAATTGAATTAATGACCATAAAGATTATTACAGTTTATTAGACAATGGAACCCTAAAAAAATTAAATGTCCCCCCAAGAAACCAGAAAAAGGCAATGAACAAAATTGTTTTTCATCACGCGGTCTTGCAAAAAGTGAATACAGACCAACGACAGTTGAATTCCAAAACGGGAAACAATTTGCAATCAGACTTGGCTTCAGCGAATAAATTAAAAGTTGCCTGTGTAGGTACTAAATTAGAGGTTTTCGAATCATTGAGATTGTTACTTGTAAGGTGGGTGGACGCGATTGTAAATCGTGCTCAGAAGCTTAATGGATTTGTTGCTTTGTTTCGCCGGTATTTTTTTTTTCTTTTACAGTTCAAGTATTTTTATTTCGACAATGGGTGATTTTATTTTCTAAAAATAAAATTTAAAAATGATGACTTCTTAAAAACTGGTAGAATAACAAAAAATATATAGGTATTTTATTTGCTTTTTTCCATGGATATTGAGGTAGTGGAACATGAAAATTACTCTTATTCTTCTAGGTTGATATTAATAATTGACCGATAGGAATAATTTCGTGGTTGACACCAATGATAAATTATAACATAGACACGTCATTCACCAACATCATGGCTCTCAATAACAGCGCAAATACTCGATAGCTTATACGCGCAAAGAAAGGGAATGAAAATAAATGCAACCTTACGGTGTTGTTAGAGAGATATTGATACCTCGTTTAGTAGCGTTAAGATTGATTGAGTTCGCAACTAAATGAAATTAGGTCTATTACCAACATTTTATGTTGCCATTTCTAAACGCGGACAACGCATCTATAGTGTATATATCATATTGGTAGACACAGTATTATTCAACCGCGATCGAGTAGCTCATCTCAAATGGTAATTAGAAATTACAACAGAGAAGTCATTCGATTCTGCAGATAATCCAATTGGTTCGTCACCCACGGGTGCTCAGCCGAGTAGCTCTGAACCTGGCTTAGAAGGCTACACAAGTAAAGCCTCAAAATAAATATCCTACTTCCTACTAATATTATAAATGCGAATGTTTGCAAGACTGGATGTATGAATGTATGGATGTTTGTTACTCTGTCACGCAAAAACATGATACTTTATAATCTGGATTGACACTTAGGATACTTTTTATCCCGGGAAAATGTAACATCGGGGCTGCAGGTGAAACCGCGGGGGACAGCTAGTTTTTTTTTAAATATTATATTATTATAATAGTTTTGTATAGCGAGTTGAAAGCAAAAGAGAGATTCTTTTCTGAAGCGTTTGAAAGCGCAATGAAATTAGTTTCTATCGTCTTATAAATGTAATTCTTCAATATTGCCATATAATAAAAACAATAGGTGTGTTTCGATGAAAATATAACCCAAGTAATTTTAAATATTTTTCTCAACAATCGGACAAATGAAAAATTGTGTGCTTTCTACATTAGCCTCGTAGCCGAAATATATATACAGTACAACGCCATCTACTGTAAGGTAGTAACACATTGAAGTTAAAGGTGCCCTCAGAACTACTTACAGTGCCATCTGTTGGATTGTTATCAAACTTCAACGCTGCACAGTGACATAGGGTTCCTTAATAGTTTCGGGATTCAAACAAATTTTAACCCTTGTTTACGTAGAGGACATTAAGCTTTTTTAGGTATGCGATAGATGGCACTGTTATGAAATAATAAAATGCATTTGGTATCTCAAGCACGTCTCAAGAATAGAGTAAAAGTTAATGAAAATATTACAGTATAAAAAAAGGAGTTACGATTGTATTGAACAAGTGGAGTTTTTGAGCTGACTATTCATATTATTTTTGTACGCATAGGTATTATCGTCAAATATAAGGACAAGCCTTTTAGACGTAAATAAATGAATCGTATTCGCAATGCCTCGATTTTATATAAATAACACTAATGTCTTGTATCAAGTTTTATGTCAACTGTAATGTTTTTTATGAGAAATAAATTCTTTAAACCCAAATCACATTATTACGACAAAATTTATTTATTATTATTAAAATATACGTAGGTATAATAGTATCCGCTTTCCGTTTCACAGGCCTTCCCAATAATTTAACATTTTCTCGAGATTATAAGTTTGCTATATGCTTTTCCATGACATGTTCTATCTACTTGCTAGGTTTCATTCAAATCCGTTAAGTATTCGTCGCGTGACATTATCATAACCTTCCATACCATTTATCAGGCTAGTTGGCTTGGAAATACACTGACTACCAAGATATATGTTGTGCGTTCGATTCCCACCAAGGACAAACATTTTTGAGCGGGTATGAATAGCTAATCATGGATGTATTTGAAAAAAATATATAATATATGGTAATATCGTTAAGCTGGTGTTTAAAGTAGAAGCTCTGCTTAGATTGGGATCAGATGGCCGCGTGTAAAGAAAATCCCAGGTTATTTATTTATTATTTATACACCCATCCATCACAAACTCTCACATCATAATATTAGAAGGATATTTTACTTTTTTCTACACAAATTCCTCAGCAATAAGGTAAACTTTATTTACCTGGGTAAACATGGGGGAAGGCAGCACGACCGGGTCGTTACAGGTCACTGGCTATCCGTACTGCATGCGAAATGTCATCACATTTCGTTGCGCCCCGTCGAAGCGTGCTCGATATATACCCACCCTTATGAGTAAGGACAGTGAAATATTGTTCGATCATCTGTTATTATTATTGATAAATAACTACATTTCTTTATACCGGATTGGAATATATACATGTGAACATAAAATATTTTAAGTGAACTATTTCTTGGTATCGAATTATTTTGTTGTTTGTATTTATGTGTTTCTTATGTCACGTTAGACGGTAAGTTGTCACCTCTGCGTTTGGTATTTCTTTTATACCACATGGACCGACGAAGAGGTAGACGATCCATCTGATGGTAAGTGGTCACCGTCGCCTATACACATATGCAACACCAGGGGCATCGCTAATGCATTGTCGTCCCTGAGACGTGAAGTTGTTAAGTCTCATTTGCAATAGATATATCGCCTGCGCGTTGTTGATTGTAATAGACAATTAGTTTTGTAAATTCTTACCTATCATCTATATGCGATTACAATGGATCTAATACTAACATAATAAAACAAAGTGTACATACTAAACTACTTAAAATTAACTAATAAGTAAAGCAATAACCTATAAATGAAAAACTGAATTTAAATTATTAGAGCTGTCTATGGGTAAAGTGCCCAGAAGGCTGGCTACGTTCCCTCTTTGTATGGCTAAGCTTATTCTCTGACCAAAATACGAGCCAGCCCTCTGGTCACCGGATGACTCGATGAGGCGCGTCGAAAGGTCTTTGAATAATTTACGCGCCTCTGGTCCCCACGGCCCAAGCGTTTCTACTCCAAACGGTGCCAATATGGAACCATCACCGATGGTCGCATATTTCCGCCGCTTCGAGCTCTCAGCGGCAGTCGCTGCCGCACCCGCCGCCTTGGAAGTTGACTCTAGGTGGGATTGTGCAACGGTATCTACACATGTTGCATCCCACACTAGAGGTTTGCCCCGACTCCAGGGCAACAATTAGAATTATATATGATTAAACAGAATAAGTATTACATAACTATAAAATAAAATAGAATATTTAACTATGGCTTATAGTAGTTCTCTACAGTAAGTCCTTTCTAGTACCTTTAAAAGTAACTCCACGACTGTTTATTCAATAAAAAAAACATTTATTTATCATTCTGCCTGTAGTAAGTAATAATTAAGTTATATTTTAAAGCCAGAGAATAAAAGATGAAAGCTAATCTACTAATACTCAGTACTTGACTTAGATATCTGTATTTAATGGTGGATATCCCACACCACAATTTATGAAATTTTCTATATTGATTCAATAACAAAGAAAATACGCCAAAATTTGTACCCACATACATATATAAATATGATGTGACTGAAGCACTAATTCTAATTTAAGAACAGAGTGCACAACTATAGCACTAAATTATTGACATTTGGTTTACACAAAAGCGAAATTTCGTTAAAGCGTTTTTTGGCACGACTTCTCGCTGACACACTTTCATTGTCACAATGTCACTAAATATGCGAAATAATTTTGCTTTGCAAAATGTACTTACTAACATTTTCGGTTACTATCAATACTCGATAGTAATTTTATTGAAGTCGACAGTTTACTTGTCTATTTGGGTGAAATATCTCGCATCGTCACGCAGCAACTTGAGCTACAAAAATATTCCTCTTCAATTTTGAATAACTGTATTGTGTGCGATATAATATGTGAATAATAAATGAGTTAACCATAGTTGCACCGCACAAAAATGGTAGTAATTATTCAAGGTTTTTGCGTGGTCTGCGAACGCCAACAAAAATGTAAATCGGGCTTAATTTCTGCCATTTTAAAGTGTCTGTTTGTTGTATAATGAACACTTTAAAGGCAAATACGAGACACGTTATCGTATAAAAGAAAAACGTCCAAAACTACTTTCGTAAGTGCTAAAAATAAACTAGACTACGGCGACTGTTTATTTTCAGGCGGGTCGTAAGTTTGTATGTCACCTTAGTGGTATAAAAATTCTATCTTGTTTAAGTTTTTGTTTATTACTGCAATAAATTTACAAATGATTCATAGTTTTAAATAAATATTTTATATAAATGATTAGCTTCGTTAGTATCTGTGAGTTGTAAATACACTCCCACACTTATTGAGGCTCAATAATTTGTTCCAAACTACAAGAATAAAGTTGATGAACGTGATACTTTAGTATGAAAAATATTCAAAGAAAAATTGTATCAGCGCTCAACTTCAGAAAGATTCATATTATTCATCGCTGAAGCTATTCTTTTGGCCTATATTTCGTAAATATGACTAATCGCTCAGTCATCATTCACCCAAACAAGTTAATGACCCCAATTTCGGCGCTAAAATACTTCAGGAGCATGTACAAAGGATTACAGTAGCCAAGTTTGACACATATTTAAATATTTTCTACGTAATACGAAATTACAGGCACAAGAGACTTAAAAACTTCACGTCTCAGGGTCGACACCACATTGGCGATGTCCTTAGTATTGCAAATGTCCATAGGCAGCGGTGACCACTTACCATCAGGACCGTCCACTTGTTTGTCGAACCATGTAGTATAAAAAAAGGATATTCCTTATGGCCAAAATCCAACCATTGTATATCTAAAAACCTAGAAATGAACAAGATAATTTTAAATATGTAAGCACCTTATTATTTATGATAGTCATACCAAAATATAATAACATAGTATTTTCGCAAATTAGTAGCTTGTTTCTAAAATTCCACAAGGCGATGATAACTTAGTGGCAGGTACGTAGTGGCAGTATTACGTTGTGAAATCTATCTGGAATCCTACATTTAGTTTGCCCTTTCACCAAAGGAAAGAGTTGAAAAAAAGATAGCTGGTACTTTGTTGCACCAGTCTAGCTGGTAGATCACTCGTTAACCTAAAAATCTGTTACCAAGCACCTACTAGCCAGTTCTTTTCTAGAATGTATCGCGTTCGCTCTCGTTTCTTTTACATCTTTGACACACATATGAATTTTAATTTGTAATAGTGTGTGTATTATTTCATAGTGCATTTTGATCATACATACTGCATGACTTTTTTGTACTACAATCAGAGATGCGTCCACTCGTTTCTAGACGCTACCCCGGGAACAGCGCCATAATTTATCGTCCTATCGCACAAGTCCACTCTTGCCGATGATCCCGGTAACGTATCGGTCGCTATTCGTCCAGACGAGGTCATTTACTAAAGGGTTGTCCCTATGATACGAGGTCTGAAATAGCTTGTGTTGTATATTTTTGGATTACATTGTTATTGTATTTTGGCAGTTTTATTCATGGTTCTATTCAATAGTTCATAAGCGATAAAAAGCCTTACGTAACTGTGTGGAGCTGATTATTGTTCTTTTTAGAATGGTATCAAGAAGGGAATGATCATTCCTACAAGACTTGCTCATCAAAAAGTGTCTATATCCCCACTAATCATTTAGTTTTCACCATAGCTGTGCCAGTCACATTTGGGTCACCAGGAAATGAAGCCGCGCATTTCGTTGCCAAACCTGAGAGTGCGTTTGGAAAGGATTCAAATGTTGACATATAAAATGGGTGCGCGATGGTCAAATATGGTTCCAATAAATTGTGTTCAGCTGTCAATTTGACGTCGAGTTGGAAAATGGATATTGCATTGCGCACTTTTGGGTAAAACAACAAAAAAATCGCAATAATTCTTTATTTGCGAGCTGGGTTATCATTTTTTTATAGAGTCTAAGCGCAAACTATTTTTGAATTATTGTCTGAACTTTTGATATATACTACTTACTCCTTCATTTTGTAATAGTTCATATTAAATAATAATAAAAAAAAAAAATCAAAACCTTTATTTCGGTTAGGAACGGAGGGCACTTTTGCAAATTAAAAGTTACTGAAGCTACTACCGGTTCGGAAGTCAGCCTTCAACTGAGAAGAACCGACAAGAAACTCGTGAAGGTAACATTATTTTTTACATTTTATCTATTTTTTTATCGACTTTTTAGCTATTTTATTATCTGAATTTTATGTGTTTTTAAATTTAACATTTACAAAATAATCAAATAATATATTGTTTTTTTTTTATATACAGACTATTTTATAACCACATAGTTATCAAAAGGCAAGACCTCCTTGTGTGGTATATGGGTGGATGGATATATGGAGACGCTATCCTCATGAGCAAAAACTTTTTACTAATGATTTATTAAACAAAAAAACTTAACGGTAATAATCCCAGCCATCATAAAAGTATCGCACCGAATTATTAATTCATTTGCAATAATTAACATGAATATAAAATAGAATTAAAGTACTATTCGTGGGAAATTGCCACGGCAATAACAGTGGCTTTTAAGCACTCGTAAAATGGTCATAAAATATAACAACCCCTAACAATTATTTTGGCGGTAAAACCTCAAACCAACGCACATAATGGCTGTGTTTGAATTTCAGAATGCATTTGATTTTGTGTTTGTTAATAGAAATTGAATAATAGGTTATGTCGTTTAGGTTTTGAGGTTCATTTTATACTGTTGTAGTTATGAAACAACGGTTTTATGTGGTAAATAATATTGTTTGCTGGCTTTCAACAAATTACACTATTTAATTGAGTTCTAATCTAGCGTACCTACTCTTTTAGCCTATTTAAATTGAAAATTTGTAAATTACTTTAAATATGGTCATTTGAAATCTTTTATCGACAGATAAGTACCTATTAGCATTATTAATTACCATACTCTAAGACGCATCAAATAAAGTGGTAAGTGGTTGATTATCCGTAGCACTGTCCTTTTCTTTATTTATTTGATCAACAAAGATGAAAAATATGTGTTAGTTATAGACATTGAATACCATACTACTGTGGTGTAACATTCTTACTCGTGATAAAAGTAGACTATGTGAAATGAAATATTTTAGTCAAATAGGCCTTCACAGGCACTTATGATTGGTCAGACTCTAACATCGGTTCGGAAGGTTGCTTTTACTGAGAAGAGCCGGCAATAAACTCAGTATTTACTCTTTTCAAAATAAGATTTTGTACATAAAGGTGTGTTCTGCTGGAGCGAGCGCTATACCCAAGCATTGTCGTCAAATACACTTTGACATTTATAATATTTGCGGGGTATTTGACACTTTACTGAAAAGGTTAAGAAATTTAACTTTCTTAACAGTTTCCAGAATCTTTTGTTTTGTTTTAGTTTTAATTCACGTCTCGCCGCAAGATAAATGTTTCTTTACCCGTTTTCTATGCAAAGTAAGCAACACATCTTAGCTTCCATTACCCATGAATTTTTCAGGCCTATTATTATAATAGCCCAAAGAGAGAAATTGTTTTAGTACTAACTTAAAGTGAGATTGGTTGCTTGGATACTAAGCTGATTATATTAAGTAATACAATTGAGATATCGAGTAATTTAATGGAGAGCTCAACAAAATACTCTACGATAAAACTAATATGGTCTCGTTATTCAACTTCACTAGTGCTTAAGTGATTATCCTCAGATTTATGTGGATAAGTGATTGGTTATTTTCTAGTTTTTAAGCTTCATTTATTAAAAAGTTGCAGTTTAGTTTAGCTATTTTAATGGGGAATTTAAATATTTAAATCAAAATATGGATATTAACATACCATAACCAGGTCATGACAAATGACCCATTTTTAACGTTACATTGAAAATGCACGTATCATCTTATTGCTTTTGTGCATTTGACTTGAATTTTCCATACAGATTAATATACAGTTATACTATTTATTTCTCTTCCTAACAACCATATTTCATACATACAAACAGGAAATATAAAAGTCACATTTGACCCGCTATGGTAGAAATATGTACCTAGCAAGTGTTGGTATAATGTTTAATACAATTACTAGGATATCATGAGAAACTTAAAGATTAAGCATAAATATTATATTTAAGTTGTAGTCCACTTGTCCAGCCATTTTTTTAAATTCTATACTTTATTAAGTTCATATTAGTTTTCCGTAAACAGTTTTAAAAATAGATAATTAATAATATATTGTGACAGGAATCAGTGTAAAATAAAGCTGTCCTGACTAAAAGTAGCAGATTTAAAATGTAGATGTTTTTGAATTGAAAAATAAGTACACCAAGGATGCAAAAGGACCAAATTTTTCGCTATACGTCTGTCTACCTGTCCGTCAGTCACAGGGCTATATTTTTTGAACTCTAATAAGTAGACACTTAAGGGGGTATTCTAGTGTAGAAGCACGAATTTGAGGTGTTTTTTCGGGTGCTATAAATAAAAAACAAAAAATATTTTTAGCATCCATTTTTTTATCAGGCGTTTATTATTGTTTTGAGAATACAAAAAAAAAAGTAAAAAAAATACAAAACTGAAAAAGTATGATGTTGAAGTGGGGGGTAGAAAAAAATGGCGCGCCAATCTTGTCACGATTGCGAACTTTATAATTATCTAAAACAAAAAAATAAATTCAAAAAAAAAATTCAAAACCATTTATTCAGTTTAGGCCTTCGGAGGGCACTTATGAAGGTCAAATTTAAAGTTACTGAAGCTACAACCGGTTCGGAAGTCAGCCTTCAACTGAGAAGAACCGACAAGAAACTCAGCAAGGTTACATTCTTTTTTATTTGTTTTATAAATTTTTATCTATTCTGACTTTTTGGCTATTTTATAATTTCAATTTTACATAATTTTATATTTAACAATTACAAAATACTTATTATAGGTAACATTAAAAAACAAAACAAAAAAAAAATGATAAGACTACAAAATAGAAAATAACAATAGTTAGGTACTTACAACTTAAAAAAGAGATTTAGAGGTGCACTGTGCAGAGAGCAGCTATTTCCATACATTTTTATCATCAATATAATGAACTACCTTGTAATACGCTTTCTCTTTCAAAACTTTCCTAATATCATTTTTAAATTTATGATCAGACATTTTGGTTACTGACAGCGGTATCTTATTATAAAATCTAACACAATTACCAAGAAATGACTTGTTTACTTTAGTTAGTCTAAAGTATGGAACAACTAACTTCTCCCTTTGTCTTGTATTAATATTATGGATATCCAATTTTGACTCAAACATTCCTATGTTTCTACGAATAAACATTATATTTTCATAAATATATAGTGAAGGTAATGTCATTATATTTATTTCCCTAAATAAATCTCTTAATGATTCACGGGGACCCATAGTGTAAATTGCACGAATTGCTCTTTTTTGTATAATAAATATTGATTCTATATCCGCTGCTGCTCCCCAAAACAAAATGCCATAGGACAAGAGGCTATGAAAATATGCAAAATAAACTAATTTGGCCGTCTCAACATTCGTCAATTGTTTAATTTTCCTAACAGCAAATGCAGCCGAACTTAATTTAGCAGCTAGAGTATCAACCTGAGGTCCCCATTGCAATTTATTGTCTAATGTAAGACCAAAAAATACCGTTTTATTTACAAGATCAATATGGCTCCCATCTATTATTATTTGGCTATCTACTTGTGCTACATTTGGTAAAGAAAACCTTAAACATTTAGTTTTCTTTGAATTTAGTAATAGATTATTTGTAGCAAACCACCCACAGACAATTGACATAGTATGATTAACTTTAGTTAGATCCTTGTCTTTTCTATTAACTTTAAAAATTAATGATGTATCATCAGCAAACAAGACAATATCTGTGAGGTCATTTACAACATATGGCAAATCATTTATATATACTAAGAACAAAAATGGACCTAAAATTGAACCCTGGGGTACCCCCATTTCGACTAAAGAGCCCTTGGATGTTGTGCCGGTAATCCCCACCTTTTGCTGGCGATTTGATAAATAAGATAAAACAAGAACATGAGCAGTTCCACGAATTCCGTAGTAGTCAAGTTTTAGTAGTAGCGTACGGTGGTCAACGCAATCGAATGCCTTGGACAGATCACAAAAAATGCCAATCGCAATAAAAAAGATTATTAATTTATATAAATGCTGCTATCGTACTAACTAAGAAAAAGTGGAAAAAAATGTTTTTTTTGCTCAATTACGGCTGTCCGAAAAAATGATAATTTTTTTGCAATTTTTTTGGACATTTCTGAATTTTTTAAAAATAGTAAAAAAAAATATTTTGTTATAATAATAGTTAGTACGATAGAGACATGTATTGAAAAGACTCACACCAAATGTCAAGTAAATCGGTTCAGTAGAACTTGAGAAATCATGTCAAACGTTTTGAAAAATGGATTTTCGAGAAAAACGCGTCTAAAGTTTTGGGTAAAATTACGCTCGCCTGACACCGACTGTGTCAACCATAAAATGACATTTCTTCAATCCGCGATTCCTTCTCCATTCATGGGGCCTTCCTCTTCTTAAAAAAAAGCATTTTCCGAAAATCGATTTTTTCAAATTTCTACACTAGAATACCCCCTTAAAATTTGCACAAATGTTAATACTATAATAACAACAAATAATGAAAATAAAAGATAATTAGAAATAAAAGGGGATCCCCGTACAAGTAACCTGTTTTTTCCGTGTTTTGTTCAGAAGTACCGTGGAACGGAAACCTTGGAGTGCTAGTCTGACTTGGAACTTGCCGCTTTTTGTAAATTGTTTAAAATAAGACAAGCTATCTGGAAAACACATGCAATGTTTTTTTAAGTATGAACTTCATTATGCGCTTTGAGCTTTTTTTTTGGTAGAATAGAAAATTCTATAGTTATCAACATGCCATTGTTAAAAGTATGTATCTGCATTTTGAGTACCACGTGTTGCTCTGCACTGTTTTTCTCGTAGGTCTAGGTTTTCACTTCTTTGGGCAGACTCCGTGACTGCCTTTGTGGTTTTTTATGGAAAACTGAAAAGTAGTGAAAGAATCCTCAGTAAAGTTGCGCTTCCGGAGAAAATTAACAAAATTAGGTATTTCCAACCCTTCCGTGAAAACGTTTGGCTTCAGTTAATTATTTAAAATTAATGGATCGCCATCAACTAACCAATTAGTTTACTTTCCGAGGGTAGATATTGAATAAATTATACCTATTCGTGCCAAAAGCCAATTTTGTTATTGTTTACTCTTTGAGTGGAACAAAAATAAACTTTAGGCCTTCTGGTACTGCTTGAGAAAGCTTACGTAAACTTTTGGTATAATATTGTTCTGGATAATTCTCAAGACATCTTAATCCAAAAATTCGCTTATTGAAAAATAATACCAGTGGGAAACACTTATTAATTAATACATGAAAATATATACGGTCCTTATAGCTAATTAGCTATCGCCCGCCTTTATCAACATCTACTATACTATATACCAATTTTCATCAAGATCGGTTAAATCGTTCTTGAGTTATAACAGGACATACAGACAGACAACCAATGTTTGAAGTATACAAGAATTGGCATCAGTGAGCCAAGAAACGAATAGGTATTTATCACAAAATTTGTCAAAAAAAAATAAATGTTCTGACAGATCCTACAGATTTATATGGTAGTAGGTGTAGCGAGATATAAATAAAACTTTTAAATAGTCTGGACCTTAACACCAACTCCAAAGGCTGCTTCTGCTTAGATCTACTGAATACTCTATCCCTTTTTTCACGTTTACTTTACGTTTTTACGTTTTCAATTGATTGAAACTCGAAATCATATTGACGAGAGAAATAAAATTTTACGAATTGTTTTATTTGTATAGGTCTATGCACTCTGAAACAATGTCCTGTAAAACGCTGTCACAAACCACTTTTGGAGCATTACGCAACCATTTTGGAGCTTGGGGTCAGAGGGCTGCTCAAACTGTGGCCCTTTGAGAGAACCATACTCTTGCGTAAGTAGAGCAACTGGCAATTGATTGTGATATCAGCTTCATTGTACAAAATAATTAAAATTTAAGAAGTATTTTTATTAATCTGTTCGTTTTTTTTTTATATTTCAGGGTTTTAAGGAGTTGCGTGGGTTGGAAATGATTTTGTGGTCATTTGTGTGGCCACTCTTATGAGAAGAGACTAAGTGTGGCTAGCAACAGTCCTCCCCAGCGAGAAAGCTATCGGTTTTTGCATAAAATTATTTTAAAATACATTAAAAACCTGAAAAAAAATCTCCTTTGCTTCATTCACTATGCTGACATCGATTGCTAATTGTACAACTATTGCATTAGGACATTACACAATAATCTCACCACGCTCTCCCGTCCCTGTGGAATGAGACCATCTTCACGACTCTCGCAAATTGAAACGGAAGGTGTCCTATAAATTCTACGTCTACCCTCGCAGGAATTCGGCTGAACAAAGTTCCCGCTTTGTTATGTGAATATTTTATCAAGCTTGTTTTAAGATTTCCTGTTCAATCGGACTTTTATTGAGGTTTCCTGAACGATTTGCATCTAAATTACTTAAGGAACAGAACTATACCACTATGTATCTAATTCTATACTTGCTAATGGAGATTTAATAAAAAAAACCGGCCAGGTCACCCAGGTACTAGTTGATTTCGTGCACGGAAAAATCTGTATATCAAAAATGTAATGAAAATTAATATATTTTTATACAAATTGGCCTTAAACAAGCGTTTATGAATAGTCAGACTCTAATACCGATTCGGAAGATCTTATTTTATCTATCTTCTTCTATCTCTCTATCTATTTATTTCCTTCTGTAGAGTAGTAGAGCTCTCAGTGCAGAGTTTGTCCGGGGAAGTACTACCACTTTACCCATTTCTGCCGTGAAGCCGTAGTGCACTTGTATTACTGTGTTTCGGTTCGAAAGTTAGGGGGGCCGGTGAAATTACAGGCACATGAGACTTAACAATTTCACGTCTCAGGGTCGACAACGCATTGGCGATGCCCCTAGTGTTGCAAATGTCCATAGGCGGCGGTGACCATTTACCATCAACTGGACCGTCTGCTTGTTTGTCGACCCAAGTGGTATAAAAAAAAAACTATCTATGAATAGGTCATTACAATGAAATGCTTTGACAGAGATAAATCGGGTAATGCTTCAAATAGCGATGCCATAGGCTAATATTAGGTTTAGACGCCAATTCTTTACCAAATAGTGCAGACTAGAGTTGACAACAATGTTTCGCGGATGATTGCATTCGTCCATAGATAAACCATACACGTTCTTTACAAGTTTCTTGGTTTGTTGCTGCTGTATAGGTATATTTTCCCCATATTATGTATTATATATTCTCATTTTTGTATAAAGGTAACATTTTTTTTAGTATTATTGTGTGTATATCAGTAGGACCAGTAGGGATAAATACATGAGGTTTTAATACACCACATAATATCACTAGGGTAGTAGGGTTACTAATTAGTAAACTATATTTATATTAATCAAAAAATATGATAGTCAATCTAACCTATCAATAAAGTATTATTTTATAATATTTATGATAAAACATAATTTAAATATCAGCATAATTAAACATAAATCAACAGCAAAGCAAAGCAGAAACATCAATCATAGAATCAGTTTCCAATAAGTATGTGGACATTAGGTATACAGTGTGTAGTCCAAAATGAAGTTTGTCCATCGAAACTAGATGTTGAGTAAACAAGTGAAGGACAAACATCCCTTGGATTGGACCGGATAGAAGCGGTTTTCATTGGATTTTGTGATTGATAGGTTTTATGTCGTCCAATGTACTGTAAACAGATTTGTGTGTCGTTGTGTGTAATTTAGTTTCTATGTCAACGATATTTATATATACGTATACAGAAATTCGTCGACTGATCTAAGCAGAGCTAAATCATTGCGATTTATTAGTAAGAGAGGGAATTAAACGTGCTGTAGATAAATAAATCCTACATATTATTATAAATTCCAAAGTTTTTTAGGTTGGATTGTATAGACGTTTATTACTCTTTCTTCCAAAAAAGACTGAACGGATTTCGATGAAACTTAGCAAAGAGATAGAACACGCCCTGGAATAACATATAGGCATTATGCCGGGAAAATAGACCTCCTCCTTGCTACTCTATGCTGCCATACAATATCCTGCGAAAACTATTCATAGAACTAAAATCATTCTTATTAAAATAGATTAAAAGAACAAAATTGCAACATACTCTGTGTTAATATTCTTTGATAGGAAACTCCGTATTTAATTCTTGCTTTTTTTTATACCATTTAGGCAATAAATAAATACGGCCTGCTTGGTGGCTAATGGCTAAGAATGTGATCTCTTTATGCAGTTACATAGTACCACCTTATTGACATGTCCATCTGACCGAAAGTAATTCTGCTATCGAAAGTACACTCAACTTTGCCCACACGCCTAAAGGGCTACAAGTTATTTATTTAAAGGTTAATGACCGCTATTTAACCCTTTGCCTACATTCAGGGCTTTCAAAGATTTACACATGGTTTTAGCACAAAGACCTGCGGTTTTGTTACAGCGAAACTGCAAATATGGTATTGTATTTGATATTGTTAGTTCAATATTAAAACAACCCGTGGAACTAACAATATTTGTTTTAACTATAATAACATCTTAATTATTACTTACTAGGTACCGTACCGCGGTTTCACGTGCGTTTTTGAGAGATCTCATCAATTTCGCTTGTACTGCTTGTGCTATAACACAGTCTATGCCACTAGGAAATAGTGTAGTTTTCATCTCCGTATATTATTTCCTTACACTGTACCTATAGTGGTCATATATATAAGTCGGAGGACATAAAGGCGCACACTCACGACAATATTTCTTGATTATCGTCCGCTCCTGCAACTCAACACTCTCTGTACTGGTCTGCAATTACTGTTAGTGCTGAGTGGTCTCACCGCTCCTTTATAAGCTCTTAGTAATATATTACGTAGCATAGATAAAGTTTCACAGAGACATGATTTTGATCGCCTTGGTCGAGTTGTATAAAGCTCGGCTAGTGGTTGGAGGTTTTGTGTTCGATTCATAGGGAAAGGTAACATGAATGCTTCTTTGCATAGAAATATTACTTGAAGCCCGAGATTGGTAGAGAAGGCATCAATGCTACAACATGCCACGCTTTGGACTTTAAATATCTTCGGTTGAATATGGACCTCATTACTGAGACCTCTGCCTACCTCCTAGGGGATAATGGGCATGAAATAAATAAATATCAAAGGACATTCTTTACATACGGTCATCTGATCCAAAATTAACCAGAGCTTGTCTACTATGGCAATCAGATAACTGACATATTACTGAAGCTAGTTTTTTTCCGGACGTACATACTTATATAGATAAAGGTAGTTACTAGTTGGTACGTTAAAAAATATTCATTCGGTGCTTTATAAATCTATTGAATTTTAATTATGTTTTTGTGAATTATACGACAATCTGATGGTGTTGTTCAGTGTGAAAGTACTATAAAATTCTTTGTAGCGGATAGCTGACAACAGAGTCATAAAATAGTCGTAAAATCTTTATCTCATTTCGACCTTTACTCTCCACATAAATATCTCTTTGATATTGTAGAATGAAACTTTCAATGGTGTGTAAGCAATATGTAATCCTCCGCGATATCGTAGAGCCTTCGTAGCACACGTAGCGGGTGTCATAGTCCGTAGCAGACAACGTCAGCAAGATACTGCTATGGCGTAGCATATAAATGTCATAGGGTACATTTTCTCATTTAAAATGTATGTAAGATAGAAATAGACACAAATTATTAAGTATTTATTTTAAAGCTTACTATTGTGGCAACTTTACGTACTTAGGATTACGATGATGGGTGAAATGAATAAATTTGTGTAGAACTCTATATTTTCTTAAAATTTACTCTATCTAGTATTTAATTGAAGGATATGTTAAGTATGACAAAAGTTTGATTAGAGATACTCGTAATGTTTTTTTTTAACTCAAAACATGTTGTTTCATATATTTATAATTAGGTCACAGTTTCTAATGTTACTACCAGTTTGGAAGTAAGCTATCTAGAAACTTAGCAAGATTACAGATTTTATAATCTGTTTGGGTACCAATATCTTTAATGTTTCAAATATATTAGTAGACGTATAACGTAATTATATTACTTTTAACCTAAAGGATAGATGAATAAAATATTTAACACTTAACTTAGTTTAAATATCAAAAATCTATTGTCAAACGAAACGCCATTCGTATTTCAATACAGAGCTTGAAACTCTGAAAGCGAATGAAATACAGTGCCTGTATCGCAAACTATGTAAACATTTCGAAACATTGTTAAACAATAGAGTCGGGTTATTGTCTTATGTAACGCTAACTGCTATTGTTAAAGTCAAAGAAACATCCGAAGGATTGCTCCCTTTGAATGTCTACAACAATGATCAATTTAAAGTGGAAAGTTTATAATCTTCTGGCACTTGGTCGTATTGTCATCTCGACAGGCACTTAAGATGGAGTTTGTCGCGAATTTTCGAAGGCTGTTGGAATTTATAGGTGGTTATGGCTGCGGGAAAAATCAATGTTGAGACTTGGCTGTGCATTTGTTGAAATTCATAGTTTGAATAAAATCTTTCTTAAGTGAATAAATGTTTACCAAAGCACTAACAAAGCAGACTTTTTAAGTATTTTGTGGAACATATAATTGACTAACATCCGTCCCGTGGTTTTATCCTTTCCTGAGATATCTTATTGTTTATGCCTCATTCCAATCCAAATATTCGAACTACCACATCTTAGCCATTTTGTGTATACGTGGAGGGTAGCATGTTGGAATATACGATCTCATTAGTGCGATCTGTTTAGTAGTTTTTACAGGCATCCACACATCCACCCTCAAACACATTCCCCGTTATAATATTCTGGTTTTTATATTTAAATATAACTCCTCAACGGTCAACTGCTTTTATAACCACGAAGTTTAGTAAACACATTGAATTATGATTGTCCGTTTTAAATAACACCATTACCTGGCTGCTGCACCCAGTGTTGGCTCAGCATAGACCCGAAAAGCTTGTTTTAAAATAATAATATAATCTTTTATTTCATTTTGTGAGACATGACAAAAACCTTCTGTACGACAGTTCAACATTGATTATAATTTTCGCACCGCACTGTATGCCCACCCCAACAGACTATTCCCTGGACCAACCGCACACGTTTTAAAAATGTTTCACTGTCCGAAAGTAACACTATGTCCGAGTTACACAGGCTATGTTATAATCCCGGGGCACCTTAGATCCCTCGGGAATGCAAATGAAACCACGACACGGTAGCTATTTATATTATTTATTCGAAGCAGATTATCTGTGATTGCGGTTAAACTCATATACTTATAGTATAAACTTTGAACGCTGTTGAAAAAAACTTACAAAAAGCAATAGGTAACTATCCTGTATTAAAGATAAATGATCAAACACTAGCCAGTATATTGAACATCCAAAAATACATCAAATGTGATCTAAATTCCACAAAGTGTAGCTCTTTTGATGCTGCACAATTATGACGTCACAACTTGGCATTTTATACAAAACTCCATGCATTCGATCGTTTTGACATTTCATAAAACGTTGCTGATTTGACATGTCAGTCAACATCCCTATTCTATAAAATACAAATAAGGGTTTTTAAAAACTAATACGTTAGAATTGTTAGAAATAAAGCAATATACACAATATAGTATAGATGAGGCCGCAAAAATCCAAGGTTTACGTCCTCAGTGCGTGGGACAAAGCTGCACTGAAACATACAGGTTTGGAGCCGGCTTTATGCTGAAAATATACTGGATGCAATATCATCGAGTTGCGTATACAAAATATTATATTTAAAAAAAGTTTAAACTATTGACTGAAACTTAGCATAATTTTATTCATATTTTCTTTGTCAAATAGTTAGATATTAGCGGTATCGCCAAAGCCTTATCATTTATGAGACATAAAGTTAAGTCACATGTGTCTGTAATTTCACCGGCCTCATTTCCAGCTACTGCTTTACAGCGGAAATAAACAAGTAGAGGTAGTTTCTCCTCGGACGACACATTGTTTTTACTACTTCCAGGTAGGGTACATTCCACGATGCTTTAGTTATCGTAAGATATTTTTCTTGACGACAAGTTAAAGGTCTTTGTGGGATTTTAACAAATAACTCTCGTCACGGCATAATGACGAAACTATCAACTAAGAGCTCATCGCTTTTAGAATTTAATATATGTCATCTAACAAGCATCGCGTGTTACTTCTCCGTATGTTTCTGAACTGGTTTCAAGCGCAGGTGGTCCAGGTCGATCGAATGATACCGCAATAACACTAAAATAAAAGTAAGCTATTGCATTCGCCGCAACTGACACAGATTTCCTTGTGTTGCGACCGGTTGTAACAATTTATTTCTATGCCCCCGGTTTTACCCGCGTTTTCAAGAATCGCAAAGGACGCTACATTTTCCTGGAATAATAATTATCCTATGAGTATGTCCAGGCTATAAACTATGTAGGCACATACATTATTCTGATTAATATTGATTGAGTTTTATCTAAATCCGTGAAGTAGTTTTTGCGTGAAAGAGTAACAAACACCCGTCCACCCATCCTCATAAACTTTCGCATTTATAATATTCCTTCAATACGAAAATGGTAAAATTAGGAACTTATGTCATCGGTGTCTATTTTCTGATGGTACAAACCATCAGCCAACAGACAAATAGCCGTGTACATACTGATGTACATAGCTGTTTTTGGTAGGTATGTCAAAAATACTTATTAATGTTATGGTAATAGGTAAAAGATAGTGTCATTAAAAAGCGCTGTATTTCTATTTGTAACATAAAATTACTTGTGTTCTGTGACTTACATTGTTAACTGTATATAAGTAACCTCTGACGTTATCAAAAAATCAGCATTATAACCAAACAAGATCAAACTACACGATCTGTCATCGTACAACCCACTTCAAATATCAAAGACAATAACTGCGAACCTTCTATACCTGAACCCAAAGCTTTGTTGTCAAGTATGCTCATTAAGGCCCTACCCTCTCTTTGTACGAAAAATCCCATTGGAAACGTTGACGGCACTCGAAAACTGAGTAGAAATAAAGCTTATCTACAATGAGAGCCTTAATTAGTTCTTAGAGACAGCGATGTCGGTGGCAAAATCACAGCTTGGTTGGTAAATGAACGCGTGAAGTCATTAGCAGCATAGCTTCAGAACGTGTGGTAAGTAGTAGTAACATATATTTATGTACAAGTTTACATTAATAAATCATTGTTCTCTTCATAGGCATATTTTCTTTTTTTAAACCAAGAATCAAAGATTTTTTCCAAATACCTAGTTTAATAATAAGTTTCAACTATTCTTTTAAACTATTTTTTAAAGTTTTCAATGTACCTCGTTTGTAGTCGGTATGCTTTCTGATCATTTGGTTTATGTATTACAAGATATTTGTCATTTTTTTAATAATCGTGATTAAACATTTTTTTTTATATTTCACAAGGATTTTGATGTAAAGAAAACCATAGGGAATTTAAACCATCATATTAAAAGGAAAATATCCACAGTATCGTCCCCATACATTGATTCTTCAGACTGTATTCCCTCGGAGCAGGAAATACTTCCAGAAAATTAATACCTGACTTGTGTGTCTATAACAATGGATGTGCTTGTGTTTGGACAAAATCTCATCGTGTTTAGTGATGATTAGGCCGAAGATGCTAAGCACACGAGAAGAAAAAATACCCAGGTCACTAAAATTACATTAGACATACATTCCATATATTTGACCATTGAGTCGTTATTGGGAAACTACAAATAGTATTTAAATTTTTAATATTATTAAGTCCTACAATCAGGGAGACATAATACAAATGCACTACATCTTTACGGCAGAAAAGGGAATGTTGGAAGTACGATCTGCTCAGAGCTCTACTACTAAGCTTACTACGATTACGAAAAACAGTACAATAGTAATCGCTGACTCGGCAAACAATTTTCTACCCAGAAAGTTAAATTATCTTAAGCTGATAACGCCACCTATGAGAGGCCATCACGTACCATAAACAAATATTAAAAAAGATTCAGATGGGAAATACAAAATAAAGATCTAGAACTCTATGCCAGCGCCACCTACCCGATCCTTTTGTAAATCTAAACCACCCATAAGTCTCCCATGGGTCCACATAGGAGGAATTCAATCACATACACATGGGTATAAGAAATATATTTACCGATTCTTAATTAAATCTCCTATTAACAAAAAAAACCTATAAACTTTATAACCACGTAGACACTCAAAGTCGTTAAAGAGTGGTAGGCCTAAAATCTTTTTGCATAAAATAACTAAATTAGTTTCACACTACAGAATGTGTAAGGTAACACCAAAAGGCTTTTCCAGTTAAATTATGTTTTGGACCGGAAGGGATTTTAGCCAAAATCTAATTTGGTAACACCAAATTTCAGTACGACATGTTCGGATTCATGGAAAATGAATATTTCGTGGGCGGACATTTATATATGCAGTGCCATGAACGTGGTCATTTAAAATATTTTCGTGGAACCGCAATTAATATTAATGGAACTTATTACCGATTAAATTAATTATATATTTATCCCACACAGATATTTATTTATTGAATCACCATCATGACACACTAAACACATTCAAAAGTTAATGTTCACAAGCAAAAAATAAATATGATGCCCATTTACAGGTGACAACCGCATGAAGATAAGTATTAATATAGATTATAAGAAGTTTAGATAATAAAGTATAGTATAAAGACAGGCAACAGAAATAAAACAAAATTCAAACACTGAAAAAATAAAATTAAATGTCAACGACGTACTAAAATTGTTAATAATGATAAAATTATAATAATTGCAAATTATTTACTTAATCTCTTCTAAACTTTATTTGGGTAGACTTCGCTTGGGTGCCAGAATGTGTAGAAAAAACAACAAAATATAGCTTGTCAAAAAAATTCTATCTCGAGTTCTAAAATCAAATCCCACTTAATAAGAACCCAACCAAAATTTAACACAAGTTCCTACAGCTTCAAAGACGACGCGAAATTGCAATCAACCTTGCCATCCGCATATGAACAAAACTTAACATCATTTAAAATTCATCTCCTATTATATTGCCTCCGGACATCCCTTGTATCGCACCCTCGCAAATGCCTCCTAATCACGCGGTTCTAGAAAGAACACTTATGAAGTGGCTTTTAGAACATCAAAGGCAACGCCCTATGTCTATTTCGTGTGTAGTGTTGCCTGATGTCGATTGTCGATGTTTATTGTTTCGAAAGGTAAGATTTTACATAAATATTTTTTCGGCGGTAGGTGCGAAAAAGTATACACGTATCTCTGACAAATTTAATTTATTAAAAATACTTTTAATTCGTTTTTTTCAAAACAGTTTTCAAATAATCAATTTATCTACTTGCATTTAACGGTACTCACGTTTGCGGTGCGTTAATGTAACAACAAGCACTAATAATACACCACCTGCCAGCTGATCATTTGCACCCACTATTATTTTATACTGCACAACTCACAATACTACAAATGTCGCAATTGACTGAAATATTGATTGCATAGAAGAGTCTAGAAGAGAGCTTCATCAAAAAGATGGGTGATCTTGAAGCACAAATACAGAGTGCAGGACCAGCCAAGGACACCGTGGCTAAAGTAGCAGAAGAGTTCCGAACGTTTCGGGAGCTTATGTTCTCCATGCTCGGGCTACTCCGGCAGCAAATCAGTGAGTGTTCAAGGCAACTCGATGTGTTAGAGACCAGGACCCGACGGAAGACACTCATCTTCTTAGGAGTCAATGAAGCCGCTAAGGAGGATTGCTTAACAGTTGCACTGGGCATCGCTAACAACCAGCTGGCCCTCAAAAACATCACTAGATCTTCAATAAAAGTCTGCCATAGACTTGGGTCATCTAGTAAGGAACATCAGCGGCCACTTTTAGTGAGATTTTCAAGTGTCGATGTCAAATCTGTTGTATGGAGAGCGAAGACAGCCTTAAAAGGTACCTCCATAACAGTAAAGGAGTTCTTGACAAAGGCTAGGCAGACCATCTTCACCAAGGCCCGACTGCATTTCGGAATGCGTGCATGCTGGACTCAGGATGGTGTTATAATCATAAAAGTTCCAGATAATAGCCGGCACAAGATTGCTCATATTGACGACCTCAATAGTCTCATCTTGAAGCATCCCAAGGTCCAAGGCGTATCCCCTGCAAAGAGAGGCGGCTTCGAGGCTGGAGATAAACAAAAACCACGTAAATAATTGATAGATTTCGCATTATTTAGATGTATTTTTTTTTTCTACTTTATAATCCAATTATTTACTTACCATGGTTATCATACGTAAGTACTTATCAACTTTAGACTTCCAATTTTTATTGCAGTTTTAGTTAATAGTCGGTATACATATATTTTGTCGTGTAAATAACTTTTATCTAACCCTCCACATTGTTATTGTAGTCATTGACGTTTGTTAGATTTGATTTGTTAAATGTCAAATGTCAGGTTGACATTTCTTTGACTGTCGCGTTGCGTTCAGAATTTTAGTTACACATTTAATTTTGAAGCCTCCTATAAACAATGTTGTGTTCGGAAATGTATTGCAGTGTAACCACTTCTCTTTTTATTTAGATTCTTTTCTTTTTTTTTTTTGTTTTCTTCTATGTGTTATTATTCTCTAGGTTCTAATTGGGTGTTATTGTAAGCTGGCGGGTGGTGCAGAGATGCAAACGTTTGTTGTTGCAATTTGAACTAATAGGCGCTTTTACTATATTTTTGTTACTTAATTTTTATCTTTTTTATATTCTCATTATTATAGTATATATATATTTATTTATTTTATGATATCTGATAATGAATCTTTTTTTTCTGCTAACGAATCTGATACGTCAACCGATAACGACAGTTTTTGTTCCGTAACCGACACCCTAGGCGACAGTTATGTAAAAAATTTGATGAACAACGAGACTGGCTATTGAATGTTTGTCACATTAATGCTCAAAGTGTTCCCAGTCACTTTAATGACTTATATGAAGCATTCAATGGCACTAACGTTCATGCCATCCTGATTTCTGAGACATGGCTCAAACCTCATCTTTTATCTACCTCTTACTCTCTTCCTGGATTCATCCTAATTCGGAATGATCGGCTTGGTAGGGGTGGGGGTGGTGTTGGTATATACCTCCGTAGTAACCTACCTTACAAAATACTTTGCTCTTCCTCTTCCAATTATTCAGCTTCTGCAGAGTTCCTTTTCTTAGAAGTTTGTGTCAAGGGACCCAAGGTTGCCTTGGTGTTCTTTATTGCCCCCCTGGCATTGACTACTTCACCGAATTCGAATCGGTATTAGAATCATTGGGTTCTCAGTATGCACATCATATCATCATGGGCGATCTCAACACCAACCTCCTTTCTGAAAACTCCTCTCGTTCCCGTAATCTAATGTATCTGATCGAGTCAGCGAGTTTCCATCTCCTGCCACTCCAAGCCACCCACCTAAATACTGTGGGTGATGATACCTGGCTCGATGTAATCCTTACCTCCAATCCTTCCCTAGTTTCCTCACATGGGCAGTTTGCTGCTCCTGGATTTTCCCACCATGACCTCATTTTCCTCTCGTATATCCTTAAGCCTCCCAAACCCAAACCTAAGGTGCTGTACAGGCGTTGCTTTGCGCACATGGACCTTGAAAAACTCCAGAACGATGCGTCCGCTATTGACTGGAAACCATTAATGGAAGCCAGTTTGGTGGATGGAAAAGTCTCCATTTTTAACCGGGTCGTGGTCGATCTTTATGACCCCCACGCTCCGGTCAAAAAAGTAAAATTAAAAAGGCCTCCTGCGCCTTGGATGACAAGGGGAATACTTATGGCGATGAGGCGGAGAGATCGCGCTTTCCGCAAGTATAGAAAGGATCGCATTGAGGATAACTGGTTGCTTTTCAAGGTTGCTAGGAATCGGTGTAATCAGATGATACGTAACGCCAAACGCCGGCATATTCTGAATAACATTTCTTCTTCCTCCCCTGCTGATATTTGGAAGTTCCTTGGAACCCTAGGTATTGGCAGGTCGCGACATTTAGACCTTCCTAATGCCATTGAGTTAGACGACCTAAACAATCATTTCTCCACTTCTTTCTCACTAGATCGTCTGACCAAAAATCAAACTTTAAATTATATATCTGGTCTAACGCGTCCTAACATAAATTCTTTTACATTTTCTCCAGTCGACTCGGGACAAATTAAGAAGATCATCTTATCCATTAAGTCAAAAGCTGTTGGTTGTGATAACATCAGCCGCAGCATGATCATTCCAATACTAGACCATCTCCTTCCCGCAATATCCCACATCATAAATTATTCACTTGAATCTGGTATTTATCCATACTTGTGGCGTAAAGCTTATGTTTTACCCTTGCCCAAGATTCCTAATCCCTCTCTCCCCAGTCACTTCCGTCCTATTTCCATTCTTCCCTTTCTATCAAAAGTGCTAGAGGCCTGCGTTCACAAACAATTCTCCCAATTTATATACACCAATAACCTTTTAAGTCCATTACAGTCTGGGTTCAGGCCCGGGCACAGCACTGTTTCCGCCCTCCTCAAAGTGACTGGCGATATTAAGACCGGCATGGAGAATACTATGGTTACTGTTCTAGTACGAGAATACTATGGTTACTGTTCTAGTACTGGTTGACTTCTCCAATGCCTTTAATACCGTTAGTCACGATATCCTCCTATCCATCCTTTCCCATTTAATGATCTCTCCTGAAGCGCTGGATTGGTTCTCATCATATCTTCGGGAACGTCAGCAGGCGGTTCACGTTGAGGAATCATGCTCAAGATGGTGTAACCTAGAAACTGGCGTTCCACAAGGCGGAATTCTATCTCCTCTCCTTTTTTCTGTCTTCATTAATATGATTACCCAAAACCTTCAGTGTTCGTATCATCTATATGCCGATGACCTGCAGCTTTACTCTCAAGCTAAAGTTGAGGATTTAGCCGATGCAGTCGATGCTGTGAACCAAGACCTTGATGTATTAAAGAATTGGGCTGACAAGTTTGGCGTGGCGGTTAACCCCAGTAAGTGCCAAGCAATTATTTTGAGGAGTCATCGCAATATGTGCAAGGTGGGCAGTACTACTGTTCCACCCGTAATCTTCAATGGATCAGTAATTTCCTTCAAATCTAACGTCAAGGATCTTGGTTTGCATCTTGACCCGTTACTTAAGTGGCGATCCCAAGTCGCAAATGTAAGCCAGAAAGTAGTTGTTATCCTGCGCTCTCTCTATCGACTCAAAAATTTTCTCCCGTCTCATACCAAGGCAATGCTTGTGCAAACCCTAATTTTTCCCATAGTTGACTATGGTGATGTGTGCTACTTTGACCTGAATGCAGATCTACTCAATAAGTTAGACCGTCTTGTCAACAATTGCATTCGATTCGTCTTCAACCTACGGAAATATGATCATGTGTCTGCGTATAGATCACAGTTAAATTGGTTGCCCATTCGTCAGCGCAGAAACATGAGAGCACTGGCTATCTTGTTTTCTATACTCTTCTCTCCCAGTTCTCCGTCTTATTTATCCTCTCACTTTCAGTTTCTGTCTTCTAACCATAATAAATATCTTCGTTCCTCTCATAATCGCCTTCTTCAATGTCCCACCCATCATTCTGACTTTCTTCATTCTACTTTCTTCATTCAGTCTATTCTACTATGGAATGAGCTTCCTCTTGAAATCAGGATGGCTAACAGTCGGTGTTGTTTTAAGATGAAAGTACGGAAACACCTACTCACTACAACGTTAGCAGATTCATCTCGGCTCTAATTTTACTCCTTTGTTTAATATAAATATATATGTATGTAATTATTTATTAAGCTTATATATGTAAATAATATATTAAATAGTATGTTTATGTAAGTTTATATATATTATTATACATATGTATATATATATATATTTTTTTTTTTTGTCTTCCATACTATAAATCTCTCCCATAATTTCTTAGTGCATCTACCTGTAATTATCTCTGCATCACCCAAAGGTTGTCTGGTAGAGAATGCCTTTGGCATTAAGACCGCCTTTGTACACTACTGTACATAAAGTATTAAATAAATAAATAAATAATCTGCTTTTTATTTTACAAAAATAGGTTTGTATAGGTGATGTTTATGATAATTGTTTACCTGACATATGTTAGATATAACATGACATAGTAAGTCAAGCACAGATCTGTCAAAAAAGTTACTCAAGCTGTGAAGTAGTCGACGTCGTCAATTTACTGCAAATAATATATTGTTACAGAATCAATCAGGTTTCATATTTTTTGGCAATACATTTGTATTAATTATGCTTGTGTTTTTGCGACTGTAAATGGTGAAGACCAATCAAGGTTGGAGCACGCTTAACCAAAATATTCTATTATCTTTAGTCTTAATGACAACCACCTATTTTAAGTGTCTCTTGCTAGAAATAAGCTCCATAGCCATGGTGTTAGTCAAAGAAAAAGAAAGTGCCATGAATATTTTATTTATATTCTAATCAATTTGTGATCTGTCGACAATCTGCCAGCAAACAATGAACATGGCAGCACTATCAAAAGTTGGGGTGAGTAAAAATTATTTATTAGTTGCCAAAAAGGAATTTATGGCTTCTGATACGGAATTCTCTTCGGGAAAGTTCATCTTGTGGACTATAATCTCTTTGAACCGAAAAAGAGGCTTTAAGACTTCCTAAATTAAAGGTTTCAATGATCTGCTTTGATGTCCAAGGGTTACTGAAAAAACTTTAAGTACCTAGAAATTTTTATACCTCCTTTTCAATAGATTTTTTATATTGTTCTTTTGAGTATTTTTACTAAAACATTAATTCGTCCTTTTTCCAACCAACAATTATATTCAGTTTCAGTATAGTCTATAATCTATAGATTATATTCTCATTTGAACATTGTTAGTTGTACTATAATTCAAATTCAGTAAATTTCTCATTTCACTTGTTGTATTATTTGTAAAGTTTCCAGTGATTATTGGATTTGTATTTAATGAAACAGAGCGCACTGAAACAAAATATGATTTTACATTAGCCACTACATATTTATATTGAGAAAAAATGCATTAGTATTTTTTTTAGTACTTACCTGGCCTCAGGGTCAATTTATACATAATATCATTGAGCTCTCGCGACAGTATATCTATCATACTTTTATTTCCATACCAAATATCCATAGCACTATTAGCTATCCATTTTGATGGTCTATAATCTCGTCTTGAAGTCTCCACGTGTTCTTTTAATTTAGGCCTCTTTGTACTTTCCCCTTCTAATATTACAAATGCTATTAAAACCGCTACAAATAATTTGATATTGTTTGACATGATTCCGTCTGTTCTTGGTAAAAACTGGCTTAATAATGGTTTCAATGAAGAATACATAAATGGTTAATTGTTTTTCAAAAATTGTCTGTTTGTTCGTATGTTGACGGAAATGATAATGATGCCAGCAACAACCTCAGTGAACGGTAAAAGGAAAACGGTACCTTGTATACCGTATACTTGCAGTATTTCAATAACATGATTTAGGAAAACTTCGTATGGACATCATAGAATAGTTTTCAGATGATATTTTGTAGCACCCACTTGGCTGACTAGAAGATTTAAATTTGTCACAACTACCTTTGTTTTTCGAGATACACTTGACAGTTTACCTTCTAGGTATTCTGTGCATATAAGTAACGTGAACTGGACATGCTAGTAAGTACTTTGTGACAGATTATGTATTTGAGTAGATATTTCCAGCCACAACGAGCGTTGCATAATTAGGATAACTTAAATTAAAACTTTAGCATTGAGCTTGACTCAATGCAAATTCACTCGTAACTTTGCGATGCATCCTAATTCATATAAGTGATTTGGAAATGAGCCTATACAAATAGAAAAATATGACATGATTTTTTTACTCCGTTGGTTGCAAATTCACCATAAGGTTATTAGACCTTATGCTAATTTGTTTTATGTACAGATACAATAGATGTATAGTTTATGACGTACTATGTTCTACTTGTAGATAACATAATGTTGCATTTAGTATCTACTTCTATATTTAAAGAAAAATGTGTTTTTCATAGGTATCACGTTTCCTACATCCACGGCAGAGAGCGTACTCAGAATACAATATCGTCTGTTTCTAACCCATTTTAAGTCATCATACATTCTCCATTATTCAATACAGTGTCCGATGCAGCGGCAAAGCTTTCAAGATGTAAGGATGCCGACCAAATGTGTTTACTCCCAGTCTATTTATGGTTTCTGAATTTAAAAGCTTTTTGTTTGACCGTTGGGGATGGATTATGAAAAATTGTGTTTATCTTTTATTAATTTTGTTTGATGATAAACACTAACATACTTTTTTTTTAGTGTTAACTCTGTGAATATTGAATTCAATTTGTAATTTAGCTCGTGTCAGGTGAAGGAACGAGAAAAAAAGAAAAAAAAACGAAACAAGAAATTTTCTTATGAATATTATAGAGTAGGAAGGCGGGCTTTAGTTATAAGACCATACGAATACTTATAGAAGTGAAATATTATTATAAAAAAATACATAAATAATAAAGTAAAGTTGTCCTAATTTAATCTTTAATATATAACGTTCATATCTTTCGTCTTCAAACAGGTGAAGCAGGAAGCAGCAACCAGTCTTTAAGAAGTCATTTTCATCTTTTCTGAAAACAACATCATAATTGTATATTAAACAAGTTATGTAATATACGTTTAGAAAAATTGCTTAGTACCTATGTAATCATAGAAGTGATGATCAAGTTAAACCCATCTAGTTTACACTAGCTTCTCTACCGCAGTTTTACACGCATTCTCCAGAGATCGCATTACAAAATATATTTTGTCTGTGTAGCAAATTTTATCAAAATAAATTTAGCCTTTTATTGTAATGAAGTCATAATCATAAAAATATTCATTTATAATATAGTGTTATGGGATTAATTAACATTTTAAATTTTAATTAGGGAAACACAATACTTTCCACTGCGGCAGTAATTTAGATAATTAATGAGATGAAACAAAAAAATATTTTGAAATGCCGACACGATTCATTGATAGTAATATTATTGATAGATGTTATTTTAGTAGTGACTTAGTTACTTTTCTTTTCTAATCCCTAACAACCTCTATTTTATCAGATTTTTAAACTTAAGATGTCAAATATATAGAGCTGAAAATGCGACGTAATTGAGTAGCTTTCTATGGTTCTTTGTTTTTTACTTTGTGCCCAAGTGATCTAAAAGTAAAAAACAAAAAATAAGCTTACCTTGTATACCCTTTACTTTCACGATCTTGTCGATGGCCGTCGCACCAACATTCCACAACTCCCTCGCAATCAAACTCATTACAGTCTTATTCGAGTATATAAAATCCATCACTTTCCCTACAAAGGTGTCTGTTGAAGTGAACCGCTCGTTTTCTACCTCCTTAAATTTCTTTTTAAATTCCGTTACAGTTTTAAATGAAGATGTTATTTGATTTTCTAGTATGAATACGTAAAATATTACAAGCGCCAATACCGATCGTAGTAACATTGTGAATGTGGATGGTAAGGTGTTGATTTTAAGAGGTTGATTGTTGCTTGATTCTTAGTAAAAAAAGGTGTTAGACATACTGTGTGATTTAAAACTGGAATACATTTTTTTTTGTTCTTTATAGCTGTCTTTTGTATTTGTGCAGCATAACTTCTGTAGAATTTTCACCAAATGTGTTTTTTGATTTTGTGATTGATAGAAGAAGAACCCTTAATTGCCAAAATGAATATTCAATCTAGAAAGAGTATTTTATATTTACTTTTTGACAAAGTTTTTGATGCCACAACACTATTGCTTCTCCAATGTAATATTTAAATAGCAGGTAAGCTCTTAGTCTAGAGTTCGTCCGGGAACGTACCTTACCCATTTCCGCCGTGAAGCAGTAGTGCAAGTGCATTAGTGTGTTTCGGTTAGAAAGGTGAGGGACCCGGTTAAATTACAGGTACAGACTTAACAACTTCACGTCTCAGAATCGAGAACACATTGGCGATACCCTTAGTGTTGGAAATGTCCGTAGGTGGCGATGACAACTTTCCATTAGGTGGATCGTATGCTTGTTTGTTCCATTCTGGCTCATGTGGCTACGGACATTTGCAACACAAGGGGCATCGCCAATGTGTTGTCGATTCTGAGACGTGAAGTTGTTAAGTATAATATAAAAAAAGAGTTTTCTTTTTAATTTAATACTTTTTTACACAAATGTAATTGATTTAAATAATATGGTTTAAATGATCCAGTGTGTTTAATATTCTAACACACTGAATTACATGTTAAAATGTAATGAACATTATTTGCCAAATTGCATTTTAGGTTATTGCTATTACGGTTTAATGCTGGTTAACCAATTTGATGTGTAACTGACCGCAAACAGCTAACGCTTGGTTTCAAAATTGTCATTGTATATTGTAAATGGCTAATACAACCTACATATGAAGCTGCATTTAATTATATTATTACTAGTGACCCGCCACGGCTTTGCGAAATTGGATAACAAATTACGTAGAAAAGATCTTATTTTTAGGAAAAACCGCATCCAAATAGGAACAGTAATATTGTTTTTATATACTATTTGGGGATTATTAACCTACAATTTTTTTTTGAGATTATAATATCAAATCCAGGCACTCCATCTTCAGAGCAGAGAAGACAAGAATAGAGAAACCAGAAGAGAGAGCAGGTGAAGAAATAAATCACCATAAGCATCTACAGAAACAAACAAACACTGGATAACCTATTTTAACTTGATACACAAAATATCATTTGAAATACCCATTTTGGTTACCAATCTACATCAACTAAGATTTATTGCTCCTATAATTAAAATTATTTACATTATCACAGAAGTTTTATGTAATTTAGCGACATACAATTTTGACATTCTTATTGTGGTTACATCAGTACAGTCGATATTGAACCTTGTAGGCCAATTGATTCAATGCAAATTAAGATTATAACATTATGTTTGATTCTAATATGGAGCGTGAACTAATCTTTATAATTGTATTACAGTGAAAAAAAAACAGTATGCGATTCTGGCAATCCACATTCACCTGAATCTATTTGAGACTGTTGTTATAGAAAGTGAAAAACTTAAGCTGCCATGAATATTAAAAATAACTTAATTAAATACTAACTATTAATTGTCACGTAATATTCTTTAAAATTACTCTATAAAAATAAATTTTATTTCTGCACTCGTAAATATCCCTCTGGAATATAAGTATTCCTTTCATTGCTACAACTTTTGCGAATAAAAGTGCACAACACGGCAATGTTTCATAAAAAGCACATTATGATAAAGTTATTGCGCTGAACAATAGTAAATTTGCATATTAAACTTTTGAGTTATACAAAAATCAACTGTTTTATCTTATAAGTAAAGATGAAAATGGCGCTGAGGTTGCTAATGATATGCAACTTCCTTTACCGAGTGTGGTCTTACTTGGTCTTGTACTTGATGATAAAAAATATTAAAAAATACATACTTGTATTTTATTACATTACAAGCATACTTTGACATCGGGTACAAACTAGCCTCCTCTGATTTTGTACTTGAGGTTTTTGCGAGGAAAAACATAGGTGAAAACTAAAGCGCGGAGATACTTATGTGGGGTACTTTGTAATACCCGCTTGACTGGTTACCATCTACCATCAAATATTTATAATTGAAAGCCAGTTCCTTTCCACGCCTTTTTTGTGTAGTTACCCCCCCGGTATGCATAACATCCAAACAAGCTATCGGTACATATTTAGTTAGGAAAAAAACCTCTCTCAGCTTCCCTCTTACAAAATTTCTCCTTTAAAGTATGTTTTCATATCATTTTTGGACTAAGCGAATGTTAAGACGCTCCCACACTCCCCGGTCGAATTTAGGCACGTCCCCATGGGTCGTATGCTGTACGTGACAAGACGAATACTTATAGCGCACGGAATTCGATGAAATTTTTCAACCCACTTTAGTGCTTCCCGTGAAATTCCATTATAAAAATTTTCTCGCTCAAATAGAAAACGTGCTGACATCTACGTTTTTAATATTTTTATTCAGTACAGATGTAGTGTTGAGTTATTAATTTTTTGGTCCCAACACTATTAAAAGTAGTAGAACTCGTGAAATAGTTTACTGTCCTCAAATCCGTACCAAATTACGTCAGACAGTACTTGCTCCACTATTTTTTAGTGAGTATTTTTTTGAAGGCGAGTTTTTATTTACGATTTTCTGAGCTTTCGTTGCTAAAAATAAGATTACGTAAATAAATAATTAAATAATAATGTTAATAAGAAAATTTTTATTATAAACCAGCACAAATGGTGTAATACTCTTGGATTTAAAGTTGAAGCCAATTTAATAATACATTGATGGATCAGCCCCTAAATTCTTTGATACAAACTTTGATGAGCCGGGTGCAACGCAGTTTCGGAGAGCGGACCTCTCAAGTTATTGCCTAGTTCCGTGTGATAAGTGAGATACCATTGCTACTGTCATTTACCTTATAGAATCAGCCCCGTGCGCAGGGCGATAGCAGCCGCGGCACCCGTCATTGTGTCAAGAAATCGGCAACGCGATTCCGAAAGCAATACACAATCACGCGGTCCTTCTAAAATATTACTATTTCGTTTTATTTTTATGTACAATATGTATAATAAAGCTCCGAGAACAAATTCTGAAGGTACGATACGTGTAATAAAAAAGGAAGGGGTAATTTTGTCCCTGTGAAGTAAATCGCGGGTCGAAGCTAGTTCCACAATAAATCCCGTAATGCTACTCTGCGGACCAGTTGAAGGCTATCAGTGGCCCACAGGCAGCTCCGTAAAGATTTGAAAGGATTGTCCCCAGCCTCAGAAAGACAGTATTAAAACTAAAGGACAGATTTGTTGCTGCTTCAGCGGTGGGTAAAGTGAGAGATTTATTTCAACGGTTTACTTGCCGTTTGGAAAATATAATTTAAAAATATTTTTATTTTTGCTTGTTTGTTGAGCACTACGCGCAAAGTATATAAAATTAATTATGTTGTGATGTTGACTGCTTTTAATAGCGTTAAATATATTAATGCTCGTTATATTCATTGACGAAAATAGCGACAGGTATGCAGTAAAAAAATTATATTATGTATTGTTTTAAATAATTGCTATAAACTCGCCATACTGAATGTCTTGCCGTTTCGTCTTAAATAAAGGCTGACTTCCAAGCCGAAATAGTAACTCAAGTAACTTTGACGTAAATATGTGCGTTCCTAGTGCCTAAATTGGAATAGTTTTTATTTTTTATTTTGGACAAATCACAATAATTTCTACAAAAGTACCAAAACCAAGCGTTTCAAATATTTAGTGTATAATTAAACCCTTCAATATTACAAATAAAACCAGTCCAATCAAAACTCATTCCTAATACCGAAGCTATTAAAATCATTCTATTTACCCATCTTATAGTTATGAACTGTACCAAACCTAAGTAGTCAAGATCACCGTCTGCCGCGATGAGATAAGCTATGTTTTATAATAAACCACTAACTGAGTTTATTCAAGCACTTTTGTACTCTCAGCTCTCCACAGAATTTTATTGTTGACATTTTTTATCTCCCTCCCACAGTTTAAGAAGGCTTAGCGCCCTAAAGCTATACTGTTATTTGAAACCTTAATTTAGAGTTCGCAGATGTTTCGACAGATTATTTTGCAATTAATCTACGAATAAGGTAACATGAAGTTTTACAAAGAAATTAATAAAATTATTTTACAGTAACTAACTCCTGATACAATGCTATTAGTAATTTTTGTTGTCTTCACTGAAGTATTGGCAGATTTTCTACTGCCGTCCTGCCTCTCTAGAGTAGTAGAGCTCTTAGTGCAGAGTTCGTCCGGGGAAGTACTACCACCTTACCCATTTCCGCCGTGAAGCAGTAGTGCAATTGTATTACTGTGTTTCGGTTAGAAAGGTAAAGGGGCCGGTGATTACAGGCACATGAGACTTAACAACTTCACGTCTCAGGGTCGACAACGCATTGGCGATGCTCCTAGTGTTGCAAATGTCCATAGGCGGCGGTGACCACTTACCATCAGGTGGACCGTCTGCTTGTTTGTCGGCCCAAGTGGCATAAAAAAAAAAAAAAACTTTTGATGATCACTTGGTGTAAAATGCATTTGGCCATCTGTATGCTCTTTAGTCATCGCTTATCTACATCACCCTAAAGATGATGGGGGTGGTAGTTAAATATTGTATTTACAGTGATTTCTTATCCATAACATTTCGTAAATTTTTCATTTCGTAGTTTTAATCGCAGCGTTTCGTCAGGCCGCAACCTTCATATCATTAAAACTGTCTATTATTATCTAAAGTGATTTAATGACGTACTTGTAATTTTACTGGTTATTAAGAACACGGCCATTAGATTTAATTAATTGACATTAAAGTTAAAAAGCGAGTGCAATCATCGAAAATAAGGTCGTGACACCCGATTGCCGTCATTTCTCTCAACAGAGAAACAATTCTGTTATCGATTCCAATAAATGCCGCTCCTTTATTTCAAACGGAGGAAAGAGAAAAAAAGAAATTACCGTGAACAGCTGAAATTCTCATTAAAATTCCATTACGACACCGAGTCGAATATTGCGATGGATTTTGACGACGAAATTATTTTTTATAACAACCCTGTTGGTAACGACAATGAGGCGTCTGTTTTGCTCGCTCCTATTCTAGAATGTCGTTTTTTTTCTTTTTTTTTCGGTAGTCGTTTCTAATGGGATAGGCCTAAGTGCTGTAAGAGAAAAAAATATTTATTCGTTGTTAATGGCGTCTTCGTGGGCATGAGCATATTTAAAATCTTGTCATAGTCATCAGTAGCTTATACGAGTCCCAGTAGGGGCAAGGGTCTTCCCTAACAGCGAGAGGATTGGGGCCTTATTGTCCTGCGGATCTCAATCATGTAGGTTTCCTAACGATGTTTTCCTTCACCAAAAAACAGTGAATCCGTACTTATGCTAAAAACGTTGATGTAGTGATGATGACTTTGTTTCGAAATAGGATAGAACCTTGTTTAATCTTCATCAAAAAATAATTCACCGAGTTGTAAATTTTAAAGAGTAGTTGTTGTAGTAACCTTTCCATCTAGATATATCCTTGGAAGATCGGCTGATTAATTTGATGAATTCATCTAGGTAGGAACAGTCAGTGACACAAGTAGCTGAACAGATTCAATTATCGAAACACTTTTAAACTACAAGTATCACTAATATGGAAATAAAAAGTAAGAAAAATAAAACCGCTGGTATAATAATTTTTAATCCACTCAACACATATGCTGATGACTGTATTAAAATGACTCGTAACCTATAAAATCAACTTTACTACCGCCAATTAAGAAAGTGCAATCAATACTCATTAAGTTAACTATTTTGAAGATCTCAGAACGCTGTGTATAATGATGATGGCAAAAAAGGGAATTTATTAATGAAGAAAATTTTAATTGTGTTTTTTGATGCAAAGAAATAATAGAGTGCCATTGATTGAATCTTTACAATTTAATTCTAACAGTAAAATAAAATGACGTAGTCCAAACATTTGCTTCAATAGTTATCGAAGTCTTGACCAATAATTTCTCGCGATTTCGGAGTTGTTCCGTAAAAAATAATGACTCAGGATGAAGAAAGTGAATACTTTTTTTTTATAATTATGTTTAATGAAGTTTACACTCTTTCTGGTGCTCAAACACATCAGGGGTTCTGCAGCTCTTGCACTGTCATGTTTGATCAATCATCACAAGTAAGTTATTTATTACAAAAGTATTAATTATCCACAAACATACACATTCAAAATCAGAAACTAAAATACCAATAAAGTATCAAGTGTTGCCCATTCGATAGCTTATATCATAAACGATAGCTTTCCATAATCTATAGCCCATTTCCATTAACTAGGTCACCACATAAACCTTTATTGAGTCGCTCACTGTTATGACAATTCACTACAATGATTATTTCTCTTCCTAATTTAAAACCAAATCCATTAACGTTTTCACGCATCCGGAAACAGCTTAATATAGAATGAATGACATAACAATGAACCATGATTTACCTTATCATCTTTATAGGGAATGGGATCAAACAGTCAAAGGAGAATTCGGGACCGAAACTAATAAGGCCCCTTTTCTTTATTACGTACACACAGACGTATTTCAAACAAAACCTATTCAAATACAGGCCCTTAGAATCCGCCCTCTGTAATCATGGCCCCGATAGGCTTTGATTGACCTTTATGCAAATTTTGAATTTCCCCAGGAGCAGGTAGGTTGTTTAATTGAATAATTATCCTGGTTGACGCACTTCGTTATATTTAAATAATCGTGTTTTATTTCCTGCTGATGGAATATGGGTGCTGCTGATTTTCAATAGGAAATGTTCGGCGGATTTTTGTATCGGTAAAGTGGCTTTAATTTACGTTCAATGGAAAAATTATGGATTAAATTAAAACCAGCCAATAAGTACCATAAATGTCACTCCCTAATTTATATATACTCATAATATAAACGGGTAAACTTTTTTAGTTTGGATATAGGAGGTAATTCTATGAAACTGGTCGATTAACTTGAAGAACTAAATTGGGTAACGGCTCATCGGAAAGCGATAAAAATTGACAATGAGATAGAATATGTTCTGGATTTACTAAAGGGTTAGTAGACCGGGAAAGTACGCAATCCCTCGGGAAAGGTGAGACCGCGGCTCGGAAGCAAGTACGGTCAGCAACATTAGTAGCTTAACAGATCGCAATTATAAAACCCCTGGACTCTAAAACGAATTAATAATGATAAATTAAATTATAGGTTTATGTAGACAGATATTTACTAAATTTATTAAAATTTCTAATTACTTTATCTTTTCTTATCATGGATGCAGTCTACGATGGTTTTGTAAAGTAAAATCTGTTCAGTTACTTATGTTGCTGACTGTACATAAAGAAAATATTTTTTAAGCTTCATTTAAAATAAGCACACCGTTTTAAAAACCGTTTCAATCGAAATTATAAACTCTTTATCAGCAACTCGCTGAACGAATTATACAGCAATAAACTAACAATATACCTGTTGAAGTATTCCTCGAAAAGTTGCAATTAAATTTATCGTCAGTTCAAAGAGCACTATCGGAAACAAATCGAAAATTGGAGCCGCATTAAATTCAGACTCTTTTCACAAATTCGCCAAATAAAAATGAAATAATAACAGACTCAAAATCTCGGTCTCCACTCAGACCGGCTCATGAATCACAAAATTAATGACCGTAGCACACCGGGTATTGCGATTTTGCGATTGTGATACGGCGGTAATCTGGCGTTTTTGGATTCAGTAAATCATATTTAAATAATTTATTGTTAATAGGTGCGATGGGAGAGGCACTGTTTTTCTCTTCTATATTTATCTTCTGATTTATTGTGGAATACATTTAAATGTAGAAATTTGTAATAAAGTTTGAAGACGTACACATACCTACTAGTTAACTTACTAGAAATTAGACACTGCCAGATCAAAAATATACACGGATCATAACACAGATAGACAACAGAGACAATTAACAGAGAAGTGGTCTAAAGATCCATAGAGAGAAAGAAGACTTCAATGACAAGAAAACTAAATAAAATAGTCGCAGAACAGTGTGATATGATAATGATGAAAATATGAAATGGGCTGATATTATACAGATGAGAGGGCCTACCTATTTATGATAGGCCTCTTCTAAAGCATGTCACCCTTATAGTTTCTAAATAACATATTTAAATTCAGTCCAATTCCAGAAATTCCCTAGTCTCATAAGGATACTAAATATATAGTACACAATTCACTGTGACAAATAAAATAAAAGTTTATTTTAAATAACTTTTTAATGTTAAATACTTTTAATGTTACCTCAGAAAAAATACTATTATTCTATAAGCAGGTTCAAAACTGACTAGCCAGAATGAACGTTGAATACCTACAAATTAATACATTGTCATTTACCAATTAAACCGCTCGTTTTTACTACTTCTCAAACTTGCGTCTTTGAGCCTAAAATCATGAAGCCCATTCCCAATTAGTTCTTTATTGATCCAAAAATCTCCACTCGACTGTAGTGGACCACCCTTTTCATTTTAATGAATCCGTTCTTAGCTATTGAATATCATTAAGTTTTTATTTAAAGACCGTATCAATGTTTAAGAACCTATTCGATACTAGCTGTCCCCCGCGGTTTGTCTTCGAGGGATGTCACATTTTCCCGGGATAAAAAGTAGCCTATATGTTATTCCAGAATATAATAATAATATCTTTATTTGACACACATATTAAGCTTACAAGCACAATTCATTTTTTTAAAATTAACGCTTTACATATAAGAGTAAGTGTAAGTGTTCGATTGAACTCTGGTACCCAAAGTAAGATTTAACTTGTGTTATGGGTACCAGCGCTCTCACATTGTATAGAACTCATCAATTTATATGCTTACAAACGCTAACATATGCTATATCTATGTGCCAAGTTTTATCCAAATCTGTCCGGTAGTCATTAATATTATTTATCTATACTAATATTATAAAGAGATTTTTTTATGTAAGTATGTTTGTTACTCTTTCACACAAAAACTAGTAAACGGATATGGATGTAACGCGCATAGATAGAGCATATCCTGGAATAACAAATAGGCTACTTTTTATCCTGGGAACATGTGATATCCTTCGGGAACGCGAGTAAAACCGCGGGGGACAGCTAGTTTATTGATATTAATACGTGTATCTGTACGTAAAGAGAATTAAAAAATAAACTCATAAAATGTGTAGTCCTTTACTATTTTTCATTTCTATTATAGTTCCCACCGTACATGGTGAATCAAAGATTGAAATGAGTAAAAAATGTGCATCAGGACCATGTTATTCAAAATTGTATGAGTTATAGTAGAATTCCAATTATGATAATTGTTGAAGTTGTTATAATATTCTCGATTTATTACATACCTATTCTACTATAATGTACTAAGTTGACTAACATTAGATAGTAATTACACAAGCTTATTTATTACGCTATTATGGTGTGTATGAAATATTATAATGACAAAATATTTTCATAACTTTGAGTGAATTTCACATATGCACATAAACTATCTGTGACACTTTTTTTGTTTTATATTATACTAGCTGTCCCCCGCGGTTTCACCCGCGTTTATTGATATCATATATGTATAGCTTCTACCCATCTACGAAAAATGCCGCGTCGAATGGTAGCAGTCCCATACCGATTTGTCCGATATGTAGTTTTGAGGTAATGGTGCGTCAAAAGAACCCTTATTTCCTTATATATATATATAGACTAGTTTTCGCCACGGGTTTCCTTCTCGTTTGACTTTATATTTTCTCGGGATACGATGTATTCTACGTACTAAACTTGGTTATGGCCTGTCTTTGTCCCAAGTTTCATCTCTTTCTAGTTTTTGGCCGAAATGGTACCAAACATTTATCCAAACTTTCGCATTTATATTTTCAGTAGGATAGGATGAGAAATTGTGGTGAGAATTGTCGCCATCTTTAAGGCACATTGTTAATCTCCAGGATCAGAAATGAGCCCAAGAGACCAGAGATGAAAAGGTATTTCTAAACAGAGAAATGTCAATTGCACCTTGCTCGACCCTCTCGTCTCTCGGAGGATTACATAATGATATAGAGTTGATCCTACTTATATTATAAACAAGCTCCCCGAGTGTAACACATAGACATTTAGAAAACTATTTTATTTGTTTGATTTCGATAAAATCCAATCAGCAATGTAATTTTCGTGAAATTTGGTATTTGGCTGGAATTGGGCATACGGTTCTTGTTATCCTGAAAATGCGAGTGAAACCGCGGGGCGGATGATGAGTTCAAACAATATTAACTCAAATGTTACATTACAAAAGAGTAACTCTTTCTATAATGTCAAAAAGTTTTAACATTATCGGTAAGTACCGGAGATTTTTATGACGTAAAATAATTTGAGACGTTATATTTATGAAATCAATAAAACTACTATTATAAATCACAAAAACGATATCATTTTCGTTTATTATAAATCAGTTAAAAATCCATAAGACTTCTTTACAAATTTACAGAGCAGAGCTATATATTTTTTTTTTTTTTTAAATAATATAAACTAGTGCTTGACTGCGATCCCACCTTATATACCACATATACAATTATTTAAAATAAATATATACGTAAATACACTATATTTACACCCAGGTAGAATAATAAAACTAATTCAAACACGCAAATGTTTGTCCTCGGTGGAAATGGAACCCACGATCTGTGGCGTGACAGTCACGGCATCAAGCTAGCAAGCTAACTCGGTTAAAGATTAATAATTATTCACCTCGAATGCATGGAAATACCGTACCGTGTATGGTTGCGTTATAGAAACTATTAATAGTTTCAGAAATAGCACACTGATTTATATAGATCATAAAATGGCCTCAGGCCTCTGGCGGGGCCGCTATGTTTGTATTAATTTAACCATTATGCTTCGGAGGCCTATGTGGTTCGTAATAAAATTATTCTGCTCGGTGCTAGAAATAGTTTATTACGTAATATACTCGTTTATGTTTATTTAAGGATGAAGCTGTTTTATAGAAAGGGTTATTTCAATACAGTACAGTACAGTACAGTACGATATCTTGCGATATGAATATAAATAAAATATAGAAGAAATATTTTCATACTATTAAAATTAATGAATTCTTCACGTAAGTAGGTCATAAAAGTCGTGAAATGAATATCAGATGTTCAATTCAATAATTAAATGTCAACTTGACTAATATATTTACGGAAACAGTGGATTTTAGTTCTTAATTTCGGTTAAAGACGGTTCGATTTACCTTACCCGGACCACGAACTTATGAAATAAATATAAGTGAAGCGGTAAACCGCTAATCTTACCCTTTTTAAATCTATTCACTAAAGCTAATGCAATCTTGTAACTTTTAAACCATTTCCCCAAACTGATTAGGTTGAAATTTGCACACTTTTTGGTAACAATGAAACGATAAGCTGAGTCACGTCATTTTAAATCTAATATGGCGGACGCTACAAAGGGGTAATTCATTACTGTCTTAACCAACTTCATGTCATGGGTATCATATTATTTTGAAAGTGTTTGCCAAGCAGAATACATGACGTAAATTTTATTAGTTTTACTATTATACAAAAAACAAATATCTGTTAACAAATTCCACTGGATCTCCTTCTCTGTCAAGTCCCAAACAATGAAACTTAACAGGAAATCGACACGTGATTCGCTTCTACACGAAGCGTCTTCAGGACGTAATACGTAATAATTGTTTTTTGTATAATCTTAAAATGGATTTCCGCAAGGCCACGCTTGAGTAAATTACTTAATTTTAATACATTAACAAGGCTATTCAAAAATGTTTTTATTTTATGAAACTTATTTAAAATTCGAATCATAAACGACAAATGTCATCTCAATACCAATTCGGATGTACGCTCAGTTTATTAAACACCCTTACCCTACCAATTCATTCATAGGTATCGCGAAATTTAATTAATCCCCCGATGTTTGGAATGATAATTGGTAGATTGCTACGGAATTTCACACTAGGGCGCGAGGGTGCGAGTCGGTAAGGCGCTAATAACACATTTATTGAGGGTAGGCATGTATATACATTCTTTGGTCGATGTGACAATATAATAGTGTTGTTAGAAATTAATTTTGATGGAATTTTCTGAAGTGTTTTGTTTTCTGAAATTCTGAAGTATTAAGCATCAGTTTTAATGGAACTTCTGAAAAGGACGTTCTCATTTATTTTTAATGCGTAAATAAATGTAGACAGATGGGAGTTGAATTAATAGTTTATAGTTAGCTTCAGTAACTTTAAATTTGACCTTCATAAGTGCCCTTCGAAGGCCTAAACTGAATAAATGGTTTTGAATTTTGAATTTGAATAAAAAAATTGTGAAATTGATGTTCGGAAATAAAATACACTTTCATAAATAAATCAATAGCTTACAATAAAAATCAATGAAAAAGTTAAAATTCAAAGATGTTTATTACAATATATGTTCCAGGAGGGTACTTATAAAACTCGAAGTTACTACTGACTGTAAGATGAGGACCACTGGAACATGAAAAATTAAGTATATTTATTTTTGTAGCAACGATTGTCTTTTGTCAAAAATAGCGTAGGTTGAAAATAATTAAACAGAACTTATTCAGATAATACTTTGCAGCTACTTCGAATATGGGTTACTTTGCTTTACGATGGGCTAGTTGGCTTGGTGGTTACAGAGCCTAACCACGCCGCAAGTCGTAGGATCGATTCCCACCTGGGACAAACATGTGTGTTCTGTCTTGATGTAAATATCTTTATAAGTATGTACAATTTTTAAGGGTTTTTGTAGTGTCTGGTTTTCATAGTACAATTTCTGCTTAGTTTGGGATTAGATGGCCGTGTGTACAAAAGTGTCCCAGGATATTTATTTATTTATTTACTCTATTTTCCAGGAAACTATTAAGTCCCCCGGAAACGCAGATAGATCAGCCGGATGGAAGCTTGTCTAAAAATATGTTTTTTTTTTTATATTTTACCACCTACGCAAAGCTTGTTATTTCGCAATCTAGTCAGCTTTCTTTCATGTTTACGAGGACCACTCAGTAGGCCCTTGTCCCGCTTAAATTTCTACGGCAAAGGGAAGACGTTTCGTTTCGTCACTTTACAAGTTTACCACTTAAGGTTCTGCCTGTGATTTTTTAATAACCATCAGATGTACAGCGTGGCCTGAATTTTTTATATTTAACATTAAACATTCCACAACCGTGTCAAATGACCCATTTTGAACTTTGCATTGAAAATGCACGTGTCATCTTATTGCTTTTGCACATTTGACTTGATGACTTTTTCTTACTAATTAATATACAGTTATACTATTTATTTCCCTTCCTAACAACCATATTTCATACATTCAAGCAGGAAACATAAAGTCACATTTGACCCGCTATGGTAGAAATAAGTACCTAGTAAGTGTTGGTGTGATTAGTGTTAAAGGTGTTTTAAATCATGATTTGATGGTACACTATTTTGTCTAGAGAAAATTGTGTGGTTATTTGCATAACTTAAACAGACTGTAAGAATTTTATCAAAAACCTTTACATAAATTCAATTTCATTTAAATTCGTTTGAATCATATTTTACATATTTTTTTCATTAATCATGCGTTAGAAAATAATTAAGTTAAGAAATTATATTGAAAAGCAATAAAATAGACTAAATGTTTTAACCATTTCGACTGCAATATTAAAATAGTCTACTCTTAAACCAAGCCTTTATATTATTACTAAAAATCACATATCATTAATCGACGGGACTTTTATCCTTAAAAGCGGCATTGTATGTTCCGTTTTGACGTTAAGAAACTCATAAAAACATTTACTTTAATTCTCTGGTCATAAGGAGCATGAATTGACGCAATATTGAATAATAAGATGACGGATATTAAACCGTATCACAACGCAGTAGGGTTAATTTTTATATTACATTCTGAAACGGAAAAACAGCCTTCAAAGCATGCTGCTAGTTTAGTAATCCTTGAAATAGTGATTGACACAAATCGAACTAATACAAGCATACTTAGTTTCGCGCCCATTCCCTATATAAGTATAATGACACTTCCACAGTCCGCTTACATCACAACCATTTAGCACAGCAATACATTATGTACGTAGATATATCTTCATACGAAAGCCTTTGATGTTTTTGAGTGGCACTCGGCATGTGCGTCTGGGCGAAGTCAACAACTCTCCTTCAGACTTCAAACGCTCTGATTCGCTTTTACACCTTACAGCCCTACGGATCTGCAGCATTTGAATGTAGGGACAATGGGTCCCTTTGACGCATTTTTCAGGACTGCTAATTAAAAATTTTGGAGTGCGTTCGGATTTTATGGGCATATTGGGTTTTATAGTTGATCTACTGGTTCAAAATTGTTCGCTTTAAAATAAAATAACGAATTGTAAATCAAATAAAAGTAAAAAAAACTATTAAGTTCGAAATATGAATTTTTACTATCGTTTAAGATTATCAGAAAAAATAAAATAAAAATGATGCTAGATGAACGCGGAATTAGGGCACAATACTTGCTTAGATTAAGTTTAAAAAGCTGAACAAACATGTTTAGCTGTGGCGTGCGAAACTTTAACAATTAGCACAAAGTAGGCTTTAACCTAAATAAAGCCTACATGATATCTGGTTCAGAGAAGCTCATTATTCATGTATGAACCGTCTTCTTGATGTTAGTAATAGTTCTGAGTAATCATACAATTACTCAAATAACTCGACTTTGTTCATCAGTGGACATCCTAAGGCTGTGTGATTATGAACTAGACTATAATACAGGTATAAAGTCGTAGGTTTATTATTAAAGGTGTAGGCATTGAAATTCTTATCTGCAACCTTTTTGTCTGACCAAAAATAAATGAATGATAAACACAATATATTTCATTAAAAAATGATTCATGAATCATTGAAATGTTTCCCTGAAAAAATAAGTGTCACTTTTGGCGTGCATTTATTTATTAAACTATTTGTCTTAAAATACACATAGAATGGTAAATACTTTTTACCTGCGCCATTTAAAGTAATATAAACTTTGTCGGTGAGCCGTGGTAGCGGGACCTCTAACGTCATTGCGTAGTTATTAAGAGAGACAATAGCTTACGGCCTTAGACTTAACAATCTGAAGAAGAGATTTGACATAAAAAAATATTCTAAATTCAAAAACAAAACAAGGTTCTTATGTTGCCTACACTCACAGAAAAACAATCGTTTCTTAATTAAAATACAGAATTGTTATAATTAAGAATCTCGTTAAGTTTCAGGATGTGTTGTAATCCTTCATTTGTGTTTTTGCCAACGAGCGAGCTTTAACCCGTTAATTAAATACTTGTAATGTAAAATAAAAGCACTGATGTGAGCCAATTAAACTTCCAATGAAAGTACTATTGCGGTTTCATCCACATTCTTGAAGAATCTTAAATGAATCCGGAATTAAAGCATTGTCAAGTCATTCAGAAATAGTGTAGCTATAATAGTGAAACAATTTTGAAATCGGATCAGTAGTTCAAGACATTACACCCTTTGAAATAACTAAAAAGATATATAGACGCATTCATTAATAGTAGAGCTCATAGTGCAGAGTTCGTTCAGAGAAGTACCTACTACCTAACCCGTTTCATAGTGTATGACTGTGCGACTTATATGACTGTGTTTTGGTGAGAAATACAACACAACAACTTCATGTATTGGCAATGCACAAGGTGTATATGGTAATTATCCATAGGCGGTAGTGACCACTTACCATCAGGTGGACAGTCAGGCTATTTATCTGCCAACCAATACTCTACCTCTACGAATAAAACTTAAAATTTTATACTATTCTATGCGCAAATAAACCCGATATATTTTCCGAAACATGAATATAAAGCAAGCAATTTAGTATAATAAAGTTTAATTAACTGACCATTAATTATTATTAACCACTACAATAATTCATAATTAACGACCATGTAGTCTTTACCTCCGAGTAAACATGTCTGCTTAATAATTCTAGACCATTATTTACATTAGCCTAACAATACAAAAATAATCCCAAACGAAGCTCAAAAAGTTTAGTATACCTAACTATACTAGCTTGGCTGAAGTACTAAAAAGAGCACGATATACTGACACGAAAAAGTTGAGCTAAGCTGCTTATGTGTTATGCTCTTGACTTACATCTTAAGCTGGCTTGCAGGTCTTGCTTAGCTTATGAAATAAAAATGTAATAAACGCATATTATTACACTCCTAGTTTCTTTGTCGGTCTGAAATTCCAATGGGAGAAATCGATATTGACTGCAGCGTATATTTCTTAGGTAACGTTTTAAATTTAGATTGACATGTAGGTCACATTTTTAAATTATATTGACACCCTATTTAAATTAACTGTATTTTAATGGATTTTGTTTTTGCTTATGTGTTATGCTCTTGACTTACATCTTAAGCTGGCTTGCAGGTCTTGCTTAGCTTATGAAATAAAAATGTAATAAACGCATATTATTACACTCCTAGTTTCTTTGTCGGTCTGAAATTCCAATTGGAGAAATCGATATTGACTGCAGCGTATATTTCTTAGGTAACGTTTTAAATTTAGATTGACATGTAGGTCACATTTTTAAATTATATTGACACCCTATTTAAATTAACTGTATTTTAATGGATTTTGTTTTTGCTTTTTCGTTTATATGAATTAGATAGGTACTCATACAAAACATGGCATTAGAAAGAAAAGAAAAGAAAGAAAGAAAACATTTATTTTGGACTCACACAGCATCAACATAGACAATTTCATTGACATTACAAATTACACATAGATACAACATAACAATAACAATACAATCATACAGTATATACACTGTGTGAGGCCAAAAAGGCACCTATCTCAGCATAAGCTGCGGCCGTAAATACCCCAGCGCTGATATTCTGATAGGGCTAGTGGTGCCACGGACAGTCGCGGCACAGGCATAAAAAATAAAATAAAAAATAAATAACAAATAAAAAATCGTAAATATATGATATATTTTGATATGGAATAAAAATAGTAAATATACCAATCTTATTTAATATTGTACCCACCATTGCGTCCGAACGCACTCAGTTTCCCTGGCGGTTGGCAACAATGGTGAAAGTAAGTATCTTATCTATCTATGGTTGAACACAATGTGAAGTGGAAGAATAACCTAAAAGCAAACAGATTTGAACTATGAATTATTTTTGAAAATGACTATTAATAACAAAATGGATAAAAGTATGGGTCGGAGAGTAGCCTTGGGGGCTGTTGACAGTGGTGTATTACAACAGTGTAACACTTATTGTCATGAGTGCATCATATTAAAGAAGAAAACAGTAACGTTGCTTGTTCCCGTGTGACTCTCGTGAGACATCAAATGGCGTCTACCATTGCCATGCTATAATAAATTTTATAACGTGCATACCCTAGGTAAGCTATTTACAGTCATGCTTTTGTTTTTCTAGCAAATATTTCCTATAGTTATTCCTAAAAGTAAATACTGTTTTCATAGCACGAAAAGGCGGCGGCAGATCGTTCCAACAACGTGTTGCAGCGAATTTAAAGCTGCCGCGAAATGCAGCCGTTCTATGTCTTGGCATATTCATGAGGTAAGAAGAAGCCCTGGTGAGATGGTTCATTCGATCCCGTGCCCAAGCAAATTTTGCGTAGAGATACTCCGGCTTTTTGTGAAGTACTATGCCAAATAAGAGGGTAGCCAAATGAAGTCTCCTGCGCGATGACATTTTCATTAAATTGCCTTTATTTAAGAATGGAGTTACATGCGATCGAGATGGAATGTGAAAGCAGAATCGTGCACATGCATTTTGCACCCTCTGTATAAGCCTCTCAGTTCTACTGAGTAGACATGTGGCGAACACAGTATCAGCATAGTTTAGCTTCGACAGTACAAGAGATTCGCATAGCAAAATACGCATATTTACAGTGATGTAAGGACGAATTCGATATAAAAGTCTAAGGCGATAAAGACAGTTTCGTACAGCTTCAAGTATGTGTGTTTCAAAGTGCAGAAGACCATCAAAAACCACCCCAAGATTGCGAGTTTCTAATACCTGTTCTATAGAACATCCATCAATTCTCACTATGGGATTGAAGGTCTGTATTTTATTTATAACTTGTTTAGAGCCTAAGATTAGATATTTGGACTTATTAGGGTTCAACACAAGAGAATTCTTTCTTGCCCACTCTGCTACTTTATCTAAATCCTCGTTTATCCCTTTTACAGCTTCGAGGCACTGTTCTGGATGGAAAGAGAGGTATAACTGTAAGTCATCTGCATATAAGTGATACCTGGAGCTTGCTATACAGTTAGTAATGTCAGCACTGTACACAATAAAAAGCAGAGGGCCAAGAACCGACCCTTGAGGGACACCTCTGGTAACCTGACTGGTGGTAGATGTCACATTGTTACCATCCTTACCATTACTAACCTGAACAAACTGTTTTCTATTGCTCAGGTAACTATGAAACCACTTTATTGCTGTAGTATCAAAGCCATAGTAGGCAAGCTTGGAAAGGAGGAGGGAAATGTTGATCGAGTCAAAAGCACGTGAAAAATCAAGAAGAGTAAGCACTGTGCCCAGGCCTTGGTCTCTTGCCTCAAGAACATTGTCAACAACATCAATGAGAGCTGTGGCCGTACTATGACTTTGACAGAATCCTGACTGTACTGATGGTAGTATTACATACTGCTCAAGATACTGTCTCAGCTGATAAGATACAACTTTCTCAAGAATTTTAGACAGACAAGGCAGAAGACTTATTGGCCGCAGCTCCTTTGCACAAGAAGGATTACAATTTTTTGGAATAGGCCTTACTATCGCCGTCTTCCACAAATCAGGGAAAGTATTCGTAGTAATAGATCTATTGATGATAGTGGTTATAGCTGAGAGTGAGTGGGGAAGTGTCATCAACAACATTTCTAAGGATATATTATCAGTACCCTGCGCATTTGACTTTAAGCTACGAATAATTTTAAGCACCAAATTTTCATTAACCTGTTGGAGACAAAAACTACCCGACCCAAACCTGTTAAATTCAAAAAATGTCAAGTCCGACATGGTAACATCATCAGTGCCAGGTACCTCCAGAAAGTGTTTATTTATTTCTTCTGGGTCATTACAGAAATATGGTAAATCATGCTCTTGTTTTTTTGTGATTTGGATAGTAGATTTAAGGTGGCTCCACAGTTTTTTTGGGTTTTTTAAGTTATTATTTATAAATATTTTGAAGTATGCACACTTTTCACTTTCAATTGCAGCTCTCACAAGGTACTTGAGATCTTTATACGAATTTCTATGGATGTCTAATTTAGTTAATTTGAAACGCTCAAAACATTTATTACGTAGCCCTATCATATCTTTAACTGTATCAGTTATCCAGGGGTGGGATTTTTCTTTAATCCTAACTTTTCTGACTGGAGCATGCAAATCAAATAACATAGTAACCAGAGTATTAAATGTCACTACCATTAAATTTACATCCTCCAGACTCTCTATGTAAGCCCAATGTATTTTATCTAAATCTTCATTGAATTTATCTAACAATATGTCTTTAAGTGGTCTATAGGTAACCCAGCAGGGGACAGGTTTTTTTATTTTTATATTCAATTGTATTGATATAACAGAGTGTTGGCTAAGCTCAGGTATATGTGATACTGAAACCCTATTCACCTGAGCGTCTGTGCATACTATATCAATCAGGGTTTCACTGTGATCGGTGAAGTGAGTCGGTTCAGTAACTACTTGACTTAGATTAGAGTACTGCAGAAAAGAGTTTAGTAGCTTTGTCTTATTGTCTGTTAAATCAAGGACATTGATATTAAAGTCACCAAGCAGGAGAATCCTATCAGCATCGGCAAATGAGGAGAGGGATTCAGTCAGTGCGTCGAAAAACACATTAACGTCGAGCCATGGTGGCCTGTACGCCGTGCCTATGATGACTGAATGCGAGTTAACATTCAGTCGTAGCCACATCTGCTCAACCACCCCGGCGACAGGGTGCGGCGCAGTGCGCGCACGGACGCCGCGGCGCACGTAGAACCCCACCCCGCCACCGCGACCACCGCGGATGCAAGCCGGCCGCGGTGAGTGACGCAGTTTGTAGTTAGGGACTGAAGGCGCTCGCCCCTCTTCGCCCTCTTTCAGCCAGGTTTCATTAATCGCCATGACATCTACCGCGAGCCTATTCATTGCCACGAGAAATTCATCATGACGCGAACCAAGCGACCCCGCATTAAAAAATCCAACTTTTAGATGTTTATCTTTGGTCATTAGTTAATAATAATATAGCAGAATAGTTTCTTTCACCACAGAATACATAATCAATAAATAAATAAAGTATATAGGTAGTATAATATTGGGTATAAGAAACAAAAATAGATGTACATAATAATTAATAAATACTTAAAGATATATCCTTCCAATAAACTTGATATATAAATATAATTCAAAATAACAATAAGTAATCTGGCAAAATATGATGTCCCTTTTGCCCTCACACAGCATACAAATAAGTAATGTTGACTTACAATTAAATATGTTTCCAACATAGACAATATATAAAGAATAAATTTCTGATAGCATAACACAAAAAACAAAATACATAATTCGGGAACTTGAGAAAAAGAAGACCACTTAATTATTTTTCTCACCGACAGCTTCACGGCCAAACACACGCTCAAGATCATCCTCCGAGCGGACCTGATGAGCTGGCTTGCCGTCGCACTCCCTGGCAAATATGCGGCCGCGTCTCGTCCACGCATACTTCCAGCCGAGACCACGGCTAATTTCGCGGGCGCGATGAAAAAGCTGTTTGTTGGCTCTAGTAAGCCTTTCATTGAGGTAGAAGCGACGTGCAGGCGCCGCGATGCCAAGATCGGCCGAGGTGGCACCCCGACGCACGCGCGCGCTCTTGAGCAGCTCGTCGCGCAGCTGGCGCCGCACCAGGCGCACCACAATGCGCCGGCAGCGCGCCCCGCCCCCCGTGCCAGCAGCCCCCGCAGCCCCCGCCGCCTGCGCGTGGGGCGGGCCTACCCGCTCCGCGAACACTATGTCGCGCTCGTCGAGAGCCATGCCGAGCTTCGCCGCCACAAGTCCGACTGTGTGGATGGTGTTCTCGCCGCTTTCCTCCGGGAGATTGGCTATCTCGAGGTCTGAACTCAGTGACTCCTGGTCACGGTCATTGAGCTCGAGTTGGAGGTGAGCGATGGTGCGTTCGAGCTGACCAACTTCACCCCCGGACGGGGCGACGATTGGCCTGCCCTCGAGCGCCTCGATTCTACTCTCGAGTCCGTCCACTCGTTTATTGCATTCCGTAACTAATACGTGAAGGTCGGCCATTTCTCGACGGAACTTACGGAGTTCGTCCCGGACTTCCCGCAACTCAGCCCTGAACGACCTTATCTCTAATCCAAGGTCGACCTGGGGCGATTGGGTGGTGTTAAGAGCGCCTCCTGCCTTCACCGCATCCTGCTCAGTCACATATTCGCCGCTGCCCATTCCTTTCACTGTACCAGGCAACTTGCCTTTGCGTTCCATGGTACATTTAGTACATACAGCGCCACCTTTCGATACAAATTGGCCGCACCCCGCGCATTTAGCCATGGTTGACGTAGGTGTCGATAATCGATCGGTATGTGGCCAGTCAGCAATAGATGTCGCTAGTAATTACGAGCTGTGCCCTTCAACGGTAGATGGCGTTGGTTACTCGAGTTGTAGCCAGTCAGTAGCAGATGGCGCTATTAATAAATACTTGAAGTAGGTTGAAGTATTTATGTGTACTAGCAATACTACACAAAAAGTCAACGTTCACAACACTTATGAGGGTAGGTGGATTAAAATTTGGAGTACTGTATAAAATTACCAATCTTTTTATAGCTATTAAGCACTGTGTTTATTGTAAGATTTAATAGATAACACTCACACTTGTTATTTTCACTTATCTTTATCAGAATAAACGATTTTACTGCACTTAACGACCGTTTTTATATTTATTACATCAAAAAATACGGAACAGCTGTTCTGTACCTGCAACTGTCAATGTCACAACGCTTTAAATGCTAATAAATCAATATTTACATATATAGGCTAACAAGCAGGCGGACCACAATGGTAACCATAAGTGCTCACCGTGGCCTATGGAGATTTGCAACACCTCGGCATCGGCAATGCGTTGTCGACCCTGAGTCGTGAAGTTATTAAGTCTCATGGACTTATAATCTGTAACTGGCTCCCTTACATTTCTAACAAAAGGACAATACTGCAAATGCTTCACGATGGTAATGGGTAAGGTAGTAGTTCCCTCGACGAACTCTCCAATAAGAGCTCTACTATTTCTAAAATTTGATCTTCACATATTTTTTTCTAAATCTTCGTTAAAATCAAAGACATGTAAGTCAACTAATCTGTTCTATTGTTAGATTTATGACCTAATCTTTGTTTTCCAACATTGAATTTTACAAGTAAGATCAGCTGACAAGAGTTCGTGACCTTTATACACATTGAATATTCCTAGATCCTAAAAAACGGAAGGTAAAAATAAACAAATTTCTTTAAAAGCTACACTTTTATACGGTGTACAGTACCTATTGCTTTAATGTACTCAGAGATTCATCCCAAAAACGACATTTTAACTTCGAAACGAATGAAAAACAACTCACACTTTGCACGAATGTAAATTGAATTGTGACGCCAAATTCAATTTGGATTACCACCTCATTCGACAAAAAAAATCTCTGAACAAATTCTTGCTTTACCAATACATCACTGGTGTTTTAAAACCAAATTTAATTTGCGGATGCCAATTAGAATTAAGAGCTTTAAACCGAATGGTTAGAGATTATAATGGTTAAGAGGTTAAGTGATTTGATAGCATAGTTCAGTTTGCCGATGTCGTGAAGGAGGAGTTGTGTTACACGACCTCTGATTTGTGAACGAAGGAATGATTTATGGTGACGTTGACGTATTGGCCATGACACAAACAACGGAGACTTCGGTAATCTTTTTGAAATTTGACTACATGTCACTTAACTTCCCGAGTCGAGAGATCGGTGATGCGAACGGTCGGAAACTTTTAACTCATGGGACTCACTTTTCTTTCTTGGTAATAAATATAACAAAACAAGTCTGTTGTTGAATTAAAACAACAAAATCAATCCATCAATGTGAATTCGGAAATATATTGAAAATACCATTGTATAGGGAATTTACTTAATACTTGACAGCCATGCTATAGGTAGAGGGTCCGATTCCCATTCAGAGCGGATATTAGTGTGCATGATCATCCTGTTTATTTTGTGCCTGGTTGAAAATATATAGTCTCTTTCAAAAGCTATATAAAAAGGTATACCTTATTGAATCAGTTATGTCGTAAGCATAGCTTTGTTTAATTTGGTATCAGATGGCTGACTATAAAAGAAATGTCTCAGTTATTTTTCATTTTAAACAAATATAGCAGATTAAATTTGACGGAGAAACTCGAGTGCAAGAGCTAGTGGTACAAAACTGTTTCCCTAAAGGTAATGTATTTAACTTTTAACTTATTTATGTTGCTGCTCTACTTTTTCTTTCACCGCTCAAAATCAAATTACGCGATGAGATTGTAAACTTCTAATGGAAAAGTTAAAGTAAATAAATTTCATAGAGTAGGCTTTACCACAAAATTGATTAACGTCTTCCTGATTGAGTTATTATCTTACCCATGAATTTTGGAAAAGCAAGTACTTGACTATTTTGAGGCATTTTTTTAATTAAGGGTATACACCATGATGGGTATGGACACGGGAATTCTACCATGCCAACTGGCCCGTAGTTGGAATGATTGTTAGATACCCCGATCGATACCCTGACTGCCTGAAAAAACCTGAAATAATATTCATACAGGAGAAAATATCCATCTCAGAATGTATTTAAAAGATAAAATAGGAGAATTATATGTGTAGTGTATCAGTTATCTGGTTTCCATAGTACACGCTAAACTTCAGGATCAGCTGCCCGCGAGTGAAGATAATGATCATTTAGAATTTTAAACTATAATATATCCTCAATCCTACCTTATACCTAACCTAGATGAAGTTTCATGTTATTAGCGACTTCAAAAATAACATTTTCAAATAAATTCGTAGTATTATTCTACTTTTTGTAATTGATCTTTCATGTATGTTAAGTCCCAAATGCCTAGGATTAGATCCTTAATACTTTAATCTACAAAATTACTCTTACCAATGACACTCGACTTGTTTGACTGGCGCTTGCTTCAATAATAAACATTATTACCAACACTTTCCTACACATAACCAAAACAAAATTGCACTTTAACACAATCAGAACAATAGCATTTCTCTCTCAGCAAAATGTTCACTATAAAACGATACAAAAACATAAGTATACACTTTACCTACATTGGTACCGGCCGTGATACCTAAAGCGTTATGATCTCGCCAAGCCAGATATGTCGCATTGTATGGAACGCGACAGCATTCAAGTGGCTTTTTTAACATCAAAGGCGGTTTTTACTTTGAGCCAGAGACTTTGAGCGCATATCTGGCCGGGGAAGGCACTTCTAGTTTTTGACGTCAATGGTTATCTTTGCATTGTTATGTAGTGGCATTCAGATAATGCGGATGTTACGAACTAAACGAGGGTACTTCAGGAGCAAAATTCATTATATTTTGCAGAATTCTAAAGGCCAATTTGTTAATTCAAATACGCCAGACTAGTTTACATATCGCGGATATACCATCGTTCCTGGTCGATCTTGTGTCTAGGATAATAATATAGCTTATTTTATTTCTTGTCAAAGTAGCTTTCCAATAGTGTAAGAATGATTAAAATCGGTCCAGTAGTTTCTGAGTATATTCATGACACTCAAAAATACAAATCTTGTCTCGTTATCCTTCTTTCTTTGACGGGCGAGTTGTCTTGGTGGCTAGAGACCCTGACTGGCATGCTGCAGTTCCTGGGTTTGACTCCCACCCAGGACTAACATATATGTATGTTCATGAGCATGTTTGGTTTGTTTTGGGGCTGGGTGTTAATATTTTATACAAGTACCTATGTATTAAAAAGCTATTAGGTATATTATTAGTTACCATAATCCAAACAGTACGATTTCTGCTTTAATTTGGGATCAGAACGTCAGGTAAAATGTGATAGAACATTAATAAAGCTTTTTATTAAATAAAGTGACAAATTATTATGAAAGAAATCTCTATAGGTACATATTCTTGTATGGTTTTAAATGGAGACACTTTTGAAACAACATACAGAACGGCATGTTCAAAGCAAGCTGCTGTGTGATCAGTTCTGTGAACTTTATAGATACATGCGCCACATATGTTCCAAAAACATGTCACGCACCTTATGGCCTCAGTAAAGACACTGTATACAGAATGATTTTGTTTTCGATAAACTCGTATGGGTGGAATTACTCACCAATATGAACAGCATATACTATGGTTCCACACATACCGGGCTTCTTGGCATAAAAATCGTATCAAAGTGCTCTTTTAACTGTTTTAGTAAAGTGGACCCCTCCTTTTTATCTTGTCAATTCGTTGGAATCTTTTGTTTCTGTACTTAAATTTTTAATTATTATATTTAAAAACGATATTGGACGATGAACCCTTTTGCTTCGCGATAAAACTCACCTGCATCATTATACAATTGACAATGGAGTTAAGCAATATTAAGCAATTATTAAACTACAAAAAGGATTTTGGAATGAATCTTCAAGGTCAAGTAAAGGAATTGCAAGTCTTTTCAACCAAGGTACTGAAAATTGTAACTTTCGTTTTTTTATGTCTATTCGGCTGACAAAAGGCAGACGATCCACCTAATGGTAAGTGATCACCGCCACCTATGGACATTCGCATCACCTTACCAGAGGCATTGACAATACGATATCGATCCTGAGACGTAAAGTTGTTAAGTCTCATGTGCGTATGGCGACATCTATGAACACGCATGTAATAATCCTTTACCGCCAGCACCACAGTGATAGACGTTAATGGACATTTATGGACGAATAGACCCGCGAGAATCTTACATCGCGATATCGAAGTCTTCTCAGGATTTGATATACGAGTATACATAAGCATTCAACATCAAAAGTTGGACCGCGGTCCCCAGGTATGAACAATTAGCCTGGCGGGAGATCTTCGCTTTTAAATCGAGGAGTCCCATACCTCGCTCCTCCATATCCCTATTGGTTACTTCTACCCCGGTTTATTAAACTAATATAAATTCATCCTGTAGATAGGAGGCTACAAATCAAATATGTAATACAATCGTCAAAATTAAAATCACGAAGAATCATCAATAGAATCCAATCTTGCCAATACTGAAGTCGTCTCTCGAAATGTAGAATCGAACCTGTAATCTTTCAATTACAAATTCAAGTGCCATCCGTTCCAATTAACTTCCATATTGATCTGGGGAATACAGAATCGTGCCCGATCTCTCACTTTTATTGGAACTGCCAATTTAATAAAAATGTCAAGTGGTATTACCTATCCTACAGGTTTCGGAATATTTCAAACCAGGGGAATACAAGGTCTCTTCAGATTTGGTATTGATTGTCGTCGTATATATTCTGTACTAGATTTCGATTCGCGGTTTCATCCACACTTCCTGGATCAAAAGTATTCTATATTATTTTTAGTCACCTCATATAAAAAATCAAATTGTACCGTTGCTCTATTTCGATGTGAAGGAAGAACAAACAAACAAACTTTTGTTTTTATAATATTTTCATTGTTTAAATAGCTTTACGGAATTCTGCCCTGATGAACTATTCAAAAGTATGATACATTAAAACCGTTTTTACGTTTATGATATGACAATAATAACCTAGCTTGTATATGCTGTGTGGTACACCCACAACAGCAGGGGCATTGCAAATGAGTTGTCCACTCTGAGAGAGTCATGACTTGAGACATGAAGGTGCTAAGTCTCATGTATCCGTAATGTCACCGGCCCGCTTACCTTTCAACCGAAATAGAGTAATACGACTGCATTTTTACTTCACGGCGAAAAATGATATGAAGCTTGTAACCAGTCCACCTTATTTTTTCTAGAGGTTCAATCTTTTATAAGTTACAATTCCTATTTAACTATTTTAATTAACTAAATTTAAGGCTGTATTACTCGTGACATCTTATAAATTGTAAAATACTGCATATATTAGCACCACATAGCACAATATCAAATATAACGGAACCCTGAAACTAGTCAACAAAACAAATTAACCAGCAAGTCGTAAACTCGTTACACTCCATGGAAATGTTATTTTTTTAAACTGCAGCGAACCATCGACCAACTAGCCAGTTTCAGGTCAATGGTGTTGTGCTGTTGTTGTCGCGACATGCAAGGAGGTACAGACCTACTGGAAATGAATTTTATACTCAAATTAATATAATGCAAAGATTATTTTTAGTTATACTAGCGACCCGCTCCGGCTTCGTTTCAATAGGATATTATGAGTGTTATACACGTTTACCTTTGTAAGAAATATATTGAATAATTGTAAATATCAAAATCTATTGCGTTCTTGAAAAGATAAAAGCAGACAAACAGACAGTTAAAGTACTAAATATTAAAAGAAGATAATGTTTAAAGGTAAAGAATTTGTTTTGTTGTATTCATGACACTAGAATGTTATTATTATAGTGTAGCTTCAGTAACTTTAAATTTGACCTTCATAAGTGCCTTCTGAGGGCCTAAACGGAATAAATGGTTTGAATTTGAATATTTAAAACTGAAGGCTGACTTTTGAACCGATGATAATTTTAATAACTTTGACTATTCCGCAGGTCTAAAACTCTGAAATCTTTTTCTGTTACGTCTGCCCCTATATTCTAGAAATATACGTAAGCTCAAGTATGTTTTTTAAAACCGGGGTAGCTTAGTACATGAAGTTTAACCAATTATATCCATTCGATTCAATTAGGAAAACAACACTAATTTACATACCAAAAGAATTGGCGTGGCATTTCTACAGCTAGGGTATCAATTACGAGATTAATACTAGAACAAACAAAAGTATATTTTATGGTGTCAATGGCAGCTCCCAGTTATGTAAGTGTCAATGACCCTTGTGACGTAAACGTCAAATAGAGTACAGTTTTGCTCGTCAGTATTGTTTGGCATACCGCATATTTCGGTGTAACTTCAAATTGCAATTTATCTAACAAAGGTTTTTTTTGACGCAGCTCGGGTGTGATTCTGTGGCAACATTTTTCTAGTCTGCATGATTTGTATATTTTTTTTGTTTTTAAACGTTGAAATCTGGTACTAGCAAAATAGACATACGCTATAGGGTGGCGCGTTTGTGATTCGAGTCGCATATTTTTATGGGGAGTATTTTTAGTCTGTAGCCGCAGCCTTATTTTGTATTTTTTTTCAGAAATGTTCTAATAACATTAAGATTTTAGGATGACATAAAAGTGATACTACATATTATAATACTATTTTTATTATCTATGCCACAATACTAGCCATTCGCCCCCAGGTTGCCTGATCCAATATTTTTGGAAATTATTAGTTATACTGCACTTAGCAAGTGATAATTATGTCAAATCAATGTTGGTAACAGTACACTAATGTTACTTAATGGATAAATAATAGAGTAGGTTATTGCATAAAGTCATGCCATTAGACTTTATTGCCATGAAACGACCAAGAAAAATGAAGCAAAGCAGCTACAGGAGTATTTCTAACACCTCTGCTTTTACCATAATGGATGTTTGCAGCCATTACTCTGCGTTCATGTTGCACCGTTGGTAAACTGTTATTTTTCATATTGGCCTTACCGTCATTCTAGGTGGCATGTATTGTTGGCATTGTTAACTATTCTAAATTGACCTTTATTCTCTATGCTTTAAGACCTACAACACTAGTTACTATAATCTGTACAATATTAAGCCCCTTTGACTTATAGGAATGTTAAGATATTAAATGGGTCATTTGTATGTATGTGTTAAATGTAATAGATGTACCTTATTTCTATACTAATGAAGTAGATTTTTGAATTACATTCTTACACGTTAAAAGAGACATCTTATAGAAGATAGATATAAGTACTAGTAAGTAATAAGTAGTAGACGAGATATGTACATAATTTTGAGACATAAAGCTAGTAGTTCTTATAATCAATAAGCTGTCCCCGCGGTTTAACACGTGGTTAGTACATCTTCTTGGGGTATAAAGTATTATATATGTGTTTATCTGGGTTATAAACTGTTTTTTTTTTCTTGAAAGAGTAACATACATCCACGCAAACATCCGAACAAACTTTCGTATTTATAATATTAGTAGGACTAAAGTATTTTGATACTTAGCGACTTTAAAAAAATGCCATGGCTTTAAACTGTATCATCGCTTCAACATCACTCCAAATACAGCTTTAATACAGTGCGTATTAGATATTCATTTAACTTTATGATGAAAAGTACTTAGGAAGTAAAAACAGTCAAACCACCGTTTTACATTTGGGCAGTCCAAGTGTTAACTGCTCATCGTCATCATCAAATCCTTTGCTTCATCCTCAGTCCTTAGCCTCATTGTTGGCTTTGAACATCATGTATCTATTTACAAATCTAATAATGTAGCAAGTACCTTTCATTAAATTTGATTCGAACCAAACCTAACTTAATTTTGGTGTAATGACGTCACTACACTAAAACGAGTGTTGCAACATGCACAAAATAACCACCGGACTGTCCGTACCCAATTGGACCTTTTGGGTTAAATTAGTTTCTAAACAACTGGTATACATATAGAACGCAATTTAATTATGCAAATTTCCAAACGTAAAGTAGTGTACTATTGCATATATATAGTAGTTAACCAGTGGTACAATATTTTGACTTTAATTAGGTCACATATGGAAGTGGTTTTTTACTCCATCTCTTTCATTGCCTTCAAATATCATCATCATCATCATCATCATCAGCCTATCTCCGTCCACTGCTGGACATAGGCCTCACCTATGGCACGCCACTGAGCTCGATCTTCAGCTCTTTGTTTCCAACCGCTGCCAGCCAGCTTGCGTATATCATCGCTCCATCTAGCTGGAGGGCGCCCTACACTACGTTTACCGAGCCGTGGTCTCCACTCTAGAACACGTCTACCCCAACGGTTATCGGTTCTGCGACAGATGTGCCTTCAAATATAGGCAATTTAATCTCGGTCTCATATAATATTCATCATAATCAGCCCAGGGATGTCCACAGAACAAACTAAACATAGGCCTCCCACTTAGATTTCCAACTCGAACGGTCTTGAGCTGCCTGCATCCAGCGGCTTCCAGTGACTCTGACCAGGTCGTCGATCCACCTTGTGCGAGGTTCTACTTTATAATATCAGGTAGCAGTAATGTATATATTGATTGTTAAGTAATACCATCCAAGTTATAATTACACCATTGTTTAATTTGTTTTCTAGTTATAGTATTATAGCAAGCAACGAGTCTGTAAGTTTTCATTCGGGTAGTGGTGCATTTATGCCAGCAGTCTTAATAACACAGCAATAAGGGTGAATGTTTTTATCTTAAAATCATGATGGATGGTTCACATACAATTTATTACCATTGGTTTATATGCAACCGTAGATGTGTTTGGGTGATAGAGACCAAGGCAACTGGTACCATAAAATATGGAATTAGTTTTTGTGATTTTTATTTCGTTAGTAGCTTGGTGTTGGTAACGGGATGCAACGGAAAATTTTGACTTCTCTTTATATATTTCTATGATTAATTGATAAGATGTTCATGTCATGTAATTTTAATAAAAATAGTAAAATGAGTAAATATCCCGGAATATTATTATTATCGGTAAACGTAGTGTAGGACCCTCCAGCTAGATGGAGCGATGGTATACGCAAGCTATATACGAAACAAAGAGCTGAAGGTCGACCTATGGACATAGCTCCAGCAGTGGACGGAGATAGACTGGTGATGATGATTATTTACACCTTTACATTGGCTCCTAAAGTAAACAGAACTATCATGGAAACCAGATAACTAATATACTACACATATAATTTCTCCCAAAAAGTAACAAAGTGAACAGACCTGTTCATGCACATAAATGTCCCATTATAGGCCTATTATAGATTACCCATTATTATAGAATTAAACCCACGAACTGTGACGTTGGGAGTCAGGGTCCCAAACCATCAAGCCCACTGGTTCATCGTCAATAAAGGCGATTTCAGTTTTATATAACATGGCGCAGCCTATGGGTAACTTCAATAATGAGAATAAATCTTCTCAATTACTGACATTATGACTGATTGTCTCTAAGTATTTAACTTACACATTACTTTTTGTTGTTTTGTTGACACGGATGAATAAAAAAGTGCGGAGATGTAAAAATCAAATATTTTTATTTTCCCTCTAAATGTATTGTTATTCTCATCGCCTTGATGAATACCGTGCGTTATTTGAAAATAATAATATTAGAAGAAGAATTTTCTTTTCTTTTCCTTAAATATTGATTTGTCACATCTGATATCTGTCATTAGTCAATAGATAGATTCTTAAACGAGACGGCCACGGTCTCTTTAACTTCGTCGATTTTTTCATTCGGTTTATCGATTTTCTTTTTTATGTCAACTTTCCACATGTTATCGTTAAGAAAAATTTCTCTGAAATAGAAAAATCGTATTAAAATTTTTCAATAAATATGCGAAATCTAGTTGTGATGTAGTTCTACGTAAGATTTTAGTTCTGTCCTATTACTATTATTAATTATTACTAATATTGTAGGTATGTATGTATGATTGTTACTCTTTCACGTAAAAACTACCTAACGGATTGGTATGAAACTTGGCACATACATAGAATATAATTTTGACTAACACATAGAATACTTTTTATCCCGGGGAAATGTAACATCCCACGGGAATGTGAGTTAAACCGCCGGAGGCAGCTAGTATCTAATAAAATATGAATTAAGATCATGTGAGAAAAATAATTATTCAGTAATTTTTTTTCTTATTATAGCCATATATGAGGCTGATGGAGTGTAGCATAAGTGCCATTTCTCGCATAATAAATTTGTAAGCATAGCATTGTGCTGTAAAGTCTCAATGGTATTTATCTTACCTTTGGTCTTCAATTTCTTTGACCCATTTTTTATGTTCCTCTTTCATACTTGGTGCGTCGCCACCATACTCAACAGGAAGAAATTTTTTATCAATCGCCTTATGCAAGCTCTCCATGTTACGATGAAAAGTAATCTGAAAATGAAAAGCTAAAGTTAATTAAAATAGTTATTATAATAATGCTGAATTAGTAGAGCTCTTAGTGCAGAGTTCATCCGTGGAAGTGCAGTCACCTAGCCCATTTCCACCGTAAAGCAGAAGTGCACTTGTTTTACTGCATTTTAGTTAGAAAGGTAAAGGTGTGGTGAAATTTCAGGCAATACATTGCCCCTGTTGTTGCAAATGGCATAGGTGGCGGTGACCACTTACCATCAGGTGGACCGTCTGCTTATTTGTCAGCCTACTTTCGTGGAACATGCGAGCTAGTATACATTTCTCACAGACAATCATATTGCTCGTTGATGAGGGTAGTACAAGCAAAAGAGCAGTCGAAGAGTATAAAAATAAATAGGGTTTTAAAAAATATATTTACCATGTCACATATCTTTGCTGGCAGCACAGATTTGACCATAGAAAATATAGTTTCTGAGTATATGGGAATATTAATAACGTGCACTTGTTTTACTCGCACTGGCATACAATCCTGTAATTAAATTATATAAGATGTTTATTTTGTAAAATTCGTTGTAAGTATCTGTGTTAAACAGAAATAGAAAATAACAAATAAATGAACATCCATTCCTTGGGACAATTTTACACACCCTCTGATCCGAAACTAACCAGAACTTTTTCTTAACAGATACTTAATATTTAATGGAGAAAGTCCCAAGATATTTATTTATTTACAAAGAACCAACAGAAACCATACATGCAAATATTTGTTGCGGGTGGGAATCGAACCCACGACTAATGACGTGGCAGTCAGTCTATCTAACCAACAAGTCAATTGTCCCATCAGCGCTAAAGTTTATGTAAGTTACATAATACTGCGCAGCTTTTGTGTATTTTCATTACGAAATGCCAATAATGAGAACATGTTTACAATTTCTGACATAACAATATGCCGAACTGATTGTTTCTAAATAATTTCACATTTATTATGCTATTTAGTTGTATATATGTAATTATTTTAATGAAGTAGTGGTAATAGTGGGAATATAAAATAAACATCATTTATGTGTTACTAGCTATCCCCCGCGGTTTCACCTGCGTTCCCGAGGGATGTAACATTTTCCCGGCACTTACATTCACAATTATAATATTAGTAGGGATTTGATATTACATACTTTCTATGAGTATATTTAAAGTAATTCAAAGGTATAATTATTGTACTCACCAACAAATAAGTTAGAAACTTAGTATAAAATAGGACATTAACTTTCGGTATGAGACTGAACGAATAATCTTTGACGTCCAATATGATAATGTGTTCTACGGGAAAAATCTGGTGAACTTTCATCCAATAGTCGGCTTGGATAGTTAAAACTTTTAATATATCGTAGAAGTGAAACTTTTCGACATCCTGGCAATCTAATTGATGGATTAGAATTTCCTTTTCGTCTGCTTGATATGTCGACATTAATCTATAACATTAATATGTCATGTTCAATGAATGTCGGATTTATTATTTATTTCTAATTTGTGGATTATTTATACAGTTTCAGGCCCGCAAAGGAAGAAGGTCAAATTTAAAGTTACTGAAGTAACTTTATGGTTATGAAGTCAGCCTTCAACTAAGATGAACCGGCAAAAAACTAAGCATTTATATAAATTTTATCTATTTTAGCTTTTTGGCTATTTTATCTGAATTATATGTTTTTTTATTTAACATTTAAAATATTTAATATAGGTAACATTCAAATTCGAAAAGCTAATCATTGTATTTTTTTCTGAGCGAAGCGTACAGGATCGTCTGTCAATATTTTTTTACTTCGTGGCATCAATATCTATTTTGAAAACTTGTTTTGAATTTTGAGTGATTTAAAAGTAAATATAACATATATTTTTCAATTGTTTAGCACTAAATATTCCGATCACAATACTTGCGCCTTTACCTTTGAGGAATTGCTTCATATCTATTCCAAGTCTATATTAGCGTATATGCTTTTCTTTTTAGCCTATTAGAAACAGATCGTAGATAAAAACGAGTAAAAAATACGACAGACTGTTCTTATAAGACAATACCAACCTCACACATATCAATAATATAAATAAACCGGTTCTCCATTACCTTGAACAGCTTTAGCAAGTTAAATCAGGTCTGTTTCATTATTTATAGAATTCTAGCGATAATGACTGAAGTTTTCTTTTAACGTTTGTTTTATTATAATTTATTTAATTGATCATTGTGGTTATGGTAACTTCAACACAATGCCCCCACACTGTGCGTGGTACATGGTCTAACAGATCATTAATTAAAAAGCTTGGTATATTGACCAGTTTAGTTGACAATATCAATGGGAGAGCAACGAATATCTGGTGGCAAACTCCAAAAGACCGATAGGGAGATTTTGAATGCTTTCGGACTCAAAGTTGAAGGTGATTTTAATTACATTGAGGCCACAATTCCATTAATACTAAACCACTAATCTTTTACGGAATCGACATCAACTTTGAATCCGAGAGACACTATTCAGGTTCAAGACGGCTAATGCAAGAGAATAAGGCTTATATTTAGTTGTGTGAGAATAAATGTATGAGATAAACATTGATATGATACCCAAAGAGGCATTCATCAAAGATTTTTTTATTTCTAGCGATAAGGGAATTAATGTTGACTGCGTCTTGCCTGCCAGGAAGTTGGACCCAGGACTTCCGCTGGGCGATTGTGTAATGGTATTGGAATCGACGTTGTAGTTAATTTTGTATTACATTGATGGTGCTGCGACTGTAGTCCCACAGTCCTCGCGCGTCGAATCATCAATCTATCATAAAATTCGCCTAAACATTGAGTCGGAGAGAGTTACATATTCCGGGTGCCGGTCTCTAGCCTAGTGTTATACCGCTCCACCGATACGGCTGTTAATTTGGTATGACAATATTATTAGCTATATGTAGTTACTTACGTGATTGAATAAGCAGTCTGAAGTGAAGCGGACAAAGGATCTCTGTCAGTATATAATTCTGTCATATCAGTTCGCTTGGTACAGAATCTTTCTATGCATTTCTTTGTTGCTTCAACATCACCATAATTGCAATGCAGAAATTTTTTGATAACCATGTCATCTAAAAATGAGTTAATATTGATTATTTTTATTACTTGAGAGTTTTTTAAGTGAAAATCACATACCACAAAGTGCTGAGCAAGTTGACCACAACAGGTGGACCAATGACTGAGGGTTCTAACACATCAGAAAATTTGTTTTGTTTTTTATACTACTAAGGTAGCAAACAAGCTGACGGCCCGTCTGATGGTAAACGATCACCGCAGCCTATGGACGCTTGCAACACCGTGGGTAACACTCGCGCGTTGCCGACCCTGCAAAAATCTCTTCACACTCTTCTTGAAGAACCTCATGCTGTACTCCCTAGGGAAAACCACGCCGGGGAGCTCTCTCTCATAGCAGCGACTTTTCAAATTAGGCCGTTGCTTTCTATAATTCTGTTTGATTAAGCAGCAGCTGGACGGCCTTTCTTAGGGCGATGTTTGCAAGAGCTTTGTAGCAGTGTAGGTACTTAGGCTGTATTGGGTGATTGTGTATTAATCCAATAGAATATTAGTCATCACCTGTTACAGCCTATAGCCATAAATACACAAATGTCCAAAAGTGTCCTCTAAAAAGTCTTTTCTAAAGAGCGTTACAAAATATGGGTGAGCTTTCACTTCTGATTTAATCACTTTAACATTTTTTTTTTCATCCTTTGTCAAATAATGGATGGGTAAAACGATGTTGTCATTATGACAATAGTTAACCACCATAAAAGTGTTGAAAGTACTAAATGATCACCGGAAATTTATTCAACACAGCAGAAAAATAGTCCATTCCCAACAAAAAACTCTTTTTAGAAGAAAATGTATAGAGCTCTATCGACCTACCTATATTCTGAGGTAAATGATCTTCATCCGATATCCAATCCCTAATGGCATCTATTTCGTATAAGTTCACGTAATGGGCCATCTGAAAATAGATTTATCCCCTTAAGATACCAAAAATAATATCGGTTATTTTATTTATGAAAGTTGGCGTGGTGGTAACAAAACCACTTATATATAACTTAGCACTCAGTGTACAAACACTGAGTGCTAAGTTAGTATGCTTGCACAGTTAGTAGGTCCATTCTCACCAAGAGCAAACACGTTTGACATACCGAGCTTTAGAAAAAGCTAATAAACCTAAATAGCTTATTTTTTCAAATATACGCAGTATAGACGTAGAAGGTGACGCCTTAGCTAACCGGTTATGGTACATTATTATCTCTTCCTACATCTCAATGTGTAATAATTGCGGTCAGGTGCAATAAATGACTATGCCCTAACGCGTAAAAATTGATAACTTACCCTTGTAGATAATAAATTATCTTTTAAATTTCTAAACAAAACCAATTCAATCACTTAATTAATTCACTTAAATAAAAAGACAAGGACGTGACACCATATGATACGTGTGTTATTTAAAAATGTAGAATCGAAACTGTTTTCGTCATCAATTTTACAAAAAAAAATGTTTGAGATAAGTTCTTAACGCTGTGAACTCGAACTATTAACATAAACTTGAATATATTAATAATGTTTAGTATCATTCAATAACTTGATTCATTTATTTTTATTATGTATTTTATGTTTAAACTATATGTCGCTTTAGCTATTGTAAAATTGCATTTTTAATAAACCTACAAAAACTGGTTTATGTTTGATTGAAAGTACTACTGACGCTCGTATTTTTAGTGTTATTTAACACAAATGCCTTTTTTGTCTCATATAAATTACGGTTAACCGGCGCAATGTGCGTGGTTGGTCCTTCGGCATTCTATCAGTAATGCACCATTGCATATTACAAGAGCTTTGCCAGAATTTTGTACAGCCAGCGTGATGCCAAACCTGTTTCGGAATGCTAATGTACGTGGTCATCGGTATTCTCTTTGGTCGTTTCTTACGACACCCATAAGATGATTTTGGATAAAAGTACATATTTATCGTTGTTATTTGTGGGTGTTTGAGTTTGATACGCACATACGCTATACATGTCAACTACTTTTTTTTTGCAAGAATTAGTACTATATATGGCAATCAGCAGGTGGAATTTATTACACCATCGAATTTTAAATGAAAAAACAAAAAAAAACAATAGGTACAGAAGCTATGGTTTTTCGTTTATTCATCGTTACACTTAATTTAGTTTAACTTTATCTTTTAATTCCAAAAAATAACCGATTTTTTATATTTTCCAAGCAGTAATAAATAGAAGACGAACCATTACATTCTAAATCAGAATGGATTTTGAATCCGTGAGAAATGATCAAAATGCTTTTGCTGTAATTTTATTAGTAAAATGCAACTTTTAAATAAAAAAAAATTGAAATAGTAACAACATTCGAGTGGTGTAAAATACGGCGGACGTTGTGTGTTCGCTTTTGGATCCGGACAGGTGAATGTATTAAGAGATTACTTTTACTTCCAATGGGGATTCATCACTATGCTTTCACGTGTTTCTAATCAAAAGGTACGAGCTTTTGTGTGATGATATTGCTTTTGTTACTATATTGATACTCTAGGGAATTGATTTTGTTATTTGAAAAACTTCATATTTTTTAAATAAATAATAAATACCCTAGTACATTCCTTACACCGGCCGCCTCATCCCAAACTAAGACCTTGTACTATAGAGACCAGATAACTGATATACATATACTACTGCCAAATACTATGAATATTACTTAAGTATATAATTATTTACACTCAGACAAAGAACAAAGAGACATGTTCATGCACACAAACTTTTGACCTGGGTGGGAATCGAACCCGTGAATTAAGCCGGTTATCAAATAATATATGTAATATGTGACATGTCATATTAGTACATAAGATTCTAGAGTCACATTTTCCAAAACCTTGATAAAATTTCGAACGATATTTCAAAGTAATTTGATCGAACAAACTTTAAAGATTTTAAACTGTCAACTTTTATAAATATCATACTAGTAATACTGTTCAATCTGCAATGGCGCCCACTATATCACAGATGTCAAAGCTAATTACAAGAGCCGTAATCAAACAAAACGCTATAGATCTACGAAGGATATTAATGCAAAATTGAAACCGGTATTTTGTCCCGAGCATAGCCCAACGCTTTCAAAACACGCCGTGCCCTGAATGCAAATGAGATCGAACGTAACCGATTTGGTGCTCATTCGCTTTGTTGCTATCGAATTAGATGCTTAATGTACGAAGCGTTAATATTATTTTGCTTAAAATAAAATGGATGTATTGATGATACGAAAAAATATGACCTAATCTATACTTATATAATAAAGCTGATGAGTTCGTTTTTTTTGTTTGAATCTAAAATTTACGAGAACCAGTCGCTTTTTTGCTTTTAATAGCCCAATTCTTGTGGAAGGTTATATTTACCATCATGCCACAAACATAAGGAGCGATAAAGAAAAAAGCTAAGCGAAAACGAAATAACGCGGGTTGACGCGATTTTTTTGCATTGAGGACAGGCCACTTTTTACCTTTATACCCCTAACGGAAACGTGAGTGAAACCGCGGTAACAGTTAGTACAATAACTACATAAACGGTAAATAATGGTAGACATTCCTATCACAATTATAGTTTTATATGATACAAGCTACCACCCACGATTTCATTATTTCAGAAGTAATGTATTCTGGGACATGACATAACCTGTAATTTGGGAATAGTGTAGCTTTCTCTCAGTGAAATACTGTAGGTGCAGTAATTATCCTGCACATACGCACGAATAACACTACTTCTTTATAATATTGGTTAAGAGTAGAGAAATAAAATACATGTTTATAGTAAAGTAGTAAATGTAGATTTATCGAGACTTTTCGTGCACTTTTTTTATAATTTAACTATAACTAACCTGAAATAAAATTCTGAATTTATTTAGTTTTCTGTAGTTTTAAAAATACTAATGGTACAGTCGTAGTAGTCTATAAATTTAAGCAGAATGCCACCAAAGAACCATAGAAGCCTTATAAAATTCAATCTCCGATTCAAAAAATATATTGTCTAGGACATATAAAGTAAAACGCAGATACAGGCCTTTCAGCTTATACTACACCTCTTAAATTATAGGTTAGTCTAATTGCAACTTATTAGGACCTACTTCTGTAAGCTATTACACCATAATAGCATTTATATTGAAAAAGAATAACGTAATGATTGTAGTAATTACGGTGTCATTAACTATACATCTTACTGTACACTTATATTCATTTATTCCGTCTTCTAATTGTACGTTTCATTGGCATCTCTACAAGATATTGCACTTAGAATTTATTTAAATTTATTGCGAGGCTATTTATTGACTTCTTCAGACGTCAAGTTAAGATTTTTATTATTTATATATTTTGAAGTAGTAGAGCTCGTGCATAGTTCGTCTGGGGAAGTACTATTATCATATTCTTTTCCATCGTGAAACAGTGGCGCACTTGTATTGTACACCCACACACGTCCACACCGACCCACACATTCAAAAACGCATTATTTTTTTACTTTTTGTACCTTTCAATTTAAATTTGATTATTTCTTTTAATTTGTATTTCTTTAAGTATATGTTTAAATTAAATTTTGTATGTAACGGTTGTCACCTTAGTGGTACAAAAAAAGGCTCAGGACAAAAGCTATGGAAGGACGTTGCTCAGCGAAAATCCTACACTGGCTATATACAATATCATGAAGATACATAATATTTTATGAAGAAAAAACTATCAGAAGATAATTGTGAAAAACGACTCGCACAAGCGGAAAAATGGGCCCACTTAAATTCATAACAGATTATTATTATATAACATCTCATAACGGAGAATGTAATAGAATGACGAACTAAAATAAGTGTCGTACGTAATTGAAGAAAAACATCTATTCCGCAACATATTGTAATGTCCTATGCTGCTAGAGTGACCATACACTTCGAGCATACGTGAAACTATAGAGTTATTACTACAATTATGACTTCGGAAATGTCCTGGAAACCATTCCTCTACGATTTTCGATTCAAAACCAACCAATGCTTGTATTATGTTCATATATGCTCATGTAGATATTTACACCTTGACAAAACAAACAGCATACCCAGCCAGGACTAACATTTGTGTGCATGAACAGTCTGTTAGCTCTCTGGTCTGCAGTCTGGATGTAAATATCTAAGTATGTATATAGTTAAACAGACGTGTAGTACTTACATCAGTTCTTGTTTGCAAAATAAAAGCTCCGCTTAGTTTGGGGTTAGATGGCCGCGTGTAAAGAAACAAAACAAATGTGTGAAGAATATATTAATCCTGGGATTAAAAACGCCTCTAAGAATAAATTTGAGATGTAAATACGTCGATAAATAGCTTCTGAACTTGATATTTAATCTGTAGCATAAAACATGGTGTCTCTACAACTAGCAGTCTTGCGAGCGCTTCGTTCAAAGTCGTAACACGTGTCTGGTAATGTTCAGACGGGGTTATTTGTATTTTCGATCGATTGTAGGCTATTTTTCTTACTATCTCACATTAGATCGCATACGAATACGTCCATGAATGTGTAATATTTCAGGACATTAGTCATTGTTTATATAATAGTCTATTGGTAAGCAACAATAAACAATACGACTTTTTTTACATTGATTGATATGTTGTTCGTAAATCTTTCTCATAGAGCGCTATTTAACTAAAACATTGATTATGTCGTCTCTTATTTATCGACCATCCTGTTATTGTCAGATATGTGACGTTATTTACATGAACATTAATAAAGTTTGTTTTAGCTTTTCATCGTTTATTTGAGTAATGGTGCTTTTAGGTGACGTATAAAGAAATATGTTTGTACAAAAATATGTACTAGTTCAGAGATTATTCGATGATCTTATCATAGATTGGAAAGAAACGGTTGTGTGAATTTATAATTAAAAATAAATTGATCTCAATTTAATATTTCTCGCAGAGCATTAGACATGAGTTGGAATACAATATGAGGCTGCGAGGAATAATCGATCCCACGGGAATGTGAGTAAACCCACGAGCAAGCTTTTCTGGTAACTTCTTGTTCATATCGTCGGGTGTAGATCAACTTCCTACATTGTTAATTAACAGCAAGTTCACCTTTATATTGCTTTTTAGTATTAATATGCTGCCAAAGTCATAAAACTACGAAGCTGGGGGGAAAATAATGGTTTTTTTACCATTACACTAACAAATTAATTTACAGAAGAATGTATCATTGAAATAAATAAATATCCTGGGAAATTATTTTTACACACGGCCACCTGATCCCAAACTAAGCAGAGCATGTGCTATGGAAACCAGATAACTGATATACTACTTTTTTATTTTTCTTTATACATACAATCTTAATATATACAAATCTCCTGTCACGATGTTTGTCAGCGATGGACTCCTAAACTACTTAACCGACTTTAAATTAAATTGGCACACCGTGAGCAGTCTGGTCCAACTTAAGAGATAGGATAGCTAAGATCTTTAATTATAGTCGTAATTTTATTTTATTGCAAATTATTGGTCTATAATTAATTTACAGTCACAATTATCTGTTAACTCCAAAAGATTCTAACAGATGGCGCTGTGTTGAAAGTACCAACGTTTAATTTTTTAGGGAACTTTTATATGGACTCATTTCGACAGGACAACGTCTGTTGGGACAGCTAGTACATATATAGATAGTTTTCTATTTTCACCTTTTCATTTAAAAATTACTTTACGAAATGAGTTACAGTTCTAAAGATATCATCTTTTTATAAATAATACATCATCATGCATACACAGCTTAAATATCGAAATTTTAATTTCCTTTTTAGATTTATGATGGTGTAGTTATGGGCTGGATGATAATAAACAAAATATAAAATAAACTCTTCTTTTATAGGAATAAATACCCCGAACTAAATTATCATAAATCTAAAAAGAAAATTGTAAAATCAATATTTTTGATGTAAAGCGAATCGTAAGATGTTACTGTATATTTATTATATATAAAAATAAATGTTTGTATGTTTGTACCCTGCTATATATGTATGCTGTACCCTGTTATACTATTAATACGATAACGATGAAACTTAAGAGAGTTGTTCTACGTACGTAAAGGTTGCTGACACAAGAAAAAAATGTCTCAAAAAAAAACGCAAGCCGGGAGCAGTTAGTCTTCAAAAAATAATGTTACAAAACAAAGCAACGTAAATAAATACAGTTCACCTATTTATCATTCAACATCTGTTACATAAATCATTTCGGTTCATCACCTAAGAATTAGGGTACATAATACAACACAATAATCAGCCACTCACATCATAAATAGGTCTCAGAAGGAATCAAAGTAATTTAAATATTTAAGCTCACATAATACCAAGCTGTATTTTTCCACAGTACAGCAGTACAAAATAAATCTTCAACCAGGGTTCGTTGCACAGATTACGTACCGGATCCCACTTAGTAGATGCAAGATGGATAACTGAGCTACATTCGTTCTTAGATCCGCTTGTAGTCTCTGTGTTATCTCAAAGAGATTGGAACTACAAGTAGTAGCTTGGTTAGAGATGCTTCACTAATTTCTTTAGGAAAAACCTTGTATTTTGTTAAATTAAAGATTTTTTAACAGTGTTTTGTAAGAAGCTTTTATTTAAAGCGTCACATATTGGGTTGGTGGTTAGCGACCCTGACTGCCAAGTCGATGGTCGCGAGTTTGATTCCCACCCAGGACAAACATTTGTGTGCATGAACATGTCCGTTTGTTCTGTGTCTAGGTGTAAATATCTATGTATGTATTTATAAAATTAAAAATGTAGCATGTAATATATCTGTTATCTGGTTCCCATAGTACAAGCTCTACTTAGTTTGGGATCAGATGGCCGTATGTAAAAAAGAAAGTCCCACGAGATATATACATATATATATATTAGTTAGTTAGTATGTTTGATCAAATCTTACAGTTAAATTAAATTTAACCAGGTCTCCCTGCCAATTGTGCTGAAATTTTCATACATGTGACAATGCACGATTAGCAAAGTGACGTCATTCAAAATCCAACATGGCGGATGTGACAAGATAGTTATTTATTAATTCACAAACCACTTCCGTATAATAAATAGGTATGTAATCGAAGGGTTGGCTAAGCAGCATATATGACGTTAATTTTATTTTATTAAAGGCTTGTTTAAAAAAGGTGTTTTGTAGTGAAACTTCTTATACATGGGAGGGCATTGATATTTTGATCCGTTACATTCTTGTGTGTCGAAAAATCAATGAATAAAAACACAATCTATTATTCAAAAGTGATTGATGAATAATTAAAATGTTTCTCTGTAATACAGAGTTTCACTTCTATCGGGTCTCTTTACTCTCTGGTTTTTTACTGGATCATTTTGTAAGCTACACAAACATAACATTGGTTGATATTATCGTGTCTCAATCAGTGCCACTCTCATATACGAACTGTCATTTGTTTTCAATTTAATCCCGACAATGAATAGGTATTTTTATTTTATATTTTATTTATTTATTTTTGGAAATGGATACCAAATTATTACTATCAGATTTTAATAATGTTTTTTTTGCAAAATTTAAAATAAACCTTATAAAATATGTTAAGTAAAATGCGTAGGTTAAAATATCGTAAATTATAATGTGTATAGATAACACGGAAGTAAAGAGGAACTCTTACAAAGTCGAACCTCCAGAATGCAGTAGGAACATAATACGCACCTGTTCAATGATATTTTTCTTGTAAGAAAACCTTCGGCGGCCCTCGATTGATGTTTGCCTCAGTATAGATTTCATATTAAGATTTCCCGAGATGAATATTGGGGTTTCCATATTCTCCCCCCTCGCCCTCCTTATGAAAGATTGGTATTATCGGTACTCTACTTTGTGAGGTCCATATTTTTACCTTTATTACTTTGCTTACTTAATCCCGTTTACCTTGTGGTACAAGGTAGACGTAAATTGTGGTATTTTATTTATTATGTTGGGTAAATTACCGACAGAATTATCTGGTTTTACTTATTCAGAATTCAAAGTATAAAAATATATTGCTTCATACGGACCCATCGATTTTCAACACTAGTCAAATATTAGTAATGGTAATGACTCAGGACGCAATTAACCATCCAACATCATGGCTATCATAGAACATTTAAAGATTTTTAGCGAACTAGAGAACCGATTAGAGAACCTTTATTTTAGATATATTTTCGGTTTTCATATATAGTGTAATTTGGCAAATGTTTATATTTAAGTTAATTAATTGACGAAAATAGATTATGACAATGTATAACAATTAAGAATTTTAAACAAATAAACACTGTTAGTTTGAACATGAGTCCTAATCTGCGACTGAGAAGAACCGCCAAAAAATAATCTGAGTATAAAAAATAACAAGATGAAATAAGCTAAAGTCCCAACGTGACTTGTGGTGAGCAATGACGCCGTCTCACGGACTAAATGTCTTAGGGGTGTAGATTATTAGTAGGATAGAAACATTTAAACTTTATTTTATTATAATTGCACCTGAAGAATGATATTTTAATTATTTTTTTAATAAATAATTACTTTTTTAAATCCACGGAACCTAGGATACAATTGGAGCTCATTTACAGTTCGGAACATAGAATGAATCCAACATTTCTTACTCAATCTTCTAGGATAGAACTGAAATGTTGAAAATACGATTACACAGACGGTAAATTTCGTATTTGCAACGAACACTTACCCAGGTAATTAAATCGAGGGGATATGTGTTTTATTATAGGCTGTCAAATAATCATCAGTCTACTCTGTTCCTTATAGCTTGTAGTTGGTGTTTGCTTTCTGCCTGTCTTGTGTAGACATCATTAAATTATATATTATATGATATTTAACAAAGGCAATGCACGGCGCGTTGTTTAGCGAAGACTGCAACGCGATTCCCACCCAAGACAAACATATGTGTACAGTAACATATATATTGCTTCTGTTTCGGGCTATAAAAAGGTGCCTATTTAAAATATGTGGTAAATCAGTTATTTTGTTTCCAGCTGTGTTAAGATTAAGATCAGGTGGCATTGTATAATGGACATTTCTTTATTACTATTATTACACATTATTTATTTATTTACTATTTATCTAACTACTTACTTGACAATTTGTGACATTAGAGTTTTGGGGGGCCTGGAGAGCTAAAATACAGGCCTAGGCTTAGTTTAGACTCCAGATCTCCCACAAATTACAGATCAAATCTGTCATGGTTTTCATAAATGCTAAAAATAAGTACCTACTACCTAGACCTACCAATTGTAAAACTCTGCTCAATTTTTGTATCCCTAGTGTTGTAATTTGTGGAGATGAAATAAACGCATTTTTATTTTTATTAATTTATATATTTTATTCTAACGAATATTTTTTACCTATTTAAAATCCAGTACACAAACACAATCCTCCTTTTTATACTCCGAGCACACAGATCCAAGTACACTACATTTAGCTGATACTCTTGATAATTCGTACATCCAAGATTATGTTACTGTGTATTCAGGGCTACGCTCTTGAAGTGTTTTGTCGTCTTTAACCAGGGTAAATAGATTTGCTTTGGCCAAGAGAAAATTTGCTGTTCGAGTTGCGTCAGTGTTTCGTGGGTTAGGTTTTCTTTTTTATTTATGTAGAAGGATTAGTGTTTTATATAACCTGATTTGTCAATGGCAAACTTGTTTTGTGAATTAAGTACAGTTTTTGTAACGGTTGATTTGTTCTTAGGGGATACCGCTTTTTAATGTTAAGTAGGCCTATAAACAGGCAGGCCTACCTGATGGTAAGTGGTCACCGCCACCTACGGACGTTTACAGCACCAGGGGAACTGCCAATGGATTGTCGACCCTGACGTCAAGATATTAAGTCTCATGGGCCTGTAATTTCCCTGGCCATGTGATGTATCCATCGATTAAAATATTTTGAAGATAAATTTAGCTCATTATCTGAAATAAGACTTTAATTTTATTATTTATTGAATGATTGCAATATCTCTCAAAATGGAGACACTAAAGCTTTGGTAGTGGAATCATTTGTTGCTTTCATAGCAACTATCCCATGAAATAAAGTTTACGGTAAGTAAACTGCACAGTAAATAAAACGAAATATTTACTTCAAAATAATCCCTTATATGGTAATCCAAAATTTATTAAACATAAAAATCGATGTGGATTTTATTCATAAGGTTGAAAAATTCACGTGTGTTGAAAGAACGCAAATAAATGCAGCACTAACAAGCTTGTATTCATGCAACATGAACATTCGTTAGGACATGAAATTCTTTCTATACGTACCTACGTGCTTTTCACTATTGTAAAGATTGTACAAGCATTATAGATGTAAGTACTGCATAGTATGTGCTCTATTCAAAATAACTATTATACCTTACTACACTGGGTACTTACCATGGCTTCGTCTGGGATAATATACATTTTTTATAGTTTTTTAAACGATGGTTGAACCCGCAATAAAATCTATTACGAAATTTAAAGATATAAGGGGCAAACGTACAGTCTGAAATAGGGACTTTGTTTAATACTATTTAGAGATTTTTTATATATGGATGGGGTATTTATTAAACCAAGGAAAATAATGTATGCATATATTTAAATAAATTAGTAAAATTGTCAGTTTTTATCGTTCCTAAAAAATATACTGGTCAAGTGAACAATTTCACTTAGATAATAATATATAGAGGAAAACATAGATAAATGGTTGTCTAGTACTAAACTAAACAAAACGACAAAAAAGTCGATTTTATTATTTCTTCTATCCCTTCCATTTCTTCTCTATCCAGAATTCCTTTTCATATACTACTTAACGTCTCTCTCTCTGTGTGTATTGTCTAAATTAAGTTGGGCACTTGAGTAGTTTACCTTAGCTGTTTAGGGAGTATGCGTAGGTATTGACGGGCCAGTCGGCTTCGTGGTTAGAGACCCTGACTGTTTGTTCTGTATCTGGGTGTAAATATCTTTATGTAATGAGGTACATATACCTATTTTGAAGAAAGAAATCACAGACACATGAGACTTAACAACTTCATGTCTCAGGGTCGATAACGCATTGGCGATGCTCAGGTGTGGCAAATGTCCATCCGGCGGTGACCACTTACCATCGGGTGCTTGTTTGTCGGCTCATGAGGTATTAAAAAAAAAGAAAGTTGTATGTAATATATCAGATATCTGGTTTCTATAGTACAAGCTATGATTACTTAAGGATCAGATGATCGTGCGTATAGAATTTATCAGTATATCGATATTTTTTTTTTAAGTATTTCACGGTACGAAAAATAAAATTTGTATGTAGAATATCAGATATCTGGTTTGCATAGTACGTACAAGCTATGATTAGTTTGGGATCTGATGGCAGAGTGAATAGAATTTTCCAGTTTTTTTATGTTATTTTTCGAAGTATTTCACAATACATTTACACAACATCTATACGTTATGATAAAATAAAGTAAACAGGTGTTCTATAATTATGTATCTACAAAAACTTACTCTTACATTTCATTTTGGATCAGCTTAGATACTTATGCTGCTATCTTTAATGAACGTACAAAAGAAATATAGTCGTAATATTTTTATCGCCCAATTGTATCTCATAAAATGATGTACCCCGTCCATTATTTCTCACGATATGCAGCTATTTGCAGTTTGCATGATAATATACTATATCGCAAACGATTTTATTATTGTAATTTTATTGTAATGAAGTAACGCATAACAAAATATTTCCTCGTTGACATTAATGCGGTTCCCGTATGCAGTGTGCTAAAATATTGCATTTTTTATTACTTCAGTTTTTATCTCTCTTTTTTGTTGTTTTAGTATTGGAGGCAGTTTATTATGTTGGTATGTGATATTTTGGGAGCGTTGGCATTTTAATTGGCACATAGGTATGTTTGTTTTTAGGGTTCCATTCGAAATATGTAGAAAGTAACCCTTATGCTGAGACTTCAGTTTCTACACGTTTGTCTTTCTATCTCAGATTTTGTTTTGATCCTTAATAATTATCACCAGATGCTGGGCATACCTAGTAGCAACATAAGTACATAACAGACTAAATAAAGTATAGAACAAGTACACTATAATGATCTTTATTACGGAAAACTAAAGTAAACAGATATTTTGTTCATGGGTTAGCTTTAGTGGGCAGGCGGGCTACCTTATATTGCTCACCATACATCGGTTGGGTGGGACAGGACAAAGTAGTTAAAGGTGGGGAAAACTATTTTATCATAAATAAATAAATTGACTGCTAACTAAACAATAATATAAAATAAATATCATGAGACATTCTTTATACTAACCGCGTTTGTGTGTTTTTGATCCTAAATGAAAGCGGGTTTGTACATTTTCAACCAGATACACTACTTAAACAACTTGTTAAATACATACTTACTTAGATATTTACACCCAGACACAGAACAAAAATCGATGTACACGCATACAAAGTCCTGGATAGGAATCGAACCGACGAGCTGTGCATGATATTCAGGGTATCTATCTACCACGCCAACTGGCCTGTTTACTACTAAACTAGTTTGGTGATAAAAACTCTGCAGTGTTGTGTCGTCAACATCGCATATGTCTCATAGTAAAAGTTAAAGCGCGCTTAAAATTCAATGCATGTACTTTATAACCAGAAAGTTATTCTTTTGAACGTTTCCTAAAAGCCACACTGAATTTGCTTTAATTTATTTCTATTTACTTGCATTTCGTTCCAATGTTTAATGTTTTGTAAGGTTACAGTACTTCATAAATCACTCAGAGCAAAAGAAAACGGTAGGGTATGGCGAATGAAATAAAATGCAAAGGGAAAAATGTATCTTTTTTATGTTTTGTACTTTTTCGCCGCGAAATGAAACTGCTTCTATTTCTCTTTTATCGGGAAGTCAAAGGCTATTTTATTTTATATCTGTTGTTTATTGGTTCTATCGTACAACCTATTTTGCAATTTTTAAAAGTAAGTAGCATAATCATGCAGTAGATTCAATGTTTTTACCATCTTTGTCGCTCGGCATTATTTTATTGTTGGATTATTTCAAATATATCTCTTCGACCTGTCCTTAAGAATAGTCTCGTGGAAAGTTTTTATAGGTATATCAGGGGCTCGATTCTGTAAAGAAAATGACACTAACTCGAGGATGTTTCGTCGCGGCCTCTATGTCTATCTCTGTCGCTTACTATACCCTAATACTAATCACGTGAGAGGTAAGCTCTCCGAGGCCTCCGTGAAGCTCGCCGACGAAGTTGGTATTAGCTGAATAAGGGGGCAGTTATCTGGTTACCATAGTGCAAGCATTACTTAAATTGGGATCAGAAGGCCGTGTGTAAGGAAGAATCCCAGCTTTTTTTATAAACAAAACAAATAATATATATTATATATACTCGTATAAATAATATATAAATATTAGTCAGTTTTTTTAAATTCTTTATTACCCTTCAATATAAATGGATTTCATATAATACTAACGTCTCACCCCAGCTTATACTTTGGAAGATAATATAAATTGTATGGGTGTACTTCATACGACATTCGATTTATGTAAAGATATTAAAATTTTAGAACAAAACAATATTCAAACATATGAAAGACAAAGGTAGTAATTTAAATCAATAATTTTATTGATTTATTCACCCAAACTCCATTCCCATATTCAAATTCTGCATATTTTGGAAACTTCAAATAAACATTCGTGCATATTGTGCGGACTGAAACTTCATTTGCAAATGCACTCGGATAAAAAGAAACTAAATTCTGTTCGAACAAAGCTATACCAAGCCGAAAATATTTATTGTGGTTGTGTTATTTTAAAAATTCATAAAATTATTATTGAACATTGGCATCATTTTTGCAAAAGAAACTACATGAAATACTTGTTTGTTTAGAATCATAACTATGTAACCCATATAGATCTTCAATCAATCCAATCAATCCATTGATCTTTAATGTCAAGGTAGTTAAAGATGAGAATCTGTAAACTATATATGAATATATCTGTTTGTTCTGCGGTACATAAACATTTATTTATTTCACATTGATAAGTACAACGTCTTACAGTTTTCCAAGATGATGTTATACCCAATTTTTATGAACATTACTTAGACATAACAACAAATAAAGTAATAATAAAATTTTAACAATCAAATTAAAACTAAAATAATACAAATTTTACAATTATTATTTTTCTTTCCTTATCGCTTCAAATTTGAATGCCTCTTTCAATGCACCTTTGTGCTCCAGTTACATATACAATATGTTACAAAGGCTGAAAAAACTGGTAGATGGTCCACTTGATGGTAAGTGGTCATCGTCTCCTATGGACATTTGCAACAGAGGGGCATCGCCAGTGGCTTATTGACCCTGAGACGTGAAGATACCCTATGTAAAGAAATGTCTAACGATATTTTTATTTTCAGTATGTATACCTACCTATATTCACATAAATATTATGCTATATATTCTATAAAATACATCTATAACAAAAACATATTTTGTAAGTCTCAGTAAAAAAAGCATAATAGTAATTAGCCAAAGTAATTCCGGACCCCAGAGGTAATAAAAATTTCTTGCCTCATTAACTTCAATGTCACGGAAGGCATTCTCAAAACGATATATTTTTATTCCCTTAGGTAAAACGTGATGATTTGAATATACATATATTTTTTGTCTAGTGTGTTTAGGGCATAATATAGGGTTTACGTTATGAATATTCTGTTGGCATTATGCCGAAAAAATAATGATGGTTTCGATGTCATTATCACGGTATTAGACTGTGAAATGAGATTTCCATTTTTTAGATCCTTTAAATTTTTTTACTGAGAAATAGAGTAGGTACAAAGTTTTATGAACCTGTTTTAAAATAAAGGGGATAAAATGTAAACCTAGGTATTTCTAAAATACGGCTATCTACTTCCAAACGACAGCGGTGACACCTTAGTTGGTGACATTGAATGCCGTGGAAGTACAAAATGTAGGTAGTATATTCTTTTGAAACCATCTTGAAAGCAAAAACATTAAATCCTTTCTAATCGCGAAGGAACCCGCAAGATCAAAGCTAGTATATCCATAAATTTGCAACTTCATAAATAAAATCAAAACTTTGTTAATAAATGCTATCGTTAACTTCACAAAACCTAATCACAGAGTAAAATTAAGGAATTCCGATAACTAATCCCGGGAAAGCCCGGTCATTTGGTACACTGTTCCAATTTGTGTCTCATGAATATTAATCAGACCCACATTCTGTGCCGCGGCTTTGTCTATGTTTTTAAGCTTCCGGAGTATATTACTTTAGACTGGATGAAATAAACGTGCATCGGAAACCTTTAGCGATGGCTCGTTTAAAAGGCCATATTTGCTGGTATTCTTCGAACCTGCTAGTAGGTGTGATGGTAAGATACGCCACACCATAGATGGGCTCGGTTCCAATCCAGACTAGGCTCTCTGTGAGAAATTCAATTTTTCAAATACCTATGCAAGTAAAATAGAGGTGAAAGTTAACTTAAAAAAGTCTGCAAGCTTCGGCATAAAAATATAATATTTTATATAATACATATTACATGGTATGTCATGATATCGCAACGTTCCTTATCGCACGGCACGGATGGGCTAGGCGAAAAAAGTTTAAGATGACGTAAATGCGTCACGACCCCCCTTTCCATATTGCAGACGGTTGTCCATAGAACGTATGCTATTGGCCATTTTTCAATTCATTTGTTATATCTGCGTTTCAAACAGTAGGTCTCAGACGCTAGTAATTAATTTTATTTTATTTGTAAAAAGAAATTATAGAAAAGACTTTAAGGTGATAGTACTTCCTGGGATGGACTCTGTACCAAGGAACTCTACTACTCAATACAAAATCATATATAAATAATACTAGACTACAAAAGGAACTTATTTTTAGCCGAGTATTACACGACACTCACGCATAAGTTTTTTTTTATTCAATAAAATACTAAATACTGACAAACATTTCAAGTGTTTATATAGAGTTGTGGGGTTTCCGTTAACTAATTTTAAGTTTGATCTTTTATAATTGAGTGACCAACCCTCAGAGCTTGGGGCAGCTTTGAATATTAAATATAAAAAATGAGAAAAATCACTACTAATTTATACTTGCAAATGAAAAATAATACTAATATTATAAATGCGAAAATTTTTGAGGATGGATGTTTGTTAATCTTTCCCGAAAAAACTGCCAAAGGGATTTGTATGAAACCTCACACATAGATAGAGCATGCCCTTAAATATTATATAGGTTACTTTTTATCCCGGGAAAATTAAATATCCGTCGGGTGAGCGGGAATAATATAATATAAATATTATATTGCGCCAACTATTCCCCCTCGAAACCTTTGGATGGAGGTTTTTGATGGGGTAGTTTGATAGCACTACATACTCAAAGTTTGTTTTACTAAGTAACAGGCTTGCGTTTGGACCACAATCTCACTATGGTAAGGAATGGTGGGTCGAAGGTGGCTCACATGACCTATTAGGGAACTTGCTCTCAAGTGTAGTTGACAACTTGAGGGTACCAACCAGATGGATGCTACATAGTACCTTTCCACTGTGATATAGTTTCCTTACAAAGTTTTTCTTTACCGAAAGCTCAAGCCTATTGTAGGTTAGGATAGGTGAACGTGACTCTCGTCACGGCATTCAGCGTCACCAACAACTGACCTATCATCGCCTTGAAAAGTCGCGGAAAAAAAGCAATTTTTTTACGAAACAAAGATATCATCGTTTAACTTTTGACTCATTGTGTGTTTATGTATTTAAAGGTTTATAAGGAACTAAAATTGCAGGATCTTATTCTAATATCAAAATGTATTAGACCATTTAAAAAATACCTATAAAATATTTCTAATATAATAAAAGGCGAGTACTGAGGTTCTACATTTCATTTGTCACAACGTGACATGTGGTGAGCGTTGTCGCCGTCTCTTGAGCACATTATCAACTTTGGTTAAGTTTATGATTAATTTAAACAATAAACATAAATTTACTTACTTTGGAATAGGAATTTTAGAAGTAATAGAGCTCTTATTGTTGAGTTCGACGGAAAAGAGCTATTTCCGCTGTGAAGTAGTAGTGCAGTTCTATTACTGTATTTCGGTTAGTTGTTGTGAGACTTAACAACTTCACGTCTCAGGGTCGACAACGCATTGGCGATGCCCCTTGTGTTGCAGGCGGCGGTGACCACTTACCATCAGGTGGAAATTCTACTTATTTGTCGGCCCATATGGTATAAATAATAAATAAAAATAGGAGCCAGATCCTCGAGGTTTTAACCAAACTTTATAACACTTATAAAATTGCGAAAGTGTAATATATTTAAATATCTCATATTATTATTTCCTCATGCCATTATAATTATCATACTACGAATACTTACAAACCCTCCAAAACTGATATTCGCACATTCAATACAGACTCAATCGGCTCGAATACATAGAGCGTACAGGTAAATTGAAATTTCGTATCATAAAAGGTATCTGGGGATACATATTACATCCCAAAATAGATCCTTCATAAGTGACGTGGTAACTGTTTTTTAGATAGCTAAATTTTTTCTCGCAATTTCACTTTGGGTTTGGAGGTTTTGCGAAATATTGGCAGGATGGTTTAGTAAACTTATAAGGTGGGTAATACTGGGTATTATAAATGAAAGTGTCAAGAATAAACTTACTTGTACTCTATAATAGTATTGGTATTTGCGCCTTTAACGAATAACTTCTAATTTTTCTTTTTAACTACATCTATCCTAATAGCTGAAAAAATACTACAACATTGACCTTTATAAGCCTCCGCGGGGCTAAACTAAAACTAAATATGTGGATTTGAATTCTGAACATTTTATACAAGACAATGGTTGCTCAGTTTTAGTGATATCGAATGCCATGCTCAAGAGGATGGGTTCTCTTACAATTATCACGAGTTTGCGGTCCTTGACAACATCGTGAGGTAACCATAGAAAGATGATAGGCAGGTACTACATAGTACCTTGTAGTACCCGCCCGGCAAGTTTAAAATCTGCAAACCACCTGCCCTTGAAATCCATTTCTCTTCTTACTTGGAGAGCTTACCACCTTCAGCCCATCATCACTTACCAAACCAGGAATATGATCAAAAATTTACATGAAAAAAATTACGTACCAACCAAGACACATTTTTCATCCTGAAAAAATCATTTATTTGTCAGGAAATCGAGTAAAACCCTATGACAGATAATATAATAATGGACAATTTAGTAAACAAGGTATACCTACCATCGTCAATGTCACATGCAATCGTATTTTCGAAATGATTCTGTACACGAAAACGATACAAGGCAACGACATCGCGTATTTGTCAAATATTGATAGATTATGGTAATTTATAGGGACGATTATAATTCTGGTAGTATCATATTTTGAAACGGATGAATTATTCATTAGCGCACGTCAAAATATTTGCTATGAATCATGTTCATGAACATTTCTGTTTGTTCTGTAATAATCTATGTAGGCACTAGTGTGACAGTACTCAGCGCTCAATAAATAGTCTGGGTTAGGATGTAAAAGGCATATGCGGCTAACACCTTCTTGTTAGTAAAAAAATGTTCAGTTAAAAACACAACAAACAACGTTTAAACAAGCTTAAGGCTATAAAACAAATAAAACTAACGTCACATATATATATATATATAACTACTTGACATACTTTTTCATTAGAAACCTATGAATGACATGGAGGAGGCTTACGAATTAATAAATGACAATCTTATCACGTCTGCCATATTGGATTTAGAATGACGCCAATTAGCTAATCGTGCATTGTCAACCAAAATAATGGAGGGTGCAAAATTGGAGCTCGATCGGCTGGGGGACCTGGTCTGAAATTCCGAAGCATGATTCGTCCCAAACTTCCAAAAAGCTTGTAAAAAAGGTAAGTACTTAGATAAAAGTAGTGTACTTTATGAGTAGGTACATCAGTGAAATTGGTTGCCACAGTGCTTGTGTGTTGATTAATGTGAATGTGGGTCTCATTGCTGAGACCTCTGCTTACCTCTTCGGGGATAAGTGCGATGATATTTATATTCTTTTAAATATTTATTATATTTGCAACTAAAAACGGAACCAAAGTATCTTAATACTATTAACAAACAATCACAATAAAACCACTACGTAACGAATTGCTATCACCAACTCAGCGTTCTCAATCCTACCGCCTAAATAGCTTTCAAACTGGAATACATTGCAGTACACTTCTAAGAGAATCGCAAACTTTTCCAAACGGACTTATTCTGAAAGCCAGCGAAGCGTGAAAAATTACCAACGCCGACCTATTATCATTTATTTCACGAGACAAAAATAAAACGTCTCTGTAAATGCGGTCGAAAGCGAATTCGTGAATGTCCCTGCGCCTTTTCATGGTGGTAGTTCAATTGCTGGAAACTAGTCTATTATGAGCTCAAGACATTTATTCCTCATGGTATAAACTGAATAATGGAGCATGTAGATGAGTTCTTTAGCTGGATTTTGGGTTAAAAACATTCAGTAAACAGGAATCTGAATTTAAAGTCAATATTTCTGGTATTTTGATTTCTAAATTTGCACTGACGTAAGCCTTAACCCACTTGTTATTTTTGTTTCTCATCATGTGGCCCGTCCATCTCCACTTTAGTTTCTTGACACATTATGTCAGATCCGAAACTCTAGTTTGCTTCCGTATCGTTTCAAGATTTATTTAATTTTTAAGTTTAATATTACGTATACTTCTTTTCATCCCATGTTGGCAAGTCTCTAATGCGACGATATTTTGTTTCGTTAGACTTCATGTTTCACTACCATAAGTCATAACCGGCAGAATACATGAATCGAATACTTTTTTCTTATATTTCAACGGTATCTCTGGGTTTTTCATAATTTCTTTCCCAGTATCATTTCCAGGATAAATTTATTATGTAGTTAATTTCTTTGTAGTTATGATTTTTTTTTATTTAAATAGTGAATTTGAAATAAGCTACACAGTTGCGTTTTTTATTTTATACAATTAAAGATGTACGTTGAATTTAAATAGTTACTATAACGGGAAAACCATTTGATATAATTGTATGATCAAATATTAGTCAGAAACAACGCCAAAACAATGACCAATTGGCGCCTAGTTTGATATCCTGATTATCATGCCGCAGATTCCTAGTCAGGACAAACATTTCTGTGTATAAACATGGCAGAGTCTATTTGTTCTCTGTCTGGATATGTGTATTTATAAGTATGTATATAATAGTAGTACGCATATGTAGTGTATCAGTTATCTGGATACTATACTACAAGCTCCTTAGTTTTGGATAATATATATCCATTTGATATTTATTAACACTTCTAGTCGTAAAAAAATAAGAGATACATTATTCATCAAGAACTCTAAACTTCCTAATGACAAATACAATTCCAAACAATTTTCCTAAGTAATCCAAAGAGAACAGAGAGAGGCAAATGAGGACATAAAAATATTATATACACACTAAAAAAAATCGCCAAAGCGGTGGTAAAATTCTATTTACTATATGGTATTTTCACTTTTACCCGTCACATGTACGGAATGACGAAATGTGTTTCGTATGAAAATTTAAGAATGTCTCCCGTCTCTCTCCCTGCGGATATGACCGCGCACGTAACGAATGTTGTGTCGTAAGTAACAGTGGAATAAGAAAAACTAGAGCAGGCCCCTTATTCAGCTTTTACTAATATCTTTTAGAGTTTGTCCGGGGAAGTACTACTACCTTACCCATTTGTGCCGTGAAGCAGTAGTGCACTTGTATTACTGTGTTTCGGTTAGAAAGGTAAGGGGGCCGGTGAAATTACAGGCACATGAGACTTAACAACTTCACGTCTCAGGGTCGACAACGCATTGGCGATGCCCCTGGTGTTGCAAATGTCCATAGGCGGCGGTGATCACTTACCATCAGGTGGACTGCCTGCTTGTTTGTCGGCCCAAGTGGTATAAAAAAAAAAAACAAAATTACAACGAGGTTTCGGAGAGCGGGCCTCTCATCGTGATTGCGTAGTAAGCAAAAGAGACGGCGTATAGAGGTCATGAAACAGATAGACAGAGTCGAGTAGAGGAATTGTAGAGGTCCAAGTGTAGTTCGTCCGGGGAACTACTACCATCATTGTAATTTTCTCATTGTCTCAAGGTCAATGCGATGCCTCTAGAGATGGAAATGTCCATAGGTGGCGGTGACTACTGTAAAAAAATTGTATTGTTTAAGTATAACTAAAACTAAAGAAAAAGATCACTTAAAAATAGGTAAAAACCTATTTTAACGATTTATGGGATCATGTAGAGTACCTTTTCTCCCTGTGATTCTGGAGTGTTGCCTTTCATAACAAAAATGGTAATTGGAACTAAATACAAAACGATGCATTGCCCCAAATTGCAATACCTAAAAGCGGGACGATAAAGGAAGTCAATAAGTAACTGCGGTGACAAATTTGCCATTTCCAGCTTTATCTCTATGTCCTAGATGTACAATTTCAATACACGATACATTGCCAACGATATATACGGTCGTACTTTACTTTAGTGTTTATTTGTGATGACGAATAACTCGTAAACTCTTATTTGCCTATCCTTACTCGTGGATGGTGAAATTTATAATTTATGTAGGTTTACTACGACACTTCTGCGAGACATGTTTAGAAAAAAGGTAAGTTGTACGAAGACTGTTTACAAAATAGTGTAATCATGGATTAACAATTTATATTCTTTTACATTTGTGGCAACATCTATGAACGAGTAGAAACACGCGAAAATCCTACATCGCGATATCGAGATTCTCTCAGGATTTGACATATACGAGTATACAACCATCCAACATCAACAGCTGGACCGCGGTTCCCAGACATGATCACCTAGCCTGGGGGAAGATCTTCCCTTTCACTGTTTAAAATAATTAAATACACCGCAGTGATCTAAAACCCCCACCAGCACCAAAAGGCGTTAACATAGCATAGAGATTTTTAAAATCCTTTTCACTGCAGTCTACAATTAAATATAAAATGTAAAATATAATTCATAGCCATTTATTCAGTTTAGGCCCTTGAAGGGCACTTATGAAGATGGAGTAGTAATAAATAGCTCAACAAGGCTAGCTCTAGAATCGATCGATATTAGAATTGTCTATGTTTACAAGTAACTGAACATTATTATGACCAAAATGAACTTAATATATCACTGAACAATATTAAACAATTGTCTCCTTTCCTTTTAAAAACTTTCAATAAACAATTATACCGACTCCAAAATAGATTTGCACTGAAAAGTGTAATATTGTTCACTAAAAGTAGGTTTTGAATAGATAACATCTTTCAAAAGCCTTCAGAGGTATGAAAATAAATCTAAAAAAGGGCTATTTATTCCTCAAATAATCTATCGAACCCTTTCATTAAATTTCGTTTTACATACGAACAGAATCCATTCAGTGACAAATTCAATACTGTAGTCGTTGTAAAGTCGTATACATTACCCCTTAGCTTGATCCATTCACCATTGGGAGTCCAATCAGGTATAATAATAAATAAAAAGGGTACCCTTTCACGTATATGCATGAGATAACGTCTTTTTATGTGATTGATTACTATGTATTATACTGTTTGGTACATACATTCGGTCTAAAGTTTTACCGTTAAGTTTTAGAAGGAGATAATCATCCTTAAGTCTTTGGCTTAGAGCTTCGTCGGTGTCATTGATTTGTGCTTCGGGGAAATAGCCGAAGTATTATCAGAAAATTATCATAATCAAATGTTCCATATATTCAACTACGTTACACTTATAAAATTGTATAATTAAAATTAATAAAGATGCGACGCTAGGCGGAAACTTTAAAATTCTCAATAAATTATTTTGGTGTGTTCTTTAATAACTTTCGCGTTCCTGCTTCGAAAATTAATAAAGTTCCCCGCTGTTTATTCCAACGTATACCGCATAAAATTCACTGTAAATATCCAGTAGAGGTTGATAATTTATATGAGAAAGGCTTGAAGATTAGGCTCATAATGTTCGCCATATATTACCCCCCTGGAAGCCATTGCCGCGTAAGGTTCTCACACGGGCTTTTACATCACACTGTACGTGACAAAGTAGATGCCACTTTAGAATATTTTCCCTTAATATGAAGATTATTCATAGAGAAAAGTATTAGGCTAGATTTAGGATGGAAAGTCAAGGTTTTTGTAATAGAATATTCTGTTTGCGGATAATAGATCAAAAACTAGCTTCCACTCAGTGGTTTTTTCCGCATTCCCAAGGGACGTAAGGTTTTCCCAGATGAAAACTATATTCGCTAAAACATTTTAATCCTATCAACCAATAGCAGATGAATAGTAGTTTTAATAGATTCGAGTTGATTTGTTCAAAAGTTATTATTGTTTCATAGTAATCCTTATCTGTGAAGATAAAATAGTCCGTCCACTTTACTATAAAGGATATGCCAGTTAAAACCTATTTATTTATCGATAGGGAATTACAGGATGATGATACTTTATAAATCGGTCAAACTTAGCTCAGGACTTTACGTACAGAAAGATTTTCCAGTTAATATTCATGAAATTCAAATTGGATACCTACGAAGAGAGTGTTGGAACTTTTCATTGGATCTCCTAGATAAAACTTTTGCGTTAATTTTGGTGATTCTGATTAGAATTTAATGGATCCCCAGGATTTTGAGACGAGATATTTAATTATGATAGAGATTTGATAGGCGCTTTTTTACTGTTAGTGGAGTTGTGAACTCCTTTGTTTTTCCTTCCTAAGAATATTACACTGTTGATCACAATCAAGTTGAAGTATTGAAAAGTCGGTTGGTACAGATTACTCAGAATAGAAGACTGAAATCCATTAAGTACAACTGTTTCATTTAATAAGCACAAATAAAAAAAATACTTGTTCGTTACTCGCCGGCAATTTATTCGACACAGCAGCCGAAACGAAAGCAACAAAAATAATTCTTTGTCTTTTTTTTCGGTAAAAAATTTAGTAGCGTTATTTGGCGGATGGTCCCTACGGAAATATTGGTCCTACGTGACAAATGCGATCTGAGGGCCCATGAAAATATACTACGCATTTGATGTATCGGGAACCGGGGACTTGGGACGTTGCATTGTTTCGTCAAATTGAAAAATTGCCGATACAATTTTTCGGCAGTAAGAAATTCGAATAAAGATAGTTTGGCCATTTCTCCGTTGTGGTTTTCCTTTGTGTATTTTTGACAGTGGAAATTGGATTTCAAAAATAATCTTAAATGAATGTATTTTTCAAGAAACAGTAACAACATATTTTGAATAGCGGTAATTTTTTACACACAGCAATCTCATCCTAAACTAACCAAAGCTAAGGAAACGTTAAAAACTACGTATTTGGTTCTAAAAAGCATTGATGTGTTTGTTCTATGGGCTCATGTATCACTAATCTGATTGCGACGGAACTTAAGTAAGTACTACGTTCGCCCATCAAGGTTTCTATATAAAAATACAACAGGAAATGCTATAACTATCTGTGCCCGCTGTGTCGTGTCTGTGCCGCAAACTTTCCGTTTGCCAATTTTGATAAAAAAAAAGCCAATAATGTCGCCATATGCTACATTCCAGTCTCTAGTGAAAACAGCATTTTAATTTATCTAGAAGTTTTAGAGATTTGCGTGTTTCTGTTCATTGTATGATTTTATATTTCTTTCATCAATCGCAATGATTTTTTGGCAAATATGTTCAATGTACAGACAGAATGTGCTTGTACAGTTTTATTATAGTAATAGTATAGAAGAAAGAAAATTGGTTTTCGTAACTTAATGCCTCACGTCGACCAACTTAAGTACTTATAAAAGAAAACTGACATTATAAAAATGACTGGAGACATGAATACCTAAAAGGCTGGCTATAAAATGCATTTCAGATTCTATTTACAGGTAAAAGTAGTGACCTGAATCTACTTGACTCTGCACAAATTAAATTAGCGCTACCGCTTCAGCAAGTCTAGGAGTGTTTGCGTCTTAGAGTGAATTTACCTGAAGAAAGGTTAAGAAAGTCAAGGGAATTATAGGCAGCTATGAAAAGAAAATGTAGATTTACACCGCATTTAACGATAAAGTTGTTGGTTATAGAAAGCTGTTATAAATTGGCTTTAAGACTGTAGGTACCTCTTACGGAAGTTTTTAATAGAGGAGTATATTTCGTAATTATATCTACGTTGCAATAAAAAACGAGCATAAACCAGGTAATAATTTGGACTTCAATATATTTCAAAGTGAGCTATTTTTACAATATAGTATGTATAAGGATTTCTTGGTTGAGATGCAATTGTGTAATACTTTTAAAGTTTTTTCATAAGACACTTTCTTAAAGTATGGTTAAATATTATTATTCTTCTTAAAAATCTTATTCAGCATTTTATATCCTAACAAGGATATTGTATTTTCCTTTCTGGCTATACGAAAAGTAAATTTAGCAAGTTCTGTACAATACTCGCCCAAAAAACAGTTTCAGTTCAGAGGACAAAGTTTTAGTAGTAGCGCTGCTTTTTTGTAACATAGAGTAACTTATTTCGTAGAGCACAAAATATATTTAAGGTTATCGAAAGGATAGGATAATTCATATTCAAAATATATTTTTCTTGGTAAACATTTGTATGCAGCTTAGGTCTCATATGAGAGTATATTTTGCTGTATCTCTACTCAACAACCAACATTCACCGAAGGTATTTAAATTCAAACGTTTATAAGAAATAGTGAGCATTGATACCGTGTCGAGGGTAAAAATGCCTGGAAAACTGTCCGATATAAAGAAATATATTAGCGCTTTATGAATAAATTATTTTATGAGTCATTAAACTAGAAACTTAGTAGGTATAACTAACACGAAAAATATTGCACCTGGATTTCATCTAACAATTCTTTCATAACACTCACCTTTAGAGGAACAATATCTTGTTCTGAAAAGGGTATAAAATAAGTTTATTCCCGGCTCTTCACAGCAAAAGCTACCTTCTACCCAAGCACCAGAGTCTGACAATGCAGTACCTGTAATATATTATGTATCAAATAATTCAAACAAGGCATTTGAATTGGTTGCTGGACTTGCTGCCACGAAAATTGGACCGTGAGTTTATAACATTATCAACCGAAATACATGTGAAAATCTCAACTTCATGCGTATTGCTCGGGATAATCTAGCTTTCGACTCGTTGACTGTCAAAGTTTTCAACGATATTGTTAGTGTAAATCCTTGAACTCGATTCTGGATAGACACAGTGGGATGTGGGAACAAATGTATTCCTATAGAATTTGCTGTATAGATATATTGTTTACAAACCAACTGGAATTACATGAGGTTTTCAATACAATTTTTTATCGGTATTTAAAATTTTCTGAACAACCATTTTTTTATTAAATTTGTTTCCCAAATTGAGACTAAGTTTGTTTGTTATTACTAAACATTTTATTATTAATATTTTAGTAACTACTGATATTGGTACTTATGTTTTTGTGATTTATAATATACGAGTATCTTCATCTCTTTAATACTATGGCTTAATTAGTCAAAATTTTTGATGACCTATGGTTATGTTTAATCTCTGAATATGTAGTATAAAGCAAAGTCACTTATTCTTTCTGTCTGGTTCTCCGTTTATATCTTACAAATGCAATAGTTTTGGAAGCGCTTTTAACCATACTATAGATGATTTCATCAAAAAGGTTATGTATTTATATTACCTTGTATAGTAATCGTCACTTCCACAATTTTCGATAGCTCTTAGATACCTCTTAATAGCAGCAATCTAGTTGGGAAACTTGGAAGTGCTGATGGAACAGCTTAGTTAGACTTACAGACTCATGAGTTTTGTAACTACGAGTACGTATCGTTACAGAATAGGAAATAAAATATAACATTTGACTATTAATACTGTTGCCCTTAATTTCGTTTAATTTCCTGAATATTCGATCTATTTTAAGATTGTTTAACTAGATCAGAAGACTTCGCTTATTTTATTGCAATGTTATGAACGTTATAGGGATATACAGGTATAGGTACATACGGGACAAACAATTCCTGGCACATTCTTACACACGGTCATCTGATCCCAAAGTAAGCATAACTTATGAAAACCAGGTATTATATTACTCTGTTTTTTTCTCAATACAAACTAATATAGAAATTTACTCCCACAAATAAAGAAACATACATTTTTTTCTGACGTAACATATCGATTTTGTCAGGAAAGAGTAATAGCTCGGTTTAATACCAGTTCTTCTCAGCAAAAGGCACTAGATCAGAACTGGTGTTAAATTTTATTTTAAAAATAAATTTTACATGAGAAGTGAAGGGAAGTTTTTAGTAAAGTAATTTTAACTTAAATTCGGAAGTAAAAGTGATTAAAGATTAGTTACTTAAGTTGTAAGTAATGCGGACGTGGTAAACTTTGCGGAAGAATGTTCATATAACATAACTTAATTATGTACACAGTTCTTGCAAGTTGCATGTAGCGAGTACCTAAGTTACTTGAACGGTAATGTTACCCAGGAGTTCACATCAGAATTTTTTAATATGTATGTGTTTTATACTTAGCGATCTTTCTTCTGACTTGCGTACTTTCTTCCTGCTGGCTAATAGATAGCAAAAATAAAAGATGATCTATACCTTATTTAATTACGACGGTGCTTTGTTTTCGGAAAAATAATTCAATTTTAGTTTTGCTTAATATTTTTTTTTATTTGGACTTTGTCATTCGACCATATTCTTATTTAATCCTTTGAGCTTGTGTCGTTTCATTTTCTATATTCAGAAGTATTTAACCTGCAGAGTTCATCCGGGGAAATTCTACCTATTTGCACCGAGAAGCATTGGACTTGTGTTATTGGCTGGCCTGGCTGGTGAAATTATAGGCAAATATGATCTATCAATTTTATGCCTCAGGGTCGACAAAATATCGGTATTCAAAATATTCATTGGTGGCGTATTACTCTACACTAATCTATTTAGGTGTAAACTAAGATTATTATAGAGAAAATATGTATTTTTGACTGTAATTACTCAAAAACTGCTGGAACCGATTGTAGTCTTTTCCCTTTTAGAAAGCTAAATAATCCAGAAGTAACCAATTTTTTTGTATAACCGAATGTCTTGATATTCGAACCTTTAGGAACGTGAGAGAAACCGTGAGAAGGAATACTTATATAAAGATAAACCCTGCCTAATCTCACTCCCATCTTGTGATTCATTTACCTTTGACATATTCTTATAGAACAAATATTATAAAGATATTTTAAGCAACAATTAATCCATTAGAGCAAACGACTATCACAACTATGTGCTATTATTGCCTACATTCATCACGTCCATAGTTTCACTAACATTAGCTCGCAGTTTATCATTGAGTTACAAGGCCAAGTAAGTTTAGGCAGACTTGACACGACATAAACAATTTGCCAGTTCCGTGCGAGCTTGCGAAAATGTATTATTGTAAGCTTGTATTTAGGTATATCATTTAGATGTGATCAATCTACCTTGAACAAGGAAATAATGTATAGGACCTTTGTTAGCATTTCAAGTCAAAAGCTTATATTAAGACGTTCACATATTTTAGCATGGGAATGCTTGCCTATAAAACTATACAGTGGTTTGGCAGACAGATTTGACAAAATAATAATGTTAGTATATCAAAATAAATAGAAATAAACTAATTTATTGTTGTAAAGTCCAAACGTCGCAAGATATTTTAATTGTAGCATAATAGGTGTATATATTTTGATGTAGGTCTTTAAAACAAATTCATAATTTTTGGTTTAGAAATATGAAGAAGTCACATATACTGCGATGAAATAGACATCAATTAGAGTCAAATGAGTTCTAACCAATGACGTATTATAATATAGACACGTCATTCACCAACATCCCGGTTCTCAACAACAGCGCAATACTAAATAGCTACTTATACGCGCGAATAAAGGGAAAGAAAATAAATGCTACCTTACGGTGTACTTGTTGCTAGAAAGAGATGAATACACATTAGCTACATTAAGATTGAGTTCTGCATGCGCCGTGTGTGCCAGAGCGACAGTGGTTGGACCGCAACTAAATGGAATTAACTCAATTACCATCATGTTGCCATTTCTATACGCGGATAACGCATCTATAGTTTATATATCATTGGTGCAAACTATATAATATGTTTAGTGTATGTCGTTAATAACAAAAACTAGGTACAACTAATAATCTTCTTTGAACACATACAAAGTAATTAAAAAAATACTGGTTAAAAATAAAAGCTATGGAATTGGACATATATGAATGAAAATTGGTAAAATAAAACAAATAAACATCAGATCGTGTCTCATCCCCGACGCGTTAATCACCGAAATGGAGAAAAAAAACAAAAAAGTCAAAAAAAAATAATTTTCAACGCCACTATTAACAGCTTCAAAGGCCTATCAGTTTCAGAACAGTATACGAATATTCGCTATAATTATAATCAGGTCCTCATTTCATATTAAAATTAATAATAAACCTTTTCATGTCAAAGCCTAAAGCTATCTATCTAAAGCCTTTAGCGTACATGTTGCTTACTATCATATTATGTTGCTTGGCTTAATTAATATAGTGTTATAATATTATTTAACGTTGGCAAAGTTAATTATTTTATGTCTATACCTACTAAATAATTAAGTCTTGTAAATTAAGGACTTTGGAGAAAATAGTTAGAGTAATATATATCGGTAAAGTTACACAGCTTATTTCTATTAAATAAATAAATAACTATCCTGGGACATCTTTTACACCAGGCCATCTGATCCTAAACTGAGCAGAGCTTGTAACTATGGAAGCCAGATAACTGATATACTTTATGATTCTAAATACGTACATATATTTAATCTTTACACCCAGACACAGAAACAACAGACATGCTCATGCACACAAATATTTGTCCTAGGTGGGAATCAACCCGTGGCTTCGCAGTCAGGTTATTATGAATATTGACAAGTCAGAAAACGAACAGAAAGGCCTCTTCCCTATTCACTTCATCTTTTGTTCAAAAAAATAGTCGTTACTTTACCTTGTTTCCTTCACGGCCCCGACGCTGCCGCAGGTTTAAAATGAAGATTAATCAAATATACTTGTCCATATCAATGAAACGTCTGTTGAAATATTAATTATCGATTACAAACCTTATTATCATTAATATACATTTATTTAATAGTAAAGAAGTTCATTAAATATACCACATTTAACGAATAATGAATCTCAGTTAATATTTTTGGCTTTCAAACTTTGGGGATAATGTAGGGTGGTACGGTAGACTTTTCGTAATTTTTGATAAAAATTCAAAAAATTCTGGGAGTTTATGGTCTGTAGTACTCTACAGATTTCAACGTCCTTTTTAGCTATATATGTATGTATGTACATTTTTTTGATAAAAAAATCAAATCGATAGATTCTGCAGTTCTTGAAAACTGTTATACCAACAGAATGACAGACAGACTGATACCAAAGTCCAAAGATATAATTTACCATAACGGTTTCTTTTTTACCATTTAGCTTTCTTCGTCTAGCATTTAGATTCATAGCCAAAAAAACCTAAAAAGTATACAACAACAACGAACATGAAAAAAATAAAACGTTTCCACTCAATTTTATGCGATATTCATACAAAGTGGACATTACTATCGAAGCAAATATTTTCATTGGCTCAATTGATTGCCATACGTACGGTTCAGTTTAAAAGCCGGGCTTTTTCAGTTAAATCGCGTTTAATGGGCCGACGAAATAAATCAACAATGCTCGAATCAATGCGATGTATTGCTAGTGTATCGAGATGTTTTTCATTATCGATTTCATCATTTCACTGACAACAAGCTACGGATTGATTGGGAATGATCGTCAAACGAATGTGCTTCATCATGCTAACGAGTACATTTGTATGAATTTAACTTAACCGAGCAGTGGCATATCTCTAATGTGGTAAATGCTAGTGTTAGTTAGGTGATAATTTATTTGACTTCGTTTCATATATTCTTATGCCGGGTTACTATATACGTTCCCGATCGAAAATCCATGGACGAACCTTTTGACAGTAATTTTAAAACACGTAATGTCAAAATTCTCCTTCAATCTTGCGATTTTAGATCGGGATCGTATATAGTAACCCGGCAAGTCATCATCACTAGCTTTCGCGTTCCCAAGTCTTTCCCTTGATAAAAGTATTCTATATGTCATTCCAGGGCATGTTCTATCTATGTGTCAAGTTTAATCGCAATATATTTAGTGGTTTTTGCGTGAAAGAGTAGCAAACATCCATCCATTCATGATTACAAAGTTTCATTAATAAAATCTATTTCTCTGAAATTTTGTCGTACAGTCGCAAATAAAAGTTCTACTTACACCAAAATTATAAGCAGTAAATGTCAACCTAGTTCATTCCTTCATTTCCAATACAGGATAAATATAAATTTCCAATGGAACACCCAGATTTTGCGGGTCGGAATATCTGGTCGCGACCCCGCATCGCTATCGGTAGCTTGATAGATTTTGAGGTTTACGCAAATCCCGTCTCTTGGAGACAGTAATTTGTCTCTTGCGGCTCCTTTGTTTTGTCCCTTTGTATTATAATGTGATTCGAACGGTATTGGTTACCAATATTTATTCTTGTGCATTTATTATAGACATTTTTGTTATTATGTAATTTTGTCAGTTCTAGTTCTGGGTCCAATTTATTTAATAAATAATTTATTTATTTCTTACAGCTTCGTTGCTTATTTATTAATTAATATCAGTTATCTTGACGCTGGATGAGATAAACTATAATACATTTTTGTCATTATATTGAACTGAAAGTCTAAAGCTAATATCAATATTATATTGCAACTTTTTAATCTAACTTTAGTAAAAGATCATGATTTATATGTCTGTATACAACGCATTTATTTTAGATTCTAAATGTAGCTCACGTTTCATCATAGTGTAGGTAATGACCCATCTGAAAAAGGTCTAGCGACCATTATCTAAGAGGGTAATGTCTTAACAGTATAAAGTCTGATCTGAGGTCTGTCCTAACTTAATAATGTCCAATGATAATGTTGTCCAAGCAAATTCATTTCCAAACTGAAAAGTGACCAAACATTTTGGTGACGAATATAAGAATGTGAGGCTATTAACAAAATAAATTTTAATTCTCACAAACTTGTGTACCATAAATACAAAACTTCTACCTGTTAGCATGTTGGCCAGTATTTTACCCGGGTATACGGCAAAAACCCGGAGATTAAAACTCTTGTCTCGCTGCACGGTTCATTAAAATCCCTTCCCGTATAGAAAATTAAACCGCAACTTAAAATTATAATGAAGCATTATTTCCTTGAGGAAAACTTAATAGTGTACCGTGATTAAAGTTGTTAAGGATGTGGCTCCCATCTTGTTTATGAGAAGGGGAGTTTTGGTTAAAATATATCGTAATCTTAATTATTTGGAATATTAAAATAAGATACTTACCTTTGTTGATGCAAATGTGTATTTTTAATTATAGAATCCCAACAAAAAATAATGCACGTTAATTCTTTTTTATTTATAGTTCGTCCAACAACTCGCTGTGCTAGTTATGACTAATCTAAAGACACACTTAGAGTATGCCTTTTCATTCCAGCATTTGAAGTCAGTACGAGCAAGTCAAAAATGAGTTACACTGACATAACGACAAAGCAAGCAGTACTACCCAATGTCTTGTACAAGAAATTGAATGAGAGAATCAGTTCAGAATTATTATACATTTTGAAATAAATCTGTTATTATTTTCATTTGTATCATTATATACTTGCAAATCAAACACTCATTAAACACTTTATTAATGTGGTTTAGTTAAAATTACTTGACACTTCACAAATACTAAAATACTCTATCACCTTTAGAATTAATATACAATATATATTTTTTATATTATTATACAAATCAGAAACTTCGGTGTCTGCGACTCCATCGCTTGCGTGTTCGCATAAACAGCTTAGTTTGGATTCCAGTTAATTTGGTTAACAATACTTTAAATCCTTTTTAGGTTCGGTGTTCAGTTACCAAACTAAAGTTTTCAAGAACTAAAAGGACCTTTTGACAGCTAAGAATATCATAGGAAAGTAATCTTTATTCCTTTTAAAAAGAGGTTCACCTATTGATCCAATGGTTAGTTGTAAAACAATGCCATTTGGTAGGTCATAACGCCTTAGTCATAACGCCATTTTCATTAACACTATTATATGTTAAAACGGGCCTATTAGGTCTTAACAAGTTTCACATTAACTTTTAAATTTATGTTAGATTACGCGTATTCAAAATTCAATTTATCTAATCTGACTTTTTGGTTATTTTATTATATCAATTTATTATTTTGTTATATTAAATTATCAAAATACCAATTTTTGTGCCCCAAATCCACAACCTTTATAATAAATAGTGTGCTATAAACTAGTCACGGATCGCCGTCGACTTTTGAATAAGAATATTTCTTTCGTCGCATCTCCGGATGCATTTATCGCTTGGCGTGAGTTAAGAGAGTTTTCTTTAGAATTTAAGATTACAAAGCCAATCTTACTTCGGATTAAATTTATATACGATGTATCTTTTGCTTGTAAAAAAAACTCTAAAGTTAAGGATGAGAAAAAAAATATTATGAGGGTTTAGATTTTGGAATATGATCGATAAAAACTTCGAATTGAAGACTGATCATTCTATTTTGCTTGTAGATTTCTTCTATAAGTTACCAGAATATCTATCTATCTTGACTATCTATTAGAGTCATACTATTGATAAGTACCTAAGTTCTAAAGGCCTATTTAAATGAAAATATTTTCATTTTCATTACCATATTCCTTCGTGGTAAGGCAAATAGCTATTATTAAATGTTGAGGCCCTCACTGTAAAATGTACAAAACGAGAGTAGCATCTATAATAAAACACTGTCCGAAATACAAGCATTTGCATTATGACTGCTGTAACCAAATAGTACAAATACTTAGCAAAGTTATTCGAGCCACTGTGGTGTTAAAGCTTAAACTAAATGACTATAAAATAAAGGTAAAACCAACCGCTGCATCCCACCACATGCATCACACACTTAGCATAACGTGGCCAGGTGTGGGCGAATAACTGAGTCGTCGCAATGCGGTATGAGGGATCTTATATTCATATTATTGTGGAGGCACTGTCCAGAGTAACGCTTGAAATTCAGAAATCAAAAAATATTCACAGCACTCGTGCGGGCTTTAGTGTATTTCATGGTAAAAAGATTTTCTTTGGGCGATGTGAGTTTTGGGATAGAGAAATTATTAGAGAATATTTTATGTTTGGTTTAGTTGCCAATGATTTTAAATATTTATATTAGTACACGGTGTATATCTTTATACTACCTTCTACCATTCGGTTTCACTCGCGTTCCCAAAGGAACTATTTTTCTCGACGATAAAATTTTGTGTATTTCATGGTAAAACAAAAACTTCTTTAGGCGATATTGTGAGTTTTGGGATAGAAATTATTAGAGCATATTTTGTTTTTGGTTTAGTTTATTTAGTTGAGAAATTTATAAATGCATATTACTAACTTGTGTTTACGTTTAGTGCTAGCTTCTACACCCGGTTTCACTCGTGTTCCCAAACGAACTATTATTCTCATTTAATTCATTTGTCCTAAGTAATGTTTTTATTAAAATAATTTATCTTAGTGCTAAATTTAATTTAAATTTGATTAACCGTTTTAGAGCTTATTTGAGACAAACTTTCAGGCAGACATAAACTTTCTGAAAACTGGCATTTATTTTAATTACAGACTTAGTTTAATTACTACTTAGTTTCATTTATCGCTATTGAGATTATTAAGCGTATCATTACTAAATGTACCCTTTCTGAGTTTCTTGGCAGTTCTTATCAGTTAAAGTCTGACTTTGAGAACGATGGTATCTTCAGTAACTTTGACTTTCATAAGTGCCCTTCTAAACCTAAAGTGTATAAAACATGTTTTTTTTTTTATTTTAAAGGAAACTAAACCGCCATCCAAATCTATATATATAAATATGAATCTCTATTTCCCTTGGTCACGGCATCACGCATGGACGGCTGGACCGATTTCGCTAATTCTTTTTTTGTTGTGTTTTTTATTGTCAGGAAAAGGTTCTTATTAAAGAAAAAATTAAGAAAGTTCCGTGGAAAATTAGAAAATTCCGAAAACATAACGACCATATTAACTTTTCTAGTGTAACCTCACCGCTTTTGACAATATGAACTCTTATAGTGTAACCTTATGGTGTTTGATATAAATATCAGTCGTTTGACAATATCGTTTAAAACTGAGGCTTGGGTGGGAATTATATTGATAAAAATATTAATTAATAATTTCTTAGTGCACGGTTGATTCAATAGTAAGATTCGAATTCAATATTCATAGTTAAGATAGGACAACGTCTGTCGGGTCAGCTAGTACATATATAAAGCCAATACCACTTAAAAATTATGAAAGTTTTGACAAATAAATACGTTCGATTACATATAATCTTCACCCATTATCTCCGAGTAGGTAAGCTGAGCGGGAATTGGCCCCAGGATCTCCATATCTCTTGCTGACCTCTATATCACTTAACCAGTGGAACACTATGAACATCAAGTTGCAACTAATACATTTGTAATGTGTGGTTTTGTTATTTGTTTGTGATCAAATCACTTATAAACAGCTGGGCGGATTTAAAGCGAAATGTGCCACACAGATAGAATATATTGTTCTTAATCAACAACCACAGAAAATGTAATAATCTGAAAACTCGAGTTACAAGCTTGTTAATAATATGACGAAGATAAAGAAAAACTAATTAGGTACTCGTGAATTCTTCAAAGACTTCTCCACAGCATTTCTACACAATTCTAGTTACAAACTACGAGTGCCTAACATATTCTTTTAAGGAGGAAAGTAGCATTGCACATTACCTTTACGAGTTTTCCCGTTAACTCCTTTAGCTGTTTAGCTGAGCTAACAATGTTCTTGTTACAGTAATACGAGGCAATGGGATTTATTTTATTTTCAGTATTTCTTTTGACTTTGCTTACAAAAGGAGTATCGTCGAAGTAATATAGATATATCTGATTAAAGATGAATGTTTTATGTTATCGAAAGTTTAAGCTTTAAGCAGACTGATATGATAAAAAGCATTCGCAAATTAATACTTTATGTAGTTGTATTTCTATAGACAAAAATTAAATAGCAAAAAAGCCAGTTATGAAAAATATACAAAAGATATTTTTTTTTTACTTTACTGCGTTTCTTGCCGGTTCTTCTAATGTGAAGGCTGAGACCTCCATACCGGTGGTAGCTGCAGTAACTTAGATATTTCATAACTATCCTCCAGGGACCTAAACTAAATGCATGATTTTTGACGTCATCAACTTCTAACAATTACTTGAAGTTTTGTTATTGGTCTATAACATTTGGGTCAAGAACATCAATCGGAGGATTAAGATCAAGAGAAAAATCCTATGACATTCTTTTATTCAGCTCCCATTATTGGTACAACAGGCCCAAATTCGCATTTTTGCAACATGATATAAAACATTATGTAGCGTTGACAAGTTTTGATTTAAACTACAAGATTTATTTTACTTCGTAACTATTGAAAATACGAGTACTAGAGAACGTCACCTGTCTCTTACCAGTGAAATGTGTCGGTGGATCGTGAGTTGAGAACGAAAAGCTATTACATTTTATTATTTAGTATTCAACAAATACGAGTGCTCTTTTATGTATAAAATTGATAATACCTATTCTATAAATTGGTGAAATAAATAATATTATCGATGACACTTTTCTTCTTCAAATCGATTATGTGTTTGTATTTTTTTATTTCCTTCATCATCATCTCCGTATTCAAATCCAATCATCTTTTTATTATGTTTTAAAAATAGCAATTACTTTTCCATTTCGAAAATATAATCAAAATTAAATAGATTGATCTCAAACCATAGATCAGAAAATATAATTAAAATCTAGAGCAAACAGGAATAAATAACTTTCATTTCCTGAAAAGTGGCATTGTTTATATTTCAAAAAAACCAATCACAAATAAAAAGCAATCATTGTGAGAGACGCTGAAAAAAGCGGCGCTATAGATTATTTGACATCAATATGCGAGAGTACACTTAAAATATGAATATACTGGTAAACATCAACTCGGCTAACAAGTACTAGGGGTGGGAATAAAATATGACCCTCTAGCTTGGAACCACTGGAAACTGTTACTTCATCTCTCTGCCTAGTTGAATATTTATGGGTTATGAAACGTCGCGGTTTTGGTATTGTGACTTATGTGGATGATACATTTGATGACTTTCGGATGTCGATGACTAATGTTACTTTACAAATCTTTGGATCTTGGGACCGCGTTTATGGTGTCGTATATTTTTGTAAGATTCGCTTTATTTACAGTTTCATTTATTCGGGTGTTAACACTTTCAGTCGATAGTGGAATGGAACGCAATATCCATGTTTTAAAGCATGATAATTTATTGCATTCCTATTGTAGAGTATTTAAATTCAACCCATAAATACTAAGTTACGGGAATGTTTAGAAAATTGTTTTTAACTACAATAGCTAACAAAAGTCGTAAATAACGGTTACGATGTTTCAACCCTTACAACAATTTTACGTCTTGCCAGAATAGTTTTAATTTTCACTGAACGTATCCAAAGGAAATGCGGAATTCTCCGCTTCAACAATACTTTAAGTTTTACCGAACGGTATTTTTGCTCGTGCCAAAAAACTTTATGCTTTGCTGCGTACATTTTCATTGGTTCGTTAGTGGAATGGAACCCAGCTACTTAAGAAATTGAGTAAGATTGCGGATAAATTTTAAAGTGGCGCTCTTTGCCTTCAAGCCTTTGTAATCATGGTGTTTGAACATGTTTCATTACGGAAGCACTTTGGAAACTGCACTTTAGTATAACTTATGGATATTTGCCAGGACTTGCTGACTTGTTCAGTAGTATTAGTTTTTTTTTTGAGAAAATTACCAAACTGTATGGTTATTAGGAAAAGGTAGGAGTACATAGGAGTGAGTTCCAATAGCTGTACTTGAGACATCCCTTCTAAGCCCCTGTACTTTCAACTTTTAGGCTTATTTATTATTACTAAATTGGGTTAAAATATTTGTTTGCAATGTTAATGTATGGTAGATGAAAAATTATCTAATCTCTGTAATTACCATATCAATCTCAATCCATAAATTTATTAATAACTAACTGTCACCCCCGTTCCCGAGGGATGTAATATTTTCCCGACACAAAAAGTATTCTCTGTGTTATTCCAGGACATTTTCTATATAATAGGTTGGGGAAAAAGTTTCTTCGCATTTTTTAAGAAAATTCAAAACATTTTTTAATATAGTTTATTTACATTTAACTAAAGTATGTAGGTACCATTTTGTTCGATAACTTTTTGCCATCTTGTAGGTAGGGAAATGATCCCATTGCTATAGAAATTTTGGGACGTATGATCAAAATACCGCGACAAGTGCTTTTGGCAGTCCTCTCGTGATGTTAACCTGACACTGCCTAAAGAATTCTGAAGAGACCGAAACAGGTGGAAATCTGAAGGTTCAAAGTCAGGACTATACGGCGGATGCATTAATACCTCCCAGCCAAACTCTCTTAATTTTTGCTGAGTGGCTAAAGATGTGTGAGGTCTAGCGTTATCATGATGAAAAACCACACCCCTTCTGTTGATTAATTCCGGCCGCTTTCTCTCAACTTCTTGCTTTAATCTTATCAGTTGTTCGCGGTAGAGTTCAGAATCGATGGTCCTGCCTGGTGGTAAAAGCTCATAATGAATAATGCCATTCCAATCCCACCACACACACAGCATCACCTTGTCCTGGGTTTCGCCACAGTCTGTGAAGCCTGACCGGCCTTTGACCACAACCTTTTTCGCACGTTCTTGTCGCACGTGATCCACTTTTCATCACCAGTTATCAGCTTCTTCAAAAATGCTTCGATTTCATAACGTCGTAATAAAGAATCACAATTGAGTACACTGTTCATTAGGTTTCTTTCAGTGAGCTCGTGAGGTACCCAAATATCGACCTTTTTTGTGTACCTGGTTTTTTTCAAATGCGCCAAAACTGTTTTGTGGTCAATTCCCAGTTCTTCAGCTAAGTCGTAACTACTAATATGCCGATCTTGCTCCACCTTTTTATCCATCAAGGCATCCATTTTATCCGAAATGGGGCGACCTGAGCGACATGCATCTTTGCCATCAAAATTACCGGATTGACAACGCTTAAACCAAACTTGTGCTACTCTCACAGACACTGCACTAGGTCCATAAACTTTGGAATTATGTTCTTTAAAATTTTAACTTTCAATGATACCAAAACCAGCCAGATACACATAGTATAGCCAAAGAGATTTTATTACAAGTTCATACATACTATAATGCGAAAAGACTTTTTCCCCAACCTAATATGTGCTAAGTTTTATCCAAATCCGCAAAATGGAAACGCGCAAATACTACCAAACTAGTTTTTGCGTGAAAGAGTAACAAACATCCATACATACAAACTTTCGCATTTATAATATTGGTAGGATAGTATTCCGTTGAAATATAGTACAATATTATTTGACGTGTGTAGTTGGTTATTTCTTTATCTTCTATTTTTAACGTATAAAACAGGTCATAAAAAAGGCAGTTAGATATTCCTGGCCTTAGTATTACGAAATCAAGTGTCTCTAAAACATTTCTTAAACATAATTTAATTGAAAGATATTTTCTCTGTCAAATTTTCAACATTTACAAACATGACGAGTTGCTTACTATAGAAATGAAGTTTAAATGTTTAAATCAGTTGAACTAACAGTTGGGGCCTCCGTTCCGCCCGAACAAACAACAAGGCATTCTGTGAATTAGTTAAACTCCAATTTGGTAATTGTTTTTCTTCCCTAACATTTCAAAGTTCCCAAAACTTTGTTAACTCTTTTCTTTCAGTTTTGAAAGTTCTTTAGGTACCGAATGCCATTCGCAGAAAATTAATGGCTGATTTTTCCTGCTTTTAACGTCCATTTTTCAAATGTTAGGTTTTCATTATTTTGTAAGTTGGGAGCTAATTTTGAAAACTGATGGAAGAGAAACTCAGTGCGATTTTTTGGGTTGACTTTGTAAATTATTCGAAATCTGAAACCATTTACCTATATTTTTATTTTCTTGTACCTCTGACTTTAATAGTAAAATACAAAACACAATAAAACGTTAGGTTCTCATACAAGAAGTAACTTCTCAGTTTTCCTGCCAATTATTATTTAAAAAAAAAATTACATTAAGAAAGAAAGAAAGAAGAAAGAAAACATTTACTATAATGTATCTACTTTTAATTACCTGAATACTTTTTATCAAATAATTATATTATCTATCAGTCAGTTTTGTGTGAAAGCTATCATATTACTTCTCTTTCTAGCTCTCTGTCTCCAGTCATTCATTCTATCAATATATCAGGGTGTAATGATTTGGAAATAAAATATATCGTTTGTCGAATACCGTTGTTCTTATAGTTTTGTACAAATCGTTTCTCTGGATTTATTTTTATGACTGCCTATATTTTATTTGGAAATGGTTTATGAAGTTACGGAACGTTTGGAAAAATATTTTGATGTACTTTGCTGTTGTCGTGATTTTATTTGGAACAATAATGTTATTACATAACTGTATTACTAGTTTTTTTTTGTATTATATCGGAATAAAATGTAGGCTTCAATCGTTTAAAAAACTCTGGTAGTTTGTAGTATAGTGTGGAATGAAGTAATGGTCGCCGTTTCGAATCCTTCAATGACCTTGAGTTTTCAGAAAGTCTTGTTTACATATATAGGACTGTAGCCATGTAGCTTGTTCCCGTCTGAGCTGAAAATATGTCTCCAACCACACGAAAGTCAATTACTATGGTTTGTGTATAATTGTATCCACGTAGCGATTTCGTTGGTCGTGGTTTTTGCGGCCTGTCATTGTAAATTGACTGTTTTTCCTTACAGGTTTGGAATTGTTTTTAAATAATTTTTTATAGGACTCTTTCGGCCACATCTTCGCTTAATGTTGATCTAACTAAATGTATGTGAAATTATGATACATAGAGCCATTCTATAATATAATTTTGTATTCATAAAGTCCAATAATTTTAAAATATTTCTATACTCATAAGCATAAATGAGATTAAAACTTTGATTACTCACAACATTAAAAATGGTAACAAATTTAAAGCTCATATAAATTAACCAACGTTGTATTAACGTTCCAGATAAACAACTATTATAGCAGTAGTTATTTCACGTGATAGTTATTGCATAGGTAAACATATTGCTCGAAGTTACGTTAAAGCTAACAGATAATGTTTGAGATTGGACCGCGGGCTTCCGCGGGGTTAATGGCTATCGATTTACCATCATCCGCCCCAAGGCGCAGGGTTGCCACGTTGGCCTTAGTACGAGTCCACGTAATAGAGTTTTTTCATGATTTTCATCATAATTTTAGACGAAAGCCGGAAACATGCTGGTGATCCGCCTGATAGTAAGTAATCACCACCACCCATGGACATTTGCAACACCAGGGGTATCGCCGATTCAATATCGACCGTGAGACATGAAGTTGGTATCATGTACCTGTAATATCACCGGCCCCTCAATATTCTGACCAAAATACACGTAATAATGTAATACATGTACACTACTGCTTCAGGGCGGAAATTAGTATCGTGGTAGTACTTCTCTGGATGCACTCAGCACTACGAGCTCTAATACTTCTTATATTTTTAGGTCAAACTAATACCAACCAACGCCAACCCACCACTTGGTGATTGGTTGACCACTTGGTACAAGGCGTAAAGAGCATGCTATCTTGTGAATACGCTTTAGTCCTCTTCCACGGGGTGGAAGTATTAGTTGCCAATAATAAACAGTTCTTAAAAACATGTAATGCATAAAAGTAAGTACATATCAAATCGTTTGTCATTGGGGCTCAGTTTTACCAAGAAATGTTGGAAAACTTTATCCCCGAAATAAATCATATCTTATAGATTTCCTATCATATACTCGTATATGTACCTTATGGATGAAGTTAATCCGATGTACGTTTGTAGTTACAAGACAGATAACATTAATTTATTAAACCATTATATAACTTTTAATGTAACAGTGGCAGCCCTATACTTAGTACCTGACCTCACATCGAGGCATCCCTTTGCCATCGGCTTTGGCGTTTTTATTTACAGTTGTTTGCTTTACAACTATATGAAAGAGGATTGTATGAGTGATGGCTTAGAAAAGTATCGATACATTGTGAAATTTAATTAAATTTCAATTAATGTAACGAAAGACAATACAATATTTTTATAAACCTATCTTAAAATTATTTAACAAAAATCTTCAAAATTGTAATGATATATTCAAGTAACAAACTACAGGTACTATACCATCAATATTATAAATCAACTAAGTAATTTACTTATAACTGCGAAAATTTCTGGATTAAACTGGATATTTATGCTTTACCATGGCAATAAAATATATAAATAGTATTCTCAAACTAAGTCCGTGGACATCCGGGATTGGCGTGGAAAATTCTCAAGCAGTAAGATCAAGGTTAAACCTTGATTTTTATACAGAAGTATTTTTTTAGGAAAGTCAAAAAATCACTGTAAGAATATTGCCGATTAAATGAAAATGTTCTGGAAAATAAATTGGGAAATGAATTAACATCACAATTAAATGGTCTTGTGACCTTTTCATATCCCCCACTCACAGTCATAATATATTATGAAAGATATGCTATTATGTAATGTGGCAAAACAGGTCATCATTGCAACAAAAGGGGCTCGTGAAATAAGACACACACGTGACACATGAGACTAAGCAGCTATTTAAGGGTCGACGGAATTGTCCATGCCCCTGATATTGTAAATATCCATAAGCCACATATCATCAGATGGACCATCAGTCCATTTGTCGGCTTACTCGACATAGGAAAATGTTGTTTAGAAATTTGACTAAACCTTCTGAAAGTACAACTTGTCTATGGTAAGAAAAGGATTAATTAATATCCACAACAGCATTCAAGCTGTCAACTATTCATGAACTAAATGTTTTGTACTTAACTTAAATAAAGCTTTTAATGCATCTCACTGTCGCTTTAAAATCTGTTCTTGTCATAATTCAACTTGTTTGTTTTAAAATTGAAACATTGTGGCTTTGTGAAAGATTTATTTTTGTGTTTAATCAATGGGCTTGTGATGAATTTTGCGTCGCCTGAAAAATATTTCATGCAGCACAGAAGCCAAGTACCTATTTTATACCAGACTAGCTTATCCCAGCCACACTTCACTGTAGCTCTATCGGATATTAATGATTTCCCTTTCCCGTGGGAACTTCAAGATTAAAGGACATAAGAACATTTATTTTTTATGTAAAACGTAATGTTGTGTAAAAAAATCAAATCAATTCATCGACCTCACCTTTTGTTTTGGACACAAAAAAAAAAACAGTAGCAGTCTTATCCCGATATGTTTTGTAAATTTTAGGTGATGGTACGTCAAAGGAACCCGATTTTGCTTATATATAAAGAACATAGATATAAATACGTGCATGCGCTACTATAGACAACATTTTACAAGTGTGACATTGTCAATTATATACTTTCTTCGGGTAAGGTCTTCCATATTTATTGAAAGATTTTTTATACGGTTTGCGACGTAAGTTAGATTCTAAGACTTGGATCCTTTATTCACGTTCGTGTCACTGACCCGGCTGAATAAAACAGAAATGATGGATTCCCCGTTCGACCCGGCTGACAGGTTCCAATGGTCTTTTTTCCGTTTCGAATGATGGGTTGGCAGGTGGTCGGAACAAATCTACCGGTCCAATCGAGTGAATAAAACTACTTTTGAAGGAGTTAGCTATTTTTTTATTTCGTTATGATAGCTTGGTTGGTACCTAATGACATCAAGTGCCGTGACAAGGGTCTTGGACTTTTGGTGAAAGGAACACAGTACGGTTGTAGGGTTCTTTATAGTAGCGTGGTTGGCTAACATTCGAAAGTTGATTTGTTTCCATGTTCCTGTTACAGCTTGAGAACCAGTTTCTTTCTGGTCTCTGGGTCTACTATATCATTTACCATGGTGAGGTTATTTGATGGTTCAATAGCTTTAAGGAAAAAAAAAATTAAGAAGATAATTGTCCTTGAATCTGCTATACTGGATACTCCTGGAGACTCTACCGATATGCCCTTCTATGTTTTCTCCCCAGTTGAAGATGGCAGCCTTCACGATCATCAGCGTTGATATTCTGTGGTTACTTTAATAATTTTGTAGCTTCATTAGTGCCTGTCTAGTGCCAAAACAGAATAAATGCCTTTGAAGTTTAGGTTTTAAAAACACAAGCTAAATTTATAAATCAAGTAATAATCAAAAATATGGCTTTGGTTGTGACTTTAATATTACCCTATAGCAGATCGGGGTTGACGCTTTTTATGATATTTTCCGTTCATATATAAAAACTAAAATCCATGACCAAATAAAATATTTTTTATTTATGTAGGCTTTTGTAAATCGTATTCAATACAAAAAATCTACTTTATAGTAGATATTTTTTATGTTCAAGAATTGTATTCTTTTTTTGTATATAAAAATAGGTAGTTAAATAGATCATTATTAGAGTTTCTTGCAGGTTCTTCTCAGTTGAGGACTGATTTCCGAACCAGTAGTAGCTTCAGTCACTTTAAATTTGACCTTCAGAGCCTTCCGAGGGCATAAATTGTTTTGAAAATTGAATTTTGATAGATTTTCAGGCGAGCAATTCATTGCTAAGGGTTAATTTTCTCCAAATAATCCGTTATAGAATATTATATAAATCCTTTTGATACAAAGATTTCTTTACTACCGTTTTAAAATTATCAAGAAATACTTGAATTCTTTTGGTGGTTTGATTTAAAGAAACCTAAAAGTGAAGGTACATTGCCACTTCTAAAATGTTTTTGCTTTCGTTGATCGAGTTACAGGTACAGCTAATTTCTAATGTTAACACTTTAAGTGTCGCTAAATAAATAATTTTATATATCGCTTTTTAGGGTTTCTAGGGCTTCGTATTCAAAGGGTACCAATGGACCCTTATAACTAATGATTCGCAGTCTGTCCGTCCATTTGTCTATCAAAGGGTTTTTTTTATCATAATTTGTAGGCACTTGAAATTTTCACAGAGATTATTGTCCGACTCGGAATTCACTGCTTTTATGTACATTTTACAACTGTTTGCATAGTGCCCTACTACCGGTTCGATAGTCTGCCTTTAACCAAAAAATAAACGCCAAAAATCTGTAAACTTAGCAATGTTGTAATCAAAAGTAGCCTATGTCTCTCGCCATACTCAGAGCTGGATATAACCGGATATACCCAGTCATCTTCATTTTAATAAAATTATAGTTCCAATGTACAATTTTTAATAAATAAAATGACTAAAGAATAGGAATGTGTCCTGTATAAAAGATAAATGACCAAACACTAACCAGTGTATTGAACATCCAAAAATATACGAAAACATTAAATATGATCAAAATTTAATCATTAATGTGATTTTTCAATACCGATCTAATCATATAGAATATGTTATTTGATGCTCTACAATTATGATGTCACAACTTGCTATTTCATACAAAACTCCATACATTCGATCGTTTTGACATTTCATAAAGAATTGCTGATTTTACATGTCAGGAGGACACATCCCTATTGTTTATTTTTATTTTTTTAATGCGAATCTTTGCGAATAGATCAACCGATGTTGATTAACTTGCTTCCGACGCAGTTTTTTAAGAATAAAAACGTAACAGTATCGAAAAAATGTGAGCCGTCACGGGACGCCTGGCAGATGTGAAACATCGAAATTATTTTGTACAAGTAATATGTATAAAATAACAGATTACGATAGGAACTGTGGTGACATCTATGCATACAATCCTTCACCGCCCGCACCACGCAACACGCGAGAACCCTACATCGCTATATCGAGATTCTCTCAGGATTCGACATATATAATTACAAGCATCCAACATCAACAGTTGGACCGCGGTCCCCAGCCATGGCTGCCGCAGCTTGGCGGAAGATCTTTCCATTTAAAAGGAGTAGTGTCATACGTCGCTCCTCCATAGAACTAAATATGGCATAATGTAAAAAAAATATATTACGATTTTTTTCCACAAAAATAATAACTGTCTATTTATTTTCATTAAACTCAAAAATCCAAAATTTAAATAAAATATTCAAATTTTGACAACTCATCATATCGCGTGGCGATGCGTCGCCACGCCAGAAATCGGTTTTACGCGCGGCTATAGATGTTTCACATCAAAATTGCCGCTCTGGGCTAGAGCCCCGAGTGCTTCCACTGTAAAATCAGCACTGGACCATACCGGGCTATGTGTGTACCAAATATCAAACAAACAAACTCACTTTCGCATTTATGATACAAGTAAGTATAATTAGTATAGTTTACTATTTGGACATTTATTTTTTTCTACTTTAAATTAAACATTAAAAAGGTAACCTAAAAATTCATCCGAGCTCACATTAATGATAGCTCTACCTAGTTTTTAGGTCAGGGACATCCGAGGTGTACGCTAAACGGATCTCGTGTTCAACTGATGCGATTCTCATCTCAATTGCATTCCGGCATTTTACAGAGCTGCGTTTTAATGTATTTTACCTCGACAATTACTTTCTATAATGGTTTCAATTCATTGTTATGGGCTATGTATGTTTCGACGATTATTTTCTCTTGTATATGTAGGTCTTCACGAATATTTTTATAATTAGGTTAATTATGTTGTAGTATTATATTGTTAGTATGGAATTGTGGATGTAGGAAGTAATCTGACAAACTTATCTGATTTCTAATATTCTTCAAGTTATACTAAGCTACACTATTCCCGAGTGAGATATAGCCTATGCTATTATCTCTGGCTACATTAAATCCAACAGAAACATGAGTGAAGCGTAGTTAGATTTATTTTGCGTTAAAATACTTGTAACTATGCGTTTTACGTATAATGACGCATGTCTCGGAAACGTAGTCTTTGGCAGTTGACCTGGTCTTTGGTGTATGGTCGTTCAGTCAGCTAACAGAAATCCGAATGAGAACTAAAGAAGCTGAATTAGCCTTGAGGTTAAACTAGCGCAGATACCAGTCCCCCTGGCCCAGTACATGTCAATAGGCTTATGAAGATGATACTCCTAAATTGTAGACTTTTTTGTAACAATTGGTTTAACAAGTCATCACCGCCATCACGTCCCCTATCGGCTTTACAGTGTTCCCAAGACGAGCATAGTATACAGACGGGAAATTAATAAAAAAAGATAAAAAATAAAACACAAACATTCTTCACAAAATTTGTGTTTTACTTTTTTTTATCATTTTACTTCACCTTAACCTTTTTTGACTGAAACTTTTTTCTTATTTTTTTTTTATGTCACCGAAGTGACAAACAAACTTATAGCCCGCTGGATGGTAAACGGTCACCGCACCCTATTGACGCTTGCAACATCACGGATATAACAATCCTGAGCCTGCAAAAATCTCTTCACACCCCTATTGAAGAACCCCATGCCGTACTCCCTTAAAAAAACCACGGTAAGAAGCTCATTCTACAACCATCTTCCATCAGACTTTCGTATTCTACTACTAGACACTTATCTACCCACTATTACTAGATACTACTTTACGAATTTGGTAGGTGTCGTATATCAAAGTAAAAGCAATCGCTTAACGCCTACCGTAACGTTCCGGCAGTTGCACTTCAGCTAGTTGCCTTCTAGGCTTTGCACAGGTCGGCAACACTTTGGCAATCCCTCGGGCATTGCTCATGTATATTACTCAACCACTTACCATCAGGTGGACCGTCTGCCTGCTGGTAAGCAAACAGACTTATATGGTCCTATTTTAAAACGCGCCACTCCAACTCGGTTCCTGCCATTTGCATTTTACTTATAAATCTTATTCATTATTATAAGTTGTGACAGTTAAGGTTTTTTACCCTTATCTAGTGAAGTAGCACTTGATTACTCTGAGGTACTACACTAAATGCTTCATAAGATCTTGCTACGTTACAGTCTCCTCTTAAGATGTCGAAATAAACGGTTTATGCTGTATTGAGAAATCTTATAAAACACAATGTGTCACCCAACTCTTGCTACTTGAAAAATACTTTAGTCTGGAGTTCTGCTTACCTTTTCAGATGCTCAGTTCAAGGATAGTTTGTAATACAAATAATACCATTGCTTATTATCTTCATGTAGTAATATCAAATGATTTATTAATCAACAATTTAGTTCAACGATTCACCTGTCTCGCTTTAATTACGGGGAAGTTTGGCATCCAATTAATTAATTTCAATAAATTAACATAACATCAACATTGTATATTATCTCAATCAATCAACATATTGATTTGAATAGTCAATTTTGATGGAATTCTGCGTCCATTAAATTAATTGTACTCCTGGGAATCGTTGTTATTAAAAATCCATCGTGTCAAGATGCAATATTAATGGAGAGGGACCGATATGAGTGTTTGATTAAGAAAGGTACGTACATGTGTATTTAGTATTCTTGACACTATAAAAATACATAGTTTATTTACTTATAAACCAAATCACATATGATAGGCAGAATAAGTTTAGTTTGTTAAAAATCTCAAATAAACTAATTACAGCACAGCGACAAAAAATGGAGAGTCAAATGTAGCTTTACATTTTTCTCCACGTATTTTTTGTATATTAATTTAGCCATCCTTTATTTTCCTCTACACGGAAAACCTTACCAACGTTACTTTGGCAACCATGATTTCATTAAAAGTTCATTAACGGACGACGCAAATAACCCCCATTAGTGAAGTACCAAAAGAAATAATAATACATATTACTCGCCTTACTTGATACGGCACCTGTTAGGTAATAGGATTGTGAGAAGCTAATAGCAACAGATACCTTTCATTCACCCCTGGTTTGTTAATCGGTTGTTAACTATAAAAGATTTATAAGCATCTGTTAAAATATTAATACTGAATAGTAATATCATCGATATAAACATAATTTAATGTTTGTATGGCTTCTCATACTACATATGTAACCGACAGCGATAAAAAAAATTAGGGAATTATTATACGTAAATCAGCGAAGGTTTCTGATTAAAAAAATCGCATGGCAACACGCAGGGAACAGCTAGTTAAATAATAAATTGCTTCATCAGAATCATTGCACTAATAATATTTTACTAGTTAATACTTGATACTGTGAATTGTTTATGTCAAATTTAGATTTAATGTTACAGTAGACGTTGGATTTAAACCACTGTTAGTTAATCTTTCGTTGATTGGGAGTCCAGAAACCTGTCTCTACAGTCTCTTACGTGAATTGGATCTGTGAATAGATAGCACTGATTGAATTAGTCGGTTCATCGATGCTTCGCTTTCGGTTCGCAACTATGAATCGGGACTCTATTGACATTGCTATCTCTCTCTTTCTTGGATAATATCATAAATTATTGGATTACTGACTTCTGTTCTGCGTTTTTTCTTGCGTTCTCGAGGGATTAAATGTTTAATACAAAACATATTCTGTATATATACCAAATTTCACCTAGATTTGGGTTCGACTATTTTTATGAGGCTAACTTCCGTCCTACGGTTTTACCTACGTTCCTGATAGAAATAATGATCTTGTCTTCTTCTTCCTCATCCTTACTAAAGTGTGGGGCTGTTGTCGGTCTAGCTATCTCCACACGGTTCTATTGTCTCACTAATATTATAAAAATGAAAGGTCCATCTTTGGTTAAATAATAGATTCAGTTGGAGATAGTTGCAAAGGGACGCCAGAGCATGGAACAGATCGAAATATATTTTTAGTTTTTAATTTTTGCATTAATGTATTCTGCTTGGTTTACCATTAGATACCCGGGAATTAGAGATGGTTTATTGATTAATAAACTACCATTCTGCCACGTCCGCTACATTGGATTGAGATTGTCGATACATAACTAATCATGCGTAGTCACCAAAACCAAATACGTGTACAAAATTTCAGCTCAATCGGAAACCGGGAAATGGGTACAATTTAGCTTGCAATATTTGATTACAAACAGGCAGATAGACGTTGAGACAGGTCAAGCCGAAAAACTTGTAAAATTTTTACGGAGTTTCTTACCATTTCTTCTAACGGTTGACTACCGAACCAGTGGTGATTTCGGTAAGTTTGATTATCATAAGTATTTTTTCAGCAAATACTTTTTGGAATTGTTCATTGTGCTACATAGAAAACTCAAAAGCGCATTGTATTGAACATACAATTGTTCTGCCATGTCAGAGTAATGGAACATTAACATTAACTCTGAAACGACCGTTCGGTGCTATTAGCATATTCGGAAACCGTTTAAACGGCTATAGCTCGCAACAGTACTGTAATGTTATGCTCTTGTCCCTTGTGTTTGAAATTTCATGTAATAATCAAGCGAGTCGTTGAATCGATTTGAAATCGAATAATCGACTTTTGAGCGAGTGTTTGGGGACGTTGACATAACTAAATCCTGATAGTAAATATTAATGTTTATAAATGGTTGTATGTGTCTCAATTATGCATGAAACTATTGTTAATAGCTACTATTATTTACTGGCTTTATAGCCTACTAGCTGTCCCCCGCGGTTTCGCTCGCGTTTATCGATATCATATATACCTAGCCTATCATTCGCGCAATCACATGTACTGACTATATTATACCAATTTTTATTAAGTTCATCGGTCAAGTTGTTCTTGAATTGTTGGACATACAGACAGAAAATCTTTTAAATATAGTAGAATTGGCTTCAGTCATTCATAGAGCGAATATTTGTTATTTATGAATTTGTCAAAATTAGAACAAAAAAATGTAATGTACAGATTAATATAGCAATATAGACGTCACTCAATACTAGTCTCCCTGTCAGTGAAATAATGATTGAAATCAGATTAGTAGTTTCAAAGATTACCTTCTGCATACAAAGAAAAAAACTTTAGCTTGTTTTAATATTAGCAAGTTTAAATAAATAAATAAAATGTTTTTATTGTTTTTCATACAAATGTTTACAGCGCAAAATTGAGGCAACTCCGGTAAGTTATAGGGTTGTTATGGGGTTACCTCGCAACTTCCCATGGGTTACAATTTACAATGTTGAGACATAACTAAACTAAATTGAAAATAACAAAAAATTTAATAAAATAAGCTAAATTTAGGTTACAAGATCATTACATAAATTGTTGTAGCAAGTTCATTTGTGTGTAGTATTTGAGGGTGCGTGTCAGCAAGTATAGATATGTAGTCACTTCTGTCAATGTTGCGGACCTCGTATATCTTTAATTAGCCCATATCAAATCGCTGTGTGGCAAAGGTACAGTGTGGCAGCGGTGACGAATACCATCACCCCAACTCTCCAATCCAAATCTTTTGTCATAAGAGGCGACTATAGAGTATACCGATGACGACATGTAATTACAGCTTGCATCTAGTAATCAACAAATGCATTCCCAAAGGGGGTTGGCATCAGGCAGGTGGCAGGCCGTAAACAAATCTACCAAATCTCATGTTGTTACTTTTTGTGCTGTTGTAGTACCTACTTTTTTTTAAATAATTTAATAATTGGGACACGGTATACACATAGGATTCTTTTTATCCCGGTTCTGAAGTAACGTTTATAATTTTTCCATCTTGTCAGCTATATCAATGCAATATAAATCGTTCAAAATTCTGATTATGTCTACAATAACTGACATAGATATTGCTTTTTGTTCGATATGTTCGATATTTCCATCTAATGAAAATCTAGGTATGTTTTAGAGATCGAAATAAAAGGGTTACAATTCGATGATCCATTAAAACTATTTTTATGTGTCTAGTAGAATCACAAAAGTATTTCTCATGCCATAAAAACATATTATGTTAAAGTGTCTAATTTTACAAACAAAATTAATGAAATAAAAAAAAACAGTAACACCCACGTCCTCATAATTCTTACTGAGTACATACTTAAAGTAACTTCAGAAGGCAAGTGTTTACAGAATAGTATGACCATCGTTTGATGTTGGAGAGGAAATTCCTATCATTCTACGTGGCGCATTTTCCATTCAATTCAAGATTATTTAAAAAACATGACGGTACTTCAATTGATATATTAATTTTATTATACACTACCAAGAAGGAATACAAAAAGTTTATTGTTTTATGTAATAAAATTACATTTTTGTTTTAGGTAGAGTAGTAGAGCTCTTAGTGCAGAGTTCGTCCGGGAAAGTACTACCACCTTACCCATTTCTGCCGTGAAGCAGTAGTGCACTTGTATTACTGTGTTTCGATTAGATTAGAAATAGTGTTGCAAATGTCCATAGGCTGCGGTGACCACATCCCATCAGGTGGACCGTAAGCTTGTTTGTCGGCCCAAGTAGGTTGTTAGAAAATATTTCTCCAGCTACTGTTATCCCCTTTCCCAAAAGTCATTTTCTACTAATTTTCTGAATGACATATAAATAAGCGTTTTAGTTTTATTTTGAGCAGCAGAATTAAGAAGTAGTAGAGCTACAGATACAGACTTCGTTCTGGGAAGCCACCTTACCCAAATGCGCCGTGAAGCAGTAATACACTGCTATAACTATATTTTCAGATTAGTTTTAACAACTTTACGTCTCTGTATTGGCAACGCATTGGCACACTGGTTCCTGGTGTTGCAAGTGTCCACCGGTGAACCGTCTGACTGTTTGTCGCCCCGCCTACTTGCCATAAAAAATGAAGCATAAAGGAAATTAAATAAAATGTTAATGCAGACAAAACACATTAAAATATAATAAAAAAAAAAAAAAAAACAAAAATATTATGGTACTTAATCCAGCCCTCAAAAATGGCTACCCTATTCATCTAGTGAAACATTGGTGAATTTTCCGGCACGTGAGTCGGAGATTTAATGTAATTTATCTGCACTCATGAAGCACTCATTTGAAACGATTTACGCCCGTGTACTCACACGCTCTCAAACGGTTAACCCTCTACGATCAGGCTCCAGACTAAACACTCAAGTGTACATTCGGTCGATTGAGATACGTTATGTAATTTCGAGATAGTGCTCATGCATGTACCAATGTAGTGATAAGTTTGTACTAATAGAGTTGAGCTGAAAGTGCATCCACAACGTAGTTACTTTTTGTTGAGTAACATTTTGCAGCAAGATAACATTTTATAACTTTAACTTTTTTGCTTATATTTTTTTGTTATCCGTTTTGCCACTTTGCAAATGTTGCTCTGTTATAAAAAGCTACGGTGTGGATGCACCTTTATATTTTAAGTCCTAGTCAATAGAAATGTAGAAAGAGAAGAGGTAAATATAGTGAGATAAAAATTTGTGGTGGTATTATTTTTCTTTATTTAATGCTTTATATGTAACTGCTTTAAAAGTTTCGTTATTATTTTCATTCATTAGACTTAATTTACCCATATGTATCTGCTAATTTAGTCAATATTAAAAATACGAAATGTTGTAATATGGCTAATCTAATTTCAAAATATTTTAACCGACACAAAAAGAAGGAGATTCCAAGTTTATTTTTCATTTTATTTGTATGTTCACATATATTTTCGTCAATAGTAGACAAATAAAAATTAAAATCTTTGAATGAGTAAACACTTACTTCTAAGATGGAAAAAATACTTTGTTTCGGTAACGCAGCTTACCACAGAGAAGAAACATAAGTGTTTAACAAAATTTGGTTTGATTACATTATTTAATGCATTGCTCGCGATAAACAAAGAAATATGGATCTGTTAATGAACCAGTACATACCAATTCGATTTACTGCCATTGTATTAATTTGTACAAAGGCTAATAGCTCACATTTTTACACCCGAATAAATCACTTGTAATGGATGTACACCATTATGTGTCAAAATAAATTTCAGCAGTCACAATGACCGCGCCCGCTCAGTCCAGGGTTAACACAGCTCGTAGATACTCCGCATTAGAATAAAACCATGTATTTTGCTACACTTTGGTGTATTTTGAAACCTTCTAAAATTTTCAGTGTACGTGCATACTGACTGGGAACTTTGAAGTTTTAAATCATATCTGATAGGAAAGTGATGTGTTTTACATGCTTTGGTTGTAGGACGTTTAATTTGATGAGATTTTTATATATTCAGGTACACATCACAACACAGATTATTGTTATGGTTATTTTGTATGAACTTATAAGAAGTTACCTTTTAAGGTAAGGAGGTAAACGTTTCCTTATATATTAAAAAATGCTTCTATATGTATTATATTAGTTACTCATGCTCAGTTAATTAAAAATAGTTCTTTCTTTCGTTATTTTTAGGTTAAAATTTCAGTATTAATATTATTTCTCGTGTAAGATAGAGTGATTCTTACTATTACCGACATGTCTAGAATTAAATATTTAGGAAGCATCCAAGTTTTGTTCCTTTAACACTAATCATACCAACACTTACAAGTTACCTATTTCTACCATAGCGGGTCATATGTGACTTTATGTTTCTTGCTTGAATGTATGAAATGTGGTTGTTAGGAAGGAAAAAAAATAGTATAACTGTATATTAATCAGTAAAAAAATGTCATGAAGTCAAATGTGCAAAAGCAATAAGATGACACGTGCATTTTCAATGCAAAGTTCAAAATGGTTATGGCATGTATTGTGTTAAATATGTGTTTGTATGTACGCACGTTTATTTGTCTTTTAATATAAACGTGCGTAATTAATTAATACTCGTAGTAGACGAGAAAGTTTATGTGGATGGATTTATAGATATTTGGTACTCTTTCACGTAAAATCTTGGATTTGAATTAAACTTGGCCCATAGATTACAATTAAATACAATTGCACTTCCGCCGTGAAGCAGTAGTGCAATTGTATTACTGTGTTTCGGTTAGAAAGGTAAGGGGCCGGTGAAATTACAGGTACATGACACCTAACAACTTCACGTCTCAGGGTCGATAACGCATTAGCGATGCTCCTAGTGTTGCAAATGTCCATAGGCCGCGGTGACCACTTACCATCAGGTGGACCGTCTGCTTGTTTGTCGGCCCAAGTGGCATGAAAAAAAACATACCCTAAAATAACAAATAATATTCATTGAATCCCAAAAATAAACATAGGATCCTTCAGAAACGCAGGTGAAACCACGGGATGGAAACTAGTATAGAGTTACAAAAAGCGAATAAGCATACAGACGAGACAAAACTGTCTAGAGCTCAGTGTGGTTGGTAACTGATGATGTGGCCAAATAAGTAATCAAACCCAGTCTAGAAAATATATGGTATTTGAGAAGCCAGCCAGGCGGGTACCTTACACGAATGGATTTCCTGTCCAAAGCTAATTGTACCCTTCCCGCTACTATCAACGTCACAAACACATAGCTATCATCACCAAACATTCCATCAGTATTAACTCTTCTCCCAATAAAAGTAGGTAAACAACAGTATTTATACACAATACACCACAATTTTCATCAAGGCCCAAGAAACCTTTATAACACATACCTTACCCCCACCAGTCAACAACATCGTACAAAATTATTCACTCGGCACACTTCATTCGTTTCCCCTGACGTACAAATTGTATTCGTAAGCTTAAATTATTGCGACGCCAGCGTCCCGAATACGAAATTATAATTGTGTATTTACTGTATCTTGCGGCTTATTTGTGTGTCGCGGAAAATTGTCGTGTCTTTAGTGGAAATTGTTGCTTTTAGCTGAGTAATTTTTTTTGCAATTTTTGTAATTATTTTACGAGACGACGGCTCAGTAAACGTAGTGTAGGGCGCCCTCCAGCTAGATGGAGCGATGGTATACGCAAGCTGGCAGCGGTTGGAAACAAAGGGCTGAAGATCGAGCTCAGTGGCGTGCCATAGGTGAGGTCTATGTCCAGCAGTGTACGGAGATAGGTTGATAATGATGATGAAGTCTGTAGTAACAACATGTCCATAATTGGTAAGTTGTTGATGAATTAAACATACTTTTTACCTGACAGGGATGTAATAATAATATTACATCCCTGTCAGGTCTGTATATGTACTAATACTTATAAAAGTATTAGAATTTATTGTTTTATCGTGCAATCAGTTAAGGTAATGTATTACTACTTGTACCTTGTTTTCATCTTTTTATCGTATTTTTTGATATTCCTAAATATATAAATATATAATAGTAAATATTTATATAGTTTTTTTTATTAGTAGTCTCTAACAAATTCCGACACACTTGTTTGATTTATTCATTGAAAACAACGCTCTACATGTAACATTTGTAAAACTTTATTTTTGAAAGTTTTAGAAAGCAGCTTTTATTCATTGTTATATACTATGCAGATATATAAAATAAACAAATAAATATCCTGGGACATTCTTAACACACGGTAATCTGATCCTAAACCAAGCAGACCTTGTACTATGGAAACCAAATAACTGATAAATTACATATAGTACCTTTTTTGGAAATACATACTTATTTATATAGATAATTACACCTAGACACACCTTAGAACAAAAAGACATGTCTATGGACACACATGTTTGTCCTAAATATGAACCAAACCCGCGACGTGCGATTTAGCAGTCTAGTCGCTAACCACCAAGCTCTTGCTAAGAATAACATTAATTATAGCTTTAAAATCTAGGCTAAGAATTCAGGAAACAAATACCCAAAAAGAATCTTCCACTCCCATTATATAATAATCATTAAACCGTTAATAACGTATAATACGCGTACAACTAGGTGATATTAGGAATGTTCATACCAACTAGACAAAACTACTCTTATGTTCTGAGGATCAAAGAACTTGACACACATGACTACCCACGGGCCTAGCGTTCCCTTTGATGTTCTTAGAATACCGATAACTGTTCTCTCACATGTATTTAAAAAGAGAACAATAAGTGTAGGTATCGCTTTTGGATTTAATTTATTAGAGCATGGAGACTGGTTAAAATACATATGTTATGTAAGCAAGATCATTGCATTATTTATTTACCAATTTTTCCAGCCAGTGTCATATGCGCTAATAGAGAAATGATAAAATATAATACCATCATATAAATAAAAAAAAAATCGGGAATATTTTTATTTTCATCAAAATCCTTTTTTGACCTTTATATTCGTTATCAAGTGATGCGCTGACCAATTACCAGCATTTTCATGTATTTAAATAGATTCACACATTCTTAAATTAATTTAACTATAATAAATGAAACATGAAGAGGATTATGATAATTTCGTATAAAACTTTTACTTTATAAAGATTATTCTATTCGCTAATCAACGAAACAGCTAACAAGGAACAACTCCTAATAAAATGACAAATGACTTGAATCCCACATATACATAACTCTACAGGCAAAATTGTGAATCGAAAGCGTACCCCCAATTATAACTTGGAAATTACTTTTACAAAGGATGTGTTATATTGAGTGGGAAAGGAAAGGTTTCAAATATATGACAATAAGGTCGCATTCTAAGAATAATGACTTCCCATTGTTATAAACCAGTCATTCAGCAGTCGCAATTGACAATATATTGACAGTTGTTGTGCCGCGGCAAACGTCACATGTCAGATCAGTTCGAATTCGGAATGGAACATGCTAAAGGAAAAAAAAATAAAATTCTTGCACTTTAGCGGAATTCTTTATTGTACCCGTAATAAAGGTTGCGTATTTAAATTAAGAATAAATCAACACGCTAGCATTTATTGGCAGATACGTCACCATTTGCTTGCATTGTTCTCTATTCATATCTGCATATTTAATGCATTATTGTGTTACTATAGATTTGGTATATTGTTTACGCCTGGCCGCTTGCCTGACGCCAACTCTCTTTGGGAATGCTTTTGTAGATCACTTTGTGCAAGCTTTACAAGTACGTGGTCATTGTTATAAAAAAAAATCAAAAAAGTTGTCAAAAAAAATATTAAAAAGATAGGGTAGATGTTTAGAATTTAATTCAAAAGCCCGTTTAATTCTTATTTTTTAAGTTAAACAGTAAGTTAGGCAACTGTATTTTAGCAGTCACTTGAGAGCTAGTTACTTTCTTAGCTCAAATTTAAACTTTGTAACAACTTATTTCTAGTATTAACATTATATTCACAACCATATTTAATTAACCCACATTTACCTATTGTCAAGTATATAAATGAGCCTCTAATTGTATAAAAAAGGTTAAGATTATCCAAATAGGTATTATTTCAATCACTGAAGGATAATAGGTATTGAGGTATTCTACATTAATGATATTCTATTAATAATTCTAATAATGTTGGGAACGAAGACGTCATTAGTACTCTAATAACTGCTAGTTCTCTGTCTATCTTACTTACCATTGCAACCACTTTCTGGTGTCAACATTTTCTTTTCTGCCAAATTCAACATGTTTTCTTTCAAATTCAAAACCATTTATTCAGTTTAGGCCCTAGGAAGGCACTTATAAAGGTCAAATTTAGCTACTGAAGCTACCAAACCATATACCTATTATCAAGTATAAATATCCCAGGACATTCTTCACACATGGTAACCTGATCCCAAATTAACCAGAGTGTACTGTTTGTACTATGGCTACCAGGTATGCAACACATATTATCCCTACTAATATTATAAATGTGAATGTAGGTTTGTTTTTAACCATTTCACGCGAAAACTACTTAACCGATCATCATGCAACTTTGTACACATACTCTTGCAAGTATTAGAAGTAACATAGGATACTTTTTGTGCCGAGAATATGTTACATCCCTCGGGCATGCGAGTGAAACCGCGGGGGACGGCTAGTATATAAAATACAAGTATATGGATGAGCATGCAATTGAAACACAAAGGTTGAGACCATCTTAATACGCATAATTTTAATCACTTAAGGTTACAATAACTGTATTCTACATTGATGATATTCTATTAATAATTCTATTAATATTGAGAACAAAGGATTCATTAGTCCTCTAAACTGCTGCCTCTCTGTCTGTCTAACTTACCATTATCTGTCAGACGTACAAAGCTTAATCGGTCTTTATACTTCCGCTGAATGATATTGCAGTTTGATGTAGATATCATTTCTATAATCCGGCTTCTACAATTTTAAGATAAAAGCGCATATTAAAGCCACATCTATGATAAACCTATTCAATATGAATTGCAGCATTCAAACATAATTTGTGAATATATTTTTTCTCAAGCTCAATGTACGATTCGAACTCACAACTTTTACTAGACGTCACTACCAATACTATCATCGTCTTAAAATTAGTATAATAACTTTTTATTTATTTATTGTACAATGCAAATAATAATAGTTCGTACAGCTTTACTTAACATTGTTATTAACTTACCGTTATTATTACAAAGAGCCTGGTAGGGTATGGCAACAGGAACTCTTACTAGACTACGTTTAATAATAAAAAAATATATATTAATTTATATCCATTAGCTATTCTATTAATTAAATACCTTAAATTATTCCAAACAACAAGATTGTAAATATACTGTTTGTTGTTCACATCTGTGACCTTTAGGCAAAGGGGTTGGATGTCACCAGGTCTCCAACTGTGTCACGTCATAAATGTCACTAGGACTCTTAAATTATGAGGTCAGGTATTATGATGTGCTTCCCTAGAAGTATTGTAAATCTATGAAACATATATATATGAGTTCATAGACAAAGAAGAAATAGTAAAGTAATGTTCTGTCAAGTTTGAGAATCTTTTGTAATCCAATAATAATTTTGAAATTAATTGACAGGCCAGTTGGTTTGTTGTTGGTGGTTAGCGACCCTAACTGCCAAGTGAAAGGTCGCGGGTTCGATTCTCACCCAGAACAAACATTTGTGTGCATGAACATGTATGTTAATACTGTGTCTGGGTGTAAATATCTATGTATGTATGTACTTAGAAAAATTAAAAAGTAGTATGTGTAGTCTATCCGTTATCTGGTTTCCATAATACAAGCTCTGCTTAGATTGGGATCAGATCAGGCCGTGTGTAAAAATAATGTCTCAGGATATTTATTATTTGTTATAATTTTTGTGTAGCAGCGATTTAAGAGCTTTATCAATAAAAACAAATTGTAATGATTAAAGAATTTCGGCCAGTGGGCGAACACTAGTAGTATTATTTGGCCGGGTCGAATTCCTACCCAGGACAAGTATTAGTGTGCATGAACATGTCAATTTGTTCTGAGTCTGAGTTTTTTTCATATAACCATATATTTAAGAAGTAGGATAATATGTAAACAGCTATCTGATAACCATAGTTCGAGCTTTACTTAGTTTGGGTTCAGATAACAGTGTGTGACGAATGTCCTGGGATAATATGGGTCCTTGGATTCTAGAGTAGTAGAGCTCTTAGTGCAGAGTTCGTCCGGGGAAGTACTACCACCTTACCCATTTCCGCCGTGAAGCAGTAGTGCAATTGTATTTCAAGGTTTCGGTTAGAAAGGTAAGGGGGCCGGTGAAATTACAGGCACATGAGACTTAACAACTTCATATCTCAGGGTCGACAACGCATTGGCGATGCTCCTAGTGTTGCAAATGTCCATAGGCGGCGGTGACCACTTACCATCAGGTGGACCGTTTGCTTGTTTGTCGGCTCAAGTGGCATAAAAAATATATATATATAAATTTATCAATTAATTAGTGTTTTTTATCGATTTGTTTTATGTTACTTTATATAGTTTGCTATAAAAGATAATAAGCTCCTAGTCAGACAGATAAAAAAATAATGACTTTAGCTCGTAACATTAACCGATAAAACTAAGTGTACTTTTGGTTTTATTTGCACATTTTAATTTAAGAATACAAACATTAAAATAATTAAATTAACTTCATTAAAACCAACAAGTACATTACTCGCTTAAAATTCATCAACCCTATACCTGTAATCAACTCAGTTCAAACAAGCTCTCAAGACACGTAGATGAGCCTACCGTTTTGTATACTCACTTACTCAATTTGTTCTCGAATGAATTCAACTCACAACTTAAGCTTTCCCATCACGTCGCCTTGTCAAAATTCTCATACGTTTTGATCGCGTTATTACGCGCGTCGTGCAAAACAAATGAGACGGCCAGACAAAGACTGTTCGTTGGCTAGAAACACTAAAATGTAGGTCGCGTTGTTAAGAATTCACTTCGTTCTCCCAACGGCTTTGTGTATTTACGTTTTTGTGGTCAGAATTAAAAGGTTTAATAGTTGTTAAACAGAATATTTTACTGTACTTTCTGAGTTTATATCATCCGAGAATATTGTTCACATTTTCATCTATTCTCTTTAATGCTATAAGGACTTACCTTGTTGTTATACTTTTTATTAATTTCCTATAAACAAAAGATCTCAAATTATATATTTAATTAAATAATTCCCGAGCCTAAGGCATTACTAGATTGTGTTTTATACAAGCCTGATATAAATAATTTTAATTAAGTTTATGCGCTTTACACACAAAAGAATAGAAAATGAAACTGGCATTCATATTATGCTAGTTAAAAGGTTAGGAGCTCAGCAAAGTTGCTTCTTTTTGGTCCTAGTCTAGACAATCGGTGCCAAAACGGCAAGTTCAGGCGAGTTGTCTTGCCTTTTTTTATATATTTATTAATAAATGAACTTATTGTATACAGGCCAGTTGGCTTGGTGGTTAGCGCTCTGACTGCCAAACCGAAGGTCGTGGGTTCGATTCCCACCCAGGACAAACATTTTGTGTGCATGAACATGTCTGTTTGTTCTGTGTCTGGGTGTAAATATATATATATCAGTATATGTATATCAGTTATCTGGTTTCCATAGTACAAGCTCTGCTTAGTTTGGGACCAGATAGCCGTGTGTAAAGAATGTCCCGGGATATTATTATTTCTTATTCAACTATTTATCCGATAGCGATTAAACTTTTTAAGTTGTTTGCCAAAGAAGGTTCCTGACACAGCAAATTAGTACCGTAGCAACGCATACTGGGAGAACTTAGTTAAGTGGAAACACGCTGAGCGCAGCACGGCCGCCCAAGTACTATCTATTTAATTTAAAATAAACATACAATTAAAGGAAGATATATATCGAAATGATATTTAAAAAAATATTCAATGGGCTAGAGTTCAACATAGCAATAAAAAAATATGTCTATATTTTTTATGAGATCTAAAGGCCGTTCTACATACTTTATATCTCAGTGTACAGGTGAGTGCGTAAGCTCCTCTCACGTAGAGACTCCTCCGCATTGAATCTAAAGTAGTGGGTCGCATCGCACGCAGATTATGAAATATATTTCATTCATAAACTACTTTTAGCGATATCGTATGTTGATATGTGCGAGATACGTTTTGAGGTTGTATTGTAAACGATGAAACCTTATTTTTATACATAAGTACCTAGATACTGTTTCCAGATGGATTATTCTCAATGCAAGGTTGAAAGTGAAAATCTTCTGTTAAAAAATCGGTAACAAAAAATGTTATGTAATATGTTAGTTATGTTAAATATCCGTTTTATTTGAGACACTAAATTAATTCATTCTCACAAACTCACATTCATTATATAATATTAATTAGGTTTTTAGAGTTGGTCTCGTTAAAGTGTTAGGCATTCATCCTATGGTTTTGATTTTTTTTTGCCAAAATTTTGTTAATGGTACTTAAATTTGAAAGAAGTATTTTTACACTGAATTATATGAGACAAACCTAATGTGCATATGAACGTCCAAGCTTCTCTGAAACGCCGCACAATAAAACCAGACGCTAATACAGTAGCAATTAAGCTATCTGCAGCTATAAACTCAGCAAATGGGGTGCATTAATCGATTTTAGGCTATTCCCTGATCTGTCGGTATTTTACCGTCGTAGCATACGTATGCTAGTTTCTATTATCACATATGAATTACAGAAATACAGAAACATTTGTAACGTAAATGACACCAGCTCGCCGATCAATCGTCACGGATTCTGTGCTCTGTCTCTTTTGTTAACTACGCCATCACGTGAGAGGTCGGCTCTCCGATGCCTCGTTGCGTCGCAATCGTATTAGAGAATGCAAGGGTTGATACACTCATGGCAGCGGGGTCTTAATATATTACGTCTCGGCACGGACTTTCAGAATAAGGCTTACATGCTGCGCGATGCGTTTCGTTGGAATAAAATGACGACCAAAGTAATCAAGTAAAATTGATATAGAATTTAATATCTTAATGTCGATATGAAATCTAATTGTAAATTCATTACATTCTAAACGATCGCACCGTTTCACATTACTAAATATAAATAATACCTCTGAACGATGTCAATTAACAATTTTAAAAAATTACATGTTACGAACCATAGAATAAGTGCCAATCCACTATCTTAGAGATTCCATCAAATAAGTGTGATGAAAAAAACTTCGGTAAAAGTGTTGTGACAATGTCATACCGACAGGTTAGGAAAGAGCCTTACGGTCCAAATGTACGTCTGTTGTTCGCGGACTATGTTTCGGTGATGCTGAATGAAACATTAGTGGTCGGCTTTATGAAATCAATGAATCCATTGCGTTTAGGTCCATTAGTACAGTGGTTTTAAAAGTGTAGTACAACTTGAATGGATTTAAACAGTTTCAATTTAATGTTGTCAATAAATAAAGGACCTGTTTTTATGGTGTTTAGATACCCTTTGTAGTAGTAGAGTTCGTAGTGCCTCGTTTGTCCAGAGAGCACCATCCCCATTACCGCTGTGAAGTATTAGTGCATTTGTACTACTGTGTTTAGGTTAGAATGGTAAGAGGGCCAGTGGAATTACGGGCACATGAAGTCATATGTATACAACTTCACGTCTCAAAGTTGACAACGCACTAACGATGCAAATAAACGGCGGACACCACTTGTCATCAGATGGACCATCAAGCTGATAGGTTAAAGCTTCGGATACGCTAAGTTAAATCTTTATTTATACAAATGTTTAAACTATAGAGCTATAGCACAATATATTTACTTAAATCTAATAAGGGTTGAAGTTACCATCCTCAAGTTTAAAATCGCCAAGCAGCTTCCCTTCTAGGCCTCGTGTACTTACTATCTTCGGCCATATCACCACAATGGTGTGATTGTGTTCAAATAAAAGGCTATACAGAGTGAAAAACGATTAAGAAGTAAAGATTTTTGTTTCATCATTTCACGGCCCATAACTACCAAACCAATTTTCTTAGAAATAGCAAAATGGTAGTTTTCTTTTATAATTTTGATATTAGATTTTTTGAAGCACTACAGTATCATTTAATAAAATTGAAAAATTTTGTGATAGATTTATCCAAGCACGTTTATAGATTACATCTAAAGCCCTATTTTCACACGTCACGTCAAAAAATCCCGTTTATCAAGTGTACCAACAAAACGATCAATCATTCACATCTAAATTACTTCACGTCAAGCCCCACTAAGAAAGTTTAATTTGACTTCGCTCTAATAGGCCAAATAGGTAACGAAGTCGATTTATTCTCTAGACCAACGGTCAAAGGTGGCGTGCTACATAATTTAGTCGGGTAATTCGTACGGGAGTGAAGCCAACGTATCTATTATTCAGGAAACTCCGAAACACATGGGAATGGTCTAATGCATTCGAAAATGTTTTCTAATTCCAGTTAGGTGATGTTTGATTGATTAGTGTCGTTAAAGAATTTATTGATAGAAATATACGTTTATTAGGATAAATAATTCGTTATATATATTATATATATCCAAAATTTATGTGTATTCAATGATATGTAAGAGCGATTTTTAAAACCTGTGCTAAGTGAAAAAATGACTAATACTATAAATGGAAAAGTCAGTGTATATCTTGGCTTGTGTCAATATCGAATTGTCCTTGAATCACAATGTATTTGAATGAAATTTCGCACATATCTAAACTAAGCCTTATAATAATAGGGTTAGATACTACTTTTATCTCGGATAATTATTGGATACCTCAGGAAGGCGGGAAACTCGGAGCCAATATGAAATTAATGATTAGTTGTTTCGTTTACAGTCGGCACGCGTACCTATAAAATTGGAACAACAAAGCTTAAAATAAGTTTAGTTAATAGTCAATTTAATTATGTGTTTGCTTAAGCTGTAATACTGTTAATAAATTAACTTACTTAAAAAAACACAAAATTACCTTTTCTCAAAAACACGAATGTATTTTATTACAGCACATGATTAAGGCCACAAAAATTACAAAAAGTGTTTGGGGCGAGCTTTAGTGAGAGTGTTAACCCTCTTTGGGTTCAAATTTCACAAAAGACAGAGGTATTAAAGGTAATGAGGTTGCAAAATAGTCGTGGTACAAAGTAATAAGAGTTAACGATAGAAAAAAGTTAATACGCTTTTTGCTATATATATATTCTTTTCCGTTCATAATATTACGTGTTCTTTTTTAATTCTTATTTTAACTTTAAATTTAATAGATCCCGTGTACCTAAATGTAACTGCTAATTAGTTAAACATTATATTAGTACCATTTTTCTCATCTTCTGTGCTCCAGCTCTCTCGTTAACCAAGCAATCATGTGAGAAATCAGCTATCCAGAGCTCGTTGTACAGTCCGTGAGGTATGCTTTAGATAATTCAAGAAGCTATTTGCTAGACGGGATTATGCCGTATAAAAATTGGTAAAAAATGTATTTCTATGAATTTGTTTCTGATTTTCTCTTATTAATGTGATAGTGCACTAGACGAGGTGTCTTATCATGTCTACTTTATTTTTAAATCATACTATCATTTTCTTATATTCTCTAATTGTTGATCTGTAAATGACCATAAACCACTACAATTCCTGTACCTTTTCGAGCATATTTTTTCCCTTACAGCAGCATTTTTCGAGTGTCTCGCTTATAGATTGGACCACAGATAACTCAACGGGATTAGAGAGAACTCCCAGTGTTCCTGACACTAACAAATATGAGCGTAGGTATATTATTAAGCCGTCTCATTGACAGTCTGCAGAAATGTCTAATTTTGTTACTTACCATATTAGTTGTTACGTTACAGTGTATATTGGAGCTGGAAGACTGCCACTTCACCTACCTAATTTTTCTTTATTTTATCCACAACCTATACTTGGGAAGAGATGATGCTGCCGAAGATGATAGAGATACAAACTGGAACAGACTGGCTTCTAAAAGTAGCTGGTACAACAAATAATTACGCAAGTAGCTGAAAATTTGCAATAGTCTAATATTATTAGAATATTGATTTTATGATTGATTCTTAGTGATTATGTATCTGTGCCGATGGGGTTACAGCACAAGCAACCAGTGCACTTGCGGCGCCTCCCCTCAGACAATGGCACATCTATTGTCGTGCCCTGCGTGCCCCTCATCTTGCACGCCAGAAGACCTGTATAATGCTACAGACGACACAGTACGTCTGGCAGAATTCTGGTCTAAACAAATTTAGACAAAACGATCGACACGCAAAATAAAAAGTGTTTATTGGAATTTTAAAATAAACATGGCTTTATTAGCTTCACTTATAACTCAATAAGTAACTAATGAACTGTGTAATAAAATCACAAAAAGTGATTTTTACCTACTTCATATTATCCTACCAATTTGAAGTTGCAAGTGTGTGGAATAGGATACAATAATTTCATGCCATCGAGCTGATCTGAGGATAGAGCTAGGTGAGTTAGGATAGTGAAACTCTTCAGTGGACCTATTTTCATTTGTTTAATATCTTTTCATTACTGTAAATATTTTAGATTGGGTTCATTACATTATATAAAATAAAACAACCGACATACACAACGATCTTCTTTAATTTATTTTTAAGAAATCTGACAATAAAAGTCTTGATTGGATCTTATCCATAAACCGCAATATGCACAGCAAATGTATTTATTACATTTCAACTTAAAAACTTACATTTTTAATTCATACAAATTCCATACAAATATTTACAATGGCCCTTATTCATAAACTATAATTAGGGTTAATTTTGAATTTACATCCATTGCTGGTTATGACATCGACTCTTGGTCTCATTATGAAAAATTATAGATAAAAATATTAAATATTTGAAATAAGTTTACGAATAAGGGCGAAGACATTTTTTTTATAATATTGTCCAAAATTCATAATGAACCGTGACTAAAAATTAAAAAGAAAATCAACTAAATTCGATACCCTGTTTATAAAGGGATCATCCCTCTCAAAATTACAATAAGATCGGTAGATTAAAATATTATATCAGATGCGACACTCAATTGTATTTGACTGTATTTTTTTTTAATCTACCAACACAAATTAAATATTTCATAGACTTTGTACAAGGAATACGTATATCGTCTTACTAAAATTTTGTTTAAACATAAATATATTAATATTTTAAGTAACGGCAATATTAATATAATATAATTAAACACAAATATTTATTTCATTTCTTATATTAGCTTCGAAAGAAATTTAATTATCATTCAGATTATCAGTTTACAATTAATTAAAAATTGTAAATAGTTTTCTTAACATCAATATTTTAATTATTAGTTCATTCAAAGTGTTTACTTTTTATGGACAAAACTAGTTAAGTATTTATATCTGGTGTCTGACAGATATATCGTAAAGTGCAGTTAACATGAAATTACATTGACCACGAAGAAAATAAAAAAAACAATTACTGTTTGTGTTTGAAAATGATGAAACAGAGAATGCACGCCCTTTATTTTGATATCAAATCATTTAAATCAGATACCATACAATGATTTCTACAGGCTGACAATGATATTAAATGCATCTGTTATTATTTTTTCCAATTAATTTAGGCCATATAACTAGCTACATTCAAAACGTCTGTACACATTTCTTTTAAAGAAAAGACATTTTTATATACACATTTAAAACTATATTTGGTTTTTGTATTAAGAAAAATATTTTATATTCGAAATTTGAAAATTCCATACTTCTGTACAATTCAATAGCTATAAAATACTCAGTTTAATTTCAGCTTTTAACACGCATTTGTAACCTAATGCAAGTACACACAAAGCAGCTTTTTGTTTACATGACAATTATAAAATTGTGTACCTAAAATAGATCCTTGAGTAATTTTTTTTGGTTAGGTCTTTGGATATTATGACTAGGAAATTTGATATTCAGTATTTGGATAAGATTTGGTACTTTCAAAATGTGAGTATCTCCTATACTTTAATTGTCGATACTATTTTATAATTGTCTCTATAACATGGTCATACTGATCAGCGCAAAATGTACCTTATGAAATCACTCACCAAGAGTTACATATAATCATCAAAATATTCCTTGTAACTTCTACTCTTTCCTATCTAAAAATAAGACCCAAAAATGCCAGTGCAAGATAACCATCAATTTTCATTAATTTGTCGAGGATTTCTTCAAAGTAGAGGAAAAATCACTTTTTATATCACGACAAGGTCGCATCGAGTGTCAAATTAACTTTGTCACTTGAAACGGGAATGTCTGCTGTGATGACACATTCGAGCGAAACAATAGATTTTATTAGGCATTTATATTTCATGTTGGAATTTCTTCATGCGCCTTTACGATGCGAGCATTTGAGCTAAAGCTGGAAGCAGGACCATGTTGATTGCTGTATAGAGATTTGTTCCTGTAAAATAATGATTTCAATATTTATTTCATCCTCTCATCTCGTTCTATTTCTCTTTGAAATTTAGTTTCCATTTATTTATTTTTATACCATTATGAGCAGAGCTTTAAAAATCGTTTGGTACATTTTAATTTAAAAATCTTCACGCATTTCAACCCCGAAGTGACAGGCATATGTCTCAGTATTGAGACCCTTATTCCACCGCAGTTCACATTTTATATTTTTTTTGCAAAAGATTATTTCGTTATAATATTGGAATTACATTTTTATTTTTACAAAAAGTTTCGATAAAAATAGAAACAAATTTCGTTAAAGAGTTACCGTTGGGATATATTCTCAAATACATTGTACATCATTCTATTAGATAACACATTAAACAAAAAACAACCCTTATTTTGAAATATAAAACCAACCTCTACTTAAGGATAGATTACCACACTAATTGGAGATGCTAAATTAATACCTCTCATATAAAATACGATGAAATTTAATCAAAATCAGTTTACTTTTTTAATTCCTAAAACTTCGCCCCGTTTAAGATTGCGTCAATGAAGATTTGTAATCATACTTTTTATGAAGTTTAAATCTCACTTTGTAATCGACTTCACTTAATTCACATCCATTCCAAATAAATCCCAATTTAAATAGCGCTTGCAACAGAACAGATATTTTAAATTGGCTTTAGGAAAATGTGAGTTATGGGATTAAATTAATGCAATGGACACATCAGCTTGACAGTATTTTTCTCTTTAACTATATGTTTATACTAGCTGTCACCTGCGGTTTGACCTGCGTTTATTGATATCATTTGTAGCCTATATCCATCTACAAAAAATTCCGCGTCGAATAGTAGCAGTCCCATGCCGTGTTCAGTATTTTGAGCTTATGTGGAGCGTCTCAGGAAACCAATTTTCCTTATAATATTATATAGGATTATGTTACTGTAGGATTGGAAGACAATATACTATTATGATTATAATAATTATTTTTTTATAACTGAATGAAATTAATGGTTACCTTTTGATCCAACTGCAGCAGCAAGCTGCATATCTGCTGCTGTAGGCATTTCAGGTGTTGTGCTTATTGGCCCTGTTAACAAACATAATAAGTTAAGATAAAATAAAATTACATATCTTCTCTTCGACTATCCCCAAAGAGATAAGCAGAGTCCTGGAAGAGATGGCTGAAGCAATAAGGTCGCCCAAATTGTACGATAAAATATATTTAATTCATTCATACAAAGCTGTCAGTAATGAGACCCATATTTAACCGAAGTTATTTAAAGTCCCAACGTGACATGTGGTGAACTTTGTCATTGTCTCTCGGGCACATTACTAATATAGGGCTGCGGTTGATCATTTCTGACAAAGAAACTGTCAACTGTCACTTGCTCAATCTAGATATAGAACCTAAGACTTCTGATCTCTTAGCTGAGCTTAATAACACTCGACCACCGAGGCGATTGATAAATATTTACTTGCTAAGCCCTGCTAAGTTTTAGCAGAAGGTGTTATATGAATGCTCTTAGTATTTTCTAAAACTTAGATGTCAGTTTGTTCTACGTTCTAGTATAAAGATGTATGGATACATAATGTATAGCCTAATTAAACCTTTCATGTGTCGAACATAACGGATTTTGATGTCAATCGATTGAAACGAATCGACCTTTAAGAAAGGTAGAATTGTTGCTATGTAGGTACAAACTACCTTACATTACAGACTCATAAACACTTCACTAATCACCGTCACTCAACTCATCAAGATATAGAAAGACATCAATTCTATAACCGATTTGGAGTTTTTTATTACCAAATAGAAGATATCTAGCCTCTGATAGCTTTTACCACTCTGCGGGGATAGGACAATAGATTTTTTAATTTAAATTGATTGAATATGTGTTCGAGTTAATAGTATGTTACTTCAAATTCAGTTGAAGCGTAGGAAGTAAATAGGTGTACTATGCACAACTACAAAAAAAAAAGCAACTTAATAATTTTGTATCTCGTTTACTCTTTCATTTCGTTTATCTTTAACTAAATAATATTAATATTCGAGAATTTAAATATTTTTTAAAATTAACAAAAGACAAAAATCTGCAAATATTTCAAACATTTTGAAAGTAAACATGTCACAAAAATATTATCCCAAATTAAAATTTTATATGAATCAACAAGTTACAAAAATATTACGTTGAATTCAGATTTTTATAAAGAAAACAAGACACAAAAGCATTATCTCAAATTCAGTTTTTTAAAGTAAACAACATACCAAAATTTACGTGTACATATTTATTTCTTACTATTTTCAGTTTTCAGAATACATATTTGACAATTTCTACTAGTAGATTATCATGAATGAAATTCACTACACAAAGTTTCATTAACAGTTCTCGAAAGATAATTAAAACAATAACTGTTCCAATGTCTACAGTCCACTATTGCCTACCATTTCCCAATGTAACTGAGGTAGTTTAAACATCAAACAACTTAAACTTCGTCAATTGATTACTTTATAATTGCTTTCCAGTAAATAACTCTGAAAACTAAGCCCATCAAACCTGCAATTTATATCCAAAGCGGTTAACTCAAAACAGCGTTCCAAGATCCTTAAATTTGTCTTTAGATTAAGCTATATCTTGGATAGGGTCTCATGTAATTTGTACGCCGGATTTATTTCCGTCGACAAGAATGATGTGAATATATTTTAAAGTCGCATCCTCAGATTTGTCAACATTGTTATTTAAATTTTTGCAACATCATTGACACAAATTTGTTACTTTATCTTCCTTGAATTTCCTCCATACCTTATTATATTACCGGAATAACTCCAAAATATACTTTAAATCATAATTTATGTTGAAACCGTGTAGTCTGTCGATAAATTAGTTCAGTTCCTTCGAGACTTGTAACTAAAAAACTCGATCCATCATAATAATCCATCTTTCAACGTCCAATAGAAAAAGGTTTTTAGAGGTAAACTCTGCAACTATGTTTGTTGACTTTTCATTAGGGATCATGAGAAGCGAATGCCTAAAAAAATATTTACGCGGCTTGCTAGCTCACCGATATTCTATTAAACTCATTTTTTCCCCACAATGGAGTTAACGAAGTATAAAATTATTCACAGGGACCGCTGCAGGAAATGTTTCATCTCACTCCCACACTTCAGATAGCTGTGTACACAAACTTTGCGCTGATAAAAAGCTTAAATGGCCCTCTCGCAAATTATTCCGTGAAATTGTTATTTTCATGCCTCCGTTGAAAAATATTTCCATCCCTTATTCTTTCCGCTCCCACTGGCCGGCTTTAATGACGTTCGTCGACTTATAAAGCGGTTAAATTGCTTGTTTTAAATAAATAAACAGCTTTCTGTTTATGTCGACGCGTTTTATCATCGTGGCATCCGTCTATAATTCTTTGTCTGTTTTAAAAGAATAGGAAATGGTATATGCAGCAAGCTTAACGTTCTGTGTCAGCTAGTGAAAGGGAATAATTTAAAATGTTTGCTCATTTTAACGTTTCCTGACTTTTATAAAAGACTTCGTTGGAACAAAAAGTATACAGCGTTTTATTGCTCCTAGTTCGTTGATAAATCCATAAAACTTTCTCAAGAAGAATATTCAAGGGAAAATAATGGAGATTGAAAAACTCGAATAACAATTCTCATTTTCTTGAGTTTTTTAGTCACAGGGCGACTTGCACCAAAAATATAATCTTATTGACGATAAGTTTTTTGTGGCTGGTTAACTACGAAATATAAATGTGCCAACTAACGTAGATAGTACGGAGTCTCCCTAGCCGGGTAAAACAATTAAAACAGTTGAGCCACTTACCAGGCCGGCCTAAGCAACAATAATGAAATGAAATGAGAGCGAAGGGCCTTGTCGATTATACGAAATAAGATAGCTCTCCGATTTGTATAGTGCCCCAAAGAAGCTATGGATACACTTTTAGTAGCATATTGTATATTATTATATTATTACACATGTAGCCTGTGGGCGAACACTGATGTTGTACAATGCTTTTCGTGTCCGGCACAATAATGCATTTGGGGCAATATTGAAGGTGCGACTTATGCGATTATGCAAAATCATGGAGCAGCACTGGAGCGCAGGGTGCGGGTCAGTATTAACACCGTCCTGGTAATAATAGCGGACAGACTCAGCTGTCCTTATTAGCGTCGTTGCTTTAACCTACATCTCTCGCCCGACACAACAACTAATAAACCAAGACGTTAATTATAAGATTTGTTCTAACAATAATTGTTTAATGATTTTTTTACGAGCTATTGCCAGTATGCGTTGTAATGCTTTTTTTCTTTAGAAGTTAGTTTAGTTCGATAGTTTAGTGAGATATGTACGTTTTACATAATACATTGGTTTGTGGATGTCTTTGTCCGTATACTAAGCCTTGTTACGAACTGAGGCGTTCAGCGAATTCTTAACAAGATACTATATTTTAAGTAGCAATTTACCTGGGTAATAAATAGCCTCTTTCCTAACTGCGTATTTAGCCAGTGATATCCTCAGGGTGCAGATGAACTCAGCTGGTGATGGAAGGTCAGCGTCATTGAGCGTTACTGATGCCACTGCGGAGTATCTACCATTGACCAGTTTCAGGTTATGGGCCACACCATCAAGTCGCCTGGAAGAAAAGAGTAGGTATGTACTTTATTATTTCACACATAGCCTTAATTTTTAGTTTCAGATACCAAAATATAAATAATGATTCTTTGCATAAAACATTTCATTTGAAGATATACATCAATTAAATTAAATGAACTGTCAGTGAAAAATATCAAAGCACTTAAAATTTCATTAGTTCCGAGGTACGTACCGAGTATCATGGATACTAAAAAAATATATATCAATTATATATATTATGTATATATCTCTCTCTCTAACAATAGGTAAACCACAATGACATTTATTTTCTTTCCCTTTCTTCGCGCTTATAAACTATCTGGTATTAGCGCTGCTTTTTAGAGCCGTGGTGTTGGGGAATGACATATATATATTGTTCAGCATTTTAAGGCAAAGATAATAAAGAGTTTCATGGACCAAAATATAAGTACCTTATGATTTTATGATACAGAAACCACCATCGATTAACCACTATCACGTTATCTATCGTCCATCTGTCAATACCTAAGAGATCACCTGATTGACTATGCTCCATAATACTTCATCCATCAATATCAAGATACCTGATGTGTTACACCATTATATAACATTGCAAGAGCAGAGTGACCGAATCTAGTATTCACCTGTACCGAATAACTGTTTCGGAACAATTGACAGTCTAAATTGACCGATGCGGGTTGAGCGACGGTCCATGTTCACAAGGCAAATGAATTGGTTTCGTTTTTGTAATCAACGAAGTGTTTACGTTAATTAAGTTCACGGGATTTCAATTGCTAATTTGTTCACAGTAGCTTGTGACAGTTTTGATTAGTCTGTAAACTTTATTTTAATTAGGCGAGGAAAAAAGATTTTGGTAGGTATGTTATAGATAAAATCATTTAAGCTCGTAAGGGTAACGAAAACACACATTTTCTAAATTATAGTTGTTGTATAAGGTGGTAGCTTCAGTAACTTTAAATTTGACCTGTGTGGTACCCGCGGGCCTAAACTGAATAAATGGTTTTGAATATTGTGTTTGAATTTCCAATCTTTCACCATTATTTTGGATAATAATATACTCGTATTTTACATTATGTTACACGTGTTCCTTCTTTGACGTCTGTCCCTTTAATACAAAAGTTATCTGAAATCATTGAATAAATTTAATCTTTACAACCTCACGACTACAATGTCCTCAGAGATTGAAAATAAGGCGTAATAAAATATTTTACAGACCACTAGTTCTGCAATGAGAGAGATGGCAAACTTAAACGAGACTGTGGAACTTTGTAATTTAACTTTGTTTAACCAACATCACTATGGCGACCACATATTTGCACTGAACAATGAAGTTGCGGCTATCCTTCGGGAAATATGTCTTCGTAACAACAAATTTAAAAAAAAATACAGAATTTTATAGAGTTCGATAATAATTTTAAATCGAGTTAAATGGTGGGTTTAAAAGAAAATGAAAATTTCCAACGAAGCATATTTTGAGGAGAACATGAAACTTGGCACCGAGGTAGAGCAGGTGGTGCGATGAATGCAACCAAGTTTAATCTTGCTCTTAGTAACGTTGCCAAGTTCTTTGTTCCTGTTGAAATCCATAGCCGTTTGTTCAAACTGTGTTACTTTTAGGAATGCTAATCAATTTTCTTAGATTGGAACCAGAGTTTTAGTCATATGTTAGCTCAGTACTTTTCCACAGTTTCTTTTTAATTTCTAGCTTCAATATCCTTTCGAAGACTGGTTTAATGCCGAAAATATCGTACTGAATAATTTTCAATAATAACTACCTAACACAAATAAATTCTATAATACAGAAAATAAAATTAACTTATCTATAAGCTTGATTAACTAATCAAGTAAAAGCATATTGAAGTATCATAACATCGAATTTCACTTATAGGGTTTTGTGGTAATTTAATAGATAGTAATCGATCATTCATGATGTAATTGAACTTCAAAGTCGATTAAAGAAATAAACAGATTAAGTTAAGACATCTAATGAGTAAATTTTGCCGCAAATTACCGAAAACTCTAGACATAGAACGTCTTTAGTCAAATTTAAGTCTATCGATGTAAAATTCAATTCGAATAGAAGAGTTAGGTGACTTAAGTTTGGTGAGTAAGGTGATTGGTCAAACTTAATGATCGTAGTTTAGGATAATTTGGATTAATTGCAATATAAAACTCAATAACATTTTGTGAAAAAATCTTTTCTACCTACTTTCCGATAGCTTCTAAAACTATGAACGTTATCTTCATCTATCGACACCATATTTTTAAGACACTGCGACTCTTATTTTCTTTGTTTCTAGAAGAATGCGCAAAATGGGCAACGGTATTAAAACAATTTAATAATATTTTATTATTTCAGAGTATTAAGTTTGCTTCCAAGAACTGCAAACATGAAAGTAGGTCATGACAAGTCAAATGGTCGTTGTACATAGTTAAAGCAGTGCATTTTCGGCACTTACAGTGTTTTTATTGTCTCCTATTTTGCTAAAACTCAGCTTCGAACTTCACATAGGAAGGAACTGACTGTGAATTTTCCTTCTTGAACACTTTGTCTGGATTTTGACAAATTATCAAAAACACGAACAGTTGCTTTAAAAGCTTTAGGCACAGCTACTTGCTTTGAGAAATATTGCTTTGTTTTTTTTTTACTTATAGGATTTTATAATCAAACATATTTTATAGAACTGAATCTTGAGCTGAAACTAAATAAACTATACAAAATTGCTACCTGCTTATGCTAACAAGCAGAGTATCAACATTAGTTGAAGAGCTATCAACATTCAACTTGCTTAACAGTTAGCATGATATCAACAAGTCTCATGCAAGTCGTATCTCACACGAAGCATCAAAGTAAACTGCATCATAAACTATCTGAATCTCAAATCCCAAACAATCGTTCCGGGGCCAAATTTCGTGTCAAATTGCGCTCAGCATTAGTGCATAACATAACCCACCCTGCATTGCGGTTGCTATACGTATATGCTATGGTAACTCCATACATCATAGTTGAACCAGTCTAACTTGACACTTGAAATTCTATCCAACGCCTTACCGAGTACTTTGAAATGGAGTGCCTAAGGAGGACATGGAATATCATGTTGTATTTGCCACTTTGCCTTCTTGTCAAGCGATTCGGTGGAAATTGGAAGGAAATCATTGGAAAGAGAAACTTCAATGTTTGAAGTAGGAAACTGATTACAGAATATATTAAGCCCTTACTGAATACATTCAGGTTTCAGTAGAATATTAGTTCTATTAGTAATTTAATTGCATAACTGAGGTTAATATTTACTAAAGTTACGATTGATTGATGAGTAAATTTGAATTAAATAAAGTAAGATCACACCCAAAAGAAACAAGGATCAAATCTAATTACAGAGATCAGTAATCAAATACTACCCTTAATTAATTTCACGGCGCATTCTCTGTCATACATTAAACTATTAGTCTATTATGTCCCTAAGATTAGGATCAAAGTGAAGTGGGTTACATACATATGCGCAAACAAAAGATGTCACCATTTGATGTACACAAAACAAAGACAATGGAAGATCTAGAGTTGATAGCACCGTGAGTAGTCGTGACTAAGAGCCGGGTGTGAGCATTATGTGACGCAACAAAGGAAAGATAGGAACAGTCTCTGTCTCGTTCACACTCTGACCAATCAATTTCATGGACTAACACGCTTAAGTGTTATATACCGTCGATTTTAGTTGAGTGAACTAAACTGTTTAGTATTATGATAAATCCATTAGTAGGTACGTCAGCAATAATTTTAGTCTGACACTTTTTATGATTGATATACAAAACAACTGTTGTTTTCAAATTTGGAAAGAAGAAGTTTGAGAAACTTAGGTAGCTAATGAGAAGATGTCACGCCATCATATAATCCAGTATCCAGAAAAAGAAATATTAAAATAAGCGTTTTATCAACTCACCTATTCTAGTCTAACTGTATGACAGACCTGCTGTATGACATGCTGTATCGAAAGCATTTTTGATATATATTTCCCGAATTAAATGACTATTTTGAGGTAAGGTTAGATCACAAACTAAATTGTTAATGTTATTTGTAAGAATCTAAATTGGTTTACAGGTAAGTTTTGACCTTTGAAGTACATTTTCTGGTGACCACTAAGTTCTGCTGATTTTTACCTCAAATACCACACTAAATATACATTCGCACATCAATCTACAGTTATTTTTCCTACAATGCAGACCAAGAATATCCTACTACGACGAATGAAATATAAGAATAATATTTTCTCCTAGACACATGCCTTGGTTCGACTGAAAAAATATACTGACGTGAGTTGTTTTATGAAAATGTCAAACGGGAAATAAATGTCAAAAGGGTTTACCTGTACCGATAAAAGATTCGTACAGGTCCGATTCTTTTTCAATTAATACGGATCTATTACAATACTATCTTTGTTCCATTTATCAACCTGGGTTTTATTGCTTTATTTTTCAATTAATACGGATCTATTACAATACTATCTTTGTTCCATTTATCAACCTGGGTTTTATTGCTTTATTTTTTTATTAATTATAAAACAGTTATTTTACTGGATAGAGAATAATAAATTAAATAGCGATTATAGAATCGATATCGTTAATGTTGGGAAGCACGCGATAGAAAAAATGCACATCCATACATTTACAGGTGTGACAGTAAATGGCGTAAAAGTATTAAATATTCTTATAAAGAAACTATCCCATTATAATTTCTTTGATAAGGACACAATTTCTCAACACTGGTCATGGACATTCTTATTTTAAGTCCTTCATGCCGAATATTAGTGGACCAAATAAATAATATCAATATAAACTATAGCAGGTCGAAATATTACAAAGGACAGAAGGAGACAATTTTAATTCGACTCCCGGTTTAAACTCACAAGCATCAGACATATGGACAAAAAAGAAATGGATCCCGCAAAAAATTGATTGCAAATTTTATAATGTGCAGGAAACAAAACTCCAGCAACAGCCTTCGTGGGAAGCCATTTACATCCTTTAAATTAAAATACAACAGCACTTACCTCTCTGGAGTTGCCAGCGTGAGGTTTGGTGCAGGGAAGGCGCCTTCCGCCGCACAGATGACGTTCACCGTGTCGTCATCCGTTTTATTCTGGATCAGGCGGAAGTGTGTCTCCGGTACTGTAATGGGATAGGTGGTTTTAAAAAAATATTGCGGTGTTTTTATTTGCATATGTTTATTTTGGGTTGAGTCACCATCCTCTGCTATCGTTAGAGTTGTATGTTTGTAACACAGTTAATATTATGAAGAATGTGATTTTCCAATTACCTGTGAAAACCCCATTAAATTTCGTCTAGTATTTCCAGAGATTAGCGTGTACAGACAGCCAAAGTATTTAATCAGTTGTAGATACCCATTGAAATTTGATCTCAACACAAGTACAATTTGATATCCGTACTAGCTTATTTCCTGCTATAATTTCTTACATGGATTAATTTGCAGTGGTATAAGTTATTATTACCCAATTAAAAATCCTATATGTAGGTTACCTAAATTGATGAATAATTAGGACAGTATGTAGTAGCGACTACAAATAATATTACTCAAACTTATTCTTAGAGTCTATCGAGATACATACTTATTAAGATATTTAGACCGAGACATTGAATAAACAGACATGTTTATTATGCACACAAATGTTTGTCTTTGGTCGGAATCGAACCCACGACTTGTAGCGGTGTAGGCGTTTCGCTGTAAGAGTCTCTAACCACCATGTCAACTGGCTCGTCTGTATACCGGTGAGGTATGCAACAGTGGTACTGCAATTCCAGCAAGCGACTAAAAATTGCCCTCATTTTTTATGGTAGTAGTATTCGCAATAGGGCTTAAGAAAAACAACGAAAATAAAATATTACTACAACACAATAATAATTCAGTAATTTTTGAAATATTTGAAAGAGAATACTCTTTGAAAAAAATATCAGATATTCAGCGTGAATTTCAAAACGTTCTTTCGATTTGGTGACTTATATTTGTTTCATACAGTCAGAATCAAAATATTCGGTATTTCACTATAAGACCGCATAGTAATTCCGGTTTGTTTCATTTGCCCTGAAGCCTTACAAGTGCTATCGACATAAAAAGATATGTGATGCGGATACCAGATGTCGGAATGTATAAAACTTGCTTAGCCCCACAAAAAGGGTAATTGACCCGGGGGACGAGCGGACAGCGGGTGACGTGGGCACTAAACAAGAAAAGGGTAGGTATAAGCAATGAGCGAATTCAAAATGCATGAGAAATTTAGTAGAGCTTAAATAATTTGTGATGGAACGATAAAGTTTTGAAATGGTTATTACTTGATTTCTATATTTTAATACATGAATTTTCGTATTGAATTAATGTGACCTAATTAAAGAGCTTTAGCTCTATGTAAACTTTTAGAATATAACTTAAAAACGAAATCCTCTGACTAAGACGCAACAAGACTTTCCTTCAATTCCCACTCATGAACGTTTATATTTCAAAAGTACAGATGAAGTATATCAAATACCTGACTGCCAGTTCTGCTTCGATTGAGATCAGTAAGCGGATCTTAAATAATGAAGAGATAAGCTTGTAGCTTAATCAAATAAGTGCCGGTAAAATTTTACTCTGACTTTAAAAATCTATTAGATTCCTAAGTCGCCAGATACCTGTAGTTTGCGCCAGAGTAGGTATACTGCGGTAGGGGACGGTGGTAGTAGGTACGTGTCATACGTAGAAGTAAACGTTTTATGAGATGCTGGCATCGCAAAATATGAAATTCGGTGTTGTCTTCGGATAAATTTGGTGCCTCGTGTAGTGAGCTTACGCGAGTATAATATTTCCTCGGTTTTATGTGCGATCCTATTTTACTGCCTCAAAAATTCTTCGAAAAATATTTTTGTACTGCAAGAAATATTTTCGTATGGATCAAATATTCCTAGACTCAAATGGTCGATGCGGAATAAACCTTAATTTAGGATCAAATCAAAATATTCCTTAGGTCATTCACCAAATATTTCACCGTATGTAATGTGTACCTACTTATGTTTTTTTTTCTTGCTATATACATAATTTCTCAAAAAAAAAATTTTTTTTGGTTACGCTTTTGCGTCTACAACTTGATGAAAGGTGAGCGTGGTCATCTGTCAATTCTTAGGTCGCCCCTTAAACAAAGTATCAAATAAGCTGTACTTACGAGTTTCTAGTTAGAGGTAAAAATGTAATGACTTCAAGTACTCACCAAAGACAATCATCTGCTTAGTTCTTGAATCTTCCTCCATAAAAGTAGATACTACACACGTGTAATCACCGGAAATGTCTGTGTTTGGCTTAACTATACGTAATGCTCTATGCATTTTTAGCGGATCACTAGATGCCCTATAAGTTAAATCAACTCGGCCTCTTAGTATCCCCATATCTTGAGGTTTCTGTGAGGCTATCCATTGATATACTGGTCTGGCTTTGTTCCTGAAGAACCATTTCACCATCAGGCCAGCTGTGTCATTGGTGTAAGTATAATCACAGTCTAAAATAACAGCGTCCTGAACACCATATTGTATTATCTCTGGCACTACCACTTTCACTATCTTCACGGCATCGAGACCTGAAACAAACAAAAATATCTTTAAACATTGTTTCACAATTCCATAATTTTTGGACCACACCTGATTATCCATCTAAAAATGTCAAATAGTTCCTCCAGTTCATTTTTTGGATGTCAAATATTTTCGCTTTGAAAGTTTGTTACAAATTCCACGTAATCACTGTCAATATAAAAAAATCTTAACAATCCTTAACTCAGCGCTTTTCAAATGTTTAAAACACCTTATTTCAAAACTAGATGCCAGTGATTTGATTAATTTTAATATAAAAGATGTCACTTAAATAAAGAGTTAAAATACGACAATAACAGCAAAAGTCAAATAGCTCATTGATTTAAAATAATATTGATGATATTTTATTGAAAGAGCCAACGTAACAAAATCCCACAAGAAAACATCTTGAAATAACAAACCTCCGTTCATTTTACGCCTAAACAGTCACGCCCTCTGACTGACGGCGTCGCATTAGCGAAGACGTCAATAATAATAAATCGGAAACTCACAACATCGAAGTAAACAGAACGACAGAGAATTTCCCCGATAATGTAAATAATTAATATTCATCGGGCAACAAGAAACAATTTGCTGGCGACACATAACGTCCTGAAGCTACTTAAAGAAAACTCCCTCTGGCTAATCCATATCCATCAGTCTTCTAGTCCGCGAACCATTAATATTTATGTTAACCCAAGTCAACGCTGAGAGCTTATTTAAATTCATCCTTGGTACTACTTAAAAGCAGGGGCAGGCGCAACCTAAAAATTTGATTCGGTCGCACTTAAAATTTCATCAGATGAAGCTTTCGTGTAAATAAAGTGGATATTCAATAAAGAATTCATAAAGTGCTCTTGACACTTTGTTTTCTCAAGGGGGGTGGAGGATAAGTTAAGTTTTGATACAGCTACAGTGACGTAGGTGTTGAAGTGTTAATGACACTCCTTACATAGTTTGCGTTGCATCGACAACTTTGGTGATAAAAGCCTAAACGTATTTATAGCAGAATAACTTTGATATTGCTTGTTCATAAGACTCTGCATTATAATATTTCAATCTTGTTTTGAATTTAAATTGAATATTTATTCTTGTTTTATGCTATAATATCTCCTATAATTCAAATACTCTATACCTATCTATAAAGTCTATTTCGATTACTTTGAAATAATCAGTTTTATATCAAGTTATAATACAAATGATTTTAGAGTAAAAACAACTCGTTCTTACTTCAAAAATTTACATCGTTAGACATCTAAAATCCTTTCTCCGTAAAAACCACGAGAGCACTTCCAGTGGTTTTCATGAGACTTGAAAATTCACACTAACGAGGTGGGTATCTCAAGTTGTCACATTTGAATGAAGTTAGAGGTCAGCTGAACTGAATCTAGTGGTCTGACTGTCGAATATTCGTTGTTAAAATTTGACATAATCAGCCAGTCTTATGTCTAGTAAGTTGATTTAAGAAATATTCCGACTTGAGAAATACAATATTAATATTGAGAATAAAACAAATAATGAAACAATGAGATGAAAGAAGTAACAGGAGAATGTTTGTAATGAAATACGATATAATGTGTGACTCAACATCACAAACCATATAAAAGAGATAAAGTTTCCCCTTGCGTCCTCTTTCAACCAAGTAACAATAGACTTCAGTTAATTCAAGACTAAGTACATTTTTCCAACACACCACAATCCAATAACATGAAATAAACTATTTTCTGCACAGTATATAAATAAGCCTTACGTAACTTCCGAAATAATTTTAGCGATATGGAAGCTTTGTTACCTCCTGAACTATGTCAACAAGAGCATTATTATAATAATACACCGATAACTTTACCTTTAATAACTTTCCGAGATGTCGTTACAGAGCATTTTTATGTATTAACTGTACTCGTACTAATAATAAAACTAATGGATTTGTTTTTGTCGTATTTGTACCTGATTCTTACTTATATATAAACTAGCTATCGCAGGCGGTTCCACCTGCGTTCCCGTTAGGTATAATGTAGTCTATATCAGTCGCCACAAGGGAAACCAGTCTTCGTCAAGCTGGTCTAAATTGGCAATCATTCAGATGGTTTACTTAATTGGTCAACACACAAAGCACATGTTGGTTATGTACACACCATTTGAATAAAATATTTTCAATTCATTATATATCCTCCAGCTCAAATAGGTAATTGCAAACTGACATAATTATCAAAAACTAAAGTATATCACATATCAGACGAAGGAACATTATTTAATTTTATCTTCTATTAGAAAATATTATTAAATTTCTGCTGTTTTGGCCTTCAATCATAACCACTATAAAACTCAATAAAATTTCCGATAAATTCATCCCGAAATTCTCGAAAAGCAATTCGCTGACCTCATCCACCCTCATTGTAAGTATCGTAACATAATATCGGGAGTCTTCGGCTTTATTATTTTTTAATTCGATTTGGTATCCCAGCAGCCCGACGGTCGGTATTTATATTTAATTTCGTTCGAACACCTAAGGGCACGTATATCGAATATCGAGGAATGTGGGCGGGTAAAACAAATTGAAAAAGTTTTAAGGGAACACTATTATGTTTATTATAGAAGAATTATTTTTAAAATGTTCTCCGTTATAAAACATGTTTAATTGATTAAATAAAGAAAAGAAAAGTCATTTTAATTGAAATATGGGATCATCTGTCATTTCAATCGAAAGCCTACAACATGATAATTTCGTTTCAATTTACTCTCTCGTACATAATACTCATTATGATAACACAAAAATAAAAAACAGCAAAGTTGTATGGACAACAAAAAACAAAATTTTACATCGGCTCAAAACTTTTTTTTCATCGGTTTGGCACTCTAACGACCCGACCAGGTTTCGGAGGCATTATAAGCGACGTTTTCGAGCGCCGCCCGCTCCAAAAGGTCACAATATATTATTTTCCCAACGGAACCTCTGGGCTGGTCCGCAGCTATTAATAATGGGTTTTCTTTGCCAACGCTACATGCATCTGACAGTAACGATAGCACTTTTACTCAGTCATTTATCGTTTTCACCGACTTTTTATTGCTTAATTCTTTATAATATATTTTTTGTTTTGTTTAATGCTTTGTTCTATTTCTATTTTACAAAATATTTGCATTTTACATATTTTTTTATAACCTAGATTAAAATATGATTCGTTTTTATTAATAGTTATCCTACAAATCCTAAAAATTAAGATTTCTTTTTTTGGAAAGGATTGAAGCGTACTTGAGTTAGTGAAAGGGTGTGGTATTTATTAACGGAGTCATTGACTGGTTAAATTCTTCAAACGATTAAATTCTGAAATACGTTCACTGAACAAGTTAACTCTAGTTAACTAGTTAACTAAAGTTACAATATCAAAGGCATTCTGCTTTAGTGGCAATCTAAACTTGAGCCAATTTGGTCGATTGGCAAAAACATTGAACTTGTCTGTGCTTAATCTTAATAATGTAACAACATATGACATGTTATAACTAATATCTATACGTAAATCGGGTAATATGAAATAGTTAAAAGCATTTTCTCTTATATTTATGAATTGTTTATTTTTGAATAGAGAAATCGAAACAAAATACCATTTACTCTTTTTTTTTGTGAATTGTATTTTTTTGTTTACCTATAGATAGTACATAGGGGAAGCAAAAGAGTTTAGTACCTCAGGTTTTTTTAACATGAAATTTTTTGCAAATTTATTATTTCTTAAATTTTCAATAATTATTCTGGTTGAATTTCGACCAGTGGGCGAACTCTAATAATAATAAATACTATAATTGGGATATAAATAAGTTGATATAAAATGAGTAGAATTAAATTTTATTAGGCTGTGGGCCCGCGGGCCTGCAAAAACGGGCCATTAGACCTAAGCACCCGAAATAAAAAAAATATCAAATATAATCATTTTAATTTTTCTAAGCAATTCCGGTTAGTGCATAATGAACTTAGTCTCTAAAACTACTAGATAGTAACTAGTAAAAAATATATAAAAATTATAATGAACTTTACATTAGTAGATGTCGCTGCGCTCATAGCCTCCAATCAATTACGAACTCTCCAGGGTAAGTAATAAATTCAATACTCGTAGAGCAATCAGGATAGTACGCGTTGGTAATCCGGAAGTATCTCATCAAATACTCGTATCGGCAATGTGGAAAACTTCATAAGTTAAATTCAAACTATATAGAATTTGTGGTACTTTTGTAATAAATGCTTACTTATTAGAGTCAAATATATAACTAATATTATAAAGAGTGTTACGAACCGAACTTATTTACATCACATTTTTGGATTTTATTTTGTCTTCTAAATTCAAAAGGTACTGACAGTTACACTAGAGAAGTTCGCTGGTTTTCTCATTGGTCTTGTAAATTAATTTAAAATATAAACTGTGGCTTCAATCCATCGCCCTCTTTCATTTCGTATAGTTACGATCAGTAACAAAGAGAGATACCGGAATTGATAATTCTGATTATATGTCGGTAATCTACGTAACCATTGCGCCAATCTCAAAAACTCTTTCATTATTCGATAGGTATATTAATCCAGATGAACATCGCTATTTTATAATCCCAGGACGCATTAGACGCCTCGGGAATGCGGGTAAAACCACGTGATGGTAGCTAGTGTTATTGTACTGATGTCCTAGAACGTTATTTACTTGCTATCTGGTCCAAACTAAGAAGATCTTGCCTGTCCTCCTCTGTTATGACCATTTACAACTGGCGAGGCAAACAAGTGGTTAAACGAATTTAAAAAAGAATTATACAAAGCTGACTCTATGTCTTGACAGGCCAATTGGCTTGGTGATTGGAGACCTGACTGCCTCGCCACAGGTTGTGGGTTCGGTTCCCATACAGGGCAAACAGTTGTGCGCACGAACATGTCTATGTTTTCTGTGTTTAGGTATTAATGTCTATATAAGCATGTAAAAAAAAAGAAGTGATGAATCAGTCAGTTATCTGGCTCTCACAGTACAAGCCTTGCTATTTTTTGGAATTTTCTGGCCCTGTGTGAAGAATGTCACAGGATATTTATACTATAATACTTATTATGCTAAAATTCTATGTTCAAATTTGATAAAATCATGTATCATCATATCTCAAATGCATGATATTTATTTAAGAAACGGTTTAAACCGAGTTTCTTAAGCCATATTATGTCCATAACATAACTTAGGACTCCTCAATTAAAACGGTATCAATTTAAATAAGCGTAATGAAATTTGGACACAATAATCGCAACGCACACAACGTTAAGTACATTAGTCGATTAATTGGATATTCAATTGCAGTGCATCCCTATTCTCTATAATCAATCGGGGGAATTTAATACCGGTGCAGTGGGACTGTAGGGTACTCAATCGGTTTCGATTTAGTGAAATTTCTTGTAACCTAGTTTCAGTATTGAGTATCTAGCTCACCGATACACCTACCGTACAAGTATCGAGGAATACAAGCCACTGGTAGTTCTCGTTAGGTCATGTTTTAGCAATCGAGTTTGTTCGTTAAATTAATCGAGTTGAGGCGTGATATATATCGTTGTTGTAGAATCGATTTATTTTTGTTGCGATGTTTTTGTATAAATTCTAGCAGTTATTTTAAATATATTTGAGATATTTATTAGTACGTATATATTTTTAGCAATTAATGTTCGATTCGATGGAAATTCGATTTAATTAAAAGTACGAAGAATTTAATGTAATTTATCAAAGGAAAATTTACATTCGTATTATAGTTTGTTTCTTGTTTTGTTTGATTATAATGAAGGCTCATTATCGTCCGACATTACATTCAAACAACTATATTCTGTTACTAATTAGTCAAATACAACTAATTATGACTAACATGAGACTTGATTAATTTGTGCCTAGTATAATATTATTATAACAATGCTAGGCTTCACTAACGGGGTTGGACCGCGTTTTCGAAGTTTCAGGCGACATTCAAATAAACTCAATTCAAAATCCTAAAATTGAGTGTCTATGAAGAGGTGCGTCACGGAAATTTCCACCTGGGGGTCAGTCTTCAAGTAAAAAAAAACTGTTCAAAATGCAGTAACGTTACATTTCTGAATAATTTTTACCCTTTGATCTTTTTTTTCTTGATATTAATACTAAATGGACAAATCAAATTACGGCCTGTCTGATGGTAAAAAACAAAATAACTGTAATACAATAAACATGCATTAATACTGCCTCATTTATGAAAATGTCAAAGACAAAACGAACCGCGGACTAAAGCTAGTAAGAAGTGCAATAAGTTCATTATAATATGACACACTTTAATTCGACTCAAAATCCTAGAATTAGTTTTAGTCAGTCTCTCACATCCTCAGATACAGAGTCTCAAAGGAGCCACATGGCTAGAGTATGTAAATGACAGACACTACTTTGCGCAATAGTCCTTCGGGCCTGAGGGTGTCCTACTTTCCTCCATTTGTACCTTCCACTTAAGAACTCGTTTATTTCTCCCTGGACGCTTTCAAGTCATTTGGTGCATTAAACTTGGAGGATTATTTACTTGTTTGAAAGATTTGCAACTGAGAATAAGATTCTTAGTTTTATACGTGTGTTATTGTTGTATATATTTATCTTCTAATTTAAAAAAAAACGTTACCTTACACAAGATTTATGTATGTAACCTATGTGCATCTCCAAACCTCAGGTATTTTCTTCAAAGCCCCAAATTGTGATTTTGTGTTATGTTTTTCTTTATTTGAGACGTCTGACGAATCTGTATTTTTATCAACCTTGTATCAATTGATTTCAAAATTGAGTTTTTATTAAAATGATTTTAAAATGTGTACTCTTTCATATACTAACAGAATACCTTCAGTAAAATATTTGTTAACATTCTCTTGTATTTCATCAAACAAAAACATTTTGAACAACAGATTATTGTCTTCCAAAATATTATTTACGCAAAAACCGAACCAAGTTACGCTTTTAATTAATTAAAGGCCAAATAGCGAATGCAGAACAAAGTAGCTTTTTGCTACACAAAAATATCGTTGTTTCAGTTAGATGAAAACGAGCCCAGAATGTAGGTCAGACCATCGTGAAGTAACTTACAAAGATGTAAAATTACGGCGCAAGGGACAGACTGAAGGGGGCTTTTCAAAGTTGACATGTGACATCTTCATTCTTATGTTGTCTTTGTTGCTTTTTTAATACTTATCCAAGGCCAAAGTTTTCTGAAGCCTCAATATTGGCTTTACCACCATTTTAACAACCTCTATATATATTTCTTTACTTTTATGTTTTTTATATGCACATATTTGGACGCAGGCTTACGTAATTCCCTACTGGGTCCAACTTTTAAGACTACTAATATGTCTCTACTCCTCTTTTGGCGATTGACGATTCCACAATTAGACCACTATTATGAAAGCTTTATGACCATGACGTTGGGTGTTCGTCATTTTTACATTTTAGAATTATTACCATAATGATCGGAGAATTCAATGTATATTTGAATTTCAGATGCAGTATAGTAAATAGTTTATATTTCGAATTTGGAATATATATGCTAAAATCCTATGACTTGCGACACACAATAAAAGCTGCAAGGCGTGTAATTTCTTGTGATCTCGAAGCGCTCGCGGGTGTGCGCGCCGCTCCGTTTGCGCCAGACTTTGTTAATACCTATTCTCTATTTTTGATAAATTATTTTTTTGTTAAATCTCCCCACAAACAATGAAAAACATTAGCCAGCTTAAAAGTTCCGTGTTTAAAAGCTTTATTATTCAGAACCCTTATTTCACTTTTCCGGCGCAAGAGAATGTCAATATTTTTTTTCTTTTTTCCATTAGGTATCCAGGGAAGGTACATTATAGCTACTTTGTCCGGTATCTTGAGCATCTTTTTATTTTGATAACAGTACCACTAGCACGATCGTCTATCGCAATAGAAGCATCTTCGTATCGAATGCGCTAATAAGCTGATTTGTATGTAAAACTCCACACCGCGCATGCCGTGACGTTGCGCGATGTTGAAATTTTCATTGCATTGGTTTTTGGTGCACTCGATACGATGACGATACGCTTACGATAGATGTTCGTGCTTAGGCCTCAGGTCAGAAATTACGAATAAATTTCAAGTTAAATCTTCCATTTCAAATTTTAAGATTTTTGTTATATTAATACAAACTTAATACTTGATTACACAATATTGAAACAAAAACTTGCATTACAAAATGACATTAACCGTAAAGTGAGTTACAAAGATCAACATATTACGTAACCTGCCCGTAACGAGTACTATTCGTACAAATGCCAAAATACGTACCTACACCGATGTCAAAGACATTCGTTCTAAGCTGAACTCACTATTAACTAGACACCAACACGCCATCTCCGTCCCACAGAGCACGTAAAAGCTCGCCTTTAATCTAAGTGTCACTCGCAAGTAAGTGTCTGTCGAACGCTCAAGTAATTGAGCAACTAAAATAGAGTCACATTGAACTTATACTAAGATGTCCAGAGCTAAAAACTACGGAAATATTACAGTAAGCTTAATAATGTACCTTATACAAATAGTAATAGAGACTTTTATATCGCGAAGAATGAACGTTATAAACCTGAATCTTTGTGAGGATGAATGGATGGATTTATAACTCTGTCACCCAAAAAAGTACTGAACGGATTTGGATGAAACTTGGAAAATAGAAAGTTTATAACTAGGATTGACACATATACTTTTTTTGATGGCATAATAAAATAACCCTCGGTAACGCACAGGAGACAGCTAGTCAAAAAATTTTTGTTCCTCAGAGGTTTTAGTATAATGCAAAAAGAACGGTAATAATAAGAAACCCCCTTTGTCTGTGACAGCGTAGCTCCCAAACGAAAGGACCGATATACGAGATTTTATTCGATTTCTGTTTTGATCATAATGATTCTTAGCTATGTTAGATGACAATCAGACCTCTTGACTCCAATATATTCAGGATTTAACATTGGGTTTTCGTGACCATTACAACTAGAGGTACTGGGTTTAAACCTTAATATTCATTGGGTGTAAGAGGGGGAGGTGAAGGTATTTACTCCCCCACTCTCCCCCGGGAGTAGGAATTAAGTACAAAGGTGAAAAATAAAAATTAAGAATACAAAACATTACAAATAAAATTAAAAACTATATCGACAAGTTTAGACTCTATCAAAAATAATCTACGTTATGACAAATAATTTTAAAATGTATTTGTATATAATTTACAACTGCAATTTAAATTGAAGTTTATTGTATGTAGATATGGTTGAAGTTAGACCAGTATCGAACATTTCGACTTGCCGGAATATTCCAAACATTATACAGTTTCATGAAAACAAATATGTAAATATAAATAATTCATGAAGTAGTCAAATACATGCGGTTTGCTAAAACGCTATCGGTTTGTTGGCAGGCATTTCAAATACTATAGAAATCGATGTTTTGTAAGTAGCCGAAAGGCAAGCGAGCTACATTATTTCGAATTAAGTAGTTAAACTAACTAGACAAAGATGTATATATTTATTTATTTGATAATTTACTTACATTTAACACTCATGATATTTTACAAAAATCAAATTCACGATTGTCTACTAAAATCTAATTCATGATTGTCAACTAAAATCTTAATACAAACAAAATAATAGGTTGGGGAAAAAGTTCCTTCGCATTTTTTAAGAAAATTCAAAACATTTTTAATATAGTTTATTTACATTTAACTAAAGTATGTAGGTGCCATTTTGTTCGATAACTTTTTGCCATCTTGTAGGTAGGGACATGATCCCATTGCTATAGAAATTTTGGGACTTCTGATCAAAATACTGCGACAAGTGGTTTTGACAGTCCTCTCGTAAGTAGGTAGGGTCAGGACTATACGGCGGATGCATTAATACCTCCCAGCCAAACTATCTTAATTTTTGCTGAGTGGCTAAAGATGTGTGAGGTCTAGCGTTATCATGATGAAAAACCACACCCCTTCAAAAATGGTTCGGTTACATGACGTCGTAATAAAGAATCACAAATGAGTACACGGTTCATTAGGTTTCTTTCAGTGAGCTCGTGAGGTACCCAAATATGTAGCTTTTTTGTGAACCCAGTTTTTTTCAAATGCGCCAAACTGTTTTATGGTCAATTCCCAGTTCTTCAGCTACGTCGTAACTACTGATATGCCGATCTTACTCCACTTTTTCAAAAATGGCATCCATTTTATCCGTAATGGGGCGACCAGATTGAAAACGCTTAAACCAAATTTGTGCTACTCTCACAGACACTGCACTAGGTCCATAAACATCGCAAATTTTTTTCGCGGCTTGCGTTGCTTTTTTACCTTTTTTGTAGTAAAATTTTAAAATGAATAGAATTTCTTCATTAGATTCACTCATCTTGGCGGCACGAAAAACAAATGCAAGTCACACATTTTCCTAATTTGAATTTGGAATTATGTTCTTTAAAATTTAAACTTTCAATGATACCAAAACCAGCGAGATACAAATAGTATAGCCAAAGAGATTTTATTACAAGTTCATACATACTATAATGCGAAAAGACTTTTTCCCCAACCTAATATGTAGCCACACGTGAAAACACAGAACAAACAAACATGTACATACAGGGCCGGGTTAACCATGGTGGAGGCCCCTAGACAATGCATGCCTCGGGGCCCCTTTACGCTTTTCTAACTTCCTAAAATATTTATAGTACCATTTTATTGTAGCACAACTGCTTCACCGACGTTTTCGGGAAATAAAGAAAGTAAGTCAATGACAATAAAAAAAAAGCATGGCAATTATGATATAATTAAGGGTTTGTTACATAGAAATCTTCAAAAGATCCAATAGGAATACATATTTTTTCCCGACTCGCGGGGCCCCTACCGACGCGGGGCCCTTAGACAGTTGCCTACACTGCCTAATAGATAATCTGGCCCTATGCACATACATACAAATGTTTAATCCTGGGTGGAAATCGAACTCAAGAGCAGTGGCGTGAGAGTGATTTGTGACTTAATCACGCATAAATGGATTTGGTTGAAATTTAGCACACACAGGAATTCTTGGAAAAATTCCAACTTAGTACATTGAATACTTATATTCCAGGAAAGCATTAGATCCGTCGGGAACACGGGCTATGAATAATTATATTTAATTACTAGCTATCCCCCGCGGATTTACCTTCGTGCCCGAGGGATGTCACGTTTTCCCGGGATAAAAAGTAGCCTATATGTAATTCCAAGATATGCTCTATCTATGCGCCAAGTACCATTTAAATCCGTTTGGTGGTTTTTTCTTTCAAATTTATAATATTAGTAGGAACACATACAATACGTAGAACAGTAAAATACTACTAACTAATAGTGACGTATACTGTGACCAGTGTCGTGGGTTCGAAACCTACAATGAGGTTGAGCTTTCGGACTCCACTTGAGAGTCGGTTCTCTTTTAAGGTAAGAGTGAATAGGCATTACTTGAGTTCGCGTGTACCATCCTCGACTGCATCGTCACTTTCCATCAGGTGAGATCTAGTCAGATGCGCTCAAGTTTTTATATGAAAAAAAAAGGCTCTGAGTGCTTACCACCTTTGCCTACATCATCACAAACCATGGTGAGAAAAACCCAAGTATATTTGTCACAAACTAATATATTTCTAATACTACTTTACTACTAAGTTCAAAGTTGATTGAGAATTTACAAACAGGTGATAATAAATCTTATTTTACAATTTACTTTATAAATACATAGAACCATTCATAAAAACATAGTTAATAATGTTCAAACGATAGGTTCGTTTGACCGTTTGTTCGTTCGGTTAACCCAATAACTGGGCCCCAGAGACAGCTTATTATTGAAATCAATGAATTATTCATTTTCCTGGTTGATTCGATGCCCCGTTTCTTTTACCATTATGATTTCATATTGTCATGTATATTTACATATCAGGTTGTGTATTGAATTGTATTATAATTGTAGCCCGCTCTCTTTGTTTATAATATTAGTAATGATAAAATTAAAATATTAAGATAGACAAGTTTTAACATTTGCTAAGAACAATCTGAGATACAGCTGAGTTGGACAGACAGCTACCGAAACCTAATCAAAAGGGTTCAAAGTAGCACAAGTAGGATTCCAGGTAGAAATGTCAACATTTATAAAAGGGGTCTTTAGAGCGAGCTTCGCTTGCCGCTGGCGATCTAACCTAAAGCTTGCCCCACTCAAAGGCGGGCGAAACCTTTTAGGTTATTCAGGAAATCGGATGACTACGACTTGTTGAGAGCCTCTCGTGGTTAAAATTTTATTACTTTTATTATATTAATATACATTTGACAAGTATCTATTGTTTTTATTCAAGGCTAGCAGTGATTTAATAGTTGGACGCACTTAGTTTCACTACCGATGTCTAGAATTTAGAATCAAGCCGAATATATTTGTCTATTTTGTTTATGGTATGATATAACTTCTTTTTTTAAACAGAGCATGCCTCTTGGTGAAGATACTAATAAAAATTAAGCAAATAATTGATGACAAACTAAAAATAATAACAAAGAGTCCTAATACAATGACAGCATCAAACCTTAAATTACTGTTATTATTTTAATAAGCGATTATGAGATAAAGAACAAAAGCGTAGCATCGGCCTTGAAAAATCTCAACACCCATAAATTGTACAACCCTTACTCAGGATTGAAGGGCTGGCGTTGACAAAGTGACAAGGCATGACTGTGCTTTAACTTACTGTTACTAAGTAATTACATACACGTCATATTTTAACGGGGGGCATATAGGGTACGGTAGAGTAACCATGCTGATATATCAAATATTAAAAAATGTAAATTTATTTTTCATCATTTATTCAGCTTAGGTCCTAGATTTTATGAAGGTCAAAGGTGAGTTACCACCGTCCGAAACTCCACGTTCAATATTTAGTGATTTGGCTTTATTCAATTATTTCATCATTTCCAAAGTAACAGAATCTGTCCAACAACCAAAAAATACTTCAAGAAGTCGCACTTACAAAACCCCATTACAGAACTTATTATACTGCAAAGAGTTTCCCTTATCATATCCTGAAAAATATATAAATCATGCACACCGGATTTTATTTCACAAAATATTCCAAGGTTTGAAAGCAAAAAGTTGACTGGTGAATAAGTAATGTAATGAAAAGCGTTCACAAAGTAACTGTCAGATTATAATACTGAAGTAATTTTGTTTCATGGAGTTGTTGGAAGCGTGGCCAAGTCAAAACGAATTTAACGTAATTAAATGTACAGGGCTATTGCAACATTTTCTATACAAATATCCCTAATATTATAAATGTGAATATAAGTTTGTTTGTTACACTTTCACGCGAAAACTACTTAACCGATCATCATGAAACTTTGTACACATATTCTTGGAGGTATTAAGAGTAACATAGGATACTTTTTGTGCGTAAAAATGTTACATACCTAGGGAACGCGGGTGAAGCCGCGGGGAAAAGCTAGTTATTATATAAAGAAATAAAGCTTGTATGTAAGCTTTGGATGTAAGAGGTAATCGAACTACTCATCGGATATAATTTTTTTTTTCACTTATGGAAAGCTACATTATTCCTGACTGACATTGGCTATGTTATAATACTTCATCATTTATTTTTGAAATATTTTGACCCTTCTGATTAGAATTATGGTTAGTTTGGATGTTACCTTGATACATAAATTTGAGATACGCCAATAATTAGTTTTATTTACTTTTCTTTCTACTACCAAAACACAGATCATCCCACTAATATCATAAATGTTATAATTATGTTTTAAACTTAAAAAGTCATAGACGTCTCATCGGAATTCTTTAAAATTTAGCCCACTGATACAGAATTTTCTGGATATCATGTAGGGTATTTTTTATCTCGGAAATCATTGAGTCCCTCTGGATCGCGGGTAATGCGAAGTTATTATAAAATATCACAGACACAACCAGTGTGAGTAAAAAATACAGAACGTTAAAAAAAGTAATCCTATAATCTGGGTTATAGCATATTTTATAACACTAACATGATTAGGTACTTTCATTTATTTTTTTAAGTCACATTTAAGTGCACATTTTTTTTTACCAGTTTTTTTCTCGAATAATCTTAGTTACGTTGAATTTAGATCAAAATAATTATTGTAATGTATGACGTAATAATATATATATGTTGTATATATTATAACCATACATATAAGTTTTTAAATTGCGTGTAGGATCGACCTCCATTTTTTATCCGAAAAGGTATATTTTTCGATGGGTTACTGCAAAAATCTGACGTTTGACAAATGGAACGTCAGTTCTTATGTCAGATGAAGATAATTCTGCATCAGGGTTTGACGTTAGGTGGCAGTTGTTTTATGATTACTTTTACGGCTCAATTTTATTGCTCCATGTACATTTTTAGGTAATTATTATTATATTCATTTTTTCAAGTGACTTACAGACTCATTGTTGTTTTTACTATCATATTATATCTGTACCACGAGTGAATAGGTTCATAAGTCGACTACATATATACGCATACATATTTTTTTTACACCATAATAGGCATTAGGATTGCTTATTTTTTTTTTAATTCCTGAAAATTCCAACCAAATGAATCACATTCAGGTAACAAAGCAATTAAGTAACATAAAAATAGAATTTACAGTCAAAACTTAAACCTAAAAAATAGGTGCTCTGAAAAGTGCGCATTTTACACTTAACAATCTATTCACGCCCGGATATATGCTTAAATACAAGTATATTTGTATCTATTAGAAGCATTTGTATGTTTGGTCAATTTATCTCTCAGTTTTATGAGAGACGCCTACTATAGGTCAGAGTTCACGGAATTATTTAGTTCATTTCTTTTGTGTTTGATCTCCTTTTTTGCTTTTTGATTGATGTGTTTGTAATTTTTATTTTTCCTCTCATTTTATATAAAAATAAGTAAGTAATTGGAATACATTGAGCTAATGTTCCTTGCTAACTTATAAAAATGAGCAAGTAGTTCGTTCGAGGATGATTGTGATGTGGTGATGAGATGAGTTCTAAAATTAAGGAAAAGAAAAAGGGTGTCTCCTTTATAATCTAAATATATTATATGTCTAATCCGTGGAGTAGGGCTCTGGTAATTTGTAATACAGGTTTTTCAAAAACCTACATCAGACCTGTCTTTCACAAAATAATATAACATAGTAAGCAAGAAATAATAAATAATTTTTTTTTTATTGTTTGGGTGTAGTTTGTTAAATTTGTAATAGATTTTTGGTAAATTTTGATACCATTATTACAGTTCCAATACACCTGTACGTATATTTAGAAAAATATAACAGTGTTGTAAATAGTAAAGGCTTTATTTATGTAAGCAAAAGATTGTAGTTAAACTTTATTTGTTTATTAAGTTTCAAATATTACTCATGCTAGTTTTAAATGTAAGTTCGTAATAAAAACTTTTTTTTAACCTTTAGATTTAGAAACAAAAAAGTGCCTATAGAGTATCTAGCTTGTATAAAATCTCTCGCTAAAATGAATATAAAAAAGCACCTAACCAATTCCGTATCATTTATTGATCGCCCATAATGGAATAGAAGCCTACATGCAAAATTTACAAAAACACACAAACAACGAACAATAAATATGTCACTTTATAATCGACAATCAATAATCGTAGGTTATATGTGGGGTAATTCATCATTGGGTGACGTGAAGGCTTATGTTCGGTGATTAGACTACCCCTTCGCCTCTCCATTAACGACGGTATTATGCATGTGAGTTGAGCCCCTGTTCATTTTGAAATGAGTGTTGTTTAAGAATCGAGTATTTATTCGATATTTTTCGGAATCGAATATTTATTCGATATTTTTAGGTCGACGAATATTTTTTATTTGAAAGAGACGAAGGTAATGGGTTAACGGTTTTTTGGTATAATTATTTCTATTTTCTATTTTATTCAATTATTGGTATTATATGATGTCCGATATTTCTTACATTCGACAATTGACTATATTATTGTGTTAAATGGTTTAATTGAAGATGATTAAAAAGCATAATTACCACTATTTCTCTTAGGTTTTATTAGCAGTTTAATTGTTCATTTTTTAAATGATACTATGAACATAAACCCTTAAGTTTTCATTAAAGCCAAAATCAAAACTATTCAGTTCAGGCCCTAGAAAAACACTTAAAGAGGTCAAGGCTACTAAAGCTACCACTCGTTATAGTCTACCTTTAACTTAGAGCAAAAGGCAAGAAATCAGATAGGTAATTTTTTTATAAGTTTAGTCAAACTATAGCTATTTCTTTTCGCTAATTTATTTCGAAATATATTATTAATACCAATAGTTTTCAACTTAAGCCAAAAAATCAAAATAGAAGAAGAAATACATAAAAAAATACTACACGCTACAAATACACAGGTGTAAATATCTCTATAAGTAAGTACATAAAAAAGGTATATATGTGGTATATCTGTTATCTAGTCTCCATTGGCAAGCTCTACTTACTTTGTGATCAGATGGCCGTGTGTGTAGAAAGTCCAATGATATTTTTTATTTTAGTTTCGTCGGCACATCACTAATTACCTAACGTGTGCTTACCCTACATTGTTTTCGTGTTCCTTATCATCAAGCTGCTCGACATATTTGTTTGAACTCGTTAACTTTCCGTCAAAAATAATGTTTATCTATAATTTAACATTTATTGCTTATTGGTATGACGATATCGTAAGTTTTATTTATTATTTTACTGATTTTTATTGATTTCAGAGGTTCAATAACATTGTGTTTTCTACATTGCACACAAATATAATAGAATAGATAACTGCAATCATTTTATTTAATTAAAAAAGTAAAATTGAGTATCTAACTATATTTTTTTGACCATAATTTCACCATGGTTAGTTGTTATTTCTAGAATCATGCTGGTAAAGTAAATTCAATATAAAAAGCAATCGCCTAAGAATCGTATTCGTCAAAATAAAGTAGGTAAATGCTGCCATAATTTCCGATCAAAGCTCTGCTGTACCGCGTAGTGCTAATAAGTTATGCATGGAAAAATTGTAAGAGCCACTCCACTTTCCCTTTGATAAAAATACACAATAATGAGGGAGTCTGACAAACAGGTCCAACGAGCCGTAATACAATCAAGAGTCTACATTATGTTACTGAAATCAACAAAAAACATGTGTATCAGTGCATTAGTCCATTCATACTGTACAAAGCAAAAAAAAAGCATTCATAAAAAAGAACGCCTCAAAAACACTAGGAGCGCAAATATAAATCCTTTACCGGCCAAAAAGTCCGGAACAGCACCATGCCGGGTCCATCGAGGCGTTAACACCGGACCGTGCCGGATATGTCCGGTTTAGAGCGACATTAAAACGAGACCGTGTTATCTTTACGTTTGTTAGGGATTTTGTAGACATAAAGCTACCCCGTTGTGATGTGTTTTTTCCGGATCATAATCTCTTTTTGCGATTATACCGCGTATTAGTTCAGGCCGGAAAAAAGCGTGCAGTCATCAAAATGGCATGTGTACAGACAGCTTATATGGAAATAATTTTGCGAGGGTCTCTGACAATCTGGTGATACCTACTGGGAGTTCAACAAAAAGCGGACAAAATATTTAAAATTACTTCATAGCCTTTTTTAAAAAAGGATGGTGGATGATTCACAGAAAAATAGTCTTAATAGGTACATATATGTTAAAATCTAGCATTCTTACTCAATTATCTATGTTTGTATTATACAACGATGTCAACTATTGATTGTACTCATATACAATATTTCAGAGCCCTGACACATCAAGCAAATATTATCTGTTTTTTTTTCCTACATGTATAACAAGACACACGTTTTGTTTTTTGTTAAATAGATGGGTCGAATATTACAAAAAGAAGCAAAGGCATTTGTATAGCTATATGCTATACAACCACATTAGTCAAATCGCTAATACATATAAAATACAAGACTTACAAAAAATACAGTAAAATCATAAATACACAAATAAGTTGGTCAACCAATCAAGAATCAACCCTATACATACATTAATATCCTTAAACAAGATGACTACAACAGAACAACATAATAGATTAAGTATTTGATCGACTCAAAAATCGATAATAATTCAAATGACTTTAGAAAATACGTTATTTTAATCGTACGGTTTTAAACAATATCAGAAATAAATCATAAAGCTTGATTTAAGATAAAACAATGTGCTTTCCTTTGAACAATCTTAAAATAACATACAGTGGCTTTTCGCTTCATATTCCAAAAAAACACATGTAGCAACTTATCATAAATGAAACGCTCTATTAATATTGTAAAAGTATACTTACTCTGTTATTCCACATGGGGCTGTTTGTCGCAGATGCGGCTGACAAGATAAAAATTCTAGTGTCACTGTGGAATGGAACGCATTTAGAATTTATACTTACGACATTTCATATAAAAGAAACTGTTTTATTCTATTTTCTAAAAGTAATCTTTCATGTTTAGTGATATCATTGTTTTCAGAACAATTTGCAAGATGGGACGGGTATGTAGTGGTGAGATACTCTAATTGCTACGCTACATGGTTCAATTCCCGCCTAGGACACGCATTTTCTATATGAAAGTTATGTAGTTTCTGCCTGGTTGTCTATATATATCTACTAGCTGACTCTCGCGGTTTCACTCGCATTTATCGATATCATATATAGCCTATGACCATCTACAAAAAATTCCGCGATGAGTGGTAGCAGTCCCAACCCGATATGTTCAGTAGTTTTGAGGTGATGGTGCGACAAAGGAATAATAATAAGTAAAAGGTTCCTCATATATATATATTACTGGCTGTCCCCGCAGTTTCACCCGCGTTCCCGAGGGATGTAACATTTTCCCGGCACAAAAAGTATCCTATGTTACTTTTAATACCTCCAAGAATATGCGTACAAAGTTTCCTGATGATCGGTAAAGTAGTTGTCTTGTTAAAGCGTAACAAACAAACTTACATTCGAATTTATTTTATTAGTAGTGATAGGATATCGTATATCTATATGTATGGAAATGTATATGGATCCCATAACACATGCTATGCTTAGTTTGGGATCAGTTAACCGTGTGCACTCACCCAATAATTACCCTGGGTTTCTGATTTATGTCTAAATAGTTTACCTGTATAAGAATTGTGAAGGTATTCCCAACTTTATAGCACAATTTTTTTATTTTAATTGACTTTTTTCAAGAATTTAATAATGTGCCAAGAAGTGGTAGCTCTCGGTGCAGATGTAGTTTGGTTAGTAATAGAAACTATTACTACCTTATCAATTTCCGCCGTAAACCTGTAATGCACTTGCCTTACTGTTTAGTAAAATAGGTAAGAAAAGTGGAGTGAGATGAAGGAGGCCTATACTCATCGAAAGGTCCTTATTTAAAATTATAAAAAAACACTATTATTACTAAGGAATTAAAAAGGCTTAAATAAGATAGGTAAGGGGACTGAAATAACTGGCATAAAAGACTTAACAACTTAACGACTTCGTCGACTCCGTTCAGGGTTGTCATCGCATTGGTGATGCCCCTGCCCCCTTATTCAGCTAATACAAACTTCGTCGGCGAGCCGCTTCACGGAACCTTCGGAGAGCTTATCTCTCAAGTGACAAAGAAGCAGAGCACGGAGGCTGCCACGAAACATCCTCGAGTTAGTGTCATTTTCCTTACAGAATCGAGCCCCTGTTGGCAGCCCACTTGACGTAAATATTATAATATGATTTAATTATTTATCTGTATTTTTACGACGTGTGTCTGACATATTAAAATATTACCGTTCGTAATTTGAAATATACCCTCAAAGTGGGCCGAGACTAACTTTTATTTGAATTAACTACACAGCTGCCTCGAAAAGGTACAAAAACAATTATGTAAAATACCTTCGGTAGAATTGAATAGCATTTGTGTAAACCTTTGATGGAATCATCTACAGACTTATACTTCAGGATTTCTAGGAAATGTTGAACAAATATCCGACCGTCGATTTTTTAAGGGTTTTCGGATCTCATCCCAATCGTTACTTACTTACGTAGGCAGAATATTAAAGTAACCGGCAAAGTTTTTTATACAACGGACTCTGAGAATTGACTAAGCACTTCACAAGAACTGTTCGTACAATAGGCACTTACTTTATTTGGTACCGCATCGTTAGTATGGAGTCGCTCTGAATCATTCAATGGTTTTGATTATGAATGATAAATGTATGTAGGTTTTAAATAAAATAAAATACTAAGAATTAAACTTTAAGTTTTTAAACAACTACCTATTCTGTTTAGTCTAGTTAGCGAAAGAGGCAGCATAGACACTGCGACGAAAATCACATCCCTGAACGTAATATTTACCTATGTGTGCCAAGTTTCTACTTAATCCGCGGATAATGCGCTTTTAAGTCGCTATTGACATATTTTTGTCGCGGTTGCACTAGTCACATATTATTTGATAGCTCATTGACATGATAATTAAACTTGTAGTCTACTTATTCTTCCTAAGCCTATCACCACTCAAAAAAAAATCCTAAAAGATTTCAATGCGGACTCAAAGATTTTTTTTCTAAAACGTATCTCCTATTAGTTTTCTTACCCTGTGTCGGCCATTCTTCAAGTTAAGTGTCCAGAAAAAGAAATGTTTATTACGATCAAGGTACCCTATATGCTAATGTACCAACAATTTAAATGAAGTAGAAATAAATGGTCCTGAAAGGCTGTGTACAATACGACCCACTTTGTAAGGACACAATTGAAGTGGCATTTTATTCCATTCACCTTCTATAGTGTTTTTAAATGCCATGTTACGTACACATAAAAGCTTCTTACTCAAGCTTTTTAGACAATTATCTTTCTATTAAAAAAAACAAGTAAACTATATTAAATAGACTCAGTGGTTGAGTGGTATCGCTCGACTACTAAACATCGGAGATACAGGATTTAATTTTCAGATCGGGTTGAGTCCTATATAACCATTTCTTTGTTTAGAAATGATTTCCTGTAGCCCGGAATTTGTACCCGAGAGACTAAAAACTGTTCACCACATGTCACGATGAATTTATATCTTTGAAATGTGGGTCTCATTACTGAAACTTTGGGCTACCTCTTGGGGATTAAATGCGTAAAGTAATGTTATGATTCACTATAATGTATACACTATAATACCTATCACAGTTTTTTTACGAGATTAATACATAAGAATTGTCACACTTATCTCCTGTATTCTGGGATAGCCAGAAACCACAGATTTCAATTTGCTACTCACCTGATACAGTTTTTTTGCTTTCTCCACTTTAATCCATCTTTGCTTACATACCTGTCGTTTTTGAGTACTTTTTACCTGATTCTTTTAATAAGCTGTGTATTTTTACTTAAAATTTTAATTCTTTAATTAGAATACCATACGATAATTTAAAGTTTTACTTAACTCCATTTTGCATTCCTGCTCCCTTATTCAACTAATACAAACTTCGTCGGCGAGCCGCTTCACGGAGGCCTCGGAGAGCTTACGTCTCACTCGTAGTAGTATAAGCGTTGTAAGCGACAGAGACAGAGCATAGAGGCCGCGACGAAACATCGTCATAACGTGACGATGTTTATTATATATTAGGTTTTATTTTGGTTACAAAATCAAGCCCCTGATTCTGATACCAAACGCCTAGCCGGGAACATCAATGACTTTCAAAAGATTGCTCCGCGTGTTTAAACTGAATAAATGATACGCGGAGGCCCGGAGGCCGCATTGAATTTGCCAGTTTTTACGAAACAATCAAGTGATGCCTAAAGCATGTAAAAAAAATACTGTTTCTTATTTAAGATATAATAATTGGATATGTGTTAGAGGTTTTTAATGTTGGTTTTGGTCTAAAATATCCAAGGTTCGATTTATTTTTTGACTGCCTTTTTAGCTAACGCTGAATTCAGGCACTTCGTTCTTGACCCATGGTGAGTTTCCTCATCGTGATCGTAGTAACGAGTATACAGTATGTAAAGTGACCGTACTTGATAAAAGTGGCAGTATGGCATTATAATAACATATTTTACGAGCCGGCGATCTTGCTCGTGACGTTAATGACCGTTGCGGTGAAATATGGGGCTATTCGAAAAAGGGAATCTTAGTCAGTATTTTTTGGGGCTAATTTCAGGCCATATGCTAAACGTGTAGGCCTAGAAATTAGGCGATGGTTGAGATGCCTATTTTGGCTGATAATTGTTTTGGATTAACTAATACCGTTTCTATATACCCATGACTATGTATATCTAACTTTTGGAAGGATAAAACCAAATGCATGCAATTTCCCAATGTATACAATTTATCCCTAATCTTTCTTTAAATCTCCCATTTTAGTAATGAACACTATTTATATCTCCTGGTAGATATATGATTACCCTGTTAACTCAGAACCTAACAATGTATAAGCTAGTTGCACAATCCCCCTTCGATAAAATCTAAACGTAAACGCTTTAAAATATAAACCTAAGGAATGAATACCAGTGTCAGTGGACAAAAACCTTGACGTAACTTCTTGTTAAGAGTAGAGAGTTGTAAAGAGAATTTCAATAAAAAAAAAGTGAATTGTTTTCTGACAGTATAAAGAGATGTAAAGACGGGTCAGTTGGCATGGTGGTGTGATACCCTGACTGCCAAGCCACAGGTCGTGGGTTCGACTCCCACCAACTACAAACATTTATGTGCATGAACCTGTTTGTTAGGTCAGTATCTAGGTGTAAATATCGATTTAAGTATCTATTTAGAAAAAAAAGTTGCATAATGTGTTATTCGGTGTTCATAGTACAAGCACTCTTTAGTTTTGGACCATATGCCCGTGTGTACAAAATATACATCGAACTAAATAGTTATAGCATGATATACTCACTTAATAAACTGTAAGTTGTAGAAATGACGGTTGTGTGATCAAAAACACAATAAGCTAAGCTTAAACTTTCGGTGCCAAAAAACATTACGAGAAAACCAATGCCCAATTTAGAGTACTTTGTAATACCCGTCTGGCCTATTTCTGCTACCACCATTAAGTTGAAATCTGGCGCTGCCATTGACACCCAGTTCCATTTCAGACTGTGAGTTTACTAACTTTGGTCACAACATCCCTTATAAGGAACAGACCATACAGATAGTAAAAAGATGGGGTCTATTCATGATTCCGGATGGAAGAAAAGTAAATATAGCGGTTACATTTCAGATAACAGCGCGTCTGTGTGCATAAGACTTTAACTGTTACTCAACTGTACATTATAGATGGGATGTGATTTCTTTGATCGATGGGTCCCGATTTGGACGTCGGTCGTTTAGACCCAAACCTCCTCATATTTTATTCACGAAATAGCTGATGGAAAGGTGCTTACACTAACTTTATTGATGTGCTTGTCTACTTTTTGCTTTACGTAATTTTTATGTAATTATTATTAATGCTAGGTATTTTGTGCCTGTACATGCACTACTGTACGGAATTTGAACTATATTTTATAATTTACTCGTAATACTCAGCCCTGGTTTCTCTAATACAAAGTTTTTGGGCAAGCCGCTACAAGAAGGCCTTAGAGAGCGACCTCTTACTTGATTGCTTAGTTAACGACAGAGTCAAAGCATAGTGCGTGTGCCAATTACCTTACTGACATAGACCTTAGGTACTACAAATTCAATACAAGCAATGCAAACAAGCAAATATATCAAACTACACTTTTGCCACATAAACCTTTACGATCCCTCCCTTAAAGCCTCCTAAACTGTCTATACAAGCGACACTGGTCCTTCGAAATTAGTTTAAATCTCTCTATACATTTTATTTGTAGGAAGCCCCGCTTGGCTACCCTAAACACGGTTGACAGAACACTTTATGCCTTTCCAAACATTCGACCCAGAGCGTAACCTTTTAAATATTCATGTACTAAGAATAACAAAATACAAAATGCCTACACACACGTGGGTCACAACCGAATGTCTGCTCTGGAAATTAAAATATTTGTCTTGTCATGGCTGGTTAAAAATGAATTTGAATTTGGAATCGAATTAGGGCGCAATGTACAAAAGGTAGTCGGAAATTTACTTATGAAAAAGAGAGGTTACATAACCTCTTTAAATATAAGCAGATTCTGTTGGGCGTATCATTAGTTTGAATTAAACATTTCAAAAAATAAGATTCTGGTTACTACTGACACTAATTAATATTGTTAATGCCAAAGTTTGCGAAGATGGCTGGCTAAATGGATGGATGCTTGTTGCTCTTTCACTTTAAATTAATTAACGGATTTTAATGAAACTTAGGAAGTAGATAGATAATAATCTGAATTCGCACAGGATACTTTTATTCTAGAAAAATAAGGAATATTCCTCGAGAATGTGGGTAATTCCGCGGCGGACAGCTATTAGCCAAATAAGTCAAATTTATTAAAAATCTAACCTTGCTGAATTACTTGCCGGTTCTTCTCGGTTGAAGGTTGATTTCTAATCTGGTGGTAACTTTAGTAGCTTTGACCTCTTTAACTGCTCTTCTAGGTTTTAAACTGAATAATTACTTTGGATTGGTGCTCATTCCCTCAACAAAATACTGTTTAAACTACATATAAGTAAAAGATAAATAAATATCCTGGGACATTCAACACACGGCCATCTGACATCTGATCGCAAACTAACCAGAGCTATGGAAACCAGATAACTGATTTTTTTAATTTCTTTTTTACATTTTCTATTGACTCTTAGTCCATACTCTTTGAAGATTCTACGATAAATTATTTTAAGAATAATTGAATTGTGTTTTTATAAATTAACAACTTTCCGCGCTTGCTCAGCTCGTTGTTTTGAAGTGAGGCTACTACATAAACTACTTTTTATTTTCCTATATACATAATTGTATAAATATTCACATCCAGACAAAGAACACACAGACATGTTCATGCACACAAATGTTTGTCCTGGGTGGGAATAGTACCCGCGACCTGCGACTTGCCATTCAGGGTCGCTAACTAAGTCAACTGGCCTGTCAAAATGGAAGGATAGAAAATATAAGATATTTTTTTTTTAATTGAAGTTATGATTACTACAGAGTAACGATAAGCATTACAAGTTAAACTTAAACCGTTACAGCTGAAACTTATATCTGAGAGATAGCAAAGTTTATTTTATTAGCAATAAATCTTACAGTACCAACATACCTACTAGTAAAATTAAGTGTGGATATTTTTTACTGCCCTAACAGTGGTGATTTATGATTTGAGATAAGTGGAAGCACGGCAGAAATTGTAGAGCATTTTTTATTTTGTTTTGCGCCGACATTTTCCAAATTAGTGTTATTTTCCTGAAATGCTAATGTTGTATGTAAATAACTTCATTTTGCTTTCGAAGTGGTCTGCAAATAAGATTATAATTACCCTACTAATATTATAGGCGAATGTTTGTGAGAATGGATTTATGGATATTTGTTTCTCTTTCACGCAAAAGGTACCGAATGGGTTTGAATGAAACTAGGCCCATAGATAGAGCATGTCCTGGAATAACATATAGTATTCTAAAGGGTTCTATAGGATTTTAACATATCCCTTAGGAACGCGGTCGAAATCGTGGGCGATCGATAACTGTTCATAAATATCTTGAGTTGACTTGGTGGCTAGAGACCCTTACTGCCTGTCGTGGGTTAGATTCGCAACTAGAGGAAACAAACTTGTTCATGCACTCTATATTTTTCCTGGGTTACAATCGAACCCAAGACGGATGACAATTGAATTATTTGGTGTACAATAAAGAGTTATCTATCTATCTATGACTTGTTAGGACAAAATGCATCTACAGGCTTCCAATTTAATTTCTACATGTCAGCAAGATTTTACATATAATAATAATATAAACTAAAATCAAAGGCATTTTTAATCTAAATTATGTACTTGAAACAAAATATTATAGTAATGATGCCAGATTATATTGAGAACCCAATTTCCTTAACGATTCAGTGAGTAGCTTATCAATTACTAATTCGAAAGCAGTCGAGTCAGTGGTCAGTCAATCAACGCCATTAGTCAACAAAACTATGGACATGCAAGGTACTATTTGAAAATCTGATATTAGGTGGCATATTGTTGATTTTTGAAAAATGATTTTTTGTAAACACATAATTTTTTAATAATATTTAATAGTCTATTTTACCTTAAATATGTATTCTTTTTGTGCTCACGAAATATAACAATATATTATACAAATTATCATTACATAGTATATAAAAATAAAAAACAAAATAGTCGTTTACATATATGTTACTAGCTATACCCCGCGTTTATCGATATCATATATAGCCTATAACCATCTACAAAAGATTCCGCGTCGAATGGTGGCAGTCCCATTCCGATATGTTCAGTAATTTTTAAGTGATGGTGCGGCAAAGGACCCTTATTTCTTTTTATATAAATATATATAGATAGAAGATAAATAGATAATAGATGTAGACAATACATAACAAATATGGCAAAAAGCTATTAAGACTTTATTTAAAACAATTCACCCGAAAAACTACTCAGCACAACAAAAACAAAACAAAAACAACGCGAAAACAAAACAGAACAAATATAGACTCTGTTGTTTCACAGAGTGATTTATACTTGGGCGATACATATATATACGAGTATACGTAGAATCACCCACACGGCACCGTACTGTGACCGGATGCTACGTCATCCGGTCGGTCCCGGATGAACCCCCAAAACAAACATATCGGACCCGGTTAATCGTCCGGACATTATGCTAAGATTTCTGGGCTTATCGAGCTTTAATAAGGATTCGGATGATGCTGATAATCGGCTGTAAGCTTCACTGGCTTCAGGGTGCTGCTTGAATTTCAGTTTGTGATATGATTTAACGGGCCGGTTGGTTAAGTGGTTTGATACCCTGACAGCTACACTAAATGCCGTCAATTCGATTACTAAACATGACATAATCATTTTAATAAACAGTATGTATCAGTTATCTAATCTATGAAGAACTATTTGTCCCCCGCGATTTCACCCGCGTTCCCGAGGGATGTACATTTTCCCCGCACAAAAACTATCCTATACTACTTCTAATTCCAAGAATACGTGTACAAATTTTCATGACCATCGGTTAAGTAGTTTTTGAGTCAAAGCGTAACAAACAAACTTACATTTACATTAATAAATATAAGTAGGGATAAGCTCTGCTTGCTTTGAGATCTGATAAGCATATAGGGAGAGACATCCTAAGTAATATCATAAATGCGAAACTGAATTTATTTGTTAGTTACGCTATCACAGCTTAACGACTAAACCGATAATTGTCGAAATGTACACACGTATCAATTTGAATGCAAGTAAAACCGCGGAGCAGCTTACCATATTCAAGTACTCTAATAACAGCCTTGTCGTTTAAAGCCCATAAATGGTCTTCTAAGATTAATTTCACTACAAAGAATTTATGCTGAGAAAATAAACAAAAATTGTTTTGTGGGTCATCCACGTGGATTAATAAGCCGTAGGTATTTTAATTAGGATTTTCCTTGGGCTCTCTAATTATTTTCTTCTATTTATAAATACTCTAAGGTGAAATGTTGGATTAATTTAAACCTTTCCGAGTGTAGATGATTGACAGTTACTTGTTAAAATTAATACTTAGTGTCTTAATGTTGCTATAAATTAAATACCTAAATATAGACTTAGAGGTATTAACATCTAATTCATTAGAATACTATTAATATTGTAAATGCGGAAGTTTTTGATCATATGTATGTTTATTACACTCTTTTATTGTAGGGTTCTTCAAGAAGGGTGTGAAGAGAATTTTGCAGGGTCGGCAACGTGCGAGTGATACCCTGCTAATTGTGAAGTGATAATTAAAAAATATTATAATACTACAAAATAAACTTTGGCAAAGGCCATCAAAATTAAATCGTCTTGGTGACGTCATATTTTCTATTTATATATCCACCTCTCGAATAATAGATCCTACATTACTATTAATTTTAAAGGCCTATGTATCTTGAAATTTTGTCAACGTTCCGCGATTGAAACTTCAACTTGATGTGACTTGTCTTATTCTATGAGGCGACTTTTTAGGACCTCTGAATAAAACTTCACCTTAGTAGGATTTTGGTCAACAATTTTTTTATACCACATAGGTCGACAAACATGGAGACGGTCCACCTGATGGTAAGTGATCAACCCAGTCTATGGACATTTGCAACACCTGGGGCATCGCCAATGCGTTATCAATCCTGAAACGTTCAAATATTCACAGACATTCGCATTTATAATATTGGTTGGAAAAAGACAGATGGTTTACCGTTACTTCTAACAGGTAGATTAATTCACGAGAGACTTTGTTCTCGGTCTCGTGGCTTTATGACATTAAATTACACGTATCTGTTTTTTCTTGAGATATTTTGGTCAAAAAGCATATATGTTGCTCCAAGATACTTTCCAGTTTTCTTTAAAAATCTCTTTAGGATTCGCCTAGTAGTTTCGCAGATTAACGTGTCTAAACAAACAAACAGACAGAAAGTCAATGTTCTTAAAAATGGTTTTATTGTATTCTGTTACACAAGTCTCTATATCAAACCTCAATGTTTTTACCTAATATTTTCAATGTGCAGACACTAAGGTCTACAGCTAGTACTCTAACGTAGAAAATTATTTTGGACAATAGTTTGACAATTATAAAGAACCAGTTTCCATCATGCGGTTGCACCCACGTTATAAAGAATTAAGATAATTTTTTGAGACAAAGAGTATGTATCCCTTACAATCAATTCCAACACCGAATTTCTGTAAAATCCGTAGAGCCCCTATTGATAACGTAACAAACAAACTAACAGATAGACAGACACTTTCGAAGTATATATTAGAGAATAACAAATAGCATAATAAACATATTTTTTTTTAATTAATTGTTCTAAAATTACATCGTCATGCATCACATTAACATTTTACATTTAACAGTGATATCACCTAGTAATAGATAACATATTATACATAATTGCGAATGTTTATATTGTCTTTACGTTTTATTTAAGCAGTACATCTAACAGATCTTCCTTTAATACCACGTTGACAGATCTGGCTTTTATTGGATCAAGGGATCCTGTCCCTCTTCTATCTTATTTATTCGCGAGCTATTTATTCTTCAAAATTTGTCACCGAAAAAGTTAAATGAAACCTAATATAATGCATTCAAAATACATGTTATACTTGTTATTAATGTAAATAAATAATATATGAATTACTGAAAAACATAATTAAAAAAAACTAGTGCAAGTTTCAGTTCATAAACAGATAAATAAAATAATTTTCAACAGTTTTCATTCACTTCTTTTTATTCGTTTTCTAAAGATACAAGTTACTAACGGTGTTAAAATAAACTTACTACTACATATTATTTTAAGCTTTTTACCCATATAAACAAAACTGAAAGTAGCATGAAGGAAAATTAGATTTTAAACGTCAAAAGGCAAAATCAAACATAATTGCGATATCATTTCCATAAAAAAATAATATCAGGCTTCATCATCTATATTATATTGTCAGCAATCACCTTTGTGACGTCCTGTCTTTTGACGTCATAATAAAAATTCTCCCTTCATTTTCTCGGTGTTACAAATAAATAACGCAATAAATTTCTTTCCTCAACGCTTTATTAAACTCTGAAATCTTAAAATGAAGAACAATTTAATGTTATGAAGTATTATTATTGAAATTTTGAAGTTAATCAATTATAATTTCCTCGTTTTATTTTGCGAAATGTTTGTTTTAGCTGTTGGGTTTAATCATAGGTCTAAGTGTCAATTGACATGAACACTGAACAGATATATAATTAAGTAAATTCCAAAAAGTATAGTAATATTTTCACTTATGTTTATTAAACCTCTTTTTTGATGAGCTTTAGTGCTATGATAAAAAAAAAACAACATGACTTTTTTGTAAAATGCATATTCATATAGGTAATATGGTTTCCAATAAAGTTTAATAACGATTCCAGTCTAATTTCAACCAGTGGGCGATCACTAGTACCTCTAATAAACACACTGAGACTAAATCTATGATTATATGGGCTAAATAAACTGCATATAAGATTAGAATATTCAATAAACAGCAACTTTTTAATTTACATGACCCACCTACTCCAATAAACAATCATTCCATTTAGTAATTAAAAAAACATTTCGAATCAATAAACTAACTAATTATTTACTTATTGATTTAAAATGAAGCAAATATATTATTAATAGAAAACTATAATTGCACATAAAAAAATAAAAGGCAATAGAAAACAAAAGGCTAAATTTATATTCGAAAATTTATAAGTAATATTATTGACAGAAAAGGGGGAAAAAATACAATTCGTAACAACAACCCGATGTTCGAAATTGCCAAAATAAGTAGAAAAGGTCACGTCAATACAGAACCATAATCCACTACTTCACGTCTATCATAATCCAAAATATTGGCAATATTTCTTTCTATATTTTATACTGTTGTGTATTTGAATACTTAATGTTATTTCAAGCTACGTACTAAAATAAGGAGAAGATTATAGAGCTAAATGTGTATTTTAATAAGAATTAGGAAAAAAAAGCAAAAGGCGCATAAATATCCCGATACATTCTGAAGTTTAAAATTTGGACATTGAGTGATAAAAAAGATTTAAACACAAGAAGAGCCTTATATAAATATAACAGTTTGGAATAGGATAAAAATTCCAATAATTCTAACATCACGAAGGCCTCGAAATCCGGAACTCTATTTAGTTACCTACTTTGTGTGGACACTCTGTCCATTATTATATAGACAATATAATATATATATAATATATATAATATAATAATACAGATTATTAGAATATAGATATTTAAAATACTAATAATAATAATGTGTAAATAGTATAACTAGAGTTTCATTATAAGCGTAATATATAATTTAATTTAAATAATAAATCATTCCAATAAAACTACACCCAGGACAATCTTAATATTTATTTTCACTTTAAAATGAGGTAAAATATCTTGTGCAATTTATCCAAAAAAGGACATTGTACTTGCAAAATAGCTACGGAATTTATTTTAAAAGACCTACTTAAAAAGATTTATCAACCAATTTGTGGGTACGTTTTTCTAAAATTTGTATGAGAAATTTAATTATCCACCGTTTTTTGATTCGCTGAATTTTTCTACCAGTGAATATGCGAGAATTTCGTTCATTGGGTTTTCAAAAGGCTTGCGTACATTTTATTAGATTAACCTAATCGAGTACAGTTCAGAGATTTTGTATGTGTTCAAAGTTAAATAAATTTTACCTGCGCGAAAAAGAGCTTAAAATATTTATTTAGGTAGTTACGACCAAAGGAAACAAACTAAATAAAAAAAATGGAATTAAAAGGGGTCAAAAACGTTAGTAACGGTAGTGACCACCGAACCGCAACGAATCACCCGGCAACCCTATCTTTACCCAATTTGACCCTTATAACACTAAAACTTACCGTTGAAACAGGTGAGCAGCCACAATAATGTGGTGCACAGATGCGTGAAAGCCACACGCTTGACTCCACGCCGACGCACCATCGCACCAGAATCATCGAACCACCATCCCACTAAACCAATTTCCAGAACCACCCCGAAAGGACACTTAATATCAACGATCAGAATTTCACCCTCGGATTATATCGTGTGACGTAACTGAAAGTTCGTTAATTACAATATTGGAGCGAGACGTCTGTTCGCGACGGAGCGTCCCATACGACTGAGCCTTACACGCGGTAAAGGCTTCGAGGGTGGCGGGGGCTGGGACAGTATCAAATGTTTTGTATCCTCACAGAGCTATTTCCCTCCAAGAGGGGCACCACGTGCCGTGTTTAGTCAATTTTCGTCTGAATGGCCGCTAGGGCTATTTGTATTTTTATTGTGTCGTTAAACGAAACATCATTAGTAGCGATCGTTCTTTCCTGTTGATTGCTCGCTACTGTTCAAACGGGTATAATTGAACAGTTTTTTTTTCATTTAATTTAAAACAACGGGCGGTTTGATTTTTTGCCAATTAAGCAATGATCCTCTTCGAATGTTCAGTGAAAATAATTGTTATTTTCAGTGACGTGAATTCCACGAATGATATCCCTTGTTGAGATAACATTCAGTGTTACTTTGGAATGAGGAAAGAGGAAAGAAAAACATGGCGTCGATTTTATAACGATAACGTCTCGGAGTATCACGAAACTCGTATTAAAGTCGTCGGCAATGGCCGAAGTTTTGGCGGTTTCATACTAGGCCGCCTTGATACCGGGAGTTTTAGCTAGAAGCCAAGTGGCGAAGGCCTCGTACTAAACTTTGAGGTTTACTACTCGATTTGGGAACTTTTATGAACATCCAGAAAGTGTGAAGCGATTTGTTTGAGCGGGTGTTGAATATACTTATTTCTTTTTTTTTTTGGTTTATTGGTATACCGCGTCTGTGCTAGTTGTTCCACATTATTTCTGTCTTCAATTACATACTTTACTTGTGATTTCAGTGAGCTTTCCAAATAAATATATTTATATGATTAAATCGTGTTCTAAAATTGATTAATGTCGGTTTTGAGACTCCAATGACATTGTTGTTGGATTATTTTTATACTACACTCTAACCATAGGCTTACGGTTACTAGGCTTAGTTAGGTACCCTAACTGCTACATCGCAGGTCATTGGTTCGATTATCACCCAGGACAAAAATTTGTGTACATGGACATTTGGACATGTCTATCTGTTCTGTACCTAAATATAGGACATTATAATTTTTTTTACAAGTATGTAGTAAGTATAAAAAAGTAATACATGTATCAGTATCAGTTATTTGATTTCCACAGTACAGGATCTGCCTCATTTGGGATTATATGGCTGTGTGTAAAGAATGACTCAGATAAAAAAAGAATATTATGAAGATTCAAATTGGATATCATTTCTGATACATATGTGGATGAGGAAGGTTATATTATGAAGTCAGAGGTTAATGGCACTGACGTCGAATGTCCAATCTTTGACCAATAACCAACCACAAGAACGCATTAGCAATCTCCCTGGTATTGCTTGTGTAGATATAGGTTACAGTGACCCCTTACTATTAGATATACAGTCTGTCTACATCACCCTTATGTAATGGTTATTTTCCCTTTAAGATTTAAACATCATTTATACAAATAATAATACTTTACATACAGCATAAGTTCCGAAACAAAGTAAAGCTTGTGCTATTGCAACCAAATAACTTCTTGCACACAAACTTTTAGATTTGATGAGAATCGAACCCAATACTAGTTAAATAACTTATATACTAAATATTCCATCTATATAAAATTACACTCTGATACAGAACACGCGGAGCTATTAATACACGCGTATGTTTGCTCTGGGAATCGAACCTACGACTCGGCAATAATTGTGGCAAACGGAATAAATAAAATATGAGATTATATTTCGTGTTCTCGTAGTGAAAATATTATAAAACTAAAAATCCTTTAGCATTCATATACATTCACATATTTATTATTTGAAATCCTCAGGTGATTGAGGATTACGACTGAATTATGAAGCTAATCCACAAACACAATTCGCCCACATATTATTTAACACATCCTTATCCTACCTACATATTATTAGAGCAAAAGTTTCTGTCTATTTTATATATTACTAGCTGTCTACCGCGGCTTTACCCGCGTTCCCGTGGGATGTTCTTTCTATCATCAATAGTTTTCGCAGCGCACGCGATTTTTTTAGGTAATTTTTTTTTGCACCTTGGGTTACATTATTGGAGTTTTAGTAAGGATCTCTATTTATCACTAGATAGTATAAAACAAAGTCGCTTTATCTGTCCCTATATCCCTATGTATGCTTAAATCTTTAAAACTACGCAACGGATTTTGATGCGGTTTTTTTATTAGATAGTGTGATTCAAGAGGAAGGTTTATATGTATAATACAGGTGACATCCCACGGGAACGCGGGTAAAACCGCGGGGACAGCTAGTTTTTTTTAATATAATGTTCCTTTTGTCACCCGGGAATAATGTGACAACGGTGAAAGAATGTTTCAAATCGATCCAGTAGTTTCGGAGCATATTCAATGCAAAAAAACAATCAAATCTATATATATATTATAAAGTATAGATATAGATCGGAATTGTATGCTGGCAGCTCGGGACGAAAAATTACCTATGTTCATCGGTAGGTTTTAACTTTATTTAATTCTGTAAAAACAGGTAGAAACAACACACTAAGTATAATAAATAGCTTGTTCTTGAAATGGATAAATAAATCATTATCCTGGGACATTTTATATACACGGGCACCTGATGCCAAAGTATGTAGAACTTATACTATGGAAACCCGACAAAGTATATCAGTTGATAAACTACATCATTTTTTTTTTCTGAAAACATATTTTTTTGGATAGCCGGACACAGAACAAACAAACATTGTTATGCACGCAAATGTCATGGGTGGGAATCGAACCCATGACCAGCGGCGTGGTAGTTAAATCCACCATGCCATCTGGTCTACCAACCGGTTATTATTGTGTTTCAATTTGAAAGGTAAAGGTGTAATTACACCGGCCCATGAGATTCAACAACTTTATGGCTCAAGGTCGAGGACGTATTGGCGTTGCCTCATTTAGACAGTCCCGCTGATCCAGAAGTTCAACATCGCTTATAATTGGCTCACACGTATTATGAAGAGCTTTTTTAGGCTTTTGACCCCATATCCAATTCTACTATCACACCTTACTACATAGTATAAAACAAAGTCGCTTTCTCTGTCCCTATGTATGCCTAAATCTTTAAAACTACGCAACGGATTTTGATGCGGTTTTTTTTAATAAATAGAGTGATTGAAGAGAAAAGTTTTTATGTATAATACATGTGACATCGCACGGGAACGCGGGTAAAACCGCAGGAGACAGCTAGTATATTATAATATGAAAGTTTGTGAGGATGAATGTGTTGGTTACACTTTCACCCAAAAACGTCACATCGGATTTTGATAAAACTTGGCATAAAGATAGAGCGTGCCTTGGAATATCACATAGAATACTCTTTATTCCGAAGAAAATTAACATCCCTCGCCAACTCTCCCGATTAAGCAAGCGATACTGAATCCAATATTTATTATGGACTTTTTTGATGTTATGTTTTTTTTTTCAGGTATTCTTCCCACACGGTTAAATGATTCCGAACTAAGTAGAGCTCGTACCTTCTACATTAACCAGGTGACTAAGATACTAAATCACCACTTAGAAGCGTCACTTAGTGCGAGTTTAAGTCACACGAACTATAAAATAGTATTCGATACTCGTGACTTAAGTAGACTACGGCGCTTTGCCGATTTATAATGAACTTCTTAAGTCCCTGTATATTCATACTTATAGGTACCCATACACAGAATAAACAGACATCTTCATACACATAAAGTTTGTCCTAGATGGGAATAACGTCTATCTAAATGATTGTATGACGACGACTCCAGGTCAAATATATTCAAATAAATAATATCTTCTAGCTTAATTAGTGGTAACTATTATTATTATTGTGTATAACCAACTGTGTTTTGCTCTTATCTGTCAGTTGTAACCGTAAGGGACAAAGTTAGTAACTTTACTCCTAATGGTTAAAGTTAGAAAGGCAAACCGATATTGGTATCTCCTTTTTGCGTTTATTATCTATTGAATTTAATGAAATAGTTTGCAGCCTTGGTCAGCTTGATTGGTAGTTAGAGACCATGACTGCCACGCCACGCCAGTCAAGGGTTGGATTCCAACTCAGGAAACATTTGTCTACATAAACATGATTGTTAGCTCTGCGTCTGGGTGTATCTATACAAGTATGTATTCCAAAAAAAGTAGTATGTGTAGTAAATCAGTTCCTTGGTTTCCATAGTACAAGCTCGGATTAGGTTGAAATGGCAATGTGTCAGGAAAGATCCAGGATCTTTATTAATTAAATAATGATCTTTACAAAGACTGCAGCATAAAACTTGTGACGTATAATTATTGTTTTCATAAAAAACAACATTTTCAGCAAGCTGCAAACATTATTTTCAGCCTTTAGAGACTTTTAGTGCAGAAAGCCTTTTTCAATCAAATTACAGTTGTTCCGTAGCACAGCGAGTCGCTGAAATAAAATTAGTTCCGTTGATGTCACTACCACTACATGCGATTCATTTGAGTATTATTTGTATACCTTAGTTTTAGTATAACTTACTTAATATATTTAAATTTTAAATTACAACTACCCCATTTAAGCATGCAGTGGCAACCCAAGGTAATTAATTCTCAAATTTTGTTTCTGTATTGTCTATCAAATTAGCATGTATCAGTGCGTGTTGTGATGCGTTGTTGATTGTCCAAATAAATAAATAACGATCTAACGTGTCTTTAGAATAATTAGCGAATAGTTATATAGATTCTTGAGTAACAAAAAGACTGCATTTATATTTATTCAAGAGCTTAACAAGGGTTTGATTCTGCTTGGTAATTATGACTATATTGACAATATATCTCGAGTAATATTATTTTCAAATGTTTTGGATGAAATGCGGGACCGATTTTATTAACTATGCACAGGCTTGTCTTTGACCATAATCTCTGCATGGCAACTGATTATGTGTTTGAAGGTGGAAACGACAGACAGCCAAGAATGGACCTGGCTCTTAAATGCAGTAGTTGGGTCAAACAGATACATTACTTACACACACACAATACACTGGTAAAAATGTGCTACTATCATCATGTATTGTGAATTTATGAATAAGAGCAAATATGTATAGTTTTACAATTTTTTTTAGTCAAATAAACGATTATTAATATTATAATCACTACATATAGTATAAAACAAAGTCGCTTTCTCTGTCCCTATATCCCTATGTATGCTTTAAATCTTTAAAATTACGCAACGGATTTTGATTCGGTTTTTTTTAATAGATAGAGTGATTAAAGAGGAAAGTTTTTATATATAATACATATGACATCCCACGGGAACGCGGGTAAAACCGCGGGGGACAGCTAGTATTATTATATATTATAGTACTTGGCGACAGAGTATTTAACTTCGGGTAGTAGCAAAACAGAAGTACATTTCCACCGTGCTGTAGTTTTCACTGAAGGATTCAAACCCCCATCAGTACCAACAAATCTATAATTTTCTTAACCACTCAGATACCTGAGTGACAGTAATTTCCGAGTGTGATATAACAATCGACAAGCTGCGAATCGTAGTCCAAGCTAGCAAATACGATCGTTATAAACTGAATATCGATTTTGGGCTATGTCGTTATTTGCTTTGATAAATTGAACTATTAATTTTGCTGGATATTAAGTTCACCGAATTCACAACTTTGTTCATGGTTATTGAGTTGAATAAAAACATGGCGAATCTTTATAAAAAAATTTAAGTACAAAAATGTCCAAATCTGTTTATTCAAGAAGCATGTATAATGCTGGTACTGTGAATAAATTAATTTCTATAAATGGATAAACAGAGTAAGACTCAATAAGAGATGATTGGAGATCGTTTGAAAAGAATTCAGCGTATCAGTAGAAGAAAAAAATATATGATGACTAGAGTAGAGACAGAGAGAGAGTATTAGTGTTTAACAACATTTATTGCATTTATAAAAACAGGGAAAAAAGGAAGCTATGTCTCTTGTCATACTATAGGCTATGTTTGTGCCAACTTTAGAGCAAGATTGGTTCCGTCGTTTGGCTATAAAATAGCAATAGACCAACAAACTAACTATCGCATTATAATATAAGTTCGGATTAAAAAATAACCCCACAGCAATACACAAAGCTCACAGCGCATAAAGATCGAATAAGCTATCCAGAAAATGCTTTCAAATTCAATAAAAACGTTGATCTGATTACGTTTGAAAAGCAAATTTCAATTCGATTCGGACATAACAAACATGGCACTAATCCGGTCCCGCAAAACTTTTTCCGGACAAAACTCCCACCCGGATCCGATTTGGGCTTTAGCTTTTTAGGCTGTATATTAAACTGGACATTTAATTTATTAGAATGAAATATTGTCAGAACCCCACTAAGTAATGGGGTAATAAAATCTTTCCGAGTGATATCCTGTATGTGTTTTCAGTCTGGCACTGTGTCTAGCAAAGTCAGCAGGTTTCGACTCGCCTGAATTGCTGTAATGAATGGTATTTCTATTGATGGTAAACACATTTAAGGCGATGGTAGGGTATAGTAGTGACGTCAAATGCAGTAACAGTAGTGTGTAGATATAAATATAAATAAATTAATATAAATATCCTGAGATATTCTTTACACACGGCCATCTGATCCCAAACTAAGCAGAGCTTGTACTTTGTAATACAGACAACTGATATATTACTTTTTTAAATACATACTTATATAGATATGTACATACAGACACCAACACAGACAGAAAGATATTTCATGCGCACAATTTTATGTCCTGGGTGGGAAGCAAACCCACGGCCTACATCATGGCGATCGAAACACCTTTTGTGATCGAGGTCTCTAACTGCTAAGCCAATTGGCCCGTCAATGATGTTTCCTATATAACCTGGTGGTAGGGACTTTGAAGCCTAAATTTGAAAATCTGTCATCAAGCGCCTGCTGGTGTTTCCCGACTTGTATGTACTTGATAATAATGTACTTGAGAGCCAATTTCCTTCTAGGTTGTGTGCTTATCATCTTCTACCACATCATCATTTTCCATGAGATTATGGCCGCGCAAAAGCCTACGATTATAAGGTCACCCTACTAATATTATAAATGCGAAAGTCTGTATGTATGGACGCTTGTAACTCTTTCATGTTAGAGTAGTAGATCTCTTAGTGCAGAGTTCGTCCGGGGAAGTACTACCACCTTACCCATTTCTGCCGCGAAGCAGTAGTGCACTTGTATTACTGTGTTTTAGTTAGAAAGGTAAGAAAGCCGGTGAAATTACAGGCACATGAGACATAACAACTTCACGTCTCAGGGCCAAAAATGCATTGGCGATACCCCTATTGGTGCAAATGTCAATGGGCGGCGGTGACCACTTACCATCAGGTGGACCGTCTGCTTGTTTGACGGCCCAAGTGGTATAAAAAAAAACTACCAAACACATTTGGATGAAACTTGGCACATATATAGAAAGGTCCTGGAATAACACAAAGAATACTTATTGTGCTGGGAAAATGTAATATCCCTCGGGAACGTGGGTGAAGCCGCAGGAGGCACCTAGTGGTAAATAAAATATAGTATAGGTTACAAAACATAAAATAATTGTGTTGTTACAAAAGCAAACATAAATAGTTTTATATTATATTTACATAAATAAATAAATATTATGGAACATTCTATGTATAACAAGGCTTATGACTTTACTCAATAATATTATGAAAATACGCACTATGATTTATGTGAAAATTAATGCTGGCTACGGTTATTCGAAGAATTCCTTGCACGAGAATTTTTAATCCAGTCCTTGATAATAAATTAACTTTTTTGTATTTTATAACGATGGTTTTATACAGTAACACTGAAACACAAACGCTTTGTAGTTACTACAGAAATTATGTCAGGTATAATGCGGTAAGTATTGAGGTGTTAGTGTGGAAATGAAGAGCTACTTACTCTGATTATAATTACTTTGTCTAAAACAAAGGCAACACCTCTCAAATAGATGGATAGAATTAAATGTAAGTTAAAACAAGATGCAAATTAAAAGATTAAAATATACATATTTTTTAAATTAAGAGAATGTAAAAATAATCTATCCTAATATTATAAGAATGGTAAGTTTGGATGTAATCTCCTAAGCTTATCATCTGATTTTAATAATTATTTCACTGATAAAAAGGTACACTATTCTCAAAAGGCTATGATAATATTCCAGGTTAGATTAGATTCCATAGAAGCACAAGTAAAACTGCGGACAGGTATCCTGGGACGTTCTTCACACACGACCATCGAGTTTGAACTAAGTTTGCCGATATATACTACCTTCATAGCGATTACAGCTAGAAACACAACAAACAAAAATACTGATAGATAAATGTTCGTCTTGATTATGAATATAAATACACGCTGTGGCGAGTCAGTCATTAGATCTGTCATAAATCTTACAAAATGATAATATGATACTAACTTTATCATTTCAAAAGTATACTGTATGCAATGACAAGCGACATTGTATACAAACCACACAGCCGCACTAATATCTACATGGCAGCAATATTGAAAGTTCTGGCAGCACTGTTGCTTGTAGTTTTATTGTGTCCAACGAAGCGTGGTATCGTACATGTCCACTGTGTGACAATTGCAATTATATTTTCCACGCTATTCTGTGTTGTGTCATCCTTCTCCTGACCATCTTATGTGCTCTTATTGTGTGAAATAGGTCCCGTTTCAGCGTTGTTACTTGGGATTGTTGCTACTTGAGTTGGAATAGAATTTTGTCGGTCGCTATTATTTTGTTATTTTGCTTCTACATGAAAAGCTGTATTAGTGCAGAAATTATAAATTTATAGCAGTATTTGTTGCTAACTTTCTTTTTCTTAAACCAGCAGGCGGTCTGATGGTAAATGGCCACCGTCCCTTAACTATAAGGGAGTTTCCCCAGGCATTTCTAATCCTCATAGTGATTAGAAATGCCTGGTGAATTTTCAATATGTTGCAGTACAACAACCGAGCTCCCCAAAGCAAAAAAGAACTAGAAACGATGGAAAAACTGGTAGTCTGGTGCTACTGAAACATAAAAAGGTTTCGGCGGTAGGTTTTCTTCTACCTTAGGTAACTAGACGGGGAGATTATTACAAAATACCGAAAAGCCTTCTGAAAAATAAAACATAAAACACCTGGTAACCTAAATATTTACAAGTAGAAACAAGAGTCGTTGTGCTCGGTGATAGTACTAAACTAACAACTCCAGTGTCATTACATAACAGTGTTTGTATCAGAAGGAAGACAACCTCAACAGATAGTAATGTGGCCATCTTTTTTTATGACGCGACATAGTTTAATGTTATTAGTTTCGGACGGTTCCTGTGATTTACAAGGATAATGTCTTGACCTTAATAGACAGTGCCGAATCTCGGACCAAATTGTGGTGGTAATAGATCAGTTGACGCAGATAGGTTGACGGGATTTATACCTACAAGTCCGTTATTAATTATTTGATTAAGCGTTTTAGATGCCAATAGCTTAAGAAATAATATTATGTTAATTCAAGGGACATCAATTAGTAAGTGTTTACTGAATTATGCCGACTGTATTCTGGTAGGAATAAAACAACTCTGCTTCAGTTAATTGTACCCGATTATATATTCTTATCTGCTCTTTACTGAGTATCTGTAGTTATTAATAAATTTCTGTGAAAGCTTTAATATAGTCAATATAATTTGAACCTTAATTATTTTAGTAAAACTATATTTGTCCAAAGTAATGTTTCATATGTCACCGGATAACCTTTTAATGATAAATGTTGTTTTTGTATGCATCGGGGGAATCCAGGCTTGTAGAATACCTATTTTCTCTATCTACATTCAATAATACCTACCTACATTAATGTAATTGTAATAAAATTATCGCTATCTGCACATTGCAGCTTTATTCATGTCCGTTAATATTCTTTAAAACTTCGATTGTAAACAGGAAGAGCAACTCATTTTAGGTCTTACTAATATATAAATATTTAGGGAGTAAGGTAATCTACATTAATTTAAATGAAACAGGAAAGTCAAGTAAAAGCTTGCTTAGGCCCTTGGAGTACACTAATGAAGGTTCAACGTTACCTACCTAGACTGAAATGTGTGGTAGTGGTGACCAATTCTACCACTCCAATCTATAGGGTGTTGCACGAGGTGACTAGAGAGGAACAGGTGACCACGTGCTTATAGTAGTTTGCACCTAGTAATCAACATAATTCCGTGAAAGGTCTAGCGTCTGGCAGACGGCCGGTCGTAAAAACCCTGTCAAATCCTAAGTAATTCCTTTGCCAAAACATAAGTATTGTGTCGCCTCCAATAACGTAGGAACAGCGTAGCTGATTGTGAATATAATAACTATATTGACCGTATATAGCAAAATTATAGGCACATGTCTCATGTGCCTATAAGTTTGCCTATAACAACTTCACGTCTCAGGGTCGACCACGCATTGGCGATGCTCTGGTGTTGCAAATATTCATAGGCGGCAGTGACCACTTACCGTCAGGTAGATCGTGTGCTTGACAGTCGGCTCATGTGGATAAAAAAATAATAATTTAGAATTTACACAGTTATGCTACATACCTGTTTTGCAATACACAAGCAAAGCAGATACCAAAGAATTGATTCCAATAAATATTTTCCATTAACTACACAGTAATAGAGCCTTTAAATCTAGCGCTGGGACGCAAGAACGCTGTAAAAAGTGGTATGCGATTTATACCACGCCACAACGGGCAGCAAAGAGAGTCGTTTAAAAGATATATTAACTGAGAAAATGCAAGGGAATATGGGACCACAGTTATGCATCACGAAAGGAGCTGATTTACAGTCAGGTCTTTATTACAAACGCAGTTACGAGCTCATATTACAACTTAGAAATGTATTTTTGAGTTAATTAATTCTGCTAAGTTTTACTTTGGTTTATGCCAACTTTATGATAGCTCAGTTAATAAGGTCTAATGCTTTGACCAGAGTCAAGGATTTGAATCCTTCAATGAGCTTGAGCTTTCTGTGAAGGAAAACATCGCGAGTAAACCGCTCGGTGGAAGTCGGTGTAGTCCGGTGGGCTACCACCCTAGTTGAAAAACTGTCACCAGGCGCCGGTCAGTGTTCCGACAGCTACATTATAGAGAAGTTTCCTTCTGCACTTCGCCTGTTTATCACTGTCGGCCATATTATCGTTTACCATGGCGTATCCAATGTGGTCTAAACTAAAAAAACGGCAGGTTACTTAAACACCACGCCTATGCCCGCCCGGCTGGCTTGTGTTTGACCCAATATTACTTTGGTAAGTGAGGATGGTATCATAGATAGTAAGCACTCAAAGCTAAGGCAGGAACTGATTCCAAAGGATTACTGCCACAATACCCCGGTGGTTGCTTAGCAACTGATTTTTAACAAGCATTACAGAGTACTCTTTCACTGCGCTTGTGTTTCTGTAAGCTCAAGGTCTCTAAGGTTTAAAACGACAAAGAATTTGGACTTACTACCTACTACTAAGCTTATTGTCTTATTTGAGACTAGCTTCTGTAGCGCGATTTTATCTGCCTCGGGATTATAAAAGTGCCCATTGCCATCGGGAATAATATACCTTTCAATTGGTGAAAAAACTTTTCAAATAGGATGATCCTCAAAAAACATGCAAACTAACGAAACTCATACTCTCCATAATATTAAAATAATTAATGAAACCATTAACTGTAAGTTCTTAAATACATTCTACGAAACGTTAGGTATTCAAACCAATTAAATGCCTAAACAATGCAAACAGTTCTCATTTTAGGTTTCGTCTGGACCCAAAATGAAAACAATGTTCATGATATAATTAAAAATGTTACCTATTTAAGGGTTGATTAATTATTGTGGAATAAACTCGCTATAAACTTCAGTGGCTATGTTAAATTCCTGCTTTTGAAAAGTATTGAAATAAGAAAAGTTTTAATTAATATGTTTACCGAATTCTATATAATACAGTAGTCTAGACCAGATCATTGATTATATTATGATAAAGTAATTCTACTATTATAAATGTAAATTTCATAAATCTTCAGATTTTTATGACTGAGTCATAAGGATTGAATCTAATTAGATTACATAATATTTACATTGTAATAAACTTAAACAGTACACTGTTCTGGATTATTATAAGGTTGTTTTTATCGCGGAAAAATACTAGATCCATCGAGAATGCAGGTCAAACAACGGAAGCGGAAACTTATAGTTTAGAATCCCTACTTAATCTCATTCAGAATTGGATAGGTACATAGATATAAAAAATGAGGGTCTATGATTTCTTTTTATCAGACGACCACTATTTTAATAAAACCTCTTTTTCTTAATTAATATAATATCTATACTAATTAATATTATAAAGAGGAATGATTTGTATGTAAGTATGTTTGTTACTCTTTAACGCAAAACCTTCTAAACGGATATACTCGTAGATGAAACTTGGCACATAGATAGAGCATATCCTGGAATAACATATAGGCCACTTTTAATCCCGAAAAAATGTGATATCCCTCGGGAACGCGGGTAAAACCGCGGGGGACAGCTAGTTATAACATATTTAATATATACTTGTATCCATTTAACTGACAAGTTTACACGAAGCTCTTCATTCACAAAGTGAGTCAGATCTATTATATAGGTGCGGGCTACGATTACTTAGCTATCAGGTTCAAAACTTCATAAACTTGGACTACTCTGAGCTAGACAAAGCGTAATACAAAGCCTGGGAAACATGTTGTAATTTAATACCAATTTGACTTGGTTTGTGTAGTTTTATTCATATACTGTTACTTCACATAGTCTTAAGATACGTAAGATTGCTTAGTTGTTAGTGATGAAATTTACCGGCACATGAGACTTCACGTCTCAAGGTCGACAACGCATTGGCGTTGGCCTGTTGCCCATGTTGCAAATGTCCATAAGCGGCGGTGACCACTTACCATCAGGTGGACCGTTTGCTTGTTTGTCGGCCCAAGGGGTATAAAAAAAAACAAAAAAATGTTCAAAGCCGTAATGAGAGTAGTCGGCTCGAATTCTATTATGACCTTGAGAGTTTGGTGAAAGGAAGCATCAAAATTCAAAAAAATTCAAATTCAAAACCATTTATTCAGTTTAGGCCTTCGGAGGGCACTTATGAAGGTCAAATTTAAAGTTACTGAAGCTACAACCGGTTCGGAAGTCAGCCTTCAACTGAGAAGAACCGGCAAGAAACTCAGCAAGGTTACATTCTTTTTTATTTGTTATATAAATTTTTATCTATTCTGACTTTTTGGCTATTTTATAATTATAACATATTATTCTGGGGAAACCATAGGACGGTGCAAGGGTACTTTATGTACCGACCTGGCTGGTACCACCCTCGAGAGGACAATCCGTCGACAAGCACCTGTTGATGTTTGCTTACAGCCTTTGTTCACAACAGCACTTGACATGGTGAAAATGTGGTCAAACAAGCCCATATAGAGTTAGAAAAATCCTCTGATTTTGAATAAGAACTACTTGCTTTTTAATTTGATTGGTCAATTATTATTTTTTTATTGTATACAGTTTTGTTTTATCTCGGTCGTGTTCGGATCGACTATCTCACATCAAATCGAAATTAGAAGATTATGTTGATGATCTAATTGATTCGTCTGATGATGATTATAACATTTCTACACATAAATCCAAGATATAATGTTTAACTATCCTTCTACACTTGGCGGCTCTTCTCAGTAAAAAACAACCTTCCGAACCGGTATTAGAGTCAGACTATTCATAAGTGCTTATTATTACATTTTATAGGTCTAAAGGTTGTGTAATTGTTTAATGATTATGTTGTATTTTTTAAAATTGGTAATATATAAAATAAATAAAAATTTAATAAATTGATAATTTGATAAAAAATATTTTTACTTCTTTCATTCTGATTTTATTTCTCATCCTTTAAAGACAGAGTATCAAACATGCACTTTGTATGATTTATGCCAGATTAACTATTGAACTTAATAAGTCATTCGATATGTAGTTCGGAAAAGGAACTGCCCATAAGACCGAACTAACATTTTTAGTATGCGTTAATAGCGGAACCTTGTAAACGTGGTAAATAGAACATAGAACACAAAACAGACAGACAGACTCGAACATTCTCGTTTTTGATATTAATAGATAGCAAAGCACTTTATACTCTTTTCACACTACAATTATTAAATTGAAATATTTTTGTTCAAGTTAGCATTCATAAGCATCATGAATTAGAAGGTTGCTTTAGCTTGAAGACTTGAAGTAAGAGTCACAATAAAAATTAACCTGGCATAGTGCCAGCCGGTCTCAAGTAATTCAAATAAGCTATTACACAACCTAAGGTTTGCATGCCATGGCATCTACATAATTTCACTACTGGTTGGCCAAGATAGTTCCACATAACAAAGTTCAAACCTCAACCAGTATACGTGTTAAGCTGCATTGAAACTCTACTGTACTGCCAGGGCATTTCGTGACCTCTACTACGAACAGTTTTATGCATAAATAAACACACATAATTTCGTATTGGGTAACATACATGGCTGCTGTAGAGTTAATTAGAACGTCAAAGAAGTGCAACAATGAAGCAATGGTGGAGGAAAGTGTATGTTTTCACAGAAGTTTGTTGATGTGGTAGTTCCCAGCTGTCAGTTTCGAGGTGAAGACACTGGAATTAAGGACACTTTAGCGTAGTTCTAGCTACAATAAGTTAATGGTACCTTAATGGTTTGAAACTGTTTATAGCCTATTTTATAAAAAAGTTTCGAATATTATTTTTCCATTGTGACATATTATAGTGAAATGATTTCGTTGGAGTGGATTCGTGTTCGTTAAAAGCCTTTCATCGTTTTTGTATTTTCACCGATGAAATTTATGTAAAAATATGCTGAAGTGATTATATTCTCTAGGGCTCTTTAGGCCTTTGAATTAAAGTATAGAAAAGTCTACATTCAACGATAAATATCTCGACGCCTGCATGCCAAGTCACGATCGAAAAGAAATTGTGTTGACTTTATTTAAAATATCAAACGACACATTGCTAGGACTGTTTAGATTAAGATCGCACTCAGGGTAGGTCTAAATACATATATTTTATTTGCGACATACAGTAGCTTCACGTTCACAAATTGGTGGCAAAAAACATACATAATTGAGACCCAATTTTTTTTTGTATATTTAGTATTCAGTCATATTATTATCATTATGTATTTTATTTCCAATAAAAAAAATGTGTGTCGTCCAAGCTGGGCCTTAAATAAACAAGGGAATATTCGATAAAGAAACGTGTGTATCAAAGTGAATTTAATTTTCTATTACGATACGCTTGAGACAAAATATTTGACTTTTATTAAGATTCTGAGTTCGTGATTCGAAATCAACGCGTTCCAAAAAAATTCGTCAACATCCACACGAGCGCAAAGTCGGGTGTCGTATGTCGGGTCACGACCGACAAAATCCGGGGAATGTATGCGGGGGGCGCGACCGAATCGCGATATCTGATTGAATGAAATGTGCGGTTTCAAAGTTAAAGCAGGGGCTTGGGGCCATTTCGTGGACGGCAAAGTTCAAGGGTTTTGTTAGGCTTGGCTGAGTGATTTTTGACAAAGCAACTGACTCATATTCTACATGTACCTAATGCTATGTGCCTAATAATGAGGCATGTATATTAAAACATTTAATAAGTTAACCAATACTTAACATGTAATAATAATATATTTTACAAATTAAATTAATACTATTCGGTAAGTTTTCCATAATAATAATAGTACATATAATTGTGTCATCTCTATCTATCCAATACATATTCATCTCTAAGCGAGAGAACTTTAAAGAACACAAAAATAGACATGGTATAAGAAATCTTGGTGAAAAGTGTTAAAACAATCCTACGCAACAAATATGACAATCTTTACAACTTATTCTGCGGTCAGTACAGAATTTTCAAAGGCCACAATCACAACGGACGTTGTCTGGTAGGCGGGTGTCGCGAACTCTCAAACTTTCCTACCAGTTTGTCACTTTGAGTCAAAAGTTTGACCCACCACTTGAAGCGGTTCGACTGGCAACTTCTCATGATTGTGTACCAAAGTTCCGCGATAGTTCGCCCCCTTTTTATTTTATGACGGGTGTCAATTACTGTATATTATCTTTTGTTCTTTTCGGTAAAAGTTCTCGTCGAGGTATTGTTCCTAAAGTTGCCTCTGCGAATGTTTGTGCCAGTGTTCTGATATGAGATCTGGAAATCTGTTTTTGTTTAATAAGATTTTTGTAAAAACTTTTAGATGTTCTTTCAGATCTACAAAAGTTTTTGAAGAAACAAGCATTTAAACGCTGCCCAAGATACAAATCGCTAACTCAGGACATTGTAAAAATCAGTGCACGAACTCAAACAACCTAGTTAACACAGAACGACATTTTCATAGTTCTCATTACGACCAGCCAAAGTAACGACCTTTTCATTGCCGCCAACTCACTTAAGTCAACTCACATAGTTTATTAACAATCCATCACAATACTTTATGGAGCCATTAAACCGCTAACAACTCTTGGACGAACAAAACTCGTGGCGTATGGTTAAAAACACGCTGTGTTGAGGCCGCCTCCGCATAATCCTAGCTAAGCCACCGGCACCTCTATTTTATTGTACATTCCCTGCAAAGTGCCTAGAAAGCCTGAAAGCCGAGCGAACATTCATTTGCATAAAATGTTACAATATAATGCTGCTTTTAACTTGAAATTCCTCATTTTGTTTGAGGCCAACAATGGATGTGTTTTTTCCAAAGCCACTGATTGATTGTGATGAAATAGGGTGTTGGTCTCGGCAACAATGCTGCGTCGGTAAAGGGTTAAGGTACCCCAATTGTTTAAGGGAATCCATCTTTGTGCCACATAATCTAGAGTTAAGAATTACTGTGTAAAATCTAAAAATCAATATTATGAAGACGATGTGAATGAGGGTTTGATAAAAATTTGGGAGAATATGAAACAATGAAGGAATATGCAACATACAGTCATCCTTTATTAGCCCTCAGCTAGCTTATTGATAGATTACAAATTTCCTAAGTTTATTATTTCTGGGGCTATTAAAACCTTTAAAGACTATATGTTAACTTTGCTTTGCTACCTTAACTTTGCTATCAACAACACTGTATTAGAAACAGTAAACAACTTCACATTATTAGGACTCACAATTGATACCCATATAAACTGGAAGACGCACATCCAAAACATCAAAGCAAAAATATCAAAATTTACATATGCTTTACGCGAAATTAAAAAAACCACCGACTTACCAACCGCACTAATCACATACTATGCGTATGCGCACTCGTGGCTCAGCTACGGCGTCATCATGTGGGGAAATAGTGTCGATGCGCCTTCGCTATTCATTCAACAGAAGAAACTAGTCCGAATATTAACAAATATAGACCAAACAACAAGCTGCAAACCCTTCTTTCAAAAGCACAAAATTTTAACATTACCGTGTCTCTTCATCTTCGAATCATGCAAATTTGTCAGGAAATATATAAGTCTCTTCACAAAACGTGAAGAAAAAAACACAAACCGTTCGCTAAGACATAAGAATATGTTAATGCTACCCACTTCCCGCTTAACGCTACACTCAAATAGTCCCTATGTAATGTGTATAAAAATTTATAATAAATTACCTGATTTATTAAAAGACGAAACAGATACAACATTTTTGAAAAAAATTAAACAAATACTAGTCAAAAAAGCATACTACACAGTTGATGATTACATGAATGATAGAAATCTTACATAAATAATTTTTAACTAATAAATAAATATAGTCAAAACAAAAATAACCGATAGAATAATTAAATTGCGATATATCCATGATCTCCTCTCTCCTACATGTTACTTACTATGTATTTTGCTGTGCCCGGCAGGGTCCCAATGTTAATTAGATATTACTTACCACCTAAGATTTAATTTTAATATTGTGGATTGCAAATAAATAATATGAATATGAATAAATAATATGAATATGTTTTTTATTAATAAACAGTAACTATTGGAATATTTTTTTATGTACCAAATACAAGTTTAACTGGTAAGTAAATAATTATAGTTGGCTTTCTATAATATGGTGTACCGACAACATGGTTTAAGTTATAAGAGGCAGCTTTAATAAAAATAACTTAAGACTGTTCATTGTGCAAATACAACAAAAGTATCAGGAGTGGACTGGAACGGATGAAAGTTAATGCAAAAATGTAGAATCTTGAAGCCTTTCTGTAATGATTCTCATTCATCTCATAATATAGACCCATAAATCTCCAAGCGTAAGCAAAATCTAGCCCAACCCAGGTAAGAAAATACCAACAACATCACCTGAGTGAATTCAGTAGATATATCGGGCTACGTGTTGTGAAGTAAATTACAAACACAAATACAAATAACCACCGCCACTGTTGTGTAAACTGTGTTACTTTGAATTAGGGACTGGACAAACAAACAGACGGTCGAGGCAAATTGCCCCCTAGTCTTATTTATTACTGTACCTCTGAAATGTATAAATGTGCCCACAGTCTTTTGTTTCTTGGAATATTATCTTCTTAAATATTCCATCATATTCCTATTGGAATAACCATTGAAAAGGGTTTGAGTGATGGATTTTTAATTGATAACAATGAAAGTTTAATCACGTCATAGATTCCTGTACCATATTTAAGAAAATCAAGAGCTGGCAATGCTGCTATATGTACAGTTAAAGGTTGTACGTTTCATACGCATTTAAAAGAGATAATCCTCTCTATCCTCTATCCTCGGTTTTGTCTTCGTCCTTTTTGGATGGTCATTGGCCAAATGTAAGCTCATTCCAATATAAAAAAGACCCTAGTCTGTTAGGAATAATATGCTTATTGCTATAGAAACAACGCTCTTCAAAGCTATTATAGATGTTTATCTCTAAAAGCTATTAAATATCAAATTGTTTCAGATATTATCACAAACAAACTATTATGAAGACGAAACCAAATTATCTTTACGCCAGACTATATTCATAACAACAGTAACCAAACAAACGAATAGAGAGGGAAAAATGTCTATACATTACTGTTTCATGCTTATATTCTATTCCGCAACCGTCAACAGCCTTTATGCATCATAAAAATTTAGTACACACTTACATTTCTGCTTTGTCATAACATCAGCATTCTATTAGTCTTATTGTTACTTGAATTTTACTTGTAATAATACTAAAGTATATGTAAATCATTATTTATTGTGAATTATCTATAATACTTTGCCAAAGTTAGTTGTTTTCTTACAAAAGTCATCGGTTTTTTATGAGGTAAATGTCTTTTTTACGACTGTTCGGTTTTGTTCGGGAAAATATGTGAATGAAAGATTCAAATTTTTCCTTTAACATTGATATTATGCCTTCGGGCTGTTTTCTTCTTTGGCTACAAATTTGACTCCAAGCAATTTATTTAAGTTTTCTAATTTAATTTAATACAAGATGAATAACTATTATCTTTACCATTATAATATAAATTAGTTTTGTTCTTTGTTTAAACTGAAACACGATATCGTTTTTAATTAATCACGTTAGGACTTATATCAAATTCTGTATGAAACGGTATAGGTACCGTGCTCTTTTAAACCAATTATCCTCTATTATTATTAGTCAACCCTCACTATTACGCAATAAGGTATAGTTTGGCTTGACGTCCCTAACAGTAATATCATAAGTTTTAGTCCTGCTGCTTCAGTTTACCTTTTGATATAATTGGTGTGGATCCTCCGAAAACATTTTTAGGAGCAAAAAAATATATGACAAGATAATAAATAGATACTAATTAAAAGTTGATGAGCCATAAAAACTAAGAAAAATACCCCATAAATATCCCATTAAGCTAACTTTTAATGGAGAATAGTGTATTACTGAGTGTGTTAATGGAGTGCCATATTTGGCACCCTGTAGCTATATCTTAGAGCCATTCCCGCCTGAGGGTTATACATTCGACTCCCGGGCGGGCCAAAACTTAATTAAAGTTTTAATGAGCCGAGCGATATATGTATTTTGTTATGGTGTTGCAGATTAGTAAAATAAATACGTGTAGATGGGACACCGTTGAGTTTGAATTGCTTTGGGTATCTCAACTAATTTTCGTATGCGTTTTGTTTGGAGTTAAAACTTTTGATGAGTCTTCTAACAAATTTAAGGATTTTATGAATACTGTTGAAATGACACAGCCAATTGGTACCGTTTATTTCATTTTGGCCAAAATAATTTGACTAACAAAAAAAAAAACGACTTCACAAAAAGAAACTATTCCAAAACAAACTAATACGCACTAAAAATAAACTTGCTTTATTAGACTACTTAAAAGTCAATCAAATTATTACGATAATATAATGTAGTTCCAATTATTGTTATTTTTGGAGTCGGTTTCAGCCAACGTAGGCTTGTAACTACATACATAGTTATAGGTGAAAAAAAAAATACAGTCGAATTGAGAACCTCCTCCATTTTTGAAGTCGGTTAATAAACTAATAGTGCGTGCAGTGTGGCAGTGCTTGGCACCATCAAACAGAAAAGAATAAGTGTAAAATAGCTGGACGAATTTTAGTAATTCATAATAGATCTCCATTACTTTAGTTGTGATGTATTGTTAGGTTCAAAAAGTGACATAATCAAAGAAGATACTTTTCTAATTTACTTTTAGTCTCTGCTGCAAAGTTTGATTGCACGCTATGAAAGATACAATGTTAATTTAGATCGGAATATAATTCGATGCCAATTTAGTTTTAGTTTGGTGAAATAATAAATTGCTTTCTATCTACGGGGTTATTGAATCCAAAAGTCAATGTTGCCTCACTTTTATTTACTTTAACGTCGCTTTTGATGCTTGAAAATCATATTCATAAATTATTTTGCTATTTTCGATGTACTTTATTTGCTCTTTGATATATTTTAAACAATTATGCATGTATAGTATATATAACAATTTCTACTAATAATATAAATGAAAAAATAAATGAGTTTGGATTTATGGATGTTTGTTAATCTTCCATTTAATAAATACCAAACCCTATAGTCTACCCACTAAAACCCCTCAAGTTCCATCCCCGCCGTTGACGGGGCTGCGGGACCAGACGAGTCCTTCGACCGCCTGCCCCGTCGGCTTCGCTCACCTTATTCAGGCGAGCCCTTCTCTGGGCGACGCTATTACGGCACCCAGGAACTACTACTGGGTGCCTCCAGCATGGGACTCTTAGTGAAGGCGGCGGATCTGAGATAGATGCCCTAAAACAACTTATGGCATAGTTGTAGGAAACGCGGGAAACCCGCAGGCTAGCAGCAAGAGCTAGTGATAAGTATAGTGAAGTATTATATACATTAGGATTGGACATTTTAAAATTTAAGTAATTGTTATTATAATAACTTTGTAGTTTTATTTTAATATTTATTTACTTTAATAAATATTAATCTAATTATGTATCAGATTCAATTTGATACAAAATCTCCCATGGAAATAGGATAAAAGATGCTCTATGCTGACATGTTGCCTAGTTTAATTCCTGCCAAACCAATTATTCCCTGGGCATAACAAAAGTCTATTTTATTTTGAACGTTGGACGTTCGCAATTTGGAATCGAATTTGCCACCATTCGGAAACATGAAGAAAAGAGTGAAAATTGTGGATGTAGAGCAAACATTTTCCGTTTAATTTCAAGTAAAAGTTACAAATTATAAAAGTTGTTGATAGTTTAGACTTTAGATGGTAGGGACGTCGAATGCGAGGAGAGTCGAACATATCCTACAAAATTTTGAGATTTCGGTGAAGAAAAAAACATCAACTACAGCACGTTATCAATCTGTCACCAAGCATCTGCCGGTGTGTTCCTATATGAGAGGATAATCTCTTCTGTATCATAAATACTTTTGGCCCAAAATATCATAATGGACTTAAGATTACCTTGCTGAAAGTCACGTATCGCTTTATAAATAACTTAAATACCTACCTACATACTAATAGTACAGTAGAACACTACAGGTTCTCACCAATTATCCAATCTTATATATGCGAGTTTATATTTTTTTATATCGTGTACTTTAAGTAAGTTCTGTATGTCATTAAGTTCTATGAGATACATTTTATTTAATATGTTGTTTTCGGATAATGTCAGAGATATTCTGGACACAAAGATTAATTCAGACGGTAAATTTAAGCTTACAAAATTATTTCTTATATTATCACATTTCGATTGTTAATCCGGGGAAATGAACCCGGAGGTATGTTATTGGCAAAGTTCCAGGGTTTCCGCCACGACAGTTGCCAACCGTTTAGACCGGTAATTACACACATATTTCATACAATAGTTTGTGATAAAATTGCGTAAAAATCCATTATGTTGTAAGAAAAGTTTTTAGGAAATGTGAGCGAGAAACATTTTTCTTAAGACAATTGATTGACCAATAAAGTGTGCTTTTTACAACCAAATAATCTAGCTATTTACAATGCGAAAATAACCTTTTTTTTTTAGTTTAGGTGCCGTATCATTCATGAGTATTCTAATTAAATGTGCCTGTTTTAAGCCTTTTAATAATTCGCACTTATCTTACTTTGCAAAACTCAGAAGTTGAATAGAAATCTTGGCTATAGGTTATAGACACAAATCTGTAAGCGCCAAGTCCTATACAAGCAATTCTATAAATAAAATATCTCCGTGCTCTAAATCCCTTCATTTCTACCGCATTGCACCTCAATGGGTGTTTTTTACATAACTTTTTTTACGGAGGACTTTTGGCTGTTTGCCTATAGAAAGTAGTATCACCAATAACAATATTTCCTCCGTTATGGCCAATTAATTTGTAGTTGGAACGCGCTAACATCACCTGGACAATCCCCGACGATCGTTTAAGGTTAGAACGTGGAATTACGACCAGCTTCAGGTGAAATATTCAGCGTGTTATATTAACAATGCTGCTTTTGGAAGCCAAAATGTGAGGCAAAAGTAGCAGTGTGAAATACAACCATGAATTTGTAAAACTAGCTGATTCGTGTTGAACCAAAAACAATACTATCGCGCGCCGAAGTGCTTTTAGAACTGAGACCCACATTCTACATAAGATATTTTATGTACCAACGTGACATGGTGAGCATTGGCGCCGTCACTCGGGTACTCTACCATTTCCGGACTATATGAAAATGAAAATGAAAACTAAAATGAAACCGACTTAAATTAGGTATATAGACTGTAATAATGGTGCATAAAATAATAATGAAAGCTCTAATAAGACTAGTAATTAGCGACGATTAAGCAAAATGGAATTCCGTAGAGAATTCAGGATTTGAATAACGATTAAAATAACATTAACTCAAATCAGTGTTCGGAAAAAAACCTTTTCCTTTTGAAATCTATTGAATAATTTCTTTATAAACGTTTTTCTTTTCTCCTTGTTATTTGACATATGAATTGTGTATGTAAGCTTTAACCAAATAGACCCAACAATAATAAGTAACCACACCGAACTAAAATCTTTTTGATGATCGTATATCGTTTGTTTTGTTTTTGAAATCCGTTTAATAAGGTGCGTTATAATTTGCACTGAGTGTCAAACTCAAGTGTATGTCAGGTGCATTTTTTATGGATTCTTTAGCAATCTACTAGGTACTAGATATTTATATTAGAACAAATTATTCCTTTCATTTCCATTCAATCCAGTTCAATAATATAGCTTTATTTTCAAGTATTTAGTTATTTTACTAGCCTAGACGGGCAGCTGGGTTTAAGAGGGTATTTTGGTCTAGAAAATTGAAAATGTTTTTTTTTTCAAGTGGACGCCAATTTGTGATAATTTTTTTAATTTTTTCGGCGAATGTCCAAGATGTAGCGACATCTTTACTAATTAAGACTTTTTTTTGTTTGTTCGATTTAGATCACTACAAGGGTTGGACTCATGTCAACCAGGGAGCACCGTTTGACTGGCAACCCCCACTTCACCAGCCTGTCACTGGATGAATTTTTATTTTTTTATTTTTTATATACTTTAAAAATCAATAAACATTGAATAAAAAAATGGATTGTAAAAATGTTTTTTTTTTTTTATCCTACTTTGAAAAATACCCAAAAAGGAGGGCTCTAGACCAGAATACCTCCTTGAGACTCAGTATTTAATTTCCGGGTCGTTTGCACGAATGGTAAGGAAATACTGATAGTATACATATGTATATACGAGTATATATTTTTTAAATACTATCTGTTGGCCAAAACCAGTACAGTGCCCGAGAGACGCCGACAATGCTCAGCACATGTAACGTTGGAACATAAAATATCTTCAGGAGAATGTAGGTCTCATTGAAAACTGTGGGTATCACTCCCGCAATGCCGACCCTGCAAAAATCTTAAATGCCCATGTCTTCGGAGATAGTGAGCTATGTAATTTTACTAGATATGATTTTAGCTATTCTTCTACATGATAATGAATGTATTGCAAACCGTACCTATAATATATTTCATATAACTGTGAAAACAGAAACGTTTAATAGCCACACCCAACCGTAATACAGCAAATTCAATCGAACAGCTGTAATTCAAAGCTGGATACAATATTCCGGATTGCTATGACACGTAGGTCTGAATGCCTGTCCGGGATTTGATATCGACAGTTATAGTCTAGGTGTTAACTACCTGTATGCCTGTCTGTCTGTTTGTTGACATACACGATAGTATGGACACTGATTGCAGGATCCATATTTAATCTATAATTAGATCATTTATAAAGTATAGTCTGCTACGTTAACAGTTATACAGATTGGATTCACAAAACATGTCACTGTTGATGAACACAGATAAAGTAAACTTGTGTAATGTGAATATTTCTATTAAAATCGTCTAACGTAAAATTGTCTTTTGAAAATTTATATCAAAATTCAAAATTCAAAATTCAAAACCATTTATTCAGTTTAGGCCTTCGGAGGGCACTTATGAAGGTCAAATTTAAAGTTACTGAAGCTACAACCGGTTCGGAAGTCAGCCTTCAACTGAGAAGAACCGGCAAGAAACTCAGCAAGGTTACATTCTTTTTTATTTGTTATATAAATTTTTATCTATTCTGACTTTTGGCTATTTTATAATTTCAATTTTACATAATTTTATATTTAACAATTACAAAATACTTATTATAGGTAACATTAATAAAAACAAAACAAAAAAAAAAAAATATGACAAGACTACAAAATAGAAAATAACAATAATTAGGTACTTACAACTTAAACAAGAGATTTAGAGGTGCACTGTGCAGAGAGCAGCTATTTCCATACATTTTTATCTTCAATATAATGAACTACCTTGTAATACGCTTTTTCTTTCAAAACTTTCCTAATATAATTTTTAAATTTATGATCAGACATTTTGGTTATTGAAAGCGGTATCTTATTATAAAATCGAACACAATTACCAAGAAATGACTTGTTAACTTTAGTTAGTCTAAAGTATGGAACAACTAACTTCTCCCTTTGTCTTGTATTTATACTATGAATATCTAATTTTGACTCAAACATTCCTATGTTTCTACGTATAAACATTATATTTTCATAAATATATAGTGAAGGTAATGTCATTATATTTATTTCCCTAAATAAATCTCTTAATGATTCACGGGGACCCATACTGTAAATTGCACGAATTGCTCTTTTTTGTATAATAAATATTGATTCTATATCCGCTGCTGCTCCCCAAAACAAAATACCATAGGACAAGAGGCTATGAAAATATGCAAAATAAACTAATTTGGCCGTCTCAACATTCGTCAATTGTTTAATTTTCCTAACAGCAAAAGCAGCCGAACTTAGTTTAGCAGCTAGAGTATCAACCTGAGGTCCCCATTGCAATTTATTGTCTAATGTAAGACCCAAAAATACCGTTTTATTTACAAGATTAATATGGCTCCCATCTATTATTATTTGGCTATCTACTTGTGCTACATTTGGTAAAGAAAACCTTAAGCATTTAGTTTTCTTTGAATTTAGTAATAGATTATTTGTAGCAAACCACCCACAGACAATTGACATAGTATGATTAACTTTAGTTAGATCTTTGTCTTTTCTATTAACTTTAAAAATTAATGATGTATCATCAGCAAACAAGACAATATCTGTGAGGTCATTTACAACATATGGCAAATCATTTATATATACTAAAAACAAAAATGGACCTAAAATTGAACCCTGGGGTACCCCCATTTCGACTAAAGAGCCCTTGGATGTTGTGCCGGTAATCCCTACCTTTTGCTGGCGATTTGATAAATAAGATAAAACAAGATCATGAGCAGTTCCACGAATTCCGTAGAAGTCAAGTTTTAGTAGTAGCGTACGGTGGTCAACGCAATCGAATGCCTTGGACAGATCACAAAAAATGCCAATCGCATCCTGTGAATCCTCCCATGCGCCATAAATGTGCCTCAGCAATGTTGCTGCCGCATCGGATGTAGATCTTCCCTTCGTGAAACCGAACTGATGACCATGCAATACCTTATGCTTAGTAAAGTGACTTGACATTTGATTAAGCAGCAATTTTTCAAAGATTTTACTAAGTGCTGGCAGAACGGAAACTGGTCTGTAATCAGATGGATTCTCCCTACAACCGGACTTGAAAATAGGTACTATTTTACTATATTTCATTAAATCAGGAAAACAACCCTGATCAATGCATTCATTAAAAATATTTGACAAAACAGGTGCTATCACTGTTATTATTGATTTTACGATTGTTACTGATAAGCCCCATAAATCTTCAGTACTTTTCATATTGAGAGAATTAAAAGTTATTATGATATCGCTAGCATTAATATGGTCAAATTTAAAACTTGGAAATGTATTATGAATATGCTGCTTGAGTAAAGATTCCGCTGCTATAGGACATGATTTAAGGCTTTTAGTAGTTTTACCAGGTATACTCGTGAAGAAGTTTTCAAAAGCACAGGCTACATCTAAATTATTTGTTAGAATTTTATCATTAATTTTAAGAGTTACCTGTTCATTATTATTTCTAATTTTACCAGTTTCCGTATTAATAACATTCCAGACTGTCTTTATTTTGTTATTAGCATTACCTATTTTATTACATATAAAGTAAGATTTAGCTTGATTACACACTAACTTGAAAGTCTTTGAAAATTTTCTAACATATTTATGAAATTCTTCGTTCTGAGTTAGAGATTTTAAATGATAAAGTTCATACAACCTATCCCTGCTCTTACGAATACCTTTTGTAGCCCAGTCATTAAATCCCATTTTACTATTTACCTTCACTATTTTAGTAGGACAGGCTCTATTAAAATTATCGCAAATCCCAGACAATAAACCTTTATACAAGACATTGGGCTCATCACTATGATATATTGTATTACAGAGTTTCAGCTCTAAATTATTCTTAAAGGTGTCTAATCTTGCCTTAGTAGTAGGTCTAATTACTTTCGTTATTTTAAATACTTGTCTTTTAAATGGCAATTCTATTAATTGAGCCTTATGATCCGAGCGAACACCACTCATAATCGATTTCCCTAGTATCTGTTTAGTTACTTAAATAACTGACTGGTCTAGAACTTAAGACCTGTATATAAGTTATATTTCCTAGTTGTGGGTAATGATGAATACCGCGTGGAATGCCGCCAGACACCTGTGGCAGTTCAGCGGGTTGAGCGAAACTAGAATACCGCACCGAACAGCCCAGGAAACCATCCACATTTAGGGAGTAGGATTATCGCATATCCACTCGGTTTTCACCTGAACAGGCCTTTAAAGCTGTGTTGATTCTAGACTTACATTGGCTAAGATCGGTTTTGAATTAAATAAAGAAATCAGTTATAAGCTTAATATCAACTTATAACAACTAACAAAGCCCAGAGTCGTTACAGAATACTTGAGCTGTCTCCATCTCTAAAGAGCTGACGTGGTCCCAGACGAGAAGTGCGAACATAGGTACAAAACGTACCATTTAAAACGCAATAACCTCTGGGAATGCTGGGACCGGAATCAGTGCAACTTGGCACCTTGCCAAGTTTCCTCACACCGTCGCAAGTACACTTACGGGGGCGTTTCACACCGAAAACTGTCGTTTTATTCTATTTGATTCTGCAAAGATGCTAGTGTACCTATATTGATTAATCTATCTTAGATCTTGGACCCTCCTTCTTATCATCATCTCCAGTCCTGTTCCAATTAGAAAGGGTCGGTGATGCTTGGATTTTGCTATTCAATGCTAATTTTACTAGAGATTTGACAGATTCTGTCTGCCTGATGCCAACTCCGTCAACTGGCGACTGACTCTTGTTGACTATTTGGTGTAAAATCTCAAGTGAATGTGTTCATCGGTTTATTCTACGCCTATTACGACCCGGACTTGGGATCGTATACTTATCACCGCTACCACACATATTTTGGATAGTAAGTAATTGTAAACCATCATAAAGTCTTACAGACATTATGCTAGAAGCATTAAAATATCATACCCATCGGGTAACTGACAACTCATATCGTACGTAATGGTATCGCAAATGTACCATTTTCTACTTCTTAAAAAAGGATTTGCTGATACCAATAATAAACATATTTATGTTTCCGTACTCAGATACCAGAAAAAATACGCGATTAAGTATGCATGTATTTCAGATTATCATTTTATTTGTGCGCGATAAAGATTTAACAATTTATTTGATTACAAGAGAATTAATGGAAGAAGATTATTGCTGAAAATTTATGGCTCATGCTTTTATGAATAATAACATTTATTTCTTTATATGTGGATGAAAACAGTTACAATTATAAATTAACAGGAAAAATGCAATAGGAAGTAGAACTATAGAAGCGGTCACTGCAGTTTTATAATCCCGTGTGTTATGAAACCACGGTCGTACTTTACATCACTCTGATACTGAGAGTGGTGATTATTGGAATTGTTTGCTTTTAGTAAGCAAGTAACTATTGCATAAATTGTACGGTTTCCTGATTCAAATCAAATTATTAAATTCATTACTGCTGTTATATGATTTCAGGCTAAAGTGTGCAGCTTGAGTTCTGCTTATTATTTTGACTTACGTTTGACTTATTCATTGTATTAACAGGTTTCTATGGATTGTACCAATAGGTGCAGTATAGATGCTGAATTATTTATTATAATTAAATTGAAATTTTTCGGTGGTCGCGCAGTATAACGCTCGGCTAGAGACCGTAGGTAGGACCTACGGACCTAGGGGTTCGATATCTAGGTCGGGCAATGTACCATTAACATTTCTATTGTTACAAAGTTTTTGATAACGTTACGTTAAGATTGCGACTCTAAACCATCCAGCGGCAAAAAATATATCCAGTTTTTCACGTTTATTGAGTCCCTTCCAAAATCACTTTCAAGTACTGTAGTGCCGTGCGTATTTCCCTGCCAAACATAAGCTGGTACGGAGTTTGACCATTATCTATGTAAGGAGTTTTATCATACACCACATCTACGATAAATGCATGTTTACATATCGACCACATGTAAATTAATAATTCCAATCGCACTTAAATATTGTATCGAAGCCCAACAATCAGGGCAAAATGTGCGATGCAATTATGTGCTCAGGTGTTGGCAGAGCCGGACCGGGCGTGAGTTGGCACCAGGCCAGCCTTCGCGTCGGATATACAATACTGTTTTTCAAAATTAGTGCCAAAACCACCGTGACATTGATAAATGATTAGATTTTGGGCTGGCTGGTAATATAACCATATGGTTTTTAAGTCTATTTCATGTGGAGTTTTAGTATATTTCCGAGGCTGGTCTGTGAAGCTCTGATTCATGTTTGACTTTAGATCTTATTTTATTATATGTTTAAGTAACCTTTTCGAACTGTCTAAAACGTAGATGATTAAAAATTTACAAATAATATTACCAAAATACCTAGTTTTAGAAAAGGGTTCGGTAAACTCTAAATCACTCGATTAATATGTAGATCCGCTGACATTACATTCGACAAGGTACAGACGGCCAATTAGACACTTTCGACGTAAACTCAAATAATAGATGCTTCGTTGAATAATTTAATAGGCTCCCACGTATAACCGTTCCGATTCAACCTGATGAATAAATTAGTTGACTCTTTTAAGCCTAACATTTTGTTAATGGATAGTATCTTGACAATGACATAATGGTTCGAATTTCATAATATATCAACGTAAGAAATCGGATTTCTCAGACCAAAGGAAACTTCAATGCTTATTTTGTATAGTCTAGATTCTAATACTGCATTTGCGCTTACCACCATATTTAAAAGAAGCTCCTAAGTAAAAGTACAGTACAACAGTAGCTATCAAATAAATTTTGCCACCCTTAGCATTTCCTACAAAAATCGACTTTTAAAACGTTTACAAAAAAGACACAACGTTGCTTAGTCTACACTATTATCTACCCAGAAAACACGGCACTACTAAAAGTACTCATCAGCTGTAGAACCAAGTCTGTGTAAGTTTAGAAATTTAAATTGTCTCTAAACAGTTTCACTTCAGAAAGGGAAAAGAAAAAGTTATGAAATGTAAAAAATATTCGGTCCGATTTATGTAATGGCCAGTGTAATTGCTTATTACGTCAACCATGTGAAGAAATGGGTTGACTCTAATAACCCTAAGCTTGAAGACAATAGAGACAAAAAATGTACCTGACTATGCTGTTATTGGGCTTTCTTTTCTATCTCTGTCAATGTTGAAAAGCTGAAAGTATATTTAGTTCCTCATCTGCGCATTGTCACAACTCATTTGATACCTAAATCATTACCTTATTAGGTATATTTTAGTTCCTTCTGAATTTCATATTACATTACATGTCGACAACAATTTCATACTACATTGTGCGCAACTTTTTTCCGTAAAATTGCTTCAACGCGAAAATGACACGGTAAATATTTTTATTAAATTACTCAAATGAGAGCCTCTGAAGCTCAAAAGTCGATTTTTGCAAACAGAGCGAGTGGCACGTGTCTGCGTGCGCATTCATTACGCGGCCTGACCCGCGCGTGATGTCGCATAATGTTTGGACATAGTAGGCGATCATTTATTACTTCTGGAGATTGGGCCATGAGATATGCTGCGTGTCAGTAATAAAAAACCTACGTATAGTTCATATGTGGCCAGTCACATGTGATTACGTAATCACATCAAAGCTAAATGACGTAGTAGTATCGAGATCTAATAGCTCCATTTTGACAGCTAAGAGTGCTGTAGATTAATTGACCTTAAGGCATTATAATACAGTTTATCATATAATTTATAATTGGATCTATGGATGAACCTTATCATATAAATAATTAAGATAATTTTACTATGAAATTCTAAACTGTCGAAGCGGGTTTTTTAGAACTCAACTGCCGACGCTTGTGGCGTTTAGTATCTTTAGACAAACTTTTGATGACCAAATGGTGCAAGATGTAATGTGCATGTATTAGTATTTGTTTTATTTTATGTTTTTTACTCTTTGGTTGACTCATGACTCTTACACCACGTTAGAAATAGGTTTGGGCATTCATTTACAATAACGGCCACTATCTTCATAGACATAGAGTATGAGATCTGAATAGCAGTCGTTTTGAGAACTGTATACTCTTTTTCTCTTCAACTAGTATTCTTAGTGGCCATACCTTTAGTGAATTTGTTTGGACTAAATGTTTATTAATGAGTGAGTTTGTACAATTAAGGATCTAGACTTTTAGTCATACCGTTACTGTTTCAGCTTTTGAGCTAGCTCATTATGCTTACAAATATTATTTATAACCGAACTTACTTCCATTTTTGTAATTTCCTAGACCCCAGGATTTACAAGAATACCTCCATCTTTTGAAGGATTAAAATTAATAAGCTGCTATTTTAATTTTAGTCTAAATCATCCTATGGTATTCCATTCCTTCCGTGAAATTTATTATTTAAACTAAGTCTATTATGTAGTTTATTTTCTTAAAAACAAAATACCTCTCTAATAATGATGCCAAGCACAAAATCTACACGTGTCAAGTATTTTCTACCATCCAGCAGTTCTATGAACCCAATCATAGCAATGTACAATAGTAACTAATTAATCTAAATAATACTATTAATAAACGGCAGTAACAGATAGGTATCGATATCCGATATAGAAGCCGTAAAGTGGAGGGTCGCGTGAATCGATTGGATTATCTTCTGCTGATGACACCTTGCCGACCGACGTTCACACGGGTGTAGTGGATTAGAACGCGCGGGCCAGTTGGTGATTTCAGTAGTTTTGCCACGGGAATTTAAATTCAATGATAAATGACATGGCAATTATAATGGTATAACATTTTAATAGCGAATCTATACAGAGAAAATAATTCGTATAATTATTGCATGGTGCTGCCGTCTGGCGCACTTTGAGAAGAACAGAGCTTATTATCTAAAAAAATGTATTTTCTCGGCTGGGTCGAATTCAATCATATTATAAAATAAAAAGAGACAAAATCTTGTCAATAAGATCACAGAAAAGATTTTACTCGTATTTGGTGACGATTTATTTTAAGGGTTGTCCTTCCTGACCATTGTCGACAGAACAAATTGCGTTTCAAGACCTATTGTTAAGCCCTGGCCTATATCGCGACGTGTGGGATCGACATGTCTAACTGTCCACTACACTTGTTGAGACCAATCTCACTTAAGTCCGACAGGCTCTTGAAGCAATCAGATATAAGCGTATATTGATTCTTCGTACGTATCTATCTATATGTGTATGTGGTTGAGGCTTTAGTTTGGTTAGGATCGAGCAATTCGTGGCGAATCGGTTCTGTTAAATTACAATCGTATCTTAGACGGTTCTATAAATAGTTCTAAATTTTAGCAATAGTTTAAAAATTAAAAGTCTGTAGCTCTTTCTATATTTTCAGTTTGTTATTATATATATTGCTTAATATCTTTAAAACCATAAATGTCTCGCTTAGTAATGTTCTAAAATAATCTCAAATTACAATGAAGAATATAAAAAATCTGGTGAGAGTTAAACCAATTGTCAATGAACTGGCATCGGGTATAATTTTATCAGTTATAAAATACTATCTTCTGTTCCACGATTGTACTTAGATTTTCGAAGAAACTAGTGAATAAAAAGCAATTTAATTTGCTAATCCAAAATATATACCATCTGTGTACCAAGTTTTACTTAAATCTGTTTATGCGTGATTGAGTTACTGATACCCAAACTTTCACATGGATCAAGCGGATTTTATTTTAGATGGAAAGAAAATCTTCTAAGTAGTACTGACCTCAAAAAGACAAGTGTTATCTCGGAAAGAAAAAAAACACTGCGGCATCCTCACATATGTTATTTTAATGATACTTAAAATGGAAGGAACCCTTTCAGGGGTGGCTCATAATTTATTCCTTGGATACATTATCCAGATTTGTCATGTAACCCACTAAAATGGGGTATAATTTTAACATGCTGTTAATTAGCGGTTGTAGAACAACCTTACAGTAATGTTATCAGTAATTAGAAAGCAAAGAACATGTTATATTACCACCGTAACAATTTTGTGAGAGTAGTTTCCTGGAAGCCAATGCTACCATATCTCTCTTTATGAGAATCAAAATAAGCACAATGAATTATTCTCAAATGAGCAAATATATGGCTTAAATTAAAGTCGTTTCATGGAAAGATGGGTCTTTAAATGTCTATTATTGGTCTTTTATGGATTTTACACATGTAGCAGATGTAAAACATTTAGAAAAATAAAATAGCCAACTCAGTCAAATTATAAAAAATGTAACCTTGCTAAGTTTCTTGCTGGTTTTCCTTAATTGAAGGCTCACTATCAAGCTGGTGGTATCTTCAGTACTTTCATAATATCACTAGGGCATAAACTGAATTAGTTTTTTTATTTCATATTTGAAAACAGACTTTAAGGCAGCCTACATAAAAAACACTAACAAATTTCTAATTAATAGGTTGGGGAAAAAGTTCCTTCGCATTTTTTAAGAAAATTCAAAACATTTTTAATATAGTGTATTCACATTTAGCTAAAGTATGTAGGTACTATATTGTTCGATAACTTTTTGCCATCTTGTAGGTAGGGACATGATCCCATTGCTATAGAAATTTTGGGACTTCTGATCAAAATACTGCGACAAGTGGTTTTGACAGTCCTCTCATGATGTTAACTTGACAGTGCCTAAAGAATTCTGAAGAGACCGAAACAGGTGGAAATCAGAAGGTGTAAGGTCAGGACTATACGGCGGATGCATTAATACCTCCCAGTCAAACTCTCTTAATTTTTGCTGATGCGTTATCATTATGAAAAACCACACCCCTTCTGTTGATTAATTCCGGCCGCTTTCTCTTCTTGCTCTTCACTTCTTGCTTTAATCTCATCAGTTGTTCGCAGTAGAGTTCAGAATCAATGGTCCTGCCTGGTGGTAACAGCTCATAATTAATAATGCCCTTCCAATCCCACCACATGTGTGTGGTGGGATTATTGGAATGCGGGTTAACTGAGAGTGGGTTTCGCCACAGTCTGTGAAGCCTGACCGGCCTTTGACCACGACCTTTTTCGCACGTTCTTGTCGTACGTGATCCACTTTTCATCACCAGTTATTAGCTTCTTCAAAAATGGTTCGGTTTCATGGCCAAAACTGTTTTGTGGTCAATTTCCAGTTCTTCAGCTACGTCGTAACTACTGATATGCCGATCTTGCTCCACTTTTTCAAAAATGGCAGCGACGTGCATCTTTGACATCAAAATTTCGCAATTGAAAACGCTTAAACCAGATTTGTGCTACTCTCACAGACACTGCACTAGGTCCATAAACATCACAATTTTCGCGGCTTGCGTTGCATTTTTACCTTTTTTGTAGTAACATTTTAAAATGAATCTAATTTCTTCATTAGATTCACTCATCTTGGCGGTACGAGAAACAAATGCAAATCACACATTTTTCTAATTTGAATTTGGAATTATGTTCTTTAAAATTTAAACTTTCAATGATACCAAAACCAGCCAGATACAAATAGTATAGTCAAAGAGATTTTATTACAAGTTCATACATACTATAATGTAAAAAGACTTTTTCCCCAACCTAATATGTAGATTCAGCAAATAATAAAGATTTATACGTTTTCGTAAAATTAATTCATTTGTACATACAAACGGCCTTGTTATGTACTCTCATTTTATTGGAAACAGCAACAACAGCAATATTTCATGTTCGCACAAAATACACCTACCAATGTTCAATGCCATCATTCCACTTACAGGTCAAAATCCATAAACACAGCCTCGGCACGCACAAAATCACCAACCCCAGTAAAAGTTAACTCTGTTCACAAAAAAAAATAACGAAAAACTCGCACGACAGTTAAAACATCCCGACACGAGCGGAGAAAATTAAATGGCGCCCTAGTAATAATAAAAATGAGTGTTTGAAACACAATGGGTGCGCCTGCTCTCCTTCAATTTGGCCCGACCCTCTCTCGGAATGACCACTGTCCACTCTCTCATTATTAACGGACGTGTATACTGCTCACGATATTGCAAGCTATTTTTGGATTTCCATGAAATGAAATGATTGTCAATAGTTGTCATAACGTAATATAGCTTTTCGGGAATGTTGTTTGGGTCGATGATGGAGTTCAGTTTTCTGCAATACATCTCCAGAGATATAAAAATATAATGTATGTATATGCAGGAGCGCATCTAAAGAAAACCTCATGGTTGATGCCCTTATTCTGTTTTATTTAGGGATGATTTAACAAAAATGTTGAAACATGTATTTCTTACCCAAAAAACCTAAGCTTTAATTTTCAGATCCCTAACTTCAGGAATTATGGATTGTCCATACAAACTTTCAATCCCTATTTTTCAAGATTATTTTTAGAGACGAAAGATTTCAATACGATCCGACCAGCCTTTTAGTTGTGAAAGGTAACAAAGAAATACATAATTTATAATATTAGTATGAATACACATTTCAATGCCTGGGTGGTTTTTTTTTTATATAGTGTCGCCAAACTTGTACTAATAAGTAAAATAGGTCTAGCGAATAGCTGATAAATATAGGAATTATTAATGATATTTGAAGGTAAGTAAATGTACCTATAGATAGTAAATAATTCCAGCCTGGTTTCCAAAGAATCTATATATCTAACAACGCAGATGCAGTAGACATCAATTCCTTATTTTATACAGGAATTGATGCATCATATCTCAACTGATAAATAATATGCATGTAGATGATCTGAATGGTGATTGTCTGAGAGCAAACTGTGTTGAGGGTTTATACTCTTCATTTTACTTTTCTCTTTCTCTTACATTTCTCTTTCTCTTACTTTTCTCTTTTTCTTACTTTTCTCTTACTATTTCTCTTCAGTTTATGGACTATTTTTAAGTCGCCTCCGCCACCCCTTATAGCGACCCCTTTCCACTCATGTCCATCTCAGTTTACCTGAGTAATATGACTGGCTAAGTATCGAGCATGATCCAACGATCATCTCCTTCTCCATACCAACGTATGTCTGAGCCTCGAGCATGATCCAACGATCATCTCCTTCTCCATACCAACGTATGTCTGAGCCTCGAGCATGATCCAACGATCATCTCCTTCTCCATACCAACGTATGTCTGAGCCTCGAGCATGATCCAACGATCATCTCCTTCTCCATACCAACGTATGTCTGAGCCTCGAGCATGATCCAACGATCATCTCCTTCTCCATACCAACGTATGTCTAAGCATCGAGCATGATCCAACGATCATCTCCTTCTCCATACCAACGTATGTCTAAGTCCTAGCAATACGAATAGCTGAGTCTCTGAGCATCATCCAACGATCACGTCACTACCAATATCTATCCGAGGCAAGCAGGCACATCCCACTATAGCAAGTAACAACAACCGTAAGTACAATGTTTCCGAACCGCACGCACGAATGTCAACTAGGTACTTGGTATTACAATCAACTTAATCTAAAGCACTCACCTAGGCCTCCCGCAACACGCGCACCCAGGTTGCTACACTCACATCTCTCAATCTCTGTCTGGATAGTTAGTTATTTGCTTTGTTCACACTTTATAATTGATTTTTTATTTATGTGGGTAGCAGTCGCGGTAAAAATGTGTCAATGACGGTGACAGGGCTTTTTGGGTTGCCAGTCTTTAATACTAACAAGGTTTGACGTTTTAGTTATTTACAATTTATGGTACATTTCGCGACGTAGTTCGCGACATATAGAGCAAAACAATAGAATATCGGTATTTCATTCTAAATTTGAACAAGGTCAGAGAGCGTTTGGAAATGGATTGATGGTGACAGACCGTAGCATAATTATATAAATAAATTTAGGCATATATCACAATACCATTCAACCATCTTGGGGATGTCATTTACACTCTTTAGATTTTTGGAGTATTTCTCTGATAATAAAGATCAAAGGAATAATTTTACGAATCTTCAACACAAGATTTAAAAAAAGATATGTTTTTTTTACTTTCTATTTGTATATTTAAAATTGGAATAATATTCACTATTCGAAAGTACATTTTTTACTCTTCTCAGTTTAATGGCTACGCATTTTTACTGACTTATAATGTTAATTAAATTTATAAAGTCAAATACAATCAAAATATCAGTTAATCCTTTTCTTTTACTTATTAAATGAGAAGTATTTCTTCAAAGTAATCTGTAGAATCAAATTTGACCTTAGCCTCTTTTGACGACACTGTAACTGTGCTATCAACACATCAGAAGCTATAAAATAATTATTCAAAAATGTCATATGATTTTCGATATAGTTCTAATACAAAATAAGTACAAAGCAGTGTAACTCTACCGTCATGGGGCCCTGTAATGACGGGGATGATTAAGCAAATTTTTGTCGGGAACTTTTGTAATGAAAATGTGTCGATAATATCATCGGGCACGTGTTTCGAATACATTCCAGTTACGACATCGCTTTAATTCTACCTGAATACGGACATTTGGTCAATTCATTCCCTAATAATTGACCTTTAACTTAATTTGTTTGCTTTAAATATTAAGCTTTGATAGCTTTGTCGTGGTAAAGTCAAAACGTTTACTTTCACTACAGACCCTGCAGTCTCACAATACAAACTCCCCTATATTTTTCATTAACAAACCTCAGATATTATATTTTAAGCTCGTTTAATTATAGAAGTTGTAGAGCTCTTAGTGCAGAGTTCATCCGGGTAAATACCTATCACCATACGCATTTCCACCGTGAAGCAGTAGTGCACTTGTATTACATTGTTTCGATTACAGAGGGGGGAGGGGTCAGTGAAATTACAGACACATTTACGTCTCAAGTGTCGAGATCATGCTTACATCTTTCTCTTTCTTCTTTTCTAAACTGTCCGTTTAAAAATCAATCCGATACGTTCCCTATAGCCACTTCATGATGTCAACAACAATCGTTACCTCGTTTCAGTTAAGACATACCAGTTGTTGTGGTTAGATACCTTACATCACGTCGCAGGCCGTGGGTTCGATTCAAACTCAGGACAAACATTTCTGTGCATGAACATGTCTGTTTTTTTTTGTGAGAGTAAATATATATACAAGTATAAAATCAGTCAAATAGGCTTTCACAGACATTTATAAATGGTCAGGCTCTAACGCCAGTTCGAAAGATTGCTTTTGCTGAGCACAGCCGCCAATAAACTAAGCAAATTAGTAGTCTGGTTGCCATAGTACAAGCTCTGTTAAATTGGGATCAAATACCTGTGTGTGAAGACTGTCCCAGGATTTACGAAATTAATATGAACAAAACCCATGATGTAAGTCATTCTTGTTAGTCAGGTTTAAGCCGATTTAACCTGCGATATAAGCTTTTGAAGCTTACAGGAGAAAGCTTTAAGCTCGATTTAATGAATGCGTTTAAATTTGATACATCCCAATTGTCTTTATTGCGATGTTCCAAACTAATATTGGTAACTCAAAAAGGTTTATATAGCAATATATTTCGTAGAACAACAAGTCGGTCGTAGTTTCAGGAACCTTTGTTATAAAATCTATATTTCCTTTTTTTATTGGTTGGATGCCATGTTTTTTTCCTGGAAGTCTGTGATCCTTTTTTTACCTACACACATTAAGTCTCTAAGCCTTATACCTGTAATTTCATCGCCCCCATACTGGCTTGTTTATGAGCTACCGACGCGATGGAGTGAATTAACTAAACGTTTTTAAAAGACTATTTTAAAAATAAACGATTTAAGGTAATAATAGCGTAGGGAGGGACGAGTTCCATAATGGGTTTTGTAGGTTCTAAATGTACAAGGTGTTTGAGCTTTCAGTGAAGGAAAACATCGTGACGAAAGTGGTAGGGCATTTTGCAGTACTCGCTTGGCCAGCTACTGGCCTCTAGTTCAAAATCTGCCGCCATGCACATGTCTAGGCTTTGTGTGTTTACTATCTTCGGGCATATAATAATAAATATCCGAAGATATTCTTCACACATGGTTACCTGATCCCAAGTTAAGCAGAGTGTACTGCTTGTAGTATGGCTATCAGGTAACTGATATACTATATATACATGTATATTACATATACTATATAGTATATGTAATACTACATTTTTAAATACATACTTATATAAACAAATAAGAACAAACAGACATGTTCATGCAGACAAATGTTTGTCCTGGGTGGGAATCGAACGGCTGTTTGGCAGTCAGGGTCGCTAACCACCAAGCCAACTGGTATCATCACTTACAATGACGATTAAGACCAAATACGAGCTGTTATTTTTAGAACAAAAATAACCTGTGAACTTTAAACCGACTAGAACATGAACTAATCAATCTTCAACCCTTTTTACAGTTCTTTGCCTCTCAACCGTATAGTTAGCTGCAAATAAAATTATTGTTATCTATCAAAGCAATTAGCTGTTAATTACGGCACTTTATCGACCAATTTTAAGGCTGTACGCTGGCGTAAGTCACGAGTAAGACCGCTGCGGAAGTGGGCGGGCGAAAGGCGACGTGAAGCGTTTCTTCAGGACTTTTGTTGATGGTGTAAGAGGGACAGCGATAAGCGTACGCGTAATTTGTTTTGTGATAATGTGTTTGTAGTTTAATGTTCATTGCAGTATATATCGTTTACTAGTTTGATTATCCTAAAAATTTTCCATATCATATACATCCGTCAAATATACACTTCGGAGAAAAAGATTATTTTAAATTATAATAGAGCTTTCTTTTCTTAAAAAAACATACGAATCTAACCGCATAATGTAGCAAAAAAAAACAGTAGAATGCAAACTAATCAGGAATTTTAAACTTAAAACCGCTCGCACTTCTGCCTGCGTTTATAACTAAAGCATCACCTCAAAACGCAATGGTCACGCAACAACCCGCTTTTTTAGACTCAAACGATTATTTAATAATAAATTATACTTGCCATAATAATTTACATATTGTGAATCGGTTGCCGTTGAGTAGTAAATAAATTGTATTTCATTGCCTTCTCACTTCGTTATAATTAAGTAGTAAGAATTGTTATGGATTAGGCATTTGAACTTTTCAGGGTGACATTCACTTTGACGCTACGAAAGTCATTTCGTGCATTAGGTATATTTCATATTTATAAGCAATGATTGATTAACTTTTACCCATTAAAAAGGTCTTCGTGTAATTTAAATAATTTTAGTCATCACGCCGTGAAAGGGATTGAGTTAAAAATATATAAAAAATCTTTCATCGATATTGGATTATGAAAATGTATATTTTTAATGGTATAATTAATTAAGTAATGTTATAGGTAGACTACTTAACTTATACAGCTTTATTAAAATTAATTACCTTTAAGGAAATTCACATTAAGGTCAGGTTATTTTTTAAACCTTCACCTGGCTTAAATTGCATTTTATCATGCAATGTTAGGGATAAATTACTTTACCATGGTACAATTAACAATGTTTTTGTCTTTTGGTTTGCTTGCGTGCTTGATAATGTTTTAAGTGGTGATGTTTGAGAATAAAATGATGCTTTTCATTATTTTAAACTAGTTGCCCCCCACGGTTTCACGCGTATTCCCGAGTTGAAAGACGTATTTCTTACGAAAAGCCACAATATGAATTTTCAGGTCCCTAACTTGGCGAATTATGGATTGTATGGCCCCCTCCAGGATATAATCTACCTCCTTGCCAAATTTCATTACGATACAATCAACCGTTTAGTCGTGAGAAAGTAACAAACAAACAAAGTTACTTTGGCATTTGTAAAATGAATATGGATATTTTTTACTAGGGAAGCCTTCGATCGTGGAGGTATGTTGAAATGTAACCATTATAAGCTGCGCCCTATTACTTAAGAAGATACTTAAAGATATAGAAGAAGTAAACAGTACGAATGTTAATAGTAAATGATTTTTGTTTTTTTATATTGCGCGTAATGCGTGATGCCTTTTCTTGTTTTGAAATTTTTGTTTTTAAAAAATAAAATAAAGTTTTATTAAAAATCCTGGGACATTCTTGGCCACCTGATCCTAAACTAACCCAGGCATGTACTATGGAAACCAGATATCTGATATTCTACTTAAACTACTTATGTTCGAAATACACACCTAAATAGATACCCAATCAGGCATAGAACACAAATACATGTTCATGCACACAAATGGTTGTCCTGTGCGGGAATCGAAAACATGATCTGTGGCATGGCAGTAAAGGTATTTCTAATGATGAACATATGCCTGCCCTGTTCCAATAAGTTGTGGTCGGTGCAATCACATAAGATAGAGATAATCTTTCTAATAGTTCTTCTAAGTTCTTTGAGAACGAAATTAAATTAATTATATTCATACAAATATTAATTGGTTTTGATGACCTGCTGAAGTAAGGTGTAAATTGCTTATGTTTATGTACCTGCGCCTTTGATTTAACACCGAGAACGAGGTTCTTCTCAAGCTTTACCATTTAATTACCAAAAAAAAAAAAAACTGGATTTAAAAAAAACCATAAAGTGGAGATGATAAAAGAACTCAACGCCAGCAAAATAAAAGCTAAACTAAAACCTACTTAGAACTACAACAGCTCAATCTTTCTTACAACAACAAACGTAGTTTCATTCCAAACAATATTTACGGTGAGGGAATTACCCCCATAGGTGCTCATGTGATCGCGTGACCAAAGTGGGATCTAATTCAGCCCCCCACTTAGCCAATTATCGAGGGTTGACGTGTAAAGTTGGCCCATGATGGTTTAATTTAACCAATAATTGACCCAGCGACATTTTTACCGACTGTACTTTCAAGTATTTCTTCTATTACTTTTTTACATTCTTTTTACTATACGTTTTGTTTTTTATGAAGTTCATACCCAAGGGGTGCCAACGGGACCCTATTATTTCATTTAGGCTCTAGACGGACTTTTGTGACGTTCAAAGCTACTGAAGCTATTACCGGTTCGGAAGTCAGCCTTCATTTGAGAAGAACTGGCAAGAAACTCAGTAAGGTTACATTTTTAATATGCTCTTTATCTGGTTGAAATGCCTATTTTATCTTGATTGTAATTTAAAAAAATCATAAAATAAAAATATATTAAGTTAAAGGCTTCTGTAGTGATTTCTATGATGGAATTAGCCACCGGTGGGAGTCAGGACTTCTGATGTGAGTTGAGTCTAAAGGTGTCGAGATCCATGCTCATTTTGAAAAGAGAGATAAATAAAAATGAACTCTATGGCTTTATGATCAATCAGCTGATGCCTATGAATATATACAATGAACCATTGGATCAATATATGAATCTTTTGAAACCTCAAAAGGAACGAAGAAGACTTTTTTATGCCATTCTAAGCTTAAACTTTAGTAACTCTCATTCTTGGTTATTCTCATGATATTATACTAACAAACTTCGAGGTACTAGATCTTTTATAATAATAATAAAGCCCTTTATTCTGATACTACACGGTTAAATAATGCGTTTTAGGCATATAAGGCCTTAATAAGGCCTACTCTAACATTTTCCACTGAGTTTTGTCTCTCGCTACTCTTCTCCAGTGCTGTCCAGCTGTGAGTTTGAAATCGTTTAGTTTCTTTTAGTTGGTTCGTCTATATGGTTGAAGTCAGCCTTTATTTTTTTTTATTGCTTCAACGATTTCCACCATGGCAATTTTTTCAAGACTTGACGTTGCGGAGCCCTTGATAGCATTTTTATATGTATGTACAATGCAGCATGTATGTACGGCGATATTGTGTGGAGAATGAAATCTGTTGGTCCAATTTCTTATATTTTAACTAACATCGACTTATGTAATTGAAAAGATTTATAATTAATACAGAGTAAGCCTTCAAGTTAGTATCTCAAGAAAAAATATTTTATTGTTCTGTCTGGTACTTACTTAACTAAATAATGTTTTACAAAGTCAAAACTTTTAAGGAGTCCGTCGGAACTACATAATGAACATTTTTTTTAATGACTTCGAAACTCTCCATAATTATTTCAGAAATGTTACTGAAGGGTATAATTTGTATTACTTTGATATGAAATCTTTTTGTTTTGTCTCAAGGTAATTTGTAACCAAAAAGTTTTGCTTAAATAATATTTTTTTTCTTTTAAGTAACAATAATTATGGAAAACAGAAAAGTTTATATAATTTCGTCATAGTTTCACAATAGTAATAATTGGACTTGGTATATGCTACCCAGAAGTGAAATATCACTCGTGTAGATTTTAGAGCAAATATTACATCCGGGATGCCTGTTAGTTTGTCTTTCAATTATTAATTGGAAAAAGATACAATGTCTTTGAAGGTTTGATTAAATATATAGTAGAAATTCTTGATAGACAGCCACATATTTGTTTTGGGTTAAAGTTTGACTTCTAAGAGCACCATTTATAATTGCTAACCATACGGTCAATTATTGTTTAGCATGCTTGGAATTTCAGTCACGCAGGTGATTTGCCATGTTCTCCTTTACCGATAAGCCTGCTTTGGATTTCTACAAGGGTTTAAAGCAAAGAAGAATTTATTCAATTATAATGATCATGATATACAAATAAAACCAGGAGGAGTGTTGTTTTCTGGTATAAACACGAGTCATGCTCATTTACGCCAGCACTTGCAGACGAAATATTGCGCTTCACTTTTGAAAAGGTGTCATTCCATCTGAATTCCTTTGTAGATTTATAATTCACCAGGACTGTGAACTCGAAAAAACCACATAAATAAGTACGTATACAAAATTCGTAAATTTTGAATTTCTATTCTATTCAATAATAAACTTACCCACATTTCACTACGGTCCAGTCTAAAGTTTGTTCCTATTATCACCAAAACGCCAACAGTTATAAACGTTGGAATGCTGCAATCGAAAACCCGATCAAAGGGGTGGCTTTCCGAATAGTTGGAGGCCGGTTGAAACCGGTTTAGGACAGAGGAATCTGGTTTAACTGGTGGAGTACAAGTGAAAATGGACTGATCTGCAAGGAAGCATTTGACAATCGCACTTGCATTGCCACAATAATAATAAGAATTTGACTTTATTTTTATCCAAAAATAGTTACTTAATAAGTAACTTTCGTAATATTTTAGTTAGAACAAATATAAACACCAAAGTTTTAGAGTATTATGTAGTATTTGTTACTTGGTATCCTTGCCATATAAAATATATTTCACCACCCTTCCTTTTTCGGAAGTAGCATTCTTCGTAGGTGATTTTTTTTTAAATATTCTCTATGTTTTTGATTTTCATGTGATGTGTTTTTCCCACATTTTATAAAGAATTAATGAAAAAGATAATCAGAATGTTGACTACTCAATTATTCCACACAAAATATTAGATTCAACATTATTGTACGACAAAACACCTTGCGCGAGTTCTACTCACCAATCCCTGGATTTTCAAATCATAATTACTATTTACAAAGCCGATAGATAGCAATCAAATATCAGATATTACCTAGAATTTAGTCAAGCACCTACCAAACGCATAGTTTAACTATTTCCATTTCCCAACGATGAAAACTTTGACTTCATCCTCTGGGTGATTCCAATTTAAACTGGTGATCGCTCAAAACTCACAGCTTGATCCATATTGTAACCGCTTGAAGTTTATATAGGAATTCTGTGCAGCGGTTTCATGGTTTTTGATTTATAATACAGTTTATGTTTGATGTGTTTGTTAGAAAGCCGTTGATTTGTTAAAGATTTGTCTAAAGGTATTGTTTTACTGTTCATGCGTATGTAGTAGATAACTTAGCATGTAAGTTTTAATCATCATCAGCCTATTTCACGATATAATGTATTTCATAATTATTTGTGATTGATATTTGATTAAGTGAACTGGGTTAAAAGTCAAACAAAAGAGAAAACTAGCTGACTCCGGCAGATGTTATTCTGCTCATTCTTCCACGAATGTTCCATATTTACCGTATTTTTTTTTATTTTTTTTTCCAAGAAGTCTTATGGGTACTACGTTTTTTAAATTGTTAAAGTACGGTCCAACAGTAATCAATTGTTTTGTATTACAACGAACAGCGTTTAATTTTCAGTTTATTAAAAGAAAGGTTCATAAATATTAAATTGCAACTTTGCTTCCTATTTTTCAGTACCTATAATTATTCTATGAATATTGTAAGGTGTAGTACTATAAGGAGGAGTTCCTATATAATACTTTTTTATAAATAAGTATCCTTCTAGGCGTTTAGAACACAAGGAACATCGTCAATCTTTCCTTTTCTTTTTTTTCTTTCTTTCAATTAATTGACGATCCTGAGTCGTAAAGTTGTAAAGTCTCGTGTGCCTGTAGTTTCATCGGCTTCTTACCTTTCTATCCGAACCACAGTAATACAAGTACACTACTGCATCATGGTGAAAATGAGTAAGGAAGTAGTACTTCCCGAACGAGCTCCGCACTAAGTACTATACTTCTTCTAATCCTTCTTGGCCACTTCATCTTGATTTTTCAACAGTCAAACCTTTATACAACATAACATAAAATAATCTTAGAATAATATGGACTCAGCCTATGCTTTTTAAATAAATAAATCAAACAAGCAAGATTTAAATACAAGGCCACTAATACCTAATGAGACATAATAATTTATTCCTTTATCGTCTTTTTAAACATTTAACAAGTAACAACTCAGTTTTACTGCCAGTGTCGACGCCACAAATGCTTAGATTCCTTTCCATTTTAATTAGTTTTATTTCATGAATCCGACTTACGAATCTTATAAAACGGTGCGGTTGAACAATTTTAATGAAAGGATTTACCCCGTCAATTCTAGGAGAAGTTATTTAATTTAAATCAAAATTGTGTTTTAACGAAGTGCAAAGCGGTAACTAGTCAATCATCGAGATGTAAGTACTTCAATTTAATTAATTTGCGTAATTATCTCTTATTTTTGTGGGTGCCGTAAGTATGAAGCGTCTAAAAAACTAGGCGATAGTGTTTGTAAATATGAAATTAACATATTCTCCATTTTCCCTTTAACTGTGAATGATAATTTTTTTCGCTTCGCCACCTTTTTTAGTGCAATTGCAGTAATTAAATCATATTTAGTAAAAGTCCGAGGAAGTGGTTTGATGGGAATTCGCGGTATTCTTTTTTTTATAATGTATAAAAAAAATCATGGAAATAAGTTATTTAATGCAATCATTAATAAGCAATATGTGATTCTGGTTAGTTCTGTCATTAAAATATAATAAAATCCAAAATTCTATGACGCTTTGTCTTAAAAACTTTGCCAGCAATGTACAATACATATAAGAAAGTTACTTCACGAATTCCAAGCACAAACAAAAGCGCAATAAAATCCTAGCTCTATTAAAAGCTCTACCAACAAAAAATATTAGCGCTAAAAGTGTGCAGAACAATACATCCCCATTCATTAAAACTGTGAGGGAAAAACTCTATGAAACTGACGCGATGGGCCAACTTTTCACCCACAAATTTGTCGTGAACGAGATAAACAAAGCCAGCAACGATACAACCAGGAGTTGCTGCCATGAATATAAACAGTTAAATTAGGAGCGGGCCGGACGAGCCACGTAATATGATATACAGCATACGCGGCTAATTTAATTTCACTCGCAAAATTTAGTGCGGTACGGAGGTCGCTAGTTTTTTCTTTTATTATCCTGGAGATTTGATATTTGAATTGGGATCTTTTTACGGGTGCCTGAAGAAGTTTAAAGTAGCTGAATTTGGGTTAATAAGACGTAGTTACGTATGAAATGCTCATAAAATGTGAGCGTTGTGAATAATTCAATGATGAAATGGTTAATTATTTAGATATATGAAGCTACGGTGGACATAATAGATATATAGGTCAATTCATTAGTTGGAGAGTTTAAGAGATAACTCATTATATCGCTATCCGTTTCTATCGCTGTAGTTATTGCATTCTAATCTACGTATCTGAGCACCACCGATGTACATAACCATTAACTTACTTCTGCCTGGCAGCTACCCACATTGATTCAATATTTTCCCCGGATCTGTGCACTATTCAAACCTGCTCAACCGTTATCCATTATTGACTTAAACTATTCTTACAGACACATATTTTTTTTTATCGGTTAAACTTACTGATTGAAATTTCAGATGGAAATGGAGTGACCAAGATCGTGTATTATTATCTAAGCTACTATTAAAATAAACATCTATTTAAACAGCATTAAGTAAAAGACGCTAAAATAAAATATTGTGTATATTACGGAATTTTAGTGCACTTATGTAGAATAAAGAAGAAATATGCATGAAATTTCTAGCTATGCGTGTGTGATATGAAATAAATATTTTGTATGTATTTCTGGAACAATCATATCTTGAACCTCGACATGTGAGTTGCTTCTTGTAAGATCAATGAATTATAAAATCTATGGCAGTAGTAGTATTTTCGAGTAACATTTTAGTGGCAAGTTGAAATTAAGTGAATTTAAATCCCCAAGTATGTTCCAACAGCTACACAAGAGTCAGTTATCATATGCTTTATGTGTTTACCACATTTGGTCAAATCATCATTCCTTAGTAACGGGGAAAGAAAAACTGGGCACTGAGCACGAACATCCATCGAAAGCGTAACGTCATCATATCGAGTGCACCTAAAAGTTGTTTTGTATGGAAAATGTAATATCGCGCGTACCGTGACGTGATGTTCAATTTCCCCTAGCATTGCTTTTTGGCGCACTCGATACGCATACGACAGATGTTCATGCTTAGGGCTTCGTTCGTGTTTAATGCTATTTGTCAGCTATTCTACTCAACAGTTTACTTGGTGTCTCATAAGTTAACAAATAATATATATTCGGTAACAAAACATATAGAAAATTTTATTTCTAAACCCTTATAAAAATAATACGTTTCAGGTATTCTATCCAAATAATATTATATTATTTCACCAACTGTAGCCATATTGATAGCGCACTAAAAGCTATTATGGAAAGGGCCGTATATTATTTTAGATTTATAAGGTCTGGCCATAGCGAGCGTTGGAAGGTTTACGAGAAGTTCTTGCTTTTGTTCTTAAAGAAAGAATATATAAAATAGTATATTCAACACGATTGAAGAACATCGTTTCATATAAAAAAAAAATTACTGTCTGAAGACTGATAAGTTAGCAAACGGTCCAATTTATGATTAGTGGTCAGCGCCCAATAAATAAGCAATACCAAGGACCAAAATGTGTTGCTGACTTATAAAAAGTAGCCAATTATTTACAACTGTATCCTAAGCAAGTGCCTTCTAAGTGCAACGTTCAGGTTACACCTATAGGTTTCGATTTTCAACATGAGGGTGGTAAACAGGCCGGAGAGTAATAACAAAGTACGGTTTTTGATAATATTTTCCTTCAACAAGAGCTTAAGTTCGCTACCGCATTCGTCATTAACACAAAATAATCATCGTCTAAAATGATAAGAATAAAATGTTCTAGTAATATTATAAAGCGATAGAATTTCTGTTGTCACATACAGTTTTGAAATTATATGTAGTTACAACTAAGGAAGTCAATGTCGTAATTTGTCCCACAAATGAAATCCGACCGAGAGACAAAGAAGATGGATTAAGGTGAAAACGTCCAAGTAATTGTGAAAAATGCGAATCGTTTCCGCGCCAAAATAAAGAGTTCAACAAGAATCCCGTTCGGCGACAAATTGAAATTTAAACTTTAACATTCAATACACTGAATTTATTTTCAATCGTTCCGGCTCGCACAAGGAGGGAAACGGTTTAGCTTCAATATGTATTTGTCCTGGAAATTTTGGATAAATCCTTAACATTTTCGTTTGCGCGTTTGTTACTAAATCCGGCCGAATTATATCCCGCAGGAATAAATTATGAGGGCGGGCCATTCCCTCTCAACAGCACGGCTAAACTTTAATTAAGCTGCATTTCGACTGAAATGGGTTCCCCTTTCAAATTTAGAGGCAACTCCGCACAGTCAAATGATGCCCAACTTTATATTAGACCTTCTGTTCTGAAATTCTAGACGTTTTGCGGATCGCTCGTGCAAAAATGCGGTGGGTAGCCGTTCGTGGGGGTTCGGTATATTTATGAAAATGGCTTCATTTTTCCACGTAATTTATTGAAAGAATTCGCAAAAAGCCATTAAAACCATTTTACAGTTGCATGTTGGAACACGTACTAAATAACTTGGGTATAACAATGTAGTTAATGATGTGTGAAATAGAGTTGCTAGTATTTTTATAGGTTCGTGTGGGTGAGCTGGAAAAAATATTGTATTGATTTCAGGAAATTAAAACAACTATTGCACAAAGGATTGCCTACGTCTGCATTCAAATATAGCACGTATTATAACTCCGTGTTAGGAATGAAATTTATTTTTTTAGACACGTTATCGATGTTAGGGATACAAATTAGCTTCTAGGCTTTTTTTGGTAATATTTCCTAATCTATATTGAACATTACTATACTTACCGTGTACACATTTAAATCAAATATAATAGACGTGTGAATCTATGGATGTTTTTACACATGGAATATTTATCGCGTGGACTAACAATTATTTCATTGAGTAATACAGTAGACGCCATTCTTCTTCAAAGGCTATTTTAGAATTCTATTCAATCAACGGCTATCTTCATTTCTAGCATATATTGCCATACGCAATTTTCTTGGTAAAAAAATATGAAACTAAAATCACTTAATAAGCACTTGCGGTAGATACCAACTACTTTATTAAAACAATTTCAACTTCATAAAGAAGCAACTGCAGTACTACATTTTATAAGAATTAACAACGAAAGCAGCCATTTAAACGTTAAAACGGTAGATTATTTTATAAACGCGCAAGATATAAAATTAACAGCTCATTTATTATTTTAGCACTAAAAGCACTTGAATACCATTTTTGTTCTTTATAATTATTACGTACTTTTTAGGGGTCCGTACCCAAAGGTTTCTAACAATGCCCGAAGGCTCTGTTATTTGCCCGTCCATTTGTCATGGGGTTGTATCTTTTAAACCACAATATGTATCCAATTAAGAACCAATAAAAAAATAAAATTAAATATTAATGCGGGTCCCAAATAAAGCCCGGGGTACATGAAACCCGTTTTTTCGATTTGTTAAATATTGTACGGTGGTACAGAACCCTTCGTGTGTAAATCCGATTTACACTTGATTCTTTTTTGCTCTACCTTCAAAGTTACTATGCGTACTTTTGTTCCAAAGTACAATAGTACAACAAGTAAACAGTCTGCCAAAAACAATACTTAGTTGAGTGAGTTAACTGTAATTTTTAACGCAGTCCTCTACTTACCTTGTCGGAAATAAAGGGCGTGAATATGTATCATATTAAAATGAGCCATGTACTTATATAACAATAAATTAATACCAAGATAATCTAGGAGAAGAAGGGAATCTAATATAATAATAAAGAGAAAAACAATTTAATAATGTCTTTAAAATTATTAAATACCACCCAACTAATATTAGAAATGAGTTTATTAATTGTTTGTTATGCTGTAACAGATAAAAGAAGGTCGAGCTGGTTTCACAGCCGATTAAAAAAAATCAAAATCGTTTATATACGGTTATATGTATAAGGAATATAGGTCTATTAAGGCTGCGGAGGGCACTTGAAGGTCAAATATTGTATCAAAATGCACACAGATGCGGATACAGCTAGTAATATTATACACAGCAAGTTTCGATTAAAATCAAATAGAGTCTTCGTTACCCTTCAATTATGTAAATACTGTGATGCAAATATTGCTAAGTTAAAGCCTAGTATCATAATAAAAGGTAACCTCATCAAGACAAAACAAATTAATTCCATTATCCCCCTTTGTGTACCCTGTTTTTTTCATGTTCTTGTTTGTAATCATCGTGAGCCTTACTAATCCATGAGCGTCTGATCGACCTAAGACTTAATCTGTTTTCAATCAGTGTTCATTATCAAATCTAGATTCAGGCACTATCCTGTTAAATCCTGCTGCTTTAATGAGATTTAATGACCATACTAACGAGATTACGAAATAAACAGAGTAGTACGAGTAGAAAAAATGTACCGTATTAAGAGCTGTGGGCATTCTTTGTCTATATGTGTCACAGAATCCATGTGTTTATAGTTGATATGTGTATATGTGTACCCAATGTGACATGGGATGAGCACTGTTACTGAACGAAAAGTATGGTTTGAAAGAGAGGAGTCCTATGCCCAGCAATGGGTTGACATGGGCTGAAAGGATGATGACGATATCAGAAGATGCTAATAGAGAATGATTTATGTTTATATAGACAGCCCTGCCATTTAGCGACTACAATCCATACTTTATAGTTCAGTTCATATTTTGCTCCAACTTGTTATTTGCTAGGATTCAAGCCTTGTTTACTCGCTCGCAATATTGCTGCACAATAGAAGATTTCTATTTCCCCACTCAAAAACAAGTAAACATCCACAGGACCATCAAAACGGATATTATGACAATAATAAAATATTATTTTCATGGAAGGATCACTAGAGACACTCCACTCCGCCGTCTGGCACTAGACCGGTAGCCCAACAGAATTTAAGCAACATACTTACAAAATTACAAATACTTGTTACATCCTTGAATTTAGATCGTATTGCAACGTAATAGAGCTTTGATGACGATGAAGCTAAGATGGCACAAGTTGCACATTTGGCTGGCGCCCAGCTGAGATTCGGTACGTTCTGAGGACAAATCATTGAGAGAAAACAGATTTGCGCAGCCATTGCACGCGACTACGAAGAATATATCGTTTGTTATTGTTGTTTACTTTCCTTTTGTAGGTCTTTCATGAATTCATGAAAATAACTATAGCTTTTGAAATGGATCAACGCTTACAATTTACGAAATAGCCATCTGCAAACAGATGACAGTATTTTTCGTAAATCTATACCAATAAATAAAATTATGTTTGTTTGCGGTTTCCGAATAAATGCCAAAGTATTGACTGCTATTTATACATTAATTAATCATAAATTATAGATTTGAGATTTTTGTCTGTCTGAAGTTTGTTTGGGATTGGCTCTAAAACGGCTGATGGGATTTAAACGAAACTTTGCACACAGACAAATGTATTTTCGTGATTTGCACTTAAGGAATACTTCATCGCGGAGAATAGAAGATCCTTCGAATGGCAGGTGAAGCCGCGGCTCGGAAGTTAATAAAAAATGTAAGGCATAATTTCGATCATGTCTTTTATGAAGACGTTTTGAAAATGATATAGTAAGTACACCTAATTAATAGATAAATAATAAATAAAGTTTAAATGTACAAAAATAGATTCCTTAAGATAATTACAGTATCAACCAATAATAAAGTCATCCGTTGAAAAGACCAAACGTCATAACTACTTCAATTAATAATTTAAACTCGATGGCACATCGACACGCTTCGTAATTAAGTGGGACGTCCTCATTTTATATGGATCAATTAAAATTTGATGATTGGATGAAAATATTAATGTAATATATGACTTGTATTATGGAAATCTGATAAATGATTAAGTGGAGGGTAATAACAAAGAACCTGCAACTAATAGTATAATAGTAAAGGCCTATGTTGGTGTTAAGTAAATAGTCTAAAGATAAAACTTAGGAAGTAATAACAATAATCGAGGGTCATGATAACTCAGTGGTAGGTAGAAACTTCAATTCCCAGGATGAGGCCGTGGATTAGATGTCTATAGTGAACTTGAGCTCGCAGAAGGTAAGGAAGAATTGGAAGTCTTGTTATCAAGATTTTGACAGTGTGTTTCGGGTACTTACCACTATGGGATTTCATTAATAAATTAGTGAACATAACTTACTTAATAATTAACTATGATGAAATTGGGGTCAAACTCAAGCTCATACATAGATATAAACCAAGCCCGACAATCAAGTAAAAAAATATTATACTCGTATAAGTTAGATTTAATAGGTTAAATAAACACAACCACTTCATCTATAACAGGATAAAATAAAAAAAAATACAGGGAATAAAAATCATAACCGAATTTATATTTTCGGTAAAATATATAACCAGAAAAAACTCTAAGAAAATAAAGTTGGTTTATTTAAAAACCAATTGATTTCCGATCGCCTGTGATAGTGTATAATATCATGGAAAACTATTAAAGATCTTTAACAGTTCAAATACTCGTAGTTGTCGTGATTGATTTACTTTTCGTATTGGATTCAAACTAAACTAACAGAGAAAGCCCTTGAACCAATTAGGGTGCTTACTCAAACCAAGTATCACTCACGGTAAGGATATAAAATTAGAACCCACTTACTATTATTGTCTTACTACTACCACCGCGTCTTCACCTGTTTTCAGGAGATATTATGTATCAAGAACATTTTCAGTGTACCAAATGTATTTCGAATCCGATCAGCCATTATACTAAGTTGTTTAATTTTAAATATGTATGGCTGTTTTATCACAATCTCACTTCGATTAGTAATGACCACCAGGGGAATTAGGTCTCAAGAGAAGCTGTTGCACACTGACAGGTGTTTGGCGTCAGACTCTCAACATAGGGGTGGTAACAATCCAGGGGGGTACTACAAATTACCCTTTTACCGCGTTCTGACTTCCTCAAGATGCTTTCCTTCACCGAAAGCTCATTGTAAGATCCCAACCCGTGACATGTTTGTGACTTTCATCGTTTGAGCAACACACATTAAGGCAAACATTCGAATTTATAATATTAATAAGGTACCTTGCCATATAAACATACATCCACCATCCCTTTTAAGGGGTGGAATTACAGAACATCCTTTAGCAATAAACCCTTTTAGTAATGTACCCTATAAATAGCAGCTACCCTCCAAATTTCATGGTCCAAAGCAAGCGGTTTAGGCTTTGCCGTAATCTTTTAGTCAATCAATCAATTTATGAGGATTTGTTCTCTAACGTACTCAGATTATTTGCTTCATTGTTAAAGGACCATAATCTTAATGGAAGATCTCTTTATGGACCTTTTTTTTTATCTCATAGTCTTATTTTAGACGTAATGTTTAATAAGGGAACTTATCGATATATTTCTAATTTATGACACTTATATTTACACAAAGTGATATAGTATTTCTTTTAGATAATATTAGAATAATAGAGAAGTAGGTATTAAAAAAAATAAAATGAATAATTTTGTAATCGGAAGTAACATCTTATGGTTTTCTCACTAGTCAAACCTACGAGAAAATCTCAATTAGAACATTTTGAGCTATATAACTTTTTTATATAATTTCACTGTGAATAATAAGTCATTATAATAAAATATTGCGTGACTCTTAATGAAATTCCAATTTAAAATTTCGACCTCAATATTTTTCTGACACTTTTATTTAGCGTCTATTCCAAATATCCACAATACGCATACCTACACCAGCACGCAAGCATGACGCGGTACAAAAAGCTATCAGAGTTAATTGTGTGCCAACGAAAAGAAAATTTCGATGGAAAGCAAGATTACCCTCGATAAGGGCCCATTACCGTGAACTCTGGAGTGCTAGAAAAAAGTTGGCTGCATACGGAGTCCATATATTTAACAAGTCCTTAACGATTTCTTTTATATTAAGGGCCCGTATTTGGATGAGGAAAATGATGCTATTTGAATTCTCTTGCAAGAACGATGTAACTTTAGTTGGTAATATAGCAGATTAATAGTGGTAAATAGAAGTTAAAGAAAGACAACGCATATAGTGAGAGTAATTTCAAGTCCAAAATTGAGTAAAAACTGAGTGTGACCCGAATTTTCACGCATATTATATGATATCCACTTCTAACATGTTCTTTGAGAATCAATGGGAAAGAATGATATATATATAACATAATAGACCTAATTATGTTTGTATTTTTTTTTATTAAAGGGTACACTACTGAGTGGGGGCTACAGAGCAGGAGTTCACGTCTTATTGTCTTTACATCTTTAGATACTTGTGAGCAGGTCGATATTGTTTTGGATAATTTAACACAGCGTAACTAGCATTGATACTGTGTAAGAGACGAATGTAGTCAAATCGAGATTACGCCCTACGTCACTCCGGACGAAGACTAATATCATGAGATTTTACCTTAAAAGCAAATGTTACTTAACACTCCTACAGTATTTACCAATGCTACTAACTCGCTACTGAACGATCCCCAATTTTTTTCCAAATCGATAAAAAGTAATGATAAATTGTTTCATGCGGAACCGTTTCTTTATAAGACGTTATAAGTAAATGAATTTTATTTTATTTTTGCGTGATTGCGGACTGTATGTGAACTTCGACAACTTTACACGGATTCTGTTCGAGTAATAACCGTAATTTCTAAAGAACAACAGTTGGCGGGTGTATTAAATTAGTTTTATTAGCTTTGGTTTCGAATATTGGATACGGATCGAGTTTCAGTACCAACAACAATAGTTTCAAAGAGTTTGTGTACCGTGGAGCTATGATTTGTTGTTACGATATGTATAAATGTTTTAGTGGGTTGTAGTCGACTCAATTCAAGAAAAATATCAAGCACTAATTTGGAACTTTGACAATATTGTCCACGCCGTATCCAAAATCTTACAAATCACCGATGAAATAAATAGCCGTAAATAGTAAAGTATAAGTAAATTCATAGTAAAAATATGAGTGATAGCTCATTGCACTCGGAATGACCTCAAAATAAAATTATTTTAAGGATTTTTACCGCACGTAAAAAAGCCTTTTGAAAAAAATCCTTAAAGAGGAGGAAATTTTCTGTTTTTTATTTTTAGGAGCTTTATCTCTATTATTCACGTTATTCAACTTGTTGACCAGACTAAAAGTGAAATTGAAATTATATTAAATATATAACTAAATACGCTTTCACTGGCCTGACTCTAACGCCGCATCAAGATGTGCCCTGCAAGAGCTTGCCACACCAAACAATGTTAATTCAAAATATATTCTATGTGTGTGCTAATTAATAAATTTAATTTCAAACATTGAAATATTCAAGTTTATCATATTACTGGTAAGGCAATTTAATTAATTATGACATGTAATATATAAATGTTAACCATTTGAAACTCTAACCAACTGAAAACTCAGACATTTATTTGTAACCTTAAATGAAAACCTAGTATTTAATTGATTTTATTGTGACTATTGATTGTTGAAATTCAGGAGCAAGTAAATCAAGCAAAAGCGCTACTAAACTCTGTCCATCCAATAAATACCAACTTCACGTCATCAACGATCCCACTTTTTTTTATAATTTTTAACTTAGAATGGATTTATCTTATATAACGTGCCCTGTCTTAGCACATACCGACATTTTATAGACTTTTAAATTAAGGTCTCAAATACCATAACAAAAGGATGGTTCCCTCAGGTTCCACTCCAAGTTCATAACAAACAGCAAGGCAATAAAGCGAAGACAAATTTTATTTAATTTCTTCGCCAAGTGCAATTTCAAAGGGAACAGTGTAAAGTTTCCGCAACAGCGGCGCTGGTCCGCCATCAGTCTTCAAGTCTGACGTCACGTCTCACGTTTTATTGTGCCACGTCGGAAAACTTCTTGTAAACAATGTGGGTAGATAGATAAATAAGGAAACTCCAGTATGGTGTGGCGGTTGCGCTAAGACTTTTTATATGAAAAATATTTTATGCGCTAATTTGGGAACTCAGACAACTTGATGCCTTTCTTGTACTTTATTGTACTATGTGGTACGGTCAGCAACATAAGTAGCTTAACAGATTCGCAATTACAAAACACATGAATTCTAATACGAATGCATAATGTAGAAATGGAAAATTATAGGTTTTTGTAGACAGATATTTAATTAACTCCTAATTACTTTATCTTTTCACATCACGGATAGATGCAGTGTACAGTTGTTGTGTAAACTTAGTTTTGCTCAGCTACTTATGTTGCTGACTCTACAATAATAATTATTTTGATTAGTTGATTAGACAACTTTTCGTTAGGATTATATCATTCACGCAATCGTGTGTTCAGACTATATGAACTATATGACTACTGAATATACATATACAAATATAATTTCATCAGGATCGGTCAAATTGTTCTTTATTTATATAAAGATATACAGACAGACAGACAGACAGACAAAAATTTAAAATAATAGCAAAATTGGTGTCAGTGAGTCATAACACGAATATTTATCACAAAATTTTACAAAAGAAAAAAAATTACAGATCCTACAGATTTATATGGTATAGGTAGTTTGAAATAATTAGTAATGTATATTTATTACCAATTAGTAAAGAAGACCGAATCGAATAATTTGTTTATTATGAATTTAACACGTTCAAAGTCTTCCTCTAGATTTGACACGATTAAAATTATTAAGGAGCTTATACACGTAATTATTGTTTTAAGTGTTTTCAATTTTATTTTATAATACCTTCTCTTATATGACAACTAAAATTTGATTCAAACACAGCAGAAAACCCAACGTTTTTATACTGGAAAAATGTAATGTTTGCAATTTTTTACTGCAAAAGTTTCCAGTCTTAGAATGAAGATGTATTATGTAAGAGATTAAATTTAAAACAGCACAGAGAGAAGTGACCAATTAACTTATCTAGGAAAGAGTTGGAAATTGAGAATAGCTTTTTGTTGGTACATCATTTAAATTGATTATTTATTATACAGAGTTCTATATTATATATCCAGGTGGAGATGTAAATTATAGATACCCTGGTTATCACGCAACAGGTTTTAAATATCCAGGGACATCCTTTACACCCTGCCAACTGATCCCAAACTAAGCAGAAACCAGACAACTGATATATTACATCTAGATACAGAATAAACAGACATATTTATGCACACAAATGTTTGTCCTGGGTGGGAATCGAATCCACGACCTGCGACGTGGCAGTCATGGTCTCTAACCACCAAGCCAACTGGCCCAACGTTATGGGGTTCTTTTACCACCTTGAACAAGTATTTGTGTGTCTGTTTATATGTCTAGTTTGTCTAGTACATGCTACGATTAGTTTGGAAACAATAACCGTACCTATGTAAAGATTGTTCCAGGATATTAATTTAGTTTCCATTTCCATTACCTTGAACGTACACAAGTAATTTACAGAGTCTTTTTATTTTCCAACCTTATCGTCAATGCATCAGATACATTGTATAAATTTCAACTCAACAAAGACTTTAAAATACTCTGGAAGGAACCTTAATATAAAAATGGCCGCTTTTATCGGCCCATTTATTTATCCATTGCACCTCCGGAATAAATAGAATTCAATAGGAAAGTCGCAAGTCGCAACATATGGCCGGGAGCACGTTTGTTAGACGTTGAAATGCAATCGCTTGAAAGCTCCGTCTATGTTATATTTATTTGTATTTGTGAGTTGCGAAGGTACGTAGAGTTTTGATTTTTAAAAATAATATAAAAATATTGGTGAAAAACTCAACGATTTGTAGCTTTAATTTATTATTTAAATTCGTTTCCAACATTCTTTAATGATTTATTTTATCTGTAGGTTGGACACAATTTCAAGAATTGAGAACCTCCTCCTTTTTTGAAGTCGGTTAAAAACTACATTTACTTCTGTTACATTAATGGTTATACGGTGTACACTAACTAAACTATCTCGTATACATTTTAGATAAAAAAAAAATTTTAGCTGCGTACATAAATAGTTCTCATTTCACATTCAAAGCAACTATTCAACTTTAGTACATAATCTAGAACTTGTACTGTATCTACAAATTTATGAAATAACACAAACCTCTTAATGTATAGTTTCAAAGTTAATTTTACTGCCTACAAAAAATAAGTTTGTATTGCGTAACGTTTTAGAATGACACTATGAAATTCAAGCTAGTCTATAATAATAATAATAAAAACTAATTAATCTCAAAGTAGAAATACCGGATAAAATATATAATTAAAAAAAAATCTACCAGGTGCTTTTAAATTTCTACAAAATCAATTTATTTTAGAATTTTATTGATTGATCTCGTTTTTGAATATTTTAGAAGATGTGGAGCTCATAGTAAAGTGGGCATCCAGGGAAGTACGACTAATACGAGTATAATATGTATTTTCGCCGTGAAGTACTAATAATTACATGTTTTAGTTAGAAAGAGGAGGTACTGAAACTTACAGGTTAATGAAACATGGCTCAGGGTTCTCAATGCAATCTTAGTACCTACTGTAAATGTCTGTATCAGATGACATGTCTGCTTGTTTGTCTTATGGCCAAGCAATTATTGCTGATGACGATTTCGTATACTTCCAGAGACTGGTAACAAGCTCATAATTTGACCTTGCCAGTGGGTTCAAAGTTTTAGCCAATTTTAAATAATAGGCAATTATTGTCACGATTAAAAGATATTATATGTAGACAATACTTGTCAGTCTTTTCAAACATTGTATTTATCAAATTAAATTTAACATTTCATGAGTTTCAAAACAATGAAAACATGACGACTTGTTAGTACCTTAACAAGAGTTGATTCAAGATGAAACTTCTCATATTATTTTTGACGTGAAAAGCAAAATGAAAATATATTTGAATCGTTGATGGAAGGCTCGAATTGAATTAAATTTACTTACAATTTCAATAAAATTTAAATTCCATTTTCAGAAAAATATTTATTTTTGAAACCATACGTTGTTTTAAGTTTCGTTGTATTTTTTTTTGTTGCATGCATGTCAGTTAATGTCTAAAAGTTATATGATAGCTAACTATAGGATATCTAGGACTAGGGAGACCAGCTGCTTACGTGTCCACAGAGAATTGGTCAAACGCCTCATCGAAATGTCGCGTGACCGGAGGGTTAGTGAAAACCTTATGTTTGAACAACAAGTTAACTTAAATAAGTATTGCTTTTTCAAACCAATAAACGATTTTCTTTCGTAAGAAAACAAAGTCTGAATTAACGATTATAATCCAAAATGTACAAGTTGATTTATTCAAACATTGTTCAGTCTTCGTTTACTTTACTAACGCTAAAATCCAGTATAAAATCATGACCATATTTTCCTACAAGACTAACATTACCTTCAATCCTTTGATCCAACATTACATGCACATATTGCGTTTCAAGCTTGCAACATATTTATTATAAAACATCAACTCTACTAAGAAAGCGAGCAACGCCGCGGGGTTGAACGATACTATAAATAAATTAGCACGTAGACCTGTATTATATTACCAGTTTATAAACCTTTGTTATTTAAGCGTTCCTGCAGAGATGAATCGCTCCACTAGAGAACAATAGCAAATTGCTTCAAAAACAAAAGGCTGGAATAAAATGTTCTTACACACTATTGGTCGTGTAGTTACTAATAAATAATAAATAAATATTCTTGGACATTCTTCAACACACGGCCATCTGGTCCCAAACTAAGCAGAGCTTGTCCTATGGAAACCAGATAACTGATATACTACATATACTACTTTAAAAAAAAATACATACATATATAGATACTACGAATTGTACCACTTCAACTTATATGTGAGGTGACCAAAGAGTATATTGAAGACTATATGTATATTACTAGCTGTCCCCCGCGGTTCCACTCGCGTTTCCGGGTGTTGTTAAATATTTCAGAGATAAATAGAAGCTATTTCAGACTATAGTTAATTTCATAAAGTCCGTTCAGGTATCAAGAAAACTAGATAAAGCTGATGTTATAATATTCTTAAAATATTTTCTTAAATTTATATTCACCCCCAGCTATAGGCGAAACTGACATATTGATGGACATGTGTAATTTATTCTAGGTTCTGATGTTGGGTGTGACTTTTGGCGTAGTATGACTACTACCCTGACGGGTATAATATTACAATAGCAACGTTTATCTAATGAAACTTATCTCACAAAGTATTATATATTCACATAACAAAATATTATAAATCCTAAAATAAACCAATAATATGAAAATACCAGGCTTGCGACGTTCTTCGTCAGAAACAATGACAAAATAGTTCAATAAGCAACACATACGGTGCGTTTTTGTACTTAAAATTCATAAAGATGATTCAGGAGATGGTTTATAACTGAATATACCTTTTAATAATATATGTGAATACTGATAAAATAGAAATACACACTATCTATTTGAAGACAGAAAATTATAAAAATACATTGAAACAAGTGATTTGACACCTTTTCAATATTTTTTGAATTTTGATTACTTCGAAAATATAGTACAAAGTCTTAGTTTGCATAATTTGGTTAGATGTTCGTGTGTAAAGAATGTCCCGGGATATTTATTTATTAGTAAAAGTTTTTTAAATTTCAGAGACAAAATTATACCGTATAACGAAGAACGTCACACATATGTCGTAACAAAGAGCGGTGCCGGCGACCGCGAAGGCCCAGCGGCGGCGGCACGTCCTAACAGTTTTATTTGAAACGAAAATATGAAACATTGAAAATTATTGTAACCAAAGCTTTACTCAGAACCACATAAATTGATAAGAACGTTGTTGGAACACGGAAATGTTAGTAAATACTTTATAGGTACATTAACGATCTATAGAAACCTTTTAAAAGTTATTAATAAATTTATTGATTTTCATGAACTTTTCTGATTTAACTATTGTGAGAACTTTAATGTAATTGTAAATATACAACGAAATAAAACGATAATGAATTTAAAATGTGAAGTTAGCTAGGAAATTTTATAAGTCAAAGTTTTAAAGCCTTTTGTAAAATTCGGTCCAATTTTGTATAGTTATTCAATTAGATTGTTAAGTTACTTACAAATCTAAAGTACTAAAGGAAGGTCCCAACCTTAATTTTAAATTTTAAACCTTGGATACAGAAAAAAAATAGTTTTATTGCTAGAGGGTAAAAGGCGTACCGAGAGAACAAAATTATCGATGTAATTATTTATTAAAATGGTTAATCGTATCAAAATGTAGATGAACCTTGTCTTAAAAGCAATGGAGTTAATTTTCCAATGACATTTTCAAACATCATAAAGTACTCATATTAGTCATATTTCGACTTTAGAAAATATCTTAAATCCATCGACTGAGATTTTTAATTCTGAGACGTGATTACTAAGTCTCAGAATGATGATGTTAAAGAAAAAGTCCACCTGTCTGTGCAGTGGCTACTGCTATTTTGGTATTTGCAAAACAAAAAACCTTTGATATAGCTATTTCTTTCTAAGTAAATACAATTACATTGTTAAATTAACAAATAATAAAATAGGCAAAAGTCAGATTAAATAAAAAAAAATAAAAAAAAAACTACCTTGCAAAGTTTCTTGCCGTTTCTTCTCAGTTGAAGGTCTACTTCCAAACCAGTGGTAGGTTCAGTAACTTTAAACATGACCTTCATAAGTGTCCATCACTGAAATAAATGGTTCTGAATTTGATTTCCTTTTTATCTAACAATAATTTAGTTGCTCAGTTGAGTCTGATACTCATTACCAGAAATGCACATAGAAATAATATCGAAACTGGTATAAAGTACATCAAATTAGAATTTAAATTAAGTTAGAGAACTTGTAAGAAACTCTCATGGAGTTGGACAATGTAAGCTGAAATTAATTTTAATGCAATCCTTGTTAGAAGTTTAGTTCTAGATGCATCTGTTCAGGTAAAGTTAGTACACATTTGTAGGAAAGCTGGTGAATTTGTTATTCTGAAAGCTAGCTCTCATTTTGGTAAGTTGCAAACATATTTACTTTCATTTATATTTATAATCAGACTAGCTGTCCCCGCGGTTCCATCCGCCATCCTTTCGGTTAGGTGTAAAAATGGCTCTAGCAAAAAATCAAGTCCATTCATTTCTTTGTTGTTTCATGAAAGATTGTTAAACCAACAAGCCGAAAAATATATATTCGAATTGATTTTCCAAAGTAATTTAAAAAAAGAAGAGCTCGTAGAAAGCAATAAATGAAAGATATATTTATTTCTATTTCAAATATTACACCAAAGAAAAATAAAATATATTTCACGCTGGGAATTATCAGAGCTTTAATAAAATGTAAGTAAAACATAATTATTCTATAGGGTGTTGTAAGAAGCAACTAATGAGTATACCTACGACTACGTGCACTTTATACATTACACCGAGTGGCCAATAAAGCATACCCAATGAGGATTACAGTCCAGACAGGCGGCCGCCTCAGAAGGGAAATGTTCATGTCCAAATATATATTTATTCCATTATTTTTTAGTTTAGTTAGGTTAGGATTGCTAAGTAGGGGTGCAAGTTGAGAGCCTCCACGTGGCGCACCCTGGGCAACGCCGGTCTCAAGTGCCACAATACACTTGCGGCCGGCGGCTGATCTCAACACACGGGGAAGGGCCCAGTTCTAGTCACCGATCATCTTTGATGGTCGGTGAAGGGAACTGGGCCATATTGGGGGGTTGGCAAGCGGTGCGTCCGGCCCCGTCGGGCCGAGACCCGCTAAAAGGTGAGGTGGGCCCCAGTGAGGGGCGAGGTGGGCCCCAGTGAGGGGGCGACGCTGCTCCTATCCCTCTTTGTATGAGAGGGAACAGGGGATGCAGCGGGTGCGGTGCGTTTGCCAAGTGCACTCGGCTTTTGCCGACGCCGGACAAGAGGATGGAAACCTCTCTAAAAAACAAGACCATTTCGTGCGACGATGTGCCAGGTGCACTCGGCTTTTGCCGACGTCGGACAATCCGCAATCCCAGACGGGATCGGAGGCCGCAAGGCCGCGAGGAAGAAAACCTCTATAATAAATAACCCCAATCCCAAGGTCTAGCGTGCCGAGGGGATGAGTGGCCGGGGGGGAACCCGGTCGTTAGCGCAGCGGAGGGGACCTCACCCCTAAAAAGGAAAAAATGGACAAACAGGCAATTGTAAAACTACCCCAGGCGGGTACCCTCCTTTCAAAGGAGGGAGAATCCCGCCCTTCTACGGAAGGCTGCCCCACCGTATCTGGGGGGGGCAACAACTGTCTCGTGGGTCGGCAGAATACTGCCGACCCCCGTCAACCGCGTGCGTCGCACAAAGAGCTCCGGGTTAGCCTGGAGCGGCTGTGCGACGCACGCCAGCCGCTTGCCGTCGTTGAAAACGACGGCAACAGGAGCCAAGGAGGCTCAGGCCCTGAAAAGGACCAAAGGTCCGATCAGGACACGCGCGGGGGCGCTTCCTCCAAATTTTGGAGGAAGCGCCGGCGCAGCGGGGCTTTGGGGCCGGTGGGGGTCTCCTCCAGCGAGGAGGACCTTTCGTCGGCCCCGAAAGTCGGGACCGCACAGAGGGGGCGAGGTCGAGGTACCCGTGACCTGCGGGGCCGCTTCTTGCGGCCCCCCACGCCGTCGCCGTTGCCGGTAGAAAGTACCGACAACGGCTCCCGTCACTCAGGGGAGATGAGTGAGGACTCCGCTGCGTGCGCGTCTCCGCTGTTGCTGGAAAGCAACAGGGCGGAGGCGAATGCCGCAAAGCGTGCGCAGCGGAAGGCGCTGGCGGCTGACGAGGTCAGCGAGATGGCTCGGCTGGCCCGTGAGCGACGCACTGCTCAGGCGGCTGCCGGAGAGGGTTTGTCGGCGGTGGCGCTCAGCCGCCAAGTTTTGGACGGCGTGGACGTCGTCCTGAAGGTTGCCACGAAATCTGGCAGCCTGAAGGGCACGTTCACGCGGGCTCTGAAGGAGGCGGCTGAAGGAATAAAGGAGGCAGCCGGGGTCCTCCTGAACCGGACGAGCTCGGAGGAGACGGCGAAGCTGTGGGAGGAGAACAGCCGTCTCCGATCCGAGCTCGAGGAGCTAAGGAGGGAGCTGGCCGCCCAGAGGGCGGAATGGCAGCAGAGGCGTCCTGCCGCCACCGGTTCCGCTCCCGTCGCCGCCCCAGCACCGCCGGCCTCGTCATCGGCCGCGCCGTCGCGTCCTGCCCCCACACCGGACGCGGAGATCGAGAAGATCGTCCGCGTCTGCATGTTGCAGTGTGGGGGCATGGTGAATGCCCGTCTGCAGGGCCTGGAGTCAAGGCTCCTCCCTGCACAGACCCTCCGTCCGCCGCTCACTGCGGACAGGAGAAGAGTGGAGGAGGCCGCTAGGCCAGGCCCTGCAGCCACAATTGGCAAGCCCGCCCAGAAGACCGGCAAAAAGGGCAAGAAGCCCGCTCAACGGACGACCGCACCCCCGGCAACTGCAGCTCCGGCGAACGCGCCCCCAGCGGCCGCGTCTGGGTCTCCCGCAGAGACCTGGACGACGGTCGTGAAGAGGGGCCGCCGTAAAAAGAAGAAGGCGGCACCACCGGCACCCGCCAAAGCGCCACCGGCACCGAAGGGCAAGAAAAAGAAGAAGGCCAAAGGACCGCCTAGGGCCCCACGCTCCGCGGCTGTAGTCATCACGCTGCAGCCCGGAGCCATCGAAAGGGGCTTAACCTACTGTGCGGTCCTGAAAGAGGCCAAAGAGAAAGTCGCGCTCCCTGACATAGGGATATCGTCGGGCCTCAAGGTGAGGCCGGCGATTACGGGGGCGCGGCTTTTCGAGGTGTCCGGTGACGCCAGCGGGGAGAAGGCGGACGTGTTGGCCGCCAAATTGAGGGAGGTCCTCAACCCGGAGGACGTTCGGGTGTCCAGGCCCGTGAAGACCGCTGAACTGCGTGTCGATGGCCTGGACGACTCGACGACCCCGGGTGAGGTCGTGGCGGCCGTCGCCCGCTGCGGTGGATGTTCGCCGGACGACGTGCGGACGGGGGAGATCCGCGTCGAGCGATCCGGGCTCGGCGCGATCTGGGTGCGGTGCCCGGTGGCGGCGGCGAACAAAGTCGCTGACGCCGGGCGTCTGTTGGTGGGGTGGGCGGCAGCCAGGGTCAAGCGGCTGCAGCCCAGGGCCTTGCGGTGCTACCGCTGCCTGGACATGGGGCATGTCCGGGAACGGTGCACCGCCGAAGTCGACCGCAGCGATCTGTGTTATCGCTGCGGTCAGGCCGGCCACAAGGCGGCGGAGTGCTCGGCGGCGCCAAACTGCAGCCTCTGTGCAGCTGCAGGGAGGCCCGCGGGGCACAGGGCGGGCGGGCAGGCGTGCACTGCGCCCGCCCCGAAGAGGAGGAGAGGGGCTGCCAAAGCTGCCGGGGGCTCTTTACCCCTCCCGCAGCCTGGCAGCCCTCCGGCCGACCCCCGGCCTAGGGATGGTGCGGAGGGGATGGATTGCGCATAACGGCGCAATACCATTTCCTCCAGGGCAATATCAACCACTCTGCCAGAGCTCAGGATCTCTTGCTCCAGAGCATGGCAGAGTGGTCGATTCGTGCGGCGGTGGTCGCCGAGCCGTGTTTTGTCCCCCCCAGGGACAACTGGGTGGGAGACCTTGACGGTTTGGTGGCCATCATCGGTGGGGCTCTGGTCGATCCGTCCCGAGGTCACGGCTGGGTGGCCGCCCTTGTGGATGGGATCGGCACAGTTGGGGCGTATTTTTCGCCCAACAAGAGCCTCGCCGACTTCGAGGTGTTCCTTGTCGAGTTGGGTGCCGTCGTGGGCCGACTCCACCCTCGCCCCGTGCTGTTGCTGGGTGATCTCAACGCCAAATCTTCGGCGTGGGGATCCCTAGTGACCGATGCTAAGGGTGAGGCGCTGGAGGAGTGGGCGATCGCGACGGGCTTGATCGTCCTCAACCGGGGTTCGGTACACACATGCGTGCGGCAGCGGGGCGGGTCTATAGTGGACGTTTCGTTCGCTAGCCCCGCTGTCGCGAGCCGTGTCTCGGGCTGGCGTGTCGCCGTGGAGGTGGAGACGTTGTCGGATCATAGATATATCCGCTTCGACGTCTCCGCCCAGACCACGGGCGTCCGCGCTGGTCGCGCAAGCGCATCGACAAGGAGCTACTCGAGGAGGCCGCCATTGTCCAGGCCTGGGTCCGGGGGTCGAACGGACCCGTCGACGTCGAGCGGGAGGCGCTGTGGTTTCGCGGGGCGATGACGCAAATCAGCGACGCGTCCATGCCCCGCGTCCACGCTCAGTCCGCAAAGCGCCAGGTGTACTGGTGGACCGCCGAGATCGCGCAGTTGCGCGTCGAGTGCGTGGCGGTCAGGCGCCAGTACACCCGATACCGGAGGAGACGTCGACGGGTCCCGGAGGAAGAGGCCGCGCTGTATGAGGTGTACAGCGCGGCGAAGGGGACTCTGTGGCTGGCCATCTGCGAGTCGAAAACGCGTGCCAGGGAGGAGATGTTGGAGACTCTAGACGGAGATCCGTGGGGGCGGCCCTATCGCACGGTCCGAAATCAACTTCGGGCCGCGGCGCCCCCGCTCACCGAGAGTCTCCAACCCGAGCTGCTGGAGGAGGTGGTAGCAGCCCTCTTCCCGGCACGAGGCGAGCATACTCCGCCGCAGATGGCATTGCCCTCGGCCGCAGAGTCCACGGAGGAGAACGCCATCAGCGTCCCTGAGGTGACGCACCCAGAGTTGGGGGCTGCCGTGATCCGGCTCCGGGCTAAGCATGTGGCTCCGGGGCCCGATGGGATCCACGGCTGCGTGTTAGCCCTCGCTCTGAAGGAGCTAGAGCCCCAACTGAGAGGGCTCTTCACAGCGTGCCTCGAGCGGGGCCAGTTTCCCAGTTTGTGGAAGTCTGGTCGACTGGTCCTGCTCGGAAAGGCGGGGCGCCCTGCGGACTCACCGTCCGCGTACCGGCCCATAGTGCTGCTGGACGAGGTGGGCAAGTTGTTCGAGCGAGTCCTCGCTGCCCGCCTCGTTAGCCACTTGTGCCAGGAAGGGCCGGACCTGGACGGGAGTCAGTTCGGGTTTCGGCAAGGGCGCTCCACCGTGCACGCTGTGTCGCGAGTAAGGGCCCTGGCGGAGGAAGCGGTGTCCCGGGGCGGGGTGATGTTGGCGGTCTCTCTAGACATCGCCAACGCGTTTAACACCCTGCCCTGGAGTTGCATTCGGGAGGCACTGAGGTATCATAGAGTGCCTCCCTACCTCCGCCGCATCGTTGGGGCTTATCTCTCCGAGAGGTGTGTCACATACAAGGGACGTGATGGCATTCACCAGCGCCCGATGTCGTGCGGTGTTCCACAGGGTTCGGTTCTTGGGCCGCTCCTGTGGAACATCGGCTACGACTGGGTGCTGAGAGGCGAGCTCGGCCCGGGGGTGGACCTGACGTGTTACGCGGACGACACGCTGGTCACCGCCCGGGGGAGCTCGCACAGGGAGGCAGCGTTGCTGGCGACGGCTGCGGCGTCACAGGTGGTGAGCCGCATCCGTCGCCTAGGCCTGGAGGTGGCCCTCAGCAAGTCGGAGGCCATGGTGTTTCATGGCCCCCGGCGGGCGCCGCCGCCCGGCTCACACATCGTGGTCGGGGGGGTCCGAATCGCTGTCGAGCCCACCATGAAATATCTGGGATTGGTGCTCGACAGCCGGTGGGACTTCGGACCCCACTTTCGGCGGCTGGCGCCCAAGCTGTTGGGCGCGGCTGGCGCGCTCGCAACGCTGCTTCCCAATCTGGGGGGCCCGAGCTCCGCCTGTAGGCGGCTCTACATGGGGATCGTGCGATCCATGGCCCTGTACGGGGCCCCGATCTGGGCCCTCGACCTGACGGCCGGCTCGATCGCTGTTCTGCGAAAACCGCAGAGAGCGATGGCCGTCAGAGTCATACGGGGGTATCGCACGATCTCCTACGAGGGGGCTTGTGCACTGGCCGGATCCCCGCCCTGGGACCTAGAGGCGAAAGTCCTCGCGTCACTGTATCGGTGGCGCGAGGAAGAGGCGGAGCGGGGCGAACGACCGATGCAGCGTCACGTCGAGCTGCGTCGGTCTCAGCTCCGCGAGGTCCTGGTGGCGGAATGGCGGGACAGGCTTTCACGCCCTACCGCCGGCCTCGACATAGTCGGGGCGGTCCGGCCGGTGCTCGAGCGCTGGCTCGGGAGGAGGCACGGCTCCCTGTCGTTTCGGGCGACGCAGGTGCTCTCGGGGCACGGTTGCTTCGGGAAGTACCTGTGTCGCATAAACAGGGAGCCGGACGCCCGGTGCCACCACTGCGTCCATTGCCGGGAGGACACGGCGCGGCACACGCTGGCAGAGTGTGCCGCTTGGGAGGAGCCGCGTCGTGCCCTTGTTGCCGTAGTAGGCCCGGACCTCTCGCTGCCGGCCGTGGTCGAGTCGATGGTCGGCGGTGAGGAGGCCTGGGACGCAGTGGTCACCTTCTGCGAAACTGTTATCGCGCAGAAGGAGGCTGCGGAAAGGGAGAGGGAGATCTCAACTCCTCACCCGATCCGCAGCAGACGCACCGGGCGTCGGCGGAGGGCGGACAACGCCCTCTTCCAGCCCCCCTAAATGGGTCCAGGGGCGACTGACTCGGGGACGTCCGTCGCCCCCCTACAACATCAGGACCCGAGGTGGCGGCGCGTGTGGTGTTCCACGTGCGCCCCTCAGAGAAGTCGGGGGGGGAGGAGTTAACACCTCACTCCCCCCCCTCGACCAGACGGAGCCCGCGGCGGCGGGCCAGCACCAGCCGGGGGTTGCGGAAGCTGAATTCGTGCCCGCGACCCTCGGCGCTTAGGTGTGTGAAGGAACACCGGAGGGGTTTTAGTGGGTATACCTCTCGGGCCCCTTCTCATTTTAATTGAGAAGGGGAGTTTGCGAGAGGGAGTCCCACATAACCACCGCGTCTCCCCGGGCGCGGTGGTATGCGCAAAGCATTTCCCCTCCTAAAAAAAAAAAAAAAAAAAAAAAAGGATTGCTAAGTAATTATTGCTTCAAATTACTTGCTTTAATGAATATTTATTTCAATATGTACCCAATCATAGAAAAACCACACTTATAAACAACATTATTTTGTAACTTTAATCCCAGTTAATCGATAAAAATCAAAACACACATGAAAAACATAATTTTGTCACAGAACAAAACATACACCCACAAAATTATGTAATTTACTTCACAACTGTCATGCAACGATGCTGGTCGCTTTTATGCATTTAAAATGCATATGAGCTTTAAACAGGTATCGCAACCCAACATTATTTCCCACATTACAGGTCATCCGCGCAAAAAGGTACATTTATTCCCCGCTCTCTCTGCCCCGCTTCCTGCTTCGCTCCCCTGCCAGATAAAAGTTAATGGGCCAACTTACCGCGAATTATTCCCCTGGCGAAGCATATTTTTTTTTGGTATCTCCCTGTGTAAATGTTTCAATAATTTAAACCTTTTTTCAACCATCGAAAATTATTTTCTGTTTGCGTCCATTGTTGCTGAAAATCGAGAATCGAGAAGCTCGAAATATAAACATGTTTTTTTTATAGTAAATCGGTTATTGTCTATCAATATATTTTACCGAAAATGATAACGCAATAAAGAGATGTAAGGCTCTGAAAAGCTCAGTGGGGCAAAGGAACGTTAGATTCTTACAATGTTACAAGCCTTTGCCTCAATACAATATAGCGAGAAAACCTTCACTTTGGTGGAATGCTTTGTAGTATTCCTCTAGCTTTTAACTCTATCAAGAGTTAGTTCCTTCTACGCTTTGTGTTGTTATCACATGTTCATTTACGAGATTGTGAAGTATTTATTTTCAAAATGAGTGCTCTAGGATAACTTAATATGAATTATGTAAGTTAAATGTTAAAGTTGACTCTAGGTCCCCTTTGGCTAAGAATTGCAACAGATAGGAAACAGTGGAAGACGTTGGAGGAGGTCTATGTCGTAAGGCACACCGAAATTAGAGACTTATTGTGATAAATGTACTAGTGATTATTTAGTAGAACGAAAAATTGTAAAAAAAATGTGAGTAACAAATAACATTTAACATTGAAAATATTTCAATGTAAACAAATTATAAAAATTGTAGAAACCAATAAATAAAGACAAATTTTTATTTTTCAACTTACCTAAGAGGTATTATAGTAAGAAGTATTTTAATGAAAAAAAAAACAATTATAAGTTTTAGTGGACCCTGGCGTAAACAGGAACTCGGGAATAATACAGACCGTATCTCATTTAACACATACTTTATTAGCATAGGTGGCCTGTCTGACTTCGTCTATGGACATTTTGCAACACCTAGAAGCATTACCAATGCGTTGTCGACTCTGAGACGTGAAGTTGTTAAGTTTCATATCCCTTACGTTCCTAACCGAAACACACTATGTGTATGGTGGTAGTACATCTTCGGACGAACTCTGCACTAACAGGTATACTACTTCTAGTTATTTTATATATGCGTAAGCATAAAACGTAATTAACACCATCGAATTCCTTCAAAATCCAAACAATTTGATATAAAAAAAACCTAAGCAAATATAAAGCTGTGATACACACACAGATACCAAAAATGTAATAAGAAAACGTGATGAACCGCGTGCAACGTGACCGTCGTCCAGCAAAAATCAATTTTGCCAACACGTGACTCAGTCATTCATATTATATTATATTTGCACGTACCTGTTTCATATTTGTATAGGTATTTACATAAAGGTTTTGGTATTAAACTCTTTTTTAGAAGCAGTGAAGGCGAAAGTGTTGGTACTAAGTCATCTATTAGCTGGCCAAGTTGGCTTGGTGGTTACAGACCCTGAATACCACGTGGCAGGTCGCTTAAACCTGTCTTTTTGTTCTGTGTCTGAGTGTAAACATCTATATAAGTATGTATTTGGAAAAAAAATGGTTAGATAGTATCAGTTATCTGGGTTCCATAGACAAGGTCTGCTTAGTTTGGTAACAGATGGCCGTGTGTATGGAATGTCTTAGGATTTTTCTTATTAATATTCGTTTAAGATTAGTTTGTAAGGACGAAATCTCAGTTATACCTAATACCAAACGTTTAAATAATTCTAAGATCCAATTAGAGGTTAAAACCTCTGTTTGTCATGAAAGAGTGACAAATTATGCATGATCTACGTTTTGATGAACTGGGGTATGATTCTATTAGACGTTCTATCAGCGCGGTATCTAGGCTCTTTCTCTTTCGTTAACTACGGAATCACGTGAGAGGTCAACTCCCCGAGGAGTCGTTGCGCCCGCTCGCCGAAGTTTGTATTAGAGAGGAACTGATCAAATTGTACCGAAAAAACAAGATTTTGTAATATATTTTTAAAAACCTGATTTCGTTTAGCAATACCAGACTTACAATAGTAATTTTACATAGTAGAATTCACACGTGATTGTTTAGATTGAAGACAAATCATAATGGCATAACAATGTATTGAGAAAAAACTTAAATACCTTAAAATCCTGAAACATTTTTTACACAGGGTTATTTGATCCCAACATAAATAGAGCTTTTGTTATAATAGTAACCAGATAACCGATTTATTTCGACTGCATTTAAAATATATAATTATGTACTCTGAAAAAGGATTTTTGTCATGGATGGTATATGAAACCACGACCGGGGGCTTGGCAGTCCATAGTATCTAACCAACACGTCAACCCGGTGCCGGTCTTAACTTAATACAATAACTCGCGTAGTACTTAGAGAGACGCGTTAATAACGGCTTCAGAATCCGCCAAACTGTCAGTGGAATGCATCGTTTGCCAACCGAGCTGTTCCACACAACACGCGATGCACTAATTGTTTTATAATTACCCCATACTAACGAACGAATAGTAGAGATATCATTGACTAACGTGTGCTTTGTTAAAAGGTAGTAAAGCTTTTTGATAATGGAGGTTCTGGTCATTATTTTCTAATATGATAAGCTAAGCTTCAGTGATGCCTAATCGCAATTTCATTACCATCTCGAGCGATATAATGCTCGGCTGGAGACAGCAGGTCTTGCGTTGAATTCTCTAGGGGGTCCAGTTCAATTAGTTTTAAGTGCGAGTGTCCTACTCAGTTGAAGCCCTGTTGAAAAATAAGGAAAGTACTGTACATATATAAGTACGTAACAGTACAGTTCAGTTTAATTACAGAACGTTAACAGCAGAAGATTCCAGTAGTTAACTAACTACGGTTAATCAAATTGACCCTGCTTAGAATGAGTCGATTTAATAAAACTGTGCTGCTTAAAATTAGGCACCAGGTTTAGGAAGCTACAATCCCTGTATTACAGTTCACGTGAAAGGTTCCTTCAACTCTATATATATTTAGGTCAGAATACAGGTTAAATTTCACACAGCTAGGCAATAACCCATCAACTAGACAATTAAGCACTTTTGTAAAGTAAATCTTTGACAGACATTTCAAAAGGGAAGTAATAGAAAATTTACGAGGGCAAATTAACTTAGGGCTTTGGGGGAGGCAGTAATAATAAATTAACACATTTGTTGGAGGCACAGCTCTAATTTACTGAGCTTTTAAACGCTCTTACACCTTCAGGATTTATGTTGAGGGTAGTTTGTTAATGCCACTAATTATATAAATATTTAATATGGGTAGTAATTGTGTTTTGTTTCCATATCAGGATGCCCCACCAACTCTGTGACGAAAACTCTACTGAAATAAAACTTTAATGTGATAATGGATTTGGAAAACCTTTAGAATTCATTATTACGCATGATTTATTTATATAAACAGCTATTTTCGAGTACTCAGTACTATATGGCTACTATCATCAAAATATTAATATATACTCTTTAGTCGTTCATTTTTGCACTAGTCCTTTCCCAATAGTTGGCTCACCTACCGGAATGGTTCTACACTTTACATTCCATAATTCTCTTTAAATGGTATAGTCGAATCGTCTAGTCGAAGGATTATCAGCTATGTGGCAGAATGGTTTATTGCTACATCAGCTAAGTTCCAGTTAAGTTGATTAGCTCTTCAGCAGATTCAATAATTATAAAAGACCTTTCTATAGTTTCCTATGCAATTTTCACGTTGTTTATCTGACCTGTCCTTAACCAAGTATTAGTTGCGGTACATAGGATAAGTATATTTAACTATCCTGGGACATTTTTACACATAGCTGTCTGAACCCAAACTAAGCTAACTAAGTACTATGAAACTTTGGGCTTATACTTTTAGTAAACCACATACTTATATAGATATTTACATCCAGACACAGAACAAACAGACGTGTTAATGCACGCAAAGTTTGTCCTGTGTGGGAATTGAACCCACGACCTGTGGCGTGGCAGTCAGGGTCTCAAGTCAACTGGCCCGTTAAGATCTCCTTATTTTTTAAAGATTTTAATATTTATTTCTACTCAGTACAATCTCACCATAGTTAGTGTTGATGTAGTCGAAGATGGTAAACACATAATGAGTAAATGGGAGCTGGCTCTCAAAAACTGAACATACCGACAGGTGTTTGGTGACAGATTTGTGACTAGACGGTGATAGCTGGCTATGCGGGTATTACAAAGTGGCCTGTCTCCGTGCTTTGGTTTCCTTATGATGTCATCCTTCAACGGATGCTCAAGCTCTTTGAAGGAATCGCTTGGCTCTCGTCACGTCAATCGACGTCACTACCAATGGATCGTCGTCAAAATGGTACCAACAGATTTTTAATATAAGGGTTTAAATGAAAAAGAATGTCTGAGTCCAAAATTTAAACAGATTTATTCGTCCAGAAAAAATATGAAAATGGTTAGTTACTATGATAAAGAGTTCACAAGTGTCTCAGACATGAAAGTGAGAGCACTAAATTATATTTTCAGTTGAGCACAACTAAAGTGAGAATTTCTGTGTATTTAAAATTGTGTTTCACGGGTGTTTTACTTCTAAAGACGGGGAAAGAGCTTTAATTACTTTCTTACAAACGCTATTTAAATAGAATTGCTACTATGTCTATTGCTACTATAGTCTATTACGTTACTTTGTTGCTGTTAGTATGAATATATTTATTTTTATTTAAGCTGATAGTGGTTTTGCAAATACCATTGCTTCATCATTTTTGATGTCATAATATTGTCAAATGGTAGTTGAACGGTAAAATGTTCTACTCTAGTCCCTTTTTTTTAAATGTTGTATGTCCCGATAAACAAGGAGACGGTCAACCTGATAGTACGTAGTCAAGGTCAAGCCTAGGTCATCACCAATGCGTTGGTGAGCCTGAGACGTGAAGTTAAGTCCCATGAGCTTTAAAGCTACACCGGCCCCCTTGTATTTGAAATCGAAAGTTCAGTCCCAGTATACAATTGCACTACTGCTTCACGGCGGAAATGGGTATGACGGCAGTACTTTACCGGACGATTTCTGCACTAAGTGCTCTACTATTTCTATTACTAGGTAAGGCAAAGTAACATTGACGTTTAATTGTCGGAAATTATTGACTATGCCCGGGACTGTTGATGTACCCGAAGTCATCGGTAATTCTCACCACTTGTAATGTTGATCTTAAATATAATATTAAATATTGTATGAAAATATGAATATCAGCTGAACGTGTAAAGAAAATTCATTAAATTTATGGTTTTGAAAATGTATTTATACTGATTGCAACAACGTTACGTAATTGACGTTCGAAGGATAAATATGTATTTAGGTTATTATATCCTAGAAATATTATAAATGCGAATGGTTGTGAGGATGCATGTGGATGGACGACAGCTTTTCAATGTATTGAGAAATGGCACATCTAGGAGTTTTTCATATTTAAAATCTTCATAACATAGGATTTTGAAGATAAGACACAGTCTTCCGATCCTTGCAAGGTGAACTATGGATAATTAATATATCTTGGTTACAAGTAGAGTGGACTTGAATAATCTTAATGAATTAATTTGTATAATAACTGATGTAACTATTATTAAATAATACATAAACTTTTTTTAATCATTAACAAATTATAAGTAAAGTATATAATTGCGAATTTCTATTTTTAGGGAAAAAAATATTCATGTAAACATTTTTTCAGTCAAAATATCAAATTAATTACCAACATTTCAATTTCAGTGAGTTCCAGTAGCTTAAATACTTTCATTAGCTAAAAATCAAGTTATAAAAATTTCTTCACATTTTGTGAAAGCATAATCCTGAAGCAATTGTAAATGAAATGATTGATGGCGTATTATAAGGACTTATAAAAGGTTAAGACTTGGATTTCGTGGTGACGTTTAAGTAACTAGTTCCTTGTTACGAATCTGATTATAGCGTTTAGTGGTTTCGATTATTTGTTAATGTTTTATTTCTTACTGGCTTTCTTCTCTGTGGTTTTGCGGGCGACCCGGAGGGAACTAATACTTTTTCGTTTGGTAGGTTGTACTTCAGAGGTCCCATATAAATTTTATCATGTTTGTATAAGAACTGTTTTTAAAATTTTCAAAAGTATGGTATACATAAACGACTTTGAGTATCTGGTGGAATCCTACACAAAAAAATACATTAATAAATAAATCTTTTTAACAACAAAAATAAAACCGACTTCAAAACTAAAAAGTGACAAAAAATATTTTGTGTGTCGTGTTTGAAGTCGGGTGCTATACGAGTATTTCAAACATTCGACACTTACCACCCGAATCCTAGACACACCAAATATATTTTTGTCACTTTTTAGTTTTGAAGTCGGTTTTATTTTGTTGTTATTTTAAACACACACAAAGACAAAGAACAACAAAACATGCATCCAAATATAACGTCGTAATACCAGTAATAGAAGACAAATGGGCAAGAGCTAAATTTTGTCAAATCAAATCATTCTATAAAGTTAATACTCTATAGTACACGAAAAATCCAGATTTTAAACCCTTTCGGTTTATTATTCACCTAAAATAAAAAGTCACCAAAAAATCCACACGATAAGCGCGCATCGTTTGAAACATGAATTTCGTTTGATACACGAGTATTTTATAAAATAAAAAAATAAGCAGAGATTTTCCGACGTGCCCGTCGCCAATGGAACGGAAGCGGGCGTTTGACGTCACAGTTCATGTACCTAATATTGCTTTGAAGCTATATAAAATTAAAAATTTATGTCCAAATGTTACGATGTAGGAGGGAAAATGTTTCTCTGTTGCTATATCATATTTTTCTTTCATTACGACTACACGTTCATGTTTTTATTTTAAATTGACGGACTTCTATTTTAGAATAATTTTGAATTCACTTAAATGCGGCTTCTTTACGATTGTATTTTTAATGTACTTATGACATTACGTTGGGCAATTTGAAAATATTTTCAGGCAAACCATTCATAAAATCAAAGAGATGTATATATCGTTCATAGGCTTGTCCTAAAAGGAAAGAGAGATCATTAAAAGGTACGCCTTAAAATTTGATTGCAAATGTGTGTGACTGACAGTTTTTGAGCTGTTACTATCAATAAAGGTGTGATATGCACCAATTAGTTCTAAATCTTTTTGGTTATTTTATTTATTTTTATTTTTATTGAACGGTACAGTAACAGATATCAGATTGCACTTACACAAAAACATAAAGTAAGGAAAAAAAAAAGGTAAATCTGCTATCCAATGACAATTGCACACAGCTTAAACAATTAACAATTCACAGTTACACAAGTTCATATACAGATCATCAATCAAACACAAATCTGAGATAAAAAAGAAAAGTACAATTATAAAACAATAATTTAAACTTATAAGTAATAAAGACGAATAAAAAACGAATTAAAAAAGTAAAAATACAATCACTATTAGCAAATTTTTAAACAATTCCTTATATGTTCCTCTTTGAACCGCCTAAAACTACCATTAAACAAATCAAGAACATCATTTACACAAGCACAATTAAATGTATTACACATCCTAATCAATGGATCATTTTTGATACATTGTTACTAGCCATTGGGATGTCAAAAAATTTAGGGTACCGTACTGAGCGTGTTGCGATCCTAAAGTCTAATTTTGCCAATAGTTCACTTCCGAGAACACCATTAGCTATCTTGTGGAGTGTACACATGTCCGACAACTGTCTTCGATCCGCGAGAGTTATCATATAAAACTTTTTTAATCTTTCATCATAGCTAAATAGCTTACGACGCAAGCCAAACTTAGAGCACAACATTCTCATGAATCGAGGCTTTTAGCTTTAGGCTTATTAGGAGAGGCTTTAAGCGACATAGAGTATTCCTGCAGCCCATGCTCTTTACACCTTGTACCATGTAGTCAAACAGGCGGCTGAATATAAAGTTTCTGGCCAATCTTTAGTAATACAAAGCAGCGATAGGACGGAAAGCATCGATATTGAGACAATACTTATATAGTTATTTTGTTTACGAATGTTGGATGAACCAGTCGGCTTGATGGTTAGAGATCCTTACTGCCCTGCCACACATATAAATATCAGTTATGTGGTCTACATACTACAAGCTCTGCTTAGTATGGTCTCCGATGGCCGTATGTAAAGAATGTCCCAGGGTATTTACTTATTCATTATATTGTTTCAAAATTTATTTAACTTTTATGGGCAGGTTACGAGAACTGCTCGTACCTAGAAGTTTCTCAAACAAGATGGAGTAGTTGTTTATGCTGCAAAGCTTTGATATCAATTGCCGACTGAAGCGATTGACCTGATTGCCAGTTTAAACGCTCCGTTTGTTTGTTTACTGAAGCAAACTGATCCTATTTCTTCAGTGCGTTTAAATTCTACATGTTTTACATACATATATTGAAAACTGCATAGGGTTGTGTATAGTTTTTCTTCTTTCAGTCTATTACACGAACTCAAATTTAGTTATGGACTAAGTCTTTAAGTTCCCACTATGAATACTATCAACTCGTCTCTAGGATGTCGTAAAAGATGATTAAAGATAATTCCGTTGACCACACCTTACACTAAGTGATCAACAATGCGCTCCCAAAGAGGGTCTGAGTATGAGTTGTTGGCGGACCTTGACAATTCTGCCAAATCTATTTGTAATCATGAAATGCAAACGGCGAAGAACCGGGCATACATTTTTAATATTATCATCATCATCATCATCATCATCATCATCAGCCTATCTCCGTCCACTGCTGGACATAGGCCTCACCATTGGCACGCCACTGAGCTCGATCTTCAGCTCTTTGTTTCCAACCGCTGCCAGCCAGCTTGCGTATATCATCGCTCCATCTAGCTGGAGGGCGCCCTACACTACGTTTACCGAGCCGTGGTCTCCACTCTAGAACACGTCTACCCCAACGGTTATCGGTTCTACGGCAGATGTGACCAGCCCACTGCCACTTCAGCTTGCTAATCCTATGAGCTATGTCGATAACTTTGGTTCTCTGACGGATGACTTTATTTCGAATTCGATCCTTCAGAGAGACTCCGAGCATAGCTCTCTCCATAGCTCGCTGAGCGACTTTGAGTTGGTGAACTAGTCGCACCGTCAGTGTCCACGTCACTTTATCACTACGTCAGATCAACGGGCTTTGAACAAAAAAATCTCAAAGCTGGTAAGACGTGACCTCCGGAGCTCCAACACACGCTCTATTACAGAAGCGATTGAGCGAAACCGGGGGTCTAAAGTCTTTGCCCAACAGCTAGGTCGAAGCCATCTGACGAAGTTGACCACATCTAGCGGGAATGTCGTCGCTTCTAAGCCGGAGATACTCAGGGAGGTGCAAGACTTTTACGGCCAATTATATACCTCGCAAGCGTCCCGTCCCCAACCTCATTCCGAGGATCCCAGGGCCACTCTTACCCGCCATTATACCGAGGATCTACCAGAGATCTGCCTGGACGAGGTCGTGATGGCTCTCAGACAGCTTAAAAACGGAAAAGCCCCCGGAGAGGATGGAATTACAACGGAGATCCTAAAAGCTGGTGGAACTCCAACGCTGCTACAGCTTCAGCGTATATTTAATTCCGTCCTCTTTTCGGGGAGAACTCCGAAGGCGTGGAGCAAGAGTGTGGTCATAATGTTCTTCAAAAAAGGTGATAAAACCCTTTTGAAGAACTATAGACCCATCTCACTCTTGAGCCACGTCTATAAGCTCTTTTCGAGAGTCATCACGAACCGTCTCGCGCGTAGGCTCGACGAGTTTCAGCCCCCGGAGCAGGCTGGGTTTCGAGGAGGATATGGCACCATAGACCACATCCACACAGTGCGGGAGGTTATACAGAAGACCGAAGAGTAAGACCGTCCGGTGCCAAGTCGATTGGCGATACATCCAAGTGCTGAGAGGACTGTATGACTCCGCAACTATGACCGTCCTAGTACAAAATCAGCAGACTGAACATATCCCCTTACATAGAGGAGTGAGACAAGGGGACGTTATTTCCCCCAAATTGTTCACTAACACTCTGGAGGATATTCTCAAGACGCTAAATTGGAAAGGACGGGGCATAAATATTAACGGCGAGTACCTCTCACACCTGAGATTTGCGGATGATATCGTCATCATGGCTGAAACCGTGCAAGATCTCCAATACATGCTGAATACCCTGGCTAATTCTTCTGCACGCATCGGTCTCCGGATAAACTTGGATAAAACCAAGAACATGTTCAACGAGCATGTTATTCCGGAACCGGTTGCCCTTGACGGGGTTCCTCTCGAAGTTGTTCACGAATACGTCTATCTAGGGCAGATCTTGCAATTGGGTAGACACAACTTCGAGAAGGAAGCTCGCAGAAGAGTACAGCTAGGGTGGGCAGCATTTGGAAAACTTCGTCGAGTCTTTTCATCGCCCATACCCCAATGTCTGAAGACGAAAGTCTTTAACGAGTGCGTCCTACCTGTTATGACTTACGGAGCCGAGACGTGGACACTGACGGCGTTAATATTATACCAACCAGCAAACCAACGCCCCGTTTATTCTTAACATATTGTGTGTTGTTGACTTTATAAGAATTAAAGGAACGCTAGCACACTTCCTTGTTGCTTCGTTTTCCTGGTGGCTATTAAAAGCAAGATCTGTGTACTGAGATGCATTATTAGTGTGATATGCCATGCTTGTTTCCCTTATGTGATACTTGCTTACGCTTTTCCACACATTAATACTGTCAAGATCAGGTAGTAGTTAGTAGTAAAATTGTTGAATCGAATCCACTTGCACACTCACAAAAAAAAAATTAAAAGCCGCTTTGGAGGAGGATGTTTAATTACAAATACACACACAAAATATTTATATATATAAAGATTATAACCCTTAATAGGTAAAAGAATCTAATTTTAGATGTTAACCCTTATATGCGTTGGACTATTCTGTTTCACGTTTGCCTACTTCGTTTACTTAGCGGTTGAATACTTTTAATAGGAAAACCCTACCAAAGCATGAATCTTCAATATCCTTTTGATGTGGTACAGGCTTTTTATAAGGCAAACCTAAACGAATGGGAAACCGTCTAACTATAACGAACAAAGGCATCAAAGATAGTTGCTTTAGATATTCAATTTCATTTTATTTATTCATTGACTAGACAATAGGTAAACATTACGCCTGCTTGAACCACAAAGGGATTAAAATGAAATGAAACTTTTTTTAATAACTTAACATTTTTTTTATAAAAGATGGTTGCCATTATATTTTTTACTCTTAGAGTTTTATTACATTTTTGCTGTAACAATTTGCCACTAAGTGGATGGTAAAGGTCTTCGGTGGTAATTAGGCACCCATTATCGTGCTTTAAGAAAATTCGCCTCTAAATATGATTCTATTCTTTGATGGAAAGTGGATTGGGGTAATAAGATTTTGATGAAATTTATGTTGTTTTGGTTTATGGAAGAAGCTCCTGTTAGACGATTTGTGAAGCTGATAAATAGACCCATTACACAATGTGTTTAAAATTTATAGCTTTTGGCGTATGTCTTGGGTAAGTTAAAATAAAAGTAAGGATAGGTTTCTTTATATTTTGTAAGGGTTCCAAAAGGAAAAAATGCCCATATGGATCGCAAAATTCACCATCTGTCTGTCCGTCTGTATTGAGCTAAATTAATATCGAATACTAAGTATGTTTTCGGTCCGTGGTAGCCTTAAAGCTTCTGAGGCAATTTAAACCGATCAGATTCGATTCGACAGACTAGAGTTCTAGGTTATTACCTAGAAACATAATTTTACAAGAAGCAAGGTCCCTCAGCATGCGTAAGAAGTCAAACTCGCACTTTTGATTTTATCTTATGCTAGTTATCCCCCGCGGTTTTACCCGCATGCTCAAGGGTTGTCACGTATTTCCAGGATAAAAAGAAGCCTATATGTTATTCAAGGATATGTTCTATATATGTGCCAAGTTAAATTTAAAAAAAATTATATTAGGAAAGTTTTGAAAGAAAAAGCGTATTACAAGGTGGTTCATTATATTGAAGATAAAAATGTATGGAAATAGCTGCTCTCTGCACAGTGCACCTCTAATTTTCTTGTTTAAGTTGTAAGTAATTATTGTCGTTTTCTATTTTGTAGTCTTGTTATTTCTTTTTTTTGTTTTTGAATGTTAGCTTTATTAAGTATTTTGTAATTGTTAAATATAAAAATATGTAAAATTGATGTTATAAAATAGCCAAAAAGTCAGAATAGATAAAAAAGAATTTAATAAAATAAAAAAGAATGTAACCTTGCTGAGTTTCTTGCCGGTTCTTCTCAGTTGAAGGCTGACTTCCGAACCGGTAGTAGCTTCAGTAACTTTAAATTTGACCTTCATAAGTGCCTTCTGAGGGCCTAAACTGAATAAATGGTTTTGAATTTGAATTTGAATTTGAAAATCAATTTAAAAATAAGTTTTATGTCAAAAAGAGTGATATGCACTCCACCAATACTAGAAATAAGGATAAACTTGTCACTTCTGCATATAGACTGCAAAAAGTGCAAGGCTCATTTTTAGGACTTAGTGCACGCATCTATAATAAAATCCCTGCTGAAATTTTAAATTTGCCTTTACAAAAATTTAAGGAAAGAATTAAGACTGTTTTAGTACAAAAGGCTTTCTACAACACAAATGATTATTTTAACTAAGCCGGCTCTTCTCAGTAAAAGCAACCTTCCGACTGACCATTCATAAGTGCCTGTGAAGGCCTATTTGTATAAATATTTCATTTCATTTCATCTAAATCCTTCGGAAGTGTTTGCGCGTAAGAGTCACAAACATGCAAACAAACTTACGCTTTTATAATATTAGTAGGATAGTGATTATATCTATAAAGGGAGAGTGCGAATTTTGTAAATTTGTATATATGCAGAGGATAATATCAGGAAACACGGCACCTATTTCCAAAATACTTTAAACATTTGAAAAGTACCTACTTATTTTGGTTGCGGATGAAACCGTGGCGCGGAAAGCTAATTTTTTAATAAAATCACGATTGATCATACTTTTGCATACACTGGATTCCCTTTCTTAACTCATTGTTACGTTAAAGTTTTTTTTTTCTGACGCCATCTAGAACGCATTTTTTTTTCATTTCTTTCTATTGATATGTAGGTCAATAGACAATACACATGCTAGTAATCATAGATGACCTTTTAGTAAGTATTGAATGAAATTTTAATGGTGTGCTAATCTTAATATATATAAATCTCCTGTCACGATATTTGTCCGCGATGGACTCCTAAACTACTTAACCGATTTTAAATTAAATTTAAACACCGTGAGCAGTCTGGTCCAACTTAAGAGATAGGATAGCTTAGATCTTTAACTATAGTCGCAATTTTATTTTATTGCAAATTATTGGTCTAAAATTAATTGACAGTCACAATTATCTGTTAGCTCCAAATGATTCTAACAGATGGCGCTGTGTTGAAAGTACCAACGTTTAATTTTTTAGGGAACTTTTATATGGACTCATTTCGACAGGACAACGTCTGTTGGGACAGCTAGTAAAATTGCGGCTAACTACCCTGGAATTACAAATAATCTTTAAAAAAATATATATTGCTCTTAAATTTCTACTTACATTTTTATTGAAATCACGTAGTTTTATTTACTGCAAAAATACTCAAAGGATTTTAAATTAAATAGTACAAAGTACCAGCGAAATAAGTGTCCATTCTCCAGTCGTTAAATTTTCACACGTGGCGAAAGAATGGTGCGGTTCTAAAAGAGAAAAGGAGTATTTCTGATGAGAGTTACGGGTTTGAATAAAACTTCCTACGACGAGGAAATACGGGGACGTAATAGTTCGGATAATGGTGCAGAATGGTTCTTGAACATTTAACGTGTAGTTTGTATGGATATGTTTATTATTATTGCGCGTGTTAAGTTTTGTGGATTTAGGTGTAAGGGAATATGTTTTAGGAGATTACTTCTGAGTCACATTCTAATTATTATTTTCACCAATAAATTTATTTTGTTACGCAAAGGAATAAACTGCCTCTATGATATACGTAAGAAAAATAAAACATTGAGCTAGCTCCTAGGAATTTCGGCAACTTCAAAGCTTGATGTGGCCCAAAAATCCAGAAATCCGAATTTTATATTCCGACCGAGAAATACGTTCACATCACAAAATCCAGCATCTCTACGAAACATTCCTCGCGCTAAACTTTATAACAGAATCGCTTTTACGGCACCGGGTCAAAGGCATTTAATCGTTCGGAACACTTTACGAGCCGCCGACCCATTTACGGCTCCTTCCAGCCTTCCCAAATATTTTACCTCACATGCCCTAAGGAGAGGTGCATGTACCAACAAAATTAGATACCGCAAAGGGGCTCTAAAATCAACTAGAGCCTTGTTTTATTATTGTATCCCCATTAGCCTATTTTACGAGCCGTAAAATTTCGGAAAGTTATCATCTGTTTAGAATTTGCATGCCTAAATGCCGTTTGGTTTGACGACCTTCGCTCAATACTGTTGTATCTTCGTGTGGTTTGGCTTGTTTTATTGCTTTTTGATTGTTTATACGTTTATTATTGGGTATTTGGCTGATCGATTCTCGGTTAGACTAATTTATTTAGCATGTTTATTTGCTTGGTTTTTTTATCAGAGCTTATCTAATAGATCTATGTAACCTTAAGAAAGTCCTGATTACTTTACTGTATTAAATACATCTATCTTTTGCATGTTCCTATAAATATAACATAAGTAAAGACTAAAGAGAGGTAGCGACATTTAAAAATATGTGTCAGTCAGTACATGTGGCCAATGCAGAAAGAAAATTAATATCGATTTGGTCAAAGGCGGCGCCTGTTATAAATAAATCTGATCCCAAACTGAGCAGAGCTTGTAATGGTAAAAAAATTACTGATATGCTCAGTTATTATACATGGTTTTAAACATATACATTTATATTTTTTTTAAACCATAATCAGATGTACGGACATGCTCATCCATACTGCTGTGGCTAACCAGCAGTCAGGGTACCTAAGTACCCAACTGATCCGTAATGAGAAGACTCCAAAATGCAAGAGCACACTTGAGCTTCTAATTCGCATAGTGTCTATTACCTGTCTGAAGGAAGTGAATAACTCACTTGAGATTCCATCGTCTCTATGAAGCATAAAGTTGAGTGTATGTAAAGTTTAGAGATAGCTCTATATTCCCAACACGGAGTGGAATCGCGTGACGGTGAAGGCTCTGCAATCAACGTGAATCAGTGCACGTGCAAGTTTGGTCCAAGTTATTTGGGATATTCAATTAAACGGACTGGTGTATGATATAAATTTATACATATTCTATCTGTTTTTTTTTAAACTACCTAATTTTCACAAAAGCTCTATGGAAACTTTTTGTACTGAAATAATCTGCGTAGTCACAATGGTTTTAAATTCCCCGTGGTTTAACTCTAACATTTTAACGTTTTGATTGAATGGATGAACCATATCAAAAGTATTTCACAAATATTATATAATAATTAATTTCAAAAAATTTATGCCGTATATTCGAATCGAAAAGATTTTTATTATTATAAATTAATCGAGCTGTTATTTTCAATAGTAACTTAAGCGAAGACGTTGATCCATCTGGCATTACGTAATTAACTTTCTCAATATCACTTTTTAATGGGAAGGTATCTTAAAAGTACTAGATCCACTCTATTTTCAATTATTCTTTCTAGAGTTTTTTTTTTTTTAATTTATTATTGAACAAACATAAATACATGGAAAATAAAACATAAAATCATTCACAAAAACCACAGAGGTTTATAAGAGGAATGACTTATTTGAATCGCTATCTCCTACCGCTTCGTCCTTACTTTAACCCACACTCCATCACGCGGGTGTGTTTTATGCAAAGCAACCGGCTAATTGTGCCAGCTCTCTAGAATTGTGGCGATGCTATGGTGTAAGCACGCCTTTTCGACCCGTCTCAACCCGGCTTTACTACCTCATAAAATATGTGAACTTCAAACGTTTCGGCACTTCTGCAGCAGAAAATCACTCGAACCGAGATTTGAGAATTGAATTCTTAGAGAGGTTTTATTGGTTGATAGAAAATTATGCGCAACCTGACCCTATCGGCGTTTTTTGCGAATTACGAGGTTTTATGCTTTTTTGCCTTTGGGGTTGTGTACAACCGATTTATGCAGTTTATGTCAAGCTTTGGTATTTTGAAACGGAATTAAGTGTTAGCATTTTTAGACTTTAAATAAATTTGGTACATATGTAGAACCCATATGATTATTCTATTATCATTTGAAAACACATTTGTAAATAGCAGTTTCTCCAAATTACACGCCGCAAATCGGTCCAAAAACTATTTCAAATTAAAATAGCTCCGATTGTAACGAGGAAAATGGCCAAGCAAATTCAATTTAACGGTTGAACCAACCCTCAGTTACAGAGGTCCATTAAGGGAGTAAGTGAAGAAAAACGTCGATAACAGATGTTAATTAATCGTATAAATCTATACGAACGTTATCGCGTGGTGGAGTGGCTATAATAATCCTACGGAGCGATTCAGCGAGTTTTGCTGGCCACTACGTTTTTATTGTTTGAAGTCTCAAATGATTTGTATTGATATAGTGGAGAGATACCACGTTACTAAAAGGCTATTGAAACGAGGTAGTGGTAACTTCTGTAGCCTAAATATTATAAATGGCTTTTAAAATGGTGGTTGTGATAGAAATAAGCAATATTGAAAATAGTATTACTGTGTATAAATTAAAATCGCTAAATTTGTTTGTTGAAGTTCAACTCAGAAACAATTGTACAGATACGCTTTCATACGAGAGGAATTATTAAGGACGCATATGTATAAATAATAATTAACGAACATTTTTTTTACAAGATATCGGTATGATGGTGTTTGTGAAATAGATCGGAAAAATTATCCCTTCTCAGCGCTTTCGTGGCGTGCACTGCGTAACAAGTTACAAGTTACGCGAAAATAAATTGTTTTATTTAAATTAATGTTCATGTTCAAAAGTTGAAAAAAGTCTATATGTATATATCCTTTAAGGTTGACTTACATTAGCCAACTATAATATGTGTTACTAATACAGTGAAACCTTTATCTAAAAAAATGTTTTAGTTATACCCAAGGTATTTAATTGAGACCAAAATTCCCCTTAACTCCATGCATCCAGAGCGTAGAACAATAACATCTATTACAACAACTATTGCTGTAAGTAGTAACAGTGTTCTAAAATTATAAGAGCTTCAGATAGTATATATTTATGCATAACATATTTTCTGCTCGTAGCCATACCACGATTTCAATAAATAAAACTTTCTAAACTGTCTATTTAATGTAATGGGGCAAAAAAACCTCGGCTATTTTCTACATAGATATTTACACAGACCTATTTACTTAATTGCCTTGAATTTTTTTCCAGATTTAGAATTTCATATTTTTAACACGTGTAACCGAATATACATTAATGTAATTAATTTAAAAGCTTACATCGCCATGGTTAAATTGGAGCGATACTATTGGATCTCCCATAAACAGGGTGTCCCGTACTTCCACGCATATTAATTACAACCATTTAACATATGACGGAGAGGCACATTAGCGTAATTCGATCCCCGATACCGTTTCGATTTTATTAATTTTTCCACTCGTATGGAGTTCTTATGGATGTACGTATGTATGTTAAGTTAGACTAGAAGGGTCTTGTAGGTAGTTATCAAAATATATTATTTACATGACCATATAAACATAATAATATGTTGTAGGTATGGTGTATTCCAAGATTTTGTAGAGCTCTTAGTGCAGAGTTCGTCTCAGGAAATGCTACCACCAAAGCCAATTCCGTCGTGAAGCAGTAGTTCACCTATATTACTGTGTTTCGATTAGAAAGGTAAAGGGGCTGGTGAAATTACGCGATGGCTAAGCCCCTAGTGTTGCGAAAATCCATAGGCGGCGGTGACTACTGACCGTCCGGTAGACCGTCTACCGCAACTTTTCAGTATACATTAAACGATGAAGTAATAAAATATGTCTATAATTACGTCTGTAGGCGATGATTGATGTGCCACACAACGCCTTATGAAAGTCCATAACTATCACATGTCCCTTCCAGTACTATAACGTGTAGGTACACTAAGGTCACACGGGAGTCGCACATTACGGATTCGTTGCGGTAAAATATTGCGTACGGTATCAGCGTGTCACAAATATTGGACGGCGTGTGCATTTTATAGGACCCCGGGTAAATCCCGGATCCCAAGGCCCCAGAGTTCCAACGGCTGCTGAGTATGGATAGAGACCTGCTTGAGGGACGGGTATGTTTATGTCTTTGTTTGGGAGATATTTTGCATTACTTTGTTTGTTTCAGATTTATTTCGTTTCGAAATTGTTGTAAAAAATAATTGATAAATGAATTTTGAAAATCATCTAGCCCATAAATCAGATAAAATAAATATATGATAGTTAAATATAAAAATGATTAGTAGCTGCTCGCTGAGTTTCGTGCCGGTTCTTCTCAGTTGATTTCTGAACCAATGATAGCTTTAGTAACATTAACTTTCATGAGTGCCCTCCGCGGGTCTAATATGGTTTTGAATTTAGATTTTTTTATTTGTAATAAGATTCTAGGATGCTGTTTATTTAGTGAATGGTAATTTTATTTTTTGTGGGTCGCATTAATAATGTAACGTTATAGGGAAATGGCCAATTATTACTTGAAACGTAACAGAGTAAACTGGAATATATTAATGACCTTTGTCCACCTGAATTATACTTTGGACTCGATAAAATTCGTGAAATAAATAATCTGGGAAAAATTACAAGCAACGGAATTTGTTAAGACGCTCATAATATATTTTTGCAAATATGACTCATAATTTTTTTTATCAAAATTTCAGTTTACGAAATTTAAAAAAACTAAGCTTCAACATTTTACGAAAAAACTAAATTTTAAGGAAATATGTGATATAAGTGATGGTTCATAAAAATAATATTAATTAGAATTTATTTTTCATGGTACAAGAGTCAAACCATCTGGTCTCTTGCCATCATCGCGTGCTAATCCATTGGGCTCCAGAATTGCGGGCACGCCGGCGGTGGCAAGAGCCCGACGTATGACATCATTTATATTTTGATGCCGCGGTATACGGCCAGCACTCCTAGAGCAGGAGAGCCCATGTTGGCCTAAACGATTGACGGCAGCGCCGCAGCGACAAGTATGGGGAATGATGATAGGGGCACCAAGACGCAGACATGTAACTATACGGAAAGTTGTATTGTCCAGAAGAGTCCCAGTGTTTCCAGATGGAAGTGCCTGTAACAATAAACCTGACTCCCATTTTCCTACGGCTATGAGACGAGCACGTTCTGCGGGATTACTAGACGTTTCAAGTAAATTATTCCGTACTAGTTTGCAGAGCGGCTCGCCCCAGAGCCTCAGCGAGCAAAGACTTGTGGGGGGGTCGGTATTAGGGCAGGCGGCACACCAAGCATTTTTGGCTTCCGTCAAAAAAGAAATCTCAGTAATTTTGCAAGGTTTTAAAATTTTTGTGGTAAGAGGGAGCGTGGCATGGACAGAAGCCAAAAAGGCTGGAAGGGAAACATCTGAGGTGTTTCGGATACCCAATCCACCAAATCTGACCGGTAGGGTCGCTTGGGTCCAAGAACGCGTATCTAAATCTATATTAAAAACAGTTGATAAAGTACGTCTTAGAGTGTTGTCGAGATTTGTCAAAAGGTTTGGTTGTTTCCAAAGCTGACAACACCGCAAGACATACGTGAATTTTGGTACGAAAAGACAAAAACGAATAATAGCAAAGGCCATATGGCAATTAATTTTGAGTAAACGTTCAGACGTTTCATTGAATTTTAGAATTTTGTCGTTAATAAAATCAGGGAAGCGATTCGTCTAGAATAGGGGAACCCAGAAGACGAAGAGACTTACGATTCACTGTAATAATATTGGGAGCTATGGTGCTAAATTGTGATATAATTGCATCCCGGTCTGCAGTACCTTCAAGAATAAAAAGCTCACACTTATTGAAATTTAATTCTAATCCTATAGCTCGGAATTCTAAAATGAGTAAACGAAGGTCTGATAGAACCGTGGCCGCATCACCTCCTAGGGTCCCATCATCTAAGGGTCTATGAGGGTCGCCCTGTTGACAACCTACAGATGAATATAAAAGATTATTTTTGTAGAGTAATTTAGAAGGAGTACTATAGCACTGCCACAAAAAGTTAAAAATTTCAGGAATATGATTTTTTATTTGGGTCAAAAGAACGGCCCTATCGACGGAATTGAAAGCATTCTTAACGTCTACCTTTAGCAGTACCTCACCACCCTTATTTTCTAAAAAAGTCCGTAAGGAGGGGACAGCAGCTTCGCAACCTCCTCTGGAACCAAATCCCAGTTGAAGAGGCTGAAAATAGGTTGAGAGCTTGCCACTGATGGCTTGGCACGAAATTTTTGCTGCAAGTCGCCGATACGTCGATATGGTCGTGACAACTGCGATGGGTCGAATCCCGCCATCTTTTTTTTTAAAGCACATAAATTAGCGCCGTACAAAATATCTGTAATTTCAGAGAACACCCTGCCGCTTAACAAAGCATTAACTAAGGAAGATAAAGCTAGTAGTAAGGCTTCCCCTGCATTGCCGGAAGAAGCAGCGGTGGGGTCTTTAAGGTGTTGCGGCGATAGGCCGTCAAGTCCACCGGCAGACCCCTGCAGAAAGGATAAAATTGCGCCGCGCACTTCATCAGCAGATGTTGATAGTGACTGTAATGGATCCTCGGCAGTAAGGGCGTCTGGGAACAGATAATCTAAAGGAGCGTCAGGGTGCTTGTCACGAAGGGCAGCGAGAGTCTCTGGGGTATCCGGAGCAACCGCATCATCGGAAAATAGAAGACGCGCTGCACCTTTAATATCTCCATCACTTAGTTTATTTTCTACTGACCTAAAGATGTTGGGTGAGAATGTTTTTGAAATATTGTTTGGACCTTTATGTAGTAAATAAGTAGAGCAATTTTGTTTGACGCGAATAGTGAGAGAGACATTAGAGTGAGGGTCTTTTTCAACGTGCAGTACTCTATAGGGGAATGTAAGCAATTTCTCCCAAGCCTGCTTAGAGTTATCCCTGAGGGTATGGCGGATAACTTCAGTAAGCTTTTGCGCTACTAAAGTTCTGGCACCTCGTGGAATGCGCTTTAAAATCGGTACAGTGTTTTTTGAATTACTTAAAGTTTTCCAAAATGGTTGAGATACTGCGCTCACATCGCGAGGCACAAGAGAATTGGTTAACGAGGTGATAGAAGGGTTCGAAGCAACATCCGCGTGTGTACCCGTATGTGTAACCTGATGGCATCTGGTGGTATGGATGCGCAGGCCTCTTGTGCCTTTAAAGAGACGCGGTTGGGAGCATTGTGAGCACTGCACGAGATTTTCGGATGTTGCAGCTGCTTGGCTGCTGGACAATACCATGTCTGTATCTCGGTAGTTTACTTACATACCTACATACGAAAAATATACAAATTAGCATAAAAACACAATAAACAGAATAAAAAACGGTATCACATAAACACTGCGCATGTCTTGTTGCCTGGGTGATGAAAACTCGCAGGCCAATGGTATTTAATAAAACAGCTGTTGGCTTGGCAACGGCAACAACAAAGTGGATCTCGTGTCCGTCACATTTGACACCGGCGCGGTCAGGAAAAAATTATGTTAAAATTGCTCAATAGAAACGCATTGATTTTCAAATTGTGGGGCCCGTGCACTGCCCAGCAAACAAAATTGGGGCTTTATTACACCATTAGGACCATAAACCCTACTTGCACTTCCAACTATTTTAAAATATATTTTTTTAATTGGGCATGCATAAAACATAGATATTGAGACATATGATCATTACTCAACTGCTGCAATACTAAAGAGGTTTATGATTTTGTTTCCATATAGCGTATTTCTAAACAGTTAACATTCTCATAAAACCATAACGATTGAATACTTACCATTCGTACTAAATGAAGTAATTTCGCGTGCCTATAATAAGGGAGGGTTGCAAACTAATGCACAGTTAAAGAACTGCTTCATTTTCTATTTTTTGCCTCCTTTTTCTATTTTACGGAAAAACGCTAATGTAGAACGGGGCCAGCCAGAGTGGCAGTTAATTGGGTGGGCAAAAGGAAAAGTTAGCTGCATGTTGCTTGGTTAATGTACATACATTATAAGTAAATACAGGCATATCCTTAGCTTTAAAATCAACTAACTACTACTACTATAAAAAACTTAAAAAAAAAAAAAAAAACATTTTCAGGATATCCATTCTCAATATACACAGTATGTATAATATTTTATACAAAACTGCACAAAAAGATTTGTATTTTTTTACTGATACACAAAAAGGGTTGAAACATCCATATTAAAACTAGATTTTAAGCTATTGCATCGAAAGCCAAGACTTACTTTGGGTTACTGTGCGTGTCAGCGGAGTAAGTATGTAATAAAATTGACATATTCTACTTCACAAACCCTTTCATACCCATCTTGCCTCGTCTACCATATTGGATTTAGAATGACGTCACTAAATTAATCATGCGTAGTCATAAAAATTTTGGTGTAAAATTTTGTTGCAAGATTTGATCCGAATACTCACCCAAAAGCATGAAGTAATACAAGATGTTTGTGAAATACTTTAAAATGACTATAGATATTCATATCTTCTTACTTTATTCTTCCAACACACTGAAGTCAATATTTTTACGACGCAACATATAAAATAGGAAACGCTCCTCAAAGAAGACAGAAGCGTATCCAAGCTGTATACACGACCCGTTTGTCTTGAGCACGGCCCATGTATTTTTATGTTCTTTTTGTCAAGTACTCGGCTACTCTGTCGCTACATTTAGTATATACGTTTTACGGTTTTACTTATTATCAGTATAAAATACGAGCTTTTAAATTGTTTAGGGGGTAACAAGCTCTTAACAACTATAGTATATTACTAGTTTCGGCCCGCGGTGCTATCGGCATTTCCAAGGAAACTAAGCTTCCTCAGGAGTTATGTGCCAAATTTTATTCAAATCGAAACAGAGTGACATGAAACACAAACTTATATATTTGTTAAGTATAAGACTTGTGAGAAACTACGGATTGCACTTCACATAAGTTGGTTAGTTAACAAAGCTATAGTGCAGGCTTAGTATCATCCAATTCTGACACTTCAGTTCCACTCTGTCCATTTTCCCTCCCATCGTACCAAATGTCTGCCTATTAGCACTTTAACCTTGTGATCCTCTTATCCACGTCTTTTACATTCATTCAGCGTGTAATTTCAACATTTCGTATTCGGTACAACACTCCCCATTGCGTTTAAAGGGCCAAAGCCTTTTAGCCATACTGAAGCTCGTCTAAAATATATAAGTACACAATTTATTCCAACACTTTCATTATCCGACCCCTTTGAATCAAAAGCGCAAAGGAAAAATTAAGGCCGCACGAAACAGAAAGATAAAAATCCACGGGATTTACTCTGTACATGAGTCAATGCCTCCACGTCTAATTTGGCGTGAAATACGCGCTCAGTTCGTCAGTCGAGTTAAATAGCACAAATTACAAGGTAGATACAGCGCAGCAAGATTAGCAGTAATTAAGAAACTATTAAATAAGCTACGTTCCGAGTAGGGTGACCATCGGTTGAGTAAGACGTTGGGAATACACGACATAGATCCCCTATCACCGTTTCGTCATCGGACCACTATTCGTGGGGAGAGCTTTCACACTTATGTTGAAGACATGCCACCAATTTGCACGAAGCGCTTTGCAGCTTCCTTCCTCATGCGCACAGCTGAAGATTAGAATTCTCTCCCCTCGTCTGTGTTCCCAGAAACTTACTTATAACTCGGGGCTCTTTAAGAAAACAGTGAATAGGCTACTAACGGGAAAGCCAACTCCATCTTCGGCCCTATCTTCACTTACCATGGGATGAGATTGAGGTCAATCGTAATCCCGTCATCAAAACATCATTCGTATTGCGCTACAGGTGTAATCGATCAATTCAAATTTTTACTATATTTTGGATTACTTGACCGAACTTTATTATAGTAATGGGTAAAAGCTCTACCTTGAGCTATGTCGATAAAACTAGTCTTATCAAAGATAAATTAATTAAATCGTAGCTTTTCAACAACCAGACGAAAAAAGATCATATAGTTTGGTTTTAAGATTGAATAAAAATTTACATTCAAATTATGATATGGCCGAAGCGTTAAAGTACAAATGAGTAAAAAGATTTAGGTGTCAAAGTCAGCAACATTAGTAGTATTTTTTTCATTAGAGGGTTTCTTTTAAAGGTTACAAGAAATCAATAACCAATCAGAATATATTCTCAATTGAAAGCATTTCAATCGTAAGTTCCATGTCCTAGAAATTAATTTCTCGATCATGGCGACCCCAGTTTCCGGGTGCATAAAGGCGGGCAACTGCAAACGGAATTGGAGCCGCTTTGTGCTTTGCGCTATCTACTTAGAATAGTTTCCTATATTATTTGTAGCAATATTAACTGATGCGCTTTGTGGAGATGACCGGAGGCACATCTGCCTTTGTAATGTATTATTGGATGAAGTAGTTAGCAATATGATTAAAGAAGCTCTCAGATTGGATCTCTTGATTCTTGTTTTAATAAAAGCTTTCTCTGTCTGTTTATCTTGAATCGCACTCATATTTTAATAGATTTGATAATGAAATAGGAACCAGAGCAACATATAATTCTAGCTGTCCCTCTCGAATTTACCAGCGCTCCCGAGGGATCACAGATATGCCTGGAATAGAAACTGCCCTATGTACTATTTCAGACAATAGTATATATATATATATATATAGTATTTATTATTAATAGATTTGTTCAGCAGCTCTGGTGTGATTGTGTATAGATGTTTGTTACTCTTTCACGCGAAAACTTCCTAACGTATTTGGAAACTAGGTTCATAGCTACAGCTTGCTCAGGAATAACTAAAGCATACTTTTTATCTCGAGTAAATGAAGATCCTTGGGAAAGCGGCTGAAACCGCAGTATGTATGCTAGTCATTAATAAATACACCATTAATGGAACAGTGGAACAGAATGAAGCGATGATATCTCAGTTGTTGGTGACATCGAATGCCGTGTTTGGGAGTCGTAAGTTCAAATACTGCAATGAGATCAAAAGTTTTTGATTACATAAAAGCTCCTGAAGCAACTATAGTGCAGTAAGATACTGTGTAATTCAGAATACCGCCTTGCTTGCTTTTCTGCCTGGCGGGCAACCACTCTCAAGTTGAAAAGCAGTCACTTGATACCTGACAATGCATTTTGGCTAGTCCCAACTAGGCTTTGTGTGTTTACCACTTTCGATCATATCTTCCATTTCCTGCTTCGGCTATAATCTTGTATTTTATTTTATTTACAAAATCCATAGCATTTGATTAAAAAGACGGCGCTGAAATACATTTTCAATACCGCAAATATATAAATTAATATTAGAATAAAATTATAAGATACGCTCCGAAATAACGTTCAATAAATTTTAATTTAATTCCAACGTTTTCAAAGGATAATTAATTTTAACATAACATATTAACGAGAAGACGAAACGATTATTTTTGCTCTGAAAATTCAACCTATTTACTAAACTCCATCCGATAAACAAAACCAATCTTCCGAACTGCTTACGAAGTTATAAATAATAAAGTGTTGTACCTAAAATAGCAGTTCCTCACTGGATATTGAAATCAAAAACAGCATCAGGGCAGGAAACGTTCGTTATAATCCTTTGCCACGATTTAGAATTTTAAATTAAGGGACCGGAGTCCGGGCCGCAATTTTAATATTTCACGTCCATTGTGTGTGCTGGCGAATTAATTATGTAAATTAGTTTGTGGGCACATTGAAAATTAGCGAGTATTACACGTTTAATGATGGCCGATACGAAATTTGGTTTTCATTATGTTAGTGTGGCGTTCTCTGGTAATTGAATTATTGGTGAAGATATTTATGGTTTCTTTTTTATTTAAACAAATCATTTACAAACATAAACACATGTTTATGTTTGTAAATGATTTATTTAAAAGATTTGTCTGTTTTCCTCGAAGATCTCTCAGGAATAAGAACCACATTCCTCCGATGATATTTTAAGTCCAAACGTGACATGTGGAGAGTATTATCGCTGTCTCTCGCGCTACAATATTTATTAAGCAATACGCAATACGTTATATACTTGTTCGACACAGGAATCGAACGCAGGACCTCTAGATCTTCCATTTATAAATATGTAATACTTTTTTTTTCAATAATATTCCCTGTTCTGAGGAGTGGAGACCAGGAGACCCATAGTACAGGGCTTACCAAGTTTGGGCTCCTGTCCTCCCACAATTAATATGTTTCTCCTTCTGTACAGTTTTTTTTTTCTCCTTTTTATTGTTACATTAATACGTATATCCTAGACAATAAGAATGTCTTTGTGGGAAGAAAATAAACTATTATTATTATCTCTAATCGAGCATTATACAACACAAGCATTGAGACCAATTTTAATAGGTCTTTAATGGTAAAAACATATTGAACTCAGACATCTATCTCTTACAAGCTATAAACTATATGTAGTGAGCTGTGACGTCATCGGCCTAAATATTTATATTTCCTTTTATGATAGTATGACGATGTACCTCAATCTGACCTGATGGAAAAGCTCGTTTCTTTAAGAACTAAGATTTTTCGCAAGCAGTATTCCAAATTCAAACATTCATATTTCAACACAGTCGAAGCAACATCAAATGAAGTGTTACCAACACGTTTTCAACATTCACAACAATACGGAGTAGTTCCTTAAGCCTTTCGCTATCAGATCACGTCTCTAAGTTTGAATTCCACAAACGCTGGTGTAAATATTCCTTTGGGCAGAGTCGATTTGCATCTGTATTACTGACAAGAATAGTTACTCTGTACTGTTGGAGACTTGGACCTAAAATTAGACTGGAAGCGTTAAGAGCCTCTGCTTGTTAGGACAAAGTCGCACGATATTTGACAGTGAAAACGCTCTGACAACTGTGCAGTGCAGGATAATGCACTGACGTTCCTGTATACGTTTTCATCGTGACAGGTAGAGTTATAAATACCAGAGATATTGAAATTATCTGATATTAATATTCCCCATTCATTTATTTTATAAATAGTTAGTGTTCATTTGTCTAATTTACCTTAAGTTGCACTAATTTTAATTGTATCGGGGCACTAATTTTGAATTTATGCGTTAGTATGATTATTTTTCTCTAGATGTAGTCCGTGCTAGCGGTGCCCTATAAATCGCTTTGAATCGATATTGTAAATATCGTATTGGACGTTTAAAGTAAAACTCTCACCTCGATACAGAAAAACATCGACCATCACCCGGCACCTTTGTAGTCTTATTCTGTCAAGCGATATACACCAACAATTTTAAATCCTTACCCTTACAGAAATGAGAAAAATAATAAACTCTCATTTAAATTATACTATATAAAAGGAATAATTTTTCCGATTAAAAACTTGGGGATATCGATTGAGACAGGAGAAGATTTTTTCCTTCAATTATAATAATCATTTCGCAAGAGCAATTACAAGTGTGCGTGAGTTACTTGTCCAGTTTTTAAAATATATTATTTATGGAGGAGCGAGGTATGAGACTCCTCCATTTAAAAGGGAAGATCTTCCGCCAGGCTAGGTGATCATGCCTGGGGACCGCGGTCCAACTGTTGATGTTGGATCCTTGTATATATGTCAAATCCTGAGAGAATCTTGATAGTGCGATGTAGGATTCTCGTGTGTTTCTACTCGTTCATAGATGCCGCCACATCACTGTAGTGCGGGCGGTGAAGGATTGTAGGCGTGTTCATAGATGTCGCCACATATTTAATAATTATAAACACCAACAAAAACTCCTAAAAGTCCTCTCGTTACCCTTCATTAAACTTAATTAAACATGTTAGTTTTACACATTTGTAAAACATCTTGTACCAGAAACTTTATGAACCAAAACATTTCTCAAAAGTTAACATTATAGCCGCGTCGTCGATGTGCTAACGCCCTTATGAGGGTACTTAAGCAATTATTGCCCAAACAAATCTCATAAAAGATCTTTTCTCTGCAATTAGTCCGGGTCACATCACCATGAGTGTTGTAAACTTTTGAAGTGTCCTAAAGCAGGCAAGAGGGGCACAAAGCGGTAAGTTTTCATATCGTGGATTCAGAAGAACTTTGACAAAGGTTTTTTTTCTTTCTAACTTTCGTTGTCGAAGTTTTTATACGGTGCTTAGAGTGTTTGAATTTATGTTTGATGCGAAAAAGAAAATACTAATTATTTTGTTGTAAACTTGACATTTTTTGATGGAAATATGGAGAGTTTTCAAGTATGTTAACACTGAATTGATATGAAAACATTATTTAATGAAATAACTTTTAGATTTCGGCTTTAACTTTATGTTTATTCTGTATTCAACGTTTGCCCAGTCAAAGCTTACTGTGTTAATCATAAATATGGTTTGTTTGGTACTAATATCCGAACGTGCTGTTTTGAATATTGTTCCCTTATCCCCTCTCCACGATGATTGTCATATCTGTCAGACGCCATTACACGATCTACAAATCAAGCTGCGTTTTATTATTCATTAAAAATATCCCATCGCCGTAGGCAAAAGTAGCAGATTAACACATATATATGTAGCTAAATACACGCGGCTACATAATCTGCACGGGCCTACAAGCAACGAGATCGAGTCGGGGACGAGAAATTGACGTGATCTACGCTTTCTGCTGATCGTTCCTCTGCTCGCATCAGCAGACCTCCCACGCAGTGACTTCACACGTGAGTACTCCTCTTTTTACAAGCCACTAGAATGTCATTAACGGATAAGGATGTGGAAGGTCAGACTAGTAAATCTCGTGATAGATCTCCGTATAGAAATGTTACTAATGATAAAACTGAGCAAATCATGCGTGACTTAATAAGAAAACGCGGTATTCTTAAAGGCAGGCTTACAAAGTTTACTAACTACGTAATTAGTTTAAATAGTGTAACGCCGTTGAGTAAAGAATCGAGAATAGATCTAAAACTTCGTGTTCAAGGAGTAGGAAGTCTGTTTTCTGAATTTAATAATATCCAGTCTAAGCTCGAAGACACTGTACCTGACTGCGACATTGATGACCAGTTAGATCAGCGACAACAGTTCGAGGATAGCTACTACAGCACGCTTTCAAAGGCGGAATCTGTTCTCAGTGCCGGTGCAGAGGCCGCTAATTGCTCACAAGTTTGCTCAAATTCTAAACAATCTGTCAAATTGCCAGTAATTACGTTACCTACTTTTGACGGTTTATACGAGCACTGGCTGGAGTATAGGGACACACTCTCTGGTACACAATTCGACAGAAATTAGTAACATCCAAAAATTTCATTACCTTAAATCGTCTTTAAAAGGGAGTGCACAATTAGTAGTTAATGCGCTTGAAATATCGTCTGAAAATTATCCTGTTGCGTGGGAACTATTGCTTAATAGGTATGATAACAGTAGGTTATTAGTACACATCCATATTAAGGCACTCTTTATGTTGCAGCCATTGCCTAAAGAGTCACCTTCACTAATAAGAAAGCTTATAGATGTAGTCATAAATCATTTACGCGCCCTAAAATCAGAAGATGAGCCCACTGAGCACTGGGACAGTCTTATAATTTATCTTGTCACTACTAAACTAGATAAAACTACGGAACGCGAATGGGAACAACACAAAGGTTCACTTTTGTCAAATTCTAAACCCACAACTAAGTTGAAGCTTGAGCAGTTAATTAGTTTCCTGAAAGGCAGGGACGATCTGCTGGAGGCGTTAGTACTGTCGCATAGCAAAGATAATCACAATAATACTAATGCTAAGCGGTCGAACTCAGCTGTTCAAAGTCACGTAACACAGTGTAACGTTTCTACGGATAAGCCACAGGGCCGCATCTCTCGCAGGTTATGTATAGTTTGCAATGGTAAACATCCAATATACAAGTGTTTTAATTTCATTAATGCAGATTTACCGGCTAAATTAAAAATTGTTAAAGAACATAACCTGTGCGAGAATAGTTTGCGTTCAGGGCACACTATAGATAGTTGTTTATTTGGGCCGTGTAAACGATGTAATCTCAAACATAGTACACTGATACATCCTAATGAAGCTAATCATACCACACGCTGTGCCGCGAGCAGTGCGAATACGACTGTGGTGGCGACTGAGGCGGTCGCAAGCGCGCTGCACCCGCCCCTCTCGCGCATCACGGGAACAGCTCGTGGACACGGTGATGACAATCAGTTCGTTCAAGTTAGCAATGTTTACACTAACACGCACACAGATACGCAATGCATAAATGTGCAACCAGTTTTGTTATCTACTGCTTTGGTCGAGGTTCGCGATACATTCAATAATTATCATACCACTTGCGTCCTACAACAGTCCTAGGACAGTGGTAGCCAGAGCTGTTTCATATCACATTCTTTTTGTAAAAGGTTAAATATTCCGCTGATACAGTCCACTCAAGAGATACGAGGAGTAGGAAATTTTGTGTCACATTCCACCCATTTGTGTAATATTGAAATTAAATCACGCGTTAATTCCTACTCCATGCGCATTCAGTGTTACGTTCTATCTGAAATAACGCCCACATTGCCCGCTGTTCAGGTAAATAATTCGTTATTTAAAATTCCTGAGCATGTACAGTTGGCAAATACGCAATTTTTAGGGCCACAAAGGATAGATATTTTAATAGGAGCAGATCGTTTCTGGGACTTGCTTATCGACGGCAGGATGCGTTTACCAAGCGGTCCGTTCCTACAGAATACTCAGTTAGGTTGGATTATTTCGGGTCCTATCAATCATATTTCGTTCAAAAAAGGACATGTCCAATGTAACTTCACACAATCCATAGACAATCAATTGCGCCAGTTCTGGGAGCTTGAGGAGTTGCCCCAGCCTCGGAATACGCATACTGATGAAGAATTGGCTTGTGAACAGTCTTTCCTCGCGAATACTACACGCAATAACGATGGTAGATTTGTTGTTCACATTCCTCTCAAGGAATCAGCCGAGGCTTTAGGCGAGTCATTCTCCCAAGCTGAGCGGCGTTTCTTATCGTTAGAGAAACGTTTATTACGCGCACCTGTCAGCTACAGGCAGCTATACGTAGATTTTATACGCGAATATATCAATCTAGGCCACATGAGTAAGGTTGATACTTATTCTAGTCCCAACTATTTCATGCCACACCACGGTGTTTTTCGAGAACACAGCACGACAGCAAAACTTCGTGTTGTGTTCGACGCCAGTGCGAGGACTAGTAATGGAAAATCTTTCAATGATGTTCAGCTCGTTGGACCCCCCATTCAGGGAGATATGTTAGACATTTTATTACGCTTCAGACTGTTTAAATACACCGCCCTTGCAGATTGTGAAAAGATGTATCGTCAGGTTCTTGTGCACCCGTCTCAACGTGATCTGCAACTTATTATATGGCGTGATGATCCGTTAAAACCGCTCGAATTTTATCGGTTAAACACTGTTACATATGGTACGGCATCGGCGCCCTTTCTTAGTGTACGCTGTTTGAAGCAACTAGCCGCTGAATGTAATGACCCCGAGGTCAAGAGGGTCATAAATGATGATATTTACGTGGATGACCTTTTGACCTCGTGTGAGGATAAAGTCAAATTATTGGCTATTTGTAAAAGCACCGTAGACGTATTTAAGACCGGTTGCTTTCCACTACGCAAGTGGATTTTTAATTTTCAACTCGACAAAGATCCGTCTTCAGTACCAAATAAGGACAGTACATTCCGCGATTTAAATCTAGGCGGAAATAGTCAATGTCGAACATTGGGCTTAGGATGGTGTAACGTCACCGATGAGTTTAATTTTAACACGCAAATTCAGCACGACAACAATCCTGTTACTAAGCGCACTATTCTGTCAACGGTATCTCAGATATTTGACCCGCTAGGAATGTTGAGTCCTTTTGTTGTTATAGGAAAAGTATTATTACAAAGACTTTGGCTATTAAAATTACAATGGGATGATCCTCTCCCACTGATGTTGTACGTACATGGAACCGGTTTGTTGATAGTTTATCTTATCTTTATACAATAAAAGTTCCGCGACATGTCTTTCAATGCAACCCTATACGAACCGAGTTACATATTTTTACTGACGCCTCGCAAACTGCATACGGCGCTTGCGCCTATGTGCGCACCGTATGTCATGAGGGGATCAGGTAGCGGTAAAATTGTTAATTTCTAAGGGTAAAGTAGCTCCATTAAAGCCTGTCAGCATACCTAGACCAGAATTATGCGGTGCGTTGCTGGGTGCTAAACTTTATGATAAGGTTGTCAGTTCATTAACTCGAAAGTTTGATGACGTCATGTTTTGGTCCGACTCGACCATTGTATTAGGCTGGTTGCACATGGCACCTAATTTACTTAAGACCTTTGTACAAAATCGAGTCGCCGAAATACATGAACTGACAAATAAGTTTACTTGGCGACACGTTAGCGGTAAGGATAACCCTGCCGACCTGGTTTCACGTGGTGTTAGTCTTGAAGATTTGTCCTCATCAAAATTATGGTGGGGAGGGCCTATATTTTGAAAAGATTTAGATTTTAATATTAATTTAATTTCACAAAAAAAATCTAATAATGCTGAAATATCGCTTCATGACTTGCCTGAACTGAAATGTAACGCTATAAGTTCATTTGTTAGCAAAAATAATGATAAAATATTAGAAACATTATTTCCATTCAACCGGTTCTCACAGTTTTGTCGCATCAGTCATACCGCTGTTTACGTGCTTCGATTTATTCACAATTCGCATCCACGTAATAGGACTAATCAGCTGATCGGTGCAATCGGTGTTGATGAATTAAGACACGCTACTATTACGCTAGCTAGGCTGTGTCAAAGGGAATCATTTTCCTTTGAGTACAACTTACTAAAAGATGGAAAAAATGTTAAGACAAGTTTGAATTTGTTTTTAGACGACAACAATTTAATTCGAGTAGGTGGCAGAATAGGGAATTGCAACGATTTCGATTTTAATAAAAAACACCCAATTCTGTTATGCTCTAAACATAATTTTACACGGTTGTTATTTATTCACGAACATAAACAAGCTCTGCACTGTGGACCGCAGGCGCTGCTGTACCGTTTGCGTGAAAATTGGTGGCCACTGTCAGGCAGGAACCTAGCTAGGAAGGTGACTCATCAGTGTAGTGTTTGTACCCGGGTTAGGGGCAAAACATTAAGCCCGCTTATGGGTAATTTACCTAAAGAGCGCATAACTGCTAGTTTTCCATTCTTTCGCGCTGGAGTAGATTACGCTGGGCCAGTGCTTGTTTTAAGCCGTAAAGGTAGGGGTGCTAAATTAACAAAGTCGTATATCTGTTTGTTTGTCTGCTTCACCACACGTGCTATACACCTGGAGCTAGTTAGCGACCTCTCCACTGACGCATACTTATTAGCTCTCAAGCGCTTCATTTCGCGGCGTGGAAAGCCATCACAAATATTTTCGGATAACGGCCGTAATTTTGTTGGCCTAAATAATGATTTTGCTCAGTTTTTATCAAAATGTAATAAAGATATAATTGACTACGCTAAGAGTCAAAATATAAAATTTTCTTTTATACCTCCATATTCCCCGCATTTCGGTGGCTTGTGGGAAGCAGGGGTCAAATCTTGTAAGTACCACTTGCGCAGAGTGGTGGGCAACGCTCACTTGACTTTCGAGGAGCTCACTACGGTACTATCACAAATTGAGGCAGTACTGAACTCAAGGCCATTGGTACCCCTGTCTTCGGATCCTCAGGATTATACTCCACTCAGTCCAGGGCATTTCTTGATCGGCCGGCCTCTCACCGCGCCAGTTTGTGACGACGACCTGCAAGACTTACCTGTTCATCGGTTGAGCCGGTACCAGAGAGTGGAACAACTTCGCCAGCACTTTTGGTCACGCTGGGCTAGAGAATACATCTCGGAGCTGCAGACCAGACGTAAATGGAAGCAAAATACGGCAGATCTAAAACCGGACACACTTGTTGTCATCAAAGATGTCAATCTCCCGCCGTTGAAATGGCAGCTGGGTCGGATAGTAACGACAATTCCTGGCAACGACGGTATTTCAAGAGTGGCCGACATAAGGACATCGTCAGGCGTTGTGAGGCGCTCCTACACAAAGATCTGTCCACTCGTGCAAGAAGAGTAGAGAAGAGCAGTTGTAAGCTACTGCTTTCAAGGCCGCGGGCATGTTTGGTACTAATATCCGAACGTGCTGTTTTTAATATTGTTCCCTTATCCCCTCTCCACGATGATTGTCATATCTGTCAGACGCCATTACACGATCTACAAATCAAGCTGCGTTTTATTATTCATTAAAAATATCCCATCGCCGTAGGCAAAAGTAGCAGATTAACACATATATATGTAGCTAAATACACGCGGCTACATGGTTTATTAATATAGATTTTTGACTTCAGTAAATAAATGTTAAATTGTGTAGCTAATGATGTTCACTGAACGAACTCACAAAGGCTGCTTATTATTACCTCTGCAGTACCTAAATTTGTTGTATTTGATTGTAGAGGAAAACAATGTAATATTGGGAATAGTATAGATTAGATATAAGATAGATAATAAGATCAACTACTCTGTCGCATTAGGCTTGCCTGTAAAGATAGACGTAAGTTTCATGGTAAATAAATAAATATTCACGCTATCCTATTTTAACTTATATTATAAATGTTAAAGTTTGCTTGTTAAGCGATTACGACCAAACGACTGAACCGATGACTCTAAAATTTGGCACACATGTAGCAAGATACGGAGAGATACATCAAGATACTTAAATTTATATCGAGATATATGAATTTGAAAGCATAGCTACTTAGAGTAGGTAATTTTGAGAATGAAGCTCAGGATTTCAGTGCACATTCGGTCATATCATCACTGACTTTGAATAAAAGGAGATCAAGCAGAGATTTTAATTTAAATAAGAATTTTAGTTCTGGAATAATTAATTCTACAAACTTTTAAACTATGTATAAACGCTAAGTACAAAACGGGCTTAAAATTTCCAGGAGCGCGTTCATCCTGTTACGTCCGCGTAGCTACCAATTCCATTGAAATTAATTCTATTCCAAATACTTGGTCGTGAATAGAGGGTAACTCAAATTCACTCCGACTTGAGACTCGGTTGAACCTAGCCTTCGGCTGTCGCGGTGCAGACAGTTCCTGCCCCTTTCAACTGCACTTAGGTAGGCTTTAGGTAAATTATCAGAGTTTGTATTGACGTATTTTGTTTCATTATACTGTATGAAACTACTAACGTCTTCTGAAAGCTTAACAAATTTATGGTTTTAATCTTCTATGGTTAGATTTCAAATTATATTTTTTGGTGAACAGAAGTCAATTCGAACTCACTCATCAATTGTACAATTCAAGAATTATTAAGAAGAAATTACAAAATTCAAAACCATTTATTCTGTTTAGACCCGCGCAGAACACATATGGTCAAAATTACTTAATCACCTGTTTGTCAATCATAAGGACATTACGTATATACGGCTATCTAGTCTGAAAGCAACCAAGCAGAGCTTATACTGTGCAAACCAGAGCAGAGACATACTGAGCAATCAAATATAACATTAGTTCCTCTGCAGAGCAAAGCCCACCCTTCCCTTTTTCACCTCCCTCTGGTCGTATAAGTAGTAGTCTATTTTCGCCTATATTACGATATCTTACGTCTTATCCCACTTTGTCGTTATTTTGACCCAGATCGTCATAACATTCACGGATGTAGCGACATCTATGAATATGCACGCAATAATCGTACATCGCACTATCGAAGTTTTCTGTGAATTTTACCATATATATGCAGATGCTTCCAAGGTCAATAGTGGCACCGCGGTCCCCAGGCACAATCACCTAATCTGACCGTAACGAGCATAAACAGAGTTCGTAAATAACATCTGCACCCTTCACATGAATCATCAGCACTGTTTCTACAAATTAAAGAAGATAAATAAATTATGAATTTAGATATTATTGCAAAACACACTGTGTGTCTACATATCTATGCTCATGAATGTATGGCACTATGCACGTAAAATACATTTTATATAACCAACTACCTATGGGTTATGATCCATATACGGCGTCCAGCGGCGCCAGTATTACACAGCACACGTTTAATGGCATCACTCTATCTTCAGCCGCACGACGGTACTGCACTCTGTCACTTCGCGTCAACGCATTTTTTATTGCGCACGGTTACACATTGCGCTGCTGTACTGTGTACGCTTTTACTGCGATTGTATTTGATATTAGACACGAGGACAGCGAAGAATTTATTATGTAGGTGGGAAATGGGAGATAGGATTTAGTATTAAATAAGATTTAATGGTTTACTCTGGGTGGATCTAGCGATTGTAGTGAAGGGGCTATCGTGAACCAATTCAGGTTGAACTTTATTGTTTTTGATAGTTAAAGTAAATTAGTTTAGGCTTAGTAGAATCACAATAAGAGGTAATGAGGTTAGGTCGGTAAGTGGTAATTAATTATTAAAGTTGAGACAATTTGGCAACCACTCACTGCTTAGATACTCAAAAAACGCTAGAAGCTGGTCCATAAATGACGAACTGAAAAGTGTTTTAGTTAATTCGCATATTAAGAGTTAGGAATGTATCGTTTATTTGTTTGTGAACTAAAGACATAAACGTTTGATAAAATAAGATTACTTCCGTATTTGATTTCCTGAATGAACATCAACATTTTCATACTCAGATTATTTAGTTAAAACTTGTCAAACGAATGCCGGGCAGAAAAGTCAAAAGTAATGAAGCTTTTGTTTTGACGTCGACGTTTTTTAGTTTCACCCGAAAAGTGTACCGTCAACATAAAACGAATCAAACGCGGCCAAAGTAAAGTCAACAACGAAGATCGAAACACACAAAACTGTGTAAAACAAACGCTATATTGTCTACATTTCGTAGAGCTAACAAGATATCCGTAACAATTAAACTCAAGCTCGTCAAAAAGTTTTAATGACTGCTCCACTTTGTACAAAAAAAAAAAAAAGGAAAACGAAAAAAATACCGATTGAAAACAACTCGTGAAAGTGGAAAAGTACTCTTACCTGGCCTTGCTACTGTTTTTTGTTGAAATTACCCTCCTTTTGGACGGCTTTCGTTGGTGAAGTTTTTTTTACGTTTTATAATTATACGAAGTTAGGGCCACATTTCGTGTTAATTTGATCCGCAGGTCTCGGATACCTTCTGATTTTTTTTGGTAACGAAGTAACTTCAAAGCCTTTCATTATTTAAACTTGATATTTCCTTAAAGAACGAAATGCTTCAATACTATTTGTTTGTACCATAGAATTAGGAAGCGAGCATATTGGACACTCATTACTTTATATTCGCACCAATATTAACATATGGCGTATTTCACGTCCTTCGCATATCCTCTGGGGGGTGATTCCGTAAGGTAAATGACACTGACAGCACATAATTTAAAAAATAAAGTTTATATCAATGAGGTAGTTAGTACTGGGTTTCAGTACATTTCATCGAAGATAAATTAAGTTGCAACATGACATCATTGTCGTCGTCACTCGTACACATAACCAATTCCGGGCTACAAGTAATCATTTCTCATCGGAATAGAACCCGAGATCTCCAGTCTCTAAACCCTGCTTTAAACAGTTCGACCACCGAGGTGATCCAATACATCACTCACTAATACACAAATCCTATTAGTACATTCATTTGCGTATTTGTCAGCATATTTCTAATGGGGACTTAGCTACGTCACGGATATCCTGTCATAATTCATGCTGTAAAGGTCACACATTCTGTTAATTTACGTAATAGCCCAATAAAAGGCTTTGTGCCCAACGCACTCGAGCTAATAGGGTATATTTTATAAACGAAACAAATACCCAAAATGGTCGTAACTCTTAACCGCTTTGCATAATTCCTAACTTGGGATGGTCGTGGAAATTATCATTATAATCATCATCGCTAGGAGTGATATGTACCCTTCTTCAGAAACTGGTTCACCGAGAGACTGTAAAATAGGAGAAATAATAGGATTGCACTACATTCACAAAACATCGGTAGATATGCATCTCAAACTTTGTTCGATGCGGTAGGCCAGAGTTTCTGAAACTGAAATCCGCGTACTTCTAGGAATTTGTCAGTTGTCGAAAAGGGTGGGTGTGCGGTAAAGACTTATTGACTTTATAGCGACTGACATGAAGTGATCAAAATGGTTCTTAAAATTAACATAATAATAATAAAGAGCAAGTGCAACCATCTTTTGTTTAGCCTTCACTATTTTATATTTAAATTCTTTATTTTTATGGCTACGTTTTTTTTTTATTTATAGGGAATACGTGGTCGTCTGGTGATATTAATATGATTTTGTTTACCAATCTCTATGATAGACCAATCATATAGTGAAAGTGTGCCAAGAGGATAAATACATAAGTATAGCAACGAATTGTGTATATTGATATTGCTAATCAGGTAGACTGTCTGTCTGCTTATCAGCAAAGAAATAAATTAAGATAAGCTCTGAACAATTAAAAAAAATCATAAAAGCAGGCAAAATAAAACCTTAAGTGCAGTATCGCAAATAACAGCTAGTTTGAACTTAAACACATCGCCAAATGTTACTTTTCGACAAACTTTTATATTTATCCCTTGTTTCCTTTCCGCCGAGCAACCTAACTGAAACCATACCAAGTTAAACTTCTGTATAAATTGACCAGCTTTTTTCAGCGCTAATTCAGCTGAAAGCCATTTCGAGCCAGTTTATTACGTCATGAAGTTGCAAACAACTGTGTGCCAACTTTCTGTAGTTTCAGTTTCCACTTGTCTTCTTTTCGGTTTCAACCGGTTGTATATTTGTGGTTGTTTTTTTTTAATTTGCTAAACTTTTTGCAGTCAAAGTTTTTACATGTTCACGGTACGTTTGCATGTCAAGTTAGTATTTGTTTTGTTGGACACTTCGATGAATTTAGGATCTAGACGTAGCCGTATGTTTTTGTTTTGATGTTTTCTTAGTTTCTTTCTTGTATTATCCTACTAGTAGTTGTGTGGGAGCGGTGAGAAATACCATCACCCCAACTCTTCTCAGTCGACTAAGTGGCAAACAAAAGCATTGATAAGTCGAGTTACCTTTAAGCAAGCGTATAGATTCTTTGAGTTCAAAAAGATGATTGGGAATTTCTTTCATTAGGCTATATTTATTTCTGATACCGGTGGTCACTTAAATAACTTCATATATTTGCCAATGACAGGGAAGTTGTTAATAAATATATAAAGGCATAAAAGTGCGTCTTGTGAGAAAGGTAAAATATATATTTTTAAAATTTTTCAGTTAATCCCAAGATTACGCCATTGCAGACAAGAATCAATTAAAACTTACATATGCCTATACATAAAAAACAATTCTCCAAGAAGCATTAAAGTTTTTTTCGAAATTCTAACCATCACCTTCTTTATAATAAAAAACTTTATTGTTATATCTAACTTAAGGCAAACTAAGTGAGTATCCACATTTCTCGGGAAGGTAAGTACCTACCGTCAATCGTGTGTGGAAAGTTTTCAAGTGATAAAGTGAGCAAGAGGTGAAGTGGCGAAGTGAGAACACGGTGGTTCAAACTTACTGGCGCCAACGAGTAAGGATCAATCATCAATTTATGTCTAAGCTAGCAAAATTCTGTATAAAGCTATCTTGAAAGGACTTTTATATAACAAATTACTATTATTTTTAACACGCTTTTACTAGTTCCACCTGAATGTTTGTATTTAACCGACTCCTTTGGGCGCGATTTTGACCCACTTTAAACGGCCAGATTTCATGCAAACTGTGTAGATTTATCGAGGACCGATGACAATTCAATATTTTAAACTCGTTATCCTTACTAGGATAATCAGGATTAGCGATTTAACTAAAAAATTAAAAATAAATAATAGTTTAAAAAACTAAAAACACTCTTTTGTAGAAAATCCAACTAAAAATAGGAATTAAATTTGAATTAAGAATAGTGTTAATAAGAAAAAAATGTATTTTATTGTAAAAAAAAAAGCGTGGCGTGCTTTTTAAGATATCATCAAAATGATAATCCTTCTACTCGTATCTGTCAATAAAATATTTATAACTTTTTTCACAATAAAATACATTTTTTTCATATTTACACTATTCTTAATCTAAATTTATTTTCTATTTTTTAGTTGGATTTTCTATAAAAGCGTGTTTTTTATTTATGTTAATTATATTTCTTGTAACGAACTTCTTTTATACTACATTCCTTCTGTACTGTAACTGTAAAAAAAAAATAAGCCGATCATCGTTTAAAGATCTAAAAGCCTTAGAGCAATAAAAACGCTTAGCATGTCGTTAAGTAACCAAATCTTAACTGAAACCTTTTCTGTCAGTTTCAAAAGAGTTTTTATACAGAGAAATAATTTTGTTGATCTATAGACCAGCGAAATGTAAAAAAGAGGTTGGAAAGTTATATTTCAATAAAATACCGCATCAAACCGTATACTTCATGCATTAGAAACACATCAGAGTATCACTCGTTAGCGTTCTGAATTTTTAAGCAGACCAGCTCACGAATGCTTTCAACAACTCCTGGCTTTAGAACTCTACATTGCCAACTTGCTTCGATTTACATAACACGCGTAATGCAGAGCTAACTTCTCTTGGTTTCATCTCCCCCAGTTTGCGACTACCTTATTAGAATTCGGAGATATTCTATGTATTTTTTCTTTGATTTTAATGCTTTGTTTGAGACGTGGGTGGCATTTGAGATAAGTAATGTGGAAGGGTTGTTATTTCTTTACTTATTATGTGACGCAATAAAATCCAACTAATTAGTTTATTGTGATAGTGCGAAGTGACTTTTTTAACAATTTGTAACATTGACTATCAGCAGCCAAATTTATTTGGATTGAGCCTGGATTCTTCTTTGGAATTTGAATATCGGTAGGTAATAGTTTTTAGAGTAATAGAGCTCTTAGTGCAGAGTTCGTCCGGGGAAGTACTACCACCTTACCCATTTCCGCCGTGAAGCAGTAGTGCAATTGTATTACTGTGTTTCGGTTAGAAAGTTAAGGGGGCCGGTGAACAGGCACATGAGACTTAACAACTTCACGTCTCAGGGTCGACAACGCATTGACGATGCTCCTAGAGTTGCAAATGTCCATAGGCGGCGGTGACCACTTACCATCAGGTGTCTGCTTGTTTGTCGGCCCAAGTGGCATAAAAAAAAATTGTCTAATCATAAACACTTCTAATTTATTAATCTCCATCGGTACGTTCAAATAACATTACACAAAACATCTTCACGCTTATTATCTCTGAAAATATTCCAACAACGATGTGGTGAGCTTTATCGCCATCTTCCAGCATCATTACCAATCTTGGGCTACAATTAATCATTTCTAAACTAAGAAACTCCAAGTTGCACCACCCGATTGGACTTGAGTCCCGTATCAGGCAAGGTTCTAGTCTCAAACCGAGCTATATTTAATTCAAGACCAATTAAAGAATTTACTCAGCTACTATTATATACACTCGAAAAAAACGCCTTCATTGAAGTCCGATCAATTAGAAAATTCATCCAAGGTACGGCATCTCATTAGCTATAGACTGGCAGCATCCAATGAAGTGTCACAAACGCACGCGGTCAACCGGCGACTGCATTCACCCCAAGTCTGCCGATAGGCACTGTCAAGGCGAAAACAATGGAATGCTGTCACTGAAACTATTGAACGATTGAATTTGCTCTTAATGCTTATAATCAGAACCTAGTCATTGAACATTTTCCATTAAATTTTGGTGTAGAATGAGATATTTGTTATTTTAAATTTTAATGTAGTTTACGCAAGCTCCACGCCTATTTTCTTTTTCATACAAGTATATTTTTATTTTCTACATAAAAAAAACTTGGAAAACATACATTGTAAAACTAGGTTAAAATTTTGCTTAATTTAATTCCTATGTATCTCTAGGCAGCATCACTTTTCTATTTTGATTCAATATCTCATCAGATAATTGATATTTAGACAGCAACAATACTTTTTTTTAAATAGGGGCTTCTCTTGAAGAAGTGTGGACTTACTGCTCAGCTTCTTAGCCGATGTTCACGTAGATGTTGGGACGGGCCAATGAGGATGGATATGGTGAGGTATTTTTTAACGTAATTCAGGATGTGGTTTAAGCAGCTGAAAAATCAAACCGACAGATGCTTGACGATAGATTTTCAAAATCAAAGAGTTACCCATTAAGTGGGTACTACATAGTTCGTACCACTGTGTTATGGTTTCCTCGAGATGTTTTGTTGATTTGATGTTTTGAAAACTCAAGCTCTCTATATGATTTGAACCAATAACTCATGTCACGGTATTTGATGTCACTATCATCATCGCCTGATTGTAAAATAAAACTCAAAGCAACTTTTGCACTTAACGATAGTAATCCATATTAATCAATCTGCTATAGATTGGAGAAAAAACGCTTTTTTTAAATCAGCAGTTGTAAAAAACTAGGGTATTTTTACCAAAGTGCAATCACCCTACTGTAGTGCAAAGTAAAAACTTTTAAATCAGAACCAGTAATATGAAACGCAATGGTTTGTATCAGCGTACCATTGCTCAATCTGAATATTGAATAGCGATTGATTTCAACGGAATTGAATGTTGGTGTGGTTTCAGTTGATGTAAAGATTAGATGCGATTGCTTGATTGGTTTCCAACATGATCGAACATTGATTCTCTGGAAACAAAATATAGCCATGGCTGAGAATGTAAGACAGACTGCACACATTAGGGTCAAAACAACTGTATCTTCTGTCGGTCCAAATGTCAGCCTTCAAACTACAAGAATAACGCTTGATTTTTCAATAGCCAGATATGTTATGTAAATGTTAATTTGAATTAAGTTTTTTTTTTGTATAGACCATATCAAAGGGATAGCCGTATCTGAAGTTTAATCATCGATTGAGAAATTGGCTCTAAAATTAATTTCTTGTTACATCAAAATAAAATGAATAAGCTGATTAATTAGGGTATTATGGAACATAAAAGAAAAAAATGCAAAAAGGAAAGTTATTAAATTATCATGTCACTTTTGCAAAAAAAATATTGATATACTCTTAAAAATCCTATACCTATGTACATAAAATAAAATTTTAATATAACAGTAAATAATTCTGTTACATATGCGCTTCATTCGTGTTCCATATCTGAATTGAATAAATAATTGGAGTAGCGTAATTTTACATCTACGACATTAAAAGAAATATGGCATAAAAATCGCATACAATTTAAAATAAAACTTTGTTACAAATTCTTTCTTATATATTCTTCACGCTATTTAAACGACGACGCCTTCGCAGAAAGGTATTTAAAAATAAATTGTCTCCTAAGGAATTCGCTTCGACAGCTCAAAAGCTTTTGTTCAATGACTCCTCACAAATCAATTTAAATTACACTTCTGTACACTTCTTTGTTTTAAATTGAAAATTCCTATTGGAATAGCCGATAGATGTGACAGTAAGTGCGATCTATAATAGCTTCTATTGCGAGAACGTTAAGAGTCAGCGTTTCTGCGAGTGATTGGGAACAAAACGGTTGGCTGCACGTAATAATTGATAGCACTCAATGTCTTGTCAATTGTGAGCTTTATTTCGTTGCTAATTAAAGATACTGTTGCGAAAATTGTTTGCAGAATGTTTTTATTCGTTTTTCACGGCTTCATATTGGTGAGTGTTTTTCATGGAACACGTGTGGGACATTTTCGTAGAAATTGGAAACAGGATTTTTCACCGTTTGTTTTTTTTAACACGGTCTGGCAGGTTTTTTATTTGTGATGCTAATTTTGGTAATCTATTTTGAGAAATGCTATTGCTTTATTATAATTATAAAATAGGCTAGATGTTGGTTTAGTTTACAGAGAATTTGTTACACATTTTATAAAAAACAACTTTATTTCATATGCGTGAAGATATATTTTGGATAGCCAACCTTTTAATAGCAACTGCAAACGATATTTTATTTAATTTTTTTGTTAAAAATACGTGCATTGGAGGGCATTTTAAAAGCAATTTTTAATGATTATGTTTCTGTTAAAAATAAACTATATATTTTTACTGTAAAAAGTAGATATTATCTATCAGCCTCAATAATATCAGATTACAAACCATATTTTGCTGATAAAAAGTACTTAAAAAAATGTAAAGTACAGAATACTTTTGTACTAGCCTTTATAACATCAAAAATCTCTGGGCAGCTTTCTTAGTGGTTACAAGTGTAAATATTAATTTTTTCATTTTCCTACAAAATTGCACAGAAATTAAAATACATACATATCATTACGCCCATTATTCCCGACAGTCTCAATTCTAAGTACAGTATCTTAACCCTCATTTTATCGAAGTTAAGATTTATCATCTTTAAAGCACCGTACATAATTAAATAAGCAAATATAATACTCAATATAATTCGTTCTCATTCTCGTACAGCACTGAAAAAGTAATTGTTAAAAAAGAAAGACTATTGACATTGGAGCTCAAATGATTTTCAAATAGCCAGACAAGGGGAGCGATAAAAAAACGGGTAAAACCGGCGCAAACACATTACTTCCGACGTTCTATTTCAATTCGGACTTTTTCATTTCAAAGTGAGTCGACGGAAGTCTACGAGAAATGTAACCGGAAGCCCATCGCGAGCTTCTTACCCGCGTTCATGTCTCCGATATAAGTTTTCACTTAATTTCTTAATAGTAACTAATTTTTGTCTCCTCTTATAATATAAAACATTTATATTAAAAAAAATTATTTCCTTTTTCTTAAAAAAAAACTCAACTTTATTCTTCTATTAATATACCTTACAAAATTGTATATAATTGGTATAACTACCACAACCTCTTTTGGCTGTAACACTTATTATAAAGTGAGATTGCAAATTCTGTGACTTTGTGCGCAAGTGCAGGATTATCTCAGAAAACTGCATCCATTATAAAAATTATTCCACTCATAGAAGGATACGCTATTACCTACTGACATTGGCCGTATTATTATCCCTAAATGGCGTTTATTCTTGAAAAAGTGAGTGAAACCGCGAGGTATTAGCACGTAATTTATTTAACTATATTTCTTTTTGTAATGCAAACCTTTTCGCAAAATTATTCCCATATTTGCGGCCGGTCATAAAGTTCATGTTATATTTAATACTACGTGTGGTGTGCGTGGGTATTGCGGTGAGTCAATACGACTTAACTTGATCGTATACTGCATCTATGTGGTATTGTAATTTAATGTTTATAAATAGTTTTTTTTTATACGACATGGTCCGACAACGAAGCAGACAGTCCATCTGATAGTAAGTGGTCAACGCCTATAGACATTTGCAGCACTAGGGGCATCGCCAATGCGTTGTCGACCCTGAGATGTAAAGTTAAGTTTCATGTGCTTGTAATGTCACCGCCCCCCTTACCTATCTAACCGAAACACAGTAATACAAGTTCACTTCTGCTTCTTGGCGGAAATGGGTTACTTGGTAGTACTTACCCGGATGAACTCTGCACTAAGAGCTCTACTACTCAAATATTGTATATACTGTGAATAGTGTTAATACCGACAATAAGGTATGGATTACCGGCACAACATCCAAGGGCTCTTTAGTCGAAATGGGGGTACCCCAGGGTTCAATTTTAGGTCCATTTTTGTTTTTAGTATATATAAATGATTTGCCATATGTTGTAAATGACCTCACAGATATTGTCTTGTTTGCTGATGATACATCATTAATTTTTAAAGTTAATAGAAAAGACAAAGATCTAACTAAAGTTAATCATACTATGTCAATTGTCTGTGGGTGGTTTGCTACAAATAATCTATTACTAAATTCAAAGAAAACTAAATGCTTAAGGTTTTCTTTACCAAATGTAGCACAAGTAGATAGCCAAATAATAATAGATGGGAGCCATATTGATCTTGTAAATAAAACGGTATTTTTGGGTCTTACATTAGACAATAAATTGCAATGGGGACCTCAGGTTGATACTCTAGCTGCTAAATTAAGTTCGGCTGCTTTTGCTGTTAGGAAAATTAAACAATTGACGAATGTTGAGACGGCCAAATTAGTTTATTTTGCATATTTTCATAGCCTCTTGTCCTATGGTATTTTGTTTTGGGGAGCAGCAGCGGATATAGAATCAATATTTATTATACAAAAAAGAGCAATTCGTGCAATTTACAGTATGGGTCCCCGTGAATCATTAAGAGATTTATTTAGGGAAATAAATATAATGACATTACCTTCACTATATATTTATGAAAATATAATGTTTATACGTAGAAACATAGGAATGTTTGAGTCAAAATTAGATATTCATAGTATAAATACAAGACAAAGGGAGAAGTTAGTTGTTCCATACTTTAGACTAACTAAAGTTAACAAGTCATTTCTTGGTAATTGTGTTCGATTTTATAATAAGATACCGCTTTCAATAACCAAAATGTCTGATCATAAATTTAAAAATTATATTAGGAAAGTTTTGAAAGAAAAAGCGTATTACAAGGTAGTTCATTATATTGAAGATAAAAATGTATGGAAATAGCTGCTCTCTGCACAGTGCACCTCTAAATCTCTTGTTTAAGTTGTAAGTACCTAATTATTGTTATTTTCTATTTTGTAGTCTTGTCATATTTTTTTTTTTTTTGTTTTGTTTTTATTAATGTTACCTATAATAAGTATTTTGTAATTGTTAAATATAAAATTATGTAAAATTGAAATTATAAAATAGCCAAAAAGTCAGAATAGATAAAAATTTATATAACAAATAAAAAAGAATGTAACCTTGCTGAGTTTCTTGCCGGTTCTTCTCAGTTGAAGGCTGACTTCCGAACCGGTTGTAGCTTCAGTAACTTTAAATTTGACCTTCATAAGTGCCCTCCGAAGGCCTAAACTGAATAAATGGTTTTGAATTTTGAATTTTAAATTTTGAATAAATCTATAATAATACCTTACGAAAAAAAAAACATATTGGGCCCACCACTAGGCATGATAGTCAAATGCCCTGACTCTCACACCGCAGTTTGTTAGTTCGATTTCTACTCAAACAGACATTTGTGTGTAAGACATGTCTGTGGTGTAAACATCCAAACAGGTATGTACTTTATTTATTAATTAGATGATATCCACATCACACAATGAATAGACGACAAGCATACTCTGACTCTAACTGCCAAACCGAAGGTCGCGGGTTCGATTCCCACCCAGGACAAACATTTGTGTGCATGAACATGTCTATTAGTTCTGTCACTGGGTGTAAATCTTATATATACATTTCTCGTGTCAATATGTTAGTTACCATACCCCTCCGAAACGGATTGACCGATTTTTATGAAATTTTATATGCATATTCATTAGGTCTGAGAATCGGCTATATACCTATCAGTCCCTTTCTAAAAAGTTTTTTTATATATCTTAAGACAATTTTATTTAAATTCTTGCTCGATAAAAAATACGAGGACACTAACCGAATAAATTCAACGCTAACTGTATGCAAGTGGAATAGCTCACTAATTAGAAGGTAGAGTGAGTGAGTCCTGCGACTCAAGATTCGATTTAGGTAAATGCACTCACTGACGCAACTCTTAGTGATTTGAGTGCATGTTCCAAGAGTGGAACTACTTTATATGCGTCGTTACGAGCTTGCCATAAGAATGAATGGCGTATTCATTAGTTGGTGTTTGAGGTTAAAGTTCAAAGAGATTTTAGCTGCGTATTTATACAGATGTCTGGAACTATATTTCGGTGAACAAAATTTTAAAGGTAGAATTAATTCTAGGGTTTTTATTTGTCTAATATAGTGACTTTGGCCACAAGCATACATAGTAAATAAATAACCTGGGTATCTCAAATTAAGAGAGTTTGAACTATGGTTAATCTATATATCCTACTGATATTATAAATGCGAATGTTTGTGAGTATAGATGTTTGTTACTCTTTCACGCAAAAACGACCAAACGGATTTGTATGAAACATAGCACATTGATAAAGCATATGGTATTACATAAAGGGTATTTTTTATCCCGGAATAATATGACATCCATCGGGAACAGGGATATCACCCAAACTACTGGACAGATTTGAATGAAACTTGACACATAGATAGAGCATATCCTGGAATAATATATAGAATACTTTTTATCCCGGGAAAATGTGACATTCCTCAGAAACGCGGGTAAAACCACAGAGGTCAGCTAGTATAATATAAGCATAATAGGGTTCCTTTGACGCACCATCACCACGAAACTACTGAACCAATCGGGATATATATAGGGCTGTATATAATATCGATAAAAGCGGATTAAACCGCGGGGGACAGCTGGTATATATTTATTACAACCAAACAAAGAACAATCAGCAGACAAATGTTGGCCCGTCTAACTTACGCCTATCCACAAAGTCAGGAAATTTATGTACCTGGAATTGAATATATCGATAGAAAGCAGTGACCACTTACCATCAGATGGACCGTCTGTGAGCTCAACTTTACTTACCACAAATATAAGTAAGCGGTAAAGTAGTGACCTATACAACATATTTATCAAATCCAGTGCTTGTGTAACTTAAAAAAAGTAAATAATCGGTTCAAGTAAATATGAAAGAATATAATATGTAGGTAATTGTTAGACCATACTCTCTAAATCTGCTAATTAAGAAACTAGTACTAATAATCCCAAATTCTATGAGCGACATAATAACATAATCAGATAATAACCTTTGACCACAAAGCAAGTGGTTATTAAAAATAACTAATAACATGGAATAAGACCTTTACTCACAGATAGTGTTGTACAAAAATTGCCGCAATGCTTCGGATGCAAATTTTTATACAGGAGATTATTTTAACGTGATTAAGCTGCAATGAAATAAAATAATAATATTTGTACATCAAAATATTAGTCTTTATGTCAAAAAGAGTGATATGCACTCCATCAATACTAGAAATAAGGATAAACTTGTCACTTCTGCATATAGACTGCAAAAAGTGCAAGGCTCATTTTAGGACTTAGTGCACGCATCTATAATAAAATCCCTGCTGAAATTTAAATTTGCCTTTACAAAAATTTAAGGAAAGAATTAAGACTGTTTTAGTACAAAAGGCTTTCTACAACACAAATGATTATTTTAATGACGACAATGCTTGGGTGTAGCGCTCGCTCCAGCAAGACACATCTTTATGTACAAAATCTTATTTTGAAAAGAGTAATTGCTGAGTTTATTGCCGGCTCTTCTCAGTAAAAGCAACCTTCCGAACCGGTGTTAGAGTCTGTCCATTCATAAGTGCCTGTGAAGGCCTATTTGAATAAATATTTCATTTCATTTCATATGAAGGATCAGACTCTAACATCAGTTTGGAAGGTTGTACTGAGAAGAACCGGCACATTTGTGAGATTCATTTTAAGTAGTCAAATGTTCTAACTATAGGTAAATCTAATTCCATTCCTTGGCTACCATAATTAATACGTTTGATATCGGAATAAGTACCTGAAAACCAAAGGGACACTGAAAATTGTGACATATTTTGGGATACTATATTATTGTTGCTCCAGGCACGGTTAAAAATAAACCCTATCATCATCATCGATGAATATAAACCATTCATTCACTGGTACCTGTATCTGTCAAGACCTGTAAGAAATGTGATGAAACTGAATGCTTATCAATATTTGAACCATTTATTCAGTTTGACCCTATTAGGGTACTTAAGGTCAAAGCTACTGAAGCTATCATTAGGTCAGCCTTCAGCTTTTGGCATCCTTATCGCAATCTTTTAAAGTTACGACTCTAAACCTAGAAGATGGAAAAGCTTTACACTGCCCTTGTCAGAACGCGGTCACCACGCCAAGATGTACTTCCCCCCTTTCTGCAAAGTTCGGATATTTCACTTTCGTATACAAATATCCAGCTCTTTCCCATCCCTTAAGCACTAAAGGTGAATGAGATGTACTAATGAGCTCAGAGCTTTGTGCTAGCGTCGACAAAGATACAGTAATTAACTAATGTAATATTGTGAAGCCTGCCCTATATTACTACACACTATATAATCAAAGGACTTCATTATAATTAACATAATATTCTCATTTAGAATTCGACTTATTTAGACAATCATTTTCATTGTTTGAATATTAATAACTGGTTAATAAAGATGAATAGTAATGTACATGGGGAATGTAAATTATATATTATATCATTATTGATATCATCAGTAAACACGGACAGTATATTATTTAGATATATCAGTGTATGTGTGTTTTTCTTAAAAAATATTAATAGTGTAAACTTTAAGTAGCTACTAACGGGAAAGCGAGCTCCATCTTCAGCCTCATCTTCACTGACCATCAGGTGATTGAGGCCAATCGCATTCCCGTCAGAAATAATTTTAAAAAAACTTGACACACCATGTGATCATTTTTTGGATTAACACCCACTGTGATTTTTATTTCAGAAAAACATTAGATCCTACAGAAGCCCCTGAAATGCGAAACATTACCTAGTCTGTAATATAACTAGCTTTGAAACCCCAAACGTACCAAAATACACGTTCATCCCAAAAACAAATAGCCCCAATAAAACGCCTATACGCCGCAATGGCAAATAAAAAAAATGAATTACCATGAACAATATAACACGGGGACAATCCCATGGTATTTGCTCTCACGTAAATCGTGGCAACCTACGCTCGGTGGTAATATAAAACAGGCTGTAATGGCCACTAAAACTTTTCTAATGACCGCAATGTCCCGAAACTGTCTCCTGAGAGGGAAGTTCAAGTAAAATATTTATGATTTTTCGCTGTTCAAGACATGTTTTTGTTGGTTTAAATTATCTATATTGCCGTCTATGGAAAGTAAAAGTATTTTCACTTATTCAATTTCTTGTTTCCTTAGATGTTATTGTAGTTTGATTTGTTTTGTTTATTGATATAGGATACAAATTTGATGTGTAATGCGTTTGAAGTTGTTTACAGTATAGGTGATTTGTGATTGTTAAGAGGATTATAAGAACCCGCGTCCAAATTATGTAACTCTCTCTAAATCAATGCCTATTTTATAATAGATCTATTGGCAAGTAAAAGTAGAATATATAGCATAAAAATATTCTTTATGACTGCCAACTTTCATGGTGATCGGTCGTTGATGACAGTTCAGCGCTCTCAATACAATAAACGCTACATTGCGATAGATGCTCGTGCTCAGGCCGCTAGTGTCTATCGGTCTGCTACAATCAAATATTGCAAGTAAAATTTGACCCCCCTTGAACTAAAAATTTTAACAAACATTTGGTATTAGTGACTTCATAATATGATTCTAAGTAAATACATTCTTAAACCGTTAGGCTGGCAATATATTAATCCATAAACCACCTCCACGACATGGGTATCTAATGAATGGGATTGCCAAAGCAGAATACCTGACGACAATTTTATTCGTTTATGAAGCTCATTTTATAATGGATATTTTATTGACTTATTATATATTAGATATAATATTTTTAATGTATCGTTTTAATACCAGAAAAATATAATATAGAACGTTGGTTAAATTATTTAAAATTGATTACAAAACCACAATCGCCTTTTGGCTGAACCAGACGAATGGATAGCTACTTTTCTATCATCATGGCAGCTGCCGATTGCTTATTGATTTAAAACCAATCATACATAATTTAAAACAATCCAACGTTGAAATGCATTCAACTGATTGAATGTCAAATGATTGTTAAAGGCTTTCGAGTGAATAACTAACAGAAGTCTGCTGCGTAAAGTGAGCTTTGTGAGGTCACTAGGAGTCAATAGGAGTCGACAAGCCTATGATCTCGATATTCTAAGTATCTGAACCTGTTGTTAATGGAAAATCGAACACTGACTGTCTGTGTTACGTACGAGGAATAAGCGAACTGCGAACTGTCATTTTTTTTTAGGATTGCTGATTACAGCAACAAGGATCCATAGCCGATTTTTCTACAAAGATTCAATAATAATGTAAATATTCTAGATCATTATCAACACACGGCTGATCCCAAACTAAGCAGGACTTATGCTATTGTAACCAGATAACTTGGATGCTACATAGGCTACAACTTAAATACATACTTGTATAGATATTTACCCATACCCAAGCACAGAACAAATTGATAAATTCATGCACACCACTATATGCGATTCAGCTTGACTTGCAATTCAATTTACTTCAAATGTAAAGTTTTTTCATTTTGAGTCAAGAGACAAATACACTTCAGTTTTACCTGAAATGGGTTGCAATAAGACTTGATGTTAAGGATCTATGATAGTTACAAAGGATAAACTTTAAGCTTCAGCTCATACCTTGGCCCAAAAACTAATATTCAACCCAAAGGCACAAAGCTAGCATTTCTCGAAGCGGTGTCGTGTAAATCTGGATAATACCAGTGAAGTCGATCCGGAGTAGCTCTCCGTAGGCCGATAAAACATTTTATCTTATGAACCTAAATTGTTGTAATAAGATACGTTTATGTTAGAGGTCTGCCTTGCGTTGGTCTTGCCGTATCATTTGACCCTTGCTTTTGGACCTTCCTGGTTTTTGTTGTTTACAAAATATTTTTTATTTATGTAGGTATATATTAAAACGTTATGTAGAGTTGAAAAGTTTTTTTTTTTTTTTTTTTTTTTTTTAAATAATATAAACTAGTGCTTGACTGCGATCCCACCTGATGGTAAGCAGTTATGCAATCTTAGATGTTGAGGCGCACTAGTTTATTAAGAGCCTATTCACTCTAGCCTTGAAGACACCCAAATTATAGTTGCTCGGGAAGACCGCAGCAGGCAAGTTGTTCCAGTCCCTCGATGTACGCTGTATAAACGACGAGGCGAAACGCTTAGTCTGGACCGTAGGAGTTTCGACAACGTAGGGGTGGATACTCGCCGTACGACGGGATGTCCGATGGTGGAAAGGTGATGGCGGAATCAAGTCATGCAATTCACGCGCACACTCTCCGAAATGCAACCTGTAGAACATCGAAAGGCTGGCTACCCTACGCCTGTGCTCAAGGCTTTGCAGATTGGAATTAACCAAACCTGGATCACCAATTAGCCTTTTTGCACGCTTTTCCACCGAGTCCAAAGCTGCTAAATGGCATTTTGCAGCACCAGCCCATATGTGGTTGCAGTACTCCACACACGATCGGACCTGAGCTTTGTATAACATTAGAAGCTGTCCCGGTGTGAAGTACCGCCGGACCTTTGCAAGAACGCCGAGTTTTTTAGCAGCTGTCTTGGCTTTGGACTCAATGAACCGCCCGAAGTTGAGGTCTGAGGAAACTTCAACTCCCAAGAGCTGAAGGCGGTTGGTGCATTCCAGGGATACATTCCGGAAAGCAGGAGCCAAGGTGAACGGGCTCCTTTTTGCGGTGAACAGACACGCCTGTGTTTTGGCAGCGTTGAATCCCACCAGATTGGCTTCACCCCATTTGGAGACTGCCTGAAGTGAGATATTTGTACGCTCTACCATAGCCTCTCTTTCGGACCGGATTAGCTCCTTACTAGCCCGAGCACCCGGCAGATATCTCTCTACAACTGTGCTGTCATCTGCATATCCATAGACACCGGGCATCAGCAGATCGTTAATATGCAGCAGGAAGAGAGTTGCAGAGAGCACAGACCCCTGAGGGACCCCGGCATTTGTCGTCATGGGTTCCGATGAGCAACCATCGACAACAACTCGGAGAGACCGTTCACTCAGGAAGTCTTTTACCCAGGCAATCAAACCAGGAGAAATGCCGAACGCTGGAAGTTTGCCAATAAGACTAGCGTGCCATACCCTGTCGAAGGCCTTCGAGACGTCCAAGGAAAAGGCTATCGCTTCGCCATTCTTCTCGAGGGCTTCGCCCCACAAGTGGGTGGCGTACACTAGTAGGTCCCCAGTAGACCGATTGTGGCGAAATCCGTACTGTCGGTCACTGAGGAGATCGTTACCTTCCAGGTATGCCATGAGGCGCGAGTTCAATACACGCTCCATAATCTTGCAGAGTATGGAGGTTACCGAAATCGGCCGATAGTTGGCAGGATCGGCACGACTGCCCTTTTTGGGCACGGGTTGCACATTGGCAAGCTTCCAGCTGGTCCACTAGCTTTATTCACATCCAGACGACACAGCACTTTCAGAACCTCTTTATTCCTTATGCGAACCTCGGGCATCGAAGTGTCGCAATAAGGCAAAATCGGTGGGGTAGCGCTGCTAGTATCAAGACGCGAATTATAGGCGAAGAGAGATGCAAAGAGACCTGCCTTCTCTCTAGCCGTATGAGCCAGTGTTCCATCAGGCTTAACCAGCGGAGGCAATGTGGGCCGACAGAAGTTCGCTTCGACCGATTTGGCAAGGGACCAAAATGCTCTGCTACCAGATGGTTGCACAGAGAGCTTTTTGCCAATATGGGTAATACGATCGAAGCGAGCCTTTCTTAGTGCCTTTTTGTAGGACTTGGCAGCATGGTTGAAGGCTCTCTTCTTTGAGCTCAAATCCGGAGCTTTGCGGTCACGAGCATCCACCCAGGCGAGAAACGCCGAATGCTTACGCTTTTCAGCTTCAGCACAATCGGCGTTGAACCATGGGCGAGCTGAGCCACCGATGGATACGTCACTATAGGGGATGAAATACTCCATAGCTTGACGTACCACATCGGATATAGCATCCGCACAGCTCGACGGATTTTCCAAAGAGAAGCAGACCCGCTGCCAAGGATAAGACGCAAAGAAGTGTCGCATCTCATCCCAATCTGCTGATTTGTATCGCCACATTCGCCGTTCACTGCGTGAGTCGCAGTCAGGTGGGGAGAAGGACGATACAGACTTCACCAGACAGTGATCTGAAGTTCCTATTGGCGAGGACACTGTTACAGTACATCTGTCCGGATCGGTGGTCAGCAGAAGGTCCAGGCAATTGGCGGTATGACCAACTACATCAGGCACCCTAGTTGCTTGCTTAACCAACTGGGAAAGGCCCATCGCTATCGCAAAGTTACGCGCTTCTCTCCCAGCATGGTCGGTCTTCTGGTATGGGAAGAGCCAGTCTTGATGGCAGGCGTTAAAGTCCCCCAGAGCGACGAGCTGCGCATTAGGGTGCCGATGCAGAGCCGCATCGGCGGCATCACATAGGTGGTCAAACAGTCGAGTCGCCTCCTGATCATCGCTGTGCGATTGGTAGACACAGGCGTAGACAATTTTGTCCATACCAGTGTCCACCAATAGCCATAACGTCGAGAAATTAGGGTCTTCAAGGTGACGGAGACGTTGGCAACAGATGTCATTACGGACGTACACACAGACCCCGGCACGCTGCAGAAAGTGATGCTCCACTGAGTATCCCGGGTAGTTGAGGTACACCGCATCTGATGGACATCTAATCTGGGTCTCCGTCAAGAAAAGCAAGTGTGGCTTGTCAGTCTCTAGATGGTGGTGGACCGCATCGAGATTAGAGTGCAGCCCTCGAATATTCGAGAAGTGCACTTGGAAAGAGAGGACGTGCCTCCGCTGTAGACACTTACTTTTTCTTATTTGACCTTTCATTTAGTTGTTTTTTTTTTTTTTTGTAGACTGAATAGGTTTGGTGGAAGATGGCAGTTGAGCGAGGTAATGCGATATTTAGCCCAACAACACGACCAGAGCTGCTGCGCTAATGGAGAGTTGATCTGGAGACTGCGGGGACGCCCGAACCCCCCCAGGGATCGCCATCGGGTCCTCTCATCCGGTCGCCAACCGGCACGATGGGGCCACCCTGGGATTTTTCGCAGTTGGCGGGGCAGCCTTTCATGTGTGGCTGGCACACTACTTGGGCCCCCAACTACCTGCGGTCGGCCAGCGGAGCACCGTGCTTCGGATCCCGCTACCCTCCACGATCAAACATCCGACACAACAACAACTGGCGCATCGTACCCGGCATACATCGCAACACAACTACTCAGACCCATCCTCCACCATACGGCTTCACCAGACATCATGCCGTAACACGACGGATCGCTTGGCGGCATGACTTTGCCTGATGGGTGGTAACTTATAAGCCGGCAGCCGATGCTAAGGCCTACCACCGAATTTACTGCTCGTTTAGCACTACCCAGGGGACACGTGTAGGGTGGTCAGATCTTAAGTAGATCCTACGGACGCGAGCAGTCCATCCCCCAAATCCGAAATAAGATACTGTTGTAAATGGAAGAGCGAGACGGATACCGTTATAGCAACAATTTTAAAATGATGACTTAGTCATTATTATTTTCTTCCTGTCTGTTCTCTACGAATTTACAAATGCAAGTTTTTTATTTCATTCTACAGAACCATTATCTTATTCAGTTCCTAGCCAGTTTTATAAAGTTACTGCAACTTCAGATTAACTGAAATTACTGCGTATTCTACATTCCTACTGCAGAACTGAATGCTGAATTTTAAACAACGCAACTATTTTAACAACTCCAACGATTAAGTAAAAAGTATTTGCGACTAACCACAAAAAAGCTACAAATAATTATACCACAAATCACTTTATTCCGTAACATTTGTTGTAATTTACACATTTACGGAACGTTTTGTTTTAAAAGAATGTATTTCGGACCACTCTCCGGCCCATTTAATTGGTAATGATTGCAAAATAGGATTTTCGTTTGCGCCGACCGATGCGGCTTAAAATGTTAAAAATAACAGCAATACTGTTTAATGAAGGTATTATTTCATGTTAATATATTATCATACTTTTATATAAGGATTACAGAAATTTTAAAGCACTCTTTTGAAGGTAAAAACAAGCTTGAATTTTTTGTTTTATGAGAGGCGACTACATAGTATACCGATGACCTATTGTACTTACACCAAGTAGTCAACAAAAGCATTCCCATCAGGCATGCAGGCGGCTATAAAATAAATGTCAAATTTATTTTCGTATGTACTGCACCGTTGACGCAACCGTTGACCCAAACGAATGAGGGAACAAGGCAGATGATGACGATGTTGTATTATATTATATAGACCCCTAACTTGTGGAAAATAAAATATCGTGAAGCTTATGCTTTTCTCGGGGTGGTAATACTATGTGAAAAATCTACATCATGGGCGAATAAATCTTAAAGTACTGAATGCATAAGAAGATTTTATAGAAACTATCAAATTAAATACTCATTTATTCCAAAACATCTGAGGTTTGCAATGATATGAAGGAAATTCCGGGGAAAAAATCTCAGTAAAGGCATAATAAGTCACTTCATAAGTTGTAATAATTGTGTCGAGAAAACCAATAATGTTTTCTAAAAAATAAAAAATCCTATTTTCTATATTGCAACCTTTTATTTGACAAGTTTTACAGCAATATGCAGTACGTTAAAAGAATTAACGACACATTACAAAGCTTCGAGGTAGCAAAGGCCATATAAAAGGCTTAATGATTCTTTATTTATGGAAGAAGACATAAGACTTATACATTTTATTGTTATTGTTCTTGCTGCTTAACTTATACAGTAAGTTATAAACTATTTGCTGACCAAGCAGAAAACTTAGATATGATGTCTAACTGCCAGCAATAGTGAAGAGAATCAAAATATTTTTTTGAAAATATCTGGTTGGAGATTATCAGGTACAGCGTTTACATTTAAAAAAAATACATTTGCACAAAAATTTTTTTTATGCAATTAGTCCAAGACCTTTCGTTGTGGATGTTCAAAATGTTCATGAAGGGCTATGTAGATATTCCTAGGCTGCTAAAATTATATTTTTTACACGTTAACAACAATATAAGAGACCATCAATAATAGTTTGAATAAACTGACATTACAATATGTTCAGTTAGACTGCTATGTAAAAATCAGAAGCTAGAATAAATGTCACAAAATTGAAAGCGCTTTTCAACATTTGTTTTCTGTTTCTCTACACCAAATCTTTTTCACTACCTTCTCTTCTTTCATTACGACTCTCTACACAATCGTATCTTCACGTCACTTATCCTATTGTTACTGTAACCAATAAACTCCAGTATCCTGGAGGACTAAAATGTTTTGACTGTTACCCAAGTGTTAATAATAAATCTGTGATTAGAATCATTCCGTCTTCTTAGTCAATTTAATAAAGTCCGTACAATTAGATTTCCATATTAGAAACGCTGGTGTGCATATATGCAACCTTCAAATATCTATGAAAGCTTACTGGTTGCGCGTTTTATGCTATGGCAAAGGTCATTAGTTTAAATCCAACAATGAACTTAAGATTTCTGTGAACAAAAACATCGTTCTTCTTCCATTTATAGGACAGACGGTTTTCTATTATTATAAGCGTGGTGTATTTCTGCAGCTGCACTTGAGATCTTGTGAGGCTCTGTGTTCTTCACACCATTAGCGACATAATGACACAGAAAGCATAGTGAGATTACCACGACTGTCGTGACCAAACCATCACTCCATTATTCTCTACTCTATGATCCTCCACCCAACCATTATCCAGATCATAATAATTATTGCTTAAGGGAAACTCAGACTATTCATAACAATTAGTTTATCTCGCAAGGGACATAGCTTAAAGATAATGTATACAAGTACAGTATACTATCTCGGTGTGTATGTGTAAAATACTCCCTTTACTCGACGCTTTGTTCCCGGGGGACTTGTGAATTATTTCTTAGACACGAGCAAGGATGTGGGAAGCCAGATTAGAATAGAGTAAGCTTAATAATGTAACGCATGAGGAATCACAAGCGTGTTTGAACTGTAAGATGTTTAGATGGAGCGTACCCAGTTGAAAAAAGAAAGATAAGAAAAAAGGCACCATATTTTCTTTTCTAAAATACATTTTGGCGGGCCAGATCACTAGGTGGTTAGAGACCCAAAATGGCACGCTACAGTTCATGGATTCGGTTCGCACCCAGGACAAACATTTGGGTGTATGCATGAACTTGTCTGTTTGATCTGATAAATATTAATTTATAATCATGTATGTATTTAGTAAAATATTGTATTAAAGTTTTCTAGTTTCCATAGTATATAAGGTCTACTAAGTCTCGGATCAACCTGTGTAAAAGAAGAGATAAGAAGAGTCCCGTTATTAGAGGTAAGGAAAATGTCTTAATGTACACATTATTTATATTAATGAATATAAAAGCTTTAACTGAATACTTCACCTATTCTGAAAATAAAGTAGAACACTATGTGTACTTTTGGAATAAGGAAATATTACACACTACCCAGACATTTCAATGCTCCCCGAAGATAGATTATTCCTTCCACAGCGTCAGGTCAGGAGTCGGTATGTAATGTGGTAAATCTAGCATTGGACGTTTGCCAAATGGCCATTATCGAGTAGTTAGGGGTGAAATAAGATGTGTCTACGTCACCTAAGATGCAAAATGAAATAATCAGCGTCTTTCATTAAGTCGGCTTGCAAGCCGAAGTTTTTTACGTAGAATTAACAGGGTATATTGTTTAAAATTAAAATAATGTATAGCTTATTGAAATTTCTACGACAACTCCACCTTGAAGTGTTTAATTGGGTATCATTTTAGTTTAATCCCACACAGATCTTACGATAAGTATAAAGGTATCATTGCGACTTAAATATATTTTTTCTGGATTTATAAATAGGATACTTTCAATCTCAGTAAAACATAGCCGGAGGGTAAATCAGTAAAACTTGGAAGCGAAGCTATTTTTAGTATCAAATTACCTTAGCATTTTGTAACATGCGTCCTGCTCTTCCAGGCTTCAAGGCTACAGTGAAGTTTTCTGGTAATGTTTCGTCCACAACCAGGGGATATTCAAGGCTACAGTGAAAATTGTTTTTTACTCAAGTATCCTTAATCCAAGGCTCGTCATAGTCTTCGTATTCGAACCCGTATCCCACAAAGTTTTCCTATAAAGTTCATTGCTCAAATTCATTCGATGACAGCCCAATAGTTCGTCTCTCTTTCACGATAAGTAAACTAATGTACCCACCCTGAAACGTGAAGTCGCCGTCTGTTAGTTTTGGTACTACTCAAGATCTAAAATACACAACTGTTCTACTTGTTAGTATAAAACCACAGTCAATCTAAAAATTGTGGGAATAAATAACCCAACTTTTCTCACGGTATTCTCCTCCTAAAATCTAAAAGTAAATTATAATCATCTAGCTGTCCCCCGTGGTTTTACTCGCGTTCCCGAGGGATATCACATTTTACCGGGATAAAAATTAGCCTATATGTTATTCCAGGATATGTCTTATCTATGTGCCAAGTTTCATCCATATCCGTTTAGTAGTTTTTGCGTGAAAGAGTAACATACATACCTACATACAAATCTTTCCTGTTTATACATAATATTATGTTATTAGCATATTAGTATAGATGACGTGTTCAAGGTATATGATTTCCGTTTACACTAATTATTTTCTCAGCTCCATGTGTCATCGTGTATTACAGGGCAGTCCTTTATACGGAGCGACTAGTGTCCCTTTATTTATGCATAAACTGTGATAAGCTTTGTTAGCCGCGAATGTATTAAATATTAACAATGCTATGATACTTAAGTACATATTATAAATTGGACTACGGCTATAGCCATGTATAATATTAAATGCTTTAATATTAAAAATGGCTGGTTAGTAAGATTTCAAAATACAGACGGGCTAGTCGGCTTGGTGGTTTGAGACCTTGACATCTAAACCGCAGGTCGTGAGTTCGATTCCAGGACAAAAATTTGTGTGCACGAACATGTATGTTTGTTCTGTGTCTGGGTGTAAATATCTATGTATGTATTTAGAAAAAGAAAATATGTGGTATATCAGTTATCTGGTTCCATAGTACACGCTCTGCTCAGTCTTGGATTAGATGTCGTGTGTAAAGAATGTCCCAAGATATAATTATTAAATCATAAAAATACAATATTTACTGATGTTTTAACGGAAGCTGTCCCCCGCGGTTTTATCCACGTTCCCGATGTTACTTTTTCCCGAGATTCATAACTATATTATATATATAATAAATCCAGATAATATATTATTTATGTGCCAAGTTTCATCTTAATCCGTTTAGTAATTTTAGCATGAAAGATAAACATTCTTAAAAACTTTCACATTTATAATATTAGTAGAATTAAGTTCTTTAATCTTAAAATTGCAGCTTAATAAGCTTTCAAAATATACCCTATAAATCAGAATCCCAAAAAAAAAGCACAATTTACTTAAGCTTCAATGGTAAAGAATATATTATTACTAGTTGTCACCCGCGGTTTCACCCGCATTCGAGAGGGATGTTACTGTTTCCCAGATTTTATAAGTATCCTTCATCTAAATCCATGTAGTAGTTTCTGCGTGAAAGAGTAACAATCATCTGTACGTCTCACCTCACAAACCTTCACATACATAATATTTGTATGATTGCTCGAATGGCATAGACAAAATATGTTCCAAGCGGCTTTTTTCTTAGTTTTTTGTTATCATACTAACAAAATTTTATCCATGTAGTGCCAATAAAATCGCCGAGTAAAATGTCTTATATATCGACCAAGATATAGATCCTTGCTAGTTTAATAGTAATCTTGAGTAGTAGAGCTCTTAGTGCAGAGTTCGTCCGGGGAAGTACTACCACCTTACCCATTTCTGCCGTGAAGCAGTAGTGCACTTGTATTACTGTGTTTCGATCAGAAAGGTAAGGGGGCCGGTGAAATTACAGGCACATGAGACTTAACAACTTCACGTCTCAGGGTCGACAACGTATTGGCGATGCCCCTAGTGTTGCAAATGTCCATAGGCGGCGGTGACCACTTACCATCAGGTGGACCATCTGCTTGTTTGTCGGCCCAAGTGATATAAAAGATACTTTTTACCGTTTGAACGTAGCAAAAGAAAGAGATTTGGATGGTTTTTCAACAATGATCATCACTTTCCCCGCACAATTCCGATCGAGTTATTACAGCTTCATTTTGATTGTATATTTATTTATACATTCCTTCTATAATAAAGAAACCTACAAATATCTTACCCCTATATTTCTCGTTTGCAAATCTTTTCAATTTACAAACACAGTAAGGTATCTAGGAAAATGATTTTCGTAACAAACTTAATGTCCTGTACCATTTCGCAATAAGATTGGTACCAACCGTTATTCATATTTCATTTTCCTCTTGAGATATAAATCAATTTCTGTTGATAGGCATATGATATCGCGATCAAAGCCAGATAGTCGAATTGGTTCGTTGGGTACATAAATACCTATCAAATCACAGATAGAAGATGGCGGTGGATATAGCTATATTTATAGGTGAATATTTCCATGTGGGTAAAAGGAGCCAATTTATCAATCATAGATTGTTGGACGGCTCATTGGAACTTCCATTCTTTTGTGCATGTATGTGTGGGGTATATTTATCCTTTAATGTCTGTGGTTGAATTAGCGTGAAAATACTAATTTGTCTTTCAGGAAAATCACAATGCTAGAAGTTAAGCTGCCTACACTGTCTGAACTTAATTGATTGTCTATTTGAAATTAAATGAGAATTGTTTTATTCAAGTAGGCCTTTACAAGCACTTCTGAATAGTCTGACTGTAATACCATGAGACGGGCAATTGGCTTGGTGGTTAGATATCTTGACTGCGACGCCGCAGGGCATGGGTTCGATTTCCAGCCAGGACAAACATGTGTGTGATGAACATGTCTGTTTGTTCTGTGTCTGGGTGTAAGTCAAGTATGTATTTAATATAAAATAAAAATGTTGTATAATATGAAATACTAGTTTCAATTCCGCTGTTTTTTTAAGTTTTGATATAAGAAACATTGGTCAGTCCTAATCATTTGTTACTGACTTGTGCTTACAATCAATGAAAGAACACCCATCACTTTGTATGAAGCTGAATCGCCGAAAAGTAAGGGTAGGTAGTTTAGTTTATATCACAGAACTCATCCTGTTTAATAACTTATATCCTTGGATATCCTCCCCACACGTTTATCTCGTGGTAAACTAAGCACCAATTGTATATTGACACTCAGTTCATGCCCTCAAATTTTTCTCGGAATAGAACCCACGATAAACTGCGTGTTAGTCTGTATCTATGTAACTATGCCAACTAGCGCGTCAATTTTGATTATAGTTTTGAATTCGTGCCTGTTTTAGTTCCATGTTCCTAGTACATAGTAGGTACTAGGCAAGTAAAGGACATTTTCTTGAGAAAAATAATTATCACCAGTTGAAAAACCAATAGAAAAATTATAATATTCCATATTTATTATATGAAAACAGACGGTCGAAAAATGTGAAAGATTCAACAAAAACATACGTACAACACGGTCAATTTCCTGACTAGTTCTACACCAGAAATATACGTTAGGGGCCGGCTACTGGACCCAGTGCCTGAGGGCAGCTGTAAACAACTTTGCTAATGGCCACTTAAACTTTGCGAAATCGCCACACTTCGGGGAAAAGTCACTTTTCCGCAAAAAAAATGTCTTCCCACAACACGCTTTGAGGTGTACGGCGTTCTGTTTGGTACAACTTTTTTGCTGTTGGTTTTCAAAAGTAAAATTTCGACCGGTGGAGTTTAGAAATGTTGTGTCGTTAAAGTGAATCGCTTGCGTATTATGAAACAAGTGTGAGCTAATGTTATTTAGTAGCAACCTCTTTATGAAATTCGTTCTTGAATACTGTTGCAATTTTTCTTGAGTTTTTTTTTCTATTTCTTTTAAAATACGCATAGATTTTGATGCGGTTTTCATCATAGCACTGAAAATTTATTTCAGATGTATTCTAGTCAGGCATCGCCGGGGTAAGGAGCTAGTTCCATCATAATTACTTATTACCTTGACTGCACTGGCATAAGTAGTGAATTAAATTCTAACTTACCGTAAAACCAGAGAAGAGCAATATGATCTTCATACCGCAAAATCTGTTTATATATGTAAAAATAAATATTTTAAAGAATGGGAAAGGAACTTATAAATCAATATACTGCCTCATCCACTATATTGATTAGGATGACGTCACTCAGCTAAATATACATTGTCACCCAAACTGTATTCCGAAGTTCATCTCAATTAATTGGCAAAAAATGAATATGCAAAGATGTTAAACACTACAATCAAAAGCTTATTAAAATGCCCCGTTTATCAAGTGCGTAGTACAAGCCCCGCTTAGTTTGTAACTATATTTACCTCCATAGATTTCCACAACAGCATCTAGCTACTTTACAGAGTCATTTTATAAAATATAATGTCAACAAACACCCGGTAAAAGTACTTAGCATTATTAAAACTAGCTGATAGATGTTTCGTCGCGGCCCATATGCTCTGTCTCTTTCACTTACTACGCAATCACGTGAGAGATAAACCCTCGGAAGCTTCGTTGTGATGCTTCGCCGCCAAAGATGGCATTAGCTAAATAGAGGGGAACCCATTGGCTTGAAGTTGACGCTATATGTGTACCTTCTATCAATTTACAAGAAATTTGCCTGATTTGAATATTCGACTTCTGACTCTCATTAAGAATGATTTTATTAACCACTCAGTGCAAGATGTAAAGTGCACGTGGTCATCGGTATACTCCTCCCTCTCTATGACTCCCTAGAGATAAGTTGCGCTGGTAGTTTAAGTCGCAGTTGCCTCACAGTATACATTGTCTACCAATATTTTACCTGCCAATATTGTAGTACAACAGCAAGGGTAACAACAAGGCAACATTTAAGGTAAACTGCCAACCAATAGCCTTGGTCTATCAACATCCCAAACACGTCTATTGCACTAAATTACGTCGAAACAAGCACGCTATTCATGCAGTCGTGACAAATTGACAGGGCCGAAGCCAGGTTGGGCCAACACGGGTCTAAGCCCCGAACTGAATTTAATCATCATTAGATTAATTCGTTTTTTAAACAAACATAAATACCAAAGTAGGCTAAAGAAAGACTTCCTAAATGTTTATAGCTAAGGTGAATAAACAATATGCGAAGCATAGACATGCTAAATGTTACCATAGTTGTAATAAGTTACTTGTATTTGGACATTCTATCCATATCGGCCATTGCTTTTTATGAAAATGAAGAGAGTCCCGCTCAGGTGCTTTTCTTTCTCACATGCAATAATGTAAATTTATATTATTGTCCTCAGTTTCGTTCTTAACCTCTTTTAGTTATATGTTAGATTAGGAGCAGAGGATATTTCGAGGTTGTAACGTATCCAGTAATTAAATAATCACTACTAACTAAATATTTATTATATAATATTGTCAATTAATTAGTATACTCAGTCATACTTATATTACAACCCGTACAAACTATCCTCTTATCACTTGCACATATACACTCAATACTATCACACACACACATATTAATAATCACATTTCTATCATTACACTAAAAACACTTTGCTCACTATTTTATATTAGCTATAGTTTTAATTAGCCTTAATATGTTGATGGTTTATGTTTATTATATTATTAAGCCATATATTGTAGTTCAAACGAGAAACCACTGGTGACTCAAAATACAGGTATCCACCTAGTTTGAGAGTCAGAGGCAAATCGATTTTGAACATAAAATTTTATAGCCTGTCTCACTGTAATTGTCACATATTATACATTTTACATTTGTATCTGGCTGATTTAATAAATTATTATTATTATTATCTAGGGACAATTTATACATGACCATCTGATGCCTCATAACTTCCAAAACGAGTGTGTGAAACCAGGCATCTGATATATTACATAACATTTATTAAAATATGTTTCCGAGACATCAACTCAGATACAGAATATTTAATGGCAATTACTTATTCATCGCCCATGGGCTTCCTTAAGCCCGTCCCTGCAATTTCCATACAATTTAGTGAGGTGGCAGACTTGGAACGTTACTGTGTCAACAATTGTGACGTCTACCTCGCTGCGGGTGTTATTTCGATATGCATTGTGATATCCTCATATCATATATATGCGGCGTGTTTATTAATTATTTTGGCAATATGAACCTAGAAATGGCTACCCACATTATCATCACAACTATTGGCTAATAATTCAAATTAATGTTATAAGGTTTTAACAAAAGTTTTACATTATGGTTCATTATTTGTTTTAAATAAATCAATTTATAGTTAACCTTCTCATCTCGAAAGATATATTTATTATGGTGCGTAAAATATCCACGTAGTGCCTCATTATATAATATATTACTTAACTGGCTTTGTTATTAGTTCTTCTTAGTTCATAGCAGACTGTCGCAGTGGTGACTTTTGAAGCTTCGACAATGCCCCTCCGAGTGAGTCAGCAGAAAAGGGCTTGAATTTTTAAATTTGTTGAGTTGTCAAATTGTTACAAATAAATTATTTCTTATTGCCTCTGGAATACAACCTCAGTTATTAAGCAAACACTACACAGTATACCGAACTGCACTTTAATGGCAGGTGCCTTGTGAGTCAACAAACTTCAATGTGGACGTCATTTTGTAAACCAATGCAAAGCTTTCTGATTGCTGTTATTCGAATTTCCGCTCTATTTCTCTCTTGGTAAATATGAATCACTTGATTTTAGTTTTGTCTAGGTTTACTCAGACTTTAGTTTGGTCACGCAAATATGATCTTTATGGTTATTTGATAGTGACAATATTTTAAATTAAATGGACAAAGTTTAAGTGGAATTATTTTTAGTTGTTTCTGTCCTAATAATTTCAGAGCTATCTGCAAAACAGTTCAATAAATATCTGACTTACTGTACCCAATTAGCTACTTTGCCCCAAAATAGTAGGCAAAGGAAACAACACACAAAAAAAGAGTTATTGGATTCCGTCACCCATACACGTAGATTTTGTAAATTCAAACCATACAATAAAAAAAAATCTACCCCAAAATCACGTAACATTCAATATTCATATCAATAATGCCCGTGTATTTCATTTCGTATCGCATACGTTTCCGGATATATCCGTATTTTCCATAAACAAAATACCACCCGAGCTGTGTTTTTAATTTTTATCGTCGAAAAATGGCCGACTTCGTTTTTTTTAACATTTTATTTTGTGTCATATCAGCGGGTCGTTACGGCTTTGGCCTTTACCTGAAAACCACTGAATAAAAAACCTATGTCACTGCAGTTTTTCCGAACATTTGTGCACGAATTTTTCGATAGAGACTACGGTACAGTCAGATAAGAAAATAATGATCACAAAAATGAATTTCCAAGAGAAGATAACCTCAATCTGAAAAAAGGATAAAATGAAGGATTTGTTCATTAATATTCTATTTTACCATACATATTCAAATAATCAGAATTATGTATAGCACCATTTGTCAAAAAAAATTAATCATGTACAGAAACGAGCTTTGTTTTTGTCAGCTGAGATCTGAAAATAAAGAAGCAGAGTGTTATAACATAAGTTTAATCCAACTACTATTATAAACGCGAAATTTTGGATGGATGGAAGTTACTCAATAACGCCAGAGCGGCTGAATGGATCTGGATGAAATTTGGTACTTAGATAGATTATAGTATACCTAGAGTAGTAGAGCTCTTAGTGCAGAGTTCGTCCGGGGAAGTACTACCACCTTACCCATTTCCGCCGTGAAGCAGTAGTGCAATTGTATTACTGTGTTTCGGTTAGAAAGGTAAGGGGGCCGGTGAAATTACAGGCACATGAGACTTAACAACTTCACGTCTCAGGGTCGACAATGCATTGGCGATGCTCCTAGTGTTGCAAATGTCCATAGGCGGCGGTGACCACTTACCATCAGGTGGACCGTCTGCTTGTTTGTCGGCCCAAGTGGCATAAAAAAAAAAAGTCTAGAATAGCATATAGGCTATTATATATAACGTGGGGACAGGTACTAATCTCTAAAGCGCAAAAATTGCACCAAAAATTCTTGACGTATCAAATTTGGTAGGGTTTATGACAAAAGTGTCGTAAAAGATAATATTTGACAATGTGTAAGTACTAAATGACAAGTAAGTAATGTAAAGTAACTTTTAATTTGAATTATCAATAGGCCCTAAACAAGACAATGTCTTGGACCCATTATGAAGTACTGATACAGTTGTAAAGTGACGTTAAGCATAAATAAGCAAGAACAGGTTCTCTGCGTCGCTACCTGAGGCGTCTCGCGCGAAGACAGCTTCTTTTTTAATTTCTAATTTCCTTTAGGAACGAGGACGTCGATTGTACACCAATCGACGTCCTCGTTCCGATCGTTCCTCGACCGCGATAAAAAAATACTGCGATGCTGCATTATGACAAATGGATACCAATTGGAATATCAGTCAAAATACATTTCTTTAATTTAAACTTTAACTTACTTGTTAGCTGTAATCAAACCTCTGTAAAACATCAAACATTATAGACTCTCACACACACTGAAATTTACAACTGAGTACCTAGTTATTAGTATCGTGTTCAGCCTCCTTATTCAGCCAATACAAACCTCTTCGGCAAGCCGCTTCATAGAGGCCTCGGAGAGCTTATCTCTCACGTGATTAGTAGTAATAGCGTAGTTAGCGAAAAAGACAGAGAACGGAGGCCGCGATGAAACGTCCTCGAGTTAGTGTCATTATCTTTACAGAATCGACCACAATTTTTTGTGTAGAAATAAATTTATTTATTTTTCTTAAATAAGGGAGGATAAAGGTAACTCCACATTCACTATCACGTTGGAATCAATTCATACACTTTTCCCATAAATTTTCCCCATAAGCGCTATTTCCGATTATTGTATATCGCATGCCATATTGAATATCTGTTAGCGACAAGGCGTATTACGTTCTCAGTAGTACGTGGGGCTTCAGAAAGCAATCGCCGTCGTTTATATGTACTTGATATCGGAAATCTGTCGTATACCCCGACGTTTCCGCGACATGTGTTCGAAAATCATGAGATGATAATTAGGGAGGTTTTTACATGTGTTAAATAAACGCTGCGGTAAAAATTCTGGTACTTTTTTTATGACGCGATTGCTATTGACCTAAATCTCACCTGATGGAGTTGCCGAAGATGGAGCTCGCTTTCCCGTTAGTAGCCTATTCACTATTCACTTAAAGAGCTCTAAGTTGTAAGTTTCAGGGAACACAGAGGACGAGAGAGAATTTTAATCTTTAACTGTGTGCATGAGGAAGGAAACGGCAAAACGTTTCGTGCGAATTGATGGTATGCATAACAATAAAGAAAAAAATTATTTTAGACACTGTATTTGGTCACAATCTCAATATGTGAAGCCTAGAAGGAAACTGGCTCTTGAAACATATCAACAGTTGTTTGGCGATATATTTTCGACTTGAGGGTAGTAGCCAACCAGGTTGGTACTACAAAGTACCCACCAAGCGTTTGGTTTCCCCACGATGATCTTATCGTTAATAACCTACAACTCTCGTCACAGTATTCGACGTCAATAGGAACTGAGCCAAAACAACGTTAGTATATAGTAAATTATAAACACACTAGCTGTTCCTTGCGGTTTCACCTGCGTTTAGTTTGAAGTTGATCAGACCAAGAAAATAGATTGTTTCATACAAATTTTGCACCCCCGTTTTACCCCCTTAGGCGTCGAATTTTAAAAAATCCTTTCTTTACTCCCCTACATTATAAAAGGAACCCCTGTGCAAAATTTCAAGTTTCTAACCTTTATAGTTTAGGCCATGCGTTAATTTGTCAGCCAGTCAGCTTCCTTTTATATAAATAGATTAACTATGTTCAAAGCATTATACATTTTTGTGCTATTCACATTCAAAATAATTTGTAGGTACAAACTATACTTTATTTGGATATAATTCATTATTGGAATTATTTAATAGAGAAGCGCACTTATAAAATCTATTATTAATTCCTAACTAACACAAATGGCATCAATACAAACATTAAAATAGTTATATGGACATTTCCACAAACACGGCAATTCGGCCCAAATTAAGCAGAGCCGAGGTAAAATCCAAATAACTGTTAAACAACGTATTTATTAAACTTCTTTTAGATTAACGTGCATAAATGTATGTACCGAATTAAAAAATTATCCTCGACCTCGATCAAACTTTAAAAAAATCAAATTTTAATATATTGAGACAACTGTCTTGTTCTTAATTATCCATTTCCAGTCTAAGAAAATAACACAAATATTTATCGGGTCAGCCGGCTTAGTAGTTAGAGGTTACATACGTCGTGGGTTCGATTCCCACCTAAGATAAAGTTTTGTATGCCTAAACATATCTGTTTTTTCTGTGCCTGGGAGTAAATATATTTTAAAAGCATATTATTATTTAAAAACTAAGTAATATATGGAGTATATCAATTGTCTGATCTCCATAGTACCAAGCTCTGGTTGGCTTGGGATCCGATGGCCGAAGTTGAGAAAGCGAATATTTAGATGACATTTAAAAACTTTGCAAGGTACATAATATTGTTTTGCATACAGCAATATCAAATTGATCAATCATAAAAAATAATAGATAAATCCACAAACTGTATACAAACTCCCTAACACAACGCACGCGCTCAATTCACAGGACATAAAATTGTCCCCTGATTAAATTTGAAGCCATAAAAAAATCGTGAAGCATAGAACCAGTTACCTAAGCTCGCCTCGCGTGTGCAAGTACTGTTAAACATTTTACCATTACTTTGTTACAAGTACCGAAGGGTGAACATTTAGTTTAAGGTTTGCATGTCTCCGCGTCATATTTGCCATTGTTTGGCTCAGGCTTAATAATACTGCTTTGTCGATCATGCTTTTACGATTTTTGGAAGGAATATTTTGTAATATTTATTTAAGGTGCAAGAATTTTTTTGCTTCTGCATCCTAGCTTTGAATCTAGAACATTTGGTTCTCATTAAAAAAGTAACAGTACATTTAAAAAAAGACGCTTTAAATTTCAAAAATGTCCACGTGATGCTAAGTGTGCGCCTATTGACATTTTAGCTATCAGGGACGTCGCTAATGCGTTGTCAAACCTGAGACATGAAGGTGTTAAGTCTTAAGCACCTATAGTTTCACAAGTCTTCTTACCTTTGCACTCTAGTTATATAAGTGCATTAACGCTTTTCGGTGGAAAGTTGTATGATGGTAGTGGTACCTGGACGAACTATGTACAATGAGTTCTATTTCTTATAGGTATCATAGAAATATTATATAGGTATGTTATTTTAATACTGCTAATATTTACAAATAATAAATTTATAATAATTTAGCATAGAGCTTCCATTTTTCACGCATTGAGATTATTTGACGAGTTGTAGTTGACAATGTTAATGTCACGATTCCTAATTCGCTTGTAACTACAGTAAAAAAATATATAAATAGGCGAAGACAAATTTGTTAAGTACTATTTCTCCTGTGTTTGTAACTATTGACGACCTTTAGGGTTAACAATGGCTTAAATTGGAATCAGCAAATTGTATTTTCAACCTGCAAAATCCATATATATTTTATGATAATGGTGGAATTTTGACCAGTGAGCTAACACTATTCTTAATAAAGCGAAGAAAAAATTCTTAATAATAATTGTCGTACACAGGCACTCAACTCCATATACTTCCTCAAAAAGAATTGAAACAAACGCATATTTATTAAAACCTCAATAACAGCACTGCATATTGCTAAGCTTTCATAATAAATAACAGTTTGGGCACTTCGAGTATGTACCATTGGCCCGAAAAATGGTGAAAAGTGGCGTACAAAACGCTGGCACAAGTTTATGACATCAACTTGCCAACTGAAAATAATTTATCGTTCGGACTCAACACCGACTTTGCATTTACTGTTGGCTTTGTGGCGCTCCCTACGCCTGAATAAGCGACGCTGAATTTCTGATAAACATCCGTATTCTGATGACGGACTGGTATTTTTAGGCAGAGATTCGTAGAGTAAATCGTGGTTACGCATTTTTTTTTTTTTAGATTATTTAAGATTTTTATCATTTGGCGACTAAACAGCTCAACTGTTCTTGTGGTATCTCGCACGTCATTCACTCAATCACTATATTTCAGAACACAACATTTTTTATTTTGTAATAATATCTAGAGATTATTTTAAGTAGGTCAAATCGTATATTGAGGTCAAATTGTGGGCCATATGAACTCTGCAACGTTGGTTCATTGCCTACTGTGCAGCCTCGCAGCTATCATAAGCAGGGTATTCTGGCACGCACTTTGAAGACTAAGGCGCTTTTTACGCTGTATAGCTTTGTATTTAGTTTTTTACGCGCCTCTCCAAGCATACCTGACGCGCTGTACAAACGGGGCTGCCGCAACAATACCCGAAACGAGTTATTATACTAAAAGCGAAGGGCGCTGTATAATTGAGAGACACACACAACGTTTTTTTTTTCCTTTTTAACGCAGTTTTAACGAGGCGGTGATATCTTACCATTAGCTGGACCGTCAGATTGTTTATCAACCACTTGCTAAAAATATATGAAAACTTCAGGACAGAAGCTAGTGACACAACAAATAGCGCCCCAGAATACTCCCAGCATTAGGAATGCAACAGACACAATCCGTAAATAGAACTTGAGAACTGCAGTAAAGAAGCACTGTATCCTAGAGCCGGTATAATTTGAGGACGTGATTCTCTGGCCTATTGTGCAATTTGAATTTGTGACCACTGCGCCAACCGAGTTGAGAAGTGCCAAGCCAATGGCCACAAATCTTAAATGCCATACAAATTGGAGTTCGGGTTTGGAGTTGGAATTGCATTGTTATTTATAACTGCCACTGAAGTTTGGGAATCTCTGTTGGATCGTAAATTGTTGCGTTTATCCGTTGTATTGGCCATCGAGTATTATGTCGATACTGTGAATATTATTTAAGATAAGACCGACTCATAAATTCCGATGTCCAAATATTTATTTGTGTTACTCATAGTCAGGCTAGAAATTTATATAAAATTTCCGGCTACCTAATAAAAATTGGTAGTGATCAGGTTACATACGTTTCATAAAAAGTCCTACACATTTTATAAAAAAAATATTTAAGGATTCTATCTAAACATACACTTTTTGTTTGTTTTAATCATATCATATTATTAATCGATAGGCCAGGTCGTAGTTACGGGTCCGATTCCCAGTATAATAATAAATAAAAATAATAAATATCCTGGGACATTCTTTTACACACGGCCATCTGGTCCCAAACTAAGCAGAGCTTGTACTATGGAAACCAGATAACTGATATACTACATATACTACTTTTTTTTTCTAAATACATACTTATGTAGATATTTACACCCAGACACAGAACAAACAGATATGTTCATGCACACAAATGTTTGTCCTGGGTGGGAATCGAACCCGCGACCTTCGGTTTGGCAGTCAGAGCTCTAACCACCAAGCTAACTGGCCTGTCTATCAGTTATCTATTTACCAAAGCACAACTTTTGATTGGATTAAGGCTAGATGGCCGTGTGTATAAGAAATCTCTCCAGATATTATTACTCTACAAAAGTGCACATACAAATTATCGCTTCAGAAAATGAATTCTAAAAAACGAGCACTAAAACCCAGAATCGGGTCAATTCACTCCATTAAACGAGAAATCAATAATATAGGTACCGGTAAGGTAAAGCTTTCAGGCGGCAACGTAATTGAACTGAATACGGCATTACAGCTAAAAGGTATTACCTCCTGTATAAATGTTAGCGATTTTGCTCTAAAAGGCTGATGTGGGAGTATTCTCATGTCGACCCTGCGTAGATAGAGTCTCATTATTATAATAAGAACTCAAAATCCATAGTAATAGGTTCCTGTTTTGAATAGCATATAAATGAAGTACTGTGCGGTGGTGGGTGCTGCAACGGCGACAAATATCACTCTAACTCGTCTCTGTGGTGTCGTAAGACGCGACACTAACCTACACCGATGACCACGTGGACTTACACGAAATAATCAACAAAAGCATTCTTACAGATGGTTGGCGTCAGCCCCCTTATTCAGCTAATACAACCTTCGTCGGCGAACCGCTTGACGGAGGCTTCGGAGAGCTTACCATTCACGTGATTAGTAGTATTAGCGTAGTAAGCGACAAAGACAGCATAGAGGCCGCGACGAAACCTCCTCAAGTTAGTGTCATTTTCCTTACAGAATCGAGCCCCAGGCCGGTGGCCAATCTGGTGGAAAATCTGACAAATTTCTTGTAATACGTGATGCACCAAATATGCAGAGGGGTTCAGTATTGAACCGATCCCAAATTATTGTGAACAGGCAGATGGTGATGATGATTTGTAATAGTCTCTTTAGTAAGTACTAAAATATTTGTATATCTTTGTCAATAAATCAGATTGCCATGTGATAAAATGACCATATGGTCAAATGTCAAGGTTTGACATATTACAGCTTACAACATATATTATTATGCGGGTTTAAGTTAATTACCAGAATACAGTAGTTTTGCAAGAAGATGAGTATTAAGAAAACAATCGTTGGACTAATGCCCGGCAACATTAACAATTGGACACGAAAACCATACCTATACTATACACACAATATTTTTTTGAGTAGTAGAGCTCTTAGTGCAGAGTTCGTCCGGGGAGTACTACCACCTTACCCGTTTCTGCCACGAAGCAGTAGTGCACTTGTATTACTGTGTTTCGGCTAGGAAGGTAAGGGGCCGGTGAAATTACAGGCACATGAGACTTAACAACTTCACGTCTCAGGGTCGACAACGCATTGGCGGTGCCCCTGGTGTTGTCTATAGGTGGCGGTAATCACTTAACATCAGGTGGACCGTCCGCTTGTTTGTCGGCCTATGTGGTATAAAAAAAAACTTATTAATGTAAAGAGGTGACTAAAACAATCACATGTCCTCTACCTCTTGCCCAATGTCGCCAACAAATCTAAATCCTAAGAGGTTTGGCGTAAGGCATGTAGCCGATTGTAAAAAATCAGCCAAATCTGTTGTAATGGACCCAAGTGAGCATGGAGTTCTGCAAGAAGGGTGTGAATTGATTTGTGCTGGGTCGGTAACGCGCGAGTGATACCCCTGGTAATGCAAATATCAATAGTCTGCGGTGACTGTTAACTATCAGGCGGACCGTAAGTTTATGTGTCAGGTTATTACGATAAAATAAATTGTGGACAGAAAGCATATAAATCGGCTGACCAAACGATTAGGAATAGGGTAAGGAGATACTGCGTACTTTAAGTAGATCGCTGAATATTTATTTAATTAAATTAAAAGCATACGTGCTCTTGGTTTGTGTACTTCAGCAGTTGCCCTGGTATTGGAAGTTTCCATACGCCGATGACCACTTACCATCAAATGGACCGTTCAGTAGCTTGTCAACCTTCTTACAGCTATTAAATTAATACTCCGCCTTCAAGCTCTAATAAAATATTATGTACGTGAAGAAATGGCCTTACCAAAACCGGATATGCCAAAAACAAGATAGTAATTAAACGAATATAACAAACATAAGTCTGCACAACAAAGAAGATTTTGCCGAGTGCACATGAGTTTAAGCGTTTTATTGTATTTACTCACTCTTGGGTCTTAGCTCTACTTGAACAGATGACTGTATGCCTTAGCACACAAATGCGAGAGTCTTTCTCAACGGAACTGCTCGAATATAACCGTATAACATATTGAACCAGAGAATACAGAATATGTTATTTTCGAACTAAACTGATATTCTTCATATAAATAGTGTAATGTTCAATATGGTAATGTACTGGAAATGTTTTAAAAATAGAATATTTTACGTGGGCCTTAATAAGGCGTCTCTAATAAAATGTCAAGTGTCTCCATGAGTCAGAGACCTTCTGATATATTCAAGAAATGATAAAGGTCAAAGAAAATGTTTTAAGTGAATATCTAATAATATTTATGAGTGAGTTAGATAGCATTATGTATAAATAGCACTTTTAGTTATATATAAAACCATACAAAGTATATATTATATAGGGACTCATTGTGATACGATAAAAATATTGAATTTTATATACAGTGAATGCAAAATTTGTGTGTGAGTGTATTTATGTTTAGATTTCCCTCGTTACGACTGAACTAATTTAGATAATTTTGACATTCCTTTTAAACAAACACTTGTTATGGGAGGGCATTGAAATTCTAATCCGCAACATTTCTATGTGACGACTTTTTTTGTTATTCAAAAGTAATTCATGAATATTATAAAAGTTTTTCTGTAATAAAAGAGCTTTTAATTCTGTCGCATGTCTTTGCGACATAGCCTGGCTTTTATAGTTTTGCTCCATTTTTGAGTAAGAAGAGAAAGAGTTGATAAACAATCCTGCTGGTACATGGATAGCTTTTCATAAGTTAAGAAAATATTTGAAATGTTTTATAAAACGATGCGGTTTCTCTATGTTTCGGCCGCACGTTGTGCTACCAGCATAAAAGCAAAATAAGACAACATCAAACAACATTAATTTCACGCTTGGCATAAACTTTCAGCAAGTTTAAGTACCGTGTCTTCTGTAATAACACTCGGAAGCCAGTAAGCAAAGCGAATGACAATGAATAAATAAGTGGCATCTTTGTTGAAGCCATTAATAATGTAATGCAATTTATTTAGTCGGCCATTTAATGTAGTAATTTTTGGCGCCCGGGAATTATGATATAAATTAAGACAAGAGATGACGTTAACATGAAATTGAAAAGTTTTTAGATTTGGGTCATGGGCAGCATAGATGGAGGCCCTAAGCGTATGACGCTTCCCCCGGAACGGGCTATCTCAACGTCGCGCGCGGAGGAGTCGCTGGTACGTGTTCTGAAAAAGAACGGCCTCCCTCTACAACGCAGAGGGGACCACTATGGGGGTAGTTTTGACTTGCCCAGTGATCATGCGACCAAAGCTGGTAAGCCCTCAAAGCCTAGAAGAGAACTGGCTCTCAAGCAGCTGCAGGGCAGCTGGAGGAACACACCGTCAGGTACTTGGTGATACATTTTCAACCTGACGGTGGTAGCCAGGTGGGTTCAACAAAGTACCCTTAGTCCATGGTATGGTTTCCTAATGATGGTTTTTTACACCATGAGCTGAAGCTCATTATAAGACTCCGTGGCATTCGACATCACTCCAATTGAGCTCTAAGTTCACAGTTGCCTTTGCTATGCCCGTTTCCACCAAGAAGCTTTAGTGCACTTGTATTACTGTGTTTCAGTTAGTTAGTTAAGAGGGGCGGTGAAATTATAGGCACTAAGACTAAACCTGTTGCATCAGTAGTTTGACCTCTTTAGGTACCCTTAAAGGGCAAAAACTAAATGGCTTTGAATTTGATAATGATGCATAGATTGGGCTCATTGTACACTTAAATGCACCAGACATGTTATGTACAAGTTTCGGAACGGTCTTTTCACAATGAAGTCTTTGTGAAAAGACTTCTTCTAAAGAACAATAGGCCCGATACAAAGGAGTTTAAGTTTACCGATTTAAAAAACATCAGCTCCCGTGAAATGTGTGTGAAATTCCGTATTGAAGAAGCCTGCGCCGATCCGCTTGCTTTTTTTTCCGAGTTTCATCCCATGTTATACGGGATGAGCTAACGTTAGTTTATTCATCGTATGCGTCACGGAATGTTTGGTGCTCAAAGCTTGTGTTTATTTTTGCGTGGGAGGTTTTCTAGTGTATGTATAATTAAATAACTTTAGTGAAATATATTTTCCGGGTATTTTATTGTTACAAAATGTGGTGGGGGAATACTGACAACAATTTTGAGTAGTTAGGTTACTAGTTTTCGTCTCAGAGGTATAAAGCTTGGGTAGAAATCTGTAGGTCCTAGCTTTGATTCCCGGGTAAGGTGAGGTAATATAAAAGTTTCTTTCTTTAGATTTATTTTTCTGTAGCCTAAAGGAGTTAACGTGACCGAGGACGGCGACAATGATGATATATTGTGGTCATTGACTTCAGTAGAATCTGAGACTGAGACATCTGTCTACTTCTTCGAGAATTATGGATGTACAGATGTCCTTTATAATTGGTAGATTTAAAGCTAACAAAGAACACTATATGGTAGGTATTGTCTGTACTTTTAATACATTTTTCGAGATAAAACAACCTCGTATATAATTTTCTATTAACTTTATTACAACAGAGAAAGCGATCAAAATCATGTATTCAATACGTCTAGTGTCATCAATTTTTATTATAATAATGTAAGTGAAGCACTTCAGTTATCCAATCAACTCGAATACGAGAATAAAAACCCTACGTGCAATATTTAAAAGGTCAGTGAAAGCAATCTATAGGTGAATGTACGAACAGCGTCGTACTACGCCGTTTACCGTCTGAATGAGTGTTTAGGTACATACGGGCACATATTGAACTCGATATTTATATAACACTGTAACTACAGAATGTTACAGCAATAGTTTAGATTGGAATTTAAATACTATCTTAGCTGTAGACTAGAATAGTTGGGACTTTTGTTAAAATGAGAACAAAATACATATGGAACCCACATTCTACCGAAATATTTGAAGTAGGACGTGACGTGACGAGCATTATCACTGTATCTAGTCTATATTTCTAATCCCGGGCTATAGGTAATCATTTGTAAATAAATAATCATTAAAATTACCTCACCCAACCCCAGAATCGAAGCCAGGACCTCCAATTCCTTACCCAAGTTTTATACCATTCGACTATTGCAAGAAAATATAAATATATGTAGAATTGTGCAAAGTTTACTCAAAAACATAATAATATGATTATTGAGAGAAATTAGACCAAATACGCACTACCCCCACTTTCAGTACTTACCTACCTTACTTGATTACCTTGCCACTAAAGGTTTACAATCCCAATTTGAACAAATGGCATCACATAAGCAAAGTATCTCGTACTTCGAAATATAAAATGGGACGACAAAAAAATCACTTAGCTTACCTCAAAACACAGACTGTTCTTTTTCTATTGTGGTCATATGAAATAAAAGCGTTTAGAGTGTTACACGAATAGTGTAAGAAGTAACAAAAAATCTGTATCAGAGCATAACAGTACCAGTCACGGTGTCTGATATGAACCCTACTGCCTCTACACATGAAGACAGAAAAATAACAATGCGCTCGCGCAGGATTAATAATAATTGTAGTTTAGTATCATGTTTTGAGATCAAAGCTGTCACATACGATGAAGAATGAAGATACTATAATATTTTATCTTAAGTTAATGAGACAGCGATATACCAAAAGAGAAGAACCTTTACTTTCCGTCTCATTCATTATTATGACGTTGTCTCATATACCTTATGATAAATATTATTAATGAATATATTCATCGTGTGTCACGTGCTTAAAACGGATTTATTATTTAAAAATATTATTAATTCTTCCTGATCCTGAGTTTATCATGAAGATTTTTTTTATAGCTACACATTGTCTATATAATTCAGATATGAACCCATTTTTGATAAAAACTAGTTTTTTTTGTTTACGAATCCATACTCCATACTAATAATAATAAATTCGATAGTGTCTCCTATCTGCCTGTCTTTGACATTTTCACAGCTAAACGACCCGTATTCGCTCAAATTTGCCAAACACATAGCCTATGGTTACCTACTGAGAAGGACATTTTTATCAATTTTAACGAGAGCCCATGAAAAATATTAGCAATGTATCAATCTGAAACAAAAAGAATCAACACAAACAACAATAAACTCGAACTACATTTGTCAGACGTAAGAAAATGAAAACCCGAACCGTTCCGATAACTGTATTTTCATTTTCAATACTTTCAAATGTATTGTTATAACTGCCTTAGTTGGAACACTGAGTACGGAACACTTGAGAACTAATAAAACTTTTAACCAATATTGGCCGCCAGTGTAAGCCAATACTGTACACTGTACAGTGTATCCCCAATGGAACGAATACGCGTACAAGTATGTGCGATGTGAAGAAAGCGTCACGAAACTTGTTGGAGTGGTGTAACACTATTTTTATTACTTGTTGTTAAGTTTTTTTATGCAGTTTTATCCTGTTATACTTGGCTATTTGAAACAAGGAGTTTGGGACCACATCCTTTGTATTTAGATGTGATTAAGATCTGCTTTTCCTAAAACCGAGCTAACGATTTCTAATGAAAGATCAAGCAAATACTTGAACTTGTCGATAATGCAAGGTAACTGATATATTTCCATATACTTTACTTTCATTTCCCCCTAGATTTTGCTCCGTGGTTTTCCCCCGCGATTCCAAAGGATCTTATATGTATTTTTCGTAATAAAAAAAAGATTGTATTTGTCCCAATTTTCACTGAAATCCTATGCTTATAGTTTATAATTAAGCATCGTATAAATAGCAGTTTTCACATAAAGGAGATGATCAAGTATAATTAAGGTAATCTTCTATTAATTAAATAAAAACACATCTTTTCGTGTACACTTTTTGGGATTAGATGATTGGGATAGATTTATAGGATTGGGATAGATTTAAAAAAATATATACTACTACTAGCTGTCACCTGCGGTTTCACCCACGTTTATCGATATCATTTATAGCTTATAACCATCTACGAAAAATTCTGCGTTGAATGGTAGCAGTCCCACCCCGATGTGTTCAGCAGTTTTGAGGTGATGGTGCGTCAAGGAACCCCATTTTGCTTATATCTAGGATCTGATAGGACTGGTATATCTCATATATATAGGATAGATCAACATCCCTACTAATATTATCATGTGAATGTAAGTTTGTTTATTACGCTTTCACGCGAAAACTACTCAGCCGATCATCATGAAACTTTGTACACATATTCTTTTCGTAACGGGAAAATGTTACATCCCTTAGGACGCGGGTGAAACCGCGGGGGACAAATAGTAGTCTATAAATACAATAAACTCACAGAATCTGTCAGAAATGAGAAGTCAGACACTCCAATCATTAATATACCATAAATAAAACAGGAGCTAGAGAAAAGAATCTCAGTAACCGACGTCAATGTCTGACAGTAAATAACATTAGGGCCTTTTAATTAATATTTATGGACGGCGCAAAGCGTCCGGTGATGTTTCTTTCCTTTATTGAATCAAGTCGTTGTCCGCTCGTAATACGATAATAAAGTGTCAATAATGGGCGATAACATTTCTTGTAAATTATGTTCGTTTGAGACAAAAAATTGCTTCGAATTGTGGAGAATTTTTTATGTCAAAAAATGTGTACTTTTTATTTTGTGCGGTAAAAAGACCGCTTCTGTTAAGGTAGCAAAGTATTTTTTTCATTTACAAATATAAGATGCGTAATATTGTGTAATATTGTGTTTAAGTCTGTTTTTTACGTCAGCTCACTTTAAAATGCGAAAGATTGTGAAAATGGATGTTTACTTTATCACGTAAAAACTACTGATCGGATTTTGATGAAACTTGGCACATTGATAGTTTATAACCTGGATTAACATATAGGAAACTTTGAATCTCAGGAACATCTAAGATACCTCAGAAACGCGAATGAGACCGCTCGTTTACTTTCTCATTCGGGTAACAGAAAATAATTGATATAAAATATTATAAGACATCGCGATTTATTTGCATAACATTGTTTTTTATATATTTATTTAATATCCCTAAATCCCATATCATACTCACCATCAAAATGGTAAGCATCTTAATCACTGTACAAAAACGGTGTTTCCTCCAAAAACCCCGTTGCCCATATCTCCTCACAAACAGCACTCGCCCTTACAAAAGCTACTACCGGCCCGTTGACCGCGGTGCGGTGACGTCGCGGAAGCGGCCCGTGCGCCGGATATCCGCACCTCCTCTCACCCGTGACGTATCAGCACATTCCAATGGGGTCGTATTGAGTTGTTATTGTGATTTTACAAAGCTTCATCTATTTTATCTATACTTATATTACAGAGGGAGTGCCAATATAAAATGTTAGCAAGTTAATATTAATCAAACTACATGAAATTATAGCCACATGAAGCTTAATAAGTTCACGTCTCAGGGACGCAACGCAAGGAATGCGATGTTGCAAATTTCCATAGGTGGCGGTGACCGCCTTCCAACAACTGAACCACTCGTTAATCGGAACAAGTGGTATAGAAAAAAAATATCTGTAATTTTAGGCGACAATGCATAAACTATTTTTAGGCTATGACCTACAGGAAGTGACGTTAAATGTGTATATTATATTATATATTCCTGTTTTATAATATCATACCGTGGCAATTAATTTACTTGAGCATCTGATAATTCATAGTTCAAATAAAAACTCATATACGAGTACACATATTTTTTACAACCCGACACAGAACAAACATGCACGATAAATAAAAAATATTATTAGCCGCAAATACATGTCTAATCAGTCAATTAGAACCTTTATCGGGCTAAATTGTCATTGATACTTATTCTACTTTTATCTATACAATAATTAAAAATTTTGCACATTTAACTTCCTCGAGATCGATTAAACTATGAGAACTTAGAATCTGTTTAATTACAGAGTTCACTCGTTGCAATTAAATTCACTTCAGACTGACGTTGTTGGTTCACAATATTGTACTTTACCTAGTTCAAATATTTAGTTTTTATAATATTGTTTATTAGCTCTTCCGGTTTCACTGGCATTCTCAAGGAATTCACATGTTCCCCATATGAAAACTATAGTAACAGGTCGCTACTATGTGCCAAATGTCATCCAAATTCGTCTAGTAGTTTTTGCGTTAAAGAGTAACAAAGATACAACTTCACAAACTTTTTCATTTATAATAATAGTGGGATTAGTAGAAATTTGTTTTAAAATCATTCCCTGCGCTATTTAATTTTTGGTTTCGGCGCAGTATGCTTGTTATCTATTAGTTGTCATTTACATGAGATTTGGTAGTGTTATAGACTGCCTGTCGCGAACTCTCGTTGGGAACGCTTTGTGAATGGCGTTAAAAGTACTTTATTCGTCGTATTACATTTTTTTACCGATTTTTTTTTTATTTAAATTAATTACCTACTTATATGCATTTTCTGGATAAACGTGCTACATCCTCGGCCTCGTCATAACTCCTTCCCGAAGGCCAAACGTAAGCCCATTCTTAAAAAAATCAGGAATGTATTATAGCTTGAATGAAATACGCAATGTGTGAATTAGGATGCGAAATCAATATTTTTTTTTTTATTTCCCGGTTGTATGGATAAACCTCTACAGTTGAATATTTCAAAAGCAATTGGTTTGCAAGAATTCTTTCGTAGAGTCATCGTGTATACTAGAAATGAATGAATTTATTCAGTTGGTTTCTAGATTGCTTTGTATATATGTGAGCTTGTGTGGGATGAAATTGCAGTGCTACTATATATGGAATAATGATTAATATATAAGAATAAAATAAAAATAAAAAAGCCTTTTATTTCCTACAGCTAATTAAAACAAGAAGTTAGATTGATTTACTTACATGTACTTATAGATACAATTATTAGTTTTTGGTAATTAAGTTTAGTTCCTAAATTTACTTGTTCGTTTTACCTTAATTCTATATTATTATACAACATATTATTCTTCATTCTGTAAGAACTCCTCTGTAGGTGAAGGCCTCCTCCAAAGATGGCCAGTCCTTTCTAGATCGGGCCACTTGAATCCAGTTGGGGCCAGCTGTTTTTTTTATATCGTCTTCCCAACTAGCTACAGGTCTACCTCTCTTTCTTTTTCCCTGTGGGCCCGCCCATGTGTTCACCGTTTTCGTCCATCTCTTGTCACGTAGACGCGCCACATGTCCAGCCCATGTCCATTCTAGTGATTAATAGTAGTTAGTAATTAATATATATGAAACATTAATATGTTATGGATATAATATAAATAAATATAATAAAAAAATTGTATTCGCCCATTGGTTAACAATCATAAAATATAAGTATGTGTAAAAAATATCATACGTAATTTTAATGATAATACTAAAGCTCATCAATTGTACCTACTAAATAATTTTTTTTTTTTTTTTTTTTTTAATACCACATGAGCCGACAAACAAGCGAACGGTCCACCTGATGGTAAGTGATTACCGCCGCCTATGGACATTTGCAACACTAAGGGCATCGCCAATGCGTTGTCGACCCTGAGACGTGAAGTTGTTAAGTCTCATGTGCCTGTAATTTCACATAAAAGAGAAAATTATACTAAACTACATATTCTGTCTTTACCTATTTATATACCAAATCCCTTAAGTTTATTTTTAATGTTTATCCTGCGACATGGTATTCTGTCGAGTTACAAAATCAGCCAAAAAAATATAATACACGCCATCACACCAGGACTTCCGCTTCCTGCATACAGATTCTTAATTCCGATAAAAAAACTATTAATCGATTCAACGAAAGCATCGGACCGGCGCTCACGTAGGATATTCGCATATTTAAGTGACACGATGCAAATTAGTCAAAGGTTGATTATGGTTAATCATTTGATATCACAGGAAGACGTTGCCAAGTGTATTCGCTTGGTGAATATTATATGGGCGATACGGATTAGTACGATGGATAACATATTTAGCACTAGCCTCTGCCCTGTGGCTTCACCCACGTTTTAAAAGACAAAGATTATTTTTTGGAGAACATTAGCTTTCATCAAGACACCTTATCATCAGGTGACTGTTGGCTAATAAGTTGGCCTATATGGTATATAAAAAAAACACAAAAGGACAGTCAGAATTCTTACTAAACTGGATTAAAAAAATATAAAGTCAACACTATTGAAATTGTTTGGATTATAAATGTATTTTTTTTTAAATACTATCCACATTTTATAGATCCTTCAATTAGACTCATAGATCAATCGAACTCCCCAACCGTATGTACAGCAAGTGAAGTATTAGAATAAATTACCCAATAACTACACAATACCCGAGTGCTTCCGATATGGTCTGCTTGCTACCGGACGCCAGTTGGCTCCGGCGGTTAGTTTCCAAGCCGGGTTCGAACCCCACACACGTTGGTTTAAACTTCCCAACTACATACGCCACGAAATTCGCGGAAGTTTTTCGTTTGAAGTGGTAAAATATAAACGCTTTTGTGTACCATAAATGTAAGTTTCTAGTGGGTTTATTTTGCATGTTAGTCTTTGAACCGTGAATTTCAACTCTTGCATTTTGAGGTAATACTTTGGACCGATTGTTTTTGTTTTGGTGTTAAATGTATCAGTTTTGTGCGCGTGCGTGAGTCGAGTGAAGTTTATATCTACAAGGATTACACTACGGCTTATACGTCGTAATGAGGATGTGGTGGCTGCTCAAATTGTCCATCGTGTTGCAATGTAAGATTTGTTATTGTTTCATTTACCTGTAGGTAGATATAGACTTTATGGCTGTTATGTTAAGTGTTATTATTGTAAGACAACTTGCAAAAAACTTGTAAAACTGCGTCAATTTTGACACACGGTATCACACTATGATAACTGGATATTACTTGTCATAAGTACTCAACCTTATAAATAAAATATTTGCCCTGGATGTGAATCGAAGCCACGACCTGTGGCATGACTACGCCAACCCGACCACCGAGCATAGTATTGTCAAAGACTTAAAACTGTATTAAATTATAATATAGAATTGAGTTTACCATGAATATTTACACAAAAAACAATTGGCAAAGTTGGAAAGTACTGCACACTCAGCTAATGCAAATAGCCCGCATGATTTGTTAAATTGTATGCAAATTTTTAAATAGTATAACAAATGTATTCTGTCTGTCTGTTTTATTTGCCAGTATCTACTAAGCTAGTATAGATTTTTTTGTGGTTTTTACCATCATTTAGATTCGATTAGTATTCCTTCTCGAAGTATCAATAGGCTAACTTTTGGGTGTATAATTCATATTATAACTCAGGCGAAGCCGAAGCGAGTCGTTAGTATTGATTTCAATATGCAAAAAAATATTTTTATATAAATTTTTTAAACATTCTTGGTAAAGTTTTATGTTCAAAGAGTTAACTGACATATTATTATATTAAATAGCCACGGAAAAAATAAAAAGAAAAGAAGTAATAAAGTGTTCCTTTTTACATTTACGTGCTTCTGTTATATAATATATATATGGTATATAAAGTACATACTTTTAATTTAATATAATAGAATTAAAAAAAAAAACTATTATTTGCGTAGTTTCATTATCACAATAAAATATACAATTACAATAATACCCAAATGTGCAAAATACAATTTTCCATAATAATGAAAAAAATAAGTACACTAGAGTTTAATAAAATGTCTGCACATACATTTCTACATTATGAATTACTTATATGCAAATTTGAATCTTATTTTCAATTGAATAGATAAAAAAATGCAGTACCATAACTCGACCCTACGAAGTTGAAAAATAAATACAAAGCAAATAACTAAGCGAGGTATATTAACTAAAATCTATAATCAAACTGCACATCAAGTCTTCAACACAACGTTCGTTTCCTCGAAGGTATAATGAAGGAAATTGCAGTATTGTACAACAATAATTGCTCATGAACTGTTATAAAATTCAAAGTAGAATCCAATTGGAATTGTGTGCCTATTAAATAATTAAGTATTCATAGTAATTGCATGTTATAAGTTTTAGTCGTGTAGGAGTCGCGCGGGAAGAAAGGGTTATTCACTGACATGTGAATTCATATATGTATGACTGGTTTATACAGGTGCTTTTAAAATTATTGGTAAATAATCAAAATTAATGTTCAATCTTGATTTAATTTTAATTTGGTTTTTGACAGTTTCAATGTTAGTGACGTCAAATATTTGCATTCGTCCAGAAAATTTGAATGTAAATCGAATATTAATTTTGGTTGATTTTGGCGATTTTAAAGTGAAAAGTTTTTTTTTAGCTATTTATGTATGATTAATTTTAATATATATTTGGAAAGTAATTACCACTACAATCTGTACTAAATAAGTACATTGTAACGACGTTTAAAATGTAATAGAAAAAGTTCTTTATTGCTACCAAAATAAGATTCATAAATGGTTAACTTAGTAATGACGGAAATTATACTCATCATAAAGAAATACGTTTTATTATTATGTGACGTTTTTAAATGTTAAAAAACACCCAATTATTATTTAGTAGTTGTCCCCCGGGATGTAACATTTTCCGCCGGCACAAAAAGTATCCTATGTACAACAAATAGGATACATTTTGTGCAGGGCATTTTCTATATATGTGCCAAATTTCATTCAAATCAGTTTGGTAGTTATTGCGTGAAAGAGTTACAAACATCCATACATACAAACTTTAGCATTTATAACGTTAGAAGGATCATTAAAATTTAACGTAAAATAAACCTTCATAACAAGCAGACTAAAACCATGAAGTTTTTATTCAAAACAAAAAAAAAAAAAGAATTGCTCAAAGAACCTCATACTTTAAATATTGTGACAACAAAACAAACGTTTAGACTTGCAGCTTAGATATAGGCTGTCAAGTCAAGAGTCGACATGACATTCAAGTGAAAGGAAAATTATACGATAGTAGTTTGCATATAGAATTTTCATTAAATAAAACATTTGTATTGTTTTCTATTGAGTTTCATTTCATATTGTTTACTTGGAGCTGATACGCTACTATGGCTGACTAGATGATACTTCTTAAGAGAAAAACAAATTACTGAGTTATTGGTTGTAAATACATAGTTTTGTTATGAATTCCTATTTACATGTCAAAATTTTCAGTTTTTCTTACAAAATTATTAATTTGTCAGGCGATACTGAACTTTTGCTTACTTTTACTAACCAATGCATATCTAAAGAGACTTCTAAGTTAGGTATTGATTAGTTAAAACAGGCATAAGTTCATAATCGCCTGTCTCTAAGTTCCTTACTTGAAAGCTGACTTCCAACTGGTGGTAACTTTAGCAGCTTTCATGAGTCCCCCCCCCTTCTAGAGTTTAAACTAAATAGACTTTGATAATAGACAACCTTTAGTCTTATAATAAAGTTATGTGTCTGGGTGTAAATATCGATATAAGTATGTATTTAGAAAATAATATATTCGGTATATGTAGCACATCAGTTATCTGGTTTCCATAGTACAAGTTCTGCTTGGTTTGGGTTCATTAAAAAACACCCTAGAAAAAAAAAAGTCCAAACGGTATTTTTTTAAAGTCATACTAGATGAACAGAAAATTTAAGGAACCAAAGAAGATCTAATCATGTTTTACTAGGAGAAAACCTGTGGTTCCATATAGTCATTAGCTTTTACAATAAGACTCAGTGTCGCATTAACCGCGGAGCAAGAGCAGCAATTGCTACGAGCCCCGCGCAAAATGGGGCCCCGCATGTCTAAGGCCGCCCACCACCGATTGTTTTTTTTACCACTTTGTACTTAAGAACCCATAGCAGACCAAAGGCCCCTCGTAGAATTTGCTACGGGCCCCGCGTTTACTTAATCCGGCACTGATAAGATTCAAGTGTCAAAAATAATGCAAGTATTTTTCTTAAATAATACCAGTTAAAAAACCAAAAGAAGATTTACTAGCGTTGTTCACTTTTAGCTATGGGAGGAAAGAAAAGCCGTACGAGCCAGAAGGAGAAAAATAGTACTCCATTTTTATATCTACATGTGTTGCACAATCTACATATCTCACATACTCCCAACTCGGGTAATGAACCCACGACCACACGATCTCAGCAGACAATTAAACTTCTAGACCAACGAGGCGTAGATACATACAGAAGATGTTATTTAGAGCGTGACTAAAACAAAGAATGGATCCTCAATTAAATGCGTAGCTATGTTTTTAAGACTATTACAAGTGTGTGTTTTATTCTTGATATTAAAGTTAGTAACAGACAATATCGGGCATTTAACTTGCCATTCATATATAAACAAAAAAGTAACTGTTCAGTCCGTCAAGTTAAACAACTTTTACTTCAGGACAAATTAGGCTTGTTTAAATTTTTTTTTTATTAATCTAAGAAAATGCACATATTTCAATTATAAAACAACTGTCATATTTTTGTGAAAATAAATTATTTAATGGTCAAGGATTTTTAAAAGGTAAAGTGTTAATCGCGAATCAATAATGCTCAGCAAGGATATTGTTGAGAATTTTTTTTAATACTTATTTTTATTTAGTGTCTTTATTTGGGATAGCAACAGTCTTAAACTAAAAAAAACTTACATGGTTTGAGCTTATAAGTAGGAGACCAATTACAGCCTTCCACGTCCTAAAATAGAATCATAATATAACAATAAAAAAGAATATATATGTCAACAAGATGCTATATATTCATTTATGTGTGTGTGAGTGTGATGATGTGTACGCGAGGGTGTGTATGTGGATTGAATAATAATACATACGTATCATTACGCATATTCTCCCCTAAGAAGCAGACTGAGGTCTCAGTATTCAGACCCACTTTCCACCAAAGATACGTTAATTCCCAACGTGACATGCGGTGACCATTATCGTCGTCTCACATTACCAATAACGGATAACAGGTAAATAATAAACGTTCATATTACAAGACCTACCTAATTGGGAATCGAGCTGAGCATGCTGGTGTATGGATTGTTACCCATCACGCAAAAACAACTGAACGGATTTGGATGAAACTTGGCACATATATAGAAAATTCCCCGGGAGTAACACATACGATAGGACTGTTTGTGCCGGGAAAATGTAACATCCCTTGGGAACGCGGGTGACACCGCGGGGGACACCTAAGTTCGTGAGGATGTATGGATGTATGTTACTCTTTCACGTCAAATCTGATGGTATGAAATTTGAAACAGAGTTTATAACCTGGATTAACAAATAGGATAGTTTGTATTTCGGGAAAATGTAAAATCTCTTGGAAGCACGAGTTAAACTGCGGAACGGCTTGAATAAAATATATTTAAAAAAAAACAGCATCAACAAAAAAAAGTTGATTCTATTGTATGATATCAATGGCTAATATATTTGTCATCATTTTTAGATAACAAATATAATCCCCTGAACAATGCTTGTAAAGTAACCAAAATGTAACCCACACTTTTTCCCTAGATAGGGGCAACTATTGTTAAAATAAAAAATAATGGTTCCACACCTATTAAGTGACTAATAACTAAAGAAAAATACATTGAAAACACCTTAAGAAGTAACGGTACATAATTTGTAACAGTCGCAACCGTTAATGGATCTAGATTCCAGATAAAGATGTAAACCCATTACATTCCCGAGATCGTATTAATCAAAGACACGGCAGGTAAGTGAATTAAGTTAACTCCTGGTACACCGAAAAATTCACTTGGAAATTCGAGGTGAAGCAGATAAGCAAAATAATTGAATTTCAAATACCATACGCGTCATTCGGCGAACCGTGTGAGCTTGCGTCCTATCAATGATAAATCATTGTCATCTTCATGGAATTTCGTTCAAATCTATGTTGACGTGATTTACGTATAATTTTTTATCTGCGCTGAAAATTGGCTTTTTGTTTGTCTATCTGTGGCCTATGTAAGTATTTTCAAGATCAATTTTAAAGATATCTATACAAATTAAGACTTTAGCTCCTAGCTAAAGTATATTTTTTATGTCTTTGCTCTTTTTAGTAGTAACCATAATCCATACGTATTTTATTATTTTGTTACTAACTTCTGCTTCGTTCGATATACTAGCTGTCACCGCGATTTCACCCGCGTTTATCGATATCATATATCTAACCATCTACGAAAAATTCCTCGTCGAATAATAGGAGTCCCACCCCGATATGTTCAGTAGTTTTGAGGGTGATAGTGCGTCAAATGAATCCTATTTTCTTTAAGTCGATTTCTAGCTGTTCCCCGCGGTTTTACCCACGTCCCCAAGGGATTTATCATTTTCCCAATATAGAAAGTATTCTATATGTTATTCCAGCGCATGTTCTATCTATGTGCCACGTTTCATTTTAATCCGTTGGGGAGAACTTTCGCATTAATAACATTAGTAGGATTGCAAGGTAAGATATTTGGGCAAAGTATATTTGAAGACAGAATGCTAAAACATAACAAAGTATAACTGAATTTCATCAAACCATTCTAGACATTCGTGCATTCCATTATAGCTGAAATAAATTAACGTATAAACAATATAAATATTGAGAATTAAAGAGTCTGTTTGTAATTTCAAAATAGAAGCATTTTACTCCGTGCATATCATATTATATATATACGGTGTTTATAACAACAACAATTTTAACTGTCTTTTCTGTTTGTCTGTTTGTTCCAACTAATCTCAATTACAGCTGGACTGATTTTGAAGGGACTTTCACTGGCAGATAGGTGATTTAGAACGAGTAAATGTATTGGCTATTTTTATTTAAATAAATTAGGGTTGCGCCCAAAAAAAATTGTTAACAAAATCCGATTCAAATAGCCAGTATTCGCATTATATAATTAAAATAGCTTATGCTATTACCCCGTGAACGCAAGTCAGACCGCGAGAAATAACTAGTGCTTCAATAAACAACGTGTTGGCTACAACTGAAATAAACTTGTATTTAACTTTAATGGAATTAAGTTTTACATTAACTCTATGTCGCGTGCGGCAGATGCCTTGAGCTCAACTAGAGGGAACGCCTCAGTGCACTCGACTCGAATTGCTTCAACAATATTGTATGCCTTCTTCTTTAAATACCGCTTCTAATTAATGTACCGCTTGGTTAAGGTATGGAATGAAGTCGTCTTAATTGTGATCCAGTTTCTTGAAATGGATATTTAAGTTCGTTAATAGATTGATGGGGGTAATTGCCGCGTAATTCGTTTTTATTTACGAATTGTTATACTTTCTTTCTGTTATTGTTTTTGAGAATATAATAGAAAAATATTGACAACACGAAATACAACGACATAATATAGACAGGCCAGTTGTCTTGGTGGTTAGCGACTCTGACTGCCAAGCCGAAGGTCCTGGGTTCGATTCCCACCCAGGACAAACATTTGTGTGCATGAACATGTCTGCTTGTTCTGTGTCTGGATGTAAATATCTATATAAGTATGCATTTAAAAAAAAAGTACTATTTGTAGTTTATCAGCTATCCGGTTTCCAAAGTACAAGCTCTGCTTAGTTCGGGACCAGATGGCCGTGTGTAAATAATGTCCCAGGATATTTATTTATTTATTTATATATATTTAGGGGCTCATATCTCACTATGGTTAGGGGTGATATGTATTATTAAAGGTAAATTCGTTAGTATTTTCTCCGGCTTGCGTCCCGTGGTTTTAGCCACGTTACCGAGGGATCAATTTTTTTTTAAATCATTTATTCAACATAAATACAAATTATGTTTATATACCTCCCACGGAACCCTCTCGGGCTTATCTGAATAATTCGCCCGGTTTAAGAAATTCTTCTTATATGTGTGAATCCAGAACTTATTCTGTCTCTATGCCAAATTACTTCAATTAGGCTGACATATAGGCGGTCTACTTGTTTGTAAGTGGTCACCGGGGTCTATGGACGCCAATGCGTTCATTAACTTGTAATTCCACCGACCCTTTATTTTTCTAACCTGAATAAAAGTGCACTACGGTACACAACTACGGTATATGGGAACGCTCGGGGAAGAACTACCAATATCTCTTTGGTATTTACTATTCAAAATTCAAAACCATTTATTCAGTTTAGGCCCTCCGAGGGCACTTATAAAGGTCAAATTTAAAGTTACTGAAGCTACAAAGATACTATGCACTAAGAGCTCTACTCTTTTAGTATCATTTAAATTCATTTAGCCGTAACGAATCTGAGCCGTAATATACATACACACATACACAAACTTGCGCATTTATAAAATTAGTGACATAGTTTCTTCAACAATTTAGTTACAATCTTAAATAGAAACTTTAGTATATTTACACTACAATTTTTTTTAAAAGATACCTCAATAAAAAGGTCCTCTAAATGTTCCATTTAATTGAATTTTTTATAACATCGAAAACAATACTGGCGTAACAACATGTGAAAACATAATCGCATTAAAAAATGGATATAATTTTTTTTTTATTTTCATTGGAAATTTACCAGACAGACAAGTTTTCAATGCTTTTGATTAACGCCGGTTCGAATGCAATCAAAGAGCAAAATATTGAACGTTACACTGAATGAACAACTGATGAACAATTCGTTTTTATTAAAATATATTCATCGGCTGATGGTTAAAATAATTCGGGTATCGTCGGAAATCGAGTCTTTATTTTTTCTGATAATTCCATCAATAATAAAATTAAATCAAAACATCCAGGAATATATTTCTCACGGCCACCTGGACTTCGATTCTGTAAGGAAAATTACAATAGTTCGAGGAAATCGCGACTTCCGTGCTCTCTCTTTCGGTAACTACGTTATCACGTGAGAGGTATGCTCCGAGGCCTCCGTGCGGCGGTTCGCAAATTATTTATGTGCTAAATAAGGGAGCTAATCCCAAACTAAGTTGATTTTGTACTATCGATGCTAGATATACAACTTCTTTTCTTTTATGTAAGTATGTTCGCGCACTCGCGTGTTTGTTCTGGCTGGGAATCAACCACGACCGGTGGCGTGGTAGACAGGGTTTCTATCCACCAAGCACATATTTGTTTTAAAAAAGGAAAGTAAGTTTTAACTGGCTGGTAAGTTGGTATGAAATTTTCAAGAACCGATGATACTCTCCATGACATGAATGTAAAAGAAATTAATCTTAAAATTGTAGCTGCTAAAAAACAAAGTCACGTGTTATGCAAATGATCGAGGAAAACTTTTGAGAAGTTCGGCACTCAGTTCCTTTCAGTAAAGTTCCTAATGGGGTGACCATAAAGTATAAATATACTACTTCCTATCCTACTATAATATTATAATTGTGAAAGTTTTTGAGGATGGATGTATACTTTACTCTTTCATCCAAAAAATTCTGAACGAATATGAATGAAACTTCGGAGATAGATGGAACATACTCTGGAATAACATGAAGGAAAGAAAAGGTAAATGGAACATCTCTTAATACAATATTCAATACAGTAAGTAGTTAAGGTAAAGTATTCATTTCATTCATTTATTTATTTCTTCTTCTTCAGTACCTTTAATGTATAGGCATTTTCTAGGTAAGCGTGCTACTTTATCGGCCTCATCACAACTACTTCTGGGATCAGTAGAAGGCCAAACACAAGCTCATTCTAAATAAATAAAAAAAACATATCACCACAGTAAGTGACGCTCTGACACATAAAACCTATAAGAAATCTGGCTCGCAAGTATTGTCTTGAACTCACCGCTAGACGTTTTGAGTGTACTAGTCAGCCAGACGAATACTAGAAAGTCCTATCATGGTGTGACGGTTGGTAACGATTTTTATCTTTACCAAAAAGATTATACAAAGAACAAATTTCTAGCAATTAATTCTGCTGGATCTTCTCCTCTATCAAGGCCCAAACAAGGAAACTCAACATATTACGTCCTGATGATGCTTTGTGTAGAAACGGAACACGTGTACACGTGTTTGGTACTTGACAGGGTAGATCTAGCGGAATTCATTACTAGATATTTGTTTTTTTCGTATAATGGATTTCTGCAATGCCTCGTCTGAGTCAATTAGTTATCTTTACTAAAAATCAAGCTCTTTGAAGTATTCGAACCCACAGAAGCAGACTTAATATATTTTTGAAAACATCCCGCATTTAATCATTTCAAAACTGCTTTAATCAAAGTGTCTCAGAATCCATGGACAGCCTATGTATAGCAAAGTTTTAACTCACTCGTAGCAGTCACTTTAAAAATTCAACGGCAAAAGTGACATTGCAGAGTGCCGACAACTTATTAACATTAAGCAAGTCACTTTCGAGATATTTCACTTTGTAAAACTTGGGATTGTTCTTCGGTATCACGACACTGAAACCTTTCTTATCCTTACCGTGGAGGTTCATGTATATTTTAAAGATTTCCTTATTCAAGTTCAAAGCCAATTCTCAGTTTCCATCAAGATAAATAGTTACCTACTCAAGTTTTAGTAAGTGACGTGCCCGTAAAATGTTCTTGACGAATCTGAAGGAATTTTGCTCAAAAGTAATTTCTGAGCAATTATTGATATGAAAATTAAAGAAAGTACATTTATGATATACTTTTGGGATCGGAGTGTCTTTATCTATCTATCTATCAATGTATAATATTTAAGGAAAACAGGGTTCCATTGACGCAGCATCACCTTAAAACTACTGAACATATCGGGATGGGACAGCTACCATTCGATGCGGAATTTTTCGTAGATGGTTATAGGCTATGTATGAAATCGATACACCTAAATAGACCTATAGTTCCCTATCTTTTCATTAATTTATAATTATTCTTATGAGGCTACATTTTATAGTTCTTACATGTGCAGAAGCTAAGCACAAATATAAAAAAGGAGCAAAGAAAATACTCAATTGGCGAAGTGTCATCATTTTGAATGCCATAAAGCGGATGTGACAAGATGGTCGTTTATTATTACCTACCTCCATGCCAAGGATATCAATTTAAAGATTTTGCCAAGCAGAATACGTGACATCAATTTTATTGTGACAGAATTAGTTATTGCGAATTGAAAGATAGCAATTGACAATTTTGGACTAGTAATTAAAATGATTACGATTTTAAAATTACATTATTTCTACACCACTATTGGTAGAATATGCAGAACCACTTACAAGTCCATCTTGTAGCATATTCTCAGAAATATATTAATGAATATTGTTATTATTGAAATAAACAGGATAAGTACGAGTTGAATTCTGTTGGAGAAAGTTCCGTAAGATGATTAAATTATCTACAATACTTTTTTTAAACTTCTTTTAAGTTTTCTATGAACTATTTGCCATGAAGTAAAGTATAAAAAAATACTTAATTGCCTTTACTTACGTTACAAATTCGTGTTTAGTTCACATACATTCTTGAATGTACTTTTCAACTTAATTGGTCAAGAAGATTCGGCGAAAATAGGCTGTGACATAAGTACAGACAGAAGAGTAATCCTATAAGATTACATTTTGTTCTTTTTGAGGTAAGAAACCCTAAAAATATTCTTACATTTTTATTTAACATTGTATTCTTAGGACCGTCAAAATATTGACCCGTATCAACAGACCATATGTGATCATCTAAAATTTGAATATCCATTGCTTGTTATTCATTATTGGAATAATGACATTAACACTATAAAAATTCAATGCAGTACATTCACACAACTTTTTTCTACCATCGAGTATCCGTCGAGACCTTACCACATGTTATTGAAAAAAAAAACGGCACGTGTGCATGAGAGCGAGATTCCTGTTTTATTTGTAAACGAAGAACCTTTTGTGAGGCCGTCTTGAGATCAGTAGACCGTGAAGACATGTCTTAGTCGCGTGCCTAACACCTTTTGGCTAAGTACTAATGAAATATATAAGAATTTGATATTAATGTTTTTTTTTCTCATAATATTTATACTGATATAGATATTTACAATGAGACACAAAATAAACAGACATGTCCATGTACATAAATGCTTATTCGTGATGGAAATCAACCCCACAGAATATGGTGTGGCAGTCAAGGTGTTAGCTTACGACAAAATCTCTTTAACTTAAGCTTTGAATCTACTGTAGGGATTTGAAACACAATTCTTGAAGAACTGTTAGGATTTTTGTTTACTCTTATTAAATCTTATTTAAGTTTAATTTTCATTATTACTAAGTCTAAATAATTACAATAATAAAAATCCCGGGATATTTTTAAACACACCTTTCAGATTACGAACTAAGGCGAGCTTGTGCTATAACTAGACTGATATACTATTGATAATTCATTTTTTTCTAAAAACATATTCATATAGGTGCTTGTATTTACATTTCTAGTAGGTATGCATAGTTTTAAAATAAATTTGAATTTAAATGAATAATAATCATGAGTTTGACTCCAGAATTTCTTAGCAATCATTAATTAATTAGACCATTTAAAAAGTAATTACTTAAAAAAATCCACATAAATACCACAACAGACCAAAACCATAGTAGCAAAAGAACTATATGACTCTAAACGACCCCACTATCGCATCTTATTATCATCTTACGTAGCGTGGAACGAGCGCACGCGCCGCTCATCGTCACGCTCGATAGTTCCGATACACATGTCTTATATCTGCTTTCTCGCTCTCTCTCATGTGTTTTCATTATTTTTTGCAACTCACTCTTTCTTTTAATATGTAAATTAAAACACGTGCCCGGATGGCGTATGGTTTTAGTATCTATTGGTTTGAGATAGGCAGGTGATAACGCATACTTAAAAGTTTATCAATTTGTATGAATAGTGTTAAATTGCGTTATTATTAAACCTAGTATATAAAGATATAAAGATAAAGATCATAGGAGCTGGAGCAATTGCATATCGAGGTTGGTTGCCAACCAGGTACATTGTACAATGTACTCAATGCTTAAGATCATTTTTATATTCTATGCCACTGTATTTTTCACTAGGTGGCTATTATCACCACTAACCATTTGTAGCTTACCTCTTTTTTTGGAGATATTTATCGTAATACTTAATCACTTCCGTCCAGAAGAGTGTTTTGACCAAAAAAGGCCAAATTGTGAGCTTCTAGTAATGAAAGCGGCAGACCATACTCTAGCACCTGATTTAATAATAATGATGGAATGCAAGCACCATGCATGGGGCAATGCAAGCCAGGTGCATAGACACATGCGCGGGAGTCGGTCGTGACGATCGCGAGGGTGCGCACTGAAGCGTCGCCGGACCAAGCGCCTGCGCAACGGTCCGTGCGATACTTGTTTCTGTTAAGTTACTGCTTGCGAAAATTATACTTAATAAAGTTTTTTTATATCTGCTTTTTTGATGCTTTTTGATCACGTCCAGTATTATTGCAATCCTGTATAATTTTAAATCGAGAATAATATTATGTGGTGAATTGTGTACTGGAAACTGCAATTCTAAAAACATCTGACTAGATGTCAATTATTTATATATTTTTTAAATACTTATAATGCATAATATGTATACCTGTGCTGTTGGTGTACCTTTTAAAACAAAAAAAAAACAGTAGCACTAATGTTGATAATATTATTTAGCTCGACCACTGCTGGAGACTTTTCTTATATCAAGCCTTAATATCATTTTTTTATTGGACGTATCACACTGCACTTGCCAGTATATTTAATTACATTTAATACGAGTATTATCTCCGTTGTGTTTAAGATGATGCTTACTATGAAACTTTCAACTAAATATATTACAAAACAAAAGCAATTCAAAGCACAAACAGTTTTACATAAAACATCTCTACTTGAAACTGTTAGTGTTTGTCTCTCATTCACAATAGATATTACTGTCACGGTACACGATTCAGATAATGCACCGTCCGTACGCTATATGGGTATGAGAAACTTTGTGAAATGTGCATTCAGGAGACTAAACTGGCCGGGATGATTGCAAAAGTGCCGCACGGCTACTAATAAAACTATACGAGCCAAACTATTACATGCAGCGTGTGTATTGCAAATATACTGTTGTAAAACGCGGAATTAGATTTTATGGGCTTTTACTGGATTTGGGAAAAATTGTGGGACATTCTTTAGACTTTGGTGATCTGATGACTCAATTATTACAACAATTCTGTCGCTGAAGGTGTTAAAAAAAATAATAAATAAATATCCCAAACTAAGCAGAGCTTTTACTATGGGTACCAGATAACTGATGTACTACATATATATTTTTCTAAATACATACTTTTATAAACATTTACACCCAGACACAGAACAAACAGACGTGTTCATGCACACAAAATGTTTGTCCTGTCCTTCGGCTTGGCAGTCAGAGTCTAGTTATAGTCGTACAGTCAATGTATGACTGTTATATAATCATGGACAGTATATATATGTATAACACTACATACAGTATTAAAGTTGTTGTAATAGTATAGTCTACAAATGAATGAATGAATCATGAAACAAAATATTTTTGCAGAACTGTGTTACTTATGCTCATGACTGTACTATGGCAACCTAGTCTATACTTCTATATAAAGCTGGAAAGTTTTTTTTTGGTTGAACGCGCTAATATATATTTTCTCTATACTTACTTTTTCTATACTATAATTTCTATAGGAACTACGGGTTCGTATAGAAAAAATATTTTTGTGTTGAATTGTCCATTTATCATGGAAGTCTAGAGGGTATATAACATCACGCTACGACAAAGTAACCATAAACGCAAGTGAAGCCGCGGGCACAGCTAGTAACTGATACACCTACCACTTTTTAAATATTTTATTGATAGATATTAACAACCAAAGATAGAACAAACAGACATGTTCATGCATACGGTCGTAATTGGACAGCAATAAATTGATTGAAATACAAATGTTTGTCCTAGGTGGGAATCGAACTCATAACCTGCGGGGTGATAGCCCCGCCAACTAGCCCATCCTTTATTAGTTTATAGGCAATTGTCAAATATTTTTTTGTGTGTTCCATTTTTATATCCGACTATATTCAATGGAATTTTATGAGTTGCTGTATGCACGCTCGCGGTAAATAATAAATATCCTGGGACATTCTTTACACAGGGCCATCTGATCCCAAACTAAATATATACACTATATAGTACTATATATACTACTTTTTTAAATATATACTTATAGATATTTACATCCAGACACAAATGTATGCCTGCATACATTTGTATTACATTTATACATTTTTATTAGAGAAACGTCAGTACAAAAAAGTGTCTACCTCAACATTAATAACAGACTTTGTTAGTGAGGTTAGTGTTAATGGATTAATATATCTACCTACTACCCATCTAAACTATGAGTTCTTTACTTCTGATGCTATCAATTGCGGTAAATATTTTGCGGTGACTATTATCTACAATAATATTATAAAGAGGAAAGATTTGATTGTTTTTTTTGGTTGTTTATTTGCATAGAATAGGCTTCGAAACTACTTGACCGATTTGAAAAATTCTTTCACTGTTGGAAAGCTACACTATCTCCGGTGAAAAGTTAAGGATCCATACTAAAACTCCAATAATGTAACCCAAGGTGTGAAAAATTACCAAAAAACTTTCTTACATCGCGTGCGCTGCTTAAACAGTTAGTATATTATATTGATATTATAGCCCATAGCCTCCTTTTTATCCCGGGAAAATGTAACATCCCCCGGGAACGCGGGTGAAACCGCGGCGAACTGCTATATTTTATATACGAGTAGCTACCACCATGGTTACGGCTGCATTCCCGAGGAATCTGATGTATCCCGGGGCTACACCTAAATAGGCTATCTATGTCACTTAGGAAATCTTTCAATTATAAAATTATACTAGCCTTTTTTAAATGAAAGATGAAGATTTTTTTTGAGTAGTAGAGCTCTTAGTGCAGAGTTCGTCCGGGGAAGTACTACCACCTTACCCATTTCCGCCGTGAAGCAGTAGTGCAATTGTATTACTGTGTTTCGGTTAAAAAGGTAAGCGGGCTGGTGAAATTACAGGCAATTGAGACTTAATAACTTCACGTCTCAGGGTCGACGACGCATTGGCGATGCTCCTAGTGTTGCAAATGTCCATTGGCGGCGGTGACCACTTACCATCAGGTGGACCGTCTGCTTGTTTCTCGGCCCAAGTGGTATAAAAAAAAATTGGCTTATTGCATCGGACATTATCTTCTACACCCAAAGTTACTAACTTACCTATTTATAATGATAGTGTAGAATACGTGTATTTTTTTTTCAGAAAAAACACTTAAAAAGATAAACTTAAAATCTCTCGTTCGTCTCTCGTATTATTGTATTAGATAAAATATATATAAAATGTACTAAGTAACTATTTTTATTATTATTCTGTGTTATTTTTTTATTTAAATTATAAAAAAATATTTGCTCTTTAATTTTAATATTGACTTTTACGCTTTTTAGATGCTGTGTAGGTACAGTTGTAATCGGAATCCAGGTCTAGATATTCTTAATTGTCTAGACTCATAAGTACTACTCAGTCTATTTCTGTACCCATAAAATAATATAAGAAACCAATCCACTTTCATCCTACATTAATCAAACTACTATCTGGACTAACCAATGACAGGTTTATTGCATTGAAACCATAGAGAATGATGCGGTTGGCATTGTCTTGAATTAGTACCACAAACTGGCATTCCCAGAATTGGACGTCCTTTGATCCTATGAACGGATAATTTGTAGGATACTGCATGTACTGATTGAATAAGGTACAGGTCTTGTGTGTGACTGGTGTATTGAATCGTGGACGAATAATCTCAAAGGCAGACTTTCAATTTACCTAAAATCGTGAGCTATATATTGTACACAAGCCTTTACAATCACAAACTAAGGAGAGCTTCTAATATGGAAACCAAACAACTAATATATTATATATACTACTTTTTAAATACATATAATACGTATAAATATCGATAGATTTTAATCCAGGCACAAAACAAACAGACATGCGGCGTGGTAGTCTGGGTCCATCAACCCAACTGGTCCAAATGCGGCTGGAACTTCTACAAATTTAAAAGATATTTTCTTAATTGATTGGACAACTGTGCAAAGAAAAGAGCCAGTAAAGTATTTAATAGCAAATCAAGAGCAACAAAACGAACATTCTCAAATATTAACAGCGATGAAAATATTCAACACGAACAACGGTAAAAGGGGGAGCTCAAAGGAATCCCCGGAATTGATAGGAAACCACGAAACAATATTCCGGAGGATCTGCAGCCGATAATATGATGTTTCCGGTAGAACGATCGCCTAATGCGCCCGCTAGGAATCCTCGCAATTTCGTGCCAGATTATTTTTGGTAAAAATAAAAAATCCCTCGGCTGAACGTCGGAAACTGATTTCGTAAGCGGATGGTTCGGATCTATTCTTATAATAATATTGTAATAACAGTTTTTTGGTGTATTGATAATTTATTAATACATAATTTGCTTGGCAATTTAGTTTCACTGTATTTAAAGACTCATGTTTAATTCATCTTTTATTTGTTATTATTATCTATCTTAACTTCTATCATAAAAATAATTCTATAAGCAAAATAGGGTTCCTTTGATGCACGATCACCATATTTATATATTCGATTAGTTGTAAGCTATGAATGTCTCTGTATGTAAATCGCTAAACGCGGGTGAAACAGCGGGGGACAGCTATTCTATATATATATAAGTGAAATAGGGTTCCTTTGACGCACCATCACCTCAAAACTACTGAACATAGCGGGATGGGACAGCTACTATTCGACGCGCCGTTTTTCGTATTTTCGTAGATGGGCATATATAATATCGATAAACGCTGGTGAAGCGGCGGGGGACAGCTAGTAATACTATAAAGAGAGATAGCGTATTTTAATTTCACTTTTTGAAAGATACATTAATCCAGATGGATATAGGCTATATTATAATCCCGGTATATATTAAATCCTTCTGAAACGCCGGCGACACTGCGGGATAGAATCTGTAAATTTTATTATTATTTAGAACTTGATCAGATGAAGCAAGCTTGCTTTAAATCGTTTCCATAGTCAAAACTTATATAGTTGCTAGCTGCCCGGACAGACGTCGCCCAAACGCATACAAAAAATTCATTCAAATTGGTCCAGCCGTTTGGGAGGAGTTTACTGTCAACACACGTACAGAAGAATTACATTTATATAAAAAGATATAGTCATACTTTATCTTTTTAACTTTTCCTAAAAAAACAGCCATGCATTTTTTTACCAAACAAATTTTGAGCGTTATTCAAATATGGACATACCTAAAATAGCCAAAATATAAGGGGCTTGTAAAACACCGGGTGAAATCACTGATGCCTGAAGGTCCCAAGGGTGATGTGGTGTACCCGATCGTTATTATTGATTCCTCTACCCCGGAATGTTTTAATTTTTGTCCCGTCCGCAACGGAATGTCACCCGTCGGGGTACTGAAGAATTATTATGTTTTGGCCATTATGCGATATATTATAACATTTTTCGGGCTCGTTTTGGTTTCCGTAAATTTATGGATTGCTGATTTAACGAATAGAACAGAGTTATGGCATGATATGTACAATAAATACTCGTAGTGAAATTAGAAAATCATTCTTGGTGCCTAATTGCTAAATATAGTAATATATCTGTATTTCTATTTGTTGCGCTTAGTTTTTGAAAATACACAATACATTTTTATGTTATTTCAGATCAGTTATATCGTCATCTATAAAGTTTCTTCTAGTCGTATTTACATTTTTACCATCCTACTCAGGCAAAGCCTATTAATAGAAATAAAAATTATGTTTAGAATTTAAATCGAACATTTATACATAGACTGTTTGTAGGTACAACAATTATCAAAAAGTTCACGGTAAAAATAAGAGGCGAAGGTAATTGTTAATGATCAAACTATTTTACAAAATATTTTATTATGACGACTTTTACAAAAGTTAACAAACTACACCATAGCTTGATCCAGATAAGAAGTCTTTTTGTCATTAGAATAACAAGTAAAACGTTTATTTCCAAGAATACGATACATCTATTGTGATTATAAAATAAAAATGGCCGACGTATTCTCTGCGTTTAAAATTGGCATTGAAAATTCAACCCTTTTGCTTTATAATAAAGATTATCTGCCTCATAAAATTAAGTAGAAGATGAATATTATTCCAAATCGTACCGTTTATTTATCAAACCCTCTATTTCCAGGTGTCCAGTCAGTACGAATTATCAACATGCGGGTGCCCGAAGTTATACAATACGGCACAAAAGAGTCCGTTACTCTCGACTGCGACTACATGACGAACAATGTAACGGGCTTGGTAGTAAAATGGTTCTATATGGACAAATCACAGCCCGTCTACCAGTGGATACCACCGCAGAAACCCCAAGCTTTGGGTTTGTTGAAGAATAAGGTTAGTTTGGAATGCATTGAGCTGATATACTGCAATGTGTAATAGACGCCTCGGTGGTCCAGTGGTATAATGTTTGGTTAGAGTCGAAATTCATAGAAATGCTCGAGAGACGAGGACAATGCCAGCACATATAATAATGGTACAATATCTTGGAATGTGGGTTACTGAGCCTGCCTACATCTTCAGGGATTATAGTTATAATATTTAGTCATAGTATTTTGTATTTAAAAGCCAAACTATTCGATCCCGATCCAAAAAATTTGAATGTTTGACATTCATTAAACTTTGTCATAAAAATACATCATTGCAACGATTTCGAGGTCGGAATTGAATTTTTAATTTATCTGTAAATGACAACTAATCTCCATCGATTGATGTGTGGTAGCGGCATCGAATATCCAACTCATCTCTAGGGTAAGAGGCGACTAAAGAGTATATCGCAGTAGGTGGTCGACAAAGGCAATCCCAAGGGCAGTTGGTCTCAGGCCAGGTCAAATCTTTTGTAATATTGTAATGCGCTAAACAAACTGATTGCTACAAGTGGATTAATTTTAATCTCTTTGTTTCCAGCTTGACTTAAACTACAAAGTTTCGCACAACCCGTACACCCGACATCGGGCACTGCACATCATGCAGCCAGGCACCGAGCTCACTGGGAACTACACCTGCGTTATATCCACCTTCCTGGCTGAGGCTGAGAAAACGCGCCCTATGACTATATTTGGTAAGTATTTAAATAGGTAATGGATAGCTATACTAATGGCACTTAGCAGCGTTCGTCCGGAGAAGTACTACCACCAAACCCATATATGTCGTGATGCAGTTGCTCTTTAATGACTGAGTTTAGAAAGAAAGAAACAAACAAATTTATTTGTGTCCCAAAAAGGAATGTACATACGAAAAAGTGTATAAAAATAAAAAGATGAACATAATTGCCACAAATCGGACCTCCAACTCAGCATATTGTTGACTATAAAGTAAGACTTCACGTTTAGTTTAGAATGGTAAAGAGGAGGCGGTTAAACTACAGGTACATGAGCCTTAACAATTTCATGACTCAAGGTTGACAACGCATTGACGATGCCCCTGGTGTTGCGAATATCTTTGAACGACGGTGATCATATACTTTCGAGAACACAGGAAAGACTATCGACTTAATAAAGGCACTTCAGCACTCTCAGTTGGAATCCACTGCAAACACAAAGATACCCTCCCAAAACGCATTTAAATATAATATCAAATAAATTGCATTGTAAAGCGAGTCCTAATGTTCAAAACCAGGATTGCTAAGTGCACCACACCTATCCGCAACAATATGCTTTGTGAGTTGAGACAAAACGGAAATTACTTCGTGCAACTTTACCTACAGCGATGCATCCAGCCGAGCTGGGTTAGGTAGCGGTTCCATTATAAAAGTGATAGCGATAGCTGGTAGGACCTGCCGATGAGGATTGCCATGACTTTACAGAATTTCTGGATGGTTGCCTCAGTTGAAGGCATAAATGCCTTCTAGGACTTATTAATAAATTACGTTAATGTATTAACAAAAAAAAAAGCAAAAATGAGTGATTTTTGACAAAAAAGCAGCCTAAATCAAGCAAAAAAGGTAGTGGGCTCTAGAAGTGCTTTCATTGTTTTCATAGACATCTGTCTTTCTTTTAAGGATAGTGAACGTCACATGAGATATCAGCTATGAATTTTAAATAAGGATGCGGCTTTATTTCATACATCGTTGTAACAGTAACTTGAAAAAAAACAACTCAAACTAGACAAATTGTACTACGGTTTGACTATAGATATTTTATTAATATTATAAAAACATAATTATAAATTATTTACTTTTACTAAATTTTATTAATATTATAAAAACATAATTATAAATTATTTACTTTTACTAAATTTTATTGTGCTTATAATAAGGCTATGGATTAATAAGCATATATAATAATGGTACAATATCTTGGATTGTGGGTCTCTGTGGGTTACTGAGCCTGCCTACCTCTTCAGGGATTATAGTTATAATATTTAGTCATAGTATTTTATGTTTAAAGGCCAAACTATTCGACCCCGATCCAAAAAAATGGAATGTTTGACATTCAATAAACTTTGTCAAAAAAAATCATATTTTTTACTTTTACTAAATTTTATTGTGCTTACAATAAGGCTATGGATTAATTATCCATACAGTATTATTATAATAAGTATTATTTTAATATATACTATAAATAATTAATTAGGCAAATGTAACCAAATCGCTTCGTCTTGTGGCACTAAAGTCACCGGCTAAGTAAGATGGACTATAACGCAAACGGTAAAAATAAATATGAAAAATAATGCGGAACCGTTTTTAATACCTTTTTTATTCAGGTAAAGCATATTTAATAAATTAGCTTCCAGACTACGCAGCTTTTACATTAAATTACATGGAAAGACATACACATGACAAAAAGATATTACGTTTACTAAGAACATAGATAATAATTTTAAAATAATGATCATAACTATTTGTTTTTGTTTCAAAATATTAATTTATTTCGTAGCTCAGACGTATTTTAACAATATATAATTATTATAAAGTATTTTTCAGACATTTTATCTACTATCAAATATCTTTAGTTTTCCAAGGCGACGCATTTTTTTTTGTAATGTATAGGCAAACTTTACACACATATGCAAAGTATCCTATCTTATATTTAAGGTCCTAAATACCCCCTTTATTTATATTTATTTTTTCAAACTCAAGTACACAGTCAGACGAGATGAGTTGAGAGACAGACTCACTTTGGTTTCTATAGAATACAAAATTTTCAAAATCCAATACCTTTTATTCAGTTTAGGCCTTCGGAGGGCACTTATAAAGGTCAAATTTAAAGTTACTGAAGCTACAAGTATTAGTAAGGATAGCTCTAAAATTTTATCAAACTAGCTGTCGAAACGATATCGACTACACCCGCGTTCCCAAGGGATGGTATATTTATGGCTTATAATAAGCTAGATGTCAAATTTCATCATTTCTCAGTAAAAGCAACCTTCCGAATCGGTGTTAGAGTCTGACCATTCATAAATGCCTGTGCAGGCCTATTTGAATAAATATTTCATATCATTTCATCCAAATCCGTTTAGTAGTATGTGCCTGAAAAAGAAACAAAACACACATTTTTACAAACTTTTGTATTCATACTATTAGTGTATAGTGTGTGGATATGGTATAAGTGGATAGGTTTTTACTTAGAAAGCGTTTTAGTATTTTTCCATACAAAATTCTTTTTTTTTTTTATTAATGATATTTTGGTATCAATCTTCACGTCGAAGCAAACAATCTTTAATTAGAAAAAAAATTATAACAATAATCACAACAAGAAATCTTTATAATACAATCCATTAATTATAAGGAATAAAAGTCAATGTTAGACAAAAGATTGAGAGAAATGAGTAAAACAATGCACAGTCTCTAGTTAAAATAAGCGATTATGAACCTTCGTGCTTACGTAATACTTGTAATAATAATATGATTGGATTTCTTTTGATTATTTTTTGATGAGTTCAATAATGCCGAAGGATTTTTTAAAGATAATAATAATGATTATTATAACGAAATTGGGATTGGGTATTTGATTACGAAACAGTATTTACCGTTTTTTAACTAAAGTCTGAAAGGATTTTGAACGAATATGCGTTAATACGCACGCATATTCGTTCAATGTAATTTATATATTATAACATGAAGCTATATTTCAATATATTATATTATAATTAGCTTCCCACCCCGTTTTCACATGTGTAGGAAAATATATGTGTATTACTAGCTGTCCCCCGCGGTTTACCCACGTTTTCGCGGAATGTAACATTTTCCCGGGAATAAAATTATTCCTTTATGGTAATCCAGGCTATTAACTATCTACGTGCCAAATTTTATCAAAATCCGCTAAGTCATTTTAGCGTGAAAGAGTATCAAACAGCAATCCACCACAACCTTTCTTATCACTATATAGTATAAAACAAAGTCGCTTTCTCTGTCCCTATATCCCTATGTATGCTTAGGTCTTTAAAACTACGCAACGGATTTTGATGCGGTTTTTTTAACACTAATCATACCAACACTTACTAGGTACCTATTTCTACCATAGCGGGTCAAATGTGACTTTATGTTTCCTGCTTGAATGTATGAAATATGGTTGTTAGGAAGGGAAATAAATAGTATAACTGTATATTAATTAGTAAGAAAAAGTCTTGAAGTCAAATGTGCAAATACAATAAGATGATACGTGCATCTTCAATGCGCAGTTCTAAATGGGTCATTTGACCCGGTTATGGTATGTTCAGTGTTAATAGATAGAGTGATTGAAGAGGAAGGTTTTTATGTATAATACATGTGACATCCCACGGGAACGCGGGCAAAACCGCGGGGGACATATAATATAAGACAAAGTTGGCTCCGCCGTTTGTACGCTCAGGTCTTTAAAGAAACACAACGAATTTTGATGCGGTTTTCTCCAACAGACAGAATTATTCAAGAGAAAGGTTTATATGTATGCTTATATTCCTCGGGAACGTGGGTGAAACCGCGGGGGACAGCTAGTTTATAATATTAGTAATATGAAAAAATCGTCCGTTACAAATTTCCCAAATGATAATGAAAATTCAAACAATATCTCTTGCATAGTTTTAAAGATATAAGCAATCAAATATCAAACAAATAGTGACATTGTCTTATTCTACCATTTTAAGAGATTTGTAAGTATTTGTTTATTCTTCCTTCATATTGTTCATAGCAACAACCTAACAAAGCTTTCGACGAGCCTTTTGTCAAAATTGATAAAATTCATATAATTTTTTTGTTTTTTTAAATGTAACCTTGCTAAGTTTCTTGCCGGTTCTTCTCAGTTGAAGGTTGTCTTCTGAACCGGTAGTAGCTTCAGTGACTTCAAATTTGTCCTTTATAAGTGCCCTCCGCGGGCCTAAACTGAATAATTTTTATTTTGAAAGCAAGACAGGTATTTTATTTAAATCAATAACAAGGGAGAAGTCGCGCGAGGCTATCTAGTCTATACATATCTAATAATATATGCAAAAGCTTTATGAAAGCTGACTTGATAGCACTAGAGGCTAAAGTCCCAAATAGGCAGTTTGGTATAAACATTATGAACAAAGCCCAAACTATAACAGAACCAAGTAAAGCTAATGGAATACAAATGACCATTTTGCTTACGATAAAATCCATCAATGTTTGATGCGAGCATACGACAGTACAGATCCGTACTGGAAATAACTATGTTTTTGTATATAGAACTGAAAATTCATGACATATTATTTGATTTTAAAATGAGGTCATTTTCAATTTATAATCTGCTCGTACCCGTGGTTTTACCCGCATCCCCGAGGGGTGTAACATTATCCTGGAATAAAAAGTACATACTATGTTAATTCAAGTTATAAACTATCTGTATGCCAAGTTTTATCGAAATCAGTACTTTAGTTTTTGTGTGAGAGAGCAACAAACGCACATCTATTCAGTGTACAAAAAAAAATGTTTACAACGAAAAACAGCAGCGATCTCCAGGAAAATTTAAATTTTAACCAGATGGTTCCCCAGATCATCCACTCTTCGAATAGAAGTACCTACCCGTAATATTATTTTATACTTTTCATTAAATATCTATTTTTCAGGCAACTGAATAATATTTTCATTCATAAGTTTCCAGTTTATTTTTTATTTTATACTAGCAATCATCCCGCAGTTTCACCAGCGTTCCTAAGGGATGATATGTACCCTGGGCTTATAAAATACTCTTTGTCACTTGGGAATAGTGTAGCTTTTTATTAACGAATGAATTTTTGAAATCGGATGTGGAGTTTCGGATATTATCTCCTACGTTCAAACTTTGTAACTTAACATTTTTTTTTTATGCCACTTTGGCTGACAAACAAGCAGACGGTCCACCTCATGTGCCTGTAATTTCACCGGCCCCCTTACCATTCTAACCATATATACTACTAGCTGTCCCCCGCGGTTTCACCCATGTTTATCGATATAATGTATAGCTTATAGCCGTCTAGGAAAAAATCTTCGTGGAGTGGTAGCAGTCCCATTTCGGTAGTTTTGAGGTGATAGTGTGTCAAAGGAATACATATATATATATATAGATTAGTGTAGATTCATTGATAATAATTTTGTTAACTGATAGATTACTTTCCATTCAAGCTTGATACATTTCACAAATATAGGTACATACACTAAACAATATAGGCCTGTATTAATCAGGTATGTCCAAAACCTATAATGACAATATCTCTTCCAGAAACAGTGTGTGTTTGTATTTATTTCAGGGTATCCATTACAGTTCGCGTGCTCACAGACCGTCGGTTGCTTCTAAAACATGGGTAATCAATGCGATACTGCAATTGGATGACATCCACGTTATGGAAATATGCAATATCAGTTGATTGTATTACTGAATTAAAAAGATAGCTGTATGAACAATAGCCTTGGGTGATATTACATATGATTAGGTGATGATAAGCATCTGCGATGCGGTGCGCTGTGCTCTATAATTTGTGGTCGGTGTATGCTTTCAGCCAATTCGGTGCATTACGTATTACAAGAGATTTGGCAGATTTTATTGCTGCCTGACGCCAACCCTTTTTTGGTAATGCTTGGCCAACTCTTTAGTCGCCTCTTACATCACCACACGTTGTATCCTTTATTGATTAATATTCTTTTTTTTTATATCTTTATATACGTTTAGTTCCGCATCCGGAAAAAAATGGTGGACTCATTTAGTTTAATTAGTATTAAAAAAGCTAATTTGTTTGTTTGATCTTCCTTCACGCATCAACAAAATGTTTATGCAAACAAATTACTGACTTAAAGAAAATTATTGTTATTATTATTCTAGTAAAACGGCCTCCTTATCCTTACACCTACACAGAAATACAAGTGTATTATTTTAAGTAGTATTACTTCTTCACTGCGGTAGTAGGTATGGTGATAGTGCTTCCCAAGGCGAACTCTACCATCTGAACTCTACTAGTGAAAAATTTGAAAAATATTTCTGTGGCTTGTTTGAAAATATATTTGGCTTGCTCTTATAAGACAAATTCTTTTATTTTTCAGTACCTGAGAGACGATTCGACATGATACAAGACAGACTGAACGATGGGTATCTAAATATCATTTGTTCTGTTGAAGGAGTATTTCCAAGACCTGAAGTCATCATTTTGGCTGGCAATAGGTATGTTAAAAATGTAAAAGTATACACACAAATATTTTTACAGTTAGACAGGGTTTTAATCAAATACAACTTGTTTTATTTATACAAAATTGTACACAATTTTAGACATCATATCTCGCGTGACTCTAGATTATTTTAAGAATAACCCAAAAATCTTTATCTGCCTGCCCTGTGGCCAATCATATTTATTTTTGGTCGTGAAATTCAGTTTATTACATGCTACAAGGACTGCCAGATACCAATCCTCTGTTGGGAATGATTTTGTTGGCAACTCGGTGCAAGGTTAGGCACCTAATGATTTGTGGTAGAAGTATTTGCCACCGATACCACAACAGCCATATTATATCAGTTTATCTACCAACAACTTTGTAGGCGATAACTTTAATTAATGTTCTTTTGTGAGCCGCTTTCGACGAGATAAAAGCTTTATGTTACCTCAAGCTATGATACTTATCTCCGACTTATTGGTTAGAGACCCTGACTGCCATGCCGCAGGTCGTAGGTTCGATCCACCCAGGACAAACATTTGTGTGCATGAACATGTCTGCTTGTTCTATGTCTGGATGTAAATATCTATATAAGTATGTATTTATATGTAGTATATCAGTTACCTGGCTTCCATAAGCTTAGTTTGGAATCAGATAGACTTGTTAGAAAATGTCTCAAGATATTTATTTATTTATCCGTGAAGACCCCATCAAAGTTTAGTATTTTCTGAGAATACCGTGTTTTCTAATAGAGAAAAAGTTTCCAAAAATGGTCTTATATAATCTGTTACATTTCGTACATAAACCGCAATTCAATTTTGGCTAACATTTTAATATATAGATTATATTATTATCACATTTCCCCGGGATAAAAAAGCCTATATGTTATTCCAGGATATTCGCTATCTATGTGCTAAGTTTCAACCAAATCTGTCGGTAGTTTTTGCGTGAAAAGTAACAAACATCCAAACATTCGCATTTATAATATTGGTAGGATAAATAGATACAAGAAGAATATAATCGTTACTTTAAAATCCTCTAGCTACCTACGGCTCGCTACAAACGTCAAAGCTTTGTATTATGTAACCTCTGGAAATTATACCAGGGCAGTAGAGCTGTTAGGAGCTTCCCTTAACGGCAAGTGTCACACTCGACTTGAGTTACGGCATCATGCTAAATTGCACGTGTAGGCTTGTACACAGATAATCGATAATCGTGTACGTCTGTTGTAATTGCGAGAAATTGAGACGAGTTGATGCTGTTACATTGAAGCTTACAGATATGCTTAGATGCCTGATGGTTCTTGCTTCAGCGAAATTGTAATACAATAATTTATGTAAATAGGCAATGAGAAAATAGCTATGTGTGTGTAGTATTATCCCTTTTTTGTGAATCGATATTTGTTAATTTTAATTTTAGTCACTATTCACGAGATCTAGTGCTATCAATTAAATATACATGCAGATTCAAAGTTTCTATTAAAATTTTCGAATGCTCGAATTTGGATCCGAGGATGAACACTAATTGAATCTATAATAAATAAATATCCCGGGACATACTTTTACACACGGCCATCTGGTCCCAAACTAAGCAGAGCTTGTACTATGGAAACCAAATAACTGATATACTACATATACTTTTTTTTCTAAATACATACTTAAATATATATTTACACCCAGACACAGAACAATCAGACATGTTCATGCACACAAATGTTTGTCCTGGGTGGGAATCAAACCCGCGACCTTCAATTTGGCAGTCAGAGCACTAACCACCTAGCCAACTGGCCTGTTGGGGATCTAAGTATGAGACTCCTCCATTTAAAAGGGAAGATCTTCCGCCAGGCAGTGCCTGAGGACCGCGGTCCAACTGATGTTATTGGATGCTTGTATATACGTCAAATCTTGAGATAACTTCGTTATCGCGATGTAGTCTTCTTGCGTGTCTATTCGTTCATAGATATCGCCACACCACTGTAGTGAGGGTGACGTAGGATTACATGCGTGTTTAAAAATATAGAAGTTTTTCAAAGGTCGTACTTACCAAGTGTTTATGTCGCATTATTGTTTTACTATAGGAAGGGCAGTACCATCCAAAGTACTTACATTATCAGTTGTCTAATCTAATTTAGAACAGATTTTTTAATTATATTCCTAGATTGAGATATATACCCTCGTATATATCTTTATATTGATTTTTATTTTGATTTTTATTGAATCGGTAACATTTAAAGTTCCGGAACAAAATCACATTCAATAAATTCTTGCGAGTCACTTTGTTATGTCTCGTTCGTAAAAATGGCATTGAAAGAGGACACGTTCCTATATACGTATATAATATATAAATATTTCGATCAATTGATTCTAATGGTCCGATAGGACATAACAACAGGGAAACTTCTCAGAACCCGAATTGGTTCGTGAATAATACCCGAATGCTCACTTGAACGTTCCTTAGTCTGGAAAGACACGATGCTGTATTCATACCAGCCACGCTAGTCCATATCCTGTTAAAAAAAGTCCTTAAAACCTACAATATTGAAAATAAAGATGTAAGATGTATGAAATCAATTATTTTGACAGAATAATATATAAAGATATGGCATAATCCATTACCTAATTTAGCAAACTTTAAACTCTAAGATGAAATTGTTTAAAGAGCCCTAAGCTGGTGGTATGGTATCATCATTTGGTGATAAACTGTGATAATTTCACTGATCTATCCCTCAATACATTATAGATATAAAGTCAGTTAAAGCAAATAAGTATTATATTATCTAAGTGTTATCAACTCTGGAACTGGAAATGTATTCTGAAAATTAGAAACAATCCTGAATTAAACAAAACATAGCCAACAAATCCAATTTACATTATAACCCTTAAAGTCAAGATCTAAGACTAAAGTCTAATAGAGCGTGCCAGTACAAAATACATTACCATACCATCTCATCTACCTTAGAGTTTTAGACTAAATAATTCGGATGCCTCGCGAAAGTTGGCTAACAACCCGATATCGGAGGGTACGGTCGCATACCCTACAGACGGGATTTAGTTTGTCGCACTGGTATTTGATCTATGTTGGTCCCAAACATCACAACTTAGACTGGCTATGTCGGTGTGACGTGTGACACCGGACACGTAGATGTTCGATATTTGGACATTTAAGCAGAGACTGGGATTCTAATTCGTGCAGGCGGTGTTGCGTAGTGTCGGGTACAGAATTAATAAATTACAGGCATATGAGACAACTTCACTTCTCAACGGTGTTGCAAAGGAAGCTTTGCGGAAGTGAACACTTACCATCAGCAGGATCAGCTGCCTCTCTGTCAGACCAAGAGCTATACAAAATATTATAAATATAATTACAATAGCTAAAAACGCTGACGTAGATGCAGCAAATACTACTATCCCAACTGATCTCTAGCGTATCGTAAGAGGCGACTAAAGAATAAACCATTGACTGCGTGCACTTTACAACTTGCTCCAAGTGGCCTACAAAAACATTCTCATAAGTGGGGTTGGCATCAGGCTAAGTATAAGCTTTTAATATGTAATGCGCGAAATGGACCGAAACTCTACATATTGCGCCGACTTCAAATATAAATAAGTGTGACTTATTTTAGAAAATGATTAATGCCCAAGTCTGTATCTTTATCTCTCAGTCTGTAAGTTGTCTTTCAGTCTGTCAGTATATGAGTCAGTGAGTCAGTCTAGAGAGAAAAGATTAGTAGGTTAATAATGGGCCCTGAGTGGGAATGAATTATTTCGTACATCAATACGTTTTGACAGCAATTTTCATGAAAATTGCTAGAAAGTAAGATGATTCCCGGAGATAATCGTATGATACTTCTAATATAAAGGTGTTTAAAATATATACATAAAAGATAAGTACAGGCTTTATAAATAATATTAGTGCGCTATATAAGAAACTTTTAAGTCTGCGAAGCATACTAATTATAAGTTTGAAATAACCCTCGTAGGCCTTTTGATTAACAAACGAAAAGAAAATCACAATACGTTAGTCCATTTAAAATTATTTCGTTTCAATAACATTTGAAAATGAAAATGGTGAAATCAATTCATGGACTTTTAAATTGTAATTAACAGTAACTTGAAGTCAAAATAAACATGGAAAATAATTACATCGAGTAAATTATTTAAATCCGAAAATTGCTCATTAGCCGTTCATGAATGGATAACAGACAGTGCAATGCTCCACTAATCCCGGATTAAAACTACCACTCCAAATAGCAATGTTTCAGATAATAATGAATTGATAAATAATTAATTTCATCCGGAAGGCCGTTGGAATCGGTCGAAGCCATATTTAAAGCTGTTGCTGTTTTTTTGTTGACCTATTCCCAATTGGCAATTCTAATTACCCATTTATATTTAGAATATAGATCTAGTATTTTAAAAGTGCCTTTGTTTGTTAATCTTGCCTCTATATCGAATTATTGATAATGTCTATTTAGAAGCAGTAGAGCCGGGGATGTACCACCATCATACCTACTGTGTTTGAGGTAAAAACACAAGGGATTTATAACTCAATGTCTCAGGGTCAACATTGCATTGGCGATGGCCCTGATCGTGATCACTTACCAGGTCAGTCGGTCTGTTGGTAGAGCAGGTAGTTACAGTTTTAGATAAAATAAGAGAACATACCGCATACGAATCATAATAATACTATGATTGTCGAATTTTATTTTAAAATTATGATTCGAATTTTAAAACATCTAAGAGGCAATGGACGTTCGGTTGACTGATTAAACAGGTTCCAACAAGTTTAAACCGCAAGCTTGACCCTTGTTAGAGTCAGGTTTATCTAGGAATATCACAGCTCTGTCAGATTAGTAGTATTGTCAAATTAGATTCGGTTAAAGTTACTGAGTTGGCGAGCGGCTTAGGGTCATCCCATATTGTATATATATTATATACTTTATTTTTACATGTAATAGGTTGTGAGGATTCATGTCTTTATTCGTTTTAGGTTAATTCCTCAGCTTCTGATTAGACATTACAAATAACCCATCAAACTCCATTTTCACTTTGAACACCCTGTGGTCGTAAAAACTCCAGCGAATCTCTTATAATGTACTAATTTTTACTACTGTAATGTACTAGGTTTTTACGATTTTACGTTCCATAGCGCCGAATAGACAAAACACATAATCTATACTTCTATCTATATCTATACTACTATATAAATCTGAAGGATCTGTCTGTACATACTAACGCCAATACAACTATATTTTTTTTTGTCTGTCTGTCTGTCTGTATGTTCTTATATAATTCAAGATGATCTTGATGAAAAATGTTATATTAAGACAGCATGTGATTGCGCGAATATGCTATATATGCAGGTAAAACCGTGGGGGACAGCTAGTCTATTATATAGTCATGATGTCAAACTAAGTTGTCGAGATCTTAAAGGACTGTTTGATAGCTAAGAATGTAATTTAAGTATCAATTTTATTGCTTTCATAATAGGATCATAATTAGAAATTACTTTTAACAGGCCTTTAAACGCGAAATCTTCAATCAACATGATCGACGGTCGCTACACGGCACTCACGAGCGCAGTTGTAAGGATTGACTCCCTCCCTCCAACTGTGGAGATCCTATGCGACATGCAAGTGCCATTGGCCAATTACTTCAGTAGAAAAAGAGACATATTTTATAGAGGTAAGGTTCTAATTTCAAAAATACTTGGATTATATAGTTGTATTTGAAAATAAATCAGATACTACCTTTTCACAACGTATTTGATATCAGTGTACAGAGAATAGTTGATGTTTTCTATAGAATAGACTCATTTATTTTAATCGGATTTAGATGAAACTTCACACACCGATAGAATTTTCACCCTCAGTACGATAAGGGCTTAACTCAAAATAAATAATCCCAGGACATTCTTTACACACGGCCTTCTGATCCCAAACTAAGCAGAGCTTGTACTATGGAAACCAGATAACAGATATATTACATATACTACATTTTTTTTCTGTAAATACATGCTTATATAGATATTTACACCCAGACACAGAACAAACAGACATGTTCATGCACACAAATGTTTGTCCTGGGTGGGAATCGAACCCGCGACCTGCGACTTGGCAGTCAGGTCGCTAACCACCAAGCCGACTGGCCTGTCAAAAATGGAGTTACGATTACGCTCTATCCGATGAATAGTAAAACATGGTAAATTTAATGATAGAATAAGCGTACCGATACTTCAGCCTCTTTAACACCGGGATCCACCCTCCCCAAGGAAAGTGTCCCAATCAGAGATGTGTCAAAAGTGATTTTTTTTGGGTTAAGCCCCTATCGTTCTGAGGGTGCGAATGTTCTCGAATGCCATTTAGAATACTTTTCATCACATAAAAATATTAAATCATTTGGAAACCCGAGAGAAACAGCGGGGTGGAAGCTAGTAATCCTAATCTGGTTATTATAGTATAAACTGGTAAAGTGTATTAATATTGGTATAAATTATAATATAACCGGTTATCTGGTATAAGGTATATCCTTGTTTGAAGAGATATCCTAGGATATTTACTAATACATTTTTTGACATTTCACAGATCCTCCTCCAACAACTCCTGAAACACCGAATTCGGCACATGCACAAACTGAAAAAGATTCAGGTATTTTTTCGATACACAATAAAAAATAAAACCATAAATATTGCTACATATTATATTATTAACCTATTGATTTATTTCTAGGTCACCAGTGCCTCTCAACTATGACGCTGACCCTCATATCAATCGTTTTACACCTACTTAGGTTACAAGACACGTGATAATTAATCATGTTGTAGTCGATAATAATTTGTAAAAAAAAATAAGAATTATTCTTTCCAATATCAACCAAAGTAATTTTTATCCGTCAACAATATTGTTATACAAAGGAAAGCAATAAGTGTTAATATGAACAGTAACATTCCAATAAATGATGCTACGCCGTAGGCCGCTACGACTTTTTCTCGTAGAGGCCTACGATGATTTTGATATAATTGTATAATTAATTAAAGAAATTTGTAACTGTAAATATAGTCTGTAGATATATTAAGTACTTATATTTAGCTATAGATATAATTAGGTATACATTAATTTTGACCTGTTTTAATTTATTTATAAGGACAAACATCAAAGCAGAATGAAAACAGTTATATACAAACATAATTATTCAGAAGTATTCCAAAGATATTTTTTTACATCTAGTCGTAATTGAAAAATAAATAATTTTCCATAAATATGTTTTACTTCTTTACAGCAAAGGTCATTTCATAATAATTATTTTATTTAAACTCCAATTAGGAAATGGAGGAAACATTGCTTTGTTATTCATAAAATGTAATCTATAAGGCAATTTTATAAGAAATGAAAATATAATTTAGATGAGATTCATGGAAACACACCTACAGTAAAATTAATGGCCTCTAGATACGTCCATGTTATGTACAAATTAACCATTAGCTTTTCGATGTAAACCTCTTGAGGAAAAGTCGTTATATCTCTTCTTGGACCGGAGAATGATACATGAATTTAATTGCTTGTGGAACTTTGAAAATGCTTTTATTGATCACTTGGAGTAAAGAGTAAGTAGCCATCGGTATACTATTTAGTTGCTTCTGACCACACCTAGATATGAATTGGCGTAGTGGTATACATCACAGCTACCACAAAGCACAATATATTGTGAGTAATGTATGTAAATTTTGAAAAAATGGGGCCTTTTACAGAAATACCTCAGTTTAGATTAAGTAGAATGGGTCGCAATAAGAGATGGAGAAAGAAGTCGTAAACTAGCTGTCAATAAAATATATACGCGCACATAGTTATTTTTTATTCTTCACGCGACAGAGTACCTTTGAAGCTTGTGAATAAAAACGGGATATTAAAAAGACTACAAGTACTCGTCATAGTTTTTGTAGTACCTTCGAAAAATACACATTTCAAAATGCAACAAGAAAAACAACATCACACAAATTATCGCTTATCATTATATTTAATTCCAAATTCCCTGTGACAAAAGATGCAAAACTAATTGTATTTTGTATGCAGACTCTCTAACTCTGAATATTCGATATAGCGGTAACACTGTACGAAAAGGTTAGCAGAAAAAAGTCTGTATCAATTGTGGAAAGTAAAATACTTATTTAATATAATAATTAGGATTAATAATTAATATAATATAACGATTTCTACCCAATATTTCTTAAGATGGTTATATTAAAATCTTGAGGAACCAAAAAATGAACAAACGTAAAACAAAGGGCAAAAGAGTAATTTAAAAAAAATGTAAAACGTCATGAAATGTAGAGCTACATTCGTCCAATCAATACAACATGTTAAAAATATCTCAATATGCGGTACTGGAATTGATCCCCGACTATCGGGAGCAGGTGCCGGTCGGTTTCCAATTCACACGGGAGTGTATTGCGTCCGAGAGGATTGGATTGGATGTTTGTGGAAAAAATTGTAGTCATTGTGGCGGCGCGGCGCCGCGGCGTGGGAAATAACTCTGACAAAGCGTCCCATACTAATGCTGACCAATCACTATTACGTATGTGTTGTGTGCTCGAGCAATTTTTCCATTTATGTCCCTTTTAAATTACGTTTTAAGTGCAGAAATGGAAATGTATATGTAAAAATAATTTCATTTTAAATTAAAATGAAATTATCTGTCTGCAGCGTTTCACAAAAGATTTGGTCGATTTTTTCGACCAGCCGACTGCCTGACGCTCTCAAAATGCTTTTGTTAATCACAATTGCTGAAAAGTATATCCTTATATAAGCGATGCGCTGTTGCAAAGAACCTATAATAACATACAAGTACATGCATAAGTTCCAAAAGTACAACACTTAAGTTTGATGTTTGTGTGCGCTACTCGTTCGCGTATTCAATAATTCCTTATTTAAAGCTACTAAAATCACAACCAACAAACCAGAACCAAAATAAAAACACGCAATTCCCTCCACCCGTTCCCCATAAAAATATCTAATGTCGCCGCCCCAACTAATTCCGCGTCGGTAAGGGACATCGCAGGCATATTATGGTGGTTCAGCATCTTCCCGCAAATAAATTTCCCACGAGGCACGTATTTTACATCGGCCACGACGTCCGGGATGCGGATGATCCGAAATATTTTAAAGGAGACATCGCTGAGGGATGAACATAGTTATTAGTTTTTTTGCGGCGGAATTGTCGAATGGAAATCCTGAGGTTGTACGATTTTCCGGATGGTAAGACGGATGTATTGGGATGAGTTTCAGAATAGTATAACGAGGCTTGTAAAGTATTAGTATGTCTGCGACTTACTTTGGATTGCTCTTGGATTGGAGACTGATCTACTTTTCTTTGGATCTACTTTTAAGGTACCTGCATGGTACATGGTAAACCACATCTTCATCGAATATCATGCATCGAATTCAATCTCTCCTAAATATTTCATGCCTTCTCAACTTATGGCTGTTTTGCGAGCCAGTGGTAACTTCAGTAATTTTGGGCTTTATGAAAGCCTTTCTTGGGCCTAAGGTGAATAAATAGTATTACAAAATATTGTTCGCTAATATAAAACTAATAAATAAAACGTTTTATTAGAATTTATTGAAATATTATTTATAAATTACAAAATACAAATACAGTAAATAAATCAGTTCAAAACACTTTGAATCAATCCCCACAACAGAGAGCAACGCTCTGAAAAATACTCTTGCAAATCAAATAGGCAAATCCAATATTCTTATCATAAAATACAATTATTGAATTTTTCAACTTCACTAATCCACTGCATGCTTAAAATACATAATTTCGTGAGTTTGTTTGTATAGCCTATTTTCTACCTCCAAATTAAGCAGATATACTACAATGGTAACTATAAACTACTAAGTTATAACTAATATAACAAATACAAATTTTGTAATACATACTTGTATAGATATTTACACCCAGGCACAGAACAAACAGACATGTCATGAACACAAATATATGTCCTTTGTGGGAATAGCACCCGCGACCAGAGGCATGATAGTCATCACTACGTCAGCTGGCCCGTCAAATATACACAAGTAAAACCGAAAGGCATAAGCTAGAGCCTCAATAATTTCGCTCGAAACCTCCAAAGGCCGTTAATTCGAACTAGCAATGGCAGCTAATATTGGATTTAGTCAAAGTATCGGATATCCCAGCCCGGGGTTATATTCCTTTCGGATATAGCATGAAATTTATTATTTACTAGAATAACTCCTAGAGTTTACGTGCTGGCAATTTTCTTTTTATCGGACTATTCGTTTAAAGAATCATTTTCATTCCTATAACTCTATAATATTGTGATAGTATAAGGCAATTATAGTTTAAAGCGAGTAGTGTGTTCAATTCCTATTATGAGCTTGATTTTCCGGTAGACGTCCCACCTGATGTTAAGTGGTCACACCCGCCTATGGACATTTGCAGCTCTAGAGGCATTGTAAATATGTTGTCGACCCTAAGATAACAAAGTCAAGATGTTGAGTCTCATGTGCCTTTAATTTATCTATATATGTACAAGGAATTAGGGTTCCTTTGACGCACCATCATCTCAAAACTGCTGAACATACCGGGATGGGACTACTACCATTGGACGTAGAATTTTTCGTAGATGGTTATATACTATAATAGGCTATATATGATATCGATAAGAGCCCCGCGTATTATATAATACTAGCTGTTCCCTGCGATTTCGCCCGCGTTCTTGAGGAACATAAACAGACATATAAACTTTCCTCTTGAATAATTTTGTCTAATGATGAAAACCGCATCATAATCCGTTGCGTAGCTTAAAAGATCTAAGCGTAGAAACGACCGAAGTGACTTTGTTTTATACCATGTACTAGTCGCTTTTCACTCAATTCAAACATTTGTTATGAGTTAAGGTGTGAATAAGTATGGATTTAATATGTACAACCTTTGATAATTTAGGATCAGACAACCGAGTATGATGATCATCCCAGGATATTTATAAATAAATTTATGGTGCAGACAGGTACGTTCACCTGATTTTAGTAATTAGATACAATTGAAGACGATATCGTCTACGGGAGTGTTACTCAGTGCCATCCAGTTAAATTTTAAAGTGAAACATTTTTTGTGAGGTCTTTGAAATTCTGTTCCGCAACCTTTTTGTGTGACGAAAAATAAATGAATGATAAACACAATCTATGCTATTCAAAAGATTGATGAACAATAAGGAACTGTCCTGTATTAAAGATAATTGATCAAATACTAACTAGTGTATTGAACATTAAAAAATATACGAAAACTCCAAATATGATCAAATTAAATAATAAATGTGATTTTTAAGTACCGATCTAATCACAAAGAGTATGTTATTTGATGTTGTAGAATCATGACGTCACAACTTACTATTTCATACAAAACTCCATACATTCGATCGTTCTGACATTCCATAAAGAATTGTTGATTGGACATGTCAGGACACATTCCTATTAAAACGTTTCGCTGTAATACAAAAGTTTCACTTCTATCGTGTGTCTTTACGACACACCCTGGCTTTTTTGTACGGCTGCAATTTCAAATTTAAACTCCAATTTTACTATTAGTAGATACGATCAAATTGATGACTTATTGGATATTTTTATTACCATTGTAAAATGGTTGGTTTGTTTGCAGATATCATGGATTTGATTTATGATGTCTGGCTTTCCTTGTAAAAAACACAGCTCCGATTTCTTTCGTATAATTTTTTCATGTAAACTAAATTGTATTCGCTGTTATCGAGGTTATAGCTGAGTTGACTTTTTATTTACTTTCTAATGGTTTTCGCAAGTTTATGTTTATACTGAAAATTTGAAGAGTTTTAAAAGTACTCTTATTCTTTTTTTTTTTATTTAAAATGGCATCATAGCATGATTGCCTTTACTGACTTATGTTTGTTAAAGACAAATAATAACTCCTTCAAGCTAATAATGTCCTGGTACATACTTTTTTATTGAAACATAATTTTATTTAGCTATTCTTATAAAGCTATAAACGGAATGGATTTAAATATAGGTATTGTTAATTAATATATGTAATATTAATAATTTTATTATATATTTTTTTTACTTATATCTTAATTTACACACTAGTTTGTTCAGTGAGCGGATTTTTTTTTGTTTTTTTTATACCACGTGGGCCGACAAACAAGCGGACGGTCCACCTGATGGTAAGTGGTCACCGCCGCCTATGGACATTTGCAACACTAGGGGCATCGCCAATGCGTTGTCGACCCTGAGACGTGAAGTTGTTAAGTCTCATGTGCCTGTAATTTCACCGGCCCCCTTACCTTTCTAACCGAAACACAGTAATTCGACCATAAATCATAATATTTAGCGTTCAAGTCAATGTAATTTAAACTTCCTGCATTCCTTCTCTACATTAACTTTACGCCAAATCTCATACTACTTATATTTATATACTTATAATGACAGATACATGAGACTTAACAACTTCATGTCTCAGGGTCGACAACGCATTGCGATCCCCCTAGTGTTGCAAATGTCTAGAGGCGGCGGTGACCACTTACCATCAGGTGGACCGTCTGCTTGTTTGTCGGCAAAATATCTATTTGAGTAAGGATTTAGGAAAAAAAATTGTATGATGTACTGTATTTCACTCATCTGGTTTCCATAGTACAAGCTCTGTTTATTTTGGTATCAAGTTATTAGGAGTACAGGATTTTCTAGAATATTTATACGAGTACATAATATAATACTAGATCCAAAAAATCCAGTACAATATGATTTTGTCGTCGTTAACCACGAAAATTCTTTTTCACCCAACTTACCTCTTTAGAAGAAGCCATGTTTACCATTATCATATTAAAAAAAAAGAGCTGAGCTTAGCTTACAATGAATTAACAATAAATCACCAAAATTAGACCAACGACAAAGAAGAACATCACAAAGGATCTCACTTCTAGGAGTTCATAAAAAAATTGTAAAGACAATCCCCTTCAAACGAACAAAATTCCCAAAGTATTGTAGTAGTAAATTTTCCTTTGAAAATTCACTGTTGCTAACATCCTTACATTGAAAAGCAATCCTTGTTCAGTGAAAACAAAAGTGACGTCCAATTAATTAATTTTAATTAATCTAGTGAACCCTTCTTGCTTCACGCAGTGCGTTTATACTTCCCGAGTTTCTATGGAGTTTAATATAATACGCTTTTATTTTAGGAATATTTAATTAACAATGAGATCTTATTGTGGATTTCAGAACGGTATTCATTTCATATTTCTGCTTAATCGTCCTCAATTTTAAATCCATAGTTCAGTAAATAAATTTCAGTACAGTAAGTTTCAGTTCAGTAAAAAAAAAAACATGTATCCAACATTTTTGGACCAACAATATTCGAGAATTCGTAACAAGCAAAATTACAGAGACATTTTACAAAATACAACCCGTTATTCTATTAAACTATTACAATCACAGATACTGTTAATTATATCGAAGTACTAACTAGCTTACTTGGCAAGCTCCTAAGTTAGTCAGTTAGTTTCGTGTGACAGGGTCGTATATCTCAATTTGTTTTGATTTAGAGCACTGTCGCCGCACTGATACGATAGAATGATGACTGTGTGGATTTATATGTGATCCACTGTCTACTTCAATTATTCACAACTCACAGTGCTCATATTTATTTTATTACAAGCTGTTTCCGTGGTGTTATAGGCGTTCCCGGAGGAATGTCGTCTGGGTGTAATTATCTATTATATTTAAGTATGTATTTAGAAAATATCAAAAGCAGTATATGCAGTACCTACGTATAGCCAACATGCTGAGCTGGAGGACAGATTTGTGGGAATTACGTACCTTGTTTATTTTTATAAACCTGTAATTTTTTTTATTGTCACTAATAAATTTGTTTCTTTCGTTCATCTTTCAGTATATCAGTTATCTGGTTTCTATACAAGCTCTGGTTAGTTCGGGACTAGGTGGCCGTGTGCAAAGAATGTCCTGGGATATTTATTTATGTTACATTTTCCTCGGATAAAAAGCACCCTGTGCTAATTCTCGTTATAAACATCAAAGTGTCAAGTTTCACCCCGATCTGTATAGTAGTTTAACATGAAAGAGTAAAACAACATATTTCTAACTTTAGGATTTTTAATATGCCAGTTGGCTTGGTGGTTAGAGTCCCTGCAAGACAACAGGCTAAACAGATTATACAATCAATTAAACAACATTGTCAATAGATGCCTTGCAATCCATAAAATACCATTCATAATAATCAAAAACAAATTTTAAAATAATTTGATATACAATTTCAAATAATCATAAATACAATGTGAAATAATCAAAAATACGATCTAAAATATCAAAAATACAATATTAAATAATCAAAAATACAATTTTAAATAATAAAAAATACAATTCAAAATATCAAAAGTACAATTCAAAATAGGCAAAAATACAATTTAAAATCGGGAAACATAATCATGAATTATCTTTTATTGTCCCATGTTGCCAAACACATTATTATCCTCCTCTATTTTTATTCTAACATTAAAATACAGTAATCAAACCCATATTAATAGAAATCAAGGCAATGATCTGCCATGCGGGCGCAACGGGTACAATCATTTGGGAACGGTTCGGGCCCATTCATTGTTTGATCCAATTTTCTCATCCAAATACATTCCACGCCAAGGGACTGATGTTATCATTCAATATGTAATTGTAGTCTTTGGTTTGGGGGCAAGTTTAATGTACATTATCTACTACTAATATTATAAAGAGAAAATATTAGTAATTTGGAACGTATGAATTTTTGCTTGTAATTAATTAACTATAAGACTACTGGAACGGTTTTCATCGTTCTTGTAGTAGCAGTATGTGCTTACATAAATTTTGGCATTAAATATGAAATCATAGATAGATACTATAGGTTTTACCCGCGTTTCCGGATGTCACTTTTCCCGGGATAAAAAGTAGCTTCGATCCTATTCCAGGATATGCTCTATCTATGTGCCAAGTTGCATCTAAATCCATTTGGAAGTGTTTCCGTGAAAGAGTAACTCACATCCATACTTACAAACTTTCAAGTTTATAATATAAGTAGGATAAGTAATAGCAAGAAAATGTATGACGTTAAGATTCGGCAATAATTTAATGATTGATATTATTTCTATCTTTTTACAAATAGGTTCTTCATCGAGGTTTTCCCACATATCTGAGGGATTTTATGTTTAACCGAAATACCAAGTACCCTATATGTTAAAATTAAAGATAGAGAAAAAGAAAATACGATACCGCAAAATTTAATAAAAAGTTTTTACACTAAAAATATTAGCAAACAAGAGATTGAATGTCACTATTTAAGCTATAATTTCAAATGCTAATGCAAATTATATAATCACATTTTATATATAAAACAATTATAGTATGTAATTAATATATTTAGTGCCATAATTAACGTGTACACATTAAGCGTTAACTGACCGTACTGTATTAACACATTTAGTTTTGCACTTGTGAAATTAAATGACACATAAATAAGCTGACATTCTGAGTAACGAACTTAAAACGATAAGAATGAATTAATTTAAATTTAAAACGTTTTTTTATACTACGTGAACCGACAAACAAGCAGACCGTCCACCTGATGGTAAGTGGTTATCGCAGCGTATACACATTTTCAACACTAGGCATCGCCAATACTTCTGAATGCACAATGCTCAGGATCGGTCTTACTGTTAGAGTGTCTGATATAAAACTAACAGATAAAATATCACAAATGACTTATCAGATACTGAAACAGAAATTTGAAATTCTATCTGTCAGATATAATGTGTTTAGGCATGTGGTGAAACAAGCCCAAATTGTATTAGAATATCATATATCTTTATAGCCGGACGATATGAAACTACAAGAACTGTCGTAAAATATTCGTAGTAAGTGAACTACCATACTATTATATAAACTAGCTGTCCCCCGCCGTTTCACCCGCGTTCCCGAGGGATGTGACATTTTCCCGGGTAAAAAAGAAATTTATATGTTATTGCAATATATGCTCTATCGATGTGCCAACTTTCATCCAAATCCGTTGGGTAGTTTCTGTGTGAAAGAGGTACAAACTTTTGCGTTTATAACATCAGCAGGATATGAAAATTTGGATGTTTGTTACTCTTTCATTTAAAAGCTATCGAACGGATTTGGATAACATTGGGCACACAGATAGAACATGCCCTGATATGCCTGAATAATATATAGGTGAAACAGCGGGAGACAGTTCGTATTTCATATTAATTTTATGCTTAACACAGTCACATGCTTTTGTGTTAAATAACGTATTTTACTTGTCAGTGCCTTTGTGTGGGCTTTTTGTGACTACCGACTGTGTGTTTCAGGGAATCCTATAATATTATTAGCCTAACTTTTAAGTTGTCTCATTGTTAAATAATTTTTGTGATACGCTTTATAGTTTTTAAATGGAAAAGTGACAATTCAATCAAAACTAATAGTCGGTTTCTAATTACATTTTTGATAATATATTTATAAATGCGTAATAGATATTCAAACTGGCTATCCCGTCCAAAATTTAACATAAACTAATCGCTTCACAAATTCCATCCGAAAGTTTACGTTGCTTGCATATTTAACGTACCGTTATCGCTTTCGTCTCGGATATCCGAATTATAACACAATAAAGCCCCTAAATATTACAACAAGAGTAGTTTGCAACTAGTTACGTTATATTTCGGAAACTTAAATTAATCATAGCAGTGCAAGGTCGGCTAATGGCCGGCAAAACTGTTGGTTGATAGGGTAATAATTGGCCGTTTTATAGAGGCAGTTTTAATGTTGATACGCAGAGCTTTTATTGCAATATTCATCACCTGTTCAAAAGTTTTGTAATTATGGTTAGAACAATGAACATTTACGAATGGGGAAAACATTAGGGGATGTAATGGATTCTGAAATAAGCAATGTTTTATTTGCTTTACTTTTAGTCTGGGGAGTAAATTGTAGATATTTTCACTGTTGTTTATTTGTCAGGGGTGTTCAAATTACTGAGCCCTTTAATAATAAATATGTTGATTATGCTGTCAACTGATATGGAAGAGAGAAGCGTTCGAATACTTAAAAGGGTACCCAAGCAACCATGCAAGTAATTAATCTGTGCAGGCTGATCATGATTTTATTTAATTTTAAAATATTGTTTTGCTTATAACTTCGAAGAAGTTAAGATTAGGCGGATTAATAGAAAGCTTGCCGAAAAATGCCATAGCCACAGTAAAAAAATTAGGCCTTCTGAGGGCACTTATGCAGGTCAAAGCTACCGAAGATGCCACTGGTTCGGAAGTAAGCCTTCAAGTAAAAATATGGTATGAAACTGGGCATGGTTCAGTCACTAACCAACCTCATCTTGGATAACAAAAACATAAGACGCTCATTGTTCTGGAAAAATATTCGATCTCTCAGAAATGCAGGTAAAAACAGAGCGAAAACTAGAATTTTACCTACACATATACCATATTATACAATAACTCATCCTCTTCAATTCGAAGAACAAAGTGATAGTATTTTTAATATACCATACATTTCATGAGATGCACTTACAAACAAACAGAGATGGTTGATGCATACACGGCGCGCAAGCATCCGTACCATTTGCATATTGGATCATTCCGAGAGAGTTAGCAAATCTTCCATTCTTATATGCGAGGTACAGACCGATTGTCTCGGTCTGATTTGTGCAACTCATTTTTTTCATGAAGACTTTTTCTTGGGAATATTTATTAAATTATTGTGGAAAAGTCTTTTATCAATTTATTATGATGCTTATACACAGATTGTCTAGGGTACTAGCTCGAAAAGCATTTAAAACGTTGTATATAAATAAGATATTTTTTCATATGAACTGAAAGATATTCCTTCAACAATCCATATCCTAACTAATATTTCAAATGCGAATGTGAGCAATTTTGTTTATTTTTTAAAATTTCACAGCTAAGCGACAGTTCCATTCAAATCGACAGATCCTATTTTGCTGTAAATTGGTACACACATAGCCTATACTAAGAAGAGCTTTTGATGCTTGAGTGAAACCATAGGGTACAGCTAGTTATAAATAACAGCGCACAAAACCGCGTCACAACGTTTGTATCCAATAAAAATGTTAAGCTGCCGTTCGTTTCAATCTGTATCCCGTATCGCGGCCTCGGGCCGATTTACATGCATATAGAGTGGAGCTTTGGCTTTATTTGCTTTATTCCAATATCCATCGTATGCAGTTGGTGCTGTGCCCTTCGGACCCGCACTTTGAGTTGCAAACAACATAGTGGGGCACGGCCCGAGCTAGAGGACCGCTTTATGCGATTGATTCAAAGGGTGCATTGATTCGACTAAAACCTGAGCTTTTTCACTATCGAGCTAGTGGTGCAATTCTCAAACATATTTGAACGGGGTATGAAGATTTTAATAAATCAACTAAAATCCATTTAGTTTGTAAATGAGAGCCAGACCTTCTAGAATTAATCAGTAACATATTAGCTATTGTGAGTTTTTAGCATCAGGACCGTTGTTCCTACAAGCCTCTGACTTAAAAAAGGAGTTTTTTTTTTTTTTTTTTTTTTTTTTATATAAAAACTTGAGCGCATTTGACTAGATCTCACCTGATGGAAAGTGACGATGTGGTCGAGGATGGTACACGCGAACTCAAGTAATGCCTATTCACTCTTGCCTTATTAACGGGTTGGTCGGCTTGGAGGCTAAACTGACTGAGTGCTACAAAGCGGATGGTGGATTCGGTTCACGCCCAAGACAATCATTTGGATGCAACGCCCTCGTGAAAAATTTACTATGGTAATTTTTTATATTATATCTATAAAAGCTTATTTTTTAATGGCAAGTGTTTGTGGTCTACCTGGAAAGTGTTGCCATGCTGCCCATGAATATTTGCCACATCCAGGACATTGTCAATGCGTTCTTGACCCTGAGACATCAAGATATTAATTAAGTCTCATGTACAATTTTAGCGGTATGTATTTAGAAAAAAACGTCTCACGATATTCATATTACAGATGGTAAAAATATTACATATACATATATTATACAGCAAATTATTAGGTACCAACATACATCAGTAAACGTATAAACTATGTCAAAATATCCCCTATTAAAGAAAATCAAAGTAAACAAATACGGAATAAGTTTAAATGAAACGGACTTGTTCACACATAGAAACACTTCCCGTGTTAAAACAAATCCCTTCAGGACTTTAACACGTATAATTACGCCTAAAATCTTCCCTACAAAATAAACACGAGGATAGAACGAAGTGTATACCTACAGCCCGTATGCGTTCTCATTATAATCGTCGATTTGCGAACACCCCCGCGTTTCGCAAAGGTTTTCTTTGAACATCCCGTAATTCTCACGCAAACAAAACTGCTGTAAATTAGAAGCTCTTGTAAACCCTAACAAATTTTAATACTTTGTACCATAACGCTTGTATTTATAAACGTATTAACTAAATCAGCGGTAAAGCATCCGTCTCTCTCTTCTGTACCTGGAATTTAACGCTGACAGATAGTTTTGAGTTTAAACTATTCAACGGTAAATTATTTAAAAATTTATTTTCTTTAGAAGCAAAACAGTTAGACCGCGGAAGATCACTTACGGTCAAAGTTTCTGAAGTTTTCACCGATTCGGAAGTCAGGCTTATAGGCGGTAAAATTTTACTGATGATGTGGTATTGGCGAGGGACCCCAGCTCATCATTAGGGTGTCGTAAATGGGCGACTAAAGCGTGGACCTATGACCACGTATACTTTACACCTTGAAATAAATGCATTTCCAAAGTAGGTTGTCGTCAGGCAACCCTTAAAACATCTGCCATATCAATAATCTGTATACAGCAAATGGGAAAGGTTACCTTGATGATATATTGTAGAGACCCCAAATAATTGGAAACTGGGCCGGTTGATGTTGATGGGGGTAAAAGTTGAAATGATAATTACAACCTTTGAACTTTCGTCGGAAGAAAACATCGTGAAGAAAACATAGCACGGTGGTAGGGTTTGTAGCACCTTCTAGCCGGCTACAACGCTCAATTTGAAAATGTATTGCCAAAACGATGTTCCATTACCTGCACTATATATTTAATATTCTTCTAGGCTTTTTTGAGCTTACCTCCTTCCCCTCTTACTATGGTAAGGTGACGGTGAACTGTCATTACTGATGGCCATGTAAATCAAAAGAATCATACTGCCATTATAAATAATTAATTACCCTTACATTACTCATGAAATCTGATCTCAGACTAAGCACTCCTTGTACAATGGTAAATCAGATATTACATTAAGCGCTTTTAACATTATCTGTCTGACCACCTGTACATCGCAGTTAAACTAAGAGACTTTTGATACTTACATTTTTTTGGCATGGTTATACATAATAATCTCGAAGAAAAACAAACTAAAGCAGGATTTTTTTTTTTACTTGTTCTTTCCATTCTTTGGGGTGTCATTATATAGATCTAAATTTTCACGGGTAGGAGTCGAACCAACGGCCTGTAGTATACAGGGTATCTAACCAACGTTCCAATCGACCCGTTAAAAGTTAAAGAAATAAATATCCTGGGACATTCTTTTACACGCGGCCATCTGATCCCAAACTAAGCAGAGCTTGTACTATGGAAACAAGATAACTGATATACTACTTTTATTGTTCTAAATACATACATATACAGATATTTACAACCAGGCATAGAACAAATAGACATGTTCATGCATACAAATGTTTGTCCTGGGTGGGAATCGTACCCGCGACCTTCGACTTGGCAGTTAGGGTCGCTAACCACCAAGCCAATTGGCCAATTGGTTATATTATACCTACTTCATATCCTACAATTTACCACGTGACCAAAACATTAAATCGATCGGTAGCTCTATAGATGTCAAGGGAGCAAAACAAACAAACAAACTCAATTAAGATTCAAATTTTACCAAGCTCATAATTAAATTTCTATACAGACAACACCTTAGCAACTTCAACCCTCTTATTCAGGTAATACAAACTCCTCCTAGGGTCCTCCGAGATCGGACCTCTCACTTGATTACGTAGTTAACGATAGAGACAGGCCAAAGTGGCCGCGAAGATACATCATTGAGCTAGAGTCATTTACCTTACAGAATTACACCCCAGTACCTTTCCGTGATATTTGTCGTTTAAAAAGTTATGCGCAAATAAGTTTTAACAGTTAATAAAAACTTTATCAATCAGTCTCTTTAAAGCTTTTTCGAACAAACATAAAACACGTTTGATATTTTGTTGTATAGCGGTTCTTAAAATTTTACGAGTGGCATATTCAATAAAGTTTTTATATAAAATAAAACGATGAATATTTCAGTACAAAAGATAATTTGTTTGTAACATAATAACAGATAATTTTATTTAATATGCCTCGCAGAAAGAACATAAATAATAAATATCCTGGGACATTCCTTAGACACGGCCATCTAATCCCAAACTTTGGCAGAGCTTGTACTATCGAAACCACATTACCGATATACTACATATTGTATACCATTTTTTATAAATACTTACACACAGACCCACAAGAAACAGACATGCTCGCGCACACAAATGTTTGTCATGGATGGAAATCGAACTCACAACCTGTGGCTTGGAAGTCAGGGTCTCTAACTACCAACCCAAGTGACCGTTGTTATCGCTATATTATATTTTAGCAAACTATAACGTTTAGGGTAACTGATATTCTACATAACGTACTTCTTTTTTTCTTTGACATACTCACTTAACTAGATATTTACATCCAGACACAAAACAAGCATGTTTATGTACACAAATATTGGTCCTGAGAAGGAATCGAACCCTCGACCTGTGGCATTACAGAGTCTCTAACCACCAAACAAACTGGCTAATAGATATCCTCTGGAATAACACACAAATACTTTTATCTTGGAATTACATTCGATATTGCATAGTAGCTAGTAATTAAAACACAGGATGTGTCCTAAAGACACAAGATATACGTGAAACTTTTGTATTACAGGGAATCATTATAAATATTCACAGATCACTTTTGAATAAATTAAATTAAAATTATTTCATTCAGACAACAAAGGATCCATTTCTTAAAACTACCAAGACAAGCAAGAGTTATAAAATAAATAAATTTAATACGTATGTAAAATAAAAAAAATGCTGGGCATGGGGGTTTATCAATGTTTACACCCAATGCTTCTGCAGAACACTATCTCATCTGCCAGTATTTATCAATAATTTTTTATCATCACACAAAAAGGATGTGAATCAGAATTTCAAAGCCTTCCTAAGAAGTTTCACATCAATAATTATAAATCATCACAAGATTTCTTTTCCTAATTAACGTTATAAATATTCCTACCATGATATAAATGGCTAAGCTTCCATTGTGGCTATTCACGGCACGTCGTACTCCATGCCTTTGTTAGTCGACAACGAGTTAATTATTCAAATAACCACTCTTGACTTGAGCAGCTCTCGCCATTAGGTTGTGGTTACACAGTCTCCATCGAGCGTTGACAGAGTTCAGTGAACCACTGGCGGGGATGCTAGTGCATAAATACGAAACCCACTAATATTAAAAGGTGAATGTTTCTATACAGTTTGGTACACAAATTGAATGTGGTAAAATTCTTTTATGCTGGAAAAACATTAGATACCAAGGGAATGTAAACCCACGGTGCTAATATTCAATTTCACTGATGTTTTTAATGAAAAGCTAATTAGAAATTTATTTAACTCTTTAATGCTTGTTAGTGAGTAGATAGTTCGAGATAGCAAGAATTAAAGCTATGTAAATAAATAAAAGATGCAACTGCTATTTTAGATTAGCGAAATTAATAAAAGTGGTTCAAAGATTACGAATTTTAATAGACTCGTTGTGACAGCTAGCAGTGTTATAGAAAAATGTAACCTATGGTGTTATGGTGCATCAGCATCATCATACAATTAACCAATATATCAATAGATGACCTTATCAAAGTAAGTATTTACTATAATTTTGATTTCATAGCTCCCAAAACTAAATAAAATAATGAAATAAAGCTAATTAAAAATGACAAAGTTTCTGCATGCATTTGTAATTTCACAATGTTAAGGGAGAATCAAAAGCCAAGCACAATATTAGAAGACTATTGTTAATTCAAAAACTTACAAGAAAGTCAAAGGATAAGTAGATCAAAAGTCAACCACAATATAAGAAAAACTATTATTGATTCAAAAACTGACAAAAAGGTAAGATTTTCACATTGTCATCCCCTATATCCTTTATTCTATTTACTGAATTAAAATGCATTATTATTTCACTTAAACTCAGTTCATTCGGTATTATAACGATTACCTTTTTTGATTCTTCACATCCGCTAATATTATTTGTTTGCTTATTTGTTTTTTTTGCTTCAATGAAACTTTTTTGATGTCGATGCAAATCTTCAATTTTGTTTTCTAAATAACCAATATAATTCGCTTGGTCTTGACGTTCCTGCTCACCTTTTATAAGTTTTTCTTCAAGAGTATCATGTCTCCTGCTTATTAGATCAACAGATTTTTTCATATCACGATACAATGATTGCCTGTCATAATAATTTTTTCTAACTTCTTCTAAATTGTGATTTATGTCTTGTAGTTTATCGTCTTGATTCCTTTGCAAATCGTGTAACATATTTCTGATTTCATACTTCAGATCGATTAAGTCATTTGCCACTGTTACTTTTTCGAGTTGATTCTCATTAATGAAGGTTTTATTCATAATGGAAACGAGTCTCCAGATTTCCAGTGACTTGGGTGTTATAAATGTATTCACTTATTGAAGTTAGAACTTAGTGACGGATATTTGGAAAGAGTTAATTTCTTGCACATATGCTCTCAAAACTTTTCACAAAAATACAACCGATTCACACACTATTCAGTACAGTAATGCAGTCGAAAAATTTCGTCGTGTTTTAGTATCATATGACAATTTTCAAATGTAAATACTATTTTTAGGAGTTTATACGGTTTGCTTCTAAATTCAACATTTACAGTAAACTTTGGCAACTACATACAAATAGTGGAGCTAGTCGACAGGCCAATAAAGTCACCTAATCTTTACACTGAAGGAAATACGATTTAGACATTCGCAAAGCTTGCGATGTTTACCAAAACTTTAGAGGTCAATCAAATTAGAATTTGTATTTACCTTGCAAATTGTTTACGCCTACGAATTAGGATTGTGTACATAATTATTACTTTTATTAACTTTAACTTAAAAATCATATTTTAAATATGATAACGAAACATTTGTATTTTTATATTACTAGTGTTTGCCCATTACTCGAAAATCGACCATAACTTTAAAACGTATAGCGTGAATCTTCACGCTAAAAAATGTAACATTTACCAATTTTTATTCTATTAATAAACCTAAAATAAACCATAAATAAAAAATGATTCATAAAGAAATAAGAAAATGGTACATAACTATTTTATTATTTAATATATCTAGATAAATTAGTTAAAAAAAAAACTAAGTAATTTTTATAATTAAATTTTACCTTATTAACGAGTTATTTATATTAAATTAAACACCAACAATTTATGTTAAAGTGCTAACGTTATTACGTTTCGCAAAATTTAATTTCGAAGGAAAGTAAACATTTTGTGTACGTAAATAAATCAACAGTGCCATTTTTAATCAAATATCAAACTGCTTAATTAAACTAATGTAATCTCCGAACGAGTCCCAACTGGATGTCAACTGTTACCCTTGTAATTATAATTTGGATAAAGCCTGTTTACACTGATCCAATTCAAATTATATTTAAATAAATACAAACACGACACTAACCTGTTATTCAGACCCATGTTATACCGAAGATGTGTATTCAGCAGCTATAGGATATGGTGATAAACTCATTATCATGTTCCTGCCTTATTTCCGACATTTTGAATCGTAATACGTATGCTTTCTATCCATTTGGAGCCTTCAGTTCAATACATACAACAAGAGATTTGGTAGAAAGTTTACGGCTGGCCGCTACTTGGCGACAACCTCTTTGGGAAATTATTTTTGAATTGAACTTTCTTAGATCCACAACCTATTAGTGTGATGAAAATTAAATGAATGATAAACACAATCTATGCCATTCGAAAGTTATTGATGAATAATTATAATAATAATATTTATTAATTTTGCCACACATAAAAGAAAAACATACATAGAATTAACAGAAAAAAGAAATACTCATTTGGCTGAAAAATACACAAGTATATGGGTCTTCTGGCACCCAAGCTAGCAAAATCTGTATTATAGGTGCCAACACGCTAAAAAGATGGTCATTAAAGTTATCTAACAATAAATAAATATCCTAAGATTTTTTTTACACACGATCCCAAACTAAGCAAAGCTTATACAGCGTGTACCTACTATGTAAACCAGATAACTGATGTACCTACTACATTAACTTTTTTTATATTATTTTGTCTAAATATATGTATAATATATGTTTTACTTGTAGTATAAATGTTGTCACATGTAGCTGGTGCGTCTATTATTTGGAAACTACCTTACATTTTTATACTTTATTTTATTGGTTATTTGGTTCACTCTTTATTCATGAAATATCTCATTTAAATTAATTGTTTGCAGTTCTTGTGAAAAATAAGGAATATTATTAAACCTGAAATACATACATTCAAACACATAAATTTTCATCGTTCATAAGGCATTATATACATACAATGTAACTTGGGTGATACGGCTCAGCTTTTTTTCTATAGTTTACAACTATAATTTGGGTGTCTTCAAGGCTAGAGTGAATAGGCTCTTAATAAACTAGTGCGCCTCAACATCTAAGATTGCATCACTGCCTACCATCAGGTGGGATCGCAGTCAAGCACTAGGTTATATTATTTAAAAAAAAAAAAAAAAAAAAAAAACATACTGGTGTTCTATAAAGTTAAAGCAAATGTCAGAATACCTGAAATACAAAACATAATAATTAAACCAGAATTTATTTACTGAAACAATATATCCAACCCTTTTATTGAAAAGCTACATGGACAGGGCTATATAACCAAAAGTTATATTCAATGAATTTTGACACTTATTGAGAGTAAAATTAAATTTCAAATTAATTCAATGTAACACCACCCTAACCCCAAACGTTAGAATGAGACAGAGATAGCATATCAAATAACAATTAGCGATAAATTCAGCGAGGACCGAGGACCAAACTACTCTATGCGCTGTTCAGCTAATTGGAACTCACTTGGGTTAAATAGGTAAGTGGGATAACAGTTGAGTGCTTGGAATGAGTTTAAAGTCTTCAGCACGCTGCGCAACGTTTGCTTACAAGAGTGGATTGTACAATCACATGTTTACTGGCGTGATCTAATTCTCCAAGAATTAGAAGCTAGAGAGGAAATAAATATCTTGGCATATTTCTTATTGCGTCTGCTATACAGGTATCTATCTTCTTATATATTTCTAAGTCTATAAACATATATATGTATAAGGATTATAGAGTTCCTTTGACGCACCATCACCTCAAAACTACTGAACATATCGGGGTGGGACTGTGGGACATTCGACACGGAATTTTTCGTAGTACATGATATCGATAAACGCGGGTGAAACTGCAGGGAACTGCTAGTCTATATATATATAATTACATGTAGATATATATATTTTTTTTTATGCCACTTGGGCCGACAAACAAGCAGACGGTCCACCTGATGGTAAGTGGTCACCGCCGCCTATGGACATTTGCAACACTAGGAGCATCGCCAATGCGTTGTTGACCCTGAGACGTGAAGTTGTTAAGTCTCATGTGCCTGTAATTTCACCGGCCCCCGTACCTTTCTAACCGAAACACAGTAATACAATTGCACTACTGCTTCACGGCGGAAATGGGTAAGGTGGTAGTACTTCCCCGGACGAACTCTGCACTAAGAGCTCTGTTTAGTACAAACATATATTTTCATACGCACAATAGTTCATGCTAGACTGAAAACTCATGAGTGGTGTATATGTGTTATTTAGTATAGACTTAACAATTATTATTCATTATTAATATATTTATTATACGAGTATAGCGATAAAAACGCGTCAGCAAACAGAACAGGTATGACTTTACTGGTTTAAAAATCCTACCCCTATTTTCTATGTCCCTCACCATACCATACACTATGTGCGTGCTAAGTTTTAGCAAGAACGGTTCAACCATTAAACCATACAAGCGCAACAAACAAACTAACTTTCGCCTTCAAAATATTACTTAAGACTTTAAAGTAACTCATAATGAGCATTTGTATCAACAGACCTAACATTACAACATCCCATTAAACCTTAAACTACCCATTACCAGCTTAAATAACACAATAATTAATAACACTTCATTACGCTCATAAATTCACCCCTAAATCACACGAACCATAAATTGTAATAAAAAAACGACCCTTTAATAACAGTCACTTCATTATAGTATAATCCGATGGCCATTAGAGTAACAATGTAGGGTAGGCGAACAAACAAGCCAGCAGCAATAAGGGCCCATTCACACGCACGCCGGCGGCAACGCGCGTAAACTATTCTATGCATTTGTGATTGATTCAATAACCGATGTAGAGCGCGTGCGTTATTTAACGGCAATTGCGGATGAATGTGTGGTATCCCTTGTGGAATGGTGATGTGATGGGTGTATACAGGTTTTAGGGTACAGTATCTAACCAGAGGGTGCCAACTAGAGACATTTACTAAGGTTCCGCTCTCGATCCGTCCGTCTGTCATTCAGCGGGCTGTGTCTTATGATCCTTAATAGGTGGTTTATAACCAGAAAAAAAACTCAAGATGGCGCTGGTGCTCAAAAAAAAGTACAAGTCAAAAATCCAAACAATTAATACCCAATTTAATAAAAGAAACCGTAAAAGACACTTGAAATTGTCATTGAGTGTAAACTAAAATGGCCGCTATAACAACAAATAATAAAAATAAAGATAAATAAAATTAACGTGTTTTGTTAAATATTATACGGAATCCTGCGTGTGGGAGTCCGACTCGAGCTTGGCCGATGTTTTTATGTTTTCGGACAATGCACCACATATGATTTAAAAATGAAACATGGATAGTACAATATTGTTTTAATAAATTCAGTCAATAAAAATAAATAGATTTACCACGTTGAGTTGAAGACAAAAAACACACCACAATTTTATATTGAAATATAGTAGCAATAATTCTGCTGTATTTGCTTTCAAAACAATGACGTTCGTACTCGTTTCCTTATATGCAAATTACAAAATAATCGATTCAACTTCCCTCATAACGAATATTGATAAAACGATGAATAATTCACAATTATAATAACATTTTCCTTTTTCATTTTGAATAGAAAGAACAATATTATCAAAGCTCAGTACGCAGTAAGACCTTCTAATAATGCTTCTCTGACGTAAGTAATTACTGAGGCCCGTAAATGAAATTTCGTATGCTAATTGACTAAATACAATTAAGGGAGCGAACCTAAGATTGTGTGAGTGGCGCCTCCACGGAGTTTGGCGGATGAAGATGTTAGAATGTATAGAAAAGACATCATAATGAGTGCTATTTGAAAATACGGCTATTTGCGAATTAGAATCGCTTATGGTGGGTCAAACACCAGTAGGCGGTCGTGGGACTCGTTTGGTCCCGCAGTCCCCTCAACGGCGGGATTCGAAGGGTTTTAGTGGGTAGGCTCCCCGAGCCATTCCCACATGGGAGGGGACCTGCCCTGGCCCGGTGCTACACGAAACGTTTCTGCTCTGGAAAAAAAAAAATGGACGGTCGTACACCAGTGGCGTAGCTTGCCATAGACGGGCTCTGTATTAAATTTTATTCGGGGGCCCAAATGAAAGATTTACAATTTTTATGCTTACGTTCGGGGCCCCTGTATCCCGAGGGCCCCACATCATTAATACGGTAGATACGCTATAGCTACGACCCTGTCGAACACATTTTTTTTATTAATGATGGGATTGCGGTTGACCTTAATCTCACCTGATGATAAATAAATAAATAAAAAAGTGAAGATGGAGCTCGCTTCCCCCTTAGTAACCTATTATAGTAGCAACTTAATTTTGTAGCCCTTTACTGGTAAAAATTGCTGTTATATTACTTGTAGGCGTAATAATACACTAATTTTATTACATAATTAAAACTTTTATGACTGTTTAAGTTCAGTATAAAATTAACTACTTAATTAAATCATTTTATAAAATTGTACTTTTAAAGTAGAACAAGAATAAATATCTTTGATAAATGCCTTTAGTGCATATTTCTAACATAACAGGTGGCTAGCTATTGGTATGATAGACAATAATAAAAATACAGATAAATAATCAAAGTGACAAACTTAATTTCGCTTTTATAATATCAAGAAAAAAAAATACAAAAAAGAAACTTTTCGATCTCAAGCATACTTATACGAAATTATAAGACGTATTTCTTTCCCCTCCATTTCCAGTTTCCAATCCAAATCCAAAATTGTAGCCACATCCAGCATCCAGGTCTAAAGTTCAATGTTAATTAAATAACAAGTTAAGGCAAGGAGCAGGTGGTGGGAGCGAGCCTGTGATAACGTGTGGCCTACTCTATTTCGGCTCCGGTTTTTGAGGTAAACCTTATTTATGCGCCCAACTTCAGTTTTTAGTAGCTGTTTGCGTAAGGCTTTCGATGAATTTATTGCTCGTGTTAAAAGCTTAGTGCAAGCGTGCATGTATTGTGGATAAGCGACTTTAGTTGTATTTATTTTAATGAAGATAATATTATATTCAGGTCTAAACGTGAGCTAAGGGCCTAGTAACTCGTAGTTCTTTGTTAGAAATGACCAGCCGCCTTATTCAGCCAATACAAACTTCGTCGGCGAGCCACTTCATGGAGGCCTCGGAGAGCTTACCTCTCACGTGAGACAGAGCATAGAGGCCGCGTCGAAACATCCTCGAGTTAGTGTCATTTTCCTTACAGAATCAAGCCCCTGTAATAATCCTCACCACATGTCTGTATGGGACTTTTTGAGACTTGTGCATACCTCTTTGAAGATGATCGAGAAAATGTTTATGTAATTAATATGTCATTGATTTTTTTGCTGGTCAGATATTTTGGAACCCTTGTGTTACTGATCGTAACTATACGAAATGAAAGAGAGCGCTGGATTGAAGCCACAGTTAATATTTTAAATTAATTTACAAGAACAATGATAAAACCAGCGAACTTCTCTAGTGTAACTAACTGTCAGTACCTTTTGAATTTAGAAGACTAAATAAAGTCCAAAAAGGTGAACCAAAAAGGTGATGTAAATAAGTTCGGTTCGTAATACCTCGCATTATGGAATACTCAACCCACAGTTTAACCCGCTATGAAATTCCTGTCCAAATCAAATCTACAACATTAATTAAGATTGGTTCAGCTTAGTCGTGAAAAGTTTCTGTCTCTCTTGTAAACAACGTGATCATGTGAGAGGTCCGTTGTCGAGCCTCGTTGCGCCGGCTCGCTTACAAAGTTTGTTTGAAAGAATATAGGGGCTGTTCGTCATATAGTAGTATATTTAATTAGACCGAATGGAAATGTATGTTAAGAAGTAAAGAAATATCATACGAGTGTGTTAACAAAAATTGTTCGTGGAGGAAATTATATTTTAAGGTCCCACAGCCCGTAGTTCCAGTTGATTTTGTATTACATTGGCGGTGCTACGACTGTTATCGCACATTGCTCGCGCGCTAAGCGATCAATATCTTATGAAATAGCTTCCATATTTAATCCGAGTGAGTTACATAATTTGGGTGCCAACTGTAAAATCCTACCATTCTACTTCACTACATACTATAAAACAAAGTCCCTATATCCCTATGTACGCTTAAATCTTTAAAAGTACGCAACGAATTTTGATGCGGCTTTTTTAATAGATAGTGATTGAAGAGGAAGGTTTTTATTTATAATACATGTGACATCCCACGGGAACGCGGGTAAAACCGCGGGGGACAGCTAGTATATTATAAATAAGAAAATATTGTATGGACAAATGGTGTAGGGACGTTTGTGACTCATTCACGAAAAAACTACCAAACGGATTTAAATTTAATTGGGCATATATATAGAGCATGCCCTAAAAATTTAGGCAACATATAGGCTACTTTTTATCCTGGGAAAATGTAACATCCTTTGGGAACGAATGTGACACCACTGAAGACAGCTAGTAGAACATTATATTACTAATAAAATAATACTACAAAATGTATTCTGTTCGAAACTGTCACACGCTCAGGTAAAAATAAACCAGATATAGGGTTTTATTTTAAAGGCAGACTACAAAGCTATAACAGCCATTACCCGACCAAATGCAGAAGGCTTTGTTTCTACGTCTCCAAGCAATAAACAGGGTACCGTAGGCATTACACGGTTAATATAAAACATGGACTCACTCCACACTTTTATTACTTTCATAATGTTGCTTTTGAAAATGCTCCTATAAAACTTGTTCTATTAGACTTTTAGAAACATACGGGGCCATATTGTAAGATGCCATACTGCTATCTTATTTTTAGCTTTAAAACAATGTTGCTGTGTTTCGGTTAGAAAGGTAAGGTCGGTGAAAATAGACGTATGAGACTTAACAACTTGACGTCTCAGCGTCGACAATGCATTGGCAATACCCCTAGGGTGGCAAATGTCTAGACGTCGGCGACCAGTTACCATCAGATGGATCATCTGCTTTTTTTTCGGCCCACGTGGTAAAAAAAACGTGGCCTTTAAAAACATCCTCACAGTATGGGCAAACGGATTGGTGTTTAGTAAAAGTCCTACTTATGCGAACGTTTGTGAGTATGGATGTATCGATCTTTGTTACTCTTTCACGCCATAACTACCACACGGATTTGGATGAAACTTAGGACATAGATAAAACATGCCCTGAAATACCATATTGAGTACTTAACCCGGGAAAGTGCAACATCCCTCGGGAAAGTAGGTGAATCTGCGGGGGACAGCTAGTATAATAGCCTGCATTCTTATTAATAAAAATTATTTATTTTTATATAAATTTGCTGTGGCCACAACAGTCACAAAACTAAAATGAGCGCGTATGTTTCCAACCACAGTTACAAGGATGTGGTTTAAGATCCTCGTAGGTACCTCAGCCGAGAGCTCTCTTTGTGTTGTTCTTAAAGGAATTTTTCACTTCAAGTTTTAAAATGTATTGTCAAAGTTTAATTTAAGTCTTAAGCTGCTTGCCCGCTGTGTAAGTGATCGCTTTTATACTATTGTATCCTCGTAGTATCATACTTTCGTAGCTATGGCTACAGCATCGTAGCTTCGTAGCGTCCGCTCGTAGCTCAGCAGAGCTATTTGCTCATGATATAATTTTGTAGAGTTTGCTAATTAAAACATGACATTGAATTAGAATTATCTTTTTATTTGGGATATTAGTTTACAGGCATACTGCTGGCCGTATTAGTTAGCTCAAGGTCATTCAGCGAGCTATGGAACGGACTATGCTCGGCTTTTGTCTACGCGACAGTGTTCGAACCGAGAACATTCGTAGAAAACAATGGCTTTAAACAAAGGTCGTAGAGTCAACCAGGTGAACCAGGTGGCAATGGGCAGGCTACATCACTCGAGGAACTGATAACTGATGGGGTAAGAAAGTTTCTCGATTGGCTACCACGAAAAGGAAAACGCCGACTGGGATGACCTCCCACCAGGTGGACCGACGACGTGGTCAGTCGCTGGATGCAGGCGGCTCAAGACCCTTCGAGGTGGAAAACCATGAGGGCGGCCTATGTTCAGCAGTGGCCATACCTGATCTGATATCATGATTAGTTTATAGGCAAGATTAACTTGACATTGTATCATTGAAATAATCGTAAAGAAAGGATAATCAACAAATAGTTTATTAGACTGAAGTAGAAAAGCTTATTGCTGATAAAATCCTCGTACGCCTTAATTTATATCGAACCACTTTACCAACCCTTCATACAAATCTTGATTTCCACATTTCTCTCACATATAAAGTTTCATTGACTTATAAATTAAGAAGGCCAACAAAAAGGCTCGGAGCTCAACGATTGCTATTCGGCGTCTCACCCGTACTATGTACTAATCGTAAATAAATCTTGAGAAAGTGGCGAGGCAGTAAATTGAACGCGTGACTTCTATTTCTGTGAGACTTCGCACACAAGGCGACTGAATCACCAAATCTAGTTTTATATATTAATTTATGCTTTTTTTTTAATAATTAAAACTAGTGCTGGACTGTGTTCCCACCTGATGGTAAGCAGTGATGCAATATTTGATGTTGAGGCGCACTATTTTATTAAGAGCCTATTCACTCTAGCCTTGAAGAGTAATAATCTTGACATGCTTCATGTATAATTGGTGCATTACGTATGAGCTACAGAAGATTTTTAGTCCACCTGTCTGTAGCCTTCGCAAATGCTTTTTTTGACCACTCAGTGCAAGGGGTAAAGCACAAGTGCTAATCGGAATAGATTTATTTTCTTTTTATAGTAAGTTGCCTGGTGAGCAGGTTGACGGTCCACCTGAATAATAATCAACACCAGAGGAATTGCCAATGCGTTGTCGACCCTGAGGCGTGAAGTCGTTAAGTCTCATGTGCCTGTAATTTCTGTTAGTCGCCTCTTACAACACTTTAAAGATGATAGGGGTAGTATTATTAGTCGCCGCTGTTAATGAGCATAGTTCAAGAACGACAATCGAAAAAAATGAATGCTAAAAAAGACTTTTTTTTTTAGTTCGGGTTTGCTCTTCTTTGCTCTCTGCACAGTGCACCTCTAAATCTCTTGTTTAAGTTGTAAGTACCTAATTATTGTTATTTTCTATTTTGTAGTCTTGTCATATTTTTTTTTTTTTTTTGTTTTGTTTTTATTAATGTTACCTATAATAAGTATTTTGTAATTGTTAAATATAAAATTATGTAAAATTGAAATTATAAAATAGCCAAAAAGTCAGAATAGATAAAAATTTATATAACAAATAAAAAAGAATGTAACCTTGCTGAGTTTCTTGCCGGTTCTTCTCAGTTGAAGGCTGACTTCCGAACCGGTTGTAGCTTCAGTAACTTTAAATTTGACCTTCATAAGTGCCCTCCGAAGGCCTAAACTGAATAAATGGTTTTGAATTTTGAATTTTTTTTTTTTTTTTTCAAAATAAAAGTATAGTTTAAGTCATTTAACTAATGATATAATGAATTAAATGATTTTATAAATTAACTACCAGCTTTACTCTTTTACTAAAAAATAAAACTGGTCTGAGTAATTGAAAATCTGTAAACCGCCACAAAAACATATAAAATGAAAACTGCAACAAAACTCGCGTCGTGTGCGATAGTGTTACATTTGTACATAAATAATCCAGTGAGTACTAAAGGTATTTATGTTTCACAGTAGGGCTTGGACCTTATCAGTTATTGACTTGAACAAAGCAGTTTTTTTGTATTGAATCAAGTTAAGAGGTAAGAAGGTATGTATTATAGTTTTTCGTCACTTTAATAAAATACATATTGAATGAAAGACTTATGAAGAAGATGTAGAAAAAATGTTAAACTGAAGTCTTTACTAGTCTGCTCTTAAATATCATCTTTATTGGGAAGATGGTTTAGAAATTATGTATATTCTAACACCAGTTGTTTCGATTTCTACTTGACTGGGCGGTCTCATTTCTAGTAGTTTTTTCTACCATCTAATCTTTGGATGGAAATGAGTTACAGAAAGGGTAAAATACTTGATGATTTAAATTTTTCAAATTAAAGAAAGCACAGTATTTGTAAAGACTTATCAAATAATATCAGGGGTTCATGCATCGATTAATAAAGAGTCAATCAATGAAACTATGGTCGTCACTTTACTTGATGCATATACAGTCACGAACTATACCTCCTACTTAATATTCGACAATACTGCAAGCAAACAACACGTATCCCAATAAAATTTCAACGAACAGTCTACTAAAAGCCGTTACATATTTTTATTAGATTGTTCGTGCCATATTTTCCGCTGGCTTCCGGGAAACGAGTGAGAGAATCTTGTATGGTGGTCACGCAACGGACATTTTGCCACTTTTGATGACTTCATGCCTCTAATCGGCGGACAAAACAATCTTAGAGATGGAAGAATAGATTAGATTGTCTATGATGAGGCTCAGTTTTTTTGCTGTGGACGTGATATGTTATTTATATGGAAGAATAAATAAGACATATTATCTGTGGTAGTGACGTAATGAAGGTCGTTTGTTCAATCCTACAATGATAGAAGGCGCTAAAGGAAATCATAGGAGGTAACCATAGAGATAGTAGAGTACTTTGTGGAATCGATGAAACTACATTTTTGATTCATACGGCAAGGTCTAACAAACAAACAGACGGTACACCTGATGGTAAGTGGTCACCGCTGCCTATGGACATTTGCAACACTAGAGGCATCGCCAATGCGTTGTCGACCCTGATACGTGAAGTTGTTAAGTTTCATGTGCCTATAATTTCACCGGCCCCCTTTCCTTTCTAACCGAAACACAGTAATACAAGTGCACTACCGCTTCAAGCGGAAATGAAGTGGTAGTACTTCCCCGGACGAACTCTGCACTAAAAGTACTGAAATTTCCTCAAACCGAAACTAATATTATAGAAGCTTAGTAAATAACATTAAAAGAGCTTCCAACAAACAAACCAAATCACCAGCTGAGCCTACTTTCCTTATGCAGTCGCTAATACAACATAAATCCATAAAACGTATATTTTTCAAAGGGCAAAACCTTTGTTTGGCTGTATACATTGAAACAACAGGTTTTACGACCTACGGACCGGGTAGAAAGCTCTCCCGTTACTTAAGTAGCTGGATTATGAATGTAATAAAATCCTGAAGATGAGATATACTCTGTAACGAGAGAAAACGAACGTTGTTGGCTGATACAATTTTAGTTGCGAATTTCAAATTAGATCTCCGTTTTTATGAGTCTCTTTAATGGTGTACAGTGTACAGCTGCGAGAAAGTACTCGGGTACAACTAATTTTCGAATGTCAGTGTTGTTTTAATGGAATCTATTCACGAGAATAACAAGATTTTATCCGTTGGTTCATGTTTGAATTTGATATTGTCTTTTTTTTGCCCTGTCCTTTGAATTTATTGATATCGTCTTTTTTAACGGTTATCTATTACGTCTATAGCTCGAATACGGTTGTTATATAATGTATAAATTCAATAGAATAAAGGTGTCAAGTTTTTATTTAATAAATATCCTGGAACATTCTTCACACGCCCATGTTATCCCAATGCCAAGTAAGAAACGGTGTGAAGACCAGATAAATAATAATACAAATAGGTAAATTTTTCATTTCTAAACATATACTTACATTGAGCTTTTCCGTAAATACATTAAATACAGTTTCAAATCGCTAAAATTCATAAATTTAAGACAAATCTACAATCCTCAAGAATGCTGTTACTTCAATATAAGACGATCATGTTTCCTCAATAAAAATGCCGCAAGCGAGAACCCTCACCTAATCCACTTATTGATTCCAACCACTTTTTCTCCAGAGAGCTGGATATCTTTTTATCGCTCTACCGTTGGAGTTGGCCTCTGTAAATACGGCAATAACCTAGATTTTGCCAGTTGCATTCATTTGAGTGTTCCGGCTTAGAATTAAGCCTAGTTGTGATTTGATAAAAAGCATGTTGGGTATTTTTTGAGATGGGAAAAAAACAATTGAATTCGCTACCGACACCGTTACCGACACCTTTGTATATAATTAAGTATCTATATATATTGGCCCCGTTTACACGAGAGTTGAGTTTGGGTTGAAATACATTGATAAATATAACTATATACGATATAAACATATATTGTTTATACATACGTACAACATAGATTTCTTTCAATTGATTCATGTCAGTTTTCAGTTCTGTCGGCACTCTCGGAGTGCCACTTTTTGTTTCTTATACTCTTAATTCTACAGTACAATAAATTTTCTCTATGGGTTTCATTTAATTTAATGATTTCGCCATGTCATTTCATGTCTATATATATTATATGTTTATACGGCGGGACAATATATGTTTATGTAGTAAGTATTGGTTCTAAGTTTACAATTTTATGAAGTGTCCGAATATTTGATACAATTTTTTACCACATTTAAAAAAAAAATATGTATTTGGTTACTGCATTACCTATGGCACGCCACTGAGCTCGATCTTCAGCTCTTTGTTTCCAACCGCTGCCAGCCAGCTTGCGTATATCATCGCTCCATCTAGCTGGAGGCCGCCCTACACTACGTTTGTGTTTACCATTTATTTATTTTTCTTCCCAGAAAATGGTTGCGATCAGAATTTCATAGCCTTCGCTAGAAGTTTCGCTAAAAAAAATATTTGATGTACCATAATTCAAATATATACATAAAATCGGGAAATTATTTATTTTTATGGCTTAAAATTATGGTTTATTAAAAATATCTTAATTAATAAAAGCACATGTACAATAGGAGTACAATGTAATTTTATACATATAATGTCGCCTATTATTCCTAAAGAAGTAGGCAGAACTCTCAAAACTGAGACCCACATGCCACCGAAGATATATTATATCCCACCGTAACATTGTCGCCGTCACTCCGGCCGCCATTGTTTCCGGGCTCCAAGTATTTTTTTAAATTAAAATTGTTATTATTTTTTTTTACTTGTTTATTCAATAAAAATCATGCAGTTTACATGGACAACAAAACTTTCCAAACTGTACAGCAGTCGGTTGGCGATGATGGCAATCTCAACTGCACCTTTCCTACCTGGTAATGCAACCCAGGACCTACGGTTCTAAGTCGAGCTTCATACCGCTATACCACAAAGGCGCTACAAATTATAAAGGTAAATAAATTTTGTATATTCTCCAATTTTCCACGCTGGCGTGAATGGTGACTGATTGTAACGATTTTTGCGAGCGCATGTATTTTCGCGTTTCAAAGCGACATCGACATCGCTGGGTCTGTAATTCAGATACACGGATGTAGAACTGCTAAGGCTTCGTTCATACTAGTTTTTATTTTGCTGCCCCGCAGTTTCACCTGCGTTCTCCTCTTTTTTCTTTTATTGATATTGAGTCAAAAATGTATATCCATCATAAAATTTTGACTCAAGCATGTTACTACGAATAAATCTTGTATTTTTTATAGTATATAATATAGTATATAAATAATAATCAATGCAATCCTATCCTAAAGGTACCCTAACTATACGGACTATAGTCACGTTCAGACATGTGCAGACTTGGTTTTAAAAACGCTCCAACACAAGATAGGGAGTTTTGAAGTTAAAAATTCAATGTTTTCGCTTCAACCGGGTGTATTCACCACTCGCACAAATTGTAAAAGCGAAATAAACATATTTCTCAACGTGTACGATCTGTAAAACTGTTCTTTGAACACTTTGGAGCTATGTTTTATTGGATAATAGCCTTCATGCACCTGATATACGAAGATGAATATAATTTTAAGTCGTTTTTATGTTTTTATGACCCAATGTTTTCTCTATAGGTCTATTTGTATGATCTTAGGAAATATGCCATAGGAATAATTAACAAATGAAAATGAAAGTTTATTTGTTTGTCATAATGTCAGCATATTATATCGCACAGAACGAAGTACAAAAATTAAGAAATAAAAAAAAAACGCTAGTAAAGTGGTTAAGTTTTCTTAAATTTTCTAATCTTCCGCGCAACTTTCTTATTTTTTTTCTTCCATAAAAACTTTCTCGTAACAAAATCAAACACATCAATAAAACAATTAGAGAAATCGGTCCAGCTCACCAAGGGAAATAGGGATTCATTTATATATATATATATATAGATTGCGGCTCTTTGTACCTATTGATTGGAAGAAACAATGAACATAAAGAACCAAATAAGTCCTTTTAATAGTTTTTAATTTAGTCTTTAATATTTGTTTGCATGTTGTGCTTACTTTGAATTAGTTGCAATAGATTATGATTATTATAATAATTTTAATTTATGTATGAAATTTGAGTGACAATTATTAATAATGATAATTAAATATTTTCGGTTTAGAAAGGTATGGGTTAAATTACAGGCACATGAGAGTTAACAACTTCACGTCTTAGAGACGACAACGCGATTCCCCTGGTGTTGCAAATGTCCATAGACAGCGATGACCACTTACCATAAAGTGGACCGTATCCTTGTTTATCGAATAAATAGTATGAAAGAAGCTTCATATTTTCTGGTGTTTCCTACAATTAAAAACAGATAACTAATGTATGTACAGGAAATTATTTTTGCCTGACTTTTCTGTTTAACCCAATATGTAAAAAATATTGTGTTAGATAAATTAACGGCCTAGAATGTATATTATTTTACCTCTAACTCCAATTATAATAATTAAACCTCTGATGGCTTTTATATCCTTACATGGAGAAACTTTGACTTGTTTGGGCTTTCTGAGGCTTACACAGAATAAATGGCCCTGATTATTTTTTAACATTTCAATATCCCACCTCTCTTTTAAAATTTATATGGTTCAATTATGGTACTAACTGAATACTATTAATTAAGTTTTACTTTGCAAAAATTTCACTTTCGTAATAGTACATTCACATTAAATGCCGAAAAAATAAATAAATAAATATCCTGGGACATTTTTTTACCCACGCTATGGAAACCAGGCTGATATACAACATATACTACTTAAAATACGTACTTATATAGGTATCTGAATGTAAATACCTATGTACGTATTTATAGTAGTATACACGATGGTATCTTCCATCGTGTAGAAGTTAGACAATAACATTTAATTTACACCAGAATGCATAACTCTTTTATAATTTAACCCTATTATCGCCACAGAGGTAGGCAGAAGTCCCTGAAGAATGGGGTCTTATAGGGAGTCCATTCACAATATTTAAGTACCATAGTAACGCTGTATAACATACCCAAAAAAATAAAAAAAACTGATTTTAATGAATGAAAAATTTCAAAACTATTAAAGTAGACAATTATTAGGTAAAATAGGTACGTAGGCCTTTCTGTTAAATAATCTGGTTCCTTGACATGACAGCTTACTAGGGTTGTTGGCTTTGATAATGAATTATATTTTTATTAGGTATTTTGTAACACGTTGTATATTCCAGCAAAGATATTCAAAGTCCCATCGAGAAATTCGGCGAGCATTATCGCCATATCTCTACATCGAGCTCGACCCAAGAATCAAACCTGGAATACCAAGCGTTTACTCGGCTACAGGCGTCTTAATTAAATTAAACCAATAATTTAAAAATCCCATCTGTTAACAAGCTCTGCAATATTGCTGCATAAGAAACCCTGATACGCAATATGTATTCAAAACAGCACGAGAGATAAAAGCCAATCGTGTCTCCGGGGTGAATTCAAACTGAACAACTGAACCCTGCTGAACCGTTCGATGACCGGCTTGTAAACGACTCACTCGTTCTTTCATTCGGTCTTTACAATCCGCACAGGTTTCGCGTGTGTTTGACACCTTTTGTTTGTTGTGTTCAATGAAACATTGCTTGTGTATTGAACACCTAAACTATCTTTCCTTCCTGTTTTAGTTTTTTTAGCGGTATCAGTCATGTTAATGGACCATTTAAAAATAAGCATATACTCGTATATAATAAATCAGATTCCCGTGCGTAAATAATCTTCCAGGATATTTATTTATTACTAGCTGTCCCCCCTCGGTTTTACCCGCGTTCCCGAGGGATGTTACGTTTTCCCGGGATAAAAAGTAGCCTTTATGTCATTGTAGGATATACTCTATCTATGTGGGAAGTTGCATCTAAATCTGTTTATTAGTGTTTGCGTGAAAGAGTAACTAACATCCATAGTCACAAACTTTCTAGTTTATGATGAATCAACCACAATTATCTCAGTTCGAAAATCTTTGATTATAGCTTTCTTTTTTTTATTTTTTTCTCAGTCTCCGTGGTCCAATTTAAGTCAAAAATTATAAAAACTATGACGATTGATTCGTAGCCTCACTTCTCTTGCTTACCTACTCCTACAAGTATTAGTGAATTACCTACTCCTACAATATTATGTTATTATATTGTAATATTTGTATTTTTTTTAATCATTATTAATACTTTTTACACTAGCTTACTATTTTATAATAATGCTTTCTTGTTGTAAATTATTGTGAATGATGTGCATGCCTGTAAGAGATCTATTTACACTGAATAATTTTTAAGAACCCTTTTTATATATATATGGAATTGTAAACAAGTTGTTGGTGTGCCTTATGAATAAATAAATAAATATTATAGCTTAAATGACATTTTGCTTAATATAATTTGATACCTCCTTAAAAACTGATAAAATTTCTATTTTCAATAGAAGATTTGTAACAAAAATAAATTTATGGTTGGCAGGTATAATCTTTCAAACGTCATTAGAGAGGCTTGCGACATCGTTCCGAACAAAAAGCAGGCCGCATTTTCCGCGACCTCTTTGTAAGTCAAGCCTCGAATCTTGACCCTCGTTAAGGCACAAAGGGAACCCTTTCTTTTGCTCTCGACTAAAGATACCACTAATTCCAACTTTTGTGTGCATCTTCAAGATCCAGAAATGTCGATCACAAAATGTCTGACTGTGCATGTGACGATTCTGTGAATAATACACTTTTTAAATATAATTGCCTCTGTTGAACGGTATGAAGCTCAGCTTAGATAACGGAGGTCCTGGGTTCGATTCCCAGGTTGGGCAAGGTTTTTGTTTCATTGTCAGATATTATTAGTAGTCCCAGGGTCAGTAACCTGCACGAGAGACGGCTAAAATGCTAACTAGATTGGAATTAAACAAATATCAGATATGAGTCTCCATATTGAGATACTCTTCGGGGACAGTAAGCATTTTAATTTTTTTGTTATTTATTTATAAGTTGTCGCAGATCCTAAATAAAGTAAAAAATGTATTAGTGTCAGTATTAGTTAAATGTAAAAAATTATAATTAATTGTATTTAATATTTAAATTGGATCAAATATAAAGTAAAAAATATACTGAAAGAAGGACAATTAATTAAAAACAAACATCCCGTAAACAAAACACATCACAATATTTCATACAAAAACACACTCGAAAGTACGTAATTAAAAACAACGTTCCCACTTAACGCCACCGAAGGAGTGCCGCTAAGATAATATAATTAAGAAAAGGATTGCGGAGTTCGCAAATTGCAAGGGAGATCTTATTTATACGCAACTTGGGTGGAGATTCGCTCAGCGAATTTTAATTTCGTAATGCAGAGACCGTTATGTGTGACTATTCGATTTTAGAATAAAAATGTTATTTTTAAGAATATTTTTAAACTGCTTGGAATAGCCAATGTGATTAGGCGTTCTGGTAAACAAAGTTCCATGAATAATTTGTTGCACTGTTTGGTTTCTTCTGTGTGTGGTTCCTTCTAAAATGTTCTGATTCACTTTAGAAGGTGTTAAAAAAGGGAAATAAAAATGTAAGATAAGGGTAAGGTGCCCCAAGCTTATGTAATACAAACATAGACCATGTTCCCCCAAGGCCTCGGAGAGTTGACCTCTCACACGCTTGCGTCGTTAGCGATAGAAACAGAGTATAGAGGCTGCTAATAAAACGCCGTCATAACCCCTACTGAGGTCGGTGAGTCGAAAGCTAATCGCAAGCCCATCCAAATAAAATAAAAAAACTAAGTTCACATCGTTATAAAATCGAAACGTGCCAGTTTACATCCCTCAGAATAAACCCGCGGAGACAATCACAGGAACTGAAGCATAACTCAAAAGTGGTATGCTTTTGCGAGATAACCATGATGTTTCATAACCTAATGGAACTTTTCTCATTTGAACTTATTCTTTTTGTTATTTCAGTCCGAGCGTACCGCGCTTCTGTGAAATTTACTACTTGATGATCCGACCTTTTAGTACCACGCTACCTTACCTTCTCTAACAATAAATCCGAATGGAACGGCGCCGCGGCGTTTGTAATTTTTATGGGTTGTTTGTTTGAAACAGGGGTCCACTACGTATTCTTCGTGGCTACGGTGTCAAGCAATTTGCAACATTAAATGTTGGGTCCTAGTTTTCGTTTACCAGTTTGTCAGCCTAGATGACTATAGATAAATATTTTAATAGTGGTTTCATAGGCATTTATGAGCTGTCAAATAATATAATCTTTGTGTCAGAAGATATAAGGAAGAATAATATTCTGTAATCATTTTCTGCTTTTATTCTTTAATTTATTTAGATTGGGAGATAACATTGGTCCGTCGGGTTAGTAGTCAGAGACCCTAAATATCAAACTATAGGTCGTGGTGCGATTCCCACCCTTATCAAACACTTGCGTGCATGAGCAGTTCTGTTTGTTCTGTGACTGGGTGTAAGTATGTATTAAGAAAAAATGTAGTAGGAATATGTAGTATACCAGGTATCTGGGTTCCATAGTACAAGCTGGACGAGGACTGGACCTAGTAGATCAGGCTGCGTGTAAAGAATTTCCCAGGATATTAATTTATTTTAATCAACCTTCAGGTAACATATATCCTGAGAGGCGACTACATACCGGAAAGTGCCAAGCGGGAGGACCACCCACGAAGTGAACCGAAGAGTTCGCCTGAGTCTGGGATCTACATGGCCCTATGTTCATTAGTGGACATGGTTCTGGGTGATATGATGATAATTTTACGAACTAGAACTAATTGACTTTCCATTTGATGCTATATGTTCAATTTAATTATTATTTTTAATAAGAGTTGGCAGTGTAAATAATTCATCTATTTTTAGATCGCAATATTGAGAGACTCCAGTAAATAATCTGAAATTCTCTTTTTCCTCTTGCTCCTCTAAATACCTCTATAGGTATTGGCATTATTTTGGTCCTATAACATAATAAATAAACACGTTGAAAAGTTAGTAAAAATTCTGATCACCTCGGCGTTAATAGGTTAAAACAATTCAATCTCATACTATTGAATAGATCAAAATATTTTTAATCTAATATTGTAAAAGATTGTTTGGTACATTCATTACATACATGGGAACCCTAATATAATTAGCAATATTCAACAGAAATAGTTTAATTATGTATTCACTGTAATTTAATTCAAAGGAAAATAACGGCCATCTTCGTGTTGATGCCCGCATAGTGAAGGGTTCCGTAAAGATGATTTTTTTTAATTCAATCAAACTTTAAATCGATTTTTGTGGCACCAAAAATATTGTATTTCTCAAAGACACAGTATATGATCAAAGAATTTCGTGACCGAAAATATTCCATTATTGAAAAATTATCCGCATAATTTCAAAAAAATATTTTGTTTTCTTTGCCACCCATAATTAAAGTACTAACTACGGATTTAAATTAAACCTGTATTTCAGTTTTAAAGTTAAATGAAAAAATGAGTTAAATTTATACTTTTCATAGGGGCCGTTCATAAAATACGTTCGCATGCAAGGGGAGGGGAGGGGTCTGGCTGAGTGTGACAAGATGTGACAAGGGGGGACGGGGGGTATACGGCAACGTGACGTTCGCCGTTTTTTTTTTTTTTTCCTTGCTGGAATAGTCCAGCTGGCCTCTATGAATATCATGTGTGAAAGATATTTATTAATTTATTTAAATTTTACTATAATAACTAAATAAATATTTTTAATTTTTAGAATTTGTGTACTATCATTTAGAATTTATCATACTCAGCAGAGGGGGGGGGTCTTAGTTTTTGTGACGAAATATTTCTAGGGGGGTCACAAAAAGTATGACACAGCGTGACAATGGGGGGGGAGGGGGTCAAAAAAAGCTGATTTTAGTGTGACGTATTTTATGAACGGCCCCATACCTCAGTTTGATGTATCTAAATTTAAAACCATTTATTAGATTTAGGCATGGGGAGGGCACTTATGAAGGTCAAATTTAAAGTTACCAAAGCAACCATCGATTCGGAAGTTGAATACTAACTGAGAAGAACCGGCAAGAACCACTTTTTTGTTTACTATTTTGTCTTTACTATTCAGTCGTGAAATTGTAGTGTCGAAACTCTTTGCACCTGTCTGTAGCAACGAATAAAATTTTTTGACGTTGTTAGGTTGTTGTTGACATAATTACTCACTCGTTGACACTGACAGTTGCAATTTGTGCAATGTTCTGGAGAGACCATTATCAGCTAACTTCAACCTGTTACTTTGACGTGATACGTTACAGTGATACGCGCGCATTTTTTAATTTATCTCTCATATTTTTTTCATAACGCGCCTAAAGAAATATAACTTCAAAAAATAACGGAACCCCAAAAAGGGTAATTAATATTTGCAGTGGTAATCACAGTTCATAATGTCAACATTAATATACGGTTACAAAATGAGTACCTGTTATAAAAGTTAAACAGAAAATCATGAATTTTCAGTTGATATAAATAGTTTCGGGTACGTCGTAACGCAGTAAGTACATGCTTGTTTTTTTTTTATTATTTTACATTAAATTGCATAATGTCTCATATTGAGCAAATACTGTAAAATTTCCAAAAGACGATTTTTTTTATTTACTACACTTGCTAACTCTTTATTAAATGTCAATTAAAATATGTTTCTAAACTGATTGTAAAAATCTATTATATATATGAATATATTTAAAAAAGTAGTAAATGCAGTATCAGTTATCTGATTTTCCTAGTTCAAGCTCTACTTTATTTAGGATCAGGTGGCCGTGTTTAAAAAATGTCCCATTATATTATTTTTTAGCAACGCGAAGCTAAGTTGCAAGCTTTAATCAACCTTAATTTTTGTTTCAGTCTAAAATGAAAATCATTTTATTTCTGTCCAGTTTCATCACTGTCCAATCTTATATCACCCAAGACTACTACTTTGCCGATTTAAATGGATTCCACTATACAAAGATTCAATTGATTAATTATTACGACACACTCACAAGGCCACCAGTACTAGTAGTTGATTATTGCAAAAACTATTTATATTCCATTTCTAACCTGCAAATAGTACGAATTAATTTAAATGTAGAAGAGATTACGTATATTCAAGAAATAGGTAATGTTACTGCCCTTGCTATTGATCAGGTGTCCGAAGATATTTATATTGGTACTAACAACGGCATTTACAAATATCATCTGAATGAATTGAGTAACAATGGCACAAAACTAGTTGGCACTGAAGGAAAGACTATCAATCACATGTACTACAATAAAGGTCTGTATTATAGTGATGATTCTTTAGAAATTTTTCAAACATTTGTCGATGGAAATTCTTCTCAATTAATTGAAGTGGACCATCGAGCCACATTTGTTATTGATAACGAAGATGTCATGTTCTATCACTCTGGCAATAATTTGTACAGATGGAAGTATGGGACGAAAGATGCTGTTTTGTACAAGAATGCTCCTGTTGGAAGTGGAATAGCTGCAGACAGAGACGGCAGAATTTATTATTGTGCAAATGGTATATATGAGGTTATGAAAGATAGCGATACTGTTAAGAAGGTATTTTGTATCGACAGGCCTCAAAGCTTAACTTTTGACACTGAAAATATGATGATATACAGTACAAGTTACGGGTTTATATACAAATTAATGCCGATTCGAGAAACTGGAATGCAATTGGTGGATATTGGTAAAAAGATAGAATATTTAACAGAAAAAATTGGTAAATTAAGTTCTATATTGGAAGATAGATTGCATCATACTGAAAACTCCCCGAGAAATATACACTTTGAAGTAAAAAACTTGAACATTACCGTAAGTACAGACGATTCCGTAGTGAATCAAGCCTGATAATTGTCATGAAATTAATAAAAATATATTGATAAGTGTATGTATTTTTTTATTTTTCCGCAAAACTTTAGTTTTTATCCAAATGAAAATAATTTCATATTCCACGCATCTTTATACTGCTAAATAGAAGGATATGATAATATTTTTTTATGATTAACAGAAGAATATATGAAACATGAGATGATCACAAAACCATACTGTATTCATTCATATTAGAGTCAGACTAATAAGTCTGTAAAGGCCTATTTGAATTAAAATGTTTTCATTTCATTCAACCGTCTCTGTGACGTCATTTTCACTTTTTTTTCAAAAATTTCGTCGGGAAATATATGTAGTTTGAAAAATAAAGAAGCTCTTTTCATTCATTATGAAATATTGTCTATTTAAACAACACACACAGATAAAAGAGTAAGCGTTTCTGTAATTATCACCCTGCTCGAATTTCTTCTGGTAATGCCATAATAAATTGTAAATTAAAATAAAAACATTCTGGGAAATTCTTTATTCAGATAACTCGGATTCCAAATAAAGCAGAATGTGTACTATAGAGAGCAGATATCTGGAATACTATAGCAAATTATAACTATTATATTATATATAATTTATACTAGCTGTCCGGATAGACGTTGCCCTGTAGAAATAAGTCCATACAAAAATGTAGGAATTCGATCGCAGCGCCACCTATCGGGTCTAATTGTAAATCTAAGCCATCCAGGGCGTCACCTAAACGGATACAAAAAAATCATTCATATCGGTCCGGCCGTTTAGGTGGAGTTCACTGTCAACACACGTAGGTAAAGAAGAATTTTGGTGGTTCAGTATCAGTAACAGAACACATTTCCATTATTTTTTTACACTTTTTTGTATCAACAAACAATGGACACTATCTATTCATAATAATATCAAAAAGCGCGCGCGCCGTGCGTCGCACGCGGCGGTAGAGCCAGCTGTTGCCAAGGCCACGGCCGGGGTGGGCGCCCGACCCGAGCGACAAAGTAGCCATAATATTAACTTAATAAAACTTATCAAAATAAAAATTAGGTGTTTAATAAAACTCATTTAAGTTTAATTTGTCAAAGTTTGCGCACTGAATTAAAAATATTCCTGTATAAAGATTTACATTTTGAGCCAACATTCATATTCATGCACTTGTTATGTCATGTTTTTTTCTGATTGGGAATCAAACCCACGACCTGTGGCGTGCCAGTCAGGGTCTGTAACTTCCAAGTCAACTGGCCCGTCAATTATGGAAACTAATTATAAAAAATTTACACTATACATTTTTCGAAATATTTTTAGAAATAAATTCGACCTAATTTGTACCTAAAAATATCAGTTTATTTTTATTTAAGCCGTCTATTGTACAAAGCTAAGAAAAAGTAAACTAGTTACGACATATAAACCAGCACTGTACAATTAAATTAGACCTAATTAAAAAGACACAACATTCTAAAATATTTCCTCAGTAAAATAGGATTTGTTATTAAGCAGCGTAATAAGAAGGGTGTAATACCCTTAAAGCTGAACAAGCAAGCTTGGTAATTTGAGCGTTAAATCTTAGTAATTATTAAGTTGAAAATAAAATAAACTGCATTTCATCTTATGTTCTTTTTTGCAATACTCCGAATAGATTTTGACCTTATTAGGAATCTCTAAATGTAAATCGTTTACGTGATTTTCACCCGTCTGACATTTAAAAAAACCGTACGTCTCTGAGTTGCCTCGGTCGAGCGGCTTTATGCTTGGCTTTGTGACCGTCGATATCCTGTTTGATTCCCAGGTCGGGCATGATGTATGTAATGACGTAATGTCCTATGTCCCCTGGATGGGGCAGAGGGCGTCCACAGTACGTTGCCATCCCGAACGGTCTTGGGCTTCGCGCTTTACTTCGCTCCAGGTCATTCCTATCGCCTTCGCTTCTGCAGTGATCGTCCGCCGCCAGGTCTGCTTTGGGCGGCCACGTTTCCGCTTTCCTTGGGGATTCCAGTCTAGGGCTTGCCTTGGAATGTGATCATGGTCCCTTTGGAGCGTGTGGCCGATCCAGTTCCACTTGCGGCGTTTGATCTGCTGGTCAATCGGGGTCTCACCGCAGCGTTCCCACAGGTCTACGTTCGAGATTTTGTCGGGCCAGTATACACCGAGCATTCGGCGAAGACAGCGGTTGGTGAAGACCTGGAGCCGGCGTGTGATGTCTTTAGTGACCTTCCACGTCCCGCATCCGTACAGCAACACAGTTTTCACGCTGGACCGGAATATCTTGAGCTTAACTCTCCTAGTCAGTTTCCGCGATTGCCAAACCGGACGGAGCTGCGCGAAGGTTGCCTTCCCCTTGGCAATTCTCAAAGCGGTGTCCTCTTCGGTCCCTCCTGTTTCCGACACTACACTACCGAGGTAGGTAAATTTTTGGACTCTCTTCACCCCCTCTGTGCCGATGATCAACGGCAAAGAGCTTGTCGCTCCGCACCTCATTTCCTGGGTCTTCCGGGTGTTAATCCTAAGTCCCGTCTCCAGAGCCTCTCGTTGTATGTCGTCCAGTTTGGCTTGCATGTCTGCGCGTGTGTGGCTCAATAGGCATAGGTCATCGGCATAGTCCAAATCTTCCAAGACGTTGGATAGTCCCCACTTTATGCCACGGCGCTTGCTGTTGGTGGTGTTATTCATGATGCCATCCAGGACGACAAGGAAGAGGAGAGGTGAAAGAAGGCACCCCTGGCGTACACCCGCATGGACCGGTATGTCCTCCGTGACGAGGCCGTCATGAGTTACTCTACAAGAATACTTCCCGTAGATGGCCTTAATTATGTTGGTAATCTTCTCGGGGACTCCAATTTCACGTAGCCGATCCCAGATACAGCGCCATCTCAGCGTGTCGAAGGCTTTTTCGAAGTCCACAAAGGTCAGGTATATTTCCCTCTGCCATTCTGATGCCTCTTCGAGAATTATGCGCAAGGTGTTGATCTGGTTCGTGCACGATCGGTTGGGTCGGAAGCCAGCTTGCTCTCTGCGAAGGAGAGGTTCAGTGGCCCTCGACAGCCTATCTAGGATGATCCTGCAGAGCACCTTAGAAGGAATCGAGAGCAAGGTGATGCCTCTCCAATTGCCACATTCGCTGAGGTCTCCTTTTTTGGGTACGGTGATAAGAAGGCCTTTGTTCCAGTCATCGGGCATCTCTTCGGCTGACCAGATGTTCCTCAAAAGAGGCGTCAGCAGGTTCGCAGCGGTGGAGATGTCAGCTTTTAGCATTTCCGCTGTGATGAGGTCCACTCCTGGGGCTTTCCCGTTCTTCAGTGATTTGATGGCCTTCACTACTTCTGCTCCTGTAGGGGGAGACACATCAATGTCCAGGCTTTGTACTGGCAAGCTGGCAGCAGGTGTCGCCGTAGCAACGGGGTAGTTTGGGACTCGGAAGATCTCCTCAAAGTGCTCCCGCCATCGCTGAAGCTGTCCCTCCGATGTCACAATTAGCTGGCCTCTCTTGTCTTTAAGGGGCTTCTTCTTCCTTTGGTTTCGATTTCCGGCCAAGACCTTCGTCGCCTTGTACATCTCCCTGAGATTGCCGGAGTTGGCAGCGCGTTGGGCGCAATCCGCAACACCATCAGCCCATACTCGACGGTCATAACGGGTACTGCGGTAGATTTTCCTGCGAATCTGTCTGTATTGCAGCTTTAGGTCTTCGCGCACTGCCACATCGCCGGTTGCAAGGAGTTGAAGATGGAGCTGGCGCCTTTCTTCAATGAGGTTCCAAGTTGTCTGTGACATCCAGTCTTCACGTGTAGATGATTTGTGTCCGAGGACGACGGAGCTGGTCTCTGTATAGGCCATTTTGATGTGGTTCCATTCCGCGTCAACAGTATTAGTAGAGTCCGTTTCGAGGGCGGCGAAGCGATTTCGCAACTCGAGTCAAAAGGCGTTGCCTATGTCTGGATTCCGCAGTTTGCTGATCTCAAATCGTTTGCCTAACCTGGTGGTTGCGCTGGCAGCTCGAGCTACAGCTACTTTAAGCCGCACCTCAGCTACGACTAGGTGGTGATCACTGTCGATATCCGCGCCTCGACGGTTGCGGACGTCGAGCAGTGATGAGCGCCATTTGGAGCTTATGGCAAGGTGGTCGATTTGGTTCTTGGTGACTCCATCGGGTGAGTTCCATGTGTACTTGTGGTGGTCTCCGTGAATAAATAAAGTGCCTCCGATGGTACGGTCGTTGTCTTGGCAGAACTCTAAAAATCTCTCCCCGTTCTCGTTCCGGACTCCTAGCCCGTGTGTGCCCATGTGTCGTTGACAGCCGTCGTTGTCTGTGCCAACCTTGGCATTCAGGTCTCCCATGACGATAACTATGTCCTGCTTGCGGGTGTTCTTTAGGGTCAGGTTGAGTGCACTATAGAATCCTTGTCTTCCTCTGATGCCAGATTTGTGGGCGCATAGCACTGAACGACGGTTATCTTGCGGGCTTTGCTGTTAAACCGAGCTGTACTGATTCGGTCTGTGATGGGTTTCCAGTCCAGCAGGCTCTTCTTCGCAGCGTCAGAAAGGAGGAATCCCACGCCATTTTCACGCGCGTCCTCTTCATCTTCCTTCCCGGAGTAAAGAAAAGTAAGGCCCCTGGACGTTCTCAGTTCCCCGAATCCATTTCTGCGCACTTCACTGAGACCGAGTATTTGCAGCTTGTATCTTAGCATTTCTGCTTCTGCTTGGGCTAGTCGGCTCTCCTCGCTGAGTGTTCGCACGTTCCAATAAGCAATTCGTGTCCGTATTTTCATGCCAAAGGTTGTCGTAGTATGATCGGTCCGGTTTCGTACTATTTCAGTTTCAGGAATCTGTTTGGGGTTCGGGTAAGCGAGTGATTAGCCCACTATACCCTATCCCACTGGCGGGGCTGCCACCTTGGAGCCTGTGGGCGTGCTCGGTTTTGTTCGGGTATCCTCCCTAGTGAGGTTGATTCTGTTTTGAGGCGCAGAAGATTCGCCTTTCGCCCTGCACCCTCAGCTCAGCTGCACGTCGAGGTGGCGGCCGCATGGTTACGCGGTTGCAGCAGTTCCCAGGAGGGACGACGGGGACGTGAGGTGACTCGGACTGGCCAGGGCTCTGCTTAAATTCGGTGTTCCGCCACTAACACAGCAGATGGTTTCTTGGCATTTTGTAGGCAATGCTGTTCTCACCCACAGCGATTCCCACCAAGACCATACCCTGACTTCCCCCCCCCCAATGTATGTAATGAGGTCCCAAATTTGGGCCTAAACATAGGTCTCAGTATGGGAACCTCTGCTACCTCTTCGGGGACAATGGGCGTGAAGATATTTGTTTATTTTTATGGGACTTAAGTCTTTTATCATATTTCTATTCAATTTATGAATAACAATAATCAACTAATATTATAAATGCTAAAGTTTGTACGTAGGGATGTTTGTTACTCTTTCACGCATAAACAACCTAACTGATTTAGATGAAACTTGGCACATAGATAGAACATGTCCTGGAGTAATATATAGGATTCTTTTTATCACGGGAAATAGCAACATCCTTCGGGAACGCGGGTAAAACCACTGGGGACTTATAATTTTTGAATTTCGATAATATTTTCAAATATAATTCTCTGTCTTTTCTACACTTATCTCATGAGGAGAAAAGATTTGTGTTATTGTTTGTACTGAATGTACTAAGAAATTATTGAACCGATATTCACTATTTTACTAAAAGAACAATACTTGTTCCAAAAGTAACATAGGCTACCCTACAATTTATCTTCGGGAAAGCGAGTGAAACCACGTAAAAGAAGCTAGTATTTGATCAATTAAAGGTTAATAGATTTGTCAATAGCACAATCCAACCGAAAAACTGTACTTTCTTACAACATATACACAAATGTATGCAATTCATCACAATAAATCAATCTGGTGACAACAGCTTGTCGTATCCGAATCAATAATGATGTATTTCTTTACTCCCGACCTAGTAACAGTTCTTATCAATTAAACGTACGAAATTGAACCGTAAAGTCTATGGAATAAGAGTCAAACTAACGGTAGTTGAAATGGTTGTTTAATATTGTGGTGTAATTGAATCATCCATCACATAATGTCCTGGGATTCCACCTGGCATCAGAAAGATTACCTTCAAATATATTTACATACTATTCTATCGTTTTCACGAGTAAAATATTGTCGGAATATGTTATTGATCATGTTGTTGTACGTAATGTTGTCTGCTTTTTTTATGAATTACGAGAAGCAATTACTTGCATAGACCTTGGATTGAGAAACGGGTAAGTGCGAGCCTGACTCGCGCACCGAGGGTTCCCTACAAACGTGTAATTAAATAGTTCGCATTCATCTTTCGTTTCAAGCATAGAATTAAATTATATGATGTTTCCGAATAAAAATTAAAGTATAATGAAACGGGGCTGGACACATTGTGGGGACAATCAGAAAAAAATGGAGGAAAGACATCAAGGAATGGTACACCAAGAGCGGAAATAGACAAAGTGGACATAAAAAAAAAGACGGGAAGATGATTTGCCAAAGGGATGGAAAAAATCGTATTACTTGACAAACAAACTGGTTGCTGCAAAATAGTATTTCATACTTATTATTATACTTCAGTTTATATTTATTATGTATTAAACTACTCATGGTCAGTAAATAAAATCTATCTAGTTCGTTAATATTAAATAATTTGCTATTATACAACGTGTTACAAAATACCCCGTAAAAATATAATTAATTGTCAAAGCCAACAACCCTAGTAAGCTGTCATGTCAGGGAACCAGATTATTTAACAGAAAGCCCTACGTACCAATTTTACCTAATAATTGTCAACTTTAATAGTTTTGCTATTTTTCATTCACTAAAATCAGTTTTTTTTTTTGGGTATGTTATAGAGCGTCACTACGGTTCTTAAATATTGTGAATAGACTCGTTATAAGGCCCCATTTAACCTCCTTTCGGCTTTACGGGTAGTTTTGTAGCAGCCTGTATTAGTAGTATACATTATATGCCACAGTAAATTCCTAAGCGAAAAATGATTATTAATTAGTATTGTTTTCATTATAAAAACAATAATTTTGTGTCCAATTACGACGAATTAACCATCTTCGTTTTTTACTTTACTTGAGCAACATAAACGGCCATATCTTTTGATTGCGTTGACTTAGGTTGCAGACCAGGGGCTCGATTCTATAAGGTAAATGACACTAACTCGTATGTTTCGTCGCGGCCTCTATGCTCTACCCCTGTCGCTTACTACGCTAATACTACTAATCACGTGCGAGGTAAGCTCGCCGAGGCCTCGGTGAAGCGGCGCGCCGACGGAGTTTGTATTATCTGAATAAGGGGGGTGAATATTACAATTAAACCTCAACGTGATTCAACGCGTTCTTGAGAAAAAGGGTCATGACAGACAGACACACGGACAACAAAGTGATCCTACAAAGGTTCCTATTTTCCTTTTAAGACCCAAGACTCTTTTAGGATTCATTCGAAGATATCTTACTTCTCTTACCTCGGATACTGTTTTATTTCGTTGAAAAACACGTTGGTCTTATAGTTTGATGAATTATAATACGAGACTGGGCAGTTGGCTTGGTGGTTAAAACCTTGACCGCCACGCCATATGTCGTAGACTCGATTCCCACCCAGAACAAACATTTGTGTGCATGAACATGTCTGTTTGTTCTGTGTTTGGGTGTAAACGACTCCTATTAAAATATGTTTTTAAATAAATAATGAAGTTTCTATTGTACAAGCTCTGCTTAGTTTGGGATTAGCCGTGTGAAATGAATAAACAAGGAAATTATTTATTTTAATAATTTGGTACCAACAGTACCATTTAAACATTAACCATTGAGTTCCTATACTTATTGAAATAGTTTTTCTACATTGTACGAACTAAGATGTTACTCTTAAAGTACCTTACTAAGATTTTGCTTTACGATATCAAATAGTAGTCTCAAAATAGCTTTTGCTTCGTAGCTGTACCTACCTGTTAACATAATTGAGTTATCATACATTTAAAAAAGTAAAAATACTAATATTATAAATGCGAAAGTTTGTTACTCTTTCACGCAAAAACTACCAAACGGATTTAGATGCAACTTGGCACATAGATAGAGCGTATCCTGTAATATCATTTAGACTTTTTTTACATGAACATTTTATCCCTGGAAAACGTGACATCCTTCGAGAACACGGGCAAAACCGCGAAGGATAACAATACTTATAAAAAACTACAATTTAAAAAAGGTCTTAATTTTTGTTTAGAGAATGTATGTCTTTTTTATAAAACCTCAGAACCTTTAATACTGACTATACCTTACAGCTTGTAAGTACATCCATGATCTATTAAAAGGAATCTCATCCATTTAAAAGCTATGGATAATACCCAGGTACCCTTTGACTTTTTCAGCCTTTTTTCACAAGATTTATAACTTCTTAGGAGCTTTTAGAATTAGTGAATTATTTATGACATGATGTATTATAATACGCTTATATTTCATATGAAAATACATTATGAACTGTAATATATATTTATAATAGGACATTTTTGTTTAATTTTATTTTTTATTTTTTTTTATGCCACTTGGGCCGACAAACAAGCTGACGGTCCACGTGATGGTAAGTGGTCACCGCCGCCTATGAACATTTGCAACACTAGGAGCATCGCCAATGCGTTGTTGACCCTGAGACGTGAAGTTGTTAAGTCTCATGTGCCTGTAATTTCACCGGCCCCCTTACCTTTCTAACCGAAACACAGTAATACAAGTGCACTACTGCTTCACGGCAGAAATGGGTAAGGTGGTAGTACTTCCCCGGACGAACTCTGCACTAAGAGCAGCACTCTGCACTACTCAAATGTATATATTCCTAAAATTTTTGCGTCGTATGGTACCAGTCCCATCCCGATATGTTCAGTAGTTTTTGCTTTGGTGGAGGTTATGCTTTAACCTGATATGCGCTGGTCCTCCTTCTCTGTCAAGTCCCAAACAAGAATATTTAACAGAAAATCGACGTGTTTCGCTTATACACGAAGCATCTTCAAGACGTATTAGACCCGCTGTTATTGACTCGGCGCTCGAGCACCACAGACGTGTTACCTCGCCGACCACCGGACAGAAAGTGGGTTTCCTTGTTTGGGACTTGACAGAGAAGGAGATCCAGCGTATAGTTACTAGATATTTGTTTTTGAAGTTATACTTCTTTAGGCGCGTTATGAAAAAAATATGAGAGTGAAATCTTAAGATGCGCGCGCATCGGTGTAATACAAAATTCTCACGGATGAATTAAGCTGATAACGGTCTCTCCAGAACATCGCACAAATGGCAACTGTCAGTGTCAATGAGTCAATAATAATATTAAATATGCTATTGAACAAATACTAATGCATTATATATAGTAACTAATATTCTTACTAATTTTAATAATTTCTGTTAATGTAATTACATTATTATTTCTAAATTTATATTTTTCATTGTAATTCGTTAGTATAGTATAATGTTTTAATATGATATATACATATAGATAAATATTATAGTACTTATATCATACTAACCTGCACGCATTTACACAAATACAAAACACGACATTTTTGATTGTTTCAAATATATTAAGTTGTTTTTGAAAGTACCTTTTTTAAGTAAGTATAATTTACATAATTTATCCAGGAATATTGTAATTGGCTTAATTTAAGGAATAATTTCTTTTGTATTTATTTGGTATTTTTTTTAAAAACGCTCAATGTTATTTATTATTATATAATAATAAAAAAAAAATATTGTCAATAATAACCTAACAACGTCAAAAATTGTTATCCGGTGCTTCAGACAGGTGCAAAGAGTTTGGACACTACAATTTCACGACTGAATAGTAAAAAACGCTTTTAGTGCAGTTTTTCTCACTTATAATTTCGGGTATAACTTCTTACGTGCGTACTAAAGTTAACACACTCGTTTTTTAGTATAACCTTTTAATGAATTTCCGCAAGGCCACACCTGAGTCAGTTACTGATGTACATATTAAATGGTGCAAGTTTTTGTATATTTAACTATCTTAAAGATAATTGTAGTATAAATGATTTCTTGTTTTACGCCCAATATCCCTTAAGTGGTACTGAGACTCACATTCAACCGGAGATATTTGAAGCCGCAACGGAACGTATTGAGCATTGTCGCCGTCAACATTCAAAACCATTATTCAGTTTAGGCCCTCGGAAGGCACTTGAAGGTTACTGAAGTTACTGAATTATTAAAGTTACTGAAGCTACAATCTCTCAGGCACATTACCAATCCTGGTCTAATGGTGATCATTTTAATGTTACTACTTACCCGACCTAGAAACTGAATCTTGAACCTCCGGTGTCTAAGGTGAGCTTAATACCACTCCACCGGGGAGATTAAATTTAGTATTTTCAGCGACATATGTTGCTGAATGTACATGAACACACCTCACCAAATTGAAGAAAATGTCCAAGGAATAAAACATATCATCTGCCACTACAGTACGTAATCTTTTGTGTTATTTGGTGCATTACGTATTGCAAAAGATTTAGAAGCTTTTACGGCCTGTCTGACGCCAACCCTCTTTGGGTATGCTTTTTTGACCACTTAGTGCAAAATGACGTGGTCCGGTATACTCTTTAGCCGCCTCTTAACCTAGAGATGCGTTGCGGTGGTGGTATTCGTCGCTACCACACTGCACCTTCTTCAATCATCAAAGAAAATTTAAAAAACTTAATCATGTTCAAAAAAACTATAATTTCCCACCAAACATCCTTTTGAAACCTTTTCCATAAGCAACAAAACACATACATTACCGAACTATCTAATAATATCAGGATGGTCCCAAAACGGCAAAAAGACTATTTGCCGTGTTCAATGAAATGATTCGCCAGAATCCCGCCCTTACATCGCTTGGTGGGATTAGCTATCCGATATCGTGTTACAAGGGTCAATCTTTTGAGGGCGGGCCCTACATTAGCCTCCTGACCGAGCTCAAAGGAAATGGTTCGAGATCTCAACTAATGGACCCATTGATTTTCGAGAATCAAACCTATACGCCTTTCATTTCGACTGACAGGTCAACTGATGCATTGCGTGCGTAGTGGTGAATAGATGTTTAGAAGTTTATTACTTCTATTCAGTGTACTGTTAATCGTGAAAAGACGGAAGGTATAATACAGCTAATATGTTCCTTAAAAATCTCCAATCACAAACCAAAATACCAATGGTATATGCCATGTTGGCAAAGTTGTCGAGTTCTAATATTTTTTTTATGGAGGCTGGTATACTTGCTATGTTCCACTTTATGTAAATGGTCACCGCCGGCTATAGAGTTTTGGAACACAAATCTTAACAGACATCGCCAATGCGTTTTCGACCGTGAGACGTGAAGTTTTAAGTATTGTGTTTGTTATCGAACGAGTATTTGTTTCCCTATAGACCCCAAAACGGCCGAAAAGATTTTGTTGTCAAATAGCTGGTAAGGAGTAACTAAGGCTCCATTTTATCCCGGGAAAATGTAGCATCCTTTAAGAACTGGATGAAACCACGAGGGACAGCTAATAATAAATCGAAGGCTTACTTAAAATGCCGAAAAACTTATTCAATCAATAATACATAGTGACACTACAGCGTCATTCCCCTGTCAAAGGGCAAAGGAGTACACGAACTAAAGTAAACTCTGACCGGTCTCTATTTAACCACTTTGATGACTCGATTGTCAGGGGAGGGACACCAATTAACCTGCAGTTGACTCAGCGAGTGTCGTGATTAATTCACCACAGGGCCACCTGACCAGGCAAGCAGTTTGCTAAGCCAGGGTAATTATTTAATCGCAAGCACTGATTGCATTGCGAAACGGCCAGGGTAAATATTGATTTGCGGTATTCATTTGTTTACTGTTTGAAATTGAAAGCGAAATATTTGATATGGATTCATAATGACTAACTGAGTTGAAATTACATCGTAATCTATATAATAATATTAATATGTGAAGCGAAAACTTTAGAACCCTTTTTATGCATATTGCGCACACGGAGTCGATTGAGATTTAGCATGGTTGAAGATTATATGGAGAAGGAGTGCAGAACGCATAAATTAATACATATTTATTGTTACAAACACATTTCATCATCATCATCATCATCAGCCTATCTCCGTCCACTGCTGGACATAGGCCTCACCTATGGCACGCCACTGAGCACGATCTTCAGCTCTTTGTTTCCAACCGCTGCCAGCCAGCTTGCGTATATCATCGCTCCATCTAGCTGGAGGGCGCCCTACACTACGTTTACCGAGCCGTGGTCTCCACTCTAGAACACGTCTACCCCAACGGTTATCGGTTCTACGGCAGATGTGACCAGCCCACTGCCACTTCAGCTTGCTAATCCTATGAGCTATGTCGATAACTTTGGTTCTCTGACGGATGATTAATTAAAATAAATATTACACACACTACCTCTGACACACACACATATTTTACAATAATAATAAATATCCGGGGACAATCTTTTACACACGGCCATCTGATCCCAAACTAAGCAGAGCTTGTACTATGGAAACCAGATAACTGATATACTAAATATACAACTGTTTTATCTAAATACCTACATATATAGATACAATATAAATAGCATACGCTCATACAGTCAATGTTAAACAGAAAATTCATTCAATGATCATAGAGGTTATATACTCTGACTAAAAAACCTCAATAAAGTTCCAACTTAAATTATATATAGAATTACGGTCGACTTTCGATTGGTAGGTGACCACTAGTTTGTATAATTAAGAAAATGCATAGCATGCAAACTCATTCATGATGTATATCATAATCTGCTTAAGGAATTGATACTCATATTATGATGAGAAAGTCCGAATTAGTGAGTTTATTGAACCTTTTATAACCATTTGAATGATACATTATTCCAAATGGACATAGACTATATTGTAAATCCGAGATACATTAGAGCCTCGAGAATGTGGGTGAAACCGCGGGATGGTAGCTATGTTATATAAAATTAATCTGGTGACTATTATTTATTTTTACTTTTGTATTACAGGGAAACATTATAAATTATTTATATATATTTTTAGTTTCACTTCTATCGTGTGTCTTTACGACACCTGTTATTATTTTCTTTTTTGAACTTCCATTTATGAAAAAACAATATTTATTCCTATAACCTCCTTGTTATAACCAGCGCAGCGTGAACTATATCCTCAAGAACTTGATAAAGTAATAAATCCCATTCCGAGCTCATGATTAAAACAATCTATTTTTCCACTTCAGTATTAATGAAAGCCGACACAAGTCTAGACAAAATCCCTTGACACCATCTGTAATTATGTGAGTTATTCTTATTCCAACTCCTTTGTATCAATCCACGGCGTTAATGATGAGGGTCCCTTTCATAACTCGGAAAAAGAACTTTTCCCATTAAACTTGCACGTTTTTTTATCTATAGCAGCACAGAGTTAAAAATAAAATTATTTAACGGTTATAACGGGCCGGCCGGCCGGCGTAATGGAGTTTCCTTGTTACGGTTACGATTTTAATTCCCCGTATTGAGTATCTTTTTTCCTTAAAATTCATGGTTATTGTGAGATTTGGTTAATTGGGGAACTTTGTTCGGTTTATTGGCGATTGATTCGGTTCGGCAATTGCGACAGGAATAATTGTCCACCTCGTCGAAACGGTTTCGTTAATCAATCTCTTTTAGTCGTGAATATAAAATGTTTTAACTGAAATGGAGTTAGCTTGTCAATCTATTTTTTTTCTTATATTTTTGGAGGGGTAAGTCAACGAAGGCGACCTCAAAAGTGTTAAATGAGAGTGACAAACAACTCCTACCAACAAATGCAGCATTCGTCGCCTCGCCATTATCAGGGGATAGCGGATTTCTCACGTGTTTGCGTAGTTATCGAAAGGGACAAAACATATCTGCACTGATCCATTGACGTGTTTTGCAATTTACATATGGATCACTTTAATTAGGTAGTTATTAAAGCCTTCTTGGTAGTAGGCAGACTTCATTACCGGTGGTAACTTCCATAGCTTTGATTTTCGAATTCCCTTCTAGTGCCTTAACTGAAAAAACATAAATTTGTTAATTAGATACTGATAATAAAAAACAATAAAGTTAAATTTAAGTTCTCTAGAATATAATTTTAAAAAAAAGCCAAAACAGAATTACAATTTAGAATTTGAATTTCATATTGTACAATTCAGTTTAAGGATATATTAAAATAAATATATACTAAACGAAGAAAGATATATCGAATATACAAAAAACTTATACACTCGTACTTTCGTAAACCACTAACCGATTTCTCTCTCCCGCGACTATATTTCCCTCGATCCTCGACTTCGATAAGAGGGATTGAAGGTAATACTTCTAATTCTTCCGTCAGTTTCCCTTTCAATATCCCTTGGCGATATTTTCTACCTGCCGTAATATACGTTTATATTATTGCTTCGGTTTGTCTAAGACTTACGGGTTTTACATTAGCTAAGGCTTTTTCAATAATAATATTTTAACCATTTTATTTCTTTACAGAAGGAGGCTTGTATTTGACCTCAATCTTATTAATTACTGTTATGCTAGTATAATATCGTTACTAGCTTAAAAAGTAAGGTAATAATTTATGATCCCTAAATATTAAATACAAAAATTATTATTAAAAAAATCTTCAGATCAAATATCTAGTTAGATATGTCAGTGGTTCAATTCAAAATTCTAATTCAGAACCATTAATTCAGTTTAGGCCCGCGGAAGGCACTTACGAAGGTCAAATTTAAAGTTACTGAAGCTACTATCTGTTCGGAAGTCAGCTTTCAACTGAGAAGAGCCTGCCGGCTCAGAAACTCAGCAAGGTAACATTGTTTTTTTAATTTTATTTTTAAATATTTTTTTTCTGTTTTTGGTGGTGTTACCAAGTAGGGTTTTTAGTCTCTATTATTTCCCTTTGTAAATACATTTAATCAAGACTGTATACTTCATAATCATTTTTAATAAACAACAGAAACAGCTGATCTAAATCGCTGCTGACGGGAAGCGTGCCCAGAACGCTGGTGGCACTGCCACTGTGTATAACAATGCTAATCCTCTGGCCGAGGTATTCACCACCAGCCCTCTGGTCACGGGAAGCATCTACCAGGCGCTTAGTAATTTATATACAACTATATACTTGAACTACGACTTTTATAAAGTAAAGGACGTTTTCCAATTCCCATTTAAGCTAAACGAGCTAAAAATCAACATATACTATCACTAGCTGTCGCCCGCGGTTTTACCCGCGTACCCCAAAGATATTCACATTTTACCGGGATAAAAAGTAGCCTATATGCTATTCCAGGATATGCTCTATATAGTATAGTATATTCGGTAGATTTCGCGTGAAAGAGTAACAAACATCTATACATACAAACATTGGCATTAAAATTTGTAGTATTAAATCCATATCGATAATATTCGACTAACATTGATTATTTCGACTCACACTGCATCGGAATCGACTAGACTATTCACTTCGTGAAATCGATGTGATTCGACTCAACTGAAGTCAAAGTCCCTCTTCATTATTTGTTTTCCCGCACAACGTATTCTGTTCGCAAATATCAATAGAATATTCATCTACCGTGCCGTGTGCTCGACGTAACGAGGCGAGCCTAAATAAATGCTAATAACCAGGGCAATCATGCTAATACAATATGGCTATTGGGGTGTGGTGAAAGTTATGAGAGAAGTTATTTTTTACTGTCACTGTAAACTATATCATCGGTGTATGACAGTGAGAACCATTTGACTTGCCCACAACCAAATGAGAACCAGTTGACAAAATAATATGTAGACCGATGGCTACGTAAACTTAATCTTGCACCAAACAAAAGCATTCCCAAAAATAGTTTGCGTCAGGCATGTACCGAATAGACAGAAACAGAATATACGCAGTGTTTTATACAAAACTAGCTGTCCCCCGCGGTTTCACCCGCGTGCCCGAGGGATGTAACATTTTGCCGACACATAAAGTATCATATGTTACATCTAATACCTCCAAGAATATGTGTACAAAGTTTAATGATTAAAGTTAAGTAGTTTTCGCGTGAAAGCATAACAAGCAAACTTACATTGACATTTATAATATTAAATATCCTGGGACTAAATAAACATCCTGGGACATTCTTTACACACGGCCATCTGGTCCCAAACTAAGCAGAGCTTGTACTATGGAAACCAGATAACTGATATACTACATATACTACTTTTTTTTTCTAAATACATACTTATGTTGATATTTACACCCAGACACAGAACAAACACATACGTTCATGCACACAAATGTTTGTCCTGGGTGGGAATCGAACCCGCGACCTTAGGTTTGGCAGTCAGAGCGTTAACCACCAAGCCAACTGGCCTGTCTATTAGTAGGATATTAGGGATATTTTTAAATGTATAATGACAAAGAGGTGAATGGTCCCTCTGGTCACCGCCTATGTATATTGCGCTAACCACAAAGGATTGGGAAATTGCGGACAATAATTTTTAACTGGCTGTTCAACTTGTTTGTCTTCGTTTTTCTTCAGTATGAAGTATTCTTGGTCTTTCTTCGTACTTCTAACGCTGAGAATTTCTGTGTCAGGGAGTAAAGCACGTATATCCCTACTAATATTATAAACGTGAATGTATGTTTGTTTCGCTTTAACGCGAAAACTACATAACCGATCATCATCAAACTTTGTACACATATTTTTGGAGGTATTAGAAGTAACAGAGGATACTTTTTGTGCCGGGAAAATGTTACATACCTCGGAAACGCGGGTGAAACCGCGGGAAAAAACTGTTAGAATATATTTTTAAAATACTACTCCCCTTGTAGTATTTATCAGTTATCTAGTTACCATAGCAGTTTGGGATCAGAGTACAATAGTAGCAAATTTCCCAGGATTTCCTAGAAATAATGTAAGGTTCAAGCTATTCTACACCTAAATTAGATTCAAGCTCCCTTATTCAGCTAATACAAACTTCGTCGGAACCGCTTCACGGAGACCTCAAAGAGTTTAACTCTCACGTGATTATTAGTATTAGCGTAGTCAGCGACAGAGACAGAGCATAGAAGGCGCAACGAAACATCCTCGAGTTAGTGTCATTTTCTTTACAGAATCGAGTCCCTGAAACAACAATTCACTTCAAATCCAATAATAAGTATTTTTGTCAAACAATTTTCCCCTTAATTCTCTCCTAAATTAAACCCCAGATTAGGCAACATGAAAGCTGTGGTGCATATATAGGGGGTTTAGAAATTAGTATTCATCGGCGGGCAAGTTCATAACGCCGCCGCCTTCTCAGAGTATAGTATAGTACAGTATATAGTACATGCAAACACGATACAGAGGAAGGCTCTAGAAATTTGTACATATTATAACGCATGTATAAGTTAAGCAGAGATATGAATCCGGTGTGAGTTACTAACGATTTGTACTTGCATTTATTCTGAATTTGTTAAGTTAGTTTAAGTAAAACGTAATACCAAAAGAAATAAGAATAAATATCCAGTCAAATGATTATTCATAATTATTGAGCCATTTGGGGTTGAAACCTTAGGATCCTGGGGCCATCGAGCTCACCACCTTTTCAGAGAAATTTCTAAGCAGTTGGTGGAAGCTACGCGGGATCCCAGAGCTGGCAGCTACTTAGCCCAAATAATAAGTTCTCGCAATACAGAGGCAATGCCGCAAGCGTTCTTGGTACTCTGCCACCAGGGGAGGAATTAGGGGAGGTGATTTTATTTATAATACAATAATTATAATTAGGTTAAGCTCTTGATTACATTTGATAGGTAATTCAATTTATAGTGTTAAGTTATTTTTAAGTAGTTTCGAGATTAAAATTTTATTATTCAAAATTATAATATGTTATCTGTGGTAAGCATTCACTATTTGTTGGCACAATACTGGAAATAATTTCTAACAAACAAACGTAAATTGTACCTTCTATTCAATTACTAGCTGTTCCCCGCGGCTTCAACCGCGTTCCCGAGGCGTATAAGCATACATAGTAAGAACTAAAGAAAATACGTTTATTATAATGTTAATATGGCAACACACAACACTACATTACATAAAAAAAAAACATAATCGGAAATTGAAAAAATAGATTAAAATTCAGCAATGTTGGGTGATGCCGGGAGTTACGACTGCATAAATTTAAAATAGCCCTGGTTGTCAGTCGAAGCATACGTCCATGACATCACAAACCTCAGACACGAACATGTAAATTGATTAAACAAGAAACAGAATAAAACATTTACCCAAATTAAAATTAAAACAAACAAAAAAAAATTACTAAGCCGGGCAGATCGACTCGACCGGCCTAAAGCGTATAAACCTTCCCCTTGAATCATTCTGTCAAGTACATTCAAAGATCTAAGCATATATATCTAACCATATACCTATGAGAATAATATTAATTACAAACTACCAATCATAGAACTAATGAGTACCTCATGGCGGGTTGACCTTTACTGACATTTTCCAAATTAAATAAATAAAATAAAGATTTTGATTTTGACCAGGGAATCTAACCAAACATCTTCGGAATCTGGTCGAGCTTTATACCGCTGGACCACCGAGGCAGCTATGTATATAAATAAACGTTTACTAAAAATATTTTGTAATAAATATCTATACCTCCCCTGATAAGGTACAGAGAACTAAGTCATCATTGGGAAATCATACCCAGGGAGAACATTTTTTTTTTTCTATAAAAATGGGCTTGCGATTGGCCTTCAACTGACCCTAGGATAGGTTATAATGAAGCCGAGGATGTAGCACGCTTACTTAGAAAATGTCTATTCACTCTGCCCTTGAATATATCTAGGTTAACAGGGTCGGGAAACACTGACCCCGGAAGAGAGTTCCACCTTACAAATATCTTATCTACTGTAAAAAATAACATTTCAATTGCAGTAAATATCACAGAGTTGCACATTAAGTACACAGTTCAATCTCAGTCAGTCAAATAAAGAAGGAACAAAATTACTTCGCATTCTAACTTATATCAACGAACCTGAACTCGCGTTGTACTAGAATGTAATTTCGTACGAGATTTTCATTTCCTTTTTAAATTACACAATTTTTCCCCATCCCGAGCTATGAAATTCTTGAACCACTATTTTATTTCACGACTGGATTTATCAACAAAGCAAGTAAAAATATGTTACATTTACTTTTAAAAGCTAAAAGGAAATTCGTAGTTGCGGAACTTTGTTGATATGATAAAGGGCATGTTTACTGAATGTTACGGTAATTATGTGTCTGCTTTATAGAAAACATTTCACATTTAAAATGAAAAGCGTGACGTTTTTTTTCATTTATTATGGTAGCTGTTATTATGGTGTTATTTTGAAAAACAAAACAATTAACGGGGGAGTTTGCTTGGTGGTTTGAGGTCCTGTCTCCCATGCAACAGAACGTGGGTTCGATTCCCACCCAGAGCCAATATTTGTTTGCATGAACGTGTATGTTTCTTATATTTAAAAAAAATCAGCAGACCAGACCCACCGTACCTATATATCAATTAAAAGTATGCATTTAGATGAATGAAATATATTTGTATATTTAGTATATCAGTTATTTGGCTTCCATAGTAGGTACAAACTCTGCTTTATTTGGGATCATTGGTCCATGTGTAAAAAATGTCCTAAAATACTTATTCTTAAAACGGGAAAAGATTCTTCCATTTACAAAATTCTAAAACCATTATTGAACCAATTAAACAAACATATTCATGCACACAAATCTTTTACCTGGGTGGGAATCGAACCTACGACCTGTGGCATGGCAGTCGAACTCTACCCGCCAAGCTAACTGACCATCCATCAAAGGTAAAGCAAACTAAATTTACAATGGGAAAAAACCATATAAAATCTAGGGATTACGTGCAGAATCCCTCAGAGCGTTAAAAAGTAATAAAGTAAAGAGATATCAATCCCAGCTACTATCAGAGCCAGTAAAGCAAAGCCAAGGTAACATGCCCCCAACGCCTCTTTAAACTAAATACACCTACCCGTATGAAGCAAATTTCATGCATAAAATTATTGAAGGCGCCTGCACGAGACACACGACTACCTGTCAAAGTCAAATCGGTGTAAGCCATGAGCGGAAGGGATTTTTTGTTAATAAAGTATCAATTGCCATGACTAAAAAGAAAAAACCTGGAAGAGTTATAGAATGATTGCAGTATTGTTTTGAGTATATCATTGCAAAAGATTTTGCTAGAAATTGTCTTTATTGAAGGTAAAACAGTTGCATAATACAATTTTTAAATAATTTGTGACAAAAATTATATTCAACTATAAAATTGTATGAAAATAAATCTTCTGTTTGAAAATCTGTCACCGACTGACATGATGGTGCAGCTTCCCTTCTAAGTTGTAACATCATCAGTTACAAGCCTACCTACCTACAGTATCAAAAAGAACAAAATATGTTTATATCCTGAGATATTCTGTACACACGGACATCTGAAGCAATCTAAGAAAAGTACCAGTTTTTTTTTTCTTAGGACAATCTAGACAACTGAGTCGGGATGAGTCTATGAGGATCTATACTGAGCCAACTATGGATCATACTATCTACACATCCTTTGCGTAAGGACTTTGTTTGGAAGCTGGAGGATCATTACCGCCACGCTGCGGTCCAGGCCAGTTTTCCATCCTTCTGTATTTTTGATCACTTAAACGTGAGGCGGCCTCTAATATTTAATGGCAAATAATAATATTTACTATAATAAATAAATCGCTTCTTATTTATCGAACCTTTATTACCCTACCATAGGAAAGTTCCACAATATCGAATTATAAAGATACTATACTATAAGTGTATTAGAACAAACAAGCATATTTATGAGCATAAATATTTGACATGCGTGGGAATCGGACCCTTGCTCTCTCTCCACTGCGCCAACTAGCCCGTCAACAACAACCAAACAAACTGTATGATCTTGTGACATATACCAAACAGAACGGGGTGTCACCCGCGGCCCGCTGTGCAAGCGAACCCATTCAAGTGTTCGACACCGCTTGTTGATATTGAAATGAAGCCTGAAATTAATATGTATGCCCCAACGTGACTCGATACAAACTGCCAATGTTTGGACAAACTTTCAATAACTGAAATTAATTAAGTTCAATACGGCTAGTAATCAGAGTCACTGACGGTTATCGGTTTTTGCTGTTTTTATTTCATTACTACCTATCCCGAGGGATGCAACGTTTTCCCGAGGGAAAAATATTGTATGTGTTAATTGAGGTTATATACTATACTCGTATACGTACCATATTTCATTCGAATCCGTTTAGATTTTACATGAATGAGTAACATTCATACAAATTTTCGCATGTAATAATAGATTAAATAGTAGGATAATAAATGGTTTAAAGACAAAAATACTTATGGTACATTTGAGTCCATAGAGAATTAAAATTTTACTTGTTGCTTTTGTGGAAATTTCAAAAACGTTCAGAGATGTTGATTTGTGGGGGACAAAATACTTAAAGTATGACTAAGTTATAACTTGAAAATCAAATCCATATATGTTAGTAGTATTTTTCTTGTGCAATAAATAGATAAATAATTTATACTAAAATTGCAAATATTTTATAGCGTCATCAAAATTTTTAAGAAAACACATTGAAAATCAGTTTTCATGCAATCTCGAACTCAATGAGGAAGATGGAACCGCAAAAAACAGGTAAATACCTTTGCGAACACATTTCCCCAGTCATTTCCTTACGTCTGCCAAAGTTATTACATGTATCAACAGACTTACAAGCTAACATTTGATTTCCACATCCTCAAAACCCTGTCACTCCTCAATATCCGGGAATGAATCGAATCCCCTCTTGAATCTTGTGCATTCCTTTTAGTTTGGTATAGACGAGCAACGCTTCGTCGCATCACAATCTTAATAATAAATACCATTTCGCTAATTAATAAATAAATTGGTTACTAAATAGGAAACAAAGTTGTAGACAAGTTCCTGTGAACACAAGTTGACAAAAATTTATGAGGTAACCAACATAAAAAAAAATTATATATACAGACGAATTGAGAACCTCCTCCTTTTTAGAAGTCGGTTAAAAAACAAAGAGAAATCGCATAGCATCACATGCTGGGAATACATAAAAATGTTGTTTGTTGGTCTTTAGCTTCCTATAGCATTCATTCGATTATGATGAAACTCAGGAGAGTTATTTGTGCGCGAGCCTTGAATGGTTAAAAAATTGACTCATTGCAACGCATGCTGGAAAAACCTTAGATTGAATTAAAATAAAATAACTCAAAAAAAAAATATATTCACACAACAACTGCTTTTTTCATATGTAATCTATTTTGAATTGTCTATAGTCCATATTTCAAATTCAATAGACATTTCATAAGAATATTTCGAATAAATCAATGACAAACAGTTTCTTCAATTAACTCGTTTAACATTCCAATCGCTGGTCTGTCCGACCCCTAACATACCGTCACTCATCCGTCACGTACTGGAAACATAATCGATTCAGCGTTAGAGCGATTTCTTCTTGACAGCCCAATCAGGGGAAAAACTGACGGGGAAAACACGAGGGCTGCCGAAATGCCTAAACTATGATGGAGCAATTGTAGAGGGTTAATTTTGGAATACCTGTTAAAATAAAGACAATTAATTCCATTTTGTAAAATTGATGAGACGAAAAAAATGATAATTTTAATGGGACTAACTAAGAAGGGGCATTTTTAGGGACCAGAATAAAGTTTGAATTTTACACCCTCTTTTTTTAAGTCGAATAGGCGACAATCAGGCAAACGGTCCAACAGACGGTTAGCGGTCACTGCCTATAGACATTTGCAACACCACCATAGCCAATGTGTTGTCGTCCCTGAGACGTGAAATTGAATGATAAATGTTTCACCTAACTCATGTAGAGGATAATGGGATGTAAATATGTACTTATATTGATATTAATAAGTTCAATAACAACGAGTTATTTTGTGTCGACAAAACGTTCTATGTTGTGTTACAAACTATGAAATGTTACTACATATTTTAAATGTTTAAAAGTTAAGATTTAAGTAAATCTCTACTAATATTTTATAAATATCAATGTAAGTTTGTTTGTTACGCTTTCACGCGTAATCTACTTATCCGAACATAATGAAACATTGTACACATATTCTTGGAAGTATTAGAAGTAACATAGGATACTTTTTGGGCCGGGAAAATGTTACATCCCTCGGGAACGTGGATGAAACTGCGGGGGACAGCTAGTAGTCAATAATTTTGCTAGAACTTATCAAATTCTCACTATATATATACTAAATAAACCACTGCGTATGTAAAATCATTTTCCATAAATCATAATTAAAGGTGCGAATGATATTCAAGTAAATACAATTTTATAGAGATAGCGAGTCGTATCGAGGGTAGAGCGAGAATTCATTATGAAATAATTGGCGAGTTATTAAGTTGTCTCTAGATTTAGTTCTGTGCACAGCGCCCGCCACTGTAATGAAATATTCATCTCCCTTACTTTATTATAGAGGAGCTATTTTTAGAAAAAATATGAAGTTGTATGATAAAAACAAGAGACTCGCGTTCTGTGGCTTGTCAACCAGCCGGCCAGGGGCTCGATTCTGTAAGGAAAATGACACTAACTCGAAGATGTCTCGGCGCGGCCTCCGTGCTCCGTCTCTTTCGCTATCTACGGTAATACTACTAATCACGTGAGAGATAAGCTCTCCGAGGCCTCCCGTGAAGCGGCTCGCTGACGAAGTTTGTATTAACTCAATAAGGAGGCTGATATAAAAGCAGTGCTTCTTGAGACGGCATGCTTAGTGAGGAAGTTCCTCTCTCTGAAGCCTCTGAAGAACTCTGTTCCTCATACCGGTGGGTAACTATTTATTATTTAAATGTATTCTCTTTTTATAATTATACTAGCCGCCCCCGCAGTCAGGCCTCAGTACTGAGACCAATATTTCACCAAAGATTTTTTAATGAACGTGACATGCACTCCACGGAGAGAGTAAATGTCGTGGTCTCTCGGGGACGTTAACAATGTCGGACAGCTGTTCCTGACAATGTAACTTCAACAGTACCTTGCCCGACCTCAAAATCAAATACAATACGGTCTAAGCCGAGCGTGGTACCGATCCACCATGTCCATACTACTAAACAGTCTTAGGTTCGGACTACTGTCCTAAGAACAAACTCATCAGACACCCTGTGTACTAAGGACAGACATTCACGTGCATAATGATTTTTATTATTTAATTTATTTAGCACACAAAACAAAATTGTATTTTTCTTATTAAAAAAAAGTACTATGTCTACTTTCCATATAAAAAGTTAATAATCGTGTAAAGAATAATCCAGGGCCCGTAATGTACTTTACTTATGTAATTTTTAAATACTAGTATGCTGAAAAAATTAAATATTAAAATAAAATATAGTATATGCTAAAATATAGACAGAAAAAATTTCATCATGTGCGAGAATGTCTGTCCTTAGTACACAGGGTGTCTGATGAGTTTGTCCTTAGGACAGTCCGAACCCAAGGTTGGTACAGCAGTATAGTTGACCAACTGTTACTCCAACTCTCCCCTTAATATATCTAAGGAATTGAAAATAGAAGTAAACAACGTAATTAATTCGATAAATCCACTAGACTACGAAAAACCTTTTCAAAGCTAAAAAGTGAAAATTGAATTTACAACACGATTAAACGATTTAAAATAAATATCTTCGGAGATAATTAAATCGGGAGGTAACTCATTTTTTGTTGGTTGCAAAATCGTTTTTCATTAAGTGCGGCCTTCAAATTGTAAAGGCAACAGGTAAACTCCATTAAGGCCTGCTGTTAAATATTCGAAAATGTTGCGAATTCGTCCTTGAAGGTAAAATCGGTGGGCTTAATAGAATTTAATAGCCTTTGTACCTACCCATAAATTTTGCGAGACAAGTTTCAGCGGAAGATTATATTATTTGTACTAAATAAAAGTTAGAAATGTAATGACTGAGTATTGCAATTTCAATTTGCTAAGATATTTAAATTAATGAACGTGTTATTTTGTAAATATCATCTGAATTAAATTATGAATAAGAATGCATTCTGATTAGCAAGTAGAAGGGCTGAGAGGAAGAAATTAACATTTTATGCCGATCCCAAATAACAGGGGATGATGATGATGATTTATTAAACACTAGCTATCCCCCGTGGTTTCACCCGGTTTCCCGAGGGATTTAACATTTTCCCGGCACTAAAAGTATCCTGTGTGTTATTCTAAGGCATTTTCTATATATGTGCCAAGTTTCATCCAAATCCGTTTGGTAGTTTTTGCGTGAAAGAGTAACAAACATCAACAACATCCAAATATTGACATTTATAATATTAGTAGGATAAAATTTTGCGGTTAATTAGAACATTTATTTAAAGAATACATAATGATGCACTTTCTCAGCGGTATTAGAATCAATCTTCAGAGGCCTTAAATGGGAAAATCTCGGTATCAATGTGGACGGTATCTTACTAACGCACTTAAGATTCACAGATGACATAGTGCTGTTTGCCAAAACACCAGAAGATTTAAGCATAATGATAAGTGATCTGGCAACCGAAGTGAAAAGGTAGGATTAAAGCTAAACCCGGACAAAACAAGGGTAATGACAAATGGAGAGAAACACCATAATCCAAATCTAAAAAACACTGAAATCGAATATACCGAGGAATACATCTATCTGGGACAGTTAATGACACAAAAAGATACGCAAAGAAGTAGAGAGAAGAATAAACAATGGCTGGAAGAGATACTGGAGCTTTAGAGAGATTGTGAAAGATAAAAACTTCAACGTAAAAATAAAATATTCTACACCTGCATACTCCCTGTCTTTATGTACGGTAGTCAAACATGGGCTTTAACACAGGACGTAACAAACAAACTTGCAACCTGCCAGCATGCAATAGAAAGAAGAATGCTAAATGTGAAGAGAGCAGACAAATTGAAAAACTGTGTCATTAGAAAGGTGACGAACATAATACATAAAATCAAAAGGCTCAAATGGCGATGGGCAGGGCACATGATAAGAGGACAGGACAAATGGAGCAAGATTGTGACGCGATGGTATCCTAGAGAAGGAAAAAGGAAAAGAGGCAGACCACCGAAAAGGTGGGATGACGACATTAGACTAGTGGCAGGAGAGTCGTGGAACAGAGTGGCTCATGAGAGACACGAATGGAAAAGGTTGGAGGAGGCCTTAGCCGACTGGCAAACAGATTTACAGGAACTAAGGAAGAATCAACTATTAGACTAAGTTTTCTATGTTTTTAAGCTTATTATGTTTATAGTTAGGTATAAGGTATTCTGAATAAAGGCTATTTTATTTTATTTATTTATTTATTAATGATGCACTTAGTTTGTAATAATATCATTTTATTTTTATCATAAACGATTGATTTTTTTTATCGTAAAATCTTTTGCATAATAAAGTTACATGGTCCATTCGATCATGACCTCTTAGGAGCCGGACTGTAGCTTGAGCTTCATTCTGAGATAAAAAGCTTCCAATGTAAAAGCAAATCCGTTCAGGCGTTTATGCGTGCTAGAGTCACAAACATCCAAATTACTAATTAGTGAGATTTGATAGACAATATAAGCACATACAGTACAGTCAACTAAACAACAACAAGACTTTAAAAAAATTGAATTTTGACTCCAAAATAACTAAATCAGGCTAAACCATGTAACTGTTTTTGTGATCCGAAAATTCTGGTCAAAACTGAATACTTATCGTGCCAACGTCAGAATGTAGGGAAAAAAGTGACAGTGATGGAAAAACTAATCAGCTTAGGTCAATTTGAATGGCATCAAGAGGTCGTACGGCCCCTGCTAACCCATTTACTACAGTACTGATTGCAAACTTCACTGCAAAGCAACATATAAAATAAATGGAGTTCCATTGTTAAACCACAACCGACTCAAATTAAAATTCACACAACAGAACAAACCGAATCCATCGAAACATTTGAAAGCTGCAAAAGAATGAAAATTACAGACCTGTCAACCCTAACCAATGATTGCTGCAATAATTCGCTACACATCAATTACTTGAAAATATACTTTATCACCTAGGAAATAGAGGTGATTGAGACAGCTAGTGTAGGATTGTTGGCAGTATTTGCTAAAGCGCTTTGTTTTGGACTAGTAAATTGATTGAAACGCCCGGCAACTGATAATTGCTAATAGTTTTCTTGTTAACGTTGAAGTAGGAAGTTCTTGGGCTGCTTGATTTCTTTCTGAAGTTCCATTTCCTTTGTTGGTATTAAGTGGTTGATTGCCAAGAGTTCCTAAGTGAAACAGTGCGAGGCAGAAAATTTTGTTTGCTTTTAGCTCGTAAATTGAGTATATCTGACCAAAATAACAATAATTTTTCAACATAATTTGCCTACTGACAGACATGCTCATGTATGCAATTATAGTACAGTCTGTATATTTAACCACTAAGCGGATAGCTGAAAATAAAATGTTATATCTATACTAATATTATAAAGAGGAAAGATTTGTATGTAAGTATGTTTGTTACTCTTTCTCGCAAAAACTACTAAACGGATATGGATGAAACTTGGCACATAGATAGAGTATACCCTGGAATAACATATAAGCTACTTTTTATCCCGGGAAAATCTGATACCCATCGGGAACGCGGGTAAAACCGCGGGGGACAGCTAGTGATAACATAAAATGTCGACCTAATGAAATAGTAAAAATTAAATCTAACTGCTATTATAAATGCGAACGTTTGTATAGATGGATGTTTTTTACTCAATCACGTTTAAACAGATCGGATCTGGATGAAATTTGGCACAGAGATCCAGGGAAAATTTAACATCTTTCAGGAACGGGTGAAACCGCGGAGAACAGCTAGTTGATTATATGATTAACTATCTGTCCCCCGCGGTTTTACCCGCGTTCCAGTGGATCACATGTATTATACATAAAAACCTTCCTCTTTAATCACTCTATCTATTAAAAAAAACCGCATCAAAATCCGTTGCGTAGTTTTAAAGATTTAAGCATACATGGGGACATAGGGATATAGGGACAGAGAAAGCGACTTTGTTTTATAATATGTAGTGATGAACTAAACTCTCCGACCATGAGGCCACTTTGCACTAATCAGGTTTAAAAAAACCATTTGTTTTAGTTGTCCACGGGAGCCCTGTATTTGGTAGCAGACAATTAGATCCTGGATAACGACTTATACCATTTTAAAGTCAGGATCTGGGTGGTTATGCATGTTTCACGCCTTCTCCTGTGTTACTTTCTCCTCGTTCCTTGTTATCACTTTATAATGAAGATGCTTTAATTCAAGTAACAATAGAGTTCAAAATTTTATTTTGCTTTTATTACCCAAAACCTGAAGTCACGTACCTCTGATTAGAATTAAGGAATCGTGATGAGTTACAAAGTTCACTCACGAATCAAGAAACTAAAAAAGTTAACGAATCTTTTTTTTATAAAAAGGATAGACTAAAGATTTTTACATGGACTTTATAAATAAAAACGAAATGTTGTTTGTTAGTAAGCGCATCACTTGAAAACGGCTGGACGGACTAGGTATTTTTTTTAAATGTTCGTAGTATTCCGAATAATGTTGCCCGGTATTTTTTTAGCATGCTATTAATTTAGGAAATAGTTAATAGAGAAGTTCATATGTGCTACTTATTCTAATTTTATAGAACTTATGGTCCAAGGTTCAAAGACTATATTAATACACGTTTAACAAAACAGTCATGCTGTTGAAAGAGCAAGCTAAAATCCAATTTCGTTCCGTTCAAAATAATGAAACCGAAAACTTTTGCGTTTTAATTAAATTTCTTCCGGCAGAACGCAAAAAGTTAAAACAAATATCTTTCCGTCCAACTTCTGTCAAACTGTCTAGCAGCCATGCGAAACTGAATTGCCTAAATGAAGGACAAAAATTAAACTAGTAATAATAGAGTCGCAACAGTGGGCGGCCAGACTGAAAAGTTAATTTCAGACTCTTAAAATTTCTCGTGGACTCGACTGCTTATTTTGTACTATTTTTATTTCAAGATCGAGCGAGTCGAAAATGAAATAAGCTTCACTATTTAATTTAAAAAGGATGTCTTAGGTTATGTTTTCAATTCAATAATTATTTTATTGTAATCTGTGGTAGTGGCGACGAAAACTACCACCAACTTATTTCTTGAGAAACTATATGTCTAGTAAAGTAATACATACTAGCTTCCGCATCACGGCTTCATTCGCGATATAATCGATACAAAGTTATAGTGTGCCTTTCAGCAAGACGGTTCAGTAGTTTAGCCGTGAAAGTATTCAAACAAACTTATATAGTTTGTTTATTTTTTTAATATTATACTAATAACAATAGTTTACATGGTTTTTGTCCTTGCAATGAAAAGTGCTTTTTCTTAACATTTGAGATGCACCGAGTTTAAAAAATATGAAAAAAATCCAACATGTCAGATTTCCAAAATATTTATTATTTTTGATTTACAAAAAATGCGTACAAAAATATGAAAAAAAAAATTATGAATTGATTTAGCTTTTTTCATGTATTTATTTGAGTCTGTGTCTTTTATAACAGACCAGCAATAATCACCTAACTTAGGTGATAATTTTGATCAAAAAAATTCAAATTCTGATGAAAACGCTGTCCATGTTCGTCGCTGACGTGTCCGAAGTTTTTAGGGAAGAAATCAAGGTGCGAATGACGGAAATGAATTTTCAGAGGCATGCCGACACCCATTCGTTAAAAATTATATATCTAATAAATCGGCAATTGACTGTCTGTAATTATAATTTTATTTGTGGTCCAGAAACTCTTTTATAACAAGTCGTAGTGAATTACAAGCAGATCTTTCAGTATCCGAAAGACTGTTTTCAAATACCTCATCTTTCAATATTCTTTTGATTTGTGGCCCAATAAGAATACCTTCTTTCAGTTTCGTCTCAGAAAGATCAGGAAAAACTTAGTAAAAATGCTTAAAAGCTACGCTAGTTGTAAACGCTAAAGCCTTGACAAAGTTATTTACCAATCCTAATTTTATATGAAGCGGTGGTAGAACAATTTTTTGTGGGGGTATCAGATATTTATGCTTTATATTCAGTTTACCAGGGATATAGGTACGTGAGGAGCCCATTTTTTGTCCTGGTGAGAGACCGAAATTTTGAAATAACGAAAATAAGCTTCTTTTAGAGATTCCGTTATGGGATATCCTTTGATAGATATAATAACGTTTAACACAAACGTAACAAAATCGGTCGGGATGTACTTTATACAACCTTTTAGACATTTTAAAAACAAATATTTATTTAACTGAACACTACAATGCAGCATAATTTTAGGATGAATTCAGAACCAACTTGTGGGTAGTCTTAAAATAAATGTGTTGATAATTTGATTCTTTGACGTAATAAAAAAAACAAATATATGATTGTATTTAGTTATTGTCACCAAATAAAACGAAATTAAATTCACAGGAAGGACATGATTTTTTTTATATTTTGTAAACTAGTGTAATCATCAAAAATGAAATCCCTCCAAAGTCACATCTACCTAATTAACATTAAAAATAATGAATGCAAACTCAATTATTAAGATTAATTTAAAATAAAAGTAAATATTTCATCTACAAAAATTACCAATGATAATTTGCTGAGTGAAATTACAAAGATTTACCTTTTCCAGTTCATGTAATTAAAATACAATTTTATTAGCTTTTAGACCTTAATTTCCTTAATTAAAATGGAGGTAAAATGATAAAGTAAAGCATCAAATTACTGTTATTCTGTTCGTTATAACGAAGTAACCGCAAAGGGAATGGCAATTTTCTTAGATACTGTCGCCTGTAATTTCTTCAGATCCTTCTTATGAATTAACGAAAAGTCGTTGCTTTAAAGTGACACAACCTTATTACAAAACTAACTGTTCCCGGTTAGCGTAGAATTGCGGGTTCGAGTCGAGAGTTATGGTATTTAGTTCCTACAGAAATCCTTACATTTTTTTTCCCATTTTCATTTCTCTATTGCTACGAACCTTTATCGGACTTTTACGTACGTTACAAAAAAATACCCAAATCGATCGAGCCATTCTCAAGTGATGCGCTCACCAGCAAACAGCATTTCATTTAAAATTATATGGACTAGCTGAGTAACTAGACGAAATGCTTTGAGGGAACTTGTACTTACTGTATAACATTTAAGGTTTCTTTTTCAAATACTCTTATAAACAAAATATAACTTATTGCAGTATCCAACGACAAAATATAAGCCTCGAGATCAACACTTTTATCAATTAGTAGAAATATTTGTCCAAAACACCAGTTCACTATCAATAAAACAACCATGATACATAGAGGCCATTCAACTCAATTCTAGCCATTTATAATTCATCTTTAATAAAACACACAGTTTGTGTTCTCTTAAACTTAGTGAAACTTATACCCTGAGTAAGTTTCCAGACAACATCTTAATAAAAAATTAATTGAATTCAGGTACCTCTCCGTTTTAAAAGAATAAACTTGTTACTGTTAATTTGAAAAAATAACATGAAAATATACTTTCCAAGACACTAATATTTGCTCCTAGAGTAAAGTTGGAGTAAATAAATACGTTAGTATAAGCAAAAATTGTTGGTGACACTCTGGTTAAGCTATTATGGGGTGACGATTTTAGTAATTTTCTTATTAAAGTTTTGATACAGCTCTCAATGACTTGTCCACAAAATCTGGTTTTGATATAAGCTTAATTTCTTGCCGCTGTTGGTGCCAATACTGAGTGGGTATGCGGTAAGCCCACTGTTCAAACCACGTTCAAACCTAAGCTACCGTAATGTATTTTATTTCGCAGCTGCGTCACGTCTCAGGGTCGACAACGCATTAAGGATGCCAATGGTATTGCAAATGTCCATAGGTGGAGGTGACCACTTACCATTAGAGTAGTAGAACTCTCAATGCTGAGTTTGTCCGGGGAAGTTCTACCACCTTACCCATTTCCGCCGTGAAGCAGCAGTGCACTTGTATTACTGTGTTTTGGTTAGAAAGGTAAGGGGGGCGGTAAAATTACAGGGAGACATAACAACTTCACGTCTCAGGGACGACATCCATAGGCGGCGGTGACCACTTAGGTATACAATCTGTCTGTTTGTCGGGCTACTTGACATGAAAAAAAGACTGTAAAAGCCAAAATTACTTCTGGTCCCTCCAAAAATACGCCTTCTCTTATACTTAGTCCCATGAAAGGAACTTATTTTTTCGGCTCACTTCTTTTGATTTGTAGCCTTATGATATTTATAACAAACTAGCTGTTCCCAGCATCTGTTGCGAGGCCTTCTCTTTTCTTTTTTGTTAGCTCCAGTTGCCTGTGCCGGTGTGCGCACAACAACTACCCAAGTTGCCAATCTGATGCATGGAATAGTAACGCATTGGTAAGGCACAAACAAACAAAAAAAGCATTTTATTTATCAGGCTATAATAATAATATTTTTTGTCGAAGCAATACCGACATATATACAGTTTCGAGAGAAATGACGTAATTATTTAATAATTGTAATTATTCATTTATTTCTGAGAATATGGTACAAAGGGATGGTAAATCTCACGAAACGGAAGCAAACAAATGAGCTTCCTACGGAAAATTGTTACAATAAATTCATGCTATTATTCTGTTTTGAAACTCTGATATTTTTTTAGTCACAAATTTTCGAAATATGTGCTTAAGCTATTTGCTCTTAGTACCTGGATAACCCGATGGATTGGATGTTATTACTATGTAGAAAACCAAAAATCATCCTATTTATTTTTCGAAATATGTTAAGAGTACCCTATCATTCTCACAATAAAGCACAAAATGCGTTGATATAGTAGACTTTAGATCTTCTATGAGTATTGACATTTCGTGTAGAAATACATATTTGGAACTACCTGTGCTTGCAACTTCGTACGTGTAATAACTAGAGAGTGTTATGTTTCTTGGTGAAAACCCAAAATTTTACCAAAGTTTTTTAGCCAATTTTGATAAAATAATGCTGTCTGAAGCCACATTCCAGAGGATTGATAAACCCGATGATAGAACAGTAGCAAAATTACATCAAACATTCTCTAAACATTACATTAATTTATATATCGGGAAACTCCAAATTCTGTCACATTTGAGCTGACTCTCGCCATCACCGGATCGCAAATAGCAGTTATCGTCGAGGCTTAAAGCCGAAGTGTTACCAGACCGGTCATTCCCTGTAATGGCCAACCGAGATCTGAAACCAACTAACCGTGAAATGGCCCTTTAAAATGCCCCGACTTGCAGTCCAAAGTGCGACGTAAAATAATCTGGAACGCATTTGACAAATGTTACTTTGTCATTAGTTTAATTTCGTTTTCTGGTTGAGGACGGTTTGTTTTGTTGGGAATATTATTTACAGAAGAACATAGTAGAAAATCTAGCTTAGTGATGGGATTCTTGGCATTCCATCTTTCATGGTATTTTGGAGGAACATCGTTGTCCCCTAGTGGTGTACAAGAGAACGCATTTTAAAATGTTGCAGCACTGTCCACCAGTATGGGATAAGCGGGTAGTGGTCAGAGGGAATATACTTCTATTTCCAATCATCCTTATAATCTCAACTGTTACTGAATTATAAGTGCTTTAATCGTTTCTATTTATTTTAAATGTTAGTCTTTAAACATTGTTTTTTTATAAACAACCTTATATTTAAAAAAAAATTACTTTTATAAAATCAGAAATATTATTGTACGCTAACTTCTATTTTATTATGCTTATTTCTTCATTATATCAACTACAACCATACGGAATTCTCCCTTAAAAATTGAATCAACAAACTCTGAGTGAGGTGCGTAACTATTATCCCTATTTAACAGTAAACGGATTTATCCTCCAATCACAGTGATGGCTTTTATAGGATTTTACTAATACAGCAAATAAAACTGTATTGTTACGATCAGCGCCTGCATTGTCTAAAGCAACACCCAACGAACCCATACAGGGGTTTGATTATGCAAGTAATTGACACTAGCTTGACGATGTTTTGTCGGGGCCTCTATGCTCTGTCTCTTTTGTTAACTACGCAATCACACGAGAGGTTCCCTCTCCGAGCCCTTGTTTTAGCAGCTCGGTGTTGAAGTTTATTTTAGCTGAAAGGATGCAGGAAGGCTGCAGTCAACGGTCTCACGTGATTGCATAGAAATATAACATACATAACCATTTTTTCAATAAACAAAAGTTAAATTTTAATTAATTATCGTTTTTATTTTTTATTGGGTCCCAAGCTCACGGTGTCAGTATGAAATCACAACGTAGACAATATGATTAAAATGACTTGGTGCTAAAAGTTTTCACACTTCAGAAATCTATCTCATTCTATCGCAGGCTAATTACTTTAAATGTGTATGTTTGTCTCTTTTAATTGTCGCTCTTTCGTTTCATCGAGTTTGAAATCACAAAAGTGCTAAAGCAGCTTTCACTTCAAAAATCACAAGGAAAATGAAATTAGTCCCGTCAAATTCAAATGTAACAAAGGAGAGTCAGGTTGGGTATATCTTGGTGTAACAATTACCCGACACAGAGTCTGGCCTCAATGTGCAGCTCTAATTACCACAGATCATCCTCTTAGCGGCATCCTCCGAAATTAATACGCTTTACTCCCAGCATATTGTGGTGTATTCTATAAGCTATAGCGTTTTTGTTACGTCATCATTTGACAGAGTGAAAATTAATAAAATAAATATTTTTAAATATTTCATTGATTAACTTCAATTTAAATTATCGTTGCCGTAATTCGAAACTATTTATGTTGCAATTTTAAAAAATAATACATATACAATAATACAAAAGCTATAGTCTAGGTTAAGCAGATAATTATAAACTACTATTTTGCATTCGTGGTAAGATTTTTTGTATAAGCTCAAATTAATGTTTATTTTATTATACACAAAGGTACCCAACAAACAGAAGAATCGGCATGAGAACGACGTTTTAGGAATGATGACCCGTGGAATGTCTTTCCTACGCCTGACCAGTAGGGTAGGTAAATGTATGTTTCGTGAATGCTGTAACAGAATAATCTGTTGAATATAAATCTGTCTCACAGTCAAAACTTCACAGAACTTATACAGATCAGTAGTCGGGTATCGATATGGTTTAAACGTACTAACTTTTAAGACAGCTCTTTGCGCACGTTCCAACTTCATAATATACATCCAGGTAGGGAAAAAATAGGCGTGTGATAACAAATGGATGTCCTGTGTTGAATTGACGCAACTATAAGGACCTTGTGAGTATTATCGGTACCTGTATAAGTCACTTCATACGATATGGAATTATATTTTGAAAAATTTTCGCCCGCTTCATTTTTACACTACCGTACCACCGGCACGTTTATGAAACTTAGCTTTTGATTTGGTTACTGTTTAAAAACACGCTACAGCTTTTGAATTGAACCTCAACGTAATGCGACAGGATTAAACGCCTCTATTAATATACGTATTGTACAGAACGAAGCCTCTTCAATTCAGCCGGGTATATTGTGCCCATTTGAAATGATCGCTTAATTCACAGTTATCTATGTTCGATGAGCCCCATGAGCGATATGAGTAACATTTTGTGTCAATAACAGGTTAAATATGTAAATATGAATGCCAATTCTGTTGTGCATTAAACTAAACTGAATTAAATCGGTTATGCATCAAACTAAACTAAATTATTTTATGCATTAGACTGAAGTTATTATCTTGTGCATCAAATCAAACTGAAATCGGTTGTGCACCAAGCTAAAGAAATTTCTATTGTGCATCAAAATTAACTAAATAATTTTTTCATTAAACTAAACCAATCTTATGCTTCAAATTTGACTGAATTCTGTTGTCCATACTACAAACCATACCGATTTTTTTGTAAACTAAACTAAATTATGTTGTGCATTCAACTAAACTAAATTATGTTGTGCATTCAACTAAACTTAAATCAGAAATCATATAATATCATCATGTCGAACTCAAAGAAAATTCAGAATTGATAATAAATATAATTTAACTTTGAAGGCTGTTGTCAGCATTTCGTTGAAATAAGACTATTTACTTAAGATGTTTTAGTTTTGGGCCAACAGAATCGGTGGCAGTAGTGTAGTAGCTTAAATTAATTAGATTAAGGTGTATATTGGCGAATATCTTAATAGATAAATTTAAATTGTCTCGGGATATTCTGTACATACAAGCATCTGACCTATTTACATATTTAAGTCCAAACACAGAACAAAGACACACATTCATGAAAGCGTTTGTCCCGAGTAAGAATCGAACCCACGGCTTGTAACGTGGCAATGAGGATCTCACCACAAAGCCAACGGGCCTGTTGGCTAAATCAAAGAGTTTTACCATACGTTTTTAACATTCAAAGACTATTTTTAATATTTGAGTTACATAGTTTAATATTCAAGTCAAGCGGGAAAGATATTTTATAGTACAGTACAAGAAATTATCGGAAAATTACAACAATGAAAAGGGGTTTTCTAATTGACAAACGGAACTCTAAATCGATTAGCGTGTTTCAAAGCCGCGATTATAAACCCATTAATAACAGGTATAATTCATACGCCACAGTATTCCGACGTAAAACCTTTAATAGGATACATCCCCTTTTCGATAAACCAATAATCGTATTATTATCCCCAACAACAATTCAATATCCCCACGCTAAACTCAGGGGAGAACAAACCACAAATGTAGCAAAACTCGCTCGGACGTCCATACTTTATCTAACGGGATCCCATAAAAATAGTAGGGTGTACCAAATAAGTCCATAACATCTTGCCGAATGAATAGTCAGTGGAGAGCAATAAATAAAGCCGGCTGTACACTGGCGGCAGATAACGGAGGATCTATTAGGTATATATAGCACTCGGCGTGTGGAGCCAGCCCTTACGTGGTAGATTTATGGTACACCTGTGAGAACAATGCTTAGCTAGCGACTGAGGCCTCTGTCTAAGGGCCGGCGTAAGATATGGTTTAAGAGATGGTTATCGCCTTCCGGGAAGTGGAATGAAAGTAACATAAGTAGAGATAGGAAAAGAAATCTATTTTGTGTGTCGATCGTGAAATGATTAGAACTTTTTATGGTTGTGGTCTCCTTAGGACCTTAATACCAGTGGGAGTGATGTATTGCCGACCTTCGTATGCTTTGAAGGCGACTAGCTCTCAAGTATTGTTGGAGCACACCAATATGTGCACAAAGTAATTAACACCTTGTAATCATGCAGCTAGAGTTCAAGCTTAAAATTAATAGCTCATTAAATTGTAATTAGACGGGTAATAGAGAAAATGAAATACCTGTATACTAAAACTAATCCGTAATGAAGCAAATATAGAGTTGGTTGTTGTAAACACATATTTATAAAACACATGTTTACTTTATTATTCCTATGGACAATTTTAGCGTTCTGTTGCTTTGTTCATTTGCATCTGTTTAATTACATATGTCGCTGACAGAACTTCGTCATTCATTAAGAACTGATAGGCGATGGGGAAGAAAGGTTCTCGGTGGCGACCACGTACGGGAAAGCGCCGAGTGCTTCGACCTCAAACCAGGTGGACTAATGACCTGTCCAGAGTTGCTGGAATCCGCTGGATGCAGGCGGCTCAGGACCGCTTGAGGTGGAAATCTAAGGGGAAGCTTATCTTCAGCAGTGGTGCTACGTTTCATCCACATCCGTTTAGCATATTTCGCGTAAATGAGTCAAAATCATCCACACATCCGTAAATCCGCGCAAACTGTCATAAAATATATCCTCTTTAACAATTCGAATAGTTACAATTACTGTTTATACACAATAACTTTATGTAAATACAAACCTACATAAGTATTATATAAAGTTCAAATTCCAACGTCGTACCTATTAACTCAGTTATAATGCACAAATCATAATGACTACTCGAGCCAAACCCACAACAAAATCCAAAATCTCTGGACGTCCAAAGCCTAATATCGTCGAGTACAAAATGAGCAGCTGTTATTCCGTCACACCTAATACCCCCCTTTCATATTTAATTTACATGAGCATCATGCCGGGTTACGGCACGTTACGGCCACATTACGGCCATTTTACAACACCCCGAGGCCCAGTTTGGGCAAGTCTATGCGTAATACTCCATTTCATTTATGTCTAATTTTAAAGCGGTCGCGAGAGATTTTGCAGTCAGGAAAAAATCTGGAATAGGGTATTTAACAGAGTCAAATCAGCAATTTTAATGTTTGAGTAGTAGATCTCGTAGTGCAGAGTTCGTCCGGGGAAGTTCTACCACCTAACCCATTGCCACCGTGAAGCAGTAGTTCATTTGGATTCCCGTGTTTTGGTTAGAAAGTTAAGGGGCCGGTGAAATTACAGGCAGATGGGACTTAACAACTTCATGTCTCAGGGTCGACAACGCATTGGCGATGCCTCTACTGTTGCAAATGTTCAAAGGCGGCGACAACCACTTACCACCAGGTGGACCGTCTGCTTGATTGTCGGCGAATGTGGTATAAAAAAAATTGTTTTAATTGAGTTCTGTTTGATATTGGCTGTGTCAAATCACCAACTCTTTATTGCCTTTAATGGTGTTTTGTGTGAATTTTTTTTAGCCTTGTAGTGTTGATTGCTAGTTTTTTTGAGTTAATAAACAATGAAGAATTGAGGTCGAAACATCAAGAGCTCTGATATTTAAAAGGACCTAAACTAATCGACAGTCGACATTTATTTCTATTTATGAAATTACTAATTTCTGTCTTAATTAATCAAATTTACGCAAGAGATGTAAGTTTGTTTTTTTTTTGTTGCTTCATAACAGCTTAAGAGAGCTATTTGAATAAAATAAAACAAAGAATCTTGAAATTTGTATCACGCCATTGTGTGTACAACTACATCCTTTTCTCTCTAGCCTACGTCTAATCAACGACAGTTAAAGCTGGCAAGCCGCAGGTCGCGGGTTCGATTCCCACCCAGATCAAACATTTATGTGTTGAACATGTATGTTTGTTTTGTGTCTGGGTGTAGATATCTACATTGATATGTATTTAAATAAAACAATTGTTTCAGTAATTCAGTTTTCTGATTTTCGCAGTACAAGCTCTTCTTCATTTGGGATTTGATGACCATGTGTAAAAGATGTCCTAGGATGTTTTTTGTCAATATTTTTAAGTAGTTTACTAAGTTCATTGATACTTACTCATTTTTACAGTTATAGCTTGCTAACCTTAAAATTTCCAAGCACCTTTCGATGAATTCCAGACGCACTTGAGAGCCAGTTTGGCTGGAGCCTTCTTGGATTTGTGTGTTTCCCACCTTTGGCCACATTATACTTTTTATTTATTTCATTTACTTTTATTTAGCTCATTATACTTGACACAACCCTTGAAGACTTAACTATAAAGAAGTCATCTCCCCAAAGAGGTTAATAGCGAGTGAAATCGCGTGAATAAGTAATACATAAAACTGCACATAACACACCCATAACATGGATTTGACACTTCACGTCACCAGTTTACCAAGACCCCTGGAAACTATCGTGTGCTTTAGAGTCGGTTTAATATTTCTAAGCATCGAGGGGCCTCTGCGAATGGCCATAGCGACCCCTGCCGAGTGGGATTTCCTTGCACGTATAACGGCTTCATATAAAGCGATGGAGAATTGACAGGACAGATATATGATGGTGCATGTTACTTTGAGAAAGATGTTCAGCTTTTTTGTATGTTAAAGAAAATTGAACCGTTGATTTTCGCCATTTTGCGTATTACTTGACTGCTTGTAATTGTTTGGCGGAAGTTTAGCTCCAAAATAAACCTGTTTGATGAACTTATGTCTTCTTATCAACTATTATAGTACCACTTATATTATACTAGTTGTCCCCCGCGGTTCCACCCGCGTTCCCGAGGTATGTAACACTGCACAAAAAGTATCCTATGTTACTTCTAATACGTATAAATATTACAAAGTTTCATGATGATCGGTAAAGTAGTTTTCGCGTGAAAGCGTAACAAATAAACTTACATTCACATTTATAATATTAGTAGGGATAGGCGAATATCTATGTGTATGTCAAATCCTTAACGGCTGATCAGATTTTCATGAAATTTGGTATAGGTATTGCTTTTTAGGTCATGCAATAGGACTTAGTTATTTTAACTATGATCAGCGGTAGATTACCTTACATATATTTACGCCCATAATACCCGAAGAGCTAGGCAGACATCTCAATAATGAGCCGGTACCAACATGTGGTGGGCATTGTCATCGTCGTGGAACACTTTACCAACCTCGGGTTCTATCTACAGGTTAACGTTAATATTGCATTGCTGGGCATCAAACCCGTGACCTCCGGGTCTCTAACCGAGCTCTATACGTTTCTACCGCCATGGCGATTGTAATATATTATAATCTAACTTCTAATATTAATACTAAATGTACATAAAGTGTTGTCAAGCGAAGCTAGTATTGTTTCATAATTACCAATTATATGAGCTACCTACTATATAATTTTCAATTTACGGAGACCGTTTGAAGTGTGAATTATTCATAATTTGAAAGCTTTCCTCGGTACCCTCCCTTGGAGGCGAAGTAATTTCGTCTCTTTTAGTTATTTTTGTTGTTATAAATTTACTTTTCAAAGACTAAATTCATGATTCTCTTTTTATATTCACAAAATGTACACTTAACATGAATATTGAATACTGGCCTATATTCAAGGTATGTGAAAGTAATATTTATTTATTTATATATACATAAGCAAAATAGGATTCCTTTGACGGACTATCACATCGAAACTACTGAACATATCGGGATGGGACTGCTACCATTCGACACGGAATTTTCTCTGGTTGATTGATGGTTACAGGCTATTTATAATATCGATAAACGCAGGTGAAAACGCTGGGGACAGCTAGTGTATATAAGTGAGGACTAGATTGGACTACTTATGCGACACCTCACCTCTCTCCCTCACTCTGCTCTCGCTAACTCATACTACCATAACGTGAATCTCTATTCAAACAGCGGGACGCCACGTTTGACATTTGTTCACTCATGAAGACAACTTGTATTATTACACGACACTACACTACAGTTAGTTTTGTCACTACCTAAGTAAAACATAATATTTATAAATATCATAGTACATTTAGACATTAATAAACAATAATTTCATTAAAAAAAAAATATCTTGGGACATTCTTCTTAATCTACATCTGATCCCAAACCAAACAGAGCTTTTTCACAAATTTATTTCATGGTGTGGGAATAGAATCAACGTGTTCAGGGTATCCATATAAATTATAAACACTACACACAATCTACAACCAGCTTGCGCGTTTTTTGTATGGTCTCCCACGCACCCACATCTCCTTACGCCCACGCTTAATGTAGCCCTACTTTTTCATATATTCCCTTTTATCCCCTTTTTGTAGTTGTAGAAATTACACGCCAGAAGTCAAATTGCAGTTGATATAACTGCATTGTAACTGCCCACCGAATTCAGGGTAATTGCACATTTGTAACGTCAAGTCCATAGAGCTGCATGCCGACACCGACTGCGCTGTCGGATCACAGCTTCGAGGCAGCCATATCCTCCTCCACCTCAGTATGCACTCTTGAGAGAGTAGTCGTGGTATCCTTATGACTGAGTACAGTCGCCCTCGTGATGCTGGAGGCACATCACGAGGGTTTGTTGCGGTCTGCAGTGCTACGGAAACATTGGCCAAAGGAGCTTTGATCAAATGTGTACTGCGAGTTGATGCTTAACCACGTGACCACTTTCCTTCCACTTGGCCTTGAACGTAGTCATATCAACTGCATCCAAACTGTATGTGACAGACCGTCTGTTTAGACACTTTACTTCACTTCTTCCCCTAACATGAAAGCGCCAAAGCAAGCTAAAACGCGATAGTTCAGCATAAACGAATATAAAGTCAGCAAAAACAATAGAGGGCTAAAACAATCGCCTCCACGCGTCAGCAACAACATGTGACTATTTGCCATAGCAATAGCGTTACTTTATTTCATTTTATTTGACCCGTTATCAGCCGGCCATTGTTACCGTGTCAATTATCGCGCTCGCCCCGCGCCGAAGTGACATCCGAATAGACAATAGACATGGGAATTTTGTATAGGTATTTTTACGATAAAATGTTACGTAAATTGTATTATAGCCTATTTGTGTTTTGTTTCTGTCATCATTTTCTCTCTAATTCGCTGGTCGAGTCATCGGGTCGAGTCGGTTGGTTGGATCGGGTAAGAGAATTTCTTGCAGAAAAGATGACTAAGGGCTTCGATTCTGTAAAGAAAATGACTCAACGATGCTTTGTCTCTTTCGCTAACTAAGCAAACACGTAAGAGGCAAGGTCTCCGAGGCCTTGTTGCGCCGGCTCGCCTACGAAGTTTGTATTAGTTGAATAGGGGGCTGTAGCTCGACATTGAAAAATAGCATCTAATAGGATCTTCTCAGTTGAAAGCTGACTTCCAAACCGGTAGAAGCTTCAATAATTTTGACCTTCATAAGCGCACTCCGCAGGCCTATCTATACTAATATTATAAAGAGGAAAGATTTGTATGTCACTATGTTTGTAACTCTTTCACGCAACAACTAATAAATGGATATGGATGAAACTTGGCACATAGATAGAGTATATCCCGGAATAACATATAATCTACTTTTTATCCCGGGAAAGTATGATATCCCTCGGGAACGCGGGTTAGACCGCGGGGGACAGCTGGTACTGAATAAATCGTTTCGTTTCGAATTTTGAATTATACTGGTAAGGAGCCCAAGAGACGCAAATGATGCTTATCAAATGTCACGTTGGGACTTAAGAATACCACCGATGGAATGTGGAGCTCATTTCGGAGACCTATAACCAACCCCTTCGGAGAAAATGGGGGTAAATATAAATGTTATGTAATATTTAAAGTAGGATTGTAATAGAGCTCTTATTGCAGAGTAGTGCACATATTATATATTACTGTGTTTCGATTTGAAAGTAAATTTTTTTTTTTTATATATTTTAGGATACACAATAAAGTATTATATCGCCTAATTATACTACAATCTAGCCTAGGTAGGCTAATAAGTAATTTAAATCTATCATATACTTATAAATTCAATTAAACAAGGAATGTGTCCATCGGCACTTTTCTTATTGTCTCTATTATTAAGGCGAAGACACAATGTTATCGTGTTATTTCCTAGTTCTTTACCTAAGCCTTGGTAATAACAGCTATATGAGACTTAACAACTTCATATCTCAGGGTCGACAGCACTGGTGATGCTCTGGTGTTTCTAGTGTCCAAAGCTAGACATATTGCTATATTATAGGTTTTTTATTAGTGCGTACTGACAATATTTTCAACTTCAATCGCTATTTCTCTTTAATACCAAGGATTGATATTGGATAGCGTTTTTTTTAATACTTCGAAGGTAAACGGTCACCGCAGCGTATTGACGCTTGGAACAACGTGGGTATCGCTCGTTTGTCACCGACCCTGCAAATATCTCTTTACACCCTTCTTGGTGAACCATATACTCACTGGAGAAAACCACGGCGAGGAGTTCATTCCGCAACCTGAGCGTCCGCAGTAGGAAGCTCTGAAATCGCACCGTGCGCGACCAAAGGTGTAAAAAAACATGGTTTTATTTTATATTTTTACCTTTAATCTCCTTATATAACTTATACAACTAAGTAATTACAGAAAAAATAATATGATAATGAAAATTGTGATGGAAACTTATTAAATATTAATCTGATTTTATGATCAAACTAACCTTTACTAAAAATAACACATACTTTAATATAAACAGAAGAAAATCAATATACAATAATTTCAACATGACTGCTTCAATCCAAATTAATTAAATTGAATACATACTTCCAAAGGTTAAGGTAATATATATTAATTAATATGTGCAATGAAGTGTACAATAAATTAATTAGATGAATCGTCTTATACAATAAAAAAGTTTTATAATTTTGAGACATGACTTTGACATGACATTCCTACATTGTTAAGTATCGTTCCAGAGAACTATTCACTAGTTGTTCAACATTAATCAATCGTCATCAATGAAACAGTGTCAAAAGCCACATTAGTTGTGGACACTATCTTCAAATGCCGATGATAAACATAACTACATCATTATATTTATATTGCTTTGAATATTTAGTCACAATTACCATAATGGAAGTAATGATGTGGTACAAACGTCGTCAATAACCCTGTGCAAGAAACAGATAGAAGTTTTTAAAATCAAATGAATCGTCACGACTTCTGTGCGCTCTCTCTCGTTAGCTAAACACTCGAAGAATGTACCTCTCACATGGTTGTGTGGTTAGCGAAAGAGACAGACTTAACAGGCCTTGACGAAACATTACTGTGAAAGTGTTTTTACCTCGTGGAATACTACTAAACCTACGTTTTGGAGAAAGGCTGATTACGGAATAAACTTATGAAACTTAGAAACATGATCTGAGGAATCTTTAGTGATAGATATATCGAAAATACGTTTATATGTAGTTTATTTGTGGCTATCATCTTCGAATTTCAAGTTATTTAAGAGCCAATGCTTCTAAATATGACCGATGTAAAGTATCGGGAATGTCAACTCGCACAAATCTATTTCAAATACCGTTGAACGAAAGTATCTCAGTAAAATTTTAAGCTGCAAATAGATTTAAAATTTTGGTCTACCATTAATTTCGAAAATTATAATTATTTTGGATTTTCGTTAGGTTAGGTATTAGATCAAACTGATTTGATACCATAGAGCAATCATTCTTGTTGTTAACGGTTTGATAAAATAACGTTGTATAATATGCATCAGTATTATTTATTGGCAAAAGTCAGAAACAATACATTTGTCGAGGACGAAATTTATTAGGAACCCTTTGGTAAAAAATACTACAATTTGTACTGCTACGCTTAAAACCTTTTTCCATATCAAAGACCTCCCCAAATTCGGACACAGAATTCTGCCAAAGCTTTTGTTAACGTCAGCCAAATGATTGGGACATGGGGCAAGATATTAATTAATATAGAAAAGTCTCTGAATTTTGTCAATAAACAATATTTTTGTATGGACGACTTTTAAAATATGCTCATATCTTGTAGAATACTCCCAGGGGCTCGTGCTGTACGGGAGGCTTTTTTGGGACGAAAGGGTTCTTGTTGGGGTCAGCATTTAACCTGAAAGAAGTTCAGAAGTTCATTGAAATGTAATGAAATATTTTATTCAAATAGGCCTTCACAGGCACTTATGAATGGTCAGACTCTAACACCGGAAGGTTGCTTTTACTCAGAAGAGCCGGCAATAAACTCAGCAATTACTCTTTTCAAAATAAGATTTTGTACATAAAGATGTGTCCTGCTAGAGCGAGCGAGTCACCCAAGCATTGTCGTCATTTCAAGATTGGTGAACGAAATGTAACGAAATGTTACAAAAAATGATAGAAGTATCTTTATAGAAAACGGCAATAATGTAATTGTAAATGATATACGTGTCTTGCCGATTCTTCTTCAAAGAGTCAACCTTCAAGTAAAAGATAGTGACGTCATACCCTATTTCAATATCATAATACAATTCAAGGAAATATTCTAGACAAAAGAATAAAGAATATTTTAGATCACTATTGCTAAAACATTAATACCAAATAATTATAAGCAGAATCGAAGATTGATAGTTGACAGTTAAAAGATTAGGTACGGTGGTGACTTCTATAGCTTTCACCTTTATAAAAATTCAAAACCATTTGTTCAGTTTAGGCCCTCGGAAGGCACTTATGAAGGTCAAATTTAAAGTTACTGAAGCTACTACCGGTTCGGAAGTCAGCCTTCAATTGAGAAGATCCGGCTAGAAACTCACCAAGGTTACATTCTTTTTTATTTTTATTAAATATTTTTTTATATAAATTTTATCTATTCTGACTTTTACGCTATTTTATAATATCAATTTTATATTTAACAATTACAAAATACTTAATATAGGTAACATTCATATAACATCTACTTATTTTTGTTTTGTATTCCTTACTTAGAAGGCATAAGAGGCTTTTGTCCTGCACTGGGACAGCTATAGGCTAATAATAATAATAAGGATAATAATAATAATTCCTTACCTGTAATGGTCAAGTGAGCTCTTACAATCAACCTTGTACCACCACTCGCAGGCGAACTGGGTCTGGTCGAAAAGTGTGCCGTTGGTGCAGAGGAATGATGCACCCTGGTGACCCTCGCGACCGTCGTGGCATACGTGGTAGGCCTACGGGGAATAACAAGAATAAAATGTTTTTTAGTGACGAAAGAAATTGTCATAGATTGCGTAAAACTGTCACTGGTTTCCATTCCAGAGTTTCACCCACGTTCCCCGGAGAACTTATATTTTTCGAAATAAAAACGTTTCGGAGATAACCTACACCACTGGGTGGGATACGAACCCACGACCTACGGCGTGCCAATTAGGGTTTCTAACCACCAAGGCATCAGCCCGTCATGATTAGATGATATGAATGACATGATTAAAAAATATGACAAATTATGTTATAAAAGTAGTTAATTATTTACTTCTTTTTCTGTAACTTTTACACGAAACTTCCCTTAATTTTTTTCGGTAATTATAAACTCAACCAATTTCTAAAACTAATATTAATTTATGTAACATTAAGAAGTGATTTAAATAAGTTTGAACTGTATGCTTGGAGCCTGCGAGGGCAGTCACGGGCGTCCCAGGACGACAATGTCTTCTAACTTATTCAATTTAACCAAATTGGCTTGCCCTTACAAACTCCACCACGTGGAAAGCCTTAAGAACATAATAATTTTCAAATAAGAACTTTTGGACTGAACTACTCGAGTTAAATAGCCTCACAAAGTGCTTCCAAATTTCCTAATTAAGGGCAGACGTATAAAAAAAATAAAGAAATAAAACAAAATAACTTGTATTATTGTGTGTTTGGTCGGCTTCCGACTCTACCTTAGTAAGGGGGCTGGTGTAACTATAGGTACAACTTCACGTCTTGGACTCGACAACGCCCCTGGTGTTGCAAATATCCATAGGCGACGGTGACCACTTACCATCAGTTTGATGGTCTGCCTGTTTATCGGCCTGCTTAACATAAAAAAATATATCTGGAGATTCTCTACTCCATCTGATACCAAACTAAGGAGAGCTTAAACATTTGGAACCAGGTAACTGCTTTACTTCATATTATAGGTAGGCAGGTACGTAGATACATACTTACTGCCTTTTTTCTTCTTGAATTTTTTAAAAATAATCTTACTAAAAAAATATAAATAAACGTGATCTTATTTTACACTTTATTCTATAGGAATAAAAATCCTTTTACATTACACGTAAGCTTTAGTATCGGACTTATAGCATTTGAAAATGAATAGAACCTTAGCAGAAATAACAAAATGCAATATACATCCGTTTCCAAGTAGCGAACACAGATTGCAGAAGCGATTGCATTCGTATGTTGCATCATAAATCGGTCGGCAACACCAGTGCCCGATGAGAAAAGTCGCGATCAAATATAGTAAAAACATGTAACAAGTTAGATTATATGTGAATTTGGAACTAGCTGGCATCCTGCGGTTTCATCTACGTTCCTGAGGAATCTAATATAAGCACATATTACTCGGAAATAGTACCTCTTTATAGATACCACATGGGCCGATAAGCAAGCAGATGGGTACATCTGATTTTAAATGGTCAACCAATGCGTTGTCGGCCTTTAGACGTGATGTTTTTAAGTCTCATGTGCCTGAATTTCAACCTTGTCTTTCTAAACGAAACATGGTAATGCTAGTGCACTACTGCTTTACGGCGGAAATGGGTAAGGTTGTATGTTGGAGCTCAGTAAGGGCAACGCAGCAAAATATGAATTGACGATTGCGTCAGCCAGGGCTCGCCCCGCCAGTCGCCTCTCGTCTTTGATTGATATAGCATGTAACTGTGTAACTTAATTATAATCTATGTGGACAATACAATTATTTAATTTGTAGTCAGTATTCATTTACCATACATAGGTCCGTAGGTTGTGCATAGGCCTACCCAACACGATAGTCAACCTATATAGTACTTCTCCGGACAAACTCTGCACTAAGACCTCTACCACTCTAGTTTTATTTATTTACGTGTTATAAATCCCCACTTATCTTAACAAGAAGTAAAGTACATTTAATTATGTACTTTTCAAGGAAACTCCTTACATTATGCGCCTTATTGGCATTAGAAAACATAATCATAATTACAAGTAGCAACATTACACAACAAGAACTCTTCATTTCCGCACAACGGCCCTTTGGTGCTTGGAGAAATCTTTTGTATCAAAGGCCACTGTATCCTTCTGTAATTACTTACTTCCGCCCCGTGGTTTTTATTTCTCCAGAAATATTTCTTGTACATATTTATTAAATTGTTTAACTGTGAATATTTCCTTGTCTTTGGACAGACAGATTGCCAGAAACTATATTTGTTTTTATGATAGAGCGATATTCCTTGCTTAAAATTGCGTTCAGTTTTTGTTCCCTGCCTCTTTGAGAATAACAAGCGTAAAGATATCATGTATAACTATCTAAATGACTTCCAAACAGAATGGATCAATTTACTCATTCTCCAATTTAATAAATGTAAAAGCGAGCACAACATTCTAGACGGTCAAGCAAATATATTATTTAGTACCCTTTGTGACCGACTCACACGGTGTAATGGCACTGTAGTACCCGACGAAGTACCCAACTGCCCGGTATAAGAGCTTTAATGAATTCACTGCAAGAAATATGGTCTCGCAAATGTGTGGTGAATTTAAATTCAACGCTCTATGGCTATGGAAGCGTTTTGCGATAAATTTCATTTGGTAAATTCTTTTCTGTGATTAATGCGATGCTGTTTTGTTTTCGTTTGTGCTTACAATCGGACGTTGTATTTTACGACGCGAAATTATGTGATTGTGTCGCGATATAGTTTTAAATGTTTTTTGCTTCGTTTACAAGCTTTTGTGTGACATATATGTCGGTTGACCTACTCTCTGCAGAAAATTTGTGTTATTTTTTTTTTACTAATTAGACGGGCCAGAAGACTTGGTGTGTAGATACACTGACTGCCAAGCTGCAGGTCATCGGTTTGATTCTCACCCAGGACAAACATTTATGTGCATGACCATGTCTGGTTGTTCTGGGTCTGTGTGTGAGTAGGTATATCAGTTATGTAGTCTCCATAGTACAAACTCTGCTTAAACTTGTGGCACGCTATGATGGCCGTTTTGACGTTTAACAATGACAAAGGAAAATAACCTATATTTCTTCAAACATAAGGTGCATAATAATAAATAATAATAAACATAATTAATGGATTAATACTTGAATCAAACTTAATACGAAATTTGCTTACCTGACATCCAGTTTCAACGTTAGCATACATCCCGGGGTGGATCGGCACATGGTGACACGAGAACGACGTCTCCGGCACCTCGTGGTATATGGGGAAGTCGACCCCTGGTATGCCGGGAATGTTGCGGAAGTCCTGCGGCTTCTCATGGTTGCGCAGTGGCTTGCGGGTCACAGCCTGTTCGTAGTATGATGGCTGGTAGGGGTCGTATCGCTATGAAAAAAGAGCATATATTAGTGTTTATAGATAGCTCTGCTTAGTTTGGGACCAGATGGCCGTGTGTAAAGAATGTCCCGGGATATTTATTTATTTATTTATTCATACAAGGTTTTGTTTAACTAACCTGAAGCATAAGCACGAAGATTTATCGCAAGCCTAATGTCATCAGTATCGAGGGGGCCAAAAAGCGGGTCTGCATCGAAAATTTAATATTGCGCATACCGATGACGATACGCTTACGAAAAATATTCGTGCTCAGGACACCTTCGGTCTAGTATGCTTGGGACAAATCTTGTAACTGAATTTTGAACCGCCCTATCGAGCTCAAATTTTGCACGCTCAATTGTTTTTGTTGACATTGCATGATTAGATTTAATCATTATAATCATTAAAACATAATGGTTTCTTATTACAAAATCTTCTTCAAGAATGTGACCAAAGTGAGAAAGAGAGAGAGAGAGAGAAAGAGATAAAGGGCACTAAAGATAATGACCACTCCACAGGATTGAAATTTATTGAATTAGAGTAGTAGAATTTTTAGTGCAGAGTTCGTCCGGGGAAGTACTACCAATCTAAAAAAAACTGAACCATCGCTATTCGCTATAATATTTTCTAGATCAAAACTATTATTACAGGTTATAACTTTTAATATAATATGTGAGCCATAAGTCTTACATAACCCGTTACAGTAATTATAAAGTACATAACAATGGCCGACCATGACTTAGTTCCAGTTTTTTCTCATATGTTACGACACACAGGTGCAGTTATATAAAAAGTGGCCAAGTTGATCTCGCACACGAAGAGTTCCATAGCGTACAATATTTAAAAACACCAAAGACACGTTTATTGTATGGGGAAAATTATTTTTATTTTTATTTTCAGTATTATGCGGCCATAGTAGAAGAAAATTAAATATTCAATAAAGAAATACCTACTTAAAATTATACAAGTAAAAAAGGTAGTATCAATCAAAAAATTTCATGTTTCTTTACCTTTTACTATTTATTTATTTATTAAGATTGCCAACAGATGATAACATATAAAAAATACTAAAATAAATTCAAATAAAAAGAAAAAGTTTCACGCACATCCATATTGCACAGGCAAACATAACATACACAAAATTTAATAATTTATTGAAATTAAAAGAGACAGGTCTCCGATTAAACGACGGATAGACAGAGGAGCCTTTGTCATAGGGTCCCGTTAGCAAACTATGAAGGAACCCTAAAATCCACTAAGTGGCTTACGTATGTGGTACTAGGCCATGCACCCATGCGACTTATATTCTACTTTCATTTTAATACATAACTTGATCATATCGAGCATTGACCGTTGTCCTTTAGAAAGGGAATTTGTAATGACTGCGAGAACTCCCATTCTTTTTAAGTTTTTAATTTTAAACACACTTGTTATGTTTTGACGGGCCAGTTGGCATGGTGGTTAGCGCTCTGACTGCCAAACCGAAGGTCGCGGGTTCGATTCCCACCCAGGAAAAACATTTGTGTGCATGAACATGTTTGTTCTGTGTTTGGTTGTAAATATCTATATACGTATGTATGTATTTGGAAAAAAAAATGTAGTATATCAGTTATCTGGTTTCCATAGCACAAGCTCTGCTTAGTTTGGGATCAGATGGCCGTGTTTAAAGAATATCCCAGGATATTTTTTTATTTATTTTATTTTGACGGGCCAGTTGGCTTGGTGGTTAGCGACCCTGACTGCCAAGTCGCAAGTGATGTGTTCGATTCCTACACAGAGCAACGTTTGTATGCATGCTCTGATCATGTCTGTTTGTTCTGAGTGTGAGCCAATATCTATTAAAGAATGTATTTAGAATAATAAAAAGTTGTATTTTATGTGTCGTATATCAGGTATCGTTTCCGTTTGGGATGACCGTGAATATTGATAGTCCGAGGATTTCCCATATTTTAGTAGACAGACTATAAATCCCGACGTTCAACATATTGTGTACCAAAAATAACACTTTAATCAGATTACAAACCCTATCAAATTCAATGGACATATTTGTTCATACATCTGAATGCAGGAGTGAATATTACGACATGTTTGATAGTTGACTTAACTGGTGAGAAGGGAACCGCGTAGCGAGTGCGGCTTGTCACGGCCGACGGGTGCGTTGCGCAAGTTGAGATTTTACTCTAATACACTAATAAAATTATGTGCAGTTAAGATCATACAAAAACAAATATCTAGTAATTAATTCCGCTGGATCTCCTTCTCTGTCATGTCTCAAACAAGGAAACTCAACAGGAAATCGACGTGTTTCGCCCGTACACGAAGCATCTTCAGGACGTATTAAACCCGCTGTTACTGAGTCGACGCACTAGCACCACAGACGTGTTACCTCGCTGACCGCCGGACAGAAAGATCGATCCTGTTATCAGAGATACAGTGGAATTAGTTACAAGATATTTGTTTTTGTATAATTTTACAAATGATTTCCGCAAGGTCACGGCTAATTCAATTAGTTTTGATGTGCAGTTAGTAGTTTGTAAAATACTTCATGAGCAGACAAAGGTCATAACAACCATCAAAGTATACCGCTAGGTCAGCTACCATCACGCAGTTTCACTCGAATTCTCAAGAGATCTAATATTTTCCAAATATAACAGTATACTTACACAAACATAAACTATATCACTAGGTAATAGAGTAGTTTTTTGATCAGCGATCACCGTCAGAAGCTTTTCAGTTCTAGAGGTACATACAAACTTTTACCTCAATCACAATACACAATTTTACCTCTTTAGAATATAAGTATAGGTTCTAAAATACAATCTAAAGTATTTTTGTTCTCGTCCTGAGTTTAATATAATCTATAAAAACGTTTCACAATGGAAAAACGTAAACGTGTTATGACGTCACTTATACGGTGTAACAGAGAGAACACTTTTACACCGAACCGAATGAAAGCTTTCTTTGGTTTTTTAATATCTTCACTACAAAGTAAAAGTCAGACTTTGAAACTTCTCATTGTGCTTCATAAAAAGTGTTTCAGGTAAACTAAGCGCCTGACTGGAAACTCAATACTATAGGTCGACAACATATTGAGTCTACATCTATACTCTCTAACCTGTTCGGATTTCTTCGTAGACATATTTTTCCACCGTTAGCCTAATGTATGTGAAAACTAAAGGTAGTTAAGAAGTATTGTAGACCCTTTTAATATGTTTTCAATGATTCATCGTTTGTAAAGTATAAATTTCCATAGGAGGTACGCATAGTTTTTAAAATTAAATGTATACCACTTTATTTTTGTTTTATGTTTGTAACATAGTCTGTAAGTCTTATTACTAGCCAAATTGTCTAATTTAACATAATAAATAAATAAAATTAGTGTGCTTATTTTTCCATTATTATAGAATTAAGTAACTGGTATTATGTAAGCGCACTAGGTAACTATTATAGCTTTAACTATTTAAAAATGATACCTAGTTCAAGTTTTTGGGCTTTTGATGTTTACCGTTAAACACTCAGAGTGTGATCAACTTGTAGGTTTATTATTTTTAAATCATCCTCAGTATGAAGTTTAATTTTAACTTCGTAACTACGAGAAAAGTTTGCGGTTTTTATTAGTCTATGAAATTAGTTTTTGCTTTCTTTGGCTTTGTAATTAAAATATTGAATCATGAATTTTGTTTATGACAACGTATATTGTGTTCAGACTAATAAATTATATTTGAAATCTTTGAATAAACTAAAGTTACTGACAAATAGCTCTAAGGGGACTCTAATATTAGTATGAAATCGTTGATAACCACTAAATGAAAACAGACCTAAAAAAAAGCCATCGTAACCGAGGTGTGAATTTGTAAAATAACAAACTGAATACCAATTTGTCCGCGGAGGCAAGTTTCAAACAATTTCCACTTTGAGGAGGCATGATCAAAGAAATAAAACTAAAAAACAGAGCTTCCTTCGACGAAAATGAGAGTAAATTTAACCAACAGTAATTCTCCTTTGAGAGGCCCATGGGAACTCCGGAGAAAGGAAAATTGCAAAAGTTAGTGTACCCTTATGAGGCCCGGAGTTATTGCTAGTAGATATTTTAAGGTCGCCAGTGGCCCGCCCTTTATTGCAATAACTCTAGTTTAAACACCAATTATAACAAACTTCACCCTTTTGTGAATTATGAATGGTTATTTGGAAAGTTCAAAAATTATAGCGCTCCTTACTCGCTCCGTAAAAAGGCTTATGGCGACAGAATTTTAAATAGAATAATAAATATAGAGGCAATTTGTAACGTGATATCACGTTTTATAAATATATATAACCCTTTTTATGGGATACATTATAGGTATAATTAAAATGTGTATATTAAAATTTGTCATGAATATCGAATTTTAAATATTTTAGAATTATCTTTCACTACTTCTTTTTGATTATAAAAGTCAAATGGACGTGTGTTCACGTCTTAAGAAATCGTTTTTAAAACAATGATAATAATTCTCTAAAAAATAAAACCAAGTAAAAATTTCTGTGTCTATTTCTGCGATAATTTTCTATACTACAATACTAACCAATATATTTTGATTTGGTTTTCACCATCATTTAGAAAGGCTCATGTGTGTGATTTTATATTATCCTACCAAATAAAATCGGAGCGGGTTGCTATAATATTCATATTTTGGAGATTGAATTCAAAATAACTATCGTTGCATGTCACGTAGGCCGTCTTACAGGTGGTTCACCTGATAGTAAGTAGTCACCACCGCCTATGGACATTTGCAACACCAGGGGCATCGGCAATACGTTGTCGACCCTGAGACGTGAAGTTGTTACGTCTCATGTGCCTGTAATTTCACCGGCCCCCTTACCTTTCTAACCAAAACACAGTAATACAAGTGCACTTCTACTTCACGGCAGAAATGTTTGTAGTGAGTACAACACTCTGGACGAACGCTGCACTAACGATAAGACGTGTACACTACTTACCAATGATGCGTTAATCCAGTATCATTTTAATTACGTATTCTTCAATGAGAGTCAAAATAGAATAGCTGCAGTATAACTCAACTAGCTCTTCGTACCATGCGTTGAAAGGCGTATTTTCTCATCTGGTTGGTCCCTTTCATATCAAAATAAATATGTAGGATTTGGAGCGTAAACTAAGTTACGGAACGCATGATTGAAAGGGAACGATGTGTGAGGGAGATAGAGGACGAATGGACAGAACGATAAGAACGAACGATTTTGACGAATTATATATCTTTATAGAAGAAATAAATCTACAGCGAATATAACTGGAAGTTTTGCTCTTTTATATATGACTAGTTGTACCCCGAGGGTTGTTACATTTTCCTAAGATAAAATGATCTCATGTCCTAATCCAGGTTATCAACTATCTATTAGCCAAGTTTCAGCCTAATACGCTTAGTAGTTTTTGCGTGAAAGAGTAACAAACATACATGCATCCATCCTCACAAAGTTGGCATTTATAACATTGAAGTCGGTTTAGATTTCGTAAACATCAAGTGAAATCCACTTTCCAATCATACTTTTTTTATGTTACCTATTCATGATAAACAGATGAGAAAAGGGTCAGTCGCAATCCTGTCATAAAAATTCAAAAATTAAATAAACAACAGCTAGTAGCGCTCTACAATATTTTCTCTTCAGGTACACATTGTTAAATACAGTAACTCAATAATAAACCTCCGATAATTCGTCCGTGTCCCCAAGCAATAATTTTATAATTGATTTTCAATTTCCCTTTCATAATTAAACCCGATAATTAAAACCCTGCAGTTGACAAAAATCACCAGAACCAACCAACCGAAGTGAGTGCGACAAAATATAATTTTAATTAATAAGCTACTAGCGCCTTTACCTGAGTTTACAAAATAAATAAATATCCTGGGACATTATTTACACACTGCCACCTGATCCCAAACTAATTGTAAATAAAACATGTACTATGGAAACCAGATAACTGCAACTATTTTACTTCTAAATACATACGTATATACCCAGACACAAAATAAATAGACACAAATGTTTGTCGATAGCGGGATCAAACCCCCGACCTATGGAGTGGCAGTCAGAGTCCTAATCACGAAACCAACTTGAATAATTATTTTTATTATTATTATTATGAAATCTACACTAATATTATAAAGAGATAAAATTAAAGTGATAGATATTCTCCGAAACAAATCATCCAAATTAAAAAAAAAACTTTCACGGATAGGATGCGACTCTATTCCCGAGTGACATAGCCTATGTTATCCAGGGATACATTAGATTCCCCGGAAACTCAGAGAGAAACCGCTAGTTCAATCAAACTGGTATTGAAATCTCTTGGCTCCAAACTTAAGTTATATTTTAAAACCCTAGAGAAACAACTGTGCCTTTTTAATCAAAACTCGTATCGCATAACATTGAAACTTTAACAAAATACAACGGTACGGTTGTACAGGCCAAACGTCGGGAGAAACAGCACAAACAGGCGATGCTCCCGGGCGGCCGTAACAAACAACGTTGGCATTATTGACTCTGCCCACTGCCCACTGTTTGCCCAACAATATTTGTTTGCACTGCCCACGCGTGGCTGTTATAGCGCGTCTATTAACTCGTACTTTATGCTGCTTTAATGGATCCGTATGTATGAGATTAGGGGTCGTATAAAATAATTAACGAGTGCCTTTTGTTGGTTGCGGAGCATTCTGAAGTTTGATACACTTTCTATGTAATTTTTAGTCTATACTTCTTAGTTTTAGTACTAAAAAGTTTGTTTTTTTTATTCTATTTTATATAATAAGTTAATTTTAAGAAGTAAAGTATGTTATTTTCTGCTAACTGGTATCATTCATTCACCTAAAGTATGACTAGCTGTCCCCCGCGGTTTTCCCGCGTGCCCGAGGGATGTCGAGATAGAACATATCCTGGAATAATATATAGGCTACTTTTGTAAATGTTAATGTGACATCCCACGGGAATGTGGGCAAAACCGCGGGGACAGCTAGTATATTCATATTTGATAACATGATACTTTTCAAAACCCATTATACATCGAATGCCCAATGCCCTTCGTTACCCCAATACGATCCCTACATGAAAGATAATATTATTTAAATTTCCACAACATCGTTTAATTTATTTGAAATCAAAACATTTTGTATATTTCAAGTTGATTACATTTACTCAGAAATATTATTAAATGAAATTATGCCTTCTAACTTTTTACAGTAACATACTTTCATTTAATAATTAAGATCATTAATTCTAACGAGCTATAAAAGACAAATAAGATATTTTTAGCATTATATTATAAAGAGGTAATGTTTAAATAAATAAATATCCCGGGACATTCTTTACACATAGTCATCTGATTCCAAACTATTCAGAGTTTCTACTATAGAAACCAGATAACTGATATACTACATATACTACTTTTAAATACATACTTATATAGATATTTACATCCAGACATAGAACAAATAAATATGTACGTATATACATTTTTGTCCTGGGTGGGAATCGAACTTACCTGTGGCGTGGCCGTCTCTAACCACCAAACCAACTCGCCTATCAAAGTTTTGTTTTATTAATTTTCAATATACGATGACCGTCTACAAAAGCCTTTACGGATATAACCGTGAATAGAATATTACATATTTAGTACATTTATATTACAGCATACTTCGTAAAGAAATGTATTATTAATAGCATTAGACGCACAAACCTTAACTGGTTTTACTAGGGCTATTTAATTTAGGATGGAGGAGGCCTATGCTTAAATAGGCAACCCAATAAATCAAATTATATGTTAATAAAATATTACAATACTCGTATATTAATGTTAATATAACATAGGTAATAATAATGAAATAAAAATAAATAAATAAAATGTAAATACTTACTTTAGTTGGGAATAAATGGCTTTACTAGTATTATTTAATTTAAGGAATTTATGTATACAGTTAAAATTATAAACATTTTTTTAAATGTTAATATGAATGTAAATAATAAAGGTACTTACTGTTAAATATGCCGCATCGGACACCAAACCACACAGCAGAGCTCCGGTTAGGGCCCCTAAGACTGCCTTTCCCATATCCCCACACATTTCTACCAAATTATAAGCTACTGTTTCAAATACCGCAATGTACACCGAAACTCGCGCTGTGTCTGAATGTAGACTAAACAGCGAAAGTGTTAAGGCGCTAAAGAAATCCCCACTAGAGGGGTTCGAACGTAGTGGTAGGGTTTGGAAGTAAGGAAATTTAAGTTTGGAGCCAAATTGGTGCCTTTAGTATTTAATAATTGAGTAAAGTGAAGTGTACAATATTTTAATAACTGATCATGATGTTTATGTGTTTACTTGCTGTCTCCCGAGGTATAAGTATTTGTATTTAATAATCAATTTAAACTACATTCATAGATATTTAAATAATTACATCGTTGAACCGGGAATCGAACTCGTTACATGAGAAAAATAATCACCTGTAACTTTATCATACCGATCGAAAGTCTTCATCATAAGGATTATTTTTTGCTAAATAACATAATGTCACAAATAAAAGGAAGATAAATTTCCGAGTCCATCAAAGAATACTGAAATTACAATAGACCACATCACGTCTCAAGGTCAACATCGCATTAGCGATGGCCCTGGTGTTTCAAATATCTATAGGCTGCGGTGACCACTTCCCATCAGGTGGAGCGTGTGCTTGTCACCCACGTTCCCGAGAGAATCAATGTTTTCCCGGAGTAAAACTTTACCTAAGTCACTCGGGAATAATGTAATTCCATTAGAGAAAGAATTTTTAAAATCGAATAAGTATTTTCGGGGATATCACCGAAAATTGGAAATTAAAATATGTTACCTCTATAATGTTAGTGTACTGTAGACATTTTATGAGTTCAAAGATCATTCTCCACTCCTGAAAGTAAGCCCTCCTGAAACTTTTGTAAGTAATTATACAAAAGAATCTTCCCAGTGTCATGTTCTACAAACTCACGATGTCTTATTCCTCTTTTACCTAGAAAGTTGTTAATATAACAATGAATCTATACAAACGATGTCAGTGACCTTTTGACAGCGTTATATACAACTGTTACAAAATACCCCGTAAAAATATAATTAATTATCAAAGCCAACAACCCTAGTAAGCTGTCATGTCAGGGAACCATATTATTTTACAGAATGGCCTACGTACCTATTTTACCTAATAATTGTCTACTTTAATAGTTTTTCTATTTTTCATTCATATAAATCAGTTTTTTTTTTGGGGTATGTTATACAGCGTTACCACGGTTCTTAAATATTGGAAGTGGACTCGTTATAAGGCCCCATTTAACCTCCTTTCGTCTTTACGGGTAGTTTTGTAACAGCCGGTATATACTGTATTGTTGAGTATTGTAGCGTATGCATGTAGCAAAGGAGCAGTTATAAATGGTTTTCGACCGGTCGCTTGCGCAACCATCAGCCAGCCTTTACTGTTGCCTATTGGCGAAATATCCGGACGCATAGTATGTAGAACTAGCTATTCACCGCGGCTCTGCCCGAGTGGAATAATATTATGTAATACTATACATATATACTTCATTTATTAAGGTGGCCTAATTGCTGAAACGATTTCTTCCAGGCAACCCAGGGTAATATGAAACAGACAATATGGTTACTTATTAAATACTTTAGATTAATGTATTATACACAATTGGCTTGGTGGTTAGCGCCCCTGACTGCCAAGTCGAAGGTCGCGGGTTCTATTCCCACCCAGGACAAACATTTGTGTGCATGAACGAAGTAGTATATGTAGTTAATCAGTTACCTGGCCAAAGTACAAGCAGTATACTCTGCTTAATTTGGGATCAGATAACCATGTGTAAAAGAATGTCCTAGGATTATTATTTCCACTATAATAATAATAAAATTAATTTAAACAACGAAAGCAACACAGAAACCCCATATTGTTAGTAAGATCTTAAACTATGTCAGTTTGAGCGGCACATAAAGACAATATTTGTTTTCGTCCTCTGTGTGAGTTTTCACATCAGAGGACAATCCATTGAAATTATTTCCAAAATAATTTTCTACATTCGATTACATTGTAGAATCCAAAACTTCATCACAACATCTCTTAAATTGCTCTCATTCACAATTAACATTCACTATTAATAAATTAATCTCCTCATTATAAATTGCCATCTCAAAGTTTATATAAATATTAAAAAATTGTAAATATATTAGGCAAGTATGTACGCCTTAAAGGGAAAATGTAAATTTAACCATGTAATGTGATTTTGAAACTACGGATAACTCAGTGGTTAGTGACGTGACGAGAGTTATAGGTTCGAATCCGCCAATAAACTTGAGATTTCGAATAAGGAATACTTCGTGAGGAAACCATAGTACAGTGGATGGGTACTTTGTAGAACGCGGTGGGTTTTTATAGTTGCAGTATAGCCTATAGGCTGGTATTTGACCACAACCTGAGCATGGTAAGTGATGTGGCCGAACGTGGTAAGCAAGCAAAGCCTAGTGCATATCCATAGTTTCAAAATCACATTCCATGGTTATATTTACATTTACCCTTCAAGGCGTACAAATATATGTACATACTTGCCTAATTAAAATAGATAGCAAATAAAAAAAATATTACTTACTTAAGATCATGTTTCTGAACAGAAATTACAATTATAACATTTTTTTATTCTAAAGAAAAAACTTTTTTGACATCTTTTGAGCAATTATATTTAAGACATATCTTAATTAAAATTTACTGTACTTGTTCTGCTTTAGGCTTACGATAACTAAAACACATAATGTTTACCTTTTTTTATTACATTAATTTTTCTTTGTCACCTATTGTTTTTTTTGCATTGCATCTTAATAATAAATTATATAAATAAATATCCAGGGACATTCTTTACATACAGTCGAATGATCTCGAAATAAGCAGAGGTCCATGGTTGGATTCCGGGGTCAAGCAAGGCAATATTTTTTTTTAATGTTTACCTGCAGCATTGATTGGTGAGGTATTGTGTTCGAGAGACGGTGACATTCACCACATGTCACACGTCAGACTACAAACATCATCAGTGGAATCTGGATCTCATCAAAGAGACCTCTACCAACCTTTTCGGGTATAATGGGCGTAAAGATATGTTATACTAATAATATCGCATAAAATATTCCATCCGGACTACCAAGTTATATACAATACATCAACCTCTCGGAGCGAGTGAATGTTCACTTTCCACTACGCTTAATAAGCATGCTATATTATAGCACATCAATTAGCAGATAACATAACATAACAGTTAGCAGTTAAACAATATTACGACCGTAATCGTATTTAGATAATAGTGTGATGACATGCGCTTTCGGTTTCACAGCTCGCTGGTCGCAGTGCAGAGTATGTGTGTACATATGGGCTGGGGCTTTGACGACAAAACAACTGCCAATCGCCTTTATGAGCATTTAAATTATGCAAGTGATTTCTCACGTGACCCTGCTTGATTGGTCGCGTAACGACAGCAGCTGTCAAATTAACCAAGGCATGAGACTTGAGACTTTTTATGAATAAATATTAATAAAATAAATAAATATCCTGGGACATTCTTGTACACACGGTCATCTGATCCCAAACTAAGCAGAGCTTGTGCTATGGAAACCAGATAACTGATATACTACATATACTACTTTTTATTTTTCTAAATACATACATATATACATATTTACACCCAGACACAGAACAAAAAGACATGTTCATGCACACAAATGTTTGTGCTGGGTGGGAATCGAGCCCTCGACCTTCGACTTGGCAGTCAGGGTCGCTAACCACCAAGCCAATTGGCCTGTCGAATCTTTATTTTATCAAGTGCATATATGGACTCTTTAGTTGTATTCATCTTATTTTTATTTCGTTAAAACTATAAGTTCTTGATCATTGACAAGTAATAACACTATCACTACATAGTATAAAACGAAGTCGCTTCCCGCTGTCTGTCTGTCCCTATCATTGATGCAGTTTTTAATAGATGATGTGATTCAAGAGGAAGATTTTCATGTATAATACATGCATGATATTGTAGAAAGACACTGATTATTTTAGAGGTTTCTAATATGATGTCGTAAATAAACACATTTTTTTCCGCTTAAATTGCAAACGCTGGCTGAACCCTACGAGATAGATCAAATTAAGTACAATATTGTACACCTTAAAAAGGTCTAAAAAAAAGTCCGCATTCAAATATTCTGTAGTATTTTTAGTATCAGTATTGCAGCCGTGCGAAGCCGGGCGGCTCGCTAGTCCACTATAAATCACATAATTAAGCGGCTTTTACTCTAGCATTACATATTAAATTAAAAAATTACATGCTCATAAGCCTTAACAATATCACGTCTCTGGATTAACAGCGAATGGGCTATGCACCTGGTGTTGCAACTATTCATAAGTGGCGGTGACCACTTACCATCAGGTAGACCGACTTTTCGTCGGCCTGCTATTCATAAAAATATAACTTGAGTCCGCGTGTACCATCTTTGACTGCATCGTCACTTTCCATCAGGTGAGATCCAGTCAAATGCGCTCAAGTTTTTGTAAAGTTTGCTATGTATTAAACCAGGTTGTTTAGACAATTATTAATGAGAAACTAGGTAGGATATTAATTGCTTGCTAACTAGATGCCGGCTGATATGTAAGTGCGTGTAGCTATATGTATCTATTTGTTAGAATCAATATTTATTATACAAAAAAGAGCAATTCGTGCAATTTACGGTATGGGTCCCCGTGAATCATTAAGAGATTTATTTAGGGAAATAAATATAATGACATTGCCTTCATTATATATTTATGAAAATATAATGTTTATACGTAGAAACATAGGAATGTTTGAGTCAAAATTGGATATCCATAATATTAATACAAGACAAAGGGAGAAGTTAGTTGTTCCATATTTTAGACTAACTAAAGTAAACAAGTCATTTCTTGGTCGAAAAATCGAACACAATGTTCGATTTTATAATAAGATACCGCTTTCAGTAACCAAAATGTCTGATCATAAATTTAAAAATTATATTAGGAAAGTTTTGAAAGAAAAAGCGTATTACAAGGTGGTTCATTATATTGAAGATAAAAATGTATGGAAATAGCTGCTCTCTGCACAGTGCACCTCTAATTTTCTTGTTTAAGTTGTAAGTAATTATTGTCATTTTCTATTTTGTAGTCTTATTTTTTTTTTTCGTTTTTTTTTTTTTTTTTTTTTAATGTTAGTTTTATTAAGTATTTTGTAATTGTTAAATATAATATATAAAATATATATACATATTATATATATTAAAATAGCCAAAAAGTCAGAATAGATAAAAAAGAATTTAATATAATAAAAAAGAATGTAACCTTGCTGAGTTTCTTGCCGGTTCTTCTCAGTTGAAGGCTGACTTCCGAACCGGTAGTAGCTTCAGTAACTTTAAATTTGACCTTCATAAGTGCCTTCTGAGGGCCTAAACTGAATAAATGGTTTTGAATTTTGAATTTTTGAATTTTTGAATAACGTACGATGTATGGCGAGTTCAGTTGAAATAAAGTAATCAATGAGCAAAGACAGTTTCATTTTCTTTAAAATCCTGCAAGCGAAAGTGCACCTTAAGTATATGTGTACAACAAATAAACGGTAATAATATATGCAATGTTTCATCCCAATCTGTGTGCAGTTTTCGTACAATCGTTTAAATATAAATTGAATATAACATATAATAAATATATTCACATATATCTACAATACTTTTGATTCAATGAACCTCTTCCTAGATACGGGAGTTACCATCAGTTTGATAATCAGCCTCTCAGACTGGGAAGAATTGGCTAGAAATTTTAAATGGGATTTTTTTTATTATATTTACCCTCCCTTCCCGAGGGATTTTACATTTTCCTGGGATTAGAAGTATTATATGTTAACACATCCGGGTTGTTAACTATTTAGGTGCCAAGTTCCATCCAAATCCGTTGAGCAGTTATTGCGTGAAACAGTAACAAACATCATATATATAAAATATAAATATCCTGGGACCTTCTTTTACGCACGGCCATCTGATCCCTAACAATGCAAAGCTTGTACGATAGAAATCAGATAGCTATATTACTTTTTCATTTTTTTAAATACATATATAAATGTAAATACAAAAAACAGACATGTTGATACACACAAATGTTTGTCCTGAGTGGGAATCGAACCCGCGACCTGGGACTTAATAGTCAGGGTCAATAACCACAAAGCCAACTGGCCCGTCGTCCTTGTAATCTTTCGCATTTATGATATTTGCAAGATAATGTGTTAAAGTTGATTTCTTTTCGAATATTTAGTCTCTTCTGAATATTTTTTTTTTAGATTGGGTCCATATTTTTCAGAATAAATTCGAAGCCAATTTCAAATTCGGAATTTATAAACACTTGCCATATTTAAATTCACTTTATTCTGTTCTTAATACATTGCTACTGGCAAGTTAGTAAGATTATATGATTGGGAAATAAGTGCCCTTTATTAAATAAGTGTCAAAGACCTCATTGCTGGGACTGGAGTGTTGCGAAAGTGCAACGTGCCGTATTTAGTGCAGACTTTAGGCAGAGTTGATATCTTGTACACTTGATATTTAAAACTGGATATCCGTACTTAGAGCATAAAGTTGACGTTTAAGGTCGATTAATTATTGATTTTATTTGGGTTTAGGTAAAACTTTTAATTGAATCTATTCATAATCTACATACATAAAAATGAATCCCTATTTCCCTTGGTCACGGCATCACGCATGGACGGCTGGACCGATCTCTCCATTTTTTTTTTTTGTTAGGTTTGTTATTGTCAGGAGAAGGTTCTTATGAAAGAAAAGATTAAGAAAAATGCGCGGAAAATCAAAAATTTAAGAAAGCTTAACCATTTTACTAGCGCTTTTGACAATATAAACTTTTTAATGTAACCTGTTAGACATAATTGCCAGTCGTTTCACAGTTGGCGCGATTGACAGAATGCGTGCTACAAATATCGTTTTATAGAGCCACGGGTCAGAATTACAGTGATAAAAAAATTAATTTATAATTTCTTATTGCACATTTCACAGGCGATTCAATCGGAAGATTCGAATTCAATATTGATTGTTAAGACAGGACAACGTCTGTCGGGTCAGCTAGTGCTTCATAAAAATCCCAGCTAGAATTTTCTTTTTTATAAATCTGCTTAGACATTGTTTCTAATCGTAAGATCTTCTTATTAAATAGTAATCTATCTAGTATGTACTTTATTTAATTATTTGGTAATCCAAAAAGTGATTGTGGTCGACTACAGGAGCGTAATACAATACAGAAAGACCATTTTTTTAACTATGTCTGTCTTGCCTATTTGAACTAATTTATCTTCAGTATTACCTACTAGAATCCGAATAATCCGAATTTTAATGTTTCAAAGGAAAGTGGAACGTAGCTTGTAGCAATATATATATATAGGCTTCATTTGATCAAAATCAGCTCACGAAAAAAAGATACCTTAATTTCAAGTTATCACGCGGACAAAGTTACGCGTTAGTCTATGTATATCTATGTTGATGCTGTGTGAGTCCAAAATAAATGTTTTCTTTCTGTCTTTCTTTCTTTAGTACAAAGTTTAAAGTTGTTTTAAGTCAGACTTCATAATTATATCCCCGAGTGAAAGATATCTTTAGTTTATTTCTAAATATTGTTATTAAGATAGGTAGATACTTTTTTTGTTAGTTTACATTGAGAGGTAATTCGCTTTTGATTTATGTTTTAAATATCATTGTAATCCGTTCAGCCATTTATGCTTATTCATTCACATTTCTAATAATTTGTGAGTATACTCCGGCTTTCATCTTAGTGAGATAAATAGATATCTAGATGGGTGGATAGATACATGGGTGGTGGATATGGATATTCGTGACTCTTAGAAGCAAAAACTCCTGGTTTTTGATAAAAAGTGATTATTAGTACACAACCTGAATTAAGTCATAGAATTCACTTTCTCCGGGGAAAATTACACATTCCTCGGGAACACAAATAAAACCACAGCGGACAGTGTTACCATAAAGCAACCTATCGCCTCACGATATATGACCCGATACTAAAACTTCCGCCCAAGTCTTTCGCGTGCAAACACGACGCGTACTGTTATACGACTTCAAGTTCCTTAATCGTGAATTCATTATGCTAACGAGAATCGTATCAGTGGCTAATTGCCGTTTGGGCCACAAACGTGTTGTTTAGCATCCAATTTACAACATAGCTCGCACGCGACACAATCAATATTGTCTTTAATACGATGACTTGCTGAATCATTGGATTATCATATCTGTATCGACAGATATAGAGAAGTATGTATTATTAAGTTCCGGGGAAGTACTACCTTACCCATTTACGCCGTAAAGTAGTGCACTTGTATTACTGTGTTTCGGTTAGAAAGGTAAAACTGAGAAATTACAGGCACATGAGACTTAATAACTTCATAAGAGACATCGCATTGGCGATGCCCCTAGTATTACAAATAGGCATCGGTGACCACTTACCAAGTGGACCGTCTAAAAAAAATTACTCAGCTATCTATAACTTACTTTACTATTAATAACTGAACTAAAGGTTCAATAACTATTATTGAAGGAAGATCAACATCTTCCATTATTTATCATTACGATCATATTAGCCCAGGCATGTCCACTGCTGAATATAGGACTCCCTCATGAATTTCCGCCTTCCCAGTCATTTAAAAATATAATCCATACTCACATGCTGGAAGGGGAGGAACGGTTCTCGAGTGGTGAACACATACCTGCTGGATAACGCCGAGCAGCTGACCCCTCATCAGATGGACCGGCGACCTGATCAACGTCCCTGAACCTGAAAGAGCGGGTCTCTTCTAATACAGGTTTTTCAATAACTTAAAAGGGGAGTCCTAACCCTAGGACTCCCCTCTTAAGTTATTACATGTAATTACTGTACTTAATGTAACTAGCGACCCGCCCCGGCTTCGCTCAGGTGCAATGTAGATACTAATACATATAAACCTTTCTCTTCAATCACTCTATTTATTAAAAAAAACCGCATCAAAATCCGTTGCGTAGTTTTAAAGATTTAAGCATACATAGGGATAAAGGGACAGAGAAAGCGACTTTGTTTTATACTATGTAGTGATGATGACATTTTTAATCATTGAATTCTATGAACTCGCTGGATGCAAATAGGTTAGAACCATGTGCTATGGGGCCTGGTTTAGCAGTGCACATCCATGGGCTGATATAATTGCAAAGACAAATTAATTTAGTGCCTGTCAAAACTAATTATATACCAGCATATTAAAGTCCACAATCACACATACACTTAGACACAGGTACAAAGTCGTAAACTATTGCAAATTTCTAGGACACATATCATTAATCTAGATTTTGTGAGTAAAGGCAGTTGGGCATTATTGACAACTAGGGTTCACATACATTTTGTTTTCTTGAGGGTTAAAGCTTTTTAACAAAAAATAATAGTGTTGCATTATTTGGGCTGTCCTAAAAAAGTAAAAAAATTGCGACATTTAAATGATGAAGCCATTTAAGAAATTAAATGAAATAAAAAAAATTTACGACTGCAAAGTGACTTTTCCGCTACAGAAATGCCAGTGTAATTCTATTTGCATCAACAACTTTCCTGAGCACCCCTTTGGGCCATTGTAGTCCATCAGGAAGTCTTCGTAATCCTCACTCGGGACTCGAAATAATCCTGCGACTTCCCAACAACAAAACCAGAATAACCGTAAACAACAAAATTTATTTACATATATAAAATATCTTGGTGGAAATACCCTGGAAGTTTTTGCCGTATGCGGCAAATGCTTAAAATGCGTGAGCCAAGCTTACTTACACACCCCGTTTAATAAAACACGTCTTACACAGGGCCATATGTTCTCGGCCTAATATTGAACAAGCGATGTTTACCTAGGGGAATACGTAATGAATATACGCACGGTTTGCGCGTATTTCGCGACATCGTGCACGTTATTGCACTAATACGTCTGTGATTGTTAAAGATTTTTTTCTACGTTTATCTATGGTTGGGGAAAAAGTCTTTTCGCATTATAGTATGTATGAACTGGTAATAAAATCTCTTTGGCTATACTATTTGTATCTGGCTGATTTTGGTATCGTTTAAATTTTAAAGAACATAATTCCAAATTCAAATTAGGAAAATGTGTGATTTGCATTTGTTTTTCGTACCGCCAAGATGAGTGAATCTAATGAAGAAATTCGATTCATTTTAAAATTTTACTACAAAAAAGGTAAAAATGCAACGCAAGCCGCGAAAAAAATTTGTGATGTTTATGGACCTAGTGCAGTGTCTGTGAGAGTAGCACAAATTTGGTTTAAGCGTTTTCAATCCGGAAATTTTGATGTCATAGATGCACGTCGCTCTGGTCGCCCCATTACGGATAAAATGGATGCCATTTTTGAAAAAGAGGAGCAAGATCGGCATATCAGTAGTTACGACGTAGCTGAAGAACTGGGAATTGACCACAAAACAGTTTTGGCGCATTTGAAATAAACTGGGTACACAAAAAAGCTAGATATTTGGGTACCTCACGAGCTCACTGAAAGAGACCTAATGAACCGTGTACTCATTTGTGATTCTTTATTACGACGTCATGAAACCGAACCATTTTTGAAGAAGCTGATAACTGGTGATGAAAAGTGGATCACGTACGACAAGAACGTGCGAAAAAGGTCGTGGTCAAAGGCCGGACAGGCTTCACAGACTGTGGCGAAACCCGGGTTAACTCGCAACAAGGTGATGCTGTGTGTGTGGTGGGATTGGAAGGGCATTATTCATTATGAGCTGTTACCACCAGGAGGACCATCGATTCTGAACTCTACTGCGAACAACTGATGAGATTAAAGCAAGAAGTTGAGAGAAAGCGGCCGGAATTAATCAACAGAGGGTGTGGTTTTTCATCATGATAACGCTAGACCTCACACATCTTTAGCCACTCAGCAAAAATTTACAGAGTTTGGCTGGGAGGTATTAATGCATCCGCCGTATAGTCCTGACCTTGCACCTTCAGATTTCCACCTGTTTCGGTCTCTTCAGAATTCCTTAGGCAGTGTCAGGTTAAGATCACGAGAGGACTGTCAAAACCACTTGTCGCAGTATTTTGATCAGAAGTCCCAAAATTTCTATAGCAATGGGATCATGTCCCTACCTACAAGATGGCAAAAAGTTATCGAACAAAATGGTACCTACATACTTTAGTTAAATGTAAATAAACTATATTAAAAATGTTTTGAATTTTCTTAAAAAATGCGAAGGAACTTTTTCCCCAACCTATTATATAGTATACTAGCTATCCCCCGCGGTTTCGTCCCTATTTCTAAGGTGTAACATTTTCTCGAGATAAGAGTTTTCTATGTGTTAATACAAGTTAAAAATCATCTATGTGCCAAGTTTCATCTATATCTGATCGAGAGTTTTTGCGTGACAACGTGACAGATATCCATACATCCATCCCCATAACTTGGCATTTATAGTGTAAGTCTGTTAAATCTAAGTAGAGTTTTAACAAAAGCTTGGGGGCCTTAAAAATATCGAAATATAAAAAAAAAATCATAAAGCACTTTTTTGGTACGCACCTACAAAGTAATAACTTCGTAGTTATTAGCTCAGATATCTTTTACACACTTACGTGGACTTTTTAATGAGCGTATGAAGATTAAAACTACTGGCAGTTTAACACTAGTAAAAAAACCACATACCTACAATTCTTTAAAAAATATAAAATTACTGTTACCCCAATGTTGCACGGTAATGATATATCCCCTAATATAGAAAATTGTTGTTCCGATTAAAACGAAACGTATGTAATAATTACTAGTCTGAACGACCTTGTAAAGGAACTGGCTGATTTAAGTTCTTATGGCGGCTTACACGTTTGTACCTATCGTCGCACATCATGTACACACTCGTTGTACCCAGAGCGATGGACCTAGGTGAAACTGTTGCTAGGCATAGGCACGCTCTCATTTTCATCACCATCATGCCAAATTTCATCATGGTCGGTACATCCATTTTGCCGTGAAAAAAACAAACTTACTTTTACCTACATTTATAATATTGGTTAGGAAGTTCTAAAATCGAATCACTTCAGTATTGAAACAATTATCAGTCATCAAAATAATAAGCTCATTTGCTTTAAATGAAATGGTTGAAAAGCTGGGCGTATCTCCTCCACATAGAATACCATGATTTTCATACATTTGCATAACACAAACGTAGTTCGTTATAATGTGACTTGAACCTCACAAGGGTGGGTAACGTATAGAGACAAAAGACGAAGTATGTGTTGGTTCATTGAAACAAATGATAAACTCATTAATAAAATCTCTCTAAATTTTAGGGATCCTAATACTAGCCGCGGCTTCACCCGCTTACCCGAGGGATAGAAGCATACATATAAACCTTTCTCTTAAATACTACTACTTATATACTACTACTTATATACTACATCTATTAAAAAAACCCCGCAAAATACGTTGCGTAGTTTTAAACACCTAACCATACATGGGGACAGACAGAGCGGGAAGCAACTTTGTTTTATACTATGCTGTGAAGATTGGTAGGTCTATCCAGCCCCCTTATTTTGCTAATACAAACTTCGTCGGCGAGCCGCTTCACGGAGGTCTCGGAGAGCTTATCTCTCACATGATTAGTTTTATTAGCGTAGTTAGCGAAAGAGACAGAGTACGGAGGCCGCGATGAAACATTCTCGAGTTAATGTCATTTTCCTTACAGAACCGAGCGTCCAGGCGTCACCACACGACATTCATATAGCGTAGAATATACGGCATAACTGCAGTGGTGTTATGAGATAAGAGTTTGGCAAATTTGTATTCTGTATTCAGAGGGTGCGTGGTGTCGGGTGCTCACTTTGTAAGGGTCCGAACCTGCCTCGCGCGGCTTATGCTAATAACTTGGCCGTTTTATACGCCTTCTTTCTTACTTATTACATATCGGGTAAAAAAGCAGCTTTTCCGATTTGAATATAGAACCTTTTACGTACCTAGTCGTAAGAGAAGATTCGGTTGTCTGGGTAAGTAAAGTGTTGTGAATAAAATTATATTTTACTAGCTTTACTGTTTTATCTGCGTTCCTGAGAGATTTTCCATTTTCCTGGAATATATCCCGTAAATCAGATTTTGTTCACAATCTCATGGGATTTCATTTAAAAATTTTCTAAGTTATTCCCATCAAAATTTATCAAGCCTTTTCGGAGATTAGCCGGAACAAACAGACAGACAGACAGATAAAGATTTAAAAAAAATCCCTTTTGAAGCTGTTATTTTAACATTAATAACTACACTTCAAATTTCTTTTATAATGTATTGTACGTGATTTAAAAATAAAAATAAGTTAAACTATGCAATAAGTATTAGAAAAAAAGTGTTAGCATAATTTCTAGTTCCATTTTACATTATTCAAAACTCAGTGTTAACAGGTAAAATAATAAGTTTAGCTCGACTATAATGTTTATTTTGTAAACTTATTAAAAAATGTGTCTATTCAAAATGGCCACGTGTAAAACAAAGTAGGTATGTGAGCCAGTATTTAACTATAATGGAAGTTACAAGATCGCGCTAGAAGCAAAGGAACTTTACTGCCTTCCGACAAGAAGCAACAAGATTTCAAAAAGACTAGGAGCTGGGACTCCATATGTGACAAACTTTTGCTCAAGATTTTCCCTAGGCATAAAGTACTTGATACTTGAATGTATAACGATAGTGCAGTGTCTTTTATAATAAAATTAATTGATTTATTTTTCAAACTTGACAATTGTAATATTTCTTTAATACTGACATAACCTCGAAGAACCTCTTGTTTTATTTTATATTGGTTCCTAATTGTGCTGCTGTTAGTAGATAAACACAATTAATATTATCCTTTTGGGAATTTGTTAAAGAGAGCAGAAATCTCGAGTGCTCATGTCCATTTTTAATATCAAAATTTAAGTAACCAGATAAAAATCCATATGCCTTCGATTTTTAAATTCATTTGTTATTAAAAATGTGCGTGTGCAGCATGCAGCTCTCGAGTTTCCCTCTCGTTTTTACAACTTATGGAACATTTTGTTAACTATTCTATTTACAAATAAAAATTGAAAACGAGATAAAAATACAAAAATATCAACCTAACTCCCGCCTAAGTACCTAACAGGGTGCCAGCTAATATGAACATAACAGTAACGTCGTGCGATGGTGCTGCTGCGTCTTAATGGGCCATTATATTTTATGTTTAATTCAAACACTAGTCGCTTGAAATGGGACCCAGCTCCCAGCCTAGTATTTGATACAGAAGCCGTAATGAGTGTATTTTTTGGGCTTTGTCGAATTGCATAGAATCATAACCCTTGTAATTTCGTCCTATCCGTCAGTCCATCTGTTCCTCTATCTGCATGTTTTCATTATTTATTTCTTATTACAGTTATTCTATTCAGAGACTATTAATACAATATTGTCCAATAAAATATTGAAATCTATCTTTCTATACTATAAAAAAAGGGTTACGTTTGACGCACCATCACCTCAAAACTACTGAACATTTTTTTTTTTTTTTTATGCCACTTGGGCTGACAAACAAGCAGACGGTCCACCTGATGGTAAGTGGTCACCGCCGCCTATGGACATTTGCAACATCAGAGCATCGCCAATGCGTTGTCGACCCTGAGACGTGAAGTTGTTAAGTCTCATGTGCCTGTAATTTCACCGGCCCCCTTACCTTTCTAACCGAAACACAGTAATACAATTGCACTACTGCTTCACGGCGGAAATGGGTAAGGTGGTAGTACCTCCCCGGACGAACTCTGCACTAAGAGCTCTACTACTGCTACTATACGACGCGGAATTTTTCGTATATGGTTATAGGCTATATAATATGATATCGATAAACGCGGGCGAAACCGCGGGGGACAGCTAGTAAAATATAATTCAATGAGTATGGGGTATTTCATGTCAAAATTTAAACTATTTAAACTACTGATCTAGATAATATTTTTGTTTTAATGTATTCTTGCTAGCAAACCTTAATAAATAAAAAAAATTGGTAGGGAAACAAACGATGCTATGAAGTGTAAGACTTAATTAATTTATGGATTCAACTCTAAAAGTACACATCATTCTTCTATTACACATTACAGCTAAAAATCTTGATATCCATTCTATCCTCATAGGGAATTCATTAGGGAAATATTCAGAAAATTTTCAATATCAGAATGTACTTATTATATTTTTTTAAGGCTATGAAAATGGCTTAACACTCCCCTTTTATCTTTGGAACATCTGATCGGTCGGGGTGTATTGGAGTTGACACCCTTCTGTTCACACCCTTGGCGTTGGTTATTTAGTGCTGACGATACGACTACGATTTCTTGAGTATCGTATCGTAAAGATATACTATTGAGTAGTAGAGCTCTCAGTGCAGAGTTTGTCCGGGGAAGTACTACCACCTTATCCATTTCCGCCTTGAAGCAGAAGTGCACTTGTATTACTGTGTTTTGGTTTGAAAGGAAAGGGAGCCGGTGAAATTACAGGCAGTCTCAGGGTCAATAACGCATTGGCGATGCTCTGATGTTGCAAATGTCAATGGGCGGCGGTAACCTCTTACCATCAGGTGGATCGTGTACTTGTTTGTCAGCTAATGTGGTATAAAAAGAAAGTACCGATGACTTCAACTATGCTATATATATTCTAAATGCACTTTACGCTTTGTATCAAGAGGTTACTTAGAAAGGTGTAAACATCGCCTTAATCTCTAGTAATATGTAGCTAGTATAGGTAATGGACAGAAAACATGCGTATTACGCCAAACAAAAATGAGTTGGGCTAGGGATCAACACCATCTCGAGCGCTGGCTCGGGAGGAGGCACGGCTCCCTGTCGTTTCGGGCGACGCAGGTACTCTCGGGGCACGGTTGCTTCAGGAAGTACCTGTGTCGCATAAACAGGGAGCCGGACGCCCGGTGCCACCACTGCGTCCATTGCCGGGAGAACACAGCGCGGCACACGCTGGCAGAGTGTGCCGCTTGGGAGGAGCCGCGTCGTGCCCTTGTTGCCGTAGTAGGCCCGGACCTCTCGCTGCCGGCCGTGGTCGAGTCGATGGTCGGCGGCGAGGAGGCCTGGGACGCAGTGGTCACCTTCTGCGAGACAGTTATCGCGCAGAAGGAGGCTGCGGAAAGGGAGAGGGAAATCTCAACCCCTCACCCGATCCGCAGCAGACGCACCGGGCGTCGACGGAGGGCAGACAATGCCCTCTTCCAGCCCCCCTAAATGGGTCCAGGGGCGACGGACTCGGGGACGTCCCTCGCCCCCTACAACATCAGGACCCGAGGTGGCGGCGCGTGTGGTGTTCCACGCGCGCCCCTCAGAGAAGTCGGGGGCGGAGGAGTTAACACCTCACTCCCCCCCCTCGACCAGATGGGGCCCGCAATGGCGGGCCAGCACCAGCCGGGGGTTGCGGAAGCTGAATTCGTACCCGCGACCCCCGGCGCTCAGGTGTGTGAAAGAACACCGGAGGGGTTTTAGTGGGTATACCTCTCGGGCCCCTTCTCATTTTTGATATGAGAAGGGGAGTTTGCGAGAGGGAGTCCCACATAACCACCGCGTCTCCCCGGGCGCGGTGGTATGCGTAAAGCATTTCCCCTCCGAGAAAAAAAAAAAAAAAAAAAAAAAAAAGGGATCAACACCATTTCGATATTATTTCTAGCTTTTACCTACTTTATCTTATTTTAATAATGCTAAGTTTGTTTCTTGGTACGTGTTTTTAAATATAATAACAAAAATCGGTTTAGTTGTTTTAACGCGTCCTGTAATAATAGGTTATATTATGTTATGTAAGGTCGCAACGAGTTATAAGACCAGTCGGACCTCTCACGTGAATATGTAGTAAGCAAAAGAGACAGAGCATAGAAGCCGCGACGGATTATCGTCGAGCTAATTTACCTTACAATATGACACTATGAGATTGAAGAATAGACATTTCATGCTATTTATATTATACCTTGGCATACTTTTTAATATATTTTCCCATGATGGGAAAAATTTAAGACGTCTGTTGTAAATAAGATTTAAATTTAAGACGTCTATTGTAAATAAGATTTTAAGGTTACTGTAAATCTTTTTAACAAAATATTATCGTATTTTTTTAATAAAGACGTGCTAGCGCCTCAAACTATTCAAATACACTGTGCTATGTGGATCAGCTTTACCTTTTGTAATTTTACCTTCTTGGTTAAGTAAGCACCGAAGAACCGATAAACGTTGGAGTAGACGTGTTCTAGAGTGGAGACCACGGCTCGGTAAACATGATATATGCATGCTGGCTGGCAGAGGTTGGAAACAAAAGCTGAAGATCGAGCTCAGTGGCGTCCATAGGTGAGGCCTATGTCCAGCAGTGGGCGGAGATAGCTGATGTTGATGATTAAGTAAGAGTATACATGTATACGACATAATTTTTAGAAGGCAAATTAAAACGTATGTATGGGTGTATAATAAACTCAAGGACATTTATATTGTAGTGGGGAATAAACGACAAAAAAACGTATATAAATAGTATATCAGTTATTTTCTTAGTTTGGGATCAGAAGCCCGTGTGTAAAGAATGTCGCCATTTTGTTTTATAATCGTAACCTCATTTACACCTTCCGAGACGACTGAGCCGAGCCTAGTTTAACCCTAAAAATAAATATAGGCACATAACCAACGCTGTACGTGTAATTTCTCCCGTTTCTATGTTTTACATTCCCCCCGTGTCTCTCACGGGAGCGTTCCGACGGAAAGCCGGTTACTCCTTACATTCCCTACTAAATTCACAGTTAGGAAATTGAATTTTTCGAATTCCACGTCTTATACACTCACGGCCAGAATAGTATGAACCGCCATTTTATATGTTGGTTAAGGTTAATGTGTGTGTATTGGGGGTCTTATTGAATCGGTGGTTGGTATCGTTTTGTTCTCAATACGTAAGGTAGGAAAGTGGGTAAGTGAGAATGGGAGTATTGTGTTTATTTTTTTTTATTGTATCGGCGATATTTTTCGTTATGTTGTGCGCTATCTAAATGTAATTTACTTCGTATTTTAGGTAGCTCTAAAATTCCTAGAAGATCAATAAATAAGAATTATTAAATAGTTGAAGTAGTAGAATGTTACAGTACGCTTGCTTTATTTATTGCTAGCACCCGCCCCGCGTTTTCACCCGCGTTTCCGAGAAATTGATTGTATCCCCGATTTAATACATAGTCTATTTCCATCGGGAATAATGTACGTTTCGCAAAGTTTTTTTAAATAAGTGCAGTAGTTCCGGAGATAACCCTCCACGTATGAACAACCTACGAAATCTTCTCTCTCTCTTTCTATAGTATTAGAATGGATTTCAATTAACTTACTGTGTACTACTACTAAACTCAAATCACACATTTCATACTTGTATACACTATACCCGTTCTGAGCTACGCTATTAAAACAATAAAGCGGGTAAGTGTGAATTACGTTGGCATATAGAGGGTTCCGTAATGAAATGAAAATATTTTTATTCAAATAGGCCTTTACAAGCACTTATAAATAGTCTGACTCTAATACCGGTATGATAATCAAAAGCCCACTATATTAAAATTTTAAATGAAATAATGATTTTTTAATGTACCTATTACAAATAAAGGCTATTTGCTTTGATATTTATTATTGACAGGCCAGTTGGCTTGGTGATTAGCGACTCTGACTGCCAAGCCAAAGGTCGCGGGTTCAATTCCCACCCAGGACAAACATTTGTGTGCATGAACATGTCTGTTTGTTCTGTTTCTGGGTGTAAATATCTATATAAGTATGTATTTAGAAAAAAAATGTATATGTAGTATATCAGTTATCTGGTTTCCATAGTACAAGCTCTGCTTGGTTTGGGATCAGATAGCCGTGTGTAAGAGAATGTCCCAGGATATTTATTATTTTATTATTATATTTGATTGATGAATATAAAACTGTGCTTGTCGTTATGTTGGTTTGTTCTTCTTTCACGCTCCAATAGATCGATGTGCGATGCGAGTTTTTGCATAGACATATATATTTTATGGACCGGAGAATACTTTTTACCCCTAACCGGAACCACGGGGGACAGCTTGTATGAAATAAACTTTATTTTGACTAGCCAGTTCAGGATATTTCATTAAATTCCTATGATTTTTTAATAGCTAATTACGCATTTTTCTCTGATTATTTTGTAAAAGGAATGTTTTTTTTTTTTAAATAGAATAAAAAAATTAATAGCCTATTCAAGGTTTTTCATTGATTGAGAAATCGTCTCCTGAACCTCTTAAAAGGAAACTAATTAAACAATTTGTTTATTGTAAATCATATTATTTCTTGTTTTTGGCATACTTGTCTGTCATATTAACAATATTAGATTTCGATCATCATTCCAGATCTCTTTTTTTTATGGATTCCCCCTATAGGTATATCGAATTTATCCGTCATCAAAAATCATCAGTTACCTAGAGAAACCAAAGTCTCAGAATAAAGGCTTTTTCATTCTCCATTTTGTTGCGGAACCCCGTAAATAATATAACAACCGAGAACTGCGACATAAAATATTTTTAATTCACTTACAAAATGTAATTAAAACACTTTCAATTCAGGACAACGCAGCCGGCATCATCACAACAACAAAAATAAAATTTTGCAATCTTGCTGTTACAATTTTAGCCCCTATTGTGAAATTTACTATTATGTGCCCCTTCACTCAATTTTCAACTTCATTCCTCGGTGTTAAAATATATTTTTGCTTAGCACAGTTGAGTGTTGTTAACTGAAAAGCTATTATCGTTGCAAATAGTAGCGCTAATGGCAGACTCTCTTAAAATTAAAACAAAATTGTTGTCATGACGTTAAAGTGCATGAATATATCGACCAAAAACTATTGTACTTATTTTATTGTTGAATTTCAGTTTCATTTCAGTGTGCCAATGACGTCAGACTTTCCCATGCATACTGACATATTAAGACACGAACATCCTCCTTGCCCGAATACAATTAGGGGTCAGTTTCGTATGAACGCTTACGCTACATTCTCACATATTATTCACTCTATACAGTCATACAAAACTTTCATTGATTCTCTTTGTATTCCTCTCGATTCTCTCTTTCTTTGAGTCTGGATTTTAAATAAAGTCTAATTTACTTACTTATTGTGTTTATGTAACACATCTATTTCTCATTTCAGTGTCAGGCGTAAGAACAAAACACCAACATTTTACCAAATATCAAGCCCCAACGTGACATGTTGTGACATGAGTCGAAGTGTCAAAAGAAATAACGAGAATTTTGTAAATTAATAAAGTTATGTCACTGACACTCTCCGTTAGAAGAGTGTGGAATATTACATTATAACATCACAGATTGATGTTTCAATATTTTTTTTTATACCACATGGGGGCACAAACAATCGGACGGTCCATCTGATGGTAAGTGGTCACCGCCGTCCATGGACATTTGCAACACTAGGGGCAACGACAATGCGTTGTCGACGCTGAGACGTGAAATTGTTAAGTCTCATGTACCTGTGATTTCACCAGGCTTACCTTTCTAGCCAAAACACAGTAATACAAGTTCACTACTGCTTCACGGCGGAAATGGTGAAGGTAAAAATAAATTGTTAATTCAAGCCGTTCAGTTCCTTCGTAATTATTCAAAAAAATTCAAAACCATTTATTCAGTTTAGGCCTTCGGAGGGCACTTATGAAGGTCAAATTTAAAGTTACTGAAGCTACAACCGGTTCGGAAGTCAGCCTTCAACTGAGAAGAACCGGCAAGAAACTCAGCAAGGTTACATTCTTTTTTATTTGTTATATAAATTTTTATCTATTCTGACTTTTTGACTATTTTATAATTTCAATTTTACATAATTTTATATTTAACAATTACAAAATACTTATTATAGGTAACATTAAAAAACAAAACAAAAAAAAAAAAAAAAAAATATGACAAGACTACAAAATAGAAAATAACAATAATTAGGTACTTACAACATAAAAAAGAGATTTAGAGGTGCACTGTGCAGAGAGCAGCTATTTCCATACATTTTTATCTTCAATATAATGAACTACCTTGTAATACGCTTTCTCTTTCAAAACTTTCCTAATATAATTTTTAAATTTATGATCATTTTACTATAGTTCATTATATTCTATAAAAAAATTAACAGACTACGTAATACGGTTCATGAGATACAGCCCGCTGATAAACAGGCAGACGGACGAACGGACACCTTAAAAACACCTATAGTCAAAATATTTAATTTCATATGAACTACGAAACATTGCGGCTGAAACGGATTTATTAGATAGAACTCGCTCTCAAGATTGCTAGCTACAAACTACTCTAATGAAACCCATCAACAAAGGGTCACATCTTATAACAACTAAGTTGAAGTTGAAGAACTCATCACAGGTGATGTAAATGATCGAGGTACCGTCGCGTCGTCGCTGGCAATCGAGTGTTTGTGCAACCGGCGTACGTTTCCAAACGTTGCACTTCTTTGGCTGTGTCATTACCATAGATTATGTGGGCGTTGATTTTGCGAAAGGCAATGTAGGTACTAATGGTGACATAGTCCGGTGGGAACTTAATGAGGGGTGACTGCAGTGACTGCTGTTTTCTTTCTGTGCAATGATTTTCGATGAAAGTAAGCTGTATGTTGTTGAAATTGCATACGAAATTGAATGAATATACAATCTCAGTTTATTACACGAGCAATTTTTCCTGTATTGTAGTCTAAAAATATTTTTTTTGTTCAATTTTAATTTACTAAAAGTCGTTATTGAATTTTTTAAATCACGGTCAATAACGCAGAGTACGGGCTAAATAAAGTAAATAAGGACGACGGTAATAAATAAAATAAATTATATAAATAATATTCATGCTCTTAAGTGTCTTAAGTCTTTTGACGTTGCTCTCTTGTAGGTACTAAACAGTTTTTTCGATTCTTATGTAGGTCTAATGTCAAAAGTTACTCTTTTATTTTGATTATCAGTACATACTCCCATAATTGAAAGTAGGAACTACTTGTGTATTAAACATGTGTAGTGTACCCAAGAATAAAATACTAATTGTAACTTCTTGTTAAAGTACCTCAAGGAGGCATCGTCAGAATAGGCATATTTAAAATTGTCTTATCCCGTAACCACTCTGCATATTATTCTCAGTCTCTAAACCATTACACTCTCCAAGAACCGTAACGCCTCACGATATTCGCTCACAAACTTGAAGTACATACTAATTTAACCTTTCACTTCATCGCGACCTAAACAACCTACAAATAAGAGCTATTTTCATCTGCTCACAGTATGGATATCTTTGCCGCAGTCTTAGTACGAAGTGCTTTGACATTTTGCGAATTGATAACATCTTAGTAAGGCATACGATATGTTGAGTTCGCACTGATGTCTCTGTATAATGTATTTAATCTGTGTTCATTATTACTTTATATGTATTCTCATGGTATTAAACTGTACCCTTAATTAAGAAGCGTTAGCTAAGCAAATGTACCCTAAATTATGAAACTGCATAGGTACTTGTTTTAATAATAAATCGTGTTTGTTAACTTTCTTTTAGATTAAATTCATTATATTCACTGCCGCATGAAGTACATTCCTTCCGCGATTATTATGTACATTAATTAGTTTAATTTCGCGACAATTTACAGTGATGAATTAAATATTAATTTCTTTTCGTGAACCGTCGCTTGATGTCTGCGTATAATGATGAGGTTATCGCCCGACTGATTCCTGAATTCTATTCCGGATGGTACGCTAACCAGAGTAACTGAACATGAACAAATTTTAAGTAATAATTATTCATAACCATTTTGTTGGTTTAGGCCTTCATGAAGGTGAAAGTTATTGAAGTTACCACCGGTTCAAAAGTCAGCCTTCTACCTCTGTAGACCTCCCTTCTTCTTTAAGATCCGTCAAAAAACAAAGCAAGGTTTTATTTTAGCTTTCTTCATGTCTCATTTTTAGGTTAATATCTGACGTTTACGGCTATAATTTTTCTCTAATTACAGAGTCATTACTACTTAACTACTTGATATAAAACATTTAAATGAATGAAAAAGGGGAAGAATTTTCAATATTAATGCAGGCTAATGAAAATAATTTAATATTTATAATTAAGTCTTGGTTTTAATATTATGACGCTATCATTCAGATCATTTCTTATATTATAGTAGACATGGAGTAAATTATGTAGAGTTTGGAATGACCACAAAGGGCGATCCAGGAATCCCACCCTTTTTTACTGGTCTTAAACATTTCTATTATCGATTGGTAAGTATTCATGCTATATTGTTTACGAGGTATAAAATACTGTATTTCCCATAAACACAATTCCATCAAAACTTATAATGAAGATAAATATAAAATATTTTTGAATAAAGGGTTTATCATCATATAAGCCCAGGGATGTCCACTGCTGAACAACTACCTCGAACGGTCCTGACCCACCTGCATCGGCTTCCAACGACTCTGACCAAGTCGTCGCTCCACTGGTGAGAGGTCGTCCCACACGGCGTTTTCTTGTACGTGGTCGCCACTCGTTTTTCGAGCGATGTGGCCTCCCCATTGCGACTTCAGCTGACTGACTCTACGAGCTATGAATAAACGGTAAAAAATTATATTTTTTTAATCGACATGAGCCGACAAACAACCAGACGGTCCGCCTGATGGTAAGTGGTCACCGCCGTGCATGGACATTTGCAACACTAGGGGCATCGCCAATGCGTTGTTGACCCTGAGACGTGAAGTTGTTAAGTCTCACGTGCCTGTAATTTCACAGGCCCCCTTACCTTTCTAACCGAATCACAGTAATACAAGTGCACTACTGCTTCACATGTGGTAGTACTTCCCCGGACGAACTTTGCACTAGTAGCTCTACTCCTATATATAATTAAAATATATATTGGAGCTATATGCGTAGAGTGTATATATATTTATAATAAAGGGATTAAATTACCGAAGCAAATTGCTAAGCTAGACTGTAAGCTAACATCTTCGGCCTCGTCTTCACTTACCATCAGGTGAGATTGAGGCCAATCGCAATCCCGTCTGATATAAAAAAAAAAAAACTTGTTTACCAGTTTTGTAATTAACAGCATTAATTTTCATTGAAGTGAGAAACATTTAATTTCTTTCCTGGCAAATAAGTTAATAATCAAAGAATGGAAAAACATGTTTTCTAGACGCTAGAGGCAATTAATTAGAGTCCATATTGTTGATGGCATTTGTAACCATAAAACATACTGACTACCAATCTCACTTCTATATATTTTTATCATAAAGAGGTAAAGTTTGTATGTTGGAGGTTATAGCAGAAATTACTCTACCAATTTAAAAAATTATGCACTGACAGAAATATACACAATTCTCCAGTGACATAGGCTTAATTACGCTCGAGAACACGGGTGAAGCCGCGGGACTCTAGGTTAGCTAGTACATTATGATTTATTATGATAGTGTGAAACATACACTGGTAGTGCTATAAATAACTGAACGATTTTTCACGAAATTTGGCAAATAAATCACTTGGATAGTAGATCTTTAAATAGGATAAAGGGTACTGCGAAACCGCAGGGTTGAATCTAGCAAAGTAACTCATCAGAAATAAATTTCGAGCATAATCAAAAAAAGGCTTAAAAATGTATACTCTCCCAAATAGAACATCAAACGAGTTGCCTTACAACTTTAAAAGTCGTCAACCGAAAAAATCACCAAATTGAAACAGTAATCGTCTCCGGCTTTTACTGTCATTAAGCTAGGCTTTCACAAGTTGAGCCTAATTACGTTTGCGACCATTACTGGGTACAAAACAAGCCGACTCTAGTCAAATTTCAAATCTGCCCTCAAAGTAACGTCTCTGAGGGCCAGATGTTTTGAAATCGTCGTCTAAAGATTTAATTAAAGAAACTTACCGCGCCTACCGAACTTGTTACTTAAATAAAACGTTTCGACTTTAGTTACGCAGACTGCTTTGTGGACGTGATTTGTATGACAGTTTGCTTTCAATGGCCACTGTATAGTCATTTAAATGACAGTGTCATAAAATTTCAAACGGTTCCGTAGTTAGTATAGAGTGAAGAAGTAAAGGAGGACCATCTTGTATGAGGGATTAGTCGAAAAAGTGTCCACTTGTAAACAGCAAATTAGTTTTCGAATTCTCACCGAATTCACACACTTTTTCGAATTCTGACACTGATGAGAACGAAGCTTTTAAAAAACATTTTTCAAACAAAACTTTTTAGATATTATGTGCTTGTGTTTGTGACTACAACGACACCAAAAAATATCATAACAATGAAATATATTACGATTTCTAAGTGAACAAACATTTTTTGTTGTGTATGTATTTAGAAGAAAGAAAATTTTGGTACGAAGAATATGTAGTATATCACATTTAGTTTCCATATTACAAGCTCCGCTTGGTTTGGGATCAGATGGCCGCGTGTAAAATAATAATAATAAAGTAAATAAATTCATATACCTCATAGATATAGCAGTCCCTAACACACATAATATACAAAAAACAATTGGTGAGAAAATTAGTATATATGCAGAATTAAAAGAAGATGTGACGAGAATCTGGAGGCAAGAAAAGGTGTACGTAGTACCCATAGTAGTTTTTACGACGGGTGTTATACCCAACCACCTCCACCATAGCCTCAAATTAATAGACCTCACTCAATTTATATCACACTCCAAAAAGCCGAAATTTAAATACCTGCTGAATAGTAAGGAAGTTCATGCATATACACACGCTACGTTGACTTGGTTGAAGGCCCATTAACGTAGCTCAAACTAGCCAATGGGCTAAGAAACAGAACATGTTTTTCCAAAATAATAATAATAATAAATAGCCTGGGACATTCTTTACACACGGCCATCTGATCATAAGCTAAGAAGAGCTTGTAATATAGAAACCAGATAACTGGTTTACTACATATACTGATTTTTTTTTCTTCTTACTTACTTAAATAGATATTTACACCCAGACACAGAACAAATAGGCATGTTCATGCACACAAATGTTTGTCCTGAGTGGGAATCGAACCCGCGACCTTCGGCTTGGCAGTCAGAGTCGCTTACCACCAAGCCAACTGGCCCTGGATATTTATTCACCCCAAGAAGTTACCATCAGGTATATGAACTGAACCGTGCACCGGTTTGCACCCTCTGTAACTTCGTGACGATGACGCTTACCTGCAGCCAAAAATAGGAGTCCCTGTCTAACCAGAAGCACAATAACCTGTAATTAGTGCGACAAAGGATTTCAATCTGTGGGCCAAGATAAAGGCGAATGAGAGAATAGATTTAGAATAAACTAGATTGGCTGGTTAGCGTCTACTTTTCTACTAATAGTTATCCCTCAAGGTTTCATCCGCGTTCCCGAGGGATGTTACATTTTCACGGGAAAAAATATTTTATATGTTAATCCAGGTGATAAGGTATATATGTACCGAGATTCATCCAAATCCGTTAAAAAGCTTTTACTTGAAAGATAACAAATATTCATCAATCCATCCATAATTTATGAAATTTGTGGGATTAGTAGGATTTTGTCATTTTCAACAATGTTTGTACGGTCAGCAACATAGGAAGCTGAACGAATTTACATTTATAAAATAATCATCAACTATAACTGTTCTACCTCTAAAACGTAAAGTCGAAGTAGACAGATATTTTACAAATCCTTTTACTTAAAGCAAATTATTTTCATGATACTTGTGTTGCTGACTACCAATTTGTAACGAACGGTTCAAAGGTATTTTGTTATCGCAATATCTGTGTCGCTCTCGATATTTGTTGAGAAAGGCGATGAAGTATGAAATCTGTTTGAATTAAAAAAATACCATGCAGTTCAGGCTCGTGGAAGACACATATGAAGGAAAGTTATTGAAGTTACTAGCAGTTCTAAAGTCTGCTTTCAATTGAGAAGAACCAGCAAGAAACTCTGGAAGATTACACTCTGACTATGTAAGTAAGTTATTTGTATTTTTTCAAATTTACAAAAATTACAATTGGAAGCATGGTGGTCCAAGGTGCACTTACTTGAAAAACAATTATTTATGATTTAATAACTCTTTTCACTGAAACTTAAGACTATTATAAGTCAAAACATTTTGACGTCTGTCAAATTGTATCATTTGTCAAATTCAATAATCCAATTAAATTCTCGAAAACGTGAAATACACAGTTTATTCTACACCTATTTAAATAGAACGGTCCGAAATACTCCGCAGTCTAAATATATCTAATCTTCTGCCAGACACTACAAAATACAAAACACCCTATCCCTTGCACCACCCTCAAACAAAGGGCACGGAATGGTGAAAAAGACGCCTCGGGTTCGGAAGCGATCCTTCATTAAAGGACGAAGGTCAATAGGGCCCGCGGGCCACGAGCGGCGAGTCTGATTAAACCCAAATCATGTCTCTTCTTGTCCTTTTTTGTCGTTTGTAATTACACTGTATTGTATGGTAATAAGGGGCTTACAATTAGGCTGACGCGTGAAGGGTTTTGATCACTAAGCGCTATGTTTTGGGATTGGGAAACTGTGTTTTTGTGGCCTGTTTGTTTTGATAAACAGGCAGACGGTCCACCTGATGGTAAGTCGTTACCGCCGTCATGGACATTTGAAATACTAGTGCCATCGCCAATCCGTTGTCGACCCTGAGACGTGAAGTTGTTATGTCTCATGTCTGTAATTTCAACGACCCCCGTTTCTAACCGGCACACAGTAATACAAGTGCACTACTGCTTCACGGTGGAAATGGATATGGTGGTATTACTTACCCGGACGAACTCAGCACTAACAGCTCTACTAGTTAGAAGTAGTGAAGAGCTACTATACACTTCGTTGGATCGCAGCACAACTAAACCTCGGATAGCGGATCGCTCACGTGATTGCGTAGTTAGTGAAAAAGACAGAGTAAAGACGTCGCGACGAAATATTGTTCAACTAGTGTGATTTACCTTACAGAATCAAACGCCCCAGTCTTAGAGTAACATGAGAAAATTCATAATTTTAATCATATCAAAAAAATTAAAAGGGTTCAGTGAACACCGGCAACTTTCCGGAACCCTGATGTTGATATCAGGAGGGTTCCGGAAAGTAAATATCTAAGTAAATTTGATGTGAGATAAGCTCCTAAGTTCTATCTCTCTCGTCTGTACACAATCAAGTGAGAGATCCGCTCTCTGAGGCGTCAATGCCGGCTCGTCGATTTGATTTCTTTGCAGTAGTAGTTTGTAGGACCACAAGGCTAAGTGGTACATAATCTTCATATTAAAAAAAAAAAAATTAAGAATTCTGAATAGCATTAAACCTTAGATATATCAGCGATATTTTTTGTAGTTTAATTTTATTTATTATAAATGCGAAAGATTTCGAGGATGTATGTATGATGTTTGGGTGAGTGGATGTTTGTTATTTTGCGAGGAACTATAAGATCCCTCTTTTGCCATAGATATCCTAGTGCATCTGGAAAATTATCTACCAACTTTGTCTTCAAATAGCAACCCTATGATATAACCAGTAAGTCACTCCACATCTCTGCATAAGCAACGTTTAAAAATACATCGTTAAAACCACAATCCAGCCGATAACACATCTGTTATAATTTCATGCATAATATATAAGCTGGTAGATATACAGTCCCGGGTAACGTCACTATGCAAATGCATTGCATTGCGCTAGTTTGCATACCGCAAGCTCAAGATTTGTGGTACGGCCTCTTGATATCCATGTTTCGGAATTATGATAGTCGAGCGCGGTGGGAATATTAATCCCGCGAAACTGCCGGGTACCCGGGATCCCGGGCGTGCGGCGAATCCCGGCATTAATCTAGCAATATATCCCGTGGCGCCAAAAGAACACTTCGCGTGTACAGTGATTCGTGTACGTGCTATGGGAACAAATAAGGATGTGCCCAAAGTTAGTCAAATTTTAATATTTATTTACGCTTTTGTTTTGTGTTTATAATTTCCTAGAGTGCAAGATTTAGTTTTAATTTGATATACTCAGACTGTAATGCCAGAGGTTGTGAGTTCGATTCCCAATCAGGTTAATCATTTGTTTGCATGAACATGTCTGTTTGTTCTGTATCTGGGTGTTAATATAACATAAGTACTATTTAGAAGAAAATATCGTAGTTATGTTATCAGTTATCTGATTTCCTGATTAGTTTGGGATCAGAAAGTTGTGTACCAAGTTATTTTGTTTTTATTATGTACTAGCTGTTCCCCGCGGTTTCACTCGGGTTCACACACAGTTCACACCCGGGATAAAAGTAGCGTATGTTACTCCTTATAACATCAGCTGTTTGCCAGTGAATGTCCCGTCAAAATATTCTCCTTTCAATGGAAGACGAAGACGGGATACCTAAACTGTAATCTGCTTTCGTCAAATATTAAAACTATAGTGATAGTGTATGTCGCCAAACTTGTACTAATAAGTAAAATAGGTCTAGCGAATAGCTGATAAATATAGGAATTATTAATGATATTTGAAGGTAAGTAAATGTACCAATAGATAGTAAATAATTCCAGCCTAGTTTCCAAAGAATCTATATATCTAACAACGCAGATGCAGTAGACATCAATTCCTTATTTTATACAGGAATTGATGCATCATATCTCAACTGATAAATAATATGCATGTAGCTGATCTGAGTGGTGATTGTCTGAGAGCAAACTGTGTTGAGGGTTTATACTCTTCATTCTACTATACTTCTCTACTATTCTTCTTCTGAACAATAGCCTGAGTCAATAGTTTATGGACTATTTTTAAGTCGCCTCCGCCACCCCTTATAGCGACCCCTTTCCACTCATGTCCATCTCAGTTTACCTGAGTAATATGACTGGCTAAGTATCGAGCATGATCCAACGATCATCTCCTTCTCCATACCAACGTATGTCTCAGCATCGAGCATGATCCAACGATCATCTCTTTCTCCATACCAACGTATGTCTGAGCCTCGAGCATGATCCAACGATCATCTCCTTCTCCATACCAACGTATGTCTGAGCCTCGAGCATGATCCAACGATCATCTCCTTCTCCATACCAACGTATGTCTGAGCCTCGAGCATGATCCAACGATCATCTCCTTCTCCATACCAACGTATGTCTGAGCCTCGAGCATGATCCAACGATCATCTCCTTCTCCATACCAACGTATGTCTGAGCCTCGAGCATGATCCAACGATCATCTCCTTCTCCATACCAACGTATGTCTGAGCCTCGAGCATGATCCAACGATCACGTCCCTACCAATAACCATCCGAGGCAAGCAGGCACATCCCACTATAGCAAGTAACAACAACCGTAAGTTCAATGTTTCTGAACCGCACGCTCGAATGTCAACTAGGTAATTGGTATTACAATCAACTATATCTAAAGCACTCACCTAGGCCTCCCGGTTGCTACACTTACATCTCTGAATCTCTGCCTGAATAGTTAGTTATTTTCTTTGTTCACACTTTATAATTGATTTTTTATTTATGTGGGTAGCAGTCGCGGGAAAATGTGTCAATGCCGGTGACAGGACTTCTTGGGTTGCCAGTCTTTAATATTAACAAGGTTTGACGTTTTAGTTATTTACAATTTATGGTACATTTCGGGACGTAGTTCGCGACAGTGTACATGGCCTAAGTAAAAGTATAATTTTATAAAGACTTAATATATTATGAAAAAAAAACAATTATTTAACAAAGAAAACTAGATTACCTCCTTTTAGTCACTTGATTAAATAACGTTTACTGAATAACATTATGTATGTGAAACAAAATGAGTTAATAAACTTGTAACAGATATTGATAAATTTTCTGTTGTTTTGTATGTATTGTATACATGCAAAAAGTAATTAACTGAATTATTTAAAATGTACAAAATGGACTGATATGTCAAATCAGCAACTATTAATTAAATGTCAAAATCCTAACTTCCTAACTAATATTATATTATAAATGCGAAAGTAACTCTGTCTGTCTGTCTCGCTTTAACGCCAATTTTTTTACTTATATAGATTATAAATGTGAATGTATGTTTGTTACTCTTTCAAGCGAAAACTACTTAAAGGACCATCATGAAACTTTGAACACATATTCTTGGAGGTATTAGAAGTAACATAGGATACCTACTTTTTGTGCCGGGAAAATGTTACATCCCTTAGGAACGCGAGCGAAACCGCGGGGGACAGCTAGTAAATACATCATATTGGACGGGCCAGTTGGTGTCGTGGTTAGAGACCCTGACTGCCATATCATAATTAAAAAAAATCATTTTACCGTACGAACAGTTCGTGGAATTATAATTCAATATTATGTATAACAACAATAACATAACGTATTACGTTACGTTGCGTTACGTGAAACCAATTTGGGATCACTCAACTACCACGGAACATGTATCAATTAACCCACTATCGGTTATTAAAACACGTTAACCGCACTTTCTATATTTACAATATTTATTTCAAAATATGTATTTTTATAAAAATATACAAAACATTCTCTCGAGGTCTACTAGCCCCTTTTTTGATGTTTATAAAATTCGTCTAGAGGCTAGAGAGAGAGAGAAAAAATCTTGGACATTCTTTACACTCGGTCATTTAAATAAATAAATAAATATCCCGGGACATTCTTTACACACGGCCATCTGGTCCCAAACTAAGCAGAGCTTGTACTATGGAAACCAGATAACTGATATACTACATATACTACTTTTTTTTTTTTTTTGGGAATCGAACCCACGACTTGCGGCGTGGCAGTCAGTGTCTCTAACTTCTGTGAAACCGCCCCACGATATCAATATTTTTCTTTGCAAATAAACATTTTATTATTTTACTTTTATATTCATAAAATGACGTTGCTATGGTAACACTCCTATCACTTCCAAGTTTCCTTTAGTAGTATAGATTACTTTAATAATCCATTTAATATTCATAAAAACTTATTCCCCGGGAACTACTATTATCCCCAGACAAAAAAAATCTTATATTTTAATCAAAACATATTCACATTAATAATAATAATTTTACATTCTAATTAACTAATTTAACTTACTACACTTTTACCCTCAAGGGAGAGCGGAAGACCTTTTGCTTCTATTATAAACAAACTAAGTTGAAACTAAGTAACTTACGTGCAAGCACACATTTACTGTTGAGTTTATCTTTACGATTTAATATCATTGCGTGTAATGAAGTGTGATTGTGAGCTTCATTAGGTACAATTAGAGAAATTACTTATGTATGATGATTGAGTGAGGGAAATATAGTACAGATTGAGGTGGCTTTAAGGACAAACTGTTTGACTAAATCAATGGGGTAGTGGTGTCTCGCTCTTGCGTATGCGAAACGTGATGTGACAGACGGAGAGCTAAAAGGCTTTTGACGCATGTCAAGAAGACAGTTCTTATTCCAACTAAGGGGGAAGTGAGTTGGTTTACATGTGCGTTACGCTTTCACTGCTAAACGACTAAATCGATCTTTCTAAATTTCGGCACACACGTGATCTATAGATAGGTATAATAGGTAGGTACCGAGAGAAGAGAAGGGCTATTTAAAAGTACCAATTTTAATCTAAGTGAAACCGCGTGGCTAAGCCTAGTATTAATTTTTCTCTGATACAGAACTTAGTTAATCCAGAGTAATATAGCCTAAGTTTTTACTGCTGGAAAACAATAATCCTCTTAAAAATGTGCAAAAACCGCAAGACGTAAACTAGACTGTGAGTCTTCTAAGTTAAACATGGAAAAAAAACTATTTAATGAAATGAAGTGACAAGTTTATGCTTATTTCTAGTATTGATGGAGTGCATATCAGTCTTTTTTACATAAAGACTAATATTTTGATGTACAAATATTATGTTTGCATAAATATACTGCAATGCAACTGTTAGCACATCAATTTGTATAAACTTTTGTCTGAGGGAAGCTCGAGAACACAAATTATGGCTCGAACTGCTCTTTTGTTTAATTTTTAACGCTTAATTCCGTTTTATAAAAGAACTAGGCATGATTTCATTATTTATTTTACTTTGTTTAGGTTTTGTTACAAGTAAGCACACAAAGTGCGGGAACTAGCTCTCATATGTGTGTTAGTACGTTCCTAATATAAGGTGACGATGTCCCATTTGTTAGTGATTTCAAATGCCGTGGCCTGAATTGAGGGTTAAAACATCATATCACGGTGGTAGGGTACTTTGTAGTTCCCGCTTGGCTGGCTACCACTCTCAAGTCGCCAAGCACCTGCAGGTGTGTTCTGACGCTGCACTTGAAACCCATTCTCTTCTAGACCTCTTTTACCATCTTCCATTCAACTTACCATACCAAATTGTGGTCAAATACTAGCCTACAGTAAAAAAACAAATACATAATAGGTAAGTACCCCTACTTCAGTAACCGGCCCCACAAAGCATACCAGTAAGTCGATAGATATAACAGAATATAGTTATTATGAGGGTCCAGTAATTGGCTGCGGCGGTGGTTGTCAACATTTGGCCGGTGATCGATGACGTCACGTGTTACCGGCTCGAACCGGCCTTTACCGGTAATTAGCCCGCGTAATTAGTTATTTTATCGAGTCGACGGCTGGCAACCGGCCAAGGAGCGTTTGGTAACTGTTAAATAGAATTTTGCCTGTTATTCGTAGCTTAATTTAGTATTTTGGTAATAAAAATTACAATATTAATTCATTCGAATAAAATAATTGTCTGAAACCAAAGAGTTTCAATGTAACTTTTGGAATAAGCGTTTGAAGCTATCTATAAAACCCACAGATCTTAAAATCTAAGTGAATAATACAGGTAAGTCTGCTCCCATAGCCAATTATAGATTAACATGTTTAGAGTAGTAGATCTCTTAGTGCAGGGTTCGTCCGGGGAAGTACTACCACCTTACCCATTTCTGCCGTGAAGCAGTAGTGCACATGTAGATATAGGTTAGAAAGGTAAGGGGGCCGGTGAAATTACTGGCACATGAGACTTAACAACTTCACGTCTCAGGGTCGACAACGCATTGGCGATGCCCCTAGTGTTGCAAATGTCCATAGGCGGCGGTAACCACTTACCATCAGGTGGACCGTCTGCTTGTTTGTCGGCCCAAGTGGTATAAAAAAAAAACATTTTTCTTACTAACCAGCCAGTACTTTACGAAACATTTAATTATTTCAAATAAGGTGAGTGTATATAAAATACTAGCTAGCACTTATTCCCCGCGGTTTCACCCGCGTTTATCGATATCATATACGAGTATAGCCTATTACCATTTAGGAAAAAATCCGCGTCGAATGGTAGCAGTGCCATCCCGATATGTGCAGTAGTTTTTAGGTGATGGTGCTTCAAAGGAACCCCATTTTATATATATGATATATGATAGCTGTGATTTGTCTAAAATAAATAAATAAAATGTATGTGTGTATGTTTGTTGGGGTGTGTGTGAAATATACATTTGCAATACACATGATCTGGCGAGATTTATAAGTTATATCTGATTTTATATAAGCTAATTATTACACAAAAAACTCAAATTTATGTTCACTGTAGAAAATTCTCAGTTCGACACGAATACTGCTTACAAAAGCGACTTCCTCTAGATTAACCGAGTGTTTGTAATCAGCTTAAAATTAATTATGTTTTAACAAGCTCTTGAACAACACGTGTTTTCCATTTTCCTCTTCAAAAATTACATCCAACTTCTTAATTTTATATGGACTGATATTGTTAACGCCAAATTGAGTTTGTGAATGCTTTCTTCTCGCCATAGAGCCGAGGATTGATATTATATGCTGGTAAACAGGCAGACGGACTACGGGCTGACTTTCTTTTATTATTTTTAATGTGTTAAGGCTGGTGTTAGACCACAAACTCACTATGGTAAATGATCATGTAGCTGAAGGTATATCAGTATTTCTTTAAGTTTAAACCAACGAAGGGAACTGAACTGCCCTCTAGGCGGGTCTACACAGTCACGACATTCAACGTCATTACCACATCACCAACTGACCTATCAACGCCTTCAGATGATGGTAAGTGGTCACCCCATATGGATGCATACATAGACGTATGCCTATAACAATACAAGGTGCATCGCCAGTGCACTGTCGACCTTGAGACATGAAGCTATTAAGTCTGATGTGCCTGTAATTCACCCTTACCTTTCTAACCGAAACACAGTAATACAAGTCCATTACTGCTTCAGGGCGGAAATGGATATGGTAGTAGTACTTCCCCGCACGAACTCTGCGCAAAGAGCTATAACATTTCTATTGACTTCCACGACTTTTGTGAGGAGATAGCAGAGACATGTGAGACTATTTCGGGGAATGCTGGTGAAACCGCCTGAAGGATCTAGTTTAAGCCTTTAAAATGATGCCTAACCACCATATAAATTTAGGTAAAAGGGTATAATCATTTTTGAGTTTTATTAGGGCTTTTAAGTTGTTCAACCATTACTGGGTGACCCAAACGAACGTTCGTATGATTAATATTAGCTGAAATAGTAGAATATAAAGCACCGCGATGTTTTATCGGTGATATAATTTTTCACAGAACGATTAGGTCGCGCGTCGGCCGACGACATTGAAATTCAATTAGCGACGCCTATTTGAGGTTTAATCGAGCAAAAAATCACCAGAACATAGATAGATAGCCACCGATCGTAGCAGATACAGTGGAATTTCTTTTATAAGGTTTCAAACTCTTCTTAGCCTGGGGTTTTACCCGTATTTAATGGACTTCTCATATATATATACTTTGCTATATATTTTCTGTAGGAGTAAAATAATAATATTAAAACCTGTTTATTTCCCATCACCTAATTATTACATGTAAGTTTATAATATGTATTTCACTTATGACTATTCACTTAACTATTGTTATTGTTATGTATGATTATTATCTATTCTATTATTTTATTCTTAGATAGGAACCCCTGTTTGGGTATAGGCCTCCTCCATTATAGTCCAGTTTTCCCTGTCTTTCTGTAGGAGTAGAGTTTAGAAAATCGCTCGTATTATAAAAGGTTCGATTTTTTGTTCTTTGTTTTATGAGTTCTGAATTATATTTCTTAAAACCACTGTATTTATTTAAAAGGCTAGCTTAGGTTAGTTGGTTACTTAAAAAGTGACTTAGAATACTACTGACAGAATAAAATAAAATGTCTTCCAAATGGCACGTTTCACGACCGACAAAAGTGTAGCATGTAGCCTAATGAGTCTAAAGGTCTCTTTTTAAACTAGTTCATTGTCATACTGGAAAACTTATCATATCATCCTAGTATAAAAGTTCAACAATTTACCTTAAAAAATAAATTCCTAAAAGCTTTCAGTAAACAAGAACAATAAACACAAAGCATTTATGAAATAGAAAAATACACATTAAGCACTAAGCGATAACCTGTCAGGAGCACGTCCCCTAGATTTACCGTCGCGGCGAGATAACCAGAAATAATACTAACGCAAAGTTTTATACAAACGACTACCGCCGTTTTAAAGTTCCTATAGCAATCTCCTTTAAAGAAATCTGTTGCGAGAGAATCGGGCGGGGTCGCGCGGCGAGTTATGTCTGCAGGCGACACTCGTTCAATTGAATTTATTATACTCTTTTATGTGCCGCTTCCTTGGTGGCCCGGGGCGGGGGCGGGGGCCGGGGCAGGAGCCGGCGTGGGGCTGCGGAGCGCGGACGCATCGTAAACGATTTAGGTAAATCAGGTGGAGGAAATTTCGGTGTTCCTTTTCACGGTACGTTGTTGAACACGCTTACAAACAATTAGGGTAATAAACACAAATTTATATTGCTTTGGTTAGTAGCATTACTGAATAAGGAATGGCAAATTTTGGGCTACGAAGGACTGCATGGCCATTCAATATCTAACAACGAACTCCGTTTGCCAAAAAACAGAGGTAGTTCTAAATTCAAAATTTACAGAAACAACACTACCTTTTTATTTTAGGGGCTGATACCTCTTCGGTGATGACGTCATAACCTGTGCCAAGAGTCGTTGGTTCGAATCCTCCAATGGGCTTGAGCTTACAGTGAAGGAAAACATCTTGACTAGTACCCATTTGACCTTCCTTAAGGCTTCTATAATTTTAGAAACTCAAAAGTGTGTGAGGATGAAACTTTCACGCAAAAACAGACACAACCACAAACTTTCCGGGGAACTACTACCACCTTACCCATTTCTGCCGTAAAGCAGTAGTGCACTTGTGTTACTGTGTTTCGGTTAGTAAGGGGGCCGGTGAAATTACAGGCACACGAGACTTAACAACTTCACGTCTCAGGGTCGACAACGCATTGGCGATGCCCCTAGTATTGCAAATGTCCATAGGCGGCGGTAACCATTTACCATCAGGTGGACCGTCAGCTTGTTTGTCGGCCCATGTGGTATAAAAAAAAAACCGAATGGATTTGGATGAATCTTGACAGAATAGAATAAATCGAATATGCCCTGAATTAACATATAGGCTACTCTTTAGCCTTCGGATACGCGGGGGAAACCACTGGAATATCTGTAATAAATAAAGGCAAAGGAAGCACCACATTGGAAGAAGTAGTAGTTCTAGTAGTAGTAGAGCTCTTAGTGCAGAGTTCGTCCGGGGAAGTACTACCACCTTACCCATTTCCGCCGTGAAGCAGTAATGCAATTGTATTACTGTGTTTCGGTTAGAAAGGTAAGGGGGCCGGTGAAATTACAGGCACATGAGACTTAACAACTTCACGTCTCAGGGTCGACAACGCATTGGCGATGCTCCTAGTGTTGCAAATGTTCATAGGCGGCGGTGACCACTTACCATCAGGTGGACCGTCTGCTTGTTTGTCGGCCTAAGTGGCATAAAAAAAAAAAAAAAGTAACAAAAACCAAAATCTGTAGTAATATTTTTTTGCCCCACAGTGTGAAAACAAAAAATACATTTCCAACTCCAGCGTAAACCAAGTATCATTAAAAATCAATCCGTTTACAGAGCGTGGTGACAAAAAGCGCAACTCAGTGCCTTCGCTCCAGAACAATGGCAGCGCGATCGTCACTGGGCGTCGCAATAATGTAGTACACAACACGACGAGCAATTTACACTGAATTATTGCATATAGCCACCCGGATGGTGCTGTCTACTTGGTACTGACTATGTGAGTCCTTGTTTTTAACCGACTTCCAAAGGAGGAGGTTCTTAATTCGGATTCTATTTAAAATTTTGCTGCATATAAGTCTTCGTAGTTAAAGTCGTCCAAATCTAAAGGCCCCGTTTTGTCTTTATTCCTTCTGAGATATGTATGTGAACTTTATAATAGAGGAATTGGGTACGTTTTTAATTGGTACTTTCAACTGGCAAAACTGGTTCAATGTCTTTTTCTTATAGAACGAAGGTGACAAATATGCTTACGGCTTCGGAGATCCTGACTGTTATGTCCCCAACGCCCGCACCAACATTTGTGTGCAAAGATATATCCGTTTTTGTATTAAAATATTTTTATGAGTAGGTATGTATTATAAATAAATATCCTGGGACATTCTTTACACACGGTCATCTGTTCCCAAACTAAGCAGAGCTTGTACTATGGAAACCAGATAACTGATATACTACATATAATACTTTTTTTTCTAAATATATACTAATATAGATATTTACACCCAGGCACAGAACAAACAGACATGTTCATGCACACAATGTTTATCCTGGGTGGGAATCGAACCCGCGACCTTCGCGACCGCGGCCTGTCAAATTATTATATTTAGAAAAAATTTAACCTACGTTCGGAAGTTACAATTGCGTCCAATTTGATTGATTGAAAATCAAAACTATCTATTATTCGAACTAAAACGAATTATTACTTGTGTACAAACATTCATCATTAAAATTGAAATTGACGAATGCGAATTACAGGAGACTTAAATAACTTTAGTCCTTAAACTCACTGAGTGTAGAATTTAATGTTCCTTGTACCGGAACGGCTAGACGTAGCGATTCCAATGGAAAGCGTTTTAATTGTTCTCGAACTTTAAGATTTCAAACGCCCATTCCGACGGTTTACTACTTTTGTTACAGCTGGTTTTACGTTAAAACTATATCTGTTTCACCTGTAACGTCTCAGCTGTAAAATGCATTAACGCACCTGACTTCTGTGCTAATTTAATTTATTTTACCTTATATTTGAGATTATAATAATAAGCTGCAATTGGTCTCTTATTTATAAGTTAAAATCGTCTGTTTATGTCCTAGTTAAAGTAACATGAAGCTAATAGAAGTATCCTGGGACATTCTTTACACACGGCCATCTGATCCCAAACTAAGCAGAGCGAATATTATGGAAACCAGATAACTGATATACTACATATACATTTTTTTTTTTCTAAATACAAAGTTATATAGATATTTACACCCAGACACAGAACAAACAGATATGTTCTTGCACACAAATGTTTATCCTGGGTGGGAATCGAACCCGCGATCTTTGACTTGGCAGTCAGGGTCGGTAAAAACCAAACCAACTTGCCTGTCAAATAAAAATTAAAAGTCAATGTGTACATGAAAGTGTCGTTATTTTGAATGAAAATTTACCTCCCTCTGCGAGTTTTTCACCAACTTGAGCTTTTCAAGTTAGTATAATCTAATAATAAATATCCTTTTTTTTTTTTATAAGAAAGCTTACAGGGTACCGGAACAAAGTGGAGCATACCTGCCGACAGCACGTCCAATAAATTATAACAAGTTACAGCGGGAACAATGATTCTCGATAATCTGTAATATGACGGATCGCTCTGCATAATTGTTTATTCATGCAAATTGCGCATACCTACTTCTTTCACAAATTACGATGAAAAAACGTAAAGGCAACATACGAGTATTTTCAATTAATAAATCATAAAATTTTATTTTAATACTGAAACGGAACGGCGTTTCTCTGTACAGATAAATCTGTTTTCAGTTATTGTGCAGCGATGATTATTTGGAAATTATAGCAACTAAAAAGTACCTATATAATGTTCTTTAAATACTTTATATTCCCATAGAAAATAGTCAGCGAATCTTTTTCACTCCTAATATTTTACGTATACGGAAAAAAATCCTAATCTAATTGTTGAGACATTCTTGTTCATTCATTCATTCAGTGCTTGTACTATGGAAACCAGATAACTTTCACTCAGTCGGAGAACAAACAGACATGTTCATGTGGGAAACCAACCCGCGACCTGCGACATGGCAGTCAGAGTCGCTAACCACCAAGCCAACTAACCTGTTATAAATTAACAAATAACGATCCAAGAACAACCACTTCAAATATCTTTTTTACTTATACAGGTAACAGGTAGGTTTTTCCCAATCAAAATTATTTATAGGATGTATTATAAGAATTACTATTTCCCCTCAAACAAATAGGTAACCAAGAAAAAACAGCACAAAACTACTTGATAGTAGAAATTTTAAATGGCTAACGACGCCATGTAATAAATCACTTTTTGTTCCCGTATCTCAGTGATGGATTATCGAGCGGGTACGGTGCAATCATGAGTTTAAAATTTACTGACAATATTCATTTTATATCGTATGCCTTTGTTTGAGTGCTTACTGGCGACGTCGAATCGTTGCTTTTGTAATTTACGAGTTACCGCCCAGATTAATCGAGTGATTTTGTACGCAAAAGCTAATCGCGCTCAAGCAATACGAGCGAGCCGCGAGAGCACAGTTTTTGAAGTTTTCTTGACAGCCTATAGTCTTATAAATAAATCTTAATTCTCGAAGTGTCTTACAGAGATGTGAGCATTCAAGATTCTGCTTTATTTGACCTCTAAGCCGAATTGGTGTTGTTTGTGTAAAAAAGACTTATGCCGACTATTAACTATGCATTACTATTAACACTAAAGCCTTGTTTACAATGGTGTTTCTGCAACAGCCGAAGTATTATATGAATTCTTTTCGTAGATTTGTACAAAGTGAAGTGATGTCGATGAAGCTTATTAGCGTTGTTGATCGTCATATAAAACAAGTGACAACTATTACATATTACAGGCTTTACGAAAAACAGGCCACTTATAAATCTTCTTACGAAGAAAAAACAAAACCAAATTAGTTTTTAACTCAAAAGCGTAAAACTAATAGTGTGCAAAACTGTGCAGGTATCTTTCTTAAAGTTAGCAGTAAGCGCTTGGCGCGGACTCCGCTTCAACTTAGCCTGTGAGAGATTTTTAAACTTTCATCATAAAGGATTACATTACACTTTATGAATATGAAATTGCTATCCGCAAAATTTATTGAACACCCGAGTTTAAAGCTTACTCTATCACTAGCTTAATAGCTATGATATTTTCGATATTTAGATAGTTCAATATTGCCAATTTTTTTTAACATTCACGTATTAATAAATAGCTTATTGGTTTTAGATGAAACTTGCCACTTAAACAAATTTTCTCGGGATAAAAATGATTCTATATGATATTCTACGGCATGCCTTATGTACATATGTGCCAAGTTTTATCTAAATCAGTTTAGTTGTTTTTGCTTAAGAGAGCAACTATCCATACATTGTCACAAAGTTTCGCATTTATAATATGCCAAAATAAAGAAATTTGGAATACAGTCACTTTTTTATAATCTAGCTTTATCAAAGAGGCTTGCAAATGCAAACTTTTGAAAAAAAAAATTATTAATATTTCTTGGATGTTCCAGATTAATACGTGGAATACGAATTCAAAACCTTTTATAATGCCAAAAATGTTTACGCTTCTTATTGGGTTACATAATAAAAAGTATTCCAATACTACAGCGTGATTGGCCAGTTAGGAAGTGTAACAGAGTTGGCAATAGAGACAAATTCAGTAATGTCGTTTAGAGCGCAAATTGCAGGGGTACGTGTGATTTGTTAGTAAAGTGAACGGTGGACTGTTAGCAGCTGTACACCGGGCAGAGACGGGACAAAAAGCTTGTTTAAGTTTCCAGGTCGCCTCTGTCGCAAATAGTCAACTTGTAACGTATTAGCTTTGCGAAGAGTTTGGACTTGGAAGCTTTTTCACTGTTGGGTAAGCGATAGATTTTCTTGAAGGTTTCCCTTTTAAGTACGTCAACATAAAATGTAGGTGTTTTGAAAAACAGCACTATTACATTTCTACATTATGGATTCCTTAAAGAATATAGGTGTCCAGCTAAATAGCTGTTTGTTGCTTACCGTACCACAATGTACCGATATACTGTACTGTCAATTCCCTCATTGATAGCAATCAATAAAATAATTTACCCATTCAACGCTACTAACTAAAAAAAAATGAAAAAGTAACCTAGCTGAGTTTCTTGCCGGCTCTTCTAAGAAGGCTAAAACCTATATAAGTGCCCTCCGATGACTTAAATTGAATAAATGGTTTGGAAATAGAAATATTTCTAATTTATGTAGGTCTCTAAGATCTTATAAATCGTATTTTTATATTCTTATCTTATGCTTTCTATTCCCACATTCCTAAATCATTGTCTAAAACATAAATCTTGAAATGCGACAACCAAGATGTGAAGCTGAAAATGTCCCAAGTCCCCAGTCTGCAGAGCTGATAGTAACAAGTAGTCCAGTGAAGGCGCCCACGTGTCCTGACTGCGAGGGGAATCTAATTTCCTAAAGCATTGTCTACACTATCATCGGCCGAATCGGGGAAACGGCGAAGATGAAATTTACACCCCGCTTTGCTACTCAAACAAAACTCTTTCGAGAAAAAGGGTCAGTGTTTGGGGATTTAGTTTACAGACATAATAATTTTCAGTTTATTTTCGTAAGGCTTTAATTAAATTGCTTTGACATGTTTATTTCAATGTATGGAGTACATTTCAAAGATACGTACGACTTAAATCGCTACAACAACAGCGATCATATGATTTTGTCAAAAGTGGTAAACCTTCAAAGCCTATACACTAATAGTTTTCTAACAGATTTTTAACATGATGCTGATTTGATCTGGCTTTGAGTCAGGCTGATATCTAATACAAAATATACTCCTTCGTGCTAAGATTTTTGACGATATTTCCCTTCACCCAAACCTTAAGGATTCGATCCCATGTCACTACCACTGAACCATCGTTACTTTAGTGATGGCTCCAGTCCTCTTCTAGCCTATACTTGCTTACTACCAAGCTTATAATGTACAAATACAAGCTTTTCATGACAAAAAGAAATCAGGAGCATAAATCCAATACCCTAAAGCGGATATCTGTATAGTTCCGAACCTATTTATGGTTTGATACCGCACAAATATTACAGCAATATAAATAAATCGCAAGTTGTGCAAATATGAACAACCTCCGAGCGGAAATAAAATTAATACCGTATCGACGTAATTTTACGGATAAAACCACTAAGCAAATAATAAAACTCACCCTTTCCAATCAAATTCGGGAAATGGAGACGAAAAATATATTTCAGTACCGAAAACTTTCCACTTCAAATATTTGTACAAGTTTGATTCCGGAAAACCTTTTTTTTCCCTCCAAAGAGTCGCGGTAAATTCATAAAGAATGAAACATTTGCAAGTGAAATGAACGCCGGGAGACGAGAAAAATAAAGGATCTCCGGTCGGAAGAGGAATTCTCATTGTTACAACACTCCCGAATGAGGTCCATTTATGCATACGAAAACTTATTACGATCGCTAGCGAGAAGTGAAGAGATTCCAGTTCTTTTTGTCTTTAAATTGTCTTGAGACGTTTCGAACACGTATTTGGTTGCGAATACTTAAGGTGCAAATTGCTTCGCTTATCGTAGCTGTAAAAATATAATTCTAAGTATTTATTACATAACTGAATCGGTTACAATTATATAGCAAAGAATTCGAGGTCCAACTTGTCGTGTGTGTTTGACTACAATCTCATCATGGGACGTTATATCTAAGCCAAAATCGGTAAACATTCAAAGCTTAGACGAGAAATGCCTCAGGTATAGCTTCCAGGTCAGGATTTAGCAAAAGCACTTTTTAACGAGATCGTCGTTTACAGTAAGACACGCAACAACCAACTTTAACATCAAGTAACAAAGCTACAAGTAATTAAAAACGTCGATTCCCCATCAGCTCGGTTAATACGCAGCGCTCATGTTTTGAACATCCGTTGCACAAAGAAGATTAAAAAACTCTGTGCACCAGTGAAAGTCTGCCCGAGTAACTTTTCCAGCGAATCCTTTCCTTTTATTACAGAGCACATATTCTTGTCCGAAATCATATAGCCGCAGAGTTCGTTAGGAACATGAAAAGCAGCATTAGTGGCCTCCGACCTCAGACTGAAAAGGATAATCCGGAATAAAAGCCACAAAAACATAATGTCACAGTGGCCTGCACTGCCCCGTGACAGCGCTCGCGGTTTTTGCCATAAATGATGTACCAGGAGCTTTACTGCTGCTTTTATGCACCTATTATATTTCACAATTAATCATTGATTTTTCATAATTAATTTAAGCTTTTTGAATAAGCTGTTAGCCTCAAAGAGGATTTGCGTGATAAGATTTTGTTAATAAACCAGTTTGAGACTTTTGGAGATTTGTATTTTTTTATAATACCGGCAGAGAAAAATTTTTTGTTTCAGAAGCACAGATATTTTTACGTATAAATATTACACTCAGCGAGTGGTCGGGAGTAGCGGTAATCCCCTTTTCGGTCGCTTTTTAAGACCATTATCTGGGTCCCTATCAAATGCAAAGAACGCATAAACGAATAAATAGACAAAGAAAGTGGAAGCCAACAAAGAGAGAGGGGGATTCGTTCCCGTTCGTGGTAATTCAAGTTGGGAAATTTAGTTATTACGCTGAACCAGTAAATGTGACGGATGTTTGAGAATTCCATTGTCATTGTAATGTGTCCCGGTGCAGTTTATTAAATTCAAAATAAAAAATGCCTTTCAAAGGATACCAGAAAGTATAAAACAATAACAATACATTGCCGTTGGAACAAAATCAACAGAGACATTTTCATTTAAACTACACAAATCTTTGTTTTTATAGAGTCATATGTGCAGTTATATATGCTGTATGTGCTATATTCTATGCTTGTACTGAAATGATCTGGAATTAATTAAAGCCTTTAGATACGTAATAAATTGACTGACTCCCACATTGACCTTCAATTTGACGCTTTGGTCATGCCATGATTCTTTTAGCTTCTGGTCATCTTCCTCGTTAAATATTGTGATTCAGAAACAACCAAAAAATTGCATACTTAGTACAACCACAGTTACTCTAAAGAAAAGCCGCAAGAAAATGCTCTGGAATGCTTATAAGAATAGCTAAATTCAATTGTAATATATTTCTATTGGCACCAGATATTTCCCATGACTGGTGTGTGAAATACATAAAGGAATATCATAACTTAACGTGCGTAACGCGCCTCAAATCAAAGATGGCGTCTAGCCGATGGCACTTTTGTTGATATAATATAGTTTCCAGGAAGGGTGAAATGATGTAGAGCACCAGCCCTCACCTTGCAGATTATAATGTTACGAGAATGGATGACAAGATGATATTTTCAATCTTGAAGCGAAATCTAACCTACATAGCGAAAGCTTTGGTGACATACTTTCGAAATGATTTAAATATTAATACCTCTATACAATTTGAGTTCTATATTTAGTTCAAATGAAATACCAAACAATTTTATTGTTCGACGATTATGATTCGGCGGTAGGTGTCAATAAAGTAAAGACGCAACTTTGTAACGTAATTTAAATTTATTTAAAATTTCCAGTTTTTTCGTGTAAATTACTGTTTGCTTTAGTGTTTATTCGTCTAATAAAGTAGTACTCACGTTTATAACACTTTAATGTGAGGATAGCACTATTTTTACACCACCTGCCAGCTCACCACAAAATTTTCACCTTGTAACTGTCACTGAGGTTAACAAATAACAATAATGTCACAACTGGAGGAAATTATGAACACCCAGAAGTCCATTGAGGAGCGTATCATGCTGAAGATGGGAGAACTCTCTGATCAGATTCAGGTTGCTGGTTCTGGTAAGGACACTGTGGCTAGGGTGGCTGAGGAATTCCGTACCTTCCGGGAGCTTGTCTTCAACATGTTTGGCTTGCTGCGTCGACAAATCAGTGAGTTCGCACGACAGGTTGATGAGATGGACACCAGACAGCGGAGGAAGGCAGACATTTTCCAAGGAATCGCCGAGCAGGAGAATGAAATCTGCAGCGATGTTGTCCTTGATGTCATAAAGACCAAGCTGGCAATTAAAACAGTTACTGCACCAACCATTAATGCATGTCACCGGTTGGGGGCTTCTAGTGATGGACGCCCTCGGCCAATACTTGTTAAGTTCTCCAGCTACGATGCCAAATCCTCAGTGTGGAAAGCGAAGGTCTCCTTGAGGGGCACGAAAATATCGGTGAAGGAGTTCCTGACGAAAGCCAGGCAAGTAGTGTTTAGTAAGGCACGGGTGCATTTTGGTATGCGATCTTGCTGGACTCAAGATGGGGTCATATTTGTCAAAGCCGCCGATGGAACTCGCCATAAGATAACTACTTTTGACGAGTTGAATTCGCTGCTGAAGAAATACCCGAATTCGCCAGGTACATCAAGCCTCACAAGCAGAAAAGGTGCAGAGGGCAGTGAAGAGAACCTGAAAACAAGTAAATAACATTAGTTTTTATAACTGCTTTATGAAAGGGTTTTTCAGCTCATTATTACCATAATTTTGCTCCTTACTTACTTTAATTTTTTGTCCATCTTGTAACCTTGCCCACTCATACTTTGCTTGGCTTATCTTCAACTTTTATGTAGTCTAGAATTATTTTTGTACAGTCATCCTCAAGTAGCTTACTGCTTTAATTCATTACCCTTAGTCTTGTCGGTTGTTTTGCTTTATCTTTTTATTAACATAAACCGGGTAAAACTATTTTCTAGTAGTAAATGTTGTATTATGCTTCACTTCATTCATGACAACATGTCAACAGCTAAATGTCAATGTCAAAAATGTGCTAGTGTCATCAGAGTTTATGGTCATCATTGTTACTTTTTTTTTTTTAGCGTGAGTGCGTTCTGAAACCTTGGTTTGTTACAATTATTTAACATTCCGTTCATTCACTTATTTTTGTTTGTCTCATGATAACAAGACTTTTTTTTTTGTTTTCATTTCTTTTTGTATTGTTAGCTGGCGGGTGGTGCAGATATGCAAATAACGACCGTGCATAATTGGTTTTTTTTTATTTATTTTTTTGTTTGTGATTTTGGTCACTTTATAATTATAATTTTTATCATTATAAATATTTTATATATTTTATTTATTTATACTTATTATGATATCTGATAATGATTCCTTCCATTCCGCTAATCAATCTTCTGTCTCCTCATGTGATGAAAGTTTCAGCTCTTTCACGGACACCCTCGGTGACGTACTGCGCCAAAGGTTCAGTGACCAAAGTAAACATTATATCAATGTGTGTCATATAAATGCACAAAGTATACCAAGTCATCACAGCGAATTGTACGACACATTCACTAATGCTAATGTGCATGCCATCCTGGTTTCTGAAAGTTGGCTCAAACCAAATCTCTCTTCAACCACATACCCCCTCCCAGGGTTTGTTCTCATCCGGAATGACCGGGTCGGGAAGGGAGGCGGGGGGGTGGCTATATACTTGCGAAGCGACTTTAACTATAAGGTTTTGGCATCATCACCTTCTGACTACTCTGCCTCGGCCGAATTCCTTTTTCTTGAGGTATCTGTCAAAGGTGTCAAAACCGTTATAGGTGTAGTTTATTGTCCTCCTTCAATTGATTACTTCACTGAATTCGAGTCAGTTTTAGAATCTTTGGGTCCAGAGTATGCACACCATATCATCATGGGCGATTTCAACACCAATCTCCTTGCTCTAACCTCTCCCCGATCTCGCAAACTCATGCATATCATTGAGTCGGCCAGCCTGCACGTACTGCCACTGCAAGCTACGCATAGTAGTGCTACTGGTGATGACACGTGGCTTGACCTGATTATCACCTCCAATCCTTCCCTAGTCTCCTCCCATGGCCAATACGTGGCGCCTGGATTCTCGCATCATGACCTCATATTCCTCTCCTACATCCTTAAACCGCCCAAGCTCAAACCCAGGGTTATGTGCATGCGTTGCTTCGCGCGAATGGATGTGGAGAAACTTAACAGGGATGCCTCTGTCATCGACTGGACACCCCTGTGTATGGCAACATCGATTGATGACAAAGTTAGTTTCTTCAACGACGCCATTGTCAAATTATACGACTCGCATGCTCCGATCAAGAAGGTGAAGTTAAAACGACCTCCTGCTCCATGGATGACCAAAGGGATACAAATGGCCATGAGACTTCGGGACCGTGCGTTCCGGAGACTTAAAAAGGACCGCACTGACGACAACAAGTCTTCCTACAAGAAGGTTCGGAACCGATGCAATCAGATGATACGCGACGCTAAACGCCGCCATATTCTCAGCAATATATCTTCTTCTTCTTCTTCTGCCGATATCTGGAAATTCCTTGGAACTCTAGGTATCGGTAAATCGCGACAATTAGACCTTTCTAATACCATCAGCCTAAATGATCTCAATAATAATTTCACAACAGCCCCTACGTTGGATCCTTTAACAAAAAAATCTACATTATCTTACATATTGGGTCTAACGCGTCCTAACATACTCCCATTTAACTTCTCTCCTATCGACGCTGGGGAGATCAAAAAGACCATCCTATCCATTAAATCCAAAGCGGTTGGTTGTGACAACATTACCCGATACATGATCACCACTATCCTTGAACATATCCTTTTCCCTATCTCGCATATATTTAATTATTCGTTAGAATTAAGCGTTTATCCGGATATATGGCGCAAAGCCTATGTACGTCCCCTTCCTAAGATTTCTAATCCCTCTCTCCCCAGTCACTTTCGCCCTATTTCCATTCTTCTCTTCCTTTCCAAGGTGCTGGAGGCCTGCGTTCATAAGCAGATTGCCCATTTTATCATTACCAATAGTCTTATTAGCCCTCTCCAGTCGGGTTTCAGACCAGGCCACAGCACGATGTCCGCCCTCCTTAAAGTGACTAGCGATATTAGAACAGGCATGGAAGACTCAAAATTGACTATTCTTGTTCTAATCGATTTTTCCAATGCTTTTAATACCGTTAGTCATGAGATCCTGTCGTCCATCCTCTCCTTTCTTATGGTCTCCTCAGAGGCGGTAGAATGGTTTTCTTCCTACTTACGGGGGCGTCAGCAGTGTGTCCGAACGGATGAATCTTCATCGAACTGGAATAATCTTGCTGCTGGTGTCCCCCAAGGCGGTATTCTTTCTCCTCTTCTATTTTCTCTCTTCATAAATTTTCTAACACCTGAACATCAGTGCGCGTATCATCTGTATGCGGATGACCTACAGCTGTATCGACAGGGGACTGTAGACACTTTGTCTGAAATCATCGAAAAGGTAAACCAAGATCTGGTGGTTGTGAAGGACTGGTCGGATAGGTTCGGTGTGTCAGTGAACCCCACTAAGTGCCAAGCAATAATTGTGGGCAGCTCATGCATGGTCAGCAGAGTGGATAGCACCTCATTACCACTCCTTAAATTCAATGGCAGTGTCATACCATTCACTTCTGAGGTTAAGGATCTTGGTTTGCTTCTCGACAATACCCTCAACTGGCGTGCGCAAGTCAAAAGTGTCAGCCAAAAAGTCACTGGGACGTTGCGGTCCCTCTACCGGTTCAAACACCTATTACCATCCGGCGCGAAGATAATGCTTGTGCAGACCTTGATACTCCCTATTATTGACTATGGTGATATGTGCTACTATGACCTGAATGCAGTTCTCCTCAATATGCTTGACCGACTTCTCAATAACTGCATTCGATTCGTCTTCAATCTTCGCAAGTATGATCATGTGTCAGGAGCCAGATCGCAACTAAAGTGGTTACCTATTCGACAGCGTCGAGAGTTGCGAGCCCTGACCACTCTGTACTCCTTTCTCTTTTCTCCCACTCCACCTACTTATCTATCCTCCTATTTACAATATACCTCTTCAAACCATGATAAAAATCTCCGATCTTCTTATAATCGACGACTACAATGTCCAATCCACTCTTCTGATTTTCTACATCGTTCATTCATCATCCAGTCTATAATCCTATGGAATGCGCTGCCCCAGGAAATCAGGATGGTAAACAGTCGTTACACATTTAAAATTCAACTTAAAAAACACCTAGGGCTGACAAGTTAGCGGAATATTCTTCTTATTTATTCTCATATATGTATTTATATACGAGTATATATATATATATGTATTATATATATTTTATATAGATATATATATATCTTATTTATATAGTAAGTAGGTATATGTAATATTGTATTATTGTGTAAGTTTATTTAACTATTTTATTACAATATTGTAAATATATATATATTCAATAGAATTATTATGTAGAATGTTTCCATAAATTTTTTTAGATTTTTTTTTTAGAAGTACACTTATCTTGACCACCCTTTAGTGCACCTGCCTCGCCTGTTTCTGCATCACCCCAAGGTAGACAGGTAGAAAATGCCTAAGGCATTATGTTCGCCTTTGTACTTTAGTGCATAAAGAGTTAATAAATAAATAAATTGTTAAGTAGGCGTGAGTAGAATTGTATTTCTAAAGAAAGAACATTTTTGAGGATTCAATTTTCCATTTGAAATCTTACTAATATTATATAATAAATGCGAATGATTTTATGTATAGATGTTTGTTACTCTTTCACGCATAAACTACTAAAGAATGAAATTATTTAAAATGCCCTGAAATAACACATAGGATACTTTTGTGACGGGAAAAATTTACAACACTCGGGATTGCGGGTGAAACCGCGGGGGACAGCTAGTATTTAATATATCCTAGTAAAAAATAAATTATATTTAATTAAAACTACAAATAGTTTAAATTCTTTTTTTTTTGTTCCATGTTGGGCGCCATTATCGTACACTGCTTGTTTTATTTATCAATCAATTTCGACATGTATAATATAATGATAAATAGTTATCAAGGAACAATCGCCCATTTCATATATAAAGTATGCTAAAATATTACAATCACGTATTCAATATTTAGCCACGATGTATTTCCGAAGGGATCAAAAGGGATGTAGACATACGCCGATACGTCGGCGTTTTTATATCAATTCGTATTCATAGATCTCAAGTTTGCCTTCTGAAAGCTAATGTGGGCTTGTCTGAAATGATTGTATCGAATTTATTTATTTGTGGGATATGTTTAAATATGGTTTTTGTAAAGCATAACGCAAAACGCATGCGGGTATAAAAATTTACGTAGTAGTGAAAGTGTGCTTTGAGTGCAAATGCATTAATAGTTATTGCGATTCGACTAGACTCTAATTGGCGCCCTGGTGGACGATATGCGGACTACAGTACGGTAACTGACGATATGGCAAAGGTCGTAAGGACTTGTGTGCTATGTACATGGGTGTTCTTGTATACTCTGTTTACAGGCAATGGATTCAAAATCATATTACATATTGTTTAATTACCCGAAGACCATGAAAATGCTCACTTATATGAGTATCATCTCAAAAATATTTAGATGTAGGTCTCAGAGCTGGTGAAGGATAAAGGGCATAAAGATATTTATCATCTGATTTTCATTACCTACCTATTGTACAATTCTCTGAATTTTCACAAAGCTTCTGTTCGTTCGGATTGTTTTAATCAAATACATGGCAACGTGTAAAACATAAAAATCTATTGATACTCGTAACATGGGAATGGGAATAAATAAAAAAATATGAATCCGAAGAATTTTTTCATTCAGTATATGGATACTAATATATTTGGAATTAGCAATATTTTTCCACGTTCATAGCCAACGCGGATTTCGTTGAAAAAATATTTCACATAACCCACTGTCGCATGAGTTCATTTTATTATTCGGGAATGACAATATTAAATTCGTTGCATTTTAGGAACACATATACGAAAAAAATGGATATTGATTGTATTTTTTATAACAATGTGACTTATGGGTATGTTGACTGTGTACATAAACAAAGGTACTCGTTAGAAAGTGTGAAGTGAATGAAAGTACACATTGGTTCTACTGGATTGTATTGTAACTACATATTGAAATATATTATGTTTAGTAGGTACGTCTTGCGTAGATAGAAAGCACATGCACGACATTTAATGTGTTAAATAGAAGTCACTCTTGGGCTATAAAAACATTGCAAACACAAGAATAGAGCCGCTCACCGTTTCACCGGAACTTGTCAGGTTTCCTGCAAGCTTCCCTCAATTTCCGGCGCTATATTATAAAGGATACCACACAGAACAGTTACATAAATTTTACAAACTACACGGCATCAAGAAATACCTTGTAAAAGATAACCTGAACCCGACAACGACCCAAAAACGATGTCTTTGGAGAAGGACGATTAGGAGAGCCGCCCCCAATTAGAAATGGGAAATGGCCTGAAGAAGAAGATGACGGCACCGTATTTTGTTTGTTTTTTTGTTAATATTGTACCACACGTCAAACTCGTTAAAGCATGACAGACCACTAAGTGACGTCATAGAATATGACAGGTATATTATGTCAGCCTATACGGCTAAAATTAGTACTACCAAAAGTCAGATTGAACGCAGTCTTCTACTTGGATTAAAACAACATTTATATCACTTTCAATAAAAGACAAGAAATACTGCACAGTACGAAAATTATACAATATGTGAGATGTCAAATAATGTATTTGAAAATGATATTGCTTCAATAATCCTGTCATTAAAAATATTGCCCCCAAAAAGGTTTCATCACTCATTGCTGTGCTCCCAATCAATGCATGAACCTCAAATCCACTGTCTATTGATAAGCCTATTCAAAAACTGTTAAACTGTTCTTAATTCAAATAAACATACCGTGTATCTGGCCATCAAAAAGGCAGACCTAAGAAAAAAACAAATACAACCTCACGCATCAAACATAATCGCAATTGAATTTAGAATAAATATATTAATAAAAAAGTAAATTGAAATACAGACGTTTCAAGGAACTCAGAACCAATCCACATCGAAGGTATAATGTTTTACGATATTTTTATTAAATATTTAGCAAACATCGCAGTATCGAACAAATTGAAAACGTGCCTTCCCTCTCGTTTGTTCATTAAAACGATCGCCCGCCTATCCAATCCTCTTTACTATTTTGTCCTCTATTTGCCGAAAGTTTTAAATGAAAATTCCACTCAATTTTATGATGGAACGAGATTATTTGTTGTTATTTGCAGTGTTTCAAATAACATTTCATAAAGCACTCAACAAGTGCAGAAATAATTTTGTGCATTGAACAAAGAACATTAGTTGCGAATACGTACATTAAACGCCATATGAATGTATATTTATAAACATGTTATTAACAGATTTAGTTTTTTACGGACATTATTTATCTACTGATATTATTTATTAAGATTTTTGTTACATATTAACTTTATTGACATTTTAGGTAATGTCTTAAAAAGTTTAGCCGGCTGGTAGAAACGGTTTCGGTATATGCTTAGTAGAGACCATTATGCCAACCTCCTCCTTTTTTGTTGGTTAAGACGACGTTTAATAATAATTTCTCACAATCACATTAATGTATTGTTTACCCGCGTTTCGGGATCGGCGACTACGAGCGGAATACTAATCAGATAGTTCCAGTTCCGTTCTCGGGTCAAACAAATACTGTCGTAGAACTGATCCGTTCTGAAGGTGGCATTTAATTAAATCAGAACGCCTTCTATTTACATGATAACGTTGTCTACTATGTACCCAGCGATTCTGATTTGATTTTGAACTGTCAATTCTATTACATAAATACATTGAATTAATTATCGAACGGAGAAATAAACGAAATAAAGGACAATAATGTGAAAAGTAATTTCGAACTAAAAACTTCATGATTTCTTTGGAATTTGTGAATAATAAATGACAGTATTCAAAGTTTTTTTTCACATTGAAAGTTTCGTAGTAAAGTTGTATAATAAAATCTTTAAGAGTCATGTCTGCGGATTTGATTACTTTTGCGTGAAAACGTTCCTCAAAGCTCAAATCACACAGTCGCGAGCTAATATTTGAGCACGAACACTTCCAACTAATTAATTTGAAACATGTCTAAAGCGTACGTATTAAATAACTCGTTTATAATTTCGTGACACACGCGTCTCGCTCTAAGTTCTGGTCGAATTGCGACTCAATTATAAGTAGCTCAAAGTCCACAAAGTCTACGTTCATTAGAATTATCCCCCACTTGAACTAAGGTTAAGTCCAGAACTACACCGCCTTTAATCACTGTGGTTACTGGCCTACGCCTAAAGCACACGAACGCTGCGTAATTTTTTTTGAAAACGCTTTGTTTTATTATATAAAAATTAATATTTGTAAATAAATATTTTTAGACATATATTGTTATATTGTGAGTCGAAACTGGAAATATAATATAACAAATAGCTAACGAAACGACTAGAAATGATTGTCTTGTCTAATGATTTATCTGACCTTAAACCAAACATTAAACCATGTCAACGCTTCAGTGCCCGATACTCAGCTCTTATGTAGCATGTAGGTACTATCAAAATTAGTTTTTTTTTCGAGTACATTTAGTTATTATTATTTAAAAAAGTTACAATTACCTTCTAACTACCTTCAAACACCTTACTAAAATAAATGACCACGATTTAATATCAACCGCGCGGTTTCTCAATATAAACACAGTCGCGTCTTTACAGTCAAAGCCTTAATAACTTATTTTTATTTTCTCTCGTAAATTAAGAGTACTTAAGTTCCCAGGTCGCCCTAATTAGAACCCTAGGGCCTTAACACGTGTAGGAGTAAGCGAGAGGGCAAGCATGTCGTTAATTTAATGCGGGACATAACATAATTCCCTCTGCAGGTAAAAGTATTATCCTCTAAACAATATTAGCTACGTGAGTCGAATCATTTACAAATTGACTTTACGACTGCCTCGAAGCGTTGCGTGTAATATGTGATGCCGATGTGGGCAGGTCTTTATTGCATTTGCTTTTGTTTCCACACCAATGAAGATTGGTTTTTGTGGGATTTGGTGACTGTTCTTGGGAATATTTCGTTTTTATACTAAAAAAGTTGTATCTTTATAAGTAAAATATACAACTTACTCTTTATTATACATATAATATGCGCTACACTTGAGAATGGCTGGACCGATTTATCGGTTTTTTTGTGTTCTTTAAAGTCCAAAAGAACAAGTTTACATTACATTGGTTGTATTATCCATGGAACAAAGCTTATAAGCTCTTTGTTTCGAGGTATTATCATTAAAAATTATGAGGTAAGCACACAATTGTTTTTGTGAAATATATAATGATTTAAATCAATTGCGAAGGAATCTTTACCAGACCTTATTTACATCTGTTTCGATAAAGCGCTGATATTCAAACCGATAACCAGGAAATTGGTCTTCATACCACCTTCTTTACTTCACCCTTTGACAACCTAAAAAGTGTTTTTTCCACCCCCCCCTTTCGCTAAGATACGCACAATTTACGACAGTCTTCCGCAGTTTGACAAGAAACATGTTTGGAGGTACACTATCGGTGTATGCGGTGCGCATTTCACATAATAGTCAAGTCACCTTAACGCTTGGCGGATATTCAATGTTCCATTGAGTGTCAACCCTCTTTCAGTTACCGTAGATGAGGATAATAAGCAGACGGTGGTTATCACGCTTCATATCTGCCTACAGAAATGATGCTTCTTAGATGTTAGACTTGCTAACGGCTAATGATTGTTGTTTACTTGTATAGGAGACTTTGGATCTATCAATCTAATGGAAATAATGAATGATTCTATTTTTTTATTTAACAACCTTATGTCTTATTTTGAAACGTTAAATTAAGATTCCATCTCAGCTCTTCTTTGCATTTCATGTTATATCTGCTTTGGCAGATATTAATAAGGGCAGTCACCAGCCTGACCGATCCTCTATGAAAATACTTTTGAAGACCACTCGGTGCAAAGTGTAAAGTGCACATAATCATCAGTTTACTCTTCAGTCACCTCATCACTCACAGCCTAGTCATTTTAAATGTGTGACTATTATATTTACAATTAAAAATCTATCAGACGTACTTTCGTCGTGAATTTTAAATATAAAATACTACATAATAATATATTTTAAAACTTAAACGACACGTTGATTGAACAGCGTTGATAAAGATGTAATATCAAAACACTTACCCATCTGTAGATATTTAACACCACTTCCCCTCAGCTCAGCTATCTTGCCCGTACGACACATATTGCGGGCGTGACGCGAAATATCGATGCGAACACAATACATACAACACGAGGCGCGGGCGGTGAATTCTAAAACAGACGTGGCTATTCTGGAGAAAATTCTCGATTGGTCTTTGCGTACTTCATTTGGGGCCATGACAGTTTATCTGTCGAGATAAATATGTAGTACTAACTGTTCCCCGCGATTGTACCCCCGTTCCCGAGGGATGTCACATTTTCCCGGCATAAAAATTACCTTATAAAGTTATCCAGGATGTGCTCTATCTATATGTCAATTTTTATCCAAATCATAAAAAAACAAATAAAAATGTTAAGGCATAAATTCAACAGTAAAAAAACAGTGAACGTAAGAAAAATATTTTTATTTTTTGTTAATTTTAACAACTATGTACACTATTATTACTAAAGAAATAAAAACGAATAAAATAATAATAATCTACGTTTATTCTAGTCTAGATTATGGTAAAATATAAAACCCCTAAGTAATAAAAACTCTAAGTCAAAAACTACAATAGATTATAGGATAAAACTTTAAGTCTACAAAACTGATGAATGTATTTCCAATGACAAAGTTCCAACGATACCGTGGAAGCTTCGTAGAACAAGGGAAGTACTGTCTGAATATCAAATACGCTAAAACTCGAGCACTTGAGTGCTTTGTTTCATTCACCCTAGGCTGTGGACGTGATCTTGAGAGCTTCACTTTTATCGACCTTATAGTGCTTTCATTAGAGATTCAGGGCTTATTATGGATGAAGGGGACTAAAGAGTATACTGATGACCACATGTACCTTACAACTTGCACAAAGTGGTCAAAAAAAGCATGATAACAAATGTTCTTTGGTAAGCAAGGTGGCTGGCCATAAAAACTCTGGCAAATCAAAAAAAAAAACAAATTAATAATTATTTTTCCAAATAATTGAGAACAGAGCAGGTATGATGATTACAACAGCAGTAGTATCGCATTTTCGACACTAAGACGTGAAGTTGTTAAATCTCATGTGCCTGTAATGTCACCGGACTCCCTTCCTTTCCAACCGAAACAGTAATACAAGTGCACTACTGCTTCACGGTGATAATGGGTATTCTACTATCGGATACTTCCCTGGACGAATTCTGCACTTAGAGCTCTACTACTATTACTTTGTGAACTCATAAGAACTGACTGATAAGTTCCGATAGTTACACTTGAGAGCCAATTCCCTTCAAGGACTTTATTGTGTGCTTACCACCTTCGGGTACATCATCATATATCATGTTAAGATTGTAGTCAAACAAAAGCTCTTAATTCATTAAAATTGTTCATACAACGTAATAAATGAAAATGAAAATGAATGCCCGCTTTCAATTCTGGTAATAAACCTTCCTCTTGAATTACTCTATCTGTTGCTGAAAACTGCATCAAAATCCGCTGCATGGTTTATTATTCTATAAAGGACATATAGACAAACATTTGTTCTTATATGCAGGATATTACAAAACTACCCGTAAAACCAAAAGGTGATTAAATGGGGCCTTATAACGAGCCCATTCACAATATTTAAGAACCGTAGCAACGCTGTATAGCATACCCCAAAAAAATTAAAAAATGTTTTTTATGAATGAAAAATAGAAAAACTATTAAAGTAGACAATTATGAGGTAAAATAGGTACGTAGGCCTTTCTGTTAAATAATCTGGTTCCCTGACATGACAGCTTACTAGGGTTGTTGGCATTGATAATTAATTGTATTTTTACGGGGTATTTTGTAAAATACTGTATATAGATTCATACTTTCTCACAGATTACCAACAGTAAAATTTCAAAAGACATCCTTACGCCCTAAAGGGTTAAGAATACTTTGTGATTCTGGAAATAATAATTTATTATAAACTAAATAATTAACCCTGGAAAAATAATAGGTACCTGGGTATTAAGCTAAAGCCTCGGGTCGAAATCTAGTCGGTACTGATCCTAGTACAATAACATAGGGATATTATATGACCTGTATAATCCTAACTAGAACGTAATCCAATCCATTACTATCGAAGCTTATAGACTTCCAATAAACATATTGGGATATCACCTTTACATATAGCCATCTGATACAAAACTGTAGTATATTTTATTTTACTTTATTGGCACACCAATAGCATGCAGGCAGTACAGTATATAAATTAGAATCTAAAGATTCGGATAAGTCTACTTACTTATAGTGGAACAACACTTTATAGGTTCTACAATAATTTTCACTAATCCTAACTAATATTATAAATGCGAAAATAACTCTGTTTGTCTGTCTCGCTTTCACGACAAAACTACTGAACCAATTTTAAATTAAATTTGGTATTCAGATAGTCTAGAGCCTGAGGAAGGGCATAGACTACTTTTTAACGCAAAAAGGGGGATTCTATATTATACTAATATTGTAAAGAGGAAAGATTTGCCGGTTTGTTACTCTTTCACGCAAAAACTATTAAACTGATGTGGATAAAGCTTGGCACATAGATAGAGCATATCTTGGAATAACTTATAAGCTACTTTTTATCCCGGGAAAATGTGATATCCCTTGGGAACGCGGGTAAAACCGCAGGGACAGCTATAAATTATAATCTAATGATTTGGACTAGCCTACTTACTAATAGGAGTGGAACACTTTATAGGTTCTACAATAATTTGCGCTAAATTAAAAAAACAAATTGTAAATGAATAGAATTCAAATGTAAATTATATTTACAATATATATATATATATATTATATTATGGTTACCAGATATATCCTACACCTAATAGTTTCAAATATATACCTACATATTGATCGAGAAACATTCAGAAACATTTACATACTTTTAACATGGCCATATGATTCCAAACCAACCAAATGCAACCAGACGAGCCAGATAGAACTACCTACGGTATGTTCATACTTACAAATATTTGTCCTATGTAAGAATCGAACCCACGACCTGTGGCTCGCCAGTTAGGGTGTCCATCACGTGATCAGAAAAACGAAAGTGAAAAATGTCTTCGGATATTTATTTACTAGCTGTCTCCCGCGGCTTCACCCACGGTTCTGAAGAATATTTATCCAGGATAAAAAGTATCCTAAGTGTTAATCCAGGGTATGAACTATCTATTTGGCAATTTTGTCCAAATCCATTAAGTAGTTTTTGCATGAAAGAGAAATAAACATCCATCACGAACTTCAGCATTAATAACATTAGTAAGATAATCTCATTACAATATACTTTAATTACACTCTCCAAAATCCAAAATCAGCTTTCAAAGAACGTCTCCAACAAAAGATACATATAAAGTGTGCGTCGGTATTACAGCCGGCCGACTATGTGCAGAATGTGCTGGATACAAAAAAATCCATGCCTTCAATCGTTGTATGAGATAGCCGGACCGATAATATACCGATACGAGCTTAGAGTTCCACTATCGTGGCTGATACGTTGCTACTCGGTACACGTGTTGCAGACCTAAAATAAATAAACTTAAAATATAAAAGCCCAGTACATAAATAACAGTAATAAGATCCCAAACTAAGCAGAGCTTGTACTATGGAAACCAGATAACTGATATACTACATATACATTATTTTATCTAAATATTATACATACGTATATAGATATTTACACCCAGACACAGAACAAATAGATACGTTTATGTACACAAATGTTTGTCCTGGACGGGAATCGAACCTGTGACCTTCGGCTTGGCAGTCAGATTCGCTAACCACCAAGCCAACTGGCTGTCAAAATTATAACCCTTAAAATAACGTTATGACTGTACATATATTAATATAACGCATAATGGAAGATAGAAAATAAAGAAAAAAAGAAGGCCGCGGGTTCGATTCCCACCCAGGACAAACATTTGTCTCACATGTCTGTTTATTCTGCGTCTGGGCCTAAATATCTATATATGCTTAGGAAATGTGCACCATCAACACTAGATCATGTTATAAAGTAAAATCAGTTACTATTGTGCCGGTGTGTAGCTAGTAACTCGAATGACAGCTATAGCGCGAGATTGGATCGGAACTATTAGAAATATTGAAGTAATAACGGTTTTTATAGGGATATACCGTCGGTGCGAGCCATTTTTATGCGATACGATGCACCATCTGCGGACCTATTACGGACTATTTTACTTTGACAAACCAACTTTTGTATAGACTCGGTTGTAATACATTTGAAAGCATTTTTACCTGTCCGGATATCTTTAAACTGCCTTTGGAATTATTCGAGATAATTACTGAAAAAAGCGCATATCATATTAAAGCGCCTTGGTGGTCAAACGGTATAAAGCTCGGCTACAGATCGGTCTTGGGTTCGATTCCCAGGGTAAGGTACTATTGAGGTTTCTTTGTAAGAAAGGATTATCTATTTTGCATCGAGAACCGGCTACCACTTCAATTCACCACATGTCACATTGGAACTAAAAATATCATTGGAGAAGTGAGTCTTAGTACAAGACCTCTGCCTACAGTAACGGGGTTTATGGACGGCAGAATATTTATTAATTTAAGTTTCAAACATGACAAAGATGATACAGTTCACATAAAAAATTATGCTGCTAATTCTTGAGTTTAAAACAATGCCTATGAAATAGTAGAATTCAATTTGAAAAGTTTGACAAGAAAGAGGAATCAGTTAAAATTGATCACAAGCAAATATTTCCACTTTGTTATTACCTTAGCATATAAAATGTCACTCCGGAAATGCACATTATTCAAAACAGTCGCATCAATCATTCAGATTTGTCGAGATGCATAGATTTACTTTACATTACCATTTTGCATGAAATTTCTTATACATAGAATAGTTGAGGACAAAAAATATTACTTATAATTTTATTTATACTGACATTAGAGTTTTGGGGGGCCTGGAGTGCTAAAATACAGGCCTAGGCTTAGTTTAGACTCCAGATCTCCCACAAATTACAGATCAAATTTGTCATGGTTTTCAGAAATGCTAAAAATAAGTACCTACTACCTAGACCTACCAATTGTAAAACTGCTCAATTTTTGTATACCTAGTGTTGTAATTTGTGGAGATGAAATAAACGCATTTTATTATTATTTATTTATTTCTATTTATCGTATGATATTTTAGCCAACTAATATTATAAATGCGAAAGTTTGAGAGGATGGATGTATGTTTATTACTTTCACGCAAAAACTACTAAATACCTGGAATAACACATATTTTATTTTTTATTTTTTTATTTATTATTGAAAAAACATAAATACATGGAAGATAAAACATAAAATCATTTACAAAAAACCACAGAGGAATGACTTATTCGACATTCAATCCTTAAATTACTAAATTTCCTACAAATTTCTTTGAGGTAGATACATAAGTACCTACTTCATCACATACCATATTGATAAAATATAATTAAAATAAACAGTGTGTGGGTAGTGAGAATAAAAGTGGATAGATGTGCGATGTTGTGCCAACACTAACTCAATAATTGTACATACATTTTTTTATAGTGTTAAAGGTTCGATACAAGGTGATGTTTTAATTTAATTTTTATGTTTGAAGGAGTAATATTTTTCCTAATTTCGCTATCAAGTTGGTCAATCATACGAGGAATTATGTAGGAGCATGTTCGTTGGCCGTAGGCGTTGTTTGCTTTTGTAGACTTAAGTTTCTTTTGTGTCATTTGTCGTGTTATAATTTTGTGTTGTATTTTACTTTGATATGTACAGGGAGAGTGTTGCAGAGTTTAAATAAAAGGTTATCGTCATTGCCACACTTATGTTTAATATTTGGGGAAACTGTGTTTTAGTATTCTAATCTGGAGTCGGTAAATGCTATTTAAGTACGTTTGGTATGTTCGCCCGTAGCTACTTAGACCATAACACACAACGGAATCAACGAAAGCATTGTACATCATTAGCCGAGTTTTAAATGGTATTCATTTTTTTTATAACAGCAATAGTGGCCAAGAAGGCTCTTAGTTTGTCACACACTCGATCAATATGGGGTTGCCAGTTGAAGGTACTATGATATATGATAGTTTGTATCTCGGCAAAATGTTAAATATCTTGGAAACGCGGATAAAACTGTAGGGAATCCCTATTAATATTGTGAATGTAAGTTTGTTACTCTTTTACAGGAAAACTACTAAACCGATCATCATGAAACATTGTACACGTATTCTTCAAGGTATTAGAAGTAACATACTAATAGGATACTTTATGTGCTTGGAAAATGTTACATCCCTCGGGAACGTGCGTGAAACCGCGGGGGACAGCTATCTATAAGAAACTATAATTAGTTGTTTGGATGAATGGATTATTGTAGCTCAATCACGCCCGAACATCTAAACAGGGGCTCGATTCTGTTAGGAAAATGACACTAACTTGAGGATGTGTCGTCGCGGCCTTCGTGCTCTGTCTCTTTCGCAAACTACGCTAATACTACTAATCACGTGAGAGATATGCTTTCCGAGGCCTCCGTGAAGCGGCTCGTCGACGAATTTTGTATTAGCTGAATAAGGGGGCAGATCTAGATGATTTTTGGCACAGAGATATATTATAGTCTGGAATGTTTTTTTATAACGGGAATATGTGATATCCCTACGAAAAGCGGGTGAAACCGCGACAGCCAGTTATTATTATAAATGCGAAAATTAGTTCGAATCGATAGTAAAACGGATGGATATTTGTTGCTCTTTCACGCAAAAACTACTCAACGGATTTGGATGAAAATTTGCACATAAATAGTTTATAACCTGGATTAGCACATGAGATACTTTATTTCGAGAAAATGTCACTTCCCTCGGGAGCGTGGATGAAACCGCGTGGGACAGCTATAATGACTAAAAACCACTTACCGAGTTATTTTTTAATACTGTTAGGGGTATTAGCAGGGCCTTCCCGAGAAGGGCGTCTGAAGGTCAAAGATACTGCGATACGGCAGGTTCGGAAGTCATCAACTGAGATTAACCGGCTAGAAACTTAGTAATTATTTTTACTAGCTGTTCCCGGCTAAAGTTGCTATGAGATTTTTTTTTTGTGAGGAACCTCAAGTGGATCATCTCACTATAGTTTTATCTTTTTATATGTTATTCAATTGAGTTCACAATCAATTTTATAAACATAAATAATTTCTGTCAGAGTTTAGGCAATTTCATATTTTTCAAGTACCTAACTTCAAAATACATTTTAAAAACATAACTAGCTAATACTGAATTTAAAATCAAGATCCCCACCGCTCTATCTATATTCTATTATTTTTCCGGTTACCCCAAGCGATTACCGTAAAATTGATTCAGCGTCGCCACGGTCGGCAACAAGCGCAAAATATCCTATGCATTCCGGAGTGATTCGATAACTGGCCTGTCCAATCCCCCTTATATGTAATTTTATGGATGTCACCCTAGCGGGGCGTCTGCCTTATCAATTTGGTCACCCTACCCCTTAGTCACAGAGTAGAAAACATCTTATAACAACATTAAGACACTGCGCAAATTGGTGAGCCTTTTTTAGATGTTTCGACAAACTGTGGCATAAAAGTTAACTATATAGGGGTGGCTGAAAAGTGATTTGTCGGTAGCCTTAGGCAACGGAAGAGAAGTTAATTGCAGTCGAGTAGGTATCATAGATCCAACCAATGGGACGGGCTTGTAATATTGAGTCAGAGCTATTTTACACTTATCTACAGCGTTTTGGAGCGTCTCGTTTACTCTCTGTAAGATCCAATCACTTTTAGCAGTCTTCGAAAATGTTCTGCTCAATTTCTTCCGAGATGAGATAAAATGTTCTAAGTCAACGTCGGAGCACTTATTCAGTTTAGGTCCTAGAAGGTAATTTATGAAGGTTGTCTCTGGTTTGGCACAGGCTGAAAGACTCGATATGAAACTTTGAAACATCTTTGAAACTATCAAACTTAAATCATCTACCAATTTACTATTTATTTTAAAACATGACAAAAATATTAAAATATAGAACAAAAATACTTCTGGCACAATCCCTACTTATCCCTACTAATATTATAAATGTGAATGTAAGTTTGTTTGTTACGCTTTCACGCGAAAATTACTTAACCGATCATCATGAAACTTTGTACACTGTAAAAGAATATCATGGAGGTATTAGAAGTAAAATGGGAAAATGTTACGGGAAAATCGCTCGGAAACGCGGGTGAAAACGCGGGGGACAGCTAGTTTGAAATAAATTAATATAATTTGAACTTTAACTACATTGAATTAAAGTAAGTTTTTTGTTGCTAATTAGGAAAAGCCATGTTGAATTTAAACTACGTCACAATGGAAAATATTTATAAAATTCGTAATAACAATACATGTGGTGGTACACTGTACCGGCGTCCGGTACAAATATGGTAAATGGGGTTAACCGCATCAAATGTTATGTACATTTAAAATTCATGACATAGATTATTTAAATACAATTAATAATTCAGTAGTTTAGTATAATAATTAATTTTGTATTTATCATTTGATTGTACTGTTGTAATTGAGAATGAAGGCTATACGTTAGGAATATTACAAACGTATATTAAACTAGCTGTCTCCGCGGTTTCACCAGTATTCTCAAGGGACATAGAAATAACAAAAGGTTGATAACATTTTTTAATTATTTTTTTTTTGGAAAATACCCATATTTAGCTCGCCAGGTGTTTTATGGCCCATAGAAAAAGTTAATCTATTGTTTTAATATCAACATGTTTAGAGTAGTAGAGCTCTTAGTGCAGAGCCTTAGACCTTACCCATTTCAGCCGTGAAGCAGTAATGCACTTGTATTACTGTGTTTCGGTTCGAAAGGTAAGGGGGGCGGTGAAATTACAGGCACATGAGACTTAAAAACTTCACGTCTCAGGGTCGACAACGCATTGGCAATGCCCCTAGTGTTGCAAATGTCCATGAGCGGCAGTGACCACTTACCATCAGGTGGACCGTCCGCTTGTTTGTCGGCTCAAGTGGTATAAAAAAATGTTTGCTGTTTTTTTAAAAAGCGTGTTGAGATATGCATGTTTAAGAGGGGTGCCTAATACTTTTGGCCAAGGCTGTATATGTAACTATAAAAAGCCTGTGCTATTCCAGACTATAATGTATCTCTGAGCCAAATTTCAACCAAATCCGTTCAGCTGTTGCTAGATTGAGAACAGACATCCATCCGTCGAAACTTTCGCATTTTAAAGTAGTAAGATAAAGCTTTTGTCTCGCGGCTTCAACCGTGATTGAAAATCCGAAGAATCAAATGTATGGATTATTACATAGCCTTTGTTAGTTCTAAATAATTATTGACTTGGTGGTTCGCGACCCTAATTGCCAAGTCGAGGGTTCGATTCCCACCCAGGTCAAACATTTGTGTGCATCAACATGTCTGTTTGCTCTGTGTAAATATCTATATATGTATGTATTTAGAAAAATAAAAAGTAGTATATGTAGTATATCAGTTATCTGGTTTCCATAGTACAAGCTCTGCTTAGTTTGGGATCAGGTGGCCGTGTGTAAAATAAAATGTCCCGGGATATTTATATTTATAAATAAAGAATAGCTTCCGAAAAGAGGTCCAATTAATGTTGAGTTAATTAATCACAAACAAAAATACAACATTTAAGAATACAAATTTTATCTTTTTTTATTATTGTAAGTAGTGTACATTTATAAATTCAAACGCTAGCTTTTTGTTGTGTCTACAACAAAAAGTTTTCACTTGGAAACTAAAAGGTCTTGAATTTTATTTTTAATCCTTGATATTAATTTAAAGATACAAAATCTAATTGATTTATTTTATAACTTAGATGGTATTTAAATAAGATAGCATTATTAAATACCTTATTTTTATATATTTTATCGTAACCATAAAATACATAATGCGTACTATACGATGCTGAAAACTCAAACTAAAGCAGACGTTTGGGAATGATGCACATTAATATTTTTAGTCAGTATGTTTTTTACATATGGCCTCATCTGAAATTAAGTAGAACTTATGCTCTACAAACCCGTTAACTGATATGCTACATTAATATTTTTTCGAAAGTTGTAATTTATCCTTTTATTATTAATGCTAGACGCAGAGCAAAAATACATATTTAGCCAACAAGCCAAACTCTGTATCAAAAGAGCCACTGATAACCACTTTCATTCTAAGCTCTGTATTCTTACCACTTCTTGCCACATCATCACTTAGCAAAGTGGTCACAGGAAAATAAAGAAACAGTAACATTTTTAACCAATAGAAATCTAAAATGGCAGCCCGTAACGCATTTATTTTCATACAAAATTCGACATCGTACCCAAGATATACGGATCCGAGGGTCGAGACAATTACAAGCAACTATCGTACAAACAAATCAGCGACAATTGTGTGTTATGTTTACCGTAAACAACCAAACAAACATACGGACACAACGCGCCGGAAACCGCAACAATTTGGGCCCAAACTGAATGTTTACTTACAAAACTACAAACCTATCCTTTCAACACACAACAACCTTATAAACCTGCACATAAGGATCAAAATAGGGTATTTCTAGGTTAGGTGTTTTGGCAGTAATGGCTGACGACCAGAATTTACAAGCGACCGAATATAACGGTACAAGTTTAGGCTTTTCAGATAGATTTTTTCTATTTTGTTTGGAGGAAATATTTCTGATTTCACCCACTTGTGTCAAATGAGCTCTTTATTGTTTCAAAGTGGAATAAAACAAATTGTAATGGAACATACCCTTTTTTTAATATAAAAAGGTATGTGTAAGTTGTATGTATTGATGTGGTTGAAGGTGATAACCACACAAAGCCTAAAAGGGAGCGGGTACTCAAATGCAGCTGTCGGAACACATCAGCAAGTACTTGGTGACGGATTTACCACATGGGAGTGGTAGCCAACCAGGCGGGTACTACAAAGTACCCTACCACCGTGCTATCGCGTTTTCAATGTTTTTCTTCACTGAAACTCAAGCTCATTTTACGATTTTAAGATTCCGGGATGATGATATGGAGTGAGGTATGAGACTCCTCCTCCATTTAAAAGGGAAGATCTTCCTCCAGGCTAGGTGATCATGCCTGGGGACCGCAGACCAACTGTTGATGTTGGATGCTTGTATATATGTCAAATCCTGAGAGAATCTTGATATCGCGATGTGGGATTGTCGCGTATTTCTACTCGGTCATAGATATCGCCACAATGAGATGACCTGGATTTTGTAAGGAAAATTACACTTACTCGAGGATGTTTCGTCGCGGCCTCTATGCTCTGTCTCTGTCGCTGGCTACGCTAATACTACTAATCACGTGAAAGGTAAGCTCTTCGAGGCCTCCGTGAAGCGGCTCACCCACGAAGTATGTATTAGCTGAATAAGGGGGCTGTTTCTTAAAATATTTTTTTAAAGCAGAGGAGTAGCTTAGAAAAAACAAATAAGAAAAGAAAAAAACATTTATTCTGGACTCACCTGTGACATCCACATTTCAATTTCATTTATAGATTCTATTTATTTATTATTTTAATAAAGTTGTAATTAAATTATCTAATCTAATAATTTTAGGTACTTGTACTGCAGGCCTTTTATTCCTGAAATTCAAAACGTTTAAGATTAATATTACCTTTTTTCTCCCTTAATAGGAACTAATATACTTTTAATTATTGCATTTTAGACCATTATCTGGAGCAATAAGGGTGAAATTGGCCAAGCTTCGTTCCTTATTTCATTAAGCGGTCCCTTAACATCTGTTGCTTTGGAACTTGATGCTATTGTTTCAACTTTCTTCCGCAACTGGTTTCCTTGTCCAACAACGTATTCAGTTTTATAGATCAGAAATATCCCCTATTACATGGGAGTAAGGTCGATTTTTAAGAGAACATTTTAACCGTTATTCAATTCGAAGTGGTCCCTAATTTGACATTTCGCGTAACTTTGAACAATATAATGCAAAATTTCGAAGTCTAATAATAACAATATTCTGAGAGGTTACAAGTAAACAATTTCCTATACGACGTATACATATTTTATGTAATATCTAAAGCGATATTCACTCTGTTTATTCGGTTTTATGCCCGCACTTATGAAAGTAAGTTATATTAAGAAAACTAGCTACAACTGGTTCGGAAGACAGCTTTAAAGTGAGAATAATCGCTAAGAAATTCAGCAAGGTAAGATTTTTTTATGAACTCTCAATTTCAACAGTTTTCCGATATCCCCTTCAGAATTTGGAATACAATTTCACCAATAAGACTGAGTACTGAAATTCTCATTTCTTAGTTCAATTATAGTCATTAATTAACTGTGTAATAAGAGCTATTTCCAATTCGCAAATAGACTATCAATGAAAGTATTTAATTAATACAAGACATTTACTTAAACTTTAATTAATCTTGGATTAATACGACTCCTTTATTTCACAGTACAGAGAATTTAATTATTAATAGTACCTTAATTTATTTTAAGAAGAAAACAATACGCAGACTCTCAACGTCAGTGAAACCTATCAAACTGGGGATCAAATGATGCAATACATAGTACAATATTGAACACAACACCGAAAAAAACAGATTTTTATACTATATAGAAATATTAATCTTTATTTTATTTGTTTTAAAAGTTTTATCTCTAACTTACATTTATTGTTCTTTATTCTACGCTTAAATGAGGTCTACTAAACGGCCATTATCAACATTCGATTCCAAAATTCTAAATCCCACATTTGCTGTAAGTGTTTGACCATACCTTTTTTACCTTTAAATTCCTGTTGAGTTTCCTTATTTGGGATTTGATAGAGAAGGAGATCCAGCGGAATTACTTACTAGATATTTTTTTTACATAATCTTATCTAAATCTATATTTAATTTTTTATAAAAAAAAAAACTATTCAAAGATTTTAGATTGGAATGGAATATTAATTTTCACTGCAAGAGAACACCAAAAAACATAACCAAATATTTGTATTGCTATTGACTCTACAAATCATTTTTGCCCGTCCTCCTTTACAATATCAAAGGCGTGTGGTATTTATTTATCACCAGGACATATACATCATCAGCACCTGTACTTGGGCGGGCACCGCACCGTGCTCTCGACGCGTCTGATCAATAGCTTGCGGTGTTCGATTAAACTTACGCACCATTCTGATAATCAATCTTCTAAATTTCCCTACTTCACTACATTAGTATAAAACAAAGCTTTCTCTGTCCCTAAGCCTATGTATTCTTAAATCTTTAAAACTACGCAACGGATTTTGATGCAGTTTTTTTAATAGATAGAGTGATTGAAGAGGAAGGTTTTTATGTATAATACATGTGACATCCCACTGGAACGCGGGGGACAGCTATTATATTATAAATGTGAATGTAAGTTTGTTTGTTAGGCTTGTTCACGCGAAAGCTTCTTAACCGATCATCATGAAACTTTATACACATATTCTTGTAGGTATTAGGAGTAACATAGGATACTTTTCGTGCCGGGAAATATTACATCCCTCGGGAGCGCGGGTGAAACCGCATGGGACAGCTAGTACTATATATGAGAAAATAGGGTCCCTTTGATGCACCATCACCTCAAAACTACAGAACATATCGGGATAGGGCTGCTACCATTCGACGCGGAATTTTTCCTAAATAATTATAGGCTATATATATGATATCCACAAACGCAGGCGAAACCGCGGGGGAGAGCTAGTATGTATTATAAATGCGTAAGTTTGTGAGATGTATGGTTGTATGGATCTTTGTTACAGATCCACGCAAAAACCGAACGGATTTGAATGCCATTTGGCACATAGATAGAGCATTGCCCTGGAATACCATATAGGTTTTTTTTATTTCGCAAACGTGGGTGAAACGGCGAGGTACAGCTAGTTATTAAGATACGGTCACCGCAAAAGATTTGCGTTCACTTGAAACGATTGAAGATTTTTATTTCGAAGCATTTGTTCTTTGTCTCGATATCATAGTCAGAAAATTTTAAGAAATTCTACGTTAACCAAGAAAACCTTAAAAACTAACTCACTTTTGCATTTAAAATACTAGTTTAGAAGAAGTTAAATTATCATAAACAATGAAATGAAATTAAAATATTTTTATTCAAATAAATCCCAAGACATTCTTCACACATGGTTACCTGATCCCAAGTTAATTAAGCAGAGTGTACTGCTTGTAGTATGGCTACCAGGTAACTGATATACTACATATACTACTTTTTAAATACATACATATATAGATATTTACACCCAGACACAGAACAAACAGACATGTTCATGCACACAAATGTTTGTCCTGGGTGGGAATCGAACCCGCGACCTTCGGTTTGGCAGACAGGGTCTCTAACCACCAAGCCAACTGACCCATCGAATAGGCCTTTACAAGCACTTATGAATAGTCTGACTCTAATACCGGTTCGGAAGGTTGTTTTTTACTGAGAAAAGCCGGCAATATATTCGAAACAACTAAATCTAAAGTCCAAATTCAAAATGAAGTCTAAAATACGTCAGGAGAACATCATTAATGAATAATATCATAAATTAATTGATTACAAACAAGTATCTTTCGAACCCTCGGAGGGCCAATTAAATCTGTCATAATGACATTTCATTGTACCGTAGCACGGTGTCGACAATTAGCTCCCATATCGTCACGTTGCCGTGTCGGCGTCGATTGCTTTGTTATATGTTAATTAAAATATCCCTGAGGATAGTCTAGGAGCTCGGTTGCCGCGGGTATGTAAGTTGTCATATTATGATTAACTTACATAATAAAAATGTTCTTATTTATTTTTTTGTATTTACACTTTACTGTGATCTATACTAATAATATTATAAAGAGGAAAGATTTGTATGTAATTATGTTTGTTACTCTTTCACGCAAAAACTACTAAACGGATATGGATTAAACTTGACACGTAGATAGAACATATCCTGGAATACATATAGGCTACTTTTTATCCCGGGAAAATGTGATATCCTTCGGGAACGCGAGTAAAACCGCGGGGGACAGCTATCTCCTATAATTGGCTTTAGACATATAATATTTTGTAAAATTTATGTAATATATACACATGCGAAAACTAGTCAACCGATCGTCATGAAACTTTGTACACATATTCTTGGAGGTATTAGAAGTAACATAGAATACGTTTTGTAGCGGGAAAATGTTACATCCCTGTGGAACGCAAGTGAAACCGCGGGGGACAACTAGTAAATAAATAAATCAACAAATAATACTTTGGATTATTTGGAGGATAATAACCCTTGGCAATGAATTGCTCCCCTGACAATCTACTTATTTACCAACCTATTAAAGTATTATTTGTTTTATTAAAAAAATATACATGAAGATGATTTATAAGTTGTGAAAGCCCATTTAAATAAAGAACATTTTTATTTCAACAATCGTTCAACTATACTTGACAGCATGAGAGCCGACGTTGATTCTCGACGAAAATATGGCAGATGCTTGGGTCCGTATCGCTTGCTACATACCTAAATAATGTAATTATTGTATGGGCAGACTTTAATGCCTGTACTGAAGGTTGAATATCCTATGATGAGCCGGTAATAAACACAGCAATTATTCTTTTCCGAACATGATTAATTACATTAAGACGTGTCGAGCAATAGCGTCCCCATGCGTTGTCGTCACTAAAATAATTATTTTTGTTGTAATATGCCTTAATTCGTTCCTGTAACTTTAAATAAATTAATAAATATCCTGGGACATTGTTCACACACTGCTATGTGATCCCAAATAAAGCAGCTTGCATTCCTTGTTCTATGAAAACCAGATAACTGATATATGTATGTAGTATACATATTCATTTTTCATCTAAAATATCTAAATATCACATAATTATACATAAATATTAACACCCAGACATGTTCAGGCACACGAATATTTGTTCTAAGTGGGAATTGAACCCACAGCCTATGGCGTGGCAGTCAGGTCTTTACTACCAAGCCAACAGTCTTTTAGTGAAGGCAAATTCAAAATAATGCAAACAAAATCCTAGCGTTTCTCGTTCAACAAGCCGAAATACAATAAAAGCAAACGTTTTTATGCCTCAATGTTTTCCTAACTCGAACACAAAAAAGGCAACAAGCCGAAGGGTGGAGGCACACGCGACGATTAATATGTCATTCGTAATTCATTCGTAGCGGCGAAGTATTCGAATCAGGGGCTCGATTCTGTAAGAAAAATGACACCAAATCAAGGATTTTTAGTCGCGGCCTCTATGCTGTCTCTGTCGCTTACTACGCTAATACTACTAATCACGTGAAAGGTAAGCTCTCCGAGGCTTCGTGAAGCGGTGCTCTGATACGAAGTTTGTATCAGCTGAATAAGGGGGCAGGGATGTATTAGCATAAATAAGCCGGTAGTAAAACGTTGACGCCTGCGGTAGCGTTGCTCTGTGCGCGTCGCCACGTGGTACGGAAATCGTAACTTATAAAAGGCATTACGTGATGGAGTTGACCTTGCTTAATTTTGTGAAGAATTATAAGATACTTTTTATTTATTTATTTAGTGGAAAACCAACGGCGTTACATTGTATAAATTATTGATTAATTTGTCACAAGCAGTGATAAAAAGTTGATCTGCCTTTGCGGTTTTACTAGTTTTTTTCCGAGATCTATGATCGCTTCGGTGGACGAATGAAATCATTTTTGCCCTATAGCCTTAAAAAGCAGTTTAAATTTTACCGATTTTTTTTGTTTTTTAGGGAAGCTTTTCCATTTTTTCTTTTCCTATATAAAAAAATACTAAATCGGTCCTGCCCCACGTGATGCTCTTACCAATGAACAGCGAACCGTATGTACAGCCCTCTTATTCAATTAATACAAACTTCGTCGGTGAGCCGCTTCACGGAGGCCTCAGAGAGCTTATCTCTCACGTGATTAGTAGTATTAGTGTATTTAGCGAAAGAGACAGAGCACGGAGGCCGCGACGAAACATCCTTGAGTTAGTGTCATTTTCCTTGCGGAATTCAAAATTCAAAAAAAAACATTTATTCAGTTTAGGCCTTCGGAGGGCACTTATGAAGGTCAAATTTAAAGTTACTGAAGCTACAATCGAGCCTCTGATGTGGTTATCATTATAACTAAGATAAATAAGCTCTGCTTGGTTTGGTATCAGATGTTTGACAGGCTAGTTGGCTTGAGGGACCGCATGAGAAACGCATTTTTCCCAGCGTAAAAAAAAAGGCTAGTTGGCTTGGTGGTTAGAGACCCTGGCTGCTACGCAATAGGTCATGGGCTCACTCAGACGAATATTAGTGTGAAAGCATGAAAATGTGGAAATGAAAAAATGTTTCTTTCTGTGTCTGGGTGTAAATATCTTCAAAAGTATGTATTTCAAAAGTAGAAGGCATATGAAGTACATACTCGTATATCAGTTATCTGGTTACCATAGTACAAGCAGTACAAGCACTTCTTATTTTGAGATCAGGTAACCGTGTATGAAGAATACTTGATCAAATAAATATGATTTAAAAAAATATAAATTATGTAAAAGCTAGTGCTCCCAAACTTTGGCAGAAACCTTAGTATCTAATTCTTAAAATATAAGCAAATTCACAAGAAAAATATATTTAAAACATTACTGAGGTTGGAATATAACCTTAATACTTCCAAAATTAGATTGTCTGCGAAGTTTGCGCGAAAGATTTGATTATTTCACTATACCTTTTTGAGACTCCATCTTTTTTCCCTGAAGTAATTACCATACTCAATCTGTAGGGACATCTTTTTTTTACATAAAATAATAGTAAATATTCTATGACTATAGTGTGACAATAGCTGTTATAAGCGGCGGGCTGTACATATTTATGTCAAAAAAAAATCAAAATTCAAAACCATTTATTCAGATTAGGCCCTCGGAAGGCACTTATGAAGGTCAAATTTAAAGTTACTGAAGCTACAACTGGTTCGGAAGTCAGCCTTCAACTGAGAAGAACCGGCAAGAAACTCAGCAAGGTTACATTCTTTTTTTAATATGTTTTATTAAATATTTTTTTATATAAATTTTAATACATATATTGTATATTGTGTATTTAAAAAGAAGTTTAATCATTTATTAGCTACCCCCCGCGGTTTCACCCGCGTTCTCGAGACATTTTACATTTTTACGGGATAAAAAGATGTTTTTCCAGAGCTATGCCAAGTTTCATCCAAATCCGTAAGGTGTTTTCTGCGTGAAAGAGTAACAAACATCCATGAGCCTATCGTCACATGCTTTCACATTTATAATATAAGTAGAACGTAGGTTAGGAAGCAGGACAGAATTAGTAGGGAAGAATTTGGTAACCATAGTACAAGTTATACTTCGTTTGGGATCAGCCCCCTTATTCAGCTAATACAAACTTCGTCGGCGAGCCATTTCACGGAGGCCTCAGAGAGCTTACCTCTCACGTGATTAGTGTAGTAAGCGACAGAGACAGAGCATAGTGGCCGCGACGAAACATCCTCGAGTTAGTGTCATTTTCCTTACAAAATCGAGCCCCAGGTGGCCATATGGAACAATGTCTCAGAATGTAATCGAATATTGTACATATAAACTAACATTTTCACTGTCAAATATGTAGCTCACATAGCCTCTCGCTCGGCGGAATAAAACGAACGGGACAACAAATCCCCCATTTACGAGTGCGTCGCGTATTAACCCTCGCGAGGCTTTAATACGCACCGCACACTCTATATGTATGCGCAGAAGGTACACGAAATAGGTAAAGGTTCACTAGAATGTTTGTATTTACCCTTTTAGAAATAATCAGGGCAATAGTTATCTCTTAAGGTTCTAAACCAGAAACCTCTAAACCTCTGGTCCTCAAAAGATTTTAATATTTTTTTCCATTCCTATGTTAATGCAAACAAAATTTTATTGTCTAGTTAAAACGTTACATTTTCTATTACAATAAAAAGTAGTGTATGCAAGTTTTGAGTTTAAGAAATACTTGTGTTAAAATTTTTAAGATTAACTCAGTTTTTTTCCAAACCTTGTGGTCTTTGCTAACAATAATGAAGTGAAAGTCCGAACCGCTGTTCTAGACCATGTCGATATCGAGAGTCCCGGTGACTCATGAAAGCAAGTCCCTGTCCCGTTAAACTTTTAATGAATGTGCGAATATGTTGAGATCGGTCCTTCTGCACATGTTTATTTAGTTCCCGCTCATTGCCGTGCTGGGATTAAGGAGGAGGAGATAAGAGATAATTCGATACGAAGGGATTAGTGGACCGACACTAAATACAGATTACACTGACGTATGTACATGGCAGTTTGGGGTTACACCTAATACGGTGACCGTATCTACGTATTGTAGGATATTGGGGCTAACCGTAGAGCTGTCTGGGGTTTTTCTTAAATTAACGTGGTAAGGTATTCTGTAGAACAAGGCATGAGCATAAGTGTGTGTCTGCTGAGAGTTCTGCCAATATCTATCTTGATGATTGAACAATCTGTCGTAAGTAATAACAGTGCTGTTGAATTATGTGAAAAGTTTCAATAAATAAATAAATATCTTCTTTACACATTCTTTAAACACGGCCATCAGATCTCAAATTTAACAGAGCTTGTACTATGGAAACCAGATAACTGATATACTACATATACTATTTTTTTTTCTATATACGAGTACATAATTATATAGATATTTACACCCAGACACAGAACAAACAGCCATGTTCATGCACACAAATGTTTGTCCCGGGTGGGAATCGAACCCACGACCTTCGACTTGGCAATCAGTGTCACTAACCACCAAGCCAACTGGCCTGTCAATAACATATAGTTTTGCTCGTGACCATATCCAAGCTGGCTACTTCCTACCTTTAAGTTGTAAAACACCGGTATGCAGTGTGCTAGTCAGGTAATTTGAGCTGCGTCGGCGAACCGCCACGAAGCCTTGAAGAGCGGACCTCTCACATGATTGCATTGTTAGTGAAAGAGACAGCACAGAATCGCATCCCAGTACTCTTTTAGGTCGGAAGCATTTTGATAATCTCCTGGTTCACTGCCGGCTTCTGAATTTGACGACCTGGTTGACAAAGACATTCAAAAGAAACTCTGATAACTCATACACTCGACAGACATTGCTCAACTTTCATCTCTAGTTATCATCCCTAAATAGGAATATTTCAGTTTTAATACACACAGAGATTATCAAAGTCGAAACAACTGCGTATAGAATGGGGGTGTTGTCGCCAAACTTGTACTAATAAGTAAAATAGGTCTAGCGAATAGCTGATAAATATAGGAATTATTAATGATATTTGAAGGTAAGTAAACGTACCTATAGATAGTAAATAATTCCAGCCTGGTTTCCAAAGAATCTATATATCTAACAACGCAGATGCAGTAGACATCAATTCCTTATTTTATACAGGAATTGATGCATCATATCTCAACTGATAAATAATATGCATGTAGATGATCTGAATGGTGATTGTCTGAGAGCAAACTGTGTTGAGGGTTTATACTCTTCATTTTACTTTTCTCTTTCTCTTACATTTCTCTTTCTCTTACTTTTCTCTTTTTCTTACTTTTCTCTTACTATTTCTCTTCAGTTTATGGACTATTTTTAAGTCGCCTCCGCCACCCCTTATAGAGCCTCGAGCATGATCCAACGATCATCTCCTACTCCATACCAACGTATGTCTAAGCATCGAGCATGATCCAACGATCACGTCCCTACCAATATCTATCCGAGGCAAGCAGGCACATCCCACTATAGCAAGTAACAACAACCGTAAGTACAATGTTTCCGAACCGCACGCACGAATGTCAACTAGGTACTTGGTATTACAATCAACTTAATCTAAAGCACTCACCTAGGCCTCCCGCAACACGCGCACCCAGGTTGCTACACTCACATCTCTGAATATCTGCCTGGATAGTTAGTTATTTTCTTTGTTCACACTTTATAATTGATTTTCTATTTTATGTGGGTAGCAGTCGCGGTAAAAATGTGTCAATGACGGTGACAGGGCCTTTTGGGTTGCCAGTCTTTAATACTAACAAGGTTTGACGTTTTAGTTATTTACAATTTATGGTACATTTCGCGACGTAGTTCGCGACACTCCCACCGGGGAAATGTTGGAGCAAAGTTATGAGTTACTATTATGTGTCCACTCCCTTATCTTTTCAAGGCCACGGTTGCCGCAGCCCTTTTTGTCGAGCTACTTCAGGTCTTTCATTACTCTGTGATGTCTGTACATCGTTCTCAGTAAAATTTTAAGGTTTATCCAATCTTACTTCACGTGATTCCATATCTCTTGTATTATCATATATTGACAAGGATGTCGCTTATGATGCTGATGTAGGGTCTCATGCATGGCCACATTGATGGTCTCATGAAAAGGTGTTCTTTCGATTTGTGGTACAAACTGTTTCAAATATTGTTGCTTCGACAATTTACTCTATATGATCTTTATTAGTATCCTCAAATTCGAGGGGATACATATGAGCGATGGATCTTGTGTATACCGTATTTCCGGATTTGCCCAGGGATACTATGCAAAGACCATCTTTGCTTTTAAATTGTTCCACTATTTTCCCGACGCTCCAGTTCTCTCGATATTTTGAGTCGCCTTTAATCCATACAGTCTTGCATTCACTAGCAAGGCTCACTTATCACTCTTGGCTATTTGTTTGCATGCCCATACCGTTCTCCCAAGTCTAGTGGACACCGATTAGCGAATATATCTTTACATAATTTAATCGTTTGTTGCAAGGTAAGGTTTTTACCCATTGATCAAAATCCAACGGTTTCAATATATGACCCACTTCAGAGTCGACGTAGGTAAGTGGTCAGGTGTTAAGAACCGCTTCAACTTCCTTTATGATTGTAAGCAGTTCGTTGTTTCTTATTAATTGTGTCTGAAGGGTTCTCTTCTAACAGTAATCTTATCTGTTAATGTCTTTGCAGCGTGAAAGTCCATCCACATCAACGGAGTTTCCAATTTCGACTAAAGTTCGCCTCCATGCCACAAGTTTCCTCCGGGTAATATTCCCGTTGTATATTTCTTCCAAGTTCTTGTAAGGAATAATTTTCATCTACAACGTTAACTTCATTTTCATCTTAAATTCTCGTGTGTATTACTAACACTATCATCTTCTATATCTTTGTATTTATAAGTTCATCAGTTTTCGACAGACCCTCCCCAGCGAGAAATGAGAGTTCATTATATGGTTTCCGTTTTACAAAGGTGATACTTGATTGTAGCTTTCAGTACAAATGCACTTGATATGATGCCAAATGGTACTCTACTGAACCTTGCAAGTAATAAATTATTTTCTGTTATCGGTTGATTTGTATACTTCACCCATAGAAATTTCTATCCCTTCTATCAAACCAATCTGTAGAAACGCCTTCACAATATCTGCTGATATTCCAATCCAGTGAGATTTAAATCTTATAATTCTAATAGGTTTTCCCAATTGTCTCACACTATGATGTGGTAGGTAATGTAGAGGATGCTCTTGAAGATTATCCGTAGTACTATTACAGTTATTACCTTTTCTAGTTGTTCTTATAGTTTTTAATTATGGGCGTACGCGCCTAGCGTTTGAATGAAATGTAATGAAATTCGGGCTTGATATTATTGACTACGCACTTACTGAATATCTTGAGGCACGTTCATACACCAATAATTTCACATCACACACGTTTGAAGTATTTTCTTCTTAATGGGGTTTTCGCTGCCGGCTGGCGTGAGAGTTCTGCTTGCTGTGTACTGTATCCGGTGGCGCCAAAACGATGATGCTGATTGGCGTCGAAATACCTTTTTATTCCACAGATTATGAATGTTCGTGAATGTACGAAGCCCTTTTTGTTAAGGTCTGTTTAAATCCCAACAATAGGATAGCAATGCTTTCGAATCTAGGTTTCTTATCAAATTGACTAAACGACTAAAATGCCAGTCCGCAATTAGTGGGCAAGTCTGGGGAATATTCAGTCCAGGCCCAACAAACACAGCAACTATTATTCACCAATACTGCAGTCTCACTCAAATTCTTCATTGCCTCCTCTTACTGATCCGCCTTAGCTGAATCTATGACACTTATAGATTCCAGTTCCCCTCATCTAATGGTAGGTCCGGCCGACCAAACCCGTACCGAATTGAGAATAGGTAATCGCAGTACTTAGTAACCACAACAGTTCCTAATAGATAGCCTAGTTTAGAATAGACCAAAACAAAATCTCTAGAAGCAGTACTTCCCTTTTATACACATCACTGCATGGTTACCAATCAATATGTTAACTCTATCAGAGAAAGAACCATCTGCAAGAATATAGGGATCTCCCTCGTTGCAGAACCTCTGCTTAGCATATGGAACACTGAGAAATTTATTTATTTATTATGTTTCACCAGCAGTTGCTACACTATGCTCATACAAATCTTAAACTAAAACTTAAACACTAAATGCACAACCATTACAGGTGGACACCTCTTGCACTAACACTTGATACACACCTAATATCTATACTAAACCATTATGCTTATTACTAGAACAATAAAAATCACCGATATAACACTTGCAGATATAGTTCGAGTCCCAACTCTTCGTGTTTGGAACTTCACCTCTACCATTGAGCCCCCATGGATCTCTTCTGCTATTAAATGATCAAGTTCCTTGGCAATTTTTTGCGCTATATAGCCACACTGACTACAAGAATCTATGAGACTACGACATTGTAAAATTCAAGCAAGAGTAAAGTTTTGAGCGCCTTTGCACGTACACAATCGCCGCACCACAGTCGATGTATTCCTTGCGTTGGCTGAAACGCACCTGATGCTTCACTCTTGACTGGAAAAATTCCGAGACATAGAGCTCCACTATGACCATCGGATTCCTTTTACAGTGCACACAAAGTCTCTCCCAGCAGCAACTCTTACTACTGTGTCCCAAGCGAAAGCAACCGCAGCAACGATCAGTACAGCCTTTCCTTCTGCAATTGACTCGAACTCAGCGCACTCTTCATTAAAATGGGAATCTCTAGAAACCATACATTACTTTATCTTTTTCTCCTCCGACTCGTAACTTCTCTCCTGACACGGCATCTCTTCTCACTTCTTCATTTCTGATGCTTGATCTTAACGGTATTTCTGTATTTTCTGTTGTTCTATGATCGGATCGACCAAATTTCCTTTTGAATCATAAATTTCCTTACTTCTTCTGTAATTTGTAGTTCCGTTGTTTTGACCGTTGTCGCTATGTTTTGTTTCTTGATACATCCTTATATATGCTTATAGATATTTACACCCAGACACAGAAAAAACAGACACGCTCACGCACAAAAACGTTCGTCCCGAGTGGGAATCGAACCCGCGACCCTCGGCATGGCAGTCAGAGTCGCTAACCACCAAGCCAATTGGCCGGTCAAATAGATGGAGAATTGCTACCGTATTGTCTTTTAAATTAAATGGGAATCCATTTCTTGTACCAAATGACTTGCTTCTTCTCTGGCTGATAAGGTATTCTCCAATACGTCTCGAAAAGCAATTTGTCTGCGTCGGCTTAATCACGTTCAGTTATATTTGATGCAAACTGATCCCAAAATACTTTCCATTGTAAAATATTTCCATCTTATTCTGGCAATGTTAGTTTAGGTAATTTCCTGGAAAGAACATTGACATGTTTCAATTCGCACCCTTTCATTTGTTTAACTTTTAACGCTAATTCAATATGAATTTCTTTAGCCTGTAGTTGTACCGTGGTGAAGTGGGAAACATCATCAGCTGATGGCTCTGAGCTCAACCTGAAGTAAATTTCGTGATAAATATCTCTAGCCTTTTACAGACCATTTTAGCGTCCTTTGTTTCATCATCATTGAAATTACATATAGATTTCAATTTAACACCAGCTTTCTATTATCATTGCGACGTGCAGGAGTTCCAAAGTCTATTTAAACGAGACAGTAATGACCGTTTAAGGGGCCACTGTCTTAAATTGAGCACTAGTTTCTCAAACAACAACCCTCACAAATATTCCCTAAACAACAGAGTGGTCAAAGCGTGGAACAAGCTCTCCGAAGACGTTGTAACAGCTCAACATGTTAATCAATTCAAAAACCGACTTGACAACCATCTCAAAAAGAACAACAGGATACAGGCACTCGACAGTTGAATCAACTGCCTGTCTGATAATTAAATAATAATAATAATAATCTGTTGCAATCGTCTTATGAAAACTGTCCATTTTGATAGATAATTCTTGTTTTCTTTTGCCTCTGATGTTCATTACAACTTCCAACAAGTAGCTATTAAATTCATAATTTTACATGCATGATAACTTTAATAATTAAATCAAGGCATTGACTCATCAATGACTTTAAAAATCTGAGGTAAGCTATTTGACCACTAAGCCACACAAAGCAGTTATAATTTGAAATCAATTCTCAGATACTGTTTATCTGGACATTGAAAATTCAGGCATTAATTAGGCCTGCATATTGTAATCCCCACAAGGAGTCAACACTGACAATCAATTGCATTTTGAATAAACAGCAAATACCATCAAGTGTACACGTTTCCTATTACTTTCCACAACAAACTTAAGCAAGCATTTTTGTCCCAACCATGCCAGGAAATAAGCAAAATAGGCCCTTATACTTATTTATCAATCATTACCTTTGATGATTCACCAATGTAAGGAAAGCTTAAAATAATCTGCTGTATTTCTTATTATTGTATATTGTAAATTTTTGCACTTTGTTATATATGTGTTTACCATCTCAACCTAGTAAATTTCATTAACCTTTGTGTATAGGTGAAAGCATTTCAATATTATTACTTAGGTATTCTATTAATTAGAATTCTATGTCATAATTTATTTTCATTGTATAAAGATTCATGCACAATAAATCAATATTTATAATTATATTCATAAAACTCCCAATTGCATGACATCAATAATAAATTATATTACAATTTAAAGATATTACTTCTCATTATACTTTTAAAGCTTTGTATATATTAATTTACTACAATAAGCATGTAATGCATCCTATATGCATTTAGTCATAGAAACCATGTAACATATATTTATTCATATTCATTATTATTTATTCAATTTTTGTTTTTTTTTGCCTTTATTCTCTTACATATTATTTTGTTAGTAGATCTCAAACATCCTTATTTAAACTTGATTATACCGACCAATTTATTAGATAAGCATTGTTAAACAACATTACTTAATTTTGTCCCTACAAAAGAGAAACAAACCAAACATCTCCAGTATGCATGACCATTGCAAGAACTGTTGCTGAACAATATGTACCTATTGTACCTACAGAGGACAAATACACCAGACATCTCCTATATGCTTGACCACTGCAAGCACAATCAGCAATCTATCTTACTTCATTGTAATTAGTTATGTAATCTGGTTTATTTTATAACCCATATAAATACCTTTTTTTTATAATGCAAAACTTTCATAATAATCCATCATGTTAACTGTAGATCTCTATATGTTAACATAAAAGAGGACATACCTATTTATTATTACATTATTAATAATCTCATATTAGATATTTCTATAAAGAGTACACAAATAAGGTTTACCACTCAGTTTTGTAACCTCTATATTATGCCACAAGCATTCTGATTTTCTTTTTCTAATTACTGTTTATCATTGCATTTTTTTTGTAGATAATTGCTTATTATTGTTGTTGTTTATAGCATCATGAGTATTCTATATCATTGTTGTACCATTAGTAATACCTTGTAGTATTACACATAATCTTTTAAACAGTAGGTATTTCTTTATTTTCATTTCACATACAACTATTATCCTCTAATATTCTGAATTCTCAACTTAATGCATTTGTGTGCTTGTTTAAAACTATCTCACCATAGTAACTTAACCATAATTTTATCTTTTTATTTCAGATGACTTATTCAATTGTTCAATCACAATCCTCACATTCATAGTTTTAATTATTATTCATTTATTACCTTAATATATTAGACAATAAGGACTTAATAGTATACCTTAATAGTCTTACAATCACTCAAGACCAAGGACACACCTCATATTTAACTTATCAATATTCTCTCATGATATTATGAATCAGCCTCTGAGTTTGGACAAACAGGACTACTTCCTCAAATCCCAGCATCTCCACCATGTCGCCAAACTTGTACTAATAAGTAAAATAGGTCTAGCGAATAGCTGATAAATATAGGAATTATTAATGATATTTGAAGGTAAGTAAATGTACCTATAGATAGTAAATAATTCCAGCCTGGTTTCCAAAGAATCTATATATCTAACAACGCAGATGCAGTAGACATCAATTCCTTATTTTATACAGGAATTGATGCATCATATCTCAACTGATAAATAATATGCATGTAGATGATCTGAATGGTGATTGTCTGAGAGCAAACTGTGTTGAGGGTTTATACTCTTCATTTTACTTTTCTCTTTCTCTTACATTTCTCTTTCTCTTACTTTTCTCTTTTTCTTACTTTTCTCTTACTATTTCTCTTCAGTTTATGGACTATTTTTAAGTCGCCTCCGCCACCCCTTATAGCGACCCCTTTCCACTCATGTCCATCTCAGTTTACCTGAGTAATATGACTGGCTAAGTATCGAGCATGATCCAACGATCATCTCCTTCTCCATACCAACGTATGTCTGAGCCTCGAGCATGATCCAACGATCATCTCCTTCTCCATACCAACGTATGTCTAAGCATCGAGCATGATCCAACGATCATCTCCTTCTCCATACCAACGTATGTCTAAGCCTCGAGCATGATCCAACGATCATCTCCTTCTCCATACCAACGTATGTCTGAGCCTCGAGCATGATCCAACGATCATCTCCTTCTCCATACCAACGTATGTCTGAGCCTCGAGCATGATCCAACGATCATCTCCTTCTCCATACCAACGTATGTCTAAGCATCGAGCATGATCCAACGATCATCTCCTTCTCCATACCAACGTATGTCTGAGCCTCGAGCATGATCCAACGATCATCTCCTTCTCCATACCAACGTATGTCTAAGCATCGAGCATGATCCAACGATCATCTCCTTCTCCATACCAACGTATGTCTAAGCCTCGAGCATGATCCAACGATCATCTCCTTCTCCATACCAACGTATGTCTAAGCCTCGAGCATGATCCAACGATCATCTCCTTCTCCATACCAACGTATGTCTGAGCCTCGAGCATGATCCAACGATCATCTCCTTCTCTATACCAACGTATGTCTGAGCCTCGAGCATGATCCAACGATCATCTCCTACTCCATACCAACGTATGTCTAAGCATCGAGCATGATCCAACGATCACGTCCCTACCAATATCTATCCGAGGCAAGCAGGCACATCCCACTATAGCAAGTAACAACAACCGTAAGTACAATGTTTCCGAACCGCACGCACGAATGTCAACTAGGTACTTGGTATTACAATCAACTTAATCTAAAGCACTCACCTAGGCCTCCCGCAACACGCGCACCCAGGTTGCTACACTCACATCTCTGAATATCTGCCTGGATAGTTAGTTATTTTCTTTGTTCACACTTTATAATTGATTTTCTATTTTATGTGGGTAGCAGTCGCGGTAAAAATGTGTCAATGACGGTGACAGGGCCTTTTGGGTTGCCAGTCTTTAATACTAACAAGGTTTGACGTTTTAGTTATTTACAATTTATGGTACATTTCGCGACGTAGTTCGCGACAGGTGTGGTGAAAGGCTAATATCCCCTAGCCCTCTGACGACGGCAGACTAAATAAGTATGAAAATTTTGTCAGAAATTTTAAAGAACACGCGAAAATCGCTTTGCCCTCCTTTATCGAAATCTTGTATCCACGCATACGCAAATGCGTTGTCAGCTTCTACAACAACCAACCTACAACGCCCTCTCGGAAGCGACGTAAACCTTTCGATCAGTTACATCGTAACTACAACGGTTTAGCCAGCTTACTTGCATTTCTGTACGCAAAAACCATTTGAAAATGTTACCACGTGAGCTTTCAAACGGACGTGGTTTCTAAACTGTAAACTAGCTGGCGTGAAACAAAATATAAATAGTCGCGAAGCTAGACTATCACATACTTTTATATTATTTTATTATAAAAAGAATAGAATGGAAACTGAAGAATTTAGCTCTACGTGTCCACCTGCCTAGCTTAAGTAGAACCTTTATTTATTCTTCTTAAATAAATAGGGGGCCTTCATAGTTGCTACTTTTAAACTAATCTTTTATTTTGGAATTTCTGTATGTCATATACGTAAAATTAACTGTATTTGTTTTGTATGCATTAGGATCCACTTTGGCTTAGAAATTTATAAACGCTTTATTTATATTTTCATTCCGTCACAGTTTACAAGTTTGTTACGAGAAAACCGTTAATGGTACCTTCCATTTTTGGCCAAATTTTTGGCTAATTCAAAGTAGATCTTAACACATACAAAATACAGTTATTTTTCTTTTGAATATACAAAACCCGCGTGCATATTCGCTTTGCACATAGCCAATACTTTTTTGTTACTTCCAAAAGTTATTCATCTTTTATAACATGATTGTTGGCGCCCTTGTAAAACGTTTGACATGCTTGACCGCAGACTGATCGAGTGCATAATTATTCAGTGAACTATAAAGAGTTTGATTTATAACGAACCACTAATTCACTAGTTCATTAGTCAACTGCATCACTGACGTGTCACGCGAATCACGACCTTATGCAACCTTCCGAACCGGCGTAAGCCTTCCTTCCACCATACGCGCGAGCGGTTATTGCTATGACGAGCTAAACTATGCCAAGGTGGCTTAACTAATGGACGTACGGGCAGCACCTCCACCAGCACATTATCTACCTCACACATCTCTGTTGGAAAAGCAGCCTTAGAGCTAGTCAATTTATAAATACCTGTAAAGGCCTATTCGAATAAATATTATTCATTAAAATGCATTGTGCGAACAGTAAATTAAAGTTCCAAAGTAAAGGTATTATTTTGTGAACATAGGATTCAATTTATTTTAGCCAGCTCCCATCCCGCGGTGGCGCATGCTATCCCAATATGAATAGACAATAAACAGAAACCTTTAAGGCTTAAATTCGAATAACGGCATTACAGTTTGTTAGCGAGTACAGTGCACTCTATTAAATAATAATCAATTTGCTTATATCTATTACAATTTTAGTTTTATGTTACATTACTTACAATAACTTAAATACATCTATAAAAACATAATCATAATAAGATATTTGACAGGCCAATTGGCTTGGTGGTTAGCGACTCTTACTGCCAAGTCGAAGGTCCCGGGTTCAATTCCCACACTGGACAAACAATCGTGTACATGAACATGTCTGTTTGTTCTGTCTGGGTGTAAATATATATATTTATATTTATGTATGTATTTAGCAGTAGTTTATCAGTTATCTGGGGCTCGATTTTGTAAGGAAAATGACATTAACTCGAGGATGTTCCGTCGCGGCCTCTATGCTCTGTCTCTGTCGCTTACTACGCTAATACTACTAATCACGTGAGAGGTAAGCTCTCCGTGGCCTCCGTGAAGCGGCTCACCGATGAAGTTTGTATTAGCTGAATAAGGGGGCTGGTTTCCATAGTACAAGCTATGCTTAGTTTGGGATCAGATGGCTGTGTGTAAAAAGAATGTCCCAGGATATTTATTTAATCATTTAAAAATAAAATAAAACATAATTTCATATTTACAAAGCCTAGCTCCAGGACTGCACAGCTATCTAAATTAAAAGATAAATGAGAAATACAGTATGACATAAATAAGTTACGTTTAATTATGCAACCGCACGAAGCATTAATTAATTTGTGTAACTAACTTGTGTGTTGCAACGTGATATTTCCCGCTACACTTACTGGTAGAGCACACGGCGCTAAGTTAAATAATAATTAATAACTTTTAAGTTATAGTCTAGGGAGTACCTAAAGTAAAGTAATGGTATATAAGGATATACTATCTTTTATATGTATATCTATGTATTTTGTATATGAGAGAAAAAACTCAAATTTTAATGAAAAGGAAAATATTTTTATTCAAATAGGTCTTTACAAGCACTTATGAATAATCTGACTCTAATACCGTTTCGGAAGGTTATTTTTTACTGAGAAGCTGTAGAAAATAAATAAGGAACCATGCGTCTTTCTTTCTGGTTCTTCTCAGTTGAAGGCTGACTTCCAAGCCGGTGGTTACTTAATTAAATTTGGCCTTCTTAAGTGTCGTCCGTGGGCCTAAATAAATAAATGGCTTCGTATTTTAAATATTAATAATAATAAATATCTAGAAACATTCCTTATACGCGTCTATTAGATATTTTTTCTCTCCTCGTTATTTTTATCTAAATACATACTTTTTTTTATATTCATGCACACAATTGTTTGTTTTGCGTGGGAATCGATCCCAAGACCTGTGTCGTCGAAGACATTTTATTATTAAAGTTAAGTTAGACAGAAACTCATTCATCTGTATCTATCAGTCGACCGTAACTATATTTTTTTCATATAAATTACTGTACCAAGTTCTAATAAAGAATATAAGTAACAACAATACAAAAATATTATCAGAGAGACTAAATAAGTTTAATAACTACGTTCGTTTTGAAAAGAATACCCAAATTGCTGAGTTTATTGTGTAAAGAACCTTCCAACAGTATTAGAGTCAGACTATTCATAGGTACTTATAAAGGCCTCCTTGTATAAAACATGTTTTCATTTCAAACGAAGTTATTTATTCTAACATCGACAACAACTGGGGTAGCGAATTATGGCTTTGTAACATCCCTGACATATAATGTTTTCAATATTTACCAGACATACGTTTGCAATATAGCGTTGAAAGTTTCCTTTAATAGCATCGAAGTGTCCACATAGAGCAACATGCATATTGCATGACGCGACTCCACTGAACAGAAAAATGAGGAGATGGGAGGGCATTTATCGAATAATAGTAGTACGTGAATAACGATGAAATTTTTAAGATTATACAAAAAACAAATATCTAGTAACTTATTCCGCTTATCTCTTTCTTTGTCAAATCCCAAACAAGGAAACTCAACAGGAAATCGAATCGGTTTCGCATCTACACGAAGCATCATCAGGACGTATCACACCCGCTGTCAGCGACTCGATGCACGAGCACCACAGTACAAGCTGTTTTTGTACCGAACGCCGATATACGAAGTTAAATTTGGTAGTTACTTGAAGTCAACGTTTTGTAAGTTTAAACAGCAATAAAGGCCAGTTGGCTTGGTGGTTAACGCTCTGACTGCCAAACCGAAGGTCGCGGGTTCGATTCCCACCCAGGACAAACATTTGTGTGCATGAACATGTCTGTTTGTTCTGTGTCTGGGTGTAAATATCTATATAAGTATGTATTTAGAAAAAAAAAGTAGTATATGTAGTATATCAGTTATCTGGTTTCCATAGTACAAGCTCTGCTTAGTTTGGGACCAGATGGCCGTGTGTAAAGAATGTCCCGGGATATTTATTTTATTTATATTTATTTCATTTCAATAGCTCAGTCACATGGTTCGGTACCATTCTGCTGTAGTTTCATGTTATCAGTTTACTAAAATACTATTTGTGACATTTAGAGAATGACTTCGAAATGTGTAATATTTCTTTATTGTCTTTCATATTGCGATTGAACATGAATATTGGAATGTTACTGTTTTTATGTTTTACACCACGGTTTTACACAACAAATGCTAATTATGATCAGAACTATTGCCGTTTGTATGCTTTACTTTGATAGGGGTACTATACTAAAATAATAAATATCCCGGGACATTCTTTTCCACGCGGCCATCTGGTCCCAAACTAAGTAGAGCTTGTACTATGGAAACCAGATAACTGATATACTATATTTACTACTTTTTTTTTCTAAATACATACTTATATAGATATTACCGACCGATTTATTATATAGACACAGAATAAACAGACATGTTTATGCACACAAATGTTTGTCCTGGATGGGAATCGAAGCCGCGACCTTCGGTTTGGCAGTCAGAGCGTTAACCACCAAGCCAACTGGCCTGTCTATTGAAATGAAATATTAACAATGATCATGCTAAAATTCTCGCATCTTGTGCCAGATCTCGTTGTTTTATGATCTGTGTAGAACTGGAATCCTATCACCGCCAGTTGAGTGATAGACTCTGACAAGCGCATAGGTCGTTACTGTATCTCTTAATTTTTTTTTTAAACTCAAACCTTTTTTTAGTTTCGAATTCGCAGTACAAAAATCAAAATTTCATCGTTTGGAATGTCAACTCATTTCCATGTGCAATAAAGTTCCCATTGCAATTATTTTACGCACATTTGTTTGTATTTTTTTTTATTTTTTTTATTTTTTAAATGATACAAAATCCACAGCACTTTACAATTTTTAAATAAGTCATACTGCCATTTACGGATTAGCATTTTATGAATTATACATGTCAATGCAGAGTGAATGAGAAAAATAATTAAGAGCAATCTAAATATTAATGTATATTTATGTGCGTGTGTATGTAGGGGTGAATGTGTGAATGCGCGTGTGCGTTTGCGTATGTGTGTGAAACTGGTAAAAATACTGTGAAATTTCAACATTAGAAATATATTATTTTGGTACATTACAAAAGCATGCAGTAAATACGCGCTGTATGAAACGGTTTTACGGATTGCATCGTAATTTTAATATCATAAATGCGAATCGTGAGTTTATTTGTCATTCCCTGAAACCGTAATGAGTATAAATCCATGTTCCTAGAATTTTTAAACATGTAACAAAATATTTATTTATCGTTTAAAGCAAAGATTGAGAAAATTTTATTATTATTAAAATAAATATATGGATAATAACATCGCAATAATACAACCTACACATAATAGCTTGGGGAAAAAGTTCCTTCGCATTTTTTAAGAAAATTCAAAACATTTTTAATATAGTTTTGTTTCATTTAACTAGAGTATGTAGGTACCATTTTGTTCGATAACTTTTTGCCATCTTGTAGGTAGGGATGATCCCATTGCTATAGAAATTTTGGGACTTCTGATCAAAATACTGCGACAAGTGGTTTTGACAGTCCTCTCGTGATGTTAACTGACCACTGACACTGCCTAAACAATTCTGAAGAGACCGAAACAGGTGGAAATCTGAAGGTGCAAGGTCAGGACTATACTAGACTATATGCATTAATACCTCCCAGCCAAACTCTCTTAATTTTTGCTGAGTGGCTAAAGATGTGTGAGGTCTAGCGTTATCATGATGAAAAACCACACCCCTTCTGTTGATTAATTCCGGCCGCTTTCTCTCAACTTCTTGCTTTAATCTCATCAGTTGTTCGCAGCAGAGTTCAGAATCGATGGTCCTGCCTGGTGGTAACAGCTCATAATGAATAATGCCCTTCCAATCCCACCACACACACAGCATCACCTTGTTGCGAGTTAACCCGGGTTTCGCCACAGTCTGTGAAGCCTGACCGGCCTTTGACCACGACCTTTTTCGCACGTTCTTGTCGTACGTGATCCACTTTTCATCACCAGTTATCAGCTTCTTCAAAAATGGTTCGGTTTCATGACGTCGTAATAAAAAATTACAAATGTGTACACGGTTTATTAGGTTTCTTTCAGTGAGCTCGTGAGGTACCCAAATATCTAGCTTTTTGTGTACCCAGTTTTTTTCAAATGCGCCAAAACTGTTTTGTGGTCAATTCCCAGTTCTTCAGCTACGTCGTAACTACTGATATGCCGATCTTGCTCCACTTTTTCAAAAATGGCATCCATTTTATCCGTAATGGGGCGACTAGAGCGACGTGCATCTTTGACATCAAAATTTCCGGATTGAAAACGCTTAAACCAAATTTGTGCTACTCTCACAGACACTGCACTAGGTCCACAAATATAGCATTTTTTTCGCGGCTTGCGTTGCATTTTTACCTTTTTTGTAGTAAAATTTTAAAATGAATCGAATTTCTTCATTAGATTCACTCATCTTGGCGGTACGAAAAACAAATGCAAATAACATATTTTCCTAATTTGAATTTGGAATTATGTTCTTTAAAATTTAAACTTTCAATGATACCAGAACCAGCCAGATACAAATAGTATAGCCAAAGAGATTTTATTACAAGTTCATACATACTATAATGCGAAAAGATTTTTTCCCCAACCTAATATAAATATGAAGTTGATTATTACATTTCATAAATAGTGGTTTACTATTTTAATATATAAAGACTTGTTAAATTTCATTTATTACACAATATTACTTTGTAGACTGTACATAGTTGACAGACCAATTGGCTTGGTGGTTAGAGATCCTGACTGCCAAGTCGAAGGTCGCGGGTTCGATTCCCACCCAGGACAAACATTTGTGTGCATGAACATGTCTGTTTGTTCTGTGTCTGGGTGTAAATATCTATATAATTATTTATTTAAAAAGTAGTATATGTAGTACATCAGTTACCTGGTAGCCATACCAGTGTAGTACCATACTACAAGCAGTACGCTCTGCTTAACTTGAGATCAAGCAACCATGTGTGATGAATGTCTTGGGATATTAAATATAATTATGTTGGCCTCAGTCCTCTTCTTTCCTACTTTGTTGCGTCTGACAGGGTCCTTGGTGTATTGTTGTTTTTATTTTTAACAATAACCACGGTCCACCCGTCTGCCTGATGGTAAGTAGTCAACGCCGCCTATGGATATTGACAACACTAAGGGCATCGACAATGCGTTGTCGACCCTGAGACGTGAAGTTGTTAAGTCTCATGTGGCTGTAATTTGCTTACTTACTAAAGTAACTTAATCTTTCACTTTCTGTCCGGCGGTCGGCGAGGTAACACATATGTGGTGCTAGTGCATCGACTCAGTGACAGCGGGTCTAATACGTCCTGAAGATGCTTCGTGTAGAAGCGAAACACGTGTCAATTTCCTGTTGAGTTTTCTTGTTTGGGACTCGACAGAGAAGGAGATCCAGCGGAATTAGTTACTAGATATTTATTCTATTATTATCTTACAATGGATTTCCGCAAGGTCACGCCTAAGTCAATTAGTTAACTTAATCTTTACTTCTAATATAAATGCGTAAGTTTGGATAGACGGATGTTTGTTACTAAATCACGCCAAAACAGCTGATTAAGTTTGAAATTGAAAAAGAGAAAGATTATAGTATGGAATAAAACTTATGAAACCTTTTATCCTGGAAAAATATAACATCCTTCAGTAACGCGGGTGAAACCGCGGGGGACAGCTAGTGTAACATTTCATGATGTGCAAATAAATAAAGTAAAAATGGCCGCTTAGTTCTCCGAGGCTTTATTTGCGTTCTTTACACAACGTGTGCAGTAAAACAATTTGTAAAGTGAACGAGTACCCCGGGACTAATGTGCCGCGAAAAGTTTCAACTAATAAAGATTACTCGCCGTATTGCACGCGAGAGATGTAATTTCAAATGAATTATGGGAGTGTTGTCTTGGAGATAAGTAAGACACGTTTCGGGTGATGAGTTCTTTGATCTTTGAAAGCATGATTATTTAATTCAGCACTATTTACCGCCCTGCCTTTGCTGTTTTATTGTAAGTTATGGTATATCTATAAGCGAAGTTCTTTTCTTTTTTAATAATTAATAATAATAAATAAAAAAAAATCTTTATATGTCACCACAAACCAAAATACATCTAATAATATTTTAAAAATAAGCTATGTATTACAATCTTTTGGATGTGGATCGCTGGTGCATGTCGAAGGTAATAGGAACATGTATTACAGGTCACCAGGTCTCCACCTCTAAGACATAAATAAATTATCTGGGATATTTTTCACATATGAATTAAAACTAAGTAGAACTTGTACTTTGGAAATCAGATAACTGAACTACATATTGGAACAGCTTCTTTTGCATTACTCTTTATTTAAATTCACCAAACACTCCGAGATTTTGCAGTAAATTTGTGTTTTATATTTAATTTTATTTCATTTCTGACAGGCCAGTTGGCTTGGTGGTTAGCGCTCTGACTGCCAAACCGAAGGTCGCGGGTTCGATTCCCACCCAGGACAAACATTTGTGTGCATGAACATGTCTGTTTGTTCTGTGTCTGGGTGTAAATACCTATATAAGTATGTATTTAGAAAAAAAAAAGTATTATATGTAGTATATCAGTTATCTGGTTTCCATAGTACAAGCTCTGCTTAGTTTGGGACCAGATGGCCGTGTGTAAAGAATGTCCCAGGATATTTATTTATTTATTATTATTAATTTGAATAAAAATAATTGAATTTGAATTCAAAAATACTTTTTTAAACTTATCGATTCAATTTTATTTGAATACATTTTTTTGTACAATTTCAGTACTAATTAGTAAATTTATTATTCTATTTGCACATTCATTAAATATTATTTCTCTTAATGTATTTGGACGTTCATTACAGGCTGCCACCGCACTAAAACTCCGACTACATTCTCGTATCTCTTATTACAAACGTGACCGTCGTAAAGTTAATAATTTAATCTGAGCCAACGTAACGAAATAACCAAAAAAATGCGTGCAAGTATTTCGTAATTAGGTGCCGTACGTAAAATACTTCAAAGAATTTCGTAATTTCTGCCCTCACAAAAATTAAAGCTATCAACAGAACATTCTTTCTGCAACTTCAATTAAAATCCTCACTCTAACGTGTACCTACATTAAAAATAGTTCACTCGAAATATGCTCACGATAAAATGACGTCGCATGATTTGAAGTAATCAAGGTGAATTTATTCACTACGTTTTGTTTTTTTTTTTACATAGCGGCCAGCACGTATTTATTCAGATGACTCAGCGTGTGTTGGTTCCAAGGAGGTTTGTTATATAGATGCAAGAATAGCCATAAAGCTGATAGGTATAGTTTTAAAAAGATATATCCCAGAATATCGTTTAAATACGACCATCTAGACTATAGTAATATAAATTCATACTTTTATAGATATTTCACCCAGATATTTAACAAACAGACATGTTTAACCCTACAAATGTTTATTCTGGATAGGAATCGAACCCTCGACCGTGGCGTGGCAATCAAGCTTAAGAACAATCTCAAATTGATAATGAATAAACTCTCCCACCACCGTAAAAACATTAAAATTGATAAGATATTTGAATACATTGACACATGGAGTGTCACGCGGACGTACAACACCAAAGGCCCATCCAGTTGGCATTTTTTTATCTGAGGTTGGTTCTCTACCATTGTATCTATTAAGCCATTTATCATAGTTTGTGTTAATTTTATTGTGCACAACTCTACTTAGGATTACGCTTCGTGATTATTTAACGCTTGTGTGGTGGTAGTTTGTTTAGTAACGCGTTTATATCTCAAGGGATAATAGTTAATATATTCATTAATTTCTCCATCCATTCAGCCATTAATTCAATCATTGATGAATTTATTCATTCATTAATTCCTTCAATCCTTCCTAAAATAAGTACTTTGGCCAGAGGATTAGCATTACCATGTTGCATAGCCCTGCCGCCAGCGTTCTGGGTACGCTTTCCACCGGCAGCGACTTAGATCAGCTGTTTCTTTTGTGGGCGACCGATATACCTTTTAAGACTTCATTTGTTTTCCTTTTATCTATCTCCTCAAACTGAAAGTATTGTATGACAATATATTGGTACTTAGATGTTTAATTATGTGTCAAATAAAATAAAATACATATTGTTATCTCATGAAGTCCATTTACCTTTGTTGTAAAGGGTTAACAAATAGTTATACGCACACATACGTCTATGAAATCTGTATATTAAAATTAATGTTTGTCTGTATGTCCTTTATGGAATCGTAAAAGCAACGGAGTTTTCAACAATATATTTAGAGGAGTTATTCAAGAGGAAGATTTATAACCAGGATTGAAAGCGGGCAAAGCCGCAGGGCGCAGCTACTAAATTATAAGAGAAACTCGAAGCTTAGCATTTTTTTTAAACTTTTGACGTCGCAAGGTTATCACTTCAAAAAAAACCGTGGTAGCACAAAATTACGTTGGCTTCAGTTTTCATAAAAATAACATTCCGTGTCACTAACAACCAGCTTATCGCGGCCAATTGTGTATTTATCTGATATTCTTAATTACAAGCTTTTAAATACAACGGAATATGTAGAAAGCTTTTAATTAACATGCATTGGACTTGCTTAAATAAAACATGACTTTATTTTGCAGGAGTTATTTATTCAATTGGTATGTACAGTAAGACTGACTTGACGCAGTGGTAACTTATCATTTATAAGTTAGTTAACGCTGTTTGACAACCAAAAATAAAGCGTACTGACATTATAATAAATGCCTAAGTTTATGAGCATGGATGTACGGATGCTTTACGCAAAAACTACTGAACGGATTTTGATGAAACTTGCCTCATAAATAAAACATGCCCCGGAATAGTATGTAGGATATTTTTTATCCAGGAAAAAATTAACATCCCTCGGAAACGCGGGTGAAACCGCGGAGGTCAACTAGTAGATAAATAAACAGAGAATTCAACATAACAAAAGGCTCTGCAGTCAGAAATTTGAATCCCGACACCGCCACAAATAAATGGTAACAGCCTACCGACCACTTAGAATAAATGTGGAGTCATCAACAATGATTCACTGAAGACGGGCCTAGATATACGCTACCCCGAGATACAAGTGCGGGAGTGACCGCAAGAGGGCGCTGGGGCCCATGATATACTGTTATTGGCCCCCCGGCCCTCGGACTAAATGAATGGTCCTAGGTACGGACCTAGATATGACAAATGGTTCATAATAAAACACATGTCGCGCGAGAATATTATTGTACAGAGGGATATGATGCTTGAATTGAAGTGTGCGTGGTTCTATATTGTGGGCATGCAGCTAAGAGGCCGTGAGATAGGATTTATGAGAAACAACATGTTTTTTTAGCTCTCGGAAATAAAACGAGAGGTATATTAGTTTTACGCCTATATAAATATGCTATGGATCTATATCCTTAAAAATAGTCAACAATAATTAAAAACTATTCATCATATTTTAAAAAAATAAAGGATGTTATGTGAAGGGTTTAATCGCTTAAAAATATGACAATAGCTTAGTGATGAATCAGCGCGGCCTTTATTTTATGTTTCTCTAATTAGCTATGCTATCACGTGAGAGGTAACTCTCTGAGACTACGTTGCGCCAGCTCTGCGTACAAACCTGTTCGTAGCACCTCTACGAGTATGCTACGGAATGCGTAGGCGCATTGATACTAGTGCCAGACTGATATGTGCTCCCTAAGTCCCAACCCTATAGAGGGAGAGCGCTCATAGTTGCCTAACGTACCCCCGGTTTGAAGCCTTCGTCACACACCTACATATATTTATCTGGGTAAAGATTCAAATGCTATCACTAAAAATCACTAATACATTGTTACATAAAGAGATATATCGGCATTCGTCTCCGAATTATATTTATTTTTTAACCTAATATTATCAGCGTGTAGGCAAAAAGTGAATGTCAACAAATCCTATGCATTCTCTATAACAAACCTCGTTAAACCTCAATCCTAGCCGACGGAACGAGGCCGTGGAAAGCAAATTTCTCTCTTGATTGCATAATTAATATAGTAGATTATAGAGGCCGCGCTAATTCGTATTTGAGCTTTTGACGTAAGCTTACTTACACAGCTTTAAGCGACATTGAACCGAGATAAAAGTTAAACAGGAAATAATTCATACACGCTACGAAATTCGTAGCAAACAGCTATGGATAATCTTTGCATAATATTCTACGCATGTGCTACGAAAGCGTAGAATTACTGCTACGAGCGTACTCTACGAACCGCGAGTAAAATAAGATTTTAAGCACAAACCTTTACTAAAGAAAATGAGTTACTATTAACTTAGCTTTAATTTAAACGTTCACTTAAACTTCCTAGGCGGGACGTAAGCTAACAATTAAGAGAGTCGCGTCGTAAATGCAAAATGCAAATTGTTTCAGCAAAGTGTAAAAATAATCGTTGTATCCACTCCGTGTATAAGTCGGAACTCGTTGGGAAGTTTCCGAGTGATACTTTGAAATTCCGGGAGGTAGTGAAGCTAAGTGATATGTACACTGTGCAACTTTTTACAAGTTGACAGCTCGGTTCATCAAGCAAGTCGGCGCAGATGGTACATTCTCGTCCTTCTTTACATATATGGATGTTTTTTCAAATTGAACTTGCCAATTGTTATGTGAGGGTCTGCCAAGTCTACGTCCACAGACATCTGGCCAAAGTGGTTGCTAATAAATATATAAATTTTTGCTATGTAAATTAGATTCAAGAATACTACTGTTCATACTGTAAGAATAGCATATGTGTTAAAAAGATGAGCGAATAAAGGCTTTCATTATATTTCTAATTATTATATGAATTACCTTGGTATGATTGTGCTATTTACAATATGCCAATACCTGAAGGTGTAGGAAGAAATCGTAGCTCTAAGACCTACATTTCAATTTAGATTTTAGGTCCAAATATGGGGTATAATGGACTAGACGCGATATACAGCAATTGCAAATGCTTTTTTGCGGTTAACTAACACCACTTACTAACACATTCCTTATTTATATTTCAAATAGCCTTTTACAAGTGTTTCCGTATGAGCTCTGCCAATTACCTATCCGAGTCAGTATTGAGGTAAGTACAGTCATCGTCTTTTGGAAATTTCTGTTATCTTTCCATATTAAATGAAATGAAATAAAATTTAAACATTTATTTTCTTATAGGCCTTTATGAATAAAAAATTTACTTTAATATATATTTTATAATATCTATATCAGTATGTTTTTAGAAAAAGAAATTGCTCTGCTTAGTTTGGGATCAGATGGCCGTGTGTAATGATTCTCCAAGAAAAAATAAAATTATATGTATCATATTATATTATTATTATTAATTAAATTGGAATATAAAATTAAGTAGCGACAAATAAAAGTAATTTTTATTTAATAAATACCAAAATAAGCAAAATATGAAGTATTATAGCATCAAATTATAGTACTTTAAAATTACATAAACACTACGAAATCGAACCTACAACCAGCGTTGTATCAGTCAGGGTACCTAGCCACTGCGTCAATGTATTATTTACAACACAGTCTGCAAGTTTTCGTAATGTTTGATTAGTTTGCATACACAGTATGTTGAAACTAAATGGAAGACGCTGGAAATTTGAAATAGTCTTGGGGTACGTTTAAAACTTTGTATTTTAATTAATTTTAAGCAAGCATACATAACGTTAGATTGAATTTGTTTTTGTGTGTTTTCAACTCATTATCTGTCTGTGTGTTTGTTTGGTGTCTGGTTATGTGTTTATATATTCCGAGGTTCATCATCATCTGCCCATCCTGTTTCCAATCATCTGTATAGGATATGAATTTATTTCATAATATTTGCTAATAATAAATGGTTTAATATCTTCTTAAGATTGTATTAATACAATTGTTAACCTATCTATTAGGTTATCTAGTTTTCATGGTACAAGTTTTGCTTAGTTTGATCAGATGGCCGCATGTAAGGAATTTCCCAGGATATTTATTTATTTATATATACGGGAAGAGATAGCTTTGTCCCTCTTTAATTATATTGAGCGCACTGAGAAGTGAGATTTGGCTTATTTTGAGTATTTTTGAGTTTATATGGAGAAGGTGTACACAAAGCTTAAATTCATAAACATTTAGTGTAACAAATACAAATAAATTAAATTAAAATAAATTTTTGACGTTCATACAGCCAATATAATGACGTTTTTGTACACACTGACAGTTGAAATAATAGAACAGGATCCACAAAAGTTTATGCAATAATTGTAAAAGTTATACTTTGACAAAAACACCTCAATTATTTTCAAACTTATGAATAAATAATTACAGTTGAATTTCAATTACTCGCATCACAAGTAAATACTAAATACACACATAAGTTTGTCTTGGGCCTTCAACAAACAAAGTGTACTGAAAACTCAGCCTAAAGCTAGGTAAAGATAGATCTCATATCAATTTCACAAAATCTATTTGTAACAGCTAACAACCGAGACTACCGCGAGTGTGGCAAATAGAATCTGTAGAGGCGCGGGAACGCGACGCGACTAATTGATCAGCTAATTTGTAGTGTCGCAGGTGTGTGCGCGCCTTTATGAATTACAAATTGGTTTCAATAAATTAATACCCATTATGTTGTGGATGGAGTTAGTTCTAGCTTGTTGGCGTCGTTTGATGGGTACAGTAACTGTTTAACCTAAATCATTCATTAAAAAAATATGTCGTAGAGTAGCTAAATATTATAAAAATATGTCGTAGAGTAACTAATTAGTATAAAAATATGTCTCAATGTAGCTAAATAGTACTAAAATAGGTCGTAGAATAGTTAAATAGTATCAAAATTTGTAGTAGCGTAGCTAAAAAATATGTCGTAGAGGAGCTAATCAGTATAAAAATATGTCGTAGAGGAGCTAATAAGTATAAAACTATGTCGTAGAGTAGCTAAATAAAGTAAATAGTCACAATTTCTGTCTGTTTATGCGCATAGATCTTTTTAATTACGCAAATGATTATAAGGCATCCATGAGCATTGGAAATATTTCTTCAGGAAAGTTTATGTGTATAATATATTCATATTATATCATGCAGGCAAATCCAGGCGGATCGCTAATGATAAATATTTTACCTCGATCCAAAATCAGTGAAAAGATACATTTTGACTGAAATTCCAAGCAGGGTATTGTCAAAATGTTGTCTTACAGGGATAAAATATTAATTTTGACCATAAAACCCTGCGGCCTCTATATGTCAGATGACGTTCCCAGTACGGAAGAGTGAGATGGGTGCTTCTAGACTACTGCATGAGCTATGCCAAATTGTATCCAAATAAAAGTGTAGGTATTTCCGGAAAGCGTAACCTTTTTAATGTCCTAACGTAAGATATTTTTCTTTTTCCTTCAAATATGCCGACAATCAACCAGACTGTTCATCTCATAAGTGGTCACCGCTACCAATAGACATTTGCAATACCAGAGGCATCGCCGATGGGTTGTCGACCCTGAGACATGAAGTCATAAAGTGGCTTTAATTTCACTTTTTTACGACTACCAAATAATACATATTTATATATTTTATTAAGTTATTTATGATATAACATAATTTTTTTGAGAGTACATAAGCAGTAATTGAGTAATAAATATGTAAATGCTGCAATTACTAGCTCAATATACAGATTAAGTGTATATATCTCATAAGCTAGCTGGATGGATTCGATTACTATAAGTAACTTCTCAGCTAATCCAATTTAGATTGATGTGGTTCACGCAATTATGGGTTAATACAGCCCGAAACATAAGAAGCTTATCATATTCATCAGTTTAATTGAAATTGAACTTTAAATGGAGGTGATCACAATCTATTTTCCATATTCAATCTATTACCTTGCCATATCTACAATCTGCTACAAAATACTTACCTACATCATAAAGTGCTAAGATTTGTTTTTTCTTTTTAAGTTTAAAATGTTACGTTTTAAATGTATAAGTTAATTTAATAAGTTTAAATATGACAGGAAGCCTAAGGTGTAATGTATTTGCATTTTATTTATGATTACTAATTCGTTCTTCATTAAAGATCCCTTCAAAGACAAATGGAGGATTTTCTGAAACGAATTTATGCCGAATATTTCGATTGATCATTTTTGTTATGTATAGATCTAGTATATACCCAATCTTCACCTAAACTGAAAAATTTATTTTTAAAATAAACCTTCTGTAAAATCGAAATAATCGTATAAATCCATTAAAATCTATTCTCAGTTTAAATAACCAAACGCAAACGCAAATAAAAAAAGTGAATTTATTTTATACTAACAGATTTAAGTAATTTACAATAAATAGATAAGGATCACATCTACTAATAAATGACGACAGCATTCCACACATACAGTTCATGTAAAAGTATCAACATCTAAAATCGAATATAAAGTCCCCTACGAAATTAACCAGCAACAAATTCTCGATTACGTATCCCGTACTAGTGTTTATCACTTTGCCCGAGGCGATCTGGGGACGACGAAATAATTTCCCCAAATGACGTTTACGCACCGAAAATGACGGAAAACGTCGGTAATTGCCTTCTCGCGATATAAATTGGCTGAGTGTGGAGCCGGCAGTGGGTAGGGCTGAAATTATTTACCATGTGATCTCGACAAATAACATTATCGATGTTACTCGAATTAAGTTTATTGAAGTGAAAACTTCTTTGCTACTCGACAGGCCATTTGGCTTGGTGGTTAGCGACCCTGACTGCCAAGTCGAAGTTCGCGGGTTCGATTCCCATCCAGGACAAACATTTGTGTGCATGAACATGTCTGTTTGTTCTGTTTCTGGGTGTAAATATCTATATATGTATGTATTTAGAAAAATAAAAAGTAGTATATGTAGTATATCAGTTATCTGGTTTCCATAGCACAAGCTTGGATCAGATGTCCCAGGAAATGTATTTATTTATTTATGAAGCGAAAAAGCGACACTATAAAGAGACAAACATATAGATGCACTAAAGAATTTAGCCTACAAGAGAACGAGATAGGTAGTTTTCTTTGTAGACATATTGATGCTTTAGCTGAGGGATATTTGAAAAATTAAATTGGCCAAAATAATAAAAATAACTTTGACCTTAGGTGCTTACAGCACTCTTAACTTTGACTAAATATATGGTTTTGAATTTGTAATTGTTTGCTTTTTATTTTGTAGGATACCTACTAAGAGAAAATTATTTAGATTTCACTAATCTTAAAGAATGACAAAATAATTTTCCCGCGCTTTTCCTTTTTAAAAACTAGATATTTCCGCCATGAAAGAAACGAACCAAATATTATTTTTTTCTTTTAATTTTATTTGTCGCATAACGTGTTTCGTTTCAATGATTTCTTCATTTTCGATACTCACTCCATACTCACTTCCAGACTCACGTTAACTATTCGAATTACAATAGTACTTTCCACAGCACTCCTGCAAATGAGGTTTGGCGATGATGCCCACCTGCTACCGTGCACAATCGCCACGCACCAGAGGGAGCCACACACGATCGGTGTTCAGGAATTTATGGCCGCTGGTTGGGCTATAGAGTTTTTCGTGTTTACGGTTAGAGGTTTAATAAAAATGCGGAAAGATTTGTGATTCAAACGGTCTAAATATATTAACTGATTTAAACAAAATTTATTTATATGGATGTCAAAATGAAATGGTAAAACAATAGAACTCTGATTTTACAGAGTAAAATTTAAAACAGTAAAATTAAAAGACAAAATTATAGAACAAATTTTAAGGATGTACATAGATGGATGTATTTACGAACTTCAATCGATTTAACAGATTCCAGTTACGTAACATTTTCCGATTGCCGAGTGATTATAAAATTAGCATGTCGTTGGTTAGTCAGAGATAACCTAAAAAGCTGCTAAAATAAATGGCATGGCATAGAAACAAACATCTCTTTGGAAAAGCTTTTGTTGATGGTGCGAGGTGTAAAGTGCATGTGGACATAAGAATACTCTTTAGCCGCCTCTAAACGACACCCTAAAGATGACTTAAAGTGGAAGTATAGTCGCCTCTACGACAAAACGACTTTAATGATTCGAAACATCAGACTCAAAATTTTAAGTCGGTACAAGCAACCACAACGTCTATTAAACCATTTCAACAATTAATGAACATACGACATCCAACTATCAACATGAAGTCAAATCGATTAAAATCGAAAACCAAACAATCGATTAATCAAACAGCCGCGACAATCAAATACGTTGACAGCACCAGTTCAATATGTCCGCGAACTGGTTATAATCCGAATACGGATAATATAATCGAATGAAACGCACGCAGTTGGGTATATGCTAATACAATGTTTGCCAAATGTAGTGTGCCGATTCGATTCCAGTCATCGAATGTGAACACATACCATGGACACGTCCGGCGTGTTTATCGTCGGACACACATGTACACATGTCCCTATTAACAATGCATTTATACCGGCCGATGTAAATGTGACGTCGCACGGCCCCTCCAATGAAATTGTCAATTTTGAAACTAATTCTGACGTCACAATATACAAAATTAAGCTTCAGTTCTGATAGAGGCCTTTAGGCTGGTAATCAGTGGTTTTGGAATCAAATAAGTTGATTGGAAATATTACAAACCGTATATACTTTATAATTTTTTTTTTATTGTTTCTCATTCAAATGTTTACAGCGCAAAGTTGAGGCAACCCCAGTAAGTTGTAATGGGATTACAATTTAAACTTAATAAATAAATAAATGTCCTGAGACATTGTTTACACACTACATGCTTGCACACAAATGTTTATCCTAGATTGGAATCGAACTCACGACCTATGGCGGGGCACTTAGGACCTTTTTCTTTTTAGGAGGGGAGACGCTGTAACGCGTTCGACCCCCGCCCCGGGGAGGGCGGGAGGATATGTGGGGGTCTCTGCCCGTCGACGAGCCCATCCCCTAGTGGGATGGGACCGGGCAGCATACCCACTAAAACCCCTCCGATGTTCTTCTCACACCGTATTGTGCCGAGGGTCGCGGGCACGATTCAGCTTCCGCAACCCCCGGCCGGTGCCGGCCCGCAACTGCGGGCCTCGTCTGGTCGAGGGGGAGGAGTGAGGTGTTATCTCCCCCCCTCTGACGTCTATGAGGGGCGCGCGTGAACACACTAACGCGCCGCCACCTCGGGTCCTGATGATGATGGGGGGCGACAGACGGATCCCCGTGTCTGTCGCCCCTGGACCCATTTAGGGGGGTTGGAAGAGGGCGTTATCCGCCCTCCGCCGACGCCCGGTACGTCTGCTGCGGGCCGGGTTGAGGGTCAAAATTTCCCTCTCCCTTTCCGCAGACGGTCATCTCGCAGAAGGTGACCACTGCGTCCCAGGCCTCCTCGCCGCTGACCATCGACTCGACCACAGCCGGCAGCGAGAGGTCCGGGCCTACTCCGGCGATGAGGGCACGACGCGGCTCCTCCCAAGCGGCACACTCTGCCAGCGTGTGCCGCGCCGTGTCCGAAGCACTTAGGGCCTGTTTTTTTTTTTTTTTTTTTTTTTCGGAGGGGAAATGCATTACGCACACCACCGCGCCCGGGGAGAGACGCGGTGGTTATGTGGGACTCCCACTCGCAAACTCCCCTTCCCATATCAAAAATGAGAAGGGGCCCGAGGGTATACCCACTAAAACCCCTCCGGTGTTCCTTCACACACCTAAGCGCCGGGGGTCGCGGGCACGAATTCAGCTTCCGCAACCCCCGGCTGGTGCTGGCCCGCCATCGCGGGCCCCATCTGGTCGAGGGGGGGGAGCGAGGTGTTAACTCCTCCCCCCCCGACTTCTCTGAGGGGCGCGCGTGGAACACCACACGCACGCCGCCACCTCGGGTCCTGATGTTGTGGGGCGACAGACGGATCCCCGTGTCTGACGCCCCTGGACCCATTTAGGGGGGCTGGAAGAGGGCATTATCTGCCCTCCGCCGACGCCCGGTGCGTCGGCTGCGGGCCGGGTTGAGGGTCAAAATCTCCCTCTCCCCTTCCGCAGCCTCCTTCTGCGAGATAACAGTTTCGCAGAAGGTTACCACTGCGTCCCAGGCCTCCTCGCTGTCGACCATCGACTCGACCACGGAGGGGGCACTTAGGGCCTAACCCTTTTTTTTTTTTTTTTTTTTTTTTTTTCGGAGAGGAAATGCATTACGCATACCACCGCGCCCGGGGAGAGGCGCGGTGGTTATGTGGGACTCCCACTCGCAAACTCCCCTTCTCATATCAAAAATGAGGAGGGGCCCGAGGGTATACCCACTAAAACCCCTCCGATGTTCCTTCGCACACTTGAGCGCCGAGGGTCGCGGGCACGAATTCAGCTTCCGCAACCCCCGGCTGGTGCCGGCCCGCCACCGCGGGCCCCGTCTGGTCGAGGGGGGGGAGCGAGGTGTTAACTCCTCCCCCCCGACTTCTCTGAGGGGCGCGCGTGGAACATCACACGCGCGCCGCCACCTCGGGTCCTTATGATGTTGTGGGGCGACAGACGTATCCCCGTGTCTGACGCCCCTGGACCCATTTAGGGGGGCTGGAAGAGGGCGTTGTCCGCCCTCCGCCGACGCCCGGTGCGTCTGCTGCGGATCGGGTGAGGGGTTGAAATCTCCCTCTCCCTTTCCGCAGCCTCCTTCTGCGAGATAACCGTCTCGCAGAAGGTTACCACTGCGTCCCAGGCCTCTTCGCCGCCGACCATAGACTCGATCACGGCCGGCAGCGAGAGGTCCGGGCCTACTCCGGCGATGAGGGCACGGCGCGGCTCCTCCCAAGCGGCACACTCTGCCAGCGTGTGCCGCGCCGTGTCCTCCCGGCAATGGACGCAGTGGTGACACCGGGCGTCCGGCTCCCTGTTTATGCGACACAGGTACTTCCCGAAGCAACCGTGCCCCGAGAGCACCTGCGTCGCCCGAAACGACAGGGAGCCGTGCCTCCTCCCGAGCCAGCGCTCGAGCACCGGCCGGATCGCCCCGACTATGTCGAGGCCGGCGGTAGGGCGCGAAAGCCTGTCCCGCCATTCCGCCACTAGGACCTCGCGGAGCTGAGACCGACGCAGCTCGACTTGACGCTGCATCGGTCGTTCGCCCCGCTCCGCCTCTTCCTCGCGCCACTGATACAGCGACGCGAGTACTTTGGCCTCCAGGTCCCAGGGCGGGGATCCGGCCAGTGCACAAGCCCCCTCATACGAGATCGTGCGATACCCCCGTATGACTCTGACGGCCATGGCTCTTTGCGGTTTCCGAAGAACCGCAATCGAGCCGGCCGTCAGGTCGTGGGCCCAGATCGGGGCCCCGTACAGGGCCATGGATCGCACGATACCCGTATAACTTAGGGCCTAACCTAACCTAACCACCAAGCCAACAGGCCCGTCAATTTATAGTAAACGTTTTTTCACAGCCCTATGGTTAAGGGGTTATTAAAACAATAAGAAGGGGCCGCTTTTAAGTCGCCAGTGTAGCATTCCATCTGCTATTTTATACATTATATTATTATTAATTATTATAAATGTCTGACAATCAGTTGGACTATCTGCGTCTTAACCTTAAAAACAAAACATTTTCAGTAAAGTAATTATATACAAAAACAAAACAATCGAAACCTTAAACAATATCAAAGACCCACGTCAACATAAACATAATATTCGGAAGAAACAGGAGTAGATAAGAACTAATTTGTCTATGTTACTACAGACGGGCCGACATTGAAACAAAGGGGCAACCAAATGAGAATTTAGGTCGATAAATTTTAATCAAACCCCGAGCCGACGCCAAATGAAGTTATGGATGACTGTTTACATGCTAACCTTAGTAAATAAACTTAACTGACGTATGTACAATGGTGCGTCTTCGATCACTGTATAAAATAATTGGAAGTTATACTATTGCTGCTGGATATTAGACACATGTTTTGGTTTTAGAAACATAAGTTGTGCACAGTTCGTCTGGGGAAGTGCTACCCATTTCCGCCTGTAAAGGAGTAGCAATACTTATTACATAAGTAAGGGGGCCGAGGAAATTACTGCCACATGAGACTTAAGAACTACACGTCTTAAGGTTGTTAATGCATTGGCAATGCCAGGGTTTGATTCCCGATAGGACAAGGTGATATTAACGTCTCTTTGTTGATGATTACCTGTAGATTGAGATTGGTAATTTTCCGAGAGACGATTATAATGCTCACCAAATGTCACATTGGACCTTAAAAATATCTTCGGTGAAATGGTTTTATTACTGAGACCTCTTTGGGGATAATGGGCGTGAAGATATGTTATGTTATCACGATCTGAACAGGTTATTCCTAGAGGTTTTGATGGTAGAGTTATGTACAGTTCTCGCTTGGCTACCATTCTTAATCTATCACCAAGCACTTTCCGGTGTGCAGTTACTTTATTATCCAGCTTCCTTAGATACTTTGCTAAAGTACCAAGATGCAATACCGACCGCATCATTACTCATGTCTCAGCATATTTAAGTGGCAGTAAAAAATTATCGCCTTACTTTTCTCCCGTGAACGAGCGGTGTGCAGCTCCAGGAGCTGGCTTCGATTAACAAGTTAGTCTTGGTGGACCAGGCACGATTGATTTCTTTGTTATAAATAATAGATGATATTGGTACTTTATGACTTGGAATGTGAGTATTGTACAGTATTCAATCAATGGCTAGTTAAATAAACGTTTAATTGTCGGAGTGAACAGACGTGTACATAATCTATTAATTGTTTTACTTAAAATATAAAAGTTTCAAGTTAAAGTAAAGTGGAACTAATAACTAGGAAATTAGAAGCCAAATTAGCAGTCATATCCGTGATTTCCCTACGTGACACAGTATCGTGCGCCGGCTGCGGTAACCGCTCCTCACCCCCCGGGTAGAATAAGACGAACTCTTATTTTTTGACTCGCTCAGGGGGACGGCCTATCAACTGCACTTGCGAACTACGTCACCGAACTTGACCAACTTAAGGATGAGCTTACAACGAACAACGCCCAGCGGAAATATCGTAAGCGGTAGCGGAAGCGGCTCTGTTCCTGATCTACGTACCACACCAATGGATGACAATTTTATAACTCAGAGGCAAAAAAGGAAAATGCCTTTCCCAGAACCGGAACTCAGGGAAAAACTTGCTGAATTTCGAACTGAAATCATGAAGTTTCTTCAGGACTTGTGAAAAGCAGATTGATAACTCGAACAAAATATACCATCAAATGACCGATGTAAAAAATGAAATAAAAAGCCTAAAAACTGCAACTGAAGCAATAATAGATTAAGAAACTAACTGAAAATATACAAAATAGTAACTTTATAAACAAAGAAGACAACTACAGTAGTTTTGAAACATTCTTGAACCAGGAAATGACAGCTGCTAAAGTATCAAAGTGGAAAATTCTTAACCCTCCGCAAAAAGACTGGATTAACATAAAAGTAATTAAATTCATCATTGAAAGGAACCAACTGTGGCACAACTACTTACTAGATCCTAAAAATGAACAACTAAAATTAAAACTTAAAGATGCAAAAACAAATGTTAAGAAAACCATCAGTAGAGACAAGAGGAAATATTACTACGATGCTTTTATCGAATGTCAAAAAAACCCTAAGAAGATGTGGAAACTGATTAATTCGCTTTCAATAAATAAACCCGGTAAAAACAATAGCTGTGTTCCCTCAAAATTAATTGTTGATGGTAACGTAATATTGGAAGGTACGGAAATTTGCAATAAATTTAACACATTATTTGCAACGATAGGTTCTTTATTAGCCCACACAATACACTTAACAAATACACTCACAATTTCACATTCACCAATCGCATCAATTAGTCACTGCAGCCATACCCTATCTAAACTGGAACTATGCACCGAGAATGAAGTACTAAAAATTATCGATTCGTTAGACAATAATACCAGCTCTGGCATAGACGGAATAACTTATGTTTATTAATACGAAAAATACTAACTAAAACTACACATTCACAACTTTCTCTCAATCACAAATCACACCGCTATCATACAAGAAACAGGAATAATATAGAACTACCCTCCGTTAGAACATTATACGGTAAAAAGAATTTGCAATATGAGGGAGCTCAGCTATATAACAAATTACCTAAAATAGTTAAAGAGTCAATAACCATAAACACTTTTAAAACTAGATTAAAAATGTACCTTTTAAACAATAATAACTGTTAACCATAAAACCGACAGATCGAACAACAAATGTAACACTTATATTTTTACAATTGTATAAAGTTTCTCATATTAAGTGAAGTATGTAATGTTCTTTTGAGAAATAAAATTCTTTAAACCAAGTTGGCTTACTTGGTGAATAGAGAGCCTGACTGCCACGCTACTGGCCGTTCATCGTGGATCGTTTCACCTAGGACAAACATTTATGTGCATGAACGTCTGTTTTATCTGTGTCTGTATGTAATATTCTATATGACTATAAATTTAGAAAAAAAAAGTTTTATATATAGTTTTACTTTCTGGTTTCCATATTACAAGCTCTGCTTAGTATGGGTTGAGATGGCCGTGTGAAAAGAATGTCATAGGATATATTTTTTTAATTTATTATTCGTAATGACACCTCTGCTTACGTCTTCGAGGATAATGGCATGAAGATGCCAAGCCAATGGTTATGTGCCTAAATTGTAACTCAACAATAATTTAAAAGACCTTTTTCATGTCAAGTAACCAAACTCCTTCTACCTCCAAAATACGTAAACATAAACACAATTTCTGAAGTAAGACGTAACTTCATGTGAAGCTTTCATCCACAAAGGTCCCGATGTATGGTCCCTACGCACAACACAGAAAGGACTGAGGCGTTCATTGAATATACCCTGAACTTAGCGAAATCTCTTTGAATGTTGGTATTTACGCAACCATCGCGTGAGATTTCACAAAGAAAACTCGCGAATTGTACAAATACGGGAGTTGGGGACGAATCAACATGAAATAAATAGAAAGGATTGTTTTTGTGTGTGCATTCAAATTGTATGGGTTGTTTGTTTGCTCCATCCTGAACTCTACGTGCGAAGTGTCGTTTTTGTTAGACACTTTCGACTCCGTTTTAAAACGTGTGTCTAATTCTTTATCTCACTCTTATGTATGTTCGATATGATTACGGTAAAAATATAATGTAATATATATATTTTTACCTATATTAATATTATAATAAATTAATTATAATAAATATTATAAATTTGTATGTTTTTTTTTTTTATGCCACTTGGGCCGACAAACAAGCAGACGGTCCACCTGATGGTAAGTGGTCACCGCCGCCTATGGACATTTGCAACACTAGGAGCATCGCCAATGCGTTGTCGACCCTGAGACGTGAAGTTGTTAAGTCTCATGTGCCTGTAATTTCACCGGCCCCCTTACCTTTCTAACCGAAACACAGTAATACAATTGCACAACTGCTTCACGGCGGAAATGGGTAAGGTGGTAGTACTTCCCCGGACGAACTCTGCACTAAGAGCTCTACTACTCAAAAAATGTTATTATAAATTAATATTATATAATATGTTTAAATGTGTTGAAGGGCGCATTAAAGATTTTATTATTACCCAGATGTATAGCCAGGTTTTTATTTTCCTATTTCAAATCTCTCCATGTGTTTTTAGAATTGCAATAATTTCAAAAATTGTACGTCAAAAGGTTGACGAACTCTAAGGTTCCCCGTATACCATCGCCAATGTGAGCTGACTTATAAAACCTACAAAGTAACAGAGACTTAAAAAATACAAAAACAAACTACAGTCAGAAATGTAAGTAGCTGAACAAAACTACATTTAAAAAACAATTGTAATGAATAAAGTAATTCAATTCAAAGGTATTTTGTAAATATAAACACGTAATGATCTATTAAAATAATATTATAGTCGCTCTTTTTAATTTTTATTTATTTTATTTGGACCACAACAAAACATACACTGATACATGCAAATAATAATTACACAAAACAAAACTTGAGTGCTACCTTAATTACAGGTTGCTGCATGCATTATATAGCTACAGATTATTTTGTGAACTTAATATAAAATAAGTATGCTAAAACTCTCTCAAACGCTCTTCATATTATTAAGAAATAAATAAATATCCAGAGACATTCTTTACACACGGCCATCTGGTCCCAAACTAAGCAGAGCTTGTACTATGGAAACCAGGTAACTGATATACTACATATACTACGTTTTTTTTCTAAATACATACTTAAATAGATATTTACACCAAGACACAGAACAAACAGACATGTTCATGCACACAAATGTTTGTCCTGCGTGGGAATCGAACCCGCGACCTTCGGCTTGGCAGTCAGAGTCGCTAACCACCAAACCAACTATCCTAAATAGATACGTTATAAAGTATATTAAATCACTTCATTCCCTCATAGTGTTTATTAACCAATTAAGACATGTTTTAGAGACTAGAGAGTCCTAAACAACTGTGTACTAGACTGGAAAATCCTTTTATAGTCAGTATCTAGGCAAATATATTAGTCTGGGTGTCGATTTCATATTTCAATTACATCTGGTGTTTTTCTCTACGAATAGAAGCTTTCTTCTTTAAAGTATAGATACATATTCTTATTTATCATTAGGAATACATTAGAGTGCCTATATTTGTATTTTATAGATATATTTCTGAGTGTATATCTTAATTTATCTTCACTCAGAGCAGTAGAGCTCTTAGTGCAGAGTTCGTCCGTGAAGTACTGCCACGTTACCCTTGTCTGCCGTGAAGCAGTAGTGCACTTGTATTACTGTTTCGATTAGAAAGGTAAGGGGGCCGGTCCCTAGTGTTGCGAATGTCCATAGGCGGCGGTGACCACTTACCATCAGGTGGACTGTGCGGTTGTTTGTTGGCTCATGTGGTATAATAAAAATAAAAAATCTCATAATGGCTTTCCGCAAGGCCTGAGTCTAATTACTCGTTACTACTAATATTATAAATAGGTAATATACCTAAGTAATATAGTAGGAGTCTGTCATATAAAATCAAGTATTTAACTTATGTGCATAACTAACATGAACACCAAACAATGTTAACTTAAGCTACCGTTACCATCAGGTGGACCGTCTGCATGTTTGTAGGCCACTTGGGCCTAATATAATTGGGTATAAAAAAAATACTACCATAAATGCGAAAATTTCGATGAGTGGATGGTAGTAGCTTCAGTAAGTTTAAATTTGACCTTCATTAGTGCCTTCTGAGGGCCTAAACTGAATAAATGGTTTTGAATTTTGATTTTTTTTGAATTTTGTTACACAATCACGCCAGAACAGCTGATTGGATGCATGAAATTGGCACAGAGATAGATTATAGGGGTAAAAGATAGATATTAGAGTCTGGAATAGAACCCGGGCTACTTTTTATCTCGGAAAAATGTTACATCCCTCGGGAATGCGAGTGAAACCACAGAGGACAGCTAGTATATACAACGTGTTACAAAATACCCCGTAATAATATAATTAAGTATCAAAGCCAACAACCCTAGTAGGCTGTCATGTCAGGGAACCAGATTATTTAACAGTAGCCTACGTACCTATTTTACCTAATAATTGTCTACTTTTTTTTTTTTTTTTTTTATGCCACTTGGGCCAACAAACAAGCAGACGGTCCACCTGATGGTAAGTGGTCACCGCCGCCTATGAACATTTGCAACACTAGGAGCATGGCCAATGCGTTGTCGACCCTGAGACGTGAAGTTGTTAAGTCTCATGTGCCTGTAATTTCACCGGCCCCCTTACCTTTCTAACCGAAACACAGTAATACAATTGCATTACTGCTTCACGGCGGAAATGGGTAAGGTGTTAGTACTTCCCCGGACGAACTCTGCACTAAGAGCTCTACTACTACTAAATTCATAATTTTCTATCTTTGATGCATAAAAATCTGTTTTTTTTATTTTTTTGGGGTATGTTATACAGCGCTACTACGGTTCTTAAATATTGCGAATGGACTCGTTATAAGGCCCCATTTAACCTGCTTTCCGCTGTGCGGGTACTTTTGTAACATTCTGTATAGTATGTTTTTAGAAGAAAACAAAGTTGTATAAATATAAGATAGTATATCAGTTATCTGGATTCCATAGCACAAGCTCTGCTTAGTTATGGGTCGGATAGCCGTGTGTAATGAATCCTCTGGGATACTGCTTGATTTATTTTTGCTCATCTATTCCTTAGAAAATTCAAATTTCTCACCTTAAGTATTTATGAGTATTATACGATAACTAAATTAATATAGTAACGCAATTATAATCAATGTTTCTTCTCCGATACGTTATCCCTTTCGTATCAATTGATTTGCTTGACCATTATCAGCTATTTTATAAATAAACGTCCCGAGACATTCTTTACACACGGCCATCTGATCCAAAACTAAGCAGAGCTTGTACTATGGAAACTAGATAACTGATAAACTACATATACAATTTTTTTACAATCTTAGGAAGATATTTACACCGTTTATTATTAGCTGGTATTAAGAAATAAATAAATATTCTATCCAGATAACTGGATACAGGGTGGGCAGATGGTGATGACCCTCGGAATATATTATAATAATATATTTATTTGCTATAAAATACACACTATATACTCACATAATATGGAAACCAGATAACTTATATTATACCTACTTATCGTTTTTTTTTTCTAAATCCATACTTACATACCTGCGGCTTGGCGGTCAGGGTCTCTCACCACCAAGCCAAGTGACCTACCAAATATGGATCATTGTTTAAAACCCAACACAAATGAGACATTCATAAAACAAACCGATAAGAATAATAACAGTAGGAGCTTTAGTCAATAACGCACTCCAACTGCAAACACATTGGACCAAGTTATAGAAAGTTAACTAAGAGTTTCGTATTGAGTTAGTATTTAATTTGGTCGCTCCCGAGCGGGTGGCGGTAACGTCATCTCTGACGGTGGAGTGGAGTGCGGGGAGTTGAGTGGAGAAGTGGGAGTGGAGTAGAGAGAAGTGGTGGGGAGTGTAGCGGACCGCGGTGAGATTCCCCTGCAACTTTTGCACACCTACTTAATTAGTGACACCAACTACTGATAACGAAGACTTGTGACATTTTGTGTCTTGTTTCTTGAATTACCTGCATTGAGTCTGCGTTGGTTGGCTATGAAAGGAAATGAGTGCTTAAGCTGTTTACATAATTTGAAATTGTACGCAAATTGGTATAGATTGAGCATCAGTAAATAGGAAAAGCAACTTAACGGTTATGGATAACTTGAATAGATAATTTAAACTGTATTAATGCATGGTATTTTTACCCCTGGAAAATGTAACATCCCTGCGGAACGCGGGTGAAACCGCGGGGGACAACTAGTATATCATAAATCCGTCAACAAATGTAATAAATATCTGAGATCCGAAGTTTAACGAGTCACTGTTAACTATTTATTATTAACACACTTCGCCGGGAACTTTTCTCTGTCATAATTTATAACATTCAAACTAATATCAACTTTTCATTTTAATGTAAAGTTAGTAAGTAGATACAATATTATGAATATTTAATACTTGCTTTTTATTCCAGGGCATGCTCTATCTATGTACTTAGTTTAGTTAGTTATATACTTAGTTAGAGTAGTAGAGCTATTAGTGCAGAGTTCGTCCGGGGAAATACTACCACCTTTCCCATTTCCGCCGTGAAGCAGTTGTGCAATTGTATTACTGTGTTTCGGTTAGAAAGGTAAGGGGGCCGGTGAAATTACAGGCACATGAGACTTAACAACTTCACGTCTCAGGGTCGACAACGCATTGGCGATGCTCTTAGTGTTGCAAATGTCCATAGGCGGCGGTGACAACTTACCATCAGGTGGACAAAAAAATAAAAAGCAAATGCTATGGGTAGTTTTTGCGTGAAACAGTAACAAACATCCTAACATCCATCCATACAGGCGACTTGACAGGCCAGTTGGCTTGGTGGTTAGCGACTCTGACTGCTAAGCCAAAGGTTGCGGGTTCGATTCCCACCCAGGCCAAACATCTGTGTGCATAAACATGTCTGTTTGTTCTGTGTCTGGGTGTAAATATCTATATAAGTTTTTATAAAAAAAAAGTAGTATATCAGTTATCTGGTTCCCATAGTACAACCTCTGCTTAGTTTGGGACCAAATGGCAGTGTGTAAATAATGTCTCAGGATATTTATTTATTATTATTATTTATTTATACAATCTTTAGCAATTATAATATTATTACTAATATAGATTATACAAAAAACAAATATCTAGTAGCTAATTCCACTAGATCTCATAACCGAGGATCGTCAGGACGTAGTATATATTTTCATCCTGATGATGCTTCATGTAGAATCGAAAAACGTGTCGATTTCTTATTGAGTTTCCTTGTTTGGGACTTCACAGAGAAGGAGATCCAGCGAAATTAGTTAATAGATATTTGTAATTCGTATAATCTTGAGTATGTACTACCATCTTACCTATTTCCGTCGTGAAGCACTTGTATCACTGTGATTCGATTAGAAAGGTAAGGGAGCCGGTAAAATTACAAGCACATGAGACTTTACAACTTCACGTCTCAGGGTCGATAACGCATTAGCGATGCTCTGGTGTTGCAAATGTTCATAGGCGGCGGTGACCACTTACCATCATGTGGACTGTGTGCTTGTTTGTCGGCTCATGTGGTATAAAAAAAATAAAAAATCTCATAATGGATTTCCGTAAGGCTTGAGTCTAATTACTCGTTACTACTAATATTATAAATAGGTAATATACCTAAGTAAGATAGTAGGAGTCTGTCATATAAAATTAAACGTTTAACCTACTTGCATAACTAACATGAACACACCTTAGACGTACCAAACAATGTTAACTTAAGCGAACATATATACGTCATCTGTAACATTACGTTGAACCGAAGCAAACACTGTAAATCGTAGTAAGGTGAGCAACATTAAGAGCTTAACACCTATACAGATAGTAAAACTAATCCATCACATAAAAAACCGGACAAATGTATTATATGTCGTGGCACGTGCAGTGTATGGTGCTGTAGTATCCAAGTACCAACAATAGAAATATCCTTTTTTAGGTAGGTTTCAAGAAGCTCTTATAATTTTTCTAAAATAAATATTACTGAAGAGTTTGTTTGATTGATTGAACGCGCTAATCTCAGGGTGTATGGTCCGATTTGAAAAATTCCTGCACTGTTAGATAGCCCATTTCTTGACAAAGGATTCGGATAGGTAGTTTACTTTCACTTTATCCCACTACTGAGTACGATATAAAATATAGTTCACGCGGGCGGAAAGTTATAGTTTATATCCCTCGGGAACGCGGGTGAAATTTTGGAATAAAAAAAAATGTTGTTAAATAAATAAAGGACAAATTATTATCCTATCACATCCTATTACAGCTTTTCAGTACAAAGACTCTGTGATCATGGACAGACGGTCAGGCTGATATGGTGAATCTGTAAGGGTCCCTTATTGACTACAGAATTCAAAAATATACAGTATACGTTATAGTAGACATATTTTGTAGTGTATTTTTTTTTTCTCTCCATTTTATAGAGATTGGAGTAATTTGTAAATTTGAATCTATTAAGTCACTTTTGGTGCTGAGTGTACAAGTATGTAGAATTCACGTCTAACTACCATACGTTGGTATAATTCCAACGTGTTCTGACTTGAGATCGTCTCGACCTGGACGTGTTGAATGTTTGCAAGAATGCTTTACGTCATAGAACTGTTCTGGAAACATATCTATATAGATACTAGCTGATACTCCGGGGCTTCACCCGCGTTCCCGAGGGATGAAACATTTTCCCGGTATAAAAAGTATTCAATGTGATTATCTAGGTTATAAACTATTAACGTGCCAAGTTTCATCCAAATCTGTGTAGTCGTTTTTGCTGAAAGTGTTCCATACATCCATCCGCACATACATTCCCATTCATAATATTACTAGCTGCACCCTGCGGCTTTACCCGCTTTCAATCCTGTCTTAAATCCGGTTTTAAACCTTCCTCTTGAATTACTCTATCTATTGCTGAAAACTGCATTAAAATCCGTTGCAAAGTTTACGATTCTATAAAGGACATACAGACAAACGTTTATACTTAATAGGAACTACAAACAGACAAAGAACATACATGTTCATGCTCACAAATGTTTGTCCTAGGTGGGCATGGAAGCCATAACCTATGGCGTGGAAGCCAGTCTCTAACAAGCCAACTGCCCAGCCAAATGGTCCGTACAAAAAAGCAAAATACAATATTTTTTTTCGCAATATGTCCGTTATTTATAAAAAAAAGGTTACTATAGCAATATTTCTGAACGGTATTCATTTCCCAGAAATCCTATACAATTCATCAAATACGAGTTCGTTAACTTTAATCAAAACTGTTGGAATTGCATCGACTGTTGGATCGACTGATGGTTAGTTACACGGTCTGCCTCGCCACAGGTCGTGGGTTCAATCCTATCTTGGAGAAATATCTGAGTCCATGAATATGTCTGAGTGATCTGTATTTACTATCTATAAGTATGTATGTAGAAATAAGTTGTAAGTGTATCAGAGGCCTAAGCACGAACATTTATCGCAAGCGTATCGTCATCGTATCGAGTGCGCCAAAACGCTGTTTTGTATGTAAAGTTGCACACCGCACATACCGTGACGTTGCGCGATGTTCAATTTCCCATTGCATTGGTTTTTGGCGCACTCGATACGATGACGATACGCTTACAATAAATGTTCATGCTTAGGCCTCTGATAGCTGAATTTCATAGTACAATCAACAAATAGGCTGTGAGCAGACAAGTAAATAATGTGAGTTGCCAATGCCAGCTATATTTTACAACATCTTAGAGTAAGCTCCAGTACTGAAACAACATTCAGGCAGATGGTCCACTCATAAGTGGTCATCACCGCCTTATTCACTTTTGTTACACCAGATGGATCACCAAATCGTTGTCGAGAGAGACGTGAAGTTGTTATGTCTCATGTTCCTGTAATATCATCGGCCCCCTTAAATTTTAACCGAAGCATAAAACAGTGCACTACTGCTTCAAGGGGAAACGGATGAATTCTGCACCAAGAGTTCGCAGCTTCTTGAAGGTCTGAATATTAAAGAAAGTTTCGGGATTTACAACCTAATTTACGGGTCATGTAGCCCAGCCACATAGCTGCAATCTCTCAAGGCCAACACAATAACTCAGGGTTATCATCTCTCTGTCGTCGAATAAAAGTGCGAGGCGGTCATCAACCGCGCCGCTCGCTGCCCGCCGCCGGTGCTCGACTGTCCGCGAGCGCTATCTCGACAACTTTTCTCGTTTAAACTTATTTCCTTTTATCTAGCCCGCTAGGGAGCGGACGCCCGTTCGACTTATCGCAGGCTTTATTAAATTACTTGATAATTTCAATCCCTAACGTCTCGCGTGGCGGCTTGTTTATTCTTCCAAAACTTTTTTCACCGAAAACTTCGTTTGGCCCGGATTAAATTCCGTATTTTTTGGCGTTCGCTAAATTACCCCAGAGTTTATGCAAAATGATTCGGTATTTTCGGCACGTAAATATTGAACGGTATTTGTTTACTTTGCGAAAATATTGCCTCGATTGATATTATATTAGAGCCAACCGCGTGTGGAATGCGAGCTGATACAGTTCCGTTGTTAGTGATACGACTTTACTGAGAACTGTCTCAATAAAACTTGTAAATTGATTTGTTATTCAATGTTTATGTAACTTAAGATATCTGTTGCATATGAGAGAACAAATTACAAACTTTGTTTAATACCTGGCCGTAAAGAATATCATAAAAAAAACTTTAAAAGAAATATATTTATACAAATAAGACTTCAGAGGCAGTTATAAACTATTAGACTAACGCCGGTTTGGATGGTAGCTTTTGCTGAAAAGCGAAGCGAAGAAAACTCACAGCATATCTTCACGCCTATTATTCCACCGATACATAGCATAGAATAGCAACATATTATGGTGAGCATTGTCCTTCGGTCACATTACCAAGCCCGAGCTCCACTACCAAGAAAAAACAAATAATCCGAATCCCTCCAACAAAAATTAATATTAAAAACCAAGTCATCAGGATCTACCATCTTAATCAATCAATGATGATGGATCAACAATGTTATCGAGATGCAGTCTTCTCCTTGTAAATACGAGCAATGTGCCAATGCTCTCTCCAACCTGTCGTTATGAAATTAACAGATTGCAATTACAACGGGGAGGCGCTCGGCATGCTCACAGTGTTCCATTATAGCCTTTAGCTAACCACTGGAAATCCATTCGAATGAAATCGATTACTTAGTGTTCCGTATCAACAGCAACACGGTTGCCAACCTAACGGTAATGGAAGATATTTTTTGCACTAGCTACATATGTGCTTTTTATTTTACCAAGTAGAAAAAAAAATGTTTTCTTATCTGTTTTATATCAATAATTTGAAAATAATAATGCTGAAATAGTCTTGTTATGTAAGAAGAAAGAATGAACGAAAAAAATATTATAAACTAGCAACCGTCTCGCGGCTTCACTCGCATTGCCGAACGATCCAAAGTATTCCGGAATCATAACCGTCTATATTACTTCAGAATAAAGCAGCTTTCTAACAGTGAAACAATTGTTGAAATCGGTACAGTAGTTTTTGAGTATATTAATCATAAACGAAAATACAAATCTTTTCTCAATATAATTTGAGTGTAGATAAAAAAATACTTTGGTGGATTTTTTCCCGTCATCCTCAATTGTCTGACTTCCGAACCGCTTCTAACTAGAGTAGCATTGACCTTGATTTTCTTTTAAATCTATTTTTATTTTATTAATTTCAATAAACGTTAATGTTTTGATATTTGTGTTCCAATCACGCAAAATCAGTTTAACGGATTAAGATAAAACTTGGCTAGTATAGCACTTTATACACTTCTGTATCTAGGAGAGGCTGTTACGTAATATATTAGTAAATTATGGTATAGTAAGTTATAGTGGTGCAGATATCAGATTTGTTATACTTGCTAAAAGTCTAGTATTGCGAGTATAAGCGAGTATTGGCTAGATAAATAGTTAAATTTTATTATGGACCATGTAGATATGTAATGGTGCCAGAGATAAAAGTATTGTGTAAGTCCAAAACATATTGCCGTCTCTCTTTAGCCACAGTGACCTTCTGAACCGGTATTAGAGTCTGTCAGTTCCTGTAAAGGCTTTATTTCATGCTTGGCAAATTTCACTTAGCTGCTAAGCGTGATTGAGTTACTTTCATATTTTTAAAAATGTGTATGATTTCTTCTCAGTGGGCAAGTGGTATAAAGCTCGGCTGGTGACTCAGAGGTCCTGGATTCGATTCCCGGGTTGGGCAAGATTTCGTTGTTTAGACATCATTACATGTACCCCAGGATTGGTAATGTCCCCGAAAGACGGCGACAATAATTACTACATGTGACGGTAAAGCTTTAAATATCTGCAATGAAATGTGGGCCGCATTACTGAGACCTCTGGGAACCTTTTCGGGAATAGTGAGTGTGAAGATATATATGTTATGTTAGGATATTTCATCATCTTCATCATATCAGCTTAGGATGTCCACTGCTGAACATAGAACCCTTTGGATTTCCACCTCGAGCGATAGTGAACCGCCTCCATCGAGAAAGTTATGTTAGGATATTTCATCATCTTCATCATATCAGCTTAGGATGTCCACTGCTGTCCATCGAGAAAGTCTGGACAGGTCGTCGATCCACCTGATGAAAGTTCGTATGGATTTATATATGCGATATATTTATTCAACTATATTAAAGATACTTTGATAGTAACAAAGCTACAATATCGCGAAGTCCTTCATACTTTCATAATTATGTAGAAATGGCACTCGTTCAATTAGTTTGTCGGGACTCGATAGGGGTATTCGCTGGATAAAGTTCCAACGACTCCCTATTATAATGTCTTTAAGAAAGAGGGCCGAAGATAAAATTAAATTTCAATATCTCTTATCTGACATTAGGAGAGTTACTTAGCGATCGAGCTGCGAGATTAATATCGCAAATTGAGAATTAATTGTGTTCATCAATCTTGTTCGCTGAGGAGACATTTTTTTATTCTTTTTTACAGCTTGAAGTTTCTGTGCTGGAGTTAATTTTATAATTAGGCGACGTTAATATTAATATTAATGAATTCCGTACTATGAAAGTCGTTTCTTGTGTTCCTGAAGTCATGAAGATGTTCAAGACAGACAGTAGGTTTTAAAAAAAGAAGCGTTTTGATAAAAAAGCAGCCAAGTCCGAATCGGACACGCACATCGGTTCCGTACCATATTTAACAAATAACCGAAAAATTACGATTCTTTTTTTATACCACATGGTACATTATACCAACAGACAAAGGCATGGTCCACCTGATGGTAAGTGGTCACTGCCGCCTATGTACTTTTGCAACACTGGGAGCATCGCCAAAGCGTTGTCTGCCTGAGATGTGAAGTTGTTAAGTCTCATGTGCCTGTAATTTCATCGGCCCGCTTACATTTCTAACCGAAACACAGTAATATAAGTGCACTACTGCTTCACGGCGGAAAAGGGTAAGGTGGTAGTACTTCCCCCAGACGAACTCTGCACTAAGTGCTCTACTCTGAAAAAGGTTTAACTCTAAGTTCCTGGTATGATATCAAAAATATTTTGTAGCTTTTTTTATATTTATTACCACGGGCCATAGTAGTGTACATATTTTAACAGTATAGCAACTACAGTTCTTGAGATACAGCCCACTGCCAGACATACAGATGAACGGATAGCGTGCGGCTCCCGATGGCACCCTTTGAGTACGGGACTCTAAAAAAAGTATCACTAACATAGTCTAAAAAGAGAACTCTCTTGATTTTTCATCACAAATCCGTTTAAGTAACAAGCTAGTCCCTTATTAACCTTTATTCTTTTATCCTTAACACAAACCATGTACGTAAGTAACGAAGCTCAATTTGAAAAAAGGCATTTCTACAAATCGAATTACAGTTTTCCAAGAGCAAATTTTTTAGACTGAACCCGGCTGTGCGCTAGATAGTAAAATTAGAGCGTGCCCCGTAATTGTTTGGAGCGAACGCTGTACCTCGGTGGAACGCTGATACAACCGATAATAAGCTCTTTCCCTTCGTGATAGAGGTGTTGGTGGGTGTCTGGCTAAGTTAGGGGTGGTACACGGAATTAGAACAAAGGGTTGTCACCGGTAGAACGTCGCTCAATAAAGTTTAATCAGGCCCGACAGGCAAATGTAACTTACGTGCTATGTGCTACGTCGGTACTTTCTCTACACCCACATAAATAGCGTTACGTTATTGTTACTTCGATAACAAGTTCCCTCGAGTGTTTGTCTTAGAAAATTCGCTACCCACAAGTTTGATGGCTCTGATGGAAATTAATGTATCTCAATTTTCTTTGGATTATTGATCTTTCGATACTGTAAACAACCAAGATGGTTACAATTTGTATTACTTATGCGTAACTTTGCCCTCGTTAGGTTGTACAGAAATAGTCTATGGTATCAAATTGCGTAGACACATTATACTACCTACTAATATTATAAATGGGAATGTTTGTATGTATGGATATTGTTACTCAAACGCAAAAACTACCTAACAGATTTAGATGCAACTTGGAACATAGATAGAGCATATCCTGGAATGACATATAGGGTTTTTATCCCGGGAAACCGTGACATTTCTCGGGAACGCGGGTAAAACCGCGGTAGACAGCTAGTTAATAATATATATCCTGGGACATTCTTTACATATGGCCATCTGATCCTAAACGCAGGAGATCTTGTACTATGGAAATCAGATAACTGATATATGTACTACTTATACTACTTTTAAAAATACATAACACTAATGTTTTTCCAGGGCGGTAATCGAACCCATGACCTGTGGCGTGGCAGTCAGGGTCTCTAACCACCAAGCCAACTGTCGCGCCTGTTCCAAGTTCTGAGAAATCTTTTAATTGAATTTATCTTTCTAAATGCGATTGTGTGTTGGTGTGGTTGCTTGCTACTACTCTGCTTCACATATTGAATTTATATTTTGGGCAAGCACGAGATCCCTCTGGAAGTGGGTGAAGCCGCGGGCCGGAAGCTCGTCTATACCAGTCTCTCTGTGTATGTATATGTCGTAGCCCCTTAGAATTGAACACTTCATGACGTGGCCAACCATTTCATGAACTGGTTGTATTTCATGATATAGACAATACCCGCTGCCCACATCATGATGTGATGGCAGATCAATGAAAAATCTGCGTTTGACGATATACAGCTAAACGCACGCCTACTTCATGATATGGTTGACCATATTTATTTATTTATTTAAATTATCTAAAATTATTTGAATTAGTGATCATGAAATAGTTACATTATCTACCGTCAGAGGCGCTGATATCGTTTTATTTTTGTGATCCATCATGGCGGCGGTCAATTATTCGCGTAAAAAGGCTAATACCTAATATAAAGTGCCAATTGTAGATAAAAGTGAAGTGAAATGTCGCTACGACAAAAAATACTAGAATTTTGACGAAAGATACTCAAACAATAAGTGCAACATAAAAAAAACTCCTTCGGTGCGCATATTACAGGATAGCTTATATTAAATGTATATTATACATAAGCTTACTATATTTGGAGTTTTTATTAAACCTTGATGTCATGGAATCCGTATATTTATAATATGGCCAAACGTTGATTGACATGTCAACAAACGATGACGTTCAAACGATAAAGTCTCAATTTTAGTTGGCTTCATCATGAAAAGGTTGGCCACATCATGAAGTTATCAATTCTATGTTCTGGCTATGACATATACATGTTTATTAAAACTCAGACCCGTAACGGCTAATTTAAAAAAAATGGATTAACACAAAGAATATTTATCCCGGGTAAACATACGATCCCTCGGAAACCCGAGTGTAACTGCGGGGCGGATGTTTATATTACATTTACAATCCATATACTCTGACATGTATTGACCTCAAAAACGGTATTTATCGATAACCTTCCTGTGTTCGTCAAACAATATGACTTTATTTAGTCAGTGAATGGCCAAGAGTTTTTCAGTTCGCACATACATTATAAAAAAAATGTGAGAACGAAGTTTTTAAAAGTGAAACCTCTTATGAGAGGGCTTTGGCAACTCCGCAACCTTTCTGTCTGATGAAAAATAAATTAATGATAAACACAATCAATACTATTCAAAACTGATTAATAAATAATTAAAATGTTTCCCAGTAATACAAAAAATTTACTTCTATCGTGTCTTTACGAAACACCCTGTTTGTAATACTAATCCTGTTTCTTACACTATTTTCTGGACAAAATACCAATGATATAAAAAAATGTTGTGTAACAGTAATAAACATCCCGATTCTACAAATCCAGATTAAATATTAAACGCCATGACCTAAAACACGAAGCGGATCGTCATTATTCAAGTATTTCAAGCAAACATTTGGCTCGAACAGCAAACAGCAAATGAAGCATCGAGCATGCACAAAGACATTGTCAGTGGATCCATCAGCAGAACTGTCGTTACCTAAACAAACGTCTGAATAAACATTAGCCTTTCGAACGTATTAAGGCCGCTGTACATCAGTCAACAGCATTGACTTCATTTCATAATTCATAAGAACTTTCTGACTACGTTTTTACGGACATTGGCAACAGGGTCATCGCAATGCTTCGTCGACTTTGAGACGTGAAGACCCCCTTATCTTTGTAACCGACACATAGTTAAGATGTGCACTACTGGTTCACGGTGGAAATTGATTTGGTGGTAGTACTTCCCCGGACGAAATTTGCGATAAGAGCTCTATTACTTCTTATCCCTCCATAAAAGATAAGGGATCTTATCTGATTAATTTCGGAAAAAACTACTCAAACTTATAAAGTTAAATAGGTCGCGAGTGGTTTTGGTTTTCAACATTACAAATATGGCAACAAAATCCATTTTTCCAATATTTTTTCGCCACTTTTTTTATACTTATTACAAACACACTTACGAAAAAGCCTGTTTTTTGCAATTATATACACGGTACCTGCTCATTGAGGATCTGTCACCATAATTCCAGATCATAGCAAATAAATAAAAATGATCTAAACAGGATCACTAAAGAGGTCCCTAAATAAAAAAAATATTAGAGCAAGTATAGGTACACACAATTTTAAATTCCTGTTTTTAATTAAGAGTGAATCCAATATGCCATCTCCAGCTCTTATCGAAGGCACATGTAAGCGGTACCTAACACAATTTGTGCCGTAGTGTTCATTCGGTAGTGTTCCTTTGATCGCCGATTCCGACACAAAGGCCATGGAAAGATATGAGCGTATGTGGAATTTTGTTTGGCAGGAAAAAGGTCAAAAGAGTTTGTTTGTCCCGAAGTCATAGTGCTCTCTTCGGGATATTTTGTAGAGGCCTTGACGTATTTACACGTGAAGTCGAAATAAGATACCAACAGGTTAATTATTTAAAATATACACATATGATCCCAAACTAACTTGAGATTTTACTAACATATTCTATATATTCATAGCTACTGAATAGTATGTTCAGGGTGGGTAATCAAACTAAACTAACTGCAAATAAAATTATTATTATTATTAAACCCATGACTAATACCTCGGTAGTCAGGTAAATCATCTAGCTAACAACAATTTTACTGTAAAAAAAGGGTTTTATTAGCTAAAACAAACTTCCGAGACCTCGGAGAGCTTACCTCTCACGTGATTAGTATTAATAAGTACATAAATATATTAATAGTAAGCGACATATACAGAGCATAGAGGCCGCGACGAAACATCCTCGAGTTAGTGTAATTTTCCTTACAGAATAGAGCCCCTGCACCAGTTGGCCCAAGAAATCATTGTATTTGATTATTTTATGTTTTGGTAAACAAATAAATAAGTATAACTCGTATATTAGGAGGTTTTTTCTAGGGAGTATTTATTATTTATTTCTAACTTTAGATTTATTGGCGGCAGCTCTTTTAATACTAATACCTATAAATATATTATTGTAGTAGTAGATATTTACTGTAATATAAATCCATTTTAGTGCGGAGATACGATGTTAAGATGTATTGTCAATGAAACTTTATAAAATTAAACCTTATCTTAAGAATACGGACCTAGAGTCTGTAAATATATTATTACATACATCTATATATATAAAAATGAATCCCTATTTCCCTTGGTCACGGCATCACGCTGGACGGCTAGACCGATTTCGCTAATTCTTTTTTTGTTGTGTTTGTTATTGTCAGGAGATAGTTCTTATGAACGAAAAAATTAAGAAAGTTGCGCGGAAAATTAGAAAATTTAAGAAAACTTAACGACGTTACTAGCGCTTTTGGCAATATAAACTTTTTTTATGTAACCTGTTTGACATTATTGTCAGTCGTTTGACATTTAGCGGGATTGACAGAACAGTGCGCTGCAAATCATGGGTCGGAATTATATTGATAAAATAATTAATTTATAATTTCTTTAAGTACACAGTTCACAATCAATTAAATCTTGAATTCAATATTCATAATTAAGACATGACAACGTCTGTCGGGTCAGCTAGTTTTAATATAATTTAGACACAATTATTACATTAATGCCAATCATCAGAACTTTGCCACATAAATAATAAAATATGAGGATAACAATGATTGAGGGTCGAGGAATCCTAATCACGCGGAAAATCTTTTCCTATTCCCCCAAATGTTTATCAAGACATTCAGTTTGATTGGCTTCGATCCTGACCGAAGTGTCGCGCCATCTATCGTCTTGTTCCCGTAGCTTCGACATTTAACGCACGACTTCATTTCTAATTTTCCGTCATTGTTTCAGCTAAATTAGTATTTGATTGCTTCTGAGGCGTAATATAGCTTCTATTATGTATAACTGATGTAGGTCCATCTGAGGGATGGGACTTTGAGAATTTTGACTCGAGTTATTTGATAATTATTATTTAATCAATGGAATAAGCGATTGTTTTCGATTATCAAAGAGAGACTTCAGGATGGTAATCTCTTGTAATACCTAATGCACCGAATGGGTAGAAAATATACGTATTGGGCCGAACCCAATTGATTGGGAACCGGGCTGGCTAATAAGTAAGAGAGTATAATAAAAAAGTTAATGTATTGATTTTACAATTTGAATTACAAGAGGTACCTTTTTACCTATGTGAACCTGGCAACTGAAAATACAATAACTAATTTTCATGAATGCCATTCGATTGTACCCCGTTTGTACCGGATTGTACCGTTTTTTAAATCGTTTGTACCTCAAAGGGGTAAGAGATAGGGGGATGCAAAAATTTGGCCCGCAATACCCTTCAGTTTTCAGAATACTCAATAACATTTTTTTATGAATGTCATTCGTTTGTACCGCGTTTGTACCGGATTGTACCGTTTTTAAAAAGTTTCTATCTCAAGAGGGTAAGAGACAGGAGGGTGTGAAAGTTTGGCCCGCAATACCCTTAATTTTGCAAAGTTTACAATAACTAATTTTAATTAATGCCATTCGATTGTACCGCGTTTGTACCGGATTGTACCGTTTTTTAAATCGTTTGTATCTCAAAGGGGTAAGAGATAGGGGGATGCAAAAATTTGGCCCGCAATACCCTTAATTTTGCAAAGTTTACAATAACTAATTTTAATGAATGCCATTCGATTGTACCGCGTTTGTACCGGATTGTACCGTTTTTTAAATCGTTTGTACCTCAAAGGGGTAAGAGATAGGGGGATGCAAAAATTTGGCCCGCAATACCCTTAATTTTGCAAAGTTTACAATAACTAATTTTAATTAATGCCATTCGATTGTACCGCGTTTGTACCGGATTGTACCGTTTTTTAAATCGTTTGTACCTCAAAGGGGTAAGAGATAGGGGGATGCAAAAATTTGGCCCGCAATACCCTTAAATTTTGCAAAGTTTACAATAACTAATTTTAATTAATGCCATTCGATTGTACCGCGTTTGTACCGGATTGTACCGTTTTTAAAAAGTTTCTATCTCAAGAGGGTAAGAGACAGGAGGGTGTGAAAGTTTGGCCCGCAATACCTAATTTTCATGAATGCCATTCGATTGTACCCCGTTTGTACCGGATTGTACCGTTTTTAAAATCGTTTGTACCTCAAAGGGGTAAGAGATAGGGGGATGCAAAAATTTGGCCCGCAATACTCTTCAGTTTTCAGAATACTCAATAACATTGTTTTATGAATGTCATTCGTTTGTACCGCGTTTGTACCGGATTGTACCGTTTTTAAAAAGTTTCTATCTCAAGAGGGTAAGAGACAGGAGGGTGTGAAAGTTTGGCCCGCAATACCTAATTTTCATGAATGCCATTCGATTGTACCCCGTTTGTACCGGATTGTACCGTTTTTAAAATCGTTTGTACCTCAAAGGGGTAAGAGATAGGGGGATGCAAAAATTTGGCCCGCAATACTCTTCAGTTTTCAGAATACTCAATAACATTGTTTTATGAATGTCATTCGTTTGTACCGCGTTTGTACCGGATTGTACCGTTTTTAAAAAGTTTCTATCTCAAGAGGGTAAGAGACAGGAGGGTGTGAAAGTTTGGCCCGCAATACCCTTAATTTTGCAAAGTTTACAAAAACTAATTTTAATGAATGCCATTCGATTGTACCGCGTTTGTACCGGATTGTACCGTTTTTTAAATCGTTTGTACCTCAAAGGGACAAGAGATAGGGGGATGGAAAAATTTGGCCCGCAATACCCTTCAGTTTTCAGAATACTCAATAACATTTTTTTATGAATGTCATTCGTTTGTACCGCGTTTGTACCGGATTGTACCGTTTTTAAAAAGTTTCTATCTCAAGAGGGTAAGAGACAGGAGGGTGTGAAAGTTTGGCCCGCAATACCCTTAATTTTGCAAAGTTTACAATAACTAATTTTAATTTGTGCCATTCGATTGTACCCCGTTTGTACCGGATTGTACCGTTTTTTAAATCGTTTGTACCTCAAAGGGGTAAGAGATAGGGGGATGCAAAAATTTGGCCCGCAATACTCTTCAGTTTTCAGAATACTCAATAACATTGTTTTATGAATGTCATTCGTTTGTACCGCGTTTGTACCGGATTGTACCGTTTTTAAAAAGTTTCTATCTCAAGAGGGTAAGAGACAGGAGGGTGTGAAAGTTTGGCCCGCAATACCCTTAATTTTGCAAAGTTTACAATAACTAATTTTAATGAATGCCATTCGATTGTACCGCGTTTGTACCGGATTGTACCGTTTTTTAAATCGTTTGTACCTCAAAGGGACAAGAGATAGGGGGATGGAAAAATTTGGCCCGCAATACCCTTCAGTTTTCAGAATACTCAATAACATTTTTTTATGAATGTCATTCGTTTGTACCGCGTTTGTACCGGATTGTACCGTTTTTAAAAAGTTTCTATCTCAAGAGGGTAAGAGACAGGAGGGTGTGAAAGTTTGGCCCGCAATACCCTTAATTTTGCAAAGTTTACAATAACTAATTTTAATTTGTGCCATTCGATTGTACCCCGTTTGTACCGGATTGTACCGTTTTTTAAATCGTTTGTACCTCAAAGGGGTAAGAGATGGGGGGATTCAAAAATTTGGCCCGCAATACCCTTAATTTTGCAAAGTTTACAATAACTTATTATAATTAATGCCATTCGATTGTACCGCGTTTGTACCGGATTGTACCGTTTTTTAAAACGTTTGTACTCCAAGAGGGTATGAGATAGGGGAATGGGAAAATCTGGCCCGCAAATACCCTTAAGTTTTCAGGGTATACAATAACAAATTATTATGAATGCCATTCGATTGTACCGCATTTGTAAAGGATTGTACCCTTCTTAAAAAGTTTGTACCTCAAGATCCTGAGAGACAGGGTGGTGCGATAGTTATTTTCTCTAACAGCTTTTTATGTTTGCAGCTTACGAATAGCCCGGAATATAAAATTCCACCAAAAACATTTTCATGTTAAATGTGGTCAAGACGAGACCATATACATATTATTGCTCGCACTGACAAAGTTATCAGATCTCATGTAGAGTCAAGCTTCCAACACGCCCTTACTCTACAAGCCCTAACTACACAAACTCTACATTTTAGTCAAATCACACAAAATGTAATAAAAATAATGAGGTATACCCGAATTGTTTTTGACTTGGTTGAATCGACTGGCTAACCACTCATTATCGTCCCCGAACCCCTCAGCCTTCCACCCGTCATGGCGTAATTTCTTTTATCATTTTGCGCAATGATAATTTAGGTAAAATTTAAACTAAATGAACTAACAACAATTTTAACCTACATTAAGATCAAAGTAAAGTCTATCTAATGAAGTTAATTAAATGAAACTATTCTAAGATACCTATTTTTGATGATAATCAGTGAGTGAGTGAGTCAGTGACGAAATCGGGGGTTTTTAGATTTCAATAAAATCTAGATTCTAGAGTATAAAGGCTATGAAAATTTAAAATTTCAGCAGGGATTCTATAATAGATGCGTGCACTAAGTCCTAAAAATGAGCCCTGCACCTTTTGAAGTCTATATGCAGAAGTGACAAGTTTATGCTTATTTCTAGTATTGATAGAGTGCATATCACTATTCTTCGTAGAGTGCCTATATCTCTATCATTCATAATTTTTTTTTATTGAATACTCGGTAAAACTGAAGGGTATTGTGGACGAGATTTTCCCATCCCCCTATCTCTTACCCTCTTGAGGTAGAAACTTTTTAAAAACGGTATAATCCGGTACAAACGCGGTACAATCGAATGGCATTAATTAAAATTAGTTATTGTAAACTTTGCAAAATTAAGAGTATTGCACTGTCAAAAAGTTATCAGATCGCATGTAGAGCCAAACTTCTAACTCTACACGGCCTAACTCTACAAGCCTTAGGGCTAGCTTCACAAACTCTACATCTTCGTCACACTATGTGGCCCATTATCCCCGAAGACGTAAGTACAATATGTGTGAGGACTTTCCTAGGATACATATATTTGTTTATTTTTATGATAGAGATATAGGCACTCTACGAAGAATAGTGATATGCACTCTATCAATACTAGAAATAAGCATAAACTTGTCACTTCTGCATATAGACTTCAAAAGGTGCAGGGCTCATTTTTAGGACTTAGTGCACGCATCTATTATAGAATCCCTGCTGAAATTTTAAATTTTCATAGCCTTTATACTCTAGAATCTAGATTTTATTGAAATCTAAAAACCCCCGATTTCGTCACTGACTCACTCACTCACTGATTATCATCAAAAATAGGTATCTTAGAATAGTTTCATTTAATTAACTTCATTAGATAGACTTTACTTTGATCTTAATGTAGGTTAAAATTGTTGTTAGTTCATTTAGTTTAAATTTTACCTAAATTATCATTGCGCAAAATGATAAAAGAAATTACGCCATGACGGGTGGAAGGCTGAGGGGTTCGGGGACGATAATGAGTGGTTAGCCAGTCGATTCAACCAAGTCAAAAACAATTCGGGTATACCTCATTATTTTTATTACATTTTGTGTGATTTGACTAAAATGTAGAGTTTGTGTAGTTAGGGCTTGTAGAGTAAGGGCGTGTTGGAAGCTTGACTCTACATGAGATCTGATAACTGTGTCAGTGCGAGCAATAATATGTATATGGTCTCGTCTTGACCACATTTAACATGAAAATGTTTTTGGTGGAATTTTATATTCCGGGCTATTCGTAAGCTGCAAACATAAAAAGCTGTTAGAGAAAATAACTATCGCACCACCCTGTCTCTCAGGATCTTGAGGTACAAACTTTTTAAGAAGGGTACAATCCTTTACAAATGCGGTACAATCGAATGGCATTCATAATAATTTGTTATTGTATACCCTGAAAACTTAAGGGTATTTGCGGGCCAGATTTTCCCATTCCCCTATCTCATACCCTCTTGGAGTACAAACGTTTTAAAAAACGGTACAATCCGGTACAAACGCGGTACAATCGAATGGCATTAACTAAAATAAGTTATTGTAAACTTTGCAAAATTAAGGGTATTGCGGGCCAAATTTTTGCATCCCCCTATCTCTTACCCTCTTGAGATAGAAACTTTTTAAAAACGGTACAATCCGGTACAAACGCGGTACAAACGAATGACATTCATAAAACAATGTTATTGAGTATTCTGAAAACTGAAGAGTATTGCGGGCCAAATTTTTGCATCCCCCTATCTCGTACCCCTTTGAGGTACAAACGATTTAAAAAACGGTACAATCCGGTACAAACGCGGTACAATCGAATGGCATTCATTAAAATTAGTTATTGTAAACTTTGCAAAATTAAGGGTATTGCGGGCCAAATGTTTGCATTCCCCTATCTCTTACCCCTTTGAGGTACAAACGATTTAAAAAACGGTACAATCCGGTACAAACGCGGTACAATCGAATGGCATTCATTAAAATTAGTTATTGTAAACTTTGCAAAATTAAGGGTATTGCGGGCCAAACTTTCACACCCTCCTGTCTCTTACCCTCTTGAGATAGAAACTTTTTAAAAACGGTACAATCCGGTACAAACGCGGTACAAACGAATGACATTCATAAAAAAATGTTATTGAGTATTCTGAAAACTGAAGGGTATTGCGGGCCAAATGTTTGCATCCCCCTATCTCTTACCCCTTTGAGGTACAAACGATTTAAAAAACGGTACAATCCGGTACAAATGGGGTACAATCGAATGGCATTCATGAAAATCAGTTATTGTATTTTCAGTTGCCAGGTTCACATAGGTTACCTTTTTAACGATATTTTAAGTTCCAACTTGATGTGGTCAGAATCAAAGTTATATTGCCACTTTACCACGGATATATCTTCCCTAACCCAGGAATCGAACTCTGAACTGTTTCTAACCAAACCTGTTAACCCCTGATCTATGCGGCGATTGAAATTAAAACAAGTCGTCAAAAACCATACTTCAACATCATAAAAGCTACGCTGCGAGTAAATATCACAATATTTTTAATAATTTTATAATTTTACTGTATTTCTAACAAAAACTCGAGGTAAAATCATCACTCGGGTCGCAGCACTAAAGTCCATTTCGATATGATGAGCCTATATTAAAATTTGTTTGAGCTCGCCTCGATAGTCGAGGCGAGTTGATTAATATTACGAAACCTTTTGTAACGGTTCAGGTGAAAAGGGTTGATACATTTCGATTAAACTAAAATACCAGCACGGAAATGGAGACTGTATTTATTTTTAATTTAAATACTTATTAAGATATTGAATGTTTTTTTTAGGCTTTCTTTGTGTAAAAGCAATACAACTTTTTATGATTTGTTTTTTGTCGACTTGATATTGGGTGACATCCGAATCCTTGTTAATTTAATATGATTTTGGCCACAATTCTACTCTTCATGAGTAGCTCATAGTTCCAGGTAATAAAATTGGTCTTCTAAGACTTTCTTTCTCTTTTCATCATAAAAATAAAAAGGGAAGTACAACAAAATAGTCACATTACCTACAATACTAGGGTACCTACAAACTATAAACAAATCGGAAATAAAAACAAAAAGGATATCAAATTACATACATATACATATCTACACTAATACTATAAATATAAAAGATTTTGTTTGTAATTAATGAAATCAAAAACTACTAAAATTATTTCATTAATTATTTCACTATTAAAATGCTACTCGATTTAGAAGTAACATAGGCTACTTTGCAATCCCCAAATACTTTCAATCCTTCACGAACTTTGATGATACCGCAAAACAAAAGCTAGTATATTATACATTTAAAACAAAACAGACATCCGTAATCTCAACAAACACAAACCGACTAAGCACTGAAGTTCCACACTCTGATTAGATTCTACTGGAACTTTAAAGAAACAGCTGTGCAACTACAGATTACAGTTGTGCAGCTTGTTTGCTTTGACAACTGTTTAGATACCTGCGGATAGCCAGAAATGAGGAGGTATTCAACCAATGCGAGGAAATGGGCGAGGTGTATGGCAGCTAAATGTATCGCCGCATGCAAACTCCATTTTCACAGCTCTGTGAATTTGAATGTTACCAGAAATAAATATCCTGATACATTCTTTAGGGTTATCTGATCCCAAACTAAGCAGAGCTTATACTACATGTATTATGGAAACCAGATAACAGATATGAACATACTTATTATAAAAATATTATAGCTAATTTTGTGTAATGTAATGTTGTGTGTCACACACAAAAACTACTAAACGAAACTGGATGGCATATACAAGGTTTTTAATCAGGATGACCACATAGGATACTTTTAATCCCTTGATAATGTAACAGCCCTTAGAACCGCGGGGACAGCTAGTATATTATAAAAAAATACTTACTGGAAAAATCATCAGTTGATAGTACAAAAATAGTAAGAGATTTTGTTATATAATATACTAGCTGTACCCCGCGGTTTCACTCGCGTTTATCGATATCATATATAGCCTATAACAATCTAGGAAAAACTTAGTATCGAATGGTAGCAGTCCCACCCCGATATCACAAAAGAAATAGTATATGTTCAGTAGTTTTGAGGTGATGGAGCGTCAACGGAACCCTATTTGAGAGAGGAGCTGATCCTAATATGTGAGTAGGTCCCTACATGTGTGCATTGTGCTATTAAATCAGATAGTTGCGGATGTTAAGTAATGAACAAATAAGTTGAGTGCCAATATCAGAGAGATTTACTAAATCCATGCTATTTCCACTTACCTTTACATACATTTTATATTTATTCCGAAGCGAAAATAACTTACCGTAGGTGTAAGATGAAATTCTACTTAATCCATCTTACTAAAGTTACAGGGCAACGACTTGTAAATAAATTAGAGAATAAATCTAAATGTTAACCTTTTAAAATGTTAGCATAACATTTCCGGAGCTATTAATACGTACATACTTATTTTCAATATATCTACTTATATCTAATAGTGGATATATACCTATATAAATAAATTGAAGGAGCAATTCATGTATTATAAATGCGAGAGTTTGAATGGACGTTTGTTACTCAATTCCGCCAGAACTGCTAAGAGGATTTAGATGAAATTTGGCACAGAGATAGAATATAGTTTGGAAAACCAAATTAACTTCCTAGGAATATGTAACAATCCTTGGGAATGCGGTTGAAACCGCGAGGGACAGCTAGTATACTCGTATAAAAATACATAAAAAATATATATTATGTAACTTTAATATAAGAACTAAGTACTTAATGTAGAACTATTAATCTCAAAATATCCAGTAAAACCTAACTTTAACCACGTAATAGCGGTAAATTTCAGGCTATTGAGTAATATTCATAAATTTCGGACTTTTACTAGTATATGCTCGGTAAATCTTAGGTTAGATACTTAAAATTTTACAGTACCTAAGACAAGACCTAAAACTTTCTGCATTCACAGTTACATACGTATGTCAGTTATCTGCGTTCCATACCTTATTTGGAATTTGAAAGCATTTATTTATTTATTTATTTATTGAGAAACAAACAGCGACAATAATACATGTAGATATAATCACAACATATAACACAGAAGCCAATAATGTTTCTACATTCAGCTATGTACAACTTATTATATCCTAATACATACAAGTTACATACATACAGAGTTTAAATGATAGTTTACATATTGCTTATTAGATATTTAAAACAGTTAAACTTTTCATAAAATATATATATATATAATTATTAATTTTGAAGTAGTAAATCTACTGCAGAGTTCCTCCGGGGAAGTACTACCACCTTCCCCTTTTCCACCGTGAAGTATTAGTACACCTGTATTACTGTGTTTCCGTTAGATAGGTTGGGTGAAATTACAGACCCATGAGAATTAACAACATCATGTCTCAGGGTCGACAACGCATTGGTGAAGCCCCTGGTGTAGCCAATGTCCATAGGCGGCGGTGATCACTTACCATCAGGTGGACCCCCTGCCTGTTGGTTGGGCTACTTGGCATAAAAAAAACATGTTAGATACCTAGTGTTAGTACATATGTAAAAAAGAACATACTCCAGTAGTATTTTAGTAAAAAACTCATACTTTCATAAAGAATCTTAGAAGTAGCACGCTTCGCAAAATATCTTTGCTAAGAATAAAGTCTGAAATATATTCTAAGGTACAAAGTAGTACGGTACCGTAGTACGGAAAACGCAGTCCCTTTCAGCTCCCCTATTCAGCTAATACAGACTTCGTCGGTGATCCGGCGCAACGAGCCTTCGGAGAGCTTACCTCTCACGTGATTCTGTCGTTAGCGAAAGAGACAAAGAATAGAGCCCCCGAAGAAACATCGTTGGAAGTCATTATCCTTACAGAATCGAAGCCCTTGGCGCGGCGACGTCGACAGAATGACATTAAACTCGTTCAACACTCCAAGTTTCCATGCATTTTTAACGTCGTCGCCTTCTAAAACAAAACTTCTAAGAACGGCAGCCATTTCCGGCACTTAAGATGCAAAGCGACAAGATTTCTTAACGTAAATAAATATAACTTTGTCCGGAGCCGTTGCGATGCGATGCTAATTATTACTGATGCTGTAAATACTCGTATATATAATGTATAATAAAATAAAAGGAGGTTAAATGGGGCCTTATAACGAGTCCATTCACAATATTTAAGAACCGTAGTAACGCTGTATAACATACCCTAAAAAAATTAAAAAAACTGATTTTTATGAATGAAAAATAAAAAAAAAACAATTAAAGTAGACAATTATTAGGTAAAATAGGTACGTAGACCTTTCTGTTAAATAATCTGGTTCCCTGACATGACAGCTTACTAGGGTTGTTGGCTTTGATAATTAATTATATTTTTACGAGGAATTTTGTATCACATTGTATAAGTAACTACCTTCTGTGACGGAGTTTCACCCACTTTCCGAAGAGAATCAATGTTATTCCAGGATAAAAACTTATCTTATATTACTCGGGAATAATATAGTTTTATCGAGAATGACTTTTTTTAAATCAGCGAGTTGTTTCGGATATTACATCCTAAATCCAAACATCCAAAATTTACCTCTTTGTAATAAAAGTAGGATTTTATGGGACTTAACAACATCACGTCTCACGGTATTGTTGGTGGTGATCACAAACCATCAGATGGATCATCTGTTTATCGGCCTATATGGCACCAAAGTAAAGGTGTTCTGGTTTTATTTTTGATTCATATAAACACTATTTGTAACTAAAACGACGCCTCTGGCGTCTCCCCCAACGCCCATGTAATACGTTTTAAAAAAACACACAGTAGCAGGTGAGGGTTGAGACTAAAGTGCGTTTGCGTCAACTTTTCACATAAACTGAGTGGGACGGCGATTGTTTGAGCAGATAAGTTGTGGATATAGTGACAAGATGAGCGGATTATATTTGAGAATTTGACTTTATTTGAAATAGACCAGTTGGCCTGGTGGTTAGTGACCTGACTGCGAAGTCACAGGTCGTGGGTTCGATGCCTACCCAGGACAAACATTTTGTGTGCGTGAACATGTCTGTTTGTTCTGTGTCTGGGTGTTAATGCAATACATAATCTATATTTGGTTTCCATAGTACAAGCTCTGCTTAGTTTGGGATCAGATGGCCGTGTGTAAAGAAAAGAATATCCCAGGATATTTATTTATTATTTAATTATCATAACTTAACTAGTACTCAGAAAAGAGTCCGAATTTTGTAAGTTTGTGTCTATGAAGGGTATAGTCCGGAAACTTTGCACCTATTAAAAAAAATTTTGTGACCGATAGAGAGCTACACTATTCCCAAGTATTTTTATGTTATAATTCCGAAATACATAAGATATGTACAGGGGTGCCATTCTGTAAGGTAACTTGACACTAGATAGAGGATGTTTCGTCGCGGCCTCTATGCTTTATCTGTCTCTCACTATGCTAATACTACTAACCAGGTGAGAGGTAAGCTCTCCGTGAAGCCGCTCGCCGACGAAGTTTGTATTAGCTGAATAAGGGAGCAGACCGTGGGTGAGACCGGCGTATACCTATCATATATGTATGTTTGTTACCATTTTAACACATTTTCCCAGACATAATGTTGACTCTAAATGATAAATAGTTTATCTATTATTTTGAGTGAAACGGACACGCACGTTCTTAAATTAGAGACCCACTTTTATTTTGGTTATTTGTTGCTATAGCAGCCATAGTAGTACACTCTATGAGTTTCAACAATCTACTTATAACGGTTTATAAGACACAGTCCGCCGAACAGATAGAACCTTAGTAATTTCCGTTAGCACTCTTTGGGTATGGAACACTTTACTTTACTCGACTGACACAAATAGGTGCAAAAATACCTATATAAGTAATGAGGCGGTAGGACCTTCACTTCCTGGTCACTAAGGCCATGACCCGATGAAGGTAGGGTTGCCACTCAAAGCGTTTTCACCTCGGGTCCCCGGATAGGAACAATAATTTGTCGAGCCTCGCGCCCCGCGTAAACGCAATAGCGTCCCTAGGATTTGTTACACACTACCCCACTTACCCTTTGTTATGGAAATAAAAAATATTGTTCATGAATTTTCATGGAAAGTACCCGTGGGAAAGTCAACTGGTTTATAAAGGTAGCTGGGAGTGGTTATTTGTTACTTTACTGTAGTTCCCAATGAAATTGTTGTGGTGGTTTAAAAGTGAACCGAAATTATGAATTTGAACTTTGTCCATGTAGAAATGTCACAGAAATTTTAAATGGTCCGGAAGATTCTTTGTCCATCTGATCCCAAATTAAACAGAGCTTGTAATATCGAAACCAGCCCTCTTATTCAGCTAAAACAAGCTTCGTCGGCGAGCCGCTTCACGGAGGCCTCGGAGAGCTTACCTCTCACGTGATCAGTAGTATTAGCGTAGTAAGCGACAGAGACAGATGATAGAGGCCGCGACGAAACATCCTCGAGTTTGTCATTTTCCTTACAGAATCGAGCCCCTGAAAACTGATTTACGACACATATTTCACCTTCCTTTGGCTTTTTACATTTTCTACGGACTCAGTCCGTATTCTTTATAGACATTATGATAAATTATTGTGTATCTTCATCCAAATCCATTTTTTCGTGAAAGAGGAACATACATCCACACAAACATCCACACAAACTTTCCCATTTATTAAATTAATAGGACTAGAACTCCAATAAATCACCTCTCATCAAACATACTTTATAACGAATTCCATGCATAAATAATGTGGAAACGTGGTAATAAATCAGTTGTTAAAATAACAATAATGTTGTTTAATCAAAAAGTTCATGATGAAGTTCATCGCATTCGCAGCTGTCTCGCGAGAGTGTCTAATACATATGCGCTGACATCGTTCAATGACCGGACTCATGTTAAAAGAGCCTTTCACGTGACAGCTCTTTTTTACTTTACCATGTATAGGTTTGTTTGACTACAATAACACAATGGTATGTCATGATATGGTCGAAGGTGGTAAGCTCACAAAGCCTAGACGAAAACTATGTAACTCTCTCGGATTCAACGTTGAAGTCGATTTCATAAAAGATTGATAGTTCGGCGCGTGAGCAGTGTGGGACAACAGTCGTAACAACTTCAATGTAATACAAAACGGAACTCGAAGACGATTCCGAGTGCATTAGACAATTGCCATTCTGACTCGTAAGTACAGGTACTTGGCGACATATTTATATGTAAGGCACACACTATGCTATTAATGGTTATAAACATCTAATGATGTAATAGTTGTAAGTAATGTGAATAAAAATAAATACATTTTTAACTTTAGGGTGGTTGTTATAGTAGAAGCTTCAGCAACTTTAAATTTGACCTCCATAAGTGCCTTCCGAGGGCCTAAACTGAATAAATGGTTCTGAATTTTGAGTTTTTTTTGGTTAGGGTACCCTGCCACCATGCTATGGTTTCTATAAGATGTTTCCTTTACCGGAAGCTCAAGCTCATTGTAAGAAACCCACGACTATCGCCAGGGCATAAGACGTCACTATCGCCTCAAAAAACTCTAAAGAACCCTAGCTGTCATATGAGCTCCAGAGATTTTCAGTAACTTGATTGTAAGTTCAGTATAATACAGACCAACTCTTATCAGTATCATTTAAATCCGAGTAGTTTTTGGGTGAAAGAGTAAGAAACATCCCTCCTCGCAAAAATTTGGATAATTTAATATTAGTAGGATTCTTCCTTCCATGCCAGATTAAGTGATGCAACTTTTATTCTGACTTCAAATCATCAGTTTATCAATCAGAACACAGTGCAACACGGCTCTAAGTTTTCACATGTGTTCAATTCCAACGCCCCGGAGTACAAAATTGGAAACAGCACAAACTACAGCGAAATTCCATTACAAGATTACTTTTACCACTTTACGGGTGGGTCGCTAATGAATATTAATAATTGTAGTGCGCTGCGCTACCCTGTCGTCCGTATATATCTCATCCATGACTTTATCGCAATTTTATTACTAACTGAACGGTTTAAAAATAAACTAGGGGAGAATTCATTAATGCTAGTGAACCTAGCCAGCGTTGGTGACGTCAACATTTTTATAAAACGTAATCTATTTACGCGATTTACTACTTTTGGAATACATGTTCATAATATATTTGTAATAGATAGACTGGGAGGAGGCAAGTGATGGTGATGATAAGATGGCATATTCTTGGCAGGTCGCACATAATATTTAATAATTAGTACGTGGATTGCTGTAATTGGTCTCTTATTTATAAGCTCAAAACATGTTAAATGTTCTGTTGCTGACCCAAATAAAGAAAATAAAATAAATAAAGCATGCCTTAGGACTTAGCCAGCATATAGCATACTTTTTATCTTGGGAAATATACATCTCTTTAGGAACGCATGTGAAAACGCGGGGAAATCTAGTTAGTGATATATGAGGGAGGTGCTGGTATTATACGTGAATCACGTGTTTAAACGTCTTGCCGAGCCTCTTTCAAAGTATCCAACACATCAACTATTCCATCAAACTAAATGCGAATAAATTAACGTCGATTCGATCCCCGTAACATTATACGAAACATTGCACTTACGTTAGGATCATTTTTAATCTAAATTCCGTCGGTTCCCTCCCTTTGTGAAGAAATTGCCTTGCGCCCCTGATCATAGCTCCACTGTACGTACATTATATTGGATCCGATGAATTCATTCCACACGAATAACCTGGAATACTTTAAAGAAATTCGGCGAAAGAAAGTTCTCGGTACTTAAATCACGGACCAAAAATCAAATGGGAAACTTGAGACGTTATGAATTCGTTTTCAGTTCATCGGAATATCTTACGTCTCACGTGTTGATGTTAATATCATGAATGTTTCAAAAAAATGTTTGTTAAAGGTCGTTTTTGAATGGTCGATACGCACCATTTGCCTGTTAATTTTAATTGAGAACTGTTTTTCTATTAACTTATGAAAGGTATAATGTATTTGAGGTTTATTCATCGATCGGTTGTCAAGATGTCTGATCTAAAATTTAAAAACCATATTATGGAAATTTTGAAAGTGAGAGCTTATTACAAGGTAGCTCATTACATAGAGATAAGAGATGCTTGGAATTAGTTGATCTCTGTACAGGTGCATCTTGCACATGCTTGTTTAGGTTATTATATAAAAATGCAACGCAGCAGAGTTTCATTTCGACACATGGATCTTTGTTACAAATACCGATCTAATAGACATAATAGCCGATATTTTTACGGTTTCCCCAGAACAAAAGACCTGTGAACACAAAAATACTCAAATAGCTCCAAAACAAAGTTGCCGTAACTTCACAGACAAAGCCTACTTAGGATCCCATTTCAGAAGTCGACACTATTTAGTATAGTAACTTTGCACTGAATTCTAAAACGAAGGCTCTTGTCTCGCTCGGAATCTGGTAAGTGGACGGAGAGAGGTACAAGTTTACATTTGTTCTACACTTTGCGAGAATGTACATACACAAAAATATTTAGCAAACCCGGTCGGCGATCGCGTTCTAAGTTTGGTTTATGTAAGGTTGTTGTTTATGGAAGTGTTTTTCCATTTAAATTTAATGTAAAATTAATAACAACCTTTTTTAAACCAGATATTTAATCCGATATTTTTTTTTATCTGATCCTACATGTCACCAAACCAAAATTTTTGTGCAAAAATCTTAATTTAAAAATCTTTAAAACAACCATTCAGCTGTGATTTATGAATTAATCAATTTTGTTTTTTCATGTCCGCTATGTTCATATATATTTTAGAATGACGTCACTTAGCTGCCTTCATGTCAATCGGTTGAGGGAAATGGTTTAAACTCAGTCGCAAAAATTTATTCAATCATGTAAAATACATACAAGTGATGTTAAATTAAGGAGCGCTTTCATGGAGAATGCTAGCTGGAACATCAGTATCTTTTTTATTTTATTTGAGTGTAGATACTTATTAGCAGATCTAAACAAACATAATAACTCGTAAGTTTAGAGGAAGTGGGTACAATTTTGTTTGCAAGATTTAAACTCAAGTTGTCGAAATCTAAAAGGCCCGTTTTGACAGCTAAGAATGTTATAGAAAAACAATCTTTATTGCATTTAAGATAAAGTTCATTGTATGTAGACGTGGATAAACATTATCATTACACCATAGGGTTAATTATTCTATGGCACTTAGCTGTCAAGACCAGGCTATTAAAATTCGAAAACTTTGGGACCACCTTTATTGATTTCGGTAATCTATATTAGCAGTTGTAATGCATGTAATTCACATAGCTATTATCCTTGCCATCTCAAATTATCTAGTCACTAACAGTTGAAACAAGTGTGACAGTTCTTCATAAACACTCTATATGATATTATTAGATCTAGACGAGTAGTGAAGCTAAATAAATGCTTTTGTTGCCAGGTGGGTCCCAAAAAAGGTAGTAGGGATTACTGTTTAATTGGAATTAAGTAACTTGAATCCCTATTCAAGCCGTTCGTGATTCCTATAAAGCGCGTCACACACGATGAAGATAAAATACTATAATATTTTATCTTAAGATCAATGAGACAGCAATATACGCTAAAAAGAGAAGGTTTATTTATTTAATTTCCTTCTCTTTCCCTTTATGATGCTGTCTGATTAATCTATATATACAATATGTAACAAAAACCCTGTGGTTCCTTCTACCTACGTTTTAAGAATCGGTATACATACGTAATAAAGAAAGTCATTTATAAAAAACTGTAAACAAAAATAATTAAAATAAATATTTAATTTATTAATATTTGTAATGTTATCCTGATATCATACTTCTGCATGAAGCGATGACACGAAATCACAAATAATAGGAAGAAGTTCTACCCGACCCGTGCCGCCGCGCCGCGCCGGTTATCTACCTATTTTTTCTACACAAGTTCACGACTTTGTCAGCTGTTGTTTATCACTTTAACAAATGAATCTTTATGTATAAAAGGAGAAGCTGACTGACTAACTGACATATCAACGCAGGGTTTTATGACGTAGGGGAGCACTAAGAAAGGAGTTTTGAAAATTCACCCCCTAAGGGGGTAAAACTGGGGTGCAAAATTTGTATAAAATAATGTGTTTTCTTGAAATCAACTTCAAACTAAACGCGGGTGAAACCGCGGGGGACAGTCGTAATATAAAATATAATAGTAACTTCATCGTGTGTGACGCACTTTACAGTTTAACTAATTTAAATTAAGTGGATATAGGTACTACTCTATTGTACAGTAACGTAATACAAACGGGTACCTTTCAGAACTAGTAAGGCATTGTATAATTTTGTTTGAATATTTAAGGAACGACAAATTCTGATTACAGTGAACCTGAATAATTTATAAGTCAAGGAAAGGGAACTAAAACAAAACAGTTAAATTACAATGATAATAATAGACGGTTGGCATTGAAAATCTGGAATTTAAACTGAGTAGGTATTGGTATAGTGGCGAAAACTTTTGTAATGGCCAAGAGGTATTTATTAACTACCTAAAATACTGTTTTACATTGTCAAGAATTTATCGAACACCTTCCTGTCATTTACTAAAATATGACGCTATTTACGTATCCATTTAAAGAGTGGTTTAGGTAACTAACACGATGTCATTTTATATTGAATTTAATTAAGAAATAGAGCTTCAGCACCCATAACACAAGTTAGTTCTTACTTTGGGTACAAGAGATTTCAATAAACACTTCATTTTGAATTTGCTCATAAGAGCTTACATAAGTGTTTTGCAAAATTTTTTTTTGAAATACTCGTTTTATTATTTCTCTACTAAAACCTTATGACCCACCTAGTCTAGTCTTCTTAAAGCCAATATTTATTAATATTCAGAAGATATGTTGTGTGGTACCAGAGACGAATAGTTTTTTTTTTATTATTATTTGTTTTTATATTTTGTACGGGCTCTTTCATCGTACTCTTTAAAGATTTTATGATAAATTATTGTAAGATAATATTGTATTGCGTTTTAACCGATTTGCGTCTGTCTGCACATACTTAGCTCGAAGTTTTAACGTAACAGAGGATTTAAGAGTATCGCCCATCGAGTACACTGGTCGAAATTCGACCAAAAATGATTAGTACCTCATGATGGTTAAAGCATAGATATACACTACATTGCTTTTTATAACTACCTAAGTCTAAAAACAGTACGCTAATGTCACTTCAATAATTGTAACAAAACCTAAGTGGCGTAATTTATTATACCATTTATAAAGTAGACAGATTTAAAAGTACGGACATCATTATAAATGTCTCAATTTTTACAAAAGCATCAAATTAAAAGCCATCATTTTATGCTATTTTTAGGCTATCCAAATGTATACCATGCAAAACCAAGTAACATTAAATTCCTCTAGCGAAATCAGTGCACCTAAAACGAGTATGTACCGACATATTCCGACGGCAGCCGAGCGCACGCGAGCGTTCACAGGGCGCCCACGGCTCAATAGGCTGAATAATTAACTTACACGAGCATTTTCAAAGCTCACACACGAAAAATAACATTGCAGTGGTATCCGAACGCATGTTAAGCGTATGTACGCCTGGATACAACTAACTATTGAATTATTTATGCCTAGTACGCACTCACTTGTGAAGTGGAAAAACACTTTTTTTTTAATGTCTGGGTGGTATTGGAGAGGTTTTATTTATTACCTTTAATGTTTACATGAAGTAGGAATATATGAAGCTTGAAATATGGCAGATTTATTTTTCTCTGATTGATTTTAACAGAGCAAAGCGTTCATCAGCTTTTTATATTTCTTTTCTAGAAAAAAGTGATTTTTGAAAGCATCTGCAGTTTCACATTTTTTGAACAATCAAGACTGAATTTTGTATGGAACAGCATTTTTATTGCACATTCATCCTTATATTATATAACGATGTGCCACGCTGTCTTATAATAGCGTAATTTTAAGCAAATAAAAATAAACTACCTAATCCTTCTCCTAGTTTGAGGGACAGGTAAATCTCATGGATTTTATAGCCTATCAATAATCTAAGTATGCCTACTCTACTACTTACATTTAAACTTTGAACCTATTCACTAAATAAACATTTTTATTATTTATTTAACTCTCAAATCTCATTTCAAAAGCACCTTTCACCTTTCCTAAGATAAATTACAAAACTTGACACGCAGATCCAACGAAAATAAAAAAAAAAACAAAAACAAATTTAATCTCCCTTGTTTACCGCACAAAGAAGTTGTAAACGGGAAAACAAAATAAATTTCTTAATTGGCAGCACTTGACCATCGGGACAAACAGACATACAGCGTACAGAATTCCAAATCAGAGTTAGGGAGGATCAAGGGAACGTCTTGATTAAGAGCTAGTGTTACCATCTATACAGATTTCAGTAAGATATTTAAATTACAAAATAAGAACAGGTGAGAAAATTAGATGCTGGTAGTATATATTTTACAATAGGTTATCTATGAAAATAATTAATGAATAAATATAAAAAAAATCGTCATTCGTCATCGTTTTTTCAAAAAACTTGCTCTCAACATTGCCTAGTTACCATAATTTAAAATGATAGATATATACTGCGTTCTTCATATTACTAATACATTATAGTTTGTCTAGCAAAAGAATCTCCTTTTGACTTTTAACTATATCATAAATAAGTAAAAGAACTTACCGTATTTGTTCAGGCGACAATCACAAAATTAACATTCTAGTTTATAAAAAGGCAACCTTTCATCATGGGGTAACCATGATGAGAGCGGAGAATAGAGGCGGCAGAATTAAATTTAATTTGGCACGCGAGGTGTTTCGTCAGCATTCTCTCTCGCTCTAATGAGTTCCAAACTTTGCCTCTTTGTGAGATTAAGCCAAAAATTGTGAAAAACTTTGCCGTCTCGCCGTCCCACAGCGAACGTTGTTTGACATACATAATAACTAGGCCCTTGCTTGTCCTCGGCCAAGTTTGACGCACTTTTTTCGGGTGTTTACATAAGTATGCTCAGTGGAATTAAAACTTGTGGAAAAGTTTGTTTTATTGCAATGATTTCTCTATGGCGCGGACATTGCTTTTGTTAAACTGAACGAATGAATAAGTGGTAGAAACAAACTTCTATGCCTTAGGTTTTGGTTGCTATTTACTATTAATATATTATATGTACACTAACGTTTTGTTAATTGTTATACAAAATAAAATAAACATTATATTAGGTACTAGATTACTAGATACTAGGTAGGTAGATACTGAAGGTAGTCTAGATTGACAGCTCGATGCAAATTACCCGCCATTTTGCTACACCGGAAATGTGTCATCCATAGAGTATAGTATAGTGGTGGGGATTCAAAGACCCGTTTTGACAGCAAAGAATGCCGTTTCAAAAATTATCATAGATAGATAGATAGATAGATAACTCTTTATTGTACACCAAACAAGAAAATTAATAACATAAACAACAATAAACCTTAAAACTATGTACAATGGGCGGTCTTATCGCTAAAAAGCGATTTCTTCCAGACAACCTTAGGATGGAGAGAAATTTAGGGACGATAATTGACGGTGGTGCATCTAGATTATCTAAAAATTTACATACACATACATATATATAAACCAAAAATAAATATATCACATATTAAAAAGTTATCATAAAAAAGAGAAAAAAAAATCATAGTTACTTTTTAAAACTTCGATTTTCTATTAATGCATTGGTTACTTGTATGATGACGATATCGATTACGCTTTTATTCAAAGCAGGCCTATTAGATCTCTTTTTTATTTTAATAGAGATTATTTACTGAGACTTTAGTAGATGTAGTCATAAATTAATTTTACAACAAATAAATCAAAAACATCCATAATTTAATATTTAATTAAGACCAAGGTACATAGCGCATCGCAAAAACGTATTTTAATATAAATCGGAAACGAGAGAACCGAATAACAACGGAATGTTTTAAAATCCTTCAGGCGATGCAAATATTTAACATTACTGGGAAATTTCATTAAGCTGATACTAATTAAAGAGCAGCTATTGTGGCCAAAATTCATTACAGAGCGCTGTTAATGTGCTACAAATATATTCGAAAACAAGTTTCCGTCCGCCATTTTGTTTATTTGCAATTTCATCATCAATTTTTTTTTCTTAAATGTCAACTAGTGATATTGGGGTTCATAAAATTGTTTTATACACGCATGAGGTCGCGTTTGCGCAGTTTACAAATGTACATTCGAATCCTACAATGCTTTCGGTGAACGAAAACATTGTCAATAAACTATTCATATGTATTTGTATCCTGTCACCTGCATCTGAAAGCCAGTATAATTCTATGCGAAATTTACTTAAAACTCTTGACAACATGATCACTTATCATATGGAGACTGTGGTAAAAAATAACCGAAAATTATTTAGAAATAAAACATCAGCTGACAGATTCCCGGTTTTTTCCTTAAGGGAAAGCTCAAGCTCCTAAGGTTCGAATCCAAGACCCTCGTCACGACATTTGACGTCACAACAATCACAGATATCATCCCTAATTCTTGGCATTATATTTAAAATTTGATGGGTCAGTTGGCTTGGTGATAGAGATGCTGACTGTCACGCCACAGGTCGTGCGTTCATACGGGAACAACATTTATACGCATATTTGTTTGGTCTGGGCGAAAATTTCTTTTCAACAAAGAATTAAATGAACAAAAATGTAAGTAACAGATATATATCAGTTACCTGGTTGCAATTGTAAGCGAGCAGTACAAGCTCTGTTTAATTTGGGATCAGATAACCGTGTGTGAAATATTCCAGGATATTTAACCACAATTTTGTTTCCCCACAAGCTAAAACTTACTTTGAAATCCTTTTATCGTTAACCAATTAACGTACTTCCAAGCGAATTACAAAGAAAAAGATTAGTATTTTTATCTGTAATTAATAAACTCAAAAATTACTGGACCGATTTCAATATTTTTTTCACCATTAGAAAGCTACTTTATCCAGAAGTAACAGGCTATGGCAAAATCCTGGGATACAGATCCTTCGGGAACGCAGGTAAAACCGCAAGACGGAAGCGAGTAGCCTATAAATAACCCTGATGGTAACCTAACACTTTCAAGTAATAACACGACGCGCCAAAGTTGTTTTCATTGTACAGTAAAGTTGGACGGCAAAACTTCACACTTTCAAGCACCTGATAAATTACTTGGCGAGTTATATTACCTGGCCAATTTAAAAATATATCATATTGTTTGACATTTTAGGGCATACCGCAGGTTCTTGTTACTATAGAGTATGTTTTGTATTTTGACCAGAAACTCTTACTGTGGTAAGAAAGGAACTCTTAAGTAGAACTGCCAGTGCCTTTACCATGAGTTTTTTTTTTTTTTTTTTAATACGTTTATTCAATAAAAAATCGTGCAGTTTACATTTACAACAAAAATCGCCAAACTGTACAACAGTTTGTTGGCGATAGTGTCGCTCTTTTACTACTTATAACTACTTATAATTAGTTTCTCAGTAATACAATAATAACAAACACACTTCTTTCAAAAATCAAATTAAATATATATATGATATAAATCTATGTTAAAACTAAGTAAGTAACTTTTAGTATTTATTTTAATTAATTAGCTACATAAGAAGTATCCTTTCAGTCTTTTTTTGAGTGTGTGTTTGCTTATTTCCACGGATGCATCTCTCATAAAATCTATTTTGTTCAGAACTACCGGAGTTAAGTATTGCCTGGTTCTTTTGCCGTAATAATTCCTTACAGAAGGTATCACATATTTACCCTGCTCGACCCGCCTGGTAAGATATCCATGAGTTATTGGTACTTTGTATTCTTTTCCCATAAACTGTTCTAACGCTATTAGGTATTTAACTTTTGCATGCACGGGTAGTATTTTACACGTTTTAAATAATTGGTCATAATTTGGTTTACATTGTGCTTTTACTTTTTTGCTGACCAGATACTTAATTAGCCTAATCTGTAATTCTTTTATTCGATCCAACTGTGTTTTGAATGTAAGGCCGTAACTGCTTAATCCATAATTAACCAGCGAGTCAGCAAGTGCTTAATAAAGAACATACAAGACCTTTCTGTTTACAAAACTACTAATGTGAAAGAATTTACCCAGAATTGACTGCAGCCTACTACACACGTCATTTACGTGCAATTTCCAATTAAGATTCCTGTCAACTGTTAAACCTAGGTATCGGTATATATCTACTACATCTAAGTTTGTGCACTGGCATCCGTTTTTATTGTTATGTAGGCACTCATATGTATGTCCAGTTATATCTATGCTTAATTGACCGTGCTTATTGAATTTACTGTATGGTGAACTTATACACATAGTCTTAGTTTTAGAAAAATTAATAATAATTCCATTATCATGTGCCCATCTAATTATACATTCGAAGTCTGCCTGTATGTACCTTTGTGCATCTCCCGCGTTGTTTGACGAATATAGTAGACACATGTCATCTGCGTACATGAACGTGGTGCAGTGTTGTATGACGTTCATTACGCTGTTGACGTGCATTATGTACCCAACTGGACCGAAAACCGAACCGGTAGGCACGCCGAGTCTCACGCTTACCTCATCTCCAGTGGTCCCATCTATCGATGTGCGGAGGGATCTGTTTTCTAGGTAGCATTTAAACCAGCGACTGATGGGGCCTCTAATCCCACATTCATCCATAGCACGCAGTAGCACATCGTGTTCCAGAGTATCGAATGCTTTTTTATAGTCAATAAAAAGAGCAGCAACAAATTTACCTTCATTGAGACTGTTGTTTACGTATTCGGTGAACTGCGCGAGCGCGGTGGCGGTGCTGCGCCCTCTTCTGAACCCGTGTTGCGCGTCAGATATAATTCTATGTTGCTCTAAATAACTACTCACCTGGTGCACAATTACCTTTTCTACTATTTTATCTATTATCGATAATATGGCAACTGGTCTATAGTTACTATAGTCTAAGTGGCTCCCCTGTTTATATATTGGTCGTATTATTGCCTTTTTTAATAAATCCGGGTAAACTCCTTCACTTACACACAAGTTTATAAACTTGGCTATTATTGGACTTATTTCTTTCTTTACCAGCTTAATATCTTGTACTCTAAATCCGTCTAACCCTGGTGCTTTATTACAATCCAATTTGTTTATGTATTTTTCAACTGTACATGCTTCTACTTTCTTAAAATAAAAAGACGTATCACTTGGCTTTACATAGGAACTTCTACTTAAAAATTTTCTATCACAGTTATGCTTTATTTTCTGGATTTCTCCCGTGAAGGTTTCCGAAAAATTATTACAAATATTATTCAAAGCGTCAGTCTGCCCTAAGTATTTTACAATAACATCGTCTAAGCTCGTTTTAGGGTTCCCTATCCATTTATTTATGTGAGACCATATTTTTCTAAAATCATTGTTACATTTTTCTATTTCATCCTGTCTGTACTTGTTCTTAGCAATATCTATTAGCTTATTAATTTTATTTCTAAATCGCGTGTATATTAATAATTTAACGTACGCACTCGCTAGCGACGGCGTAAAACATTTCTATGGCAAATGTGTACAGCGCCACTAGCGGTCACCTAAAGAACTAAAATCGATAGTTCGAGTCGATAACCTAGGTAAAAAACCTATCGAAATGTAAACACTAGCGAGTAACGTTTTTTAGCCTTTGTTATAGAAATTCGGTACCATGAGTCACAAATTTGACAGTTGCTATCGAGAAATACTGTATCGATAGTAGTTTACTCGCTAGTGACTAAAGTAAGTTTCGACAGCAACTCATGGTAGAGGTACAGAACCATTGGCGTATCTATATAATTGGCGGGTTCCCATAGTGTTATTTTTCTGTGGGAGCTGGCCCCTGAGACGCCATGGCAGATGTGATCCAGCAGAGTCGACATAGGTTGTTGTTATGTACCTAGATAGTATCGACAAACTATGCGCCACATTATAGAAACATAAGTGTGTGGGAAGTTATTTAGGATTATTTAGATCATTTCGAATCTATCTAACATCCTGGGGTGGGCACTAGACCATATTGGGGTCATAAGCACACACACAAGTGCACAAAGCCTATAATTTGATACTTTTAAATAAGTTACATATATATTACGTAGTATATCGGTTACAATCCATTTTGACATTTAAAATATTATGGAAAAACGAGCTTTATTACATTTGGAAATTATGTTAAAATTATTTATTCAATGGTCAATTATTGATAAATAATTCAAACTATTGATACAATGGTCAATTGTATGATGATGCAGATGATCCTTATAGCAAAGTAATACGGTTTATTTTACCGTGAAATAGAATTCTGATATGAAAGCATCTTATAATTACAAAAAACTGTAAATATAATTACTCAACTCCTCCTCAATAAATATCATAATCCCAATCAATGATGTAGTAATATATCAACCCCTCAATATCATAAAAAGGACAAAACTAGTTCAGTTACATAAACAAAAGAAAATAGAAGACGCACAAATTTAGACGTATCTCCTTCATATCCGATACGTCGTCAGCAAAGCCGTCGATCCGGGCGCAAATAATACTTTGCGTGCGATACGTCCTCGTATCGTAACGTATCCGTGTCGTAACGTAACCCAAAGGGCACCTTCGACAGGCGTCTAGTTAAGCCTCGCATATTTACTGATATTGATACAGCCCGGATGACAATTACGCTGATACAGAGGCTGTAGCTCCCGAGATAGGTGCTACTGGAAGAGACGAGGAAAAATAAAAAGAAATGTATATCAAATGATTTTATTAAATGAATGATCAATATTAATTAACTTTTGCAAACAATAACATTGCCCAAATATTCAGAGTATATAAGGAACAACAATCTTGCTGAGTTTCAACCCGGTTCTTCTCAGTTGAAAGGTAAATTCCAAAAAGGTGGTAACTTCAGTAGCCTTGATTAGAGCCCTCTTAGATCCTAATTTACTCAAGCCTACCCTTTTAGCCGCAGTTTTTGTTGTAATTTCAGAAATTATGCTTATAATAGTGATTAGTGACAAAATTTGCAATTCCTTCCTCCTTGCCTTGCCTAGCTTTAACTTTATAGTTAGCTAGTATATCTTTCAATCGTGTTCCTGAGGGATGTGTATCCTCGTGATAATAAGTATTCTATCCGTTAATCCAGATCATATTAATTCTGAGTGCCAAGTGTCATTCAAATCCGATTAGCCGCTACGGAGCTAAGTGGCAACAAACATACACATACAAGCATTCGCATTTACAATATTAGTAAGATTGCTGACCGCAGCCATTAACCGCCCCACCGAAGTACACTTGAGCGTAGCTCCTTCCAGTTAGAGCACATCCGCAGGCCCAATAACATCCGCGACATACCGCCAAATTTCCCAAGAGCGCTGTACACAACATACCGCGAAAGAAGAATAACTCGACTGAATGCAAAATGAAAATTATCATACAAATTCTCCATCTTATATGAACCGAGGTATTACTGTCACACTGCCAGTATAAGTATGCAAAAATATGTAAGGAGAGCCGGTTTTGCCTTTCAGATGTTAAAGCGAAAATACGCGCCCGAATATTGGCTACGTATTTCGCACGCGTAAATTTTGAGCACTTGTAATTTGCATTTGTTATGTAAATAATTGTGGGGGTTGCCTTTTGTTCGTTGTTTTGTTGGCTAGAATCTTTTGAGACTTTTCCCGCGATGTTTTTAACAATGTTTTTGTCGCGAATTGTTATTAAACTACATTTTCATGTAAATTAATTACGTAATCAAGACGCCGCTCGTACCTGTGTACTCTTTGTTTGTTTATTTGAATTATATTCATGAAAAATTCTGACAGAACATAATTTTTACCTTCGTAGATAAAATGAATATACGGTAGGTGATGTGGAGCTAATATAATAATATTTAGCTCACTAATAAAGTGGAGACGATATTTATTAAATAAAACATTTGATTTTAAATCTTGTTACATAAGAAGGGAGGTATATTTTTGTTTATTACTCAATAATTTTGAATTAGAGACTCTTGATATTACTATATTCTGTAATTTATGATTGAAGATTGTGTTACTTCACACTTCACTAATGGTAAAAACATTACATATATAGCTTAAACCATGACCATAATGTGGTCACGGCTGCCTATGGACATTTGCAATACGAGGGGCATCGCCAATGCGTTGTCGGCCTTGATACGTATAGTTGTTAAGTCTCATGTGCCTATAATAATACACCGGCCCCTCTGCCTTTCTAACGAAACCACAGTATAACAAGTACGCTTCTGCTCCACGGCAGAAATAAGAAAAGTGGTAGTACTTCTCCGGAAGAACCCCACACAACGAGCTCTACTACTTCTACCACCACAAATTCATATCTAGTGTAGGTAGGTAGGTACCTACCGTAAGAGGCGATTCAGGATTATACCGATGACCATGTGCACATTACAACTACCGCTTATTGGGAACCGGCCGGCCGTAGTATATGTCTGTCATATCCACTGTTACATGTAATGCACCGAATATCAGCTCTGCATCTGGGGAGGCGCAATCCTCGGCTCCGGGTGGCAGTTTCAAGGAGCGCCATAATCATAATATTGTTTGAAAAAAAACTTGCTTCAAAAGGACCTAGCATCCTTAGTGGCTACGAGGTTTTAAATATGTCGACTAAGGATCCGCAATGATCAAAACGATCTGACTCAAAAATATTCGAAAAACTTAAAGCGGCTTTAATAGGTAATAAAGAGTGCAGAAGAGAGAGGGGGCACCACAATCAAGCTTCTGCCCCGGTTCGAAAACATTGTAAATCCGGGGTAGCCGAATATGACGCAGCATACCTACTGATGGCAATAGGTACCTATATCTTCACACCCGCCCCCGAAGAGGTATTCAGACATTCCACCGAAGATACTTCCAAGTTCCAACGAGGCTTGTGGTGAGCATTATCAGTCTCTCGGGCACATTACTTATAATTTCTAACGAAACGTTAATATTACCTTCCCCAACCTGGGATTCTGACCCAGTAAGTCCCCTTTAAGTCTTCTACCGAGCCTTCTACCACTCACTGATGGTGTTCCCACATAACATCATTAATCACTAATAAACGTATTTTATCAAATTAGTAGACCGCTAGTCAAACGGTACGACTCTCGAGACGTGAAGTGCGGTGTCTCGGTTGATTTGGCACTGAGGGAAAATGGGCGGAAAACCTGATGGGGCCACTTATTTAACGTAGGTGGGTACTAAACCTGTCAAGTATTTACTATAACGTAAGTCCAACGCAACGTGAGGTATTAAGGATATATACGGATTTATTTTCCTGTTTTCCTTGCTCCAACCATTTATTAAGTTATTTGTAAAGGGTTAATTGAACACTCAATATGACGTTGTATTTGTGTATCTAAGTTACTTATTCATTATAATGAATATAATAATATTTTAATAATAATTATTATTAAGCGCGAAAATTTGTATGTATGGATGTTTGTTCCACTTTCACCCAAAAACTACTAGAAACTTGGCACATAGGTAAAGCATATATTGAAATAACATATAGGCTACTTTTTATCACGGGAGAATGTTACCGCGGGGAACAGGTGTTATTTTATATATGCAAAGTTTGTGTGAGGTCGTTCGTGTATTTGTCGCCATTGGCTCCGTAATGACTGAACAAATTTTCATTCATCAATTGTTATTATATATACACTAGCTGTCGCCCGCGATATAGATAGATACGAGTATATAGATATTACATTGCTATACTAAGATATTTAAATAGTAGGTCCGTACATAGATACGGTTCATTCCACCCCTGGAACATGAGTAAAAGAACAATTTTCCTTGACTGAAATCTCAAATAGGCACTCATAGTTTGTCGGCTCTTCTCAGTAAGAAAAAAATAAATAAATTCTGTTAAAAAGTATGCAACAAATACTAAATGCATCTGTGGTTCAAGTTGTACGGTTTGTTCGCTAGTGTCGCCACCTATGCGAATAACTACGATTGAAATAATTGAAGTTAACTCCATTTTGTTGTGGTAAAATATCTTTTATTAATTACTACAGCACACCCTGACGAGCTTTCCCTAAAATCGTACAAATTCAATAAAAATATTTTAATTAGGATTCGACCCACTAATCACTTCCACTGTGATTCCATCCCAAAATACTTGATTGCTATTTACCATTTCCGAATCAATAACCTACCATACAGTTAAAGGTTAACAAACAGAATTCGAAAAGCAACATTATTTTGAAATGCATTTATTAATCTGTTGAAAAATGAGCTATTCCTCTACAATTAACATATTGTACCCGGGGGACCAACACTGTATGAAATATGGCCGCCACACCAATAATGATCGAATATATTTAAAATTATCGTAGATATAACAATGCGCATTATTTTCACGTAAGTTTTACCCGTTGCAATATTTAAAGGTAACTTTAGCTGCCTGAATCGTTGTATAGCGTGAATTATCAATCTGTTAACAACCCTGCCGTAGTGCATTCAAGGACTTTTTTAGTTCAGGCTTTTTCTTCTTGAGGAATTTGATGGAACAGGTCATTCATTGAAGTACCCCTCTCTAATGTCTACCTACAAGGCTTTTTTTAGTTGTGGCTATGTCATCTGTTCACATTTTTAGGCAAAAGTTAATCAATAAAGTACCCTGCTAATATAAATACAAAAGCTTTTTTTAATTTAGTCAATGTTGTTTGTTCGAATTTGTAAGAAAAACAAATCAGTAAACTACCCTGTATTAGTGCATTCAAGGACTTTTTTAGTTTGTGGTACAGTAAAAGCTCCGTATTCGCGCTTCCTTCATTCGCGGTTTCACTATTCGCGGATAAAAAAAATGCGACCCAATTCCTATATTCGCGTATAAAGATTTCTTTATTCGCGGATCTAACCTGTACATAGGTACATGTATACGTATGTATTTAAAAAGGATTCGGTATCCTTTGTAAACGCGACGTCAAATGGACTAATAAAAAGGTAAAATATACCTTATTACAACTACGCCTAAAGTATGTTGTAAATGATATCGTCGCTGTATTGGTTCCACTTTTCCATTGACATAAGACGCCTTCGCCACGGTCGAATTTTGAGAATGTACACAAACATAATGTTTAAGTAAAGCAACATATTAGACGTTCAATATGGTCATAAACTACTAATTGTAGTTTTTTTATATATTTGTTTTTTTTTTATTTTGTCACCTAGGAACGTATCCCCTACAATCCCATATAAATTACCATTCCATATACACGGTTTCTGTATTCGCGGCATATTAACGGAACGTATACCCCGCGAATAAGGAGCTTTTACTGTATTTCATCGTGATGTATTTGTAGAATTCCAGTGTAAAATATTCAAACGACAAAATTTGGCTGCACATGGATTTAATTACTTAAATGTTAGAAAGTACTTATTGTTTAAATACAGTGATACAAAATAAATGCAATGCATACTGTTGGTAGAATTAGTTATTAAAATATACATTTTGAAATTCATACATAAGATTCGAGAATTAATTAGTAGATTAAAAAAATATTTATTAAAAATTACTGGAAAATAACTTTGGTCTCGTATTAGAAACTATAATCTAAAATACACATTGGATGATAATCAATTCAGTATGAACATGAACATCAGTGTTTATACTGAATTGAAAATCATCGACAATAAATTTAAAAAAATAAATGTACTCCATTAGCCACGACATGAGATTCTAAAACATATTATGGCAGGAATAAACCTCAAATTCACTTACCAAACTAAATTAAGTATTCTTATGTACCAGAGGAATGACTTTAACTCCGTCTAAATAAGAGATCAGTGGATTATAAAACTTATATCCAAGGCTTAAAATTCACTATTAGTTGCACTATGTTTGGGATTACATTTAAACTGCGTGACCGTAGCCAAAGTGGTCTTTAAGCCTTTGGCATAAAGCATATTTTCCACTGTTCACAGCATATAAATAAAATTGTGTTGAGAGTAGATATGCAGCGTTGAATGGATGAGACGGGTGCTTCTTTTCCACAGATATCACAGTGTATTTAGAAACACTGTGAAATCTGTAAAAAAGTAACATCCAGGTATGACGACGTTGGATTTATCCAATAAATGTTGAGTGATCAAGTTAGACATGTCCAAGTACATACATTGTATACCTAAAAGATAAATTTCAATTAATGGATTAAAAAAGTGTACCGCTATCAACAGTAAATTCTAGTAAGTATTAGAAAAAAGATGCCTCAGAAATGTTATCACATAATCTAGGTACTTATGTTTAATATATTATTGATTGAACAGATTTCATTAAAATTTTCAGTTACCGATACATTGACACTGCAAATAAGTTCTACTACAGTTCCAATAAGGTTTTAGATTGAATACGAATATATAGTTGAAGCAAGACATTGCTTCATTGAATCTAAATCTTAAGTTAATGATTACACAAAAACATTAATTTCGCGAGAAATTGCATTTATTATTCAATCAATGCTCGAACTGACTGGAAGCATGTTCAAATTTGCAAACCTATTGCGATCAAGAGGTAGATCACCGAGTATAAAAGATCAATGATTTCTGGATATTAGAACTCGTCGTGACGGGCCAGGGCTTCGCCGAAGTCGGTGGCCTGAGAGCCAACAAACAGGTCATATTTCTCTAGAATTTCAACCTTGGTTAGTTTCTCGTCCGCGTCGGAGTCCGCTTCAAATACCAAGTGACGAGCTTCGGCTTCTGCGTGGTCGAACTCTGGTGGTGCTATCCAATCTCTCACTTCAACCTCGTCCATCACACCGTCTTTGTTTGTGTCCCTGTAGGGAAAATATTGTATAATTAGTAATATTATAGACTAAATATAAACATTATAAATATTATAATATAGAATTGTATTGTAATGTTAATAATTATTAAATTTACACAACTAAATATTATCTTAAAATGATGCAATAGAATAGATTTACTAAATTAAGTGAATTTAATTATGTTGCATGTAAATAAAGTAAAAACCGCATGAAAAAAAAAATACAAACAAAGAAAAAGAGAAATAATAAAAATATCTATAGACTAGCAGTCCCTCACGGTTTCATCCGCGTTCCGAGGGATGTAAAATTTTCCTGGTATTTAAGTATCCTAATATGTGTTTATCCAAGTCCTATGCTATCTATATACCTATATGTGCCAAGTTTCATCCAAACCTGTTTATTAGTTATTGCATGAAAGAGTAATAAACATCCATACATCTTGACATCCATCCTCACAAACTTTCCCATTTATCATGCAAAAGTCATGATGATTTGTTAGAATTAATTATGCATATAAATTAAGCACCACTGCCACCTTATAAATTTTCTGCCTTTAAGCATTCGGCACTTGCAATATTGTGTTTCGGTTACAAAGGTAAAGGGGCCAGTGAAATTACAGGCAATGCAACTACACATCTCAGGGTCGACAACACATTGGTGATGCCCCTGATGTTACAATTGTACAGAGGCGGCGGTGACTGCAGCATTTAATCTGCATACTTGATATAAAAATTACAAAATTTTCAAATATTATTAAGAAATAAACTTGTTAATATCACTAAGGATTTCTACTGTTATATTAACATGTCAAACATAACTAAAATGTTTATAAAAAAATATTATTAGAGATAAGTATTTTTGGTGTTGCAAGCCTTCGTTAGCTAAAGCAACCGCTTACTAAGCCCTTATACTTGTTTGGCACAAGTCATAAAAAAAACAAAAAAAAAATTATTGATAGCACCATTATTTTTCATTGTTGGGTTGTAAGACAGGATGTATTTTTTGTTTGCACAGTATTTTTATGAACAACTAAGTTGCATTTCCACCTGCAGTTATTAGCATTTTACTCTCAACAACAAATAAACACATTATGAAGTTGCTCAAGCAATCAACGGATGACATGGCTTCACTCTTCAATCAGCAAATCTAAAAGGTCCAGCAAGACCTTCACAAGGCTCCATCAGCAAGTCTCCACTTCTTCTCTGTCTGCTGAGTTTGTTTACAAAACCCTAACCATGATGCATACACAGGTTGTGCTTCTGACCAAACAACATGACCATCTTGTAATGTGAGGATGTAGAAAAATCCTTCTCATGCATGGTGTGTCTGACCCGGAGCCTGAAGAAGTAATAACAGCTGTCATGGGATTGGCTACTGGCCATCTGAAATTGGTGAATTTGACTGGTGGTGATATTAATCACTGTCATGTCTAGGCTCAAAAGTACAAAGCCTAGGACTTTACTATAGGCATAACCGCCTTGAGTATCAACCAGGGACAATGTTTGGTCCAGTAAGGTCGCTCTCAAAGGTTCCTGTTTAACATTGTCCGAAGTCTTGACTAGAGAGCGACATCTGACGTTCAATGAGTCCTGGCAGAGATGACATGTGATTCTTATTGCTAACGTCGTATTTCTGATGTTTCGAAACTCAAAAATATTAAAAGCTCGACAATTACAGTGACGGCTACTGATCCATCTCCCCAACAGTAACACGGCAGCTTTCAATCGATCATCCTTTGTTCAACAAGAGGTCATATCCCAAGGACCTGTCTATATCCTTTTGTTCACCTTATTCTTAATAATACACGTGTGCCCTAATGAAAGCGACGTTATTTTTGCGATTTGTCTTTTCTTCACTATTTTTAAAATGGCACCAGATATATCACACAATTCCTCCAGTGTCAAGAAGTTTGAAGATAAAGGATGGAGTTTCATCGATTAAAATGGCGGATGTTGCCAGTAGCACAATTCCGCCAATGTCATGTTAGAATGGGTTCTTGATAGTGATGTGCCTAGTACGGCTAGAGTCGAATCAGACTCGATTCTTGCTTTGGACTCACCTACTCGAATATAATAATAAAATAATTTATTTTGATTCGAGTACGCCGGACTCAATTCTGGTACTCGATTCTATACTCGCGGACTCGATTCACTTATGTGAGTCCAACTGATTCGAGTTTAGTATTCGAGTAAGGTTGACTCGCTCGTACTCGATCTCTGTTTACTTATGCAATGCAGTGACGCCTAATAATACAAGTTAGTACCTGTAACTTTTTGTTGTTCATACTAAATTAATAACTTGATTATTTTAAGTACAATGACTTGCATAGCTTCTTCACAAACACCCTTTATTTTCTTTTAGTCAATTCACAGTTTTTTAAGTTAAGATTTGATTTATTTAAGTTCAAGTTTTGCAAATTCTCTCTATTACTCTAATGCTGTTGGTTGCGACAACATCAGTCGCAAAATGAACCTTCCCCTTTTAGACTTTCTCTTCCCAATAATAACTTAGATCCTTAACAAATCCATTATATCAGGTTCCAACCTTCACTCTGGAAAGAAGCTTAAGGAGCAGAATGGAAATGCATGAGGTATCTATTAGGTTGGGGAAAAAGTCTTTTCGCATTATAGTATGTATGAACTTGTAATAAAATCTCTTTGGCTATACTATTTGTATATGGCTGGTTTTGGTATCATTGAAAGTTTAAATTTTAAAGAACATAATTCCAAATTCAAATTAGTAAAATGTATGATTTGCATTTGTTTTTTGTACCGCCAAGATGAGTGAATCTAATGAAGAAATCCGATTCATTTTAAAATTTTACTACAAAAAAGGTAAAAATGCAACGCAAGCCGCGAAAAAAAATTGCGATGTTTATGGACCTAGTGCAGTGTCTGTGAGAGTAGCACAAATTTGGTTTAAGCGTTTTCAATCCGGAAATTTTGATGTCAAAGTTGCACGTCACTCTGGTCGCCCCATTACGAATAAAATGGATGCCATTTTTGAAAAAGTGGAGCAAGATCGGCATATCAGTAGTTACGACGTAGCTGAAGAACTGGGAATTGACCACAAAACAGTTTTGGCGCATTTGAAAAAAAATGGGTACACAAAAAAGCTAGATATTTGAGTACCTCACGAGCTCACTGAAAGAAACCTAATGAACCGTGTACTCATTTGTGATTCTTTATTACGACGTCATGAAACCGAACCATTTTTGAAGAAGCTGATAACTGGTGATGAAAAGTGGATCACGTACGACAACAACGTACGAAAAAGGTCGTGGTCAAAGGCCGGTCAGGCTTCACAGACTGTGGCGAAACCCGAGTTAACTCGCAACAAGGTGATTCTGTGTGTGTCGTGGGATTGGAAAGGCATTATTCATTATGAGCTGTTACCACCTGGCAGGACCATCGATTCTGAACTCTACTGCGAACAACTGATGAGATTAAAGCAAGAAGTTGAGAGAAAGCGGCCGGAATTAATCAACAGAAGGGGTGTGGTTTTTCATCATGATAACGCTAGACCTCACACATATTTAGCCACTCAGCAAAAATTAAGAGAGTTTGGCTGGGAGGTATTAATGCATCCGCCGTATAGTCCTGACCTTGCACCTTCAGATTTCCACCTGTTTCGGTCTCTTCAGAATTCTTTAGGGCGTGTCAGGTTAACATCACGAGAGTACTGCCAAAACCACTTGTCGCAGTATTTTGATCAGAAGTCCCAAAATTTCTATAGCAATGGGATCATGTCCCTACCTACAAGATGGCTAAAAGTTATCGAACAAAATGGTACCTAGATACTTTAGTTAAATGTAAATAAACTATATTAAAAATGTTTTTAATTTTCTTAAAAAATACGAAGGAACTTTTTCCCCAACCTATTATTTTGACGTTATTCGATTTCAGTACTGTTGTAACACAGTTGACTTTGATTTCTTCTTTCTATCCTGTCTTAACATATCTCCAATACTTATAGATTGGTTTCATGGTTAGTTGTCAGCATCGTATATTCATACGATGATTCGGTATCCTCATGGTGTTGTGGCGACATCTATGAACACGCCTACAAATCCTTCACCGCCCGCATCAGTCATGCGGCGACATCTATGACTGAGTAGAAATACGCGACAATCATACATCGCGATATCAAGATTATCTCAGGATTTGACATATATACAAGCATCCAACATCAACAGTTGGACCGCGGTCCCCAGGCATGATCACCTATCTTGGCGGAAGATCTTCCCTTTTAAATGGAGGAGTCTCATACCTCGCTTCTCCATAGTGTAAAACGTTTTATCCCCGCTTCTGTTTTCTATATTAATTTCTTCTATAACATTTTACATATTTCCTATTACCCTAGATTGTTTGGAAGAAATTGCTCACCTAAATCGTTTGCACTAGGTATTATTGTATACAATACAATACAAATATGCTTTATTGTTCACACCACATACAGAGAAAAATTAAATAAAAAGTATTTTACAAACATTATAAGTGCAAACAATTTAGGCGGCCTTATTGCTGAAGTAATTTCTTCTAGGCTTCCTAGGGTAATATGAAACAAATAATAATATGGCTGGCGTTGCTTATTAAATACTAACATAGAGTATCATGTACAATATGTAGTATTCTCTTATTATTTTTTATTTTACGGCGTGTGACCATGCAAATGTTCAATGAACTTTAATAATAATATAACCTCGCTCGCGGTCGCCGGCCGCAATCGTTAATTGATCAATATAAGCTTACGAAACCGTGTCACTGTACTAATAAAAATCGAGAAAAACTTCAAATGCGGTCATATCTGTGGCTGATAGCGTCTACTTCCATATACTTATACAATTAAAACACTACGTAATTACTAGTAGAACTACATTAGTATCCATGGAATCCTTACAAATTAATCTTTTATGATACAAGTGGTTATTACTAAAATTCCCGATAAACCGACATCGGCGAAGTGTAGTAACATCTGTTCGTGGTTTGAAAATTTTCTATAAACGACTGCAGAGATGGCAAGCGAAAATATTTTAAAAGGATACAGACGTATCCTTTGACTCTCAACAACTTTAAAAATAAAATGAATGCTTTTCTGCTAGGAGATCCCCTACGAGAGCCCGGACTATATCCTTGGATTTTTATTGTTTTTTATATTTAACTTTAAATTTGATGTCTGTTATAATTTATTTCGTCTTCTATTACATATGTATGTACCTTTTAAAACAAAATAAATTAAATACCAATAATGTCAAGTTCCACTAATTTCAGACACAACAGATAAGCAGACTTAAAAAACGTTACAAAAAGCCATAAAAACTATCAGTAAAACTTACTTTAAGAATACTAATTTCAGTGTCTTTGAAACTGAATACGGAATAGTATGATGTATTACAGTAATCAAAAAGATCTTTGAAACATATTTATATAAATATATAATAATTCTTCCGTACGTGTGTTGACTGTGATCTCCTTCTAAACGGCTGAACCGATTTGAATGACTCTTTTGTATGCGTTTGGGTGGCGCCCTGGATGGTTTAGATTCACAATTGGACCCGGTAGGTGGCGCTGCGAGCGAATTCCTGCATTTTTGTATGCACTTATTTCGACAGAACGACATTTGTCCGGACAACTAGTATACATATAAAACCCTAGCAAGATATTATTTTCTATGCTTTTTTTATACCTAGAGGCCGACAAATAGTCCAACAGTCCAAATGATTGTAAATGGTCACCGCCGCCTTAGGACATTTGCAACACCAGGGGCATCGGCAATGCGTTGTCGACCCTGAGACATTTAGTTATCAAGTACCTGTATTTTCACCGGCTCCCTTACTTATAAACCCCCTTACCTTTAAAAAACAGCTCTGTCCATCTCCATACCATAGACATGTGTGTGCCAAACTTCAGCAAATATGCTTAAGTCGTTTTAGCCGTGAAAGCGTTAAAGAAATACAAAAACAAATAAACTTTCTCTTTTATAATATAAGTTAGGATCTTTTTAGTATTGTAACTGGTGTATACCACCGTAAAAGTATTTTTCAAATAAAACAAAGCAGTTACCTGTATCCTGAGAACTGCTCCCTCTCCTGCTTGACCCAGTCCGGTTCCTCCTCGTCCTCTCCCTCCTCCGGGTTGTACATGTCGCCGATGTACTCGTCCAGGGATACCTTACCATCCTAAATACAAATTATTTACATTAAATGTAACACAGGTTACCTTGCTTAGGAGTTAGGAGGCTTTATTGATTTACTTTCATGTTATGATTAAAATCAATGTGTAATTAACACATTTTTGGATTTAGTCTACGTATCTTATGGTCTCGAACTACCAAATAAACTGGCCCGTGAAAATTCTAATAAATTCTTGCGTATCGCAAACAATATTTTCTCATAATTTCAAAATTAAATTTACAAATTTTTATCAAATCAATTGCATAGGGAATTATTAGTATCTATGTTTGCAATGTAGAACTTATAAAAAGGGGTGTAAATCTTAAGATGAGAGATTATTTTTCTTAAAATTTTCAAAGTCTCAGTTATGTTTAAAAAAACTGAAAACCAATCATAGAGAGCATGCAATCATTTGACTGATCAAATGTAGGTACTTATCATTTGTTTTTGGTGACAGAACATGATTAGCTGATGTCATTCTCAATCTAATATCCGCCATTTTGAATTGAAAGATTGAGAGACAAGAGTGGCAAGATGGCAATTTAATTAATTCATAAACCACCTCCATGTTATAATAGTGCCTGGGAGAATACGTGACTTTAATTATATTTATTTTATGACTAAAAAAATATGTTTGTAATTGTTTTTTTTGTATGAATACCTTATCTTTATCAATATCCTCCATAGTTTCAAGAACAACAATGTCCCTCATATTGGAATGATCCTCAGGGTGCAGGAAACCAGCGAACTCCGTCCTGTTCAAGGCATCATTCTGATCCCCATCTGAAATTATATACATCATTTAAAGGCCTACAAAGTATCATTTGGTTTACACCATTAAAAGGGTAAGCTGAGCCTGTAACATCACAGAAGGAACCAATGATTTCTCGGTAATATATCTTTTTAATTTAATATCAGGAGGATAGGATAAAATACAATAGGAAGTAATAGGTTTGTAGGACAGTAGCATAGTATTTGTTTCCATAGGATACTTTTGTCAAGAATGGTCCATAATGTCCCCTACCTGCATATGTCCACCTCCGTCTGTCCCTCTTCAGCAAATTGGAGTATGTGAACCCTTCGCTATTGGCTGCCTTTAACTCCTTCTCATCCATCTCGTCCATGAATCCATATACATTATTGCGGTATGTCTGAAATATTAAAAAAATATTAATTTGCAACCCATACACCAACTACTGATCAAATGATGTTTCTGCTATTTAATTCCTCATTAATTGCTTCCCAAGAGAATTAATGTGTTGCCAGGGTTAAAAAATTATATATCATGCAGTAATAATTTAGCTTTTTATGAGTGAAATAATATTTTGATTGGTTGAGCAATTTCAGAGATTATATCTCCTACATACAGTTTTACAAACTGCACCATAGTGTAGATTTATCTGATAATTAAAATTGCAGGAGCATTGAAGCCCTATATCTCAAGTCGGCCTGTTTGCTTGGTGATTAGTCTGCCCAGCCCTGTCCCTAAGAAGTAATAGAAGACAAAACAAATAATAGCTCACCTCCCAAGGAATAAGTTCATCATTATTAGGGTTGTGCTGTTTCCAGTGCCTCTCGACATCCTCCTCAATGTACCGCTTCTGTGTATACCTGATCCAATCCTTCAATTCCACGAGGGTCACAAATCCATCAGAGTTGCTATCAATCTTATCCACTATCACTCTGAAAGAATATATTATCAATAAAAAAAAGCATATTACGAGTATGCTTGGGGTATATTTGTGATCAAGGGTATGAATAGCTCATTCAGTAATTTAAGGGGGTATCTATTATCCATAATTATGTGAGCTGATTTTTCTTTTTCTACCCCTCTTGGTGAGATACAGTGCGACTTTGCTTCCCTCACCCATGTGAGATTTGTTACTGCTACTGGCATTATCATATGGCGAAAAATATTAAGCCCCAACCCAATGGTCTCCTTTGTTTCTCAATAAGGGATCTTTTATTATAAACACAGAATAAAAAATACAATCAACATGCTGCGAGATTATTCTAGAAAGAACAATTATCAAGTAGGTCGGACAGTGTGCATGGTGTTACATATGAGATAAGACAGGTCGGTGAACCTGTGATAAAGATGTTGAGAGTTTATTTTTTTGTGAATGATTTGAATGTGTGAATTATCCAAAGCGTTTTGACAAAAAATTGTGATCTCAAATGATTTTGTCATCATCATCACATCAGCTCAGGGATGTCTACCTCAAATGGTCCAGATTTATAAAACAATGCAATGACATGGGCTACCCATTCCTATAATAAAACTTACACTTTCCAATACACTTGCCTAGATGTGGGCTGTGACCTACTTAATTGAGATACAATTACATAAATGAGTGGCACAGATCTAGTACATAGATAGTGCCACTATCTAGAATATGCAGCCATGTGTAGGTGATATCATGAACAGATTATCTCTAACACAGGAAATTGTATGAACAAGATATTAAACTAGCAGATAGCCAAGATATATTTAGATTTTAGAGTAAAGAGTTAATGTATTCATAAAATTCTTTTAATGGCATGTATGAAGCGGATAAAAAAATTATCTTTTGAATTAAGAATCAACTGGATTATTTTATTTGATATGTTTTTTTTACATGGGATGTTTCTAGAACTTTTGCTGTTAAACATTTTGAAGTGAATTTTCATTAACGTGAATTAATTCAGGTGTTATTTGTAACAAAGAAACCCATTTTTTACAGCTGATTACACATAGGTCAAACGCAGATGTTACATTGTAGCCAAATCAAACTTGTGGAATGAGATTAATTGAATTTAAGTACTTGAAATTAATTAATTATAAATGTGTATTGTACCATATTGATTGCATTATATTATGCCATGAAAAAGAATATTTTATTACTCCCGATCTTAATTGGAATGATATGACGATGAATATTGCCGTTTTCGGATGATAATTAAATCAAATAAAGGAATCCTACCCCAATCTCCTTTTGCTCTCCTCAGGAGCCAACTGATCGAAGGTCTTCGCTTGGTCCTCTCCAAGGAAGGCGTCGTGGTCAAATTGTTTATTGTGGTGTTCATTCTTGAAATGTTCTGCCTTTGAGAGACGGTCCATCAACATCTTTGTCTCCTCCGGACTTGGGACCCCGGCGAACACCGCCGATACAGCAAGCGCCACGAATATCGATCTCAGCATTTTGATCTGTAATGAGATTCTTGTTAGATATTGTAATAACGCCGGTATAAATTAATAGAAATGTTTCAAATTATTCTCAGAAACGTACGCGCTGTAAATGGCCACGTCTACACCACGTACACTTCCTAGTTCCCGAATAGATTAAGGATAGAGCGAGAGGACAAGAGAACAAACCGAGAGAAAACACGGGACGAACAGGAGGCTGACTAGCTTGCTAACTGATGATCGATCGACCGGGCAGCGGCGGGGCGGATGCTGGTGAGAAAAAGGATGTAGCGATTTGAAACTTGATTTGTTATGTATTCTATGTCGGTTATATTCGCAGCCGAAAGTTTATGTAAAATCTTTTAAAAATAGTATCGATCAGGTTTTAAGAAATAATAATTATTTTACACCGTTAATACTATCAAATAAGGTTTCTAAACTGTGATAATGATTATTTTACAATTCAATTTTTTAGAATTTCAATTGTAATAACTATAGTAATTTTTTTAGTCTTTGAACGCACTTTTGCCGTTAGCATTGACATATAGAAATGTTACCAATTACCAATCAAAAATTCTATTTGCTATGGTTTGCCTTCAGCATTACGATCTTAGCTTTTACTTCTTCTTTGTATGGCAGCTAAAACATTTTAACAGGACGTATTGTTTTAGATAGTAGTTAGTGTAATTCACAGCTCCACAGCATCAATCTTCTATTTTGTAATTTTTACTTCTCATTCGAAGGTGTTGGGCCACCTATATTAGAGTCCGATTTTAAAATAGGATTGTCATTGTAAGATACATTCTAAATAAACTTTTCAGACCATTTTAGACAACTTGTGATGTCACGGTACACCCCATAATTTCAAAGCACTTTACTTCATTGCAATCCTTGAATTACGTCAAACAATTTTATTATACTATTCCTAAAACAAACCGTTTTAATATTTGTTTCTAAAGCGGCTATAGTACACAGTGTCTACGTATAACAGTTCATGTGATGCAGTCGCACTTACAGATAGAGGTCCGAGGAAAAGGGGTCCGTTGTTACCCTTTGGGCATGGAATCTTAAAATTCAACAAATTAATCTATAAGAAATCTAAGAATATACTATCAGTAATATAGCATATTTTTATGGAATGTAATTAATTAAATAATTTAATGTAGTTTTATATACATGAATTCCTTGCAAAAGTTGGGTTTTTTTCGAAACGTGTGAAAACAAATTCTCATTTCGATTTAGTTTCGTGAGAAGCTTGCTATGCCACGCGTCGTAAGTACGAAGACTTCCTGAATTTATATTGATATTATTCACAGTACAGAAAATATCTCTGAGATTATTGAGTAAAACGCCACAATAATTAAAAAAATATGCGTGAGTGTCGTGGAACACTCGGCTGGAACGTATATGATTTTGTATTGAGTAGTAGAGTTTACCCGAGGAAGTATTACCACCTTACCTATATACCTAAAGGAAAGCAGGCTGGTCAAATTACAGGCACATGAGAATAAGCGTATAAACTTGACCTATTCGAGGGATAGTAAACTCCAGTCGTTATTCGGAGCTGACCACACTTTCTTAATATATTTTTGATTAAATTTTTATATAAATATGTGTTTATTTTTTTGGTTTTCAATCATTAATTGTATTTGTAAATAAATTATTAAAAAATATCTCAAATTGTAAAAGAGAATCCCATCAAAAACATTAATCTACAAAATGCACAAGTCTCGCAACGTAGTTCTGCCGTAAAAAGTAGTGATATCAAATGAAAACCAAGTCAGTAAATTCAGTACCTACCTATCTATGGGAGCAGGAGCAGCTATCCAACCAACTACTTTTTTACAAATTGATACCTTGTTAGTTAGCTCATAACATTTTATAATAACCATATCAATAAAACATTATTTCCTTTCTTAAAAAGTCACTCTATGACTTGGCAAACGCACGCGGCAAAAGAATCTCGCCTAGCCCTCAGCCGTACCCTCCGATAAGTAATTACGTTCCAAAAAAATATTGGTCACACGATGTGAAAATAGATCAAACGACAATACAACGTTACTTTTACGCAAGTTACCGCCAAAAAGTTCCAGCCAATCAGCCAAAGAAGTTATAATCATCGCAACATTTATTTATCAATGTTGCCATACCAATACATATTAACGTGTATACATTTAATACATTGATTCGTTTTTATCGTATGTAATATTTCTAAAATTCTTTATTTGAAGATAGTGAAATCATGTTCATTTTTTAATTTCACACTCTGGTCATTAAATTTCACCCAACCAAATCCACGCGAAATGTCACATACCATTTGTCTCTGTAAGTTCGTCTATGGTCATGTCATGACTGTTGTGCTCAGTGCTTATTTTGCCCATCCATTTCCGAAATAAAATTCCAATTATGTTTCCAGAAGTAACTGCAGTGCTGTTGTAAATAAAAAATTGTTGGCTGCGACAAACGCGTGTTCTGTTTATAAGTTGCTAAAACAAGATTGCAAATGTCAATATGTCAGGATCTCGGCCTTAATTTCCAACAGAGAATGGTAAGAGTGGTGCATGCTTTAATTTTAAGTTGATCGCTAATTATAGATAATGAGTGCACTCACATCAGATCGCATAACTTTTTTATATATGCTATTATTCAATTGCGCGACGATGCGTTTCAATAGCAAGTACTTTTAACCGTAATCTAATCATCGGCATTTCCGTGTGACTGCCTGCCTCAAATGTTTTATTTCGTCATCTAGATACATATCATTACTGCACACTTGATAATTTATTGATGACCGCTACTATCTGATTGGTACCAATTCAAAAATATCTCAAAAACATAGGCAATAAGTCACAGTTACGATTATAAGATGAATTACCTATTCATAATAAAATCTAATAAGAAAGTGATATACAGATAAATGCACCATGTTGAACACAAGCTGACAGCAGACAACCTCAATTGAATAGAGAACATATGAAAGAGGAAAAAAAATACTTTCACCACCCATTTCTGTGATCAATCAATTAAATACACATTCCAGTGTTATTCCATCAACAAAACACAATTGTAAAAGGTCCTTAACCAACAACCAATGGGGTGGGCATTCATGCCCATTTTCATTCAACTATGCATAAATTAGGTTACATCTGTCAAATGAAAAAAAAATGTTTTGTCAAAAGAGATTATGATTAGAAATTGAAGAAAATTGATATACATTTTCATACATTCAAGTCCATTATCCATTGGAATAAATTAATAAATAGACATTATTTCAAAACCAATAAAGTAAATTTTACAATTACATTCTTAAACATTAAAAGAGGTAATATATTGGACAGACTATAAATGTTAGATGTAACCTCTATGCTTTATAAAATACCTTTTCATATGTTTGTATAAAATTATAACTACATTTTATAATTGATTATGCCATAAACATTTTATCTGCAATGATATCAAATTTCATCCAATGTGTTTGAATTTTGCAGTAATTGAATATCTAAACCTCTCTCTTGTGCATATAGAATTAGTTTGATGGCTTGGTGGTTAGAGAATCTGGCTGCCAAGCTACTGGTTGTGGGTGTAGGGTGGTTTCCCACCCAGACAAACATTTGTGTGCATGAACATGTCTGTTTGTTCTGTGGCTGGGTGTAAATATCTCTATAAGTATGTATTTAAGAAGTAGTAAATGCAGTATATCAGTTACCTGGTAGCCATACTACAAGCTTACACTCAGCTTGATTTGCGATCATGTAACCATGCATGATGAATCTCCTAGGATATATTTATTTAGTTACATCATATTGATAAATTATTTATGATTGAATATTATCTTAATGTTTTTAATCTTATCTGTAATGTATGTTCTGTGAAGTCATCATATTCACAGCTGTTTGAACTTTCCAGGGCGCAAATATATCACAGTTGGAAAGAGATATCGGGTCAGAGCAATTCCCACCTAATGAACATTATTTTGGTTTAGTCAATGTAAGTATTTTATCCAACATATTCTTCTGCATTAGGGGGCGTCCAATAAATACGTGAGGCATTTAGGGGGGGAGGGGGTCAAGCCGAATCTCACCGAATCTCACGTGGAGGAGAGGGGGGGTCTCGGCAAATATCACGTAATTTTTTTATTAGCAAAAAACATTGTAAAATTGCTAGAAGAGGGTTATATATGTATGTATAGTAGTAATATTTTTTCACATCTAAATCGTATACTTATGATAATATCAAATCTCACGTGAGATTAGGGGCGGGGAGAGGGGGTCGAGCAAAATCTCATGACATCTCATCAACGGAAGTGAGTCGAAAAATCGTCAAAATCACCTCACGTAATTAATGGATGCGCCCTTACCATGAAATTAAATTTCTGCCAGAGTGAAGACTTACCCTATATCACTCAAGAATAATGAACTTTCTATCAATGAAAGATTGAAACTTTAAAAATGATGAGAATGAAAATTAACATTATTACAGATTAGGAAATTGTAATTTCCCTCAAAATCTTTATATAACTTATTCTTGAATGAAAAACTTGTCAATGTCTTTATTTTTTGGAGTCACCATTCACAAAAGTTTTGTCTTTTGATAATATTATTATTGCCAGTGTATAATGTTATAATATGAACATGTTCTAATAATATAATTAAAATTTGTTTCAGTTTGGCAACACTTGTTACAGTAATTCAGTGTTGCAAGCATTGTATTTCTGCCGCCCATTTAGAGAGAAAGTATTAGAATATAAAGCTAAGAATAAGAGAACTAAGGAGACCCTGTTAACATGCCTCGCAGATTTATTTTATAGTATTGCTACGCAGAAGAAGAAAGTAGGGTCCATAGCGCCTAAAAAATTTATTGCTAGATTGAGAAAAGAAAAAGGTAAGAATATATCCAGATTTTACAACAAACTTCACAGATATATCTGAGTAAAAACTTTAATAAGCAGACATGTTCATGCACACAAATGGCTTTAGGTAAGAATTTAAAACACCTAATATAAATGTTTACATCAAAATAAATTATACATATAAATATCTCTTTTGTTATATGCTGTTCTCCCTTTGCCTTACTTAGCCTCATTACTTGTCTTTTATAATGTAATTCCGTAATTTTATAGGTGACCTGTAAATTTTTCTAGCACACCTAACTCTATTATATATATATACATATATTGTATCGTTTATGGAGTAATTTTTGAAGGACATATACTTATGGGTAGATTTTTAGAGTTTGTTATTTATTTTACTGGAATATTTCTAATTACATATTTGTACTGTGTGTTACAGAGGAGTTCGACAATTATATGCAACAAGATGCCCATGAGTTTCTCAATTTCCTCATCAATCATATTAATGAAATTATTTTAGGTAAGTTAGTTATTAAATCAAAAATGTAATGGTGACCATTCAAAGCTTAACTACATTAACAGCCATATCCTAAGACGTTTCCTCTTATATTCCCCGACTCCAACTCGACTGAGGATACCTTAAGCATTTTCTCGAGGAATCCTCAAAATTGGTATAACTTTAGCATAACTCGAGAAATCCCGATTGATGTCGAATCGAAGTGTAGGCAAGGTAACATGTCATTAGTTACGTCATTCTATTATAGATAAAATATTAATCAAATAAAATAATGAGCTTCAGTAGCTGTTTACATGGAAGAAACTTCCTTAAGGTTGATCGCGACGTACGAGTACCTTGAAGTTGACAGTTATCTCCTAACCTCGAGTAAGAGAAAGCGTCGAGTGGAGGAGATTTTTGTAACTATGAATTCTAAATATCTTGGAGTGACGTTCAGTGGAGTCGAGGAATTTTCGAGGAAACGTCTTAGAATATGGGTGTAAGTGGTCATTTAAACGCAAAAAAATCAAATGGAATCCAAAGTTAAGACTAGCTACTAATCCAACTTGTATGCTTGTCGCCTCGACCGAACTTTTATTCTCAAAACATGTGATGAAGTAGCTTTTTCCCCGCGGATTTACCTGGGTTCCCCAAGGTTCTATGTTTCCTTGATTAAAAGTGTCAATACATTCATAGAATTTTCGTTAATCTTATTTATTATATAAAACAATGTCGTCTTAGTTACATAATTTGTAACTCAAGAACGGCAGCGCAGATTCCAATGATCTTTGATTTGTTGTATCTTCGTGTCGAATAAGTAATTAAAAACAATATAAAAAAAATTATAAAAAAAAAAAATCTTAAAAAAATATCGTTATGAACGCTATCTCTAGGAACGCGGATGGAACTGGGGGGCACAGCTAGTTTAAAATATTAAGAACATATGAGGGGTATGTTACTTGTTAGTTTAATACTTATTACGATTTCGTTATCTAGCTGAACGCAATCAGAGCACACTCAAAGTACAAAAGACGGAGGGCGTGACGTGCAACGGCACAGTACCCGCTGCGGAGCCCACGTGGGTGCACGAGATCTTCCAGGGCACGCTCACCAGTGAGACCAGGTGTCTCAACTGTGAGACTGTTAGCAGTAAGGATGAGCATTTCTTTGATTTACAGGTAATTATTCATGTTCTTAAATATGAAATTTTGATATTAAATCCTCCTTTTTTTACATATGGGTCTTCTAAACCCTAAGGTATAGTTGGACCCGGTAGGCGCTGATGTCAAAATAAAATTTTAAAATGCCCAGTGCCTCCACCGAGTTAAAGGCAACCTTAGATATGTATATTTTTTTCAGCGATTTGGTGGCGTGTCTTGTACTTTTATTGGAACTAGTTTACGACCACTGAAAGAAATCATCATTATTGAACATTTGAGGAAATAAAAAAACTAATAACAGTTAAAAAACTAGCTAGCAACAAATGGAACCGAAAACTTTTGTCTTTGCCTTTTTATACCTCAAGTTGTGAATGCTTAAAACCTATAATCCCTCAATTTTATTTTGCAGGTGGACGTTGGTCAGAACACAAGCATAACCCACTGTCTGAAGTGCTTCAGCGACACGGAGACATTGTGCAACGACAACAAATTCAAATGCGACAGCTGCAGCAGCTACCAAGAGGCGCAGAAACGCATGCGCGTCAAGAAACTGCCTCTCATACTGGCGCTGCATCTCAAGCGGTTCAAATATATGGAACAGTACAATAGGCACATTAAAGTGTCGCATAGAGTTGTTTTTCCTTTGGAGCTCAGATTGTTCAACACGGTAAGTTTTTAAAATGCACTTTGGTAAATTTTTTATATTCTTTTGGAAAACAATATGAGAGTAAAAATTTTACAGTTGCGATTAGTGCGATATTTTGCCACACTAAATAAAAAGGCGATTTCTCGATTACCTACAAAATCCGCGCTGATGTCGTGTAACTTAGTTTGTATAACTTCTTACGTCCGTACATACACACCCGTATTTTTTTTATATATTGTGACGAAAGTATAAAAAAAATAAGAGTGAAATAGAATCCTACTAATATTATAAATGCGAAAGTTTGTATGTATGGATGTTTGTTGCTCTTTCACGCAGAAACTACCGGACAGATTTGGATGAGACATGACACATAGATAGAGCATATCCTGGAATAACATATTGCCTACTTTTTTATTCCGGGTAAAAGTGACATCCATGGATAAAGCTCAATTAAAAAAAATCATAATTCAAAAAATTATTCAGTTTAGGCCCTCGGATGACACTTATGAAGGTCAAATTTAAAGTTACTGAAGCTACTACTGCGGGGAACATTTAGTTAATTAAAATATAATAAGAGTAACAGTAATACTAAGAGAGAGAAATACATATTTAGCTTGGTAAGCGAGATCCGGCAATTGAGAACAAGCTGTTCCAATTAGCTATTATTACAAATTATAACCATAATTTATTCAATCATTGATGAATTTATTTATTTTAACAATTAGAACGGTTTTCACCAATAAAAAAAAGGGTAACAATAAATCATAATAATCAATAAATTTACAAAAACTAAACCTTATATAATTATAATTTATTTAGATATTATATATCTACCTTGAATAATAATAATAATAATAAATATCCTGGGACATTCTTTTACACACGGCCATCTGGTCCCAAACTAAGCAGAGTACGTAGCAGAGCATGTAGTATATCAGTACTATGGAAACCAGATAACTGATATACTACATATAATACTTTTTTTTTCTAAATACATACTTATATAGATATTTACACCCAGACACAGAACAAACAGACATGTTCATGCACACAAATGTTTGTCCTGGGTGGGAATCGAACCCGCGACCTTCGGTTTGGCAGTCAGAGCGCTAACCACCAAGCCAACTTATATATATCTTATTGATATAATTTCTAATTTTATAAAGTGTAATCAAGTGCTTGTTGATGTGCTAGGGACTTGACAGTCTCTTAGATATAATTCTAATTCAAAATTTACATTGATTACAGTAAAATTAACTTTACTGTTATCACATTAGAACTTATTCTATTCAACTGGCAATATCAAAGAGCAAATTGTTTGTTTATACATACATAGACAACACAAGATTATTATGTAGACAATTTCATTTAATACCTACCTTATAGGTAGATATATCTCCTTGCTGAGTTTCTTGCCGGTTCTTCTCAGTTAAAGGCTGACTTCCGAACCGGTGGTAGCTTCAGGAACCTTTACCTTTAAATGCCCTCCGCAGGCCTAAACTGAATAAATAATTTTGAATTTTTATCATAATTTATTTCACAATCCATCACTTTAAAATTCAATAATAGTTATAACTTTTAGATCCCTCGCAATAAAGTCGCGATTCGAAACCTCAATACAATCTCAAGTAATAGCAAAAGTACGCTCTATAGCACTGAAAATAAAGCTTAAATTGCAGTCTGACGACGCGGTGAATCCGGACCGCCTGTACGATCTGGTCGCGGTAGTGGTGCACTGCGGCTCGGGGCCGAACCGCGGCCACTACATCAGCATCGTCAAGAGCCACGGCTTCTGGCTACTCTTTGACGACGATATGGTAGATGTATGTATACATTTATTCTTCCACTGACACTGTTACAAGATGCAAGGTGTTGGGTACACATGGTCATCTGTTTACTCTTTTACGCCTCTTACGAAACCCTATAGTATTTTTCAAATAGCATGACTTAGGTAACACACATGGCGTTTTATAAGATTATTCAATGGTCTATGTTTATTTCGACATAATAAGGGGATACCGTAACAGAGCAAGGTCTCATGAAGCGTTTAGTGTAGTATCTCAGAGTAATCAAGTGCTATTTCACGAGATATGGACAACGTTCAACTGTCACAAGTCATCCTATGTGAAAATGTTATTGAGGTGAGAATACTTTGCCGCTACACACGCACAGACATATCTTATTAATGTATTCAGTACCGGATTAACCACGTAGTAAGAGTAGCAATTGCTACGTGCCCCGCGCAAAAGGGGGCCCCGTGTGTCTAAGGCCCCCACCACCGATTGTTCTTTTTACCACTTTATACTAAAGAACCCATAGCAGACCAAAGGCCCCTCGACAGAATTTGTTACGGGCCCCGCGCGTGCGTAATCCGGCACTGAATGTATTTCAAAAGCTTGTGCCAGATGACCGTCTAAAGAAGTTTCTCTTTACATCTTATTAAATAAGAAATAGGTGTACAAAAGAATCACCACCTATTATTGCTTATCCAACGATAAGTATTTGAATGACCAGGAAATCAGTACTTAGTATTATTTACGCTAGTATTATTTGTCGAAATGTTAAAAGATTTGTTTAATTCTAATGCTTATAATGAAAGCTCATTTATTGAATTATTTATTTACAGAAAATTGATGCCTCTGCTATAGAAGACTTCTACGGCCTAACTTCTGATATACAGAAATCGTCTGAAACTGGATATATACTATTTTATCAATCTAGAGATGCTAGTTGTTAAGTTTCTCCGATTAATTATAGTAATTTATATTATTTAAGATAGTCACTATGATAAATCATGTTGAATTAATATGCCGCATTTGTTAAAGTTGAAATGGCATATGATTATTGAGAAATTATTTAATTCCAATCATTGATTATTATTATTCATCTTTTTAGAGATCATTCAATTGTAAATATATTTCATTTCAAAATAAAACGTTGTGATCTTTCTGCGGATGTTGTGTTTAATTAGACCCATGGTGACCCATACAATTTTATAAATATATTTGAATCAAATATGAATTTTTTAATCTCAAGTAGTACGAGGATGCGATTTTAAGTTCGCGGAATGTGTTCGTAAGTGATTAGGGGTGTCAATTACAAAGCTAAATGATAACCGGAGATTACTACGCTTCAAACCTAGAGCAATTAAAGTAAGTCATGAAAGAGACATGGAAAACGGACCAAAGTTGTCTTTCTGCACGACAAGGCGCCTGTTCACAAAAGCCGTGTTGCGATGGTTACCCTGGAGTAGATAGGCAGTAAATTTTGCTACACCCACCCTAGTCTAGACCTGGGGCCATCCCAGTGATTATGACCTATTTTCAAAATTAAAAAAAGAATTTCGTAGGAAAAGGTGATGAAGAAGTAAAGTATGCAATTTCAGCGTATTTTGTAGACGAAGACAAATATTTTTATACAGGGTAGCAGGTGAGGTGAATATTTAGAAAAAGAAAAATAAATTTGGATTTTTATTTCCACTCCTTATTTTTTTTATGTATGTGGAATATGGGGGGTTGTTTTTCACCAAACGCATGAGATTGAAGGCGGTACGAAGATTTCTTCTAACAAGTTTGATTGACTCTTAACCTTCGTTTGTAGTTCTTTCAACATTCTGATATCTTAGTATGCATACCAAAAGAATGGTAAACCATATGAATATAACGTGAATATTATTGATGTCGTAGACTAAACTTTTTTCCATTGAGACACCCGACTAAGAGAACTTCCTTGAAGCTATATTATCCTGGGACACTTTTCACACAGCCATCTGAACCCAAACTAAGCAGAGCTTGTAGGTACTATGGGAGCCGAATAACTGATATACGACATATACAACGTTTTTATATAAATACATACATAGATAGATATTTACATTCAGAAACCGAACAGACATGTTCATACACACAAGACAGGCCAGTTGGCTTGGTGGTTAACGCTCTGACTGCCAAACCTAAGGTCACGGGTTCGATTCCCACCCAGGACAAACATTTGTGTGCATGAACATGTCTCTTTTTTGTGTAAAAAAAATGTAGTATGTGTAGTATATCAGTTATCTGGTTTCCATAGTACAATACAAGCTCTGCTTAGTTTGGGACCAGATGTCCGTGTAAAAGATATGTGTGTCCCAGGATATTTATTTAATGTTTGCGAGTAGAAATCGAACTTACGAACTCACAAAGCCAAGTGGCCCGTAAAAAATACAATGTAGAAAAAGATCTCTACTCCTTTTCATTTGCATCCTGAATTCCTGACAATTTCTAAGGTGAGTGCAGTGTGCATGTAAAACATTCTAGAAGTAGTAGAGCTCTTACTGCAGAGTTCGCTCGGGGAAGTAATACCATCCCTAACGAAACTCCACCGAAAAGTAACTCCAACGAAAGGTAAGAGGGGTTGGCGAAATTAAAGGCATGTGGGACTTAACAACTTCAGACTACAACGCACCAGGGATACCCCTACGTTTGTAAATGTCCATACGGCGGTGACGTCCCATCAGGTGGACAGTCTGCCTGTCTTGGCCTACTTGGGATATAAAACAAACGTAACTATTGGATATGTGGGTTAACAAAAAAAGCACAAAATTTCTTAAATATAATATATTTAAATTTTTAGGCTACAAACTCGTATGGGATAGGAGCAAGTAACACAGGTTTTTCCAAACCGCTGACGATGTGGGCAGTCTTGGGAGGCTGGGGCTGTCTCTTCAGCTTGACGATTTTGCCGGCGGCCTTAGCTTCCTTCAACAACCTCTCGTTTTCCTTCACACGCTTAAGGAAGTCCTGTCTGCACTTTGAGTGTTTGACGTGCTCAATGCGGATGTTGATGCGCTTGGGGATGATCCTACCACGCACCCGCTTGTTGACGATGACGCCGAGGGCATGAGCTGTGACGTTGTAAACGCGACCTGTCTTGCCGTGGTATACTTTGTGTGGCATACCCTTCTGAACTGCACCATTACCCTGTTGAAAATTTTATTGAATTCTGGTTAATTCTAGTCTTTACAGTTTGAATAATATCTGGGACATAATTAATGTTTGATGTCTAACAACTTCAAACATAGGTCAAAATGAAATTGCTTTAAAAAAAGGTATGATTTTGCTGGTGTGCCTTACAGAGACTTAATAAACATAGATGAGAACACTCCAACAGTGGTATACATACATCATAAATAGACGTAATCACGCTAACCCGAGTAAACAAAAGGGTAGATAGATATGATGCTTCAAAAGTAAACTCCGTTATTTATAGTGAGGTGGCTTGAGACAGCCAGTGGAATTTCATACAACCTAACATAATGATGGATGCCATCAGCGACCAAAAAAAAATTTAATTGTTATTGAATAATAATAAAGGCCAGTTTTATTGGTTTTACTTCTTTAGACTTGACATTTTATGGTTAAGAATTGTATTATAATAGCACCTATATCATGCATGCCATATTCATAGACTAGTCTATCCTTGCCATATAAATATGATAATTTACACAGTGGAATGGATGGATATGGAATCTGGAGGATAATCACCACTATTTTATCATCTCTTAAACTAAAATATAAGGCCTATTTTATCTCTAGTCTATTTTTATGAGTAGCCTTAGGTACTAATGGTCTATATATCTATAGGTCTTAATGTAAAGAATAGGGTTTATTTATGCTGACTTTGACTACTCAAGTGGATCGCTCATAACACAATTCCAACAAAAAATTGAGGATTTTAAGCAACTTCCACCTTATCTCATCAAAAGCAAAGCATCATAATTTTGGGCTATTTCAACAGACTGTGTGCTAGCAGTTTCAGGGCGGAATTAATGGAGATGAGGGATTAGGCCCACATCAAAATCAAACTTATTTTTGATGGCTGCAAGACTAAAAATTTTGCCGCCGATACATACCCTAATGTCAACGATGTCGCCAACTTTGTACACTTTCATGTACGTAGAAAGGGAGATAGTTCCATGTGTGCGGAACCTGCGGGCGAACAGGTCCCTAGTACCGCGACGGTATCCTTTGGAGTTCGTCATTTTTATGCCTGAAACCAAACCAAGTAAACTATCAGCGCCTGGCGCTTACAACACGTGGGCAACGTCGCACTGGGATGATAAAATATTGTCACAATCAAAATTATGTTATAATAGATTAATCAGACTTTCGTCCGTCTGTTAACATAAATATCTAACGGTTTAGTTCTGATTTACATTATATTTATATATTTTTAAGAATAATCACCTTGTGTTACAAAGCTTGACGGATCAAGAAAGAGGTTATCTTAGTCTTTGGTACGAGAGTTTAAAGTTTTTGATGGAAATATTTTGAACTCTATGATTTACAATCGACTCGACTAATTATTTGGTGTATTAATTGCGCACAGTATGATAACAGCAAACCGTTTATAAAACCAAAAATATATTGTGGATTGAGCTGGGTACTTCTATCTATGGAAATACCAATTAAAAAAATACTCTGTTAAAAACCAATTAAGTTGTTGCCTGGCTGGTTGGCACTATCAGTGCTGTGCTCATAGACAATCAGCTTTGGATTCTGCTCGTAAACCGATGCCTTGTTAGTAAATGAAAGAAAAAAAATACAAATTGTCAACATTCGGGGGGGTGTACGTTTCAATTATTGTTTTTATAATAATAATTATCGATTCAGTGATTTGTAATGAATTATATTGTATAGATTTCACAGGCATAGAATGATGAATACTCAGCCAGATAGTATTCTGATGAATTCGTGTCAATATACACCTGTTTATTTGATACAAGATCCTGGCGCCACTCAGGTTTTTACCTCTTCATTCTGACTCATTTCCCCCTTAAAAATGTGATTAAAACTTAATATAAGTTATTTTATTGCAGACCAGCTATGTTTTAACACAAAATAACATAGGGGAACCGAAACCAGTTAGTGATAACCTGAAAAGATTTTACGAGAACAGTGGTAATTTAGATAGCTCCACTGTTACTCCAATAAACAGTACTAAGACGAGTATTCTGAAGAAACCAGAAGGCAGTGTTATCGGGAATAACTTAAAATTAGCTAGTTTTTTGTTACCGAAGAGTGAGCCCTCAAATAAACAATATGTTGTTAATAACATCGTATTAAAACCAACCATGACGACCAGCGTAACCAATGGAACCATACCAACAGTAAACACTGTGCCTAAACTAGATATTGATAGAAAGATTGTTAAGCTAAAAGAGGTACCGCTTGCCACTAAATATCGTCCTGACCGAGTACTGCCAAAGATAAAACCAAAAGAGAAGTAAGTATTCATTATTATTTTTTATTCAAAGCCTATAAATAAGTTTTTATCAAAATGTGTAAGACATCATAGAGGTACAGATATCTATCCGTAAACCTCTTTCTAAGAACCCCCCAGTAAACCCTAATCCTAACTAACAATAGGCCTAGGGCTAAACCAGTCTAGTTGAAATTTGGTACACATTGCCTATGGTATGGAAATGGACATAGGCTACTTTCTATCCCAGGCATACAATGGGGGACAGCTAGTTTCATTATAATATTAATTACACAATTACTTCCTAGTATGTGTCAGTAATAATATAGGACTGTTTTCACCTATGTAATGTAGTAAATTAGATACATGGTTAACCTACCGAGTTTACAACCAAAATAACTGTATATTGCAAGTCCCAGAATAGTTAATTAATAATAATAATAATACTTTATTGTTCAAAAATAAATGTTGTTAACAAAATAGTTCACTAGCCTCCATACTAGGATTCCCTGTGTCGTGGAGACTAGTAATTCAATTGTTAATTTTTACAGTAATACACCAACTTCCAAAGTATCCAAAACAACATCAGTGCAATTAATTAAGCTCGGTGAGACATACCACAGGTACGTGATAGTTTGGTTTCTGCTATCTTTAATTGAAGAATTAAATTTACTATATCATAATGAGCATAAGGCTTGGAATCCATGAAGCACCCACAACACATTTAAATAGACATTCTAACAGAACTTATGCAATAAGATACAAATTGGATGAAAACATAAAGGTTCCACAAGAGTGTCAGTATCCAATGATAATATAATTGGAATCCTTTTCCTGATGCAATAAATCATTCCTTTCAGCCTCAACCAACTTAGTGATGATCAAATGAAAATGGTAAACCAAGCTCTGAAAATATTCAGCGATCCTGACAAAATAGCCCGGGAGCCCACTTATGATCCAGTTACCAATACTCGCTTTATTTATAAGTAAGTAGATTGACCTACTAGACATGTGACTGAAAGAGTCAAGGGGGGGTTCCCTTTGACTCTTTCAGTCACATGTCTGCAATACATAATAATACCAATATTTTAGTTATGCCCAATGTGCAGAGAAATGTAGTACTCTGTCTTTGTCAAAGAAGATGTATATTATCATGTAAGTGCCACCTGCAACCGAAAAAAAATGCTGTTTTTAATTTAAAACATCTAGAAAGGGTGGTTAGGGACACTAATACTAGAAAGACTTAATGATAATTAAGTAAGCAGTTTTTTTTACTCCCTCTTCACTTGTGTTATTTATGTTATTATGTTACATGTATATGTTATAGTCAAAGATCGATGTGCAGTCTCTTCGCGAAATAACTGGTTCATCCTAGGTTTGACCAGCGCCTTTCGGCAAACTACGAAATATATTTTAATTTCGGGCTTTAACTGATGTATTTTTAGTCAAACCTAGAAATACCTAAATTTTTAGTCAAACGTTGAAAGTAAAATAATCTGTTTCGGGCTTTGCCTAGTCTATCCTAGACGCGACTAAAGCAAATGCGGTCAAACGTTAATGAGTTTCGGCGTTTGACTGTCCACACTAGTCACTCTTAGGATTAGACAAAAATTTGTTAGTCAAAGGTAAAAAAACGATATTGGTTTGGACTTTGCCTAAGACTTTATGTCAGACCTAGGGTTTGACTAGCCAAACCTAGAAGCGCCGAAACTTCGATGTTTGACTATAACATATACACATTTCTCAATTCATGATTATATTTTTATCTCTTGTTATTCATACCCAAATAAGTTTTGGACCAATAATTATATTATTATCACTGAGTAATCCTATATCCTAATCAGCAAAAATTTATATTCAATCGCAATCCAAAATTTTTCGATTGATTGATTGGAGATCTATGATACTTGCATTGTAATTTCTGTCAAAATGTATCCAATTTATTGTTTATTATGTTGCCGATGGCAGTCCAATGTTTTTGGATTCGGTTTGGGCCTTTATTCTTATGACCAGCCAGTATTAATAATCTAATAATCTTGGGTCTCAGTGTTTGTGGTCGCACTCCTCCGAAACAGCTCGACTGACTTTAATGATATTTTTATATATATTGGAGAGTTATGAGAATAGGTCGTATAGTATTTTTCACCCTCCTACCCCCAACCCCTCATTTTTTTATCGCGATTTCTGGCACTTTGACATTTAATGCATTTTTGCAAATTTCAAACGATAGGTATTTCCTGAATATTTTTACTGCGGCAGCAACGCGCCGGGCACCAGCTATAATTTTAATTTGTTTTAGGGTTGTGTCGCCAAGGGACCTAACAGTTGTTGGGAAGAATAAAGCAAAGAAAATCGTGAAAGAAATAGATAATGGAGAAGTCCCCAATGAGGTAAGCACTCTCTATAATATTGCAATGTCAATAATAAATCATGAAACAGCCATGAATGAAGAGAAATTGCATAAGAAACCCTAAACAGAGCTGAGCAAAATATTACACATTGGTAATGTAAGCAGTAATATTCAGTGTTTTATACAAGTTGATCCACTTTTCTATACCATGTCAGTGCACCTGGTGGGAGACTACTTCTCTTCGTTCTTTCTTCCTATATCTTAGTATTTGAAATACAATATTTTTCTATAATTGTAGACTAAAGTAACAAGAAGCGGACGCAAAGTGAAACTACCAAAACAAATACTACCTGAAGATGAACCACAGAAGCTTCGGAAGAATAACAGACCAATTGCTGCCCCTACCTGCTTCCAATGCTATTCTGTAAGTTATCATCAAATACAATGTCATTACATGATGTTTTTTAGGTAATATAAAAATCTTGAAAGAGGGTTCAAGTGTTTTCAAGACAAAAATTGTAAGATGAGCGAAATGTCATGTAGATCTAAATGCTTTAAAAAGAGTTCTTGCAAATTTTCAAATGATCATCTTATGGCTTCTGCAATTAATTCATGATAAAAATATAATAATTATCATTGATAATAGGTACTAGTTAGCTACTAGGTACTGTGAAAAGCTTAAAATGAAATTTTCATGAATCTGCAAGAAACTAATTCATCTTACAAAAATTCAATGTTACACAGCAATTTTTTCTTTGATAGAAACCTACGTATGATAATAGGTACTAACTACTAGGTATTGTAAAAAGCTTGGTCCCTCTCTATGGTACTTAAGCTCCTCATTTTCAAATTTATTATGATTTTGAGGCATCTCCACAAAACGTATTCATCTTAAAAGAAATTGCTTCTAAGTTAAGACGTCTGCTAAGTCTTACTTGTGATACATTTCCAACTTGATGAAGTATTTTTCCACCATTTTATGGTTTCCATACAATCTTTTTGGTCAAGAAAAACTAAGTCTATTAAAGGATTCATAGGCAATAAAATTAAGTAAGATTTATGTTGTAAATTAATTTCTCTCATTATTTTTTTATATATTTCAGGGCTTCAGCAGTTTATATCGTTTACAAAAGCACTATGAAAGTCATCCTTCACACGTACCAACGAAAGTGCACACAAACCTCTTTGAGTGTCTCCTAGCCATCACTAAGAGTGGCACCGAAGAACATAAGACTGAAATGTTTATACAACAGTTGGAAGATTTCATCGAGAAACTGAAATCTCTTCTACCATGCTTATTGAAGAGATTCGATGGTAATGAAGGGGACTCTTGTATCATTAATAATGATATTGGCAGGTATGATCATGTTCGGACTCAAGATTGCTAGCATGTACACATCCTTCTTCCTATTTGCCAAAATATTTTTTTTTTATGATTTAATAGTGCTATTTTATTCACAGGTTATTTGGCATGAATCCTGGTGAATACAATATCGATATAGATGCGTTAGATTGCGTTAAAGACTCAGATGGCTATTGCAAACATAATCCACCACAAATTGTTCAACCAAAACCAGACCCAAATAAACTACCTGATATTCGATTGGATACAGGACTGAATGGACTGAAAGATGTTGAACTAAATTCAGGACTACTGGACCTAAAAAATATTGTGATCAATTCTGAACTTGCTGACCTAAAAAACATTCAACTGACTCATGAACTTCTGGAACTAACGGATATTCAATTGAGTTCCGATCTACCTCAACTGGCTCACATTCAATTGAATTCCGATTTATCCAAACTAAAAAATATACAACTACATCATGAACTACTCCAACCAAAAAATGTTACAATCAGTCCTAATGTAAAGAAAATCAAAAAGAATCCAGAACCAAATGAAGTTAAAAAGAATCAATCAACAGAACTACTTGAATTAAGAAAATTTAGACTGAATAATAAACAGAAAAGTGTTCGATTAAATTCTGAACAAAAAAATACTCAACATGATCCTGAGCACAATAATAAACCATCGCAAGTTTGGCTCTGCAAACTCAATGATGAAATTGTCACTGAAATCAAAAAAGAAGACACTGCTACAATTAACTCTGTAAAGAAATCACCAACTACAAATAAAAGAGTTCGAAAAATCAAACATCAATCAAATCAGAAATCACAAGAGGCAGTAAATACAAAACGAATAAAAATTCTAAATGAAAGTTGTGATACATTAATTGATTTTGGAGTAGATGATTTAGTTGAATTTAGTAAACCTGATGTATCTAGTGCAATCGGTGTGCTACCAAATGTAAGTGCAAATGATACTAATACAAACTTAAGTGCAAATATTACAAATGTTAGTGCAAATATTACGAATGTAAGTGAAAACATTACAAATCTCAGTGCAAATATAACAAACGTAAGTTCAAATCAAAACGGGTGCATTGATACACTTCAAGAAATAAATGAAATCGTTAATTGCGACAATGATAACATTATAAATGAATCCTGCAACAAATCAAAAGGGCCACATGCACAATTTCACAGCGCACATTTCGACATTCGCTCGTCACCTATAAAACCGTCGTCAACAGTGTTTCACAAGTTTCAAATAAATCCTGAGAAATTAGCGAAATATGAAGTACAAATCATTCAGCCATTAGATGTGGGCAAATTGAATGAAGATAGTTGCATGGACATGCACAATTCAGATTCTTTACAAGAAATATTCAGAGACAACATTGACCTTGCATGTAAAGAGAACAATCTAGACAGAAGTTTAAAAGATTGGTTAATAAATGCAACAAGTGATAAATCTGATAGTTCAAAATCCAATGATTTGATTGAACCTTCATCAATGTTTAATAAAAATGATCAAAACCATTTAGTATGTAATAGTAATCATAGTGATGTATTAGAATGTAACGATAATCAACTATTATCAAATCAAGGAGATTCAGTATTAAATTTCTTGGAGTCGCTAGGCAGTGAACTTTCATATCCTGGGACAGAAATTAGGAACAATTCTGTTGATTTCCAATTAGATTTGTTTTCCTTTCACAATTCATAATAGTTTAAGGATGAAATAATTAAGATTAAAAAAATAATTCTTAAATAGCTAAGTTTATTTTCAAGATAATTAATTATAGATTTATTATACTACTTACAAAATGTGTTTTATTTTGCACACACAAACATAACTTATAGAAACAGGTTAGAGTTATACAAAAATAATTTGTGGTGCCACAAATTACATAAAGTGTTCTGTGTTCCTACTTAACTAGTAAATATGTTCTCAAATGTGATAAGCACTCAAATCTAACACCTAGAACTATACTGGCTTCAAGCCGTAGACAGAGAGTTTCTCTGTCTACGCTTCAAGCACTTCAAAGTTAAAATTAATAGGTATATATTACCCAATAAATTTTCTGTTTGATGGCAGCCAGCCATGTACTTAGTATCCACAGGGCCAGTCCTGAAGTAGAGTGAGATGCTGTAAACTTGAGCCAAAATAAATAGCTAAATAGCAATAGAAATGTGTTAAATGAGTGAGAGCATGAGCATCTTTTCAGATTCTTGATTTAACATCAATAAATATTGTAATTGCCATACTAAAGACTAACATTCCACTAACATACCAGACTAAAATACAATTTATTTGCTCCTTGTTTAGTTTCCTTCAAGTCCTTTTTTTTTCCTTCTATCATCTCACTCAAATCTGTCCAATATCTGGTATATTGAAGTCCACAGACCACACAACAATTTTATTATCACTTAATATTAGAGTAAAATTAATCAATATTTTAATTTTAGCAAAGAAACACAGATTATTGAATACTATTATTTATTCTAAGCCTGTAACACTGGCCTCTCATTCCGTCCCTCTAAGTTATCATTAGTGAGAGCATATCCTGTGCCACCTCTTTCCAGGGGGATGATGTCTTTCTCCTTCAGTTTATCACCAGTGAGAGGGTGTAACCAATCCTTCTTGATAATCTTTTCTACGCATTCCATTGTCACAACATGGCCAGTTGTCCTGTGAAATAAACAGAATTGGACACAATATTGTATTTAATGCTTTTGTTATATGATTGATGCTTTTGTGTTATAAATAATAAACATCCTTGTTTGTAAACTAGTTTCCCAACCAATGGTGAGCAGACCACTCGTGGTCCACAAGAGCTAAAAAAATGGTCTGCGAAAGATTTAAATATTTTTGTTCTTAAATTATTCAGTTATTAATGCAAACAAAATCAAATTTCTACTAAATATGCAATATTATCCCTAACAATAAATATAACCATCGAGTTTTACAAATACTTATGTTAAAGGTTTCTTTATAGATTGACACAGTTTATTTTTGGCCGTGACAACAATAAAGTCAAAGTGGTCCCAGATCCAAAAAAGGTTGGGAACCGCTGTTGTAATCAAATGAATACCTAATTGACTTACATGCAAAATAGCTGTTTATAAAAAGGGGATTAACCAAGCATTTAATAAGGTAACATCACCTGATAATAGCACAGGGTACTGCATTGCTCAATATATCATGTGTGACTGGACACATGTACCTATTCTCCTTTGCAATCAATGATTTCTTGTCATCACGATCATTAACAAGTGTCCATTTCACTTCAATCAAGTCCTTCATTCTCAAAGGCCTACTACTAATGGGGCAATACACAGTTGGATCTGGTTTTTCCATTTTTGAAAACTTTGCATCTGGTAGTTGTGAAGGTATCCAGAAACTTGGCAATTGCTTGTCCTTTCCATTTGCAAGGTTTGACACTGAAGTTGATGTTGATGCAGCGTTCCTTACTCCCTCAGTACCACTGCTAGTTATATTCTTCTCTCTGTTCATGAATTTAATTAAATCAGCCTCCTTTTCAGCAGCTGCTAACTCTGCCTTCTCCTTATCATCTTTCTTCAACTGCTTCTCATATTTCTTCAACAGTTTTGTATATTCATTCTTTTTGGTGATCACATACTGTAATATAGCTTCTTTGTCGAATAGATAACCATCTTTAGTAACTACTGGGTTCCTGCAAGGTTGCAGCGTTAGACTGCAGCAATCGAAACTTTTCACAGAATCTTTACCAACTCTCTCGTTTTGGGTTCCGTAACCAGACGCTGCTGCATCTTTCTTCTTTTCATGGTACGTATATACAGCGCCCGCAGTACAATTTCTTGCGTGTCGAGTCATAATTTAATAATTATAATATGAATTTCACGAAAATATCGTACAATTCAATCTTTCACTTTACTTCTTCGTTTATTTATTTAGCTGGCTGGCACAGATGTTGAATGAGCTAGTTTGTTTGTTTAAATCGTAGACAAGACAGAGCTTAATAGTAAATAGTACGATCAACATCATTCATTAAATACCTACTAGGTTTGTGCTGAGTCCATCGGAACGAATGGAATAAAGACTCAAATACTCATAAGTACTGTATATGTAAGTACATTTGAATTATTCGTATCTGTATACATTACACCAAATCTCTAATACTAGTTGCCGTATTCGTATTAAAATTTGTATACGAGTTTTTGTTTCGGGAAGTATATAGTGATTCCAATGATTAATTTGATTTCACAGTCCACGTATAATCGATGCGAGGAATACTATATTCGACTCATGTCTCATGTTGATTCTTCAGCGGGAAGGTTTGGTTTGCTTGCCTAGCAAAAGTAAACCATTTTACTTGTTTTAAGATTTTGTGTTATTAACACAGCATAAAAGCTATTTCGTATAACTTCTGCTTAATTACACGTGTTCATCTCACTACACACAAATACTACTAGTTAGTAGCAACTATAAATATTTTTCCCAATAGGAAAGTACTGACCACAAAAAATAAATTGTCTGATTGACAATATTGTAAATTCGTTTGTAATTGAATGGTAAATATTGAGTATTAGGCTATCGCGCAAAAATAAAGAACGATTACTTGTAATGTTACGATACTTTGTAATAAAAAGGATCGAGTACAAAAGTATCGGTACCAAAAAGTGATTATACTTTTTGCGGGTCGCCCCTCCCTACTAATGTCATCACTAACTACTGACTAACTTGCGTATGAGTGTTGTTGGTTGTGATTTATTTATTAGTTTCACAAGTTTCTTTTACGTGAGCGGTATTCTTTTGTAGGCAGTTGGATATTTCGTGCTGCAAATAATAGTTCAATAATAATTATCTGTGATTATTGTTATCTAATCTTGTAGTATTAATTATTTTTATTGCGTTTGTGATTGGCTTGTGATAAGTACGTGTGTTTCGTATCGACCTATTTCATTTGTAACATATTGGTGTACGCGGTTTGAAGTTAAAATCGTTGTGTATTCAATTTGCGAGTGATTATTTAAATAATGAACTTATCGTTCGCTGGTTGTGGTTTCCTGGGGATCTATCATGTCGGTGTCGCAGTGTGTTTGAAGAAGTATGCGCCGCATTTGCTGCTAGGGAAGTTGTCCGGTGCCTCGTTTGGCGCTTTGTCTGCATGTTGTTTACTGTGTGATTTGCCCATAGGTGAGTTGAATGTTAATTTCAAATTATGAATATTCTATTGCTTGATTTTTATTACTTAAAATCAGTTATGTATTGATTTCTAGAATAAAATATTTACCTACAAGCAATTATTGGTCTTATTATGCTCTTTTTCTATTTTATGAAAACTTATCACAATTCAAATTTACTAATAAATTTAATATAACTTTCAAAACTTAAACATTTTGTTTTTTTTCTCCAATAATGGCAAGCTGTATTGTATCCTATTATGTGCCTAGATCATTGTAACTCTGATGTCACAAGGTCACCTAGATCGAGTGTCAACAATGAATGTGCATGGTTAGCTCATATTTGCTATGCAGCTTATAAACAAATATAGTAAATCGGAGCTACTACGTAATTAAATATAATATATTTTAAACAAGAAGTGCTTTTAGAACACAATATGAACTTTTATATCAGTTCGGAAAATGTATTTTAGCTGGAAAGAGACAGCAATAAATATACTCAATAATAACTTTTTCTAATTTTTATTCTGATCTTTTATATATGGTAAATAAGTAGATAAAATATAGGTAATACATTTAATAAAAAATTTCCCTTTTGAGGTTCAGCTTTTATAGGTAACATTAAATTATGATATCAAATATCAATTGACTGTGCTTGATCTAAATTGATTAAAAAAGGTTTTGATGTTATAAAAAATATATTACTAAAAAATTTTAACTTCTTAAAATTTCTTGGCTATTCAATTAATAATTCAGCTTTTTATAGTGTGACAAATTAATTAAGCATAAATCCTACTTGTATATAAATAGAAAAGTTTGTAAGGATGTATGGAATTTTTAAAACATTAATGTAAAAACTACCAGACAGTATGGGGTATAACCTGGCATAGATGGAGCGTGCCCCAGAAAATATATAGCATACTTTATATCTGGAGACAATGTATGATCCCTCTGGAATCTTACTGACCTCAAACTGGAAACTAGTGTAGTGTACTTATATTAATGTTTATTCTCCAGGTGAAATTACAAGTGATGTTCTGAGGGTAGTCAGTGAAGCAAGGGCAGGGTCCCTCGGTCCATTCAGCCCTTCCTTCAACATACAGAATGTCCTCCTCGAGGGTATGCAGAAGTACCTGCCACATGACGTCCACAAAATCGTCAGTGGTAAACTTCACATATCACTCACAAGGGTGTATGATGGGAAGAATGTTATAGTATCAGATTTCCCCACGAGGGAAGACCTTTTGCAGGTGAGTTGACACCTTAGTGGGTGAGGTTTTATTACCAAACATGTGAGCATTGAAATTTGAATTCAATTACCCTAACTCTATTGTATAATATTGAATGTTACAAAAAAATTGTGAACATTGTTTAGTCCTTATTGATCAGCCCTTTTTGCAGTTGACGTCAGTATCTACTGAAAAGATAAGAACCCTAAACCTTAAATGTTTTATCTAAACTAATACTATAAGGAAAGATTTGATTTTTGTTACGATATCACTCAAAAATTACTGGATCATAATAAAAAATACTTTCATAAATGGAAAGCGACATTAGCAGCGAGTATCGGAAGCTATATTTTATCCTCGAATTTTCCGGGAACGGGAACTAATGTCGGTGTGCTAATGTTATGCATATTTTCAGAAGCAAATTTTGTCTTGTCACCTTAAATTAAAATTTAGATATGATTAGATATTTTGTCCATTTACCTAACAATAAGTTCATTTCATTTTGAGGAAGATTCATTAGTTTTAGTGACGACACGGACAGATTCTGCACCTATATATCAACCAGCTTTCGTCCCCCAGGCGTTACTAGCGTCATGCTTCGTACCAGTATTCTCGGGGATGCTGCCGCCTCGGTTCCACGGCATCAGATACATGGACGGTGGCTTCAGCGACAACCTGCCGGTCCTGGACGAGAATACCATAACGGTCAGCCCCTTCTGTGGGGAGAGCGATATATGTCCGAGGGATTTGAGCTCGCAGCTGTTTCATGTAAGTCTTTTTTATATTTGGGTGCATATCATACTGTTAAAAACAGTATTATACTTTTTTTCGTTCGTTAATACTTTTTACTGTAAACATTAAGTAATACAAAATATTGTTTTCTTTTGAAAAGTACTGTTCAATTTATATCTCCGACCATAATATAGTTAAGAACCCTAGATCCAGACTTCGTGTAAATTCTTCCTTCGGTCACATGAATTACCATGGTGATATTGTGGTCGAAGACAAGTTTAGGTTTATTTAAAAAAAGGCATGTCGAAACTTAAAGGTGAATGAGACAGGTGTGATGATGAGAATGTTCGTGTTTTTAGTAGAAATCTGCATCCTGTTGAAGTTAATTGATCCATGATTTTTTATTGCGAATCTGTGTGGTAGTTATTGCATGTCTGTATTGCCAGAGTTATAAAAAACAGCGCTTGTGTAAATACAGTTGTTGTCATTATTATGCAACATGCCATTTATATATTATAGTGTTTTTTGTAACTCAGGTACTTACTAAAGTATTCGAGATCTCGAAGGTCTGTTTTGAGAGCTTAGGATGTCGTAGAAAAATGTTCTTTATTGCCTTTGAAGATAAGGTTCTATTGATTCAATGGTTAGTTACAAAAAAATGAATCTTGTGACACCGCCATAGGCTTAGTTTTCTATTACTCTCTGAACTGTCAATATGGGCCATTTAAATATATACAATTATGTAGTACAAATCAAATTACTTTATAATAAAATCATCACGTTTATTTATTTGTACACTATATTTTGTACCTACGTGATTTCATTTGGTAAATTCATAACTATTGTAATGGCTATTTCACACGTATCAGAACGCGACATGATTCGTTTGGATTTTGGAGTAACAATATTTATTCTCAGTTTGTTAGTTTCATATGTAATCTATACTAATATTGTAAAGCGGTAAGACTTGTATGTAAGTATGTTTGTTACTCTTTCACACAAAAACTACTAAACGGATATGGATGAAACTTGGCACATAGATAGAGTATATCCTGGAAAAACATATAGGCTACTTTTTATCCCGGGAAAATGTGATATCCCTCGGGAACGCGGGTAATAAGGTCATAAACTATGTGGATATGATAGTAGGAAGTAGGATTTCTGTAAGTACCTTGTACTTACTTTTACATTAAGCCAAGCGGTGAAATTAAAATGCACATTGCACACGCGAAACTCATTTTAGTTTTCTAGAGCAGTTATTTAATTATATTTAATAAATTATCTAATCATCTTGTTTACATAACAGAATATTTTATTCTTACTAAGTTTTGTTTCGCATTTGCCATTGTATAATCTTAAGATCGCATATCAAGATCAAGGATGTCGCCTCGAAGAGACGTGTTTATGAATGCTCGTATCAACTCGTTTGTAATGAAACTGGTCTTTTGAAGATGTGCCTTGTATTTTTCTATCTGTATATAAGGAAAATGGGGTTCCTTTGACGCACCATCACCACAAAACTACTGAACATATCGGAATGAGACTGCTACCATTCGACGCGGAATTTTTCCTAGATGGTTATAGGCTTGATATCGATAATCGTGTGCGAAACCGAGGAGGACGGCTAGTATATATATAAACACAAAAAAAATTTACTGCTTTTAAATGCCCTTTTTGAAAGTTAAGAATGTCATTGAAAAATCATCACTATTAATTAAAAAATAAGGTTCACCTTTTGATCCAATGGTTAATTGTATGATGAGGATGATGATAGACCTTATCACAAGGGGATAGGGTACAGTTTCATGGTGGGTCAAAGGAACTATTTTACTAATATATATAACTAGCCACGGTTTCACCCGCTTTTATCGATATCATATATAGCCTATAACCATCTACGAAAATATCTGCGTCGAATGGTAGCAGTCCCATCCCGATATGTTCAGTAGTTTTGAGGTGATGGTGCGTCAAAGGAACCCTATTTTGCTTATATTGTATATAGATTAGATGAACTCCCACCACTATTATTTTTATCTACTATATTGTTTTATATATTGCCTAAAGCACTAGGAAATTAATACGTAAATATCTAACGATTATTTAAAGTATTTCTTTCATGTATAAAATTATTGTCCCGCTAATAAAATGCAATTTTGGTATTCCGCGTCGAATGGTAGCAGTCCCATCCCGATATGTTCAGTAGTTTTAGGTGATGGTGCGTCTAAGGAACCCCATTTGCTTATACCCATTATATCTACTCTATAGATAAGTACCCAGGAACCTCTGTCCTTGTAAATATTGTGAAGGTTAAAATAATTGTTAATGATAGAAGTAATATTTACAATCAGATCATTATGCTGCGCAGTAAATAGATGTCATGAATCATCAACGGTTATAAGATACGTCATTTAGAATTTAATGACCGATTTAATATCTCCATCTTTTTTTATTGCATAGATATAGATAGAGGCAGGGCTATAGATAATCATATAACTAATCTAATTATTGTATATCAGCTGTATTTGTATTTTTTTACGAATAAGCGGAAAAATATTAAATTTTATTCCCGGTACATAGAATAGTCAAATCACAGAATCTATTTACTCACGATATTATGAATAACCTTTTTCTTCTTTAATTAGCATGAAACAAAGTCGCTCCCGCTGGTTTTGCCCTAAGATCTTTTAAACTTAGCAAGGGATGTTGATGCGGCATTGATCAACAAACAGAATGATTCAAGTGGAAGGTTTCTATGTATAACTAGCTGCGCCCTGCGGCTTTGCCCGCTTTCAATCCTGGTTATAAACCTTCCTCTTGAATTACTCTATCTATTGCTGAAAACTGCATTAAAATCCGTTGCATAGTTTATGATTCTAAGAAAAGGATAAAGGACATACAGACAAACATTCGTTTTTATATATGCATATTATAGTAGAGAAAAGGCGAGAATTATAAAGAATTGCGACAATTTTAAGTGCGCGCGTTTGACAGTTCACGCATTACAGACCGCCGGAACGCGGGTGCAAGCGCGGGGTGTTAACTAAATTGATACAGCATACAAAACTAGCTTACCATGCTGCGGTATCATTCGCGTTTCCGTGGGACCTATTGTATAAATATAACATAGCCTATGTCTAACCCATCCGGAATAGTATACGTCGTTCCGCAGATTACGCTTTCCGTATATGCTCTATAGATTTATACGTTACCAATTCAAAAACGAACTTTAAACGCCTTTTCAAAAAGGTCTATTTTGCCATAGAAAGGATAATATTGTGTTCGGAGTTTTAAATACTATTTACCTAAGGACGAGAAGTAAGGTAGTACTTGTCGTTGCAAGGGTTTTAGAGCCACTAGAGGAGTATGTTCGACTATTCATCAACTGAAATAATTTCAACAGGTAAACCTAGCCAACACAAGTATAGAACTATCAAAACAGAACATGAACCGCTTCGCTCGGATCCTCTTCCCTCCGAAGCCAGAGGTTCTAAGCAACATGTGCAAACAAGGCTTCGATGACGCGCTCCGATTCCTCCATAGAAACAACATGATATCCTGCACGCGGTGTCTTGCTGTACAGTCCACCTTTCAGCTGCAAGATGTCCTAGATGATACCACTTATGATTACGACCCTGATTGTGAAGAGTGTAAGACGCATAGACAGGTAAGATTTAATAATAATACATATCTCGGGACATTCTTCACATATGATTATTTGATCCCAAATTAAGTTTTTTTGTAATATGACAACCAGATAACTGATATATTGGATTTTACAACATAATTATATAGGTTTTTACAGAATACCAGCAGAAACAGAAAGATTTAAAGAAAGTGTTATTATCTCCAAAAGATCTTCGTTTACTAATTAAGATTTGCAGTGTGGGGAATTCTTGTAAATGTGATGATTTTAAGATTACCCTGGGATTTTTCTAAGTTCTCTACAATTATTAAATTAATATTATTAACTGAACTCTACATACTTTTTATTGCGACTGAAATCAGTCTTATCTGTAACTTTTTGGTCTCAAATAACAAGATATAGCATCTATTACAAAAAGTCGCGTTTAGAAGGAATGTTGAATAGCGCCAAAATTTGTGGCTACAGTTTGTTTCGACTGTAATTGTTCTTTTAGCTTTCTTTTCTTTTTATTGCTATTAGAAGTCTTACTATAGCATTCCATAAGCAACCTTCTGAACCGGCGTTATAGTCTGACCATTCATAAGTGCCCCTGAAGGCCTGTTTTTAAATAAATTTATTTAATTTTAATGCGGTTATATATTCGGTAACACTTTGTTAATCCACTGGTGTACCAGATATTTGTGTATGGCGTTGTCCACTTTCTTACTAAATTACCGTAATATCGTCTCCAAATAAAAGGCTATCAACAAACTAACTTCAAGCCCTGTATTTTAGGACGCCCTAGTAGACGATCTACCCGACACAGTGATGACGATATTCCAAAACGCAATAGACTCGGCGAACAACGGCATCGTCAACTGGGTGATGAGACAAAGAGCGATGCGCTATCTCACTCTGCTGACTTTACCATACAGGGTGCCCATAGACATCATGTATGCTACATTCACCAAGTGAGTTGATTTTTATTTCTCTTCTTTATAAGCTGTTAGAAACATGGTTGTAGCAAAGTGAGTCGTAAATGTTTTCTTTTATGATGGACATTGGTTTGGCTTGTGTTTGATTACAACTTGACCATGGTAAGTAATGATGTGGTCGAAGGTGGTGAGCCCTCAAAGCCTAGATAGGAACTGGCATTGCTTTCAAGTGGAGGTCTTGCGACACCGGTTATTTCCAGCTGAAGGGGAGCAGTCACTCAAATGGGTACCACAAACTATCATACCCTGACCGTACTATGATTATCTGACGAAACAAAAATGGATTATCAATAATAATAATGGTATTTAAACGTCGCGTTAATTATGATGATGAGAGTGTATTAAAAATAATGAGTAATGCATTTACAATTCCATTTTCCTGTAATATTACCTGGTTATGCATTAAAGTATTCCAGATATTGCTTCAATGTTGCACTTTTGATATTTTGAGTAAACCTGGTCACTCGGATCACATCGTTGGGTAATCGTTTTAAGAAGAAGTAGCATGCTTTTTAATGCTATTTCTTCTTAAAGCTATGAAAATTTTATGCGTTTAGTGAGGCACACAATTTAAAATTTTTTAATTATTCTAATCAGAACAATATGAAAACTTGTTAGCCATTATTATTCTGTAGTTTTAGTTATTAATACTTTGGTAAAATAAATAATAAAAAAAAAAGTCGCCACTACCATATAAGGCGATTTTAATTTTACTGTGTCATCTATACATGAGTCAAATCGATTTTATGTTCGCCCTTTGACGTTTGTATAAAGATGTGAACGATTACTCATTTTCAGTTAAGCTGATAGATTCAACGCACTATTTTAAAAATTGCCTTGCCTTTAAGTAGACTATTCAAAGGAATCATAATAATGTTTGGTCCTTCGAGCCCGATACAATGGTTTGATCCGATCTTATAAATATTCAATAAGTATCAGGATTTATTCCACTTATCGAATAATTTAGAATAAGTAATAAGTTTTTATCATTTGTACGTAGATAGGGTAATTACGTCAATTATTATCAATTATGCTCTCGTTTCGACATAATCGTGTGGTAAGCTGTAACTGTAAAGTAATGGAACCATGTCATGGTCTTTATGTTACAAAATATTCACCGAGAACTATGAATGATTATATGATTATTGTTACTATGCATAATTTCGTTAAAACACAGTACCGTACCGTAGAAACATGAGTTTCACAAATCGAGTTTCTTAGAAAGTTATAGCGCGTTTTAAAATTACCCTATTGTTACACTTTAGTGGATAATAATACAACTATACAATATTCTAAAATGAATGATTGTTCATTCGTCTTCTTTGCGTTACTATACCATTCGATTGCTTTGAATATTTGGGGAGTACACCCCTGGAAGTACACCCCTGGAAGTACACCCCTGGAAGGATACTAAAGAAAAAAAAAAGAGTCAGCTAATATACATAATTATATTATAAAATTTCTTATTATTCGACTTAGAATTAAATTACCAGCTTCTATGCAATCTGTCCAAATAGTGATCCCACAATACATTTCCCTGTTGCATCTTTCTCTTCTCTTACTATATAACTTTTTCACTACACTACTAAACAAAACCGCCCGCTTTTTAGCTATGTTGCTGATAAAGTAGAGAGGCATGCTGTCCAATACAAGGTGGCCGGGAATGTGTTCATCCGTAGACGGAGGTGTGTTCGACACAACAACGTTATGACTAGGTTAGTTTTTGAACGGTTTCGGGCCAACTGGAGAGTTTGTTCTCGTCGAGGGGTTGTGGGTATATGTATGTTTGTTGATATTTCTTTGGCTTATAGTTGAGGGTTGAAGGTTACTAATTATTTGCAGCTAATATAATAATAATTTGCTTCAATAAAAACTTTTTTTAGTTATATAAGAAATAAAATTGACGGCAGATATTCTGGTCGATTCTGGCAGATTTTTACGGTTAAATTGGGAATGGTTTTGTTGATCACTCGGTGCAAGGTATAAAGCGCATCTGAATTTCGGTATACTCTTTAGTCTCTTCATCTCTAGGATGTCGTAAGATTTATTTTCTCGCTGTTTTTGTGTTTTGGTATATTTATTAATAATAAAACAGCCCAATAAGTCAATCAATATGAAAAATATATGAAAGTTGTAACCTTGCTGAGTTTCTTGCCTATTCTTCTCAGTTGAAAGTTAACTTCCGAATCGATAGTAACTTCAGTAGTAGTACAATATTGGTAGTCTCCATCGCCGCTACCACATTTCAATTCATACAATTTACAATATATGTCACAAATACTAATGTGATTATATTTTTAATTCATTATATTGATAACATTTGAACCCCCCCAACCATTTAGGTCTTAAAAATAAAGCTTATCTTTGTTTGTTATGCAAATCTCTGACGCAAAACTAACTTTTTTAATTATAATATTTTCATTACAATACAATAATAAAATGGGTTATCTGTAATTGTTACTTAACTTCCCTGTATACAATACACATTGTATTTTATTAGGTCAAGGGCATACTTGTGACCCAAAATATTCTTCTGTGTTGTTTTTAGTTCTTTCGAGTCGCTTGCTATTCAAAACATACTTTATGACGTTCAAAATGATATTTTTATCAAGTAAATACTGGTTGCGTAATATTGTTTATATGGCTTTTAGTAAGCTTTTATTGGCTTTCGATTATATACTATAATTTTTGAATTATTTATTTGGATTGGAAAAGAAGAAGAAGAGAGATGTTCTTAGGTTCGCAGTTTATTTATTTCCTCTTATCAAGTAATTTTTGGATACAATTATAGTTCTCTTCTCGGTTCGCACGTATCGACCTTCCATTTTGTAAATAAATCCATTTTTATTCACTGCGTGTGGATATGGCGGCTCAAAGCGGATATAAATGTTGGTCCTTCGAGCCGGATAGAGATTAAATAAAACTATAAAACACATAACATTTGGGAATGTTATGGCCTCGAGTGATTGTTATCATAATCAAACTATTAAAACTACATAGTTTGATAAAACTTGACGTACTAACATTTCCGGCTTGTTTGAACATGCTCTGGAATATTCTATGCAAATACCGGCACGTTAATAGGCCCGTTTTTAAGTAATAAGAAGTTGAAGAAAATGACACTTTATTTTTATTCAAATAAGGTACATATTTCGAGATGATAGTTAATAATATAACGATGCAGATAAACCTTATCATAATCGAATGGAGTTCAGTTTTCAATGATACTTTTTACGTCAAAACTGCCATCTGAGCATGATGGTAGTTTAGTTTAAGTTGAGCTGGTTATGTTTTCTCAAATTGAAAGTGGTACCTACTAGCCCCAGCGGTTTCACCCGCGTTTATCTATATCATATATAGCCTATAACCATCTAGGAAAATATCTGCGTCGAATGGTAGCAGTCCCATCCCGATATGTTCAGTAGTTTTGAGGTGATGGTGCGGCAAAGGAACCCTATTTTGCTCATATTGTATATAGATTAGATGAACTCCCACCATTATTATTTTTATCTACTATATTGTTTTATATATTGCCTAAAGCACTAGGAAATTAATACGTAAATATCTAACGATTATTTAAAGTATTTCTTTCATGTATAAAATTTTTGTCCCGCTAATAAAATGCAATTTTGGTATTCCAGTTTTGATCTATATATACCTTGTATATTGATCGTATGATAAGGACAGATTGATTAATTATAGAATCATCAGTACATAAATATATAAATAAAAATAAATGTTATTCGCTATCAACCGCATGATAACGGCTGGACAGACGTTATTTTATAAATGAAATTGATCGAAATAGTTCGAATAAGGAGAAAATGGAAAAGTTCCCAAAAAATTTAATTAAAGTACTTTTCAAATAGAATGAGTTGTGTGACACATGGTGTTTTATAAGATTTCTCAATGGTTTATGTTTATTTTGACACAATAAGGGGATACCTTAACAGAGCGAGGTCTCATGAAGCATTTAGGGTAATCAAGTGCTATTTCACAAGATATGGGTAAAAATTATACCAGGACGATATCTGACGGGTCAGCCAGTATAAAATAAATATAATAGTAGTCACATAACACCAATAAAAACATAAATTTTCCAAAAACAAGAAAACGCATCGAAACCTGAACATATATTACATTTTACATAATCAATTGTCAATCATAGTCAATTGGGCTGTGAGTAATTAAATACTCTTATTCACGTTTCAAGTTACGCAACGTTATTATGAATACTTTACGTCATATGAGATGGTCTACTGGTATCCCGACTAAGACACCGGTTGACCTGGGCTCTATGTCTGGTCTGGCCATGGTATGTCTGGTTTCCTTATTAGAAATGATTATTGTAGCCCGGATTTGTAATGTACTTCAGAGACGGTGACAATATTAAAAGTATTAGAGCTCTTAATGCATAGTTGCCTACTCGTTACCAGATCTGGAAAGTTTCTCTTTTATTTACCGATTCATATTACTACTTCTTTACGATAAAAATAATCGGCCAAGTGCGTGTCAGACCTGTGTTCCATAACATACCCAAGTAGTAGGTATAGATAATGTCCGGAGAACTATCATCTTACCTATTTCCACTGTGAAGTAGTAGTGCACTGGTGAAATTACAGACTCATGAGACTTAACAGCTTCACGTCTCAGATTTGACAAAGCATTGGCGAAGCTCATGGTGTTGCAAATGTCCATAGATGGCGATGACGACTTACCATCAGAAGGATAGTCTGCCTGTTTGTCACCTTAGTAGACATAAAATGACAGGATATTTATTCATTGATATATGTAAACAGCTTTTGAAAATACAATCCAATGACATTATCGATATTACATTGACCCTGTTGACAGGATTCTCGTAGGTATCAACTGACAGTTCATGAACTTGAATGTAAGCGTGACGTAAACTGATGACGTATACACAGCTATTTCAAATGCGTCAGCAACATGCGACTGTATACGTAACTCGATACTTTCCACGTAACGCAGGAAAACAAGGCGAAAATGTCTTTACCTCAAACCCTAAAATGAGCTTGTGCTTTCGATGCAAGAAAGCTTCGTAGCATTCTAAAGTTGACGCCGAGATGCTCTAGAGAGACACCTTAATTCTTCCCATCTTGATATTTTGAGCAAAGATAGCATAAAATAATCATTATACATAATATGATTTATACAAATACCTTTGTCATGCATTACTCATTATATTAAAAAATAAAACTAAGCATTATGTCATCCTTGACCTTTTGTTATGTAGACTATAGTCGGTTAAAGTTCTCTCGACAACTATTGGTACTTTGGCGCTAAGAATACTCGTCATCTATGTTTTTTTACGCTTACATTGAGCCATAATGTAGCTATCCCAATGTTGTACCATCCTCTATAATGTAAAAAAAAATATTAAATTGCTCTCCACAGTTAAACTAACATGAAATAGTGTATCAACCAGGTTCGTGACGTGCACGCCCAAGATGAGCAAGTCTTTATGGAAGCTGAGCTTGAACCTCTTCGAGCAGCTCCATGGCTTCATGTACACATCACACGACAGGTCTGAAGCTGCCGCCAAGATTTACTACAAACTAACCATGGACGCGAAGAAAGAATTCAATGAGGGGTACCAGTTGGATAGAAGGTGAGTTTTGTTTTTGTAATAGATTTTATTTTATTTTTAGGTGTGGCAACTCATTTAATTTGTAATAGGACTTATTTTTGCCAATGTCGAGATATGTTCTAATTTAAATTTATTCGCTGCAACTCGAGATTGGTTATGTCTAAGAGATGGCTACTATGTTCACTATTTTCCAGGATAGTCAGCGTGTAGTCTCTTTTTTAAATGGGATATTTTGCGAGCCTGTTGTGTCTCACTCCAAGGCAATGATCTCCCTCCCTTCTCCCATTCTTTACCGTCTATGACCCATACTTTTAAAAATCTATCTCGTCCCGCCAAGCAGGCCTGGCTCTACCGCGATGTCTTCTAAACTTTCGTGGAATCCAATAAAATTAAAGGTATTCATTTATCCAACTAATATTATTAATGCCTAAGTTCGTGAAAATTCGATTTGGATGAAACTTGGCACATAAGTAGAGCATGCCCCCGAATTACATATAAGCTATTTATTATCTCGGGAAAATATCACATCTCTCGGGAACGCGGGTGAATCCGCGAGGGAAAGCTAGTTGAGCAATAACCGTTAAATACACGTGAATATATACGTCACATACACATTTTCGCACTGGCCCATAATGCACTACGTAATCCAACAGATTAAAAACAGCTTAAGTTATAATCTGGGAACATAAATATCACTTTCAAATCCATTTGTTATCAATATATCAGTTAATCTTATCAGAAGAACGACCTTCGGATGTTAGAATTCGATTTTCATTGTTTGAAATGCATGTATCCGTACACGTCATAATATTGTTATGTTGTGATAACGCGCAATAACACGAGTTTGAGAAATAAGAGTAAAAAACACGTTATTATGTAGTTTCTAGCTGTCCCACGTGGTTTTACCCGCGTTACAAAAGGACGTTACTTATTCCCGGAATAAAAAGTAGCCTATATATTCAGTGCCGGATAAACCACGTAGCAAGAGTACCAATTGCTACGGGCCTCGTTCAAAAGGGGCCCCGCGTGTCTAAGGCCGCCCACCAACGATTGTTTTTTTTACCACTTTATACTTAAGAACCCATTGCAGACCAAAGGCCTCTCGAAGAATTTCCTAGGGGTCCCACGCTTACTTAATCCGGCACTGTATATATTATTCCAGACTTTAATCTATCTATGTGCCAAGTTCATGCAAATCCGTTTTGTAGTTTTTTGTGTGAAAGAGTAACAGATATCCATACATACAATCTTTTGCATTTTCAATATAAGTAGGATAAATCTTTGGCAAAAGTAAGTATTAAATACCTACCTAGTTAAAGATAACAATTCAGTTTCTATAAAACATTCCTTTGTGAGAGATTGGTGTCTGTACTAGATAGACCTGTAGGTATAACAGACTAGCTGTGTCCGCGGTTTTATCTGTTTTTATGGTCACTGTGTTTAGCCTTCCTCGATAACTCAACACAAAAATATTTTTTTAATACGAACCAGTAGGTAGATCCCGAGATTAGCGCTTTCAACCAAACATACAATATAAAAGAATATAGAAAGAAACAAGCACTAACCCAGTTTATATCCATCTATGTGTAAATTTTCAACCAAATCCGTAAAGAAGGCTTTTCGTGAAAGAGTAACAAAATCTACCCATTAGCACAAACCTTCGGTTTTTTAATTATTACATTGTTAGTAATAACAAAAATAACACATTTAAAGACTATTTATTAAGACATTGTTAAAACCTGCATAAATAAATTATATTAGTAAAGTTCATGAACAAATTTTTTTTTAATTGGTCGGCCAAGTAAAAAAAATTAATGTTCATATGTAATGTAGTTAATGAAAAAAATATTGAATTTGCTTATCACTTGTATCCGGGCTTGTTTAAGTGACACGTACTACGACTTTGTTCGACCTTCCTTCCTTTATTATTGATGACAATTTTAACAAACTTTTCTTTTAATTCTATTATCATCTATTTTACTAACAGTGTCGTATCATAGAACAACCCGGAACGAAGTCCAACGCTATAATCGTACCTGGCAACTATTCTTGACATTCAGAAGTCATTCTTATCGTGTAACGTTTTAGATTCATTATCGTTCACTGCCTGTTGGCGTGAGTAATCCACTTTGGACCATAGATAAATTAGTATTGGCGTTAATTAATGCCAATTATTGCATATACGTGACATGCAATACAATTGATAGACTTTCGTGTGAACATTCGTTTTTTTATAAGGAACATCTTATCTCAGGCATCTTTTAAGATTCCGTATATACCAAAAGCGTGTTTGACAGAATTTAAATTAAATCTTTCTTTCTCTTTACATATTATTTAAAAAGAAAGAGATGTACGTAGGTTTCATACAGATGAACAACAAAATTCCTATAAGTAATTTGTGCATAGTGCTTTTTTGTCTACACTAGTGTAAAGGGAAATAATTTGTGTTTTAGTTTGTAACGAATGATCTCAAAGACTACTAAACCGATATTGATAATTCTTCACTATTACACAGCTATTTTATCCACAAATAAAATAGACTATGTTATTATCCCGAAATACAATCAATCTTTCAGCTACGCGGGTAAAATCACCACGTCGTACGTTGTAGGTACGCTTAGATTTATTAAACTATGCAACCGATTTTGATGGGGTTTTCATTAATGCACAGAATGATTCAAGAGGAAGGTTTATATGTATTAGCATCTACATTGTGCCTGTGCGAAGCCGGGGCGGGATGCTAGTTATAAATAAATAAATATCCCAAGACATTCTTTACACACGGCCATCTGGTCCCCAACTAAGCAGAGCTTGTACTATGGAAACCAGATAACTGATATACTACATATACTATTTTTCTAAGTAGGTACATGCTTATATAGATATTTACACCTAGACACAGAACAAACAGACATGTTCATGTACACAAATTTCTGTCCTGGGTGGGAGTCGAACCCGCGACCTTCGGCTTGGCAGTCAGAGTCGCTAACCACCAAGCCCACTGGCCTGTTGTTTTTAAGTGGTGAAATTCGTTGCGCTCGCTGACTGACACAAACTTTTCTGTATGTAACCTACCGTATTAATCAAATTATTCAAGTAATATCACTGTCCAATAATCAAATATTTATTTAAACGTATCGGCGTGTTGTGGACACAGTAAACAGCAGCTGCATGCAAACAAAGAGTGTCATCCAATTGGTCCATTTCTCATGTGTTTGTCACGAGATTGTTTTGAAAACGATTTGTTTTTCAGATAATATTATGTTGTAATATTATTTTAAGTTATTGTTGATGTAATTGTTATGTTTTTTTTATAAACTCTCCGAACACACGTAACGTGTTTACTACGGGGAGATGATACGTAGTAAATTTTTTCTTATTGACTCTTTAAATTTGTCGTGTTAATGGTCTTTACATACAGTACATACACAGTTTTGACAGTTATAAAGAGTGTTATTGAAAAATGAACCCTTTGGGGTTTTGATAAGATCCATAAACATCATATAATTAAGCATTGGATCAATAGTTGAACCTTAATTCAAAAGGTATATAAAGACGATTTTCCTATGAAATTCTTAACTGCCAAAAAGTCTTATAAATCTTGACAACTATACTACTAATATTATAAATGCGAAAGTTTGTGACGATGGATCTTGATCACTCTCACGCAAAAACTACTGAACGGATTTGGATGAAATGTGCCAAATAGATAGTTCATAACCAGGATTAACATTAGACTTTCTATCACTCGTTATCGCGGGTTAAACCGGCGATAGCCAGTGATTACATAAACTTACAATCGGTAAGTATTTATTTATTTTGATCTAGGATAAAATTAGGTTTTAGATTTGGAATCAGTTTAAGCAAAGAGTAGGCTAACTAGATAGATTTGCACGTATCCACCTGTTTTATGAAATGAAATGAAAATATTTTTATTCAAATAGGCCTTTACAAGCACTTATGAATAGTCTGACTCTATGTGAGAACATGTCTGGACTGAGGGACCTTCGCAGAGGCTTTTTTTTATTTATTTGGTGAGGTACAGCTACAGAATACAAATTTAATACAATTACACATTTTGTCGGGCCAGTTGGCTTGGTGGTTAGAGACCCTGACTGTCAAGCCGCTGGTCGTCGGTTCAATTCCCACTCAGGACAAACATTTGTGTGCATGAACATGTCTGTTTTTTCTGTGTCTGGGTGTAAATATCTATATAAGTTTGTATATGTAGTATATCAGTTACCTGGTAGCCATAGTACAAGCAGTACACTCTGCTTAATTTGGGATCAGGGAACCGTGTGTGAAGAATGCCCTGGGATATTTATTTTATACATTAAAAATATGTAGGTAAAGGGTTGAATTTGGAATACGATGACAGCTGAGCTAACGACTAACGGCCAAAATTAATATACGATCCCGATCTAAAATCGCAAGATTGATGTAGAATTTTGACATTACGTGTATTAAAATTACTGTCAAAAAGTTCATCAATCCATGGATTTTGAATCGGGATTGCATATTACTTTTCGCCGTAAGAGAGGTGAAATGTATGGAAGTTTGTATAAAACCGCGGCAAAAAGCTATTACTCAATGAAAATTAGAAGCAGATAAATTAAGATACAATAATACGCAATATATAAAAAGATTATTTGATTAATATTAAGATATTGTCACGTTTTTGCGCAAAATTGTGGTGATAATTGTATTGTGACTTAATATACGACCTTGTCGGGGGTTATTGTATCGGTTAAGCTAATAAGATATCTAGATAATGAATAAAGTCTTGTTACAAAACAGAAAAATTTTAGGATACCTAAATAACTTCTGTTAAAAACTTTTGTTTTTATTCGCGTAGTTTGTAGTTACTGGCTACCTAGGTACATAAAACCAATCTATGTAGACTCGGCTTGATCACATCGGTCATGGCATCTCAGGGGCCATGCTACCACTGGAAGATGACCCTAGTTTCGCCAATGCTTAAGGTTTATTTTGGCACACATACTTATTCATTTTATAGAATAATTTTAAGTTTATTATATTTATGCATTTGCGAGGGATTATGCATTTCCCCGGAGTAAAAAGTAAGCTAAGCTTTTTCCAAGGTCTTCTTTATGAAAGAGTAACAAACATCTATACGTAACCATATGCCCTGGGGAAAAAAAAATAGTAGGGCCTCAACTAAACTATTTAAAATCTCCTCCAGTTTGGGGGCCTGGGGCACTACCCCGTCTAGCCCTCCAGTAGCTACGCCACTGTTTGTAAGGCAGAGTCCGAGGGGCCCTCTGACCTTGGGGACCTAGGTGTACATCTATCGCTATCCTCACAAACTTTTGCATTTATTATTCATTAGCAGGATAAAAACACAATAAATACAAATATTGACTGTTTAAATCATAGCCGAGAGGGCTATGATATTAGGCTTTGTGTTAGTCGGGTAAAGAGAACAATAAAAGAAAATAATAACAGCAAAATTATTCTTGTACATTACAGTGTATAAATTTGAAATATGATTAATAAAACGGCTCCCAATAAACGCAGCAATGGGTAAATCCAACCGTCCTCTTATGACAATAACAAGAAAATACTGGGTACAGAAAAATATAAACAGTTTTTTCTTTTTTTTAAATAAATTCATTTAACAATATACATCTGATCCCTAATTAAGTAGAACTTTTCAATCTATTCTTATATAGATATTTACACCCAGACACACAAAAAACAGAAATGTACGTTTATGCATACAAATGTTTGTCCTTTATGGGAACCGAACCCACGACATAGCATTCACCATCAAGCCATCTGGCCAGTCTTTGAGTTTTCAAAATTCATTAAAACCAAATTAGATTTTAATAAGGAACGGTGTCAAGATATAAATTTGATATAGAATTAATAATAGATCGTAAATTATATTCTAATGTAACTAATTGACGTAAAATGTAATTCAGTATGTACATAATTAATTTCCTTCGATGGACAGCTGTTCGATATGTCGCAACGAACAATGATGACCCATATTTTCAACTATCGATATATTTGCATCAATACTTGTACTGTACAACAAATATTTAGATGTATACTGTGCCAGTTGGCTTGGTGGTTCTCTCACGCAGCAAGTCGTAGGTTCGACTCTTACTCAGGGCAAACATTAAAATACAATAGGCGAATTATTTATCCTACTAATATTATAAATGCGAAATTTTGTATGTATGGATGTTTGTTACTCTTTCTCGCCAAAACTACCAAACGGATTTGGATGAAACTTGGTACATATATGTATAGAAATGCCCTGGACTAACACATAGGATACTTTTTGTACCGGGAAAACGTTACATCCCTCGGAAACGCGGATTAAACTGCAGGGGACAGCCAGTTATTAAATAATTTTCTAATCAGTTTATTATCTTGATTGCATTACCTATTGTAAATTTTAGCCAGTTTTTTTTTTGGGACGTCTGCCGGTGCCGTAATATATCTTTTTTTAAATATAATGTCTTGCTTTGTTACAAAGTCACGGTTAGAGGACCTATAGATTCAAATGTGCCGTAAAACGCCAATCATATTTGACCCAAGATGGTACCTTTCAAAATATTCGACAACTGACAGAGGAGTTAAAAAAACCACATCACCATTGTTATAAAGAAATGAGAGTGGAAAAAATATGATAAAAAACAGGCTGTGTTATGAAGCTTTTTTATTACAGGTATACATTCTAATTATTCATTAATTACTTTTGAATAGCAAAGATTGTATTTATCATTCATATATTTTTCGTCACACAAAAAGGTTGCGGATCATAATTTCAAAGCCCTATAAGTTTCACTTTAAAAACAATTAAATAACAAGTGGGGTAATGTCAGCTGTCACACCGTTATCAGGCCTTCGATTCTGTAAGGAAAATGGCACTTGCTCGAGGATATTTCGTCGCGGTCTCTATGCTCTGTCTCTTTCGATAACTACGCAATCACGTGAGAGGTAAGCTCTCCGAGGCCTCTGTGCGACGGTTCGCCGACGAAGTTTGTATTAGCTGAAAAAGGGGGCAGATAGGGGCAAATAGTGCGCACATGTCTGACGTCACCTCTCGATGTTCATTACTCTGCGGCAATAGGTCGTGCCGTATCGTTTTCCACTGCCAATAGTTAGTGACCTCGGATTCTGTCGGTTGTGAAGCAATCGTGCTGGTCCTGCTAGCGGAAATGCAATGTCTTTTGTAAACAGACGATTTGTGGCTTTCAAATGTTTTTAGGAAGTATTGTGTTCGGAATATTAATTTTCCAACAGATGATACACATAAAAAATAACACAGTATAAATTTTAAATAAAATCAAATTTCAATGAGACTGACTCTCATAACTATAAAAATTGACATAATCAAAAAATTACTTAATTGAACCAAACCAACTAAAATTAAGAGTAGAATGAATTTGATATTGATGAAGGTGATAGGGTAGTTATTCGGACCCGGCTACCCTCTTGATATTCCACCATATTATGCTCCAACGAGTGCACTTGAAGGCCAGTTTCCTCCTAGTCTTAATTTACTTACCTTTCACCCATATCTACACTTAGCATACCGAGATTTTCGAACACAAATCTGTAAATTACTAATTGTTATTTCTTTTACAGGCGTGCAAGTGAATTCCGCATTTCCTACGGCGATTCTCGGATGCCATACGATGACGTGGACACCTTCGAGCACATACTGAATGTGACGTCACATAACGATGCCTTATTGGCGTACTACTACCTCGACAGTGGGAATAAGGTGAGCTGACATCTATTAACAGGTACCCTCTATTGAGGCAAAGTGGTACCGATGAAGAAACGGTAGGGCAATATTGTATTCAAGATGAATTAAAGGCACATATTAAATAAATTACAGGCACATGAGACTTAACAACTTCGTCTCAGGGTGGATAACGCATTGGCAATGCCTCTGGTTTTGCAAATGTATATAGGCGGCGATTACAACTTACCATCAGGTGGACTGACTTCTTTGTCGGCCAATGTGTTATAAAAAGGAATAAAAAAAAACACTAACCAGGGTATTGTACAGTGTACATAATATACACGAAAAAATATGATCAAAACTTTATATTTGAAAAATGAAATTCTATCTAAAAAATCTAATACCGGTTCGGAAGGTTGTTTTAAACTGAGAAGAGCAGGCAATTATCATAGCAATTACTCCTTTTAAAAACGAACTTAAATTGATTACAAAATATTTATTAAGTCTCACTGACAATACCTGTGTGTTAATGCAATTATGATTAATTAAACTAAAAAATTATAATAAATTATACAGTTATATTTAATTATAATAGTTATTATTAATTAAATTTAAAAATTATAATAAATTATACAGTTATATTTAGTCTCGAAAATTATCTATAAAGTAACTACTCGCCATCAATTTGTTAACAAGATGTCATTTATTCATATCTTGTTTAGAAATGCCCTGTCTAACAGGTTTTTATCGATGGAAATTTGTTGATAGCAAGAGAAAGTATATTGAGAAATCCATGCACTTAAGAGATTATAGAAAGTTAAAAGTTAATTTAGAAATTAATTTTTAGGGAGCAAAGCAACAACTCACTTTTCATGGCAAATAATTTGGAATGAGTTAAAAAGTGAAACAAATTCGTAGGCATTTATTTTGATCGAAAGTCATATATAAGTACATATATAAGTAAGCATATCTATACTAATATTATAAATCAATACCAGGTAAAACGAAGATGAATTTATCAATCAATATGGAGAATATAATATGATTCTTCAAGTTAGGCATCTGAACATTGATATTTCGGCTTTTGGTTAAGATACGTGTTACAACTTTTTTTGCAAAACCATCCCTAAGGGAGGCAAGATAAGGGGTAAAAACTATGAGGTATTCTTTAGATGCACTCCATGTACGTACAGACCATGGACCCTTTCAAAAATAAATTATGCTATCACCTATGTATTTCCTCACATCTTGCTATTTCATTCAAAGAATAGTTTTGACATTTCATAAAATGTTGCTGATTTGACATATCAGTGAACATCACAATTGACACAATGATTTCGCAAAGTGTTACCCTCTAGTAATCGTCCGTGGCGCACACTTGACCTCGGTTATCTGCCGCCAATGGAGCCCGTGGGCTGCGGCGACACGCGGGTGACGCACTATCGCGTGACTAGGGCTTACATTGCGGCCAATAGGCTATCGTTTGACGTTTTTTAATGTGTTAAAGTATACAATCGTAATCATTCTAGCTAATTTCCTGCGACAATGTGTATGCTTTCACCCGCGATGGAGAGATCCAAAGTGCCCAGTGCCCCATCAATGGGGCCTACTAGTTCACATCACCAACCGATAACCAATGTTACGGAATAGAAGTCGTTGAATGACCAGAGCTTACAGAGAACATATCGTCAGATCGGATCGTTGTAACTTTCGATTAGTGAAATACATTATTTAATAGGTCCAGTGGTTCTTTCCAGAGAATATTTCCCTCATACACACAAACATTACATCTTTATATTATCTGGAAAGGGATTTTGGAAATTCCAAGGGATCTACCACTTCTTATCGCAATTCAGCTTGCCTCTCAGTTAAAGGCATTTTTCTTCGTATAACATATTGGCAAAGTAAAACTAGGATTTTCGTTTGACTTGGTCGTTTAAATCGACCTTATTTACAATTAATTTTACTTTACGAGTATGTGTGTATGACTGACCCGGCTTAACATTTAATTGTTCTATTTCCAAAGACAATAGATTAAATCTGCACATTTTGAATTTTCGAACTATAAGTTTATATATCTAGACAGCAAATTAATTCTAGATTTAAAATTGGATCAAGGATTTTAATATTCGCGTGCTTTGATATCACGTTAATAATGATACGTATTTTTTATGTATTATTTTGAATGCATAGCTCATTTAAAACTATACTTCTGTTTTATGTTCTTCGAAACGACACATCTGATTCAAAAATTCATACACTAATAGAAAGTTACATTATTCCCAATAGGCTATGTTGTAATCTCAAATACCTTGGGACCGCAGATCCGGATAAAAAGTAGTATTATATACGTATAGATGTATTACATACATGCCAGATAGTTATCAGAGGCCTAAGCAAGCCTAAGTACTTCTATCGCAGTCGTAGCTTCATCGTATAGTGCGCCAAAAAGCAATGCAATGGAAATTTGAGCATCGCGCAACGTTACATACAATCCAGCTTTTTGGCGCCCTCGATACGATAGCGATACGCTTACGATAGATGTTCGTGCTTAGGGTACAGTTATCTGGTTTCCATAGAATAAGCTCTGCATATTTTTGGATCAGATGGCCGTATGTAAAGAATGTTCCAGGATAATTTAATTTAATTTATTATTAATAATGCACACATGAATATCTATTACTCTCAATAAATAAAGATAATACCATTTCTAGTTATTCATTGTGCAATATTGATATAAAATACTAATAATGCGTCTCAATACAAATACTTAGTTTGAACACAAGACAAACAACCGTTAACCAATCGTACATGTTTGTTGATGATAGCGGTTCCTTTGTTCAAGATAATTTTGATGCTCGCTGCACAATTAAGTATTGTTATTATAAAACAAAAACATGGTTGTGACTATACCGAAGTAACAGCATTGTTGCGACACATTTCGATAAGTAAATAGTAAACAAAAAAGGAATTGTTATGAATACGTGGCACAAGGCTTTTAGCTGTAATTTATCGGGTTCTTACTGCAGCTAATTTAAGATAGAGCAAAACCACAGCATAGGGTACTTTGTAGTATCTGCTAGTCTGTTACCACCCTCAAGTTAACAATCTGTCGCCTAGCAGCTGTCGTTATGTTACGACACCCAGTTTTTAGAGTAGTAGAGCTCTTAGTGCAGAGTCCGTCCGGGGAAGTACTACCACATGAGACTTAACAACTTCACGTATCGACAACGCATTGGCGATGCACCTAGTGTTGCGAATGTCCATAGGGGGCGGTGACCACTTACCATCAGGTGGACTGTCTGCTTGTTTGTCGGCCCAAGTGGTATAAAAAAAAATCCTAGTTTGCCATAATGTGATTTTAGTCAAAAACAAAAATAAACTTTATAGCTTTCGAAAGCATCTTCAATTGATCCAATGGTCAATTTGTATGATACAAATAAACCTTGAACAAATCAATAGGATTCATTTTGCAATGCTATTCTTAACCACGATACCCTCATATCATAGCAGAAGTACATATTGGTTCCAGATGAAGGTGACAGAGATCTATGACGTCACAGACGCGGACACCGACGCGGTGCAGTCGCCGACCGAGCGTGACGTTAACAAGCAGCTGCAGTTCGACAACGACTGGTCGGCTGAACTGATCGCTGACGATGACGCCGGTGAGAATTTAACCTTATAGTGTATAGGAGACGGTTCTCTTTCAAACAGGCAGAATGGCCCATAAAACTACCAGCATACAAAGCCTATAAGGCGACTGGCTCAACTTGAGGGTTGAATATCTGTCTAAAGTGGTGCCTGTATGGCTAGGTCGACACTATCCTACCACTTTACAATGTACAACCAAAAACAGCAAGATGTCATAGAAGTCTTTGATATTATGGATGTCCATTGAGGCATTTGTTTATCAGTGGATGTTACCCGATTTAAATAATAAATTACTTGTTTATTTTCTTTTCAAATCCGTTTAGGTTTGTGTGAAAGAGTAACCAACATCCATCGAGCCTTCATTCGCATTAAAAGTTTTAGTAGGATTATTAATTTGTATGTATTAACAAATAGTTCGTTTCTCCAGACGATTTGGACATGGAAGCAATAGACGACGACGCGCTAGCGGATCGCAATATATTCTCGGATCCTGAGAGCGAGTGGACGGAGCAACGTGCTCGCTCGCACTCACCCGAGAGTGACGACCAACCCGAGTCTGATCGGAGGGTGCCCATAACTTATACAGAATAAATTACCCTTTGTTAGCCAGCGTCGGGAATATTCGACACTTTAGACTACCACTGTCAGCTATTGATGAAAATCGATCTAAATTGTCAGTAGCTCTGTGTACAGCTACAGGGTCAAGAGTTTAACGTCATACGACTTAAGTTGGGGGTTCTATTTCCACCCAGGACAAAATTTGAACATGAAAGAAAGAACAAATTTATTTGTGACAAGGGGAAAAATAACACATGAAAAAAATTAACAAAAAGAAACATGTATTTTTGTTGTGTCTGGGTGTAAATAAGTAAAATTATATATGTTCCATGTTTCCATGGCACAAGCTCTGTTTACATTGATTTCAATCGGATATACTTTAACATTTTCAAACAAGAATTTCACACAGGCAGAATGCAAGGTATTTACTTATATTAAACCCACAATTTATTTGCGTATTTTATGTCATAACCATAGATTATAGAGGTGTCGCCTATTGCCGACAAAGGTGGTCGAAAGTGTAACATTACCTGTCATATGGTGTATACGTGAGCCATGCATATAGTTTATAGATTGAGTTTCTAATGCGTTTAGATTGAAATATTGCCGGCTCACGTGTTGATCTCGATAATCAATGCAAACAAAATTTCGAAAACCAACTTTCTTTCCGTCAATATAAGTCTGTTTACGCCTTGGGAAGGCGCTGGATCTTTATTTACCAATATTTTATTAAACATGTGTATTGGAATTTCTGTGAATAATTTTCACAGTTTTTATAGTGTAATACAATTTAACTTTTAATAGAAAACAATATAATTAGATACAAAGCTGGAGTGATATAATGGAATGTCTATGAACTATTTAAATTATTGTAAGTTACCTTTCTATGTTTCCATAGTTATATAGGATTTTGAACACCATTATTATATTCCATTGGGTTTAAATTGGAATGTGTAAAGTTTATATTGAGCTAAAGGTGACGGTTATAGATGTTGTATTTATTGTAGAATTGTTTTACGGATAGGAAATAGGGTACTTTATAGTACCCACCTGGCTGGTTACCATCCGTTAGTTGAACAGTCGGTGGTTTCCGACAGCTGCTCTTGAGAGCCAGTTACCTTCTAGGCGTTGTGTGCTTAGCCAATAAATATTAAAAAGAAAACTGACCGAATAAATTACTTATATGGTCGAAAAACTAAAAAAAATAACCATCACAAAGTTCATAATCGTTTGGCATATAGCTCTCGCTCGTTATGCAAGTGATAGGACAATTTTCAACTTTATGTTAATATTATGTGTAAGGTCAGATTTTTAAATTCATTACATTCCAAAAGGACGGAAGCACCTGTTCACGGTTCAATAAAACGATGTACCATACATAGCTTTGTTTGAAAAACGTACGAAAACTGTTCATAAATATATCAATAAATAAATAAATAAATAAAAAATTACAGTGGTAGTAGTGACTAAACTATCAGCAAAATTCACATAATAATTCAACCGTCTTGGTGACGTCATTTCCATTTTTTGAGTTTTAGTCCGATTTTGAATCGCTTAACTCTCTCAGTCACACGTTTACATGCATAATAATACCAATAATTTTAGTAATGACTTTATGACCGATGTGCGGAGAAATGTAATACTGAGTCTTAGTCAAAGATGTGTATTATCGTGTAAGTGCAACCAACAACCGAAAGAAACTGCTGTTTTAATTAATAACATCTGGAAAAGGTGGCTAGTGACACTAAGGCTGCAAGAGTTAACAGAGCAGTAAAATTAAAACGTTTTTTAGTTTCTTCTTATGAAATGTTGTCAATTGAAAAAATAAAATTTTATACGACGTAAACATTTTAAAAAGTAACATAACAATGTGATATCCTAAAGCTATATTTTTAGAGCGTATATCACATATTGTCAAATTTTTAAGATTAAAATTGCTGGCGAATTAAGATAAGATCATTGAAAATTATGTATATTTTATGTACTCGCTATAATGACCCTATTTTATAAGGAATTGTTTAATGTTATATAATCAGTACTATAGTTTTATAAAATCGACTAAAGTAGTCAAGATCTTAAAGCCCTTTTTGAAAATTTAAAAGTCAGATAAAAATAATCTTTAGTGCTTTGGAGATAAGGTTCATCTATTAATACAATAGTAAAGTGTATAGTGATGATTATGAAGCTTATTCAAACGCCATAGGATTCATTTTTCTATAACACTCTTCAGCTGTCAAAAAGGGTCTATAAGATTGACATCTTTAGCTTTTCAGATATTGTTTATTATTTTGTATGTAAGCTCTCTCAGGTACGGGCCAAATATGGAAGCAAATGTGGATCATCCATATATGTCACGTATTTAATAGCCATAATTAACCATTATTAAAAAAAAAAATGTGCCTTACAAAAGTTACCACACGTTACCTTTTTAAACATTTGTTGTGTTGAATAAGTATTTTGTTTAAATCCTATTTCACATATTTGGTGACTTGCTGATTTTGTTATAATAAAAGATATTGTTTGGCCCAGTGCCGTAGATTAAATAAAACATTAGTATTGTTATTACTTACAGTTTTATTGTCATTCAAGGTCTAGTTTATATGTTTTTTTTTTATTTTATATTGGTTTCCGTTAATTTGGTTCAAACATCAAATAAACAAACATAGGAAAAAATATATATTAAAAAAATTCAATTGTGTTTCGTGATCGAGCCACTGTAACGGACATAATTATTTTAAATGAATGTCACAAACATTTTTAATAAAAAACATAAAACGAATATCCTTTTTTATTTCGTACAGACACCATCGTATATACCTACATTTTAAAAACGTAAAAGTGTTTTCCCCATGTTCAGTAAATACAGTAAAAAGGCTGGATTGATTTGGCTGAGAATTTTCATTCTATGACATGGTCGTAATAGTTCAAATTTGGTTTTTAGACATTAAAATAATTTGTAAAATTCCACGTAATATTGGCAAATTGGGGAAAAGATTAATGAATTTCTACTTAAAACTATTATTACGACTCGGAAGACGCATTGCAAAGCATGCCAGGTACTGCTAGTTTATAATGAAAATGAGAGTGGGAAATAATATGCTTGCGAATTCCTTTAGGTTACATATTAATACTCTTTAGAGTTTAGACTTAACAGTTCTATAAAATTTATGGCATATTAAAAAAATACGATGAAGTTGTCATTGTCAGTAGCGTTCCAATTTCAAACCATCCGTCACTTTATTATATTTTTGAGCAAATATATAACAAAATCGTTATTTTATCACCTTCCAATTTTTGTTACCACAAGCGCACGGCCGCCTTTTACCACGGTTAGACGTGTGACTGGATGGTTTTTTGATGGTTTACCTATTGTTTTTTTAATACGATGGGCAAAGGTGTGGAGCCTAAGAGCAGTCGAATATACCACCAGTGCTACGTGAAATGTTGCAAGTTACAGAATCTGTCACCGCTGACCAGTGTCATACCGACGGGGAACGGGAAAGTTTTAGACTTTTGTGTGGATAGGATTAAATACGTCGATTGGCCGCCGATACTGAACGCTCTGAGTTGCGACTTGAGTCTGCACTCAGTTTCAATACGATGTCGGCAACAAGTCAAAACAGGTAAGATTACTGTGGGTAGTCGATTCTTAAAAACTGCCTGGACAGCTTGAGTTGTGGTGACAATAATACTATTTTTTTTTTATTAACTTGAATGTGCTAGGAAAAGATAGCTTTTACCTTCTTATGGGGTTAATATTATATATATATTTTGTATGACAAAATTATAATATTCAGTAGGTATATACATACTTAGATATCTATCTATGTATAACTTGTGTTAACCGTTGTTGCCTTAACTGCAAAATTTGCTCCACAAAAAGTAACTTGCACTCTAATACCTCCCCTTAGGGGGCAAAATAGGTATTTTATGTTTGTTTAGGAATTCAACGGTTAGACTGTGACACAGTAGCCTTTATGGGTGGCTCAACCAGCTGCAATGTAAGTGAAATGCTTAGTCTCCGGTCGATAAGTTAGTTTTATCTATATTGTATAAATTGTGAGTGCCTAATTTCTTAGTCATTAACGTGTACGAACAAGTCAAATCCTAATAAAGTATTATCTTACTACTATTAAAGCGAGAGGATTGAATGGAGGATTGGATTGATGGGTGTTACTCAATCACGGCAGAACGGCAGGGTAATTGTGTAATGCTCTCGGAATCGTCGTTGCAGTCAATTTTGTAGTACATTGGCGGTGCTGCGAGTGTTGTCCCACACTGCTCGTGCGCCGAACCAGCAATCTATTATGAAATAGTGTTCCACATTGAACCCGAGAGAGTTACACAATTAGAGTGAGATCTGGATGAAAGGCACCGAGATAAATTATAGTTTGGAATAGCACATAGGCTAGTGTTTCTCCCTGGAATATGTAACATACCTTGGGACCGTGGGTGAAACCGCAGAGTACAGTAAGTTATTTAGTTAGTTTATCATATTAATGCGAGAGTTTTTAAGAACAGATGGATGGATAAATGTGTTTTTATATTTCACGCAAAAACTGCTAAACGGATATAAATGAAACTTAGCATATAGATAGTTTATTAGCTGGATTAACTTAAAGAAACATTTTTATACGGGTATATTTAACATACCTCGTTAACGCGGGTACACCCCGGGGACAACTAGTTTTCGATATTTTTTTTACAAATGTATTCCTTTCCATAAGCTTCCATAAAATACCTGTTCTAACTTTATAGTACTAGAACACATAGACTGCGAAAGGCTCGCAAAGACAGTGAACAAGCGAGCTGTGATACTGACGAAGTTCATGCTGACAAACCTGGTGGAGGCGACGTCACAGTTGCTCTCCAATACCACCTTACTGTCGTCGCTCCTTCTGGAGGGGCTGCCATTAAGAATACCGTATTTGAATCCTTTGTGTGAGGTAAATTTGACTCATTATATTTATTTACTTAAGTCACATAAAAATGGCATTCTACTTGCTACAAATATTATAACTGCGAAAGTTTGTGTGTATGGATGTTTGTTACTCTATCACGCAAAAACTACTAAACGGATTTAGATGCAACTTGGGACATAGATAGAACATATCCTGAAATAACATATAGACTACTTTTTATCCCGGGACAACGTGACATCCCTCGGGAACGCTGGCAAAACCACGGGGGGCAGCTAGTAAAACTGAGCCATGTCAATATAATACCTATTTCATAGACTCAAGTTATGTTTAACGCAATTAATACTAGGTAAACTAGTCGAGATGTAAACGGTTTAGGTAAAACTTTGAAACAGCTTGTTGTTATAAAAAAATTAACCCTATGGCCTTATGATTAAGGTTCATCAGCGTCATCATACAATCGACCATTGGATTAATAAATGATGGAAAAATAAAAAACGGCAAGATCATTTAGAATTTGCATTTAAGCAGTCGTTGAATGTAGGCTAAGATGATGGTTCCTGTTCTTTCTTTTGGCGAGAGCTCATTGGCGATTGTCTATCATAACGCCTAGAAAACAACTCCTCATAAATACTACCGGCTCGAAAATTTTGGCGAAAGATTTCCATCATGAGGGTTGTAGCTAGGTTACTACATAGTACACCCAATCATATGCTATATCTCCACAGGCATTATTAGCAAACAGCTCGTTACAACATCTATATCTTCCGAGATGTCTTATCGGCGACGCGGGCTGCCTGGCGGTGTGCAAAGCGGTGCGGTGTTTCCCGAACATCCTTACCCTCGACCTGTCCGGCTGTGAGCTGACGCCGCTTGGCGCTGGATATATCGCTGATTTAGTAAAGGTACCCTTTAACTTTTACTGGTCTTCTGTCTTGTATCTTAATAGGTAATCTCATAGGGCTGAATTTAGAACGGTTTTACGAAACAATAATGCCTGTAAAATATGTTTATTTATGCAAAAAGTCACTCCCGTTGCTTTATTACTGCGTTATTGAAGGACCTACTATCAAACACACTTGTGCAGTAAAAACACTGGAATTTCATACAAACTTACGATAATAAACAATAGGTAGTTTATAGGTCCTATAATTTAAGCTTCATACATCATACGACAAACCTCTTTGGGAATACTTCTTTCGATCACTCATAGGTTCAAAGTGAACGTGGTCATCGGTATACTCTTTAGCCGCCTCTAACGACACCCTAGATATAGGTACACAGTACACACGGCATGTATCGTCACCTAGTACTTATGAAAATGAATTTCCAGTACCAAAAGATTCATCGGTACAGTGAAAATTGGATCCACACACTTCGCTACCGACTGCCAGAACTTGACGCGATGGCAGGACTCCGTAGGATATCACTATGCGGCAACACGCAGCTGGGGGACATTGGTGTCAGCAAACTACTGGATGTGTTAGCTGACGATTTGTGGATTAAAGGTAATTCAGAATCTTGATTATGAAAAGAATATATTCTTTTATATTTTTTTATTTGAACTAGGGTCACAAAGAGTATGTATCACCTAATGGTTAGTGGTCACCAAATTTAATGCGCATTAACTTTTGTTTTGTGGCCTAGATGAAATAGCGTACTCCTTTTTAAAAGGCCGGCAACGCACTTATGGCTCCTCTGGTGTTGCGGGTGTCCATGGGCGGCGGTGATCGCTTACCATCAGGCGATACGTCTGCTCGTTTGCCTACCAGAATATAAAAAAAATGGTTTTCTGTCGCTTGGTATATTTTAAAATTGTACATACATATTTCTCCTATAATAATAATATAATAACAAATAGTTTGAGACCTGATCTATCCTCATTTATCAAAATTCGCTCAATAGTTTAGGCCCCACGATGGGCTATACGCAAATACAAACGTACAAACATACAAAATAAAAACCTTATTTTTGGCCGTAGTCGGGTAAAAAGAGGTATTGCAACGCATCCCGAGAACAACTAGTATGCTATTCATTCAATGTACAATATACAATATATATATATATACTTCTGAGAATTAATATAACAATGTTAACATTGCAGCACTTGATATACAAAACTGCGGTATCACAGAAGACAGCGCATCAGCTGTGTTGAAAATGATGCGATCAAATACGACACTAGTGGTATTGGACATGAGGAACAATCCAGATATAACCCTGGAGTCACTGTCTAAAGTTAGGTCCGCCTTGAGGGAGAATGAACGAGGAATGGGCGGACAGGTAACCAAACATTCATTTTGTTGTCTATTACGCCCACAAACATGCAGACGGTCTCACCTGATGGTAAGTTTTCACCGCCGTCTATGGACATTTGAAACACCAGGCATCGCGAATGCGTTGTCGACCTTGAGACGTGAAGTTGTTAAGTCTCATGTGCCTGTAATTTCACTGGTCCCTTAGCTTTTTAACCAAAACAGTAATACAAGTGCACTACTGCTTCATAACGGAAATGGGTGGTAGTTTCCTGAACGAACAATGCAATATGAGCTTTACTACTTCGGGAATTGTCGCCGTCTCACGGGTACATAACTAATGCGGAGTACAAGTAATCATTTCTAACAAATACATGTTAACTATCACTTGCCGGACCAGGCATGGAACCCAGGCCAACCGCCCGCTCTTAGTCGAGGTACCAAATACAGAATTGTTTTTAAAAGCATCAAACATTTATACATTCCAGTACTCATGGCTTACAGCAAGTGGCAGTTCCAGTGATGGCAGATCAATCAGATCTGTTGCTTCAAAGTAAGTTAAAATAATATCTAAATTATTTACGCAGTTTTTAACATATCGTGGAGAGTTCTCAAAATTCTTAATGTTTTCAGGAACGGAATAAACAAAGATAGAGTAGTTGCAAGCAGTAAAGGTGTACCCACTAAATATGCTAACAAGACTAATACTGTTAAGAAGGAAAAGTATGTTAGCTCTCATAATGTTTTTGTAGAGTAATTAACAAAAATCTACTATCTCAGTGGTGATGTGGCCTGAAGGTGGTTAGCACACAAAGCTTAGAAGGGTACTAGCTCATAGCTGCCGAAACACACCAATATTTGCACCATCACAACGGCAATTTACGTCACTATAATGATACTTTATGGAAAATGTAGAAATGAAAGATAAAGAAAGAAGAAATCTTAATGTGGCATTAATATGATTGGTTCTTTTTTCAAAAAGTAGTGTTTGGTCACAATACCACCATGGTAAGTGGTAGGCACGGTGCTATGTATTCCTTCACCAGCTTCTTGTAGGAACCTTCTTCAGTAACTTATAGAATTTGAACCTAAGACACTTCATATCATTTAATGGTATGATTGTAATAATTTCTTCGAAAAAAATTAGAGACTACACGGAAGTGTTGGAAGAACAACTCCAAGAGGAGATGACGCATCGACAGCATTTAGAGGAATTGAACGTTCAACTGGTCGATCAGATGAAGCAGTTAAAACAACAACAAATAAGATTGTGGGCAAATGGTGCCACATCTTCAGGTATCTATTTGATGATATCCTTTACGTAAACTTTCTTATTGTAAAAAATCGCAAATTAGTAATAGCAAATTAACTCGACTTCTAATATTTCGTGATTATACTGTAAAAACGAAAACAAAATCTAGTTATTCACGATTAAAGAATGAGAGGTACATACCTCTCATTATTTGAGAAAAATTTAAAAGAGTAAGGTATATTATGAATCCTATCAGTTTGATGAAAACCTATCTTTTTGAAGGGGTTAAACACACACTTGTGTGCAAGAGTGAGTTTATGTGCAGTATCTAAACAAAAATTATGATTCTTTCCCTTATCATCGTATTAAAATAGAAAGGGATTTAACCACAGTCTTAGTTTTAACCAGCTTCAACAAATATTATTTCATCGCCAGGTTCAGAACAATCATTCCAAGGCAGTTCCAGGTCTGGAGATCTGTCCAGCAGTTCTGGCTCAACGAGTTCTGTACCAATAGATCAGAACACGCTTTCGTATATACAGCAAGCGTTTAAAGACATTTACACGTTCATCAAGAATAACCAGTGTCATGGGTAAGATCTAAAGATGTATTTTTTTTAATGATATATTGGCCGACAAACAAGCAGGTGGGCCACCTGATGGTAAGTGGCCATTGTTACCAATTGACAATTTATTTGCTAAGATACGTGAAGTTGTTAGTTTCCAGTAGTTTCTCCTGCCCCCTTACCTCTCTAACATCATCACTAATAATAATAATATTGTAGACAAACTCAAGCGCATTTATTCTTTCGACATTTGATTCCTAATTGATTTTTCACATTCAGCCAATGTCTCCATGAAATGAACGAAAACATAGAACACCTACCAAATGCGGAAGAAGTGACGGAAATAACCGAAGTTGAAGATTACGAAGCAGAAGAGTACACGATAGAGCGTATCAACATTGTACCGAAGAGGGCTCAGAGCTCGCACATCAAGTTAATGGAGAATGTCAAGGTGAACAAGACAACGAAGTCGGCGCATCTGTTGGGAGACATGCAGCGAGGCAGGGATGCCGAAATGGTAAATATAGAAGTTTATAAGCTGAAGGTTCTATGGACTGAGGGAGTAAATATGTACAAAGTATGTAATTAGAAAAGAGTAGTATATGTAGTATCAGTGATCTGTACCTCTACCATGAGTTGCTATCGAAACTTACTTTGGTCACTAGCAAGTAAACTACTATCGATACAGTATTTCTCGATAGCAACTGTCAAATTTGTGACTCATGGTACCGAATTTCTATAACAAGGGCTAAAAAACGTTACTCGCTCGTGTTTACATTTCGATAGGTTTTTCACCTATCGACTCGTACTATCGATTTTAGTTCTTTAGGTGACCGCTAGTGGCGCTGTACAGATTTGCCATAGAAATGTTTTACGCCGTCGCTAGCGAGTACGTACGTTTAAAACTCATGGTAAAGGCACTGTACCCTAAGCACGAACATCTATCGTAAGCGTACCTATCGTCGCCGTAGGTCTTTGGTTCCAATAGTACAAGCATAGTTTGGGATCACATGGCCACGTGTGTAAAGAATGTCTCTGGATATTAGTTTATTAACTAAAGGTAGGACAGGTACAGTATAACCTCAAGTAATGAAATTTTATTTGAAAATTAACCTACGAACCTAGTTCAGATATAAACAGGCAAATGGTACCTGTTCTAATATATTTACCAGATAGGAACACGTATGCGAAAGAACGAACCTGAAGTTAATTATAATGGCATATTTATAATTTAGAAACCGGAAATGTTTGAAAGACAAATGGGTGACACGCGACCACTTCACACCGAAGAGCTGAGTATTGTAGAAGAGATGATCGCTGCACACGCAAAGGCTAAGAAAGTAAGTTGCATCATCGTTTGATTAATTCTCATTAATGAGGTAATGGGACCCAATTACTACGGTTCCGCTGTCGGGACTTGGAACCTGGGACCAGTTATTGTTACTAACAAGCTGGACCCAACTGCGTTGCTAAGTGGCTTTTTTTCTTGTTTCATTTTTGGATCAGGAACTATCGCGGGCATATGCAGAACAACTCAGCAAAGTTTCATCATTATTGCTGGGTTACTATATACGATCCCGATCGAAAATCCATGGATTGATGAACCTTTTGACAGTCATTTTAATACACGTAATGTCAAAATTCTACTTCAATCTTGCGATTTTAGATCGGGATCGTATATAGCAACCCGGCATATATGAATATATGACAAATATAGATAGATAGCAGCCTAAATTCAAAACATCTCTAAATTGACATTGTTAATTTTAAGTTTTAAATTCACTTTCAAAATATTAATTATTATCAAATATCCTTTAAATGTTGTATTCTTCAATGTTGTATCATTTTATGTTTCAAACAGAATAGTGTGTACGACAAGAGCAGTCCATCTAGCAGCGTCGTAAGCGACTCATCGGAGACCCTGGTATGTTCCCCACAGAACACTCAGCGGTCGATGCACCCTGTCATCAACCCCAGAGAAGCGCTGTATTCCTCCTCAGACGAGGACAGCTCTTAATGATTTTATAGTTTTTTTTATTTATGAACAAATAACTTTTATTTTGTATGTATGAATAAAGAAATTGTTTGTAGTACACGGCTTTGTTATTTTAACTGATATGCTGAATTCGACAAGGTGGCTTCATGGACTCAAGGTACAAATTGTTGAAAAGTAATGGAAACAAAATTTTATAATTAACAATATATTATTACACTACAAAATTTAATCTACAATTACCTAAGCTTTACTTGCACCAGATATTTCGTTATTCTTCTGCTGCAGATTTGCAATCATTACTTTCTCTTTGGCCTCCCTCTTGGCTAGTCTCTCCTGCTTCTTCTGTTCTTTCTCACGTTTGGCCAACATTTCTTGGAACCTTTCATCGCGAGGATCTAACGTAAAGCCAAAGTGCCTTCTCACTTCTTCTACGAGACGCTCTTTCTTTTCCTGAAACGTCAATATGATAAATTAATGGTTGAAATAATTGATGTTGTGGCTTTGTTGATAAACAATAATTCAAATACTTGGTTACAACAATAATGATCAAAATTTAATTAATATTTTTTTTTAAGAAACCATCTAATCACTAACAATAACCCGGACTGGGGTAGGAGCGTATATGGGTTAGGGAACGTACCCTACTATATTACGTGACCCATTTTTTTTACAATATTTTACAATACAAGAACATCTTAATATATATATTTCTTGTGTGCGTGTGTATGTGACTGAACTCCTCCTAAACGACTGGACCGATTTTGATGAAATTTTTTGTGTGTGTTCGTGGAGATTCGAGAATGGTTTAGATTTACAATTGGACCCGGTAGGGGGCGCTGCGATCGAAACCCTGAATTTTTGTATGGACTTATTTTGGCAGGACAACGTCTGTCCGGACAGCTAGTTAATTTATAAATCTATATGTTTTGTATAAAATATCTCAAAATGTAATGGTGCTAGAGTTTGAATGTGATTAAATTGATAATAATGTTTAGAAAATCAAGGGAAAGATCGGTTCTCGGAGGGTAAACATCCGACTATGTCCTAAAACCGCCTCTGTGGCTTCAACCCTCATGGTTGAAGGTGAATTATTTTAAAATATACATCTTTCATATGACTATTAAATATGCAATTATGACATTATAACTTACAATTTCATAGAAAATACTGTTTTCATGTTTACTCAGAAGTAGTTTTTGACCAGTCACCTTTTCTATTACCAGCTATGGATGAGTTTGTTTATGATACCTATAGTTAACAAGAATTCTCTTTTTATTGTATTAAATAAAAAGGTAGATTTAATCAAGGACTGCTGGTGAATACCTTGCCCAATGCTTGAGCATTTCAATAGGAAGGGGCAACATCGCCAGCATTCTGGGCATTAGATTCAGACTATTCATAAGTGCTTTTAACACTAATCATACCAACACTTACTAGGTACCAATTTCTACCATAGCGGATCAATTGTGACTTTATATTTCCTGCTTGTATGTATGAAATATGGTTGCTAGGAAGGGAAATAAATAGTATAACTGTATATTAATTAGTAAGAAAAAGTCATGAAGTCAAATGTGCAAAAAGGAATAAGATGATACGTGCATTTTCAACGCAAAGTTCAAAATGGGTCATTTGACCCGGTTATGGTATGTTTAGTGTTAAAGGCCTATTTGGATAAAAAATATTTTCATTTAATTTTTCATTTTATTTCACCCTTGACAGTGTTCTGGATGAGCTAGCCTACCTATAAGCTTTTATTTTGACCTCTGTATATATTTTGTGGATTAGAGCTATAGTTAAAATTTTTATTATGTTGTATATTGTGTGTACACATTATGTATACACTTTAAAAGCCAGTTTCCTTTCATTATCAAATAGCATAAAAACTTACAATCATTGCTTTTTTGTATTAAGTTTAGACCGCAGTGGGCAATAATTATGATTAAAGCTACAGAAGTTACCAACAGTTTAGAAGTTAGCCTTACCTTAGCAGCCTTTGTTTCCGAAGCCTTCTTTGTAACCTTATCATGAAGTTCTTTCTTCCACTGTTCTAACTTGACAAACTTTGTTGCAATATCCTGGTCTCTCTTCAAGATCTTTTCTTGTTCCTCTTGTCGTTTGTGAGCAGCTTCATCCATCATCTGTTTGATTGTGTAAGGAAAGGCAACGGCTTCATATTCCAACTGTTCCTGGATGTCTCGCTTGGATGGCCAGCAGAGACCTGGTAATAGAATGTGATTATATTAAAAAAATATGACTAAAATGCTTTTCAGGGAAACTTATAAAACATTTTTATATTTTGCAAGACACCAATAGGATCATGAGGTATTAAAATCATTATGTGCTTTCTCTGTGACTCATAATAAATTTAATGTCAGCCTCTATTAAACATACTTAAGGACTGCAAGATAAGCCTGTTGTAGTTCCAATATAAATATTTTTTTTTATTATCACTGGGTAATAAATGGTATTTATTTATAACTAGGACATAAAATTACTTCATACAAGACCTTGTAAATTTTTCTAATATGTAACATTAATTTGGAAAATGTCTGGCAATATCTCCAAAGGGATAGGCTACATCCAATTAAATTTTACTCACTTGGATTGACACCGCTTGCACTTCCATACTTTCCATAAAGTTTTCTATTATATTTGACAGTCATGTGCGCTACGATTTTAGGCACTTCATACGGTCTTCTTCCATTCACTAGGTTATAGTGGCCTGGGGTTAGACCAGATTTATTCCTCTTCTTCTCGATTTCCGCCTCTCTTGCTAGAGCAACATCGCTATCATCAACTAGTACTTGATCATTTTGCTCAACGATTTCCGTGGTAGTAGAGAAACGGAACAAGCTGCCTATTAAATTAGGTCGCAGGGATATTGATTTAAGACATAAATTAGGTCGCAGGGATATTGATTTAAGACATAAATTAGGTCGCAGGGATATTGATTTAAGACATAAATTAGGTCGCAGGGATATTGATTTAAGACATAAATTCATTTTTTTATGTTATGATATTATTTCGTAAGTAAACAATGATATTTTAAGGTTATAATTTTCTTGATTGAAGGTTTGATTGCAGGACTGACCAACCATAAACAAAGCAGAATAAGAGTAGACCATAAAAATAAATGGCAGTCCACGATGTTGCCAATAAGAATAAATATGAGTCACAAATTGGGATTAAGACAATGACTTCTTTCTCAAAGCAAAATAAGCCTTTCTCCACTCACAAAGAAGTGAATTTTCTATGAAACAAAAGACTGAAATGTCATCGTGTCGATCGGCTTTCTTTTAAGTTCTGTGTTTGACCTACCCCTCCCTCACTTATCGTTGTCTGTATAATTTAGTCATTCATTCATCTCATCACCGTTTGTTCGGTTCATTGTTGTTCTATTTCGATTTTCCACATTTCTTTACCTTATTTATATTCCAATAAGAAATGGACGACTTTGGTGATAATTTCGTTCAACCCGAGGTAGATCCAGCGGCAGAGTTTCTTGCACGCGAGCAGAATCAGTTAGCAGGCCTAGAAGATGAGTTAGAAACTAGTGCTCCGCCCCCCGTCATCTCATCTACCACCAATGGCTTCGATGATTTTGTCGGTATGTACATATTTCATGAAAAAAATATCCGGAAAAGCTAAATTTAAAGTTCTGTAGGGATCGTGTGATGTAATAAAATCAATAAATCAGACGGGGAAAATACGACTCTTCGTATAACTCGCTCAAGACATCACTTTCTGAGGTCACGATCTTCTCATTATATTACAGAGTCAGGAATCTACCTGAATCAATATTGGTTTGATAAATAACGAAGGCTACTTTCAGATCCCTTTTGCAATTAGAGAATTTGGACTATACATAATCTAATTAAATTCTGTGATTGTAGAATTTATAGGGTATATAACTAACTTTTTAAGTAATAGCCAACATACTAAAATCAATTTTGATGATTTGTGATTTTATTATAAAAAAAATACATTTTCCTTTAGAGGTACCTAGCGCATCAGTGTTTGAATCAAATGGTCTGCTAGACGATGAGCCAATCCAGAATTCAGTGTTCAAGCAGGAGAGGGAAGAACCAGAGAAGATCAAGATGTGGCGTGAGGAACAAAAGTTAAGATTAGAGGAGAAAGGTATCAATAATTTTTACAAAAACTATAAAGTTTTGTATCTGATGAAAACCATAAAATACATAAAAATAAATTACTAGTAAAATACATTTTTTCTATGTTTTCTGTCCTTACACCTTCAGCCAAATCGTCACATCCATTCTTTAGTAAGAAAACATACCTATTATATATAGTAATTACATATAATATTTTTTTTATACTATAAAGATGCAGAGGAAGAGAGAAAGAAGGAGGAAATGCTGAAGGTAGCCAAAAAAGAATTGGAAGACTGGTACAAAACTCATGAGGAGCAGATAGCCAAGACGAAAGCTGCTAACAGGTAATTTATATTTTTATTACTTTTAAATTTACTGCATAGATGGAATGAATTTGTATAAAGAAAGCTTGATGCATTGTTTTATAATGGCTGTAATAGCATTGTAGTTAGGAGGTTGTATATTATAAATATTTTAAATACATAATAATATGTTTATATTAAATATATAATATTACATAATTAACTAGCATTATTAGCTATAGAAGTAGTTTTTCTTTTTATAATTTTTTTAATTATTTTTTAGAAGGATTGATCAAACATGATCATGTCACCCTCATACATACACTTATCTTATACAATGTATAAGACTTTGAATGCCTAATTGAACAAGCTAGTATAGCATCCTGGCTTCGTCCGATACCAGAATATGAAAAGATTATTTATGAATGTGTCTACAAAATCTACACTGTAACATTGGTACATTATTGATTAGTTCAATGTAATGAAGTTTTCTAAATTATATAGTATCTCTATATTTATTTTACCCTTATATGTCACCTTCCAATAAGTAGATTTGTTTGCATGCTTTTCAAAATAAACTAATTTGACTCTATTTTCTTTCCAATGCTGTCAGGGAGTCTGCTAAGTGAGTATTTTGGTTGATAAAAAAGTTATGGATACTAACAATGGTTTTTTATGGTGGTAACTTTAGGGTTACAGGTTTTTTATTGTACTTTTGTAATATATATTGTGGTATTGTGATAGGTATTGGTTTTAACAAGGGATTTTGTATCTGTGATAGATGTATGAATAAAAGAGGTTCAATAATAAAAGTAAAAATATGATAGTATAAAATTACTAAATTGTTACATTAATAATTGTCATTCATTTACACCCAAGTTCCATTAATTTACTTTATCTTCTTAATTAAAACATTCTAGTGAATAGCTGATCTCATTATAAAGAATATAAGTATTAAATAACTGGGACCATTTATATAAAATAATAAAAAATTTCATGAGTCAATCATATTACAAATAATATTTTTTCGTATTACCAAATCAGAATTCATTTTAAATATATTGGAGGTTTTTAGGTGCTATCTAAATGTATTAAATACTGTAATAGTGTGAGGAAAGAGTACCAGACTTACATATCCTCACTTGTATCATCATAAAATTAACCATTGCATAAATATAGGAACATGTATTACTGTGTTTTGTTTAGAAAGGTAAGGCCAGTGGAATGATTACATTCAGGTACTTGAGTCTTCAGAACTTCACGTCTCACGGACGCCAACGCATTGGCGATGCCCCTAATGTTCCAAATGTCCATAGGCAATGGTGACCACTTACCATCAGGTGGACCGTGTGCTTGTATATCGGCCCATACGGTAAAAAAAAAAGAACTTCAACAATAAATACATTTTTTGTTGATATTCGCAAACATCAAAAAGGATGTCTTATATGGACAATATTTACAGAGGGTGAACTCAGTTATATAATTCTTTGATATAACTGACGGAAATAATGTGACTTGTGGCTATTAATCAGGAATGCCGAAAAAGCTCTAGCACGTGGCTCAGAGAGCAGCGTCGAAGATGGCAACGAGTGGGCCCGCGTGGCGGAGCTCTGCGACTTTGGGCCCAGGCGTGGCCGTGACGTGGCGCGTCTCCGCTCCATCGTGCTTCAGCTCAAGCAATCCGGTGTTCAGCCCAAGCATCCACCCCGTACTACTAAAGTGTAAGTGAAGTTTGTGTTACGCCTTGGTCTCCGTCTCATCGAAGAAAATGACGACGTAGGTGGTGAGTTAATAAAGCCTAGAAGAGAACTGGCTCTCCAACCCAGTTGCTGGAACATCAAGACCAAGAGGTCCTTAAGTTAGAGTTATAAATTAAGGTTGGAAGTCTTAACCCTACCACCATGATATGGTTTCCCCACAATGTTTTACGTTATTGGAAGTTCAAGCTTATTGTTGTTTGAACCCCTAACTCATCACAATCACTGAGTTATTACAACTAAGGCTTCATTGTTTAATGTTATAGTCAGTTGTGCTGTCTGTTGTTTAATTTTCTTAGCTAAAGTACTGAACTACTTTGACTGAAAATGTATTATTATTATTATTCATTTTAGATTACATTCTCTATATGTTTACTTGTCAGTTCTCTTAAATGTACAGAGACTTGAAGTAGGTACTCATCTTACTACTTAATTCTTTAGTCATTCAGATAGGTAATGTCAAAAGCACAAAGAAATAAAACATAAAAGTATTATTTTCTTATTTATTACAAAGTTATCTATTCCCATAAAAATAATACAATTCTCTATCATTTTTTCACAGGGCATGAATCCACAACGCTGATATGTAACAAGTATGGTACCTATATTAAATGTAATAAAATATTATTGATACCTTGTAATATCAGTCTGTTTGTTGTCACACATTGAAATGTTAAAATTGTTTATATAAATAATACTGGAATGCAACAATATCTGTTATTTATTAAAAGTATTTTATTTTATATTGTTAATTATAACAAAAATGGCTAACTATTCAAGACTAGCTAAGCACCATTTTTTATATTATTCATAGTATTATAATAAATATCATTCCATAATAAATTAATCTTTTTTCTTTGGGCAAATTTAGTCTTATCATCAAGTGTATCTAAACAGTAAAGAAAATTATATCAATGGTTTATGAATTGGTGGTTTTGAATAAATTATTATAATTATTAATTTCATCTTGGCAAGGAATAATAATGACTTTTTAATGTTAGTTGTAATAATTTATAAATTAAAATTGTTATTTATTATAGCTATAAAACCATATCTTAAATCTTTTCCTTTTATAAATTTAACTAATTAGTTTATTTTAGTAAATGTACACAACATTGTGTACCATTTATAATAATATACCAGAGCAGAACTTAAAAAATCTATCTTATAATTAAAAAAATATAACTTAATGATCATTAATTTTCTTACATAAATTAAATGAATGTGACTTAAGACTAGTAATACAATCCTATAACTTTAAATCTCTTGCTATATCTATGTGCTTTCTTTTATATATTCTTTCAAATAATTGTAATAATAAATACATCAAACTTATAACCAAAAGGAAGGGCCACACACCACACGTAAGATAGTTGCGTAATTGCATACCTAGTGGCTTATTTTTATTCATAGAAATCTTGTTGTAAACAATTTCAGTTCTTCTTGAAACATCCATCCAGTTATACATTTTTCGGACCATTTTGTTGCATTCATACGGACACAAAAACTTTCCTTCTTTCAAGTCTTTCATAGCCTGTTCAATTCCATTTATTAAGCTACTAACACTGGGCTCTGTCAAGTAAATCATGCTCTCTGGCAGTACCTCAGGTATCCCACCAACTTTGGTAGACACAACCTTCAAGCCACAGGATGCTGCTTCCACTATAGCCATGCAATAAGCTTCTGTTAGAGATGTATTCAAAAATATATCACCTTTAACAATCACATTTCTTACTTCAGAATGCTTTAAACTACCTAACAATGTGACAGTATCTTGGAAACCAAATTTTTCTCTCACTTCTTGTAACAGCCACATTTTAGGGCCATCCCCACCAACGATGAACTTTAAATTTGGGTACTTAGGGCACATATCTGCTATAACTGCAGCCATAAGGTCTACACCTTTACGGTACACCAATCTAGAGACAATAATGATTGTTATAGCATTAGGATCTCTTTTACTAGGGTCAGGTGTAAAACTGTAAGCATCAACAGCATTTGGTATCACAGACACTTTGTGAGCTTTAACTTTAGCTCTCAATACTGTGTTTTCTTTCCCAGTGTGTGAGACACATATACAATGGTCACACTCACACAAGCACATCTGTAGGTACTTATTTGTCAGAACTGCAGATGTATCGGCAAACCCAAACAGACTGTGATCTGTGAAAACTGTCTTCAAACCTAGTAATTTACCAATTATAGATACTTCATGGCATAAGACACTGAAGGCAGAATGCCCATGTACAATTTCTATACATTCTCGTATCAATATGTATCTTATAAGGGCTACATTACAGATCATTGTCGGCAGAACACATTGGGCGTAAAAAACTCTAATAGGTAAGTAATAAACTTTAAGACCTGCAGTTAAATATCGAATACCAACACGATTTCCGTATGAGTGAGTTATGACAACGACTTTGTGCCCACGTTTTATCAAACATTGTGACAAATTGAATATGTGCTCCTCAACTCCGCCGGTATTTGGATAGAAAAAGTCTGATGCCATGCAGATAACGTGCCTCTTTTTCCTTTTGGAGATTTCCTGTAAACGGGAATGCTATTTTTACAACTCTGTGTCGCTCTACATTCAAATATTAATGACAGAATACTTACAGAATGTTCACTCATTTTTAAATCAGTGTTACAGTTTATCAATCACAACAAATTACTTCAATCCTGAATCGAAAGATTTACTAATCAAACAACTATTGATAGTGTAGTGTCAAGTATGTCAAATTTGAGGCAGGCAGTGCTGCCAGTCTAAATTATAAAGTAAAAATCGCACTCATGGTAAGCTACCGATCCGATTTCAATAATTCATTCACTGATAGAAGGTACACAATTCCCGAATAAAACAATAAGTTTTCAACCCATCTATTCGAAAAGGATAACTTGGTTCTCCTCTAAGTGTACCCGAAGGTGGTGTTTTCTATAAGAAACTTTTAGCGGGCAATAATGGGTTTTTAATCCTCTTTATAAGTGCGCCGCAATTATCTTTGAGGCGCACTTTTTGAATTAGTAACATTTTAGTGTTCATCATCATCAGCCTATCTCCGTCCACTGCTGGACATAGGCCTCACCTATGGCACGCCACTGAGCTCGATCTTCAGCTCTTTGTTTCCAACCGCTGCCAGCCAGCTTGCGTATATCATCGCTCCATCTAGCTGGAGGGCGCCCTACACTACGTTTACCGAGCCGTGGTCTCCACTCTAGAACACGTCTACCCCAACGGTTATCGGTTCTGCGACAGATGTGACCAGCCCACTGCCACTTCAGCTTGCTAATCCTTTGAGCTATGTCGATAACTTTGGTTCTCTGACGGATGACTTCATTTCGAATTCGATCCTTCAGAGAGACTCCGAGCATAGCTCTCTCCATAGCTCGCTGAGCGACTTTGAGTTGGTGAACCAGTCGCACCGTCAGTGTCCACGTCTCGGCTCCATAAGTCATAACAGGTAGGACGCACTCGTTTAGTGTTCAGCGCCAAAGAAATCGAACGCAAATATTGTTTAAATAAAGACTAGCTGGTACGATGGCCCATAGTCGCGTCGCCGGCTGAATAAAAAACAATCTCTATTCCTAATAAAACTAACAATATATTTTCATAATTGCGAAAATGTCTCTTAAAGATAAGTTTTTAGTTGTTTTATTATTAGATACTATTTAATTTCAGTTTAAAAAACGCCCTCGCCATAAAAATATTATTTTGCTCCCTTATGATACAATCTTCTATTGTCAACGATTTATATGAAGCATTTGTCTCACTCGCCTCATTGTCTCATTTATATATTCAAGGCCTTAGAAGGACATCATGAGGTCAAGGCAATGCTAATAAAATTACCACGCACTGCCCCCTTATTCAGCTAATATTAAATTTTCAAAATTCAAAACCAAAATCGATTTAGGCCCTCGGAGGGCACTTATGAAGGTCAAATTTAAAGTTACTGAAGGTACAACCTAGCAGTAGTATTAGCGTAGTTAGCGAAAGAGACAGAGTTAGTGCAATTTTCCTAACAGAATCGAGCCCCTGGTTCGAAAGTCAGCCTTTAGCTAAGAAGATCCTGGGAAGCCAGCAATATTTCTTTAATAATTTATCATGATTTGCTTTCAATTATTTGCTATGTGTCATTAAAAATTATTCACAAATAAATGCTATACCTTCAGTTTATTAGAATTACATCGTCACTTTCCATCAGGTGAGATCTAGTCAAATGCGCTCAAGTTTTTATATAAAAAAAAAAAAAAAAAAAAAAAAAATTACATTAGAATGGTTGAGATCACATGTGATACTAAATTTTGTGTGTACCAACATTGCCTGGCTAGTGGCTACTCAACCGCTCAATATATTCATAATTTCAATAGACTAGTAATTTTAAGTAGGTATCGCATACAATCTAAATTGTCCTATTATGTATATATCTTAATTAAATATATATTTTAATTAATAATACAAAATAAATTATACCTACATGTACTTAAACAAAATAAAAGAAATTACCTTATAGGTAACCTAGTCTTTATATTTCGTGATACATCAGCTCACAAAATGAAAGTATCCTTTTATTTCGTTCAATGAATCGAATAGTCTCACTCAGTCATTGCTATCTTTATAAACGTAAACATTTATGTCAGTCTCTTGAACTTCATCCATTATAGGTTATTTTTTTTTTTAAACCAACATTTTAAAATAATTTATAAGAATAATTGAAAAAAATTGCAATGGAAGAAGAACGGAAAACTGAACGTAAAATAAAAAGATTCGCTGCACGTCTGAAAAGTTCTAAAGGAATAATTTGTGTGGATTTACCTCAAGCTGTAAGTTAGTTAAACTTTAAATATATGTTACTTTATGTATTTACTGCTTAACTAAGGAGATTAATTTGTTTTCAGAATATAGTCCTATGCAATGAAGGGCAGGCGACGGGCTTGGAAAAAGATACCATAATAAATATTATAAAGGGCAGTGGTCTGGATATATCTGTTCCAAAGTACATAGTTGAAAAGGGAGAATCCCACTCGTTCTTGGTCTTTAGTAACATAGATGAAGCCACATTGTTTCGTACAACATTTAATGGCAAAGTGAAATTTGATGGGCTACTGTATATGAGTTTTGTAGAGAATGGTATGTTATTTTTTCTGAGCACTTTCTCTATAGACAGTAGACTTTAATAATTTAAATTCACTTTTTTATTTAAAGAGTAGAAGATTTTATGATTTTCCTTTTTATTTATATGTTAGTTTTAAGTTATTTAGTATCTAAAGTAAATATTTTTATTCTGTGCAAATATAAAATTTACAATATTATATTTATTCTTGAATATTTAAAGCTACAAATGTTTTTTTTACTATATGTTGATAAAACCTGTAAATCAAGGATACAACATGAATACCTTCAAAATCGTAAAATTTTCTGAACATTATCTAAAATATTTATTTAATTCCCTTCCAGTACCAAACAATGAAATAACTTGTACAAATGAAAATCCAACCGGACTCTACATACTCAACAATTTTATAACACCTGAAGAAGAAAAACACTTCATTGAAATATTCGATTGGACAGATCCAAGCAACCTAAAAAACCGTCAAGTCAAACATTATGGGTATGAGTTCAGATATGGTAGTAATGACGTTGATCTAAGTTCACCATTAGAGGAGAAGATCCCAGATGCATGTGATGTTTTATGGAGAAGGCTAAAAGAACACGGGTTTGATTTGGGAGTGCCAGATCAGTTGACTATCAATAAATATGAACCTGGACAAGGTATTTATCATATAAGCTATTATTTATTTGTATATCCCTTTAGTGATTGAGTGTATTTATTTTATTTATTTATTTATTGAAAGAAACAAACAGTCATACACCATAATAAATCAGCCTTATTTTAAACTTAAAACAGACCTATAGTTTCCTATGTTTTCATGAATTTAAAAACTTATTCTAGTGAGAGTGTAAACATCCCTTGAGCCATTATTACATTGAGATTCAAAAATATATTAGGTGGAATGTGGAGCTTATTTCTGAAAATATCTCTTCAGGGGTAATGGGTGTAAAGATATGAACAAATGAATTTTTTTTGTTCTAATAGGCCTTAAGACAAGCACATATGAGTAATCTGACTCTAATACTGGTTTGGATGGTTGTTTCTTACTAAGAAAAGCAAGTAATAAGCTAACAATTACTCATTTTAAAAACAAACTTAAGATTTATTTAGTCTCACTGACAATACCTGTGTGTTATCGCAGAAGTGAAGAATTAATAGACAGTAACATTATGAATTGAATTCAATATTCATTTACTAAAAAGTGTTAAATAAATAAATAAGCCTTTTGTTCGGAAATTTAACAATTTTTCTTTTTACTAAATTAATCACTAGTGCATTTATCACAATAAGTCTTTAATTTCGGTGTGCCTTAGGGCAGAGCCTCCTCCAACGTCTTCTATAGTTTCCTATCTGTTGCAATTCTTAGCCAAATGGGACCTAGAGTCAACTTCAAATCATCTTCCCATCTTCTCACTGTGCGACTTTGGCTTCTTGATCTGTCTCTTGAATACCAGACTGTTACTTGCTTGCTCCATTTTTCATGCTTACAATGGAGCATATGCCCTGTCCATGTGTTACTGATTTTAATTTGAAGCAATAAGGATGTAATCCAAAGGCTTTCGCATGACTGGAGGGTAAATAAACATTTTGTATCATTCCCAGGTATACCATCACATGTTGACACTCATAGTCCATTTGGAGATACAATACTGTCTCTCTCACTCGGCTCATCCATCGTCATGGACTGGAAACATCACAGTGACAAATATGTACCCTTAGTTGTTGATGCAAGATCATTACTTGTTATGCAAGATGAAGCAAGGTATTTGTCATATAAATCAATATCCTGGGACGTTTTTTACACGGCCATCTGATCCCAAACTAAGTAGAGGTTGTAATATAGATAGCAGATAACTTTAGAGTAGTAGAGCTCTTAGTGCAGAGTTCGTCCGGGGAAGTACTACCACCTTCCCATTTCTGCCGTGAAGCAGTAGTGCAATTGTATTACTGTGTTTCGGTTAGAAAGGTAAGGGGGCCGGTGAAATTACAGGCACATGAGACTTAACAACTTCACGTCTCAGGGTCGACAACGCATTGGCGATGCTCCTAGTGTTGCAAATGTCCATAGGCGGCGGTGACCACTTACCTTCAGGTGGACCGTTTGCTTGTTTGTCGGCTCAAGTGGCATAAAAAAAAAATACAATTTTTTTATATTCAATACATAGATAAGTATTTAATAGAAACAATTATTATCATAACTTAATTATATAATTAACCTACACGCCCGTAAATATAACACATTGACCAACTCAGTAACAAAACTAGCTCCTATCCTGCGGTTTTCCTCGCGTTTTTAGGCCCCCAGCTTCTAATATCTCAATAATATAAAAAAATATATACTATTTCAAATTTTAGAAGAACTACACTATTTTTATATGTATATTTATACTTTTTTTTTTGTAAACTCAAGTAGATTTAGGATTCGAACCCACGACTCGTCATGACATTCGAAGTCACTTCCAACTGAGCTATCATCAAAAAGTCTTGCATATATGTTCTTTTCCTGTAATACTTTCAACTTTATATCATTTGCTTGTTGTCACAGAAAAAGCAGCCGTAATATTCACAACATAGTTCCTTTTTTTTAAACACGCTTCATACGTATGTTATTATAGTATGTAATAGAAACTTTGAACATGATTTTGACCCCCTTCGAAACGTCGGAAGATCTCGAAATTTGGCATAATTATTAAGGGCCGGTGACAACTGAATATTTTAAACAGTTAGACCCGTTATAATACAAAAATCAACTAAACAATTATAGATAAATAATAGTTAAAATAAAAAACACGATTTTATAGAAAATCCAACTGAAAAATAGAAAATAAATTTTAACAAATTTGAATTAAGAATAGTGCAAATAAGAAAAAAAAAATGTTTTACTGTAAAAAAGCGGGGGGTGTGGTTTTTATGATATTAATTGACACAATACAACCCATGCTTTTTAAATATTTCTTATAAATAAAAAATATTTTTTTCTTATTTATCAACATTTTGTTACGGAACCTAAAGGAACAAGTATTATTTTCTTCAGGTATGACTGGCAGCACGGTATAAAAGCTCGGACCTGGGACCCAGTTATCGAAACGCGTATACAATCCGATGATACCCAGAAAACAGTCAAAGTGATTACAACGGAAACGGTAACTAGGCGGACGCGGATATCCCTAACATTCAGGTGGACTCGAGAAGGTCCGTGCAAGTGTGGCTACAACACATTATGCGACAGTGTGAAGAAAATATCGCCTGATGATATTGAAGATAAACTGGCTTCCAATTTGGAAGAGCTACATGTGCATCAGGTAATCCTACATCTAAACTAATATTTTTATTATTCTATTTTATAACTTTAAGGAATGTTTACGGTAAAATAAACGGTTAGGTTTAACAAGAATAAACAACAGACGGCCAATTACAAGTATTCATGAATATTTCGTACCTAACTTAAATAAAAGTAAAAGATAAGCAAACGATAAATAACACTTTTAGATATTAGTTTTAAATTATTTATTACATAAATATTATTCAGGGAAGTATTGTCGGCCTCTAGCATCGCCTTGACCAAGTGACATCTAGGGATGTTAAAAAATAAGAGAAATTATTTATATTCATAGATTATATTTCTCGTTTCATACCTTCTATAGATATCAAAGTTGCCCGGCAATTTACGACCTTAGCAAAATAAGCATTTGAACTATCTTCCTACAATCAACGAAAGGTATCGTATCTGCTTAAATGAAAGGTAAACATTTACTTATAAAAAGTCGATTTGATCCCAGAATTATGCGTCACGTTTTTCGGGCACGTCCAAGTCGGTTTCTTCCTGCTGCCTGTGATGCAAGGCTTCTGCCTGAAGAACATCTTATAGATCAGAGCGAGGATACCAACGCCCAACGCTAAACCTCCTAAAATAAAGATAGATTTCACTTTTGTATGGAGAAAGGAAATAAACATTTATTATTATTAGTTTGTTATTAGTTTCATACCCAAAGGCTGTCAACGGGATTATAGGCTTTGCTGTTCGTTTGTCTGTCAACGGACTATCTCTCATGAACCGTAATAGGTACATAATAAGCCTTTAGTCGTTGAGTACCTAAAACGCAGTCTGCTAATTCCGCGTTATGCCTAGACCTAACAAGAGATCGGCATATTGATATTTAGACCTATTGCATATTAGTTTGGTTTTTCACTAATTACGCAATTTCGTGAGAAGTAAACTCTCCGAGGCCTCGTTGAGCCGGCTCGCCGACGAAGTTTGTTTTAGCTGCATAAGAGTGCTGATCATTAGATATGCTCGATGGTATAAAATTATTGTATCGTCTTCCCGATCTCATACAATTGAAATGTTTCAAATCAATAGAGCAATAAAAAAGTTACAAATGACTTCCAATCTTTTATTACATAATTAGTGGATCGCTTGACATAGTTTCTTTGCCAGTGTCGGTTACTTAAGGTGGTAAAATTAAAAAGCTATCAATCTGGAAGGCACAGTACAATTAGAAAAAGTTACCATCGACTTCAACGATTTTATTACATAGTTGTTTTGACATAATTATTTCTCAGTGTCTATTACGATAGGCAGTAGAATTAAAAAGGCTTGCCAACTACTGGAAGCCACGCGGGCACCTTCGATGCTGGTGCCGCACCACGACCGCGCGGGGTTCTTGCACTCATGACATTTTTGTTAATTTATTCCACGTATGTTTTTGCTGGTTTTTCTAGAATATTATCTTTGTCGATTTTTTTTACATAATTTCAAATTGGAGATTTCATATTTCTAGCCCCTGGAACCTATAGAACATCTTCCTTCTGTCAATATTTGACTTTGCAAGTCACAATAGTTTTTTATTAAACAGGAAAGGCTGAGGTAAAAAGATTGAATACTAATTTCGCGTGAAAGAAGTTTTTTAAATGCATACTTGAGATGAAAATAAAAGATACTTGATCAGCCTTTAAAAGTATAACCCCGTCATTTGAGTTTCGAAGTATTAGGGGAGCAACAACGCGATTTTAATGGACTATTTGCCTACTTTTACAAAGTACCAAGACTTTTTACACCAAACTATTGCTTAAACCCTCTATTATAATGTTTGCAGGTGTATGAACAAATAGCGGGTCATTTCAGTACAACCCGGCACAAGCCGTGGCCTGAAGTGGTGGAGTTCATGGAGCTGGTGGAGCCTGGAGCCGTCGTGCTGGACCTGGGCTGCGGGAACGGCAAGAATGTGCTGAGGAGAAATGATATACTGCAGGTGGGAATTTGTTATCATATAGCTATTTGTTTAGTGAGATATAGGGATGTTGCCTTTATTCAGATTAAAGAGAAGTAGAGCTCTTAGTGCAGATTTCGTCCGGCGATGTACTACCTGTAATGGAGCCACTGTTCCCTATAGAAAATGCGTAAATAATCCGGGCTTAATTATGGACCAATGTTTTTCTTGGGGTTCTCAAATGGAGGTCGTTAGTCGAAATTTATTTACGTCGCCCGACTCTCTTAGGAAACTGCGTAATTTCATACCAACGGCCACTAAAGTTGAGCTCGTGCAGTCTCTCTTGCTCCCTTTTTTAGACTATGCCGATGCCTGCTATCTAGACCTCACGGAGGAACAGCTAAATATACTTGAGCGAATTCAAATATTTTGCATAAGATTATATTTGGTTTACGCAAATATGATCATATCTCCGAATATCGCAGCCTTCGTCGGAATACTCATATACTATCCCTCTCTCTCTTTATACTATAATGTTTATACAATATGTAACAAAAACCCTGTGGTTCCTTCTACCTACATTTTAAGAATCGGTATACATACGTAGTAAAGAAAGTCATTTATAAAAAACTGTAAACAAAAATAATTAAAATAAATATTTAATTATTAATATTTGTAATGTTATCCTGATATCATACCTCTGCATAAAGCGATGACACGAAATCACAAATAATAGGAAGAAGTTCTGCCGCCGCACCGCGCCGATTATCTACTTATTTTTTCTACACAAGTTCACGACTTTGTCAGCTGTTGTTTATCACTTTAACAAATGAATCTTTGAAAATGTTGGTTTACACGATATTTTTATGCAGAATTGATAATTGTTAAAAGTACATTTAACACTTTTACATAAACAAAATAAAGTCCCCGCGTCTGTCACACAAAACCTTAAGTACCTACTTGCATTTTAATGGATTAATTTATTATAATGTATTCTAGACGGCCACGGAAACGCTGTTCAATATGACCACCTTGTACCTCGACACATTTGTTGCAACGCCTAATAACATTTTCACGTACGCTTTGTAAAATGGAGGTATCAAACTTGATGTGGTCAAACGCTGCTACTATGCGTGAACGCATTTCGACCTCCGTATCACACGGTTTTTTGAACACCTGTTGCTTAACAGTACCCCAGAGGCAAACAATCGAAGGGCGTCAGATCAGGTGATCTTACGTAAACAAAACACAAGTCACTCACTAGGTCAACAATAACATCCGTTCGAAAGTAAGTTGCGCGGGAGACTAAGGAATTCGCTTATGATTCGCAGGGCGGCGGGTGGTGGGATAAAGGGGTAGGAAGGCACGTGGCAGGGATACGAGGCACGCGCCTACGTTTTAGCGGCATCTTCTGTCGCATCAATGAAAGCCGCCGAGCTCGTAGGCTATTTAGCAAAATAAAGATGTATTTGTAAAATCAGATACTCTAAACATTTTTTTGAATGTGTCGATTTTAATAGTTATTTGATTTTGACCTTTGTACTAGCCAATGTTTATAATTGTTAAATTCTAATATCATTAATGTTGTGCTTGTAGGTAATGTATAACGTTCCTAAAAGGAACAACAGGGTTTTTGTTACATACTGTATATCCATCCTCCCCGCGCTATTTTAAGAAACGTTTTGATTTCCTTCATTCACTCAGGTCATCAGAAAATCACACTTTGAAAACGCCTCCACATAACAGTTCTTTCTATGACAAATCGTTTACAGTCCAAGCAGTTCGCCTTTGGAATGCGTTGCCAGCGTCTCTTTAAAGAAGCACCTTCATTAACTTCTTTTAAAAATCAGGTGAACAATTTTTACCTTTCCAATTGACTGTCGCTGCTATTTTGGTAATAGAATTTGTCCAAGTTTGTTGCTTTTAATATATATTTATTTATTTTTGTTATTATTTATTTTTAGATTATTTAGATGCACCACCGTCAATTATTGTCCTTAAATTGCTTTTTAGCGATAAGACCGCCCATTGTACATAGATTTAAGGTATATTGTTGTTTAATTTCTTCTCTAAATAAAGAGTTATCTATCTATCTATCACATGTATTACGACAGGCACACGACACTTAACAACTTCACGTCTCAGGGTCTACAAAGCATTGGCGATGCCCCTAGTGTTGCAAATATCCAAAGGTAAAGGCGGTTTCACTCGCGTTTACGAGGGATGTTGCATAATCCTGATATACGAGTATATCGTATCGAGTGTGACAAAAAGTTGGTTTGCTTGTTGGCCTGATTGCCTGATTGACATGCTTCTATTTCTTTTTTTTAGATTGCAGGTGAGCGCAGCCGTGGGCTGCTGGCGGAGTGCCGGCGCCGCGTGCGCGCGCTGCCCGCCGCGCAGTGCGTGCGCCTGGACGCGCTGCACGCCGGCCTGCGCGACCGCTGTGCCGACATCGTCATTTGTATCGCCGTTATACATCATTTTAGTACCAACGTGAGTATTTACTGCTCGTTTTGTATGAGGTGACCAATTCCAGAGGCAAAAAGATCTTTTAGATGGATTACTCACTCAATATTTATTGTTGTTGAGGTATTATGATAATTACGGTAATAAGATAATTCGGTCGTAAATATTTTAATTTGATTTGTTTGTATGACATATAAAGTCTACTTATAGATTGTTAATAATCTATTATTTTGCATATTAGTTCTGGTAATTTGCATTCGTTTTAGTAATTTTACAGATGCAATAAGTGTCGGCCATTTAATTGTTTTTGCACCTACATATTATCGATTACTTTGTCATTAAACAGATTGAATAATTTTCCAAAGACAAATTTAATACTTACTTCTTCGACGTATTTATAATACCTTCCGCTCCTTTTCAACCTTCAACCTAGATTAATTTTTTGGTCATTTGACAGATTATTTTATTACTGCCAGATTCAACTCATAAATCTTCGAGTCAAGTCTCATAACTCTAAAATTATGTTTCTAGGCAAGAAGACTACAAGCACTTACAACAATAGCCCGCTTGCTTCGTCCTGGGGGCCGAGCGCTGGTCACAGTGTGGGCTAAGGACCAAAGCAAATCCAACTATCTATGTAAAACCAAAGAAAATCAAGTGTTCAATGACGAAATGGAATTGACCGTCGGAGGGCTCAACCTTCCCGTTCACGAAAACAGAACGCAATTCAAACACAAAGATATTCTAGTTCCTTGGAAATTGAGAAAAATAAACAAGAACAAAATAGCGGACCAACCAGACACTACATTGCTTAGGTACTACCACGTTTTCGAAGAAGGTGAACTAGAAAATCTATGTAAACAAATACCAAATATTGTTGTTGAAAGAACATTTTATGAAGAGGGTAATTGGTGTGTTATATTTAATAAAACATAATCATTCTAATTAACAACTTTATAAGTACCATTCTTTTAATTAATTTTTCAAAAATGACAATCTACAAAATTAAAAAACTCGACTAGTATAAAAACACTTTACAAAAAAAATTGTTACAACAATTTGTGCATTGCGTATGTGTGGCGTTGGTTTTATTCCAGAGTTATTAACCATACTTAACTTCATCGGGTAGAAAAATATTGAAATATGGAGTTCATAATGAAACATTCACAATATTATCACAGACAAGAAATGTTTCACTAAATACGATAGTTTTTTTTATGTATTTTTTTCTATTTTATTTATTTAAAACCTACCACAAATACGCAAAAAATTATTTCTATGGCTTCATCAAAGCCAATTGCAATAGTGGTATTACAGATATAGTCGATAAATCCGCTAACACAGCATCAACATTCTGCAAGGTGTTCACTTGAAATATGTTCTCTTTCCTGAAGCTCAGTATTGCCAGCGCTAATAATGGTAGGATTTCTAGACAATCGTAGCCGAGAATGGCATCCCATAGTAGTAATAGTTGATCTGGGGGCAGGTGACCGCTGAACGCTCGCATTAGCCATTTGAACACTACTCTGATACTGAAAAAACAAAAACGATTGCACTAGCTATTTTGAACTCGTTGTTAATGGAATAAGATTTAAAGCCGCCTTGCTTCACATTTTTTTCTAAACTGTTATAAAAACCTGAAGGCAATTTTAATTGATTGTGACAAACATCAAAATTTTATCCCGGAAAATTCAGTTTTGGCCCAGTTAGAAGTGCACTTTTAAACGAAATAATTATTGAAGTTTCCACCGGTTTGGACATCAGTCGTTAACTGAGAAGAACCGGCAAGAAACTCCTCAAGGTTATTCTTTTTTTGTATTATTTATAATTTAATATAGCTCTATTTTCTCAAATTACAAAAATACAAAGACTAGATTACAAACTTACGGATTAATATTGATATTCCTAAAATGTATCCATAGAAGTGGCTCGTTTGCTTCGAGAAGCCTTTCATATAGAAGGCATAACGAAACTATACCCTGTAACAAAAATGATCAAATAAGTAAATCGATGAGTGGGGATTTCGTGTGGTCGATGGTGGTTAGTGCACGACGCTTAGAAGGGAACTGGCTCTTATGCTGCCGGAAAGAATTATATTATAGGTGCTTTCAACTTATGATTGATTCATGTACTGGCAGTATCGTGGCTATGATTTATAAATATCCAACAGCTATCTGATCCTGAACTCAGCAGAGCTTGTACTATGGAAACCAGATAACTGATATACTACATAATATCTTCTTATATTTAAATAAATAATTATATAGATATTTACACCTAGACACGTACAAATAGACACGTTCATACACACAAATGTTTGTATTGAGTGGACCTCTGTCTCTAACCACCAAACCAAGTGACCCGTCGTTCCTTGGGATATTTGCATATGAAACTAAATCTTTTAAAAAGATACTGACGTGTACCAATATTCCGGTGCTTCGGGAGCAAATATTTATCGATTTTGAGAATTAATTACCTGTGGATGTGTAGAAATATAATGCAACCGATGCCAGTATCGTATGTAGAAGGCGCGAAACGTGTAGTACAGTTGCACCGGATCGTCGTACAGATAACAAAATGGCGTCGCTGGAAATAATAAAGTTTATTATTGACTATAACCTATTACACATAGGATCAGTTGTGACAGTTGAAAGTTTTTTACGCATACATTGTGAAATAGCACTTGATTACTTTGAGATACTACACTAAATGCTTCATGAGACCTTGCTCTGTTACGGTACTCTTATTACGTTGAAATAAACATAAGCCGTTGAGAAATCTTATACAACGTTTATTTGAAAAATAGACAAACAGACAGACGGTCCACCTTATCGTAAGATGCTATCAACTATGGACATTTGCTATACCAGGCAGGGGCATCGCCAATGCGTTGTCGACAAGGTGGTTAAGATTTACCTTTAAAGAGCAATGAGTTGCCAAAACAAAAAAAAGTATCACAAGACTCACCATACATGGTAAACCCATGGAAAGGAATGATCCCACTGGGCGGGAACACGGTGACGCTTTCGGCAGAAGTCTGTTTGCCCTTGATCGTGACGGACAACGGGTTACCGATGCTGCCTTTCAGTTGCTGCATCACTTCGCAGTCGCGGGAGAAACATAACATTACCTGGAATATTTAGTAAGGAAGATTAAATAATATAATCTGACACCAGGGTTTGATTCTGTAAGGTAAAATGACACTAGTTAGATGACGTTACATCACGGGCTCTATGCTCTGTCTTTTTCGCCAACTTCGCAATCATTTGAGAGGTCCGCTCGCCGGTCTCGTCTTCAAGGCTAACGAAGTTTGTATAAGCTGAACGAAGGAGCTAAACCGGTGGAGTGGTCTTACGACCAAAACTTTGACCAATTTTTTTTATCCACTGTTAAGGAAAACACAGCACGGTGGTGAGGAACTTGTAGTGCTAGCTTAGTTGGCCATCGCCCTCAAGTTTAAAATCTGTTGCCAAGCATCTTCCGGCAACTACACTTGAGACTCCTTTTAAACTGATAACACCTATCATTTACTTTATAGAAGCTTATGTGAATAATCACCATCATATCGTATCCGCCATATTGAATTTAAAGTTATGACACTCAGCTATTCGCTGTATGGGTGAATTCGTTTGGGACCCAAATATACTAGATTTATAAAGCTGCAGTTAAATAGAACTGTGTAAAATCTCACCTGATATAATAAATCTTCAAAAACGAAATACTGGTCATCGTTAGAGGCTGTCAGCTGCACGTCCTTGAATATTAGCTTGTCTATCATAAGGTCTACCTCGAGGACGCTTTTCTTTAATTGGCTAAAGTATGTGGTTTGCTGGAAAATATAGATAAAGGTTAATAAAGGTCATGCAACCTAGTTAATCTTAAATCAAATTGAACAGGTACACAAAGACCACTGATTTATAAATCATATAACAGGTAGGTACATAGTTGTCATAAAAGGTATGGGATATTGATGTCTATAGAACAGTTGCTTTGTGCAACTAGTTTAGACATCAATGGTCAAAATGTGCTACTAACTTATGTATACTGAATAAGAGCAAACATGTAGGTATAATTTTACTACGTTTTTGAGTCAAAATAAACGATTATGATTATGCAGGTACGATTTATAAGCCATTTTTGGCTGTCTAATCATAACATGTCATGGTATGAAAAATGTATTTTTTCTTTCCCAAGCATAGTCCTGAAAATCCCTAATTCTATTGACTCTCTATAGGTTAGGTAAGCCGATTTTGTTGTCAATAAAATGAACTAGCCAGCAAATTTGCGATAAAGGTTTAAAAGTATCTAGATGCTTTATAATGATTTTGTCACTGATCCCAAATTCCCAACCAATACTCCCAATGGCAGTGACCAAGCCGCTTTTCACGTTGGGTCTTTTCAGTTAACCATGTGGAAATAATCACCTAGGGTATTTCTTATCTATCGTCGACCTTAACGCACTATTTTGAATAACTGTTTATCCCCCAAAATAGTGGACAGTCAAAGGCCCACCTGTGCTTTTATTTCCGACCCCAACACCTGGGTCCACAGCCTAGCTCGCAGACACTGCGGGCTACCCTTCTTCAGGTACTCTTGTATAACGGGCGCATAGCCCAGTGCGGCGACCCTCTCACCGAGCCCCACTCGCTCTGTCTCCAGCGAGCTGAAGCCGGCAACGGAGCTCGCCATCGCCGAGTTCACGCCGAGAAGCGGCTCACCGGCCGACCACTCGACATACACTTTGCGCTGAAACAATTTCATTCGTGAAAAATTAGGAAGTTGATCAAGATGACTGTATTACGTAGGTGCTTCAAGAATAATTTTTCAGGAGACCTGCACAAAGACTTAATGCCTCTAATCCAGCTTGAAGGCACCATTATTTCCTGCGTCCATAAACTGCATAACGACATAGATCACATTACTTAACTAAGTAAGAGTGAAATTCTTGATTATATACGGATATTATTTTATTTATTATTTCACCCGCGTTCCCGAGGGATGTTACATTATTTAGTTCCTCCTACCACCAATAGCTTTAGCAGCACACGCGATCTAAAAAAAGTTTTAGATAATTTTTTACATCTTACATTATTGGAGTTTTTAGTAAGGATCCCAATTTTTTTTTAAAATAAAATATAGCCTATGTCACCCGGGGATAGTGTAGCTTACCAACGGATAATTTTTCAAATCGGTCCAGTAATTTCTGTGCCTATTCAATGCAAACAAACAAACACTCAAATCTTTGCTCTTGACATATTAATACACACTTATTGTGACATAACTATAATAGTTAAGACATATGCTGTCGCGATATTTTTTGTAGATAATTATATGTTCTGCAAAAACGTAGGACATTATTTTGTTCTATCTGTACTAATAATCAATAGTTTTCGAAGCGCTCGCGATGTAAGAAAGTTTTTTGGTAATTTTACCACACCTTGGGTTAAATTATTGGAGTTTTAGTATGGATCCCTAACTTTCTTTTTAAAGTTTATATAGCCTTTGTTCACCGGAGATAGTGTAGCTTCCCAACAGTGAAGGAATTTTTCAAATCGGTCAAGTAGTTTCGGAGCCTATTCAATGCAAACAAAAAACAATCAAATCCTTCCTCTTTATAATATTAGTGTAGATTTATATACGAAGCATTCTCGCCTCAGATAAATAATTCATGTCGTTACAAAATTGCCTACAGCGATTCAGTTTAGGGATGAAGGAAATAATGATACCTTCAAGCTGGATTTGTTGTGTCAGGTACAACATTAGCAATAGTTAATTTTTTTTTTTTTTTATGCTACTTGGGCCGACAAACAAGCAGACGGTCCACCTGATGGTAAGTGGTCACCGCCGCCTATGGACATTTGCAACACTAGGAGCATCGCCAATGCGTTGTCGACCCTGAGACGTGAAGTTGTTAAGTCTCATGTGCCTGTAATTTCACCGGCCCCCTTTACGTACCAGTTGATCTAGTGTTTTAACTTGTAGAGGTAAATGTGCAAATTCCCATTTAGGCTCATCACTGAAAAATTAAAAGTGTATCAGAATTAAGCTTATGTGTTAGTACACGTAACAGGTAAGCGTAGTTGCTTACGTAAAATATCTTAGGGCACACTCACTCTCTCGTATACGGCACATAGCCGGATAAAGTGAGAAGGACTTCTAAAAAGTCTTTAGGTGCATACACAGGCCTGTATTTCGATAAATCTGAAACACAAGAAGCTACTTGTACATATAATAATCTGATTGATTAAAATAATGTTAAATAGATCAACAATTAACATTTTTTATGCCTACCTAAGTTATACGTGCTAAGTTCATTCCATTTATCTGATAGTTCTTCCTGTTCACTTTGAGGTCTAATTTTAGCTAAAGATGTTTCTAGATCAGAGCACATTGAATTTAGTGATTTATGTATCCTCTTCTCCCATTGTGTGCTAGCTTTTAAAAGAGAAGTTAACGGATCTAATTTCTGTAAAATAACATGTTTTTTTTTTGTATCATGGCAACATTTTAATTAATTTCAGTAATTAGGTTAATAAGGATAGTTAGCTTACGTTTTGTTTACTTTGTGTTCTCACCCAATGAAAAATAGTGTTTCTAAGTTTCGTGTCTAAACCCTTTTCTTTCATAGCTTGCTGTAATGTTTGTTTGAAGTCTTCATTTTTTACATTCGGCGAAGATACTAATTTCTAGAGAAAGGTATGGTAGTTTTTATTAACTTACATAAGAAGGTTATGTACAAACTATTGCCCCGTTTCTTAGAATCGTGCCACTCACCTGCACATCACTATAGAATGATTTGTAAATGGAAAGGTTTTTTATTTCTTCAGCAAGTTTTAGGGCAGTGTGATGAATTGCTTCCTCTTTGATACCTTCCATAATAACTAGTCAACACATGTACTTAACTATTTACTTTTGTAAAAATAAAATTACAGACGTGACTTTGTTTACTTTTTTTATAAAAAATCATAGTTCAAGTGAAAGTGAAAAGATACTGTTGCTTTGGCAACTGACAAACAGTTCAATCAAGTGGTTCGCATAGAGATATTAACAAGGAGGTAACATGCGAAGTGAGTGTAAGCTTTCTATGTGTTTTCATTATATTATACATTATTCCGAAATAATTTGCAGGTGGTGGAATAGTCCTTAACAAACAGAATAACGTTTTCACATCCAACTTATTGTTTCGCTTTGACATCATATTTTTGCGAAAGTAGAGCTGTTTCGGAAAACAAAAGATTTAAATTTGGCGGCGTTATGGGTTAATGTTGGATTTCAAGGTTTTCAGAAAATGCAAGTTATTTCGTTTCACGTTATTGCTGAAACTAATATACACTTTGTAATTTCATTATAATAATGTTTCATGTTTTATAATGAGAACTTTAAAATGGGATTAATAATATGTATTTTTAGTTATGTTTCGAATGGTTTTGCTATTGTATCATGGGAACGGAATTTAACAGGAGCTATACCTATATATGTGGTAATATTTTCGATATGTTTCGACACTAGGATCAATGAACTTCACCAAAACTAAGTGAAATGGAACGTATGTTTATAAAATCAGCTGTCTACCAGACTGCTGTGTGTGGGAAGGAAGTGCATGATTTCCAAACAAAGGAATTCGTAAAAATGGGTAAAATTTTCCTCGATCATATCGGTGGTACTCGGTTGTTCTCTTGTGCATATTGTCACGTGAATCTCACCAATCGTTCCGAGTTGATTAGTACCAGATTTACTGGAGCTACAGGTAAGTATTTTGTTATGCACCTATATATTGAAAAAAAAAATCAATTGTGCATGCATGCCCTATAATTAGCAGACATCGAATCTCAAACATTTCTTAGCACCTACGTCATTGACTGCCTTCTTGCATAATTTTATGAACTTACCTACTTAATAAACGGTTAAGATATATAAACAAACCTAAATAAAAAGACTTTGCATTGTTTTTGATTTTAAAAAGTATTTTTGACCATTGATTGAACACACTGACCATTTTATGTATTTGACCTCGTATTTCGATGTCTTGGACCAGGAATCAGCCCATATTATTCGTAATAAAAATTAAAACCCATTGGGTTGGCTCTTTTTGTAATCATTCTTATTAATCTTTTAGGTCGTGCGTTCCTTTTCCACAAAGTGGTCAACCTGGTATATTCTGAAGTTCAAGACCGTGTGATGCTCACGGGACGACATATGGTGCGGGACGTCTCCTGCAAGAACTGCAGCACTAAGCTCGGCTGGGTCTACGAGTTCGCCACTGAAGAAAATCAGCGTTATAAAGAAGGCCGTGTAATTTTAGAAAGGGCGTTAGTTACAGAGAGCGATGGTATTGCTGAAATTCAGGTTAATAATGAGGAATAGCAAACCTATTGATGAATAAATAAGGCTACTAACATTCAGAGTAAGTTTCAGGTGTAAGGGGTTCTAAAGAACTAATAAGGAAATACGATTACTTACGTATAAAGGACTTGAAAATATACTCAGGAATTTATAGTTACCTACCGATGAATTTCTCTTCACGGGAAAGGGTTAGGGAAAATTATTCCCAAATTCACATTCATGCAATATTGTAACTGTTCTAACTCGTATGGTTAAAAAGTTTTTCTTAAATGGAAATATAGATGCAGATAGTCTTATAGTACTTAGTCGCGTACGTAGTCACGAGCATAAATATATATAAAACAATGGAATGTTTGGAATTAATAACTGAGTCCGTTCACATAATACAACAGCACTGTTACAACTTACAGAGATGGAGCTGTTGTAATAATCGAGAAGGAGATAAAGACAAATGATTGAATCGAATATATTATTCCAGAACTGTCCGTGGCTATATATTTATGCTCCCCGCTGTACTGTTATCTAATGTACGTTTTAGAATTGTAAATGATGATAACTTTTTATACGTTGGATTTTAGACGTTTGGTTGGTAGTATTGTGAAGCCACTCTCTTCGGGTAATTAATATAGGTGTAATTTTACATTAATTTTATAGATTGTGTATTTTTATCGTAAAGTATTATTTTTTCATACTAAGTGTATTATAACATGCAAATGTAACACCATTAATAGTAAATAGGTCACGTCCAAGTTCAACATGCCATAGTCGCTAGTCAATCAATATTATTTTTTAATGAGTCCAACACGAATATATATTTTTTTATCTAAGACCTATTTAAAATATTTATATAGGTTGTTTATTATCATGTGACACATTATATAATCAATGTAACATAAATATAATTTGAACACAGAAGCCCACACGATCGCAGTATTTTTCTAGTTAATTTAGTATCAAGGGAACTATTTGTTCTCTTTCGAAGTCACTAAGTCACCTTTATTTTTATTACATTTTGTACCTATCATTTTTACAGGGCCTGTAAATGCTTTACACTTGCATCGCTGGGCAGTTGACATATAATTTCTTTAATTTATAGTTTTTTATATATAAGCAATAATAGTTTCATTAAAATGTATGTGTAAGAGTTTTGTGTATTTTGCAACAGCAAATTCTTAAAATCATAATATATTCTGACAATAAAATGCATTTTAAACTATTGTAAACTTTTACTTAGTTCGTTATCGTTTTTCTCCTGGTCGAAGTTGAAAAAACTTAGTAATAAATTAATATATACGCTGGGACATTCATTACACACGGCCATCTGATATGATTCTAAGCACAGTTTGTAATATGGAAACCAGATAACTGATATACTACATCAACTTTTTTTTATAAATACATATCTAGGTAGACATTTACATCCAGACAAAACAAACAGACATGTTCACACACACAAATATTTTTCATTGGTTGTAATCGAGCCCGCGACCTGTGATATAGTCAAAGTCGCTTACCAGCAAGCAAACTGGTTTGTCACTGGTCAGTGATTGAATTCTGTAAGTGATGATAAAAACTACGCTAAAATCTCTTGCGTAGTATAAAATAACTAAAAACGCAAACAGATAGACCGAAATGGTGGTTTTGTTTTATTCGTTTTAGGGATATCACTACGTTGCCTTTTTATGATTTACATAAAGTAAACTAAACCTTTGCTTCGGGACCGCCCAAAGGTCATGCAGGGGCCTGTAAAAAGTTTTGAAAACCACTGGTCTATAGAAAACTAAACGACTCGTTTCACTTCTCGTCAGACCTCAATTTTAGGATGTTAATTATTTACGAAACAAGCAAACAAAACATTATTAATCATATATGTAATTTTATGATAAAGTGTAGTTTTTTTTATATAATACCTTATAACGACTCAAACTTTAATTCAACAGTAAGTACGTAGGAGTATAAGATAAAAGTTAAATTAAATTAACTGTAAAACGGAATGCGATGATTGCGATTTCAATTGTCAAAGAAAGTAAAACGATTAGGTACTTGTCAGACGTCAGTGGTAATATAAATAAATAAATATTATAAAACGCAATTGCTGCAAACACCAACACTGCTGGTATATATTATTGTTGAATTAAACCAACGAAATGGGCAAGATATTTCTTGACCACATCGGTGGTACTCGTTTGTTCTCCTGTGCGTCTTGTGATGTAAACTTGACTAACAGATCGGAGTTAATTAGCACTAGATTCACAGGTGCTACAGGTATGTAAATTGAACTTTATGCAATGTAGTATTTGGGTTATTTATTGCTTAATTTCCGAAACCACTCTGCAGGACGTGCATTTCTCTTTCACAAAGTTGTGAACTTAGTATACTCAGAAGTACAGGATCGTGTGATGCTGACTGGTCGGCACATGGTACGCGATGTTTCCTGCAAAAGCTGTGGAACTAAGCTCGGCTGGGTGTATGAATTTGCTACTGAGGAAAATCAAAGGTAACTAATATGTAAATGTAAGCTATATTTATTTTGATAAATTAGTCATAAATTGTAAAACTTTGTTCCGAATATTATCCTCGCCGGCGGACCGTCGCTACTCCCTTCCCAGACTCTTCCTGAATAAAGTGCCTTCTCAATACCCAAATACCCAAACATCCTGAGCCGAGGACTGGACTAACCTAGGGCACCGCCAACTGAGTTTCTTAACACTTTCCATGCCCAGCACCCTGCTCCGGAGTTGAACAATTATATATTCATGTACCCAGATTCGCCTCCCGAGTTCTATCTATAGCTAGCTATTATTGACATGATGTCATGCCCAGCACCCGCATACCGGGTGCAAATAAATTCACTAATAGGGCTGACAAAAGTAAACTATAATTTGCAATTTAATATGAATGCACTGTCATAAGCTTTACAGTAAAAAAAACTAAAAGTAGATACATACTTATATTGCATAATACATATATTATAATGTTTTGTAAAAAAAAGTAAAACAACAATATTCATCCTCACAGTACAGTATGTACACAACTTTGTAATGTACTACAAAATTAGTAGGCTAAAATTAATTTGAGTATGTCAAGGTGTCAATATAATTTGCAGGACCAATGTCTATTATCTGGTGGGTTGTTTAGTGAACTCGGGTACTGGGTGCTTGGCCATAGGGGTCCCATTATGTAACCATAGCCCCCCATGGACTCGATTGTCGGTTTGTTATGCAAATTGGCAAATAATTTATGGGCATGGAATTAAAAAATGTTTATATTAGCTTAGCAGTGAATGTGTTAAATTACTCTGCACTCACCAAAAGCGTAAGCGCAACAGGGTGTAAAAGACAATCTAGGCCATATAAAAAAGAAAAGAATTTTTATTTTTCAGATACAAGGAAGGACGTGTGATCTTGGAACGGGCACTAGTGACAGAGAGTGATGGCATTGAAGAAATACAAGTTAACAATGATGATTAGATTACAACAGATGGAACTCATCCTCAACACATAACATCCGAGAATGGTTTGCCTTAGTATGGGTACAAAATATGTTATGAACATTATTTTTAAGTACTTAATTGAAGTAGCTCTTTTCCTTTCACTGACTTAACACTAATCATACCAACACTTGCTACCTATTTCTGCCATAGCGGGTCAAATGTGACTTTATATTTCCTGCTTGTATATATGAAATATGGTTGTTAGGAGGGGAAATAAATAGTATAACTGTCTATTAATTAGTAAGAAAAAACCATGCAAGTTAAATGTGCAAAAGCAATAAGATTCGTGCATTTTCAATGGAAAGTTCAAAATGGGTCATTTGACCCGGTTATGGTATGTTTAGTGTTAATGGATTCCTACTTAATAGATAATTGGTATGTTAGCTATTTTACTATATTGTTAAAGATTGATTGTTATCTGGCTTAGAAAGTTTTGTGAATGGAATTTTAAAATAAAATCATTAAGGTACAACTATTAGTATTTTAATCTACCTTTTCAAGTATCTTCTAATTAATAGTCTATAGTCATCTGACGTTTTACTGCATCTACATAGCAATAATCATGTGTTTTGTAAAAAAAATTACGGCCATTTCTGAAACTTGAGGAATAGCAAACGATACTCAATGGAGTCTCTGGTTTAATTTTGGTGAAGGATCTAAACCGTATACAGAGATCCTTATTATGAATCTCTGTATACGGTTTAGATATTATCTATCTATGATATAAACCCGCAATGCCGGCAACACTGTAGGGATGGCGATGTGTCAAAATTAAATATAGATATCCACATCGGTAGCATAACATCAATATTTCTAAACACATGATGGAATAACGCCACAATAAAATTGTTTGGGCTAATGTATTAGTTCTACTTTGATGCGCAATCGGTATCAGCTTTCCGGGCTAAATCGAATTTCACAAAGGGCTAGATTGGTGAAAAGGCTTGAATTGCAAACTAATTATAGAAGAAGGTTGAAGAACGATAATAAAAAAAAAATCTTTAATTACATTTTAGCTTACGTCTATATCATGACTTTCGAGAATGTGTTCATGACATCGACATGGTAGAATAATATTGTTCTGTGCCTTTGGCACAAGGAAGGAACTCCCGCGCTTCAAAGAAATGAAAATTTTGCTTATTTATCTGTTTTAATTTTAACAAAATAATTCAAATTTTGTCTATATAAAAGGAAAAACTGTCGGACTCACGCATCAATTTTTAATCTGATAGAGATACACAGAGGTACTGTTCGTCTATTGAATAATTAATTACAATAATACCTATGTCGCATACTTATAAAATTAAATTATAATATATAAATCAAATTTAACAAATTTTTATTTAAATCTCTTTCAGACATGTTTACGCGTCCCTACCAATATAATGTCAATGTCACTCAAGCAAGGCTTGACAGTTGACACCACGTCAACGTCAAGTTATTCTAGTTGTAAATTTCTTTGTTTGAAAACAAAAAATATAGAAAATGGGGAAAATTTTCTTGGACCATATAGGTGGAACGCGTTTATTCTCATGTAAAGAATGTGATGTGAATCTTACTAATCGTTCAGAGCTCATAAGCACTAGATTTACTGGAGCTACAGGTTAGTAATAGATTTGTTGACATGACAAGACATTTTTTACAATATTATACGTTGCATTTTCTCGAATTATTGCCCAATTCCTTTACTTTAACTGTGTGTCTTCTTTCAATAGATGATTTTAAGATTATTAATACCATACCTTCAATGATATAGGCATCATTGATACTTTTTGGCGGGAGGTCGAAGTTTGTTCCAATTGACTGGTTTTGATGGAATCTATTTATACTCTGAATTTTCCTTAAACACGAATACATCAGCTAATTTTGTATATCACAGGTCGTGCCTTCCTGTTCCATAAAGTCGTGAATTTGGTTTATTCTGAAATACAAGACCGTGTGATGCTGACTGGACGGCATATCGTGCGTGACGTTTCTTGTAAGAATTGTGGCACGAAGCTTGGCTGGGTCTACGAGTATGCCACTGAGGATAATCAAAGGTACCTACCTACCATAGCTTTACTAAGAACACAGTTTATTCATTAACAAATTATGAGTTATATGTAATCCACAATTATGACATAGCAATAAATAAAATATTTTAAGAATTTCATTATTCAAGTCTGGATATATTCAAGGCCAGAGTGCATAGGCATTTTCTGGGTAAGCATGCTACATCCTCAGACTCATCATAACTCCTTCTGGGGTGAGTTGAGGCCCGAAGACTAGCCTATTTGAAGTAAATTATAGATGTAATATTGGCATTTTGACAGCTAAGGCAGTAATAAAAAACCATCTTTATACCTTTTGCGATTAACTTCATCAATTGATTTAATGGTCCATTGAATGATGATACTGATAAACCTTATCATAACTTCATAAGGTTCATTTTTCCATAACACACAGCTGTGAAAAAGGCCTATTAGATCTCAACAATTTACTGTACTGCTGTTTTGATATCAGTTTGATGACTATAAATTTCCATTTCAGGTATAAAGAAGGTCGGGTCATATTAGAGAGAGCACTAGTGACTGAAAGTGATGGTATTGAAGAGATTCAAGTTAATAATGATTAAATATTATGTCTCTATCATTAATTTATTTAAAAAAAAAAATTTACACAGTAGAATGTGGCTTCACTATAAATAAAATTGTATAACATATTTGTAAAATAATGAAATGTTATTAGCTAACTAAAGTAGTCAAGATTTTGAAAAAGTTTTAACAAGAAATAATGTCATGGAAAACTCATGTGATAATGTACCTTATTGTGACACCATAGGGTTAACATTTCCATAACACATTCAGCTGTCAATAGGCTCCTATTAGATCTTGATAGCTTTACTCATTTTTTTATGATATTTACCAGCAATAGTATTGATTACTGCTGCATTTTATATTTAAAAAAGTGTACTAGAGAGTTTTTAAATATACAAGTATTTTTTTTTATGACACAGGTATTTTTGAACAGACCTGAAGAATGAGTACACTTTACAACAAGCTTAAGAATTGACAATTGAATATATTAGCATAAATTAAAAGAATTATTAATATATTTTACAATTTAAGAGGTTTATCAAGTCATTAGGAAATTATTAAACATATTTTCAAATGTTAGTGATAATACAGATTTTTCTATTGAAATTATTATTTTTATATTTACTTAATGTTGTTTCCAACAAACTGCCAGAGTATTTTTATACAATTGTGATGCTGATTAATAAACCATTAAAAAATTATTATTAAAAATGACTTCTTACTTATAAAAGCCCTACGTTCTTGCAATCTCTCACAGGTCCTATTCAATTTTATATTGTTTCTCAATACCTGTACTTTCACGCACGTTCCCGTGGGATGTTACGTTACCAGGGTATGTCCTATCTATGTTCCACGTTTTATACAGTTTTGAGTGAAAGAGAAACAAACATTTGCATTTATAATATTAAATAAGATTGCTGGTGATCATACTACCGACAGCAGGTTTTTGAATGAAATGTGTTTATCATAAGAATAAAATCAGTTCAAAGCCAAACACAATTCCATTTTAAATTAAAAAAGATAAAAATAGCTTGTAAATGTTTTTTTATGACGGGCCAGTTGGCTTGGTGGTTAGAGTCCCTGACTGCAAAACCAAAGGTCGCGGGTTCGATTTCCACCCAGGAAAAACATTTGTGTGCATGAACGTGTCTGTTTGTTCTGTATCTGGGTGTAAATATCTATAAAAGAATGTATTTAAAAAGTAGTATATCAGTGACCTGATAGCCATACTACAAGCAGTACACTCTGGTTAACATGGGATCAGGTAACCATGTGCGAAGAATGTCTTGGGATTTATTTATTTATTTCAGTAAGTACCGAGATGTGTCTACTATAATAAAATGTTTATTTATCCATATTAAAAGGGAGAAAATGTTATGGCGTTTTCACAGCTGAACCACACACATAGCATATTCTTCAGAGGGACAGGGGCCTTACCTACTTTATCAAATTAACATGCGAACGAACCCGCGAGGCGGAAGATAGTGTTTTTACATAAGGAACAGGATATAAGTCTATACAAAGTTTCATGTAATAAATTTTGTAATTCAAAACCATTTAGTTTAGGCCCACAGATGGTACTTTCGAAGAAAGTTACTGATGCTACCAGTAAATAAAACGAGAAACAGAATTTGTATAGAATACCAAATGTCCTGTTCTTAAATATTTGACCGTATTTGGATACTAAAAAAGACTGTGCAATTTAAGAAACTTTTGTTATGAGAAGAAATGCTACTGAATATCTTAGAAAAATATACCTTATACCTTTTGAATTAAAGTTCATCCATTGATCCAAAATCCAATGGTTAATTGTATAATGATGTTAATGAACCCTATCAAAGCAAAAAGATACATTTTTCTGTAACAAACTTAAAAAAAAGGATTTCTTAAATTGGCCATACTGACAACATAGATACATGTTTGCTTCTGAATTATTTTTGTATGGACCAATTCCAGTGAATCCAACTAACTGTTACAACCTTTTCCCTATTATTTTTGTGGTGACACTTATTAATTCCATTTAAATTCAATTTAATAATTTCGGAATTTATATTTGTTGCTCGAAACTTGTAGTTTATGATAAAAACTAGGGCTATAATAAAAGTTAATTTGTTTAAAATTAAATAACAAAACCAAACATATACAATATCACATTTTATTCATTATTATTATTAATATAACACAACATATATTTTTAGCATATAACATAATTTTTTCTTTCTACCTCAATGCATTTACTTTTGCTCAGCTTTACAAATTGGAATAGTATATAAATAAAAATGCCAACAACAAAACAGCACAAGTCAACTCAAGCAGTGACAACATTCAATATAAATCACTTAAGATGATATTAGCATCACAATCAATCCTGATGAGGGATAATTAAATTATGTGATAAATGGTTCATTCTTCAATTTGAAATAAATATGTTTTTGTTAATTGCAAATGAACTTTATACTCTACATCAGGTGGACCGTCTGCTAATCAGTTTTTAACCACAAAAATAATGGTACAATTCTATGGATATATAAAATCTTAATCTACAAACCAACTGTACATATAAATAGAAATATATTGAAATTCATATAATCTATTTGTCCCAAATAGTTTTTAGCACCATCTATAATATTGTAATGGGTGTAACCCGATAATTTTGTTTTTATTTACATTAAAAATAAACTTACATAATTAATTTGTTATTAGAATTGTCACTGCTTGAATATACTAACATATATACATAATATTCTTCATATCACCTTGGCGTACAAACAAAAAAAAAACAAAAAATATCGCACCATCCCCATGTCGCAGCATGGGCATACTTCACATAAAAAGCACCTCCAATTTCACATTTTGACAAGAATACAAAAGTGGATCAAAAATGTTACAAAACGATAAAAGTTTGTGGACATGGAAATAAATATACTCACAATAATAATAGTTATGTTACTCGAAACAACGGGGCATGGTAATAATACGCTTTTAATCTAGTTGTTTTTTTCCTCGTTTTGGAGTAATGTTCTTGAATCAAATTCAAGCGACGAGGAATGCCTTTATAAACTGAACATCATAATGTTCAAACACACTGTAGTGCGTTAATTGTTTTAACCTCTCAGTCCTCTTGGTATATCGAAATCTGCCTCGCCTCGAAAGACAACGTAAAACCTTGATGCCCGTATTCACCAATTGGAAATACCAATCTGATATTAGTTTAGTGAAAACTTTCATAGAATTCTGTAACCAGCTTTTGAGTAAGAACATGCGATACTTTACAATAGGAGAATTCTAAACCCATCACACACATTGAACAAATAATGTACTTTTTTGTACATATTCTCTTATTGATAGGAATAATTTTAGCTGCATCTTCTAAAATATACATACAAACAATCATATAACTCCAAAACACTTCAAATTGCCGAAAAAATATAATATTCTGTCAAATTCAATTCGAGATCAATTTATAGCCAATCTCCTGACTTCCATGTAATAATTAAAGCAACAATTTGATACATTATCAGGTCGCGGTCTTGTTTCTTTTATACATATTATATATTAATTTAATAGTTTTCAACTACTAACAGTTACTATTTTCCTCTTAAACAATATTTATTATTTCTCTTTTATAAACCTACAAGTGTTTTCATATTCGATTAAAGAACCCCATTATAATATTCGCGATAGTACAATTTATGTTGCGACTTGTCGCAAGGTTCTCTCATTAGTGCCTCATTAAATTATAAAAATAAAAAAAAAAACTATGGTATATTACAATGATAAGTAGTGTTCCGTTAATTCCGTTATAAATTATTATTTCATCGAAAGTTATAAAATTATTTTAGGTATTGCTAACAGCAAAAGATTTGCACCTTTACCGACATCTGCTGCTGATCTACCCAGCCGTCCGTATAAATTAAACTGAAGTTATATTATGTATAAAATGTAACCTAACCTAACTCATGTTACAATATATATTTTATATCATTAAAATGACTTGTAGAAAATTTCATTGCGTTAAACCTCAACAAAATTACGAAAATATCCGTTATGTATTACGATTGTGAATAATTTTATGTCTTTACAAAATATTTAAATTGTTAAAATATAAGATGTAGTACCTCGATGCACGTATCTATATTGCATATATCGATAGATAAAATTTATAGAAAGTTTTTTAAATATTGTAATGTAATGAATCACAATAGATTTAAAAGTTACTCTTAACGAGCGGTTACACGTTTGGATTAGGTAATATTTAAAATCTACATACCCCCTACTTTATTTTCACCAGAAAAAGCCATAGATATTTGCTTTCTCACACGCTTAGCGCGATTCATAAAAAAGATACTGGAAGGGATCTGATGCGAGGAGAGTCCTGGGATGACTCCGGCCCCAGCCCGACTCTCTGCTTCTCCGTCTCGATGAACTCCAATACGGCCATATATATAAACTTGTATTGCGCCTCGTTCTGAACCATACCAGAGCGTTGGTCGCGCACCATCTGCACCGAGCGATGTATATCGATTTCACAATCGAAACCTTCTTTTCGTATTTGATCTAGTATCATATCGATGACAATGAACGTGCCCGTTCGGCCGATACCCGCCGAGCAGTGTACGCAGACCACAGCCTGCGCGGGAGGGTTGGACCCCGTCATTATCTGCTGAAGTCTGTAGTTGACGTCCAGCAGTATGTTGAGAACCCGCCCCGGCTCAGTCGGCACCCCGTGGTCCGGCCAAGCAGTGAAATGGAAGTGATAGATCGTTCTTTTACCATTAGGCTCATCTTTCCTTGTTACCAAGAAACGCCTTAAAGTATAATCGGGTGTGGACGATTCGAACTCATTGAAGATAGTGTACTTCTTAATGACTTCCGTTTTGTGCAGTTCGGGCCAGTACCGCTCGCATTTGACTTTCCCACGCTCGATCTCTTTCGTGGTCATTATTATTATGCGGACGTCCTCCTGCCATATCATCGACCAGAACGGGTAAATGGTGGTCGAGAGACAGCCCTGGGTAGCGATGTACGTCTTGTTGTATACGTGTTCCGCTATCCCGTTTTCTGTTTCCTCCGTAGACTTCGGTATCGTTGTGTTGACGTAGTTCGGGTTGGATCGGAGAACGCTCGGCTCAAACGACGGAATCATCGATGGTTTGTGGGTGCCGTTGCCGTGGTTTTTCGCATTCGTCTTCTCTTCGGTGACGACGACGCTGTGATTGGGCGACGACTTTTGTTTACTTTTCGAGGGTGTCCCGTCGCGGCCGGGAGGGGACCCATTTTCATTAGAGCCATTACTGGAGTCCTGAGACTCGGAGCTGGCGTCGGTACTGTCGCATCGGATGTAATTAGCGTTTATGTAATCGGAACCCGCGGGCGCATCGGGAGGGATATCCTTCAACACGACTCGTGTATGATCGAACGGTATGATGTTTTTGTATCTGTTTTTCCTTATATTCCCCGGTTTCGAGCCTTCCATCCTATCGAAAAGTTGTAAATTTTCCATCATCTGTAGCGTTTCGAATTCTTCCCAGAAGCCCTGTTTGTAGGCCATACTCTCGATGGGACCCTCGTTTTCCTTCTGCAGCTGTTTCACGCGGGTATGGAAATGTCGGACTTGAATACGCGTGGCGTTGAAAGGTTGAATAAGCCTCAATACTTCGCCGGTCGTCTCGACCATGGGGATGTTCCGATAGTGTTCAATGAGGCTGACGAGGTCGTCGAACTGCTGGCCGCCGCCGACGTCGTACTTGTTGTCTTGGCGACGTATGATGACGTGCGTGACTCGGTCCCGCGTCCGCACCGACAGCACGAAATCTCCGGGCTGCCGCTGGGACTCGCGGACGAGGAAGGAACCGTTCTTGCCGTTATCGAGCATCATCTTCTCGGCTTCCTTTGCGGTCAGCTGGCCGTGGTACCACCGCTCTGTCGTGGGGTCGGCGCAATTCAGCGGCGTTTTTAACCTGATGATATTACCGTTCTTCTCGCGCAACTGACACTGGTTGTCCATATAGTATTGCACGAGTTCTGAAAGAGTGGCGAACTTCTCGCCACCGTATAAGTCGAGGAACTCTCCATTGTTCTGGATCTTGATGTGAGTCACCTCGTTGCCTCTCCGGACGGAAAGTGTGAAGTCCCCCTTATTGCTCATGCTGGGCCTCGCCAGGAAGTAGCCGTCGTGTCCACATTCCATTAGTAATTTTTCCGCGTCTACTCCTGTTAACGATGGGTGGAACCATCTTCGGGTGATCATCTTACGCTACGCTCACTAAAAGCACCACTTGGATACTTACGATAACTATCTATCAAATTAATGTTCTTCCCTCTTGATTTTTACACCTCCATACATTGTCCTGAATCATCTGAAAGTAACGAAAAAAAATATGTTAATAATCTTGTTTAGCCAAAAGACTTCTGGGACAAATCGTAATTTTTTCATTTTAAAGCTTTTTCAAAATATTGAATAACTCTTTAAAACGAAGTTGACCGTTCAAGTTTGAGTTGACCTATAGAACTGCCTTCCTAGTGGCTAAACTGAACAAATAGCTCAGACCGCAATTATCTTGATAAATTTACACAATCAAGACTATATTAAATGGGAAACAAACCACAATATAATAGTCTAGTCAACCTAGTAAAACTCAACAAGGTTCCTATTTTTACTATATTTTATGCTGTTTATGGATATCATCATGAAAAATTCTTTTACCACCAATTTTTTGTAAAATTATAGGTTGAGCACTCAAACAGGCTCTCAAAAAGTTGAGTAGAACAGTTTATACACCAGAATATCTATTACAGATCATACTGTTTATGTAAGAGTGAGATGGCAGCATGACCACTAATTCAGTTAAACTATGATTGTAATCCATACTAATATTATTGATTTGTTAGTAACAGACAGACAGAGACCCTTTCAACAGACTGTTAATTAAGTTTTTACGGCTAGACCGCTGAACTCATCTTGAAGACATTTGGAATGTACGGAAAGGGATTAAGGTTCCTTTTTGTAAATTGAAACATGGTTGGAACTGTGCGCATAGCTAGTGTCTATATATACCCTCTTTTGTTGTTATTATAGACACAACTACTAAGTATTGATTCTTATGGAGACACAGAGTAGGAAAACCTACTAAATATGTTTATTAATTTATATAAACCAATGAATAATTGTTATAACATAAAGATGTAATCTTTATGCATGTATTCAACAGAATTTTCCTCCTATACCCTATTAATACTGTATTGTTAACATAGTAAAATAATTACAATGTTTGTAAATAAAAAAGACAATGTTGGTGTTAAATTAGATAAATGTTGAAATGGCAATGCAATGAATACAGACATGTGGTTAACAGTCATTTTATACACAAATAGCTGTATGACACAATCATCTATATATATATATATAAGCAAAATATGATTCCTTTGATGCACTATCACCTCAAAACTACTGAACATATTGGAATGGGACTGCTGTACTTTTTGTAGATAGTTATAGACTATATATGTTATTGATAAACGCGAGTGAAACCGCATGGGACAGCTAGTAAGCGTATAAAATTACAATGTGTTTTTGTATGCACTTTTATCAAGAACCATACATATGATGATCAAAAAATGATTATTAATCCTTTGATTTAAATCTTTATTGATGGCTGTAAATGTTTCAAAAAAAGTTGTTTGCATAGTATATCAGTTAACGGGTTGCCACATGTGTGTGCAAGCTCTGATCAATTGTGAAAAGAGCTGGACACTGTGTAAATAATGTCCCAGGATATTATCATTATTGTTGGTGCATCTGTTTGGTTGCTCTGACAATTTTATTGATTAAGGTCAGATGTACATAATAATTTTTTATCAGGATGTTGGTTTTAGTATTTTTTATACTACTAAGGTAAGAAACAAGCTTGACAACTCGCCTAATGGTCAATGGTCACCACAGCCTATTTGATACTTGCACCAAGAGTATCAGTTGCAGACTCACTCAGTTTTGCTAGGATCTGTATGGTGTTGTGGTAGAGTTATTAACTCATGCTCCCTACCAGAAAGGTCAGAACAACATTTCCAGAGTCAGCTAGTACATTTATATTAAAATGACTCAGAGACAGTTAAGCTCTTCAATTTATAGGGCAATAGGTCCACATAAGGCATGATACATTGAGGGTTTTTTTAAATATGTTTTTTACAAAGTATGATTAGCAATGCTAGTTGATTTTATATTCAAGGTATGTCTGAGAAGAGAGCAAGGCAAGCTAGATTGTTATTAGAAGGCTATAAATGTAGTGAGAGTTGAATGACTAGTAATTCATGCTTTGTCAAAAGAACAATGAAGTACATGTCCTCATAGAATGAGAGTAACTCTAATAATTAACAATAAAAAACCTGAGAAACTCTAAATACTGAACTTCATGGTGAAAAAAATAAAAAAAAGAACTAATTAATTGTTAACATAAAAGCAAACACATTATAATTACAAAGTAATTGTAGTAAGGCACAGATCTATTAATAAATTATTTTATATTTAAATGAACAAAATGATTAAGCATCATATAGATATCATAATTCATTTAATTACTTACTATTATTATTAACGAATATTATTGATTTCATTATAAAAAAATAATAAATAAACATTATTATGTGCATTTTCAAAGAATTGCGGTTCAAATTGTGTGCGAGTATTACAATAATGTATACATATACTATACTATACAACTTCACTTCAATGCTCCACGAAGTATGAATAGGTATATATAAGCGACTGAACGCACAAAGGTACTATGAAAAGAATGCGAATTCTATCAATTCCAACCATGATTAATTAATATCGTTCAGTTAAAACCAATAACACTAACCTCCTATAGGCACCCAAGCAATCCACAGTAAGCGATATTCCTTAAAATAGGAATTAAATGGATCAGAGTGCTGTTGCTATGCTGACTTTGGATTTTTTTATACACGGTTTTCAAGGGCGTATTCACTCATACACTGTTTCACGTGAACTGTTAACCAAAGTGAAGGTATAAAACATATTATTATAGTGATTATATACCTTAAACGAAGTAAATTGTAAAATAAAAAACTCTTTTAGCACAAAAGGCAAAATTAAATCCGCCGAGTAAGTTGCCTGCCTGTAGAAATGTCAAGCAAACTTTTCTTTCCGTCCACCCGTCTCTCAATCTGACCACAGTATAACTAAATTAACCAACCAAAGTAGTATATCTATGTAACTATATACTGTCAATCAACCAACCAAGCCAACCTTCTTTTTTTTTGTCTAAGTCTATTGTCAAATCTTTAAAAAGAACGATGTTCCATGAATTATCGACAATTTGAGGATTATATCGAAAATTATGAAATCCATAATTAATCAGCGGCGCTTATGGTTTGTCTCGATTTCAGAACGCATCAAAATATAATAAGCAGATATGGAACAGTAGTTTTTTTAATCTGTGTAGACTATATATAGTGAAATTAACGTCAAACACAATACCACTTTTCACCGTGGTAAGAAATTATATACCCGAAGATGATAGTTGATGTTCAGCTATCGGAACATACCAACACATGATTGTCGACAGATTTTCAACTCGAGTGCGGGTACTGCAAAGTACCTGAACACCGTGCTGCGGTTTTCTCACGATGTTTTTACTTACCGAAAGATCAAGTTCATTGTAGAAAACAAACCTTCGATACATGGTATTTTACCATGATATTGTAATATGCTATGTATTGCAACTGAGCCTTTGAAGTACGAAGTTGCCTCTGAAATTGGTCAAATTTTAATTGATATAGTTTATTAGCAAGTATGGCAAACCTTTGTAACTTCACCGACCCCTTTATCTTTCTAACCGAATCACAGTAACACAAATGCACTACACTCCACAGCGGAAATTAGTTGGAGGTAGCACTTTCCCGGACGAACTAGGAGAGCACTAGGAGAGTATTTTTTTACCATGCTGTGTTTCTTACCATTTCTTCTCAGTTTAAGGCTTGTAATTTTCAAACCAATGAGAAATTTGAAGATTGGCAAAAACGACAGAATCATTACGTGCCGCTAGTTTAATAGATGAACAAAATATTCAACAGTTATCGATGAATATGATAGGATAATTGTAAATTATCGATACTATAGACAACAATATATGTGACTATCGATGTTTGATGAACACTAACGGCGAAAATGAATATGCAATCCCGATCGAAAATCCATGGATTGATGAACCTTTTGACAGTAATTTTAATACACGTAATGTCAAAATTCTACTTCGATCTTGCTATTTTCGATCGGGATCGTATATTAATTTTGGCCGTAAATCAACTCACTGTGAATATGAAGTGTAGAAGTAAATGAGGACCATCTCAGTGTACTAAAAAGTGTCCCTTGAAAGGGAACAAATTAAGGTGGCGCTGCTGTAGCAAGTGGAAGAATTTTAAATAGAGCGACACAAATTATTAGAGTAGGATAGAAAACTACATTACAAAACATTTCCGTTTTGTTACAGCATTTTTTATAATTATTATAATATATAGACAAACATGAGTATGGAATAAAATTATACAGCGATTTTAAGTACCCCAATTAATTGTAAGTTGGAAATAGTTTTAAAGAATTATCGGAATCCAGCCCAGCACACTTCACTCTGTTCATATCATTTCCACTTGCTACACTAGCGCTATTTCGGTGAGAATTCGAAACCTAATTTGCTGTTTACAAGGGGATACTTTTTCGACTAATCCCCCATACAAGAAGGTCCTCCTTTACTTCTACACTCCATATACACTCCATAACTGTAAACAAGAATTATGCGAGTCTATATAAAACCATTCACTCTTTTACAATGCTGCCACCTTAGCATGAAATGTCTGAGCAATACATCGATATAATACATAAGAGGTCTCTGAACATAAGTGGTTGGAACAGCCAAACGAGCTGCTCGGCACTCGGCTCCGCTGGAGGAAGTTACAGTCTCTCTTGTTTTCTGTATCTCCTATTCTTGGGTGCAATACTATATTTTTGATTGGTTTTCATAAAGACAACAAAAGATAAACCATCATAAAAAACTGCGCTAAATGGTATCAAACCCACATTTATAATATCAGCAAGATAAGCCTTAGCAGTTATCAAAAATAAAAACACTTACTTAGCAGAATTAAAATTTAATGATAACTAATGCTTGAAATTTTTTATTCATTTTCAATAGACACAGACTTTTGAGATTTTCCGAAATAGCTTGAAAGTACTTTTCTTACAGCGAGCCGTTTATTCTGCGATGAGCATTCTCCCTGCTGATTTGGTGATTTGTTCCAATGTTCGGAAAAGGTTTGGCGCCTAAAAACTTTACCTAAAGATTGCCACTTTTGGTCCGGGCTAATTTCTTTTTCTTCGAATCGTTCCTTGCTCTCCAATGGCCCATCTCCCTGAAAATTTAGAAAATTAATATCTTCTTTTTGGAGAATACATATTTCAAAACTTAAGACGTGAAACTAGTATCTTACATCATTTGATTTTGTAGAACGTAGTTGATTACGAAAAAAATTTGTAATTGACTTCTTCCAGGTTTTAAGATTTTTAAAAGAACTTAGTTCTAAACTGGTGGTACCTTCGGCAGGCACTTGTTTACTTTTTATTTTACAGTAATCCTCACTTTCTTTAGCCACAGGTTCATTTTGTACCTGCGATCCTTCTGGACACAACATTTTTGGTTTATTATAATCAAAATTCCTCTCAACTTTCCTCTGTATATAATTCAAAATTATTTTCAGTTTGTCAGGACTTGTCATGTCAATTCTTTTGTTTTTAAATTATTATTTGAAATAAGAACTACTTTATGCGTGAGCAACTCTTTGGTTTAAAAAAATGTGGAATATCGCTCAATGCTCAAAAAGTTGGGACGGTCCTCGTTTGTTGTTCATGGTCAGAAATGGCGCGTAATTATTTTTATTCTTCCAGAAAACGCTAGGCGGGAAGTCACAAACTTTTGAGCATTTTATTTTTTCTTCTAATATGAATTTTAGTTGTTTGCACTAAAAGTGATATCTGGTAGTAAAATTTAATAGTTTGTAAATAATCATTTACAATGTCTGCAACTGCTACTGCTACTGTAACTTCCCAAGTTAGTGCATTTTATGTTCTATGTGTAGGTAACAAACATAGATGGCTAAAATGGTGGAAATATGTTTTTATGTATTTCTTTCAGGCTGTGTCAGAATGGGTAAGATTATTCCCCCGGCAAATGACGGAGACATATACGAGTTCTGTGACATTCATGAAGCAATTGACGGCAGTCGCTGTGAGCACCATTACCTATTTGAAGAATGTTTTTCCTGAAGATAGTTATACAACTGAAACTTTTGGTGGAATAAAATTGAGGATATTGAAGAAGAAATGTCGAGATGACTTCGCTCAATTCGTTACTACTGCCTTGACGCAAGCTTTTGAGGCGTTTGATAAGCAATATGTAAGTTAGTTCACTCGATGTCTCGTAAAAAATAATAAAGCATTTTATGAAGTAAGTTTCTAATGTCACATTATCCATAAAGAACGAAGTACATATAATTGTACTAAATAATATTATAAATTTATCGTTATTATTAATAATATTTATTAAAAAAAAATCTTAAGGATTTATATTGTACCTACTTAAGCGTATACCAACAACTATTTCTGACCAACGAGGTAACATAGATTTTATTATTAATGGTTTTTTAAGTTTATTTTGAACTATTGACGAACATTACTGTGATCAATAAAGTACTAATAAAATACTAAACCTAATAATTTTTATTAGGAAAACTAAACATTTTAGAATTTTATTTTTAAGCATTTGTTCTTTGTTTAAATATACAAAATAACACCTCTATTTATTTTGTAGCTCAAATTGTACGTATTTAACAAGCTATCATTATTGACAACCTTATTTATTAAATTTTATCATAATATTAAAATATCTAAAGTTTAAATGTGTGTGTAAGTTTGCCTAAATTAAGTGTTACACTAGTTTATTTAATTCAATCTAACATTTCGTTCGGTTTAAAATTACTCATTACATTCCAGCTACATCAACTAGCACTATGCTTCTACGAGGGCGAATACAAAGTGGAGAATCTTGTCGAATACCACATATTTGAATACACGTACAATTCCGATGGGGTCACTTTGAACGTTCTCTCGAAGGGGCGAGACAACATCCGTCACTCGATGAAGTACGCTTTCGACAACGTAAAGGAGAAGACCATACACTTGATCAAGGCCTGTGTGGTGATGCTGCAGGCGTGCCAAGGTCCACTGCCTGAGAGCTATGAGATCAGCTTGCGGCTGTATTATAATGAGAGTAAGAGTTATTCTATATTTTACAGATTAAAAAAATGTGTTTATCGCGGTAGAAGTGAAACCTTAAAAAATCTAGCTATCTCATTCCCTCGCAGGTTAAACCCTATCTTACTTCTTACTTACTATTACAAATGCGAAAGTTTGAATGGATGGATGTGTGTTCATTAATCACGCCAGAACGGTTGAACGGATCTAAGGAATTCAGCAGAGAGATATGTTATAGTCTGGGATAGCACATAGGCATCCAGGGAATTTGTAACATCAAAAATCAAAAAATTCAAAACCATTTATTCAGTTTAGGCCCTCGGAGGGCACTTATGAAAGTCAAATTTAAAGTCACTGAAGCTACAACCTTCAACTACAACCATCCCTCGGGAAAGCGGGTGAAACCGCGTGGGGCAGCTAGTTATGTTATGCTGATCTCTCTTTATGGCCGTTTTTTCGTTTCATCGAGTTTCAAATGACAATGGTGCTAAAGAAATTTTCACTTCAATAAAAGCACTTTTTCCTCGACTAAACTTGCGGCACGCTATGATGGCCGTTTTGACGTTTAACTATGACAAAGAAGAATAACCTTTATTCCTTCACACATAAGGTGCATCTATTGATCCAACAGCTAATTTTACGATGATGGAAATCAACCTTATTCCAAAGCAATACAGTCTCTTTTACTATGACAATCTGATACGTTAAAACGGCCATCATAGCGTGCCGGTAGTATAGCTACCGTCCCGCGATGTTATCCGCGTTCCCGAGGGATCTATCTGAACCTGTAATAGAACTATTCATGATTAGCAACAAAAATAATGCATTTGATAACCGCATTTAATTATATGAATGGGTGTAATGGGTAAAGGTTGTAAATATGTATGTATTTAGAAAAATAAAAATTAGTGTATGTAGTATACTGGGTTCCATAGTACAAGCTCTGCTTAGTTTGGGATCAGATGGCAGTTAAAAAAGAATGTCCCAGGACATTTATTTATAATGACTAACTTGTATTACACGGACGTTCAGGATTATCATATAGGATACTTGAAATATCAAATCCCTTGGGAACGCGATTGAATCCGCGGTATTTAGTATACCTACATTTTAACGTGATATGATGTCTTTTAGATGCCCCAGAAGGCTACCAAGCTCCAGGCTTCCTCTCCACAGAGGAAGATCACCTCGAACCTACTGTTGGCGAGTCCTTGAAACTAGGGTCGGTAGAGACACCATTCCATAAGCTCGTCGCCAGGACTTACATTAAAGACAATATGGGCTCTAGTATTGATGCTATAGTAAGTATTGTTGATGCACAATTGACAGGTAGTGTCGAAGAAGATAAAAGTCAGGGGGCCCATTAATTATGGGGGCGTTTAGGGGCAGTTCAAAAATCGTCAAAATCACGTAATTAATGCATGTACCCTAATCTGTCGCCTAGCGCCTATGAGTGCGTACCGACAGTTGTATTTAAGAACCTGTTCCCTTCTGAGTTCTTACCACTATCGGCCACATCATCACTTTCCATGGTGAGATTTTGAGTAGTAGAGCTTTTAGTGCAGAGTTTATCCGGGGAAGCCTTACCTTACCCATTTCCGCCGTGAAACAGCGGTGCACTTGTATTACTGTGTTTCGGTCAGAAAGGTGCAGCCGGTGAAATCACAGGCACATGAGACTTAACAACTTCACGTCTCAGGGTCGACAACGTATTGGCGATGCTCTGGTGTTGCAAATGTCCATAACCGGGCTATGTGGTACTAAAAAAAAACATCCACGTTATGGGTATCTAATGAAAGGGTTTTCCAACCAGAATACGTGACTAAAGTTTTATATATTTTATGGCTCAACAAAGATAATTTCTAAAAGGATTTTTTAATTAATTAATATTATACATTACAGCCATCCCAAAATCCATCTATGATGACGCAAAACGAACTGGGCGAATTCACAAGTAAGTTAAAACTCAAGCAGGATATTATAATTAAAAGGTTATTATATATTAAACATCTCAAGTTTTCTAAATAATAGTAAACTGATTGAACCATGACAATGAGATGGTGTGAAAATAATACTCATTTCCGTTTCAAAGGTCCACGCACAGATCAAAGAAGCGTGTCTGAAACGAGCGAGCTACAACTCCGCTGCCCGTGCAATAAATACGACACGGACAATTATATCACACAGCTACTTACTTGCATGTATGTTGAAATTTATTTATTTATTCCAACTAATATAATAATATTATATGGAGAATAAATTTTTTTGATTATTTGTTTGTACCGAATTAACTCCTAATCGATTTTAGCCAATAGAAAGCTTAATTAGAAGAATTATTAAGAAAGTAATAAAGGCCATAATTTATTTCCAAAAAAAATGTAATCCTTAAGATAATTGCAATAGTAGATTAGTATAAACTAAATTGCATTACTTATTTTATAATAAGTAAGTCATTGATTTCTACCTATGTAGATTGCTAGGACTCTAAAACGGCTGGCCAATTTTGACGAGACTTTCACTGGCAGATAGCAGATGCTATAAGGAGTAACTTAGATTTATTTTTATTCCGGGACGATTTAAAATCATTCGGGAGCGCGGGTGAAACCGCGGGGGACAACTAGATGTTCCCCGCGGTTCTAGTTATCTAAGTCTAAGGCATATATAAGTCATATAAAGAATATTAGATAAATTTTTTAAACCTTAACCTTATATAGTATAAACTAAAGTCGCTTCCGCCCCGTTTATGCGCTCATTTCTTAACGGATTTTGATGAGGTTTTCATCAATAGACAGAATTATTAAAGAGGAAGGCTTATATTAGTCGTGGACGTGGGTTAAGCCGCGAGGGACAGCTAGTTGCCGATGCCGGTGGGGAACTATTTTAGAATCTACTCTCTTTTTATAATTGTATAGGTATTTAAAAATCTAAATAAGGATTGATAAAAGAGATGGAATAATAAAATTTATTAATTCATGTAACATATGACATACATTTTTTCATCATCATTTTTCATTGAATCCCTAGACACTGCAACACACTCCAGCACGCAGCGTGCTTCGGCATCCCGCGCGCCGCGGCCGCGCGCGTCGCGCGCCACGCGTGCGCCGCGTGCTGCGCGCGCGAGCCGCGCCGGCTGCCCACCGACCCTACACTCGCTACACTCGCCGACAAGAAGAGAGAGGTAACCTCCTGGACCTCACACCAGCTCTACAGTGCAGTGACAATATTACCCATTTTTCAGTACCGTGCAGTAGCACCAGCAGCAACAAAGTCAGGTGCACTGAATTGATACACACGCATCAGCTCAAAGCTAGTGTATCCCGGGACGTTCTTCGCACAGGGCCGTCTGATCCCAAACTAAGCAGAGCTTGTTTGTACTATGGAAGCCAGATAACTGATACTTCTACTTTATTTTTCTAAATACTAACATAGATATTTAAATCCATATTCATTGATATATCTACTACTTATCATTTTTTTTTTACTTTTATTTGAGCCTAAGGGAGAAAGTATCGTAAATCCATATTTATAACTTCAAGGTGCAAATAAACTATATTTTTAATTTTTTTTATTTAGGCAACGTACCCATACTACGTGACCCATTCTTTTACAATTTTACCCCCCTCCCCCCCTTGGTGACCACGCGTAGTATATGCCGAGACTAATTTGTACATAGTAATTTATAAATACGGCTTTCAACGATATTTCGCAAGTAGAATGACAAAAAAATTGTTAAATAAGGCACGCCATATTTGAATAAAGCTAAAAGGCGCGAGATTTACTTAGAGGTTATTGACTGCCTGACTCCCCTGTGACTAAGCGTTATATTCTGAAGACCCCTCTCCCCCCCCCCCCCTGAATGCGTCATGTAGTATGGGTACGTTCCCTTATCATTGTACAAGCTCTGGTTTGAGAGAAAATGGTGTGTAAAATAATGTATTATAAATATTGCTCAAAATATGTATATTAATATTCTTTGAACCAATTATTCGGCAAATAACTAAGTTAACTTTTCAGTGCCTATGTATATTCCGTCGCACACTCGAGTGGTGCTCTCAAGTGCCGAGCCTGAGCGCGCGTGACGTCATCGACAAGTATGGCATCACATCCGTGAACGCGTTCAAACTGATGAAGCTACTGCATTCCCATGGCATCATCAACCAGGAACCAGATGCCGAGTAAGTTGTTTAATTAATTCATCATTAAAAAACGTTAAAGTTAAATTTTAAGATCGTTCTGATGTGATGCAGTACCTGTAACTCTTCATTTTTTAGGTTCCTTATATTCTAAAATAAGGTAAATGAAACATTATCTTTTATTAATAAGATTTAGTTATTTATTTACGAGTATCTACTCATCATCACAAAATTACCCACTTCTAAGGCACCGCACCATAACCCACTTCTATTCTAATCATGTTTGTAAAAATTGATATGAAAAATTAGAAACAATTTTACAAGAATGATTTTTTACGCATTATTGTTTCCCGAAAACCCCCTAAAACTATTTTCATTTGTAGCCTCAATATTCCCCGTCAAATAATACAAGAGCAAGTAAAATCGGTAATGACAAACTTCTTCCAAACCGAAGAATCAAACATAGTCAACCGTCTGTTAGCCGAGACATTCTCCCAAGGGAGCCAACCCGACCCAGTAGGAGATGTCCTCGGACCCCTAGAGAAAGTATCCCTGCAAAACGCTACTACACTCGGTCGGATTATAGAACCAGAGCAACCGACTCTCGTCGAAGATTCAACTTTAAAACAATATAGAGAGGCTATATTATCCAATGAACAAATCGACGAGGAATTGCCTTTAAGTGGTGCTCATAATCCTGTTAAAGATGTAGAGAAGTTGGGTAAGAAAAGGAAGATAGGTGAAACAGGAGAGCGGAAAATACGGTCCGGAATCAAATCCAAAAGAGGTAAAGTTGTCAGTTAAGTTTATATTAACAATTTAATTCTATAAACACATTTTTCGCATTGATATGTACCTAAGTGCTTTGAATTCGGAATGTACGCGAATGTAATTTTAAGTAATGTTATTTTTATAATTTGTTTCAAATAAATGATTTCATAAACATTATCATAAAAAAAATTCTTCACGTAAATCTATTACAGCTGTCAATGAAAAAAATCACCTTATTAAAACAATAGTCATCTTATAAATATTTGGTATATAAAATAATCAGGATATTATTGGGAAAAAAGGAAAAGCACGTCAAAAATCCTTTACAAGAAAATTTCTGATACGTCTAGTCTATCAATGTCACCTAAGTTAATATAAATCCGTCCCCAATACTTTGGATTCCCTCGCGGATTCTTAAAGAAGTCCTTGATATCCAATAGAACTGCCCTCTGGATTGCTTGATGTTCGTCTAGCAGTTTTTGAAGGATTTCTGGATGCATGATAAAACAATACATTATTGATCTTTAAAATCAGAAAGGTAACAAATAGACCTGATACCTCCGTCGATAAGCCAAATTCGTTGGGAGTCGGGACACAGCGTAAAGAAAGGATTAATTAAGAGAAAGAAAGAGAGTTTGTATTTAAATCCTGGGGAAGTACTTATCATCATACCTTTTTACGCAGTAGTGTACTTCCTGCGTGTTGTTACTCTGTTTTGTGTTGAAAGGCACAGGAGACATAGCAACTTTATATTTGTGGAGCCAAAGTCAAATAGTCAGTCCATAGGCGGCGGTGACCAATAACCATGGGGTCGACGCTATGCGAAGGTCGAATAAAACATAATAAACGATGGTTTATATTTGTAATTTCATTAACAAAATACAGTTCAGTCTAATAATCACAAAAATATTAACAAGTATGGATAAATTTGTGAGAAAAATAGATACAAAACATGGCACTCTAGATCAATACATAACTTTACATCCATTCAACACTGATCGCCATTATTTTATACAATAAATAAAACTAAGAGAACTAATCCTTGAGCGAAAGTATGTCACAATATTGGAGCTGACCCTCGCTGACTCTCATAGTCCCCGAAGTTTGTGTAAACTCTTCCCCAATACTTTGGGTCGCCACGTGGGTCTAAATCCCTATTGTTCGGCGGAACAGCTGTCTTCTGGATTTCTTGCAGTTTGTCTAGTAGTCTTTTGAGGGTTTCTGGTTGGCTGGTGTAAAAAAAACGTAATTATGGTATTAGCTGATAGTTTATTAGTTACATGGAGGTCATGGTCACGGGTTCTAATTCTACAATGAGCTTGAGAAAACATCCTGATGTTCTGAAGATTAAAGACAGCATATCTAGAGTATAAAACAATATAAAAACCTTCGGTTTTTTTCGAAGGGTGGGTTATATCGATTATCGGACTTGGTGTGCAGGACATGGATGCCGTTGGCATGGCGTGCAAAAGGTTAAGTAATGGAATAATAACCCAAATGTAACACAAAGCTTATTGTCGTCTATGGATACCCACAGATACGGATACCCCTTCAGCCAGACGCCATCGAAGTAGTCTTAAATGTATGATATATTAAAGTGATTGATGCCTTAACTTACTCGTTAGCCAAATTGTTAAGTTCGCATGGATCTTCCTCTATGTTGAATAGACACGGGGCCACCAGCGGCTTGCATGCCACCACAGACGAGTTCTTACAAGTTACCGTCGCTGTTTGTCTAAGAAATGACCATAAATCGTTAATCTGAGTATGTGCTAAATCTGGAATTTTATTATACTAGTCCGACTATGTTTCGTTTCAGTCACTAAAAAGTATTTTAAATGCTATTGTATTATTTCATCATTGGCGATGCCCCTGGTGTTGTAAAATTTTATTTGATTTCCATGGGACCCCCTCATCAGATTCTGACTTGCTGCCAATACGACCACCATCTGAGTAAACCATTAAAAATAATATCTATATCTGTCCACAAGTGACAGCGAACAGTGAACATAATATAAAAAATAACATGCAGACGAACAGAATCTCCTTCTTCTTGGAAATCGATAAAAAACTTTTGTCGTCCGTACCTTAGTTCAATAATTTTGTCCTTCATAGGCATCAAGCCTATCTTGTTCAAAGCTTTGCCTGCGGCTTCATTGTAAAGCAGTTCAACGTTATAGCTGTTCTGGCGACCGTCTGGCCCGTACCAATTATCCCATATGCCATTGTAATTTGTACCTGAAGAATAACTACAATCAATAACCTTACGGTTTGGAAGGTTGCTTTTACTGCCTTTTTTACTAAAACAGTATTAATTATTTCGTAAAATTTGAAAATTTCAGCAGGCATTTTATTGTATAGTTGCGTGCCCTAAGTCTTAAAATGAGCCTTGAAGTCAGAAGTGGCAAGCTTATTTATAGTATTAATAGAGTGCATATCACTCTTTAGGATATTTTGATGTACAAATACTATGTTTGCAGAAATATACTGCCAATACAATCCAACTGTGAAGATATCAATTTGTTTAAAATTTTCTCTGAAGCAAGCTCGAGAACTCAAATTATAAATAGCACGAACTCCTTTTTTTTTTTGCTAAATTTGTTTATATATATAGCTTTACTCCAAAGCAATGCTTTGTATTTTTCCAATCGTGTAAGTAATTCAAACATACCTTTAACCACTTTCCACTGATCGACAGTAATAGCCGAGCTTCCCCATATATCATCAATGTTATGTACAAGTGTCTTTCTTAAAGATTGCTGATCCTTAGACAATGCTTCCCATTGGTCGATACCGTCTATATTCTCGAAGTCACTGAAAGGGACAGAAAGCACGTCTGAATTTAATGAGATACCAATCGCCTCGGTGGTCAAATGATTAGTTATGAATTCCGATGGATCTCCTTCTCTGTGAAGTCCCAAGCAAATAAAATCAACAGGAAATCGACACATGTTTCATTTCTACAAGAAGCATCACCAGGACGTAATAGACCCGCTGTCACCGACTTGACCAACGAGCAGACGTGCTACCTCGCCGACCGCCGGACAAAAAGGGACTTTCTTTTATTGTATTATATTTAAATGGTAAATGAAATGAAATATTTATTCAAATAGGCCTTCACAGGCACTTATGAATGGTCAGACTCTAACACACGTTCGGAAGGTTGCTTTTACTGAGAAGAGGTATAAACCTCAACCTGTCTCGATTTGGTATTAAAGTAACCTTTTATTTGTTTAGATATGATTATACTCGTATGTAGCTCAGGTTGGGTAATGTGCCCGAGAGGCTACAAAAACCCTTACCGCATGTTAGATTGGATTTGGTATCTGTTAAGGAAGGGTTTACCTAATATTGCCTCCAGCTGCTCTGTAAAAAGTAGGCAGCCAGTCCACAATGTGCATCTTCTGTGTGGCCACTCTTGATGCCTGCTCTAACAATGGGCTCCACAATAGAGCGGCGCCGCGGACCCCTCCCTCCCACAGCGTATTTTTTACCTGAAATGGTGAAGCGATTAAGAAGTATTAAAATAAACCTATAAAATATATTTTCTGGACTAAATATCGGATGAGATGTCTATAAGCCACATATGGACCACGTTTAGACTTATCCTAAAGTATGGAAGGCAACAGCACATAGAACATAGCAACTCTGGGGTATAGACTTCTTGAGGAAATCCCCACAAATATTTAAGGATCTTTTATCGTGACGAAATCGGCAGACCTGTGAAGTCATCATGAGGAATCACCATTGCAGTCTCTGCCTGATTGGAAAAAATAAAAACAAAATGTATAGCAATTTATTTAGAAGGCCACTTTAAATGCTCAAAGTAAATGAAGCACCATTCAAGGGAAAAAAATCTTTTTAATCTATTTTGGTAATGTTACTTTTTCAATATGCTAACTAAAAACCAAAAGTGGCACACCTGGAGTGCCGACAGAAGTGAAAACTGACATGAATATATGTGTTACGTTGTACCTACGTATATACACAATATAATATATGTTTATATTATTAATGTATTTCAATCCAAACTCAACTCCCATGTAAACGGAGCCAATAGATGTAGATACTATACATAGGTGCCGGTAACGATAACAGTGTCGCGACTTCAATTGTTTTTCTCAACTCAAAAAACTTTTCACTTCAAAAACCACACTGCCATCGATGAGCTACATCAAATATTAGGGGAGATTAGTACCCCTGCAATGGGAAGGACGATACATATATATATATATTAGCTATAATAGTCTCTTATCTTATAGTATCTTATAAGAACTTACCCCCCTCAAAGGAAAGTTAGATGCAGCGTTATCGTTAAACCCAGCTGCTGGTCCGCCGTTATCAGTACTAAACACTATTATAGAGTTCTTCAATAGCCCATTAGCACTTAAGCTTTCTACCACTTTGCCTACCGATTCGTCCAGTTTGGATAATACTCCTGAAAAATTGTGATAATTGAAGGTTATCATGAATGGATGTTTTATGTGGATAATTAATTTCACTAGCTGATCTAATGTCTGTTAGCATGCGTTGCAATGCATCGAATCGTGATGGTGCGAGTTAATTCTCTTCTTCTAGTTATACTTTTCTCAAGAGTACATACAAAAAAACCTTTTCCCTAAATTCCCTGGCCACTTTCAATTAAAAGAATCTTTCCCCATAAACCTTATTCGGACTTTTACGAACATAACATCGGTTCAGCCGTTCCGAAGTGCTGACTTTAGGAACGAAAGCCATAAAATGTTAACTTATAGAGAGATGTGGTAAATAATTGACAAGACTAACAATATATCGTGTAATATATTCCGTGTAAAAGAGTTTTTGAACCAAAAATTTTACTAATTTTTTTTATAACATACCAGCAAATTTCTGTCTCTGCACATCCTTAATGTGTCCGAATTCAGAAACTAATTTTTCCGGCGCTCTGATTGGTTCATACGGGTTCCCGCTGTGGACTGCAGAGTGCCCCACCATCAAGAATAACGGCTCACTCTTGTTATGAGCTTTTATAACCTGGATTTAATCCGAATTATCAACTGTTTGTCATTAACAGTTCGAGATAATATGGACCTAGTAATAAAGCTTGGAAGGCAACGTTTCTTAGGAAGTAGATATTTTTAACAGTTTTCAAAAAAGGAGGAGGTTCTCAATTCGACTGTGTTTCTTTTTTTTTTTCAGACTGACGTGATCAAGATGCTTGTGTATTATTATTGTGATTTAAAAAAATTCTGAACATTACAACCTGGAGTCTATTAAAAAAATAGTTTTACGTACATATCAGTTATCAGGCTCATAGCTTTGTTCAGTTTGGGATCAATTAGGTTCAGATAACCATGTATAAAGAATATCAAAGGAACTTGTTTACCTTAACAGCTTCGTTGGTATAAATATCAGTTGCATAAACTCCGAATAGATCATTAGCTACTTCAAAACCTGCAAAATAATGAAAATAACATAGTTTCTATGATCGTCCAAATTAAAAATTTTCTGATAATAAAAGTTTAGGTAATTCACCTCTTCTGAAGTCAGTTCCCCAAGAGCCATGTTCCATTGAAGTATGGTCATACATATCGATTCTACCTGTCCAAAATCCAACATGGCTGTCAAATCTGTAAAGATACCAAAATATTTATTTAAATGCCATATAAAATATTATTGCAATTTATAAAAGAATTAAATTTGGTTTAATAATGCTAAACCATCGATATTAAACAAGTTTGTATAAGTATATATAACTAAACGTAATGTGTATGTCGTGTGTCGCCTTTACTAGCCTTACCGTCATTCAAATTGGCTCACGCTTCTATTATAATTAAACTTTTAGTTTAACTAACTGGCAACTAAGGTAATGAACCTGTAAATAGAACACTATACTTCTTACCCTCGATTTAAAGGGAGATACCCCTTCTTGTAACTGCCGAGGTGCCATTTGCCAACCAAGTGTGTTTTGTACCCTAATTTCTTCAAATACTGGGGCAGTATCGTCTCGGATAGTGGGAGCCCTCTTGGTTCTGCGCCGTATATTACTCCATGCTGCATTCCTGAAATTTTAAAATGACAACTTTAATTTACGACGAAAAATATTTTAGACAGTTGCTAGACCACTCATAAAAACTATAAACAGAAATGGTCTTAATATAGAGCCCTGAGGCACCCCTAAAAAAATAGAGAAAAACAACTTCAACACATTTAAATACCGTAAGATTTGTGGTTCGATAGTTGTGATTCGATGAAGTTATGAGTTTATCCACGCATTTAGTATAGTTACGCTTGGAATAATCACAGAATATACCATTTCGCTCATGCTTTATTTAACATACATACGCTACTTTAATTTGAGGTGCATCTAATGTAGAATCTTTATTGGATTAGAAACGAATGTAGAAGTAATGTATAATTATTTATTCGTAGAAACGGAGATCATGCGATAGGTCATTCTATGTATACAATGAAGTGAAACTAAGCAAGTACCTACGCAGTCAAACTGCCAGGTGTCGTGGTGTAATAAAGAAAAGAATATCGTGTGAACCTATCACACGACATTCTTACAATGTATGATGAAAGTGACGTGTTAGATAAGTCATATGAATCTGGTTTCTGTAGTTATATTTGTAACACGTTTTTATTAGCTTCACTTGTCACCAGGTAGCATATTAATCAATTCTTAAAACCAGACCTACTTCAAATTTTACTGTCGATTTGGAACTTTATTGACTTGAAATAGCCAGGAGGTGGATACTCTTCAGAAAGTACTAGTTAAAGCCACAATTTGGGGCTTATTTCTTCAGTCCTATAAATAACATTTGGTAGCAAGAATATGATGTAGACCCATCATGTTTTTGTACTATAATTAAATACGTTAATGAAAATTCTAGAGCTATAAAAAATGAGGCACCCTAAAATCGGATATACATATACACATTTGGTAAATTGTCATTGTTTAAATACCATTGTATTACCTAACGGCCTAATTTTGCATTTCCTATTAATTGTGGTTGCTGTATTAGTATTGTAGCTGCCACGGAATAATAAATGAACTCGTGCTTTTGCAACGTTGTTTTGTTTTTTTTAAATAAAGCAGCGGTGTCACGCACCTCGGATCACCATCCAATAAAAAATAAATAGGTGATTTGTGACACACATTCAGACAACACGCACTACGAAAGTATTATCAATAATATTGGCTGTAAATCTCTGAATAGTATAAATCAAAAGCACTATTCCTGTTTGTCTATGTGCGCACTAAGTTTTTAAACTACTCAATGGAATTGGATGCGGTCTTTAACATATTTTAGAGTAATTCTTTTGAAAGGCTTGTGTATATTCCACTTAGGTGAAGCCGCGGCGGGTAGCTAGTATAATATAATCTTACGTACTAGTATGTATAGGATATTTGCCAGTCATGAAGGCTGCCCGAGACGGAGTACATATAGGAGTGACGTAGTAGTTGTTCAGGACGATCCCGGAGAACGCCAGCGCGTCGATGTTCGGCGTCGGGATCTGGTTGGAGCCGTGGAACCCAACATCGTTCCAACCCTTCAGAGTAAAAAAAAGGGGAATAGTTAGCAAATTCCTATTTTATTATTAGGTTGGAAAGTTTCTAAGTAATTTAAGCATTAAAAGGACCGAACATGAAAATATAAGAGTAATAATGCGTTCCGTTCAGTGTAATCTGCATCTGGGTAATAAATAGCACCTACTATATTATCTAGATACGATTGTCTCATTTATTACTAAGACTCTGCTGTCCGTCTGTCGGTCTGTCTGTCTGTCCGTCTGTCACCAGGCTGTATCTCATGAACCGTGATAGTTAGACAGTTCAAATTTCCTTCACAGATGATGTATTTCTGTTGCCGCTATAGCAACAAATACTACAAAACCTAATAAAATAAATATTTAAGGGAGCTCCCATACAACAAGCGTGATTTTTTTTGGCATGTTTTTGCATTAAAATAAAACATATATTTAAAGAAAGCTTGGTACGGAACCCTTCGCGCGCAAGTCCGACTCGCACTTGGCCGGTAATTAGTACATATTTACTTACGGCCGCCGGTTTTGTGTAGGTATATTATGTCATGGACTTAGCATTTGTATATTCATTTTATATTTGTTGCTAATTTTAGCTTTGAGGAACTACCCCGAATAAATAAGATTAGAGAGTACCTAACATTGCTTTATCCACTTAAGTTCTGGAAGCGGAGACTTATAGTTGACTTCTTGTTGTCTAATCGAAAGGCAAAATCTTGTATTTTAGTCGACAGTTTTCCTAAAACATACATACATAAATAAGTAACAAATGATCGTGTATTAGTATTTGCAAAAATATTATACACATAATAATTTGATTACAACCTATTAACTAATAAATAACTAATTAACAACAACTTAGCATAATTAGTATTGAAACTGTAACTTAAATTAACTATAACTTAACTTAGCATAATTACTATTTTTACTTAAGCACAATAAAAAATAATTTTAATGTTTAACAAATTTTGGATAAATAAAAAAATGTCACGTTTTCCTACTTTGCTTTACTTCTTATTCAAGATTTTGAATGCCATGCTAACGGCATCTCCGTGTCCTGTACGCCAAGCCCGAAAATCTATATAAATACATCCCTAAGTAATATTATGAATGTGAATGTAAGATTGTTTGTTACGCTTTCACGCGAAAACTACTTAACCGATCATCATGAACTTTGTACACATATTCTTGGAGGTATTAGAAATGACATAGGATACTTTTTGTCCCCTCAAAATGTTACATCCCTCTGGAACGCAAGTGAAACCGTGGGGGACAGCTTGAATATCAATAAAATACGAAATTTATTATTATTTAATAAGTTTATTTTGTTTTTCTATGTTACCTATTTATTGTCGAGTATTGACGACAATGGCGTACAGGGAACGCTTGTACATGTCGATTATAATCGAGATTGGCGTTCAAAAGGTTAAATATCATCTGATGTGTTTATTTTACACATTTCCGCCGACAAAGTGTTTAAAGACAAAATCCTATTATAGTTGTCAAGACTTAATTTACAGCAAATAATTTTTACTATAAGGTTTATCTATTGAACCTGTACGGATTTGTATAATGATGCTGTTGAGCGTTATCATAACACCATAGGTTTCATTTTTCTCTAACACGCAAATCTCTCTCACATCAAAATGACCCTATATGAAAAATCACGCATACAACAACTAAAAAGATTAAAAGTTCGCACACGTGAGACAAATCCCGAAAATATATTAACTCTAACGACACACGTTCACATTCATAATAATACCAATATTTTAGTAATGACTTTATGACCGATGTGCGGAAAAATGTAGAACTCAGTCTTTGTCAAAGTTGTGTATTATCGTGTAAGTGCAACCAATAACCGAAAGAAACTGGATAATGTGGCTAGTGACATTATTCACTAAGACTGAAAGAGTGGAACCTAGATAAATAATGTAGTAAACTAACATGCGGGTCAATACTTTCGCTCGTACTTGGCAAAGAATTTATTTGGCAAGGAATTCGTACATGCGTACTGTTGGTAATGTATGCAAAGTACCGTATTGACCGAGTTTGTCAGGAAAATTATACGAAAATGAGCTTTTCTAAACAGGTTCAATATATAAAGGACAGTATGTTCGCTGGTAACCTTAACCCTGAGAATCTATGACAGCCCAGTTGGTATGGTGGTTAGCGACCCTGACTGCCAAGTAGCAGGTCACGGGTTCGATTCCGACCCAGGACAAACATTTGTATGCATGAACATGAGTTTGGGATCAGATGACCGTGTGTTAAGAATGTTCCCAGGATATTTATAATATTATATTTACCTATTATAAATCGTCGAAGATAAATAAGTTAACGTTCAGTCGAGTCAGGTATTCTGAGATAGAATAAGGAAAAAATGTTAAAAGGAACTTAAGTATAAATATATTATATAAAGCGTGGAAAATTCGTCTGAATAATTAATGTTTGAATAACTATTGTTTATTAATAACAATCAAAGTTTATTGAACTGAATCATGGGATTTGAAAAAAGATTAATAACTCTGCCCCGCGGTTTCACTACGATATAGGTTATGATATCGATAAACGCGGGTTTTTATATATAAAACAGGAGGAAGATACAATACGATTTATTGTCGTAAACATTTCCTAATGCATTTGTATATTTCTTACTTTTTATGTAGCATTGTGATATCTGCATTGTTTCAAGATTCTACATGGCTATTGTATTAAGAATTCTTTTGAAGCTGACATCATTAATTCACGCCTCAAATATGTAGTTTTGAAACAATAAGAACTTTGCATAAAATACATCTTGACATATATTTTGGTAATAGAATAATATTCGGAAATATATTATATTACGTCAAGAGAAAACTTTGTACTAGTGTCAACTAGTGTGAGATTTGGCATAGTCAAAGTTTATATGGAAAAAGAGTGCAGATAGCTTAAATTTATCTATATTAACCTCTCGTTTACCGCGCCCCGCGGCAATCAAATGTTGCAAGCACCGGACAGCCAGCAAGGGTATAGCTTTTTTTGTTTCAATGATTCATGTTACAAGAAAAAAAATGTTTTTCATAGAAGAGGATGATGAGATGTATATGTTTACACAAATAAAACGGTTCCAGTATTTGCCTTAGTTACAAACCAAGATGAATTTGGAGAAGTGTAAAAAAATATTACACTATTCAAATAATATGTTTCTTTAGTATTATTTACTTTGGAAAATCAATAAAACATATACTTAGATACTTGAAAAATATGAAGATATTGTCTTTACAAAATAGCGGTGAAGAGTGCGCGTCGACTTTGATATGTAACACTCGTCATCATTTTTATAAATTCTATCGGGACCGAATAAAATTTCTCCACCAAACAGAAGCTTAGGTCACTCTCTGTACGTTTTTATTAGCTTTAAGCTAAATTAGACCGTCACCAAGTAGGAATTAAATAAAAACTAGCTTGCAGTGTGGCTGGCTCCATAAGGAGCCACCGGTGTACGGAAAGAACTGCGTGACCACCGGGGATGTCACTTGTGTAGGAGAGGTTAACTGTTACAAATACATAAAATTAATTGTTTTCGTTCATACTGCCAATGTCAAACACATAATGAAGTATCAAGAGACCCCCACAGCTGACGTATTAAAAAAACAAAACAAAAAAGTTCTATGCAATGATTAAAGAGGTTATACTCTGACAAAAAACTTCAATAACATTCAAGCCTAAAAAATAAAAAATCACGGTCAAATTTCGATCATTAGGCGACCACTAGTAATATTTTATAATGTTTGTTGTCTATCACTCAATTACCAGACATCCCGCACTATGGAATTAGATTTGATCGGGATGTGAAGCTGAAATTACGTCCTGGCCCACAGTATTGCAAGTTAAACTTCCGCACCGAGGTCTTACCTGCGTTCCCTAGGGATATAGCGCTTTCCCTGGGGTATTAACAAACCAAGTTCCAAATATCAATCCTTTCAGACTGAAGCGATGCTGAAATTTAGTCTACGAAACCGTAAGTAGGAGCTAGTTTATAATATTAGTAGAATTACTTATCTAATTTGATCATAATTATCAATGTGATGACCAAAGGTTAGTTCTAACCCTAGATGGAAACTGGCTCTCAAGTGCCGCTTTAGATGATGAAAAAGAGATTTTATGTATCAACAATTAGCTGACTTCGGCAAACGTCGTACCACCCTTCTTTCCCGAATCTATCAAAATTGTCCGATTAACTTTTCCTCAGAGTATGACAACTACTTACTAGCTGACCTGACAGACGTTGGGGTCTTAACAATGAATATTGAATTCGATTCTTCCGATTGAATCAACCGTGAAATGTGCAGTAAGAAATTATAAATTTATTATTTTATCAATATAATTCCGACCCATGGCTCTGATTTGAACGGTATTGTCAAACGACTGACATTTATGTCAAACACCATAAGGTTACAATATAAGAGTTTATATTGTCAAAAGCGGTAACTAGAAAAATTTATATGATCGTTATGTTTTCTTGAATTTTCTAATTTATCGCGCATCTTTCTTATTTTTTTCTTTCATAAGAACCTTCTCCTGACAATAACAAATACAACAAAAAAGAATTAGTGAAATCGGTCCAGCCGTCCATGCGTGATGCCGTGACCAAGGGAAAATATAGATTACCTACATGTTAAATGGCATTAATTATAAACTAAATAACTTAACTTAAATTTAGTTACAATTCTATTAATTTTCATGTACAAATTATATTACTTCAAAACATTTCGGCCTCGGATGGTTATTCTCGCAAATGACTCTGTCAAAAGTATGATAGCTTTTGAATGGTTATAAATTTTTATCATCTTAATTTGTCCAGCCTATACCACTATTTTTTAAATAAGACCTTTTTAGGTAGATGTTCTTACGCCCATTTTCGATTTAAACTATGCAGTGATCTTTGGAAAGTCACATATTATATACCTACTTACTTTATTTGTAAACAATACTTCAACCAATCTCAATTTTAAAACTTAAACGAATAAATAATTATTGATAAGAACAACCACATATCACTGTTTATAACCTTTATTTTAATTAGAGAAATGTAATCAATGTAAAAACAATGAAGGTACCATATACTCAGTTGATTAACATAATTATAAAGATTGATTCAAACTTTATTAAATTAAATATGACAGATATTAATAAATACATATATAAATAACTTGCTGTACCTCGCGGTTTTACCCGCGTTCCTGAGAGATGTAACATTTTCCTGGCATAAAAAGTATTCGATGTTACTTCTAATACCTACAAGAATTTAAATACAAAGTTTCATGATGATCGGTATCGAAGGTTTCGCGTGGAAGCGTAACAAACAAACTTACATTCACATTTATTATATTAGTGGGGATAGCCGTGCTATTCACAGAACAAAACTCGAACTAGTGATCAATCAGATGAACACGGATAGTGCACCACTAATATGATTACGGTCTCGAGAGAGAGATAGACTCTGCGAAAATTCATTGTCGAGATTGAATAAAGAATATCATAGCAGGTGCGCGTCTCAAGGGACCATACCAGAGTCTGAAACTGGTATCTCCAAGAGTTACGAGGGATGTTCAACCAGCCAATAGAACCACTTCATTTTCACAGCTAATCTCGCTTTTTGCAGCTATAGTGAAGCGACCTACTAACAGAGGCTAATACAAATTCCTCGCTACACATATGGTATGTGGTGGAAACACAGCCTTGAATCAGTAATTTAAGCTATACCCTGGCTTTTACACAAGTATTTGAGGAGTCGGCCGCTGGTGGTCCATCGACTCGGACGTTCTCTCGGTATCGGTATCTGAAGCCTATTTTTATAGTTCCATAGCCAAATGGGAGAATACATAACCATTAGACGTGTTCTGTCAGTCTGTCACAGTCATGTTACTCGAAGACTTGAAATTTGGAAGGTAGGTTTATTCTACATTGATATAAAGTGATATGAAAAAATGTATTTAAGACGTAACACTACTTATAAATAAACTACATGTGACATATATGTATGTTACTGTAGTAAGCAGGCGTTGTCGCAGCCTTAAATTTTGGAGGGGGTCACTAATAATAATGCAAAATGCTTTTTTTATTTTGTACAGTTTAGAAGATACACGGTACACGTCCAATTGAAAACAATTCACGTGTACTATCGGGAGGGGGGTTAATGTCCCCTGTGATCCCCCCTTCGGACCGCGCCTGGTAGTAAGTATAAAAATAAATGAAAATGCACGCGTGTGGAGTATTTTAAATATTAGGTCATAAATTATATTAGATTTCTCAGACTTTAGTTCAAGTCAATAGTTAGTGAGATATGCGCTTCTAAAGTCGTAAAAATCAAGTAACAAGTAATGAAAAATAAGACAAGTCAAAACATTCTGAAATATCTGTTATTTAAAGTTCAACGACTCCAATATAACTTTCTTTTCTTATAAATTACGAATTAATAAGAAACCCTATATTGTGCGTGGTCACAAGCACTTGGCCGGTTATTTATTATATTGACGAAGCCCCGTCTTCTGACCCTCGCACGCGCGCTAAACTATCAATGTATTGGAATCAATTTGAAATCCGAGAGACACACTTCTGGCATGCAAATATACCACAACCGTTCGCGGTGGACATTAATGGGGTATCTGTACAATGGTGGACATCCATGGGCATATTCATCCTTAATCCTACTAATACTATAAATGCGAAAGCTTGTGAGGACGCATATATGGATGTTTGTTACTCTTTCACGCAAGAACTACCGCAGGGATTTGAACAAAACTTCGCACATAGATAGAGCATGCCCTGGAATAACATATAGGCTACTTTTTAACCCGGGAAAATGTAACATCCCTCGGTAACACAGGCAAAACCGCAGGGGACAGCAAGACTAATAAAAAAGTGGTTTTATCGCACAATATTAATATAATACAACTTATTTATATAACAAGTTTATATTTCTAATTAAACTCTGACAAAGTTACGTTAATTACTAAAGGTATGAATTCAATTAATTGTTACTTAAATTTTGGTTAACTAATTATACAATGAAATAAACTAAAGTAAATAAACAGTACTTACTAAGTCGTCCGCGAGGAAAAACACAATGTTTGGTCTATTAGCATTGGCACTGCTAACGAATACGATGAGACACAAGCGAAGCGCGAACATGCCTTCTACCCGAGTGGCCGACTGGAGGAGCGCTGCCGGCGCGTGTGTAAATCTGACTGTACCGAGTTTACGCTTTGTAAATAGGCTATCTCGACGTGACGCGGCGTTAGGACTACGCGTATCGATGCGGTGCGGGAACGTGATGCTTATTGTACGAGAGTTTCAGGATTACTACGCTCATCAAAAATCAAATTTTATATATATTTATGTAAGCGACTATATATTTTATTATTTTTCCCGAGGTGCCTACCAAAATGTGGCCGAAAGTAGTTTTAAAAAACTATAAATTGAATATTTCGTAAAAATGTCATTCACTTGTCTTTAAAATATGATCCACTTCATAGCATTACATGTAAAGGACTTGAAAACTGTTCTATAATCTTAATAATACGTCCTGGCCATTTTGATCATTTTCATTGTATCTGCCAAAACAATAAAAGCAACTTTTCACGTGAGATTTCTTTTTTATTCATTTTACGGTTTTATCCCAAATAAATATATCGGAAATAAAAAATAACTTATCGATAAGGTATTAAAGTATTCATTACTTAGTTGATTATAATTATCTACAAGATTTTCTAAGAACCAAACTTTCCTTAGCACAAAATAGTTTTAAAATGAAGGTTTTTCTATGTAGTAAAAACAACAGAACAATCATTAAAAAAATGACATAATATAAACATAGTAATCCTGGACCCGGATCTTAGACTATTACGAGAAACCACAGGCAAGTAAGCTATAAAGCGACTTGATAGCGCGAAACAAAAAAGCGCGAGAATTCGCGGTGAAAAATACTTCGGTCGAGTTTATATGTATTTTGCGAACTATTTCCCATCAGGGTACCTAAATTCATCAAACCCTTACTATATATGTAAATACCCTGCACGGCAAGGATGGAAAAGGTTTTGATGAAACTCCGCACATGACTAGTGGGATTCTATTTTTCGGAAATGGTTCCTTAGGGAACGCGACTAATGGCCAAAATTTATTGATCGCGATCCAAACTCGTTGAAGTATCATGCGTTTTGACATTTAGATTTTTACTAATTACTTAATTCAGGATCGAATTTTGCCCGTCAATTCGTAGGAGGTTAATCTATAATATATAAATAAAAATTAATTGCTGTTCGTTGCTATGCGCATCACTTGAAAATGGCTGTGCTGATTAGGATAATTAAATTTATTCCATCTTTGTAAAAGCCCAAATAAGGTTTATAGGGAAAGAAAAATAAGAAACTGCCCGCAAATGAAGTCAAAATTCAATGTTCTTCTTTCTCTCGAACTATTTGCTATGACCACGATTCAAAGATGCATTGCAAAGCATGATGGGAACAGCTAGTTTAGAATACAACTGTCACATATAGGTGGTACTTCTTAAACATAGGTACATCTAAGTAATGGTGCAATACCTACCAAAAATAAACCATCCTATTCAAGAAGGTTGTCTACAGGTACACAGGTGAAAATCAATCTTATAGCTATTTAGCAATCAGCCCCCGATCTGCGATTTTTCATTGTCATTAATCACAAATTATTGATAGAGCAATGTGCGCTGGATGCTCGGCGCTTTTGAAGCATGTTTGATTTCGAAAGAACATTATATTTCTTTTCAAGTTCGTCGTATATGAACCGACCTTTTCATGCCCATTCCGTATTGAAGAGTCGTACGTGTTTATTTATGCAAATGGTAAAATTTTTACGTATAGATAATACTTTTTGTTGTGTGTGTATACTTTCTGATGGATGGTGCGATAAAACAAGTTTTTTAAATACCCAAAGATAGACGCTGACTTTTTTAAATATTTTATATAATTGTGGTACTATTTTGTTATCGATATCTTTATTTTAAATTTTATTTGTGTTAGTATATTAATACTTATAAATAATTGCTTTAGTCATGACTGACTGAGAGTTCAAGGCAGAATCTAATCGGGTCATTGGAAGTTAAAAAAAATTATCAACCTCTAGGGAAGTGAAATAAATATCCCGAGAAATTTTCACACGGTCATTTGATCCTAAACTAAGCAGAGCTTGTACTATGGGGACCAGGTAACTGATATACCTACTACATATACTACTATTTTTCGAAATACATACTTTTATAAATTTTCACCAAGGACAACGAACAGACATGTTCAAGTTCATCCACGCAACCGTGTCTCGGGTAGCAATCGAACCCACAACATATGATGTGGCAGTCAGGATCTCTAACCACCAAACCACCTGGTACATCTATAAACTGTTAGGAAACGCAAATGTTATCCGCAAGGCAAAAAAACAAATTTATTACATGTTAAAATGAAAAGAAAAAACAATATTTATGACTTCTCGAATGAATAAATTAAATTATGGGCAGGATTAGTCTTTGTGGTCATTACCCTCGATTACAATCGGCCATGTCTCAATTTACTCCATGTATTTTGTGTTTTATATTTATTACTTTTGGTCAAATCTTGCAACTTTATGGCCCAAAATAAAAAAAGGTAAACCAAGTACTCTATACGAGTGACCTGAAGTTTTGCACTTGCATTTAGTTTTGTTGTCAATGCACGATTAGCTAAGTGACGTCTTTCCAAATTCAATATGTCGGACGCGACAAGATGGTCATTCAGAACTACTAATAAAAATGCGCCACAAACTGCCAACTTTTCGAATTCACAAACGAACCGGTGGCAGATTTGCAGTAAGTACAGCCCCTTATTCAGCTAATGCAAACTTCTTCGGCGAGCCGGCGCACGGAGGCTTCCGAGAGCTTTCCTCTCGCGTGTTTGCATAGTTAGCGAAAGAGACAAAGCATGGGGGCCGCGACGAACCATCCTAGAGCTAGTGTCATTTTACCTTACAGAATGACACCCCAGTTTAATGAAATAGCGCAAGTCGCGTTCTTTAGCATCATCCGTCACGACACGAATAAATTTAGCCACTGATTTAAAATGTGCATGTATCGTAAGAAAACGAAAGAGTAAGAAAAATAACGGTACTGTAGCGACATCTATGAACACGCCTACAATCCTTCACCGCCCGCACTACAGTAATGTGGCGATATCTATGAACGAGTAGAAACACGCGAGAATCCTACATCGCACTATCAACATTCTCTCAGGATTTGACATATACAAGCTTCCAACATCAATAGTCGGACCGCGGTCCCCAGGCAGGATCACCTAGCCTGGCGGAAGATCTTCCCTTTTAAATGGAGGAGTCTCATACCTCGCTCCTCCATAGTACTTATAGTATGCATTTCGCACCTTTAGAATTGAAGTGGCTTAATCCAAAATTCTTGTTTTTTGGTAAACACCAAAAATGTAATAGAAGAATTAGCCGTTTTGTAGATTTTCAATTTTATTGCTCTAGGTTAAGCGTTTATTTTTATTTTTTTTGTTATTAACCGTAGGGTAGGGATTGTTTTAATGATTGGACACTAAACCTTTACGTATAACTAATTAGAACATTTGTTAATTAGTCATTAAAAAAAAAATGACACTTATTTTCCGAAATCAATTTAATATTATTGGCATATTTGACTTTGAGTCAATTTTTTACTTAACGATACATAAACAAATTGTGCCTATTTAAAAAAGAGGCGATTAATTTCTAATGTTATATTTGAACATGGTGACAGATTTTACAATATGCTAGTTTAATTATTGTAGACTAGTTAAATTAAAGGAAAGTGAAAAACAGACTTTGGTTTCAAAATCGTGTATTTTGAAATTTTCCCTCACTAATCATCATTAAACACTAATCTACTGGTACTGCTACCAACATAACATTACCACCTGGTATTCAATTAAGGTAAGTTTATAAAAATCAATGGTTTGAAATAATCTCCAAATACTATGTAAACCTTTGATAAAATTATATAAAACAATGAAATACTTCTTATCAATAGAGTAGAAAAATAATAAAGTAAAAGTCATTTTGTTATATTTAATAACTGGCCAAAAAATATTTATAAAAATGTCTAAGAAAGAATTTACGAAATAAAAAAACTTTTATCAAACTCAACTAATTAACATAATCAACCATTCACTTTTTTTTAAATAAACAGCAAAAATAACATATCTTGATTCAACACTAAAATGAGATCAAAATAGATCATTAAGTTAATTTATTAAAAATAATTATAAACGCGAGTCATAGAACCAGGCGTAGATACTAGGGATTGCTTTAGTTCTTATAAGATAATTTAGATCTTTTTTTTATTTTCTGCAAGCACCATTTTGGACTATAAGCATTCGTTATTGTAATTTCACACGCTTTTTTCATTTTATTTCTTAAAGTCTTTTTCAGCATATGTATTTTTATAGTAAAATAAAAATAGCTCGTCTTTAACTAATTTTAACACTTTTATCTTGCTATCTAAGTCCCTCAAACCCACTGCATTTTTATCAACATCCTAAATAAAGTTATACCCCCATTCCTTCTGCAACACATTTAAGTCTATAAAAAATTGTAACCTTAACTCTTTAACTCTAATTGGGGTGCCAGTTTTTCTAGCACCTCTTAGTAAAGGCATATATTGTTGCGGTTTGTCAATAGGACCAGATCTTAGGTTTCTCTTTATTTCTTTTCAATTAAACTATGTGCATTGTCTCCCTCTTTCTGTGTATGTCCCTTAATTAGATATTTATGCGTTATTGATTGAATGTTGTCAAAATGGGCCACTGTCTTATGCAGTGGCCTAAACTGCTATAAACTGGCAATATATTTTTGTTTTGACCATTACAATTTCTGAATAAAATATTAGATTTAAAGTTTTGTCTGCATTATTTTCACTGATGGGACTTTAAGTAATCAAAAACGCAGAAACCTATTTCAATAGCCCCTTTATTACCATGTCTTCTTTTCCAAAAATAGCAATATACTTCTTCATATGCACCTAGTTCACTAACGTTTTTCTTTTTTTATTATGTTTTGATTTAGAAGCTAGTTCAACTATTGTAAAATTATAACAATTAAGTCTTGACCTATAATATAAAGATGAATCATCGCCTTTACGACAGGTCATTGCAGCTTCGAGATCATAAACAGCACATTTAGTTTCGTTAATAATACATATTCATATATTTATATCTTGTCTCATATTATATATATCATTAGTCTCATAAATATTTTTTGGCCTTAAAAAAAGCTTATATTAATTTCAGTTGTAAATATTAAGTAAAAAACCCAGTATGGGCGTGAGATTTGTTTTGATTATTATTAAAGTCCCTACATATCTCTTTTATACTCTTGCTGCCATCCATATAATCTCTTGAAGTAGAAAATCTTAGTTAATGTGATTCTATGCGCGGTAGACTATTAATATGGTCCTTAATATCATGTACAAGATTTGGGTTAATCGGGGCTCGGCTTCTAGAACGCCCTCTAAGATCTTCCACAAGGCCATTAGTTTTCAGTTTCACAGTTCTTATCTGTCTCTCTGTAATACGAGTATCTAGTGTATTGATAAAAAAAGGTTTTATAAACGCGAATTCTTTGGCAATCAGCTGTAAAATAAATGGCTGTGTTTGGTTTACGAGGATGGGCAGCATTTTTGTACTGATATTTTGGTTTCACCTCCATCGTGCATGCCTTGATAAATGATCGCTTCAAGTCAAAATTACTTAGCTGCCAATAATAGTCGTATATTTCGCTCAGGGGTTATGTTATCGGAACAACGAAGTCTACAAACACAATTACTTTGTTAGATTTAGAAAGTGATTGGTAGGCTTTTCCGGTATTTCGAAGAGATTTAACAATATTTTGTTTCCATTGAGACGGATTGCGCAGGCGCTTCCTAGATTTTTTATTCTGAGGAAACAATTGCATCGTCACCATCATGTGCCCCATCCCTGTCAGACGTGTTGGTTGATGAACTGAAAGAGCGTCGTAGCGATGAATCGTTGTAAGTCGGATCAGCGTCACACAGATCGACTTCTGATTGCAAAGAATGCACAGGTGATTGACGGTAGTTTATGTCTTTATCTAACCGTATTTTGCTATTTGAGGGCTCGGCACAAATTATATTCGTGTAATCGATTTGAGTACCTGACATGATAGAAGGTGAGCTATTTATTTTCATTTCGTCTCAGCTTTGCTTCGGTTATGTAAAAGACTTTGATGACGACGACGTTGTGCTGGAACTTGAAGATGATGACATAGAAGAAATGAAATGAAATGAAAATATTTTTATTCAAATAGGTCTTTCCAAGCACTTATGAATAGTCTGATTCTAATACCGGTTCGGAAGGTTGTTTTTTACTGAGAAGAGCCGACATTAAACTCAGCAATAACTCTTTTTTTTAAAAAACCAACTTAGCTTTATTACATAAAATCTATTCAGTCTCACTAATAATACCTGTGTGTTATCGCAAAAGTGAAGAATTATTGAACAATAATATAATATTATGAATAACTAATAAAACAAAAAATAATAATAATACAAACAAACAACAGAACTGGATGATGATGTACTACTGGATCGATCTCTCATGTTTTGTGATGTTTGTTCTTTGATAATTGGATTAACGCTTTTCTTACTGCTGATTATCGACGTATTGTTAATCTCCTTTAGAATCGTTGTTCAGTTTCCACTTGCGGTAAAATTTCAATTCAATCTAGGACTTCCATCCGTCGCCTTATCCAAGGGTATTTTCTAATAGTTTTCCTTACCACGCTCTTTGGATCCATTTTAAGCACTAGTATAACCTTCTGCACTTGCTGTTCTCATCTCTTCACCCTGTTCATGCATAATATTTCATTCCGGTTTAATAGATGCAAAATAAGATCTGCACTTCTTTTCATTATTGATCTCAAACTTTAACTGAAATAAAAATAAAAAGACTCAACTCAAAATAAAGCTCACTAAGTCTCATATCATTCAGTAAAGAATAAACATATTTACCTATACGTCGCCGTAGTCACAAAATTGGTAGTAAAGTAAAGCAATAATATAAAATAAGGCTCGATCATTTAAGCAATATTTGGTAATAAAATGACGGCAGTACTAATACGACACCACAATATTATAATCATTTAGTATTGAAACGCCCAAAACCAAAATGAGTCATTACAAAAATATGTATCGAAGAAATAACTTACCTTGCGTTTAGTATTAAAACTGCAGATTACAGTTTCCGCCCTTTACGGAGCAACCGCACTACGTCCAGCGTTTAGCACTGTTGACGCAACTTTGAATGAGATCCTTTAATACAGAGGGATGCGCGGTAACCGCGTGATTTTAAAGAGACGGAAATAGCACGTTTGTCCTTTTCTGGCTTAAAATAATCTATTTATTTATAATAAACTGATAGAATAGATGTTTATAAGTAATTCCATGTACAAAAGTCATTTTCTTAAAATTTTGAGTTATGCCACTTCAATTCTAAAGGTGCGATTTGGTAACTTTATGATTTACCGATTAAATCATCGGTAACGTTAAGCCCGTTTACCGGTACAATACCACCCAATTATCGTTATCAAGCATAACGTTCGTTACCTTTACCAATATTACAATTTTTTTTACGTTATTCAAAGCCCTGAAAAGGTTTTCCTAACTGAATAGCTATTAAATGCCATTTTATATAAGAACTAATACCCCAGAGAAATGTCGACCTGTTGTTTTAAAAGATTATTGCACTCTTTGTAATCTCAAAATTGCTGCAGTTGGCAGTCTGTATTGGTGGTAATTCATAAGCTCGGGGGCCAACCGTTTCGGGTGACAGACCGTTTGTCATCTACTTTTTGTTCATCCTTACTAATATTATAAATGCCAAAGTAACTCTGTCTATCTGTCTGTCGCGCTTTCACGCCAAAACTACTCAACCGATTTAAATGAAATTTGGTACACAGATAGTCTAGAGTTCTAGTCTACTTTTTAATGCGAAAAAGGGGTTGTAAAGGGTTGAAAGGGGGGGATGAAAAGTTTTTTAGGCTGTTGATTCTATATAAATAAATATGACATTCAAAGCTCACGAATGCGGGTGAAACCGCGGGAGACAGCTATCAATATATGGGGAAAAAGTCTTTTCGCATTATAGTATGTATGAACTTGTAATAAAATCTCTTTGGCTATACTATTTGTATCTGGCTGGTTTTGGTATCATTGAAAGTTTAAATTTTAAAGAACATAATTCCAAATTCAAATTAGGAAAATTTGTGATTTGCATTTGTTTTTCGTACCGCCAAGATGAGTGAATCTAATGAAGAAATTCGATTCATTTTAAAATTTTACTACAAAAAAGGTAAAAATGCAACGCAAGCCGTAAAAAAAATTTGCGATGTTTATGGACCTAGTGCAGTGTCTGTGAGAGTAGCACAAATTTGGTTTAAGAGCGTTGACGCCGATTTTACCTGCTTGGCCCAAAAAGCGTACTTTTCAAACCAATTTATCTCTTTAATAAACGTATCTTACGAATGTGTGAATTACTAATGATTTTAGGAAATACTTCGATCTAAAAAGTTAGCTGAGAACATTTTTAAAATTAAAAGAGTATTCGTGAATTCTAACCACATGAACGAACAGTGTTTTCAAAATTCCTAGTACAGTGGTCATTTCGAAGCTTAAAATATCCGAAACCACTTATACAATTTACAAACAAACAAACTTATTTAATTGTTCAGATCCTTGAGCAAAAAGCCACCAGAGGTTTTTTTTATTATCAACTCCTAACATAATATAAATCAAACAATAAACAAAGTGAAAATAACAAAAAACACGGTTGCGAAATACATTATTTCCTCCAATAAATCTTACTTAATTTTACAAAATAAACGTGTATTTTAATAAAAGAGTGTCCTCTTTACAAAATACGATACAGAATTCAGCTTATTGAATTTAATTTAATTTATTACAATTTTTTTTAAACTACTATAAAACTGTGCGCGTAAACATGTTCAAATCAGTCCGCCGCGAGGTCTCTCAGGGAGTGGACGTATAGCTCCTCGTGACCTCTCCTAACCTTTGGCACCGAGTGAGTTTATAGTGCGACCAAACGATCTTGGGTTGGTAAGTAAAATATTTAATTTAATTTAGATGACTGAAAACAATATTTTTCGACACAAGAAAAATTGTTTCAGATGCCATGGGGAATAAAAACAAAACAACAATACTAGTTATATCGAGGAAAAAGAAGAGATGAAATCAAGAGATTTTAGCTATAGCCAGAGCTAAGAGGTTGGTAAAATAGTATTTTTAATAGAACTTGATTTGCTATTTATGGTCCTCGTTTATTAACTTACTTCCTTCTAGGGAAAGATTCTACTGCTTAAATACATAGACGAATATTGAAATTTCAAAAAATTTCTTCAAACTAAACCGCCGATCATCTGATAACAGTATTTTGACAAGCTTTTATTTAACTTGCAATGTTTGTATGTGTGTATAATAATAATAATAAATTTTATTTTACTCCACAAATTACATGCAATAATAAAATAAAGTTGACAGGAAGATTGGGAAAAAATTGCAATTTGAGAGAGATCTGGAGTCCTAACTAAGCCTGAGCGTGTATTTTGGAGCTCCAGGTCCTTAATTACAGTAGTCAACGTGGTGCGTAAGTGTGTATAAATGTGGGAGTAAATGAGTAAGCATTTGTGTGTGTGTGTGTGTACGTGCGTGTGTATGCGCACGTGTGTGTGTGTACACGTAGCAGTGCACACACACGTGCAGTAGTAATGTTAATTATGCAATATGAATTTATAACAATACCGACATTATATAACATAATATTTATACAATGAAATTATCTATATAATATATATTATTTTATTTCGTATTAATAAATTTTATTTTTGTAAAATATAATATTGTAGGTAGGTACATATAGAGTGATAATATAACGTTATCCTTTATAACGATAAACTCCCTATAACGTTGAAGTGAGCCCAAGTTGGCTGGTTTGTTCACTTTGTTTTGTTTTTTTTTGTTCACTCCATATAACGATAACTCTCTATAACGACAAAAAATGCTCAGTCCCTTGAGTTTCGTTATAAAGAGTTTACACTGTATATCCTATCTATTATACCACATTAAGGATCTTTTCAGCTTCAGAGTAGTCCAGATTAAGTAACCAATTGAAGACTGTGTGTTTGTTCGGTTTAAATCTTGCAACTGAATTTTAAAGTAGTTATCCTCAACTGATTGAGCTGAGTTTTTTTCTGGACTAATTTTCCTGGATATAATAATACATATATGGATCCTGGGCAAAGTCTAGCGGTCATACTGTGGGGAATACGAGCAAACACGTAACCCTACACTGCGCACGATCTAACACTTGGCAGGTTTTATAAATTAATATTTTTTAGATATCAATGTTGATTGCACAGTAAAGTTGTTGCATGTGAGCAGTTAAAATCGACCCCTAGAATCTTATATAATACTTTATAGTTTGGTAATTTCATGTTCGTGGTTCTAATATTGCTGGGGCTTCTAGTTTCTCTGAACCATTTTAATGATTTTTTTTCTGCATACTAGACTTGATTCTAAACAACATCCCAAAGGCTCGTACTTTTTTTAATATGGATTGATGTCCTTTTTTTTTTGTATGTAATGTTATTTATGAATGTATGTAATGTTTATGTTATGTTAACCGTTTACGACTTTATTTACTAACCCTAGTTTATGGTTTTCTTCAGGCATTGTAATGAAAAAACATACGTTGAGAGCAGAGAAAATGTCGAAATCCAAAATGAAGTAATGGTAAAGCATAAGTACTTAATGTATTGTTCACAATATTTCATATTTATGTACCTATGTATTTACATCAATTTTTTTTAAACAGACTCAGCCCAGAAGAAGCCGCGTCATCCCAAACTATAGAAGCGACATATACAAACAGCTGGTACGCACAGCAAAGGTGACGTGGGGCTTGAATAGAGAGATCACTAGAACCATCTACGTCGCAGTAATAGAGCCCATCATGACATCTGCCTCGAGCGCATGGTCTCCAGCCACTAAGCTAGAGCTAATCAAGAAACAATTTGACTCGCTGCAGAGATGCTTTGCCCAAAAGTTCTGCAAAGCACACCATACAGTATCACTTACGTCAGCACTTACGCTGTCAGGACTTCTCCCGCTCGACCTGAGGGTGCAAGAAGCCGCAAGTCTGTACAGGACAAAAAGAAACCTCTCTCTCGACTACTTACCAGCAAGCAAGGAGCTCGAAAACAACGTTAGCTATTTGGACCAGAAACACCCGTCCAGACTCATATCCACGGACTTCGAGCTCCTTGAGAATTTAGACCCCGAGACTCTTAAATCCCACCATGTCGCTGGCCCTCAAATCTATACAGATGGCAGCAAAATAGAGGGCAAAGTATGAGCTGCTCTTACATGGTGGGAGGGGGCAAGGGAGACCATTAACCAACAATTTAGCCTGCATCCCTCGTGTACAGTATTCCAGTCGGAACTCTACGCACTCTTTAAGGCAATTCAGATGGTGAAAAATGGCAGGTCTGTTACGAGACGTCCGGCACTGGGACAGTCACAAAAACGTTCCTTCCAGACGTCGACAAGGCGTACCGGATAGTAAGGACTACTAAACTGACACCCCATCAAGTGCAAGCTTTGACAGGACACGGGGGAATAGCCGAGTACATGTACAGATTTCACCTTAAAGACACCCCAGGGTGCGAATGTGATAACTCAATTAGGGAGACATTGTGGCACATAATTCTTTACTGCCCACGGTTCCTGGCAGCCCGACATGACCTAGAATCCGTCATTGACAGCAGTAGACCAAAGCGGCAGTCCAGAATAAACCATCCGAGGCCGAAATAGCTTAAACTCTAATATTTAGAATTATAAATTTTGATGAATAAGTGTAACTAAATTTAAATAAATGCTAAGTTATTTATTTATAATCCATGTATCGGCAATAGAAAAATTCAATGTAACACTATTATTAAGGAACCACAAGCCTCAGTTCAAAACAACGAGCTGAACACGCGCGGAAAGATGTTAATTTTTAGAAACACAATACAATTGATCTTAAAATAATTTATCGTAGAATCTTCAAAAATAAATAAAAAAATAAAATAAAAAAAAAACTATAGAAGCTTTTGACTTGGTAATATAATTCTCCGATTAATCCGTCAGCTCCCGCTATAGGGGAAATAATAAACATTTTATTGTAACACCGTCATTTGTTTACCTCGGGTGTGTAAATTTTAGTGAGAATAAAATTTGAAGACTAAAATTTCATGCACTGATATTAGCGTGTTTTCACTATTTTAATATCGTACGTATAACAGTCAGTAAGTAGCAGTTAAGATTAGTATGTTTTAATTTTCAGATTCTCGATGCAGAGGTTCCGCTTGAAACCAGTGTAGTTATTGAAGGTCGGAGAATAATTGATCTTAAATTTTTTATAGATCAAATTAAAACATTCAATAACCATAATAAGGCAACTGGCTGTACTTTTGATAACTTGAATATCGTTAAAGAGCGCAATATCGGAAAAGGCAATGAAACATAGGTTATTAGAATATTATAATAAGTGTCTGTTGCCAGAAATTGTTGACCCAAGACAGTCTAGGTCGATGCCACTACGGAGCACGACTTTCTAGTCATATATTTTTGTTATCATAAATAGCATTTTTAAGTTGTTGCTTTTGCATTTGACGACGTGTGTTTTTTTTTAAACTAGTATCCAAGCTCATATTATAAATGCGAAGATAAATATGTTTGTTTGTTATGCTTTCACGTTAAAACGACAGAGCGGATTTGGATGAAAGGCACATGGGTAGTAATTTTTGTAAAAGAGTAGCAAATATTCATCCAAATACCCATCCATATAAATTCTCAAACTTTCGCCTTTATAATTATTATTTGAAAATATGGTCTGATTGAATGATCTATAATATAATCAAATTTAAGTACTATATTTTCATCAAAATCCGTTCCGTAGTTCTTACGGGAAAAAATAAAAAGCATGCAACCATACATCCTCATAGACTCGTATTTATAATATTAATCGTAGTAAGATTTTACATTACTACATTTCTAACTTTTCACGCCTGATTTTGAAAATTGCCACTTTATTTCACAAGGCTGTAATAGAAATAAAAATAAACTGACTTATAAATAAATATTATTTAACATAACTCAACGGATCAACATGGTTAGTTTGACTATAATAACAGTGAGTGCATCAACTCTACGCACACAGTTACGTGCGCATCTGTGTGAGTGGAAAGAACACTGCAATTACCTAAATATTGTGCCGAGGATTTGGCGTTAACGCTCTTAAGCGTTTTCAATCCGGAAATTTTAATGTCAAAGATGCACGTCGCTCTGGTCGCCCCATTACGGATAAAATGGATGCCATTTTTGAAAAAGTGGAGCAAGATCGGCATATCAGTAGTTACGACGTAGCTGAAGAACTGGGAATTGACCACCAAACAGTTTAGGCGCCTTTTTCATCGTGATAACGCTAGACCTCACACATCTTTAGCCACTCAGCAAAAATTTTGTGAGTTAGGCTGGGAGGTATTAATGCATCCGCCGTATAGTCCTGACCTTGCACCTTCAGATTTCCACCTGTTTCGGTCTCTTCCGAATTCTTTAGGCAGTGTCAGGTTAACATCACAAGAGGACTGTCAAAACCACTTGTCGCAGTATTTTGATCAGAAGTCCCAAAATTTCTATAGCAATGGGATCATGTCCCTACCTACAAGATGGCAAAAAGTTATCGAACAAGATGGTACCTACATACTTTAGTTAAATGTAAATAAACTATATTAAAAATGTTTTGAATTTTCTTAAAAAAAGCGAAGGAACTTTTTCCCCAACCTATTATATTTTATTGTATCCAACTCGGATGGATTCTGTTATCTGTTAAAATTAAGATACTAAAATTAACCTTGCTGAGTTTCTTGCCGGTTCTTCTCAATTGAAAACTGACTTCCAAACCGGTAGTAGCTTCAGTACCTTTAAATATGGCCTTCATAAGTCCCTTCCGCTGGCCGAAACTGAATAACTGGTTTAGACTGTTGTTCTAATGAAATAGAAAGATACATAACATAAATAAAACAACCCTTACAAATAGTTCAGTTTATTATCCCATATAAATTACAATTCATTAACTTTTACCTATCACACACATAGTCGAACATACGGACGAAATTAAAATGCATCAAATCAATATCACCTACATGATGTAAGCAAAAAACGTATCACTTTGAAATTATTAAGCGGATTTACGACTAGCTTAGATATTTAGATTGTTTATTAGATCATAAATTAGAAGATATTCGTTAGTTCGTTTAATAACTACAGGCCTATGTTTGACCATCTTGTGATGATTTGGCTGAATGCGGTGTCCAAACAATGTCGGAACACACCGGTAGGGCTTGTCAACAGATTGACAACTGAGGGTACCAGCCGGCGGGTACTATATAGTACCCTACCACCGAGCTATGGTTTCCTTATATCAGCGATAGCTCAATAAAGGATTCGAACCCACGACCTTCGTCATGGCATTCGACGGTACCAGCAACTGAGATTATTAAACACTAATAATAACATTAAGCTAGTCATAATTCCATAAATTTTTAATACCTAATTTACAATCTCGCCTACTACACAGATACCAATGTAAACAAACTTTCGGGTGAATTTTCATCCTTATAACGATATTAAAAAGATTCCTATTTGCGTGTGAATAACGAGATAGTAAACAAGGCATTATGGATCGTGCTCTTCAAAATTCTTACAATATATATAAATATTTTGTACTTGGGTACATAATTCAAAGAATAAAATCAATTATTCTGGTCTATTACAAAGCATTAAGTACTTCTGTGAAGCACGATCCAATTGTATGAACAATTCTTACAATATATATAAATATTTTGTACTTGGGTACATAATTCAAAGAATAAAATCAATTATTCTGGTCTATTACAAAGCATTAAGTACTTCTGTGAAGCACGATCCAATTGTATGAACAAATAAACACAACTCCCAAATAATATAATGTATTAAAACTGGTAAACAAGTCAAATGCATGTCACGTGTTAAAAAAACAAACGAAAAATACAGAGAAAAAGAATATCTTACAGCCGCTCGACGTCTATAGTACATATAATATTATTTAAACACCTAGGAGAATGAAATAATTCGTTCATTAGGATTATTATTTGTTCTAACTTATTGGTCACAAGTATATAACTATTTGATGCTAACATTACATAAACAAAACAAATTCCGACTACGCATTAGATCACTAGACATCACATATACTGTCTAAAGCCTGTTCAAATATAAGGGATAATCCGATGAATACCGAATGGGTATAAAGGGCCGTCTTTAGCCTATTGGAGGCCCTAGGCATTTTAGTATAATGGGGCCCCGTAGACTATGATACTACATCTTGAAGAGTGGGATACACCGATCCGATTTGATAACCCTGTGTGTATGCGTATTCGCAAATCAAGCGAGAAGATAATGTTTCTTAAAACGCGGCGGTATGTATCCTTATATCAGAATAGGCCTTTACCCTCCATTATACATAAACTATTAGATATATATATAATCAGGGACCAGTGGGGGTTACAACATTCACATAGCATAAATATTTAGACAAATATTCCTACTGTTACATTATTAATACAACTATTCTGAGTATGAAATACTTCGTATATAAATATCAAGCACTATTGGAAACGAGGTAAAGCTGAAGAATACTTAAGAAACAGCGTAGTCGGATATAAACTAAATAAAATAACATGAGAAAGAAGCCATCTTTGGTAGTTGGGCAGAGAAAGTGAAATAAACTTTAGAGTTACTAAACTAAACCTTTGGCAAGCTTAACAATGCCACAGAATAATAAACTCTATTTGGATTCTAATAAGTGTTACCTGCACCATAGTACAAGCTACTGGATCCATAGATGCACTTAATTTCAAAAGCAATATAGTCGATTTTCCTATGGCATCAGCTCACCGCAATTTTAATAACTACAAGACACGTCGAATATATCACCGATAGATGGCGGTAGTTGATGTATGGTGAATAAGATCTTATTTAGATTCTATTAAATAACATTATACTTTGTTGAAAATAATGTAATATTGACAGTGAATCGAGTTACCTTACAGTATTGCAATAAAATCAAGAATTTGTATACAGTAATAGCTAAGAAAGACAACATGTGAATAGGAAATGCAAGTATCAACTTTAATAAATTATTATTATCAATTCGCTTATTTCTGCTACGTAGAATTAATACACTTATTCAAGAAGCTTGCACTTACGACAATTTGTGACACGTAAAGTTATATTGCAAGATACTTGTATAAACGCAACATTAGGTTTAAACACATTTTCGATAGTCATTCATTATGGCTTATATTGGAATAAACTCGAGAAGAAAACATGAGACATCTGTCTTATGAGTTTCATATGGCATAGCTAATTGTGTCGTCACAATGACACCACTTATACGGATATAGAATCTTAACTCTTTTGGATAAGTAATTGAAAAGATGAGATACGATTACAAAATGTGTTGTTAGATTTTCGCCTTTGTGTCTTTGTAACTAGTTATAATGTTGAAAATATCGATATTAATAACATCAAATTTGATTCGGATTTACATTAAAGTTAATATAATAAATGAACAACTATCAAAGACATATTTCCATTGCTTCCTTTACAGTCCGCGGCCCTGCTCACACGGGTACAGGCATAAAACTAGTACAAATATACCTGTCTCACTCACGCATCATAGCTGCCTCTCACTTACTCCTTGCGCGACTTCCGTTTCCGTTGGCCGTCGCCAGCGCCCTCTGTGTCTACCAAAGGTTACATTATTAATACAACTATTCTGAGTATGAAATACTTCGTATATAAATATCAAGCACTATTGGAAACGAGGTAAAGCTGAAGAATACTTAAGAAACAGCGTAGTCGGATATAAACTAAATAAAATAACATGAGAAAGAAGCCATCTTTGGTAGTTGGGCAGAGAAAGTGAAATAAACTTTAGAGTTACTAAACTAAACCTTTGGCAAGCTTAACAATGCCACAGAATAATAAACTCTATTTGGATTCTAATAAGTGTTACCTGCACCATAGTACAAGCTACTGGATCCATAGATGCACTTAATTTCAAAAGCAATATAGTCGATTTTCCTATGGCATCAGCTCACCGCAATTTTAATAACTACAAGACACGTCGAATATATCACCGATAGATGGCGGTAGTTGATGTATGGTGAATAAGATCTTATTTAGATTCTATTAAATAACATTATACTTTGTTGAAAATAATGTAATATTGACAGTGAATCGAGTTACCTTACAGTATTGCAATAAAATCAAGAATTTGTATACAGTAATAGCTAAGAAAGACAACATGTGAATAGGAAATGCAAGTATCAACTTTAATACTCTACTAAAACACGCTTATTAACATTATATCATCGAAATACATATATTATTATGTTTTTTTACGGATAAATATCAACTAAGTTTCCAGTGTAAGCGGAAAGAAGCGAAATAATTACTTTGAAATTATTATTATCAATTCGCTTATTTCTGCTACGTAGAATTAATACACTTATTCAAGAAGCTTGCACTTACGACAATTTGTGACACGTAAAGTTATATTGCAAGATACTTGTATAAACGCAACATTAGGTTTAAACACATTTTCGATAGTCATTCATTATGGCTTATATTGGAATAAACTCGAGAAGAAAACATGAGACATCTGTCTTATGAGTTTCATATGGCATAGCTAATTGTGTCGTCACAATGACACCACTTATACGGATATAGAATCTTAACTCTTTTGGATAAGTAATTGAAAAGATGAGATACGATTACAAAATGTGTTGTTAGATTTTCGCCTTTGTGTCTTTGTAACTAGTTATAATGTTGAAAATATCGATATTAATAACATCAAATTTGATTCGGATTTACATTAAAGTTAATATAATAAATGAACAACTATCAAAGACATATTTCCATTGCTTCCTTTACAGTCCGCGGCCCTGCTCACACGGGTACAGGCATAAAACTAGTACAAATATACCTGTCTCACTCACGCATCATAGCTGCCTCTCACTTACTCCTTGCGCGACTTCCGTTTCCGTTGGCCGTCGCCAGCGCCCTCTGTGTCTACCAAAGGCGCTTCCTGTTATAACAAAAAGTGAAGGTTGATAAATATACTGGAATATTGCCTACACACCGCCATCCGATCCCCAACTAAGCAGATCTTGTACTATAGAAACTAAATAACTGATGTATTTCATACACACCATTTTTCTCCTAATCATTATATAGATAGATATTTACTGGGTGCAGGATAAAGAAATATCAAACAGCAAAACATCGGATTTATAACATAAATGTAATACTCGTATATGTAGGGTTAACTATTAGTTTTATGAATGTAAAAGTAGTTAGGAAAAAGCTTTTTGCTTTTATTACACGCTTTATATTAGCTTCACCTGTATGTATGTATGTAACCGACCCCCTTGAGCTCGATTTTGTCCTACTTTGAACGATCAGATTTAATTCAAACTTTGCACACCTGTCAAAATTAATTAATTTCTTTCCGCATCCTTTGCATGCGAGTAAGAGAGATAGAGCTAGTGCGCGAACTACGCATGCAGTTCCAGACTTACTCTTTCTAATTAAATAATTTAATTAAAAAATGAAAAATAAATAATAGTTAAAAAAAACTAAAAAAACACGCTTTATATAGAAAACCAAACTAAAAAACAGAAAATAAATTTTTTTTAATAAATATAAGTTATTAATAGTATGAATAAGAAAACAAATGTTTTATTTTTAAAAAAGCGGGGGTGCTTTTCAAGATATTATCGAAATGATAATCCTTCTCATATCTGTCAATTAAATATTTATAACTATTGACACCATGCACCCCACGCTTTTTTTACAATAAAACATTTGTTTTCTTATTCATCTCTGATTAACTTGGTTGATGTAATACATATTTTATTGTTCACCCGTTATAATTAGGGAATAGTTCGTGTTCCTAGTCACTGGCGACGAGGATAGAAGTTATATTAGCTGATATGAACACGTAACTCACCTCAATGGTGTCAACGTTTTGATCGAGGTCGGACTTGGAAGCCCGCACTGTCTCGACCTCCGGCTCTTGCTCGGCCTCGGGCTCCGGCTCGGCGTCGTCGTCCCGGTCTGACTGCTCGCCTTCCGACTGGTGCGGGTCGTCCTCCATCACCGCATCAGTCTTTTTCACTTCAGCGTCCTCCTACACCAAGAAAGATTATTAACACAATAGTTTCATTAAATTGGACCGATAAGTAGACACACCATCTACCAGGGGTTCGATTCTGTAAGGAAAATTACACTGACTCAAGGATGTTTCGTCGCGACCTCTAGGCTCTGTCTCTTTCGCTAACTACGCAGTTATGTGAGAGGTAATTATTATTATTATTATTATTATAAATATTATTATGTCTGATGTGTCTGTAACTTTACCGACCCATTTTAACTGAAACACAGTAATCCAATTTCACTACTGCTTCGTGGCAGAAATGGGTATGTTAATAAAATTTTGATTATTACCTAACTCTAATGAAATTCTTGTCAATAGACTTACCGGCGTGGATCCAAGGCACAGGTAGGTGACGAATCCGACGATGGCGAATGCAACCAGTATAGCCACACCGTACACCCATGGGTTTTCGCTTGCGTACTTCATTACGCTATCGAACACAGACTCCTGGGGAAATTAGCTTTGCTACACACACATACTCTACATAGCTTAGTGACACTACTTGGTAATTGTGCTATAAGTAATTAATCTATAACCTGTAAAACTAAATACATATAACCACGCCATCTAGCCAGTAACCAAAGACACTTATAAAATATTAAATTGGACACTTTTTGTACTTTTCATACTGTTTGAACGTTTTTTGATTCTGGTGTCGCGTCCCGTATGTTATGTGTACGCAATTGAACGCGTTTTTTTATATACTCGGTAGCTATTTTATAACGTTATTCGAAAGTCTATTTGAGCGTTGTAATACTTTAGGCTTAGATAAACTTTATTTCTTAACTATTGTTGATGATATAAGAAACATTTTTGCCAAATGCCATCTTGTCTCAAATAAGCACGTGTACGGCTTGTAATATGGAAACCAGGTAACTGATATACCAAATGTCCAATTCTAGTATCATTTAAGTACTTACAGACATTGACATCCTTAAATATGGCATATAATCAACATTCAGAGCGATTACGATAGCTGATCGAGTAAGACAATAGCGCTAAGTTCTTTTATAAAAGAAAACGGAAAGTCGTTTTATAATAGCTTCTAAAAGCCTACGAGACTAAGGAATGTATACATTTCTCTTTCTTACACAAAATACGTGACAAATAGAGACGTCAGGGATTTTGCTAGACACTTTTTTTTTAATACGAAGGTCTGTTAGGGTCTAGCTTGTAATGTACAGTAGATAAGTGACCTCTCCAGCTCGTCTCACGAGGTAGGCGACGTAAATGGCGATGGGTATAGCTACGTACACCGCGTAAGCCGCCCACCATCCGGGTTTGTAGTTAGTCGCGCGGAGTATGCGGCCCCATAGCGATTTCTATCATTTAATTAAAATAATGAAAGTATTTTTAAGGTTACGTGGGTTACGTATATCTGTTAGCGGGCTGTATCTCATAAACCGTAATAGATAGACAGTTGAGATTTTCACAGAGTGTGCTACTATAACAACAAATAAAAGAATAAAATTTAGTTAAAAATTAAAGGGACTCCCACAGATAACGTGTTTTTTTCCGGCGTTTCGTTAAATATTATATGTTTTACAAATATGTTAATTTGGAAACAATAAGTCTTGTTCCAAAGGTCAAAAGGACCTTGTTCAGGGCCTTACTGGGAGCATGGGGCACATCGTACGTACGACGTACTTATTAATAACGAGTTAAAACTTACCGAATCGCTGGACAGTTTGGATCGTTTCATCCAGAAGGTGGACCTCGCCCACTCGTCGGCCACGCCCAAGTCGTCGGTGATGATCAGGTTGTCGAACAGCAGCATTGGTGACATCGACCACAGCTCGAACCCAACTGCGTGCTACAGGACAGAAGATATTTGTAAAAAAAGAATTGGCTAACTTATATCCGGCAAATATGTATTTGCAGTTTATAGGTTTCACCCATTTTCCTGAAGTACTTATGTTTCCCGGAATTATAGCATATAGTAAATATCCTCGGTTATTTTTTACACACGGCCATCTGATCTCAAACTAAGCAGAACTTGAACTATTGAAACCAGATAACTCATATATTGCTTCTTTTTTTTAATATAATCCATACTTAACATAGTATATGTATAGATATTTACAACCAATAAATATAAACTTACGATAGGCGTCATCAAGAAGGGCTGCTCGTCCTTGAAGTAGTCTGGGTTCGGGATCCGGCGCGGGGTCCACTTGCCGCGGTAGTTGGGGTTCGAGATCAGGGGCGCGCGCCAGATGCCCTGTCGCAGAAAATTATACATTAATATTGTACATTACCAGCCTTAGTAATTTTAAATAGTATAAGTTGTGTAAGACATGGTGTTTTATAAGATTTCTCAATGGTTTATGTTTATTTTGGCATAATAAGGAGATACCGTAACAGAGCAAAGTCTCATGAAGCATATAGCGTAGTAACTCAGAGTAATAAAGTGCTATTTCACAAGATATGGGTAATGAACCTTCAACTGTCAGACCTCACCCATGTGAAAAAGATTAATATACATGTACTAAATACAACTTGAGGGTAGCTGAAAATCAGTATTTGCTTCCTAAGCAATAACATCGCTGAGCTACGACTATTTGACTGCTGGCGAGTTGCAGCTTAACTTTTCGTATATACGTAGTGTTGATACCAAAACTTTTATTTGTGATAACACTATCATTTAACACACATACATAGCACAGCGATAGTGAAGAGATATACACGACTGTCATTTTAGGCATCTAACATATAAATGTATAACTTATAGCTCACGATCATAACGTGTTCAGAGAGAGTCGGATAAAATTGTCCGCATCCTGACATTGTCTAAATAGTCAGGTTTATCGGTAAATTAAAACTATTGAACTTAAATATATTTATTCGATTATTGTAGGCCTTCACAGGCACTTCACGTATGAATGGTTGGACTCTAACGCCGGTTCAGAAGGTTGCTTTTACCGGCAATAAACTCAGCAATTACTCTTTTCAAAATAATATTTTGTACATAAAGACGTGTCCTCCCGGAGCGAGCGCTACACCTTAGCATTTTCGTCATTAAAATAACAGTGTGTGCACATTGTGCAATAATAATAAAAGATAGAAAGTAGTGTACCTTGTACAGGGGGTTGGGGATGTTGGGCGCGAGCCACGCGCCGCAGCCGGGCGCGGCGGCGCACGCGGGGTTGTCCACGAGCGGCGCCTCCCACTCGCCGTCCATGTCCTCGTCCCAGTCCGACGGCTTCTCTCCCGACGGGTCTGAAACATTTATATATTTTACACATATTACAGCTACCGCTCTAGGAATTCCCTTATGCGATTAAAAAATACATTAACAACAAAGATAAAAAGTTACATGTACCTACAGTTACTACAATACATACACAACACTGAATTCCTGAATTCTGTGGCTGAGCATGAGGAAAGGTCAATTTCTCTTCAACCAGATTCAGTGAATGAAACGTTCTAGTTAATGGCGGGTTTGCCAATAAATCCTCGCATGCTCGCACAGTTCCAACATATCATGTCAAAATTCGATGTCTGAAGTAATAGAGGCCTTAGTGCCACAATTCGTCGGGAAATCTATATAGCTGTGCAATAATTTTGGACGTGATATTATGCATGGTGTCATTTTGAATTTACCTTTTTATTTTGTTTTGCTATACATTATCATAGCTTATCTTATTGTAATGTCTCGGTTTCAAAGGTAGGGGTTAGTTATTTAAATTTATATAAAGATACAAAACCAAGATGGAAACTGAGTCCGTTTTCAACTTGCGTCAACCAGCTGGGTGCCAGTCCTTTTACTGTTATTTCCTCACGAATTAAAAGCGAAACTAACCGGGTATCATCTCTGGCTCATCGTCCAACCAGCCTTCCGGTTTAACCGCGTTGGGGTCCACGATCTGTGCCGGTGCTGTTTCGTCCCAGTCTTCAGGCTTTGTTGCAGCAGGGTCCACAATCTAAACAAAACAAAAAATAACATTTAGGAATTGTACAAATATGTCATTAAACACTGTGTAGAAGTGTAAAACTACGAATCTACCGCAGCTCGCCTTAGAAGTGTAATTAGTCGTGACTAGAGAGTATACCGATAAAATGCACTGTACACCTGTACCACCAAAAGGATGACGTAAGGCAGAAGGGTGGCTAAGAGATTGACAAATTTCTTTTAATATGTACTCACCAAATAGTCAGTAATCAAAATTCTTTCACTGATACAAAGCATTATTCCACACCATTGTGTGAGTGAAACCAGGGGTAGAAGTTAATATATACACCTAAAGTAGAAAGATATCAATACCTTTTCCCTCTCATCCCAATCATCGGGCTTCTTATCATTAGGGTCATCAATTTCCTCTGGAGGGTTGACGGGGGGAGTGAAGTCCTCTAAAAGGGAACCGGAGTTCACTTCCTTGTTGTCCACCAAGATTTTGTAGGTGTTATCAGGGCTCACGATCAGTGTGTATAGATGAGGCTCCTTATCTTTGTAGATGTCTTCGAGACGCTGGCTGGAATGTTAAAATTTATCTATTGAGTTTATATCTTTTACGAAGTTTTACAGCTTAATATCCTTAGATAGTATAAATCAAAGTCGCTGTCGCATTTACTACTCTTAGATCTTTTAAACTAACGAACGAATTTCAATGCGATCAATAGACAGAATGATTCAAGAGGAAGGTTTATATGTATACTAGTAATTGATATAGAAGACATACAAATAGTCCTACGCCAATTAAAAATCTACACCTATAGAACTTAATTTTGAAATAAAATGCATTTCATTACAGATTTCCTTTATGTAGATACAAAGTAAATTTTGCTTAAAAGTATGTTTGCTCCTCCTATGTCTCTCTTCATACAAAAGTGTGCTAAATGTCAGCAAGATCTGTTTAGTTGTGATATTGTTACAAACAGACAGACAGATACACTTTCGAAATTAAAATATTATATAGTGTAGATTACAAAGAGCAGGCAAACAAACAAAAAGGTTCAAATTAAAAATAAAATTTCATATTTTAAAGAAGAACATTGGGGTTCACATTATTCAAAGTTTCACATAATATTTCTGAGTAACAGGCTTGAAATAATGAATCAAGCCCAAATTCTTTCATGATATCGAAGTTACGATTTTCGTTTTGCGTAATGTCTACTAATATGTCAACACATACCTCGGCTTCTTGCTATGCTTCTCTTCAATGGTACCATTCTTGGGATTCTGATGTCTGAAGATGAAGTGCAATTTGTTGTCATTCCCACACTTGTCAGGTCCAAACATAATGGTGTAAGGTGTCTGGTCGTAGAACTTGCGGAGGTCAGCTTTAGTATTCATGCCACGGGACAGGAGCTTGATGTATGCACCACCACAGTTCTGACCTTCCTGTAATAGTAATTGAGTTTAAAATTAGTTATGGCCAAAGTTAATTCCAAGCAGTTTCTACCTCAGTTGTGATTGTAATTGCAATAGTGTAGACTGCTAGCCCGCAGGTTGTGGGTTCGATTCCAACCCAAGGCAAAAAATTGTGTGAATGAAAATATCTGTTTGTTGTGTGTCTGGATGTAAATGTTTATACATAATATAAAGTACGTATGTATTTTGAAAAATAAAAAATACGGTACTACTAGGAGTCGGGTTCCCATAGTACAAGCTCTGCTTAGTTTGGGATCAGATGCCCGTGTGTAACGAATATCCTGGTATATTTAATTAGTCTCTCTGTATCAAGCTTCAATAAAACGTAAATAGTCTATAATTAAACCAAGGTACTTAATTTGGAAATGACATTTGAATTCCAGCATTTAAATACTATAAAAAGAATTTATACATGTTTACCAAGAGTGTGGTCATATTAGGAAGTCATTATTTACAGTTAGAGAACTGGTAAAAGTAGTGACGCAAAATACCTATTTATAACTTTTGGAGCCTTAAGTGCTACATCACTTATATCAACACTGGATGTGTGCCAGGATAAGTTCAAAGCCTTTGTTATTTTAGTCCATTACTTTTAAAAATAATGGACATACTGGAAGGATGACAACAATGAATCCCGTTTTTAGAATAAGGAGATCAAGGAAAGGACCAAATATAGAATTTCATGTATTTTGGCACATTGCCTTTTCTTGTTTCAACAAACAGTTTTGATCAACTTTCAACTAAAACCATAATAATAATCCGATTATATTTCCTCTAATTGGATTACAGTTCCAAAACCTAATAGGTTTATATTCATTTACAAAATAAGTACAACTATATGGATACTGATGCAATATCTTGAATAGTTACTTTTTGTGTAGGTACAGAAATATGAGTCGCGTCTGAGCCGATAAGCCAATTAGTGTCGGTGTTCGTTTGTGCTGGAAAATCGCTTTTTATAACCTGCCATTATAGGAAACTATTGATAAACTGAAATTTACATCTAAATTTCAACACAGAAGACACCATAGGACGTATTGTAGAAGTAATTCAGTCATTTATGCCAGCCCACGTCGACCCACTGCAACCCTTCAATCACATGCACCATCTTTTTCGGTCATATGCCAGTCTCATGTACTATTTCCAGCCCGCACCGTGGTAGTCACTCAATTTTAACTCTATTAGACACAAACATTCCTATGACTGTGGGCTTTCTTCCATAATTGGGTCCACCTAATATTTAGTGGGTCTAGTCAGCATTATCGAAAATCCATGTCCTGGTTATACATTATTATTAACAGATCATCCTCATTGGTGAGGTACTAAACTCCTGTTATAATCCCAATTTTTTTGGTTTAAAGCCATTCTAATCTGCCAGAGGACCAGAGTGCAGGTTGGAAGATTTAAAATAGCTTCTATGGAAAGCCAGTGGTGAATACATAATGTAAGCTTAAAAGTGGTACAGCCAGGCAAAGAAACTAACATTTTGATTCAATTAGAAAATACTATGTCAAATTCTAAACTTCATGGCTTAACAATAGCACATTGAACAATATAGAATTCCAATTATTGTAGAAATACATACTGAATATATTTACAAAAAAGATTGGTTACAAAAGTTGGAACAAAAGTCTACACAGATCTAATAAAGCTAAATAAAAGAAATCACAATTGACTATGAAATACCTGCATAGTAACTTCATACTGCACTATGAGTGGGCTGCTTTTGAACTGGAATGGTTTATCCAGCAGTGCAGAGATGGCTGCATGTTTAGCTTCAGTTGTAAGCACCAATCCCAAGTCGTTCTTGAGAATCTTCCTTGATGGAGATAAGATCTAAAATAGAAATATTTTAAAACATTAATAATTTTGGCCTAATTTACAACAGGTGGATCAAAAATATGATAATTAGAACTGACCTCCCATCTACCATCATATTTGGCTATGTTCTCATCAACACCTTGCTTCTTGGCTTCAGACTTGATCCATTTCTTATTGAATGCAGTTATGTCATCAAAATGCTCAGCCAGGTATACACTCTTGGGGTCAACTTGGGGGCTTTGGTAGCGATCATCTTCAATCTGTTTGGATAGAAGTTAAGATTATAATATTAGCTTTACTGTTGGTGACTGGTCTGTGCCACCTATTGACTGCAATACCAGGGACGATAGCGATATGGTAGCTTCAGTAACATTAAATTTGACCTTCCACTGAATGAATGGTTTTGAATCTTGATGGGTTGTTCTCTGTGAGACATGAATCGTCATTTTGAAGATAAGTTATACAGGTGCACTACTACTTCCCAGCAGAAATATAGATAGTGGTAATTGACAAACTCTGTACTTAGCGCTCTATTACAGCTTTGGTAACCAAGTCAAGTAGGTTAAGAAACAGGCAAATGGTCCTCCGGAGGGTAGTGGTCACCACCAACTATGCACATTTGCACCACCAATGGCATTGCCAATGTGGTTTTGACCCTGAGATGTGAAGTTGTTAAGTCGCAACCTACCTGTCATATCACCTTTGCCTTTCTAACCAAAACACAGTAATACAAGTGCACTACAGCTAAACATTGGAAACACATATTTTTCGTTCTATTTTAATAACATGAAAAGAGAAAGAGATTTTAATTGAGCTTGGACTAGTCAAATTTGCTTTTGCTATAGTTATTATACAAGTGAGATGTTGTATATTAAAATCACAAAGAAGGATTAATAACGTTTTTCTATGCATGATAGAATTGGGATCATTGTTTAATTATTCTATTTTGTGTATTCTTAAGGCCGAATTCTTAATCAATTAATAAATTTTGGAAATCTCGTTCCTTTGTTGTCTATGCAAATAAAAATCTTAATTCAAATGAACAAATAGATACCACATATCTAGTCATTGGAAGATCAGGCCTAATTGATAATAAAATACAGAATTGACAAACAGACAAAATTTTCAAAAATAGTCTTATTGTACTGTTAGACTCCCTACAATTAGCACAATCTTTTTTTCTCAATTTTTAGCAAATATTTACAATAAATATACACAATGGCTTTAGATTTAGTATAGTATGGATATATTGGAAAAGATAAATAGAAGAATATTTCATTTGCTGACATTTATCCTCTAAGATATGAAAAAGAGATAAATAACAGAAATTTGTGGTTGGATATCTATCTGTAGATAGCCTATGTAGGCCAAGTGTTTATAGTTATGTTGACTTGTTGTTTTTATAATAAATTGTCAATGTAGGTCAAATTCCAGAAATTTGCAATAGAAATTCAGAAATATTTTATTTCGGACAATTCATTTGCTTAGCGGTGTTTTAACATGTTGCCAACTAACCTCAATGGTGGCTTCATCCAGTTGTTCCTCACCGTCACCGTGGCCTCGCACCACGCCCAAAGTACAGAACAACACCAAAAATGCACTGAACACACATAGTTTGCGGCTAAACGAAGCCATCTGAAATAAAAATATTTTGTCACCAAAATATCGATAATTTACCAAAGAACACGTCAGCTGTATATATTTCACTAAAAGACAACCTTTTTGCCACACTAGAGCCCACCACCTTAACTGATGTTAATTAAATTATAAATTTGTGTTCCCAGTTCAAAGGACATGCTACGGGCAGCAAGGGCTAGCCTGCATGCGTGTGTGTGACAGAGAATGTACCGGAAAACGGATATCCTCATTACAGGGGCAAAGGAAGCTAGCTCTTCTATTCCTTCAATTTAGACTTTAATATAATATTTTTTTCTCACCTTATTTCACAAGTTCCTATACCAATCGAATCGTTATATATTCAATGATGCATCGAAAGATGGATCCCTTCAAGGATGACTTTAATTTTCATGAAAATTTTCAGCCAATCAAAAACAAACAGTTGTCAATGTAGCGGTCTAGAATTTTCTGATGCGTTCAATTTAATAAACTTAGTACTTTCGTAAACCTTGTAAAATATATAAAACATTTGAATTATAGCTAAAATATTACATTTAAATAACTATAAACAAACTTAATGTTATATCAATTTAATATCAATAAAAAAAGTTTATAATTTTGCTCTCTTTAGATTTGTCTGAATATATTTCGACCTGTGCTTGTGACAGCCAAGCTCAATAAAAAAGTCGTTTATTCTACTGTGTTGAGTTGACCTTACCACAGCTGTATTTTCACATGCTATCTCTCTCTTACTCTAAGAAAATTTCGTATTGCATTTCGGTTAAATGAAAAATGTCGGTATTCTGCCTACATTTTAAATTTTTCCGAAGTTTTGCACCGGACGGTTTTCTTTCATATTTTCATGTTTGTTGGTCGAGTACTAGAAAATCATGTTTTGTGGCAATGTATCAAAACATCTTTTGTAGTGTTATAATATCTTTGTTTTACAGTAACAGTTGCACGAATGCAGTGTAGATATAGTGTTTAATATTAATATAGTAACAGAGGTAAGATATCACTGAGTGGTTAACGACGTTCAGTTCTAAGTTGTTTATTTATTTCGATGAATATGTTCAATTTATTTACTTGTCGTCTGAAAAGGCGGAGGTATGAATATTATGTAATTAAATATTTTACTTTTAAGTTTCACAATAGTCTGCTTTAATTTTTTTGTTATTTGTCTATAAATTTTTCAAACTCTTAAATTAATCAGAATTTAATTCAAATTCTAATATACAAGCGTACATTAGAAACCACGAAGGCCTGATAATATCAGCAAGTTCTTATCATAAAACCAAAGCATTCTAAAATTCAAACGGCACATAAATTTAGGAATGATTGTAAATTTACAGTCTAAAAAATATTGAATAAATGAATTACACACTTCATGCGTCATGTTAAGGTTCATAATAAAATGAATGTTGTAATGATTATCAAAGCTGAATAGAATTAAGTGTATAAAATTATTTTTATCAACATGTTTCCTGCACTCATGTTTTACATGTTCTACTGTCAACACACTTTAAAAAATATTCATTTTATTGTATAAAAAGTTAAAATTAAAGTGTAAGTTAAAATGAAGGACAAGAAAAGTAATTGCCATAAATTCTATATTTGGTTTTGTGATAAAATGTAAGTAATTTTGTAGTAGAAATAATTACTATTTTGATAGTGTATTATTTAACTGTAGTTACAGACTTTAAACATGAAGATAAGGTGAAATTGCATGTTTAATAATAATTTACAATACATGGATTGTATTAAATAAAATGTTTGGAGATACTGTCATAGGCATAAGGCGAACACCAGGATGTTGGACCAATTCGAAATTCTAGAATACCTAAATAACTGGAGACAAGATTAACAAAATGTTAGTTCTTTTAATGGGGCTAGGAATCTCCCCTCGAATACTAACCCTAGATATGCCAAATGATGCTGTAGTGGTCATAATGTAGACTCATAATTATAAACTAATTCTTTAAAGTCTCAAAAAATTGAAAAAGATAAACCATAAATTACCATGAAATAGGCATTAAAATTTTCCATAATAAACTATGTTCTTTATGTTCAGTAATTCCATTCTAGCAAGGTTCTAGGGTACACCATCATGAGTATTATATTTACAGAAATTACACAATGAGTTTAATACGAAGATATCTCCACCGGTCCCTGAGGATCCGTAACTTGCTGATGCTGACTGTAATTGTGATCTTGCTCTACATTACTAAGTTATGGAGCAGTACAAAAGTAGCAGATATAACAATTTTCCCAGCACAAGACGCTCTGCAAGATGCACCACATCCCGTGAAGAGAGCATACTTTGTGCCTACTAGTTTAAAGGTATTTATTACTAGTTCCTTAGAAATTAAGTCTATAGTCAATTGAAAGATATTTCTCTATGTCCTATAGCAGAGATAGGAACTCTATTGATCTATGTGGCATAAAAAAAATACTTATAAAAAATAAGTATATTAATACAAATTAAACAATTGGAATTAAAAAATAAGGACGTAATATATTAATACAAATTAGATAATTGGACACAGGCTAAAAATCTTCAAAAGTGAACTGTAAAGTGTAAAGCGACTTTCAACACTGTGTTGTACACACATCATCTACCAAGCTGCACATCTATAAAAAAATAAATAAGCCTTCAACTACAAGTCAGCTTTATCTAAAAGCTGTAGTTAATTAAAAGCTTATCGTTTGAACGCCCACACCTAACGCGCTATCGCATAATGTTTGTGTCGGCACCATTTACAATGATTTTGTTTGTTCCTACGACCTTGACTGGAATATAGAAAATAAAAAAAAAATGTCAATGTAACTCAAGTACTGCACCAGAATTGTGCAACTCTCTCGGATTAAATGATGAATTCGATTTTGTAATATATTGATCATTTGGAGATGTACAAAATGGTTTACGAAAACTATTCAAATACAAAATGCAAATATTATTTTGATTTACTTTTTCAAATGCAAAATATAAAATTGTTTTTCTTTTTGTATTTTAAATACTAAATAGGTTTTTAAAATACGTATTTCAAATAAGTCGCGTCTCTGTTCGGGGAGCGAGCAGTGTGGGACCACAATCGTAACGCCTTCAATGTAAAACAAAATTGACTGCAACGTCGATTCAGAGAACATTACACAATAGCCCTGTTGATTGAATTATATATATAAACGCGAGTAAGACTAAAAACGATGCATTGTAATATAGGCTTTGTGAACACATAGGAAAAAGATTACGATAACAGTGCAAGTAGCTTTCACTGCTACGGCGGCGGCGATATTCTCTGAAAATTTCTGCTGGATACCTGTTATGGATAAAAAAGGATACAGCGTTGTTATTACTGATCGTAACTATACGAAATTAATGAGGGGGCTGGATTGAAGCCACAGTTTATATTTGAAATTAATTTACAAGAACAATGAGAAAACCAGCGAACTTCTCTAGTGTAACTAACTGTCAGTACCTTTTGAATTTAGAAGACAAAATAAAATCCAAAAAAGTTATCCAAAATGGTGATGTAAATAAGTTCGGTTCGTAACAGTTGTAATAGATAGACGCTTGCATCTCCCAGTATGCTTAAATAATATCTTATTTATTTAAGCAACATTTTTTCTTCGTTTCAGACAAAGGACTGGCACAACAATGGCCAGATAAAGTTTGAGAAGAAACGCGTGGGTAGGTATCGTTTATTTGTCATGTTATTGTAAAGTGGTAAATTCGAGACTTAATAGGCGTGATTTGACAGCTTGGTATGTTATAGAAAAATGAATTCTATGTTGTTTGTATAAGGACCCTCAACGACATCATAAAATTAACCATTGCGAGGGGTGAAAGGCTATGTCAATAATAACACAGTCCATGTCTATTTGGAATAATGTGGCTTTTTGAAATGGTGAAAGAACTTTTGAAATAGATGCATTGGTTCCGGAGAATACTCTTCGCATACAAACTCAATAAATTCCCACTCTTTCTTTAAAATATTATTATTTATAGTAGGATAGATAAAGAGAAATTAATAGTAAAAATAGAAACACGATATCTCCATTTCTGAGGGTGCTGTAGCGACAACTGGTTTGTAATAATTACAGCTATATCTAGCCCCTCATAGCACAGGGTATCCTAGTTTGAGGGGCTAGCACTAATTTCTAGTACTTATATTAAGGTGTTTAGTCTTAACATGGAACCTATGTATCTGCGTGTATTGTAAAAGCTTCTAATTTTTTTTTGCAATTTAGCAAATTTTTTATTTTTATTTTATTTATTACCGATCTAAAAAATAAATGTTAGTTTTAATTGTCCATCGTTATAGACACCATCGTAAATTGAACATGTACTGATTTAGTCGCTGAAGACTGCTACTAGCTTCCGCCTGGCGGATTTACCCGCGTTCTCGAGGAATCTTATATTTGCCATCCGAAAAAGTATCTTAAGTGTTATTGCATAATATTTTCTCTTTGTGTCCAAATTTATACAAATACGATCACAGGTCTAAGTACGAATATCTATCGCAAGCGTATCGTTATCGTAACGAGTGCGCCAAAAACTTAGTTTGTATGGAAAATTGATTCGATTGCGCGATTCCCCATTGATTTTTTGACACACTCGATACGACGACGATACGCTTGCGATAGATGTTCGTGCTAGATAACGTAGCTAGCGAAAGAGACAGAGTATAGAGGCCGCGACTAACATCTTCGAGCTAGTGTAATTTTACAGAATTACACTCCAGCATATTTATAATTTTTAAAGTCGTCGTCACTCTTTGCTTGTTTTGATAGGTAGGGATGTCATTGAAAAATGGACTCTATTGCATAAGATTAAACGAGCGGTTATTCGCGTTTTCACCCCCTTTCTGAGAGACGTAAGATTTTAACGGCATACAAAGTTTGCTATGCTATGTTATTCCAGACTATAATCCATCTCTGTGCCAAGTTTCATCTGTCCGTTCAGGCGGTCTGCCATGATTAAGGAACAAACATTCATCCAAACTTCGCATTTATAATAGACCTTATTTCAAAAGCAATAAGGAAATCAGCTGTTCAATTTCCTTTCAGGCATCGGTGAAAATGGCCGCCCCGCAGCATTGCCCAAGGAAGACAAAGCATTGGAAGAGAAACTCTATTCAGTGAACGGATTCAATGGGGCACTTAGTGATAAAATTGCTTTGAACCGGTCTTTACCGGATATAAGACACGCTGGTTGTAAGAAGAGGAAGTACCTTGAGTCCTTGCCAAGTGTCAGTGTTGTGGTACCCTTCCACAACGAGCATTGGTCGACGTTGCTACGGACGGCCTACTCTGTACTCTACAGGTCTCCACCTCATCTGATAAAGGAGGTGTTTTTGGTTGACGATGCCAGTACTAAACGTAAGTAATTTGTTTTGTTATGTTATTCTATGTCTCCCGCGTTCCCGGGGGATGTTAGGTTTTCCCGGGGTATTATAAGTATTAATCCAGGTTATAAATTATATATATCACAAGTTTCAACAAAATCCGTTGATAGTTACTTCGTGAAAGACTAACAAATATCCATACATACGAGTATATCCTGTTGCATTTGCATGTTTAGTTGTTTGATGATGATCTTTATCAAAACGCCATAGGGTTAATTTTGCTTTGAAATTCTTAGCCAAATTGTGATAACTTTATCTAATAACTTATGATCAAAATGGACCTGCTATTCACAAACCAAAACTTGCCGACTGATCACTCTGGTTAACACGCGGATAGCGGACCTCTCGTCTGATTGCGGGGTCACGAGGGAGACAGGGACTGCGTGAATCCATCGTCGAGTTTCATTGTAGAATATCATAGCGGATCTTTTATGGCATTCCAGTTACAACAGCTACAAATTACATGGTTAAATAATATTATGCGCTCTATTATCAACTCTACATATATCCATAATATACAGTTGCTTCTTAATTGCAATGCTTGCGAGCCGTTGACCGCTGATTGTTGGTTGCATGTTAAGAACTCCATTAAATACCCATAAATCCAAATGGATACCGGTTTTTGAGTATTGCTGTAAAAGACAGGATGTTTGATAATATTTATGGTAGTAATTAATTACAAGTGTTTCTAGCGAAATTGCTGTCTCTTTACATTAGAGATGCGACGTGTTAAAACTTTACCGGGTTTTACTCGACTGAATGTTTGCTAAAGCGAGTTCAATAAAGGTTACATGTAATTAAATATTATAATAACAGGTTATGGTGAGATTTAAAAACAAATAGTAGGCACGGCGAGCGTATAATTGTATAAAAAGCTGATAATCATCTTAATCATCATGATAGTTGAAAGATTACAAAAGTAATACCAAATATCTATGTAGAATACAAACAAAAAATAAAACAACATATATTAAAAAACTAGGAGAAAGCACACATTTTCGCACCGCGGTAGAAAGAGAGGGCATATTACTTCCTATCCTACGCCGCGCTGGCGGTCTACTCTCCCTCCGTCTTACGAATCACGTGTCTTGACGCGAGTTTAAAATTTTTTACCCATCCCAAAAAAAATGCACAACGCAGCTAAAGAAGTTTTCACTTCATAAAAACGCTCGTCTTATAGGGTAGGTGTAGTGACAAAACTGTCAGCTGACCAGCTCAGCATAAGCTGTTAATGCAAATAACACTTTTTTATGCATGCTTCTGAAGGAATATGAGATTTGGCCGATAAAATAGGAGTGGCAGAAAGCTAAAATTAATAATTACATAATGTATGTACATTATAATAAAATATGTTTTTTACGTTCCTACTGCCAACTTCAAACACACAATGATGTATTTGTACACGTTTGCAGCTGATATAATAGAACGAAAAAGTATATGAAATTATATAGGTATAAATAACTTTTGACTAAAAACCTCAATTCCGTAAAAAAAATTATGATAATTTTTTATCAGGAATCTAGATTTTTTTTAGTCTTTAGCCAACGCCAGACAAAAATAAAAAAGACACCGGACATTTAGGTGATATGGGCTTTTTTCCCTGATACATAATAATATACACACAAGTTACACTTATAGTTTACATCAATCAATTTTTAACTGGTTTATCTTCTAACTTCACCGACAACCGACACCGACTTCTAACAACCTTCCGAACCGGTGTTAGCAACCTTCCGAACCGGTGTTAGAGTCTGACCATTCATAAGTGCCTGTGAAGGCCTATTTGAATAAATATTTCATTTCATTTCAACTAATCGGGAGTCCCGGAAAAACCCATCCGGACGCTCCCCGGACACCCTCTAAACTAGGACAAATCCGGTGAAACCCGGATGGATGGCATCCCTAAGCTTGCCTTATCTAACCCAATATTGATTGTAAATTATAACTAATTGAGTTCAAAATCAGCTGATTGATTTATTAAAATCTATTGTTACCCGACTTTATTAGCGTAATAATATCATAACAGACTTGTCTAAACACTTCATAATAATGTCCTTAACACACGTAGCGTATAGGTAACTAAGATGTCGTCAGAGTAATTCAACGATACATTTGTTTGTAACATGTGTTTCGCTACGGTTCGCTTCTATTTGATAAGAAGGCACATGCTGCTATTGTTTTAATGGTAATTAATGACTTTATACTAACAGGTAACAATGTGTAAGGGTAAAACGACCTTCGCTTCCAATAATGTCATACATATACCTTGCAAAGTTTTTAAATGTTATTTTGATAAATGATGTTCTTGTCTTATAATAATCTAATAATCTTTATTAAATATTTGTTTGTTAACATTTTGTCAATTACTAGCTGTCCCCCGCGGTTTTACCCGCGTTCCCGTGGGATGTCACATGTATTATACATAAAAACCCTCCTCTTCAATCACTCTTCTATTAACCGTATCAAAATCCGTTGCGTAGTTTTAAAGATTTAAGCATACATAGGGATATAGGGACAGAGAAAGCGACTTTGTTTTATACTATGTAGTGATGCTGTAAGTAACTGTAATCAATTGTTTTAATGTTATGTATAATAATAATAATTTATTTGCACTTTGTATGAATATTATATTATAATATAAAGTGCAACAGAATATTACTCCAAATTAAGAGACATTTTGGAGGAATTTAAAGTAACTACTAATAAAAAAATTCCTTCTTAAGTAATCGTTCAAAGTTTCGAAAATGGTAAATTCTTAAATAATTTTGATAGTCTGATTCATTCTTCTTTCGCTTTTGGAGTTTGGGGTATCCAAAGTGAGCGCTCTTTCCTTTTTTTAAAAACAAAGGCTTACCTTTTGAGCAAGTCGTCCAAATTTTTTTTACAGGAGCGATTAAATTCCCCGAAATGTCGGTTATAAAATTGTATGTGGTATAATAATAATGTTCAATTTCGACAAACTTTTATGTGTTTTTGTTAGAAAGTTAAGGGGGTCGGTGAAATAACAGGCACATGATACTTAACTTTACGTCAGGGTCGACACTGCGTGGGCAATGTCCCTGGTGTTGCAAATGTCCATAGGTGATAGGTACCACTTACCAACAGTTGGATCGTCTGTCTGTTTGTCTGTTCTCTTGATATAAAAAAAACAAACGAAAAAAGACTGTCCATCCCCACGTAATTATTTTTTTTTACAGGAAATTATAGAATTTTAAGGAGTCTAGAATCCTCTTATGACGGCATATTTATTCCATACGAATTTTCAACGAATATTCAAACCCCTTTAACCTTGCAGCATTCCTGAAGGAAGAACTGGAGAAGTACCTAGCTGAACACATGCCCAAGGTGAAGGTGTTACGGCTGCCGTCACGACAGGGTCTGATCTCCGCCCGCCTGGCCGGCGCCCACGCGGCCTCGTCGGACGTACTACTGTTCCTTGACTCCCACACCGAGGCCAATGTCAACTGGCTGCCACCTCTGCTAGGTCTGTGTATGTATTTGTTCACTGTTTTTAGTGTTAATTCCTTTACAGAATTTTATTTAAACATTTCATTTGGGTATCGTTTTGTTAGTGATTTGTAACATTGCTAGTAACCTAGGTTGGTCCAAAATGATCGATTGGTTCCAAAAAAGTATTCTAACAGTATATTTATATTTATCTTCCAAAATCTGTGAAAGTAGGTTAAATGTCTCCAATCTCCTTAGAACGTTTTCCTAGCTACAACGGTTGAGGTACCTTAATACACGTTTCTAAAATCCATCTTGTATAGCAGCTTGCAGCTTCTAGGTTGTCCGCAGTTTTACCAGGCAGATCTCCTTCCCTTCCCTCCCCTTTATCCCTTTTGAATCAAGGAGTCTCCTATTTAGATGAAGTTATTCGTAATGCAGTAAACCTTTAACAAATGTATGTTATAAAGAACAATAACCGTTCTATATTCCAGAGCCGATAGCGCTGAACCATCGCACGGTTGTGTGTCCGTTCATCGACGTGATCGCGTTCGACACGTTCGAGTACCGCGCGCAGGACGAGGGCGCCCGCGGGGCCTTCGACTGGGAGCTGTTCTACAAGCGCCTGCCCGTGTTGCCCGCCGACCTGGCCAACATGCCCGAGCCCTTCGAGTGAGTTACTCTTTAACCTATTCACACTAGAGGGCTCCTCTTGGACTGAGTCCTTCTTTAACCTACTCACACTAGAGGGCTCTTGGAGTGAGTCCCTCTTTAACCTACATACACTAGAGGGTTGCCCTTTGAGTGAGTCCCTTAAACTACTCACACTAGAAGGCAGCCGTAAGAGGGAGTCGCTCTCTAACTTACACTAAAAGTGAGAGTGCGTTACTCGCTATCCATACATAAAAAAAGCCCTTCGAGCGAATAGCTCGTTAACCTACTCGAAGACAGTATATTTTTGTAAGTTGCACTCAAACCTCCACTAAAGAGAGGACCTTTATGAGAGTCGTTCTCTAACCAACACAATAAGAAAGCCCTTTGAGTTTGTCGCTCGCTACCCTGCACCAAAGACCAACTCTTTGAGTAAGCCCCTCTCAAACCTACACTAAAGGGCTACTGTTCGACTGAGTCGCTCTTTAATCACCACTAAAGAGAAGCCCTTCCATTGAGTCACTCTCTTACCTTCTCACACTAAAGGGAAGTTTTTCGACTGGTTATTCATTGTTGTTATTAACCTATTTATTTATTTTCTGCATTAATAGGAGTCCAGTGATGGCGGGTGGTCTGTTCGCTATATCCCGCGCGTTTTTCTGGGAACTCGGTGGATACGACCCCGGACTGGACATCTGGGGTGGGGAGCAGTATGAACTAAGCTTTAAGGTAATTGATAATTTATTTTGAACCGACTTGTGAAAAGGTTACTCTGTTTGACCCTTATGTAGGTGTGTATGTATGTATGTTAGTGATATTTTCACTACAAACACTAGTTTGTAACGATCATTTAGTAATGATTCCATCGTAATGTGACGTTAATTCGGGATAATAAATTACAATGGAATCATTACTAAACGATCGTTACAAACTATACTACCGGCACACTATGATGGCCGTTTTGACGTTTCAGATTGTCATAGGAAAAGAAACTGTATTGCTTTAGAATAAGGTTGATTTTCAGCATCATACAATTGCTGTTGGATCAATAGATGCACCGTATGTATGAAGGAATAAAGGTTATTTTTCTTTGTAATTGTTAAACGTCAAAACAGCCATCATAGCGTGCCGCAAGTTTAGTGTTTGTAGTGAAATGTTGGTCCATTATACTAGGATTCACAGGTTATTTGAGTCATTCTTAAATTGTTCGTAAAACTGTACGTACCTAGTATAATAATATGAATAAATATCCCGACGCTATGTCAGCTTTTGTTTGTAATGACCTCCGTTTTGAGATTTGATCTAATGTAATCTCAACATTCTATATTGATAGAGTTGCATCTGATCAGTTCTACTTTCTTTTTCTCTATTGTTACTAACAAAATAATAAGAATCATGTATTGTGTGTAGATCTGGCAGTGCGGCGGGCGCATGGTGGATGCTCCGTGTTCGCGCGTCGGACACATCTACCGCAAGTTCGCGCCCTTCCCTAACCCCGGACACGGGGACTTCGTTGGCAAGGTTAATGCACTATTTTAACTTATTTGCAACATTTATACATATGTTTCACTATACCTATCTTCCTTTTCCTTGAAAGAGGTTCCATCTGTTCTTGTTTATTTTTCTGTTGCTTGTGAGAGAGTGAGTCAAAAGTGTGAAGATCGAATTATCAGAACCAGCAATTCGTTAATTAACTTTAATGCATACTAAACAAATAAATAAAATAAAAAACTAGTAAGTTGTGAATTTTGTAAAATTTATACAGTGAAAAAGATGAATAAAGTCAGCCTGCTGAACAGAGTGAACAAATGAATAAAGTTAACGTATGGACGGACTAGACGAATAGACAAAGTGAACTAAATGAACAATATGAATAAAATTCAACATTTTCTCAATCAATTTGTAGAGTCATTTACGTCATTATACAACTATGTATAATAATTTTATTAAACACGCTGGGTTGTTCCAGAACTACAAACGCGTCGCGGAAGTGTGGATGGACGAGTTCGCGGAGCACCTGTACCGGCGCCGGCCGCAGTACCGCGCCATCGCGCCCGGGGACCTCGTCGAGCAAAGAGCTTTAAGGGAGCGCCTGCACTGCAAGCCTTTCAAGTGGTTTATGTCTCAGGTATGTTCGTTTTTTTAGGGTTCCAAAGCCGTATGGCCAAAATATATTAGTAGATTCAAACAGTGCCCTGAGCACGAACTTCTAATAAGCGTATTGTCATCGTATCGAGTGTCTCGTCTTTACTTACCATCAGGTGAGTGAGATTGATGTCAATCGCAAATCCGTCATAAATAAAAAAATAAAAAATGAGTGCGCCAAAAACCGATGCAGAGGGGTCACGGTGTTGAATTTTGCCATAAAAATCAGCTTTTTGGCGCACTCGATACGATGACGCTACGCTTGCGATAGATGTTCATGATTAAGTCTCCTTCTTTTTTTTTTGATGGTCTCATATGGCTCTTACACCCTTACGCGGACAATTCCGGCGAGCGCTGGGGGCTCTCAGCTGAAAATACATTTAGATTTTAGCAACAAGCACAATGAGGGTGCCCCCTATGGGGTTGGACCTCTGACTCAGGGCGTTGCGTGGGGGGTCAAAAGACTTTATATTATCTGATTTATTAGTAGTGGTTCTTTATTGAAAAACAATACAAAAAAAAACAACAATGAATTATTAGAGCGAGCGCGGCTAACGTTCAGGACTAGGTTCGATTCTAGGCTGATGGCCTTGTGGGTGTGTAGTATCGCGAGCTGAAGATTCGGCTGCAGCTGTCTGAGCTTTGGTGATTTCGTCGTCAGACTCGGCGAGGGCGTGCCTCGGTCTGCGAACGCGACATGCTGGACGGAGTGTAGGACGCGGCCTTTATTATGAGGGGATTTTTATGGTTTATTGCAGAATCGAAATGGCAGCGAGAAGCCCCTTTGATAAATTGCCTGATGGTCGGCAATCGTTCGTATGTCCGTATATCGCAGCCGATTTAACAAATATAGTATATTGATTAAATTTGTAAAAATAATGTAGTGAAACTACGATGAAAAATGTTTCGGTGTGTAACATGTAACTGAGGTATAAAAAAAATCCTTATTAAAAACAAATGAAATGGACGTTTTTCAAAGGCGTTTATTTAAGTCAACAAATAGTATGTGAAATCATCATCATCATCATCATCAGCCTATCTCCGTCCACTGCTGGACATAGGCCTCACCTATGGCACGCCACTTGATATAGTATGTGAAATATATTCCTCTAATTCTTATAAGTCGTAAAAAGTTCAAAACCTAATTAATATACAATCTCAGGTTAGTTGAGTGTTTATAGTATAATTATATTGTAATTAAATGTTCAAGAATTCTTCTAACTTTTGCTTTCTAACACATTTTCAGGTGGCATTTGATTTGATTGGGAAATATCCACCGGTGGAACCGAAACCGTTTGCCGCAGGACGAGTGAGTATACCAAGAAAAGAGCATACTCCTTTTTAGAAGTCCCTCAACGCACTTGTGGCTCCTCTGGTGTTGCGGGTGTCCATGGGCGGCGGTGATCGCTTACCATCAGGCGATACGTCTGCTCGTTTGCCTACCAGAACATAAAAAAAAAATCTTCTATCTTACGGGAAACCTTTTAGTATGTGGCTTTAATATACAAAGTAATTAATCATGAATAGAATATACATTGACGACGGGCCAGTGGGATGGAGGTTAGATAGCCTGACCGCACGCCGCAGGTCGTGGGTTCGATTCCCACTCAAGACAAACGTTTGGTGCATGATTATTATGTTTATTTTGGATAATGTGCTAGGATATTTATAATTTTATAATTTGAAATAACGCATTTGTAATATCGTTTGGCAGATCAAGCCGGCATCGAACCCAGACTTGTGCATAGACGCCCACCACGGCGAGCAGCAGGACCACGTCAAGCTCAACAAGTGCAGCTCGTCCGGAGGCGCTGAGCAGGAGTTCCTCTTCTCTTGGCACAAGGATGTAAAGTTAGTATATATTTCTATTCTAGTACACGCTTGTACATAACGTTGGGTCTTGTTTATAACTGCGGTTTGTTGGTCTGCTTGCTTCGGTTTTTCCAGATCCCCGGGGAATATTACATTTTCCCAAGATAAAAAGTTCTATATGTTATTCCAGGCATCCTCTATCTATGTGCCGTTAGGTGGGTTTTGAGTGAAATAAATAATACTTATTTATTTTATTAATAAACACCTGAAATTTCAACATTGCTGGTGAATTTTTCACAGACAGGTGGCCATGGATGTGGCTTCAGAAAACTACCTGCCTCATTCTCTCGCAGGCTTAATGCTATAGACCTATATGTGTGTCTCGTTTAAGTTTTTTATTTCAGTTTCAAATCACGATGATGCTAAAAATGTGATCAATTAAAAAAAGGAGTAAAATGTATGCATTTCACACGCGGTAGAAGTGAAACCTAACTATCTATCCCGTTCTCTCGCAGCCAGAACCAAAAACCAGGTCTCTTTATCGTTTCATTGAGAGTCGAATCAAAATGGGTGCTAATGTTTTCCCCTAAAAAAAAACTTATAATGGTCATGAAGATATGTATGTTAAAGTGTGTATCCGTTAATTGCAGAAGTAAAACCCGCAACATGTGCTGGGACCTGCCCGACGCGGCGCCTCGCAGCCCGCTGCTGCTGTACTCGTGCCACCTCGGCGGGGGCAACCAGCTGTGGCGGTACCACGTGGTCAGTACCTTTATTTTCTTTATGGTCTATAAAGTGTTAGCCTCAAATCTAGTGGTCAGTATCTATCTGTTGTGGTCTCCCTAGTTTTTGTACTTGCTCTGATATCCATTGTTCTAAAAACTAAAAAAAATTATAATAACAGACAGCTATAATTTTTTATATATAATTTAATATTGTAAAATACATTTATTTCAAGGTTCAGTACTCATATTTTGTTAATAATGACATAAAGAAAAAGCTATATTTGTTGATTGAATACCTTCATGGTTAATCTATACATGATTGTCATATAGTAGATATCATAGAGGACATCATATTAAAGTACCTATTTCTTTTCTGTTTTCGATACGATTTTATTTTTATATTGTAGCTAATTGACGACCTTTAGAGTTATCAATAAAAAATATATATATATATTATTATTTTTTTCTACATAGGTGTACAACTTTGCTTCCGCCGTTTTTTTCCGAAATTCGAGGCTTTATTGTAAAAAACTGGTTATACATTTATGATTCAAGTATTGTCCATCGCTGGCCACTACTGTCTCGTTTGACACGAGTCTTGATCAAGTAATGCCTCCAATTCTGCATCTTCGAAAACCTTCTCTCTTCCACCGCCATGCCGGTCTTCGACGTCAAAATCACCGTTCTTGAAGCGTTGAAACCACTCTCGGCACGTTCTTTCACTAATAGCGGCCTCACCATAGGTATTTGAGAGCATTCGATGAGCCTCAGCCGCAGATTTCTTCATATTAAAGCAGAAAATTAAAACCTCCCGCAAATGACGAGAATTTGGCTCGTAAGCTGACATGTTTAATCGATAATAACTTTATGATGCAGACACAAATCGACTAATATTTCGATGGCGTTATGTTTACAAATGCCTAAGCTTATTGTATGACATCTACGATCTATTTATTTCGACTACCACTTACCGCTACAGCCATCTATTGCAAAACGGCGGAAGCAAAGTTGTACACCTAATATGTGCAATATATGTTTTCCTAAAATGTTTATGGGCGAATTTCAACCATCGGCCGAATACTAGAATAAAACAAAACTCCTAAATAAATTAAATAATTTACATTTACAGGGCGACACTACTAGATATTAACCTCCTAAATGAATTCCATAATTAATATTTACAGAAAACGAAACAAATAAAACAAGGCGACGGCAACAACTGCGTGGAATACGACATGGTAACCCACGCGTTGTACATAAACCGGTGCGACAACCAGAACGAAGCCCAGCAGTGGACCGTGGACCGCGTCAACGACGACATGATGGACAAGTGGGACTCCATTGATACAAAGGTCACGGGCCCGGCTCCTTATGAAGATTGATAACGTTGCAGTAGCATTGATTTCATTCCCACAAGCTTACAGTAAAGGAGAAAAATAACATCTGTTGCGACAAAATTCAAAGCTTTGAAGGTCAAAGTTACAACCGCTTCAGAAATCAGCCTTCAAATGAGAAAAACCGGCAAGAAACTTAGCAAAGTATTTTTTATTGGGCCAAGAAATGTCCAGATCGTCTACCTGATGGTAAGTATTCACGTCTGCCTATGGACATTTGCAAAACCGCCATAGCATACCAGGGTCATCGCCAATGCGTTATCGACCCTGAGACGTGAAATTGTTAAGTCTATCATGAGCCTGTTATTTCACCGCCGCCCTTATCTTTGTAACCGAATTGCTTCACGGAAATGGGTATGGTGGTAGTCCTTCTGACAAACTGCACTAAGAGTACAGAGTACTGACTACTTCTCCACAAACGTTTTTTTACCTAATTTATTTTGCTATTTTATTTTTTCAAATGACTAACTATATCATAATACTAAATATTAACAAGGAAAAAGGATGTGACTTTGTATCATAATGTTTGATATTCATTTTGTAATAGATAAGCTATTTGTTACGTGATGACGAAACGCCATAACCAATTTCGACATTGGCAGGCTTTGAACTAATGAAGTTTGGGAAAATATATTTGCGGCATAGACGCATTTAGGGACTTGAACAGACCTGTTATTTACAATAAGAGAGAATAATTTTATTTCTATGAATACAGTACATGGTCTTTAACAGGCTAGTTGGTTTGGTGGTTAGAGACCCTGGCTGTCACACCGCAGGTCAGGTTCGATTCCCACCCAGAACAAACATATGTGTGCATGAACATGTCTGTTTGTTCTGTGTCTGGATGTGAATATATTGTTATGTTTGTATTTAAAAAGTAATACATATATTTAGTATATCAGTTATCTGGTATCCATAATACAAGCTCTGCTTAGTTGGGATCAGGTGGCCGTGTGTAATGAATGTCCCAGGATATTTAATTATAAAGTGGTTGATGTATTCCACCATAAAATCTGGTGTAGAAATATTCAATGATCGTAATATTAAGTGGGAAAATCGATAACACTACCACAATATTGATTTTACATAATTATGTCAGACAAGTTTAAGATATATTGTTATTATTTTAAATTACATTTAATAGTCAAAATAGTCCATATACTAATATTATAAAGAGAAAAGATTTGTATGTATGTATGTTTGTTACTCTTTCACGCAAAAATTACTAAACGGATATAGATGAAACTTGGCACATAGATAGAGCATATTCTGGAATAACATATAGGCTACATTGTATCCCGGGTAAATGTGATATCCCTCGGAAACGCGGGTAAAACCGCGGGGGACAGCTGGTAGTTTATAAAATGTTACGGGGATTGGGGCTTCTACTAAAAAAAAAATGTCGTTAATCTGTCAAGCCGTAAACTGATTCTTGATTATGATTTACTACCACAATCTTACTATAATAAGGGATAATGTAGGTGAAGGTCGTAAGCTAACAGTATATAAATGACGCCCGCGGTTTCACCCGCGTCCCCGAGGAGTGTAACAATTAAACAACAGTATTTAGAAAAAAAAAGTTGTATATGTAGTATATCAGTTATCTGGTTTCCATAGTACAAGCTCTGCTTAGTTTGGGACCAGATGGCCGTGTGTAAAAGAATGTCCCAGGACATTTATTTATCAATAAAAAAAAACCCGTGATAAATAATATCCTATATGTTATTCCAGGGCGTGTTTTATCTATGTGCCAAGTTTCATCCAAATCTGATTAGTAGTTGTTAAACGAAAGAGTAACACACATCTTAACATTCTCAAAACCTTCACATTTATTAGCAACATTGTTTTTAGGTTGAATTGTACTTTTATATTAGTTCATTATTTGTTAAATAAATTTATGTCTTAAATGTGTTACAATAAGAGACATTACGGTAGTTTACATATTATAAAAGACAAACTTTATGTTGAAAAAGACAACTGACTTAGATTTGTAATTAAAAGTACTTTTTAGTGATAAATTCTTTATGCGCGTTGAGAGCTTTTCGGTAGAGTATGACGTGTTAAGATTGGACAGCAGTAAAAGCATATATATTCTTTATTTTACATATGTTTATAATATATATAGATAAAGAACACTGTTATTTCGTAGTTTTAAGTTTACATTTCTGTCGGCAGTCCCCTCGATGACCCTTTTTTTTACAATTACCTTCCTCTCGATATCTATTTCTTTGGATTATTTTATTTGTTATAGAAATATATATTTTTACATATTTGTTATCACCATTGAACCCTAAGGGTTGTATATGGTGCTAATTGTTCTGTCAAATAAAACTAGTCTAATAATTTGTGAAATGAGTTCATACTTAACAATTGAATCGTAAAAACCCCCACAGTCGGTGTTAATTTTAAATAATAATTATTATATTTATTTTGTTAAGTATTATGTACATAAATCTTCCGAAAGAAATTCTCTAGATGAGAAAAAAAAACCGCATCAAAAGTTTAAAATACAGTGAAACCTGGATAACTGGGACATTAAGGGACCTGCAAAGTTTCACTTAAAGAGGTATTCCACTTACCCAATGTCTCACATGTCCAGGTACAAATAAATATCTTTCTTATTTTTAAACTCAAACTTTAGTGAGTTGTTCTATATAACTGTGAAGGTTCCAGACAAAAAAAAAAAACAAATATTTGTGTGCATGAACATGTCTGTTTGTTCTGTGCCTGTAAATATCTATACAAGTATGTTGTTGTTTATCAGTTATCTGGTTCCCATAAATAAGCTTTTAATCTGGTACATACATAGCGTGTTTAAGGACGTCTTAGGATATTTATTTATTTATTACCCTTTCTAGTTTATGGCCTCTGATACCGGTGACGGCTTTGCTGTAGATAAATAAATAGTCTTTAGTAAGAATATATGCGAATAGTCGATTTGTTAATTTTAGAATTAATCATTAGAAGTTTGATAACGTTTCACGCTATTGACAGATTATAATGAGTAGAAGAATGGAAGAAGGTGACAGTTATATTCCAATAGGTCGTGAAATCGACCTATTGGAATGAGGAGTAATGATGTCTTTCCACCAGATAGGTGTAGGAAGGGTTTACGCCCACTATAGGGTCGGTCCGTCTTCACAGCTTCAAGCAATGGCTTTAAAGTCTAAATTTGTTAAGGCATCACATAGTTTATTAAAAATAATAAATTCATCATGGGAATGGAGTTTGATATTATAATGAAATTCCGAAAGTCCTGATGATAGCTATTGTGTTTAATTGTATAACTGTCTGGGCGCCGGCAGGATTAGTATCAGGGAGGTGGATCTGAATCCAGCCCGCTTTATGATTATATAGTTAATATTTAAACTAAATAACTTAAGATTTAATTTTATAATATTCATCATCATATCAGCCCAGGGATGTCCACTGCTGAACCTCCCCATCGGATTTCCACCTTAAACGGTCTTGAGCCGTCTGCATCCAGCGGCTTCCAGCGACTCTGACCAGGTCGTCGGTCCACCTGGTGGGAGGTCGTCCCACTCGGCCGTTTTCCTATACTTGGTCGCCACTCGAGAACGTTTCTTCCCTATTGGTTATCTGTTCTTCGAGCTATGTGGCCTGCCCATTGCCATTAATTTTATAATAGTGCATCATTATAATATTCGTAGGTGATATAAAATTAGGCACGCATGCCTGTATCAATATGAAATCAGTCGGTCAACGATGGGAGACGCGAGACTAAATGGCGTGGTTATCAAGTTCGTTGGAAAAGATATAAAGGATTCTTTTGCATATTAATGCTTTTGCAAGGTGGTGCCATTCCACCCCCTTCCTTCCGCCTCCCCGCACCCATGTTCATTTTATGTCTATTATGATTTGTCACTATAATTATTCTTCACCCATTGCATTTCTTGATCAGGTAGAAATAAATATAATTTATTAAAATTTGCATTTTATTTTAAACTGAATTAGCCATTTTAATGTTAATTAGGAAAAAATACTATTAGGTATAAACTGCAAAGGCTTGTAAATTTTTAAAAGACATTACTGTAATGCATTTCTAAGATTTTTAATGTTAATTTTTATTATTATTAATAGCAAATTTTATTATATTTGTTAATTGTATTGTTCGTTATGTAAATGTTTGTATTTTTAATAATTCCAATGTGAGACATATCACTAGTTGTATTAACAGCACTTGTAGTGGTAATAAAATTATTTTTCTAATTTGAGTCTGTGTTTTCTTATAAATTTAGTCAACTGTTCCGTGCCTCCGGGTCAATGAAAATACACCCATGGTCCTCGTTAAAAGAAGCTTATTGCTGGGTGTTTTTTCATGTAACACTGACAATATTGTTTATGTCCTCGGTGGTTAAAAAAAGATACGACCCCTAAAGCTCACTGAGAAGTAATGCAGCGGCAAACCAAACCATCTTTATGAGCAGATTCTGGCGTGACACTGAACGATCAGAGTTTCCATTTTCTACAAATTCCTATATGTTACTTAAATACTAAAGTACTATCGACCAATGAGTGCCCACTTCTACCAGTCCAGAAGTGGTTCTGAAATGTCGGAGCAAAACAAGAGATGAAAGCTGTTGGTTGCTGGGTGAATTGTACTTTATGGTCACCGACTATTAAATGATACTACTCGATAATAGATGGCGTTAAAAACTTAAAATATTTTCGTATAAAATAAATCGTCGAGCTTATAGAATCGATTACTCTTTGCTGGTAAAATATCTGGAGCTGGTAGCTGGAATTATACAGTGCAACCTTAATAAAACGTACCTCAATATAACGACTTCCTCGATTTAACAAATTCTTCGTAATCCCCTTGAATTGTCCATAAGAGTCAATATAAAATATACCTTTACATTGCGAACATTTTTTGCGAACAACCTCTTTATAACGAATTTTCAACTATCAAGAAAAAGTATAAATACCTCTAATTAAAGAATTTTATCAAACAAAACCTTTATATAAAGTTGTAGTGTCACCAATGTATGACTTTTAATCTCTTATCCTATAAAATCCATCACGAAATTGGATTGTGCTTTGGATCTAATAACTCTTACCGGTGGTAAACAGCTATATTAATAATGATATATGAATAAAACTATTTTTTTACCTCTTTATAACGAATTTTAGACTATCCTAACCTCAAAATAACAAACCTCAGTTCAACGAATTATTTGATATAACGAATATTTACTTGTTCCCCTCCGATTTGTTATATTGAGGTTGCACTGTATATGGAAAATTTGCTCCTCAATGTTACGGACCTATCGGTTTTAAGTCCTCGATAATAGATCGCGCTATATTGAATACATTATTTCATACCTAAAGAAACGATTGCCCAATTTGATGGGTGCCTGGTACTTTGAATTTTAACTGCTCAGTATAAAATAGGTTTGTTATTTTGATTTATTTTTATTCAATCATGAAAATCATTCATTCGCTCGCTTTAAAGAAGCGTCGATAGCTTCTCGATGTCATGAATGCCTGGTACTTTAAAATTTTAAACTTTTCTATTCAGCATAATATGACATGGTTCTTCTATTATTTTACTATTCGACATCGATAATTCCATGAGCTCCTTGGGGTTATGGGTGCCTGGTACTTTGAATCGCCTCACGCGACGCGAAGTATAATAAATATCCTTCCTGTAATTAAGTAAGATTGGTGCAGGATGTCGCCATATTGTTTTAACTATGGACAATCACACACAATGAGACGTGAGTGTTAAAGGTTTTTTAACCATATTGTGTAAAATAGCACTCTGAGATAGTACTCTAAATGCTTCATGAGACCAGTAAGGTCTGTTACTGTATCCTTTTATTACGTCGAAATTAACATAGATCATTTAGGTTTAGCTTGGAATTCTCTCCCCTCGTCTGTGTTCCCAGATACTTACAACTTGGGGCTCTTTAAGAAAAGACTGAATAGGCTACTAACGGGAAAGCGTGCTTCATCTTCGGCCTCATCTTCACTTACCATCAGGTGAGATTGAGGCCAATCGCAAAAAAATAACAGCCTTTGGCGGCTGTACACGCGAGCGCAAAAAATTACACGCTTGTAAGAGCTCCATGTACACACTCGTACTCGGGCTGACTCGGGGTGTGCAGTCGCCTTTTTTATAACCTTTTGATCTGACAGGCCAGTTGGCTTGGTGGTTACAGATTCCCACCCAGAACAAACATGTGCCTGAACATATCTGTTTGTTCTTTGCCTGGATATAAATATCTATATAAGTATGTATTTAAAAAGTAGTATATGTATCTGTTGTCTGGTTTCCATAGTACAAGCTCTGCTTAGTTTGGGATTAGATGACCGTGGGTAAAGAATATCCCAAAATATTTATTTATTTATTATTATTGAGGTCTAATAATACTGCCACCTATTTATGTACTTACCTATTTTTTACCATTAATGGACATTCTGGTGCATACTCTTGCAGTGGACCAGCCACTTAATTTTATCTAGACCAAGGGTTTAAGGGAAGTTCATGAATTAAAACGAAGTACATATATTTTAATATTTTTTTATTACATATTCCATTAGAATACTTTCTATAATTATTATTGTACATGCTTTCATCGCCTCTCATAGCACGCACACGTCCAAACTAAACTGAGTAGACTATCTATACACATCCAGAGTATTTTTTAATGGGGTCTATGCACCGTATCTACAGTAGTACAAATTAAATACAGTACGAGGAAATCAGTTCTACATTATAAATGCATTTCGTGTAGTTTGCATTGAAGCTTTCTAAAAAAATCTAGAAGCTGACATGTCTATCGGGTATGTTGGTTGTTGGTGTGGCCACAGCGCAGAAATTATCAGTGGGGATTCAAATGATTTACTGCTAGTATTCTGCACTGTCGAGTGGCTGTGTCTATGAGTTACACCGTACAACTATATGAATCGATTAAACCGCCTTTTAAGACTGGAAATAATGTTGATGTTGATTGAGATTCATATAAGACGGTTTAACCGAGTATTTCAGAAGGTTAGTATTCTACATTTTATTTGCCATCCTGATATATTACATTTCATCGTATCTCTAAAAATCCTTAAACGTTTACATTATAAATAATCCAAGCGTAAAGATATGTACAATATTTTTACAGATTACATTCTCATTTTAAGTACCTATTTACAAATTAGAATTCTTTATACATTATAAAAAAGATAACTATACCGCTCTAGTAAATATCACCGCGAAATCAATAACTACATTCACAATAGAATAGTATATATATTATTATTAATTAATTTAAATAAAAATTACACCTTAAAGTTACTAAATAAGGATAAGACGTATTACATTACAATGTATTGCTTCGTTTAGTCACATTTTGCAAAAATATCACCATCGCGCGGATCTGCGGCCGGCAAACCCGGGGAGTATCCATAGATTCATAATTTTCCCTTCGCTATATTTTTTTTTGTAAAAAATATTATCCACCTAACATCACCGCTCACTCAGTCATCTAGCATTAAATTAGTACCTCTAACACAGATAGACACCACAATTTAAATGATACACATTAATGGACATATACTATAAATACCTACTTTATTAAAATTACAAACTCTTCGCTTCCCGCCAACTTATCATTTACCAATGAGAAAACATACACAAAGTTATTTTTATCAGACTGCGTGGAACGAATTTTTTTTGTTGGAATTATTTTATTTATAAAGAAAAATACGATTCATTTCACGTGAGGTAAGTAGCTAGGGAAACAGACAGATGTTAAATAAAAAAAAAACATTAATCATAAATTTCTCGCGGTCTGATAAACAAGATCAGTCTCTAAGATTTACATGCATAAATAAGTCAGCGAGAAGATGACCCTAAACGGTATTGTATGTAAGATCTACTCATCGATTATTGCACAACACATGCAGAAAGTACGTATTTCATGTTCTCTGTATTTTAATTATTATTTTTATTTGTCTATTTTTACTTTAAGAGGCCGTTCTACTGTTAATGGGATAGTGTTAAACTACATAGAACTCTGTCGCTCCGAACGAATAGTTAACCGCTACACCGATGAAGGTATTCTGATCTCTGCAAATTTAATGCGACAAGGTTCTGCAATATTATTGCTAGTTAAAATAAATAAAAAGGGGCCATTTAATTTGGAGAGTCAGATGCGTATGGGACTTATAAACCATATAAAATTATTGCTTAAATAGTTAATAGTATTGCGAAGTAAAAAAGACCTTAGGTCTAATACACTTAAAAAGGAACAACTACAAAATATTAGTTTTTATTTACAAATACCTAAATGTATGGATAGAAAGAAATATTTGGCTAAAACGTGATAGGAATACATGATTCTGTGATAAATTATAAAACACTAAGTGACGTTACGTATAGTTTATATGGGATTAAAAATAGTTTAAAATTCATTATAAAAGTTAAATAATAGTTATAAAAATGTTGTAAAAAAATTGTGATCGCGTTTGAGTATTCTTTGTTTCACTTTAATATTATGCTGAGTTTGTATTATTATTTTATTATTAAGTTTGTTTTTATTTATTTATGACTCCAGTCCGTACCCTGTAGTGAGATTTTCGAGATTCGTATCAGTCCAACGAGGAAAAGTGACAAGAATAAAAAATAAAGCTAAATTATTAGGGTATTAACCGCCTAAGTACGATGAGAAAGCAACTAACGTAAACTAAACTCGTCCGTCGATTCAGAGTCATTCATTCTCACAAGAAACGTCGCGCCAATCATTCGATACTCAATTAATAATTATTTAAATCTACCGTCAGAGATACCGATCACAAGAGATTCCTCCCCATCGAGGCATACGAAAACACCATCAGTCCTATAAAAAAATAGTAAGAAACTAAATCTTACAACGACCGAACGCGGGAGCCGTCATCTCGTGGACGACGGCTACCGAGCTCGATTAAAAATGGCGTCGAATGGCACGCTTAGTGAAGTCACGAGCGGTGTCGCGCGCGGCCGCTCTTTCTCCGTTTCCGTCGGCCGTCGCGGACGAAGACAATGTTCGCGGGGTCGTCGGCCAACTGGGGGTATTTGGAGACGGAATGGACATCCCGAGCCGCCCAGCCGTCTACAATTCCATGGGAGATGAGCTCCTCCTTTTCCTCTTCGGTCCAGGAGCCTCTCCCCTCCCAGCCGGCAGCCACTAGTGCCTTCTCCCTCTCCCATGCGCGGGCAGCCGCTCGCTTGTGCGCGTGCTTGAGGAGCTTGATCCTCTCCTGAGTGGGCTCCACGCCGTACCGTAGGACTATCACGGCCTGGGCTGAACCCTTGCCTACTGCGTGCACTCTCACCTAGGAATGACAAATTGGGTGGTGTTAGAGATGTATGCTAAGAAGCACAAATTAAAATTATATCGTCTTGACATAGCAAATATATTGTGTAGTAAACCTCAATCGGTGATGTCGCTCAGAAGTTACACGATCACTGGCAGAGGTATCAACTATTAAATTAATATAATATAACGATGAATAAATATTACCTCCAACCCCTGATCATTCGTCTCATCTTGTGACACGTTGAACTTTCCGGATAGCCTCCTCAACTCCTCCATGTCGTCCCGGATCTTCAAAGAATTGTCCTTCACAAAGTAGAACACGTCTTGATCATGAATGCTGAAGTGCACATCCAGGAAGTAGGAGTTGTTGAAGACAGTAGTGATGACGTCCTCCACCACGCTATTGGCACCATCCGCGACGCTGATGTAAGCTTTACCATCGACCCTTGAGATCAAGACTCCTTCTCCGAAGACCCCGCGTTTGTACGAGACTCGCGGGAGAAGGTTTCTAGTTATTGGCTCCATTTTCAGCAGCGGTGTTGGTACAAAGTCGATATCTGATAGCTTATCGTTAACCTGAAAAATATATTTCAATTAATAATTGCAGCTGTCAAAAACCATAACTTGGGATTTGACCTCAGAATGTCTGGAAGGGAACTGCCTCATAAGTGCAGCTGCCGGAACACACCGCTAGGAGCTTAACTAGATATTAAATTTAAGAAAATTACTTAATTTCCTTAAATTAATGTGTATGTATGGACTTCCAAGGGCCACTAATTTACCTTAACACCATCCTATAGTTTTATCAAGATGTTTTCTGTAAAGCTTAAGGACATGGTTCTCAACTGTTGTTGTAAACCTCAGCGTTCCTACGACTGAGCCATTATCGCTTAATGATGTTAGCTTACCTTTTCATTGATACATTGAAGTCCAGACATAACTCCGAAGTCTGGAGCCAATTGTGGTGCAGTAACTGAAGTCATCGGTTGGAAGATCATGTCTGTAATATACTTCGAGCCCATCATCTTGTTCAGGTCATATCCATAGAGCTGGAGCCAACTACCCAAGTTCGTCATGTAAGGAACATACTGGTTCTTGTTTATTGGGTCGTTATTCTTAAACCTGTAGATAAAGATGTCAGTTGGAAGGCTCAACTTTGTAGCCAAGTGTTCCCAACTGGGTGTCATCCACTGTCCAACTACAGGGTCGTACAATCGATTATCCAAATATACCAAGTTGGTATTGTAGTCGAAAATACCTCCGTGGAAGTCTACCGGAACGTAAAAGCCTGGATTGGTGTCTTTCATGATTTTTCCGAAAGGACTGCGTTTGATTTCTTTGATTATTTCTCCGTTGACGTCAAAAACTACAAGCGGAGAGCCGTTGTGGTCAGTTGCTACGTAGAATCGCTGATCTTCTGTCTCGATACACGTCAAGAAGTCTCTTTGGTCGTAAAGGAATCGGACAGTCTTTTCAGTCTTCGGAGAGTGCATGTGTGTTATCAGGTTAGGTGTTTGTGGATTGGTATAGAAGAACTGCGTAATGTTATTCTTATCATCCTTCCAGGCGACAAGTCTGCTTCTATCATCGTAGAAGTACCACATCTGGAACTTGTCCCTTTCGAAAGCATGAACAAATTGGCCTCGAGAGTTGTATCTGTACTTCTGTTCTCCACGTCTTATGACAAATCCTCGACCATCGTAACTGCTAAATTCTATATCGCCATATTGGACAACTCTGTCGCCAATGTCGTAGCCTAAATAACGTTTATCTCCGTGCTCAATGACTCCAATGACATTGCCATTCTCATCGTAAACGTATTTCCAGTCATCCTCAGACCCGACGACTTCCATCAGGTGTCCGTCGTAGTTGTAGCTGATTCGTTCGTTAGATGACGTGTCACCAATCATCATCTTCTTCGTTTTGATTCGATTCCTTACGTCGTATTCCAATTCGAGACGGAACACGTCAAAGGACTTGATGTTCATGAGGACAGTCTTTATTCTGCCGTGGTCGTCGTAGTCTGTGATCGTGAAGTACTGCTTGCTCGTATCCTGCATGACAGATCGGTTGAATGTGTTTCTATAAATCCTCAAGTCGCTAACACCTTCGAGGATACCGAGGTTTTGGTTGTATTTCAATCGAAGCTGCGGCATTTCCTTGCTATTGATGATGACGTCAATTGTGGAAAGTCTCGCGTTGCCATCGTATTGGTATTTCAAATGAGCGTTGTTCAAGCCACTCTTCGAGTTGAATTTCATCTTCTCATCTTTCAATATACCGGCGTGATATTTGTAATCCTGTTTCAGTTCGTAATCTGGGTCTGTGATTTCAACATTCTTGACGAGATGCGTATTTTCATGGTATACATAGCGTATGGCTGATGCTCCTGCTAATATTGTTTCAAGTTTCCCTGTGCTATCGTATACGTAGAGGATTTTGCCAGATTGATGAGGGAAGATCTTTGCTAAAATATGACCATCATCATTATACAGGATTTCGTATGGATGTCTGTTCATAGGTGAAAAGTATTGGTACTTGAAATAGCCCAATGACGTCATAAGAGCAAAGGTATGGATGTGACCTCTAGGAGTCGTCAAGTTTTGGAGTGCACCAGAATCGTCGTAATCCAAAAGATAGTCGCTTCCTCTAGGTGTCGTTACTTTCAACGGTAGACTTGTGAACATATCTCTGAACGAGTAAGCCAAAGACGAACCGTCTCCATACCGGATCTCATGCAGACGTCCTGCTCTATCGAAGCCGTATGTTTCATTGAGATCTCCCCAGCCCCACCTGGTTAATCTGTTAAATCTGTCATATTCCAGTTCAACTTCAGCAAAGATTCCATTCCTTGGCCCCAACTTAACCGGTCTTGCTGTTCTGTCATAAGTAACATTGAGCAGTTCGACTTTATCGTCCATGAACACAGCAACCGTCGATGTATCTCTATCATATTCCAGAGTAAGAAGATTTTCACCATTTACTCTGAGCTTGCGGCCAATTTGGGCAACAGCCTTTGTGCTCTTGCCTTTGTTTGATAACAGTCTTCTCAAGAAGTATCGCCATTCGAATCGATTCGCTAAATCACCGCCAACCTCCGTTCTCTGCTTAGCCGGTACTGGATAGCTTTCTCCAAGTATAGGGTCGATTTCTGATAGTATCGTGTACGGAACTGTATCGGTTGAAATAATATGACCCCAAGGCATACTCGAAGAAATGCTTCCGTCAGTTGAAATAATAGTCTTCTTCTCGGCTTCCCCAACTTTTGTATTCACTGATGATCCCTTGATTAGTATAGAAACGGGTTTTCTATTATTTTCGCTGACGCGCACAGTGGCACCTTTGAGACTAAGATCGAATGTAAGATTGATTATTCTTCCAGTGGGTGTTACTGCTGATGTTAATCTTCCGAATTCATCGTATTTGTAAATGTAGCTTCTTCCTGTACTGTCATACTTAGCTTTGAGCAAACCAGTTGTACCGTGGTAGTCGAATGTCATATTGAAGTTATCAGGTGTTCTTAGTTCTTGAAGCATCTTCATTCTAGACATTTTAAGTCTGCATTTCTGTCCCTTTGTATTTTCTATCGAGTTCACAAGACTTGAGTAGTCTCTCAGTAAGAATACTTTATTGCCAGCAGCATCGGTCACAGTACTGAGTTTACCATTACTGGTATTGACTGTGTACATGAACACGTAATTATTTTCCCCAGTTAGGATGTTCTTCGTCATGATATGTTGACCGAATCTATTGAAGATGTAAATCTCCTGAGTGTCAGGGGAGTATATCTCATACTCTCTTGCTCCGCTTGCATCTGGGATACTTGCCATCACGGAACGAACTCTGTAGTTAGCTTGGTCTGCAATGTGGACGATACCATCTGGACTGACAATGACTGCGGAGATCGTATTGAATTTGGAATTTGAGGCCAAGAAATGATCTGCTTCGAAGCAATCGCATCCCCTTTCCAAGCAATTGCACTTAGACTCCGCGCCAGCATACAGGGATATCTTTCCATCAGTTGTGATCAAACGTACTCTGTTAATCCTTTGCGAATCACTTTCAGCTACAAAGAGGTCTCCCGCCGCTCCAAAAGCAATACTTTGTGGCATGACTAACGTTGCATAAGTTGCTAATTCCATATCGTAACCGGTTAAAGGCGATGGACAATGTAATGGTCTACCGGCAATAACTTTGACCCTACCGTCTGGTGCCATTTGTAGAATCATATGATCATCAATAATGTGGAGACTGTTATCCAAGGGGTTGATGGCAAGCTCCGTCGGCCATCTTAAATGTACCTCCTCGACGCTTAAAGTGCCTTCACACGGGATGGGTTTCCAATGAGCCCTGTGCATATGGTTTCCGATAACGGTAGTGATAATGCCATCTCTGTCGACCATTCGGATGTTGGTACCGTCGGCGAAGTATACAACGTTATCGACGGATACGGCGACTCCTTTGGGGTAGGCTAGCTTAGCGTCTCTCGCCAAGGCGCCATCACCACAATGGGCCTCGTCCCCGGGCAGACATCTCTCTCCGGAACCAACGACGGTTTCCCAGTTGCGTTCGGGGTCGCTATAGTCGTCGGTGTTGCGGACTTTGATGATCTGATGGGATTCTGGATCCGAGATGTATAGGGTTCCATCGAGGGGTGACAGGGCCATGTGGTAGCGGTATGATACTCGAGTGGCGCTGTGGAAAAAGAAGAGTTTAATGTAAAAATGTATCAAACATAAGGCGAGTTTTTGAGAGTTTATAATGATTTGATATATTATGTAACCTAAATTGCCAATAAATGTAAGTTTTATAATTCTCGTGTTGATTTTAACAAAGACGTAAGTTAACAACTTGCAGCAATTCTTTACATATAAAATTGTTTGGTCCTGACGTAAATTCATCAGCATATAATAATTATTTCCAACAAAATTTTACCGAAATTATCTGGCCACCCGATATTTATCATAACACTAAAACACCTAAACTCGTTTCGAGTTGAATGTATTGGTGTACAAATAAGTTTTTTTAATACCGAGTAAACATGAGAAAATAGTATGTAGATAAAATACTAACTTGAGCTTGACGACGGTCCGCACGGTGCCATCAGTGTTGATCTTCCTGACGAGGTTGAAGTCCCCGACGAAGATGGAGCCGTCGGGCGCGGCGGCGAGCGCGACGGGCGCGAGCAGGCGCTGGCGCGGCGCCGCGCCCGCGCAGCCCGCGCCGCACTCCAGCTCGCGCTGCCGCCCGTCGCCCATCGTCGTGATGATCAGCCGCGGCTTGTGCTTCAGGTAGATGTTCGTGCCGTCGCCCTTCTGCAGTATGCCTGAGGGAAGGATTGTCATAATACGTATTAGTCGCCTTGGTGGTTAGAGACACAGTGTGTTGTGGACATGGATATATCTGTTTGATCTATGTCTGAATATAATATAAGTTTTATATGGTGTATCAGTTATCTGGTTACCACATTACATCTGCTTAGTTTGCATTCAGATGGCGGTTTGTAATATCCCAAATAATAATGTATATTATTTTAACTAACTTAATTGTATATGTAGTAAGTATATGGTTGCAGTACCAGCAGTATATTTTGCTTAATTTGGAATCAGATAACCTCGTGTGAATTTCCCAGTATATTTAAGTGTGGGGGATGCCGTGAATGTCACTGTCTGGAGGTTAATGGAAATTATATTGTTAGGTAGGTGGCAGTAAATACTCAATCCCGTTTATGTAGCTATACAGAAAAAATATAGGCCTTGTATTTGTGCCGTGGGTGTGAACACAATAGTAATTAAACCTTAACCTAAACCGTGAGACCTAGAGGATACAACGAGAATTTATTTTACGATATTCAAATTTATACATTAAGGAGCTAGTCCTAAAATTAAACTTACCTTCATGGAAATTATACCGATGATGTATATCAAGATTCCATCCACCGACATCGGAGATGCTCATATCGTGGCCGCTCAATTTCGTCGTCTGTACATTCCAAATGATATCCTTGCAATCTGTGTATTGGTAACCCACTTTGACCAACGCCGTGGTCACTCCATATACTCTCTGCCTATACACGTTCAGCCTGTTCCATGGGTATGTGAACTTTATCACTGGGTCGGCTTCAAAGGTCTTTTCGAAGAGTATACCGTCGATTGTGATCCGGAGGTGGATTAATGCAAGTGTTGGGGGAACTTTCTCTGGCGTGAGCTGGAGCTGAATGGTTGAGAGGTATCCAGCTGCTCTTGAGCTGTGATAAACGAGGTTTAAGCCTGTTCCTGGTATTTGGAGACTCTCTTGGACCACCTGGAATTAGTTATACGTAAATATTACTGCTGATGTTATTGTCATTCTGATATTCAAAACGAATTTTCAGTCGCGGAATTTTCAATAGAGGAGTCGCGTTTGTTAACTCAAAACAAAGGAGTCGACTGCCAAATAAGCAAAATTAGTGGATCATGGATCATAATCTTTTAAGGGACTGCATTTAATTGGTAGCCATGTCGAATGCTGCAACGAAGTTGGGATTGAAAAAGAACATCACGAGAAATCATAGGACGTTGGTAGCACCAGAGTTACTTTATAGTGCCCGCCAGTTTGCAACCTTCGACTATGAGTGCTTACAACTTCCAGCCACGACATCAGTTTTGTGGTATGATTGTAGCCAAATTCAAGAATATCAATACTAAGCCGGAAACATATAGGACTAGTGACCCGCACATATCAAAAATTACCGTATTGGTTTATGATAGGGTTATTTTTCCTACGACATTCTTAAACGTCAAAACGGTCCATATAGTGTGCTCCAAGTAGAAAGTTTGCGTAACAAAAATATACCTGAAAAGATAAATCGGTACTTAATGATAGGCAGAAATTACACACCTGTGACTCAGCCAGAATAGCGCTCTTGTCAGGACAAGCACCTTGGAAGCCGTGCTTCCACGTGGCCAGCACGACGGGCTTCATGGCGTCGTAGTCGTGCGCCAGGCACGCCTGTGGCGGCCCCATGCCTCCCTTCTCGTCCGCTGTCGTCATCACCACTTCGTCGATTATCACCACCTGATGATCAACGTTTAGTTTATGTTAATGGGCATAAGAGGCGACTAAAGTAACGATGATCACGTTACGAAATCTCAGGGTTATGATAATAATATTTTTATTATAAAGAACTAATCCCGCTTTATTGGGATTAAATATTCATTTTAGCTGTTTATGGTTAACAAAACCATTCTTAAAGATTTGCCGTGAGACAGACTGCTAGGCGTAAATAATCTGTCAAATCTTGGGTAATATGTAATGCATTGATCGGACGGAAAACATACATATTGCGCCGACCCTAAATGGCTGGGAACAGCCAGATGTTCAAAAGCATAATTAATATCCTAATTGTGGCGCAGGTATTTTCCCTTTTGGAGTTTACTTTGTAAAGGCAAATTTATGGAAGTAATCGTACTTCTGCTTCATTTTAGATCTATAATTTAAACAAGACAAAGGGGCGATGAACTCTGAGTGTAGCAATCACAAAAAAAAACAATCATTCGTGAGAATGGGCGAGAACATAAATGTCGACTGATGGTTCTAACAAAAGATTTCTGTGAGTTTATTTTAAAGTTTTCTCGATTATATGACTTATATATAACATGTAAATAAGCGACTGCATTTTGAACATGCCTTGATTGCGTCATAAACAAGTAAACTGCAAAAGTTTGTGAACCTTATAATTGAGACGTTAAAAAATGTAAATGCTTCTTTAATCGTCACTTCGCATGTTTTCGTGCAAAAAATAACTTCAAATTACTTTATATGAACTCTGCTCTAAGTACTTTAACTTCTTGAAGACAATATCAAGTAAGTCTTTGGTATCGTGTCATGTCGCTAAGGATTTATTTATTCTGTTCAAAAATATATATTTCAAATATTATTATGGCTGGTAACTTATTTTTTAGCTATATTTTGGACCTCAGACGTCAGATACTAAAACGAAAAAACTTATTAATTCATTAGAAATCACACCAGATACACGCCACAGAACCATGATTGAGCAGCTGTTTCAGGATCAAAATATAATGCTATGTCAAGTCGGCCGGCTAACAGACATTTCAGGGTAAGTGGGCACCGTCTCCTATGCATATTAGTAATTCCATGTGCATCGCCAATGTATCTTCATCACTCGTCACCCCTTACTAAATTAGGTATGGTAGTACTTATATTCTAGTCATACCATCAATTACATACCTCGTTCCAAGGCACGAATACAACATGGGTCGATCTCTTAAATGGTGCTCTTCCGAAGTGCAAAGTCACAGCTCCTCCTCCGTTAACCAGAAGATCAAACCAGCCGTCTTCCCTCGTCAGGGTGAAGCCTTCGAGAGGCGTTGATGTGGAGACCCTGACTCCGACGAGACCAGACCCTAGTGACGTCACCACACGACCCCTGATCACAGCTGAGCGGCTGTAATTGATGAGGAGTTTGATGATGAAATAGGTCAAGGGGTAGTGGAAATTATAGAAGTAGCCGTTCTTGTACTGTTTGAAGTCAGTAAGGTTATTTTTGCTGTAAATTGTGGCAGCAGTTGGATAGCCTTCTCTGGTGTGCACAATCTTAAATTACATCATAATTAGTTGCAATATACAAGTGAAAATTCTATTATCGATTTGTCACCTTCTTAAGGATAACTCTCAAAGGGTCTGCAATCAAAATTTTCTACAGGGACAATGTATAATTACTTATTGGTTTTCTTCTTTAGTAAAGGGGTACGTACAGTGTTTTTGTGGGATGGAATTTAGAGTTGCTATGATCGTGCTTTTCTTAGTGATTTGGGAATTTTAAGTTACTATGTCTATAGAGTAGCAATGAGGTAAGTGCTACAGTTAATCTATTTCTCTAATGAAAACTTCATTCTACATGTTTGGGTAATCGTGATTGATCAACCTTCAATATATAATCCGCCTATGTACATATAAAGAATATTCCTTAAATGTTAAAACATTTTGAATATATTAATCATCATTTAGTAAATAAAAAGCGTAACACAAATTCACAGGACACAATAATAGGTAACATTAAATACAACAATATCACAAATAGCATGCAAACATTCAATACATAATATAAATATATTAACACTATAAATAATTTGCCAATGAATTATATATATTTAAATATATAGATAATGATGTGGATATAGACTAAGTTAAACGTACACATAATCCCAAATCGGATTCACATATCTTACCTCGTATTGAAGTGGTTCCAAAACATACTGCGCAGCGTTAGAAAACCGAGAGAGACAAAGAATGAGTAACCATCACTTGATTTATTGTTAATTTAGAAGAGGTAGTCAGTAGCGTTGTAAATATATGTGTACATGCGAGTGCCAATTGTTTAGTATTTTTACCTAGATTTTGTAAAAATAAAAACAAATAAATATAAGATTAGTTTTCGCCATAGTACATACGTGTAAGGAAAAAGAAAGAAAAGCTTTGTGGAAACACTTTTGTAAATAAAACATTAGGATTGACTGGGGCACAACATTGCATATCTTATATAACAGATATTCTTATAATACTCTTCATAGTTAAAACTGATATATTATATCACATAGAACAGTGTTAAGCGTAAAGAAAGAATTGCAGGCGGATCAAAAATACAATAAAGATGATGAAAATTCTTTACAATTTTTGCAACAGACAGTTAAATTTTCATCATTAATCAACCTGAACATTCTTTATTTACCCTTTGAACTGTAAAAGATCAATTGACAAAGGTGTGTTAGTTACCAATGCCAACAGATTCTTTCGTAACATAAACGTTGAACATCAAACACTCAGTCTCACCTTTCGTTGAACGTCTCCTGTTTGGCGTAGTTTTGGAGGCTACCTTCGTCTATGAGGAACTTCATCCGTTCAAAGAACGAGGCCGTGATGGAGGGAGGTTGCTTCCTTAGGAGAATGTCAGTCGGCTTCGGTGATGACACGCAGAGCTGGCTTCCCTTGCAGGCGGGGCTCTGGCAGCACTCCGGATCCTCGCAGTCGACCAAACCGTCTGAATGGAGCACGCGAAGGAAGCGGTTTAGACAGAGACGGAATATACTATGTCACTCGCGACATAAAGAGTTAAGGGAGTCGAACAAACACCTAAAAAAAACACTCGCCCGTAGAAAAAAAGGAGCACGAACGAACCTTTGTCATTATCCTTGGAGTCGTCGCAGATCTGCTCCTTGAGGGTGGTACAGTCGGGGCCGTCCCAGCCGTCGAAGCACTTGCACTCCCAGCGGGCGTCGTTGGCGACGCGGCACTGGCCGTGGCCGGCGCAGCCGCGCGGGCAGCCCTCGAGCGTGCAGTGGCGGCCGTTCCAGCCGGACACGCACAGGCAGGTGCCGTTCTTGCACTGGCCGTGGTCGGCGCAGCGCGCGTCGCACAGGCGCGCGGCGCACAGCTCGCCGCTCCAGCCCGCCGCGCACGCGCACGCCTCGCCCACGCAGCGCCCGTGCGGCCCGCACTCCAGGTCGCACACCTCTGCACACGCACGCGCACACATGTGTCACATACACGGTCATACATCGACCGGAGACTCGAAAAAAACATACACACCAGTTTCCTGCAAGGCTCTGTGTGCTTAGATCGAGTTATCCTTATTTGATCACTTTCCACGACGAGAATATAGTCAGATAAAAAGCCTAATGTTTAAAAAAAAAAACGAATTCTTTGCATGGTACTTTGCAATCTAACTATTTTTCAATTATTTTTATTTTGCATCTAAATACTAATAATCTGATTCATATACATTTTGCCAAAACGAATAAAATTAATAGACAAATATTACGTTACCTTTAGAGCAATCTTCCCCGGACCACCTAGCATGACACGTGCAAGTCTGAGTATCGACATCGAAAGTACCATGTCCGGAGCAATCCGGCAGACACTGCAACGCGTCCTTATCCATAGTCGCACAGTCAGGTCCTTTCCAGCCCTTCTTGCAGACGCAAGCACCATCAATACAGAAGCCGTGGCTGGAGCAAGTTGGATGAGGACAGTCGATGTCACCACAGAACTTTCCTTTGTAGCCTCTTACGCAGGAGCATTTACCATTGATGCAGTGCCCATGGCCATTACAATCAGGGACTTCGCATTCATCGTGTCGTAAGGAGCACTCTTTGCCTTTCCATCCAGGGTTACATTGGCACTCTCCGTTGATATATTCACCTCTTTGACTGCACAGGACTGGACATACGCCTGGAATAATTGTTTTTGTTAGTTTCATTCGAAAACGAAAGTGGTTTAAGATTGAATGGAATGGAACCGTAATAATAAAACTGATTACATAAATCAAACAATTTTAATCTTGCAGAGGGAAGTTTAAAGTAACTTACTTTCACTACAGTCGTCACCACCAAAACCGGGCTGGCATTGGCAATGTCCCATCAGACACTCCCCTTTACCGGAACAACCGTTAGGACAGTTGTGCGTCATGTCTTCGGCCACTATCGCTATGAATGATATTTCCTGAGGGTCTCCATCGTCGTTATATAGGGATAAGAACCAGTGGCCTTGTTCCATATAGTGGGTTACTTCTTTCTTTACCGATGGCTGTAACAGATGTAAATTTTTATAAAACACAAGTAGCATTGTTTTCATACTCAAATGGTGCAATAGAGGATGTACGAAAATTCGTTAAGTGATTAGCCACTTACATGAGATGCCCTCGTGGTTCTTGCCTTGAATCCACTCAAAACTTCCAAGAAGTGGTATTGAGTATGAGTGGGTAAAGCGTTCCGCCTCGCGTACACACCTATCGACGCCCCTCGTGGGATCATGTAGTCGAATTTTAAGTACGCAGCTACAGACTGATAGAACTGCATATTCCAGTAACTATATGGAGGGATTTCTTTTGATAATTTTTCACCTAAAGTTATTTGAATGAATGTCGTCCCGTCTGGCGGGAAAGATTGGGCTGGGAATGTTCGCGCACCTAGAAAATTTGATAACACATTAGAATTGTATTCACTGTTTAGACTAAACAATAAATCGCAAATAATCATGCGATAATGTGATGAATTGTCTAAAATTTGCATACGTCATTAGAACTAGAAATTAATCGCCCTTTCTAAGCACTACCAATAACCCAAAAGAAAAGAATATAATACAAAAAAAAGCACGTGCGATGGAAAAAATTGCAGTTACCTAAAACCCATTACTAAAGCATGCATATTAGTGTATTAGTCACAGTATAGTTCTGTATAGAAACCCTGACCGATGGATTTTCGTGATCGTTAGTAAGTTATCACTGATCGTATTCAAATTCAATGACCTCACCTTCTAATATGAGAATAGGTGGAGGAATAACCTTTGGACATACGCATGTAATTGCTGTTGTTGGAATAGCCTCAGTTTCCGATTCTGTCGTAAGTTCTGTTGTCATATTTGTAGAATCTGTTGTTGACACAATTTCACCTTCAGTTGTAACTTCTGTATCGATTTCTGTTGTAGTATCAAATTGTGTGGTGCTGAATTCTGTAGTACTCTCACTGACTGAATAATTAGTTGACGATTCAGTAACCTTTGCAATGGATAAAGTGGTGCTTTTCTCTGCATAATCATCATAAAAATCATCTGTAGTATTACCATCACACGTTGGACAGGAACATTCACAACTACCGCCCCAATCTGCCTCTGCTTTTTTTGTTGTAGTTGTTGTACCTTCAACTGTCACGGGCTTATTGAAGTTTGTTGGTTGTGTTGGTTCTAAGTCCATAGGAGTGATTCTAACAGTTGGTATCTCGTTTGTATCACCGATAGTTGGTAATTTAACTGTTAACGAATAAAGTGGTTTGTAAGATGAGTCGTCGGCACTATCAGTGGATATCGTCATGTTAATCAACATATGTGTTGGGTTAGTTGTTAGGTCTACAGATTTTGTTTCAGCTTTATTTACAGCTTGTATTTCTTCGGCCATTTTATTTAACACAAGGTTATTATTAGTTACAATCGGTGTAGGTGTTGTCACAACGTGCTCAATTGGTGCAAATTTATTTGTAGTAACAAATATCGTACTCTCATTATTTTTGCTTATTATAGGTGTTATAATTTGTGTTTTAGTAGTATTTTTACTCGGTGTTTCCACGATCATCCTTTCAGTCGTGTTTGTTTCATTTACCACTATGTTATTATTAGTCACAATTGGTAAATGTGTTGTGACAACATGCTCGATAAGTGATATATTATTTTTACTGACAAGTATTGTGCTCTCAGTTGATTGGCTGGTTACAGGTGATTCAGTTGTTATTGTGGTTGTTATGAGTTTAGGTGATATGGAAGTATCCCTTTTTGCAGTAGGCTTGGAAGTCGTTTCTACATTGATTGTCATGTTAGGGCTTTTGGTAGTTTCGGTATGGTTAGATGAACTCTGTTCACTGTCATAGTGGAATTTCTTTAAGTTATTATCCATATCAGAAGTTTCATTGGGTATTATATGAAGTACTTCATTTACTTCTCTCAACCTTGTTAGTAATTTCATATATTGAAGTTTTTGCACTCCGTAAGACATTATCGATGGAAACGAATCACCTTGCATATCTTCAGGGTTGTAAGCAATGTTATCCTTAATTTGGGTATTTTTTTTTATGGGTGTTAAAGTCTTTTCAGTGATAGCGATTTCAGGTGGCTGTTCAATGTGTTCGTTAGAGGATTTAATAACTTCACGTACATTAGTATCTGTTTTAATAACTGAATCAGTAGTAGTAATAGTGGTTGAAGTAGTAGTAGAAGTAGAGGACTCCGTAGTTTGTTCCACTGTTGTTTCATTACGCGGCTCATCAAGGTTGGTATTATTCGTTAGATCACCATTGTTAACCGTATTATTGACATTGCTAGACAAAGAAGCATTAGCACCCTCCCAGCTGTCTTCTTTTGGCTGAGTGACGGCAGTCGTCTCGAGAGCCGACTCCACACCATGCACTAAGCTAACACTGCTGATATAAGGTGTAGTGATTAATTCATGCATATCTACAGCGGTGGAAGAGTCCGTGGAAGAAACAGAATTAGCAGAAGAAGCATGCCCATCAATACTTCTACGTGGGCGCAAGTGTCCTTTGTTACCTGAGCCGGTAGAAGGCGAGCTCTGGTGCGGTCTTGTTAAGGATTTGTTACTCGACTCCAGGGTTGTCGCTTTGGAGGATGGAAACGTCTCCGTGGATTCGCCAACTAATACTGTACATGCTTTAGAGTTTTGATATGACCAGTTGACGAAATATGAGGCTGTTGACAAAAGAATAATCATTAGAATACTTAACTTACTTCAATACTTGACACTCAAAAAAACATATTTAAAGAAAAAAATCAGAAAAAAATGAACACTCACCTGACATATAAGAGGCAATGGCTAAAAGAAGAACGAAGAGTATTATGAACACTATAGCGGTACATTTCCAGGAACACCTCGAGGAGAGACCCTTCCTGAAGTGGAACCGCGAGCCCGTGGGGGGGAAGTGTGAGGCCCGCAGGTTGTTCCGTACTGGTAACACGGGGACTGGCGCGCCGAACGCAGGGTGAGACCTGAAGAAGAAACAAGAAGATGTTTACATTATTGTTCAATAATATTTGCTAATATATTCTGAACTCAAAAGTAACCATTTAATTGGAGTAATAAAATTCCGCAGAGGAACCAGAATTAGCCGGATAGCTAGGCCCTAAGTACCACTCATGTCTTTGTGCACTGTGAAGAGAGTTTTCGCTGAACTTATCATTATTAAATTCAGATTTTAATCATTGCAAAGTTAACGTACGCCCAATCAAACATGTTTCTGCTGGAAAAAGCATCAATAACCTGACAGCGAAGCATAAGCGATGTATCTGGGATCAGGTTGTTCCATGTGCTATGCGCATCGAACTAAGAACCCTATTTTGAAGGCGTTGCGGTTTATAATAAAATGGTGCCATCATCTTGGTGATTATCTTATATAATATTTGTTTCTTTTTTTTGTTAAATCAATTAGATTAAGGCAAGCCTTGGATAGGAACTGTATTCTGACACACAGCTCACGCTAGTTCTGAAGACAGGGCTGCATATGTATTTTGATTCAGCAAAAAAAACATTTTTAATTTCTTTAAATTTTTTTTATTATCGCTTTGGTGTGGCAAAGGTGTTAGCTACCACAGATTACGATCGTCGATGGAATTTTCTAATAATAATTATAGTAGGATAGTACCAACCTGTCATTCCTATCCATCCTCTCAAGGGTGCTCTTGTCCTGCTTCCCTGGACTACTACACGATGAATTGGATTTGTAGTCCATAGACGGATTTTTTTGGATGTCCCCTGAAATATATACGAGTTGTTATAATTATGTTAATTTTGTACCACTTTATTATGCATTGGATACTTTTTGGAGGTTTAGCTTCATCAGATGATATACTCGTATTATTAGTAGGCGGGATTTTTTAGTATAGATTGTGATCAAAATGGAATCGGTTTTCAGACAAAAAGGATTTATCCATCTTCTTCAACATCATCCATTCATATGTACATGATTATTTTAAAAGCAGCCGTCCGAGTCGGTAATGATTCTTAATTTAAATAAATATATTTTATTTCTTTTCATTTCAAATGAAGTTGAAGATTTTGTTGTTACGTCACAACTCACATAAAAACGATATTGGTTTGAATGAAAAGTAAATTACTTAAATAATAGTTAGAAATACAGAAAAATCTTTTTCTTATATTTATAGGATATAGATATAACATGGGGTTCTTTAATCTCAAAAATAAATTTATATCCTCGGACACGACCTAGTTTATCATAATTAAAAAACCATGATTGTTCCAAATCATCAAAAGATATTATAAAATTCATACTCTTAATTTTTTTTTGCTACTCTTAAATCTAAGACTTATTCTAAAAATTTATATCAAAAAGGTTCTAACATTCACCTGAAGGCACGTAGAAGTTCCCCGAGGGGGTGCGCACGAGGCACGAGGGCTCGAAGTCAGCCAGGTCAGCAGGGTTGCCGGTGATTCGGCCGTTCAGCCGAGACATTGTTGGATTCCTCGGTGGCACATCAGGCGGTAGCCGCGAACCTTCTAGCAGACAACCTGGGGACAAAGGAGAACTCAATCAGTAAAGATGTAGCTAAGTACCCAAAAAGAAAAAAACTGTTTTGTATGAATGAAAATCTATTATATCAGACAATCATTAGGTAAAATAGGTACTTTTTATTAAATAATCTGGTTCCCTGACATGACAGCTTACTAGGGTTTTGATAATGAATTATATTTTTATGGAGTATTTTGTATCATGGTGTATTTACATATGTTTTGGTTAGTCAAAAGCGAGTGAAACCGCCGAGGTTTAACTTACTTTGGTGTTCGGTAGCTTGTAAGATATAAAATCATACAATTACTTATTATCCTACTTTACAACTCTAAAGGTATGATTTGTATGGGACAAATTATACATTTAGAGTTGCATCGATGATATATAGAACAGACAATTTTCAGTGGACTTATCCTGGAATTAACGAAAGGTAACTTTGCTGAGCAAATAAATTACATTTTCCGGAAGACATTGTTCAGAGGTTGGAGCACAATGACTCGTTGAGAATATAGAATTAATTTCTCGATAGGTACTTACTTAATGTAAGGAAAACAAGTAATTGTTACCAGGAAGCCGCGTTATTTGTAAAGTTAAAGGCTCTAACAGAATTAATCAGCGTGGTATCGCGGCGGCGGCGGCGAAGGCATTAGGCAACGGGAAAAATTTAATTAATACCATCTACGAAAATTTACAAGTTGAAATTCAATTAAGGGTGAATATTGCCCGCCTTAATGGCTCGTAAACAAATAGCTGCTCCGATCGGCCCATGCAAATGGATCAAAGCGAAACATCGCGTGTTTAGGTAGTTCTTTATAAGGGAAATATATTAGATTCGGGAGGTATCGGCTGAGCCGCGGGCGCGGCTCGCCTCTCCCACTGCTTAATATAAGTTAATGGAAAATCGAAGTATTATCTGTTCCCCGCACCCGCCGACATCCAACTTTTGATCCTCGACAAATTTTAAGGATTCCTTCGAGCGTTAATTAATTTATTGTACCGGCCGACGTAGCCGCAAGAAAACTCAATTAATTTTAAAAGGGTTTTTGTGTTGTTTTTTTCGCGATCGGGGCGCCCACTCCGCTTTTGCCTTCGGGTTTCGTCGCCGAAACAAAAATAGCGAAGTGCCCGATAATAAGGCTGGAACTTTGTGGTGTCTTTGATATACATAAATTCAAATAACTCATTGACCCGTAATAAAATGTAATTATTATAATGACGACAATTAAAGTGCCGCTACGATTTAAACACTATAATTTGTTGGTGAGCACCCGATGTCAAAGGATAAATGTTTCGAGCGGAATGAACGCAGGCGATCCATCTCGGCTCGACGCCACCGCCAATGAAAAACTGAATCACCAGATCCCTCACCTAATTTAAGAGGACAAGCGTAGTCATTAATACACACGTCAGTCGTCGTGCTACTACAAAATGTGGCCCATTTATATCCCGTCTCGGGGCTTGGGAATTATGGTAATCGGACGAGTCGTGTCCATTGTCTGTAATGGTGGGTAATTACTGAGCCACCTCCCGGGTACACTTCGGCCGATGGAGGGGCCCCGCGGGTCGCAGAATTCGACACTCGTTACGCGAGTCGTCTCAACTTTAAAAAAGGAACGCGATTTTGAATGCCGTCGTGGGATTTGTCGGTGCGTAGTCGAACTCGAGTTTTAGCCCAAAATTGCTCGTTTTTCAACTTCGTTTACGTAAAGACAAGCAGTATTTTTTACAGCCAAACCAGACTTTTCGGCGCTCGGTTTTACTATCCCATATTATTTATTGAGACTCGACTGTTCATAAAACTGAATAACAATCAGATAGAGGCCACTATCCATATTCCGGTTCGTTTATTTTTATATTTTTCCAGCCATCTGGCATCCCCTATCCTGCTTCCCGTTTAGAGTTCGCATTTTTCCTGCCGAGAAAACCAAAGCTCGCTTACTTATTGGAAGATAAAGGGGGTATGTTTCGGCTCATTTGCGGCCGAGCTCGGCCAGATCAAACGTGATTTCTTATTGAGAACGAGAGTCGGGAGAGCTGCAGACAGTCGTAGTAATAGAGAAACTGCGCTCCGCTCGCCTGTTTGATCCACTGAGGCTAATTCTGTGTTCATTCCTTTTAACAAGATTAATATCCCACAGCAATTTCTACCAGGCTGCGTTTGTTTTAGATAAAAGGCAGAACGACTTTATAGCATAGGGGGCGATTACATTGCGGACGTTTGAGTCGACCGCTAACTGTCACACATTTATCTCGTTTCTGGTAGTTTCATAACTCCCGACGTTGATGTATGTGATGAGGAGTACATCCGTGTAAGACGCACACCTATAGAAACGAGATACATTTGGGCAATCTCTCGGGCGGGAGACGCGGAGGCGACACGTGCTCACAATCTTAAACTCGTTACGCGAACATTCCAGAAGCAATTTAGAATTTACCCCTTAATCTTGATTCGAACTGGAATGGGAACGCCCATACAACCGACAATCCTTATTTATGCAGATTAATATTGAAGTGGAAATATGTATATCGCCAATGCCGAATAGTTATGCGCAAAAACACTTAGGGCATACGTTCCAGCTGGCTTCGATTCCCCAATTTCGATTTTAAATTTAGCACCGAAGTTAGCCCGGGACGGAACCCCTACAATATTTATATGAGAGAGAGCAGCGCTGCGATTTATAGTTGGGAAACAATCGGGAACTTGGTCCGGCGTCGTCGTGACTTCGTTTTAATTAGTACCCATTCATCGTGGAACAATCGAGTGCTCGAACAAATCCATTATCGGGAACTTTTCGATAGCCGAAAGAGGTGTATTCAAAGTTTCGCGATTGGAGAGGGATCGCCGGAGCGAGCTTTTGTGAACCTCGCGTTCCGATGCTGCGAACTGTCCTCCGAGAGACGGCCATTATGAGATTCTAGGAAATAAGTCACTCCATTCAACAGCCTCGTCCGCATTCTGAAGCGCCTTTTTATTTCATCATTAGCATTTGTGTCACAGGAATGGACTTCCTTATAATTTCCTCCCGATTTCTGAAGGCTCGGAGGGTATTATCGAAAAATTCGGTGGCATTAACGAAATTCGGCGGAGAAGGCCGGCGCTATCTGCCGATTACAAACGAAACGGGCTCTCGTAATGACATTATGCGTACATTTTAATCGGCCGCTCACGGTTGGCCGATTTCGAATGCCATATATATTTCAGCTTATCTGTTAATGTACATAGATTGGGATACATTCTATTAAAATTGATTGATTAACTTGCCGTGTACGTATTGGGGGCACATTCGGGAGTGGCTGATCAAACTCGGGTATAAATTGACGAGTGCATATAATTAAAAATATATAGTGTTAGGTTAGCCAGCGAGCTCTATAAGCATGGTGAATGTAAATGTATAGCGCAGGCAATGTATCATGTCAAGACGTGGCGGCCGCCTGCCACACTGATAAGATTACCAGACAAAGGAAGTCCACCCATATCACTACCACCAAGACCGCTAAATGCGAACCTTCATTTACTACCCCTTCCACTTACGCTGCTATTCTCTATTTTAAAGCTAAAACCATAGAGTCCACATTGTCCTGTGCGGTCTTTATTAGTGTCCCGACGTCAACGTCTGCTTCGTTAAAGGACACTCAGCTTTATTTATGTTGACATACTGGCAATGTTACCTTATTTGTTGTCGGCGATTGCTATTGTTGAGATTCTAATATGGACTGTCTAGTCTCGGCACTAGGGTTGATTTTCAAGTTTCGCCCTGAGGTTTCGGTGCATCGAGTTACGGGAAAGTGGGCTTTTTTGCCGAGGTATTTAAGGTAGAGTTTTTGATGAGAACAGCTTATACCGAGCGGTTAGTTGGGTGGTTTCCGGAGTACGATAAGGAGACGATGTTACTAAGTCGGTCCGTCACGCGACCTGTCCACTAATTTATGTTGCGCTGATTTTGTGATATAAGCACAAATAGTATACGGAACCCTTCCTAGAGCCCCACTCGGGTTGCAGCGAGGGTTTTTATGGGACCGTTATGTTAATATGTTGTCTGGGCAAACATCCGCTAGAACAAAGAAATGTTCAGACATCTGCATGTGGGATTAACATCGTTTCACGTGCATTTCGATTGAAAATGGAACGGTGAAATGAATGATTGTTTTAGAGATAAGCCACTAACGATTTGTACAGACTCCAACTATTGGCTGTATAGATCTCGCTCGAATATTCGAACTTTTTCATGTTTGTATTTCTCCATGTTTACAGATCGATCTGTTGTTATTTTTCCCTGAGGGATAACCTCTGGGGAATGTACGACAAAAGAGGGCACTACCTGGATAGTTGTATCATTAGTTGTTGTGATACATTGTGATAGTTTCGCTTACTTATTACCTGATATTTTATCTATTGTACTTTAGTAGACTAGTCGTGTTTTCAGCGAGCGTTTAATTGTATTGCGATAGATCGGCAGTTTTAACATACGAGTAATAAAAATACAGATATTTGATTAACGAATCGATTATAAACTAAAAGTGCAACGTTAAAGCTCGTTAGGAAGCTCGATGGAGCCTTCATTAGTGTTAGTCGTTACTAAACGTTGAAAAAATAAAGCGCTTGACAGCGGACCGGCCGGCGCGGCGGCGGCGCGGTGGCGGCCGCGTCGCCTCCCGCATAGGCAACAATATCTACCAACTTACCAACCAGGCTAATGGTCAAAGCACCGCGGAGGCGTCCCATTAATCTCACTATCTCATTGTACATATTTCTTTGTCTAAATCCATTAAATTAATTACAGCCATTTGGGGAGCCGACTCCGTATTTATTAGGCTCGTTATCATTCATTGAATCTTCCGATAGACGGGTAGGCACCTTACGGTGAATTGGAAGAAATGCCGAGACGTTTTGTGATAGATGCTCTACTTACACGTAAATGGGGGGGCTAAATTAGCTGTCTGGTGAAGAATGCAGTTACGCCGGTGACTGATTCAGGTCGTGGGGTGTGGTATGGGCGTCGAGGGGATCGGATCCGCGTGCGACTAAGATTCATAGGTGTCGTTGTCCATGAGGGCGTAGATTGGGAAATTCTTCACGATATTAAAAGTAGTGACAGAATCGACTTTTAGGTGGGTTAGTTCTGGGGTTGGTTGCCCTTAACACTGTCAATATTACAAAACAATGTCACTATTTCTGTTTGTCCTTTTAACTACGTCATAGATTTGAATGCGGTTTAGATTGGAGATACATACAAAGTCATAAAAGTCGCACTTTCTCATAATAATAATAGTATAGCTAGTTGGCAAACAGGCGCGCTGTAATTATCAGTTTAGTTGCCGATCGTACCATGTTTTGTTGTCAAACTTAACGTGCAAACGTGCGACTTTGACATTTAGACTTTCACAGATAAAATGTAGACGGGAACAATAGAACCACGGGTGGACAGTCGGTTGTGCCGTGTCCGTCAGATGGCAGATACCAGCCTGCCTCCATTAACCTTTACCCGTCCGCTGAGGCATTAATTACGCCTAATAGAAACAAACAGTACGATACTGCCAACAGATAAATGAGCTAAGATAGTTATTTAATTGTCTTATCTAAGGGGCTGTAGCGGGAGTCGGGCGATATAAGAATAATGCAGATTCATTCGGCGTTTGAGTCTTAACTTTAGTCAAAAGTTTCCATTTAAATAGCGCCTCCCTTTTCCGCGAATAAACGATTTTTAAATGAGATTGGTTGTTGTTAATTAATGTTTTGTGTAATTGTTCCAGAGACATTGTAATTTGATGTCTAATGACGCTTTTATTGATAGAATGGTGGTCGAAATCTTTTTGTTCTAGAGTGTCCTTGTGAAGGTTTTGTTGTGATTCGAAACTCTATGAAACGAAAAAGCGACACTAAAAAGAGATAAACATATATGTTTAGGATTTAGCCTACGAGACAATGAGATAGGTAGTTTTTTGATGATTTGATAATGATATTTTATGATAATTGAAAAGTACTAATACCAACTCTACATCACCATACAATAAACTATTGCATCAGTATCAAATTAAATCAGTAATATTTAAAATTCAATAAAGTTTAATTTCCAATGATAAGAATTTTGTCATTTTACCAATGAGCATTTTTTCATAAAATAATTGTAAAAAAATCCCCCTTGGAAATGAGATGTATTGCGTATGTCAAGTAAATGTATTCAGCGGGTGCTGCGGGTGCGACACTAGGTGTCACGTGGCAACACGGAAGCGGTCATATTTTTCGTCGCCGGTTTTTTTCAGCGGAAACGCGGCCAGCACCAACGGCGATTCCCTGATAGAGATTGATGATCCTACCGTCACCCCCCTCCGTTAACCCCCCGCACCCCTCGCGGGTCATTGAGCTTACCCGATTACGGACCAGAGGGGATTCGCATATATCCAAATTACGGCCGTGATGGACGCTTCTTAAACGGCTAACTATCTAATAATACGCGCGCTGTATCGATCGGCCGATTCCTCCAAAATTCGCATTCTACGTAACGATGCTTAATGACGCGGCAGCAGCTCTCGCTTCGCTATGCGGAATATAATGCGGACTTTATACATTATATAATATAGCTTTAATGCAAAAATTCGCATACAATTTTATCGATGCGCCATTGTGTTCGTTCCGATACCATTATATTATGTCAGTTTCATTGTGAAGCCGGCTTAATATTAAAACACCGTGCCGTTGCGAAACTTTCGACAAAAACCCAGTTCTCCATTACTCGAACGCGTAATTTAAGTCGCATCGCCAGCTAATTACTTCTGTTTCGGAGAAGAAAAAAATAATGAACGACTGACGCGGTGCGTTGCGAACGATGCGCATTTGTCAACGCGCGATGCACCCGCCATCTTGAATCTCGAGAGGCATTCGACACCGACTGAGTGGCCTATTCACGCGCCCATAGACAACCGTCTCTATTATACTGCGTGAAAAAGGATCCTTTGCGTAATTGGCCGTGAAAAAAAAACTATAAAATCCGCTGACGTCAGTGCAGTCGGTATCTCGCGGCATCGGCGCGCGAAGCGAGGCCGAGAGCTCTCAATTGCGGTAAAATCATATCGCGTATGAAATAAATCAGCTGTTTCGGGGTGTCTCGGGACGGATCGTGTTACACCCTCGATTTGCGGGGTTATTTGCATTTCCAAATAAAATGGCGGCCTCTGTGGGATTTGACGTGTCGGTGACAGGTGCGCGCTGTCACATTGCGTTTTTGTTTTTAAACGGATCGGTGGTTTTGCGTGCTTTGATTAATTGCCGCTGATATGTAATGTAGCTATGCATTATGATAATGATATGTATTATTTATGTTGTATTTATTAGCAGTTTGTATGATACGCCCAATCCTGTTACCTACACGACAGATTTAACACGCCTAGTTTGTAATTTGTAATAAAACAATTGTCAACATATTTAAAAAGGATTTGTTCATTTTTTAAATTTGATTTAGGAAAAATGCAGACAAAAAATAAAAAAAATATTTTTGTTACTTTCCTTCGTTATTCAAAAGATCTTTATTGATGATAGAAGGGACAAAGATCAAAACCATTATTTATGACCTATTAGAAAAAGCTGCTCAGTCTAATAAATCATATAATAATACCACTTATATTTTGTGATCTACATTTAAAAAAAAATGTAAATACATTTTTTTATAATTCAAAGCTTTATAATATATCTACATAAAAACTCTTTGATTAGAATATACATTTTCAATTGAACTCAACAAAGTGATCCTCACGAAATCAAGAATACAAAGTAAGCATTACGTACCTACAAAAAAAAGATTTATCGAATGTTACCAAACAAACTCCGTGCGAGCGAACTTATAGATATAAAGGTCAAGCATACTTAAAGGCTTTTGTACCCAAATAGATATACCCCAATATGCATTAGTGAGGGACGGTTTTCTTACCCCGATTTTCCCCGACAAAGACCCCGCGGGATACGTCCGGTAGGGTTTCACTGAACGTATGTCATTTTGATTTATACATGCAATTATTACATATCATAGAAATGCACTATCTAAATCCATTCTGTAAATAATCAAATGGATCTACAGTGTACAGTAAACGTTTGGTTGTTTAAAGCGGGTTTGTTTGACTAATAAATGGTAATCACTCGTATGGTATAGTGATGTAAATAATTTCACTAATTACATATTTGGTGTTTAGTAAATTTTAGGTATTCATTAATTGTTGATTAGCTTCCACTTTACGTGCTAGTCTTTCTGGGTTCTGTTATTATGTATTTACATGTAACTTGCAAAAATTGTGACGATACATTGCTTCTTTAATACGTGAAGGAAAGAGAAAGAAGCTTATTAAGAGCGGGAGAGCGGATTTTGTTACTTTATTTATAACCACTGTACCTATTTAAAACTCGAAGGTCGCGGGTTCGATTCCCACCCAGGACAAACATTTGTGTGCATGAAAATGCCTGTTTGTTCTATGGCTGGATTTAAATATCTATATAAGTATGTATTTACAAAAAAAAAAGTTATATGTAGTATATCAGTTATCTGGTTTCCATTGCACAAGCTCTGTTTAGTTTGGGACCAGATGGCCGTGTGTAAAGAATGTCCCAGGATATTAATTTATAACTAACTATGAATACATAAGCAAAACATAAAAAATTTACTATCGAAATATGTAAGTATCAATATTACAAATTCACAAACATATTTTAGTGAAAAATACGCTCGTAATGTTCAAAAATTCGGTCCCACGGCCAAGCGAACGTTCGAGTTTAAAATCCATTTACAAATGTAAACGAGCCGGTCCCACTCTAGGCCCACGGCCCTTTCCGGGGCCCATCCATCTTACGGGCAACGGGTCCGAATGTTACATTGACGAACGATGCCCCACCGATATGGGAGATGACACAATGCGATGACCCCAAATCCATTCCTTCTAAGACTTGCCGTAATAGTTTTTCCCTCCCACTATCCGTTACTCACCATATTTTATCGAGGGTTTTTATGAGGGTTATATCGAGAATGTGTCATGTTGCGATTCGTTCAGTCCCGGTGTCCGCTTATGTGTACATATTTGATGCAAATGCGTAAAGGATTGATGGTCCGGGTTCTATTTTTTCAGGATTGACTCCACAATCCATTTATTCTCCGGCTTCAGCGAGCGTGAATATTCAAGACGTTTCATGTCGCTTTATCTCTGATGGGATTTAATGTTACATTTGCATTGTTACATCCCTAATGCGGGCCATTTTGTTTTGATCACGTGGGGGCATTAATGACGTCATCCATCACGTCAAGTTGACAGCGCGGCGCAGTTGCAATGGACGCGGATTTAGAGTTGCATGTTGTAAAAAAAATCATCAGCAACCGATCCGAAAATAATTGAAAAGTTTTTGATACGCGTTAGTTTATTTGTGAAAATTTTGAAAATTTATTCTTAGTGCAATAGCGTAACTTTTATCTCTCGAAAATGTTAGATATCTCGGGAACGTGAGCAAAACCGCGGGGCGGAAGCAATTATTTCATTAAGGTAATTGGTCAATGGACGTTTCTCCTTTGTATCTGCCAAAGGCGACAATCTGGCAGAAGTTAAAAAAAAACTGTTAACCTAAGGAAGTGGTCACGTAAGCTCTGGAGCTTACGTAACATTACGTAACGTTACGTAATGTCTGGACATTAGAAATATTATATTATTGCAAAGTAATTGAATTTATTTTGGTGCCAATTTATGTTTATATATGTATATTATTGAATATATCGTAATTCATTCACTAAAATTTCATTCCGCTTTACACACTCGTACCTAAGTGTATCAAGACTAAGCTTACAGATTTAGCTCTAAATTTGGAGCTGGCAACCTCGAGTAACATGCGCTAATCCAGATTAGTAATCACACGGTAAACCTATTACCATTTCAAGTGTGAAGTGTGAAATCGCTCATTTCCATATCCCGCCGGGCCAGCGGCCAAATGCAACCATACCCGGGTATTTTTAGAGTATAAATTCAATGAAGGTACCGGCCTTTCGGTGCGAAAGAAATGAGAAATAACGCCAGCCTGTTTGGAGTAATCTAGTGTCTAAATAAAGGCGTGAGTTACGAGTGCCACCGCCTGGATTAAAATGGAGTTATCTATATAAAAAATGGGCAATAACCGGGTGTCGAGGGGCATCCCCGGCGGACGAGAGCCCTCGCTCTCGGAATTTCATTTGCAAAATTTTCTCTGACCGAAACGCCATTATGAACTCCTCTATAGAGGATAAAATAAGTGTTCCAAATTCAATTTTGCGACATTACGTCTGCCGAACGCGAAATCGAAAGCTGCGCCGATAAAATGCCGCGATACCGAAATTACTGGTAATTTTTTGTGCATAAAGTAGGCTTTCGTACGAGATTAATCCCACGAATGGTGATGCGAGCGCGGCTAGAAGACAGCGGAGAGTCTACACGGGTATGCCATCAAGCGCGCCGCCTCCGCACCTCCGCATCTCCGCATTTTTATGTTTTCATAAATTTCCGTCGAGATCAATATTTTATATTCGCGCCCGCACCCGTAAATGGGGATTTTTTGCAAGTTCGCGCGGCGCACCCCCGGCTTTATTTATTCGGATGTGGCCCTCTCGAGATTCGCCACTTGTGCCGTTCGATACATTTTTCACACGGAATAATGTTATCACGTAGCGTCGGGCGGCGCGGGTCTCCTCCACCTTTTGTGGTGTGTAAACATTGAGTTTTTCAGCGTAATCGGAGCGTGCGTGTCGCAGGATCGTTGCGAACCGAAGATTTGTCCGAGTTGTGTGAGACAAATCCAATCGTTGTGAATCCGTGTGCGGGCGTCGAGTGTTGATTGGCCACGACAGTTTATTACCTTAGCCCGACTCGGTTTACGAGTCGCCCGACGAGAGCCCGGCCGTCGACGAGTGGAGGGGGTGGTTTTACGTGATAAGTATTTTTATTTGTTCGAAAGCTCGGATAAACTGGGAGGTGGTCGCGGATTACTTTACCGTAACACAATCTCTAAGCTTTTACGTGCACCTGTCACCTCGACCTACATTTCGGTGTCGCTTTTCGCCACTTTAATTTCAATGACAGTTTTGTTGACTGATATTAATAAAAATCAACCGTGCGCTTATGAGAATAAGAACTAATAAAAAGCGAAAATTTCAGTTCTCAATCTTAACACCGTAATACTTGGCCACAACACTGATCCGTCTATATACAGGAGGCTTAAAAATCGATGATACGCGCAAAGTTCGCACGGCGTATTTGTAAAGCGTTGCTACCGCCCGTAGCTCCTCCCGCTTTGTCGGGCGTCGGCAAAAAATGACCCACTGTGCAACACCACCCGCTGCTAATCCTATTTACTCTGGCAAATAAATTATAGCCGACTGCCACTAATATATACGGACGGTGCCCACTGTGCGATACTAACTAGTTGGTACGTTAAGGCAAATACGTCCATACTGTGATTTGTTATTTGTGGATATGTGGTGTTAGAGGATTTCTATTTTTATGTAACGGAATATATTCAGATATTTTTTTGATTCAAAAGCGACTTTTGTACTGTAAGTAGTACATACACATTTTGTATACATTATTATATTTGTTATAGATCTCGCTTTTTTATACTTACTGTGTGTCCAGAGCTGTTCCTACTTACAATCTGTCATAAAAACTACAAGAATTACTTTAAAAAAAGGTGTGAAAATAAGAAATCGATACACCATATTATATGTGTATTCTTTCTCTCTATACCCGACGACGGTTCTAGAAAGACATTTTACATTTTAACGCGCTATAATTTTCTAAACAACTGGAATCTCCAACTCAAATTGTAGGCATTGCAACTGAATCCCAAACAGAAACTAAAACATATTACCATGTAACTTATAAGCTTTTACTGCATTCGAAAGCTACCATCCGATCGGAGCCATGGTAATGAATATCTAGTACGCTCGCGTATCTAGCACCAATGTGTTCCCAATGAGATTGTAAACAAACATATAAACAAACGGACGCTTTCATTGGTTAGTTTAATAATAACGACTGTTCATTACCATAATAATACACTATGTATGTGTGTGCTTTTAGTCCTATTAAGTGTGCATTCCTGCGTCTGAAATGTTTGTTTCTAGTCTATATTGTTGTTAAATACTGAATGTCCAGTGTCGGTAGAAATGCACCAAGATTCTTTATAGGCTAGTTAAATGAGATCTGTTTTTGTTGCATAAGTACTATTCTGAAACTAGGCTTGTCAAGAACATTAGAATTCTAGACCACGTGATTTGTATGGTTTCGAAGAAGTTAAACACAATTGATTTGTTACAGGATAATTACTAATTATATTTAATTGAATATTGCAGCAATAAAGCCGGCTACTTGGATAAAAAGAATTCAAATGAAACTTCTAATGAAGACGATAAATTCATTCGATTCTAATTCAAAAACACCCCACACACAATAACAACGACGGCGGAGAAGAAAAAAAAAAAGATAAATAATTTCGTGCAATTTCAATAAAGCCACAATTTCACGGGCGCGTTGGCGCGAACTCGCGAGTGTTACAATTTAATAGAACTTCAAAAGGCCTGCTGATTCCACCACAATTCTATCAGCTTAGCACGAGATCCCGAGCATTATGCGTATAAAAAGCGGTTATCGCGAGCTCCGTACCCCACCCGGGCAGGAGGGAGGCGGGCGAATAGGGGAACGCCGCGGCCCGGGGACGATACTACGGAAACTCTAACGGAACATAACTTTTGAGTAACTTTTTAGGTTGTTTTAAGTACATTGCCGTGTTGTTGCTGAAAGTATACGATAGTGTAGTCGGTAGCGCGTATTGTAACCGTTCGCGTATTTCGCGTCGATTTTAGGACACGCCGTAGCCGTAGACTGTATAGTTGAAGCGAACACATGTGTCTTCATTTTCCACGTCGTGTATCGAATTGGAGATGACGCCCGAAGAAAGGTAAAGTAAAAATAATAAAACGCCGTCAGCGACAAACAAGTCGGGAAACTTTAGATATATATTTCTTACGTCGACCGTGCATTTTTAGTAGGCAAAAAGCTGAAAATGAAAATAGAGGCGAACTGGAGGAAAATGTTGGGAGGTTTATATTTATAGTTTCAATTAGCGGGCTTTGTATGCGCCGTTTGCCCGCGCTGTAACTCGTTATTAGAAAAAAAAAATACACTCAGGCGAGTTTCTGGAAAAAATACTCGAGCGTTTACAACTTACAAATCCAGTCGTAAATTAGCGAGCGTATAAAATTCATCGCGTGAAAATAACGACGCATAAAAGGCGATCGTCAACGAAATTTAATTCGGCATTCGTCGCAGAACGCCTCATTTGAACGACAATAATCAACGCGTAAAACCTTTTAATGTGACCACTTAAAAAATCCCGCCGATACGCAGCGGCGGAACTCTGCTACAATTAAAATCGCGCGATTTCAGCGCGTGCGATTCAACATTGACTATTTAGCGACAATTACGTCGCGTCACCGGCCATTGTCCGGCCGGCGATTAAACTCCCAACTACAATGGGCCCAATCCGACCTCTAACGAAGCGACTTCGGCTATTTCCGCTCCACTTCGGAGCGCTCAAAGACGCGTAATTTGCGGTTGTGAAAATTGTACTCTGGACGAATTTTGACGACGCTGGGTCGAAGTTAAGCGAGTGCAGTCGTTTGAAAGTCGACCTTCGGAAGCGTTGCGGGTTAAGTCAAGTTGACAAAGTTCCGGGCTAGGGTTAATTCGTCGGTCAGCTTGACCCCTATTGGCCTGCACGGGGGTGATTACAGCGTAAGGGCTACATGTGAGCATAATTAACTTTAAATTTGGAATACCTTCTGCAGTCTATCTAGTAACTGACGAGAAATAAATTCAGGAACATTTCCGAGGTTCAACACTTTAGAGGATTCAATAGCAATATTCAAAGCGTGTTCTTGAAAAGTTAAGCTTGAAAGAACATGTAAAGTAAGCGATACATCACTTTACAAGTAGTTCTAACATTATAATAGCGTCTATTGGGAGTTCTAGAACCATCATTTCTCTTCTCTTACAGTCTCGATGTTAGTGCTTTCAAATTAAGTAGATTTAAAAGGATATAACTTATGGTCAGTGCAATGCTTTCTGAGCGAATTACTGCACGAGTGTACGTTGTTTTGATAGTAAGTGATCAAGATTTTTTTTAAACAATTTTTGACAAAAGCTAAGTAAAGAAGTAGTAATTTGGACCAATTAAAATGTCTGTACTAAATCGACCTTTGCACATTACGCGTCCACGTGAAAAACACATTGTTTTATCAAAGAGTCCATATCATTAATATGTCAATCATAATGTTTAGAATGTGTACACATGAATTTGGATTTGATTTTTAGTGTGCTTTATAATTATGTCCACCACGGTTATAAATTTCCGGGATAAAAGTCCTACGTGCTAATCCAGGTTGTAAACTATTTAATTGCCAAGTTTCATCCAAATCTCATTAGAAGATTTCGCTGAAAAGAGTAACAAACATTCATTCCATATCTAACCGCAAGCTTTGTCAGAATTGATTGATAATTCTTAATATAACCTCCTTGCGAATAATGTTCTGTGAAAAGTTGAAATCATAAAGATTGATAGTGAGCTTCCAAATCATAACCTACAAACGCGATACGTTCCATCTAGAAATACATCTATCGAACTTCTACAAAAACAGACTAGAATAGTCTATTCCAGCTCCTCGGTATTTTCGAAAGGTTAACTGTTCTAACTTTTAAAAGCATTGACGTCGAATCGATTTGAATTGCCAATTAGAAATCTTCGCAGAAACTTTTTCGGTTGAATGGCTGCGATATTAGTAGAACAGTTGGTTCCGTAGAGTAGTGAGCGCAATTATACGTTGACAAAGGCCTGTAAAGGCGGTACGGGCCCTTTGTCAGCCGGCGCCAATAATGACGGCGTAAACTTTACTAATTTTGCTACAGACCGCGAGCGCTGGCTCCCTGTAGCGGTATGTTCACATTGAACTTAAATTTTGATTGTAGGATTCTTTATGTGCGAGGAGACGTGTGGGAGTTACATCCTGGATTCTGCTTAAAATCCACTGTCGACTTCTATCGGCTAACTTCGACAAAGCTGAATATTGCCAAATCAATTTTGCGATGAGAGAGTATCATCTTTGCGTCTTTTCTGACGGTTGAAACTTTAGCGAAGCCGTAAAAGTGAATGTCAGTAAACAGAAGATGTTTGATACATAAGGAGTAATGTCACTTATTTGAGCACAAGCCTTTGTTCCTAACCAGAGTTTCGACCATTTTCCGAGATAAAAGAAAGTACTATATTCTAATCCAGAACACGAAGTCCACTTCCTCATTTATAGGCGATAGAGCCAGTAATAATTGATTACTAAGTTATTTTTGATGCAGATGGTAATTTCCGAAACTACTCATCCAATTAAAAAAAAACATTTAATGACAGATACCTACACTATTCCCATAAATAAGGCCATGTTATAATCCTAGAATACATGACATCTCTCGGGTAAAACCGCGGCACAGTAAGTACTTAGAATATGAACGGGATTTTTGTACAGTTACCCCACCAATATGTTCGCATCTTTACAGCACAGTACCAGTAGTGACTAACCTTACACGATATCAACTGGCGCCTAACTACGGCTGATAAAATGTGCTCCCTTTGACAATCGGCATGGAACTTTGCTTATCAGCTAGCTCGTTACATTTCAACAAATGTCTACGGCTACATATCTGTTATACCTATTTGTGTTGTGTCATATTATGTTAAGTTATAAATGGAAATACACTAACGCTGAGAATAAAACACAATTCTTCCTTCTTCCCACAACAGATAGTGTAGCAAATCCTTTATGGAGGAACTGTTTCCAGTGAAAGCATTCATTTCAAGAAACCTGAGAAACAGATGCACCGGCTTAATAGTAACCGAAACGCTAGTGAAAACTAAATATTACTTAACAATTATACTAATATCAAAATATTGTAGTGTCTGTGTCTGTCTATCTGTTTGTTACATTTTCACACCAAGGACTGAACTGATCTTACTAAAATTTGTCAAACGCGTAGCTTATAATACGGAGAGCCACGTAGGAAAAACTGCGGGGCGAAAGCTTGTAGAATATTGCAACAACAATTTGCACAACACGCACGTTACACTCTTATGTTAAACCGGAAAAACCAAGCTATTGGATTAACGCTGCATTTTAACACTTTATGAAAAAAGGATGCTTACAAAATTGGCGTTAAAAATCGTGATAATCGCAAACACAAACGCTGCGAGCTCGCGCTTAGCACTCGCTCAAAGAGCGCCGAAAATAGCTGTGAAAACATCGCTCATGAGTAATTTACGCGAAGCGATGGAAAATAATAACGGCCGATTCGCATTTCGACTTGTAGCGTGTTAAATACTGAAAATGGCACGAACAGGTTTAAATAACCAAATATCATGGGATATTCTTTACACACGGCTGTCTGTCTGATCCCAAGTTAAGGAATACTGCTTGTACTATAGAAACTAGATAACTAATTGAAAATTGGGCAACAGGTTCACAATTTTTTGTCCTGAGTGTTCCTTCACAAAGAAAACAAGTCATCTTTTAAAAAAAATCTCCTATGCTAATCGAATGATCTCATCATTCTCTCGACTATTCAAAAATGAAAAATTATTATTGTCCTTATATGTATTTTCATTTCTTTGTTCAATGATCGCCCGGGAATAGGGATAAAACCGCGGGGTGGCTGCTAGCTTAAATAATATTTTTTTCATCACACAGTTTTATAAAGAGTAGAGTGTACACTTAACATAGACCGGTTGCAATATTAAACTGAGGCCTTTAATCGCGGGAGTGGGGTCCGGCAGCAGTGGGGGGGAGAAGGGGGAATTAGCGAGCCCAGCCAAGCCGGGGGTGAGATGTAACCTCATAGAGCGCTTACTTTACTCGCCACGTATTAATAGAGAAGGAACTTGTATTTTTAGATTCGTTTAGCTTTCGCTTACACAATTTTATAAATGACCAACTTTAACAAAGTTTTCAGAATGAAGATGCAACATTTTAGATAAGAAGCTTCAATTCGGATAACGCAAGAGTCAATTCTAATTGCTCTTATAGGAATGATCGCTACATGTCTACGCTACCCTAAAATATATCACGCTGGCGTATGTATATTGTACTGTACTGATATCTCTGCCTACTTCTTCCTATGATATTAGGTGAAGAAGAATAATTACGTAGGAAGTTAAGGAGTATTTCGTCCCCAGATTAGTGACAATACCTTTGATGACGGTGCTACGAAACCTACACTCTAATCCAACTGTGTTACATATAACTAAGTAATTAACCTTTTTACCTAGCGTTAAATAAATTCCACAAAATCGTACACTCACTCAAGTATAAGCTCTCCTATTACAAATTATTATGTTGACTTAAACAGTATTTCACCCGCGTTTTGTAAACTTTATATCTCCCGACAAGTTGAGAGTTTGTTGACATTTCAAGCGAATCTTTTAGCTCGTCGAGTTACCAACTTCCATGGTGCCGAATAACAGACGTATCGCTTCATAAAGGAACTGTAATTTGACGCACAAAAGATGGCCGTGACCTGTGACGTCACGGATTAATAGGTCACACTTAATTGTGACATGGAAGTGTCAATGAAACGAACGAAATGAATAACGAACTTGCTGTACCGTGTCGTTACTGAAACAATCACGAAAATTGAGTGGCGGGGAGTATTTATCATCTTGGCCGATTTATGTCGCTTTGGTAGTAAAGCCTTGCGAGCCTTGGAGGCCGAAGATCCTAGGTTCTATAACCAGGGCAAGGTACAATTGACGGGTCTTTGATGAAAAAGATTGCCTATGCTCAAAACAGGCCAACGTCACAAAATATCTTCTAGGAAATCTGGTTGTAATAACGAGTTCTCTCTCCCTAACTCCTCAGGGATTATTTACGTGAAGATATTTCGGCAACTCAACACAAATACGGCAATTAGATAACTGACGTACTACATATACAATTTTTTAAATACATACCTATAAACAGAACAAAAAAACATGTTTACGTACAATAAAGTTTGTCCCGGGTATAAATGCGCAACCAAACGCCAAACAGGCCCGCCACAGCACAGATTTAACGTAGGCTGCTTTTGCTCCAATTATTATTAAAAAAAGACAATCGGCTGTAAAAACGAAGCACACTAGCGCCCTCAATGTCACGGGTGACGCGTACAGGAAGATTGAGTGTCAGTCAGAGTTCGCGCACAAAAGGTGGCCATGACCGAACTAACGACAACTTCCGCTTTCTAATTGTTCTTAAAACACAATATCTCTTCGTGATTGATCGGTTGTGAGGCGTTTTGTTTAATGGACTTCCTCACTCTCTCCTGATATGTGTTGGATTAGGGGCAAAGGGCTGAAAATCGTCTGCCAGTGCGATTTATTGGTGGTTGTGCACTTGACTTCACTCCTTGTATGTCCGGACTTCTACTCTTCGGATATGAATCTGATTTGATTAAAAATAATGGTTTGAAAAGATATGACCGTGTCGGCCTTTCAAAAAATTTGCAGTTTAGATGATTGTGACACATAAAGGCCAGATCGGATTTGTATGAAATTTAGCTCACAGATAGAATATAGTTTGGATCAAGGATTGGTATTTATTTTATTCTGCAGAGTAATTAGACTTCTCGAGAATTCAGGTTAAATTGCGCAAAACGAGTTATAAAAGGATTAATCCTATTTTGTTTTGACGTAGCAAAAAGTATTTACTTCAAAAATGATTTTTAATTGTTTAATGTGAAGTAGTAAATATAAAATGAGGTTGTATAACTGTAAAAGCATTTCATAAAGTAAAATTCACATAAGTTTAAAAATAAACTGAGCTTGAACGTGACGTGTTTGTTAACTCATTAAAAGTGCATGCTACATAAATGTTTAAGGCAAGTCCAGAGACGTCACTAAGTTGTGGTGAAAGTAAGAGTTACTCTTGTTGTAAGGTATCATATAGCTCGGTGGTAGTGCCACATGTAAAATTCAAAGCCTATTTTTATATTTTATTTATAGAACCCTGCGGTTGTACCCACAATAAAAGCTATGTGTTAATCCAAATTATAGACTGTCTAATTACCAAGCTTCAGCCAACTCTGATTAATAGTTTTTGCGTGAGTAGTAACAAACCATCGTTTGTTTCTTCACAAACGTTCGCTTAGCTTATAAATATAAGAAGAATAGGGTTAGATAAAGTGTTGTCACGGTTAAGAAGAAACTCAATAGACAAAGGGATGAATTGATTATGAAAATATATGATTGCAAGCAGAGCAAACAAAAAAGTTATATCAACCTAAATAATAAGCCTAATTAATATCGGGTCTAGGTAATGATATACGCAAGCTGGCTGGCAGCGGTTGGAAACAAAGAGCTGAAGATCGAGCTCAGTGGCGTGCCAAAGGTGAGGTCTATGTCCAGCAGTGGACGGAGATCGGCTGATGATGATGATGATGATGATGATGAAGGTAAGGTTTTAGTAAACTTTTTCAAATTCGAAAATTCTTTGTCCAGCAGCTATTGGCGTGTTTCTGCTGCACTTGATAGCCAGTTTCTTCCATCATGCGTCTGTCCTGTTCTATTATATTATATTTTATAATAGATTTATCAGAATAATTACAGCCTTTTGATAATTTAACAACTTTGGCAATATTTTAAGATCACATTTACGATACTTTTCACACTTACGAAGATGAGTTGTGCTGGTATTCTTCGTCACAATCAAGTCAATATAAAATAATGCAAAATAGAGTTTAATTCTGTTGCAGTGCTGGTTCAATTTACACCGTCGGGATCCTGTTGCAATTAAAGCAGGTTCGATTCCCGGAAAGGGACTCAAGCCGATCGAACGCCCTCGATAATTGCTATGCAGCAATGGCAATTTCAGGTGTTAATTTATTGTCTTTGAATTGTTGCCAAGTCGAGTATTTCTTTGTTGATTGCTGATTGAGTAACAGGTTAATGAATGAATGTAGTTTTGTAATGTGGAATGCATTGAATTCAGAACAATATTAAAACTCTTTTTCTTTCTTCTAAAAATCCACTTTTAGGATTTTTTTCTGGAAATATCGAGTTTTTTTTTGCGCCTGGCCGACAAACAGGCAGACTGTCCTGATCTTATTTGGTAACCGCCGCCTATGGACATTTGCAACACCATCTCCAATGCGCCGTCAACGTGTAGTTGTTAAGTCTCATGTGCCTGTAATTTCACCAGCTCCTTTAACTTTCTAACCGAAACACAGTAATACGAGTGCACTACTACTTCACGGCGGAAATGGGCAAAGTGGTAGTACTTCTCTGGATGAACCCTGCACTAAGAGCTCCACTTATTTAAAACATTTATCAAATAAATACAAATACAAACTGAAGTAATGTGGTAACTGAAAAAATGGTGGCAACCATTTATAAATGTTCACACACTGTTTGAGATAACTTAAAAAGTCCCTAGTGTATTTCCTTAATTTTTTCAATCACACAATTGAAAAGGTTACACTTAATCTGTACCCTTAAATACGTTCCGTAAAAGTCCACAATTTCTTTGTTCTGAAGTGAAATTAATAATGGACACAGCAGACTGTGGATATATATTCACGACTATGTATAATTCTTCTGAATCTCTGTGCGGTTGGCGTTGCGAGGGAAGTGACCGCTTAGTCCACCGCTTGTAGGAAGCCAGGGTGGGCCAATGTTGGCTGCATGGTGGCCAATATTAGAGCCAACGTTAAGGGTGAAATGCTTTGTTTGATGAAATGTGTGCTTTTATTTTATTAATATGAAAAACTTATAATGTCAGATTAAATTTGAGACACTAAATTGTCTGTCCTCTTAGAAAATTCTACTGATACTGGCGAACCGCTCCGGCTTCGCTCACATCACAGTGAGATCACATGAATGTGCACACACATAAACGTTTCGAATGAAATTCTTGAAATAAAAAAAAACTGCCTCAAAATTTATTGGGTAGTATAAAAGATGTAAGCGGACAAACAAACAGACTAAAATAGAGACTTTATTTTGTGTACTATTTAGAGATTACCAAATTACAATTTAGTTTGCTTTAATATGTTTATATGTATTGAGAAAAGTGCAATCAAATGACCTTTGAAGCCTTTTTTAACTTTAATATTATAAGAGTTAAAAAGGCTCATATGAGTCCATTTTTCAGTGTGTAAAAACAACTAAACAGCAGAAAATCTTAACCATTTAACAAACGAAATAAAATAAAACAATACGGAACAGTTATAGTTGTTTTACATGAATTGTTTAGCCAACGTTTCCCGTGTTGGTGATTCAGTGGCCAACATTTGAACATTGGCTCGTCGGCGGTTCATAATACTAAATAATTGATGGCAGATCTCACCCCCCGCATTAAAAGAGATCCTCGAATACACCCTGTGTTATTATAAAGTGAAAATTTCCACTGAGAAATATGCTAGCGTTGGAATATTCTAGAATAGCTTTCAAAGTAATAAAATTAACATATTCTTACGGCTACATTTTACCATTTTACAATGTTCTCTTAGATTAATACGAGTTCTGGAAGTCAGTGACTATGTTACTGTATTATTTTTTACTGTCGCTAACTACAGTAGTTTTTTTGTTATATATCGGGTCCTGTGTTTTATCACGATATATAAGGTAAGTGTAATTTAAAGATGCCTGATTGTGGTGAGATTGCATTCTCATCTTCACCTATGTAAATTAAATAGATTTTATTTTAACAGAATAGGTCGTGGATTGATTTACATCTGGATAATCATTTGTGTGTGTGAACGAACATGTCTGCTCGATCAATTCGGGTAATAATTTTTTTGAGATGAGATTTTTTGACTAATATGATGAATTCTATAGTGTCTCTCTGTCTATATATAAGGTTTTAACGTCTGAATCGATATAGTTGAAATTTGGTTCACACATCAGACACATACGGAAAGGGTCGTATTTTACTTCTTATAAATTTTAACACGGGTGAAGCCGCCGGGCAGATCTAGCCTTACATAGCAATAAGCCATACAAACTATAGCTTCTATACTAAATAGCAATCTATAAAAAGTTCGAAAGCCATTTGGTACAATCAGCAATACAAGGACTCAATAGATTCCAATTTTCAAAACTGTTAGGTACTCTATAACTATCAATTGTAGTGGAAGAAAAAAAAACAGAGGTTTCAAACATGTGTATATGAAAACATGAAATAGTACATGTTTTCGTTTTTGGATTAGTTTTAGTGTACAGGTGTTTTTAAATGCTTTTTTGCTGACCGTACCAGTAGCTCGTTGCATTAACCGTTAGCATGTCAGATATCGTCCGTCTGGAGGAAATAGCCGGCCTACGGCGAAGGCTTTACTTCCGACCCGGAGGGGGTGGCACCCTTGCTTATGTTGAGCTAAGTATTTTTTAAAGTTATTTGCTTTTAATATATGGTCATTATTAAAACTAAATATACAGCCACTATGAATTTAAAACTTATATTACAAGGAGGTAATGTTTGTAAGTTTAGACTCATACAGAGTTGATCTCCGAAACTACACACCTGATAAAAAAAATACTGATATAAAGCTAATTCCACAAATATATTAGATCATAAACTTCTAATAAATGGAAAAGACGCACATTTGATATTGAAAGTATTATTTATTAGTTTTAGTATATTACTGCCCATTTTCGAAAACAAAAACACGCACTGCATTTAGTAATTTATAGGTGCATAAAAAAGCCTTGTATAAGAAAATCTAAATAAAAATCACCCATTTATTTGCGTGTGTTACTTTAACCAGCAACACTGTGAGTGCTAAAAGAATTTAAGCATGGCAACACCAGCGAGTTTGCCGCGTAAAAATGGCCGCGCGTAATCTTGGCCCCGCCACAATGAAGGCATCAATCAAGTGGCGTGGAGCGAAGAAAGGCGCCACTTATCAGATGTAGCCCTGTTTGTTCCACTACTTATAGGTAATTTCCGTTCATCGATTCGTTTTTCTACTATAGTTTGATGCTTGAAGACGATACTGCGAAATACTTTAAGGCTATATTCTCTTGAAAGTTATTTTTGGTAACCATGTAGGTTGTATTATCCGTTAAGAATTTTTCTAATGGCAAACTTTTTCGAATGGCGTGTTTTGTTTTAATAACGTTCTTATTACAAACTTTAATATTTTCAGCTAATTCAATAATTCCAATGACCCAGTTTATTAGGCTCTACTGAATTTGTATTAATTATAAAAATAAATTCTACAAATATTTACACCAATCGACGCTTAACCCGTTGAATGCCGAATCGGCGCTCATTATAAACTTTCCAACGCTTAATGAAAATCTTATTGAACCGGTACGAGTGCATCGGGGGCCGTTCGGACCCCTCAGAAGGGGGTCAGAGTGGAAGGGGGTCGTTGAAATGGCCCGGCTAAGTGTATTACAGTCGGATCGCTGCCTTTCATTCGACACATCAAAGAAGATACCGTTCGTTCGCTGGTAAATCGAATCAGCACAGCTTTGTTTCTAGACTCAGTAGGTAAATTTGCAAAGGATGGCTCTAGTTCCCCATCTCCTTTCAAGTGGGTTTGTAGGACGTATCAATTTATAGCGAAGCGTTCCTGACAGATTATGCGATAAATGTATTGATATTGTGTAATCGGGAAATCGAGACATAATAAGCTTTTCATCTGGACATACTATTGGTATGTATAAGAGAAAATGCTTTGGCATTTTGAATGAAATTTTGTGTGCTTTTCACTACTTTTCAATTTTTAGTTTAGCTAAATCATTTTTGTTATTAATATGGCGCATACCTTTAAGTTGCGTACAAATAAAAGATAAATATTCTTCTATGTCGAATAAAAATGATCTGTTTGTATTTAGTTGGTAAGATTTTTCTTAATAAAAAATTACTAAAAATGCCGATAAAAAGCATTCATGCCATAGTACAGTATCTAAAAGACCGGTTGTCTAAAGAAATTACATTAAAAAAAAAAACCCTAACGTACACGTTTTAGGTCATGCTCGATTGCACGCAGAAGAGCGTATATAGCATTAAAAAGTTAGCCAAATAATTCGTACAAAACTCCAACAAGTCCCTGTATTGTCATAAAACGATTCCTATCAAAATTGGCCAAATCCGAGAGGCGCGTTAGCATTGCAGGCAATACAGTAACGGAGGGTTGGCTCCGAGTAAAAAATCACATATAAACCAATATAGTTTTTTGAATTACTCCCGCGTCGGAGGGACGTGACCCACGGTACTTTTGGCAAGCGGCCGGCGCTGAGACGTACTGAAGGATTTCACTTCAGCAAGGGTGCATGTCCAATCAAGTAGAGAAAAGTTCCACTATCAATTATTTATTAAGTCGTTTTATCTTCTCTATTCCATAGGTTCCGTCTCACGGATTCAAGTGTTCCCGAGAGATTTGATTTATCCCAGAATTACACCTACACCATAGCCTATTTTTCAAACTTCTTGCCTTCTTCTAGCCTTTTCAAACTATTCGGACATCGGACTCCACATTTAAACAAACTTACAAAATCCGCTATTTCTCTATAATATTATTATTGTAATTATTAAATGATACTAGCGGTCCTCCTCGGTTTCACCCACGTTCCCGGGGGAAGTAACATGTTCCCAGGAAATATTAAATTTTCATCCTGATCCGATCTATTCAGGCGTGATTGATTTATAATAGTAGGAAGATTTTGTTAGTAGAAGATATTCGTATCAAATTCCAACTTACACAAATTCACAAATATTTGTCAATGTTGGGTGTCGAATCCATGACCAGTGGATATTTGTATTATATTCATATTATAGGTAATATTAGCATGTTAAAAATATGTAATTCAGGTACAACTCTCGCCTCTGTAGTTTCAAATCTACGTCTCGAATCTGCCTCAAACGTCCGCATCACAAGCTTACCCATTTGATGCGAAATTGTTTTCGCAATCGGTCCTGGCGAGTTTCCCACTCGGTACGTGGTCAGGTTGCAGATTGACGCGAGCATGGCTGGCTAGGAGGCAGGTCCTGAACCTAGAGCCATGCCAAATTGCCGATGTACGGCGATTTTATAGATTTAATTTTAACGTTTCGCTTGGTTACATAATACCCGATTGCGTTTAAATCTATATAGGTTTCATTATTTTTCTAAGGTGGAAAAGAGAGAGGAGATTTTTAGTAATACTTATTATTGCAACGCACACTGAGCTATATTTCTTGCTGGTTCGTCCCAGCTGAAGATAAACATACTTGCAAACCGTGGGAATTTTCAATAGATGGCCAACCTATAAGAGGTATTCTGTGGTCTAAACTGATTTATATAAATCTACATACATTTGAATCTATAAGTTGTATGGGGTTACTAACCTATGGAGTGTTACTAATTAAGTACCTACAATAATAATAATATAATATAATATCCTGGGGCATTCTTTGTACACGGCCATCTGATCCCAAACTAAGTAGAGCTTGTACTATGGAAACCAGATAACTGATATACTACTTTTTTTTTCTAAATACATATTTGAATAGATATTTACACCCAGACACAATAAACATGTTCATGTACAGAAATGTTTGTCCTGGGAACAGAACCCGGACCTGCGACTTGGCAGTGAGGGACGGTAATCACCAAGCCAACTGGCCTGTCAAACGGTAATACGTTAATAAATAATTAAATGCGCCTTCAATGCTATTGCCTTTAAAATATTCATTAATTGGTTACTACGTTTAAATGTTATTATTTTACATCGTCCTTTCCGCAGTAATGGATTGTTTTAATATTTAAATGGATTTTGAGGATTATTTTAACGGAATACAGACCAAATGGTAGTAATGATTATTAGATGGAACTGTAAATTCGTGGCGGCTCCAAGTTAATTTTTTTACTTTTGTTCATCTGTACTTATCTGTGCTTATGGCGTACAATATAGGTTCTAAGAAAAGCAATGCCGATATATTCGGCGACAGTCTCTTTGCATTTAAAAATAAGCTGCTTAATGTAAGCGATTTGTAAAGCATTGTCCGTTGTGTTTTTTTTTTCTCTTTTTTACTATATATAATTATTTTTTTTTTCCATGATTTTATTGGGTTGTGAAATATATATATTTTTTTTATTTTTAAGATATTTTTTGGTTCTGTTGTTTGTCTTTCTTTAATGCATGCGGTCGTCACCTCTAATTGGGACACCATTTATGATTAACATTTTGATACCTGTATTTTTGAATGTATTAGTGTGTGTCTTGTTGGTGATCTAAATAAATAAATAAAAAAATAAAAATAAAAATCTGTAGTCTGGTTTTCTTGTTGTTCTAGCTCCCCCTCGTGATTTGACCCGCGTTTATCCCTATCATATATAGCCTATAACCATCTAGAAAATAAAGCTTATACCATGCTTATGGAATCGAATGGATTTCAATCAGAGAATTAATGTTTTTTTTAATCGTATGAGTAGGTTCAGTATTGAACATTCATTTACCTATTTATAATATTACTAGCTATCCCCCGCGGTTTTATCTGCGTTTATCGATATCATATATAGCCCTATAAATATCTAAGGAAAATTCCACGTCGAATGGTAGCAGCCCCATCCTGATATGTTCAGCAGTTTTGAGGTGATGGTGCGTCAAAGGAATCCTATATTGCTTTTAGGATTTTGATGTCTATTAAGCACTAGAAAATTAATATTTAATGTAAGCTTATTTAACAGTGATCTTTCGTTTGTATTTTATGTATAGGCTCATTGATAACAATCTGATGTGCCTGAAAGTGGTAAGACAAGAGACCTTCAATATAATTGGATCTTTAGTACAGCTTTCGCGCATTAAGAAATTTCAATCTTGAAGCCTAAGTGCTAAGGTTGAGGATTTGAACCTACTTCCCTTGGGCATTCGACATTGGACGACTGATTCGAGAAAATTCAAAAATAGAAAGCTACGCTATTCTTAAGTGACATTACTTTTAATCCCGGGAAAACACTAATTCCCTCAAGGACAGTTCTAGTTAGACATTTAAAAAAATACTGATGAAGTGAAACTCACAGAATAACATTTAGTCTATCCCGCGTTTTAGCCTCGAAAATTGTAGCCTATTATTTTCTCGCTGACAATTCTCACGTCTAAATCCAGCATTAAATTCTAACTGGGCAGAGTGGGCACGCTTGGCAGACTTGGCAAACTTGGCAGAGGTGATGTTAAGCTAAATAATTTTATGTTGATTTGACAGTGTGCCACTGCGATGCCTGTAAGAATACTAGACATTTCTCGCTGGTAATTTTAGCGATATCCGAGTTACGTCTCACGTAATGAGCCAAATTTGTGTTTGCTTTGTATTGAAATTTAGTATCAGTGCTTAGTAAGGGGCTTTGATTTGTCGTTTACTAAGTTATGATTTTTGAGACTTAAAATTTCTTTCTTTTTCATTTAAACTTTTGAGTAGTAGAGCTCTTAGAGTTCGTTAGGGGAAGTACTACCACCTTACCCATTTCAGCCGTGAAACAGTAGTGCACTTGTACTGTGTTTCGATTAGAATGGTAAGATTACTGGCACGTAAGACTTAAAAACTGATTTCAATAATAAAATCTAAATTTGTTTTGAAAAGATTAATTGCTAAGTATATTGCCGCCTTTTCTTAACAAAATCAACCTTCAGCACCGATCGAGTAAGCCTAGTTTGAGAAAGGGCTGCTTGAAAAAATTATTTTAATTTCATTTCTAGATACATTAGTTTGTTTATACTCAAGTTATTTTGATGTAAGTTAATTTTTAATCTGGCTTTTAATAAAATATGATAATGATGTATTATAAATTTTAAGAGAGTTAATTGATTGCATTAATAGTTAAAATAGATTTTTACTGAATTTAATCCTGATATGTAATGTAATATATTTAGCGCGCTACGACATCGTAGCACCGTAGCTCCGTAGCACCGTAGCGCCGTAGCATCTTTGTTAGTTTTTGTTCAAAACATTTTACGAGTTATTGCATACTTTGAAATATTTTACGTTATTGAAGTAGGTTTTATGATGATAATGTTTATTAACTTAAGACATTTGATATCTAGATGGACCTGCTTTCGGTCTGCGGTTTCTCTTGTATTCCAGAGGAATATAATGTTCCCTGGATAAAAACATAGCTTTTATTTTTCGGGGATAGTGTAATTTGGATATTTTGATGCGGATTGGTGGTTCGAGAAATGACTTCGTACAAACAATTTTCTTTTTTATTGTAAGTTGGTGTAGATGTAAATTAGAGCTTACACGTTTTTTCGTGCAAATAAGTTTCTTACAGTGCAATACTTTTCAATCACTTTATATATATTTGTGAAGAATGAAGATGTAATATTATCGAAAAAAAACACTATTTCCAGTTAATGACAAAAGTTCCAAAATAATTTTAATATTTTCGCAAAAACTAAATTATAGAAGTAACTTATATATGTTTTAGGTAACTATGTTTAGTCAAGGTTGATAATAATTATTAATAGGCTAATTGAGTCCGTTTTACCACAACCGTACCTAGTTACCGCATCCCGCACGCGGGTCACTGACCCGTGAGATCGGGTCGATGACCTGATTTACGTAATATGACAATAGACTAATACATATAATTAAAAACATTTCGTTTTTCATGTCATTGTCGCCTATTATAAGGTAAAATATGGTATTTCCGAGATATGTTTGATGACAAAAGTAATGCACTTTTTCATCAAAAAATATATATTTATATTGCAAAAATCGCTCCTAAATCATGAAATATAAAAAAATAAATATTAGGGATTCGTTATAAAGCCACAATATGTTCCACAAATAGGTATCACATTTATATAACTGATATAATAAAATCATGAAAAATCTATATTCCCAAGTCAATAGTGTACTGGTTAGTTTATGGGGCCACATATGACCCTAAAAATTGTGTGAAGTATAAAGCTATAAGAAACACTCGAGGCTTGCAAACTGCAGACTAGATCCAAACATTTTAACAAAGAAAAACATTCGGTGCGAAAGCGACAACTTCTAAAATTTATACCCCTCGGTAAGCGAAAAGATATAAAAAAACAACAAAAAAGCACAAAACGAATGGCAAAGAAACTGCGCGCAGATGGCGCCACTGTGAAATATTAAGTAAATTTTTAAAAAAGAGCGCCAATTCGAACTTAAATGGCGCGTGTGAAATTTACTATTGCCTTCTTTGGAATTGTTTCTCGGAGTCCTGGTTCACGAGGATAGTGGACGTGCTACGTTATTTCGAAGGTGCTTGGCATACATCGTTCTTTATGCAATATGCAATTACAATTCTAAGTTTAAAGGCTTAAAGTTTAAATTAAAATTGTTCGAATTCGAATCCAGTTCTTACTCATTTTAATTTTACTGTCATTAAAAATATTATAGTGAATTACCGTGTTTTTTTTGCGGATTTCATTTGAAACTTAGAATGTGTTCTGGATTTAAACATGAAAAAATGTGCACTTTGGTTGGATTCCCATAAAAATCAACATGATTTTAGATCTGATAGCTTCGATATTAGTTTTATACTCGTATAAGTTTTAATAATTCTTGTTTTATAGGGAATATTAAAAATCGGTTCAAAATATAGCTATTATGTCCGATATTTAAAATATTTGATTGGGAACCTCCCCTTTTTTAAACAAAGCCGACAGTCAATGACACATTAAGCCATTACATTTATCTGTTATCTACTTCTTAATTTTTCTTTTTCTCATCTTATTTGTTGTACAATAAATAAATAATACATAAATAATAAATAATACAATAAATATTGTATTGTAGCCATGAATTATTCAATTTTTCCAATTATTAGAACATGAGCGAAATCTACCCGACATCGCGCAATCTTCTTCTATCTCTATTGTCGATTCGGAAGGTTGCTCTTGTTATAAAGGAGTAAAAACCTCGCTATCATCACTCATCCCCGCGGAACATCCTAATTTCTAATTTCACAGTGTCTTGGGACGTCTAGACAGATCTCTCTCAGTTTTATTTGCTTGGCCTAGATTCTCCGCCATCATAATAAACGTTCTGAGGCCATTTTCTCACAAAGAATTTTCTTGCGCCCAATTCTTGTTCACTTTAATAAATTATGCGAAATTTAAGGTTACAGTTTTGTCTGAAATTTGATCTTACAGTTTGAAGTTGTAAGGTAAAACTAACGAGGCTCTACAGGAGTAAGTATATAACATGTCTTCACTGATATTATGTCCAAAGTGGTAGGCTGATATCTCAGTGATGAGACCCAAATTACATCAAGATATTTTAAAGCCCAAAGTACTATATGGTAAGTATTGTCGCCATCTTTCTGACATACAGGGTTACAGGTAATTCTTTTTATCAATGAAAAGTTAACTGTACCTTGCCCGTACTTGGAATCGAATCTAGAGCCACTCAAGGCCAAAAAATGAGGGTTTTAACATATTTGTTCAGCTGGGTGTCAATATATTCATAACCATAACATGTATTAATCAAATATTATTTTTAAGTTTTTAAGATACAGGCTGAAAATAATGAGCGATTAAAAAAATACAAAAAAAAAACTACTCCGCAATACATAAAGAACTATAAAAACACCAAATACAACCTTCCACAAAACATAACAAAAAAGATAAAATCAAATCTTCTTCGTTATTCGTTCGTGTATAAAAGATGCGAACGCAGTTTCCACCCTGTTTCTCTTTTAATAAATTGTCACTTCAAATCATCGATTCTCAAATTACATGGCAGTTAGTTTAAAGAGGGCCGCGTACACTGGGGGAAACAAAACAAATTGTACAGTATAATTGCTCCAATTTGCCGCGAGCACACAACTATGGGGCAGATTGCTAATGACGTCACACCTCCTGCTTGGCCATGGGACCGACGATTTTATACCTTCCGATATCGCCGGAATTAAGTTTGTGAACGCACCTTTGCAGCTTTGTGATATTTTCATGGACGGGCCAGTTGGCTTGGTTATATGCCCTAACTTCCTGAGGTTGTGGGTAAAACTTTGTAAGGATGTTTCATGCGGAAACTACAGTAGGGGTTTGAATGAAACCTGGCCCATACATAAAGGATACCCCGAAATAAAATTTAGGTTAGTTTCTGTCCCGGGAAAATGCAGTATCTCTCGGGAATGCAGGTGACACTGCGAGGTCAGGTAGTTTAGAATTTTAGGAGTCATTAAACGACACGTGCACCAGATGTCGTCCCGTCCTCCTCCCGTCACTTGTAAAAGTCGTACCCCTTGTCTCCTGCCCAGCCCACAATTAACGCTCACTCCAAGTTTTCTTGCGAGTAGGAAATAATTGCGATTGAGTTGAGTTTCGCTATCTGACGCCCGCTCAACCGCCTTTAATTGGTGCTTAAATAGAGAATTTCATTCCCCTTGTAACGTTGAAACGGGACATGGAAATAATAACAGATTTGTTTAGGTATTTATTCCCTTTTTGTACTTTGTGTACCGCAATTGATTTTAATTGTTGTTTTCAGATTTTTTTAATATTTTTTAATTTACTAGCTGCTGTGGCATGCGTGGGTATGGGCCTGTATTTTTATTAGAAACCTTCTCTTGTAGACGTAAAACAACTCACAAGTTTAGTTGCTATAGGATAAATAGTATAAGAAACCATAAGGTACACATGTAAAAACATTATTTTTAAGATATATCATTACAGGAAGAATTTTTCTTTTAGGTGCCGGTTGGTACAGGAGATTACCCTCCGCCTACATACAAACACAAAATTCGTACTCTCTCTTTATAATAGCATAGAGGACAAATTTTAGGGTTCAAACGAAACATACAATAATATTTTAAATCTCAAACGCCTTGAAAATAATTACTACTTATAAATTGTATTATAAATTAACAACACAAATGTATATTTAATACAATATACCAATGAAATCGAATTACTAAATTAGTTACGAAAACAGATTTTATTAACAAATAACAATAATTCCGGGACTCTACTTGGGGCTGTTCTTGCCCCAACGGCACTTAATTAGTAGAAAACTTTGTAGTCATCGACTGGAGGGGCTTCTAAGGCGAAGACTGGGGGAGGGGACTTGGAACTGGTGCAGATTCTCGAACCGCTCGCTCTTATCGATCGAAATGTAGAGAAAAAGTTTCGAATGAAATGTTGTGTCGACTTTCTTTCTTGTGTAACTAAGCAATGCGCTCGTGTTTCTTTTAAATTAAAGTTTGTTTGTTTTTCAACTGATTAAGTAAGTGTTTAAATACTTTTGTTGTATCATGTAGTTAGTTTATTTGGAATGGACTAAGAGCGCTTATTGTCAACACCTCTTATTGTGATCCGAATTCACTTTAACTAATTTTCTTTTCTGTCAAATATCACTTAATAATAGTAGTTATTTAAAACAATAAATATTATGAAATAGAACGCATACAATTCTTATAAATATACTAGCTGTCCCCCGGGTTACACCTGCATTCCCGAGGGATGTAACATTTTCCCGGCAAAAAAGTATCCTATATTACTTCTAATACCTCCAAGAATATGTGTACAATGTTTCATAATGATCGGTTAAGTAATTTCCGCGTGAAAGCGTAACAAATAAATTTACATTCACATTTATAATGTAAGTAGGGATTGAGTAAAATGTATTCGATACATCGCGCTCGATATTCTCATATACGCTTTGAGAATACCTAGACCACTTTATACTTTACAACATAAGCTGCCAATCTTACATTTTAATCTAGACTGAAAGTTTTTAATGACCTGAGAGCAATTTAGATCGGTTCTGTCGTTTAATGGTGGTAAATTAGGTTTGGGAATGTAGTATATTATAATATTTAATTAAATTGATTTGTGTTTCTAATTATAGTAATTAACTGTACTATCAACTATATCTATATAAATAGGTAAATAAAGACAAAAAAGTAAAGCACTATTAAAACCTTTTTTGTTTTTTTTTTGTAGCTGTTGACTAGGTTTAGTGTTATTGATAAAAAAAATATAAAGCTAGTTGTTTTGACATGCACATGTGTTTGTCGCAATTTTTCAAAAATGAGAATGACCCACTATTTAATACAGGTGTCGTAAAGACACGATAGAAGTGAAACTTTTGTATTACTGGAAAAATCTATTTTGTAGTCTTGTTATTTCTTTTTCTTTTTTTGTTTTGTTTTTTAATGTTACCTATAGTAAGTATTTTGTAATTGATAAATATAAAATTATGTTAAATTGAAATCATAAAATAGTCAGAAAGTCAAAATAGATAAAATTTATATAAAAAATTCTTTAATAAAAAATAAAAAAGAATGTAACCTTGCTGAGTTTTTTGCTGGTTCTTCTCAGTTGAAGGCTGACTTCCGAACCAGTTGTAGCTTCAGTAACTTTAAATTTGACCTCCATAAGTGCCCTCCGAGGGCCTAAACTGAATAAATGGTTTTGAATTTTGAATGCATCAATCACTTTTGAATATCATAAATTGTGTTTACCATTCATTTATTATTCCTCACACTAAATGGTTGCGGATCATAATTTCAAAACCCTACTAAAAATAGTTTCACTTCAGTATAAATAAATATACCAGGATATCTATTTATTCATATAACCGTATTATAATCCTTAATCTGTCGGTTCATCATTATTTAGAATTCAGTATCTCATGTTCTCGTTAACAAAGAAATACTATCCGAACAACTAACTATGAAGGCAGCCTGTTGGAAGTCGTCAATGGAGGGTAGGAGAAAAAAATCCAGAGGTTATGAGCGAGCGTGAAGATGCTAGCGGCGAATTCCGCTTATGGCGTTTTAGGATTCATACCAAAACGGGAAAAGAAACGCGCATGCTAAGCTACAGTTTGGTTCTTGTCTGTCGAAAAATGGCAAGGGAAGCCCGCATGGTGAGAACTTGTAGACTGTCTCAATGTCACGGTTATTTTTCTCAGCAACTACTATAGCTTTAGGCTTCATATTTGGTACAGTTGTAGGATTTTCTTTTTCGTAGGCCTTCAAAATTATGCTTTTGTTTTATAATTATTCAAAACAGTTTCCGATATTTATATTTCGGGGAGTTAGGTTTACTATGGCAAGACCTCGTGTTAAGGAGCTTTGATCACAAATCTCATAGCATTTAATAAAAAAAATAACGGTTGCTTATAATGTTAAATGATTGTTCTACTTCTTCTCGCCTTGTCAAAAGCAATATCGTTGTTTCAAAAGCTCTTCTTAATTAAAGCATAAACTCTACCCGCTCATAGTTGGTAGTCGCCTTTACATGACGTCATCATAGCGTTTTTCTGACTTTTTCTTTCTTTTTTTTTTATAGCTATTGTTATAATTTAATGTAGAAATTGAATATAGAAAATAATAAGGAATAAAGCAAAAGGGCTATACTCGTATATATATATCTATATCTTTATATATAATGTATTTAAAGGTCACTCTATACTTCTTTCTTTATAGATAGTATACAACAAAGTCATTATTTCTGTCTGTCTGTTTGTCCGCTTATATCTTTTAAACTTCGCAATAGATTTTGATGCGGCTTTCACCATAATTTAGAAAATTTCTTCTGGAAGGTTTATATGGACTATATCCACTCAGGCAAAGCCGGGGCGAGTCGCTAGTAGCTTCGGAATTATAGGCTTTTGTTTGACCATAATATAACTATGGTATATATGGCCGTACCATAGGTGGTAAGTATACAAAGCCTTCAAGGAACCTCAGTACAGCAACAAACATGCAAATATTTGTCCTAGATTGGCCAACTATCTCTTCATTATAAGTAAAAATCTTTTATAAGGAAGAGAGATTGACCATTTTCAGTTAAAATGTAGAAGCGAAATATCTTCAACGACTGAAAGAGGGGAATTTAAAAAGTAGAGACACATACCTTTCAGTTAGAAATCCCATAAAACGTACAATGTATGTGTGCGAACATTTTTAACTATCATTCTTACTTAATTGAAACAATTAACTGTTACTCACGTAATAAAAGAATTTATGTCGCGGAAAAACCTTTCCGGTTTCCATTCTGGGACAAAAACGTCGCGTTCACCCCCTTCCGTCTTTTTCAAGTGCAGTAAAAACTTTGCACTTTTAGTGGGGACTTGTTCGCTGCGAGACAAGGACGGGCGATGCTTCATTTCTCGCAAGAAAGGGACAGCAATCGCATGGAATGTAATAAAAGTAAATGGGACCTGTTAAAATTAGCTATTTGTCATACAATGTAACTTTTTGTTACTCCAGTACGTGACCGTAGTAATTTAAGTTGAACTTTGTCTTAGTCGTTAGTTTTTATTTTAGTTGATGTTTAACTTTACTTAAATGGGCTGATAGTAATTTGTTACTCAATACAATCGATTTAGAAATCATCGGAGTTCTAATTAGTACTGCACCGTGGTTCCGACCACGTTTCTGAAGGATCTGATATTCTTCGCGGTGCAATGTATACTATGTGATAGCCTAGAATTTTTTTTATCTGTGTTCAATTTATATTCAATTCGATCAGAGTCTATTCGAGTTAAACTTTCTGTCAGTTCATTTGTTAAACGTTTACTTATAATTAGACATAGCTTGATTGTACCACACCTACATGTAAGTAAAAAAAAATATTTAAAAAAGCCACTGAAGAATTGAGCTACTCCTCCTTTTTTGATGTCGGTAATTATTTTAAACAGTTATTGTGTGTAAAGAATGTCCCAAGCAAGATACATATTTTACATCAAATAGCAGTCTTCACAAAATAATTGGCATTTATTTTGCAATAACAGACAGGCACTTCAATTATTTATTGATAGATACCAAGCTATTTACAGCGATACCAACTCGAATGATAATATTATTATATCGAAGTTAGCGAGTGAAGTTGTAGTAACCCGAGGCGGACGCGGTCGCAAGATAAACTGAAATTCCTCATTCCGATACAATAAAGTTTGCGAGTTCTTTTTTTTTTATTTGTATTTTATTTTATTTTACATCCCGCTCGGCGTATATTTTAAAATACTTTTCTATTTGCGTGGCGAGTTTTCATCGGAGTTTGGGTAAATTTCCCCAGGAATTACAGATGGATTGATCGGTAGAATGAAATTCAGATGAGTTCGGCGACTGGGATAAGTTTGAACGGAATAAAAAAAATATTGTCCCTTTTCGCGTTTTGTGTATTTCAGACATGTTTTTGTTTTGATGGAGTTTTTGAAATGCTTATTGAATGTGAATGAATTGAATGTTAAATAGCAGCGGTACGTTTCGGTTTCAATTTTGAGATCAAATTTGCAACTTTTAAGTAAGCTTGTCGTAAAACAAATATGTATTTGTAACAAATAATATAAATAAATTGTTTCTTTCTGTACTCCTTCTCCATATAAACTTTAACTAGGTTCTCATTCAAATCTCAGAGTACCCCGTGCGCGCATACAAAAAAGGGGTACAAAGTTTTTTCTTCGCGTATTCGTTACATAGATAACTAGCTGTCCCGCGGTTTCGCCCGCGTTCCCGAGGGATATTTCTCGGGATAAAGCGTATCCTATTTGTTATTCTAGGGCATGCTCTAGGTATGTGCTAAGTTTCATACAAATCCGTCACACCAACCATCACAAAATTTCGCATTTATAAAATTAATAGGATTAGTGGCATTAATGGAGTCCTAATTATAGTTATTCAGATTAGACCCTAAAATTACCTTATGAACGCTACAAAAGCCACCATCGGTTCAGACGATACACTTCAACTGAAAAGAACCGGCAAGAAACTCAGCAACGTTCTGTAAATTCTATAAAGGGTTTCTACAACAATCGATGCAAAACATTAATAACCAACCCGAAAACCGGTCAGACGTGAAATACGCTTAACCGGATATAACCGGCTGATACCGGCACTGGTTATCCACAGAGGGATACCGGATACCAAACACCAGCAAATTATAAGTGGGCGTACTGAAAACGACTCCTTGGGCGGTCATAATAATATCTTGGAGCGAAAAATGGCGCGAATGCGCGGAGTAAGGGGCGATGCGGCGCGCGACCCCGCGTGAGGGACAAGCTATCGGCTGAAAGCGTACAACGCCTGGAATTACGATGCCATATATATAATTTGACATATATGTAATCATAGTAAAAAAAAAACAAAATATGCTGAGGTTGTTAAAGAACAGATCAACGCAAAGCTATAACAAAAATGATATTTTCTATATATACATATTTGGAAGACTATCATTAGATATTTTACAGCTAGAGAAAATTAAACAACTTTTTACAGATTGATTTTGATATATTATCTAACTAGCTACCGTTCCGCGGTTTCATCCACTTTTTCAAGGGATCTAATGTATGTCTAGATTAAAACATAGCCTCTGTTACTTAGAGATAGTACACCTTTCTATCAGTGAAATAATCTTTGAAACCTAATGAGTCGTTTCTGAGGATCACCCAAATTTACAAACTTTACCTCTATATAATATTAGTGTAGATATATATCAGTGCAAGAAAACAGTATATCATGTACAACCAAAACCAAAATATTATGAACGTCATCAGATAAAAATTGAGTGTAAATTATGTTACAGCACACGTGACATTCAACTCTGTACTCAACAACTCTCCTCTCTCGGGTTATAATAGCAAAGCATTGGGGAAAGTTTAACACTATCAATTTGTGTACTCACTTAAAAATGTTTTCAAAAACGCTAACGCTATCGCTGGCGCTATAAGCTTGTAACTCGCACCACACTAGACGGAGGAGAATATCTGCGGATCTAAATTGACTGGAGGCAAACTCTTAAATCGACAGACGTACATTTTTGCTCTACAGTAGTTTGTAACGTTAATGTTTAAACGCGGCTTTCGCTGTACATTACCCAGTCTCTATGGGGATTTCAACTGATTGCCAATCGGCTACCGTACATGGATATAGTATTTATATCGAATATTGTTGATTAATCGAATGTATTGAAGACGATTTGGTTCTTCGTTTGGGAATGATTCTTTTTAAGGACGAAATTAAAAATAATATTCGATCCAAGATTGGATTGTCTGATTGACCGTTTTAGGTTTAAATTTGCTTAAAAATCAAAATATCTACAGTTGGTAGTGACGATGATCACCTCACGAGTGTCGTGGGTTCGAATGCTATGATGAACTCGAGCTTTTGGAAACCATACCACCTTGGTATGGCATTTTTGACTCCATAATAGGAACGAAAACTAAATTTTGAGAATAAATAAATATTTTACCACGCCAGTAATTAATCTCAAGACCTTTTTATATTAAATTAACTCTACTAGTATACTAACGAAACCTTTTTTTTAATTATGTTATAATTCAGGTTATCAACTATCTATGTGCAGAGTTTCATCCAAATCCGTTGATTCCTTTTTACGTGAAATAACAAACATCCAAACCATTCTCACAAACTTTTTCTCAGACTCTCATTGTAATTAGGATATTTCATATCAATAAATATATTTCATAAAATAATCAGAAATAATTAATTTATTGTTCGTGAAAAAGTCAATCTTATTAGTCATTATCGAGATAACCAACACGATCGAAGGACACGTCACTCGTGATTTTACCGAAGCCTCTCGGAGGACGGTAATCGATATCATTTTGCATACAAATCGATTATCAGTAATTAGGAGACAAATTTTTAAGTAGCAGTGGATAATAAAACTCGCCCCTTATTTGAAGATATCTTTTCTCGTTAAAAAAAAAAAGGGGGGGGGGGGGGGGTATTATGATCTTGAGATGGAGCTGTAAATCTTAAAATATATTATAGATATTACTGAAACTTGTAAAATAATTTACATAAGTAAATGTGCTATTTAGCACAAGCTGATGCCTTGGATAAAAAGCAGTGACTTCTGAATCGTCTGTGTCAGCGTTATTTTTTAGTGTAATAATTACTCCACGTTTCTTATAAAAGGATATATCCTACTATAATGATTTCATATTATAACTGTCAAAGTTTATATGTTATATAATAACCCAATAATGCATGAAAAGTTTGGAAAAAAATTGGCACATAAATTGTACATAACCTTTTAAAAAAAATCAAAACCATTTATTCAGTTTAGGCCCTCGGGAGGCACTTATGAAGGTCAAATTTAAAGTTACTGAAGCTACAACCTGAATTAGCACATAGGATACTTTTTATCTCAAGACAATGTAAGATCTCTTGGGAACGCAGACAAAACCGCGTGGCGGTAGTTAGTCTTGCATACGGCTTTATATTCAATTTCGGCATGCATAGGTTTCAATAGTGTCATTAGTGTATTTAAAATTTAGAACATCGTCACGAGCCGCTAGTTCTTTCGGAATTTATTGAAGAGAAATACTTACTCCGTCATCTAACCTCCTTTACCTAGTGTAAAGAATTTTCCAGATATTTTAACCTAAATATGCATAATAGGTCAATGTCACACCGTCAAAAATGGCTAAAAATAATGACCTGTCGAATATCATCGCGCACAGTCAGTGCGTTATCATCACTTGTTTTCAAAAAGCCCACCCTGATTTAGCTAAATTTTAATAGCATAAAAGACGCCTACGTGCCTAAAGCGACAATAACAGTGTAATTTTTCACTCCACCAACAAAAAGGGAGATTTAAAAGAAGAGCAACTATGAAGCGAAGACACGCCAATGCTTTGTGAGTGGGGAATTCTGTTACGTCAAGTGTCAGCCGTTTAAACGATAAAAAATAATGCAGATTCACCCATCCAGTGAAATAACGTCCGATCGTTATAATAGATAACGGAGTTTTTTCCGTAAAATCGCGCCTTTTCCATTCTTAACGACGGTGTCCTTCGTTAAACGGCGGGAGTGATTCTGGTAGTCGTTTGTGTCGAGTGCTCTTTTTCATTTGTTTGAAGGAAAAATGGCAGAGTTTAAAGTGTTCTCGGAATTAGATTTTGTATTGTTATTACGCGTTGTTACGGAGGTGCCGCGTCAGGTGCGCTGGCACTGTCTTGTTTACGACAAGCAATATCTTTTGGAGTTTATAATCGTGATAAATTTTTCGAAATTTAAGGCTATCATAGATGGCATGGTCGAACACTGAGCCGAGAATCGTGGCTTCGACTCATACAATGATCTTGAACTTTCGACTTTTGACAGGCCAGTTGACTTTGTGGTTAGCGACCCTGACTGCCAAACCGAAGGTCGCGGGTTCGATTCCCACCCGTAACAAACTTTTGTGTGCATGAACATGTCTGTTTGTTCTGTGTCTGGGTGTAAATCACTACATGGTATAAAACAAAGTTGCTTTCTCTGTCCCTATATCCCTTAGTATGCTTAAATCTTTAAAAGTACGCAACGGATTTTGATTAGTTTTTTTTTAATAGATAAAGTGATTGAAGAGGAAGGTTTATATGTATTAGTATCTACATTGCACCTGAGCGAAGCCGGGGCGGGTCTCTAGTATCTATATAAGTAAGTATTTAAAAGGTAGTATATCAGTTACCTGGTAGCCATACTACAAGCAGTACACTCTGCTTAACTTGGGGAAACCATGTGTGAAGAATGTCTTGATATTTATTTCGATGGAGGAAAACATCATGAGGAAACCATTGCATAGTAACTTTGGATATTCATGAGACAAGGTCAAAACTCAAATAACATAACTCTTTGTTAAGTTTAGGTCCTTAAAGAGTTACAAAGGGGCTAAATCTTTTAGCCTGTACATAGGAATGCAGGTAACAGGTATATGCTATATATAGTCAATTTAAATATATAGGAACTCATATACATATTTACAAAAAGACATAGAACAAACAGACATGTTAGTTCATGCACACAAATGTTTGTCCTGTTTGCACCTGTCCGTCGATAAACCATTTAAGTTACAATATTAAAGAAATAAACAAAACCAGTTACATGCAAAGCGGTTCTGTAACAAGCAAACAAAAGAATTCAAGATTGTATAATGCAAGTAAAGCATCGTGAAATTACATTATTTATGCATACATTCTTATAAATCTGAATCTGGGTTATCTTTCAACAAAAAGATGCAATTTCCTTTAATATCAAATACCATTTCCGTTCAGTCGGGGTGGCGACCTCTAGTGGAATTTTATGACATTTTATACGAAGATATAATCGCAATTTCAATGGCAAAGATTTCTTTAAACCTTAAAATGTGAAGGTGAGATAATAGGAGGATTATTTTACGGGCAGGAGGAGAGGGTATAGCACAAAGTTTAGAAGGGAACTGGCTCTGACGCTTAGTTGTCAGAACACACCGATAGGTGGCAATAGACCAACTTGAGGATAAAAGCTAGCCAGGTGGATACTTACAAAATACTTTTATTTATTCATGACGGGATTGCGATCGACCTCAATCTCACCTGATGGTAAGTGAAAATGAGGCCGAAGATGGAGCTCTAAATACCCTACCACCGTGCTATTTTATGTCAAATACCCACAAACAGGCGAAGGCCCACCTGATGGTAAGTGGTCACCGCCTATGGACATTTCCAACACCATTGCCAATGCGTTGTTGACCCTGAGACGTTAATATATTAAGTCTCATGGGCCTGTCACTTCACCGGCCCCCTTACCTTTCTAACCAAAACACAGTAGTACAAGTGCATTACTGCTTTTCGGCTAAAATGGGTAAGGTTTCTCCGGACGAACCCTGCACTATGAGCTCCACTACTTCTGAAATCGAAACCGAACAGCTCAATAAAGCAGTCAACCCATGACTCTCTTCTCGGTATTTGACGTCGCTTCCATCTGAGATTGTCGCCTATATTGTCTATAAGAGGCGCCTATAATATTTTAAAAAATAGTACCCCCCATAATTCCCCTATCAAACGTTCAAATTAATTTCCCGCGCGAACTCGCTCGAGTTAGCGCGCAGCCCAACTTCCCTCGCATAAAGCAACCGTCGAACACGGAACTTGTCTTGGAAATCACTAACTCTCTATCTAACTAGTAAACAATCGCTTCAAACGTAATTTCCCGGTTATACCGTAATGAGTGTGCAGTTCGCCGGATTCTTGGCGAGTTTCGATCGAGTTTCAGACGAATTACCGCGGTTTTAGTTGAGATATTGTTTTCCTGTTTTGCAAGTAGATGGCGCTCTTGTAAGTTTTGATAATTAGTTGTACTTTATTATATACAGCTGTCGTCGCGCGGTTTCATTCGCGTTCCAGAGGGATTATTTTGATGTTTTTTCTTGGTATGAAAGGCCTAAAAATATTTTGTGTTAATCCAGGTGTAACAAACATCCTTACAACCTGAAAAACTTTCGGATTTATAATATTAGTAGGATGTAAGACAGCTACCGTACCGTGGTTTTATTCACAATTTCGAGAGACTTAATAAAACCAGGATAATAAGAAAGCCTATGTCACTCGGGAATAGTGTAGTTTTCTATCAATGGAAGATTTTTTGAAATAGGTGTATAGACATGAATTTAAGTTTGGCAATCTTTGGTAATGCTCAATAAATTCAGTCATTTAATTTGACGAATATTACCTATACTGCATTTCTAGGGTGTCGTAATGGCGACTAAAGAGTATGCCGATGACCATATGCACTTTGCACCTTGCACTAAGTTGCACAAACACCTTCCCTAAGGGGTTTGGTTCGTCAAACAGGTGGGCAACTATGAAAACTCTGCCATAGTGATAATAATTTAATGTATCAAATACATACATTAATGTCACCCAAAGGATTGTAAACAAGGAAAATGATGATGAATAAAGTTGTCCATTTTGACAGCTAAGTGTGTTAAAGAAAAATGAACCCAATGTTGATAGGGTTCATCAGTATCATCATATATTTAGTCATTGCATCAATAGATGAACTAAAATTACAAAAGCAATAAAGCAATAATATACGCTTAATATTTTGGTTATAACTGAATTTACTTCGCCATTATCTTTCCTTATTTGTCACTGAGACCTTTAAAATGAAGTCTTGACCAATAAACGGTAAGTTTCATGATTATAGTTCGACCAATCTATGGAGTTAGTGCCCTGGGACATGGTCATAGAGTAAACATGAACAGATGGTACATACCTTTAATAAATTATTTATTAGGTTATATTTATGTGACGAAAAAAAAAATGGTTCGACGGTGATATGAGTATTGGAGGAATACTAAGATGGTGGTTAGAATAAATTAATGGCAGAAATAATTATGATGCGGCACATTAAATTAAGATTTTTTATTTATTGTATCACAATCGGACAATAGTAAGTGAGGATTAGGTTAAATCTTGTAAATATTGATAATTGTTTATTTTTAGTGCTAAAGGGTTTGAAAATGTGCGTTCACTGATTTTATTAAAAAAAGTAATATGCGTGCATTTCACACGTGGTAGAAGCTAAACCTTTAGAAAACTTCCTATCGCATTCTCTTGCAGGGTAAACCCTAAAGGTATGTTAAACACTTTTTAGTGTCAATTTTTCGTTCCATCGAGTTTGAAATGTTTTAACTTTTGTTTTATTTTCAATTCAATAATGATAAAATAAAAAGTAAGTTAATAAAATACATACCCTTCCTTGAAAAGTCCTCTGAGAGTCATGATTATATTAGGTAGATATCATTAGATTTTACCTATCTGATATGATATATCTTTGACCCATTGTACTGTCAGTCAACTTATCAACTACCTCCGCGAATTTAAAGGGCGTAACTCAATAACATAGATAATTGAAAATTCACTCTTGTTGCTTTACAATACGATTTACTTTGAGTGCTAACGTAAGTTAGTCTTGTAAACTAGTGAAAGCAATGGGAAAGTTGGGTGGGAAACTTCAACTTTTTGCTTTAGGGAAGGCAGCCTGTTAGACTACCTAGTTGTGGTAGAAAATAAATTATTCTAAACGTGAGGTCGCCTTAAATTCGAGCTTTATTGCCTTGCATTAAGAGTTATTATTACTTCAAAATTACCATTAAAAGTTGCATTGGAATTATTGCCTCTAGTTTACGGGCTGAATAAATAATTAGACTAGATGCATTGCCCGGCATTCTCTACTACATTTCTCCGTATACGACACTAACATGACCACTTCTAAAAATGTTCAGAAAATTTGATTACCTTTTAACTATTAAAGTTGTTACACTGAGACAATCAAATAACCCCGTATTGACAGCTAAGAATGTCATTGAAAAATCAACTCTATTGGTTTATCACAAGGTATATCTACATAACCACACATTAACTATTATATTGACTCTTTTACTTCCTAATATCATCAGTGGTTTCACTCGCATTCCCGGGAGACGTTACATTTTCCCGGAATAAATAGTATCCGTTAAATTAATACAGGTTATAAACTATATATGTTCAAAGGTTCATCTAAATCCGTTGAGTCGTTTTTGCGTGAAAGAGTAACAAACATTCTTTCATTCAATCAAACCATTCTTTGACGGGCCAGTTGGCTTGGTGGTTAGAGACCCTGACTACCAAACCGAAGGTCGCGGGTTCGATTTCCACCCAGGACAAACATTTGTGTGCATGAACATGTCTGTTTGTTCTGTGTCTGGGTGTAAATATCTATATAAGTATGTATTTATATGTAGTATATCAGTTACCTGGTAGCCATACTACAAGCAGTACACTCTGCTTAACTTGGGATCAGGTATCCATGTGTGAAGAATGTCTTGGGAGTTATTCATTATTTATTAATTCTCACTCTATAATATTAATATATTAGTACTTATTGATGGCCAACTTTAATCAAGAAAATTCACATCGTTTTTCGTCAATAAATACGAAAAACACAGCAGTAAATGCAAATTCACTTGATTTGTTTGACGAGTAGCGGTCGCGGACGGTGCGGGCCGGGAGCATGCAATAATTTATGAACTTTACCTACTATTTGTTCGTAGACACGTGAGTTTTAAGTGAGTATTTATTGTCGATCGATTATTTGTATCGATTAAAATAATCGATGTTAGAACCAGGCTCGGACAAGGGGAAAGAAAATATTTTTATTCAAATAGGCTTATACAAGTACTTATGAATAGTCTGACTTTAATACCGGTTCGGCGGTTGGCTTTTGCTAAGAAGAGAGAAAACTCAGCAATTACTCATTTCCAAACGAACTTATAATATAGATAATATTTGCTTTGTAAAGGTGCATATATATCTATTTAAATTACGAGTAATGAACAAATCATAAACTAAAGCAGACCAGACCCCACAAGCAGCACCTGTTTACAAGTATGACGCATCTGGCAGTAATTGAATAGTTATTAACAAATTACAATCAATTTTCTGGAAGATAAGTAGAATTCCCGCGACTGGGCATTAAACCAGCATGCTTGGTTAAAGGTGATTTCCAATTCAGATCGAATTAGGTGCCATCATCGTTTCTTTGTCAGTAATTATTAAATTTTAAAGATGTTATTTATTTATATATCAGTTGTATCGTGCCTGATGCTTGAATAGTTGTATAGGACATGGGTCAGTCGTTGTACTGGCTAGTGTAGTGCTAAATCATCATCATTATCGTAAACTAAAGGAACCCATCCTTTGATGCACCATCACCTCAAAACTACTGAACATATCGGGATGGGATTGCTACAATTCGACGCGGAATTTTTCGTTGATAAAAATTAGCTATACCTACATATATGATGTCGATAAACACGGGTGAAGCCGTGGAAGACAGTCGCTAATAAGAACGAAAGTCAAGATGATGGATGACACATAATCTTATCGTATCGTTTGTAAGTTTGTTTGTACAACAAGCATATCTCCTGTTGGCGTTTACTAAACATCATCTCTTAGAGGTAATATTTTTCTTATATCTTTTTAAAAAGAAGTTCAAAAGTGCCATATATTTTTCTTAAAAGTTTGTTTAAGCGATTACGACAGCATTCACATATTTTCATTTAAAATTGGTTGAATCGATTCCAACTCAAAGTAAATATAACTTCATTCTTGTTTCAAACTTAGTTAAAGTAACAAAATTGACTAAATATCTCAAGCAATACTTAAATGTAAAAAGAAAATCGTTTAACATTAATAAAAATCAAATAAAAAAAGTTACAAAACAGACAGTAACCTAAAAATAAAATTGACAAACACAATATTGTCAACAAGACCATTAGAAATACTTATATCAATAAACAACACGTTATGACGGATAAATAATACATTGGACGCGATTAAATGGTCATTATTGTGGTTTTATCTATCGATACCGCTTAACGAGCGGAATGTATCGTTTGTCAACTCGCCCGAGCGAATACCCGGTGAGAACACGGGGTAACGCCGCCCGATGTGTGTTTCGTAGAAGAGTGATGGATTTACTCTATACCGTGCTCGTGGAATGGAAAAAAAAATGGCTATTATGTCAAACCCGGGCTTTCTATGCGGATTTGTTTATTTTTTTACGTATACAACCAATTTTTGTAGTTCAATTCCTCGATACAGTGGCTCGTGAAAGTGCCGGATGTAGATACAGTGTTGCTTAGAGCTTTTTTATTTTTGTGAAAGCCGACAATAAGGGAGATGATCCTTGCATGGCCAGTGCGTTGTCGACCCAGAGACATGAAGTTGTTAAGCCCCATGTGCCTGCAATTACACCGGCTCCCTATGGCTGCACTAATGCCAGAGAAATATTAAAAAAAAAACACAATTTACTCACGTTCGTGATCAGGCCGCTCGAATGTAGATCTCAGCATGCCTGTAAGAGAAGAAAAAAACATTATTTACATTGCTAATTAACCTAATTAGTTTAATGATGCTTCTGGGAACAAAGGAAACAGCCATTTGCCTAGGATTGTTAGATTAATATTATGGGCCAGGGTTCTATTCTCACCCAGGACAAACATTTGTGTGTTGACATGTCTGTTTGTTCGGTATCTGGGTCTAATGTAACTTAATATTATAAATGCGATAGTATATATACATATGTATGACGGTTTGTTATTTCACGCAAAAACTACTGATCTAATTTGAATGAAACTTGGCTAATATATACTTTATAACCTGCAGGGTTTATTTATTTATTTATTAATGTTATTAGTATTGTTATTTATTTAGTTATTGTGTAATGCTCTCGGAATCGTCGTTGCAGTCAATATTGTAGTACATCGACGGTGCTACGAGTGTTGTGCCACCTTGCTCGCGCGCTGAACCATCAATCTATTATGAAATCGGGTTCCACATTGAATCCGAGAGATATACACAATCAGGGGGCTGGACAAACAAACAAATAGGATACTTTTTATCCCGGGAAAATGTGATATCCCTCGGGAACGCGGGTGAAACTGCTGCTAGTAATGTATTTAGATAAAAAGTATATCTTAACTAGTTTCTATATTAGAATTTTTGCTTAGTTAGTCAGCCCCTTATTCAGCTAATACAAACTTCGTCGGCGAACCGCTTCACGGAGGCCTCGGAAAGCTTATCTCTCACTTGATTAGTAGTATTATCGTAGTAAACAACAGAGACATAGCATAGAGGCCGCGACGAAACATCCTCGAGTTAGTGTCATTTTCCTTTCAATCGAGCCCCACAAGGCCGTGTGTGAAAAATATCCCAGGATATTACAATAAATATAAAAACACACAGATTTTCGTCAACGTTCAATATTAACGTATTAAATCTCCATTCATCAATTAACTCATTCATCATTTTACATTCATCAAATTGGGGAACACTCGCCGATGGAAGCGTCGTTGGCCAATAATATTTAAACTATGCGATGCCTTGTCTGCGCCCAGAAATGGCAACAGAAAATGTTGGTAATTGACCTAATTCATCGACAGGCTAATTGCCTTAGTGGCTAGCAACTCTGACGGCCAAGTCGAAGTTCGCGAGTTCGATTGCCACCCAGGACAAGCATTTGTGAGCATAAACATTTCTGTTTGTTCGGTTACACCCAGGCAGGGTGTAAACAAAAAAAAGTAGTATATGTAGTATTTCAGTTATCTGGTTTCCATAGTACAAGCACTGCTTAGTTAAGGATTTGTGGGCCGTGTGTTAAGAATGTCCCGAGATGTCTCAGGATATTTTGTCGCGATCACTCTTAGCGTAACTGCAGATGTATATTCATCTCTTTCTAACAACAGTTACACCGTAAGGTGGCATTTGTTTTCTTTCCTTTTCTTCATGGGTATAGCCTATTTAGTATTTGCGCTGTTTTTGAGAGCCGTGAGGATGAATGACGTGTCTATATTATAACGTCATTGTCCTCGGCCAATTAGTTTGTTTAACGTTGTGTGCCGAAAGCGCCGGCGTTGTCATGGCGACCGGCTTATGACCGACACGTGTTAATTGCCCGGCTTCTGTCTGTCAGACATTTTGTACAGTTTAGCACCTCGATGCGTTCGTGTACACTCGGCTATAACCGACAATTTCGTCGTGTATCCCTTTCACAATATTTAACAAGTCAAAAGTCGTTCGATAAATTTTATCGTGACGAAAATATAGAGGTAATGTTTTGAAGGTTTGAATGTTTGGAGGTAATCTCCGAAACTACTTATCCTATTTAAATAATTCATTTATTGATAGAAAGCTAATCTATTCCCGAGTGATATAGGCTATGTTTATAGTCTTCTAATATTTTGAACGCGGGTAAAAAAACGCGACGGTAGATAGTAACAGGTTGATTTTTTATCCAGAGGTTTTGATGTTTTTATCTAAATTTTACTGCACAGATTTATGACGAGGCGAAAACGTTATTTGACGAAATCCTGTTAAAAAATTATATTATACGATAGAGAATGAAAGTCTAGTTATAAGATATCTATAAAATAAAAAAACATTTTAGTAGCAGTAACATTACATATATTTCCCTTTAACAGCTTAAAATGCAGCTTTTAAAATATAATAAACCATTTTAAAAGCAAAACGTTTCATGCGCGACTGTACTTTGGCCAGTTCACATGGACCGGTGGACTGTACATGCTAATGTCCTGTACAAACCACATACTTGAATGAAAATATGTGTTACTGTTTTAAAGTGTAGTAAGATATTGTCGTCTTTAATTTTAAATGTAAACATTTGTTACTTTGAAATAAATGGTGTCAAAGTTGGTATATCTAATATTTTTACCCTTTGCTCGCTTACTAAATAAACATATTAAATCATGACTTTTATGTGTTTTATTAATGCAGGTACATGGCTTGGCGTACAGGACATGGAGCTGCCGTCATGGCATGCCGTTCAAAAGGTTAACAAAAGAAAAAGTAATCACTCCGATGGTTTAGTGGTAAACGCTCTGCTAGATGCCCGGACGTCCTTGGTTCGACTCCTAAGTCGGGGAGGTTTATGGAGTTTAAATAACACTAGCAGCCCCCGCGGTTTCACCTGCGTTTCCATTTCCTCTGCTTAGTTTAGGATAAGATGGAAGTGTGTAAAGAATGTCCCGGGAGGTATTTATTTAAATATCAATACAAGTATGAAAATGTAGTATTTAAGTTATCTGCTTGCTATAGTACAAGCTCTGCTATAGTATAAGTAGTTTTAGATCAGATTACCTGGAGTAAAGAGTGTCTCAGGTTATCTATAGGTACTAATATTGTATAGAGAAAGATTTTGTAAGTTTGTTTATACGTGGGGGATAATCTTCGGAATCGGGCTATTTGAGAAAAAAGAACACTACTTGAAAAGTAGATTATTCGGCAGGGACATAAGCTATATTAGACATTGACATTCATTTATTTGGCACATATAGACACACACAAAAGATTACAAATGAAAGCAAAGTTTTGAAATTTAATAAAAAAAAAACAATAATAATTAATACTTAGAAAAAAAATTACAATCCCAGGCTACATTAGGTTTATGGGTAAAACCGCAGAACGGTAGCTAGTTATAAATAGAATAGAGAATTGAGAAACACTTGTTGATTTTATATCTTCATGATAAGACTAAAAAAAAAAATTGATTTTATTTATGTCACTCTCGATCATCTTATAATCTCACCCGATGTTAAGTGAAGATGAGTCCGAAGATGGACCTCGCTTTCCTTGTAGCCTATTTACTCTTTTTTTAAAGAGTACCCAGTTATAAGTTTCAGGGAACATAGATATATAATATATTATGGTTGGTTTAGAAATGCTTATTTTCCTGACAACACCATGGTATTGTGTGAACGTACCTTTCAGAGTACTTTAGTATGCAGCTTCCACAACGGTTTTCATCCAATACATTATCAACAGAAACACTCCAAAATGACGTCTCAAAATCGAATTTCCTTTACCATCTTCACGCATAATGCACACCCCTTATATTTTTCTAAAGGTATTTCACACCCTCGTGTTATTGAAGATGTGGAGGTCCATCGAACGCGCACAATGAAATAATAAACATACGTGGCCCCTCACAGGAGGCGTTGGAAATATACATATTTTCCCTCGTTATTATTATCAAAGCAAACTCGAATGTATTGGCGGGATGTGCCCGCGAGCTTTTGTGCGTCTTGTGGAGTCGTATCTACGTAACGTATGTTTAGTTAAATAAATATTGTGTCCGGAAATAAAACTTATAACCCGACAATCCTAAAATAACAGGGTCAAATACTAGCTATTTATTTTAGATATTTGTTTTCGTTCAAATATTTTTTTTATCTTTGTACAAAAAACATAATTACACCATAACCCTTTCATTCTTTAATACACTTTTATTAACTTCAATTTGTTGCTATGTAATACAATCTTGGAATGTGAAATCCGGATGTCGATTCAATAATTTGATGCCATGAGCTGTTCTGATGATGATAGTCCCTACGATCCCTATATCTACATTACATTTAGTAAAAAGGATATAGATCTTTTTTGGTATAGAGCGTGTTTTCATCTTTTTAACAATAACTTTAGATATTAAAATTAAAGTATAAAAGAAAGTACATACAGCCAAAAAGGTTGCGTCTACTTGGAAAAGTTAAAATATTTTATTTTTTTACAATATCTTTTTAATGACGCTATCTTATTTAAATATGTACCTAGATGGTACGTAATATAAAGCTATATATAGCAACAAAATAAATTAATAATATTTTGTATATTTAAACAAAGAACAAATAAAAATAACATCCAAGCGAACGTAAACTTTTTGAATTGCAACTTACAAAATCTGGCAACACAGAAACGCAACATAAAATCTAGTTCAATTGTGCAACATTGTTGTGCTCATTGACATGACTCAAAGGTAAAATGTATTTTATTGAGTCGGTCGCCGAGAGACAATCGGTAACGAGTTAACCCTGCGCACGCGGCGTGTTCCGATCACGACACTAATAAATAACAATAAACGACAAAAACTGACGACAAAGCGCACTCCGTGAGCGGCGATCGTGATCCGTCGCACGTGGCTCTGTCCGACGGGATCCGACCACTGTAGGGTTGCCAGTTTATTAATTAACCAAATATTTATCTAAATAAATAGATAACTAATTGACTCAGGCGTGGCTTTGCGGAAATCCATTGTAAGATTATACAAAAAACAAATATCTAGTAACTAATTACGCTGGATTAAGAATAGAGTGAAAAGGCTACAAACGGGTAAGCGAGCTTCATCTTCGCCCTCATCTTCACTTACAATCAGGTGAGATTTAGGTCAATCGCAATCCCGTCAAAAATAATAAAAAAAAGATCTTCTCTAAATAAATAGATGAAATAATTATTTCGACCTAACTAATATTATAAATACCAGTAAACTTGTTGGCACACAGTAAAGTATATAGTCGTATGGAGTGAGTGAGACGTAAGAGTGACATGGCTGACATAAGCTACTTTTTATCTCAGGAATGCGTGTAAAAGAGCAGATTGTCATCTATGAATAAAACGTAAATAGTGTTTATTTGTAATTGAATAAGTAAAGCCCGAGTTTTAGATATACTTTAATGTGACCACAATCCGCAGCTGTCAGAAAAATACGTATCAAAAAATGCGTATCAGAAAAAGAAATGTGTTTGACAACCCTAACCACCTGATAAGATCACGATACACGTATAGAAGCGAAACATTTGTCCGTCGGTTCAGCGATATTAATTAGACATTTTTTACATTTTAATTATTGCGTGCCGACGATTGTCTGTGACGAGGGTTGACTTCCAGTAATTTATTCAAATTGTCGATTTTGCTTAGTTAATTAGCGTTGGATCGAGGGAATAAACTGAATTAGAGACAGGCGATTTCACGGTCGCTCGGATAGTAAACGGCTTTTTATCATCATGAATAAAATATTAATTAAATTGTTATATTGTCAACGTAATTGCGACAGTTCTATAATTACAAAAAAGGCGATAATGGCTTCAATGAAAAGGTATTTTTATTAATGTTTATTTGAGGGCACAGTACAGTTGTACAGTCAACAACAAAACGCACACTAAAAAAAAATGTACTGAATAGAACTTTGAGTGAAATTTATTGGAAATCAGAACCTCCTTTTTTCTTTTTATAATAGGAGTATAGCTGTTACCCGCGGTTTTAGCCACGTTCCTGAGGAATTTTACAACTTTTCGGGATAAAATATCCCATACCTAGGCCATGGTCTGGCTCTACCATGTATCAAGTTTCATCCATTCTGTAGTTTTAGCGTGAAAGAGAAACAAACATCCGAATTCACTCACATACTAACCTCTTTATAATAGACTAATCTACTAAAGAATCTTGCAATTTTACATAGCGTTGTAAAATATATGTTCAACTGCTGATATTGCTGGCGGTACATCGAGATAAACTTGTCCATTGTGTGCCGATAAAATGTCAGGGTGCACTGACTACTTGTGGATATTACTGACTACAGATATGGACTACCGATGTCCCTCCGGCGGAGTGGCCGATCACGTTTCGTGGAGTAAGTACTTCGGTATTCTAGATTCGATAAAGGTTACGTCTTACGCGTGGGCGGTAAGTACTATTAACTACTTACCAGATATGTCTAGTAATAATTTAATGTTATAAATAGAGTGCCAATTATTGCCGAGTTACTATATACAATCCCGATCGAAAATCCATGGATTGATGAACCTTTTGTCAGTAATTTTAATACACGTAATGTCAAAATTATACTTCAATCTTGCGATTTTAGATCGGGATCGTAACCCGGCATATATGTGTAGGTCTGTGAAGGTGAAATATAGGAACCAAGGAGCCTATTGAAAAAAATCTTTTACTGATAGAGAGCTACACTATTCCCGATCGACATAGGCTATGTTATTATCCCGGAACACAGATCGCTCGGGAACGCAGATGAAACCGCTTTACGAAAAGCTAATTATAAATTATATTATTTATTATATATATTATATTATATATATTATATTATAATTATAAAGAGTGAGTGCGAGTTTTGAGAGTGAGTGGATGCAAGTACTGTACTTATTTTAAACTAGCTCTCCCCCGCGTTTCCGAGGGAAGTAACATTTTCCCGGCACAAAAAGTATTCTATGTTACTTCTAATACCTCCAAGAGTATGTGTACAAAGTTTCATGATGATCGGTTAAGTAGTTTTCGCGTGAAATCGAGGCACACAGACAGAGTTACATTTGCATTTATAATATTAGTTAGGATTTTTTCATTGATAGCTACACAATTCCCGAGTGACATAGGCTATTATAATTCCGGAATGCATCCGATCCCTACGGATTGGGAGTAAAACCACGGTACGGTAGCTGGTTTTAAATAACCCGCGGTGAAGTATCATTCGTTACTACCTCTCTTTCTCTCTTTAATAACAATTTTAACTTCTATTCTAAGTTCGTACCATCCCCATCTTTGTCAAACACCGAATCTGACAGTCAATCTAGACTATCTATAGTATCACCCTCCTTCTAGAATTTAGAAACTTACAACTTAGGCTACTAACGGGAAAGCGAGCTCCATCTTCGGCCTCATCTTCACTTACCATCAGGTGTGATTGAGGTCAATCGCAATCTCGTCAGAAATAAAGAAAATAAAAAAGTCCAGCAACACATTGACAATCCTCTGGTATTACTAATATTTGTAAGCGACGATAACCATTAAAAAAATCATAAAATATACATAAAAAAAATTATACCATTACAGCCAGATTATCACACCTAGATATTTGTAATTTCGTTAAAAATATATGATGTTATTGCATAATTTTTTTTTAACTGGCACAGCAATTAATCTCAATAATTGTCAAGTACCTACCCGTTCAGACATATCCTTGGAAATGTGTTAAGCTTTTGACAGCTGTCCATTTTGTATGTAAACAAGTAACAATCAAATTAAAACTATCTTTAGTCAGAGTTGCGTAATATGTTGCACAGATATATATATTTTTTGCAATCTATAATAATCAGATCTCACGGGGTTCCGTATTTATTTACCACCACCAGTATTTCCAAGGAGTTTGGACTTTTGTAATTTTTGAAATCGGATGAGTGGTTTCGGTATCAAACATACCAACTTTAATTTACCTCTTTATAATATTACTAGCTCTTCCCCGTGGTTTCACCCGCGTTTATCGATAACATATATGTATAGCGTATAACCTATCTAGAAAAATTCCTCGTCGAACGGTAGCAGTCCCATCCCGATATGTTCAGGGCCTCGAGTTACTGTAATTTTCCTTACAGAATGTTTCTTCGCGGCCTCCTTGGTCTGTCTCTTTCGCTAACTACGCTAATGCCACTAATCACGTGAGAGGTAAGCTCTCCGTGGCCTCCGTGAAGCGGCTCGCCGACGAAGTTTGTATTAGCTGCACCAAAGGTACCCTATTTTGCCTGAATATATATAAAGATTATAGAGATGTAATAATTTCATATCAAGTATAATGCATAAAAAGCATATAAAGCAGAATATAATGAGAATTTAACATAAAGTTTATTTTCCATTACCTGTATTGAAATTAAACAATTAACCTTTACATTGACTAAGGCTGAGGTTTCGCCCACGTTCCGAGGGATGTTGCAAATTCCCGGGGTAAAAAGCCTATGTGCTATTCCAGACTATAATCTATCTTTGTGCCAAATTTAATTAAGATCGGTTTAGCCGTTCTGACGTTATTTAGAAACAAACGTTCATACATCCAAACTTTCATATTTTATTTTAACATATGAAGAAAACGTACCTTTTTAGAGTAGTAGAGCACTTAGATTTAATCCGGGGAACTACTACCACCTTACTCATTTCTGCCGTGAAGCAGTAGTGCACTTGTATTACTGTGTTTCGGTTAGAAAGGTAAGGGGGGTGGCGTCTCAGGGTCGACAACGCATTGGCGATGCCCCTAGTGTTGCAAATGTCCATAGGCGGCGGTAACCATTTACCATCAGGTGGACCGTCTGCTTGTTTGTCGGCCCAAGAAAAAAACGTGTTGATAATTTTGGTAACTCTACACTTAAAACCTGTGTCTGGGATATAGATTGATACTCAAAATCTTTGTTAAGAATATCAGGTTTGTTGTACAACAAAAGTGATAATTTTCGACAGGTTTTCATTCATAATCTTGAATGGATCTCCAAAAAACTTTCGCAAAAAAGAATCATTGTGCAAATGAGCCATCCGCGGTGCATCGCGTTTATTTATCATTAAAATAATCGCGGCTCAATTATCTTGCATCGTTCATAAGCGCATGTATGGGATGGCCATTATCCTTTTTACGGCCATCTTGTAAAATATTGTAATGACCACACCATGTATTGGAGTTGCGATACCGTATTTAACTTTTCGAATTATCTTCTATCTTTACTAATATTATAAATGAGAAAGTGGGTTTGTTACGATGTCACGGCTAAACGGCTGAAGCGATCTTGCTGAAATTTGGTACACATATAGCCTATAGTATGGAGAGGGACTTAGATTAACTGGGAACGCGAGTGAAACCGCAGCGGAGAGTTAGTACTATAATAAAACTGTAGAAGCATCGTATTTGTATATTGAAAATATTAGCCAAAAACAGCTGTTGATGTAGTGTAACTAACTAAAATAAGATATTTTTTAATACTTTGTCTGTATGTCCATTTGTCTGTTTCAATACGCAAGTCTGTAAAATTTCTAGAAGAATTTTAATGGAGCTTTTATAGGAAAGTGGAACGTAACTTAGGCAAAATATAGGCTATATTTAATTAAAATTAACTTACGAAAATATTCATTAATTTTAAGTTATCACGCGTGCATCGCGTATAGTGTCAAATCTTCGCACAGTTATATAATATAAAGAAAAGAGTTAATATATTTAGTACGACATTTCCCCTGCGGTTTTATCCTCGTTCCCGTGGGTTGTCACGTTTTCCCGGGATAAATAGTAGCTTATATGTTATTCCAGGATATACTCTATTTATGTGTCACGTTGCATCTGAATCCGTTTGGTAGTTTTTGCGTGAAAGACTAACAAACGTTCATATATACAAACTTTTGCATTTATAACATTAGTGGGGTATCTGTTGTCGATTCTGCATTGGGATAGATGCATTGATAAATAAGTTAATGGAATTTTGTCGATGAATCTGGCACTGTATGAGAACAGTCTATCGACACATTCCCGAACTCGGGCTACAGGTTTCTGCCGTCTATTTAATATTTATTCAAATGGTTGCAGTTAATGTTGAATTTTTAATGTGTTCACAGCGAACACAAAAATGCTTCTAAAATGTATCGGCATCTATTATCTACCTATAGGTATGATTTATTGCAAACATTAAATGTTACATTATATATATGTTATATTATGTTAACATATCGTCCGACGGTTTACCCACGTTCCCGAGAGTTTTTTTTAATATCATCCCTGGAATAAAGCAGTTATCATTAGATTACTTGGGACCAGTGAAGTTTTCTATCAATGAAACTATTTTATAAATAGGTGCATTCCAAATGAATCTAAAACCTGATTTATATACGCACAAACTTACAAAATTCGTACCCTCTCTTTGTAATATTGGTCAAGATAACTTATGTTACTTTTGAACTTGTACTGATAAGCATTTCTTTTTATTTATTTACCAATTCCCACATACACATAAAATAATATAAAATAAAATAAAAATAAATAAAATTATTTACCTATTTCCAAAAGTCCATTTTAAATTTCGCATTGTATTTAAATTATGAGTAAGCCAAGACATTCAAATTCATAAATATAAGTAACATTGCTTAAAAAATACACCAAACAAGTCAAAAGTCCCTAAGTCATCATAGTTTTGATATAAAGAGACACTTACAAAATAAGTAGCAAAAAATATTCTTTTCGTCCTCTAGAACAAAGTTATCCGAAGAACGCGTCTCCATTTTATCAGAGTTATTTTTTAGTAGCTTTTGGGATCCCAACGACTATCAAAGTATACTCATGTTACTTATTCGGATTATTTGTCAAGGGGCCGTTCATAAAATACGTCACACTAAAATCAGCTTTTTTTGACCCCCTCACCCTCCATTGTCACGCTGTGTCACACTTTTTGTGACCCCTCCTAGAAATATTTCGTCACAAAAACTAAGACCCCCCCCCTGCTGAGTATGATAAATTCTAAATGATAGTACACAAATTCTAAAAATTAAAAATATTTATTTAGTTATTATAATAAATTTATAAATATCTTTCACACATGATATTCATAGAGGCCAGCTGGACTACACCAGCAAGGAATATAAAAAAAAAACGGCGAACGTCACGTTGCCGTATACCCCCCGTCCCCCCTTGTCACATCTTGTCACACTCAGCCAGACCCCTCCCCACCCCTTGTATGCGTACGTATTCTATGAACGGCCCCCAAGCAGAATATGTTAAGAGTAATTTTTAGGACTAACTATGAATTGAATTCAAAAAGCTGTTAAAACTAAAAGTTTTAGTAACACACTACATCTTACATTAAATATTTTGTATCAACGTATGTATGAATAATATATCGCTTTTTATGTGTAAAGTACTTAGTGTACTCACTTAGTCTAGAACTCTAAATGACTAAAGCGACTATGATGAAAATTGTCTGAGTAGGTTTGTATAAAGAAAATTCTAATAGCAATATTTACTACCCTGGGAACACGGGTGCAATTGTGAAGTTTTTATTTTTATCTAATGTTCTTAAATAACCCTTTAATTTCAACAAGGGTCAGAGAGTCCCACCACATTTTTAATGACATACTATGATCTCAATAAGTCACTATTTTTGCTTTAGAATTTAAATTTCTCTAATATTATAAATACATTAAAGAGTAAATATTAGGTTGTAATCAATTATAAACTTCATGAATTTATTCAACCTATTAATATACTTTTATATGTCAGAAGAAAATAGGAGACGAAAAACTGTGAATTGAAATAAATTTATTTATTATACAACATGTTACAAAATACCCAGGTAAAATATAATTAATTATCAAAGCCAACAACCCTAGTAAGCTGTCATGTCAGGGAACCAGATTATTTAACACAAAGGCCTACGTACCTAATTTACCTAATTGTCTACTTTAATAGTTTTTCAATTTTTCATTCATACAAATCAGTATTTTTATGTTTTGGGGCATGTTATACAGCGTTACTACGGTTTTTAAATATTGTAAATCTCTCGTTATAAGGCCCCATTTAACCTTTCGGCTTTACGGGTCGTTTTGCAACACCCTGTATATTATTATCAATATTATTTTTGTTTGTATCTAATGAATACACTCAAAAGCTACTGGACCGATTTCAATCATTCATTCACTTATAGAAAGCCATTTTATCGAGACGTAACATAGACTATATGTCTAAACCGTTCGGTTTCACCGTAAGACAGTTCCTAGTATTATAATTTTCATCGATCTCAGATCAACAAGTAGATAGATAGAACTCCCGGCGTTACTCAAATCGTTTCATGATTTATAACCTTGGACGAACTGTCAAATTTGACATCTATTATTTTTATACGACTCTATAGTATATACTATGTTTCCTTCCGAAGAAGTTTAGAAGGGATTTTGCTTCCAAAAAGGATATTACAATCCTAGATTATAATCTTGTCGAACCCTTTATGTCAAGTTTGAGTACCTTTCGATTTTTGATAGGACTTTGATTAAAAGTCTTGTACATTGGGTATATTGAAGATTTTTATTTTTATTAGTGGTTATTTTTTAAACATTTTGGAATTCAATTCATGTTCATCGTTATATATCGGATCTATACACCTATATATCTACATACAACAAAATTGTAATAATTTTTTTATTACATTTTAAAGCATTTATTGTTTATAGAAAACTATATAAATTTATTTTGTAGCTCAAATGATGCATCATCTAAGCAAGTTAGCATTTAAAAAGCTTATCAATTTTATCATAACATTAAAATACCATAAGTTTTCGAAATTAACAAAATCTTTTTTTGTTCTGTGTATGAGAAAAATATTCTATAACTTAAATAAACAGCGCATACTTTGTATCACACACACAACCGATCATATCCAATTTAGTCCAACGCGAGCATAAAACGCCGACGTTTTTGTTCAGTACAGTCGACCCGAAGCGGTGTCTATGTCCAATAGCGGTCCTATAAATTCATTTTTGAGATCTACCACAATTGTGTCCAGCTATATTGGCGCAGAATGCAACTCTCAATCCTTATATGGGCTCGAGAGACCGGCTGCCGTACCTGGCCGGACATAAATGGCCACTGTTACCAAATAAGCGTTGGTTCGAGACAGCCCGCGGCGAACGGGTTAGTGACATATGTTTTATTTCGAAATTTCTAGAGCTTTCTTATTGTGTGGTGTGTAAATGATTTTAATTGGTTTGAGCGTTGTTTGAACTATTGTTATTTTAGTAAATAATATAAGTTTGTTTGCGCTAATAATATCCCAGGACATTTTTCACACATGGTTACCTGCCTTATTCAGCTAATACAAACTTCGTCGGCGAGCCGCTTCACGGAGGCCTCGGAGAGCTTATCTCTCTCGTGATTAGTAGTATTAGCGTAGTAAGTGAAAGAGACAGAGCACGGAGGCCGCGACGAAACATGCTCGAGTTAGTGTAATTTCCTTACAGAAACGAGTCCCTGATCCCAAATTAACCAGTACTACCTGTACTATGGCTACCAGGTAACTGATATACTACTTTTTAAATACATACTTATATAGATATTTACACCCAGACACAGAAATAGACTTATTCATGCACACAAATGTTTGTCCTGGGTGGAAATCGAACTCAGGACCAGTTACTTGGCAGTCAGGGTCTCTAACCACCAAGCCAACTAGCCCGTCTATTTATAAGATGCCTAGCTGTTCCCGGCGTTAGTTGCAAGGCAATGTTTGTTTGTGTTTGTTTTAAGAACCTTCGCAGGCTTACGTAGAAGAAGTCAGTAAGTTTCATCGCACATTTCTTAATATACAGACATACAGACATACAAACATATTTCGAAACCAAATCGGTGTTTCCCATCATATACAATTGAGAACCAGTTCCTTCTTGGCTTTATGTGCTTACAACCTTTGACCACATTAGCACATTCCATCAAATGTAACAAAAGAACTTGTTTCACCATATTATTATATAAAAAGTATATTGTGGAAAATAAAACAGTACTTCACTGGCAATATCTTCTGCATCTCTCTCGCTCATTGGAAAACTTGAGACGGAGCTAGTTAAGGCAGAGTTAAATTGGAAAAATTCATAACTTGTAAGATTTGCCTAACTCAAGTGGGCATTAGCATTTTAATTGTACTTTGAGAGGCGTCTTTGCCGATTCATTAATATTCGATTGCATGTTTTTTTTCTCTGTCTACTCCCTGAAAAAGAGAATAAAATATGTCATCGATTGATTTGAAACTGTCGGAATTATATAGAGGTAGTCCATAATACCATGACTTCACATATCTTGCATCCTAATCCCTACTAATATTATAAATGTGAATGTAAGTTTGTTTGTTACGCTTTCACGCGAAAACCACTTAACCGATCATCATGAAACTTTGTACGCATATTCTTGGAGGTATTAGAAGTAACATAGGATACTTTTTGTGCCGCGAAAATTTTACATCCCTCAGGAACGCGGGCGGAATCGCGGGGGACAGCTAGTCATATTATAAATGCGAATGTTTGATTGGATGTTCGTTCCTCTTTCACGTAAAACCTACCGGTCAGATTTGGATGAAACTTGGCACATATATAGAGCATATCCTGGAATAATATATTTTTATCCCGGGAAAATGTGACATCCCTCGGGAACGCGAGCAAATCCGCGAGGGACAGCTAGTATGATATAAGCTAACAAGCGAACCGGTGGTATCTTCAGTAACTATGACCTTCATAACTGCCCTGCGCGGGCTTAAACTGAATAAATATTTTGAATTTTATTAACTAGTGTCTTTATCGTTAACAGGTCACGTTACGTCAAAATTATGACAGGTGACAGAAAAATGGTCGATACATTAATGGACATTTGGACATACACAGCGTTTGAAAGGTTTTATTAGTAAAGTCGTTAACACTAAAAAATGGTTTCCAACTCCTAGCTACAAGTATTCTCGTACCATTTATTACCTAAAGCCAGCAGTCCACATACAAGTAAAGCACGAGTTCAGTACTTGGAGTCAGCCACCAACCGCTAAGTGTGAGCCGGCTCGACGCTGGCGAGTCATTTGTCTCTGTCACGACGGTGTGGCCTCAGCTTTACATTAGGCTTGTTGATAGCGTGTGGGGTTAAGTGAAACGTCTGTCTGGTAAGTAAAGAAATTCTCGGGAACTTGCGAGTGTTTTGCCTTTTTAAGTGGTTGCAAAGTTACGTAGTTAGGAGGGGGTGAGGATTTTTTTGGCAGTTAGTGGGCTCTGTAAAATGTGACATTTGCTGGGGGCATTAAAGCTGAAATTAAAATAATGCTAAATTTAATGTACATAAAAACGGAGTATTTGATTTTAAATCCTATGTAGTTTGATATTAAATCGAAAATACAATGTACGCAGAACATAACGAGAAACCATTGCTACCAACCCAAATGAAATCGCGACCAGTTTCTAAGGCAAATAAATTTTTACTTAAGTTGAAAATATTCCCCAGATTTCCAAGGGAATTTCTTTTCTGAACTTTTCATATAAAACCACTCGTAGTAAGATTTTTATTATAGCGGAGATGGTAGTTAATTTTAATGTTGCCAGTAATTAACAAATCTTAAGACCCTTGAATATGGGTAAGAGAGGGTCTGCGCCTTAATCACGCTCACTCGAGGTGGGGTTACAGCCATAGGCTGAAGCGGGCACGATGAGCGATTAGTAATAACATACAGTATGATAAATGCATTGTGATAGTTAGTTATTTATATTTATTATTTGACTGTAGTAAAACTATAGAGCGTCGTGCCTGCTTAAAATTTAAAATATTTTCCTAAAAACTGATTGCGGTTGACGTAGTAAGTGAAACAAAATACAAAAAGCCCATTTTAAGTCCGAAATTACAAGACGAGTTTAGGTGTAAATTATATTACAGAAGCAGTTTTAACATAAATATTAATTTTACCAATCCGCTGTCGCTTATGTAAACAGTTACACCCTTATCCCTCAAAAGGCGAGGGGCAGTTCTACTTGAATATTCCATATAAACCGGGCAGGTAAAGAAAATTAGATATTTTTCCTTTCGCTTAATTACGACTTACCGACGCACTCAATGCATTGAGGGCAGAACCACACTCAATATCCCCCTATTAGACGTTTTACAATCTTACCAAATAATGTTTGTATAGGGGAGAGTTATTTAAATACTTTTTAGAACACAATGAACCTTTTTTCCGGAAAATTTAGCTAGAGACAGGTCGTGGAGTCAATTTCCACCCAGGAGAAATATTTGTGTGCATCAAGATTAGTTTCTTCTGTGTTAGGGTGTCTTTTTTTTAATCATGGCATATGTAATACATTAGTTATCTGATTACCATAGTATAAGGTTTGGATTTGACTGATTTTGTTCTTTCTAAAAATATTGATGTTATCAAATGGGTATTCAATCAAAGAAATGTATTTAAATGTATCCTTACTTTAAATAAAGGGCTGTTCCTAGTTTTTCCTAGATGGGAATCGTACCAACGACCTACAGCCTGATATTCAGGGTCAAGTCAATGAATTAATCATACTGGAAAGTGATGATCTGGCCGAAGCAAATTCGCCAATTACTATAACGAGAAGAAGTGATGTAATATTGGAGTATTATACCTATTTTAGTCAGGCAATTGAATATTTAAAAAAAAGGTATGAATCCTTATTTTCAATCAGCAGTATAATATAAAAAAAATACTAAGTAATCCGCCATTTTAATTAGCTCCCTTACATCACATAAAATCCTTTACAAATCCAAGTGATACAATTTAAATTTAATCTGACGAAATACCCTCTCATTCACAATATTAAAATATGATTGCGCACCGTAAGCAAGAGGGAGCTAGAGGGGGCAAGAGGGGGGACGCAATCAGCATCTGATCACGTGTTCCTTTTGAAATCGGCTTATCCTCTAAGACTTATCTAAGCAATTCCTGAGCACATTCAAAATTCCACCTAAAGTCAAGCGGGATTAAATTCAGTTTTGTTAACGTTAAATTCCGAATGGTTTTTCCAAACCCGTGAAATGCTCGCAATGGCGCGACCGCCTCGTCTCGGGTGGAATGCGTCTTCAGCATTACCTTTGAGCGAGTAATTATGCTGGATTCTGTATTAGTCGAGAGATAAGCTGCCTTACTTTAAATTCGCATTCGAATTTTAAAAGTGTTGTTGCGGTGGCGTGAACACCAATGGATAGTTGCACTTGGTTGAGGTAAAAGATAGTTGTTGGTTCTTGCGCGAGCTTTTCTGAGAATTTTTCTTGCGTAGGTCATTAAAATGTTATACCATTTGAATTTTAACTACGTCTGGGGTTGGTGAAAGTAAATCTATAACCAACCGCCGCGTGGCTTCGTCTGTATTACAAGAAACTCCTTATTACTGTTAAATTTACTAATTAACCCCCTTAGGAGGAATTAAAAGGAATCTAACTGCTAAATTTAAAGTTCGTAAGGTTTATATTTTTTGTGGTTTCAATGAGTGAGTCAGTAGTATTCCGCTTGTTTATGTTTACTAGTCGTCCCTGCAGTTTCACCCGCATTCCCGAAGGCTGGTACAATTTTCCGATATAATAAAAAGTAGTCTATAATGCTATTCCAGGACTTTTTTTCTTACTCAAACGACTTTTTTTTATAATAAAACGGTTACAAGTGACAATTAAGGTTGGGTATTGTATTTCCATTTCAACAGAACTTTATTAGAAAACCCACAAGTATTAATAGAACAAATTACCGCGGTGTTTCTTTCTACAATGTCCGTCACGTGTCATTTCAACAAACTATAGGGTAAACGCGCCAGTTATTAGCCGTAATAAAGAAAGCCATTTCACACAATAGCTACCGAACAACCGACTATTATTCGTATATCTTCGGAACTATGTGCTGTTAAAAATTCACAAATCCCCCCACAGGCGTTTGACATGGAAATGTGCAGGCCTACTCGTGGCGATTACTTGTGGAATTTATTCAGAGTCCCCCCCCCCTCCTCTTGTACCTGCGTATTGATATGCACATTGAATTGTCGACATTGGGAAATAGATGGTTGAACTGTGCTGTTTTGGAATTCGCTTTCAACTGAAGAAGTTTTCATGGTCTTTGACAGAAAAAGAAACTGTTCAGTATTTTTAACTCGATATAATTTTTACATTAATCTATGATATTGAATATACATAAGGCTTATGTTGGTTTGCTCTGTGTCTGGGTAAACATACATATATAAGTAAGTATGGATTAAGAAAAAATGTTGTATATATAGAATTAGCTATCTGGTTTCTTTAGTGTAAGCTCTGCTTAGTTTGAAATCAGGTGGTAGTGTTTAAAAGAATATCCCAGATTTTGACTTAATTATTATTTACATTTTATTTGATTAAGAAAATGTTACAGAATATTAACTTATCCTTCTTATCTACATGTTAACAGTTCACATACCATAACGTTCGAAACTCACGAACAACTTTTCACTTTTACCAAAGTTCGGGAATGACTCCACAAGAAATATATCATTCGTTGGAACCAGATACAATTTTGAGGCATTAATGAATGGTAGATATTGACGGTGTATTTTTTCCATTTATCTTTGCCACTCCCCCTAATTTAACTTCATCCCTTACACGTGGGACCTGCAAGTCACTTTCAGATACACATCTTGTATTGACAAGTCAATATTTGCACAATCAGTTTTGATACAGTTTCTATTTTGGTTTATTTGGTATTTTAATAATATACTTTTCCGTGGTGCGGTTTCAACCGCGTTCCTGAGGGATTGAATGTATTTTGGTATTATACTATATCTTAGCTTTTGTCACTTGGGAATAGTGTACCTTTCTATTGTTGAGAAATTACATTTTTTGGCATGGAATTTGGAATTTCGGAGATTATCTCCTACATCTAAACTTACTAACTTTACTTCTGCATACTAAGTTTATTATTAGTTTGAAATATACATTTAAATATTTAAACCTTTGTATGAAAAATATTTGTCGATATATCATTCTATTTTTAATACTAAAATACTCTATATTTGTAATTGAAAAGTTTTTATTTTCATAGTTTTAGACGTCAAATTATATAGGTATATTATACTGAATTATTACAAAGCCTTGTTTCCAGTAATATGTATATAATACGGTACATTATATTATAATATTGCAACAAAAGAATTGAAATCATATATCGTACGACTTTTATTATTTCAGATTTTCTTGGACAGATTCAAGAAAATTATGCAAAAAGACATGTTAGCTTCTCCCTATTTTTATATATATAAATCTTCTGTGCGTGTGTTTGTAATTAAACTCGTCCTAAACGGCTGGATAGATTTTGATGAAATTTTGTGTGTTTTCTAGTTTGATTTGAGAATTGGTTTAGATTCACAATTGGATCCGGTAGGAGGCGGTGTGATCGAATACTTGTATTTTTGTATAGACTTATTTCGACAGGAAAACGTCTGTCAGGACAGCTAGTCAAGTATATGTTTTTAAATTCTATAAAACACTTTCAAAATAACAAAGCAATTTAATTTGTATAAAAAAAGGTAAGTTAATCAACAGTTATCGTGTAACACAAAATAATGGACCTTTCAGTGGGTTGTTAAAATTATTAAGACTTTCTCGGCGATTATTTAAAGTAAATATATTCAAAGTCTGCATGAATCACGAAAGTGAGCATGTTTGGGGTTGTTTCGGAGGTGAAGCACAAGCGACACAGTTGAACACAGTGTAGCATTACATTAGCCAGGCTTTTACGATATATTTTATTCAATAGTCGAATGTTATGTCGACATTTAACGTTATATTTGCTTTTTGGTAAAGTTTTTTTTATATCTGTGCACCAAATAATACGCTAAATATTTGACAGGCCAGTTGGCTTAGTGGTATACTCTAACTGTCATGCCGCATTTCATGGGTACGATTCTAACCTAGGGAAACACATGTATTCATGAATATGTGTGGGTCTTAATATCTATCTAATTATGTAAAGGTTTAAAGAATTCATTTCTCAAATGAACATTATATCCTTCTGTTTATTTTTTAGTTCACTTAATATGAGAATTGTAATGAAATTAAACGTTTTTATAAGAAAAAAGTAGTTTTACAGTTAACTGGTATTCATAGTACGAGCTGTTTATAGAGAATGTCCCAAGAAATTTGTTATTATTAACTTTAAAATATAGATGTAAATAAAGTTTTGAAGTTTTAAAAGTTAATTATACATATCGGTTCGGTAGCTTTAAAGTTTTTCATTACTAGCTGTCCCCCACGGTTTCACTCGCGTCCCCGAGGGATGTTGCATTTTCCATCATCTATGTGCCAAGTTTCATCCAATTTTTTTTCGTGAAAGAGTGATTACATCCATCCTCATAAACCCACATTTATAATATTATTTGGATTGGACAAACAAATCTTTTCTTTTTATAATATTAATACAGATGAAGTGTCAAATACTTAAAAATATTTCCATTGGCGTTTCATTACTAGCAAATGTCAAATCCGCGCCGGCAATAGCGTGTAGGGTAAACGTACCAATTATAAACCACCGCAGAAATCCTGCACGTTTCATATACCTCTTAATTCCTCGTTTTAAGCAACAAAAGGGTATTACAAGCGTTTTTCAGTGCCTGGTACGGGGTGGCACGCCCTACCCTCTTAGCGAGCACCTATCTAATAGGTTAGGTATGATATGAACGTTTATTCTGGTGGTGGTACTTTTTAGGATCCCGTACCTAAAAGGGTGCCAACGGGTCCCTATTATTTAGGCTATGGACATATGCTATACCAGGGAGATAGCGAATGTGTTGTCGACCTATCTGTTAAGGGCTGTATCTCATGAACCTTAGTAGTTAAACTTTTGAAGTTTTTACAGAGTGTGTACTACTTTGACTGATATGACAATAAATAATAAAAATCAAGTGAAGGTTTTATTTTTGGCGTTTTGTTAAATATGGTACGGTGGTGCGGAACCCTTCGTCTACCACTTCGTATCGCACTTAGCCGCTTTTTTGTGTTAAATGAATGATAACGCTTCGGGTTTTGGGGTTACTTGCCACAATAGTAGGTACTTTGTGATGTTGCTATAGTGTAAGCTATTCTGTTGAGAAAGCGTTATGGTGTTATTTTGGGTTTTTCCACCTTTTTGTATCCTACAGTCGATAAATGAGATATTTAATGCAAGTCATAGATCAAAAGGTTTGATTTATTTATATTTTACAATGTGATTACGTATAAACATTTTGATGGGTCAGTAGCGGGTCATGAGTTCAATTCCCACAACCAAATATCATAAATATTTATTTTTGTGTGCGTGAACATGTTTAAAGAATATCTCTTTATTTAAAGGAAAAATAGTACCTACTATATGTAGTATATCAATTATCTGGTTGCTACAGTACAAGCTGTACTTTGTATAGATATCAGATAGCCGTGTGTAGAAAAATATGACATTATAATTATATTATTTTTAATTTACCTCCACAAAATATCAATAAACTGAGAAAAAAAAACAATATTCTGGAAAAACAAAGAAAAATCATGCCTATATATTTGAAACAAAATCTAGGGAAATATTAAGTTCCCCGAGAAATCCTCGAACGGAAGTATGAGACAATAAAAAAGTTCAATGACATCAAACACTTGTAAACACTTAATAAAAGGTGTGCCGTGCCGGTGACGACTAGGTATTGACAAAACCTAGTGAAGTAACCGTGTGATATTACCCATCTGTTGTGTATTTTTTTATCTATTTTTTATGCGTTCCTTTGTTATGACACTTCATTAATACGGTGTTACTTTATATGCTATTACGAAAAAGAAATTTTTAATTGAATATAGTTTTTTTGTTAAGCAAATAAATAATAAATAAATATCCTAGGACATTCTTTACACACGGCCATCTGGTCCCAAACTAAGCAGAGCTTGTACTATGGAAACCAGATAACTGATATACTACTTTTTTTTTAATTCTAAATACATACTTATATAGATATTTACACCCAGACACCGAACAAACAGACATGTTCATGCACACAAATGTTTGTCCTGGGTGGGAATCGAACCCGCGACCTTAGGTTTGGCAGTCAGAGCGTTAACCACCAAGCCAACTGGCCTGTCAAGTGTTCCTTACTTAGTAATTTTTTACTTAACTTTTGTTTTTTTTTTTATTAATAGAAGCCTATTTAATACTTAAAATTACATAAAAATATAATAATACAATACAAATAGAAATGTAAGAAATAGTGGGTAATATCTGTATCAGAGAATACGTGAATACATTGTGAGACACTTTCCAATATATATTATTAACAATTAGAATATAATTAAGTCGAAGTAGTCATTTGTTTAAGTAAAGTAGATATACATGATATGTACTTCCATTTGCCCCTTTTATTCGTTTTTTAATGGACTTGAAGGTGTTACGTGCAAATGGATTTTACAGCTTTAAGCGGACAATACTTTATTCCCCAACAATTATTGGCCCAAAAGGTATCTCAAAACATCGTATTTATAGATAACTAGCGACCCGCCTCGGCTTCGCTCAGGTGCAATGTAGATACAAATACATATAAACCTTCCTCTTAAATCACTCTATCAATTGAAAAAAATCGCATCAAAATCCGTTGCGTAGTTTTAAAGATTTAAGCATACATAGGGATATAGGGACAGAGAAAGCGATTTGTTTTATACTATATAGTGATGATAGTCTTTACTGTTGAAAAAGACTTCTTGTATAATAAAAAAAAAAAACAAGCTTTTAAAACATTTATTCAGTTTAGGCCTGAGCAGGGCACGTGTGAATATCACATTTAAAGTTACTGAACCTACCACTGGTTCGGAAGTCACCCTTCAACTGAGAAGAATCGGCAAGAGACTCAGCAAGAATATTTTTATTTTTATTTTTTCTGATTTGACTTTTAAAGGACTATTATACGTATAATTTGTAACTACTTGTGCTTCATTGATTGCTTACTTTGCCGTCAAATTCTGTCCAAGGTAAACCTGCAATGTATGACCGTTGTACTAAAATTGCAGTTTATTTGAACCAAAAAAACACTATTTTATTGGCAATTGTCCGATTCTGAAGTATATTTGCCAACAAACGTTGACCTACATTGTAATACCTTTTTAGTTACACCGTACCTAATACACAGTACATCTTAGTTCAGTACTTCAATGTATATTTATTTAAATAATATGCGGCGAAAGTATGTAGTAATCAAATTACAGGCACATGAGACTTGCCGATGCCCTTGGTGTTGCAAGTACATAATAATAAAAAATACACAATAAAAAAAAAATTAAAAATCTTTTACCTGCGAGAGATTGAGACATATCATAGAAAACTACCTGTAGTTTTCTAAAGGCTTCATTTCTACCACGTGTGAAATGCACTAAATCATCTAATCATCACCACTAATAAATCAATTAGGTAATTAATATTATAATAAATTTCAAAGAAAATATACCTATTAACCAATCTTTTGGATGTCAAAAAGGAGTTAAGACGCTGTATAAAATTGTACTGTGTCACTATAAAATTTTCACAAATGCGCAAATATGTATGAACATAACATTCGTCGATTCGGTCTCGGAGTTCTTGGAAAAATTGCAGTATAAGTGACTCGTGTAGTTTACAGTCGTTTATGATGCATAGTGACCGATTGTACGAGTACAACTTATTGGTCGAGAAATCGTAGAGGGAAATCGGAAGTTAAAATGGAGATATTTGAATTGCAACATTTTTATTTATTAAGCTAAGGTCTACTTCTTTCGGGAACTTTTAAGAGGTAATAGGTGCACATTGCATTATGTGGACCATCATAAATTAACAGTTGAGAAAATAAAGAAGTAGAAAGTCAGGTTTGATAAATATGGAAAAGAAGAAAAATATAAGCTTGCTGGTTCTTCTTTGTTGAAGACAGACTTCCGTACCTCATACTCTAGTAACTTAGACCTTCATTCGTGCTCTATGACCTGAACTAAATAAAGGAGCTTCTAAATCTGCAGTAAATATCCAAGTCATTTCTTAAGATGTTTTTTTAATACTAGTAAGGTGACAAACAACCTGACGGTCAATCTGATGGCAAACGGTCACCGAAGCCTATTGCCGCTGTAACATCTGCTGATCCTGATTTACTCTCTTAATTTTCTTGAGGAACCCTTGAGAAAACCATGGGTGCTCATTCCACAAACTTACGTCACGATTACCGATATTTAATTTTCTCCAACAAACATCACAAGAGAACCAATACATCATTCGAATTACAAGACTGCCGTTGTATCCGAGACGGCTCTGCCTGTAGCCAATAATTCCAATTACGGATGCATAGTGCGCCTAATAAGTCAAATTGAACAATGGCCTACCACTAATTGCTTAGGTACATCGCTTTGTGTTCCCCCTTGGTTCGTCCCCGGACGTTGTCACAGGATTATAGAGTTACCTGCGACTTATAAGCAAATCTTGAATCCTTTTTTAGCAAGGATTTTCTCTATATCCTGGAACAATTCTTCACACTTGGCGATCTGATTAATAGGTGCTATGGAAACCATATACTTACGACTTTTTATAGTAAAAAATTCTTTAGCAGGGTTGTGATTTGCAATCCGATGAAATGAAAAAGCGACACTAAAAAGAGACAGAAATCGATGTGATTTAGCCGGCAAAATAATGAGATAGGTAGTTTGCTGGAAGTTCACTACTTTACACATATTTTCCCGCGGTTTCACCCGGATTCCCGATAGATCTAATATCCCGGAATTATAATAGCCTATGTCACTCCAGGATAGTGAAGTTCTCTATCAGTAAAATAATTTTTAAAATCGCATGAGTGGTTTCTGAGATATGACATGATTTTATGGCCTGGATTAACACATAGTATACTTTTATCACAGAGAACGTAACACCTTTTGGGAATGCGGGTAAACCCGCAGGGTACAGCTGGTCTCCAATAAGGTTTGAGGTACCCAAGAGAAAGAACATTCATTGCACCGACCCCTGAACGGAAACAGAGTAGGCAGATCATGATTCAATAGTAAATGTGCAGCATAATGTACCCTGGTTGTAATTAATATCAAATTAGACGTCATTATTATTAAATTATTCCGGAGTGTCCTTTATAATTAACGCGTAATTAATCTACTATATTATGAATTAATAACGGATGTATTTAGTCCGAACTTGCATTAATTATCAAATGTATTGTATAATATTTACATACGTTTAGGAAAAAGGATTATTATTATGTGCTCTGGAATTTATGATCCGATTCGAAACACTTCCAACGATAGATAAATACACTCCCATTGTCATCTGTTATATGTATCAATTTGAAAATAATAGAAAGCTTAAATTGAATTAACGATGCAATTGAAACTTTTGTATTATAGGGAAACATTTTAATTATTCATTAATCACTTCTGAGTATGATAGATTGTGTTTATCATTTATTTTTCGTCACACAAAAAGGCTGTGGATCAGAATTTCAAAGCCCTCCCATAAGAAGTTGAAGAAGCAGACTTTAAAAAAGTAAAATCTGCCAATACTTTTTTCTTCTAATAAATAAACTAATTCTAAAAATAATTTTATTATAACCAAACTTTTTAGAATTCAATTTAAGAACGATTTCAAAATATTCTGTCGTTTAAATAAAAAGAGATATAAATTTGTAGATGGCATATTGAAAATCATGTGAACATAGAATAGTGTTGCGCCAAACTGTAACAATACGGTAACTTATCGATCTGTCGATGCATTATTGAGCAGACAAGCGGGAACTCTAGTCGATAGCACGTTACGACCGCGATCCCAGCCCCGAACAACTCCTTTCTATTTACCTGGAGTCCGTTCTATTTCTGGACACGAACATTGTTTATGGAATCCATAATGCACGCCGAGCCGGACGAATGTGACATTTACAGCGAACAATCACTATATCGGCCATATTGTAAAATGAATATTATATTTTGTGCACCGTCGAAACTTTGAGATTTTCTTTTAAAAATATTTTATTTGCCTTTTTTCTCAAAATTGATTCTATTAAAAAGTTTATACATTGACATTACAACTTAATTTGTCTGGCCGAAGCCAATAAAAAAATTATTGAAATTGTTTTCATTTTCTTGTAAAATAAAGATTTGATCGAAACAGATACAAATAATTGAGAGCTATTTTCTCGGCGTAAAAGCGTTATAACGTAATATAACGGTTTGGATGCTTTATTAAAGCAAGTGAGACGTTTATAATAAGTAGCTGTAGACAGTTATTACATTCTTGAATAATGGAGCAAAACGTGGCGAACTAAGATTTAATGAAAACTGTTCATAATAGTGGGAGCTGTCGGAATTATTGCCGTGAATAAAAAGGCTGTTGTTTTATCATTTTTGGACTGGTTTATACACCATAGGTCGATCGGATCATGAATAGTGGGGGCTAGTTAGCGTGTTGGTTAGATAATCTGACTTTACCCCGCAGGTGGGTTCAATTCCCCGACAGGAAAGACATTTGTGTGCAGGTATATGTTTGTCCTGTGAGCACTGTGAACAGATAAACGAGGGCCACAGGATATTTATTTTTCAGCATCAGCAACTAATTTTATAACTAGGCATCCCTTTGATAAACCATTCCTAGTATTTATGTCAAGCTACTTATTTTAAAAAGATCGAAACTAAAACTATTCCGCAGTAAAATCCCTATCTTTTACAATTACACTAGAAATGGAGGAGTTTACAATTGGATTCGAAGTTGCCGAGCGCAGTTCCAGCGAAGTTTGTGGCCGCTTGACCGCGGGCGAATCGAATGAACCTACAAATCAGTTATATTAGATGTGATACCGTTTATTAAAAGTTAAAAAGCTATCATCGCCATTTTGAATAATTTTTATACTTCTGTTATTTTATACATGATTATAATGTTTAGACAACAATTCTTTCAACTTAAATCTATGGTCTCATGGAGGGAAAGTCTCATGACCTCTATTTTTTTTATGACATGCAGCTCGACAAACAATCGGACGGTCTACCTGATGGTAAGTGGTCACAGCCGCCTAGGGGAATCGCCAATGCTTTATCGACCCTGAGCTGTGAAGATGCTGTCTCATGTGACTACTGCTTCACGGTGGAAATATGTAAGGCGGAAGTACTTCCCCAGACAAACTCTGCACTAAGAGCTTTACTACTTCTAAATAATATAATACATGTTATATATTAAAATAAATAATAATTATTATTATTATTGGTTTTGTTCCTTCAGTGCATTATAAGATTATATTACGACTGGCTTGCGACACTGACCCCTTCTTGGGAATGCTTTTGTTACCCATTTGGTGTAAAGTGCACGTGATCACTCTTTAGTCCTCTCTTGTGTCGTAAGAGAGAGATAAGCTGTGATTGTAATCGCAAAAAATTGATTAAGTCCGAAATAAACACTCACAGAAATCCTAGAACAAGAAATAAGCTATCAAGTGCCACTATTTTAAATTGCCTGAGGCTATCACGATAGGTTTTATCGGTGACCTAAATCTGGCGCTTTTTCGTCGAATAACGACTCAATCAAATATTTCGATTATGTAACAAATGTTTTTATTCTGTGAATTTTTTTTCGTTTATTTTTTTTTATATTACAATCCAATTTTGAGTATATTTAAATTAGGATCGCAATATTTAAATTGATTAAATATTTTGCACCACCTGATATCATTGTGGATTTGGTAATAGTAACAAAGAAGTTTTATATGAATAACAAAATATATATAAAATAATATGAACATGCAAAAGGCAATGGAAATGCACCATCTCGCGTCAGAATCAATTTGAAGTCTCACTCCTCATGGGATGTAAGGGATTTTATCGATACGTACAAAACGCAACATCCATCACTATTGATAGGTGTCAGAATTTCGCGAATGCATTACAGCCTTTTGTGGATGTGGGCCAGTAGTCAACCGCGATTGCAATTACTGAATGCGCGCGGATGTATCTCAGCTCTTGGTGATTTCGCACACGACTGTACCCCCAACGTTAGCTTTCATTTTCCATGCGACTGTACGCCTCCACTAGTTTCGAGAGATTCCGTTTCGCGCTTCGGTGGTAGGCGATTTTATTCGATTATTTTTTGTTGTGCTGCATTATTCCATTGTATGGTAGTCGAGTTTTATATTACGTAATAAAAATGTAGTACTTAGTCAAAGTTGTTCTATACATATTTAAATTAAAGTAACAGACTTATAGTGGACCTTCTCACCAACCACACATTGGAAAATAAATTTGAGTCAAAAGAAAACTTAACCAGAATAAGATAAGCGTACTTCCCTACCTTACCAAATTAAATTTCCATAACAATACGACCACTTGCAACATGAAATCTTAATGCCCTAAAACTTTCCGAGTCCCCTGTGGATACCATTCAAATCGGAGTACCTCCCCGATCTCACACGATTCTAATTTACAATACAAATAATCAGTAGCAAGGACCAATCGCCGGTGTATCCCCATGTTTACCTTCCCAATGCTCCCGACAAAGGTGGCTTAACGAGCCAGTTGGACGGGAAGCGGCGGCGAATTATAAAAGTTTCCAAGTATGAAACTGAAAGTGTTCCAGGGGTTGGAGATGCGGGCTACGTAGACACTCGATGCAGTTCAAATAAGGCGCATACTTTGAGGTAAGGTGGTTTTTACTTGGGGACTAATGAAGGTATTCATGACATTGGAGTTTGAAGAATATGGAGGGTATTGACGCCTTTAGTAAATGTAATATTTTGCTCAACCTAATACGCAATTGGAGAATAAAGAAATATCCCAGGCCATTATTTAAACACGGCCATCTAATCTCAAACTAAGCAGAGCTTGTACTATGGAAACCAGATACCTGCATTACTATACTACATTTTAAATTTATAGATACATATTCACATTCAGTCACAGAACAAACAGACATGTTCATGCACACAAATATTTATCGTGTTTGAGAACCCTGGCTTCCACGACAGACATGGCATTACTAGCTACAGTCCTTGTTTCACCCGCATTCTTGAAGGATTTAATGTATGCGGGGTTATAGAATATCCTATGTTTTTCTGGAATTAAAACTTTCTAACAGTGAAATAATTATTGAAAGCGGATTCCCTCCTATAACCAAACATTCGAACCTATTAATATTTACCTCTTAATAATATTAGTATAGACAATCAGTTTAAGACTTTGATATACTGGTAATGAATATCATTAAAACTTATCCTACTAATATTATTAATGAGAAAGCTTGTGAGGGTGGCTGTATGGGTGCTTGTTACTCTTCCACGTAAAAACTACCGAACGGATTTGGATGAAACTTGGCACATAGATAGTGTATGTCCTGGAATAACATATAGGCTATATAGGCATTCCGGGAAATGTAACATCCATCGGGAACAGAAGCGAAACCGCAAGGAATAGGTGAAAGCCATTGGTAGTAAAAAAATGAAGTTCTATTTTAAATCGTACGTTTTAATATAATTTTAAAACTAAACCATAATAAGCACGTAAGAAATATGCACACTCCAATCTAAGTTTCGACAATAACCAGAACTTGTTGGAAACCATAACTAGGGGGTGTAGAGAGAAAATACAAGTGGGAACTTTTTAGTTTCTAGTGAAAGAACTCGACTAAAGCTTCGTATTAGGTACAACCCAACTATAGCTCTTGTGTACTGAAGTGTCAGATAGGGGAATTGCATTTGACAAACTAATGTCGCCAAAAATTATATTGTGTTCTCTGCATATTTATATTATTTATTGTGGTATCATGTTGTTGATGTAATAAATGTATCTAAATTCAAATGATTTAAATGATCACTATAAGATAAAGATACTGGGGGATACTGAGTAAGAGTTGAGATAGCCAGAAAGCAGAGAGTCTATAAAGTGCAGCAAAATTCCTTAATCGTTAAATAAATAAGGACATTTTTCACACCCAGTTACCTGATTCCAAACTCAGCATAGGTTGTACAATGAAAACTAGATAACTATGTATAAACGAATGATTTTGGGTGGAATAAACCCTTTGATAAGGTAATCGCACGTTCGAGCACACAAATGCTCTGGATGGGAATCGTCACCACCGCCTAGCAAGTCATTGAACCACTTCACCCGAAAAATTATCGATTCATCAATATCGGCTTGGCCAAGTCGACTACAAGAACTTGGCCGCGAGTATTGTAACTGTCAAATTTTTTCCAGCCACAGCGTTCGGTAGCGGTTAGTCAGACACGGCATTATGCTCTGTGGAACACTGTTCACAGCGCGCCAAGTTACAGGGCGCGTTTTGAATTATGCATTCATTCGCCGCACATTAAACCGATACGACCGCCGCGCGCAGATTAAATATGGACACCCTGTTTAGTCATTCAGCCGCGCTAACTACGAGGTGAGAATGTATAGGTTGATGGGTTTGTCTTGGCGTGTTTTTAATGTATAATTGAATGAATCGTTCTTTAATTTGTACGTTTGGTTTTGTGATGTGTGAATGTTGTTGCTAGCTGTAAAATGTTCATTTTTATTTGAGACGCATAGGTAACACTGTCGCTCCGCGGCGTTGGCGCCCTCGAACGTAGGAAGCGAGGAAAATATTCAATCCGTGTGTTAAGTTTCATCTAAATCTGTTAATGCGTTATTAAGTTACCGAATCCTACTTAATACCTAAATGTTAATACATAAACTTTTAGAAAAATCGTACAAGTTAATGATTTAAATATGGCTGAGTTTAATTTGTAACGTTATCGAAACAATGCTTCACTATTTGTTAAACCACCATTTGTGCTAAACTCGTATGAAAACAAAAATAGAAAATACTTTTCAAAAATAGAATTTGAAAACCACTCGAATGCTCACATAAGTTCGAATAAATCCGAGCAATTGCCCGCGAAGCCAGTGTTTTAATAAACTCAATAGGAACTCGGAAATTAACTCGAATAGCAAACAATACCTAATCCTAAGTAATGGGGAACGACTACGTACGGCTCAGCGAAATGACGTAGCAATCGAGTGGAACGACTGTACTGAACTGGAACTAACCTAGTGTTGGGTTATCGAGTTGGATAATCGACTCAATTAATCGATTGTTATTGATTTACAGAACGAGTTTTATTAGTTAAGTGAGAAATTCTTTGTGATCCAATTGTTGCTGTCTTTAAAACTATACCTTCTTACTATTAGAGTGGCCACATATTTATTTTATAGTTTTAAGTCCATAACTGTTTTAGAGTGTGTTGTATTTTTAATTAAAAGTATTTGTTAGGAGTTCGATAAGCTAGCAGACGGTCCACCTGTTGGTAGGTGGTCATCAAATCCCTGAATCTACAGCAAGCTGCACGTTTTAAAATCACAGCCAGCGTTTGAGGTATTATTATGTTCATTCAGTGTTCTAAAACATTTCTTATTATATGAAGACAGTACGCAAAATATATTAATAACATTACAATTTTAAATTAATTAAAAAACCTTTTAAATCATTTGTAATTCACCGTATAATTAAATACTTTTTAATCAAAGGCTTTATTATAATTACACTGGTAAGGCGATTAATCGACTAACTCACACGACGAAGCTTGCTGTTCTGCATCACACGCGCATCACTAGCATAAGCATGCTGACTATAAAAGTTTGCAAGCACAGACAACATTTGCAGACATTTGCCCACAGTATCTATAAATCTATGTTGCATAGGATATCTATTTAGAGAATGAAAAAAAAAAGATCTTAAAAAAAATTGTGTTACAGAATCTATGCCTTCAAGGAGTACACGGTAATTATCGTAGTGTTAGTAAATCTTCATTAGTAAGTATTAGTTTTAGTTTTGAATATTTGCTTCATCTTTCTTTTATATCGGTAAAGTGACTTCAGTAATATTTATAAAATTTTTTTTTGCTATTTATGCAGTGAAATATGCCTATGCTAAGTTTGATTAGACTGATTTAGATGTCATATCTATACTAATACTAATATTATAAAGAAGAAATATTTGTATGTAAGTATGTTTGTTAGTCTCTCACGCAAAAACTACGAAACGGATATAGATGAAATTTGGCACATAGATGGAGCATATCCTAGAATAACATATAGGCTACTTTTTATCCTGGCAAAATGTGATATCCCTCAGGAACGCGGGTAAAACCGCGGGGGACAGCTATATAGAGATAAAGTTTGTATGTTTGGACGTCGAAGTCTCCGTAACTATAGATCCGGTTTCCATAATTCTTTCACTGATAGAAAGTTACACTATTCACAAGTGATATAGGCTATGTTTGAATCCCTGGATACATTAAGGGTAGCTAGTTACATTATATTTTCAATAGGTCCTAAGGCTCTCCTTTCAATGACGCTTAAAATATTTATTACCTCTACGAACTTAGCCGAACAGACTTCGTAATATAAAATATATACAGTAAAAGTAATAAAGTGAAACGTCATTTTATAAAAGCATAAATCATTCATTAGCTCTGTATTTGATTGATTTGTTTTACATAGAATAAATATAAAACAGACGGGCCAAAAGAAACTAGTAATTAGGTACACCTAGTAAACATACAGTTGACTAGGGGCGACTAGGTGATTGACAACATCACTAATTAAGCCGTCAGCCTTCGGGAAGGTTCGTTCATTCTCGTGAAATGTGGAGTGAAAGCTTGATAAAGAAATAGGTCAACAGTCCTTCATACATTGATGTTTTTTTGAAAATAAAAGAAAATATTTTTTATACTTATTGAATTGGTGCTGCGCCGATGTCTTAAATCCTTCATGTAGGTAGCTGTCAATCTAATAGTTGAATTGATTTATTTTTAATCAACTCAAACTAAGAATACCGAAAGTTTATGCACAAAGCACTCGCCAGTAAGAAAAGCAAGAAAGTACGCTTGTACTGGACAATTTTAACTGTGTTCCAAAAAAGTCTTATTGCAAAAAATCGTAAACTTTTGCCCGAATGCTAACATTTACTTTCCTTCAAGATAAATGATTATTACATTAAAACTTAAGCTATCTAGACACGGCATAGCGTAATAAACAAACATGGGCCACGGTCCAGTCCTATTCGGCCGATAGGATTTATCAATACGGCCTCTAGGGGCCTATAAATTAGGGTCGATTCGGACTTTCTGTTTTTTCTTTCTCTGTGGCGCTATTCACCTGCAATCCACGTATTTAATTTAGCTTTACATTTTATGGTCTGAAATGCATCGGGTCCGTTGGGATTGGACGGTTTTTGCGCATTCGCCATGTTGTGACGTCAGGGGAAATCTTCGATGATGAATGCGCCGTGGAAAGTGTTTTGAATTTGGCTCATGTCACGAAAGTAGACACGGGTCCGTTTGGTGGGGATGAAGATTGGATTACGAAAGCTGGACGTGGTGAGGTGTACGTGAAATATCGTTGTTAGGTCTAATCTTCGCTACAGTTGTGGATCATTTAAATATGGGGTTTTGAATTCGTACTAATATATTTGACGGGCCAGTTGGCTTGGTGGTTAGAGACCCTGACTGCCAAACCGAAGGTCGCGGGTTCGATTCCCATCCAGGACAATCATTTGTGTGCATGAACATGTCTGTTTGTTATGTGTCTGGGTGTAAATATCTATATAAGTATGTATTTAAAAAGTAGTATATGTAGTATATCAGTTACCTGGTAGCCATACTACAAGCAGTACACTCTGTTAAACTTGGGATCAGGTAGCCATGTGTGAAGAATGACTTGGGATATTATTATATATACACCACGACACAGAATAACCAGCCAAGAGTTCATGTACACAGATGTTTGTCTTGTGGCGGACCGTTTCCACCATGGTTGTGGGGCTCTAACCCCCAAGCCAACTGGCACGTCAAGAATATCACAGCTTTAGTACTTACACAACTACAATACTATGAATCAGTTAGATACTGATTGTAGTCTCTTAAAGTGAAAGTGTTCAAAGACGGTTGTTGTAAGGCATCTCTTAAACAGTCCGTGACATCACCTTCATACATACATTCCAGTTAAATTCTGCACACATTAGTCGAATGAACATCGCGCTTACGTATTCCTAACTCAATTTATATAATGAATGCCATACATTACAACGTTTCTGTTAACAATTCACTTATAAGCCTTCTCTGTAGCAAAGTTTGTCGACTGTGTGTCAACAATGAGGCGATGCCGGCGGAACGGGACGGAAACTTCATTCCACGCTGAGACATCGAGCCGTGTGGACGTCTCGTATTTATTTTATTAATAAATATGTTAATACGGTAGGTAAGTGGCGTCGCGTGCCTGCATTATTCATCGGGAACGGTGGCTCAGTTGACACAGCGACGGATAGCGTCCATGCAAATTCAATCCGCGGAGATGCGACCAAAATTATCATAATTGTAAGTGAGGTTTTTGTTTCTGTACCTGAGGTACGCCGGGGGAAGTTTAATCTGAAGTTTGCCCGACACTTTTAGTTTTGTATAACGCCGTCATCACATCGCCATTTGCAATTCAGATGGTCGGAAAAGGCGGACGCGGGCCGGATCCGTTTCGCTTCAACTTCACCGGCATGCGGCAGTCAGGCCAGTGCGGCGGATTTGTTTGAAAAATACACAGGTTTTCTGCCGCTACTCTTTTTACTTTATGTGCGGTGCTTTTTAGCGTAACGACAAATTGAATAATGTTGTAAATGTACGACGGAGTTTTGCTTAACTTTATCCATTGCTAATATGGTGGGTAGGTACCTACTCGGATTTTATTGAGTTTCTTAAGTCGTTGGACGGGGGGTGTGCCTACGCAAGGATTGTGATTCAGTATGGGATTATATTTGAATATTTTAAAGAAACGCTCAACTTTATGGAAGAAGCTTTTTATGGGCGATTTTAGAATACTATTACGAAGCACAATTGCTATTAGCCCTGAATTTTAGAAATGAATAGCTTTCATTGATAAAAGTACATAATAAAATTTACATGTGTAGTTCGGCTGGAGATCCAGAGGTCCAAGGATCGATTCCCAGAGCTTGAGATTGGGAATGTTGAGACTCAAAATATCTTCAATAAAATGTATGTTTTACCACTCAATACGTCTTTGGGAATAATAGGCGAAAAAGGTATCTGTTATGTTCTTACACAGAGCTGTGCTAGTGGTGTTTTGTGACGCATAACCATTTGTGGTTTTGGCGAAATACCTTTCGCAATCACCGAAATTTTCACGACACTACTTTCGCAATATATCCCGGCTTTACGCATAAACCGTTTACCGACATAACTCGAGTTTTTATAGTGTCATCACACTGTAAATACCTACGCGATGTTAAAGTTGGCCCCCTGAATCGTAAATACGGGGTGTTCGATTGCCTCGAGCCCACGGATCCGATGCTATTCGATTTTATGTCTCTGTGAATTGTCACTTTGGATTTATTACGTGTTGTCGATGTAAAGTGGGCTGTAAACTTTTATGTAATACATTTGTACATAATGAGCGGGCAACGGCCGACCGGGCAGCGGGCGAAGAGGCTATGTCACAAACAGTAGGCGCATTAAAATGTACACTTTTATTGGTATCGCTTCTTTGGTTGTTAAAACTACTTGCGTACCTTTAAAAGATTACTTAAGAGTAAAGAGCAGGTATTCATCGGTATATAGTGATCCAATGCAATGGTATTAATAAATAAATAATAAATATCCGGACATTCCTTATATACTGCCATCTGATCCCAAACTAAACTTGCGGCACGCTATGATGGCCGTTTTGACGGTTAACAAAGACAAAGAAACATAACCTTTATTCCTTCAGACATAAGGTGCATCTATTGATCCAACAGTTAATTGTATGATGATGGAAATCAACCTTATTCCAAAGATATACAGTTTCTTTTCCTATGACAATCTGAAACGTCATCATAGCGTGCCGGTAGTATAAGCAGAGTTTGTAATATGGACACCAGATAACGGATATATTCATACTTATTTAGATATTTAGATCCAGATACAGAAAAAACAAACGTGTTCATTCACAAAAATGTAAGTCTTAGATGGGAGTCGAACCCGCGACCTATGGCGCCAGGGGTTTAAACCACCAATCTAACTGGCGCGTCACCATGCTGGCTCGTTATTATAACTCTATTTGAGAGTAAATAGAGTTGAATATCGCGTGGGCCGTCTGAACTTAGTTTGACATAGAAATAATAATCTAATTTCGTTTGTAAAAGCCTTATAAGCTATTTACGTCTAGGATATAATCGATGTACGTAAGTACAAGTAAATAAGGCTATTTAATATTTTATATTATAAAATCATGTAATGAAATTGTTCGGTACATGTCATCGATAAAGTTCTGGAAAGTAAGCCGATATTTATAAACGGCTGATCTAACCATTCCTTTTTTGCTTTCTTTTTTTTGATATTTTATGGCATTTAAAATAGGTTATCTATGTTTAAAAAAAATACAAAAAAATATCTATTAATAAGTTTAATACATGATTTGTATGAGAGCCTTGAGAGCCCTTCAGAAAAGATGCTTAAAAAAGACAGAGCACTGTGGAGCGGAATTCCGCACGTCAACCTAAAATAGGACGCCACGTATTTTCCAATCATCTCTCTGTCGCGGTCTAGTGTTGTGACAAATATATCGATATTTTTTTAATGGAATTGAAACGAAGAATAAATAAAAGTGTTTTGATGAAATGAAATGACATGTAATACCAGAGGGGATGAGATCAAAACTGTTGACTGTTTATGTAACTAGAAATGGGCGTCAGATTGTATATTTTTTCTTTGTTTTGAATGCGAATGTTTGGTTATTAAAAAGTGATTTACAAATAAGACAAATTACCGATATAGGTCTCCATTAAATATAATAATTAATTGACTGTCTTTTTTCTAAAGGCAGCAAACCATAAACTATACTTCAATAGTCTGAAAACTCCAAAGACCGTTAGAGTACTTCTCCCCTAAGAATCGATATGAATCGATACAAAATGTAAAATAAAAATAATAATTATACTGGCAAGGAACACTCAAAACCATATGAATTGCACAACACTGAAGTATAAACGTCACACTTACAACTGTCATAAACGTCTTCGTGCAACGTTCTATTTTCAAAATGCTCGTTCGATTCAGTCACAGCCCTAGAACTGCCAATCAGAGCAAAGGGCGCGCGGGTCGCTTATTTCCGTTACGGTAGCGTTCGCGATTTTTTTTTCGTTCGCGGCTTGACGTGGACAAACTTGGTGCATTCATCACCGGCATGGGGATAGAGTTAGGAATTATTTGAAATGGCCGGAATCATCAGTAAGTTTGCATCGATTGGAGCTAAATAAAAGTATATTTTTTTACATCGCTGAATAAGTTTGGGCGTTTAAACGCCAGCCATTGACATTAATGTCAGAAACCCAAAATTACAGACGCAATGATAGTTTTGGAATCAATTTTCTAGCATTTTGCAGCTTTATGAACGTCAAATTAAATAATTAATCCTACTAATATAGCAAACGCGAAAGTTTGATACTAAACGTATTACGATGCAACATGGTAAAACATTTAGCATGCTTTATTTCTCGAGAAAATGTGAGACTCCTCAGAATCGCGGGTGAAACGACATCGCGAAAACTTGTATTTAAATTTATTAAACAATATTTCATAGAACTCTTTATGATTTGAAAATGACATAATTTTATATTTTTATGATTATTATATTGATAAACACAATTAAACTACGATTGATTACTTAAAAATTCTCTTACCTTCCATGTATCAAACTCTATTTTCCCAAACGCCAATTCTAGTTATTCCCAATTCTACAAAAACGCCTGAACAGGGGGATGTTTTTAGCAAATGAGCGCCGACACAAAGTCGACGAGGCGCCGGTTGAAAAATTTGTAGGCCATTTACATACACATACATGAAACATGCCGATACATGTGTATGTGTGTGTGAGCGTGTCAGTGTGTGTGCGGTGCTGAGGAATCGAGGGAATACTGAGGCTCAATAGCATAGCTTTTTTTCATTTATTTTTAAACTAGGTTTTATTCACAGTATCTCACATGTATTTCAGAGCTTGTTGAGTGTGAATGGAGCGTTCCGATTCAAATGTTTAAGTATTGCTTCGTGTTCAGCATTAAGAGGAAAAAAATCTTTTAAGATATTCAGATGCGACTCAAGTTAAATCTGCACAAAATCAATGTAAGGCTGTATAATTTTTGAGCTTTGAGTTATTAATAACTTATTATTTAGGTACTAATGCTTAGAAAATATTGTTAGTAGTTTTAAAATAACCTTAAAATGGTATGGTACTCAGAATGGTATAGACTACACTATATTGTAAACTAGTGACTCGTTCCGACTTTACCTGTATGGGATAAAATAAATGTATCACACATCTAAACCGGTGAAATTACAGGCACATGAGACTTAACAACTTCACGTCTCAGGGTCGACAACGCATTGGCGATGCTCCTAGTGTTGCAAATGTTCATAGGCGGCGGTGACCACTTACCATCAGGTGGACCGTCTGCTTGTTTGTCAGCCCAAGTGGCATAAAAAAAAAACCTACCGGAAGAAATTTTCTAAGCGATAGCGAACTACATAAAAATCAATTGCATAGTTTTAAAGATTTACTTGGTAAGGTAATACGTACTTAATAATAAATATAATAAAGTCTTTTTGGTTTTGCTTACATCGACGGCAGGCAATGAGACAGTAGTACTGGAAATTCTATCTATGATATAGAAACTTGAGCATTTAATATGAGTAAATAAAAAAAATTAAGAACGCATAAAACCTTTTCCGATATATTTTTTTATTAACAACAATTTTTTTTTATTATTTATTAAGGTAAAAGAAAAAATCCAAATTCTAAATCGTTCGCAACCCATAATTATCAATTCAATAGCTAAACGTAATAACTGACCAAATTCAAAAGACTTAATCCAACCGTGAAAATCCGAATCAAATTGCTTAAAGAACGTTTTTGTGTAATCAAACTTTTAATTGGGGGGATTAATACACAGTGCTGAATTTCATTCATAGCATCGTCGGTTCTCAGTAACCACATAAATAATAGTAGCTCGTATAGTCCGTCCCGTGGAAATGCAGGTGTATTGGAGCTATGCGACATACATACGGGTGGATTTCCTATTCGGAATCGCTGCGACATAGATTTCATTTTTTTTCAGTATGACAGTTTTTTTTACGGTTAAGGTGGCAAACAAATATGCGGCCTGGCTGGTGGAAAGCGGGTACCGTTGTCTATAGCCTTTGCAGCACCAGAGGTAATGTCGCACGTTGTGTTAGTGCTAAAATCTTTTCATATTTGGCAACTCCGATAAACACCTTTTTAACTGACTGCCTAAAAAGAGGAGGTTCTTGATTTGACTGTATGTGTTTAAAAATTTAAAAATCTTTTGTTTTTTAATGTAATCTTTGCGAATTCAATAGTAAAGGTTCTAAATTATACATAAAACTAATGGTTTTAATTATCGTTTTGCATGACTTAGGTTACCTGACATACTTTTCTTTAATGAGTTATGGGCAAACGAATGCTCCAGGAGTAGTTATGGCAAGGATACAGTACGCCTTATTTCTTCTAACAGTTCGTAGCAGTAACGTATATCGCAAGCCTAGCGTCATCGTATCGAGAGCACCAATAAGCTGGTTTGTATGTAAAGTTGAATCCCGCGCAGACCATGACGTTGCGCATGTTCAAATTACCATTGGATTGGTTTTTAGCGCTCTTGATATGATGCCGCTGCGCTGACGATAGAAGTTCGTGCTCAGGTGGTATCGAGTATAGAGGTACTCGATACCACGTCAGAAAATCCCACAAACGCAGCGTCAAAGTCCGCACCATCGACACCTATAACCACATTCTAAATATGTTTCGAAGTAAACTCGTGAAAACCGTTTAACGAGATTACTTTCGTTTTGTGCAAATATTGAGAGCTCTGATTGAGTTGAAAACTTCATAATTACCTTACTCTGGCGACAGTTTGAAAACCATTAAAACGTTGACCGTAATTTTCGAACGTGAGAAATAATCTAGAAACGGGATACCTACTCTATATACTTGTATATATTTTCTTCAGGAATGAACAAATATACATGTTTATATACACAAATGCTTGTCCAATTGCATATAGTATATATATGTATAATAATAATAGTTATAATAAATGTTAAATAATTTGTCTATACATATATGTATACAAATTCGCCAGCTAATACGAACTCGGTGAGCGGATCTCTCGCGTGATTGAGTAGTTAGCGAAAGAGACAGAGCACAGAGGCCGCGAAGAAACCTTTTCGAGATAAAGTTCTCGAAATATAAAAGGCCCGTTTGACAGCTAAGAATGTAAAAAATTAAATATCTTTGGATCCAGTGGTTAATGTATTATAATGTTGATGAACTTTATCACAACGCCATAGGTTATATTTTTCTATAACACTGACTGAGTGAGAGATAGTCGCAGAGCTACTTTAACTGGGGCTCGATTCTGTAAGGAAAATTACACTAACTCGAGGATGTTTCGTCGCGGCTTCCGCGCTCTGTCTCTTTCGCTACCTACGCTAATACTACTAATCACGTGAGAGATAAGCTCTCCGAGGCCTCCGTGAAGCGGCTCGCCGACGAAGTTTGTATTAGCTGAATAAGGGGGCTGGTCATGAGGTAAACTTAGAAAGGATCTTCCGAAATTTTACCCCTAAAAGGGTAAGGAGAAGTCAGTTTGTATAAGAACTGCCCTGGCAAGTCCTAGAGTTAGTCCAATTATCAGTTACTTTAAATTTCATGACTGAGGTCTAATATATGGATAAAATTCTCTAATTACACCGATTTCGTAAAGGGTTTAAGTAAATCAAACCAATCTACCAACAGTTACTGATTTAAAATAGCATTTGATTTCTAACTAAAATCATTAGGCCTCGACCTTCGGGCAGGCCTTCGAATAGTTAGACCTGGGTAATACAAGGGTGTGTTACCCGGGTACATTAACTCGCCGTGTAACCGGGTAGAACACTATGTTCCAACTATGGTGCATATTGCTATGGATCTTTTTTAATTGTTTATGTTTAAAGTTGATTTTTATTTATATTTGCAGCTATTTTATGTTTCATTTTATTTTTATTTATAGCTATTTTTCACTACTGTGACTCTAATATGTGTAATATTTTAGAAAATAACATAGAGATTATCTTTATGTATATTTAAAAATTTAGTTTAAAAATCCGACTACATACAAAAAACATAACCATCCAAACTTTGACATCTATCTATATAATCAAAATTATTGTTGTATGGCTGTGCAATAAATTCTTATACCATTTATCTGATAGCGATGAAACTTAAGTGAGTTGTGTTGTAACCCCCACGAAGGTTCTTGATAAAAAAAAAGAAAAAAAAAATACGCTTAACAATATACGCTGCAAACAGCTAGTTAAGTTTATAATAAAACTATACAATGAACAAACACAATAATGTATTTTATAAATACCTTTATATTAGTTGTTAATTATTGAATGTGAAACTAACGTTTTTTACCTGTAACAATAAGAAAATACACTATTAATATTATACAATGAGAAGATATTGGAGTCCAGGGTGTTATAGGGACTAAAGAGTATACCGATGACCATGTGCATTTAGCACCTTGCTGCCAGTGCCAACACAAGCCTTCCCACGTTAGCTAGGCGACCGACTGGAAAAATTCTGCTAAATCTCATGCCAAGCCTTTTCTAGCATTAAATATAGCCTATGTTACTCAGGGTCAACGTAGCTGGTTTGCTTACATCTACTGTAGTTATGGGAATTCCATCTATTATATAGAAACTTCAGCATTTAATATGCGTGATAAAAAATTTAAGAACGCATAACACCTTTACCGATATTTTTTTTTATAATCAACCAATTTTTTTATATTATATATAAATATAATATATAATATACCATAATTATCAATTCAATAGCTAAACGTAATAACCGACCAAATTCAAAAGACTTAATCCAACCGTGAAAATCCGGAAAAAAAGGAATGCAAAGGACTAAGCATACCATACATGGATCACAGAACCCAAATTATTAAAAACAGGGCGAAAGCTGTAAACAACAAATAAAATATCCTAATATATGATAGGGAGTGCTAATGGACATGCCACATCTCTCGAAGAACTGATAACCAATGAGGGACAAAGGTTCTCGAGTGGCGACCACGTACAGGAAAACACCGAGCGGGAATACCTCTTACCAGATGGACTGACAACCTGGTCAGAGTCGTTAAAAGCCGCTGGATGCAGGCGGCTCAGGATCGGTGTGAAAATCTAAGGGAGAGCCCTATGTTCAGCAGTGGACATCCCTGGACTGATATGATGACGATAATGATAAATTGCATTAAACCCATAAAAAAACAGAAACCTAGCTACCGTCTCGTAGTTCCATCTATTTAGGTCTCTTAGGGGCTTTGATGAAGAGGTTACATAATGAAGTAAGTACTATAGCTTTGAAATCAATTTCGGTGAACCTTGCAGGTGGGTGTTGATAGTTCAAAATAAAATCTATAGCTTTTCAAAAACTAGATACGCTACCAAAATAATGCTGAACATATTTCTGAATATTTAAAAAAAATAAGAATGAACAGCTCCTATCTGGTTTCCATAGCACAATGTCTGGTTAGTTTGGGATCAAATGACCGTTTGTAAGGAATGTGCCAGAATATCAATTAATTTACATACTCCATGTGTAGGTATGTATTCTTTGACACATGGAGTGTATTATAGTAGAGCAGATAATTATATTACAGGGATTAAACAATATTAAAACCTGTTAGCATATTAATAAGGCGTAAAAAGGATAAAGGAAATTTCATTTCACGTCATAACGAAAATATGGTATTATTTGATCGAGCAATGGAAATAAGATTTGTGAATTCGTTACTGTTCCGCGGGGCGTATGAAATTTTAATATGTTTTAGGATTTTACGTAGGCTAATGTGGGTGGAAGTAATATGTTACCTTTACGTATGCGAATTTTATTTTTAAAACTAATGACTATAGCATTATTATAAACGGCCAAATTCCTGACAGATCAATGAAGGGTTACGTACTATGACCAAAGTTGTTGGCTATATTATGCAGCTAGCTGTACCCCGCGGTTTCACCCGCGTTTAACACTAATCATACCAACACTTGCTAGGTTCCTATTTCTACCATAGCGGGTCAAATGTGACTTTATATTTCCTGCTTGTATGTATGAAATATGGTTATTAGGAAGGGAAATAAATGGTATAACTGTATATTAATTAGTGAGAAAAGTCATGAAGTCAAATGTGCAAAAGCAATAAGATGATACGTGCATTTTCAATGCTAAGTTCAAAATGGGTCATTTGACCCGGTTATGGTGTTAATGATATCATATATGGCCTGTTTCCATCTACGAATAATTCCGCGTCGAATGGTAGCAGTCCCATCCCGATGTTATGTAGTTTTGAGGTGATGGTGCGTCAAAGGAACCCTATTAGGCTTAAATAGATATAGATTACAATTTAATAACGAAAAAAAAAATGTATTTCATAACATTTGAAATGAACAAATATAACCGTTCCTTATTCAAACTATAGTTTCAAGTGTTAGGTTTTGCTACGGACCCCTAAAAATAGAACTTCTAACCAGTCTAAAAGTTCGGAACAGGAATTAAAATAAATCGCTATATTTTGTTTTTATTAAAAACACAGGTAGAAAAAACCGTAACATTCTCACTCCAAATTTGATATATGACCAAAAAGCTGTTCAACAATAAATTCAACAATTTATACAGCCGGGACCTATTTTTAGCAAACCAAACGGACCATTTATAAAGAGGATTGGAGTGAAATGAAGTGCTCTTCAGCAAATACGGGCCGTATTATGTAAACATCGATATATAAACCAGGATTGGGCCCGATTGGGTCTGACTGAACCCAAAGATGACGGATGGCTAACAATATTTTTTGCGAACGATAATTTTTACTGTTTTTTTGGGGTAGGTACGTCATTCGTGTACTGTTGTCTGGATTTCGGTATTTTTTTTATAGTAAATTGTTTTGTGTACTTAGAATAAAACATTTGGCTTTTTTAAGCAGTATTTTATTACGTTCTAACGTCTTTGATAAATTAGATTGTCGTGTAATAAACAATTGTGTATTTACTTAGTTTAATATTCCGCCGAAAATATACATACAATATTGTTTCTGCTCTTAAAAACATTCCATAACGGGCTATTGTTTTTACAGTTAACTGATTTTTAATCTACAAAGTAAGTACTTAATAACTTGGAATTTTTTTTAATATCACTTGAGCCGACAATCATGTCGGTCCACCTGACCGGTCACCGCCGCCTATGGATATATGCAACACTAGGAGCATCGCCAATGCGTTGTCGACCCTGAGACGCTAAGTTGTTAGTCTCATGTGCCTCAAGATTCAAAACCATTTATTCAGTTTAGGCCCTCAGAAGGCACTTATGAAGGTCAAATTTAAAGTTACTGAAGCTACTACCGATTCGGAAGTCAGCCTTCAACTGAGAAGAACTGGCAAGAAACTCAGCAAGGTTACATTATTTTTTATTTTATTAAATTCTTTTTTATCTATTCTGACTTTTTGGCTATTTTATAATATCAATTTTACATATTTTTATATTTAACGATTACAAAATACTTAATAAAGGTAACATTCAAAAACAAAAAAAAAAAAACAAAAAAAGAAATAACAAGACTACAAAATAGAAAATGACGATAATTACTTACAACTAAAACAAGAAAATTAGAGGTGCACTGTGCAGAGAGTAGCTATTTCCATACATTTTGCCTGTAATATCATTTTATTTAAAATAAACTCACCAGTTAAATATATGTGTTTTATTTACTCTTGCGTTGGGGGTATGCTTTCCCCCGTTTACAGTAACATACAGTGTGTTTCTTTTGAAAGTGCATGCGGGAAGGAGCTTGTAAGATATCGATATTTTTCTAAGGCGGAGTGCACACTAGTGTGTTTTCGTTCGATCAACTACGTAAGTGTATGGTAGAAAGGCAGCCATGCTTACGCGATGAATAACTTTTTGGCAAATATAAATATTTTTGTGTTAATAAAAAGGTTTTATTCTCTAAAATACCATGAAACATAAACGTAGTTGTTATTGTTCATGAAAGTGTGAGTTAATTTAAATGAAAATTTAATGTTCAATATTTGAACTATTTAATAGGTTGTTTTGTGAGTATTTTAATTTCTTTACCCTATAATTATTGTAATTAAATATAATATTATTGTTATCGCGTCATCTATCGGCGTGCCAACCGGTGTGAAGCTAGGCGCGTGTCGTTTGCGCTCTGAAGCAGCGAACGACAAAAGAGGACGTCACCTCGGCCATCTTTCTTTTTATTACCAACTTCACTTCATTCCATACTTCCCGCCAATATCGTATACACATCTGTCAAAAATTTAAATAATTGTTTTGTATTTGAAAAATATTACATTATTTTTTACATTGAACGAAACGCATATTATTTATAACAACCGCATCAACATTTCTTCGTAGAAGAGAAATATCCGTCAAACTAACGCATCATCACATCATAACGCAAACATTTTGGTCAGCTTCGAGCCGCATCTTCGTATCCAGGACCAGCAGAGAAACTGTCAAGCCAGTCGTTCCTGTACTTACCATCTTCATCTATCTCTATTTGTGCTGATAAGTGCCGTGAATAGTAATTCCACGCAACTTCGTTACCTATCGCCACCTGCCGTCGCTTCGTTGATTATTATAACTGTGAGTAACTTTTGTTTATTCATAAACCATCGAAATGAGTGAGAATAGTTTTAATGAGGCTGAAAATAGTATGAGTATAAGCGATTTTAAAAAGCAAAGGGGTTCCATCAAGGGAAGATTAACTTTATTTGAGAAATATGTTAGCAAATATGAAAACGTTCCTTTATCTGACAGGCAACAGGCAGAGTTACTTTTACGAATCGAGTCGGTCACAAGTTTACTCACTTCATTTAATTTGATTCAGGATAAAATTGAACGACTCTTAGATGACAATGAATTGCTTAAACAATTGGAGTATAGGGAATCATTTGAAACTCAATACTTTAGTATTATGTCTGTTGCAAAATGTCTTATCAGCGTTGCGAAAGATAAAAATGAAAGTGACAATTCTCAGTTTTCAAGTGCGCAAAAGAGTAAATCTATTCATATTAAATTACCTGAGATCAAGCTTCCCTTATTCGACGGCTCATATGATCACTGGCTCGAGTACAAGAATTCATATTTATCTATGATTCATAAACGTAGCGATTTAGATCCAATTCAGAAATTTCACTATTTAAAGTCCTCGCTCAGTGGATCAGCACTTCAAGTCATTAGTGCATTAGAGTTCACATCCGCTAATTATACCCACGCATGGGAATTGTTAGAAAATAGGTACCACAATAATAGATTATTGATTCATAACCACGTTAAGTCGTTGTTTGCTGCACAATCTGTTAACAAGGAATCACCGTTGCAACTTAGAAAATTAGTCGATGTTGTGTTACGTAATTTAAGGGCACTCAAATCCCTAGACGAGCCTACGGACGCGTGGGACACTCTTATCATCTATATTATTGTTTCTAAGTTAGATTCTTGTTCAGAGCGCGAGTGGGAAAATTATAAGGGTTCAATTGCTCTTGATTCAAAAAAGGGTAAGATAAAATTAGACGAGTTATTAACTTTCTTAAGAAATCGCGCAGACATGTTAGATATGATTCAGAATAATAGTAGTTCGAAACCCGTACAAAATCAAAGGCCTAGCAATACATTTGATAACAAAAAGCAAGGTAACCCAGCGCAAATGTATAAAACACAAAGTTTTGTGTCTACGCATACTAACAATAAATTCGATAGATTGTTACGTCTTTGTCCAATGTGTGGTGATAATCATGCTTTGTATGCTTGCTTCAATTTTCTTAATCTAACAATAGCAGATAGAATTAAATTCATTGACAACAAACGTTTGTGTCGTAATTGTTTGCGGGCCGGACATACACTTGCAGAGTGTACGTACGGGACCTGCAAGCAGTGCCAGAAAAAACACAATAGTTTATTACATATCGACAGCTACTCCAATGCATCCATTCCGGCTACCTCAGCGGCAAGTGCGCATAATTCACAACCGTCTGATAAGGCACCGGTCTCGGTCGTCTCCTGTGCATTGAATGAGTCGAAACGCGATAACACGTCTTCATTACTACCGTCACAAGTATTATTATCCACTGCCCTAGTCGAGGTCATGGATAGTAACAATGACTATCATACAGCCCGAGCGCTGTTAGATAGTGGTAGTCAAAATTGTTTCATAACAGAAAGTATTTCTAAGCGTTTAAACGTATCGGTAATACAGTCCACTATACGTATATCCGGAGTGGGACAGTCGGTCTCACAATCAAACAAATTATGCGATATTAACTTGCGTTCAAAGGCAGGTAACTTTAGTACACAAATTCGTTGCTTTGTTTTGCCGTGCATTACATCCAGTCTGCCGTCGATGCGTATTGACTGCGACACCCTCCGCATTCCAAGCGAATTATGTCTTGCCGATCCCACATACAACGAACCATCAGCAATTGATTTGTTGTTAGGCGCGGATGTCTTCTGGGATTTATTAGAGGAGGGTCGCATTCGATTGTCAAATGGTCCTTACCTATTAAAATCAAAAATTGGGTGGCTTATTTCAGGTCCCATTTCTATTAACAACCCACAAGTAAACAAACATGTTCACTGTAACTTTGTTCAAATATCTCAAATAGATACACAATTAAGGAAGTTCTGGGAACTTGAAGAAGTTGGACAATCGAATCCTCACTCCATACTCACCGAGGACGAACGTAAATGCGAAGAATCCTTTGTAACTAGTACTCAACGTGATAGTAATGGTAGGTTTTCGGTACGAATACCGTTAAAGGAATCAGCTGATTTGCTCGGTGATTCTTACGAGCAGGCAAAATCGCGTTTTATGTCACTAGAACGCAAACTTGAACGATCACCTTCTTACAAAAAGATGTATAGTGACTTTATGCGTGAATATATTGACTTAGGGCATATGTCCCCGATTAATGATTACCCACGGCCGCACTACTTTCTCCCTCATCACGGAGTGATTCGCGAACATAGCACGACCACCAAATTACGTGTAGTGTTTGACGGAAGTGCTACAACTTCTTCAAATAAATCATTGAACGATATACAGCTGATAGGACCGCCTCTCCAAAACGATATATTCTCCATTTTATTAAGATTTAGACAATACAAGTATGTGGCTTGCGCTGACGTGGAAAAAATGTACCGGCAAATTTTGGTGCACCGTGATCAGCGTAGCTTGCAACTTGTATTGTGGCGAGAAAATCCATCAGATGAATTAAACGTCTATCAACTTAATACCGTTACCTACGGAACATCGTCAGCTCCATACCTTAGCATGCGTTGTTTACGTCAGCTCGCGCAGGAAACAGATGATAACGTTGTCGCGAAGGTCATAAATGAAGATTTTTTCGTAGACGATTTGATTACCGGCGCGGATGAACCTATTGTTTTATCAAACATATGCGAAAAGACTTCACAAGTTTTAAATTCGGCCTTTTTCCCGTTACGGAAGTGGACATTTAATCATGACGTAAACTTGAAAACATCTAAGGAATTAGCGATCGGGGAACATTGTCAAAATAAAACCCTCGGTCTAGGATGGCAGGTAAATACCGATGAACTTCATTTTACTACAAATTTACAAAATAATTTGAAGGTCACTAAGCGTGTTATGATGTCTGTGATTTCACAAATCTATGACCCTCTTGGCATTTTATCTCCGGCCATAATTATTGCAAAAATCATGCTACAAAAAATTATGGTTATGCAAAGTCGATTGGGATGATTTAGTTCCCACCGACATAGAATCCATGTGGCATCGATTTATTCAAACTTTGTCAGATTTAACAAATATACGTGTATCTCGTTACGTACTGAGTGAATATACACAAAATTGTGAGTTACACATTTTCACCGACGCCTCACAGAATGCGTACGGCGCCTGCGCATACATACGCACCTACAGCGATAACTCAGCTATCACAACTAAATTGTTATGTGCAAAAAGCAAAGTCGCACCCGTAAAGACAGTGTGTACCATCCCGCGACTTGAACTATGCGGTGCGTTACTGGGCGCACGATTATATTATAAAATTATTAGCTGCCTTAGATTGGTCTTTACCAAGGTATTCTTCTGGACGGACTCCACCATAGTCATGGGCTGGATAAGGATACCTCCTCGCGATTTAAAAACGTTCGTACAAAACCGTGTGTCTCAAATAAACGAACTCGCAGGAGACACACCATGGTTACACGTACAAGGTAAAGACAACCCGGCTGATATCGTATCGAGAGGTCTGACTTTGAACGAACTCAAAGATAACAATATGTGGTGGCACGGGCCAGAGTTTTTACAACAACGTGTAATAGTATATTCAACTAATTCCTCAATAAATAAAAATGAATTGCCCGAATTAAAATCTCAACATATTAGTATGCTTTGTAACAGTTCAAATAATCAAATCAATTTAATAGACTTTCATAGGTATTCTTCATTTAACCGGTTGCGCCGAGCGGCAGCTTACGTATTAAGATTCGTAGGTAACGTGCGAGTAAGTAAACAGTATCGTCAGATCGGCCCGTTGTCTTGTGACGAACTTAATGCCTCAACCACATTGCTTGCACGACTCGCGCAACTTGATTCCTTTTACGACGAATATAATGAATTAATTAAGCAGTCAGTCATTAAATCCAAAAGAATAATCGGTTTGAATGTGTTCCTTGATAACAATAAATTAATACGTGTAGGTGGAAGACTGAAAAATTCTCATAATTTAAATTATAATAAAAAACATCCTATTCTTTTGTGTAGTAAACATAGATTTACCGTGTTATTATTTCGAAACGAGCATAAGCAACTATTACACGGTGGGCCTCAGGTGTTACTAGCTCATGTGCGTGAAGTGTGGTGGCCTCTCGGGGGGCGAAACCTAGCTAGAAAGACAGTTCTCATGTGTGTCATGTGCACGCGTATCAAAGGGAAAACAGTACAGCCTATAATGGGTAATCTGCCGACTGAACGTCTGGAACCTGGATTCCCTTTCATGCGCTGCGGTGTTGACTACGCCGGGCCAGTGATGATTTTAAGTCGTAGAGGTAGGGGAACTAATCTCATTAAATCGTATATTTGCTTATTTATATGTTTGTGCACACATTCTGTTCACTTAGAATTGGTTACGAGTCTTTCAACAAACGATTACATACTTGCATTAAAACGCTTTATATCTCGCCGCGGCAAACCAGTCGAGATCATGTCAGATAACGGAAAGAATTTCCTAGGGGCAGCGAAAGAATTTGTTTCATTTCTTAGTGATAACAGTCAGGATGTTATCAATTTCGCCTCAAATAATAGCATTCAATTTAAATTCATTCCGCCATATACTCCTCACTTTGGTGGTTTATGGGAAGCAGGAGTTAAGCTCTGTAAATACCATCTTCGACGTGTAATAGGATGCGCCAACCTTACGTACGAGGAGATCAGTACTGTCTTAGCACAAATTGAAGCCATACTAAATTCCCGGCCCCTTACCACCCTTTCCACTGACCCTCGTGACCTGCAACCACTTACCCCCGGTCACTTCCTCATCGGCCGGCCAGTTGAGTGCCAGTTAATTTGGTTAATTGTTGTATACATGTTATAAATTCACTAGATTAAGCCGTTACGTTTGTGTGCGCATCGCCTTAAATTAGGAGATATTTTTGTAGTGAATTGTTATTTGGATCATGAACACGGACTTTGTTAACATCTGGATGTGTGTAATTGTGATAAGCTTTTTGCCACTTGAATAAAGCATATAGTCATGAAATTACACAGTTGATTAGCTGTCAACTGCTGTTGATGAATGCAGCTGAAGTTGAACAAGAAAATACAAAATAATATATAAATAAAATTTTATGCGTTTGTAAATGCATCATTTGAGAAAGGCTAGAACTAGGTATTTTTAACAACGTTTGTCAAAGATGAATAAGGTTTTTAGGAACGATTATTATTAATGTTTTTTAAATTTAAGTTTTCCGGAAAATTGGAAAATTAAACAGTGCTTTTTCTATGTTTTTTTTTAATAAGCTGAACTTCATAACCTTCAGACTCACAATTCCAAGACGCATTCCAATGCACTCCAGGAACATTTAGTAGAAAATATTTGCTAAAGAAAAAGAAACAAAATTTACCATAGATATTCACGAATTTTATTTCGACACATACCCTGTGTATCATAACGCGCAAATTATGTTTCTCGAGCGGCGGAAAAACATTTTCCAAAGAAACAAGAGGAGCAAAAATATATTCGCACTTACAACCGGCAGATACAAAACGCACTCTCGTAAAATAAAATAAAATGTAATGTAAAAAAAAAAAAATTACGCCGTCAAAATATACGCTGATATTTGAAGGCGAGAGGGGAGGCTCGACCAAAAAGGATAAACACGTTAAAGGGTACCGTTGCCTCGCTATCCACAAAGAAAACACTTATGATTGTACTGTGGGGGGTGAAAGGGGGTTAGAGGAAGTAGGGGATAAAAGTCAATCGAAATTTTAGCAAACACTCTTGATGCGAGGAAGACGTCCTTTGTTTATTTCTAAACTGTGGGAATCGGCGTTATTCTCTTTTTTATTTAAATACACACATTGACATTTTATTTTACGGCTGGGGCGATTTTGTGAGGCGATTGAGCATTGTACGAAATAGTCTAATTTGGTTTTTACTCTCCTTTATTTTTTTGCATTATTTTATATGAAATTTCTTTGTAGGGGAATCTAGAATGTTGGGTCTCTGTATATTTATTTTTCTTATTTAACAATAGCATGGTAAGTATCCAATAGAATAAAATACCACGCCCCTTTTCCCCGAAGTGGTAGGCAAAGGTCTCAGGTACTGAAATCCACATTTCATCGATGGAATACAATATCAGATTGATGAAGGATTTTTTAATGATTAGAAAACATTGTACCAACAAACAACAAATTGGCAATTTTCGTTGCAATTTTCACTTGTTTCACAACACGCTTATCTTAGAAACTACAGATCGGAATTTACTATGACAAAACCCCATAGTTTTTACTGGTAATACTCGTACTTTCGTTACTACATTTATGTATTTGACTACAATTTCAATATGGCAAGTGAGAACACAAGGGCTAGAAGGGAGTTGGATCTCAAAAGCTGTTTCTAAAAAAAAACAATAATGGAAAATTCTACTGCAAATTGCAGGCGAGGGCGGTAAGTCAGTCCAACATATTATACTGTTAGTAAATTTTCAAAGCAGATACAAAAATATTGAACGACGGACAGTAAGGGGGCTGTGGGGAAGACGTCGACTAATTTCGTAATAGAATTCTGCCCAGTTAGCTCACCACGCGCGTCGAATACATTCTTTGTACGTGGCTAGGATGGACTGAGGGGGCTGCAGTGCTAGCGGGGAGATAAGCGGAGCGAGAGAGTGTAGAATTGCTCTTTTTAAATAATTTATTTTTTCTCTTTTACCATAAAATTGCAGGCCTCCGACTGACTCTCAATAGATGAAACCAAGGACAAGAATGTTATACGCTTGTTTAGGAGATTTCTCGTAAATAGGTGTAAAGACACATACTTGTCATATTTAACATTGACACGTGAGAACGACCTACCGACAATCAGACTGCAGCAATATGCAAAAAAAAAAAACGAAAGTAAATGTATCTGTTTTATGATTTGAAATTGTATTTTATTTTACGTTTCAGAATTCCCGGGAAACAGTCTACATAATTTAAATCTATTTATACAGTTTAGGCCCACGGCGGTTTATATGAAAATCATAATTACTGAAATCTCCGGTCACTTTTTACAAGAATCTATTACGAAATCTTCTTCAACTTCAAATTCGCGAGTGTGACACAAGTCATGCGACTGTCCATCTGTCAAGATCTACGTCTTAAGTTTTAGGAAAAAAGGGGAAAAAATAGTCCCCGCTAGCACTCGCATCCTACCCATATGAACACCGCACGTCTCTCGCCCGGGGCATCCACGGATCAAGCGGATTATAGGCACGGTGATACGGGTGTTTCCAAACTAAATAATTACAAATAACAACGGCAGATCGCAATAAAGTTGACACTGGACACGCGAGCTCATCAACCCATTTATTATTGAGGATTTCGTATAAAGAATCAAGAGTTGTAGAAAATAAAAGATTTCATTGTGGTATTTTCGTGCGAAGAATGATTCTTTTCATTTCTTTTAACCTATTTCGTGTTAGTAGGTAATGGAAATATCCTGGGGCATTTCACATAGGTACCATCTGAATCTTAACTAAGCAGAGACTATTCTGTGGACACCAGGTAGTTAATGAAGTACTGTTTTTTTTCTCTGGGCACAGAATATACAGAATTTAGTGTAATTAGTGGGGTCGAACCCACGATCCATGGCGTGATTTCCATGTCCATTTAACTCCACCATGGGCGTGTTTGAGCAACAAATAATTAAACTTGTTAAAACTTCCCTAACTAAGAAAATCTCTATGGTCATGTTCAGAAGTGGGAAGAAGTATCAATTCTGAAATTATACTGTAGATGTGACTAATATAGAATAAGTGAGTTTGTCATTAATCATAGTAGCAAAGTCATGGTGTGTTTATTTTCTTCGCTAATTATCATCATCATATCTTCCCAGGGATGTCCTTTGCTGGAATATGTTCAGCCATAAATGGCCATAGACCGTTGTCTATGGCATGTCCAGGGCCAGCATTATTATAACGTATCAAAAGCGAAATTTAATTATGCCATTAAATCTTTGACATGCCGACTATCCTTTCCTGGTAATCCAATTTACGTTAAATACTTCGTCAGGTTCGAGTGGCTTCCTCAGTTCATTTGGCAAATTACCAGAGAAGTTCACAATTCGATTCCTGTAATTTATTTCAGCGCGTAATTAAAACTTAAAAGCTTTTCGGTTACAATAATAGGTAATGGTTTGTACGTTTAATCAAGTGGTTTTATTAAATCTAATGTTTTGGTACTATAAAGTTTTAGGGTCGTTTTCAAGGTTCCATAACACGAAATACAACATGGGATTGTTCGAAAAGGAACTGTTCCAAGTTGGCACACACTGGCGACTCTCCTGGTATTGCAGATGCTAAAAAGTGAAATGTTCTAGGTTTTTAACACGCTGGGGACCTTCGCCGTATTTTAGATGCCAATAAGCTAAATGCCTAAAGAGTATATTATAGTCTATCAGCTGGATACCATATAACAAGCTCTGTTTTGTTTCCGACCAGCCCAACTCGTAAGAAACTATGTTGAACTAGCTGTCCCCCCGCGGTTTTACCCGCGTTCCCAAGGGATGTCACATTTTCCCGGAATAAAAAGTAGCCTATATGTTATTCCAGGATATGCTCTATCTATGCGCCGAATTTCATCCAAATCTGTCTGGTAGTTTTTGCGTGTAAGAGTAACAAACATCCATACATACAAACATTAATTAATCGCATTAAAATATTAGTAGGATTTCATTGAAATTACATAATATAGTAAAATTGTCCAGATCTAAGCTAAGAGTGTTGTAGAAAAGAAAACCCCAATGCACTGTGATAAGGTTCATCATCAGCATCATCAAAGAATTAGCCATTGGATCAATCGATGCACCTTATCTCAAAAGCAATAAATATGATTTTTCAATGACAGTTTTAGCTGTCCAATAGGCCCTTTTAGATTTCAATAACTTCAGTCAGTTGAGCCAACCTTTGGCTTAAACTGCCTTCTTCTGTAGATGATAATAGATTATTACATAGTATAAAACAAAGTCGCTTCCCGCTGTCTGTCTATCCTTATGTATATCTAGATCTTTAAAACTGTAACGGATTTTGATGCTTTTTTTTTAAGATAGAGTGACTCAGGAAGGTTTATATGTATGTTACATCCCTCGGGAACGCATGTGAAACCGCGGGGGACAGCTAGCTTAATATAATAATTTATTGTTTGATAAATAAATAAAAAATACAATAATGTCGATTGAATTTTCCTTCCATTTCCGCGGATGGGAGTGTGTAAAAAAACGCAAACCCGCTGCTCAGGGCTGGACGCATATAAAAAAAAAAAATGGACATTCTGTGCTGAATATCAAAGGCAAAGTTGACCCACTTAATAACCGATTATTTTTATCAGTAATTAAATATCGCATTTTGAAATTGTGCCCGCTGAGTTCAATAAATCACTTTTATTTGTTTAAAGGTACACTAAAGTAATGTTATTCATAAATTACTTGATTGTTACTTTGTTAAATCTTGTTAGAGGCAGTGGCGGCTATTTTTAGGGTTCAGTATATAAAACGTGCCAATGGGACCCTATTACTACGGCCGTGGTCTGTTTATCTGCCCGTCCATCCGTCTTTCACAAGACAATTTACACAGTTTACAATTTACAATTTTTAACAGTAATATGTAGATCTTTAAAATTATTAAATTGACATAGAGAGTCTACTACTATGCCTAGAAAGAAAAGAAAGAAAACATTTATTTTGGACTCACACAGCATTAACATAGACAATTTCATTAACATCACAAATTACACACAGATACAATATAGCAATAACAACACAATCATACAGTATATACATTGTGTGAGGCCAAAAAGGCTATCTCAGCCTACAATAACCAAAAAAAATTAATTTTAAAATTAAAGGAAATAAGTAAACGTGTTTCTTTCGACGTTTTGTTAAAAATTGTACGTCGTTACGGAACCCTTCGTGTGTGAGTCCATTTCACACTTGACCGCTTTTTTTATCATTACGCCAAGTTTTATCACACCAGGTCACGTTAGGTTTAAAACCAAGGTTTCCCGTTATAATTATGGTGGTAATATAATTTTTATGGCTAGTTATAAAGTTATTATAGGCCTTTATTTCAACTATAGTAAAAAGGGTTTGATTTATCGTATAAGAACCATTTTATTTATATTTATGACATGTATTTTTTTATTATATGTCCTAGATCTCTTTATTAAATAATAATTAATAATCTACACTCAATGTCGTCGCAAAAAAAGCCTAAAAGGCAAAAAAAAAAATCAACTAAATAGTTTAAATAATGATACGAGTAAACTGTAACCTAATATACTAAATAATTGGAAATTTAATAGGTAATATGTTTAATAATTTATTACTTCACTAGCTCTCTTTCACTGTTTCACCCGCGTTCCAGAGGGATGTTACATTTTCCCGAGATAAAAAGTATCCTAAATGTTTTTCCAGGTATGTCCTGTCTATGTGCCTAGTTTCATCCAAATCCGTTAGGTGGCTTTTGCATGACAGAGTAGTCCATCCTCACAAACTTTCGCATTTATAATACTAGTAGGATAACTCAACAGATTTGAAGTAAAATAATCTCTTTGCTTCATGTGACTGTTACGGTTCTTCTCAGTAAATGCAACCTTACGAACCTGCGTCAGTCTGTCATTCATATGTGCCTGTGAAGGCCTCAATATATTTCAGTTCATAAAAAAACTTGGATTAAAACAAGGGAAACAATACAGACGATGAATACACCTTTAAACCTCGCGACAGTAAGTAAAGGCAAGATGCAAGGATCATTATACATTCATAGACGAGTGACTGTGAGATATTCTTTCGCACGAACTTCTTCTTGTAATTTTCAAAAGAGCTCATGCCTTACAGGCTTACCGCAGCGTGATAATATAATGGCCCGCCTCGCAAATGCTTTAGCGAAGCCTCTATTTGTTTATAAAGAACTAGCTTCCACCCCGCGGTTATGCTCGCTTTCCTTAATGAAATCTACCCTATCTACAATACAAAGGTACAAGGTACAAATATTATAGAAAGGAAAAAAAAAATAAGTTCGGATATATTTCAAATTTTTTCCGGTGTTAAAAAGTAAGTAGCATAGGCATATGTTGTGTCCGGGGTATATTGGATTATTTGGTATTGCGGGAGAAGCCACAGGACAGTAGTTGGTGTCTTATAAGATGACCTAAAGTACCAATTTAAAATATTTCATCAAAACCATTTCATTGAGTTAAGAGCATATGATTTTAGACCATTTAGTCGTGTCTAACATACCTAAAGACGGATAGCCCCAATCCCCTTTTACAGAAACTAAGAAACTAAACTCAGTTCGTGTCCGTGTAGCAGCACAGAAAAATGTAATATAAGATGGTAATCAACAACTAGTGATGTTAGATTTTAAAATATCTTGGGTTAAAAGGTTCACAACCTTTTTTTAGGAGTGTGAGGATATTAATCATACTTTATTTAAAAAGGCGCCTTTAAAAACGGTGAAGTATACAAAAAATCGGAAGCGTACAACAAGTAGGAAGCGTTTGGAATATTGTCGGCGGTTAATTAAAAATTGTAGACAATTACACAAGTGGTGAAGCCTCAACACGCATAATATAATATTAAAAGCCCAACACACAATATTATATCCCGGAAATAAGGTTTTACATTTCATCAAAATTTATACCCCAGCCGGTCCGAAACATGCAAATTAATGGGCGAAACGGTGAAACCCATCGTTTCTGCAACATAAAACGTACTAAATTGTCACTGTACCAATTTAAAATTTCCTCCTATTTACACAAAATGATAACTCACGAGAATTCCAAGATTAAAGCTGAACTCGCGAATAATAATAGACGAAAACATTATCCCCCCCCTCATGCCCCATCGCCATTACCGAGCGTTTTACTTGGCGCGGATAAATTACAGAGTTATGAATAAATTTCGCATAAAACTCGGAGCTGCACCTTTACATGACGAAAGGGATGGGCTTATCCACCATCGCCGCGGTCAGACTGGGACAGAGGACAGGGCAAGTCGTAATCCGAAAATTTCATTAAGAAGTCAGGCTAGCCGAACAGTTTTGCTGATATCTAGAATATTCGGGCGTCCTTATTAAGATGGGGAGCGAAATTTCTTCCATTCCTTTTGGATGATTTTAATATAGTGCCGGTTTAAAGATGCAATTATGCGAGATATCGGTGGGAAAGTTTCCCGTTTTTCGACGAATCGTTAAAAGTTGATTACATGTAAATCTCTGAATGGTGTTACTTAATATCGAAAATGCGATAACGATGTTATTTTAATGATCATCTAATGGTTAAATGGTCCCGAACCTGTTATAATAGCTTTCTCACTTTATTGTGTCTCTGAAAACCCACTCATCGCAAATAATCAGCAAAATCATTTCCAAAGAGAAATAGCGTTAGTAGTCAAAACTCTGCCAAATGTCTCGTAAGGTCAGTAATAGCCCAATTCGCCAAAAGACCAAGACTCTGGAGAACCAGAAGATGATTTATTTAAGGTTTTCCTTCGTCACGTAATAGAAATAGCTATGTAAGGGGAATTTTAAATTGAATAGAAGGTTAGTTAATTAATCTTAAATGTACATCGCCGCGTTGAAACCTTCATCAAATGATCGCACAGCGAAAAAAAATCCCGATTCACTCTCCAAGATTCGTTGAAAAAAATTTTACAGCACGTAACACGCCTCCCATTAATTACGGTCATAACGTGGTTTTTTTACGGTTAATCAAAAAAAAAACCTGTCCGACTTTTGAGGGTAGATTCGCCCCCACCTCCCCTATACGCGGGATCATTAGCGACCGCCCAAATTGTACCTACAGAGGCACCTAAGTTGATTTTCAAACGAATTTAATTCAATTTACAATTAAAACCGTTGGCCGTTGTTTATTTTTTCGGGACACCGACTTCTAATTTGGCCGATGAGTTTTGATGGAAGTTTGTTTTTCTTATTTTCGTTTTTGGTTCGTTTGTCTGTACAACGGTCGAAGGGGATATCGTTAGAGCATTGTACGGTTCCCTATTTACGAAGTTGAATCGCTTATCGTACGGGAGCAATAATTGACTTCGAAATTAAACTTTTATCCTAATACTAAATGTCCCCCGCAAGTACACCCGCGCTCCCGAGCGATCTTATAAAAAGTAATCTATATGTTATTTTAGGGCATGCTCTATCTATTTACCAAGTTCCGTCTAAATCCGTTGGTTAGTTTTGCGTGTAAGAGAAAATCCGCAAAAAGTTTTCAATTTATAATATTAGTAAGATAGGAATTACTATAGGATTGTATTCACGTAGCCCAATACCTTAAATATTCAGTTATCTAATTGCTACAAGCAGGAAATAATTTGAGGTTAGTTTATAAAGAGAATATTCTATACATCAAAATACACAGTCCTACACTCAACATAATCAGTGACCCAGATACTGGATGTACGTGTCAAACGCACCGCCATCCATAATAGAGCTTCGAAACTTCACAAAAGGGTCAGCAATAAAGAAGATTAAAACTATAGAGGGGCCATTATCATTGTTCCCGCCCGCTCTCTCGGATTGGCAAGCCCACGAGTCCACGAGCCCACAAGCCCACTATATCAGTGGCAATTACCCTCGAAGCCTTCGTAGCACACATGACCAGAAAGTTCAGTACTTCATTACTAAAACATCGGTAACACAATTTCTGTAGAAGTAACGCTCATAATTTTTGCTGGGGGCGATACGCCAGGGCTGGCTTTGGGATTTATTTCGGTATTTTAGGTCGGTGATTGAGTCGTGACTGGTAAAATAATGTTAATAATTTATAAGGGAAAATTGAATATGATGTTCGCTAGTCTTTATAAGAGTTAATCGTGTCAAAAGTGATGATACATAAAAAGGAAGTTAAATTCATTGCATGTAAATAAATATGATGCGGTGTTCATGTACAGGAAAATACGATGGCACGCGTTGCCATGGATGCTACAGTGAAGTAAACGATCTTTGCCCATTACTTGTAACCAAATACGACCCTGTCCCGGCTTCCCTTAAAACTCCATTGTGAATTTCAATCAAGATTTATTTAAATACGCAGACCTTTGATTGCGAAGCGAGGCAAGCCTGTTACGTCAACGCAACATTACACGTGCTGTTCAAATAAATCTAATGTAGACGTGATAAAGACTAAAATCGTACGCGTAAACCGCTAAATGAGCACTGTTCGTCAGTAACCCTTCTCTCTAATAAGTGGATGAAAGCTTTTGAATGATTGTTTCTCTTTTTTTTATATACGTACCGAATGCCGTTTGATATGATAATTCATTTGATAGGATAGACAGACGGGGTGTTTGATCGTGTATGTGCATTCCGGTGGTTAATTTTAGGCTATGTGTACGTTACTTTGTGAGTAGTATGACCACAATTTGCCTAATGCTTTTTGTCGGTAACTCAATTGTCTGGTGGCGGTGTTTCTATAATCTATGCTTTAAAACAGTATCTCTCTCTTTATGTTATACTGTGGCGACCACGTACAGCTAGGAAAAGTGCCGGACCTTCTTTTAACCGACATCAAAAAAGGAGGAGGTTCTCAATTCGGAAGTAAATATTTAAATTTTCATGTATTTTCGCATAATTTAAAATGTCAAGTAGACATACAAATACAAACATAGACAGACCATAGACATTTGCTACACCAGGGGCATCGCAATGCGTTGTTGACCATGAGAAGTAGAGTTGTTAAGTCTCATGTACCGACATCAGTGAGTCAATACTAGGATGACATTCTTATTTTTATTTATTTATTTATTTATGAACCATGAAACTTACGTCTATCTTTACAGGCAAGCCTAATGCGACAGAGTAGTTGACCTTATTATCTATCTTATATCTAATCTATACTATTCCCAATATTACATTGTTTTCCTCTACAATCAAATACAACAAATTTAGGTACTGCAGAGGTATTAATAAGCAGCCTTTGTGAGTTCGTTCAGTGAACATGAGAACACATCAATTTGGTCAGACAGTGTGTTGAGCAGACGCAGCGCCCGCACGAGCGGTGCGCGCTGCAGCAGGTTAGTGCGCCCATGAGGCACCGCCAGCAGTGGCGGCCGTCGGCGACGCCCCACGTACTCATCCGGAACGCATAACTGAACCGCCTCTAAGATATCCGGATTGTAGGTGGCAAGGGCTACCTCCCTTCTTACTTAAAATAAAATATCTATTGTACTTCTTTTATCAAACCCTTTCAGAATAAATGATTAAAAATTAATCCGTCAACTTAAAATTAAGTTACAACACTAAATAAAACAGATGTTACATTAAAAAAAAACGCACCGTTTTATTAAGCTTTAAGTTATTATTGTAATATAATCTAACTGCTATGAGAGCTAAAGTGGTCTTAAAGCTATAAATCTCGCGGCTAATGTACAATGAGAGATGATTTTTCAAAGCAATTCAGGGGGTGTGCTCGCGACATAAGCGCAACAATTAATTTCGCGAACGTCTCTCGGGCATGGGTAGCGATTTTTGACGGTTCAAGCTATGAACTGACGGATGGAGGATACAATAATACATTAAAGGTCCTTGTGACATTGTTATCTGAATAAATAAGGTAAGTATTGTACGTCTTCTTCACGAAAATTTAAAGTATTTGTATGCCACTTTTGATAGATCACAATTAAAAATAATACAGAAGGTAAATGACACTAGCTCAATAATTAAATGAGCTTTTTTTTATTACAATTTTTTTATGAAGGGACGAAGGTGTTACCTTATGGTGGCTCTGACTCCCTTACGCGGACAAGCATGAAACGAGCTTTGATACTGTCTCTCTCGTTATTCATGCAAGCACGTGAAAAGTCTGCTCTGTTGTTACGTAATTTTGTCGATGAAAATTATATTACAATATTTAGGGCTAATATTTGTCTTTGCAAAATAACAATACCTAAACTCGATCACAATTAAAACGCTCGAATCCCAAAACTTACACCACCACAAGGGTAAACTGGAGCAAAATCGTGAGACATTAATCTTTGGCTCACGCGAAAAGTATTGTATAGATAACGTGGGGAGACTACGGTTTCCTGCGGCTTCACTCACTAATCAGTGGAGTGAGGGGATTCGTAGGAGCAAATAATGTCCACATAGGATTAGGGTGGCGTTCTGTGGCAGATGTTTCAAATGTTTGGTAATAACTCGATGTAAATTTTTATGTGTTAGATGTGGAGATGAAGATTTCATGTATTATAAAATTGTCCAATGAGATTGAGTTTTAAGTTTTTTAATTATTACTATCCGTAAAAAAAATATTTGATTACAAATTGCGCATTGTGCTATGCAGAGTTGGAAAGCTGTTAAGTAACATTGACCTTTATAAGTAGGTACTTCACAAGAGCTCTGAATAAATGGCTAAACAGTAATTACTAATTCTGAACAGCGTAGTTTTTCAGCTGAAGTTAGTACAGTATACATAATATCCTTGGCTACTAAAGTCGGAAGACACGTTTTTGAAGATCCCCCTGGTCATACAACCTAATGAATGTTTTTGATTAGTAGAGCTCTTAGTACAGAGTTCGTCCGGGGGAGGTACTACCACCTTACCCATTTCTGCCGTGAAACAGTAGTGCACTTGTATTACTGTGTTTCGGTTAGATAGGTAACGGGGCCGGTGAAATTACAGGCACATGAGACTTAACAACTTCACGTCTCAGGGTTGACAACGCATTGGCGATGCCCCTAGTGTTGCAAATGTCTATAGGCGGCGGTGACCACTTACCATCAGGTGGACCGTCCGCTTGTTTGTCGGCCCATGTGGTATAAAAAAAATAAAATAATGGGGTGCTATGACCCGCCTGAAACAATACAACTGATCCAAATAGCAATATTCATTTGTTTATTCTACACTAATATTATAAAGAGGTAAATTTGTAAGTATGCATGTAGGAGATAATCTCCGAAACTACAGTTCCGATTTAAAGAAATTTTTCAGTGACAGAAACTACTCTATCCCCAAGTAATATAGGCAATATTTCTATCCTGGGATAAAACGAGATTTAGAAAAGCGGGTGAAACCGTGTGACTGAAGCTAGTTTCTTCAATAAAGTTATGCCAAGTAACTACTACATGCCCTTTTAGTGGATATAAATTACCAGTTAACCTTTATGAAGAACATTATTCAGCAGGGCCTTAATCTTAACTAAGTTTTTCCAAGAAATTCTGTAGTACCTACTGCAAAATTTGTATCGTGATTACTGTAGGCAAAAGTTTTGAATGTTTCTCAGAAATGAAAATAGACCGTCTATTACTGCCTTGAGAAATTCTTTAAAAACGTATTCCGACAGGTCAGTCACCAAAATAAGAAGCTGAAAAGATTATGCTCAAAGCTCTTGTACATTATCAATGTCCCCTAGGCTCGAACACCTATCTTTTTTTTTTACCACTCGGGCCGGCAAACAAGCAGACGGTTCACCTGATGGTATGTGGTCACCGCCGCCTATAGACATTTGCAACACTAGGAGCATCGCCAATGCCTTGTCGACCCTGAGACGTGAAGTTGTTAAGTCTCATGTGCCTGTAATTTCACCGGCCCCCTTACCTTTCTAACCGAAACACAGTAATACAAGTGCACTACTGCTTCACGGCAGAAATGGGTAAAGTGGTAGTACTTCCCCGGGCGAACTCTGCACTAAGAGCTCTAATACTCTAAGCGTATCTTCATCATATCGAGTGCGAAAACCAATGCAATGGGAAATTGAACATTGGGCAACGTCACGGAATGCGCGGTGTTCAATTTTCTGTAGAAACCAGCTTTTGGGCGCACTCGATATGATGACCCTACTTGCGACAGATATTCGAACCTAAAAAATAATATCTTGAGACATTCTTCACACGTTTTTCTGATCCCAAATTTAGAGTGTACTGCATGTTCCATGGTAACCAGATAACTGATATATTATTAACTATTTTTCAAATACATACTTCTATATATTATATATTTAAACTGCGAACAATGCAGAACAAACAGGCATGGTAGTGCAAATATTCCTGGGTGGGAATCGAACTTGTGGCATGGCAGTCAGGGTCTCAAACCACCAAGCCAACTGGCCGTAAAACTTACATTCGATGAAACTACATTATAAATTAGTTTTAATGTACAGTAAGGATCCGTTCACCTACTTATGTAGCTCATTGTACTATAACCTTTAACCCGACAGAGACACAGTCCCAAATCGCGTGTAGGAAGATTAATTACAGGCGGTAGATACATTTTAGTGAATTTCTAAACAACACTGTTGTTAAGAAATTGTGGTTAACTGCTTATGTAGAATTGCTCGGGAGAGGGCGAGCGCGCCTACATTGGCACACGGTTGGATTGTTTTAGAGTAATGTACCTTATATTTATTAGAAGTTAGTTGTTCCATACATTAGACTAACAAGTCTAACAAAGACTAAACAAGTCAATTATGTTGCAAGTGAGTAAGGTAATTGTGTTCGATTTTATAATAAGATACCGCTTTCAGTAACCAAAATGTCTGTTCATAAATTTAAAAATTATATTCGTAAAGTTTTGAAAGAAAAAGCGTATTACAAGGTAGTTCATTATATTGAAGATAAAAATGTATGGAAATAGCTACTCTCTGCACAGTGCACCTCTAATTTTCTTGTTTTAGTTGTAAGTCATTATTATTGTTATTACTAGGAAACATTTTAATTACTAATAAATCACTTTTGAATAGCATAGATTGTGATTATCATTCATCTCAAGTCACTTTAAAATATCTTCGATGGAATATGGGTATCAATATGGGTATCATTATTGAGACCACTGCCTACATTCGCGGATAATATTAATGGTTATCTATATATATAAAAATGAATCCCTATTTCCCTTGGTCACGGCATCACGCATGGACGGCTGGACCGATTTCGCTATTTCTTTTTTTGTTGTGTTTGTTATTGTCAGGAGAAGGTTCTTATGAGAGAAAAAATTAAGAAATTTTAAAATTTAAGAAAACTTAACCACTTTACTAGCGCTTTTGACATTATAAACTTTTTTTAATGTAACCTGTTTGAAATTATTGTTAGTCGTCTGACAGTTGGCGCGATTTACAGAATGCGCGCTGCAAATATCGTTTAAAATAGTGACATGGGTCGGAATTATATTGATGAAATAATTAAGTTATAATTTCTTATTGCACACTTCACAGTCGATTCAATCAAAGATTCGAATTCAATATTCATTGTTAAGACAGGACAACGTCTGTCGGGTCAGCTAGTTTATGATAAAAACACTTGTTAGAGATTTATGTCCCATCCAATGATGGTGGTGAGAAATACCTGATGTTGTGTTACTGGTATACGATTTTCCGTTATGTTTTCAATATGTGGGGACATTTACGCAACTCGTATGAGATTACTTTACGTCGACTAGATACCGTCCCGCGGTTCCACCCGCGTTCCCGAGGGATCTAATGTGTTCCGGGATTATAACAGCCTATGTCAGTCGGGAACAGTGTAGCTTTCTATCAGTAAAATAATTTTTCAAATCGTGTTCAAATGAGTTGTTTAGTATTACCTCCTACATTCAAATCTACAAACATAATTTTATCTTTTACTAGCTGTCCCCCGCGGTTTTACCAGCGTTCCCGAGGGATATCACATTTTCCCGGGATAAGAAGTAGCCTATATATTATTCCAGGATATGCTCTATCTATGTGCCAAGTTTCATCCATATCCGTTTAGTAGTTTTTGCGTGAAATAGTAACAAACATATTTACATACAAACCTTTCCTCTTTATAATATTAGAATAGATAATCATAGTTTAGGTATAAATAAATATTAATAATAAAAATAAATATCCTGGGACATTCTTTTACACACGGCCGTCTGATCCCAAACCAAGCAAAGCTTGTGCTATGGAAACCAGATAACTGATATACTACAAATACTACTTTTTATTTTTCTAAATACATATACATATATGTATAGATATTTACACCCAGACACAGAACAAACAGACATGTTCATGCACACAAATGTTTGTCCTGGGTGGGAATCGAACCCGTATTACTTACAGGCATATTGTAATTTTGTATTCCTTCAGTTAATTATTTTACTTTACCTTCATTTACGGTATTCTTTAAGCCTTTAAACTTTTCCCTTTTGATGATTGTTTCGTGGTTTTTATTCCTCTTTTGTAACATTATGTATAATCATCATCATCAGCCTATCTCCGTCCACTGCTGGACATAGGCCTCACCTAGGGCACGCCACTGAGCTCGATCTTCAGCTCTTTGTTTCCAACCGCTGCCAGCCAGCTTGCGTATATCATCGCTCCATCTAGCTGGAGGGCGCCCTACACTACGTTTACCGAGCCGTGGTCTCCACTCTAGAACACGTCTACCCCAACGGTTATCGGTTCTGCGACAGATGTGACCAGCCCACTGCCACTTCAGCTTGCTAATCCTTTGAGCTATGTCGATAACTTTGGTTCTCTGACGGATGACTTCATTTCGAATTCGATCCTTCAGAGAGACTCCGAGCATAGCTCTCTCCATAGCTCGCTGAGCGACTTTGAGTTGGTGAACCAGTCGCACCGTCAGTTTCCACGTCTCGGCTCCGTAAGTCATAACAGGTAGGACGCACTCGTTAAAGACTTTCGTCTTTGGACATTGGGGTATGGGCGATGAAAAGACTCGACGAAGTTTTCCAAATGCTGCCCACCCTAGCTGTACTCTTCTGCGAGCTTCCTTCTCGAAGTTGTGTCTACCCAATTGCAAGATTTGCCCAAGGTAGACGTATTCGTGAACAACTTCGAGAGGAACCCCGTCAAGGGCAACCGGTTCCGGAATAACATGCTCGTTGAACATGATCTTGGTTTTATCCAAGTTCATCCGGAGACCGATGCGTGCAGAAGAATCAGCCAGGGTAGTCAGCATGAATTGGAGATCTTGCACGGTTTCAGCCATGATGACGATATCATCCGCAAATCTAAGGTGTGAGAGGTACTCGCCGTTAATATTTATGCCCCGTCCTTTCCAATTTAGGGACTTGAACATATCCTCCAGAGTGTTAGTGAACAATTTGGGGGAAATAACGTCCCCTTGTCTCACTCCTCTATGTAAGGGGATATGTTCAGTCTGCTGATTTTGTACTTGGACGGTCATAGTCGCGGTGTCATACAGTCCTCTCAGCACTTGGACGTATCGCCAATCAACTTGGCACCGTTGCAAAGACTCCAGAACAGACCAGGTTTCAACGGAGTCAAAGGCTTTCTCATAGTCCACAAACGCAAGGCACAGGGGCTGGTTATACTCTTCGGTCTTCTGTATAACCTGCCGCACTGTGTGAATGTGGTCTATGGTGCCGTATCCTCCTCGAAACCCAGCCTGCTCCGGAGGCTGAAACTCGTCGAGTCTACGCGCGAGACGATTTGTGATGACTCTCGAAAACAGCTTATAGACGTGGCTCAAGAGTGAAATGGGTCGATAGTTCTTCAAAAGGGTTTTGAGAGATTCACGAATAGAGGTTGTAAGGTAAGAGATTATCTTATCTTTTTGTGCAGATTTTATGATTTGGTAAGAGTAGTAGAGATTTTAGTACAGAGTTCGTCCGGGGAAGTACTACCGCCTCGCCCATTTCCACAGTGAAGCAGAAGTGCACTTGTATTACTGTGTTTCGGTTACAAAGGTTAGGGGGCCAGTGAAATTACAGGCACATGAGACTTGACAACTTTACGTCTCAGGGTTGACAACGCATTGGTGATGCCTCTAGTGTTGCAAATGTCTATAATACGGCGGTGACCACTCATCATCAGGTGACCGTCTGATTGTTTTTCGGCCAATGTGGTAAAATAATAGTATGGAAATTATAAGATCATGATAATTTGCCGGCTAACAGACAGAACATTCACCTGATGGTATGTGGTCACTGCCACCTATGGATATTTACGACACCAGGGGCATCGCCAATGCATTGTCAACACTGAGACGTGAAGTTGTTAAGTCTTACGTGTCGGTTATTTCACCGGCCCCCTTACATTTCTAACCGAAACACAGTAATATAATAGACGCCGGAAGACCTGTATAATGCCACAGACGACACAGTACGCCTGGCAGAATTCTGGTCTAAACAAATTTAGCCAGAACGATCGACACGCAAAAAAAAAAAGTAATATAATAATATGTACTGCTTCACGGTGGAAACGGGTGAGGTGATACTTTTAAAACATTCTTTACACATGACCATCTGATTACAAACTAACAGAGCTCTCACAATGGATGAGAAACTAACTCTAACCATTAAAGCACTAAGTAAATCCAGTTTCATGAGAATGACTAGACTTAAAACTTTTCCTTTCATCTTATTAAAATCGAAAGAGACGAAAGATTCACAGCATTATCCCTTTAAACTTTGTCTATACTCAACTATAACAATATTAGCATTGATTTCCCATTAAAAACAGTAAAGTGAAACTAATAAGAGACGATTCAATTCATATCTATTATACTATAAACATTCACCAAAATGCAACTATGTGATTTTGAATTTAAAGGCAAAGAGAGACAACTTCGCTCGGCCGGGATCCGCGCTCTGTTGTTATTCTACTATTTCTCATTTAGCCACCGACTAAACGCGGATGCGTCTGACATCGTGGCTTCGTAATATCCTGTCACAACATTGACCTATTTCCACAGGGCCTACAGAGGCACAGTGTCGCATTGTGTGCGGGCGAGCATCGCTACCCTCGGTTTGTGTACGCGTTCACCGGGGCAAACGCTGCGGTGTCACGCCAGTTGGAAAACTTTATTTTGTAACATCACTTAGATCTTTATTACGAAAGCAATAAAGGCCATATTTAACGCTGTCAAAGGTTCCGTTGAAATTAAAGCGTCGAAATGAAACTTTGGTTGTCTTTTTCGGATGGCACTTGGTTTGGTTACTTGGGAGATATATACTTTATGAACTGTGCGATTTGCTGAAGAATTATTTGCTAGTGTAAATGAATTTTTAAAACTTACATAAGTTATTTGGGAACACTTGTTGAAATAAGAAGTTGTAATTACCTGCAAAAAAAGAGATTATTGTTAAAATATAAATTTTAAAACTTATAATTTTTTTATATTTATTTTTTACTCAATACTACATACTTATATCGATATTCACAGCCAGACACATGCAACAACTAACATAGAAACAACCAAATGTATGTCCTGGGTGGGAGTCAAAGCCACGACCTGTTAAGAATTTTTACCACCACGCCAATGGTAATTTCATCGTTCTTTCTCAAAATGTTAACGAAATAAAATTTACTCCATTAAAAAAATGTGGAAAATAAATATTCTTATCAGAGTGACCTAAATAGACCCCTATTAACCTAAAACATAGGACAGGCCGGCACGTAAGGCGCATACCTAATTAACTAAGCTTATTTTGGTTTGTTACTTATTTTTTGCTTAATTACATATTCATTAGTAGAAAAATAAAAAATAAAGCACTTAAAACACTTCATCCTAAAATTTACATGAAAGTATTACTCATCTTAGATATATAAAAGGAAGACCGGCCAAGTGTGTGTCGACTATTTTTATGTCGCAAATTTATCAACGTGATTAAAATGCATCAAGTGAACAAACAGATGGACAGACGGAAATGGAGAAACTAATAAGGGTTCATTTTTGATTACGGAACTCTAAGGACAAAAAAGAACGAAACCATAAAGCTAAATTACGCGAAATATTTACGCACCAACGTAATATAAAAATAAATAAATAAGTCGCTTTGTGTAAAGCCGGCTTTATAGTCCAAGTTTCAATATAAGGGTCACATTACCAAATTAAATAATACAAAACGGTACAATATTCGCTGTAACTGCGTCCGTGCAAGCGTAAAAACGCAATGAAATACGTTAAGTACATCAGAGGGCAAGACCCATGAAATAGGAGAGGTCAAGACGTCGGCCCTACAATCGAATCCTATAGACGAGAGCTTTGCCGAAATAAGTAGTTAGGTGCGCCGACGTAGACGAGAGACTTTTATTTGCGTTTGGATACGACTTGTATGGATGTACTTCAGAAAAATCGTTATCAATTTAAATAAAAATGAACGTGTGTGTGTTCCCTATGGACTCCAAATTGGCTGAACCGATTTTGACAAGACCTACTGGCAGATGCTTAACAATATAAAGAGTAACGTAGGCTATTTTTAATACTCTACATCTTCGCGGAAAATTGGCGTATAGATATTTATTTATTGTTTTGTTAAAATATTTATGCATTAACATTTCTATTATTACATTACATACAATTTATATTCATATACTCTATTATAATATTAGATATGTACTAATAATCGGATGTATAATATATATAATAATAATTTATTTCATTTGCACTAAACACAATACAGTTACAAACATAATGAGAGGTACATACAAATAACATTGATATCACTATCTATCTGGGCATTGTGTGTGATTTATTCTTTGTGTAAAGAGCATCTAGATAATAGCATACTTAGCAAGAATAAGCCAAATATTGATTGGTTGATAATGTTCGTAGTTATTGTAAGGTACAAAACAGGTTGATTTTATGATTATATAAATTGCTTCATTATGTTCATAAACAGGCTTTTGTAGCTGTATAATGAAATTGCTCTACAATAATGTAAATCTACAAATTAATTATCTCTCACAGTTTAATGTTAAGTATTTATGGTCACAAATTTGATGTGGTATTGAATTATAAAATATCTAATTGTCATAATACCTATATTTATAGGACAAAAGTTAACGATTTAATTGCCAGTGACAATCTATTCAATTTAAAGTTTGATTACCCGCAACAACAAAGTAGCTCGTCTACTTCGACCAAGATTGACCTCATCCTTCGGGTGGGTCGAATTTTTTCGGTCGGTCATTCGCGTGACCGCACCGCATTAGTGCAATGAATCAAATTGAATACCGGCCGTAGTCACATCCGCGATTGGAGGAAACGCCCGTCGCTTTTACTAATAAATAATCAGCTATAACTAGTTGCGACTACTGAAAAATAGTCGCGGAGATAATGGCCGGCCTTATAGGTGGGGCGCGTTTGTTTAGATTAGGAATTGTGGTTTATGCGGACCGTGGAGGACTGCGATGGATGGATGTTTCGATTCGATATTTACCCGATTAGTTTACGTTTTATCGCTGCTTCTATATACAATAAGGTGCAAAATGCCACGTTTTCTGGCAGCCGTGATTATGCCATCTATCTATCCAATGTTTTTCAGTATGCCCTAATCCGTAACCGCAACGCAACGGTCGATGCGATCCAAACAATAAAATAATTCTACGCAAATACGTCGGGTCCCGCGCGTGTCATTCTCAAACCGCGATGCAAGCGGCAAACTTTGGGACAGAAAGACCCCGCTCGAAGTTCAAAGTCAGTACGAGTAGAATTAATAGGGTTATTGTGGCAATAAATACGGAGGCGTCTAGTTTGTGGCCGGCTGCGGTTGGATAAATCAAGTGGGCGCGCGCCACAAGATGTCCCGGACTGTGCAGCACCCTTCTCACTCCCTAGGTGACGAGGGAGAGGGTTAGAGCGAGCGCGGTTTATTTTAGCCGATACTTCTGTTTAATGAGAACGATATTTGCCTTGAACCTGAAGTTTACTGACCCTTGAAAAAAATGTAAAGTTTTTTTACCGAGACTAAGAATTAAAGGGCTTTCGTTTCGGCCTCTCCGATCATTCTGAGGACCGGAACAACTACGATTAGTTTTTTTAATGGGACAGTTTGACCCGAAAAATAAAATTAACTTTATGTTTCATAATCATTTAATGAAGACTATCTACAAACCCTAAATAATAATTTCTGACCGCTACAAGAGCAGAAATAATTTTGAAAATAAAATAAAAAGAGAAATAGTTGTTCGAAATCGCTTAAGTCTCCAACACAGTCCTACCCACTTTAGTAAAGCAACTTTAAGGTCCCTCCGCAAAGGGAACACTGCACTACTTATTGGCCAAGTTATTTCCACTGTACTTTGATACGTTACGTGCTGTACCCCCGTACGCGCAAGTTTAATGGCTACGCTAGTTTTGTTATAGAGATAGAGTGCAACTTCGCGGTGTGTTGTACTTAACTGTTGAAGATGTGTGTAAAGTAATTTAAATATGGAATTGGAATGTAAAATTTGGTGTTAGGAATAGAAGCATTATTTTTAACTCTTATATAATAGAAACCTCGTTAGATAGTGGCACTTCTCATGTGATTGCGTAGTATAAGAGAGGGACAGAGCATTGAGGCCATGCTGATACAAGCTGTGGCGCCATCTATGAACGCGCCCATATATATAAATACTTCACCGCCCGCACTACAGTGATGTGGTGACATCTATGAACAAGTAGAAACACGCGAGAATCCTACATCGCACTATCAAGATTATCTCAGGAATTGACATATATACAAGCATCCAACATCAACAGTTGGACCGCGGTCCCCAGGCATGATTACCAAGGCTGGCGGAAGATCTTCCCTTTTAAAGGAGGAGTCTCATACCTCGCTCCTCCATAAAGCCCTAGAGGCCTTACGGAATCGCCCCCTTGAATCAATAAATCTTGGGACTATCTTCACGCATGGTTATCTGATCCCAAACTATATTATTATATAGTTAATTAGATTTAGTAAAACGAGTCCGAAATAGGCCACAGTGTTGTGGCGGTAAGAAATTCTCTAAATGATGGAATCGCATCAAAATCAAATGCGAAGTTTATAAGATATAAGACATGAAGATGTGTTGTTCTGCCCTATTATAATGCAGGTGAAACCTATGAATGGAAGCTAGCAAAGCATATAATATGAAATGATAATATATTTATTCAAATAGGCCTTTACAGGCACTTATGAATAGTCTGACTCTAATACCGGTTCGGAAGGTTGTTTTTTACTGAGAAGAGCCGGCAATAAGTGTATAGCTTGTAGTATGTCAGCTAACATACCATAGCTAGCTATGTTAAGTATGGGATCAGACAGCCGTGTGTAATGCTCCAAGATATTTATTTATTTTATTTCTTCGTACCACAAGACAACACTAACAAATCTTCGGCAGATGGCAGATCATTAACCCCAGATAATAAAATAGGCTTTATCCCAAACCTTTTACTACTACAATTAATTAATTGTCTTCGTTACCAAAACAAGTACAGTCGGCAACATAAGTGGGTTACACATCCTTTACAATACATGTATCTACCTGTTAATCCGTAATGTAGAGAAATGAATGTTATTTTTATTTTAGATACATTTGCATACCATATTAAACTTTAGAATATTAGAGCTCTGTGGGTCGGCCAACATGGTGTAAAGAAAAAAAAAATATTCGAAGATTTTTTTATGACTATTAAACAATATTCTGAATGCTGCCAGAATACTCGTTATCCTAATTATAATCTAAATTAATAGTGAGCGAAAATCATCTATAGTTTTTCAGTCTGAAATTTTGCCCCATGAAAAAAATAAAAGTATTCTCCAAAGGTTGTACAAGTCTAAGCTCTCTTCAGCTACCCACTTCGCTGACTGTACCAATCTCTTATCCTTCATCAGCAATTGAAATGGGCAGTATAGGTCAAAATTTATGTGAGGTCCGAACCACCTGGGGCGTGAGTTGTCCAGGGGTGACAAATTTATCGTTGGTTAATTTGCCCCGGCCGTGTTTTATGCCCCGGGGGTGAAGAATCGTGTGATTTGCATGTCTTGTGTGAAGTGGCCTGGGGGGCCGTTACTTATGCAATGACTAATGTTGGCTACAAAGCTAATGCGTTAGAGGTGTCGGGAACCTTAATTGAGGTACGTGGAACAAAAGATGAAATACGATACGCCAGGTCAGTTTCCTATTGAATATAAAAGCCAAGTGGATATATTAATGCTTTTGGCCAGTTGGCTTTTTGGTTAGCGACTCTGACTGCCAAGCCGAAGGTCGCGGGTTCGATTCCCACCCAGGACAAACATTTGTGTGCATGAACATGTTTGTTTGTTCTGTGTCTGGGTGTAAATATCTATATAAGTATGTATCTATCTCAGCTATCTGATTTCCATAGTACAAGCTCTGCTTAATTTGGGACCAGATGGCCGTGTGTATAGAATGTCCCAGGATATTTATTTGAAGAAAAAAAATTATTTATTATTTAATTTTATTTATTTTTACTTGACTATGTTGGCGTTTTTTTTAAACTAATGAAATCCAATAGTATATCTTTGTCTGACTTTGTTAAGAAACTTAATTTTAAATGCTCTGACTCCGGCTTCGTATAATGCGTAGGCATTTCTTTATGTTAGTAGTTAGTGCCACTAACCACCTTTTCCAGATGTTTTTAATTAAAAACAGCGCTTTCTTTCGGTGGTTGGTTGCACTTACACGATAATACACATCTTCTTTGACAAAGACTAGCTCTGTTTAGGTTAGGGTAGATGGCCTAGTGTGGAGAAATATGTGACAGAATATCAGCGTTGTGGGTAAAACCTCAACATTAGGCTGAGTCGTAGCCTTTTTTCTTCTCATGACACACAGATACAGAATCATTATTTGGCTATATAGTATCCATCATTTTATTTTTTATGTTTTGGGAGAAAATAAACTTATAATTATTATTAATTATTTTGATATTTACATTATTTTTAGCTGAATTTTAAACACAGTCGCCTACTTGTATAGTTAAGTCTCTATGATTTTATGGATGACAGGTCTGCAGTCTGCTCCCGGTCTAGTTATAAATTCGTAGTGCTAATGTAATTTTTTATATAACCTAAAAGTAACTGCAAAATTCTCAACGCAAAGTGTAAGAATATTCAATTTGAAGTAATATAATTAGGACACGGAGATGGTGTGTGACGTAGAGTAAATAAAATTTGTCCGGTAAATGATGGGGATATGTCTCCGACAAATTTAATATTTGTTAACTTACTGAGGGTCGCGTGTCAAAGCTGTTTTACAGGAATCATAATTAGTTCGAAATTGAAAAAGTTTGATATGCCACGGTACATAATTTGAAAATAAGTATATTACATTTATTCGGCATTATGACTAACGGGATCTTGGAAAACAGGGCTTTCGACCTTAATAAGCAAATACCATAGTTTTTTTATTTTTTTTAATTTTTTTATTTATTTCTTTTTACATTTTCTACGGACTCTTTGTCCGTCCTCTTTGAAGATTCTACGATAAATTATTTTAAGATTAATTGTATTGTATTTTTATAAATTAACATCTTTCCGCGCTTGCTCAGTTCGTTGTTTTGAACTGCTGAACGGCTTGTGTTTCCTTAATATATAGTATTACATTTCATTTTTCTATTGCTGAATGCATACAATAGTTAACGTATTCTTAAATGCAAGCATATTAAAATAAACCTTCTTAATCTGACGCGGGCAATTGATTTTGAAAGTGTCAAAAGAGAATGTCTATCTCTCCAAGCTTGTTTTAGACGGCGGATTTTCCCTGTATTTACACCCCGTCAGTCCTCAAATTATGTCGGGGCATAACGGACAGCCTTTAATTATAACTTTACAGCTGATGAGTCCAGTCAAACTGCACTTTCGTTTGGTCTTCAGTTTTAGATACGAGTTGGTTGTTTTGTTATTTGCTGTTTGACGTTTTATAATTAACTTTTTTAATTAAAACCTTTTAGATATGGGAGCCAAGGAGATGCAGTTAGGTGGAATGGTATACCATTAATATTGTAAATGTTAAAGTTTGTATGTTTGTGATTTAATCTGATTTTAATAAAATATGGCAAAAATATACGATAACTATTGAAAAAAAATTCTATTCCATCCAAAGTTCAATAAAAACAACATAATCGACAGAGCTTTAACTTTTTCTACAGTTTCTGAGCTTTAGCAGTAACTAAGTTTCTTTTATTTATCTTTGAAATATTATAAAAGAGAAAATATTATGATAACTAATATCAAAAATGCGAAAGTGAGTTTGTTTGTTAAGCTTAAACGGCTAAAGGACAGAACCGATCATGCTAAAATTTACGATTAATACTGCGAAGCCTAAGCTAGTGACAACATAAAAAGGGCTAAACTGCTCATTCTTAATATTAAAAGTAAAATTTATAATCAGAGCTATTCATTCAAAATAAACCATAGAGAAATACCAATAAAAAACCGGCAAGTAACAAAAAGAAAATAATTCTCAACGTACGCAATTTATATCAATAAAATATAAGTATTTTAAGTCAATTAATGACCCTACATTTGTAGTTGATGCTGATTCACAGCGATCATTCACCGATTGCCATTTCAAAATCGCAGTAACACTGACAAATGGCACCTCCGATTGAACATTCACATGTTTAAGTACACGATGTGATTAACATTGAGAGGTCGGCTCGGCTCCATCAATCTTCAGGCGAAAAGGTTTCGATGAAAAGAAAAAAAACAAATCAAGTGTTTTTAGATTAAGTGTGTTGAGGACACCTTAACACCAATACAGTGTTAGCCCTGCGGTTTTACCCGCGTTCCGGGACGCAAAGTACCCTGTGCCTCAACCCGTGCTTCAACAAAAAAAAGTTGAAGTTTTAAATATGGATTTACAATTTAAATAATCCTTCAGGTAAATAAAGTTGTATAATGCAGTTGCAGCCAAAACCCAAACTAAGATAACTTAAATCTTGCAATATAGGTATCAGCGCCCACCCTCGTTATATAATTATTTTTATTTAAGTATTTAACTCTATACAAAATTTTATAAAAATAGGTTCAGCTGTTTAGTCTTGAAGGTTACTTTAGCGTTTATAATATTTGTGTGATTTGATATCCTCTAGACCACAAAGAGTCTATGGACTGTAGGGTGTACTAAAGTTATCATTTACAAAAAAATATATTCAGCCACTAGAATACTTTCAAAATAACAAACATTTTGCCAAAACATCCTAAAGAACTTAATCTCTTAAAGGAAAATGAAAGAGACGCCCCAAAAAAGGGAATAAGTAATAAATCTATAAAAGTAAATAGCTATGAAAGCCTTAAATGATAGATAACATTTGGTAAAAGTTTTAATTTATAGAAAGAAGTTTGAAAAAATATTCGCTTATTTCAACAGGTGCTCAGTAGGTTGGCCTTCAAAAGACTCGTGATATTTATTATAAAGAGATTTTTATTAAATAAATAGGTATAGACAAAATAGTTAGGCACCATTTTCTCTTCTCTCTTGTGAATCGTTTTTTTTTTGTTTAGTAGCTATTGAAGAGAATTAGTGTCATCAATAAAAAAAAATTAACATTTTTTTAGTATGCAAGTTCATGTTTTCAACAGATTTTCAATAATATATATTCAATGAATATTATGGTTAAATTTCGACTCGTGGGCGAGCACTAGTATCTATATAAATCGTTTAACCAATTCTAATCCTTATGGATACCAACACAAAAGTTCAAAATTATTCAAAATAAATTACGTTTTACTAAACATTTGAACTCAAGTCGTACTAAATCCACTTTTATACACAGCCTTATTCAGCTAATACAAACTTCATCGACGAGCCGCTTCACGGAGGCCTCGGAGAGCTTACATCTCACGTGATTAGTAGTATTAGCGTAGTCAGCGACAGAGACAGAGCATACAGGCCGCGACGAAACATCCTCGAGTTTTTGTCATTTACCTTACAGAATTGAGCCCCTGGTCTCTACTACTCAATATAAATGAACAAACATTAAATACTGAAGGGTTGATGTTAGGTCCCCAACTGTTTAAGTGATACAAATGTAAAAAGCTCTTTAAACTTGCGATTCTTTTATGAAATATCATAATCAGATATTAATTACAGAGCTTTAGACTTTTTTGACATTCATTCACATTGAAAAATATTCGACGGAGTTCTCCATTTATATTGATCCTGGTAAAAGCATAATATAATGAGTGAATTCTTTTTTATCAAAGACTTATGGTTAAAACATGATTATTCGATTTGATTTTTCCAAATTGTATCGGGATTAGGCTGAGTTAGCGTGGTGGTGAGATACCCTGAATTACGTTGTAAAAAGTTGAGTATGTTGTTAATAATTAATTTTTAATAATAATTAATTAGAGTCTGACCATTAATAAGTGCCTGTGAAGGCCTATTTGAATAAATATTTCATTTCATTTCAAAAAATATCAGTAGTAGCATTGAATTAAATAACCGTACGTGAAGAATGTCCCAGAAATTGTATTTATTTATTTTTATCACAAAGTAACACAAATGAAACAAATAACATAAGGCCAAAAATAAATATAAATAAGGTATTTTTTTGTTAAACGCTACCCTTCATTAAAAAAGGTCAGGTTAGCAAACTGCCAGTAAATAAAACAAAGCAATCTTATTTGTCAACAAACAAAGAAAAAGTTACTGAGAAAAAAGTTGGGCTACAATTTGACACACTCGCCAGATAAAACCAATAAGAGATTGGAAAGTAAAAAAGAATTGTTTACAGAAACCAATTTGATCCGTTGTCCTTTTTTAATGGGAAATTCTTTTACCTCAACTGTGGTACCAGAAAACTTTGGCTGCAAACAACCGTGGACTTGCGGAACTTCAAAAGAAATAAGACAAATGAAAAGCGCGCGTCGTCGGGAATGTGACGTTCGGATACATCGCCCGCCATATTTAGAACGCTATCTTTTAGGGCACCCTAATATAATTGAGAAACTTGATCGGAGTTGTATTATTTGTTGTGAATCGTACTTGTTTTCGTATATTTGGTATTTTATGAGCTTCTCTGGGAACCTAAAGCAATCAAGTAGTTTGTTTTTTTAGAATAAGGTTTTTGAACATTAGTTAAGGGGCCATTTTATAGCTAGAAATACGGTTGATAATCCCTAAAAGGTCGGTTCTCATCTAAAGATCACCAGGTTTGTTCAAATACGACAGAGCCGCGCCACCTTCAATTTTGATACAGTTAAATTCCTACATAGTCACCTCCATTTTCCGGATTCCGATTGCGGAAAAAAGTGCTCCGGTCTAAATTGGATTTGAACAAAACTAATACCCCCAGAACGGCTACAAAAGCATTCTTTGCACATCTGTACATCGCTGGTACGCGTTCGTTCGTATTCAGTGACCTTTATACGAATTGAACTATATTTTTTTCATGACCAACTGTTGCTATGGCGTCCATGGTTGTTTCTAATGATTCCAAAAAACATTTTCGTTTATTATTTTCAGCTGCAACTTCGTCACAAAGCTTTAACTTGTTGTTTTTTTTCGATTGTATCATATTCGACCACTGCTACGCAATTTTGTATTTTAATTTAGAAATGCCTTTTATCTTAAGGTCACATTTAAAGTCACACTGACCTCTCCTTTTGTGGAACGGTATGTACGTAATATTTTAGTCAGGCCTTAATGGGCTGACTGTTTGAATAAAAGTGGGTGCCTAAAAGATTAATGGAAGTGATAAAAATATGCACAAAATATGGTTTACGCTTATATAAATATTGTTTTTGAAATATGAGTACCCTTAGGGTAGGGTCAGTTTTAGATGATAGAGCTCTGTTTTATGATTGCTGTTTCTTCTCGGTTGATGGTGGACTTCCGAACCGGATGTCCCTTTAGTGATTTGACCTTCTATAGCCTAAACAGTATGGTAATACTCTGAATGTAGGTTTTTTTATAGGATTTTATCTTTACCAGTTTCATCTCTCCCTTTTATATACGAAGGAACTTTCATCAACTCTTTTAATCCTGCCAATGTGTTCCTCGCTAAGAATGCCCATTGTTGGCAACTTTTTCTTTCCGAGGTTTTTTACTTAAATTTTATTTAGTAATGTTACTTAGCCTGAGTCTTTTTACACGTGCCGATTAAAAACGGGATCGTCACTAAATCTTTGTTATGTGGTGTTAATATAGTAGTAGTGGTAAAAATAGGACAACTTTCAGTGATAAGTCATATCCAAAGCGTGTTGGATACTTTGTAGTACCTCTTAGTGTGTCCCAGGACCTATGCCATTGAAAAATGAAAGCCATTTTTACTAGGCTTTTTTATAAGCCTCCCGCACTGAAGTGAGATTGTAAGTCAACCAAATGTAAAAAACATTAAGCTGTAGCAATAAGTTTCAGTACGGTTGTGTAATAAATCTGAAGTAGGTACCTACTAAGCCAATAATTTTTATTTTATGATCGTTCTTAGAACTCTTATCGCCTGAAAGCTTTCAACTCAGTGCCTTTAGTCTAAGTTGCAGACTGCATGGACATTGACTGCTCATTTAGATTCAATATTTTATTTAAAGATTTGACATTTTCCTATCTTAACAAATACATTGCCATGTATTATAAATGTATTGAAATACAGGTTCAATCCAGTTTTATCTAGTTTCATTTGGGCAGCGAAAGCTCCTGGAGAGTAAATACATTTCCATTATTATTTCTTCCTTTATCTTAGAACCTACAAATATCATATTAATGCTTAAACCGATAAATCGATTTCCGAATTTAAAATCGAATCGGTGTCGTCCTGCAAAAGGATGACCTATTCGAGACAACAGAGGGTTCACTTTTAAAAATATATTAGGCTCGTGATTCCGTTATTTTTATTCAGGACCAAAGTTTCCATTGCTTTTGTTTTTTGTCCAAGTTAATTCTTTTGTGCGTTAAAACTTTACCCACGAGGATAATGTTCAATGAATGAAGCACCTATTTTATTAAGAGATTTTTATCAAACAGATTCATTTGAATACTTTTTCTTGTTATCACTGAAACGGCCATTGTTTTTTTATAAGAAGAATTTTTTAACGTGTTTTTTATTTGTTATCTCGATAACTGTGATGTTTAATTATAGTTTAGGTTGTTTTCTAATTATTTAGCATGAACACTGTTTGTGTAATGTTTTTGAGTTGATTTACAATCTGTAATATTATAATTGTTAAAGTTTGTATGTTTTTGTCTCAAGGCTATAAACTTTGCACAGAAGAAGAAGTTACTCTGGTTTCACCTATGTTATTTATTTTACCCAGGGAACATTAGATATCGCGGAAACTAAAGCAGAAATTAAATCTTCAATAATTACTTAATGAATACGAAAATATTTCTCAGCTGTTAAAAACAAAAAATAATTTAATTTTAATTGTTTCAAATCCTTTTACGATCAAACCTCATTATATATTAACGTGTCTCGATTTTTTTCGAAACCAACAATTTCCACTTTTCAATATAAAAAAGGTCCCATGATAAATCCCAGCAGAGGACGCGACGGGCCGGCTTAAAAAAAGTAAAATCCAGTTTAAACCAGTTTTCCTCCGAAGCAAGTGACTCGTTAGACGAATGGTCTGTGCCTGTGTGTCGGACGCAGGATATGCTCTCCCTCCCTTCTCCCAGGGGATGTTTCACCCCCATTGACCCCTCTCAAGGCTGTCGAACGCACCCGACGCCTTCGTTAAAATTGCGATAAGGAGCGATATGTACCGTTTGGTCCTTCGAGCCGGATTCCGTGTGATCTTTACGACTCTTGAGATTTGTAGCTTTGATGGGGTTGAGTAGTTACTTCAGCGGATTCCATTTCAGTTTTTATTTTGGCAATATTTTCTGTCCAGAATCTATCATAAAATCGCAAAAATCTTTCTCACTCCAGTAAAAAAGATAGAAGAAGAAAAGAGAGATTTAAGATGTGTGGTAGGCGACGAATATTACCCAAATTCATATCTAGGACAATACCAAGAGGCGAGTATAGAGTATACCGATGTTATCTTGCATTTAAAACCTTGCACCGAGTGGTCAACAAAAACCCTCATAGAGGGTTAGGCAGACGGCCTGTCGTAAACATCTGTCAAATGTCTTGTGACTATTATGGCAACAAAACGAACGGGGCAAGCAGATTCCGATTGACAATCATTATTTCATTCCTGTAACTACTAAATTAGAAATTATCGATAAAACGTGTTCATCTAAATGAAAGGTTATGGCTGGAGGCGGTACGTTTACAAAATAATATTTGTCAGAATCAAATGTCCCAAGTTGGAGCGATGTTTGCACATCGCGAGACATTTCATCGGACATCCTGTAATCCAACATATTGTGTTTGCTCTACCCCCTCCCTCTCTCTCTTCTCTACATGTGTGGGTCTATGCCGGTCTCGCTGATTATTGTATTGTTGGGGATTAATATTTTTAAAAGGTTAGTTTTATTTCCTGTAAGTACCTACTTTTAAGCAATAAATTATCATTTAAAGTAGTGAGTAACAGTATCGTCTTTCCGATATTTTAAATGCGAGTGCGAGTATTTAGCTAACATTAAATAGTGTATAGGAGAATACTACTTCCCTATCCTAAGCTTTAAAGTTGTACCCTATTTTAAAAGCTTGTCGTTCAAGATAATTGTAATATACAAGTTTATTAAGCACCAACCCGCGGTTTCATCTGCGTTTCCAAGGGATCTAATATATCTAGGAATTGTAGTATATCTGTAAAATAATTAAGAAAAAAATTAATTGTGTTGTAGCAGCTACTAGGTGACGTTTCATACTGACTCATGTGGTAGTTTAGAGAGGGATAGCCATAGAATGGTAAATCTTAAAGGTTTTTGTTAATCTTACTACGGTATAGAGTTTGTCACTGCAATTATTTTACTCAATAACCAGATGACTTACGCAGTAATTTCCTTGCATGTTAAACGATATACGACCAAAGAGGTGACGGCTTTAAGATAAAATGGCTGCCTATGATCGCGATATAGATTGACTTCATACAATAAGTGTCAGGTAAGTGAAACTATCACACTATTTGATCCAACAGGCAAACAATACAAATATTTGTGCGTATACATAATTTCTCAGTGTATACATACGCAACACAATCCAAAAAAAGTTTTGATTCTTCCGAGAAACAAAATGACTCAAGATGTAACGTAAAAGAGATTGGATTCTCGTATTGAATTGGCAGAGGGGTCATCCCTTTCTTACTAGGAAAATGGGGGGTGGTTAAATAAAGGTGAACGTAAGGTAAACACAGTTCGTCAGCCTGTCTGTGGTGGATTTTTGGAGAAGCTTTATTAGGTACTGTATTGGGAGGGAATTCGACATCTGGTTTACATTACATCTTTGTTATAGCATCTGAAGTTATTTGGTTAACTTTTATATTGCATTATTGTGGTGAAAGTGTACCTATTTAAATCAATATTATAAAGAAAAAATATAAGAATTTTGTTTGTTACGATAACGAAAAACTACTCTACTGATTTAAAAAATTCTTACACCATTAGAAAGCTACATCTTCACCGAATAACAAAGTCTATATGAAATAAAATCACCATCATTTTTGCCCGTTTATACAGTCAAGAATGTCATTGAAATATTAGTTTTATAGCTTTTGAAGTAAGGTTCAGTTATTGATGCAATGATTCATTAATAATGATGCAGATGAACATTAAGAAAAAGTTTAGATATTAGTATATAACTACAGCATTAAAAAACATATATTGTAATATACTCGTAAGTTAAGTATCTGGATTTCTAAGAAACTTCGCTTGATTTGGGATCAATTGGCAGTGACCCCAACCATTAAGGATATGATGAATCTTTAGCCATGACTTTTGGCAGAAGTATAACGTCTGGCCATACTGTTGAAACTAGCCCTCTATAAGTGCAGGTGATCATCGTAATGTCACTAGCATGCAGCTTAATTTATCTGTACATATTATTCATTAACATTTCATTAGCCCAAGATTGGTAACAAGATTGGCCGTCGACGAAGACAGACAGCGTCAATGCTCACCATGTCACGGTGGAACATATGGTGAGTAATATAAGATAAGTAATATGAGAGAGAGAGGAGTGAATATCTTCTGTAGAACGTGGGTCTTATTATTGGGATCTCAGGCTAGCTATTCAGGGTTAATGGGCGTGAGATATTCTATATGTACTATATTGATTGTCTATCATAGTTATTTCATGTTTTTTTTACCGTGTCGTAAAATATTTTATAACTAATTTACGACCAAAGTTTATAAGATACCGAATAAGAACGTAAACGTCAACTTTTCCAATAAAACACAAATACAGTAATACAAATTAGGAAGTCAACGGAATGCATAATGCCGTTGAGCAATAAACAAGAATCTGAGAGAAAATAATAAACAGTTTCTTCCCTAGTTGGTTCCCAAAGTAATTTACATATAAATTCGAAAGACAATTCATTCGGCGTGCCGGGAATCGAACTGCGCTCCCCGTGGAATGAGTTCCACGAACTTCGCGGAAGCGTTACGCGCCCGTTAATGATTAATTAACAATTCCAAGTTTTAATTACGAATGATCTCTTTTTTAATTTTCTCGCTTTATATGACATTTGGAATATTTGAAGATTAAAAAGTTACTAATTTTCTTTTATTTCACCGACAGAGTTTGTCGAGAATACGCAATTAATGTAATTAAACCAAGTTATATGTATCGATTTGTAAATGCGAAGCGAGACTGACTCCTCATTAGTACTCCGATGTGATCAAATTGTCTCAGACACTAATTGACTAATAGGTTCATTAATAGAAATTGTGGTGAGAATATAATTGACAAGTTATTGTAACTATTGAGAATTTGAATGTTAGAAAAAACTGTTACCAATTTTTTATGATTTCATATTTTATTGATCTGCTTAGCACTTAATTATGAAATGTCGTCATATAAATGTAACCACCTAAAGACTCTTCATTCAGTATCATAATCCAACATCCAACAGCTCATCATTCTCAGCAACACATCGGCAATCCCATTGCTGACGTCTACGTCTAAAGTCTAATGAACTTTTCACTCCACGGACTATTTAATTCAATGACGATTTAATAACAACATCTATAAATATCCTGGAACATTATTTTACACACGGCCATCGGATCCTAAACCAAGCAGAGCTTGTAATATGAAAAACGGAAACCTAGAACATTTTTTCTCGAGTTTTATAAACGATTCTTTAAACTTAAGAACTTGGATCGTCAAATGAAATGTCAAGCAGCGATATTTGTGCTCCATTTTTCGATACAAATATGTCTCAAAATTGATTTAGGGTCGAATAAGTTGTGAAAAATATATTTTATTTTTTATTTTATTTTATTATTAAAGTTCATCATAATGTAAAATTATCATACGTAGTAATAAGGTCGTAATTTCAGTAGCTTAGCCATCATGAGTGATCTTCTAGCGCCTAAAGTGAATTATTATTAAATTTAATAATAATAATATCCAGGGAGATTCTATACTTCTTTAAATAAATACTTAAATAGTTATTTACATCTAGACACGGAACAAATATACATGTTCATGCACATTAATGTTTGTCCTAGGTGGGAATCGAACCCGCGACCTGGCAGTTAGGGTCTCTAACGACCATACCAACTGGCTCGTCAATTTATTCATTTTAATTTATACCATAATATCAATAATGTAAGTCTCATAATTCCATACCCTCCTTTTCACTGAACCATCAGGTGTATCAGTTCTTAAAAAATCCCATAACTAGAGTCCCATATCCACCATCAAATTCGAACGAAAACTAAAATAACCATTACCAAAACGTATGACAAATTTTGCAAAGGGCTTCATCCACATCCTTTCCCTACCAAATTACCTTCCCGTCCTATACTGGCATATAACACACAATAAGGTTCAAATTCGTATAATTTAGCACTTTGAATACACCCCATGTTATCCCAAAATCCTGGTAGCAGACAAAGCAGTTCCGGTTCGGCTCAGACGTCGCTATCGGATGTCGACACTATCGCCCTCTATCGGCCTGTATTCTTATCGGGAACTTTGAATCTATGTTGCGTATGGTATAGCTTATATCATTTCACGTATGTGAGCGCATCTCGAGTATAATGCTGTAGTGAGATAAGTTCTAAGGGGTTAAGGGTTGAATGGAAGCGTTAAAATTATTTTTAACTCATATTGGAGTCATCTCGGTAGCGTTGTAAAAAGGGAGGTGTCCTGGGTTCGATTTCCGGTTTAAGCAAGATATCATATTAACGTTCCTTAGTCCATTGACGAGTCGTGTAAAGAGTCCTAGGGTTCGATTTCCGGTTTGGGCAAGGTAATATTAGCGTTTCTTTGGTAAAGTGCACGAGAGACGGTGACAATGTTCACCACATGTCACGTTGGGACTTAAAGTATCTTTGATAGAATTTTTGGTTTTTATTACTGAGACCTCTGCCTATTTCATTGGGGATTATGGGCGTGAAGAATTTAATTTATTATAGGGTGGGTATTTAGTAATATTATGATCATGGTAATACAAATGATATAAAGAGTATAAATTTAAATCCGTACATAAATATAACGGATGACGAAAGTGACAAAAACTAAAAAAAAATGCACAAGGATACTAACCCTGTATATATAGACATATGCTACTTTTTATCTTCGGAATGTGCGACAGCCTTAACAAAGGTAACCGTACCTAATTAACAAACGTATTATAGTAGTAATAAAGTTACTTTCCAGTGTATACATGACCGTTTGTATTATGTACAATCAAGGGTCAAAACATGTTTCAAAGTTAAACAAAACGCCCAATAAACACACACAGAAAGTTCAAAATATTCAAATAACACTAACTATAGAAGTCATTCTATAATAAGTATGAAATTTTCAACAAAGCAGTAATCTGAGTCCATAAAAGAATCTAAATAACTCTAATTAAGTTTTCACCCCGAAGCACGTGCCTTAAAGTCAACTTTAAATGTTTGAATTAATAATTTTAAGTACTAAAATTACAGTAGCAGATGGCTGCTGATCTGCAATAGAGAACCAAGTATAATTTCATGTGAACACGATTCAATGTCAACAGAGCAGTCTTGGGAAAAACTAGATGGACTTATAATGCCAGTTGGCTTGGTGCTTAACGCTCTGACTGCCAAACCGAAGGTCACGGGTTCGATTTCCACCCAGGACAAACATTTGTGTGCATGAACATGTCTGTTTGTTCTGTGTCTGCGTGTAAATATCTATATAAGTATATATATAGAAAAAAAAGTAGTATATGTAGTATATTATCAGTTATCTGGTTTCCATAGTACAAGCTCTGCTTAGTTTGGGACCAGATGGCCGTGTGTAAAAGAAAGTCCCAGGATATTTATTTATTTAATGCAACATCGGTTGAAATGTAACTGTTAAAATTCCAATAATATTGTAGTTTTGATGTTTGGCCGTTTGTGACAATCATGCCTCAGGCAAATAGCTAATCGGATTTGTATTAAACTCAGCTGTAGAGACAGCAAACATTCTGGATCAACAAAACATAAGATTGTTTACATTCTAGGTAAATATTAAGGATAAGGAAGCTAAAGTCCTGCTAATATTATAAATGCAAAAGTTTATAAGGATAAATGTTTGTTACTCTTTCACGCGAAAACTACCGAACGGATTTGGATGAAACTTCGCAAAATGATAGTTGGTAACCTGTATTAACACATAATTACTTTTTATCCCGGGAAAATGTTACATTCCTCGGTAAAATGGATGAAACAAGAGACAGCAAGTGTGAAATATCTATAATAACCTAAATATAATTTTTGAAAAACTGTAAATTCTGTTTTCAGGGGAAAATGTTTGAACGAAAGCAAGAAAAATATGCTTTTATTACGAATGTTGTCACAGAGAAGAAACTCATTATAATGAGGTAAAGAAACGTCTTGTTGACTATGTATTGAACATAATATTGAATTTATAATTTGATGATTTGTATGTACAATAATTTATTTGTGTGTATAATATTTATTTTCTAAACATCCATAACGAACCGTAATTCTGGCAATTACTTTATCTCCAATCTGAATAATATCATTCTTACAAATACCTTTTGTCCTTATCTGTAATCACTCTCGATTTCGAACTGGCGATTTATCATATTTACTTTTAACAAAGAAGAATCAAATTATATCTTGTAGTATTCGAATTAAAGTGTATTTTCAGATGATCAAAGTTTGATTTATTTACTTTCAAAATTTACCTAAAATATGAACAAAAAGTAATGACTAATAATAATCCGACTATGAAGCATGGAACAGCCGAAATAATTCGATAACATAACAAGCTCACGCTGATTCCATCTTTGATTGGTCCTTAGGGAAACATAGATAATGATGCCCTGTTATTAGTTACCGGGATTAGAACACCTAGACGGTCTCTTAGGAGCCTTCAAACAGATTGCTGAGCATGAGGTGTCAGACAGATTATAGACACGAGTATGTCTGGATACAACGTGGTAGCTGTGAGAAATACTACCACGTTAACTCATTTCTAGGGTTTTCAGAGGCGAATAAAAAATATTCCGATGACCACGTGCTCTTTAGACCAAGTGGTCAACAGAAGCATCCACAAAGAGCGTTTGGGTCATACTCGTTGCTAAGCTAAAATTTAATCAAATCTCTCGATTATGATTATCTCGATTTTGCTTCTTTTAAAGCGAACACCATCTTCGGCCTGATTTTCACTTACCATCGGTGAGACTGGGGTCAATTGCAATCTCATCATAAATAAAAAGTAAAAAAAAAAGGTTTGCCTTCCAAATTCCGTGTTCTTCTCGTTGCTTCTAGATTAACTGTGCGTTGATTTTTTAGACAATCAGTCTTAACTGGTTCGTTTACATACTTAATTCCATAGACAATTAAGACCAATCATGATACGGCAATAATTCTTAAATAACAAGTGCTACACCCCCCTTTTTAAAAGCAGGTATAGGCGGAAGTGGATGGCCGGTTACGTGAAATTTATAACCCGGGGCGAGGTTCGAATCGGGGGTGTAAATTGGTTAATGGCAAGGGTCGACGGTGTTGTTAGTGTACCCTGTACTGTTGTCAGGCGAGTTTATAAAACACAAGGTTCGTCGCAGTAATCACGGCATTCAAATGATATATTTCTCTTCTTGCTACCACTTAAAAAGTAATCGGTACAGCCAGTAATACAAGAAGCTTAGCGGATTCAAATTTACGAAAGACCGATGCTTTCAAGTTATCGGTAATGTTGTAAAACATGTTGTTATAATATTTGGTTGTTTTATTTTTCCATATTTAATTAATAGTATACTTTTGTAAGGCCGGTTTAATAATAATGATAATAATAATAAGTTTATTTATAGCTAGGTTTAGCTACTTATGTTGCTGACTGTACAAAGAGATATTCAAATTGATGGGAGGTTTGTTTTTAGAAATTATAATACTGTTAAAGATAAATTAAAAAAGTACGATTCAGCTGAATTTATAAATAAGTACATTTTACAAAATGTAATATTATAAAGTGTTTCTTGTTCTTGGAAAGCCGTACCAAATCAATTTTCTGTTTTGACCTTCATACGTCCCAACTAAGGCCTACGATGAATAAGAGCTTTGACTTCGATCAAACACGAACTCTGTCTGTCTGTATATTCGTAGATTATGCTAAACAACGAACTATTTCGATACTATTGTCACATTTTTTATTTTACGATTTTTTTTCAAGAAGGCCGACAAACACCAGATGGTCCACCTGATGGGAAGTGACCACCGCCACCTATGGACAATGCCAACACCAAAAACCTTCGTATGTTTCGAACAGCTACAAACTACAGGTTCAACTAACTTTTTTTTCGGGGATTTCGCGATCCCGTTCGGAAAATTTTAATGTCTATTTTATACGAAATAATCTACTGAAACCACTCTTGATTGCTTTTATTAGGAGGCATAAAACTATAAAGTGGGGTTGGAATTCGGACAGTGTCCAGGACATTATAGATAAAAGTTAAGTACCGATACTATAGGGCCTTTAATTAGGGTTTTATTTAAATTTATTAGTGAGTGTGTTACGGACAAACATTGTACCCTACAAACTGAACTATAAGGACATATAAATCAAAAGCGAGAAGCGATTTAATATTAATACAGTCTAGTGGCGTCGTTATCTGAGTTTGTTTGGTGGTTGATGATTGCGTTTTATAGTGCCGAACCAAATTGGTAAAATAGGAATTGCGTGTAAGTTCTTAAAAACTTCATATGTTAGCTATTTGTTCTTTCGTACAGTTGTAGAACTTGTTTACCTGCTTGCATCTTAGGTAAAATCCGATATATGAATTTTAAAAAATGTGGGTCTAATCTAGTGTCGGTACCGCGGCAAAAGCAGTTGGAGTAGAATTCTTAAGAAACTTTATTTAGACTCTTATAACTTGGCTATTTTATTCGGATTTGTGTGAAGAATAAATGGTTCAATTGGTCTTTAAACAATCAAGTTTCAAACTTTCTCAAGTGACGTTTACTAACAAACAGCATTTCTTTTTATAAAGATTAACTGAAAATATTTTGTTTATAAACTCAATTAAATAAATTTGATCTATTTAATTTTCTCCCTATACTTTTTCAACGTCTAATATTAATAAGCGGTGGTAGCTTCAATAACTTTGACCTTCAGTGTCCTCCACGGGCCTAAACTGAACAAATGGTTATGAATTTCGAATTATTGTCACCTATAACTTGCACCACAATCAGACAAAGATCAGATAACCCTACCGCGTACGTGATTCGAAGCAATATCATTTACACGAATGTTTGTAACAAAACGAACATTAATATTTACACATTTCATGTTACCTTGTTTAAAACCCTAACTGTTACGAGTTACAGAATTGTCCAATAGTTATATCTACCGTAGAATAATTATATTACATATTTTAACTTAGTTTAGATAAGCCATCTGAGGGTTGATTCTGCTAAATAATTAACAGTTCTCGGTATACTCATTAGAGTCCATTTTAATTTGCAAGCTTTAAGTTTGGACATACCAAGAAAAGTGTAAAGAAGCGGAAAATGTACCTTATATACTTGAGGGAGAGTTGATTATCATTTCATTATATTAAGCTGATCTTACCTGTGAATAATGAAAAAATCATTTAAAATATAGAAATGTTTACTCCAAAAAATAACTTATTCATAATTACATACGATCAAGTCCTGACTGATTGATTGATTGACTGACTGAGAGTAACGTAAATATTGGGAGGTTGTTTCTATCGATACCATTTGGAGAATTTAAGAAAAAGGAAATAAGAAAAACATTATATTTTATTTAAAATCGTTGAAGCTTTTTTTGGTAGAAAATTTTGACTGCGGAGAATGAGTAAAAAGGGAAGGGCGTTACAACATATTACAATTTTTTATCAAAATCGAGGTTATATTTTATATCAATAAATTATTACCGAGGACATTGAACTTTATAGACGTAAGTAGTTTCCAACCCCATAAACTGCACCCTAATTTTGATTAATAACACGCTTGATTGAAAAAATAGTCTTCCGCTTTTTACGAATCGATTTTCCGTGATTTAGAGATCAGTACCGTCACGAATGTGCTTTTAATCATTTTCAAATGCATTAAAGGAATATGAAAGGAACTTGCAATTTAAAAAGGAGAAATGACTAAGATCCAAATAGAAACTGACACCACACAGGTGCGCTATATTTCTAGCGTAAAATATAGAGAAGATCTGAAATTCCACGTTGTTCCACGCGTGGCTTTATGCAGCATCACATTTCCTTTGGGTTATCCTTTCAAATGTTCATTCGATTTTTCACACATCCCTTTGAAATTTCAATTTTACAGTTCTGATAAAACAACAGTATCCAAGTGATAAAGGCAAGCAATCAGCTGTCAGGCATATCGAGTGATTCCGCTCTGTCGGCTCCAATCCGCCGTGTAAACACCCAACTTGATGCGCAAACGGTACCCGTTTCATGCAATTATCTAATTACAGCGCAGCGTGTCAAACATGGCGGACAAATATGGCGCCGGCGCCTCGTCACTCGGATTACGCTGTTTGCGTAATTTGTTGAAGTTCAACTAAGATTCCAACGTTTGCTTTACGTACGTCGGTTGTCGACGTACAAGTGGGTTGTCATGTAAATTTTGTCTTGTGTGTATTGGTTGCTGGGGGCTGTCGGGCGAGAACAATGTTTGGTGTTTTGACGTTCTCACAGTATATTCTCCAGAACAGAGGATCTCAAACTTAAGCCTCACAAACCCCTTTCGATTTTACCTAACTGCGTAGCCCTTTCTACTTTTAATAATGAAACAACAATGTAGAAAAACAAATGATTTTAAATTATGTGGTGGATGAACTTGTTTTTCTCGTAAATTGGAAAATTTTAGGAGGGTATATCCGACTCCGTTCTCCCTCTATGAACAAATAAAGTCCCTAAGGGGATGCGTTCCCCACTTTGAGAAACCCTGAACTACAATATTGTCTGTATGGGAACATAAGCATCTTCATACAAACTATCGATATTTGCAATGTAAGGGGAATCGCCAATGCGTTGTCGCTCCTGAGACATAAAGCTGCCAAGTCCTATGTGCTTGTAATTTTACCGACTCTCTTATCATTCTTGCTGAAACACAATAATACTAGTGCACTACTGTTTATCGGTAGAAAAAGAAAGCAGGTAATACTTCACCCAACGAACCCTGCACCTTCTATTTTAGGCTGACATGTCATATATATTGCCGAAACTTTGTAAGTCAAATTTCTGTCATGTTACAATCACATCATAAAAATAAAATTAATTACTACATACGATCTAATGATAACGATATTTTTTTCAAAAAATAATTTCATTTGTGTGAAGCAAAACTTAATCACAGAGAACAACGACTAGCCGGCTGGCATCTACGATCCATCACTATACATCATCAAACGCCATCTGTAGTTGCACTGACAATGTTGAATTAAAAGAAGAATAAGGTTCGAATGGCATTTAGATTTCTCATAATCTAGGTTATTAATAAAACCATACATCTATTTGTGCGCTTAGATATTTAAATCTAAACAATATATTTTAATCCAATTTTCACAATTATTTCGAAAAGAAAATTGAAAATGTTTATGTTGTTTTATTATCTCTCTCTCTCTTGTTATTAAAACTCTCTTTCGCTATTCGACTATCATAAAAGTGAAAGGATATATCCAATAGTAAACCTAAAGTGCGTCTACAAAAAATACGTAAGTCGTTATGCAATAAAACTTTATGTGTCATAGATCAGCATAAACCGCTTTATTGATATAAAATATTTCATCCCAGACTAAAGGCAGACGGCATTATTGTAATCTTAGAATTCCACCATTGTGCTAGATATTTTCATATTGGTTTTATGAGAATAACGAAATTCCATTAAAAATATTGCCTACTAACAAAATATGAGGTTACAGCCTAAAGATTTTTGTTGATTAAAAATAAGCGAACCATACAAAACTGTTTGAATGTATTAAATAACAAACTTTCATCCCGCGGTGAGAAATAATATTTTCTAAGGCTAAAAGTAATCTTGTATTCCTGTTTATGATCTATTTATGTGCGAAGTTTCATGCAAATCTATTCAACCATTACGCTGTGATTGAGAAATAAACATCCGCCCAAGTTAACTCATTAATAATATATGTTGTATCACATATCTATCAGGTATGTAGATGAATATTTTTATAGAAACGACCTATTTATACATCCAATATTCCGAGCCCACGAACAGCCTGGTGAAGTAGTAAATAAGCCAAATGGTAACATGGGCAATAAAAATTTGTTTTGCTAAATATTTAGGGCACTCGAACGACCTATAATTCTAGTTTTTTACGAGCCACAAGTCCGAGGTCACGGGTGAAGAATCAAAACAATTTGATTCCATTGACAGGGTGTTAAATAACGTAGCGAAATTTGAGTCAGTCACGCTTGATTTTGTGAGGAAACTGGGCATAAAGGGGTAATGGCTGTGTGTAAAGGCCGAGATACACGCTCGTGCTTTCCGGAATCGTATCGCTACACGAAGCCCGATGTGGCAGAGGCACAAACTTTCTGTAAACAGTCTGCTAATTTATTTAATGCGGGAGGAGAAATATTTAACTGCTGGATTAGGGAACGGCGTAAGTTGGCGTTTATACGTTGAGCGGGATTCTTTTTTTTAACTCGACTCTTTTTATTATCTTAGATAAGGAAATAGTATGTACTGAGAAGGAGCTTCTAGTTTTTTTATGGTGGGTTTTGCAATTAAACATAGGTATACTGCATTAATTATTATCTAAAATAATGTTTGTGATTGTCATATATTTCCAACTTCATGTTACTGTGAAAAAAATAGAACCATTTAAAGAGTGTTACTAACGACTAAATATGAGTCTCCGATATTACTTAAAATTTATAGCGTAATATAATCTTTTTTATAATAATTCTTAATTCACAATACACCATCTGTAGTATAATATAATTATATGGCGAAATGCTAATATCGTACATTTTCCCTCACTCCACCCTTACCCGTGTTCCAGGTGTACTACGGCGCCCCTTTTCTCGCTCTAAGTTGTTAACTAATTGTTGTTCGTATGCATTACCACCTGTGTTTGAAGGTATATTTTGAAAATTTACGTGTTAATTTTAATATAAGGCACGTTAATCTTCTTTGCTTAAATGTTTCAACACTTTAGTCTCTGTTATAAGTTGTACTTGCATATAAAATAGAAGATCCGAGCGAGAAATGCTAACATGTTAAATTTACACAAATTGTGTGAGATTAAATTTAAAAACTCAACAGTTCAGGCGAGAGATGGTATCTTTAGGCACTACAGCGGGGTAAAAAGGCTAATAATTATTATACCCCACTGTCAAAACAAATTGAAGCGATATGTTCTCTAATAGCTAAATTAAACATTTAAAATGTTTATGATCTATGGAATTTATTGCGGTATATTAATAACCTAATTCACAGATAGAACCGTTCCACAATTTACCAAGCTCATCAACGACAGCACACTTTCAAATCTACAAGGATCACAACGTTTACGTCGTGGCATCGCATCAGAGCCGGCGTTTAGATGATACGCTGACAGTGTTGGATGCTGCCTCAAATTGCTGGCCACGTCACGAGCGCGGCGTCACGACGAGCGATGGTAACAATGTATTTGATAGTGGTGGCACTGATGCTGTGGACTTGAGAACAATTGGGTATGTTAACTTAGAAATAAATATTAAATTCTCGAAAGACTGTAGTGTAGATTTGGCATAAATAGGAAGACAAGTTTCCAAGTGAAAATAAAATGAAATTATTAATTAGCAGTAGAAGCAGACATTTGAAGACTTAATTTTTAAATGAGATATGATTGATAGCATACTTAGCGTGATTTGCGAAAGGGATTTGCCATGTAAGGGCCAGTTGGCTTGGTGATTGGATACGCTGGCTGTCAGCGTTTCCGTCCAGGACAAACATTTTTTTGCATGTCTGTTTCTTCTGTGTGTGAGTGTAAATATTTGTATAAATATGTATCTAAATTAAAACAGGAACTCGAGGATGTTTCGTCGCGGCCTCCGTGCTGTCACTTTCACTAACTACGCTAATACTACCAATCACGTGAGAGATAAGCTCTCCGAGGCCTTCGTGAAGCGGGTCGCCGACGATGTTTGTATTAGCTGAATAAGGGGGCAGATTGTCAAAGCCTTAACATAACAAGTTTCACTTAAAAAAATATTGTATATGTATTATAACAGTTACCATCGTACAAGCAAGTACACTTAGCTCATACTTTGCGTTCCAGATCATTATTTATTTATATAGTCAATCATTTTGCATATAGAAACATCGTCTTTCGATCTAAAGGCATCACATTAAAGTCTTTCACCTTAACTACATTGCAACAAGTTCAAACATACAGCACAATAACCCGGGGTCATTGTTGAACGAGAGACGGAAGGTTAGAGATCGCTGTTGAGATAACTGGGGTACAAGTTTACCCCTCATTGTCTCAGCAATGCTTGTGCTCAATACTGTTATTGCCTTCACTTCTACAGGGTTCTTCTTGGGAATTAGGTGTAATGGGCTCTCTTGGAATTTTAATGGCGACTTAGTAGTAGGTGACTTGAGATTGGAATGGGATTTCTGAATTGTATTATTATTTCGTTGATCCACTTTCGTAAGGTTGTTGATTATTTTAAGCCCAGCCAGCCACAATTGCGTGTAGGTCTTCTATTTCAAATGTTTCCTGGTCTACGTCAAGAAGCTAGCATGACGATGTTAATTAAGTATTATTTTATAATAAAATAATTAAACAACAATTAGGTGAGTAACAGTTGCTTCAACAACACAATCTATGATTTACAATATATGTACTAAAAATCTTGAAAAGTTAAGAATATTAACCGATAATGGTACCTAAATAAGTAACCATAAGATATCTTTTGCAATAAAACATTTTCCCTGGTAACCAACAACTTATAAGGAAGATTTACTCTTATAAAGGAAACTCATTTTCTCTGGTAAAATAATAAATAGAACTGATAATAAATGATATATCTAATCCGACTTTTAATTGCACAAGGGCGAACGGTTCAAATCCGATTTTCTGCGAAGGACCTTGTAACATTAACGTCGGGAGGAGTTCTTACCGTCCGCCCTATAGAATTATAGCTGCCCGGACAGACGTCGTTCTGTCGAAATAAGTCCATACAAAAATGCAGGAATTCGCTCGCAGCGCCACCTACCGGGTCCAATTGTGAATCTAAACCATCCAGGGCACCACCCAAACGCAAACAAAAAAAAACATTCCAATCGGTCCAGCCGTATTAAAAAAGAAGAAATAATTGAATTTCACGGTATTTCGTTTACTACAAAATAAATTTAATTTATACATTAGCCTCAATAACACGTGGTAATCATGATATTGAATTGTAGCTTATATGACACGTTCGTAGATTTACCATAGCAGCGCCATCTATTGATGACTTACTCAACCCAGTCGAAAGGTATCGACATCTCTTAGAATCATTTGGAGTTAACAGATAATTGTGACTGTCAAATAATAACAGACAAATAATTAGCAATAAATTAAAATTGCGACTATAATTTGAGATTTAAACTATCCTATCTCTCAAGTTGGATCGAACTGCACATGGTGTGCGAATTTTATTATAATCGGTTAAGTGGTTTAGGAGTCCATTGAGGACAAACATTGTGACACGAGATTTATATATATTAAGATAAGCGGGGTTAGTTCGATAGAGTTGTAAAAGCGGCTAAACAGTGAAACACCCATGGGAACAACCTATGTTATCTTTACGACTGTTGGAGTTAGATTAGTTTTTGTTCGTTGCTTATTATATGTGATACTAGCTGACTAGTCAGGAGTTGTTGTACTATTTCCGGATAATGGCGTGATGACTTAATAACTTGACAAAACGCATAGTTGTGATCCATCGTATTTACAAAACAAATATGTTGTATGAATGTGACAACAAGGTCAAGTGGATTAGAAGTTGTACGATCACCAACAGACGCGCACAAACGATTTTATAGAAAAATATGGTCTTATTAATGGGAACAAAGTGTTGATAATATTGGTAGACCATCATATAGATTAGTATTATGACCTCCGTAAGTTTTTTGCGCGTCGATATAATATTCAAGATGACTTTTATTAGAGCTAACTGCTGAAAGCTGATGACCCAGTGCGTGGAGGCTTGAAACAAAAGCTGTTTGGAGAAGTACTCATATAAGAACCTACTTCCTCCCGTAGAACTTTTTTTTATTTCAATATAGCGTCATAAAATTTTGTTGGAAAAAAGGGCTTGTTCGGAAAACATTCTCAAAATTCATGCATAGAATTTATGAAGTCATAATCATAAAATTTCAATGATAGTATAATAATCTAACATGCATCAAAAGTAAAACGGAAAGCAAACAGTTTCCCTTACGGAGGGCAATACAATGGTCTCCCCTATTCGATTAAAGGGAAGGAAATAAGAAAAAAACCGTCTCACCCCATCTCTATTTCATAATTTGCATCGTAGACGCAAATAAATTTAAAATATTACCCTGTGAAGCCTTAATTTTCCCTTTCTGATGTTCCAATCAATCTTGGGATACCAGGAGGGGAAATTTGGGATGACTTTTGAAAATTTTGAAAAATTTTAATTCTATGCTATATAATATAATTAAAATTTTGGTAGACATTAAATAAATTAATTAAATGATTTGAAGGCGTAAAAAGATTATATAAAGAAGTTGTAATATGAATGATTTTTAAAATTAGCTTACAACACGGGCTAAGGACATTTTGAAGCCTAGACAAACTGAACTATTACAGAGGTCATAAAACAAGCAAGGAAGTTGTGTAAAATATTGAGTAAGTGCTAGTAACATTTTATTACCATACGGGAAGGCATCGATTTGAGAAAAAAACTTTTATTACCATGTGAAAAGGTTGTAAATCTTGAAGATATCGATTTAATAAATTCAGTAATAATAGAACTTAACACCAAAGTGTCATGCTTTTGATCAAAGTGTCGATTGGCAATCGAAATAGATTTCAATGAAAATCTTATTAGTCTCAAAGTAAGACTGAAATCCAGTGCTAAAATGTCAACAGAGTAATTTGCATTCTAACACAGGAAATCGAAGACTTGAATCTTTGATTGTATTATTTTTGGAGTTGAAACGGAATTGGAAGATCAGGAATCTAATGAGCACTACTAAAGATTTTTGCACCAAATATTGGTATTCGGAAATTCGCTTGGCTTCAGACAAGACAGTCAAAAGTAGTTTCACAATCTATTAGAAAAGACATAGTAATAGTAATGCATTTTCTAGAGAAAATGCAGTGTTTGTGAATCTGCTACTGAGCTTTCCACTCCAGAATCACTGACCTGATTTGCTTGCGGTTTCTGTAGCTAGCTCCCTACTTCAACTATAATGTTTAGAGGCAACGTTTGATTCTAGGGATAAATAGTTTATAATACAAAGCGGAATTTGCAACGCCAGATTTTAAAGCTGTTTCACAGAATAAATATGGTTCCTTTTTTACGATCCCTCGTATAGCCCGAGGCGAATCCATTTCAAAATATCGATAGGAGTCATCAAACGGTACAGTAAAAAGAGAATCCAAATAAATTTTAAATCGGGAAATAAAATTTCAAATTCTATACGCGTATTCTGCAGTTGAACCCCCCGGATCCGTTACGGGGTAGACAAGACGTGGCATAACATGCGGACGTAACTGAATGACAAATGGGTTTCTATGTCTTTATGGTTTCCTGGTAGCCACTGATGTTTATGTTTGATCGGAGGAGGAGGGTATCTTATAGGTACTTTAAACTCCAAGTTATTGTACTAAAGTACTATAAATATTAGAATATATAGATAGGTAATGGATCGCTACGCCAGTCAACCCGATAATTTCGATCATCTGTATAACAAATATGTTCGTTTAAAGAAAATATTTTTCCACAAAATCTAGAGTTACCTAAAATGGTTCACTGACTTTTGCTGATCCAAGGAAAATTTATACCGCAAAGAATACTTCCATTTATGAGCTATTGAAACGTTCTGGACCTCCTCCCTACGCCCTAACGTCTCCCCCTATTAGAACCCGGCAATTTGGTGCAGATTTGCTGATTTGGCTGGTTACCTACGGTTTGCGAAGATTATTTTAATAGATTCCACTCCCTTTCGTTTTATTTTCAGCGAGATTTTTTTTCAAATTAGATGAATATTCTGTTTGAATAACGCTGTTAATTATTGGCGCATTTCCGCTTACTTTGCCATTTGACTTATTTCCAATTATTATTATTCTTAATTGCTGTTACTTGCACGTTAAAATAATCTTATTAGAAAAGTTTGATCGCTAATTATGATGCTGTGTGAGGCAATGATTATTACCACTCCAACTCATCTCTAGGATGTCGAAAGAGCGTGAGTGGTCAACAAAAGTATTCTCAATAGCAACAGCTGGGACTGGAATGAATGGACGGATGATAATACGCCGATTCCAAATATTTTCTCTATGGCACTGACAGAACAATCTTAGAAAAAATCCTACAAGATAAACATCCTACACATCGAAAAATGTTTCAAAACCCGAACAGGTTGAAACCATTTTGAAATATAAATTCCATTCACGAAATAACCACGTTGAATCTAACGATAACACCGAAGCTATTATTGAAATAATTCAATTTCGCGATAGAAAGAGACTAAAGGCGCTATTATGTAGAGCTGCCGGCCCCCGTAATGTTGGTCGTGATCATATCTCGGCCTGCCACCGTTCGCCACTGACGGACGAAACGCCTACCGATATGGGTAAGGAATACTGAATGTTGTGGAGCTGGTGGTACTCTCTAAACTTATACAATTTTCTTTCCGTGAAAATCTCGTCATGGTATGTGAAAATGTGGCGGAAATTTAGCTGTATGAATGAACCCTATGATTGTTAGTGTTTGGTTTTCAATTTGAGGATCGTAGCGAGCTAAGCGGGTACTACAAGTGCCCTATCAAAGTTTAATCGTTGCTTCTGTCGTAATGCTGTATTTTTACCACAGGTAGATCTAAACACGTGACCATGCCCATAGTACTACACGAAAAATAAACTTAAAAACATCTATAACATCCTAATTAATTTTACCTACTATTTTTTAAACAATCTCTATCTATGTTTAATTATGTCAGACAGACATTACAATAACCGTTATATTACGGTAAGAAAAACTACATTGAAAGTCCGTAATATGTTTTTAAACTGCATCTTTAGAAGAGCTAAGCTCCACAGTGCTCCTGTTCGCCTAGTAGCATCTAGCAAGCGCACCTTGCCCGCAAGCTGGCCAATCAATATAGTGGCTGCAATTATGTTAATGCACCGCCCTCGGCCGCGCCAGCCCAGACGCAATTGAAAATGTAAACGACTGTTGCCGATCTCTATGAGACTATGATAGCCTGGTACATGAGAATTGATGAAGCTGTTTAGTTTTAAAAGGCCGTAAAGAAGGATTTGCTGTGAAGGTTCGTAGTTTACGGATGCTCCTCACATCCATGAGGCTATGAACGCCTGGTATATGTTGTTGGTTGGAACAAGGTTGTTTCGACACGAATTGGATGTTGAGAATATTTTAGTGCTTAGTTGTTTTTTGCGCTAGAAGCGGTGAACCGATAAACGGGCACTCACCTCGTAGATTCTTTAGAAAATTCTAATTACAGCATAAAATTAAAAAGCCGGTCAGTTCGTCTGGCAGTGGCGTTGCTTATCCAGTGACGCAGTAATTAAACCGTTGGACGGATTTTTCTAGCTAGATTTTTCAAGCATGTAGATTACATAAAAATCACCAAGGTGCAGGATTAAATGTTAGCAACCCATCAGGTAATTCAGTTTATTAATGTACGTAGCATATATAATGATATATGTACTTAATAAAAAAACAGGAATAAATTTCAATTTCAGACCCAGAAATATTATGTTTTGATATTTTCTACTAAACCGACCCGTGAGGTCTAAACATATTTTTGACGTGTGCCAAATTTATTCAAATTTAAGAGTCTTTAGTTGAGAAACTTTAACACTTTTAATATAGTAGGATACTATTAAAAAAGTTTTCCATTTTAATCCAAATTCAGAATTGTACGCGAATAAATCAACGAAAGGGCTATTTGTGAAATAATTTCCAAATCCGAAGCAAAGTAAATATTTTAACATTAATGTCGCACTTAGCCCGACTTCCTCTCAAACGTAGCTAATCACTCGCAGACGATGTTAAAACTGCTAACTACAAGTCAATAACTCAAAGTTTAACTAATTAACAAGCTAAATGTGCTCCGCCGTCGCTTTATTTATATATTTATTTAGTATTTTTAATTAATAATTAGAAAAGTTTTTATGTGCGTGCCCGTTTAAAAAGGAAATGTCGTAAGATAATTATTACCTTATAATAAATATAATAACTACGCTTATTATGCAAAAATCAAGGTTTCTCGAAACGATGTGTCAATCGATCGGTCCAAATATAAAGATAGAACCAGACAATGGTCGGTGCACGGCTGATTTACATCGGCATGAAATCTATCGAACACGCTTACAATAATACAGCAATGTACAATGCAACCGAGCTGGCAAACCCGAATTATCTCGTTTCAAACACAAAAGCGCTCGTCAAATTAACAATTGACAACTCGCCGTGTCACGCGCAACCAATGAAATGTACGCTAGATCGAATGGAAGACTCACAAAGGATTCATTTACGCAAATAAGCATTCGTTCTTCGTATGGGGAACGAATTTTTCCACATAAGAGATCGAATCCAAATTTTAATCAGCGAGCGAGTCCTCGAAGCCTACTTTGGGAGACGCGTGCGTATACGTTACCGCAGCTCCTGAAATTCAGTGTCATTACTGGGATAACTCGGTACGTTTTGGTAGCAGACTTTGCTGAAGTAGGGGCGGATCGAGCAAGTAGAGTAAGGTTTTGTCTGCCATTTTGATTCTTTGTAATTGCACATGTGACCCGCTACAAAGATTCAATGGACCCTTTAAATCCATCCATGGACGTGATATTAAGGGAAGCGGCTTTGTAAGTGGATTAGACTTTTAATTAGGGATTCTTGCCTATTTTATCCTTTATGAACATGAGTTCGCCATACTGACCAATGATATTTCTATTCCAAAAGATATGTATATTTTCATAGAAATGTATACCAATAATCAAGTTGATAAGTATTTTAGTGTAGTTTTGAGTGTAGACCGTACAAAAGAGATTGGAAACAAAGCGATACTTTATAAAACTGCGTCCATTTATGTAATTAATGTAATTATTATACCTTAATTGTAGTCTGCCTTGTGTTAAATACTGTCTATGGAATTACGTACCTGTAAAGAAAAAAAATGTTTTATTAAACATGATTGCTTATACATTATGTTATATCAATAATTAACTTCAAGTCAGTAAAATACTTGGTAAGTTAAAAACACTGACTATTGTAAATAATTGTTTGAAGCCGATATCGTCTATCTATGTGGATATTTGTGACTCAATTATGTAAACGGCTGTACTACTCATGCCTTGGAGAAACGAGTAAAACCACGGGGCGGGAGCTAAACAAAACTATAATTACATTTACAGTATTTCTATTTATTATTTTTGTATTCTATAAAACTTACATTTTATCTTGTAGATACATTTCTTATTTTATAATTATGTTGTAGCTCAATTAAGTACAGCAAGACACAAACCTTTGTGATTTCTAAATGATTTATTCATTACTTTTCATAACCGTAATAAAATAAGAGAAAAATATTTACAAATCTATATTTAACTTCAGGTTTTAGTTCTTTTAATCTTTATCTAAATAAGCCAGACAAAGGTTATCTATCACTACATAGTATATAAGACAAAGTCGAGTCCCGCTGTCTGTCTGTCCCTATGTATACTTAGATCTTTAAAACTACGCAACGGATTTTGATGCAGTCTTTTTGTAATAGATAGTGATTCAAGAGGAAAGTTTAGATGTGTCCTAGTAATATACACATATGACATCCCACGAGAACGTGGGTAAAACCGCGGCGACAGCTATTATAATACAGCAGTATTTGTTATAAAAGCTTGTGAATTGTGTAAAGCCGTACAGACAACCTATTAAAGTATAATTGCACCAAATCGTTTGATGGCCACTAACCGTGCATAGATTAATTTGGCAGCTATTTAACGGACGGCACGGTAATACGTTATTACCCCACCTATAGTAATAGAACCGTGGTTTATGCTTGATTTGCGTTCAAATGATCGCATTATTACTAATTGGCAAATTGCCACAAGTATTATAATGATTAATGTTTGATCAGTATATTGTTGAGCGTTTGAGCACTTAGTTGAGCTAGCTATAATATGAAATTGAATAACTTTTCTAAATTAGGTGGGCTCTTCTGCACTATGTAATTTGGCATTTAATTTGAGTGCTATGTTGTTTGTTTTTAACTTTGTCGATTTCTCATTTGTTTTTTTTTCAAGTACGCTCGTCAATTTTGAAGTGAAACTTCTTTTGGGAACTTTCAAATTTTGATTCGCAACATTTTCGGGTGACAAAAAATAAATGAATAAAAATCACAATCTATGTTATTCATAAGTGATTGATAAATGATTATGAGTTCCACTATTATCGTATCTCTTAACGACACAGCCTGTTTTATTATCTTTTAGTGTAGTCCAAATCTCTATATAGGAAAACTAGTTGCGCTGCCGCGGTTTCACTTGTGTTATCAAAGGATTGAATGTATCCCAGATTTTGCAAAGCCTATGGAACTTTGGAATAAAGTATCGTTCTAATAGTGGATTGATTAAATCAGTCCAGTAGTTTTAAGTTTTATCATTATTAGTGTAGATGTGGAAAAAAATCTTATTAATCGGTAATATTTTAGTCTTTCTTGTATTCGCATGTCATGTTCAAATTTTATATGCTCTGTCATAATTGCATGTCTTAAAAGTCTAGTCAACCATTTAGTCCTTAGGGGTTAAAATCGCAACAACAATTAGATATGAATCATAATACTCCGATAAAGTTAACCCCTTGAACATGATATGATAATGTAAAAAGATTCCAGTTCAAACCAAACCATATCCGATGCAAATAGTACAGTGATGACAAGTAACCAAATACTTTCTTCATCACAAGACTACATTGGTCAATCAGCGGTCAGCTGTTTATAAATTTAATTAACACTAAAACGTCCGTAACATGTTTATTTTCAAAGTTAGACAGCTAATGTAAGTAGGGCAACCCGGGTCCGGCGCGTGAATAAATGAGAACGCTGCAGCAATCCTGTTAGTTGTGCAAACAAACCCTGGTGGCAAACAACTGCGGGACACGTTTTGACTGACATCAGTTTTGGGTAAAGTTTTTAGGCCGCTAAAAATTCTGATTAGATTGTAGTCAAGAAGGGAGAGAGCGAGATAGAGGTTATGTGATATAAGGTCATGTCCAAAGACTACTTTGGTATATATTTAGTGGCTCTTATTAGAATAATGCAAATAACTACAATTAATAAGTAAACAATTTTTGATAATCAGAATTTATATTTTTAAATAAGTAACTAAAGATATTAATAGACAAGACAGAGCAAAAATAATTCCATAAAATATTTTTTTTAAAGATTACATTGTTGCTACAAATAAAATAGGAGTTCTTTAAAAAAATGCGTGGAAAAGTGTGGTGTGGGTGTATAATGCAAATGAGTGTAGGCGGCGGTGACCACTTACAAGGTGTACCGTCAGTTGCTTGTCAACCTTTTCATATCTAAAAATAATATCCTAATGGTTTATTTATTATTAAAATACGAGACGAGAAAATATGATATTAAAATATAAACAACACTAATGTTCAACATTAGTGTTGTTATACCTACCATATATATATACAACCTATTACTGAAAGATCAAACTGCGAGGGCAAAGAGAGTTAGTTACTCGAGAATATTGCATAAAAATAGTGCACGACATGCGATGAACCATCGAAACTGCCACATTACCATTCATAAACAATGTTTGAACGTAAAATATTCTGCAGATAATTCTAAGCGTTTGAATAAAACATTCTACTAGACACAATCCTCTCGCTACGAAAATTACACTGACGACTGTCGTCTGAGGCGATTACAAACAGCTATAAAAACATAAACATAACCCCACTCAGGTCCAAAGTAGAGTTGTCAACCTTAACACAATTTTGCTAGAGTCTATATTCCAAGAGGACAGTATGCTAATAGCCCGTCCACAGGTGATCCAAGCATCTGTTCGGCTATGTTGTGAAAATATAAAGTTTTTCCCAATAAATAATGCAATGCGGTACGCAGTACGGTACAGAGAGGAAAAATATGGTAATATAGAACTAGACGGGCGTGTTTTCGTTACGGGATTATCGTAGGGATAAAACTAATTCAACCAAAGAAGATAATATTTGTACGACTTATGAAAACATTCGGGGATCCGCGAGTAATCCCGCAGATGTGACTTGCGATTCGGCTGCTATTTATATTTGCTATATATAGCCCCTTATTGGAAATTCGACGATAATACAATTATCGGTTTCCATGAAGGTCCGCTTCCTCGCGTATCTATGTTTATGGTTATGGGAAATACTTTGCAGGCTTTAGTATTCAATATCGAATATTTTCATAGATTGGGGATGGTTTTTAGGTATTTTTAATAAATTCCGGATTGGTAATAACTTATAGTAGATATTGGTTGAAATAAGGATGGGATTGAAGTTTAAGTAATTTATTCCGTTTAGGTCCTTAAATGTTATTTATAGAGGTCAATGCTGGTAAAGTAACACCAGGTTCAGATGTCACCCTTCAATCAAGCCTTCACGAAAACAAAATGTAAAAAAAATATGATGGATGTAACGTTATAACATAATTACGACATAACAAGTGAGTACAACTACAAAATCGTCGTTCAATAGAAAAACCATCGACAAAGAAAAACTAGTCCTTACTTGAACGTCTCCGACAACTTTACGACCGCTACAAAAAGTATTCAATTTATTTACCATTTTCTTCAGGACACTGTCGGCGTCTTAAATCTTACTCCAGGTTATTGGTCTACGTGATCGAATTCACATTGTCTGCGTGGAAGCACAACCTTCGCTTTACTGCCTCGGGATCAGCAGATTGTTATAGTAAATTATAAGTTAATGTCAAAATCTTTATTGCCTCTACGCGAGGTTTTCATCAAATAAGTGTAAATTTCGACTTTATTGTTAAAGTGACACGTTTATTTTAGATTAGTATACATTTATATTTTAACATCTCTTTGGACACTTGATGTATAGATAGATTGGATAGAAATACTGTTGTTATTTTAAATATTTGTGGGACTGATACATTCAATATGTACATATATCGATGACATCATGATTTTCATTGATGCACGTGCAAGAAACCAATTATTTTAAGTCTTTCCGAAGACTCCGATATTAAACTCCGAAGAATACAAGCTAACTTAGCTTGTCTCGAGCCAAACGGTTTGCATCAGTTTCTCCGCCACTTTATCTCTTACCCCGATCACGATAGTAATATGCAAGAAAACTTTAAGCCTTCCAATAACATCAATTCAAGTACATCGCTGTACCGCACAATATTCACGTGTAAACGCCCTCCATAGCACAAACAAAGTAATATCACGACGTAAGATACTTACCGTCTACTTGGAGGATAATCCCCAACTTGACTTAGATATTTTGATGTTTTACCAACGAAATTGGTTTTTCCCTTAGCAAAGAAAACCCATTATCGTGGCTCAGGAAGCCGTCTCGTTACCGCGTATCTAATTTAGGATGATCCAGATTTTTCGTTCTTTGCCCGGAGGTGTGAGACTGACAGCAGCGTAAGTAAGGATTTGTACAGTATAATGGTTGGCTTAAGGGTGTGTTGACGCGTGTAATAATGGCATCATATTATAGTGCACGGCAGCTTCCGGAGCTTATTGTTAAGTGATAGTGAGGTCGAATCGGTTCAAAAGATTGGGGTCATTGCTAGGGATCTAATTACAACAATTTGGGTTAATATTGTATCCGGAAGAACTAAGAAAAAGGGGTAATACATTCTGCGATATTTTACAACAATGCTCAACTCTTTACGGTTTCTGGGAAAACTGCACAATGTAGAAGTTAAAAGCTCAATCCTCTATGCTGCAAGTAACAATAATGACTCTTAATTACATGGCTTTATGTTAGTAGTTACTACTTTTAGTATCGTATTCTAGTTTTCTCGCAAAGGCTGGAAGCTAGGTAATTTGATTATTATTATTAGCTCCTGATTAAAGTTCGTTTTTCCTGGGATTCTCTATTATTCAATGTAAGTAAACTCTAGTTGCAGGAGTTTGAAAGTTGAACAGACTTAAACAAGGAAAAAAATATAAAAGTCTAAGGTTATATTCTCGTGAATTTCATGATGCTTTACCAAGTTTCTTTCAGACGTGTTATAAATATAAATTTGCCATTTTAGTAAAAGTGTTATCTTTATGATTATAAAAATGGTTATTTTATCGTGTATTCTTAATCTTGTATTCATTTTACTACGATAATCTGAATATATTTTTAATAAGATTTTTAGTCGATAACAACGACGATATTTTATCATAGGCTATTGCTGCTTTATAATAATCAAAACCTTTTTTTGTTCTTACATTATAACATACAAGAACTAGTACCACTTAGTGCAGAAATCATCCGGAGAAGTATTACCACCATATCCATTTCCGCCATGACGCAGTAGTGCTCTTGAATTATTGTGTTTAGGTAGAAAGGTAAGGTAGGGATTACCGGCACAACATCCAAGGGCTCTTTAGTCGAAATGGGTGTACCCCAGGGTTCAATTTTAGGTCCATTTTTGTTTTTAGTATATATAAATGATTTGCCATATGTTGTAAATGACCTCACAGATATTGTCTTGTTTGCTGATGATACATCATTAATTTTTAAAGTTAATAGAAATGACAAAGATCTAACTAAAGTTAATCATACTATGTCAATTGTCTGTGGGTGGTTTGCTACAAATAATCTATTACTAAATTCAAAGAAAACTAAATGCTTAAGGTTTTCTTTACCAAATGTAGCACAAGTAGATAGCCAAATAATAATAGATGGGAGCCATATTGATCTTGTAAATAAAACGGTATTTTTGGGTCTTACATTAGACAATAAATTGCAATGGGGACCTCAGGTTGATACTCTAGCTGCTAAATTAAGTTCGGCTGCTTTTGCTGTTAGGAAAATTAAACAATTGACGAATGTTGAGACGGCTAAATTAGTTTATTTTGCATATTTTCATAGCCTCTTGTCCTATGGTATTTTGTTTTGGGGAGCAGCAGCGGATATAGAATCAATATTTATTATACAAAAAAGAGCAATTCGTGCAATTTACAGTATGGGTCCCCGTGAATCATTAAGAGATTTATTTAGGGAAATAAATATAATGACATTACCTTCACTATATATTTATGAAAATATAATGTTTATACGTAGAAACATAGGAATGTTTGAGTCAAAATTAGATATTCATAGTATAAATACAAGACAAAGGGAGAAGTTAGTTGTTCCATACTTTAGACTAACTAAAGTTAACAAGTCATTTCTTGGTAATTGTGTTCGATTTTATAATAAGATACCGCTTTCAATAACCAAAATGTCTGATCATAAATTTAAAAATTATATTAGGAAAGTTTTGAAAGAAAAAGCGTATTACAAGGTAGTTCATTATATTGAAGATAAAAATGTATGGAAATAGCTGCTCTCTGCACAGTGCACCTCTAAATCTCTTGTTTAAGTTGTAAGTACCTAATTATTGTTATTTTCTATTTTGTTGTCTTGTCATATTTTTTTTTTGTTTTGTTTTTATTAATGTTACCTATAATAAGTATTTTGTAATTGTTAAATATAAAATTATGTAAAATTGAAATTATAAAATAGCCAAAAAGTCAGAATAGATAAAAATTTATATAACAAATAAAAAAGAATGTAACCTTGCTGAGTTTCTTGCCGGTTCTTCTCAGTTGAAGGCTGACTTCCGAACCGGTTGTAGCTTCAGTAACTTTAAATTTGACCTTCATAAGTGCCCTCCGAAGGCCTAAACTGAATAAATGGTTTTGAATTTTGATTTTTTTTGAATTTTTAAGGAGGTTAGACGGAAAAATTACAGGCACATGAAACTTAACAGTTTCAAGTCTCAGGGTCAACAACGCATTATCAATTCCTCTGGTGTTGCAAAAGACCCCATTTAACATGTTAGTACGCCGATTTCCAAATGAAAAAAATGCCTACATCCTCCAATTTCTGACTTTCTTCATCCTTACGCTGGCCTTGTTTTCAGTTTACTTAATCGCCTAACTTTGGCTTGCCTTTCTATCATTTTCCGTCTCTTAGCCACCTGTCCAACCAACTAAGGGTTTTAAATATCAGTGCTATTTAATGTTCAAAATACAAATATCATTCACACCCCGCCACACCAAATCTGTTGTCATACACACGCACGCCACAGGGATGGGGGTGTATTGTGTGTGGCAGCCAGTAATGATGCATTTCACCGATGCATCCACAATGTTGGAGGGTGCAGCTTTTGTAACGCAAGGTGTCGAGCTCGGGCATTTTCGTAAGCTTTCGGTAAATGGCTTAGACGTTTAATAAAATGTTACTTTTAAATAGCGTGAAGAAGGGCGCCTTATTTGCAGAGTAAGTGAAAATGTATAATCAATAAATTCAACTTCTACATATTCTTTCGCGCAAAAACTTAACGGATTTAAATGAAATTTGGCACATAAATAGCCTATAATCTGGATAAATTTATAAAATAATGTTTTTTCCGGGAAAATATAACATCTCTCGGGGATGTGGGTGAGACCGTGGGAGACAGCTAGTAATAACTAAGATTAAGACTACATAAATCAATTGACTCACACTAGTCATTGCATTTAAAAATAACATGTTTTAGCAGACGTAGAGAAATATCTAAATCTAATAGTAAAAATATAAACTACCAATAAACCTAACTCAATAATATCAGTTATTAAATTAAAGCTGTAGTTAGAGCAAGCCAGAAATCTAACTATTATTTGCAATTTGTAACCTGACATCTTCACATTGACCTCGGTTCACAAAACCCACCCTTAGTGCTTTAACACAAACTTTATCAAGGTTCAACAATAACTAACGAATGCTTAAATTAGAATTTTCGATAATAAGTAAATAAACCTTTAAACATCAATTTGTGAAATTAAATTGAGGCTGAATTGTACACGGTTTCATGTATTAAATAAGGCTTTTGAAATAGTCGTTTTAAACTATTACGTGACTGAAATTCTGTATTCAGTAGACTGTATATAATATTCCTAGATTTAGATTAATTTTTTTAATCTGAAATGAAGATTATCAATTATAGCTATATATTATTAAATATAAGGTTCTAAATTGGAAATTGATTTGAAAATTAAACGATAGAACTGTGTCGATTGAAATACTATATTGAAAGCACTGTTGAGCTCTTTATCGAAATTAATGAATATTGGTGGATTCAATTATTTTCTTTCAATGTAATTTGTCTTAATCTCTTTCTTTAATCACTGCTCGTTTAAAAGCTTCAAACGTTTACTCCATTTAATTACATTTAGCTAAAAATAATCATAATACAAAATGAATTGAAGCAACTTTAAACATGGATATTGAAATATTAATTTACAAGTTTACCTTTCACGGCAAAGCTGAGTATTCGGGACTTAATTAACTCATCAATACACGTTTTCTTTGAAAATACCATCATCCGAGTTGGGTATCTTTAGGTATTTCGTGGACAGGTTGAAAATACCTACCTATTTTGGGTTTGGCAAAAGTGAGAAACCTATGTTTATCATACCTACTTTTAAGATATAAAATTAAGTATGCATAAATTGGATGTTTTTTTTTATAAAGGAGAGACGTAGGGTCTTCTTAAAGTATAGGGCTTAGTTCGAATTATAATGGCATTGTTACCCAATACGAAGAACGATTAAGTGTTTGAGATAAACCGTTTTTAATGCGGTTGCTTGCAAACCTGACTTCAGAATAGGTTCTTAGATACTGAAGGGCATTGAAATGGTCCTTAAAATATACCTATTATATTAAACGATTAGGTTATATACAAACACGAATAAGTATGCTAATTTTGTAAGCAGAAAATATAATGTTTGTTTATTAGAAGCAATTATTGTGGATTTTCATCATAAGTAATGCTTTTGCAAGTTATTTTCTTAAGTTCATTTGTATTTATTGAAATAGCTATAAGAATTAAATTGCTTTATTTAATTTCTGTATTTCAGAAATCAGTACATCATTGTGTACTACGGTAAGTATAATAGATTCTCGTCTTAAATTATATTCTCGTAAAATTTAGTTTAGCTCAAACCGTTTCTAACTTGGACCACCCTGCAAACGCTACCTTGGAGGCTTCGTTGTACAGATCCCTCTGCCTTATCAGGGGCCCGCAGGCAGTGCGAGCCCCGTATTTTTGTTAACAACTTCTTTTCAGGAATTTTCAGTGGCAGTGTACCTACATTGTGCGGATGGAATTTGATTTTGGTGTTATCTGTCTGCTTTTATATCGAAAACTTTTGCGTTTACAATAAATTTGAGTGCTGAAAGATGCCAAATCTAGATTACTTGCTAGGGCGTTCTGGGCGGCGATTCTTATGATGGTTTTCCACTAATATTACCTAAGATTTAGTCAACCTCATAGAAACGCAAAAGACTAAAAGTATAAATCAATGGCTACTAATAATGCTTAACAAGATACAAGATTGACAATGCATAGTTTTTATCTGTAACCAAAAATCGGGTAGCAACAAGCTAACTCTCAGATCGAATTTCATTATTCCATGATTAAGCAAGTTGAAGAAATAATGTCCCAGAAGTGAACCATCATTTTACAAATACATGAAGTTCCCATGAAAATGTAGATATTATCAAATAAACGCCGAGTAATCTGACTCATCACTTCACCAGAATTAATCTTCAAAGTTAGAGTGCGTCCTAAACGATATATAACCCTCAAAAACTTTCTTAACCCCCCCTCGAAAGAAAAAACGTGAACACGGCATCCGTATTAAAAGAACTAACTTGTATACTCACTTAATTCATCCGAAATGAGCCTTACGTCGTCTCCATAAGAGTCAAGGCGCCTGCAATAAATTCTTAGTAAAGACAAGAAAATTTCTTGCAGGGCGCCAAAATTGCCACTTTTCCTTACATCGCCTTTGCCCTTTGTAACTTGTTTTTTTTTTTTTTTCATTTTTGTCACTATTTTTTTCCATTACATATTTTGGTGGGATTTAAAGTTAAGAATTTTCAAAAACGTCATTTAAATGGAATTATTTGCTTTTGCGGTTTCTTAAATTTTTATATTCAACAAAAGTTTAACCATAATATTACTGAAACGTCAATAAACGTCTCGGAATACTTCGAAATACCATCCATAAATCAACAATCACAATATCTAGCAACATGCTATTTATTAAATAAAATTGGTTGTTAGACAATACTTTATTTTATCTTGAAAATGGAAAAAATCACATTTTATAAAAAATGATGTATCGTTGACAGAGTGAATGTTATACCAACGATCTAGATAAGCATAAACAATTAATAAGAATGATCAAGAAACAGTCTAACTGTAAGTTTTATAAAAGCCTTCGTGGTAAATAAAATCACCTGAATCTAATTCGAAATAAAAAAAAAGGTACGTAGTTTACGAAATCAAGTCTCGACAAACTTTCAAGTAAAAAACTGCTCGCAAAGCAAATACTCGGAGTTGAGACAAAGGACGTTTTGGAACGAATCGTGTCTGCGATCGACATCGGGCGGATGCGAACTATCGACAAGTCGTCGGAGACGTTGCTACCTAACCCTCTGTAGTCTTTTCTGCACTGCCTTCACCGATATTTTCATTTAAGTTTGAAAATTGCTTGCGCTCGCCGGCGCAACTCGCAAATTGTACTGAAATAGGGATCGATAATAGGATTGTAGGTGCGATTCTCTTTTGCCCGAGATGAGCCGAGTGTAAATCTTTGTGATAGAAAAATTTCGGAAATTGTCTGCGAGATTTATCGCCGCGCCGCGCCACCGTGTGCGTCTAGGTGAAATTGTTTTTTGATTTTACGCTGACAGTGGTCGGGTTATTATGCGTGAGTAGGGAAGAACTTGTTTCGCGTAATCTGTTTTAGATGTTGTGTATTTTTTCATATTCAAAAACTATGTTGTAAGAGAACCAGTAGGAATACTAAACATAATTTTACCTAAGGAAAATGGTGTGATGACAACATGCAGTCAACATGTTGTGAAAATAGAAATTTATTTCGTGATTGATCGATGTGTTCATAGATTTTTGTTAATGTACTCCATGCAATGCTATCAACCAGAATATATCGCGTTAAAATAAATGATTAAACTCGTTCAATTTAATGATTTAAAGCATAGCAGTAATGAAATGAATTATTATCATTCATGAAAATATAAGTTGCAGACGTAATAAAATTTAATCCCGATTACCAAACCTTTTCGAGCGCAGACGTTTCAAACTGAAGATTATTACGGTCCCATTTCTCAGGCCTTTGAGCCTTCGGAGAGGAAAAGATTTACATAAAAAGAAACAGTTGAGTCTCCTAAATTATGATTCAATTAGTATTAAAGGATTGGTTTCTCAAAGGGCTCGGACTTTTTCGGGTTTGTCGAGTCGGCCGACTGATACGGTACTCCTTTGTGCTTTCGACCAAACTAAGGAGGTTGTAGCTTTGTACCACGGTTTGTCGCATAAAGCTACTGGTACAAATAACAAGCGGATTTACTTTTCAAGAGACGAAATGCCCAATAAACGAAACTCCCAGGAAAATGTATCGTATGTTTTGATTGTTTCATGTAGAGGTTCCACAAGGTACGCATTTAGGTCCTGTATTGCAAGTAATAAGTGCCGCGAGTCGCTTTCAACTTGTACAGCTGTAGACGGCAAAGGACTTCAGTTCATTACGCATTACGGTATTTCTTCCTCCTTCTCAGGGTTTCGGCTGAATTTTTACGCTCAATGTACTGTAAAAATTTTCTCTATTGTCGGTCCTTTGCAGCGACCGTCCTTTGTAATACTCTTTTAATCGTTTATTTTTGTGAGACAACGATATCGTGGGATAGATAAACTCTCTTTGGAGTCGTTAATGTCAAAGACATATTTCTGAAAAGGTGTAAATTTATTGTTGTTACAAGGTGAAGAAACACTGTGCTTAATATTTATGTTACATTTCATGACATTAAGCAAAGTTATATTTTTAGATCAAACGAAGATAGTCGCAGTTTTAATAGTGATGAAAGCTATAAAGCAGCTTTAATTTTTTAACGCCATATCTGTAGACGATATCAAAAAACATGAAGCTTTGTCTGTCACGTCTAATGCTAGACATTTGTTAGTACCAGCCTCGCGAATGCTCGGATTAGGTGAAGAATTATACTTTTTTCAGCTCGTCACAAGCAACCGATTATTCCGCTTCGTCCTTAAGTTTGAGATATTCGTCTTAGGGATTAAGGGGTGCCTTGTGCGAACGAAATTTCACGGAATTCCCTTGATGGATGAATACGGAAGCTGAAATTCCGCAATTCGGGGCGCGTAAAATAGTGAACTGGAACGATGTTAATGATGACGTCACATTCGAGTGACTGTTATATTTTTTGTCGAGGATAAGACAAAATAGCCCAACTGTATCCACATTTGTCTGTTTTAAAGTCTACGTCTCAACATGTCCATTAAAATGCAGCACGGCACCATATGGAAATTTAAAAAGGCATTCATTCATTAAACAAACACACATAAAATTTAACGAAGCGCTGCCATATTCGTTAACGAATTTCCGGCTCACATTATGATTATCCCACGGCTACTGAAATACTATCTATATGCGTCTCTTTTTCTTCCAACTCTTCGAGTGAAGTTTGTAAAGGACGAGTATAGTTATTTGTTTTTAAAAAGTAATGCTGTGAGCCATCTATCGCTCGACGATCCTTCATAAGCATGCGTTTAATGGGTGCAATTACAGGCGACACTCATAGCCTACCGAAATATCGCGACATAAAAATGTCGTTGTTACCGCGTATCAAATTGTTTAACACATTCGACGGACGCGCTTTTACGACTTGTCGCTCGTTTATGACGGCTATTTGAGCGATTTGTGATACGAGTTCCATCTCAAGTACATATTTCAAAGCATTTATGTTAATTGAATAGTTAATTTCAAAGAACGGAGTTCGAAATTCAGAGTGACACGAACATCAAAGTAAAATCAAAAAGGACTGGTACATAACATATCGCACAAGATAACATCACTTTGCCAAATTAACGAGGCGGAATGAAGTCGAGTGACATCGGACGCCCCTAATTAAAGATTAACCGCTACTTCCATTATGCCTGGACAAATTAGTGAATACGGTGAAACCGAAACATCGGCCGAATAAATTCGTAGCCGCAAACAAAGGTTTACGGGACTAACAGACCGCGGAACAACAAATGTCGCACTAAACGACATATAAAAGCTGCGATAGTTTAAATTGGGACCCCCAAAAACTGTGTGTAAACAAACATCGGTACCCGAATTTCGGTTGGAAAGTTTTAAGGACAAGAGTGAAACATTGAAAACACTCGGCGGGGATCGAAAATGTTCGTTTGTAATTTGTTTAACAAGTTACAACTAACGTTTTGTTAGAGCAACACGTAGAGATCCTGACCGTCCACAAGGGAAAACGTTAATATTTTGCATTCGAGACGAATTGTTAAACTAGGCAGGTGATTTGGTTCAGAGGGAGTTGTAAAGTTGATTTGATTTGGAATTTGTATTAAAGAAGTTTACGAGACTAATGCCGATATCATTATTTTTTAACAATCACGTAGATTAAACAACGATGCATGATCAAAACCATAGATTAACTACAAACCGATTACGTATATTCAAATATCTTACGAAGCACACATTTGCCCGTGCTACTGAGAAATGTTGATTTATTCCCGGTTACATCTATTCGTAAAGCTTTATGAAATTTCATTCGAAAACACAACGGGATAAAATTATTAACACAAAGGATTGACACAAACTGACTTATAATAACATAATATATCTTCACACATTAAACCCCGAAGAGGTAGGCAACGAAAACATTTCACCGAAGTTTTTTATTTTTAATTCCCATCATGATATGTGGCCAGCATTATCGCCGTCTCTCAGGTCTATCTTGGGTTAATAAATTCTAAACAAAGAAACGTACTCAGAAAATCAGGACCATCAGATCTTCAGCCGAGCATTATACCACTCAACCATCAAGGTAATTTATAATATATGGGATATTATAATATGACCTAAATAATGTTCGAAAGCCCGCATCAGCTGGAACACAAAATTCCACCAACCGTCCGACAACCACTATCAATTCAAATCACACCGAGAGAATTCCAATTAAATTGCATTTGAATGAAATCTAGAACGATTATAGGATCCATTGGTGGGCAAATTAAAACCGAGGTCTCCGTAGGATTTCCTGTTCAATTTTCATGGAGTACGCGACGATAAAAATCCATTAGGGAGGCGTCGCGAGAGGCCTCTGTGTCACCGTGCTTTTCTAAAACCAGTTATAAATATACTGGATGGGATATGAAGTTATTAGAAACCAGCAATTAGGAGCAAGTTGTCGCCAAGGTAAAATCTAGGTTAGTAATATGACAGTCCACTTGTCGTGGTTTCTGTGTCTGGGTATAACATCTTACTATTATTATAAATGCAAAAGTTGGGGTGGATGCATGTTTGAAAATTTATCACGCCAGAACGAACGGATTTAGATGAAATTTGGCATAGAGATAGATTATAGTCTGAAATAGCATAATTTTTATCCCAGGGAAATGTAACATCACTCGGGAACGCGGGTGAAACCGCGGGGAACAGCTAGTGTATATAAGTAAACCAGAATAGAAACCTACCTTTATCATTTAATTGCATATTTAAAAGAAAAACCTTGTTTCCATACAAACTCTGTTTAGTTTAGCATTAGTTGACCGTATGTAAAGAATGTACCAGGATATTTATAATTATTTGCATCTATCCTTAAGGATCTCTTGGCCAGATCGGTCTTTTTGGAACCTTTCAAAAAGAAGCATAGCGCATACTTATGGGTGGAGATACAGATCTAATACGTGAAGTTAAAGGTACGTTAATGTGTCAAGACATGTACACCAAACGGACTCTATTATTATTAATATCATTACCGTGTAATGAATCAAGAGCAAAAACCTGTTTTACAAAAACAAATTATCTTCAAGTACAGTGAAAGGAAGTCGATACCCATCGACATAAGTTCCTTTACAAGTATCTTGAAAGTCGTAGTCCATATTAGTTTATTCTTTGAGCAATACAATGAAATGATCATTTCCAGCGACATGGAGCTCGATGTTACTCAGGACTGCGTCGTAATGCGATTCCGTAGCAATCACATGCTTCATTTTGCATTCCCGCAAACACTTTTATCGCGGTATCCTGCTCCTAGTGGCTAACATGTAAAGCGATGCATAAGTATTTTAAAGTCTTTTTCTGATTAAATTTTAATCACTATTATACATTATAATAAACTTCTTCTTAACACACGGCCATCTGGTCCCAAACTAAGCAGAGCTTTGTCTATGGAAACTAGATAGCTGATATACTACTTAAACTACTTTTTTTACAATAATACCCAGCCACAAAAGTAACAGATATGTTCAGTTTGTGCACACAAATGTTTTTCCTGGATGGGAATCAAACCTGTGACTTTCGGCTTGGTAGTCAGAGTAGTTAACCACCAAGTCAATTCTTTTCGTTCTTAATTATAATAGAAGCTTAACTTAGCATCTTTTTGAGTCCATTGATTTAGTTCGCCCATTATCCCCTAATTAGAGACAGTCTCAATTCCGACATCGACAATTCACTGAAGATATTTTATGTCCCAGCTTGAAATGTGAAAAGCATTGTCACCGTCTCTCGGGCGCATTACCAATTACAGGATTCACAGGCTACTGGAAATCCTATCTAACTATGAAACATTAAGAGGACTGCTTGACCAGGGAATCCATAACCATAACCCAGAACCTCCAGACCCCACGCATTAAATAACAGTAATAATGCAAAATTAATCCTATAGTTTACATACATAATTCCATTTAGTGTACACATACTTAACACCATTTTGTTGTATGAACAATCAACTAACATAATGAACAAACGAGAACAAATTATGATTCCCAAAAGCACAATACAGCAAAGCGGAACAAAAATAAACAAACACGGAAACAATGTAAATTACGTTTGACACATGAAACGGAAAACGTAACGATACAACGTGTTATGTTACACTTACACGCGGGTGTGGATTGAATCAAAATTATAGGGACGACTGACAATACGTTAGGAAAGGAAAACATTGAAGTGGGCGGTGACTGGTTTGATATTCTGTTTCGTCGTAATCAGCTCACGACATACCACTTGCCATGGTGTTTAAGTCCTACATATATTATTATATTTTTCACACTTAAAGTAGTACATTCGGAACATATTCAATCTGTGTCTCGTGTTACGTAATCGTGTCACAAACATCTTGACAACAGAATATCCAAACTATCACACGACATCAGATTCCAATTTAGGCGGAACAAAAGCTTGTGTCATAAGACGTCAGAATGTATGAAAAAAGTGACATTTGATAGATGAAATGGGCGTACGGAAAATTCTAAACTATTTATTCAGTATAGGCTCGCGGAGGTTTCTTACGAAGGTACAGAGCTATTGAAACACCAGTTCGGAAGTCAGCTTTGAACTGCTGATAACATCGCAACAACTCACCGTTTTGCACTAGAAGCGTCGAGTCCCTTGCGAGCGGCAACTCTGAATCGGTTAACGTTGCGTCAGACGCGTTATCTGACGCTGACGTCGGCGTAGTCGGCGCGGTTGGCGAGTCGGACAGGCCGCGGCTCCGCGTACGGCGCCGGCCGCTGTCGCTGCTCGAACCGCTGCCGCTGCCCGAGCCGTATGGGTGCAGCCGGCCCAGGCCTGGGGAAGAAGAAAAGTACCATAAGCATCACATCATGATTGGCTTATAAATTAATATCTATCATAATAGTATAATATATATTTGCACCAATCATATCTTGGCAATCAAAATTAATAATAAAAGATATCAATAAATAAAAGATCGAATATAATTATGTTGACTAGGCTAATATGATTTGAAAGTGCGCAATATTGTATATCGTTGGATTGTTATATTAATAATATTAAAACGAGAGAGCGATCGTCCGTAACTACAATAATGAAAATGGATCCTATTCACAAAAGATCAGAACATAAACAAATATCAGAATATCCATCGAAACCTCACTGCTTTAACAAAAATCATCGTTATTAAATCGACAAACAAGGAAAAACACAGCTTTTCATGCGACATCACAATACAAGCGAGTAGCTTGTAAGTAAAGGAAAACCACAAATAAAAGATTTAATAAATTTGGACATATATAAAAACATCAAAGCAACCGCGCCAGTGGGCCAAAGTAAGGAGATAACAATAAAACGAAAAGACAAAAAGGTGAATCCACAAAAGGCACAGTTTTAAACTTAACGAAGACTTTCCCATACATTCATTAAGTATTTACCTACAACAGGGGCAGACTCTATCGAAAATAAATAACAAAGGGCAAAGAAGCCACAGAAAGAAATAGAAATGGAAAGGGCAACCATAATTAGGAATAATAAGGCTTCGGGACATGGAAAAGAGCACAATAAGACTCGTCGTACTGATTTTAATGTTAACGGGAAAGAAAATGAGGGATGCTAGGGAACAGACGAAATTGAAAACAATTTATCTAATAGGAATACAACAATTCGAATTTCTACCTCAATGTTTGTTTGAACAATATTTTACGAAAAATATATATTTTAAATAGAATAATTTTATGAATAGCAAGGACACTATTTTTAATGATTATTTAAATAAAAGGTACAGGTTGTTTGATTCCATTACTTATAAATAGAAAGGTGACTAAAATAGAATCGCGAGATACATTTAAGAATGATTGAAGTAACAAAACGCTTGATATAAGGTAACGGTAACTAAATTACAGACAGAATGGCAAATCACATCAAATGTCATAAGGAAAAAGTCGTTTCGTTGAAAAATCTTCCATCACATTTTCTATACGTTGATTTACCTATAATCAGTACACATGTCTTTGATGTTGAAAAGCGTTCATTAAGTAATATCGTAGCTCGCTCCGTGAAAGGAAAAATATCTGAGGTAACTTAGCTTGTTGCTTCAGAGACTTCCTAAACTTTTTGCCTTTTAATTTACCTATGCGGAAACGGAAGTATGAGAAGACTGTGAAATAAATTAAAGTATAACTTATAGTGCCGTTATTACTTACATGGACCGGAGTATGGATTTTGTGGGTTGGAAATTAATAAAATATTCTGGGACATTTTCTTTACACTTGGTCATCTTATACCAAACTAAGAAAAGTTTGTACTATGTTTACCAAATAACTGATAAATTGATTAAGCTTATTTTTAAACACAGTCCTAAGTTAATCCTAAGTGAGTCCTGGAAATGGGAATCAAACTTACGAAGTGGGACTTGGATCGTTAATATATAGTATTCTCCAATTCTCCTTCCCAACATTGGCTATGAACTGGACAGTCAGTCGGTTATACCACCTTTGACGACATCATCACGACGGTCACTGATGGCTATGGCAGTCGTATGATGATTGTTGGTTAAATAGTTATTTGTGTCGGACATAGATCATTGAAATGGCTGAGTACTCTATACAAACATTATAAAGAGGAAAGGCTTGTATGTTGTTACTCTTTTACGCAAAAACTACTAATCGGATATGGATGAAACTTGGCACATAGATATAGCATATCTTGGAATAAAATATAGGCTAGCGGGATAGCTTTTTATCCCCGGGAAAATGTGACATTCCTCGGGAACACGGGTAAAACCGCGGGGGACAGTTAGTATTTTATATTTTTCATGATAGCCGATAAACAGGGTGAAATCCCATCTGATGGTAAGTGATCACCACCGCCTATGGAAATTTGGAACACCATAGACATAGGCAATGCGTTGTCGAACCTTGAGACGTAAAGTTGTTAAGTTCTAACTAAAACCAGTAATCGGAATGGTGGTAGTACTTCCCCGGATAAACCTCAATGCATCTATGCACTAAGAGCTGCTCTAATTCTTAATTAGTGCTAATTATTATCATCGTCATTATCAAATCATCGTTTTAAGTAATTCTAAAAGTACGTTGTTATTAGAAAAGAACGTAAGCTCAAAAGCACCTTCCGAGAGAAAAATCTCATTATGTATTTCACCAAATATTTATCCGTAGAAAGCGGGGCAATTTCCATGAAATTCTTTTAATCCAAAGACTAAAGTCAAATCGTATGAGATCATTAGGGGAAAGTATCAGAAAGGAATAAAGCGGCCGTAGTCGGAAGTGCTCTTGAGACTCCGAGAGAAAACTTTTTAATTTAAGGCAAACATCCCGAGAGGCCCAGCTCAAAGGACTCGAAGAAAATAAAATTAGTTTCGAATGTACCTCATTACTGGACTACGTAATTGAGTATGCAGATTGCATGTGGAAGGGATTTTTTAAAGGAACCGTGTCGAAATACGATTTTCTTTTGCTGTAATTAATTGTAAGAAATTTTATTTGCGTGGATTCACACTTTAGATTTAGGAGATTTCAAATATATGGTTATTAATAAAGGTACTGAAATGGGACTAAGTGATGCATTAGAATTATATGAAAAATAATATCAAAATAAGCCGGTTCGGAAGATTCTTTTAGCCGAGAAGAATTATAATAAATTAACTTTGAAACGCGCATTTTTACAAAATATATTTTGCAAACAGTCTTAGAACAAACAGTTCATGCACACAACAATTTGTACTAAATGGAAGTCGAACGCACGATCCGCTACATAATCAGGATATTTAACTACCAAGCCAACATGACCGTTCTGAATATGATCTTGCTTATTTTTTTTTAAATGTAGAAAAACGAGTATCAAACTAAAATAATGACGTAAAAGGCTTTAAGCTTTGTCTACACTAATATGACTAGAGGCAAAGATAGTAAGATAGTAAAATAGTTAGTTTGGATTTATGTTGAAGGTTATCTCCGAAAATCGATTTCAAAAATTCTCTCCCCCTCATGCTAAGCTACACTAAAAGCTAAGCAAAGCTACACTACTCCCGAGTGAAATATACTATGTTATAATCCCGGCATACATTAGCTCCCTCGGGAACGCGGGACAAACCACGGGACAGTACTACTAAATACAACACTAAAGCATTAATTTATGGATTACTTTTAGTGTTCAGGTGACCGTGACACTTATGTAATTACTGACCGTTCTAGATAATATGCTTCAAGAATCTTTTACGCAATTGTAGGATTCTAGTACGTACATCTAATTAACCTTTGGAAAAAGACAGGTATAAAGGTTTTATTTTCTACCAGAACCTCCTTTAATGAAGTTTTATTACATTATTTTTTTATTTGGGCTAATGTTATTTGACTTTCTGTCCAGTGGTCGGAGAGGTAGCACGTCTGCGGTGCTTTTCGTCGAGCCGGTGACAGCAGGTCTATTACGTGCTGATGATGCTTCAAAGCGAAAAACGTGTCGATTTCCTATTGACTTTCATTGTTTGACTGAGAAGGAGATCCAGCGGAATTAGTTACTAGATATTTGTTTAGTATAATCTGGATTAATGCCATTACTAGAGTTCCCGAAAAAGATTAGCTGATGTTCTTATTGAAGATTCAATAAAAAACCATCTAGTAAGATGGAAATGCTTTATGATAAAAAAATTAATAGGTAATTATTTTATTTTTGCAAAAAGCCTCTAAGAGCCATAATAAGTCCAATATTGATAAAAAGCTTCAAGCACACATATACCGGTCTAATATTGGCAGGGTACTTTTACTGCGTAGAGTCAATAATAAACATTAAATCCCTTACAAAATAATTTTTTTATTGTTAAGACTAAAACTACTCCATCTCTACGACAATATAAAAAAGGACGAACATAAGCAGACCACTCCCCAACAAGAGCAGACCTATTCAAAAGAAATAAGCTAAAAGATTTCTAATATATAATCTTATAGCTAGCAATACTTATTTGCTATCAATAATATCCACGAAACCAGGAATACCAACGTCCAATGAAATAGCGAAGAAACTTGTTCAATGCGATAATTAAGGACTCTGCCAACGGAACCCTTCACAAAGGAGGACCAAACAAAAAGGACAATGAGCTCGTTAGAGGGGAATTTTTGCCAAGTCTCCCCCTTTATCTGCCAGGACGGCTGAGTCGGTGGCGACATCCGAATTCTAATTATTGGAGGATCTATGGTATTGGGCCAATTTAATCCATCAGTTACACAAAAGTCCATTTTAAAACACGAGTTTAATTAACCCTGGGTGACCTTCAAAGATAAAATATTTCGATACTAAAAACTTAAGAAAATACTACTTACAAAACCTCAAAGGCAATCCAAACAAATCCAAAATCAACACCGAACTAAAAACACAAGTCACAACTAAAATTCAAAATTTAAATTCACAATTTCCAAATTAGCTTACAATCACGTTCGTCCTTCAGATAAACAGCAATTAAACTAATTCGCAAAATGAAATCAGGGGTATTCTAGACTTGGGCGCCACGATGCGTGGGTTGTGGGGACTTACATGAATAAAAATATTGTCTGTTTCCTCTTTACGCGATAACGCCTCTGATAGCGTTGTGTTGCAGGACGTCCGCGGTGATAGCTTGTGACCGGTCACTCTCAATGACTCTTGTTTTGTGTGAGTGCTCTTTATTTTAGCGAATTTAATAATAAACATTATTGTTTCGAGCGGTATTTTTGTAAACTATATTTTTTTATACGTAGAAGATTGTTTTCAGAATATTTCGTAACAATGTTGATAAGCTTAGAATGCGTCACTACATTGTACATCCGCTGATAATTTTAAGGGGCGTTTATAGGCGTTAACTATTAGCAAACTGTATTTTGAAATGGAAAAATTATAATAAGTTATTAAATCAGCCTCCCAATTCAGCTAATACAAACTTCGTCATGGAGCCGACTCAACGATTCCTCGGAGAGCTTACCTCTCACGTGTTGGCTTAGTTAGCGAAAGAGACAGAGCATAGAGGCCGCGACATTGTTGAGCTAGACACAGAATTGAAGCCAAGAAATATAAGACACAAAAAAGGAAAGGAAATAAAAAAAACGCATCAGCATTTCGACTTACAATGCTTTGGAGATAATAATTGCACAACCGACAAGTACTTACAATAATTGTCCGCAAAGGAAACTTTACAACAAATCGGGAGTCACAATAAAGATTCAATCCGACAAAATAGTGAACTCATAAATATACAATTGGTGAGTTGCTTACGTAGCGAAATCACGTATGTGCGAGTAACCCCTAAAAGTGGGCGAAAACATTCGAACACCGGCTTTCCGCACGTATTGTTGGCTTCGTTACTATACGAAAAGAAAACTACAATTTGAATCCCAAAAAGTCGCATAAACGAACCGTCAAACCTGCACCCCAGGGGGCACAACTGTCACAATTGTTCTCGACGTGATAAAAAAATCATAGATTCAATCATTACAGTGAGCTCCTGCAGGAATTCACAGGCTGGCTTTGATTGTACAACGTTACTGATTGACGTATGCAAAGTAAATGTTGGGGAAAACAGAAACTGGTTTGGAAATCAAGTTATAAATAAATACCGAGAAAATAGTGACAGATCAATTTTCTTGGAAATATAAAACGATTTTAGGACACAAAATATCATAAAAGGTCGAGTTAAATAAAGTTAACAAAAATATTAGCAACCACAATACGTGTTTGTGTATATTATGGATATAATGTATTATTCACAAGCTAAGTGACCTACATATTGTTATATCATTTCATTTATATCAAATTCTCTATACCCTTTTCTTACTTTATGTAAATCAATATGACTTCCCAAAGACCCTACTTCAGATATAATATTCTAAACACGGTGCCCTACGTTAAGGCAAACGTAGAAATTTGTCACATGAGCGATGGTTCACCTACGTGTTTCGCTGTCCAAATCTCGAATATAATCCGTAGCCGTTCAAATAAAACACACCTTTATTACTTTAAAGAGAAAAGCTTAAATCCAGCGCGGCCTCGCTTAGGGATTTCATATTTCATACGTGCACGAACTTGGATTATCGTGCGAATTTATATCTTAGCACTGTAATCAAAAAGTACGCTTTCAATCGAGCGGCCGCCCTGTCTCTCAACCGAGTTGTAGTTACGCGGAGTGCGACTGTATGATTTTATGCCAGCAAAAGTAAAGAAGGTTGACAAATAGGTCGGGCGTGCCGATGTTCAGTTTTATTAAAATTAAAACGTTCTATCGTGACATTAATAAAAGGCGGTAAGGTTTAGAATCGCTCGCATACCACCCGTTTAAATTTACAGCGGGAACACGAGGGATAAGCTGAACATTTTTATTATCATCGCGCTAGTTTATTGCGTCTCGAGCTCGAGCATTAGAAATAATCTTCACTGTGGGGTGTATTTTTTAGAGCTCCACGAGCGATGACAATTCTTGAGACTGAAAGTCTTCGAGTTAATCCTCAAATCGATGTTCTCATCGAGATGCAAGCGTCGATCGAAATAGGCGCTCACTATATGGGGGGCAGGCGTTTACGGAAGCGAAAATTTCTAAAAACAAAGCGAGCGATAAATCTGTCGACAGCGAAGAAAACGGCGGAGTCGAAGGGCCCGTCCTCACCCGTAACTCACTCTACGTACAATTTCACCGAAAATTTATACGACATGAACTGTAGTTGTCAAACGCTGACGTTCGCGTATCGAAAGAATAAATGATAGACATAAAAGAGTGGCTGGAGACAACTCAGGGCTTAGGTATTGTGGTCACGTAGGAGACGCGAGACTCGGTGGAGGCGCAATCTTCGAGGAAAGAATTACATTTATCCAAAGCATGGGGAAATCTCGAGTAATTCAATGCAAAGACGCGATGAAAATGCAGACGTAGTGAAAAAATATTCGTATCGCTTTTGTGTCGTTCCCACTTGTAAATCAAGTGAAATCATTTGTCTAAGCAAACTTTATTCTCTCGTAAAGAAAATTGTTTGTGAATATTCCTGTCATTAGACAATTTCAGTTAGTAAAGAAATAACAAATTGATATTCAAAATAGTTTCAGATAGTTGTCAACCGATTCATGAATTGAATTTGCATCGCAAAAGCAACTCTAGACAGTGGCCTGTCACATAAATTTGATCAAACGAATTGTGGTTAATAAATACGTGTTTAACTCAAGAAAAAATATATTGTGACAGTAATGTGACAAACATTATTTGAAAAGTGACATACTTCATAGGTAACCTTTTCAAATAATGTTCAGAGATAGATGAAATAAAAACGCCACTGTGTTCCTTCAGAAGACTATTATGTAAAAGTTTTTTTTTTTATGTAATATTAGTTTTCAAGTATTTTATAATAATCTAAGCAAACAGTCATCTTCATGGTGGTTTAATATTGTCCGATGACAGCCGATAGGATATAATCCCATGAGAACAATCGACCACACAGCAAATAAATACACTGAACAATCCACACACTCATTGCGAATCATCCCGAACTTAGAACCGAAATCCCTGATAGAGAGTGTTTGTTTTTGATTTTTGTCTAACGAGACAATGGGGAAATGATGAGCACTGCGCCGTACCTCGCCTCTGGGACTTCACCCCATACTGTCACTACAACCCCTATGTCAGATACGCAATCGAAACTTCACCTTGCAACGTACGTCATACGATTTCAATTTGTTTAAAGTTTGTTGGGATTAAGGATGTTTCGGATGTGAAGCGGTCACATATGGCGTCAAACGGGCTACGGCGAGTGACGGCATGCCACTAGAGGGACCTGGATTGCCCTCAGTGCTCCACGGGACCCACTATGTCACTGGACTGAGTAAGGACTTTTCAGATTTAAAACACCAGAATGTCTAGTGCAATTTTTGTACTCGACTCGGCGTAGAATATGAATAAAGTTAAACAACTTATACTGCCATATTTAATAATAATAATAATAAATATCCTGGGACATTCTATACACACGGCCATCTGGTCCCAAACTAAGCAGAGCTTGTACTATGGAAACCAGATAACTAATATACTACATATACTACATTTTTTTTTCTAAATACATACTTATATAGATATTTACACCCAGATACAGAACAATCAGACATGTTCATGCACACAAATGTTTGTCCTGGGTGGGAATCGAACCCGCGACCTTCGGTTTGGCAGTCAGAGCGTTAACCACCAAGCCAACTGGCCTGTCGATTGATGATTTGTTTGACTAGAGCCTGAAAACACAATTTATATGATATCAAATATTCATAGTGAGTAACCAAAGATTCTAACATAGATTTCTTTATGGAAAAACATACAATCGTTTTAGGTATGTAAATATTATACTTCTGCTCCCAAAACTATACAGGTCAGAAAAACATGTTTTCTTTAGTCTAAGTATAGTACATATTTTGATTGCTAATATGGCATCAAAACAACAGTATTAGTGGGACAAACAGATAACCACATCATTAGAGCATACAATTATATCGACTTAATAAATAACGATCAATAAAGCTGAGAAATTAATAGAGCATTTATCGTTAAATTAGTAGATTAGCGTGTTCTAACCGAAAACCGATGGGATCCATTTGTGTACCTCTAATTAGGCGTCTGTTGTTTACCTTTGCGATGATCTAACATCAAAGTGGTATCTGATGGTACTCTGCGGGTAGGTTCATGTTATACCGCGTCGCGGGCTCAAACTTAGTGATTTATTTACGCTGTAAGTATTGATCGTCGTATGACTGCCACAGTTTGGGGAGGACTCGAATCGAGGTCAAGTGGATAGGATTCTCTCGTGTCATTTTGTTTGTTTTACACGAGTAAATAATCTTGTTGAAAATGAAACGTTTCGAGATACGCTCGGTAATACTTGACGAAAGTAAACATTGAAATTGTTGGGAATTATTCATTGCTGTTAGACATTTATTTACTGAAATCAGACTCAGCATTTTGGGGCTTCTTTAGCTATAAATATTTAGTGTACATATATAATCTTATATATTAGCTAGCGACCCGCTCCGGCTTTCACTGAGTGTGCTAAAAAAGTAAGTAATAATATAAAAATGCACATTATTGCGTAGTTATGTCGAACTAAACACAGGAATAGAGAGAGAGAGTCTTGTTAGATACAATTGAAAATAAAGACAGCTTCCAAAAAATTATCGCACTAATTCCAAACTGAACTAAACTTGTACGTTGGGAACCAAATTATAGATTTTACCATATCGGCCGACATACAAGCAGAGGGTCCACCTGATGGGAAGTGGTCACCGCCGCCTATGGACATTTGCAACATCAAGGGCATCGCCAATGCATTGTCGACCCTGAGACGTGAATTTGGTAAGTCCCATGTGCCTGTAATTTAGACTCAGACACAGAACATACAAACCTGCTCATATTTGTCGCTAAGAATTGAACCAACAGCCTGTACAGAGTCAGAGTACCAAACCACCACACTACCCTTAAAGGTAAACACATCGTCGTGTAATATAATTTTACTGTATCCAAAGCAATATTTGAAACCGATATTTTTTCATCACCCTTTAAACGATCGCCATGAAAACCAATTCCGATTTCCCGCAAACCGTAAAGCAATTATTACACCCCTAAATATCTTCAGACGCGTTACACTGAATACAGTAATGAGACAACGACTGTTAAATAATTTACACATGTTGGTTTTACTATGGTTTTACTGCTTACAGCCGCTCGCTAAGTGATTGCCTCAAGCTGGGTGGATTAGTGGAGTTTATTGCCTTGAGGTATCTATGGAAAGGATGGATTACCAATCTGATTAATATTATTAGTTGCTTTCAAAATTATGTTTTGTAAAATTCATTATATTAGGAAAGAGAATGTTAGATGACATATGTACTTCTAATTAATCTATTAAAATTATATTTGAGAATTTAAACATTGTAAATTTTGCATGCCTTTATTCTGGCTCATGTGACCACTCTTAAGTATTTTTTATAACATCTATCTGTAACATTACTGCAAATAAAAATTATTATTATTATTAGAGGAAGTTGGTATTCCTTCTACATTAATGTTAATAATTTTATTGTGGAAATTATGTGTTGTAGCTCAGTAACTTTAAATTTGACCTTCATAAGTGCCCTCCGAAGGCCTAAACTGAATAAATGGTTTTGAATTTTGAATTTTTTGAATTATGTTCTACATTTTTTATCTAAGTTATGTTGTAGTTAAAAAAATGCCTTCGACAACTTAAACTGATTTTTTTGGCCGTCTTTCTTAAAATATAAGTTTGAAGCGGGAGGCTGTATTTGTAGGTGTTATTACTTACACCTACTTACCTTTATTTTACCTTATATTTGTCTACTTTAATAGCTTTTCTATTTTTCATTCATGAAAATCAGTTTTTTTTGGGGTATGTTATACATTGTTACTACGGTTCTTAAATATTGTGAATGGAGTCGTTATAAGGCCCCATTTACGACTTTACAGGTAATTTTTTAACAGTCTGTATAGATATTTACACCTTTTTTTTTTTTTTTTTATACAGGAGAAATGCGTTACGCATACCACCGCGCCAGGAGATAGATATTTACACCTAGATACAGAACATACATATTCGTGCACACAAATGTTTGTCCTGGGGATCGCGAACCGGTACCTGCGCGTGGCGGTCAAAGTTTCTAACCACCAAGCCAACTGGCCTGTCTATATATTATTAAAATCCACTTAACTTTGTTCAAATTTATAATTCTAGGTAGTAATATGTAATACCAGTTTACAAATGGCTATAAATGCTTGCATGCGATGTACAAAGTTGTGTGTCACATTACAGAGAATTGTTTCAGCGTAGCAAATAAAAAGTTACAAATATATCTTTTTATTTAAATTTTTTTACACGCTGACTTGAAGAGATATAAGCAATACTAGTTGTAGCTCGCGGTTGCACTCGCGTTCCCGAGGTATGTAACATTTTCGCGGTACAAAATGTATCCTATATATCTACATGGCATTTTCTATATATGTGCCATGTTTCATCCCAATCCTTTTGATAGTTTTTGCGTGATAGAGTAACAAACATCCATACATACAAACTTTCACATTTATAATAATAGTAGGATTTACGGGTAGCGAATATCAAGTCGTATGGAGTAAGTCTTCTGTCCGAATCTATGGAGATATCACTACCTGTAAGGTTCTTGTCCGCACAAATTTGTCAGAGCCATCTGAGGTTAACACATTCGTGCCTTCAAGAAAAAGAAAGTACCGGTAAGGATTGTTTTCGAAATCAAATTTATATAATGCTTAGTTGGATGGTACGAGGTATTTTAGCTTTGCTCAAGCCTGCATATAAATACCCGGCGGTATACAGGACGGTATTTATCGCTACCCACAGCGGCAGCGAATATCGCTCATATCAACCATTACAAACTAGTTTTCCCACCCCAGTTATAAGATCCCTAGGGATGATTTTTTAAGATCCCACAGGATGATTTTTGTTCCCGGGATATATTAACTGTTAATCTGTAACAAATTCTGTGTGGAAAATAAGTATTGATATCGAACAGTAGCTCTTGCATATTTGTGTTACACATTCAAAATACCAATATTAGGATGATTAAAACAATATTGAACAATAAAACTAAATCTGTAAATTAACAACTAAACAATACAAAGCAAACTAATATTAATTAATTAAATGTCCATTACAAACACTATGCGTAATAAAATCCAAATTACGTATGTACGTACATGCATCAATAATTCAAATTAAAGGAGAAACTATCGAATTGCACAGTAACCGTATACCGGAGGTAAATAATTGAAGTAATTGTTGGGTCAGATCGGGTCAATTAATCATCGGATGCGGACCGAAGCCGCATTAACAATTTATTATGCCGCCCCAAAATACGGTAACATGTTTCAATCGCCCGCCCAGCTTCCTAGTTTTGTATCGGGCGTTAACTAATGTTACTAAATTAAGTGCCGGCAACTATATTGTTGCATAAAGTAATTAATAAGGTGTTTTTTTATGCCACTACGTTGACAAACAAACAAACATGGTAAATGGTCACCACAGCTTCTTGACGCTTGCAACAGCAAAAGTATTTCTCGCGCATTGGCAACTCTAGCAGCATTATTGTTACTTTTATTTCTTTTGAGTTCTTCATCCTAGATGGGTCGTAATAATATTTGCAAGCGTGTAAGGTAACAGTAAATATTTAAATTAATTTTAGCTCATGGGATACTTAATTCATCATCAGCCTATCTCCGTCCACTGCTGGACATAGGCCTCACTATGGCACGCCACTGAACTCGATTTTCAGCTCTTTGTTTCCAATACTACATGATTAAAACAAAATATTTGGGATGACCCAGAAAAGCATCAGATCCCTTGGATAAGCAGGTTATTCTGGTAATACAGGTCTTGTGAGAGCTGGTGATATCCCCACACTAAAGGTACTGGACGATATATCGCTGACACATCAATAAATTAAGTGATTCAAACTGTCTCTGGGTCCCCTCTATCCCCATAAAAAGTGATAAGTAACGTGGACTATCGTAAAAAATAGATTTATCCCATAAGACACCGCGGCAAAGTGTCAATATCATATCGGGGATGTATAAGGGGTGAGATAGCAAGATGTCGATTAATTCTGGAAAAAATCGATTATTTTTATCGAGCAAAATAGAATAGGTTCTCGATTTAATCGGGTTTTCAAATATCGGTTTTTTGAAACGCTTTAAGCGATAAAAAATAAGCTTGAGTAGAAATATTCAGAGTAAACATAAACATACAAAAGATATCTATACCCTGGAATATATTTAACACACGGCCATCTGATCCCAAACTAAGCAGAGCTCGTACTATGCAAACCAGATAACTGATATATTACATGTACTATTTCTTTCTAAATGCATACTTTATATTTACATCCAGACACAACAAACATACGTGTACGTACACACCACAAAGTCAACAGCCCCATCCATAGTCATATAACTTAGTAAATTTTCACAATTATTTATTTGTAAAACTATCTTGTCTGTTTGTACACTGAATAGAAGTGAATGATTCATGTATTGCGTAACAGTTCATTCATATTAATAACAGAGATGGATATGAGATGGAAGTGACTTTTAAGTCAAGTGCTTTATATTATTAGGAACCTTAGACTCGGAATGTCTGTGAGATTAAAATAAAGTTCTCTATATACAATGCTGAGAATTACAGCATACTTTTTGTTATCTGTCTGTCCTGTTATAGCTCAAGAACGATTTGACCGATTTTGAAATTGGTATATAGTTAGGACATACTATTGCACGAATGACTTATCGTCCGTTTATACATATATGATATCGATAATTCGGGGGAAACCGCAAGGAACAGCTAGTTAAAAAAATAATTGTGCGTGTATTTTTATAAATTGTTAGTATACCAATTTTTTTTTATAAATCGGTAACAGTCACTTAAGGCGAGAGAGTTGCAGGTATTTTGTATCATAATGTAACTTTCATCTCGCATCATACCTGATCTCCTGGCCTATTTCCATTTCATAAGTGGAACAGATTACGCAACCGATCACGATACAAACTGTATCTAATTTTGTCAAAACATAGTTCTAATTTAATCACAATAATATAAAGATGATGGAGTAAAAAATATTATGGAGCGAAATGTATATCTTTAGGATCTGTCTTTACCTACATTATTTTTTTTGTCAATTTTGTGATAAATACGCGTTACTAAAATTTTTTTTCGTCTGACTGTCTGTATGTGCCTTTATAACTCAACGACGACTTGACCAATACTGCAAATTGGTATTTAGTCAGAACATGTAATTGCGCGAATAAAAGGCTAATTATGATGTCAAGAAACGCGGGCGAAACCGCGGGTACAGTTAGTGTTTAATTTAAATTAGCTCGCCACTTTTGACTAGGCAATGTTATAAAATTAGACCTTTTTTTAGAACCAAAGAGATCAACCAGCCATAAACATAAACATAATGAAGAAAATAAAGTCTTCCAAATTCAAATGCACCAAAAACCTCATAAATATTAAATCAAGCGAGAGTGCACCACGCTACTAAAAGCGCACTAAAAAAGTCTTTGTGTTGCGCTAAACAATAAACCGAAATATATCCGAGTGCCTAGAGATGGGACATTTGTACGCAGTAAACTTATCTTTATGTCTCTATTTCGTCAGTTTAAAAATAGCCCGTCCATGTGTTCGGATGTGCATTGACTCGACACTACAATGACGTCTGTTGTTTTCACTTTGTTTAACATGAGCATATTGATGCTTCACTCAAGTTCTTTATAATGCACATTTTTGTATTTTGAAATTCCGTGAAGAGAAAGCAATTTTGCGTCAATTATTCTCGCATACGTTACGGTAAAAGAATTTATGACTGAAGCTTTGTGTCTGCTGTAGAATCGAATATTTTGTGATATTAAGGTCAATTAATTATCATAATATGAGAGGTTTATTAAGTTTTGTATGTATTATTTAATTTTGGTAGACCATAGATTTGTTTTCGTATAAGTTCCTAGAAAGAGTGACTGAGAAGAGCCAACATGATGATTACCAAAGAGTGAGATAGACACATTCGAAATACCAAAAGCTCCTACATCGCAAAGATAATGGGCGTTCGGCTTTTTTATGTCCATGATATGAACCTAATATTTTATTACATTTTCTTTGTTTGGTTATGTAAAACGCCGCACCATAAACAACTGCCATTTCCACGTAATAACTTGGCTATAATATTCAAGTGCAACGTACCCAAGTAATAAAAGTGTAACTCGGAATACTACACCTTATCAAAATGCCACGGAAAATGCGATGCCATCGCGTTCTGCCCTTCCGAGGTAACTGTCGGCTGGGGACCTATTCGCTCTATATTACCTTCTTATTCCTGACGCGTCAAGTTCGAAATTCAAAATTATGTGCCGCCATCTTTAGTGCAGCGATGACGGATTTAGATTGGTTTTTTTGATTTATTGGCTCTTGGCTCTTTACTGGATAATGGCTGTCACACGTGTTGAACCGAGTATTTTTATTTTATTGTTTTTTGGTCCATCAATTTTGTAAATTGAATGTGACAGTTAAGAAAATGGATTGATTTAGTGGGAGAGGATTTTAAAGGGCAACATTTTTTATTTTTTTTTTGCTGGTAACCGAGTTTAAGCTTTTTATACCAAACATAGTTGTAATCTAATAAACAAGCAATCAAAAATAGTCTTTGTAGAATCCTTAAACCACTATTCTAGTTATTTATAGTTTAAAACAAAGAATAACCATACAACGAATTGAAATAAAGTTCCTAGAAATTGCGAGGTCGAAATAAGTATGGAAAGTGTAAAATACTTAATCACCTTACCGTGGAATTGCCGGGACAAATTAAAATGGTATCAAATACGAACAAGCGGACGATACCGGGTGGTAGTTTATACAATTAAATACTTTTATTAATTTGTATCGATTTGCTCTTCTTACCGGACTGTCGGAGGAGAGGGTAATGTTTTTATTATAAGTAAGCGTATATGTGTAGGTGTAGTATATCTAATTCTTCATCACGCTCTACAGCCTATCGTTTGACGGATTTCAACAAATAAGATGTCATTAGATTCGTCTCAGTTTAGCTCAAAACGTGTGAAATAAAATAAATTTTAAAGTCGTCGGGATTATGTTCATTTAATAATTTATTTTAAATAAACTTACTGGCTAATAATAATAATAATTAGGTGAAATTAGTGTAAGGGCTTAATGAAAAGTACCTTAAGTTTTCCCAAGGTATAATCTGTATCATAAGCGTGTTTCACTCAAAAGTATTCAGGCTTCAGTATTTTAGGGCTTGAGCAATTTAATTCGAAATTAAAAACCATTTATCCAGTTTAGTCCCGCCGAGGTTAAGTTACTGAAGATGAATATATTGATCTCGGGAACTAAAAATTACCAAAACATCTTTCATAAGCAAAAATTGAAGGCACAAAATGATTTGCAAAGCAACATTACAAAGGAGCACAGCCAATAGGATTTGATACATAAAGTAGACGGCGTAACAAGCTTTATACAAAATTCTAACGTTTAAAACAGAACACAATGTACAAAACGTGGTCGAGCGATGCCAGCACAAAGCCTATCGAGCCCTATGTGACTTTGCGACGTCGTCCTCCATAAAATATTTTCAATACCGAGGGAAATTGGTCAAAAATGACTCCCCAACAAGATTATCTCGGCTGCTCTATGAATAGAAGAGAAATTGCACTTTGTCGCTTTTTTATTTTAAAGTTCATTTTCCTTCGGCGGTGTTCAAAGGTCTTTTATTTTAAGAGACTACTGTTTCAGTATTATGTAAGTTACTTCGGGGACCCGTGGAGAGGTAATTTGTTGCTCCTTATTATTTAGTGTTCCGTTCTAAGGGAGATGAACTTTTAAAAGTTAGGGACAGTGGCTTAGACCTAATTTTAAAAGATAATCTTCATGGTCCATCACTATAATATTCTATTACCCAAGCTATACATCTGCCAATTTTCATCATAATTTGACGAAGGTAACACCATGATGGAAATAATAAAATGGCTTCAGTAATCGAGCGGTACAAAGCACATATAAAATCCGGAATTCTTGGATTCGATTCTCCGGTACTTTTCGAGACAATTGACATTTGGACCTGGCTTTCTCTTTAAGGCATCAAGCTTAGCTTTGATTCCTTATGTGAACCTAATGCAAATCCATTCCTTAGGTTAGCGTGTTCGTGCAGACAAACATACGTATATACCAATATCCCAAGACATTTTTCACACATGGTTACCTGATCCCAAGTTAAGCAGAGTGTACTGCTTGTAGTATGGTTACCAGGTAACTGATATACTACATATACTGCTTTTTAAATACATACGTATATAGATATTTACACCCAGACACATAACAAACAGACATGTTCATGCACACAAATGTTTGTCCTGGGTGGAAATCGAACCCGCGACCTTCGGTTTGGCAGTCAGGGTCAACAATAAAATTATTTGATTCTGTTCCTTTAAATCAATCGAAAAGATCTTATCATTATTCAAAAAGAGAAGCTGGTTCTATTTTTAGTCAATTAATAAATAAATAAAATGTTAAACACTTTAGACATATTTATGACAACAACAGCGGCACAAAATGGCTTCCACATTCAGTAACAAACAGTTATTGTTGTATGAATGAAAATGTCATAGTATGTTACATTATTAAATGATACAACGGCTGTGTATTCGCACTTTAAGCCGAACACAATAGCATTATATTTTTAAAAGTCCCATCAACATGGTACCTTTCATTTTCAAAAGTTTAAAATGAATTTGACCGTAGAAAAAACTGATTCTAAATTGCCCAGCTGTGGGATATAATGGAGAATTGTTTCTTTTAGTGTTAGAAGATTTCACATGACCCCGTCGGGATGTAATAAGTAGACAGGATTACTAACTTTTTCCATCTAAAACTTGCTCTATAAATTGTTACGGCCCAACGAATGGAAACTATCGTGGCCTGGGATCCCACCCCCCCTTTTATTGACAATTTATGGCAGATTTGCATTAGACGACTGAGTAAATTACTGATGCCGAATGGGGTAACTTCCGAGCTGAGTTTGCGGGTTCCAATGTGGGTAGGTAGGTACTTATTGATTTCCTTGATAGGAAGTTACATTTATAGATTACTGGCAGTACCGCGTTGTCACCCGCGTTCTCAAGGGATCTTATACTTTCACGAGAAAAGTAAACCACGTGTTAAACCAGGGTATATGCTATCATTGTGCCAAGTTTCATCCGAATTGGTTAATAAGTTTTTGCGTGAGAATAACAGACATCCATCTGTCCTCACAAATTTTCCCATTTAGTAGAATAGGATTCATCTTTGCTCTTACAGGGTATTCATATATATCTAAATCTTGTTTTGAATACAGTAATTACTGAGTTTATTACCGGCTCTTCTCGACAGAAGCAACATTTCGAGCTGACCAGTCATAAGTGCCTGTGGAGGCCTATTAAATTTGTAGCTTTAGTAACTTTAAATTTGACCTTCATAAGTGCCCTTCGCGGGCCTAAACTGAATAAATGGTTTTGAATTTAGAATTTTTGAAATAAAAACAATTTCAATTTATTGTTTTGTCATCCCTTATTTATGTTTGACTCTACTGGAAGTCCAGAAAATATCTGTATATAGTTATAAACAATATAATATATATATAAATAATTTTGAAGTCAAGAAAGACACTATAAAAATATATACCTACATTACAAATCTGTAACTGATTTAACCAACATAAAATAGGAGGAAGTTCAATTCGACGCGGAAGTCTATATCTTATTTATTTTTAAATATACTCCTTCTTCTTTCTTTTTTTCGTCTCGGTATTTCTTTATTCGCTGTAAAGTATTGTTACAGTAAAATAATCTCTAATATGTTCCTACCTGCCCATATTTTTAAGTTTATATTTGAAAATACCTGCTACCTACTGGTCATGATATAACAACCAATTTGATAGGATTTAACAACAACAATATTAACCACCGTTTCCTTTGTGTAAAGTCCTTCATACACGCTGCTCTTATTTCAATTTGGTATGATATTAAAATATATGTAAAATATCAATATGTACCTATTATCGGAACGTGTGTATCGGGCTTAAACGTTAGTGGAGAATTGTTCATGTACAGATACCCACAGCGACGATATAAAATTGTTACAATTCACAATACAGCGAAGTCGTCGATTCAAATAAGCATACAAAAATGAAGTTATCCCGAATTGAACAATAAATTGAGGAATACAAAACTTACCAACGATCGTAGTCTGTCCCTACAGACATATTTTGCGCGTATACTTTTAGTATTCAAAATTGAAAACAAGTTTCGAACATTCTAATTTTGAAATAAATTTACTGTCAATTGTTCGTTTATTTAATTTGTTAATGCAGACTTAAAACCTTAATTAGCTTACCCACATTAATACAAAAACCGTCACGCTACGCACACAGTCAGTAGGGTCGACAATTGCACAAAACCGCATTTGGACGCGGTCCGACCGCAATCGCCACAAATGTAACACGATCGACTCGATTCGACGTCTGCTCGATATAAAATCGATATCAGTACCAATGTCAATCTACTTTTGCGTCTGTTCCGCAACTGAAATTGTATTCTATGATATTTAATTCGATTATTAGTACAACACTTTAATTAACGGAAAGCGATTGTTTGATTTATGCTTGCTACAATTGTAGATAATATTATGAGAGGCTATTTAACTTATGCACTGATTATGTCGTCAGTTATTTTTTGCCCTCCTTGCTGTCTTTGATATAAATGTGTTGGTTTACAAGGTGTTTCAATAAAATATTATTTTATGAGTGAAATGCACACTACAATACAAATATAATTTATTGTTCACACCACATAAAAATAAAAGTATTCTACAAATATTATCAGTGCAAACAATTTAGGCGGTCTTATTGCTGAAGCAATTCCTTCCTTGCAACCTAGGATAATAGGAAACATTTATAATGTACTTATGTAAGTAAATAAAATTCATCACGAACTAATGTGGTTGGTACCTTCACAATAAATAGGGCATGCGTTTGTTTCCAAAATTTCAAATATAGAAGGCGAATACATTTACACAGCCCCATAAAACGCACCCCGAATCTTGAACGTGAAATCATATCGCATAAATACGATTCTCCATATCACATCCATAATTCTTACTCCACTGATTAGATATGAAAAATAATATTTCGTTGGGAAAATAATATCCTGATTTATTCTCACGGTGCTAGATAACGGTACGGAAGATGTTCACGTAATGGTCGGTGCGGGCCGAAATTGACCGAAATGGGCCGAAAGTGGCCCATCCCGAGCGCGTATTTTTACATATTATTTTCTGGGGGCGCATTAAATTACGGTGGGATTTTTTTTCCCGGGGAGTTATGAAAGACCATATTTTGCGGAGGTGTGCGGAATGGGGAACTCCTGGTTCAGAAGGCGGGTGAAAAAAAGGAATTAATTATATGTTTTATGTGATTCGCTCGGGCGGCGCTTTTTATTGGGCGCCATTTTTTTGCTCCATTACTCAGGTTTTTGTTTGAGTTATTGTGAAGGAGAATCTTAGTTACGAGTATTTGAAGAGTTTGTGACTTCCCAGAAGCATTCAGAGTCTTGTAAATACTTTTTTAAATTAAAGCTACGATAATGGATTCGCAATTAATTAGCTGAAATCTTGGTACTAATTCATAATGCTACTGAGTAATTCAAGTAATTTGGAAACAGTGATATCATTCTTGTTCATCATTTTCCAGGTTAGTTTTCGATCCATTCAGCGGATTACATATAACAGATGTTTTGGCAGAATTATAACTGCCGGATACCAATCTTTCATAGGAACATTGGCGTAATGAGTATAGCGCCCGTAACTAGTGCAAAATCGTCTCTTACACAGCCTAGAGACGATGGTGTGGACATCGTCACTATCACACAAAGGTTTTCTATAAGATTGTATAACATTAACATTTGTTTGAGTCTACAATCGTCTACAATCTGAAGTAGCTAAGAAATCTTCAAACAGTCTAATGTCTGTTTAGAAAACTTCTACAGAGTGCAGTGCAGATCTACTTATTGCTTATGCAGACTTCAAGTAACTACAAAAAGCTAGTGACTCAATCTCAATTCTATCTCAACAAAGTTTAGTTTTTATCTGTGGTTGAATCATAATATTACAGATATCCATAGCTCCATACGGTGTAGTAAGCCGAAAATTACATATTCTTTTAATGATAATTCCTGCTTGTAAAGAGTTCCATCAAGAAACAGAATCATGCAATGAAATGGAGTCTGGCTCTATCTGGTTCAGGGCAGTTTGAACCAAAGACTTGCCTTTAAGCTCATGGCAATAATATTCCGTCAATACCTTGACCGATTTTTCGGTTTCTAAAATAGCCCTTCGAGGAATATTACTGAATTCACTTATTTCTAATCATACATTTCCATTTGAAGCTATATTACTATAGTGGCGTTTTTAGGGCCCTTCTTTCTTCGTATTGTTCTACTCAAGGTAATAAGCTCGGATTAAGACAGAATATAAAAAAAAATCTAGAAGAAACTGGTTTACACGTGCGGCTACCGAAATTTACCAGAAGATACTTGGCGATATGTATTTATTACGCTATATATAAGGACAGCTCAGGAACGTTTATTCGGGTATTATATATACAGGTATTACTAAAACTACTATTTATCTAAGCGGGCATTACTATAGCACTATATATAAGTACATATATTTCACTAAAGAGTGGTTGTGTTGTGGGTACAAAGCGGTGACGCAAAGTGGTTCAAATATATCTCTGTTTATACCTTAAACGTCAGATCATCTCCGATGACGGAGGGTAACTGAAATAAAACAAATAAATGTTACACAAAATAATTCAAAAACATAATAAAATTATTTCCTTTCACGTCATACTGGTCACATTGTCGATAGTTTACATTGGGCTCGTAGTCTTGACAAGAGTTAGAATGTTTTTTCTTGAATCTACTGATGAAAAACAGACACTACTTCTCACAAAAGAAATGCATTTACTTATATTTAACTACCTGGCTGCTTATAATCTATAAATATATATAAAAATAAAATGAATCCCTATTTCCCTTGGTCACCGCATCACTGGAATTATGGACACACACTATGTCGAGTTTAATGGCGCCAAAATTCAGTACCGTTAGTAAAATGAAACGTATTCCAAACAGAAGTTGATCAATTCAACAATAACATTGAGTAATCGTCTATAATAGTTCCCATTATGGAGTATTTGGAGGTTAAAGTAGTGATGAGGTCACAGGTTCGATTGTGTATTCGGTTCGTCGCCGATCTAACGAATCGACTACTTTATGGTCGTAAACACATAGATGGACAGTTTCGTGACATGGTTACCGTTAGTAAAATGAAACGTATTCCAAACAGAAGTTGATCAATTCAACAATAACATTGAGTAATCGTCTATAATAGTTCCCATTATGGAGTATTTGGAGGTTAAAGTAGTGATGAGGTCACAGGTTCGATTGTGTATTCGGTTCGTCGCCGATCTAACGAATCGACTACTTTATGGTCGTAAACACATAGATGGACAGTTTCGTGACATGGTTACATATGGAGTGATTTTTATGTACTTTTATAAAAAGCGAGTCAAACTCCACTAAGTTACACAGGTTTAAGAATTTATTATTATGCTGTGCCGTATAAAAGTTTGATGTAAATGTATTTTTAAAAAGTCTTTATAATGTTCAAAAATTCTAAAAAATTCAAAATTCAAAATTCAAAACCATTTATTCAGTTTAGGCCCTCAGAAGGCACTTATGAAGGTCAAATTTAAAGTTACTGAAGCTACTACCGGTTCGGAAGTCAGCCTTCAACTGAGAAGAACCGGCAAGAAACTCAGCAAGGTTACATTCTTTTTTATTTTATTAAATTCTTTTTTATCTATTCTGACTTTTTGGCTATTTTATAACATCAATTTTACATATTTTTATATTTAACAATTACAAAATACTTAATAAAGCTAACATTCAAAAACAAAAAACAAAAAAAAAAAAAGAAATAACAAGACTACAAAATAGAAAATGACAATAATTACTTACAACTTAAACAAGAAAATTAGAGGTGCACTGTGCAGAGAGCAGCTATTTCCATACATTTTTATCTTCAATATAATGAACCACCTTGTAATACGCTTTTTCTTTCAAAACTTTCCTAATATAATTTTTAAATTTATGATCAGACATTTTGGTTACTGAAAGCGGTATCTTATTATAAAATCGAACACAATTACCAAGAAATGACTTGTTTACTTTAGTTAGTCTAAAATATGGAACAACTAACTTCTCCCTTTGTCTTGTATTAATATTATAGATATCCAATTTTGACTCAAACATTCCTATGTTTCTACGTATAAACATTATATTTTCATAAATATATAATGAAGGCAATGTCATTATATTTATTTCCCTAAATAAATCTCTTAATGATTCACGGGGACCCATACCGTAAATTGCACGAATTGCTCTTTTTTGTATAATAAATATTGATTCTATATCCGCTGCTGCTCCCCAAAATAAAATACCATAGGACAAGAGGCTATGAAAATATGCAAAATAAACTAATTTAGCTGTCTCAACATTCGTCAATTGTTTAATTTTCCTAACAGCAAATGCAGCCGAACTTAACTTAGCAGCTAGAGTATCAACCTGAGGTCCCCACTGCAATTTATTGTCTAATGTAAGACCCAAAAATACCGTTTTATTAACAAGATCAATATGGCTCCCATCTATTATTATTTGGCTATCTACTTGTGCTACATTCGGTAAAGAAAACCTTAAGCATTTAGTTTTCTTTGAATTTAGTAATAGATTATGTGTATTGCAATAACGTATCATAAAATTTAATAAATATTTATATAATGGAGTCCTCAATAAACTCTTAATTGGGTTAATGTACGTATTCTGTGTTCGTTATTATTCCAAGCCGTTTTAATAACGTTTAATTCAAAAATATTGGCTTGCAAATTGAAAATATAGTAAATGAATTGGAATTCTACTGAAAAGCTCAAACAAAATATTTCCAAGTACATAAATAAAACAGGATTCGGTCTCCATTTCACGCATTCCATTTCAGTATCTACTCCTATAGAAAAACAAACAACGGACGCGGGAAATCACATTACCACCGCCGAATTCGATGAATTTCGACGAAATCCCATCCAGATGCCGAATGCGAAATCAGGTACCGACTCTTTACGCGAAATGAAACAATGCAAGGGCTCTGCACCCTGAAAATCGGCTTTCTGCAATCGAATGCAGGTGCAAATGAGATGGCAAAACCTTAAATGTTCCTGCTAGACGAAGATAGACGCTATGCGGACAGTCTGAGACGCGTGTGGAATTGCAAATGCGACCGGGCAAGTCCGTAGTGCAGTTTGAAGACCTAGTTTACGTTATGGGTTACTTCACCAAACAAAGATATTAAGTGTGGACAGTAGAAGTTTCTGGAATAAGTAGGTCGTATGTTTGCTCGGATTTATGGCTACAGCTGGTTTGCATTGTTTATATTATCTATGTAAAGTTACCGCTGAAGTAGAAGCTTTAGTATAAACTGAATTTAGAGTTGATACATTAAGATTAAAATTCGCTTTAGTAAATGTAGAGCAAGAGGAGGTCATTTAAATATTTATTATTATTCTTGCATATGCAAATTACTGTATATGAAATATATTAGAATATTAAAATCCGCCTTCACCTGTACTTATGAATGGTCAGACTCTATCACCATTTCGATAGTCAGGAAGAATTGTATTTCGCGAAATTTATGTAGTAGCAGTACTTACAGAATTCATCAACCCTGTCGTGTACCTACCGAGTGTAACACTCCAAATGGGAATTAGAAAAAAAATACATCATTTAATTCTTTAGATGAGCCAATCGGGCAATTGGCAACACTGAAAAGACCTAAATCTCTGATAGTTGATATAACCTTATTTAAAAGATATGACGTCAAATGACAACTGACAGATGTCGTGGATGAGAATTTGCAGTTAGCGGAAAGGATGCTTTACTTAAATCGTGTGACCCGAAAATATTTTTTGCTAGTCTAAACATGTGTTCATAAATATACAAAGCATAGGAAACGCAAAATCGTACATAAAATATCTATGACGTTTTGCAATAATAGTCATTAATCGACTAAAACATCGCAGCCATTTTGCCAAGAAAAAAAAAGCATTCGATAGTCGCACGATTGAGTCGGGCAAGTACTAACTCGAGTACTAACATAATAAACTTTAATAATTAAGTTACTCGACTCGGACAAAGTTGTTGAAAATTCAAAGTGGATTGTTTTTACGCCAAGCCGGTGCGGGGGTAATCAAACTAAGGAATCCCCCCACTACCTCCTTCCATTTTAACGGTATATTTTAAAAGATGGAGCAAAAACTTGGATACGTCTTGAAATCTTATTATTGTGGACTATTTATTTATCTATGGAATCTATTATTCGGCTGGCTGTTTAGTCGATTTTATCTAAAACATACTTAACCATAAAATCACATTTATTTCACATCTTTGAAACGTCTAAATATGTTAGTTAATAAGGTGGATTGTCCTCTGATGCGGAAACTCACACAGATGACGAAAGCCAATATTTCTTTTAAGTTTTAGTTTTATGTACCGCTCCTACTATCTTAGTTTAAGATCTTACTAACGCTATTGGCTTTCTGTGTTGCCTTATTAAATAAATGTTAATATTATTATAATACAAAATAAGGACTTCAATGTATCGTATAGTAGTGTTGGAAGTTAAAATTAGGTGGTGCCTTCTATTTATAGTTAGGCTCTATTTATTCGTCTATCTCAATCCTGTAAATATAATTGCCTTAGTAAATATAATTTAAAACTTAATTCATGATTAATTAATTAAACTAAAGCTTAGTAAAAATGAACACTATGAAGTTATAATTTGGGTTCATTGTTATAAATTACCATTGGATCAATAGATGAACCTTAGGTATCTGAGCAATATAGTTGATTTTTCAATGACACCTTTAGTTACGAAATCCATTTTATCCATTTTAATAAGTCAAAGTTGTTATTATAATAACACTTTTTTTATTCTAAATTAAGCACATTTAGTTCCATATACTTACAAGTAATTAAAGACAGTCTATGCTTAAATCAAAATTGAAAAAATAATAAATTTAATAAGGTTTTTTCTACTTACTTATATAACTATAACTGCAATCATCCCCATTTTGTTGCGACTCACCTGTAAAAAAAGAAATAAAAGTAAAATTTTTTTTCGGTGCACAGATAACAAATAGCATAGACAGACAATGCGTCAATTTCATTCATAGAAAACTAAAGCAGTCTATAAATTCATTCATGACCATTTGTCGTGACGTCGCGTACCTATTACACAAAACCCGGACATATTTGAACAGTAAAATGTATTTAAGTATCCAAACTCCAAAAGTTATCTTTTGAAAAGAATTTAACTCTTCCAACTTGTATTATAAAGTCTACATTCATTCAAACTTTTAAAAACCTCTATTACACTCGGGAGTGAACCGTGAGAACACATGTTATGGTTTCAAAATGAAGTTGGAACTTTATTTACTACCCAGCAAAGTTCTTTTTAGAATGTACGTAAACATTTAAAATTCTCGCGTCAAGTCACGGCGGCGCACGAGCGTCACGCAGCATTAGATTTGAATCTGGAACTCCTTAAAATGTCGTAATGCCATCTTCCGTGTATATTGTGGGTGCCATCTTAGCGATAAATAAAAAAACATGTGCATTCGATAACATCCGTATTGCTGTGATTTTAAGGTGTATTTGGAGATAGCGTATAATAGAACTTTGTTGGCCCATCAATATGGATGAGCTTCCTGAAAAATATCGAGTATCAAAAAAAAAACAAAATACAATATTAGGTATTAAATTGGCAAAGGTTTAAAGCCGAAATTCCCATCCACCACACACTCCTTTGCGTATAATGACGAAACTGAACACTTTACGGGCGGTGCGGAATTTAATTTTGACCCTTTATATTTTTGACCACGATATCCCTGTGAATCGTTTGTAGGGTAACCATGTTTAAATGGAAGCGGATAAAGTCCAAATTCCTTACAAAATTATCATAACACCTACTAAAATGTAATACTTCTTTTGGCGCGTTAGGCAAAAATTATTATCAGAGTGAATTTTTAGGATGCGCGCGCACACCGACACTAAAAAGTCTTCCAGAAAAAGGCTTCCATGAAAATAAAAATAAATACATTTACTGTATTATATTCAATTATATTCAAGATAATTATTTTTTTGGAAGTATCGGCACGCATCGTCATCTTCATCCTTTAGCGCGTCAGTGATGCAGTATATATCATGATTGTTACGCAGTCCAGAACTATCCCCGAAATGTAGAGTAAATAATCTCTAAATACAACCGTCACTTTTACACCGTTTCCTTTCATCTAGCAATCAACGCCTATAGAAAAATCAACAGTATCTTGCTTTCATATTATGGTTTTGGCATCCATTCTTCCTCTATTTTATCATTGATTTTGTACATCTTCATTGCAAAATTCCCTAAAGCATAACTAACGCACCTGACATTGACAAACCTTCCTGTAAAGGACGAAAAAAGTAACATACATCAGGACAAATCCCAACATAATGGTGACCCTAATCATGAGGGAACTAAGGACAAGGGAGCGGGAGGGACGAGTTCTTTATCGTGGCCATTGCGGCCTCTCACGTACACATATTAGAGAGGAGCCTTAAACTCGTGAAGAGGTCGAGAAGGTCGGCCGGCGTTATGATGTGTCTTTGAAGTTTTTTTCAGTGCGGCACTCGATTGATGTTTTAGATTACTGAAGCCTGAAGCTATAAAAATATTATGTTCACACCCTGAGGTCTGAGTACTAAGACCTACATTGCACTGATGATATTTTAGGACCCAACGTGCCATGTAAGCATTGTCAACGTCTTTAGGGTACGTTACCAATGCCAGACTACTGGTAGGTAATTTCTAGCAATTAAATGTTATTTGGACCTTGGCATCACTAAACTAAGTAATGTTGTTAAGTAAGGAAAGGTTTGTTATATGTTTTCCGCTTCTTCTTAGAAGGCTGACTTTTGAACCGGTGTTTTTGATTCAGTAGTTTTGACCTTCATTCATTCTTGGGACCCCAAACTTTTGGAACATAGAGTACCAACCCTTGGGAGGTCCGGAAGATTTCTACGATATCCAACAAAGTATTTAGTTCATTAATATTAGAGTTTGTATCCTACTTAAATTATATATATGCGAAAGTTTGTGAGGTTTGATGGATGTATTGATGTTTGTTACTCATTCACGCAAAAACTACAAAACATATTTGAATGAAACTTAGCAAACAGATAGTTCATAGTTTGGAGTAATACATAGAATACATTTTATCCCTGGAATATGTAACATACATCAGGAACGTGGGTGAAACCGCGGAGGACAGATAGCCTTTTATAAACGATAACTGGTTCGAAAAAAATTAATACATCCCTTACTCTTTTCATCTTCACAGACCCTCAAAATGGAGCCTCGGGAGGTCCGGAAGATTGCTACCAGCAATGAAGTCCCATCAGAAGGCGGCTATTCAAACTACCAAGCAGCCCCCTCCCTTTTGATAGTTAATTAAACGTCAGGCGGGAAATATTCGAGTCATTAGGAAAACTCGAGCGAGGCTGCTGCCGCGGCCGGAAGTGCCGACGCCGCCTCCCCCTTCGCGTCATTTCCGCCCCCCATTTTTTGGTACTAGCTGTTCTCGATATACGAAAAACTCGAAAGCGTTAAAATACCCTTTAGACTTGCTCGTAGCATTAGAGAATGTCATTTACTTAATACATTTTGTTTAGAAGAATAAAGGGACTTTCCGCTTGGATTCTTGAATTTTTCAGTTTGATTTAATTTTGATAATAAGCTAACGAATAATTTAAATGTACATACAAATATAAATAACTAGCAGTTTCGCTGACGTTAAAATAGATACAATGTAGCTCATTTATCTCTACGTACCACAGGCTATCTATGTTCCAAATTTCTGCAAAATCGGTTCTGTCCTCTAACCGTGAAACCGAAACGAATAAATAAACAATCAAACTCATTTTCATATTTAGAATATTAGTAAAGATGGAATTTTTCAGATATTATTCGCAAAACCTTTTATTGAATCAGTGAGTTAAAATAGTAACGCCCCAAGAAGTCGCGTCGCGTGTGAAACAATATTTCTCTACAATTTGAATTCACTGCCTTGCAGACATTATCGATGTTTTGGATATATATTAATCGATACATACATACATTTATGACAGACAATTTAGTTAACTTTTAATTAAAAGACGGCTTTCAAACGGCTTCGGTAAATATTTTTCGGATGTTTTTTTATGCGGTATATAGCTGTTTATTTGACTTAGAGCTCACTGGTCGAAATTCAACCATAATTATTATTGAAAATTTAAGGAAAATATTGTTTCCATTTCTCATTTTAATAACACTAGGTTATAAATAAAATAAAATTAATTTACTAATAGAAGAGATACTTCACTATTCTCTTCGCATCGATTAATAAATCCGTCCAAAGAATGTACTATCTAATAAAAAAATGTGTAATAAAATGTTCCAGTTCTTCTGCAAGTTTTTTTGTATCACAATATTTATTTTATTATGTATTACAATTCACTGAAACATTTTAGGAGAATTTTAATTTATTAAATTGTTTTTTATTACCTTTCGTCTCTCTCTGGATATTCAAATAAACGTTTTATTCGCCTTATTCCAAAGTCCATGATCATGGACTCATGGACGCTCTAGCGTTACACCAAAAATAAAAAAATACTCAATATTTTGGCGCACCTAAATTCCAGCTTCATCCCACTTTCTCTATCAAACAAACAATTTTACAAGCAGGATGACAAGGACAAAACATGTTTTGTTGAGATCATAAAGCTGTTATTGTCTGCAGGATCAATATGCCCCTATAATCCCAACATCCTAAGTACCTCGCAAAATTACTTTTTCTTTTATTTAGCCACTCAAACTTGTACTCATGATGCTATGACGTAAATTTGCATGATTAAATTATTAATCACTTTTATAAACACCGTAATGTCATAGTCAACTGTGGGTGAGAGAGGCAGTTGCCTTTTGGTAATCCAATTTATATTGCTGCTTAATATTTTTTAATGTTGAAGGTGGTTTACAATCACGTGGAACATCTGCCTGCGTGTCAATCCTCTAACAATAAAATACAGTTCAACCCAATCCTGTCCAATGGAGTCACAATAACATGAAATTTTCATATCATGTTTTATTGTTCGGGGCCATAGGACACTCCACAACAAACGTCAATACACATTGGCCTTAAACAATCAATGAAAGTGAAAGTAACCATTCAAAATATGGGACAGTTGGCGTAGTGAATGCATACCCTGGCTCGTCATATCACGCAAGTAAATACCCAAGATAAATGTTTGTAAATAATCATGTGTTTTTCGTACTAGGTAGGTGTTAAATATACACATATGAATACAACAAGCAGTCTCGAGACGTTGTACTGTCTAATTCTGCACTATTCAGGGCAACTAGTCCTATTTGATATACCCTAAAAACCTTATAATACTAATACGAAAATAAAAAAAAGGAAATCGGTCCAATTGATCTCAAGTGATGTTATCAATAAAATTAAGATTTATAATGGAACTATCGGTCCCCGACGGTTTAACCCGCGTTCCCGAGGGATATCACATTTTCCCCGGGATAAAAAGTAGCTTCTATATTATTCCAGGATATGCTCTATCTATGTGGCAAGTTTCATCCATATCCTTTGTGTAGTTTTTCCGTGAGAGAGTAACAAACATACGTACATACAAATCTATCCTCTTTATAATATTGGTGTAGATATAGATTTCAAAGTAGTATATTATACTACAAGGTGTGTTAGTTTGGGATCAGATAACCGTGTGTGAAGAATGTGCCAGGATTGTTATATGTTAATGATAAACAACCAAAACACATCGTCACACACGGCTGCCCAACCAAAAACGACTGTGCTTTCTTCCATCAACCAATCGGGCCATTGTCACCGCCGTCCGACACGCACGATCGCATCCACGGGCTGGCACCCACAAAACTATTATTTTACTTTAATGTCGGATAGAGCGGACTCTGCGGTCGGTATTGTGATTGCGTTGGAAATATGCTATGTTTATTTTAATGTTTTTTTTTATTATAATGCAACCTACTTACGCCTATTTTCCATATCCACTAGCCAAGGACAGACAGATTTTGGTGTGGCGTTGACACCCGACACAAAAACAAATCTACTTGTATATCACCACCTCAAACTTACCATGTGTTGAATACTACCAATGTAACATTTCACCAAATAAATCAATCGGACTTGTGAAAATTGGTAAGACCCTTTTGTCAAGTAGGAAATAAGCTGATGATCTTCCAGCGCCTCATACATTAAAAACAATTAAAAAAAGAGCATCAAAATCGGTCCATTCGTTTGGGAGCTACGATGCCACAGATACACAATACACTTGTTAAACTGAAAACTTCCCTCTTTTTGCGTCGGAGTTTAAAAAATGCTATTCAATTCTGTTCAAATTATAACCTACAGGTATTTCTATGTCGTGTATTTATATATCGTATTTTTCAGCGTATACCAATTGAGAGAATGGAGAACATTTGATTGCAAGTACATTTTAAGGCATCTTTTAGAAATTTTCATATCAAATTTCACTAACTAAATACTAAAGTACTTTAATTCTCCAAAGGGACTAATCAGATCCAGATCAGTCACATTGATACATACATATGTATGAAGAACTGTCATTTTGACATCTCATAACTGAAAATGAAGGAAAATTAAAAATAAAACTCATATTAATATTGTAAAGAGATAATGTTTTCTAATTTGGATGTAGTAGGTAAACTCCGAAACTACTCATACGATTTCAATAATTCTTTCTCTGTTAGAAAGCTACACTATCTCTAAATGACAGTATGTTAAAGAAGAGCGATGGCTCCTAATACAGGTATTCTATACTTAAAAGGAGGCATCGAATTACTGTACCGAAAAATGTAAAACTTGTTATGGAAAATAAACATTTTGTATTGTATTTGTATTGTAAATGACATAGGCTATGTTATAATCCCATGAAACATAAGATCTCTCGAAAACGTAGGTGAAGCCGCGGGACAGTAGCTAGTATAAAACAGCTTAAACTACCTTAAATAACATTTTACACGTGTAATGAAACCTAACAAAATTCTACTCATCAAATTGATAAGGAGTAAAGCGGGTGTTTATTTATTCTAAAAGTACAGTCAGAAACATCAGTTTTATGAATAACTTGCTGTCCCCAGCGGTTTGACCCGCGTTCCGTAGGGATGTAACATTTTTCTGGTATAAAAAGTATCCTATGTTACTTCTAATACCTCTAAGAATATGTGTACAAAGTTTCATGATGATCAGTTTAGTAGTTTTCGCGTGAAAGCCTAACAAACATACTTACATTCACATTTATAATATTATATATAAGTGGGGATTAATTTTAACAAAAAAAAAATGTTGTTGAAAAAAGCCTTTACCTACAAAACACCATATATTATTATTGTAAACCCATATTTTCAAACCACCTGTATAAATTGTTATTCTTTAGGATAACCTTAATGTTGTTTTATAAAATAGGCTCTGTTCAGCTACTTATATTGCTAACCGTACCTCAGTTTCCTATTTCTCGCACATGGCTTCTTATTAATTAAGCAAAGATTCCGACTTCTATCTACACGATTATTAACCTTATATACATCTTCAAAAAATATATTTTAACGCACATTATCGCATCATCCCTGCATATTGGAGAGGCATGTTAGGTAGGTAGGTATTAAAGCCTTTATTCTACTATATTCAAGTCCCAACGTAACCAGAGCATTGTCATCATCTCTCGAGAACGTTAGCAATCCCGGGCAACTGAAAATCATTTCTGACAAAGAATCAACGGGATTACAACATATATATTTAGAGTTCGAACATATATATTAGAGTAGAGAGTAGACAGCTCTTAGTGCAGAGTTCGTCCGGGGAAGTACTACCACCTTACCCATTTCTGCCGTGAAGCAGTAGTGCACTTGTGTTACTGTGTTTCGGTTAGAAAGGTAAGGGGGCCGGTGAAATTACAGGCACATGAGATTAAACAACTTCACGCCTCAGGGACGACAACGCATTGGCGATGCCCCTAGTGTTGCAAACTGAGGAATAGTGTATATAATTTTTTAATTTGATTCTAATTAAATTAAATTAATTTTTTTTTGTAAATTGGTCTGTAGTTTCTGACAATCTTTATCCAAAATTACAAATCTAATACCTTTATAATATAAGTGTACATAGATGAAATTGAAATTTTTGTGAAATTGCCTTCTAAATAGCCCAGTCATTAAAAATCAAAACTAAATACTTTACCACATGTAATTTACCATAATTGATTATAATAATTCGAATAAACACTAGCAGTTACGAATGAAGTTTAGTTTTAGGTTAACCGTAGTTTCGGTTAACGGTAACTGTCAATAAATCGATTAGGCGAGTTAACCATTCGTCATGAATTACTGACCTCAAATAATTTGATTGATCAGTTTAATGCTTTAATGAGATGGCTCGAAAACTCAAATGTAAATTGTTTAAGAATTTCATCATATAAAATGATGAAATCTACAAAAGGTTTAAATATCATTTTTAAAAATATTCACAATATTTTTTATTTCAGTATCCAAGCATAACAATTTTAAATTAAGGTTGGGACCTTCTTTTAAGTTGAAAAATACTTGTGCCAAGAGACCATTTTTTAGCCTCTTTTGTTTGTTAGAAAATACATAAGAATATAAATTTATTTTATAGCATAGATGGTACGCTTTTTAATAAGTATTATTTTTAATAAGTATTATTTGAAAGCTTTTCTTATATATTTTATTAAAACCATAAAATATCTTAACTTTTTTTTGTGTTTTAAAAAAACGTTTAAAAAAAATAAAATGCTGTTCTTGGGTAAGCGCATCTCTTGAGAACGGCTAGATCAATTCGGCCAATTTGTTTATTAAAATGTATGTATAGTCCAAATAAGGCTTCTAGAAAAATTGGAAGGGTTGCCCGGAAAATTCTGGAATAATTGAAAGTGCTTTTTCCTTTGGACTATTTGTATGAACTCACCATACAAAGACGCGTTGAAACGCATCCTGGGAACAGCTAAAAATATTACATTTGAATTTAATCTATAAATATATGTTTAAACAAGTTTTTATGGATATTAGGTAGCTGTTTTTATACGCAAACGCTTTAATTTTAAAACTAACGACTTACATAAATAAACCTAAATCAACAACTACGGAGATCGGGACCCCCCTTCCCACCCCCTAAGGTCAAGGTAAAACAAATCACCGAATGCCATCAAAAGATTACAACTAAAACCTATTTAGATAGCACATCTGAGAACACGTCTTTTCGTCTCGATGGAGTAAACGTTGGCTTAGAAACCAGAGACGGGGATTCTTGTGTCAGGTCGGGCATGGTATTATTGCCATTTATTTATTAGAAATTAGCGTAAAAGACCTAAAAGCACAAACAGACAATCAAAACAGTGACGTTCATACTATTTTAATATTTACATATGGATAACCTGGATCAGTAATTTGTTACGTTGGGACTCAAATATCTTCGGTAGTCTATAGGCAGAATTCTGAAGAAGTGACTGCCTACTCTCCAGGGATAATGGGACTCACGAAAACTGTATCCAACCGACACAGTCACATAGGCCAACTATTCACACAGCAACACGCACAAATAAACCGACGAGGCCGCTAGTCACAACTTTTTTTGCGTCCTCACAATACGGTCTACATTTCTTTGAAACATCGCTTCAACGCTTGCAAATTTCACTCTGCAACCGTATACAAAATTAACGCAACATCCTTAACGACTTTATTCCCCCGTACTTAGGGCGGGTTTTCGTCCGCGTGCGGTGTAAATGTAACTATGTGTCGGATATAAGTTACATACGGTTGCCTACACAATAATAACGAACTGCACCGTCGAGACGGCCATAGTAATCACGCTGTGAATGGCCGCTCATAGACTATATTATGTAAAGGATCTTTTGAGCTTCTGAAAAGGATTCAGAGGCGTTTCTGGGCGGTTAATTATACGATACCAAGGCAGTCTGCGAGTTCATCTTCAGTACTGAAATTCCTATTGCTTTAAAGCGGTTTCATGGCTGTTTGGATTTTGCGAATGTCTTTTGCGTAAAGGAAGCGGTTAGTTTTCGTGGTATTCATTACCTTTAGAAAGAGATAAACGATCATTGTCGACTCTATCAGGAACTAACTATACAGTGTCATCTCTGTTCAGTTTTGGTGCGATAGAGACACAAACGGTTGGTAGGTAAGTAGTATTAATTAAAGTCTATTCCAAGTACGAAGAACGTTTGGACGTTGGGGAATATCATAGAAAAATGACTCCTATTGCTTTGGAATAAGGATCTTAATAGAAATTCTTTAAGTTTAGTGTGATAGTGACGACGAAAAACTAATCTATTATAATATGTTATATAAACCAAAGGCCAAGGCTAAAATAATGATGGAAACCATTTGGAACTGATCAGATAGATGATGACCACTTATATTATAGATTAGATTATAGATATCAAGGTGGTCAATAAATACGTGACGATATTTTACAGTGTTTCAGTTAAATATATGTTTTATTACAATTTTATTGCTATTCCTTAGACATATGTCGAGGTGTCACCGCATTGCAGTTTCCTGCGACAAAGACCCATTCTGATACATTAGAATGACAAGCTATTGCATGGATTGTAGTGTGGCCACGAAACGAGCGTGTAAAGTGCGACTACTCTCTTCGCATATTCTCACCGACACTGTAGTGCTGTAAACATTCTATTTGCTTCACTTCGGATGTTATTGAAATGGTGTAAAATGACAACGGTGTAACATTAAACTTAAGTGATATTGGTATGTTTGGCCCGTAGTTCTATTAAGCGTTTTTTTTGTTTGTTTTGCTGGACAATAGAAAGAAAGAAAGAAAACACTTATTTTTGACTCACACAGCATCAACATAGACAATATTACAATAAAGAGTTAGCTTTCTCTATTGCTCTTATTAAATGATTAATAAAGTTTATTATTATTGTAAATATGCTAAAATTACAGGTGGAATGTCGAACAGTTTAACTGTCAGTCTCGTTTGCCTCAGTATTACTAAAACTTTGCAGTATATGTTTATTAAGTAATATTTTTGTCACCATAATAATAAGTAGAAGTTAAATCATCGGAATGACATGTAATTACAATATAAATAATACAAATAAAGATATATTCTATTTGATGGTCGTGAGGTCCAAAATAAGCAGGAGACCAGCAGGTCCTGGGTCGATTCCCGGGTCGAGCAAGGTAATATGTTTCCTTTTATATTTTTTTCTAGAGAGACGACAACGCTAACCACATGTCATATTGGACTTCAAAATTTTTTCTGAGTAATGCGAATTTTTAAGACCAACTTCTTCCTCTTCTTAGATTATAGAAGAGATGAAGACGCTTCTCTCATAGGCCGATACGTATGTATTAGGCAAACGCTACATTGACAACTATTCCAATGAAAACCATTAGATTTATGGATTCCTGGAGAGATGTAGTCACTGTGTGCGTACGGTATACAGAACCAAACTACCCTGCAAGCCTTATCAAGTTTCTAATGATAATCAATATATGTATATGTAAGCGAAATATGGTTCCTTTAACGCACCATCACCTCAAAACTACTAAACATATCGGGATGGGACTGCTACCATTCGACGCGGAATTTTCTTAGATGGTAATAGGCTATATATGATATCGATAAACACGGGTAAAACCAAAGGGGAAAGCTAGTTTAGATATAAATACATTCATCTTGATATGTTCTATTTGCTAGTAGACCTCTCACGTGACTGCGTAGTTAATGAAAGAGACAGAGCATAAAGGCCAGAATGAAATAAATAATCCTAGAACATTCTATACACACGGCCATCTGATCCCAAACTAAGCAGAGCTTGTACTATGGAAACCAGATAGCTGATATACTACATATATTATACTATTAAAAAATACTTTTTTAATACACACTTAAATATATATTTAAATCCAGACACAGAACAGACAGAAATATTCATGTACAAGGTGTTAGAGTCTGACCATTCATAAGTGCCTGTGAGGGCGGGCCTATTTGAATAATTTATTATATTTAATTTTATTTCACAAATGTTTGTCCTGGGTAGAACCTGCGGCGTGGTACTCATACTCACTAACCACCAAGCCAACTAGTCCGTCAAATGTTAAGTCTCATGCTTGTAAGTTCTCCGGCCTTACCTTTCCCACAGTACCCTACTACTTCACGGCGAGAAGGGGTAAGGTAGTACTTATCCGATCGAACTTTACACTAAGAGCTCTACAACTAAATAATATTGCAGTAAACAACCTAAGTTGTAAGCAAGTACCTTACACCCCCCCTTAAACTCCCCCTCCTCGGTTTCTAACCTGCACATTATGACTAACATAAAACTAAGAAACTGTTAGTTTATAACGCTAATAAATCTCCAGTTAACTTTCCAGTTATTTCTAGATATTTCCAGAAAAATACCTTTACTGCACAACCAGGCTGCGCTTTATGCGCTGCGTATTGTCGTTATTTCTTTCAAATTAGCGCAATAAAAGTTTTATTGCTCGTAAATGAGATAGGTGGCTCTATGAGAAGGTTTAGAAACAATAAAATCGATAGACAGATACGACTTTGAATAATTGCTTACAAGATACTATATTTACAAGATATATGTAATGAATACTAAAAATATCTTTCTTATTAATGTTGTTTCCTTTTTTGTACTGTAATAACGCTACAATTATAAGTAAACTCTGTTATGGAAGAGCGAGTTCTAATAACACAAGTTCTTATTACTAAAATTAAAAAGAAAATCTCAACTACGTATAAAATTATATTTGATTAGGTTATTTATTTTCTAATTTCTATTTTTTGAAATTACAGGCCATTAGTCTTAACAACTTCAAATCTCAGGAGCGTCAATGCATTGGCGATGCTTCTAGTGTTGTAAATGTCCACAGGTAGCGCTGATCACTTAACATTAGGTGGACATCTGCTTGTTTATCGGGCCATGTGGCATAAATAAAAAAAAAGTATGTTTTTATGTTTGAATATCTGGTAATCTCCGAAACAATTTGCACCCTCAGAACGATAGGGTCTTAACTCAAAAAATCACTTTTGGCACATCTCTGATTGGGTCACTTTCGCACTGAGCGGGGAGGGCGGGTCCCGGTGTTAAAGAGGCTGAAGTATCGGTATGCTTATTCTATCATTAAATTGACTATGTTTTACTATTCATCGGATAGAGCGTACTTTGTTTAGTCTCTCTATGATCGTAACTCCATTTTGCAAAATTTTGAGTTAAGCCCTTATCGTACTAAGGGTGCGAATTTATTCTATTCAAAAATTCATTAAAGATAGAAAGCTGCAATATTCCCGAGTACCATAGGCTATGATGTAAGATTACTCGGAATGCGGGTAAAACCGCAAGTCGGCAGCAAGTATATCCATTCTAAAAATATAATCATACTGTATTTTGGTAAGCGCATCACATGAGAATGGCTGGACCGATTTTGTAATATATTAAATAATAAATAAATATCCTGAGACATTCTTTACACACGGCCATCTGGTCCCCAACTAAGCAGAGCTTGTACTATGGTAACCAGATAACTGATATACTACATTTATACATATACTATATTTTTTTTCTAAATACATATTTATATAGATATTTACACCCAGACACAGAATAAACAGACATGTTCATGCACACAAATGTTTGTCCTAGGTGGGAATCGAGCCCAAGACCTTCGGCTTGTCAGTCAAAGTCGCTAACCACCAAGCCAACTGTCGAATTCTTTTTTGAAAACTTAATTTGCCTCGTCCTTAAAAAGCCTCTTTGGTCCAATAAAAAGCTATTGATTCCCCAAAATTTTGACAATACACGTAAGCTCCATTAATCGCTACAATCCTGGTATCAGGCTGTTAACAGACCTTGTGTACAAAGGGCTCAATGCTGTTTGTCTATTTGTTTGCCACTTAAGCGTTAAAGACAGTACCGCATCGCTTTAGGACTTATGCTTTGGTAATTACACGCATTTTAACGTTTGGCGCTAGTATCGCTAAATCATTAAGAACTTTTTGATTTTTTATATTTTGACTTATTAATCAAAATATTAATTGGAGTGAAAAAAATAACGAGACATCTTCACGTCCATTATCCCCAAAGAGGTAAGGAGTCTTAGTAATGCAATCGATATTCCACTAAAGAAAATTATTTTAAATTTTAAGTTCAAACGTGACATGTTGTGAGAATTGATACCGTCTTTTAGGAACACTATTAATCTGGTGCTGATTTAAAAAAAAAACACAGCCCTGGAACCGTGCCGAAAATTATTAACTCTGGAATAATCAAACAATTTATTTTAAATTATTTATGAACTACTATCAGATACTAAAACGTACCATCAACAGTTTAATCAGTTTGACAATTTAAATTGTCGTAACCATGGTAACAAAATAAAGGGGGACACACCGTACAAATAGCCCAAAGCCATACTTCACTCTATCTATAAAATACAAGATACCAATACACATCGCTTGTAAGCTTGCACGCAATAGCTCGCGGGCTTTGCGAATTCCGTAGCGCTTAGTGCGTGCTACGGTGCTACGCCGTAGCCGTAGGCTATTGCTACGGACCTACGAGAACATAGGTAATGTTTGCGGTGAATTTGTTTTCGTGTTCGAAACCCCACACTTGTGTCATCATTTGTAATTATAATAAAGTTAATTTTATAAAGAGTTTGTTTGTCTTCAGTTTTTGTTAGTATGTAGTAAGTAACAAATTGACGTTGTTTGAACCACTTGGACTTAAAGAGCAAAGAGTGAAGAATCCTAGGCTCCTTTTTATCCCGGTAACTTAGGTAAAACAGAGGTGAAGAGATGGTTTAATATTTTATTTACGCTTAAATGCTACGAAATTTTTAATAAATTACTAATGACATGAGTACATGTGTTATTTCGAAGCTTTTTTGTTTTTTTCTTAAATAAACATTGTTTTATTCAATTCGTTATGTGAGAGCTTCAATTTGTAGATAAATATTAGTACTTGTTGTCCCCAGCGGTTTCACCCGCGTTCCCGAGGGATGTCACATTTTCCCGGGATAACAAGTATGCTATATCTTAATCCAGGTTGTAACTACCTATGTGACAAGTTTCATCCAAATCCGTTCATAGCTTCATGCGTGAAAGAGTGACAAACATCCAAACATCAATCCTGATATTCTTTACAGTTATAATATTGATAGGATTACTTCAACCCGGTAATTTATACGAGCCTATGCCTCTTAGGCCTTAAAAACAAACGAATAAATCACATTTAATACTATGAGTAAAGTATTCAGAAAAACCGTTTGTGCCGCACAAATTGTACGCTTAATCATTGCGCGTATGAGCGATGTGGATCATCAGTTAAACAGAGGCCGGACGGTGTTTTTTGTCCAACACTGAGGCCCGTTATACGCTAATCGGTGATATTATGAGTTTTGACGTTTCGCCGTGGGGTTACAGATGTACGATTTGCGAGATTTACTGTTGGGACCGCTTGTATTCGACTAAGTAATTCGAAATGCTTTTTATAAATAACTAGGCTATTTCTCGCGGTTTCACCCGCGTTCCCAAGGGATATGAAGTGAACTATATTTTATTCTATGGCATGGTTTATCTAGGTGCCAAGTTTCATCTAAATCCGGTGATTCGTTTTTGCTTGAAAGAGATACCAACATCAATATTTCCTCAAAATCTTTCGTATTTATAATTATGGAGGAATTCATCCCGTATTTTCTAAGTACGAACGTATTATTAGGGTTAAAACTGAGTCTTAGTTATTTAATATATTTATATAGTGTTGTCAATAACATCTCAATAAAATACTCTTATAAAATCATCGCTGCAAATCTGAAACATTCTACAACAACTCATAACCAATTATCAAATAAAACAAAAAAAACCTTCCGCGTAAAAAACCAATACAAATATATTAAAAATATAATATTTTTCATGGTTACAGGATACAAAATTTTAATTACATCCGCTTATTGTATTCGGGATGGTACACACGGGCGGGTATTGTTCCGAAGATTTCCCGTATTTAATATACCACGTACTATGTTACCCTGGGACGCCCTAAGGTCATAATTTCTCGCGGCCTAGGGTACGGGCCGGGTAAGGGCAGTTATTTATAAACCAATTAAAACATCTACTGCGGTCTGCTGATAACGTGGGTGATCATTTGGAAAACACCCTTTAGACTTTTGAGTTTCGCAGAGGTGTTTTAAGTTAATTGGCTATTAGATTAAGGTCGATATTTGATTGTGATGGATAATGAAAAATTGTTTCATGCCGCTATGGGGTAGGTACGGCTTTTTTGGTGTTATATAATTGTTGGGGGGGTTATATAATTATTTAAATTTCAACCTCTTTTTGTGGGTTAGGCAAAAAATATCGAGTCATGTAATTTTTGTGACCATGAAGAATGTTTAGCAACAAAAAATTCTATAAGCATGGTGAGATACGGTGCAGGTAGCGAGTTCGACTCCTACCCAGCCCAAATATTTATGTGCAAAACCTTGTCTTTTGTTTCTGTCTTAGAATCTATATAATAATGTGCTTAGAAGTAAGTGCCTTTTTTTCTTTTGCACTAATATTGCTGTATTTCGGTTAGAAAGGTGAAATTACAAGCACATGGGACAACAACTTCACGTCATAGGGTCGAGAACGCATTGGCAATGCCCCGTATGTCGCAAATGTCTTCGCAGTCCATCAGTTATTTTCCGAATACAAAATTGATCTTAAAGACTAAAATAGACAATAAATTAACATTTCACAAAACCAACATTACTCTTAAACATTCATTTGAGATAAAAGGGCGAAATTCGTTAGTTTATCACAAAGAAAGTGAAAATAGACACCGCCATTTCTAAAAGCCATTCCAATAAATGTAAGAAATCCATCACCAGGTTTTAAGGGCGCGGAATTACCGGAGGTTTAAGGGAGGGTAACCCCCTCCTAAGAGGTCGCAACAGACAGAGATTTATCTGAAAAACTAACTAGGAAGGTGGTTTTAGAAACGGATAAAGATCTGAAAAGATTTTTCTGCGTACCAGTTCTGTAATGGTTTTTGTTGATTAAAAGCTATTTAGATATTTATAAAACAGTAACGTTCGCTTCTTCCTACCAATATTATAAATGCGAATGTTTGTATATATGGATGTTTGTTACTCATTCACGCAAAATCCACCAAAATGCCCTACAGTAACAAATAGGTCTCTTTTGGTGCCGGGAAAATGTTACATCCCTCGAGAACGCGGGTGAAACCGCGGGGGACAGCTAGTATTTAATAAAGTTGTCATGATGTAAGGACCTTTTAGACGGCTATGACTGTTATAGGAAAATGTGTCCTTAGGGGGCATCCATTCATTACGTGAGGTGATTTTGGCGATTTTTCGACCCCCCCACTCCCCTTGGTGAGATGTCATGAGATTTTACTCGACCCCCTCTCTCCGCCCCTAATTTCACGTGAGATTTAATATTATCATAAGTATACGATATAAATTTAGATGTGAAAAATATTACTTATATAATATATAACCCTCTTCCAGCAATTTTACACTGTTTCTTGCTAAAAAAAAATTACGTCATATTTGCCGAGACCCACCCTCTCCTCCATGTGAGATTCGGTGATATTCGACTTGACCCCCTCCCCCCCTAAATGACTCACGTAATTAATGGACGCCCCCTTAGGTGTAATGAGAAGGTTCAACAGTATCATCATATAACCATTGGGACAAAAGATGAAGTCTATCACACAAACAATAATGTTGAACTTTCTATATCATTCTTAGCTAAACCATAATTCAAAGCCCTTTTTTCTAACTTCTAATCCATTTGATTACATGAGACTTAGCAACTTCACGTCTCGGGGTCGACAATGCTATGGCGATGCCCCTAGTGTTGCAATTGACCATAGGCCGCGGTGACCACTTACCATCTGGTGGACCGTGTGCATGTTTGTCGGCCCGTGTGGTATAAAAAGAAAAAAACATTCCCACAACCTAAACAGAATTAAATGACTGAGTACAGCAATATTTCTTATAATTTTAAGGTAAAAGAATTGACCATAAACTTTTTAATATCGGTTCATTTCAAAAGGTAAATAGTTACTGCCCAATTAGCTTTATTAAATTTATCCAGGATAAATTGACTAGTTCGGTCCCTCCAAAAGTCTGTAATCTATAGGGTGTAAACAAACCTTACCTCAAAACAAAACAACGTAACTTTTAACGCAGACAATCGAAAATTAGGTTTTACTCGAACTGAAAAACAATTTCTTACATAAGCCGTCTGAAGGTTGAAATACCCTTTGTAGCTCGTACCTTCAAATTATATGGAAGGTAATAGTTCCAAGTACTTTCTTATTTCGCTAATGTAATGTTTATGACCTAACCACGCATATGGTAGAACAGATTTGTATAAATAAAAAAAAAATATATAAATATCCAGAGACATTATTTACACACGGCTATCTCAGCCCAAACTAATCAAATAACAATGGGAACCAGATAACTGATTTACTACATATGTATATATTTTTTTTCTTTTTCTAGACACATACTTATATCGATATTTCTACCTAGACACAGACGTAATATATTCCCTACACAAAAATCATGTATACATGAAAGTCACATATGAAAGACTAACAAACATCCATAAATTCTCAATAACTTTGGCATTTATAATATTAGTCAAATTATTTTTATTATTAAAAAAAATATATATAACTTATCCCTCGATAATAAGGAAAGCGGGTAAAGTAGACAAAGTAGTATGGAAGCTAGTGTGAGATAATCTATACTAATATTATAAAGAAGAAAGATTTGTATGTTTGTTACTTTCACGGAAAAACTACTAAACGGATATGGATGAAACTAGGCACATAGATAGAGCATATCCTGGAATTACATATAGGCTACTTTTTGTCCCGGGAAAATGTGATATCCCTCGGGAACACGGGTGAAACCTCGGGAACAGCTAGTAATACATAAATTTAATTTGTCCTAGCATCTTGGCCGATCCTCAACAAGGTCCTACGCACAATCCCAGTGTCCTAATGGCTGTTAAACATAATAGAGATGATGCAATGCTACGAATTCCCGGCAGTTAGTGGCATCCGTTGTTGGATTGGGTACTGTTAACTGCGGAATAACAACTTAAATGTTACATGTTGTATATATTTGTTTTACTATGCATAGATTTATATTTCACCACCATCTCGCCAAGGTCTATGATACTACCCAAACATTTGTGTGCATGAATATATCTGTTTGTTATGCTTCTGGGTGTTAATATCTATATAAGTATGTATTAAGTAGTACTCGTATATCAGTGATTTGGGTCCACAGTACAAGCTCTGATTAGTCTGGGATCAGATAGCTGTGTTTAAAGAATGTCTAAGTCTCTCACTATATATTAAGGAAACACAAGCCTCAGTTCAAAACAATGAGCTGAGCACGCGCGGAAAGATGTTCATTTTTAAAAACAATACAATTAATCTTAAAATAATTTATCGTAGAATCTTCAAAGAGCACGGACTTAGAGTCCGGAAAAAGGAAAACGAAATAAAAAAGAATGTCTCAGGATTACATTTTTATTCTATAGTAATTGATGATGTGTGGTAAGTATACAAATCTCAGAAGGGAATTAGGTCTCCAGTGCAGATTAAAATTTTCAACCGAGGTATTTAATGAGACGATCAATATCAAGAATTTAAATGATTATCCTTGAATAAAATTTCATTGAAGATGTAATTATATTGTACTAGCGACCCGCCCCGGCTTCGCTCAGGTGCAATGTTGATACTAATACATATAAACCTTCCTCTTCAATCACTCTATCTATTAAAAAAAACCGCATCAAAATCCGTTGCGTAGTTTAAAAGATTTAAGCATACATAGGGATATAGGGACAGAGAAAGCGACTTTTTTATATACTATGTAGTGATTGTGTGTTCTATTGAATATGCTTTTGTCGCGTCTTTTGCTTTATTCAAAAATGCAATTATAGGTGATTTTGAATGGTTCACAACGACTTGTAAATGTTTACTAGAAATAACTTTATTGGTTGTAAGCTATCTATAACTGAAAAAAGAATATAACCTTTTTTATCGTAAATATTTTAAAAAATTGAGATAGACTTACGCTATTGGGTTGTAAGTATCTATAACTGAAAAATATAATATTACCTTTTTAATCCTAAATATTTATAAAAAAAAATAGACATTACAAATATGTGCACAATATATCTTATAAGAAATTTATTGTTATTGCAAATGTATGCTTCAAAGGACATGTATTCGAAAAATAAAATAATAAAAAAAGAAAAATAAAATATGGACACATTGAACAATAACTGACACGCCGACCCTTGCGCAAACATGTTCTTTATCACAATTACGACAGTCCACACAATAAATATAGTTCGCATAGGCAAGCTGTTGGCTCCCATCTTTCGCCGCCCCATTTTAATGGTTTACATTTGATTAATGACGTAACGGGGGAACCGAATTATTTCATATATCTGGTATAGATTGTATCTTTTACTCATTAAAACATACATCAATAGTCGATGTCTTTTTTTTGGAGTTTCCCTCACGCTTTTGTCATCGCGTGGAGCTCCTTAATGCATGTTCATTAACGATTTTTGAAAAATGATCTCAACTCCTGAGAGGACAATCTTGAATATCATTAATATTAATAATGATATTGAATTTAAATTGTCGTTTCATGAAGATATTTCATTTGAAACGATATTAATGATTGTTTTAAGACGAGCGAATGAACAATGTTATTGTAAAATGTAAACAACTTAAGCGTTAATTTATTTTGTAAATTAATTGTTTGTGAAAAGCAAACTATTAATGCTCGTAATAGAGGATGTAAATTAATTATTCAGAAACAAAACGATACTAGACCAGTTAAAGATGAAGGAAACAACGTACAGTCAGCAATATAAATAGCTTAACAGGAAACTACAACTTATATATTTGGTAAAATGCTAAAGTGTAGTCTTTGGTAGACACATACATTGTCAGACACCCCATAACGTCTTCTTTCTATATATCTTTATAATAAAAAGAGAGAGTGCGAAATTTGTGGGTTTGTATGTATGTGGTGTGTAATGTCCGAAACCACAACAACTATTTGAAATATTATTTTACAGTTTAAAAGGTCTAAAATCTATGTTTTAAAATAAAACAAAGCTAATAAGTTAGATTGACCCTATATCCGGCACTGCTGTGATAGGCATACTACTTGCAGTGCCGGATAAAACGGCTATATTATGTTTATTTGTGTGTGTGTTTTTATGTCTTTTTCTGTATTTATATTTAATTTATTTTTAATGTGTAATTTGTTTAAATGTTTTTGTAATCTATGGGTCATGTTACTTGCAATAAATGAATTTGAAAAAGCCGCGGGATGGAAATGTTAGTTTGGATTCGTTAAATAACATATTCCTGACAGTACCAAGTCTCAAGCGACAGTCAAATCGTTTCTTTCAAAATAATCTGTGTATGCCCATAACGGTCATTTGCTTCCTTTGCCAGAGCAAAAGCCACTCGACAACGTCAGGGAATCGTATATTCGGCCATCGATAGAATTTCACTTGCACGGGCGAATTCGGACGAATAAAATTTTACCGAAATTGAATCGGCCGGTTGGGTCAGTAGACCGTAAAATTGGTCGGTACGGTCAATGTTGGGTTATACGGTATCTTTCTTCGGTGTTTGGCCGAATTATGTGTGTACGTTGGGTGTCGCTTTCAGGCTTCTGAATTATACATGGGCCGAGGCGACCTGTGATTTAGTACACACGGTTCCGGTTTGGACTCCGCGACGCTTATGCGATATATCCGTTTGGCTGTACATATTTATGGGCATTGAATGTGTTTTGGGCAAACATTTTCGGTGAACGACTTCTAGAATACGTAAATGTACAATTTTGGTCGATTCAATGCTCACGTGACCTCTTTTGGTTACAAAGTAGTAACTCTTCGGACGATATTCGGGGTAATTCGGAGATGTTCGTGTCGATTGACGAAACGATTTATCATTACAATCGTTTTAAATAAAACGTGTTACTATTTTTTTTTTGTACCCAAGTAGATAAAGGGAAAAATATCCCAACTTTGTATTATGAAATTATCTAAAAGAAAATCTATAGAGATCTATTTTATCGCTTTTCCATGAGATGTAACATTTTCCGAAGATAAAAATTATTACATCTATCCAGGTTATAAACTATCTATATGGCAACTTTCATTCAAATCCGTTTCCGGAATCAGACATCGACTGTGTAAAAAAAACATTAATACACAAACGTCAGCAGATTCTTCTACAATGATACAACACAAAAGAAGACATTAAAGAAACGCCTATCCAACTAGCAAAAGTCGAAATAAAGTCGGCCAGAATGCATACAGTATTTCGATCTTCGCCCCCTGTCAAATTAACTACCACTAGGTATAGATTCTTTTCACCCTCAGTGGTCTTTTCAATGGATATTTGGCATTCGCCAGGGGATCTTTGTATAGAATTTCCATTCGGAAAGGAAAACGTTTCAGTTAGGAAGTAGCAATTTACGTATCTAAATGTAGTTCTGATGACTAATCGGAATTGTAAATAGGTTATTTTTGCGTGAATGTTAGATTTATTTGCTAGAGTGGAATATCGGTTTTCATTCAAAGTAAATAGCACATATATTCCTTTGTGGATGTTTTAGTACATTAGTCAATAGAATACTGAGGTTAATTAAAAGAAGATGATATCTGGAAGCTTATTTTACTGGTATGTTTTATGATTATTACATAACGCAACCCCTTTCATTGAACAGTAGATTATGTGCCTTAATACTAAGATTTAAACTCCATTTTAGCTCAAGCACCTCGAAATATTTTTTTGGAGTTGGACTTAATAAAATGTTCACTCTAATACAACGTTTTACAAAATACCCCGTAAAAATATAATTAATTATCAAAACCAACAACCCTAGTAAGCTGTCATGTCAGAAATCCAGATTATTTAACAGAAACGTACCTATTTTACCTAATAATTGTCTGCTTTAATAGTTTTTCTATTATTCATTCATAAAAATCAGTTTCTTTATTTTTTTGTGGATGTGTTTATGTGACAGCGTAACGGTTCTTCAATATTGTGAATGGACTCGTTATAAGGCCCCATTTAACTTCCTTTCGGCTTTACGGTTAGTTTTGTAACACCCTGTACACACTATAACATACGTGTTGGAAATAAAAAAAATTGTAACTGGATGCATATTTTCTGTATTTACTACTCAATATATTATAAAATTGTTCGACTAACAGACTACAACTAAAAGAAAAAAAAATCTAACATGTGTAACACAAAAATGCCTAGACAAAGTCACCATTCCTATCTATCTGTATGTGCACTACTTATATTTAAAAATGCATAATAAATTTTGATCCCATTTTCACCATAATTTAGAAAAAAAAACTGTATAATACACTATATAATTTAAACTTGCTCAGGTGAAGATGGGGCGGATCGCTAAACATAAACAGAGACACAACATTGAAGTCCCAAATCATGTCAACTTAAGGAACGATAATAGGCAAACAATGACTTATCTTCTTTTTAATCTCAGCTCCGACCTCAGGTAAAGCCCCTTCAAAGGGATAGTAACAAACACCAAGCTCCATTTTTTCATCACTTCCCGTATCTAAAGAATTTATCAATCGATTCGAAATGCAAAAAAAAAATGTCCAACGCAATAGATTTATCTCTCAAAAACGTGATCTTGTAAAAGCCCTGCGTGATTATTTTGGGGTGCAGGGAAGAAATTGGATTTGACTGAGGCATCTATACTTACAGATGTGCGCAGATTTGCATTATTATAATACCGAATTACTTTGTGTCGAATTGAATGTATCGATTCATTGTTCACATTTTTAGTTGCTCACAAATTCGTAGTAAAGCCACTACAAAATTAAATTAAACCTGCAGAGTTCAAGCTGTTACCAAAAATTAGCTTAAAAACCAAGTGGAGCGAACTTCCTGAGCTTTTCACACGAAAGCGATAGTGGGACGAGCTTTTAAGCTAAAATTATTAAGCTCAACTTGCACAGGCGTTATATACTTACTTGTCTAGAGTAAGTTTATGACGTAACACCTTTAAAAGGTTATCGTTAGTGAAAGCAGAACCCGATTTTAATATGTCAGTATTACCTGCTTTAAATGAACGTAATGGGTTTCTGGAAGATTATGTCTTTGCGAGGACATTAATGTACAAAACTGTAATATTTATCTATTTCATAAGGATTAAATAATAGATTGAAAATACATATTTCTTCAGATATTTTGAACCCAAATACAAATAGACACGTTCTTGCACACCAATGTTTATCCTGGATCGGAATCGAACCCACGACATGTGACGTTTATACACCAAGTGTATCGTGTAGCGACTAACTTATTATTGACTAGGACCCAGTCCGGTTTCACCTGAGTAGGATAATAAAAATTTATTAAGTATTTAAATCTTTAGAAGTCTTTCTCAAAACAATTCTGAAAACCGCATTAAAATCTAGTGTGTAGCTTAAAAGATATAAACGGAAAACCGACAGACAGAAATAGTGACATTGTTTAAATTTTTTTAGAGAAGAGAAGAGGAAATAGTCTTCGATTTAAGATGCTATCAAGCTTCAGCTTTCCAAGAAGCTTAAATAATCCTCATGTATTATATTTTATACTCGAAACTTAGACTTAAAAATAGCTTACCGTGAGAGATTCTGAGCGATATTGCAGTGTCACATGTTACAGTTACTGCAAACGTATGTGTCAAAAATGTAAAGAATTAGTCAATTTATATCAACAAGCTTTAGCTCGTGGATCGAAATTCAACAATAATCATCATGGATTTTAGGAGAACATGTCAAGATCGTCAATAGCTGGATTCAAAAACAGAAGATAATTTTGTATCGCAGCTATTTATGTGGGTATAGATATACGATGAGAGGTAAATTTGCAAATACTTTGATTTAGTTTTTTTTAAAGAGTCTGGTTATAAATATTTTACGTGCACTGGATTAGTCAATGTAGACTTTTACCTAGCCGCGTAAAAGTTTGTTTCATGAAAATTTCTTCGCTTTACGCGAAGAAATACATATTACGCGTAAATTATTTCAGAATTGTATGAAGGGCTATTAAATCTATCTTCATCGACTATAGGAGTCAAATGACCTAACCTTTCCTAGGTTAAAAAAAGGCTAAAAAAAGGAATAAATAGAGAAGAAGTAGAAGTAAATAAAATAAATCAAATCAACATTCCAAAGAGCTCGATAATAGAAGAATTACAAGAGCTACATTCATGTTAGCAAATAACACGGAAAGCAGAACGGACACAAATAACAATAACACAACCGTAGGAGCATTCGGCAAAACGACTAGTGACAACGCCCCCCACTAATTCCCGACTAAAAGGGGAGTAGTTTCGGGTAGGAGGCACGATAACAAATAGTTTTTACAAGGAAAAAGCTAATAGATAGCGACTTGGTTGCACTCCACTATAGATTGTTGTTCTAGAGCAGTGTTTACGAAACAAAAGACTCGGGATACGTTGTGATAACACTCAAGACATTTGGGCTCGTAAATACTAAAAATTGCAATGGAAACAAATAGGTTAATACTATAACTGTTTTTGCTATCGTACTTCTCAAGTATCAATTTATATCTGTTCTCTTACTATATAAATGTGATATCTATTTTATTTTAAGTGTCAAATTAATATGTCCGGAAGTTTAAGGTATTGAGATGGTAAAAATCTATTATGTTCCATGTTAAACCATTGGGATACCAATATTATAAAATTCTAGTGCATCACTCAGCATTGCTACATTTTTAAAACGTTTGGTGTATTGTTTGTTTTTCTCATATTATTTTGTCTTTTTAATGTAATGTAATGTTGTGTGTTGCCACGAATAAACGTATTTTCTTTCTTTCTTTCTTTTTTTAAATTGAATCAATTAAAAGTACATGATTAAACAAAATTATAAAATCAATAAAAATGCCCCCTCATTCAAGATTACTGTAAACGAATTCGAAACGTACACTTAACTTAAAGCACAAAGGTCAATAATAAAACCACAGAGTGGTGTAGGTATTAGCTAGTTATTTTATTTAACTCTGGCACAGCTCTCAGATAAATGAACTGGTTTTGTACGGCCACTGGGTAGGAAATTGATATTTCACTCGTACCGCCTCGGTTGCTCTGTGGATATTCATCCATCTGATAGATGTATACAGCGCTACCGTATACATATTTATTTCTTATTTTCACTGTGCCAGCGATCTTTTTCGACCTTTCAGATAGGCGGAGATAAAACTGGATTTCTTACGTTTGTTACGAATGAGGGGGTTTTCTATTTATTTGATTAGTAAGTTTTCGTTCACCGATATGCTTTGGGAAGCAGAAATATATTTTTGGTGACTCCAAGTTGAAACTTGTGATGTATAATCATGAACATACATTATAAAATCACGGAGAATTCTGCAATAACATCTGACATTACATAATTCAACAGCAAGGTTACTACTTACAGCGATAGAGATTTTGAACAGTTGAGCCGAGTACAAATTATAGAAGAAAATTAATCATTTCTTACTCTCCATGGTTATATATTTACATGACTGTACCGGACCTACTGTGGTTCCAATAAATTTATATTGATAATTTAAAACGGAAGTCCAGAAAGTTAACCTACCAATAATATAGTATTATTTGGTGGTTTAGTATGACATGGGTGTGCTTGCAAATATACCTCGTTAAATAAACTGAGGATAACAAAAATAAATAGATAATTTTCAAATATTATTAATAAACATAAACTCTGAATAAACGGGAGACAACGCAGCAACAGTTTTGCCTCACCGTCTGTTGGTGTAAGGGATCCTAAACTAATAGTTGCTTAGGATCCCAACTTGATCCCGGCCTTGCCATCCGTGCATTCTTCAATTCATTGAAGAAACCTTAATATAATCCTTGATAGTGTTGCTACCAGGTTTATCGATACCAGAATTCACCTAACTCCTTGTGTTATTGTCAAAAACATGTTCAATTAGAACTTTTAACAAATAAACTTTTCTATAGCGAGCAAAAACCTGGAATAAGTTTTAATAATCGAGTTCCCTTTATCCTAAATCGAGTTGCTTATTCAATAATGCGGCGATTATTGGAAAATTCTTTCGAACGTACCGGAGGCCTTTCAAAAGAGCCGGAGTCTTATGAAAAAGTAAATTTAAATATTAAGTAATGAACGGAACAAATAAATGAACCGCCCTCGAGAATTCCTTTCATGAACTCCTTTTTGGGCTCCAAGAGTTTTAACGAGTCGCCATTGAAGCGCTCCAAACTCTAATAAAAAGATCATAAAAAAGAATTAACCAAGGCCTGTTTTGGACGAGCCTGAGGGGGGGATACGAAAAATTTCGGTCACACTTTAATTGTGCGCTAAGCCCCACTTATTATTCCATACATCGACGGTTCCATTTGTTCGGGTGGTTGCCATTGGTCGGTGCAAATCTGTGGACGGTGATGAATCACAAGAAACAGCCGCTTACATCGTATAAGTATACAAACATCATTTGAATAATGCTTACGTTTATTTTTCGTGGATCTATTTCTTCAATAGCCCTCAATTATAATTAGCAAGCTGCTGTCGTACGTTGCAACTAGCAATGCATCTTCGACGAGTTTTGAGTTCATGCAAAAATCCCATAGAAAAAGCACATATATTTTTTCGTAAATTTTCTAGGCGTCATTCAAAATTGTTCTATTGTGTTTGGGTTATTACGATTTTTAAAAGTATTAAACTCACATAATTTCCCATTTATCATTATTAATTGAATAATATTCACATCACAATGAAATTTCACATAACTACACTACTATTGTAATATTATATATAGTAGTAGAATTAAACATTTATTTGATACGTATATACCTTAGTAATTCCACGAAGCTCTTGCATCAAAACCAACGATTGGGGATCAAAATTGACAGTTGAATTCTCGATAATGTTTAATAGGTCACTCCACGAATTACCTCACTACTGACAATTCTGTCAAATCCCACTGTGACATCGGTTAACACTCCGATGCGTAATAAGCCAAAATGCCGTAATTTTGTCACTAAAATAGCTGTAACGTGTTTATCTTTACAACTGAACCGCGAATGACACTACCGATATGTTACTGTTGACATTAACAAGGGAGTTATAACCCTATGATTCCTTTATGGTGTTGTAAAAAAATGGAGCTTTTTGATGGTTGTACACCGTATTATTGAATTTTTCTTTCAAGTTGCTCGTGTTGGAACTGAGTTTATGGGGATAATGTAAATATCCTGGGACATTCTTCACACACGGCGAACTAAGCAGAGCTTGTACACTGGCTCAACTAATATACTTGTATAGATATATTTCAGGCAGTGTTCCCATAAAAGTTTGTCTTTGGTGGGAATCGAACACACAATCCACGTGATAATCAAAATTACTAATCACCAAGCCAACTAGCCCATCAGTATTATAAAAATAATGTTTTTGTAAGCTTACTCTAAAAACCAAACGAAGTTAAGAAATAACACATGAAATCGCAGAAATTAAAAAGCTATCGAGTCGAATAGTTTTTCGAAGTCGATGTTTTGTTTCTTTATTTATTCCACACGAATGGGCCCGCAACATAGCACAATCAAAACGTTTTCATTTTGGCAACGCATCGGCGGGTATTCCGGTACAGACCGCCCCGCGCCGGATCTGGGTCAGAATACACCCGCGTCCCGTATTCGCTTAATTGAAAAAGTTAAATCGGCCATTTTCGCGGAATCGTTTCGATTTTTTTTCTCTCTCTCTCGTCCTTTTTCGTGCACTTCAAACGCGACACGTCTCCGAATAGGGACGTTAATAATTTTAACGGAACTATTCATTTTCATATTTTGAAATCGCTTATTGTTTCTTACCTATAATAATTATATTATATTGTGCCAGTAAAAGCCGTTCTTTACTAGCGGTGATATTTGTGTACAAAAAAAATATTTTTCTTCAAGTAGGCTTTATGAATAGTCTGACTTTAATACTGGTTCGAAAGGTTATTTTTACTACAAAAAACTTAGCAATTACTGTTTGCAAAACAAACTTAGATTTATTACAAAAAATATTTCGTCTCACAGATAATATTTGCTTTTTACACGAGAGAGATGTGAAGTGTGTAACTTGTAAAGCTTAAGGTTCTAGAATAATCTCGACAAGTGATCTTATGTTATAGAACGTTTTCGCTCTTCAGCAGTTCTTAAGTCGGCAACGCAACCCCATTTGACCTCATCATGGTACTATATGAGAAACGTCAAACTTAACCCTACAAGTAAATAGATCCATTAACCCCAAAAGACTACCATCCGATCAAAAATACCCTGACAGTCGATAACTCGCGTATTTATTCCGAAACTTATTTTATGTTGTCGGTGAAAGCTTGTGGCGGACTGGCGAACAAACAAGTCGTAAATTAGACGCATGTGGACAAGTAAACTGCGCTGATAGATCGACCGACCGATGTAAACAAACAAACAAACAAATGAACGTGTTAAATTATTAACACGTTTTTCATCCATAGTTTTTTTGACAAGTTATCGTTTTAGGGACGGTAGCCATAGTGGCCTTTTCAGGAATAGAAATTTGATTTTGAGTTTTGAATTCTAAAAAGATTATCCTACTAATATTGAAAATGTAAAAGTTTTTGAGTGTGTTTGCAACTCTTTCACGGATTTGTATGAAAGTTGGCATATAAATAGTTTATAACCAGGGTTAACACATAATACTTTTTACCCAGGGAAAATATTACATGGCACGGAAATACGAGTGAAACCGCAGGAACAGCTAGTATACAATATTCAAACTATAAATGATTCATGGCATCCCAGAATAGTAACATTAATTTAGGTAGCTATATTTAAAAAGTATGAGTTATATTTTTCTTTGCCGTTACGTAAATTAAAAAGTAGAAATGAATAAGGAAGTAAAATGAATTGCTTATCGCAACCTTGAAACAATTTTTTGTTTCGAACCATTTTCATATAAAATATAATATCGTTCTAAAATTAAAAATTTAACTTTTATACTCGGGCCGGAATTCGAAATAACCATTTAAAAAATTCAAATTAAGGCGATGAGTTGGTAATGTACTATTGGTGTTGGGGTTTTTATTAAATAACTTAGAAAAATATTCGGATGTTACAAAGGCTCGACAATTTATTAGGAATTTCGAACCGAACGTAAGCTGACGTCAACAGAAGTATCCGGTACGGTACAAATAAATTTGCTTATCAAAAAAAGGTCGCAAGCAAACGTCAATTTGGCTCGAAACCTTCTAAGATCGAATTGTCTGCAAACGTTCTACCGATACACACACAAAATATATTTGCATGAGTTGACAACGCAATCTTCCTATATTCGAGCTTATCAACGCACAATTCTTCTTCATTCACTTCCAAATTGTATTCGGGTGACAACCCTGTGAGTTTGACGACAGATAAACGGGCCAAACGCTGCGATTTGACGGCTCAAATTGGGACTTTAGTAATGTAATTTACTTGGACTATTGGCTCCGTGTGGACTAGAAAGCCATTTGTATTCCATTTCACGTCTCGGAACCTACAGCCGCAAATTCAATTCAGTTACTTTTTAGTGGCCGTCAACTTTTCAATGCTAAAATGAAAGTGGTCCAAACGTGAACGTCTAGTTTCCAAACTACCAAGCGAACACCTAAGAAACTTATTAAAGCGAAACACTAAACGGAATCGACAACTGATTTGAGCCAACCTTGGTAACCTTGTCCCAATTAAACTTCCAATCAACTCCTTCCAGTAAAGTTGACACGCCAACTGACCAAATAGACGGCCGCCTGTGGCAGCAAGTATGACGGCCCTCAAGTAAAACCGAAGTCGGTCGAACTTTGCCGAGGGCGGCCGAAGTGGGCCCGAGCATCCGCGATCAATACCCCGCCCTGGCACCCGCGCCGCGCGTCAATTCCGGGGGCAAAAGTCACGCTTTCGGGATAGCCGTCGATTTCGGACGGTCAGACCCCGATTGAGTAAGTACGTGTGTCCGTAACACGGAACGGGGTAACGAGAGGCGCGCTGCTAATGCAGAATTTTGAATTTGGAACCATCTGATCGTCTTCGAATTTTGAAACTATTTTTAATTATCATTCACGCTCTACTATATTATTCAATAATACAAATTACAGCTTCTACGACAAGAAAACATAATACGTGCCGAGGATTATAACTTAAATATAGTAACATAATATTTATTCTTGCACACGTCGCCTTTGAAGATGTTAAAAGCAACACTAATACCTATCTATACAACAATTTGTTATGATATGTTTACAATACACCGAGTAAACAAACGTAGAGAACTACGGAGGATGTTCACAGAAATACCGAGATAAAATTGTTGGTCCTTTTTGATAAATAGGTCACGAAAGCGATGTCAACCAACGCCGCCGAGAAACGACCGACATTTCTCGGAAACGTTTTGATACCAATACCATTTTAGAAACAATTCATTTTCATTTACAACCAGCATTTTGAGTATCTATTACTTATATATACATATATAAATGTGTTTCATTTAACGCAGCAACATTACATTTTTAAATCGTTTATGACATCTCTAAAAGGGGAAGAATGTAATTTCAAAAAATTCATAGTACCTAACTGTCATCGCTAGTTTTAAAACGAAAAGTATAACTACAGAGCATAAAACCAAAACGAAAGAGAAAAAAAAATATGGGAAATACGTGGAACTATAAAAATGTTGCAACATTAAAATATCATATTGTGACTCCAAAAAAATTCTGCGAGAACCAATCAATATATAAATTCAAAATTGGAATCGTTTTTAATCACGCTTCACTATCGCTGATCGACAATAAATCGATACCGAGTAATTTTTAACAAGACAGCGTCAACTTTTTTCAGTAAGGCCGCCATAAGTAGGTCACGGTCGAAGCATTCCGAAGGTACGGAAGAATGAAAAAATCCGCCATCCGCCCAGAGGCACGGAACATCGCAATATTAAAACGTTGCCGGAGGCAACACTAGGGCTTTCACAGAGTAAGGACATCATTATCCCGCCATACGAAATCGGGAGTCGAAAAAATGTACAACAAAAAAAATCCGCGTGTACCCATTGCTCGTGACACGTGAAAGAAAAATTGGGCATTCCCGGGACTTTTTTTTTAATTAGTGGAACAAAGTGTGCGCTGTGGAATAAAGGAATTTCTGTGATGTACGGTGTGTAAAATTTTTTATACAGAATTGAAAATAATCATTAGCTTGTTTTAATTAAGAGTTATTAATTTAAGATGATCTAAAATGTTTTAGATCATCTTAAATTAGGTTTAAGGTTTAAGTGCTGAAGGTGAGGATCAGTCTTCATCTTCACCGACAGTTGGCTCAGACCGGTTTTAGTCGGATGTTGCACAACATCCAATACCCGGATCGGGCCTGCGTAGCTGCCCCATGGGAATATTGTCATGTAAAAAATAAGGGAACGTTCCAAGAGAGATATCGGTGTTAAGCTAAACAAACTCTAATTTACAAAATACCTGTACTTACACTAACACTAATCCATATTAGAGAAATGTTATGTAGGTTTTCGTAGACACAAAACAGACGTTTGTTTACTCTATCGTTTCACATGGATAGTAAGTGCAAACATATTTTGTAAAATGAAATTTAGTAGGTACTTTTGCTACAAAAATTTTTTTTTTTCGCTTTTTTTATCAAAAACTTACGAGTGAACGTGAAGATAATCCATGTCAGGCGTAGTCTATGTTAACACATTCAACCACTTAAGTCTAACTTAAATATTATATGAGGTAAACTTTAAAGTTTTGTTAATGGCTCAGTTAAATCCACAGTTAATCCGTTATTATACCCGACTAAGTATGATATTAAACAAAAGTTTAACTATTAATATTGTAGTGCGCGTTACGTGAGCCGTGATCAAAGTTTAAGTAATACTTTCATTGTATTATGTTACTAAACAATTCGTTAAAGGTGAGGAAAACATCGAATGAAGAAGTAATACGATTTTTGGTGTATTCTATAAAGATTTTTAGTGGTATTGGTAACGCGTGAGTGAAACCTTTGGTGTTGCAAGCGTCCAAAGGCTGCTACCAAAATGGCATGAAAAATGTGGAGTCAAGCGTGGAGTGTAAATTTTAGTCTTAGTTTCTCATTAATAAGCTTGTTTAAGTCAAGATAATATAGGTAAAGATTGAAATGCAGGGTTTATGACACTGAGAATTCACGGAAAGCTGTATATATTTTTTACTGTCAGCGCCAAGTCTTGAATAGTCAATGTCTCCAGGCTAAATCGAACTCCAATTTATCGTCAAATAAACCTGAATAAAGTAAATAAAATGAAAATGTTAATAAAATAGTAGCAACCGTCACGTACCTACATGTTTGGCGGCTCGCTTATCAAGATGTGACATTCGATTTAGAAATATGCAGCAAGCTAAGTGAGTCACGAGAACCGCTCATGAGTTTCAAAAAAAGATCGCGGTCGTAAGCGAAGATCGTAAAAAAACCGCTCAACTTTACACTGGCAGCGAGCATTCGTTTGCCCGAACTATGCGACCGAATCCACGAGCAGAAGTTTGCTGGAAATGTTCATAAAAAAAGCTGTTAACCCTAACGCTGCAGTAGTAAAAATCGGTGTACAAAATCCGCACCCGGTTAAGGCGATGTAACGAAATTCTCTCGGCGCATGCATCGTAAATTTACGGTACACAGGAGGGCAAGTTGTGTACTTTAGTGCGGTGAGCTTTTACGTTCGGGTTAAGTAATGAGCTGTAGCCGTGAGCGAATAAAAGCGAAATAAAATATTTATTTTAGAGCTACAGAAAGAAAATCTCCAAACTAATTAATGCCAATGGGGTGTAATTATCTATATATTTAGAAAAAAGAAATGACCGTGTGTAAAGAATGTCCGAGGATATTAATTATTTATTTATTAAGGTAAAATCAACTTGAATTAGGAAATAAAGTGGGCAAAATTAATTTAAGTAAACGATAACAGCCTTGGCTAAAGTAAAAGTATTTTAAAGGTACGAGACGTCCTTCACTGAAGTGTTTTAATAGCTTTTTTGATTTAAGTCAATTTTACTATTCATTGCGATCGTAAAACATCCAAACTAGTACCCAGATATGATTTTCATTCCTTATAATAGACGGTTATATTTTATAATACCGTAAATCTAGACAAGTATCGGTATCGAGGTTTAAAATTTTGATGTTTGAACGGAATCATTTCAATAAAATTGTTATAATAAAACAATAAAGTCTGATCGTAAATGTTTGATTTCAATTTGATAAGACAGTAAAATTGTTAAGAAATTTAATATGTTGGTTACATGTCAGGTTTTTACGTATTCATTTATGCATATCATAAAATTATTATTAAATTTCAAAGTATATTAGATTGATAAATAAAACAATAATTATAAATTTGTCAGCTATACGTTGTAAGCTTACAGCTTGGACCAAACATTTAGCACTACATCCAAGCGAGAACACTATTGATTCACAGTTTCTGTGTTACCATATTATCGCAATTAGTTACATTTTTCGCCATTTAAGAGAAGTTTACTAATACTTTAAGGTATTTTAATGCAATATAATTTAAGCTCAATATTGCATGAAAAATATTTGCTTTAAAGACTTTCTAATTGGAAATATTAGTTAAAAGGTGAGTCGTATTGCAGAATCTAAATTTAACCAGCAATTTTGTATCAACTTCTAATAAACCAAATCGGTATCAGAGTAAGTATTCATAAGTAAAGGCCAATTTGAATAAGCGTATTATAATTTTTATTTATTTTTTTCATTTTAGAAAGTTTTACATTTACAACATAAAAAACACAGGTTCTTTAGTTCAACATTATTTTGAAATCAGATAGCTATAATTATATATTAACTAGCTGTACCCTGCGGCTTTGTTCGCTTTCAATCCTCGTAATAAACCTTCTTCTTGATTTACTCTATCGATTGCTGAAAACTGCATTAAAATCAGTTGCATAGTTTACGATTCTATTAAGGTTACACATACAAACATTCATTTTTATATTTATAAATATTCATTTCAATTATAAAAACCAACCCCATGTACACATTAAATAATTTAACTTAAAAAATAACTAACAGATATCAAGTTAAATACTAGAGTTCAACTCCTCTTGGTGTATGTCTCTTTGGCTTTATGCACTTAAACGGGCCAAGTGTACCGCAAGTGTGCTTACTTACTTGTAACTTGATATCGGACGCTGTAAGCTTTGCTAAAGTGAAGTGGTAAAATAGTGTTTTGGGGTAGAGATCCACTTACCTAACTTACAGGGTATTAAGTGTTGCATTTTTTCTTGTGACCTGCTTTTGCAGGATTAGGTATTATGGGACCTATATGTAGATAGTAGGCTAGGTTTATTGCTGGGTCTTCTCAGTAAAAAACAACCTTCCGAACCGGTATTGGAGCAGGTTTTTTAAATCGTTACTATTACTGGTACAAAAACAAATTGTCAATAAGCGATTAAAGTTAAAGGATATTGATTAAATGAAAATATATTTTATTTTACGTCAGATATTTTTGGGTCGAAGAAAATACAGGCGGGGCTGATGGTTAGTGGTTACCGCCGCCTATGGACATTTGCAACATCAGGGGCATCGCCAATACGTTGTCGACTCTGAGACGTGAAGTTGTTAAGTCTCAGGTACCAGTAATTTCACCGGCCCCCTTACCTTTCCGACCGGAACACAGTATTACATGTGAACTGCCGATGCCACAGCGGAAATGGGTATGGTGGTAGTACTTCCCCGAACTCTGCACTAGGAGCTCTATTACTTCTAAAATTCTCATCTTAATTAAGCATACGGAGATGGTTCGGAATACCTATTTAAATTGAGCGAAATTCATATCCTTTTTAATAACAAGGCAGAAGCAGCCCTACAAATATTTCCATAGGTCGTGTTTCGCATTATTCCGAAGGAATCCGACATTAATAAATTAAACACACCCACCTTATCGATAATATTAAAACGATGTTCGCGGGCACTTTTGGATTTTATAAAGCATATTCTGTTTGAATTTGAGGTCACGTTTAAAACCTTTATATCTATTAATTTATCTCTTAAAGCGTGAGTGAGATTTGCCGTGATATCGCTGAAACCGTCCAGAAAGTGATTGTGTGTATTTATTATCAAACAACTTTTTTTTATGACATCGATTTTTCATAATTTAGAATTGGAAATTGGAATTGACCAAAACGCTGAGTTTAGGTCCAGTGTTGAGAAAAACTTGCAATATCTCGTCTTTAGTATTAGGTCTTCAATAAAAGATCAAGACTGTGCTAATAATTACTAATTATATTAATTTATAAATGGATCAGAATTTTAAACATGTTGTATGTACCCTTTAAATAAATTATGAACTTTTCGTACGATTTCTTTCCGTCTAGCCCCCTTTCACAACGCGCGATAAGGAACTTCGTTACAATACTGACTGAGAAGGATATGCTACAATTATTATAAATGGAAAAGGTATTCTTAATTATTGAAATTTATTCTTTGGGTAAAAATGCATTTTTTAAAATTTTTCAATGCTTATCCTTGGTTGCATGTGTTTTGCCCAATTTCTCCTTGGCATCTGGGTTAAGTACCAATACCTAAATGTTGGGCATTACTAAATTTATATACATTTTTCGTTAATTTAAATTGTCCATATTGCTATTGCCCACTGGGATTAAGAACCTTAAAAACTCAATCAACTAATTAGTTTCAACTTTTTAACAAAACAAACAATCAAAACACGAAACCGAATTTTATCCTCTACTTACAGAATCATTAATAAAACGACCATTACCTGTTATGTAAACATAGACATCGTTTATTTAACTTTCAAGTTAATCTTTTTCAGGTTCATTAAATAGAATTTGTTAATGATAAAAACATTATTTCAAAGATTAAAATCAATTAAATTTTTCTGTTCCTTTTCGTTTTTCTTTTTTATGACATTAGGCATTTTAATGAGAAATAGGCGGACGGTCCACCTGGGCTTCTTTTCTGTAAAGAAAATGACATTAGCACGAGGATGTTTCGTCGCGGCCTGTATGCTCTCTCTCTTTCAACAACACAATCACCTGAGAGGTAAGTTCTCCGAGGGCTCCGTGCGTCCGCTTAAGTTTGTATTAGCTGAATAGGGGAGTTGATGGGAAGCGGTCACCGCCACCTATATGACATTAGCGACTCCAGTGTTACATAGAACATTATAACTACTAAATAAAAGTTATTGAAATCTAAAAATCTACAATATTTTAATAATTAATTATCAAAACATTAATAACATACCACACAAAGGCCACATTTGATAACAATTTCCTTCTACTAACGAGTCTTGAGCCATGAAATAACTTAGCACGTTGAAATCAACGAGTAATTAAATATAATTAGCACTAATTAATTAAATATCAACAATATTAACACATTGTTCAGTTAAAAAAATACCTTAAAACTGTGCAGAAATATAAACAAATCTTTAGGACGAATTTGAATTATATATTTTTTTACATTCATTAAGCAGAATAGGGTTCCTTTGACGCACCACCACCTCAAAACTACTGAACATATCTGGATGGAACTGCTACCATTCAACGCAGAATTTTTCGTAGACAGATATAGGCTATATAATATCGATAAACGCGGGTGAAACCACGTGGGTAAGCTAGTATTTATATATAATGAAAAATATATTAATTAATTACAAGTGTCTTGATACCAAGTATGAAATAAAATGACATAATTAGAAACTTGGGAATTAATTATTTGAAGTGGAAACATTTATGTTAAATATGAAAATGGAATTTGTACAGAGTTGTCTTAAGCTCGTAATTAAAACGTGGCGTATTTTATTATTTTTCAAGGCATTGGATGTTTATTTTTTATTCTTTTTGTAAAAATTTTGAAATTTGCTTAAATTATTCATTACTTTTATTAAAGTTCTGCTAGACAAACGACCGCTTATTTGTGACCTAAAATAATATTTATTAAATGTATTTTATTTTTGTCTTCTCACCTCCTCTCACAGTTTCGCTAATCAAAAAAAAACTGTTACAACTACTATTAAATTTTAAAGCAAGTTTAAAAACTTCCTTATTCATTAATTGAGGTAACTGTAAGCCATGCTTTGTTAGTCCTATAGCTCGTTAAAACAGTTATAATTACGATTTAAAACAAAAACTTCCTCCAATTTTATTGTACGGTTCACATTGCCCAGCAGTGTACAAAGTGGCATGCGTACAAATTGATTTCGGCTGTAAGTGGCGACTTATCCCGACTATTCCCGAAGCGTCGGTGCGTAACACGTGATCAGTTGAACGTGCACTAACAGTTAATATTAACTGCCATTTAGATTAACGTACTGTTAACAGCTCGCCGTAATGGCTGGGCTTAATTAAATGAGACATAACTTTCTTTTGTGAGAACCGGATGAATTCAATTTTAATCGATTTATTATACGAGGTTAAGTAAGTTGTCTAGGTTGGGAAGTGGATGAGTTACAGAAAATAAGTAATGAGTATTGTTAAGTAGCCTGGCATATAAGGAATGCTGTGTCTTGGTTTTTGAAATGCGACTGACAGAAGAGCACAAAAAGGAAATAATATATATTTAACTTCGACAAGTACCGATTAAGGAATACCCGGACAAATCCTACGAATTCTTGAGGACAGGCGACAGCTGCGCCCCCTTCGGGAAACCACTTAATCCCATCTGAAATAATGACTAAACCCCTTTCAGGAGTCAACCGAACCACTGTAGACAACATGTAAATATCTCATTGGAAAAAGTCCAAAATAGATGTTGAAAATTATTTTGCCTCATTTAATTTGTTTGTGATACATTCTCAGAATACTCGATAGACGAAGTTAAGTAAATATTCTGTTATTTGAATATGGGAATCTAAAACAAGGATTCAATGGGACACTAAAAAAGAAAACCCAATAAGAATCCCTCTTTACCAAAAATCGTCCAAAAACTATATGATAAACAAACCATCCAAATTGTCATAAAAATCTCACCGGGCATATACCGAGCCGATCACGTCGAGCTTTATGACAACTCCGACCAAAAGATACACAGCAGTACAACTCAATATATTATTTACCTTAAAACACTGGCCCATTTTTCCGAACAAACGCTCAAAGCGCTATTTTAATACGAACAACTGTCCAGCGTTATCGCACCACTGTTTGAACTAAAAAAAATGTCCAAATTTCGGTGGAAACAGAAATTCAAGTGGTTCGGTACGTTTTGGACATACGGCGATATGTCGGGAGGTTTTGATATATGCCCGCGGGCCCCTACAGAGTACAGAATTTACGCTAAAAACTGTACAACATGTTGGCATTAAAACGACGTAATTTTGCGGGTGGTTTTTAAGCAACTGTTTGTTGTGTGATTTTTTTGTTTCTTTGCTTTACAAACTTTTGGGGAGTTCATTGCTATTATATTTATTTGTATAATACTATGGACAAACTTCCGCCCCATTTCACGGATTAGAATTGATATTGACTATGTCATAAGCTTAGGTGTCTCTTCATACCATAGGCTACGTGTTTGCCAAAAGTTCAGATAGATCGGTGCAGTCGTACCTACTTTCGCATTTATAATATTAACTACAATGAAAGAATATGCTAAAAAAGACAAAATTCTATCTGGGTTAATATCTAAATAAATCTTAAAACCCTAAAATATATAGGCCCTTAACATGAAGTTGTCTGTTCGGCCGTTTACAAACTTTTTAAATTGTTCAGATCAAAAAGATAAGAGAGAAGTAGATTCTAACTCCGATGCTTAAAGAAGTCTATAGAAACGGCAAAGAACAAAATTGAAAGTTGCCTATTGTATCAAATAAGGTGTCATTACTAAATTCATTTTGTTACAATTAAACATGATGACAATTGTAGAGGTTGCAGCCTCCATTTAGAATAATCGCAGTCAATTGTAAGATCTGATTAGTTAAGACGTCAGCAAAGTATGTTGAAATCAATGATTGTGTTGCAACATTTGAAATAATTAATTCCAACTGCATCAAAGACCTGTATATGCTGGTTCCTGCTGTGAATAAGAAATGATTGTTAATGCATTTACGGCTTTATTAGGTAAATGTAGGTGTGCAGAAGGTTATGGAGCGGTAGGAATAGTTATAGGTACAGTACCATTCAATATCTCAAATTTCCAAAAAAAGAGTAAAGCTCCACAGAAAGATTTGTTTACGTGACAAATAACATTAAACATTTCTGGCTTTTTGTTTTTCAGTTATAATATTCTATACGCAATAGATTTTGATACGGACTTCCCAAACATTGATTGATGAAATTCCAGGCACATGAGAATAACTTCAGGTCTCAAGCACAACGCATTGGCAATGCCCCTGGTGTTCTAAATGTCCATAGGTGACGGTGATCACTTACCGGCCTGCCGACCCATGTGGCATAAAAAAAAACATTTGGTTATTTATTTCTATTATGTGTATGATTCATTCATGTTATCCCACTCAGACGAAACCAGGATGCGGCGCTAGTATTATAAGAAAGGAAGCAAGTAAGAAGTAAAAAAGAACAACAATCGGCACATTGAACATACGTCACTCAAAACAAATGAGAATCGCGACACAAAAGTAGCAAACAAAGCAATTTGTCATAGAAATGTTCACGTGTACAAAATGAGAGACAAGCAGACACTCGGTAAGCCGTCACGGCTTTGAAAACAAATTCTGTGCGAAATATTCGCAACATCAGCTCATTACGGGGGTTTAATTATGTCATAGCGGTGACACACTGACATGGCGTTTAGATAACAATTGATTCATCGCGTTGGTTGGTGGTAAATGGGCTGTCGAAAATGTGAGCAGAATTAGCTTGCACGCCTTTACAATTTACAGATTCAGGATGCAGGTGTAAAATTTGGTTGATAATTTTGTAGCAATAGGAAATCTAACGCAACTTTTCATTCATAAGCTCAATTTAAATATACGTACTCGACAGTAGATATACAGGTTAATAGATATGGTGGTGAGCTTCGATTCTCAATCAAAATAATACATCAATTAATATAAATTCTGGGGGGTAGATATACTTAGAAGTCTTTAATTATTGGTTAAAGTATACCTACAAATGTACAAGTGTATTTGTTCCTATAATGTCTTGAGAATACTATGACATTTGATGATTCATGAAACAGTACCTAACAATTACTAAAATATGACATATACCTTTATAAATAGCATTAGCTAACTCAGTGTAGTATTAAACAAATAATAATGTTTTTTTTCCACTGGTTTAACCACAATCAAGGTTATAGGTATTACATACTAGAATACCTACCTCATAACCAGTGACGAACCTGTTATCACTCACAGGGAATTTATAACATCCATACCTACTTCACCCGCAGGGCGATTGTCTCTCGAAATCTGCATTGCAATCAATTTTGTATTACATTGATGGCGCTACGAGTGTTATCTCACACTGCTCGCGCACCAAACCATCAATCTACAACGAAATAGGCTTCCAGATTGAATCCGAGAGTCACACAATTCAGTTGCTGTTCGCCTACATGTTAGCGAACATGCTCGCCTGTCCTCACCACTCTGTGTTCGCCAAGGAAGGCGCGGCTTGCAATTTGACAAGTTACTGCGCACCAAGCCACTGTCGGCTTACGATCCCACCCGGTTTATATTTACCCGCGTAATTAGATGTAATCAAAGCTAAGCATTATGTTTATATGTATGGAATAATAAATGTTAAGGACATATAAGTTGTCGTATTTATAAACGTGAACTAGTTGGGAGGGACATTAATTAAGCAGTTTACAAGTTGTTTTTATTGTGATTAGAAGTACGGTCTGTAGCGATTCAATATTGGTAGTTGGATGTGAGGGTAATCCCACTATCAATACGTAATCAATACGTGAGTCAAAAATGTTGTGCCCTTTTTTACGAAAATTACGCGGACGGAGGAGTATGAAATTTGGCATACTTTAAGTTTAAGGAGAGGTACTGCAGAATAATTAATTAGAAATATTAAAAAAAAATCATCAATAAAAAGAGTAATGACGTCACAAAATAGGAACTTTCACACTTTCAGACACAATTCAATAACGATCCTCAAATGTATGTCACCAGAAAACACATGTAACAGAGACGACGTTATCATTCAACCTGGCTTAAAGACGATGGCAAAGCATTTAAAGTATTCAACTCGACTGAGACCATTAGTCTTGATCAATGCTTGAACGACAATGGCTCAGATTTAGACGGTTCTTATCCTGGCTGAACGCACAGAACATTTATTTACTTAACTTTGTTGTGCTTGTTATACAATGGCGCAACGTCTTGTGAAAGCGAAACTGCTGTGATTTGTTTCGGCTATAATTAAAGTGTTGACATTTAATTTGATGTTCCGTTACAAGTATCTTGCAAATGCAAATTATTACAGACCAGTACTCTGGATCTTTTTACTAATATGAATAGTATTTTTTTTATTGGCCACAATTTATGTTGGTAAGTGATGATGAGGCTAAAAGTGGTAACACGCACACGTATCCCAAAAAGTACCCAGTGGTGATGGTGATTATGATGTTCGTAACTTCAACGTTCAAAACTGAAATCAGGACAAAATAAATATGTAATATAAAAAAAGTGGTTTTTATTCTCAAAATAACGTGCGTCTTTGTCCGCATAGCTTTAACTTTCAATACCTTCACAAGCATTTCGTTGCATCACAAATAAGTTAAGGAACATCTTATGAAGTGTCCACATTTGTTACTGTCACCGCCTTTGGTTCGGTTATCATTTTTTCTCGGCCGCGTCCGTTTCGGCGCTTTATACGGATTACTTTCGATCTTTACATAACTCACTTGCTTATATGGTGTAGGATTGTCATGCAATTAAGGTTTTGTTTGGTGAATTTTATGGAACCCTTCGTTCGATTCATTGAGCAATGGCTTTCACATTGCATGTTAAAGGAAGATTACAATGATTGAATTTTTGATTGTTTTAATTTTACAAGTTTCTGCATGGTCAAAAAGAAACAAAAAACACGCTACAATTACTTTGAACTAGAGATTGACAAAAAAGGAAAATATTTGTTTTTTATCATGCTTCATATTTTAACTGTTTTGATTAAAATTGTACGTTTCTTTACTTATTGTTCATTATATTGTTTGCATTATTAAACAAATACCCCATTAATGGCGTTACTTCGACATGCGGCATTTTGCTTTCCAAATTCCAGATTTAAATCCTTGACCGTTTCGTGTTTCTGTGTGAACGCATCTTAGCAGTAGGGTAACAACGACATTGATTGACAGGGCAGGCGTCGCCTCGGCTAATCTGTAGTGTCACAGAGTGGAGATTACAGCGTTATACCCACCCTGGGCCGTTACCCATTTGTACGAGACCTACCCTGCCGCTCACACGTCCTGAGGAACATTGAAGGAGTAGATACGCCCATGGACATTAACAACACAGTTCCAAGTTGCTCTCAAAAACAACACTACTTGCTAATGCATATTACTACAGAGATTTGAATAAAAATTGACAGAAAGTCATTGAAAAGTAAATAATATGAACAAATTTTGCCCTAAATAAAAAAAAAATTGAGGAACATCTATAAATTTTAAAGTTTGGATATTTATGACTTAGTCACGCAATAACTGAATAGATTTCGATGAAATCATTGACACTTTCAGATCATGTTGTAGATAACCACGATTTTATGCAGAGGAAGGAATATACTTTCACGGACCTTAAAAAATTACCTATAACTTTCCACACACTTTTCGATGAGGCATGTATTGTTTCTACAACATGTCTACGAAAGTATAGGTAAGTTGACACGCTAAGCGAGAGCTCAAGGTTAATTGGTCGGTGGCAACGAGCGACGCGAAGCGACGCGTGTGTTTGACGCCTTTAACAAGTTCACGTTGAGCCGGTGATCAGTTTTATCGCTAAATACTTAAGTTTTAGGACTAAGTTATTGGTTTTGATATTATAACCTGTCAAACAGCTTATCTATTACAACTCCCCCTTTTCAGACTTATAAGCGGTGGCTTATCAGATCGCTAGGAACAGTTTTGCTGTGGTATTTTAGATGGGTACCAAATTATTTAAAAAAATCTAATATTCAGGGACAATCTTCACCTACACACGGCCATCTGATTCTAAACTAAGCAGAGCTTGTACAATATAAGCCATATATGTGATCTTTGTGAAGGATCCACACCCAAAGGGTGTCAATCTCAAGACTCGGCTGTCCGTCCATCCGTCCGTACGTCTTTCAGTGGACTGTATCCCATGAGCTTTAATAGGTAGACGGTTGAATTTTGACAGTGTCTACTACTGTGATCGCTACAACAACAAATAACCTTTTCTTAATATTGTACGATGTGGAACCCTTCGTGTGGAAGTCCGTACCGCACAAAGCCACATTTTTTTAGAAATATATTTTTATTTATATCGACTAAGTAAATGGAAATTTGACTTTGTAGATAGCTTAAGTTTTCCAAGTCGAATAAAATTATATTTTCGATCTCGTTAACTATCAACAAAATAAATACCTATTCACGTATTTCAACTAAATTACAGAATATAGCCGATAACCTAGTTACTAACCAACTGATCTAATTATTATGGTTATCCACATTATTTACATAACACACAAACCTACCAAAACTAAATACATATAACAACCAATATCCGGTATCGAATATGAGCAGATATTCTGAACTTCCTGTATCCCGTAACGGAAATTAACGAAATCCAAACAATCGTCGTGCTTTCGCGTAATGACAACGCGTCAAATAAATTAATGATCTCACGTCGGCGTTACGTCGTGATAACGATTCATTTATCGAACGAACTTATATACGTATAACGTGAGTATTATAAAGCATAATGAACATAGACAATCTTAACATCCTGTACCCCCGATGAGAGAGGAAGGCATTGACCACCGACGAGATATGTCAGTTGTCAAAATGAAATGAAATGAAAATATTTTTTATCGAACCCGGAACCTTAATCCTAAAGGAAATAAGGAGTTAAAGCTAGTCATCTTATTAATCTTAGAATGAAATCTAGACAAATATGCCTAATATCCTACACTGTCGTTTTCATAAATATTAACTGAATCTCATTAGGGTTTCTAAGTTAATTACTATACCATCTGTCGGATTTACATGACTCCAACTTATTGTTATCAAACCGTATTGATACCAAGCAGGGAAAAAAAATTGATCATCATCTGCCTACTCTGGTCCCAATCGTTTAGGGTCGGCGAGATATCTCATGCTTTCAGAATCAGAATCAGAAATAATTTATTGCATAAACTGTACAGAATATTAGTGTTTTAAGATACATTTCATAAGTCTCAACAATCTCGTCCACATTGAACATGCAATATTGATGGTTTAATATTATAATATTAACATTTACAATATTAAAAAAAAAACAAACTGTTGTCGCTAATTAATATTCAGTCATTCCATGTCCTTACCCATTTCTCTAAACCATATCAAATAAAATGCTTTCTGTCCATTTGGTGCATTAGTTAACGAGAGATTTGGCAATGTACTACCGGGTGTGCCTGATACCCTGCTACTGCGGGTATGCTTTTGTTGATTGGTGCAAGGAGTAAATACTATGAAACTTTAGCATTTACAATATTAAAAGCTGTTCCTCGCAGTTTTACCCGCGTTCCCATGGGATGACACATGTTTTATACATATAAACCTTCCTGTAAAATCACTATATTTGTTAAAAAAACCGCATCAAAATACGTGGCGTAGTTTTAAAGATCTAAGCATACATAGCGACAGACAGCGGGAAGCGATTTTTGTTTAAAAATACTATGTAGTGATAGTTGTCTCTCGCGGTTTCACCAAGATAGTAGGGTTAGTATATATTATATAGTATACAGGTTGTTACAAAACTATCCGTAAAGCCGAAAGGAGGTTAAATGGGGCCTTATAACGAGTCCATTCACACTATTTAAGAACCGTAGTAACGCTGCCCATAACATACCCCAAAAAAATAAAAAAAAGCTATTTTTATAAATGAAAAATAGAAAAACTATTATATTAGGCAGTTATTAGGTAAAATTGGTACGTAGGCATTTCTGTTAAATAACTAGGGTTGTTGGCTTTGATAATAATTAATTATATTTTTACGGGGTATTTTGTAACACGTTGTATATGAAAGGAAAACCATGTGCAACTTTTAATATGCATATTGCTTTTACGAATAGAGGACAGATTGAAATACATGTAATGATAACTATTTGACAAAAGAACTTAAATAAATTTGACCACTAGCTATAATTACATGTCCGCTTCGCTGAGGATCTATGTTCAACAAAAACATTCATATCTCCACTCTGCTTCGGTTGATGTTCCCAGCTTCAATGTTGCTTTTTCTAAGATTTATTATTCACAAGCTTCCGCCGCGCGGTTTCATCCGCATTCCTGAGGGATTTAGAGTTTCCCTGGGATTAAAGTATCGTGAAGTAAGTGTGTTAATCTAATATGCATTTTGTGTTCCGAATTTTATTAAAATCCGTTACAAACTTTCGTATTTATTTTAATAATATTTGAGAGATAAATGTTGCAGGGTAACTACGAAAATCGAGGTTTCGTGAAGCTTCTAGAATTATGCCTAGATCGACTAGCTCGTTTCCATGTTCGTGAGACTTAAACAATATTGAGTTAAAAAATACTATTGACTTACCACTTTTTGTTGAATTAATAATTCGACATTATCCGAATTTTGTTAACTACTAAAAATATAGTGACTTATGGACAGTCAGCGACATAAATAGTTAAGAACAGATGCAAATTTACACAACATTCAATACCTTTTTTTTGAGCCTGACAAGTAGACTCAAACAACAACCATGCTTTTAATGTAAAAATAAACTGGTATCTTGTAAATGGTCTACAATAATAAATTAATATTAATTAAATTAATATTCTAAATAAAAAAAATGTATAAGTCAAGTTACATAAATATTTTATTAATTTGAAATAGTCTACGTAAAATTACGTTTCTCAGTTCAATATTTACTTACTAAAAAAGTAAATGTACTTTATCTCAATCAGTAATATTGATACCGTAAACTAACAAAGAAATAAAAAGATACATTCCAAATTTCAAACTGAATAACGAAATGTATTAACTAAGTCCCCAGTCTGTGCCAACAGATGGCGCTACCAGTTAACCCGTCCACTGCAGCGGCGGCGCACGCGTGACCAATCCGCCCGATCCATTATAATTCATATTATTTTTTGTTCCCCCTCAACCCAATTCCATTCTTATAGCCGAGTATAATCGTCAAAGAAGCCGTTTGGTTACGAACTGAGGATGTTAAGATGTTTTCACTGTGTATCGTTGAATAAAAAACCGTTTTACAGTTACTTTAGCCGGCTTTTGAATGATTTTATTATTATGGGGTTTTTGTGAGAAATGAATTCTGCTAGATAGTAATTGGGTCGCAATAAAAAAATATTTTTTCGATCGATTGTATTGATCTTTTGGAATGAAATATTATTTTGAAATATCTAAAAAATTTCAATCTACTCACAAAAAATTAGTGTTATTTCTTCATGGGGGGGATATGTTTGGATGTTACGAAGAAGTTCCATTTCTTGGATATTAATTAGGTATAAAATCACAATACAACAGTCATTTCAAAGCACAATGCTCCCTCTGTCATAATTTTAAAAGGCATACAATTCTTTTCTTCATTATGAATTACAACTAATCCATTATAATAATCCAATCGGGTAAGCACTAATGCCTCTATAAGAACGCATTTCCTTTAAATCATCAATCAATGTTCAAAGCGGGACCAACTAGATATGATAATGCGTTATTATCCATTCAACGCATCTATTGTCGTGGAAAATTGAAAAATAGTTTCAAGCTTATATTACCATTCATGTATTCATTAAATCAGATGTATGAGGTGGATATAGACTTTGTAGATATTATCTATCCATAGAATATATCTTTAAATTCTCAGAAACTTACCATTTTATTATACCATTTTATAGGTCATACATGCTGAACGAAACCTTTGACGGTTTTAGGATTTACTGATCTAAAAATATTTACGGGTATTTAAAGCAGAAATCGTCTCAAAGGTTATCTTGAAATAAAACAGGAAGAATCAAGCCTAGAACCTCAACATGGTCTCGGCTCTTTCATTTTTGAAAAAATGAACAGCTACTAATAGTTTCCACCCAAGCACGCTATAGCATATGCGATTCAGCAGTGCATAACGTTATATTAAAAGCTATATAACCAATAGCAGCTCAACTCACAAATGTTATTACGTTAGTATTATTAACTGTTATCGGGCTGATTGATGCGTAACCCAATTTCGGCGGGATATAGTCAGATGCCATCCACATGTTTCCAACTGGCGTATTAGTTGTGACTAGGCTTTGAACGCTGTTCTGTTTGCATTAATTTAAGCTGATTGTAGATTGTTGTAAATCAACTCCAAAAAGAACATTATTTTTCACACAGATAAGCTATAGGAATATAAGATAACAATGATGCTAAAATCTATTCACATAAATTCTATAATAAAGCTATTCGTACAATAGAAGCCTAGCCTAAATTACAGAAGAATAGAGCAAATACGAACATAACACAACAGACAATCTAGCTTGACATGATAAAAAGAAACCGACATCACATTTTCCACATCAAACCTTAAAACACGAAAAAGATAATATTGAATCAATAATTAAAAACACACAAGTAACAATTACAGTACAACGAAAAATCAAGAGCAAATAAAAATTTGTCGCGTCACAAAAACTACCCTTACGGCTTTATTAGTGGATATAGGTCGTTTTAGTTATTAATTATCGGTTTACGTAGCACACAGTCCCGTACAATACTTAATTAGTGAGTGATTAAATTATATACGGTGCTTCGATGAATTTTCATGGCAATCGAGGATGAAACTTAGACTTACTAACTTATAGTTACGTAATTATAACAGGAAGTTAATAATTGGTAGAAGTGATTGAAGAAAACATAGTTGATAACAGTGTGGATATTACATATACTTAATTTAATGATACAATTGTTATTAAAGAAGAGATGCATAGCAGGGCGTAACTAAAATCAAATATGATAGGAATCATATTTTGTAACATAACTCTCTAAATAATATTCGCTATTCAAAGCTTAAAACACAGGAAACATAATGAAATCCGACTATCAAACTGAAATTGCAAAACCTTGTTGCCAATAGAGCTAAATTTACGAACATCAATCCGAAATAGGCTCGAAATGCAACACAGCTAAAAGTGGCAGCTACCGGGAAATTTATAACCGATCGTGCAAGAGAGTAGCGCTATAAACTGCATAAAAACACCCATAAGTCGAGCTTTGGGTCTTTTAAAACCAATTTGTCTCAAGTTTACGATCACGGCTGAAGCATCAAACAATGAGCGAAAGTATTGTTTTTTTATGCCATTTAAGTTTGATCGTTTACCTAGCCATCATTCTTTTATTGGCCACCATAAAAATTGTTACTTTCCTGAGACGTTCCGTTTCTCGCATCCCCTCATCCGCATCGGATTCGTTCGAGACCTTAATTACGAGACGTATTATTATACCATTCTAATGTCAGACTATGTAATTATTAGGAGAATAGTTCGGAGCATATTGTAATAGTGCGGGCAATTAGGGTACAATGTTTTTGTTTCTGATGACAATGTGTTTTCTGGGAAGATACTTGTTTGTTCAACACACGTGGGAGTTCCGCCGTGTAGTCTTTTGAGTGTCGTTTCGATGCATGTGTCGACCTCGGGTTAAATTAACCGGAAACTTTAAGGGGAAATAGTTAAGATTCCGTGCAGGTCTGTTGCAGTCAAACAGAAAGTTAAACATGCCACCCCTTTCTACAAACGATCGTTTAAAATAAATACTGTATAGAAATCGAAACTCCATTTGACGGGGTAAAAGATTTCTACGTTTTCAATTGGCAGTATTTGCAATTCATAACTTATAGCTTATGAACTCGAATTCTTCCTTCGATAAACTATTCATATTTCTTGTAAAGAATTTCAAATGCTTGAAACTAGTTACGCTTATAAAATGTACAAACCATTTGTTGGAATAACAAGTTTCGTGACAGTTCTAAATTCATTCTTTACAAACGAAAATAAAGAATCACATTCCTTGTACCGGTAGCAGACAATCTAATCGATACAGATGCATACAATTTAAAACAGGATAAAATTACACAACAAACACTGTATGACAATGCAGTTTCACACTGTCACGACAGAATTCAACAAAAAATAAAACCTGTCCCAGAAAGGAGTGAAGGCACGGTTGAAAAATAAAAGCAAACCCGAATGAGAATTGTGGAGATGTAAATTAAGTAAAAACTGAATACAACCGGGCGGGTTCCACTATCTTTTGATAGTATAATGGACGCGGTCGTGGTGGAGATGAAGCTATGTTTCGCCTCCTGGGTGGTCTCCCATTTAGACTATTTGATCTTTTTTCCCATATTATTTGCCATCACTATTTGGTGATTTACGTTTGTTTAACACGAAGGTGTTGGGACAACAAGGGTGTGATTTGTTGGCTCTTTATAGGCTATCGATTTCAATAGCCTCCACAAAAAACTGAAGTTACCTTTTACTTTTCTGAATGAGATATTTGAAGCAATAAATAAAATAAATGTTGTTACGAATACACATGATAATGATACCCCTTGGGTCACATTAAAAAAAACTATAGTAACAGAAATCACTTTGGGTGTTTAAGGAAAATAATTGTGTTACTATAACGAACTTATCTCAATGAATCATTCTGTAATTGAAGAATCAATATTTATTTTTATATAGCAATATCGATTAGGTTTATAAATTACGGGGAACTCTGACCTTAGAGAAATAACAGAGCTCAATAAATAAATACCTCGACGAGCTAATTCTCAATAAAGATTTAGAAAAATAAATCAAAATTATTAAGTAGGTATATAGATAATGAATTATTTTACCTCTAATTTGGTAACAGATTTGAAAGCTCTAAAGCCGATTTACAATTTTCTCGCACAAAATAAAAAGTATGCCAAGAAAAATACCAATCTCACTTCCACGCTTGTTTTCCCAAATTATAAGATTTCTGTAATTAAACTTTTATTCATGTTCTTCGGAACATGAATGACCGTAAAATGTGTATGAATTATGTAAATAATATTTAGTACATTATTAACCTGACGGAATCAGATAATACTGCTGAGTAACTAAATCTACCAAGAACTTTAGGCCAGGACTTAAATCCTTTCCTTCTACTCATCTACACTAATCTAGCAAAGACCCTCAAAGCACAGATGAGTGTCCAATCTACCATCTCGAATCTCAAACACTTCCTGAATCTTTTCTTACTCTAAGACTGTCCCAATAAGAATGACTTCACCAACAAATCATGTTGCTCCTGCATTAACAACTCTGTCGTCAGTTTAATCTTAATTGAACAAATCGTCATCAATTTATTTACCCACCCCACTTCTAGTTAACTCTTGTTCACTTATCTTAACAAAATAAAACAGTTCAATCTGAGCATTCATTAGAAGCTTATCTACTATAAATGTTTAAGAATCATTAGGACTGAGTATTTGACTTGTTAAGTCATCGTATGGATTTGTTCTAATGTCAGGTTCAGTGACTCGAGTTATTATGGGATCGTTGTGATTTCTTAAAACGATTGTGTTCTCAACGTCTACGCGAGAGTTATGTTTCTATTGCGGTTGTTTACGATTTACTGGTTCTGGATCGAGTGTTACTTTAGCTTCGGTACTTGTTCCATTTCTTATTTTTGAAGTTTTATGTATTACATTGAAGTCTTCAGTCATGATTTTCATGTATAACTTAGTTGTTTTCTTCATACGTTATAAATTTTGATATTTTGTGAAATATTTAATTGGAAAGCTTGAGGTCCACAACTTGAATTTAAGTATGATAACTTTATACCAAACATAAAATTTTTCATCGTTTCACTCTTCAAACTGCTACGATAACTTAATGTGCATTAACAAAAATTCAATGAATGACAACAAAAATACTTCATTCAGTTAAAATAAATCGCGGTATAAAATTAGCGCTTTAAAAACTACCCCTAAAACCGCAGAAAATATTGAAACGCGACTGGCGCGTAGCGTTACACGCGAATAAAACCTCAACTAACCGCAATGCGAACGAGGCAATTCAACAACATCCGCACAACACAATCGTCCGCCAAATAGTAATAAACCAAAACACAACACTTACGTTGATCGAAGAAACAGCGATCCAGACCATTCATAACGTACGAAACCTCATAGTGCACTCAACACACAATTTTTATTACGTTCACACGCACTTAGTGACGTCACACTCAAAACAAATCACAGCGTATGCGTTCCCACTTCGGTCACTGCACAACGTCAGGGCGGATACTGATATTGAAACGGCGGTAAGTTTATAAGGACGTGTTGCCGAGTCGGAGGTCGGCGCGCGACTGGCGTGCGCGCGGCGCAAGGAGCGCGGGGTGAGGGGCAGCCGCTGAACGGGAGGGGGTGCGTGCGTTCGGAATTCACTTCCCACGTGCTCGCCACCCGTCCCTTTCTTACAGGACGGGTTAGCTTTTTAAAAGCACGGCCGTCGACGCATCGATACCGCCGGGGGCGATGTTTAGCTGTAACCTTGTTTATATGCACTGCAGCTAATAATACGCGCGAATAACACTTCAAGTGCGCGTTTGTTGTGTTTTTTTTTACAACTCTCTCTTCAAAGTACAATGCGTTCAGTTAAGTGGCTAGTAAGTTTGTGTATTTGTTTTAATGTTACCGATACGCTTGTTCCGTTTCCTGTTTGATGTTTGTTGGATTATGATATTGTTGATATTTTATTTGTAACAACATGAACTTTTTTTTAAACATTCATTGGTTTAATGTTGTGATATTCAAAAGCATTTAATGGAAGGTTCAATGTTTTTTAACGAAATAGACAATGTTAAGTCAACTGTCATTTTGTAGTGCAATAAGAATAAAATTCCGGTACTTTCGATAAATAAAACGTATAAAAAATAGCTATCGTCTGGCAGTAGCGGGTCAAAGACATCTAAAACAATTTTTAAACGACTTAAAGATTATTACGATCCTAAAAATATGTAAAGCTTCCACGAAAACTGAGTAACTTTAAATTTTGTAGATAGTAAAGGATGAATAGGGATGTTCTTTGAACTAAGTGTTTCGGATAAATCTAATCGATTCCAGTAGGCACAGTAACTTAACTATACACTTTACCCTTACATTGCAATCAATACTAAATGATTGATGTTTAGCTTATTTTCCACCAGTAAATAATAGAACAATAATATATTATAATTAAACAAATATAAAACAGAAAAAATATGACTCCATTTTTTTTTAAATAACGATTGGTGAGATTATGGTCAAAGTTATTTAATAAAAACTGTATCCGCCTCGAAACCGAAACAACAAAATCCCTATATCCGTTTGACCCGATATATCTTATCACTGGCAGCCCTAGAGACAAAAAAAAGTTAATGCATTTCTCAGAGCTATTTCGGTGGTCGGTCTTATCGGCACGTCAGTCATCGAAGGGTTTTTACTTTTTACAAGGAGCGATGAGTTAGACACTCGTTGACTAAGTGTTGAAATGTTTAAATGACGTTTTATGCATGAATGATTATAGTAAGATGGTTATGAAAAAACATGTGTCATTTATAATGATTTTTGGTCCTTAAAATAATTGGATAGGTACTGGAAAAACGTTGGTGTTGAGGTTTTATTGAGTCCATAAAAAAAACAAAATTATCTGGTGTAACCTATTTTTGAAATGACCTATTGTAAACCATCCATAGTAAGTGGGTTCGATTCCCACCCAGGACAAACATTTGTGTACATGAACATGTCTGTTTGTTCTGTGTCTGGGTGTAATTATCTTTATAAGTATGTATTTAGAAAAAAAATGTATATGTAGTATATCAGTTAACTGGTTTCCATAGTACAAGCTCTGCTTAGTTTGGGATCAGATGGGCGTGTATATGAGAATATCCCAGGATATTTATTTATTTATTTTAGATTGATTTTTAAAGATAATCTTTATCTTTTATAACGGGGGGAGCCCGGGGGCGAAAGCGAGAAGGTTAAATACAATGCAACTACAACAAGCTATAGGTAATCAACGTAATAATTTTGTCAAGAAAAAAAACAACATGAATTAAGGATCCTTTTTTTTTTAATTCGTAAAAAAATATTTAAATCCATATTTTCTTTTAACTATTTAAGGGTGTAAAAAAGTCATATGCTACTAAACCTTAAAAAAAATATATTCCACCATATTATTAACCTCTAAAGCAGTACGCAACAAAACGAACTTTATGAAAAGCTATCCCGTACCAAAGACTCTTGTTAACCCTTTAATCACTCGGCGTGAATGTGTCCCCACTGTTTATTTATTAGATTATTCCAAGCAGTAATGTATTTTACACTCTGCTGAGGAATTCTAATGGGTTCAATACTAATGCTCCAGCGAGTGAATGGGATAGTGAGCGAGTGAGTGAGCGGTTTTAATTGGTAGCTCGAATCGTGTCTTAGTTTTATTTATTTTAATTTTAAAACTGGAAATTAAATTTAGTATTTTTTTTCAGTTTCCATTTAGCTTAGATGATACTAATAAGGTGTTACTTATATGTTTAGTATATTCTGAAATGCTTTTACAAAACTAATCTTGATTTTCATACGTAATTTATTAATTTGATATAATTTTAGTTTGATTAAGTCTCCTTAGCTAACATTCAAATATTATAAATATTGACGTCTTTCAAGGTTACCAGTAAAAAAAGGTTAAATTTTAACGAATTTAATTAGTCTCTGAAAAAACTATAATTGCTTAAAAAATTCACTTGGAAGCAAACTTAAGCCTGAACAGCGAAAATCGGTTATATTTATAATATTTTTAATAACTTAAACCTAACTTAGTATAACTAACAACATTATTTAGAGTTCAAAGTGTCACAACACTAAAATAACTTAAGCTTAACGTGTGCACTTAGCTGACGCTAGGAATAACTTGTAGATCATAACGTTAGTAGAATAAAGTTATTTTTGAATTAATTTAAAAAGACAGATATAATATATTTCTTAAATGTTTTTAGTATAATCTGTAAACCTTATGTGTTCCGAAACAAATAAGGTTTCCAGGTTTTAAAAAGACTTAACAACTTCACGTCTCAGGGTCGACAACGCATTGGCGATGTCCTGGTGTTGCAAATGTCAATATGCGGCGGTGACCACTTACCATCAGGTGGACCGTGTGCCTGTTTCTCGAGCCCATGTATGTATTTTAACCAAAATAAAATCATGGGTCTCCGTGGCCAACAAAACTGTATTTATAAAGGGGGGGGGGGGGGGGGGGGGGGAGTAACAGGGCATTAAATCTAAATAAATACTTATATTTTTATAATAATTGGTAATAATAAAAATGTATCAATATTATTACCAATTATTATTAATTTATTATGGTACTTATACCTTAATATTATAGGTATATAACATTTTTTATTCAAAGAAATTGTATTGTATGTAAATAATGTATTAGAAATAGTGTAAATAAATTATTATTTAACTTGACGTGAATATAATATATTTAAGTTTATTTACGAATCAAATAGATTAAAATACAGATCCTCAGGAAAATACGACCTTTAAGATGTTATGACAAACCAATGTAATTAATTAAAATCTAATTATAAAAAGTAGGTAGGTACGAACCAAGAACGTTGTTTAGTGTTTTAAAAAAAAGATTTTTTAATTTAAGTACCAACTAATTTATAAAAAAAATATATCAAAATGCTACAAAATAATAATAACTATTATACGTAAAAGTAGTTTTTATGTTTATTTCAAAATTCGCTATGGTCCCGCGGTATTTTTAACTCCCCAGGGGATCTAATCTATGTCACTCGGGAATTATTTAGATTTCTATCAGTGAAATCATTTTTCAAGTATTTTTTGAGATTATTTCCTACATCCAAACTTTACCTCTTTATAATATCAATACAGATATGTAATGCAGAAAAAAAATTAAGTCAAAATAAAAACACCTACTTATATATAAATAAAATTATTTCCTTTACTTAAATCAAAAACGTGAAACCGTTATGATACCTCAGAATAATAATAGTTCGCGTTGGTTATTCAATACATCATCAGGGACAGAAACCCAACAATACCTAGATATTTATCACAATTTGTAGGTTAATCTAGCGTATCGCGGGCTATATATCAGAAAGGGTCGGTGCACACTGGAGCGTGGCGATTCGCGATCGATGCCGAATCACACGACCGACAGATCGAATGGAATTTTTAATGTGTGCGTGAAATATCTGCTGCGTATGAAATTGTATTAAATTTATAACGGTTTGATGTTTTTTAACGGGCCAGTTGGCTTGGTGGTTAGAGTGTTGGAGTGCGTCGCAGGTCGTGGGTTCGATTTATAGCCAGGCCAACATTTAAGTGAAAAAACATGTCTCGGTGCAGTTAATATCTTTATAAGCATGTTTTTAGCAAAAAAAAATTGTTAAATGAATCTCAGATACAGATAGTACTGTTTAGTTTGGATTCAGACGGCCGTGTGTATAGAATATCGCAGGATATTTATTTTTTTAAAAATTATTTGGAAAATATATATATTTTTTACACATGCATTAGGTATTATCCGTGATTGCTATAAAGGCTGTTTATTCTTTCTGAACTTGTTTGCATTTCCCCCGTAGATCCAAGTTGATATTGCCAGTTCATTTTATGTACTGCAATTTACACTTAAGCCTATAGGCAACTATGTTTAAGCTTCACGAAAACGCATGCGTCACACATCACCGGGTCTAACCCCACACATTAGTGCAATAAACTTGACAATAACTTAATTCAGAGCAATGAAGGGCGATTCCCCCGTGGTACCTTACGTCGCAGGGATGACAATAGTTCCTAGCTGTACAGTTGAATGTAATTAGAACGATCGATCGATGGGGTGTGACTGTGTCCTAAGCTAACATAACTTTAAGGCGTCTTCATTTGCGTCTTGATAGTAAGGTGTAATTAAATATCTTTGATGAAGAAAGATAAACTTTAAGTGCAAAGGGGTGCTACGCTATATAAATAGACAATAATAATTCGAGGGTTGTTCTAAAACCTTTTTGGTCCACAAACATTAAGAAGACATTAATATTAATCTTAATTCCTAACACAGTGTAAAAAAAAATATTTTAAAATTAAAACCTGTTTATTTTTTTACCTTCTTCCCAACCCGTGTGCAATCCCTCATTTCCACCCGCGCCGTCGCGGCGCACAGACGTCACATGCAAATGTCGCCAACGTTCGAAATATAAGAAAATGCAACATCAAATTTTTATTTCCCCGCCAGATTTTATTATGCGTTTTCGACGTGCCAGTGACAGAACTCTGATTGTATTGCTGCTTGTAAAAATTTTACTTTCTAGAGTTTGCGAGGGAACTTATTTTCTAAGCGTCGAGATGGGCGTTGTGTGTGACGGGGGCTTTATTTATTTTGACACCTTACTGAAGTTGTTAAAATTGAATTTATGCAGATATGTGAAGCAATATCCTCGATGTAAAAAGTTACTTGTGTATTTTATAACCCTGAACATTTTTGTGTCAACATTATAAATCTACTAATATTATAACCGAAAAAAATTTTGAGGAAGGATGTTTACATGTTTGTCTGTCAATCACGCTGTAACATCTTCATAATATATTACTTTTTGCCAAGGATATTAGGGATTCTGGTGAATGTCGATGAAACTGCAGCATGGAAACAAGTTATCGATAATTTTTCCTGAATACTATTGCGAACAATACTTTCTTTATCATCTGTTTCAATCCATGTATATTATATATATTATAAGTCGGCATCACATAGACAATTTCTCTAGTATTCTTAATGTCTAATGGCGATGGTGACATCTTACAATGAAGTGAACAGTAAACGTTAAAATAAAGGGACCAAGTCTTCAATGTCCATCTTACATCTCTATCTATATAAAAATGAATATTTGTCTATATGTCCTTTATAGAATCGTAAACTATGCAACAGATTTTGATGTAGTTTTCATCAATAGATAGACTAATTCACAAGGAAGGTTTATAGCTAGGATTAAAAGCGGGCAAAGCCGCAGGGCGCAGCTACTATATAAAAAAATAATACCATTTATCTACTATTTCCTACCCATACCTATAATTTTAGGTACCTCATCATGTACATAAAATTTAATAAAATGCTTGGTCCATCGACCATGATATCACGATGGAGAGACCAAACTGATAGTCTACTCCCTGAAATGTTCTACCTACTTAGTGTTACCTTAATTATTTTTTTAATACCACTTGGTCCGACAAACAAGCAGACGGTCCACCTGGTGGTAAGTGGTCACCGCGGCCTATGGACATTTGCAACACTAGGGGCATCGCCAATGCGTTGTCGACCCTGAGACGTGAAGTTGTTAAGTCTCAAGTGACTGTAATTTCACCGGCCCCCTTACCTTTCTAACCGAAACACAGTAATACAAGTGCACTACTGCTTCACGGCAGAAATGGGTAAGGTGGTATTACTTCCCCGGACGAACTCTGCACTAAGAGCTCTACTACTCGAAAACTGTAGATTTTAAATCCTCGAGGATTGCCACCCTTTTAAAATAAAAGTAAACCCATAATCATTTCCTCATAATTCTCCAGAGTCATAATATAATATTGTCGTATATTATTTACTCACTCCCATTACCGCAAGGCCGTAAGACTGGTTTCACAAATTACCTGCGAAATAAACAAAAAGTCAATTACTTCAACGATTCTCACATACGAGTATGTATGTTCGTATAATGACTACAAATATCATAAAAACGATTAATGTCTTTGATTCAACCTTTTGCTGTCGTAATTTTTGAGTTGTTGCAACTGTAATTGAGATATAGCACTGACAAACAAAATTTGGCAAGAAGTAATGTCTTATCATCATCAGCTTATCTCTATCCACAGCTGGACATAGGCCTTACCTATGGTACGCTACTGAGCTCAATCTATTGGACAGGTAAAGAGAAAGCATCAGAAAACCATACCGAGTCTACGAAGCTATCGCCACCATAAATAATAAATAAATAAATATCCTGGGACATTCTCTTACACACTACCATCTGATCCCAAACTAAGCACAGCTTGTACTATGGAAACCATAACTGATATACTACATGCTATTTTTTTCAACGAACAAACAGACATGTTCGTGCATACAAATGTTTGTCCTGGGTGGGAATCGACTTGGCAGTCAGAGTCGCTAACCATCAAGCCAACTGGCCATCTTTTCACCAAAAAGTCAGTTTTTATAATCTTCGAGATAAAAGTTTGTTTAAACTACCACTCCAGGGTGTTAGGTGCCATCACCACAAACAACTGTTCCAGTCTGAGTAACATTTTGTGCAATAATTGTACAATCCTACTGATATTGTAAAACGAATGTTCGTGAGGAAAGATGCATGTATATTTGTTAGTCATTCACGCTAAAACTTCTAAACGGATTTGGATGAAACTTGGCATATAGACAGTTTATAAACGATTACTAATTAAATTGGAACACTATACATATTAACATAACTTTTTTGCCCAGAGACTAAGCTTCACCGTCCAACGGAGCAACGCCGCTAGTATCATGGGTACCATGGAGCATTTAGAGGACCTTTTATTTTAGCAAAATTTTCGGTTTTGTTTTGTTAGTTGTTAATATAATAATGTAATTTTAAGTGCTTTTGTATTTTTCAATGTACATATTTATTTATGTTGATAAACTGAATTAGAATCTATGATACTTTTTAGTCCTGGAAAATGCAACATCTCTCGGTAATGCGGGTGAAACCGCGGAGCACAGTAGGTACTTTATAAACAGATTATTTATGAATGGCGCTCTATTGTGATGGATATATGTGACGGAGTCACTTTATATACGTTGCCGTGTAAAGACGTGTGTGGTTATCATTAAAAACAAAAATTAAAGCCAATCCTACCCGCAATGGTTATAAAAAAATGTGTAAAATGCACCAAAAATATCACCAAAAAAGTGCCAGGTTTAGAGTGTAGCAGATGTGATAAGTTAGTGCATGCTGATCCAACGTGCTCTAAGCTTTCTAATAAACAGCTGAACACCCTCCGCAATTCGCCTGGTGTGGAATGGAGTTGTGAAGACTGTTTACGAAATACCTCTCGCAGGTCGTCATTTGTAATTCCAGAAGACGACGGCGATGATGAAGAGTTCGAACCAGGTACCATCATAAACGCGCATACCATCGATACACAAAAACTGGTGCAAGACATCAGCCGCGAGCTGAAGAAAACCTTTCGGGAGGAAATAGTCAACCTGGAGTCGTCGCTTGAATACTTAAGTGCACAAATCACTACTATGGAACAATCATTAAAAAAACAAGACACCGTCATAAAAAACCTTGAGCATAAAAACCAAGATCTGCAAAATAAAAACAAAAACTTAGAACTGAGATTGAATGTTTTAGAGCAAGGTATGAATAATTTCGAGCAAAAAGGACTTGCGACATCCTTGGAAATAGCTGGATTACCTGAAATTCCTCCTTCTGATGTAGGCAAAATAATAGGAACGGTAGCTTCGAAATTGAACGTAGACGAGAGTGATATAAAATCATCACAACGCTTGCCCGGAACTAAGGAAAAACCGGGGGCCATTCTTGTAGAAGTAACGTCGAAAGCAGCCCGCCAAAAATGGATTGAATCTAGCAAAGTGATATGCCTTACTGCAGGACTTATATTACCGAATGTACCCAAGGAGAAAGCTGACAACCGAATATTCATTAGGGAAGCTCTAACCAAACATACGAAAACACTTTTATATACTGCCAAAACTCAACTAGGTAAATCGTTTCAGTTTATCTGGTGTAAAGATGGCAAGGTATGTGTTAGGAAGATTAGTAATAGTAAAATATTTTATTTACGTTCAATTCAAGATATTGCTCAAATTGAAACCCAATCGAGAAAAGAAATAGCTAAGTAGATATTGGTAAAAGTACATAATAAATTACTTCCTTCTCTTTTTACATTGCTTATTGTCTTAATATATCCCAATAATAAATGGAATCACAGATTAAAGAAATTTTCAATTGCACTTCCACTGATAATTTTTTTCAACAGTTAACGCCTAAATGCCATCTTAATATTTCATGTATACACATCAACATAAGATCATTGATCAAAAATTTTACTAAACTGCAACAAATTGTTAGTGACTGTACTTTTCCCTTGGATGTAATAATTATCACTGAAGCTGGTATATCAGATAATATTTTTAACTTGTTCAATATTTCGGGCTATAAAATGTACTCACAACTACGTTCTAATAAAAAGGGCGGTGGCATCATTATATACGTAAAAAACCATCTTAAATTTACCGTATCCCAACAAAAAACTATAACCTTTGAAAACCTAACAGGCATTCTTAAACTTAGCCCAAATCAAGACGTAGTTGTGTGTGCCGTTTATAAACCACCCTCAACTAATAAAAGTATCTTTGTGATGGAGTTGGGTAAGTATCTTTCTACATTCGACTTAAAACAAAACCTTATTTTGATCGGAGACACAAACACTAACCTAAAGTCCATTCATCCTATAGAGACTCGTATCTGGTGACACTCAGCGAGCGCGGATTAATGTGTGGGATATCTGATTTTACTAGAATCGAAACAAAGCTGAACCAAAACAAATATATCACAACAAAATCATGCATTGATCACATTTTCGCACGCTTCCCAACATTATATCCGTACTCGGCGGTGCTAGATGTGGTACTGGCCGATCACCGAGCAGTTATCTTTGCATGCACCGAGCCCCAACGCGACGAATCACCAAAGCGTATACAGTATGTTACGAAACAAGCAATTAACTACGATATACTCTTCAAAGAATTAAAAAATGTAAAATGGCAAGAGGCAAATGACATGAACTGCCCTAACGATATTTATAATTTTATTCATAACTCATTTCAAAATGCCAACAAGTTAGCAACGTATTCTAAAACCTATAAATTTTTAAAAGATAAACAATCTACCAGTTTTAAAGTACCCTGGATTGATCGTAATGTTATTCGACTTTGTGAGAAACGCGATAAATTATATAACTCTTGGAAGGTTAGTTCGAATGATCCAAAATTGAGACTTGAATACAATAAAACCCGTAACAAAGTACATAAGATATTAGAAACTAGGAGAAATATGTATTACACCAATTATATAGAAAATAATTTTAAAAATACAAAAAAAGTATATAAAATCGTCAATCAAATGCTGGGCCGAATAACATTATCAATAGATGCGGCAATTAACAAAGCTTTCGATGCACAAAGACTCACTACTAAAACCATTGCTGAAAAATTTGCAACAGGATTCGACAAAGCAGTAAAAGATATCATTCCCAACTGTAGTGTGAAATTAGTAGACCCAAATACATATAGTAAGCCAATTAGTTCTAGTATTCTCTTCTTAAAAGCATCTGGTGATAAAGTTCACAAAATTATTCAAAACTTAAATCCCAATAAAAGTCCAGGACCTGACAACATTAAAGTGTCCGATATTAAAATTATTGGAAATGATATATCGACAGCCATTGCTAACCTCATTAATTGTAGCGTTAAATCTGGTTTATACCCAGACGAGTTAAAAGCTGGTTGCGTGAGGCCAATTTTTAAGAAAGGGAAACGCGATGTTTTTTCCAATTACCGTCCGATTACACTGCTTTCTTCGATTGACAAAATTGTGGAAAAGTACGTTTGTGAACAAATACATCAATTTTATAAGAAACATGACGTAATATATCCAAATCAATTTGGATTTCAATTGGGTAAGGGCACAACTGACCTCCTATCGCGGTTTACTGATGAAGTCAATGAGCATTTAAATAATAAAAGACATGTACTAGCTTTGTTCATTGATTTCTCGCGTGCATTTGATACGCTGGACCACAAACAGCTGATAAATAAGCTAGATAGCTGTGGAGTACGGGGACCCTTGCTCCAATGGTGTGCAAATTATCTAAATAACCGAACGTATACTGTAAAAGTTGGCAACGCGTACAGTGAACCCGTAATTGCTACGGAGGGCACGGCACAGGGTTCGGTCCTAGGTCCGCTACATTTTCTATCATATGTGAATGAAATGAGTAATTGCATTAGATTCTGCACATGCTACCAGTTTGCGGATGACACGTGCCTTGTTGCAGTTGACAAAGATCCTTTAAAGGCCCGTGAACTGTTACAGACTGACTTTGATGCATTAAGTGGATGGTGTCACGATGCTGGCCTGGTACTAAACGCAAATAAAACCAAGCTGCTTGTTATAAAATCTCCATATACAAAAGACTGCCCCTTAAAAAATATTGTAGCTCACAATCACGGTTGTCTGCATACCATAGGACAAACGTCGTGTTGCTGTCCTCATATAGAAATTGTTAATAGCCAGAAATATCTTGGGCTAATAATAGATAGTAAATTTAATTGGTCCAATCATATTGAGCATGTATGTGATAAACTAAGGCAATTTTTAGCAAATATCATAATTCTCAAAGACCGCATCCCGTTCAAGGTAAGGGTAATGCTTTATAACTCGCTCGCTGAGTCTTATATCCAATATGGTCTCAGTAGCTATGGTCGTACATACACTACGTATCTGAACCAAATATATAAACTCCAATTAAAAATCTTAAAAAACATAGTGTCTTCCAAAATTAAATTACAATTCTACAATAATGATTTTGGTCTTTTCAAGCATTGTAAAACATTACCGGTTCACTCTCAATTTGACTACATGCTACTCAAGGAACAATTCTTTGTTGAAAAGCAATGGCACAAAATCAATCACTCTGTATACACACGCGCAGTTGCCCGAGACCGTCTACGTACAACCCGAGCAACTAATACTTACGGAGAGAGAACAGTTGGTTATTTGTTCCCTCGGTTAATTAATAAACTACCCACCGATTTACGAGATAGCATTACGGAAAAAAATATAAAACTTAAATTAAAATCTCACTACCTTACAGACTTAACATAATCAGAAATAACATAATAGTATGAATAGATCTACTTACCTAACTCCAAAAAAAAAAAAAAATTATGATTAATTCCTTACTGTCATTAATTCATTTTAAATATTATATACAATGTATAACCGCAGATAGGTATAAACTGCCTATAATTGTTTACTAATGGTAACTATTAAGCTTAGTCAATCGTTTTTCACTAACAATAGCACTAGACGCACAAACCTTTGTGGTTTTTATTAGAGCTATTTTACTTAAGAAATTTATGTATACTGTTGAAATGATAAATAAATAAAAAAAAAAAAAAAAAAAATAAATAATAGTAAATAATGAGCCGACAAGCATGGCGGGTGATCGATTGTGTTGCGATGTTGTGTTCATTTGTTATGTGATATGAGTTTATTTATTTTTATTTAGATAAGGTAATACTATTATAATGAGGTCATATAAGCTCTAGTATCAAAAGCTAAACTGTACAATACACAAATGACTTGTCGATTTAAAACACACTGGAAAGTAACTTCTGTGATCAGCACTGTAATGCCATTTTGCATTGAGCTGCATCTGTTAACTGACAGTCCACACTCCCTTTCTTTTCTTTAAGTTAAAAAGAGTGTGGGAGATTTTTAATTCCGTAAGTTTGATTTTTAAGCACGCGTTACCACTTAAACACTATAGCAAAAACTGAACAATACTAAATTTAAGAATTTTTCTCCCTTTTCATATTTTAAAAGCAGGAAAAGGTGAACATAGATTTACTTAAGTTTAGTGATGCAAAGAATCGACACCATCGTATATTAATCTGTTTTTAATGTCATTAAGGCCGACAATCAGGCAGTCGACCCTGAGACGTGAATTTGATAAGTCTCATGTGCCTGTAATTTCACCGGCCCCCTTACCTTTCTAACCGAAACACAGTAATACAAGAACACTACTGCTTTACGGCGGAAATTACTGGTAATGATACGTTCACACAACACTAGTTTACGAAAACATTCATTTACCGAACTTCGTTCTAAGTAGATCAATTGGTGGGATGTCTGTTTTTGTTTTGGGGGATGTTTTATAGTTATAACTTTAATAATCGTAGCTAAATGTCAACTTTTAATTTATGCCGGGTACAGATCAAGAGTGAAGGTGACCGAAAGCTTGTCGCACTCTTCACACTTGAGCTTTTCGTATGTTTTCTTTCGTTCATGAGTGCCGCTTTGTGTCAGTACATACTTGTTTTGCTTACTTTCAATATTCCGCCCACGTGATTGGAGGCATAATTTATAACTTACTAAGTTTGAAATATATAACTTTATTCATATTAGAATGGTTCAATTGTGATTATTCAAAGAAAACTAACAATTGTGTTTATGCTGGTATTTCTTCTCTAAATTTATCCTAAAGAAGAAAGAAATGATCACTATCTTCTTTATGATTTAATCTTACTATACTAACTAATTGACTCAGGCGTATTATACAAAAAACACATCTAAGAAAAAATATAGTTATTAATTCCGCTGGATCTTCTCTCTGAAGCGAAACACGTGTCGATTTCTTGTTGAGTTTCCTTGCTTGGGATTTGACAGAGAAGGAAATCTAGCGGAATTAGTTTATTTTCAAGTTATTGTATAATCTTACTAACTTATATATGCGAAACTTTGTGTGTATGTATGCAAAATATTACAAAGCTCCAACTGCCTAAACGGATTGTAATGAGATGGAATATGTTTTTGTTTAAGACAAATATTATAGAATTATTTATATTCCGAGTAAAATGAGAGCCCTCGTGAAGAAGTTAAAATAAAGCATTACGTTTGAGATTTGTCGCCAAGAGCCTAAAAATGAATTTTCACATAAGAGTCAGTTGCCATAGACTTCATTGGCCAATCAAAATCGAAATCTAGCAAATCCTTCGAAATCCCCAATCGAGCAGTTCATTTGCCTCAATAGACAAATATTTTGCTCCCGTTTCCCATTTCTATATCCAAAGTGGGTCAAATAATAGTTTGAAAGACCCGTCATCCAAGATTCCTCCCTTAGGTAGTAAAACAAGTTAAGTGATAATTTTAATGACTTTCAATTTGTTAAAGTTGGCAACATTGGAATTAGTTTGAAGGGACTTATTTAAGATATAAAAGGACCTTGTAAGTCTTAACGACAGAATTCAGTACGCTCGATAAGCAAAAGGTTCCGAGTAAAGCTTTTTTTAAGTTACGTGTAATGATATTTAAGTAAATGGAAAACAGAGATTAGACAATTTATATGTATATTTAAAATGTAAAGCGAATAATTACCACATACTTTACTTTTAAAACCATGTTACCTTTTCATATTCTTTAGACATGCGAGGTTTAAGATTGTTCTTTTCAACGATGGTTTCGATGAGAAATATAAATTTAAGTGAATAATGCTCAGTTTTGGATTCTCTCGAGCTTTTTTAAGTATGGTAAGTAATTATGTGGTCAAAGGTGGTAAATACACAAAGCCTAGAAGGGTAGATACGTTTCGAACTTGAGCGTATTCATTCTCCAAAACCTCAACTTCATTGTAGAGTTCGAGTAGTAGAGCTCTTAGCGCAGAGTTCGTCCGGGGAATTACTACCACCTTACCCATTTCTACCGTGAAGCAGTAGTGTACTTGTGTTACTGTGTTTCGGTTAGAAAGGTGAAATTACAGGCACATGAGACTTAACAACTTCACGCCTCAGGGTCGACAACGCATTGGCGATGCCCTTAGTGTTGCAAATGTCTATAGGCGACGGTGACCACTTACCATCAGGTGGACCGTTCACTTGTTTGTCGGCCCATAAAAAAATAAAAGTTTGAACCCCAGACTCACATCACGGCATTGAAGGTCTACCAACTGTGCTATCATGCCCTTAAAAATATTAGGTCATTCTATATTTTCGGCAGTTGAGAAGTTGACATTTATACATTGTACATTTATTACTTGAAAATAGCTTCAGGCGAAGTGAACTATTTCTAAATATGCCAAATTCAAATATAACTTTGTTAGTTAGGCGGCTTCCCTTAAACTCATGACTGACGTTTGGATAGACGTACACTGGTTAGCTATTACCGCTATAAGCCGCTATTGGTCTTAAAATAATAATTTGTAACTTTTGTTAAAGAATACTATACTGAGAACACCACAGAATGGTGAATGGAATATGCAGAGTTCGTAGGGAAGTACCTACTACCACCATTTCACCGTGAAGCAGCATCACTACTGCAGTGGACTTGTATTATTATGTTTCGGTCAGAAAAAAAACCAAATCCATTTATTCAGTTTATGCCCGATGAAGGCACTTATGAAGGTCAAATTTAAAGTTACTGAAGCTACTACGAAAGGTAAGTGGGTCGGCGAAATTACAGGCCCATGAGACTTAATAACTTCACGTTGCAGAGACGACAACGCATTGGCGATGCCCCTGGTGTTGCAAATGTCCAGGGTGGCAATGACCACTTATCACCTGGTGGACCATCTACCTGAATGTTTGTCAGCGTATCATAAAAGGAAAAATTGCCCTCTTTGTATTTTAGTATCGCTAGATTACCCTCTCCATGTTTTTAACCGAAGTGTGTCCATATTTATGTATTGATAGGTTTATCGATCCCTACTCTAGCATGAACATGCCTGTTTTTCTGTGTCCAGGTGTCTTTGTAAATATGCATGAAATAATGTATATTTACAAAAACGGTAGCGTATGTTAGTATATCACTATCAGTTAGCCATACTTACAAGTTCTGCTTAGTTGAGCAAAAGTTCCAGGACATTTATTATTTACTAACCGTTCCCGGCATGGGTTGCAACACGCATTTTACTATTTATTATTTTCTTCACAAACCTTCATACCATACCATACCAGCCATAGGTTTTCTTTGACCACAATAATCCCATGGTAATTGCATAAAAACATTACTATTTAGATTCTAGTAAAAAGCGAAATGTTACATTATAAAATGTTTTGTAGTTCTAGTTATTTATTTACAGCAGTTGAATCAGCGTCCTGCACCCTGAAAACTTGGTCGCGACGTGGGAAAATGTATATTTCTTGTACGGCAGCAAGTTTGTCTAAGTTGCGAGTTGCAACGAGTGCGGAGCAACTGCCTAGTGCATGGTGTATGAGAGGAAGCGGGAGCGGGAGCGCGAGCGGAGGAGAGAGTGCGAAGAATGGATGGAATGTTGATGTATTAGCGTTCAAGTAACAAATTCACAACATCACAACAAAAGGTTGAAGCAGTGAATATTTTATTTAGTAGGTACATCATCATCATCATCATCAGCCTATCTCCGTCCACTGCTGGATATAGGCCTCACATGGCACGCCACTGAGCTCGATCTTCAGCTCTTTGTTTCCAACCGCTGCCAGCCAGCTTGCGTATATCATCGCTCCATCTAGCTGGAGGGCGCCCTACATTACGTTTACCGAGCCGTGGTCTCCACTCTAGAACACGTCTACCCCAACGGTTATCGGTTATTAGTAGGTACATGTACAATTAAATGGCGATGCCTGTAATTTAAAAGTTAATCAATCAACCCCAGGTTGCCGAAGCCCGATGGTAAGGAAGCTCTTAAGAGCAGCTATTGGAACAATATATCAGCTCGGTAACAATTTTTCAACCTTAGGATTGTAGCAAACCGGGTATTATAAAGTACACTTTAACCATGCTTTGATTTCCTCACAATACTTTCCTTCACTGAAAGCTCAAGCTTACTGTAGAATTGGACCCCACGACTCTCGTTATAGCATTCAAGGACATCATTACTTGCTATCATTTATTAGTTATCTATATCATATAGCGTTTTGAGATATAAATATTTATTTCCACCAAATCGGCTCAACTTTCGCCCTGTTAGACCACGCTATCTCATGCCCCATGTGTCAGTCCTTACGATCTCTCTACGAAACTAGAGCGCGTACAGTAGGAAACATTCAGGACCTTTCTTAAAGTTGCTATTGACAAAACAAAAGTTGCACATTTTAAGTGTTTCGGATATGTGTGTAACTTTTGTTTTACCGTTGCGCGTTGCCGAATATCGGTTCTGTTATTTATCTATCGATTTTACAAGTTACTGTCGCTGTTTATTGTAGAACTTAAGTTCGAATGAAATGTCTGTTGGAAAATCACTAATCCCATGGTGATTATTAGACGAGAGGTATTTATAGTTTTAGAGTGAAATTCGGTGCTCTCAGAAACCATGGCGACTATAATAAATTCTTTCACCATTTAAAAGATACATTATTCCCGATGGACATAGGCTATTTTATAATCCCTATGTCCATAATATCCCTTATGAAAGCGAATGAAACCATGGCACAGAAAGCTAGTATGGAATAAAAATAAATTATTCAATTAAATATGAGTTTAAACACTTATACCTTTAAAATCTAAATTACATTGAATAGCATTACAACCACACAGAATAGAATTGTACTATTTCCTAATTCCCATACAATTATAATGGCTCATTAACATCATATCACTGTCTCGCTTTATTACCAATCCTTTTGTTTAGATATGAACACCAATTACAGGTTAATAAAGCACAGGGTATCATGGCCCAGTCACACATAGCGCAAACTCGCGATGTAATCGCATTGGCCGGCCGCGGGGCAATCGCGCTTTGAACCCGGTGCGCCGCGTTTGATGTTGCCGCGAGAGAGCGGTCAGAGGAAGCATACTTCAAGTGGATGTTTGTTACACCGCTGTGTGATTTGTAGGCGAACTGTCGGTATAGTTAATACCTCGGATAAAATAATGACAAAGTTCGGTGCATCTGATAGCAAGTGGTTCCTGCTGCCTATGGATGCGTTGTCGACCCTGAGACGTGAAGTTGTTATGTCTTATGCGTCTGTACTGTCACCGCCTCCCTTCCCTTTCTATCCGAAACAGTAATACAAGTGCACTACTGCTTCAGGGAGTCCCCTGAAGTCTGAACTAAGACCAGTACTACTTCTGAATGGATAAAAGTGACGCTAACAGAAAAGAAAATCAGTGTCTGCCAAATTAAATTGCAATAACAGGGAGTCCCTGCTTCTAAAGATTTTGCAGTTAATTTTCCAAGAAGATATTTATTACATAACTTCATACATGCTTGCGATATCTATGTCGGTGTGACAGGCGGCCACAATGAGAGCGCACCGTCTATTTTTACACTGTCAGTCTGAATGGGCCCCAAGGTGCATAGGTCTCTTACTCTAACAAGATTTTTTTTTCTAATTAACATCACAGATTTCCGTTGCGGTTCAAACGGTGTTTATGTGAAATTTTATATAGGCATTCACACTCTGTTTGTCAGTTTAAAACAATACCTGTGGTCTATTTGGTTGTATCACCAAAGGGGTAGGCAGAGATCAGTGTTGAGATCCATTATTGCGGAGCTTTTTAGACACCGAGGTGTCAGTGATGTGTATTGTCGCTGACTCTCAGGCTCATTACAAACAACCAGCCTAGAGGTAATTAATAAAATGTTTTTTACCTTGTCTGACTTAGGATTCAAGCCCAGGGCTTCCAGGGCTTTATACCTTTCGGCCTTCAAGGTAATCTAAAATATATAACTTTATTAGAATTAGGTTTCATTTGGCTATCGCACTCTTGTAGAAGTTACGAGCAAGTCAAGAAAGTAACACGCACGCTCAAAAAATACCTATTCAATCTAGCCATATTAGTGTATTTGCATTTTGACCACATTTTCACCATGCTAAGCGGCGATGTAGCCGAATGTGGTAAGTACGCAAAGCCTAGAGAGGAACTGGCTCTCTAATGCAGCTGTTGGAAGACTACGACATCTTGGCGATAGATTTTCATCTTGAGAGAGGCCAGCCAGATTAATAGGGTCCTACAAAGTACCCTACCACCGTCTTTACGATGTTTTCTTTCAGCTACAACTAACTGAGCTATGATCGCCGTTGTATCATTATCGCCCTATCCTGATTCGGATTTGGTGTCAGCGTAATATGTATACAATATAACAGATTTGGCAGACTTATAACCGTCATACCTTATTTAGGAATGCTCATTTAATTGCATTTTAAATAAACGCCAACCCTTAACTCCACTAACACCACAACTAGTCAAATTGGCAAATTATTTTTTACGGCATAGTAATGAAATCTAAAATAAACAATAATAATAATTTAACCAACTAATATAGAATAAATTAATTTAAAAAATAATTAAAATAAACTTAAATTATAAGTAAATTTATATTCAATTTTTCCTTTGTGTTTCTTTTTTCGACCTCGCCACTTACAGATAAAACCCCTTGAGGCTTGCGTTATGTGGCTACATGTACGTTTTAGTGCTTTGTACAGTATATTAAATAAACCAATAAAAAAAAGTTTCAAATTAATTCACTATTTCACGTCTTCATCAGTATATTTTTTTCCCCTCTCGTTCGGAGCGATTGAGTGCTGGAGGTATTAGGTTGGGGAAAAAGTCTTTTCGCATTATAGTATGTATGAACTTGTAATAAAATATCTTTGGCTATACTATTTGTATCTGGCTGGTTTTGGTATCATTGAAAGTTTAAATTTTAAAGAACATAATTCCAAAATAAAATTAGGAAAATGTGTGATTTGCATTTGTTTTTCGTACCGCCAAGATGAGTGAATCTAATGAAGAAATTCGATTCATTTTAAAATGTTACTACAAAAAAGGTAAAAATACAACGCAAGCCACGAAAAAAATTTGCGATGTTTATGGACCTAGTGCAGTGTCTGTGAGAGTAGCACAAATTTGGTTTAAGCGTTTTCAATCCGGAAATTTTGATGTCAAAGATGCACATCGCTCTGGTCGCCCCATTACGGATAAAATGGATGCCATTTTTGAAAAAGTGGAGCAAGATCTACATATCAGTAGTTACGACGTAGCTGAAGAACTGGGAATTGACCACATAACAGTTTTGGCGCATTTGAAAAAAACTGGATACACAAAAAAGCTAGATATTTGGGTACCTCACGAGCTCACTGAAAGAAACCTAATTAACCGTGTACTCATTTGTGATTCTTTATTACGACGTCATGAAACCGAACCATTTTTGAAAAAGCTGATAACTGGTGATGAAAAGTGGATCACGTACGACTAGAACGTGCGAAAAAGGTCGTGGTCAAAGGCCGGTCAGGCTTCACAGACTGTGGCGAAACCCGGGTTAACTCGCAACAAGGTGATGCTGTGTGTGTGGTGGGATTGGAAGGGCATTATTCATTATGAGCTGTTACCACCAAGCAGGACCATCGATTCTGAACTCTACTGCGAACAACTGATGAGATTAAAGCAAGAAGTTGAGAGAAAGCGGCCAGAATTAATCAACAGAAGGGGTGTGGTTTTTCATCATGATAACGCTAGACCTCACACATCTTTAGCCACTCAGCAAAAATTAAGAGAGTTTGGCTGGGAGGTATTAATGCATCCGCCGTATAGTCCTGACCTTGCGCCTTCAGATTTCCACCTGTTTCAGTCTCTTCAGAATTCTTTAGGCAGTGTCAGGTTAACATCACGAGAGGACTGTCGAAACCACTTGTCGCAGTATTTTGATCAGAAGTAACAAAATTTCTATAGCAATGGGATCATGTCCCTACCTACAAGATGGCAAAAAGTTATCGAACAAAATGGTACCTACATACTTTAGTTAAATGTAAATAAACTATATTAAAAATGTTTGAATTTTCTTAAAAAATTCGAAGGAACTTTTTCCCCAACCTATTATTTTCAGATGTACCTAGACATTTCTAAGGTAAAATGATTATGATGACGACAGACCAACAATTGAATTCTTAGCCTGCCTATTACAGCAAAATTTAACTTATAAGTAAAAAATCATTTTAATAAAATACATTATTACTGATACAATTTGCTTCACAATGTAAAATTCTGTGAAACTTTCATACTTATTTTATTTAATCGAATTTTCCAATTCCAACTTTTTCAAGTAACTTATTAACAATATTTATAAAGCGTAATGGTATTCGATAGAATCTTTCTCAATATATTTTTTTTAATATAGCTACCAGCCTTTTAACTAAATACCCCGCCCTATCGTTTAGAGACAAGGAGGTTAAGTACATTAGTTAATTTAAGCCATTAAAGAATTAAAAAAAATACTGGATGGGAAATTAAAAAAAAGCTTACTTGTATGCCTGCCTGTACACATAAAAAAGTTACAAAAACTACTATAAAACTGAATTCAGATTAAAATCAATGACAAAAGACATGGATTCTAAGGCACATGTAGTATTTTCTAAGCGAAGAGATGATAATACCCACCATAGCCGATCCAGTAGATATTTTTTATTTTCATCTGAGCTTGGAGTGTACGATTCGCTGTGTGGATGGGATATTTTTGGGCAATCTTTTATGTCTATTTATAAGTATGGGAAACTAAAGTTAATGGAAATAATCTTATTTGTTACAGGAGCATACTATGTATAGTTATATGATGGAATTATATTTAGAATAAAAGGAAATTCCCTCTCCAAAGTTTTTATACACACATGATAGTTGCCACAACCTATTCACTCGCCTGTTACACGTTGGTTTCAAATTGCGTCATTTTATTTTTGTCGACAAATATTCATCACGAATGAAAATATATCAATATTTATTTTCAAATGAAGCCATAACCAATAACAAGCTTAAAACATTCGATATTACTATAACGAATCGATCATAACAAGAACAAAGGACGCGCCGGGATAACTGTGGCAAACAAAGAGAAAATATTTATTAATAACTTACACGTAACAGTGCATACAAATTTAATTATTCAGTTATGAAAAAAACCGTACAAAATGCAACTACCATATTACCAGGTGATAAAGACTGTAATTCAATGGCCGGCGAGGCGGATAAGCGAAATAGTGTCGTAAGAGTTAATAATGAAAAGAATCTCAGGACCATTACTTCTGTTTATTCAGTGGTTCTCAAAGTGTTGTATCACTGAGAGATATAAAGATTATAGGAAAAATGGAAAGCTCATCGAATTTTAAACCAAAATACTGTGTGTTGAGGTTTATGTTTGTATAATTTACTCCGTTGAAAAACTGAACTTTGACAGAGCCCTAATAAATTTAATGTCTACGATACTTAAATGTGGATAGGGTTTCGACAATAGAATCCTTGTTCCTTCCCCATTTGACATTTCAAGAGAAACTGAAGACAACCTTCTTTGGAAATGCTTTTGTTGAGCACTCGCTGCAAGGTAAAGTGCACTTATATAGTATACTTTTTAGCCCCCTATTACGATGGCCCCTCCCTAGAGATTAGTTGGTAGCCGCTACCACACAGTCTACCTACCACCAATGCGTTTAGGTGGTTAAGAGCCTGTTTGCAAAATTAAATGAAATTTAATATATTTTATTGAAATAGACCTTCATAGGCACATAGGACTGGTCAGACTCCAACGCCGGCATAGTGGTTTAGATTGTGGTGGATTCTATTCCCATCCAGGGCAAACATTTCTCTCTATGAACATATCTGTTTGTTCTGTGTAAAATATCTACATAAGTATTACAGTTACCTGGTAAATAGTACCTAACTCTGCTTAGTTTGGAATCAGATGGCCGAGTGTGAAATGTCCCAGAACAAACAGCTCCATATTAAGGTGTCCACAGACGCTCAACAAGAAAATGTTGAGAACCACATTGGGTCGTAGCAACCAGCCCACACGTCTGTGTCCGATAGAGAATAAATGGATGCACCTATTTCTGTATAAGTCGATCCCTCATTTTGATTAATTGTGCTTACCGGCACACTATTGTTACTTTATATCTGTAAAAGATTTAGATGTAATGTCTTTTTAGATGTAATGTCTTTTTAGATGTAATGTCTTTTTAAAATGTGGTCTAATGCGCTTTGTTTGAATGCATTTGTTGTACGGGTCCGATAACTTGTGTTCTATATTCGTGTTTTTGTTTTTTTTGGCCTATTGACCATTATTTTTTCTTTATAACGGGAAGGTTTATTAATGTTTGTAACTGACTTAAAAAAAAGGAGGAGGTTTACAGTTGGTGGGTATTTTTTATTTATTTATTAAGGTTGCCAACAGATGATACACATACACATATTTCAAACAAAAAGAGTAGACTTGATGGTCATCCACTTACAGGCAAACACAACATACACAATTACCTATAACTAATTATTTCCTATCTATTAGAAATTACAAAAAATACAAATGAAATAAAATTAAATCAAAAGTAAAAGTAGACAAAGGTAAAATAAGAATAGAAAAATAACAAGATAAATATCTAATTAAACAAAATTAATATAAAACGAAATTAAAAACAAAATAAAAAACAAAATCAAATTTAGAGACCGTGTAACAATAAAAATTAATAGAATTAAAATATAGCTTACTAGAACTAAACCAAATAACCAATTTTTAACACGCTTTAAAGTATCTTCGTGCATAATTTCTTCGTTTATAAGCAGATTGTCTATATTTTTCTTTTTTTGGTAGATTACGTATTACCAGAAGCTATGTTATCCCGGTATACATAAGATCTCTCGGGCATGTAAAACCTCTACATGGAAAGCCAGTATTTTATAGTGAAATCTTCTTTGACATTATAGCCTTGGTCAAAATATCCCGGGCTTCTACCGGGAAATTCTTACACGGTTATCTGATCCCAAACTAAGCAGAGCTTGTTGGTACCATAGAAATTAATATTCACATTTTTTTTTCTAAACGATTGTTATTTACTCCCAGACACAGACCAAATAGACATGTTCATGCACACAAATATTAGTCCTGGAGAAAATCGAATCCACCACCTGTGGCGCGGCGGTCGGGGTCTCTAACAACCAAGCCAACTGGCCTGTCAAAATATTACGATGGTCCAAAACTAACGGAATGCTGAGGCCATTGCTTCCCAGTTCTCGTTAGAATTTCTAACTAAATGTATTGGGTCTTATTAGTGAACCGCGAATTGCTGATTCAGTGTCTTTCTTTCACTCGGAATGAGGTCAGCATTATTAATGCATGCTAAATAGTCGCAATTTGTGTGTGCTCGCGAAAGGTTTGCTCGTTTGTTCTTTACTGTGTGATTGTAAAAATATTATCGAGTTCTAAGAAAGCAGTTTGATTTGGGTTGTTGACGGTTTTAAAAAATATCTACGGACATTTTTCACACATTAAGCCCACGACTTTGATTCCTATTAATACATCGCTCAATCGATATAAAACATACATAAACATGGCTGAAATGTGTGAAAATTAAATATTTATAAATCTTTTGTATGTGTGTTGACAGTGAACTCCTCCTAAACGGCTAGACCGATTTGAATGATTTTTTTTGTATGCGTTTAGATTTACAATTGGACCCGGTAGGTGGCGCTGCGAGCGAATTCCTGCATTTTTGTATGGACTTATTTTGACAGAACGACGTCTGTCCGGGCAGCTAGTATATATACCTTACCCGTTTCCGCCGTGAAGTAGTAGTGCTTGTATTGCTGTGATTCGGTTAGAAAGGTAAGAAGGCCAGTGAAATTGCAGGCATATGAGACTTAAGAACTTTACATGTCGGGGTCGATAATGCATTGCGGTGCCCCCGGTCTTCATGTGGACCTTCTATGTCTGCCTATTCGTCGGCCTTCTTGACTAAAAAAAAATCAACATACTAGGAGTCATGACAGTGATCTAGAACACCTACAAAAGCTTTGTCAAACTAAATGTGTCCTAAATCCTAAAAGGGTTTGCCAATCAGAATGACTGATATCAATTCAATTTATTTAAGCCCGTGCCTTGAAAAATCGTTTGTAAAAAAAGATGATTTTACTATTATTTATTTAGCTTACGAACTATTTTTGCTTTAGGATTTGTACATAGTATTCGCGAATTTAATCTGCGGCCAAAATTCAATAAATAAAAAAGCGACCATGTGTCAGTAAGATACGAACAGGAAGGGTTCCTTACCAGCGTACAATTCCAAAACGCCCTTAAATTTTTATCTGCATTTATAGTTATAGCACCCATAGTAATATACTGACATATAATAAACATATAATGACAGGCCAGTTGGCTTGGTGGTTAGTGCTCTGACTGCCAAACCGAAGGTCGCGGGTTCGATTCCCACCCAGGACAAACATTTGTGTGCATGAACATGTCTGTTTGTTCTGTGTCTGGGTGTAAATATCTATATAAGTATGTATTTAGAAAAAAAAAAAGTATTATATGTAGTATATCAGTTATCTGGTTTCCATAGTACAAGCTCTGCTTAGTTTGGGACCAGATGGCCATGTGTAAAGAATGTCCCAGGATATTTATTATTATTATTATTATACTCTGCTAAAATTTCAACAGTCTACCTATTACAGTTCATGAGATACAGCCCACTTGATAGACAGACGGACGGACGAACAGCAGAGCCTTACTCAAAGGGTTCCGCTGGCGCCCTCTGTGTAAAGATCTTTAAAAACGATTAGTTATACGACGCAGGTATTTATAAACCCACAAACCTTAACAGGTGGTACCTAGCCCCAAAGGCCTCTCAGCGGTCTGTTGCTTTATATCTAAAACCTTCAACTGAGAGCCCTTTGCACTCGCTGAATTTGTTTGCGTAAAGGTGTTTTTTTTTTTTTACTTCTGACGGGATTGCGATTGGCCTCAATCTCACCTGATGGTAAGTGAAGATGATGCCGAAGATGGAGCTCGTTTTCTCGTTAGTAGGCTATTAGCTCTTTTCTTAAAGAGCCCCAAGTTGTAAGTATCTGAGAACACAGACGAGGGGAGAGGATAAAAGCCATCAGAGGCTAACACCTTCGTCCAATCCAAAAAACAAAGAAACAGATGGTAGGTACAGTCATCTTAAGAATTTACGCAAGCGCTCCAAGCCCATTAAGTTCAAACAAATGATCGTACAGTTGAAACTATGGCCACCATTGTTAAACACATCTGATAAGATATATTTCAACTCATAATGGGTACACGGACAACTATTAGAGAGCTGTATGAACGGTCATGTCGTTTGGTTGTAAGATTTTGTGCAATTAGTTGAGTATTTACTGTTAGGCATTGTGATTTAGAATTTTGCGAGTTGACCAAAACTGTCCATGGCAATGATAAAAGAATTTGTTTCTATTTTAGACGTCTATCTTTAACCTTAAATTTCCGTTACCCGGTCGTAAAGAAAAACAGTTCCTCTGCGAACAATAATACAGTGTTTTTGGCACAATTCTGCTAATAGCTTTATTTATATATGAAACCTCAAAGCTTAAAGCGCTGATAAATAATATAGTTATAATATTAATAAATATCCAGAGACATAGGTGAGGCATATGTCCAGCAGTGGACGGAGATAGACTGATGATGATGATGATAAGGAGACATTCTTTATACACTGCCATCTGATTTTAAACTAAGCAGAGCTTGTACTGAGAAAACCAAGTAACTACATATACTTCTTACTTCACCTTTATTTCTAAATAAATAGTTAAATAGATATTTACACCCAAACCCCAAATCTGTAGGTAATGTGGCAATCAGGGTCTTGAACCACACCATCATCACGTGACGTATGTTCCTCGTGCGATACTTAACAGTTATCGCGTCGACTGCGCACACGCAGTATTTCGTAACTGTTTTGTTCTAACGAGTCGTGAAATGCCCATTCAATGTTAAACACATCGCTTCTGGGTCACAACGCATTCGTTTGAACTATATGTATTTATTTAATGAATGCGGTATTGTTTTTTTAAAGTGTGCTTTTATTTGTGGTATTTATTGGTGGCAAGTTTCTGACTTGCATATTTATAGTCATAAATTATTGAATTATTGGTAGTTAAAAGTAGTAACAGCTGCTGTATTATTGAGGTATTAACTCTGTGTTTATCACTGAGGTTATGGGTTTGATTCCTGGTTTAGCCAAGAGGTGCATTAGGTATGGACCCCCAGAGAACATTATATGGATAAACATTCCAATTCACATATTCAACAAAGTTCAAAACTTTTTATTTACTCAATGCGACCTATAGATTTATATTTCACTGAATAAAAAATACCTATTAAGAAAAATTACTTACCAAGCAAGCAGAGCTTGTACTTAAAAAACAATTTAACAGATTTAAAGAAGTACCTAATAGGTTATTTCTTAAATACATAATTATAAATAAACCATATTTACACCCGGATCAAACAGATGCTCATGCACCTAAATGTTGGAATAGGTGGGAATGGAACCCACTATCCTGTGTCAAACAGGGTTTCTAACTACAAACTCAACCGGTCCGTCCCTGCGCCACAGAACTTGACTGTATAGAAAAAGATCTACAACTTTTAAAAATTCGATAATAAGCCGATAAATATAATAATGGATTATAAATTACGATAGGCCCGCGCTCTGGGCCCATAGCGCTTTGTGCGGGCAGTTAGGTACTCCTTAATTAGGAGTTGTGTATAAAATACGCGTGGGCGTGGTATCGGCCCCACGGGGATGCATCGCCTGTTAAAGCGAAGTTGTTTGAAGACTTGAGTCTTGTTATTTTTTGGTTTTATCAAGAATTTGGTCGTAGAACCTGACTGGCTAAGCTTTTTGTAAAATCGTCTATTTTTGGAACAGATACATATTTATATAAACTTGAAAAGCAAACATAAATACATATTGTATACATTAATAGTATATTTTTTTTATTTTTGAAAGATTTCCACTAGGCCAAATATATCGCCGACTATCCATGCAACTCTCCAAACGAACTGGGTCAAAAGTCTACTAGTCAGCTTGTAGTCATTTTCTCGAAAAATAGACATTAAAGAAATACTTCAATAAAAATATTTTTAAACGCAGAAAATTCAAGTTGTCAACGATCCTAGAAAAATAAATCAAAAAGTATTAAATTACATACTTTTCCGTTTTCGTCTTGATAAAAGAAAGCATTTAGAATTAATCGCAAGAATTCCATTTTTTGTGAAACTATTTTTCCTCTTATGTCCTAATCGAATAAAAAACCCAAATCGTCCCAGTCGTTCAATCAAAACCATTTATTCAGTTTAGGGCCTCGGAAGCTCAAATTTAAAGTTACTGAAGCTACTACCGGTTCGGAAGTCAGCCTTCAACTGAGAAGAACCGGCAAGTTCACATTCTTTTTTATTTTTATTTAATAAATTTCATCTATTCTGACTTATTGGCTATTTTGTAATCATCATCATCATCATCATCAGCCTATCTCCGTCCACTGCTGGACATAGGCCTCACCTATGGCATTTTGTAATATCAATTTTATATATTTTTATATTTAACAATTACAAAATACTTAATATAGGTAACATTCAAAAACAAAATGATATGCTTAACACCGAACAAACAGTATCGAATGTATTTATATCGAATATTGACACTAGTATTCCCCTTAACCGTTCCCTCAGTAATTAAACACCTCAATCGACTTAAAATATTTTTACTTTCATCTTTTTCTTGTACGTTATTATTTTTAATTAAATGAGAAACTTCACTAACGTTTCAACATTTTATCGGTCTCGTGCGATTTTTAATTGTTATTTTATACATGTTTGTTTTGAAAACAAGACTCGGGAATGTTAAGGGCCCCCTTTTCTATTTACTTGCATACTAATATCGTTAGAATCCCTTGGAAATTATGACTTGTTGTTTTTGTGGTGACGCTCATTTTTGACTGATCATAATTGGTTCTTTGCCTTTGTAGTCATGTGGTATAAAGCTCAGTTAGAAACCGAAGGTTCTAGTTCCATTACCGGATCGGGCAAGGTAATATAAAGGTTTCTTTGATTAGAAATGATTATGTAGTTAGATATTGGTAGTGTAACCAAGAGATGGCGAATCTTATCTCATTTGGGTTTAGGATTTAAAATATTATGAATTGTGGCTCATTACGTAGACATATGTCTACCTCTTCAATGATGTTTCTCCCAAAGGGTATCCTACTAGTAGGTAAAGTGTTCCTAGCAAATACTAGTAATCTCGATTTTGCTAATACATTATTTTGCATTAGGTAAATAAACGTTTTCTACACACGGCCATCTGATCCCAAACAGTAGAGTGTGGTATTATGGAATTAAAATAACTGACATTCTTAGGTAAACTACGTTTTTTTTTTAACAACATAATAAAAAATATATTTACACCCAGACCCAACGATTGATGATCATATCACATAACCTACCTAGGACAAACACATGGGTGTTTGACCATGTCCTAAGTAGGAATCGAACCCACGATCTATGGCGGTCAGAGTCTCCAACCACCAAGCCAACTGAACCATCATAAACTAATGCAACCTAAGTATGACCACACATATTTAAAATTCCCCGTTGAACACAGAGAATGACCAAAAATCCGAATAATTACGAAGCTCGCTCGATGTCAGTTTAGAGAGGGTTATCTATCGATGTTGATAGCATCTCGATACGTTGCCGGCGCGATCCCGATGTTCGATACCAGAGCTAAACAATTAGAAGCCATTAGACGGATCGATTCGGTACCGTTTCGTTAGCGAGAGATGGAGGCTGCGTGTTACATAGTAGCGTAACGACGATACAAGTTTGCTGTCTCTCAATTATTTTATTTCTTCGTTCTAGTTTGTCTCGGAATGTAAAAGGTATATTTATAGCTATTTGTTACTTCTTTGTTCTTGTTTGACTTTTAATGAAAATGGTCGTGACTGTTTTTATCTTAAAGAAGAATGTGTGGTATTTTATATTATGTAGTATATAAAAAAACAAAATCAATAAAATAAGCACAATACCTGTAAAATTTTAATGGAAAGACCTCCGATCATTTAAAAATATACAATTTGACTATCTTGTCTTTGACCATAATACACCTTAGTGTTTAAGATGCGGCCGAAGGCGTTAAACTCATACATCATAAATAATAAGTAGCTCTCATGATAGATTTGCAATATAAAGGTAACTAGTTAAACGGGTTTCACAAAGCATTATTCTATAACGTTTCGACGACTCTTCACGACTTCCTATGACAGAAAGAGAGACGATTTATAAGAGCCTGTAAAGGCCCACTTGAATAAACAATATTTCTATTCTATTCAATTATATTCTAGAGATAATATCGTCTCATGTCCGCTTGTACCCAGATTCTGTTAGAACACATTTTTTTCGGTGTAAACGCGTCCACGTCTACCGGTACAGAGAGGTTACACAGTTCACGTGCGATGGTATCTCCCGTTGCTGGTATTTTTAGTGGTTATTCATACCATACCTAAGAGCGGCCTAATGAGTTACACTTTGAACGGTTTTGGTAAACGTGGTGAGATAAGAAATCGGTATTTATGGAGATTTGTAAAATACACTTCTATATGCGTGGTAGAGGTGATGTAAACTACCACAACGACACATCTCTGGCGCGAGGCGACTAATAGTGCCGATGACCACGTGCACTTTACACCTTCCAAAGAATGGTCATAAAAGTATTCTTAAAGATGGTTGGAATCGGGCAGCAACTGTGGTAAAAAATCTATCAAATGACTTGTAATATTTAATGCACCGTACGGATGGCAGGAGAGTTTTTTGCAGGATCGGAGATTGATACGGTGTTGCAAGCGTCTTAATAATGACTTAATAGGATGCGGTGACTATTTACCATCAGGCGGGCTGTCAGCATGCTTGACAATTTTTCCTCCTAATAAATGCTAAAATTTACATCCAGACACAGAAGAAACAGACATGTTAATGGACACAAATCGCACCCTCAGTACGATCATAGAGAGACTAAACAAAGTACGCTCTATCCGATGAATAGTAAAACATAGTCAATTTAATGATAGAATAAGCATACCGATACCTCAGCCTCTTTAACACCGGGACCCGCCCTCCCCGCTCAGTGCGAATGCGACCCAATCAGATATGTGCCAAAAGTGTTTTCTTGAGTTAAGCCCCTAACATTCTGAGGGTGCGAAATATTCCCTGGTTGAGAATATACCTGTGGGGCTATCAGTGTGTAACCACAAAGCCTACTCGACCGTCAAATGACTATTATTTTTCAAACCAGGTACAATTACACAAATTAATCTGACTGAATACTAGTACTATTAACAATTTAGAAGCATTGTGACTGTACACCGCAAATTGGCCAATGTACCATTTCTCTCAGCCAGTTACAATGATTGCGAAAAATAAGCTGAATAACTGAAATTCTGAAGTTACATATTAATACACGACAATCACCGAAAAATTACGACTCTTAAATAATTTTACTACACCCATTAAACTCCCAATCATCCCTCAACATATCCCGACCGCGTGCGTAAATAAAAAGTCAGTAAATAAAAATTTGCATCGCGATACCGGTGGAAAATTTATTATTCAATCATTGAAATCAGGTTTCTGCGAATATTGTACTGTATTTTTAATTGTTTGATGAATTTATTTCTATCCACGCGGTGCTGGTTTATATAACTACTAGTTGTGTACCGCGGTTTCACTCGCGTTTCTAGGGATCTAACATTATCCCGAGATTTTTTTTATGTGTTACGCATGGTTATAAACTATCCATGTGCCAAGTTTCATCAAAATCTGTTTGGTAGATTTTGCGTGAACATAACAAAATTTCGAAATTACAATATAGTAAGATACGTAGACCAGCTTAGTTCAGTTGATTAAGTTACAGCATTTCTAATAGACCTTGTCAACTTACTGCTGAGCTGCAAGTTTGCAATCCCAGAGGCATCGACACCTGGACACAGAACATGGCAGACATGTTCATGGACACAAATATGTGTCCTGCATGGGAATCGCATCCACGACCTATGGCGAGGAAGTCAGTGTCTACCACCAAGCCAACGGGCCCATCTTATAATTTTATTAATATTTTCATAACTTTTTTTAAAGCTAATATACCTCGGATACTGTCAATACAAAAAACCTATGCAATAATAAAGTTGTTTTTATTGCAAGTTGTTTTATTGTACCAACGAATTAAAGTACTTTTGTTAACCATTATGTATTTGTGCCCCTTTGTGCTTCATTGTTCATAATTGAAGTGTATTACAACTCTTTACTGCGTAAGTGCCATGAATCAGTATTATAAACATCGTACACGTCGAGTGACATCATGGCATATGCATTGTTTAAATTATATTTACGACCATGGAGTTTAAATACAGAGTATCGATTCTGGGGCTCGATTCTGTATGGAAAATGACACTACTTCGAGGATGTTTCATCGCGGCTCAGCGCTCTGTCTCTTTCGCTAACTACGCTAACACTACTAGTCACGTGAGACATAAGTTCTCCGAGGCCTCCGTGAAGCGGCTCGCGGACGAAGTTTGTATGAATAAGGGGGCTGTAAGGAGTGATACACTAGCTCATCAAGTCTGTATGCTCTGCTTGTTTGTTAGTCTATTTGATATTAATAAAATGCTACATAAGTACTTCTAGACTAAGCAGAATATATAAACGACATAATTTTCTTTTAAACTAATGTCTATCGATGAAATATGCTTACATAGGAAAGTAACTCCTTCAAAAGAGTTTAGTCCCACTGCTAAAAGTAGATCTAAAGATCTGTGATCAATATTTTATTTGTTTACGTCTTTAATACTTAGAAATCACAAGTTAGAAAGAAATAAAATCTTCCGACATAGATATTTACACCCAGACAACAAACATACATGTTCATGTACACAAAATATTTGTCCTGGGGGGTATAGAACTCACCAGTGGCATAGAAGTCAGGGTCTCTAACCACCAAGTCAACTGGTCAAGATTTATTATTATTTAAACAGTTATCATTTTCATTAGCTATCATTTGGACAGCACGCGGTATAAACAAATACAATAAATTTTGTAAACACTCCTACCTACACATTAGCAATACAGACAAAATTATTTTTGAATATTTAATGTTGTATTCCAATGTCCAATGGATAACTGACATCCCGGTCCCAAACGAGAACACAACAATCAAAACTAAACTTTAACCTCCAAGTATTATAGCGCAATTTCAAACGTAGCCCGATATTTATACCTTAAATATCCATGCGTGTATCAATTGAGAACCCAATGTTGTAGAAAATACGATTCAGTATCGATCGACAGCTTTTATTGGACGTAAATTAAAATATATACGGTAACGGGGTGGGAAATGGGAGATGCGATTGAATTCAATAAATGGCGTTTTAAAAGCAACGATGTTATAAGCATTTAGAAATTCTGTGCTATTCTTAATAGTTTTCGATTTAAACTTGTCATCATATCATGATTTAACACTAGGTCGAAAGTTTGTATCAAAAAGATCAATTTGAATGTTTTTTTTATACAGTCTTAAAGAGTAATTAATAATAAATATCCTGGGACATTCTTTACACACGGCCGTCTGATCCCAAACTAAGCAGAGCTTGGACTATGGAAACCAGATAACTGATATACTACATTTACTACTTTTTCCTAAATACTAACTCACAATGTCACAGTAAAATCATCTTTATTCAATATGATATAAGGTCGTCTTTTACTCCAATGGTTAATTGTATGATGATGCACCTTAACATAACGTCATAACGCATATTTTTCTATAACAACCTTAGCTGTCAAAACGAATCTATTAGATCTCAACAAGTTTAAGTACTTATTACTATACTAGCTGTCCTCCGCGGGGGATGTCACATTTTTCCGGGAAAAAAGTAGCCTTAGTATATGTTATTCCCGGATATGCTCTATCTAAGCGCCAAGTTTTATCCAAATCTGTTAGGTAGTTTTTGCGTGAAAGAGGAACAAACATCCATAAAAACATTCGCATTTGTAATATTAATAGGATTTTCGGTCACTTAATAACACAACTTCCAACTGTAATTTTTTTTATTTGATGCAATAAAATATACAAAAAAACAGAGCTCTGCCATCATGTCTTCAAGCACTCCAGGTAAACATTCAACAACAATCCAAGATTAAAAAAGCGTGTCAGTAAACGAGCCATTCAAAATTTAAATAAACGTCAAATGGGGTGACAATCAAATCAAATTAGGCGAAACTGTCCGTGAACGCGACGTGTAAATTGTGTTGTAATTGTACCTATTACGGGACTACGGTGGCCGTTGTCCGGCTGTGAGCTGGCGAGGGGACAACCTGTAATTATCGTGTCTGTCCGTCTGTACTGGTTGTTTTGAAAAAAGGACGAATTTAAATCATGAAGCAATTCGAAAATGGAAGGCGTGGTGAACTTTGACACGTATCAGAGTTGATGATGACGTTGCGTTTGTCAGTTATGTTTTAAACTTTTTTTATTAGGTTACCAAGATGGAGAAATGATAAGACGATTTATGAGAGTTCAAAATTCCAAACTATTTATTCAGTTTAGTTCCGCGGAGGGCATTTATGAGGGTCAAATTTAAAGTTACTGAAGCTACGATCGGTTCGGAACTCAGTATTAAACTGAGAAGAACCGGCAGGAAACTCAGCAAGGTTACATTTTATTTATTTTAAAAAGTTAAAGTTTAATCTAATCTGACTTTTTGGGTCTTATTAGTCTATATTTTACATTAACGATGTACATAATATAGGTAATAAACAAAAACAACAAATAAATAACAAGATAATAATTAAGAAAATTATAATAATGACATCCTAAACACATAAATTAAAGATGCAGAGAGAGTAATTTTATTTCAAAAAAAATTTACGGATTTTTAATACTATTTCATTTAACCGGTCACACTGACAGCAGCATACCTAACTATACACAAATAAAGTGAGGAAGGTAATTTTTTATCTGTGCAAGGCGGCTAAATTGAAAAGCTTTTCAACGATGATTGACTTTAGATAACTGTCAAATAGTATCAACAGCAACAAATCGATTTCACCATCAAACACTAGAGCAGTCCACAAAAACTAATCATCAAACATCATTCCGTCCGTTTGTGTGTCAAACCAAATCGCTTAAACACAGGGCTTTTGACCACCATCGCCATTGGAGAGTTCAAATTAATTTCACTATGTTGTTAACGCAATCCATTTTAAGCTCTACGCGTTTGTAAATACAGGCTGTTGGTTTCGCAAATATTTTGTTTTGCACCGTCAATAATGGAATTAAAGCACACAGCTTTAATGTTTACATTGCAACGTTATTCGTATGTTGGTAATGAGATGCGATGCAACCAATGATATATAAACTATAGATGGATTATACGCGTTCAGAAATGGTAACAAATTGACTTAGGCGTCGATTTCGTGTTGAGTTTCCATGTTTAGGACTTGATAGAGGAGGAAATCCAGCGGAATTAGTTACAAGATATTTGTTTTTTTATAATCTTAGAATTGGCAACATACAATTATGGCCATTGACCTAATCAACTTAGTCGCGCACCAACAACTATCACAACTGTACTGTGCAGCATTCAATCTTGACGTAACTAACGATACAAATCTCTGTAACATTCTCATCTACATATCTTTTTAATAATAGGTACACCGTAAACTGGCATTTATTTTCATTCCCTTTCTTCGCGTGTATATGTTGCTGTCTAGGATTTACACAGTTTTTGAGAGGTGCGATGTTCGATGACGTATCTATTATATTATACGTCATTGTATGCAACATAATGGCGGATCGAGTCGTGCAGCTTTAATGACACATTATGACACGAACGGGGTATGTATACGCGTGACAATTTAGATATAATTATTTAATGTTATTTCGTTACGAGTGCTAGCTCGTTAACAATTTCGTAATTTGTTAGTGAATGGTTTGTCAAATTGGATGTCTGTTGAGGTTTCTAAATTAGTCGCACATAGATTTGGTTGCGTCCATTTGATATTTGAATATTACGCGTTGAATTATATAATTTTGTGACAACATTTTGCATTTAATGCTTAATTGTCTGATAATCATTGGTGTTATTAAATTCTTTATGTTGTTAAATCATTTGGGGTATTTGATTATTTAGAACCAGTCGTAGGTTTGCATGATTGATAATTACTTCTTAATAATGATTGTGTTCTTTGAATTTTCTTTTCATATTATACTTACTATCCCCCGCGGTTTAATAACCTTCTAGGAAAAATTCCGCGTCGAATGGTAGCATTCCCATCCTGATATGTTTAGTAGTTTAGAGATGATAGTGCGTCAAATGAACCTTATTTTCGTTATTTCAGGAACCTTCGTATTAAGAACTACTCGCCAAAGTTTCTTCGCTATCGGATAAATAGCATAAGAAGCCCTAGGGTACAATAAGACAAACATACATTTTTATTATATAGATAGATGGGATCTCAAAACAGGCTCATAATCGCTTAGCGAAGAACAAGTTAATATTTAAAAAAAAAAAAAAAATATACCGGGACTTTCAAATAAAACAGCTAGTTTCAGAATAAATATGAAAACCTGCTTTAAACTCCATCGAAAAAGCTAAAACCTCATAATAATGAGAGAGATGCTAAAATAGCGCAACACAAAAAGGTGTATTCTAAAACCTGCGGGGTTTGCATCCACGGCAGCCATTTTGGCATGAAACGCAACATCATTTAATTTACTCCTAATTACTGGACACCGGCCGATGTGCCACAACGCAGCGTTAATATGGAAGACATCCATTATAGAAACTTCTGCATACGATTATTGAGGTGGATGTGGTACCTAATACTACGGACCATAATCCATAATCTTTTGAATCTTTTGACTACCCCTGTACATCCCTAAACTAATGTCTGATGATAAGTCGAAGATCCTCGGTAGGATGGGTAAAAGAGAGATGCTATACCTGTGACTGCTTCCTATCGTTACACAATGTATAGTTTTGGAACGAAATGGAAGATTATAATTAATATCAACAAAAATTAAGAAAATAATAAAAATCACTTAAAAGCCGATGCCAAAGTCACTGAGAGGACCCAACAGTCAGCAACTGATGAATGAACCAATATTGTTTGTTCTTGACAAGAAACATAATCTGAATCATATTAATCAAAATATAAAAACACCATCTAATTAATCCATCACGAATTCATTTCAGATGGTAACACAATCAGATAGAGAGTATATAATATAAAATAGTGAACAATAGACTTTAAATTACCATACCAAAGGACTATAATACCACATCAGAATCCCTGACCTATATTCCATCATCAAAGAGCCCAACACAACATTATTGAGTGGTGCAGCATACTATCAGCTTAACTCAGTTAATTACAGCACGGATTGAAATGCCCTAATGCGCTGTTGTTAGCCGCGGTCGGCCTTCCGATGGTGACAGGTAACGAGATGATCAAACTAATCATGGTGCCAGTTCAAGGGATACATCTTCTTATTAGATTTTACTGTTTGATCCGTAAAATAATATATCTTCACGCATTTTCTTCGAAGAGTAAGGCATTGGTCTTAGCAATAGGACCCACTTTCTTTTTACACAATTTAAATGGCCTTTCATGAAGTTATTTTGTAATAAGTAATAAAGAGTATAGAATGTAACATTCATGACATTGTGTTGTTAATGTTCTAATTTTGGATGTTCTAAAACAAACAATGAAAACACTTCAGATTACCATAAAATAGACCCGTTTCATCTTTATAACATTGTAAAAATACAAAGGGAATCAACAAAGAAGTTCACATCGATTCCAATCACGAAATAAAATGAAGCTCATCAGTTATACTGTCCCAATTCCAATTCCTGTTCTTTAATCAGCTTTGTCCGAAACCGAGTGAATTAGACATCAAACGTCGAACCGAAATGAACACAATTTGTCATCTGAAGAATTTTTCTATAATTTACCAAAAAAATTAAGAAATCTTCAGTCAATATACGAATTATTTCACGTAGATAGCAATCAATTAATCTAATACTATTTCAGATTAATATCCCATGTCACGAATTAAGCTATTTTTGCTTATCCGAATCGTCTGAATTTGTAGTATCATTGACGTGAGACATTTCAGAGGTCGGGCACGAAAGGTCACCCTGAATAGGAGCGTAACCAGGTCAATATTAAGGTTAATCTCTTAATTATAACCTACCCAAGGCATTCGTGGCTAGGATCAAAGAGCCAGCTCATTTCGGCTGCATTTCTAAATAAGAGAAAAAAATAAAAATACCTACCTCATTATTATTTACGGGGTGATTTAACAAAAGAAAGACACGAACTTGGTCAGACAAAAAGCGGGCAATTTAACTAAAAGAACTGTTAGAGTTTCAAGCTTTTCTTTCTTTTATTTTCTTTACAGAATATGGCTAGAAATCTAAACAAAGACGGCAAACAATGTTATCAAAAAGTTCAATTATGAGAGAAGGGGTGTACGTCTGCTGTTGTGGTTGGGACAAATATAATGTATCAAATGGCAGTGTTTGTTATTTGAAAAGGACACTAAATCAAACATTAAAACCTTTGACGCTAGTCATTTCGAATTTATTATGATATATAACTATTTCTATAGTTTCATGTCAATGTCAATGTGTTTAGGGTCAATAATACAACACTAACCACAACCACTATTAATCCTCAATTCTTCAAAAACCTCCACAATAGTAGGTAATATATTTAATGATACAATTGATGAACAGATATTCGTAATAAAGTTCGTATAAACGAGACGACATGCAGATGCACTTCTAAAGTAAAAGATCACAGAAAAGTCGCGTGCAAGCTTTAAATCTCAAACAAAAATACACAAACCTCTCTGAATAAGTCGCGTAACAAAAGCCCCGTCAGGACTCACTAGAAACTAGATGCAATCACAACAAGAAAACCGCATTATACTTTTATAAAAATGACGCTATCACCGAGACCGCCCCTCCGACAAGGTGTTGGGGGCACAAATAATTTATTACCTTCCAGGACCACAGACAACATAAGCCTCGAGAAAAATAAGCAAACTACCCACTTAAAAAGACGTAACAGTCTCAACGGATCCGGTTCTGGGTAAATCGAACCTTGAGTCAACGGCTGAAATTCAAAAATCAAACCCCCACAGTGCCATCCTCGGTCATTTTTACCCCGGAGTTAAAACATAGTTTTCCACAAAGGGGTATAAATTTCGAGCAGGGGCGGGGGTGTCGCGTCGACCTTATTTAATTTCATAATAAATTGCAATAATTGCATTAGTCGAGACGGAGGAGAAATAAATCAGACGATACGGACAAGTTTGCGCGACAAAGCTCGCTGTCAAGTTATAAAAATGACGGGTCACTGTTTGCGACTTATCTTTTGGCACGTTTTATGTCTTTCTCTTACATGTAAATCCAATTTATTTTGGGTTATTACAAATATTATATGTTTAAAATGCATTGGATTGGATTTATAACTGAAGTTCGAATGCCTGTAGGCAATTTACTTACAACTTATTTAATTCTGAAACTTAACTTTGCTACGAAACTTTGGAATACAAAAACAGAATTAACATCTCCCTAACTAATCTGACTTCAAATTCATTTACCTTCAAAATAAAGCAGCGAAATAAAGGGCCGTAATAAAATTAACATAAGAGTTTCGCTAACCCTATAATTACTATCATATATCTTTGTGCGCAGACGAAAAGCAGACTTGCATTGTTTAACCCTCGAACGCTATTAACATCCCATGGACTTATGAAGATTCGATTAAGCCAGTTGCAGATTAAACAGACCCCTGATTACGAGTGTACATGGAAAAACAATTAAGGAAAATACTGAAACAATGATAGAGTGTAAAGTTTGTCTTTTGTTTCGGTATCTTAACGTCGGCTTGCGGTGGGCGGGTCGCGGAGACCTATGAGGGTATACACTGCGAGGAAATAAGTACAGGCGTTTAGAGGGTTGAGCATTGTAAGCCGTTAGAGTTGAATTTATTGTTTTTAGATAAAGTGTAATGGAGATTAGTTAAGGAGCTTACTTACGTGTTAAAATATTTAGCGAAATAATCTGCTATAGAAGTAGTTAGAACTAATTTGTAGTTTTTTAAGATTTTGGTATATTCTATTTTGATAAAACTTTTGTCAAAGAATAATAAAAGATAATAGGTTAATTTACAAGTCATGTATATCTCGACGGAGTGATTTAAGGTGCATGAGCAATGTATCCAAAACATGAGACGCCGCGGGGTGACCTAGTATGCTATAAATATTCACCACAATAAATAAAAATAAGACACGATGGTATGATATTCTTTGGTCGTTTCTAGGGTTCCGTAATGAAAGGGTCGAAAAAAATCATCGATTTATTATTTTTGGCCGAAATAGGTGGCCGGTTGAAATTTTTACTATTATTGTGGAATTTTAATATAAAATTTTATAAAAAAAGGAAAGTTAAAGGGTAATAAGAAACGTGTAACTTATTAAAGATTTTTGTATTGTTTTTGCTCTATCGATATTAAAAGTGTGAAATAAGGTGCGATTATTGTGCAAACTCCAATGTAAAACGCTCAATATCTTGAACTGAATGAAAGACACCAAATTTTGCTTTGGTCAATATACTGAGCTCTACAAAACTCTTGGTGTGAGATCCTATAAGGTCAGTTATTAACATTTTATATCTATAAATAATACCTTTAACAAACATTAGAATTTTTAATGAAAACTAGCTGTCTCCCCGGCTTCACCCGCGTTCCCGAGAGATGTTTATAGTGTTATTCCAGGGGATTTTCCATATATGTGCCAAGTTACATTCAAATCCGTTTGGTAGTTTTTGCGTGAAAGAGTAACAAACATACATACATACTTACCTTCCCATTATAATCCTACATATTAAATATCATTTTACATGTATTTAAAATTAATAAATTCACGACACATCTTGAAACCAACTTGTTCTGACTCAAACATCAAGAATTATTTACTTAAATCGAAACTCTCATGCAACAAAAGCCTACAAAGGTTCAATAACTGACCGCCCGTTACACCGTCATTTATCGGCGGGCATCGTGCATCAGCCGAAATCTGCTCCGCATACTAATCAACTACAGTACAATGTGGGAACGTTGGTGTAAATTCAGTCTGGAATGGGCTCAGTCATCTGAGAATGAGAATCAATTGATTTCATAATTAATAATCTTGGGTTTGACAATTTTTACCATTTCAGATAACGATTTATCTGATATTTTGAGTGATAGAGACATAGTTTTTGATTGTATCTGTGGAACACCCTGGTACGTGCTAAATATATAATATTTCTCATGCCAGACGATAGTTGTGGAATACTTGAGGTATTGTGAGACGCTAGAGTGACAGGTTTAGTTTTTGTAAATTTATTGTTATACTACACATTTGTACACATTATGTACTAAATTCTTTTTAGTACATAATGTGTAATTGGTGAAAACCGTTCTAATTGTTAAACAAATGAGAGCCATAGCGCATTAAGTAAATACTATCGGATAAAACCAATAATAGTGTTATGGTTTCAATTTGGAATCTTTCTTAGATAGTCTTAAATGTGAAAATATTGGTTCGAACTTTTTTAGATTATGCCAAGAAAAACTGAGACACATCTAGTGAAACTTTACATCCATGTTTTACATCGAAGAATCTCTATTAAAAGAACTTATGTTCAGACCATTGTTCTTGTAAGTTGATAATCGATTTATCGGAAAACCTATCTCAGTAGGCGATCGTTCTTGGTTTTAAAGATCATCGCTGCTTAACATAAGCCATAGAAATATTATTTCAAGAATAACTTTATCAGTTTTATTATATCACTAGCAGGAATGTGTGTTCCACTTTTAAATACACTAGTTGCCTTTGTTAACACGTTTTTATTAGTTTCTTAATATTTGTAGTAACAATTTGGAAGTTGATTTGAACCTAATAATAATTTGAAACTTAGCAAATTGGGTGTCACCAGTGTAACCAGATGATGATACACTCATTTGATATCATCGAGCTGATATGATGCTGGAGTCAAGATAAGGTGGATATTGCAACTCTTCAGTGGCTATAATTAACCCCTAGAGTTAGGGCTCAGTCGTTTTGTTTTCAGAGCCTATTCATTAAAGTGTAACGAGGGCTTAAGTGTTTTTTAGTTTCTTATTACCTTATAAACTTTAAATACCAAACCGTTCCGACTTATACAAAGTGTAGGAGGGAGTAGGAGTAATTGCGATTACAAATTTATGGACGTATTTGATTCACGTCTGTAAGCTTATGATGACAATGACTTTCAGTCCTCAGCTTACGCTCTTCTGCTCTCAGAAGCAGAAAGACAATCCATTGAACTTAAATCAAAATTCCAAAACGGTGAAACCAGAGCATCTCCCCTCAACAATTAAGGGACCTCCGTTAACTTTATAACCCAATTCATATCTCGGTTAAGAAACTTCACGAACTCTTGATAGTTTTAAAGTAAGTTTGAAATTAATCGATGCAGTCATTCAAGCGGAAAGTTGAGTTGAGACGCGCAGACAGTTGGCCGTGTACAACGGATTTTGATATTAGGTACTCGCTGTGCCTTTGATGATGTAGGTTTTGGGCGCCTTGACCTAAGAAGTGGGTAGATTTAAAAGCACAAGAAGGTAATCCAGAAGAACTTAAATATGCAGATGCTCATAACGTAGATGGTACTGATGAAACAACAAGTTTCCATCTTTTGTATCACCTTTCTTTTAACAATGGTAAAATAAAAAAAATGGATATAAGAAATATAAAATTTGTAGGCCCTATTATGGTCCCGTTTCTGTTGTGATTGATGCACAACTGAACTTATCTAAAATTTGATCCTCTCTTTCTTTTTCTAAAGTTGAAAAGAGTAAAGGATATTTTTAATTCTGTCAGTTTGATCAAAACTATTTAAAAAGAAAATGATTTCACAGATTTATATAAATTTAGCGATGCTCAAGGAAAGCGCCACCAATGTTACTTGTATGTACTTTTTAAGATTATAAACCACTTGGTTGTTACTTAAACCTCATTTTAATTGAACAACTTCCTTAGACTGTATCTCATCTGAACCAATTAATACGGGCTTCAGGGGGCTAACCTACCCTAAGGCTAAAAACACCGGCTCCCACGTTTAAGCCCTTCAAGTCGAACCGCGAACGGTGATCAGACTGCCTAAGATTTCGGACTATCATCTCTTATTTAAAGGATCAGGAAAATAAAAACAAATTGAAAGGGGATGTTTTAAAATTTCTGATATTGTAAAATCAGACTTGTCTAAAAGACTCTTTCTAATGGAATAATAATATAGATTTGTAACAGTGTGGTAACGGTGAAAAATATATCTTACAAATATAACTTGGTGTCGGATATAGTGATGTCCACGTGTAATTTACACCTTGAGTGTTTAACAAAAAAAAAACTAAAAACCTGAAAATTGTCTATAGTTAAAAATAAAAACTCATTCTAAATTCAAAACCATTTATTTAGTTTAGGCCCTCGGAAGGCACTTATGAAGGTCAAATTTAAAGTTACTGAAGCTACTTCAACTAACTACTTTCAGAATAGATAAAAATTTATACAACAAATAAAAAAGAATGTAACCTTGCTGAGTTTCTTGCCGGTTCTTCTCAGTTGAAGGCTGACTTCCGAACCGGTTGTAGCTTCAGTAACTTTAAATTTGACCTTCATAAGTGCCCTCCGAAGGCCTAAACTGAATAAATGGTTTTGAATTTTGAATTTTTGAATTTACTATGGTAATAGTAATATTAAATGAGTATGAAGATAAATTATTGTGAAAAGAATAGGAATGTTCTTATTTAAACAATCATCAAAATATATATACTTTTGATTTTGCTTCTAGGAAGCACTCAATTGTTAGTACATATATATAATACCTACCATACGTATGTACCTACAAAAAAATAACAATAAAATCGAGGAGCGTTTGTTTTGGAATCAAATCAGTCTCGATACAAATGAAGGCGTAAAAAATATTCTTACAAAATCTACATGAGGTAGACAAACGATGTAAGTGACATAGTTTTTAGATTATTTTCCTTTAAACGCATATAGGTTATATGCGTAAAAAAGCATACAAAATGATAGTCGAAACATTTTAAATAATACTGGCAACATAACTGGAAAGAGAGATAACTAATGATGAAGAAAAGCTCTTGAGAACAACCGTGTGCGATGAACTATCATCAGGTGCGTTTCCCACCAGGTTGAAGATCACCAGTACTATGAGGATCTAGATGAAACCAGATTAATCCAATCCATGATAATCCATTCTAAGCTGAACGTGGAGAGAATAATGAACAACATGGGCTAGCTCTCGAAGAAAGCGAACTGAAAGAAGTTAGTCCTTTAAAAATAAATTGTAGAATAGCAAAAATGTTCTTATATCTCGAGGTAAGCCATGTCACCTCAATTTTAAACCGTGCTGCCAACCGTTTATTATGACAGACGAGTCCTTTACCGAGAACAGAATGCATTCGCAATGAAATTGAGAACGTCTCAGCCATTCAATGCAAATAAAGTAAGCGCTGTGACACATCACGATTGCCGTTTTGATGTCTTCTTCCAGACAGGGTGGAAATACTGATTGTTTTTGATCGTATCTTTTTGGATGTCTGATAAAGGTTTTTTATTATGATGAACTTCTTTTATGGTGGTATTATAAATTGAGTGGTTTGATGCATTTTGGCGATGTTGGCTCTTGGTACCGAGCTTGCAAGGTGACCTTCGGAGCAGTACTAAATATCACTTCTGTGTTATTATCATCCTGTCAACTCTGACAGACCATTTGACCAGATAACCTGCCTGCCAAGCCAAAGGTCGACTCCCGCCCAGGAAAAAAAAATGTGTGCATGAATATGTCTGGATGAAAATATCTTTATTAGTAGTTTCATTATTAACTAACCCCCGCGGTTTCACCCGCTTTCCTGAGGGATAAAAAGTATCCTATGTTATCCCGGGGCATTTTCTATATATGAGTCAAGTTTCATCCAAATCCGTTTGGTAGTTTTAGCGTGAAAGAGTAATACACATCCATACATACAATCATTTGCATTTATAATATTAGAAGGATAGAAAATGAAGTTGTACAAGCGGTACACCAATTATCTGGATAAGCTCTGCTTAGTTTGAAATCATAATATGGCCGTGTGTAAAGAATGTTCCAGGATATTTATTAATTTGATGTCGCCACTGACCGGTGCAAGTAAATGAACAGAACACTTACGAAGGCCGAGCCAGTATCTTAAATTTTATAAGTATCACACAGTGTAGTGTTAAGTATCAACAAAAATTTAAAACACCTATATTAAATCATCAGTCGTCCTTTTCGACACGCGAACACATTATCCATTACAACTTGACAACCATGACGAATGTGGTAATACCACAGACAATACCAACATATTATTACACCACCACATCGCGACCACACAAAAACAACACATAACTTTTATTCTAAAGACATATACAGTTGAAAATCTATTGACAGCTCGTTCGCGACGTGTTACAGTCAATGTAGACGAATCGTAGTATGAAGTTGTTTCTAAAACGGAGCTAGGCAGAGATCTGTAACAAAATGCGTTGAGATAACGCATAACACCCATTTACGTGGTATGTACAGACGATCGGATAATAGTTTTTTGTTTGCATGTCGCTGGAAATGTTTAAATTATGATGTTTGGCTAATTGACCATAATCATATTTGTTTAGTCGATTTATTATTCTAAATGACAGAGAAATTAATGGAACATGGAATAAAAAAGCTAAAACTTACAGCTTGTGTTTGTTAATTATAATTATAGCATTTAAGGTAGTTTTTAAATGTATTATCTCTTGCCTTTACCATTGCGCAAAGCATAATTAATAGAAGTTGGCACCCATAAGACAAGCTCGCTTAGTTTGGGGCCACAAGTAAACGAAACAAAAATATCACTAAAATACGTAACGTTTTTTGTGACTTTTTTGTAATGTATTTTGTAAATAAATATTTTTTTTCCTTTCCTAAATTTATGCAATAATCCTCCAGCCATCGTCTATCGACTGGCATTTTTGTAAGCAAATCTATTTTGACAGATTGAACTACAGGCTAAAAAATTATAAAATAATCCACAAAAAAAAAGCAGCCAATCCAAAACAAAGCAGTCGTTAAAATCCAGACCACCACAGAACACAGAACACAATTAATAACGGTGTAGATTTCCAGCAATGAAAGTCAAAACCCCCCAATCCTTTTACGACGAGCGAAATCCTTAAAAAGTGTATTTTACTGTCGTTTATACAAAATCCTTAAAGTCAACGCTGCCCACGACATTCGGCCATCAAACGCATCGCGTGGGGCATTAAGGTGTCCAGTGTCGACTACATTCACATTCCTTTTGTTTGTTTGTTAGTTCGTCCGTTACGTAGGCTGAATGTCTTCTTTCTCTCGAAGTCTATGTCATAGGTGAAGTGACAGAATAATTAAAGAGAAAAAAGGATGACTAAAATTTTGAATTACCTATATACATGTATGAATTAAAAGAAAGTAAAACATTTTCACCCAAGTTTCAAATCGAATGAATGGGTAATTTTAAGTATATACTGTATGTTTTTATTTAAATAGATCTGATGTTTTAAAATAAATCACAAATAAAAAAAAAAATTCAATAACACAAATCTTCCGAAATATTTTTTCTAAGCGGTGGTAAAAATTTCATCAATTGTGTTGATTTAAAGAACTTAACAAACGGATATAAATAATTATTTTGTTTAATACAAATGATAGCAGAGACATGCTTAAAGTCTGCCTATGTGATACCGTTAGATAAATAAAGGTAATAATAAAAATCATTTTACAATCCGCTCATCGCTTCTACTCTGGGCCAATTATCGGACATCGAAGTAGAATTGATGACCAAATTAACTCTTTCAATGGCACGTGAGTTTCCTAGTATCCTTTGAGTTTAAGTTGCGGAGGCGTTGCGTGTTTTAAGGATATTTAAACATTTATCTAATGTCAACCTTATTAACCTAATAAAAGAGTAGAAACTCTTAAGCTGGTCACTTGAATATTGCATAAAAAATAAATTTTAGTAGAGTACCACTAAAGTAGTTTTTGATTCTGTAAGATTCCTTAATGTTATTGCTCGACGATGTTTAGTTGCGGTTGGCGAAGGAGACAGAGCATAAACTCTGTCACTTTCGCCAACCCTGGAATTACGTGAGAGATCCGCTCTCCGAGGCCTAGCGCGCTGGCGCGGTGACTTAATTTGTAAAAGTTGAATAAAGAAGCTTATCTGAGTTGTGAGTTGATACATTAGTATACGAGTATGTCATATATCTATATCCTATATATCCATTTATATACACTAATATTATAAATGCAAAAGTAACTCTCCCTCTTAACTCTTAACTTATCCCCAGAAAGATAACCATGAAACTGTTTAATAATTATTATTAAATTAATAAGTATTTTTATTTATAAGCGATAGGTGACTCAATCAATTACTGACTATACATGAAATCTAGAAGAGTATTTGACGTCTGAAGTTGACATTTGGTTGGTAGTTAATTTATAGGTTACGATAGGACGTTAGTTAAGAATTTTGTGACTGGCCCCAATTAAGGGGTCTAAAGGCTCTTCTCTATGATTTTGCTCTTAGAGACAATGAAGAGATATTCTGGTTTCAATGTAAAATAATTATGAATATATCTGTAACTAATATTACAAATTTGAAACTGTGTTTGTTGGTTTGTCCTATGCTTAGTAATACACCAATGAATCGCGTTTTTGCATAGACTAATTTTAATGGGCCGGAGAAGACATAGCCTAGGAAAGTTACTATTATACGTATCCTTAAGAAACTCTCTATTGTAGGAACTAGCGAAAATCAACGTACACATAGCTAAGGTCAGAGGGACCAACACCTCTTAATACGACGTAAACTGATTAGCTTTCCAGACATTTCCCTGCGTCTTTTGACTTTAAACAGTACAGTTCGGTCTGAAATGCCTTGGCTCCCAATAAATGATGGTAAGCCCACAGAAGGTAATGTGTACGTACTTACATAATTGTACTGCGTCACTTACAGATTGAGTTTCTTAGATTCTCAACTCGGCCCAGATCAAAGTGAAGTCCCGACGTAGCAATTTGTCTTGGGGATCATTCCCCGAAAGTTAAATTGAGTTCATCATACATGTTATCCTGCCAAAAACTCCCGCCCAGCTACGGTTAATAACTTTCTCGCATTATATCCCTTAGGTATTATATAAGTATATTTTGTATTAAAATTGTTCAGTGGAATTACATTTCACATGTTTTTCAATGTGATTATCTGTATTCATATCAGAAAATGATTATATTGCCCCCTTTTTCATAATATAATGTTTCCTACATTGTAATCCAGAATATATTACATCTATGTGGAAGGTTTCATCAAAAACTGTTCAGCTGTTTATGTTTGTTGGAGTCAAAAACATCAAATTACCAAAATTTTCACATTTATTGATATCTTTTCTATCAACAGTGATACGTCAAAGACTGGTGGTACTTAAATAGTTACAGATAAGTGATTCCAATCTAAGAAGACTTACTTTGTCGTGAATCTTTTAAATAATTAGTTGTCCAGAAACTTACCTGTAAAGAAAAACAAAAAATATTAATAATCACTTAGACATAAAAACTGCAGCACTTCCCTTGAAGTAAGTGATAATCTTGTAATAATATATTTATTTATTGGTGAGATAATTTGTAGTCATCCTGGCTACTATCATGTTGAAAACGGACTTCTAGGTTTTAGGTAAGGTCGAAAATACTTTGGTAATCCCTATGGGCTTGTAAATGCCCATAGACAGTGATAACTATTCCCCATCAAAAGGCCAGTCTGCAATATACAATAGGATTTATGTTTTATCCAGTGCAATATTAACTATAGCTTTATAAACAATGTATCAGCAGGACAAGCGGAGCTGGTTCGCTTTCGCCAGCACACCTTCCCATGAAGGCACGACTCATTCGTTTAAAATATTGATTATATTTGGTCATGTGGTAATTACCTGTCCTGACTGCTATGAGACAAGTTTTTGTTTCGGTGTCTAACTAGAAGATATATGTCAGTGTACTAACGTATTTGATTATTAATTTGGGTTAAAATATTGTAAATAATATAAAGTATTTATAAAGAAAGGGTAGTATACCTATAATATCTGGTTAACATACTACAAGTTCTGAATAGTCTTGGATCAGATGCTGAATTCTGTAAGGAAAATGACAGTAACTCGAGGATGTTTCGTCGCGGCCTCCGTGCTCTGTCTCTTTCGCTAACTGTGCTCATACTACTAATCACGTGAGAGATAAGCTCTCCGAGGGCTCCGTGAAGCGGCTCGCCGACGAAGTTCGTATAAGCTGAATAAGGGGGCAGATATGATGCGGCCTTACGAACGAAAAAAAATACAATATTTTTGTGATGTACCTCTTGTGTAATTATTAATTAAGCTATCCTGTTGAGTAGTCAATAAATATATTTTATTTCTATACCTTACTATATAGGCAATATAGCTAAACAATATAACAAATAAATACTAGTAAATTCAACATCAGATCCAGTGTCAATAATGTCTAATACATCGGAAACCTGGTGGTTTTCAAGTTTACTCGACAGCAGCAAACAAACTAGGAACTTCTGTATTTATATAGGTTGGAAGGGTGAACTGGGTCTGTTTACACATCTTAAACTTCGCGTAAGACCCCCGGTTTTAATATTGAATTATCTCAATAATTAATTAAGTTACGACACTCAAAAATATATTGGAAGGTGGGTTCTGCTAGAATTAGTTGCTAGTTCTATTTGTCGCAGGACAATGATCCTTAATTTATACTTCTTGTCTGTATTTGGGTACTAACACCCCCAGAGTGAGGGTGGGGACAAAATTAAACATTTCGGGGCTCTGTCGGGTTACGTAAGCGAAGATGTTAACACCACTATTTGGAATATAGTATGTTATTTTAGATGTACTGCGCGGTTTCACCCACCATTTAATATAAAAGAAAAATTTTAGAGTAGTAGAGCTTTTAGTGCAGAGTTCGTCCGGGGAAGTACTACCACCTTATCCATTTCTGCCGTGAAGTAGTAGTGCACTTGTATTACTGTGTTTCGGTTAGAAAGGTAAGGGGGCCGGTGAAATTACAGGCACATGAGACTTAACAACTTCATGTCTCAGGATCGACAACGCATTGGCGTGGTATAAAAAATAAAATAATAATAAAACAAAAAAAAATCGCCCACCAGCGCTATAACTTTTTTTTTATACCACATTGCTCGACAACCAAGCGGACGGTCCACCTGATGGTAAGTGGTCCCCGCCGCCTATGGACATTTGCAACACTTTTCGCTTGGCGTTCTTTTTGACATTTTTCTTTTTACTCGTCTTCTAAAGGCCGTAGCGTAACGTTAACTAGCTTTTTGACCTTCCTAAAAAGTTAAGCTATCGTATTTAAAAATATGTTTTCTAATCGAAGTGGTTGTTCCAGAGATAAGCGCGTTCAATTCTATTATAATATAAATAATTTTGAATTAAAAAAAATAATAATTTATGCTTTATCCCTAATTTGCGATCATAAAGCTATACAGAAAGAAGTTTAAACCAAAATAATATCTTCATAGACAAATTAAATTTGGAATATAAAACAGCAACAGCACAAATAGAACAATTTCCGCGAATCAACAATAAATACGAATCCTCTGCATTGTTGTATTATCGGACACGCTTATATCTTCTACTGTAGAGTTCAAAATGTTATCACAGTACTAAAGCAACTGGATCGTTATGCATTGAATCACGACATACGAACAATAGACAATTTCCTATACGCTTACTATTGTCTCTAACTTCAATACCTACGAATATGATAAAGTATCGATGTAAATAAATGTACGGAGAAAGCCACTTTCGAATGAATTGTGGTCGTTAGATAGTGGTATTGCGCGTTGTGTTTTCGATGAGAATAATTCGAATGACACTGAGACTGTTATAGAATTTATGAAGCTAACTTGTGTCTTCATCGATTGGACATATCTGTGGTAATTAGTGAGATGATCAAAAATAGAGCAGCTGTTTATATCAAATCAATATTTTTTTTAACTACACTCGATAAAAAAGTGTGCATTAATTTTTGAGCATAAATAATTTTATTACACTTTACTATTATTATTCTTTACACTTTTATATATATATATATATATATATTTATAATACTTATACAAGTGAGAGTTATTAAAAAACTTAAATATTCAAACGCTCAAAGCCAAAAATATTATTTAGACCCTAGAATGGCTCTTAGCTGCCACCGGCCCAAAAGACAGGCTTCAACTTAGAAGTATCGGTTAGAAACTGAGCAAGGTAAAAATAAATATAAGTTAATTTCCAAGACTATTTTACAAAATCAAAATACTTAACCAAAGTAAATTGTAAATAGTACACAGTCATCCACACATCGACGTTGATAGTGAACTATCTCGATACAGAAATGGCAAGCTGACATCTATGATCTAATTTAACCCCTCGATTATATCGATTAGCCGTAATCTCCCATTCGAACAGCAATAACCATAATCTAATAAGAACGATGACGTAGCCAACGATCCATACTCTATCAATGTCAAATATGACGATCAAAGCGATATAATAGCGAATGACTTTCAAATTACAAATCCCATGTTCATTAAGTCTGTGCACACGGGTTGCAGAGCTATCATTTTAAATCCAGGGTCACATTTACACTATTTTATTGATGTAAGTGGACACACGGGTCTTAAGATCGCTTAGCTTGGCTTTTTTATTATATTCCGACAAACAGACCGATGGTCCACCTTATGTCCAGTGCCTGGGCATTGCTAATGCGTTGTCTACCCTGAGACATGATGTTGTTAAATCTCATGTGCCTGTAATTATTCCGGTCACCAACCGAAACACGGTAATACAAGTGCACTGCTGAATAGGTAAGGTAGTCGTACTTCCTGGAACGAACTCTGTACTAAGATCTACTTCTTAAAACTGACTTTTTCGGAGATGATTTTAAACCTGATCGAGGGAATTGAATTTGATTTTTTTTGAATTTTGAATCGCTCGAGGGGTTTCTTCTCTGCATTGATCATTTAGCAAGACTCATAAGATATAATCATTACTAATAAAATTATTGGTCTTAGACTATGAATCAGAATTACCATCCCTAAGTGCTAGTTCAGTTTTTAGAACCAAGAGTATCCCAAAAACACCATTGGTACTTTGGTAGGGCAAATATTAATTAGTTGATTAGATCTCTTCTTCAATTTTTTTTATATTCAATGTACATTTGCTTTACTCTCTCCAATATCCATAAAATTATCATCAAAAAGCTATTCATTTCCAACATCCATATCTCCCAGCAACTTAACAAGGTTGACTCAGCACAAGAGAGTAGGTGCTCTCATAATGTTTGTGGGATGGGTGGTATTGCAAAATTTTACATCCGCACCGCACGGGGCGGGCTCTAAATCTATTGATTATTCATTATGTTTGCCTAACTTAGTTTGTCGGTTTCACTTTGAACTAAGACGTATTATTGAAGTTGTAATGTATTTGTGATGAATTATACAGTGATTATAATTTATAATACTCATTGTACTTTATTGTTATGTGTTGTGTAGTAATGATAGTATTTAAGCATTAGAATAGCAGTAGAATAGTAGTTAAGTGACTTTTATTTGTACTTTGATTTCTTGAATAAGATTTTACGTTTCTGTGAAGGTTACTATTATTTAAGCCGTTTAATTATAATACCAATTACTAATAAAGAGACGAACTGCCCTAATTTTGCCATAAAGGCATAAAAGTGTAGCCTATTTTATATCCAAGGTACTCATTTTGCAAAACGTCTTCAATCTTTCTACTATTATAAATGCGAAAGTTTGCACGGATGGATGTTTGTTACACAAACACGCCAGAACGGCTGAACGGATCGCGATGAAATTTGGCACATAGATAGATTATAGTCTGGAATAGCACATACTTTTTATACCGTGAAAACGTAACATTTTTCAAGAACACGAGTGAAACGGCGGGGAACAGCTGGTTTATAAAATTTAATCTAGTACCAACTTAATAACAATCGAATTATTGTAACTTGAAACTTTGTCTTAACAATCGAAACTGCAGATTATTATTGCAAACGGTACGGTGAGCTCATTGTTTCTGTTTTTAAAGTTGCTCTTATTAAATTTAAGAGAGCTGCAACAACCCTCGAGATTATAGGGGAATGGTTTTATTAGGGGCGACTAACGAGTGACGATAAGGAGGTATAATGCCCCTCAACAGTAAACTTGGCACAATACATGACAAAAAGCGTCTACCAACATGTCCTTTACACTGTAAAGTATTTTCTAGTTAGTTTTATTATAATTTCATTTGTAGTCGTTTGAAGTTACATGTCAAAAACCAAGAAAAAAGAGAAATATAAAATATCAAAATGTAAAAAAATATAACCCTGCTGTGTTCTTGTGGTAACTTCAGGACCTTAACAAGTACCTACCCTTCGTGGGTCCAAACTGGAACAAACTGCCATTCAATCAATCATTTTGAACATTTTAAAGGGAAATCAAAAAGGTCACAGAATTATCTTTCTAGACTAATTTTATTTAAAATAAACGAAACGATAATTTAACTACATCCGCTGTATTCTAACAAATTGCACCATCATAAAGAGGGGGCAAACCATCCACTGTTTAATCTCCAGTCCAATCTTGACTTAAATGAACACCTAGACGGCCGTGCCCCCTGTATCGATTGTCAGATAGTGCAAAGCCACTGGTTTGCTAATTAATTGATTTGCCACGCTGTTTTCGTCAATTAATAATGAGTTAAATTGGAATTTAGTTGCTGTGATTCTAATTTGTGTTAAAAGTTTCTACCTCGCAGAGTTTTATTAAGTTGAAGTTGCAATAAGGACGCCTTATCCATTAAAAAGACGTTCGTTTTGGTACATGTAAGAAATCTTTTCTGCGATATTAAGTTTGCTGGTTTTTAATGTACACTTAACTATTAAGATTATTTCTAAAACGATAAAAATGGTATTAATAATGATTATTATAATATCATAAGTGCAAAATTTAAAAATGTTAAAGATAAGTTAATGGATTTCAATGTTGAGTTATAAGATAGCCTCGACATTCTTGCTATACCCCGAGAAACACAACAAATAAAAGGAATTTCAACTCGTGTCGTCCGTCTATCTACAAATACGAGGGCAGGTTGACATCGTTATAAATCTTTCCTTATCACGAATGATAGAGCTTCGAGGATTTATTTTTTAGCAAAGGGTAGGACAATGCATTTGCCATGTTCCCGTCCTGGAAGACAGGGTTAAAGAATATAAAGATGATAAGACGCTATTACAGATAGAAAAGGGGACTGTGTAAGAGCTTTTTTAGTGTAATGCCGAAGAAATTGGTAGGGGTATTGAAATGTCTATAGGACATGCGATGGGGTAACTTTTATCCAATCGATATGATAATAATATCTATTGGTTGTTTGCTTAAGTAATTGAGTCTGATATAATATATGGAAAAAGTTTTAACGGTATTGCCTTCTATAAAAGAAAGAACAGTAAATAAGTAGCACGTAATTAATTACACAGCCTTTGTGTTGTTCAAAGATGAAAATAGAAAAACAAAAGGGAATATTTGTAGACTATGGAATATTTTGCTATATTTTAGTTCAAGTATAGAGCGTAATATTGTATTTTTATATAGCAAAAAATTTGTTCCGTTTGAGGTATTCTGGACTTTGTGAATGTATGTAAAAGAGTGTATCATTAACAGATGATATTTCTTTTGAATAATTAATTAATTGATAGTCAAAAGTCACATCTCAAAGATTAAGCATAAAGAAAGCAATGTTTATAGAATCACTGCAGACTCTCGCAAAGATTTCATAAGTAGATACAAAATATGGACTACGAACTAAACTTAGCATAACCAATTCAGGATAGTTCACAAACAGTATCCTAGCTAAGACTGCAATGGAAAGCAGTAAAACTGCGGGTGGTCATAAAATAAAAAGTGTTTACTTGCCCCGAAGATAACCGAGAACAAAGTTCCTTGATAAGTTTTTATTTCCTTTGGGGGAGGAGCAGGTAAAGGAGCCGGCAGTATAATCCGCATTAGTTTAAAAGTGATTGTGCAGTAAAGTCTCTTGCATTGAAATATGACATATCGATATTTTCGGGATATCTTTTTAAATGTTATTACGATTGCTGAATATTCTGCCTGTAATTGCAGTAAAGTACTAGTCAGACAGATGGTGGCATGATAATAATATCGAGTAATGTTTGAACTGATGAAGCAAAACTACCTCCACGACTTTCACCTACAATAAAAGCAAATTCTTCTTGCTCATTAAGCCGAAAAGTCGGGAAGAATGTGCGATAACTCGTACCAATAGAAATGAATCATTTTTAGTGTCCCGCATGGAACGCTGGCGCCGACCGCGCAACTTCCTACAATGGCCAATAAACACGCCATAAAATATGAAAGGCCGCACTAAAAATGCCATTATTGTTTGCTAAATGTCCACCTTTTGTTAAATGAAGCTGTCAAATATTTCGTCTCACCGCGTAGCCGTGTCAAAGGGTGAAACCGCTATGTATAGCTGTCATACTTTTATGACGCTATAAAATCGACGAAACAATTTTACGCTCCTCCATTTTATAATGTCGAGACATTCTAATTACGTCGTTGTTTGACTTACGACTCTTTCATGTAAGCATTTTTACTGTAAAAACAGACGCTATCGGTACATTAACGCTGGAGTGATTTATTCCTTTTACAGCCTAAAGGGAATCGTTCCCGCGAATTAATCGCAATATCGAGTTTGGCCAACCGTTATTAGTACCTTCTATAGTTGCCAAGGTGTTCCACCCCTCAATAAATCTTGTCTAATTTGTGTGTAATTACAGGACGGCACAGTTCGTTGTAACAAGGAGTGCGTACCAGCGGGGAGTAAGCGGCACGTGCTTACGCGTGCTCCAATATTACTCTCGATAGAACGACCCAAACGACAATTTAATTATATTCAATTTTCAACTCTAAAACTTAACAAAAACAGTTTGAATTTTAGCACGCAGGAAACATAGTTGAAGTTGAAGATGTTTTCGAAAAACTTAAAACTAATTTCAATGTTATAGCAAGGGCGGAGGGTGGAATGTTCGATGGCAAAGCGATAGCACCAACGATTTCTGCCAAAGTTTTGATCACTATTAAGAATGTTGCCGAAAGGTTGATGTTGAAATATAGTAACGTGTTTTTTGACCCCATGGTGAGATTATAAATTTAATATAGAAGAGGGGTGAACTACTTCAGGTTAAAATAAAATTCTTTATTATTTGTAGCCCTTGCTTTCCCAGTTGGCTTGTTGAAGACATATAGTTATATTGTAATTAATTTTAGTTCAGCGAAATTTATTATTAAAAATCTTGCTTTACTGCGGACATTAAAAGAGAGAGTTATAAGTGCATGCATGAAGTTCATTCACATTAAGCTTCGGAATAATACATTAATAAATACACAACGAACAGAATTGCCATTGATGACTCAAGTCTAACCATTTCGCCAGATGGTTTTAGTCTTTTTGGTCTAATCTCTTTCATCCCTGCATAATAATTGCATAGCCTATACAATAAATAAAACATGCTATCGCGATTTGAATAATACAAATGAATCTACGACGCTCTGTGAATTCATCGTACTGTGAGTGCTGCTCTATACTGTCAACACAAGCGAAAACTTCACTAAAAACTATTTCACATAGTGTTGAATTCCGCTTGTCAAATAAATCAAGTGCTACATCCCCAAAAAAATTGCGAGTGTCGATACGATACTGTATACCATTTACGAGCTTGATTGAAATTTCGCAATCAACAGGGGGAGTGCTATGATGAAATTATACGTGTATATTTTTTCCCTCAAGCCCGAGCTATTATAATGGGCCTTCGGAATAGAAAATTTACGGGGGATTTAAGATTGTAATCGTGAGCCACTCGGTTGTTCAAAGTGATTATTGTAGAGATAAGGCCCCGGAGCGGAGTGGGTCGTCCCACGCGCGGTACTAGCCGGTGGGTTTGTGTTGTTGTCTCCTATCTTCTATGTTAGCTCGCTGTACCAGAATTGTATAGTTATTTTAGCTAATTGACAATTCAACTAAGTTTTTAATTATCCTTCTTTCAACAATGTATTTATCTTGTGTTATTAAGATTATTTAAATCTTAAATAACCCGCCAGAAATACACTCTACTACAATCTGCTTACTGTCACCTAAAAAATATGAGTTCTTTAAAAGCTACAATTGACCAAAACCTCACGAACTGGAAACGACAAACTCTACTTCAGATAACACGTTCTGTTCCAATTTAACTCTAATTCTTGTAGCAACAAATACCATTTCAGAATGACATATATTGTAATTTGTTTGTTCACTACAAGATTCCTTTCATTATGCGTTCGTGCTCCATAAAATATGCATCTGAAATGAGAAAAATGTGTCGCAGTGTCGCGAGTTCGAATAACCACAGCCAAACAGCCCATTTCCTTGTACTGACACATTGTAAAAACGACTATAAAGGAAGTGTGTTAAAGTCTATAGTTCCGGCTGAAGTTGTTGAAGTTAAGCCGTTTTTAATAGAGTTGGCAAAGAATCATAATCTCGGCTCCCACTATGAGTTATATACACGTCGTCTATTCACATTAGTTTCTGAAATAAATAAACAGCTATATATGAAAAGTTGTGGCTATCGTTTCGCGATTTATATAATCCTTGTATTATTGCGTACTAACTTCCGCCTTTCAGTTTTACCCACGTTTTTAGGGGTTCTCTTACAATTTCGCGAAACCGGTATAATATTCGATTTTTATTCAAATCAATTCAAGTGTGATTGTGCGTTATTGAGTCACAAACGTTTAACATTATCCTCATATTATAAACTTTCATATACACTATATTCTCACATTATATCTGTATTTAACTTAGCCGCCTGAAATATTTTAGAACCAACATTTTGCATAAAATAATATACTAAGTCTTACATACAAAATTCCTAAGCTAAAATAAAGTTAAGGATTAACTACGCACGTCAACTGCGATTTCTATTTGAACAGCTAATGATTGCTTTAACAATGCTTTACTTATACATGTGGGCGATAAGCACGATTCTATCGAAAATTTACAATGACATTCAAAAGACGAAGCTCTAAAATATGATTCACATAACCAATATCTCAATTTTAATCCAGAACTCAGTCGTAACTTTAACGTTCAGTTAAGTACACTAACCGATACTTAAACGTACCATTAAGAAGGCTTAAGCTATCTTCTTAACGTTGAATACTTCACTTTGGATCCGTAAGTTGCGTTAATCGCAATAAATTAGGATAACACTACTTTTAGAAGAGTACTTGATATGGATTGAAGTAATCAGGCGAGAATTGAGGGAGATTTGAACATGGCCTTAAAGGATAGTATACTAGTAGTAATAGATTTTTAACTGTTAATGATTAAATAACTTGAAGTTATCTTCAGAAGAAGAAATAAAATAAAAAAATGGTAGAAACCATCTTATTTCACCATTATATTAGTAAGTTTTTGAATTTGTTTTGCTGGTATACATCACTACATAGTATAAAACAAAGTCGCTTTCTCTGTCCCTCTATCCCTATGTATGTTTAAATCTTTAAAACTACGCAACGGATTTTGATGCGGTTTTAATAGATAGAGTGATTGAAGAGGAAGGTTTTTATGTATAATACTGTGACATCCCACGGGAACGCAGGGAAAACCGCTGGGGACAGCTGTTTCTTACAATTTAGCGGCGGACTGGCTTCACATAATTATTCTATCCGTATGCTAAGTTTCATTACTTGACCACCAACAAACATACATATTATCAGAAATATCTGTTATTAGTGGAATTATAGTTAAAGTATTCAGATTACAATCTTAAGCTCTTAAGATCTTTTGCGGTAGTATCCAATGCCATCAGAGGTCTAGCTTGATCATTCACTATAACCTACAATTTATAAGCAGTTGGATGGTATTTACTAAACCAGCAATTTTGAAACACACATATAAATCCATCTAGCATAAATTGACATAAAAACGATCACAAATATTTCATTATACAAATAAAGACATAAAGATAGAAGTACAAACATCCGACAATCATACAGTACCGGCCAAAGACCATGATCTGCTTAAGTCATTCCCTCACGTATACCATACAGTTGTATTTTCTAATAAATCAGGAGATAAGAAGTAAGTGGTTTTATTTTTAATAGCTAATAAAGGCACCAGTCGTCAGTTAGTTCCGATAAATAATAAGTTTATCCTTGGAAAGCGGTGTGTAATGGGATACAACTGTAATAATAACCGCGATGATTTGTAAGTACGAGTTTTACTTGGTTAAGCCCAGGAGCGGTGCAGTTTTGTGATACACTGTAATAAAGGATGGACAACTTAATGGGACCCAAAGTTTAATGAAGCAAATTATGTCGCAAGAGCTTTTAAATTTAGAAAAGGATTAAGCTGAATTACGTATTCAAATTGTAAATTGAGTTTTTAAATCTAAAAGGATTTGTATTAGCAGCTTACTTCAAATAAAATTCTGCAAAATGTTTTTAGTTTGTTATTCTGCCTTTTTAGTACTTTGTGGGTTATAGTGATTTTGTTTTTGACCTTAAATGTATATTTATATTAGGAAAGTGTATGAGTAAAACTGCGAGGTGGAAGCTTTTTTCGTCAATAATATAACATGGTACACTCGGCTGTTCACGATGATAAAATAGTATCATTTTTTATTGGACTAGAAAGTGTTACCTATAGATGGGTTTTAAACCCTTACACAAGATTAGATATCATAGTAAAAGAAGTTGATAAAATAAATATACAGGTACCTTATAGCAAACAAGAGTAAAAAGAAAAATCTAACGTAATATTTTCTTTTTGATTATTTCATTTCTATTTGCTCGGACGAAGGTACCTCTGTTGGTTCTTGCACCCTTACGCGGACAATGTCATTGAAATAGATTTAACATTTTAATTTATGCATTCAGATGGCTCATATGCGGCTCCAACGATGTGTAGCGTATAAGAGTATACTTACGACGCCATTGAAGGGTTTTGCTCCGATTATGGGTTCAATAATTGAGCCTCAAATGGTTAAATGTTAATTCAGTAGTAGGATAATGCATAATGCATCGCCCGCGGCATCAGGTAAGTCTTACTGAGAAACAGGCAACATTTGCGCATCGCAAGAAACTGGTTGATTGGTAGATGACCTATTTGCTCCTGTACTTTTACATTGTTGTATTTTTTTGCTCCGTTTCAAGGTGAATTTTTATATGAATTTATTGTGCTTCTTTTGCAATAAATCTTCTTTTGAAAAGTGTAATTGCTGAAGTTGTTGTTGCTTCTTGTTATTATTTCGTATTGTTAGTAGAAAGCCACTTTGTGAACCGGCCCTAGTGTCTGACGAAACTGTACCAATGAAAGTTTATTTTTATAAATATACTAGCAACCTGCCCCGGCTTGGCCTGACTAAGATCGCGAGAGCTTCGAAAGAAATTAATAAAAATGATGAATACCATTTTAAGTAGCTTAGTTTTAAAGATATTACCTGACAAACATATAATATAGAGATATAATTTCAATTGTGATTATAATATACGCGATATTTTCCATTATTGATCTTTGATTTGGAGTTTGTTAAGAAATCTTTTGACTAAAGTTCAGAAATTACAAGTTTTCTAGGATGTTGACAAACAGGTAGACGGTTCATCGATGGTAAGTGACCACTGCCGCTTAGGCATTTGCTGCCCCAGAGGAAATGGGAGTGTCCCAACCTAAACTAATTGGTCCAAAGTAATCTAGTACTAAACTATCATTCCCTACAGACCTCTTCTTGCTTTTATGTTGTGTTACTGTAATATCCTTATCATCTTTTCATTGATCCGAATAAATATATGTCCTTCAGAATATATCCAGCCACTTCTTTACGGTATCCTGATTTGATACAATTATTCCACTGATAAAACTTACAAACGAACCAAAGAGTCCTTCTATATGTTCTATTATAAATTAAAGTGTCTATACGAATTGTATTCTCTACCATCTTCATCAAATTTTCCGTTAGATCATTAATCGTTTCTATAGCATTAGTCAGGAAGTCCTCGTATTTTTTAGCAATCATTCCTCATTTCTAATATGAATTTTCAGCGTTTTCCCAATTAACGCGTGCAGAGACAATTTATCACTAATCTGGCGGCGTGGTGAACAGCTGGTACAGTCCGCCATTGTCCAACGTCCGGACGGACACTAATTAAAAACAAACAGCGTACAATCAGACAAGTGATACATTATTAACATGCGTTTTGTCGACGCCATGCTTTGTAGCCGAACGCTGTATACTAAACTGTCATTGGAAATGGCCATGGGTAAATAATAAATGGTAGAGCATGTGTTGTTTTTTCATGTTGATTTTTACGTTGTGATTAGGGTTTTAGCACCTGGAATTTAATGTTTTTTAATTTTGAATGTAGAAAAACAGGAGATGCAATGGATGGAATATCCGTATATTGGCGATATTGACTGAGATTTGTGAGATCTTGAGATTTTGTGATTATATCAATCCTTGTTATATCCATCAAGTGATTTTCGGCAAATAAATCATATTACAAAATTATCATGGTAAAGCATAGATTTATGTTGTAACTCTAACCCTTACTAGTCTGAATTTAAAAGGTTACATTTTTATTTTATTTTAGACTGCTTCCACTTTTCATTGCTGGAACACCGAACACTCCAAATGGTTATTTTTTACGAAACCCTAAACCCTAAGTCCTTGCACTACTTAATGAAACCTTCCAACAAACTTCAACTGTTAATTAGAAACTTTTAAATACATCATGAATATTAAATGTCAGTTTTATAAATACCATATGCCGGAGGACAAAACGCATCTACATTTCACCTTGTTATTTATAGCGTCATTTGTGGAACAAAATTACGGCTAAGTAAACGGCGAAGTGTAATTGTAACAGTTTAAAACTTTTGTAATGATGCCAATTTCTATGGAACTTCCGTGAGGCGATACATGTCAGCCATATCTTACTATTTGTTCACATTGCTGTCTACATGTAATTGTGGTTGTTTGTGTGAAAAATATTGTTCTTTTATGATCCTTAGGCAATTGTTTTGGTACCGCAAAGTATTCGATTGTTTTCTGTATGTAGGAAGTGATTAAATGCCATCTGTTACACATATTTAATATTCATATTTTGCAATGCCATCATGAATAAATGAAAAATATAGTAGCAAGTTAGTAAAATAAATAGCTTTATTTACAATATAATGAAATCCGAGCAGTAAATCTTTATACAAAAATCGATCTGTGTATATTCCGTATTGACTCCAAAAAGGGTGGACTGGTTTTGACAGGACTTTCACTTGCAGATAGCTAATCTTATAAGGAGTAACTTATGCTACATTGTATCCTGGAAAAAAGGACATTCCTCGGGAACACAGGTGAAACTGCGAGGGGCAGCTAGTTAAGTTGAACTTGTTGAGTTAATTCACTCATCCGTGTCTAGTTGTATGGCTTCAATTTGTTTAAATGCATAAGTCAAATTAATTTTGGCACCTTTAAGAGATCAGCACGAACGTCATATTAAGTACCTATTGGTTAAAACGTGGGCCAGTTAGTATTTAATAAAACTAATTTACATAAAGTAAAAGTCATTAATAATGAACCAAAGTAACAATTTCCACATAACATGAACTGGATCTAGATTTCCAATTATGTGTAGTCTATACAGAAATCACGGTCGACCATTATGCTGTTTATTTCTCACGGGGAAACTGTCTGCTATGGCGATTACTGCGATGTCTGAATAAAGGGATATGGCATAAGAAAGAGCAATTTACCTACTTATCACTTACCATGGGAAGATTTTTATTCATTAGTCTTGGTGTTCAAAGAAAAAGGCAACAACACTTAGATTTTTCCATGTTCTATAATTATGTTCTACAAATATGTTCTATATTATTCTTCCATGTTGATTCTCCTGGAATTGGTGGCCATTGGGTCCAAAACGAGATTTTAGTGTCCTGGGCTTCGTTATATATGAAAAATGACACTTGCTCGATGATGATTCCTCATGGCCTCTATGCTCTGTCTCATCTCGCTAACCACGCAATCACGTGAGACGTAAGCTGTCCGAGGTGTCGATGCACTAGCGTATTGACGAAGCTTGTATTAGCTGAATAGCCCCCTATATACGCTAGTACAACATGCAGGTTATATCGCCCCATCGAAATAAATGTCAATGTTTTAAAATATTAGCTATGCTTAACATATCGTAACGCTGATTATGCCTGAAGAGGTTGGCAGATGTCTCAGTACTAACCACAATTCACCGAAGATATTGTGAGTTCCAACACGACATGTGTTGACTCGCCATCTTTCAGGCACATTACCAATCCCGGCTACAGATAATCTACTTTATACTTTATTGTACACCAATAATTTACATTTAAAACTTACATAAGAAATGTCATGTACATAGGCGAGCTTAACTCAAAATTGAGTTTTCTACCAGCAAACCTTTGAGTGATAGAGATAACTACATATATTGAGGGTAAGAACCAGTGTACAATTAAAATGAATAGTGTGCATAAACCTATTTAATACAAAATAAATATAAATATACATACACAAATAAATATATTAATAAATAAATATACCTAAATAAATGTATACATAAATAAATACCTACTATGTTATTTATAGAGGAAATGGTCCTTTATTCTCTTCTTGAACACGTTCAGGGAGGGGCTGTCGCGTAGTGAGTGTGGGAGAGAATTCCAGAGACGCACTGCACTGATAGTAAAGGAATCATAGTAACGGCTGGAGGTGTGACGCGGAGTACAAAGAAGAAGAGAAGAAGCTGAGCGACAGGCTTGACCCCTAGGAACGAGGTACTCAAAGCGTTCACGAAGATAGTTTGGAGAGTTGGGGTTATGTAGAATAGTGTAAAGAAGGGAAAGGATATGGGTATCTCGACGACGCCGAATTGGTAGCCACTTTAATTTGGCCCGGAATTCCGACACATGGTCGTACTTACGGAGACCAAAAATAAACCGGATACACAAGTTCTGCAGTTGTTCGAGTTTGTTGAGAAGTTTCTCCTTTGCATCAAGAAAACATACATCCGCATAGTCTAAAAGCGGTAGAAGAAGAGTTTGCGCAAGAGTGACCTTAGTTTGAAGTGGTAAGAATTTTTGGAGACGTTTCAGAGACTGGAAGGAATAATAGACTCTTCTACTCACTTCTGTAATGTGAGCATCCCAGGAAAGGTTGGAATCAATAAGAACACCTAGATCTTTGGCGGTTTTCGAGTAAGCTATGGGTACGGTATCATACACTACTTGGGGGAGACGCTGATGATCGACTAAGGTGAGCATGTATTTGCCACCAACAATGAGGGCTTGAGATTTAGCTGGGTTAACTAATAGACCGAAAGATTTAGCCCACTTGTTGATTTTATCAAGGTCACTGTTGATGGCATCCACAGCTTCAGCGAATTCCCCTACTTTAAAATGTCGATAAATCTGCAGATCGTCAGCATAGAAATGGTAGTTAGAAGTCAATATTCTGGAGAGGTCGTTTATAAAAACAGAGAAAAGAAGCGGAGACAGAACACCACCTTGAGGGACACCCGCATCCAATTCACACCAGTCGGAGAAAGCCTCGTTATAGTGTACAGACTGCGAGCGTCCCCGAAGATAAGAATTAAACCACTCAATTACTGATGAAGAGACATTAAGTGAGGATAAGATTCCCAAGAGGATGTCAAAATCAACTGAGTTAAAGGCGCTGCTAAAGTCCAGTAAGACTAGTACTGTGAGACATTTATTCTCCATAGCTAATCTCATATCATCGGTTATTTTAATAAGGGCAGTGACAGTGCTATGGCCTGTGCGGAATCCAGACTGATGATATGGGCTTAGCAGGCTATTAGAAGAGAGATAATGTGACAGTTGATTCTGAACAATACTTTCAAGAACCTTAGACAGAATGGGAAGAATGGATATAGGGCGGAACTGTGATAAACAGGAGGGATTTGGAACTTTGGGGAGCGGTAGGACGTGAGCCTTCTTCCAAGCTGAAGGAAAGGAACATTTATAAAGAGAAAAATTTACAATATGGGCTATGACAGGAACTAATTCATCAAGAATAAATACAAACATTTGGAGTTGAAGACTATCATCGCCTACCGCTTTTGTGGAGATAGAGAGGATGGATTTCTTAATATCTAATTCAGCAACTGGGTGGAACGAGAAAGAAGTATTAGCTGGCAGAGGAAGATTGGAAAGATCTTTTAAAGTTGATAGTTTTATATCATTATCGAGGGTAATTGGCGACCTTGAGAAATGCCCATTAAGCACATTAAGGTCTATGTCAATAGTATCCCTATTTAACGATTTACCAATACCAAGAGTCTTTAGGAATTGCCATACTTGTGTGTGGTTGAAATTATTGATGGAGTTGTGAATGTGGCGCATTTTAGCATTTCTACACAGACGACTGCAGCGATTTCGTATTGTCTTATACCGATCCCAATTTTCCTCAGTAGGTCGCTTCCTATACATCCTCTTAGCCCTGTCACGCTTGGACATCACATTTTTTATGTCTGTAGTAAGCCAAGGAGCAGGAAGGTGCTTTACCCTAACTTTTTTAAGCGGAGCATGTGTGTCATAAAGCCCCAACACCGACCTGGTAAAGATTGCAACCTTAGTGTCCAGATCCTCACAATTTAAAACAGACGACCAATCTAGACTATTCGCTTCCACTCTCAAACGTTCCAAATCAATGTTTTTAAAACTACGAAGCTCGAGAAATTTGGTCTTGCGTTTAGGAGGGCGAATTTTATAGGATAAATATATGAGATCATGATAGGAAAAGGAGGCAGAGAGCTGTCCGTGTGTGGCTACTTTGTAAGGGTCAGAAACAAGAATAAGGTCTAAGAATGACGGCGTACAGTGAGGAGCCCTGTGTGTAGCATTCAATGGAAGTATGTGCATATTGACAGAACACACAATAGACTGGAGTTTACGGCTGCGTGTATCCCCCTTAAGCAAGCAAGTATTGAAGTCTCCGAGGATAATTGTGTGATGATATAGTGGGGAAAGAGTTTCTAATTTAGCTTCAAATGAAGAAAAGTAGTCAATCTGACAGGATGGATTGTAATAAACGCCTAAAAGTAATTTTGTGTGTTGAAAATCTATTTCAACAAAAAGGTGTTCAGCAAATTTTGAATAATCACTCGGAGACTGATCTACTATTTTGTAGTTAATGTCGCCACGGAGATAAATGGCAACCCCTCCACATCCTTTGCCTGTTCTGTCATTGCGCACAATTTTATAACCAGGCAGAGCATACTGCGTGGAAGGAAGTGCAGGCTTAAGAAAAGTTTCGGAAACAAGGACAGCATGAACAAGATCAGAGTCAAAGGACGACAGCAGATCAGAGTAATGCGCTGGAATGCTTTGAGCATTAATATGTACAGCGTTAAAGAATTTGCGACAACAGGAAAAAGTTGAGAAAAGTTGGTCACGAAGGTGTAGGGAGTCGTCATCGCTAAAAGCACTAGCGAAGCTCCCATCCGAAGCACAAGAAGATGAACAAGAAAAAAAACTATCATCAATTAGTTCATTCAACATAGTAATATATAAATAAATGAGTATATATATACCAAATAAATAATACTATAATACTAACTAATGCTATTTAAATACTAACCAAAATACACTAATTTAAAATAAGTTTTGTTTTTTACGTTAACCCGATGCACTCGCCAGTTGTAAAAATGAACTTAAAAAATAAATAACCTTTTACATTTTAAAACTATAGATAACAAGACAATGAATAAAAAGAAAATATATATAGACAAACATTAGTTTTAAAACATTTCCGAACGTTTATGGAATATGACAGCTAATGACAGGTGACAGAACTGACAGATGACAAAATTTAATTAGAGGTCAGACAGCAAAGAAAATAAACAAATAAATTAAGTTACCTACACGAAGATACAAATTACCTGTGGCACTATCATTTTGCTGGTTTGCGGGTTCTTTTATCCGGCTTCACAGTCTGCTGAGGAGCCACGGCCTTGGCTCGGATATTGACATCGTCTTGTGATTCGGGTACAGGGAACTGAGCTATAAGTTCCCGAAGTTCAGCTGCACTCTCGATCTTTCGTCGCAACCTCTCTGTGACCTGAATGACGATTTTTCCGTCGGACGTCCAACACTGCTTCATGCCATACAATTTCCGCTTATGCATGAAGACGTCATGCCTAGGCTTAGTAAGGAACTCGGAAAGTGTCAGGCCGGAGCCTTTTAACTTGGACTTATTCCTCCATACCTCACCTCGCAGGATGCGGCTTTCAAACCGGATTAAGAGAGGGCGTGGCTTGCTGGTGTTATTACCAAGACGGTGACAAGCAGCTATGTCCTTCGGGCTGATGTGTTGCGCTTCCATGTGATCAGCCAAGACACCAAGGAGTGCTTTGCCAGGGTCAGTTTCCTTTTCTTCAGCTAACCCATGGAGCAGAAGTACTTTCGACCGAGATGCCATCTCATGCCTGTCTAAACCAACCACCAGTAACTCCATCTGGGATTTCAGCACACTCATCGTTTTCCAGACAAGGCTTTTGAAATCGGTGAAATCCTTGGACAAACCAGCAATTGTTTTGTGGGCTGCATCACCGCTGGCATTCTTCAAGTCTTCTTCATATTGAGTCATCCTCGAAGAAAAGGTTGTGGAAAGCTCCTCCATACAGCTAGATAACTTGGTGTATAGGTCCATATTACTTGTGCTCGGTAGTTACAAAAAGTGTTCAAGAGGAAAGGTGATTAACTGACTGAGTGCACTGACGGTTATTAACTAATTTTTATTTAATAAACTGCATATAATTATGATGTAAGTATTTTTAATTAATTAAAATAAATTGGAGCTCTAAACTGTGTTCTGTTATTTTGGACTACCCTCAGTCAAAAAAAAAATATTCATTTCAAAACAAAAAAAAAAAATTATTGACACATTATTGGGTACATACAAAAATGGCAACTATGACGATAATCTTCATTGTGCCAGCTGGTTTCAATAAAGTTGCACGGTTGAGCACCTATGCCTAAACTAGGTAAGCCTGAGACATAGGGATTAGGCCTCTTCCCGCCAGGTAGACAAAGTTAAAGCTGCATGCACTCTTTGATACTATTAGACACTTACAATTTTATTAATTAACTAGCTGATCCGACAGACGTTGTTCTGTCTTCAATCGCGTCAACTGTCAAACGACTGACAATAATGACAAACACGTTACATTAAAAAAGTTGATATATATTGTCAAAAGTGCTAGTAAAGTCTTTATTCTTTCTTCTTCTAAAGTCGTTATTTTCTTAAATTTTCTAATTTTCGGCGCAACTTTCTTAATTTTTTCTTTCAAAGGAACCATATCCTGACAGTAACAAACACAACTTAAAAAGAATTAGCGAAATTGGTCCAGGCTATGCGTGATGCCGTGACCAAGGGAAATAGAGATTTATTTTTATATATATAGATAAAGAGTTAATATTATCTTGCCCGACCTAGTAATCGAGCCCAGACTTTTCAGTTTCCTAGCCGAGCTTTATACTACTCGACAATAGAAGTTAAATAAATCTTTCGAATGTCCATGTATTCGATAAATTCCAGCCCGAAGGCCGCAGAAAAAGTATTATTAAACCCTAGAATGGCGCATGATCCCGCGATTTACACCGAACGGGTATTTTATCACATTCAAAACGCCATTTTGACCATATTAGTATACCCGTATTGGTCAATTTGAAATGGTAGGTCACTATCCCTCTATAAATACATACTTCATTGCATTTTCAGTTTATTACTAGGTCTTATTAATAATTATTATTATTGTAGGTTGTTATAGGTAATGAAGTAATGGTTTTTCCAAAAATATTTATGCAAGTGAAAGTTAGGTTGTGTGAATTGTCGAACAGTTTTGGATATATTATAATTTAGCACACATATAGTATAAAAGTACACAGTGCTGGTTTGACACATAGGTATGATTCATGAACATTTTTTAAGTAACATATTTTTACGCCCATTATCCTGAAAGGGATGGCAGAAATCACAGTAATGACCCACCCACACACCAAATATATTTATCTCCCAACGTGACATGTCTTGAGTATTTTTACCGACTCTCGAAACCTTTACCAAGCGGGTCTCACATGTAATCATTTCTAACCATGTCCGACCCGGGAATCAAACCTAAAACCTCCAGGACTCCAGCCGAGGTATATATCACTCGACCACTGAGTGAATTACCGTTTTTATCACGCCACAACATTAAATCCCTCAGGAACGTGGGTAAAACCGGTAAGTTAGTTAAGTTATATGTATAAATGAAAATTTGATACGAAATGTTTCTGTTGTATATCACAGTACGTTTGTATATGAATAAACGTTAATTCAATCACCCTGTACATGTCCCCGGTGACGCAACAGTCCAAAGATTCAATTACAACGAACAACCAAACATAACATTTGCTATGATTAGGTAGTAGGTAACTACATACATTTTAGTGCTCACTGTTCGTTATATGATTTTGATACATAGGTATCTAGTAATTAATTTACATAAAAAGCAATATTTGGAACAATATAAGGCCAATTAGCTTGGTGGTTTCCCACCCAGGACAAACATTTGTGTGCATGAACATGTCTGTTTGTTCTGTGTCTGGCTGTAAATACCTATATACTCGTATGTATGGATTTAAGAAAAAAAAGTAGTATATGTAGTATATCAGTTATCTGGTTTCCGTAGTATCAGACCTGCTTAGTTTGGAATTGGTCGTTTTTCAGAATTAGAAAAAATTCTAAACAGATAAAATCACATTGCTCTATCTTCGTCCTCATCTTCACTTGCCATCAGGTGAGATTGAGGCCTATCGCAATCCATCATTAATAAAAAAAGACATCAATACAGCAATTTTTTTTTTGTTTGAGGCTGTTGAGCTTAATGGGTCCACATGATGGTAAGTGATCACCATCGTCAATATGCTGACTTTAACAAACCCTAGATGACAACAGGCTCTCAGGGCCAACTCACCGATGACTTATCGGTGAGAGACCTTGGAGACAGACTGTCAAGTTGAAATTTAAAAAAAATCTGAATTCTAAACCATTTATTCAGTCATTAGAGTAGTAGAGCTTTTAGTGCAGAGTTCATCCGGGGAAGTACTACCACCTTACGCATTTCCGCCGTGAAGCAGTAGTGCAATTGTATTACTGTGGTTCGGTTAGAAAGGTAAGGGGGCCGGTGAAATTACAGGCACATGAGACTTAACAACTTCACGTCTCAGGGTCGACAACGCATTGGCGATGCCTCTAGTGTTGCAAATGTCCATAGGCGGCGGTGACCACTTACCATCAGGTGGACCGTCCGCTTGTTTGTCGGCCCACGTGGTATAAAAAAAAAATAAAAAAAAAGTTTAAGCCCTCGGAAGGCACTTATGAAGGTCAAATTTAAAGTTACTGAAGCTACTACCGGTTCGGAAGTCAGCCTTCAACTGAGAAGAACCGGCAAGAAACTCAGCTAGGTTACATTCTTTTTTATTTTTATTAAATAATTTTTTATATAAATTTTATCTATTCTGACTTTTTGGCTATTTTATAATATCAATTTTACGTATTACCAGATTTTACGTCACCAAAAACTCATGCTCATTATTTTATTTCAACTTACAACCTTCGATGACGTCAATACCATTTTATACATACAATATAAAGAGTACCCAATGCTAGGTATATAATAGAAGCCGTACTCCAAACCACATAAGTACATAAGCTAGATAAGAGTAACCACAATAGCTACTATTCTACAATGACATACTAATCAGTCGAATTCAAGGAAAATTGACAATGGTAAAATACGAATACATTGTCATGGAATGGCCATTAGAGATTATTTTGTTATTTATTGTTAATTTATATTTCAATAGAAATATTAATAAAAATGAGGTGTCAATTAGAATTCTGTACGCATAATGGCGCGCAAAACGTTCGTCGAGTCCGTTTTTGATAGTTTAAATATCAGTAATTAACTATATTTTTATATTAAAATTGATACAAATAACATACCGTTTTGCGATTGATTTCCGTATAGATGTTATGTGCTTACCTGTGAACAAGAAATAAATAAATTATTAAACTGGATATTATGGGTAGACTTTAGTTATATATAAATAAATAAAAAGGAATAAGATACGGCGAAATTGGGACATATAAAAACGTAAAACAAATATGGAATAATAAAATTGCAATAATCTTTACAAAATACAATCACGCGCATAATTCCCATCTATAAACACAAGCGAGCATAACAAAATAAACAGCTCACCGTTACCTAAATACGCAACAATGGAAAATTAGCGGAAAATCTTCGACCGCAAACTTGCCAAAGTATACTCAACTGAGCAACGGACCGCACTGAGCGCCGAAAATGAGCCGAAATCAAATATGAACATTCGTGCGAAATGTGTAAGACAAACACGGTCCGACATTCTGTATCGTACAATGGGGCCTCGGCCGAACAATTCTTGACCCTTTTTAAGGGCTAAGAACAACCGACAATAGCCGCTTATAGCGATTACATATTCTGATGCAAACATATCTCGGTCGGCGAGCGAGAATTAATTGAAAAGACCCCGCGTGACTTTGATTTATGAACGGCGGGCGGTCGGGACACCATGGATACTCGGCGCGACTGTACTTTGACATCCAATGTGTGGTTCATAGCGTATTTAAAGTGCAAAATTAATTAATGCTATTAATTTGCCATGTTTCACTATGTTGTTCTTATAGCATCGGCAAGACATGAAAGAAAAGAATATTATTTTCGTTTCTGTTGTTCCAAAATATCTGCGTCTGTGTGCTAAGTGCTTAGTTACTATTATAATAAATACCATGCAGACTATATTTATCTACAAGTTTAGTGAACACTTACTTAAAAATTTAATATTAATGAATGTGTTCAATAATTTTCTATTGCCACAAAAAGGTATTTTAAATATTTATAAAAGCTACACGTAAAAGCTTAGTCCACCATTAGAGGTACGTTAAGGTAAGCTCTGCCTACCCACATTTTAATATTAACATGAAAACTGTATTCATGACTTGTATTTAAAACTAACTGAACGTTTATTAATGAAGGGAAGGTCGTTTTAATGAGTTTTCTAAAAATGGGAATTACCTGTGTGATTAAAGTTTACATTCTATTTTCATTTTTTGTCAAAAAAAAACGTTCTTTACACAGCTATATTTTTCGTTTTTCCGAAACTTGTACCAAAGTTAATCGTTTAAATTCCAAACTTACTCTTGCTGTAGGTAAATTTATAAGACGATGGGTATTAATTGTCTAAAAATCATATTAGCATAAACAACACGAAATGAATAGCATTTCTTCAAGAAGACCGTCATAAAGATTCACCTGTATTGGTAATCACTGAAGTTATCAAGATGTAATATGCCCGTTTTTACAGCAAAAAGAATTATAGAAAAATAAACCCTCTTTGCGTTAGAATAAGGTTCATGGGCAACTAAATTCGATTAAATCATTCGATTGGATCAAAGCTTACCTCAAAAGCTATAAAGGTGATTTTTCTTTGACATGTTTAGCTATCAAAACGAGACCATCAGACCTTGAGTCAAAAATTATTAAATCTTTTTCTAACTTCCATCTAAATCTATTTCTTCTATCCTTTCTAACCACAAATACATGTGCAATACTATTTCACGGTGGGTACTTCCCCGGGCAAACTCGGCACCAACAGCTGTTCATGTTCTAAGCCATTATAAATATAAATACGCCAGGCCATTTCGAAAATAAAACGTCGGCTAAAAACGTTAGAAACTTCAAAATTCTCCTTAGACCCATTGCTACAAACTGTATGTACTAACAAGCACACACGAATTGCTACACAAGTACTTAATATCTGGAATTCCTTGGATCCACAACCACTTTACTCAGGCATTTCGTATCTCTACACAATTCTGCTGTCACACCAAATTTCGCTACAACGAGAGGGGTGCGGAAGCTCATACATAACTGGTGGCACAACACGGGGCTTCTAGTTACGAGCTACGAGATAAACTTTGGAGTCTCCTGAAGAGTGAGAGCGTTTAAATTGTCGACGCTCTACGCTGCTAACCGTACATTCTTCTTATAGTTTGGAGGGGTAGCAGCAAAAGTGGGTTATTTTGGGAACGAGCTAAACGAGGCTTAGAGTATGGAGAGCCAGTGAAATAAAAACTGGGCCAAAATAATTGAAATGCCAAAACTGATAATATTTTGTCCCGACCGAATATAAACCCTAGACAGCTGATTCTCAAGTGGCTGACAGAAGCTGCGGAAGCAGATTTTAATCATGAAGGTGTAAGTTTTAATAAAATACACTCGTTCTATTAGTTTTGATACAAATTTTAACAATTAATAAATACATATCCTGGGACATTCTTAACACACGGCCATCTGGTCCCAAACTAAGCAGAGCTTGTACTATGGAAACTAGATAACTGAAATACTACATATACTCTTTTTTTTTCTTAATGCATACTTATATAGATATTTACACCCAGACACCGGACAAACAGACATGTTCATGCACACAAATGTTTGTCCTGGGTGGGAATCGAACCCGCGACCTTCGGTTTGGCAGTCAGGGTCTCTAACCACCAAGCCAACTGGCCTGTTCTTCGTTTGATACAGCAAAGCAAAGTAATATCTAATGTAACACAAATTCAGCCTATACTCTTAAAACATAACAACAAAAAATAAATCCTTTTCTGCCAACCATACAAAGAAAACAAGTATTTTAATCAACAAAATAAATGTTGCAATTAAATAAGTGATTAAGGTGCACTATACCTATCATATATTACATCGCAAGTGGTTTGGGCGACTTCTAGAACAGCGGCGGGGTGGGATCCCCCCGTATTTGGGTACTAACACCCCCCGAGTGAGGGTGGGGACAAAATTAAACATTTCGGGGCTCTAACGGGTTACGTGTGCGACGATCTTAACACCAGTACGTGGGATATGGTTGCTAGATAGAACAACAAGAAGTTTATTTAAATTATATTTTACTTTTGCGAAATGTTTTATTGGGAACGTCATGGAATGACAAAATCTAGGTAGGTACATAATGACACAAAAATATTTTAATTTTTTAATATATTATTTTAAAATTATATATCAAATTTACATTAAAATAAAACTGAAACCTTTCAATCAAATCAATATCCAAAAATAAAACGTATATTCTAGCGATTTTCACGACACTTATAAATAAAAAACGTTATAGTCCCCACATACCATAATTTCAAAATGTATTTTAATACTACAAAATAGAACACACATTTCCCTTTCATGTCCGCCAGTACTTCGGTTATGTCTGAGTTTTTTTCACAGATATGGTGCTTAGAAAATCACCAAGAAAAAAAATATACACTTATCTGCACCACATAACTCTGCCTTATCCAGCAAAACTTTACTTCCATAAAAATTAACGTGAGCGTTATATTTGCATGTTCATTTTGCTCTAGAGATACATATTATTATATATTCAGATTTTAGGGTATGTACGTAGGTACCGTTTAGTTTTTATGACCCCCGTGTAATCGCCGGGTTACGTTTTATGTGGGGTTGCTACGGTTGCTTGATTAAATATCATACCACTGAAATAGACCGCTTCACATCTACGGGGATTTCCTTATACTTCAATAGGTTTCGTTGACCTGAAGTGAATTTAATATGAGTAAAAAATATTTTAAAACTGCAAGTTTGATGGTAAATATGTTTTAAGTTTATAGGAATACAATTAAATATTAGTTAACACTAGATTAAACTGCATATATATTATTACATAATATGATTTGAATATAAAAAAGGAGAGTTATATTAATGAAATTAAATAATACTAGTCTTAGAACTTGGGTAATACGTATGGTAATGCTCATTTATCAGAAGGCTACCAAATACCTGATGGTAAGTGGTCACCGTCACCGTTACCTAACCTTAAGGGGATTACCAATGTGTTGCCGAAACTAAAGGCAACGTGTCTAAAAGGAGGTGATTAAAATATTTTAGATTTAGAGTTGTGTTTATACACTACTAGCTGTCCCCCGCGGTTTTACCCGCGTTCCCGTGGTTAAAACCTTCCTCTTCAATCACTATCTATTAAAAAAAAATCGCATCAAAATCCGTTGCGTAGTTTTAAAGATTTAAGCATACATAGGGATATAGGGACAGAGAAAGTGACTTTGTTTTAGACTATGTAGTGATAAGTAAAAAAAATATCCTGGAACATCCTTCACCTGTATGATGAATGCGTTTTTTTTACTAGCACTGTGCCACTAAGCGCCCTAAGTATGTAGAACATGTACTATAGAAACGATAATCGACCATCATCCAGACAGAGTGCAACCAGACATCTTTATGCGCACAATGTTAATCCAGTGTCTCCACACAAATCCGCCTTAAGGGGATAAAATATAACAATAAATAGGACCTTGATGCGTATAAAAAGTCCACTCGACCTTAATAATAATATTGTAAATGTCATGATTTGAAATTGTTACTAAGCAAAGTAAAATAAGACGATCATCTTAATGCCCTGAGAAATATTAAATTTAGGTTCAATTACTTATATTTAAATAATTGAATTTCGAACAAACAAATATAGCTTTAATTCCCCGCCCGTTATTTGAAATCAATATACGAGTAGATATGAAACAAATCAAACGAAGTTCCTCATATAGCAAATTAAGCCCTCTCTAGTAACAGCAGGCATGCTATATCTATTGGAATAGTATCCATGACACAATGCCTATTAAACTAGGAATATATCCCAACAAATGAGATCGCCCCAAATTACACCCAATGTCCTGACCGTTCGGCCGGACAAAAGGCGACTTTAGCCTTTATAAAACTACCAAATATAATATCACACAGCCTGATAAGGATCTCGGAAGACCGCCCGTCCAACCCAACTTGGCCGGGTAAACTGGGGGTCTCAATACAATTTTCTGGGTGGATGCATTTTGAATTTATAACAAGTAAATTGGTTGTAGCAATTTATATGTACGCTGGATATCTTTGGAATTAATTGGTTAGTGACCGTAATAGTTTTGGTAAGTTCTGACGACACGGTTAAGCTAAATACTACCCCTCGATTATAGATTTATAGTTGCTTAAGATGATACGTACAAATGCCCGGACAAATTGTCCCATAATGGCCATCAAACTTGCTGTTAAATTGATATAAAAATACCAAATTTAATATAGTCAATATTTTTATAAATTACCTATTCCCAATAACATGAGGTTGGAGCAATATGTGTGCTTTCTGTCCTACTTATATCATAAATGCGAATGTTTGTAAGGATGAATGTATGTTTGTGTGTTTGTTAATCTTTCACACAAATACTGCTTAATGGTTTTGGGTGAAACTGGTCACATAGATAGATAATGTGGATTAACATATAGGATTATTTTTATCTTAGAAAATTGTAGCATATTTCGGGAATTCGAGTAAACGTGGGGGCAGTTAGTCTAATAAATATAAAAATGAAAATAACTATTGCATCTTTTTTTAAAATTACATTTTTTATATTATATACAACTTTTATATCAAGATACAAGCAGATACCTAGGCTTTATGTTTTAAATATTATTAACCTCTTAATAGAAATAACTCCTTACCCCGCAAACTAGCATATCTTGTGCTATGGGGGACTAAATATGGATGAATAGAAATCATAGAATAGTCTCTACGATCGCTGTAATACAAAAATTATATTCGACCGTTTCTCTAAAAGGTCCTACAAAAAATATACGTTCCTTCTCAGATAGGTTACAAAAACATTCATAGGGCTTATTAAAAGGGCGTTATCCGACCTTTTTAAAAACTCTTTTGCAGTCATCTCAGTTTACAAGACAAAAACTAATCCTGGCCAGCAAAAAGGAGTGAACAAAAAAGAACTGTCAAGCCATATTCTAAAGTTGACTGACGCACTATCTAAAGTACTTTACTTAAGAATTAGATCATTTGTAGCTTAAGGTTTTAAGCTTAAATAAAAAAAAAAAATTAAAAAGGTTTTTATTTCTTACAGCTTATAAAACAAGAAGTTAGGTTAGTTTACTTACATATAATTATAGACACAATCATTAGTCTTTTTGGTAGTTAAGTTTAGTTCCTAAATTTACTTGTTCGTTTTTCCATAACTCTATATTATTCTTCATTCTATAAGAACTCCTCTGTAGGTGAAGGCCTCCTCCAAAGATAGCCAGTCCTCTCTAGATTGGGCTACTTGAATCCAGTTGGGGCCAGCTGTATTTTTGAATATCGTCTTCCCAAGTAGCTACATCTACCTCTCTTTCTTTTTCCCTGTGGACCCGCCCATGGTCACCGTTTTCGTCCATCTCTTGTCACGTAGACGCGCCACATGTCGGCCCATCTCCATTTTAGTTAGCTTGTAGTAAGCTTAACGAACTTAAAACAGAAAAGAAAACTCTCTGATAAATCATACAAGACTTTTTTATAGATATGTCGGTAAGTATAAAAGCGTGAATAGTTTGAGAGTTAAAATCATCCTAAACAAACAAAAATTAACAAAAGGTTATGACTTATAGAAGAAATAATAACAAAGGAAGATAAATCATTCTAAAACGGCAACACAGAAGAGCTGCTTACAAAAATAAACAGCTCACTAACATAGCCTTGATTACTGAAGGAATCCATTCGATCCAAACAGGCTAGCACAACACAGAGTTAGATAATACAGTCATTACTATAACTGGAGAACAAAATACCGAACAGGCGGTACCCGTACCGTTTGCTGGTATTCCAACTGCGTAATTATTATAATATAAACAAAAGGCCACCCTAATCCGGTATTTGGTCGCATTTCCCTTATAAAATCACTTAGTAAAACCGATGTTGTCACTGCCCTGTCCTGACCAGACACCGTTCGGACAACAAAAACGGTTTCTGGACACCATACTTTGCACACAACCCAATCTGATACTTTTGCTCCTATATATATAATTGAAAATCATCTGGGACCATATTGAGGTTGTGTTTAGAATAAATTACACTTTGATGTGGAGGGAACAAAGTTCAAAACTGTTATGGGAAGTATGCATGGGGTTATATAGAAAATTTTGGTGCGATTAAGAAGCGGAAAGTGACCGTTGCCTAATTTGAAAGGGTTGTGATGCAATAAACTGTCCTTTAAAATTGGCAGTGTTTTAATTTAAGTGTCAAATAACGTATATATTGCAATTGTTATTGTTTATTTTGATACTAAATTTTGTTTAATAAAGATTCAACCAAATTTAGGAATCTAACAGCTTATACTACCTATTACTTACCATCTGAATGTCATATTGAGTTTCTTGTCGTAAAAAGTAGTATTTATTTTAAGCTGCAATTTTGCAATCATCACGTCAAGCCGTTCAGAAAGTATGCGACTTTCCAAACATTTAACGTTTCTTATAATAGACTTTGTTTACTGTCGTAATTTCGTGTAATTTTTTTTGAGTTATCAGCCATAATAATATCTTTAGACACTGTTTTATCACCTTGCACCTATATATGAAATTAAATATATTTATTGAAATATTCTTCCACAGGCACTTTTTCACTCTCACACCACAGAATGGTCAGATGCCTCTAACGATACGTCATAGACACCTCACATCTGTTTTTTTTCTGTTCGACTTGTTGGCCGATTAATAAATTTGATGGTAGGTATTATTAATGAATATCAATACTAAAAATGGCTGCGTACCAACTGGTAACTAAACGTCTGTTTGATTACAAGTACAACTTAAATTCACAGCAATATTACTTTGTCAATAGAACATATTTCAATATTAATCAAAGTATCGAGATGGAAATCTTCCTTGTATTTAATTAAACTTAAATACATTTGTTCATGGAACCAATTTGTTTCTATTTACATGATTGGTAACGTTTTAAAAATATTACTTTAGAATTTTACGTCAGTTTATAATATTTTTTTTCATTCAATAAAACAATAAAAAAAAATATTAGAGTAGTAGAGCTCTTAGTGCAGAGTTCGTCCGGGGAAGTACTACCACCTTACCCATTTCTGTCGTGAAGCAATAGTGCACCTGTATTGTGTTTCGGTTAGAAAGGTAAGGGGGCCGGTGAAATTACAGGCACATGAGATTTAACAACTTCACGTCTCTGGGTCGACAACGCATTGGCGATGCCCCTAGGTTGCAAATGTCCATAGGCGGCGATGACCTCTTGTATCCACTGGTATAAAAAAAGATCCAATTGCAAAATTTTCGTTATGTGTTTTTGTATCCATGAAATAATATTTCGCAGAGATGAGATACAGTGCCAATACCCTTTACATGTAACATTAAGCCTTCAGCTATTTTCATGAAGCAAAAAAGGGGAGTCCAAACCAGAGCATTAATTAAGTTAACGTATAGAATGTTTAGAAACACCCAATTACCGTCATTTAAAGTAAGTTATAACTAAAGTTACGAACACAGTCACACGTGGCTTATCAGACCACCCCGGTGTCTGCTGGCTGACATCTTTTTTTACTAATTTCCACCCGTAACATGTGTTTGCAGATAAGTCTAAAATACTTTGTTAGAATGTACGATACGATCACGACGCGACATGGATTTATTTAGGAATTTATCGATAACGATTTTTGTGTGTGATTTTATTAATGCAAGCTGAAATAAAAAAACTGCTTATTTTTATGCTAATACTGATCTTACTAAATATAAGGTTTGTCTATTTATTTGTTACTTTGGTTTTTAGATAGGTATATAAAATGGTAGAAGTTGGTTAAAACTCAGAGATTAAACATACTTTAACTAGCGCAGGTAAAACTGTGAGTCACAACTAGTAAATATTACTTGTGCTGGCGGAACTGTAGCGATATTGAGTCATGAGGCTACCAAACGTATATTCCTTCTAGATACCAAAATATCGTACAAACTAAAAATCCAACCATTGAACGCAATCTAGTTTTAAGTAGCGGTGATTTATGACCACAAAGTTTATGGTGTCGTGAGACAAGTCCCACTTGAGAAACGTACGTGACGTCACAATGTGGTCTCCAAACGTTTTTGAGAATTCTTCAAGAGTTTAAAATATTGCGAAATATGAAACCGAAACAGCACCCTCGCTTATCTGAAGTGTTTTGTTACCAGAAATGGGACAAATTTTAAAGGCAAAAAGTATTTATAAAGCTGCAAAAGTTAATGCGTCTCTTAATGTTTAACTTTAGTTTTTTTATGTACAAGAATGATATATTTATGGACACGAATATCCATTTTCATAGATTTCTGGTTTCTTTAAGGCTATGGGAAGTCTCCTCATTTGCAATTATAAACACTTTACTACCACGTCCTTATCTCGTTGATAGAGCTACTAGCCCTCCTTCTCATTTAACCGAGATACAAATATTGTTAAGTATGTCGTTTACGAGAATAGATCCGAAACGTACGCAAATAAAAACCTAGAGGCAATAAAGGAAGTATCCAATGACCATCATTCACTTAAAATGTGACGCAATTCGCTATTTGGACTAAATAGTTTTTTTTTGTTGTCGTCATAAACTAGTCCTTTACACATCGCTTCAGATCAGGTTCTCTCTAAGGCTTTAGTGTTTGTTGAAGCATTACATTGATATAAAAACTCCTTGGTTATATTTGTAGGTATATAAATATTTCTCAATTACCGTTATTTTATTTTTATTTATTTGGGACAGCAACAGTCTTAAACTATAAAAATTACATGGTTTGAACTTATAATTATGAGACCAATTACAGCTATCCACGTACTAAAATGGAATTTTTACCTAAGATATTGGTAAAAATTGAATTTTAGTAACACAATAATAATAACACAAGTTTGAAGCAAACAACAAATATAAGTGTAAGTATTATACAAAAAGAAAGAAAAAATTACAGTAATAACAACAATATGCTACATATTTTGCTGTACTCAAAAATAGAACATATGGTAAAAAAAAAGTAAATGTATCAGAGGCAATTATAATTCTCATAGAAGATGTCAATCAAGAAAATAGTCGTGTATCCAGTAATTTCCCAGCAGGAATAGATGAAAATAATAAAGCACAAATCCCATTGTTGAAACGTTCAAACATAACCGCCTCATACATACGTCCCTATCCAGAGTGATAAATCTTCCCGGCTCCATCCAATTGTCCCCAAGTAGGTCATCAGATTGTCCACCTATTTACTGTCTTGTCTCTTGCCTGAGTTTTTCCTGTTTCAATTTTCTTTTGTTACTATTGTATTAAGTTGTTTTGTCTGATTCCGTGGCACACGACATTGTACTGTATTCTGTAATTCTCTGAGATTAATATCATTGTAAGACGTTGAAAGTTTTCGTGTGCGTACATCACTTTGTATTGTTTTGGGAGTTTCATTTCTTGTCATGTTAATATATTTGTGCTTAATGGAAATGTTTTACTTGTTTTGAATTGCGAATTCTCTAAATTCAAATTTGTATTCTGTTACTGGATAACTTGCGTGTTTTGTTAATAAGGGTATAAAATATAAAACATTATTAATAGTTCTCTGAGGCTATCAAGAAACATAAGGAACAAATTTCACCAGAAGAGTTTATCGGAAAAAACAACACGGTTCAAACAACATTGGAAACACTTATTCAATGCTGTCTTGTTCATTTAAAAGCCTATTCTTTGAATCCGGAACTTGATCCATCAGTACACAAATAACGGATCATGTATCATTCAGATTGGATCTAACGTTTGTACGAGATTGAATATTAGATAAATTATTGACTTACAATGTTTTGCAATCAATATTAATGTTTCGTGTCTTTTGAGCGACATGTTGATCTTATACTACACTTAGATTATGATCGCATCACAAAATCGGACAAATTTTAAAACTCCTTAGTCATCTAACAGGTATAATCAACTAAATTCCCAACATTTCTTTCTTCGTAATTAGTAATTATGATTAAGCTAGCATGGAACTTGTAATGCAGCAATGAACATAATTCCAAAATTCAGGGTCCGTTCTGAGATTCTTTGACACGCCAACATCGCCGTGGATTTGGGCCGGTGCCTCTGAAACTATAATCCCGTAACGAGGGCCGGAAGGAGGTATTTACCGTGGTGCGAAATAGAAACGACACGCCCGCTCAATCGGGGACAGGTTGGAGTTATGACGGGTATGAATCCGGTTGACGACGTAACGGATCTGGTCTAGGTTATGGGTAAGAGCGGGTCATTTGATTTTATGTCAGGTGCGGGAATAAATGTGGTATGTTTAAATGTAATGGGTCAGTTGGTGTGGTCAGATACCCTGACTGCTAAGTCATAGTTCTTTGCATCGATTCGCATAATATAAACTTATTTACTTAAAGTTTATTTTGTGTTTGATGTTTTAAGTTATCTAGTTACTATGGTACAACCTATGCATAGTTTGGTATCAGATGATGTGTGAAAAAGAATCATTTATTTATTCCCCTTAAAATTGGCTACAGAAAAATGTATGTGTAGTTTCTGCTGTACTCATATAGATGTAAAAGTTTTGTTATATATTTTACATTTAACCATATTATGTGTGGCTTACTACAGAACTAAATACGAGCGAATTTACTCAACCTTTTCAAGTAAGCTTACATGACATAAATATTTTATCTTCCAGTAAAAGTCCTGTCAAAATCAGTCCAGCCATTTCAGGGTCCATAAGAATTTTGTAACTAGATTTGAAATTACCACAAAATATATCGGAATACAATAAATCGATTTTCATGTTAAGCAGCTTTCTTATAACTTGCGTCACATGACAACAAGTAATTCAAGGGTCCAGCGTGGACCCATTTCATTGGGCATTAGTCCTGATGGCCAGGATTTCTTGCCTTGAAATTTTCTCGTCGGACATAATTAATAGGGTGGGGGGCACTTATTAGTATGCCCCATTCAGAGCGTTTGACCCTGTGACAGGACATCTGGTGGATTTGCCATCTGTCCGTTGTTCAGAGACCGTAGATTAGGGAGCTGTTAGTGTTTTGGTACCTATGTATCGAATTTAGTGACTCGATTTAGCATACTGTGTCATTTGTATAGTTCAATCATTTTTCGAGCATTTAGTAGAAACTATATTAGTATCCTTCCCTCTCCTTGATACATTTTTCAGAGTATCCGAATTTGTTAGTAAAAAGTCATCATTACACATTATTCCATATTCTTATCGTAATTTTTTTTTGGATACCCTACGTTGATCCCAAATACGGTAATATAGATGGTACGTGAGATGATTCGGGTCTAATAAACTAAAATATGGGTGAGTTTTAAAACCTGCGCACCCTCCTTTTCCCATTGACCGCGATAAGATAGGTCGAGGGAGAATCTCGTAAAGATCATTTTTAACTAGACGTTTTCATCTATTTATGCCGCTGGAAAAGCATCTTTATTATTTTATATTATTTACCGACATCAACTTTTATAACTTAGTTTTTGTGAAAAAGTTCTTGGTTATCTGTTGGGTGAGAAATAAAAAAAAAATCTCATTCTAATAATATTTTATTTAAAAGGCATAAAAAGTAAATATGAGTTCTATAAAGATTTCAAATCTGGGGACTTTTGACGCCAAAGTCTGTTATGGTGTCCAAAAAAGTATACGTATGATGCGAATGTACAAATTGTCATTCAAATAAAGTACTTATGTTCACTTAAGATAGACTTGATATTGGCTGTATTAATTATACAATTTTAGAATTTTATTTAGTAATTTATTATGAGAGGTGTTAGATTTAGATGACTTTAAAAATACATAGATAGTCTCAAGAATACGTCAGACAAGTAACCACCTGGGCTGTAACAAGTTTATAATTTAAAATTGAATAAATACAGATTTTTTTTTTTTTTTTTTTTTTTTTTTAAAAAGGTACGTCAACAACACACACATTAAAGTCATTACAAAGTAATTTTGATTAATCATAGTATACAGTCTGATGTGTGTGCCAATTACAGACATACACAACGTTAATATAGTGACAACATTATATAATATATAAAAAGAAAACCCCAACTATAATAAAATATGAAATAAAACATAAAACTATAAATAGAAAAATATCAAAAATTAAATACTAGGGTATGCAAAAGTTATCCAAAAAATCTAACTGTTATAAATTTTTACTTTATACCTAAAGAGTGTGTCGAAAAAGATATCCAAGTCCTCACAGACACAATTCAATCAAGTACAGATAGGTACAAACTAAGTTAGATGTCACCACATGGGAAATCACAATATGGCGGCATCAATTAATAAATCATTGTAGAGTGACAGAGAAGAAGAAAATATAAATGATTACGTGCATGTATCTAATTATCATTAAACATACGTTAACATCATATCTCTTCGAATATACGAGGACATGGGACGTTAATTAAACTTTGCACACATTCAGAGTTTCAATTAGAGCCTTATATTGATATAAGGCTTAGTGTAGACCCACCGTTGGATCAACACCTAACATTAACATAGTTGATTAAAAGGCCTCCGAAGCACGGTTGTTAACTCGTAAATGTCAAATGTACATCTAACCATAAATCATCTTAAGATTACGGTTCAGTTGCTCCCTTGTATAGTAGCGGCCCGAGAGTACACTCCTGAGGGACCCCTACGAGAATCAACCCTAACGCTTTCTAATAAGGTTGAGTTATTAGATTATTTGGCCGGCAATTTTGGACCTTTCGTGGGTGAGCTAAAATATGCAAGCGTAGGAGAACCAGCGAGTACTGAATCAGCATCTAGGTGCTTCCCATATACCAAAGTTGCACAAAGTGTCACTGAGTGAGGTTATGATTTATGATCCAATTAGGGACGACTCATCGGTTAAAGATAAAGTTAATTAATAAGTAATTGCGTGTTACATGATTCCAGTGCTATTGGAGGGGTTCGATCATCAATCAGGGCGATGAGGGTCTTTCAGGATAAGCATTGATTAGTTTTATTTATGTATATAAATAATGTTACTTAATAATCGCGTTATCTAATTAGGTATAACTTTTTGAATTAGTTATCTACTTCACAGGACTTTAAATATGTTATTTTATGAGCGTCTCTGTTAATATAATAAAAGTATAATCAACTTGACATTTACGTTAGTATTTATTAAATCTGCTCCGAGCTAAGTAAAATGAAATTGAAATTATGCTAAATCTCTGACGTTTGAAATTAAGTCGTTATTTCCATCTACTGGTATAATCTCGTTTAAAAATTTAATTCCATTAAAACCTATATTTATTACTACACTTGTGTCATAACAAACCTTTCGCGTGGGTTGGGCCTCTCTCGTAATATCTCTGCCTTCAAGAAATTAAAGTACAAAAAGCTCACTTTATCATTTCCAAGCGAAATATTGTTCAATTAATTTTATCTCGTATCCACCAAGGTTGTAATGTCAGGACACTTGTAAACAGTGACCCTTACAAGTATTGGTTCCCTTGTAAGTGGCTGTTATCTCAAACATTTTCTTTTATATCGCTTAGTTTTATTTCTGTGAAAACATTTATGTTGGATTTATCTTATTCATGGTCGGGAATTTGGTTTTCAACTTATTCCGCTAGTATTTTATTCGTTTCATCTTAAACCAATTATATCAAATCTTGTTTGTTCTCGAATTGAGGCAAAAGCCGATAAAGAGTGACCTCTAAAATAGGTATATTATTTTGTCTATTTATTGTATTTCTTGCAACGTATTTTATGAATAAACAATTTTAAAAAATCTGTTCTAAACAAATATGCTTTTGAAATAAAATGATATGGCACACAATTCACATTCAAAAATATCTAAATACTGATCCAATTTGTAAAGTTATGTTAACAACCGATCAATATCAATATCACTCAACAATCATATTACATAGTCTAATTAGTATCTACAATGCAAAAAACTCGTTTGAATGCAAATAAAAATATTTCAGTTCTCATACTGGCTATACTGCAATTATGTATATAGATTTTATCTCAAAGAGCGCATTCGTTATCAAACTGTGACGCACTGTCGGCTGGTAGGATAAAGCAACGCTTACGAGGGACATTTACAACATACGGGCATTATGTCCTAATTAAAACAGAAATTATCAAGTTATTTGTCACCTATTTATCATTAAACTAACTACAACCTGGGGGTTTTGGACCTGGGATTTACCCGCGTCCTCGAGGGATGTAGTGCATCCCGGCATTTTAACATAGCGTATGTCACTTGGGAATAGTATAGCTTTCAGTGAAAGAGTTATTAATATCGGACGAGTATTATCGGGCCTCTCGGGTGCCTCCTTCATCCAAACTTACAATACAAACCAACATATTTTACCTCTGTATTATGTTACTTTAGATTTGGAGCAATGTTTAAGGTCGTATTATTGACTATTTAATCACGTATGAACGGCTGGATGGATCTTGATATAAGTTATCACTCATCCAGATAGAATATATTTCGGAACAAAACCTTAAAATTTTTCTTATTCTCAAAAACATTAAATATTTTCAGAATCCGTATGAAACCGGGCGGTAGATATTCGTAAAGTCCAAATAAGAATACACTCATACATTTTAAAATCCACCATGAAACGTCGATGGCTAATCTAGTGCTACCAAAAAAACTACTTCGAATAAAAAGTCGTCATTAATAAAAACCCTTAAACAGAAATCAGGTCACCATATCACAATGGGAGCTCGGCTGAGTTTGCGATGTTCCATACAATGCATCATGTAGTACATCTGGTTACTAAACCAGTTGGACGTTCCGTTCCAGGGTACCTTTGAAATTTTAATTCGATTATCTCGTGTGAACGCGGTTTGGGATTCTATTAATTATAAATTCGCCTCGTTTAAGTTTAATTGGTCCGTTTTATGCTTGTTTATGAGCTATTGGGGATTTGTAATTGATACTATTGTGTTCATCATCATTATTTTGGGTCAACAGAATCCTACTTATGTATGTCTGCTTATGACTCAATCTCGCATAAACGTCGGAGGGAAACTAATTAAAAAATATCCAAGGCCATCCGATCTGAAACCAGGGCTTGTACTTTTTCAACCAGCCCCCTTATTCAGCTAATACAAACTTCGTCGGCGAGCCGCTTCGCGGAAGCCTCGAAGAGCTTATCTCTCACGTGATTGGTAGTATTAGCAAAGTAAGCGACAGAGACAAAGCATAGAGGCCGCGACGAAGCATCCTCGAGTTAGTGTCATTTTCCATACAGAATCGAGCCCCAGGTAACTGATTAACTACATATTCTATGTTATTTTTACACCCAACACAGAACAAGCAGACATGTCCATGCAAACAAATGTTTGTTCTAAATGGGACGCGAACCCACAACATGTGGCGTCGCAGTCGGGGTATCTTCTTCACCAATGCAACTGGCCTGCCGCAAATGTATGTTTTGAACTAACATTTTTATAACATGTGTGTCTTATATATCTTCTACCACAGCCGCTACTGCTGGCTAATAAGTGACACGCCTCGTCAACATAGCTCTTAGAAAGAACTTTTTGCAGTATCTAAAGTTTATAATTATTCATAATATAAGTTCTATCAAATCTCTCTTGATAGGGCCAATGTCATAATTACCCTTCCAGCATAGTTAGTTTTCTAAAAGCCCTTTTATTTCTAGGTATACCATTTAAAAGCACTTTTATTTTATTCAAATTTTATTTGAATCAATAAAAAGGCAGTCTGCTCCCTTTCTTGGCAAATAAACTGAGTCGATAATTATTCCTATACGCTAGGGTTCCCTTTGTTTCAACTACCCCCCGATGCTACCCCTCCACTTTGGGCCCTCACTCGATGAGATGGCCCTTTGGTATAGTGTTATTAGTAAACTGAGTGCTTTATGGCTTGATATTTGTTTGTATTTTAGAGATGCAATTGAATTACAGAATAAGCTTTGTGCAAACTTTTAAAACGACCTAGAAAGGGTAGAATGATTAATTTAAAAAAAACTTTTTAACTGCAAAGATGAAAATATAATATTTCTTGGAAAACGTTTCACACAAACCTCTTTGTTTGTGTGATGAAAAAAATAAAAACGTAGGTACTTAATGCCTTAGTACGTTAAAAAAATATATGAGCAATTATAACATCCAGGTAATCTCCAGTAGGGGGACAACGTACCAGTTTGAATAATTTAATTTTAATTCCATAAAGAATAATTAAAATTTTAAAAGCTGACCGTATAAAGCCATATATCAGAGCAACAATTATAAAATTACAAAGACAAAGCGCTACAAGCCCAAAACGTCCTAAGCCATGAAACCTTTTTAGAGGATTAAACGAAAACAATGCAACGGCCATCAGCATTCCGACGGGACAATGTTGCTATAATCATCATACAAAAATGTAGACCCTAACAATCATAGCTTTAACGGCGGTATTCGGCGAAATCACCTAACAAATGTCAAAATAAACCTTTTTACAGCCGAAACGTCACATAAACATATTAAGTTTATTCGACAGTTAGCTTTAAGTGAGCTTTTAAACGATATGAGCCCGAAAACCACCGATAGTGATACAATTTTTGCGATCGCTTTGTTCTCAGAAGAATTTCGTGCGTCATAGATGATGTAATACGTCTAAGCGCAGATGTGTTACTTCATTATGTTTATGATTACTTGTTTTGTGAAAATATACAGTAGGTCACTCTTGTTGAGAATGATTAAAGCACTTTGTTGCGTCAAATCAACGGACTTGTTTGTCTCAAATGAGTCATTTATTATGAATCATTAATATGAGGAAGGGGGTCGCCAATGGGGGGCAGGAAGGTTAAAAAACATGGAGCCAAATCTTAAGTTCACACATGACTTTTATTTGCAAGTTTACTGTACAGCCCAGAACTCATAGAGCTTTACACATTGGTCTTTCTACCGCCCGTATTATAATCGAGCTGTAGAAGCTTCATGTGTTCTTGACTGTACCTACAATTTATGCTTTTCCTATCCTCCGATTATTTACCTACGCCCGAATCAATCCATCGTCGGCCTTATCTTCACTTACCATCAGGTGAGATTGAGGTCAATCGCAATCCATAAATAAATTAAAAAAAATAATTGAAGTAATAGATTAGCAAAATTTACTTCTATAAAATTTTTCATTAAATAAAATGAACCAAGATTAGGATTGAACGCTGACATGGCAAATATAATTCATTAGGACATAATAGAAACTCGATTATCAAAATATAACATGACAACTCCAAATTTGAAATGGTTTCTAGAACACTAAATTATTCTCCGACAAATAATCTTAGGCGGTCTCCGCTAAGCTTTCGAGAAAAAGAATTAAAGCCCTTAAGTTATTGACCTATCTTAGAAGCTTTTATCTTTTCTTTATAGGTATTATTACGACGGTGGCCAGCCTGAGTCAATTGGAAGCTATGTCGGCGAGAAATAAAAGCTATTTTATTTTCAAGATCATTTGTAATATGAAGGTTGAAGGTAACCTGTTAATTTTGTACAATTTAGATGTTTTTGAAAATGCTTTTAATAAAACATTGAAAATAGATTTCAATATTATATTTCAGTTGAAGACAAGGTTCAAAAACTGATATATAAATGACCCGGCTTCGCCTGAGTGGGATAATGCAAATGTGTTATAATTAAACCTTCCGGAAAACAATCTACATAATGGTGAAAGCCGCATTATATTCTATTCCATATTTTAATAGATATGAGACAATATATGACAGAATGATAGACAGAAATCGTTTTATACTGTTGGCGATAGTCGAATCCTAGGAGCACCCATTTTAGATGAGTCCATCCCACCATTTTTAAATGAACAAACTTTAAAATTTAACGAAATTACCGATCGTCTTTTAAAAATCAATTCTCATATAGCCTTCACCATAATTCGCTTTTGTGTGTTCGTTCCAAAATTCACATATGTCATTAGATGTAGTCCTCTATGGAAATTTGATAACCTTTTAACTCCCATTGATAATTTCATTCAGAAAACCATGATCCAAATTCTAAATTGTCCATTAAATGACAGAACTTGGTGCCAGGCATCATTACCCATACGGTTCGGCGGCCTGGGCATCAGAAAAATTTCCAGTGTTTCCCTTCCGGCATTTTTGTCCTCGACTTACAGTATTTCAGACCTATTTAGCAAAATTATCTCTCCGTCACTTAAAGACGCTGAGATATCTTGTTCAGTCGAGGCTAAAAATGCCTGGATCACAGCTTGTTCAGGGGAAAGCATTCCCCTATATCCAAAAGTCCAAAGACAGTGGGACGAGCCGCTTTGCAAGGCAGTACAGCAAGATTTACTTAACACGAGTTCTAACCTTTCAGAACGCGCTCGTCTCCTTGCAGTTTCAGAGTGGGAGTCAGGGTACTGGCTACAAGCTTTACCATCCACCAACATCGGTACCTTACTAGACAATACCTCATTCTCTCTAGCCATCTGTCTACGCCTGGGTACCTATACGAATGAGCCCCATCGCTGTCTATGCGGTAATGACGTGGATCGACTAGGTTACCATGGTCTGTCATGTCGCCGCAGCGCTGGCCGCCTATCGAGACACGCTGCAATCAATGACGTCCTCCGCAGGGCCTTTGCCACTGTTCACGTGCCGGCCATCTTAGAGCCGAACGGAATAGCACGTGATGATGGTAAGAGGCCCGATGGGATGACGTTATTGCCCTGGAGTCGTGGCAAACCTCTAGTGTGGGATGCAACATGTGTAGATACCGTTGCACAATCCCACCTAGAGTCAACTTCCAAGGCGGCGGGTGCGGCAGCGACTGCCGCTGAGAGCTCGAAACGGCGGAAATATGCGACCATCGGCGATGGTTACATATTTGCACCGTTTGGAGTAGAAACGCTTGGGCCATGGGGACCAGAGGCGCGTAAATTATTCAAAGACCTTTCGACGCGCCTCATCGAGTCATCCGGTGACCAGAGGGCTGGCTCGTATTTTGGTCAGAGAATAAGCTTAGCCATACAAAGAGGAAACGTAGCCAGCCTTCTGGGCACTTTACCCATAGACAGCTCCAATAATTTAAATTCAGTTTTTTATTTATAGGTTATTGCTTTACTTATAAGTTAATTTTAAGTAGTTTAGTATGTACACTTTGTTTTATTAAACTTAATCAAATAAAAAACTAATAATAAAAAAAATTAGAATCCTAACATATAATATTTATAGATGTGATAGGTACTTTGCCTGTCTCTCTGTATTTTTGCTTATTTCAGTATACAGTATTGAGAATATATATTATAGAAAATTATGAAATTGACGGTGGCATAATCTTTCACATCTGATTCATTTAAGCAGAATCAATTATGCTTTATAGTGATTTATGATAACTTCTTCGCAAAAACAAAACGAGTATAATCTTTAAACTACTTTATTGTACATTTAGAGAATTTTATGTTAAACGTATACTATCTTAGGGAAATTCTCTCGCAAGACAGTGGGAAGAGGTTTCATTGTTCGGATAAATGAGTGTTATTCTTTTATTGTAGAGACAAAGACGGCACTTAGCCTCAAAGCGAGGCGCCAATATTTATACAACCTTCACTTGTGCCCCTCCTTGAGAGGGTATTCGTTGGTACATTGTTGCGAGGCAGCGGGTATGAGATATTTTAATATCAAACTTTTTGCATGTCTTATTTATTTTTGTATATTAAGATCAATCAATATCTTAACCTGTAAGTACTTACGTTTTGTTGCCAGCTCTTGATGCTAATTTCGTGTATATTCTTTAAGAAATTAGAAAGCTGTAGTTGAAATAAAATACATAAGCTACAAAGTCCTGTAGCCCGGATAGTCATCCGACCGAATTCGTGCCAAAATCATTTATTTGGTTTTCTGAGGGCAGTTATGAAAGCCAAAGTTAATGAAGCTATCACTGGTGTGGAATTCTCTATTTAGTTATATCTGATGAAATTACAGGCAGATGCGACATAATATCTCAGGGTCGACAACGCATTGACAATACCCCCGGTGTTACAAATGTCCATAGGCAGCGGTGACCACTTACCCTCAAGTGGACCGTCTGCCTGTATGTCAGCCTAAGTGACATAAAAAAAAAATTACGGGACACTAGACATAAATAAAAAATTGGAGAACAAGAAATGGGAAAAAATACACATGTCAAAAGTATGAAACACGCTATCTTTTATACACCATGCCATCCCTCTAACCCTAACATCGAAGAAGCGGCTCTTGATTATATAAGAAAACGTTCGATGCTCCATTGTTGGATGAGGGTAGTTGCAAGTTGTTTCAAGCGTGGAGGGCTACAGCCAGGATCTTGAGAGCGTGTTTATATACAAAATACACGGATATTTTAGCCCGTATAGCGTTTTGTTGTATTAATAATGTCATTAACTTTAAGATAGGGAACTGTTTAAGAAGGAAGGAAATAGGGTGTTGAGAGTGGATATTATTGTGTGTAAATGCGACTTACCGCTGACAAAGTGTAATGGAAAATTGGTGGAAACATTTTTGGTAACCGATAAAACATTTTCATAAAAGAAATACTTTAGACAAAAATTGTTACAAACTCAAAAATAAGCACTGAAAGTATTTTTAATGACTGTAGGTAGGTTAGTTTAGTAGTTATCTAAAACAGTAGGCATTTCTATGTGTATTCAAATTGTGTGGACAGGATAATTAGAAAGAAAATAAAATAATTTACTTCGTTTTAATTCTTGTTAATAATCTACTGTGTATAAGTTTTATCACTGATCAAGAATGTAATAAGTAGTCAGTTCACGACGAATATAACATCTGTTCCTTATTTTTAAGTTGATTAAAAATATATATACCTATGCCTAATACGTATAAATATGATATAAGCATAAAAAGTCATTTTTTTCGGCTAAACCTTCAATAATATTTCACCTTCACAAACATAATGTTTAAATGGCATGCCATTTCCGTTTTGGCATTTTAATCATAGACGCGTACCCCTAATTCAATACGCAGAACCCATAGCATTTGATATAGTAAAGTCCCATGGGTACCTTTCCATTTTTGGGTCCCCTAATTTAAAAGTATTGGATAGCTTATGTAAATACGGAATAACTATGAAACTGACTATGATAATAATAATAATTTGAAATTATGGCAAAAAAAAATATAATTGTGTTTTTTTTCTAAAACAAGTGTGCTAACAAATAGACAGACGATCCACCTGATGGTAAGTGGCCACCGCCACCTATGGACTACAGCACAAGTGGGTATCACAATGCGTTGTCTAACCTGAGACTAGAAGTGGTTTAGTCTCTGTAACATACTCGTATTAGAAATGCAGGATCTATCAATAATTGTAGTAAGTAACGTCCAGCTCCGCGAAAGTCGGTTTGAATCCTATAATTACCTAGATCTATTTTAATTACATTTTTTTATCCCACTTGTTCCGACTAAGAAGCTGACGGTCCACCAGATAAGGTAAGTGGTCACCGCCGCCTATGGACATTTGAAACACCAGGGGCATCGCCAATGCGTTGTCGTTTGAGACGTGAAGTTGTTAAATCTCATGTGCCTGTAATTTCTTTGGGGATGGGAAATATTGGGAGTAAAGCCATGTGGTAACCCTACCATTATTAAAAGTAACCGCTTGACCAGTTAACTCTCGAAGTTTATAGTACTTTTGGCTTTACCTGCTTATTATCTTCAGCCAAATTATTTGAGTTAGTTTATAGAATAGCACAGGGGTATTCTCGTTAGTAGAAGCCTACACAACACAATAGTAAAAATATGCGTCGTACGTGTCATACTAGCTATATTAACTCCTTAATTTAACATTAGATGGCCATGTTTCTCAATTTTATTTTACTGGTGATCGTCTTTCAAGACAAAGCTAGCTCTATCTTAATGTATTGTCAATAAGAACCATTTTGCAATACCCTTACAAAAAACCTTTTTTAGCCACCTGAATGCACATCACAAATTATTCTTCATAATTTCACCCCATCAACAGAACGATGGTTAATCAGGTGTTAAACGAAAAATAAAACGGGGTTGTAAAATCACTGTCCTCAGGGGTAGGCTGGGGTGTTAAAGGGTTTCCGAGTGCATTGACCTTTAAGGGACCGCGGGCAGTCTGAATTAGGGAACCGATGAACTGGACGTTATAGATAGGACTGTTTTGGCTATGAGATTTATTTGGGTCCAAGGTTCGATTTGGAATTTCCGGGATGCTGCAAGTGCTATTTTAAAGTTGATGATTGTGTAATTAGGTATAACATCACTACATAGTATAAAACAAAGTCGCTTTCTCTGTCCCTATATCCCTATGTATGCTTAAATCTTTAAAACTACGCAACGGATTTTGATGCGGTTTTTTAATAGATAGAGTGATTGAAGAGGAAGGTTTTTATGTATAATACATGTGACATCCCACGGGAACGCGTGTAAAACCGCGGGGGAGAGCTAGTAACCTATAAATTATAAATAAAAACAATTCACACAACGCCTTTTTGTCCATCGTTCTAGATTAGAAATCCGATTGAGTTTCTCGCCGGTTTTTCTTAGTTGAAACCTGACTTCCGAATCGAAACTTTAATTGATTTGATCATCATAAGTGCACATTCTAGGGCCTAAATTAAGTATTGTAAATTCATTTTTCAACACTAGCTACGGTACGGTGGTTTTACCCGCGTTCCCAAAGGTGAAATGTTATCTATAAGTAAAAGAATTTTCGACCCGAATTTCTAATATTAGTGTTTATATACATCGTATCCCAATAAAAAATATTCTAAAAAGCCATTTAATTCATTATTTGAAACAAGAAAATGAAAAATTAAACTCAATTAAAATTTAAAATTTTCTTTGCAAAACTTTTACAGGGAAAAAATGTACCTTTAACCAAAATCCGACTTAGTGGAAAGTTTGAAATCGTAGTCCTAAGCGTTACGGTGAATAATTAAACCTCTAAGCTGAGGGTTTGTGGGCTCCTTTAGAATAGCTATAGAGATTTTGAAGGCCCAACAGTTGACCAGTCCCACGGGTCTTTAATAAGTTCCTTTTTAAAGTTAAATTGATTAATTTGAGGGTATTCAGTGAACTGAAAACTGTGGAAAATGTGCTCGTTAAATATTAGACTTTAATAACTATATTCAGCATCGAAAATAGTTAGACAATTGGTTGTAGTAATATAATATAAATCAAACATAATTAATGCTAAACATATTTCACGAAGCTTTACCAAGAAGTGGTTATTCTTGAACGCTAGACGCGTTAACAGATGTTAAATTGGATATGTAATAGAATTTATTAGATAAAATAAACAGATAATAATTATTGTAATAATTAGAGTTTGGAAACCAATCATAGCCAAGTCTGATAAAGCATTGATAGACTAGACAGTGGAAGTGACGTTAAATAACGTGTCGAGGATCATGAAATGACCCTAAGACCACAGGTCGAAGATTCAATTTAAATCATTTGTGTGTACATGAACACGTGTTGGTTCCGTGTCTGGGTGTAAAAAATCACCATCCATGTATTTATTCAGGGTTCCTTTGACGCACCATCACCTCAAAACTACGGAACATATCGGGATGGGACTGCTACTATGCGACGCAGAATTTCTCCTAGATAGTCAATGACTAAATATGATATCGATAAATGCAGGAAAAACCGCGAGGGAGAGCTAGTAAGTATACATTTATAAGGTAGTATATGTGGTTTATCTGGTTATCTACTGTTTAGTGGTTACAAGTTTTGCTTAATTTGACATCAGATAGCCAGATATGGAAAATAAACGTCCCAGGATATTTATTTGAATTTACCCAAACTTTTTAGACCAAAATAATATAGCTAGATTGTCACAAAGGGTGCTCGAAAAAAAAAGTCTGCACCTATGATATGGGTTAGTAGAGCATTCCACTAATCGGGCACTCCCGTCTGCCAGCTGGTCGGGCCGGGTGGAAATTTTCACTTTTACCTTTTTCCCGCTTAAAAAGGGAATTTATAAAACTGGGTCGCATACCGCAATGTATGTACAAACGAGCTTTATTGGCGAAAATGGGAATATCTCGGGCTATTATGCATTTTTTATCTTCCATATGATCTCATGATTAGGCGTTCGCATTTTGCTCCCTGTAAAACGACAAAGAGTTTTTTTAAATTATATATTTATTTGTTAGATTATTACAGACCATGGAAAGTCCTGAAATGACCAAAAGTAGTACATAAAGCTTTAAAGGTAGTTGCCGGAACACATCGGCAAGTGGTTTCGACAGATTATACTCATGCTCATTGTAAAATTCAAATCCGCGAGCTGCATCGTACCCTTCGACATCACTACCACTAAGCTGTCGTTTAAAAGTACAAAGAGTATTATTCACTTCACTGTTTACATCAAAGTCATGAGGGCAGGTGATACAACTAAGGGCTCGCTCATAGCAGTTTATTAAAGTTTCATGGTGGCATGCATTTAATGCATTTTAAGTGAATGCAATATGAAGCGCGCCGTGCATGCCAATCTAGACTCTCTGTCTTATGACTTTACAACTTTATCGCTTAGCATTTGATTTGCTGACAACGTTATTAATTCTTCATCGTTTTCGTTACTATAAATTCTTTCATGAATACTTTAGGTATGGTATATATATACTACATATAGTATATACTATTTGTTTAAAGAAAGTACTACCACCTTACCCATTTCCGCCGTGAAGCAGTAGTGCAATTGTATTACTGTGTTTCGGTTAGAAAAGTAAGGGGGCCGGTGAAATTACAGGCACATGAGACTTAACAACTCCACGTCTCAGGGTCGACAATGCATTGGCGATGCTCCTAGTGTTGCAAATGTTCATAGGCGGCGGTGACCACTTACCATCAGGAGGACCGTCTGCTTGTTTGTCGGCCTAAACAAAAAAAAAAATATTACAAGTATTAACTTACTTAAAGTAGAATGGGTGGTTGGATGTAAGTTTTATAACTCAGAAATTGTACCTGTACTGTTTTCAATTAAATGAAATGAAAGTATTTTTATACAAATGGGCCTTTACAAAGCACTTATATATGGCAAAGCACTGAATAGTCTGGATCTAATATATCATTTTGGGCCGGCGCAATACGTATCCAGGACATATCTCCTAAAGTCCAATTGCTTTACCCCCGGTAGAAAGCCCTCAGCGCTCATCGAATTATCCACTGGTGTTCTGGCAAAAAATTCAAGACAGTAAAACGAATACATCACCGGTTCAGATTTACCGGTAAAGTGACTAAAATCGACAAAAACAAGAAATGGATGGAACTTGGTTAGACAAATTTATCGCGAGGCATTTCTCAATACAATCAACAGAGAGGTCCCATTGAATTTATTTATACCCACATCCAAATTCAGACAAGTAAAGATAGCGCGAAAAAAGTAAATAAACATCCGGGCGAAAAGAGAGGAATCGACAAAATATTCGGCGGCAAATAAAAACGTTAACATTTGCATTGTTGGGTGCCCTTGGCACTCCGGCGATCCAGCGATCGAACGTTGGATCTGTGAGGCAGATTATATTATTTGTCGGCTTATTGATAGCCAAAGAGATAATAAACATAATAGTGACTTTATATCTTAATGTCCGTTCTGTATTGTCGAAGAAAGCATATCTGAAGTGATAAAGGTTTTAAACTAGAATATCGTAAGACCGATTATAAAATTGTTAAAGAAAAATATGATATTGATTAACAGGATCAAGCTTCATTAAAGCTTTTAAACTATCGTTTTTAAGTTTTGATGACTTAATCTCTGTACACTTGATTTATTCTTCAAGTCATGGGTAAATGGTTTGTAACTGCAGTGTTTTTACTCGTCTGTCTAATCTATAAGTGCTTCTATAAAAATTAGCTATAGTCATAGATCAATCGCTTGTCTAGTTATCCGCAATTTTTGCCCAACGAATGTTCAAATAAATAAAACACAGTCGAGTACTTTTATATTACCGCGCGGTTTAGCTTTTCCATTTTTGCTTTGGCAATTGATGCCACTGGTCAAATGCGAATTTTACTTCGTGCCGTTTTATAATAAATATTTATTAGAAAAATATTGATACATCAAATATTGAACCTTTCAATATTAATATCATTTTGATGATGATTCCTTCAAATAACAAAGAAGCAGGTAACAAAAATTCTAAACACTGCACTATCGCATGAGTTAAGAATAGAACCTAGTAAATGTAGTTTTGCCCCAGAGTCTAGACTCATAAACGTTACAATCACTAAACATGAAGTTAGCACACAATGGTATTTAGAATCACGAGTCTTCTTACAAATTTAATTTTGTCGATGTAAAAACAAAAGTAAACTTATTTCTGGCATGGCATTAGACTATTCCAAGATTTAATAAAGATAAAGTGGGAAAAAACAAATAAGAAAAACGAAACGTAATACATTCACACGATTTCCTTGATATGTAATGTAATTGCTTCAGCCAGGGTTTCATCGCGTGGCCTTGTTGGCTGTTCCAATACAAAAAGTGGCCTGTACTCGCATCACATACGCACAGCGCGCGACAAACGTGTACTTTCACCGCTGATGCTATGCTACTTGTTACTATAAAAACACGCTTTATATAGAAAACTAAAAAACAGAAAATAAATTTTAATAAATATTAATCAAAGTAGGACAAAATCGAGCTCAAAGGGGTCGGTTACATACATACATACAGGTGAATCTAATATAAAGCGTGTAATAAAAATAATGTCGCAAGATTTGACACTTATAAAGCAGAGAAAAGATAAGAGAAGTTAAAACTAAACGGTTGAATAGATTATGACAGACAATCTAACTCATGACGTAACTCAAACTATTTATGAAGTGATTGATAGATATGGACTGTGTTTCAGCGGATACTCATGTGCTACAAAATTATAAGTTAACTAAATGTCGTGGCCTTACGGAAATCCATTATAAGATTATACAAAAACAAATATCTAAGTGGGAGATCTAGCGGAATTAGTTACTTGATATTTATTTTTCGAATAATCATATTAAAAGATGAATTTAGCTCTAAATTTTTCACCTAAAGCTCCAAAAGTATAGCTTTTAATAGCATTAGTGTGTGCAGCACCTTTACCATCCGTTGAAGGGGGTACACTTTGCATATGTATAAGAGACTGATTGAAATTTTACGCTCACAGGAATTTTTACGCATATTTTAGGACGGTTTCGCAATTTCACACCCGCTCTAATAAAGTCGTTGGCGAACGTGTTATTTCGTATATTTTACACATTTCTGTTTATTCACTGTATTGAGAATTATGCGTGTTTGAGGAAATAAGCGCAAAAATATTTTATTGTTACATCGAAGCAGATGAAAATATCAAGGATTCACATATATTACTATGTGAATCCCTCTAAATATATCGAGATAATCATATCGATAATATATATAACTGATAGAGCTTTTGGATGACTATTCCAAAAGTTCTTTTGGTAGGTCTACAAGTCTTCAAGCAAGAGACACATACAATAATTATAACAATGAACTAAAAGATTTTGTTCTTTTGGTTTGAATAGATGATGTTGTTTTCCCTAGCTAAAATTGCCTCCAAGAGCCATTGACTGTTGATTTATGAGAGCCAAATGCTAAAGAAACTGCAGTTAAAAATAAATTCATACAAAAGTGGGACTACCACATTAACATTTTCATTGTTTCTCACCCCCGGGGCAAGTTATATTAAACCGTTGAGGGACATTACAACTTATAGCACTTGAAGGTAAACTTGGCATGTACAATTACAATTTTAACGGTGCCGTTGCGAAATATATCTGTTGTTTTATTATGCGCACGAGATACAACGAACAGCAACTTTATATTTTTTTGTCAGCAGCAAAAGCAAAGTTGTGCATCCGTGAAGAAAGCATCTATGCATACAAAAGGGATGATCCCTCACTACGTTCCCCTCTCCTACTGTCGAAGTAATTTTTTTTAATCATGTTTTATACTCATATTAATTTACTTAACGATCGTCTTAGTTGGGAGTATTTTTCGAATGGATCGCCGCATTTTCGATGAATAAAGAATGAGTACCGTGTACAAGTATAATTTTGTGCTTATAATTTCTTAACGCGATCGTTTGGAAAATTAGATTTGAATTGTGAATGACTCTTTATAAGGCCCTTGAATTACATTAACCGTATTTGGGAATATCTCGGAATCATTCCGTTACGGTAATGAGCACGTGCTATTGGAAATGTATATTGAAAATTCTTGAACAATTTGGATGGAATCTTGATTTGGTCGTTCGAGCTATTGATTAGAATCAGATTTATAGTCATAAACTTAAGAGAAGTGGTACACCTGTGAGAATTCGGTTCGTGGGTCGAATGTTGTTTTAGTTAGAATCGTGCGCACTCAATTCGTGTGAAAGAGTCAAGGATAATCCAGTCAGCGGATAGTTTTTTTTTTCCTCTGATTCCTTAATAGATCCTTTTATAAAAGCACCATTAGCAACACCAGAGGCATCGCCAATGCGTCGTTGACCCTGAGACGTGAAGTTATGGAATCTCATGTGCCTCATATTCACCTACCCCCCTTCCTTTCTAACCAAAACACAGTAACGCTATTATATAATAATAAGTAGTAGTGCACTTGACTACTGCTTCACATCGGAATGGGTAAGATAGTACTTCCCCGAACAAACTCTGGACTAAGAGCTCTACTACTCTAATAACAACTCATGTTGAACACCACTGTGAATATATCCACGAAATCAAAGCCTTCGATTGTTTCACTAATACAATTTTCAATTAAAGTAATCCTAACAAAAAGGACAACAAATGAGGAAATAAAAATAAACAGTTCCCGACACAATTTCTCATTTTGTATCCGAATAGCAACAACTAAAAATAAAATTTACAAGTTTCTTAGATAAAACGAGAAGTTGAAAGGAAGTTAAGTCATCGGCATTATGTTTATAGAATACTTTAAGGAAACAATACAGCTTGCTTTTTATTGTTATTTGAGACAGCTGCATCAGGATTCAGGAGGATATGGCAACATCGAGGGTCAAAATGTGATTTTTATTCAATTCTTTAAGATGCAACATCGCTAATTCGACGAGGGTTTACGAGGCCCGTGTATTGGTTAAGTCATTAGCTTCAGCGAGGGCTGTAGCGGTTAATAACTGTCTAAAGAATACAAAGTGAAATCATTATCATAGTTTATAGGAAATCACTATTATTGGTTTTAGATGTATTATAGACCTACTATGATTTTCTGCAATCAAACTCGACGATGAGTTCACGCAGTGAGTATTCCCTGTCTCTCTCCCGACCCCGAAATTAGGCGAGAGGTCCGCTATATTCGTGTTCACTTAAGTTGATCACTCAGCGAGTTTTGGTTTGTGAATAGGACAGCAGTTCTGATGGACTGAAAAATAGATTTTAGTGTCTCTTTACGCTTTACCATCAGACGGACCATAGGTTAGATATCTATCTATCATCTGAGTGGAATAGGAGCAATATGCATTTACCAGATTTGTGTTCAGTTGTGGACATTAAAATCATTATATTAGTGACAAAGTCACCATGTCTGTTTTGTAAACATATTTAAGAAACACAATCATGTCATAAAGAAAAATCCGTTCCCGGAAATAATACAATAGCTACATTTTTATCGCAAAATATCATTCGATTTCTAGAGACCGCAGGTCAGAAACTTATTTCTTAGTATATTTGTTGACATCACCTTAGTCAAAGAAACATTATCAAATTTGACGACTCTCTCAATATACTAATAAACTGACAATTAAATGAACAGTCGCTCATATCTCAAAACTTGTACCAAACCACGTCAGAAGCACTGGGGGGCGAATTCTTGAGGTGTTGTTTACCCTTAAGGCGATTTACTCAAAGTGTCTGTTAAGGCGATAATTAGAAAAGTTTTTCAATTAGTTCAATTTTGTTGTAAGTGCGAGGAAAATTTTTGAAGCTTACGTCCAACGGAATGGCGGTACTTTAAAAAATCTTTTAAACTTTACGAATATTAAATTTAAATACACCTTTTGGCGAGGACGTTTTCTCCTTCTTCGGACGAGTTGGAAATTAAACTATGGTCTCTTAATATCTTCAAGATACCTTCACAAACATCTACAATTCTCAGGATATGTATCTTAATTTTTATTTTATTTATAATGTGCTTGCGTTTGGCCTTCGACTGACCCCTGAAGGAGTTAAGACCAGGCCGAGGATGTAGCACGCTTACCCAGATAATGCCTATTCACTCTGGACTTGAACATATCCAGGTTAAAGGTGTCAGAAAACACTGAACCTGAAAATACTACCAAATACTAAAAAATATATTTTTTTATAGAGATTTTTAAAACTTCCTGAAAGACGTCCAAAAATCTCACAACGATAAGCGACGATGTGGTCAGAGGTGGTAACCACACAAAGCATAAGGGCTCTCAAGTCTACTAGCTGGTATACACCGATAATTGAATTTTACCATCCCATACCTTCATCAACTAATTAATAGATAGCGTTTACTTGTCTCTGTGACGTCGTAATTAGGTAAAACATGACACAGTTTCACATATTAACGGGAGGAGGCTTATAAAAAATGCTATTGCATAACACATGAATACTTAAGTATATTGTTAATTTAGCTCAATTAATAGAGTAACAAATATTTATTTAATAATAGCTGCACGAGTTGCTATGCGACTTTTTTTTTTTTGTGCCAGCAAATTTCCCCAGCGTACGTAGAACAACTCACTAAAGTTTCATCACTATCAGATGTAGAGTAAAACAAGGCATACAAGCATTCAATTTTATATAAATACTAGCTGTCCCCCGCGGTTTCACCCGCGTTTATCATATATAACCTATGAAAAATTCCCCGTCGAATGGTAGCAGTCCCATCCCGATACGTTCAGTAGTTTTGAGGTGATGGTGCGTCAAAGGAATCTTATTTTGCTTATAAACATAGAGAAAATAGATATTGCTTCTAAGATATTTGCCTATATTTTATAATTCATGTCATGAATACTTACCTGATCATGACGTGATGATGTGAAACTACCGCCGCTTATCATTAATACTAATAGACAACAACAAATACAGATACAATATAGACCAGCAGAGAGTAGCAAATGGTCCACAAGCTAAAGTTGTCATGTCGAGCACTCGCGTCGGTAGTTCCGGAAGAATTAGCGCACGCACTGCCAGTCGCGACGTGACGTCACGGCCAAGTTTTAAATTTAATTAAAGACAACTTTGGAGGGCCACATGCTTCACTACGGTAAACAGATTATGGTGCTATGTAGACGGGCAGTTAGTCGGTAGAATCGCCATCGTTCTACCCTTAAGCTGGTTCGGTGTTACATGTCTTCCTTTTGTCGTCATTACAGTCAAAACATTTTATAAAGACGAATATTCAGTTTTATATAATACTAGCTGTCCGGACAGACGTTGTCCTGCCAAAATAAGTCCATACAAAAATTCAGGGTTTCGATCGCAGCGCCCCCTACCGGGTCCAATTGTAAATGTAAACCATTCTCGAATCTCCACGAACACACACAAAAAATTTCTTCAAAATCGGTCCAGTCGTTTAGGAGGAGTTCAGTCACATACACACGCACACAAGAAATATATATATTAAGATAGAGCACCATGCTTTCTTCGGTCTTACTTTACTTTTATTATCTAAATTATTTTATTGATTTCTCAAAAGAATAATTTTAGTAAATGTAAAAACTTCTAGTAGAAACCTTTAGTATTAGCAAAACTTATTTCTTTTGTAGGGGAATTGGAGCAATATCTAGCAAAAAAATTGTTATTCGAGTTTGTAAAACACCAGAATATTTATAAATAAGACATAACATCATAAGAAAGATTCAGAGCCTAAAATTACCAAAGAGTTTATGAAAATATGATTTGTAAAATGACTGCCTGAAAATAAAAATAATCGCAGCCTTTAAACGCCGCGTATTACCCGCTAGTGTACACAGCCAACATTCCGCCACGTGACGCCAGCGCCAGATGCACCTCGCAAAGAATTTTACACGCACGGCCCTACACAAATTCTGCATAGCGCCATTCTGTTGAGACTTTATTTTATTCTTTATTCAATTTGATATTTTTCTGTTGAAATAGGGGTTGACTGTTGAGGGGATGGATTACTAAACAGTGTATCTACCTATTTTATTATGTTTTTGTAATATTTAATTTACTAAATTCAAATGAATCATTGTGAACAACGGACTGACGCCTTCAGGGAAAGTAGACCCACTAAAATAATGCCGCTTCTAAGTAAAAAAAAAATATGACAAAATATTTCTATACGCCTATAATCCCTAGAGAGGTAGGCAGAGTTCTCACTAATAAGATTTCCCCGAAGATATTTTGAGTCCCAACGTGATAATGTCGTGAGAATAGTCGCCGTATCAGGCACTTCACCAATCTCGCGTTACAATTCTAAGCTATTGCCTTTCCTGACCCGAGGATAGAACCCAGGACCTTCGGATCTCTAACCAAGCCTTATACCACTCTAGCAATAAGGCGAATTTATTAAAAAAAAAACAAATTATTAATATAATAATATATTTAACATAAAGTAACTAAGACGGTACTAAAACATTATGTCATAAACCTTTAAGCCGCCTAGTACCCAAACCATTACAAACCGAGGTTTGGAAACGCTGGCTTAACCTGTTCACGGCTGTAAACCGGCCTTAACAGGGCAAGTCTTGTTACGATTTACGCAAACACATAAAATTCACTACCCAATTATGTTTCGTAAAAGAAAATTTTCAGCCAAAATTACCTATTCCGAAACGGGGCACGTTAACTTAAAACTGTTAAAGCAAAACTTGGACCGTAAGCACGTTGCTTTAGTCCAGGGGCTCTCAAACTTTCTGATATAATTTCCCTTCTATGTATGCCTGGTAGGAGCTGTATATTTGTCACCTTTCTAGAGTAGTAGATCTCTTAGTGCAGAGTTCGTCCGGGGAAATACTAACACCTTACCCATTTCCGCCGTGAAGCAGTAGTGCAATTGTATTACTGTGTTTCGGTTAGAAAGGTAAGGAGGCCGGTGAAATGACAGGCACATGAGACTTAATAACTTCACGTCTCAGGGTCGACAACGCATTGGCGATGCTCCTAGCGTTGCAAATGTCCATAGGCGGCGGTGACCACTTACCATCAGGTGGACCGTCTGCTTGTTTGTCGGCCCAAGTGGCATAAAAAAAAAGAACTTATTTAGTGAAGCTAGGTCGTGGTAGTTTTATAACTACGGATCCATTTACAGCATGAATACAAACTTGAAACATTATTAAATAAAATATCCTGGGACGTTCTTTACACACTGCCATTTAATCCCAAACTAAGCAGATAGTGTACTATGGCAACCAGATAACTGATTAACTAAATAGACTTTCTTTTTCTACATATTTAATTACACCCAGACATTGAACAAACACTTATGTTCATGCACACCAATTACTGTCCTGGGTGGGAATCTAACCCACGACCGGTGGCTAGATACCCTGACAGCCACGGGTGGCGTGGCAGTCCACCAATAAATTAATATGACCATCATATCTTGTAAATAAATATGGTATTAATTATATTAACTAATTTGAATTATTATTCACTTTTGATGTACTTTTTTAGACATATTATAATTTATTTATTTTCTAATTTGAGTTCAAACATTTCCATTTCGATTTAGTTTGATTCCCACGTGTATAAGGACTATGATTCCATCTTTGAGAACCACAATTTTAACGACACAAAGTCTGAGCGCCTATAGCCTATATCCGAAACCTTAGAATTATTGGAACATAACAAAATATGACCTTTTGGGTATACCTCCATAAATCGTTTTACATCTGCTATAAAGTAATGAGATTTAACCCTCCTATTCACATTTACGACGTACCGCACAGTCGGGATAGCTCAAAATATTTTTATTTTTCTGTGGCTCAACTTTTTCAAAGTCTACATACGGACGAATTTCTCAAAAAAGTTCTTGTACAATCATAATCAAGATGACGTGGTGCTAACATACTGTGCCTGTCATGACACAAGTCTTTAGTTTGTTCCCACTTAGGACTAATCATTGGGATCAGACAACCGTTTGTAAATATCCCCAGATATTTATTTATAATTAGCACCAAAGGCGACACACGTCTGCTTGCTTGCTACATTCCACCAAATACTTAAGTACAGGCAACAAATCACGTTGTCCATTCCAATTCCATCTCTACATTCGATCATACCATCCATTTAATTTATTAGCGAAGAACCAAAGTCTATTGACTAGCTTCCATTATCAGCGACCTTTGAATTGCAGCGGGCACGTTCAAAATATAGTCACGTATTCATCCTTCTTTATCTTTTTACTACAATCCCACAAAAGTTGATTGACGTATTTGGAGAGGGAATTCCTTTCTGGAGAATTTGTTTAGACCACTCAATGGTCGAGGGAAATATTAGGAAATGCCTCCGCCCTGTGCCTATTGATGTTGATTTTTATTCGTTTCCTTCAGAAGATTAATTCCAATCGAAGTATAGATGACAATTCTATTTGGAACGTTAATGGCCCTTTAGAATTTTTCGGCTGAAATTATTATTTGTGGTGAGTTTTAAAATTTTCGCCGTCATAAAGATGTTTATAGATTTTGTTATTATAATTACTTTTCAAGTATAATAATAAAATTTCAATAGATTTGTCCAATTGTTAATCCTCTCATTAAAATAAATAACAAACTTTACTGAAGCCAGAAGTTTGAAATATAACCAAACATTATTTTTATTTCCATTAAGAATGAACAGACAACATGGCCGTTTAAAAAATATTGCAACTACCGCAGCATCAGGGTAAATTTCATACATTAAAAATGTATCCCGCATTCCCAGTAGATCAGAATACCCTTTGTGTTATGCTATTTCAGCACTAAAATGTTGAGATGCCTACTAACAACTGGTAGAATTCAGTTAATTCAATGACTTTAAATTATATGACTCAGGTATGCAAGTCTTCGAAAATAAAAGATGTTTTCGAAATTTAAACTTCATTACACCAATTCTTAAATGGTCCAACACAAAATCCATTCCAGCGTGCTCCAATGCGCCGGCGCCACGTATTATTTCTATCTCAATCTTATTTATTGCATCGTAAATATATGTAGTGACAGTTTTTATTGCGCCAAACTCGGTTCCGGAGTTAGTGGGGAAAAGATTAACATTCGTACGGGCGCGGAATAAAAATGAGACACAAACGCTGCTTTTAGAGAAACTTCAAGTTTTATTCTGGGGTGGGGCAAATTAAAACAATTGTTGTTTCCCCGAGCAAGTTGTGTACGAGCAAGTTGAATTCCCTCAGTGGATTAAGGAAAGCAGAACTCACCAAGTAGCCACATGGTTCTGATGTTTATTCTGATTCTGAAGTGATTGAAGTTGAACGTCGTTAGAACTCAATACTGAGCAGGTGTCTATGGGGCCAGTGGTGTGTCTTACGATATAGTGAACAATGATGGTTTTTTGTGTCTCTAATATGTTGCTGACTTTGTGAAAATTATATTTCTTTTTTAATCTCTTCGAGCTCTCTACTTACACACACATATTTGTATTTGTTATCCGGCAGCATTGATTTTTTGCTGCAAAAAGTATTCTTCACTCCATTAAAAATGAAAAATACCCGCTCATGTTCTCGCTTGAATTCGCTCTATTTGTTGCCACTGCAAACTTTTCCCCCAAATGTAAACGAAAAAAGCAAAATCCTTTAAACTTTCACGTAAATAGTTAGGCATATTAAAGCAAGGTGGGGTCATTCGTGCGTATTGAAGGGTCCCATGCAGACTGTTTGACTTTTTATACTGCCAAAATCAATTTATTAGCTGACGGGAGTGAAATATCAGACCTTAGTACTGAAATAACGGATTCAATTTCAAAGAAAATGCTTTACTATACAACTTACGGTGTACATCACACAGTATCATCACTCACTATGCAAAGATTATCACTGAATAGTAAAAATATGGCTCATTCGGTCATATCTAACCCGTCACTCATATACCATCAATATTCTTTACCACTCATAATATTGCGTGTTATAGTTCAAATTACAACAAGTGTTCCAGTAAAAATAACCTCGACAAAACCAAACAAACAAAACAGCGAAGAAAAACACATAAAATTATTGTAACAAAAGTGTTCCTCGAAATTCACGTGAATATCCAACCTGCGAAGCTATCGCCTCATACGACTGCGTCAAATAAAAACGTTACAAATAATATTTTTATTGCGACAATAAAATCGCAATTGCAATTGCACGTCGCACCGGTTTTAATGCGTAAATTCGACGCTGCCTCGCGTATTGCACTGTGTTTTATGTCTTGATAATTCTCATTCATAAATTATACGCGGGGTGATGCGACACGATTTTCTGTTGCATGATGTGAGTTACTTTTGGAATTGTATAAAAGTTGTTTACATGGGAATGTTTCTTTTTTAAATATCAGGCGGGTTGACAAACAGGCGGACGGTGCATCTGGAGCTCGATTCTGTAAAGAAAATGACACTAACTCGAGGATGTTTCATCGCGGCCTCTATGCTCTGTCTCTGTCGCTTACTACGCTAATACTACTAATCCCGTGAGAGGTAAGCTCTCCGAGGCCTCCGTGAAGCGGCTCGCTGACAAAGTTTGTATTAGCTGAATAAGGGGGCTGATGTTAAGTGGTCAACACTTATGGACATTTGAAAAACCTGCGACATAGCCAATTCTGAGACAATCATGAACTTGCTAAGTGTCATGTACCTGTAATTTCATCAACTCCAGATCTTTGTAATATTTTTTTGTGACCTTTATTAATTTCTATAGATCATCATTATCGACAAGGATAAGGTTAACGATCTTTATTATACCAGAGGAATGATAAATTTATCTGTTTTGCATGAATGTCTGTAACTTGATTTCTTACAGTAATATTGGACAACTTACTTTTGGCTTATTCCTTTAGTTGAAACTATTCACCATTTTTTTTTATGTTTAAGTTATTAAATCTGGGGTTTTTAGGACTTTATGTCGGTAAGCACTGAGAGCTGGAAGCTGATAGCTTTGCTGCACTGGGCAGGTCTTCCCCTTTTTGACTGTGGATTGGTTTGTGTTCACCCAAAGTCTTACCATCCACACAACCTTTGGCCTCATTATAATATGCCATAGAAATACAAGTATTTACAAGTTCCGTTTACAGGTTGAAGCTGCTGATGTGTCTAAAATAGTTAGTCCGCAAATAGAAAGTGTTCCTTGCCTTATCTTCGGATCAAAACTTCTAAACAATGCATGTGAGCGGTTTTGTGAGAATCTGATACGTATCTTTGGTTTGATGGTATATTGAATTACGTACATGTCCAAAATTTTATTAAGGAGAAGTTGATTTTGGTGGAACATAAAGCAAGGTCAACTATTAATTTGATTAGTATTATAATTTGAAAATGGTACTTATTTGTTAAGGCAGAAAGTTGAAAAGTACGCGACCATTTTATAATTACTGTTAATTAATTACATTTAGATATAAAAACAGGTTCTTTAGGAAATACTTTTACTATGGCATATATTACAAAAGTAATTTTAAATAATTAAACATATGAATGATGATTGTAGATCAATTTTAAAGAAAATGTATCATTATGTATCAGTATTTTTGTCCTGCGAGTGCCTTTCCAGGGCCTAAACTAAATAAAAGCTGTATCAGTCAAATTGGATATAAAATTTTACTGCTAGCTTTTAACTGTATGAGTTTTTTTGTTGTCAAGCATGAAATAATATCATAAATATACTAGCTAGCCCCCATGGTTTCACACGCATTCCCGAGGCAAATTTCATATTCTCAGGAAATAAAGTAACCTATATGTTATTCTAGGCCATGCTCTACCTATGTGCCAAGTTTCATCATTAAATCCGTTCAGTAGATTTTACGTGAAAGAGACAAAAACATGTACAGAGTCATTCCTCCATCCCCACAAACTTTCGCATTTATAATATAAGCAGGATATTAAAATATCTCGCCCTTAAACAGAGGTCACAATACCGTGAATAATCAATACGACTTTTGTATAGAATATTTGTGGTTTTAGATAGAAAGGTGCCGTCCGTTGTGTTATTCTTACAAATCGTCGGAGATACGTCACAGATAATGTTACCCGGGATTGTTCGGATCACTCCAATTTCACGGGCCTTCTGTCTTTTGTAAACATTTTTTCGATACTTTACGAGTTATTGATATGAAAGTGATATGGATCGTAGTTAGTAGGACCAAACCTACATCACAAATTTGTATTTTAACATGATATTTGTTTCGGTCGTTTGAATTTTAGATGCGGCGATGAATTCTATGAGAAAAATAACAAATAAATCTTGGGACATTATTTAAACCATACACGGAAACCAGATATTAGAACCGGAGAACTGATTTACTACATATACTTTGTATTTGGAAGAAGCAACTATGTTTACTGACAGCTATGTGCATTTTAACATCTCAAACCGAGTGTTCAACAAAATCATTTCTATAGAGGCCGTAAAAGTATTGCCACATATTTTTGTAAAATGTATTGCACCAAATACATAGAATGCATTCACGTTGCACCTTATCCACAGATTAGCTATCTACTCCTATCCCCACTTCCAAAAGAAAGTACAAACATATTATAATGTATTAGCGAGACGACCCAGCTGCGTCTAGTGGGAACTAATTATATAAACATATTTTATATACGTCTAGCTTTCTGATCAAATCTCTAAATAATGGTGATGTCCGCATCAAATAATATCTAAAAATGATATTGCGTTAAGGAACTAAGCACACGTACAGACAAAAATAGTGACTACAGAACTGGAGAATAAAAGAAAAATTATGGTTCCCGAAATAAATTTTAATACACAAGAATAGCACTGTACCAGATAAAGAAAAGGAGATAGAGAGATATTATCAAAAATGGATGTCATAGAAAAACGAAATAATAATAATAGAGATAGAAATAACGATAAAATCAATTCAAGTATTCATGATATTTAAGCCACTTCAGTAACATTACAAGAACAGCAAATCTATGCTAATATTGTTTGTTTGTTTGCATTGAATAGCCTCCAAAACTACTGGACCGATTTGAAAAATTCTTTCACCATTGGGAAGCTACGCTATCTCCGGGTGATATAGGCTTATACTTTCAAAAAATTAGGGATCCTTACTAAATATCTAATAATGTAACCCAAGGTGTAAAAAAATTACCGAAAAAATCCTTACATCGCGTGCGCTGGGAAAACTATTGATGATAGAAAGAACAAAATAATGTAACATCCCTAGAGAACGCGATTGAAACCACGGGGGACAGCTAGTATATTAGAAATGTGATATAACTTATAGGCATATATATAAAGAAGTAGTGACGTAACCAAAAAACCACAAAAGCTTTGAAAAGAAGTCATCAAATTAAAACCGGTATTAATCAATAGAGTACCGGTATCGATGGTAGAGCTAGGTGAGCGCCAGGACAGACGTCATTTCTACAAATCATGTTTACTGACTCCCCATACAATGGCGGGACAGACTGTCAATAATCGTATAGTGCACCCTAGCCTGAGGAGCGTTCACTCGGTGTATTTTATTGAGAATGTTCTAGTACTTGAATGGTAGTAAAAGAGATCGCATGGAAAGTTGTAAAAATTGGATATAGTTTTAAAGATGCACTCATTTAGAACAACTATTCTAATATAAAGCCACACTATGTGGCTTTTTTGTACCCGAAATATCCACGATATGTAACTAATACATGTTGTTAATACGAAATTTAGACTGTGTAGTGTGAAGGGAAAATGGATGGACGGATGGATGTTGTATCTCTTTCACGCAAAAACCGCTAAACGAATATGAGTGAAACTTGGCACATAGATAGCTTATAACCTGGATTAACAAATAGGATTCTTCTAATCCCGGGAAATTGTAGCACCCTTCAGGATCTCGTGGACAGCTCTTTAGTTATAAGTTGAGGAATATAATTATAGCAAGTAAGATATCACAAAAACTTATAGAATACGAATACGACTATTAATAAGTCATAGAAATAAAAAATGTTTAAGTGGAAATTTTACGAGAATCAGATGAATACGAAGCAATACTTTTGTATTCAAAGTTTATATAAACAACTAATATACATTGATTCACACATACTCTCCATTTAATCGCCACTTGACTAAACATCTCCACCGGATCACAACGCGGCACCTGTACACAGTACACCTGTTAGTCGGTATCTCGATGACTCTGCGGAAAGCATTCACGTGTTGTGTTGCGCATAAGCTCAAGTCATTCAGTCTGTTGGTGCGTGCGCTTGTATCTGGTTCAAACCAGTTTGCCGGTGATTGATACACGACGTTGATGTGCCGCGCGAGTGAGATGTCATTTGCATGAGAATTTGTAAGATTTCCAGTAGATAGGCGAGTGATGTGAACGGATTTTCAATAAAAAAGAATTTAATGGCATATATCGATATTAATGTAGAGTTGAGGAATTTTGGTACCTACCGAATTATTTAGTAATATGTAACTTTTTTATATGTTAGAAGATTTTTAGGGTTCCCTAACCTAAAGGGTTCCACCAAGACTTTATTGCAAAGGTTTCGCTGTCCGTCAGTTACAAAATAATAATAATATACATAGATTAACAAACAAGACAGAGCTTTTTCTTATGAACCGTTAACGACACTTCAAATTGTCACTCAGTGTGTATTACTATGCCGTGTGTATGAGCCATTATAATAGCTCATAAAAACAATATTTTAAAAATTAAAGGCGGACCAACAATAAAGGTGTTATTAGTTAGTTAAATATTGTACAGCGGCACGGAACCCTTCATGCACTAGTCAGACTCGCACTTAATCGCTTTTTTTTATATGAAATGGTCTTCATCAGCCTGCTTATGTTCATATTCGTTATAAGCATACACTAATAATTTGAAATGCGCCTAACATAAAGCATCAATAAGAAACTTCCTATACCAATTGAATTTCATAACATTTCGTAAAACTAGTTGTCCCCCGCGGTGTCACCCGCGATCCCGAGAGATGTAACATTTTCTCAAAACAAAATGTCTTCACAAATCCTATGTGTGCAGGGTATTTTATATGTATATGTACTAGCTGTCCGGACAGACGTTGTCCTGCCAAAATAAGTCCATACAAAAATTCAGGGTTTCGATCGCAGCGCCCCCTACCGGGTCCAATTGTAAATCTAAACCATTCTCGAATCTCCACGAACACACACAAAAAATTTCATCAAAATCGGTCCAGTCGTTTAGGAGGAGTTCAGTCACATACACACGCACACAAGAAATATATATATTAAGATGTATATGCCTATATGTGCCAAGTTTCATCAAGCTAGTTTTTGCGTGAAAGAGTAACAAACATCCATAAGATTAAAAAAAAATCAAAATTCATAACATTTAATTAATTAATTGTTTTTCATCAATTTTTAGGCCCTCGGAAGGCAGTTATGAAGGTCAAATTAAAAATTACTGAAGCTACTACCGATTCAGAAGTCAGCCTTCAACTGAGAAGAACCGGCAAGAAACTCATCAAGGTTACAGTATTTTATTTTTGATTTTTTTTTATTAAATATTTTTTTTATAATATATAAATTTTATCTATTGACTTTTTGCCTATTTTATAATATCAATTTACATACATACACTTTTGCATTTATAATATTTGTAGGGATTTGTAGGTACTTACTTGCCAGACAAAGTAATGTAATATTTACCATAACAATACAATCATATACTACACAAATCTATCACTATTGTTAAATTGAAATGTTTATACAAAACACATTTCAAAGCTAAGAATTTTGATATTTGAATTATAATAGAATATTCTACAATGTAAGACTATATTTCGGCCCAAATATCAAGCTATCCAACTTTAGATTGAGTAATAAATAAATATACAGTATCAATGTTGTGGAAAACAAGCCCCGCCCCGTGGCTTTAGCTTCTTTAGTGTTTCTTAGGAATTTATACTAGTATTTTCATGTTTAAAACAAATAAATTTTTTAATGCACAAAATGACGTTTCGGAAGACTACCCCGCGTTTTGGTCTGCGTTTCTTAGTTATTTCAAGTTAAAATGTAACCAATTTTTAATGCATGATATAATCTATCTCTGTGCAAAGAATAATCTAAATTTGTTTAGCCATTTAAGCGCAATTTAGCCACAAATAAAACTATATTAATAATACCCGAACAGAATAAAGCAAAACAATAGTAGAGCTCTTAGTGCAGAGTTAGTTCTGGGAAGTCCTACGACCGTACCTATATAAGCAGTAATGCTCTTGTATTACTACGTTTCGGTTGGGAAGTTAAGGGGGCTGGTGAAATTACAGGCAAATCAGATTAACAACTTCATGTCTGAGCGTCGACAACGAATTGTAGATGCCCGTAGATTGCAATATGACCATCGGTGGCGGCGACCACATACCATACCATCAGATGGACAGTCGGTTCGTTTGTCAGACTACTTGACGTACAATTCTTATTATAAGTCTAGGTATAATTAATTTTATTATTATTTCTAAAATAATGTGGTAATAATATTGGCGAATAATCTTATTCCTAATAATAATAATGAAATATGTATATATATTCAAATAGGCCTTCATAGGCACTTATATAGTTAATAGTCTGACTCTAACGATCTATATTCCCTTACTAAAATGACACTCATCTTTAATCCAACCAAAGTTACTCTTCCGTAAACAAAACAATTCATAAAACTACCTCATAATTTGTAAAGAGAAGAATTTTTAACTCTTAGTAATATAAAAAGCAACAAATGTTACCTCACGTATTTAGTAGCTAGAGAGCTTATAAAAAGTCAAATATCCACAAACCAAAAATGCGCAAACTGACAAAGTTCAGTTCCCCAAAGTCTCAGAATCCAAAGAGAAACAGTAGCCTTATTCGCAACACAATAAATAAACGAGGCAAGCACATGAGAAATTGTGGGGATACCCTTAGGAGCTCTCATTATTTTAATAGTGTAAATCAGTACATTACAACACAATTTGTATTCTCTTGCATCCGTAACAGAGTCGTCAATCCTTTGTACGGACGCTGAGAAATTCAGGAGTTATAAACGTGTGTGCCGTTTCAAATTTTGTATCTTAAGTCAAAGGTGAGAGGGTTGGTTTTTGGTGGTGTTTGATGTGATTGCATGGCGGTTGACCGTTGTGGAGACCGCACACCGGTCTTAACGCCTACACTCCTTTATTATGCGACTTCTCGAATGCAGTCTCCATCGAAGAATAATTAACTATATATCAAAGTTTGTCGACTGCGTCTCTACTTCCTTATCGAGGGGCGGTTAATAAAACATGTCTTTGGAAGTAGTGCTTTTTGATAAAAGACAGCTTGCTTTTACGTCTTTGATGTTGTTTATTCTGTGTCTGATTAATACTGGAAGGGGATGAGGGTTTATATTCGTTGATTTGTTTTTGGTACATCTTGTAGAGCAAGAGTTATATTCGTAAATTATTCAGTGGGTTGACCCAATTATTAGATTAATTGATTCGTCGAAAATATTAGATTTATTGCGTTATTGTGTACCTATCTCTACTAATATTATAAATGTGAATGTAAGTTTGTTTGTTACGCTTTCACGCGAAAACTACTTAACCGATTATCATGAATCTTTGTACACATATTCTTGGAGGTATTAGAAGTAACATAGGATACTTTTTGTGCCGGGAAAATGTTACATCCCTCGCGAACGCGGATGTTACTGCGGGGAACAGCTAGTATTAAATATATGTCCATCTCTTTCAAATTGAAAAGATGAATGGCGAAAGATAGTTTTTGTTTAGCTTAGTCCTGCCAAACTAGCTTTTGCTATGATGTTTTAATGTGTTGTGAATTATAAAGCTAACTCTTATCAATTTGAATAAATTAAAGAGAGAAGAGAATAGAACTGGGATAATTAACAAGTTCGACGTCCCTAAATTAATGGTTTCAAGTTCAAAAAGGTGACCGATTTTAACGGCTATACGAATGTTATGACACATTTTCTCGATTAAAAACCTGTTTCAAGGAACACATTTAATGCAGTAATTTATTACTTTTGTGCCTTTATCACAACATAGCTTTGATTTCTGATTAAAAGTCGCTCTATGATTTATTTTTATAATTTTTGCATTGTTATTTGTCTTCAAATGCCAATTTATTAATTTAGGTATTTCTTTGTTAAAAATGATTGGCTGTATATTAGTAACGGCAAGGGAAACGTATATCTTAAACTTTATAAATCTGTAGGAACATTTATGTACCTTATCTGACTGTACATTAATATATTTTTCTAAAATGTTGGTATAAATATTCGTTTTATGACTCATTGACGCCAATTATACTGTATGTATGTCATTTTATAACTCTACAAAGATTCGACCGATCTTATTGATAACATCATATCGAAAAACGCGAGTGACGCCACAGGGGACAGCTTGAAACATATAATTATCTTCAGCAAACCATCGTATCTATGTGTCAGTACTGAGACGTATCTCTTCACAAAAAAAGAACGAAAGCAAGACATGCTTTGCTTATCAAATTATCAAATTGAATCTGAACATGCATTACCTAATCTAAAAGTGCCGATCAGCGGTTCCGCTCCCGAACCGCCCGCGTCTGTGTTTAATCGGAGCAATCGCCGACACATTTGAGCCGACCACCCATCCGACCGTTTATTTTTACATTTCACGTGACCACCGTAATCGACGACTATAAACCTATAAGGTACCATCGTAAACGCGTTACGGTATGTTTGTTGGCGTCCAAGGCATTAAAACTGTCAAAACAGGTGACTACGTAATTAGGGTGTGGACGATCTTTATTTGTTTTATTGCTTTTTGGAATAGGAATCACAAATCGGTACTGTTCGGAGCAACTTTAAGATGTTGATTATTCTTTCAAGTGTATCTCCTTATACATGTAACATCTGACTGCAATGGCTCAACTTTTGGGTTTAATTATCACCCAGGACAAGTAAATTTCAATAAAACTTTCATTATGCGGACAGCAAAGTAGTGGAACTCATTGCCGGCGTCAGTCTTTCCCGATTCATACAATCTCGAAGTCTTTAAGGCAAGAGTGAATAGGCATTACTTGAATGAACAATGAACTTACTCGCGTGTACCATCCTCGACTGCATCGTCACTTTCCATCAGGTGAGATCTAGTTAAATGCGCTCAAGTTTTTATAAAAAAAAAAAGGATAGACAAAGATTTATCTGCATAAAAATATCTTGTCGCTCTGTGTCTAGATGTTACAGAAGAAGTAGACCTCCTAATGTAGAACGCTTTTGGGGTAATACCACCCATTACTATTACCCATATCCGCTCTAAAGGATTAGTGCACTTGTATTATAGTGCTTCGGTTAGAAGTATACGGGGGCCGGTGAAATAACAGCCACATGACCGACCCTTAACAACTGCACGTTTCAAGGTCGAAAATACATTGCGACACCCGTGATATTGCAAATGCCCAAAGTTTACGGTAACCACTTACCATCATGTGGATTGTCGACCTTCTTGACATAAAAAATAGGTATATGGAATAATATTGCCTATATTTTTTTAATGAGAGTATGTAGTAATTTCAGCTATCTGTGAACCATCTTAGGTACAATTAGGCTTCTAGCTTTAGGCCGCTACGGAGGTTTTTTTTCATCATGGTAAGTTATAGTGTAGACTAAGGTGTAAATCACAAAAAACCTAATGGATACTCGCTCTCAAGCTAGAACACGCCTAACGGCCAAAGTAATAATACCTACTGAGCATCTGTGAACGCGAACTCAAAATTATATAATTTTTTTATAATAATAAATTTCATCTACCTCTTTACATTCCAGACATACGAAGAACTGAGGAGTTACTGAAGTTGTATTTTACCTGTAAAAGAAAAAAAAAACAATTAATTCATATTCATTAGGACAAGGTAAATGATGTAAATTAATATTAAATGCCATTGATTGACGATTTCAACGGTTTGATATCTCATTTGCTAATGACGTCAAATGCTTGACTATAATGATGCGTTTAAGCTTTCCGTGGAGGAAAACATCTCGGGGAAACTATCACACAGTGGTAGTACCGCCTAGCCGGCTACCAGTTAAATGAAACTCCTAGGCTTTGTGGGCTTACCACCTTCGACCACATAATTCATAACATGGTGAGATTGTGGTCAAACATAAGCCTAATGATAGTAAAAAAACAACGCAAATAATCAATTAAAGTCATGTTTCAGGGTTGACAAGACATTGCTGATGCCTCTGGTATTGCAAATGTGCGACATCAGTGAAATCGTGAAAATTATATAATAAGGATTATACCGATAGTATTTTGCAGAATTGTGTTTGTCATCACTGCAATTACAATCAATAAACTTTTATTACGATACTTTAACAATACTAAATATTCAAAAAAGGTTAATTTTGAAAGTAAGGGTCTACCAAACAACTCATCCAATTACTACAATTCTTCCACTAGTAGAAAGCTACAGTACCCCAAGATTGAATAGGGCAACTTTTCACCACTGAAAAACATTAATTCTCTCGGTAAAATGAATGAAACCGCGGTTCTGAAACTAGTCGCGTATAAAATAATATAATAGTGTGTGAAATAAGAAGGTATTTCCCTATAAATTCATCGATGCTATGGCGCGGGCGATGCCACATCACATCTGCATACGTGTAAGTCACCAGATATTGCGGTGTGCCACCAGCCTTATTGACGACGTCGATGTACGGTCGGGAAGGACGATAAAGATTTTTTTTTAAATTAGATTTTTTTTCTCCGTTAGTGAAGGCTACAGGCTCCTTAGAAAATAGTTGTTTCTGACATACGATGGATAAATAAGCGAATTGTCAAAACATTTGAAAATCATTTTTCAGTTTGATTGTAGCTTCAGTAACTTTAAATTTGACCATCATAAGTGCCTTCCGAGGACCTAAACTGAATTGATTTTTTTTTTATTCCGCGGAGAGCACCCTGAAGGTTAAGGTTGTTGAAGATACTAAGAGCTATGATTAAGAGATATAGAATGAGTAACAAACAGCCATCCATCCAAACGTTCGCATTTATGATAGAATTAAGTTTATATGTATTTTAGTCGAATAATGTCAGATTGAAAATCGTGTAATAAAATCAAGGCGAACCAACTTACTGCTTTCAATAATTTCATGGGAAATTTGTATCTAGATAACAGTCAAATCAAAATTAAGTTCTTGCTTGTGTTTGATCACAATCTCATCATAGTAAGTGATGATGAGGTCTAAGACGGTAATAACACAAAACCTAGAAGAGAACTAGTGCTTGGTGACAGATCCTCAACTTGAGTGGTAGCCAGCCAGGCGGGTATTACAAAGTACCCTACCACATGTTACTGTTGCTATGGTTTTCTCACGAAGTGTTCCTTTACCAAAAGCTCAAGGTCATTGTTAGCTTCGAATCGATAACTCTCATCAAATTCGACATCACTACCAACAGAATTAACAATGTCTAAAAAGCTTCGCCTTGGAAAACTAATTCACACAGGCGTAGCCTTGTGGAAATCCATTATAAAGTTATACAAAAAAAAAAACAAAAAACAAATACCTAGTAACTAATTCCGCACGAGCACCGCAGAGGTCTAGTCAGTGACAGCTGGTCTAATACGTCCTTATGATGCTTCATGTAGAAACGAAACACGTGTCGATTTTCTGTTGAGTTTTCTTGTTTGGGACTTGACAGAGAAGGAGATCCAGCGGAATAAGTTACTAGCTTTTTTTTTGTATAACCTTATTATATTATTTATTTATTTAGTCCCAGGATATTTAATCTTCGGCCTGGATATATTTCCTTTAGTTTTAAAAGAGGTTCGTGCCTTTTGTAAATCTTATTATAAAACATAGTCTATTCCAAGAACGTCACGAGCGAGTAAAAAGTAAATTGCATAAGATATCAGATGACAAAGTAAGCATGTTATTGCGACACACTTGGCACTGTTCCTAAGCCATTGTTTCTGAGATTAAACCATGTGTTTGCTGTATACATTTCAATTTTTTACGACTTATATTGTGTCAAATTTGCTATAAATCTTCGCGTGTTATTCAGCTATCTTGTTATGTCATTTTTATGATATTTTTCGGGTACTTTGTACTTTTCTGGCTTACCTTATCACTTACAATGGTCAGATAGTAGTAAAACATAAGCCAATAATAGTTAAAAGAAACATAATATAACTTAATAATCTTAACTCCTCTTATCTTACTGTTCTAAACGTATCTAATATTAACTAATAGTATCTGGATGACCGAGCTTTGCTCGGGGTTTCTTTACTAATGTAACTACTACCGTATTTTTCATTATATAGCTCTGTCATATATACCTAGAATAATATTTTTTCTCACAAAAGAAGGAACTTGAACACCCGTTACCTTCCTATTCCAATGATATTGTAGCAGTATTAATTGCCTGAAAACATGGATAAAACAACGTTTTCGAAAAATGAAACCTAGCTAGATCAATTTATCGCCCCAGAAACCACATGCATGCTAAATTTCATGAAAATCGTTGGAGCCGTTTTCGAGATTCAGATTATATATATTCCTCGTTTAAAGGTATCAGATAGATTATAAAACATTTGTATAAGTTAATAGCTGAATACACTTTGTTACTATCTAGCTCCGTAATGGCTGAACGGATTTGGATCAAATTTCACACAGATAAACCGTTCTTATAAAATTTTCTGCAAACCCTACACTCTTCACAACGTCGCCTTGCAGTGGCGCAATTCAGGCTGCTTCGGCTACCGATTAAGGTTATCGGTTCCGTATATGGCCGGTGGAATACAGTCGGCACCTTATAGATCCGATCTATAGATCTTTGCTTACAGGCTTTGCCGGTCCGGTCTTTGCAGTGTATTTACTTGATGTTTGTGGTTTCTTTAAATATTTATAAACAAGTATAAAAAGTGTGGAAAAAGAAGTATTAAAGGTACTTGAGAGGCAGATCCCTTGTTTGTGTGGTCACCACCTTCAGCCACATAATCACTTACTATGGTGAGATTGCGGTAAAACAAAAGTAACCATTTAAATTTGGCTGTAAAAAAATGTGACATAAATGATTGAAAGTGGTAAATAGGTATCTTTACATTATTACCCACTTTTCAATCTGTCATGTTTTAGACTAGAATCTTACTACTATTTATTAATACGAAAGTTGTTATGAATATTTGTTACTCAATCACGCCAGAACGGCTAAACGAATCCGGGTGAAACTTGGGACACAGATGGATTATAATCTGGAATAGCACATAGGCTACTAAGAATATGTAACTCGAAAAAGTGGATGAAACCGCGGGGGACAGATAGTGAAGGATAAATTGTTTAACCTCCAAGAAAAAGCCTAATGGAAGAGTGAGAAAGAAGAGTGAGTACACATGATAAACTTCCTCATAACATTTCACCCCTACCATTGTTAACTTACAATAATGTGTACCTCACGACTCGACCAGCCGATGACTTGCTATACAGTAATCCTTACTTCCTGCGGTCAGTGCAAGTCATACAGGGGAATTATACGATATTAGTGATCTTTTGTATGTTTAATTCTGTTCGGGTTCATTTGTTGAACTTATCATTATAAATTTGGGGAGCGTTTGTTTTGTGTTTAAGATGGATTTGGGGTCGGCTAATGGATCAATTTTGTGATTCATCTTTTGTTATTGTTAGTGATGTAAATTTTATGGCAAGTAGAAAGGGCAGTAACGTACCTACACAGTTAAATAATTTCACGAGACTGTAAATCGGTATATAGTTTGTTTTCTATGTATGATATCCATAAAATGAGCAATGTTAAAACGTAGAAGAGACTAATTCATACGAATTTAGTTAAAAAAAAAACAGAACAAAAATAAATCTTCCACAGTCCGCAGACCAATCCCTACATAACTAATTGAAGTCACTGACTACTAATTACGTCGACTTGTGGGTCGACAAATCCGTGGACTCGTCTCAATCCGCCCGCTGCACTGAGCAATTAAACCGTCGGCGAGCCACTCGACTCGCAATTCGATTATACGAACGTTCCCGACGCATGTTAGATAGTAATTTGAGTCGACTTTCGCCACCGCGTAACAGTGTTAGGGGTTTTTAGAAATTTGAATTTGGAACGATATTTTAATGTGAACTTTTTTATAAGTTTATTTATTGTAGAATTATTTAGATATCTTTACATGAAAGTGACTAGATTTTGAATATTTTGTATACAACTGTCCCTGCAGTTTTATGCGTTCCCGAGGGGTGATATATTTCCCGGGATAAAAAGGTATCCTATGTGTTAATCCAGGTAATAAACTAAATTATATTATGTGCAACGTTTCATCCAAATCCGTTAGTTAATAGCATTTTTGCACGAAATAGTAACAATTACCTATACTAATTAGCAAACATTCGCCTTTATAATATTAATTGGATATTTTTTAATTTTTTAATAAGTCAATTAAACTATTATCAAATATAAAATATAAGGTACTATTTTCCTACTATTTTAAATAATTAATAAATGTTATTTTAAACTTAAGCTTCCATATCTAAGCTTGGAACAATTAATTAGAGTCTGACTATTCATAAGTGCTTGTAAATGCCTATTTGAATATTTGAATAATATGAATACAATTTTTTATTAGGATGCCACTAAACCAAATGATGAAATAGTCGCAATATTACATATTTTTCGAGTCCTCATCCACAATCCTGCACCCAAACTCTCGTTTAAATATAAATACATACATAGAAACGTGTCGCTTCTCAACAAAATAAACCTATTTTGGAAGACTCTAAAAATACTCATACGACACTTCTGCGTAGGCGCCATTGTATCAAAAAAATAACCGATTTTAAACCGCACTTCCAAAGCTTAGCGTTCAAAATTCCTTGAAAGCATCCAGGGGATTAAGTTACTAGCACAATGCGTTATTGTTGAATAGCCATAATGCGACCAAATATGGAAAATGTTCTCTCAAAATGGTAATGTATCGATGGCAGAAAGTAATACAAGTCTAGACACAGCGTCTTTTATTGTATTCCAACATGTTTACAAGAGTAAAAAGATGGTAAAAAGTAAAAGTCTGCGTATGGAAATACAAGAACATACTTGTTTTAAAAGTTATTTATTATTTATTTACAGCAATATTTTTGTGGAACCAAATTTATTGGTCAAAACCTCTCAGCTTGTAATTCAAAGTGGCATTTCAGAAAATATTTTTAAAGCTAATGTTAAAAATATAAAAGTTTGTTCGGATTGTAGTTACTCAATCAAACCGTGATTGGTGAATCCTCTTCAACCAAACTTTGCACTTAGATTGATTATATGCTAGCATAAAACGTTCATAGAAACCATTAAAAGCAATAAAGAAAACATCATCTAGAATTTTTTCGCTCACTATTAAGAAATTTTGTATTGAACTGTTATCTGTGGCAATTTTAGTCCCACATATTTTCCGGGTTAGCCGGCCCAGTCCCATTTTATCCATTTAACTTTAAAATACCTCAACAAACAATGTTATTCATACAACCATAACATTTTAGCTTCAACTCTAAACTACCACTAAAAACTTGAAGCTCCTACAAAATTCATCCTCCAACTTCTCACCTATCGTCCCCAAACTTAATCTGTTAGTATCCTAACAAAATTCATACGTCAGCCATATTTATTCCAAGCGAAATAATCTACACCTGTGCCGGTCGCATCCGGTGGCTGGCTTTTCCATTTCCACTTCGAGTATTCCACACTTCCTGTGGGGATGGGAGTGGGGGGCAGGCAGGGGTAGTTGGAGGTTCTTGTTGAGGGTCCAAATAATCAGGTGTGTATTGTGTCGTATGTATAAGCAATTAATGGCATTTGAGTGGCGATTTGTGTTTATTTAGAAGAATCGTAAGGTTATGCGAGCAATTTGCTAAAATATATAAAATACAAAATGTATTCCATAGTAGAAGCTTTAATAGATGTGAAAAACCACAAAAAAATCGGATGGACTCTACACATCCTGTCGCCGAGCACCCACACACTATGAGCACTAAAATGGACCGTTAGGTTGCGAAAAAAAGAAAAAATACCTAAAAAATAAAAATACCTGATTAGTATACTTATTATATATGTATAATGCAGAATATTTTAATTAATGTTCCTATTCTACCAGAACAAACAACCAATATCTTCAACCATTATTAGTTATACCGACAGCAATAGAAACAAAGCGCAGGGTAGTAAGAAAACATAATTTCCTCGGAAAAAATAAACACAAATAAACAAAACTGTTCGCTCAACGAAAGCAAAAAAATAAAACACCGGCAAATAATCTAGACAGAGGTATAAATACGTGTAAAAATAAATAGATGAAAAATATATTACATAAACATTTTCGGGAGTAAAATTTGCATTTTAATGGGGATTCACGCGTACGTAACAAGTTTAACTAATAGCCGTGAAATGAGGGAGGGCGCACAGTGGTGCCTTTTGTAACGGTAGGTGGACAAAAAAAAAGATCTGCCACCTCTGTCTAGTTAGAAAACTTGTCTTGGCGAAGTTTCTTTCTGTTTCTAGACAGTACATTAAGCAAAATGTGATTTGCCTGTGTTAAAGCTTACTTTTGTCGCATTTGTGATCGTGTGGCAAGGAACTCATCTCGAATTTGAGTCCCAGATCGTACATGGTAACAATAACTTAAATTTGTCTACTAGATACTTGGTTTTGGTGATGTACCTGAGAGACGGGGACAATGCTGACCACATAGCCACGTTGGGACTTAAAATAGCTTCCATTGGTTTCTGTACAAAATATTTTTAACTTATTTTTATAAATAATGGGTGAATGTAATTTAAATGTGTTCAAGTTAAATTATTACAATTTACGGACAATCCATGAACCGATGCCTGATTGTCAACTTTCTGACATTAAGTCTTAATTCAGCTCGATAATGCTCATAAATAAGAATAAAATGTATACTTTTAAACGATAATTCATTTTTATTTTAGTAAAAAGAAAACGAGCCATATTTTCTCAATAGCCAAGATTTTCATATGAACAGTTGATCGAAAGTGGAATAAATAAAAGTACTTTCACATTTACAATGCTTCACACTGGGACAATCTAAAAATACCCACACTGGATCACGTGTCTTGCGAAATTTGTACAGTGCGAAGGCGTTTCCCCAACAAAGGAGCGGTTGGGTTATGCACTTATCATATGCGTCCTCACGCCGTGCAATATGCCAAGATACCGTCCCGGACAGCTTTATGCGTCGACGAGTTATAGAACATATTTTCCAGATGTGGCAGGCGTTTTATGGTTACTTAACTAATGCTGAGGAAGAATATTAAGTGGAATGAAGTAATGCTAAACGTGATAGTTTCTGAGGCTGATAAATTTGTAATCAAGACAAGATGAGACTGTGTTTGGGATAGAGAATCTGTACTTCAAATATATTATTTTATGTACCTATATATATTTTGTGAACCTTTAATTCAATTTTACTGTGTCAATTGACTAGTTTATCTACAATGAACAAAAGATGAAAGCAAAATTATGTGCAAAATTTGAAATGACTGCCCATCCGCACTATCAACACTACATACTCAACCCTCTTACAGTGATAATATAATAAAGAAGCCGGTGATAAGAATAACGATAATAGCATGGCCATCCGCACATGACAATTGTGTTTATAGGATATATCGCAAAACACTGCTATTCCGAGTAGTGAATTCTTTCACTTGTCCCATCTATTTATTTTACTCTTTGACCCCAAGAGAGCTCTTCTTATTTAGTAGAATATTTCACAGCGGTAGACGATTGTTCCATCAGGATTAGTGGCCAGCTTTGTCCCGGATACCAATTGTAACATTTATATTCAACGTCTTCTTCATTTTGTTGCAGTTCCATTTTGCTCAAAACAGTTTTCATGTTTTGAACCCTCTAAGAATCTGATAGCCTTATTGCAACCCCTTTTTAGCCCGTGTTGATGTCAATTTCCTTTATAGTTCACAATTAAATGTGATGATAAAATATTTATCAAAAGAAACAGTTACTTAAAAGGAAGATCTTCAAATTCCCACTGATGTTGCATGCAACTGGCAGATAAATGTTAATGTTTACTTTCATGGCGATATGAAACGAAATGACAACCAACAGCCAGCATTAAGTAAACCAAATAACCAAAAGCACTCAAAGCTAGATTCCTCAAACGCCCAACTATTTGCAATTTAACACCAAAGTGCAAATTCTGAAATCAAAACACATCTAACGGCAACACTTGATCTCAATTTATAGCAAGCTCAGTGAGGCGATAAATAACTCGTAAAATGCGAAACGCAATGCATAAACAAGACAAGAGCAGACAAGTCGAGTCAACATGAGTCATATGACCCCAGTACAAAAGCTAATTGTAAATATGCATTAATAAAATTACAAATAAATAAGTGCCTCCGCCCACTTGCGCGCCCGTGTGGTCAGCCAGAGAGATGCACTTTCATATGCGACCGCAAAAGCTATGTTAGTAAAGCTTATTTTATACTGCTAGAGATGTTGTATTGACAAAGAGATAATAAGCTGAAGGTGGTTACAAAGTGAGGTTTCCAGATGATATGGTTTTTGGTAGATTCACAGTAAATTGAATGATATTTAAACAATTATTTAAGGAATGCGATTGTATAATGCTCCCCAAATCGTCGTTGCAGTCAATTTTGCATTACATTGACGGCATTACGACTGTTGTCCCACACTGCTCGCGCGTCAAACCATCAATTTATTATGGAATCGATTTCAACATTGAATCCACAGGTTATGTACGATACTTTTATCACAAGATACAATAAACAAAGTAGAGGTCTTAGAGCAAAGTTAGTCCGGGGAAGTATTACCACCTTACCCATTTCTGCCGTGAAGCAGTAGTGCACTTGTTTTACTGTGTTTCAGTTAGAAAGGTAAGGTGGTCGGTGAAATTACAGGCACATGAGACTTAACAACTTCACATCTCCAGGTCGACAACACATTGGCGATGCTGCTTGTGTTGCAAATGTCCATAGGCGGTGGTGACCACTCACCATCAGATGGGCCGCCGCTTGTTTGTCGGCCCATGTGGTATAAAAAAAAATAATGATGAAACCTTTAAAAATAATAAACTAACTTCCACCCCAAGGTTTCACCCTTAGGCTTCTTCTCTCATCCAGGTAGACATGAATAAAGCTGCATACTCTCTTTGATATAACTATTGAGGTACTTACAATTTTTTTTTATAAATGAACTTTAATAATCTGAGCGTGGTGAATGTGGGCTACAATTTTTGAATTGTATAAAATAGTTTTATAGCACAGCATCGCTCGCCATTGGTTGTCTGCAATAACCACACACAATTTATTGCGTGCACAATTACAAGATGGCGGACAAGAGTCGCAGAGCGCAGGCGCGACAAAAGCTTGTCAACGAGGCGGCGCCCGCGCACACCGGTGACATGTATACGATGGCTCTTGTTTTATTTAATTAATACACGCCTTGCCTTTGATGGCCCTTGGAATTTTGGACGAATTTTGCAGATGTTTAATATGGAGTGGTATTTGTAACAAGATTCGGTTTATTAATGTTTTAATGGTTATTGGCTCTAGGACTGCATTCAAGCAAAGTTTGTTGTCTCATACTTTATATTTCTTATGATGGGATGAATGGATAATATTTGAAAAGAACTGGTAACTTCAGTAGTTCTGATCAGAACAAGTTTTTGAGGCCTAAACCAAATAATTTTGTTTTCTTTCAGTTTTATTTGATAAAACAATATAAGTTACCTTAAGTTAATAAGATAATGATGAGCCTTTTTACCACTAAGGTAACAAACTCGCTCAGGTAATTTAATATAGGTATTTAACATGTTAATTATTTCTAAGTTTCTGATCTTACTTGTTTGATCTCATCCAAGTGTCTATAAAATTACTATCGGGTGTATTTAGTAGATATTCGAACCGATACCAACACAAGAAGACCTTTACACAATAATAACGAAAACAAAATGGTTTATTTATAATCTGGCTCACAAAGAATTCCTTCATTACCAACCCCCTCGAAGTTTTTTACAGCTCCCACTTGACATGAAACAGATGCTCAAAACAAATAATGTATTAAAGTGGCATCAGTCGTTTAGTGGAAAAGACAAGGGATATTTTTTTGTCAAGAGACTGTCAAATCAATGACTTAAAACTTAACCCTCAAGTTAAATAACATTGAGACGGTTGAAATTATTATTGTTATTATTATGATGAAATCTGAACGTCTGTGAAGTTGAATTTATAGTATAACTAGCTGTCCCCGCAGTTTTACCCGCGTTCCCATAGGATGTCACATGTATTATACATAAAAACCTTCCTCTTCAATCACTCCTCCTATTAAAAAAACCGCATCATAATCCGTTGCGTTGTTTTAAAGATTTATGCATACATAGGGATATAGGGACAGAGAAAGTGACTTTGTTTTATACTATGTAGTGATGATAATGGATAGGGCAAAGGTCGTATGTGGTAGGGAACCCTGCAACAGTTTTCGGTGCAAAAAAACATCTTGAAAAGACCAAAACACTATGGTCATAACTATTGGTTGAAAATCTGTCACCTTCTGGTGTGTTCAGGCAGATGAATGACCCAGTTGCTTTCAAAGCTTTTTTTTATTGACTGGCCGGTTGACTTAGTGGTTAGATACATTAACTGCTATGCCATAGGTGTCGCGAACTACGTCGCGAAATGTACCATAAATTGTTAATAACTAAAACATCAAACCTTGTTAATATTAAAGACTGGCAACCCAAAAAGTCCTGTCACCGGCATTGACACATTTTCTCGCGACTGCTACCCACATAAATAAAAAATCAATTATAAAGTGTGAACAAAGCAAATAACTAACTATCCAGACAGAGATTGAGAGATGTGAGTGTGGCAACCTGGGTGCGCGTGTTGCGGGAGGCCTAGGTGAGCGCTTTAGATTTAGTTGATTGTAATACCAAGTACCTAGTTGACATTCGAGCGTGCGGTTCAGAAACTTTGTACTTACGGTTGTTGTTACTTGCTATAGTAGGATGTGCCTGCTTGCCTCGGATGGATATTAGTAGGGACGTGATCGTTGGATGATGCTCAGAGACTCAGCTATTCATATTACACAGACAGACATATCATTTGGGTGGACTCAGACATACGTTGGTATGGAGAAGGAGATGATCGTTGGATTATGCTCCGATGCTTAGACATACATTGGTATGGAGAAGGAGGTGATCGTTGGATCATGCTCGATGCTCAGACATACGTTGGTATGGAGAAGGAGATGATCGTTGGATTATGCTCCGATGCTTAGACATACATTGGTATGGAGAAGGAGGTGATCGTTGGATCATGCTCGATGCTCAGACATACGTTGGTATGGAGAAGGAGATGATCGTTGGATTATGCTCCGATGCTTAGACATACATTGGTATGGAGAAGGAGGTGATCGTTGGATCATGCTCGATGCTCAGACATACGTTGGTATGGAGAAGGAGATGATCGTTGGATTATGCTCCGATGCTTAGACATACATTGGTATGGAGAAGGAGGTAATCTTTGGATCATGATCGATACTTAGCCAGTCATATTACTCAGGTAAACTGAGATGGACATGAGAGGAAAGGGGTCGCTATAAGGGGTGGCGGAGGCGACTTAAAAATAGTCCATAAACTATTGACTCAGGCTATTGCTCAGAAGTGTCTCAGTATAGTAAAATGAAGAGTATAAACCCTCAACACAGTTTGCTCTCAGACAATCACCACTCAGATCAGCTACATGCATATTATTTATCAGTTGAGATATGATGCATCAATTCCTGTATAAAATAAGGAATTGATGTCTACTGCATCTGCGTTGTTAGATATATAGATTCTTTGGAAACCAGGCTGGAATTATTTACTATCTATAGGTACAATTACTTACCTTCAAATATCATTAATAATTCCTATATTTATCAGGTATTCGCTAGACCTATTTTACTTATTAGTACAAGTTTGGCGACAATAGGTCTTAGTTTTCATTCCTGCCCTTAACAAATTTTGTTTTTATAATGAAAATGTGTGTATGTATTGAAAACAAAAGTAGTTTAAGTAGTATGAGTAATCTGGGGTTTCATAGTAGAAGCTCTGCTTAGTTTGGGATCAGACGTGGGACAAGAATGTCCTTGGATATTTATAATACTTTTTTCTTATATGTAGACCGTAACACGTTGGCTATCCCCAGATATTTCTAATAATCTCTCTAAAAAGTAATCAAGCAGAGTAGTTCCAATAGATAGAGTATTATTGGAAGAGATTTGAGTTCAAATGATCATTTCACTAATTTAAATGTAAAAGTTTGGGCGTTCAAATGTTTGTCACCAACATACATTAACGACTCAATGGATTTTAATGAAACTGGGCATTCATATATAATATATAATATTATAAATGCGAAAGTAACTCTGTCTGTCTGTCTGTCTGTCTGTTACCTTTTCACGCCTAAACCGCTGAACCGATTTTGATGAATTTTGGTATAGAGATAGATGGAACCTTGGGAAAGGACATAGGGTACTTTTTATCCAGATCCCGATCCCGATCCCGGAATTATACGGGTGGAAACGCAGAGTGCAGTTGTGTATCGTATATCCCTACTAAATGAATTTTGGTATAGAGATAGATGGAACCTTGGAAAAGGACAAAGGCAACCTTTTATCCCGATCCCGATCCCGATCCCGTAATTATGCGAGTGATAGATAACGCAGGGTGCAGTTATGTATCATATATGCCTACTAAATGAATTTTGGTATAGAGATAGATTGAACCTTGGGGAAATATATTATATAAAGTGGAAATATTTGATTATTTTTTTTTGTTTGCATTGAATAGGCTCCGAAACTACTGGACCGATTTGAAAATTTGTTTCACCGTTGGGAAGCTACTCTATCCTCGGGTGACATTGGGAACATAATATTTTTTTTAAATGCCAGGCTTACTAAAAATTACACACCTTACATCGCATGCGCCGGAAAACTATTGATGGTAGAAAGAACAAAATAATGTGACATCCCTCGGGAACGCGGGTGAAACCGCGGGGGACAGCTAGTATATAATATGTTTTAAACAATCTACGGATATATTTTATCTAGGGAACTATTAAAATTTCCGGGAATGCAGGTAAAGCTGAGGGTGAAGTTAGTTCAATTACAAAGTACTAGTTTTCGTCCCGTGGTTTCATCCACGTTTCCTAATAGATTTATAGTTTTCCTGGAGTCAAAAGTTAACTTATATCACTCGAGAATAATATAGCTTTATATTAGCAAAATATTTTTTTTAATTTCAAAGTCTAGTCTCTGGGATTACCTCCTCATCCAAACATACAAACATTATCTCTTTGTAAGAGTAGTCTAGTCTTCGCGGTTTCACTAACTTTTTCGAGATGAAATCAACACTACTGAGCATATCGTGATGGAACTGCTACAATTCGATGCGGAATTTTTCATAGATAGTTATAGGCTATATATGATATCGATAAACGAGAGTGAACCCGCGGGAGATAGCTAGTGTACCTATAAATTACTTTAAGGGACTCTGTGTACTAATTTCAGCGATTACAAAGCTAAGTGGTTACAAACACAATTATATACTTTCGCTTTATAAGGTTAAAGGTCAAATTAAAACACGTACAACAAAATTCAACAAAACAAATGCCAAGTAACCAACTTAGCTTAAAATGACGTCAGTGCCTTGACATAAATCAATGGCCGAAATACCCATAACGACTACATTACTAAATACAGTAGTTATGAAACCCCATAAATCACGTTGAAGACCAATATTTTCATAACTGCGGTACAAGGACCATAACATGTAAACCACTAAGTATTGAGCTGGTATCTCGAGACGTGTTTGTTTACCTCTGACCCGTTTGGGAAGCCACATGTCGGTTGAGTAGCATAGGAGCTAGGTAGCTAAAATAAATTGAAATATTAAATTGTTATCTTTGGTTTTGTTTTGGACTAAATAACGAAAAGGAAGGATCAAAATATAGTTGTCAAGAGCTTATTTTGATTAACTGGACACTGATCGTTTTTTCTAAGTATGGTATTCCGTAGAGACATTTTCATAGGCGTAAAAGTATATATCACTGTCGCCATAGGTATATATAGCTTTTAGTAAGCATAACGCTTAGGCTCTTTTTCGTATCGATCTAAAAAAAAGATATGAAATGAATAATTTATTCAAATAGACCTTCACATGCACCTATATGGTCAGACTCTAACACCAGTTCAGAAGGCTGCTTTTACTGAGAAGACCCCGCAAAAAACCCAGCGATTACTCTTTTCAAAATAAGATTTTGTACACAAAGATGTGTTCTGCCGGAGCGAGCGCTACAGCCAAGTATTTTTGTCATTAAACTAGCTATGCTAAAATGTCAGTTTAAAAATTATGAGAAGTATTATTAATTACGTTAAATTATGATAAAATAAATAAAACAGGTTAGTTTTTGGCTCTATCTATCCGGTACTGAAAAGCGAGACGGGATACCGCCGCTCTACGATTCAGTTAAGCCGCATTTATGAATACAAACGTAGTAAGCCTAGCTCCTAGAGTAAGTCTAGTGACTCACATATTCCAAGGTCGGGAGATCGATTGATGATAGCCAGATTCCAGTTTTATGACCAGCACTAATGTTACCACTGGGTTCTTTACTAATTTTTATTTCGGTATTTAAATATGGTGATAAAGATTGACTCTTTTGATATGCTATAAGGAGCACACATTTGTAGGTTATTTTATTCCTTTAATACTTTTTTTTAATATTGCAGTCAGTGCAGAGCCTGCAGAGTCAGCCATAAAATTTTAGGCTTTATTGAAATAGGCAATCTCCTGGAACTGGTATTATGGTGGATAGTTTGTTAGCATGTCAGTCCAGACAAAAAATATTTCGGGCGATTTTATATAAAACTGCTTCAAAAAAACATTGGTAAAGACTCACGTGGATAACTTTTTTATCTATATATATTTTTATTAATTTTAACCGAAAAATTGTCGGTGAGACTAAATATTGATACTATGTCTTACGTAATAATATAATTTGCTAAAATTATTGTCGGCTCATCTGAGTAGAAACAACATACCAAACGTTACTAAAGTCAAGCTCATCGTAAGTGCTTGTGAAGGCTTATTTGAATGAACATTTTAATTTAACAGTTTTTTTAATATATGATATCTTATTTATAAAGAAAGTAGCAGGACTACCTACATGGTCCGAAAGATCCATGTCAACTCCTTAACTCCTCACAATTGCCAATAAAAGTAGCTTATCATCACATAACAAGGTTCGTAAAAAGTACCCAGATCAGGTTTCTTTGGTCATGATTCCACGTCCGACTCGTCATGTAACCGATACCTTGTCAAATCCGATGCGTTAGAGCGGGACGTCAGTATAGTTTTGATCTATTATCGTCTTCCCAAAATTGTAATATGATTCTATATACTTAAACATACGTCTTGATCGACGAATTAGACATAGTTTGTTTGGATAGTATACATTGATGGCTAGAATATCAGTGTTTACATATTGTTAATGCAAAAGTTTGCGTGGATGCTTGGTCAAATATTTGATCTCTCGAGATCGCGGTAAAGTCTAAGGCTCTATCTCTAAATATGTAGTATAAAAGAGATTATTTCTGTCTCTCATTTGGTCGGTTTATATCTTTACAAAATTGCCTTAGATTTTTGTGAGGTTTTTATTAATTTATACACTTATATTATAACACTCAGACAAAGCCGGTGTGGGTCGCTAGTTTTATTATAAAATAATAATTTACAAATAGCTGTATTGGATAAAAAGTAAAAAAAAAAATGTTAGTTAATTAAAAACAGTACAGAAATTAATTTAAAAGCAGTATTAAAATAAATTAAATTTGTCATATTAAAGCATCAACTCATAACGACGAGCAATGTACACTCAAAGAGTTAAATCAATCCATTATAACAATAAATATCGACAGTAGATATCGGTTTCAACATAATTATATTATTTTCAGACAAAAACTGTCGGTTGACACGCACCAATGATTCCGTATGCATCTCACGACCGGCGTTATTCAGAAATTAATTCCGACATTGTTTGTGGTCGAAAACTCGATTTGTTTACTCGAGTGTACATTAAAATGTAATGTTTATTTATAAAACGCACGTCTTGAATGCTTTTGGAATATAAATTAAAAATATAACATGAATTTGGTCGCAGTGTCTAATTTCAATAGATTACGAAATTAAGACTTTATAATTTGTCTTAAATAATATTGTGACGGTGGAATTATTAATTATGTGTTAAATACTTTAAAAAATCATCCAAAATACGGTATTTCTTCATAGTATTTAGTCTAAAGTTCTTAGGAAATTCGATCTTCGAAATTTCATAATGCAGTCATAAATTGAATGTTGGAACAACGATATCATAATTCGACGTATGTAACCTAATATCTAATCTCAAACTACGGATCCGGATGTGTTACTCAGTCAGAAAAAAACTAAATCTTTGAGGGAGGTATGCTTAGTAATATACTGATGTATCAAGTCTAAGAATGTTAGGTATACGAGTACATTAGCAGTTTTATAAAAAGAATGATAATCATATAGTGTCTTTCAAAAATAACATCATTTCAAACAAAATCTTCGGCACCAACAACTCATCCATGGAAGAATGATTTACGTCCACGAGCATCTCGGAGTGCATCTCTAATATTCAATAAAACGTCAAAATATCAGCACGAAATACGAAGCAGCCTCAGAAGTGCCATAAATAACATTTGAGACGACGAACGGTCTCTGGGAGCGTCTTATTTCGCCACATTTCAAAATTAGCGACCGATATCGAAGCTGCACCGCCCCGTTGAAGCATGGCCGGCCATCTCTTCGACCATAAAATTGTCCAGGATTTATGTAGTGGTGTAAAAATTTTATATTTCGCGATAGCAGAATTGGAAAGCGAAAGGAGAGGAACTATGTACGGTAAAATGATATCTGCGGGTCCATTTCGCAGTTTGGAGTCTTAGTCCGATTTAATTAAGGTATGTTTTTGTCTGCGCGTCATATCATTCATTGTCAGAATTAACATTTTGTAAAGAACGAATATACCAATTTAGTTTGCGGGAATGCCATTTGTGATGGTGATCATATCGAGACTAGAGGAGAACTATCATTGATTATGTATTTCGGAATTGGGCCTCTAATGATAAACAGGTTACATTCTGGTCTCAAAATATTGAAAAAAAAAATTATAGAACCCCCAAGCCCACCGGACCGTCAATACATGAACTATCCATCTTTTGTTAAGATGATTTCGATTTCCAGCCGTGTACATCAGCTAATAATGTATTCAGCACTGCAGTTAATCCCAATCCCGCTTTTTAGGGTTCCAACCAAGCGTTACTCTTATAGGTTCTCCCTGACCATATATCACAGATTTCTTTTTCAAAAACTTGAAAAGTAGATGTCCTATGAAACCCTACACAATAATGTACCTAATAAAAATGAAATAAATGTTTTGGTGTGGCACATATAACTGAGATATGAAAGAAATGCCATTGTGTGTAAGCGCGTAGGGTATGCTTAGATATGTCTTGGAAAATTTGATCTAGGCATACGGTAGTGTGTCAGCCAAGTCCCCAAAAGTCGTTACACTGACCGTGGGTTATATTAAACCACATATCTCGGGCTATTTTTGACCCTTTCATAACTTTAAATCTATTTGACCTACACACTTACAATGTACTCATAAACATGCAATGCAAGGTAGTAAAGAACATAATCCTTTTTTGTTTAAAGCTACTTAAGAACGTTATACATGGGAAGAGATGATTTGGCTTTCTTTCACATTTATGTTTTTTGCCATACAGAGGTTTCTCAAAGACATGGTCAGACATGTACTTACCCGGTTTTTCCCATATTAAATATCAAAGAGAACTTACAAATCCAACTGCAAGCGTTTACGCCAAGTGTTCGGTATTTCAGCGGGAGTTAAAACAACTTTTGGTACCGGGTGAAATTATTCTGGTGCGGCAAACACTGCCGCGGCTTGTTTCTGAAGTATTCGCGGAGGCTGCAATGCGGATGCTGGTTTACGATTGTCGGCTTTACGGCCACCAACGATATACGTACTGTCGGTGAGATTATAATTTTCACTTTAAAAATCATTATTGCGTGAACTTTTCACACGTTGTATCGCAGGATTTGAAAAATTTCCGTTTTTGTATTGTTGCTTAATTGGCTGCATTGCAGATGTTTTACGATTGAAAGTTGCAGTTATACTGAGTCAGTAAGATAAATAATTGCTTGGTGTATACATTACTAGTTACTGTTTCGCTGTTACACTCTAGTTCCCGAGATAAATCTATTCTATAGCTATAATCCAATACCAATTTTCACGAAAATTCGTTCAATCGTTATAATGCTCGTTGGTTATACACATACTCGTACATAGAAACTTTTGCATTTTTAATAGTTATATATTATTTGCTATACTATTGTGTTGTAGTATCTCTGAATTGTATAAAACATAGTCACTGGCTATTTGTCTGGTTGAGCTCCTAAACCTTTTAAGCTTTGCAAAAAGTTTTGAGTCTGATAACCATATAGAAAATATCTTCCGGAGGGTTTATATATTTCATACATTGATATTATTTTCATCGAGTGCAACTAGTGTAGGTACTCATGATTAACATAAAATAAAATAAAAAACAAAATTCAGAACCATTCTTTCATTCACTCTTATTACGAAGGTCCAAGTTACTGAAACTCCAGTTCGAAAGTCAGTCTTAGATTCAAAACTTATGCTCCGGTCATATTTTACCAAGATTTAAAAATGTTCCCTAACGGACAGAGCCACAGGGAAGAGGCAGTACATAATAAAAACCATAAAACATTGAGCACGGGACACGGATGTCGTTAAGTGTAACGTGGCTTTAAGCACAATATTACTGTTTTGTAAGCCGGCTAAACTTCTTAGCCAACTCCCCGGATAACTCCGCGATATAAATATAAAAAACACCGCATTCAAGTTTTATATGGTAAACAGTGTTAAAAATGTTCATAGCTTAACCTTACTTAGTATTTATTTATGTAAAAAGGAGTGGAAACTCCAAGAGTTTTTTTGGTTTATTTTTTGAGGTGATAGTTTAGTATACAATACATATAAATACTATATAATGCTTTAGCATATATAGTATATATATTATGTATAGTATTTTAGAGTAGTAGAGCTCTTAGTGCAGAGTTCGTCCGGGGAAGTACTACCACCTTACCCATTTCCGCCGTGAAGCAGTAGTGCAATGTATTACTGAGTTTCGGTTAGAAAGGTAAGGGGGCCGGTGAAATTACAGGCACATGAGACTTAACAACTTCACGTCTCAGGGTCGACAACGCATTGGCGATGCTCCTAGTGTTGCAAATGTCCATAGGCGGCGGTAACCACTTACCATCAGGTGGACCGTCTGCTTGTTTGTCGACCCAAGTGGCATAAAAAAAAAATATATATATATATAGCCTTACAGTGGTATTCTAAAGTTACACTGGGTATTTATTTTGTATGCAATGTATATCTCAATTGCATAAGTTTGTTTTTGACCACAATGTGATAAGTGGTCAACTGAGGTACGTAAAAGCCTAGGAACTGAATGAAGCAAAGGTTGCAGACAGATTTGAATCCACATGTGATTTCAAAATATCATAATCTAAGTGAAAACTGCTATTTATACTGTACCTAATAAATCATCATAAATGTCGATTTTTTGGTTTTCTGAAAGTTTGTCTCGAAAAGGCCCCGATACGATTGATCGTATATAAATGAAATTTGGCACACAGATACACCTTTTTCTTGATTAAAATATTCTATTGCGTAGCTTGTAAGATTATTTCGTACCGCAAGTGAAGCCGGGCGCGAAAACTAGTCTACATTATAAATTGGGCATGCGTACTCAAAAATCTTCGTGTGCTTTGATGCTTACTTAAAAACGTATATCCCTAAAGTATTTTGTTGAATGTTATCCCGATCGAAACTGATGCTAAAAAGGAAGTAATTTATCTTAAGAGCAGCTCTCTCTTTCTTTTATCAGCTAAAGATAGAGATGGGCGATAGTTAACTAATGCGACGTCACAGTTAATTAGTGTCAGTTAGTGTTAAGGGTAAGTTATTTTCATTAGGCAAATAATTTTATTCGTTTTTACTTCATTTATGTATTTGTATAAAATCTATATTTTGGATACTTTTAAGATTTTCAATGGTTTCATATGACAAAGTTGAATAAAAGTTATGTGCCAGTGTTGAAACCGCGGCGCGGGAAGCTAGTAACAAAATATAAAACTGATTTGAAACAAGCTTTCCCTGTGGATTCACCCGGATTGCCGTGGGATCTTACATTTTCTCGGGATAAAAAGTAGCTTTTATGTTATTCCAGGGTATGGACTATTGATGTACTAAGTTTCATCTAAATCCATTTGGTAGTTTTTGCATGAAAGAGTCAGAAACATAGAAACATTCGCATTTATACATAATATTATTAGGAAGGGAAGTAAGATATAATAGATAATGAAGTGAACTAGTCCTTAACCTAAAGGCCATTTCACACGGGTGCACACTAAAACAAGGGGAGGTGTAACGTTAAAGCGTTCACATTTTTGCTTTTTTTTAACTTTGAATTGTTTTTAATTGAGCCCACATGTTTTTAATATCAGATAAATCAGAGATTTCAGATTGGTGCGGCAACGGTTCCCTCATTTCTTTTTTACGGGTATTTTTTTTATCTCGTAATTGGTTGTAATGAATGCCCTTTTAGCAATCTGAAGAGGTTTGGTCATGTTTTTTTTTTATCTTAATTTTATTATCTGCTATAATAAATGTTAGTGGTGATCCTTTTAATTACCGTGAAGACAAGTAAAATATTTATGTCGAAATTTATGTTTTGATATAGAGATTTTAAATTGATATGATCCACGGTAATATTTTAATTACATTTATTTCTAAACTAAAAAAAATGTATAATAACACAATCTGTATCAAGTAAGAAAATTTTAGTGCAGATAACCAAAACACTCTTAACTATAAACTCTCCTTAATAAAAATAAATAAATAGTCAAAAAATTATCGAAATCCAAAAAAAGATTTTATCACAACATTTGACCACAATAACATTCGATCTGAAAACTTAATGCTATTGTGAAAACACTCTTATGACTCTAAATTTAAGAGCTATTATTGATCATCAAAAGTGAAGCTCACTTCATGCAGCGATTTACGAGAATCGCTCGAGTCACAGATAATTAAATAACAAAAAGTATCGAAACAAAAAATGCGTGATTTATTCGATTGAGTAGTGTGTGAGTGGGCTTTAACATTAAGAGGAATTATTTTCGAATTGCTTAATTAAGTTCAAAATGGTCATTTCGATCAATGTTATAAAGTAATTTCTCTCATTTTAATATAAGGGAGATAATTTTGTTAGTTAAAATTTTCCATTTTAGTCGTCTACTGGAGATCAGGGATTTAATCGAATCACATTCGGTACATACCTAAATATTTTTTATAAAATATTACATGTCTATGTATATCCAAATTATTTGTATGTATCTGCAAATGAAGCTGAATTTACCGATCAGCACCTTGTACTCAATCATCTCTTTCAACATTTTGAGATCACCTTAGAGGCATTAAAAAAAAAAGAAGGAAACCACAAATAATCCTGAAGTTTGTAAAATCTGTTACCTAGGAATTACCAAATTAAAACGTATAATTAGAGGTGTGATTCTGTAAGATAAATGACACTAGCCCGACATTGTTTCATCGCCCCCTTTGCTCTCTCTTTCCTTTTCTTTGCAAACAGGTGAAAGTTCCCTTGCACTACCTGTGCTGCTCATGAAGGTATAATCAGGCTTTTAGAATATATTTGTAATTTTAAATATATTCTTTAAATACCGCTTGTTCGCTTGACAGATATTTTTTATTGTTATATTATGTACGAGTATATTGTTTGTAAAATAAAAAAAAAAACACATATGTAAAGTAGATTTGTAAGAGCGTCTAAAGGCCTACATCTCTACATAGTATAAAACAAAGTTGCTTCCCGCTGTCTGTTTGTCCCTATGTGTGCTTACATCTTTAAAACTACGCAACGGATTTTGATTTGGTTTTTTTTTAATAGATAGAGTGATTCAAGAGGAAGGTTTTAATGTATAATACATGCATACTATAATTGAGAAAATGCGAGAATTTTAAAGAATTACATCATTCTATTGCGCGCATTTCTCGCACATTATTGTTCGCATATTAGAGACCTCCGGAACGCGAGTGAAACCGCGGGCGACAGCTAGTTAATAAATAATCCAAATATTCTTTTGTCACTCGTCCAAGAGATAAAAAGAAATAGTTAATATGTTTGAATACCAGATAGTATGTAAGTACATTACACAGTATAATTCAATCCACATTACTGTATTAATGAAATCGGCAATTCGTTTCATAATGACATTAAATAAGTAAACAATGCTGAATATTAAATACCCAACGTACTCTTCGTTGACCGAAAAACCTGTTATTGGTTGGTATTGAGGCATAAGCTGAAGCGGGAACAAATATAAGGATCACAATTTTGCCATTGTAAGTGATGATGTAGCGAAAGCTTACCACACCAATAAGGAGGAACTGGATGATGCATTATCTACAAATAACACACCTCATAGCAAATCAATAAAGCAGTAGTGCACCAGGAGGCCGGTGAAATTATAGGCACATGTGACTTACTAACTTCACGTCTCAGGGTTGACAACGCATTGGCGATGCCCCTGGTGTTGCAAATGTCCATAGGCTGCGGTGACCACTTACCTTCAGGTGGACCGTCAGCATGTTTGTCGGCCGTTGTGGTAAAAAAAACAAATAAAAGTAATGTTTTCAGGACAATCTTTACACGTGTAAATCAGCCTCTTTATATAGCTAATATAATTTGATCATCGACTTGATTAAAAACAGATTTCATCTTGAAATTGGTAAGCAGCTAAACAGGTCCTACAAAGTATTCATATAATACATCGGTTATATGGAAATGAAAAGCCCGAAAAAAGAAAGAAAAAGAAAAAAAAAGATTTGCAGTGCTATTTGAAGCACTACGTTATCATCGTATAAGATCTAAAACCAGATTTTTCAAGATAAGTGCCTTATCAGGGCTCTTCTTAATGTTACGTTTTGGCATAACTACGATTTGGAACACACATACTGAAACTAAAAAGACTAGTCTAGAAACTAGTCTTAAAGATGTATAGTAGTAGAAGAGACGTAAGATCAGGGGTAAATTACGATGTTTCGTTGCAGCCTCTGTCCTCGGACTCAATTGTTAACTACACTATTACACGAGAGGTTACGCCGATTCACCACCGAAGATTTTTAAATGAAAAAAGTGGCAGGAAGGTAGTGATAGTAGATGAGATACTATTAAATCTTGTCCGAACAACGCTTGCATCTCATACATCCAACCACGGCACCCCGCTGAGGATTGTAACAGCCACGCATGACCGTCCACCGCGAAATTTAAAGCACACCGAATTAAAAATTGACACAGTTTAATAATTTAGCGCGAAATTTGCTCGAATGCCTGCACCGGCACCGGCTCACCGGCCTTCCACTGATGAGGTAATCATTTTAATTGAGTTTTAAAAGCGTTTGCTCCGTATTCCGATTCGGAATACAAAGTGACATGTGTTTGTTTGGAGTGTTATACACACGGCTTTTTTCAATTTGGGAAACTCGATTTCAGTTTTGATGCAGAAAGCCTCTTTTAAATCTGTGTTATATTTTGCATGCTTAAGCTGTGGAATGAGCTCCCCGCGGTGGTTTTCCCAAGGGGTTTCCCTTGGGTGAGCATGGGGTTTTTCAAGAAAGGTGTGAAGAGATTTTTGCAGGGTCGGCAACGCGCGAGTGATACCCACGGTGTTGCAAGCGTCCATAGGCTGCGGTGACCGTTTACCATCAGACGGGCCGTCAGCTTGTTTGCTATATATATAAAAAAAGAAAAAACACAAAAGTAATGAGCTTAATTTTGGCTAGCAGGAATCCCTTATATATCAAATTTATAAGAAATCTTTTAGATCTTACAAATGCTACTTTGTATAGTTGAAGTAGTATGAAACTGATCGTTTTAACAATTTTATAGATTTACCATCGTGAACTTACGTGATCTTATCGATCTCATGAAAGGGATTTGACAACGTGTCCACTATTAAAATGCAAGCAATATTCACAAACCACTTAAAAAACTTTCTAAAAAAACCTACGTTTTCCTCATCTGGTATTTACAGATTAAAATAATCGAAAACGATTCCATCATGCAGCTCACTCATTACCACCATTATAAACTTTTCAGGATAAAAATTCAGCCATCCCCAGAGCATACAGTGTACAACAGTTTAAAACGGCCCCGCAAACATGTCGCGTGTGTAATTACTTCATTATTTACGATTCGATTATCGGCGCGAGGCGATACGGTATCGACCATAAAAGAGTCGCAATTGGAATATTTAAAACTGTTTGCACTGCACTAAGGAAGTGTGATGTTTTTTAATCTTGATATAAAAGGCTCTTCAAATTCTTAACGTCCTAATACAGTAACCAAGTGTTCATGTAAACAAATACAGTTTTAAATAGAGTCATTATAAACACGTAGAAATAAAAAAAGTCTCTAGATTTTAAAAATGAGGTGAAAATCATAAATTTCAATAAATATCCTGGGACATTCATTTCATTACCCCGAGTTTGTAAAATGGAAACCAGATAACTGATATAGCATATATACTACATTTTACACAAATGTTTGTCCTGAATGGGAATCGAATCCACAACCTGTGAATTAGCAGTTAGGGTAGCCAACCGCCCCATCAATAGTAAATTGTATAATGATGCAGATATACCTTATCACCAACCAAAAAGGTTCATTTATCAATGAAATCCTAAAACGTCACAACAGCCACAGCGGCATGCTCAATTAATAATAATAAAAAGAAACGAAATAGGAAAGTCTATTATTTAAAAAATACTAGCAAGCTAAGTAAATACACCAAAAATTTCTGAGCCAAAAAACTGGGAGCACAATTCAAAGCGTTGAATGACGGAGAGTCGTAACCGGCTCCTAAACGGTCCACCATTAGGCCGTTACGAGCGCATTAGTCTTCAGGCATTCCCGGGAAATAGGACGGGACGTGACTGCTACGTGACCGGGACGGTAGGTACGCTCTGCGACGCATTACGGTGTGAGATGAGGAAATTTTTACTTCTTCTTGTAATTTTAAGGTCTTTAATAGATAGATTGGCAAGTCTCTTGCTTCTTGTTCAAAGCTCACTACCGGTCCGTTGTTCCATCCGCTTTCCGAGGGATTCCGGGACACATACAGCCAGTTGGCTTGGTGGTTAGCGAATTTGACTGCCAAGCCGAAGGTGGCGGGTTCGATTCCCACCCAGAACAAACATTTGTGTGCATGAACATGTCTGTTTGTTCTGTGTCTGGGTGTAAATATATATAAGTATGCATTTAGAAAAAAAATGTAGTATATCAGTTATCTGGTTTCCATAGTACAAGCTCTGCTTAGTTTGGGATCAGATGGCCGTGTGTAAAGAACGTCCCGGGATATTTATTTTATTTATTTATACATATCCTATGTCACTCTAGAATATTAGGGAATAAATTTTTTAATCGTTTAGTGTTTTCGGAGATTACCTACTACATCCATCATACATACACAAACTTAACAATTTACAAACATCACCTTCAGTTTAAACTTAACTGGTTTACTACTAGTAATATTGTACACAATACTTTGATTTTATAGCATTTTAGACTACACATTAAGGTATAACCTTAATCAAAAATTTATAAAAATCTTAATCAAGTACAAAACTAAAAATAAAAACACATAAATACCAAAATGTTGTCTACATTATTTAATTTGAAACTCTTTCTTCCAATTATCTATATTACAACCGTAAAATTTTTAATGATAACCACAGAATAGAGATGTAAAGTCAGACTATAAAATACGAAATTTAATTCGACACACGCTAACAAGTATTTTTTAACGAACACAACTCTAATTTGATTAATCTTTGTTAGTAAGCATAACATAAATCCCAAGGAAGTACACTTACTGCCAGAAGTGAAAGGGACTTTAGACATACTTATCTTAAAACTATGATTTAAAGAAAAAAACTTAGAAATCATACTGCTATCTATAACTTATTTATTTTATTTATTTATTTACTTAAGTTATAATATCCTTACAGTTTACACCAATTCGACCCTATAACAAAATTACAAAAACATATAATTAAAAATCCTTTCAAATACTACTATAATACCAGTCATACTTATGACCAGCTAGCTCTCACCCGAGGATTCACCCGTGTTCCTGCGGGATGTAACATATTCCCGGGATAAAAAGTAGCTTATGTGCTATTCCAGACTGTAACATATCTTTATACCAAATTTCATCCAGGCCCGTTCAGCACTTGATTGAGTTACAAACATCCATTTATCCAAATTTTCGCTTTTATAATAGCCTAGTATTGCCTCTTGTCAAAATGAGGAGCAATATAATATGAAAATATCAATCAACAATTATGCTGTCAGAACATCAACACATAGTGTAAGTATAGTTTTAATTTATCAAAATTACAACAACCGTTTTAAAATTAATTCCTAACTATAACAGCGACTGTACCCTTTAAAATTTACAGCCGCCGCTGTGTTAAGTGCTCCAAAACCGAGCTATGCACTCTTCACCTATTAGTATAAACGCTTTTATTGTCCACCATAAACCTAATTGATGTATTACAATCACAAAATTGGTGTGTCACTTTTACGCTCCACCACCGCACTGAATAGTAGTAACTGACAGAATAAGGTTTACAATTTGAAGGGTAGTTAAATTATTTCGAGTGTCAAGTTACTTGTTAACTGTTTTGTCGTTGACTGTACTACTTTCTCCAGATTATCTTTGAATATTTTTTATGTGGGTGAGAATACCTATATTATAAATATTATGTATTAAGAAAAAAAATGGTATACCTGGTGTACTAAAACACAGGTCAAGGCTTAGTTTAGGCTGCAGATCTCCAACAAATTACATCCTTCTATAATTAAGACTAGCCATTTCTTTCTATAATAGCTGTAATTTGTGGAGATGAAGAAATAAATAATAATATTTTTTATTATTATATCAGTTATCAGGTTTTCATAGTATTCTCTGCTTAGTTTGGGATCAGATGGTCGTCTGTAAAAATGTCCTAGGATATTATTAAAATGTCACTTGATGCCAGAAAAGCTACTAAGGCCCACTTGTTAGTATTACAATATTTTCTTAAAAAACTATGTTAGTAACAAATAAAATAGGTGAGAAAAATTATATATTTATTATCTACGAGATTTACAATTTCCACCCAATCAGGTATATAGCACGCTTTAACAAAGGCGTGTCAAATTTACTCGATAAAGTCTTCAGGATACTGTTGGCACTAGACCGCATCCTTGTTATTTTAGAAGCGTTCTTATTACGGATGTCTGTCAATATGAATGTAAAGTATTGTTATATTTAAAAGTAGTCTAAGTAGAATATCAGTTATCTAGTTTCTATTTTAAAAGATTTACGCGAAGAATGTATCAGTTTTTTTTTTTCAAAGAAAAAGTTTCTTTCGATTAGTCCTATTTATCTCGTTGTTTCGAAAAGTAATTCTGCTAATTATTAACTATGCTTACTCCCACTATTTGTTACGTACAGGTCCTCGAACAGCGACCCTCTGAACAAGATAACAAACGGCACGTTTCTACTTCCTAAATCACTAAATCACAAGTCAAACTCAACTCGACAATTTTAAAACAGAAAGGTCCCTCGCCTTTTGAGCCCCTACATAATCAAATCCCCGTCCAACAAACACAATACAATTTGTCGTTCTTATAACACGGGAAAACAAACAAACATAATTCAGTAAAGGTGACCCCGGGCCTGCGTCTAAACTAATTAAGCGCAAACGAAATATACTTCTCATTCTAAAAGCGTTGGCACAGACCTTGAGGGGTAATGTTTTATTTTTAAAATTCCGCTCTCGATTTAGAACCTCCTGAGCCTTTTATACTGTCCATCATTTAAGTGGGTTATTAACTAGACATACTGCTATAATGTTTTTTTTCTTTTAACCCACATAGGTCAACAAACAAGCAGATGGCCCACCTGATGGTATGTGGTCACCACCGCCTATGGACATTTGCAACTCCAGGGGCATTGCCAATGTGTTCTCGTCACTGAGACGTAAAGTTATTAAGTCTCATGTGCCTGTAATTTGTTTGATGGTATGTCACTTGTCAAGAAAAAAAATCCTATTAAAACCTCCGCGTATTTATGTCAAGGATATCAACTCACTCCCGCCAAAGTATTTTAATTTGTCGCTTTATAAAATTTGTTAGAAAAAATTGCAAATAGGGTATAGCTTTAATGAATCTGTCATAAAAAGCTACGGGCCGAGTCTAATGAGGGTATACTATTAAAAAAAAAACGTAATCAATTTGACGTAGACGGGCGGGGCTCTTGGTTATAAGCTTTTAAATTGTTATAATTTAGGAAAATAATCTCGTGTACATACACAATTTTATATAGAGTGGTATTAGCATCATCCACTTAAGTGAAGACATTTTCTGGGCCATTTAGATTATATAAAAAAGATTGTAATCACTAGGTTGGTTTATTTTTCGGGGTTTTTCAGAGCTGTTTGTGTGAGCACCAGCTTGGGTTTTTCTCTGAATCGAATGACTTTTATTTGTAATTTCTACCTTCCATTTAGATTACGATAATACATCAGTTCACCACCGCAGTTGTATTACAGTTGTGTTCGGTAAAATTGCTCTTATCGATCGAGTTGCATCAACATGGCAAGCATCCATTTTAAAGTAAGTCTAAGATAAGTATTTTTGAGGTATGAGATCTAACAATAGGTCACAAACTAGGCTGTATCTTGGCAAGAAAGTATTTGCTAGAAGAAGGCCAAATATAGAAGGACATGATTTGGAGCCACATATCGTACCTGCCTCTACGGCTGTAGAGGAGATAAGGCTGAATAAATTTAGATATATCAGAATTAGATTTTCACAGAAGATCATTCACCGATAGCCACAGATTCAAAATAAGGGTAAAGCAAGAATTATGATGACGATGCTAAAACCGGTATTAGAGTCTGACTATTCATAAGTGCTTGTAAAGGCCTATTTGAATAAAAATATTTGAATTTGAATTTGAACACAAGTCTAAAATTAAATTCAAATGATCATCTGCAACCAATTAAAAAAACCTAGTCTAAGGAACATATTATTCTTTCCAAAATCCTATTTGAAACAATCATACATCCAAAAATCTTATTTGAAACAATCGTAAACACGACCAATGCCTCCAAATCAGAGAAGAATAATACAAAACATGATTAAAAAAGGCTTTCTGTAGCATTGAAAAATAAAAAACACAGTCGGCATTACCGGAACACAGCCAGGGCTCATTTGCTGTTGATTGGACAAAAGGACCGTTGCCATGAGGGCCATCAACAAAAATACTATTACTTCACTGATTTTAATTGGACATGACTTACAATTGCCGTAGAAGCGAGAAGTGCCTGATTTGTACTATTTTGGAGAGGCGTGTGATATTATGTTTTGGATAATAGGAAAAGCAAACTATTTAATTAGTTTCATTCGCGTTCTTGACGTTTCTTATGTATTCTTGTGTAGCATACTATGTATCTAAATATAATTTATCTGAATTAGAAAACCTTCACACACACTTATGTATTGATAATATTAGAAAGTTCCTAAACTTAGTCTTCAGTATCTTTTGCTATTTTACAAGCCTTGGTAATGTTTGTTAGTTTGTTTAGGTCAAGTCTTGCAAGCTGAATTAAAACCATTTCCTCTTATTTTAGAAGTTGGTTTAGTTTTAATTTCAATGTATTTTGTATGGGTATCTAAATCTCCAGGATTAGCTCCAGATAAAGGAACTCCTCAAAAGTCAAGAGCACAGACACGAAATTTTGTTTTAGCTTTTGCTGCTGCCCAGTTAACAGTACTTAAACAAAAAAATGTATTGAGAATTAATAATTTTTTAGACAATCACAAAGTAACTACACTAGATTTAATATAGTTTATAGGCACAGAAGGTTCAAATACAAAATCAATTATTAATTTCATATTCAATAAGGATAACTTACAGTACCTTGTCTTTTAGCAGATAGTTTTAAACATTCCAGGAATATACTGATCTAAACTAGTACATTTGTCATGAGAATATTGCATCCCGGTCTAGGGGGACACTATGCCACATCGCTGGCGAGTCAACCAACTTAGTACATCGAGTGACCAGGGCCAGAGTGGTCATTGTTCGACGCAAACAATGAATGTACGTCGCTTGGAACGACAGGAATCTGCCTTTCGTATCAAGCTATATTGTGTTATGGAGCTGGAGGCAAGAGCCAGGAAATATGCGGGAAAATACTGATAGCATACCTATTTAATTAACTCGATAAATTTAATTTATAGTCTGGCTTTTGACTTTTGGCCTTAAAATTTTGTGCCGATGATGTCTACCCGTAAAGCCGAAAGGAGATTAAATGGGGCCTTATAACGAGTCTATTCACAACATTTAAGAACCATATTAACGCTGTATAACATTCCCCAACAAAACTGATTTTTATGAATGAAAAATAGAAAAACTATTAAAGTAGACAATTATTAGGTAAAATAGGTACGTAGTTCTAATAAATAATCTGGTTCCCAGACATGATAGCTTTCTAGGATTGTTGGCTTTGATAATTATTTATTTTTTTACGGGATATTTTGTAACACGTTGTAAAATATTATCATTGTAATAATGGATATAATGAGTGTCGTAATGCTTGGATTGAGACAAGCATCCAAAATCCCCATTCCTTTGAAGATCTTTGAAGTCCCAACGTGTGGTGAGCATTGTCACCGGCTCTCTGGTACTATACCAATCTTGGGCTGGGTTTACATTTTTTTTTACAAAGAAACGTCAAAACTAGACTTACTTGGGAATCAGATCCAGCACTTGCAGTACCTATCCATACACAGCCAAACCACTGGGGTAATATCATCTTGCTAATGTTGAAATATGTAGCTATGTATGTATGTTACTAATAGGTAACAAACAGTAACCAAATTATATTCATAATAGGAATGCGATTGAAACCGCAGGCGAATGCTAGTTTTTTTAACTAAAAGACAAATTTAAATATCGATAAATTTACGTGGAGTCTGCTACGCTCAACTTAGTGGCCCAACATCGATCAACAGTGAATGTCTGAGGACATTCTCTTATTCAGATCTGAATAAAAGATTTTTTGAGAGTTCAGTCAGAAATTAGTCTCATGTTTTACGGACTTTTTCAAAATGTGAAGCTTTATACTCCATTGGGCTTTTGTAATGTTTGTGTAACTTTTTTCAGCTCAAACTTTGAACCCAGTAATTTTGTACCTTGACTGATGGTACGCCGCAGTTTATGGTTTGTTTTTTCAATAATTGATTGTTTCATGTATGTATTTAAAAAGTAGCATGGTAGTTTTGTATTAGATTTCAAAATTGTCTTTACTCACGGCTAGCTGATTCCAAACTAAGCCGAGGTTGTATTATGGTAACCAGATCACTAATATATTACAGACTACTTTTTTAATTATATCATTATATTTATACTTATACAACACAGATCAAACAGACATGTTTATCCATACCAGTGGAAGTCCTGGGTGGAAATCGAACCCACAACTGGTACGCAGTCAGCAGGTATCTTCCTCTACCCCGTTCTGTTTTTAACGGTTTCCTAATCTTTCTTAAGCATATTGTTTATTCTTGGTCTTTTTTTTCGATTATATTTTTCATGACTTCGTCGAGTCGTATAAGGAGACTTAACATCCTTTATTATGTTCTCTATTGTAGTATTTTATTGTCTAGATACCCTGGATGCTAGATCCATCCATAAACAAACAGAAATAATGTGAACCTTCGAACTACTTCTTCTATAAATACCTAAACAAATACCCGCTGATTTTCCAATTAGCACATTGTTATCATTTCTAATTAACTGTCAAAATTATTGAAATAACACTTTATCATATTTCGATTGGAATGTTAAAATATGACATTTAGTTCACAGATGCGTAGAGCATATGTTGTTGGTATTTTAATAATTGTAATTCTTGTTATTAATGCTTTGAATATCATTAATATTTGTAACTATAGATGGGCTTATGTTTGGCTATAATTTTCACGGTGGTAAGTATTGATATACAATTTATTTTTTATATTAATATACTGGGGTTCCTTGGAGGAGGCCTTCACCTGCGGAGGGGTTCTTGCAAATTCATGATATATTTGTACTAAAATTAGGATTAGTTTAGTTTCAATTCACTTGTTTATTTCTTCGTTTTCAAAAATAAAATACTTTTTTTTTATTTTATTTCACAAGTATTGATATAGAATATCAGCTTCAGGGTGGTAGTCACCCAGTACTAGACCATGCATTGGATTCCACGCGATGTTTTCTTCTATCGAAAGCTCTACTCATTATAGGATACCACCATACTTTGGTCTACTCACAATATTTTCCTTCACTTCAGCTCATAGTAGGTTATTCTATTTTATAAAGTTGATTCACCCTTGAGTGTTATTTTGGTACCAACATAAAAAATATATTTTATGTCATTTGCTGATAACCCAAGAATGAAAAGTTGGTACCAAAGGCCTGCATGCATCTGAATTTCTAAGCCTACTTCTTCCTATTCTTTAAATGCTTATTAGCTTAATCCACATCGTCACCTACGATGCGTATTTTGGCTAAACCCAAGCCAATCTACTTAAAAAAAATATTAAAAAACACCACTTCAAAGAATTTTTTGAAGCTATAACTCACAGCCCATTAGATTGAACTTACCCCCACCCTACGTTGATTCGGGGCCCTTGTTATAGCAATCTCTCTGGCCCTAATTCGGCAACGCTATAATGAGAACCAGTCTTGAAGGTAATAAAAATAAATGCGTAAAGCCGAAACAACTTTACTTGTAACATTTCGCTGAAACGTATACCGAGTACTAATTGATGCGAGTACATTTTCTCTTTAGTGATTTAAAGGCCTCTGTGGTAACCTTTAAGTGCTTTAATGTTGTAGGCTTGTAACCAAAGGCCTACTTTATATGCTCTAGTCTTATTACACCGGTTTAAATGTTTTAAAAAGGGCAAAATATAATTACTACATTGGGTTGATTGGATAATAGATCATTTCAAATATGAAAACATTACAAAAACAGATATGTTAGAGCGCATTTTCTTCGAAGATGGCAGAGATCTCAGTATTGACACCTACATTCCATCAAAGAAAATATAAATCTAACGTGACATGGAGTGAACTTAGCGAACTACTAAGCGGTACAGTCCTCTCATTATGGGTAACCATACAACGTTAATACCCCTTGACTGACCTGGGAATCATACTCAAGTCGTTATGTACTTGGAGCTGAACCGCTGAGGTCACCATAAAAATCCCCAATAAAATCAAGTCTATATAGGCAGATTTCAACATGCTATAAAATCAAGTCTATATAAGCAGATTTCAACATGCTATAATCAAGAGTAACTGCCGAAATTTCGACTTAACTTTTTTACCAGTAATAAGTTTGAACTACGCTAGTCCATCAAACGATCAATCATTGGCATTGACGTCTCCTGTCAAACATCATTCAATGTTTAAAGAACCGTCATCATGTCAAAAAATCAATTCCCAGATTTCCGTTTAAGATTCTTGAAACCGGTTTACCTTGAAGTATCGTGATGAGTAATATTATAAGTAAACAGCTCGAGATTTTAAACCCATATTTGATATGAGGATATCTCTTTATCTGCCTATGCTTATTTATTTGTGGGCGAATAAAGACCTATGTGAACCTGGCAACTGAAAATACAATAACTAATTTTCATGAATGCCATTCGATTGTACCCCGTTTGTACCGGATTGTACCGTTTTTTAAATCGTTTGTACCTCAAAGGGGTAAGAGATAGGGGGATGCAAAAATTTGGCCCGCAATACCCTTCAGTTTTCAGAATACTCAATAAAATTTTTTTATGAATGTCATTCGTTTGTACCGCGTTTGTACCGGATTGTACCGTTTTTTAAATCGTTTGTATCTCAAAGGGGTAAGAGATAGGGGGATGCAAAAATTTGGCCCGCAATACCCTTAATTTTGCAAAGTTTACAATAACTAATTTTAATGAATGCCATTCGATTGTACCGCGTTTGTACCGGATTGTACCGTTTTTTAAATCGTTTGTACCTCAAAGGGGTAAGAGATAGGGGGATGCAAAAATTTGGCCCGCAATACCCTTAATTTTGCAAAGTTTACAATAACTAATTTTAATTAATGCCATTCGATTGTACCGCGTTTGTACCGGATTGTACCGTTTATTAAATCGTTTGTACCTCAAAGGGGTAAGAGATAGGGGGATGCAAAAATTTGGCCCGCAATACTCTTTATTTTGCAAAGTTTACAATAACTAATTTTAATTAATGCCATTCGATTGTACCGCGTTTGTACCGGATTGTACCATTTTTTAAATCGTTTGTACCTCAAAGGGGTAAGAGATAGGGGGATGCAAAAATTTGGCCCGCAATACCCTTAAATTTTCAGAGTACACAATAACAAATTTTTATGAATGTCATTCGTTTGTACCGCGTTTGAACCGGATTGTACCGTTTTTAAAAAGTTTCTATCTCAAGAGGGTAAGAGACAGGAGGGTGTGAAAGTTTGGCCCGCAATACCTAATTTTCATGAATGCCATTCGATTGTACCCCGTTTGTACCGGATTGTACCGTTTTTAAAATCGTTTGTACCTCAAAGGGGTAAGAGATAGGGGGATGCAAAAATTTGGCCCGCAATACTCTTCAGTTTTCAGAATACTCAATAACATTGTTTTATGAATGTCATTCGTTTGTACCGCGTTTGTACCGGATTGTACCGTTTTTAAAAAGTTTCTATCTCAAGAGGGTAAGAGACAGGAGGGTGTGAAAGTTTGGCCCGCAATACCTAATTTTCATGAATGCCATTCGATTGTACCCCGTTTGTACCGGATTGTACCGTTTTTAAAATCGTTTGTACCTCAAAGGGGTAAGAGATAGGGGGATGCAAAAATTTGGCCCGCAATACTCTTCAGTTTTCAGAATACTCAATAACATTGTTTTATGAATGTCATTCGTTTGTACCGCGTTTGTACCGGATTGTACCGTTTTTAAAAAGTTTCTATCTCAAGAGGGTAAGAGACAGGAGGGTGTGAAAGTTTGGCCCGCAATACCTAATTTTCATGAATGCCATTCGATTGTACCCCGTTTGTACCGGATTGTACCGTTTTTTAAATCGGTTGTACCTCAAAGGGACAAGAGATAGGGGGATGGAAAAATTTGGCCCGCAATACCCTTCAGTTTTCAGAATACTCAATAACATTTTTTTATGAATGTCATTCGTTTGTACCGCGTTTGTACCGGATTGTACCGTTTTTAAAAAGTTTCTATCTCAAGAGGGTAAGAGACAGGAGGGTGTGAAAGTTTGGCCCGCAATACCCTTAATTTTGCAAAGTTTACAATAACTAATTTTAATTAGTGCCATTCGATTGTACCCCGTTTGTACCGGATTGTACCGTTTTTTAAATCGTTTGTACCTCAAAGGGGTAAGAGATGGGGGGATTCAAAAATTTGGCCCGCAATACCCTTAATTTTGCAAAGTTTACAATAACTTATTTTAATTAATGCCATTCGATTGTACCGCGTTTGTACCGGATTGTACCGTTTTTTAAAACGTTTGTACTCCAAGAGGGTATGAGATAGGGGAATGGGAAAATCTGGCCCGCAAATACCCTTAAGTTTTCAGGGTATACAATAACAAATTATTATGAATGCCATTCGATTGTACCGCGTTTGTAAAGGATTGTACCCTTCTTAAAAAGTTTGTACCTCAAGATCCTGAGAGACAGGGTGGTGCGATAGTTATTTTCTCTAACAGCTTTTTATGTTTGCAGCTTACGAATAGCCCGGAATATAAAATTCCACCAAAAACATTTTCATGTTAAATGTGGTCAAGACGAGACCATATACATATTATTGCTCGCACTGACAAAGTTATCAGATCTCATGTAGAGTCAAGCTTCTAACACGCCCTTACTCTACAAGCCCTAACTACACAAACTCTACATTTTAGTCAAATCACACAGAATGTAATAAAAATAATGAGGTATACCCGAATTGTTTTTGACTTGGTTGAATCGACTGGCTAACCACTCATTATCGTCCCCGAACCCCTCAGCCTTCCACCCGTCATGGCGTAATTTCTTTTATCATTTTGCGCAATGATAATTTAGGTAAAATTTAAACTAAATGAACTAACAACAATTTTAACCTACATTAAGATCAAAGTAAAGTCTATCTAATGAAGTTAATTAAATGAAACTATTCTAAGATACCTATTTTTGATGATAATCAGTGAGTGAGTGAGTCAGTGACGAAATCGGGGGTTTTTAGATTTCAATAAAATCTAGATTGTATAAAGGCTATGAAAATTTAAAATTTCAGCAGGGATTCTATAATAGATGCGTGCACTAAGTCCTAAAAATGAGCCCTGCACCTTTTGAAGTCTATATGCAGAAGTGACAAGTTTATGCTTATTTCTAGTATTGATAGAGTGCATATCACTATTCTTCGTAAAGTGCCTATATCTCTATCATAAAAATAAACAAATATATGTATCCTAAGAAAGTCCTCACACATATTGTACTTACGTCTTCGGGGATAATGGGCCACATAGTGTGACGAAGATGTAGAGTTTGTGAAGCTAGCCCTAAGGCTTGTAGAGTTAGGCCGTGTAGAGTTAGAAGTTTGGCTCTACATGCGATCTGATAACTTTTTGACAGTGCAATACTCTTAATTTTGCAAAGTTTACAATAACTAATTTTAATTAATGCCATTCGATTGTACCGCGTTTGTACCGGATTATACCGTTTTTAAAAAGTTTCTACCTCAAGAGGGTAAGAGATAGGGGGATGGGAAAATCTCGTCCACAATACCCTTCAGTTTTACAGAGTATTCAATAAAAAAAAATTATGAATGGCATTCGATTGGACCGCGTTTGAATCGGATTGTACCGTTTTTTAAAACGTTTGTACCCCAAGAGGGTAAGAACGGTAGTTATTTTCTCTAAGAGCTTATTATTTAGAATAGGGCGAAATATAAAATTCCTTGAAAAACATTTTCATATAAGATGTGGTCAAGACGAGACCATACACATATAGGGCTCGCACTGCCAAAGTTATCAGGTTTCGTGTAGAGCCAAGCTTCTAACTCTACACGGCCTAAATCTAGAAGCCCTAACTACATAAACTCTATATGTTAGAAATATGTGGCCCATTATCCCCGAAATTGTAAGATATGTGTGAGGACTGTCCTACGATACGATACATATATCGTATATATAAATATATCTTATATATACATATCGAACGCGGTCCAATCGAATGCCATTCATAATTTTTTTTTATTGAATACTCTGTAAAACTGAAGGGTATTGTGGACGAGATTTTCCCATCCCCCTATCTCTTACCCTCTTGAGGTAGAAACTTTTTAAAAACGGTATAATCCGGTACAAACGCGGTACAATCGAATGGCATTAATTAAAATTAGTTATTGTAAACTTTGCAAAATTAAGAGTATTGCACTGTCAAAAAGTTATCAGATCGCATGTAGAGCCAAACTTCTAACTCTACACGGCCTAACTCTACAAGCCTTAGGGCTAGCTTCACAAACTCTACATCTTCGTCACACTATGTGGCCCATTATCCCCGAAGACGTAAGTACAATATGTGTGAGGACTTTCCTAGGATACATATATTTGTTTATTTTTATGATAGAGATATAGGCACTCTACGAAGAATAGTGATATGCACTCTATCAATACTAGAAATAAGCATAAACTTGTCACTTCTGCATATAGACTTCAAAAGGTGCAGGGCTCATTTTTAGGACTTAGTGCACGCATCTATTATAGAATCCCTGCTGAAATTTTAAATTTTCATAGCCTTTATACTCTAGAATCTAGATTTTATTGAAATCTAAGAACCCCCGATTTCGTCACTGACTCACTCACTCACTGATTATCATCAAAAATAGGTATCTTAGAATAGTTTCATTTAATTAACTTCATTAGATAGACTTTACTTTGATCTTAATGTAGGTTAAAATTGTTGATCGTCAGCGAGATGGCCCGGCTGGCCCGAGAGCGACGCTCTGCCCTCGCGGCCACCGGAGAGGGCCTGTCAGCGGTGGCGCTCAGCCGCCAGGTTCTGGGCGGCGTGGATGTCGTCCTGAAGGTTGCCACGAAGTCTGGCAGTCTGAAGGGCACATTCACGCGCGCCCTGAAGGAGGCGGCTGACGACATAAAGGAGGCGGTTGGAGTCCTCCTGAGCCGGACGAGCTCGGAGGAGACGGCTAAACTGTGGGAGGAGAATGGCCGTCTCCGTTCCGAGCTCGAAGACCTAAGGCGGGAGCTCGCCGCCCAGAAGGCGGAATGGCAGCAGAGGCGTCCTGCTGCCTCCGGTTCCGCCCCTGTCGCTGTCCCGAAGCCGTCGGCCCCGTCATCGGGCGCGCCATCGCTTCTTGCCCCCACACCGGACGTGGAGATCGAGAAGATCGTCCGCGTCTGCATGTTGCAGTGTGGGGGCATGGTGAATGCCCGTCTGCAGGGCCTGGAGTCCAGGCTCCTCCCTGCTCAGACCCTCCGTCCGCCGCTCGCTGCGGACAGGAGAAGAGGGGAGGAGGCCGCGAGGCCGGGTCCTGCAGAGACAACAGGCAGGCCAGCCAAGAAGGCCGGCAAAAAGGCCAAGAAGCCCGCTTCACAGACGGCCGCGCCCCCGGCAACCGCACCCCTGGCGAACGCGCCCCCAGCGGCCGCGACCGGGTCTCCCGCAGAGACCTGGACGGCGGTCGTCAAGAGGGGCCGCCGGAAAAAGAAGGCGGCGCCACCGGCACCCGCTAGTGCGCCACCGGCACCGAGAAAGAAGGCAAAGGCCAAAGGACCGCCTAGGGCCCCACGCTCCGCGGCTGTAGTTATCACACTGCAGCCCGGAGCCGTCGAAAGGGGCATCACCTACAGTGTGGTCCTGAAAGAGGCCAAAGAAAAAGTCGCGCTCCCCGACCTTGGGATATCGTCGGGCCTCAAGGTGAGGCCGGCGATTACGGGGGCGCGGCTTTTCGAGGTGTCCGGTGACGCCAGCGGGGAGAAGGCGGACGTGTTGGCCGCCAAATTGAGGGAGGTCCTCAACCCGGAGGACGTTCGGGTGTCCAGGCCCATGAAGACCGCTGAACTGCGTGTCGATGGCCTGGACGACTCGACGACCCCGGCTGAGGTCGTGGCGGCCGTCGCCCGCACCGGTGGTTGTCCGCCGGAAGACGTGCGGACGGGCGAGATCCGCGTCGGGCGGTCAGGGCTCGGCGCGATATGGGTGCGGTGCCCGGTGGCGACGGCGAATAAAGTCGCCGACGCCGGGCGCCTATTGGTGGGATGGGCTGCAGCCCGAGTGAAGCGGCTGCAGCCCAGGGCCTTGCGGTGCTTCCGCTGCCTGGACATGGGGCATGTCCGGGCACGGTGCACCGCCGAAGTCGACCGCAGCGACCAATGTTATCGCTGCGGTCAGACCGGCCACAAGGCGGCGGAGTGCTCGGCGGCGCCGAACTGCAGCCTCTGTACAGCTGCAGGGAGGCCCGCGGGGCACAGGGCGGGGGGCAAGGCGTGCGCTGCGCCCGCCCCGAAGAAGAGGAGAGGGGCTGCCAAAGCTGCCGGGGGCTCTTTACCCCCCCCGCAGCCTGGCGGCCCTCAGGCCGACCCCCGGCCTAGGGATGGTGCGGAGGGAATGGATTGCGCATAACGGCGCAATACCATTTCCTCCAGGGCAATATCAACCACTGTGCCAGAGCTCAGGATCTCTTGCTCCAGAGCATGGCAGAGTGGTCGATTCGTGCGGCGGTGGTCGCCGAGCCGTATTTCGTCCCCCCCAGGGACAACTGGGTGGGTGACCTTGACGGTTTGATGGCCATCATCGGTGGGGCTCTGGTCGGTCCTTCCCGAGGTCACGGCTGGGTGGCCGCCCTCGTGGATGGGATCGGCACTGTTGGGGCGTATTTCTCGCCCAACAAGAGCCTCGCCGACTTCGAGGTGTTCCTTGTCGAGTTGGGTGCCGTCGTGGGCCGACTCCACCCTCGCCCCGTGCTGTTGCTGGGTGATCTCAACGCCAAATCTTCGGCGTGGGGATCCCCAGTGACCGATGCTAGGGGCGATGTGCTGGAGGAGTGGGCGGTCGCGACAGGCTTGATCGTCCTCAACCGGGGTTCGGTACACACGTGCGTGCGGCAGCGGGGCGGGTCTATAGTGGACGTTTCGTTCGCTAGCCCCGCTGTCGCGAGCCGTGTCTCGGGCTGGCATGTCGCCGTGGAGGTGGAGACGTTGTCGGATCATAGATACATCCGCTTCGACGTCTCCGCCCAGACCACGGGCGGCAGCCGCCCGCCGACCCGGCGATCGGACGGTCCGCGCTGGTCGCGCAAGCGCATCGACAGGGGACTACTCGAGGAGGCCGCCATTGTCCAGGCCTGGGTCCGGGGGTCGAACGGACCCGTCGACGTCGAGCGGGAGGCGCTGTGGTTTCGCGGGGCGATGACGCAAATCAGCGACGCGTCCATGCCCCGCGTCCACGCTCAGTCCGCAAAGCGCCAGGTGTACTGGTGGACCGCCGAGATCGCGCAGTTGCGCGTCGAGTGCGTGGCGGTCAGGCGCCAGTACACCCGATACCGGCGAAGACGTCGACGGGTCCCGGAGGAGGAGGCCGCGCTGTATGAGGTGTACAGCGCGGCGAAGGGGACTCTGTGGCTGGCCATCTGCGAGTCGAAGACGCGTGCCAGGGAGGAGATGTTGGAGACTCTAGACGGAGATCCGTGGGGGCGGCCCTATCGCACGGTCCGAAATCAACTTCGGACCGCGGCGCCCCCGGTCACCGAGAGTCTCCAACCCGAGCTGCTCGAGGAGGTGGTAGCAGCCCTCTTCCCGGCACGAGGCGAGCATACTCCGCCGCAGATGGCATTGCCCTCGGCCGCAGAGTCCACGACGGAGAACGCCATCGACGTCCCTGGGGTGACACACCCAGAGTTGGGGGCTGCCGTGATCCGGCTCCGGGCCAAGAATGTGGCTCCGGGGCCCGATGGGATCCACGGCTGCGTGTTAGCCCTCGCTCTGAAGGAGCTAGAGCCCCAACTGAGAGGGCTCTTCACAGCGTGCCTCGAGCGGGGCCAGTTTCCCAGTCTGTGGAAGGCTGGTCGACTGGTCCTGCTCGGAAAGGCGGGGCGCCCTGCGGACTCACCGTCCGCGTACCGGCCCATAGTGCTGCTGGACGAGGTGGGCAAGTTGTTCGAGAGAGTTCTCTCAGCCCGCCTCGTCAGCCACTTGTGCCAAGAGGGGCCGGACCTGGACGGTAGTCAGTTCGGGTTTCGGCAGGGGCGCTCCACCGTGCACGCTGTGTCACGGGTAAGAGCCCTGGCGGAGGAAGCGGTGTCCCGGGGCGGGGTGATGTTGGCGGTGTCTTTAGACATCGCCAACGCGTTTAACACCCTGCCCTGGAGTTGTATCCGGGAGGCACTGCGATACCATAGAGTGCCTCCTTACCTCCGCCGCATAGTTGGGGCTTATCTGTCCGAGAGGTGTGTCACCTACGAGGGACGTGATGGCGTTCACCAGCGCCCGATGTCGTGCGGTGTTCCACAGGGTTCGGTTCTTGGGCCGCTCCTGTGGAACATCGGCTACGACTGGGTGCTGAGGGGCGAGCTCGGCCCGGGGGTGGACCTGACGTGTTACGCGGACGACACGCTGGTCACCGCCCGGGGGAGCTCGCACAGGGAAGCAGCGTTGCTGGCGACGGCTGCGGTGTCACAGGTGGTGAGCCGCATCCGTCGCCTGGGCCTGGAGGTGGCCCTCAGCAAGTCGGAGGCCATGACGTTCCATGGCCCCCGGCGGGCGCCGCCGCCCGACTCACACATCGTGGTCGGGGGGGTCCGAATCGCTGTCGAGCCCACCATGAAGTACCTAGGATTGGTGCTCGACAGCCGGTGGGACTTCGGACCCCATTTTCGACGGCTGGCGCCCAAGCTGTTGGGCGCGGCGGGAGCGCTCGCAACGCTGCTTCCCAATCTGGGGGGCCCGAGCTCCGTCTGTAGACGGCTCTATACGGGTATCGTGCGATCCATGGCCCTGTACGGGGCCCCGATCTGGGCCCAGGACCTGACGGCCGGCTCGATTGCGGTTCTTCGGAAACCGCAAAGAGCCATGGCCGTCAGAGTCATACGGGGGTATCGCACGATCTCGTATGAGGGGGCTTGTGCACTGGCCGGATCCCCGCCCTGGGACCTGGAGGCCAAAGTACTCGCGTCGCTGTATCAGTGGCGCGAGGAAGAGGCGGAGCGGGGCGAACGACCGATGCAGCGTCAAGTCGAGCTGCGTCGGTCTCAGCTCCGCGAGGTCCTAGTGGCGGAATGGCGGGACAGGCTTTCGCGCCCTACCGCCGGCCTCGACATAGTCGGGGCGATCCGGCCGGTGCTCGAGCGCTGGCTCGGGAGGAGGCACGGCTCCCTGTCGTTTCGGGCGACGCAGGTGCTCTCGGGGCACGGTTGCTTCGGGAAGTACCTGTGTCGCATAAACAGGGAGCCGGACGCCCGGTGTCACCACTGCGTCCATTGCCGGGAGGACACGGCGCGGCACACGCTGGCAGAGTGTGCCGCTTGGGAGGAGCCGCGCCGTGCCCTCATCGCCGGAGTAGGCCCGGACCTCTCGCTGCCGGCCGTGATCGAGTCTATGGTCGGCGGCGAAGAGGCCTGGGACGCAGTGGTAACCTTCTGCGAGACGGTTATCTCGCAGAAGGAGGCTGCGGAAAGGGAGAGGGAGATTTCAACCCCTCACCCGATCCGCAGCAGACGCACCGGGCGTCGGCGGAGGGCGGACAACGCCCTCTTCCAGCCCCCCTAAATGGGTCCAGGGGCGTCAGACACGGGGATACGTCTGTCGCCCCACAACATCATAAGGACCCGAGGTGGCGGCGCGCGTGTGATGTTCCACGCGCGCCCCTCAGAGAAGTCGGGGGGGGAGGAGTTAACACCTCGCTCCCCCCCCTCGACCAGACGGGGCCCGCGGTGGCGGGCCGGCACCAGCCGGGGGTTGCGGAAGCTGAATTCGTGCCCGCGACCCTCGGCGCTCAAGTGTGCGAAGGAACATCGGAGGGGTTTTAGTGGGTATACCCTCGGGCCCCTTCTCATTTTTGATATGAGAAGGGGAGTTTGCGAGTGGGAGTCCCACATAACCACCGCGCCTCTCCCCGGGCGCGGTGGTATGCGTAATGCATTTCCCCTCCGAAAAAAAAAAAAAAAAAAAAAAGGTTAAAATTGTTGTTAGTTCATTTAGTTTAAATTTTACCTAAATTATCATTGCGCAAAATGATAAAAGAAATTACGCCATGACGGGTGGAAGGCTGAGGGGTTCGGGGACGATAATGAGTGGTTAGCCAGTCGATTCAACCAAGTCAAAAACAATTCGGGTATACCTCATTATTTTTATTACGTTCTGTGTGATTTGACTAAAATGTAGAGTTTGTGTAGTTAGGGCTTGTAGAGTAAGGGCGTGTTGGAAGCTTGACTCTACATGAGATCTGATAACTTTGTCAGTGCGAGCAATAATATGTATATGGTCTCGTCTTGACCACATTTAACATGAAAATGTTTTTGGTGGAATTTTATATTCCGGGCTATTCGTAAGCTGCAAACATCAAAAGCTGTTAGAGAAAATAACTATCGCACCACCCTGTCTCTCAGGATCTTGTGGTACAAACTTTTTAAGAAGGGTACAATCCTTTACAAACGCGGTACAATCGAATGGCATTCATAATAATTTGTTATTGTATACCCTGAAAACTTAAGGGTATTTGCGGGCCAGATTTTCCCATTCCCCTATCTCATACCCTCTTGGAGTACCAACGTTTTAAAAAACGGTACAATCCGGTACAAACGCGGTACAATCGAATGGCATTAATTAAAATAAGTTATTGTAAACTTTGCAAAATTAAGGGTATTGCGGGCCAAATTTTTGAATCCCCCCATCTCTTACCCCTTTGAGGTACAAACGATTTAAAAAACGGTACAATCCGGTACAAACGGGGTACAATCGAATGGCACTAATTAAAATTAGTTATTGTAAACTTTGCAAAATTAAGGGTATTGCGGGCCAAACTTTCACACCCTCCTGTCTCTTACCCTCTTGAGATAGAAACTTTTTAAAAACGGTACAATCCGGTACGCGGTACAAACGAATGACATTCATAAAACAATGTTATTGAGTATTCTGAAAACTGAAGAGTATTGCGGGCCAAATTTTTGCATCCCCCTATCTCTTACCCCTTTGAGGTACAAACGATTTTAAAAACGGTACAATCCGGTACAAACGGGGTACAATCGAATGGCATTCATGAAAATTAGGTATTGCGGGCCAAACTTTCACACCCTCCTGTCTCTTACCCTCTTGAGATAGAAACTTTTTAAAAACGGTACAATCCGGTACAAACGCGGTACAAACGAATGACATTCATAAAACAATGTTATTGAGTATTCTGAAAACTGAAGAGTATTGCGGGCCAAATTTTTGCATCCCCCTATCTCTTACCCCTTTGAGGTACAAACGATTTTAAAAACGGTACAATCCGGTACAAACGGGGTACAATCGAATGGCATTCATGAAAATTAGGTATTGCGGGCCAAACTTTCACACCCTCCTGTCTCTTACCCTCTTGAGATAGAAACTTTTTAAAAACGGTACAATCCGGTTCAAACGCGGTACAAACGAATGACATTCATAAAAATTTGTTATTGTGTACTCTGAAAATTTAAGGGTATTGCGGGCCAAATTTTTGCATCCCCCTATCTCTTACCCCTTTGAGGTACAAACGATTTAAAAAATGGTACAATCCGGTACAAACGCGGTACAATCGAATGGCATTAATTAAAATTAGTTATTGTAAACTTTGCAAAATAAAGAGTATTGCGGGCCAAATTTTTGCATCCCCCTATCTCTTACCCCTTTGAGGTACAAACGATTTAATAAACGGTACAATCCGGTACAAACGCGGTACAATCGAATGGCATTAATTAAAATTTGTTATTGTAAACTTTCCAAATTAAGGGTATTGCGGGCCAAATTTTTGCATCCCCCTATCTCTTACCCCTTTGAGGTACAAACGATTTAAAAAACGGTACAATCCGGTACAAACGCGGTACAATCGAATGGCATTAATTAAAATTAGTTATTGTAAACTTTGCAAAATTAAGGGTATTGCGGGCCACATTTTTGCATCCCCCTATCTCTTACCCCTTTGAGGTACAAACGATTTAAAAAACGGTACAATCCGGTACAAACGCGGTACAATCGAATGGCATTCATTAAAATTAGTTATTGTAAACTTTGCAAAATTAAGGGTATTGCGGGCCAAATTTTTGCATCCCCCTATCTCTTACCCCTTTGAGATACAAACGATTTAAAAAACGGTACAATCCGGTACAAACGCGGTACAATCGAATGGCATTAATTAAAATTAGTTATTGTAAACTTTGCAAAATTAAGGGTATTGCGGGCCAAACTTTCACACCCTCCTGTCTCTTACCCTCTTGAGATAGAAACTTTTTAAAAACGGTACAATCCGGTACAAACGCGGTACAAACGAATGACATTCATAAAAAAATGTTATTGAGTATTCTGAAAACTGAAGGGTATTGCGGGCCAAATTTTTGCATCCCCCTATCTCTTACCCCTTTGAGGTACAAACGATTTAAAAAACGGTACAATCCGGTACAAACGGGGTACAATCGAATGGCATTCATGAAAATTAGTTATTGTATTTTCAGTTGCCAGGTTCACATAGGTAGATATAGGCACTCTACGAAGAATAGTGATATGCACTCTATCAATACTAGAAATAAGCATAAACTTGTCACTTCTGCATATAGACTTCAAAAGGTGCAGGGCTCATTTTTAGGACTTAGTGCACGCATCTATTATAGAATCCCTGCTGAAATTTTAAATTTTCATAGCCTTTATACTCTAGAATCTAGATTTTATTGAAATCTAAGAACCCCCGATTTCGTCACTGACTCACTCACTCACTGATTATCATCAAAAATAGGTATCTTAGAATAGTTTCATTTAATTAACTTCATTAGATAGACTTTACTTTGATCTTAATGTAGGTTAAAATTGTTGTTAGTTCATTTAGTTTAAATTTTACCTAAATTATCATTGCGCAAAATGATAAAAGAAATTACGCCATGACGGGTGGAAGGCTGAGGGGTTCGGGGACGATAATGAGTGGTTAGCCAGTCGATTCAACCAAGTCAAAAACAATTCGGGTATACCTCATTATTTTTATTACATTCTGTGTGATTTGACTAAAATGTAGAGTTTGTGTAGTTAGGGCTTGTAGAGTAAGGGCGTGTTGGAAGCTTGACTCTACATGAGATCTGATAACTTTGTCAGTGCGAGCAATAATATGTATATGGTCTCGTCTTGACCACATTTAACATGAAAATGTTTTTGGTGGAATTTTATATTCCGGGCTATTCGTAAGCTGCAAACATAAAAAGCTGTTAGAGAAAATAACTATCGCACCACCCTGTCTCTCAGGATCTTGAGGTACAAACTTTTTAAGAAGGGTACAATCCTTTACAAACGCGGTACAATCGAATGGCATTCATAATAATTTGTTATTGTATACCCTGAAAACTTAAGGGTATTTGCGGGCCAGATTTTCCCATTCCCCTATCTCATACCCTCTTGGAGTACAAACGTTTTAAAAAACGGTACAATCCGGTACAAACGCGGTACAATCGAATGGCATTAACTAAAATGAGTTATTGTAAACTTTGCAAAATCAAGGGTATTGCGGGCCAAATTTTTGAATCCCCCCATCTCTTACCCCTTTGAGGTACAAACGATTTAAAAAACGGTACAATCCGGTACAAACGGGGTACAATCGAATGGCACTAATTAAAATTAGTTATTGTAAACTTTGCAAAATTAAGGGTATTGCGGGCCAAACTTTCACACCCTCCTGTCTCTTACCCTCTTGAGATAGAAACTTTTTAAAAACGGTACAATCCGGTACAAACGCGGTACAAACGAATGACATTCATAAAACAATGTTATTGAGTATTCTGAAAACTGAAGAGTATTGCGGGCCAAATTTTTGCATCCCCCTATCTCTTACCCCTTTGAGGTACAAACGATTTTAAAAACGGTACAATCCGGTACAAACGGGGTACAATCGAATGGCATTCATGAAAATTAGGTATTGCGGGCCAAACTTTCACACCCTCCTGTCTCTTACCCTCTTGAGATAGAAACTTTTTAAAAACGGTACAATCCGGTACAAACGCGGTACAAACGAATGACATTCATAAAACAATGTTATTGAGTATTCTGAAAACTGAAGAGTATTGCGGGCCAAATTTTTGCATCCCCCTATCTCGTACCCCTTTGAGGTACAAACGATTTAAAAAACGGTACAATCCGGTACAAACGCGGTACAATCGAATGGCATTCATTAAAATTAGTTATTGTAAACTTTGCAAAATTAAGGGTATTGCGGGCCAAATGTTTGCATTCCCCTATCTCTTACCCCTTTGAGGTACAAACGATTTAAAAAACGGTACAATCCGGTACAAACGCGGTACAATCGAATGGCATTCATTAAAATTAGTTATTGTAAACTTTGCAAAATTAAGGGTATTGCGGGCCAAACTTTCACACCCTCCTGTCTCTTACCCTCTTGAGATAGAAACTTTTTAAAAACGGTACAATCCGGTACAAACGCGGTACAAACGAATGAAATTCATAAAAAAATGTTATTGAGTATTCTGAAAACTGAAGGGTATTGCGGGCCAAATGTTTGCATCCCCCTATCTCTTACCCCTTTGAGGTACAAACGATTTAAAAAACGGTACAATCCGGTACAAACTGGGTACAATCGAATGGCATTCATGAAAATTAGTTATTGTATTTTCAGTTGCCAGGTTCACATAGGTAAATACGATAAATATACAGTAACGCAGCGGACACACTCAACACTTAATTACATTGGCCGCTACAAAGTGCCAACATCTGCATAAGTAACTAATTATTACTTGCGTTAAAAATGAAAATTTGTTCGGCCTACAAAACGTCACTATAAAGCGTGGTACACAATAGTGATTCGTGACGTCACATAAGAGGGTATGTGGCAAAATATGGCGTGACTAAAAGGATTTAGATTAGTTCTAAAAGTATACGATGCAAGAGTGTTGCATAAACAATAAGGCTGCTATAAATATTGTGGTGAGTTAGGTGCTGTTTATTTTGCAACTAGAGTTATGGTGAAAATTGTGGTTACATCTTGTAGTGGGTTGTCCACTTCCCACTAAAATAGTGGGCAAGAGGATGGCTCCCATATGCATAAAACTCATTCATTTTTGCTGTATATTACTTTTATAACAATTTTAGAACAAATGTAAGGTCTAAGTCTAAGTCAACAAATTATAATTACTCTTTTAATCGAATAATCCTTTCCTATCAAATCGACCAAAATTTAACAACATCCTGCTTGTTCTACGCATGATATCAGACTTGGGTTACGTACATTACGTTTCCGCCTCTGTGTGACTCTAGCTTTACTTTTCCGTCACAAGTAGGTACAGTGGAAGTAGGGGGGAAAAAATTAAGGGTCCGCAATTAACGGAAATGAATTGAAGCTTCCAAAGTATTAAGTATTCGACCTATTTGTCGGCGCGTCGTCACCCGCGAATTGCTCAGGTTTAAATCCGTTGACGTTTTGAAAGATGGGCCCTTCTAATATTTACAGGGCTTAATTTGTTTGAGGGAGGCCCTTTGAATTGATGGTGGGATTCGTTTGTTTACGATTTTAAGTGTCGCCTGTTGTTTTGTTGTATTTTGTCTTGCTCGAAACAGTGAAGATATTTCATGTTGAAAATCGGTAACATTGGTAGATACATATATGTAGGTTATACCTGATTGTTGTAATGGTCTGTAAACAGACTGGAACTAGCATTTAGAATGCGTTTGATTTTAAAAATTACCTACATTAAAGGAAAGCAATAAAAGCTAAAAATAACCTGTCCCATCTATTTACATGAACCCTATAATTATGTTTTAGTCTTAGCTTTTGAGGCCATTCAACGATTTTTTATATTTGCGATCTGGGGTGCGATTATTTTAAGTAAATGACACTAGTTTGACCATATTTCGTCGTAGCCTCTTTGCTTTGTTTCTTTCATCACACAATCTCCTCTCACATGATCAGAGGTCCGCTTAGCTAAATAAAAGGGCTGCACCATTTTCGATTCACTAAGATTTTGGTTTTAAAGAAATTTATTTTAATCGAATTTATGAACAAGAATTACATAAATTAATATTCAATTAGAACTTAATAAATACCTTTATGATTTAAATATGCTTTTGAAAAGTTTTATAGGCCTAACAGTTGTTTAAATAATATAAATATACATGATAAATATAACCGAAAATACCGTTTGGTATTGTTAAAATTTATACTAGACGTTAAAACCTCATACTGACCTACCACAAACTAAAGGGGAAGCAAGTCACAAGAAAAGTAAACACGGAACGTGTATGTAAACGTTACATGTGAGGAGGAAATAGCGAGCGATTGTGATGTTAACCCACAGGATCATAGGTCAAGGTGTGAAGCGAGTTCGACGCACTTGCAAAGCGTTGATAGCACTTACTATATTTATGTGTAAGGTTAGATTGAAAATGTTAATGGAATATTTTTTTATTTATAACAAAATATTATTAATTGTCTATTTATGGGTTTAATAATAACTAGCATCTGCCCCGTGGCTTTACTTACATTTCAGAGAGAAAGTATGGATCATCGGCTTAACATTAATATCATATTCTATTAGTGTGCCAAAATTCATTTAGTTACGGAGGTAAGTGGTAACGAAAAAACCCGTACTAAAAAGCAAGCATATATTCACATTTATAATATTACAATGATAATAAATCATAGATTGTGAGCAAAATCAAACCTATCTTATGAAGTAGGCAGCGATTGCAATACAAAAAGAGAATAGGTTAAAAAACAAAAAAAACGTGCTTCATCAAAATTAAAATATCAATTATTTTGGTTAATAAATATCCCCAAATGTTCTCTTTTTAATATAATATACAAGCTCGGTTTTACCCGCGTTCCCGTGGGATGTCACATGTATCATACAAGTAAACCTTCCTCTTGAATCACTCTACCTATTAAAAGAAACCGCATCAAAATCCGTAGCGTAGTTTTCGTAAAGATCGAAGCTTACATAGGGACAGACAGACAGCTGGAAGCGACTTAGTATTATACTATGTAGTGACAGGTAATATATTTAATCCTTATTAACGTAGAAAATTAACAGTCGTAAATTCTAGTTTCAACCAAAAAAATATCTAACATGTAAGCATATCTGCTGTCCTTACTCAAAATCAGCATTACCGAGTCCAATGCTCCGACGTTACTGCCACATGCTAATTTATGCTCTGCCTATTGATAATATGGACCTTGGCATTTATTGTCTTCATAATATATTGATTACACATCAAATGCTGATTATTTCTATAAAATTAGTCTATTAAAATTGATACTCGAAAATGGACTTTAGAAAAAAATTTACACACAGAACTAATTGTGTTCATTTGGAAAAACTATAAATTTTGTAGTTTGATTCTTAAGTATTTATTCTTTGTTTAATTAATAAAATAAAATCTGTATTAAAAAGGTACTTTACATATTGTAACAAAAAAATGCTTTCATTTACAAAACTGTAAATACTGGAATTAAATTTTTAATAATTGATTCTGTGCTTAGTAATAATTAAAACAACAATTATTAAAAAGCTTTATTATATATTTTAAGTACTCGTATTTATTCTTTGCTTAATAATAATAATTGAAACTTTTAAATATATTTTATCATATCCATCAAATTTTAAAAATGTTTAAGTAAACGCAATATTTTTTGTTTTAATACGTATATTAGGCCGCCTCTATGACGCCAACCTTCTTTGCTGTAATGGCGCTGCCACACTGCAATTACAAAATGTAAAAGAAAGTAATTGAGCACTATCAAACACTTTAAAATTCATTAACATTATGCTACATTTTGTTAGATGTTTTCAACACTTCCACACCGATAAAACCTTTAAACATTGTTAGCTTTATAATATAACTATCTGTCCCCGCGGTTTCATTCGCGTTTATCGATATAGCATATAGTCTACATCCGTCTAGGAAAAATTCCGCGTCGAAAGGTAGCGGTTAGAAAGGTTGATAATGTTTTCTACAATTTGTGATAAAGTGTACACTAAAAAGTATTTGATAACGTTTTATAACCGCTATTAGAGTCACCTCTTTCGACGCCTTAGAAATGCACATCACAAAAGTAGGTATAACTTCACAATCATAACAATACTCGTTCTTACCTCCCAGACTACCTAAAGGTTATAATAATGAAATTTAAAAAAATCCCATTCCAGAAGACCCTCCACGAAGCCAAGTGGTGCCATTTCCTCCGCACCTAATAATCCCAGAGGAATTCCTACTTGCAGGGAAACGTGACGTCTGCACCTTGCATTTTATTATTACTGCCCGCCCCCTTTAATGTCTGGGGTGTGGTAAGTGGCTGGTAATTGTATGGGATAACTTAGATTGGCTTTTTAATTCAGTGGATTTGTTGTCGAGGGTTTGGTTGTTATATAAGACAGTTCGTTTGGGCATCTGTCGGTATAGGCCCCCTTTTTAAATGACGTCACTTTGTTACCGCATTAAGTGTGATGATTGAAGGTTTCTCTTCTGTCACTAATTTCTGGTGAAATAAACTTGGAAAACGGTCATATATGTTACATGGAAAATTCCTGATCATTTGTCCAAGCCACAATAGAAAAGGAACTCAAGACTAAACGTAAACCTAATCCCTACTAATATTATAAATGTAAATGTTAGTTTGTTTGTAACGTTTCACGCGAAAACTACTTAACCGATCATCATGAAACTATGTATACATATTCTTGGAGGTATTAGAAGTAACATAGGATACTTTTTGTGCCGGGAAAATGTTACATCCTTCGAGAACGCGGGTGACAGCTAGATAATTATAAATAAATAAATATCCTAGGACATTCTTTACACACGACCATCTTGATTCTAAACTAAGGAGAGCTTGTACTATGGAGACTAAGTAACTGTTATACTACTTTCTTTATAAATACTTATATTGATATTGATATTCAGATCAATATCGATGGAATATAAAATGAATTCTCTTAAAATGGAGTAAATTTAGAAAATAAATAAATATCCAGGGACATTCTTTACACACGACCATCTGATCCCCAACTAAGCAGAACTTGTACTATGGAAACCAGATAATTGATATACTACATATACTTCGTTTTTTTTCAAAATACATACTTATTTAGGTATTGACACCCAGACACAGAATAAACAGACATGTTCATACACACAAATGTTTGTCCTGGATGGGAATCGAACCCGCGACCTTCGGCTTGGCAGTCAGAGTCGCTAACCATCGAGCCAACTGGCTTGAATATACAAATTTTATCTAGTTTTAATTTAGGTAGGAGCAAAACCTAACTTTGAGGTATGTATAAGCATATGGAATATGCTGCCTTAAAACAGTGTTTACTCTTCAGACAGGATGAAGAATAAACAGGGGTGTTTTAGGTGGCCATAAATTTGGGTAGGTGAAAATCTTGTAAGTTTTACACTAAAATAAATTTGTTGCTGCTTTGAATAAGGCCTCGTGAGTCTTAGGGTTTGTAGGCTAGGAGCTGGCTTAGTGTATTACTTAAACACAGTAATTATTTATTGCTATCTTTGTGAAAGAACATAGTAAAAAATGTCGTTCGATTTCTTTTTTAATAATGAATTCCGAACACAAATGTATAGAAAATATCTGATACTTGAAATGGGTTTAAATAATATTTTCAAAGATTCAGTTTCTGCAAAACCTAGAACTTACGTAAATAAAAAAACATTATTATTATAAAATGTAGTATAAATATAATTTGCAAAATTTGAACTAATTTAATTACTTCATATATTTTTATAAATTGTGTCGACTACTTAGGTGCATTTTCTTATATATAAATTTTAACATAACATTTTTTGGTAACAGAAAAAATGCAGAAATTAAAATAACACCAACATTTTTTGTTGCATTCACGGCCTAACAATTAAACTATTATATCATAAACCTTTCCATTTTCAACTCAATAAACTACAGCAAATCCATCATAATTCAACAACGAATAACAGTTTTGTAAACATACAATTTTTACAAGCAAAACTTTAATATTTTAACGCAACAATTCCGGTACACTGGCTGTTGGTACAAGCGTCGAACTAAAGATTTATATGAGTCTACGTGAGTTCATACCGCACTATATTTCGCTGGCGCTCGCCGTAAGAAAAAGCTGCCTTTTATGATAAACTATTGTACTTATAGACTTTGCTTTATTGGAATAAATTATTTGACGTGATATTGTTGTGGAATAGTGGTAGTTTACGAGACGAGTTTTTAGATAACCTAGCTGTAAAGTTTTAACTTAGACCTCCCATAGATGTTTTCCGGTCTCGATTTGTAAATACTAAAATTGTATGGAATGTATGGAAAAATCACATTAAAATGTTAGGTTACCATTTTATTTAAATATTTAATGACTAGCTGTCCCCCGCGGTTTCACCCGCGTTCCCGAGGGTTGTAACATTATCCCGGCACAAAAAGTATCCTATGTTACTTCTAATACCTCCAAGAATATGTGTACTAAGTTTCATGATGATCGGCTAAGTAGTTTTCGGGTGAAAGCGTAACAAACAAACATATATTCACATTATAATATTAGTAGATAGTTTATATCTAGCAGTGAATTTATTTGTGAAACCGTGGTATCAAAAGTCTGTTCTCCTACTATCTACCATCAACATTATGTTGAGATTTCGTATACTTAGTTTGGAGGGCAAAGTGTAATTTTTATAAATTTAAAATAAATATTAAAGTAATTTAAAAATCAAATGAAAACAAAACGACTGGGCCTACAATTAAAAAATTAATACTGAAATTAATTATTTACTGATAAAAGACAAAATAAACAAAATGACAATCCAACTAACACGGTGAATTCCATAAATATTTATCGTACTGAACCCTCTACATATGAGTTTAACTCTCACTTGTCTGTTTTTTCTTTTTAATATACCTTGTGAGAAAGCTACAATAATGTAAATAAGTTTCGTAAAAAAAAAACTTGTAAAACATATTCAAGTAAAAAAGCAACCAAAATAAAGTCTTTATCGACCTAAATACAATCTAAAATAATCGGATCAGTACTCTTAAGATCTCGCAAAACAAACATTGCCTACATAGCTTTACAAATCAATTCTTAATGCCGATAAAATAAGAACTAAATTCGTTTGAAATTTTATTTCGAAATATTATTATACAATATGTATTTGTAAGCTGCGTTGACAAAGATGGGCCGTCTTATAGTTCATTAATATAAGTAATAAAATGGATGGGATATGTTGGAGACGTTACAGACATCCATTGACAAAACGCTTCGACATATCAATACTTGTTAGGGTTGCCACACGAAAGTTTAGTAATTTTTAAATTTTTTGAGTTCAAGTTATATTTCAATAAATAAAATACTGGGCCAATCTTTTTATAAAGCTATCCAATACCGAATTACACAAAGCTTGTACTATAGAATACAGATACCTAGCTGCTACTAATTTTCGTATCTTGTTTTATATTTATTGAAATTGATTACTATGTTTAAGTATTATATTTAAATAACAAAAATGAATAACTTAATAAATAGTTAAAAATCTCAATTTATTTCACTGCTATTATTTTTACCAACAATGTTCTAGTATACCAACAATTTACAACAAATTACCAAAACCAATAAAAATACTACAAAAATATTATACATAATAGGTAAATTTTAAAACAAATTATTTAATATTTTTAAATATTTGACAACCCTATAAATAAAGCCGCTGTTTTATTGCCGCGTTCTATCTACATACGGTATTGGGGCGATGATCTCTTTAAAAACTTATTCCCATTCATTGTATACATTTCACGCACCACTCACTTTCAATTACAAAAGAACCCCTTAAGATTAAGGGGCAAATAATAAAATCTATAGAAAGACAAGTTGGTAAACAGAATAGATGTCTATCGAACTCATGCTTGAGTACCTTGTTGGAATGAAAAAAGTGTCACCAGGATAGGCCATTGTAGGGACTATCCGTCCGCCTAGTAAACACTCCATGTGTCAATGAATCCATGTCTTTTAAATGTCATTAATAAAATTGAATTGAACACACATGGAAGTGTTCGCGATAATTTTGATAATGCTTGTAAATTTTTATTGCGTTGGATGTAGGCACCGCGATAGTTTTGATTTTCAGAAGAGTACTTTATTTTAACTAGACATCGGCCCCGGTTTCGCCTGAGTGGTATTATATAAATTTACTATACACAAACCTTTTGGAGAAAAATGTCTATAATATGATGGAAACTACCTTACAATTTATTGCTCAGCTTAAAATATAATAACATAGCGGACACAGACAGACAGACAGAAAAAGTGACAGTGTATCATACAATTTAAGAATTTAATTAAAATACCTTAGCGGCTTAGCAATACGGTAGGTACTTACTTCTATATATAACCTCCTTATTAAGTAGTGACTGCAAATCTTGTCAATAGACTTTTCGAGTTGGGGGTATTTTTTTTTCAAATTTTAATCTGACAATTGCATCAATTGTTATAAATTATATGTCTTCTGTATAATTCCGTTCCTTCTATATCCATAAATTACTTCTGTAAATGTACAAGGGATGTATTGTGAGCATACTAGTAAGTAAAAAAAAAACCTGTGTCACATATCTGTGTGTAAGTAAAGTATCCTAAACTAAGCAGAACTTGTACTATGGTAACCAGATAATTGATAAATCACCAATGCATTAAATATTTTTTAATTTAACCGGCCCCCTTACCTTTCTAACCGAAACTGATAACAGCACTGATGCTTCACGGTGGAAATGAGTAAGGTGGTAGTACTTCCCCGGATGAACTCTGCACTAAGATCTGTACTACTAAATAAAAACTGATATTTACATATAAATGTTCTTGCATAAAAAGGTTTGACCTGGAATCGAAGGACCTGTGGCTTACCAGGTATCAAACCACCCATAAATAAACCACCACAACCTGTAAAATATTATAGTTTTATCCAAAACCAGAATATACATCAGTCTTCAAAAGACAAATACCCACATACCATTTTCAAGTCTAATACAACATAGAAATAGTTCTGTAAACGTAGCAGAAATATAATAATTAAATCACAGACAGATCCCCAACGCCGGAGTAATTGGCTAGGATCAAACGTGAAGCAAAAACTATACGTCGAATGAAAGCTGAAATTTTCGAGATACGAGCTGAACGTCTTCTGATGTGGTGTAGCGATTGCAAAGAAAGCAATCTATTGACGCAGAAAAAATTAAATGTTATATTCGTATAGACTTTATGAGCTCACTTCCTTATACTTCACTATTAATTATATTCTGTAAAAACCATATTTTGTGGTCTATACCATTAGGTATATTCCTGTCCTGCTCCCAATCATTGAGGGTTGTCGCAATATGTGAGTCAAGCCTGCTTTGGGTACACAACATATTACAAGAGACTTGGCAGTTTCTTTAAGGTCTCTTCTGGCTGACAACAACACTTTGGCAATGCTTTTGTTGATCACTCTGTGCAATATGTAATAGCTTACAATACTCTAAGTATACATCGCAGCTACCACACATCATACCCATTGCGCTACTATAAATAATAACAATTGAACTTAAAAAACCTGATTTATCCTTTTAACGCTATATTATTTAAGGATCTGTTAAAACTAAATCTAGTGCCATCAAGTCCCCTCTTCAATCTTCACGAGCCATCCAAACCAAGAGTTTGTTCAATAACCAAAACATGACCTGTTCAAGACGTTTCGGAAAATCAATTGCTAAATATAAAAGTTTCCCTGCAAACCGTACCGCCGTAAGAGTGTTTTCATTTAAAATATCATTAGTGTGTCTGACTAATACGAGGTTAATTGGAGATGCCACTCAGCGTGTGCGCCGCGTAAAAACTAACCAACTTTATATATTACTCACACATCACTTTACTCACTTACTAAGTGCTTTTTTTTGCTATTCTGGAATCTTTACGCGGTAGTAAAGCTGGTATGAGTTTGAAGTTAAATAGCTTAAGGGATGACATGTTGCTTTTCATGGTCATCGGACGGCCCAGCTTAGTGGCTAGATACGATGTCGAGCCACAGGTCGTGCGTTCAATTTCCACCCAGGACAAACATATTTTTGTTCTGTGTGTGGGTGTTGATACTAATATAAATGTATATATATAAATGTATTTAGAAAATTAGTTATCTGGTTTCCACATAACAAGTTCTGTTTTGTTTAAGATGTGATGGACGTGTATAAAGAATATCCCAGGATATTAATTTATTTAACTATAACCGTTTCAGACTACACTCTTAAGGTGTGTTTCTTCTACAGATTAAGAATCCAAAATGGCACTATTGGTGATGTTTGATTGTATTATTACACGTTATGCACGCCCAATATCTCTGAAGAGACATCTCTAAAGGCAGAAGGTCATAACTAGAACCCACATTCCACCAAAGATATTTTAAATACTAAATATTTAAAACTAGTAAATCACTTACCTGAAATCCATTTCTGTTTGTTTTAAATGAGTTCTGTTCCCCGCGGTTTTATCCGCGTTCCCAAGAAATGTTTATATTTTTCGGGAAAAAAAATATGCTATGTGTTTAGGTTTAGGTTAGGAACTATTTTTATGCCAAGATTAATCTAAATCCGTTAAGTAGTTGTGGCGTGAAAGAGTATCATAGATCCATACCTCCGTTCTCACAAACTTTCTCATTTATAATATTAGGAGGATAGGTTAGCCGAGCTGTATGAACGTATATAGCCTTTTTATTGAATAATTTTAATAATAATGAAGAAACTAAAGAGTTAATTAAAAATAAAAAGTGCTTAGCGAAAATCGATTCCATCATACTTTTACGAGCCGAGTAATAAAGAAATAAACATGAGCTTGTAAAAGTCATGAAATAATCCGATACCACGAGTCATGGCGGAATTTATAGTGGCACTACGTTAGCCATGATTTAGTATTGCGATAATGGAAATATGAAAAATGTAAGTTCTAAGAGAATAAAACTTAAATCTAAATAAGTATATTTTTACTGGTTTCTTCACGCAATTCAAATATGGTTGTGAATTTTGACTCACAAAATTCACAACAAACAACAATTTCCGTGAAGCAGTAGTTTACTTGTATTATTGTGTTTCAGCTAGATAGGTAAGGCAGGCGGTGAAATTACAGGCTCATGAGACTTAACAATTTCACATCTTCACGCGTTAGCGATGCATGGTGTTGCAAATATCCTCAAGGCAGCGGTGATTACTCACCATCAGGCATTGATCGCTTTTTCGAAAGCAAAAAGGGAAGCACTAATCAAATTGTGGTTGGGTAAAGTAAGAGATGTACATATTTTTTTCTTTTTTTATAGCACGTGGGCCGTGTTAGTACTTTCCCGAACGAACTTTGCACTAAAAGCTCTTCTACTCAAGAAACAAAAAGAATCAGAAGAACATTGTTTTTTATTTTAAAAAGGTATCGCCCTCTACCTGGTTTTAAAATACTTAGTTTAGAATTTAGACAATTGAGCATGCACTTTCGACGTCGTTTCTACCTACATGGGAGGTTGCAATATTTCGCTGGGATCAAGGCAGTCTACAGCCTTGTTTTTTGCCCACTTGATATAAAAAAAGTGTTATTAGCAATATAACATTTAAATATACCTATATTTAGATCCCCAAGGTCTCTCACACCCTTCGCTTAAAAAGTGTAATTACTATCACCCCATACAGCCCAGCTCCAAAGGCTTTTGGGGAGAATTAAAAAAAAAATCGACGCCAAAGCGCCGAGTCACGATCTCAGTCGCGTCCGAAGGCCGTAAATTACCGTAAAAATTGCGAAAAAAAAAATATCACCCCGTCATTACTACGAAGCTCAGTCACCCGACTGGTTGGGCGATTGGTCTTGTACTCGGATTTTGGGTGTCAGCCCTTTGTGCAATTAGGCGACTGAAAAAGGTTTTAACAATATACCTAAAAGCAGCAGAAAACGGACAGTGAAAATATTTTAAATTAAATTATTTTATGGCGAAATAATTGTAAAAAATCTGAGAGAAAATATATCTTTGACACCGTCTTTAATTCCTCAGGTGTAACTTGAGCGTTAAGTTAACGACAGCATGTCAACTCTTGGATGAACTATTTAACTATTAAATTTTTTTTATTGCATTAGTTTTATCCAAATCCGTTCGGCAGTTTTTGGGTTAAAGAGTAACAAACATTTATACATCTGTATTTATTTATGCATCTCAAAATCTATCGCATTTATAATATCAGTAGGATTCAGACTAACAAAATTGTTCATATAAATTACGTTCAGAGAATTTCAGTTATAAAAGTCATAAAAAAAAGTACTTAACCTCAAGGTCTAATATTCGCTGAGAGTAAAAGTTTAATTTTAAAGCAAGTAAATCGATTACACGGTAACACCTCAGTAATTAAGCCGTAAAAGTAAAATATTTCGATGCATTTAAAATGGATATTAAAGTAGACATAAAAAATTATGTTTGTACCTTTAATAACTGAGATTGGTTATAAATTTATTAACTGATAATAGTTGTAACAAACTATTTTATAATAACTAGAAAATTTCAGAAAAGCATGTATTTATTTGTATGTTACAAAAATACCTGTTTTCAATATTGTTAATTGATTAAACTAAAGCTGGACTAGAAAAACAAAACGATTCACATTCAGAAGAGAAAATGGTACTATTACGTCCATATCCATGTCCATATAGAATAATTTAGTTTTTCATTTTATTGGTCGCCTATTCTTCCACACTGTTTATTATTCTTCGATCCTCCCTAAAAATAGTCATCATCTGTCTGTCCTGTAAACGGCGAGCCGCTTCACGGAGGCTTCGTAGAGCTTACCGTTCACGCGATTAGTAGTATTAGCGTAGTTAGCGAAAGAGACAGAGCACGGAGGCCGCGACGAAACATCCTTGAGCGTCATTTTCCTTACAAAATCGAGCTCCAGTTACCAATCATTAATGGTCGGTGTAATACGTATACTTTCTACGTATCTTTGACCATCTTTACTTACCAATTTGAACTAAACAAGCAAGTTATGGCCTGATAAATATATTTACTAACTTAACTGGGATTAGAAAGTCAAGTTAATATAATAATGGGCCGGTTGTCATCGTGGTTAGATTCCGTGACTGCCAAGCTACAGGTCGTGGGTTCGATTCTCATGCAGGACAATCATTTCTGTGCATCAACATGTCAGTTTGTGCTGTGTCTGGGTATAAATTATATGAACATATTTTAATATAAGTCTATAAATTTAATCAGTTACATACACCAGCTGCTTTACTTTGGATATATATTAATTGATCATATGTTTTGTTACAGTTTCTTTTAGTTACAAGAGAACCTGTTAGGGCCAGAAGCATAAAGCATATTTAGAGTAGAGTTCTTAATGCAGAGTTCGTCCGGGGAAGTATCCCCATAGTCATTTCCGCCGTGAAGAAGTAGTTCACTTGTATTACTGTGTTTCGTTCAGAATGGTGAAATTACAGGCACATGAGGCTTCAAAACCTTTCAGGGTCGACAACGCATTGACGATGCCCCTGATGTTGCAGATGTTCATAGGCGGCGATTATCACGTACCATCAGATGGACTGTCCATTTGTTTAGATGGAAGAAGGAGCGAGTGAAAAAAAGCCTCTAGTAACATTGACGGTTCGTTACACAAACTTGTAACACAATACAATGTTACAACTAACATGAAGGATAGATAAAATCTAGAGCTAAGCGCACACTTGACGACTCCAGATTCTTAATGAGATAACGCCCATGTCGTAACAGACTGATGTGTACGTTGCGGGGACGGGACGGGGAATGTAGCGTCAAGAAAAAAAAAATACTATTGATTTATTGGTTTTGCTTAAATATTTATATATGACTTTCCCAAAACGATACAAATGTATTACTAGATACTCTAAAAAAAAATAGGAAAATGCCCAAAGGAAACAAAATAACCAATCTACAAAACCGGCGTTACTCACTGGCCATAAGTGCCTGCGAAGGCCTATTTAAATAAAATATAATATTACATATCAATATATTTTAAAGTGAAGCACAAAATTAAAGTTTTTTGGGAAATTATGAGACAAGTTTATCCATTTACATTTTCATTACTAGTTCTAAAGAACCCCAAACATTTAAAATGTCCAAAAAGTACAATATTTATAATAAAACATCAAAAACAATGCCAAACATAAACGATATATTTTAAACAAAACGAATAACATTACGTAACTTAATATTATAAAATTTAATTTACCAACAATATCAAATTGTATAATATTAAAAAAATTACATCACTCAACTTCAAAAAGAAAATACAAACATCATATTACTTTAAGTGACTCGTTTATGGGGGAGACAAAAATAGACACAAGTATGTAGAGTTCGCTAACAGTAACACGAATCAAAGAAACATCAAGAATTTATGCGACATCGGCTATTACTGCAACAGAATTGTTACACGTTGGTACATAATTAGAACTCGCGATGCATAATAACAGTTTTACCGTCTTAAAATAGACGTTTCAATGAAACATTTCTGTTTAGAAATCAATAAGTTCCTATTTACAATGATTTATAGAGGACGGGCTGTGGGTTTGTGGTTAAAGAGCCTGTCTGTGTCTGGACGTAAATATATATAAGTATATATTTATAACGAAATAGTACATATATGTAGTGAATCAGTTGTCTCTATAGTATTAGATCTGTTAATTTTGGGATCAGATGGCCGTGTGTAAAGAATGTCTCAGCATATTTTTTTTTCTAAGATCATCAGTTAAGCGTCAATTAAGAAGATCCATAATTAAATTAAATTAATTAAAATTATATTATTCTAGCAATACATTTTTAAAAGGGTAATTTTGGGGTGTTTTATTGATGAAACCTTCAGGTTTAACATTATCATACGATACGATCCAATATTTCTGACCTGAAATAAAAAAAATATTATAAAATTTAAAAGCATTCTTTAAAAATTACATGCAGATGTACGTAGAACCACCTCCTTTTTGAAGTTGGTTAAGAAGTACCTTCATTGATTTTGGATCAGGATAGAATATGAGTTAATGGCCGTAAGGGTGCTCTCTAATCTCAACAGTAGAAGCAAACTAATCCTTGCAAAAAACAGACTTACAATAAAAGAAAGGACCAACAGAAACTATTTTAAAATCGGAACTAACGACTCCTACCAAGTCGGAGGAAAAAATAAACCCAACTTTTTTTGCCGTCGGTCCCGCAGGTCAGCGCTTGTCTGTACTCTCATCTTTTTTCTCTTTTACCCATTAGTTTCTTAATTAATATCCCTTGGCACTGCGACCCGTGAATGCAGGGCGAATCAATCATAATCACATGTTATAAAATATTTTAATTTTCCTTGGTAACCGTGGGTTTTGCTGTTGGAATTCTGTGGTATAATTTTATGTATATTGGTTATTTTAGTTGGTTTATGCGATGGCACAAAATAATTAAAACAAATATTGTGCTAACTATTAGTTTACCACAAATAAGATAACCTATTCGAAAAAAAAACTAAAATAAAAACATTTGGTGTTCATAATTTATGAAATTTGTAACCCCGCTCGGTTTCATATATTATATATTTATATACAACCTTTGGAAAAAAATCCCAAAATTATGGTAAAATCCGCATCAAAATAAAAAAGACAGAAATATTAACATTATATTTATAAAAAATATAGGTACATACATTTAACATTATTTACAGGCATCTATCGAATCCCTATAAATAATTAAAGATTCTGTGACATATCATCACACATACTTATCTTCTTTCGTGATAAACAGAGCCTGTAATAAACCAACAACTGATAGATAAACTACTTTTTAATAATTAAACCCTATCTGACTCACCGCCCAACATTTCTTTCAACTATAAAGATGACCAACGCGCAGTCATTAAAAACTGGAAGTGATTGCATTTTTTAATTCGCTATATATTTCAGTTTTAACTGCTCATTTTATTACTGAATCGAATTAACTGACCGAGCATTTTTTCGCCGCACCATAAAGTAATGTAATACCACATTTATTTCATCGAATTTACGTTTCAATATCCATTGCTGCAACAAAAATGTTACAATAACGTGAATAAAGTTTAGTCATATTTGAGACAGAGTATGTTGTTTCTTGTTTTAAGGAAGGGTTAAGGGTATATAGACACTTGTAGAACCTATAATGAATGTTATTAGGTTATTTGAATATTAGGTCAGAAAGTTGGCAATTCCGCAAATAGTCCATCTAATGGTAAAACGTCACCGTCACCTAGGCATTAGGGTCACAATATCAGGAGATTAACAACGTGTTACAGAACTTTACAAAGCTTAGAGGGCAACTGACTCAAACGCACAACTATCTGAATACACCAACAGGTGATTGGTGACAAATTTTCAACTACCCTTAAGGTAGACAGACAGTCGAATATATAAAAGCCATAGTGGTTTTAAGGTTCTATGGCTTTCTTACGATGTTGTCCTTCATCAAAGGATTAAACTCGGTGTAAGCTTACGAGATGAGATCATCACATCTGAATTAAAACAAAATTAATAAAACAGTGTGCTCCAGAGTGTAATGTTAAAAAACTAAGCAAAAAGTCTTGTAACCTAGAAAAATCATGAATCACTCATAACGCAGAAAAAGCGAAACCGCGAAACTGTCAAGTGAAATCATTCATCAAAATGACGACGGACAGACAGATAAAGCAGCTACGCATAATAATTAATATTGAACCATACCTAACGTATGAATATGAAGGAATTCGTAGAATGAATTATTGAGGCGTTTTAATTTTGATCCTGAACTTGACAGCGGCTTTTGATCAAGTTTTTGTTGAGTGATATAGATGAGATGCCACGTGTTGTTGAAAATAACGATATTCCCAATAATTCATGTATCTACCTAAATATACTTACTTAATCAACCATCGTCATATTGTGCGAATAATAATCATTAAAATAAATTTTATGACACAGAGTTTGTACTTCAAAGTTATCGGGTAAAAAAAATGACACTTTGGTTTACCTTAGGTATATGGTTTATATACCTTTTCATATGGATTGTCTTTTGACCTAGAGCTTGGCAACAAGATGCCCTATTCTCTAATACAAACTTCGTCGGCGAGCCGGTGCAACAATTCTAAGAGCGGACCTCTCATATTATTCAGTTTTGGCCCATGGAGGGCACTTATGAAAGTCTAAGTTACTGAAGCTAATACTAATTTGTAAGTTAGTCTACATTCATTCGGATTGTGTAGCTAACCAAAGAAATAGATCATAGAGGATGCGGCGAAACATTGTCAATCTAGTGGCATTTTCCCAGAAGCGTTACAATACAGGGTAGGTACATACAGGAAGCGATACCTTATGGGGAAACAACTGACCATGATGGATGATGATATCCCATTATCTCTGGTTGATTATTTCATTTATTGCACACCAGTAAGAATTTATTTGAGAAGCAATGGATTCGACAGGCCAGTTGGCTTGGTGGTTAGCGCTCTGACTGCCAAACCGAAGGTCGCGGGTTCGATTCCCACCCAGGACAAACATCTGTGTGCATGAACATGTCTGTTTGTTCTGTGTCTGGTTGTAAATATCTATTTATGTATGTATTTAAAAAAAAATTTAGTATATGTAGTATATCAGTTATCTGGTTTCCATAGTACAAGCTCTGCTTAGTTTGGAATCAGATGGCCGTGTGTAAAGAATGTCCCGGGATATTTATTTATATTTTCATATTATTTAATAATCCTTATTACATATCCAAGTCTCTTTGCTTCTACTGATTTATAATTAGCATCTCTCAATACCTTACATTATGAGCTACTTTGAAACAGGAAACATAAGTCATCTTAGTTACGAAAGCCTTGAAACTTTAAGCTTGTGTCGAATGAAAACTTAACGCATATTATATATGTTTTCTTATAGGTGTTTAACGTAATTTTAGATTTTCTACATAATTCGGGCGGTTTCAAGTAAGGAAGCTACTATAGAACAATACTAGAGTATTCTATGGAGTCCCAACGTCCTTTTCCTTGACCAAAACCGCCAAGCTTCGGTTCCATGACATTCGCTATGGCATTTGGCATGGACTATGGTCCAATACAATTTATATTCTGCATTATGGTTCCATAAATTTTTACCAGCATTTCAAGTACAGAAGAAACGAATAAAACTTCCATTTTTAATAATAATAAAAAAAACTGCATCACGTATGCTGCTTCGATAGCGTTTCATTAGATACCCATGACATGGAGGTGGCTTATGAATTAATAACTGACCAAGTTACCACGTCCGCCACATTGGATTTAGAATGACTCACCTAATCGTGCAATATCAACAAACATAAATGACTATGCAAAATTTCTGGTAATTTAAATTTCAAGATTAGTCACAAACATACTAACAGGCTAAGTTCAATAAAAGCCTCAAAAAGTATATTCGTTATTTATATATGTTTATATATTTCATTTCAGCTAATCCATTTTTTATATGAATAGTTATTTTTATGTTTGTAATAGTTTGCTAATATTATAATTCTACATTGCCATGGGAAACCTAAAAATTAAACATGACCGGTAAAACAGGGTAATTTGCAAAATGTTCGCATTACCATCGAAAAATGTATCATTAATGAATCATTAGTGTGCCCTAATAAATTTGAACGATAGCATCAGGTTATTCATTACCTAATCATGCCAATCATCCGAGATGAGGGGTGACTTGATTGATTGACTGATCGACCATGAACTTGTGGATGGGAATGAAAATATCAGATGGAAGGTTTCGAGTCAGACTATTTTTTATCCCTCCTGAAGATAAAGTTCAATCTGGACTCTAGATTTGGATTTTAACAAGTCGGTAGTTTTTGTAGGCATCTGTATTTTTTTTTGTATCATGTCGACATAATTTTTTTTTTTTAATAATATAAATTAGTGCTTGACTGCGATTCCACATACAGGCAAACAGTCTACCTGATGGTTAGTAGTGCTGAACAGCATTCAACTGAGAAGAACCTGCAAGCAACAATAATGTGTCCCTAAATAGTCCACTTAATAGAATGTGCAGTCAATATAATGACATGTGTTCTCAAGTTGATGTTTTCAATGATAGTCTTAATGTTTTTAGGAATTATTTGCGTAGAGAATAGATATTCATATTTAATTTGATGTACTTACCCTAATTATTATTATTATTTTGTGTATTTATTTTTCTATTTTTTTAATTTGTTCTTTCAACTAATATAATGGTTTATTATTGTTATTATTATGTTTTGCTTATTATATGCTGTGTACAGTTATAATTGGACTACAGGTTTATATAATGTTAATTATCTAGATTTATAAGTAATACACAATGTGTTGTCTGTTTCTCTACCTATAAAATAAAATAAAATATTTTTTTTCAATTTATTTTTTCAAATCTTAAAAAATATTATTATATAGGAATTTGAATTTTAGGAGCAATCTTAGTAGCTTTTAATACGGTAATTCAAACAGTGTGTTCTGTGAGCTAGATCAATATACCACCTACAATCCAGCTGCCTCCGTAGGGAGGTCGTGTATGGCTATTTGTTTAGTGCTCAGTCAGTTGCAGGCAGACACTTAGGAGTATGACATCTCTTTGGGCTAAATGCCAACAACTAATAATTACCAGCATTAGCTTTACCTGAGAGACAATCAACATTTTATCCCAATGTTTCTCACTCCCAAATTATTGCTTTGACCTGTGACATCAAAACGAGCTCAGTTGGAAGTGTGGTCGAAAGTCGACAAGTCGTAGTTTTGAATCTCATAATGAGATTAAGCTTTTATTGAAGGTAAAGTGAGGAAACCAAAGCGCAGTTGATGGGTACTTTGTAGTACCCGATTGTCGCATTAAGAGCTCTACTACTCTAATACTCTAAAAATCCTGTCGATGTATTACAATTGCTGCACTTTAGAGCCAGTTCCCTTCTAGGCTTTGTGTGCTTATCTTTGGCCAGATCATCACTTACCAGGGTAAGAAGGCCAAAACACAAGCATATACAATGTAAAAAATGCCTACCTTCCAATAACCGTTGCATAATAATTTACAAAATTAAATTTTGTCGATGTAAATTAAAATGCACGTGCATTCCAACTTTAGTGCTTTTCTTTTTTTTCAGTTTGAATGTCCCACGTCCTGTTAATCACTCATCATGTGAAATTAGGGACAATCGTAAGTACACGCTTTAAACGTTGTCCGAGTCAAAATTACAGTGTAGTGGACACGAAATGATGTACGATCTCAATTTTACAGAAGTCAGGTTGAGTTTCGATAAATTATATGGTCCGAATTACGTTTTGTACTTACTATGAAATCTCGAATTGATTTTTATAACGAAGATCGAACACGTACTCGGAACTGTTCAGTTGACTTTACGATTGCATCGTGAACAGAATCGAATTGGTTAAATTTTTGTTTTTTTTTATATATTTTTTTTTATTTTAGAATGAAATCCGAGTTGGTCTGAGTAACAAGAATATAGTGTGTAAACGATTTGGAGTATTGATACAAATAAGATATAATTTTGTTAATTCTTAAAAACAATCATAACTTAAATCGCTCACTGAATCTTAATCGTAACTGAAGATTGATTCCAAATCGAGTACCAGAAGTATCGAATCAATTACACGATAATTCCTAACATTACGTCACCATTCCGTCGATTGCTGCCGAGTGCCGACAGATGATGCCTACCCGTTACGGTGACCACCTGTCGGTGTGTTCAACGTATCATTTGACCGTTCATTGATTACGGTTTGATTTTGTGCTGGAGATATGTAAAGGTATGACCGTTTTTAAAGCTAAAAAAGGAGTTGATGTTGGCGCAAATTTTATTTATCATATCTTATTTCCTCGTTTCTAGGTTGGCGTAGAAGAGACCAAAAGAGATTCTGATGACCACGAGCACTTTACACCTTGCACCATGGTCAACAAAAGCATTTATTCTCAAACAGGTGTCAGGCAGGGGTCTGTCGTAAAATTTTGCCAAATCTATTATAATGTGTAATGCAGTAAATGGCCAAAGCCAAATATGTGATATATATATGCCGGTAAATTATTGATATTAAATTTCCTCTTTTTTAGAGGCGTTTCGATTAAAGATTTAAGAAACTGATAACTAAAATATGGTACTTAACAGACTATTTTATGTCAACCATAGGGGTTTATAAGAAGAAAGACAAACGAAGGGCAGAACTCGAAAGTTTGCGGTGAAAACTTTGTTGTTGTTTTTCTCCGAAACTGTTGGGCTTTCTGCTCTCAGTCCTTCCCATACCATATAAGTTACCATATGCTCTGAAATAAGTGTTTTACCACTACTAGGTAGACTTGTTGGCGAGCTCGCGACCTTAATGACGTTTGGGTAAAATATAAAACATTACGCTTATAATAGATTTTTGGAATTGCATTATTTATACTAATATATATTATATGGAGTATCAATTATTGTAGCCTTATTTTACAGATAGTATATAACTGAAAACAAAGTGTTTCGGAATTGAACAATATTATTGACTTCACTTTACTTGAGAAACAATTTCCGTCTAGAGTTCAAATATTTACTAACCACAGTGAGACTAAATACAAAAATTTATGTTATGGGACAACTTTTACAGGTGGCCATCCTATCTCGAACTAAGCGGAGCGTATATTTCAAGGTAACTAATGTACTTAAAAAGTTGTTTAGTGCTACCTCCATACTAGCACCCAGATTTAACATAGATTAACATTAGATAGGTTAACACCCAGATGCAGAAACAAAGTGACTTGCGTATTTGCACGACTAATTATCCTGAGCATCAAACCTCAGTGCCTCATTTGCTACCTTTTTGAGAAATGTCGGGCGTGAAGATTGTGTATTATTTTACTCTACAGACTTACATCATTATGTAAAAATTATTTCAGAAAATTTCTTTCTTTCAGATTACCCGACCAAAGCCTTTGGTAATTAAGAAACTGCGATCCATAAAAACAATTTAAGTACATAGCTCTTAAACCCTATAAGCCATGGTAGAATTTTTATGTATTTTCATTGGTCAATGCTGAAACTCATGCATTAATGTATGGAGCGAATAAATTGTCAGGTTGCCTCTTTTACCGAGTATTTACTGTTTGCCGTGACGCGCATATATTACGGAGATTCGTTTTAAAATAAATAATATTGCTGTTTTTAGTGTTGCATTTACACCTTTATTTGCGGGAGCTATTCTTATAAATAATGCATTGAGTATCGGGTAGACTACAAAGCGCGATGTCCTTTGTTTCAACTTGTCGATTAACCAAAATAGCTTTACGGCACCTGATGATGGCTCATGGTAATGACGTCGAGTGGCGTGACGAGAGTCGTGAGTTTATTTTACTATGAGCTTAAGCTTTTGGTGAATGAAAACTGTTTAAACTTTTTAGTCTAGGCAGATCATCTATCATCTGCGAATCCATCCTCGCAAACTCTCTCGTTTATAATATTAATATTTTTATTAGTATTAGTTAGATTGCTCGTAACCCCATATCGGTAATATATAATAATGTATTTGAGAGACAGAGACAAAACACAATACAGGTACGTTGTGACTTTACATACATTTGGTGCAATTTTGGTCTCAGTACATACCGTTTACCTAATGATGATAATGGGCGTGAAGATATTTATATAAAAATCAATTACTATGCCATGTAAGGTGGTGATTAAGACACAGTGCATAAATTAAGTGATTATTGTATCCCATTGAAAAAAAATACTAAAGCAGATACAAAATTTAACAATTTCAGATCTAAGTAAAATAAGATGATACCAGTCGTCATCGACAGCTCATAACGTCTCCACAGCTGAGACGAAACAAGTACACTACCAGGAAAATGTGCAGAAAAAATATAAAAACCAAAAATATAACCCATATTGTATTCAATACGTCAACACAACACCTGCAACGGACGGCGACGGCGTATCCCGAGTAATAGTCGGCCGACATTGATAGATAGTGCACTATTTGAATAATGCGATCCAACCTGTGCTATAATAGTCATATAGTGGTGCTACTGAATTTATGATTCTAATACCGGGTTCATACATCAAATGTTTGATGTGGTACAGTTTAATTTAGGTCATTTTAATTTAGGAAGTAGTATAGCTCTTAATGCAGCGTTCGTACGGGGAAGTACTACCACCATTTCCGCTGTAAAAGAGTAGTGTACTTGTATTAATGTATTTGATTAGAAAGGGGCTGATTACAGGCACATGAGACTTAACTTCATGTCTTAAGGTCCATAACGCATTGAGATGCCATTGGTGTTGCAGATCTCCATAGACAGCGGTGATCATTTACCTACTTGATATAAAAAAAATACCGGTCAATTGTTTAAGCTCAAAATCAAAGACTATAAGAGTCTAGTTCGACTACAACAGTGCTTGCCTTTTAAGTAAGGGAAACATCTTGAGGTAACCAAAGCTCAGAGCTGAGGAACTTTGTAGCCAAGTGTATAGCAGGCTAATTTATTGGATCATATGGTAATCCTGCTAGAATATTATTGAGTAATGTTGAGTAATATTGTAAAAGTGACCTAAATATCTGCTGTTAAGCTGATAGTAATAAAATAGGTATAAAGGTTATTTTTGCGATTAAAATAGGCAGACAGTCCACCTAATTGTAAGTGGTTACCGCATGGGAGTTCAAATGGTTTTTCAAGCGTAAAGAGCTATTGGACGACTTGCTAATATTATAAAAGCGAAAGTTTGTGAGGATGTTTGGATGTTTCTTACTCTTTTACGCAAAAATTAGTTAACGGATTTGTATGAAACTTGTCACATAGATAGTTTATGACCTGGATTAGTATATAGGATACTTTTTATCCCGGGAAAATATTACATCCCTTGGGAACACGGGTATAACCTAGGGGGACAGGCATCACTAATGAAGTGCCATCTTTTAGTCCAAATAAATCGGCTACGATAAAATGTTGACAAATTTTGTAGTGTAAGGGATTAATTAGAAATAATTTAGCGTTAAAGTGTACTGTCTCGTGTTGAAGCTCATAATTGCATAGAAAATATGTGCCAGCCGAGCTTTCATTATGTCTGCCGGCACTTGCTTCAGCGCGTGCGGGCGCATTGCGGTGAATCTAAAGGTTATGGTTCAGGTAATATATTTTATTGAAAAAATATCTACACCAAAGTGAGACCCACACTTTAACGAAGATATTTTCCCATCGTTACTTGTGATATCTTAGTCATAGTCTCTCAAGCACATCACCAATCCAAGGTTACAAGTATCATACAGTATTCTCATACAAACATACGTCAATTGTACGGACACGTGATTTGATTATCATTATTTTAGATAATGTTCTATTATTCGCTTACGACAACTCACAACACAAAAAATTATCCTTGTGATGAATCGTTATTATCATCAAGTAATTTTAAATACAAACTAGGTTTCATGTAAAATCCAGATTATCTAGGAGTGCAGTTAGCGTATTATCTATGTAAGTATAAGCAGTTGTGTAGTCACAGAGGGACCACATGTGTGGTTTGCTTTTAGTGCCCAGATTAAAGTACTATATGATAGGTAATATCTTAATCTCACTTACATCAAGAAATGTAGCACGATTTATGTATTTATAAATAAATACTAGATGTCAGCTAAAAGTATGAAGATATATTTTTCGTCTACATTCGTCGTAGCTACACCGCACGTTGTTCGCGTGCTTTACTCGCGTGACGGCCTACCAACGCCGCTTTTATGCGTTTTCATATTGTAAGCACGGGGTACTTCTTAACCTATATACAGGAGTGAGTGGTTGTAAGCATTTAGTTGTTAAACTGGGCTTTTATAGTAATGCATCGCCGACTGTATTGCCACTTCTACTTATATGTAGGGGGCATGATGGAGATGTTTGACGGTTCCTTTCAATAATTTCAAGATTGAATACATCTGTTAGATGGTGGTGTTCAGGAAGCAAAACAAGTAAGAATTCAAAATAGCCTGATTTTAAATGTGATTGAATATTTTCACATTGTTGTGGTGGTTAAGACTGTAGATTGAGAAGATGGGTTTGCCGTATGTCGCAATAGTTCCGAAATTACTATTGACGATGATTTGTAGATAATTCAAGTTTACTTTGTATTTTAATCGATATTTTTTTCAATTATCTCGATCCTTTATAAACACTCAAAGAAACAAATGCTGTTATTAGAACAAAACTATTGAACAAATTAACGACCAAATTTCCAATTACAAAGTTTTTTTGTCTATTTCACCATTTGCTTTGATGGCCGCGTTACCCCGTTTGATTGGACGCACATCCAACGTCCAATTGAAACTGTAACACATTCAAGTTCTTTTCAAATTCAAATTTCGAATTCGCAACGGACAACAGACAACGACAACACTGGGCCGTTTGAATAGTGACGTGAATCGAGCCCGTTGAATCGATTATTCGAATGAGCTGTCTATCTGATTGTACCCGATCTAGTGTACGAGGCCGTCTCATTCGGAGCATATGTTGAAAGGGGGTGAATGATGTGTTGTTTTGTATTACGAATGCGAATGGCTCGTGAATGTATTAGTTCTTTTTCTTTCTGTATATGCGTAAGAATAAGTTTTAAGTGCCAGCTAATTACTTTTATACAAACTAATAGTATTGTGACTAAAAAAAATTGCTGTATTTATGCAATTTTGGAGGTAGTAGAGCTTTTACTCCAGCTTTCGTCCGGGGAAGTACTACCACTATGTCCATTCCCGCCGTTAAGCAGAAGTGCTTGTATTACTGTGTGCACATGAGACTTAACTGCAAATGTCCATAGGTGGTGACCACTTATCATCAGGTGGACTGTCTGCCTGCCCACAAAACCGGCGATTTAAAGGTAAACAGGAATATTAAATTGTTATCAATGAGTTAATCTTTTTCTACTATAGTGTAAATATCTATATAAGTATGTATTTAGAGAAAAAAAGTAGTATATGTAGCGGTGTGTAAAGAATGTCCCAGGATATTTATTTATTTATATATTACAGTCTCCATATATCTATCTATACATCGTAACACACATTATCAATACGTGTCTAATGGTTTTCACATTCCAATAATTCGAATAAAGATATCGAACAACATTTAACGTATCTTGACAACCCTACTTACTCATATTTATGATTATGGAAAGACAAACCTATTTAAATAGTATTAAGATCAAACCGCAGACAAGTATTTCAAGCAAGGATGTATCAGAGAACATAATATCTCATCAAACGGCCGAGCAGTTTGAGATCCCATTAGGATAATGCTCGTCCGTAGTTGACTAATGGTCGTGTGTGTTCAGAGCTCTTTCATTCACTCGCTCACTCATTCGCATTCCATTCACTCTTTCATTCGGTCGGCTATTTATAGCTTTGTAGGTCCGAGCTAGTGATTAAAATAGTTTTTAGTTTGTACCAATTTCTGCCCACTACTCCGCTTTATAGAATTGTAATTATCGTGGCCTAATTACTGCTGTGAGCTTCCAATAAGTTCGAAAGCGTCGTTTGATAAAATTAGTCAGCAATTTATTTATTGGAGAATATTACTCCATTGGTGACATGACGTCTTATAACAGTTGTTACTTCTATTAAGATTACAGTAACCAATTATAAATAATTACTGACAGGCATCAGGTGTGCCAACAAAGCAGTTCTATAGGTTTTAGGAATGGTGCTTACTCACATACATAGATAATTTTGTTCTCTTAAAAAATAGCTAAATATTTCTTCACGCCCCTTATTTCCGAAGGGGTAGGCATAGTTCTCACCGAAGATATTTTAAGTCCCAATATGACATATGGTGATCATTATTATCGTATCTCGGGCATATTACCAATTTTGGGCTTCAGTTAATCTCCAATCAAAGCAACGTTAAAATTACATGATTCAATACAGCCCGAGAATCGAACCCACCCTAGGTCCGGATCAGTAACTAAGCTTGAGCTGAATAGACTTTATTACAGAGGCAAGTACCAAATAAAAAAATTATAAAATCAAAGATAGTCCTAAGTTTTAGAACCCAATTTATATTCCTAACTCATTAATGATTATAGAAGTTAATTCTCACAAATAATTGGCAATAGATTCAAGTCGGCCGTCCACTCCTCACTAACGCGTTAGTTCTAAATAGACAATTCTGTATTTAGAGCTGCAACTCCCGCATTAGCGTCAACCATCAAATTAAATCCATAAACTGCCGCAGTAAGCCCACAATACGATTTTACAAACTATCGATTAAAACCACAATCGAATTAACACTCTTTGCCAGACGCCATAGAACCGATTCTCGCACGCAATTGAATATTCGTATCGTTCGTAAATTTGAAGAGCCACTCGCCTTTTCAAAACCGAATCGGAATGCCCCGGAGTGCCGTACAAATTTAGAAATAGCTGAAATATGCTTGATCTATCCCCATTCATAAATCCTTATTTCGATTCGAATAGAGTTTAAAATCCACTGTGATTTCTGGAGAGATAAACCGATAGGCCCTCGTCTTATACTCTTTTTTTATTATTTTGAAGGATTTTTCCCGCTCCGATCTACGCTTTAGTACTTTAGATTTGAACTAATATTTGGGGTTTACATTTCTGATACTTTTTTAGCTTTGTTTACAGTTGGAATAAAATAGACGGTTATAATTTTGGAAAACCTCATTATCTATTAAGTGACCATTCAGAATCATTTCTTGGAGTGTTTCTCGAGGACTCAGATGAAAGTTGATCTTCATAATATCTATGAAAGAGCTAAAAGACACGGTAGATTGTCTGGGAGCATATTGTTAGTAAATAGATGCCCACATTTAAAATATGTATCCAGGAAGCTGTAAAGGAGTATTCTTGTGGTAGCTTTTCAGAATTAAAACAATAATAACAAATAGAAATTATCTAACAATAATCTTAAGTATAACTAACTTACTATCAATATTAAACAGCGGAGAATCGTCACATACCTGAAAAAGAAAACAAATCTTTATTAAGACATAATCAAAGATCTTGTTGTAGCTTTCGCAAAGCAACTTTAATAGCTGACACAGCTAATAAAGTTGTTTTTCATGAATTAATGAGATCTAGTAACCCAATTTCAACAAACTTAGTGTCTCGAGTAACGTTCCTAAGTTAAGAGTCAAGTTTAAAGTCTTAACTAAGGCGAAGAGTACCCTCTGTATATTTGTTATAGTAACAAGAGATGTTATATGATAGAAAATAACAATAACTAAACTATAGACTAGAGCTTGGCTTTTGTAAGGAAAATAATACAAGCACGAAGTTTTTCATTGCGGCCTCTATGCTCTGTCCCTTTCGCTATCCATGGAATCATGTGAGAGGTAAGCTCTCCGAAGCCTCCGCCGGCTTGCCGTCAACGTTTGAATTAGCTGAATATTGGCTGGTCGTAACCATTTTCATGTACACACATAGTGATCTAAAGAAACAAAAGAAAATTACAAGGACGAGAAAATTTTACTACAAAAAAAATGAGAATGAGTGCAAACTTTTATCAATATAAAGATAAAACGTTTTTACTCAAATAGGTAATCAAGCATTTATTTAAAGATCTCTCGCCATCTAATAATGGCAACACAGAGAAAGGCACATAGTGGCGGTTACTTAAACATAGTATCAATTTTATCGATGAGAAAACTTCTTTTGGCGCTATGAGTGAGTTTTGTTAGGGGTCAATCTTAGTTTCGCGTCTCCGACAGGCTTAACAGTATTTCTGTAGCTTTAAGTATGACTTGTTGCTGTCCATTGTTATTTGGTAGTTTGTAGTTTACACTTCCGTCGGCGTCCTATCATAGAGGGATTCTTTTAACACTAAACATACCATAACCGGGTCAAATGACCCATTTTGAAATTTGCATTGAAAATTTACGTATAATCTTATTCCTTTTGCACGTTTGACTTCATGACGTTTTCTTACCAATTAATATACAGTTATACTATTTATTTCCCTTCCTAAAAACCATATTTCATACATTCAGGCAGGAAACATAAAGTCACATTTGACCCGCTATGGTAGAAATAGGTACTTAGTAAGTGTTGGTATGATTAGTGTTAAACAACTTTTCCTGCCAATCAACCTATTATTGACAGCCCAGTTGGCTTGGTGGTTAGCGACTCTGACTGCCAAGCCAAAGGTCGTGGGTTCCATTCCCACCCAGGACAAACATTTGTGTGCATGAACATGTCTGTTTGTTCTGTGTGTGGGTGTAAATATCTATATAAGTACGTATTTAGAAAAAAAAGTAGTTTATGTAGTATATCAGTTATCTGGTATCCATAGTACAAGCTCTGCTTGGTTTGGGATTAGATGGCCGTGTGTAAATAATGACCCAGGATATTTATTATTGAAGACTATTGATAGCCTATCAATATGTTATATCTACCTATGTTACCTATTATGCTACATATGCTACCTGTATTATATCTTAGTCTTGCAAAATGTAAACAAAGGTGTACATATAATATGGAAGGGAATATAATCAGATTGAGGGTTTGAAAATGTATGGCATAGCACAAGTTGCTACATCCAAAAAGCACGCAAACGTAAATTTGTTTATTATAATAACGTTACCATTCTTTCCTCGTATAGAAATTATGAGTGTCATAAGTTCCACGTTACGCCGCACATACGTTTTATTACACAAGAAAATGTCTTTATTAAGTCCATAGCATTTGTCTTATATGATATCTTATCGTTTGCCCTCGCTTCCTTGGTATACGACATAATCTTCCCTCTGTACCGCTTTATTAACTTTTACGATTGTACTTCATAACTACAGCGTCCGTTGCTGTCTTCTTGCTGCTCGCTACGAAAATGCTCCTTACAGAGCCAGTAACAGATGCGTTGTAAGTATTTTTGTTGCGTCAAATTCAGACTTAGTGGTGGCTTAACTTTATTAATGTTAGTCACAGTGTCTTAACACTTTTTCATAAGGTACGTTTCTAATGTTGATTTTTCTTTTAATATGATTATTTACTTTCTTCATAATATAAACGTACAGCCGCTTTCTTTACGGTTTGATAAACAGAATGGAATGAAAGGTGTTTCTTTGTAAAAAAAATATATGGTGATAACTTGATACGCAACCCAATCAGAATGCCTAAAACATCTCATGCCATAACATATTCATTTCTATCTCCAATATTCAGTGTTGGAATTTCATTAGCACCTGGTCTCGAATACAGCACACCCATGCAAGTATTCTAATCAACAGTCACGTTCTAATTTCTCGACTCACAATTTTAGAGACAAAAGCTCCCTGGTAAATTAGGTCAAGTCACCTGTCCCGGATTAATGCTGCGGTCTCAGGGAATCCTCCAGCTTAGACTTGATTAAACCAAATCACGTAGACGCTGCACATGACATTTTTTGGTTCTCTCTCCTTATAAGTAATAGATTAAATCGTGCTTGCGGACCACACGTTTACTGAGGCTTCCAAATAAATTGAACAGAGCTTAAATACCATAGTTAGTATTTTTTCCTAAAATTCAAACGACATGTGCACAAAAATGTGCGCAAAAAACGAGTGGCTTTTTTTGGCATATTTGTTACTTTTTCACAAAGGTAATTTTGGACCTTTTTGGGTGAAAATAAAATAGATGAAATATATGTATATAGAGACAAAATAAAATCGGTGGCACTACAGGTAATAGAAAGGTTTTCTCCTAAAAACATGTGATCTTTAATACCAGAACAATAGTGTTGGTTCTCTTTAGACTGAGATGGATCAGGCAGTTTATGAGGCGAAGGGTCGCGCATGCGTTGTAAATTATAATCTGATGCCCCGTGACGTACCATCTGACGAAGTACGAACGAGCTGAGAAAACCTGAAGGTGCAAAACCATTAAACTCTTTGGATGTGCATTTAAACTATGAACTCTAAGACTCTTTCTATGAACTAAGGAGGGATCAGTTGGCGTGATGGTCAGATAAACATTTGTGAGTATGGTCATGTCTATTTGTTCTGTGACTGAGTGTATTGTATGTAATATTTATAAAAATAAAACGATTATTTAGTATATCAGTTATTTAGTTACCATAGCGCAAGATCGTGTATGAAGTTTTTATCATTATATTTATAAAATAATTAGGCTAATGAAAATAAATAAAGAATATTTGTTTGTGTGCCTATAAGTATTTAGGTACTAAGCAAATTTATTAAAACGGTCTTGTATTGTCAATTATTATTGATTCAGAATATTCTCCAATTAAGAACCCATAGTTCTCATGATAAATATGTGCGCTTCTGTTAAACACTAAAAGGTTTACGTTTTAGTGAGTACTGGAAGAAATTCAAATTCAAGAGCAAGTAAGCATTTAAAAAAAATTGCCACACTAGCATTTTTTGGGAATCAATCAACATTCCACTGCCCTATCCAAATTCTCATTACTTTTCACCTCTACACCAAGACTAACGAAACAAAGCACAAACTGTGTACGTAGTTCGAACGCATAAATCTGTGTACCTAGGCTAGGCTAGGCTGTATGCCGCCCGAGGCATGAGAGTCCAACTTATGTAAGGCAAACGGTTGTTGTAGAAGATGTTGGCTTGAGATGAGGTTATGTAGAACTGATGAAATAAAGCAGTACATTTAGATTTATACTGTATAAATCTAACGAAATTTAGTAAAAAAATTAATTTAATAGATTTTTGGATAGTTACAATGTAATTTACTAAATACAATATGAATTATATTTATATTATTTTAGCCTTTATTACTAGTTACTCTTTACAATCTTATTCAATTTTATTCTTACATGTTATACTATACTATTCCCTATTTACATTGATACTTGTTACATCTAATTATAGTATTTATAGTATATCGGTAATCGGTTTAATTTTCTGCAGCAGCTTGTCTCTCGACAAAGGCCTATACGATATGAATTAGTTTATTCTTATATAGAAATAGTGACCTTTTCTTAAGCCAAATTACCACCAATCCAGCTCAATCCAGCAGGACACTGACCCCCTATCCTTATTTAAACTTTTTACTATCAATAAAAGGAAAGAACCTCACCAAAAGTGAGTGCCCTAAGGAATTTTATATCCGACACGGAGAGCCGCAGCCCGGCCCCAAATGCCCACGGGACCAATTCCGTACCATTTAAAAATTTATCAAATGCACTGCAAACGAAATATCGAAACCTTGTGTACACGTGCGGGATCGGCTAAAAGCTGTAAAATACTGAATGTTTTGTAAGCGGGGGTGAGACTGAAGATTTACAACTGTTCAAGTGGCAGCCCTAATAGACATATATAACATTGCGGTCCGATTTATAGACTATATTTCTTTTGTTTTCGACGATTTATCGTGCGCAAGTATCCAGTGGATTCGAACCTTTTTTTAGTGCTCTCAAGGTGTGATCACAGATCTTTATGGTGTAGTATGTAATCTGTTATTGGTACAATTTAGGTCGTCTGTGTTTTATTTGGATTTTTTATGTGGTGATAGGTAAAAGATGTGTCAAAAGAGTATACCGATGAGCATGTGCGCTTTACACCTAGCCCTGAACAGTCAATTCAAAAAACTTTTTTAAAGAGGGTTGACGTAGAAATCAGCCGAATCTCCTGTAATAAGTAATGCATTGAATGGACAGAAAGCAAATAAGGGGGGAATAAGGCAGTTAGATGATGATGTTAGTTATACGAGTACATATACCAGCAGAGGTCTACAGGTGTTCATTTAGAGTGTAGATGGAGGTTAAATTGAAAATATTATGTCCACTTTTGTTTGTAATTTGGGATAATTATTATGCATCTAGTCCAAACGTAAACGTCACTTATAAAGACATTAAAAACAATGAACGCATTACATCCAAAATTATCCTTAAAATTACACTCAGTCAAAAAACAGTGTAGTTCTTTTTTTTTATTAAAAAGTGATTTAGATAAATTTTACAACGAAATGTTACTATTATTTGTCTAAGGCGACATCTGTAAGTAAGCGCTCTGGGGAACCAACATGCACACCGGAGTAACAAACATTTTATCAATTTCAAAATTACATAAAAAAAATTCGCTATAAAAAGTGCACGCTATCTGTAAATACAGGTCTCAGTCTGGAATAGAACTACCTATACAACGTGTTACAAATTACCCCGTAAAAATATAATTAATTATTAAAGTCAACAACCCTAGTAAGCTGTCATATTGGGGAACCAGATTATTTAACAGAAAGACCTACGTACCTATTTTATCTAATAATTGTCTATTCAATAGTTTTTCTATAAAAATCTAAAAATCAGTTATTTTTTTTTGGGTATGTTATATAGCGTTACTGCGGTTCTTAAATATTGTGAATGGACTCGTTATAAGACCCCAATTAAACTCCTTTCGGCTTTACGGATAGTTTTGTAACAGCCTGTATATCAATAATTATTAATATCATAATAAAGAGCGGATTTTACAAGTTTATTTATATGTAGATGGTAATCTCTAAATTTGGCTTTTTCTGGGTAAATTTTCCCTTTTTTTAGGTTGTCGCCAAGAAGATCTGTGGCTAGATACTTGTCCTATTAATAAAAATTACAGAAATGACAGATTAATAGATCCAAAAATTCATATGAATTATATTAGTAAACTAAAATTTCTAAATTAACACTTACACCACTTTACCACAGCGACAGTCAAATTTTAATCTGTTTCACAATGCTGTATAAATATTTATCTAAGTTTTAATTCCGGCTGCTCCGCTTATTTGAACAGGCAAGGGTGAATCATGAGAATGTCTTTTCTTGTAACTTTTTTGGTAGTTTTTTGTGTGACATCTGTATCGCCGTTCTTTCGTTGTTTATATTATTTAGCTACGATATCAAAACATACCAATGCCTACTTAGGGAGGAGGTTTAAAAGGCTATATAATCAAGAAAATATAATCTCTCAAAAAAGTATCCAATTGGAAAGGCACCGACACTAAGTCTCTACTCGCTTCGCATTTATAAATTAACCCATAAAATCGGAACTATAAAAGCGGCTCTAAGCCGATACAGTAATACGGTATCATACCATCCACTACGCACGTACATACACTCGTTTACTAAAGATTTACGCAACAGATAGATCTCGACTGAACCCTTTTCAGTCGTTTTATATCCCTAATTTTCCCGCCCCAATACCAAAAAGTAACAACTCCTAAAGAAACTCAATCGAACAAGTCTTCCTCGAATTGAACATCGAATTCTAATGCGACCACCTTTTTTTTACGTTTGAAAGTAGCTACGCGTCTTTAAAAACTAAGAAACAAAGTTGAATTTTGAATGGCATGACGGCAAATGCATTGGCATAGTTTCTAGATGCGTTCCGGAGTTAGATGTTGGTTCTGGCCATTTTTCTCTATCCCTTTCCAATTGGGCCATAGAATGCGATTCTTGAAACATTCACGGAACGATCTCCGTAGTTATTATGTGGATTAACTCACTAAATAGGTATTTCGAATACTGTATTCTTATACATGTTGATCTTATTTTTAAAACTGTTTCAAAAGGATAAATGTATTCAGATTTGATTTTCATTTAGGTTTGAGTACTTGTGTGAATCTTACTTTTATTATAAATGCGAAAGTTTGCATGGCTGGATGTTTGTTCTCATTCACGCCAGAAAGCCTGGATGGATCTGGATCAAATATGGCACAGAGATAAATAATAGTCTGGAATAGCACATAGGCTTTTATCCTGGAATTTTGTTACATCCCTCGGGAGGTGAAACCACGGAGGACAGCTAGTATGTAAATAAACCTATAACGCTATAAGTAATAAATACCTTAATATCATAACAAGGGTTGCAAATAATTAGTAGCAGTTATTATTGTGGTTTTGTTGACTGTAAACTAGATTTTATAAAAGCAAGCTGCACCTTGTAATAATTTCAGTTTTCCGGTCAGCCGGTCACTTGCGTTCGGCCAATTTGCAACGTCAATTTAAATTGAATTTCGAACGAACGAACGATGAACCACTCGTTCAATTTCATTCAATTGGTGATTGTAATCATTTGCTTTTTTGCGTTTGGCGCTTGAGCGGCTGAAAATGCTTTTTAAGTCATGCTGCAAATTGATTGTGGAGCTCTGTGGTTCAATAATTAACCGCTATTTATTTGATTGCTGAAATAAGCAAACTGCCGGGAAGTTTTTGATATTTAATAAACAAAATTATTTAAAAATCATTACATCTGATATTAATTTAAAATATATAAAAATAATAGAAATATTAAAATCTCTTTAAAGCAACAGATTTCTGTTTGATTTAACAAAATCCTCTCAATCATTTCAATTTAACAAGTTAATATGAGTTAAAATCGATCTGAAAACATCTCAGCCATCTCCCAGCCCACCTATTCGTCTTCTCGCGCCGCATCGATCTTAGCTCAGTAATGATTAGCGTCAGAAAGCTGGTTGCTCAGTCTAATTGGCGCAATCGTTCACTCGACTGCCGAGGGATGGGTGCCATCCGTCAATGGCAGGAGCCATTTGGTCAAAAGGTGGTAATTGGTGGGATAATTGTCATGTTAGATTTGACAGTTAGATGTTGGACATATTTTGTGTAGGGTGTTCATAAATTGGATTTGCTGATAGGATAGCTTTGACAGACATTCTATGGTTTTTTATTTTATTTTTTTATATACTTGGTGCTTCAAGAAAAGAGTGAATAGGCTACTAACGGGAAAGCGAGCTCCATCTTCGATCTCATCTTCACTTACCATCAGGTGAGATTGAGGTCAATCGCATTCCTGTCAAAAAAAAAATCTCGGGCTACATCTCATCCATAGTATCAAATCATGATCATAGGGTTCATCCTTGAACTTTCGAGCCGTTTTGGTTATCCACACAATGATTCAGTCAGACCTTCCAATTGTGGACCTTTAGGGAGTGAAATGAGCACCCTATAATTGCTTATATGCTTTATTGAAGCTACTACTGGTGTAGAAGTCAGCCTTCATCTGAGAAGAACTCAGCAAGGTTACAATTTTTTAATATAAATTTTATCTATTCTGACTTTTTGGCTATTTTATTACCTCAATTTTAAATGTATTTTTATATCACAAGCAAAAAAGATGATCCGTGATATTCTTATTCGGTCAAAATGGGCCTTTTGGTTCTTGACAACTTTTGAGAACCGTCTGCCAATATTTTGACACTAAAAATCAGATTTGATAACTAAAATAAGACAGTATAAGAGGTTTCTATATAATCAGAGTAAATAGAAAAGGCCTTTATTCCGAGACGTTTAATGAAATCGAGTGTACTATAGGAATAATAGATAAATTAGGTCCTTCAGAATATATTGGTTCCAGGATATCGAGCCAATACCCAGCTCTGAACTAATACAATGAATGGGAATAGCTTATTTCATTCTTGGGAGGTTTAAGAGGTTCTCGTATATAATAGTCGTTGACCTTTACCATTTGATTGTAACTAATTAAGATTATATAATACGTTATACTATAAATTTGTATATAGTTTCTTCAGTACATAAATATCTTTCACTGGGTCCCAGACTACATTTTAACTGCAATACAGTGACTTAGACGTTTTGAATATTTTAATTTATTTCATAGAAATGTTTACTACAGAATAAGATGTGATGACAAATATTTTTATGAAGTACAAGTAATAACTTCACGCCTATTATGCCCATGAGGTATTTTCTTTATGTCATGGTAAGTGGTCACCGCCGCCTGTGGATATTTGCAACAACACCACAATAAGTTTTTGATTCTGAGACATAAAGTTGTTAAGTTCATGTGCCTGTAATTTCACCGGGCCCCTTACCTTTCTCATCGAAACACTTAATACAGGTGCACTACTGCTTCACGGCGGAAATTACTTTCTATATAATTGGGGAAAACTGTTATCAGAGCCCCAATACGAGATAATTAATGTATTAAGCCTACTTGTAAATCTAAGAATTACCAAAATTATTTAGTAAATGTAAGGATTTATGCTAACCTAACCTAAGACTTACCGAATAATGCTGGTAAAAGTCCGAAATTTAAGATTATTTAGACTATTTCGGACATTTACTACAATTACTGAGTAATCTAATGATTAAACGTAGTTCCAGTTTTTACCTACAGACATATTGACATCTGTCCGAGATAACTAGTAATTTGAGACCTCAATAAGTTCCTAATTGTAACATCTCCAATCATTGTGTACTCACCCCATGTGGTTAGAGTTTCGTAGGGTGCCGATCGGTAAAATTGATGGAAATACGAACCAGAAACCGTCTAATTTGTAAACATTACCTAGTCATTATGTTGTGAGGAGATAAGCCCTAATTGGTTGGCCCGGATTATGAGTCACTGGGGCTGGGATAGTTGGAGGAAATTATTTAGGATTCAAAATTCAAAACGATTTATTCAGATTTAACACAGGAAGGACACTAAGCAAGGTCAAAACTACTAAAGTTATAACTAGTTGGGAAGTCAGCCTTTAACTAAGAAGAACTGAAAGAATGTAGTCTTCATTAACATTTTTTTATATATTTTATTCTAGGTGACAGCCGCGGTTTAACACGGTTTCCTGACACATGTAATAAGTACTCTCTGTGTCAATACAGAATCTCAACTATCTATGCTCCAAGCCTCACCTCAATCCGCATAGTGTTATTGCGTGTTAGAGTTTTTTTTTTTTTTTTTATGCCACTTAGGCCGACAAACAAGCAGACGGTCCACCTGATGGTAAGTGGTTACCGCCGCCTATGAACATTTGCAACACTAGGAGCATCTCCAATGCGTTGTCGGCCCTGAGACGTGAAGTTGTTAAGTCTCATGTGCCTGTAATTTCACCGGCCCCCTTACCTTTCTAACCGAAACACAGTAATACAATTGCATTACTGCTTCACGGCGGAAATGGGTAAGGTGGTAGTACTTCCCCGGACGAACTCTGCACTAAGAGCTCTACTACTACGAAAAAAATATTCATCCGTCGATCCATCTATCCAAACGTTCACATTAATAATATTTTATTAGTAGGAGTCTGGCTGTCTTTTAAGTATTATTAATGCTAACCATAATAACGAGGGTATACTTCCCACAATTATTGATGACGATGATACAAATATCAAGGTACATCATGACAAAACTTCAGCTCTTCTCAAATAAAGGATAATTTCCAAGCCGGCGGTAGTTTTAGAAACTTGAAAAGTCGGGCAACATGAAAAGCAACAAATATCGCATATATAGCAATAGAATACTTTTTCAACTAACAAACACCTTTTCTCTTTCCCAAAAAAAAAGACAGAAAAAAAAGCATTTATATCCATCATCCAACCCTAAAATACACGAGTGACCGTTGGAAAACAAAACAACACTTCAATGGTAGCAAATATGTAAATTGCTTCGAACACTGGGTCACTTCGACCCGAACCGGAGCCGATTGAGAAATTAATTATGTGCCGAATGTGCTGCCATCTGCCGCATCAATATTCAATCCTATTGGGAGCGATAGGCCTGCGGTGACCGACCGATATGTTGAGACCCCATTCGCATCGTTATAATGCTCCAAATTCGTTTTACATTTGTACTGCGCCGGGGGGGAAGGTAGACCAAGTGATCCTGGTCAGAAATTAGTACAACGATTTACTGGGCATTTTGGTATTATTACATTGATACTTTATTATAATATTTAAGGGTTATATGTACGGTGGTATGGGAGTTGTGCGCTCCCCAAATGTAAGGTTTTATTATCCGATAATGGATTTTGTAGGCAGCTTAACCTATTTGTAACAAACCAAAACCACGTAAAAGCTGTTTAATACGGTTATATTTATTTTTACGCAATGTCTATAAATTGAATGAAGTATGTTTGATCCTTATGCTTTCCTGTACTATTAATCCGATCCGGATAAAATTTCTAAAGAAGATACATTGCAACAGGAAAAAAATTATAAATATCCTGATTACCCAAAAAAGCATTTTTTAACAATGGTAATTAAATAACTGATTTACTTTAAGATATATTTAAAAAACACTATTTACACACCAACACAAATATTTATCTTGGATGGGAATCACCGCATCGACCTTTGCTTAAGGTCTCTAACCACAACACCAATCCGGTAAAACGATGATGAATAACGAAAGTAGAGACGGTAAAACCACAACTTAAAATATATTTAAGGAAACTTCCCAAGAACTCAACACAGTTATATGCTAATTCATTAGACAAGAACAATGAGTAAGTACAGATGACTAACTCAAGCGTGTGGTTATCGTGTGTGGTCAATTGTATGACAATTAGATCCGTGTTTACTGATATGGTTGACTCATCATAGTAGTGGTAACGTGGTACGTACCACTAATATTATAAAGGTACATATTAAGCACATAAAAAGAATTTGTACTCGATTTATATATAGATACGTAAGCAAATAAATAGCGAATACAGCAACGTGTAATAAAAAAATATTTTCTCATAGCTGTTTGATTTAATTTTTTTAAACTTTTTTTTTTGACGATACGGGACGTCTCGTTAAAAAAATTTATAGTCTCCATTTGAGTAGGCTTATATAAATTTACTAATATAAACTAATTTCTTAATAGATGTTTAGCGAAAAAAATATCTAACTTATGGTGAAATTTACATTTTAATCCATGACGTAGTTTAGTATAACTCAGCGCACAAACAGAAAGATTTCATAAATATATTTGCCTTTCTTTTACACATTATTGATTCTCTCAATACGTTTATTATTATATAAAAATTAAAATGTCACATACTGTCTTATTTCCTAGCCCAATCGTTCTCACTTTGCAGACAATTCAATGTTTGTAATTTCACTTTTATATTAGTCAGCTGGATTCTGGTAAAAATAAATGTTTGTTTCCTTTAGCATGTTGGTTTAAAGAGAAAATATGTGTTACTTATCGATGGAGTGAATAATTTGTCATATGAATGTAAGTATTTTTTTAGATTTCAAGCTTCAAATTGGCTTACTGCTAGAAATATACCTGCATACCTGGTGAGAAAGGCGCCTGCCTTAGCAGTATTCGCCGTGTATTAAATAAAATAAAGAATTAAATATTCTCGGAGATGTTTGGTTCCTGATCCCGAACTAAGCAGAGTTTGTACCAGCAATAGGCAGTCAGCATTCAAAATCGGGGTGGGAATCGAACCCACACGATAGCAACCACTTCACCATTCATACATATTATATTCTGAGAACTTATGCTGAAATGACTAATAAATATTGCAAAAAAATTTACGTCTATCAGGAATGTGGCAAAAACCGCGGGGAATAGCTAGCTTCTTATATTTTAGAAACTTAATAATTCTCTTTATTTATAACAAACGGAACTTTTATATCTTGACCAACTAGTAAAACTAATAGCATCTGTTTAACGAGCAAATAACACATCTCATTTTTGACATCAGCCAAACCACAACCAAAAACGTTCTGCCCAAAATGACAGACAGCGGAATGGGCCCAGTTTTCGATCTTGGTCAGGTTAATATTTGCCGCATCAATATGCTGTTTTGCACGCCAAGTACCGTCCTATACTCCGTAATAATAATGTTAACACTTAACATACTCCATGCATGCTCATATATGTATAGTATATTATATTATACGAGTATAGGTGTAAGTACATAATATGCATTCTCATGCATAATGTATGGGGGATCATCACGGTAAACGTTTATAGTTAGGGAGCATGCAGAGTGGACCCGCGAGAGTCGGATTACCGATTACCGGATAAGAGGAAATATAGCTTTTTGGCCATTTATCCGATTAAAGTATCTTTGATTTGGAGGGATTTTTAAATAAAAACCTATCTTTAGTAAATTTGTTAGTTTATTCATTATTTTATTTGTATTTTTGTGAATTCTTACGGATTTGTGATTGATTTATCCCACCAATATTATCAATACTTAGATGTTTACATGTTTGTAACATAACCATTTTTTTAGGCTAAACGGTTTTATATAAAACACACAGGTACACAGGAAGAATATGTTCTGGATATGTACAGATAATACTTTTTGTGTCGCAATTTTTTTTAGCTCACGAGAATGCAGACATACCCACGAGGCGGATGCTAGTAAAATATCAAAAAATATTAAATTTATAATATGCAATGTGAAAGGAAATAACAATATTCAGAAAGACTTTCAGATGCACTTAAGAATAGTCAGACTGTAACGCCGGTTCAGGAACTTGCCTTTGTGTGTACTATATAGCTGATATACTATAATAAAAAATTAATTTAGATAATCTGACTAAGATAAAACAGAATTAACAACTTCGACAAGCCAGTCAATTCACGACTCCCGACGGCAAATATGAACGGTCCTTAACATGTAGCATGCGTCAAACCCGAGAAACGCATCCGGTCATATTTTCGACCGGTATTAAGAGTTATTGCCGCATTTTTATTCATAGAGCAATTTTAGAAATCCTTCTTCGGACCATTTCGATTTTTTGGGGATTCCAATGAATAAAGTGACCACCATAAAAGCATAGAATGTATAATATTATCTGCACTGAACGGGATAAAGATGAACTATACATTTGGGACATTAATGGTAAATACGTTCTGTCCTACACTAGTGTTTCTTCCTAGGTTAACCTTGGTTTCAAATTCTCATATAAACATACATATTTGGGGATTCAAACTTTGTTTTTTTTTTATAATACACACTACGCTACAAATAGAAGCTACAAATGTTTTTTTTAATTTATAGTACCATCTTACTTATAGCATGTGACGATATGGCTGAAAGCGGTAACTCAAAATCCTGGATGGAAACTGTCTCTCAAGACTCAGCTGCAGCTGCTACTGCATATCCGTGTCCATAGTCAGTGTATCGAACTCAAGGATGGTATACAACCAGGTGGGTACTACAGAGTACCTCGTAAGGAAAATCATTTATGAATGAATGACACTGACTTCTAATTAACTAAATTAACCTAAAATTTGCCTTAATTTATGAACAAATCAGTAATCTTTACATAGTATAAAAAAGAATTGCTCCCACTATTTGTGCGCTAAGATCTTTAATAATAATAAGATTTAAAAAAAATACACAACGGATTTTAATGCAATTTTCAAAAATGGATAGAGTGATTTAAGAGGAAAGTTTATTATTATTATAAAAAGCGAGAAATTCAAAGAATTGCAACTTTTATAACAGCATAAGTAAAAAAAAAATAGGCGAAAGAGATTCCATCCCTACCTGAGCTCTAGAAATACATTTGATATTTAAACAAAACTAACAAACGTACATATGAAGGTAACCCTTCAATCGTCTATCAATTCATCCGCAACAATTGAAATTCAATTTTAAGCCTAAACTCCAATAAACGCTCAAAGTGCTGTTGAAATTAATCAAAATAACCCTTAGAATGCTAAAGGGAAACTTAACAGAGCCATCGGGTGATCTTAAATCGCTTATAGAAAGCCCCCATATTGAGTTATCCGACGGTTAAACGTAAGTAATAATGTGTGGCAGGGGTACGGATACGGCGGGTGCTTTGGGCCCCAATAGGTACTAGTTTCGTCGAGATTGCCGAACGTGCAGTGAAGGGTTAGTACTGGTGGGAAATTAAATGATTATGGTTTTTTTTTAAGTTATTTGCGAAAATATAAGTACTTATGTAACTCATATTTTGTCTGAAACAGTAAAAAAAAATTAAAGTTAAAAATTCCATAGCATTTTTTCACATATATACATAAATTTTACCGGGATTTTTCCGGAATCGGTGTAATACGTAATATATGATTATCCTTCGCCATTTTGCACATTACATTATTACAAGAGATATAGCCGATTTTGATTTTTGACCACTCAGCAAGATGTAGATTGCATATGGCCATTAACAATCAATTTAATCAGATCTCTAGAGATGAGCTGGGATTTGTCACAAAATTCTATCATAAACATTTAAAGAAAGCTTCAGCAAAAAAAATGCATTTCACACACATTAAAAGTATTAAATATATATGTATTCTCTCTCAAGCTGAATCCAAAAGATTTAAATGTTTCTCTCTTTTTATTGTCGCTTTTTCGTTTCACATTGTTTCAAATCACAATGGTACTAATGAAGCTTTCACTTCAAAAGCATTATCTATTTAGTTTGTAAACGGTACCATCCCTTAACATCTCGTGGAGTTAGGCTATAAGTTATCGGGATGCGTTAAAGGCCCACCTCCTGTAATTAATAATGACTGAGCCCACACGATGCAACGATACAGAACAACGCTTGGGCATTAGGGCGATGTGAAACACTTTCCGTTTTCTAACCAATTATTCATCACATTGTGGTTACATGGCTCTGAAATCTTTTTGGAGTAAGTGGACGAAACAAACTGTGATATAGCTTTGGTAAATAATAGAAGGTGTAGTGATGTGTAATATTATGTCTATGATGTGATATATACCATTTTATTTCATCTAAATTAATACTTATATAAATAAAGCTGTCGCCTGCGGATTGATCCGCGTTTATCGATATCATATATAGCCTATGACCATTTCACGAAAAATTCGGCGTCGAGTGGTAGCAGTCCTATCCTGATATGTTCAGTAGTTTTAGGCTGTGATGCGTCAAAGGAACCTTATTTTACTTATAAATATAGATTAACATCCAAACACAGAATAAATAGACGTCATGTTTATGCACACAATATTTTGAGTAGAAATCGAACTCACACCTGCAGCGTGGCAGTCAGGGTCTCTTACCAACCCTACTGGCCCGTCATCCTCATCATTCTTTCATCCCTATTGTTAATACTTATACTCATACAAAATCAATAAACACAATACAAGTAGACATTGAACAAAACACTCATCCGTCTGTATCACTCGGAATGCAAACGGTTTTCGCATTCAGCTGTTGTACGAAGATCCGTGCCGACAACGAGCGAACTGTGGTACTGCGTACGCGACGTGAATGCCCTGAGCTTCTAATCTGTGTGTCTTGAACGATTGGTGTCTTGGTGGGCTTTTGATTAAATGTGGTAAAGTTACCATTCATTCGAGTAGTAACAATGACGAATATTTTAGGTACTCCTAGATAGGTGTCGTATGAAAGGCGTTTAAAGAGTATGGCATTGGCCACTGTGCTCCTTGATCCAAGTGAACAACACAAGGTTAGCATCAGACAAGCTGCCTGTCACAAACAATCTACCAAATCTCTTGTACCTGTACCCAGACCAGGAAAATAATTGAACTCATTGTTTATTAATAACATACACAATATATTTTTCCTAATATGTTAAATATCGAATGTACTGAAACCATATTGTGTGGAACCCAAAATGCTACACCCGAATAGAAGAGGCGCGTGATAATCAACTTATCTTCATGTGTGGTGGCTTTGGCTGAGATATATTAAGCGTACTTACTATGCTCACTACTCAGATTTTACTTACGAAATAAGATAATCTTAGATTACTTTGAGTGTAAGCTTAGCAAAGTTTTAGTAGCAAACTTACAATCATGATATCCAAATTGCAGGTCTATGTCATCCTTTAAAGAGGTCAGAATCTGAAGTCATTAGGAAGCTGCCATACACCTCAGATCAAGACCAAATTCAAGCGTCTTAAATTGCGGTAAAGGAAAACATCACGAGGAATCCTGCACGCCTAAAAAACTTATTATTTAAAAGCAAAACATCATAAATTAAAAAAAAATATCCGTTATTAACAGTCCTATTAAAAAATATTTATATAACCCACGGTAAAAAAGCTCGTAGAAATACGGGGCACATAAATATGTTATGTTGTTTAATAATGTATGATATTTTAGTTTATGTTGACGAGTTTATTGATCTAATTGACCCGTTTTGAAATCTAATAGTGTTAAAGACGAATTGCACTCGTGCACGAAGGGTTCCCAAGGGATCAATATTAATAAAAACGGCAAAAATAATCACGTTTTTTGTATGGGAGCCCTTAAATGGACAGACAGACAGACGGATAGCGGAGTCTTAGTAATAGGGTCTCGTTTTACCCCTCGGGTACTGAACCTTAAAAATTAACCCTATGGCGTAATGTTAAAGTTAATTAGCATAACCATGTAATTCATTGGATCAATAGATGAACTTATCTTAAAAGCCTTAAAGGTGATATTTCTATGACGTTCTGAAATTACCATTTAGATCTAGACAATTTACACAAATAGCCTGTGGTATTTCCATCAGTATTGAAATGCCCCCGTGACGCCTGTGGCATATATAGTGTCTTGTTGAAATTTGGGACATTATTAAAGACAACATCATATTTTTGGCGTTTGTTGTACATATATTTTATAGCAATATAGTTAGGTATATTCAAATCTGTATTATATATTGGTTTTGTTCATAAAAGTATATCAATTCTTATAATATTCATTCGGTATGATTTATCTTATAATTATATAATAATATTTATATATAATATTTATTTTACAGGTTGTTATATATAACTTGTTATCCAGCCTCATAGTAACATAAAATATTATTATTAATACGCCCATAAAAAAATATTCAATATGCCCAAATAAATGGGGGCAATGATACTCAATCTCAAAGACCCCGTCTTCTCTTTTACTTATGTATGCAAACATAAATAAATAAAATTAATAAAAGACCCTCCTGCGATTCTAATTTAACATTCAAAAATAGAACTCTGTTTGACACTTTCTGTAAGTAATTTAATTAAATTATAAAACGTCACATAATTTAATATTAAAAAAATATCTCACAAGAATTTGTGTCAAAAGTGTCATAACTTTTTAAATTAATTGAAAGGAAGACTGACACAAAAATAACCAACACGGCAATTATAATTAGATCCACTTTTTCGAAAGCGTCGCGTATCGTGCGCGGGCGCATGCATCAAACCATCGTTTTGTTTCAAAGGGAAGATATATTTTACGACAGACGCATGTGAAAAGTCAATTTTTAACCGACACAAACCTCGAGTTCTTAATTAATGACACTGTATGTCTTACACACTTCTGAAGCGTGAAATTCGATTAGTTTTGTTTTTGATGGTCATATTTCAAGTCACCCGTGTTAGGGTTTAAATTGGCACATTAATAATATTCTCGTGTTACGAATCAACTGTGTCACACCTATAAATAAAGACTGAAATACTTTTGTGTCGTAAATACTGGACTTTAGTGTCTGAGAGTTTGTTTCAATTTGGTTTCATTATTTCAATATTATGATTTTTTTTTTTAATATGAAATTATAACATAGTGGCAATTTTCTTATATCTTTTGTCTCTATTCTATATTACACAACACATAAAAAAAAATACATAAGAATATTCATTTCATGATACCAGAAGTGCAGATCATGTCATGTGCATGTCAGAAGCCAATAGATAGATAACTATTTTTTTTTCATCCATCTAGGTACGGAGACAGTAACAAGACCGAACAAGCTACGAAAGGAGTTGAACGAGTGACAACGAGACGCGAGACGCGTGAAAGTAGCCGCAACGCACTCCCGACCAATTAATAAGTTTGGGAGGCTAGACGGCCGGACGGCCGGACGGTCGACGCCGGACGTCCGGCGCGCAGTTGTCACGCTGTCCGTACAGTTTGCAGAGATTAGTTGTTAAGTTATGTAAGGGATTTAAATATATGAAGCTTGCTTTGTGTTGTCGTAACAGTACAAAAATAACCTATAATATTGCCACCTGGTTTCTCTTCATTTGCAATATATTTGATTTATCTCTGTACAGGAAAGCTGAGGTCTCTATAGAGTTCCACATTAAGCTAAAGGTATTTAAAGTCCCAACTTCCAAGTGTCCTTGAACATTATCATCCCCGTACTCGAAATTGGCAATCGAACCCAGTTTTTGAGTATTCAACCGAGCACACTACTTTACCATAGAGGCAATATTTTATTTTTATTGTCACTTTTAGATCATTTAAACACTTCTAGTAGAAGTAAAAATTATCAAAGGCGGCATATTATATTCTTTTACTATAAGCTATTATACCGGAATAGATGCTGAACGATAGCTAGTGTTTTTTAGTAATTATAAGTATTAATAATAGTTTGCTTAGAAGGAAAATTATTTCTAATCAAGATAAGGTGTTAAGTTATTTTATTTTAGTTTATTTATTGCCATTATCTTTGCAAAATAATGCAATACGGCTACACTGCCGACGTTACACAATGTTACCAACTGACAAAGACAGCGACTGGACAATTCGCCTGCGGGCGCTTCCACATAGCAAACTTTAGGACTGTTTCTACTCTAGACTCACTTAGGTCATATTTTTGGAGAAACACTACGCAATTATATTGATACTATAGCTTCCATCGCGTCATTTCACTAAAGTTCCCAAAATAATTTTATATTAAACATTACCTATGTTTAAAATTATGAAGATCATTTTTAGACGATCCTGATAGTAAGTATTTACCGCCTATGTACCTTTACAATCACTGAGGCATTTTCAATGCATCATCGACCTTAAGATATGGAGGCAAGTCTCATGTGCCTGTTATTTCACCGCCCCCGTTATCTATTTTTATATTTTTTATACCACTTGGGCCGACAAACAAGCCGACGGTCTACCTGAACGTAAGTGGTCGCCAACCTAGGGGCATCGCCAATGCGTTGTCGGCCCTGAGACGTGAAGTTGTTAAGTCTCATGTGCCTGTAAATTCACCGGCCCCCTTACCTTTCTAATCGAAACACAGTCATACAAGTGCACCACTGCTTCATGGCAGAAATGGGTAAGGTGGTAGTACTTCCCCGGACGAACTCTGCACTAAGAGCTCTACTACTCGAGAAGATAACACAGAAACACAAAAAAATATACTTGAAAACATTCTTGCAATTATGTAAGAAAAGTCATATTATTCATTTATAAACCGTACGAAACTGTCAATTATCTTTAACGCAAGCATAAAAACATCAAACAAGACATCACAATGGAGAAATAATCGTAAATGTAATTTCACTGTCAACTTTTATAACCATTTATGTTTAATGACCGTTGAAATATGCAAAAATGTGCTCTATTTCAATAACCATTAGAGTGATTACACCAGTAAAGTCACAATTTGTAAATCTGTAGATAATAATCCTAACACCTTAATTATCCATGTGTCAGTGTTGATATAAAACGTTAAGGTACTTGAGCATTAGCGTAATTTTTTTATTCTGATGTGAAATAAATTTATTTATTTATTCTTAGACATACCAACAGTATACACATTAAAACTTATAAGTAGGCTAAAATATAGGCACACAATGATTTGCATCTGATGTGTATACCTACAACAGGGTGTACAACACTTACAATTGTGACATTCAAAAATATATTTTGGCAGTTATTTTAATGTTAATGAAAGTTATCGAAGCGTTATATAAATAAAAGTTTGTTTCTATTTAGGAGGTGTCTGGAACTTCTTATCCAATGAAGAAATTTACTTCACAAATAGACTTAATATATAAACCTCACTCAGATATAATGGTAATTATATCTTTGATCTCACAAGAGATCTGAGGTTTGTATTGATCTCACAAAAATATTATATCTGGAACTGTGCATCAACCCAATACCTAGACCTGTTAATAGGAACAAAAGGGTTTTTACTAAGAAAGTATTGACGGTAAAATTTAGTTTTGTATGACAATTATGAATTATATGATAATAATTTTCGTCAGAAATTTGTAGGTAACAATCTTAATCGCCTTTGAATATTAATTGCCACTTAAGTGCGCACAAACCTTTAACAAAACTAACCTCGTTACATCGCAAATCAATGTAAAAACAGTCATTAACCAGTTAACAGTTAAACGTCGAGTTACATGAGTTCAGTCGTGTGGTCATCAGGGCCTCACAAGCGGTGTCTGTCACGCGATTTGTTTTAATTTCAGCCGCTAATGTGTTTACAGCCTTTTGTTGATGGCCGGCTGTTTAAATAATGTTCTGTGGAGCGTTTGACAGTTTATTGTCATGGGGTTATCAATGTATTTGTATATCTTTGAATAGTATAAAACACATTTACATTGTCCGTGTAAGGGTGTAAGTGCCATCAGAGGCTAAGTCCTAAAAACCCTTCGTAACTGAAAAAAAAAAATACTGTTTTTATTTATTTGTTTGTACGCATAATTCTTTAAAAGGTGTAAAAAAGATTTTGATGCGGTTGCCACCATCAAAAAGTGAAATTAGTCTGAAAGGTTTATGTGTATATTCATTTTTATTTTCCCACTTAGGTGAAGGCAGGGCGGGTCACTTATTCGATCTAATTCATCATCATCATCATCATCAGCCTATCTCCGTCCACTGCTGGACATAGGCCTCACCTATGGCACGCCACTGAGCTCGATCTTCAGCTCTTTGTTTCCAACCGCTGCCAGCCAGTTTTCGTATATCATCGCTCCATCTAGCTGGAGGGCGCCCTACACTACGTTTACCGAGCCGTGGTCTCCACTCTAGAACACGTCTACCCCAACGGTTATCGGTTCTACGGCAGATGTGACCAGCCCACTGCCACTTCAGCTTGCTAATCCTTTGAGCTATGTCGATAACTTTGGTTCTCTGACTTCATTCCGGATTCGATCCTTCAGAGAGACTCCGAGCATAGCTCTCTCCATAGCTCGCTGAGCGACTTTAAGTTGGTGAACTAGTCGCACCGTCAGTGTCCACGTCTCGGCTCCGTAAGTCATAACAGGTAGGACGCACTCGTTAAAGACTTTCGTCTTTAGACATTGGGGTATGGGCGATGAAAAGACTCGACGAAGTTTTCCAAATGCTGCCCACCCTAGCTGTACTCTTCTGCGAACTTCCTTCTCGAAGTTGTGTCTACCCAATTGCAAGATTTGCCCAAGGTAGACGTATTCGTGAACAACTTCGAGAGGAACTCCGTCAAGGGCAACCGGTTCCGGAATGACATGTTCGTTGAACATGATCTTGGTTTTATCCAAGTTCATCCGGAGACCGATGCGTGCAGAAGAATCAGCCAGGGTAGTCAGCATGAATTGGAGATCTTGCACGGTTTCAGCCATGATGACGATATCATCCGCAAATCTAAGGTGTGAGAGGTACTCGCCGTTAATATTTATGCCCCGTCCTTTCCAATTTAGGGACTTGAACATATCCTCCAGAGTGTTAGTGAATAATTTGGGGGAAATAACGTCCCCTTGTCTCACTCCTCTATGTAAGGGGATATGTTCATGTCTGCTGATTTTGTACTTGGACGGTCATAGTCGCGGTGTTATACAGTCCTCTCAGCACTTGGATGTATCGCCAATCAACTTGGCACCGTTGCAAAGACTCCAAAACAGACCAGGTTTCAACAGAGTCAAAGGCTTTCTCATAGTCCACAAACGCAAGGCACAGGGGCTGGTTATACTCCTCGGTCTTCTGTATAACCTGTCGCACTGTGTGAATGTGGTCTATGGTACCGTATCCTCCTCGAAACCCAGCCTGCTCCGGAGGCTGAAACTCGTCGAGTCTACGCGCAAGACGATTTGTGATGACTCTTGAAAACAGCTTGTAGATGTGGCTCAAGAGGGAAATGGGTCGATAGTTCTTCAAAAGGGTTTTGTCACCTTTTTTGAAGAACATAACGACCACACTCTTGCTCCACGCCTTCGGAGTTCTCCCCGAAAAGAGGACGGAATTGAATATACGCTGAAGGTGTAGTAGCGTAGGAGTTCCACCAGCTTTTAAGAGCTCCGTTGTGATTCCATCCTCCCCGGGGGCTTTTCCGTTTTTAAGCTGTCTGAGAGCCATCACGATCTCGTCCAGGCTGACCTCTGGCAGATCCTCGGTGTAGTGGCGGGTAAGAGTGGCTCTGGGATCCTCGGGATGGGGTTGGGGACGGGACGCTTGCGAGGTATATAGTTGGCCGTAGAAGTCTTGCACCTCCCTAAGTATCTCCGGCTTAGAAGCGACGAGATTCCCGCTCGATGTGGTCAACTTCGTCAGATGGCTTCGACCGAGCTGTTGAACAAAGACTTTAGACCCCCGATTTCGCTCAATTGCTTCTTTAATAGAGCGTGTGTTGGAGCTCCGGAGGTCACGTCTTACTAGCTTAGAGATTTTTTTGTTCAAAGCCCGTTGATCTGACGCAGTGACTACGGGATTTTCCCGTCGCTTCCGCATTAGCTGCAGAGATTCCTCTGAAAGCTTAGACCTCTTACCGGCACCTCGCGTCTCGCAGAATTTCTTCCCCTCATCCCTGAGGATTCCCACCACTTGGTCGAGATCCTGGTCGACGTCAACGTCAATTGTGGTTTCCAAGGCAGCGAATCGGTTCTCCAGTTTTAACTGGAATGTTTCAGACCCAATCACGGATTGGAGCATATTAGGCCGGAGCGTAGATTTCATTAGACGGACTCGTTCAAGCTTACAGTCTATATCTAGAGTGCCTCGGACCAGTCGGTGATCACTTCCGGTTTTGAACCTAGAGATCACTGAGACATCTCTAAATATACGCTTTTTGTCCGTCATAATGAAATCAATCTCATTTCTGGTCATAGCGTCGGGGCTTTGCCACGTCCATTTTCGCCGGGGGTTCTTCTGAAAGAATGAATTCATCAGAAAGAACCCTTCTTTCTCCAGGAAGTTGACGAGCATTTGCCCCCTATGATTCCTGCTTCCAAATCCGTGTGGTCCTACTACCGATTCGCCGCTTGTTTGTACTCCCACTTTAGCGTTGAGATCCCCCATGACAACGTTGAAGTGGGCCTTTTGGGTGGTGTATAAGGCCTTGGAAATGTCCTCGTACATTTCCTCCACTTCATCATCCGAGTGTGCCGAAGTCGGTGCGTACACTTGGATAACCTTGAGGTTATACCTCTCGGTGAGTTTGATCACAAGGTACGCTACCCTTGTCGACACACTGGAGATTTCTATAACGTTGTCAGAGAGGGCCTTGTGTACCAAGAACCCGACGCCGCCTTGGGATGGTTGGTCTCCCTTTTTTTTTTTTTTTTTTTTTTTTTTTTTTTTTTTTTTTTTTCCGGAGGGGAAATGCATTACGCATACCACCGCGCCCGGGGAGAGACGCGGTGGTTATGTGGGACTCCCACTCGCAAACTCCCCTTCTCATATCAAAAATGAGAAGGGGCCCGAGGGTATACCCACTAAAACCCCTCCGATGTTCCTTCGCACACTTGAGCGCCGAGGGTCGCGGGCACGAATTCAGCTTCCGCAACCCCCGGCTGGTGCCGGCCCGCCACCGCGGGCCCCGCCTGGTCGAGGGGGGGGAGCGAGGTGTTAACTCCTCCCCCCCCGACTTCTCTGAGGGGCGCGCGTGGAACATCACACGCGCGCCGCCACCTCGGGTCCTTATAATGTTGTGGGGCGACAGACGTATCCCCGTGTCTGACGCCCCTGGACCCATTTAGGGGGGCTGGAAGAGGGCGTTGTCCGCCCTCCGCCGACGCCCGGTGCGTCTGCTGCGGATCGGGTGAGGGGTTGAAATCTCCCTCTCCCTTTCCGCAGCCTCCTTCTGCGAGATAACCGTCTCGCAGAAGGTTACCACTGCGTCCCAGGCCTCTTCGCCGCCGACCATAGACTCGATCACGGCCGGCAGCGAGAGGTCCGGGCCTACTCCGGCGATGAGGGCACGGCGCGGCTCCTCCCAAGCGGCACACTCTGCCAGCGTGTGCCGCGCCGTGTCCTCCCGGCAATGGACGCAGTGGTGACACCGGGCGTCCGGCTCCCTGTTTATGCGACACAGGTACTTCCCGAAGCAACCGTGCCCCGAGAGCACCTGCGTCGCCCGAAACGACAGGGAGCCGTGCCTCCTCCCGAGCCAGCGCTCGAGCACCGGCCGGATCGCCCCGACTATGTCGAGGCCGGCGGTAGGGCGCGAAAGCCTGTCCCGCCATTCCGCCACTAGGACCTCGCGGAGCTGAGACCGACGCAGCTCGAATTGACGCTGCATCGGTCGTTCGCCCCGCTCCGCCTCTTCCTCGCGCCACTGATACAGCGACGCGAGTACTTTGGCCTCCAGGTCCCAGGGCGGGGATCCGGCCAGTGCACAAGCCCCCTCATACGAGATCGTGCGATACCCCCGTATGACTCTGACGGCCGTGGCTCTTTGCGGTTTCCGAAGAACCGCAATCGAGCCGGCCGTCAGGTCGTGGGCCCAGATCGGGGCCCCGTACAGGGCCATGGATCGCACGATACCCGTATAGAGCCGTCTACAGACGGAGCTCGGGCCCCCCAGATTGGGAAGCAGCGTTGCGAGCGCTCCCGCCGCGCCCAACAGCTTGGGCGCCAGCCGTCGAAAATGGGGTCCGAAGTCCCACCGGCTGTCGAGCACCAATCCTAGGTACTTCATGGTGGGCTCGACAGCGATTCGGACCCCCCCGACCACGATGTGTGAGTCGGGCGGCGGCGCCCGCCGGGGGCCATGGAACGTCATGGCCTCCGACTTGCTGAGGGCCACCTCCAGGCCCAGGCGACGGATGCGGCTCACCACCTGTGACACCGCAGCCGTCGCCAGCAACGCTGCTTCCCTGTGCGAGCTCCCCCGGGCGGTGACCAGCGTGTCGTCCGCGTAACACGTCAGGTCCACCCCCGGGCTGAGCTCGCCCCTCAGCACCCAGTCGTAGCCGATGTTCCACAGGAGCGGCCCAAGAACCGAACCCTGTGGAACACCGCACGACATCGGGCGCTGGTGAACGCCATCACGTCCCTCGTAGGTGACACACCTCTCGGACAGATAAGCCCCAACTATGCGGCGGAGGTAAGGAGGCACTCTATGGTATCGCAGTGCCTCCCGGATACAACTCCAGGGCAGGGTGTTAAACGCGTTGGCGATGTCTAAAGACACCGCCAACATCACCCCGCCCCGGGACACCGCTTCCTCCGCCAGGGCTCTTACCCGTGACACAGCGTGCACGGTGGAGCGCCCCTGCCGAAACCCGAACTGACTACCGTCCAGGTCCGGCCCCTCTTGGCACAAGTGGCTGACGAGCGAGCTGCGTCGGTCTCAGCTCCGCGAGGTCCTAGTGGCGGAATGGCGGGACAGGCTTTCGCGCCCTACCGCCGGCCTCGACATAGTCGGGGCGATCCGGCCGGTGCTCGAGCGCTGGCTCGGGAGGAGGCACGGCTCCCTGTCGTTTCGGGCGACGCAGGTGCTCTCGGGGCACGGTTGCTTCGGGAAGTACCTGTGTCGCATAAACAGGGAGCCGGACGCCCGGTGTCACCACTGCGTCCATTGCCGGGAGGACACGGCGCGGCACACGCTGGCAGAGTGTGCCGCTTGGGAGGAGCCGCGCCGTGCCCTCATCGCCGGAGTAGGCCCGGACCTCTCGCTGCCGGCCGTGATCGAGTCTATGGTCGGCGGCGAAGAGGCCTGGGACGCAGTGGTAACCTTCTGCGAGACGGTTATCTCGCAGAAGGAGGCTGCGGAAAGGGAGAGGGAGATTTCAACCCCTCACCCGATCCGCAGCAGACGCACCAGGCGTCGGCGGAGGGCGGACAACGCCCTCTTCCAGCCCCCCTAAATGGGTCCAGGGGCGTCAGACACGGGGATACGTCTGTCGCCCCACAACATCATAAGGACCCGAGGTGGCGGCGCGCGTGTGATGTTCCACGCGCGCCCCTCAGAGAAGTCGGGGGGGGAGGAGTTAACACCTCGCTCCCCCCCCTCGACCAGACGGGGCCCGCGGTGGCGGGCCGGCACCAGCCGGGGGTTGCGGAAGCTGAATTCGTGCCCGCGACCCTCGGCGCTCAAGTGTGCGAAGGAACATCGGAGGGGTTTTAGTGGGTATACCCTCGGGCCCCTTCTCATTTTTGATATGAGAAGGGGAGTTTGCGAGTGGGAGTCCCACATAACCACCGCGTCTCTCCCCGGGCGCGGTGGTATGCGTAATGCATTTCCCCTCCGAAAAAAAAAAAAAAAAAAAAAAAAAAAAAAAAAAAAAAAAAAAAAAAAAAAAAAAAAAAAAGTGGCTGACGAGGCGGGCTGAGAGAACTCTCTCGAACAACTTGCCCACCTCGTCCAGCAGCACTATGGGCCGGTACGCGGACGGTGAGTCCGCAGGGCGCCCCGCCTTTCCGAGCAGGACCAGTCGACCAGCCTTCCACAGACTGGGAAACTGGCCCCGCTCGAGGCACGCTGTGAAGAGCCCTCTCAGTTGGGGCTCTAGCTCCTTCAGAGCGAGGGCTAACACGCAGCCGTGGATCCCATCGGGCCCCGGAGCCACATTCTTGGCCCGGAGCCGGATCACGGCAGCCCCCAACTCTGGGTGTGTCACCTCAGGGACGTCGATGGCGTTCTCCGTCGTGGACTCTGCGGCCGAGGGCAATGCCATCTGCGGCGGAGTATGCTCGCCTCGTGCCGGGAAGAGGGCTGCTACCACCTCCTCGAGCAGCTCGGGTTGGAGACTCTCGGTGACCGGGGGCGCCGCGGTCCGAAGTTGATTTCGGACCGTGCGATAGGGCCGCCCCCACGGATCTCCGTCTAGAGTCTCCAACATCTCCCCCCTGGCACGCGTCTTCGACTCGCAGATGGCCAGCCACAGAGTCCCCTTCGCCGCGCTGTACACCTCATACAGCGCGGCCTCCTCCTCCGGGACCCGTCGACGTCTTCGCCGGTATCGGGTGTACTGGCGCCTGACCGCCACGCACTCGACGCGCAGCTGCGCGATCTCGGCGGTCCACCAGTACACCTGGCGCTTTGCGGACTGAGCGTGGACGCGGGGCATGGACGCGTCGCTGATTTGCGTCATCGCCCCGCGAAACCACAGCGCTTCCCGCTCGACGTCGACGGGTCCGTTCGACCCCCGGACCCAGGCCTGGACAATGGCGGCCTCCTCGAGTAGTCCCCTGTCGATGCGCTTGCGCGACCAGCGCGGACCGTCCGATCGCCGGGTCGGCGGGCGGCTGCCGCCCGTGGTCTGGGCGGAGACGTCGAAGCGGATGTATCTATGATCCGACAACGTCTCCACCTCCACGGCGACATGCCAGCCCGAGACACGGCTCGCGACAGCGGGGCTAGCGAACGAAACGTCCACTATAGACCCGCCCCGCTGCCGCACGCACGTGTGTACCGAACCCCGGTTGAGGACGATCAAGCCTGTCGCGACCGCCCACTCCTCCAGCGCATCGCCCCTAGCATCGGTCACTGGGGATCCCCACGCCGAAGATTTGGCGTTGAGATCACCCAGCAACAGCACGGGGCGAGGGTGGAGTCGGCCCACGACGGCACCCAACTCGACAAGGAACACCTCGAAGTCGGCGAGGCTCTTGTTGGGCGAGAAATACGCCCCAACAGTGCCGATCCCATCCACGAGGGCGGCCACCCAGCCGTGACCTCGGGAAGGACCGACCAGAGCCCCACCGATGATGGCCACCAAACCGTCAAGGTCACCCACCCAGTTGTCCCTGGGGGGGACGAAATACGGCTCGGCGACCACCGCCGCACGAATCGACCACTCTGCCATGCTCTGGAGCAAGAGATCCTGAGCTCTGGCACAGTGGTTGATATTGCCCTGGAAGAAATGGTATTGCGCCGTTATGCGCAATCCATTCCCTCCGCACCATCCCTAGGCCGGGGGTCGGCCTGAGGGCCGCCAGGCTGCGGGGGGGGTAAAGAGCCCCCGGCAGCTTTGGCAGCCCCTCTCCTCTTCTTCGGGGCGGGCGCAGCGCACGCCTTGCCCCCCGCCCTGTGCCCCGCGGGCCTCCCTGCAGCTGTACAGAGGCTGCAGTTCGGCGCCGCCGAGCACTCCGCCGCCTTGTGGCCGGCCTGACCGCAGCGATAACACAAATCGCTGCGGTCGACTTCAGCGGTGCACCGTGCCCGGACATGCCCCATGTCCAGGCAGCGGTAGCACCGCAAGGCCCTGGGCTGCAGCCGCTTCACCCGCGCTGCAGCCCACCCCACCAACAGGCGCCCGGCGTCGGCGACTTTATTCGCCGCCGCCACCGGGCACCGCACCCAGATCGTGCCGAGCCCGGATCGCTCGGCGCGGATCTCACCGGTCCGCACCTCCTCCGGCGAACACCCACCGGAGCGGGCGATGGCCGCCACGACCTCACCCGGGGTCGTCGAGTCGTCCAGGCCATCGACACGCAGTTCTGCGGTCTTCACGGGCCTGGACACCCGAACGTCCTCCGGGTTGAGGACCTCCCTCAATTTGGCGGCCAATACGTCCGCCTTCTCCGCGCTGGCGTCACCGGACACCTCGAAGAGCCGCGCTCCCGTGATCGCCGGCCTCACCTTGAGGCCCGACGATATCCCTATGTCAGGGAGCGCGACTTTTTCCTTCGCCTGTTTAAGGACCGCACTATAGGTGATCCCCCTTTCGACGGCTCCGGGCTGCAGCGTGATAACTACAGCCGCGGAGCGTGGGGCCCTAGGCGGTCCTTTGGCCTTCTTCTTCGTCTTCTTCGGTGCCGGTGGCGCTTTTGCGGGTGCCGGTGGCGCCGCCTTCTTCTTCCGGCGGCCCCTCTTGACGACCGCCGTCCAGGTCTCTGCGGGAGACCCGGGTGCGGCCGCCGAGGGGGCATTCGCAGGGGGTGCGGTAGCCGGGGGCGCGGCCGTCCGGGGAGCGGACGACGGCTTCCTGCCCTTTGGCTTGCCGGCTGTGGCTGCAGGGCCTGGCCTCGCGGCCTCCTCCATCCTCCTCCTGTCCGCAGCAAGCGGCGGACGGAGGGTCTGCGCGGGGAGGAGCCTCGACTCCAGGCCCTGCAGACGGGCATTCACCATGCCCCCACACTGCAACATGCAGACGCGGACGATCTTCTCGATCTCCGCGTCTGTTGGTGTGGGGGCAGGACACGACGGCGCGCCCGACGACGCGGCCGACGGTTTCGGCGCAGGGACTGGGGCGGAACCAGAGGCAGCAGGACGCCTCTGCTGCCATTCCGCCCTCTGGGCGGCAAGCTCCCGCCGCAGGTCCTCCAGCTCGGAGCGGAGACGGCCGTTCTCCTCCCACAACTTCGCCGTCTCGTCCGAGCTCGTCCGGTTTAAGAGGACCCCGGTTGCCTCCCTGATGTCCTCAGCCGCCTCTTTTAGAGCGCGCGTGAACGTGCCCTTCAGGCTGCCAGACTTTGTGGCAACCTTCAGGACGACGTCCACGCCGTCCAATACTTGGCGGCTGAGCGCCACCGCCGACAGGCTCTCCCCGGCGGCCGCCTGAGCAGAGCGTCGCTCCCTGGCCAGCCGGGCCATCTCGCCGACCTCGTCGGCCGCGACCGCCTTCCGCTGCGCCCGCTTCGCTGCGCTCGCCTCCGCCCTGTTGCTCTGCAGCAACAGCGGAGACGCAGACGCAGCGGAGTCGTCGCTCGGACCATCTCCGGACTGTCTCTCTCCACTTTCCACGCCGTCCTCGCGCATGGGTAACGGCGTGGGGGGGCGCAAGAAGCGACCGCGCAGGTCGCGCGCCACCCGACCACGCCCCCTTTGCGCGGTACCCACTTTGGCGGCCGTCAGTTCCTCCTCGCTGGAGGAGACCCCCGACGGCCGCAGATCGCTACTGTGGGGGCGCTTCCTCCAAAATTTGGAGGAGCCCCCCGTGTCCCTTTCGGGACATGAGCCTCCTCGGCTCTTGTTGCCGTCGTTTTCGACGACGGCAGGCGGTTGGCGCGCGTCGCACAGTCGCTCCAGGCTGACCCGGAGCTCCTTTTCTTGCAACGCGCGCGGTTGACGGGAGTCGGCGATGTTCTGCCGACCCACGAGACTACTGTTGCCCCCCCCAGATACGATGGGGCAGCCCTCCGAAGAAGGGCGGGACTCCCCCTCCTCTGAGAGAAGGGGACCCGCCTGGGGATTATTAACAATAGCCAACTTTTCCATGATTTTTTCCTTTTTTTTTTTTTAGGGGTGAGGTCCCCTCCGCTGCGCTAGGGACCGGGTTCCCCCCCGGCCATTCATCCCATCGGCACGCTAGACCTTGGGATTGGGGTTATTTATTATAGAGGTTTTCTTCCTCGCGGCCTTGCGGCCTCCGATCCCGACTGGGATTGCGGATTGTCCGACGTCGGCAAAAGCCGAGTGCACCTGGCACATCGTCGCACGAAAAGCTCTTGTTTTTTAGAGAGGTTTCCATCCTCTTGTCCGGCGTCGGCAAAAGCCGAGTGCACTTGGCAAACGCACCGCACCCGCTGCATCCCCTGTTCCCTCTCATACAAGAAGGATGGGAGCAGCGTCGCCCCCTCACTGGGGCCCACCTCCCTCACTGGAGCCCATAACTCCCCCTCACTGGGGCCCGGCAATCGCCGGGAACCCTCGGCTCGCGGGTCTCGGCCCGACGGGGCCGGACGCACCGCTTGCCGCCCCCCCAATATAGCCCAGTTCCCTTCACCGACCATCAACGATGATCGGTGACTAGAACTGGGCCCTTCCCCGTGTGTTGAGATCAGCCGCCGGCCGCAAGTGTATTGTGGCACTTGAGACCGCCGTTGCCCAGGGTGCGCCACGTGGAGGCTCTCAACCTGCATGGTTGGTCTCCCTCTCTGAAGTACATATGATGGCCGGATTTTAGAGTTACGGTATCCTCCCCCTCTCTTCGGACTTCACATAACCCCAAAACGTGCCATCTTATGTTCCTCAGCTCCTCTTCAAGTTGCGCCAGATGTTCGTCGAGCCGTAGCGTGCGTCCGTTGAACGTAGCCAGCGTCAGTCGGTGTTGGCGGCCTACCGTAGCCCGGGGATTCTTAGCACCCCCTACCCCGCCGTGACCATGACCGCCGCCTTGGCCAGGAATAGCGGGGCGACCGGGAACTGGGGGCCTTTTCTGTGGTGTGCTGTCAATAGTGGTTTATGCCCGTAATCACCACACGCTGGGCAGGCGGGTTGGGTGATCGCAGAAACGTAGCTCTCGCACCGGTGACGCTGCTGCCCGTCATCGGCCTGTGCCATTTAGCTACGTTGTTGAGAATGGTTATACCGCCATTGGTCGGTCGCCAGAGCCTCGTTCGCTTGTCGGCAGGATGCACCGCGGGCAGGTGAGGTTGGCTGGGAGCACTAAGATGACATTGTGCTCCCTTACATCCCTTGTGCTCCCTTACATCCCCGATCGAATTACGTACGATCTAATTGATTGAGCTAAATAGAAATAAGTACATCAACATCACACGTGTCATGCTTTGTAAATTGTATTCAATCTAAGTCTAAGACAGTAAGGGGAAGACAAATATTGTCTGCCTGTCGTATTCCTTATTATTTTTGTTGGCGCCAAGTATGCTTCGGGTGATTTTTCACGGCAGGCCGCTTGCTTGACCTAAATCATCTTTAGGAATGCTTTTCTTGACCATTCGGGAAGGAATGATCTTTGATTTTGAAATTAAACTTGATAACCACATGGCTTTTAAATGTATGAATAGTATCATTACTATTCACATAGATATGTAACTACGGACAGTTCTGCAATAATATATCATTTCATGATTCATTTCTCTCCTTTAATTTATAGACTATTCAACTATTACAATTCTGTCGCTGTAAGTATCTAGTAACGGTACTGTTGAATTATATGAATGGTGTTAGATATTGTTTCTGAACTGTTGTTTATATATTTCTGCTCGTGTTGCTGATAGGAGTAAAATCATAACATATTTTAAGTTTATCTTGTCCTTCTCTAATTAGATAAAAATCTAAACAAAACATTCCCCCATACTCAAACTTAATGGATTGCTATTCAGAAACAGTTTTATTGTACAAAATGTATGCTGCTGCTTTTATTAGTTACAATATTTCTTATGTCAAAATGAATTTTGAATGTGAAATCAGAATAAAGTAAATAGAAACCATTCGATTGCCAATCGGTTTCCAGATTGGGTGCTGAGCCGAGCGTCTTTGAATACCCGATTGTCAGATTAAATAAGAGGCATCGAAAACACCAACGAAACTTTCCCATCTAAATCACAACTTGATATCGAATAGAACAAATTTTTCCAACTAAATACATAATTCATGCGAGTCGTATCGATAATCGGCGAGTGCTACCGGGAACATTTTCTTTGTGAACGCCTCAGGCCATGCAGATAGGATGCCAGGCAGAAATAATAGGCCAACTTTTATCAGAGACAAGTGAGCTGCGGTCTTATCAGTGAAATACTCTTTCAAATTACAGTGGTAGTGTAAGTTTTTATCAGCTCGCCTCGGGCTGTGGACCTCGCTTAATCAATAAAGTGCGGCTACTATGTATCTAACGGTGCGACCAGGTAAGCAAAGCGGAGTAAGTTCCAAAGTTGAAATTATGATTTTTGTTTTTATCAGGTTGAAATTTGAGAATTTTTATATTTTTTTTAATTATTTGTAAAGTGTTTATTTTAGGTCTTGTAATTTTAAAACATATTTTTAAATGTGACATGGACGTGGTCGATTATTATGGCCTGATGATATGAACATAGCTATCTCACATTTTATCAGTAGGGCTCTTTCTTATGAAAATCCTGGGCTTCCTTGTTTCAGAGCTGAGCCCTTTTGGAAAGTCAATAATTTTTCGTCTTTAAGCAAATATTTCATACGAATACGAAATTGAAAATCAAGAAGTACCACTTAAAAAAACGTAATCCGTGGCTCAAAATTAAGCCACCGTAGCACATATTACAAGTTATCTGTACAGACGTCATACACACAAAACATTTTCCGGTAAAAGTAGGTTATCACGCTTCACAATGGGGAGGGCCGGCTGCCGGCGCGACTCGGACGATCTGATAGGCCTCTTGCCAGTAGCCTCAGACTTGGCTCACTAACAAATATGACTGGAAATACTGATTTTAGGGTGGCTCTGTATGCTGAAAAAAATCGAGGACATTCGAGGACTGAAAACTGTGGGGAAGCTTACATTTGTGGCGTCAATGTCAAGTTTGATTAGCGTGGTGAAGGTTGTGGGTTTGAAACAAACAGTGAGCTCGAGTTTTTGCTCTGTGTAGTGGGGTACTTTGTAGTAACCACCTAGCTACTACATACTACCCCCTATTTGAAATTCTGTTATCAAGCACCTATTAGAGTGTGTCTACCATACCACCTTTAAGACCATTTTCATCACATACCATGGTCAAATTATTGATTGTGTCAGTTCAAGTAAAACCTATGGTTGGATTTATTAAATATTAAATAAAATTATACACTATATTGAGATAAAACACAAAGGAAAAAAACTAACTTTTCAGACAAATCAATTTATTATGTACGTTTTGGGTAAATCATTTTGAGCATCGAACCTTCATAATACAAAATAACTTTTTCTTTATTTGATCCCGTGAACTGTAATTTAAAATTTCTAGAGATATTTCATTGTTATTAAAACAAATAAGCGATAAGTTAAGTTCAAGTAAATAACGTGGGAGTCACATTCTAATATCGGGAAAATCTTAAATTTCGAGAAATTCTTTATAACAGGAGATTTCGTTCCAAGGAGAATCGTTTATTTAGCATTCTGTTATGATAATACCTACACAAATCTGAGGAACGACGTTTTTTGCAAATAATTCGATTTATCACTAGCTACCGTGCCGTGGGATAACTAAACCTATATCACTTTGGAATAGTGTAGCTTTTTATCTGTGTAAGAATTATTAGAATCGGATGAGATGATCTGGGAATTATGCAAACTTACAAGCTTACAAACTTTGCCTCTTTATAAAAATAAATAAATTTCCTGTGACATTCTACACACGCGATTATCTGATCTCAAATTAAGCAGATCTTGTTCTGCTTGTCCTATAGTTGTATATCTTGTGAGGGAATCAAATCCACGACCTGTACTGTGGCAGTCTAGGTCTCAAACCACCAAGCAAAGTTCTGTCAAGTTTCCTGATGAGTATCCTTGTGTGGGACTTGATAGGGAGTTAGTTACTAGATAATTGTTTTTTGTATAATCTTACAATGTTAGTGTGGATAGCTAAAACATGTCAAATATCTTGAAAATCATGGCCACCCGGAAACCATAGCTGTAGCGCAAGCAAACTCTTTTAATATGTCCGGTTTTTGCGCTCAGCTATTAAATACGCAGCAAGACGCGGTGCCAAATTGGTTCATACCCGTTTCGTGGCGCAGTTGCAACCGCCACTTGTAATCTGTAAGATTTGTGCGGCGGTTTAACTTTATTTTTATTAGTAAAGCTGTTCTGAAACACGCAGTGTGCAAATTTTTTAACAAGCGCAGTTTTTGCTCGCATTTTCCGCGAGTGGAAGTAGAGTTTGGTATATATTTTTTTCAATTTAAAATTAAAAAAGTGAAACTAACAAACGGGCTGAAAAATGTCAAGAATATACAAATATTATGATACCATTATAACGACAATCTAAAAATATAAATAGTAACATTTAATGTATGAAACCATCATCTGCATGCTCATATTTAAACATTATTTAACAAAAATAACTTTTCGAAAAGCTCGTGACAAATAGCACTTCGTAAAAACACAATGTGAATACTAATCTAAAGGGCATACCGTGGAAAATATGTCAAACATCATAATGGCTGTGTAATGAAGTCGAAAACCTCATAAATAATCCCATCCCATTGTTTTATGGTTGACAATGGACACGTACCGAATATTGTATACACACTACTATTTAACTAATATTGTAGTGACGTAGCGGTGAAATATTTGATGGAAGATAGCTTAAAATTATCTTTAATAACATTTCACTCAAAAAAAATCACTTGATGATTTTAATTAAAATAATGTATAATAAAACAGTTAAAATAAAAGTCCAGGGACATATTTTACACTCGGCCATCTGACCGCAAACTAAGCCGAGGTTATACTATGGAAACCAGATAATTCACCAGACACACTTAAATAGATATTTACAGCCAGAAACAGAACAAACAGATAATATGTTTATGCATAAAAATGTTTCTGCTTTGTGGGCATTGAATCCTAAACCTAAAACCACAATAAAACTATCTATTTTCCTCATGTTTTGAGTTACTCCCCTTTCCTATCAGGCACCGATTCTTTGCTTTACGTATTAATAGAGTACAAATTGCTCACTCTAAGTTTTCTACCGGTCCTACATCGATGACACGTTGTCGGAATCACACACTCGCATCAAAAAGACGACGACCGACATAACGGTGACTAAACCTGTCATACAACGTGATTTTATTTAATTCTACACGTATTACTGATTCATATAAATCTACATTTATACTTTTTATCGACTGGCCAGTTGGCTTGATGGTTAGAGTTCCTGACTGGTACGTCACAGGTCTTGAATTCGATTACACATAGGACAAATATATCGCACCCACAGAACGATAGGGGCTTAACTCAAAAAATCACTTTTGGGACATCTCTGATTGGGTCCCTTTTTCACTGAGCGGGGAGGGTGGTCCCGGTGTTAAACAGGCTGAAGTATCGGTATGCGTATTCTATCATTAAATTTACTATTCATCGGATAGAGCGTACTTTGTTTAGTCTCTCTACTCTCTATGATCGTAACTCCATTTCGCAAAATTTTGAGTTAAGCCTTATCGCACTGAGGTTGCGATATGTTTTTTTTCTGTGTCTGAATGTTAATATTTTTATAATTATTAATTTAAAAGGTAAGCGTATTCAGTATATATAATATATCAGTTATCTGGATTCCATAGTAGGTTAGTTTGAGATCAGATAGCCGTGTATTCATAATGTCTTAGCTTTATTTATTTTTTATGCTGTGTGATAGCTGTGACCTTAACTCATCGTTAGGGTGCCCTAAGAGGCAATTGTGGAGTATACCGATGGTTACGTGCACTTTACACCTTGCCCCATCAAAGGCATTCAAATGGAGAGTCGGGGGCAGGTGTTAAAAACCAAATAAGACAAAACATTTGTATTATGCAACGCTCTGTATTATTATGGATGGAAAGCATATATACTAATCCAACCCCAACGACCTCAGATTAATGTAGATTTCTAAACTAATAACTAAACTAACAAAATTATAATGCAGGGACATTAAAATTGTTGTTAAAAAGTACACTGATCACATGACTTTCGATCGGGGTTGAATATTATGGTAAACGTCGTAGAGTGAAATGTTTGGAAATTAATACATATATAAAAATAAACTATTGTATGAATGATTGTTTGCCTGTTTTTACCCTTCAGGGAAACCATTAGATCTCTCCGTAAAGCAGCCAAACCCTGTTGCTAGTATGGTTGTAACGCGAGATTGATGTCGATTCACTGAAGAGATAAGCGGAGTACTGAGTTCTTACACTCACTTTTTATCTAATATAATTTCAGTTCCAACGTTACATAGCTATCACGTTTTTAACATAACATTCTTCTTACAAATATAATAAATGCAGAAGTTTGTGAGTATGGTTTTTGTTACTCTTTCAAGCCAAAATTACTGAATGGATTTGGATGAAGCTTGGCATATAGATAGAGTATGCCCTGGAATATAATATATGCTACTTTTTATCCCGGGAAAATGTAACATCCCTCGGGAACACGGGTGAAAGCGCGGGCGACAGTTATACATTATAAAAGTAAAACTAACGCCCGTTTGTACTCAAACCATTTTCATATGACATGTGCTAGAATATGCATTCAAAAAGTCCATCAATTTTAAAACAGTAAAAATTACTCATAAAAAAACTAATTGGCCCATTAAGAGCAACGAAACACTTCATTCATATTCAAAAACTGAACCTTTCAGATTTACAGATAGCTACGAGCTACGGCTCTACGCCTCTACGGCAATAGCTACGAGTACGTAGCTACTGCTACGGAACTACCGCCACGGAGAGAAAGCGTCTGGCGTGGCGTGGCTGGCGTTATGGGGCGCCTACTACTTGCAAGCCATGCTGTGTTTAGATTACTGGCCTTTGAAATGAGCGAAATAAATAAAATTTATTTAATCCTTGAGAAGAATTGTTATCCATTTATCCATTTGATGTCAGTAGATACATCTTACAGACTATGTTACTCATTTGCGTTACTCATATTTAATATTAGTATTTTTATGTTTAAATATAGCCCGTTCAATGAAGGTAATGATCTATTGGAGAGTAAGACATTTTATTGTATAAAAAAAGAGTAAAGTCATTGGTAAAAAATATAAGGCGTTTTACCCAAGCCGAGTGTCAAGACACCTTAACATATAAATTACTTTCACCAAAAAATAAATATAATATTGGATACAAGTCCACATAAAAAGATAAAAATTAAATATTTATTAAATGTAGATGCTTAATATATTTAATATTGTATGTTCACCCCTACGACCAAACGTGACCTTGCTGTCATATTGCCGCCGTCATAGTCTGTAGGTACGTTCTCGATTTTATTTGTTACTAAAATTATAAACGATTTCTTTCTGATTTAAAATTAACCTTCCGAACCGCTATCAGAGTCACGAATATTTATAAGCTCTTGTACGAGTATAGGCCATTTCGAAATAAAATATTTTATTTTGATTCAACCACTATCCCTTCCACTGTACTTTCCCATCCCAACGCCCCTTGGAGCCGCGTCTCGTCACTCAGTGGCACTCAATAATGCATGTGCAGACTGAGCTACGGCCTACGATCCGCTGCCATGATACACGGGAAAAATGCAACGCCGACGCTGCGTTGATTTTGAGCCTCCATCGAGGCTTGATGAAATGTTTTGAATTGTGCATTCCTTGAGTGGAGTAGCGAATCTTTGTTCGATTTTTGAGATTTGTCGCATTGCTTCTTAGATTAAAGATCATAAATATTGTCTCTCCTTCATCGGCCTTTGTTGGTAGGTAAGAAAGTTAGCCAGGCTAATATTTTATCAGCGTGCTACAATTTCTTCTACATTTTAGCTCAAGCTCATTAAAGAAAATAAACATATGACTTGCGTCACGGCATTTGAAATCACTAGCTAACTAACCTAAGATCGCTATAAAATCTGCTAATGGAGTCGATTTATTCAAGAATACATTTATTTGAATGTAAATTCATGGTATACATTATTATGACATAATATCAGATATTTTAATTAAGGCTCTTTTTAAATAAGACAGATGAACATTGTGATAAACATAATTCGTCAATAGTAATGAGATTTAATCTGAACTTACCTCAGGGTAGCTGATCTTGTACTCTATCATATTCCACTAATATTATTTTTAACTTCCCGTCACAATCCTAACAGAAAAATGTTAAATTTGCTCACTACAAAAAACATTTTCAATCTCAAACTACCTATAGCTAGAAACTCCCCCTGGCTTGCCTCGCAGACCACTTCAGACGCGTCTAGTACACGCCGAGTGGGTGTGAAAAGCACCTGGAAAAGTTCAAGGTTGTCCTTTATTGCGTATTATTTTCTATTATGCTCCAAGTTTTTGCTAATGAGTGTGGCTTGCTGGTTAGCTGCTAGCATTTCAGTTATGTGAAATATTTACGAGTTACAAATCAACGGGGCCTATGTTTGAAGAACTCTAATTTTTTTGCTGGTCCATCCTGGAACATTATTTCGGCCACCCGATCCCAAATTAGTTAGAACTATAGAAACCAGATAACTGATACTACAAACACAATTTTTATTTTCATCTCAATACTTATATAGATATTTATATCCAGACACAGAAGAAACAGGCATGTGCACACATGTTTGTGTAGCAGTCAGGGTTTGTAACCATCAAGCCAACTGGCCTGCTAAGAAGAATATTGTATTCAATTTATGTCATAATTTTATTCACTTCCATAGGAGGGAGGGGGGGCTAATAAGGGGGGGGGGGAGTAATAATGGAAGTTTGGAAGAAGGGATAAATGTCACTCAAATAGATTTTACTATAATTTTTTTTATTTCACTGTATAGAATTGAAGGCATCATAATTTTAAATAAAAAATTCAATTTCTCTATTTCTTATTGAAAATTTTGACACAAATGTAATTTTTTATTTGAATATTTCATTTCTGCTTACAGTATGTAATGAATGTAATTTATCATAAAAAATCTTTGAAAAAATAGTTTACAACAAAATCAAACCACCATTCCGCGCCCAACCCACGTAGCCACAAACCAACTAATTAATCTCAACACAGACAATCAATTACACTTTACGTATTAAATCTATACAGAACCCTAACTAGGTAGTGCCGAACAAAAGGGCTTGCTTCCGTTCGCTTACCCTTCACTTGGGGTTGTTTAGGACGTGATCACCGACTGATTGCGCCCCCCTCGCCCCTTTTACCTGGGCAGACATTCCCCCCTTAAATATCCAGTTTGCAGTTTCCATTCATTGGTAAGGCACTTGTGTAGTGGGAGCTAAGATATGGAGAGGTCAGGTAATATGTATTAATTCAGGTTAAAAACTATATACGTGCTAAGTTTCAATCAATCCTCAAAAACTTTTTCTGACCGTAATGTCACTATTTTTTTATGAAATATTTACTAGTTAAAGAAAATATATTCCAAAATAAAAGCCTTTTAGTAACTATATTAATTGAGGTGTTAACAACACTATGTTAAAAAATTATATTTCAGTATTACAAATAAAATATTAAATAAAACCTTGGCTTGTATAAACGTGGTATAAAACAAGTTAAGCGACACTAAACAGCCTCTAGCTTATCAAAACTCTTAGCGATATAAAGCTACATGTATCTCAAACTACGCCCAAGTCTATTAAGCCCTCTAATTGTGACAATATATCGCCCCTGAGTTGTGTGAAATCAACCAGAGCACCGTTCGTCTGGCCGGTGGCGGGCCGACGAGGCGTGATGGTATCGGTTAACGTGGTACATGTTCTATAACTATATGCTAGACATATGTCATTCAGGACTGTTCTATGACTTTGTCGTTTTGTTCAATAATTAAAAAATAACTGGGAAAGTCTACTTACGGTATTGTGATCAGCCGATACTTTTTAAATACATACATTTATTTAATACCAACTATTCCCTAGGGATGTCACGTTTACCCGGGATAAAAAGTAGCCTATATGTTATTCCAGAATATGCTCTATCTGTGTGCTAAGTTGCATCTAAATCCGTTTAGTGGTTTTTGGGTGAAAGAGTAAAAACATCCCTACATACTCACAAACATTCGCAATATTAGTAGGAAAATACAAATATTTTTCTGGGTTGTGGTCAGATCCACGACCTACTGAGCAATAATGAGGTCATTAACCACTATACAATCTGGTCCACCCAGTGCCATATAATATATATACCTATTTTATACAAAATTGTCCAATACTGGGCCTTTCTGTAAAGAAAATGACACTAGCTCGAGGATGTTACACGGTCGGCCACTTTGCTCTGTCTCTTTCGCTAACTACGCAATCACTTGAGATCTCCGAGGCCTCCGTGTAGTGGCTCACCGACAAGGATTGCATTAGCAGAATATGGGGTCTGATTGACAATTTATGTAATGTACAAATATAACGAAATACAGCCTCTGACACGCCCGACTCCATATTATTAATTTAGCATTTCAAGAAGGAAAAGTTATCTCTAAGTTACTTGTGTATATTCGTCAAATATATTTTAATAAAACTTTGTTGTTGCTATGAAACGAGAGGAGTATAAATTGATGAGAAATAAGAGTTTTAATTGTAGTATTATTCAGGCTATTTTAATACCCTCGAAGGCAGAATAGATACCTGCCATTGCTTGATTAGATTTACAACGTATTTTTGAATTGTTACTTTTTTGCATGACATAATCACAAAGCGCTTGGTGTATCAAACCCTTACCTTGAGTATAGTGCATAATATTACAACGGTGCGGCCATAAACTCGTCCTTTTTCACCATAACCATAAACATCACTCACCTGTGGACAAAAAGAAACATAAATTAATAATTAACTAGAATGTACCCCCAAAAATAATTTTGGGCCAAATGATATTTTGCACACACCCAAAAGAATAATTATTATTTCTAAGCTTATAACGATTTAGATTTAATTAAAAAATGTACCTACTTTTGATTAATCCCGTAAACTTTGTAATAGTCGTAGGTACTATTCAATATTTATTATTAAAATATGGCGGAAATATATGAAAATGGAATGTGTTTGGATAACTTCGACAAATCTTTAACCAATTTTATTCAGAGTTAAGGTCACAATTTTAAAACTTCATATGTTTCTGGAAAATACCATCCAAACAAAAATGCATAGACAACAATAGAAAGCTAAATTCCAGTTTTTTGGCTTGATTCACCGATTGACAAGACAATATCCCATCCAGCTATCCCAGGTTCTGGCCACCGCAAACAAACAGGTGTACCCGAGCCAACTGGAACGCATAAATATCGCAAAACACAAAGTTATTGGTGGCACTAAGTCGCCTTTATTGACTACCCTTTATTCCCGTACCGATTCAAATACTATCAACTCCAATCGACTGTACACTTTAATTAACAGGTTATACTGTTTATTTCTGCTTGGAGACTTTTGGAGGGTGTTACGTTTTGTATCAGTTGAGGCTGGTTTTGCAATAATGACGCAATGACAGCCTCATGTGCGTACAAACTGCGTTTTATGGGATGTTATAGCATCGATACTGAATACAAACAGCTTTTTAGTATTGAGGATGGTTGGTTCACCTGCTTTTGACCATGAATGAGTCTTTAACACGTCAGTACAAATAACGATTGGCTATTCGATTACCTTAATCCTCTCCTAATGTTATTTTCATGTAAAATTAAGTATTTAAGTCTCTGGGCTGTGGCAAGATTAATTATATATTATATTAATGCTGGTACACACACTTAGCCTGTAATATAAACTATAGGATGTTTAGTATTATCATACAACTTTAATTATGTAGTGGCTGGGTCTCGCGATTTCGATCGTGGTCCTTTCCATAACGTAGGGTATGCCTTTGTCTTTTCAGTCGTTTATCCGTGAATGCGCATCAAACCAAAAAAAAAACAATCAAACAGACAAACAAACTTATTATCGTATTTATGGTATAAGGCTAAGAGCTGATATACCACAAATACTACATGTCATGTTTACACTCGGACATGAAACAAAAAAAAATGGCAATAGTCGTGGAATTTGAATTCTACCATCAATATGAGCTTTCGCTGAAGGAAAACATCGTGATGAAACTATAACATATCGGCTAGTTTCTAGAACTTATCTGCAGGGCTGCAGCTTAACCAACTACCAGCGTGTTCTGGCATTTAAAAACCCTTTATCTTCAAAGCTTTCAGTGCATACACCTCCGGGATAATCATCAGTTATCATGGAATGATTGTGGATAACAATAAATAAATCCAAAAAAAAAATCAAGTGTTTAATTCCGAAACTTCTTAAAATACAAATATAAAGAGCCCTTAAAAATGAGCGATCCCTCATTCCAAAGTGCCGGATTCAGAAACAAGACATCAACCAATAAACATCAACTAACTTCCAATTCTCAAGGACCCGACGATCTAATTTAACTTGTCCTCAGTGAGGCGGACTCAGCAAAAATTCATTATTAATACAAGGAACTTCTTGGAGTCAGGTCAAAGTGATAGCGTAGCTATTATTATATTAAAATTGTTATAATTATGGGGATTTTTTTTTCTGGGCTTGCTGATCAGTCATATTGGAATATCGAGCGAAGTGTAATAGGGGTACGAAGAAGTCATAGAGTGAAATTGGAAACAATAAAAACAATGACAAAATTCAAAAATGCACTTATAGTTAGTAGAACGTTAAAGTGGCGTTGGGCAGGGCATATGTTATGGGATGCGAAAGAAAAGTGGACCAGATAATAACTGCGTGGTAACCCAGGGGCGACAAAAGAAACAAAGGAAAACAGTGTAAACGTTGGGAAGACGACTTCAGAAAGGTGGCGGGCCCTAAGTGGACACAAATAGCTAAAGATCGAACTGCATGGAAGTCCTTGGAGGAGGCCTTTGTCGAGAGACAAGCTGCTACAGGAAACTAAACCGATTACCGATATACTAAAAACTTATTAAGTATAACAAGTATCAATATAAATAGATGATAGGGTTAGTATAGTTAGTATAGTATAACATGTAATGTAAAAAATAAGATTAGAACAGTAACAGTAATAAAGGCTAATAATAAATAATAAATACATATTGGAATAGGCAACTTGTACCGATATTCAAAATTTAAAATCATTTATTCAGTTTAAGCCCTTGGAAGGTACTTATGAAGGTCAAATTTAAAGTTACTGAAGCTACAACCGGTTCGGAAGTCAGCCTTCAACTGAGAAGAACCGGCAAGAAACTCAGCATTTTTTATATACATTTTATCTATTCTGACTTTTTGGCTATTTTATAATATCAATTTTACATAAATTTATATTTAACAATTACAAAATACTTAATATGGGTAACAATAAAAAACAAAACAAAAAAAAGAAATAACGTATTAAGTGATGAGACAACATCGATAGCGATCCCCATTTGTCGTGCTGTCGGTGCCACCTATTTAGCCGCCCAGTTCAGAACGCGTGACAGCCGGTCCTGGAGGAAGTGTGATATCTCCCCCTAAGACCATCGCCATGCTGTTGCACAACCGGTCAAGACCACGTCAGCCTAGACCATGAGGCATCACAGCAGTAGGTAGATATAGGGACCTGACTGATAAAATAGGTATGTTAATGATAATCTGTTAAAAAAAACTGCTACGCTGTAACTGATACTCCAACTTTTGTATTGTAAGCGAGTCGGGCATCGAGCGTTCAAGTAATCCGATTATAAAACACGGACTGCGACGTCACAATTCTTGCGGACAAACATACCAACCACCCTATTGTGGTGCAATTGTTTGACAAATTATAATTCTGTTTGCGAAAAACATAACATAAACTCATTACATTTGCAAACTTCAGGAACAAGATTGTAGGAGCTTTCAAATTTACAGACAAGTTGGCTGCCTCGCTACAGCTCGTGGGTTCGATTACCCTCCAAGAAAAACATCTGTGTGCATGATAACGATTGATTCTGTGCCTGGATAAAAATATATATCTATAAACGTGTATTTAGAAGATAAAAGTAGCTTGTCAGGTATTTGATTTCTATGGTACATATAAGCTCTGCTTAGTTTGAGATCAAATGGCCGCGTCTTATCAATGTTATCCTCCAATGTGACTTAACATAATATATTATATTCTTTACTACTCTTATGAGTCTTCTAAAATTAGCAAGGTTGAGTAAAAAGTGGGCCTGGTATAATAGATTGTTGAACTTTACGTGGCTTTGAAAGGTATTCTTCAGGCATACACATTGACCTTCTTCATAAACTAGTACTGAATCTTTCACAGATTCTAATAAGTATTATAAGATTGATGGTGAGGTGACACAGTTTAAATAAATAGTAAATATCCTGGGACATAATTTACACAGTCATCACATTATAACATTACACACAGGGTGACCAGATCCCAAATTAAGCAAAATTTGTACTGCATCATGCACACAAATGTTTATCCTGGATGGGATTCTAACCACCACGATATGTCAAGCCAATCTAGTCCGGCAGGAACCATAAGGTGGAAATATTATAATTTACCACTAAGTAATCGTCTTAAAACCTGAATGGAGTGGCAGAAAGTGAAGAAAACGCAATATTGACATGGTGTTCACTCAAGATACTATTACTTTAAATTGTCAAAGGTCGGGGAGGAATGAAGTGCAGAACAAACTTAGATTGGCGCCCAGAGAGCGGAGATTGTTATCTAAATGGTTCTATTTCGGAGAATATTGTGGAACAATTTCAGGGGTTTTAATTCAATATTGCAGTAGTTGATTTAAATAAGGAGGTACTTGAGCGAGAGAATTCCAGAATTTTATTCACTAAATGTTACAATTTACTAAATTGAAAGAGCTGCAATAGTATTTTACATGAATCACATGTCACCAGCAGCAACACCCTGAAGCCAGGTCCTCAGCACAATTGCTAAATTTACCCTCAAATGAGAGCCTTAAGCTCATCGAATATTTACCCCGTTAGGGTGTAAAAGCCATATGCGGCTAATACCTTCAAGTCAATAAAAAAATGAGCTACAGTCCAATTGGAACCAGGTCATATGAATAATGCTAATGGTGGTTCAACCTGCGTTGAACACAGTTGCCAGCAAGCCATTGTCTTAAAAAGCACGTAAAGCTGGTCTAACTTCCACCACTAGATGGCACTATTAAGGATTTGCTTAATATCGTTGAAGGCCTGAAACTATCAGTTTCAATATAGTAAATGTAGGCCTCGTACAGGCTGTCTGGTGATAACCGATCACCATCAATATGTACAATCAAATTCGAATTATAGCGTCTTGGATAATTTTGCCAACGAAAGGGAATCTAACTGCGAAAGAAGATAAACAAAGCAATAAAATAATAATTAAATATTGAAATATCACAGTCCCTCGGCTGGGCCACACGTGGTGGAACATATGCGTTGAAGCGATCAATCATGCGAATCACCCCGCGAGGAATACCTCGGTCCGAGGTACGTTTGCGATCTCTTTGTCTTTAAATCCCAGTTTAATTGAGTAATTGGTACCTGAAATCAAATTCATTACGCTTGTGTTTGAAAGACTTATCCTCTTAATTGTCTTAATTAATCAACTATTAGTTATAATACAGCTTCTTTAGCATTTTGAATGTAATAATTTCACAAACAAATGTCTTGATTGAACTGCCTCGAATTAATTGCCTTAGTTACATTATATATTAATCACTAGCTTCCCCGCGGTTTCACTCGCGTTTATCGATATGATTATAGCCTATATACATCTACGAAAAACTCTCGATGGTAGCAGTCCCATCTCGATATGTTCAATAGTTTTGAGGTGATGGTGCGTTAAAGGAATCCTATTTTACTGATACATATATATAATGATATATAGATATTTAGATTAGTAAATAATAATTTCTTGATCTAGTAGTTTGTTGGTCAGTGATTTTCCCTTGTAAGCTGTTGTAATTCTTCTGTAAACTTGGCTCTCTAGTTTACAGAAGAATAATATTAAGAGCTAACATGCAGAATGGCTTTGGATCAGATTGGATTCTTCTTACTCTTAGATATTCTCTCTATTTAAACTTTTTGACATTTATATTATAACGAAATCTTTGATTGAACAAGGTAAAAATCTCACAAAACTTTTCGCTCGTTAATTCAAAAACGTCTGCCCATGGACAAAGAATCATAGAAACCTACACAGGATGCTACTCCTTAACATTTTTCCCTAGCGACTCGCTAGTACGTTGAGACATAAGTATTCATCCAAATACTACAATAGTCGGAGTACGGTCGACAATTAGTCGTGCCGTCTCGCCGAAGCCTTTCAACTTTAAGCCGTAGCCAGACGCCTCTGACGCCACTTTTATTTCGTCTCTATCTATACTTACACCATAGAGCCTACCTGGATGAGGCTTAGAGGAATGCTTGTGGATGTGAATGTCATTTGTGTTTAAACTTCTATGGTTCACTTTTTGAGCTACTACACGCTGCTTCATATTATAGTTTTTGGATTACTTAAAGGTATTAGATTAGAGTTATAACCTACCTAAAATATTAATGAGTTTTTAGTAAATTCGCTTGTTCATTTGTTTTCCTTCGATTGTCATTATTTCACGACACAATGGATTAATAGAACCTCATGATTTATTTGTCCTAGAATCTAATGAAACCTGCGAAGCGTATTACAAGGTAATTCAATATATTGAAGATCAAAATGTATGGAATTAGCTACTCTCTGCACAGTGCACCTTTTATTTTCTTGTTTCACTTGTAAGTAATATTATTGTTTTCTATTTTGTAGTCTTGTTAATTTTTTTTTTGATTTGTTTTTGAATGTTACCTATTTATTATATAAGTATTTTGTAATTGTTAAATATAAAATTGATATTATAAAATAGCCAAAAAGTCAGAATTGATAAAATTTATATAAAAAATGATTTAATAAAACATAAAAAAGAATGTAACCTTGCTGAGTTTCTTGCCGGTTCGTCTCAGTTGATGGGTGATTTCCGAACCGGTTGTTGCTTCAGTTACTTTAAATATGACCTTCATAAGTGCCCTCCGAGGGCCTAAACTGAATAAATGGTTTTGAATTAGAATTTGAAATGAAGCAAAAGGTACATAGTTTAAATGATATATAAATACTATAACCCATATAAAATGATATAAATTATGGTATTTGTCAATTAGCTTTTTAATTATTGTCATATGTCTGATCTAGGACTACTCAACATCTTCAGTGGTATTCCACTACAGAAATGTTAGTGAATTCTTGTCATTACTCGTGTCAAACACTTGGTAGGCTTCCACTTAACGTTTTACTCCTTTTATTTTATCTTTGTGATCATTTACTTTGTTTATAACAATGTATGATAATTAAAATATACCTACAATAGAAAAAAAATGCGTAAATTCTTAGACTGTACTTTGATTTCTATTTATAGCGGGCAAGATCACATATTGAAACTTCAAGATTAGATAGTCCTCCGAAAATGGATAAGGGTTTCTATATTATCATCATCAGATAAGTTCTACTGATGAAAATAGGGCTCTTTTATGAAGAGGATTCGGATATAAGATCTTCAAGGTATCGACTTAGTTTTCCTTATTATTATCTGACCTAACTCCAACCCATCAATCAATATAAACATTATTGGCCTATAGGCTGTAATTTCGGTTAAATTATTAGTAATTGGTAACTGATATCAAACAACTATAGCCTATTAGCATTTCATGACTAAGTAAACTATAAGTTAAAAATTAGTTTACGAAAATTAAATTACTTAATTAAAGTTCACTAATGGCCTTACCTACTCGTTTTTGAATGATTTCTTTTTTGTACTACTTAGGTAGCAAACAAGCTGATAGTCGTCTAATGGTAAACGGTCACCGCAGCCTATTGGCGCCTGCAACACTATGGGTATCACTCGCGCTTTGCCGCAAGCATTAGACAGTAATTTCTAATCATTTCATTCATTCTCTAATAAGAACCGTAGACTATAAACCTCAAAGACTGTCCTAGCTTTACAATGTCATATCCCTTAATCCCCATCAACATTACCCCTCTATATTCCATAGAGCACAAAGCTGCTCTATCTAGTAGCCCATCTATCAATACAAACATGGTTGTAGTGAGCACCCGTTTTTACTTTGTCTTGTCCGTCATTATGAGCCACTTTAGCTAGAAACTATTTTGCTGAGGTACAGTTAGGTTGTGTGTTACACCATTCTATAATAGGATAAGCGAATTTAAGTATATTAAAAAACTTGGACGTTTGTATGCTTAGATCTTTTAAACTACGCAACAGATTTTGATGCGGTTTTCATTAATAGACAGAATGATTTAAGAGGATAGTTTATAAACATTCTTATTTCCCTTAGGAATATTATACGAGTATAATTAAAGCTGGTTGGCACAGGAAATATTAAATTGCAATATTTGATATTTTGTAGAACATCTTTGACCAACTAAAAGTACCAAATCTTTAGGTAGTTCAAAAACATAACGGTGGTTTAAAATAGCGTTTTTCACTTTTATTGACCGAAAGACTTCCTAACCGATAGTAATTCCAGTATTTTTACCTTCACAATAAAAAAAACCTTCAGCGGGGCTTTGCTGGTAATGAATATTGTTTCCGAAGTCTCCGATGTTTTTTTAACTAGTGTTCTCTACCGTAAAGTCAGTACACACGCTTCGGTGTAATAGCCACCCACCTTTCATCGGGCCTACAACAAACATTCACTTTGTAGGCCCGTGTTTGCGTGCTCGTTCGGTGCGGCGTGTCTTCAGGCCCTGATTGCTTGTTGCCGGCACTCTTTATAACATGTTTTGTTTGCTACTCTTAAGGCCTCCAGTCTAGTGAGGCGTGCGTAAATTAGGTCTACAGGTCTTTGAGATAAGACTTTGGGGAAAATCTGAGATGAAATTGGAAGGCTTTCTTGATTCTCAGACAGTAGTTGTTATTTCATTAGTACCAGCTTTCATGGCTTTACCCGCGTTACCGGTTAAGTATATTTTTACCCGGATAAAGAGTATTTTTGTATGAGTCCAAAATATTTTCTTGCAATGCCAAGTTTAACACAAATCCATCCCGCCTTTCAGAATAATAGTTTTAATAATATTGACGTGGAATGTATGCCGGAGATTATAAGCTTAGATTACAGCAATTATAAAGGGCAATTATAATATAATCAATACAATTCAATTAAAGTAAATCCAGTTAAATATTTTAATGAGCGTTTATATAATTGAATAATAAGAGCTTTTTTAACAAAAATATTTATAAAATTGTTGCTAATCGGACTTTCATTTTAAGCGAATAAAGTTTAAGTCACAATCTTCACCACACATTAACATAATAGACACATATTTAGATATGTCACGGAAGTGTAAAGTCGGTTACTTGAGAGAGTTTCCGACAGTCGACCTTTGAAGGTTAAATTATTTAGCCGTACTCTTTGAAATTTAATTACTATATTCCACTATAAGTTACCCGACCAGTACAAACTTTTAGCGGTCAGGGTGTTTCAAACTTATTTCATTTAGTATTAGATTTTTTTAGTTTTTCGCATCGGTGGTTTATCATGTATATTTATCCTTGGGTAGAGACAGGAAGGTCCTATATTCTGCTTTCACGGCCGAGCAAATCACAATTAAGGTGTCATTGTTTGGAAATGATTACTAACTTGAATTGGTAATGAGTCCGGGATAGTAACAATGCTCTCCACGTTAGACCTAAAATATCATCTGATATATGTGAGTTTCAGTACTGAGACCTCGCCTACCTCTTTAATCATAAAGGCCGTGAAAATATTGACTTCACAAATTAGGGCTTGTTTCCCTTTCTTTATAGGCACTGTATAACCTTATCTAACTTTTAAGATGTAGGCCTTAGAGATTATAAATAAGAAAGCTAGAATAAAATGTAGGGTCTATGAGTAGGTATAGTTAACTTGAGTTACACATCAGTTGATTTTCTATAAGCCAACACAACAACGGAGTATTGAAGAAAAAAATCTGTCACTTTTTGTATATTCGGTCTTGTCTTCGTACAAGGTATTAATTAATTAAAAAATAAGCTCGTTTGCAAAATCTTTTAATCAACCACAAATGTCCATATTTTCCTCACACATTTTTGTCCCGTTTTGTTTTGTCTTGTCAATTAATTTAATCGTCTGTCCGTTTATGTCTTGTCGGCCAGTCTTGTCAGTATGGAGATTGGATAGCCGCAACAGTATGTGAAAAAGGTTGTTTCGATTTAGTATAGTAATTTCATTTCATATTGACTTACTGATAGTTTTTGTTATTCACTTTCACATGTCACCTCAATTTCCTTTTAGGAAAGGCTTAACTAACGTACCTACCTACATGGAGAGCAAACTTAATTCTTAGAACAAAAAAAAGGAATTTATATAGTTGTCTTCCTCTCTTAAAGCAACTATTTACTCAACAATATCACCCAAAAATTAAACCGAAGTAAAGAACAAAGTTAAGCTATACATCACCCGAACAAACGCTGACAGAAAGAGAAAACTTATTTTCACATCTTAAGCGTGAAATTTTTTATTTATTTCTGAAAAGAATGAGGACGTCCTGTTGCTGAAGTTTTCGCAGTAAGCGCATCCGAAACGCTCATGAAACAAATGTTGTTGGCAATACTTTCTCACGGTATGCCGCTTGAAACATCACTACCATCTTATGCATGGAGTGTGGTATAAGACAGGGACTTAAGCGGGTAGATGTTCGATTCTGTAGGGTAAATGTCACCAGCACAACGATATTTCAACGCGCCTTTCATGCTGTCTCTTTCACTAACTACCAATCCTGTGAGGGGTCCGCTTTTTGAGGCCTCATTGCGCCAGCTCGCCAACGATCTTTGTATCGGAAGAAAGAGGCTGATTATCACCTCCAGTCACAATTTTTTTTTCAGAGTACATTGATAGGATATAGTTACTCTTGTATACAACCTCCTTTCCTTTGTCCAAGCTCTGCTTAGTTTATGGTCAGATAGCCGTTTGTAAATAATGTCCCAGGATATTTACCTATCTCTTGTTTCGACACCAACCCTTTACAAATGATTCCTATGGCCAGTCTGCAGATATTCTCCTGAATTAGGACTGCTCTCTTCTTTCAGTAACCTGTATCATGCTAATTCTGGTATTAAGGTTCAAATTACCTTAAAAGCCGAAATTTATTATGCAATTTCATTAAACCCAGGCATTAGTCGCTGACTACACAATCTTGAGCCTTACAGAAAAGTACCTACCTCAAGTAAAAGTTGCTATTTTCCCATCTTAAAGGCTTCTAATATCACAGTTCCCTGCCTGAGGCCGGTTGTCATTTGTCTGCTCCTCTGTAGGCAAACTTCGCTTCAATGTTTGAAAGCACTACATTATATCCGTCCTTCTTTATCGTCTTCGTCTACGGGATAATAGTGATGTTGTGTGGTCGATAGACGATTTTATCGAGTCATCGTAAATCTTTTAACGTCAAGAACTTATCACTAGGGTGTGCGACTTCCATAACAATGAGCTAGACTCAGGTTACAAAACTCCCTTCAGATAAGGTCGAATTTAAGCAGATTTTTGCCTTCAAATTAAATATAGTTTAATGTTACAATGACTATTATTCTTAAGCTTATTGTTTTTTTAATTACCCAAAAATAATTTTATATTATTAAATTAATTATTTGAACTTAAGGTGTTTGCAGTAACTAATTTAATGTTAATTAATGACAGTACTTTACAACTAAGAGATGATTAAAAAGTGAACTTTTTAATTTATGTACATAAATAATGGGTAACAAAATCAAAACAGTCTGGAAACTTTTGCAGGTAAGTGTTTTAATAAAAATATTGATACTCATAATTGAAACAATTTGCATTTATAAATAATCTTTATTATAATGTGCATAATTATGGTGAAATGCTCGTCCGTCTAGAATTATTCTTAGAATAACTCAGTTTAGGTTAAACACAAACACGTTACGGTTGTTATGGTAATTACACCGACAAATTACGTAAAATTTCGACGAAAACACCATGTAACAGGTAAATTGGCAACATTTATTCGTTGCCCATTTTTACATTATTATTGTAACATATAGATAATAAGATAAATAATAAAGATTCTTTATTTATTAAAAATATAGAAATAATATTATAAATATCCCGGGACATTCTTTACACACGGCCATCTAATTCCAAACTAAGCTGAACTTGTACTATGGAAACCAGATAACAGGCACATTAGAAATAAAACTTTTTTATAAGCCCAAGACCTGAGGCGGGTTCAAGTAACCCTACCATACTATATCTTACTTTATTTTAGTTAATAAATAAAATAGTTGTATAAAAATAATAATGGTTATTGTAAAAAATATTAGGTATTTTTTTCTTTTTCCATTTGGACTATAAAAATAAGGTAATCAGACAATGTAATTCTAAAACACCATACCAATCATCTTAAATTATCGACTATACCCCATCACTATCATGAAGCAAGACTCGGCACTTCCTTACTGAGCTAGGATTTCTTTTTAATACCACACATTTAAACTCCTTGTGTAAGGGGTCCGGCACATGTCGTTCAGTAAACTCTCCTATGTCTGCTCACCTACTTACACTGTTTCCAGTCTATATTAGCCTCAATTTATGGTACGAAAGTTTCTACAGTTAAATTATAATAAACTAGCTTTTTCCTCGTGGTTTCACCTGTGTTATCAAAGGATCTAATGTGCTGGGATAAAAACTCTCCAAACTAATTTTTGGGACTGGTCTGTCAAGCGCCGAAATTGAACGAATGCACGTTGGTAAGTTATTACAGGTAATATACATTTTTGAAAACTCTCAATAATTTTTCCTAATCTCGACATTGACCGGGGGTTGTGGCGACAGGATATATTCTGGATGTGTGCCAATTTTCATCAAAATCTGTGTAGTCATGAATGTATGATTTAATTACAAACATCTGATCAAGTAGAGCTTGTACTATGATATTAAAATTTTAAACATACGAGTATAATCATATTCCACACCCTGATAATACAATCAGATATGTTCATGCACACAAATAATGTGTGACTATTGAGTAGTAGAGCTTTTAGTGCAGAGTTCGTCCGGGGAAGCACAACCACCTTACCCATTTCTGTCGTGAAGCAGTAGTACACTTGTATTACTGTGTTTCGGTTAGAAAGATAAGAGAGCCGGTGAAATTACAGGTACATGAGACTTAACAACTTCTCGTCTCAGGGTCGGCAACGCATTGGTAATGCCTGGGGGCGGTGACCACTTACCATCAGGTGGACCGTCCGCTTTTTTGTCAAATTCATTTATAGTATAATATATAAAAAGAGGTATATGTTTATGTAAAGGAGGTAATCTCTGAGGTTAATAGAAAGCTACACTATTATTTTTTCTAATGAAACTATTTTTAAATAGGCCTTTACAAGCACTTATGAACATTCTGGGTCTAATACCGGTTCGGGAGGTTGTTTTTTTCTGAGAAGAGCCGGCAATAAATTCAGCATTCCCAAGTGTTGGCGGTGTATAATCCTGGAGTACTTTAGTTCCATCGGAAACGCGGGTGAAACCGCGGGGCGGTGACTAGCTTAAAATTTTATTGCGAGAGTTATCACAAACGAAGGCTATTATTTTATGAGTTGTTATTGCACTTATTTAAAATCAAAAAATATCGAAGAGTGAAAAGTTTCAAAGTGGAAAATTTAAAATAAGTAAAAACTGTCGCCAAGGGCGGCCGCGAGGGTACCGTGGCCACGAAAACAATGAACTGTCATAAATCAGATGGAAAGTTTAATAAACCCCACTTCCTGTGCCGAGGTGCAGCCCCCAGCTACTAGTACAGCCAGCAACACAAATAGCGAAATAGAACGATATTTTCAAAACACCTGAAAACTGAAACAATTCCGCAATGTTAAATGTAATAGGGTAGGTTTTTATAGACAAAAAATATCATAGATTCAGTGTATTTTTTTAGTGAATTTGGAGCTATTAGCTCATGTTGCTAACTGTACCTTCTTGTAGTAGTCGTGTACATTTCAGCCAGTTCTACAGCTTTCGTTGTGTAACGTACAAAATGAAGGATTTTCAAAGTTTTAACTTGTATCGCATAAATCGTGTAATGCAAACAAGTTGTGGATTTATTGTTGATGGGGGGAAGGGCTTGGAAGTTTATGAGCTGTGTGACATTGAGCATTTTGGTTATCCAATAATTTAATACCATAAGGAAGTTTGTTGAATTCAATGAGTCTTATATCCTTTAGTCACATTATATAGACAGAAATTATCCAGAAAAACAATTGAGCATCGAACAGATATACACAAACAAAAATATAAATAAATATTCTAAGACATTTGAAGCAAACACCGGCAGGAGCTTCAGTAACTTTAAATTTGACCTTCATAAGTGCACTCCGCGGGAATAAACTGAATAATTCGATTTGATATCTTTTTTTTGTAGTTAAAGGCTTATGTTTAACCAAATTGTGAAGTTTTGTGTGTCCTTATCACACAAAGCCTAGAAGGGAACTAGCTCTCAAGTTCATCTGGGAGAACATTGACTTTTAAAGAGACAGAATAAACAGACACAACCACACCATTGTTTGTCCAGGGTGGGTATCGAGTCCACGTGCTGTGCGTAACAATCTAGCTACTACCCTAATCTGCCTGTGTCGTGATTGTATTCAGTGAGAATTTTGTTAATAATATAAGAAAGTAAGTAAAGTAACCTCTTTACAATTCCGCCTCCAAACCAAAAGCATAAAGCTAAAAGAATATCATGAAACCCGTCCACTAGATAACTTCTCAGTAATTCCAAATTGTGTGTCAGAAGTTATATAATATTCAAAATGACCTCTCAAAACATTAACAAGGACGTGTCGCCACGAGCTTAAAAAAGCATAATCTCGTGAGGAAATAAGAATTTTCGTTGTAGAAAGCAAGTGGTAGGTTTCGTTTCAACAGCACTCCTCCGAGACTCAGCGCAAGGACGTCTGAGCTTCCCGACGAATTAACTTGGGAATTTTCCTGGGAGATTAAAAAAATATGTGGTGAAGCCTCTGCCAGTGGAAAAAAGTTGCAAACATTACGGTAGAGGTGTTCTTGGAGGCTTAAAAATGCAGGCTTTCTAGCAGCTATTTGTCAAGTCTAGACCCTACATGAAATACTGTTATTGGGTAAGGTTAAAAATATAAACTATTTTCATTAATAAATCAAGAGGTAGCGTTTGTTTGGTTGTTTTAATGGAGAGGTTAATCTGTGTATCTATTTATAAGATTCTGTAAATACGTTCCGCTACCTCTTTTCATTCAAATTAAAATACGTTCCAAAGCTATTATGACATTTCTTATCTACAGATGTTGTATAAAATGTAGTAACGAAGGTATACCTATGTAACAACAAATTGACATTTATGTACAGAAGGGATAATACTCTTCTTAAGCATTTAAGAGCATTATCATAAAATAGCTCAGACAATTTAATGACCACACCCGAACTATTTTTCAGGCACATCCTAGGGTTTCATTCCAACAAAGTCGACCCAAAATGGGCTGTTAAAACGCAAGAGAAGCGCCGAAAAGGCCTGACACCGCATCCGCACCCTATTCAAAGAACCATACAATATTCAGAGGATCGCATTATGCAATAGAACGGTAAGACTCAAAATCAATATGGCTTTTTTACTAGAAAAGATTTCCTTACCACGTTGTCATAAATATTTAAGGAGTTGTTGAGTTTACTCCGTGTTTCATGGGAAAGAAATGTGTATATTTTTGCGATAATATATTTGTTTTGTTATGGCATCATACGCTCCAGTAGGTTTGTTTATGTTTACGCTAATACGGTAAATGCGAAAAGATTTGCTTATTTTCTTGGGAAGAGACATATTTTTGTCATTTATGATTAACCAAATAGGTATTGTAATTTAAATTCAGTTTGTTTTATGTCAAGTAGACCTACAGGCAGATGGTCTACCTGATGGTAAGGCACCGCCGCCTGGACATTTGTAACACCAGACGCATCGCCCATGCATTGTCGACCCTGAGACGTGAAGTTGTCAAGTCTTATATGCTATTTCACCAGCACCCTTACTTACCTTTGTAACCAAAACACAGTGTTAATTGATGTAAATTTATCCGCAGTACAAATTAACAAATCAAACAACTGTAAAGCCTAGCGTAGAGCCTTATGAAATCACAAACAATCCACTGCACGTTCCAAAAAATATTTTACGCGATTGCGAATTACAAAAACTTGGAACTGTGCCCCGCGGGGATAGCGCAGTGCCACAGAGTATATGAACCTGGTGTATTAATAAAAAATACTTACCGTTATAAAGATTTCTACATATATTATTGTATCATAGCTTCATACTGTATATCAGGGTATTCTCTGTTTCATTCTGGCTTGTTAAAGGTCGCCATTGCATCGAGTAGAAGTGGGTTCTACTCACTCAGCCATTTCCAGGACGTGGATCCTGAAATTCTGTACCGGGAGTATAGAATCCAACAGCATTTTTGACGAATGAATTTAACTATTATAGTACATCAACCCACTGCCATCCGCCATACTATATAAACAAATCAACACTTGTATGTTCCGACACGTGGACCGATCCGATCCGATTCAATCCGATCCCCTGACAGCCAACCATAAATATCCGTCCAGAGATCCCGACTGCTACATTTGATTTCCCTTGAGGCTGAAGACGCAAGTTTTTAAATTGGCTCATTTATTTTTGGTCGACCTTGACCTTATTTGGTCGAGCCGTTGAACTGCGTTCGAGGTCAAGATCTTGCCTTGGGGTTAGATTTATGAAAGGCTGCGTTGATGGATAGAGGTGATTCACGAAATGAAGTAAAGTCATAAAATTTGGTGTGTTACTGTCAGGTTTATTTTTTGTGATAAAAGTAAGTATAAAGCTCCGGTAGAGACAAAAGTTCTGAGTTCATTCCCATGATATAATACGTTTCATTGTTAGGAATGATTACCTGTAGCACGGGATTGATAATGTACCCGAGAAACAACGACAATGCTCCACACGTCTTCTCGCGTTGGGACTTAAAATACCTTGTGTAGAATATGAGTCTATGTTTTGAAATCATTGTCTATACTTTTTATTTTTGTATGCTTGAGAAAGCAGATGACTGCAGTCTACCTGATGTAAAGTAGAACTGTAGTCCAAATACGAGAACCGCTAGTGCCAGTACAGGAGTGGACAACACTAGCCGCCCTCATTCTGCCGGCCCGCAAGGTGCTTCTTCACGCCTCTCGTGGGGCTGAAGATATTTTTGTTTAACTATTCCGGTAATTTTGAGTAATAAGTAGAATATTAGGGGTAATCTTCAATACTGAACAAGAATAATATTATGCTGAACATATTAATGATGTCGGTCAAGAATGAGTCGACAAAAATTTATAAAGAGGTAAAGCTAAAGTTTGGATGTAGGAGGAAATATCTGAAGCAACTCATCCGGAAACTAAAATTTGTTTCAATGACAGAAAGCTGCACTATTCCCTTATATTTAGGCCGTGTTATGATAAGCTTAAAAGAGGGGGTTAATGTGTTTGGTAGGTAATAATTTAAAACTGTATCGCTGATTGAACACGAGTACTCGCAGAATAGCAAGTTAAGCCTGTAAGACTTACTGTGTCCCAGACACGATTACAATAAAATTTGACTAACAGTATCCACTCACAGTTAATCAGCGTCTCTAAATGTTAACTCAAGAGTTTCTGAACTTAATTAGAAAGTTGAAAACGTTTGCAAAGTCGGAGAGGGAATAACTTTTGGCAACGCAAACGACAAAGCTTCGTCTGTGCTCACGACACGATGGCGTAACGATATGGATATTTAAATTCTTTAGGAGCTTTACCCTAAGTTTTTGAACGTCTAGCCACATCAAAAATGTGAGTGAAGAATTTCATTGCCACTTTTAGCTGCTAAGTTTTGGGTTTTGTGAGTTAATTATGAAAATAAGTACAAAGTATCATGCCAAAATATTAATTATACAATAGTTTTGGATATGGAAGATTTCACAAAATTATTGAAAATGCATAAGATGGATTTTAAAAAAGCTTTTATTCTCACAAATCTTTTATAGTAGATTAAAATTGCTGTGGTTAATTTTATGTATATTATATAGTTTAAAAAAAACATGAATACTAAATAGACCTCACGTTGACAGCGACAACTGAAAATCGTAAAGTGAAACTTTTGTTTTAGTGGAATTTTGTCACAGCTTACTTTCTATTTGCTTAAGTAGTTCGTTTTAATTTGTAACTTTAATAAAACACGTGGTAGCATTGTTTGACTTAACCACCGAGTTTTTTACAAAGCTATGTTCCTTTTTCCTTTTTTAGACAACGACTAAATGAACAATGCTTTTTCATACTTTTTTGTGCAATTTCAATGGAATATTTGCATTCCATGTTTTTGTAAGGGACAATTGGTTTGGTCATCACGCTTGGCGAACGGGTTGGAGATCCTTGTGAGCTGTTCCCGAGATTGTGCCTCTGATATTATTTGATTGGAATAAAAATATCTAAGACAGAATCTTAAACATCACTTTAAACTAGGCTTTAAAGTTGACTTCATAATAGGTGAAAACATTGTGGCTATGACCTTCATAAGTGGATTTAGAATCTCCCTCAATTGAACTGATTGACAATGAATATATCCATCTGGACAAAGAATTTTCTTAATCTACCTCTAAGCCTCTTAATATACGAGTATAGGCCTGCCCTATTACCAACATTATAATCTGGGCACTATTCATTTCTTCAATTCTTCCTTCTTTGCTTAACTTAGCCTCAACTGCATGGTCAATCCGATAATATATCCAAGAAGCATGAGCAAAGTCCAAAGATTTCATAACACATAACCATCATAACCTCAAGAGATGTCTTAACACTTATAACGCTGCATCACGTACTGGGGAGATGTTCGCTATCTGAGCTTATCTTTTACTATCTTATATCTACAGTAGGCTAAGCTTTCGGTGACGGAAAACATCGTGAGCAAACCGTAGCATAATAGTGAATTTTGTTTTTTGCCTTGTTGGCTCCAAATTTGTCAAAAATCTATTGGTACCTAATAATTAGAATTTCTGTTTCTTTTACGGACAAAAGGATTGCACCAATTCAATGAATTATTACGGTCGGTGTATTAGTAACATAGATGTACTTGGTGGATCGAATGTTGGATTTACCACTTTAGACAAAAAAAAACTGTACGCGAACATGGCGTTTTACATTGTGTCTAAGTATGTAATTACTATGCATTTATTATATAATATTATATAGTATATCAGTAATATGATTACCATAGTACTGTTTCCTTTACAGTCATCAGAAGAGACAGATGTTGATATTTTTTTGGGAAACGGGTTAATTTAAAACTTCCAAAAAATTTGTCACAGCTATCATTTGACGTCACATCACGTCACGTCGTCGATGTCAATTCGTCCCGTGTCATTTGTCGCCGCGCACCTAAAGCAACAATACAGGCGATAAAAGCGGACCGACATCCGTTTCCGGTTGCCGCCCAAGTAGAACCATAGATTATACAAAGACTTGACAATTGACTATTGTCTTAGAATAGTGTAATTGTTAGATACATCAATTTATAAAAAAAAAATATTAGATTTTGTGGGATTTGTTGACGTGATATGATGTCAAATTACAAACAAATTTTTCTAGTCACAAAAAGTTAAGATTAAATAAACACAAGACGTTAAAGAAAATTATTACGAAAGGCTTAAGACAAAAAAATACAAACAAATTTAATCTAACTCGTTAATTAAACCTACATATTGAATGTCTTCAAAATTTTACTTCAAGAATGTTTTAAGTGATCTCCCATCCGAATCTGATCATTTATTCATACTATAACTACACAAAGTATATTTATACAAGGGCGACATAATTAATTTAAATTAATCGAATGCCAGCCAACCGAACCAGACGTCAGATGTAATGATTAAATTAATAATATTACAACATATGTCGGAGATATGTATACTCATACATCCAAGTCGGCCGTCTAGCTTAGCAATCAAAGCCATGAAGACACAATGTTAATTTACAAAATTGTAGATTCTGTATAAACTTTATAAAGGTTAATGTATGTAGGTATGTACTGTAAAGAAAAAACAAACTTGTGTTTAATTTCTCGTTCAAATATTATTTATTTATCGTCATATTTTAATTAACAACGTTGACTTTCTCACTTCTCAGGCCTATTCATATTTTTTCCCAAAATTACAGTTACTTTCACGTTGTTTATCGCCGAAGGAATAGGCAGAGGTCTCAGTAATGCGATCCACATTCCACCAAAGCTTCTTTAGGACTCAACGTATGTCACATATAGCATATAAAAAAAAAATATTAATATTACTATATCCGAACCGGATCAAACACCTTGGCATCCGGGTCACTAACAGAGCTTTTATAATTTTCGACCACCGACGCGATTTATATAAAATCTATAATAACCTAAGTTGATTGTGCTTACATTTTTGTACTTGGAGCAAATGGTTAATACAATACGTGGCATGTTTCAGTAGTAGAAAATAAAAATTCAGGCCCACTACTACCCGTTACTTTAAAACATTAACGACACACTCACTGAAAACATTTTATCCCTAAACAGTAAATCAATGCAACCAAATAGGAGCAACAAAAAAGCACAGATTATTGAATCGACTCACCCCTCTGCGCGCCACTCGGCACACGCCACACGGTCACGTATGTCGCGCGGTGTACGTTAATATGTCGTACGTGTGTCGCCTGCCTAATGTCCGCTTATAAAACGTGTAGCGGCGTTGCAGTCGCGCGACTTTATTCTCCTTTTGATTGTGTCGACGTGCTCGCCGTGACGTCACGTGTGGTGGTCCGCTATGGTTCTTCATGAATTTTGTTTAGTTTTAATTGTCTTGATTGTAATTAGATTTTATTAAGTACGTTGGTTAGCGGTTTAACTTTTAAAACAATTTCTGTGAACACTGGGATACTTGAAGAAATTGCAGCAGTATTTTATATTGAATGAAATTCATATAAATCTCAAATGGTTATAATGATATCGCCGTATATTGAAATAGCGAACGTCCAATTAAATTTGAAAATATTCCAACTTAAAATAAATAGTAACTACATTATTTTGCATACCATTACAAAAATATTGCTTTGTAACAAATTTATGATCAGTGCTCAAACTATTAGGATACAGCTATACGTTTTACATCAGGAAATAAAAAAACAACAAGTAGTTCAATAAACTCTGCATAATGATTATCATCATTAGCATTTAGTTTGAATAGCACTCAGCATCAGCATCCATCATATTTGTGTGATCTATACAATGAATGATGATATCCAGTCAAATTGTAACGATGACTTCTCTCAGGCCTCTACAAAAACGTATTTTAAATTGTGCTATGTTAATCAAAACACAAGATACATTCTTCGCAATTCAGAAAAAGAAATTTAAATTAGTTCACAATCTGGGAAGATATGAGGAAAATATAAAATAGCAAACAGTCGAGTTGCGAACCTCCTTTTTATTGGATGTCGGTTAAAAGTACGAAACAAGACCTTCCTTATCACCTTTTTCAATTAAGCGGGCTGATATAAGCAGACATCATTTGTCTCTAGTTGGTCTGAAAAATTAACTAGAAAGAACTGTAATATGAATAAAACAAAAATAGACAAATAATGACAAAATTTCCACAACTTTAGATGCAGCACACACTTCGTTAACAAAGATTCTAAAATTACACCCCTCGCAATAAAGCCTAAATTCCCACAACATAAAATATCCCTTTTTGTATATAAATAAGCTTTGAAAGAAATTGATAGCGATGATTGATTGGAGAGTCGACGACGCACGCCAAAGTGTCGCATCCAGTGAAGTAGCGCGGGTGAAATAACCTACGGTACACATGAAATATGGGATCGACTATTAAATTCACATAAAGTAAAGCGTACTGAACAATATATTCCGCCTGTTGCAGAATCATTTGTTTTATTAGAATTTGTTAAAATATTACACTCTCTAAAAATGTCTGGTGCTAAATCAAAAAGTTTTACTTTCGGATCCAAATTTCACTAACTATATTTTCTAATGTTACATAATATCCAATAGTTATAATGTCTTATAATTTTGGATTCCCTTTAAAATAAGGTCTACCAGGTCATTGAACTTTTAAGCAAACACGTCCATCGTTCACTAAAACACAAACAGTTGTTCAATAGAGAAAAAAACATAGCTAATGTAGGCTAGTCCGATGATTACATGTCTTTGTCATGAACCTTTAAAGGCACGGACCACAGTCATCCATAACCTGACACGATAACTGGTACAAAAACTTGCAACAACCGAATGTGTACCAATAAAATTTGTGTCGAAACCCAAAGCGATAGAGCTGAAATTCAAATGAGAACATAAAGCTATATAAGACGCTTACAATATAAAAATTAGCCGCCAAGTGTCAAATGTTCACTATTATGATGGGATAGAGAAATATCGACGAGTTAGGCACGCTTCAGTAGGCCTTTTTAACTGGTGTTGCCTAAGAAGGTCTTTCGGCTCATTATTCGCTTTTGGTTGGTGTACTGAACCGTTGACTCGGTACATAACGTTATTTTGCGGCATTGAATTCGTTAAACGGTTCGCGTTAAGCGATGACTTGGATTTTTCTTTAATGTTTTTCGATACAGGAAGTCTGGCACCGTTTCAATTCTTGAATTCAGATAACTGTTTAATTAAGTACACCATTATTTGCCAGAACATGAAAATAATCTTAAAGAAATATAAACAGGTAGACTACGACAAAATATTATACTTGTAAGGGACAAAATGCTTTTCAGCACAAATCATCTCCTCGTTAAAAATAAATCTAATTTCAACAAAGGACAAGTACACAATATCAGATCCCTTTGTTTATCGTAAGTCAAGGTCAACGAGATCCCATTGCCATGGGGAGCAAGTGAAATTATACCTCAAGAAATATTACAATCCACTTATAATTTCTTCTTCTCGTCTGCCCTTTATTTTGTCGCCAAATTAAATTAAGATTTCCCTTAAATTCTGAGGGCAAGAATTTACAAGTGAAGATTCAGAGTTCTTAACCGGCATTTTGATGTTGACTAGCACTGATCCTTATTAGGTTTACGGAAAACGAGGGGCGAACGGCTGACAAAATAAATTCGGCATGACAGGGGAGTATTGTCAACAGGGGTGTTGGGACGCTGTCCCATTCATTGTCCCCTTTGATGACGTTAGTTCGTGTCCGATGCACAAAGTCAGCGCTCGCCATAGACGTATTGTCACTTTTAGAGAATTCTGTAAATATTTGCTCGGGTGGATGTTGTTTTGTTCGGTATACATTTTGTTTGTGTTCTGTGGTATCTTGATTGTTTTCTTACTTCTTTTGAGGGATCTTTGGTATTTTTTAAATATTCATGGAGCAAAAGGTCCCAAATATAATATACAAACTGTTGTGACAATATCATCTATCGCAGTAAAACTATATTGTGTTTGCTTTATATTATTTGTAGTTTATTATCCTATATCAATCATAATGCTTTCGCATAAATTTGTAGTTCCTTATTCAAGCTTTTTTCTTAAGGCTAACTTAAAGTTATCCATAAGACGGTTAATATATTAACTGTCAAATTCTACCACATCACCAACTCTATGCTCAGATCGATGCATGATGGTCACCCGACACCGACGGTCGTGACTACAACTAGTATCACATTCCTACCGCTTGTTGTCTATTTGTGCCAATTGCTGGTTCAGTAGAATTTGTGATTGGTACTTTAGTGTTATGTTTTAGTGGATCTTTGTGTGCTGCTGAATGTCCAGTCCCAACTTTGACCACATGAGCGTGACTATTAGCTTAACTCTTGTTTAGTACAGATTCATGTTAATGATGTTGATTATTTATTTGTAAATGAAACCAAAGAGCTGTCTACAAGCTGCGTGCATCTCAAAATGTCGGATCAAATTACAGTGTCATTTGCTGTTGTTATTTTTACTAATTGGGTTTTGGGCGAACGTGTGAACTATTCCTTAAGTTTTTTTTTTTTGACATACCCAGTATTTGTGTTAGCTTATTTCGGTAATACATTTTAATACGCAAGGTACGAGTGATCATTATACATAACATCTCAAACATATTGTTTTATCTTAAATAAGAAAGCTCCGAGTAAATAATATCAAGACATTAAACACAACTTACTTTTGTATATTATTCTCCTTTAGAAGTAAAATCAGCATCTACAACATTTATTATAAAAAGTTATTCAAAGGATCTTCACGAAGATATAAATAAGAAGTAATATTTTGGTCTGGATTCCTGGAAAAGAAGATTACCGTGCCATTTCATATTTCGCGAAAAAAATCCTTTTGCTCAATTCTAAGAAAATTTCAATCAAATTGTCATCTAACGCTCATTCGAGTGTGAGGAAACTCATCAACCGTAAACCGATGCCATTTTTCACACCTGATACGACGAAGTCAAGTTCAGATACATCAATAAAATGGGCTAACTCAACTTCCCTGCACGTCGAATGAAATTTATTTCTAATTTCGGTCCCCGCTTGTCGCGGTTGCCATGGTGACGTGAGATGATTTATATCTGCTCTCTTGTCTACCTCATTCCTTATTGTTCTCATGTTGGATTTAATGTAGGTATGTTCTCTTTGTTTATTTTGTAGTTTGTACAATACCTCGCTAATGACATTCACATTTCTTCAATGTTGATGACACTTTTACAAATCGGCGTATTCTATAAATAAATCATTAAAAGCTTTAACCAATCAAAACAAACATTGATAAATGAATTCCGTACCGGGCTTAATACTCACCAAGCGAACACTGAACGAAAATTTGCGAAAAGAAACACGTACGGAATCCTCTATTTTGGTGAAAAAGTAGAAAAAACCTCGGAGCTTGATGGATTGCCTGCTTCCTTATTAGTGCTGGCGCACCGAACCCGTGTTAGAATATTCGAAAACAAGTTCGTTTTCAAATGTGGTTTATATTTGTACAAATGCTTTTTTAATCTAGGCCACTTCTTACAAGCAAAACCTTTGATGCTACATTTATTAAAGATAATGATTGTCATCAAAACTCGTCGATATTTAAATTGATAGTTTAGATAATTTGTACTCTATCCAATAGGTGTTTAAGTACACTCTTATTTAATTAAACGAGGCCTTAAAGTTTACGTCACGTAACGCTTCATTTAGGACAGATGACCTCAAACTATTTTGTTTTCACCACAGGATCATTATTCATCAAACCTTATCACATTAATATGGTATATACAGTAGTATGAGTTATATCATGTTTCGTTTATTAAGTTATCCTCTAACTTCAGATGTATAAATCAAAATATTAGTAAAGCTTTTTTTTATCTCAGAAAAATGACACCTGATACTAAGTGGTTAACTGTTGGCTTGTGGACAGATTATCATCAATTGGAGAGTGGTAAGTTACTTTTACATTGATCTGAACGTATTTGAGCGCATACGCTTAATTTTGAGAGCCACTGCCTCAGGATAAAACAGACAAGAATTTCTTATCCCGTCAGCGTTGGTTATAAATGATCGCTGGCAACCCTTCGGTGAAAGTAAAGCTTTTCAGACCCTTGTTTTGGCGTCTATCCTGGTTTTTCCCTTAACGAAACATCGGGTAATATCGTGCGGGAAGTTTGCGTAAGACTTTTCCGTATATGGGTAATTTATGAAGATTGTAGTTTGCTGCTTGAGATGTACGGTTAGACATGGCGTATATAGATGAACTGCTGCGTCGTGTGGGTCGAGTACGCACAGCTAGATGCAAGAGGTCTTGGCTTAGATATCTGATTCGGGTAAGATACATTTGATATGACATTGTTAGTCTTAAATTAGGCGACAATGATGATAATATTATTTTAATCTTTTTACAAAACTTCTTTTTAACCGACTTTATCCTAAATAGTATTAAAATACACCATAGGCCTACGTTACCAAAATGTATAGACTCAAAAATATGAGTCCAAAGTCGAGAATGAATTGTAATAGTAACCATTGAAGAGTTGAACTATCCATTCCTGGCTCCATCATCAGATCGATGGTATGAAATTATTATTTTATATTACAAATTCTATAAATTTGCAATTTCAAATCGATAGGACAATTAGAAGTATGTAAAAGTTGACTTCCAAGATATCTAAAACATAGTTGGTTATAACTTAACCTAATAAAAGGGTTCTAATGCTGAGCAAAGCCATAACCTTATTGAAATGAAATCGTAAATAATTTTCCTCCAATACACTATGATACATTAGCCAAACATCAACATTATCAAATGTATGCGAAACCAAACCAATCTGGCGTGAATCAAAGTGACGGTCAACGCCACACTTCAAACGTCACGCATCACATGTCACGCATCACACGTCATTACGCCACATGAACGTGGCGTTCACGTCGCTCGTATCAGCCACGTCAATGACACGTAGCTTTGGTCTGGGTTTGATACATTGGCGTTCGGATGTGAAGGCAATTGTAATGCTGTGATTATTCTAATTATAACTGAGGAGAGAGAGAACTGGTACTTTATAGCAGTGGTGTTAACTCGTGATTTTTTTTATCCCTCCCGGAGTTTTTCAGCAAAATGTTATCAATGCAAAATAACTGCTTTTACATTGAGAATAAGATGCAAGTCTGACTAAAAACAAATTAAAAAACCTTACGACACATAGGGACTCCGAACGTAGCAACCAAACAGAAATCAAAAGTAGACCGAATACACAATGAATTCAGCAACGGAAGCACACGTACTCTCCATGTAGACAAACATAATGACCGAGAAGCATAACACGGTACCTGCCAAAATGACCAGCGACAGGTTGAAAAGGAACAAAAGAAAATAGCAGTGAAATTCGGAACCGAGTCGATCGCTCCGGGCGCTACGCGGTCGTTGTCGCCGTGACGCGCGATACGCGATGTCAGGTACTGCATTTTGTGCATAAGGCAGATTAGACCGGATTTGTACATGTAGTGTGTTTTTATTTTGGTAAAAAAGTAAGTGGGATTTGTTTTAATTTAGTTTGGAATAGTATTTGAACAGAAAAATACAATATAAAACCTCATTCAATTAAATGTAACGACTGAAACGATCTAAATCCGATAGATTTAAGTTAAAAACAATATTTATTAATGAACCAGCTTTTATTCGTTTTAAAAGCTAGCAGGTAGTGGTGCAGTTATAGTTTTATTATTTCGAGTAGTAGAGCTCTTCCGGGGAAGTACTACCACCTTACCCATTTCTGCCGTGAAGCAGTAGTGCACTTGTGTTACTGTGTTTCGGTTAGAAAGGTAAGGGGGCAGGTGAAATTACAGGCACATGAGACTTAACAACTTCACGTCTCAGGGTCGACAAAGCATTGGCGATGCCCCTAGTGTTGCAAATGTCCATAGGCGGCGGTGACCACTTACCATCAGGTGGACCGTCCGCTTGTTTGTCGGCCCATGTGGTATAAAAAAAAGAAAAAAAAAAAAAACACTAATTCAGTTACAAAATTGGTTCGACTGAATGATCATTGTTTAAGTGTTAATAGACAAGCACATTCGAATGATGAATGATTGATAAACATAAATTATTTTATTGATACACAAGACTTCCGTAATGACCACATTCCACCGAATCTATTGTAAGTCCTAACGTGACATGTGGTGGAGATTATCACTGACTCTCAGGCACTTTACCAATTTTGGGATCACAGGTAAGACTATTTTTTATAGCGGCGGAGTGACAGCAGTGCGCTTAAAATGATCTCTTGTTAGATTGGGAATTATTGTAAGTATATTGTTATTGTTACAACAGAAATATTAAAGAGTTCATGCAAGTTTATCTGGGTCTACCTGGCTGGGGAAAGAGACCTAATGCCTACGTCACAGGCATACCTAGTCTAGGCATTAGGTGCTCAACCGTGTAGCTATATTGAAACCAGCTGGCATAGTGAAGATTATAGTAATAGTTGCAAATTTTATGTATCCAATAATGTGTCAATAAAGAATTTTATTATTTTTTTTCTTTATGTGACTGTCGTCCCAATATATGTGCTGCATGTAACATTTGGCGTCTCAACATACACTAACAGTGATCTCCTGGTAAAAGTTCCACGTAGTGTCCGTTATTATTGACCAGCTGCTGGACCACAAGGTGGGGACTACAAAGTACCCTACGATGTTTACCGAAAGCTCATTGTATGATTCGAACCCACGACTCTCGTTACAGCATTCGACGTCAACACTAATTGAGACTAATCCTCATAAGGGTGTAAGAGACACAAGAGGCACCTTCGTCCTTTCCAAAAAGAAAAAAAAAAGATATTATCGCCTCAAAAGTGTTTCAGGAATTCATAAAGAGCCTTTCAGGCAACACCTTTCCGATTATCCAGTTTACAATTTAAAGTAAACTACATACTCACAATCGATGCTAAAATCTGGAAAAATAAATGCTGACTTACCTGAAACAAAAATATCACAATTAAGTATAATGTAATGTAACAAATGAACTGACCTACATGAGTCGCGAGGTGAAATGTACAAACAAACGAAGATCCGCTAGTAAAAGAAAAACGATAAATTTTGTTAAAACGCCAACAAAAACCGTGGTTCGCCAGCTAAAGCGCGCCATTGACGATTCCACATAAAATAATTATTTAAATATCCTGGAGAATTCTTTACGCACATCCTCCTGATCTCAAACTAAACTGAACTTGTACTACGGAGAAACCCATAAAACTGATATAATATATAACAATAGTGTATCATAAAAAAAAATATTAGTAAATTTTGCCACTGCCGCTTTTGCATTAATATTGAAATAAATATTAACGGTTAAATAAAATAAAATAAAAATAATGTCAGCAAATCACATATCAATATATATTTTCTACTTATACAAATTACTTACAAAGCTATAATTTGGCCACACAGTCGGATTGTGAATAGCAACCATACACTAATTAACCTTCGTTCCGAAACGCATAAATCGTGTCAAACTGAATTCCTCTTATTTTTTGCTTCGACTTTTTACAAAACACTGTATTGAGATAAATCTACTTTTGGAAATGGAGTGATAATGATGGGTAGTTTAAATGTTTTAGTTAAATTTATTAAAAAGTTCTATTCGAATGTTTTCAGGGCCATAATTTATGATGAAATAATTAAAGAACTAGTCATCTCCTGCAGTTTTATTTTCTTTCCAGAAGTATTATATTTCTTCCCGTAAAAAATAATAGTATGTACCTATCTAGAGCATTATATTCTTAAGAATACTAAGAAAACAAAACATTGAAATCCGTTCAGCCGTAATTAAGTCACAAACACCCAAACTTTTACATTAATTACTATTATGACTACTTAATCTTTAAAAAGGCAATCTGACTCAAGCATTATAATGACCTCAATCAGTTAAAGATATGCATTTGAAAATAAAGGAACATCTAAAAAGTAAAGTTCCACTTGAGACCACGACAGCCATCCCCGAAGACCGAAGGGTGCAATCAAAAGGCAGTGTTTGCGCATCCGACGTCTCACGACCAATTAGCCTCGACATCACGCCACATAAATTGTGCCAAACAGCCACGTTCCACACTGTACCGGTCGTAATGGAGACATAGACGTTCTGGATGTGGTTACTTGTAATTAGAAAATAGCAGTAACTATAATAGCGCAACATTCAGTTGGCGAAATGTAACATGAAGCGAGTCGTCATAACAATGGACGTAAGATGCAAGATGACACCCCAAAGCTATACCTCACTATCAATCACTTGTACTTGGAATACACACGAGTTTCCAACATGGAATGTTGGTTTGCAGTCGTGCACTTCAAGTCTTGCACCAAGCAGTCTCAATGAAGGCATTGCGTAAGAGGGTCGGAATTAGGCAGCAAGCCGGCCGTAAAAAATTATGGACGAAATAGGGGATTACCAAACATATAAATGCTAAATAAAGTGATCTCAAATAATGTAGGCACATATAATGACTGGACTTCCGCAATCTGTTTCTATTGAAGACTACAAGATCAGATCTGCCAATACATGTCGAGCGGGTCTCTCCTAATACGGGTTTTTTAAAAACTTAAACTACATTACTGTACTTGTAATGTAATAAAGAAATGTTGATTTTTTTAAATTTTGAATACACAATTATTTTTGAAAATTATTATAACAAAGAGAAGATAAGAAAAAGATTTTTCAGCATTTGCCTTTTTTAGAGAATAAACTTTTACAAATTTGTGTTGATTGTAAACCTAACGCTACATTTTTCAAAATATCAAGATCATTCAGTTCCACTCAGTAATCTCTTCCAGTATCAATACTTATCTATGCAGCCATACTACCAGTGTCCCAGTATCCGCTGGCAAGAGTTCATTATCACAAATAAAGTGAAGAGCCTTTCTGTTTTTATTGTTCCAGTGGAAATGAGCCTCTACAGTTCTATTGCCCTCGAAATTGTGTCAAGTGTCTTCAGCATCGGTTTGTAAGACGATGGGATGCAATTATTATAATTTCGCTTTAATTGGAAGATCACTTGAGTTGTTAAGTTTTGTTTCAAACGAACTTGTAATTATTGCTGTTCGAACAAATACCGATTTTTAATTAGTTTAATACGCATGATTTTATAAGCTTTTCCACTCACACCTCCACTCAAAGCTATCTCTAACCTTAGGGTTGTTTATTGTATAGCTAAGGAATTGTTAGCAATTCCTTAGCAATTGTTAGCAACAATAAACAAAAAGGTATATATAATTTAAACAGTTAGGTTGCAACAACCCAACAACAATGAACTAAAATCAAGAATGTAAGGTTAATGTTTATGTTTCATATTTAAAACGCAAACTTAACACATTTGAATCAAGCATAAATACCGATTTCCAATTTTTGATTATGTCATCACAGGTAATTCTGATAAACTGAAGAAGTTAAAATTAGGCCAAACTAATTCCACGGCTTAGATACGAAGCACAAATTAATCTTATTCTTAACTGTTTACATACAGGTCGTATATCAAAGTTAAAACCCCAAAATCCTGACACACCCCAACAATTTGCGACAAACTTCCGTGACTGGGTTAAGGAGCAAATTAATATTCGACTGAATGTCTAAATCTCAGGACTCAACAACATGTGGCTGCAACTATTCAACGTTGCTGTAACCTTGTTTATACAATTTACTTAATTCGCTCACTTGGTGCTGGAATTTAAGCTCTGACTGTCTAGATACTAAGTTAGTTTTCTTGTTTCACAGAGTTTTATTGACCATAATTTTTATTAAGTTAATTTGACTTTATATCCTGTTTTACCTTACAGCAGTATGAATGTGCAAGAGAGATAGATAGAGTTCCTAGTTTACGTACATCATATTGACTTCACATTTAATTCATTTTCAATGACTAAAAAGATCAAGGCAATAAGTATATTTGCTTGATTTACCTTTTAAGATCAGAGTTACCTCAATGTCCTGCCATTAAAAAAATCCTGAGACAAGAAGAGAAAATCAGACATTTTATAGCATAAGATCAATTTAGTTAAAGTATCTATAAAATAAGACAACCTCTACCATCCACGTACAATCTATTAAGCATTTTACTGCGAAACCTTTCCAATCAATAAAACCTAATCAAATCTTGCTTCCTTATTCACGAATACGGGATCACAACAAATAACATCGACAAATTGATACGTATGAGTCACATACAATCATACGTCTCTCCTTGCATTCCCCATATTGGTTCCTTTATTAATTCTCCTAATATATAGGGGAGCCTTGCTAATTTCTTTGTGACTACCCTTCTTATATCTTCAAGTAAGTATATGTCTTTTAATCAAGATAATGTCATGAGATAGTTCGTAGGAAAGATTATATTCTACGGATTTGAAGACATTCATTAATTCCTTGACATTCTTTTTTCTTCGTATATTGGTATAGTGATTCTTGATGACAAAAATCAAACGCACGAAGAGTTAATCAATAGGTATTTTCATTTGATCATTTCGTAGTCCATGTAGAATCATTAATTATGCAAGTAGAGGATAACTATCCCAAAATATCAATGCTACCTATAGATTCAATCCCACATCAATCTCTCTAAATTCAAATCGCGTAATCCTGACTGTCGCAACTATGAAAACAAACTGGGGCCCGAACCAAGGTACCTACGCAAAATGTCGGTAATCTAATTAAACAGACGCGGGATTAATGGAGTGACAATAATCTTATGGCATTACGTCCGATGGGCCAAGGGATAATCCCGAATTTAATCAGTGGAATCTACCACAACCCTTATAAAACCGATTCGATATCCAGCGTTACTATTAGGTCTGGAAGTATGCGATTCAATAAGATAATAATAGAACCGATACCGGAGGAAATATATTCTGCGCTTGTTTGATGTCTCTATACTGTGTATGTGTGTGTGCGTACTCTAGACCTACAATTTACTTGTTTGTTTTTATTTCTTCTTCGTATATTTTTGTTAGACTCTTAATCAACCACCATATTTATCAGATGACCTGGTGTTTTATTTTAGTTTCAGCTATTATTGTTTGGTGTATCAAAGCGACTAACACAGGTACACATATAAATATATATGGTTTTGAAAAATAGTTTCTAACGACCGCAGAACTAATATCTTTATTCAAAATCTTGTTTGGTCCGCACCAATCTAGATAAAATTGGCCACAAAAATAGGCAATCAGTGCCATCTGTACTTTTAAATATCAAATCGACATGCCAATTAGGACACAAACATGAAGTTTAACCCATTGGAATACAGTTTAAATTGGAATGTACATAGACCATTATTAGCCGAAATGCTGATGACAGACACAGAATTCAATGTAACAAACATGCGTACTGAGAAATCATTAAAATTGTAACGTAATCATATAGGGGGTCTTTTTATAATAGGTTTCGTATGAGGGGGGGCCCTATTGTATAACACATTCTATGGGTAATTTACAAAATGTTACCTTGAAGGGCACCACAGTAGGGGTCCATGTGGAACATACATAGTTACATTTCATTGTGTGCGATGAAATTATTGTAATTTTAGCTTACATTTTACAAAACGTCCCTAATAATGATGTAGCGATTGGATGCGATAATGGCAGATTTTATAGATTGTACAGATTTGACAAAATGGTTGTGGATATTGAATTACATAAAAATAAATGAGTACTTGAATTAGATATAGTTGAACAGTTCTTGTAAAGTTGTAGTTGTCCGCAAAATAAGAACATCTTCGTTAAACGAATAAAATAAAACACTGAGAAGTTTCTGTGGACACGCAACACATTCTAGAAAGTTATCAAATTTTCTCCCTATTCTTGAAGGTAATCAGAAATATAATCCTTATTCGCTTTACTACAAAATACTATTTAATAATATATAATTTAATAAACAATTAATATTTACTCGGTAGGTACAGTTCCAACAAGTAAATGTATATTTTTAACAATTATTTGTATGACGTCATTTCACGATTCTTGCCGAAAATAATACATATTCAAACATAATAATATCATTATGTTCATACAGAACAGAAAGTACCGTTGCTATGACAACGTGTTCGTTATAATATCGAATCTGGCATTTTCAATATTAAACCAAAATATTTTGCCATCAAAAGAAAATTACGCATATTATTGGAAATATTTATTTTTGTCTTTTGACTATGACATAAGTAAATATGTGTTATTAAATTCCTTATTTACTATGGTTAGTTAACGAGAATGTGACATTTTAATAATAACGTCGTTTGTCTTTGGAATATGACATTTATCTGGTTTGACAGTTATTGATAGAATGCTATCGAGAAACGGCTTCATCGTTGATGGCGACAGATAAAGACTTCGATTTTGATATGAAGATTGTGACTTTAGAACCAATAATGAGTGCTAAAGAAAAATGTGAAGTAACAAAGTAGTTCACACCTGGCTGGTTTCCACTGTCATGTAGGCCAACGGAAACAGTCGGTAATTGGTTACAGTCCCCTACAGACATTAGCAAAACCAAGGGGATTGCCAATAAGTTGCCGAACAACACAAAACAGAACTCACTAAGAGCTACACACTGATTTCTGAGAATCCATCCCGAAGCATCTACACGTGTGCTGGTAACTGAATTTGAGAGTAACCTTCAAGGCTTTGTATTGTTACCAAATACAGAAGCATCACAACTTTCCACGTGCAAAAACTGCTTATTTAAGTCAGTAGGTTATTAAGTAAATTCACAGAATATACATATCGCAACAACAGAATCACCTAGGTCCTAGTGTCGTATGCAGCCATGGTCCCAATTACGGTCCGGGCCCAAATCCGGGAGAGCATCTGTGCCCCATAGAGGCGCGGATGATGGATCACCGGGCGTGTCAACGCAGCTACAAATAGGGGTCGCCTATTCAATGGGAGCCAGTCGTTATTGTGTTAAAATCAATTTGGCTCATCCCTATCGCGTGCTGTTCGTAGTGATGTGTTGTTTGTAATTTTATCGATATGATTCCAAGATTCTGGTGCTATAGATCTTATATTGTGTTTTGTGTTGTAAAATGTATGTGAGAAATACAAAAGCAATCTTTTATGTTGTTGTAATTTCATCGGCCCTCATTAATTAATATCTTTATAACCGGAACATAGTATTACAGGTGCACTACTGTTGCACGGCGCAAATAGCTACGGGTGGTTCTTCCCCGGACAACTCAGTACTACGAAGACGATTACTTGACAACGCATTGCACAACATTTTTTTTCTATTATTAAAATTATTGTTTGAAACATAAAAAAAACTTTTGAGAAGACGATTTTAAGAGTGTTAATAAAGAATGTGTGTAATATTTCTGTGACTTTCAATTTAATGAACTGAAATATGCACGTTTTTACAGAAACAACATCGATATAATTTCCCAACTCTATTGAAAACATAAACCTACGTACCTACAAAGAAAAAAAAGTAGTTTCTAGGGTTATCACCCCACAGTCAACCGACAAAGCCAATGTGATATTGTAACAAAAGTCATGCAACCCCGAAATGCTGCTAATTCGAGATGGATCAAATTTTTTCACTGGTTTTGCGTCTCTCAAAGGGTGTTTGGTTGCAATTTAATGGGGATTTGTTGTGAAGTAACTACTGTGTTGGAGGATAATTCATGCTAATTTGATTCTTGAATCCTTTTTGTTAGTGCGGTGATTAGCTTACAAATAATAATATTATTATGTGTAAATGTTACCCAACACATTAACGTATCTTAGTAGGGTATCTACGTGCTGGATCTGTATCAACACTCATGCCTTTGAAAGGACCGGTCTTTGGGCTGAGAAATCCAAGAGGAAAGATTCGAGGACGATAGCATAATATCTTCGTGCTTATTGACCTCGAAGACGTTAGGATATTTCACGCGATTATATTTTTAAGGTCCCAACGTGATATGTGGGAAGCATTGTTGGTCGGGTTAATCGCTTCTAAAAAAGAAATGATAACTTAGCTAATCCGATACAGGAACGGATCCCAGGACCGCTGGTTCTGTAAGTAAGCTTTGCACTACCTGATAACCGAGGCGATGAGTAAGAGAAGATAAATTGATAGATTTTGCATACTATATCAGATTCCTTTGACATCAATAAGATCAGTTCAAATTATAACAGTTCCTAGAAGAAGCCAAATCCCGAAGTTTAGGATATTACACAAATAGTTATTGAGAACGATTTTTGGTATGATTAAGAATATCTACTTAAGACCCAAACTTGATAGAGAAGGAGATCCAGCGAAATTAGTTACTGGGTATTTGATTTTTATATAATCTAATAATGAAATTCCACAACGCCACGTCTGAGTCAAAGTTATGATTACACTGGTAACTTGGTTCTGGTAACACAATGTCTAGAAAATAACTGGCTCTCAAATGCAGCTGCCGGAAAACATCAGTACGTAGTTGGCGATAGATTTTCTACTTGGGTGTTTAAGATGTATACCTTTGTAGAACTATGAACCTTGCAGCTCAAGCGCATTTCCTGTCGCAATGTCATCGCCAGTACTGAGCAATCCTTGCTTCAACAGACTTATAAGTACATTAATGATTAGCTCTTCACATTCATTAAAATAAACATAAAGCTATTAAAAACATCGTCAAATAAAACTTTAAAAGCTTTTCAATTCCCAGTAGACATTCTTCTAAAAACAATAACAGAGACGGAATGCCGGAGACATTATGTCAACTCCATTACTGCATCTTTTTTCTAAATCGGTTTATATTAGCATTCACGAAATGGGTCTGTTTATTCACGGCGTTGACTCGAGGGGCTCGCGGAATTGATGATTAAATAAATAAAGGTTTTGTGATGAATTTCTTTAAGTTGGTAATGTAATAAAAGGAAAGAAGTGGCCATTTGGTCAAATATTATCACAAAAATTACTGACTTTGTCAATGCCTCAAGACGCAGAAGGTGTGCCTCCTTAATCTGCTGAATGATAGAACCAACAGTTCCCTGGCTAAGATAGTGGCGAGGCCAAATGGGAATACTGTACTTAGGTCCAATATGTGACTTCACCTATGTATATATCAACCAACATAGTCTTATACTATTGAACAATTAAAAATATATATATAAATAAACGTACCACAATTAGGTATTTGTATTTGGTATTAGGTATTTTGGCAATCAATTTACTTTGTATTCCAAGATAATTAGGTAAGATGATGAGCACACAGAACCTAAAACGTATTCAAATATATAAATAACAGTTGTAGAACCACTTTAGTATCACTTTGTGTTTTTTCAAAGCGAAATTTTATTATCTATTTTATTTACCAGTACCACTAATAGTGAAGCGTGGCAGAGTTCAAGATGAAATATAAATTACAATTTCAAAAATAATATTGTTCGATACTAGTTCCAAAACACAACAGAGCCCTAAAATATTATCCTTGGAAAATACAAGCCAACGTAATAGTACATTACTTAAGAAAGGGGATCCCCAAAATTTGTAGATTGTACTAACAGAGGTAGGGTGGCGTATTTCCATTGACCCACGAATAAGGAATAGAATTATTATCATTCTAATGTACATTTTTAATTGACAATTGAAAAAAAAAGCAACTTATTATAAACATAGTCTTAAATATTGAGCACTGTTTATGTGCTCTCACACAGATTAGATATTCCCAGACGTACGTAGTCTATCGAAACCAATGTTGAGTTTATCCGGTAAATTTCCTAATATTATTCAATCTATTTTTACGGTTTTATCTTCATAAATCGGTTCACTTTTATGATTCAATGAGCGCTCTAGCTAGATTGCTTTAGAACTCTCATCAAATATTGTAAGGAAACTATAAAAAGAATACTCTCAGAAACAAATATTTCATTAAATATAATTTTCAATAGGAAATACCATTTTTATTGCCACTCAGGTCAAAAATGCTTGAAGGACAGGTAAAGTGTTCTGGTTAAAATATAACAATAGTTATAAATAAAATAAAATACTTTAGAAAGGGAGATAAAAGGACAGGGGCCAAGTGAAGGCAAAAATGGACGTCGCGGCGTGGAGGGGAGTTACAAGAAGTCACAGAGCGACAATCTAAAATATATTACATAAAAGCAAATGGGATTGATTCATGAAAAAATCCATACTAACTTCTTATTCACGTTATGCACAAAAGCCATGTGTAGCTAATACCATCAGGTAAACTAAAAAAAAAAACGCAGTGTCACATGGACAAGACAACGCTGAAATCGTGACGTATCGTACGTAACAATGGACACCCATAACTGAACGAGCCGCTGACAAATATTTGCGTAGCAGAATCATCCGCGAGCTAAGTCGACGCTCTCCGTGTAATATCGTGATGGATGACGTCAGCCGGTTATCTTGACTTGTGGATTTTATACAAAGCATACAGTTATAGATGTCGTTTTTTATTCGAGAGGTATTTGATGGGGTATTCATTTTATTATGACTTTTAAAGACATAGACAGTATTGTACCGATAGTATACATAGATCATATTATGACGGTTATCTCGCCAGTAGAAAATACATTTATATTGGACTCTCACAAAACAAAAGCGAGCAATTTCATTACGCACAATAAATACAATGAAGAATTGTGTACAGTTAAAAAAGCACCATTTTACTTTATACTAGCGAGGGATGCTGAAGCAAGCAAAATCAAAATACTGACAATTACACTACAGACAGATTTCTTTTTTCCATAAAAATGAACCTTCTTAGGGTGATAAGTTTCAATAGTCTATTCTCTTTAGAGTGTATTATTTTGAATTACCTTTCCCGCGAGTAAGATTGACTTTACTATTTTCGAAAAGGCTAATCGCAACGTTTTCGTCTACCAAAAATCGCCAAATTCGTTTTTGGGCAATTGAAACAGGCAAACATAATTCCAGCCATGCTTCTGCGAAGTCGGTGCGCGACAGCCTTTTACTTATACCGTCATTTGCAAGCGGTTACATTTTCCACATCGCTGCTCGCCCCCTGTGAGACATGGCTTGAAAGCGCCTCATTGTACCACCAGACAATGTACGGCGGATGTTTACTTGCGTTAAATAATAATATGTATGTAATAGGGATGCTTTGAGATCGTTACTAATGTGTCTAATTTCATTCATACGGACCCGCATTGGTGTTTAGTATTTATCCGGTTTTTGTTTAAGGTAGATAAACCATTAACTTTCAATACAACAATCTGCCTATTTTTTTGTGTGCACAAAGGCTGTATCGCCCCTTGGGAGGGGATTGAAGTAAGCAAAAAGTAAGAGTTTATAATTTATTGGTTAAAGTATGAAACGATAATTTTGTTAATAGGCCTTCACTAGCACAAACTCGGTAATTACTCTTTTCAAAACTAAAATTTATTTATTACATACAATTAATTTAATCTCACTGACAATACTTGTCATAGTGGAAGTTAAAAAATCAATAAATATCTTGTACAAAAACACAAACCAAATCACAACCCGTAAGCAGTACCTGTTCACAAATATTATAACTACATGTAAAGTGTTCAGTAACATATTAATTAACGGCTTTGCCATTACAAGATCAACTTTTCTACTCAATACTCTTACTATTCAATGAGAATATTTTATCTCGTGAAAAGTAATATTTTAATAGCAAACGAAATTTATATTTTTGACAGGAAATTTGCTATGGGAGTGACGTAAGCTTTTCGAGTGACGAAAAAGATCAAAGAAGATGATGCACAGTGACACATAATATGTATACAATTTTATGTATAAATGATGATGATGACACAACGTATACTATTCAAAAAGAATTGATGAATAATTAAACTGTTTCCTTTTAATACAATAGTTTCACTTCTATCTGTGTCTTTATTTTTAATGGCTTTGTTTTGGAGTTTTGGCTCTCAAGCACCGAACAATGAACTTCCGAATAGTGACCCGGTCATATATAGAGCTATGATATAGGTCACCGTGCCATCGGCATGTTCCTTAATACAGAATGCACCCATTCAGCGGGCCTCACTGAGCCGGCATGGCAGTTAGCATGCATGCATTGTGAACGATGCCATTGTTGGCTTGCGCTACAATAAAAATAAAAAAACAAACTGGCCATGGGTGATTCATATTCGTACACTGAGGATTCCGTGAAATCTTCAGCCGTTTTTATAGCTCGACAATTCGATCGTCAAAAATTCAACTCTGATCATTCATAAAAAATTGAAAAAATATAGGAATTTGCGTGTTAAAAAGAGAGCAACTGTTTTAATCGATAACTTAAAAGAAATTAAATCAGTTCGCTAATAGAAGAGAAAATTACTAATTTGTTGTGCCTATTTGTATATAGATGAGTATTCTACAAGTCCCTCTTGTCAACAAACATCAACGTTTTGGTTGATATTCAGATTGAATATAATATGTGGTTTTGTTAAAAAAAAGCACTTGGCATAGTGCAGGAATTTCTCGTGCTATATTTGGTAGTCGGTACAAAACCGTCAAAAAACATAAAACAATTTTGAAGCCATATAAAACCAATTACTGAGAAAGAATAGAGCCTCATGATAGACGGATACATTTCGTTGCGAAGTCGTCACATTGACGTGTGTCTCAGGAGATTCCAGTTTTGTGCGGAACCCTAGAAATATAAGTTCGCAACGTTCGCCAGCATTGTGTAAGTTGTTGGATGTGGAAATATTAAGTTTGCTTGTTTTATACGGTAGGTTAATTTCATTCAACTATTTTATGTCAGAGATTACTCGCTGTAGTTTTTGTATGTTTCGAGAATTGTTGGTTCTTATTGTTTTATCATAAATGTAAGGGTAAGGTAAGGTTATAAGGGATATATAATGCGCTATTACATATTTTATTGTATTGTTGAAATAATTACAACTACAGTTGTCAAAATCTAGAAGGCATGATGAATAGGTATGTAAGGAAGAAGTTTTGGAAATAATCCTGAGGTGACCTAACCACTTACTGTCCTAATCACAGTTCTTCGGATTTCCTGATGTTGTTTTTCTTCCCCAGTATTAATAAAATTCACAACTAAAACAGTTGTATGTGTAAGTATCTATACATATAATGCAGTGTCCGTGGGAGCCGTCCGTCTGTCTGTCAGAGCACATTATACCCAATTACTGTGCTCGCTTCGCCGCCTGCGCCGATAAACAAGCTAACTGGCATCAACCGTTTACATTAAGAATTGGTATGTAATGATTTGTACAATTGATTTATGGTTTCATGAGTTGGATCTAATCTTACTTTATCTACACTAATATAATATTAAAAAGAGGTACAATTTGGAAGGTTGTAAGTACTATAACCTCCAAAACTGGTCTTTCGAAAAAAAAAAACTTTGACTGATAGTGAGCTATAAGTATTCCCGAGTGACATAGGCTATTTATTATCCTGGAAAACATTAGATCCCACGAGAATCCGGGTGAACCATAAGACCATAGCTATACTAATATTATAAAGAGGAAAGATTTGTATGTAAGTATGTTACTCTTTCACGTAAAAACTACTAAACGGATATGGATGAAACTTGGCACATAGATAAAGCATATTTTGGAATATATATAAGTTACTTTGTATCCCGGGAAAATGTGATATCCCTCGGGAATGCGGGTAAAACCGCGGGGGACAGCTATAATATTATAAAGATGTAGAGTTTAAATGGAGGCAGATGGTCCTGAAATAATTGCAATAGCCTCCTCTATTGTCGCTATATAGAGGTGCGACCTTAGTATAATGCAATAATTATCCAGAGACATTCTTTATATTCGGCCATCTGATCACAAACTAACCAGAGCTTGAAGCCACGATGCAAGAACAAAGCAAAACTATAACAATCAAAAATTTACATATATGTACTTCTTATTTGTCTAAATACACACAAAACAAACATGTCGATGCACACAAATTATTGTCCTAGGCGGGAATCAAACCTCTGCTACATAGTAGTCAGTGCCACTATCCACAAAGCAAACCCATCTTAAGTAAATAGTCTAAGTTTTATCCCAGATATTTTCAAGGCGACATCTCCGTAAATATCAAGAGACTAAAATCCAGGTCACGTTCCTCTGAGCATCATAAATCAATGTACACTAAACTATACTTCAACAAGTCCAAATAAATTCAATAACAATGATGTTGCTCATTCCAGTGGACGAGCGATTGTTACAATTTACACTTCAATTACGCCAGTTGGTTGGCAATTGAATAAAGGTGCCGCCGTAGGTCCACTGACTCGTCGTGTAAGTTCTGTAATATCAGCTATGTTTATTGAATTAGACGGGATCTGAATTGGTTGTGAACTTAGCAATCAAGCTGACGGTCTATGATTTGAGTTTCATTGCTGGATTATGAGATGCGATTCAAAGATTACATAAAGAATGTTTCGAAAGAAAGAGCGTATTACATGGTAGTTCATTACATTGAAGATAAACATATATGGAAATAGCTACTCTCTGCACAGTGCACCTTTAATTTGCTTGTTTAGGTTTAAAGTACCTAATTATTGTTATTTTCTATTTTGTAGTCTTGTTAGTTCTTTTTTGTTTTTTAATGTTACCTGTATTAAGTAAAAAAAAATAGCTAAAATGTCAGAATAGATATAATTTATATAAAAAATTATTTAAAAAAATATATATAACCTTGCTGAGTTTCTTGCCGGTTCTTCTCAGTCTGACTTCCGAACCGGTGGTAGCTTCAGTAACTTTAAATTTGACCTTCATAAGTGCCTTCCGCGGGCCTAAATTAAATAAATGGTTTTGAATTGTGATGATTAAGAATGTGGTTGTGAAGAAAATGGTGTAATGAAATTCTTTATTAAGGACGCTGCGTAACTACTGTTACTTAGCATCACAAATTCTTTAAACCAAATTAGTATATCCTCTTAAGCGCGATTGAGTCACAAAAATCACATCACATTTATCATATTAATTAGTGAAACTATTGAAAGGTACTTAGCAAAAAAAGCCTATATAAATACCTTCTATTTCACCTTTCGTCTGACTGTTTATCTATACAGTTATACTCAGCAACTACAAATTCTAATGGCTGGCAATTTAATAGTGTAAAATTACTTATGATTGTTTTTATGTTACGTATGGGTACTTAAGTATTTCTGATTACCGGTTTTATCCACATTTCATGGTGTTAATCCAAAATGTATCCTATCTGTTAGTAAAATAGAATTCTAATCAATTCAGCCTTTTAAGCACGATTGTATGAGAAAAATCACATTACCTTTATCATAATAGTTTTTTTTTTTTTTTTTTCGGACGAGATTGCGATTGACCTCAATTTCACCTGATGGTAAGTGAAGATAAGGCCGAAGATGGAGCTTGCTTTCCCGTTAGAAGCCTATTCACTCTTGTCTTAAAGAGCCCCAAGTTGAAAGTTGTAAGTGGAGTTATTCAAATACCTACCTAACAAGAAAAATGTATTATGGTCATACTGTAGGTATATTGACAGTCGGAAACAGAACAAAATTAAATAATAAAGCTTAATTAACATTACGTTAAAAGTCTCGGTCCCAGTAATGTTTATTAAAAATCAATTAAATAAATTAAAATATTAATTTCAGTTGAAAAGTAAATACACTGGCCGTCATATGAGCCGCAGCAACTTTGCCGTTTATAAATAAATCCGACGGCCGTTCACTAAGGGATTGATGCTCGTCAAACAGATATTTATATAAGTAATGAAAAGCATAGGATCGGGGGAATATTCTGGAAGCGTTACGTAAAAAAAAAAAAGTTGTATGTCCATTTCACACGCGATAGAAGTGAAACCTTCTGAAAACTAGCTATCTCATTCTCTCGCAGGTTTGATTTTACAGATTTGTCTCCTATTAGTGTTGTTTTTTTCATCGAGTTGTTAAGCACAAGGGTGTTAAAGAAATATTCGCTTCAAAAGCACGTGATATTCCAAATTGTATCAACAGTAATATTAAAAAATGGGAAAGTTTATATGCAGGAAGTAATCTCCGAAACGACTAATTTTATTTCTGAAATTATTGTACTTTTATTTCTATATATTATTCCTAAGTGATATAGTCTTAATTATCACCGCGAGAAAACTTTAATATTTTCAAAAACATGTGTGTAACCGCGGAACAGAACCAAGTTTTGTGTAAAAAGAAGTGAAGTTAAAGTTATTTTATTACATCGTATTTATTAAAGTTACCCGCCTTTGGTTTGGCACAAAAGTCTCCTCTCCAAGCTCCCGGCTTACGGTCTGCCAGCGCAGCTCTGCACCTGGATTGAAGACTTTCTACACCTGCGAAAAATACGAGTCGTAGCGGACGGTTTCGCTTCTCAGCTGTTAGCCGTCAGCGCAGGTGTACCTCAGGGGTCCGTGCTATCCCCTACACTCTTTCTTCTGCATATCAATGATATGCTTTCCCTTGGGAACATACATTGCTATGCAGATGACAGTACACTTCACGCGGGCTATCAAGGACACGCAGCAGCTGGGCGAGTGGAAACCCAGGAGAGCCGAGGTCAACTTGTCATTGGGCTCAATCGGACATTGGACCTCATATCCAAGTGGGGTTCCGGTAATCTGGTTGAATTCAATGCCAAAAAAACGCAAGCGTGCGCGTTTACGGCGAAAAAGTCGCCATTCCTTCCCCTTCCTTCTCTTCTGGGCACTACGCTAGTAATGCAGAATAGTGTTACCCTGCTTGGCACAGAAATACGCTGTGACCTTAATCCAAGGAATAACATCGAGACCGTAATCAAGACAGCCTCTCGGAAACTCGGAGTCCTGAACAAGGTGCGGAGGTTTTTCACGCCGGAACAACTGTACCTGCTGTACAAAACTCAGGTTCGGTCTTGCGTGGAGTATTGTTCGCACCTTTGGGATGGCTCTGCTCAGTACCTGCTCGATGCCCTGGATCGGTTGCAGCGTCGAGCAGTACGCATTATTGCCGACGGGGTAGTCACTAAAAACCTCGAACCCCTTCAACTACGGCGGGATACTGCAGCGCTTAGCGCTTTCTACCGGATGTACCACGGCGAGTGCTCAGAGGAACTTTTCTCTCTTTTTCCCCCTTCTCCTTTCCTTCACCGTAACACGCGTGCTGGGCTTCGGTGTCATCGTTTTACTGTGGCCACCATGCCAACTCGGACAAAGAAGTTTGGTAACTCATTTCTTTGCCGCACCTCAAAAAAATGGAATTCCCTCCCTGCACACGTGTTCCCTTCTACCTACGACATGGGGTCCTTCAAACGAGGCGTGAAGAAGCACCTTGCGGGCCGGCAGGGTGAGGGCGGCTAGTGTTGTACTCCTGTACTGGCACTAGCGGTTCTCGCATTTGGACTACAGTTCTACTTCACATCAGGTTGACTGCAGTCATCTGCTTTCTGAAATATATATAAAAAAAAAAAAAAAAAAAAACCACATTCAAGCATATCCACACACCATGTTATGATTGTTAGCAAGTTTTTTTGGTATTGTTACCTCTTTGTTTTATAAATTTTCACAATAACGCATCTCGATCGCATAGACATCGCTTCGCTCTCGTCAAATCATCGATAATCAGGCCGCATATCGTCAGACCAATCATGTAATGGAAGCGAACGATCCCGGCAGCCGCTCAGTGAGGTTACATCATATGCACCATTCATGGGCATATGCCGAACTCGATGCGAAACCAAAACCTTTTTTACAGCCATTATTAAGTGTCTCTCATTACTTTAGTCTAGAAAAAAATATTGATTTTCTATTGAAATTGCTATGGTTATTCAATGCATTTAAACATTTAATATAGAATACTTGTTTTATTCTAACTTCTGCCTCCCCTTGATACCTGGGACATCAACAATAGGTTTTCGATTCTGAGACATGGAGTTGTGAAGTCCCACGTTATTTCACCGGCCTCTATTATTCTACCTGAAACATAGTAATAACAGTGGACCACTGCTTCATGGCGGGAATAAATATGGTAGTAGTACTTCTCCAGATCAACACTGCATTAAGAGCTTGTGCCATCGAGATTACAAAAGGTAATAAAAAAACGATATTTTGCCAGCTGCATGCTGTTATCTGTCTGGGTAAAATCTCTTAACGTCAACCAGTTTCCTTGAAAATCTTAGTGGACTTAGGAGTTCACTGGTAGGTGATAATAGATTTTTTACCCAGCCAGAGAACAGCACGTTGCTGGCAAAAAAAATCCAATCTCTTTTAAAATGCCTATTTAACGCATTCAGAAATCATTATTCCACACCCGAGCTACATGAATAATGTAACACAGTATTAAGTTAAACAAAACATCCCAGGCAAGTCGGTTTAAAAACTAAAACAATAACGATAATTCTTCATTCGTTTTTAGTTATAAAAATTTATAGCCTCACACCACGGACAGTGGGGCAGGCTAAATGATAAATGATCTAAGACCTAGCACTAAAAGGTCATTTAAAGAGATTTAAAAACTTTCGATGTTAAGGAAAAAGGTACGAAGTTGAAACAATGTGATCGGGTTAACAAAAGGGCTATCAAATTTACGCGCAAAATGTATGGCTCTAAGGGAGTAAATTTTTACTGAAGCTTGTAAAATGGTACAAGTAATAAACAGGGTTTTACCCAAAAGTAATAAGTGGCAATTATTGAGTTTAGGGCTCAGAAGGGCGATTATAATAGTTAAAAGTACTCAAATTACCACTGGCACTAAAATCGTGTCATTGGCGGGTCAAATAGGCAGGTAGGCAGAAAAACAGGGAGACTGTCCATCTGATGGTAAGGGATCACCGCCTATGGACATTTGCAACACCAGGATTATCGCCAATGCGTTTTCGACCCTGACATGGTCCCCTTACCTTTCTAACCGAATCATAGTAAAAAAAAAGTCAGGCACTCTATTACTTCCTAATATTTCATGCCACGTGTCACAGTACAGGGCCGTCCTTCCAAATTAATTGACATATTCATCGAACATGACTCAAGTAATGTACAAACAAACAAAGATCACGCTATATCGCTGTTTGGACAGGCACAGTTTACACTGAGACCTGCCATATTGGAAATGTTCTAGACATGGGGCTGTTATTGCAGATTGATAGTGAATGTTGTCTTAAGGTAAGTTCGTATGTCGGCCTTTGATTTGTTTGTTACGATTGTCGATGAATTTGATTATATTGTGAATTCAATTTGTGTACCGCGTTAGTATAAGTTATAGTTTCCTAGTTAGTACTTAGGAATTAGGGTGGGAGGAAAGGAATGGTATTTTTTAAATTATTTATTTTATCTTTTCTTTTAGATTTCTCGACCCAACGACCGGTTCTTTTGGAAGGAGTGTGTAAGGAGAGAGATCCAACACGTGGAAGCCCCTTAAAGGTACATTCATATGTTGGGATGTAAACAAAGAACACGAACAGGTATGTTAGCACATTAGATACTGCTACAAAATAATGGATCAGTTGGAAATTACAACGGTGGTAGGGTACTTTATAGGCTGGCTACCACCCTCGGCGACGTCATAACTTACCATGGTGCGATTGTGGTCAAGCATGCCTATATAGAATAAAAAATAAATTTGATTGCGGGATAATATTAACTCCCTCGGCCAACCGACGGTGGTAGGGTACTTTGTAATGCTTTGTAGACTTGCTACCACCCTCACCCACATCATCACTTATCATAGTGAGATTGTGGTAAACGACAAGCCTATACAGAGTAAAAATAAATATTGCGGGAAAATAATAGTTCCCTCACCAAACCGCGGTTGTAGTAGCTATTATTTAATAAACGGGTCATACGAATGACATCTATTTTAAGGCTGAGGTGTCACGCTACACAGACTGTATGTCGTTACGTAATCTCGATGTATAACGATTGTCAGGTTTCTGGGGCGCACTAGTTATTTTGAGAGACCAACCATTTTCATATTTCAGATTTAGCAATATTACAGAGACACTAGTTCCCGAGGGATCTTCCATTTTACCGTATTATTAAAAATATATAGAAAGACAATTTATAGGAGTATGTGAAAGCTTCTATAAATAGGAAATATTTAACTTAGATTTTCCGCAACAAAAATTATCCTATGTCTGTCCAGTAGGTAAACTCCAGTCTAAGCCGGTCAGTAGGTTTGAACTTCGTAAGTGGCCTTCTAGGGCCAATTAAAAAACGGCTTTGATTTTTCTAGCAGGTATTCTCCGAAACAAGTCATCCGATAATTCTTTCACAAAAATTGCTACACGACATAGGCTATGTTTTAATTTCAGGATACATTAGATTCTTAGGTAATGTGGGTGAAATCACTGTCGGAACTAGTGTTTTGAAGGCACCTACATAGGTAAATGGCTTATCTAGTAACGCATAACAGTAAGATAGAGGTAGAGGTTTATTACAGATTTCTCATAAAATAGTGTTTTATTTTCTTTTTAGCTGATGTCAGCCATGATGAAAATCTAAACGTTTCCATTGGTTCACCCACGTTCCCGGGGGATCTAATCAATCCCGGGATTATAACATAGCTTCTATCCATCCGGATTAATGTACCTTTCAAATGGCGAAAGAATTTTTCAACTAGGTGCCGTGGTTTAGGAGATTTCGCACCGCAAACATACAAATTCACAAAAATCACGCTCTCTTCATAATCATTGTATAGATGTGAAATTTACACATTTATATAACGTACATGACTATGCAAAGTTCAGACATTAAGGCTTGCGCAACGCTGTTTCGATGCATCCATCAAAATCGGCAACACATGTGAGCTTTGACAAATGCCCCCCTTAATGTCAGCGCGATTCACAGTTGAAAACAATATTACTATAAACCTACAAATATTATTAGCGAATGTTTGTGACTTTGGAAAATTGTTACTCTTTCACACAAAAACTACCAAACAGACATGGATGAAACTTGGCACATAGATAGAGCATATCCAGCAATAACATATTATACTACTTTTCATCCCAGAAAAATGTGACATCTCTCTGAAAAGCGGGTAAAACCGCGGAGACAGCTAGAGTACGATATTTAATCTTCAACAGTTGATTTCAAAATACGTGATGTCAAAATTATTAAAAGTAAAATAAAAACTGTCAAATCATAATTGAAATTTTACTTTTAGCATTGTTGTTACAACGTCTGTCAAATAAAGAAAATACCCTTTTCTTTCCTTCCTTTGACGTTTCCTTGATGCTTAAGAAAATCATAAAGAAAAAATTGCTTTTGAAATAAAGTAAATCTATTGAATCAATGATTAATTGTATGATTAATGTAATGACCCTTATTAAATACCTAGATGGTAAGTGGTCACCGCCGATTATTGTCAATCCGTTGTCGACCCTGAGACGTAAAGTTTTTGAATATCATATGCCTGTAGTTATGAGAAAAACTGTAGTATGCTCCAGTCTCCTCTGCCTGACTATTACCCTTAAGTTGAACCTGAGCCACCGAGCATCTATCGGTATGTTCCGACAGCTGCATCGGAAGGTCAGTTCCACAGTTTTTGTTCCACCTTCTTAAGGAGGTTATGGTAAGCCAAACAATAACTAGGAAATAAAAACCTTACGTAAATAAGAATGAAAAACTTAATCGAAAATGAAAAGAGACGTAATATATTCGAATGGACGGTTTTTTTCAGAAGTTACGACATAAATCAGCGGGACTATTTCTCGGTGCGCGACCAGTGACATCGCATCTTCATTCACAGTTCCTCGGCGCAGTTTATTGGCAACCATTCAAGTACACTCCACCATATTTTCAGTTGCCTTTCCGAAAAAAAATATTTTGGTAAGGATGCTGCTAATTGCTGAGAGCTATTGGTTTGTTAATGAAATGCTCTCATTAAGTTTAGTTACAGTTATGAATTAATTTGAGTAGTATTATGCCAAGTGGTCACCGCCGCCTATAAACTACGTGCACCAATGCGTTGTCAACTCTGAGACGTAAAGTTGTCAAGTCTCGTGTGCCTGTAATTTCACCGGCTTAGATTTGTTACCGAACCACAGTAGCGAGTGCACTACTGCTACACCGTAGATATGGGTGTGGTGGTAGTACTGCCTCGGTCCAATTTATAATATTTTTCACTATATTATTTGTTACTGCTATCACACAGCATGACTTAACAGTAGAAAATGGTTGGTCAAATACAAAATTATGTACTTTATTCAAAATAATAATATGAATTATAAAGTGTCTCTGTATAATAATAATAAATAAATATCCTGGGACATTCTTTACACACGGCCATCTGGTCCCAAACTAAGCAGAGCTTGTACTATGGTAACCAGATAACTGACATACTACATATACTACTTTTTTTTTCTAAATACATACTTATATAATGGCTTATATATGGGAATCGAACCCGCGGCCTTCGGTTTGGCAGTCAGAGCGTTAACCACCAAGCCAACTGGCCTGTCAGATGTATATCTGTTATGGTTTTATTAGTACGCTTTTGATTTACTTGCCTTTTTCTCCAAAAGATAATCTTCATCATATACATGCTCATAATACTGGGAAAAACCCCGAGGCAAGGGTTAAAAAAAAACAATTTTCTTTCTATATTCTAAAAACTTACGTAAACAGAAAAACTGGAACCGACTGTACCACTCTTTCATAAACCAAGTGAGTATTGGACAGATATATCTGTCTTTCTCTGCCAATATACTGAATGACAAGGATGGGTGATGCATTCACATATTAATGTACACAGCTAAATGATATCACAAAGTACCTACGTAACAGTCTGAATGTATTTTTGGACAGGATGTTGAATCGAGCTTTTGAAGTTGGCCGACTTTTTATTTTTATTGTGCATATTAATATAATAGTATCGTGATACTTTTATTTTCATTGGTTTGCAACTCTCAGAAGTCTTTATGACCACGATTTATTAAGTTTCTGGATCAATACAATATATCCTACTATATATACTAGCTGTCCCCCGTGGTTTCACCCGCGTTCCCGAGGGTTGTTACATTATTTTGTTCTTTCTATCATCAATAGTTTTCGCAGAGCATACGATGTAAGAAAGATTTTTGGTAATTTTTTCACACCTTGGGTTACATTATTGGAGTTTTAGTATGGATCCCTAACTTTTTTGAAAATTTCATATAGCTTATGTTCACCGGAGACAGCGTAGCTTCCCAACATTGAAAGAATTTTTCAAATCGGTCAAGTAGTTTCAGAGCCTATTCAATGCAAACAAACAAACAAAATAACATTCAAATCTTTCCTCTTTATAATATTAGTGTAGATTGAAAATGCGAGTGCTTGTGAGTATATATGGACGTTTGTCATTCGTTCACTCAAAAACTACAGAACAGATTTGGATAAAACTTGGCACATAGATAGAACATATCCTGGAATAACATATATGCTACTTTAAATTCCGGGAAAATGTGACATCCCTCGAGATAGCGGGTAAAACCGCGGGGGACAGTTAGTCTTTAATATAGTAAACTGTAGAGAAAAATCTACTATGGATGACCAAGTGTGCTAAACACACAAATCCTAGAATACTAAGTATTGTTGACAAACCACACCGGAAGGAGCTTGGCGATAGTTTTTTCTTAATTAAAAAGTCAAATCATTAGCGCATCAAATATTTTTTTATCAATTTATGTATAATATGTACTCTCACAAGCTTTTAGACAGAGTTTTTACTTCTGGCGGGATTGCGATTGGCCTCAATCTCACCTGGTGGTAAGTGAAGATGAGCCCGAAGATGGGGCTCGCTTTACCGTTAGTAGCCTATTCACTCTTTTCTTAAAGAGCCCCAAGTTGTAAGTATCTGGGAACACAGACTAGGGGGGAGAATTCAAATCTTTAGCTGTGCGCATGAGGAAGGAAGCTGCAAAGCGCTTCGTGCGAATTGGTGGCATGCCTACAACATAAAGGTGAAAACTCTCTCCACGCCTAGTAGTCCGAGTGACGAAAAGGTGATGGAGGAACTAAGTCGTGAAGTTACATAGCACACTCACCAAAATGCATCCGATAAAATACCGAGAGGCAAGCAATTCTGCGACGGTGTTCGAGACTCTGGAGCTTGGACTCAACCAAAGTGGTGTCCCCAATTAACTTTTTAGCACAGTGCTCCACTGAGTCAAGGGCTGCCAGCTGGTACTTAGCTGATCCGTCCCAAAGGTGACTGCAGTACTCCATACTTGAACGGACTTGAGCTTTGTATAGATTCAGAAGCTGTCCTGGTGTGAAGTACCGGGTGTTACAAAACTACCCGTAAAGCCGAAAGGAGGTTAAATGGGGCCTTATAACGAGTCCATTCACAATATTTAAGAACCGTAGAAACGCTGTAACATACCCCAAAAAAATAAAAAAATGATTTTTATGAATGAAAAATTGAAAACTATTAAAGTAGACAATTGTTAGGTATAAAAGGTACGTTGGTCTTTCTATTAAATAATCTGGTACCCTGACATGACAGCTTACTAGGGCTGTTGGCTTTGATATTTAATTATATTTTCGGGGTATTTTCAAACACGTTGTATATCGCGCAATATGAAAAAGGAGGATTAACAGGTGAGCAATTCATTGCCAAGAGACCAAAAATACTATATATTAAAAAGAAGCAAATTTTGAATTTCTTCCGTTTTCAATTTATGCTTACTTAAATGTCTCTAGGTAGATTGTCGAAGGTTTACTTTCGTAAGTTGAGTTATAGGCATAGCAAATTTTTACTTATTTCTAACTTAGTAATGAGTGTCGATATTTTTAGAAAAAATTTAGACATTTCTACGAACTTACATAAAATGTTCACATAATGTACTGTGAGACACGCGGTACACGAGGAGGTCAAAATCTTAATGAAATCCTTTATTAGATAAATAAGATGATGAAAAGGTTTATGTAATTTAGTAACTTTTATCTTTTCTAACTGTATAGACAGATAATATTCCTTTGTTTCAACAATTTCGAGTTCTATACCCAGCATACCAAAAGTGCCGGCCCAACTTAGCGTTCGTGAAATAAGTACACGAGCAATTGCCGACAAAGTTCCTTACGCATATAAATAATAAACCTTCACATAACTGAACTGTTATAGGGTTTAATTAATCCCGGGGAACGGGAACGTGTCCCGGGCAATTTATTGCTATAATTTACGACGAGTCCCGGAAAAAAGGGAATACAAATACGGCATAATGTAGTGTCCGAATTAGCGGAGTGTTCGGTTGAGGAAATGGTCGATTTTGCGGTTTGTATGGTACAGGATTTGTTGCTGGCGACTGCACGAGGGGTAGGGCTTCTTGGGTGCTACAGAGTACATTCGATAAAGTTTTAACAATGTTGGTGGGATCGCTCATCAGAAAGAAACAGAGACTAATACTAACCTGGTAACCAAAAAATATGAACGATATTTTTTGGCGATATGTTTTTAAGACTTTAACATTAAGACATTTAGACATTTAAGACATTTTAACACACACGAAAAGATGGATAATTGTAACTAGGCGAGCAGTAGAACTATGGTGTTTATTAATTTTAAGGAATGAGTTTTCTTCTATCTATGTTCATTGAGAGCCAGCCATAACAATAAAATAATCACGAGTCAAAATACAAATGTGTAACTGTAAACCGATCAAAACCTCGACCACCGGTTAATTTACGCTGCCAACATTAATTATTATTCAAAGTAACACTTACAAGTAACCAGTTCGTCGTCCACTTCGGTGCAAAAAAAAGTGAATAAATCAACAAACAAAACCACGTGCAAAATGAAGGCAAAGTTAAAATGGTAACAGCGCGTAAATCAAATCCATCGGGTGCATGCCTCTACGCATGATTCATGGTGTACACGTGGTAATAAAAGTGTTGCATGATTTATTTATTCAATTGCTCTATTAAAAAATCTACGTGGACGTTTGTATCTGTCGCATGTGATATACAACTGGAAATGTAGTCGTATGTTGAACATTTATGTTATTTTTTAGAACAGAGGGTAAATTCGTAACCAAGAGTTGGGACTATAATCAATTAGGAGTAGGTAATAAGATTTTATCTTGAGTTTATTACATAAAGTGCCTACAATGAATAAAAAATTGAGAAAAACCTCTGGAAAATCAGAAAACAACTACTTGACACAGTTTCTAGCCTTAGCCTCATTTGATATCAATCTGTCCCTAAAAAACTAAGATTGTGTTTTCGTTTTTTTTGTGACATTAATAAAGTCTATCATGAAAATCTCTCTCTTTTAAAGGTTTTATTAAAACAATAGGTTATGTATCCGACTGTACAATATGCACTTGCTTATTAAGATCACTTTGCATGCATCACGCCGCCAATTGGGCGGCGGGAAACATATGCGAATGATTTGTTTATTTTCACTGTCTTGCACACGACCGGGACTCGGAAACTGTAAGCCAAAGTTACTTTATTGAAACAAGTCTTGTTTTATGAAAGCTCCGAAGGAGTTTTGAATTCGCCTATCTTTTTGTGTTTGGTTTATTTAAAGTTTTATTTTTATATTTCATTTTTATGACATCAAATTGTTTCTTGAATTAAAAACTATAGTTTCCATTTTTTTGTAAGTGGGGAGAGTTTAGGAGAATACCTTTATTAATTTAATTATATAGGATTGGATCTTTTTGCCAAGTGGAATACATATTATCGCTCTGACCCGATATCGATTGGAAAAGAAGCTGGCATAATATAAGATCGCAAAAAAAAAACATCTCGTACTTACTACTTTTTATAATTCGAAAGGCTACTCTACTTGATGGCAAGTGATCACAGTCACCTGGAGAAATCAGCATTACCAGGAGTTGGCTAAAATGTTGCCAATTAATAGAAACCTAAAAGTCTAGAATAACGTGTTATAATGTTGCCAAGAAAATGTCACGAGTGATCAAAATTAGTTTTCAATGTTATGAATTAGTCATAATATCATCACTATTTCTATATAATTTTAGAACTTATGATATAATAACTTTATATATCATGTATTGTTCGTCCGTAACTAATATTACCTAGTTATAAATTTATTTGAAATTTCAGGAAGGTAACAAACCAATATGCTGTTTTTACTTGAATAATGGATTAAAATTATTATGGAAAAAAAAAATATTACGGTAAGACTATCGATAACCGTAATTCGAAATAATTTTAATTAAATATAAAAAAACACTAAAGCCTAAACACCAGGTGGTAACAGTTTTCAAAAATAACAAATAAGCATTTGACGAAATCTAAATAGAATGATTACTCACCTATCACAAACTATTATCCACAATAAATCACTATATAATATTCATACAATCACAACCTTACAACCAACAATTAGAGAAAATAAAACACTATCGAACGTCAAAGTCAGCTGTTGCTAAACGTCAACTATTAGTTCATTCAACTTCTTAAAATAAACCCTAGTCAACGGTTCATTCTATATTTAAAATTAAATTCGAATTTGAAAAATCACAACACGGTATTACGCATATGGTTTTTTTTTATGTTTCGACGCAAAGGCTTCGCAGGCAGCCGCCTAGCGACGTGCCAGACAGTCGACTGCCGCCCGCCCAAACACGGCCCTCGTACTGAACGTAAGTTTTCACAACACTGAAAATTTTATTCAGACTTTCCCGTTATCTTGTGAGTTTACCGAGTCGGCGCAACTTGGAGGTAAGAACTGGTTTGTTTAATTGCGATGTTGGTTGGAGATGTTTATTTTTTTTTGTATCTTATATTTATACGTTTGAAAAGATTACTTAATTAATTCTAACTGTAATCTATTAGTGCAACAATAAGGAATAATACCATTTAATTTTCGTACAGTCCTATATATAATCTTTTAGTTAAATATTTTTAGCAAATAATTTCCAGAATTCCGTACCCAAAGGTTGCTAATAAACCCTATTCATCTATCCGTCCATTCCTCTGTCACAGAGCATATTTTGAACCTTAATAGGTAAACTCTTGAATTTTTACCGAATGATTACGACCGCTATAACAACAAATAAAAATAATAATAAAAAAATAAAAATTGTAGGCCTTGTTTTTTTTTATTGATTTATTTAAAATACTGTACAAAGCACTAAAACGTACATGTAGCAACATAACGCAAACCTCAAGGGGTTTATCTTTAAGTGGCAGGGTGGTTCGTTTGCACAAAAAAATGCAAACGAAAAATTTGCTAAATTTTCTACGGTGGTACAGAACCCTTTGTGTGTGAGAACGACTCGCATCCAGTCCCATTTTTGTTTTTATCATTATCAAACTAAACTACCTTTATTCCACATTTACAAATTGTACATTAAATAAATACTCAACGCTTCCAACCTGTAACTCAGTTTTCTGTACATTAATAAATTGTGTACATTTAATATTTCACTGAAATATGTTCGTTTTATAAAATTACATTTACTACCGATTACTGTGGACTCATTTATTGTCATTTTAAAACGCAATCCGTTTTAAATATGAGAATAATATTTCAATGACGTAATGTAACGTATGCAAATAAATTATATTATTTTTAACTGACCAAGAAATGCGAATGTGTGATCTGCAATGAGAATCTTTCTCTAGTGGGAGAACATTTTGAAGTAATTGATAATTTCGTCTTATATTTAAGCTTTTAAAACATAAAATAAATCCGTTTTTGGCTTAATAAAAACATATTAAATAGGATTAAAATAAATTAATTAATTAGGATTAAAATGAAATAGGAATTTAGTACAAGTTATTATTTATTAATTATAAAATGTAAATCAATAAATTACATAAAATGTGTTATACTATGGTCTAAATTAATTCAAATAAAATATTCTGAGACATTATTTATACACGGCCATCTAATACGAAATTAAGCAGAACCCATGGAAACCAGATCTGAAATACAAAAGTTATTTTTCCTAATACATGTTCATGAATACAAATGTTTGTCCTAGGTAGGATTCGAGTCCAGAAAGCGTGGCATATCAAACGCCCTTCGATGGCTATAAATATAGTATGATAAAACCTTAAATACCATAAGTACATTAATTATGTATCTGTAAAAGACGCCTACCGCCTGAAAAGTCGTGAACGATCGCGTGACAGTGGCTCCCTCTATCCATCACTCAGATAACGTGAACAAATACTTTCTAGCATTTGCATAAACCCTAGAAATTGTTACCAACCCCGTCTGGAATAATAATTAGAAGTCTAAGTGGTAATTTTACACTTGGTGTTAGTCATAACATATCAAATCGGGGTTTACTTGATACATTTATAATTTCTAGTTATTTTATAATGTATTTATCGCCTCGATTTTAAAAGGTTTTTAATCTTAGATTGCAATTGTTTGGGGGTAGTGCAATATGTAAGCTAAGTCTTTCGCCATTAGGTGCATAATATAATGACAAGATATTTGGCTGAATTTTTCCAGTGAATTTAAATCAAGTATTTTAAAATCCATTTCTACTTTCAACTGATAATAATTTCCCTTTTTTTTAATTTGAGGTATATAAAATATTACGAGCAGAAAAAAATGGTACACTGATATTATAGACAGACAAAATACGTTTTTATGAATTTTTGTTTGTAATGAATTAACTCAAAAGCTACTGGACCGATTGGAATCATTCTTTCACAGTGAGAATGGTACTTTATCTAGAAGTAATATAAGCTATGTTATAATCCCAGGCAATATTAGATCTCTTGAAAACGCGGGTCGATCCGCAAGACGAAAACTTGCATTTCATATGTACTTATTTAAGATTTTTGACAAATAAAATTATGTATTTAACTTATTATATTATTATAACTGCGTGAGATAGACTGATTAGTTATATAAGATACTTTTTTTATTTTTTATAACTACGTGGTAGGTTTTCCGCTTTTCTAACATATCACATAAATACGAGCATTTGCATTGTCTACAAATGATATCAATGCAATGCAGTTACACCATAAAGTCTAATTTTGCTTTTAAACTTGGCATTTAAACGAGAAACTTATCACTATGAACAAATTGCTTGTTAGCACGCAACTCTATCTATGGGACCATTCTGTAATGTATACCATATAAAGGATATAATTAAACATTTATTGCATAAGGGAAATACTATAAATAAAGCTATTTGTAATTTTGATCAGACATTTGTGACTAATAAGCATTTGATTGCCTATTATTTCTCAGTATACTGTTTTCCGGTGGTAGTCAATTATTAAAAATAAATATCTTCACGGCTATTGCCACCTTAGAGGTACACAGAGGCTTCAGTACTGAGACCCACATTAAACTAAAGATAACTAACTAATCAAAGTCCCAACATGTCATCAATGGTACCTTGCCTCCGGTTTCTAAGCAGAATTGTATACTGCTCAACCACCGAGCCGAGGCGACTAAAATATGTTTGGATAATTAATTTTCGGCCTTAAAACGACAAGAATAAGAGTCATTATATAAATAATTCCTGAGATTCCTATTTTTATGATTTCAGTTATAAACGCAAGAGTGTGCCGGTGAAATTACAGGCACATGAGACTGAACAACTTCATGATTCAGGATCAACAACACATTGGTAATGCCCCTGGTATTACAAATATTTATTAGCACCGATACGACCATCATCAGGTCTATAGTTAACCATTTATCTGTTTATCGTCTTCTCTGTCTAAGATGAAAATTGCAATCGTAATCAAAATTATATCCTAGCCAAGCTTTGAGCTAATGTTCCCCAGACTTTAAGAATTGAGGAAAACCCATACAAGCTATCGGTTCTTTCTATCAGTCATACATTGTAATGACTAATGAATAACAGCGCAGGTCCCCATGACCACAGGCGTTAGTGACACCTGCCAACTACCACACGCATGGTGAACGATCCAATTAACCAACCTCATGAACTTTTGCAATGTCCTTAGGTGTGAAACATGCAAATTTTTCTGATTGTGGCAAAAGAAAAACGTTGCGTGCTTAGTGAAAAAAAGATTGGGGTAGATTACTTTATTTCCTAGCTAAATTCTACAGTATACAAATCTTTGTGAAATGGTAGGAGTGAATTTTTGCTTCTTTGAAATAATAATTAATATTCTGGGACATTCTTCACATACGGTTATCGGATACCAAATTAAACAGAGCTTACACTACCGCTGGATGCAGGTGGCTTAGGACCGTTCGAGGTGGAAATCCAGGGGACATCCTTGGGGTGATATGACGATAATGATGATGTACTGCCTCTACAATGGCAACCAGATATCTGATATAATACTTAAACAACTTTTTAAATAAATAGAATAAACAGACTTGTTCATGCAGACAAATGTTTATCCTAGATGAGAATCAAACCCATGATCTGTGGCCTCGCAGTTATTATCTCTAACCACCAAGCCAACTGTAACGTCTCATAATATTTTACGTCAGTAAAAAAAACTTATGGAATCGCTTTTCATGAACCAATAAAAGCATTGCTAGACAATACTCTACCAACTATAGAACACAATACAATATATACGAGAGCATACTAAACAATACTAACAAACTCGAAGCCCAACTTAATATTGCCTTAAATTAACACATACAATATGAAAACCCTCTTCAAGATCGATATCACGAACCCAGACGCCAAGACCTTCAAAAGACTGAGACGACCATAAAACTACATGTGACCGCACACTATGAGGAGGAGGCAAGAGGAGCGTCTAAGAGGCTGAGTCATCTCACATTTTATGGCCAATTAAACTGGTTGCTAACAATGAGCAGTTTGTCTTAATAAAGTCTGTAAAACGAGACTGTTACTATAACCTTCAGTTAACTCATGTTTAACAATTGCCCGATAATGTGCTGTGGCTTTGTTCTACTATGTGATAATTTACTGGCTATTTTGGAACAAGAGTAGGCAGGGAAACAACAAATACCGACATTTGGTTAGGAGGAAATAAAACTGAAATTGGCTTGGCAGAAGATCAAGTAAAGGATAATGTAAACATAGGGTTAGATAATAAAGATGTTACTAGAGATAGTGATCTTGTAGCTGATTCTAATGGTGGAATAATTGTGCTATGTACACTTTTAAGGGTACCGTGGCTAAAGGTGCCATCGAGGCTATTACTAAGGCTCTACTGTCCATCCGTCCATCCGTCTGTCCGTGTGTCTGTTACCGAGCTGATTTTTTTGACAATGGTATATAGACATTTGAAATTTCCACTGAGTGTGTAGGTACTTCTAAAGCCACTATTACAATAGACAATAAAAAATAACATGCAGAAAACTTAATTTTTACGGCGATTTATACGCATATTGTACGGTGGTACGGGACCCTTCGTGTGCACAGACTCGCACTCGGCTGCTTTTTCAAACGGTGATAAAAAGAAGCAGCATCAATTCAGGTAAAAAAGCAGTGAAAACAATTCTTCCTATATGTTATGTATGTTAGTATATGTATATTATAGGTATTAAATTATTAAATATTGACTGGTAATAATATAGTTGTGAATATTTGTTATAATTCTACGCCGAAACGGCTGAGTCCGAAACGGCTGAGTGGATTTAAATGGAATTTGGCTTATAAATAAAATATATTCTGAATAAATAATTAATTCGCTAAATATAAGTGTGAATTCCTAAATACAGAGTAATCTCCGGAACCATGGTACTCATATGTAGTAGTATGTCTTCATTTGAAAGGTTCATTGGTCCTCTGCGACCCTACTAATCCGATTTAAAAAGTTCTTTAATTGATAGAAAGTTATACTACTTCCAAGTGACATAGGCAATGTTACAATTCCAGGATAGCTCAGATTCCTCTGGAACACGAGTAAAACCACGGGAAAGAAGCTATTTACTAATAAAAAAAGAAATACAAATACTATCAGAATTAGTACTCGTTGTTCGAGTATGGAAATACTTAAGGGTATAAACGAGAAATGGCATCTATGGTCATTGGACGATACGGTGGCCTAAGAAGTGAGAAGAGAGAGAGCAGAGTCGGTTGTTACATTAAACCAGGTAAGAAGTTCACGTTTTAAACTCTACTTCCCTTGTCTTCTCTACGTCGACTTCTATTTTAATAGTAGCTGATACAAGAAATATATCTTTTGGATTAGATTTTTTGGCCCTTACTCCTTCGGAGGAATTATAGGGAACATGTGATTTAAATTTAGAATTAAATTTTAACGGACATGATACAATTATTAGCGATTGAAAAACGATTCGACAGGCATATAATATACATAAGATGCAATTAAATTTATGTTCTGTTTCCATGCATAAGAAGGTGGAAATCAGAACGACTTTACGAAACTAGTTTAATTAACTCATTGCTTGTTTTAATTAGATATTAGAAAAAAAGTGACTTGTGTCAGATATATAAAATATATTGAAAACACAATAAAAAAACAAAACAATAAATTCTAGCAAGAGATAAAAAAAAACAGTAACAATGAATTCCCAAATTGTCGAAAACAAAACGCCTCTATAAATAATCAAAACTCGAACAAATCCACCAGCCAACTGTTGCTCCAGAACATACCGCATCCAGTACACCACGACTCGACGTCGCCTACCATAACTGCGCTGACTTTTTGCCACATCCAGCGCAGCTGTTGCTTTGTTTATAGCAAGACCGGTCCATGCATTTGACGTTTTACGCTTTTTGCAGCGGTCAATGATATGCGGTTCAATTGTTGATAAGTCGGTATGTATTTTACTATGATTTATTATAAAAGGCGAAGTTCTTTTTTCGTCCTTAAGGGACGACTAGGCAGTTAAAAACTTTCTTTGTTATAAAGGTTATATTATGAATGTGAAATTCTGGATGGCCCAAATAGTGTCCTGGATTAACACAGACACAGTTTATTTTATCTTGAGATTCTGCGGCTGAACCCAAATCATGGAGCTAGTACCAAATAAAACTTTTGGCAGGTTATTCTTGCAGATAAATTTTCAATATAAATTCCTCATATTTCGGCATATTATGTTACTTCTTCAACATCTGTTACAGTGACTAAACCTTTCAACTTTCCTTATATTCCCTATTTACTGATATTCCGCTAATCATTGATTCACGTAGCGAGGGTGCGCGAGCGTCCCAAATGGCGCATATTCGTAGATGCTCTCTTTTCGAATACTTTCTTCTTGAGTCTTGGTCATTGTACTGAAGTAAGCGCAGCACGCCTTTGTAAATAAGCCTACTCCAATACCATATCCAGCTCGAAACCTGACCGAGGCCTCTAAGCTCTGTCTCTTTCACTCACTAGCCGATCACGTGAGAGGTCTCGTACACCAGCCACGCAGTAATTAAAACATGATCAAATCCCATGTAGGACACAAAATTATATGGAAAAATTTAGCTTCGTCTTCAATTTTGGTACCGGGTATCAATATCATGAATGCCGCGAGAGTTTTTAATCGCACTCGAATTTGCTTTTAAAGCTGGCTATTTTTTGCAAATGAATTTTTAGTTTTTCGTTTTAGAATTATCAGTTTTGGTTCACTGCAGTTTTTGTTGCATTACAATACTTGTTGACGACATAAATTCTTAAGTTTCCTGAATATAATGGATATATAATAATATTTTTATGTATAAAAAAATATAAGGAACTGGGCAATTATGATGAAAATAAACAATGATTACTCTTTTAAAAATTTCATAGTAGCTTTTGTTTGACCAAAAATCAAACCTAGATAAGCGATGATGTAGCTTAAGATTGTAAGCTATGCTTACAATTTAATGACAGTATAAAGAAACCGGACTACAAGTGTACCTGCTGGATCATAAGGAGCTGGGATATAGAGTGGTAGCCACAGTGGTAGGTACTATAAACTACCTTCACCATGTTTTCCTTCCCTGACTCAATCTGAGGGTGGTTAGATACCTCGCCTCTCACGCCGTTGGTCATGGGGCCGATTTTCACCCAGGACAAACATTTGTGTGCAGGAATATATCTGTTTGATCTGGTAGCAAGCAGTCTGCTTGCCGTGTGTAAAAATGTCCCGGTGTATTTATTTATTATTTTATTTATTTGAATCTAGTACTATTATAAAACAATTACCCGCATATGAAGGCTGTGTAGATAACAATAATAAAGGTTAGTACAGACTGCGCGTTACGGCGACCCGGACGGTTGAATACGACACCGGTGCTTCCCCTTTAGTGCGACGTCGAGTGTGGCGCAAATTGAATACAGCGTGATGCAGTTTTAGTAACGTAGAGATTAGCATTTTAGAAAGTGCTAAAATATTAACTTTGATTCTATTGTTTGCATGGTACGATTTTTATATGATAATAGGTATCATGTTATTTTATATCGGTTATCTGCCAGTAGATAAACATTCAAGGAAATCAAACTTTGACCAAATAACTAAACATTGTTAATGATGGATTAATTTTTATAAAACCAAAAATAACTACGCTCAAGTCAACAAAATACAATGCTAGGTACCGACAAATCTACCACAGTACAACACACCGTATAACAATCCAGCGTAGACATAACATCAAAAACGTCTGACGACTCTCCGAGCGGCACTAACTATTATATAATCGCGATTACAATAAACCAACCCGGCTGTAATCCGGGTGTAATAATGCCCGGGTGCGCATGTGTGTATGCACCTTTATGACGACAAGTTACCATTGTTAGCTGAACTTCTCGAGTGTGAAAATGAGAGCGAATTTTATTTACCTTCACCTGTCTGTCTATTATTATAGAATTCAGTCTGTTAACTCGCAGGGACCATAAAAAACTGCTTTGGAGTTTATTTTCAGTATATTTTCCAAATAAATTAGAACCTGTTTATATTCAGTGATAAAACCAACATTATAATTAAAAAATATACGCTTCATTTAGTGATGTTTGGTCTCAGCTGCAATTGAGATGCGATCCCAGTTCCCTTCTTGGCCTTGTGAGCTTCTCACCTTTGCCCACTTCATCAGTGTGATGGGAATTGTGGTCAAACACAACGGAGATGCTCAATGCAGATAATTACATTTCCTTATTTTAGTGACCGGATTTTTTACCACAAATTCGCTATCTCACAGTAAAATTACACTTATATATAATACTTCTCTAAAAACAATACTCAAAAATCGAACCGTTCACCCGTTAAAAAGATAATTTTCACTTTAATAATATAGGTAGATAAAAGGTAAATATCATAAAAAAAATCCATAATGATATCTGATATTCTCTAATTGCAAAAGTAAGTGTCAAAAATCCAAACATATCCCAGCAAAATTATCCAAATCCTACAGCTCTTAGTAAACTGGTTATGGTATACATTCCATGGAGTACAAGACTCGTATGTTAAACAATTATCGTTAATTTCACCGACTTGTTAGAGGGGGGATGAACTACTAAGTATTTAGAAGACCTCTGTTTATCGTTTAGAATATATAAATTGGTTGGTGGACCTTCTTGCGAGGCTACCAGCTACAACACAATTTGATATATTTTTTTTCTTAATATGATTTGTAAATCTATAAAAATATTATTTTATTTTCATTGCATATATTTTTATGTAGTTTTAAGTTAGTTTTGTAAGTTATTTATGTTAGGTGTAGTTTAGTATAATAATAATAGTTGAATTAATTATTTCATAAAACAAAAATAAGAGGGATATTGAGACGCTAATGGAATCTCCAATTGTGAAGAAATATTATCGTGTTTTAATGTTTATGTCAATTAACATAATCTAAAACATAAGCAGCCCCCTTATTCAGCTAATACAAACTTCGTCAGCGGCCGCTTCACGGAGGCTTCGGAGAACTTATTTCTCACGTGATTAGTAGTATTAGCGTAGTTAACAAAAGAGACAGAGCACGGAGGCCAGGACGAAACATCCTCGAGTTAGTGTAATTTTCATTACAGAATCGAGCCCCAGGATATGAAGGCGACAAATAAAAAGGAGTAGGTACGTCTATTTTTTTTTTAATTGATAAACACGGCCCTGTTATAATTTCCACAAAGGAAAGAATATTGAGGTAAGCACATATTTAAGGGATGTCTGGAACGTATTACACAATACTGCATAGAAATAGAAACCTTCTTAATTTACAGCAGCGTCAAGTCCTCTAAAACCGTCAAACTATTCAATAATCGTAAAAACCATTTCCACAGTGCTTTAACACAATTACACTCGTTTTAATTTTTTTACTGTTGACAATGTGACGTCATGAACGCGACATCAACTTCATATAGTCACGCGTGTGCACTCGCTCATTGTCTGAGAGGGCATTGTGTGATGAGACACGACTATCTGTCTATATGATGTACAAGGTAGAACTGAGTCTTACAGTCAACGTTCTGGTTTCATAAAAAATATTTGCTACCCATAGTCGGAGTAACAATTTAAAATAGAAGCCTAATTCTCGAGGCTTTGATATAAATAAAATATTTTATGTTTTGTTGGAAAGCGTGACAAATCTGTCATTATGTTATATATCAAATGTATGTCTGTATATATATGTCTGTTTGTAATCTCAAAGTAACAGCTTTTTACTAAGCGTATATAAAGTATGAATATTCTAAAGCTATGTCACCTATTTCAAAAATATATTTTTAACTTTATTGTATTGTGTATATGCTTTGACTGTCTGTCTGTTTGTTCCGACATGTTCTTGACCGCATGACAAATATTATATTTTTAAGAAGTTAAAGATAGTAATATTGTATTTTTCCAGCTAAGTATATTCTTTTAGCAAAATAAATAGAAAATATCTGTACCAATAAATAAAATTTACATAATTTATAAATAATTACAATTTAATTAAAGCTGCTATATTACGACGCCTAATCATAAATTACTGGTTTTATCATTTTTGTCGGCCCGTCTGAAAGAGTCAGAAATGGCTGAAGAAATAAAAAAAAAATGGAAAACCGATAACATAGTTTCCGCATCAACACATAGTATATATTTTATAGCGGAGAATATAAGGATCCTCCAGGAACGCGGTTAAAACCGCGAGGCGAAATCTAATCTAGTAAGTGAGTCATGCTTTAACCTCTTCACATTGTAAGCAAGTTAACTGAAAAGGATTTTCTTGATCTGGACAACTTTACTCAGCACTTGAATAGAGAAAGACAAGCTAATTTACCGATTAAAACCGCGGGCGAAAGCTGCTTACCACTGTTATGAATATTCAAACAGTCAGCTGTAGCGAATTCTAATTGATTAACGGTCATTGCGACGGACGCATGGTGCAACACTAATTGTCGGGTCGTGCGATCCGACCCGAGCGTGGTTCGGCCACGTCCGTCAGGCTGCGCCCACGCATCAATTGCGATCGATTTATTGTCTCTTTGATCGTTGCGTTCGATTGATTCTTGTCAATACATCAAATTTAATCGATAATGTCATGCCACACCAAGAGTTTGCACAACTTTTGGTGGTGAAAAGCAAAAAACATGATGGGACATTTTTTTTGTTTGGTAGCTTTAGTAATGCTAATAAAACAAAAACTACAGATGTAACAATCAAAGTCAAAAGACTGAAATGGAGATGGGCCGGCCACGTGATAAGAGGACATGACATATGGAGCAAAAGAGTGACACGATGGTACCCCAGAGAAGGCAAAAAGAAGATAGGTAGACCGCAGAAAAGGTGGGATGACGACATCAGACAAGTGGCGGGAGTCATATGTGTGTGGCGGAGTGGGTGGTAGTTTGGAGGAGGCCTTTGTTGACTGGCAAACAGATCTAGGGATGATAACCAAGGAACAGATATTAGTTTAAGTAGTTATTTAGTTTAAGAACATTAGTTTTAAGTTTAAATTCATTGTAATCAGTTTTTAGAGATCTGAATAACAATGAATGAAAGCATCGTGAAGAAACAAACTCATGGTGGTATGGTACTTTGTAGTATTGGTACTACAAAGCTTGCATGGTTTGGTTTCATCCAGGTGGGCCTGGCTGATTCTCGATCTCAAACTGTAAATCTATCGCCTTATACTATTGGTGAGTTCCGCCAGCAGTACTTGAGAGTAAGTCCCCTTCAAGCTCTGTGTACTTACTACCTTCATCCACATAATCAGTAACCATGGTCAAATTCAAACTTACACATCCTTCTGGAAACACGAGCAAGAGCTAAAAATAAACCAGTATTTATACATAATGAGGCGCCTGTAATATTTGCGTTGAAGCTACCATTTACTAGTGGGTGTTCAATTAAATAAAATCCTACGTGCAGTTTGTACGCAGGCTGTATTTATTCAAATTATCCGGAGACCACACGCGTGTGTGTTTGACGCTTTAAGCAAATATTTGTACAAACATTGTTTTTATTGGCCCTTAGATTTTATGGTTGTTTTTTAATATTGTCCATATTTTTATCGTAAATGGCTATACACTGGTTTATAATGTAACGGTGTGAATTAGTAGCGAAATGTTATATGCTCTGCATATAGATATTTAGAAAAGCTCCAAAGTTACCACCCATTCGAAAGATAGACTTCTGAGAAGATCTTGCAAGTAACTCAGCAAGGAAACTATTTTTTTTTATCTGAGCCTGGCGACAGACAGGTCCTGGTTTTGATTCCCACACGGTATAAAACATTTGTCTGTCTATTTTAAGACTGGGTGTAAGTATAAATAAGCTATCTGGTTACCATATCACAAGCTCGGGTTAGTTTGAAATGAGATGGCCATGTGAATTAAATGATCCAGGTTATTATAATATTATTATTAGTTATAAAAATAAAAAGTTTAAATGAAAATGAAATGTCACGACAATTACGAATGTCAAACATTTGCTATATTCCATTGGACCAATATTTGCGGGCACGTGCAGCCACGATGGGTATTCGCTGAATTTTAATTCTCAACGGAATACGATTTTCCGCCGCTGAATTTCGCTACTTAAAATTAATATCAATGTTGTAACGAAATCCACGCGAAATCAATTTTAATATTAAATTAAGTTTTTCGAACAAACTACATTTTTATCCACATATTAAGTACTCTATTATTCAATTATGATGCGGTACAAAGGAGGCTCAATTCTGATGATAATGATATTCTTCATGAGCAAATAACCATTACTTGTGATATTAAAATTTATTAATATGAAAATTCAGTGACCCATTTTGAAATCCGTAAATTAAATTGAGTTTATGTACTTACTACTTTCATACATTTTTTAATAACTTTTCAGTAGTCACCAAATTGTATTTATTTGGAAAACGAAGATATTGGATGGTTATGATAAAATATATAAGGTATGCTCTTTTTTATACACAAAATAAATAAATAACAAACAAGTTATTGTTAATGCTATTTGCGCTATAAAATAAATAAATATTATCTGCATTTTTAAACAAAGAAATAATTTATTAACTGTAACGAGGCTTTCTCCGACTGGTGTGAATTGGAAGTGGGTGTCCCTCAAGGTGGTGTTCTGTCTCCGCTTCTTTTCTCTGTTTTTATAAACGACCTCACCAGAATATTGACTTCGAACTACCATCTCTATGCTGACGATCTGCAGATTTATCGACATTTTAAAATAGGGGAATTCGCTGAAGCTGTGGATGCCATCAACAGTGCCCTTGATAAAATCAACAAGTGGGCTAAATCTTTCGGTCTGTTAGTTAACCCAATCTCAAGCTCTCATTGTTGGTGGCAAATACATGCTCACCTTAGTCGATCATCAGCGTCTCCCCCATGTTGTGTATGATACCGTACCCATAGATTACTCGAAAACCGCCAAAGATCTAGGTGTTCTTATTGATTCCAACCTTTCCTGGGACGCTCACGTTACAAAAGTGAGTAGAAGTGTCTATTATTCCTTCCAGTCTCTGAAACGTCTCCAAAAATTCTTACCACTTCAAATTAAGGTCACTCTTGCGCAAACTTTTCTTCGTCTGCTTTTAAGACTATGCAGATGTATGTTTTCTTGATGCAAAGTAGGAACTTCTCAAAAAACTCGAACGACTGCAGAACTTGTGTATCCGGTTTATTTTTGGTCTCCGTAAGTACGACCATGTGTCGGAATTCCGGGCCAAATTAAAGTGGCTACCAATTCGGCGTCGTCGAGATACCAATATCCTTTCCCTTCTTTACACTATTCTACATAAGCCCAACTCTCCAAACTATCTTCGTGAACGCTTTGAGTACCTCGTTCCTAGGGGTCAGGCCTGTCGCTCAGCTTCTTCTCTTCTTCTTTGTACTCCGCGTCACACCTCCAGCCGTTACTATGGTTCCTTTACTATCAGTGCAGTGCGTCTCTGGAATTCTCTCCCACCCTCACTACGCGACAGCCCCTTTTGAACGTGTTCAAGAAGAGAATAAAGGACCATTTCCTTTATAAATAACATAGTAGGTATTTATTTATGTATAAATTTACTTAGGTATATTTATTTATTAATCTATTTATTTGTGTACTAATACATAATAAATATAAATATACATATTTATTATGTATTAAATAGGTTTATGCACAGTATTTTATTTAAATTGTACACTGGTTCTTACCCTCGATATATGTAGTTATCTATATCACTCAAAGGTTTGCTGGTAGAAATCTCAATTTTGAGTTAAGCTCGCCTATGTAGGTACATGACATTTCTTATGTAAGTTTTAAATGTAAATTATTGGTGTACAATAAAGTATTATAATAATAATAGTATAAAAACTAAATAAATAAAAACTGAGTGAACGCAATTTTTTTCGTCGTGTTTATAATATTTTTAATACGTTTCTTTGTTCCTAAGTTACAGTACTTACTTTAAGTATACGAACCAGTAAGAATTAATTTTATTTTGTGCGTTTTCCTAGCAAAGCCTACAATATGAAAAATATATTTATCATTATTAATTATCAACAGAAAAATTATCCACGCTCCTTTTAAAATGTTTAAAGTTCCAGGAGATATATAAGAAGGGATGATTCTCCCCCCGCCCCGCCAACCATACATATAGTACAGACACAGTTATTCCTGTCCCCGGATCATCTCTTCAACACCACCGCCACCTACCGATCAAACGAATGTCCATCTGACATTGACGTATGGAAGCAGATAATCACTGATTACAGTTGTCGATAACGCCAAGATGGCGATAACGTATCGAGAATGTATCTATTGTTGGGCAATTTTGGATGCAACATTTGTATACGTCTCGATGTAACTGATATTCTCGAATTAGTATGGGCATCGATCGATAGAGACGTTACCTATGTCGGGCTTTAGAATCAGCGGTGTAACCAGAGTCAGCGAGTTTGATCAGCGGGGGTATCACGTAAGTACTGACAGGTCAGTTGGCTTCGTGGTTAGCGACCTGACTGCCTAATCGCAGGTCGCAGGTTCGATTGCCACCCAGGACAAACATTTGTGTGCATGAACATGTCTGTTTTACTGTGTCTGGGTGTAAATATGTATGTATGTATTTGCAAAAAAAGTAGTATATATAAAATATCAGTAATTTGGTTTCCATAGTACAAGCTCTTAGTTTGGGACTAGATGGCCGTGTGTAAAGAATGTCCCCAGGATATTTTTATTATTATTACTTACTTACATGAAAGCTCCGTTTACTCTCATCTCTTTTCTCTCTTAATCTTATTACCTAATGAACTCCATTTCAATTGGCTCTCTTTTTCTTGATTTTTGCAATATCTTCTGTGGGGCCTAGATGGGTTGATGAAGCCATCTCTTGGCTAGAAGAGCGTACTCCACGAGGGCCCTAAATATATCCTTTCGCAAAAACTCCGTCGATATCCTATATTCAGGTACAGTAACCGCGGCATAGAGAAAAGTAACGAGTATGTATTTTTTTCCATATATTCCCTGTTGTTAAACACAAATTGTTGCCATTTATCATCCGTTCGGCATGAACCTATTCTCACAAAAGATTTTTTCAATAACTTATATCCACTTATATCAATGTTAAAGTATTAAAAATATGTAACAAGGGTAAAAGTTTTAATACAATATTGAAACTATTATATCGTACACTGAACATTCAGAACACATCACTAATATTATGTTTTGATTATTATTGAAATGCTTTTCAAAACGCTTTCTTCTCGCTTATTCCAAGGCCCCATCGGCACACTTGTTTCTGATAAGAGATTCGACACTTGAACAGACGTTAAAAAGATAAGATAATGTAAACTCGGCCCGACTGGCGGACTATGTGCATTTCCGTGTACCCAGATAACTTTTATTGCTTCAATTTTATCTCTGTTGGTCTTGTAATTACCTTTGATCGTGTATACAGACTCTTTATGGTTAATTTCTAAATTAGAATGTCTTATAAATCTATAATTGGAATTTTTTGGTTACATAATAGCCCTAATGGATTTGTGCATCAAATTTACCTTAACATAATCTCATAAATATAACATACGAGCGTGGTTTTACCCGCGTTCCTGAGCAATCTAATGCACCCAGGAATGATACATTATCTATGTCACTCGAAAATATAAGTAGAAAAAATGTTTTAGAAAAGATTCTACCACCTTACCCATTTCCGCCGTGAATTAATAGCGCACTAGTATTACTATGTTTCAGTTAGATAGGCAAGGGAACCGGTGAAATTATAGGTACATGAGACTTAACAACTTCACGTTTCAGGGTCGACAATGCATTAGCGATTGCTTGTTGGTCGGCCAAAGTAGTGAACAAAAAACGTCACATTTTTATCAGCGAAAGAATTTCTGAAATCAGATGAGATGAGATAGTTTAGAAGTCCAAACATAGAAATTATACCTCATTTAAATTTAGTATAGGCATCCTATCCTAATATTTCATGTCAAAATAATTGCAAACATTAAAACGATGCAAACAAATCATCGCCCACTGCTTCCACAATGTAAATGACTATGCCAATAGGGCGAATATCAACCGTTTGATAGATAATCACAAAACAATTACCAGCCAATCAAAGTGGCTCAAATCGAGTATAAGTTATCGTTTGAATCAGTTTGAATAATCAAAATGTCCGCGAGCGTTGCCGGCCATACATTAGTGGTGGATCGTACATTCTATAACACGAAGCTCGTCGGTGCAACGAGGCAGAGCGCGGGCCTCTCACGTGATCGCTCAGTTAACGAAAGGGACAGAACATAGTCTTACTGATATATAGTCGAGCTGGAGCTATTTAGCTTACGAAATAGAGTTCGAGTGGACACCTGGGCTACATACTAGCGCTTTCGATATTAATGTTACATTCGAAATTCATAACGAAATATGTGTTTTAGAGTTCCACACCTAAAAGGTGCCTATGGGACCCTATTACTAAGGCCCTGCTGTCCGTCCATCCGTCTGTCACAGGGTTGTATCATATGAAACGTAATTGGTAGACACTTGTCATTTTCAAAGAGTGATAAGTTTACACAGGTGGTGTACAGGAAGGATGTATCATGTTTTTTTCAGCGTTTTGTTAAATATTAAATGGTGGTACGGTATCCTTCGTCTGCGTGTCTGACTTGAACTTTCATCAACGTAGCTCATCATTTCTATAAGATTTAAAAAAAATATACATGTTGAAAGGTTAGGCAGTGAACTTGATAACTATTTTATTAAACCTTCCGAACCGGTGTTAGAGTTTGACCATTACAGTGCCTGTGAAGGACTATTTTAACACTAAACATACCATAACCGGGTCAAATGACCCATTTTGAACTTTGCATAGAAAATGCACGTATTATCTTATTGCTTTTGCACATTTGACTTTTTCTTACAAATTAATATACAGTTATACTATTTATTTCTCTTCCTAACTAACATATATCATACATTCAAGCAGGAAACATAATGTCACATTTGACCCGCTATGGTAGAAATAGGTACCTAGTAAGTGTTGGTATGATTAGTGTTAATAAATATTTCATTTCATTTCATTAAAGTACTTAAATTTTTTTATTTTACTATACGCGATAACTAAAAATTAAATAACAACTAGGGGATATTTCTAAATTAGTGTTTCTAAGTCAATTTGCGAATGCCCTTTCTTTTATAAGAAAATTCGATAATTTACACAATCGTTATTTCAGCTCAGTTCACCAGATGCACAAATATAACTACAGCTTTTCTCTCAAGTCTTTATCGAATGACCAGTGACATTTCTAATGAACGTCAGCGTTTTAAGTCTAACACCATTCATTAACATGACAAACACATTTCCAAACAAGTTTCTGGTTCAGACGCAAGCACAGTGCGCATAACTGCATCGACATCTAAATATTCAAAAAAAGAACATAGTATTCGAAACGTTTATTGATCACGACAGATGACGCTACTGTTTCTTATGTTGAAATACGACGTATCGTACAATCAATGAAATATCAAATATATAGTTTACTCTCCAAAGCTTAAAGCTCAAAATCGATTCAAGCTTTCTACTTTCTCATTCAAATCAACTAAATAAAACTGAATTTGATAATAATCATTCTCGACATGAGCATTCATTTCGACGCCATTTTACATCAATTTAACACTTTAATTTTGACAGTCACTTTCGATTAATTTACTGTTTTTTTAATTGCATTGTTGAGAAATAATTTCAAATAAGAGGTAGGCAAGTGTACATTATAAGTTTTTATATATTGAAAGTGACTGAACTGCTGAAATTACGACTTTATTAACATTTTATAAGATACTGGTTTTGGTTATCTTAGTTTACCTCGATGAAGGAAGATATAGAGTGGTAATCTAAATGCTTGAGACTCCGAAGACTTAACCATTTTGGGCGGCTTTAGCAAAAATAAAAGGGTACCTTATAACTGCCTATCAGCCTTTGACAGTGCTACCAACTTACTAATGTGTACTAGTTTAAGATTTCTTTTTATTTCGTGTGGCCCGACGAACAGGATTTCCTTATGGTTACCGCCACCTATACACATCTGCAATACCAAGGAAATTGCCACGTTTTAGCTAAGTCTTATGTGCCTGTAATTTCATCGCCCTCTTACCTTCGTTACCAAAACAAAATAATACAAGTCTTGCCTTTACAGCAGAAATGGATAAGGTAATAGTGGGCTTCCCTGGCCGAACTCTGCACTAAAGAGCTCTGCTACTTCAGTAAGTTACACAAGTATTATTGCATGGGTTTCAGCCTCAATGGAGCATTAAACTAATATCAACATAAATGCACATTCATGAAAATGAAACCTACCCCTATTAGTACATTGACTACACTATTTCCAAGAAAACATTTCAATTCATCTGTACAGACATCATAAAACACAAAGATTCGGATACCCTTTGACAGTTTTGTGAGCTAAAATACGCAAGTCTCCAAAAACCTCTCCCATAGATTAAATTAGTAACGATATCAATTCAAAGGGCTGGGCTCAATTTATTTGCATGAAAACATCTTGATTCTTAGAAAAGATACCATCAAATTCCCAGGATCGAAAACATAAAAGAACAGCTCTGTTGATGAGTGAAGATGCGTCATTGAAACTAATTATTGATGCAGATGCAGTGCTGAAAGAGACATTAGTACTGCTTACGATATTTATTTCTCTACTCATTTACATTAATAGAATGAGTTATGATCAGTTGATAGAATTCACATTATACTTACAGCTGATTCAATAAAAGAGGAAGGCAGTGTACGTAAATCCACCGCTCACTGTACATATTTTGAGTCCATACATCATCATCATCATCAGCCTATCTCCGTCCACTGCTGGACATAGGCTTCACCTATGGCACGCCACTGAGCTCGATCTTCAGCTCTTTGTTTCCAACCGCTGCCAGCCAGCTTGCGTATATCATCGCTCCATCTAGCTGGAGGGCGCCCTTCACTACGTATTATAGTCCATACATATTACCTATTATTTTTATTATGAAGACATGTTAGTTTCAAATGTGATTAAAGATGTAAAGCACATATTATCCATGAGGGAACATTGTTTTATACTATATAGGCCGACAAACAAGCAGAAAGTTCACCTGATGGTAAGTGTTCACCACCGCCTATAGACATTTGCATCACCAGGTGCATCTGGCAATGCATTGTCAATGCAGAGGCGTGAAGTTGTTAAGTCTCATGTACCTGTAATTTCACTGGCCCTTACCATTCTAACTGAAACACAGATATTAACATGTGCTAGTGCACATGTTAATATCTTATAGTTATTAGAAGCAGTAGTCTGCTTGGCGGCGGAAATGGGTATGGTAGTACTTCCCCGGACGAACTCTGCACTAAGAGCTCTAATACTCTAAAACTAACTAGCTGGACGTATTATAACGACATTTGGCACACAGGTAGAACACGTTCTCCATTACGACACATAACACTTTTAATACTGAAAAATCATAATATCCATCGGAAATGCGTTTAAAGCCACGTGACGGACACTAGTATTTCATAAAGTTAGTAGAAAATAATAAACTACCATATTTCCAGCGTGACTCACCGTTAGTGTAAGAATCGAGATAAAGACCTATAATGTAGTTCGAGCCCATTTTCCCGGCGTCAAGTGCCATTAAAACTTTGAGCCGGCGACCTAGGTCCCGGATAGTCCCGGGGACACAGGCTACTCTAGTTTTACGGCTAGATTTATTGGAAGCGTAAATAACTTCAGTTTTACTAACACGGCTAAAGGTTGTATTTGAAATGTTAGTTTATGTGAGATTGGATTATTGTTTGTACTATCTGTTGTTTGTTATTAGTTCCCTTTTTAGGTAATATTTTAAAAATATGACTTTATTCTTTTATTGATTACTTTTAAGGGATGGGTAGCTACACCATCCTTAGCTACATATTACAATTTAAATTTTTCATGCATTGTTATTTTTTTACGCACTCCGTCCGGTCCAGAAAAAAAAGAACGAAAGGACAATCAGTTTTGAGGTATTTGCACCACACAATAAATATTATAAAAAATGTACATCTCCATAATGACTATGTTAGTATAAATAAATAAAACAAATCAATGGTACGAAGACAATTTAACTATCTATCAACCAATAAAAATATTCCAAAACACTTTCCCACCAACAAAGTAGTTCAAGCTTACAGAAACAATCAGCAGCTTATCAGAATACATCAAAAGGGCCTCACGAGGAAATCCAGGTACAACCGCTAGTGATTTATAAAAATCAAAGGGAACAATCCGAATTGGCCTCAAACGTAGCACAGTTCAAGGGTGTGCGTTTTATCTTGCTCAAACTGAAGCTCAAGGGCTGGGAGGGAAAACAAATAGAGATCCGCTGATATGTCGGTGAAAATAAATCCACGCTGTAACCGCGTTGAGATATTGTCTTGTTTTTGCTGTGGTACCTTCAAGAAGGTTATATGTATATACTCCATTAGCAACCTTTTGAACTGAAAGAGTCTGACCATTTATAAGTGGCTATAAATTTTTGAAAAAATATATTTATTTCAATTTAATATCAATTACAATACAATTACAACAAAAAAGGGAAGCTACAAGTTTTTTAAAAATGTATTGAAACCTTTACGCAAGCAACATAGTTTGGATTTTACAAACTTTACTTCTAGTAAGGAGTACTCATTCTATGACACATGGAGTGGTTTTATTATAAAAGAAAGAAAGAAAGAAATAAAATACGATTATTCGTGGCAACACACAACATTACATTACATTAAAAAAAAAAAACAAAATAATAAGTGAAAAACAGACAATACACCAAACGTTTTAAAAATGTAGTAATGCTGAGTGATGCCAGGAATAGGTCCCGACTCAGCAAAAAGCTAAGGCTATTAAAAATAGCCCTCGCGCTGGTTTTCAGTCGGAGCCTACGTCCATGACATCACGAACCTCAGACACGAACACAATATGAAAATAAAAACAGGAAACAAAAATGTCAATTTTACACAAACTTAGTCAGGCAGACCGACGCGTCAGGCGGTCGGACAGCCAGTGTGATATCACACCATACTAATAAATCATACAGCTAAACGGCACAGGCGCATAATCAGTCAGAGCAACAAGAGAGCGCTGTCTGAGGCGACCATATCCGTGACGTGTCAAAAAATTACCACGCGCGCCACGTCACGTCAGTCAGCCAGAACAACAAAATCGAAGATAAAAATTTTAAGGTCTTTACCTTTATTCTTGAATAAGAAATTAGGTATTAAAGTGAGCGAACAAAAGTAAAGAAGAAATGGAAATGTAGCTTAAGAAGAATAACATTAAATTACCCGACGGTTATAACCTAAAAATGTCCCACCTCTGCCCATCGAGAAGAAAAAAGAAGTAAGTACATTAATATTGACTAAATATTACAAATTGACACTATAACAGATACATTTTCATTAAACTATACTTTATACATTTAAACAAGAGACGACAGCAATCACGCCGTGTGGGTAGGTGTAGTCGATAAATTTTATAAAATAAAAATACCTTAAATTAGTTTTTTTGGTTACGGAGGAGATGTAACTTTAAATGTAAACTGAAGGTTTTTTTGTTTTCAGAGCTCGCAATGGCGATGGCAGGTCATTCCAACAACGACTGGCAGCAAATTTATGCAATCAGATATTCACGACACAGCTATATAGCTGATTTAGATTATAAATGCTTTCATCATGTTTACTTTTTCCATTTTAACACAGAATAGTGGATGGCAGCGCTACGAATGCAGTAACGGCAGACTCGTGCAACTGAAAAAGACAGCCTTCCATCCGCGCCGATAGGTGCCACTATGTAAGTATAAACGTTATGGTGAAATTAAAAATGAAGCAGTATTATATTCGTATCAAATTTCCAAAAAAAATTGAAGTCATTGTGATTTTCATTAGTGCTATTTAATTATATGGAATTTATCAAAACTGTTGAAATAATAAAGAAAAATAAAGTAAATTCAAAAATCACTTCTTTAGAAGCTAAAAGCGTATCTAAATCCAATTAAAATAAATCTTCATCCCAACAACTATTTAACACCGAAAAGATTTTACACTTTCCGAAAAACCTTAAGATAAACTCAATTTCGACTTTACATCATCTGAACTTAAGTCTCGAGGACATTTTTACCGTTTTCACATCTTACAGGCGCGGGCTGGTCTGGTGCAAACTTTATCCTTAGCAATTTGAGGGGTGACTGCCTACATGAATATGTATATAACAAGTTCTCAGCGCACCTGAGCTCCTTAGACTTATACTTGCCTGGTATTTTAAATATTAAAGTGGGGATTCGTACTTAAGTTTTTCTTAATTATACTCTCGCGTTCCCGAGGAATGTTATGTTTTCCCGAGATAAAAATGATCCTATGGGTTTATCTACAATAATTTCTATGCGTGTGATAAGTTTAATTTTAAATCTGTTGAGCCGTTGTTTTGGGATTGAGAGACAGCATAACTTTTACATCTCTCTATCATTATTAATTGTAGCTTCAGTAACTTTAAATTTGACCTTCATAAGTGCCCTCCGAAGGCCTAAACTGAATAAATGGTTTTGCATTTGAATTTTGAATTATTAAATAGTATAAAGTCACAATTTATGTCTATATGCTTGTGTGATTTGTTCTATTAAACCACACAATAGATTTTGATGCGGTATTCATCGTAATTTTAGAAGTGTAGACGAAGAGTAGTAGAGTTCTTAGTGCAGAGTTCGTCCGGGGAAGTACTACCACCTTACCCATTTCCGCCGTGAAGCAGTAGTGCAATTGTATTACTGTGTTTCGGTTAGAAAGGTAAGGGGCCGGTGAAATTACAGGCAAATGAGACTTAGCAACTTCACGTCTCAGGGTCAACAACGCATTGGCGATGCCCCTAGTGTTGCAAATGTCCATAGGCGGCGGTGACCACTTACCATTAGATGGACCGTTCGCTTGTTTGTCGGCCCTCGTGGTATAAAAAAAAATGCGATTATAATAAACTAGCTGTCCCCCGCGGTTTCACCCGCGTTCCCAAGGGATGTAACATTTTTTCGGGATAAAAAGTAACCTATATATTATTTCACTATATGCTCTATCTATGTGCCAAGATTCATCCAAATCCGTTGGGTACTTTTTGCGTGAAAGAGGAACAAACATCCATACATACAAGTTTTGCGTTTATAATATTAGTAGGCTTTCCTACCTCACTCAAATGAAGCCCGTGGTTAACCGATAGTAGTAAAACACCTGCAGGCGATGGTAATAAAATTAAAAAGAAAGAAATAGACACTTCATTTGGTTGAAAGAAATCTATATATTACTGGAAATTAAGCAACTGGCTAATGAACAATCGTTTACATGAAAATCCCCAACTTGTAAAAGATAAAAAATAAATTAGTAACGGCTAGTTAACTCACTAACTACACTTCCTCGCCCCGAGTTAGCAAACTTCACTCTATCACAGAGGTTTTTTGTTACATTTAACTATAGTTACTGGGAACTTTGATTAATTTGCTGAATTTTATGAGGTGGAGACGCAGTAGGACCACATCTCACTGTACTTTTAAGATATAAATACATAAAAGGTTAATCGTAAAACAAATTTTCAATATATTTCTTAGCTATCTCTCATTTAAGGTTGATAAAAGTTTTTTTTTTTTTGATTTTCTGTCATTGTCTACATCAGGTCCTACGTCGCCAGGTAATTGGTGATATGTAAAGTGGTATGTAGCACACTGACTCAAATCAAACTGGTTTTAAATTGCTTTAGCTCTGTATACTCTTTAAGTGTATGTTACTGAAAACTAAAACTCTTTGTAGGATAAATCTGAGATCTTCGCTACCACTTTTTACATCATGACCAATGAAACTAGTATTAGAATATTATCTACTAGCTTGCCATGCCGCGGTTTCTCTTGCTGTTCGAGCAATTAAATTTAGCCTGGGATTATAACATAGCCTATTTCCACCCAGAATAATATCTCTTTCAAATAGTGAATAAATTTCTCAAATTGGATCACGATGTTTCCCCTCCACATACATACAACCTCACAAAATTCTCACTCTCTATTCTCTATGGTTTCTATGTGCTGGTGCACAATTAAATACTCAATTTCAGACAGTCCTAATAAAACGGATTTAAATCTATTAGAGGGTCGAGTAAGGCTTTAAATTGAAATTAGCCACTAGTTCACTCGGTACGTCCCATATTCGTAGCTCGTACCGAATGGGAGACTCATCGGTTCTGCTACACCAGAATGTACTGGGCAAGGCATGAGCTGATGCAGAATCTTGTTTCATTTTTCAATTACCATTTATCATCTCGAATTATACGATGGTTGCTGCAGTAATGACTAGGCTACTCGTAGCTACGACACTTAATTTGTTCCAGCTGATTTAATGGAAAGCTAGTCTCTTTAAGGGATTTGTGTGTTCACCACACATGCCCACTATGTAAGTAAAAATTATGATGAAACAAACCTTTTTTTAAATCATGAATCATCTATTTTAAGTTAGACAATATAAACATGTAATGTAAAAACCACCGATGCAATCAACAACTATTTTGAAACGGAATAATTTTTAAGGCTTTGAATTTTGGACTAACATCTTTATGTCTTAAACTAACTGTAATGGATGGAATTCTGTCTGTGTATCATAAGGGATCCTTTCCTAACTTGTACCAGAACCCCAAAAACCTAAAACCTGGAGCGGTGCCACGGCGGCAGGTTATTAACACTACGTGAACACTTGGCACCCGGCACTGTGACAAATGAAGCCGACATATTATGAAGAAACCTCTCATATTTAGAACTAATACCACGGCACGGGCTCAGCGCTACACCAGCGCGGCTATGGCACAGCTTATGGGCAATTTTGTTGAATTCTGCACCAAATGGAGATGAAATTAAAGTATTTTTTTATATATTGAATGCCTCCAAAGAGTTCTTACTGTCCAAATATATTTTACTAAATAGTGATTGCAGTGCTCATTCGGTTCTGTATCTTTAACGTCCGTTGTCAGATCATGTGTGGGTTTAAGAAGTGGTAAATTTTTTGAAGCGAAAATGATTATCAAAACAATAATAAAGAATTTCAGTATAGTTAGATATATAGCTTGTCAGGCGAGTAATGCATTTCCGTCCTCCAAATGATAACAGAGAAAGATGCTTGACATTTTTAAATATAGAAAAGCTGTAGGGACCTGTCCTGCCTCAAAGCTTCTTAATAATATTAAATAAGACATCGTAGTAGTAATATTGAAGTATATTTTATCAAAATCAGGTATCTTCACATTCGGGCCATTCATAAAGGTTACTTAAAATAAATCGTTACTGAAATAAAATGTCCGTTTTAGTTACTAGGTACGAAAAGTAACTTTAAAATAATAGCCTTTCCCGATAAGTTGGTTTAATGGCCAACTTGAAATATGGACTAACTGGTTTGATTCCAAGAATAACTTTAATATCTAGGTAACATTAATTACTATACTTAGTTAAGCTTCAATGATCGATAAATTCAAAGGCCTTGTAACTGTTAATTGGCCAATTATCCGTTGCTACCTAAAACGCTACAACTGTCTATTAGTGTTTCGTTAATTGTTTTAACTTAGAATTTAGGTATCGTTAGTTCAAAAGTATGAAGTCTTAGCATTTATACTGATTTGGTTTATTGATAAAATAAAAAAGAATGTAACCTTGCTGAGTTTCTTGCCGGTTCTTCTCAGTTGAGGCTGACTTCCGAACCGGTTGTAGCTTCAGTAACTTTAAATTTGACCTTCATAAGTGCCTTCCGAGGGCCTAAACTGAATAAATGGTTTTGAATTTTGAATTTTGATTATTCATGAACAATGTTGACATATTAACTTCAAATGGTTGACAAGCAGCCCCCTTATTCAGCTAATGAAATCTTCGCCAGCCAGCCACTTCACGAAGGCTTCGGTTAGCTTATCTCTCACGTGATTAGTAGTATTAGCGTAGTTATCGAAAGAGACAGAGCAGAGTGAGAGAGAGTGTTCTCTCTACGTGAAAATGACACTTACTCTTTTGAGTATTGATTGATTGATTGATTGATTGCCCAATGTCACCAGTGGTGGGAAAAACAGTTATAGAGAACTAATTCCACATCCATAAAGGGATGGGAAGAAAGGGACTTAGAATACCAATTTTGAGAATTCCTCGAGAAATGCTTAAAGTATCCTCAGTCGAGTTGGAGTCGAGTGACGTCTGAGGTAACGTCTTAGAATATGGGTGTAAGTCAGGGATCAACGCCTTTGGTTCCCACACAATGTTCTTTCTCTTTTAATTTAGATTAAGCTGACAAATTGGTAGACGGTCACACTGATGGCCTCCCCGCCGCCTATGGACAATTGCAACACCAAGGGAATTGCCAATGCATGGTTAACCCTGAGGCGTGAAGTACCTAACACGGTAATACAAGTGCACTACTGCTTATCAGCGATAATGGGTATGGTAGCAGTACTTCCCTAAACGAACTCTGTAATAAGAGCTCTACTTCTAAATTGCCTCTCTTTATTAAATTCGAATCTTTGATCTTTGCCACGGCATCCGCGACAAATACTAAGCTCCATCACATTAAGCTACCTCAGCGAAATATTAAAACTATAATAACTCGGTATCCAACCGCATTACTTCTTAACTGCCACCGACCGGCCGAGGATTAGAACGGGGATCAACGAGTGCAATTCCAGTGCGCGGCCACTGAGCCACTGGATCCCGTTTATTGACCATTAGTGAGTAGGGACCATGTTTTGAGCGCAAACTTAGTTTAGGCGTAGTTTGTGCGGCGTCCATGAGATTCCGACGTAATGAAGTTAACATGAAGTTATGTTTGCTCTGGCGCGTCGTTTCTATAATAATGTGGGCGTTGATGGGCGGATCAGACAATTTGTTTTTTATGATACAGACGACAAATTAATTTAGCTTGTACTTGTGTGGTATTATATTCATCTTTGTTTTAAATATTTATGTTGAGTTTTTAGAAGTTGTTATATTGAAAATGGGTACTAAGTTCTTGCTAGTTCTTCTCAGTTGAACGCTGACTTCCAAACCGGTGGTAACTTCAGTAGCTTAATGATCTAAGTGCCCCTCTACGAGTAAAATACTAAATAAATATTTTGGACTGAGTTTTTGCGTTTGACTTTTTTAACTGAGTAGTCTGAGTAGTTAAATCTACTGTTTTTTTCTTTTAAATACATACTAATACAGATATTTACACCCAGAAACAGAACAAACAGACATCTCGAACCCACGACCGCCAACGAACCACCATGCAAACTGGCCCATAACATAAATCTATACTTTTATGAACGTAATATTTATTTATTTATACTTCGTACAGAAACATGTACAAGGTGGACTTAATGCCTTAGGCATTTTCTACCAGCCGACCTTTGGGTGATGCAGAGATAACATGGTAGATGCACAGAAATAATAATAGATAATTAAATGTGAACATAATCTAGCTAAACTATTATACTTAAACTACACATATACCTTATATATAAACTACATACAATATTTGTATCAGCTATCTTTCAAAGTTATTGTAGCTACAAACTATACAAAAATAAACATAAAATTTTATCTTCATTACTAAGTAGCAATGGTTGTATATGATCATACTTTAATGCACATCTTAATGCCGAGTAAGCCATTAAACAAAACCGAGATCCGTAGTTAAACACCACCGAAACAGCATTAGACAAAAGTTATACTATAATTTTGTACTGACACCGCGGCGGTCTGTTTGTTAGAAGCGGCCAGTAATCAAAGAGGCGTAAAATTTGTGATTATCCCAACTTAAACTTACTTTATGAGTTGGAACACAGATATAAATAATGCAGATATGGCAAATCGTTATCTGGAACGTGGTTAAAACTGTTACTTCAGTTTTTAGTATTGATTTATTGAAAAAAAGTTGAATTGGAGAGGTTCTATGGTCAATTGTTTAGTAGTAACAAAATATTATTTACAAATACGTTTGCATTTTATCTCTTTCTAGTTATATGCGAATATGCTGCATCTATAATAAACCTGATGATGGGTGATTGATTTTTCGTTTTATTCTTTTTAGGTTGCTCAATAATAACATTTAGTGTACAGTACCTTAAACTAAGGGTAAAAATTATATACACGACAGTATCACTATACTGTCGTGTACATAATTTTTACTATCAGCGGATTTGGATGAAACTTGGCATATAAATAGACAATACACTAGATTAACATATAGCATACTTGTAATCCCAAAAAAAAATCTAAGATCCTTGAAATCGCGGGTAAAACCACAGGTTGAAAACTAGTACTTCATAAAACTATTCTCCATCGAATAAGCCACTTCCAGCCACCAGACTATTATCTCCTCCCTCCATTATATAGACTAAGATTATCACTGGGACTTGGTTTCTTCCTAGTCTATTTGCGGGTATGTTTATGGGCCATTACAACGGAGAACTAGCAGTTATAGTAATGAAAACAGAGTGGACGATGCGACTCATTATCATGGGATAAGCTGAGGGATAAAAGTATAAGTGTTAAGGAAGTTAAGACATTGTGCTCAGATAAATTAAGTATTTTTTTCCAAGTTGGCTGGTTGAACGGTATATACTCAAATTGTAAGTTAATGATAAAGGAAGATCATAATACTTTAATGAAATTAAGAATTTGAATCTTAAATTATCTATCACCGTCACCTCAAAACTTCTGAACATATCGGGATGGGACTGCTACCATTCCACGCGGATTTTTTTCTAGATGGTTAAAGGCTATATATGATATCGATAAACGTGGATGAAACCGAGGGGAACAGCTAGTTGTAAGGTAAAATAGATTACTATGTAGTTATTTTGGTTAAATTTGGAGCCAATTTATTGTCTTTTTGTCTCGCAATTCTTTAACATCTACCATCACAATAAAATGATTTAAATAAATAAATATTACTATTTCTTAACTACATATCTATAGAATTTATTTATTTATTGACTTGGTTCTTCAACAATGAGTACACCATTACAAAGATAAACAATAACAAAGCCAAACTTATATCTAAGTGTCACATTACTTAAAGAAGAACACAGCATGCACTTGAAGAATGAAGAAAGACATGTTACTGTAAATTTTAATTTAAAGAAGAATCATTTAAACTTTAAATATAATTGAACGCATTCACCGAAGCTTTGACAAACTCAGAACAGAGGATCAAACTTCTAAAGTTTTATTGACACAGAACACTGAGTCTATTAACCAATCACATTTAAAACTGAATAAAACCTACCAAATCTCGGCTCAGAATGCGCATTAAAACCTACTCAGCTAGCATCTTATCTTTTCTAATCCTTACTGAACCCAGTCTAAACGTTTAGTTCTAACGCAGTCTGAAATACACTGAGGTTTAGTCGCTTTAGACCTGGATTAAATAGAATTCTATTTTGTAAATGTAAGTTAATTTCTGCTTTAAATGTTACCACAAAATGGTTTTCGGATGTTACACCATTTTAGTTAATTCGTGTTTATCTAACGTGTGAGATTATTTCGAGAATTTAAATACCAAAAATCTTAAAGCAAAACGAATACAGATTACCCTGTACTGAATTTTTGTAATTAATACCAAATTTATGTTGCAGAGATCTAATTGGGCGATTTTAACAGGTTAGAGTGTTATAGAAAATTAACCCTTATGCGTGTTATACTCATTATGAAATGGTTTATCAGTTTCATGGGTACAAGATACCTTATCTCAAAAGCAATAATGATGATTTTAACTTAGCAGATATAAAGTACAGAATCCATTTCATTAGAGGAAATCATAAGATGCAGAAAAGATCCCGCCAACACCTCATTATTGTTTAAATTATCAATTGTATGGCGCCAACGGGATCTTATCACTAAGGCTCCACTGTTCATCTGTCCGTGTATCTGTCAGCGAATCGAAATCTGTTGAAATTTTCAGAGTTCCGTTTCAGAGAGTACAATGTTACAACAACAAAAAACAAAATGTTAAAACCCCATACATGGATCTTGTTTCCATGGCGTTTTATTCAATATTTTACGGTCCTAAAGATCCCTTTGTGTTAGAGTCCGATTGGAACTTGACCACTTTTTCACATGATTTATCCGTTTTTTTTTTTATACCACATAGGCCGACAAACAAGCGGACGGTCCACCTGATTGTAACTGGTCACCGCCGCCTATGGACATTTGCAACACTAGGGGCATGGCCAATGCGTTGTCGACCCTGAGAAGTGAAGTTGTTAAGTCTCATGTGCTTGTAATTTCACCGGCCCCCTTACCTTCACGGCATAAATGGGTAAGGCTACTACTCGAAAATATAATATAATATATTTTTTAATGTTGTTTAGATAGAAGTGAAATGCCTAGTAGCGGTGACTGGATATTATCACTCCAACTCCTCACCTCAGCGGTGTCTTATGAGGCGACTAAAGAGTATTCCGATGACCACGTGCACTTTACACCATGAATGGAGTGCGGAACAAACGCATTCCCAAGAGGGCGTCAGGCACGCAACCGGCTGTAATTTCTACGAAATTTCTTGTAAAGCTTTCACCGAATGGACAGATAGCAAAGTTGCAGGAATTATGACACTAATTACAAAAATCTAGGAGTTAGTTATCAAATGTTGTGTTTGTCTGTAAGTGGACATGAGGAAATTTGTATATTTGTTTTTTTTATGTGTATCATTTATTGGCAACCCTAATAAATATATAAAAGAGATCACATAACCTTAAAATGTTTAAAACAATCAAGCAAGAAGATTTATCTAAACAACACTCGTTGGGAAACTAAATGCATTTCCAAAATACTATAAAATGAAAGTGGTCGAGATTGAAGGTCCGTGGTTGCTAAGGATGTGAAATTAATTTTAATGCTTTTAAAAGAAGGTTCACTTAATGATCCAAAGGTCAATTTAAAAAGGTGCTGATGAACCTTATGGCATTATCCATAAGGTTTATTTTCTCGACATCTTTGACAAGCAAATAGACCAGAAATTCATTATCAATCGCCAACATATCAAAGCAACGCATATAATAATCAATCAGGTATTCCAGGTTGGCTAGTCACAAGGCTGCCACATCACATGACATGATTACAACCACATACCTGCTAATAACGCGTCGCTAACAGGCTAATAAGACATGTACGTATTTAATTATAATTAACCTACATATGACGTCTGTTTAGATGCCATTCATGGTACGACTGGATTTTAAACAGATTGAAAAAAAGTTTGTTTTTAACAAGTAGGCTGATAAAGTTAGTAAATAAGTAAGTGAAGACCGCCGCCTTTGAGATTTGCAACACCAGAGGGGTATCGTTATCGACCCTGAGACGTGAAGTTGTTAAACCTCATGTGACTGTAGTTTCACCGGCCCCCTTACACAACAAGGATCATCTATAATCCAGAAAAACCTGAATGAAAATTGTGACCAAAATTGACATTAAAAGCCAGAGATATCCGAAGAATGAACCTACATACTAAATAATATAGGTACCGTAGTTCTGAAATTAAATTAAATTTACCGAAATTCCAAAGTGATTTTTTGATTTTTTCTACGGACTAAAAAAGGTTACATCAAAGATCGGGTTGAAGGGTGATCTAATTAGATTAGATCAACGATTCAAATAATTATGTGTTTTAACCATGCTAAAATCTAATTATAAATCGTTTAACAAATCTAGCTGATTTTCATTAAACCTTACTTTTTCGTGTTGTGAATAGCAAGCGTTAAACATATTCAATCATTGTTCTGATTTAATGCTACCGAATCGGTTTAACTATTATTAATAGTATTTTACATGATATTGTAAATTCTACTGTTGATAACACTGATACAATAAATACATTCATATAGTGTAACATCTTAATAAGTTATTACTTAATTGACAGCAGACAGTATGGTGGGGATCTAAGAACTGACAAGTGATGGGGAACTATAGTGACAAGTGCCACCTCTAACCAGGTGAACCGACGACCGGGTCAGAGTCGCTGGAAGCCACTGCAAGACAGACCGTTTGCTATTGTAATCTATAAGGGAGGCTTATGTTCAGCAGTGGACATTCCTTAGGTAATATGATGAGATGGGCTGATAGACAGACATCGAAGTTTCAAAAGGGCTAAATATCGTGCCTTCTAATATAGGGGTTAGTAATTTTTATAGGGAAAATAATATGTATATTACCTATAATTTACAATTAATAAACAAGAAAAAATATATCAATGCTATATAGCTAGCTTTGGCTTTAAGTTCGTATTTCCAAAGGCTCTAATATTATATAATACGACTGGCTTGCACCCTAAAATTGCAAATCTTCGTCAAGCACCAGTCGTTATTTTCCGATAGCTTCACTTAAGAGCCAGCTTCCTTCTAGGGTTTATTTGCTTACCTTCCACCTCATCACCACTTACAATTGTGGGCAAACAAAAACCAAAAATTTGGTAAAGTCACAAAAGTCATTAACCAACTAAATATAATAGCAAAAAGGGTATTGTTTAAGCAAATTAGTGAACCGCCTGCAGCGACTGGCCTAATGGAATTAGTACCGCGATACCGGGGTTAAGATACCGAGATAACAATTGAATTACAGCTGATTTCAACCGCAGCCATTCACTGGCGGGGTAAGTTTTTCTTTATTACTCTTGTTATAAAATAGTTAATGAATTAGATTTAATCAAACGAGATAAAATTTGATTTAGTAAGAGTTCCGCTTGGCTTTGCTAGTTGCGGTACTAGTTATAAAACTAGTGAATGAAATGATTTTTCAGGACAGATATTTGTGTGCCTGAACATGTCTGTTTGTTGTGTGTCTGGGTATAAGAAATATCTATACGTATGCGTTTAGAAAAGAAAAACGGTATATTTTGTACCTACATCATTATCTGTTTCCATGGTAGTTCTGCTTAGTTTGGAATAAGATGGCAGTATGTAAATAATAATTTATTATATTTATCATAGCAGGTACTATTTCTGTATCGGGTATCAGATGACAATTTAAAAAAAAAAACAAAATTAAAAATTTAAAAAAATATTTGAACCAAAAAAAAAACAAATCTATCGGATAATAAAAACATTTTGTGATGATAATGTGACTATTATAGAGTTTAGTGTGACCATAACCGGTTTGAACAAATGTTCAAAAATCTCTTAAAATAAATAATAAGAAAAAGAGTTGCATCGTATAGACCGGGAAGTAAGTGAATCAAAATTAAAAATGCTAAAAGAGTACAAAATATTCTAACCCTACCTCACCACCCCATTTAACATTCCAATACCGTAAACCCGAAAACTTGAAACGTAACCCCCAAAAATTTCAGATTCAGTTTATTCAAAGTTTATACAAGAAAATTTAATAATCTCAACAACAGTGTCAACTTTGTGTGTTTGTCTTTCTTCGTCGGTGTGCTTCAACCCTGGGGGATTGTTTTAATTCGGCGCTCGAGCGCCATCTGTCGCGACTGCACATCCTAACTTGGACATGGTGCCGACTTTATAATTTTGGACTGTTACAACTAGGTATGCCACTCGGATGCTAAGTTTACCTTGGATTTGCGTTGAAGTTAGCTTTTTTATGATTATTGTGTACTCATTGTCTACACTAATATAAGAAAGAGGTAAAGTTTGTGTTTGTGGATTTGTGTGTTTAGGCGTCCAGGCTACGTTTGATGTATTCCCTTCATTAATTTTTTTTGTATTTTTAAAACATTTTTGTATTTTAAAAGTAAATATATTTATTTTTAAAGAAAGAAATATATTTTTAAACTAAGCATAACCTTATTAATATAAATCATAAAAATAGTACCAACCATGGGCTGGACAGTATTATTATTATATTATATATAGTTAAATATCTGATCTAATGACTATTTTTAAAAAAAAAAATTTAATATACTATCCTGGATTATACAAGATACCTTAAGAATGTATTCTTATGTGTCCCTAGTTATACGTATATAATTTACCTACTTGCTGTTCCCGACATGCGTTTCTATGCGACCTTTGTCCTGTATCAGGAATCGTCCCAAGCATACATAATACAACAAAGTACTTCATAAAGTTCGCTATCGGATAAATAGTTTAAGAAGCCATTGAGTACAAACATACAAACATTCATTTTTATATACCTACGAGTATATTTAGATTATGTCCACAAAAATATTTGTTCTGTTTTTTCCTAGGTGGGAATATAACCCACGACCTGTGGCGTGACAGTCAAGGTCTCCATCAAGCCAATCAGTCCGTCAATAATCCCAAACATATTTTATTTGATTCGAATTATTCGCATTTAAAATATGAGTAGAAAAAAAAGTACCTTTAAGAAAAAAATATAACAGTAACATATGTTTTAATTCAGGAAAGATACTTACTTAAATACAGCAAAGTAAAGCCTCTTTTAAAAGTTCATTAAGAAATTTGGAGCCCCTAAAGCGAGATTGAAAACTTGACACACTCGAGTCAAGATGGTTTAAAATTGCCGGTGCAATTAGAACTGTACATGTCTTAATGCATTAATAGGTCTTACGAAAAAAATCGTATAAACCAAAACATATAGGCCCCTATTAAAGTCTAAAGGATTAAGAGCAAGAGGTCATTTTAGTATAGTACATAACCAACCAGCCTATTTAAGCTCCTGTATAAGTGAAGTTGCAACTCTTTTAGGGACCTTGTTGTGGTGGTTTTCCCTTTTCATAGCTCTCAGTTGGCTTAGCCACGCTAATTACGTTAAAAAAACAACACTTTGAGTTCTCAAAGCGCGACCCATGAGTGCTGGATCTTGACCCAGATCCAAGTAGCTGAGTGTGTGCTTTACAGCGGTTTTCAGCTTAAAATACATTTTTACTAGCTTTCCGACCGCGGTCTTACTTATGTTCTAGCGGAATACAAGAACTTACATCCACTAGTTGTACTGTTATACTCTAAAATCAAGGGGCAGAAATCTAGGTATTCAAAATATTTATTACAAGCTGTCACCCGAATTCTCGTGATATAATTATGCGCATGTCCCTCTTTAAGCCATAGGCTACGTGTCTTCCAAATTTCAGTATGATCGGGTCGGCTTAGTCGTTTAGCCGTGAAAGCGTACAAACTCACTTTCCTATTTATATTGTAATATTTGTTAGGACCAAACTATATCTGTATTAAAAATCTGTAACCAATCATTTTAACAGGTGAGTTTTTGGAGCTTCACTTGAAAGCCAGATTCTTTATGGATCTCTCTCAGCTACATTACAGCTTATTATGGTCTAACATAGAATAAAAAAAAACTTCGTCTTAATTCTCCCACGTTAACAACGCATATAATTTTTTAGCAGAGAATTGAGGACGAATATTGAAGGGGTGCCTCACACGTGAAGAATGATATCGCTGCGCCGATCGCCGTGAGTCAGCGTCTGCACGGGATGCATGACGTGGTGCCTCACTCATCGAGGCTGACACTGTGCAAAAGTGTGGTGAGCCGTTTGTAGATTTTTCACTAAGATTTACAGTGCACAAATATGTCTTTTTAATAATGAAAAGTATAAGTGGTGGAAATAGGTGACTGCTAAATATGAGTTTCTGATTAGCTTATTAGATGGATATTGGTAATTTTTTTAATACTTATTAAAACAAAATGAGGATCATATATAGTAGTAGAAGAATACCAAATTTTGATATTATTACAAAGTAACTATATCGACAAATAAAAAAATACTACAATTGTGATCGTAGCATAAAGATGATTTCTCTATTTGTATTTTTTTATGTCCGTTTTTAATTTTGACAATCTACTATTCATAATAAACTAACAAACGTGTGTAAAGAGTGCTACCGACCCGTCAATTACCAAAGTTTCCTCAACCTGTCCAGGCCTTTGACGATTATTTCACTTTGAAAAATGATTATAATGAGGTAACAAAATCTAAGACAAAAGTGGATCTCCAAAACATAAAAATTTCAGAGGTAAGACAGCTACATGAAAGACACAAAACCAACGAGTCAACAGTTCTGGACAAGCTTCACCCGTGAATTGAATAAAATAAAACATCATCAACTATTTAGAGCACTACCTTTTTAAATCCCCAAGACATTCCTCATTACGTCCAAGGCTAGCAGTCCGGGCATTTTCTTTTTAATCAATCGTAACTGTCAAAGACACGTCGCTTTTCAGCCTGGGACGCAATTAAAAATTGCTTTGTACGTGGGCCGCGCGTGTGTCCCGGCCTTTACGAGATTAACGCGCGCGAAACTGACTGCAGGAGGTACGGCGTCGCCTTAATTAAATTTTAAATTTCAAACATTCACGCTCTCTCCGGCGCCGGCGCTCGTCGCGGAGAAGGATTGTCGTGTAAGTGAATACGCAGCTTTTGTTTTTTGTTCTTGTAACTATGGACGAGATTTTGCTTGTGTGTTAATGCAATATATTATTTTGTAGCATATTTCTTTATTTATACATACGGCATTGATACAGCAATTAGACAGTGTGATGTTTTGTGGTAATGTTACTGTTAAAGCCTGAATCTTAGTAAATCTTAGGTCTTCTTCTAAATATTAAGTATTAACAACATCATTTAGTAAATGTAAGGATTAGTTTGGACATTTATCTCTATTACTCGGTTAATCTTAGGTTTTACTGGAAAATCTTTCGATTTCAAAGTAGCTTGTAGCTTTTACAGTGAAAATCCTTATTCTAATTTATAAATGCAAATGTGAGTTTTTTTTGTTTATTACGCTTCACGGCTTAGCGACTAAGCCGATCATGTTAAAATTGGCACACACAAGACATAGCCTATAATATGGAGAGGGCCTAAGGCTTTTTATCCCGGAACCACGGGGAACAGTTCATAGTAAATAATATAAATACCTACTTGTAATTTTAATACAAATGTAAGTGTTTTGAGGTCAGTAACTCAATCACGGATTTACAGAAGAACAGAATCTAATTAGATTTGCCATCCATAGAGTATTTAGAGAGAGTAAAAAAGAGAAAGATGAAACAAAGAAATGTTTATTTGTGACGAATATTACATAAAAAATTATAAACAAATAAAAAAGTATTAATTAACCCAAAAAAATTATATTACAACTAAATATTATATCTATAAATTTACAAGTTAAATTAACTGATGTGTCACAAAAAGGTCCACCAACTCAGCATGAAGCTGGTTATACAAATGCATAACCAGCGCCGGTATTCCGTTGGGTCCGTGTGGTGAAGTCCAGGCAGGGTTACATGATAATAATTATATTAAAAAGAGTAAGAGTAAGAGCAGTGAACAGTTAACAGTGACAAAATAAGGAAGTGAAAGCAAGAAAACACAAAAAAATTAACAAATTTGATGCCATGAGTAAGTATCATGCCGTTGCGATTCTTCTATCTTTTGATGTTGAAAAAGAAAAGATTTCAATTTTATTTTAAACCCTTGTGTACTTTGCAGGTTCCGTATCGGCGGTGGAATATTATTCCAGCATTTAGTTGCAGCGTAGTAGTAAAGCTCTTAGTGCAGAGTTCATCCGGGGAAGTACTACCACCTTACCCATTTCTGTCGTGAAGCAGTAGTGCACTTGTATTACTGTGTTTCTTAGCAATTTTTGTGTAAAATTGAACCCAAAGTACAATCCGACCCTAACTGGCAGACAACTATTAATAAACAAAATTATACAAGCCCAATACGCATACTAAAACCGTCATTGTCTTGTGTCTGTTACTTTTATCTCGCGTCACGTCGAGTAGCCTCTACGTCTGAGGGACGTCTGAGTGGTTGCTGCGATATGCATCTGTTGAGCGAAGCCTAGCCTGCGAGGAATTTACATAGACCCTTAAAAGCTTGCCCTATAGATACTTTGGTTATAGGTTTCGTGTATATCCAATGTGTAACGGGTAATTTCCATTCAATAATTGCCTATAGTTATAGCTTTTTTAACGGGATAATGTTACGATGCGTACGTCTTTTAAAATTGTATCTATACAAAAACAGTTATACCGTGGAGAAGTATTATTTTTTTTTTTATATATAGAAACTTGAGCGCATTTGACTAGATGGAACCTCTCACCTGATGGAAAGTGACGACGCAGTCGAGGATGGTACACGCGAACTCAAGGTTATTGTCGGTTTTATTAATGACTAGCTGTTCCCCGAGGTTTCACCCGCGTTCCCGAGGGATGTAACAATTTCCCGGCACATAAAGTATCATATGTGTTATTCCAGGGCATTTTCTATATGTGTGCCAAGTTTCATCCAAATCCGTTTGGTGGTCGTTGCGTGAAAGAGTAACAGACATCCATACATACAAACGTTTGCATTTATAATATAAGTAGGATTACATGTACTTGAAGATGTTTCGTCGCGGTGTCATATGCACTTCTTATCCCATATTTTTTTTATTATCGGTTGAAAAATGATTCTTCTACAAGTGTAAAAAGCATGTAACTAAACTTGCAACTATGAATTGAATAAAAAGAAATCAGAACAAAACAAACAAGACATGAATACTTCAGCGATATAGATAGCACTATCCTGAGTAGGTAAATCTGCTGAATGCCTAAAAACTAGTTGATCATAAATGAACAGCAAACGTACTGACAAGTCGTGTATGAAACAAGAAGCTCAAATTCAGAATAAATAAATATCTTCGCATGATCGCATGAACTACAGGATGATGAAGTAACAAATTAATTAAATATTACAAATACTATGACAATAACCGAGATCACACAAAAAAAAAGTTATTAGAGACGAGAGTTCTTTAACACATGGAATGTTTTATACACTTTCGGATAATCCCTACAAATTCCTTTATTTTCTATCGGAGTATTAGATGATAATGTAGAAATCATCAGTATGGGAGTAAATATCTATATAAGTAGGTATGCATTAAAAAAAAAGAAAGTAGTATATATGTTATCTCGTTTCCACAGTACAAGCTTTGCTTAGTTTGGGAAATGGCCGTGTTTAAAGAATATCCCGCATTATTTATTTATCATACTAATCTATTTATAATATACCAAGTAAATTATGCATTTCGCTATTTTTGAATTACTTCCCATAAATTAGCTTCGACCTTTATAAATAAGAGCTGTTTTCTTAGGAACTAAATTGAATAAATTCGCAATGCTAGAGTATCAAGTCTGTATAACTTTTCCACCACTGCTCACTCAATCATTTAGCTTTGAAAACATCGCGTTGTGTGAAACGACACCACTTTTATCTTCCGTCTGAGTGGTGGCAAAGATATGTGCCCATTACCTCACGCCTAGGAGAGCCTGCATCTATTTGCGTTGGCTGTGAAGTAGCGTTTACTCTTCAGTCCTATTGAAGAATAATAATAAAAAGAGAGAAAATAGAATCGACTGAAAACTACACGTTAAGTTTCCGGATCTTTTGGATCAATGGGACCCTATTAATAAGCCTTTATCACATCCGTCTGTTTGTCTTCTGTACATTTAAGAGAAGTCGATAAAAAAAAAATATTTGTGTTAATATGGCGGATGTCTTAACAAACAATACTTTAAAAAAATGTAGGGTGTAAGAAATATTTTTTTTTCAACGTTTTCGTTTCAATCGTGAAAGGGGGCCGGTGAAATTACAGGCACATGGGACTTAACAACTTCACGTCTCAGGGTCGACAACGCATTGGCGATGCCCCTAGTGTTGCAAATGTCCATAGGCGGCGGTCACTTGGACCGTCCGCTTGTTAGTTGGCCCATGTAATATAAAAAAAAAAAGGTTTCTGATATTACTGTACAAGTTCTAATTGTAACAAATCATAAAAATCGGGTAGTGTGTGTGAGCTCGTGCTAATATAGTATTTTTTTTAATTCACATATTTTAGGATGGTATAGAAACCCCGATTTACTACTCCAACTAGCGCTTGGCTGATTTTATGGTATGGCAAAAAAAAATTACAATTACCTGTAAAGTTACAATTTTATTAGTGTCAACTTACGTAAAATAAATATACCTACTGTTTTTATGTACATAACTTATTCGTTTTTGGCATAGAAACATCATTTTAATTCAAACTGTCGTTAAAAAAATGCAACAACATATCTTTCCAGTATAAAAAGAAATTCATTTGACGATTTCCCATTTGTATAGTCAAAATTCAAAAAAGGAACGAATTCCGCTCGCAACCTCGCACTAACGTTGGCAGCACTGAATACGTACTCTACCGGTACGTGCGACTTCTCTAAAGCAGAGGCTGAAAAGCCTCGAGCCATGAGCACGCATGTAGAAAAAAAAACCTGCAGCTTTTTAAATACATCGCTACCGTGTTACGAACGCAGCGATTCAAACGTGATGTACATTATTTTGGTCCTTATTACTAGTGGGTAAAGTTCAAATTACAGCTGCATGGGAGAGATGTATGGAGTATCAACGCACTTTATGTGCAAGTTCTGAGTTCATTACTCTGTGTTCATGTGTTTTAAAAAGCTTTTTTTTGTGAACAGTAGCACAATTCTGTGAGGAAATAAAATTACTTGTTGTATTTAAAATACTTAAGTGGAAAACGTTTTATGACTCGCATATTTATGAGGTTGTCTAGTCTAGTCCTATAAACAAACCCACTATACCTCTATACGACAAAGTTTACAAAATACTTATGAATACCTAAATAATGAACAAATATCCCGGGACATTCTTCACGCACTTCTGAACCCAAATTAAGTAGAGCTTGTACTGCATAACTAATGTTCTAAGCCAAAAGGTCAGATTAGATAAAAAAAAATGTAACCTTGCTAAGTTTCTTGCCAGTTCTTCTCAGTTGAAAGGCTGACTTCCGAACCAGTGGTAGCTTAAGTAACTTTAAATTTGACCTTCATAAGTGCGATCCTAAACTGAATAAATGGTTTTGAATTTTGACTACTTTTTTAATACACAATTGTATAGAAATTTACATCAAGATATGGTTATACATATACAACATAGAATTTTGAATATAAATGGTGTAACCATCGACAACGTGATACGATATTTTTATCAGTTTTATTATGCTTTAACTACTAAACTAGTGATAATGTGGCCGAAGATTGTGGGCTTACAGCACGCAAAGACTAGCTGAGAGTGTTAGTTTTTGGCATTAAATTGAGAATGGCATCCAGCCAAACGTTATAAAGAAGCCACCTTACCTTCGATGGATAATGACTTGAAACTGTACCAATATGAAGTGACGCAAGGAAAGCGTTTTTAATCGAAATTAAACCTCAATTTATGAGAGTCAGGAAACTCAAGCAAGCTTATTAAATGAATTTTGTAACCATTAATAAATATATAAAAAAACAGCATTGCTGAATTTCTTGGCGGCTTCTAGCAGTTGAAAGCCGACAGCCGTCTTGGACTTGGGTCTTTCTTGGACATCTTTGGCCCTCTAAGCAGAAAAGCTTCTGACTTTGAAACACGAACTAAAAGCGTGTCGACACTCCCACACCACAAGACCGGCAATTCTCAACGAAGTATCTCCGCAGGAGCAGAATATCTCATGTCAATGTTTTCACAGCGAAATCACGGTAACAATGGAGTAGTCACTCACTGACAAAGCGATCTATTTGTGCTATCGTTATTCCACTAGGAGTCTGTCTCTTTGACATATGTCGATCATTACGATGGAAATTTAGTTTTCCGCATGTGTGTGGTACTAGAGAGTTTCCTAGGTCGGTGAAATGTTGGCTTTCAAATAATTGTTAATATGAAAGTGCTTGTTTGCAACGGACTTCTTGATAGCATAAGACCGACAAGCAAGCAAGGGGTCAAAGAAATGGTAAATAGTCAATTATTAAGTATTCAAGTAGAATTGTTAAAGTGTCGCTAACCCATACAAATTTGCGAAGTGGCTCTCAAGTGCACAAATTGAAGGGTAATATTATTATAATAAAGGCTCAATTTGTGATAATGGAATTCATATGTAATCATGTATCATAAACGTCGTAACACACTGAACTAATAGGAGGGAACTGCCATGTCCAATCGAAAAATACATACAAACGTAAAAGACTAGATTTCGAGGTCTTTCAGTATAGAATTCAATTTAATATTTTTAAAAGTCATCATGCGTTTAGTTTCTGACTATACGATACACCCAAATTCATATTTAGATGTATCACACAACGCTTACCAACTGACCAATTTGGAAATTATTATTCTAATATTTGTCATAATCCGAAGGTTAAGATAAGGTTTTTAGGGAATTAAAATGGAAAATGCTGCCTGGGAAATTCGGAGCAAATTGCTTTTTGTATTAACCCAAGACTTACTTTGTAATTTGGACAGGACAACGTCTGTCGGGTTACGCAGTACCAAACAACAATGGATTATCAAATAATGTCAAGGAGAGAAACTAAATACTAACAGTCAAAACCCCATATGGTCGTTGCGACCCGCCACGCCTCTCCCCGACGCGTCAACACCACATGTCACGGCGTGTCTTCATAACCCGTTAGATGTACGTTAGGTGGACTTAGCAATCCGCTCACGTATATAATAATTCCAGTGCGAAAGAATGGACGCAGAAATTGCTCGCACAATTGTTGGCGCGCGGGCAGGCGATGGATTGAAATGAGAGACAATAATATAAATTGTGGGCCGCAGTGCTGCGGACCACCCGTGTAACGTGATTGTCGCTTTTAGGGTTCCTTAAGTGTAGTTATGCAAAAAAAATCATACTCGGAAGAAGTTGACACTAATATTACAAAGGGGTGAAGTTTGTATGTTTGGATGTATCAAGTTCAAAAATAATTCTCTGATTGAAAGCTACATTCCCGAGTGATATAGGCAAATTTAGGACCTCGGGAAAACATTAATTCTCTCGAGAACGTGAGGGAAACCATAAGACGAAAGTTAGCTATGAGTTTATTTGTCTAAACCAAGGCAAACATTAGGCGGCAATTATTAAAAGTTATATTAAGACTATTAGACGTATGCTAGGGATGCTTGTATTCTACAAAATGTTATGTTTTTAATCCAAGTTAGTTTAAAAAGTATTTGCTTGATTTTATTACCGATTTTTAAGTAAATGAAACGACATAATTGAATTTAAAATATTCATATATCCCTGCGAAACCCTTTTTGAAGATTGCAAAGCTTAATTAAGTCATCGTCTATCTAATTCCATAAACAAATGTATAGATAGTATTCGGTGCTAATCGCCGGTGATCGGTTTTTTTCTCGAATATTAGTTAAGTATCTCCTCAAACTTCTCAAGTCAGTATAATTAAATATACCTGTTTATTTACAACCTAGTCTATCGATTCAATATATCAATATTCATATCATGTTAGTCTATCATTCCTGATTTAAAATTATACAAATAAAATACGGAATCACATCAGTTTTTCGACGAGCAGGCATCACGATTTTACATGGTATTGTTTCACAAGCTCTGTTATTATTTAACGTAGTGATTTGTTGTTATTTCAGTGCGGGCCGCGTGATAAATGCACTATAATCATAATGCATGAATAAATCTCTTAATGCACGTGCAATTGGCTATAAATTGATTGCGCTTTAGTTTTGGTCATGATGCCTTACATTATTATAATCGTTGAAACAATGAGAACATTAACGTTTATCTCGTTTTAGTAAACAGTACATTCATTTTTTAAATGTATAAGTTACATGTTTATTTTCTTACGTATATAATATTACATGGATGTTTCAGACTTGTCGGTATGATTTTGGTGTAAGATTTCATGCGATATCGTAACCCACGTAGGACTTTTAGTGGTCACTGGAAATGTATGACAAGATACTGCATATTGAAATGCTGCTTTCCTCACATGCTGACCTCTCATCTGATTGCCTAGTTAGCGAAAAGAACAGGCAGAAAGAACTAGTAGCACTTACCTTGCAGAATCACACTCCAGGAAGCGCTGATGCAAATGTGTACCGCTTATTCGTAACGACAAGTCAATCAAGGGTTTAAGTGACACGAATACAAAATGAAATTACTACTTAATTACCAAAATAGCTTCAGTGAAAGTAGGTACCTGAAACAAAAAAAGTCAATTAAAGTGATTAAAGTCGAAAATGTTAAAAAACGCCTTCGAGCCGCTCCATCTAACCCCGCGGCCGGTCGGCACGGTCCCTCGGGCCGAAACTCTTAAAACTCCGTCGGAAACTTTCGCTTACAAAATATATTTTCCTCCACGCCTTATTAATAAAGACCTGGTGATTAGTAACTTTTGATTCCGACTTTCCAAGTCCCTCCGATGAGGAGCAATTATTCGACACATTGATTTATTGTTTCACCCCTCTCAAAGTTCGAGACGAATCGTCCTTACAAAGTTTCACGTCGCTTCACGACGGTGATTTTGTTCTTATGTAACTAGAGGAATGTTGCCAGTCGATGCTTTCTGTTTTAGCATAATTGTTTCTGTAATGTTTAAAATATAAAATCATTTTATTTGATAAGACGAAAAACTTCAAGAGGTCTGTCGTTAATGTGTGTACCTGGAAATAGACTTTTAAAAACTTTACTTGGTAGCACCGTCAAAAGAGTATAGTGACAAATAGATTTTGATTTGAAGATCTTTAGAGTTTCTATAAATAATTTTTGATTTCTTATAACTAGAAATCTTGTCACAAAAAAATGCCATGTCAACACATTTAATCGATAGCCAATAGTAGATGCAAGTATTATTTTTTGTAACTTTCTTAGCATTAGTTATCTGTTTAAAGGCAGCTAGTATAGCAAACATAAAATATACCAAATTCTAAAAATTAAAAAGAATCTATACACATACAACACAGCATTCATTGTCATTTAGTAGATAATAAAAGCCGTTTCAAGTTGTTCCTTCTTGTACTGATACGAAGTTTGTTGTTCGTGTGATATGCCACGTTTTGTCTGATGATCACAGATATTTCTGGAGTGTCTATTGTATACAACTTACTGAAGGGAGATATTTGAGTTATTTTCTGATTCATATAGATATAATCATTTGTTATTCCAATTTGTCACGGGGGACAAATCTGTACAGAGTAAAAATAAATATCAAAAGTTTATTGGTTTTACTTGTGACATGAAGTATTGTTTTTAATGATTCCGAAGGAAGGAGGAGGGACAAATTATTTCAGCTAGCCAAAACTGTGCTGTCTACCTACTTACAAACAGACTTAATTTAAACCAATGCACACCAGTGCATTGGTTTGGTTGAAAAGAATATCTGAAAGGGCTTTTAATTTAAATTTATTAATAAACCTTGACAGTAAATTCCTCACTTATCATGCTATATTTAACCATTTTTGTATGTTCATTTTTTTATTACAAGTTAAAAGAATTTTTAGATGCCTACAGGCATGTTAACATTAGAGAATGTACATCATTATAATTTATTCTTTTGTTAAAAGTTATTTATTACTCTACCTCTCTAAGATTGTCGTAATTATCATCTTGATGAAACTGTCTCTAATAAAGGCTTTGCTATTAGACATCTTATTAGTCTCCTGTCAAGTGTTTCATATTCAATTGATGACTAAGCTCATTGGTTTCCTCCCTTTATGGATTTCTAATAAATATACAATAATATATGCATGGTTTTATACAATAACATACACGGCGCTGAGGCGTGGCTTGCTTTGTCTCGTATCAATGCATTTATTTTACAATGAAGCATTCACCTTTAAGGGTTCACCATTTTGAAGTTTCTTTAGTAAATATTCAAACCAGTATTTTTTTTTATTTTAGTAATTGTAAGTCAAGTATTTTTGTAAAACTGTCTCTTTCATTGCTAAGTTGCTTTTTAGTTTCATTTCTGAATTCAAATTTTGTATTGTCTGTGACATTGCACAATAAGACGCCACAATGACCTTACATAAAAAAAAGTAGAAAGAAAAAAATCACCATCACACCTTCAAACTCCTGGAAGACTCACCCTTAACAATACACGCATCCATCCATAGGTTGGTGGGAACAATGCAACAGCATTATCTATGCAAGACATCGCGGGTCAACGCGACCCACAAAAAAGAGCAAAACACCGTCGACGGGGCAACTTTTAATATTTTTGAAGCTGGCAACAATGCAATGTTGTCCGGGAGCTGGCTTGGGTTGCTCATTGAAAAATTTCCATGACAAACATTTTTTATGGTGTCGAAAAAACTTTTTAACTGTCATAAGAAAAAAAGTTAATAATGTAAATACGTTTTTAAATATTTCATGTTGACCTAAAACTTGTGGCGCGTGGAATTAAACACTGGGAAAACCATTAATTCGCGTGAAATATTAATAAATTGAATTTATAACATTATAGTTTTTTTTTTATCAACATATTAATTCCCCTGCTCCTGTACAAGTTCTGGTAGCGACAACAGAAATATGATTCGAGTCCAAAGCGAATGCACAATGAGACACAAAATTGTAGTTTTCAGTTGTCGTTTAAGAACGGAATAAGACCACGCAATAGCTGGTTTACTTTAATATTTCTCCTGTGCAGCGTAAAATGCTTTATTCCGAAGCGTTGGACATTTTGTTGTTTTTTTCGTGACTGTCTTCACTTCACCGCGCCAGGAATTACTTTGAGGTTGTTATTAGTGTTAAGAAATGCTGGTGGCATGATTAAAAAAAATATTAATGTTCAATTTAATGGATGAGTGTAAATATTTTTACAAGTATGTAGGCATTTAGAAAATAAAAATAGTTGTGTCTAATGTCAGATAACTGACTTATTGTTAAACAACGCCTGTTTAGATTGGAACTAGATAGCCGTGTGTACTATTATGCAAAGGAGTCTACTCTTATCGGCTCGTCTTGGCGAGGGCACTACCATGCCTCGAGATATTATTATTGCAATGTATGTTTGGACGTCAGGGATAATCTCCGAATTTACACATCCATACATTTTTTAATAATAATCTACACTATTTCCATATGACATGTGACCTTATGTGAAAGTTCCGGAATATAATTAGATCCCTCAGGAATGCGGGTGAAACCGCAGACAGTAGCTAGTAAAACTAGCGAGTACTACAAGATTTTTAATAATAAACTGCAGTATGCGCAAAAAACATGAACGTAATGAAATCGTTAAAAATGGCAACAATGCAAACGAGAGGCACACAGTTCGTGACAAATCGACGTGGAGAACACTAATTACCTGTGTCGCTGCGACCTGCTCCCTTATTCAGCTAATGCAAACCTCGTCAACGAAATGGCGCAACGAGGCCTCCGAGAGTGCACTCTCACGTAACTGCGTTGTAAGCGAAAGAGACAGAATATAGAGGCCGCGTCGAAACATCGAGAGAGTGTAATTTTACATTACAGAATTATACCCATAGTCGCTCGGCTGAGGGTTACTCTCCATACTCTTTAAGAGAGCTCATTCGATTTTCACTTTATTACATTATTTGTTGTTTGATTTAATTTAAATTCGCATCACTATTATTTATTTATTATATGCTTATATGAAGTTATCATCGACATAATTTTTTTGTGTCATTAGACTTTTTAAATCCACTTGATAAACCTGTGTTTGGGCTCATTTGATTAGTGATCACCAAAACTATTACTAGGGTCTGATGATGGTCATAAGAACTCCTAGTTATATTTTTTCTTTACTCTACCTTGTTTTTAAACAACAGTTATACAAGCTTCCTTTCCTAATTTAACAGTTCGAAGTGAACTCACGACCCTTTCCTTGACAATCGAATCGTCGGTAAAGAGTTTTTTTTGGTTATTCCTTACTTTCGATGGATATCAAACCATAAAGGTACGCCAACACTGTATTACTCTTATGGTAAGTTATCACCACGGGTATTTGGTCCTTTTATAACATGCCACGAAGCCTTTTATAACATGCTGTGGACATTTCGCGCACCATGTTAGGACAATGCGATCTTGTTTGCAATACACTACCTTCCCGAAAAGGTGAGAGTTACCTTCAAGAAATTCAACAAAGGCTTTAATGTTATAAAGAAAAGTTATTTTATTTTATTATTCAAAGAGTTGTTTTTTTATATGATGAATAAATATATAATAAAATAAAATACTTTAAAAATATGGTATTGAAGCTAGTTATAATATTCAGAAATTCTACTAATATTCTAAATGCGAAAGTTTGTATGTATGGATTTTGTTACTCTTTCACGCAAAAATTACTTAACGCATTTAGATGTAACTTGGCACACAGATTGAGCATATCCTGGTAACGTTTAGGTTACTTTTTTCCGTGAAAACGTGAAATCTCTCAAGAACGTGGGTAAAACCCCTAGGCGCAGCAAGTACAGCTCGAACATTACAAAACTTGTAATACGGAAACTAAATAACCGATAAACTACACATACAACTTATTTGTCTATGATGATGGTTCCGACCGATTTCGGCCATGGCGACCACTTCGACCCCTAGTCCGAGTGATGGCGCTGGTGCACCCGAAGATGGCTTATGTAGCCTATCTTCGCGGCGAAACTCCGTGCACACTGAGGGCACGTGAGTACGCCGTTCAGATAATTATAAGTTATGGCAGCAGGTGGGCGAGCCTTTAAGTGATCGCGTTTGGTATCAAGGTCAGCTTTACGCTGAACCTCGAACTCGCGTACTTGGCTGTTCACAATCCTGCGCCATTCTGGCCGCTGTGCTGCCAAACGTTCCCAACGTGAGGGCTCTATGTTGCATCTCTTCATGTGTCGCTTTTGGACATCCTTGTACCGGAGTAGGGGACCGCCATGATTCCGCTTGCCCTTCTCCAGTTCAGAGTAGAAGATGCGCTTCGCCACTCTATCCTCCGCCATACGAGATACGTGACCGCACCACCGAAGCTGTCGACGCATTAGATAGGCCTCAATGCCACCAACATTGGCTCGTCGTAGGACTTCGGTATTTCGCACTCTATCGGACCATCTGATCTTCATGATTGTACGAAGGCATTTAAGGTGGAAGCGATCCAGAGTGCGAATGTGGCGGCGGTATACACACCACGTCTCAGAGGAGTATAGGAGGTTTGGCAGCACGATTGCCATATATACTGATATCTTTGTGGCCAGCTTAAGGTCATGCGAGCAGAATACCTTGGTACTTAGCTTGCCGAATGCCGCAGCTGCGGCACCCACCCTGCTATTGATCTCGGCATCGAGGTCACACTTAGATGTTACAGTGTTCCCCAGATAGCGAAATTTATCCACTTGCTTCAACACATCCTCACCAAGTTTTATGGTCAGTGTCTCGTGACCGTGTATGTCCAGGGACATCACCTCCGTCTTATTGACACTGATCTTCAGGCCGAACTTACGGCAGGCTTGGTGGAATGCAGACATCAGCTGTTGCAGGCCGTCTAGGGATTCTGCTAGGAAGCACAAATCATCAGCATACATGATCTCAGTGATCAATGCGTATGAGACTTTAGTGCGAGCCTTAAGTCTAGCCAAATTGAAAAGGCTGCCATCTGTGCGGAAACGGATGCGGACTCCTTGTGAGACAGTGTGTAAGACTTCTCTAACTACCACCGCAAAGTATAAGGCGAACAGAGTAGGCGCTAAGACGCATCCTTGCTTCACCCCACAGGTAACGGGGAAGAAGTCTGTCTGTTCACCGTCTACGGCAACGCAGCATTGCATGTCATCATGTAGGAGTCTAAGAAGTCTCACAAACTTTTCCGTGCACCCGAGTTTACCTAGCACCAACCATAGAGCTTCCCGAGGCACGCTGTCGAAAGCCTTCTCCAGGTCAACAAAGCAGAGGTACAGCTGACAACCCTGTTCTCTGCTCTTTTCTTTGTCTATATACGTTCATGGACACAAATTAACACCCAGACACGGGAGAAATTGACATATTGATGTACAATATATTTTCCGGTGCGGGAATCAAACTCCGACCTGTGGCCTAGCCGAGGTCCTCTACCCATCGATACAACAGCCCCATCATAAAATGAAGTCATGTGAAGAAATTCGGGGTCTTCATTCACAAAATTTATTATATTACTATAGTCATAATCATTTCTATATAGGATACATTTTATCCAGGAGACCATAAGATCATTGGGAACACAAGTGAAATCGCAGGGCGGTAGCTAGTTAGAAATGTATCATTGTATGTCTATCTTTCTAAAATGAAGTGAAACGTGTCTCTCAACCCTTTCGCCGCTGTCGTCGGTCATAAATCCAATTTACAAAAATAATCAACACTAAATAACGTCTGGTATGATTTGTTGTGACTGGCGCGTGATAAATCGAATGAAGCTCTCTGAACTGAAATAACCGCTGAAAAACAAAATAGCAACGTCATAGTGAATAGCTTCTTTATGCATGCAATAAGAAAGTAAACATTTTATTAAGTAAAATTGAGTTGATAGCGTAAGACAACTAAAAAAACTACTTTAACACATTTTAAGGAAGATAAATTGACTTTAGCATATTTTTTTGTACTATTTCATCTTAAGTCGTTTTAGAACATTTTATTATTGTTAAAACTGAAAACAATCTTGACGTTTCTACTAGTAGCGCCATCTAGTGATGCTTGCGTGAACCATCTCTCAAAATAAGAAGAGAAATGAAAAACAGATAAAGTGTAATTGTTACCGGCTACAAAATTAAATTAATGTATAGACAATATTTTTTTTTATATAGCCAACTGCAAAAGTACTGCAACTTATAAACCATAAAGAATAAATATAAACATATTTAAAAAATCTTACAAACACTAGTAAATAGCCCGTTAATTTATAAGAAGAAAAAAAGTAAAACTCACTCGCTGAGCTGAGGAGCGATTTAAAAATAGATTAAAAAACTAATGGACGGTCGTGATGGATACGACAGGCTGTTATGCGTTAAATTATGACCCATAACTGGGTAGTATAATAACTTGGCGTCTTTTTTCACTGCATCCTCTTTGTGATGATCTATTTGTTCGGACGACACTATTTTTGTGTATGTTTTTATTTGACTTTCGTGATATGCGTACGATAAATCTATGTGCGTGTATTTTGTATTTAGAAATTTGATACTTTCTTAAAACATTACTTAATTGTTATTTATAAACTATGATAGAACGGAGTCGGTGAGGCGTGTGTTTATTTGTATTACTATTATAATATTCCATACTAACTGCTGAACCAATTTTGAAGCAGTTGTTTATTGGCACATCTCACTACGGCTCTCTACAATTGTTGAAAAATATACAGATTTTTGATACAAATTTTAAGTAAAAATAAGAGCAAAGCTTAATTCCAGCCAGTTACAGGATATGTAAAAGTAAAAAATATATCTGAATAAAATAATATACCATTTTAAAAACGCATCTAAATCTATGAAACACAGTGTTAATTCCCACGTCCGTTCAAGACACGCGCCTCTTAATATCCTCCGTGACCTCCCAATTCTATTGTTAGCCCTATCTCAACAAAGGCTTAAAGCTACAATGGGAATCTTCATTGTATAACTTATAATAGGTAGGTGAGGTACATCAATGTGACTATTTTTGTTGGTGTCACAAAGGATCTAAAAGTTAAGTATTTCAAGAATGTTTTGGGAGTTAATAAAAATGTGTTAAGGACCAATTGAATTGTTGGTATAAAGTCTTTGGCTCAAACTTTTTATCGGTCATAAAAACACTGCCCATCAGTCTATGGATAGTCAGAGGCTTCCAACTGCATGCTTTCCTAACGAATATATAAATCTTCCGCTTCCATCGAGAGAATTTAGAAAACTTTAAAATTCAAACTACAACAGCGTTATAAATTTCAATTGAACATGAGCCAACGAAAATTGAAAAGAGTAACGCAGTAAACAATAACCGTGTAGGTATTCGATAACAGCTTGTATGTGATAGAATACAATAGTTGTTGCAAATCGCCCGGGGCCATTTTGTATTACAATTGGAAACTGGGACGAAGTTGGGACAAGTTCGCTCGGCTAGTTAGTATGTGACGCTGGCGTGTTTGTTGTTATAGAGTTTTTGAATTTGGTAAGTTATTGAGTATATTGCGTTGTAATTGTTTTTAAGAAGATTGAAGGATGACCGAGATGTGACCTTAAAACGTTAAATTGTTTTTAAGGCATTGATGGATTACCAAAATCAAGTACTGTGTAGTTTATTCTGTTTAGGTCAGAATGTATATAGAAGTGGGGTCTGAAAAGTGACTAGCTGGATGATGTTTCATTGCACCTGACAAATAAAGCAGGAGCAAGACAGGTTGAAGGGACAGGAAAAATAAACCATATTTAGAGAAATTAAGATTCATCATTACAAAGTGCAATAAATCTTTGTCCATCGGTACATAATTAGGAACACCCAGCACCATTTAACAAAATAAATTCTGCCTCACGTGAGTAAGAACATAAATTATTAATGTCTCCATAATTTAAAGTAAATGTTAAGTTGTCAACCGGTGAGTGTGTCGTTATGTTAACAAATTAACACCTAATTTAACCAACGACCGCAACTGACGACGCATTTATGTATTACGGAGTCCTGTGACCTTTTAATGAATAATATAGCTATTTATAAATTTTATGTTACATTGAAATAATTTCCCATAACATTATTCACATTTATCTTTCTCCGTAAGATACTTGAGTTCTTGATGGTCACTGGTAAACACACAGGAAGTCTTATGGATGGTCTGACCAGACCTGTATGTTCCTTGACTTAAAAAATGCACAGGGGACGACACTAAGAAGGGCAAACGAGAAAAGTTTAGTTGAATCATGTCCCCCAATTATGTCTCAAAGCGAGGCGAAGAGTTATAATGCAAACAATGCCTTATTAATAACTTCAACTTTGATCTATATCTTCTATCTTTGAGGAGTGAGATAGCCCATATTTAAAAGCTGTGCTGCAACATCTTCGGCCACAGTAGAAGAGATGCTTTTTGGTCTTACAGCTCTTTCATATCTATTGTTTACAATGTAATTGCGATAGGCGAAAATAAAAGCGTTGGAGAAAAAAAAATGTTTGTAGCTTTACATGAAGTGCTTGAATAATTTTTGCATTTTTAGACCATTATTTAAATTGATACTTAATATTGCGGTCAAAAGTGGTAAGCATACATCTAAAGTAAAAATTGCATTATTCCTTGAAGTGCATCAAAATTTGTTTCTATAATTAGTTAGAGATAGCATATATTAATTAAATGGTATGCCTGCTGAATTGATTTTGTGACCTGCCAATTATATTTACAGGCCAATAGACCAAGCTTACAATACACGTGTCTTTGTGGTCTAGTTCCCAGAACCACTAAATAGATTTGATGTGGTCACCGAGGTGCAATACAATTGTAGTTTGGCTTCAAAAGCCACAGACTGCTCGTCAAGCGTTGGACATTATTGGAATCCATTTGCTTTTGATCGATATTATTTTAAGGCATGGTGGTAATTTCTTTAAAATTGTTTAGTACGTGTAAAGTTTAAAAGAAATTTAAATAAGCACCATAATCAAAACTTAAAAAGAAGATTGTAGCCAAAAACATGGCAAAATATTAAATTTAATTTCGATGACTAAACACTTTGGATCGGCCCAACTTCCTAAAGCATGTTATTTTCAACGTTCCATAATTATTATTATAGTTTGATCATAAACATAATTATTTGATACGAAATTGTTGACCATTGGACTTAATGATGGGTTCCAGACGTCGGCGATTGAAGGGTTAAAGTGACGGTTATGATAATTTTTATTACTTATCTTTTTGCCTGAGGCATAACTTTTTCGTTTTGGTCGCTTGTAACGGGGTACCTCTTAAGGGTTTTACATAATTTTGTTAATTCGAAACGTGGATTGTTGAGGTTGTACTAAAAATATACTTTTATTTTAATAATTACACTTTTTATGTCATAATTATTATATTCACCTAAAATAGTTATACATAGGCCCCCTCTCCCCGCCCCTAATCTCACGTGAGATTTGCTACTTTATGGTATTCGCAAACTGGAATTCAACCAATTCTTTTTGGAAAAAATGTTTTTACTAAATATATCCCTTTTCTTGCAATTTTACATTGTTTCTTGCTAATAAAAAAATTACGTGATATTTGCTGAGAACCCTCCTCCCACCCACGTGAGATTCGGTGAGATTCAGCTTGACCCCCTCCCCCCCCATAAATGCCTCACGTAATTAATGGACGCCCCGTTACTTCTATCTTAATATGTTAGTATTAGATACTACATTTTAGTAGAGCTTACAAAATAAATTTCACTTTGTTGAAATATTTATAAATGACCTGACCCTATGGTTACATCACAAATGCTCGTATGACCAACACTATCGTTTGATTTCACGCATCCATATACATTGCATGCCGGCTTCATGCCCGTCAGCTTTTAACGTCAACTAAGCGGGCAATACTCATCGTGTCGCTCGTAAATCTCGCTTGTTGGACAAAGATCGATTGTGACAATTTGGCATTGCAACAGGCACTTGGTTCCGTACTGGTTGTTTTCGATAGGTAATCGCTCCATAAAAATTAATAATTCAACACAAGCGCTCATTCATATACTGACTCTAATACCGGGTTGTAAGGTTATTTATTTCCAAAAATAGTTATTAGCTATACATTCAATATTAGCTTCCATAATAGAAAATCCTTTAAATTTAAAAATTATTGTGTCACTCATAATAGTGAATGACCAACTAAGGCAAACTAGCCCCTACAAGCATCACCTGTTTATAATAATGATGCATTACATAGCTGTTACCAGCTATCGTCCTCGTAGCCACATTGAAGGAAAGTGAGCAACCACCCACACGACGCCTCTGCAAGCAAAGGCCTTAAAGCGAGCATAACTTTTGTGAAATAAGAAATCTAAAACAAGCTACGCTTTACCTGACGGAATTCGTAAAAGAGTCAAAGTATATAATGGTAGGAATGGAAGAGATGGTAGGATTTAAGTGGAGTGGAGTATCGTGTGGAAAAGAGAAGAAACATGATGTGGACTATGATTATACCAAAAACTAAATATCTATGGGCTAAGAACACATGTAAACTTCTATTACTATAACAAAATTAGGTATTGTTTGTTCATACGAATTCTGAGCTTGTGATCGAGAAATCATATTTATTTCAACATTATTGAGGGTTATTTGAGATCAAAAGCCTGTGGTACATTCAAAAAAAAAAAGTAAGAATTGTGAAGAACGAATTGTAAGTCAAGAATATAAATTGCTGATAAAATAGAACTCATCATTTTGCTTTGAAAGTTGTACATCAATTGCTGACTCATGCCATAGAAACTCATTAAAATCGAGATTAGACTAAACCTTTGCTAAACCTATAATTCACGTGAGAATTTTTGAAATCGCAATATAAAATTCAGCATATCTACACTCAAATCTCGTTTGAAATTTTTCCAGCTTTAAATATAGAATGCGCGTCACAAAATGTCGTTGCAACACAAAATATTCTATTTACCATACGTTCGTGGAGATATTTTAGAATTTCTCGCAAGGCGACAATTTGTAACCAAATCTGAAATCGCAGGTCGACTGGTAAATAACGATTTATGTAACATAATAGTTAAACATATTTTAAGCTGGTGATACAACATTTCCTTACAATAATATGCAAAGGGCCTGGTATTGAAGTTAAACTAGAAAAGAGCTAGATTAGAACTAGATAATTAAGTTAATATCCTAAGAGATACTTCTCACGGTTATCTGATCCTAAATTAAGCATAGCTTGTACTATTTGTACTATGGCAACCAGGCAACTGATATACTACATATACATTTTTTTTTAAACATACTTATATATATATTTACACCCAGACACAGAAACAACACGTGTTCATGGACACAAATATTTGTCCTGGATAGGAATCGAGCCCACAACCTGCAGCGTGACAGTCAGGGTGTCAATCCAACGGGCCCAACACTAGAAAATAATCTATACTTTATTAATATTAAAAAGAGAAACAGCAGATTGTGTAAGTAACGTCAATTTTTAATTATATCGTATTAGATGGGTAGGTAATATGCGGAAGTACTGTACCCATATGAGAAATTAAATTTTACTATTTAAAAGGTAAAATATTCCGGATTTGTTATAGTCCCGGGATACATTGAAACCAGGGAAAAAAAGCGGTTTAAAATAAAGGCAGTTTACAAAGTGGTCAAACTTTTTAAAACCTATATATGATATAGTTTCTAAAAACTATAAAACAATATTAGACCTGAGAAAGGGCTCGCAAATAACCTATAAGAAGACTCGTAATAAAACTTGAGTGCAGGTGAACAAGGGAGTTGTTCACCTTGACCTTATAAGGTCAGGACAATTTTCGATTCTAAGGTCAGGTTTGAAGAAAAATAGTAGTACGATAATTGACATAAGGCATTTTTGTTTGTGTTACAAAAATTTGAGTTGAAATATTAAGTTTGATTATTTTCCAATATATAATGTACCTTTTTTCTCTTAACCTTTTTATTACTATATCATGTAGGCAAGGGCGGATCCAGCTTTGGCGCCAGGAGGGGGTCACATAGTCGTGGTCAAGTCAAGATCTTATAATTTAATTTTGATAACAATAGATAAAAAGTAAGTAAGTAAGTAAGTAAAATTTATAAGCTAAAATTGTAAATAAAAATCCGTCAGAGAAAAAGTTAAAATTTTTTAAACAATAAGAAATAAAAATGATTATAAATCATTTTTAGTAGCTTTTGAATAGGAGAAATCGGAGCAAAAGTAACATTATGAAAAAAGATTTTTTTAATGTTTAATGGAGCTTTACAATTTTTTACCTAAGTAATTGTTAATAACAAAGCGAAAAATTTTAAATTTTTCCAACGAGAATCTATTCTAAAGTCTTTGACAAATAGCTCCACGAAAGGAAAAATTCTCAGATCTTAGTTAATATTGTGTTATAAAAAAATATAAATTAACTAATGGATGGACTAATTTAAAAATCGCGATAAAAAAAATTGCACCGCGGATTATTGTTCATTGATCTATCATGTAGGTACCTGAATTTTTTCGCTTCTTAATTTTCATATTTTATAAGTTAAAATAATATTTATTCATTTAATGTCCAAAGTGGGCGTGGCTTGCGCAAGTCGGGGTACCCGTTTTCGGGCGTATTTTCAACCCTCTGGGAAAATTATAAATATTGGTCCTACAGTTCCGGGAGTATTGACAGACTTATCTTTGGGAAATTTTCTGCTCTCTTTGAATCTTTTTTAAAAAGTTTGAAAATCTCAAATAATTATCGAGATATTTACAAAAAACCAAACCCCCTTTTTTCAGATTTTTTTTTATAATTTTTACAATTATTTCGAGCGGCCCTTCAATTTTCTCTAAAAGTTTCTACAAGCCATTCCGAATCGAATGACACCAAAATCATAATATTCTGAGAATTTGAATAAGTTTCGACCTAAAAAGCACTTTTTGACTAGACTATTATTATTCTTTATTTTACACTTGATAAACTTAACACATAATAACTTGTACATATACACGTACATATTGCCATCTTCTCTTGAAGTCATCCAGAGAAGTACTATCACGCACGGAATGAGGAACGAGACAAAATATATAAATAAAATCATTATGTTCAATTAGTGGGCGACCTAAGTCCTGGAACCAGCTCAGGGGGGGGTCATGACCCCCATGACCCCCCCCCTGGATCCGCCGTTGCATGTAGGTGTAGTTCTATGATATCAATATATACGTTTATGTTTAAACCAACATAAAAAAGAGGAGGTTCTCAATTTCTAACATGCATTTAAGTATAACTTTTAGTAAAAGAACAAAAAAAGGTTTTTTAAGGAGTTCCCTTGGGTTGCGCCATGTTTATTTTTATAACTATTTATTATAATAACATAATATTCTGTGAAATTGGTTATCTGTAGCGAGATAGACAGACTAACAGCGTAACGTTACTAAGCATAATAGGGTCCGCTGTTTTTTTTTTTTTTTTAGTTTTATTGTTTCAGAGTTCAGAGTTGACTTGAAGCAGACCAAATCTCTTGTAATATGACGTAATGCGAATCATAAGTAATAACTAAGGTTCAAGCATTTGTTTTTGCTGATTCCAGTTTCTTTGTACAAGTGAGATTTACAAGAATATAAGCTAAGCCAATCCGTTAAAATCACATTCACGACACATGCAGTGACAAAGTAGAAATAGCAAAGAGACCAAATGCACCTTGGCACTCGTTGAAGCCGCCCGGAGGTGGACGGAGGTGGCCGAAGGTGGCCGAAGGTGTCGGGGAGGGCACTGCCGAGGGCAAATTGAAACTACCCTCCGGCCGGCCGGCTTGATTCATACACTGGTCACGGCGGGACGCTTGATGTAGGGTCCGCATAAAAGTTAGACTAACATTTTGTGTAGTTTTTTCACAAAAATATTTAATATCTGTCCTCCGGTTTCACCGGCCTTCCTAAGGGATGCTAAATTTCCCCCTAGATAAAAAGTGCTATCTCCTACGTGTTGTTTCATCCAAATCCTTTTGCGGGAAAGAGTAACAAATATCCACCGCATTATTCATCCTCAAAAACTTGCGCATTTATAATTTTACTATGATTATAATGAAATAGGTATAAACGAAAGGCAACAATTGGAAGACTATAATATTTTATATATACATACTAACTTATATGTTTTAATATCCTGTTTTGTCTGCTATCGGTACTCAATACGATCGACCAACGTCCGGCAGTGTCCGACGCGGGCGAATTGGCATGCATTGCGCCCCTGCTTTTTACACGCCTATTCCGAACCCGCCCGGGGCGTGTCAGGCATGAACGACAAGCGATTTCGGCCAATTATTCTAGACCAGGGAGCTATATGATATTTGTTTAAATCACTACATAGTATAAAACAAAGTCGCTTTCCCTGTCCCTATATCCCCATGTATGCTTAAATCTTTAAAACTACGCAACGGATTTTGTTGCGGTTTTTTTAATAGTAAAACTATAGTAATAGTAAATAGGTAAAACCGCGGGGGACAGATAGTATATGTATTATAAATACATAAATATTTTCGGACGTTCACACAAACTAATCCCAATCTAAGCAGAGCTTTTACAATGGGTACCAGACCTTGTGTAAATGTGATGTGGATAATGTTAGGAGAGTAAAAGCCTAGCATTCAAATGTTAAACTACAATGACAATACCAAAAAATTTACATTTTTGTTACGCTTTGGTTATTTGCACTAGGTATATTTTATTACCAATGCGTATCTGGTGCGTGAAGTTGTCGAGTCTTATGTACCTCGAATTTCAACAACCTCCCTACATTTCTAACCACAACACAGAAACAGAAGTGTTCTACTGTTTCAATGTTGGGAAAGAGTAAGCTAAAACCATAAACGACATAATATTAACTGTCATAACGATTTCATTAGCAATTTTTTTTCTAAAAAATTCTGTTTGTAGGTCTGTAAAAGACTTTATTTATCATTTTACGTCGATCCGAATATATTAATGCTTGTATTATTTGTTATCTTGTTTTAATCACAGTATAAAGTGACTTACTTCGTATGAAATAATAAAATTTTGTGCAAGACGATGGAGAGAAGAAAATTGAAAAAGATTCCTTATTTTACAAATTCACTTCAATTCTCCTATTATTAACACCATACTGTAAAATCTATACTAATTAATTATTAAGATAGACCATATTCTCGTAATTATCTCGAATTCGCTATAAAACAATTGAATGGCATTCCAATTTATTATTACACACATTAACGCTTTCTCTTATAACTTAAATCGCACTGTATCAAAATGGTCACTAATACTAAGTAATAAGCACGTTCACCCAAAACGATATCTTCATCTCATCTATTTATTTCTAATATTATATTGTTTGTTATTTAGGCCCCGTGTTATTATCATTTATTATGGTCCCTACAAAAAAAAACGTTTTTAAAAAAAATCCTTTGAATTCCTGCTGTGAGAAGAAATAAATATATCTCATCACACACCATTACTTACAAGTGTGAGATTGTAGTAAAATAAAAAGATATAATAATGAATATCTAGGGTCATTGTTCCCACGTCCAACTGATCCCAAACTAAGCGGAGCTTGTAGTGTACTATGAAACCCAGAGAGCTGATATCCTGCATATACTAATTATTTTCTAAAATTACATGAAAAAGAATTGTCCTTGATCTGGGTGGGAATCGACGCGCGATCTGTGACGTGACATTCCAGATCTCTAACCATTACGCCAACTGGCCCGTAAAAAAATTAAGCCTTTTACAAGGTTGGCAACACTTTGGTAATCCAACTGATTGAGTGTCCATAAGACTTGTCAGGAATCACATTCCTATCATAAAAAAAATTTACCAAAAAATTTTATAATTTTTCTGATTGCTAGTAAATCTATATTTAATTTCATAATTGCTATACTCGGCTATAAACGGTATGCGTTGCTGTGGCACTATTTTTTTGTGTTAGAAATCTACCCTGTTGTATGCGGAACACCCCACCAAAGATTCATCATTATCGGATAAATAGTTTAGTAGTGCATAGAGGACAGACGTACTTACATTTATTATACATATACAGGGTGCTACAAAGCTACCCTAACTACCGTTAGGAAGGAGGTTAAATGGGGCCTTATAACGACTCCATTCACAATATTTAAGAACCTTAGTAACGCTGTATAACATACCCCAAAAAAATAAAAAAACAGATTTTTATGAATGAAAAATAGAAAACTATTAAAGTAGACAATTATTAGGTTAAATAGGTACTTTGGCCTTTCTGTTACATAATCTTGACATGTTCCCTGACATGGCAGCTTTCTAGGGTTTTGATAAATTAATTATAATTTTACGGGGTATTTTGTAACACGTTGTATATCTGTAGTAAAATTGTTAAGGGAGACTCGAGAACTAGTAGGTACTAGGTTTTGTATTTACCACCTTCGACCACATCACCTGATATATCCAGTGATAGTGTGGTCAAACCCAAGCCTTTATAGAAAAAAAAACACTTTATAAGTGCATAGTTATTATTGACTAGATATGAAACTCCATATATATCCTATATCCTTCATAGACATATTATTTATGCATAGGTACAGTTGACACCAGACAGACATTACGTGACATGTCCCTCAGGACATAATCCGATGCGTACATTATCACGTACAGTCAGCCGCGTTAATATCTAACATTGCGCTAAATGGTTGCTTGTTATGGGACCATTACAGGTGGTAGAAGACCTGACTATAAGTGCCTGTAATTTGAAGTTAGAAACTTTATAGTGTACTATGTAATATTATGAATGAGAGAGCTTATAAGGATCGATGGATAGATGTTGGTTACTCTTTCAAGTAGAAACTACAAAACAGATAATATTGAAATATAGTCTATAGAGATCTTATAACCTAGTTTAAACAAGGATACTTTTAATTTGGAGAAATCTAACACCCATGAATGTCGGTAAAGCCGCAGGGTACAACTAGTTAATCTATAAAAATGTCCCAGAATATTATTGAACTAGCTATCTCACCCGGTTTCACCCGCATTCCCGAGGAATGTTACATTTTCCATAAATAAAAAGCCTCCTATATATATTCCAGGGTCTGATCTATTTGTGCCAAAGTTCATCGAAATCCGTTCAGTGGTATTTGCGTGAAAGAGTAAGAAACATCCTAAAAATTTTGGCATTTATAAATATTAATTGACTTTACCAATTTTAAACTACCTGGCCATATTTCCTTCAATTTACATGATTCTAATATAGATATAAATATATAGTAACGGGTATTCCACTGGCCTAGTTCCGGTGTTAGGGACAAAGGGCAATTAAGCGCAATCACAGCATTAATTTGTGAAGATTAGGAACCGTCACTTGAACCGTTTACTGGGGGCCTGTATTGGCATCAGTATTCACACGATAAGGAATGAATGAGTGAATGAATGACTGAATGAATGTGTGAATAAATGAGGGAATGAATTAATATGAATGAATTAGTGAAAATAAAAATATTTTCATTCAAATATAACTACATAAGCACATACACACAGCAAAAAGTTGACGTTTACTCGGATTCGTAACCTTAATATATCTTATGGTTTTGAAAAAACATATAAAGCTACTAATAAATTAATATTATTTCGTATTTTTAAGCAAAAAAAATGCTGAAATGACTAGGTTCATTTGAAATTAGGTCTCATTTTTGCAGGGTCGGCAAAGTTCGAGGTGTTGCAGGCGACAATAGGCTGCGGTAACCGTTTACCATCAGATGGCCCGTCAGCTTGTTTGCTAACTATGTAGTAGAAAAAAGAATTTACTAAATCCATGAATCTACGTAAAAAAAAGATGTAAGCAAAAAAGTAATTAATTAATCGTTAAAAAACTTTTGAATCGAATACAAAGCTTCATTCCACTCTTAAGGTGAATCAAATACGGGTGGAGTCAATAAAATACACATTAAGCTTCAGGCTACTGAACTCCCATTTGAAAGAATCGACTTTACTATTTTATAAATTCTAAAGCGCCTAAACTATAATAATAATAGGTACTGTGAACATTTTCATGAATTCCCAAGTTACTTGATAGGGTTATCAAAACTTTAATATTTTTGATATAATAAAAAACTTGCTTTGAAGTTTTTAAATTGTGTTGATAGTTATGGGATTAATTAAATCACCCACACTATAAATATTATATTCAGTCTCAATTTTTGTATTTAGAAGGTTATCTCCGAAAATACTGATCCGATTAAAAAAATTCTTTCACCGATGGAAAGCTACACTATTCCTGGATGTCACAGGCTATGTTTTATTCCGGGAAAGTATTCGAGGCACCGAGACCGCTGGTGAAACCAGCTCGTCGGATATTTATAATTATTTACATCCGATTCAATTCTAGTAACATCATAAATGCATCCTACTAATCCTACTAATACTAATATTATAAAATGCGAAATTTTGTGAGGCTCGATGTATGTTACTCTTTCACGCAAAAACCACAGAACGGATTTAGATGAAACTATGACACATAGATAGAGAATTCCCTGGAATATCAAATCTTTTTTATCCCGGGAAAATATAAGACCCCACGGGAACGCAGGTCAAACAGGTCCAGGTCCGCATTCATAAATGAATTGATCAAACAAAGTATCATCACTATTACAAAAACTAAGCACAAACCAACACGACACACTGAATAATACTTTCAGAACACGAAGAAAGTAAACAAGATTTCAAGAGCTAAAGAAAGAGATAAAAACTTAAAACCGACAACCCTAATCCTCACCACTATCTCCCTCGCCAAACAAAGGCAAATCCAATAGGTACCAATAGCAGTCAATAGTCAGTACGTTCACAGTCTAGACTAGCCAATTCCTTTAGATAGTAACTGCATTATTTTATTCGGCACCAACTAAGCCCTCAATACTGAAATTGAAAATGGTACATATTTCATGATTAGGAAAGAATTGACTGATGTTACTGTACCCACGAAGCTCTGAAACGAAGGAATAAAAGGACTAGCAACTGCGGGTTTGGACGCGTGGGGTTTCGTAACGCATTATCAAAATTTACTATTTTGTTTATGTTTACCATTTAGCTTTGTGTGGAAAACCTAAAGAAGAGAAGATTACTAGACTCTACTGACTGACCACGTATAATACCTTATTGTAAGCGCATCACGTAAGGCAGTGTAAAATAAAATTTGCAATACCTACTCAAAATGTTTTTGGTTTTTATCTTTTATTTTATTACAAAAAAAAAACGGGCTGCACTCCGCGAGTGCCGACAGAAGTTTTTTTTTTTTATTTCTGATCAAAATAGCAAAATACATAGTTATCGTTCTTATACTTAAAACCACAAAAGCCTTTATGGGCTTAATCTTAATTGATATATAATGATTATTTGAGAGTAATGGCTCGTATGAAATCTGCCAAACCTCTGATAATATGTATCTTATATACCGAATCGGCAGGAAACATAAAATATTGCACCGACCGTAATTATTGGGTCCAGGACCATTCAAAAAGCTCCTGAACCTCCTAAAGGGAACGGCACAAAGCTTAAGAAAAAACGTTATTTACTTTCTTTCAATTTACAGTGTGCATTCACTAGACGGATTATGCATTTTTACCACTATTTACTAATGCAACTTTAGCGGAGCTGTTTTTGTTCCAACTGCCTCGAGTACTCACTCTACTGTTACTCTTCGAGTTTATCCAACGAGTTTTTAATTAAGTTTTGATTAAGTGCGTGTAATTTGTAGAAGTTTTGACGACTTTATGATTTTGCTGGAAAAATACCGCTATTTCTAATGTTAAGTTGTTTGCTGATAAATAGTTGTCCCCTTATACAGATAATTTTGAAGACAAAGATATTTCTGGATTATGTTTTTATACAGATTTATCTGATTTATATTTTATTTAATACAGATGGTAATTCATTTAAATATTAATAGTAATTACAGTTCAAGATTTGAACGCCTCATTATGACAGTTATGAATGCCACAGAACAAGCATCTTTATTGCCTCTACGTACGTAGGTACGGTTAATCGATGGATTTAATGGTTAATAATATGCTGATGATGTTGAGCCTTGTCACAACGCAACAAGGTTATTTTTTTCTCATTCTTGTAGCCGTCATTAGAAAAGAAGGAAATACAACAGTATAAACTAAATGTAATATTCAACAAGTCCAAATAAGTCCCAAGAATTATGGAAGCAAATCAAGCAAGACTCAACCGCTTAAAGAGTTAGTGGAAAACGATAAAACCCAGATGATGGATCGACTGATGCAAGTCGGTCATTAGTCGGCTATTAATCACAATCAACTGTAATCTGGCCACGCCATTATGACTGAACTAGGCGTGAAGTTTGCGTTTCAATTAGTACCCACTTCAAAAAGTTTGATTAAAATTAGTCCACTAATAATATAAATGTGAAAGTTTGGATGTTTGTGACTCAATCACATATAAACGTCAAAGCAGATTAAAATTAAATTTTGAATACACACGGCAGTGTGTCAGCAACGTTCTCAAAACAAAAGGGCGATATATCAACCACAAAAACACACTTAGGTCAATTTCTTCTCCCCTATTTCTATTTAAATAATATAAACTGTAATAACATAAAACTTTTTGTATTTTGCAATTAAAATAATAAATTTTCATTTCAGCACTCTTAAATGCCTTCAGCGATTAACAGCAACCTTTTAAAATATGAAGATGGAAAGGGGTTTATTATTTGACATTCGTTTTCACTTTAAAATTGAAAAGAAGCCCTCAAACAGTTTTAATTTTCGACTCAATCTCGACCAATTAATTAAATGCGAATGATTTTTAGCAACTTCTGCAGTTCTTTCCGTCCCCTCGTGCATTAGGTACCTTCATCTTATTCTTTAAATGACTGATCATCAAAATTTACTGTGTATTCAGCTAAAACTTTAAAACCCTTAATCTGGTGTGGTTTAAGTGATGAGCGAAAGGTATTTTACAACAAAACGATAATGTTATTCTTATTAAAACCCATGCAGGGTGCCTACTCTTGTAAAATTTTCGTTACCTAGCATATTCCCATCGCTTTTTAAATATTACCAAAAATATTCCGAAATATCTGTAAAATAGTTCAATAACATATAATTTTTTTTTATACATAATCGTAATCGAAATATCGTGGAGAACAAAGACTGTGTGTGCTGAGAACTATTATAATTCCTTTTATTTATTAACTTTTATTAACTATTATAAAGCTGAGTGTAGTGTTAAGTATTGTTTTTAATATCTATTTTAGCATATATTTAAAAAAAATAGTACATATATGTAGTATATTAGTTATCTGGTTTCCATAGTTTGGATCCAGATGGCCGTGTGTATAGAATGTCCAAGAATATTTAATTATTTTAAATATTTTTTTAATTTTTTCATTTTGCAGTTACCCTCTTCAAATTGGTCCATACTCCACAGATGTCATTCTTTTACCCTAAGAGTAAGTCGGCGTTTCACTAGACAACATTGTTAAAGAGATATTTTAATTAAGCTTACGTTTCTAAATCTACGGGCAAAGAGTAATTGTTTTGTCGCTTGAATTAATGTTCAAATGAAGGTCTTGTTTGTGTCAGTTACAATTGTTAGGGATCAGGATTCTGGGATTAAAGTCTGAGTATTGCGTTTTTTCAATATATTTTTTAGGAGGAGAGTAGTGACCTAAATAAACTGTGGTACGGATCAACGAATCAAGTGAAATCATAAATAATAATGGTATGGATAAAATTCTTGGGATTAGAAAATGCGTGACTGAATTGTTTGCCTTTGGGGGTATTATCCGTCCGCGTGAAAATATTAATACTCCGTATGTGAAAGAATTCATGACTTTAATAATTAATTTATTGGTGTACACGAAAATTTATCAAAGTGTATGTAAATTTTCAAAGAGCGCTTGGATAGCGATACGCTTGATATTAATTCCTATTTTCCGCCCCGTGGTTTAACTCCTTGCTATGGTGTGGGAAAAAGTATGGTATGTATTCGTTTTTCTGAGCATTCTCTATCCTAAACATCCATACACCCACCATCTACCCTTAAATCTTTATTAATTAGTTAATTAATTAGTAGGATTGTGTATACTGCCATAACATCTAATTTTGAACATGGCAAAAACAAAAATTACGTTGTTTTAGTCTTCTCCTATATTAAACAGCTCTTCTGAAAAACAGATCATCACTCTTAGCCAACGTTCTCCTCTCTTCTAATTATCTTCAGGAAAATACCTCAAATACACACATAATTTGCACCCACGTTTGAGACTATTATCACCACACTTTATGAATATGACCAAAATAGTTTAGTGCATGCGCACCTGCGGTGTAACATTTACGATGAACTTTAGTGGTGCCATTAGGTAACTGGCAGGTATTATTGCATATAATTTAGGAGAATTATAGCTATTTTAGTTTTCCATGCTTACTATTTGGACCCAAGTTTATTTCAGGGAGATAGTATATAAGCTTGCTAAAATTAATAGGTAAATTACTTTTGTTATTTTCCAAGACGCTTAGAAAGATATGAGATCTGTATTAATTCCAATGGTGTTCCATCAAATAATGATCAAAGAGAATAAAGAAATGATACAACAAAATTTTAAGCAATAAAGAGCAAATAAACGAGCAGTCGAAATAAAGTAATCAGTGCTTAAAACGACATCAATAAATACTTCGCTCCACCGGATATCCTCCGAAATTAACGCTTCTAAAGAGACAAAACATTAATTCCCAAATAATTAAAGAAACGATTAGAGAGTTTCTACCCCTTTTTAGGGAGTGGGGGGTAGCCGAAAATTGTTAGCGCAAAACAGGGCTGTCTCCTGCAATAAAGTTTGCTGAGGAATTTCATTAGTTTCGTTCAATAAATTAAGAGGTTATGCTCGCGTGTGTCGGCCTTGCAATTACCTCGTCTGAGAGGAGGTGTAATGAAGAACCTCTTGGTAAGAGGGCGCTGTGACGAAGCGGGAATATTTGGATGTGACATTTCCATTTTTTCGTCATCATTCCAAGTCATTGCATAATATTATCTCATTTAGAATCAATCTCAGAAGTCGTGTATCTGACATATGTATTATGTTATAGAAATCTAACAGGTTTTATACTAAAAATCTGTTAAAAGAAAAAAAATCTTCTTTTTGTAGGTTACTGCTATAGATCATTCGACTCGACACAGAATTTTTTCTGATAAACCTTTTTTTAACTCACTTGTCTGTGGCTTCCCACGTAACCGCTTTTTTACGTCGATATTTTCATCATTTACTTTTTACTCCTATGACTTTTGTCTTTTGCTGTCACTATGCAGAATTTATTTGTACTATAAAATATCAATTCAAAATTCAAAACCATTTATTCAGTTTAGGCCTTCGGAGGGCACTTATGAAGGTCAAATTTAAAGTTACTGAAGCTACAACCGGTTCGGAAGTCAGCCTTCAACTGAGAAGGACCGGCAAGAAACTCAGCAAGGTTACATTTTTTTTTATTTGTTATATAAATTTTTATCTATTCTGACTTTTTGGCTATTTTATAATTTCAATTTTACATAATTTTATATTTAACAATTACAAAATACTTATTATAGGTAACATTAAAAAAAAACAAAACAAAAAAAAAATATGACACGACTACAAAATAGAAAATAACAATAATTAGGTACTTACAACTTAAACAAGAGATTTAGAGGTGCACTGTGCAGAGACCAGCTATTTCCATACATTTTTATCTTCAATATAATGAACTACCTTGTAATACGCTTTTTCTTTCAAAACTTTCCTAATATAATTTTTAAATTTATGATCAGACATTTTGGTTATTGAAAGCGGTATCTTATTATAAAATCGAACACAATTACCAAGAAATGACTTGTTAACTTTAGTTAGTCTAAAGTATGGAACAACTAACTTCTCCCTTTGTCTTGTATTTATACTATGAATATCTAATTTTGACTCAAACATTCCTATGTTTCTACGTATAAACATTATATTTTCATAAATATATAGTGAAGGTAATGTCATTATATTTATTTCCCTAAATAAATCTCTTAATGATTCACGATGATTCATTCAATGCAACTTTAATGTCACCTTTTGGTAAAGACTATTTTAGAGAATGATTTCAATGGCATGTAGGCTTCGCGGTGATACTCTTTGTTTATTTAATACCACATCCACATTTAACGATCACGTAGAGCGCACCATAATTCCCACTTCCCCGTGTCAAAGTTTCTCATAATAGTTGGCCTCTCGTCTTATTACCCGAACGGTTGCAATGAACCTCTCCACGTGGAGTAACATTTTTATAACTACTGACAGTTTTCATTCCACCTGGTTATAGCGTATTTATACCAGGTGAATTATTGGCTATGCTACTTAATGTTATGGTTATGGGAGGGTCGGAAGAGATTTATACTTAATTGTTAGCTTGCCATTCTATTAACTGCAGAAATAGTAAGGAACTGTAAAAGCTTGGCTCTAACGCAAAAAATTACATCCAAGCCGCAGACAGTTATAAAGACAATTGTTTTGGGATCTACACAACACACTGAAACACGAGTGCATTCTGTACAACTCGCGCACGTTTCGTACCATCTATGTAAATACTTTTACATAATGACTTTTTTTAATTTTTCAACCTCTAAAATTTTAAATGGCAAATGTTTGAATAAAATAAAAGAGCGGGATATCCAGACACAAGCAAATGTTTGCTTGAAAAAATATACCAGAATCCAAATATATGAAGTATACTCACCACGATTTCTCCGAGTTACTGACATAAACATGATTATTATACTTATATTTGTCATAAAAAATAAGGTACTGCTAGTTTTCTATTGATTTTTTTTTATGCCACTTTGGCCGACAAACAAGCAGACCGTCCACCTGATGGTAAGTGGTCACCGCCGCCTATGAACATTTGCAACACTAGGATCATCGCCAATGCGTTGTCGACCCTGAGACGTGAAGTTGTTAAGTCTCATGTGCCTGTAATTCCACCGGCCCCCTTACCTTTCTAACCGAAACACAGTAATACAATTGCACTACTGCTTCACGGCGGAAATGGATAAGGTGGTAGTACTTCCCCGGACGAACTCTGCACTAAGAGCTCTACTGTGTTTCTTTGTGTGTTTTCTTCATCAAATCATTTTGCATATTTCGCAAAAACACAAACAATAACCGAAAGCAACAAGGGTCCTAAACCATAAAAGTGACACCTAAGAAATTTTGCTCAGAATCCCACAAGAGGTCCCAATTTTATGAGCGTGACAAAACATAAAAGGTAAAACCCCACGTCCTCAGCTCCCCATGCAAGAGATATGGCTAATTTTATAACCCCATAAAAGACTAACGTGGCCGAGACAACTGTCATAACATAACACTTGTGCCTGTTCGCTATGGGGTTTGTATTAGATGATGTGCAACGAAAACATGGGATAATTTAAGTGATAGTTGGACTTAGACAAACAAGAGTATAAATAAACAATTTTTGGCACTTTTAATTTGGCGTGAGTATAAAAATCTAATAAGAAAACCTTTTGTAAATGAGTTACTTTGATCATATAGTGATCTGGTAAAATGTGGTCAGTACATAAAGAAGTATTATAGGATAGTATTTTTGAGTAGTAGAGTTTTTAGTGTAGAGTTCCTCCGAGGAAGTACTACCTTACTCATTTGCGCCGTGACTTATATTACTGTGTTTCGGTTAGAAAGGTAAGGGGGCCGGTGAAATGATAAGCTCATGAGACTTAATTAACAACGAAACGTCTCAAGGTCGACAACGCATTGGGATTGCCCTTAGTGTTGCAAATGTCGGCGGCGGTGACCACTTACCATCAGGTGGACTGTCTGCCTGTTTCTCGGCCCAGGAAGAAATCTCTTTCTGTCATGTGACGTTACATTTGCGAAAGAGCAAGATGGCATTCATAATACCATTGACAAGCGTAAATGTTCTAAGCTAACGACAAACAAAACAAGTCAATTCAAGGAGTCTACAAAAATAACACAAAAACTTTGCCATCTCAAACTTCTCAAGACAAAAAAATAAAAACTCCGAAGACGATATCAACGCACCACCTTATCAGTTCCAACAAGTATAAAAACACTGTTATATTTTTCATTATCTTGACTTATTTGATAATTCCCGTCTCATGGTTTGTGATTTAACACCAGGGTCGCCGCCTGAGGGCGTTGGTCGGACTTAAAAAAAAATTACAGAGGCCGTCATTATGATAAATTACCAAGGAGATATCTCGCTGTAATTTCATACCATAGTAGTATCAGCTGACCGACTTTTATGACTCGTGTTTTCGTTTTAAACGGCCCCTTTTTTGTTTCACGGGGCGTCATTAAAAAGATCTTTGTGAAGTTCGTTTTATTACAGAAGCTGTTTTTGAAATGAGGTCGTTTTGTCCATGTTTTGTCACTCAGAATGACCAGGCGACTGATGTGATGAAACGACAATAAATTTGTTTTCTTATCATTTCACTGCACATTTACATAAAATAGTTCAATAATCAAATTTTTATTTTGAAACATCACAAAAACTCCTTCAATATTGAAAAGTTAATCGAATTTTCAGCGGAAAATTATTTTGTAACTACTGTCTACGTTAAGATTCCTCAACTAAAGCCAACATCATACGTCAAACCTTAGCAGTGGCAACGTATTCTATACACTTTATCCATATGCTACTTGCATATTGATTACTCTTATATTTACTGCAATATAATCTAATAGATTATATAACTCTTAATTTCTTCAGTAGGTACCTTAATATACCATATATCTATTATAATGTTATCTCTATATAATATCACTCACGGTTGCATAAATATATTGTAACAATACAAATCACATTGTACCCACCACACACCTTAAGCAATAAGTTCCAAAATTAATCTGGAACGCAACACAATCCCGGAAATCTGCCGCCCGAGTCCCCATTCCGTGTTTACCTCATTGAAATCGACTGCGCTTCAAAACAGTCGTATTCCGGCGCAGCTGTTTAATTATCAGTCGCAGTTATAGACAAGTTCGGCAGTAGACAACTTGTTCCGGCTGTAACATGTCGCGGGGAGGCAGTTAGAGCGGAGAGCGGTGAGCGGATAGTGGGGGAGCGGGAAGCAAAGACAAGGAGAATGGTGTTTATTATATGTGTTTGAAATTGTTTGTTCTAGTAAAGTTTGAGTAAACTATTTCAAATTAAGAGTAGAGTAAAATAGCTCTTATTTTCATCCAGTATTGGCGTCAAAATAAATGCCTTCGATATCGGGATTATAAACATTAAAAACTATCAGGTAACCTAAAATAGCCAACGAGTTTGATTAAATTCACGATAACAAAAGCTGTTACATGAAACTATTATGTTCATTAGTAATCTCAGAATATGTTCAATACTTGGAAACATTACAGTTTTCATAGTGATATTACTCCAGGCGTATTTATTAAATATAGAAGTGAAAGACCAAAAGTAAGAAAAAACAAAAATATAATAAATAAATAACAATGACGCCGACTCTTGAGTACAGGGGATTGTAATATATACCTCATATATATTTTTCAGTTAATACAAACTTCGTCGGCGAGCCGCTTCACGGAGGTCTCGGAGAGCTTATATCTCACGTGGTTAGTAGAATTAGCGTAGTTAGCTAAAGAGATTGAGGACGGAGGCCGCGACGAAACATCATCAAGTTAGTGTCAATATATTTTTTAATCATTTTTAATTGAAGTTACATTAGCCGTTTTGCGTGATGAATACACACATTATAAATTTTTACATCTTATATATTTTTATAGGTTTCATAAACACCTGCTCACAAAACAAAAAGGTTATTATGAAGTTATCACACGTACAAAGTCACGGGCACAGCTTCTTTATAGTATGATTCTCCAATTGACCAATCACTAACAGTGCTACTCTACCCTGCGCTGTCTCGTCGCCTGACCGCGGTGACTATAAATTCAGACACAATATTTCGATGTATGTCGCCATTCAAGCCAATACGCGCCAAGTGCGTATTTTATTGTTATACTAATCGAATTAGGACACGAATACCCGTTTACCGCGATCTTTAACTTGGTTTGAAGTGTATCCATGCCAAAGATGTGATTATTTTCGGTAAAAGTAATTGTTATGATCTGAAAGACTTTTGAAAAGATTGTATTTTTTTGCTTATTTATCACTCTTTATGAATGGAATTATGGAATTAAAATATTATTTCTTGATGCCGGCATTCACCGGCTATAAATAGTCTAACAAATAATAATATAAAAAAAAAGATCATGAATTTTTTTATATTTTTTTTATTTGATAAGCTAGTTATTTATTGGCCAAGGAGGAAAACCCTTTTTGATATGCAGTATTCTTTTTTACCTTTTTAAATGTATGTACGTGCTCTTGAATGTACCAGTAATTTTAACACCTACCAGTTCAGTTTCCAAATATTCAGCTTGGTGCAATATGTATTATAGACGCGGTGCATTACTTTTGTCAAAAATAAATGATATGATAATTGAAAATTATGAGTTTATATGCGGAGGGTAATCTACAGAACCACGGCATTTATTTGAATTTATTTTAAAATTTTTGATAGGTAAATTTATCCAAATAGACAGGCTATGTTATATTTCCAAATTACAAGGCCACACATTGAAAAAAAATTCTAATAAAATTGTATTTAGTACTACACCATATAATAGACTACTACCTAATCGTAGGTTTAAACAAAAACAAAATATAGTATAATATTTACATTAAATTAAAAAAAAACCTTTAAAGCCCCGACAATAGTCTGGAAAGGCCTGAATCTATTTCATACCCAATTCCCGCCGCACAATCATTCGCACGTGTGCTTCTTACGAAAATTTACTGTATCTAATACAATAAGTTGGCATCCTCGGGCCTTAGGGGCCGAAGGCCAGGGGGGCTAGGGCCGGGGGGCCTAAATTATGTATTTTATTGTCGCTGGATCCAATTTCATAACCCGAAGAACGGTCGAGATGAGTCGACAGTGTTATAACGTATCCTATTGAATTTTGTAATACATACAAATGCCCAGTATTCTGCGGGATGTAATTTTTATTTTGTTGGCTATTGGAGGCACCTTTGGGTCTTGAGCGTTATAGATAACTAGAGTCTTTGACGGATTTATGATGACTATTTCCTTTTGTTGTGCAAAAATATAAGTGAAATATGAGTTGTGTTCTTTGAAATATTTTTTGGTTTTCTTATTATTAATACCAAGGTAGATTCAATTATATTTAAAGCTTTTCAGATAACTTGAAACAAACTTGCGGCTGCAAAATTGACAAAAAAATGGCAAATACCGATGTCGAAATAAATAAAAATTGAAATAATACTCTAGCAGTATCAATTAGTTGTAATATCTTATTACTGTACTACCTATAGTCCCGATTACTTCACAGCGTATGTCACTTGAGAATAGTACAGCTTTCCATCAGCGAAAGGGTTTTTGAAATCGAATGACTAATTTCTTAGATTACCTCCTGCCTCCTTTCCTTTTTCCTTTATAATAATATCATGATCTCTACATACTCTCTGTAAGTTGTTTTTTTCCTTTTTAGTATTCCTTAGGCATTTTTTTAAACTCACGGCCATCTGATCCCCCACTTAACCCGGAAACCAGTTAACTGATATACTACATATACTACTTTTGTTTATATTTGTACCCAGACTCATTTCCCTTTATAATGCTAGTATAGTAGTACTGCATGATAAAAGAATTGTTTTTTAAACACAGTAAATAATCTTAAGTCAATATTGCCATTATATTATATAATATGATATTATATTTACTTGCCATAATGGTTAGAGTATCCGTGAGCATATTTTCATAATAATATTGACATCAATAGGTTTCTGTAAAAAGCGTCCCAAAAAAAATCCTATTCAAGGCGCATTTTTCTCAAACAATTTTAATGATATTTTTTAAGTTGAAAAGTGCGGGACCCTAAAACAGCGTTGGCTTATCAAGTGTAAAATTAATTTCACGCCAGCCATTCTCCGGGATAGTTCATCAAACTTTCAGGATTCAGATGAGCATAAAATAAGCCAGGAAGCTTTAAGAAAAGTTCAATGTAAAAGGAAATTAGTTCTAATACCTCGCTAGATTTGTTTAAGTAAAAAAAATATGTTTTTGTGCAGAGAACTTGTTTTTTCACAGGGTTTTGTTTACCAACTTAAGCTAGTATGAGCTCAATATTTTAATAGTTTATTTACCAAAACAACCAACTTCAGATATTTTATAAAACGAATCTAATAATTTATACTAATCACACACTTTTATTTATGACTTTCAAGTATTTATTTTTCAACCGCTTGCTTGCGTCTCATTGAGCTCAAATTTGGCATACTCATGTAACTTCGGTGAAAATTAAATGTTATGTTACAACGGAAGGTGGCTATAGGAACTTTTAAACTACCTACAAGATAAACTCATACATATATTAGATCCTTCGACCATCAAGGGTAAACCATTCAATTTTGAAACCCACCAAATTGTGCAACAGTTGGTAGGCGGGACAGGTGCGCAGCCCAGGTTTAGATAATGAAGTCTGAAGGTGGTCCTAGGAACTCTTAACATACACTTTTACTAATTATTTTAGCTTAAATTTACAATAATATAATATTAAAGCCACGAGACCAGTTATTGCAGCACTCGACGCTACAGAAAAAAATGGTTTGAATTCTTCTATGCAATTATCATCGGAAGATAAAGCCTTTAAAAAATATCCAATATACCTCTTATTATTAGTAACTTCAGTAACTTTAAATTTGACCTTCATAAGTGCCTTCTGAGGGCCTAAACTGAATAAATGGTTTTGAATTTTTGAATTGATACTGGCACTTGATACATGTTGCATTTGGGCTAGAGAGCGGTTGCGGGTTTTATCCCCACCCTGGACAAGCATTTGTACATGAACATGTCTCTTTCTTGTGTCTTAGTGTTAGCATATACATATCTGTTATGCGGTTTCCATAGTACATGCTCTCATTAGTTTGAGGTCAGATGGTTTTGTATTTGTTATTTGTTTTTACAATATCTGCTCATAAATTAAATAGAGTTATTACCATATCATAGTGAAACAAAATAATGTGAGAAAAGTGCCACTTCGGGCATCAAATTCAGATCTATTAGAATCTGATCCGGCTGTCGGGTAATGTATTATAATGATTTTTATATACTCATACGTGCACTCTCTTAGAAAATACCACAACAACAAATACTGAGATAACTATGGAAGCCATCATGAATTTTCGTTATTTCAAACCGATCTGCATTAATATTTAAACACGAAACTTTTCGCGCATCAACAAAATTACAGCACTATACAATTTACGATCGCTTGACACAATTCCATCTCTAAAATCTTAAAACATGGGACATTAAACGCCTACTATCTCACTGCATTTCTTTTCCAGAAACACAAATTTAGTTGTTCGCATTTGTGACAATCGAATTTCAACTCTACCATAAAATGAATAAAGGTTTTGTATAATGCAATCGTTGGGCGTGCATTTAGGCACCGCCGCGCCGCCATTACGTTCTCAGCGGTAGAAGCGCTTAAAAGCGCTGCCTCCGCTGTTTGCAGTGCTAATTAATCTTTTCCCTAGGGACGGTGTACTGAACCAATTACGTAGCTAGCCGAAAACTCCGGTGTTTTTCGACGAGTACGCTAAATTGCTTTACACGCAGGCTTTGAAGTGTTAAACGCTTATTAAATTTCAAAGCTCAAAAGGGAAATATTGTATGGTTGTTGCGTTTATTTGTATATAGGTATTAACGCATGAGTAAGTTGCGCGGTCGGTAATTGAATGTGCAGTTTAATTAGGGATATATTCCTGATATTTTATGGGCAGAGACGAAATTTATCTGAAACAGAAAAATATTTGACGAGGAAATCGACACCAATCAGCTTCAAAATACTTCAGAATTGACGGAAATAAACTGACTCGTCTGTCGTCACTACTCCACCTTAATCAATTGACATCTTCAGAGACAGACAGCACCCTGTCTGACTAGAAATAGCGGCGTAGCACCGTAGCGACGTAATCAAAACGACTTGTCGACACAAAATACTGCCAAGATTTATCTCCTAATCAGACTTTAATCAACGCGGAGGCGTATCACGTGAATTAATTCCAAATTAACATCGTTAACGGCCGCTGTAGAAGTCTACGAACAATAAACCAGTGAGAAATTGGGCCCTCAGAAAATTATTTAAGTGGGCGGAATCGCGATAAATTCTCCCACCCGCTCTACGGAGCAATTTTGGAATATCGCAAGGTCACTAAAAACGCGGCTCTCTCTAGATTGTTTCACTCTAGATGAATGCTCCCGATCTTGTTAGCGGCTCTTTAATATTTCCTTTTCTAACTATTGAATTTTCATAAAATTTATAGCTCGTTATGTACCCTTTATTCCTTTCCCTGCTTATTCAGTCCCCCTCGGTTGCCATTCCGGTCGCAGGGAACTATTTTATTTTATGTAATTTACGCTGATGGTAGTCGATTTTTTGGAAATTAGAAATAACAAAATAAAAGCTATAGCTACAAGATTCTGCAACCACTACAACCATGTGACGGGCCAGTAGGCTTGGTAATTAGAGCTTGACTACCATCCCACAGGTTGTTACCAGTATACCAAGTTATTCAGAGTTGTATTTACGCACGGCCATCTTTTCCCATAATAATCACGACCACCCTAAGCAGAGCTTGTTCTATGGAGTCAAACTCACAAATTTACTAAACTATGTACTATTTTTTTCTTCCTGATCCACATTTTATACCTAGACACAAAACAAGCAGATATGTTCATACACAATTATTAGATATCATAATTTTGGTAGATAATACTTTAACCCTTACTCCGTTATCTTTAGGGGGAATATTTCAGAGCTGTACAATAGTATATGATTAAAGAAAGTTATTATAATCCTTACCTTTAATTTCGACGTCCTAAATTAGGACGAAGCGAAGCGAATAGTAGAGCGACGACCTGAAACAAAATTGTTGTTTTTAGTTGTTTCCTTTTCTTGCTACAATGATTCCTTGAAACGAGTTCAAACATTACTTCAAGTTGAATTAAATTTATCCTTTTAGGAAACTTTATTTTTAGCTTTCAAATTCTGTTGGAGTTTTCGTGAGATTGCATTGCTGATGAAGATAAATTTCATATTTTTGTAATTAGACTAATTATTTTAAACATGCGACCTGCTCCGAATTCGGCTGTGCGGGATAATACAAAAGTATTATACAAATAAGCGATAGTGTAAACCACATTAAAATCAATTGCAAAGTTTTCAAGTTATAAGCGATCAAACAGACAGACATTAATCGTGAGTTTATTTTAAATGCCCTTCATGCGTTGCTATGCCATTTTTTTTTGTATCAGGAATCTTCTTGGATTTACGTAGAGCAACTGACTAAAATTTTATCGCTATCGAAAATTAGTATATGAAGGCATATGGTACACATATACAAACATTTTTTTATAATATACATATATAGATAGATAGATAGGTTTAAAGAAGATACACAAATGTCAGTTTTTTTCTTACTTAAGTTACCTTTATACGTGTAAAACCACAGGGCAGTATGTAGTTCCAAAAAAATAGCACAGACAGTAATATCAAACTTTTCCAGTCGCATAATAACCCTCAGAATAAAACTAATCAACATTTTTAACACGACGTATAGTATAATATAATATAATTCTAGTTTTCAAACGTATAATTGAATTCGTACAAATTCAATTCAAGTTTCAATACGGCAAAGGAACTCAATATAAACTCATAATGAAAAATTCTTTTGCACCGCACACACCCCGTAGCTTCTAATGAACTCACCTGTATTCAAAGAAAGGCCATATAATGAGCTCGTACTCAAAGCACACGTCTCGGGCTTTTCTAGAAATTTTCTTTTTAAATAAGGCAGTTGCAGATGTGGCTTGGGAACGAATGAGTTAGGCTCGGCCTGAGTGAATGAGTTGCTTGAATGAAATACGAGAAATGGGACTGCGTAGAAATAGCGATTTAGTCAAGTGTTTAAGAATTTATTTTGCCGTTTTTAATATTTTACATTATTTAAGAGTCTTTTTATAATGACGCAGATTTTTCACTAATTGATAATGTCGCTGAGCATCTGCAGGTTTCAAATTATTATAATGTCGTTAAACCTAGTGGAAATAACCTACCTGGCATAATAATTTTAAGTAGAAATCTAGTTTTTGTTGATCTTCGTTTTATTATAAATACTCTGGGACGTTATTTTCACACTGCCGTCTGATCTCAAACTTAGAACTTGTACTATAGAAACCAAATATCTGATATACCAACCAAATACACAGATTCTTTTTCTTAATATTTAGACCCAAAACAAACCACCACCACCATAATAGAACCGTCGACTTGTGGCGTTCAACTCAGCGTCTCTACCACCAATTCAACTGGCTCGTCGTTTATTATAATATAGATTCTTTGAATAAATCAATAGCTAAGAAACAAAATATACTTTAAAAGCATTACAGTCAGTTCTGAATTACTACATCGATTTCAATATACGCTAACCTAACATAGTCGCTAAATCGGTAGTGAAAACGACTCAATTCGCGTGTGTGTCGATGAGCTTAAACAACTTTCTTTAGCATTAATGCTCCTTCCACCTCAATCCATAGATTCAGATAATCTACCTATCGATCGCTAAATGAAGCTAAAAGGAATGGCAAAGGTAAGAAAACTAAATAAGAATGTTCTTTCATATCGGTTCCACGACGTCTGCCTCAGGAGCACCTCTAACCATTGTTACCTCTACTAGACAGAACTTTTTTCCCGTCGCCGCCCGCCTCCGGAACGGTTTTACTTTGATCTAGAGTGTAAGAGGTAAGCGGTTTACTTGTCACATTTTTTTACTTTTTTATTTTATTTATGACGGGTTTGCGATTGACCTCCAATCCCAACCGATGGTAAGTGAAGGTGAGGCCGAAGATGAAGTTCGCTGACCATTTATCTTCAATATTGGTTTTTATACCATCACTTCTATACAATTCTAATTAAAACACAGTAATACATGTGCTTTTCCAATTATTTTTACTAAGTCCTTGCTTAATAAGTTAATATTGGTATATCATTTTTAAAGTGACATCCAAGTGAACTTATAGATTTGCATCTGTTAAATACATGATGTCAATTTGTTTAATCATTTAATTTATTATGGATGGCTTGTGTTTGATCACACCTTGGTATGAGATGATTTAGTCAAAGATACCTAAAGCCAGAAGCGAAGAGCTAGAAGGCTAGCATGCAAGTGCAGTTTCCGTTTTGAACTTGAGGGTAGCCAGCCAGGAGAGTACTTTGAAGTAGTTTTAAAATCAACTTAGCCCACAAACAGGGCGCCGATCCATTTGATGGTTTGTGTTCACCGCTACCTATGAACATTCGCAATACCGAAGGCATCGCCAACGGGTGGCTAACTTGTACTACAATGACAATATTCTCCAACGAAAAGTCAAGCTTATTGTGGGATCCAGATCCGCTATGACTTCCGACACCAAACTACAAAACTATCATCACCATTCTCACACCTTTTTAATCTGTTTTTGCAGCCCACTGGTCTCTTGTAACTTGCCCCACACACCGGCGTCTGTGAACGTGATCTCTGAATGGTGAGATCGCTTTGAATACCCACTGGGGTGCAATTGACGATGGAATCGCTAAGGCAGTGCGAACACGTGTTCTGATACCTTTTTTACAAAGTTTCGTTACAAGTAAAGTCTTTGAATTTACAGTTTTAATACGTTTAGTTTAATGTTGATTTTCCAAGTCAGCTATAGTAAGTACTCCCTTTCAATGAACTCCAAAAAGATGGTAAGAAGTACAAATTTCAAAATAATACTCTGAAAAGAAAATCAAATCTATGCCTATACTTCATTATCACATGGCAATGAACCTACTATAAATCAATTACTAGAGTTTCTTTTTATATGTAAAAGGTAGGAAATTGGAATGGTTTTTACGATGACGAAAAATGTTCACTGTAATTTTTATCAAACCCAATGAGCCACAAATTTTCTTCCACTGAACAAAATAAAGGTTAGACTAGACAGCTTGCCGACTCAGGCCCGTCGGCCATAAATGAGTCCGTCGCGACGTACCAATGAGGCGCAGGTGCACCCCGCCCGCACAGTAATATGTGGAGTCGTAGTTATCACGTGTGCACTCGGCTTTACATCGAAATGAGGCGTTTGATGTATTAGGTACTGAATACTGACTGTTGAGAATATTGCAACTATTTCCAATCTAGAATTTTGTGTGAAAATCAAAAACTGTTGGGTGAAAATCCGTATGGTAAACTCGAACTCTATGTGTCTCTCTCGTGGACTAAGCAATCACATGAAAGGTCGCTCTCCGAGGCCTCGTTACGGCGACTTGTCGACTAATGGTTTCACCCGCATTCCCAAAGGATGTATTACTTCGTGATAAAAAGTTAGAACATAAATTACCTGTGTGCCAAATTTAACAACACACACAGAAACTTCTTAATAAACCATTTCCCATCAAGAACATCTGTCAACGCCACTAACTAATACGTCTCTATTAGACCGCACGATAATTATTTTCCTATCAGAAATATACAAAAGTCTGCCGTGCCGTAAGCCAGTCACACACGGCAGGGGTCGGCAACTCGGCAATTAATGTAGAGGTAGAATTGAGCCCACCCGCAGTCTGCATAGTCTTTATTAACACAAATCGCCTCTAGTACGGTTAACTGCTTATTAATCTGTTATTGATTTTTAGGAAAAGATTTTGGCTTTGATGACACTGATTGACGGACAGATAAATTCTTAAGTTTATTAATAAATATCCTATCCTAGGACATTCTTTACTCACGGTCCCAAACTAAGCAGCGCTTGTACTATGGAAACCAGATAACTGATAAACTACATATACTACTTTTTTATTCTAAATGTATATTTATATAGATATTTACACCCAGACACAGAACAAACAGACATTTTCATGCACACAAATGTTTGTCCTGGGTGGGAATCGAACCCACGACCTTAGGTTTGGCAGTCAGGGTCGCTAACCACCAAGCCAACTGGCCTGTCTTTTTTTATATCTTTATTAATAAATTTGTGATTTTGATGTGTGGTAAGTATAAAGCTTGCTTGGCAGGGCGATTGTGGATTCCTCGGGAAACTAACTTTTACTATAAAGGTGACGCCACTACGTGCTTACTCTATAGACACAGCGAAATACAAATTTACGAAAAAAATCGGTTTCAATAACATTGAAACCGATTTTTTCAATATTTGTTTCAATATTGAATCCGAAGTTTCAAATATAAAACGCACAACACAAGCAAAAATATCATCTATATTTTTTCTTCCGGTCTAAATTTCAAGACCCTACTATTCAAATAGAATTAATACAATCCCAATCTAGCCACACACAACAACAATGAAACAATACAATTAATTACTCAATAACAGCCACACAAACGCACTCGTTCACAGATAACACTCAAATCGCTGAACCGAAGGTGGCTGATAAAACAACAGGTTTTAATCAAGCATAAATCAAAGCTAAACTGCTGATAATTTCATCGCTAAGCCCGCATTTCACACTCGAGTCGGCAATTAGCCGTGATCTGTCTGATTAACATGCGTTGTCGGAGCGGGCCGGGAGTCGGCGGTTGGTGCCATCTTTAGCGGATGTGATAATTTTAAGGTATAATTTTTTGGAGTCAAAAGTTTATAAAAGACCTGGGACATTCTTCACACGTAGACCAGATGAACCCAAATTAAGCAGAGCCTTTGACAACCTTTAGATATATACACGATTTTCAAAATAAATACTTGCAATAGATGTTTACACCCAGACCAGTACAAAATCCTCAAATAGACATTCGGAGTACGCTCATATTATATTCTGTTACCGTGTTTCTTAATATTATGTAGATTACATTAAGTAGTTCAGAAGACCACTTTATTAACAATAATTTCCTTAAATCACCTAGCTGTGTTACAATTTAAACCGGATATTAGTGTGACCATAACAAAAAAATGTTAAGAAGTGTCTGACAGTATTGACATGGTGGCCAAAAGACAAATGGTGATTTCCAGCTCACCACCAGCCGATGACAAAGCAATTTAGCCAACAAGTCAAGTAAGATCTTGATAAGATAAGCAAATAATTGGAAGGAGTGGCATTTCAGTACAATTCAGAGACATATCACACAGACCCAAGAGATATGACATTTCGTATTTCTTATACCTAGTCCGCCATCTTCCTGCTCTCCGCTCCGCTCACCGCTCCTCGCCCCGCTACAAGTGACACCACACAAACTACTTAACACCAACTAACTGTCGGCTCGGTCGGCGGCGACACGTGATCTTTCAGGTGTTAGAACTGCTGATTAATTCGATGTGCTACTCTGAGTTATTGTGACGTCATTCACGTCTATGGATGGCTTTACATACCATGGGATAAGTACGCCATGAGTGAGCGCCGGGTGAGTTTTGGATATATTACCGTCGACTGAAAAACTGTTTTGGTCTTCCTTATGGTAAATTGTTACTGCTGCCCATGAACGATTGCAACACCAGGAATTGTGAAGATGTTAAGTCTCATGTGCCTATAATTTTACCAACCCCCTTACCGGTCTACCTAAAACACAGTAATACAACTGCTTCAGGATAGTTATTTTTTAATGAGCTGGTATTATTATTTGAATATGATGCTATGTAAAAAAAACCTCCGAAATTGTATTCTATGTATTTGGTCTTATGGGTATCATAATAAACATAAAGAAGAACAAATTTTCATTTCCATTAAGAGATATCAAAATGTTCAATAAATCAGAGTCTAATTGTTGACTTCCACACTTACACTCTTGTGGCAGCATCATTATTTTATGTTTCATAATGCATGCACCTATTATCATATAGAATTCGATTTACTTTTCGTTTAAAGTTAAACTAAAACGTTTACGTTCCAACTACAATAAGGTTTGAACAAAACTCAAAGACAGACTCAGTCTCCGCCCTGGGGCATATGGGAAAAAAGGAAAACAGCGGTTGATTGAAATCCAGGCGGAAAGTCGCTTCGTGCGAGACTGTATACGAAACGTCGCCGAAATTCACCCACCCAGCCACCGAGGGCAGGGAACGATAGGACATGTGCTCTACTAAATTTATTCTTTAATAGTTACCGTCCCGCAGTTTCAGCTGCGTTCCTGAAAGATCTAATGTTGTCCATAGCCATCAATTCATGTTTTTTTAAGTGAAACTTGTTATGGAAGGGTTTTGAAATTCTGATACGCACCCTTTTTGTGTGACGAAAAATAAATGAATGATTAAATAATCTATGCTATTCAAAAGTGATTGATAAGAAATAAAAATGTTTCACCGTAATACAAAGATTCCACTACTATCATGTGTCTTTACGACACCCTGTTTCTTTAAATAGGTGCAGTGGTTCTGTAAATCACCACTGCACATACACGAAAACTTACAAAATTCTCACTCTCTCGTTATAATATCGGTTAAGCTAACATAAGTATAGAAAGCTTCTACTAATACTTAAACGATTATTTTAATGACAACAACGCTTGGATTGAAATACCGTGATTACCAGCGGCTCACATATTGACAGCTATCTGATGGTAGGTTATGTTATAACAGCTACCGAATGTAAAGGGTCAAAAACACTAATAAGATATTTCTATCTAAAGAGTAATCTTAATTTTCCTAGTTGATAAAAATGATGATAATCCGTGAAATAAGCTTTTGTCTATATAAAATTTTGATTTATAGGCTTGATAAAAAACAGGAATCGTCAACATTTACAAAAAAATATGATAACAGATACTTAATGAATAAACACTGTTATTATAGTATATGACGTAAGTGCCTATGAAGGCCAATTTAAATAAATATATTTCAATTCATTGCATTTAGTAGAGCATATTCCAAGACGGATTGAATGCATTAGTCCCTCCGGGAGTCTTGCGATCTTCCATTTCGGTTTCGCGACGTAATCGCATGTATTTGAACAGTGCACACTTCCTCCGTCCTTCTCACACAGCCTATCTCTTTCCTCCTTTATAAGACATTAAACCTATTGCGCGAATAATATCGGAAGTATTTTACGAGTGTTTGTATAGTAACCCTACCATTGGTACAGGTGACTCGAAAGCACTGGATTTCTGATATATTGTAAGTATTGAAAATAATGTCACTTCCTCATGAAATTCTCTGAGATTTTCTCTTCCATGAGAAAAGTACCCAGATCAAAGTTTATAGCATTTCTGCGAGATTAAACTGACTCACAATTCACTTACGTGTAGTGTTCTGTTATGAGTCAGCCAGCATATAGACATCAGAGATTGACCTTGAATTTAGTGTGATAGCCTATTGGCACACAATATAAATCTAACGTTAGAAACAGTACAATGGAATTGATAGGTTTTTCTAGAAGTGTATAATATGTCCTGCACATTGTATTTTCGAGATGACTTTTAAGATGAGTGAGCCTGAGTCTAACCCTGAATTATCCGCCGCGTGGAATCGAGTTAAGAATGAGACTTCATCGTAAGGTCTGCGATTCGAAATCCATCTTTCTACTTTATGACTCGCGTAGAATTGAATTGTTGATTTTTGGCGAATTTTAAGTAAGCAATAAAACGTTTTATCGTTTCTCCCATCTTTGGCGTATATTTTGGTGATTTCCTTTACTACCGATGGGAAGGTAAGCCGTATGATTGGATATATTGTGGTTAATCGAGCGTTATATTAAGAGGTCTAAACTCCTTTTTTACTAGGTTTTTGGCTATTGTGATGGTTTTAGACTCCTTTTTTTTCTATATCCCAGTTTATTCTCAATTTCGCCTTATTACTTAATAATAAAATTCCCGAAACATTCTTTACACACGGCCTTCTGATCTCAAACTAAACAGAGGTTGTACCTACTATGGAAATCAGATAACTGATATACTACATAGATATACTACTTTTCCTTTCTTTTTAAAAATGCATGCTTGTATAGATATTTACACCCAGAGACAGAATAAACAGACATGTTCATGCTCTCAAATATTTATCCTAGGTGAGAATCAAACCCATGACGTGCGGCTCGGTGGTCAGGGTCTTTAACCACCAAGCCAAAATTAACCAACAACTTTAACCAAGTTAATTTGAGCAAATGTATTTTTCATTTATTTTCTGAGAATACGTAGTTATCTGCAGCACAAATACAAAATTCGCTCGAAAAAACAGGCACCCATAGTCCAGGAGACGAGCACCAGTTTTAGCCCGTTGCGTTGTGCGGTGGAGCGAATTTTGTTTGAGAGCTCATAAATCTGTCAAATGTCAAAGTAAGCCGCGTATCGAACGGGCCAGCCCTCCGGTAAATTATGAACTAACCGCCTTTTGCTTTGGTCGCCGGCGGTGGCGGTGGCGAGTGCGCTGCGTTCACAAATTTCGGAGTTTTTAGGAATCAGCTGAATAATGGATGCATTGATTGTATTGGCGGACTTACGGTAAACAAAGATGATATTTATATCAATAAATTCAAAAAATATATGAAAAACTAGGTGTCTCCTATGGCTTCAAGTACTCAGTTCAAGGGCTTCGAGTACGGAGGTCGTTACATTTTCCGTGATAAAAGTATCCTATTTGTTTAATCCAGATTATAAAATATCTATGAGCCAAGTTTTATCCAAATTCATATATTTTTCCTGCGTTCCATCCTCACAAACTTTTGTATATATAATATTAATAAGATTGTGAGGATTTTCGTTCTCTCCGCTGATGTTTATTTGATATCTGATGATATATATTTCTTATATACCATAATAATGGAACACAGAGTAAGCAAATGCATCTGCTTCAATAGATTTAGTAGTAGTAGAGCTCTTAGTGCAGAGTTCGTCCGGGGAAGTACTACCACCTTACCCATTTCCGCCGTGAAGCAGTAATGCAATTGTATTACTGTGTTTCGGTTAGAAAGGTAAGGGAGCCGGTGAAATTACAGGTACATGAGACTTAACAAATTCACGTCTCAGGGTCGACAACGCATTGGCCATGCTCCTAGTGTTGCAAATGTTCATAGGCGGCGGTGACCACTTACCATCAGGTGGACCGTCTGCTTGTTTGTCGGCCCAAGTGGCATAAAAAAAAAAGATATAATGAATAAGTAAGTAGGTAAGGCATCTGGTAACACTGTAATTAATTATCATCAAATATTGACAAAATAAATATTCAGGGATATCCTTAACACACGACAATTTGATCTCCCAAACTAAGCAGAGCTTGTGCTATGAAAACCAAATAGCTGACATACTAATTTGATCTTTTAAATACAAATGTACACAAATATTTCTAACATGTTCATACACACAAATGTATGTCTTAAATGGGCATCGAAAATCGGTACTATGGCGAGCCCTATGGTATATTATCATTTTCCTGTTCTATTTATTTTACCAAGTCAAATAAAGAAGCTGAGTGAGAAATCCTTTATCACCTACATTAGAAAACGTTTTACTGATCAAACAAGAAATCCATCAACAGAATAGCGAGCACCACCTAACGATACGAACGGTGAGAAAATAAAACGTTCCACATTTGGCCACTGCGATAGTCACGTGGTCGGCACGTGACCACAATTAATGAGACACAGGTAAGGAAATTACGTGGGTTATAGCTCTTGGGCTAACGTCGAGTACGTTTAGCTCATCATCTGTTTTACCTACACGGTTAAAGACTCTGGAAGGACGACTATAATACAGTTGGAGTTTCTGTTGATTTTTTTTAAATTAACTTATAACTAGTCTTGTCTCAAGTATTATGAGAAGATAATTGTATCCAGGACGACTAGATGACGTAAGAACAACGGAACGTTTTTTTAGTAAGATGGACAAACGACCGCATTAGTTTTCTGTGGGTAGAGATAATCATCAAAAATCATCAATCTAGAAAACATTTTTTGAACTGGCGTTGGAGGGTAACTATCCGTATGTGGTAAATGCATATCTATCATGCATAGTTATCTGTATAATACGTGACGAGAAATAAAGTTTTCATTTTTCTACTGGTTTTTCACAGGTTTTAGTAACTTTGACCTTCATATGTGTCCTCTGCAGGCCAAAACTGAGTACCTAAATGGTATTAATTATTTTAAATATAATTTTCCATTTCATTACCTTCTTTTGCATCAATGAAGGTAGTTTATTCTATGCCACAGAATGAATTGGGTGAGTGCGCATGTTTGAGCTCCTACTTGTTACTGAGGACGTGCCCTTCTTTGCTCTCCATATATCTATATATATATATATATATATATATATATCTACGCGTGTCGATTGTGCGTCAATTTAATCCATTTAGCCTATGTTTAAACGTACAATTTATGGTTAAAATAAATTTCCTTTGTGAATGATGTTCGAGTGGCCATTCTGTATCAATGTAAATATATATATATAAATATATATATATATCTACATATATAGATATATATATATATATATATATATATATATCTATATATGTAGATACTAGCTATTTCCCTGCTTTTTTAGTATTAAAATGGCCTATCTTGCTCTGGATTCCTGTGGAAAGAATTAAAAATTCTTGCACATTCTCTTTGATATGAATAATATCGCTTTTAAAACATAACTGACCCGACAGACGTGGTCCTGTAAAAATTTGAAGTAAATTTTTTCCCGAATAAAAAAATTCGTGCAGATTTTCAATTTTTCTTTCCATAAAAACACTATAACAAGCATGCAATTAATTTACTTGATAAATCGCTCACCAACTAGCATTTATATTTATGTAATTGTTTATAATATATTGAAATACCCAAATATTGTATGTGCAGATCTAAATCGATACTTATTTCGTAAGCGTCTTAATTCAAAATAACATTTCAATCTCTAAAGATAATTTTATCGAACATCGCAATTTAATTAAAGTATTATCCGAAAACACAAAAAACTAATTCGTTTTCCAAATATAAAGTAATGGATCTTAATTACTTAACTCGAAACTTATTTAACATCAATCTTTCATCAGGCCTCTTTGTTTTAAATCGATATTAAAGTGATCTCTTAAACGAATGATTCAATCGGGTTTTATAATAAAAAGTTTGACAGATTTGATGCGATTTTTTAAGTAATTGGAGAAAAAAGTTTAAGTGCTTTCTTAAAGGTGTCAATTAACCAACTTTTAAGGCGTGATACTGATGACATTCGTTTTAAAATAACCACCAGTTTCATTCATTAACAAATCAAGAAGTCGCGGTTATCTGAATAGAAACTGAAGATATACCAACAGAAGTCGAAGAATAGCCAATAAGTATGAAATGACATGACATGTAATATGTTTATTAAAATAGGCCTGCCAGCTCTGAAGATAACTTTTGCTGAGAAGAGGCGGTAATCAATTCAGCAATTCTTTCCAAAACAAGATTTTTATACTCTCCTGCAAGAAAGACTGACAGAGGCAAACTTAAAATTTCAGCAGGGATTTTGTTATAGAAGCGGTTAACAACTCAGTACGCTTTTCCAGCCTGCGATACCATGGGTAGCACTTGACATTCTTGACAAAGAATTTTTTATACCCGCGGCTTGTTTGAGTCTACATAAGGTGGTGTTTTGCGTGCGCCAGGCAAGCCGTGGAAAGGTAGCCGAAACATACCTTGCTACCAGATATAATTATAAATCGTAATTAGTGACATATAAGGATCCACAGCTGTATGGTATAAAGCTCTGCTAGAGACCCAGAGGTCCGGGGTCAATGCCCCGGGCAAGATAATATTAATTTAACGTTTCGTTGTTTTGAAATGATTTCCTGAAGCCCGGGATTGATAATTGGTGTGAGATGATCACGTTGGGAGTTAAAATATCTTTGGTGGAATGTGGATCTAATTGCTGAGACCTCTGCCTACATCATTGGAGATTTTAGACAAGTTTATCCTACCTCCTACTTATTATTAAATGCGAAAACTTTTTGGAATGGATTATGTATGGATGTGTTTTACTGTTTTACGTAAAAAAATATGAACATGGCACATAGATAGAACATGCCCTGGAATAACAAATAGGATACTTTTAAAACCGAAATATGTAAAGGCCTTTCGGAACGCGGGTTAAACCGCGCGACGGAAGATAGATACTAAATATGTGTAATTAAATCACAAACAATTTTTTCTCCATAAAGCCCTTAAAAACGTTCCCAGTTAAAACTAAAGCCAATAAGAACATTAATCCCAATAAAAAGGAAAGCGAAAAAATGAGAACAAATTACAATGTAATTTTCGCTAAGGACAATTAACTTGAAGGGCGAATGTAAAGTGGATTCCGATTTGGATGGCCCTCGGAAGAACCTTCCATAAATCATTAGAAGTCCGTGCTCATTAGCGATTGGTCTGGGACGCCTTGCCCTCTAATCTGCACGAGAGCCTCTTGTCATACAATTGTAGTACAGGAGCTGGGTGCGACTATGTTGTACGCTATTACTAGTTTCAGTTAGTCAGTTTTTTGCTGAGAAGTTCTCTTTTGAATAAATATGTAGTCTCTACAGGAAAGTGTTGGTGATATAGTTATTCTTTTGGTGTAATTTTTTTTTTTTTTTTCAATAAATATTATAGCTACGTTAAATAAAAAGTACACACTTGTTTAATGCATGCCCAATGATAAGGAAACAAATGGGACAAATAGCAAATGACTACTCTTGTCGAATCAAATTCGTCATGTATTTAAGGCTCATTAGATTTCCTGTTTTACACTTTTCATACCTGAAAATAAAAAAAAAAAAAATATTCAAAACTATATTATTTAGACTCGCGGAGGGCACTTGTGAAGGTCAATGTTTGGAAGTTAGATATCAACTGAAAAGAGGGGAGGAAACTCAGATAAGGTACATTTTATATACCGTTACCTTTACAGGCACAAACAAAACGAAACTGATAAAGTAAATTTTGTTATAAACACTCGTCAGCTCTTGGACTAGTCCTACGTCCAGCAGACATATTACCGTCTTGTGCAATTGTCGAAGTGTCTCCGTAATAAGCGTTCACCAGTCCCCCGCCACGCTGGACCCCGCTGAACCCCCACTGGGCCGGGGGTGAAACTGACAGATTTTCGATCATTTCTTACCAATCAGCAATCTATTAACAAGCCTAGAGTGTCTGATTTGGACATCTTAGAATTGGAAGAATTATAATTGATTGTTAGGAACACATTCATTTTAATGGTGCATGATGATATTAATTCATATTTTGTCAAATTGACAATTAAGTAAGTCTGGACTGAAGTTTTAGTTAGACAAATTTATTCTGTTAAGGCTCTAAAAGGGCTCTTTAAGGTTCAAAGTTACTGATATTAATACCTGATGATGAAAATAATTGAACTGAAAAGCAATAAACACCGCCATTTGATCCCAAACTAATCGACTTCATAATTATTATTATTCAATCTTTATTTTAAACGTACCTATATAAGCTTCCACCACGCAGTTTAACTTATATTTTCTCAGGACAAAAAGTATACTATATGTAACTCTAGAGCATGCTCTATTTATGTACCAAGTTTCCACCAAATCCGTTTTGCGGTTATTGCGTAAAAGAGTAACAGAGATCCATCCATATATCCTCACAAACTTTAGCAATTATAATATTAGTATGATGAATGCGCAGAATAACAGACAGATATGTAAAAATAATGTTTTTCATGGATATCAAACCCACGACCTTCTCGATAGCTGTCACCCACTGCACCAAACAGTTTGTCAATTACCACTTATTATGTAGCCAGTTATTTTGTGAACTTACAAACTACTCTGAGGCGCGGCAACCAGACTAACCCAGAACGCAATCGTTAAAACGCTTCTATTATGACAACCGATAAAAGCGCCCGAATTCGAACTGAAAAAACACTCGTTATTCATACAATGCCGTTACTCGGTCGTAATCTTTTAAACCTTAGGTTCGGTCGCAAAATATTCACGCTCGCCGTGACCTCTACACTTTTTTCGCGAGCCCCATAAAACTCGAAGGAGCACTTTGAATAATTTTGTTAGTTCTCTAGTCCATCATCCCTTACGCCTATGTAAATGTGGGTGGATTGAGTTTGAAAAGGCCCCCATATCTTTAGCAGTTTGCCTCTTGAAACAAAATGGTCTCAGTTTGGGTGTGAAGTTGATTCATTCGTCGGTTATGATTGGAATTTGTGATGTCTCACGTTCTATGTATCATTGAATTTGACGGTTAGTGTATAATGTATTTATTATTCTTTAGTATAAATTTTTTATTTTAAAGGTTTTAGAGAAAGGTTGTAATCATGTAGCAAATAGCATTTTCATATATTGAATTTTTAAGCAACAGTTTTTATTAACAATTAATAACTACATCCTAGTAATAATTAATTGCCGTATTTGTTTTCTATTTTCTTTTATTTATATAAGTAACCACAATTAATTGAATATCTTTGTTTCATATCATATTAATATCAAAATATTAAGATATTTTTTGGTTCTGTTGTTTGTTTTTTTAATGCAGTCGTCACCTCTAATTGGGACACCATTTATAATTAACATTTTGATAACTGTATTTTTGAATGTATTGAGTGTGTGTCTTGTTGGTGATCTAAATAAAAAAAAAATTAATAAAGTTATCATAGAATAATTCAATAAATTAAATAAACAAAAACCCTGAGATTTTCTTTACACGCGGTCATCTGATCCCAAACTAAGTACATACAGTACAAGGTAACCTGCTAATACATACAATTTTATTTGCCAATATATATTACACTTATATAGTTATTTCTTTCCAGACAAGACACACAAACATTTTCATGTGCGCAAATGTTTGTCCTGTTTTGGAAACGAGCCCACGTACAGTGCCATGGTATTCAAGGATACTAATTACCAATCCCACCGACCGGTAGTTTTTTGTAAAATATAATGCTTCTAATAAAGATTTTCCTATATATTACGAAGTAACACACATTCAACCCTCGAGCAAATAGACTGAAAACTGTTTAAAGTCAAACTACCTAAGTCTATTGGAATCTTAGAGTCCCCAAAAGCACTCCCGGCGACTCAACTTCTGAGATATATCGGTTTTGTTTTCAAAGTCGAATCGATTCGGGCCTTCATTTTCGCCGACGGGATAATGAAACTTCTGCAGAAGAGAACTTGGCGAAAATAGCCTGGAACACACTTTTCTTTGAAGTCAACACTCACATATTTTATGGAGTGGCAATTGATATGGAAGAGATCGGTTTATTTTTGCGTTATTTATGGAAAGTCAGCCGAATAATCATTATTAAGATAACTATAGCTATCTATTGTATTAAATTAGCGTCGCCGATTTTATTTTTTTAATTGATTTTAAATAGATTTTCAAATTATTTTCTAGATAAACCTAAAGAAATTAAATATCAATCGATGACGTTGGTAAAGCAAAGGCATGAAGTTTGATTTATAGAAAGAGATAACCGAATGGTCACCCAACGGTGAAGAAGCACAATATTTTTCTTAATGTCATGGGAAACCATGGCTGGTGTCTTTGATAATCTGTCGCAAAACACCCACTGGTTTATCAGGTTACGTTACATTCATTACCAATGTTTGGTCTGTTTATACCTTTAACTTTAAAAAGGTACTATACAAGAAATATCTAATAAAAATACGATTTCGCTCATAAAAACGACACTTTGAGTACAACAGTAGTGCAATAGGGAGTCAGATTTGTGTCCCGCCCTCACCCTTGAGGGCGAGTCGTAATGAAGCGCGGTAACGAACATGAGCTGACGTCACCTGCTTCCACTGTCGCACTGAGATGCTCAAACTGGGCCAATATTTTTACAATAATATAAAATAATACTTTGTTAAAAATATCAATACTACGAACCCTGTTTTCTAACATTCGGAGCAGATTCAATGGGTTGATATTATTTGGCCTCAAGGTTCATGATATTACGACATGCTGTTAAAATCAAAAATCATGCCATCTCTTTGGAGAGTCTTAAACAAACAACCTAATTTTTAAGAATGTTTCAGTCATTATATAACTTGACGAAAATTTGTTCATGCCCATTCAAAACGTGTTTTTCTTAAATAGCATTTATGAATATGCATGTAAATTTATCGAACAATGGAAGCTGTAAAACATTCGTATTGTTATAATTTTCAAGGTGAGTATCAAGACGAAAGAACAATATTCAGTAAAATTAAAATCAACGGCATATCTTCGCATCCAAAATATCTCCTGACCCTGAAGACAAAAGTCTTTAATCAGTGTGTGTTACCAGTGATAAAATAATAATATGGAACAAAGACGTGGTCTAATAAATAAGTTCAAAGTCAATCAGCGAGCTATGAAACATGATATGGTCGAAATTTCTCTATGCGGCAGGGTATAGAATGAGAACATTCGAAGAAAACAAAATCTACGAACAAAGCTCGAAGTGTCAGGTCCAGGACCGGTCACTATTGAAATCATTATTATGTTAATTTAAGCAAATTATTATACGTACAAAAAGCTTCAATATTCAATAATATCAGGGCTCGCACACAGATACCTCAAAATAAACTACCATCGAAGTTCAACATACTTAACATTGCGATGTTGTCCTAAGTCCTAAACCGGGGGAACGTCCATTATTTTGTTGTGTGCAACAAAAAAGGGGCTCCTTTGTGAAAGTTTGAGAGGCGCACTCGTCCGGGCCGGGAAAGAATCGTTTTGTAACTCAATTTGTGGCGAGTGCAGTGCAGTGTAGCGACTGTTTTATGTGACTAGTGTTGTGTTGGATGCATATAGAAACGGTGATAGATAAATAGGTAATGAATAGATAAAGTTACATGCGTGATAGGTTACGTAGAAATCAATTCCATGTCCAACATTGACACGAGAATATATTGACATGTACTGTTGTCGAAAAAAGAAAAAACGATACTATACGTTCTACGTGATGTAATCGAAATATCTTATTCTTACTCAAAATATAATATCACCATTATCATCACCATAAATGTCTTCTAGTGGAGGTAAAGAACATTCAGTGTGGTTGCACATATTCTAGTTCCCCACTTTCCGCAAGTACTGAACCCATCGTCTGCCCAGTATAAATATAAAAATATAAGGAATTTTTAGAGTTTCATTTTCTCAAAAAATGATTTGGAGAATCAATTGAAAGTAGCAGGTAATATCAAGTTTACGTAAAGATATGGCAACAATAATCAAAGCCAAGGGGTCGCAGATAGTTTTGCTGCCTCTATAAATCTGACCCAAAAATAAGGATTGCAGCAGAATCCTTCAAGTAATCAAATCAAACCAGAACAAAACAACAATAAATCTGCAGCCAACCAAACGGCCCAGTTAACCGTTCCCGTAATGAAAGCCATTTGTCTACATAATGTGAGTGCGGGATAACGTCTAATATGAAATAACACCGTATGTTGGGAGATAGGGGTCATTATTATATCTGGTGTAGGTTGTGCGTCTTCATTTGATGCTGATCGGGAGATATGGGAAGCTCTCTGCACCTATGTTCTGGCCCTAGGTACAGCGAATGGAGATAGTGCAATATCTAGATGCAACCAAGCAATGGCTGTTTATAAATATTCGTTACCTTTATTGTGAAATTTGACGTCATCAACATAAAGTACAGTAGCAGAATGACTTGATTTAACATTTTTCTTCAGTGATAGCCCTTTTGATCTATTAATTGAGATTTTGCCGTTGTATGGCCATCGACGTCTTTTTTTGAACATGAGCCGTACTGGCGCGGTCCTATTAAAGTTTCATAATTAAAAAAGAAAACCTGAAGCCAGCACCTGGTCAAGTGCTCGAGAGACTGGGAAAATGCTTACCACATGCCACATTGGGACATTAAATATCATCAATGGAATGTCGGGTTAATTACTGAGACCTTTGCCAGCCTCTTTGGGAACAATGGGCATGAGGATATTTTATATTGTGTTGACGAGGTAATAAATTTTTTAGACCAATTTAACTCTCTGAAGATCATCTAATCAATAAAGATCTCCTCATAATCTTATCAAATGACTTAACAAGACAATTCCGGTAGTTCCGTCCAGACAGACAATTCATCTATTGTGTGTATATTGTTTGATCATTTGCATTATGCCATTGTTGATTTATTACTCGTGATCACTACTTAAGTACTGCTTACCATCAATGGCTCTGCTAGTTTCAATTGAGTGTTTGTTTGTTGTGTTGGACTTTGAGAGTAATTGCTGAGTTTATTGCCGGCTCTTCTCAGTAAAAGCAACCTTCCGAACCGGAGTTAGAGTCTGACCATTCATTCTACCTGTAATTTCACCGGCCCGTTACCATTCTAACCGAAACACAGCAATACAAGTGCACTACTGCTTCACGGCGGACGTGGGTAAGGTGGTAATACTTTCCTGGTCTAATGTTTGTTACATTTTATCATCAATGTCTTTTTAATGAACTAAATCAAATAATTACTTCATATACAGAAAATTATTAACAATTATATTTTTTTAAAGTCACTTGATATTATTACTTCTACGCGTCACATTCCATTCGAAGTTGTTCAGTTCCACAAAGCCCAGAGCAAAAGTTAAATGAATATTGAACTGCAAGCATGACTCCTAAACAAAGCAGTAGATCCAGCGAAGGTCATTTATCACGCCGTTACAGTATCTACAGACTAAATATCTAGATTTAAACAGTATTCATTTGAACGTGCACTGTCGGGATGCTATTAATCAGGTCCGAGTCAGGCTACTGTTTTGTTTGACTGTACCTAGTTGAGAGTAGAGATTTAGAATGTTTATGGATGTGGCATAGGAAATTGGTGTAGATAATGAGAACTATAATGCTTATTGTCCTTGTAAATGCTCTTTATGGTTGTTTTTACCATATCATCTTGGAAGGAATTATAAGGTCGAAGATGTTGAGCTCATAAAGGAAGTGCACGATAGTACAGCTGCGAAAACATCACGATAAGTATTTGTTGGCAGATTTTTTAACTAACGGTTGGTTAACCAGGTGGGTATGTTAAGAAAATTTATGTAATTTATCAGGTATCTGGTTTTCTTAGTGCAAACTCTGCTTTGTTTGGGGTCGTGTGTAATGAATGCCCATTTACATGCAGTTTCTCATCATCTTTGCTTTGTTGTACAGTATATTTTACATTAATTATATCTCTCGGTGTTCTATTTCAAAATTTGTGTTTATCCTTTTTCATCAGTTTTTGTTGTGTAGACCCCTTTAAGTCCACTTACTATTAGGCCATTGTTACACCCAAATTTAGACCATTACAAATTTTGAATTGAATCTTTATCTCAAACAACCGCATTGAAATTTCCAATCATTTCATCCATCCGTGAACTAGAGGCGAGCGCGTGTTTGTACACGGTGCCGTGATAAGAGCAATGCAAACAAAGCACCGAGTGACCTGACTGCCGGCCGATAGTCCACTGAGTGATTACCGGCCTGGCCCGGTCCGGTCCGGTGCCGGACTTATTGACAAGTTACCGCTGTAATCTAACATTCTGTTATGATTTATTGATGGAGATTTAGTAAGTAAATAGTCAAGTGGGGGATGGAGTAAGTTATAGGCAATCATATTTATTGATATGAGTGTCATCATTATGAAATAGATATGTGACCTATGATAGAGGCTGATTTTATCCCGTGTCTTGCTTGTTTCTAAAATATTCAGAGTTCAATAACAGAAACTCTCGATCTATTCTCGATGTGATCAAAATCGCAAGTGTTTTTTGTCGTTAAGTAAAATAACAACTCCATACACAAACAAAACGCGACTATACCGTAATGTAGGTAACTTTACTACATAGTTCCTCAAAGTGATATAAATAAGATTACCTATTACCGAAACTAAAGTTAAAAATTAAGCTGAACCTTTAGCTCAAGATTTACATAAAGAAAGTGTAAGAAACTGCAATTATTGGGTGCGATTTTTGGGATTTGGTTACCTTTATATATATATTTGTATAAAACTTCTTATTTGTTTTTTCGACCCACAAAGTACACAGCAAGAGTATTAAAAAAGACTCAAATTCATTGTAAGGGAGTAATTCCCTAAGGTACATGATACTAGCTGGTTGATGAATCAGCATGGCCTCTATGGTCTCTTTCGTTAACTACGCAATCAGGTGAGAGGTCAACTCTCCATGGCATCGTTCCGCCGGCTCACCGAGAAGTTTTTATTGGAGAGTGCAGGGCCAGGGGGTAAAATAATTATTTTTTTATGGTTAAGAGTAAGTATTGAAATAAATCTTGGAATTCTTTCACAATTTTCGACAAATAAGACTTTTATCTATTGACGGTAAAAAAGCGATGCCAAACGCACATGCGCTCGAAGACTTCAGATTATCCATGTTTGGCCAACACTCCAACTTAAGTGATCCATTAACAGTAACAATTAATCGGCCTAATGAATGTTTGCACGGATGTGACCACTCCATTTGTCCAAACAGTTGGTCAAACCCTCAATATTTGCTATACACTTGATATCTAATGAGGCCGCATTGTGTTGGCTTAACGTATTGGCCAGCTTTGACATTAGATTCTGTGTTATGATAATGGAGTGCTCGTGTTACTCTTGTGCAAATCTGTATATCTGTTAGATGTATGTGTTATATCATCAAGGTAGGCAAGTGTAAAACCATAAAATGTAATTAAATTGTTTCATACTCTTAGCTCCAAGATCTGTAGAAGTTCTACTTTGGATGCTTAGTGCTTTGATGTCTATGATTCAATCACGCATAAATAAATCACTATTCTGGGGAATTCTTTACACACGGCCATCAGTTCCCAAACTGAACTTGTACTTTGGAAACCGGATGTACTTATTATAAGAAACAGACATGTCCATGCACATAAATGTTTATTCTGGGTGGGAATCAAAACCAAGACCTAAAGCATGGCAGTCAGGGTCTCTAACCACCAAGCCAACTGGCCTATCAAAATGGCTGAAATAAGATCTTTAATTACAAGAACGCATTTAATCCTTCAGGAACGCGAGTAAAACCGTAAGGTGGAATATAGGGTAGGAAATTTGAATAGCAGAAAGTGAGAGTGAGGAGTTGAGCTCTTAGTTCAGAGTTCGTCTGGGGAACTAGGTACTATCACCTTACACATTTTCGCCGCTAAGCACTGTGTTACAGTTACAGGTAAGGGAGCCGGTCAAATTGCAGGCACATGAGACCTAACAACTTCGCGTCTCAGGCTCCATACGCATTGGCGATGCTCTGGTGTTGCAAATATCCATAGGCGGCGGTGACCACTTACCATCAAGTGGACCGCGTGCTTGTTTGTCGGCTCAAGGGGCAAAAAAAATTAAGAGTTAAATAATCTTTAGAGAATTATTTATAATCTATTGAGAAAATGGATTTAAGTCTATATAGAATAATATATATAGAAAAAAATATTACCAAGGACTTGGAGTCGAATGGTCCAGCAGCTGTATTTAGGCCAGTTCCCTTACAATCTTTCATCTCATGATGATGCAGCGGATGGAATATCGTATAATTTATTGGCTACGCAAAGATAATAATAATAAATATCCTAGGACATTCCTTACACACGGCCATCTGTCTAGACAGCTGGTATACATACACTACAATCTTAAATACGTACATATACATATATTTACATCCATATACAGAACAAACAGACGTGTTCATGCACAAACATGTTGAATCGAACCCACAACTTGCGGCGTGGGAGTTAGTGTTTCTAGCCACCAAGCCAACCGGCCCGTCAAAAGAAATTCTGGCTTAATTTATGCTTATGCGATGTAAAATACCATTTGAAATTCTAGATAAAGCTGAAATAGGAGTAAACGGTATTTGAACATCGCGTAATTGACATCTGGATCCAATAAATTAAATCCACTTTCGAGAACCTGAGCAGTGTCTTCCTATTTTTAACCGCCCAAAAATAGGATATATAATTTTGGGCATCTGTTCAGAATATTTATGTTAGTGGCTATTCCATAGAATGTTATGCTTTTAGATTTAGTTATCATCTCATATGTGTATGTAGGTTAGGTAGGTTTAAAGGCGAAACTAAAAGTCAAAACAATTTAAAAAAAACAGTCACTATATTCCGCGTTTGCAAAATCGCGAGTTAAAAAAAGAAAAGTTACTTTTGTCCCTCTCCACACTATAGCTAAGTAAGCTAAGTAAGTACAAAATTTCAGCAAAATCAGTTCAGCCGTTTTGTTATGAAAAGAAACAAATGGACACAGTCGTTTAGATTACTTACGCATTTTTTCGATGTCTGCAAATAAAAGCTAATCAATAAAATCAGATTAGAGTACATGCATTACTATTTCATCATTTTTAATGCATACATATTAGTGATTATGTTTTAACAGAAGCTCAGGAGGCACTGACCAAAAGCATTATCCCCGTATTGTCTCTAATACAAACTCGGTCGGCGAGCCAGCACTACGAGGCTTCCGATATCCGTGTGCCTCTCACGCAATTACATAGTTAACGAAAGAAAAGTTTTCGAGTAGTACAGCTCTTAATGCGGGGAAGTACTACCACCTTACCCATTTCTACCGTGAAGCAGTAGTGCACTTGTGTTACTGTGTTTCGGTTAGAAAGGTAAGGGAGCCGGTGAAATTACAGGCACATGAGACTTAACAACTTCACGTCTCAGGGTCGACAACGCATTGGCGATGCCCCTAGTATTGCGAATGTCCATAGGCGGCGGTGACCACTTAACATCAGGTGGACTGTCCGCTTGTTTGTCGGCCCATGTGGTATAAAAAAAAGAGACATCGACGAAACATCGAGCTCGTGTCATTTCCCCATGTCTCAATTTAAGCTACCAAAGACAACTTCGATCCCCACAAACCAAAAGTAAATAATAGTGATAGGCAATCAAGCTAACAATAAAACCGAGCGGCACACTCATCGCCAACCATTCACAAATTCGTCTCACACGACCTGCTCCCCAAAGATCCGTTACCCGTGAACTGAAATCTGGATGCAATCCAAACTAATAGACGATGGACAATGCTATCGATCAAGATGACAATACTGCTGTGAACAATAGGCGAGAAATGATTTTTATAAAACCGGCATCGTGCCTATTTTTGTCTCGGGGTGTTATTTTTTCGCGTGATGGAATGAGGTTTTGTGATGGAGTTAAGTAATTAAATGGAGATATAGATGTAGCTCTACTTTTCTAGTAAATTCTGTTATGGTGAATGGTTTTTTTCATTTGATCTTTAGTAATGTATTTAACATTGATTATCACGTGTTAAATAATTATCTGTGTTGATTAAATTACTTCTGATTCTGTGAATACCCCTGGCCATAGTTCAAGTACATCTTAACAATCACTTTCGTCTTGTCGAGATTTTTTACACTATTTTAATTTTAATAGGGACTTTCATCATCATCATCATCATCAGCCTATCTCCGTCCACTGCTGGACATAGGCCTCACCTATGGCACGCCACTGAGCTCGATCTTCAGCTCTTCGTTTCCAACCGCTGCCAGCCAGTTTGCGTATATCATCGCTCCATCTAGCTGGAGGGTGCCCTACACTACGTTTACCGAGCCGTGGTCTCCACTCAAGGGACTTTATCAGACCATAATTAATGTTGTGTATGCAAAAGACAAATGGCACTAAATCTTTAAGCTAACTAATAAAATACTATTTCAAAGCATGTAGCTCAAAGACTACGACCTGTATATGAAAACTTAAGTAAACTTCACCCCTCATAGAAGCATAGAGGGCGGGCTGCACCATTATTGATGGCATTCAGATTTTCAGCAGCGATATCGTTTATAATATTTTTTGCAGCTCTCCGCCAATGTCCGATGCTTTAACATTCGTGCACAAAAGTGTTCATATTCAAAATATTTTCACACTGCTTTCAAAAACTTCTCTTTGATTTAAGGCATTTCATTAGAGTTTGTACCTTAATTATAATAACTTAAAAATTATTTAATCAAAATAATTTAAAAAAATATACACCTTTAACAAACTACCTAAAGAGTCTCAAGAATGATCCGTGCATAAATTTTAAATTGTAGTAGAAACATTGTATCAAAAGGGATCTTATATTATTTAGAGGACAATAATCCTTGGCAATGAATTGCTTGCCTGACAACCTATTTAATATAATATAGCAGTCTCCTACGGTTTCACCCGCGTTTCCTAGGGGTGTTACATTACATTATTTTGTTCTTTCTATCATCAATAGTTTTTGCAGCTCACGCTATGTTAAGATTTTTTTTTTCACCTTGGGTAACATTATACGACTTTTAGTAAGGATCCCTAATTTCTTTTAAAATATAATATAGCCTATTTCACCCGGGGATAGGGTAGCTTTAGAACGCTGAAAGAATTTTTGAAATCGGTCTAGTAGTTTTTAAGTTCATCGTTGCATAGAAAAATACAAATCTTTCCTCTTTATATATTTGTGTAGATTTTTCAATATTTGTTTTGTAATAAATATAAGTTAGATTTTTAAAGGGATTAACAGCTAAGTTTTTTCCGTCTATCGGTATTAGTCTGCCTATTCATAAGTGCATGTAAAGGCTTATTTGAAAAAAAAAAAATTCAACGAATACTTATGGATTTTTAATTAAATAATAATGATGATGCTCAAATAGCTTACGATGCGATTATAAAAACTATAGACTTAACAGTGAGCTTAAACTTAAAAAAATAAATATGTCCCAGAGTAAGTTACTCGCACGAGTGTACCGTATGATATCACCGTCACGGTTCAGTTGGAAGGGTTGATAAATCGAAACAATTTTTGAGTGCATCTAACTATGGCCTCAGATTTATCTTTCACGTTTGACACGTCATTTTTCCAACACGTCGCACGTTATGCGTGAAAAATATGTTTTTAGATATTCCGATAGGCGGCTGTTTGTTTTTAACTGTGTATTTCCATAAGCAACAATCGAGAGCTTTGTATTTTATTAAATTCTAGAATTTGCTTACCATTTTCTGCTGCACTGTTTTAAATAACGCCTATTTAGGCACATGTCATGTGGTGTAATTTACCAAGTTTATTGAACGTTTTATTTTTAACATACTATTCCCGGCATGGGTCTTCTAGTTCTGTGGTCTTGTTCATAAAAACATAACAAAATGTCATATTTTCCAGGCCACTTTTCCAATTTTTATTTCCCTAGAAACCTAATTCAGATTATGAACACTTTTTTCGCTAACTACGCAATCACGTGAGAGGTCCACATACAGCCGGCTCGACGACGAGGTTGGTATTATAGAACGCAGGGGCTGGTTAATATCCGATCATCTTCTCCGTTGCGCTGTGCGGGGAGCTTATTCAAATCCCAAGTGACGCAGCTCTAGTTGGCGATACAGACGAGCGGCTAGTCGCTTGTGGGTTTTCAAGAGTCTTACACTTTAGGTATTAACTTCCTAAGTAAATAACATGTAAATTCTAGAAATATTGTTTCAAAAATAGGTAATTTATAAATGCAATCATAACTTGGCAACCAAATAAGACTGTTTTCAAGATTAACGTTCATATAAAATTCGTTTTATCTCGGGAAAACATTAGATCCCTTTGGTAACGTAGGGCCAGGGCCAGGGCCATACCTAGCTACTGGGTTCTATAAATTATGGAGTGTTAGGAATTGAATTTTAGGAGGAAAGGTCCGCTTAATTTTATACCAATTTTTTTATAAGATACTAGGAGAACTAAAATTAAAGAGATCTTGGGTATTAGTACAAAATAACTGATAAATATTTTGAATAAAATTAAATTCTCTATTGTTCGTCTGCATATAAAATTGTTTTTTTATTTATTTGTTATTTTTTTATACAAAGTCTTTAATATTGCAATGAAAGCAAAAATCACCTCCTACCCCAGACATGGCGCATATCCACCGCAACATTTCCAATCAGATTCATGAAACATTTCAGTAGCAAGTCTGCTTCGTTACTTATTCAAATCCCGTATGACACGGCCATGGCAGAGCTGTGAGCCGGGTTAAATAGTGTAGATTACATAGAAACACCATCAGGGAAGAAACTTAGCTGTGAAAATCTTTGGTGCCCCAGTCGTGAATAGAGACGGTATCGATACATTGAGGTTATCGATAAATCTAACTTATTAAAATTGTAAAAGAGAAAAACTTAATAAAATTCTTCACTACTGATATTATCACCGGTTTGGAAGTGGGCCTTTAACTAAGAAAATATGCCAAAGCCTTAAAAACTTCATACTACTTTAAAAGTTGCTTACAAGAAATAAGTAATCTGTTATAGTAAAGAGGTAAAGAAAACTCACAAAGTTTGAATTTAATCTCTGAAACTACTCATTCGATTTGAAATATCGTTTTACTGGTAAAATAGCTACTCCCTAGTGGCATACGTTATATGATAATCCAGGGATACATTGAATCCCTCGGGAACGCGAGTGAAATCGCGGGAAAGTAGCTATTAGACATATTGTAGATTACTAATGAGTAATCAGACCTCCAATTCAGTTTAATAATGATTAAATATACCATTTTCGCCATGTCCCAGTAACTGAACTCCACGATACGATAACTTTCATTGACATGTGTATAAAGTTACTAGAAAATCGCTTAATTTGCCTAAAATTGGTAGTTGAATCCAAGGTTTGAAATATTATGTAAAAATAAAAGTATCTAATAGAAGTACATAAGGTTTAAATGAAGGCTTTATAAAGCGCAGATAAAAAAAGAAAGGATCAACATATCGATAAACCGACGTCACTACAATCAACACAATAGCTTCGCAAGTAATATTTGTTCCGGCTTTGTTCGCCACGCTTGTCATATTCAATTATTCATAGGACAGCTTTTAATAATAACTTATGGATTTACCGACTCACTATCTACAGAAATTGCTGTTGAGATATTGTTAGTCTGTATATTATCTATGCATTTCACTACAGACTTATTATAAACTACTTACCTATAAAAGAGAAAGTGTTCTCTTTTGTCTGTACTTTGGGTCAGAATTTATAAGAGGTTTTCCTTGGACTTCATCGAGCAAACTTCTTTTCTTTTTCATATTTATTTATGTTTAAAGCGGGTGGTACACTTTTCCCTACCAAGCTAACCCTATTGGTAGGGAAAAGTGCACTTTTTATTGATTTATATCTACCAGTAGAATAGGTGCACTGCCCATTACCGAGTGGTTCACTTATTACCGAGCTTGGCAGGGATAAGTGTACCACCCGGTTTAAAGTGGGTCAAAATCGCGCCCAAAAGAGTCGGTTACATAAAAACATACAGGTGAAACTAATAAAAGCGTATTGAAAAGGTATTAGTGCACGTGGTCATCGGTATACTCTTTAGCCATCTTACAACACTCTACAGACAAGTTGGGGGTGATGGTATTCGTCAGCGCTACCACACTGCTATAAGCAGCATATATCAATCTTCGGCAAACATTGTTCTATTATTCCATTGGACATTGTTTACACAATTATGATATTAATGAACTCGTTGCGATGATTCTATTTACTATGTCCGATGCTGTATTGGATTAATTTTTATCGGATTTACTTGATTGTCACGTGTTTTTCGTCGAAACTAATTGTTAATTGGTGAAAATATATTGTTTACAATTGTATTATGTCAATTTTATATCTGCTTATTATCATTTGAGATTTTATGATAATTATGGTTAAGAGTGCATCTATAAATCACGTGATTAAATGTGATTTGGCTGTATTTTCACCCCCCAAAGACATTTCTTAATGACACTCAACTTCCCCAATGATCTTTTTAAGTAAAACCACTCCCCATTCTCAAGTGATTTGTGGACCCTTCCAAACATAGAACACAGACTAGACGATCAGAATCATAATCCCATTAACTTGTAATTTTTTAAATGTCTTTATTTTTCTACCCAGCCTGCATTACCATGCGTCTTCGAGAAGTTATGGCCTTGAGTTCAAACAAGAATCGGATAGAAAAAAAGGACTTTCAATTTCCGAATTTTCAGGGAAACTCTTAATTTTTGAAGTATCATAAGTTTCGGAATTATGGTACCAAAATACATGATCCACATCCACCACCTGCATCCACTTAAATATCTGCAACGAAAGCCCCTGCGTCTACCACACATGAGGTTACGGTAGGCTGATTTATTTTTACGCAAATAATACGCACCACCAACGTTTGTCGCGAAATTACGCGCCAAAGAACCGCTAAGCCAGCCTTAAAGCAGAGATTGGCGAAATCTCCCTTTATTGGACGAATAAACAAGCGAAATATACACAAATCAATTGTCTAGCCCGAATTGTAGGGTGTTACCGACAAAAAACAATAAGTGTGAGATTGGTTGACTTTATTTGGGTTCTGCATAAAATGCTTTCATAATAATGTTATTTTTTTAAGTGTTAATTATTTACGTTTTTAGTTACGACAATATTACTGTTATATTAAAAAATATTAATCAAATTTAACAACTGTTTTTGAGTGTACAAGTTAGACGTAGTTTTACATTAGTAAACATTTTTCATATAAACTTTTCGATATAATAGATGTTTTCCTATGAAGTTCCCGTTTTATATTCCACTGTTTTAATTGAAATTTATCTATGGTTTAGCGGGGAATTCTAATTTCAAATGATTATTATTTTAAAGACATGAAATTATTTTTTTCTATTGTGCCCTGATGTTTATTGATTGGTATTTTATTTTAGAATATTTTTCATCACCCGGACACATAAAAAAATCGAGTAGTTATCGAATACAAGTTCCATCGTTATAGTAATGTTATGCAAACGGCACACAATATGAAAAACTAGATATTAACACATATTATAAAATTGAATAATACATAACTTAAATAAAAAAAGAATAGTTAATACCACAGAACCCTAAAAATGCAAGAAAAAAACGTCAACGATCACGCAAATCCCTATTTTGATGTTGCCTCACGTATTGCGGAACCCAATACATCATTATTATCATTGAGGATGTTTTCTATTCTGTTCAGCTACTGAAGGGAAAATTGACATCGTTCATTTGCTTTTGTTTAGGGATTGCAAGTGGATTTGTATTGTTTTGAATTTAGAATCTAGAAAAACAAATACCCGCTTATAGAACGAGATTAAAAATGTTAATAGCTGTTTTATTTTGGAGAATTGATCTTGACCTGTGACGAGGTAACTCTTAAATTATAAGAATATTTTATTTCTTCTATTCAATATTTATGTAATAATATTTATTAAACTAAAACAAAAGGAGATGTTAATATCTCTTTTGTTTTAGTTTAATAAAACACAGCAAAATTTTATTTTATCTTTTCTTTCAAAATTCAATTCAAAATTCAAAACCATTTATTCAGTTTAGGCCTTCGGAGGGCACTTATGAAGGTCAAATTTAAAGTTACTGAAGCTACAACCGGTTCGGAAGTCAGCCTTCAACTGAGAAGAACCGGCAAGAAACTCAGCAAGGTTACATTTTTTTTTATTTGTTATATAAATTTTTATCTATTCTGACTTTTTGGCTATTTTATAATTTCAATTTTACATAATTTTATATAATATTTAACAATTACAAAATACTTATTAAAAAAACAAAACAAAAAAAAATATGACAAGACTACAAAATAGAAAATAACAATAATTAGGTACTTACAACTTAAACAAGATATTTAGAGGTGCACTGTGCAGAGAGCAGCTATTTCCATACATTTTTATCTTCAATATAATGAACTACCTTGTAATACGCTTTTTCTTTCAAAACTTTCCTAATATAATTTTTAAATTTATGATCAGACATTTTGGTTATTGAAAGCGGTATCTTATTATAAAATCGAACACAATTACCAAGAAATGACTTGTTAACTTTAGTTAGTCTAAAGTATGGAACAACTAACTTCTCCCTTTGTCTTGTATTTATACTATGAATATCTAATTTTGCCTCAAACATTCCTATGTTTCTACGTATAAACATTATATTTTCATAAATATATAGTGAAGGTAATGTCATTATATTTATTTCCCTAAATAAATCTCTTAATGATTCACGGGGACCCATACTGTAAATTGCACTTTCTTTTCATACTTAAATACAACAATTATGATTTTTTGTATTTTTAATATTATGTCACTAGCTGACCCCCACGGTTTCACACACGTTCCCGAGGGATGTAACATTTTCCAGGCACTAAAAGTTCTATATACGTACTATGTTTCATCTTAATCCGTTTGGTAGTTTTTGCGTTCAAGACTAACAAACATCCATACATACAAACTTTCGCATTTATGATATTAGTTGGATAAACAGCTTTTTTATATAATAAGGAAGAAATTAGCATTTGTGTTTTAGTTTTAATAAAACATAACTTTTAGTTTTATTTTGTCTACTTTTTTATATTTAAATCCACATATAATTATTAGTTAGTTTAATGAAGTATAATCTTATTTTTTTTATTCATATAGGAACATATATTATATAATTACTTTTTTTGGTATATCAACTAATCTTTCTCATGTCACTTTTGTAGGAGACATACAATTTATTTTCCAAAATTAACAGTAACGCAATAATATTTCATGATATTGAATATATACAGGATCAATGTCCTGTGCTTCTAAAACAAACTAAAATCGCTTCACGAACTTATACACTTAAGAAATAATCCGTAAAACAAATAAAATTTACTGAAATCATTCTCCAACACTTTAAAACCAATTCTCGAAATCAAAACGAAGAATCACTATCAAATTAATGCAAGACTAAATATAGAATGAATTCAGCGAGTCGATTTCGCTTAAAATATAGAATGAACTAATATTATCGCAGCACTCGAGATGGCTAATAAATGTTAATTCTACATTGGGGCTAATTGCTATACTCCGGGCACAGCTTAGCACAGCCTCTCCACTCCCGACAACGAGCGGCAAGTGTCACTTGAAAGTATATAACGTTGGATGAATTAGATTTGCTCGGAGTATACGAGTATTTTACATATTTGTGCTTTGTAAATCCTTTGATAGTTTCTTTCCATTTATTTTTATAATATTATGAACTGCTATGAGTAAACTGTCCATAGACGGTGAGGAGCACCATATTTTTCTCGACCCATATCGTATAAAAAAAAAGTAGGTGTACAAATTACATTACAATGTCACTGAAATAATGTTATGAAGAAATTAAATGAATTGTTCACTTAATATTAGGTTGGGGAAAAAGTCTTTTCGCATTATAGTATTTATGAACTTGTAATAAAATTTCTTTGGCCGTACTATTATAGGTGGTTTCTAAATATTTTGTAATTTCAGTCCAGATGTTATTTCTAATGCATCGAATCTTTTCGTTCTTTCCACATTATCATCAAAATTTCATTTTTATTAAATTTAACAATTGATTATAAAATACGACCCCAATATATGCCTATAAAAATATTAAGGTACTGTAAAATTGGATGGTATTTTTAATATGTAACTAAACCGATGATGCTGCTTTCACCAAGCTGTAACTGAGGCAGAATAAATATTTACCCGCCGCTGATCTGCCATACTTGAGTTTAAAATTCTAATTTTATTGAAATCACGGCCCGTTACCTAGTTGACTCGTAATTAAACTCACCTTATTGTTCTTCGTCGACTCCAAACTGTAACAATTAAGACTGCATTAAGTAATGCCAAATATTTTAAGAAGTATTAAGTAAAAGTCATTTATCGAGTACTACTAGGGGGGCGCTTGAAGAAAGGTCGATAGAGTCACCACCCATTTGCAAGTCAGCATTCATTGACAAGAATTTGTTTCTTGTCTTGCAAGGTCATTTTGATTTAATCTAAACATATTCTTTTTAATATTTTCAGATGCTTTAGTATTACAAACGGTTTGGAAATTAATTTAATATTAAATTTACAAAACCAGTTTTCTGCACCTAGTAGTTACATAATCTTTTAATCGATACTTAGGCGGTAAAGTTTAAAAAATGTCTCTCGAAAATCTTGTGTATCCATTGGCTTAAATGATATGTTACAAGAAAAAATCTTTTAAAAACCGTATTCCACAATGATCTTTTGTGTCCTATAAATGCTTTAGTTTATGTGTTGTTATTAAATATTCATTATAATCTATTTAGCCATTTACGAGATGGAGTCAAACACATCCAGTCAACGAACACCCTATATTACTAATTAATAACTAGTAATAAATTCGCACAGGTTCCTATGGATTGCGGGTCTCTAACGTTTTGGAAGATTTAGTTTCATATAGAAAAATAAATAAATTACATGTAAATGTTGCATCATATCGAAAGTTAATCCACTCCAGCTCGTCGAATTAGAGTTACCTGTCGTTCGGTATTCAAGCAACCGTAACTCGTATCCACGAGGAATCCGGGATTGTCAAAGCTTTGTCGCATACTTCAGCTGCATACCGTTTTGCCATTTGTTTTTCAAGTCTTACTTACTTTTGAACAAAATTCAAATTCAAGAAACTCGTTTTAGAGTTGAACCGTGTGCCGGCTCTGCAATCTTTGTGTGTCACACGAGTTTTTTGATTTATATCATGATCTATACACACAACTGTATCTTTAACAACGGGCATTTGTTTGTTACTTTTAAGATTTAGCAATAAAACTTTCCTATAAATTGCCATTCATGTTTGTCGTAGGTTTAGTAATAAATAATATTCTTTTGTTTAACAATAATCGGTAATAGCTAAAAACGTTAACCAAAATTAAGCTTCTCTGAATACAGCGATAACAAAATTCCGTTCAGCATAATTTTAACGGTTCTAGTAAATAAATAATACATCAAACGTATCTAACTAATCGAAAATAAGCCTAAGACTATCAGTTTTCCAATGAAAACCTCCCAATAAATGTAAGTAAACGTCTAGACAGAACACAAAACAATTTTAATTTAGACGAAGTAACCGATCTGGATGAATCTTTCGATATCGCCAATGCGGCTCCCAATTCCTTTGTACCATCAAAACTTGTATCTACCCACCTTTTTGCTCGGAGTACCGCGCTCTTTACAATGGAACTCACAAGTTCGCTCAAATACTAAGTTAGACAAAAGAGAAGCGGGAATCAAAAGTAGTTTCGCGGGGCCCTGCACTGTTCAAACTTTCCCACTTTCGCGTTTCCTTTTATCCATACGAAAGTGTTTCTCTGTTAAATTATTATTTTTTTGTGTGTTCGCCGTGTGTTATATGATGCGTGGGTTCGATTGAGTCTTCTGAGTTTACAGAGCTTTATTGAATTTGATTACTTTGAACAAATTCTTTGGTTTAGTCTTTTAAAAGTGCCGATATTTATGTTCTTATAGACTAGCACATTGTTTTATTATAATTGTTGTTATCTAGCTTCATAGATTTATTATAATAATATTATCATTGAGTATATTATCATAATCTTCCCACCTTTTTCTATCAGTACAGTTTTACAGCCACTCTTCTCTCACAAAATCATTCAATCTTCTATTTTTACAATCTTCAATTCCGTTTTTACTATTATTGATATGTCAGTTTTCATCTTAAACGTCAGTATGCCCATCCTCGTTTTTCTCATCATCATCGTACATTTAATCATCATTACAACGATAGTACGGTACATACATGACAAAACTCAGCAGACTACAGAACGAAAACACTACAACACTCAATATTATAACAGTAAAGAAGATGCCACGACTTCAGAACAGGCTCGCCAATGATAACATCTGAGCCGTTCGCAGCATCAATATTAATTTTGCTCTCGACAACGGCGTCGAGTGTTTAATAGTAGGAAGCGTGCCATTGTAGCATTATTGTTTCATGAGACGATAATTAATGAAAAACCTCCGAGGTGCCTTCAGGTATTTGCCTATTTTTAGAATTTAGAACATATTTTATATTTACAGAATAAAATAAGTTTTTAAAATTTTCCAAATAACTGTGTATAACCTTTATTATAGCATTATCATGTGTCTAACTTCCCTATACATAATAATATGCTATAAATTCAAAACTAATTAAAAGAAATATTATCCAAAAAGTAAATCTTTCAGCTACAGCAGCTATTGAGTCACGTTGCTCAACAGTGATTATAGAATTAAAAACTGAAGAAGAATAAACTTCAATTATCAACTTTAATGCCTTAAGAACAACGTTTAAGAACATCTCTAATGATAAGCAACAATGTCACGACTAATAAAATACCAAGTACCTTGTCGAAATTGTCTCCAAGCTCCGACAATAATAACTCCTTTGATGTAAACGGCTCACTTTTGTACAATTGAGCAATAGTTTAAGAGTAAAATAAGAGCAGCCGAGCGTACAGAATTAATACCAGCACAAAGAGCTCTGAGGTTCCTTCAACAATTTGAGGAATTCATTTTCGAAGACTATTTTGGAACTTGTGTTTTGACTTTGACATGCATTGTGGAAATATATTTGAATTTTCTATTGTGATATTAATTCATGAATTTGTAGAAGGTTAACTTGCAAAGCAATTAGATTGAAGCATTTTGTATCAAATCAATGGATAAGTAGGTATTATAGACTTGATGCGTTTGCTTTATTTTATAATCTGAAGGATCATCAGCTCAAAGGTTAGTCAAAATCCAAACAATTATAAATAAATAAATATCCCAGGACATTCTTCACACATGGTTACATGATCCCAAATTAAGCAGAATGTACTGCTTCTACTATGGCTACCAGGTAACTGATATACTACATGTACTACTTTTTAAAGACATACTTATATGCTGTCCCTCGCGGTTTTACCCGCGTTCAGTCCAGGGATATCACTTTTTTCCGAGATAAAAAGTAGCCTATATGTTATTCCAAGATATGCTCTATGTATGTGCCAAGTTTCATCCAAATTTGTCCGGTAGTTTTTGCGTCAAACAGAAAAAACATCCGCATTTGTAATATTTTGTAGGATGTACACCCAGATACAGAACAAATAGACATTATCTACTCGTATATAAAAATGAATCCCTATTTCCCTTGGTCACGGCATCACGCATGGACGGCTGGACCAATTTCGCAAAAAAAAAATTTTGTTATGTTTGTTATTGTAAGGAGAAGGTTCTTATGAAAGAAAAAAATATTTATAATTTCTTATTGCACATTTCACAGTCGGTTCAATCGGAAGATTCGAATTTAATGTTCATTGTTAATACAGGACTACGTCTGTCGGGTCAGCTAGTATATATTATAAAAGTAACAATCATCAAAATTGACCAAACCCATTACCAGCACTATAGTTTATCAAGTGAATAACAAAACAATAATCTGGAACCGCCATCTGTTCCTCATTATTCTGCAAAGCTTCTTTACAATGCGATTAATTAAGATATATCCTATTGTAGACGCGCGAGATTTATAAAGCTGACCTTATCTGGTCAGACGTGTCTTATTGACTGAGGCAAATAATCTGATAATTACTGTATGGGTGTGTAGAGTTACTAAGATTTAGACAGAATATCGAATTCTGAACTTTTTTTATATACGTAGGATTGAAAAATACTATGGTCTTAAGTAATTTTTGAAGTAATAACTAGTGATTATGAAATCCACGTTTCAACAAATATTGGCAGTAATTCTTCTAAAACGTGAAAACAATTAATTAAAAACCTGAATTAATTTATTAATTGGATTTCTTTTATACCTGCTAAATATCATTTTAAAAGTATGTGTTTATATATTCAGCTAGAATTAAATGATTTATATTTTTGAGCTACTTACTTACTTTCCAAGCTTTAAATGGGCTAGAAAAATGCATTTTTTTCAATTACCTACTTTTTCAGTTTTTATAACTTATTAATTATTTACGTTATTGCAATTTAATATTTGCCCTATAATGTGATTCACTTTCACCCAACTATTATCATTTTTATTACACTAAATATCTATTAACCTTTAAATGACTTTGAACACTTCTGAAGATAGCTGGCTCTATGGTGATTCTATAACATCGCCCCTAGGGCTAAAGACACGTAAGGAGACAAAAATCGACGTACACGCAGCCGCGGCACGCGTGAAAGGATAACGGGTAATGGTATGTAGCACTCAGGAAAATAAAAAATTTCATTTAAATATCTAGAAAGAAAATTTTGTTGGATTAGAATAAACTGTAGAACATTTTTAATATGGAAAAAATATTCGGATAAAACTACATCAAGAAATGATTCATGAAAATCATAAGAGATTATTATATAAATGGAAAATGGACCAAATCAATGTATCCTGTATCCTGTCATAATCATATCATGAAACAAAACATATTTCTAAAAACATTTCAACAATACCTACATATATAAATTCCTCCCAGTAACATACAATGAAGCTTCCACCATAGAAAAAGATCCAAACACGAGATAGGTACGAGTCCGGAATCGAACCCGGGACTGAATTGCCTCGTCCCACGTGAGATCACGCTGATATGAAGTCAGGGACGCACAAGGATATCTTTATTGGGTGCCGCTTTATGGGAAAACTATGGACCCCGTGAATTATTGAAAGGGGAAAAGTAATACTATAGTTTATGTGCGTATAAGTTATAATATAGATTTATTCCACATAAATAAGGATTTTAGCAATGTATATGACATTGCAAATTAGACGATAATGTGATAGTACTAAAGTTTATTTTTCGAATGAGCTCATTAGCCATAATAGGTTCCAGGGATTGCTACCCACCTAAGATAAACTTTTGTTTGCAACAACTGATATTCTTTGTTCCTTGATAAGTATCTATTTAAGTACTTTTATATCCATTAACTGATTACCATACAAAGAACTACTTTATTTAATTGAAATAGCCGTGTACAAAGAACTTTTTTGTCTATAATATTCTGTGCTGATCGTAAACCAAGAATTCCACTTTACCTACCTGTATATAGCGCTGATAATAGAAAATCAGTTCCTGCAATCACGTGCCAACCTTAATTTCAAATTGAAGATAAAATAATTTGATTTTGTGACTTGCTGAATAGGCTTTTGGAGAGGCCAACTGGTCTAAATAGAAAAGTAATAGGTAAATACGATACGCATCTCTTAGAGTTTACTCAAACGTGGAATCTTCAATCGTAATCAGTAATGTTATTTATAGAAAACAGCTGCAAATGTTTTCCCCGGGTAACATTCCAAGGTGAAAGGAAATACTTCAGATCCGGTTAACCGTTAATATACCGGTTAGGTCTGTGGTGTGATACTCTGGCTCGATTCCCAGCTAGGACAAACACTTATGTGTACGAATATGTCAGTTAGTTCTGTGGCTTGATGTAAATCTTCTATTTATGTTTAAAACAAAGTCGTGTTAGTTACATCATTTATAAATTATTTGGATTTATCTCCCTACCAAATACCAAATACCAAAAAAAAAATACAAAAATGGGTTTTCTCCAACATTCTTGGTTATCAACGCTATTTCTGAGGAACTCCAATCCTCGAGAACGGGTGAAACTGCAGGACACAGATATAGTGCATCATAAGTTTGTATTTAGATGACTTAATAATAGATACACGTATGTAATATGTCACTTACTAATTTCCATAATTCGCTGCTTACTTTAGGATCAGATGGGTGTGTGTAAAGAATTTCTCAGGATATAAATAAATATATCAAAAAAATAAAAAATCTCGTAACTCACTGCGGAACGACGCACAAGACAGCAGCCCGCGTTTTCCAATAGGTACCTACCTACCTATCATCTGAACAATAAGTTCTTATAATCCAGACAGAACTGGATTTATCGAGTTCGCTTTCCACGCTCCGTTGGCAGGGGTGGGGGAATTTCCATTCATATGTGTCTTTTTTATATTTATTTTTCTATTCTTTGACGTTTTCTAGTGCAAGTTTGGAGGTACCGGACGATGGTAATTTTTGGGTACCGTACCGTTACAAAAACCGTTAAAAAGCTTTTGGTAAGCTTTTAATATTTGGTTTTTCTAATACCTAATAATAAGCACTTTATCGTGATGAAATGTTTCAAAATCACGTAAGAGGTATTTTGTAGTTAAATAATTAGTCATCACCATAATTATATCAATGTTTGTATGTATGTCACATATAGATTCGAACCCTAAACTTGAGCTCTTCCATTCGAATGTTATACACTTTCTAGATTTTTTTAGAAATTTGGATGAATGATTTTCTCTTTTGTCATATGTAACTTTTTTCCATACATAAAAAGAAACAAATTAGTGCAGACTTAATTGTATTGAAAAAACAGTCGATTCAAAAGTAATAAGATACTAATCTTCTTGATGATGTAACTGATTCATTCAAGTACCATTATTCTACTCCAATTCACGATAACTAAACTCATCAAGAAGCTGTAGAAAACTAAACTCATTGACCGAACTAAACAATAAAAATATCACACGAAAAGGGAAATAAAGAAATCATACAGAACCCACGGCACTAAATTATTATTCCAATGCTTCTTTGATGTGGGGCGAATTTATTGCGAGGGCTGTACCCATTCGGACAATCTAATGGTAAATCTATCGAGGCGCCGTCCTTATACACCATAAGACAGTTAAATGAACCGAAAAATTAGGGGATTGTGGTAGTAACCGCCCACATAGACGCCTCGCCGATGTGGTCAATGAAAACATCTACTGTCTGTCGGTATATTGAATAAGACTTGCTTTGTCGGCTGAAAATAATGACATTTACCTGGAAAAAGGTTTGATTATTTAACTGTTGATACCTCAAATTTCCGTACCATTTAATTCAATAGGATTTAGGGGTCAATTCTTTCTGGACTTTGTGTGTTTACCTCTCAAGTCTTGAGTATGATTAGTCATGCAGGAGCACATTTTTAGTTATGAAATATTATTTCAATACATTATAATAATAATTCTTTAATTCAGATTTCTCCATTTTGTTAGTAGTACAAAACCTTTAGACTATGTTAGTATAAATATTGTAATAGTTATATATAAATCTAATATTTGTTCCTACGTACAATATGTAACATGAACCCTGCCACAATGGTTCATGTACCGACCGTCCAGCCTCGCTGCGATCATTGACAGAATACTGTTGGTGCTAGCCCGTACTCTGTGCACCAAAGATGTGCACTTTTTTCGGATAGTGGCATAAAAATTATATACCTATGTATATAAAAAAATAATATATAATAAAATATATATATTATATTATAGATTTACTAAATAAAAAATGGATGGTCAAAGTTTCAGAACAAGATTACAAAAAATTTAGTTTAGTAACATACTTTTAATATTTCGTCTGAAAGAAAATATATATATTTATAAATATATGATAGGTATCAGATAGCCGCGATAAAATTGATAATTTAATCACTTCACAAGACGAGATTACCGTAAAAAGTCAAAAAGAAAAGGTAAATGAACTAGGCTTTCCTGACAATTAACCTTCTACCTAGATCGAGCCGAGATCCCTCCGACTGTACAGTCAATTAATCGTAGTAGTGAAGGGATCGAAGCCCGCCCTAATCTGGATAATGTTATCGCTGGCAACCATTGAGGTATTAGCTGCTGTAATTTCCTCCTTGAGTACTTATGTAGGCTTTATTTCCAAAGGCGTTTTTATGATAGACAGGCTTGAGATTTCTTAGAAATAACATCAATTGGGAACCATTGCTAGAGAGAATAGAAAACATGAAAGCCAGTTTCTATCGACCCGTAGGTGTTTTCCACCTTCGGGTCCATCGACATCATCACTTACTATGGTTAGGTTGCCACCATAATAACAATTTCTGCTCAGGGCTGATACATTTGAAATTAATTTGGATTTAACGTAAAAAAAGGTACCATCTATAGGCTTAAGTTGCACCAAACGTTCACAATGATGATTGTTTAAAGATATGGAACTACTGGATCCACTGGAACCTAGAATGGAACTGCATCTCAAGTGCATCTGTCGGAACACACTGAGTGGTGCTTAGCGACAGATTTTAAATTTGAGAGTAGTGGCCAGCAAGGTATGCTCCAAAATACCACACAAATCTCGATATTTCCATCACTGAAAATCAGCTGCTAGTAAATCAATATTCTGGGACATTTCCTACATAAGGTCAAAGTCCCAAACTAATCAGAGTTTGTACTATGGAAGCCAGGCAATAGATTTATTACTTTTTTAAAGACATACTTATATATATTTACATCCAGACACAGAACAAACCGAAGTGAAGCAAGCAACCCCGCGACTTTCAACACATCTTAACGTCACTACCAACAGAGCTATAAACTGCATTAATTTCATCAAAAACACCTAAAACCTTATTCAAAAACACCCTTTTCAATCTTCGTCAGGAAACAATGAGCTCAAGTTCCATGGAGTCGTGTAACTTGACTACACTGTACCGCGCCAGTACTGCAGTACGCATACTATACGCGTCAAGCGTTAATTATCATAGTCTGGTGCACCTTAGAGGGGATCGCGTACTTACAACAGCCTATTCCTTTCAGATACGGTATAACGGTGGAAAGTTTCGGTATGGCGCTTTCAGGTTTACGGAATATATGTATTGCAATCGGTAATGATTAGACGCAGTCCATTTTGTTAATTAATATTTAAAATGATTTCAGTAATATGAACGTAAATGAAGGTTCGAAAATTACACTCGCCACTAAGAGCTTAATCTATCAATATATATCTATAAGACTATATAAATATGTAGGATCTGTCTGTACATTTAATTAATTTGTGATAAATATTCACTTTTGCCAATGTTACTCTTTTCAGAATTTTTGTCACACATAGAGATTATGTATCTCAAGAACTATTTGACTGATCTTGATGAATTTTGATATATGTATAGTTGGAACATGTAAGTGGAAACGCGGGAAAAAGTCAATAAATAATAAGAGCTAAATATTTATTTTATTTATTTTTTTATTTTAACAATTAAAACGGTTTTCACCAATAACACTAATTACACATTATCTACTAAAAAAAAGGATAACAATAAATTTACAAAAAAAAAAAAAAACCTGTCACTCTAGCGTCTAACAATACCTCAAGCATTCCACAATTATCGTCTGCCATCCGTCCGCAAACAGATCACAGTCATATAAAATACTCGGTATTCCGAGCGAGAGATGTTACATTTACCCAAGATAACATGTATTCTATGTGTTATTCCAGGTTAAGCTATTTATGCCAAGTTTCATACAAATCCGTTAAGTTTTTACGTAAAGGATTATCAAGCATCCTTACAAACTTTCGCTTGCATAGTATAAGTTGTATAGTATAATTATCTTTATTCAAGGCAATAATAGTCTTACGCCTACGGAATAAGACATAATTAACAGTAGTCAAAACAAATTACTCCAATATAGATCAACCATGAAAAATATCATATCATGCAAGTATTTATTTTAATCTGACTGAAGGACTCTATGGAAGATAAAAGAATAATATTGTAATTTGAAATTGGAAGATGAATAAGACACATTCTACACAGCTGCTTTGAAAAATAAACCCTACAAAAGCTACAAATAGAAAATTAAAATTGACTTCAAGCACTCACTCAAAATATAATGGAGACTGCAGCATACCATAGCCTTTTTAAAATGTAAATTGCAAACTATAATATAAAGTACACAAATTATCTGAAACGTTTTTGAAAAACACATTTTTTAAGCCATAACATTTTGCAAACGGCCTTTAAAATAATGTATTTTCATATTACACGAGCTAAATTAAGATATAACTTTATCTAGACGGTACGCTAGGTCATTCAGGTCATCGGCTGCGGGCTAGATGACCTAGGACCTGTTCTTGCCTGAAGAGAAATGTTATCGACAACATCTCTGTTTGTTTATTAACATTAGATAGATGTATTGTTTTGTTTTCGTATTAGTTTTGTCTGTTTATTTGCCTTGAAGATTAATACATGTATATCCTATAATAACTGACTATCTATCAAAATTCAAAATTCAAAACCATTTATTCAGTTTAGGCCTTCGGAGGGCACTTATGAAGGTCAAATTTAAAGTTACTGAAGCTACAACCGGTTCGGAAGTCAGCCTTCAACTGAGAAGAACCGGCAAGAAACTCAGCAAGGTTACATTCTTTTTTATTTGTTATATAAATTTTTATTTTTTTAAGATAACAAAATATTTTGGTATGTAGTAACATTGAAGTCATTAACCATGAAGTGAAAATGCTAAGAACGCTTTTGCGTGCTTAATATTTAAAAACCTTATAAGTCCTTTTTCTAGAGACAGACGAAGGTATATCTTCCATACTACTGCTCCTTTTTTTAATTCACCAAGGAAATAAATACCAGATATGATATCCTCTATTTAATTTGGTTCCCCATTAGAGATCTAGAGACTATACCACTTTGCGATAGCTTAACTAACCTGTCACTATCTTTTTAAGTCAATGCATACTTACCAGTTAAATCAACTGCTTGCTTGTTAAATAAATAATATTGATACGCAAGTTATTAAAAAATAGCTGCAGGAGTTTCTTTTATTTACCTCTGGACTTCAAAAACTTAGGTTTGGTATTATTAATTTAGTTAAACCAGTGTTCGCCCTCTTGTCGAATTTGTTGAAAACTGAACTAAAAATAATACTAATGAATAGGTACATTTCTAATACAATGTGACGTTCTTCGTCAGCCAAATTCCCATCTAACAATTCCTAATCTTACAATTCACATCACACTCTACGGAAGAATTTCAATTTAAGCTCCCCATTGCCTATAGGAATCAATTACAAATAAAAAAAAATCGCCCGTCACCCCACAGTGCATGAGAATCGCCCAAAAGATCATTAAATCACATCACACCACAAAACCTATTTAAAAAAGCTATTTTTTATCCCACCCCATTCGAGACTATGGTGCGCATAACTTCCCCGTTAGTGCCACCATGAGGTCAGTGAGACAATCCTGAAAGACTGGTATTTCAAGAAACACGGTCACGATTAAGATTTTTTATGATGTCTAATTTGAAAAATCTCTAAATTAAAATCATTTGTGTAGATTGTATGTCAATTTGCTACACTTACAGAGGTAAACAGTACAGCCGATGGTAAGTGGTCACCGCGGCCTATAAACATTTGCAATTCCAGGTGCAATCACCAATGCGGCGTTGACGTGAAGTTGGTAAGTAAACTTGTAGATACCTACGGACGCATCACAGTAACACGCATGCGCGAGTCTAGAGCGAGACAGTCGCCGCGCCGCCGACGTTTAACAGCGCCACCTACCTTTCCTACATATAAATAAAGTTTAGCTCGCGCAAACGTATGTTTTGTGTATACTTAGTTATTGCATATTAAAAGTGAATTTTGGCAATAAAGTTACCCATTCCACAAACTGAATCGAGTTTTATTTGCAAGAACAGCGTTGTTATCAAAGATTGGAACAAGCTCTACGGCTGTGACTGAGCACTTCCAACAGTGGTGACCCCTATTGAGCAACGCAGCCTACAACCAATAGCAAAGAAGCAACTGCAAATAACGGAGCAAAATACAATGGAAGCATCAACAGACAACGCAGCAACATACTCGGAAATCGCCGGGATCGCGCTCTCTATGAGAATACCACGATTTTGGCGTGACAGGCCACAACTTTGGTTCTTCAGTTTTGAAGCAGCAACAAATCATCTGAAAAAAGGCAGCACTGAGTTGGCACAATTGGTAGTATCACATCTGGAGAAGCAAGACATTGAACAAATCAGCGACTTGCTTTACGACCTCTCGAACTCGAATTCCTACAAATTGCTGAAAGAACGTCTGATTTCCGTATACGAAGAGTCTAGAAGCAGACAGTTCCAGAAGCTGATTTCCGAAATGGAGCTTGGGGATCAGCGTCCTTCACAACTTCTACGCCGAATGCGAGAGCTCGCTCGTGATAAAGTTCCTGATAATACGCTACAACTGATGTGGATGAATCACCTGCCAGTCCACGTACGTTCAGTCCTTGTAGTCAGCGACTCGATCAGTAAGACAGCATCGCTCGACGAGCTCGCCCTATTGGCAGAGAAAATGTTGGAGCAGACACAGGAAGTCGCGGCGATTTCCCGACCTACTACTTCTTACGCGCAGCAAACATCAGACAGTGACACAAAATACCTAATTGAGGAAATCAAAAAATTATCCCTAGAAGTCGCCGAGTTAAAATCAACACATCAAAATCCTTATCAGTACGAGAGACGAAGCCGTTATCAACATAGCCACTACAACGCCCGCCAGAGCTCGCGAAACAGAATATCGCCGTCTCGTTTCAACCGGTACTCTCCATCTCATTCACCGTCTCGTTCCCGCATCGGTGCGCCTTCTCGCTCTCGCTACGATACTACGTGCTATTATCATCGTCGTTTTGGAGCAGATGCAAGGCGATGCTTACTACCCTGTGATTACAAAACTGAGACCGAATCGGGAAACTAAACAAGACGCTAGCTGCGGCGGAATCTGGCGTCCCCGGCAAGTGCTACCGCCTTTTCATCACGGACCAGAACTCTAACATTACCTTCTTGGTAGATACCGGCGCGAATATTTCGGTAATACCAAAGGTAAAAGGATCTTCACCGAAGCCGCTTCCATTCAACCTATATGCAGCGAATAACACAGTTATACACCTACCTTTGGAGAAAAAACACTAGAACTCAACTTTAAGTTACGCAGACCATACAGATGGAAATTCATAGTCGCCGACGTCAGCAAGCCTATACTTGGAGCAGACTTCCTCAACAGTCACCAGCTCACTGTAGACTTGAAAAACAAGCGCCTAATCGACACAGTTACAAATATCGCGGTCAACGCTTCAACACAACTCGACAATACACCTACTGTACATAGTATCAATCTGCAGCAACCATTCCATGACCTTTTGGCTGAATTTCCTGGGACTACGCGACTTACATCAATGAAGTTGTCTCCCAAACACAACGTGGAACATCATATCGAAACAACTGGGCAACCTATCCATTGTCGTGCTCGGCCGATACCACCACACCGCTACGAACAAGTGAAAAAAGAATTCCAGAATATGATCCAGCAGGGACTCTGCAGACCAAGTAAAAGCCCATGGTCATCAGCACTCCACATAGTCCCAAAGAAAAATGGAGACTTACGAATATGTGGTGACTATCGTCGTCTCAATGCTGTCACAAATACCGACCGATACCCGATACCCAGGATCAAAGACTTCACATACCACCTCGAAGGCATGCAGTACTTCTCCACCATAGATCTGAACAGAGCATACCAGCAGCTTCCAGTCCTTGAAAGCGATATAAAGAAGACTGCCATTATTACACCTTTCGGCCTCTTTGAATTTCCACGCATGTGCCCAGGTCTTAAAAACGCCGGACAGACTTTCCAGCGGTTTATCCACGAAGTACTCAGAGACATGGATTTTGTTTTCCCATTCGTCGATGACCTGCTTCTGGCATCTAAATCAGAAAAGGAGCATCGCCAGCACCTCCGAACCGTCCTCCAACGTCTGGATGAATACGGCATCACCATTAACCCATCAAAATGCAACTTCGGGCAACGTGAAGTGATTTTCCTGGGTTATCACGTCTCTCCAGATGGTATTCAGCCCCCACTTGAAAAGATCCAAGCCATCATCGACTACTTGAAACCCAAAACTATTGAAGAGCTAAGACGTTTTCTCGGAATGCTAAATTATTACCGAGAAAGCATACCTAACGCAGCAGCCATACAAGCACCTTTAAAAAGTTATCTACATAACACCAAAAAAAAGGACAAAACGGTTATCGAATGGACAACAGCAGCCTCAAAAGCCTTCGAAGCATGTAAGGTCAGCATACAAAACGCAGCCCTACTTGCACACCCATCCATCAATGCAAAACTGGCAATATTCTGCGACGCTTCAGACAAGTCAGCCGGTTCCGCACTGCAACAATATAAAGACGGAAAATGGACACCAATTGGTTATTTCTCAAAAAAATTCACCGAGACGCAGCAAAAATACAGCACTTTCGACCGTGAACTCCTGGCAGTATATATGGCAGTCAAGCATTTCAGAAAGCTATTCGAAGGAAGAGAAATAACTATATATACCGACCACAAACCACTCACCTATGTACTCACGAAGCCACCATCACCAACCGACACCCCAAGAAGAACCCGACAGCTACTATTTATCTCCGAATTCACATCGGACATTCGACACATCAGTGGACAAGACAACATCGTTGCAGACGCTCTCAGTCGAGTGGAAACTATCTCCTGTCCAACCTCACTGAACTACAAAGATGTCGCTACTGCTCAAGAGAGAGATAGCAGTATACAACAGCTGAGTCAACAAAGTAACTTAATATTTAAAAAAGTTACTCTACCCAACTCCAACATCGCTATCTACTGTGAAACATCGACACCATACATACGTCCATACATACCTAAAGACTATAGAAAACAAGCATTTGAAGCCGTCCATAACATTAGCCACCCCGGAGTCAAGTCAACACGGAAGATAATGTCACAGAAGTACTTTTGGCCTTCAATGAATATTGATGTCGGTAACTGGGCAAAAACGTGCATCCAATGTCAAAAATGTAAAACCCATCGACATACCACAAGCAAGATATCAACGTTCCCACGCAGCGACCGATTTCAACACTTACACGTAGACATCGTCGGACCGCTACCTACATCACCCCAAGGTCATCGATACCTGGTTACGATGATTGACCGAGCAACGCGATGACCAGAAGCAATACCCACAGAAAATGTTACAGCAGAAGATGTCGCGAAAATCATCTATGAAAATTGGATAACTCGCTTCGGATGCCCGGTGATACTTACTACGGATCAAGGTCGCCAGTTTGAAAGTCAGCTGTTCGCGAAATTAATGGTTACAATGAGTATCAACAAAACAAGAACTACGCCCTATCATCCACAAGCCAATGGAATAGTTGAACGCTGGCACCGATGCCTCAAAGCTGCTCTCAAGACTCGACTAAATAATGGCTCGACATGGGTCAAGGAACTCCCGACTGTATTGCTCGGACTCCGCGCCGCTCTGCGCTCCGACACCGAAGTAAGCGCAGCTGAACTCACCTTCGGGTACAGCCTGAGACTACCGGGAGATTTCTTTACAACAACTGCTCAAGACTACAGTACGGACTATGCCTACGTAACCGACCTACGGAACACCATCAACAGTTTGAAACCACAAGATGCAAACAAAACACATAGCAACAATCGACCTATCTTCGTGCATCGAGACCTTTGTACATGTAAGTCGGTCTTTGTAAGGGTTGATGCCATTAAGAAATGTCTGCAGCCACCCTACGATGGACCTTTTCCAGTATTGAAAAGAAACGATAAAGTTTTCACCCTACAACTACCAGACAGACAAACAACAATTTCGATCGACCGCCTAAAACCAGCCTACACAATAGACGACATCGGAATCCAATCTGATACTTCTATTACTAAGAGCGAGATCTCCAACCAGCAATACAGCAGGACACCGTGTACCACAACAACCTCATCCTCCTCGAAGCAACAGAAAACCACTCAAAGCGGACGAGTCGTCAGATTACCTGTACGCTTCGCTTGAGGGGGAGCACTGTAGATACCTACGGACGCATCACAGTAACACGCATGCGCGAGTCTAGAGCGAGACAGTCGCCGCGCCGCCGACGTTTAACAGCGGCACCTACCTTTCCTACATATAAATAAAGTTTAGCTCGCGCAAACGTATGTTTTGTGTATACTTAGTTATTGCATATTAAAAGTGAATTTTGGCAATAAAGTTACCCATTCCACAAACTGAATCGAGTTTTATTTGCAAGAACAGCGTTGTTATCAAAGATTGGAACAAGCTCTACGGCTGTGACTGAGCACTTCCAACAAACTAAAATAAACTTAATAAATAAAAAATAAGTCTCATGTGCCTGTGTATTCACCGGCCCCCTTACCTTTCTTACTAAACACAGTATTACAAATTTACGGTGGAAAAGGGTCATGTAGTAGAACTTCTCCGGAAAAACTTCAGACACTCATAATATTTGACCGTACATTTTTTAATTATTAATATACGTTTTATATTCGATTGGAAAATACATAGAAATACATTGAAATGTAAGTCATACATAATATAGAGATATAACAATAGATAGATATAATAATAAATATTAAATGCATGGTCACCCCAGTATTTTCTATTAAAGGTTCTCAATGTGTTCGCGTATTCCCTTTAATTTATTTCTAAAGGAATGCTAATTCAGCCCTTATTTGCAAAGGTAAGGTATTTACACTTTTTTCATTCGTGATGTTTAATCTAATTAGATCAATAAATCTCTTAATGCCAATAATATTAGATGTTTCTAATTAATAGTATTAAAGAATATCACATTTTCGGTCTATCTGCTAAAGCGTACTTTTATTTAACAGAAAAGATCACTTATGGTATTTACTAGCTGTCCCCTGCGGTTTCACCCGCGTTCCCGAGTGATGTCACATTATTTTGTTCTTTCTACCATCAATAATTTTCGAAGCGCACGCGATGTAAGGATTTTTTTTATATCTTAGGTTACATTATTGGAGTTTTCGTTATGATTCGAAATTTCTTTGAATATATAATATAGCCTATGTCACTCGGGGATAGTGTAGCTTCAAACGCTGAACGAATTTTTTAAATCGGTCTTGTAATTTATTCGTTACATACAAAAATAAAAATCCTCTTTATAATATTAGTGTAGATTTCGGATGGTTAATGTGTATGTTACCTTTATTTCTTTTGTCTTTATAAATCCTACCGTGGTGAACCTGGGCCGTATCGCAAGTATAATATAAGTGAAAGTGTGTGTATGTTTGTTACTTAATTACACTGAAATGGCTTAAGGTAATTCAATAAAACTTTACACATAGATCGATACAGTTCTTCAATAAGATTTTTTACCCCGATATAACCCTGGGTATCGAGGGCTGTGGGGGTGAAAAATAAGATCGTATTCAGGCATTACAGGCGCATGAGACAGCTTCACGTCTCAGGGTCAACAACGCATTGGCGATGCCCCTAGTGTTGCAAATGTCCGTAGACGGCGGTGACCACTTACCATCAGTAGGACTGGGCTCATGTGGTACATATAAAAAGGACAAGCCTAATTTTTACAACGATTTGTGGCAATGATACCAGACAATTGATACTAGTATCTTATGACAGTAAAAATCATGTCAAAATATGAGTTTAAAATTGCCAGTTTAAATCTACAGTTAATTATGTTTTACCTGAGATTAAATACAGTTATTTGTTTATATTTTTCATTCAACCTTCTAAACCAACACCTTTAATGCAGTGAGTGTAAATTTGTGGTTATTTAGTGAGTGAGGTGCAGCGGCGGTCGGCGATTTGTTATTCGTAACGAGATTTATCGCGCTCCGGCGGGAATTGTGCCGGCGGTGGATAAATTTAACAGTTAATTATTCTTAATTTTACTATGTTTAGTAGTCAAATTCTATTCGTAGCTATTTATTTTGCTTGGAGGCCAGATGGGTACTCATGAAGGTCAAAGTATTGGCCTGCAACTGAGAGCAACCAACAAGTGATTCAGGGAGGTTTTTCATTTTATTGCTTTTAAATGTTATAGTCAATAAGCCGCACTGATATAATTTACAGCATCTGTCCCGCATCTGCCGCTGTTTGTTTTAATCCAAACTTTATACATATGAAACTTTACACGGTATGCAATTATAATCTGTACTTGTACATTTTTTGCCAAAACTTGTGTAATAATGTAATGCTCTAAATGACTGTAAAGATATTTTTTTTTTATCTAAGGTTAGTTTTGTTATCGAATGTTACTTTACTGTCTGAATTTATAATGGTAATTATTTTGGATTCGCGTTTCCTTAAATTTTAAAATGATTGCGGTGTATTCTCACATGCTGAGCTTGAACCAAAGGAACACACAAAGAAACCATTGCAAACGGTGGAAAGGTACTTTGCAGTACCTGCCAGGCTAGCAATAACCATTGGTGATTTTCGACAGCATTTAAGAACTAGTACCCATCTTGGCTTTCAAGCTAACCATCTTAAGTCACCACATGGGCCGACAAACAAGCTGACAGTCCACCTGATGGTAAGTGGTCACCGCCGCCTTTGGACATTTGCAACACTAGGGGCATCGCCAATGCGTTGTCGACCCTGAGACGTGAAGTTGTTATGTGCCTTTAACTTCACCGAAAATTGTGACCAAATACAAGCGTATCCACTGCACAATATCTCGCAAATCTCTCTCCACCCTCAGGGCTTCAATATCGATAGAGCTACAAAATCGACAATACTGCCAGTATAATCCTAGACATACATTTGATCAGTCCAATACTCAAAAACCAATTACATTTGCCAGCGAGAAGTTAGCAGGTTGTCCTCGCCCGCGGGCGGTGCCAGTCGAGGCCATTGATATCAAAAAGTGATAGATATAGCTGGCTGCAATCAGTGAGAAAGCAATGTTCAAATGTAAGATTTTACCGTATAATAGTAGTGGCTGAAATGTCTTTACATTGACGTATTGAAGTACCTTTCAAGTATCGTCATTCTTACTTAGTGCCTACTTGCTGTTTTGGTAATTCTTATATTGTAGCCTACTTATATTGCTACCTAGTTTGTTGTGACAGTCGTAACTTTATTAACTTGAAATGAAATGAAATATTTTATTCAAATATTCAAATAGGCCTTCACAGGCACTTATGAATGGTCAGACTCTAACACCGGTTTGAAAGGTTGCTTTTACTGAGAAGAGCCGGCAATAAACTCAACAATTACTCTTTTCAAAATAAGATTTTGTACATAATGTCGTGTCTTGCTGGAGCGAGCGCTACACCCAACTACAACTTAATAAGGTCTTAGATTGTTTATTAGAATTTTAGCTTAGTACCTCATTTCTACCAATAACATTGTATTATTCAAGTCCAGAGTCAGAGGTGCTATTCCTTTTTTTAAATTGTTGTGAAATAAATCAAATAATAAATATATTTTATATATACTTATTTATTGTGATTGTACAAGTCTATATATATAAAAATTAATCCCTATTTCAATTGGTATTTCACGGCATCACGCATAGACGGCTGGACCGATTTCGCTAATTCTTTTTTTGGTGTGTTGGTTATTGTTAGGAGATGGTTCTTATGAACGAAAAAATTAAGAAAATTGCGAGGAAAAGTAGAAAAATTAAGAAAACTTTTTATTAACTTTTCTAATGTAACCTTACCGCTTTTGACAATATAAACTCATATAATGTAACCTTATGGTGTTTAACATAAATTTCAGTCGTTTGACAATATCGTTTAAAACAGAGGCATGGGTCCGAATTATATTGATAAAATAATAAATTTATCATTACTTAGTGCACATTTCACAGTCGGAATATTTATGAAAATTGGAATAAAAAATATGGAATTTTAACACTTAAGTGTGCGTTCATCGCAGTTAGTTCAGAGCAATCACGCCTCATATTAAAAATTTGTGTATCTTAAAGCATTAGATTCATAAATACTATGTTTTTTGATTTTTTTTTTATTAATCATACCAGTTCGAATTCAATATTTATATTTAAAACAGGACAACGACTGTCGGGTCAGCTATCGAGTATAATAATTGTAATAATTACGATATTTTTTATGTATAGCTTTTAAGTAAATATGGCAAAACAACGTTTGCCGGGTCTGCTTGTCTACAATAATTACATTTGACTGACTTATAGAAGATTCAAGTAAAATATTGTAGAAATAACATAATTTTTTTGTAAAATTAAGAAGGCTATTTATCCGAATGCAGATAAATTTGTGAACACCCTACAGTACTACGATGCCGCATCTTTACTTAAACATCATTGGTCGGAGCGGTACGATGCGGCGCGGTCGAGAAATTAAAACGCTTCCAATAGTACTAATGGCCCCTTAAGATTTTCTAACAAAGAATTTTATCATAAAGATATCGGAGATTCGCCACAAATTGTAAAAGTTTCTTTTTGTTATTCAAACAGTCGTAGATTGTTAGTCTTGTTCAATTTGATCAATTAGTTTCCGGGTTGTTGTATTTGTTAGGTTCCCTCACTGCTACCTCATAAACCCTTGGTTGTTGGTTTGATTACCAAGATAAACTCTTACATCATGCACTATATCTGTTTGTTCCTCCAAGGGTTGTGGTATCACTACATAGTATAAAACAAAGTCGCTTTCTCTGTCCCTATATCCCTATGTATGCTTAAATCTTTAAAACTACGCAACGGATTTTGATGCGGTTTTTTTTAATAGAGTGATTGAAGAGGAAGGTTTTTATGTATAATACATGTGACATCCCACGGGAACGCGGGTAAAACTGCGGGGGACAGCTAGTATAAAAATATCTACAATAAAACGTTGTTGGTGGCTCTTGATGGTTTTAAAAGTCAAATTAACAGTACGCCGTTAACTGGGTGCACGCATTGATGTTTACCTTGCACCAGGTGGTCAACAGAGGACTTCGAAAGACCATTGGCGTCTATAGTACTCTTTCTTATCTCTTGTAAATTATAATGAAATGGGTAGACAGTACGACTGCCTCAAACCTTAGATCATTGCGAACAGCTTCCTTATTCAGCTAATATAAACTTCATCAGGAGGCCGACGCAAGTGGCCTCGGAAAGTGAAGTGAAAGAGACAGAGCATAGAAACAGCGACTAAGCATCATCATGCCAGTGTCATTTACTTAACAGAATCAAGCATAGGGCAAACAGGTGATGATTTTCTTTATATATTTTTATTATATCCTGGGACATTCTTTACACACTGCCATCTGGTCCCAAACTAAGCAGAGCCGGTACTATTTTTTGTTTTAAATACATACTTTTATAAATATTTACACCCAGACACAGAACAAACAGACATGTTCATGCACACAAATGTTTGTCCTGGGTGGGAATCGAACCAGCGACCTTCAGTTTGGCAGTATGAGAGCTAACAACCAAGCCAACTGGCCTGTCAATACTATAATATTTACTACTAATGTAACAAACAAGTCGGGCAGTCCGTCTAATGGTAAACGGTTACCGCAGCGTATGGACGCTTGCAACACGCGCGGTGCCGACCCTGCAACAATCTGAATGAAGAATGATGATCGATAGAGTTGTTTATACGTAGAATAACGCATATTATTCTCGTCTCGAACATAAATACTGCCCACCCCTGGCCACATAGTAATAATAAATTCATCTGTTCCATTGTTAACAAACTCAACTCATTAATAATGCAAAAAAGCGATGTTTAGAATATATTCAGTATGCGAATCCTTTCCAAATATGCACAAGAAACTGCTTTACATATTAAATTAGCCATTTGCGGCGCCCGCAACCACATCTCGCAAGGAATCTGGTTAGGGATCGTCTATATACCATGTAACAATGCACCAAAATTTCTAATGAAAGTTAATTTTAGAATTATACTGACAATGGGATTCAAATATTTTTTTTATTTTGTAATAATCTGTAACATTTTTCTGTATATTTTTTAGAATTTGTTATAAAAATGTTCTCTTAATTAAAAGTGTGTTAATTTAAATACACCCGGAAGGAAGTCAAAAATCACGGGTTAATAATAAATAGCTCTACGTGTTTGCAAGAATTTTTACTTTTCCATTCATTTCTCTATGAGCATCAATCTCATTGAGAAATACACAATCATTGTTGTTTGATTCAGAGAGATTAGCCACGCATTTTTTTTAAACCTACTATTGTACTCGTAATTAAGAAAAATAATTAGGCAATTTGAAAAGATTTATTATACTTAAAATAATATATGGCATGTTCCTTATCGATAGATTTTTTTGAGAGCAGACGTACTATTCTCAACACGATAAAACACTTAGAAGTACCATGAAATAGTGCAAGGGAGGTCTGGGGTTGAGAAAAATAAATTACCCGTTAGAGATTTTTAATTTTCATTTAAAATATCTATTACTATAATAAAACTGTAGAAGCGCCTGCACATTGAAATTATTTGCCAATACGATTATCTCTGTATGTCTGCTTGTTCGTTTGTTTGAACACGCTAATTTCCAAAACTACACAGGAAATTGGAACGTAAATTGGAGCAATATAAAGGCTTTATTTCAATAAACGTGGCTCCCAAAAAAAATCGAAATTGAAACAAGTAAGAAGAATCGAAAAAAAAAACCTTTTCTTAAAATATTATCTATGATAAAATATAATCACAACTGTCAAATCTAGTGGGGGAGAGTTCTAAATTTAAAATAATGTACACAAACAAAATATTAAACCTTTCGTTAGACACGCTAGCATTTGTAAATGCCAAGCGGACTTTCAACTCTACATCTTCATGTCTGTGTGTTTGTGCGCTTAGTTATTTTGATCTACACATTAGATTTAGATATTTTTTCACCATCATGTAGAAAATTTCTTCTTGAAAGCTTATGTGTAAAATATATTTATATTATTAGAGTCAAGTGAAGCCGGGGCGGATTAATAGATATACATAACTACCTGTCATTGTCATAAATGCAGATATGGGGTCCAAAGAGTCTTTTAAAATAAATCTATCTTATACCTTCTCCTTAATCTTCTTGATATATAATTAGGATCTCGGAAACGGCTCCAACGATTTTCATGGAAGTATGCAGGGAGTTTCGGGGGCGTTAAATCGACCTAGCTAGGTTTCATTTTCAGAAAATGTCGTTTTATCCGTGTTTTCAATGATCAACTTTATCGATAATTGACTTAAACATAACCTGAAAAAAATGACTTCCTGACATTTACTGTTTTAACGACACAACAACACTAAAGCTACTCCAGCAGATGGCGTTGTTAAGCAACACTAAGCCAATAGTCAACTTTACACAATTTACCAAAATAAAAAATACCGAACAAAGCTCGGGCATCCAGGTACTATATAATTATATGCCATAACGGGCACCTACTTTCTTGATTTTCGGAGAATAACCACAAAGGCTGAAAAGAAAACCTTTCACATATTTTCAGGAGAAATGAAATTAAAAAACAGTTAACATCATATTAAGAATGCAACATTGAAGGCTGTAGCTGTAACACGCATACCGTTCACACGCGGTTGAATTTCAGAGTGATACGCTTTACGTCGCGTGATGCTTGAATCATTGATGCTAATGAACAGGTGTGGAGTTTTCAACACATGTTTCAAATTCGTACTCATAGGGGCTCCGGGTGAGTTTCAGAATTAGATACTCTTGAATGAATATTGCATTAGGAAGATGTCGCCAGTTATTGCTTTTTAGTGATTAACTTATATAACATATCAGCAATAAGACCTATATTCGGTTGAAGATTTTGAAGCCCCAACGTGTGGTGTGCATTGTTTCCTGGCTACAGGCAATCACCCTTAGTATTGCCGTGCCCGACCCGTTAACCGAATCTAGAACCTTTGGCTCTACCAGGCTTTATACGACTCGACTACGCAAGTTTTTAGTGATGATAAGTATTTCTAAAACCATCATGATTTGTACCCTGATGATTGGCAAGCCGTAACATGTTATATTCTTATTAATTAATAACTAGCTGTCCCCCGCGGTTTTACCCGCGTTCCCGTGGAATGTCACATGTATTATACATAAAAACCTTCCTCTTCAATCACTCTATCTATCAAAAAAAACCGCATCAAATTCCATTGTGTAGTTTTAAAGATTTAAGCATACATAGGGATATAGGGACAGAGAAAGCAACTTTGTTTTATACTATGTAGTGATATAGCATGTGATTGGTAAGTAAAATGATATTAGAGAAAATACTTCAGGATAAAACATATATTAAATGTCCTGGAACATTCTTCACACACAACTACTGATCACAAACAATGTAATGGTTGTTTAATAACCAGATAACTGTTAAAGATATTAAGATTCAGACAAAACAAACAAGCATGGTCATTATTTAAAGAAAATAAATCCAGTTGGAAAATTTTACCTAAGTCATGTGGCGTAGTTTTGTTCAATAATAAGGCTTAATAAATTGTAAGTCATTCAAATTAAACTATTATTTCAAACAAGATCATTAAATGCCCGGGTCATGATATAGAGAGCTATCAAATAAAAAAAAAATATGCTACGACCATTCGGTGATATTTCAAAAGTCATTTTCAATTGTTTGAGCACAAAGAAAGGTCAGTGTAGAAAAATATATGAGAGTATTTGTCAAATACTTCAATATTATACGAACGATTGCGACGTGAGTACGAGCCGACGTGAAATAATGGGGAATCTCCTTTAAATTTTTGGTATCTTACAAATATATTTGATTTTGGAAATATTTTTACAGTCACATGCATTTGCTTGCATTCAGGTATTTGATTTTTGGATTATTTAAACTTCTCTTTTACAATCAACTATTTTCATCGACATTTGTAGTAGAGCTCATTTAAGTCATAATTTCTAAATAGTGCTTCAATTTAGCAGATGGTTGTAAAGTTATACCTTATTATGTTATTTAGAGGCCCCTTTACCTTTGTAACTGAAACAAAGTAATCCAAATGCGCTAATAGTTTCGGGCAGTACTTCCCCGGACAAACTTTTCTCTAAGAGATCTAATACTTTAACAAAATATTTGCTTCCTCTATAATACCAGACAACAAATATATAAAAGACTACCAAAGGAAAACCTTAAAACGTCGATCCTTTTTGTTCATCACCCATTAACAATAAAGCATAAACGAAAACCACCGAAAGAACCATCAAAACAAAACGACTAATAACAAACATTGAAAAACGAGGGCCAGTATAACCCAACAATTACCCAAATCTGACAATCATAAGCAAACCAAACCGCAGTACAGGCGAGTACAAATTAAATTTCACTCAAATAACCGTTGAGGGGTGGTTTTTTCACTCGCCACTTTTGTTCAACTATCTTATAAAAGATGCATCGACCGGAACGGGAAAATTAATTTCAGACAATGCGCACCGAGAGGCGTTGTACGAAACAAGGCGGGACTTTCACGGCGGAATGGGTTTTTATGTATTTTCAAAATAGGTATGCAGCGCTGTGGAATTTAATTTTTATTTACGTGAGAGAAATTTCAAATACATCTAGGAGAAATAAATTTTATAATCTAATTTTACTGGCAGCATTTTAATTTTGAAACTGCAGTAAAATAGTCGCCTATACATCCTATTCCATAGCCTCGACGAGGTAGGCAGAGGTCAGTAATAAAACCCACATCCCATAGAAGATATTTTAAGACTCAGCGTGGCATGTGGTCAGCATTATCGCCGTCTCCCGGGCTACACAAGTAATCATTACTAAACCAAGGACATACATTTCACCATTGTCGGGAATCCCAGCTCACAGTCTCTTGAGGAGCTTACTACAACTCGACCATCTTTTTAACCTTAACGTTTGAACCTTGCACCTATCAAAAATATTAATTCACTGATAGAAAGCTACACTATTCCCTAGTGACATGGGCTATGTTATGGTCTATAATAACCTTCAGGAACGCAGATGAAATCGCGGGGTGAAAGCATGTGATCAATAAAAAAGTTACATGCTTACATAATGAGACATGGCAAGGGATCGTGCTCACCTTCGAAATATTTAAATAGGCAAAAGTCTTCCCATTGTACCGGGATTGGATGTCGAGAATTGCCTATTACCAGCCTCTGGAGCACGGCGATATTGCTGCTTTATCCAATTTATCGTCCTCACTTTACTATTTCTTCAGACAATTGCGATTTATTTCTTGGACTAAGCGACTGTGATTTGGACTACGATTTCTGTGCACGTGGGTTTAAGTCTGATTAGCTTATTTGGATTTAAAAACTCACGAAATTTTATAACCATCAGATTGAGTTTCACATATTTTGAGACTCGTCTCTCAGAGTTGCCAGTTCTTTCCAGTAGCTGAGCTGTGACATTTGTAAGTGCTCTTCGAGGGTATGCTGACTATGGCTTTGAATTTAGTGTTTTTTTTCATGGGGGCGTTCTGCTGTCTGCGTTCTGAACTGCGTTCAATTGCCACCCAGGACAAACATTTATGTGTGAGTATAAATATCTGTTTAGAAAAAATAAGATGCACAGTTAATCAGTTCTTTGGTTTCTAAAGCACGCGTTATGCTCAGTTTGGAATCAAAAATTAAAATAAATATCCAGATAGGTATATATTTATTCTTAAATTTTATAATTTTTGTCTGGCAACAAGTTTCGCTCAATTCTTCACCAATTTCCTTTGCTTTAACATCAGCATTCATGACTTCCAAACCTCATTTCACAACTTACGCATAATTCGTCTGCATTAGCAATAAGACGGAGCGCATATTTAATTTCGTCCGACCATATATTTTAAAACAGGCGTTAGTACACTACATTTTACGCAGGAGGCATATATTGCGGCACCTTAATGGGAACATTGTTTTATAGCACTCATTACGAGGGAATCTGCAAGCTAGTGGTATTAATTTACGCCGGGCGGAATCTTGGGGCACCAAATTGTTCGCGAGAAATATTGCTCGAGGAATATTGAAAGTAGAAACGATAGAATTTTCATTATGTTGCAAGCGTTAGTATCTACGGTCATAATTAGTGTCGGCCGTGGAATTTTCTTAGCTGTTCGAACTAGAAAGGAAACACCTGAAAAATTTAATTGGAGTTTAATTTGTTGAAGTTTTCTAATTAATTTCAAGATTGATGTCTTTAGAAGTGATTATTTGATTCGAATTCAGTTGAGGAAATTATTTTACGAAAAATACTAATGGTATGTTGAACCATTAAGATATGGATATTCATGCCGATTATCCTCAAAGGGTAGGTAGACGTGTAAATAATGAGACCTACATACAGTCCCAACGTGGCATTGTCGCTATCTTTTGGGCACATTACCAATCTTGGGCAATCTATTCTAAACAAAGAAACTGATTATTTTAGCTTAGTCGACCCGAGAATCGAATATAGGACCTCTGGGTCCCTAGCCACGCTTTATAGCTCTACCACCAAGGCGAAAACACATAGGTGGGTCCTATTAAATATTTCATCTAATCCCTCAGTCCAAGTTTGATTCTACATGCAGTCTTAAAACTAAGAATGAAGGGTCTATTTCCAAATTCGAAAGTAATAAAACGTGTTACGGTTGTTTTCGTTGCACCGAAAACCAACTTGTTTTACACTTAAAATTTTAATGAGCGTCATAAACCGCTCTTATTAGGTAGGCTCAAGCTGCGGGTGTGTGGGCATGGGGGGCGCAAGGGAGGGGGACGAAGGGGCTTTCCGCCCCAGTTATCGTGCGAAAACTTTCGCCCAATCCGATTTACCTGAGTTAATTACGTTTTCTACTATTAAGGCTTAATGTGAGGTAAGTGTGTATTGGTATTTGGAATTTGTTTTTTGCAGTGGTTATTATAGGGAATATAATTTTTACGTGAGTATATTGCAAGCTGTAAAGTGATGATATTTATTTGATGAAAATAGTACGTAGAGAAAATTTATCAGTACGATTTTGTGTATGTCCATTTCTTGCAAATAATAAAAAAATAAAATCTATTCCATACTTAAATGACAATTTGTTTTATTTTTTTTAATCCAACTAACCCTGTTGACTGGACTTCTTTTCATACATAGTAAGTAGCTTGTGAGCTGACGTAATACAATAATGGCTATCGATTATATTCCAGCTTAATCAAAAATATACAACAATCAATACATGTACATTCTGTAACAGAATACTGAAATAAATCTATTTCGTACTATTACGTATACAAAATATTCCAAAACAATAATCACACAGACCAATTCATAACATCCCCATTTATCTAACCGAGCAAAATTCGTGTGTGAAATATCAGAAGTTGTCGAGATCTTAGCGAGCGGGTCTCGGGGCGGGATTAAACCTTCACAGACGTGTCAATTATCGAGTGTTACGAATTCATTATAGGGTTTACGCGACGAGTTGCCGACGAGTTCCGGAATAGGCGCCGCTGGTGCAAGAATGTGTTGTTATTCTGTTGTTTTCGGGCCTTTAATGATAACATTCGTGTTACACTCATGAGGAAGTGATCTTGTAATTTCAGCATCTTTATGCGTGGGACGTAACGGTGTGTGCGAAAGAGAAAGGTGGTTCTTCCTACTATCCTTCTCATATTATAAATACGAAAGTTTGTAAGAATGGAGGAATGAATATTAGATTGATACTCCATTACGCAATAACTTCTCAACGGATTTTGATTTGGATGAAACTTGGCACATAGATAACTTACAACCTAGATTAACAGATAGAATATTAGATTTTATACTGGGAAAATGTAACAACTTCGGTGGAGCCGCGGGGACAGCTGTGTTATAAACTTAAAAGCAGGCAGATGGTCCACTGGATTGTAAATGTTTCACAGTCTATGGACACTAACAATACCAGAGGGATTGCTAACCATTTTCGGCATATAGAAGCTACCTTGACAATTGAACTTATCATGCACGATAAGTACACTACTAAGCTATTATAGCTTCAAACTAATTCCCACTTATAGCCCAGGACCAGACTTTGACCAAATTGTACCCGCCTCCGCACTTGTAGCTGTAATAATATAAAAAAGCACCAGATAAAAAAGGAAGAAAATTGTTATCATAAGACGCCGCGCCGCCCGCTGGAGGTGAGTTTGGACCGGTTTACGCGAGAGATAACCAAATTGGTTAGGTAATAAAAAAATGCGCTTTTACCGCATTGCATCATTTTCCATAGATATTTTGCGAAATCTTATAATATTTCGCGCTCAGATTAAAGTTAAGTAACATTAAGTCTTGTCAAGTAATTTTATGTGATCATGAATGCTTGCTTTCCTCTCGATTGTTATCATCCGCGGAGTAAGTTGTGTTCTTTGGCTGATAAAATGCAAATTTGCAAAGATTCGTCCCAAGTTTTCTTATTACTTCCGCTAATAAACGATCCTGGATGGCGTTGCCTCGAAATTTCGCACAGAATACTTGTATGCGTAAATTGTACCGCTGCGATCTTTCTAGGTATATATATTTATCCTTTTAAATTACAATAAAAAATATCCTGAGATATTCCTTTACACACGGCCATCTGAGCCTAAAGAGCTTGCACTACGGAAACCAGATAACTGATATATTTCATAAACTATTTTTTCGTATCTCGTATACATTACATATGTAGATATTTACATCCAGACACAGATTTAACAGACATATTTACATCCAGACATAGATTTAACAGACATATTTACAAAAATGATTTATACTGATTTTAAAGCAACTGTTGCTTACTATAGCCTATACAATAATTGAAACATTATTGTTTGTTTTTGTAAAAAAAAAACTGTGAAATTCAGTACACAAATAGAATATGTTCTGGGTTAACACACTTAACCCCGGTAAAACATAAGACCCTTTGGGAACCCAGGCAAAACCGCAAAGCATCAGGTAGTAATTATGACAGAAACTATCCAAGGAACTTGAAGGAGAATTACCTTAAGGCCTAAAAACGAACTAAATTAGTAGCACGATATAATGGCCGTTTTGACGTTTAAAAATGTCATAGAAGAATTAACCTTTAACTTAAGGTTTTATCTGCATCATCAGATAGTTAACTATTGGATCAAAAGATGCACCTAATAACCAAAGAAATAAAGTTAATTTTTGTATGACATTATGAAACGTCAAAACGGCCATTGTAGCGTGACGCTGGTTTAGTCGAAGATGATGTATTACACAAGTAAAACAGCGATAGTGGTAGTCGTAATTTCTTAATACAACAATTTGCTAGTAAAGTTACATTCTAAGTCCCACCCAAAAACCTACAATGACAATACATTCAATTGGTACACATACAATTCTTATACCTACATACATATGTACGCATGACACATATATACAAATTCGTATATTTTATTACGTTTTATATAATATAGGCTAGACAAATTTGCTTGATATGAACGTCATGTCTACGTTAGAGGTCAAAGCCGCCTAGTATTTTTATTTCGTGACCTTACGTTGCAAATATCTTGATAATAAAAATATTGTTCTTAGTAACCCACTCACTGAGCGTTATACCTACCTATATAACGTGTTATAAAAGACCCCGTAAAAATATAATTAATTATCAAAGCCAACAACCCTAGTAAGCTGTCATGTCAGGGAACCAGATTATATAACAGAAAGGCCTATTTCACCTGTAATTGTCTACTTTAATAGTTTTTCTATTTTTCATTATGTATTTTATACAGTGTTACTACGGTTTTTAAATGTTGTGAATGTACTCGTTATAAGGCCCCATTTAACCTCCTTTCTTTACGCGTAGTTTTGTAACACATGTATATGTATTGCACTTGTATTACTGTGTTTCGGTTAGAAAAGTAAGGGAGTCGGACCTTAGCCGAGAGCCCTCCGCTCGCCGATCTTGTCCGTATAAGGGTGTATGAGCCATCAAGGACTAAAACCTTCGTCTATTAAAAAAAAGCGAATAAATAAATGATATTACAGGCAAATAAGACTAAGCCATCATAGACAAATGGACCTTCGACCATTAAAAAAAAAAGAAAAACATAAGGGAGCCGGTGACATTACAGACACATTTGACTTAACAACTCAGGGTGGACAACGCGTACGCGATGCTCCTGGTATTGCAAATGTCCAAGCGGTGGTAACCACTTACCATCGGTAGTCAGTTCCCCAATTCGTCGGTATATTTGACATCAAAAAAACTCTGAAATTCATAATACAAAAGCTAATTTTGGAATATATTTCCTCACTGACGATCTATTCAGATGCTTTTCAGATATAATTGGTTTGCATGAAAATACAAAGACATTTATTAAAAAAAAGAAACCTCTTTTCCAATCTGTTTGTAAACAATTTTTTTTAAAGTTCGACTACTTCGCTATTAATATCTTGGGGCATTTCTTTACACACGGCTTTATGATCCCAAACTAAGCAGAGCTTGTAGGTACTATGGGAACCAGATAACTGATGTTCAACATAATGATTTTTATTTCTTCTAAATTTATACTTCTTAGATATTTAGCCTCAGCCATAGAACAAACATATATTCACGCTCACAAATGTTTGTCCTGTGTCTTTACCATGAGTTTTAACGTACGCACTCGCTAGCGACGGCGTAAAATATTTCTATGGCAAATGTGTATAGCGCCACTAGCGGTCACCTAAAGAACTAAAATCGATAGTACGAGTCGATAGGTAAACCTATCGAAATGTAAACACTAGCGAGTAACGTGTTTTTAGCCTTTGCTATAGAAATTCGGTACCATGAATCACAAATTTGACGGTTGCAATCGAAAAATACTGTATCGATAGTAGTTTACTCGCTAGTGACTAAAGTAAGTTTCGATAGCAACTCATGGTAGAGGTACTGGATGGGAATTAACTGAAAAGCCTTGACAAGGCAGTCAGGGCTCCTAACCATTACGCTAACAGGTTGTTTTGTGTTCATAAGAATGTACCAACAAATTAATATCTATACACTGCAGTACGGTGGAGGTAAAACTATTTTGAGGTACCGCAAGTACGCACAAAGTAGTGTTTAGTAAAAGCTCGGGTGATAAAAATAAAGGTTAATCACCCCGGGCCATTTGTAAGGGCAATTTTATGTTCACTACCGTTTCTAGGCTATTAGGTACTTATGTACTTGAGACGTGGTCTTTGACTCTCAATACCTTGTACATATTTATTTTCTACTTCTGACCATCATTTCACCATGGTGAGTTAGTGAAGTCACAGGAAAGTCCCAATAAGTGAAGTGATATTACTTAAGAGAAATTTTTTGAAACATAATTAATAAATATCCTGAGACATTCTTTACACACGGCTATCTGATCCCAAACTAAGCAGAGCTTGTACTATGGAAATCAGATAACTGATATACTTTTTATCATCCTTTTTTAAATACATACTTATATAGATATTTAAATCCAGAAACAGAACAAACAGACATGTTCATGAACAAAAAATGTTTGTCCTGTGTGGAAACCGAACCAACCATCAAGCCAACTGGCCTGTCATTCGATTGACTAACATGGATTGAAGGTGACATAATGGGAACAACTCATACTCAGGATAGTCAACGGGAAAACATTAGCTCTCTCGGGAACGGGATTAAAACCACGAGGCGGAATCTATAGCAAATAAAAACTTAATTTTATTGAAATAAAGCGTAATTTTCCGAATTAATTTAATGAAAATTAACCAAACCACATTTGAATTCGTAATGATTATTATCAAAACCGGAAATATGTCAATAAGATAATATTGAATAAACAATGATCGGATAATGATGCATTAATTTTAACAATACTGGTCGATGGTAATGATATACGTGATTATCTACGTTTATGTTAACTATGTAGGTATATTTAGCAACTTTCGCCTCATTCTTAGCGTTCCGTACCCAAAAGGTGGCAATGAGACCATGTTACTAAGGTGTCGCTGTCCGTCCGTCTGTTACACTGTAGCTTTTAAATAGTTATAGAGTTTACAAAGAGACACTTTTAATTAACAGAGTGAGTACTACAATGGCCCCTATAACAACAAATACTTGAAATATAAACAAAAAGGAAAATGGTAGGTGATCCCCATACAAGAAACCTGCTTTCATCAGAGTTTTGTAAAATATTGTACGGTGTTACGAAACTCTTCGTGTGCGAGACTGACTTGCAAAGGCTTTTTTCTTAAACAGCCTAGAAGGCCTGTGATAACTTTTACATATTTACGCGGAAAATTTACTTAAAGTAACTGTATACCAAATTTTCTAAAAACCAATTTAACAGTTATGTAGCTAATCGGTAATATGCTTACAAACTTTGCTAACTTAACTCACAAAAATTATAAATCCAAAATTTATGTTCATTTTTGTTATAACTCAGCTCCGCAACAATTGAATGAAACTTTGCATACTTATGCATCTACCTGACAGAATATGTAGAAGGTTTTCCTGCAATAAGCTTACGCAATTTTTTATTTCTTCGACACAAATTCGCCTCAATCTATCATCTTCTAGGAATATTGCTCGTACATAATTATGTTATTTATAAAGAGTTGTATTATACACTAAACATTAGGCTACGGTGGTAAGTGTACAAAACGTAGAAGGGAACTGGCACTCAAGTGCAACTGCCAGACAAGTGCTTTACAATAGATTTGCAACATAAACGTAGCCAACCAGGTAAGCATTACAAAATGCTCTATTAGAAAAACCTACCAATAAATCCTGTTACTAACTGATATTATTCAAAAATATAATAAAGCTGAGTTTCTTAATAATAATAATAATAATAAATATACTTTATTGTACACTGAAAGAAGTACGGTACAGAATTGATACTTAAATAAAGGTACAATTGGCAGTCTTATCGCTAAAAAGCAATTTCTTCCAGACAACCATTGGATGGAAAGAATTACATAGGAAAAAGTAAAGGGTAGTTAGCAGTGTACTAAATACATATAGCAATATATACCAAATATATATACAATATTAAAATGATATACTATAAATAATACTTAATAATAACTTAATATAAATAAATTATATACGTATATACATACCAAAATATAAAAATAAATAAATATATATGTATATAATTAATCAATAATATAATAATATAAAAGAACAGCTATGTAACGATTAGAGAGCAAGATAATGTTCTTTGACCATACTCTTAAATGTAGCCAGTGTCTGAGCACGTCTCACATTCTCAGGTAAAGCATTCCACAAGCGAACAGCCTGTACAGTAACTGAGTGGTCAAAGAATCTAGTGGAATGTGCAGGCATTTTTAGTTTCAGGTTTTCTGATGACCTCAAGGAAAATGAATGTGTGTCACGCATGAACTCAAAACGTTACTTTTACGTCTTACCGGTTCTTCTCAGTTTAAAGTCGACTGCCTATCCGGTTGTATCTTCAGTAGCACCTTCAGTGTAAGTGTAAGTGTTCTAAGTGCCATTCAATAACCTAAACTGAAGAAACCACTTAGTATTTTGAATATTTCAACCTAATTTCAAAAAAAATCTAAATTTAAAACCATTTATTCAGTTTAGGCCCTCTCAAGGCACTTATGAAGGTCAAAGTTACTGAAGCTACTACCGGTTCGGAAGATAGCCTTCAACTCAGAAGAACCGGCAGGAAACTCAGCAAGGTCACATTATTTTTTTTTTTTTATTCAATAATCTTTTATATAACTTTTATCTATTCTGACTTATTTGTTGGCTATTTTATAATATCAATTTTATATATTTAACAATTACAAAATACTTAATATAGGTAACATTCAAAAACAAAAAAAAAAGAAATAACAAGACTACAAAATAGAAAATAACAATAATTACTTACAACTAAAACAAGAAAATTTGAGGTGCACTGTGCAGAGAGTAGCTATTTGAATTTAATAGCCTGGAAATTAAGTTATCACTTAACATTAGTGCTTATGAATGGCAAGTGAACTGAATGCAAACCGCAAGCACTTGATGAAAGCCTACAATACTTCATTACGAGCGATCCTCACAAAAATGCCGACGGCACACTTTCATTCGATATCTGGGTCGGGCTTCAAACGAGCGTATATTCAAGCCCGCCTTAATGAGGGTGGGCAGACATTGAATAGCAAACTGCATCTATAGATGAAACAGGAAAATTAACTCTTAAAAGGGGACTGTTTTATACTTCTCTTTGGTGAATGGAAAATGGGTCAGTCAAGAACTGATGCCGGAATGAGGTGAGAGGTCTTTGAATCATTATTCAGAGGTAATTAGTTTTATATTAATAATAGCATTCATATTTTTAGCCTAGAGTGAATATTCACAAAAAAATTGTAAATAAAGTCGTTGGGCTCTAAAAGGCCCATTTTGACAGCTGAAAATGTCAATGGAAAATCAGCTTTAGTGCTTTCGAGTTAAGGTTCATCTATTTATCCAATGGTTAATTGGATGATGATGGTCATGATCCTTATCACAAGGATATAAGGCAAATGTTTCTATAACACTCTTAGCTGGCATCACGTCAATATTAATTTGACTTCACCTGTTCGATGTCATGACGTCCATCAAAAAACTTTATGGGCAATAAAGACTATAACAGTTAAATTTATAATTTACACTTATAATCACTACATAGTATAAAACAAAGTCGCTTTCTCTGTCTCTATATCTTTATATCCCTATGTATGCTTAAATCTTTAAAACTACGCAACGGATTTTGATTTGTTTTTTTTTTTAAAGATAGTGTGATTGAAGAGGACGGTTTTTATGTATAATACATATGCGACATCCCACGGAAACGCAGGTAAAACCGCGGGGGACAGCGAGTATTAAATATACATAAGTTATAACTAATAAGAATATCAGGTAATGATAAGATCAAGAAGAAGAAGAATTTGAAAGTTACGACTCGGACGATTAAATTTCACAACTTTTTTTAAACATTTTTTTTTTAGCTTTTATCTTTTCAATCTCTGCTAATATCCATTATTTTGCAATAGTTTTAAATTAAATAAGATTACACACAACTGACCCGTGGATAAGGCCTACTGGGGAAACCACGTTAAAAAAACGCGCTAAGTACGTACACTACCTCATAGGTGGCGAGGAAACGTGTGCATATTATGACGATTACAACTTTTTGAATCGTTATATCTCAAAAACGGTGGCTCGTAGGAAAAATATATTGATAAATTTTTTGTAGATTTTTTTCTGAAGTATTTTTATGTTAAAACTTACCGTTTGGCTGAAAATCGCAAAAAAACTATTTTTGTTTTACCTTTGACCTTATATAATTTTTTTTCTATCATAATAATCATATTTTAAACAATCTTACTCACTTTCAGCTTGGTGGGAATTTAGGTAGCTTCGGATATCTAAATTGACCGGACTAATATCCCTTAAGGGCATCATTTCCCCGTACTCCATGTGTCACGTACATACGAATCACTTTTTTTTATTAGATTCATGATTACCAGTGCTGGATTACCCAGGGTAGGTGTAGTGTTCGAGAAACAGCTACAATGGGACATCGCCAATTAATCACAATGGTACTTAAAATATTATCGGTGAGATGGGAATGTCAGTAATGTATAAAAAAAATATCAAAGCTACTTTTCATATAGGCTTGCGCGAGGTACATATAAAAAAACTTTATGAGGCTACCACCGGTTCGGAAGTCAGCCTTCAAATGAAAAAAAAATAATTGAAATAATAAAATAAATTAATAATTACCGAAAAACGCATGTCAAATAGATGTGCGTCAATCATGTGCAGAGAGCAGCTATTCTCAGGCGTATCTATCATATTGTAAAACTACCTACTAAAACCCTCTTTCAAAACTTACTTAAACAGTATAGACTCCCTACCTCTTCGAAGATAATGGGCGTGATGATATTAACTTAAATTTTATGATACATACGATTTAAATAAATGGGTCCTCCTAACCAATGGAAGAGAGCCAAAGATCCAAACTCTTAAAGCGGTTGAATTACCACCTCTTTACGAGGTACTAAAAAAATTTATGACATACAATTTGTTCTCAACGAAACTGTGGGTAAATGAAGCTACCTTTACATTAATTTTGCGTACGTTAATTTTATCTGTTACATAATTGCTGGTATAAATGAGGAACGCATAGTTGATTCTTGGATGTAAATGGTTTGGTAATTTTTAAAACGTTTTAAGGTCTCCGGAATAAATCCAATAATATGTTACAAAGTTGTGGAAATATATCAGTTGTAGAATTTTCGTTTCGTTATTTATGTAACAAAATAGTTTAGAAAAAAATTAATAATGTTGAAAATATTAGCTTGGTAGTGGATTGGATATTTAGATAATATTTCAACGTTCTTAAATTTAACTGTAAATTTTGAGTAACTCTTGCTAGCAAACCTAAGTAATAATAAAAATAAATAAATAAAAAAGAAACCCTTACGTAGAGACGTCAGTTTGGAAATTTTTAATTTGTCTGTGTAAATAAAAAAAAACCTATGGCATAAGCACGGAAAATAAGGTATTACGAGATTTGTTAAAATATTGAAATTAATTTATTTTATCTATTTAATAAATGCGGAATACTTTTGAATATTTCATTAAGTTGCTTTTAATCCTACTCATATTATAAATGCGAATGTTTGTATGTACATATTATGTAGTAAGTATGTTTGTTACTCTCTAACGCAAAACCGATTTAGATGAAACTTAGCACATATATAGAGCATATCCTGGAATAGCATATATATATATAGGCTATAGGCTTCTTTTCATCCTGGGAAAATGTGACACGGATAAAACCGGGGACAGCTAGTAATTTTAGAAGGAAACCATCGTGCGAAAGTCAAACCCGCACTTGGTCAGTTTATTGTTCTCTGTTTAAAAGTAATGTCTGGTACAGTCACATGCTAAACTTGTATTTTCGCGTTCGAAAATGCGTTTTACAAAATGGCATTTATTTTATCGCTATCAATTTAATTATTTCCCGTTAATTCACGCCACAACGTGCCTATGTTAATACACGCATATATTATACGACAAAAACGCAATGTAATAAATCAATGTAAAGACCCGCGTACATTATACTGCCGTCAATGAACGACCGTTTTTAAATTTTTCCAAACTTTACGTGAAAAACTACTTGGATTAAAAAAATATATAATCTTTTTTATTGACGATAATGAATATGAAACGATAAAATAATATTCAGAGCTTTATAGTAACCCATCCTTATATAGAGTGTTACTCAATTTTCTACTGGATTGCATAGTCACAGTCACATAAGAAATTAGTAATAAGACAAAGCAATTTTGTAGTGTTTTGTAAACCTGATTTATTTTTGGACCAAACAGATTTTATTGTTCAGCTCAATTTTCCTGCATCTGCATGCATTGTTTTTTTCTATAATTTACGATCGTGCCGTTCACGGTCATGCCATACACGATCGAGCTCGTGAGCGCAGGCTCTAAGCTTGAACGCTAACGACCGCCCTAACAAATTGTTTGGATTACGTTAGCAACGCGCCGCCGCGTCGAGTGTTTGTAGCGCCAAGATGCTTAACTAAGGCTTTTTATGGGCCAACTTCATCTTACAAAAGTTTATTTTTGGCAAAAACGTTGACGAGCTTCATTTTATGTGTCGTGGGAAGTTCATATGGGTTCAAATGGAGACACTGAAGAGAATGGAAAAAGAGATCTCTTATTACGATATTCCTACTTCCTATTAACATTATAAATGGAACACTTTATATGAGGATGTATGTATGGATGCTTATTAGACTTTCATCCTAAAACTACTAAACAGATTTGCATGAAACTTACCACATGTATAGTTTATAACCTTGATTACCATATACAATATTTTTATCCCGGGAAAATGTAAGATCCCTCGAGTACACGAGTGAAACACGGAGTTAATTGTTTATTCTATATTATTTTAAAGTATACGAGTGTTTAAGCTACCGGTTGACAGAGTACAAGTTCTACTGATTATGAGATCAGATGGCCGATTTAAATGCGGTTTCTTACCAGTTTCAGTAACTAAAGCATATCCCTAGATTCCTTAACTGGCATCAAAAATTCATAATTCAAAACCATTTATTCAGTTTAGGCCTTCGGAGGGCACTTATGAAGGTCAAATTTAAAGTTACTGAAGCTACAATTATTCATATATTCGTTCAGAAAGAACGTTCAAAAATTCCAATTGTATATTTAATATCAAACACCTCGAGTAAATACAAAATAGATGCACAACTTAAACGTGTGGAAATATGAACCGCCAAGATTTGTGTCCGCACCTCACGACTATAAAGTGCATGCACTACCGAAAATATATCGGTAATAAACAACACGGAAAAAATACTGTGCATTCTGAATAAAGCTTTATTACGTGAGGTGTAGAGTACGGAACTATTTGTGATGTTATAAAGAAATAATGTATGTTGGAAATATGTTTCTAGATAGATAAATTCTGGTTCTCCATCGTTGGGGCAAACAAGCCGACATGTGGATGCATTTTACTGAGTCTCACCTCTCCGGCCTTGTTGAGACTGCACTGAAATCGTTTTGAGTTGTCAGGATACTTCTTTATTTAAAACTAGCTTCTACTACGTGGTTTCGCCCGCAATACCGGGATGAACAATTACCTAATAATCTAACTAAAGTAATTATTCACCGATATTAACGGAAATCTGTTTATTAATAAATAAATATCCTGGGACATTCTTTACACACGGTCATCTGATTCCAAACTAAGCAGAGCTTGTACTATGGAAACCAGATAACTGACATACTACATATACTGTTTTTTTTCTAAATACATACTTAAATAGATATTTACACCCAGACACAGAACAAACAGACATGTTCATGCACACAAATATTTGTCCTGGGTGGGAATCGAACGCGCGACCTTCGGTTTGGCAGTCAGAGCGCTAACCACCAAGCCAACTGGCCTGTCAATGTATTTAATTTCTCATTTGTTTCATTAGCAAGGTATGCTAATTTATGCCAAGAATGCCGACAAACAGGCACATGCTCCACGTAATGGTAAGTGGTCACCGCCGTCTATGGACATTGGAAAAGTAATGGGAAGTAAAAGGAAAAGTATTGGAAATAAGAACTAACATCGTGATGCAGTTGTCATGGAGAGTCTTTTGGGAGCGAGACCATCCGAGGCCGAAATAACTTCAACAAATTTAATATTTAGAATGTATACATTTATATGAATATAAGTGTACTCGTAACTATATTTAAGTAAACCTTTAGTTATTTATGTATAATCTATGCATTCAACGATAGAAAAATGGCATGTAATACTATATATTAAGGAATCACAAACCTCAGTTCAATACAACGAGCTGAGCAAGCGCATTTATAAAAACACAATAAAATTAATATTAAAATAATTTATCGTAGAATCTTCAAAGAGTACGGACTAAGAGTCCGTAGAAAATGTAAAAAGAAATAAAAAAAAAATAAGAACTAACTTAATTAACCACTAACGAGATTATGCTAAACCTGATCAAAAGATTGAATGACTTAACCACCAGAAAGTACATTACATACGTAATGGACGCAAATCCTTTTAATTTAGAAAATAAAATAAATCACCAAAATAAAGTAGAAAGTACAAACGAACAAAACTTGGCGCATTTTCTTAATTTATTCTCATTTTTGCTGAACTATAAAATGCATGCACTCAGCTTCGCCCGGTTCACGGCAATAACCGTATAATTTACTCTAAAACCACTCTTATTCCATTTTAAGTAAGTTAATATTCGAGTGGAATTTTAAGTGGGTGATGATGTCTTTTCAAATTGGGTGGTGAATATGAATTATTGCTGTAGAGTCAGTTAAAGTTGAGTGAGAGAGATAGTGTTAGTAGCGGTTTAGAATACTTTCATATGTACTAAAGCATTATTTATTATTATAAAATGTTTTTCGCTGAGTAGTTTAGAATGTCTAATAATAATCTCAAGCAACGCGTACATACATAAAATATCTTAGAGGCTGAAACTTTTATTCGTTAGCTAAGGTCCTCCGCTTACCCATATACGTCCCTATATCTTCTGTTTGGCAGAGTAAAAAAAACATCCAGTGCATATTCTATCTATGTATATGCCATAAAACATACCATGTTAAGGCGTTTATATGTAATTATGTCCGAAACATCAAAATTTTACATTTAAATATATAAGTAAGAAAACGTCTACCTAATCTACATAATAAATAGGGTTGAAAATCCAAGGGATTATAATAATACTGTCGAAAAAACAACACTGAATCTTGACAGTTTCAAAATGTCAGGAAATTACCCCAAGAAAGCAAGATCCATCTGGAAATTCATGTGCATTCGTAGCGTAAAATGCACAGTAAATTTATTGCACGAAATAATACAATCCCTTTGACAACAATAAAATAGCAGCGGAGAGTTCAGCAGGCGGCGAAAGTTGGTAACTGCCGGTAACCAGTTCTAGCCGGCGCAATTTTACGCGCGCGCCGCGCAATTTTAAAGTTGCCAGTAGAAAAAAGTTTATTTGTGGGTATATGAATATTACCTCAGTTTAGATGTTTAGTTGAAGTATTTCCCTAGGGCGGCTCGTTAATGGTAGACTTACCTGAAAGAGAAAAAATCTGGTTACAAATCATCGATCATGAGAAAAAATCAGTTGTTAACTAATAGACTATCAAAACTTATAATTTCTCGTTTGAGACAGTAGAAATAATATCATCAACATCATCATATTATAAACCCACTGGGCACCTCTCTCTTGCGCCATCTTCATCCTCTGCTAGTTTCATCCACAGACAATAGGCTTACCAAAAATAGGTAGATATATGTGTATATTAAAAGGATTTGGTAAAGATCGCAATCATAATAAGCAACACTTATTGTAATATGAAGATTGCTTTCAATGTACGAGGAAACGCTTAACAAACAAAAAAACCATACCCCGCAAAAAATACTCAGCGAAAACCACGAAAAACAAAACAGGCGACAAATCACGGTGGCCCGATAAAATATAATCACCAACATCCCTTCTGCGAAATTTATTCTATCAGCTACGATATCTCGGAGCTCGTGTTAGTCGCTCCACTAGGCACTGCCGACATGCGCGGCCCGGGATTCAGCCCGGGATCCCGGGATCCAAGCCCGGGAAACGTTTGATATCGCGATATGCACACTTGGAATTCACGGTTCACTAGTTAGACAATATGTTGACCTTTTTTATTGAATGCGACAGTGAAAAATATGAATTGCAATTCTGGGGACGAATACGATGGTAAAGTAAAATTTATCTTGGTTTGGAAAAAATAAGTATATTGCCGAAAACGTTGGGTGTTAACTTTGAAAAGCAACAGATTTAAAATGTATTTATCACAAATATTTTAGTAAGAAATAAATATAATTGAAACTGGAAAAGTAAGTGTATTTTCTCAACTATATCTAGGTTCTTTCTTCATTAAAATATTGACATAAGAATTTTTTTATTATTATTGGAACTAACTACTTGTTGTTAACTTTTTGGTCACTAAGCATGAACATAATTTAAGTAGACTGCAGCATTTTTTTAAGCGTCAAGCCCGAGCTTGCCTGATGGTAATTGGTCGCTGTGAAACTTCACAGCATCAGGGGCATCACCAATGCTTTGTTGACCTTGAGACATAAAGTTACTAAGATCCTGCTTGTAACTTCATTGACCCCTTACCTTTCTATTCGAAACACAGTAATACAAGTGCACTACTGCTTCACGGGATAAGGTGTCAATACTTTCCTGCACTAAGGGCTCTACTTCTCATATCTTATCTTAAACCTACTAACAGTTTTCCTTAACATTTACTAAGCAGTAACAACATAGTACATTCACAAGTCCCTAAACAGCAAAATGCAAGTCGTTTATCAAACGACACGGCAATTATAACGTTATTTATGGGTTAGGGTTACTGTATAGAGATTTATGAACTGCTGTGCACCCCGCTACAAAATTCTAGACATTACCAGTTCTAGTGTGATAATTCAGGCTTCTTAGTTAGTCTTATGAGGTACCTAAGGACGCAAAAGTGAATCTAGATAAAGCTTTGAATTGAATGTTTATGTTCTATATATATATTTTTTTTATTAGTTAACAATTTAGAGACTTTATAACATACTATTTTAAATCGACGTAAAAATCCCTTTAAAAAAATTGTCTGAATCCACCCTTGCATCTTTATACACCCTGGGTTCCATAAGGATTGTTAATTTGTGTCCGCTTTGTGTTCAATTTTTTAAAATATGGAGTCGTGTAACTACATTCTTAGCACATGGTGATATTGACGTTGATAGTGACGTGCAGGAAAGGTTGATGACTTACCCTACCTGGCTAACTGCAGCCTCAAGTTTGCTCAAGACATTGGACTTACCCCCTGAGATTGAAAATGTCTGTCATTTTTAAGCGTATCTACACTGCGTAGAAATTGTGGTCAATTGAATGTATCTCTTAAACCAATATAATAACATTAGAGTACAAATTTTATGATTTTTGTTTGTAGCTGGTATTGGCTATATTTAAAAATTTATTAAAAACTTATTTAAAAATTCTTCCAGAGACAGAAAGCTACCCTTTTCCCAAGTAGCACAGGCTATATTATTATATCAGAAAGGTGGGTGAAACCGCGGGACGGTAGCTGTATACAATAATATATATATATAATGTAGAATATTCAAGACTTTAGTAATTTTTTTAAATTGAACATTTAGTTGAAGGTTAACAAATTCTATGTGAAGTATGATATTTTATAATATCTACCAATAATATTCAGTTGCAAAGTTTCAATTCATTAATAAAAATGTTTTAAATTAGTTTATAAGTGATTTATGAAAAATTCTGAAAGCTTTTTGAACTTTGAAACAATGGCTGATTGGTCTAACTTTTTTTTATTGATATTTGACAGGTGAAATCTATCTATTTTACTATGTTGGAAAATAAAACATACTAATATCAACTATCTATATAATCTATCAAGATAGGTTTAGGCACTATCCATGCTTGTGCAGTCAAAAGCATAAATATATTTATAGACCAATAATTTTTTTAACATTTTTTAAAAACTCTTTTTTTAGTAGACGGCTCAACTATTACAACAAATCTGCTGTTGTACGAGTATATGAAGTGCATCAGTTATTATTTTGAACTGTTCATGGATTTTTGCACTTGACTGTACAACTTTTTCGACATTTTTTTCTGAACTTATGTAATCACTTTTTATAGACAGAACAGGTTATTCGCCAAAATGAAGCCATCCATTATAATAGTATGAAGTATGAAAGTAAGTATGAAAATCGGTGCACCATTTTCTTAGCATGAATAAAATTACACCAGCAATTTGAATATAATCACTTCACTACACCGACATATTAGCATAGCGAATGATTAATATTCGCTGATAACGCGTGTTCTTCGGGGGCGGGGGCGGGATGATGGAATTTTCACTAAGTAATATATTATATAGCAAGACCTTTTATCATGATTTTTTTTTGTTCCCTGCAAAGTGAAAAATAATTAGCCCCTAGTTCACTATAAATGTTTGTGTTCAACTAAAAATGCTATCAACTTGGAATATGGTAGTTGTTGAACTTGCTAGCAAGCTGGCAGTAAATATGAGATGTCAATTCTCTCGTAAAATGTGAGGCAGCCAATTGTTTTGGTACGGGCCAGGCAGATAATAATGATTTTGATTGCCCAAAGGAATTATAATACGTGTCTTTTAAAAGTATTGTTGGCCAGTCTGTTATTGTACGCAGAATTTAAAGAATAATGTTCGCTATTTAATAACAGTTCAGTGATAATGGCCAAGAATGCACCCTTGCCAATAAAACAGCGTCATGGTATTGATCAGACAGATCAACAGATTGATGACGGCAATTTCAAATGCAAACTAAAAAATACCCTCCAAATATTCAGATAAGATTCCAAGTCCAAAGTAATCGTGGCACCACACACCTGGTGCAATAATTCGAAAGAAACCTCTATAAATTCTGTACGTAAGAAAACAGTTAAATTGAATGGCCCCAGAGATATATGTGAACAGTAGAAAAAATCGTATTTCACACAATGGATAGGCGATAGTCGAGAAAGGCGAAGGTTGTTTGTAAATCTGTATTATTTTTATGTGCGTGGGACGATCTGAATATTGTATTTCTTTTTTTCGGTTGTCAGCTGATTTTTTGCTCGCTAACGAATTCGAATTTCATTTTGTTTTCTGGCTTGTCAAATTTTTGATTATGTAAAGCCCTTAACTCTGGAAATCATGTTAATTTGATACGACGTAATAGGCATTATAAGGTAATAACTGATACCATTTTGTAAGCCATATTATATGTTTTGACTTAATATAAGTATATCCATGTTCTTGCTGGGAAAACGTTTACGAGTAACACCATGCAACTACCATTATTTTCTTATGACATTCTCTTCACATTTTTTATGCTGTCTATCCATTCGGTGTGTTACATAAACAAGAGCTTTGGCCAATTTTTTACGGTAATCTGCATGTCTTATGACAAAAAGAAAAGCTTTTGTAGACCACTGAATGCAAGGTGTAAAGTGTCGAAAATCTTTTTGGCTTAAGTGTTAGGGTTAGGGTTAAGACATATAGCTTTGTTTGAACCAAATTATCACATTCGACGCTCCCATAACTCGCATCCTTAACCCCTTTCAATGAATACAACTTACAAATGGCAATATTCTCGAAATAAGCGTATTAAATTAAACACGGGATGTGTTGTACCAACTGTTCCTCTAATAACTAACGCAGCGTCCAATGAATTAAACTAAATAATAAACTAAAGTTAACAAGCAAGCGAGACACATTCCACTAGACCTTCCCTAAATTTATAGCCAGAGGTCCCGTACTGTCTGAATTAGTTTTTGCACGATACACTGCTAACCGCTGAGCCATAGTGTCTTCCGCGGGTGGAGGGTTGGCCGCAGACAGACAGACAAATGTTGGGGCCATGACATTGGCGGGTCGACACGAGAGTTTAAATTACATCATACAAAACTAACTTGCATTTCACTGTATATATTGAACTGAAGAATGATAAAGAAGTCAAACGTTTTCGAACAGTTCTATTAGGTCGTCGTCTCTGTATTAAAACAGATGAAGAAATGGCATATGAATATATTTACAGCAAATTAAAGTGATGAAAGAAACAAGATATAGATACAAATCATGAACTTATTTCTATACATCTCAGAATGTAATCTAGGTACTAGCAGCGGAATTAGGCCATTTTCATAAAAGGTATCCATAGCTAGCTCCTGTCGTTACACCCTCGTTCCCGAAAGATCTACTGCAACCCAGGATTAAACCTATATAAATTTATTTAATTATCTTTATTATTATATAATTATCTTAATTAATAAAACATTTAATTATATGATTAAGTTTAATAAAACAAAGTGTACATACTAAACTACTTAAAATTAACTTATAAGTAAAGCAATAACCTATAAATAAAAAACTGAATTTAAATTATTGGAGCTGTCTATGGGTAAAGTGCCCAGAAGGCTGGCTACGTTTCCTCTTTGTATGGCTAAGCTTATTCTCTGACCAAAATACGAGCCAGCCCTCTGGTCACCGGATGCCTCGATGAGGCGCGTCAAAAGGTCTTTGAATAATTTACGCGCCTCTGGTCCCCATGGCCCAAGCGCTTCTACTCCAAACGGTGCAAATATGTAACCATCGCCGATGGTCGCATATTTCCGCCGCTTCGAGCTCTCAGCGGCAGTCGCTGCCGCACCCGCCGCCTTGGAAGTTGACTCTAGGTGGGATTGTGCAACGGTATCTACACATGTTGCATCCCACACTAGAGGTTTGCCACGACTCCAGGGCAATAACGTCATCCCATCGGGCCTCTTACCATCATCACGTGCTATTCCGTTCGGCTCTAAGATGGCCGGCACGTGAACAGTGGCAAAGGCCCTGCGGATGACGTCATTGATTGCAGCGTGTCTCGATAGGCGGCCAGCGCTGCGGCGACATGACAGACCATGGTAACCTAGTCGATCCACGTCATTACCGCATAGACAGCGATGGGGCTCATATATATTATATTTATTTAAATTTATAAATCATATGTTACTTCTACATAAAGTAGTTTACTAATAGTGAAATAATTATTAAAATCGGTGCAGTTGTTTCTAAGTTCATTCATAACTCCGCGGTTTCACTCGCGTTCTCGAGGATTGTGACATTATCCCGGGATAAAAGGTATATTTTAGGTTATCCCAGGGCATTCTCCATCTACGTGTCTAAGTATTATCTAAATCTGGATGATAGTCTTTACGTGAAAGAGTAACAAACATTTGACATTTATAATATTCGTAGGACAATCATAAATACCAAAACTACATATATTTTCGCCTTATAATATGAATGTAGATAAGTGAGATAATTTAAATAATAACCCCCCATTAACTCACTTATCAAGCATTCTCCTCTTCAATGGCCACAAATTAACGACAAAATTTACAATAGTTTAAAGGCGGTGGCACGCTTAGAAATAGTTGCCGACCTCTGCATTGCTAATGCCTTAACTGGCGACCTGTGTCGGCGTCGTTTGACATATTCATTGCTCGCCAACCTTCGCCAGGGGTGTATTTAATTTATTGTTTTAATTAACATTCACATCTGGGTACACTTCGGTTTTGCAATTACACGTTGTGTTTATGACGTGTTTTGAGATATGTCACTGTATTGGTCTTTGGGCTAATCAGAATTGTCATTTTTTCCGTTGAGTATCTTATTGCATGATATTTGAGTCTCTCTCTCTCGCTTTGTAGTCAGTCCTCTATATCTGAAGATAGTACTTGCTTCCATTAGTTATAGATATATATATCTTAGCTAGATCCGTCCACCTGATTAAAGATCAGCATCTCCTCTTTTTACCATCAACTCAATGTTTACAGTTTGTTTCAAACAATGGTGGAGTCTTATCCACCGGGATAAAAGCTGCGTATGTCCGTCCATCTTCTCCTTGTCAGCTCTCGCCCTTGGAAATGTCGATCTGTTGCTCTTTCATGACGTGAAAAAAGGACAATCAACTTTATTCCATTTTGCAGTAGGACTTAAATTTAATATCAGTAAAATACAGGTCCAGTACTGACCTCTTCTGACTCCTAACCAACTATGAGAACGCAATGTTTTTTGTATGTATGTATGTTTCCAATACATGATTTATAATCATGTTTTACCACTTCATACTGAATATGCAGTACAACACGATCGTCACAGTAAATTGATGTCGCATACTTATATTTTCAGGATTAGTGAAAAAATCACATAAATCATGCGGAAAATAAGTTTTAAGTTGCTGCCTGGCACTCGAAAGCGTAGTAATTACGTCATCAACGCTGCGAAGCGCCGTACTGTCACTTTGTGAGCACCACTTGTGACGTCATCCACGCTGCGAGCGACAGCGCCGATCCAACCCGACCAAATGACTAGGCGGATGTAAAGTGACGCGAAATACAGAACCCTGTAGTGTAATTGAATTCCAGGCGAATTTTACATTGTAATCATCATTATAATTATCTACCTGCCCTGTTACAGGATCACGGATATATAATAAAAGACTTGACAGACTGTTTAGGGTCGACTTCCCGCCTGACTAAACTCTCTTTGGGCTTGCTTTTGATGACCGCTCTGTGCAAGGCGTCTACTGATTACTAATTACAAGTTCAATAGTTTACGATTCTACTTGTTCTACTTGTTCGAGCTGTAAGGTAGCGCCTTTTGGGTTCCGTTGTCACAGGCTGCCAACGGGAGTCTATTACTAAGGCTTCGCAATCCATCTGTCAGCCCGTTTGTCACAGGATTGTATTTTTGGGCCGTAATGGTATACTATGGACGTATGAAAACTAAAAGCAATCTCTTTAAAGAGACATATACTTTTTTGTCGTTTTGTTTAACATTGTACCCCGGTTCCTTCGTTTGTAGGTCCGATTCACACTTGGCCGCTTTATATTTAACTCATCTTAATGTTAGGTTAAAATATATTCCAAAACCGATTATAACCAGATTTGTCTACATCTCAAAGTTGAAAGTTTAGTATGAGTAAATAGTCATTATACGAAACCAGTGGTGAACTTCACATGACTTTGAACGTAACTTTATTGACTTTACAAATAATTCAACATTAATCCAATTTATAACTCTCAAAAAGTTTAAAACAATTTAACGATCTTTACACGTGACCACTAAGTAAATTGATTCGCATGAACATTCGCCATTGGTAGGCGGCGCACGATACCAAGTCCACGTAATGTATTTCAAGTGAGACCACCTCGTCGGCGGATTAATACAATATTGCCAGTTAAGCTGTTGCAGTTAAGTGCCGGCTTGCTGATGTGAATTTTAAGCCTGCTTTAAAATTTTATAATGTCATGTTTTGGAATGGCTTATTAATTAGATAGCTGAAGAGAGGAAAATGTGTACCAAAAATAATAGGCATTATATATTTATATTGCGCGATAATGGGCGTGTAAATACACGCCCATTATCTCCAAAGGTAGATGCTGAGATCCACGTTCAACTGAACGTATTCCTAACGTATTATGTGCAAAGCATTGTCACCGTCTCTACCTAGATTAAGGCTAATATTAACAAGCCCGACCCGGCAGTCGAATTCAGGAGGTCTGCAAACCGAATATTGTATCACTCTAAAATAAACAGTCGAAAAAAAAATACATTGATGAAACTACTGGTTCTTTCCATTTCATTATATTATATACCCTAGGTTCTCCATGAACTACGCATTTTCAATCAAATCAAACTAAACCAAAGACACATACTCGTATATTCCTAATACATCAAAAATCGGCATTAAAAAAAAATTACATCATCCGAATTACATTTTCTGAGCCGAGAGTCTTGGGCAAAGATCGTCGTACCACGCCCGCACTCACCGCAGCAACAGTACCGCGAAATGATGTAATTACTTTAAAAGCCGGGCAAATATTTTTATATGGAATAAACGTCTGGGAGGCTGTATTAATAAGCCGAGCTCTGTTAGCTCAACGAGGTAATAGTTCAAACAAATCCATTATTTAATGCATTGTTTCCTTCTAGCTAGAGTTTATTTTTACGTCTTGTTTGTTCAGATGGGTTGTTTTAATCGATGGAGGTTTGTTTGTTTATATCTTAGAACCAATTTATAATGTTTATTGTATTTTTTTTATTTTATATGGATTTCTGAAAGCAATAAAATAGCCAAATAATTCTGATCATAAAAAATGGTACCTGATGGCTAATAGTGGCTGAGTTTATTGCCGTTTTTTTTCAGTTGAAGGCTGATCCCGAACCGGTGGTAACTTTGACCATAATCAGTAGGTACTTTCAAATGGATTAATGGTTTTTAGTTTTTATTATTATTTTAATGGACTATAACTCCTGTACAGCACAAATATTTGTGTTCAGTCTGCGTTTTGAAAAAAATTGCAGTGTAAGTCTGTAGACGCATTACCGATCCCGGACATAGGTATGCATTTCTAAACAAAGAACCGTGAATTTTACTTTGCCCGGCCCAGAAATCAAACTCTGAACCACGGAGGTTCTGAGTTCGGCTTTTACGAAGACTTATACTACTCGACGACCGAGATTACTTACTTAAAAGTTGCTTTTTGCAAAAATAATCTTTTGAAATATTAATGGGTTAAACGAAATATTTTTTTGAAACAAGCAACAATATTCTGGATTACATTACATTTCTATTTGGTATAGTTAAATGCGAGGCAAAAATCTGGGAATCCATTTAGCGATTAAACCCTTCCGCGTTTTCAAGTAGGAATGAATGCACCGGCGGATTTGCATTTCAATCAATGTCAATATTCATTAGGAGATTGTAAACAGACTCCACCCCATCATGATGAGTAGGTTTTGTACAGACATTGACGCTTTCCATTTAAAGGCTCCAAAGTCTATATAATAAAAAAAACGATGCTTTTTTTAAGTTTCCGTTCAAACAAAGATTTTAGGAAAAGAAAAATAAGAAAAGTTTCTCGGAAAACTGTTAAATTTGTGACAAATTGTATGTTCTATTTTTATAGAGATTTTTGTGTGTAGCCCATAAAGCGATTTGAAGGTATAGGTATTTAATCAATATATTTAATCAGCTTTTTGAAATTAAAAATTACTATTTAGATTTAATAATTAAATCGCTTTCGGATGTATAGATCGACGAAGTGTCTGTAGGAACAAACATGAACATTTGTTGCAAAAATGATGTACTCAATGTAAATTCATCCACTACACGCGGAATGGCTACCCAAGTCGGTTGTTACAGGCGAAAAAGATTTTCTGGTGTGATGTACGGCATCCATATATGGCAAAGCTCGACATTGAAGCTTTCTCATGATGCTCAATGGGATTCAAGTCTGACGATTGAGGAGGCCATGGCGCTCAGGCAGTGTGTGGACGTGCATTATCACTACTCTATACTATGTATGCTTAAATCTTTAAAACTACGCAACGGATTTTGATTCAGTTTTTTTAATAGATAGAGTGATTGAAGAGGAAGGTTTTTATGTATAATACATGTGACATCACACGGGAACGCGGGTAAAACCGCGGGGGACGGCTATTATATAATATATGTATATGTATACTTCACTTCGGCTTATGAGCCGAAGTGAAGTACCAAATTGGGTCCGCAAAGGAATGAAAACGTCTGATACAATAATTTCATCGTAACCAACATCATCGCGGCCTTTGTATGATTTCGTCGAGCAGGAATTTGTATGTAATCTTGGCCGTGTATGGTGCCGCGAGCCCGTCTTCCATGTCCCTCTGCCACGCTACCAGTGATGGGGAAACGTGTAGGTAACTAATAACATTCTACATAGTGATCAGAGCGATTGCCACATAATTTAAAAATCAAAACCATTTATTCAGTGAATGTAATTTTTAGGCTCTCGAAAGGCACTTATGAAGGTCAAATTTAAAGTTATTGAAGCTACTACTGGTTCGGAAGTTAGCCTTTAACTGAGAAGAACCAGCAAGGAACTCAGCAAGGTTACATTGTTGTTTTATTTTTTTACTAAATAATTTTTGTATACATTTTTATCTATTCTGACTCTTTTATTATATCAATACTTTGCCGAAGACCAGCTTCCAATATTCCTACGGCTCTGATAATTTCTTCCCAGCCCAAATGACATATTTTTTCAAAATACCCTTGTTTTTTATTGATTCCACTTAGAAGTATGGCAGAAATGTCAATGATTTACCCTTACAGGATTATACAGGAATACGATTTCATAGAAGAAATCGATCTTTTAACCGAAATTTAAAAATATTACCTTTTCAAATGACGAAATTAACTAAAAGATACATTATAGGAGTTGCAAAAATATTATGAAAATATATTTTTTGTATAACTAGCAAGAACTTAGGTCTTGATCCCTGAACATATAGGATTTGTGTGGGTAGAATATCGTTGATAGATGTTTATCATTACGGTATTTTGATACTTTATCTATGAATATAAAATATTAGGTTGGGGAAAAAGTCTTTTCGCATTATAGTATGTATGAACTTGTAATAAAATCTCTTTGGCTATACTATTTGTATCTGGCTGGTTTTGGTATCATTGAAAGTTTAAATTTTAAAGAACATAATTCCAAATTCAAATTAGGAAAATGTGTGATTTGCATTTGTTTTTCGTACCGCCAAGATGAGTGAATCTAATGAAGAAATTCGATTCATTTTAAAATTTTACTACAAAAAAGGTAAAAATTAGTTAAATGTAAATAAACTATATTAAAAATGTTTTGAATTTTCTTAAAAAATGCGAAGGAACTTTTTCCCCAACCTATTATACCAAACATTAAATAAAATGAGTGATCGGTTAAATAATGAAATGATTGTATTGATGGTTTAATATAGGTATTAAGCTTTTCTTTCATAAACCATGTTACCATTTATATACACACAACTATTTAACACGTTCAATGCCATCGACTCGCCCTGCGAGTCTACGTAAATTTTATTCCAGTGCAGGCGACTCGCTTGGCGAGTTCAATGTATTTCGGTAATATATCCAAAACGCATGAGTATTTAATGCTCAAAATTACAGCGTAGACTAAATATGCGCTAACCATTACATTTACGTGGTGGCCTTAATGCAAAAACAATTTTATATTCGAAAAAAATAAATAACATTATGGAGTGCCATTATGTACATGTTGTAGTGGCATTGGACGTCTTTCGTGAAAATTCAAATGCGAACCATTTTAATAATTTCATTATTTTTACTATTAATTCATGTGTTCATAATATATATATATATTTTTTTATCGTTTATTTCATCAAAAAGAATATACAGTATAATAAATGTATGTGTACTTTTAAAACTCAACCTTGAAGGGTTTTGTTAAATGATTGGACATAAATCAAAATCACTCATAGAATTTTATTTGAGCATTATTAAAATGTTAATTCTCCGTATAGGTTTTTTTTTATATTTCCAGTTCGTGGATAATCCATCTGATGAAAAGTGGTTACTATCACCTATAGACATTATCAATACCAGAATGATTGCCTATACAAAGCATAGAAGGTAACAGACTCTCGAATGACTGCAAATCGAAGTGCTGGAAGACACCAGGTGTTTAGGGATACATTTTCAAATTGGGGGAGAAAGCGGGTACCAAAAAGTACCATCCCACTGAGCATCAAAAATATCCATTAAAACTAACTCTTTAATGTTCCAAAATACCTCTCAGACCATGAACAATCACAAGATGGGGGAAAAGGGGGAGTTACGAATAAGTAATTTATGAAAATTTAAACAATATCCGTCTACTTAAAATGCATCTTCAGCGAGTCTACAGTTGTCTCTTTATATTATTTTTGTGATCTAGTTTTTTTTACAAGTATATGAAAATAATTCAATATTTCAAATTCAAGATGAACTACAATAAGTAATGAAAATTACGTATTTAATTAGTACGTAGTAAATAAAAAAAAAACGTTAAATACTGAACTATGATTTTATTATCATTTTATTGAACCTATAAATTTGCAGTTACTAAATATACCATTTTTACATTTTTAATGCTTGATGAACGGCTGAAAACATCTTCAGTAATAAAACAGTGCAAAATCTTGATATAAACTCGATATAATAAATAAACATAAAATACAACCCTCTTAACATAAATGACTTAAGAAGACAGCCTTAAATAACTGAATAATTACTGTAATGCATTGCTGAGGGGTGCTCTACGGCGTAGCACGCATCGCTACGAAGCCGCTACGAGTTCCGTAGCGGCTGATATACACGCGTTGAGGTTGTTGCGTTTGAGTTATGGCTTTTACATTGCATTTTGACTACGGAAAGTGTGAAGATTAACGTGTGATAACAGTGTATTAATTTATTTATATGGTATTAATCTTATAACGAACATTTTTAGTAATTGCTAATTTTTTCTAGAGATTCACATCGTCGTAGAATAAAGTAGCTTGAATAGCTTTTTTTGCGTTATTAAAGGAAAATTAACCTCATGGTATTAAAGTATACGTAACATGTTCTAAAAAAACATAGTTTTCATACAATAACTTACCGATTATATATTCATTGGCAAATCAGCTGATACACAGTTCATACAGTTCCAATACATAAAACTACACGATTATAATATAAGTTCTAAAACTAACACGCGACTATGACGACCTAACAAGCATCTACTGAACTTCACAACCGACTGAGTTAGCTTCAACTACACCTAAAACACCTAAGACCTAATTTTAATACTGGCAGTTAATATAAAAAAGTTTGTGATATTTGAATTTCGAAAAATAGTTTCTTTTATTTGGTTAAAAAACTTTTTTCGTGTGTATATGATTGGATTCGAGCGCGTCCTGCGTGACTCGGTGGCGGTGTGGCACTGAGCCGGCGACTATCAGCCACTGAAACGGCTGATATGGTAGGTCTAGAATAGATGTAGGCACGGCAGACGTGGCCCTAACTATAGACTACATGTGTGTGACCCTGGAAGCGAGTTTCAAGTGCTATCGCGTGGTAATTTTCTCCGGAGTCGCTGAAAATATATATACGGATTGAAATAGATTTGTTGAATACCGAAGGAGGATCGTTTTAGAATACTATATATTATATTTAGTGCCGACTTCTTTTGATGTTTAATAATAGAGCAGGTTCGATATTATTATTAAACATTTTATTGAGGTCCTGGGTCCTTTAAGCGGGGCGTGAAAAAACTTCTCACAAGGCCGTCAAGGTGAGGGCCATCATGCCACAATGCTACGCTGGCTACTGGGATGATGGCCATCACTAGGGGACTTCATTGACTGCTTAACATCAGGCAGAATGGAGTCAATTTGGGCGGTAGCAATAAAAAAAAAAAAAATTGGTAGTTTTGAATATATTATGTAATTACTCGGGATAGTACTTGACACATGGCAAAGAGATCTATGCAGAAATCTTCACGAAATGAAATTCACACAAATATGTTCCGGGGAATCGAACCCACGGAGTAGCAGTAAGAGTATCTCGTGACAACACCAATCGGCCTGTCAATTATTGGATATATAATATAACGGTCTTTAGTAAATAGAACATGCCTGTTCTTTAATAAATTGATTGATTAGGTTTGGAATGTAGTACGGAGTTCAGAACCTCTAATTTCCAATTAGAACAAAAGAAAATTCCTTCAATACGTGCTTAGGTTCTCCGAAGGCAATAGACAAAATTCTCTTTGATCACAAAAAAAAAGAAACCGCCATCAAATTCCAAAGGTGAACGAAACTTATACGAAATCGGCCAATTGTACGCGCAAAGAAAAAATAGGCCCCGAATTCCAAACTATTCGAAATCAAACTTGAACCATTATTGCGTTCTGCGTCGCCGCCCAAAGAAATTTACGAAATCACGTGCAGTAGTACGGAGTACAAAGCGGGCGTTGTGATTTCAAATCGAAATAAAGGCCGGAAGGGCGGCCCGGGGAGCGTTTACGTATTTTCGACACAATAGCCGGACAAAGGAGTGATTGCGTTCAGATACGAACCATCGAGGAATATAGGAACAGCGCCATCTATGGGCGGAAATAGGTACCGCTTAGTCGCGCCTTGATTGAAGCGTCGAGTACGGAGCTGCAGCCGAATTGCAATTTAAGCTGCTATGTGTGGAGTCAGGTTTTGTGTTGTGAAATGATACTGTATTGTTTTGTAGTTTTCTTAGCGAGGCTTATGAATTCTCTTTGGTATATTGTCTACTCGAATGTTAATATCCTCGTACTTGGCAACTAAATACACACGCCGAGATAGGGTTTCAAATACAGAATAATAGAAAATGAGTTTTGGGTTTAAATGTTCCTCATGCATGTTGCTATTACTTTTTTATTGAAAGTGTATACCATTACGGTTTTATTGACACTAAGCTCATTGATTGCTCGTAATATTCTGTTGTGTAAATAGATTTTATGTGACGTACGGTCAGCATAATAAGTAGCTTATCAGATCGAAATATAGAAATCCCATGTATTCGTAAATTAACCCTAAATTTAGAAAGTTTGTTTAGATTTAATATTATTTATAAAACACCTATTTATATTATGTTTACAAAGGATGGTTATAGTTGCAATGTCTAGTGATTTGTATATTTTGTTTTTTTTTTTCAAATTTAAAGTGCAGAATAGATCCTCAACTCAAGATTTGCATTAACAATTGTTTTGGATTTGAGGTTGACGCAATGCCTATGCTTGTTCTTTTATCTATCATCTCGGCATTCACTTAATTCTTAAACATGTCATATATATAATAACTTAAATAAAATCGGTTCAGTATTTAGAGATTAGCTCTTTTAAATAGACAAACAACGTGGCAGGTCGGTTTTACTCTGTAAGTAAATGTCAAATAATTTTTCCCTATTTTACTTCCAATGCTATAGAAATATTTTTTACTTATGTACACTTTCACAATTTTTTTAAAAACGTCTTAATTTTTTTTGTATATACAAAATAAAACTTTAAATAAAAAAAATAAAAATATAGACAGCCAAATAAATAACGAGCAATGCGTTGCCATGGATTATTATCCTCCAAATAAATAACGAGCAATGCGTTGCCATGGATTATTATCCTCCAAATAAATAACGAGCAATGCGTTGCCATGGATTATTATCCTCCAAATAATGCAATATATTATAGTAGTGTATAGTTAGAGCTCTTGGTGCGTTCTGTTGGTTCTGAGAAGTACTAGCACCATAGCCATTTCCGGCGTGTTTACGCCGTAGAAGGACATTTGTGAAGATCAAAGCTAATGAAGCTACCAATTTTGATGCCTGCCTTCCAGGTGAAAAGAACCCGCAAGAAACTTACTTGGTTAAAGTACTAAATATAAACACTTCTAAAAATGCACCTCTTCTTCAATAAGACCTGATTTAACTACAAGGTTAAACAAAAATCTCCGTCCACAATAAGCACGATCGTTATAAAATGCTAACACAGCGAGTTATCAAACAACAGAAGAATTTACATAACAAATTGTATGAGCCGGCGCACTGTCCCTGGCGATTTTTGTAAACATAAGTTACAGATGTCGCCACTCGCGCTCAGCCAGTTTATATATTGTTAGTGTTATTTATGCGTCGCTCTGTGCGCACAGGGGATACTCGAGGTCTGCTCTATTACCTTAGTTTTATTGCGGCCAAATTGTGTGACATTCCGCGCCAGTACACATCTAGGTTTCACGGGAGCGTTTTGTTATCTGCCGCTTTATGTTCATAGGCTTGGGAGATTTTAATCTTATGTGTAATACTCATTGCTGTTATGTTGTCGGGTTTTATTTTTAACAAAAGTGTTTTTATTACACATACCAACAGAATACTACCGTTTTGTTTGACTGTCTTTGTGGTAAATGTGAAATTGTATTTAAATATCGTTTTACTGAACGGTGGCAAATACTACCACAGGAACTCATCTCTAGGAGTACGAGGCGACTAAAATTTTATCCAAGACAGATGTAACTTACACCCCGGACCAAATTGTCGACAAAATAATCATTAACAAAGTCATGGAAGCGGCTGTAAGAACTGCAAATTCTCTTGTTAATGTACCAAATGGTCAGCAAGTATAAATGCATTAAGTAGGTACTAAAATATTGCTCCACAACAGACTAAAATATACCAAGACTCTTTCAACTTCAAGACATAGTTATATAGCCATAGAACCATATATTTACGCTTACATCACCCCGTGCACCAACGTCTATCATTTCTCCGCATAACCTCAAACCAAGAAACTCCCAATAAATCCAGCACAAGCGGGCGAGACAAACTAACAAGTTCTAAAACAATTTACATCAAACGCGAGTACGCCGGCTCCGGTGGCGGTGGCGGCCAGAAACGGTCGGCTCGATTACCATAACTAATTAAATTGCGGGGACAAAGTTGGGTCACAGGTGTACTTGTACACCGCACACCGTACCGAGCAACGCGGCCTGCAACTGTTCCTGCGCGGCCGAGCCTCCGATTGTTTTAGAATTGGAATAATTGCAAGAATTATAGCATTTGAGTTGGTGTAAGAATCGTCATCTGTTTGACATTTTAGGGGGAGAAGTCAGGTTAGATTACTATCCAGGTAGAACAACATTGAAGGGATGATTCAGGCATCTGTCTGCCAAGCAGAAAATGCTCGTGAATACCACGAGGTACTGTCATTTAATTTAATGCTGAGCTCATCCAGGATATGGTTTTCGAGACACCTCTGTCGTCCATCGTCTATAACAAATAGGCTGTAAAGGGCTAAATTGGGACTCGGATGACAGCTGAACACAGCATTTATTTATATAACTTCTACATAAAAGTTATAAACTTATTATTTTACATAAAAAAATAAGGACATTAATAATAAACTAACATGTAATACTTATAATTAAATTTAAGTTAAATTAAATGAGGAAACATAACATATTCAACAGAATTAAAGAGTACAAAGGCTATCGCAGCTGCAGGAATATAACCTCCCATAAAGGCCACTTACTCTTAAACATAAATAGGTACATTTAAGTTACAGCTCTTACGAAATACCCAAAATTTTAAAAAGATAGAAAAAAAAAATTTGTTCATTATTTTATTTTATTCCATAACCCATCGTCATCGGGACGACGATCTTAAATTATAATATTTAAAGTTTAAATTTAAAATAACAAAGTAATTTATAAGCATCACAGTGCAATTTTGATTCTAAATGGCCAAATACTAACAATGGGAGGCCTATAAAGTTTTATTTCGATTATCGGTGTGCATTGGCGCGGCCGTGGCGTTGCACTCGATACAGATAGTGGCTCATTACGAGAATGATTCAATTCCAGCCGGATATCCGGCGGGACGTTACCGTAATGATAATGAGACGGTGCCGTTTTAACTTATACGAGTGCCATCATGATGATAGGAAATTAATTGTACCTCGTTTTACTGTATGTAGTATGTAATGAGAATCTAAATAAACTGATATTATAAATGCGATGATGGATTTGTTTGTTTGTTACACGTACACGGCTAAACGACTAAACAGATCATGCTAAAATTAGAACAAGGTTGTTACTTTTCTTTGATATTGTTCCTTTTTTTTTGTCACACTTTACTGTGATATCCTATTATTGGCCATAGAAGTATAAGATAAATGAAATGCTAGTGGATATCATAATTAATTAATACATTTAATAATTTCGATTTTAAAACATTCGGTAAATGCAACTGAATTAAAATTGGAATCAACCAATTAATAAAAATCAAGAAAAAAATATAAAGATTATTTAACTTCCATTTATAAAAATTGCATATCCCTAAAAGACTTGACAAATATATTTTATTTTTTTAAATATTTTTTGGGTCTGTTGTTTGTCTTTCTTTAATGCATGCGGTCATCACCTCTAATTGGGACACCATTTAAGATTAACATTTTGATAGCTGTATTTTTTTATGTATTAGTGTGTGTCTTCTTCTGTAATCTAAATAAATAAATTAGGTATATACAAAGTTGTCATATGAATTTACAAGTAATCTAAATAGAAATAATTGTCAAAACACACTGAATCGGTCCGGCTCGCCAGTACCGGTGGAGCTGTAAAATTTTAGTGTTATCTGCGGGCTTACAGATAAGCTCGCCACTTCGAGCTGCAGGCGTGTACCTACCCTTATCTGTTGTACCGCAGGTTTCTTGCTATCAGGTTCTAGTGTGTGAAATAAGGTGTTTAATTGTTTATTATGTTATAACTTTATGATATCATTTTGAAAAATATCCCATTTAGAAGTAATCTCTATTTATGTTGGCTTACAAAAGCAGGTCTAAAACGTCTTAATGTTTATTTTTTTACATTACGGATTATTCTCTTAAAATTTTCCATTAAAAATAGGCATTTAAATAAATTTATTGTCAGGCGTGGAATTCATTGCAGAGAGTTATTAATCTCCAAATAATCAAATATATTATTATATAAAAGCCGTTTTGATACAAAGTTTCCTTTACTGCCTTTTAAAATTTACACAAGAATATTATTTAAGGACTTGGGGTAGTTTGTTATCGAAACGTATACATTACCCCTTATATGATATTTTTACTATCGTTAGTCGAGTTCGGTATTGCGAGTTACTACTTATTACTTAGTGTTATTAACCTGGGTCATATATCCTGGGACATTCATAAATAAAAGCTTGTCGAAAATGATTTGTAAATAAAGAATTATAAAGCGTAAATTTCATTAAACTACTTTCAACACAATTAACTGTGTGCAATACATAAATACATAAACGGCTGGATTTCATAGAAATTGGCACATAATAGTAGAATATGCAGTGACACATTTATTTTTTATTTGGAGAAATCATAAGATCCCTCAGAAACGCGAACAGAAAAATATTAAGCCGAAGCTAGTAAGTTCATATTTTTTTTAAAGAAATATTTTTACACTAGCTGTCCGGACAGATGTCCTGTCGAAATAAGTCCATTCAAAAATGGGGGAATACAATCGCAGCACCACCTGCCGGGTCCAATTGTGAATCTAAATCATTCTCGAATCCACTGGAACACACACAAAAATTTCATTAAAATCTATCCAGCCGTTTAGAAGGAGTTCACTATCATACACACGAACAGAAGAATTATATATATTACTAGCTGTCTCCCGCGGCTTTATCCGCGTTCCCGTGGGATGTCACATGTATTATACATAAAAACCTTTCTCTTCAATCACTCTAACTATTAAAAAAAACCGCATCAAAATCCGTTGCGTAGTGTCTAAGATTTAAGTATACATAGGGACAGAAAAAGCGACTTTGTTTAATACTATGTAGTGAAGATAATTAAGCATCACTGAATCACTAAACCACCCTTAAAAATCTCACACATGGTTCTATAAACAATACATATAACAAATTATCGATTCCCCCGCAAACTAGAGTGATATCAATGTGAAGTCATGCTTCATTTATATTATAATTTATATCCACAACAAATTCCTACACGACACGATTACGAAATAAGGACATTTGTTAAGAGGGTCCCGTATATTAATGATATCAAGTTTTTCCATTAAATTTATATGGGAGACTATGGGAGGGTGCATAATGTTTTTGTTGAAACAATCATGGCGGTAAGATTTTATTTTTAGAAACTATTTCTAGTAAAGTTTTACAAATTTATTTATAATTTAATTTTATATAGAATAGTTGCTTTGTGCAACTAGTTTAGGCATAAACAAAAAAAAATGCATAATGAATTGAAATAAAGAAAAAAATATTGTGTATAGATATATATTGATTTTCTGTTAAGTTTCCTTCTTTGGGACTTGTCAGAGCAAGAAATCCAACGGAATCAGTTACTAGATTTTTGTTATTTGTATAATCTTAGAATATATTGGCTAAACATAATTATCAAAGACCTTGTATTTGATTTAATTTGGGTGCATACTTTTTATAAGTTTAGGGTTCTGTCAGTAATTTTTTTTTATAATAAAATTATTTGACTATTTATTTTCAAATGTTTGATATATAAATCCAAAACATACAGGGAAAAAGAAAAATGTAAAGCTTGTCTATGCTGCTTCTACCTAAGAGTTTCAAACTGTTAACTCTCCAGCTCAATCTTATTCATTATACTCGTATACCTACTAAAGGTTTTCTTCAAAACATAGTAAAACAAAATACCACTAATAATAAAGTAACACTAACGAATATTCATAATAATAAAAATAAAAACCTATAGGGTGGAAACAACGGCGCAATTGAACTAATGAAACTACGCGGGCCCCAGTTAATGTGTACAGTTACATAGATACATGCTGTATAACGTTGAGAAGTATGAGAAATAAATTATAACTGATATGCTGTATCAAAAATGTTTCAATTTAAATAGCTTTTGGAATTTATAATTCGAATATATTTATTAATCATAAAAGTCAAAGAGTAAAGGCTATATATGTGGGGAATTTTGGATCTTTTTATTGCTTTTTCATTTGTCTTTTTTGTTTTTAAATTTAAACTTCATGTATATTGATATAAATGCTTCAAAAGCCTTATCTGCAAATAGTTTCTACGGACAATAATGAAGAGGCAAAGCTTACTATCACGACTCGCATCCAAGCCTTGAGCTTTCTAATACAACCTTACTGTCGTAGACATCACAAAGCATTCGTAGCGGCATCCGTAGCTCGTAGCGCGTACGTAGAGGCGTAGCACATTCGTAGCCCTTCAATTTGTTATGTAAATGCATCTTTTGTCCGTCCGTCCGTCCGACGGTCGGTACTGCCACTCTATAAATTTGTTCGAATACTGTTGGACTATTTTGTATGCCATTTCGTGCAATTGCCTTGTGTCTGTGTGGGCTGGCGTATACGCTTTATATTTTTTGTTACAATGATTCAAAAATGAAAATAGTTACATTATTTAAATAAATATTCTGTGACTTTCATAACTTACCCTAAATCTAGATATATACCCATTGTCTGTGCAGTTGTTAGCATTTAATAAATATTGTTAAAAATTGGTCCCAATAACGATGTCGACATCAAATTTTAATGAACAAAAATTGAAAAGTTTACAGTACAACTATTTCACAAAGGCAAAGCTAACGCGTGAATAGTTGCATAAAATAAAACCAGACAAGTGCAATTCAACTAGTGCACGGGCCTACTGTACAGTAAAAATAAAGGTACTTAATTTATTGACTCTTTATATATAATATAAAGCATAGTCTATACATACTTTTTTTTATTTAATCATGGGCAGTTCGAAAAAAAGCAGCAATGTTACTACTTACACCGACAGAGTTGTTGTGATTGTTGATCCTGAAACCAAATACTATTGCAGAACTCTCCATAGTTATATACATAAACATACACACGTATACATACATGCATACGCAATATACATATGTATGTTCAAATCGTACAATTTTGCGTATAGTGCATATCTAGTGATAGCACAGCGAAAATTAGTACAATACAACCCGTGGGACAAATAAACCTTATCTAGAAAACCGGCAGTACATGAATAAACACAGGATAACAGGCGGATTACCTAATTTATATCTAGTTTCGATAATTTTATCGGTTCATATTAATTGTTGATTTATACACTATTCCTATATTCCGATATGGACTTTGATTTTCATAATATAAAAAAAATGAAAATATTAGGTAGAATAAATAGGTAAAAGTTAAACATCTGCCTACCTGTCTGGGAATTATAGACCAGAAGATAAAAAAAAAAATTTAATTAATTCAGAAAAAATTAAGTATAATATTTTGGTATTACTGAAATGAAATATTGAAATATATTTGAAATATTTTTTATTCAAATAGGCCTTCACAGGCACTTATGAATGGTCAGACTCTACCACCGGTTCGGAAGGTTGCTTTTACTGAGAAGAGCCGGCAATAAACTCAGCAATTACTCTTTTCAAAATAAGATTTTGTACATAAAGATGTGTCTTGCTGGAGCGAGCGCTACACCCAAGCATTGTCGTCATTAAAATAATCATTTGTGTTGTAGAAAGCCTTTTGTACTAAAACAGTCTTAATTCTTTCCTTAAATTTTTTTAAAGGCAAATTTAAAATTTCAGCAGGGATTTTATTATAGATCCGTGCACTAAGTCCTAAAAATGAGCCTAGCACTTTTTGCAGTCTATATGCCGAAGTACTCAGCATGTTACCAAGAAAAAGGATGTTCTGGTAGTAGCAACCAGTTCGTTTGTCGTTTTCTTGAGAGCCGTTTATGTATTATTTTTATTTAGGACGGCAACACATCCCTCAAATATTGAAAATATTGAACTATGACACTGGTGATGACCATCAAAAGAAACATCTGCTTATTAATAAAAATCATTTAACAGCAGATGACTGAAAATAAAATACAAATACGAGTATATACTTTATTTCTATTCAGTTTTAAGCCATTAAAATACAGTTAAATGCGACAACTTTAATTTTACCTGACACGTAATATATCTTAACTTTCCTTTTCAGTTTTAATAATTTTATTTACACGGAAGATATTTTTTTCTCAACGTTAAACAGTCGATACTAGAATAATGTTAATAATAGCAATACAAAACTCTCCATCTATTTCAACAAAACAATGACATAATCCGAATCAATCAATCCAGCCAAACAATATTCACTTATTGATGTAGCAAACGTATTGAATCCAGTAATCGCTAACCAATCATCAAATCATTGATTCAGTCATCGAATCAGGCGAGGGGGGGCCATTCGTCGACCGTTGGCTGCCAGCGGGGGGCGCCACTGAGCTCCTCAATATGTAAATTGCTTTGCCACCGAAAGCCTAACTGGCTATTGTGTTTCGGGGAAATGACCTAGGATATCTGTATAAACGGCTTAGAATGGCTGCAGTAATACGCAGTGGTATGTATACCTTTAGAAAAGTGGTTTGAGATTGATTAAATAAACTATGTTGGAAGTAATAAACTATGTTTTGTCTCTTTTTAAATTTTATACGATAATAGAAATGTTATTTTACCCACACGATGTAAACAATAATCACCTTTGTCATAGATGTATAACCTTACATCCATTTTTCTAAAAATGCTTGATATTTAATAGCTTTTTTAAAAAGGTTAAATATCTCTATAAATTATATAACCAAGTCAATATTTCTGTGTTTTCTGTGTGCATGTGCATAGTTATTTTAAACTATGCAATAGATTTTAATGCGGTTGGAGTATTATCTTATTTGATTCAGGCAAAGAAGAGGCGGGGCGCATTATATTAAATAAAATAATAATAGTTTTAATTTGCGAAGCTCACAAACAACATAAAGTATGTAATACTTGTTCCTTTTGTAGTTCAATCAGTATAATATAAATATGTTATTTATTAAAAATTTAAAATTGTGCATCGACGAAAATACAACAAAACTTGAAATCAAACAATACGTAACAAACGCATATTTGACGCTAAATTAAAATTTCATTTTCTAGACTTTAAATCCGTATAATAAATAATGAAATCTGAAAATCATGCTGAAACAAATTTCAGCACGCATCGTAGCTACACTATCGACACCGGATATTGGCACTGCCGCCATTTCCGTCCGCTATTACTGACGTATGAACGTAAATGCACGCGGGTTAGGGTGAGCGCGACAAATATTGGTACAGCACTTTGTACAGACCAAATGTAAAAAGAAATACAGTACTCGTGAAAAAACAGAAACACCTATTAAGTTTGAACTAATGACAGTACAAAGCCTAGACATTGATTTTACATTAGTAATAATAGGCTTTAATAAATCTTCATCCTAGCCTAAAGCTAAAGTAATAAATAATGACCTATTAATGTCAAAAGTCTAGATACATAAAAAGTTTAATGTCAAAGCAAGGCATTATGAACTAAACATATTCACTCGGTATTATTTAATATCAATAGTATAAAAATAGACAATGTGGTAGATATTGCTTTAAGTATTTTCAAAACTAAAAATGTTTGACTTTGAAACCCTATTTATTTGAAATTGAAGTTAAATAGAATTCGCAGTTAAACATCAGAGAAACCAAAGTTTAAATTAAAATGCTCCAACTTATTTTAATTTATAAGGGGCTCATATTTGTGACATTCACCCCACAAAATGACGCAGTATGTTACTGACACTTTTAGAAATATTTTAAAACGTATTTTTCGATTGAAAATTATTGGAATATGAATCGTGTAGTAATAATGTTAAACATTATTTTTCAAATAGATAAAGAGTTTTGAGAAAACAGTTCATTGTACTTTACCGTCCCGAAATACGTTTCTTTTTTTAGAACTTATTACATGTACCCCGGATAACAAATGACCATCTCAGAGTCGACAACACATTGGTGATGCCCCTAGTGTTGCAAATGTCCATAGGCGGCGGTGACCACTTACCACCAGGTGGACCGTCTGCTTGTTTGTCGGCCCAAGTGTTATAAAAAAAAAAATACATTTGTCATTTTGCGACTCAAAATAATTTTGGTCGAAAGAGGATCATATAACTAAAACATCTGCTACCTTTTCAGAGATAATGGGTGTGAAGATATTTTTAACAATACGGTAGGTTACAGTATTGTCTATAAAAACTGACGTGTGATTTATTAATGCAGAATGAAACAAGAAATAAAAATCTCGAATCTCACTTAATATTAAACGAAGTACAAAACTTATTCTTAAGTAATCTTAGAGAGTTTTAAAAGCATTCCCCGGTTTATTTGCGGATAAACCGTTAATTTATTATTCATCATGTAAATTGTTCGCGGAGTTCTCAAATCGAAATGTACGTTGAATGTTGGAAAAAAGTTCCTTTTTTCATATTTCTTCTTAATATCTCAATAAAAACTTTGCGATTAAGATTTTTCCTAGACGTTTGGAATTAACATAGAGATGTACTTTTCGTGTATCTTTTAGATTAAGTTTTACATAATAATGTACATTTGTGTCTTAATTAGTGTTAGTATTCATGAGAATGGCGTTAACGACGTTTTTTGGCAGCCACTTTGTTGGAAGAGAATCTGGTTCGAAATCAGTGCACAACTTCTATTCAAAATAAAATATAAATTTATTCAAACAACAAATATATTTTAGAAATAAAAGAATTTTAAAATGATTCCAGTGTCCAAAATATAGATTAATATATTCTATATTTTTTTGTCACTTAGATATTATAAAACAAAAAAAAACAACTATAACCTATTTAAAAATTTCACCATTTGGAAGGTAATTTTTTCTAGATGGACATAGGCTTTGTAAAAATTCCGGGATACATCAGATACCTAGGGAAGCTGGTAATAAATAAAATGGTGAGCATCTAAATAAATAATTGTATTTAATAATTCCCATCCTTAAATTGTTCACAAAAAGTGATACTGATTTTCAAGGCGGAACATTTTTATTCAAATTAATACTTCAATTCCCGGAATGACACATGGAAAATTCCTCATTTTCGTGAGTGATCGCTTCAATCTGGAATGATAATCATAAAGAGATTTGATTTCATACCACGCGACATTAGGAGCCGTAATTCGAATGCGTATTTTTGTCAAATTGTCTTTTTAACTCAAACTGGTAACGATTCATAACAACAAAAAGCTAGAATTTACTTTGACTGTGGATGAAATCATGCTTAACCATAATTTCATGGTAATATGATATCGTGTTTAAAATAACATACAATATCGAAAATAATAATAAATATAGGTAGGTTTCAATTTTACAAACAAATACGTTAGTCGCACACATAATGTCTGAAGGGGGTCAGTAAAACCCCGAAGGCGTCTATTTGGAGCTTTTCACTGAAGTGATCTTATTTGTCCTAATAAAAAAGAAATATAAATTTGATATTATTTTCCTATATTAGTTACTTCTTTTATATAGTAAACAATAATTAATAATGGAAATAATGAATGAAAATGGAATCAAATTTCCACATTATCACTTTTTTATTATTTGCATCTAAGGTTTTTCTAGCCATCAGTACCTTCTGTGAACGAACACGATCGTTTAATGATCAATTTAACAGCAAGGCATAGTGTTTACATCAAAAAGAAAAATAAAAATATTTCAGTACTAGCTGTGCCCCGCGGTTTCACCCACTTTCCTGAGGGGTGTTACATTTTCCCGGTATAAAAATTCTATGTGTTAGTCCAAGTTACAAACTATTTATGTGCCAAGTTTCATTGAAATCCCTTCCGTCGTTTTTGCGTGAAAGAGTAACAAACATCCGTACTATCGCATTTATAATATTAGTAGGATATGTATATTCATATCAAGGTATAGTTTACTACCTGAAAAAAAGCCTACATTAGGCACTAACACAAAAAATATATTCAAAATGTCAAAATAGGGAAACAGAATTCCATGTAGTTAGGTGCTTATGTGAAAACGTACAGCCCACCGCAACATCCTAACACATCTCGTATTTTCAGTAAACAGCCTCATATATTTTACAGTTTAATTACACGTATAGTTTTTCGTGTACCATCTCCCCTTCGCCACAAAGGCAGTAACTAAAAGAACCATTTTGTAAATCAAACGGCTATTACCATTAGCTACCATACCATTCGCCATTTACCATCATTGGCCGGCCCCTCTCATGGCCATTCAATGGACGCCAGACATATTATTATGGGGAGTTCGTACAACTTCCATGATATTTATTTATTCAAAAAAGATTTATTCATTTTTTTACGTTAAAAGCTTTTTTGTATTTTCATTTTGATAGTGAATCGTATTGGAATAGGTAGTATGTTTTCTGCTTTTCAAATGTTCCTACCACTTTCAGGTATTTCCTAAATGTATACATTATCTCTACGGGTTGTTTCTTTTTGTTGGTTAATTAGACCGATAAACACAGCCGTTCCATCGAAAGGTTTGAGGTCACCATCATTTATTGGCATTTGCAATACTAGGGACATATCCCATGCGTTGTCGATCATAAGACAAAGGTGTTAAGTCTCTTGCGTCTTTTATTTCAACGGCCATAACTTTACCTAAACCTACAGTAATATAAGTGCACTAAAGTACTGCCTCAACCCCTATCTTTAGTAGGTACTTTTATTAAGAGTTCTAGTACATTATCTACAATAACCTATTTTTATATTCCTTTTGTTAACCAACTGTATTTCTTTAAATAATGGTAAAATTGTATCTTGACAATAATGTCTGTTTGTCGGTTTCTTCTTTTTTTATTTTCTCTTTTCGTGAATAAGAATATAATATAATATATTATTCAATTGTAACTTCTTCTTTCCAAGAAAGGGAGCCAGGAAGCTCATAGCACAGGGTAACCTAGTTTGGGCTCCTGTCTCCCACAACTTAATGTGCCTAACTGTTTATGACAAACAAATGTTGTATTTTTTATGTGTGGGAGAAAAATAAACGAATTTTTTTATTATTATATTTAACATTTCTGCAAACTCTTCAAAATCAAACGTAATCATAAGAATTTAAGTTTAATTATTTGATACAGGTCTATTTAAAATATCATCACAAAGATTCATAGTAAAAGTATTTCCGTGTCGCGAAACGCATTATTCAAGATAAGTGGGACTTATAAGTATAACAGACATTGACGCGAGGGGCTCGTATTCAATGAAGTTGCATTCTCTCTAACTTAAATCATTCCAGTGGATTTATAACATTTATCTGTTTAATTTACGCTGTTATTTATTAACTCAATAATTAGGGATACAATATATGACCGCTGGAGTTAAATAAAATATTTAAAAAAAAAATCTACTCTTTATATAGTCTCAACTAATATCATAAAGAGGCTCTTATAGGTAATCTCCGATATCACCCAACCGAATTGAAAAACTCTTTCACTGATAGAAAGCTTCACTATCCCCGCGAGAAATAGGCTATATTCTAATCCTGGGAAATATAGTATTCCTCGGGAATGCCGGAGGAACCTTGGGACAGTAGCTGTTGTGTTTTGATATGTAATAAAAAGTCTGAAACTTTTTTAATGTTTACTTTTACGGCTTCAGGTAAATCTACCATAAAGGCGTGTCCTCAAAAAACGTCAAATTAGAAGGTTAAACTGCACAAAAGACATACTTAAGCCGGCGCCATACATTTTCCATCGGTCCGGCCAATACAGTGCCGGAGATAAAGTCGCCATTCGGGCGAAAAGATACCAGAAGGGAATTTCCAAAGTGAAGCCAAAGGGGACGGGGCTAAGCCCCTTTCGGACGGCAATAGATTTATTGTTTAAGATTGTGGACGGTACAACCGAGCATTATGTACACTGAAAGACAATGTGTATCCAATGTCGCAAGGAAATTGCTATATGAGCGTTTCTTAGAAATTCCTGACGAAGAAATTTTTTTTTTTTTATATAAAAACTTGAGCGCATTTGACTAGATCTCACCTGATGGAAAGTGACGATGTGGTCGAGGATGGTACACGCGAACTCAAGTAATGAAATACATAAAAGGTTCTGATATCACAAAAAATATTTGAAAGACTTGTATGTATTTGATCAGAATCGCACTGAAGATAATGAAGGAAAATTTTCATATCTTACAGAACATCAGAAGACCTTTAAAATGAATCAGAAGTCCCGTAATTCGTATAAAAGTAATCTGAGTTGATAATAGTGGGTGAGTTAAGTTTAGTGAAAGTCTCTAAATAATCTAAATAGGCATCCAGGTACAAAAGAAATAAACAAATATTTTTCTTGTGTAGGAATAGAATCCAAGACCTGTAAAAATTTGCCAGTCAGCGTATCTAACCACCACGCAAACCATCCCGTCTCATAAATGAGAAGTAAGTCTCCACAAATACAAAAGCTAGACCCGTCTCTACCCAAGGCACTCTACATACGGGCCCCCATCTCGTCCCGGACTTCCGGCCAGAATGTATTGAAATTCAAATCGTCCCGAAACTGGACAGTGATAATGCAAAGCTCACAGTTGCTATTGCTACAGTATATCAATGAGCATTAGGGAGTTTCACAGTAAGAGGATTTTAGACACATAGTGTAACTATGTTCAATGGAACAAAAATATTTTATGTAGGCAGTGGGGAAACAAAAGATGAATAGGACGCGACTTGATAAATATTTGTTGTCACTTCTAGCAGAGTAATGTTAGGAAAATTAGTTGCGACGATGTGACGTCTTAATTAATAAATATTATCTTATTCCCATCCAAACTATTATCGGAAATCTAATGTTAGAGCATATTACATTATATGCTATATTTGGAACCATAATATCGAAATCTTTTCATACTATAGGTTTATAGTAGGGGTATTAATAGGATTTCTAAACATAAAAATGCGAAAGAGTGCGAGGATCGATGGGTTAATCTTTGTTATTATCTCACGCAAGAACTACTAAACGGATTTAGATCTAACTTGGCACATACATTGTCTATAAGCTGGGTTAATGAATAGGATAATTTCGTCTTTGTAGTAAAGTTGTTAAGTCTAAAATGCCAGTAATTTCACTGGCCCTTATACCATACTAACCGAAGCCCAGTAACACAAGTGCATTACTGCTTCACGGGAAATATGGGTATGGTGGTAATATTTTCCCAGACGAACTCTGCACTAAGAGCTCTACTACTCTGTTTTGCTATTAATGCTTGATTGATTTACAAAAACGCTTATCTTTTTTTTAGTAGAATACTGGCAATAGTGTTCTTGAATTAATCTAGAACCAACGGACGTGAACTATAGGTTCCAACCAGTAGAAACAGAAATAGCCAAAGCATACAAATATACAAGTGACATAAAAGCTTCAGGAAACAACTCAAATGTAGAGGCTGACTGAAATAAAACCTAGACCGAATAGAAACTGGGCCGATTGACTGAAACCTATCAAAGCGTTCAATTGAGCCAGTTGAGCAAAACCATTTTTTCTCGATTTTTTCCATACCTTCGATAACTTCAGTGTTTAAGGAACTTTGTTGGTTATGAGTTTCTGCCACTGTTCATTCCATGTTCAACTGCAGAAATGTTTTCTTTTGTCTTTCTTTCACCTCTTTATTAATAGAGTAACGTATCGACTTAATATTTTGCACTGGAATAATTGGCAGGGTTGAAAAGGACGAAAACCATAGACTCAGGATGCGGGGTTAAAATTAGTATTACTATTAAGATCATAACCATGCCATCGGGTAGTCATAATGTTTATACGAAATAGTAATAACTATTACGTTACACATTCTTGACAGTTGTATATCTTCTTCATAAAATGTAAAGTTTTAATTCTCCACACATTTAAATACAAATCAGTGGTACAATATGAGAAAATCGGAGCCTTAGCCCCGCCGGGGAAAAACCACCAAGTGTCACAAAAACAAACACGCCGACGCGCAAAAAGTCGCACAAAAATTTCGCTTTCGATCTAGCGATTGCGAAATTTAAGAGGGAATTGGCTCCAATTCCGTTTTGCCATGCAAGAGTGAGCAAACTTATTAGCCAGCTACGGGCGGGTTATCGGCTGTCTTTCTTTACTTTTTTCAGGTGATGGTACGGCGGCGTTAGATTAATTCGGTGCACCGATTGATTGGCCCCGTGACTCATTTTCTGTGTCATCGTTTGGACCGATAAATCTTTGGATTGTTTGGAACAACTGGTTATTTGGAACGACTTTGGATGAAGTAGCTATAGTAGAAGCGCGTACTTGGTCAGTTTTCTAACTAATTTGAAATTGTAGCAATGAACAAATGCGTGATAATGAATATATGATTAATAATTGTTTTTATACAATCTTGATACTGAATGATAGTGTACTACATTGAGAAAAAAGCTGAAGTGTTTCTCTAATGTTGCTGATTAACACTGGATATGGAAGAAATGTGAAACGAAATATTCCGCACAGCTTCGTTACGTAAAAATGTCGGATGGAAGCACAAACGTGCACACGTCTCCGCCAACAATATTAGAATAATTGATTAACTAAACGCAAAGAGAAATAATCGCGATTCAGCGTTTTACCAACTAAACCGGGCTGCATACGAGTGAATGTTTACAAGGGGTTCTAAGGGTACGAAGAGGTTCTTCTGGTATTATATGCGAAGAGTTGAGCCTGTTATGAATGTTTTCAACAAAATGTAGATATTTTATAATATTGGGTAAAAAGAAATGTTCATACAACCAAGAATTTAAAAAATCTATCTTCAAGTATGCAACTAGCCTAAATCCCAGCCGTGCCAGGAAAAATGATTTATAAAAGCTTGCTTCACTCCGTTCTTCTCTTTTCCACCTTCATCATCTACATACACCTTTCTCTGTCTATTCTAGTCCAATTTCACAGGCTGCTGAATGTTTCCATAGGACCTCCAGCTTCGTAGTAATGCCTCTATTGATTAAGAAGCTTGAATATTCATTCAATTATATGCCAGCGTGGTTTTCTGATGAAATACCCCTGGTTTACGGTTGAAGAGCGGTTTTTGTGTTTGATTTGAGGTTCATTATTATGTAACTTTGTGAAATATTCATATTTGATGTCTAATTTTGCTTGTTGCTTATTCATAAGACAGTGGATTGAAACGTTGTAAATTATGAATAATTTAAGTCATACATAATACTTATAAATAGCATTCTACTTGTTGGATTTCCATCACGAAACGAGGAATAACATATTGAATTTAACAGTGATTTTTATTTGCAGTCTCTTTCATCACTAGGATATCGTAAAAGGCACTAAAGAGTATACCGATGACCATATTCTCATGTACAGCGAATGGACTAAAAGGTAGAGCAGATCAGTAGACCTGTTCCAAACTCTAAGACTACACCTTAAATCTCAATATTGCAGAAGTAATATGTGCAGAAGGCTCTTAAACTAAGAACAGAGCATGTAAAAATCAAAACATGATGTAGAGACGCAAATCAAAAAAGAGTGATGTGAGAGAGACAACGGCCATTATTAGTAATTTAGTGAACTTCAACTGTCTTTATTTACAATAAGCGTTCGGAAGCAAACTTATTCTGTATTTTATGGTATCCTTAAAAGATATTACTATTGGCACTGGCGCATCGGTAAACACCGCAATCGGCAGCGGAGGTAAACAATCCAAATATTCATGGTACAAGCGGATAAAGATTTTTCTTACTCGCGAGCAATATGCGAGGAGGAAGGTTTCCACACAATCTATCCTCGGTATAATGGAGCTGTTAAAGACAATATGCTAGGAAACATATTGGATGCAGCTCGACGAATGTGTAAGCGAGCGCGCGGCGACGACTTGAACGTCACTGTGGTACACTGAGAGCATATAATTCTGATGGTGTAGTTTCTGTGCGAATTATTTCTCAGCTAATAACTGTCTAAAATAAAGACACTGAGCCCAACCAAAATATGTCAAAAGATTGTCAACCATTGCTAATTAGTCGCCGCCTATAGACATTTCCAATGTCAAAGAAAATTGATAAACTAGAGCAGCTGAGCAGACATATAAAGATTCCGTAATCCCAGAAAGAATACATAAAGTGTGAGGAAGAATTTCGAATAAAATATTTGATACAAAAAAACAGCTAAACAGCTGTTGTGGGCTGATCCGACAATAGTTATTTTACATATTTTGCAAAATAAAAATTCCAAGTAATCAACACATTTAGTATTTCCACAATTTTAACTATAGTAGCAACTATACAACAGCCCTTACAGAGCGATAAATCCGTAGCTACATCTGGGCAGGCGCTCCGTTCAATTTTATTACTATTCTCTCTACCGACGACTTATTTGATTCACCCGTCAAAGCGAACGTCCCTACCGGGAGACTTCGGTTACATTATCGCTTCTCTTTAGACGGCTCGCTTACTGGCTTATCTTCATCCAAGCCTTTGTGGGACGCGGAACGAGTGTGTCTATACGCCTCTAGAAATAAGGCTGTTTCTTTTAAGATTTTTGGATTCTTATTGTCCTCTTCTACACAGCTACATCTTCTATTGAGGATTTGGACTTTGGACTAGACAAAGTCTTAATATCTTCTTTTTCTTTTCAACTGAGAGATCAAATCAATAACAGAGAATATGCATAAGATTTTCATATCTTTAACGAAACCGTGGTGCCAAATCAGGTTATACAGTCTGTGGCTTTAGATTTGTATGAAGGCTTCGACTCTTAAAGAGCATACTAGACTCGACAGTTTCAATTACATCACGATTTATTAAGAGCTGGTATATGGTGGATATGGTAGGTATTTAAAAAATACATATATGAGGCGTATTGTATTGAGTGTTATGACAAAGTTGGATTGATTAAGAAAAAAAACAATAGTACTTCGACTAATTGTTTTTGACATAAAAATAAGATTATAGTTAATGAAAAATGGCACTGGCATTAATAAGACCGAATATTATTATTAATAAATTTTGTTGTAGTAATCTTCCTTACACTCCTAATAACAATTTTGGACTGTATTAATATGATCGTAGCTATAATTTTCTAATACCATGAGATCTAAAAAGTAATTAATCTAAAACTCATGTACATATGAGTACACCTTACATTATTGAGTTTAGTTTCCATCAAAATAATATGTTTTATCGACACATTTTATTACGACATAAATATTACGATAAAATAAATATTTTTCTATACTTTTATTTTTTAGTTTCACATTTGGATTTTTGTTTCAAAAATAAATGTATTCTGTGTGTTGTTGCAAATACTTATTGTTCGATTCCCATACATTTTTATTTATATTTATTTGCAAATTTGTGTCAATATGTTTTTCGTATCTGCATTACAATTCAGTGTTATTTTAACCATTGTAAATACAAATGAAGTGTCAAATTCCATTAACAGAAAAATGGCTATGGTAAGTAACTAGTAACTTAATATGTAATAATATTTTTTAAATCTAATATTATATAAGTAGAGTAGTAGAGCTCTTAGTGCAGAGTTCGTCCGGGGAAGTACTACCACCTTACCCATTTCCGCCGTGAAGCAGTAGTGCAATTGTATTACTGTGTTTCGGTTAGAAAGGTAAGGGGGCCGGTGAAATTACAGGCACATGAGACTTAACAACTTCACGTCTCAGGGTTCACAACGCATTGGCGATGCTCCTAGTGTTGCAAATGTCCATAGGCGGCGGTGACCACTTACCATCATGTGGACCGTCTGCTTGTTTGTCGGCCCAAGTGGCATAACAAAAAAAAATATATATATATAAATATTATTATTTTTACGGCCAGTCTGCCTACTTTGGGAATGGTTTTGTTGACCACATGGTCATCGGTATACTGTTTTGCGAAATCCTAGAAATATCTATTGTTATTGATTGTTATATAGTGGTATTCTTTTTATCCGCTATATAGTAATATTAATAATAATTATTAATACTAAATGTATAAATAAATAAATAATAAATATCTTGGGATATTCTTTACATATGGCCATCTAATCCCAAACTAACCAGAGCTTTACTGCTTGTACTATGGAAACCAGATAACTGATATACTATATTTACATACTTATATAAATATTTACACTGGGTGTACACAGAACAAACCGATATATTCATGCACACAAATGTTTGTCGTGAGTGGGAATCGAATGAGGGTCACTAACCACCAAGCCAACTGGCCAACTGTATGGATGTTTTTTTACTTTTTCACGCAAGAACTACTCAACGGATTCGGACTAAGATTGGCACATAGATAGAGCATGCCCTGAAATAACAAATATACTTATTATCTCAGGGAAATGTTACATCCCTAAAAAACGCGGCCAAAACCGCGGGCGATGGTTAGTGCTATTTTAAAATAAACTAAGGTTATTTTCATAGCAAGTTCTAAGGCTCGGACCCTCAAATATGGTCGTGTCGACTCTAGCAATGCGCTTATCTTTGTGCAAGCTGGCGTCAGTGGCTGAAGGAGAAACCAAGGCAGAACTGCTATCAGTGTTGGGGTACAATCAAGAGAAAATGGCACGTACCATATAATATATGTATATATAGTATGTAAGAGGCACTGTCCCGAAAGCTAAGTCGGTTTTTTTCATTATAAAACAAAGTCCCTTTCTCTGTCCCTTTATCCCTATGTATGCTTAAATCTTTAAAATTACGCAACGGATTTTGATGCGGTTTTTTTAATAGATAGAGTGATTGAAGAGGAAGGTTCATATGTATTAATATCTACATTGCACCTGAGCGAAGCAGGGCCAGGTCGCTAGTTTAAATATAATTTAATGATTACAATAGTTTTTCCATATCTAAAAGTACTAAAGGGACCCGACAATCTACAGCTTTTAATCAATAATAGGTAGACCCTTGAGTTTCATCAGACTGTGTACCTAGACTTTAGCCGCCATAACAAAAAAAAAATTAAAAGTAAAGCTATAATTGAGAAGGGTCCTTACAAAAAACGTGTTCAATTCGGAGGATTATTGAACATTGTACGGCCGCTATTTGTCTAATTTTGCCCGTCATTTTTAACCATCTAATAAATGTTAATATTACAGGTCAATACATGCTTCAAGAATATTGAAAATATGTTAACAATAGTAACGAAATATAATCTCATGATGATGAATAAGATATACGTAAATTACAGCGGCGATATAAATGATACATTCGTGAAGGACGCAAAGAACTTTGGAGTTCATGTTGAGAAAGTCGGTTTTGATTATGCGTCTGCTGTTACCCAACACATTAACCGGTGGGTAAGTACAATATATGCTGGTTACCAAATTAATTCATGTATTTTTTATCCTTATAATTATATGTAATATTAGTGAATGTAAGTTTGTTTGTTACGCTTTCACACAAAAACTCCTTAACCGATCACCGTGAAACTTTCTACACATATTTTTGAAGGTATTAAAAGTAATATAAGATACTTTTGGTGTCGGAAAAATGTTACATCCCTCGGGAACGCGGGTGAAACCGCGGGGGACAGCTAGTTATATTAAAAATGCGAAAGTATGTGTGTATGGATGTTTGTTACTCTTTCACGCATAAACTACTAGACGAATTTGGATGAAACTTGGCAGACGGACATTGTATGCATACAACCTTAAAAATACGTTTATTTTCAGTTTTCAAGTTATATGCTAAAACGTATAACAGATGTAATTGATGTTAATGATATCAGTAATGAAACAACTATGTTAATTATTAGCGCATTACATTTTAGGGTAAGTAGAATCTTTAGAACTTCTTGAGATTTCGTGATAAAAAAATACCTATATGGTAAAGGACATCAGTATATGTTTGTATGTGTCTGTATCTGTATAATTGTGGGCAAGCATTTGAACGTTCAGGAATGCAAGTCAAAAGCGCGGCGATATATACAGGGTGTTACAAAACTACCCGTAAAATCGAAAGGAGGCTAAATGGGGCCTTATAACGAGTCCATCCACAATATTAAAGAACCGTAGTAACATTGTATAACATACCCCAAAAAGATAAAAAATCTGGTTTTTAAGAATAGAAGATAGAAAAACAATTAAAGTAGACAATTATTAGGTAAAATAGGTACGTAGGTTATATTTTTACAGGGTATTCTGTAACACGTTGTATAAACGTGTAATAGATTCACATAATTATATTAATACGTGAAGCAAAAACTTTGTACCTCTTTGACGAAAATTACTCGGACGGAAGTATGAAACATGACCTTGGCACAGTTAAAGTTTGTATGGAGAAGGTTACAGATGCAGAAAGTTAATATTTGTATATAATAACGCATTAAAAATATCTTAAATTGTTAAAAAATATTGCATCCACTACCATGCGTTTTACACATAATATTTTTAGCGTTTAAAAGTAGGGTACAATTAAATAAAAACATAAACCAACAAGAAATCCGTTTATTTACAATTTGAATCAAATTTAGACTAAAGGGGAACTAAACAAGTACACAACATATGTACTGCAAACTTCAATAATTGATTAAGGACAAGAATATCAAAATGTAAGCCGTGACCTTGATAACAACCAATACTGATTACCACGAGACGTCCGTACACTACAAGAACTGGCGACCCAATGTGTCGCTGCTCCTAATTGTCCTGCTTATATGGCCTGTCGTCGGGTGGCGGCATCACCGTTGTATAGAAACTCCTTACAATATATATTACTTCATACTGCCAATGTCAAATACATAATTACGTATTTCTACTCGCTAGCAACTGACTTAATAGAACAAAATTCAAAAAGTGATATGCAATGATTATAAAGGTTATACTCTGACAAATGATTTATTTGTAATAAATCTAAGATCGTTTTTAAAAAGAGTAATTGCTGAGTTTATTGCCAGTTCAGTAAAAAAACAACCTTCCGAACCGGTATTCTAGAGTCAGACTATTCATAAGTGCTTGTAAAGGCCTATATGAATAAAAATATTTTCATTTTCACTTTCATTTCATTTTCAAAAAAATTCACTAACATTCAAAGAATTATGGTCGAATTTCGATCGCTAGGCGACCACTAGTTTATTATTAAATGTTAATATTATACTGCTACTTTTCAGGGCAAATTCGAATACGGATTCGACATAAAGTTGACAAAAAATAGAAAGTTCCATTTGCATAACACGACGAGAATCGTTCAGATTCCAATGATGTGGCAGAGAGAAACATATCTTTATTTGAATGATGAGAGTAATAGAGTCAAGGTAACAGATTTTTATATACCAGTTATCAGAATTTAAAACACTCGATTGAAGACCGGTTCAAATGGTGATGAGTCATGCAAGTTGTAATTTGACGGCTCCATTATTCAATTACACCAGCCCCATTACTTTTCTATCCAAAACACAGTACCTACATCAAGTGCATTATTCGTTAAGTAGAAATACGTATGGTGGTAGTACAGTACTACCTCGGATATACTCTGCACTAAGAGCTCTATTACTTAAAAAATAATATATACCCCATTTATTGAGTTTGGGCCCGTGGAGGGCACTTATGTAGGTTACTGAAGCTACCAGAGGTTCGAAAGTCCGCCTTCACAAGCCACAAGCCAACTGAGAAGAACCGGCAAGAAACTCAACAAGCTTACAATTTAACTTATCTGATGTTGTAGCTATTTTATTGTATGAATATTTTATTTAATATTATACAATTACAAAATACTTAATACCATTATTAATCATAAATAAGAAAAACATATTCACACTCCAGCAGGGCGATTGTGTAATGCTCTTGCAATCAAAATCAGAGCCGTTTTGCCGATGCACTGACGCTGCTACCATTGTTATCTTTCTCGGCAGGTAGGTGTAGGTGTAACTTCGATCCTGATAACTATTACACAATAGGGATGTGTCCTGACATGTTAAATCAGCAATTCTTTATGAAATCTCAAAACGATCGAATGCATGAAGTTTTGTATGAAATAGCAAGCTGTGACGTCATAATTGTACAGCATCAAATAACATACTCTTTGTGATTAGATCGGTACTTAAAAATCACATTAATGATTTTATTTTGATCATATTTGATGTTTACTTATATTTTTGGATGTTCAATACACTGGTTAGTGTTTGATCATTTATCTTTAATACAGGACAGTTCCCCATTGCCTAGCAGCTAGGCAATTGTGTAATGCTCTCGGAATCGAAATTGAGGCGGGTTTGCTACTAGATTGACCGTTGGGTGACTGCTATCTCATTCACACACCTACGCGCAGAGAGAGATAATAATAGTTGGGCCGTCAATGTATCAGCAAATCGTCTTCGATTGCGATTACGAGAACATAACATAATCACCCTGCTGGTTAGATTAACAAAATATATCAAAATTGTGATTACAGATCCTGAAAATGAATTATATAAGTCTAGGAACTGCCATCACTTTTGTTGTACCACACTCTAACAATGGTTTACCGGGGTTTATAGAAAAAATGTACACAAATCCAGATCTATTGAAACAAGCTAGATCAAGAATGAAATGGAAAACCATGAACGTTTATATACCAAGATTTAAAATAAAGACCTACGTAGACTGGACCGAATTTCTCAAAGAAGTAAATTAATATATAATACATTTCTCATAAATACTAAAAATAATGCTATCTGTAATGTTGCCAGATGTTATATTTTTCACATTGTATAATAGTTTTTTTAAAAACTAGTAAAACCCGGCAGACATTGTCCTATATTTATTTTCATCACGGTATAGATGTTAATATACTGCCGCCATCTTGTGGCAAAAGCAAATAAAATCCTTCTCCATTGAATAAATATTACATATTATATAAATATATATATCCCACGAAATTTCTCACACATGCTTACCTGATCCCAAACTAAGCAGTGTACTGCTTGTACTATGGCTACCAGGTTTTAGGTACTACTACATATACTACATTTTAACTCCATAATTAAATAGAGATTTACATCCAGACACAGAACAAATGGACATGTTCTTTCACACAAGTGTTAGTCCAGGGTGGGAATCGAACCCAACACCTGCGGCTTGGTAGTCAGGCAGCAGTCTCTAATCACCAAGCCAACTGGCCCGTCAGTTAATGAGAATATCTATATATAAACAAAGTTTAGTTGTGATTAGTCAAACAGTGTTAGAGTTTATCAAACTCATATATATACAATTTTTTTATAATAAAACTATTTAAGCGTCTTGCCTGTACATAAATAGCATATATATACAATTTGCTAAAAACTGACAACAAGACCATTTTTTTTAATTATGTCTATTTGTCTGTTTGATCACGTTAATCTCCTAAACGACGAAATTTTGTAGGAAACTAGAACGTAGCTTAGGGTAGCTATAAGTATGTCGACTTAATTTTATCAAAATCGGGTTTAAAACAATAAAATCTTAATTTAAAGTTATCACGAGTACGAAGTCGCCGGTGCAGCTTGTATAGAAAATAATTTCATCAATAAGTCATTAAAACTACCAGATGTAAGACCACATTTTGGATGTAAATATCATTAGTAGTATGTAGGTATTTTAAAAAAGTAGTATATCAGTTATCAGGTTTCCCTTGCACAAGCTATGCTAAGTTTGGGATCAGAAAGCCGTGCGTAAAGCATATCCTAGAATATTTATTTGTTTTAAATCATTTTGTTGTAATTTGGAAAAACAATGTTCAATAACACACTCATAAGACACATTGATGGTCAGATCGATATATAGAAATACTTTTCAGATGGGGCTCATTACGATTTTCGACGCAAACACTTCAGGGCTTAAAAGAGTTTTAAACAAAAACAGTCAAAATAAAACCATGTTTCTAAACAGTGCAAAGCAAAAAGTGTTTTTTGAACTTGATGAAATTGCGGCTGTGCCAACAGGTATACTCTCTTTCTATATTTATAGCCTTAGAAAAACATTTTGGTTGGTTTTTATTTTTCAATACTTACAAGGCAAATCCTTTTTGCTTCTTTTTCTCTTAGAGCAAAGATAGCCCGGAGAAGAACTACCACTACACCCATTTTCCCCGTAAAGCCCTATTACTGTGTTTTGGTAAGAAAGGTAAGGGGGCTGTTAAACTTACCGGCCCTTGAGACTTTACCACTTCTCATATCAGGGTCTACAGCGCATTGACGATGCTCCTAATTTTGCAAATGTCCATAACAACCATGATCACTTGCCATCAGGTGGACCATCTGCCTGTTTTTCGACCCACTTGATAGACCTCAATGTAAAATATGACCATAAGTTGCAATATTACACAAACAAAATGTTACTTGGGAAATAGGTGCTCTATTTTAAACCTTAAACTTAATGACATAGCCTTTAACAGCTGAAATGAAATTCTTGGCATCGATGGTTCGATACACAACAACCTCTTACTCACAAAATCTGAATGAATTCGAAGCTGACAGACCATTCTACTTCGTCGTGACATTGGAACAAGGTAATGAAGCTTATGAACTGTTTAACGGTGTTTATTATGGACCACAATAAATAGACTCTTTAGACTCAAAAGTAGAGATGAGAAAGAAAATAAATTCTGTTATTATTTGACCCTTAGATCAATAGTCGAACCTTCTCTCAAATGCAATGAAGGTGATTTTTCTGCTACACTTAGACTAAAATCGGATTTTATAGATCCCGATAAATTTATTTCATAAAATTTGTTCAGTCCTAAAATCTAATATCTGGTTCACACAAAAGTCAATAATGGACAATTTAACTGGTATGAAGGTATTAATTACCTCAAGTGCTATACCATCGCACCCCATGATGAGGTTTCTAGGTAGGTTAAGATGATGGAAGGATGGGGTCGATCCCTCACAAATTATTCACCGACACCATTTTGTATGCATGACAATTTACGTTAAATTTAAATGGGTAGTGTTATTATATTCAAAAGCTATTATCTACTTCTAGTTTGTATTGTAATAAATAAAAGTACTATAAATATATGTACGTCCATAATCCCATTAGGCAGTGGCAGATCTAAGTAGTTCAATATATGTTTCACCAAAGATATTTTTACGTCTCAACACAGGGCAGTCTGGGAAATAAAAGGGGGTTGCATTTAGATTGAATACGTTTTTCAGTGCATATACATATTACGCTTGATAATAAAAAAAATCCTGTGACAGTCAGACAGACAGATGATTTGAGCGTTGGCAACAACAGGGCCCTGGCATTTTTCGGTACGAAAACAATTAAAAAAAAAATACCTCCAAATGGAGTGTAATTAATTCAACAATGCCATTCAAATATTACAAGGTAATTGGTCACTAACAGGTCCAAATCAACCCCTTTGACATCGTCCAACCCTCTGTCATTAGGGGTATATTTATTTTCAATGCGACAGGCACGCGCTTGGCGCGTGTCTTGTTAGTTAGCCATTATTTTTTATTGTGACTCTTAATTTGAAATAGTTTCAGTTTAAATTGTTGATATTAGTGTAAGGGGTGAAATAGTTGAGAATAACCCCTGACAATACTCGGTTTAAACATTTGAACTCATATCTATTTTTTAATACGTGAAGAGACTTTTTACACCTTTTAGCGAATTGCGCGCACGGAGGAAAACGAGATTTGGTATAGTAAAGTTTAAATGGAAACGGAGTAAAAGGTCAAAATTAATAATATGTATTTCTAAAGTATATGCATTGAATAAAAAAAAAACAATTAATTACGCTCTAATTTCAAATTCTTAAAAAAATACGTTGAAATACAAAACAAATAAATGAAAAAACAACCAAGTATTTCTTTAAATCGCAAAGGTCACCTTCTAAGTCAACTTATAAATAAAATATATGATTTTCATTCACATAATCTACTGCAGCGTAGTGAAAATCTTCGGGATCTTATCCGACAGGTGACATTCCCCCGGGACTCAATTAGGTACCTAGTCTGAGCCTGGTAGTGCAGTTCGCGACCGATTTCAACCGGTACAAACCGGATTGCACTGGGACGATTTTATCGGTGGTGTCAACTGAAACATGGTATAGTGGAGATTGTGTGGCGTCCACGTGGGATGTATTTATAGGAAAAAAGGTAACTATTCAAAATAATAAACATTGCAAAATTTTCAAAAAAATGCATCATATATGATATGAGAAATTATCTACTTCTGAATGATTTTCAAGCATAGAAGAGCGCAAGAGAGACGGTAAAATCTGTTAGTAGACTTAGAACAAGCTATTAAGGTCCTCGACTAAAGAAAATGAAATGGCAAACATCATATCAATGTGAAGCTGTCTCGCCAAGCTTTCTTTGCAAAATAGGCCCGTACTAGCACGGTGCCACACGTCTCTATAAACCCAACATTAATTTGCACCAACATAGAAGCACCAACGTGCAGTGCTGCCAACCGCACCTACATCAAGCCGTTAGGTACGGTGCGCAGAAAAATTGTGCGCCGCGCGTACAATGACAGGGGGTCATTTGTTAATTCGCTGAAATATGGTGGCAGGCGACGGCTATTCATTATAAGGCCGGCTCGTTTGGGCCACACGTGTGTGCCGGTACTGTCCGCATACCAAACACATTTGGGGGATATTTGTGAATACATTAAACGATGAAGACTCAAATCGATGTGATGTTGCGGCCGTCAATGATAAGCATTGAGAAATAAACTGGCTCTCAAGGGCTGCGTTTTGACAGATCAATTGACGCATATACTAAATATATATGCAAAAACTATAATGATGTAAATTTATTAATTTATTCACCCAAGTTCTTATAAAATGTCATTTCTTAATGATTATTAAAAGCTGGAGAAAGGAGAAATTTTAAAGTGTCGTTATTAAATAGCAAACTACACAGTCAGCTTATACTTTTGTACACCCTACCAAATGAAGTTTAGTTTAACTGTTAATAGTATAACGTTTTGTGTGCAGACTGTACTCACAGCCGGTGCATTCACTCGTGCAATGGCGCTGAACATACTCTATACGTCTGTCTCTCTCTAACTACACTATTACGTTCTTCTGTCCCTTATCACCATAATAAACTGAATGCTAGATTTCAGAAGGCCTATATTAAATAGATTTCATACTAAAAATATGATGTAAGTAATTTTACTGTCATGTTTTATGAAACTTCATGAAATGGCTGAAAGTACTTTTCCTAAGTTTTAGTTGTTTATTTCGTTTTAAGCAGTGGACAGGAACCTAGTGAAATTACCGTCGGTTTGAAAGTCACAATTTAATTGAGAAGAACTGGCAAGAAAATTGGCAAGCCGTAAAAAAAATATTTTCTTGTGATCCATAGTAAGTTTGGGAAATGAAATCCTTCTGTTATTAATATATAAATCAATAATTACCTTGGTATAGGTATTCATTACAAAATGTCGAAACACAAAACTGTCTGGATAAAACTGCGTCACAAATAGACTTCAAAACGGTTGTTCAGATTTCAATTAAACTTGATCACTAATATTATTATGGTGTTAGAATCTAATATTAACCGCTATCATATGAATTACTAGCAGTTCCCCGTGCCTTTACCTGTGTTTCCAGGATAAAACGTAGAGTATATTGCTCTCCGTATAGGCTGTGTGTGTGCAAAATTTCAGCAAGATAACAAACCAACTCAATTTCATATATCAAATACTAGATGTCACTCGCGTTTATCGATATCATTATAAACTACAACCATTTTCGAAAAAAATCGAATCCCATCCCAATATAGTCAGTAGTTTTGTGATGATGGTGCGTCAAAGGAAATCTATTAACCTTATAACCAGTAAGGCTTAGTATAACATACTCCGGAAAAGCAAGTTAAACCGTGTGGCAGAAGATAGTAGATATATAATAAAAAGAAGTAAATATCTTTTGACTGCAATAGAATAGGCATTTACTGACAAAATAGGCATATGATAGACCTATTAGCATTCCACGGAGCCACTCGTCCGGTGAATATGTGATGACCCAAGGGTCCAGAGTTACAGGCCAGTAATATCGTTACGTATTACAGAATTCATCACGTGACGGATACGATTCGTGTGCATGCCCTGGGAATTGATACTATTTTTATTTCAACGAATTTAGACATTTTTGGGAAATCCAATATTCCAAGAAAGAGTTGAGGATAGACATCTTATCGTCATGACAACTAAGAATGTCATAGGAAAAAAAACTCCAATGCTTTATGATACGGTTCATTATACAATACGAACCTTAATTTATTATTTATGTATATGTGACGGGATTACGATTGACCTCAATCTCACCTGATGGTGAGGGAAGACGGAAGTCGCTTTCCCGTTAGTAGCCTATTCACTCTTTCTTGAAGAGCCCCAAGTTATAAATTTCAGGAAACACAGACGAAGGGAGGGTATTCCAATCTTTAGCTGTGGGCATGAGAAAGGAAGCTGCAAAGCAATAAAGTATTTTTTAACGAACCTATTAGATTGTGAAGAATTTAATATATCATTTCGCAGTGCAACATTTTGTAGCATTGATATTAAATTTTATTTATTAATCATGCTTTTTTATATTTTGTTTTACCACATGGACTGACCAACTAGTAGACCGTTCACCTGATGGTAAGTGGTCACCGCCGCCTATGGACATTTGCAACACCAGGGGCATTGCCAATGCGTTGTCGTCCCTGAGATTGAAGTATCGAGTCCTATATGTGCCTGTAATGTTAATATTGATTAATTTGAAATATTTGACTTTTTTTATATTTCTTGTTATTACTTACTAGCTGTTCCCAGCATGCTTTGCAATACGTCTTCGAATCGTGAGTTATGATCTTGAATTTATACAAAAACTCGATAGGAAAAAGCTCTTTCAATTAGGTATACCTAATCGAATTATCCATTTTCCAACTTAAAAAAAAATTCTTTCCCTTAAAACCTTATTCAAACTATTCTGAATATTAAACCAAATATAGCAAATTCTGTGCAGCTTTTCTCAAGTACGCTTACCATCAAACAGCATAAAGTATTTATATCTAGGAAATATCAATAATTTCCTCTACAATTAGATTGAACTAAGTATTTTCCATAAAAAAATATAATACCTCACTCACTAAACACAAAATACAAGCAATAGTTCCCATCACTACGCCTACTATATATTTTGGTACTTAACTCGTAGGCCCCACAGATTCCCACTTCGAACGTACGTAAAACAGGAGCATGTTTATAAATTAAAGCACTCGTGAAATGCAAAAGTTTGAAGTTCTATCATAAATACGTTTGGAATACTCACATTAATCAGATTTTCCCTGATCGGCTCTAGTCGGGAGTTTTCGTGGATGTTAGATCAAGCATTGTTTAACTATCAGCAACTGAGCTCGGGGATTCAATAGCTGTTAAAAGGTTTTGTTCACGGCCGCTCTCATCATAACGCTGCAACTCTGGGAGAGAATTCGATGTTGGAGCGTAGTTTATTTGAAAGTTGGAGAAGCTAATTTTACTCAGAGATAACATTTTGCTATTATTTTGCTTTGCATTATTGGAAATCAAACAGGTTTTAGCTAATAATATAAACAAAGTTTGGACACAAGTCAAGCTAAATAAATCAATGAATATAATCATTACAATGTATGTAAATGAAACATTTAGGCTGTTTAGTTAACTCCAAGTCATTATTAAAAGGTACATTACTATTCTGGATAGGCTGGTCAGCTAATTGCAATGGGCTCATTAGATTATCTAAAGCTCAACTTGTTCTTCGTTATTATGGTTCTCTAGCACTAAAGTGTACATATTGTTTGATTTTTTTTAATCCAAACAATTGTCAATTAATTTGTTAATTTAAAGGTAATGTATTTTTTATTTGATTTAAAATTACTTGTACATTAGACTCAATAACGTCTTAGAGTCGACAACGCTTTAAATAAATAAATATCCTGGGACATTTTTACACACGGCCAACTGATCCCAAACTAAGCAAAGCTTGTACTATGGATACCAAATGACTGATATATTACATAAAATGCTTTTTTTAATACATACTTTAATTATTAGGCTAGCCAACAATTCTATAATTAAAGTAATACTTAAGTGTAACAATTACTTAAAGGCTAACACCACATGTACATATAGTTCCTACCTATATACCAGTTAACATAAAAAAGAAAAAATAACAAACAATCATTATAAATTAAATAATATAAAATCTGAATAAACCTATGAAAAAAAAAATATAATTACAATAAATTAAAAATGGAAATAAATTTAATGAGTTAAAGAATACAATTAGATAATTAACAATAAATTATACAATAATCAAACACATTCAAAGTAAATCTGTCAAGTTCAATTAACATTTTATACTAGCAATATTTATCTTTAGCGTTTATTACTCGAAAAGCTTATCGTCCACCGCTCGCGTAACACGCAATCTCTCAGAGCCCTAACAAGTCGCTTAACAACTGCTAACTGTTAAATCGGTATTAATTAAATGGATTGCACCCAGACACGGTCGTCTGCATAGTTGGCTGTTTGTCTTCCACTTCTACCACCCTGGTGAGGTATCTTTTGTGGTAGGGGATCGTTGCTGGAGTAGGAATTAAGTGAGGGTTGCGGTTGGACTGACTATGTAGTGAGAACAAAATAGTGCCTAAGTATCTACGTTGGCTGTATTACCAAATGGTCACATGAACCAAAACTATGTAGGTATAGTATAATATGGAATCCAAGTAACTGGTAGGTATTGATAGATATTCTCAAATATTCGTAAAGAAATTACTAATATCTAGCTGCTAGAAAGTTGGTGCGTATCTATTTTAGTATAGTATATTGGACAAAAAAAATTACGATTCGTGTTATAAACCTCCATGGTTTGTGTGTTTTATATCCCTGTTTTGATTTCGAGTTTAAAAATCTATATAAAGAAAAAAGTAACTAATAATGTTCGGTGGTAAGCGTATCACTTGGAAAGGGCTGAAATAATTTGGAAAATTTAAAAATACGCATAGTATGATTATAGTTTTAGAGGAAAGAAAAAGAGGACAAATTCTCATAAAAATTGGTAAATTGCATTTTGGCTAATTACGCTATGGGCAAAAAGACAATAAATCGCGAATCGAAGACACATTGCAACTGGGAACAGATAGTTTTTTTTTAATGTACGACCAGGTTGCGAAAACACCTCAAACAGATTCCAAATTTAGGTATCTACGTACCTATATAAAAAAACTGTCAGTTCACATTAAGGCCGTTAAAATCCTTCGAATTCGCGACATCACGTTTGAAAATGATTTTACCAAGGTAATCAAAATTGAAAATTACACAATGACATGTAAGTACTTTATTATAATATGCAATTTGGCGGATAAAACGGTCGTAATGATACGGAGCGCGGCGGCACCGTGTCAACTAGTTAGCGACCGCAAATAGCGTATGGACGTATCGCAATCAAATGCGTTTTGTTTGATTTGCAATACGTGTCGTTAATACGCGGCATGTTCAACTAGACAGTTTACAAAAGATAACTTTGTTTACAATTTGAATTCTCAGGAGTCGGAATCAGGAAAGTTAAATTTGAAATCTTTTGCATATAATCCTTTCCATACAAGAAATAAGAATAAACTTGTTACTTCTGCTTGTCTCTATAATTTGAACATGGCCGGACCTATTTATCGTTTATTTATTTGAAAATAATAATTGTAAAATCGTACAGTATAATTGTAAAGCGTGGCAGTCTGGGTAATGCCCAAGACAACCAGACCGTCAAGCGGCCTTTACAAAAATGTAAGACAATAATAATATTAATGTCGGAATAAATGCTTGAATGTAATTCTCGAAGTGTACTTACAATGTATAATATCATCGTTTTGAAAATAGAAATTCATATATGTATCGGGCTCTTCTCAGCAAAGCAACTTCCGGATCGGAAGTCAATTCGGATCAAACTATGCCATAGTTTGATTATTCATATGTGAGAAATAAGTTAAATAAATTAATATATTTAAAAAATAAATTTTAATTATAAAACACTCTCAAAACATATAGTTATTTATCGAGTTTCTGAAACATAATCGTGACTAATTAAAATTACATAAAAAGAAAACAATTTGAACGTCCCTAAAATTAACAACTCAATCACAATCCCGTAACGGGCGCAACGCTTACGTGTTCAAAATATCAACTGTTACGTCTGTTGCACACCGGTGCGAAGTAAATTAACAATGAAAAACGCTCAGTGAGCCCCAATATTTTCTTAGAACTATTTTATTTTCTGTAAATCTCAAAAATAAGATTAGTAAAGTTTGTTAGAATGGATATATGGTTGTTTGTTACTCTTTCACGCTAAGAATACAAAATGGATTTGGATGAAACTTGGCACATAAACAGTTCCAACTAATTCTGTTCTGGATTAATTCATTGGATGCAATACCTAGTAAGGAACTAGCTGACAAGTGCTATCAATCCATAAAGGTGCTAGACGAAATATTTTGACAACTCGTAGGCTAGCCAGCCAGGCAGGTATTACAAGGTACAGTACCACCGTACTATGGTTCCCATATCCGGAAGCTAAATGTAAGATTCGAAGGCTTTCCGGGAAAGCATTTGGTTTTACAACCACAGACCATACAATCATTGCATTGATGTGAATGGTAACACATAAATCAATTTATCGGTATATAAATTTGAAATTGTCATCGCTCGTTTGTACGGTTTCATGGTCTGGACAGATCTTGATAAAATTGTATAAGGGGGTAGATTGTACCTTGAGAAAGACTATATGCTACCTTTTGTTTCATACAGTTATCTGTATCCCTTATAACGCGGGAAGCTAGTAGCTAGTAGGTTGATTTCCATAAAACTTAGCATGAAAAATATCTCTCTACACATTATTTTTTCGGAAGAATAAATATTTGGAAATGCCTTACATTTCCAAATATTTATTGTATACCGACAGTTTAGCGAAGATATTTTAGCATAACATGAAAAAGCTTTTAATAATTAATTACTATTTCTAAGGTATAAAAAAACCACTCCTCTCACTAACCCACATTTCACCAAAGAAATTTGAAGTCTCAAGTTATTAAATTCTGTATATAAATAGCAAATGCTGCAAATGATTATGCAAGAGCATTTTCGCTTTCAAAATAACGCTGCGCCAGTGTTCTCCTAACGTGAAAATCATTTAGTTATTCAGCTCGCGTGGCACGCTATTCAAAAATCGCAACGAATAGCGGCAATTATAATTTGCGACGAAATCAAATGAAGCGGCGCTGTGTTCGCGTTAAACTGTTATTATTCGAATGCACACTCACCAAGTATGTGTTTACACGTTGGACGCTGGTTCTAGCAATTTCAATGTGTTTTGTGTCGCTTGTAAATAGATTGGAACTTACAATGAATTTGGATCGTTAGGTAGTCTGTATCGTCATCCCTTTTGAGCAACATTTCCGACTTGTTGTTAAATAGTCAGCAATAAGTTGCTAAAACATTCAAGCTTTGACATCCATCTATTTATATATAATAAGCAACATATAATATTTAACAACCAGTTTTTATACCTTTTTCATAATTCGATTTCCTTAAATTTTATATTTGATCGAAAATCGAATGGTTCGAATTTTAAGCAGTGCAGCGAGTGAACACTGGTATCACTAGTACCAGTACTTTTGGAAAAGTTCCTGGATAATTGAAAAATCGAGGCACCATTTACATAATAACGCGAATGAATCCGCGGGGCGACAAGCTAGTTTATACGAATTAGTAGGATCCGGTCTGGTTTTAATGAAAAATTGAGTTTTTTTTTCATATCCCGAGCAATTTGCATCTTCTTCTCATTTTAATATCTTCGCTATAAGCTGTTAAGCAATTCACTATTTCACTTCATTTCATCCAAATCCGTTAAACAGTTTACGTGTGAAAGAGTCACAAACATCCAAATGTCCATCCTCACAAACTTTCACATTTATAATTTAAGTGGAATTTTTATTTCATTATATTACAAGAGTAATACATCTTCCATAATACCTTTTTAACAAACACGTTGATAAAAAAAACAGTGGCTACAAATAATTAAAGAGCACGCAGTTTTTTCACACGACCGATTACGCCCCTTCGTTTCGGCTTAACAAAAGCTCGCATTATGATAATGCATAATCCCTGATTGTACTGTAACATACACCCGGGTATTTGGACACGGAAAAACATCACTCTTTTATGTGGACATGTATAAGAAATGAGCGAAAAAGATTAACGAAACAATGTAACATAAAATTCGAATTAAAAATCCTATAACAACAACCACCTTATATAACTTTGAAAAGTAGAGAATATTTTATCAAAACTTTTGTAACATCGGCTTAGAACTATTTTTCTTGGTACTGAAACGCTTCGCTTTATTTTACTTTCTTTTCTGTATACTAGCAAACAACAACCATACCATATTTTATGTCATTCCAAGATTTCACTCGGCAAGTGTGTTTCTTTATAATTAGACTTATATATACAAATGAATGCAGTTGCCAGTATCTGCTCCCTTATACAGCTAAAATAAACTATGTCCCCGTGAGCCTCAGAGTGCGAACCTCTCACATAATTGCCTAGCTGGAGAAAGAGGCAGTATGTCTTATAGAAGCCGCGACGAAATATCGTTGTGCTACAAACCATGGTAAATGATAATTTACATTATAAACAGATATCAAAAATTTTCTTTTCTTGAAATCACTGAGTATTTTACGTAGTAGAACTCCTAGTACAAAGTTACCAATTTCCACCATGAAGCAGTAGTAAACTTGTATTACTGTTTTGGTTAGAAAAGTTAGAACGCTGGTGAAATTACAGGAACATGAGACTTAACAACTACACGTCTTATGGTCGACCATGCATTGGCGATTCCCTCTGGTGTTGCCAATGTCCATAGGCAATTGTGACTACTCACTATGCCTACTACGTGGTATAAAAAAATATTTGATAATATGAAATCATTAAAAGGCCTTACAATTTGTGGCGCTAGTGGATATACAACAAATACCAGATTTGAATTGGATATATTTCACAATAAACAAAACACGCAAGATCTTAATATGTAAGTAATTTTAACTGTATAAACAAATCTGCTATGTCATATAGTACACATCACGAAACGATTCGTATAACACAAATTGAATTAAACATTATGCATTTGATAGCTCCATACTTAGACAAGAGCGCAGTAATGTAATACTAAAAGCAATTCCATTACGCGTAAGCAATCTAAGTTCTATCTTGGAGGGTCATAGCTTAGTTATGTAGCACGTGAAGTTAGATCTTTGTTCGCCGGAAATGCACTTCTCACTTTATTTGATCAAATAGGATTTAACTCTGTTACTTAGTATTCAAAATGGATTCTTGTTTGATATGAATCAATTTGTTAAAAGCTTATAACTATAATTAATCTGAAAGTAAATATGTTTTTTGACTGTCTATTTGCCATGCTCAACTAAGGAAGATATTTTAATTTTGTAGAGATATCTCACTCTTAGAAATGTCAAAAATGTGGGTCCTACTTAATAAAAACATTCCTATAAAAAACAAATTCAACAAAAGATGTCATCAAACTTATTACAATTTAAATCTAAGCAAAATGATAAATACGCAAAAGAATACTGATTTCAGAAAGACTAACTTGATATTGCAAAGTAAACTCGTCAAATATAACTTCTCAGAAAGTTTGTAAAACAAATGACAATTCACCACTGAACAATTCCAAGATATTTTTTTATGATTTGTGGATTTAGACGAAGTACTTCTGTCATGATTTATTCGAAAAATAATCGAAAAAAATTAACTTCCGAATGAAAATTTTGTTACGCTAATGAATTATATAATTTAAATGAAGAACGAACCTAACAAACAGCTCAGAAACAGTTGAACAGATTTATATAGAATTTGACACACGGGCAAAAAATGCCCTGGATACAAATATTGGAAACTATTCATTCATCCCAAAAAAACATAAGATCCCTGAGAACTAGAATTGAAGCCCAAGAGAAAAATGACAATACGTCACCAATTTTTCCATTATTTTGGAAAGAGAGAGTGTGATCTTTATAATTCGTACGTGGAGGATAATCTCTGGAACCTCTTTAAAAAATGATTTCACTTATAGAGCTAGATAGTGACATATTAAGCAATATTATTACCGGGAAAAATTAGAGCCCCCGAGAACGAGTGCGAAACTAGTCCAGAAATAAGCTGATAACTGAAAACCATTTAAGTTAAAAATCCCGACTTCAAAGCAAACCATTCGATAGGTATGTAACACGGCGAAGCGTCCTCTCGTGTCGGTTGTCGGTCCCTTTCAGCCGTCCTCTCCAATTACACGTGAAGGCAGATAATAAAGAGCGCGCCGTGCGTCCCGCTTGTTTCTTTCAACTCCACACTAGGCGATTATTATGGCCAAATGACCGTCTTAAGACGTGGTTGTTGGCCCAAGTTATAAGAGATTCTATTCATTAAAATTACTACTATATAAATAAAATCTTTATGTTTGTTGGTAAGCGCATCATTGGACTGCACACCAAAGGCTGGTTTATATTAATTGTTCGTTAAACACTAAAATACTTTATGGAAAGCGTGTCGGGAAATAATTTTTATAATTGATTATTTAATTTTAAAATAAAAAAAATTTACATTATTATAGGTTATATCCGATGATAGAAGAAAATCTTGTCAGATATCTTTTTCAGACAATTTCAATTTAAAAACTCATTTGTATCTAAACAAACAAAACCGCCAAAACGACGTTTCGCTGTTTAAGTTCCCCTTTATATCGTCTCACGATGTTTGTATGGCTCTCCACACAAAAAAAATATATTGAATCAAACTAAAGGTATTAATTCCCCAATGGAGTTTCTTCCGCCTACCTGATGGAATCTTGAGTTTACCACGGGATAAAAAATCACCTATATATCAATATATAACATATTCTATCTGTGTCAGAAATCCATTCAGAAGTCACGAACATTCAAGTTTGTAATATTAGCAAAAATTGTTGATTAAAAATATTATTCTCTAAAAATGACCTTCGAATCGCTTATAACTTAAACGGCGTTAGAAAGGGGAAGACAAGGAGGGCTCCGTATTGCCATCATTATGGGAACTCATCTCTCGATATAGGGAATTGATAACTGAACCATTTCAGTTGAGGAAAACGGACGCCAGTTAAAGGGGAAATTTCAAAAGAATACCTTTTTGTTAACTGCTGGAGACGGTTTCTAGAAAAAACTTCTTTTGAAGATGGCTTAGTCAGTTCACCAAACAGATTCCTATTTTTATTTTCAGGTTTTATTTCGCCATAATCTGACAATGGGGGGTGATAATGTTGCCAAACGTGGTAACAACTCAAAACATAAAGAAATTGGCTGTCCAGTGTAACCCAAGTGTTTACATTATTCTTTGATCAAGACAACTTGAATTCAAATTTTTTTTTTTTATTTTTAGGATCTAACATTCATGAATTGTACATGCCATGAAAAACAGTCTCTCTGCAACGCATAGGTTATTTAAAGATCTTAGAACGGAGCTTATGAAGGTTAAAGGTACTGATGTTACAGATCAACGATCAAAGTTACACGCATCAGGATTCTCTGTCTCGCTCGCCCTTGCTTTCAAGGTAGCAAATTATAGGCACACGAAACTTAGCAACTTCGCATCTCCGGGACTACAACGCATTGGCGATGCCTAATGTTGCAAATGTCCAAAGTGGTATAAAAAGAAAACAAACGCATAACATTAGTAATTTACCACGCACTGGTTCGGAACTCAGCCTTCAACTGAGAAGATTTGGCAAGATTAAACAGGTAACATTTTCGAAATGGTTATCCATTCACAATATTATCGAACAAAAGCTATTATACCTTTCTATTAAGCGAATTGCAAAACAGGCCTGACAAAAAGCTAAGGTCAGCAAGGAATTGGCAATCAGTCAGGCCCTTCGTAATAAGTTAACTGACGCGTAATAACTGGTTAGCGACAGGGTGACCATACAATCGGACCCTAAGGGATAATATCCCTTCACACGGGTCAATTGTGGGACCCGGATTCAAATTTTTTAAAGGGTTGCGATGTGATTTTTTTTTACAATAGTATTTGGCCACTTCTGTACAACAATATAAAACGCTATAGAATTAAATGATAAAATAAGTCGTCAGTTACTTATCGACCATATTTCAGTAATTGTTAAAAATGCGACGTGATTTGCGTGACCATAAGGAGTATTTATGTTAATTGCTTATAAATGATTTAAGTTAAAGTTTGTAACTGTGCTGAACTAATTGATTCCCAAGAGAATCGGGTTTCAAGTCGGGTATCAAAGATTCCTAGTGGACTTTGGAATGGAAATCCATGGTTTTACGATCCATTTATTTTGACTCTGCAATAGATATGTTATTTGAGTCCTAATAGTTGTAACAGATATTAAAGCATATAACATCCTTTTTATGAAGATTAAACGCCTGATCGAAGATTTTAGTGACTAGGATAGTAGCGTATACTCTCTTCTGCCCAGCATTCTAGGGACCACTGACAGTGATTTTTATTATTATGATAATATTACGGCTTTATATTCGTTTATTATCTTTTTATGTGTAAAGACATTTTTATATTAAATTACCAGCTGACCCCTGCAGTTTCACTTGCGTTCAAGAAAGATGTTATATTGCACCGCGATACATGTTATTAACCATATATGTGCCAACTACTAAAAGTATAGCAGTTTTTGCGTGAGAGTCTCAACAAACTCCAACCATCCTCAAAAACTTTCGCATTTATAATATTACTAGCTATCCTCGCGGTTTCACCCGCGTTTATCGGTATCATATATAGCTGATATCCATCTACGAAAAATTATGCGTTGTATGGTAGCAGTCCCATCCCATGTTCAGTAGTTTTGAGGTAATGGTGCGTCAATGGTACCACATTTTAGCCTATATATTTATAGACTAGCGACCCGCCCCGGCTTCGCTCAGGTGCAATGTAGATACTAATACATATAAACCTTCCTATTCAATCGCTCTATCTATTAAAAAAAACGCATCAAAATCCGTTGCGTAGTTTTAAAGATTTAAGCGCACATAGGGATATAGGGACAGAGAAAGCGACTTTATTTTGTACTATGTAGTGATAATCTTAATATATATAAATCTCGTGTCACAATGTTTGTCCTCAATGGACTCCTAAACCACTTAACCGATTATAATAAAATTCGCACACCATGTGCAGTTCGATCCAACTTGAGAGATAGGATAGTTTAAATCTCAAATTATAGTCGCAATTTTAATTTATTGCTAATTATTTGTCTGTTATTATTTGACAGTCACAATTATCTGTTAACTCCAAATGATTCTAAGAGATGTCGATACCTTTCGACTGGGTTGAGTAAGTCATCAATAGATGGCGCTGCTATGGTAAATCTACGAACGTGTCATATAAGCTACAATTCAATATCATGATTACCACGTGTTATTGAGGCTAATGTATAAATTAAATTTATTTTGTAGTAAACGAAATACCGTGAAATTCAATTATTTCTTCTTTTTTAATACGGCTGGACCGATTGGAATGTTTTTTTTTGTTTGCGTTTGGGTGGTGCCCTGGATGGTTTAGATTCACAATTGGACCCGGTAGGTGGCGCTGCGAGCGAATTCCTGCATTTTTGTATGGACTTATTTCGACAGAACGACGTCTGTCCGGGCAGCTAGTATTATAATAAATTATTAAGATTTCATATTACATTAGTTACTCGATGCGCTGCGTGGCGGCCGCCGGCATGTATTTTTATTTTAATTTCATGATATCTTTTGAATGGAATGTCCGATTTCAATAATTCAAAAAGTAATCATCAGGTATTGAGACAGTCTTGAATATTAAATTATTTATTAGGATAAACATTTATAAATGGTATGGATAACACGGTCTGATTTTGATCGGCATTTCTATCAATTTGTTAAATGTAAAAAAGTAGTTATAGTGACGTAATTACAATAGTTAGACATATGGTCTCGCGAAGATTTTTGTAGATATTGATATATTCTAATATATATTCTAATATATATTCTAATATATATTCTAATATATTGTCGAACATTATTTTGTCCTATCATTAATACTCTTCGCAGCGTATGCGATGAAAGACATTTTATGGCTAATTTTTTTACACCTTCGGTTGGTTATAATAGGAATTTCTATAGTAATCTAGTACTAAATATAGCCTATGTTACTCAGTGATAATGTAGCTTTCTAATGAAAAAAGAATTATTAAAATCGGTCCAGAACTTTTTGAGTTTATTCGTTACTTACATACAAAAACACAAAAATACAAATCTTTCCTCTTTATAATATTAGTGTAGATGTAGATTAGGACATTTACCACTTTTTCGTTATAAGTATCTTATAACCCGACTTAAGGCACTGTATTCGATTCCTAAGTCATTTGAGTCTGGCGTAAGTCGACAGCGGGCTTGTGCAAACTCACCAATTCCAAGGGGTCCAAATCCAAGCTCTCGAAGATCGGATTTGAATGGAGAATAAGATTTAAATTAACATAATCCCGTATTTGTTTCTTTAAGTTTACGCTGCATTATTTGCAGCTAAGAATCTCCTGAGATTGGGACATTGATCCCTATAAATAAACATAATTTTGTTTTGGAGGTATTTCCACAGTGCTTTGCATACTGATTTTAATAATTAAAATCTTGGCTATTTTGTTAGAGATACCTTCCTACTTTGTAATGTTTAATAGCATCGAATTAGTACTATTGACTGTAATGATGTTATAATTTGCAAAATATAAATAAATATTGTGTTATAGGAGAATTTTAAGATCTCCATTAGTATAAAAAAATTAACAACAAGTATTTTAGCTAAGTCATATTTCTGTCTGTTTTATGTATTAAGATTTTTTTCGATTTATTTATTTCAAGTAAGCCGATAAGCAGGTAAACAGCCCACCTGATGGTAAGTGATCACTACCGCCTATGGACATTTGTAACACCAAGGGCATCGCCTACGGACATTTGCAACACCAGGGGCGTCGCCAATGCATTAACGACCCTGACACGTGTTAAGTATTATGTGCCTGTAATTTCATCCTTCCTCTCTCTCTAACCGATATACAGTTATATAAGAACCCTACTGCGTCACGTTGAACATTGGTATGGTGATACTTCCCCGGACGAACTATGCACTAATAGCTCTACGTTATCTACTATCACTTTTTATGCGTGGTTCCATTAATCTTTAAAAATATCGTTTTAACTTTGACTCCAAAAGAGTTACAACATTAGGGTGGCTCACACGACAAACCCCAGTCTTACCAGTGCCACGCAAAGCAAAACAGTGTATAATCATCAAAGTTAGGCTCGTCACAGTCCTGACAAGCTGGGAACAATATTTACATACGCTCGGGGCGCCGAGATGACAACGCGCAAACAACCGCTAGTTTGCAACCAACTTCCATTTACAAAATCATTTGTTGTTACATCGCGGTGGCGACGAAATAGTTTCAATCACTAGGGTGCCGGTGGTGTCATGTGTGTATTATTTTAGATTGCTATTAGAGATATCGATGGAATTAATAATAACTCCACCCGAAGGCAACGGTCTCGGATTATAATAGTTCAGCTGATTCCCGAATATGGTTCTCATGTTGAAAGGATGATGGGTTGCTCATAAAAAATACCTTTTTCCACCCCCTTTAAAAACAATCTATCAAATTTTATCAAGATCCGTTTAACCGTGAAAATGTAATAAACGAATAAACAGATAAGTAGACAGACAGAAACATTTGCAATTGTTGATCCTAATGGATCGGCGCACGCGCAGTTCATTAACTGTCAAATTAATAAGCTTCTTATTGACCTTACCATATGACCATATGACCTGCCCCTTTTTATTTATTCTCTAATATAAACTTGGTTGGCGACTTGGCACAACGAGAGCCAACCCACTCACGATTGCTAACGAAAGAAACAGCCGTCATTCAGCTAATACAAACTTTGTCAGTGAATCGGCGCAACAAGGCCTCCCAGCGAGTACCTCTCACATAGTGGTGTAGATAGCGAAAGAGGTGGAGTATAAAAGACGCGATGAAACATCCTCGAGGTACTATCATTTTACCTTACAGAATGGTACCCAAGAGCTTAGGCCGTGCGGCCGCCGTGAAACATTGGCGAGCTGCAATAATGTTATTTACCCTACAGAATCCCTCCCCAGATTAGCTCCCTTAATCTATCAGCTTTTCAGAGAAGAAGCGTTCAGAAGATCTATGAGAAACAGACAATTATAACAAAAATTCAAACTAATAACTACCAAAATGAAGATATATATTTTTTTGGAATTACCCCTTCCGTCACACCAAATTTACGGCATTCCACAAGCAATTTATCATTAGCTACGCAAGATACGACTGTCGTTAACTTTCGCCTTATTTATGACATCACAAAAAATGTCGCGAAATAAGTAAATTTACAATTCCGAATGGCAAATCCGTGTTTAGATTAGAAAGTGCTTCTTTCTCGGCGTAAAATCTCACGGCAATAAATTACGCCGCGACACGTTTAACGCTGCGTGCCTCTGGCGAATTAACCTTGCAATGCATTACATTTAAAAAAATCTAAGAAGAGGTAAAAAAAACGCGTTTTCGTAAGAAACTTTTCGTAGAAAAATTGCGAGGTACACGAACTTTCACAATACTGCACTGCCAAATTGCTGTGACAAACTCTGAAATATTACTGTTCTATTTTATAATCAAGTTCTCTATTAACATTCATAGCCAATTTTCCATTTTAAATGACTATCAAATTATAAATAAAATTTCCTGGAATATTACGTACCTACGGTCTGATCATAGTTTGATCAAACTTGGTATTTTTTTTTTTTTTTTTTTTTTTTTTTATTTATCTCCACAAATTACATGTAATGATAAAATACAGTTGACAGGAAGATTGGGAAAAAATTGCAATTTGAGGGAGATCTGGAGTCCAAACTAAGCCTGGGCCTGTATTTTGGAGCTCCAGGCCCCCATTTCTTTTAATTACAGTAGTCAACTTGGTGCGTAAGTGTGTATAAATGTGTAAGTAAATGAGTAAATGTGTGTGTGTGTGTGTATATGTAGTAATGTTAATTATGCAATATGAATTTAGTATTTGTGCTATGGAAATCTATACTCTATATTTTGTTTTTTCTAAATACAAACTTAGGTATAGTATATATAGATATTTACACACAACTCTTAAATCATGCAATGGAAACCATTCCAACTATGAATATAAAAGTATACAAAAGTGTCAGGACAAATCGAACAAAATTTTCGAAAACTTCCAAGCTGACAATATTTTACATCAGTTTTACACCAAAAAAAAGTCAAAATACGCCAGTGTCGCCATTATTGGGCGGGTTTCGCGGCGGCAAACAAAGGGTGCGCGGGCAAAAAGTTTGACAGCTCGTTAGGGACACGATGCAGGGACAGGGGGGACACGGCGTGCGCTAATTGGCTACCTGGGGGATATTTTGTGACTATCACTCGTTGTTACATACCTTGTTTTTATTGTGCTCAAAAGCATTTAAGAAGTTGGCGATGACTTGTGTTTGGCAGGTCTCGGGTGAAACCGCCGAGACTTGCGAGGTGTCTGTGTTTATTTTTTATTTTTTTAGCTTTATTTTCTGCCGTCTGCGCAAATAATGAAGTTATAAAAAAAAATAATACTTACGGTTTGTGTGATTGCAAATTGACAAGAAATACTGAGTTACGATAGCTATAGGCGCTGGCGACATAGCGACTTGAAGTTGTCTATGAAATAGTTAATAAAAGCTCAATACAACTCAACGAAGATTTCTAGAAAAATAGTCAGCGCGAGAAAAAAAGCAATAAAAAACTTTTAAAAATATCCATGAATATAATCTCGCTCCACAAACGATGACCGCCATTTCCATTGTATCATTTATCATAATATCACAAGAAAATTGTCCACGTAATGTTATTCAATCATAGTAATTGGCCCGAAAGCTTATCAAACTCGCTTCAAAGTTAGCTTATTACGATTCAGCGTGGAGTCGCGGCAGGCCACTCATGAAATTAAATTACTTCGAACCAAACTGTGTTCAGGTTGCTCTAAACTCGCCTCGTTTTTAAAAGGCATAAGCCAAAGAACGCCGATTGTCGGCCGGTAAATGCGATTAATCTGGCGCCTGATCAAGTTTGTGCCTACGCGTTCATAGTCTCAGTGAAGTAACGTTTGAAATCCGAACAATCGAACGTCGCAAACGAAATCTAAGTGGGTTGCCATTCCCTGATTTACACGTTATCTTACTTATGGATTCACCAATTAATTTAAAGTGAATAAAAATATCACGAGAAGCCGGATAAATGAGACATTAAGAAAGGCTTTTAACGATAATGATTGAAATATATAAATAAGTATATATAAATATCTATATAAGTATGTATTTAAAAAGTAGTATATGTAGTATATCAGTTACCTGGTAGCCATACTACAAGCAAGTACACTCTGCTTAGCTTGGGACCAGGTAACCATGTGTGAAGAATGTCTTGGGATATTTATTTATTTTATTTTATTTTTTTAAATATTAAATTTTACTTAATAAATCCAAAAATTATAAGGAATTATTATTCGTCTTTATTATTACAAGCTTCGACCAAGTGTTTATTATTACAAGATCATACAATATCTTCTCTTATTAATGCTTTCGAAAATGAATGAAAACCAATTCATTTAAACTTAAAAAATATGGTGAAAAATGGAAATAATAACACTGTCCAATCTCATTATCTAATTATTCTTTGCCCCGCGGGTAATACATATTACGATATTGCTGAAGAAGGAAAAGTTTTCCATTTTGCGTGCACGGTGCACTGGCACACCGCGCCGAGCGGCCGCACCGTGAGACTTGGAGTTTTTACCAGCAAATAACCATGCAACTGCCAAAGTACTTCAAAAGTGTTCATATTACGAGCTTCAGGAATGTTGTAATTTATTTTGTAAATAATTTAGTTTGTTATTTTTAAATATACCTAATTTGCAGCCAATAGAGTTCGGAATGTCAATCAACATTTTAGTACCCAATTTTTATTTTTGAGTATACACTTTTAGTTGATTATTAAATATTCAAAATATTTGGTAGGTTAAAAGTGTGGAAGCAATATATTTTCAATTTGCCAAAAAATGCAGCGCAAAATTGGTCGCTCCTCATTGGCTGTATGCGTCCGTTTCCAGGCGAAGAGACACGCGCGTTCAATAACAGTCGCCAATCATGCGGCGTTCGAAATTTAAAAAAGCAAAATGGACGAACGCGACCGTTACTAATTTGACACGTGACGTCACATTTGTTCTGCGGCTGTCGTTGGGGGACCGTTCGTTGTTAATACTCAACAATTAATAGGCCATTTAACCTGTGTTTTATTGACAGACTATTTTTGACAATTCAACTGTATTATGTATTGTCATGTTTTTAAACTAATTAGAATATTAATAATGAAGTTCTAAAAAACTCCTATACTTTGTGGTACTTGTCTGCCCAGTAAGTCGAGTTGTCTTAAGTAGGCAGTGACCACTTACAATCAGATGAACCGTCTGCCTACTTAGGTACCAATTTATTTGACATAAATAAGCCATTTCTTCAGGTAAGTCAACTTACGAAGATTTTAAAAGGTATTGAAGTTCGTTTTTGGTTGACATAACACAAAAATAAAAGAAACGCTTTCATTGCAATCCGCTCTATTGTCCACACAACGTCACCAAAGACATTGTGACATTTAGAACAATGTCAGCCAATAGGGTTGACACCAATTATCAACTCCGATTCGAAGCGCCTAATGGAAATTTAAATACTTGCTTCCGTGAACGTGGACGTGGCACAATGGTACCGCGGTGACAACCCTAATTGTGTTCACTTTTAGTTTTTTTCACTCTTTAAGTGTCAAATTGGCTATTGTCGAGGAGCGATCATGTGGACACAGGGCTGGTCTCGATTCCTTTTTGTCGCCTGCGATAGGAAAGTGGAAATTTCGCCCGTCGATGCGTGTAACAAGGAATTCTCGCTTTGAGCGGCTCGTATAGTTTTGATTAACTTTTTAAAAGACAATCTGTTAACTGAAATAGTAGGAATTCCGACAACGATTTAGTATTTGAATTTCCATTCGTGACACTCGTTCATTCGGGTCTATTTTTTGTGCGTTTAATTGTGATAGACTTTTAGACTGGACAGTTGTTAATTTATTGAAAATTGTTCGTAAAATTGGAATAAACCTATAGTTTTAGTTTCATGATTACGTGAATTTCAATCCTGCGAATATTTTCCATTTATTCATATCTAACCTTTAAATGAATACGTTAAGCAAAACGTTTGTACCTACCCCTTTTTACGCAAAATTACGTGAACGGAGGAGTATGAAATTTATTACGGTTATAGTTTACGTGGATAAGAAGTACCGAAAACTATTATTTTCATATTATAATGCATTAAAAATACGTAATATTAATCAAAAGAATAAAGATCAGACTTTAAAATTAAGTATTACGGTCAGATTTCGATCACTAACTGAACATGAAGAAATAAACAACCTTCTAAGCAATGTACCTACTAAAACGAATGTAATTGATGACACATATTATATTTTGCTCAAAAAACCTTTTCATTTGATACGTATCCATGACATGGAGGTCGGTAATAAATTACAATCTTGTCACATCCGCCATATTAGATTTTAAATGACGTCATATTGCTTATTGTACATACTAACCTAAACCAAGTATTTTTTAATGTTAAATATAAATACATACATAATACTGATATAATAAAATGCCAAAAAGACAGATTACATAATATTTATATAAAAATTATTTAACAAAAAAATTTTACCTTGCTGAGTTTCTTGCCGGTTCTTCTTAGTTGAAGGTTGATTTCCGAACCAGTGGAAGCTTTTGTAACATTAAATTTAACCTTCATAAGTGCCCTACGTGGGCCTAAACTGGACAAATGGTTTTGAATTTTGAATTTTGAATAAACATAACTGTTTAGGGTTATTTTTGTGACTTAGGTTCCATCCTTAGAAGTAACAGATATAAATGCTTGTAAAATTGATGTATTTGTTTGCGTGTAAGATTTATGTATACGAGTATATTACTACTTAATATTCTAAACAGCTATGGATAACCAGCCAGATAACCGATATACTACATAATATACTCATTTTTTTATCTTTATTTATAATGATATATTTACACCGAAACAGAGAACAATCCGACTTTTACACAAATATTTGTCATGGGTGGGAATCGAACCCACGACCTAATGCTGGCGTGTTAGTCAGGGTCTATTATAGTTCAAGATCCCAGGGCCATCTGATGTCACGTATTTTCTGACGAAGGAAATGTGGACAATTCAATGGGAAATTGAACATCTCGCAACGTCACGGTATACGCGGTGTTAAATATACAAACCAGCTTTTTGGCGCCCTCGATACGTTGACCCTACGCTTGCGATAGATATTCGTGCTAAGGCCTCTGGTAATCAGCATCTTGCAAGTAGGCATGCTTCTGAGTTCATACTAACACTACTCAATCGTCCATTTCCCTTGTCAGAAAATACGCCACCTAGCTAACTGGCCCGACAAAAATAGTTTATTATCAGAAATATTTATGCACTAGCTGTCCCCCGCGGTTTCACCCGCGTTTCGGAGGGATGTAGCATTTACCTGGGACAAAAAATAGCCTCTGTTCCAACTCAGGTTATAAACTAAACATGTGCCAAGCGTAACAAACATCAATCTATTCTGAAAAAAATAACATTTATAATATTACAAGCTATCTCCCGCGGCTTTGCCCGCGTTCCCGAGGGATGTCTAGTTTTCCAGCGTTCAAAAGTAGCCTATATGTTATTCCAGGATATCTTCTATCTATGTGCCAAGGTGCATCTAAATCTGTGTGGTATTTTTTTGCGTGAAGGAGTAACACACATCTAATCATACAAACTATAGCATTTATAATAATTGTAGAAAGTAGGATATTCGTGATTCTAAAGCATTCTGTAAAACTCCCTGCTGCTTGCCACCCTTTATTAATAACTTTGATCAGTTACAATCTAACATTTTGTTAACCCTCGTATTGGGATTCCATTATAGATATGAGGATTATCTGTATTAGTTTTAACGAATGTGTCAATCACATCTGTACTATAATTAGATTTACGTTTCGACTTATCGTATTTTCACTAAGTACCCGTCGAGAGAGAGGGACAAAAATACATTGTACAAAATGTAACGTATCTTCAATTTAGGTTTGGGGTAGTAAGATAATAATAATAAACAAACATCCTGGGACATTCTTTACACACGGCCATCTGATCCCAAACTAAGCAGAGCTTGGTCTATGGAAACCAGAAAAAACTGATATATTACAAAGTTACTAATTTATTTGTAAATACATACTTATATAGATACTAGCTGCCCCCGCGGTTTCATCCGCGTTCCTGAAGGACGTAACATTTTTCCGGCACAAAAAACTCCATGAATATGTGTACAAAGTTTCATGATGATCGGTTGAGTAGTTTTCGCGTGAAAGCGTAACAAACAAGTTTACATTTATAATATTAGTAGGGATTTACACCCAGACACATAACAAATGTTTGTCCTTGGTGGGAATCGAACCCGCGACCAGCGACCTGACAGTCACTAACCACCAAGCCAACTGGTCTGTCAGATACTTCGAATGTTTTTTTGGAAGGAACGATAAGGTTGCCTATGATGGCTCTTACGCGGACAAAAAGTCCGAATGTTAACCCACTAGTCGAGGAGACGATTCCCATCTATTTATGTTATTAAGTAATTTTTAAAAGTTATTTTAAATATACCAGCTATCTACAAGTACGAGCTCTGCTTAGTTTATGCTAAAGAGTATACCGATGACCACGTGCCCTTAACTTGCACCGAGTGTTCAACAAAAGCAATTCCAAAGAGTTTTATAAGGCAGGCAGACCTAAAAATTAAGCCAAATCTCCTGTAATATAAACACTGACCCAAATTGAATAAGAAAGTTTCACAGACCCTAAACACTGGGCTTTTATATTTTAATTAATCCCAGGTCACTTTCCATCTGATTGTCTATGAATGCACAAACAGCTAACTATGTAGGATTTCTTTTCCTGAAACTGCAAAACTGCAAGTAACAACAGAAATTACTAACCTGTGTATAAATATCTACCTGTGACTGTAAATATATATTTAAATTTGTATTTAAAAAAAAGGAGTATATTAGTAAACTGATTTCCACTGTACACGCTCTGCTTAGTTAGAAATCACATGACCGTGTGTTATTATGATCAAATTTTAAAACATACTTTTATAAAAACTAGAATAAAATTGTACAAACGGAACTTACTAATTTAATCACCGCACACCCTCAAAATAACAGATAAAATTAATACAATTAATAAGCGACAAGAAATCGGATATGCATTCGGGAACGTTCGTGAAATAATTAAAGCGTCGGGCTCGACGAGCGCGAGCGGTCCAAATTGTGTTAGCGCACCTCAAAGCGTAGACACGTCTGTGTTTATTTGCCTTTCGTCTATTTAATTTGTATCTACTACTCGCGATTCCTGTTAAGTTGGCATAATAGCGATTTAAAAATTACACGTTATGGGTATCGTACAATGTAATATATTTATTATACAATTAATAGTAATTGATTGGCCCATTTTGCTGTAACCTTACATAGCATATTTTTTGAAATAACTTTTTTTTTGTGATTACATTTAAATATATATAAAATACCAAATGTAAAATCTATTCATTTTAGACCCTAGAAGAGCCCTTCTCAATGTACTCAAAATACCACCAGTTTGAAATTCAGTCCAGGTAAGTGGTACTTAAAAGTATATTCAAATGTAAAATTGAATAAGTGACAATTTCAACTGAAATCTCATTTAAGTCTGTTAATAAATTCAAACGGCGTGCAGTATGAAATGTGCAGTTAACACATAATGCGAGCTAATTGTAATGCAAACGGGCGGCCATGGTGGAAATCGGAGATAATTTGCGAACGGACCGACCGACGTGCCGACATTACTGCCTATGGTAAAACATACGGTGCGCGGAAAGTGTTGGTATAGCTATTAAAATTTCATGTATTTAAAATAAGTGTATCCGACTGACACCGCGAAGTTACCCTTTAAAATCCCATAGAAACTAAATTAAAGAAATCAACAGCGATTACAAACTGGTAATTAAACATCTTAAATACCTATAGATAATTTAGCAAGGCCAATAATAGGTAATACTATTAATTCATTTCATTTTCATTTCATTTCTCCCTTACCGTGCTAACCGTAACATAATACAAGTGCACTATTGCTTCATGGTGAAAATTGGTAAGGTGGAAGTACTTCCTACTTCCCAAGACAATCTCTGCACACTAGTACTTCCTCTATGTCGTATTTTTCCAAATTCCGAGTAATTATATGAAAATTAAATGAGTATCTGAGAACCCATATTTACCAAAAACATTTACTTAAGCCCCAAATGTGACTAGTGAGCATTTGTCAGTTACATAACTACTCCCAGGTATTTGTTTCTTAATAAATTAACGTCAATTCTATATTGACCGATTTAAATAATCTTATGCCGTTTGACCCTATAGGCAAAATTTTTTTTTTTCTATTAACTGTGGAATGATATAAAGATGCGAAGAAAGCTATGAAAATCTCACTTATACTAATATTATGAACGTGAAAGTTTGTGTGTGTGAGAGTGTATACGAGTATACCTGTACCAATCAGCTACAATGCAACAGATTTTCATTAAATTAGGTACATTCAGATTCTTTCTTTTTATCCAGGGACCGCCGATGAAACCGCGGTGCAGAAATTAGTATTCTTTAATTGGAAATACCTACACAACATATAGGTTGGATCAGATATACATACTTAATACTACTTTAGTACTTCGCTAAAGATCTCGAGCCATAAAGAGCTTTTATGCGCCGTTTTATAAAGATAAAAAAGGTATTAAGCAAGACCTACTTATCTGGCAGACGTAAGGTCACGAATTTCATTAGCAGTATCAAAAGGGCCCTCTCTTGGGAAAAGGAGAGACCCTCCCTTTATGTTTGAAATACCCGTGACCAGTGTACGTTGACCTTCGAGGGATTTTCGATACAAAACATGAGTTTACATCTGTATTTGAAAATAACATTTCTATTTTCACGTAATAAATTTTCTTGTCAATTAAAATATAACGAAAATTCATTCACATTTATTCTGAGGCTGAAATACAAGCATTATTAAGACATCAGACTATTTCTCTGGTACTGCTAATGTCCATTGACGACGGTGACCACTTACCATCAGGTAGATAATATGCATGCTGATCAATATTCAGACATAAAAAAAAAAGTGCACATGAAGCTATTATAATAACCACTTAGTCTAGGTACTTAAAACATCTCTATATGTATATCTTAAGACTCAAAAACATCAGCCATCAATAATAGTGTAGTTTAATGTGTCCGTAAAATACAGACCTTCCCACCCATGTCTGTTTGTTCTGTGTCTGGGTGTAAATATCTATATAAGTATTTATTTAAAAAAAAAGGATAAATGTAGTATATGAGTTACCTGGTAACCATAGTACTAGCAGTAGACTGCTTTATTTCGGATCAGGTCAACCATGTGTGAAGATTGTCCTGGGATATTTACTTATTGAAGTATGTAAAATATGGTTTTATTTTATTATAATATTAGGAAACCCCAAAAGTTTTCAATTATATTATTATCGAATATCTGTTAGGTAGGTACCTAAGTGTACATCATCGCTAGCGAGCAGCTTTTTTTTAGACAGAAGCCTTCGCGTTGTCATGTACAACTACTCACCAAAGTTTCATCATACTCGTAATTGGACGTAGAAACGAATAGAAGACGAACGAACTTACTTTAATTTTTATACTTAAGGGAATTCTGTTTTGACATAAATAATTTGATAAATAACAATTTTATGGAAGCTCAAAGCCATACGAGTGTTATTATTTTATTTTATTAAAATAAATATTAAGTGCTCCTCAAAAGTTAATATTTTCAAAATGAAAATGTTATAATAGCTTTTTGTTTTTCTTGAGATAATTATACAACATGTTACAAAATACCCCGTAAAAATATAATTAATTATCAAAGCCAACAACCCTAGTAAGCTGTAATGTCAGGGAACCAGATTATTTAACAGAAAGGCCTACGTTTCTATTTTACCTAATAATTGTCTACATTGATAGTTTATCTATTTTTCATTCATAAAAATCTGATATTTTTTTTGGTGTATATCGTGTTAAGGCCTCATTTAACCTCTTTTCGGCTTTATGGTTAGTTTTTGTAACAACCTGTATATTATTTGTGTTAGTTTATTGATATCAAAAAAACATTCGAAGAAAATTTTTATAATTTTTGTTTGTTTATAACCAGCAACATCACATCTATTATTTTGTTTGTCTCATCATAAAAATCTAAACTACCAATTGAGAATCTCCTTTTATTTGAAATCTGTTAATAATGCTGTAACATTTTGATTTCACTGTTTATTTAGTAGTTACTTTGGACTGGTTAAAAGAATCTAACCTTCCTGTCCGGTCTTCTCAGTTGAAGACTGACTTCCAAACCGCTGCTAACTTCAGTTGCTTCGACCTTCATAATTACCCTTTCATAAATTTACAGTCCATATCTCATTAGTCAAGTATACATGGAGCTGGTTCAAGAAGAATACCTTTACCTCTATAATTAGACGCACTCTAATATACAATAAATAGCTGTCCGGACAGACGTTGTCCTGCCAAAATAAGTCCATACAAAAATTCAGGGTTTCGATCGCAGCGCCCCCTACCGGGTCCAATTGTAAATCTAAACCATTCTCGAATCTCCACGAACACACACAAAAAATTTCATCAAAATCGGTCCAGTCGTTTAGGAGGAGTTCAGTCACATACACACGCACACAAGAAATATATATATTAAGATATTCATGTCAAAATGCGTGCCGCGTGAGACGGGTCATGGAAAACTAGTTGGGGTACCAATAATCAACTAGAACCCATTGTCAACCGGCGAAGGGTTTATCAATTCGTAAATAAATTGACCTTTCCGTAGTCGGCCAATGTTGACGGACCGTTTGGTTTTTTCCCCCTTTATTTTGGCCCGGTCAAAATAAAATTGGATTTACTTCTGGACGAATCTTATGCCCTGTTGGAGCAAGATTTATTCCAGCGTAAAACTATGTATGTTTGATGGTATTACAATGATTAAATTAATAAGGAATGTGACTTACAGTGCACCATGTGCGGTAATTTCAATTTCGTTGAGCCAATTTAAATTTTATTATAGAATGACATGAATAAATATAAACATATAAAAATAATTGCCAGTTGACCTATTCATTGGACTTGTTGATACTTCTAATCAGGAATTGTGGGTCATCGAATCGATACATTTTAATAAGCTGATGGACGGTGAATCGGTAATCCAGCCTCATTTTGACGCGAAACTAAATGGACCGACAATAAGGAAAAAAAATGTATTCAAAACCGTGTTACTGTATTACTTGCCAATTCATCTCAGTTGAATGCTGAATTTTGTAGTTTTGACTTTCACAAGCCCTGCGGGATTTAAATCAACTTTGAATAAATGACAAAGTCAAACTTTGATGTAAGGGTGACGCCCTGCGAATTTGATGCAGTGAGTAAAAAAATCCATACAAGAAATAATAACTACCCAACTAGCTTTAAACATTCAAACTGAAATAGTATGCCAAAATCAGCTTATTCGCTTATTACTTTAATTGCAGCGCAGGGTTCCGCGTGAAGGGTGGCGAACAAACAGACACGCGGGAGCGATGTGACCAATCAGGGGATGGTGACACGTGTCATTTCGCACCCCTTTTTGCGCGCATTCCTTTGATTTGTGATACGCAGACGAGCGGTTGGAACGCTGCGATTTAGTAAATAATTCCGAGAACACAAAAAACTGACAGAACATTAATAGGTACTAGAATAACTTTACCACTTCTGATGGGAAAACGAGTTCCAACTCCATCCGTACGCACATTGCTTTAGTAATAACTTAACCCGAAGAGCAAAATACAAATATATCTCGAATAAAAATTCAAACAACCCGATCAACGAAATGGGTAAATTATTAATTGTTGAGAGAAAAATATAAATATTTGTAAACATGAATGAGTAAAAATTTTTATCGGTTGCCAAAACCTACTAGTGTATTCCGGCACTTGCACTTTAGAGCCAAATACTTTCGAAGTTTTTAGGTATAAATCGGCAAAACTATCACAATCCCCTGTTAGTCTAAATGTTAATAGGCAACGGTAAATCACCATCACGTGGACCTTCTACCAGCAGCGTTCAAACATTTTAAATCCCCTTGAAGCGTTTCACCCGCCAGTCTGCAACACCAAATAAACCCCGTGGGACGCAACACCGACACATTGCATGTGACGGATTAACATTATCATTTGACACTGCATTTATTTAACAACCGAGTGTATATATTATATTTGCCGACTGTACATGGACGTGTAAGTAAGCTTATCTATAAAGTGATTTCAGTACATTATTAACTATGACTTGAGGCTTATGTACATAAGATATATAAGTTAGGTTAGTATGAATGGATCCGCAGTTGCGCGTCGAGTGCGTGGCGGTCAGGCGCCAGTACACCCGATACCGGCGAAGACGTCGACGGGTCCCGGAGGAGGAGGCCGCGCTGTATGAGGTGTACAGCGCGGCGAAGGGGACTCTGTGGCTGGCCATCTGCGTGTCGAAGACGCGTGCCAGGGAGGAGATGTTGGAGACTCTAGACGGAGATCCGTGGGGGCGGCCCTATCGCACGGTCCGAAATCAACTTCGGACCGCGGCGCCCCCGGTCACCGAGAGTCTCCAACCCGAGCTGCTCGAGGAGGTGGTAGCAGCCCTCTTCCCGGCACGAGGCGAGCATACTCCGCCGCAGATGGCATTGCCCTCGGCCGCAGAGTCCACGACGGAGAACGCCATCGACGTCCCTGAGGTGACACACCCAGAGTTGGGGGCTGCCGTGATCCGGCTCCGGGCCAAGAATGTGGCTCCGGGGCCCGATGGGATCCACGGCTGCGTGTTAGCCCTCGCTCTGAAGGAGCTAGAGCCCCAACTGAGAGGGCTCTTCACAGCGTGCCTCGAGCGGGGCCAGTTTCCCAGTCTGTGGAAGGCTGGTCGACTGATCCTGCTCGGAAAGGCGGGGCGCCCTGCGGACTCACCGTCCGCGTACCGGCCCATAGTGCTGCTGGACGAGGTGGGCAAGTTGTTCGAGAGAGTTGTCTCAGCCCGCCTCGTCAGCCACTTGTGCCAAGAGGGGCCGGACCTGGACGGTAGTCAGTTCGGGTTTCGGCAGGGGCGCTCCACCGTGCACGCTGTGTCACGGGTAAGAGCCCTGGCGGAGGAAGCGGTGTCCCGGGGCGGGGTGATGTTGGCGGTGTCTTTAGACATCGCCAACGCGTTTAACACCCTGCCCTGGAGTTGTATCCGGGAGGCACTGCGATACCATAGAGTGCCTCCTTACCTCCGCCGCATAGTTGGGGCTTATCTGTCCGAGAGGTGTGTCACCTACGAGGGACGTGATGGCGTTCACCAGCGCCCGATGTCGTGCGGTGTTCCACAGGGTTCGGTTCTTGGGCCGCTCCTGTGGAACATCGGCTACGACTGGGTGCTGAGGGGAGCGCTCGGCCCGGGGGTGGACCTGACGTGTTACGCGGACGACACGCTGGTCACCGCCCGGGGGAGCTCGCACAGGGAAGCAGCGTTGCTGGCGACGGCTGCGGTGTCACAGGTGATGAGCCGCATCCGTCGCCTGGGCCTGGAGGTGGCCCTCAGCAAGTCGGAGGCCATGACGTTCCATGGCCCCCGGCGGGCGCCGCCGCCCGACTCACACATCGTGGTCGGGGGGGTCCGAATCGCTGTCGAGCCCACCATGAAGTACCTAGGATTGGTGCTCGACAGCCGGTGGGACTTCGGACCCCATTTTCGACGGCTGGCGCCCAAGCTGTTGGGCGCGGCGGGAGCGCTCGCAACGCTGCTTCCCAATCTGGGGGGCCCGAGCTCCGTCTGTAGACGGCTCTATACGGGTATCGTGCGATCCATGGCCCTGTACGGGGCCCCGATCTGGGCCCACGACCTGACGGCCGGCTCGATTGCGGTTCTTCGGAAACCGCAAAGAGCCATGGCCGTCAGAGTCATACGGGGGTATCGCACGATCTCGTATGAGGGGGCTTGTGCACTGGCCGGATCCCCGCCCTGGGACCTGGAGGCCAAAGTACTCGCGTCGCTGTATCAGTGGCGCGAGGAAGAGGCGGAGCGGGGCGAACGACCGATGCAGCGTCAAGTCGAGCTGCGTCGGTCTCAGCTCCGCGAGGTCCTAGTGGCGGAATGGCGGGACAGGCTTTCGCGCCCTACCGCCGGCCTCGACATAGTCGGGGCGATCCGGCCGGTGCTCGAGCGCTGGCTCGGGAGGAGGCACGGCTCCCTGTCGTTTCGGGCGACGCAGGTGCTCTCGGGGCACGGTTGCTTCGGGAAGTACCTGTGTCGCATAAACAGGGAGCCGGACGCCCGGTGTCACCACTGCGTCCATTGCCGGGAGGACACGGCGCGGCACACGCTGGCAGAGTGTGCCGCTTGGGAGGAGCCGCGCCGTGCCCTCATCGCCGGAGTAGGCCCGGACCTCTCGCTGCCGGCCGTGATCGAGTCTATGGTCGGCGGCGGAGAGGCCTGGGACGCAGTGGTAACCTTCTGCGAGACGGTTATCTCGCAGAAGGAGGCTGCGGAAAGGGAGAGGGAGATTTCAACCCCTCACCCGATCCGCAGCAGACGCACCGGGCGTCGGCGGAGGGCGGACAACGCCCTCTTCCAGCCCCCCTAAATGGGTCCAGGGGCGTCAGACACGGGGATACGTCTGTCGCCCCACAACATCATAAGGACCCGAGGTGGCGGCGCGCGTGTGATGTTCCACGCGCGCCCCTCAGAGAAGTCGGGGGGGGAGGAGTTAACACCTCGCTCCCCCCCCTCGACCAGACGGGGCCCGCGGTGGCGGGCCGGCACCAGCCGGGGGTTGCGGAAGCTGAATTCGTGCCCGCGACCCTCGGCGCTCAAGTGTGCGAAGGAACATCGGAGGGGTTTTAGTGGGTATACCCTCGGGCCCCTCCTCATTTTTGATATGAGAAGGGGAGTTTGCGAGTGGGAGTCCCACATAACCACCGCGCCTCTCCCCGGGCGCGGTGGTATGCGTAATGCATTTCCCCTCCGAAAAAAAAAAAAAAAAAAAAAAAAAAAAAAAGTATGAATGGATCTACGTAAAATATTAGTTGGATGTCTATGCAATTGTGGCTATAATAGCAGTATTAGTAATGATCTGTGAGGTCTTATTTATGTAAGCCTTGTTTTCCATCTGTCAATAGTCAGTGTAAGTAACCTTGTCACAAAAAGCTGATCAAAATACATGAATTTAATTTTACACCACCACTGCACCTCGCAGCTCCCCATATGCGCGTCATTATATGTATTATATATACGTTCATAAATAACAGGCACATGAGACTTGAGAACACGTCTCAGGGTCGACAACGCATTGGCGATGCTCCTAGTGTTGCAAATGTCCATAGGCGGTAATGACCACTTACCATCAGGTGGATCGTCTGCTTGTACTTCGGCCCATGTCGTATAAAAACGAGTTTGTCTCGTGCTTTGATGGTCCATAGCTCAAAAATGTACAAGAAAATCAGGAAGAAATTGGGTTGAATAAGATGACTATGTATTAAAATATTATTAGATGTAGGGCTAATCTCCGAAACTACTAAACCGATTCCAAAAATGATTTCACTGATAGAAAGCTACACTTTTCTCAATGACATGGGCTTTGTTTTAGTCTCGGGATACATTCGATCGCTCGGTAATGTAGGTGACACCGCATTATTACGAATATATAAAAATAATATTCCAAATTACAGAAAACATGACAAAATACAGCTTACAGTAAACATCATAACGTCCATTATAAAAAATTTAAAATTATCAAAAGACAAGCTTTAAATAATTCCCTTCGAAAGCTTAAAAGTCCTTTTACGAATACACCCACACATGCTGGTGTAATAAAACGAACAAGCGACCGGACCCGGCTTTACCTGAGTGGTATAGTAATCTACACATCAACTTATCGCAAGAAATTGTGAAAACTAAAACAATAATAAGTAATTTAAAAGAACATAGTACATATAGAGACAGACAGCAAGGATGACTTTACTTTATGTAGTTTATCAAGGCTAAAGAAAATTAAAACCATACAAATGGGACAGTTTATGAGGATGAAAGTCAGGATGGGTGGATAAGTGGATGTTATTTACTCTTCCACGCAAAATCTAATCGGATTTGGCATATAGATAGTTAATAAACTGGATTAACACAGGATTTTTATTCCAGGAGAAAATGTAACATCACATGCAGATGAAACCGCAGGTAACAGCTAGTTCAGAGATAATTCTCGGAAAACCTTCAATACCAAAGTATATTTTGAACTAAAATAAAATTAAGTAAAGCCAGGGTTATTTTAAATGAACAAGCGGAGTACACTCCCTCTCCGAATACCGGACGCGGCAGTCCCACTTTGAGAAACCATATAAAGAAGTTGGCGAGAGTTACTGTTCAAAATTCCTTCACTAGCGGGAATTGTACGAAACTCATCTGAGCTTATTTTTAAAGGCTTCATTGAGTTTTAAATAAGTCAAATTATTCAATGAAATTTGTTGCAAAATATTTTAGTCGAAAATTTGTCACAGCAGAAATGAGTATGATGGTAGTACTTCCCCGGACGTACTCTGCATTAAGAGCTCTACAAAATGTAAAATATAGTAAATAGATCTTATTATATCATTGAATTCAAAAACTTATTTTTAGCAACTTTTTCAATTACATAAATAAAACTGCGCTATATCATTTATCAAAATAATTTAAAAACTAATGAAAAATAACTATTTGTTGAAATATTCTTCAAGTGAGTATAAAATTATACTACAAAAGCTTTTTAATTATGATATTATAAAACTTAAATATTGATTCTTTTCCGTTTTGATATGAAATGCATGCCGAGTGACTATAGACTTTCCTCTTAGCTTAGACTTTAGGCGAGACTTATCGCACATTAAAATAACGTTATAGCATTCTGACATGTAAAAGTCTAATAGTTATAATTATTTCATCCAATGTCACAACGCTAACAAGGGGAGCAGATGGTCTACTTGATGCTTACAGTGACCTAAAGGCATCAGAAAATACCCATAGAACTTCCAATGTGTTACCAACACAAAGCTTATGTTTTAAGATTACGAGCTCACTTAAAGAAATATATTAATAAGGATATTATGCGGAGTGAAAGTTTCCATTAAATTGGCTCTAAAATTTGAAAACTTCTTACGTTTCTTGGTCTACATCGGCTAACTATTCACCAATTTCCCAGTTTGTTCTTCAGTAGAAAACAGAACAAAAATATGTCAGTTTCCAACAACGGTTGCTCATTCTATTCAGAATAGTGACTCATTTTAATACGCGACATCGACTCATGCGCATCGACGCATGAAATCGCCTGCACCCCCTACACACCCCTACCTACGCCGAGGAACGGTATCTAAACAACGAACATTGCAACTTCATACTCCAATATGATTTACAGCAAAGGGTGGGAGGCGTTCGAATGGAAATAACCGAACACTTGCTGTTTCGCGCGGCTTTACTCGCATTTTTTGTATTCCTTTACAATATCATGAGTTAAAGAAACGGGAAAGTATTTTCCATAGAACGAAGCTTTTTCAAAAACTGATAGACTGACAGATCTATCAGTTTCAATTGATTTAAATCATCCGAGCCGCGGAAAAGGAGAGAGAGCGTAATTTTTATTATATTTTTAACATAGTAATATTACAAAGACATTGTCACATACAGCTTTAAAAGGTGGTTTTTAAATTATTCACCGTAGGTAGTCGTTTTGCACGGATTTCTACCCCCTATTTCCAATAACCAATATCAATGTGATAGAGATTTTCAGAAAGGCTGGAATAAGCAGTAACTTAGTTAATAAGACAAAATATCCAATGAAAAATAACTGTATAATATTATGGTAACAAAATAAAATTGATAAGAAGGTTAAAACAAACAAACTTTTATTTTTCAAATATCAGACTACACTTTTCTCAATACATTGTATTGTGACCGTTCTGTGTTTTAAGTCCATTGCTCTTTATGTCTGCCTCGTCGAATCTGTTCAATGGAAAGGCAACGGTTTTAAAATAAACGTCGAACAAAAATAAATACTATTTTGACTGCAATATTCTTCTTCTGAGAAAACCTACTAATATTATAAATGCGAACGTGTGTATGGATATTGTTTTCACGCAAAAACTACTAACGGGATTTGAGTGAACCTCTTTGAACTGTGTGAACTGAACTTTTATCCCGGGAAAATTTTACATTCCCCGGACCCCAAGTAAACTGACTACACTCAGAGCTGGGCACAGAGCTCGTTACTAAGGCTTTACGCCGAAGATATTTTAGGTCCCAATGTGACCTGTGGTGAGTTTTGTCCCCGTTTTTCGGGCACCAATATGTACCGGGATATAGGTAATCTTTTCTTAGAAAGTCCATAGTTCCTTGCTCGACCTGAAAATTAAATAGAGCGTTATATCAGCCACCGCAGTGTATCATAATCCTATCAAATAAAATTAAAACTTGTATCGTATATATGAATCGGTGAATAAGGGGTAGGTTATGGAAATTTAATTATTTTATAGTGCACACAATAAAATACTGTGTTTTAGGGGTGGCACGGCATTGTAAAGCAATGAGTCTAATTTATGGTGGCAATGGTGCAGTTTAACTCCCTCTGAGATCATTGCAAAGCGGGGAGTTTTGAATTTTGATATTTTCATGAATACAATAACCGTTATGTATGTAAATTACGACAGGTGACACGAGGAGACGACGCAATCATATGATCTGTAGCAAATGTGTGAAAGACATTAGATGAAGCAGGTGTGCAACCTACATGTATTCACCGTGCAGAAAAAAAGGAGCGTGTGATTTGGACTGTAAGCTATTCTATTATATGGTCACACGTGGCCAGATCTCAAACTAAACAACGCTATTACTAGATGCACAGATAACTAATATACTACACATATAATAAATAACTTAATACAGATAAATAAGAATCACAATTGTAAAAAATAATGTAATGAATATGCTGTCCACCATCTTAACCACACAAATTTTCATAACCATCCCAAATTAAACAAAACGGCAAATCCCCATGAAGGAATCGTTGGTGCGAGTAAACGCCAAGACGGCTGGGAGTTCGGGCTCCCGTGACGTCATCCGATGAGCCCGCCAGCCCGGCTAATTAAATGAAACTCCGTCGAGCGGACAAAAATTACCCGCGTCGATGTTTTCATATTCCAACTGTGAATGGGTTTATTCGGTGGTAAACAATTTTCATAATTTCTGGTTATTTTAACTTTTGCTTATAAACCTCAATAGTGGAGCTGTATCTAGGAAATACTCTATTTTGTTCTTATCTAACTCTTCTTTTAATTATGTATTTAGAAAACAAAAACTACTTCATCAGTTATCTGATTTCCATAGAACAACATCTGCTTAGTTTGGAATCAGATGACCGTGTGTAAAGAATGTCCCAGGATATTTACTTATATTTATCATTCTAAAGATTTAACCTAATTAGTAATCCCCTTTTCATGACTTAAATCAATTAGAGAAACTTTAAAACTATACCTCAGCCTGTCTTTACAAAACTATTGTGCTCAGATTTCAATTTCGTAATCCACATAGTAACACTTATATATTGTATGAAACCATCCAAATATTTACACTTTCAAAATATTAAAGTAGCGAAACAATATATTCAATTACTTAATATAAATGCTAATTCACAAAGTTGCCGACGACAAAGCCTCTTCTATTTGTCTCTGGAAAATCCCTTCTGTCAATTAACGACTCTACCTAGACTGTATTATTCGGATACTGATTTATTACACGTGTCACTCTCTCGGTTCTATTTATTTGCTGTAGGGAAAGCCGTACAATATACAATATTCCAAATATGAACATAATAGAAAAAGAATATAAAATATTATCAATACAGTTTTCCGATAAGTCTAGGTATTAACAAAGAACAAAAAATACTTTTATCCGCACTAATAAGATGCTTTTAGTCATAGTACAGTCACGAACAGAAAATGATATGACAGTTCGGAAATAATATCTGACACCCTTCACATAATCCAACAGAACTGTTACTACTTACAGCGACAGAGTTGTTGCAATAGTTGAGCCGTCTACAAATGGAAGACGAGAAATTAATTAATGAATAATGAAATCAGATTATTGCAGATCTCTCCGTTGTTAAATCTTAGAGGTGTTTTATTTTATTATTTCTTCCCGGTATTTCTCAGATGCAGGCTCACCTCCGAACAGATTGTAATAGTAGAATCTTTGAGTTTCATGAACATCACTACATAGTATAAAACAAAGTCGCTTTCTCTGTCCCTATATCCCTATGTATGCTTAAATCTTTAAAACTACGCAACGGATTTTGATGCGGTTTTTTTTTATAGATAGAGTTATTGGAGAGGAAGGTTTATATGTATAATACATGAGACATCCCACGGGAACGCGGGTAAATTTAAAATAAAAGGTTGACAAACAGAAATAAATACATATAAAAATTAGCTAAGCAGCATATAAAACATCTAAACTCGAGGCTATATGTAATATGGGTAATTTGTACCAACATACTTAATACCCACAAAATATAAACAATTAATTACTTTCAAAGAGTTAAAAGAATACCGCCCCAGAGGTCGAATGGTATCCTAATCGGTAAAAGGTCCGAGAGTCGGTGACAATCCTCACAACTTTTCTGGTTGGGACTTGGGAATATTTATATATTCCTCTGTATACACATAGGAAATATTTTGATTTTGTATACTTATATAAAATTATTCATTCCATAATAGATTCCCCCGTTCTGTTGTCTCATATATCTTTCAATGTTAAATACAGCGCACGCAGGGCTAACATTTCTAATCTCTTTGCACTCCAGATCTACAAAAATAATACATCATACTTTATTCCAATAGTAAGAATGGCTCGTCAATTTAACGAATTGTCTAAAAATAATTCAGAACTTGATATTTTCGATCCTAAGTTTAGCAATTATAAAAAAACCATAAAAGGTATCCTCCAAATCAAACCGGTTCATACCCAGCAGATAAATTAAGTCTAAATAAATAATATTTATTTATAGTTTTTAAATAATAAGATTTTTAACTATATTGCCATTTGGGAGTGCTCACCTGCACTTTCATCGCATTTGTCTTGGTATTAATTTCTAGTTTTGTTTTTCTGTATACATATGTTTTGAGTTACAACCCAGCTCTATACGTGTTATTACTTATTATGTGGTTACCTTTTGGTTGTAATTTGTATTGTGTATCCTAAATAAATAAATAAATAAATATCATGTATGCTGGATGGCTCAGTAAAACGAAATACTTTAATTCTTGGTATAATTTTATTAACAACGTGTTAACACTTAGACCGTTGCTATTTGAATGCTTTTTTATCTGTTTCTCATTCCGACGGTATTTAAACACACAATCAAATAATGACAAACAATACAAATTAAGTACTTAATAATTACAAACAGCTTAAAAATGTATAAATAGGTATAATTATAAATCATAATAATAAACCTATTTGTAGCACACCTGAGACTGCTACCTCCCTCTTAAGAGAAAATGGGCATGAAGATATGTGATGTTCCGAAAAGTTCCCGCGTTTCTGAACGATCTAATGTATCCCAAGATTCTACCAAACCCTCTGTCACTCGAGAATAGTGCAGCTTTCTATCAAGAAATGTTTTTTTAATAATTGCAGTGATATCGGTAATTACTACACACACTCAACTTTTCACTTGCTCTTTATAAAAAAGATTATATAATAAAGTGATGTAAGAAATATCTAATAATATAGACAATTAGTAAATAGTATAAAGGCTAATGCAAAAACCTATCACAGCACCCGGTACATTTATCCACAAATGGTAACCCAACTAAATCGCAGCCATTATGAATTACATCAGTCAATACACCGTCCCATTAGTGATTTAATTAGCTAATTAGAGATATGTATTAATCGTTAATAATTACATTGCATGACGTTAAAAGCGCGCCGCTCCTACAGCGGGTCGCGGGAGCGCTGACGCGGCAAATTTGATCGCGCGGTTTTGGCTTACGCGGTACGTTTAGTTATTGCTCTACGGGATGTTCTATATAATATGAGTTTTTAACTTTACTACTCAACGGTTACTAATGGAAGAAAACATGCTAATATATAATAGTTATTGAGAAAGAAAAATAACTATGCATAATTTAAAATCGTCATTTTTAGGGTACCGTAAGTACCTTTAACATTTTCTGTTAAATAAAAAAAAACAAATAACAAAATACAACAATGTAATAAATTCAAGGGGTTTTTTGGGACCTCCCAACTTTTCAGAGTTTTAATAATTAGTGTACGAAATCCTTCCGCAATCCACAGGCACTAGGCCGCTTTTTTATTACTTAAATTATGACAAAGAAAGAAAGAAGAAAGAAAGAAATTTATTTGTGACAAGGGGAAAAAATAACACATGAAAAAAAAAATAACAAATAGAACAAGGTACACAATTGCTACATATCGGTCCTCCAACTCAGCATGTGGTTGGCTGTACGTGCCAATGTAGGTACGTATAGCCAACGCTGATCTTCAGTTGGGTGTATTCAAGTTGAAGAAACTCATGAAATTTATTCAGTTCTGAAATAAAATAATAAAAAGAATATTCTTGACTAACTCATCACACTGTTACTTGCTACCTATTCCACTCAAATAAAGTCCAATTTTGAATTATTTTCATAAATTACTCTTAAAAAGAATGGGGTTGTAAACATATGGATATATAAAAATCTGGTCGGGTTGTTGACACAATGAATGAAGGTCTTATGTTAGCGCATTTCGAAATTCAACCCCTAAAGGGAGAAAAGGAATGGTAAAGTTTTTATGGATAGTAAACAAAATCGGAAATTACTTAAATCTTTGCATTTCGCGATAAATTCATGGACACTTTCTATCTACTCTAGTATTATTTCCTCTGCTTGGAATAACTCAAATGGAACTAAGCACATATATAGGAAATGCCCTGGAGTAACACATATGATGCTTTTTGTGCCGGGAAAATGTTATATCCCTCGGGAACGTGGGTGCAACTACGGGGGACAAATAGTAGCCCATATTTTTTTTGCAAAATTATGTTTAACTTAGAAACAAAATATCTCTTGCTGGATCACACATCAAGAAAATGGTACCAAATATACGCCGTGCAAGTTTCAACCGAGCCCTGTATAAGCGGCGCGGTGCCGGCTACGATTCACGAGCAAAGAACCGTGAAATTGGTTTATTCGCCCGATCCGATGAATAATTAATATTGTAACGTGCGTCTAGCTAGCCGTACGTGTGTGCAGATCTAGATTAAACGGGATCGCATCTGCATATATAAACCCTGTGGGAAGCTGGGCGTTTTGCTGCCGGAAGAATGGGAAATATGGGACGTTTTTGATAAGTCATCACTCATCAATTGACAGGCCAGCTGGTGTGGTTTGCGCCGTAGGTCGTGGGCCCGATCCTCAACTAGGGCAAATAGGGGTCTGCATGAACATGTCTGTTTCTACCATACCCGGATGTAAATATCCATAATGTAGTACAGGTAGTAAATCAGTTATCTAGTTTCCAGAGCAAAAGTTTCGAAGAATTTTTTTATATTTGTTTTCAAAGTTTATTAATTTAACTCCTTTAATTTGTTTTAAATATGCATATTTTTTAAAGATATTCTTAGACCACAATCTCACAAAATTATTGATGATAAATGTAGATAGCAAACCACTATTTAACGTCACAAACCTCAAATCTTTCGAAGCTTTTATGACTACTGTTCATCATTACAATTTTGCAAGTCATATGGCTCTACTTAACAGTCGTAAAGAGACTATAAACCTTGTAGTACTAGAGTTATGGTGCTTTTTGTGTGTCGTTTCACTTCACTTCCACTATACTTAAACCCTACTAATATTATAAAAGCGTGTGTTTGTATGTATGGATGCTAGTTACGCAAAAACTACCGGACAGCTTTGGATGAAACTTGGCGCATAGATAGAGCATATCCTGGAATAACATATAGGCTAATTATATTACTCCGGGAAAATGTGACATCACTCGGGAACGCGGATGAAACCGTTGGGGACAGCTAGTCTATTATAATTATGTTATATACCTTTGGATAACAGTCAATAGTATAAACGTCAGATAGTTTTAGTACCTGAGACGTAACATAGTTTAACACAAAGGTCGGTTACAAATAAATAAATATCTTGAGACGTTCTTTATACACGGCCCTTTGATCCCAAACTAAGCAGAGCTTGTACTCGACCCATTAACTTTGTATGTTTTTTTTTTAAATACATATTTACACGATGGAACAGTGCAATATTTTGTATCTTAATGACCCGATTATATCTACCTTCTATCTTTATTTTATAAAATCAGTATCCTCATCGACCTTATTAATTGTAGGTGTTAATACTCCTGATATGTATGCCTATATACGTTGATATATAATATAAGTGTTCGCTTTGATAGTGTAATTTCTCTGCAAGCCGCCCCCAGTTCAGATTAATGACACAATATGTCACCTGCCGCGGCCGCGTATTATACAGTTAATCTACCTCGATACGGATTAATTTCACGTCCATCCGACGATATTATATCGATATAATAAGTAATAACCAGTGAGTACCAACTATAAAAGTAATGTCCAAATCAATCTATGGTATAATATAAGAAAACTGACCAACAGTTGTATCTGTACGTCTTAATATTCCTACTAATATGATATATGCGAAAGTTTTTGAAGATCGATGTAAGAATGTATGTTTGTTACTTTCACGCAAAAAATACTAATCAAATTTAGATGAAACTTGGCACATAGTTATAGTTTAGAACCTGGATTAATACTTTTTATCCTAGAGAATGTGATATTCCTCGATAAAGCGGGTGAAACCGTGGGGCAGTTTTCACAGGAAACTGTTACGTAGCGTAAGTGCTTATATTTAGTACTAGCTGTCTCCAGCGGTTTCACTCACGTTTATCGATATCATATATACCCTATAACCATCTAGAAAAACATCTGCGTCGAATGGTACCAGTTCCATCCCGATATGTTTAGTAGTTTTGAGGTGATAGTGCGTCAAAGGAATCCTATTTTGCTTATATACAATTCGACGGTTAAAAGGCGACTTGATTCAAGCGCCATTTTGAAAACTTTACAGGAGAGCTATTTGAAAATGTTAAAACCCAAAAACAGATACTGCATCTAAACTTCTTAACATTCCACATCGAAGCTGTTGAATATTAAAACTAAATGCAAGCTTCAACGAATTTGTGCATGGGCTATCATCATAGTAGTATAATTCATTGCAAAAAATTTTACTTTCGTCAAAAACGGCGGTTGAGTAAGCTCGCCTTTTACCCGTCGATATAGATTTTGATATTCAAATATTTTTTTTGTGTGTAAAGATTTTGTGTGTATCCTGCCTAAATTGCTTGGTGGTTTTTCTCATTTGAAGACTGACTTCCGAACCGAAACATCAGTGACTTTGACCTTCATAAACTCTTGTAGAGCGTTATCTGACAATATGGCTTGAATTACGACGGTGATTGTTATTTTTATATAAATTATAGCTAGACACTGGCTAAAGTAATTCTTAGAAAATAATTATACTTAGCTATGATGAAGAACCCTTAAAACAATTTTTCCAATTATTTCTTAATAAGTTTTGACTTAAAGAGTTTGAATTAGCTCGATAAAATATTTTAGCTCAATGCAATCCGAAAGTAAAAGGTTTTACGTTTTCGCGATTAATTTTAGGTCAAAGATCTATGAATTGATGGAATGGACAAAGAGAGCTACAATCTTTTTTTCAACCGTTTTACAAGATTTAACGAACATTATAAATGCGAATGTTTGTGAAGAAGTATGGATCTTTGTTACTCTTTCACAGATAGACTACTTAACAAATTTGGATGTATCTTGGAACATAGACAGTTCCTTTCTTTCTTTTTTCTTTTTTATAATATCACAATTATAATAATAATATATTTATTTCTCTCTTTATAAAGGTTCTTAATATCTAGGAAAGTAGTTAAAATCAACGCTACTCCTTTGTGAGAGACTGGTGCCTATACTAGGATACCCTGTTTTACAGGTCACCAGGACCCCACGCCACGGTCATATGTACAGTACATATGTCCGCGTTCTTAAATAGTTACTTGCAAAGTACGAGCAAAACATAAATATGGCAAAAATAGAGCGAAATAAAGTAAAATCAAATTAAATTTTGTTGAATTGTATGCTTGGTCCTCCACCAGTCAGTGCATTACATTTTACAAGAGATTTGGCATAATTTGCAGGCATAATGGCAGAGCCGGCCGTGTGCCTGACGCCACCCACCTTTGGGAATGCCTTAGTTGAGTAATTGGAACACTTAACACAATTACCCGAAGTCATCGGTATACTCTTACGATAGCCTCGCTATGAGTTGGGGTGTGAGTATTTGTAATGTCCATAATAGTTTGGTTTAGCTTTAACCTAGAGATCTTTGGCCCACGAGTGCACTTCTAGGTCCTAAACTAAATAAATGGCTGTGTTAAAATGAAGTCTCAAAACAGTCAGATTTGAGCATTTGATCAAAATACACAAAACACATCCAATCAGCAAAATTTCTGAATTCAAAGTACAACAAAACTAAACAAGAAAATTAATAAAGCGTTAAGCAATATTTAAGGAGCATTAGATGGCCATTAAGGTTGTTCCGAGGCGATGATTGGCTCCGCGAACCCACTCAGAATATTTTAATTAACTTGTTTAAGAAAACTCCATGTTACAAGTTTAAAGGGAATCGAGATCGCTTCATTGGGGTTGGAATTGTTGAAATGCGTTGAATAGTCTTAACAAAATGGTGTTTTACAAGTCAATTAAGTATTTGATTTTGTTAGCATGAGTCTGTCTGATGGCGATCATTTTATGTATATGGAATATAGACTGCGATTATAACATAGCCTATGTCGGTTGGTCATAGCGTAGCTTTCTGTCAAGGAATGATTGAAATCGGAAGAATAATTTCGGAGGTTCCTATACACAAGCTTAAAACTTTTCTCTTTATAATATGAGTTAGTTAACATATTTCTTTGGTTAAATATTAAATTTAATTTTTTGTGTCATTCTTTAAGTATTTTTTTTTTCAATAAAAAAAAACTGGATATATTGCCACAGTTTACAGTTCACAGATCCTATAAACAATATCCTACTAATATTATAAATGTGAAAGTTTATGAGTATGGATGTTTGTTACTATTTCACGCTAAAACTACCGATCGAATTTCAATTAAATTTAGCACATAGATAGCACATGCCCTGGAATAACATATAGGTTACTTTTTATCCCGGGAAAATGTAACATCCCTCGGAAACACAGGTGAAACCGCGGATACAGCTAGTATAATATATCGCCTATATATACAACTATAGCCACAGCGCATCGCATCTCAACTTTGCACCCTGCAAATCCCTGTAATCTCATAATCTTTTAAAATAAAATGCATTGTAATATTTCCAACAAGTACTTTGCTATTCAATAAGCTAGGATTTAGTGGAGCAATCACAAATTGATTCCGACTAGCAAAGACTATTAAATCGATTTAGCTTAAGTCTTTAATGGATCTTCCATTCCATCAAAGATTTATTTAAGCTTTACCTAGACATAGAACGACAGGCCAGTTGGCTTGGTGGTTAGCTCTTACTGCCAAACCAAAGGTCGCGGGTTGGATTCCCACCTAGGACAAACATTTGCGTGCATGAACATGCCTACATGTTCTGTCTATGGCTATCTATATAAGTATGTATTTAGAAAAAAAAACGTAGTATATGTAGTATATCAGTTATCTGGTTTCCAAGTTTTCTAGTCCAAGCTCTGCTTAGTTTGGGACCAGATGGCCATGTGTAAAGTAATGTCCCAGGATATTTATAAAAAACAAAAAAAAAATAATAGAATCATATTATATGGCTAAAAGAGAACTAGCACTCACACGCGAAACACATTTGCGGGTGCTTGAAAACAGATTTTCAATTTGAAATGCCACCCAAGTGGGTATTACAGTGTTCCCTACAACAGAACTGTTCTCTCAATGTTTTCCGTGACCGAAAACTAGCTCTTTGTTGGATTCGAATCTATGACACACATCAAAATTTTCAACTTTACCATCAACTGATCTATCGTCGTCCTCAAAAATATATAAGAAATTATAATTTTTTTAAATATTTAATTCCTTTACATCTCTACAGATTTAGAGTAGTACCTACGTACTACTGTTATAAAGAGTTCTAGTTTGAAAGTTTGCATGTTTGGAGGAAGGCGGTAATCTCCAAAACAACTGATGCGATTTAAAAAAAACATTGATAGGTATAAAGGTACACTATTCCCCATTGACGTAGGTTTAGTTATAATAGAATAACATATACATAGCATCAATTCTGGGTTACATTATATCCTTCGAGGACGCAGGATGGTAGCTAGCTGATATAATTTACTAAATATCCCAACAATAAGAATCCAAACCATAACCATTTCAATATGATACAAGTCTCCGTTAACCTGATATCCTATTTCAATTGTAAAATAATGTTCAAGAAAATAATATCGAACTCTACAGTTCCTAAGCCTTAATAATTTAAATCTCTCTTCAATTCAGAACCTTATAAAAAGGCAATGAAAGTCAACTACGTACACATAGGAGCGAGTGGCTCCTCGGGCGTCGAGGTGACAATATTATTTGAGGCCAAAATTGGGGATCCACCGCATTTATTAAAGAGACCAGCAACAAAGGGATGATATTGAATTGTAAGGAAAGAACCGGGAGCTGTGAATAGCGGAGCCGAGTGGAGAAGGCTTATGGTGCAACAAAAATGATCCAATATTTATCATAAATTTTACTTGTCGTCTGGTCCTCGGCATAGTATAGGACCAGCCTAAATCCAATTCCAGGGAATGGGCAGCAAATTCCACCTGAGTAACACCGGCGCACTGCAATCACCAAGCCGCCTGCTAAGCATGGCTATTATGGCAGTGACCCCTGCTCCTGTCCTAACTTAAATGGAAAGACATGTTTAGCAGTAGATATCTCTGGGATGATATGATGAGTAAATTTTTATATTATGATTATGCCCTGTCTTTAGACATTTGGGGTCGACAAAATATGTCAATTTCTTCCATTTTCGATAGAAAAATTATGTCAATGCTTTTACGGCCGGCCACTTGCCTGAAATCAAACCTGTTTAAAATGCAGTGGTTCATCATGAGTAGTATTGGGTGCTCGTGGTCTGTTCGTTCTTTTGTGGCCTCTTACGACACCATACAGATGGGACAGGAAGGTAGTATTCGTTGCTACTACCACCCAGGAATCTACTAAGAACTTTATCTTAAAGATTAACAAATGCACCACTGCATTTGTATAGATTGAAATACCTCAAGGCACTACTTTCTTATATGCAAAAATCGATAATAAGCACAAGTAGAAATAATAATCATCAGCATTTATAAGATAGTGTATAAATAATATAAGATATATAATCTATACCAAGAGACGCAAAAAACAAGTATGTTTGAATTCGTTTCTCTAATGGTTCACCAATCAATCAATACTGTGCGTAGAGCATTCGCAACTCGTTGTCAGAGATCACTGTAGGCTCGGAGGGTAGGGCGGTAGGTGACACGCACAAAGAGCTTCAAACTTCTTTCATTGTAGATTAAATTCTTTGCTTCCCGCACACCTAGCTGGGTAGACGCTCGGCGCCGATCACCAGTGGAAACTAAGCTATACGATATTTTTAACTGATCTGAGTGATTTTCTGAGTCAAGATTAAAAGACAACTGGTTTTCAACTTAATGGTAGTCATTACTCGAACCGGAATGTAGATACAATATGAGTTCAACCTCATCGTAGGTGTGAGCTCATTACCTTCGTTACGGAATTCATCGTCTCTAATTACCTCAGGTTGTGGTTTTATTGCCTTAGGGTCATAGCCCATTGCCAGATGATTAATCAACAAAAATAATCTTTTATGTGTTATTTCAATTAAAGTTTAGAGTCGGAGTTGTTGCGGTGAACGCACCAACCGCCGATTGTAAGGTTGCTTCTATTCATTAGAGATAACCTGATATTTCCGCAGCTTCATTTGATATCGCGTAGCTCGTAGTGGATGCTTCTCCTGGGTAATATCCGATCTTTCCGACAGCGGCTTAATCTCGGTGGCCGCAGATTTAATACATATTTCATTGGAATATTTCACCAAGTATTACTTTCCTTCCAGTTTGTCAAATAACAGTTTATTACGAGGCGCTGCTTTGTGCACAATAAAAGGTGTTTATGAAAAGTTTCATTATATTTGTATTAGAAGTGAGTTAAATCTTCAGGAAATTGATAAAAACACAGTCTTGGTCTTGAATTTATGGGAGATCACAAAACATTTGCTTTTTCACTCCAAATATCCCAACAAATTTAGCAATTTTAAAAGCTAACCCTCAATTTATCATTTAGTTGAATTAGTTTCTACACAAATAAATAATCACCAATATTCCTCGAGTACCAAATGTGATACCAACACGTGTTTCGCATGTAAACGATTCAATTTTCTTAATGCCCTTTTCGGCAATAAATCCCCCGACCAATTAAGCTAAATGTACACCAATAGCATCTACCTACTAAGCGCCAAGTTTCTTAGCATTGCCTAGTGTTAATAATTCTATGGGAGGGCAGGCAAGAGGGTTGGTACCTCTGGCTCGTAAACAATTGTTGCGACTTTAAATCAAACTGTTCGCGGGAGTCATTAACGGCACGTGCGACGCTAGGACTGCGTTGAAAGTTGGACGTGTTGCTCCATTTGTGTGTACGACACGATAACTTACAGTATTTTTGATTGCATAAATGCTGCGTAATAGCTAATACGATTATCCACCCCATTTCATCTCTAGGGTGTCACGTAACAACTTGGAGAAAATTCCTGACAAAACCAGAGTTCCAGCTCTTGCATTGTGCAATACAAACTTGCAACGAGGTCTTGGAGATCTGAACTTTCATGTGTTTGGGTAGTTTTACGAAAGAGACAGCATGAAAACTGTGACGATAATCCATCGAGCTTGTGTAATTAGACATACAGAATCACACACCAGGAGGACGGTAAAGTCTTGTTAAAAAAAAATAACATTCTTCTTTGTCAACTCTTTAGTCTAAAAAACTGAAGGTAAGGTCTTAGGCCTAATACAAGAATGTGGCAAAACAATGGCTACAGCAAAAACTCAGGGAGTAAAATGACGATATTAAAAAATTTTATAACAAAAAAATCAAATCATGATAAAAAACGAATATTGTCGAGATCTCAAAGGCGCGTTTTGACAGTTAAGAATGTCATATATAAATCATCTGAATTGCTTTAGACGTAAGGTTCATCTATTTATCCAAAAGTAAATTAGATGATGCTGATGAACCACTGAATATTTTACCGTCTAACAACGTGAACACGCACTAAGAATAATGAAAGTACAAGTGAATGGACACCCCACTGTTGTAATTATCCAAGGAAAGTTTGTTGTTAGCTCCTCTTAATTTATCGCCTTTGATTCATATTCGCCCGTTCCACCCCCACCTTCCGATGTAGGTGCCTCAAGTTTACAGGAGATACTGAACAGATATCACGATAAAGGGTATTATGTTTGTGTGTGATATTTTGGCAAGTTCAAAAATAATTTTGGGGATATATTTGCTGGAGCGAAATTGATACAGACGGTTATTTTACCTCCTCGAGCATTTATTTTCTAGAATTATCATTATTGTCATGATAATGTAAGGTATATTCATTATGTTTTAGCCAAATTCTCCAAAGACTTACTAGTTCTGATTGACAATTGCATGAACTAAGCTCTACAGCATACCGATACAGAGCGATAGAATTATTACTATCGATACATGTCGTGACAAGTCGATCTCGCTCTACAAAATTTCTTGATGATCCAAGAGAGATGTCCCGTACTTGACTGTTGCGGATAGTACGAATGCACACGTTCTTTTTCATTTAATAATATTTTACCAGACCGAGATTGGACCTAGTATGGATCCTTAGAAGTATTCAAGATTTTATTGCATAATTACTAAACTAACGAAGCCAATAAAAGCATGTTAAAAAACATATTAATTAATCGATGTATTTTTTTTTTTTTTTATAATTTAATATTATAATTATGGTGTTAAATTCTTCCGGAGACCTCCTTTGGGAATATATTTGTTGTCCGCTAATCCAAAATGCATCCAACCATCGGAATACTTTTTAGTCGCATCTTAGCCCTAGAAATGACTAGTGTGGACGTCGCAGTACTCTGAGCTAACTAAATTTGTAAAACTTAAAGCAGTTGATCCTCTTTAAAACTATTTTCAGGAATACCATATGAATAAACATGCAGGGCAGCGGTGTGATTTTTCCCGAGTCAGCGACACCTAAATCGTCAGCATGGAGCACGGGGTACACGTTAGGTGTCCCCGTCGCTCACAAATCGTGCTCAATGTGCCGTCGCAAACGCGCGCGTTAGCGTTACGCCTCCTAACGTATCTGAAGCTGTCACCCACTCGCAATGGATAGTGCCCTACCGTTAATTAACTGCTTTTGTCAACTACCCACATATTTTATATTTATAAATGAGTCCAGATTATTTGTGATTTGATTATACATATATAATAAAATGCATGCAAACAAAATAAAAGGAATAAATAACCTGGTACATTCATTCTTATACAGAACAGAGAAGCTATTTCACGCACAGGAATCGAACACATGACGAGTCGCAGTCAGGGTATTTTATTACCAACTGATCCATTGAAATAAAAGCAAATTAATTAAATATCAAACCAATTTAAGTCCGATTAAAAACCCATTTCGACCATTTACCTACATTTGAATGGTTTTTATTTTGTAATTTTATAACGATGATTGTGTCAATATTAAAGACAGATATTTCTATGATTTGCAATAAAGTTGACACTGAGCAAAGACAAACAAGACGCCTCTGCTATCGGAAACAGGACATTTACAATTGCAAGTCCTCATTCGTACCACTAGACTCTTATTACCTTCCATTAAGATCTATTTTCCGCAGCAGAACAACCTTTGTAACTTTGTTCAGTTGTTGTGTCGAATAACCTTTAATTTTCGTTTACGGTATATCTTATTTGGTTGTTATAAAGGCTGTATTTGCTTGCTTTGAGAATCGAATAGGGTTGTCAAGCTTAGTACAGGAGCAACGGGGTTCCGCTTAAGCTGCACCGGACACCAATGGATTTATCGTTTGAGGTTTAGACAAGGAAAGCGGCTTTGTCTTTGAGACAACAAACACACATCGACTCCTGGACTATTTTGAAGGGAGACCGGGAAAAGACGAGAAATAAAAATATGTTTTATTCGAATACCTTTAGTGTATTTACTCGTAAGTCGAAAGATTTATTTTTATCCTTCGACTAAAGAATAATAGGTAGTGTTTTCAAATTAATATATTAATGATTCAATATCTACTATTAATATCTACACTGGAGGCCAAAACCATTTTATTATTAACTGAAGAAATAAGAAACGGCTCCAATTTAACTATCTTGTTTTTTAAGGAACTTCCTTTTAAGCGAATAAGTCAACAGTACTAAATGATGACGTCATCAATGTTTGAAAGTGTTCATAAAGAAATAAATACATTTAATAACTAACACTGTAAACAAAAAACGGTGATAGCACGCTGAATTTGCTCCCCATGTATACTGAAAATAAACGTTAAATGTTGCCATCCATTTCGAAGCAAGTAACAAAAATCAAAATCAACAAAATTCACATTGTATTGCAGACTAACAAATGCTATTACGCTGTATAGTAACTAAGGAATTATTTAATAACAAAAATCAATAGGACGAACAGTTTGGGCGGCGGCGGACACAAACACAATTATAAAGGGCGGCCAACAATCAAAGGGCGCTGTCGATTGTCAAACTCGACAATAATAGCATTATTATGAATTTCCAATGCAAATAGATGACACGGTCGGCCTAATAACACAGACTAAGGTACACCTTCAGAGAAAACACGTTATTTTTTATACATATACCTTCAGATAGCTTTACGCCACAAGTAACTAGAAAATAATTCGTTTAATGTTAACCGACGCTCATTAGATAAACTCATATAATTTGAAATCTCCAAATCTCAATAAGAAAAAGAAAATTACGTAAGTACCTACTTAAACCAGGTAACTAAATATGACTTTTACTACACGACTACTACACTTATCTGATGGCCTAATTCAAAACCTTGACGTTGTTCCCCTTCCACCCCCAACAAAATACATCAAGAAAACAATTATAGTAAGTCACATCTGCAAAGAACCTGATCTACATCTAAATTGAGACGAAAACGTCCAGTTGGTCACCCGTCGTCCGGCGGTGATTGCCGCTGTGTGCTTTACCAATGAGCGAGGTAATTCCGAACCCTTGCGGATTACCGTCTACATCTGAAGTGTGGCCGAGCTCTCGGCAAATATTGAATAAACCAATCGTTTCAAATTTTGCAAATAGAACGGGAAAATGGAGACACAGATGGTAACATCTTTTAATAATACAATGTAACATTTCCTTAAAATATATAGAACTATCATCCCCCGCGGTTTCATCCGCGTTCCAGAGGTATTTAACATTTTCCCGAGACAAAAAGTATCTTGTGTTATTCCAGGGCATTTTCTATACATGTCCCAAGTTTCATCCGTTTAAATACATTTGGTAGTTTTTGTGAAGCAACGGATCGAAACCTGTCGCGAACTACGTCCCGAAATGTACCATAAATTGTAAATAACTAAAACGTCAAACCTTGTTAATATTAAAGACTGGCAACCCAAGAAGTCCTGTCACCGGCATTGACACATTTTCCCGCGACTGCTACCCACATAAATAAAAAATCAATTATAAAGTGTGAACAAAGAAAATAACTAACTATTCAGGCAGAGATTCAGAGATGTAAGTGTAGCAACCGGGAGGCCTAGGTGAGTGCTTTAGATATAGTTGATTGTAATACCAATTACCTAGTTGACATTCGAGCGTGCGGTTCAGAAACATTGTACTTACGGTTGTTGTTACTTGCTATAGTGGGATGTGCCTGCTTGCCTCGGATGGTTATTGGTAAGGAGGTAATCGTTGGATCATGCTCGAGGCTCAGACATACGTTGGTATGGAGAAGGAGATGATCGTTGGATCATGCTCGAGGCTCAGACATACGTTGGTATGGAGAAGGAGATGATCGTTGGATCATGCTCGAGGCTCAGACATACGTTGGTATGGAGAAGGAGATGATCGTTGGATCATGCTCGAGGCTCAGACATACGTTGGTATGGAGAAGGAGATGATCGTTGGATCATGCTCGAGGCTCAGACATATGTTGGTATGGAGAAAGAGATGATCGTTGGATCATGCTCGATGCTGAGACATACGTTGGTATGGAGAAGGAGATGATCGTTGGATCATGCTCGATACTTAGCCAGTCATATTACTAAGGTAAACTGAGATGGACATGAGTGGAAAGGGGTCGCTATAAGGGGTGGCGGAGGTGACTTAAAAATAGTCCATAAACTATTGACTCAGGCTATTGTTCAGAAGAAGAATAGTAGAGAAGTATAGTAGAATGAAGAGTATAAACCCTCAACACAGTTTGCTCTCAGACAATCACCACTCAGATCAGCTACATGCATATTATTTATCAGTTGAGATATGATGCATCAATTCCTGTATAAAATAAGGAATTGATGTCTACTGCATCTGCGTTGTTAGATATATAGATTCTTTGGAAACTAGGCTGGAATTATTTACTATCTATAGGTACATTTACTTACCTTCAAATATCATTAATAATTCCTATATTTATCAGCTATTCGCTAGACCTATTTTACTTATTAGTACAAGTTTGGCGACATGGTGGAGGTGCTGGGATTTGAGGAAGTAGTCCTGTTTGTCCAAACTCAGCTGCTGATTCATAATATCATAAGAGAATATTGATAAGTTAAATATGAGGTGTGTCCTTGGTCATGAGTGATTGTAAGACTATTAAGATATACTATTAAGTCTTTATTATCTAGTATATTAAGGTAATAAATGAATAATAATTAAAACTGTGAATGTGAGGATTATGAGTATAACAATTGAATAAATCATCTGAAATAAAAAGATAGCATTATAGTTAAGTTACTATGGTGAGATAGTTTTAAACAAGCACACAAATGCATTAAGTTGAGAATGCAGAATATTAGAGGATAATAGTTCTATGTGAAATGAAAATAAAGAAATACCTACTGTTTAAAAGGGTAAATGTTATACATGGCTACAAGGCATTACTAATGGTACAACAATGATATAGAATACTCATGATGCTATAAACAACAACAATAATAAGCAATTATCTACAAAAAAATGCAATGATAAACAGTAATTAGAAAAAGAAAATCAGAATGCTTGTGGCATAATATAGAGGTTACAAAACTCAGTGGTAAACCTTATTTGTGTACTCTTTATAGAAATATCTAATATGAGATTATTAATAATGTAATAATAAATAGGTATGTCCTCTTTTATGTTAACATATAGAGATCTACAGTTAACAGGTTAACATGATGGATTATTATGAATGTTTTGCATTATAAAAAAAGGTATTTATATGGGTTATAAAATAAACCAGATTACATAACTAATTACAATGAAGTAAGATAGATTGCTGATTGTGCTTGCAGTGGTCAAGCATATAGGAGATGTCTGGTGTATTTGTCCTCTGTATGTACAATAGGTACATATTGTTCAGCAACAGTTCTTGCAATGGTCATGCATACTGGAGATGTTTGGTTTGTTTCTCTTTTGTAGGGACAACATTAAGTAATGTTGTTTAACAATGCTTATCTAATAAATTGGTCGGTATAATCAAGTTTAAATAAGGATGTTTGAGATCTACTAACAAAATAATATGTAAGAGAATAAAGGCAAAAAGAACAAAAATTGAATTAATAATAATGAATATGAATAAATATATGTTACATGGTTTCTATGACTAAATGCATATAGGATGCATTACACGCTTATTGTAGTAAATTAATATATACAAAGCTTTAAAAGTATAATGAGAAGTAATATCTTTAAATTGTAATATAATTTATTATTGATGTCATGCAATTGGGAGTTTTATGAATATAATTATAAATATTGATTTATTGTGCATGAATCTTTATACAATGAAAATAAATTATGACATAGAATTCTAATTAATAGAATACCTAAGTAATAATATTGAAATGCTTTCACCTATACACAAAGGTTACTAATGAAATTTACTAGGTTGAGATGGTAAACACATATATAACAAAGTGCAAAAATTTACAATATACAATAATAAGAAATACAGCAGATTATTTTAAGCTTTCCTTACATTGGTGAATCATCAAAGGTAATGATTGATAAATAAGTATAAGGGCCTATTTTGCTTATTTCCTGGCATGGTTGGGACAAAAATGCTTTCTTAAGTTTGTTGTGGAAAGTAATAGGAAACGTGTACACTTGATGGTATTTGCTGTTTATTCAAAATGCAATTGATTGTCAGTGTTGACTCCTTGTGGGGATTACAATATGCAAGCCTAATTAATGCCTGAAATTTCAATGTCCAGATAAACAGTATCTGAGAATTGATTTCAAATTATAACTGCTTTGTGTGGCTTAGTGGTCAAATAGCTTACCTCAGATTTTTAAAGTCATTGATGAGTCAATGCCTTGATTTAATTATTAAAGTTATCATGCATGTAAAATTATGAATTTAATAGCTACTTGTTGGAAGTTGTAATGAACATCAGAGGCAAAAGAAAACAAGAATTATCTATCAAAATGGACAGTTTTCATAAGACGATTGCAACAGATTATTATTATTATTATTTAATTATCAGACAGGCAGTTGATTCAACTGTCGAGTGTCTGTATCCTGTTGTTCTTTTTGAGATGGTTGTCAAGTCGGTTTTTGAATTGATTAACATGTTGAGCTGTTACAACGTCTTCGGAGAGCTTGTTCCACGCTTTGACCACTCTGTTGTTTAGGGAATATTTGTGAGGGTTGTTGTTTGAGAAACTAGTGCTCAATTTAAGACAGTGGCCCCTTGAACGGTCATTACTGTCTCGTTTAAATAGACTTTGGAACTCCTGCACGTCGCAATGATAATAGAAAGCTGGTGTTAAATTGAAATCTATATGTAATTTCAATGATGATGAAACAAAGGACGCTAAAATGGTCTGTAAAAGGCTAGAGATATTTATCACGAAATTTACTTCAGGTTGAGCTCAGAGCCATCAGCTGATGATGTTTCCCACTTCACCACGGTACAACTACAGGCTAAAGAAATTCATATTGAATTAGCGTTAAAAGTTAAACAAATGAAAGGGTGCGAATTGAAACATGTCAATGTTCTTTCCAGGAAATTACCTAAACTAACATTGCCAGAATAAGATGGAAATATTTTACAATGGAAAGTATTTTGGGATCAGTTTGCATCAAATATAACTGAACGTGATTAAGCCGACGCAGACAAATTGCTTTTCGAGACGTATTGGAGAATACCTTATCAGCCAGAGAAGAAGCAAGTCATTTGGTTCAAGAAATGGATTCCCATTTAATTTAAAAGACAATACGGTAGCAATTCTCCATCTATTTGACCGGCCAATTGGCTTGGTGGTTAGCGACTCTGACTGCCATGCCGAGGGTCGCGGGTTCGATTCCCACTCGGGACGAACGTTTTTGTGCGTGAGCGTGTCTGTTTTTTCTGTGTCTGGGTGTAAATATCTATAAGCATATATAAGGATGTATCAAGAAACAAAACATAGCGACAACGGTCAAAACAACGCAACTACAAATTACAGAAGAAGTAGGGAAATTTAAGATTCAAGAGGAAATTTGGTCGATCCGATCATAGAACAACAGAAATTACAGAAATACCGTTAAGATCAAGCATCAGAAATGAAGAAGTGAGAAGAGATGCCGTGTCAGGAGAGAAGTTACGAGTTGGAGGAGAAAAAGATAAAGTAATGTCTGATTTTTAGAGATTCCCATTTTAATGAAGAGTGCGCTGAGTTAGAGTCAATTGTAGAAGGTAAGGCTGGACTGATCGTTGCTGCGGTTGCTTTCGCCTGGGACACAGTAGTATGAGTTGCTGCTGGGAGAGACTTTGTGTGCATTGTAATAGGAATTCGATGGTCATAGTGGAGCTCTATGTCTCGGAATTTTTCCAGTCAGGAGTGAAGCATCAGGTGCGTTTCAGCCAACGCAGGGAATACATCGACTGTGGTGCGGCGATTGTGAGCGTGCAAAGGCACTAAAAACTTTACTCTTGCTTGAATCTTACAATGTCGTAGTCTTATAGATTCTAGTAGTCAGTGCGGCTATATAGCGCAAAAAAAAATGCCAAGGAACTTGATCATTTAATAGCAGAAGAGATCCATGGGGGCTCAATGGTAGAGGTGAAGTTCCAAACACGAAGAGTTGGGACTCGAACTATATCTGCAAGTGTTATGTCGGTGATTTTTATTGTTCTAGTAATAAGCATAATGGTTTAGTATAGATATTAGGTGTGTATCAAGTGTTAGTGCAAGAGGTGTCCACCTGTAATGGTTGTGCATTTAGTGTTTAAGTTTTAGTTTAAGATTTGTATGTAATAGTGTAGCAACTGCTGGTGAACCATAATAAATAAATAAATTTCTCAGTGTTCCATATGCTAAGCAGAGGTTCTGCAATGAGGGAGATCCCTATATTCTTGCAGATGGTTCTTTCTCTGATAGAGTTAACATATTGATTGGTAACCGTGCCGTGATGTATGTAAAAGTACTGCTTCAAGAGATTTTATTTCGGTCTATTCTAAACTAGGCTATCTATTAGGAACTGTTGTGGTTACTGAGTACTGCGATTACCTATTCTCAATTCGGTACGGGTTTGGTCGGCCGGACCTACCATTAGATGAGGGGAACTGGAATCTATAAGTGTCATAGATTCAGCTAAGGCGGATCAGTAAGAGGAGGCAATGAAGAATTTGAGTGAGACTGCAGTATTGGTGAATAATAGTTGCTGTGTTTGTTGGGCCTGGACTGAATATTCCCCAGACTTGCCCACTAATTGCGGCCTGGCATTTTAGTCGTTTAGTCAATTTGATAAGAAACCTAGATTCGAAAGCATTGCTATCCTATTGTTGGGATTTAAACAGACCTTAACAAAAAGGGCTACGTACATTCACGAACATTCATAATCTGTGGAATAAAAAGGTATTTCGACGCCAATCAGCATCATCGTTTTGGCGCCACCGGATACAGTACACAGCAAGCAGAACTCTCACGCCAGCCGGCAGCGAAAACCCCATTAAGAAGAAAATACTTCAAACGTGTGTGATGTGAAATTATTGGTGTATGAACGTGCCTCAAGATATTCAGTAAGTGCGTAGTCAATAATATCAAGCCCGAATTTCATTACATTTCATTCAAACGCTAGGCGCGTACGCCCATAATTAAAAACTATAAGAACAACTAGAAAAGGTAATAACTGTAATAGTACTACGGATAATCTTCAAGAGCATCCTCTACATTACCTACCACATCATAGTGTGAGACAATTGGGAAAACCTATTAGAATTATAAGATTTAAATCTCACTGGATTGGAATATCAGCAGATATTGTGAAGGCGTTTCTACAGATTGGTTTGATAGAAGGGATAGAAATTTCTATGGGTGAAGTATACAAATCAACCGATAACAGAAAATAATTTATAACTTGCAAGGTTCAGTAGAGTACCATTTGGCATCATATCAAGTGCATTTGTACTGAAAGCTACAATCAAGTATCACCTTTGTAAAACGGAAACCATATAATGAACTCTCATTTCTCGCTGGGGAGGGTCTGTCGAAAACTGATGAACTTATAAATACAAGAATTTGAGATGAAAATGAAGTTAACGTTGTAGATGAAAATTATTCCTTACAAGAACTTGGAAGAAATATACAACGGGAATATTACCCGGAGGAAACTTGTGGCATGGAGGCGAACTTTAGTCGAAATTGGAAACTCCGTTGATGTGGATGGACTTTCACGCTGCAAAGACGTTAACAGATAAGATTACTGTTAGAAGAGAACCCTTCAGACACAATTAATAAGAAACAACGAACTGCTTACAATCATAAAGGAAGTTGAAGCGGTTCTTAACACCTGACCACTTACCTACGTCGACTTTGAAGTGGGTCATATATTGAAACCGTTGGATTTTTATCAATGGGTAAAACCTTACCTTGCAACAAACGATTAAATGATGTAAAGATATATTCGCTAATCGGTGTCCACTAGACTTGGGAGAACGGTATGGGCATGCAAACAAATAGCCAAGAGTGATAAGTGAGCCTTGCTAGTGAATGCAAGACTGTATGGATTAAAGGCGACTCAAAATATCGAGAGAACTGGAGCGTCGGGAAAATAGTGGAACAATTTAGAAGCAAAGATGGTCTTTGCATAGTATCCCTGGGCAAATCCGGAAATACGGTATACACAAGATCCATCGCTCATATGTATCCCCTCGAATTTGAGGATACTAATAAAGATCATATAGAGTAAATTGTCGAAGCAACAATATTTGAAACAGTTTGTACCACAAATCGAAAGAACACCTTTTCATGAGACCATCAATGTGGCCATGCATGAGACCCTACATCAGCATCATAAGCGACATCCTTGTCAATATATGATAATACAAGAGATATGGAATCACGTGAAGTAAGATTGGATAAACCTTAAAATTTTACGGAGAACGATGTACAGACATCAGAGAGTAATGAAGGACCTAAAGTAGCTCGACAAAAAAGGCTGCGGCCAGCCGTGCCCTTGAAAAGATAAGGGAGTGGACACGTAATAGAAATTTATAGCTTTGCTCCAACATTTCCCCGGTGGGAGTGTCGCGAACTACGTCCCGAAATGTACCATAAATTGTAAATAACTAAAACGTCAAACCTTGTTAATATTAAAGACTGGCAACCCAAGAAGTCCTGTCACCGGCATAGTGGGATGTGCCTGCTTGCCTCGGATGGTTATTGGTAAGGAGGTGATCGTTGGATCATGCTCGAGGCTCAGACATACGTTGGTATGGAGAAGGAGATGATCGTTGGATCATGCTCGAGGCTCAGACATACGTTGGTATGGAGAAGGAGATGATCGTTGGATCATGCTCGAGGCTCAGACATACGTTGGTATAGAGAAGGAGATGATCGTTGGATCATGCTCGAGGCTCAGACATACGTTGGTATGGAGAAGGAGATGATCGTTGGATCATGCTCGAGGCTCAGACATATGTTGGTATGGAGAAAGAGATGATCGTTGGATCATGCTCGATGCTGAGACATACGTTGGTATGGAGAAGGAGATGATCGTTGGATCATGCTCGATACTTAGCCAGTCATATTACTCAGGTAAACTGAGATGGACATGAGTGGAAAGGGGTCGCTATAAGGGGTGGCGGAGGTGACTTAAAAATAGTCCATAAACTATTGACTCAGGCTATTGTTCAGAAGAAGAATAGTAGAGAAGTATAGTAGAATGAAGAGTATAAACCCTCAACACAGTTTGCTCTCAGACAATCACCACTCAGATCAGCTACATGCATATTATTTATCAGTTGAGATATGATGCATCAATTCCTGTATAAAATAAGGAATTGATGTCTACTGCATCTGCGTTGTTAGATATATAGATTCTTTGGAAACTAGGCTGGAATTATTTACTATCTATAGGTACATTTACTTACCTTCAAATATCATTAATAATTCCTATATTTATCAGCTATTCGCTAGACCTATTTTACTTATTAGTACAAGTTTGGCGACAAAACCGATGGAAACAGCTGGTTGACAAAGTCAGAAGGAGCCACGATCCTCAGCAGTGAGGGAGACGACTAGAGAGAGAGATAGTTTTTGTGTGAAAGAGTAACAAATATTCATACATACAAACTTTCGGATTTATTATATGAGTAGGATTGAAGCGACTCACATGCTGTGAAGCCAATATTAAGATCTATATGTAGTGGGCACATCCATACATACCAGGATACCTTGATGAATCAATGGTATACCCACCGACTTACGATTATGAGTGCGGGAAATCACTGTTCCCCACCTGAATTGCGAATTTCTCTCGGATTCAATCTTGAAGCGTATTTCTATATAGATTGGTGGTTCTGTGCGCGAGCCGTGTGGGATAACAGTCGTGACGTCGTTAATGTAATACAAAATTGACTGGAACGACGATTCCCAGAGCATGACCCCTTACCTGACCCCAAAATTGTAAGTTTAGGTTGTACTTAATAATAGCTTCACGGTGTCGGAAAACATCGTGAAAATGTCTGATAAGACAAATCTAAGAACATATGAAGTCTTCCACCCCCCACTGGGCCTGCGATTCCTTATCGTTATTGAGGAAGGAATTCCATAATAAAATGTATGAACATACAGAGAGAGGACTGATGATTCCTTACTTGCGCTAATGCTCCTACCATGTTGGGACAGCAATAGTATCATGAAGTCTATAATACGTAGAATTTATAGAGTTGTATTCGACCACTACCAGGGCAAATGACAATGGTACAAAGCTGATACCAGACTTGGTACTTATAAGTTATAGACCCTTTATTTTGTAGAGGGTTTCAAATTGAGGAAAAGCCAGGCTAAAGAAAATGTTTAACATGTCGAGTTACAGCTCAAGTTTACAGTGTCGAGTCAAGTGACACTATAACAACAAGTAGCAAGTGTATTTGCTCAGCCGAAGCTACAGTAAGTGCAAGTTTAAAAGGCGCAAAACTAAACACACCAAGTTTTTGCTAATGAACTGAGTTGGCACGCCATCCGGTGTTTCGTGGTTGGAACAATTTTTGGTTCACAAAGAACGGGCACGTGATGGGAATGTGAAGTGGGATTGTTTTTGCGTCGTCGAGTCAATTTTCAATGTGCAATGTCTTGTTATTTCAAGACCTGTAACTTCAAATTCAATACTGTTTTTGGAAGATACTTATCCCGATTATGTTTTTAAACTTCTATGACCCTCTCTGCCTGTTTTTTAATAATATGAAAAGAGTAAGAGCTTTTGTGTTGAAACAGTAAATGTTCTGACAGGACTTAAGGAAGCGGAAGACTTTCTCCCTTTTATCATCATACTATCATTAGAACAGAATCGGCACTTGTTTTTAGTATTTCTTGATAATTTATTTGCAAACGGCCAAATAAACCACACTTGCTTTATTTACTAAAACAAGGAGATCTAAGCGTTTTATCAAACGGTTAAAATTATGAACTCATTACGTAATTTCGACACAAAATACATAAAACAAATCAACAATAAAATACTTCAATTGACTGAATAATACGCAAATCGAATAACTCGATCCTACGATAAATAACGATAATACAGCATCAAAGGATTTTCAAAAATAGAAATACTAATTTGAAGTTTGAGAATTCGCTTCAGTCCGCTTAGCTCCGCGGACGGTCGGTTGACACGTAAACACAAAGTTTTTGAAACAATTCTCATCCATCGGTGTACCCCGGGGGCTCATTGTGCTCCATCGCAACTTTCTCGAAGTGTAATCAAAGGATAAAACCTTCTGTAGCCGAGTCAAGTGGCTGCATAAAGGAGAAAATTCACTTACTCCTATAGCGGACGCCCGTTCCAAACATTGAGGATGAGTGTGTGTTCTCGGTGAGGTCAACGTACTCGATGTAACATTATTATGAACTTTCTGATGAATTCAATTATATCTATACATGAAGTATGTATTTAAAAAGTAGTATATGTGGTAAATTAGTTATCTAGTGACCAAAACTACAAGCCCTGCTTAATTTGGGATCAAATAACCGTATATTAAAAATGCCCCTGGATATTTATTAAAGTTGTTCCACTTTTAGTCTAGCTTTAATTTATTTTATTTAATAAGGCACAGCCACAGAATACCAATAACATAAAATGAATAGGGTTATTTTTGACGATTTTTGTTTATTAAGTCATAGTTTACTTGTCTTTATTTCATAAAGACAATTTGACTAAATCACTACGTAGCACAGTACCTTCAAAGCGCCCTTTTTATTGATAACTGTAGTGGCAGCCTTTTATCCCTGTTAAAGTTGGAGTGTGATATAACAGATCGGGTTTTAGGAGTTCCAACTATTCCATATGACTTACCTTTTATTTCAACGGGGAGCCTTGGTTTTATTTCTAAGTTAGAAATAAAACAAAAAAAAATCACGAAAAAATATCTAGGTTTTCAACCTTTTTCAATAAAATCAGCGATGTAAGGCTAAATACTCAAATAACTAAAGGAAATCATCATAATAATAATATGAATATAAAAAAACAATTATTAACAAAATAGTGTCAAATGGGATCTCAAGAAACCTTTTCGTCTCATTAGAGTAAACGATTAAACATGATTAGTAATTACAAAATTTTATCTGCATCGAATGCCTTTACATAAATGAGAGTGTAGGGCTTTATATAAAGTCATAGTTGGTTCTGGGAGCAAATTTGCATAGGAATGGCTGATTACAGAGTCATACCATAGGCACTGGCGGACCTAGGTTCAGGTAGACAGCCGAATGGTTTCGCCCCAAACTAGATTTTAAACTTGGCGACAATAGCGGTAGTAACTAGAATAACGGCGCTCGCGTAGCCAGGAATGGGTAACCATACGACTTACAGTTCAAAGATTTTGTTGTTTCCTTACGAGAATCATTTAAACTCTTTAAGTTAATGTTGTTACGGTGACTTGCAAATATAATATGCAAATATTAAACTTTTGTGATAATATTGTCAACAGCTATTTATTGCTTAAAGATGCTTTCTATTATTATAACTTTGACAAAGGCGTGTGTTTGGCTACAATCTTAGCATGGTTAGAGCAGCCTAGAAGGGAACTGACCCTCAAATACAACTGAAGGAACCCATAGGTCACACAGGCCACAAGACAGGTGCTTGGCGACATTTCAACTTCAGGGTGGTTGCCAGCCAGGGGGCTACAGCAAACTACCCGTCCATCCTCTCTAGTTGCGGCATTCAATGTCACTGCCAACTGAGCTCTTGTCCTCTATCAGATACCCTTCTAAACAGATTTCGCACCATGTTAACTACTTTGTCGTCCTACGATTTCCTTCTCAATTCATCTCTAGAGTATCGTTAGAGGCAACCTTTTGACCACGTGCACTCATACCATACCGTGTCGTATACAATAGCATTCCCAAAGGTTGTTGAAGTCATGCAGGACGGCCGTCAAAACTCTGCTAGATATCTTCGAAATACAACTAATGACACAGAAGCCATCAAATATTGTGCTGACTCTAAGAACAGGGTAAGCTCAGAAACTATTAAAAACGTAAAGCACTGTTTTCAAAGTTGGTTCTCCTAAGAATTTAACGAATAAATCTACGTACTTAACCCTCAAAGGGTAATCGAACTTGCTTTTTAATTAGCTAATAACAAGCGTAAACATCAATAGTAACGGGTAAACAGAAGGTGTTAGCGGCATCAAAGGGTACGGCTCTTTTGATCTACCGCTCATTTGACCAATGGATTTTTAAAGTAACGACCAGTGGTTTTAATAAAGGAATGAACTAAAAAAATACAGATTTTCTACCTGATAGGGATCGGGTTGAAAATAACCCTTCTGTATAGGGTTTAGCAATTCATTAAGCTGCTATATCAAATCTAGAATAAATTCTGTTTTTGCATCGATACGACCTAGATGGTAGATTTATATTACGTTGAGTAATTTTAGATATTTATTTTAGATTTTATTCAGCTATTGAAGTAACGCAGTCATTAAATGATGTTGTTTTAGTAATTTATAAATTGGGATCGTGAGACAGCCTTACATGAGACAAAGGTGTGTAACAATGAGAGTAGATAAAGTATTAATTACTGCTGCGACTGTGGTTATTGATTTCGAGTAGTACTTCGAATAATATACGATTTCCAGTTTATTTACAGTATTTACAAACAACTAATTAAAAATAAATAGTCACATCTAACAATAATGATTTAAAATTCTTATAAAATGTGTCATATCTAAGTAATATGTCAGTACAATTATCTATTCTTTGTTACCTAATATTTAGGAAAAATCATCACAGTGCATCTTATTACTAATATAATAAATGGTATTTATCCGCGAAATTTCGGATGGGTGGATGTTTGTTGCTCAATGGTGCCAGGACACCTGATGGGATATGGATGAAATTTGGCACAGAGATAGATTGTATCCCGGAAAAATGTAACATCCTTCGGGAAGTTGAGGGACAGCAGTTTTTAGGGAAGTTGGTATTTTGTTTTGGGGAGCAGCAGCGGATATAGAATCAATATTTATTATACAAAAAAGAGCAATTCGTGCAATTTACAGTATGGGTCCCCGTGAATCATTAAGAGATTTATTTAGGGAAATAAATATAATGACATTACCTTCACTATATATTTATGAAAATATAATGTTTATACGTAGAAACATAGGAATGTTTGAGTCAAAATTAGATATTCATAGTATAAATACAAGACAAAGGGAGAAGTTAGTTGTTCCATACTTTAGACTAACTAAAGTTAACAAGTCATTTCTTGGTAATTGTGTTCGATTTTATAATAAGATACCGCTTTCAATAACCAAAATGTCTGATCATAAATTTAAAAATTATATTAGGAAAGTTTTGAAAGAAAAAGCGTTTTACAAGGTAGTTCATTATATTGAAGATAAAAATGTATGGAAATAGCTGCTCTCTGCACAGTGCACCTCTAAATCTCTTGTTTAAGTTGTAAGTACCTAATTATTGTTATTTTCTATTTTGTAGTCTTGTCATATTTTTTTTTTTTGTTTTGTTTTTATTAATGTTACCTATAATAAGTATTTTGTAATTGTTAAATATAAAATTATGTAAAATTGAAATTATAAAATAGCCAAAAAGTCAGAATAGATAAAAATTTATGTAACAAATAAAAAAGAATGTAACCTTGCTGAGTCTCTTGCCAGTTCTTCTCAGTTGAAGGCTGACTTCCGAACCGGTTGTAGCTTCAGTAACTTTAAATTTGACCTTCATAAGTGCCCTCCGAAGGCCTAAACTGAATAAATGGTTTTGAATTTTGAATTTTGAATTTTTGAAAGCTATTAATATATAAAATCAATCTCCTGGACACCAAATTTCATAGCAGGAATCGATGAAACGTAGGTAAACTTCTCTTATTAAAAAAAAATCATAAAAAATTAAAAAAAACAACCGGTACTTATATCCTATTCATAAATATTATATTCCCACGTCAAGAGCCGTAGAAGTAGAAATAGTGTTAAGAAATCTATAATATACTTCAAACTTGAATTAGATTTGACGGTACATCTCCTGACACCCAGTACTGGTACTGACAACAAAAAAACACTTGTTTAAACAGCTAAATTGAACTATAAAATAGATAGATATTAAGTAAATGTGTCTACATTATCTATATGCAATAGTTTCAAAATACAATTGTTTCGGTAATGGATAGAAAGAAATTAGATCTGTTCAGCTAATTTTGTTGCCGACGCTAGCTAGTTAACCACGCGCCTGATTGCAATTTGACTCGCGTATATTTGCGTCTCGTTGCCGCAACTGATTGTCTAGGCGTTTGAGACGATTTTACATCTATGTATACAAATTGTCTTCGTTTCAATTTTATCAAATATTATTTGGCGTAATTTCGGCAAATGGGCAAATTTGCCTAGAAATCTTTTGTTACACGTTAGATAAAATTCAGTTTAGAAGGCTTTAGGTAAATTCACAAGTTTTTTGCTGCTGCGTAGCTTTTTAATCAAAATACAGAACCTGAGAAATTATAAAAAAAATTGTAGGTTAAAATAAATTCTTTGTTCATTTGAACTGCAATGCATAAAAATATCCAATCCAAACTAAATTGGGATCTTTCGATTTAATTCCTGATGGGTAGTTAGTCTGAATCGCCGGCGAGATGTAGTTTTTCCCCTTCCTATAAACGAAGTAAGGAAGAAATGTTCATTTGCATCCGGGGAACTTTTTTCACGGTAACTTGAACTTTAATTAAAAACAGAATTACCTAGAATCAAGCGCACACATCCACTTTGATATTTACACTTTGGGACAACCAAATGGAACCAAAGACTAGAGGATAGAAAACCTACCTACCTACCTAAAGTCACCGAGTATCAGCTAATAGGACCGTCTTGGCTGCAGGCGCGGTCCGAGGGGAAGGGTCATAGGGCAAACATGTTAGAAGAGAGGCTGACAGATTTAGCTCCTCTAAATATTCATCCAGAGATAACCCCAGACGTCTCAAATATTATCAACCGATTTGCCAATAAAAATAGAAGACTTCCATTTGTTATATATGTGTGAATTTAATTGTGTATTGTATAAAGTCTTAATTTACACGACATATTAGTGACTCCCTCCAAAAAGTCAGGCTGCGACCGCGCATGCTTGGCTGTAAATGTTTTAGAAAAAAATACCAAATGATGGTAATGAACCTATTTCAAAAGGTTTAAAATAAAGATTATTTTTGTTTGATATTCATAGCTGTCAGTTTCGACACACATCTATTTAAAAACATACAGTTAAACAGCCTTTCTGGAGGAAATGAATGAAAAAAGAGCTACATAATTTGAAACGAAAATGAAATCACTTCAGTTTTCTCGCTTTTCTTTTATTCCTCTAGTGTTTAACTGATGACGTGTGCTGCAATGCGCGACTACACACTAATACCAATTATTACTAGCTTTTCGTGCTGCGGGTTCACCCGCATCCTAAGATTGTTAGGGGTTACATTTTCAATCTTATTCATTACTAAAAATCTTTCTAGTTTTGTAGCATTCAACTACTAAGATTTATTGATTAATCAGTGAGTGGTCCCGCTTTTATATCTAATATCATTATTAAATTTTGGGATGCCACGAAAAAGTGTCCGCAAGTGTAACGATCCTCCGAGGCCCCACTTTATCTACCGCGTGCAGCCGTCCTTCGATCTCAGGAGGATCCGGCGATGGAATGGAACATCTTCTACTCCTATGTAGAGCTTGGACATCGTATTCAATATGAAGGTGTGCTGCGTTGATAGAATATGGCTGTAGAATAAAGAGATTCAGAAGCTGGCAGTATTTTTCAAAATACCCTTTGTTAGTATGGAAATACGCATGCATTTACCTCAAGTACATACTTGTATTTAAATTTAACAACAGTTGTGCACCGGAATAATTATATGTTTGTAATGCATAAACTTAAAAGAGACTAAACCGATTTTAACGATTTTTTCCATGTTAGAATGGTGTTTCATTGAGAAGCATAAGCTGCCCTACCAATACGGACTGGACCCAAAAACCAATCAATAACATTGCAGTCAAAGCGATTCAATGCAGGACAAAATGTGAGACGCACATTATTTAAGTTCAAACACTCAAAGCTCTATCTAAATGTTCATTTTATTATCACTTGAGTCTCTCACGTTTTACGAAAAAATACATGAATAGGTACCGAAATGAGACTGCGGACCGAATTACACCTACCTCACAAGAATGGCCGTCATAAAATTCACACCAATTTGGATTCCCTGGAGAGCAAAAAGTCGTTTTAACAAAGCGTCTCCGTATAATAAGTCGGTAAAACGTGTGTTTTATGTGACTAGACACGTCCCCCTGTCTGTTGTCTGCGTGTCTGTCACACTATTGTCTGAGGATGCGGCTCTCAAAGTTCGTATTTGCGCCATAGACAAATAGTTTATGTACTCTTTATATATCTATATTGGCAATTTTATGGTAATTTAAATAAACAAAGATTAACAACACGAGCACCTTACAAAAAGAACTTGTTAAAAAGTCACAAATCTTATTAACATTATAAATGCGGAAGCTAGTGGTAGGGTATGTATGGATGTTAAAAAAAATACTAGATTGATTTGTATTTATTATTATATTAATATAATTGATTTATTAATTAAACATGGTAAATAAATAAGTCTATAACCAGAACGAACACATAGGATACTTTTTATACCAGGAACATGTAACGTCACCCGAGAACAGGAGTGAAACCGCAGGGGAAAGCTAATAGTTGCTTATATTGAAATTAAGGCACGCTTTTAACTTTTCACAATGTGACAAGAAAATTAACTAAAGCACACGCATCAGTGATGGTAGATTATACATTTTGAGTCAAAACAGGATTTCAAATGTACAATACGCTTAGAAAAGTTTATATTTCTCGGTTACTCAATTTACGGCACATTCAAGCTTTTATTGGCATCGTTTACATGAAAAAAAAATTCTCTTTTAGTCGTATTCACTTAAACCAAAATATTTATTACAATAGTTGCTGCGGTATATGGAAAAATAAAATTAGCTGATTATGGATTTCACGATTATTATCAAATGATCTGGAAATACAACCTACTGACTCTAGGTTTAATTTTATTATTTTTTTTTGTCATTACATCCTAAGGAAACAAATTATTCACTAAGGCATGTTCTTAAGTAAGATGTCTATGGATTTCAGGATTATTTTCAACTGAAAAGTAAAAGAAAACGTTCGATCAAGCTTAGGAATGCAAATTCTAAACTTCGCCAAAAAAGTAACATTCAACTTCACAAACAAAAAGAAAGAAGTAAACACCAGAGCAATGTAAATATGATAAGATACCCCATTATCTGTACTTTTAAAGTACCTACGCATCCCGAAAAAGGGAAACCGATATAAAATTAAGTCAACAAGTTCCGACGAAAAATTATTCATAGAAAAAGCTCGTGAGGTGCGAAGTGGGAGTGGAAGGGATAAGGGAAAAACTTGGATAACTGCCTTCATGAATTGGAAATGTAATTTGGTTGGGTATATGTGAACCAGCAATTGTTTCCTGTGGATTGTTGGCCGATTTTAGTGATAGATGCCTCTTGCCTCTGGCGTGAGAGTGAGATGTCGACACACTCGATTTATATTAGATAGGTACAGTTTCGTAAAGGGTATTTGAACACTTTTCGGCATTTATTCTACCTAATTTAGTAACTTTTGGTAGAAAGTATTGTAAGAAAGGATTACAATTTCAATTTTATCGTGGGGAAATTGTCATCTTTTTTTCTAACGTCGTATTTTATGAGCTTTTTTCGTTTACAGCGTTCGTTCCATAGAAAGTATTCAGTAGTATTTATCCATTTTAAAAGTTGTGGAGCTCTAAGTGCAGTTTTGGTCCGGGGAAGTACTAGCGGCATATCTATTTTCACCATGAAATTGTATACTACTTGTATTACTACGTTTTGGTCTCAAAAAGAGGGGGGAAATTACAGGCACAATAGACTTGACAACTTCATGTCTCAGGCTCGACAACGTATTGGCGATGCCCCTGGTTTTGCGCACTTGTTTTGGTATTAAAAAGAATTAAAAAATTAACGTATCTGGGTCGACAACGCATAGATCCCTGGTGCTACAAATGTCCATAAGCGGTGGTCACCACTCACCATCTGGTGGATCGTCTACGTGTTTGTTGATCTTTCTAAAAATCATTAAAACATAATCAGAATTAAAAATAATCAATTAATTATAGGAACAAATTGAGCGCATCAATAACGATCCCGTCAACTTGTTAAGTGAGAGTTTAGTTATAAGTTTAAGGCAGCCGACAGGACGTTCAGTTAATAGCTAAACTTGGGAAGAGCTTTGACAAACGACGCCGCTAGATAACTTGCTTGTGTTGTTATTATAAAATATTGCGTTCGCTGAGCTTTTTAACACTAACTTAATTATTAAGTAGATGTTTATAGAAATAACTTATTAGTTTTATTATTGAGTAATTATTTTTCACGTTCTTTATAGATTATCGAAAAGGACAGATATATTTAAGAGAGTGATTGTAGGAAAGAAGAGGGAAATAATTTAAATTGATTACACTGGTCTACAGTGGTTCTGTTGCCCTAGATATGAAAATATTTTGGGACTACACACAATTCATGAAACTATTAACGATTTTGTAAGATTTGTTCAGATTTTTTTTTATCTTTATTTTCATTTTACATTTTCTAAATAAAAGATATCATGAAAATACGAGACTATCGAGAACTTTCATTAATGTATTCGTAATTGAAAACGTAGTTAAAACACTTGAAAACGTAAAAATTTGCGATGATATCCGGGGCAACAAAAAAAAGTTTTTTTGTAGAGTTGTGTTATCACTAATAAACAAAAGAACAACTCTGAGGCCATAGCTTGAATTAATAACTAAAGACTCAGAGAGAGTGCGAATTTTGTGATGTGTATAGTATGCTTTGTGAGTGTATATCATTGTATATGCGGAAGGTAATCACCGAAATGACTCTCCACCTATTTGAAAAAAAAAAAATTACTGAGTGACTTAGACTATGATATAATTTGTTGTATGATTCGTTTAGATACGATACTCTGGAAAAGATGAAAAACCAACCACGTATAAGTTACACCAAAAATGTAACGACCACTTGGAACTTGAAGTATTCAGACGGCAACTTACAGAAATATCATATTTCTTAGCCGTCAAGTTGTCCGAAAACGTTTCGACACAGAAATACCAAGTGAATAAGCTGAAGTAAACTCGCAGGTCGCAGAGATTGGGCACAGCAGCAAACCTTCAGGATTTTCCAACCAATTACTTGTCGGTCTCGTTTGCAATGTAGCCATATACGTTTACACTTGAGATTTAGCCTGTGCCGACAGGAATACAGTTTTATATTAAACTAGCTAACGTACCGTGGTTTCATCTGCATTCCCGCGGGATCTAATGTATTATAGGATTATAACAAGCTGTCACACGGGGATGGTGTAGCTTTTTGAAAATCGAAATTCCGAATATTACCTGTCTAAACTTACTAACAATACCTCTTTATAATATTCTTGTTTTAGTTGTAAGTAATTATTGTCATTTTCTATTTTGTAGTCTTATTTCTTTTTTTTTGTTTTTGAATGTTTTTGAATGTTACCTTTATTAAGTATTTTGTAATTGTTAAATATAAAAATATGTAAAATTGATATTATAAAATAGCCAAAAAGTCAGAATAGATAAAAAACAATGTAATAAAATAAAAAAGAATGTAACCTTGCTGAGTTCCTTGCCGGTTCTTCTCAGTTGAAGGCTGACTTCCGAACCGGTATTAGCTTCAGTAACTTTAAATTTGACCTTCATAAGTGCCTTCTGAGGGCCTAAACTGAATAAATGGTTTTGAATTTTGAATTGTTGAATTTTGATATTATAATAGACTGACCCCGCGTGCCTCACGGTTTGGCCCGCATTTCTTAGGAGTACTGGATGGACTGGATTAAAAGAATCCTTACAGAGCTGAGTGGTAAAACACACATAATAATAATAATAAATATACTTTATTGTACACTGAAAGAAGTACGGTACAGAATTGATACTTAAATAAAGGTACAATTGGCGGTCTTATCGCTAAAAAGCAATTTCTTCCAGACAACCATTGGATGGAAAGAATTACATAGGAAAAAGTAAAGGGTAGTTAGCAGTGTACTAAATACATATAGCAATATATACCAAATATATATACAATATTAAAATGATATACTATAAATAATACTTAATAATAACTTAATATAAATAAATTATATACGTATATACATACCAAAATATAAAAATAAATAAATATATATGTATATAATTAATCAATAATATAATAATATAAAAGAACAGCTATGTAACGATTAGAGAGCAAGATAATGTTCTTTGACCATACTCTTAAATGTAGCCAGTGTCTGAGCACGTCTCACATTCTCAGGTAAAGCATTCCACAAGCGAACAGCCTGTACAGTAACTGAGTGGTCAAAGAATCTAGTGGAATGTGCAGGCATTTTTAGTTTCAGGTTTTCTGATGACCTCAAGGAAAATGAATGTGTGTCACGCATGAACTCAAAACGTTCTTTAAGATAAACGGGAGAAGTGGGACTAAAAAGAATATTATAAAGCAAAGAAAGAATATGAGCATTCCGACGAAGGCGTATTGGGAGCCACTTGAGTTTAGTGCGAAATTCTGAAACATGATCATACTTGCGTAGGCCAAATATGAATCTTATACAAAAGTTTTGGAGTCGCTCAAGCTTGTCGAATTGCTCCTCAGTGAGATCAAGATAGCTGGCATCGGCGTAGTCAAGTATGGGAAGAAGAAGAGATTTTGCTAGCGCAATTTTTGTGGCAGTGGGTAAGAAGTTGCGAAGTCTTCTTAAGGATCCAGCCGAACCGTAGAGTTTACGACTTGTCTCTTGCAGTTGTGGGCCCCACGACAAGTGCTTGTCCATGTAAATCCCCAAGTTCTTCACTTTGTTGCTAAGAGGAATCTGAATTCCATCAAAGACAACTTGTGGGAGTTGCGTCCAGTTAATTCTGGAACTCATTTTTGAACCGCCTATGATGATAACTTGGGTCTTATTGGGATTAACCGTCAGTCCATAAGCTTTGCTCCACTCTGAAATTTGGGCCAGATCATAATTAATGCTATCAATGGCTTCCGTCAACAGTCCAAGCGGAGCTTGTGAGTAAACCTGAAGATCATCTGCATAAAGGTGGTAAGAAGAAAGAAGTCGCTGAGATATTGTATTGATGAATAATGCGAAAAGTAGTGGGGATAAAACGCCACCCTGGGGTACACCAGCAGCCGGATTGCTCCATGAAGATAATTTATCTTCAATACGGATACGCTGTCGGCGACCATACAGGTAACTATGAAACCAATCAATTGCCGTCGGAGATATGTTAAGCGAACTAAGTACACCAAGCAGGATATCAAAGTCAACGGTATTAAAAGCATTGCTAAAATCCAGCAATGCAAGTACCGTCAACTTTCCATTATCCATCCCTAGCCTAATGTCATCCGTAATATTTACCAGGGCAGTGACAGTGCTATGACCAGGACGAAAACCGGATTGGAAAGGATTCAGAAGTCTATTCTTGTGAAGGAAGGAATTCAGTTGATTGTGAATGAGACGTTCTAGGACTTTAGATAGGAAAGGCAATATGGATATTGGACGGTATTCAGAAAAAGAAACAGGGTTGGATTTTTTGGGCAAAGGAATAATTTGAGCATCTTTCCAGGAATTAGGAAAAACACCACTAGAAATTGAATGATTGAGGATATGGCAAATGACAGGAAGGATTTCGTCCAGGATAGGTATAACCATATTACGGCTGATACAGTCGCTTCCAACAGCATTAGAAGATATCGACAGTATACTTTTCTTCACATCACAAGCAGCCAATTGATTAAAATTAAAAGGGGCATAATCGGGTATCGGGAGAGAAGAAAGATGATTGAGCGTATTAAGCTTAGTTGTCATATCAACTTGGGACGAGCAGGAGAAGTGCAGATTTAATGAATCTAGGTCTAAATTATTAGGAATTGTTTCTTGGCGTAATTTCCCGATTCCCATTGATCTAAGAAATTTCCAGACTTTTGCTGGATCACCGTTCTCAACTGAACTATGAATATAATGGCGTTGAGCATTCCTACACACCTTATTGCAGTGATTCCTGGCATCCACATATTTTTCCCGATTGAGGGTGGACGGACGACATCGAAATCTAGACTTAGCCACGATCTTTCTGGCTATAATCTTTTTAATGTTATCGGTAAGCCACGGTGATGGGGGATGTTTTACCTTAACTGCCCGAACCGGTGCATGATCGTCATAAAGTTTTAAAAGTCTCTGTGTAAAAATGTTAACCTTATCATCCACCGATCCAGCAGTCACAAGAGTGGACCAATCAATACTGCTAGCATCCTTTTGAAGTGTGTCAAGATCCATACCACTAAAATTGCGCTGCAAGAGAACTTTTGACTTAGCCTTAGGAGGACGAATTTTATAAGATAGAAAAATCAAGTCGTGATAAGAAAACGCGTCGGCTGCGCACTGGCCGTGCTTAGCGACGTGATCAGGAGAGGAAACAAAGATAAGATCAAGAAGAGATGGGGTACAATTGGGGAAATTATGTGTAGCGTTTAGAGGAAGAATAGATAAGTTGTTAGATTCAACAACGAAAGAAAGAGAAGAAGAACGAGAGTCGTTTTTAAGGAGGCACGTATTAAAATCCCCCATAATTATAGTGTGACCGTAAGAAGCAACTAGGTTATCAAAAGTGTTTTCAAGGGAGGAAAAATAATTTATTCGTAAGGAAGGACAGTAGTACACACCAAGAAGAACTTTCGAGTGATTAAGTTCTACTTCCAGAAATAGATGCTCACCAGCGTTTGCCGGTGGTGGTTGCGTGGACATACTAGCAATCTTGTAAGTAATGTATGACCGGAGATAAATGGCAACACCACCACCACCGCCATCCGCTCGATCATTTCTGATAAGCTGGAAGCCAGGGAGACAGTAGGCAGAAGAAGGCAGACAAGGTTTCAGCCATGATTCCGAAATAAGAATTGCATGAATATTCCTACAGTCAAAATTTGCCAGTATATCTGGGAAATGTGCCGGAATACTCTGGGCATTGATGTGAACAACATTAAAATTCATAGGGACATCAGAAAACTTTGAAGTAAGACTATCTCCTAGTGAGGGAATACTAGTCAAACTATCATCGTTGCTATTTGCTGAATAAAACGTACCAGTATCACTACAATCGCTATCCAGTTCAGACATATTTTTTATAAATAAATAAATAAATTATGTATTTCCAAAATAAAAAAAATAATATAAAATATAATAATAGTTACTTAAATAAAAGTGCAAACAATAATTCCATCCACCCGCCGGTGTGTGGTAAGTTACAAAAGTAACACATTCGGAAAGAAATAAAAATAACAAAAACGAAGATGGAAAGGTCCGGGCTGTACTAAGATGTTTTTATAAATAAACAATAACGCATACATAGAAAATAAAAAAGAAATAAAAATAAAGTGCATGAAACGAAACGCAAAAAACTGTTTGACAAGACAGACCCTATATAAATGTCACTGTCACTGTCAGAGTGATAATAAGTAAACAAACAGTATAAAAGTGAAAGATAAAATTATAAATAAATATATTATGAGGGTACTCAAAGATACTGCACTAACAGTTTACAAGATATCTACCCGGACCTTAAGCATACAAAAGCAAGCTGGCTAGAGGACATCTTACTTCTTATTAGCCGCTGCGCGTCTTGGTCTGTTGATGTTGGGCTTCTCTAGGGATATTGCTTGCTGCCCCACGTCATTTAAGTCGGAGACACATAATATGCGATGCCGCACGCCACCCAACCCCAAAACGAACACCGTGCCGTCTCGGGTCCAGCACTTGGATACGCCGAATCTCTTACGAGCAGCCATAAAGACATCATGCCGCGTCTTGGTCAGGAACTCCGAGAGCGTGATGCCCGAGCTCTTTAATTTAGTTTTTTCGAACCAAATTAGTAACTACCTAATTATATACATACGTCATACATACTTACATAGTCATACCTAATTAGTAACTTATATAATAGCACACACATAGCCTATGTTATAAGAGGTAATAGATTTTTATCCCGGACACAGGGGTGAAAACGCAGGGCACTGCTAGTTCTTCAAAAATACAATGCATACTTTTCCAATAAATATCAACTTCCTTTTTTTAAAACAGAAGATCACCTAAAACTGCCCAGATTCCCAGTGGCCAAGTCTGAACAGGCCTCGACAGCATCGCGCGAGCCACTTGACATGTTGCTACTCACCCGCTACTTGCTACATACTTGCTAGCTACTAACCAGGTGATGCACGTCAGACGCGTATGTTTACATATTTATGACACTTTTAAAGCAAATTATATGCTAGTTTAAATACGGTCAGCAGCGTAAATAGATGAACACAACCAAAATAAGGATAAAATTTGGACGGGCCAATTGGCTAGGTGGTTCGATACCCTGACTGGCATGCCAGACTGCATGTTGATTTTCACCTAGAACAAACATTGGGTTCATGAACATCTGTTTGTTCTGTGTCTGAGTGTAAATATCGCTAATAAAAAATAAAAATTATAAATAGTAATTAGAATGTAGTATGGAAAAAAATTATAATATCAGATATCTAATTTCGATAGTTTGGGATCAGATGACCGAGTGCAAAGTATGTCCCAAAATACAATTTATTCATATTAAAACTAGGTGTTCCCGAAGTTTCTGCTTCCGTCAACTCATAAAAACTGACATGTCTCACTGCTATGTGTGCAAAAACGTTTTTGTTGTTTAGCCCTGAATGCGTAATAAACAAATATTCCAACACACTTTTACATTTATAATAATAGGAATTGCACTTCAGCTTGCAAGCTAAATGATGATTTTGATACGTTTGGAGGTTAGTGATAAAGGCGACACCACTATAACAGGTTCCCGTGATTTCACAGCAAGAACCAGAAAAACAATTCAACATTAATTAGGTACATCCAATTAAAATAAGCTGTTACTGTATTACGGAGGCAGGCGGTTAAATGAACTGCGAACTTTTAATCCAGCAATCGTATTTACCGGTCGATGTTTAATCTCCATATTGGATTACAGATTAAAACCGTCCGATTGGTTGAAATTGTCGCGCTTACAATGTTTAACGGCGATGCGATGGTGCTGTTCATTTTAATTAGTTTTAATACTTTATTATTTATCATTAGCTTACAATATTTGCGATTCTGTTAAATGTTATTGATTTTTTTTACTATTTATTGCTATTTTGACCGCATGAGCTTAAAGCTGGTTAATGAAATAAACTGAACTTTTTTTTAGCTTTCGGGTATTATCACATTCTCAGGACTGCATGTTTTACCGGATTTAAAAATATCCCTAGAATTTCCTAAAATCATTAGTGCCAAAAAAATCATATTTTAGTCAGAAAATGTGGAATAAAATTAGAATGGTTTCGTGGTTAACGTCCTAGATTACTTATGTACGTAAATAATACATTCAAATATTCACGCTTAGATTCTAATAATAATAATTGTCAGAAAAGACAAAGTTTTAGACAGCATATAACGTTTTTCAATATTAAAATTCTTAATAAAGCTTCTAAATTCCGTATCTTGTGAGCTTTTATGTAGTTCAGGGTAATCACCGGAACTACTGCATCTATTCTAAGAATTCTTTCACCGATAGATACTAATCTTTTCCAAAGAGACAAAGGCTATGATATAATTCCCGCATACATAAGATACCACGACAATACTGATGCAACTGCGGCATAGTAGCTTAATTGTAAATAAAATGAATAAAACTATATTTGCATCAACGACACAATTACTGTTCCCAAGCTTATTTACCATAGATACAGGCGTGGAAATAAGTCCACGCGGTCGAAAACGCTAACTTACCCGCTAGCAGACGCATCCAGCCATATAATGGTTTTAAACTAGTGATGTACACATTCAAAATGCTTTCGGATATTCGACCGCATGGGTTCGATTATCGGATAACTTTACCAGCTTTAAGTTAATTGATATTGTGACATCTATCAGCACATACTTATATCCTGAGATTCTGCAACCAAAGGAAGGCACCACATGCTGATGAAACCCTCATTGCATACAACCCTCCATCGCGCTATCGAAGTATTCTTACAATTTGAACATATTTACAAGCTTCCAAGATCAACACATTGACTGTCTTGTCCCTGTAAGGGCGTAAGAGCCATCACAGGCTAACACATTCGTAACTTAAACAAAAAAGAAAATAGTTTGATCACGGTCTCCACACACGATCACCTAGCCTGGCGGAAGATTTTCAAGTGGAGGAGTCTCATTCCTGCACATCCTGAAGCTATCGGAGCCACCCAGACTGATGGTCAGACTACATCACGTCAAAGTAACAGCCATTAATTCAGTTCTGCCCTAGTAAGGTCAAAGCTACTAAAGTAACCGCGGGTTTGATAGCTATAAGAAAACAGAGAACTTGAAGTTACTATGCTACCAGTGCGGCTGATTAGAGAAAATAAAGATTAAGTGGACTGTGTCCATTTCCTGGCAAAGCGATTAATAGACAGGCGATTGAGCGACAAAAAATTATACCAATGACAACATGGCCTTTAACAAATGGTCAACAAATGCATTCCCAAAGAGGGTTGGCGTTAGGCAGACTGTAGATTATCTGCAAATTTTCTTATATTATTAAATGTACCGAATACATTTGGTACCAATATTGCGTCGACCCAAATAATTTAGTGTTCCCAGGCAGATGATGATCGTTGGATCAATAAGCCGAAACGTAATATCCGAAACGGCGGATATCCGCCAGTAGCCCAGCACACTGCACACCTTGTTTAATACCCCTACAATGCGATCTCATTTAAATTCAAAGCCGCTAATTGTTAGAGGATTTTGAAATTTAAGACGATAACGCTGGGAACAGATGAATAATTTTGAATGAATTCTACCTATATTACCGATAGATTTTATGCAAATATGATCCAAACGTATTTTCTGATGATAACGTTGGTTGCTATGGGACACCGGAGAGTTATGACAAACTTAAGTGCAGTTTTTGGCAAACTTAAATTTTACTAAACATTGGATAGCTCGCCGTAAGATTTAGTGAAGGTCACAAATTAATTCTAAATTCAAAAAAAAAAATACCTGCGCTCCCGAGGGATATCGCATTTTCCCGGGATAAAAAGTAGCCTTAATGTTATTCCAGGATATGCTCTATCTATGTGCCACGTTTCATCCATGTCCGTTCAGTAGTTTTTGCGTGAAAGAGTAAAAAACATACTTACATACAAATCTTTCCTTCTTTACTATATTAGTATAGATAAACCACTGCCATGTCATGGGTCATCTAATGAAAGGGTAAATAGCATACGTGACGTCATATTGATTTGTTTTAAGGCTTAAAGCTTGATTGGAAAAACATTTGTATACTGAATATAATATTGTTAAGAAATCACAATACCAATAGAACAAGTACAAGTACATTTATTTTACTAAAGGAACAGTGGCAGTTCGGGTAAACAGAGATTGTCAGGTTTTATATAGTGTAAATATATGTCAAGTAAAGTTCACAGCCAGTTCGACACTAAAATACAGACATATTCAAATGAAAACCCCGTTGAAACGCATAAAACGTGTGGAAATCTTTAGGGTCACATCGCGCCGGCCCGAGGGTCCCGTAGGGATCCAAAATAACGTCACTATTAGCATATGAATTCTGCGAGAGTAATAAAGGAATAATATGCAAATAAACTCCAGAGTTGTTGGAATGCTGCCCCTCTATAAAACGTGTTGTGCTGTTCCGGTTATGATTATCATGTATCCGCATAAATCTAGACCTTACGCGAATATATCGGTCGCCGGGGACTAATGAATTTCAAACTAAAATAAATAGGTTAAGTTAATTTTGAATTCGCTTCGCCGGGGAAGTTTACGACCGTTCGTTGGTTCTAAAATGTAGATATCAGTTTCAGATATAAACAGTCTCATTGCGCAGCTAATCGATACATAAACAGTATTGGAACCGTGTAACTTTTTACTAACTTTACACTTATCGCAATTCCTTTCCGACCTGTGCAGTCCAGACTATAGCCGGCTAAATCAAACGCATCCCCATCCCGTGCCGCACGTCCGAGAGCCACGTCGCCTTAACCGTCCCGGTTAATACCCGGATATACGGCGGGCATTGGTGCGTGAAATTGGGCAGTGTCAGGGCGGAGCGTGGCTCATTCGGTCAGCTCATAAAATATAACAGACAGCTAATGATGTATGGAACAATACTGGCGGGACGGGAACGGGTGACAAATCTCTCGTGCCGCTGAATAAACTAATTTTCAATGGCAATTTTGTATACTTGTCAATAGGTAATGGAATAGGGAGTCGATTAGTAAAATCGTTCGTGTTTTTCTACATCTAGGTAGGTATATGGCTGCAACAACGGCTTTGTTGGGTAAATTTATTTACTGTTTCGGTAAAGTATTATTATTTATAGTAATTTTTTTCATGACTACATATTTGTAAATAATACAAATCTAAATAATAGAAAACAAAGTAAAAAAGCCAAAGTAGGTTTATTAGGAAGATGAAAAATTTACCTGCCTAAGTTTCTTCCCGGTTCTGCTCGTTAAAGATTACGTTTAAGACACCGATCCAGTGGTCACTTCAGTCAGTTTTTCTACATAAGTATCTCATAAGGCCTAAAATGAATAAGTAAAATTGCTTGGTAAAATAATCCATAATTCAATGTAAAATAAATTCATGTTTCTAAATGAGCTACCGTTCAATTCAAATTTTACCCCAAGATTACAGGAAAATCCACGCGTATCATTAAAAAAAGGGGTTCTTATCAAAGTTAACCGGAGATTTTACGGCAATCGTCCCACTGGGCTCCGTTCGGAACTTAGTTCGTTTGCATTTTTATTACTTTTTAATTTTATCGCCGCTGACAGACATAAAATATCCGGTGTTGCCGGCGTCATCTCTCGAGAAGTAATTAAAAAAGCTACCTCAAAATCTATACATATTAATAATGCTGCAAAAGTAGATAGCCGGACCCTTTACAAACAGATAATATCATTACAGCATTGGTGTTTAGATCAATTTTATAGTAAAATATAAAAGTGTTGAATTTAATTTATAATTTAAGTTTCGTAGCACCAGCGAGCTCTACGCACCAGATACATAAACGTCGTTTTTAAGAATCCTTCAAACTGAGTTTCGGTGTAAGAAACCTTAGCAGGATGAAAGAGAATCATTGTAGTACCCTTCTGACTTTGTCCTGAAGTTGAGGGCATATCGTAGAAAATTATATTTTTAAATTTTATAAATATTTTAGGTAGCTGTAAAATTTATTAAAACCTCATCAGTCTTAACATAAATGAGTTACAGCAATCGATGACATTGATAAAGACGAGAGTTTACTTTATCTAAAACAATAAATTGTCTGTCAAAACCCTGGTTCAAAAGTTTTCCGTATCTATAAACCATCAATTTCCTAGGAAAAGTTTTACAAGTGAGTTAAGGAAGCAACTAATACGAAATCTTCATCAAAGTCCGATGGAGCACCCCTGCTTACCCCCTTAAGTTGTTAGCGTGTGGATATTAGTCTTGATTACTTATCTCGCTAAGATAAGGCGCACCATTTTTCGTTTGATTCAAAATCCTTTTATAATGTACGATTTTCTCGATAGAACTTTCTATATTTTAAGTTTTAATACTTTTGCCGCCAAATGGAGTGGTTATTCAAAGCAATTTAGAAAGTAAAACTACCGTCTTATACTACTATTACCACTAATATTTATAAACGCGAAGTTGTTAGCGATGGATGTATGAAAGTCTTAATGTTTTTTACCCTTACACACCAAAAATACTCAAAGGATTTGCATGAAACCTGGCACATATACTGTTTATAACCTGGATAAACAAAAAAAATTCTTTTAACCTGAGAAAATGTAGTATATCTCGGGAAAGCGCATATGATATAGTAATACTTACATTTAGGCTTGACATTGGACTGATAAAATCATTGCAAGTCAAGCTTGATAATCTCTACTATCAAACTAATAATATACCGACCAAACAATCGTATACTCTAAAATATATTAGTCTCTATAGCAGTCTATACAGGTATCGACTTTTAACAGGCTTAAGCAGTAAACAACAACAACATATTAAAGTCTATTGTAACAGTCTCGTAAATAAAGCTAATGTAAAAATGATAGGCTGAAAAACAAAGAAGGCAAATTCAAAGTCAACCTAACAAGTGTTAGCTCTTCACTAAACGATGAAGTTATAACCCTTATCAAATAGCGGAACACCAAAATATTTAGGTACAAAATAAACATGAAGAGAAAACTAAAACAGATTTTCAACAAAAAATAAAAGAGCTGAAATCACTGTACGTTGTATTTTACACAAAACGTTATTTAAACTTTTATGTACTGTAAAAACGAACATAATTTACATCCATTTTATGCATTACCCTCTGATTATCAGTTTTACGGCGCCGCGCCGTTGCATTCCTTAGTCAAATATTCAAGCATTAGCATAGGATCACTTGAGACGGGCAGCTCTATTACAAGCCGCGCAAGTTTGCATACTGGCCAGGAGAGGAGCACCTCTAGTGGATGACTTCCAATGTGAGTGGACCAAGTGGACTAATGCATTTGTGATTGCATAGCTATCGTCGGTAATGTGGAGAGAATATTTCGTATTACAACGTACAATGCGATGTCAGGAGTTATCTGCAGTTTATTATAAAGTTAGAGTCTTTTTTAGACATCGCTATTCTTTAGTTCGAGTATCAAACTTATCTGTTCTTGTCGGTGTGTATATTCTTCCCAGATTCGTACCTTAGGACCAAGATAATCTTTAAGTTATTAGTTGAGCACAGGTTTTAAAATAAAATTAACTTAAAAAGCATTACTTCAATCTAAACGTAGTCGAACTGTAAGTGCATATTTCGTTTGGGGAAGTACTTCTACCGTACCCTTCTCCGCCGTAAAGCAGTAGTGCACTTGCATTACTGTGTTTCGGTTAGAAAGGTAAGAGGGCCGGTAAATTAAAGGCGCATGATGCTTAACAACGTCACATATCAAGATCGACAACGTATTTGCAATGCCCCTGCTGTTGCAAATGTCTATAGGCTAAATAAAAACATGCGAAAACTTTAAGCCCATATCACTTCAATGAAATCGCAGTGGAACAAGAGAATGATTGTGGGTAAACAACTATAGATAAAAACTCGTTTTAAACTTAACGACTCAAGAAGCCATTTCAACCGAAAAACAAAAGATTACTCATCGCTTTATAAAGTTGCACAAGTTTCGAGTCCAATACACAGTACCATTGCAACAACAGTCAGTTTAATGTTGTATAAATTGTCAATTTGTTCTCCCTCCGAAGCGAGCCCCGCGGCCTTATATCCTGATATAGCTAATTCTCTGAGACATTCCTTTAAAAAGTTTCGGCGGCCATAAATGAGATAATCAGAAGTTTCGGCTTGTAACCCCGCCTTGTTATCGTATTGTGGCGTCTAATCAAGTTCTAACGAGATCGTTGCTGTAAAGGCTCCCTGCATACAATCCGCCCAATCTTATCTATCTTATATGTATTATGAATGCCAAAACTTCTAGACCACGGCACATTGGACTTGATTGAAATTTGCTATATACATAAAGGAGAATGATTTTTTTAGAACCCGGGTAATAGCGTTCTACATTATTTAGTATTTCATAAAATAAGCAAGGTATTTCGACTGCTGTATTAATGATATGATACCCAAATATGAGCTGAAGATCGAGCTCAGTGTCGTGCCACAGGTGAGGCCTATGTCCAGCAGTGGACGGAGATAGGCTGACGATGATGATGATGACCCAAATATTTCGGTTTCTGTGCACTGAGAAATCATATACCGAAGATGGAATCCCCTATACTAGTTGTGTCCTCTTCTAATGCGATCTAAGTACGTTTAATTTTAATGCATTTTAAAGTAAAGAAATCGACAGAAAGGCTGACAGAAGGTCCATCTGTTGGAAAATATTAGCAATACCAGGGGCATTACCAATACGTCCAATCCTGACACATGACCTGAGAAAATGTCTTTAATTAACCGCCCCTCACCGTACCTCTTAGTATAAATCCTCTTTTATGTTACGATTATAGTTATACAGCTATGTATAAGACGTTCTAAACATGATATGGAACAGCAAATCGAAACTCACGCCACAAATGCAGCTTAAATTCCTAAACAGTTTCTAATCTACACTTATAAATATTTCGTAAATAGCAACAGTCACAAAAAGATTTATTAGCCAAACAAACAGTACAATTTAACGAATTAAACTAGTGTATGATCTCCTCAAAGCTATCGCGTCCGTAATCAAGTTCTGAACGTCGCTTGAACGCAAATAATATGAATCATCCTCGGTTAGGGTGGTCTGATATCTTCGTAAAATGTGCCACAATTTAAATTACCTTTTACTTTATGTTACGATTCTAATATCTACTGCAAACATACTGAAAATACTGTGTTGTAAATTGTAGCGAAACTAACAGGTATTCCGTTATGTAATGTTATTAATTGACGTCGAAATATTTTTTTTTTATTACATGTTCCGATTCAAAATCTGTGTGTAAATGTAAATTTGAGACTTTTCAATGATTGATATCAATGCCACGTTTTTGGACCGGGATCAAATATTAATTTCGGTTAGTAGACTTTTAAACTAAAATTATTAAATAGGTAGGTGACATAATTTTTTTAGAATGAAAATATTTTTCTACACGACAATGTAATGGTAACTGCCCTATCCAACTCAGATTTACATAATTAAAAATAATTCGTTTACATGAAAACTGAAAATATTTTTCTTACATATTTCTTCTTTGTTTAAAATTATAAAATAACATAATAATTAATATAAATATATTTTATATCTGGGTAAATGGTGCGTATTTAAACAGATAGCAATATTAAAAGGCTTTTATATTTTATTATATAAAACAACATGTTTTCCCAGTGATCGCAAACTTTTTTTGTTGTGTGTACTTGCTATATAACGACTATTGGAAGGAATTCTTCAAGATCATAGCAGAAAGACTTAAACAATATGAATTTAAAAGAGAATCAATGTTCATAAATCCTTTGGCCAATTCAAGAGACCAATTTAATAGAGGAGGCATCGAATACCCGCGATAAAAATGCGGAATCCTCTTGCAACGAATGGAATTGCGTATTGGGGCTCAGACAGGGTGTAATCTGCCTGCCTACGGAACCCTAACGCTCCCGAGAGTACCTCGCTTCGAGCACTCTGCACTACCATAGATTAGTTACACGACATGGAAATTATACCTAAATGTATGCAAAGTATTTTACAGCCTCTCGGATTGTTTTATGGTTAGTTTCTATAAAGATACATGAATCATTGATTTGAATTTAGAGCTTTGTGTTTCGAAATTCAAATGTAAATTCTCTATGATAGGATTTTCTTTTTTAGTCGAAGATCCAATAAACGTAACACTAATTGAGTCGAGTGTACAATATTTTCACTCGCTTTAAACGTAGGTACGTGAGATAGAAATAAAGAAGTATTAGTTCTACCCGCATCAGAGTCAGATAGTCTGTGCACGGTGCATGGAATCGCGCCAGAACTAAATGAAATTGAAATTAGCTTTCCCTCCCCTGAGCCACTCGCGGAATTTTCCAAAATAAAAGCGTATTATATTTTAAAATACGATTTCAGTCGTTCTCGTAAATGGGAAACTTCGGGGTCCGGGAACTTAGCAGAGAATATATCTGCGAGATAGTTTTATATGCTTATTCATCTCGGTTGACGGATTCGGTGGATAAAGACCCTGACTGCCACGCCAAAGGTTCGATTCCCACCTAAGACAAAATTTGTGTCTATGAACAAGTCTGTTTTGTTTTTAGAAAAAAGAAAGGTTATATATAGTATACCAGTTATATGGTCTCCTGAGTAAGCACAACCTGCTTTGTTTAGAATCAGATGGCCGTGTAAGTGAATGTCCTAGAGAAAAAGCCTCGTGAAGCAAGCCCTTGAGAATAGTCAGAAACGTCGGCTTCATTGACTACTTCATTGGATTTCAAATAAGTTAATCACTGCATGTATCCCTAAAAACAGTATAGCTAATTGTTAAATGTGTTGTACATTAGGTACATTACATGTACATTACGGTAGCTACATAAAAAATGTGATAGAACATTCATGAAGGCGTCGCGTCGCCGTGCCTCGACGTCGCACCACCAGCCGTTTGAATCTCCAACGAGCTCCACTACACACCCAACCGGTGTCAAATTCAAATCGCTGCGAATATTTCATGAGCTACCCAACTGGTACTATTCCTTCTTAATAATTGTTCTATTGTTCAATTATTAATTACATATATTTTAGCAGATAAAAAGTTCCCGTAGAAAAATTGATTACGTGCAGGCCAAATTTCATCAAAATTATTTATGCCGTTGAGGTGTCAAGAGGTAAAACATTTTAAAGTAATTAAAAATGAGGATCCATATTCTTAAGAAAAATACAGAGCTAAATAAAATACCTGCTTTGGTTAAGATCTCGGTTTACCTAATGCACGTTTCTAGCATATCTAGCATCCCGCCCACAGTCCATCTTCAGCCCTAAAAGAATACTCGACCAAAGTAATCGAATACCGAACCTATGAGCAATGAAACCAACCACAGATCGAAGCGAGATTCGAATTAAATTCAAAACACCCAAAATCTCTCCATCGAACAAATGCCGCGTTTATTATTTCGCACCCAAAACGCTTCTATTTCCATGTGAATATTTGTGAAAATCCCAATAAAATACGCATTGTAAAGGCTTACCGGGTACATGTTTGCGTTCGGATACGCGTCCGCTCAAAATTCAGAGCCGCGCATACTTGATGAGCAAGTGGGAACATGGTGGGAACCGTGACAACGCGCGCCCCGCTGCCGTGTCGTGTCGTACGATACCAGCCCGCGTTATATGAACTTGCTTTGTGGCATTGTAGTGTTCTAATTTTGAAATTTGAATTTTGGAATATTGTTCCTGGAATCCCTGGCTGATTTCAAACTTTTACAAAGGTGAATAATTGCTTGATCAAATGACTGCAAAAATACCTAACAGGTGAGCTTTCTAAGCTGCTACCTTAGTGGTAGATACTACATAGGTAGGTATACGGATTGAGATTCAGATCATCTTGAAATTTTGGTAAAGATAAATATCGTGATGTAATTATGCTTTCATGGCGGTAGTGAATTTACTTACTTACGTATTAGTGCTTTAGTAGTTACATCTATAAGTAGGTATGTTTGAGTCGTGGTGTTCGAACAAAGGGTACTTACATTTAGAATCCAAAATCTAATAGCTAAGCTTGAAAGTATTGGTATACACGGCGATCTCCTTCGTTGGCTAGAATCTTACCTTCGTAATAGAACACAAGCAATTTCAGTTAAAGGTTTTGTTTCCAGTTTTATTCCTATAACCTCTGGTTTGCCCCAAGGCTCTCACCTTGGGCCATTGATGTTTAATGTATTTATTAATGATGTCTTAAAATGCTTTAGACACTCTAATATACTATTATATGCAGATGATACTAAAATATTTATTGTAATACGCTCTAAAACTGATTGTTATAACATGCAAAGTGATCTAGATAATCTTTGTCACTATTGTAATCTTAATAATTTGCATCTAAATATAAAAAAAAAATTGTGTTATCACCTTCTCAAGGAAAAAACATCCTATTACTTTCAACTATTGTCTATTAAATAATTCTTTGCAACGGAAAATAGCGTGAAAAACTTAGGAGTATTGCTGGATAGTGGTTTGTGTTTTGAATCACATATAGTGAAATCGGTTTCTAGTGCATTTAGGCTACTGGGATTTATATTTCGCCAGGGATGTGAATTTCAAAATCCAAACACACTTCTATTGTATAATGCTTTTGTAAGGCCGCATTTAGAATATGCATCTACTGTGTGGAACCCTAATTACTCTAAATATACAGTTATATTGGAAAGCGTTCAAAATAAATTTATCAAGAGACTGAAGTACAAATTTCGGAACCTTCAGATTGATACGATCATGTCATTGGAAATGAGACGTGAGCACCGAGATCAAATATTCCTACATAAAATTATAAATAATTTAATTGATTCACCTTACCTACTTAATACTATTAATTTTAAATGTTCTACATTCTCTAATCGACAAAAAACCTTATTTGTATTGCCCTATTGTAGAACAAATTATTCTAAAAATCGTTACATTGTTAGAGCTTGCGATAAAAAGACTAAGCTTTATAACCACATCGACATTTTCCATGAAAAAAGTTGTAGATTTAAAAAGAATATCAATGGTATATATGCTTGGAAGAAATTGCTTCAGCAATAAGGCCGCCTAAATTGTTTGCACTTATAATATTTGTAAAACACTTTTTATTTAATTTTCTCTGTATGTGGTGTGAAAAATAAAGCATATTTGTATTGTATTGTATATTTTGATGTTATCTGTCAAAATTTTAGTTATTACTTAATTTTGTATGATTTTGCTAGTCCGTTGTTTTTGTTGTCTGCGTAAAAGTTAATATCCTATTTGTGAAAACTGTTTTGGCTTTTGTACTATTTTTTGTATGTATTATTTGTAATATTATAAGCTGTTTGTTTTCCATAAAATAAATAAATAAATAAAATCCACTGCAAAATACCAAAGGTTTCCTTTAAACTTAGATTTGACAAATTCAAATATGTCACAATCATTTCACTAACACTAAAACACACTCGTTAAAATCCGAATTTACTATTTCAAAAGAATTTAATAATTTTCTTTATGAAAAACCGAGGCAATTTATGATATCGGATATTTTTTTTATTGTCTACGGAAGGTGGAACAATGCGGCATCAACGCGTACCGCCTACCGCCTCCTTATGAGTTTTGAAAGTGACACATTTTTTTTTTATTTAAATAAAGAACTGTGTTTTGACAAATTTTAATGAGGCTTATTCACTCTGCCCGCATTTTTGGGAATCAGTCCTGAATCACTACAACAAATTGTGGAAGAAATGCACATCTAACGTTTTTTACAATTTAAAGTTGAAAATTTTCCTGCTGTGTTAGCTATATATTTGTGTGTAATAGCGTATTTAGCAAAATAACTATTTGAAAAGGATTTCTTCTGAAAGTAAGGTTCATCCAATATTTATATATTAAACCAACGTTTATGTATCCATCAAGGCCTTACCATAAAGCAGTAAGGGCGATTTTCTATGAATTTATTTCCAAAAAGGACTATTAGAGAACATAACCAGTAGGTAATTTTCACTACCTACTACACTAGCACTTTTCACACAATGGATCACATTTGACGGACTAGTTGACTTGGTGGTTAGAGATCCTGACTGCCGCGCCGGAGGTCATGGGTTCGATTCCCACCTAGAACAAACATCTGTGTGCATGAAAACATATCTGTTTTTTGTGTCTTAATGTAAATATCTATTTAAGTATTATTTAAAAGAGTAGTATATGTAGTACCTATATCTCGGCTGTCTGCTTTGTCTAATATATATTTATGCTCGTGACTATACAATTACTGTAAAATTATCATATTAGTGCGGTTATACATTTTCAAGCCAAATCTGTAAGCACACATGGTCAGATATAATTTACCTATCCATAGTTATATTTACAATATAATATGATAATATTTTTTCGTTGCTTTGTTCTCGTAGTTCCTTGTGGTAGCGTTTTTTAATGGTAATTCCAGTGTTGTATCCTTAGAAGCTGAGCTACCTCCCCCACCGTAGCCCACGTTACAGTCGCACGGACGCACAAAAAGCCCACCGCAGTACAAACACACGCCGTTTGCTGACCGTACGTGCATCATTTACAATGACTCACGATGTAGATTGGATACGGTATCTATCCCGCTTCTGAAGTCTAATAAATAAAGTCAGTACCTACAATATTAAAGGCCTTTTTTGACAGATAGAAATGTTATAGAAAAAATACTTTATTGCTTTGAAATAAAGTTTAGCTAAGATCACAGGTCTGATTGTCATCAGAATCAATTGCTGTGTCGGTGAAAACGATATTTTCTGAAAATGAATCCTAGCTAGATCGATTTAACGCCCCCGAAACCCCCTGCACATTAAATTTAATGAAAATCATCGGAGCCATATCCGAGATCCTAATTACTCGTTTAAAGGTATTAGATAACGTCCAATGGAACCCGCTACATTATAACTAATTGAAAAAGGGTTAAAAAATCGTTGTATAAACCTCTTGCCACATCTCAGCTATGATATTCTACAATCAAACTCATCTATGTATAAACTCATGCAGTGGCTATTGCCTTTGTCTCTCTCGACTTCGCAATTAGATGAGAAGTCCACTATCCGCGTAAATAGCACGGCTGCTATACAAACCACATCCACGCCAGGTAACGCCACATCACGGCTTCCCACATCGATACAAGTCGGGAGTTAAATTAGTTATATCTTCTGTATTCAGGGCGAGCGGTGTTGGTTTTTTCGCTGGCATCGCGCGCCCGTGCGTGGTCACGGTACATTTGGACTTTTAGGTAAACAAACATGGATATACCGTGTAGTTATATACAACTATTATGTATCTAAACAGTACCTAACTCATCGAGAATATCATTCACGTCTTTCAAATTTACCCACGTTTCTGGGGGATTCAATGTTTTAAATGATCAGAAGTGTATGTGACTATAGTTAACAGCTTTTATCCGTATTCTTACTAATTTGGCAGGAAAAAGGAACTTGGGTTCAATGGATTATTTACAAATGAAACATGATAAACGGAACAATGCGTTTATTAAATAAATTAATTTTTAACAATTTAACAAAACTGCTAACAACAAATTACATACAACTGAAAAAAAATTTGCTAAGACACTATTTACATTTTTCAGGTTAAAAAATCCATGCTAACAATATGGATGAGTACATTATATTTTAGGGGAGGCAAAGAATAAAATAATTCAACTTCCTGTACATATATACCTAACGCTTAGGAAACTGAAAACGGAAGTAAAAATTACAGGTTTTCATTTAAATTTGAAATCTGTTATGAGAAAGAGGCTTCTATAGGCACTGCATGGTTAGTAAACATAGGCATTATAACATATTGTTTAAGAAACCAAAGCACGGTGTCAAACGTCTGTTGAGATATAGTTCGTTAGGTGTCGTTGCTTGTTAGTACTCGTACTTATGGGACACAAAAGCCACTGTCCGATCCCTGAAGGTACTATTAGGTATCGAGGTTCGATTCTATATAAATACACACCTTTTCACACAAAAAATTTAAAAAGATTACCTCTGAAAAAAGTACATAAAATGAGGAAAATTTCACCACCAATGACGGAGTTGCCATATTAGAAAAAAAAAGTAATTTGAGGAAATTTAGGCACGATAGTGGTCGATATTACCGTACTATATATATATAAATAAAATTAAATTACACTTTCATGAATATTTTATGTTTCTTAAGCGGTACTTATATGCTCCTTTAGGATCGGACTTTTTTAACATAGTGTTTAAGCCAAGTGCCAAGGTTTATATCCATAGTTCTTTATGTCGGAACGCTTCTTGTTACATTTTGCTGTCTCACTTTACATAGCGAGGTTATTGTGGTCGCAAAAGTTACCTCATATTAAAATTATATCCCTAAATAACTACGGGCGTGTTACAGCAGCTGCAAATGACAATCTGTTCTTTTCTCAGTTTTGTCAATTTATCAATTCTGTATAATCTAAATAATAAAATGATAACAGAAATATATTATTTACAGATCTAAATAATTAACAATTAAGAAACTAGTTAAATAATGATAACAAAACAAAATATCAAAAATAGACATTCTTTATTCTAAGGTGGTTATTAACTTTCTTTGACAAACCTATTTCGAAGTTAGTGGTGACTTTCTTAGCCGTCAAGTAGCAAGGACTCAAGGAACTTAAGTGACATTTCACATTTAATAGTTTTACATTTTAATGATTTTTTCTTTGAACCGAACCCGAGAACAGAAATCAAAGAGAAACGGTTATTTTATGAAATTAAACTATCTAAAAAAACCTCACAGCAACGCATGCCGTAGCTAGTTTATCGATAAAAACAATAATATAAAAAGGCGAGATTCGGTATCGAACCTCCTTGTACAAGTCTTCTTTGTCATTAGACCTTCTCGCTCTCTTCTAAAACGGCCACGATTTATAAAGAAGGTTTACAATAATTACGACTTACTTGATAAATTAATTGATAATAGTCGACGACTTTAATAAAAATTTACATTAAATTATAAGTGTCATATCATTTCATAACTGCAAAAAAAAGGTATTCTCAACAAGTGATAATATTAATCTAGGTCTCAGGTCACAAGCTTTTAGCTTTCCGGTCCCTTAGCAAGCTGGCTATGAAGAACTCTCCAGCCCTATATGAAGATCTGACGAGGGGTCCGCTGGCGGTGTACAGGAAGCCAAGTTCATTTCCCTTGTCCTCCCACTGCTTGAACTTGGCTGGCGTGACGTATTCGAAGACTTTGAGGTGCCGCTTCGTGGGCTGCATATATTGGCCCAGGGTTACGCAGTCGACTCCCGAGGAACGAAGGTCTGTGGATAAGATTTGATGTTAAATTGGTATGTTTGGTTTAGTATTCAGTATATCAACTAATCTATTCAATACTATACAATTTAACTAATAGAAAGCTACACTATTCCTGAGTAATATAGCCCGTTATAATCTATGACAAAAATTTATCAATAATTTAATATTTTGTTCCCTAGCGGCACTTACTCGCGGCACTCTGTCTACCAGTAATGTTTTGTAGCAAAACTTTGTCTATGTCCTTCCCAAAATACAATTTAACTCTCTTGCCAAATTTCATCAACATCCATTTAGTTGTTTAACCATGACAGATAGACACAGAGACGAAAAGAGACGAATTTATAATATTAACTGTAGATTAGAAATTTATAATAAAACAACTTAATATAATAGTATATTAAAGTACCTTTCATAGTTTGTTCCACTTGTTCATCGGATTCCCCAAGCCCTAACATGATTGATGATTTTGTGACTAGATCTGGGTTGATATCTTTGGCTGTCTGGAGCACTTCCAATGTTTGACGGTATCTGGAAATGAAAACGTTTTTTACTGAGAAGAGCCGGCAATAAACTCAGCAATTACTCTTTTAAAAAACGAACTTAGATTTATTACGTGAATGTGAAGCTGAACAAAGAGCTGAAGATCGAGCTCAGTGGCGTGCCATAGGTGAGGCCCTTGTCCAGCAGTGGACAGATGTAGGCTCATGATCATGATAGGGTTATGTTTGACCACAAAGTTTCACGGGCCAGTTGACTTGATGGTGAGATGTCCGTGTTAAGAAACCCGCAGTTCGTGGGTTAGATTCCCTCCCGGGACAATCATTTGTGTTTATGTACATGTCTATATATTCAGTGTTTGGGTGTAAAAACCTATATATAAGTATTCATATTATTTATTTGCATTCCACAATATTAAAATTAAATCTTAGGTGGTAAGTAATATCTAATTAACATTGGGACCCTACCGGGCACAGCAAAATACATAGTAAGTAACATGTAGGAGAGAGGAGATTATGGATATATCGCAATTTAATTATTCTGTCGGAGGTTATTTAAGTAATATGTGATTAGAAAAGGAATATTGTATATGTAGTACATTAGTCATCTAGTTTCCATAGTACAAACAGTGCTTAGTTAGGGATCAGATGGCGGTGTGTGATGATGTCATGATTACCCAGCTCGTCTATCCCTGACGAATGGCGTAAGTCTTTCGACAGTCTCGATGTTGTGCGCGAATACATCCAGACCGCAGTTCGCTATCGTTTCTATAGAGTCGCGGTTGCCGCGGAAATCTGGCACGAGGCATTCCACTAGAATCTCTTTGTTCCTGAAATGAAATATTAGCTGTAAAAGACTTCATTTTAACCTATTAATATTGGTGTAATACTATATAATAAGGTATCACAAGCCTCAGCTCAAAACATCGAGCTTGACCGCGAAAATAGGTTTATTTATAAAAAAGCAAGACAATATAATTTTACAGCAATTTATCATAAAATCTTTAAAAAGTACGGACTGACTAGGACTTGATGCCGTGGATATTGTAAAAAGAAAAAATAAATTTGGATGAAAAAGAACTGAATGCAGAATACCAAGATAGTCAAGGCAATCTAGCTGCTGTAACATATGTCAAAAACGTTTTATGACTCGCACAATAGTTTAATTCTTTTTATTTGGAGTTTAATTGACAATATTATGTTCAAGACTGTACTGAACTTTGTACAGAGTGATATACTTGTACAATTAAAGAAAAATATAAGCTATGATATGATAATGAAGAACTTACTGTCTTTTGATTTCCCTGACTGTTTCAGCAAAATGTGAAGATCCACCATCTGGGAGGTCTGTAAGTTATATGATTTATTTTAAATTAATGGGGATCCAAAGGGTAAGGAAACACAGTAAAAAACCATTCATGCAACTTTAAAAATAGCGAATTTTCAAGGACTAAACTAAATTTGGCACTACATGTCCTTATCTGCACTATAATATTATAAAGAGAAATTATTTGTATTTTTGTTTGTAATGAATTAACTTGAAAGCGACTGGACTAACTTTAATAATTCTTTCACTATTAGAAAGCTGCTTTTCAAAAAGTTCAAAACCACTTATTCAATTTAGGCCCTCGGAAGACACTTATGAAGGTCAAATTCAAAGTTACTGAAGTTACTCCAGGAGTTATGGAGATTAGAGGATTATGATATATTATAATCCCAGAATACCACCAATAATCACCAGCAATGTACTTACAGCAAAATAGGCACCAAAGTCATTACCATTAACTTTGTATTAGAATTCTAGAAGGAAACAGACAAGTATCACCTGTTTTAAATATAAAACGTACCATCTCTATCAACAGACGTAAGAACAATGTACCCGAGTCCCCACTGGTTGATGGCATGTGCTGTGTTCCGAGGCTCATCAGGATCTAACGGCGGCGGTGCTCGCGACGTCTTCACTGAACAGAACATGCAGCCACGTGTGCATGTGTCGCCCATTAACTGAAAATTAAAATATTTTTCTTCAAATAGGCTTTTACAAGCATTTATGAATAGTCTGACACTAATACTAGTTCTAAAGATTGTTTTACTGTAAAGAAAATTGATCATGGAATCAAACATTTCTGTTGGTTCTTGAATGACAATAGATTAATTTTATAGACTTTCTGGCTGAATAAGCTGGTCATGCTTGGATGATGTTCTTCATGTAAACCTCAGCCTAAACGGAAAATCTAATTGGTTTATAGGTCATTTCCAGGCATTGCCTACACTCAATTTATAGCAACATGAAGTACCTAGATAGCCCTACTTATTGTAGTTTTACACCCAATGAGCCTTGTATTCATAGTATCAAGAATGTTTAGCAAACACTAAAATATATATCCCATCCTTGTCAGTAAAACTGCTCACTCTTTTCTTCTGAAAATGCCATTTCTCAAGGTAATTGCTAAATAAATTTTATAAATACTATTTGAACCTCTTCGGATGCCTTTGTGACTACATGTGTGAGGTAGCTAAGCAATAAGACTGCCAATAAGAACCCAACATTTTCATAGTTTTGTGGCTCATAACTCTTGAATAGTATTGATTTAATTTAATGGGTAGGCTCACCTCATCCACCACAGCTGGAAAAGCAAACAAAATTGCAATAATAAACTCCACCTCACTTAACTAGGTCTACATTCAGCTATTAACCAGAATATAACACCTTTTTTGCAACAAGCCCGCCAAAAGGAACCCTACATTTATACAGTATGTAACAAAAACCCTGTTATTCCTTTTAGGAACGTTATACATTACCTACAAGCACACCATTAATGATATTAGAATTTAACAATTATAAACATTGGCTAGTACAAAGGTCAAAATCAAATAACTATTAAAATCGACACATTCAAAAAAATGTTTAGATTATCTGATTTTACAAATACATCTTTATTTCGCTAAATAGCCTACGAGCTCGGCGGCTTTCTTTGATGCGACAGAAGATGCCGCTAAAACGTAGGCGCGTGCCTCGTATCCCTGCCACGTGCCTTCCTACCCCTTTACCCCACCACCCGCCGCCCTGCGAATCATAAGCGAATTCCTTAGTCTCCCGCGCAACTTACTTTCGAACGGTTGTTATTGTTGACCTAGTGAGTGACTTGTGTTTTTTTACGTAAGATCACCTGATCTGACGCCCTTCGATTGTTTGCCTCTGGGGTACTGTTAAGCAACAGGTGTTCAAAAAACCGTGTGATACGGAGGTCGAAATGCGTTCACGCATAGTAGCAGCATTTGACCACATCAAGTTCGATAGCTCCATTTTACAAAGCGTACGTGAAAATATTATTAGGCGTTGCAACAAATGTGTCGAGGTACAAGGTGGTCATATTGAACAGCATCTCCGTGGCCGTCTAGTAGACGTTATAATAAATTAATACATTAAAATGCAAGTAGGTACTTAAGGTTTTGTGTGACAGACGCGGGGACTTTATTTTGTTTATGTAAATGTGTTAAATGTACTGATAACAATTATCAATTGTGCATAAAAATATCGTGTAAACCAACATTTTCAAAGATTCATTCGTTAAAGTGATAAACAACAGCTGACAAAGTCGTGAACTTGGGTAGAAAAAATAGGTAGATAACCGGCGCGGCGCGGCGCGGCGGCACCGACAAAGAGAGGCCACTCTCTTTGTCGGGTCGGGTAGAACTTCTTCCTATTATTTGTGATTTCGGGTCATCGCTTCATGCAGAGGTAAGATATCAGAATAACATTACAAATATTAATAATTAAATATTTATTTTAATTATTTGTGTTTACAGTTTATTATAAATGACTTCCTTTATTACGTATTTATACCGATTCTTAAAACGTAGGTAGAAGGAACAACAGGGTTTTTGTTACATATTGTATAGCTCTTGTAGAGATCCTATAGTTTGGCTCACAACTTAGTGACCTTGCACATCTCTGATGGACGCCCAAGTTTCAGGGATTTAGTTATTAACTTTGAAACAATTATAATTTACCATAATAGTAGCAGTGGATGTGCCATTCTTGCCTCCACTCCAGCATTCTCCGATATTGGGACATCTGGCTTCCTCACATACTGTGCTTAGCTTGAGACTACGTAGTTGTTGTTTTATTTCAGTGAATTTTGAACCTGTAATAGACCCATTGACGTTTAAATAAGGTAATTAATCAAACATAATAATAAAATAAATATATAATTATAAAATAATTAAAACACCAAAGATTCATAGCCTTTTAATGTATGAGACAAGCCACAGAGCTTATGAAAGCTTATAAATCTATCAAGTATTTGAAATATTTGAACATTTATTTGAATAACATAACTTTCATAACAAAAAAAAAATTGTGGATATGATTTGGATAATGATGTAAAGGAATGTAAATTTAATTACAAAATATTTAATTAAAAGTCCATCTTACCAGTAGGAATGGTAGTCTTCAACCAAGGTGGTAGTCTCAACCTTTCTGCTTCGCCCTTCTCCCGTTTCAACTTTCCTTCATACTCATCCCAATCTCTAGGACGGTCCTCAGAGATGAAGTCACCTAAACTAGGCCCTTCGCGAAGCTTCTCACGAATCGTATCGAGTTTGGTACTTGTGTGTTTGCACCTTTGAAGCTGAAAATTGAACGCAAAACTGAATTTAGACTTCCTAGCTAGAAAACCGAGAAGACTGACAATACTTTGTAATATGTAAGATTTATGACAAAAGTAGATCTAACACTTTTTTCAAGGTTTTAAATTATTGCGATGAAAGTCGTAGGGTTATCTCTTACTTACGTCATGGTTCCTGGACACTATACAAGTTCTAATGGAATTACGAAGCATTTTAATTAGCTCTGAACATTAATTTCTCAATCACTTCATACAATACAATAATATGTAACAACAATTTTAAGAAAATTCCAATCAAAACAAATGGATGGATAGATGATGAGTGACGTTACGTTATACGTACAAACAAACGTAAAACTATATTTTCAAATGACGTTAGACTAAGCGTTGCGAAATCCGGTACATAAAATAATATTGTTTCGATTTAACTTATTTTTTTTGCAAAAATACAAATAAATAAAGCAATATTCATAAAGATTATATGTTTACAAAAAAACATATAAATTTGGTGATGTTTTGCCTGAAGATGATAAAAATACACTAAGCCTAAAGGGGAAGGGAAGTATCTTTCCAATAAAGCTGCGGCGGAACGAAGCACACAAAAGCTATGCTATGCTATACAAACAAGGGGGGAAAATTGTAAAGTACCACACAATCTCCTGTTTTATTTGTATATTTTGTAAAATATTCAGATGTTGTTGTTTAAAAAAGCTGTAAAAAATACCATAACGATTAATGCTGCCTTAAATATCATAGATCTTGACTCCCGTTTTATAGCATGGCTATAAAATAATTTCATTGCCATACATAAAATCAATAAGAATTGATCAAATGTCAGCTGTCATCCGTGAAATAAAATAAAATAACCTATGTACAGATTTCTTGAAAATAATGGAATAAACAACCGATACTTTTAACGTTAATATTCATGATGAGAAATGTTGGTTCCCATCTTCTTGATGACAAAATGGAAGAAGTAGTCACCCACTATATAAATGCACATCAACAGGGCGAGGTAAGATGAATAAATGTTAATATTTTGTCGACGCGTAATCATACCATCTTGAATCACCTATCTTTGTTACATTTTGAAAAATATCAACGAGAAGAATTTTTGTAAATTAGCAATCGATATGTTAGTGATATCTTTAACAAAACGACTTATTAAATGTCCTAAATCCGAAATGATGAAAATTCCTATGTTCACTACTTTTGTTTCAGTTCTAAATCAATAGTTTTTCATAAATTCGTCAATTAATATTTTATTTCTTTTTTTTATCTTGAATAATATGTATTCCAATAATTAAGTAAGCAATTATTATATTTCATAATATGTTTATTAGAGATGGCATTAACTGAAATAATATATTAATAAGATTCTTTAGAAGTAATTATAAAAATACCACTTGATAAAAGCCGAAAAGCAGTGGTGCTGATTATATTGGAAGACATCACTACATTATATCTTTGTCTCTTTTTTTGTCTTCAGCCAGTGCATGTTGATGCAAATGGGCTGTCCCTCAATGTGCAAGATGATGGTGGTGGGAGAGTCACTGTCATGCATTCCCAGAGTTATGGATCACCACTGTGTCGGTAAGGTTGATTTTTTTAACAATTAATATCACAACTATAATCCTACTTCCTACTAATATTATACATGTGAATGTTTGTATGTATGGATGTTTGTTACTCTTTCATGCCGAAACCTCCAAACAGATTTGGATGAAACTTGGCACATATACAGATAATGCCCTGGAATAACACATAGGATAGCGAGTAATCAATAATTATTCAAAATGTACCTGTAAATTGCATCAACTAGGTTTTTTTGTTTATTTTTTTAATTTTGTTATCAGGCAAGTATCAGTTGGTGAGCAAGTGGGTGAGGGTCCATGGGGTGAAGAACTGTTGGACCCTGACAGCCGGATAGCTGCTTTAGTAGCCCATTTGTCCCAACACCCACGCTTGACACATCACCACCAGCTTTCACATCACAAGGTAAAACACATATTAGCATCTTATATTATGCATGGGCATCACAATCAAGCATCTTTGATAGTATGTATTCATCCAAGTCAAAATAAATAATTCTAAATATTTTATTTATGGTTCTTAATTAGAAAGGCTTTCACCAATAACACTAATGAGTCCATAGATACACTAACATATAAAAATGTCCATCTGACATAAGTAATTATTATTTATTTATTTAATAGAGGATGGAGTGGATTTAAAATATAGGCCATATTAAATAGGCATCTACTGAGCAACCAGATAAATTTTGGATCACATGATTGGTCCTTCCAGCATGTCTGAGAGTCCTTAGTTAAGCTCAATCAATTATAGATTGATATAAATTAAATAGGCATTTTGAGTGCCACTTTGACCAGGTCATAGCCTTTCCCTTTGTTATATGGTTACCAGCTAAATGCCTCTGTGGTGTCATCCACATTCATTGATATCATATATAGCCTATAACCATCTTCGAAAAATTCCACATCAAATGGTTGTAGTCCTATCCCTATAAGTTCAGTAGTTTTGAGGTAAAAGTGCGTCGACGGAACCCTATTTTGCTTATATCGACGGGCCAGTTGGCTTGGTGGTTAGCAACCCTGACTGCCAAGTCGCAGGTCGCGGGTTCGATTCCCTCCCCAGACAAACATTTGTGTGCATGAACATGTCTGTTTGTTCTGTGTCTGGGTGTAAATAACTATATTAGTATGTATTTAGTAGTATATCAGTTATCTGGTTTCCATAGTACAAGCTCTGCTTAGTTTGGGGTCAGATAGCTTTGTGTAAAGCATGTCCCAAGATATTTATTTAGAATGTTTAACTTGATTGTATTAAAACTTTTCCAATGTTTCATTGACAGGCACCTTCAGTGAGAGATGTTGATTCAGTTATTTTAGATGGCTCAATGAGGCTATACAATGGACAAAATTTGGTAAGTCTTCAGATTTAAAAACTACCATACAGTGTGTTCAGCTGGTGTAAATGCTAGTATATTAATCTTGGATGGTTTTGTCTTAGGATCAGCAGTCAGAATCCATTGTGGTGCAAGTATCCCAGCTGCCTCCACTACCACCTTTACAGCAGATGAAGAGATGCCAGGAGAGTAATTGGTTTAGCAGCAAAGCAAAGAATACACTTAAAGTGAGTATAGATGTGATAACTGTTGGCATCTAGGTATTGAATACCTAAGGCTTTGTGTGCACCTTTAGCAAAATGATCACTTCCCAGAATGAGATTGTGATGAACTGTGTTTGACAGTTGAAATTTTTACAAATGATGTATTTCTATTGGCGCTATAAAAACATATGTAAAAAACAGAATAAAATTAATATTTAAAGGAGTCCCATACAACTGACATGATTTTTTTGTCGTTGCGCGAGTCCGCCTCGCACTTGGCCGGTTTTTGATATAAATTAAAAAGTTTGTCAGATTTGATAGATGGATGTTAATACCTCTTTCACGCTATCTCAATAGTTTATAACCTGGATTAACATATAAGATACTTCTTATCCCGGGAAAACGTAACATCTCTTGGGAACGCAAGTCAAACCGCAGGGGACAGCTAGTGGTGAATATAATTTACTAGTGATATCTTCTAGGATGACACACATATGCTACAGGATTCAGACAGTTCAGTGCTAGAACTGGCCGGTGCTTCTCCCGCTCAGAACAAACAGCAGAGTAAAAAGAGTCTGCCTCATAAAAAGAGGATATCCAGGAAACTGAAGAGGAATAACGGAAGTAGTACACCTCAACAGGTATGTAATTGTGAATGAATTTTCTACCTTATAGCTTTGAAAAGGTTTATATAAGTTTAATTCTCAGCTTTACTTTGGTTCCAAAACAATTTCAAATAGAGACAACTACAATTTTTAGGCTTTTAAGAATCTCTAGCTGGAGCTTATCATAAGTTTTAGACCTAACATAGTATGTAGGGTAATTTACGAATCTTTATTAGTGATCTAGTTGTTAGAGCCTATACTGCCGTTTAGCGGTTTACAGGAACAACTGACATCTGTATTTTTTATTTACGCCACCCAACTAGGGTTAAACGACATAGATGCAACTATTGGCTATATCAAACCTATAACCTAGGAATATATTGATAATTATGTCTGTACAGGACATAGTGGTAATAAACTGCAGTTCCCAAGTGCAACAAGAGCTGGCCTCAGCCGAGGAGATCCTGCCCGACAGCCTCGTGCCCAGCGTTTCCCACCAACACCAGCATCAACACCAACACCAGCACGAGCATGAACATCAACACCAACATTCACACGAGCAACATATGACCGAGGACACGCATCATATCACACATGAGGTTTGCAGTAGCTTATGACTATAAAATTTACAGTCAATTGATTGAGGTAGCAGTTTAAGGAGTACAGTTAAATAACTTCACTGATTGGGGTGACACCAAGTTTTTTTTTTACAATGTTCACTTAATATACTTTATACAATTGTAAAAATACAAATGTTACTCATGTATTTTACCAATATAAGAATTATAATGTTCAGACAAGTTCCTATGATAAAAGTCGGCCTATATCCTTCTCCACTGTGAGCCATATCTGCAAAAAACACATACAAAGTCACTTTCACGTTTATTTTGGTGTTTTCCGACAGCGTTAACCTGGATATATTCAAGGCCAGAGGGAAAAGGTATTTTTCTGGGTAAGCGTGCTACATTCTAGGCCTCGTCATAACTCCTTCTTGGTTCAGTCGAAGGCCAAACGCATGGACATTTTAAATAAAACAATATCCTGGAACACTCTTTACACACGGTCATCTGATCTCAGTGGTCTCTGTGATCTCAGTCTAGCAGAGCGTGTACTATGGCAACATGGACAGTGTACTGCACGAGCTAGAAGCCAGTTTTTCTTTACATAAAGATTATTTTTATTACCAGTATTTTTTTACTTAATGCAATTCATAGGAATTAAATATAAAAGGTAAGTGTAATTTCCACGCAGGTCCGTCCCATCTTTATCTGTCAGATATGCGGAGACTTCTACGGCGAAGAACAGCTGAAGTTCTACCATCACCTCAAGCAGCATTACGAGCCTCACGCTACCATTATCATTGAAAACCCTGTACCCGATTTGGGGATCGATAAGGTATTTTGAACCTTATAGATATTATGGCGTCAGCTCGATATTTCATTCTCCTAAAGTTCTCAGTTCTACATCACGATGTCCATTCGACTATAGTAATATTTACAGGCGTTTGAGATTAAATTTCAATAATCTATCCACCATTCTTAATCGGGTTAAAAAAAGAAGTATATACTAAAAAAAAAACACTTTAACCAACAAAATTATACTGACTCCAAAATTGTTTACACGATTACAGTATGGTTTCGCAGGTCTTTAATCACAGTCTTCAAAACAATACCTTATAACTAGTCATTAGACTCGCACAAGTACAAGTAGTACTAGGGCATACAAATATAACCTCAGAGAGTTATGCAATAATATCTGATTTCATGATTTATTCACATCAATTTATTAAATTGTGGACGGCTCAACTATTACAACAACTCCGTCGCTGTAAGTAGTAACAGCGCTGTTTAATTATGTTAAGGGTATCAGATATTATTTCCGAAGTGTCCATGATTGTATATATATTTTCTTTACGGTACCTGCCTCAATATTCTGTACTTTTCTGGCAATCTCGACCTTACTCGAGACCTCTTCAAATCTATTTCAAATTAAATTTTCAGATGACAAACACGTGCATTGTGGACAACGTAGCAAACCTACCAGACTCTATAGTAGAGCTGTCTCTAGAGAATACCGTACCTAAAACAATGTATCAACAAATGGACAAACACATACTCTACACTTCGAGCGACAAAACACTCAGTTACACAAGCAATAAGGTGCTGTATTCCATGGCGAGTATGGATAAAGAGCCATCTCAAGTGGAGGTAGAAAAGACTGATTTGTATGATACGTTGGATAAATTGGAATTGTTCAGCTGTGCGAAGTGTAACAAGTCTTTTAGGAAGCAGAAGCAGTGCGAAGCCCATATTAAAGACGAGCATTCTAATTCTAAGGTAAGATTTGCGAATTTTATACATTTTGCCGTCTTTTTGAGGTCATAAAGTCGACAAAGGAAAGAGTGAAATAAATTTATCGAAGAAATGATATTATTTAATGTTTGTTACTCTTTCACGAAAAACTACTTAGATTTAGTTAAAACTTGGCACATAGATAGAGCATACCTACCATGGAGTAACACCCGGAAACCGCGGGGGACAGCCAGTGGGAAATATTATTAAAAAATTATATATTAATTATATAATTTTTAGAGTAGTAGAGCTCTTAGTGTAAAGTTCGTCCGGGGAAGTACTACCACCTTACCCATTTCCGCCGTGAAGCAGTAGTGCAATGTATTACTGTCGGTTAGAAAGGTAAGGGGACCGGTGAAATTACAGGCACATGAGACTTAACAACTTCACGTCTCAAGGTTGACAACGCATTGGCGATGCTCCTAGTGTTGCAAATGTCCATAGGCGGCGGTGACCACTTACCATCAGGTGGACCGTCTGCTTGTTTATCGGCCCAAATGGCATAAAAAAAAAAATAAGAGGACTGGTAATCTTAAAAAATATTTTTAGTGTTTGTTTCAAATCAATAACCCCGATACATAGTTCATAAGTCATTTATTTACATGAGTATCTTATGCATGATTAGATGATTATATATGATATATATTAAAGTATATAAATGCTTGTATGTAGGAGGTAATTTCCGAAACTACTCATCAAATTTTAATAATTGTAATATTAGAATAATATAATATTAGATCCCTCACGAACGAGGGTAAAAACGCGGGTAGGTTGTTATGAATAACAAAAATAAAAAAATGGAAGCTTATTCCGCTTCCTTTCGTTTTTCGACTTTACGATGGGGCACACTGTATTGTATATTTTTCATGTTGAAATCAGTATACATATCTATTATACATAATATACTTCGATTTGGTGACACACCTATTAACCCTATCCATAACCCCATCATAAATTTAAAAATTATATTAGGAAAGTTTTGAAAGAAAAAGCGTATTACAAGGTGGTTCATTATATTGAAGATAAAAATGTATGGAAATAGCTGCTCTCTGCACAGTGCACCTCTAATTTTCTTGTTTAAGTTGTAAGTCATTATTGTCATTTTCTATTTTGTAGTCTTGTTATTTCTTTTTTTTTGTTTTTGAATGTTAGCTTTATTAAGTATTTTGTAATAGGGAATATGCACGTGACTCCAAAATTAACAATATATTTTTATTTGTAATCTTTATAGCTAAAAAAACATACTGAAATATTTATTTTTAAAATTTATCATAATTTAATAGTGAAATTTAATCATTAAAATGTGGCTTTTTCGAGATTCCCACGTAAATTTCCAAAACGCAACGCTATTGGTGGACCATAACGTGACGTCACATTACACTCGACATCTTCTGGCATCAAGTTGTTTGTATTGTTTCTGGTGATTATTTGTTTTGTTTCTCAGTTATTTCATAATAAGTTATTAGTTTTCTGTGTTAAAGTATTATATCCTTGTAAAGAAAGACTTAACACAATGACTGAAACCGGTTTTGTCAAAGGACAATCAGATAAACTTCCTAAAATAAACGCGTTTATGATGATGATGCATCGATTGCATCTAATTCGAATTTTACGTCTGGTGAATTGAGAGGAGTAAAAGCTGCGAGGTAAATAAGTTATATATATGTAATAAATGATCCTATTCATGATTTTGTAAATATAATTTAAGCATAACCTAAAATATGCGACTATAAATAATTTTATTATTTGTATGACAGATCTGAACGAGAATCATATGGAGAATCAGCCATTGGGTATGTGCAAGTAAAATGAGAGAAATATATATGCGCTGTAAAGGCTAAAATAACACCAGAGCATAATGTCCGTCAAAAATGTTACAATGTAACAGCTACTTGCAATGAGACTGAGGAACATATTCTGTCTGTGCAATGTGAAGATTGTGCAGCACATTTAGGTAAGTTACTGCTATGAAACAGTGATTTTAATGTGATTAAGTAACAGAAACAATCTAGTCTAGTTTTATATGTACCTATATGTAACTTTTTGTCATCATAATAATAACCAAGATTATTTTGTTTTACCTAGGTGGCTGTAAGCATGCCATTGCTTTCTCAGCATGGCTTCACAGACGAACCGAAGATCCACCATCCACAAGTGTGGAATGCTATTGGAACAAAGCTAAATTATCTACAGTTGGCTCAAGCTTAAAATATATAAAAGCTAAGGAGATTACTTCATTACAGAAGATACATATTGATCCAAAAAGGCCACAAAGTGTGAGTTTTCTATCTATATTGAAAAATTACAGTCATGATGTGAATGACATGGACAATCAACTTATGAAATATTTCAAAGAACCAACTCATTTGGAAAAATTGTCCATCCATTATCTAAGGAGTAGGATGCCAAGCATGCCATCAAATGCTCAAGAATTCATAGAATTTTGTGAACAGAACATGGATATGAGATCATGTGAAGAAGCTGCACTTACAACTATCAACCAAAGTGATAGTCCTCTGTGGTATGAACTTCGATATGCTTGTATAACTGTTTCAAAAGCTCATGAAGCTGCCCAATGTAAAACAATGCAAGGTACTTTAACTGAATCAATAATGGAGGCAACAAAATTAAAGGACACAGAAGCAATGAAAAGCAGTAGACATCTGGAAAACCAAGTGTTGAAAAGAGTTGAACAAATAAAAAAAATGAAAATTAAAAAGTGTAGTATAAAATTAAACTCTAAATACTCTATTATGGGTGCTTCACCTGATGGAGTAACTGAAGAATATGTTATAGAAGGGAAATGAATGCCCTTCAACAAACAAAGCAATGAGCCAATACATCAAAGTCAACCAAGTGTCTTTAAAATATAAAGCGCAAGTTCAGCTTCAAATGCATTTTTGCAGTTGCAGCAAGTGATTTTGAGACAACCACAAATATTAATATAATAGAAGTGAAATATGATAAGTAGTTCTGTGAAAATATATTGAAAAAATGCACACTATTTTGGTGTAATGCTATTTTCCCAATGTACAAATAAAACACATTTAGTTATAATAAATTACTTTTTTATTAACACACCTGTAAATTTATTAATCTGCAAGCTTATCTTTATTATTACTTCATCCGGCCTATAGGCAGACTAAGGGAGTTCAATATGTTATAACATATTCTACATGAATTCTTAAAGCTGCCATTTGCTTTGATTGTTTAACATTATTTTTAACACTTGGAGTAGACTGGGAAACTGAGGGTGGTCTAACCAAGGTACAGTTTTTGTTTTCTACCAGGCGTGCCAAATCTTTAAAAGTCCTGTCTGCCATAACTGCTTCTTATTATGTATGTTGCCCGGCTGCTATACCCATCAGAAATCTCACATTTCTGATTGTGTCCCTTTGTTCTAATACCATTATTTAGTATTGCATATAATTTTTCTGTATCCTTTTCAAGCTGAAACCCTGTAACAATAGAAAGAAAAATAGTTTCTAACTTCCTTCTTACTCTAATAAGTTACATGTTTTCATTCATAGGTATTAAAATACTATAGGTATTACTTTTATGGGTGAATAATTTTAATGTTTTAGATATTGAGGATATCTTCAAGCACTTTTCTTAAACTAGGTTATGTGTTCGTCGAGGTTTGTAAACAAAACATGTACGAATATGTGCAGGTAATTATGTAAAAATGATTCTTAAATATATTTTATCACTTTTCTGATGTCCTTACTTACATTAAAATGATCTTCACAACAGTATAATCAGCTCAAACACGATACATTGTCTCTTCTCATCGCCTTGCACCACTTTTTCCTTAAACTTGCATCTTTCGGCATAAGGAAATATACTTTGTCAGGTGCAGTTTTGATATTATTTTCACATATAGGAACGACACAATATTTATAATAACCTTATGTGTGCTTTTCCATGGTACTAAGTTGATTTTATCGCTCACTTTTTTAATTTTCAGTAAGTTTATGAACCAAACACTTCGTTGTTGACATTGTCCAAGTGTAACCTGACGTCACAGAATAAACGCGCCAAAATGGTCCCGTTTAAGTTGCCCGAAAATGATAGTGATTTTAATAAATTTTTTTTAGCTTAATGGCTTATATTTTGGATGTGTTATATTTATCTTTGGTAATGTAATAACTAGTAGAAACGTTTAAAAAAATAAAAAAAATACATGCATATTCCCTATTGTTAAATATAAAAATATGTAAAATTGATATTATAAAATAGCCAAAAAGTCAGAATAGATAAAAAAGAATTTAATAAAATAAAAAAGAATGTAACCTTGCTGAGTTTCTTGCCGGTTCTTCTCAGTTGAAGGCTGTCTTCCGAACCGGTAGTAGCTTCAGTAACTTTAAATTTGACCTTCATAAGTGCCTTCTGAGGGCCTAAACTGAATAAATGGTTTTGAATTTTGAACCCTACTTGTATTATAAAAGCGAATGTTTATTAAGACGAATGTTGAAACTTTATTACTCTTTAATACAGCCTGCCCTAGAATAAGATATAGGCTACTTTTTATCTCGGGAAACTGTGACATCCCTAGGGAATGCGTATAAAACTGCGGGGAACAGCTAGTGATAGTATAAATCATCTTAAACCAACAGAGTGAAATTACACACGTTGAGATGGGCGAGTTTAGTGAACCCGAGGACCTGATGGAGGGCATCCACGTGTCTGTCGAGGAAGGCGGGGACCAATACGAGAGTACATTACTACCCCACCTCACTGTAGATAATGGACATATTCATCAGGATCATGTTAGGCATTGGTGAGTCACGAATCTGCTCCAAACGTTTCCAGCCGGTACAGACTACTACACCACAAGTCGTGAGTTCAAATCCCAACCAGAACAGATACTGTTTGCCTTATAGGGAGTGTAGTCTTGTGCTGAGGTGGTGACCTTTTGACCCCGCGCACCACTTTTCAGTTATAAGTTCTGTATTTTTATTAGTCTGTGTACGTGGGTCAATTTCCTTTTTCTTTTCTTGCTTAGATAATCTTAGGAATATAAAACAGCATAGATGTTTCAGACAAACGCTGTTGAATAAAAATATCACGATACAGGACAGTTATACAGCCCCATGTATTATTAACTATCGATCCTTGCGCAGAATCTAAGTAACTACGGCTGTTGGAGTTCTTACTCAGACCATAGGTTTAATGTATATTTTGAAATATATGTACTTGTTTTTTCTTTATTTTTCTACCATTTAGATACACGCCTATTATTTTATTGTCTCTAAATTCCACTTCATCCAAACGTAGTCTGGAGAGCTTTTTAGCAAGAAGACTGCCTATTGTACAGAAATTGAAGGTTTATTGTTGTTTATGTCTACGTTTAGTGTACAATAAAGAGTTGACAATCTAAGCGTCTAGCTAGGGCCTTCACAGGAGTGAGTTTGACCTGTAAATGTTATCCGGTAACAGGTACATGCGTCACGGCGCCGGCACTCCCCCCGCGCCCTCCTGTCCGTCCGACGCCGCCTACTGCCCCGTGTGTCCCCAGCAGGCCCCCGGCCCCTCGCCCGGCCCCCTGCCCGGCCCCCCGCCAGGCCCCGGCAGGGAGCTCCCGGCCTCGCGTGAGGGTGACCACTCGCCACACCACCTCGTGCTTAAAGGTAAGTGTTATTAAGATCAGAAACTGTACTCGTATATTGCATTCTATGGATACATTGTCTATGCCCAAATTAGGCCTGCCAATTGAATTGTCCAAAAATATTAAGATATATTTAAAAAAATGCTACAATTGTTGTCCACATAACTATTTCCAATCTTAAATAGCAGCAGTGCACTTATATTAGTGGTTTTGGTATGAAAGGTAGGGTTCAGAGAAAATAACAGGCACATTAGTCTTAAATAAAAGAATAATAAAATTAAGCTTATATCTTCTTCTTCTATTGTTAACTTACCATTAGGTTAAATGTCTTCCCGGTTGCCGGCCTCTTATCTATGACATCAAAAATCTTTTCTAGCTATCCTCAAGGATGTGGAGAGTCTAAATATTTTTTTCTTTTTATATAATTTTATTAGAGGAAGTACTGCAAAGAATATTCGAGACTGACGTCGACAATGGTAACTTCGCTGAGAACATAATAACCGACAGCAATGGGGAGATGCCTGCCGAACCGGAAGTGCCCGAGGAGGAGCCGAAAAATTACGAGGAGGAGGACGAATATAAGAAAAAGCAGAAGCAATTTATTTGCCCTCATGTATGTACGGTTATATTATCTTCCCAGTTGAAGGGTGACTTCCGAACAGCTGGTAACTTCAGTACCTAATAATCTTTAAGATTACTAATTGAGTCAGGCGTGGCTTTGCGGAAATCTATTGTAAGATTATGCAAAAAAAACAAATATGTAGTACTCAAGGCTTTGACAGAGAAGGAGATCCAGAGGAATTACTAGATGTTTGTATTTCTTTTTTTTTGTATAATCTCTTTATATGGTCTGAAATTGTTTGCTTATTGAAAGGCTAAACTAAAATTCTTCTATAGAGTTTACGCAAGTACCGTTTTAAATGATTTAATATTTTCATGAAGGCGAATGTATTATAAATTTAACATTTTTAAATTAAGACGGAAACGGTGGCAGCTATAGCGAATATAGATATTATAAGCAACTTAAATGCCTATATTTTGCTTATTTACTTCAATTTGGTTAAAATATAAAAATTTACATCATTTTAAAATTAATTATTTATTATATTATGAATATAATTCTTAAATAATGCAGGTTATTTAGCTTTTATTCAAATTGAAACTTTTTATTGTTTGTAATTTTCATGTTAATTTGTTATTCGATTTTTTTAGTCCCCTGTAATGATTTAATTGATTAAAAGACCTGTTTGTCTGTTTGTTTGCAGTGCAGCCGAGTGTTCCTGCACAGGAACAGCCTCCTGTACCACCTGCTCTCTCACAACGCGAAGCAGCAAGTGTGTCGCGAGTGTGGCAAGATGTTTTACACGCCACGCGCCTTGCAGGTATGTAAAATGGACGGCGGGGACGGATATTAATCTCACATTATTTAGAATGGCTTAATTGACTCATTCAAGCCCTTCTTGAATAGTTTATGTAAACAATGAAGTTCTTTACCATTTCCATTATTGCTTTATATAATTAGAAAACGTAGAGCTCATAGTGGACAGTTCGACACAATGCAAGATGTTACACAGGCCCATGTCTCATTAAGTATCGAACCCTACGCCGAATCTAGATAAGTTTAGATAAATTGACAGTAATTGTTAGGGAGACGTTATGTTTGGTAATAAGACTTTACTGCTTTGTTATTAAGATCCACAAGAGAGTGCACAACGGCGACCGCCCTTACAAGTGCGAAGTCTGCGGCCGCGAGTTCAGGCAGTGGAGCGATCTCAAGTATCACAAAGTGTCTATACATTCCAATCAGGTAAACAAGTTACTTCTTATGATTTTTTTTCAATTCTGTAATTTTCTAGTGGTTAGAAATCCAGATCACTCAATTTGTGAGCATCTGCCTGTTCCGTGTCTGGACGTAAATATCTATGAAAATATGTATTTAGAAAATTTATTTACAATAGAAGTTCATTTAGTATTTCAGCTACCCGGTTCCCATACAAGTTCTGCTTAGTTAGGAATAAATTTAAGAGATGCTCGGAAAATTGAAACGTTTTGGAGAACCTGCAAATAAATAGTATTTTTGTCTGTTTGTCGCATCGTGCAGAAACACTTCAAGTGCGAGTTCTGCAACAAGGAGTTCGCGCGCAAGTACTCGCTGAACGTGCACCGGCGCATCCACACGGGCGAGCGCAACTACAAGTGCGACTACTGCGCCAAGTCCTTCCGCGCCTCCACCTACCGCCTCGCGCACATGCGCACTCACACCGGTACTCACTCTCTCTTTTTCTCCCTCTGACGCCTGTATATATTCAATTTAAAGAAACATCTTAAATATATTTTTCTTGCAGGCGATCGTCCGTACAAGTGTGAACAGTGCGAGAAGTGTTTCCGGTCGACGTTCGACCTGAGGCGACATCAACTCACCCACGACAGGGTGCGTAACAGGTTCGAAGAGCAAAAGACCAAGGCGAAGGATCAAACGGACGCCAAGAAGACCCAGAACGGAGCCGACCAAATGAAGGACGATAAGACAGAAACGTCACCCCGGTCCACGAAGAAAATTGCCCTGGCGTCCACGGCCAAACCGCAGGTAGTGAAAAACGTCGAGAAGAAACCTCCGAAGGCCAAGAAATCGACGAAGAAGGCAGCTCCCAACGTCACCGTCAATCAAAACAGATCGACACCTGGCGTGTTCAAATTAAATTCGGAATACACGAACAATGTCGAAGTTTTCGACACGAGACAAGCCGAGGCATACAAATACAAAGATATGTACGGAGAATCAAATATAGTGTTCAAAGATGATCAAAATTTTGCCGTGATACATAAAACCAAAGATGGATATAGTACTCAAACTATTGTCGGGTACAAGGATGAACACGACGAAAGAGATTTTGCCATATTGAAGCCGATATTCCGTGAGAATTTAGAAGCTGATAAAGGTGTTTTTACTCGAAATGAGACAGATAGCAAAATACAAGTGTACACCCATGTAAATGGAGAAAAGAACAAAGAATATATCGGTCCTACGCTACCGAACTCTCAGGTATCCCTCGGTGATATTAGGCATTTAGAAAGAGAGGTCGCCAGGGAGGTGAGAAACGATATGAACGGTGAAACTATTGAGAATGTCTTCCTTGAAAGACTGACTGCGTTTTATAATATACCAGCGGTATGAGTAAGGCTTTTAAACAAGAACTTATAAGTCGATATTAGTATTTTTAAACGGCTACCCAAAGCTTAGCTGTACGAAACTGAACTAATAATATTTATCTAGTTAATTTTTTTAAAGAAACAAAGGTGATTATGAATAATATTTCGTGTATACGGGTATTTTTTTTATCAGTTTCTTTCTATAAATTCGACATAATAAATAAGTTGATTGTGGTTTATTCACTTGATTTTTTTAAATAAATTGAATGAAATTCATAAGTGATACAAAGACTGAAATTATCATTGCGACTTAAAGTTTTTAGAGGTATCTAATTGTTGAACTTTGGAGGAAATACCTAGTAGGTTTATGGAGGTATGTTATATCTTATCATTAAAATGTTAACATATGTCTGAAACAAACAGTGATTATTATTTATCATTCGAGAGGAATAATGCTAAGCTTAATAATTATTTTGTGATTTAATTTTTAAGGCCTATTGTTGATATTATCGAAACTCGTAGGTGACTTTGAGACATTTTATACACAACGCCTTCTGTTGCCTGATTTACTTTAACTTAAAAAAAAAAGATATTCACACAACCAAAAAAGTTTATGAACACATTTTTTGTACTGTTAACAGAATTTGGTATCTACTCACTACTAACCAACCTGCAATAAAATAGTATTACATATTTGTAATTCACTGGCAGAACTTGATTGAAGTACTCATCGATATTAACACTAATCATACCAACACTTACTACGTACCAATTTCTGCCATAGCGGGTCAATTGTGACTTTATATTTCCTGCTTGTATGTATGAAATATGGTTGTTAGGAGAGGAAATTAATAGTATAACTGTATATTAATTAGTAAGAATAAGTCATGAAGTCAAATGTGCAAAAGCAATGAGATGATACGTGCATTATCATTGCAAAGTTCAAAATGGGTCATTTGACCCGGTTATGGTATGTTTAGTGTTAACAGAAACCAAGGGATCTGTCCTGAAAGCTGTTCTAAATAATTTTATTAACTTTACGCAACGTTATTGTTGTCTTTGTTTAATTGTTAAAATAGCACTTCCACTTTACTTCCATCAGGTAATCCAGTATTAATATTAAATCTATTATCGATGTTTGGTGTGTAGTTTTTATCATCTTACAATTAAATAGCTATAATATGTAGGCGGAGACGCGTTTATATACTAGTCTTTTATAATAAATGTCGACCACACCTGTAGCTTCAAACTTTAACAAATGAATATTCAATTGTTGTTAAAAATGATTGTTATAATACTTTGTTCTTCCTCAATTCTATTAATATTGTTGTTAATAAATGTGACCAAATATTTAAATTAGGTTCGAGGTGTTTTATACAAATTATAATTGACCGAGTGCATCTAACTATTTATTTATATTTGTAACAAACAGTGCCAACATGACCGGAATAAATAACCACCTCTTTATTGTAATGTTATAAATTGTCAATAATACACGTTTATGTATACATGGTAAAATATATATCAGTTTCTTCCATTATATTGTTAATAAAGCCTACAGGAGTGACTTCCTCGCAAAGCCCGCTTAGATCGATTATATATGTATAACAAAATAATAGGAAAATAAAGATATTTATCAATTAGATAGAAAATAATGTTTCGTTGGCCCAGGGTCCTGTATACGACCTATTTCCGATTGACGGTCTCAAATCAACTGCCTTGCAATTTTAGTATTAGGCTGTCTAACCACCAGAGATGTGTTAAGTATGCGGTTAGTCGGCTACTAGAATCACTTCATTTTCATTGCTTAGCGGGTCAAAAGTCAAATAAAGCGTTTCTATTCGCAGGCACACAGCCACCTCGCACATTTGTGGAGAAGGAGCCTAACGAGGGCATTAAATGTGTTTTATCGATATAAATACCACTATCAATAAAACACATAAAAATAATGATTTCATATGTTTATTTTGTATTTTTCTGTGACCTGTTTATTGTCGAGTATAGACGACAGTGGCGTTCAAAAGGTTAACACTGCTACTTGCCACGTGAACTAAGCCATCTAAACGAGTTTTGTTGACTACTTGCTGTCAGAGTGCCTAAATCAGTCATATTAACTATTATGCTCACGATATTCCTAAAATAGTTACTAGGAGCGAGTGACAGAATAGTTGAGAGGGAAACATTAATTGTGGTACGGACATGTTATGAAGAGAAATGAGTGACATGTGGCTGAGAGAGTGATGTAGGGTGAAGAGAAAGGTCTAAGAGGAGATGCATAGATGCGTGTGACAAATTGATATAGTAGACAAGGATGCAAAATGGCGGAAAAAAGAGATGAATGAAAGCAGTATACACAGGAATATGATGATGATGAGGTTCATAATGCCTCATTGCAATTCTTAAATTAAGTTAAAATTTCTATGGGGCACTGATTAATAATTTTAAAGTTTAGTTTCTTTTTATTAGCTGATGCTATGAATTTTCTACGTCAAAGAAATTTACCCATTGAAGTTGTCGAGTTTTAAATAGGCCGTTTCTGCCAGCCAAGAGTTTTGTGCAAAAACTGACCCTATGGCGGTATGGATAAGATTTATTCGCGTGATACAATTTATCATTGGATCAATAGATATTGTCATAAAGGCAATAAGGCTGAATTTCTTATGACATTCTTAGCTGTCCTTTTATATCTTTACAATTTCGGAGGGATTTTGAGTTTCCACATGACATCTGAGGATTGTAGTCTCTCAAACCATTAGTAATCTAGGGCTTCAGGCAATCATTTCTAAAAAAGAATCTTTAATAGCACCTTGCCTGATCTGGGAATCGAACTCTGGACCTCGATTCCCTGGCCGAGCTTTAACCGCTCCACGTTTTATGTATGACTAAGTTCATTTAAAATAAAATTTCGGCAAAATTGCATAAATTATATGGTTTCATTTGTCGCGTCCATTCTTTTATTTGGTATGTTCTTACTTAGTTAACTAAAAACTTAATCTGATACTTAGGATAGTCAAATGTACCTTATTTTACTTGAACAATACTTAAGTTTTTTTGTATATAAGCTTTTGAATGCATAAGCGTTAGTTGGTATATATTGTAAATATTCATATGTGCTGATTTAACACTTTCAAAAATAATAAAAGGTAATTCCTGTTAATTGTTTTTTTTTCTATCCTCTAGATACACTTCAGGTTTTCAGTGATCGACGCTGGTTAGATATTATAATAGTAACAAAATAATACAGTTCTTTTACAAATTTATCAATTCGACGAATCTTAGGGGACTCGTCGTTTGGAATTTGGCATAATAAGACTAAATTAAGAACCAATTACATCACATTCGATATTAATTTGTTAAGTTGAAAATCGTTCCCTATAGTTTGTACTATTCCTGTTTAGTATGTGCTGTCCTGTGACATATTATTATGATTTTAAAGCAATTGACTATATGACATTGGAATCTATTCCCCACTACTTAAATTTAGAAAATTTACATTCCAAAGATTCTTTAGCGCTTAGTCTACAGAACATCACACCATTTGGAATAAATAATATGTCCGTATCGTTAAATCGTTCAATAAACTCTACCATGGTGATGCGCCACGCAAAACTCTCAATAATTCCAAGAGTTTCCGTTTGAAATTCAGCCAAATATTCGAATTATTTCCCTTGTTTAGTTTATGCTCTTTGTTACATTAAATTAAGATTAATTTGAACGCAGTTTTAGATCACAGGGCTAACTTAAGATGCACTTGTCATTAACAACTCAAGTTAGCAACGCACTTAATGTATTTTGAAGTAGATAAATAAAGATGGGATGGGAGTCAGTAATATTACATAGGTACGTGACTTCTTTTATTATTTACCAACCTCTAACATGTACAGAGATCACCCAGTTAATAATTTGCGCAGTGACCATAGAAATAGAATCTTCACTGCGCAGTGTTTTTAGGAATAAATAAATACAAAAAATAAAATATGCTGTACGCACTAAAGTCAGTGCGTGTTGGTTGATCTAAAAAAATGGTTTATTTCCTTAAACTTTCGTTTATGGTTTCGTTACTCCATCCAGTCCATTCCCGCCGCTGACCGATTAAAAATACTTACAAATGTTTTTCTGCTAGTTATTTTTACTTTTTATTCACAAAGAAAATAACTTGTTGTTTTGTCCGGCCCGTGTACGGCTTTACGTGGGTGCCCGTGTGAAATTAATTCCAGTAATGTGTATTTACATTTACCTGTTGGAATTCGGTTCTGGTGTACTGAGTAAGAACAAAAGTATTTATCGCGAGGTTAAAATTGTTCCGCGTGTGCAAAGGTGCTATAGTCCGAGGGGATTTTCCGCAGCTCCATAGATAACGGACGATCGCCCCGCATCGCTCCCAGGTAAGCGATACAATTCTCTGACCGTGTTAAATCGTGTATAGGTATTACGCAGGTAGGCGTATTTTCATCTGCTTTTCGCGAGATTTCCACTCGTAATTTTCCCTTACTTATTTCGAGGGCTAAAACGAATTTTAGCTTGATATAAGCAGTCCTTGATAGGGCCGTATATACTTAACTAAATAGGTACAGGTTCTTTGAAATGTATTCAGTAATAGTTTGCGTAGTAGCATGACAATCTTTATAGGATTAAGAGTTGACCGAATCTCTCTCTTTTCAGTTCGTAGCTCCACGTGTCTGGTCCGACAACAACAAGGAATGCGGGTATCTAAACCTTTAATTAGTTCAGTTTTTATTTTTACATTTTTTTATCGTAATAACGAGTGCAATCAGCAAATAAAATCAATTGTATACACGTAAATGAATGCACTTGAACATTTAGAAATAACACATCTGTCAGCGGTCTTAGTGAATTTTCAGTAAATCGAACGTTGAAAAATAAACATGTACGATTGGCAGGTATAATGAAAACAAACATGGCGGGCATCAATCTGCCACGCGGGCCCACGCGCATGCGTAACCGTTGAACTGATCCTAATTAAAGCATCTTGTTTACTCTTCTACTAGCTATAATGGTGGATTGAACTAAATCTGATGCTGCAGTCCAAAAATAATCTCACGTACGCCAAGTGTTAACCAATGAACTGCCTGTTTCCGTATATTGCCTTTTTTGACAATCTCCACTATATGGACTGGATCCGCATTACATACAAATATTGCCTGAAAGGAAAATATCATTATAAGGCATCTGATTGTGATCATACGCGGTAGTAAAATTACACCCGTACACAAACACAGTCTTAACAATGATAACTAAATTAAATCGCTGGCTGCCGCCCATTAGGTAGAAAACAATGAAAAAATGTTTACGATCTTGAACATTTGTAGATGGAACCTAACAAAAGTATGATTACTGAAACTCATCGCAATCGTTTAAGATGAAAGACAGCACATTAAGCCGCACTATACTCCAGGCAATCAACTGAGATGTTAGTCATTATCACTCATACTCTATTTCGAAAGTGAACGCCTTGCTGTCTGCCAATCTAACAGCATTAGAATTGATGGTAGTAAACAAACATGTTTGAAAATAGTGTACTTAGTATCTGCACATCTTTAAACGTATCATATTTTGTACCTGACATTGTCTGCCATTTAACGTTAAATAAATATATTTTTCCTCTTTATCCCCGAAGAGCAAAGGTCTCAGTACTGAGACCCACATTCCAGTCCCAACGTGATATGTGGTAAGCATTCCCAATACCTAAGGTACCTTCTCATAGCCATGTCATAATTTGTAACAAAAAAACATTCATTCTACCTTGCTCGACATGTGAATCGAACCCTGGAATGGTCCTGGATAAAACTGAAACTACTTTTTCAGCATTCCATTGAACATTGAAATGATTGTTTAACCTATTTCGGAAATAAATCAAGCGTTAAGTTTACAATACAACTGGAATAAACGAATGTCGAATGCCGTGACGCGAAAGTCGTAGGCTCGAATAATGGTTTGGCCTATATTGAGCTTGAACTTTCTGTTAAGAAAAGCAATCAAAATTTAAAAATTCAAAACCATTTATTCAGTTTAGGCCCTCGGAAGGCACTTATGAAGGTCAAATTTAAAGTTACTGAAGCTACAACTGGTTCGGAAGTCAGCCTTCAACTGAGAAGAACCGGCAAGAAACTCAGCAAGCTTATATAAATTTTATCTATTCTGACTTATGGCTATTTTATAATATCAATTTTACATAATTTTATATTTAACAATTACAAAATACTTAACATTCAAGAACAAAACAAAAAAAAAGAAATAACAAGACTACAAAATAGAAAATAACAATATTTACTTACTTCTTAGACAAGAAAATTAGAGGTGCACTATGCAGAGAGTAGCTATTTCCATACATTGTGAGGAAACCATAACACGTTAGGTAATGCTAGCTTCAACTTGACAATGGTTTCTCAAGTTGAAAATCTATTTCCATGCACCTATTGGTGCTCAGACAGCTGCACTTGAAATCCAGTTCGCTTCTAGGCTTTGATTGCTTACCACCTTACTTATGGAGTAAAAAATCAAAATATATAAACACACCACTTCATGCGTTCTCGAGATGAAATAAGGAGGCCTGGAAAAGCGAACCTCTCATGTGATTCCGTAGCTAACGGATGAGATAGATCATTAAAACTGCGCTGGTGTCAGTTACCTTACGAAATTACTTCTGGTTTTCCGCCACTGCTACCCACTATTTCAATTAGTTTACAATTTTAGGTCTTGCGAAACAGCTATAGCCGCCCACCAAACCTTTCAGAGGTTAACGTAACTTTACAGTGATTTCATAGGGTAATCAATCGTCATCGCTCAATCCAGGACATAAACAGTAAGAAAGCCGAGATCTAAGTACGAGGTTTCTGTTTTCAGCTAGGAAAATTTACTCTGTAGCGTATGATAAAATTCTTCAGCATCATTATACAGCTAACCATAGATGGACCTTATCGCTAATAACAATAACGATGATTTTCCTGTGACATTCTTACCTGTCAAAACGGACCTTTAAGATTTGGTCGAATTGAATACTTTTAATTCGCCTGATATTTATTATAAAATAATTTTCGGTATTCGTCTACCGTAGTATGCTAATAAATTCTTATATGTACGTCTAAGCGTAAAAAGGACTTAATATGTGCAATTCAATTAGAGACTGAATTGTTCTTGATTCAAATGACACAGTGTATGGTACATGTGACGATAACAGAAAAAAATTATATAGTAGATCATGGCGACTGGCAATTACAAATTGTAGGGCCTTTGACATTGTGAATCAAGTTTAATTCTAATTAATAATTAGATTCCATCCCGTGGTTTAACCTTCGTTGAAATTGATAACCACCTGTACAATTTCAGCATGATTTATACTGCTGTTTCGCAAACACAGACTTGATTTTTTAATATTAGCATGGATGCTCTCCCCTTTACCCCTTGTGATAAAATTTAATACTATGGAAAGAGGGCTTTAGCTCTACACTAAAAATAACACAATCGTGGGACATTATGTAGGTAAACACGGCCCTCTGATCCCAAACTAAGCTGATAATCCAGTAAACATTAATTCGTTCCATTTTTTCATCCAAACATATGGAATTATATTTTCAGTCAGGATATCTTACCAACAAGCTAACTGGCCCCTCAAAGTATGTTTTTAACTACGTCACATATTTAACCAAAACTCGTGCCCACTTTTAGCTATATCTACACGCGAGTCACAGATGTTTGACGTCATTGTTTCCCTCATAACGTCACTCCCTAATCCTAAAGATAATAATGCAGTACACGAGAGTAACGCCTCAGGAATGTAAACCTACGTACAGACAGTTAGAGTATTACAGTAATAAAGCATGTAATAAACCGGTGTAATGTAAACATTGAGTCATTGTCTTGATGTACGATATCCAGTCATGGGAAGTGCGGTGCGATTATAGTTTTATTTAACGGATTAGTATATTGTGGCTGACGTAGGCTGATATTAATGAATTAACTAATAAATATCCTGGAACATTCTTCACACACGGCCATCTGATCTGAAGCAAAGTTAACTTGTACCATGGACAAAAGATATCCGATATACTGCACTTTTTTTTTCAGACAGTCTGCCTGTTTGTCGACCCACTTGACATAATAAATATATATTTAAGAAGTATCAGAAGGCCGTGTGTAAAGGAAAAGACACAGGATATTAATTCATTTACACTCTTTCTTAAGTAAGATGGTCAGCCGCTAGTCGCAACGCAAACCTTATTCAAACTAATATTATAATGAGGTGAAGGTTGTGTTTGTTTGGATTTACGAGGTAGCTAGCCATTCCACTATTTAAAAAAATGTTCACTCATTAAAAGCTACGTCTTTCCCTGGGGTCATAGGCTATGTTATATTATTATCCCGGGTTAAATTAGATCCCTCCGGAACCCGTATGCAATCTCAGGACGGTAGCTAAGTAATTTAAAACGGAAAAGCAGAATGCGCTTTTTCATGATAATTCAGATTTTCCATTTCCTCGTAAAAAGCAAAACAAAATACAATTAACAGTGCCTGATTCTTTTACTAAACGTCTATAGACACACCCCCGTTTGTCATTTACAGTGCTTAGTTACAACGATTGACGGCAAAGTGACTTGCACTAAACTAAATGCATTAGTTCTTTTCGGCCAACATTACACGTGTTCATTACAAAAAGCGAGAAGGCCAAACGAATCAACGGAATTACCAATTGCAGTTCCGTTGCTTTTGCATAGGGTTGGTAGTTCATATTTTGAGTGAATAAAGGCTTTAGTTTTTTATCTTTGGCTATTGACTGTTCTGTTAGTATAAGCTTCAACTCACTGGTGTTTCTTCTCTTTCATTGGTGTTCTTTTCTTGATGAGCCTGTTGGCTTGGTGATTAGAAACCCTGACTGCCACGCCACGGGTCGTGGTTCCATTTTTCAGGACAAATATCTGTGTATTTTTTCTGTGTCTGGAAGTAAATATTAGCTATATTAAGTATTAGGAAAAGTTAGATATTTATATGTAGTTATCAGTTGTTTATCTAGTTTCCATAGTGCGAGCTCGGCATAGTTTGGGATCAGATGACCGTGGTAAGGAATATCCCAGGATATTTATTATTTCCTAGCTAAACTGTCAGAGTTCATTGAAACCCGTAGAAAATAGCATTTTAACAATTACCCATTTTTTTTTATTTTCATGCATTTTTTTTTCCATTAGGTAGGCCCTATACGCGCTAAAAAAATTAATTAACTAAAAGATCGGGCTATTCGTTCTAAAGTTATACGCATACCAACGAATAGCCATTTTAATGTATATAGATAACTAACTGTCCCCCGCGGTTATCGTTATTATATATAGTCTATAAAAAAGGAAAAATTACGCGTCGAATGGCAGTGGTCCCATCCTGATATGTCCAGTAGTTTTAATGTGATGGTTTGTCAAAGAAACCCTATTTTCCTTACAAATATATAAATTAATTATTTCCATGTGAAGTATTGGAGGCACAATCATGTACATAATGATCAATAGAAACCCAAAAACGGATTTGTATCCACCCAATGCCACTCACTCACAAAAACTGTCAAAGTATAGAACAATATAAACATTTAAGTAATTAATTCGGCGCGTCTTATTACCTAATTGGAGGGATAACCCACTAATATAAATATCCGTGAAGGCAGTTCTCGTAAAAACGGACTCTATTTCTTTTTTGTGTATCCGCTTCGTGATGTTGGTGCTGGTACAGACTACAATTCGCACTCATTCAGGCCGAATAGCTTTTAACTTAGTGGAAATTTACCTACTATATTAAAAGTTATTGAAATAATTTTCCATCATCACCTAAGTGCTAGTGGTATTAAGTTCAGCTAGAGACCTGGTGCTTGATTACCAACTCGGGCAACATAATATTAACGTTTCTTTGGGTGGAAATGATAACCTTTAGCCCGATAATGGTAATGTACCCCAGACGTCACGTTAAGGCAAAAAAATGGAATTGGAAAGAACTCTGTGAAATTTGGTCAGATTATTGAGACGTCTACTGACCTCTTCGGGGATAATGGGTGTGTAGATCTTATGTTTTTAAAATTTATTTAAGTCCCCGCCAACTTTAACCTCCGCTGACCTAAACTGAATTATGATTTTCCCTGGTTAAGCTATTTAAATTTTTTACTTTTAAGTACATAATTATATTCTACCTTAGATATATCAATTTTCTCCTAGATGGACATTATTTCAAAAGCAATAAAGTAAGTTTTTCTATGAATTCTTAGCTATCAAAACGGGCTATTAAGTATGTGAAGAATTTAGTAAATTTAATCGATATAACTCCTCATAATCATACCTACTATCATAATTACTTACTTATTTTCTGTTCCAACAATAGATACCATTTATAATTGACATTGTCAGCATCGTTTTGTTTCCTGTCATATTTTTTCTTATCAATGATGTTCACTTAATTTGATGTAATTGTGGTCGCTTATATTACGTCTTGTAGTTTTAGGGTTCCGTGCCATAATGCTAAAAATGGACAAAAACGTAAATTCTAGAGTAACTACTATGTATTTGGTTGGCACAATTGTAGAACTTTGTTGGCATCTTTTTTTTGTACCTAGGATTAAAATAAAATTATGATATTGAAAATGGAGAGGTGTAAATTTGGAACATAGGCTTAAATACTACGGCAATACCATGGGAACGTCATTTGCGCAGACTTTGTCAAAACTTTACAAAACATACATTTTTATAATTGTATAGATATCATCGGTAGCACGATGGAGCCATAAACAACAAATTGGAAATTGTATAGATTTTGAAATTCTTATCACCGCCGAGTGCGCGGCGGAAAATCAGAATTAATGAAATGGACCTTATTAATTGAAATATGCCTTCACAAGCGTGTATGGTCAAACTAATAAAACTGGTCACAGAAAAAAACTAAAGTATTGTATTCATCAATTAAAAATGTTTAAATAAGATCCTTCTTGCATAAATGACAACAACAATATGAAACAAGGATGCGGTCTAGTTCCAAAGGTATACTGAAGATTCTATTGAATAAATTTGACACGACTTTGTTAAAACACGGTATGGATATGATAGTGTGTACAAATTGTAAATAAGTAATAATTTCACCATATATTCTTAGTTACTAACATAGTTTTTAAGAAAATATTGTAATACTAAAAAGTGAGCCTTAGTAGTCAAAATAAACAACATTATTATTATAAATCGTTTTTATATTATGATTGTACAGAATCCGCCATGCGCGAGACCAACTCAAACCTGCCCGGGTTTTTTTATCTGGTTGGAGCTGGGGAATCACAGTGGCACTTACTGATTACTATTCTTATTCTTACATTCGTTTAGCTTTAGTGGCATTATTGTAGTTGCGACCGCAACCGTCACGCGACTGATCGCCACAACGTGTAGCACCAAAAGTCCAGATCTTAAAGGTCTATTTTGACAGCTCAGAATATCATGGAATAATCACCTTTATCGGTCTATTATATATACTATATCCAATGGTTTATTTTATGATGGTGATGAACCGTATCATAACGCCATAGGGTTAATTGTTCTGTAACACTCTTAGCTGTCAAATGTGACAATTAGATCTCTGCCACTTATTGACTTTTTTATTAACCCGATGTAACTTAGAATCAACTTTTGATCAGTTGGCAAGATATTCATATCAGCCATCATATATTTAATGTCTTTTTTATGGTGTTTTTAAGACTTTTTTAAGTCGCAAGTCCCCATGTAGAGTACTGCTGCCATCTGTGAGCGGGGGCACCCGGATACCAGCTTGGACCTTTTGACTCGGTTCAGAAACGTGCCGTCAGAATTGTCAACGATCCCGAGCTCACAAGCGGTTTAGAGCCCTTAACTCTAAGGAGAAACATTTCCTTCTTGTATGTTTTTTACCGCTTGTACAACGACAAGTGTTCTGAGGAATTGTTTGACTTGATACCCACGGCTACCTTTTACTATGGCACCTCTCGCTATCGACGGGGACTTCATCCTCACAAATTGGAACCAAACTGGTCTCTGAAGGTGCGATTTCAAAGGACCTTTCAACCGCGCACGCTGAGTTTGTGGAATGAGCTCCTTGCCGTGGTTTTCCCAAGTGAGCACAGCATAGGGTTCGTCAAGAAGGGAAGAGAGATTTACAAGGTCTGCGGTGACCGTTTACCATAAGACGGGCCGCCAGCATATTTGCTAACTTAGCAGTATAAAAAAATCTGGTGTGATAGTGCGGCAAAGATCTCTTCAAAAATATTGGACCGATAGGAAAAGGAGTAGGCTGGGGCGGTATTACCCCTATAATTGGATATTCCAGTGGATTGGTGTTACTCTGACAATTTATAAATACTGCCTACTAGCAAATTTATATTTCTTATTAATTTTTCAACCTTACCAGATATATCCATAACCAGACGGTCATCTCAGTGTTGTAGGAATGAGGAAATCAATGAACAAATCATAGTTATTCATTGAAATAAAATATTCCCTGCCGAAGGTGCTACGATACGTTCACGAGTCTTCAAATAGCGCACCGTAGCCGGGCTACGGTCGTAGCAGTCGTTACGCGGCTACGCGGCTACGCGGATTTGATTGTATTCCTGAATTGGAACGTAATTATTTTTACTAATATTATAAAAGAGGTAGTTCCTTAGTTTGTATGTTAAGTTTGGATATAGGAGGTAATAATATCTAAAACTACGCATCCGATTTAAATCATTCTTTCGTTGATACAAAGCTTGTTCCCAAGTAATATATATGCTACTAGCTGTCCCCCGCGGTTTCACCCGCGTTCCCTATGGACGTAACATTTTTCTGGGATAAAAAGTGTACTATGTTACTTCTAATACCTCCAAGAATATGTGTACAAAGTTTCATGATGATCGGATAAGTAGTGTTCGCGTGGAAGTGTAATAAACAAACTTACGTCCACATTTATAATGTTAGTAGGGATATATGTTTATCCCGAATAGGCTATGTTATGATCCTGGGATAAATTAGATCCATCGGAAACACGGAAGAAAGAGAATTTCCCGAATATGCTGAAAAGGTCAAAAATTTATCATATTTCGATTCTTTTGGACAAAAATGGCTTAAAGGTATCCTTAATTTATCTACTTGCCCACTATCTCCGAAAATATAATACATTCAGACGTCTAGCCGCTTTAAACCACTGGCTTCTTCAAATAGTTTGGTGGTTGCCGTCGCGAAAGTAAGGGGTTCGAATCGTATAATACGCATCACCTATTGATGAAGGCATATATTATGTCGAAAATCATAGCAATTTCAAATCATTATCAACAATAACCCTGGCTATCCTCAAATAAAAAATCTGTCGCGATGTTTCTATTTGTGTGGGGAACCAGTTCCCTTCCGGGTTTTGTGCGCTTAACACCTTTGGGTACCCTTTACGAATTTACTACACTACCAAAATCACCGTGAACACCATCATTTCTTAAAACAAGGATTGTTTTTATCTGAAGTATAATGCACGAAGGTTCCGAGACATATTTCTTATCCATCCATGAAACTTTGTCAGGAAATTCCATATTTCTTCATGCACTAAATTGTTTAAGTACGCATAAAATAGGTGCATTCATTAAATCACCAATTACATTTTATGTTGGAATATTAATTAAAATATTATGTTGGGAAAAAACTGTTCTCAAAATAGAACAACTAAAAGGGTCTCCGGCCTGAATCCGTTGATAACCTGGATTTTTTTATTAGTTTCTTTTTTTTGTTGTATGTTGTATGGGTCAACAAACACACGGACGTTGTTCACTTGATGGTAAATGGTCACCCCTGCCTGTGGACAACCATTTACATTTGTAAATGCATGAGGATATCGGTTTATTATGTGGCTGTATATTAATATCTATAGAAGTATTTATCATTACCAACATTTTATTATTGTAGCGTTTACTAAGTCCTAGCTTTACACGTTTTGAAGACTATATGCAAAAGTGAACAATTAAAATTAAAACTAAAATTTGTATAATATTATAAAAAGAGAGATTTCGAATTTTTGAGAATGAGAGAGTTTATGTGTATGTGGAGGGCTTTCTCCGGAACAACTGCTATTTGAAAAACTCCTTTTCTACAAGAAAGATTGATTTTTCCCTAGTGAAATAAGCCATGTTATAAACATGAGATAGGTACATTGGATCCCTCGGAAACTCGGGTGAAACCACGAAACGGTAGCCAGTAGAATTTCAACAACAATTAGATTAATGAATATATGTTAAATAATATAATATATATATTTATTTCAAAGTATAATTATCTTATTGTTCCAAATGTAAATCATTAAATAAAAGCTGTAGGATACGGAAGTTCATTAAGATTTTAAATTTATGATTAAATCCGAAGGTGAGCTAGATGTTAACAAAGAAAAAAAAGTAGCTAAAAAAATTAAGTACAAATTTTATTTTCTTATCAACTTATTAACTAAAAGTACAAAAATGTATACTAATCATGTCCATCACTTAGCTTTTAAAGCTTGAGTACCTCCAAAAATATAATAAATTAAATAATAAAATAACTAAATTAGATAGGTCAATGAGATTTCTTGCCTTTGGCACAAAAGTAAACTAGGCCTTCATACTGCAAAGGAAGTTCGCTTTATATTTCGATTTAATACACTTACGATAAAAAGAGAGAGCGAATAAATTAAAACGAGACGCAATATTTACATTAAAATCGCTTGACTAGAAGCATGTTATACTTTACGTACTAAACAATCCACTATATAAATGCTAAACAATCGTCTTCCTAAATAGTAACCTACTGCAAATGGAATAGACTTTATCACAATTTAGGAATTGCGTAAATTTAATTTACGCTTGTTATAACTCTAACACATTATACAATACTGAATAGTGATGTCATAAATTAATAAAAATAATACTAACCTAAAAATCTTACTGGAGTTTCAAATTAAGTACATCAAAACCAAAAAGTTATGGAACAAAGTAGGCAGGAGTCTACTCACAACACCTTTTGGCCCCATATTGTCTTACGCTAAATAAATAATATTATATCTTATACTATAATACTGTTTAGAATCACTTAAAAACTATTAAGACACTTGAAGTCAGTCGTCTACTACGTATACTGTCTCTTTACGTTTATCTATTTTTCACAACACTCATCTCCCGTAGTGGCATGTCACATGTCTTCACCGATTGTTCATGCGTTTAGATGATCCTTAGTCACTCACTTTGCAGTTAACTTCATCTTCCTCCTCTCCTCGCAACTGCATTTAGAACGGTTCCACTTCATATTCTGGTTCCGCTGTAACAAAAAATTGAGAAATGCTAATTCCGTCAACGTCATAGTGCAAAGCATTTATAAAACTGCAAGCTAATAAGTTGTAAGACAATGGATGTCAGTACACGCTCCGACACAAAACAGGCGTCAGTCAATAAACTAAATGTTTGCTTTACTCAGATGCTACTGCTAAGGCCGATGTTGATTTGACCGCTTTTTGTCGTTCAATTACACATACGGACGATGAACGAACAATACGAGATAGGTATTATTAAAAATATTATTAAAAACATCGAAAAACAAAACGAAACAACATCGATAAATGCGAAAATAAAATTAAAGGTAAGCGAATGTTAAAAACAGCGAAAGAAAGAATAGTGCTGACGCTTTGTAACAGGCATGCGCGTGCGCCGGTCCACACCTACGTTAGTGTTGACAGACATCCATCATCTTACGAACCTTCTTGAGGCAACTCCTCCGCTCTTCCAGGTTGGGACATTGACAGGAGCACTTACGAGGATTGAACACCCTCGGAGAGGCGCACCCATCCGCCGTCAGGGCGCAGCAACCGCAGCTCACGTGCTCCTCGATCGGGAATGTCGCGCACGTCTCCTTATTCGTCTTAGCATTGTATATTCGTACCTGTTGACAACGATATAAGGCTGATTTCTCATCTCACACAACCGGTTTCATATTTCGAATCAAAATATCGATTACTAGACAAAACTATAGCGCGCGGCGATATGCTTAGTCACGATCATTGTGAGGATCATCGCGCATTGTGAGGAGGTACCGAGTTATGTCATTATTATCATTAAGGACAATGAACGTACGGTTGCGCAACGGTGTGTACTCTCAAACAAATTATAATAACTGTGTCAAGGATGCACTCGATTTAGCATAGGAAAGATAAACAGATAACGTTTGTCCTTTTAATGGTGATTAGTTGGGCAAATATGGTGTAGGTGCTTACCGGTATGTGTCGGACGACTGTCGCTGTGGCGACGCACGTGCCGGCGTTGTCGAACTCGCACAGGCCGACGCATCTCTTGACCCACACGGAGCTCGGGCTCACCTGGGGAAACACACACACGTCAGCTCGTCTAAACTCCACAATACATCCATTGCGGATTTTCTCACGCAGCCTTAACGACCGCGCGATCACGGATGCGGACGACAAAACGACCAAATATTCAAATGAGCGCTAATGATTTAATAACTCATTAATGTCACACGTTTTGATAAGATTGTGCCGCGATTCAAGATTAAACGTCACGGTTACGTACGGATGTGATAATCTAGATACTAATATTAACTGATACATATTTACGGGTGTATCTAGAAAGGTGATTAAAAAAATATATATATTGTGAAATAGGACACTAATGTAATTGACAAGCTCTTTAGCAAATCATAAAAGAGAAGCCAGATAATCATGAGCTATTGAAACTAATGAGGTCACTAGATAATTATGAAACGAGTGATATTGCGTTTTGAATATTGATCGTTTGGGACAATCCTTAATTTACTGATTATTATTGGATATTTAATAATGCGTTATTTCTTTGCTTACCTGTTCATGTGCCACCTTTGATTTTAATGGTTCGAAGACCTCTTTTGGTTCTCCACATTTGGACTTTTCTATGATACTATCACGTTCACGTGCAGTGTCACCGGTGCATGCCACTGAGAACAAAATAAATTTATAAATTTGATTGCAATTTAAAATTAACTAATCCATTTAAATTAGAAAAAAAACTATTAAAAATAAATTGCTTGTCATCAAAAACATACACGTATCACTCAACTAGGGCAGCCGTTGCATCATTGTCAAATTTTAAAAACAATCGCCAAATCTAAATTATTAATATTAATTTATCCTGCCAAATTAAATTATTTTAATAATTACCTTTTTTGTAATCCTCCAATAAGTTCTTCGGGAACTTGGGGTGGTGCTTGTGCGCACCCACGGCGGCGACGACAAGCACGATGTACAAAAAAATTTTCGCCATCATAAACTTTCACTGAATCTTTCACAACAAAATTTTCACTATCTTCAAGAACACTTGTTTTATCGCGGGAATTATTCACGAGTCACTTGTCACAGTCACTTGTACGTGTTTCTCCTTTGGCGGTCTGTTGGAGTGTGGTTGGTGCCGCGGCGGTTTTCTATTATAAAGCCTGACTCAATGTGTGGGAATAGGCTTCGCTGTGGGCTTGTCCGCGGCTGTTGCGTCACACTCTCCGCCCAGAACCGACGTTGCACTGTTTGCACAGCTGATAATACGTCACGAACCACGCGACTGACACCCGAAACATTTCAGAGAACACATACGGGATGTTAACCTTTTTCAGTACTAATCCTTTTATCTACCAATGCAGTTTCACCACGTGACGCGTAACTGTAAAGGTCAACGTCGTCTTTCAGTTTTGGGAACATGATCAGTTTTTCAATACGTGATGGTTAGTCACGTACCAACTGATATCTTTGACGTGTGGCGATTGTGTATTATACGGTAATCTGTTAGATCTGCAGACGCAATTCGTAGATTAGATTTTTTTCTACGAAATTCTGGGGAAATCCTCTGACAATTGGAATCTAATAGTTATTCGGTCATAAAGATAATGCTATCTTACTTTTGTATTGTTTTATAAAATCGTCAGGAATATTTTGATAAAATTAAGTAATCTTGATTAAATTACATTCCGACAGAATTAATAGAGACGCGTGCGCAATGTAAGCCTTTTATAGTTTTAATGACAGATAAAACAGACTTGTACAGTGTGAAGATAGAAAATGTTATTACAGTGGATGATAAAAATGCTCGTAGCGTATTGAAGATCTTGACCTAAGCAATGTCTTATCAAGTTATCGCGGTTCTTACACGCTACATTCCGGAATCCAGTAGTTGAACAAGTTAACATCAACATCTCTACTGTAACATTGTTAAATTAGAATCTACGAACTTTTTTTTTAAACATGAATCCCTCTCGATCATATTAGCATAAAGCTGATATATTTTAGTGGTCATTGTTTGGTCCACCTGATAGTGAACGCTGTCGCCTATAGCAATTCTTTCGATTACATTCAGGTAGTACAACGTCACTTTTATTCCGTGTAAGTTACTGTTTACCTGAAACTAGTATAAATTATAAAATTCAGTCAAACTTCGTAGAAATTGCCGGCACACGTCATAGTTTTAGCTAGTGATGTCATCGTCATCGTGACTTAGTATATTGAAACCCACCCCCATTTTTAGTCCTCGATTCAATATGATTGTTAGCACCAGCTTGTTCCGTTTGTGGTCCAATTCACGAGAGGCTTTTGATCAAATTATTCAATAATTTAAAAAATATATAGAACCCTATCAGTCCGAACTGTTTGTCTGAGGTATCGCTAGTGCTTTCCCAAATTACAAAATTCATACGCAGTATTCCCCAGCGGAAATATATACATGTGGAGTTTTACTACTCCTTCCAGCAGTTTCCAAACTCTATAGCCTTTTGACCACTTCATATATATTTATTGAATATAGCCGGAATTTCAGCCAGGTATATCAATAGGTAATTCATAGGTCTATAAAGATGACGTAAGTTTCGTAGGTATTGCTTAATAAAAACTCATCATGACAAATATTTTCTTGACCATTATTTTTTTTAGCGCCAGTCATATCTCAAACAATGCCAGTTTATTTGCTCTTTGGGTGTCATTACAGATAAAAATTATAATTTGGTATGCATACAATCCCATGCAGGGAGAAGAGCAGAAGCCGGAGACACAAATAAGTACTCGGCCATAGATTTGGCACTTGAGCGTAGTCATACATAGTACCCTGCCACCGTGATATGGTTTCTTCACGATCTTTTCCCTCAGGAAGCCCAAGTTCATTGTCGAATTCAAACATACGACCCTCATGGCTGTATCATATGCTAATTAATCAAACAAATTTAATCCGTGAAACCAAGTACCACTACTCTAAAACTGAGAACACTAAAACTAGGAGTCGACTGTCATAAAAGCTAACACAACACCAGAATATTCAGCATGAGTTCATAACCCAAAATTTGTGACAGTCACTCTAAGCTGAACTGTCTATGCCCTATATATTACTCCTACTTACATGAATTTTGGTCCGATGCCATGAGAAATGTCTAGCTATTGTTGCCAAAGTGTCTGAGTTGAAACTCTTTAGTAGTCCCTTCATAATGGTTGTAGTTACCATGAGCGATTGCCAATATTTTTTTCGTTTTTAACTGTCGTCGGTTGGCCTTGACTTCTATATAGTTTTTGATGTCATACTAACACGAGTAAAGAGTATATGGATAACCACTTGCACTATACGCCGAGTCATTAAAAGCATTCTTAATAACCGGTCCAGAGAGAGTCAGATAATGCGCAGTTTGTAGGGTTTCATACCATATAGTTAGTAGGCAATGGTTGACAATGTGAAATTTACCGATTTTTTAAATCTTAGCTAATGTTGCTCGTATTCAAGAGAAAAGATACCTACAGACGCACAGACCCAATTTTATGTTTTTTTATACTAACTTCCACCCCACGATTTTACCCGTGCTCTCGAGTTTATTTTAATCCTGAACGTATTCTATATGTATGCCAAAGTCCATCCAAATCTGTTCAGTATGTGCGCGATTGAGTTTCTAACCTCCAAACATTAACGGTTTTAATATTCGTAAGGATGTAAAGTTATAGAGGGATTGAGTTCCCATCCTTCAAAGTCGCTGGGAGCCGCCGGATGCAGGCGGCCCAATGGTCAACAGTAGACATCCCTGGTCTTATATGATGATCTCATATTAAATGTTATCTCATAATATTCATGTATTATTATTATAATATTACAATATCCGTTATCACTTCCTAAGAATTGAATTGACCTTAATTGATAACGGATACAGTTCAAGGCCTTTTTAAACGATTTATAATATTTGACTGCAACTAGGTAACTCTTGGAACTCTGAAGTCTATGAATGTGTCGCTGGAGCTGCCAGTTCAAAAGCGTTAATTGGGGCAATATACAGGATGTTATATATTCAGTTACAGAGTATCATCAGCAACGGCTTATGAAACTAAACATCAAGCAAGTCATTTCTCTAACAATGAAATTATCTCACATTTAGCTAACTCAGCCTACTACATAGTACTGTATCTGACCCACTCTGACCCTCGCTATCTGCTAGCTTAGATTTTTGTCATTACCTATCCCCAATGATTTGGTGTCGGTCGGTCGGCTCAACATGTATGCTCTGTCCATTTGCTACATTAAATACAAGAAATTTGCTAGATTCTCACCTTGTCCAATGTTTTGTTGACCACACGGTGCGAGGTGTAAAGTAATAGTAAAAGTTGATCATTCTTCATAATGACAATTGAGTCTATATGTAACTCTATAACAATACTTGCACAAACTTTTAGAAGTAGTAGAGCTCTTAGTTCAAAGTTCACCCAGTGTACTACCACCTTACCCATTTCCGCCGTGAGGCAGTAGCTCTTGGATTACTGTTTCGGTTAGGAAATAAAGCCGATGAAATTATAGGCACATGAGACTTAACAACTTCACGCCCCAGGGTCAACAATTGCATTGGCATTGCTCCTGGTGTTCCAAATGTCCATAGGCGGTGGAGACCACTCACCATCAAGAGGAGCATCTGCCTGTTGGTCGGGCATAAAAAAAAGCGGTGTAAAGATAAGAAGCACGTGTGATAAGCGTCCTCATCGATATATTAAATAATAATTTGACCTAATTATTATTCCGTTTATCGCTGCCGCTTATAAGACGGGCTCGCCCGGAGTCCTTGACACAGGAATTCTTGCCGACTCATTGAGTGTGACGTCGACTACCGTGCCGGCTGCCAGCAACAGTTAACCATACTATGGTTAATGGCTAATTAAAACACTACGCCAATTGATTGTTACCTGTGTGAATAACCGCTTTATTTCTTGTGGAGTTTGTGTGACTTTTGAACAATACTCTGTTATTTAAGTAGGTTTATGTATCTGGTTGCCGAAGTTAAAGCTCTCTTTATTTTGGTGGTTTCTGAACGTTATTATGATTTGCCCTACAAATAAAAGGGCTAAAAAACGAGGTTATTCAAGGTCATCATCATAATCATTTTGCTAAATGCCCACTGTTGAGCATAAGTCTTCTTTAAGGCAACAAAAAATATTTTAAGCGCCGCAACGCGTTTAGTTGGATAACATTTTTTGCGTGTACATAAAATTTTCTCCACATGTGTTCAAGTTATTCATTATAAAACCTGTATCTGTGTACGATTTTTTTTTCTTCTCAATGACCAATAGGGCGACAAATAGACCGACAATCCACCTGATGGTAAGTGGTCACCGTCGCTTATGAACATTAACAACACCCTGAGATATGCCACTCATATCAAATGTGCCTGTAATTAACTTCATAATTTTTTTTAAGGTATTTATACCTCAAATTATTACAAGATTTAGACCCGTTGTCTATAATAATTAGAATGTATATTTTTTAAGATTATATATGGTTTAATTTATTTATTACTTTTCTGTTTTCGAAGTGAAAATATTATCTGCATTTTATTAGCATGAATATCAACGTCAAATGATGTCATGGTGATATTTATTTGAGAATTTAATCTGGTGGCGATGAACTGCACGATTAGATTTCAATTGATTATTTATATTTTTTTAATATGATAAAAACACTCGATATAACCGGTTATTATCAATACGGATATTTCTGTTCAACCCAAAAAATACCTCCTATACCTTTTTCCCCGACTGTTACTGAATAACCACAACAGTCTGAGCTAGAAACTATGGTATGCAATCACTATAATTTCCAGAGATCTTTATCAGAATATCGATTCATATTTTTGTTTAGTCATTGCCGTAAGAAATCGATTTTCTATTATTCTACCACACTTTTGGTAATAGAGCAATTTGACCGAATTTTCAGAAGGTCGCTTAATATTTTAATTAAAATTTCGATTTATTGTATTCTAAGAACAACTTATAAACAAAATAAATGAATTAAGGCCCTACAAGGAATTAGAAACTCACAGCAATGCTGCTACTGAATCTAAAACTTGTTGAGACTTGTCTACAATTTTTTGCGCCCGTCGTGAAATTACTGATAAGAATATCCGTTTGGTATTTACCGAGCTGATGTCAAAAGAATCTGTTTTACCGCCCAGAAATTCAAGTCCTATCAGGTTTTATGTAGAGAACTACTTTTTTGTCGATCGTGACGTCATACACATATTTGGCGAGTTATAATTCTTCACTTTCTATTTTGGGATACCGTAAATTCGGTTCGTTGATCCTTGTATCTCGTATTAATGAAGCTTAGGGGTAATGACTGCCGTGAGGAAGGTCGTGGTATTGAATCTTACGCTTAAGCTATTAAGCGCATAAGTTTTTAGTGATGGAATACCTTGTAAAGAAACTGTAGCACGGTAGTAGGTGATATCTTGTAGTTATGCGCCTCACGCTGTGCTGGCCACCTGTACCACCCTCAAGTTGAAAATCTTTTGCCATTAGTTGATGACCTACCTACTACTGGTGCGTTTCGGGATTTGCTCTCGAAAGACTCTTGTCTTCTTAGATTGTTTAGTTCGGCATCACATGAGCAATCCTATTACTTCCAATTTAATTGCTTCTATAGCTTGGGATTCATAATGCCTAAAAGGGTGCTAGTGTTACTAATGTTATGCATTCTGTGAATTTAGTGGACATCATATTACAAGAGATTTACCGCCTGCCCGACGCTATATATCTTTAGTATTGCTTTTATTGCAAGGTGTACAGTGCACGTGGTCATCGGTACACTCTTTAGTCGCCACTTCCTACACCCTAAAGATCAGAAGGGAGTTTTAACGCAACCGTAGAGTAACGACAATACGGTAGTTATTTTTAAGCGCCGCATATCCGCCGTTTTGTAAAAATAAACAGCCCCACTTCGACCAACGGAAATAATTTTATCTTTGTAGGTATACAATATCGCAACGGAAATTTCCAATTTCAACATATGATTCAATGTATTATATCAGCCGTTACGTGTAGTGATCACACCACACTATCACATTTACAGTTAGAGCCAAGATGAATCATTCATTAGTATATTGGACAAATAACTGATACAAACATTGCTACAATGTGACATATTTATTTTGACGTCAAACATCTTAACATATTTATTTGTGTATCTAATTTGTCATTCATCGAAAAATTTACTGATAATAATAAAATTATTCTATAGTGTCGAATCTGACAGAAGTTGCTGGAAAAAGCAGACGAAATACGGCTAGGTACTGTTGCAGATCACGGTTCTTTTCTGATGCATAAGCCTGAACTTGCCTGTTTGTTCTGTGTCTGGGTGTAAATATCTTTTACTATATATTTTGAAGAAAATTATTTTATGTAGTAGGTATATCAAATAACTGGTTTCCATAGTACAAGCTCTGCTTAGTTTGGGATCAGCCGTAAAGGATATCCCAGGATATTTATAATTATTATTTAGTTACGGAACCTTAAAATAAGTATAGACTCATTGTTTAAGTAGCAAGCAGGTGCAATGAGTAACGCACTGAATTAAAAAGATATGCGATAATCAGATCTTATCAAGTTATAACTTATCAGCATGTATTTTGGCGCTCAGTATCATAAATTATAACAATTCATTGAAAACGTATCATTTCCTAGGCATAGGCCTAATGTATTATGTATTATTAGGTCTATACCTAATAATACATAATAATAATACGTCTATACGTAAGGGTAAAAAAACCATCATTTAATGGAATATCCGAGCCATCATTTGTTACGTAAATTACCATAAATAGTTGTAGTTTACCTCAGGGATATTTTGTTGGAATTACATCTACGCAGGGTCAAATATATAGGCATATTATGTACTAATATCTACATTTATTAGTTCATGTCCTTTCCTTTCAGTTGAAGGGCGTCTTTAACCTGTTCAGGATGTTGGGACTAAGACTATGAAATAACTTCAGAGAGCGAGACTCGACACAACGAGCCGAACGACACCCGATCTGTCGCATCGCATGCGTTCTCTGTAACGTCTCTGTTCGACGGCCCAGTTGGCTTGGTGGTTGAAGATCCTGACTGCCAAGCCACAATTCGTGGGTTCAATTCCCACCTTGTACATGTAGTATATCAGTAACCTAGTGTCCATAGTTCAAGGTCTGCTTAGTTTGGGATTAGAAGAGCCATGTAAAGAATTCCTCAGGTTATAAAAAAAATATTAAGTTAGTCTCTGTAATCCTTCCATTCCTTCGGTAATATCGGTTATTGTTTGGTAATCTGACAGGAACTAAGAGACCCAATGGATATCGGGGATCTGGGCACTTGCCCAGAGTGGCCAATAGAATTGGGGGTCTTGGCTAAAAGCAGTTTTCCGAACTGGTAGTTCAGTAGCTATCTGAAATAGCTACAACTTTCACAAATATAAATGCAAATTATAATAGCATTTTGAATAATATATCAAGTAGATTTATAGAAATGTTGTTTAGATTGAGGAATCGAACCTACGTCCGCGTGGCGTAGAAATCAGGGTCTTTAATCACCAAGGCTTCTACTCCTACTATTTCTTTCAATACACCTGAAAGTGAAGACAATGGACAATTGCAATAAAAAAGGCATCGCTGATGCGATGTAGACCCTGACAGAGGAAGTTGTTAAGTCTCATATGAGCCAGTAATTTCTCCGGCCCCTTACCATAACATTGAGCCAGTAATTTCACTGGCCCATTTAACTTTAATGATTAGTTAGTACTTATGTCCCTGTTGTTCATTTATGATCTAATCAAGTACGCCTCTAACGTTACTCATCGGTAAAAATATATAAATAGTTTATTTACCAGTCAGTCCGAGGTGCATCTAAACATGATTATATTACGCTTAGATCAGTCTATCGAACAGTTTTCGCCGTCAAAATATTTACGCGTTCCGCCACCAATACCATACCGTACTGTTTGTTTTGTAACCGTTAATTTTTTACTTACTCTGAATCATGTTTTGAGCTACAAAATCAAAACATTGGCTGGCAGGTTATTATTGTCGAATTTAAAATGTTGTATGTCAACCAACAAACCTCAAGTAATACCACCATAAGACTGCATTAGAGATGTGCGAGGCAGTTTCGCAGCAGTAGCGAGACTGCGTTTTGTGTCCAACAGCTCCCTGTCATAACTGTAAAATAATCCGTTATTAAACAAGTTTTTTAAGCCTTAAAACCAATAACTAGAAAACGGTATAGATGACGTCTAGATTACCTGGTTTACTAATCTAATAGCTTTCATTAGATGCCCATGAAATGGAGGTGGTATTTCAATGATTAAATTTCGATCTTACCACGTCCGCTATATGTGATTTAGAATGACGTCAATAGTAGTCGTGGTCACCAAATCTAAGTGTGCCCCAAATTTGAGCTCAATCCAATGGGCTGGTTTTAAATTCAGTTGTAAGATTTGACCCAAACACGCACAACTCGAGGGAGCGAAGCTTAAAAACTTTAAAGCTTTATTCTAAAGAATGGCTTTTCATAGCGAGCTATTATTTATTTTAAACTAGCTGCGCCCCGCGGCTTTACCCCCTTTCAATCCTGGTTATAAACCTTTCTCTTGAATGACTCTATCTATTACTGAAAACTGCATTAAAATCCGTTGCATAGTTATAACATACGAGTATATATGTATGATGGGAGAAAGTTTGAGGGTGGGGTTGGCGCCGCCCTATCCATTTGGAATAGTGAGCGTGAAACTAAAGCCCTCAAACTTGCGCTACCCGCATATTGCACTGTCTAGCAGGCTGAGCTTCTGGCGATCTGCAGGGCCACAAAGGTTATAATAAAGCACACGGCGTCTTCGTTTGGAGTCTACAGCGACTCCATGGCAGCCTCCAAACGTTGCGAAACTATAGTTGCCTCCATCTCCTGGCGGTGGAGGCTAGAGAAAACTTAAAATCCGCGTCTCTCCAGAATAAAGCTGTACGCTTATTCTGGATCAAAGCCCACGCAGGGTTGGTAGGCAACGAAAGAGCCGACGAGCTAGCCAAGGAGGCCGCGGTGGGCTCCAAGCGAAGACCGGATTACGACCTTGTGCCGGTTTCACACGTCCAGCGTGGCATTCGTATGGCCACGCTCGACGTGTGGAACCAAAGATACATTGGTGGCGATACCGCGTCCGTCACCAAACTATTCTTCCCGGATATAAAGGCGGCATACAGGATCAGGAGGAAAATAGACATCACATACACACGGACACAACTAATGACGGGACACGGTGGGTTTTCGGAATACTTGAACCGCTTCAAGTGTAAAGAGAGTCCATCGTGCATCTGTGATCCCGCGATAGATGAGTGGAAACAATTAAAGATAATATGATGAGCAAAAATGTTGAAATCTTTTTAAATTATTGCCAAATAATCGTGGAGAAGGTAGCTAAAAGAAATAAAACGAGATAGGAAATATTGTTAAATTAATATTAGAATATATTAAAAATTAGCAATAAAGAAAATTGTCAATAAAAATATAGTTAAAAAGTAGCAGTAATTTAAATACAAAATGTGTACTAGAACATATGTAATAAAAATAAGATAAGATATATATAAGATTAAGAAAACTGTAATAGAATAAACAAAAATTTTGATATGTACTAAAATAAATGATAGAATAAGATAAATAAATACGATAAATATACTTAAATTGTAATATAATACCCTGTTAAAATAAGTAAAAATAAACATCTAACTTGTCATAAAACCGTGTTAGAATAAGTAGAAATAAATATTCAAATTGTCATATTAAAAATTGTGTTAGAATAAGCTTAAATAAAGATACTAAAAGGTATAAATAAAGATACCCTCCCCCCTGTGTACACTTATTGTCCAGATTATACTTAAAGTTAAATTTAAAATACTTAAACTAGAAATAAATAATAAATATGATAAAATAGGTTAGCGTAGCATAGGAAGCTGGAATGGGAACTCACCCAAAAAGTAGTAAAAGATGATGAATGCAAGAAAGAAACAGTATGGAGAATGAAAGTGCGAGAAGAATACATGCGAGAACTGGAATGAAAGAGGTAGATAAATACAGGCTCCGATCATGTCGGAGGTAGAAGAGAAAAAAAAAAAAAAGTATATATGTATCGCTTACGTAGGTAAGTGAAATTCGCTATATAATATATATAACTATGTCCTTAATACACGGGTCTTGATGCACGGGCTGTAGTAAAATGTATTTAACCAAATCCTAGTATTTCCAATACTAATATGAAAATCAGGCAGATGGTCTACCTGTTGGTAAGTTAACACCTTCACCAAAGGGATTAGTAATATACCATATGATACGAAGAAATACCATATACTCGTATACCTATAACACGGAAAAGTTACTAACAATTTAGATAAAAAAAAGGCTAATGAGAGGGTTGATTTGGGGATGGAGATCATCGTCATCATATCACCTCGTCAACCCGCTCCTGTACATAGGCCTTCTTTGTCTCGCAACACCCTTTTGCTGTGCTAGACTCAGTCCAGTTCTGGATGAGGTATATGGATATAGGGTTCGTTTTTCCTTATATTGTAGGACATAATACAAAGACAAATATATTTATGAAAAATAATAAAATCACTTACACCTGGACGACTTTACGAAGCTTTCTACTGATTTTATAGTAAGTACGTAAAGTAATTTGTTGTTTTTGGCAAAACCCACTAAAAATAAACACCTGCATCGTACTTCCAATCACATTGTTATTTAATTATTAATGGGGCAATTAATAACGATTATGATGAACACGTATCCAAATACAATGCTTAATTAGTTACTTGTTTCATTAATATTTTACGTATGTACTTGTGTACTTATTTATTAAAAAAAAAACAGTAGAATTTCACTAATCCGGCACTATAATAGAGCGACACGTCCTATAATCCGGGACACCAGATATAGCATTTAATTGTACCAATACCTACATAACATGGGCTGAAGAAAACGGCGTATCTGCTAAAGATGTTATAATTCTTCAATACTCGTACATGCGAGAAAAGGTTTTTAAACAAGGATTACGACTTGCACAAAAACAGACCTATTAGAACTCAACAACTTTAATAATATTTATCTTAAAGTATACTACTTTATGCCGATTTACTTAACACCTGGACAACAATTCCAATTACACTTTACATATCAGCTTTTGTAATGTATCCGGTGAAATTACAGACGGATGAGTCTTAACAACTTCACGTCTCAGGGTCGACAAAGCATTGGCGATGCCCCTAGTGTTGCAAATGTCCATAGGCGGCGGTGACTACTTACCACATTGGAACGTCTGTTTGCATGTCGGCCCATGTCGTATAAAAGAAAACTTAAACTTCAAAATACCCTTAGTACAGCCATTTGCCTTTAAAAAAAAACATGAAAAACCTGTAAATAACATATCTAAAAACATAATAACACGGGAGATATTATTATCCCAAATTAAGATATTTAAATGGATGTAATATTTTCTAGTTTACACATTCATATTTATCCGTGGAAATCATAAGATCCCCCGATAACGCGGGTAAGCCCCGTAAAAGAACCTAGTGCTTTATAATCTATTTATTCGCAAAGTTATTTATGGCCACAACCCAGGAATAAGGATACAGACCGTTCCAAGAAACCAAAAGGTTATATGTACCTGAAATGTCAATGACATATTTAAACTAACATTATAAAGAGAGGGAGAGCAGAGTTTGAAAGTTTGTTATCTCCGGAACCACTCAATTTTCAATTCCCGCTGAGGACAAATATTTGTGTGCATAAGCATGTCTGAAAAATTTGTACATAGTAGTATATCAGTTATCTGGTCTTCATATCCAGTAAAAGATTAATTACAAACTATAAAGAGTTTAGGATCAAATAGCCGTGTGTATAGGATATCCCAGGATATTTATTTATTTATTTTATTTAAAGATAAATTATTCCAGATGGACATAGTCTATGCTATTATCCTTATACATTAAATCTCTCAACAACACGGGTGAAACCGCGGGACGGAAGCTTGTTATCTATAAATAGGTACTAAATCTTAAAAGCCTAAGAAACATTTTCCCGTAAAAGGTTTTGGTAAATTTACATTCTGTCATCGTTTTAAAATCCATCACACTTCTGTCATCCTCATTGTGTATTTCTGAGAAGAATTGTATCGTAGCTTTTATGTAGCGATGCATTTAACCTTCATCTAATATAAAGAAGTGCCAAATAAAAAGTCCCGATCGAAGATACGTAATGGATCCGTTTATACCTACGTAACTTACTCATTCGATTTAGGTACGAGTACTATAAAAAAAAATACACCGGTCAGTTAACTGTTAGATTAAACGGAACGTTTCAGCACAGTATAAATAAACAAATACTGTGGTTTTAGGCTTTATTTTGATAATATTAAAAATCTCGTGATTAAGAATCTTCAGGAATCGTGTGACTTTCGTTTGACAGATGCTATTATTTTCAAAAGCATTCAAAAGCTGTCAAAAGCTTCGACCCATCACATAGTTAGCGATACGCACTGATTGGTGTTGTGAAGAAGAACTGGAGTTAGTTTGGTATAGGAATATTTGATCAGATGTGATAAGATATAGGGAATTTCTTGAAAAAGGTTTGTAGCTGTAAGAAAAATGAGACAAAGAGTGACCACTGTAATGGAAAAAAACAACGGGTTGCACTCCGGGAGTGCCGGTAAAAGTGAAAACTTGAATATTAACGTTCTGCATTTTTACTGTCTTACGAATTTTCGATCAGATCACGTGTCCTGATGCAAATTTAACATTTTATCCCAAGAAAAGTGCTCAACGCCGCTAAAGAAGTTTTCATTTAAAAAATAAAGAAAAAATTACATGTGAGAAGTTCACTTGCTACAGTCATAGCCTCAATTACCGCCCTGGACATTGTCTATTTATTCAGTTATCTAAATACCAAAGTACTAGCTCGATTTAGATATCAGATAACTGTGAGTGAAGAATGTAATTTAAATACATACTCACAAAGTATATTTTAAGTTGTCATTACAAATCAAGTCGCTTTGATGTATTATTTAATACTTACTTTATCACTTAAAATCATAATGTCAATTTAATTAATAAAGAATTTACAATCTGTTCAATATCATTAAGTAACTAGTTATCATCATTTTCCGGATGATGTCTAGTTAGCAAATTTGGTCCAACAATACAAATAGCGGTTTAAAACCACTAATTGTGAAGGAGACCAAATATTTTACTTTAAGTAGGCCGTTTATTTGCTCAAATTAATTATGTGTATCTCATACTTATATGGCGCCGGGCCTTATTTAAATATGTGCCTTACGCAATGAGCTGGAATAACTAAACAAGTGTATGCTTGCCTTTGTGGTTTTATGTCATAGTTACGGCTTATTAAGCTTTACACAGGTATAATCTATTTCTAAGTTGAGGTATCCTTGGATTAGAGTTATGTGATCACCACAAATATTAAAAGTAAAAAGTAAGTGTATACGAGTACATTGCAAGTTAAGTAATTGTACTAAATAATAAATATTTATCATGAGATAGATTGTTATACTTCTTAAAAATAAAACCTACGGCAGAGTAAAATATAGTATATATCATTTTGGTTGATTATAAAATATAAATATATTTTTTTTAATTTTGGTCGGCAGACAAACATTTTCGCTAACATAATACAGTCAGATTAGGGTAATTGTATAATTATTATTCTAGAGTCAGTATTTTTACAAGTGTTTTTGTGTGTTTGTTAAGATTTGTCACCACCAAGAATATTAAAAAAAGTATTTCAATCGCGATGCGCGGAATTCCATCATATCTGATCATAACAAAATTAAATGGGACCACACTTCTGTTATGCCGTCATAAATAAAAATGAATTAGCGAAATCATTTTAGAGGTGACATTGTAACGAAGATATATATGAGGTACTTTTTTAATGTTAGTTATAAAGGAAATAACACTATCAACAATTAGTATATATTACCCTAAAAAGTCTCGAACTTCCTCAAAACGAAGGGCCATGATTTCACCATCATCCCCCTAAAAGCACTACGCAGTGTCATGAAAATTGAAATAACTTATCATATACTCGTAAATACTAATATACAAAGTACAGAAGTGAGTGCTGGTCGCATCATATCACTTGAGTCCACATAGTTAAGCATTCCCAATAAATATGACTCAACTAGGAAGTAAACAGTAAGCTAAAACGGTGTCAGTTAAAAGAAAATAGGGCCTGGCACTGAAAAGCTCTTTGATGCAGTGATTAATGTATCGATAGCCATCCAGTGAGCAATTCAGCGAATAATTCAAATATTTCGGCGGTTACTGTCTACACTATTAGCGTGTTTAATGTAAACATTGAACATTTTCTGTGAAGTTCCCACGCTGGGCTGTCGGAAGTTTCATACTCGAGGTATTCGAAACATGAAAGCGAAATCTCTACACGCTCAATTTAATATTTTAGTGTTATAGTTATTTGTTTGTACTGATACATAACTTTTGAATGAGTTTGTTTTTTGGAACATATTTATATATATTTAAAGTATTTCGTTATTAGAGGTATTCAAAAAGTAACAAAAATGAAAATGTTTTAATAAAAAAGTAAATAGACCGTACCCGCACTAGATGAAATATTTCAACGTAAACATTACCCTCCTTCTAGAGCAGTCGGTTAACAAAACAGGCCAATAACAGTAAACAAAGTTCATCTTCAAAACATATACATCATTTCAGCTTTAATCTCAACTACTATTAAATATTAATAAAGCTATAGAATGCGGATCTTCTTTGAAATATAAGATTTATTAACCATCAGAAGCTTCTTCACCATTATTTGGTGCAATATCACACATTCCGCATGACTAACTCCATGAGTAAGTAGCTGAATGAAAAATTAATTCTTTTGAGAGAGCTTCTGCGAAATAATACGATACTAAACTAAAAAGCTTGTCAAAAATGTTTGTAGTTATTGACTCATCAATTCTAGTTGTAGTAGGTAGTAACATATATCCGGGATGTACATAATTGACCTTCTATCTCGAAAATTAGTATCTAACTATATTCTATTTATCTAATTATAAATATTTTTTTGAGTAGTAGAGCCGTGAAGCAGTAGTGCACTTGTATTACTGTGTTTCAGTTAGAAATGTAAGGGGGCCGGTGAAATTACAGGCACATGAGACTTAACAACTTCACGTCTCAGGGTCGACAACGCATTGGCGATGCCCCTAGTGTTGCAAATGTCCATAGGCGGCGGTGACCACTTACCATCATGTGGACCGTCCGCTTGTTTGTCGGCCCCGTGGTATAAAAAGAAAACAAAAAGTTTTTCTTCCCTTTCTTATGAATAGTTGAAAAAGAAACAAACTCTTGACCCGTCATAAACATTTAACCCCGGTTGTTGTGTCAAGCGTTAATGACATAATTGGGTTTTATAACCGTGTTTGTATTCTTGGACTGCGTAAGTGGGTAAACATAATATGGTAAACAATAACAAAACTAGGCCGTAGCCATGGGAACCGGTGGTAAACAATTCGTTTCAATCTTTATTACTTAGGATTTGTTTGTCTCGAATGAGTAATAAAATTAAATTTTAGATTTTTTGGTAATTAAACTATTTCTCCAAACAAACAGCAAGCCAATTCTACGTCAATCTATAATAATCAATCAACATGCAACTTCCGTCCCGTGACCCACGCTTACGGGTAAATCTGAACAGAAATAGGTAATATCATATTCAGTGTAGCGCTGGCATTACCCATAGTGCAAGGTAGAGCATGAATCAACGCAATCACTTCCGAGTTCCGAGTCTAGTTGTACGAAAGGCGCCAAGGCGTTAATCATGCGTGCTTGACACTCAAGTGGGAATCCCTTCATCTATTTATAGAATAGACTGCATGTTTACAGATAACGATAGTTTAGTTGTCATAGAGTAATAAAGACAAGAAATAAAACAGCTATCTGTGTTTGGATTTAACAGACAGTAAAACAGAAGCAATTCTGGCAGAATATTGCAAAGCTTCTGATTTTGTAGCAGGGAACAACGGATTTGAATTAGTTTCTCTGCTGGTTCTTTTAAAATTTTATATAATTTTTAAAGACGATATGTGGTAACGGTGACGTATTCTTACTCCCTAACTCATTTCTCGGGTGTCGTAAGAAGCGACTAAAGAGTATGCCGTTGACCACGTATACTTTACACCTTGAACTATGTGATTAACTAGAAGATTTCCAAAGACTCCTAATATGTAAGACGTTTAATGTAAAGAAAGCCATATTGTGGCAACCTCAAATGATCAGCTATATGGAGGAGCAGATCATACAGAGGCGTGAGAATAACCGGGGACTTGGATAAGCTTTAGCTTGAACGGGGAGCAAAGAGGATTTTCATGGTGATGAAAGCCTCTGCGAAAAAAACTACCTGGCTGACTAGACTTTTTAAGACATTATGACAGAAAGAATAGAACAAATTTAGTCGAAACATACACGAAGGCGACCGATTTTCCATTGGTTTTGTAAATATATTCCTTGTCACAAATAGAGCGCGTAGTTCTTTTATTTCGCCTCGATAAGGTTATTTAGTGTACTGCATTAGTTAATTATGCATCAATGTCTGAAATGCGGCTGTGGTTTTCTGCTGTTAGTAAGCAGGAAAACCGCCGCAAAAGGAAATTTTCCCGCTGCCTATTAGTTTAACAAAACTATTACCGTTTTACTACACGTTGTGGTTTTAAATGCCAATGAACTTTTTATGAAAAAACCACAAGGATATTTACTACAGGGGAATGCAGTCACTGAATAATATTTTTGTTTCTACGGAGTTTTACCGGTTATATTTAAGATAATGCGTTTAACTGCAATAACAGAACGTACGGGTTTTACGGATCGCATAATTTTGCAATTGGGAATATACATCGTCAATTACGAAACCGTTTAAACCTTTTGGTCGATTTATCCCTTTTCCTTAAAGAATTCCTAAGGGATTAGTTGCTACTGCCCTACATTTCTGCAAAGTTACCTTTATCTCTTGCTTGTCTCAGGTTTTGGTATTATTCAAATACATAATATTTTGTTGTTGTATTCACGTAATAATATCCTAGGACATTCCCTTTACACGCAGCCATTTGATCCCAAACTACTATAGCAACCAGATAACTGATATGCTATACCCAGACAGTACTATATGAGAGTGAGAATTGAACCTTTGAAACTTGGCAGTCAGGGTATCTGTTTTTTCGAATGTCCCATCTTTATATATTTCTTCTTTTGTATATAAGTAAGTACCTAGTCGAAATGAGTCAGTTTCTAGGAAAGCGTGGCTAGCTGAACTACAGGTGAGCTAGGAGATTAATGTGCCGATAAACTATGGGCCAAAACTTTGACTCATTTCATTTAGTAAAGAGCGTTTACCTGTATGCTAATCAGATGATCATGAGCGGTCACATGAAGGTACCCTGCTATGAGGAAATAGTTTAATGTCCAGACCATATTTGAAGATTTATTAGTGTGCTGAATTAGATACCTTTGTACTATTAATGTTTGAGTAGTGATTCTAAAACGTGTTCAGTTAGATATTTCAATAATATTGTTAATGTAAATGTTTGGATGTTTGTAACATTAAACTGGTTAACAGAATCATTGTTATAATATGTCTTAGACACAAATAATGCTTTTTATTCCGATAAATTTGATCGTATGAAACTAATGACTGCAATTTTTAAAAGAAACTAGATGAGGTTTTATATTTAGATAGACAACCACCACAACAAAAAAACTCTGACTACTACAACTTCAGCATCAATTTCATAAATTGAATTGTACTAATAAGGGACAATATCGTTATTATCACAACAAAAAAAGGTTGCAGTGAAGAAGACGAAGTATGTAGTGTATCAGTTATTTGAATTCCATAGCACAAGCTCTAGTCCTATTCCTAGCCCTAGTTAGGCATCAGATGGCCGTGTGTAAATGAATTTATCGACATTTTTTTCAAATATATCGTGTTTTGAGCACACATTGTCAGTTCTATAATACAGCTATTATTCAATTCCCTATAAGTAATACAAGATTAACCCTTAGGTCAACTGCCTCTCATGATTATCACGCCATGCCATGACCTAAGACAATGATATTGATGAGTCACCTCTTTCATCCTAGTAACACGCACTGTACATCAGCATTTGACGGGATAGAGTGGTTTGTTTAGATTGCGCCTTGGTGATACCAATTAAACGTGTCCAATATTGCTTTATTTATAGTCATAACGTTTGCCTAAATTGATTTTAATTCAGTTCGAGATTGGTTAACAGTGTATATTTATTTTGGCGCTATTAAAACATTGTGACAGGAGATTAAACTGTTAAAAATAATAACCCTTTTAAATATTTACTTGAAATATTAGCTAACAATTCATTTTAAATGTGATGTGTAGTGAGTTACAATAAAATTATTTGAAAAAAAAACTTTATATATTAAACTATGGAGGGATAGTTAAAATTAATATAAAGATACATAAAATAATCACGATAATTTTTTCAGTTTCGGCGCTTACCCGAATATTGCAATTAACCAAAACATCGGTTCATTTCGGCTTTCGTAATTGTCGTCTTCCACCATCGGCCCCATAATCTCTTACCATGTTGAGATAGTAAAAAACAGAAAATACTACAAAGCCTCAAGAGAGCATTTCAAGGTCGCTTCTGAAATATCGAATATACATACAGTAAGGCTTAGTGAGTCCAGAATTTTGTCATCATAGGTCCAACGCCCTATTTGGCTCTCCGAGGTCAGTTTCACACTTAGAACATCAATTATGTCGTTAAAATCGTGCCAATTTTTACAGCAGTTTTTCAGAGTATAGAAAAATCCTACATCCTACTAATTTTATAAATCCCAAAGTTTGTATGTATGGATGTTTGTTACTCTTTCACGTAAAAAATACCAAACGGATTTGGATGAAACTTGGCACATATATAGAAAATGCCCTGGAATAACACATAGGATACTGTTTGTGCTGGGGAAAATGTTACATCTCTCGGGAAAGCTGATGAAACGGCGAGGGACAGCTAGTATATTATAAAAGTGAAGGTTTGTGAGTATGTATGTTTGTTACTCTTTCACGCAAAAACTACCTAACGGATTTATATGAAACATGGCACATAGATAGTATATAGCCTGGATTAATAAAATAAAAAGTATTCTATGTGAGCATACTTTTTATCGGGACAATGTAACATCCCACGAGATGCAAGTGAAACAGCTAGTAAACCATATATCATTATGACAAGGTACATCAGCATCATCATACCAATAGATCAATAGACTTTTGTTAAAAGCAATAAAGTTGATTTTTCCATAACATTCTTGCTGTCAAAACGGGCCGTTTAGATCTCAACATCTATACTCGTGTTATGTCATTGGTCGAACATCTATTTTTGAGGCAAGTGTCACCGGTGACAAAATTTGCCGCAATCATTAGATGATTCACTGGTATTTTGGAATCTTGTGTATGCCAATTGAGTTGCACGTCTTTTTTTGGTACTTCAATCATGCGAAATGTTAAAAGTACCCTCTAATTAATTCAATTGGGTTAATTGAGGGATTGCCATTATGGTCATATTTATAAAAACCCTTTTTGAATATCATGTCTATTTTCAGATGTAGAGAGTACCTTTAACTGCTAGGTGTTCATATAATAAGAACAAGCTGTTCCTGCGGTTTCACTCACGTTTCCTTACAAAGAAGTACGTCCGTAGTGACAATGGTAGTTCAAAATTTCACCCGTTTATTTAGCCGTGAATTCGAAACAGACAAACAAGCTTTCTCATTTTTGATATTCGTAACGATAATAAATATCCTAAGACATTCTTTACACGCGGCCAACTGATCCCAAACCAAGCAGAGCTTGTAGTATGGAATTCAGATACTAATATAGGTAGTAGATGGTATACTATGTTTTTCTTCATTATACATACCACATATACGAGTATACAGCCGGATACAGACATGCATAAATGTAGGTACCAAACTACTAAGCCTACTGGCCCGTCATTATCTATATTTGTTCATATTTAAAAAGTAGTATAGGTACAGCTATCTGGTAATCGCACTACTAACTCCGCTTAGTTTGGTATCCGATGATCATGTGTTAATAAATGTCCCAGGATAGTAATGTATTAATGAAATATTATTATTTTAAGATTAGATTGGAGTAGCATTACATAACCTAATAAAGTTAGGTAACGAAAAACAATTAATTGAAGGATGATGATATGCCCATAATTAATACTAATTAGTCATTTGACAAGCAACAGCTTTCATAAACTATGATGACTTGTAAATCAGTAACAATGTTAATTACTCATTAATCTGGCTAACTACGCTGTATCTTACAGTATTACATTAATACACTCTGTTTAAACTACGCACAAACTCCTTACTACAGTTACAAATAGTACGACCGCATTGCCTTTTCATGAATGAATGAAAATCATCTGTTTCGTAAAACAACATAATACACTAAAATCCATTCAAAACTCAACTCTAAACTTCAACAAATAAAGTCAATAATTTCTTGAAAAGAACGTAGTCTAAACTTTTCTCTGACTGCAATTTATTTTAGACTTTAGCGTATGTGTATTAAGGTTGGTTTTGAAATGGTGTGCGTTTATGATAGGTCGTTTTAGTAGTAGATAAGAAATGTGACCGTGGCTAGTCGGCACGTGGTAAGAACGTGCCAATGTCATTGGTCTTATTAAGAGGCAGACATCAAAGTGTCGCGACTCGTGGTAGTGTCGCATAGTCTAGGAGCTGTTTACTTTAACTGATAACTTAAGTTTGTGAATCAGCGACTAAATTGGAATATCCTTAATTGCAACATATATTAAGTAATATTATAGACGATTTTGTGAGTCTGTGCATGTGTAGGGTTATCTCTGGAAGCACTGCGCCTATTTTAAAAATTCTTTCACCGATACGAAGCTACTGTATTCCCGAGTAATATAGGCTATGTTATAATTCCGGTTTACCTTCTCGAATGAAGCTGCAGAATTGTAGGTAGTTTATAGTATAGTAGGTTTATAAACATAACGCTAATTTTTGCAAATTGTGGCCTATTAGTTTGCAATAGCCAATTTTTATTATTTTGGTTTTACTTGTGTTTGACCACGTCCCCATAGTGATGAATTAACTAAAAGTGCAACAACACCTTTCAAGATATGAATTGGGGTGAAGCCAAGCAGTCAAGAATGTGATCTGACATCATCCTTAATTTAATACCTATAGAAACGCATTTACCTGCCTACCAAGATACCACATAGATATGACGAAATAATAAATCAATTCGTTTCGTATTTTATCAGTTCATATAACGCGTACTAACCTAATCACAATACTTTTAATAGGATTAGGTGACAACATTATTGTGATATCTGCGGAATTTCTGTTGTTAATTATGATTTGATACTAGTATTTATTGGTATAATAATCTGGGTATTTACCACAATGTGACCTGAGATTATAGCGTGATTGCGGCCGACAAAAATATTCGTCAACATACATATTTGAAAACTGGATAGTTATAGTTTTTTTAATTGAAACTTGGAAGTTATTGCTTTTAAATTAAGGCAAAGTTACCTAAACTCTATTCAGCACGAACGAATAGACCCCTCATTTTTATTGGCTACTCTGGGAAAGGGCCCAGAGCAATCTGACGGTCTCCTTAGTTACGGAAGGCTTACGTGAACGTCAGTAGGTTACAGAGAACGCACGCGACAAATAATGTCATCAGATCGGTGTGTCGATCGCGCTCAGTCTTAAATGCCTCATTATTCTATAGTGGCCAGAGCCTCTAGTAGGTAATAATGTAAAATACGGCCTTTTAATATTTTAACTTTCACATATACTCGTACATATGACCTTAAAATCAATGAATATTATGTGTGTGTTTAAGATGTCTAGCTCCTCGCCTACAACACGTACTATGTAAGACACCTAGCTGACAGCATGTCGGCGGCAATTGCGTCAGACGGTGAAAGTGTTTCTTGGAAGCAGCGATACCAATTTTTTTTTCGATGAAATCTCTTTTAGAATCTGTAATGAGGAAAATGAGCTTAAATAACTATGATTTAATATTACATTACAATAAATATCCAATAGTCTACAAGATCTCAATAATAATTCTCTAATTAGGTATTATCAACTTATGACTCCAGGAACTCCTTTATATACCCATAAAACCGCATACCTTTATAAAATTTAAATATAATTTATAAAATAATACCTGGCAGTCAAAATTAAATATATGTACATATATATACATTTTTGGTTAAGGAGCAAATTTTACTCAGTTCAGATCAGTCTCCAGACCACTAATCTTCTCGCGAACCCCCTACGATCAACTGACGTACCCCAGTTAGAGAAATCCTACCTAACCCAATAAAACTGTTTATTATGAAATAAGTTATTGTCCAATGGAAATGCTAATTTGATTTTCGAATAAAAAAGATTTTGAAATAGATGATGCAACAATCCATTAGCTTACCGGCCTCATTTTCTTTTTAATTTATTATTATTTAACGTTCAAAGACAAACCAATATTTTAGTGTCAATATAAACATTTTATGGTGTCCGTAACATAATTAATTATAAAAATCTTTTTCACTTAACACTCAAAAGAAGCGTTGGCATTCATGATAAAAACATAAACGAAAAGTGGAATGTTTCGACAAAAGATAATGGGGACATAGTGACCTATTGTGTATTTCCAATGAAAAGTATCACACGTGGCGCCAAGAAATTTACTAGCGACACCCTTCGTAGATTGTGATTAGATAAAGGTAACAAAAACAAATATTGTCGCTTCCGTTGTTAAACAATTTCACGTTGCGTGTTAAATTAGAAATAACTTGAATACAGTTCTTTTCTTATATGTAGGCCAAAAAAATAGTCGATAGTAAGTGATCACCCCTGCCTATGACTACCAGCAACACCAGAGGAAAATGAAAATATTTTATTTAAATATGCCTTTACAAGCATTTATGAATACTCTGACTCTAATAACGGTTTGGAAGGTTGAATTTGGCAATGCGTTCTCAACCCTGAGATGTGAAGTTGTCAGGTCTCATGTACCTGTAATTTCACCGTCAGTTACCTTTCTAACTGAAATACAACAATACAAGTACTGCATCACTGCCGAAATGGGTAAGGTGGTAGTACTTCCCCGGACGAGAGCTCTATTACTTTTGAGTACTTTTATTTCACCAATTAAGCTTAAATAATCATACAAATACCTTTTATAGACTCTTTGCTTTAATATTTAAGACAATAAGGCTTGGCAAGTATATTACTCTTTTCAAGGATCTCAATAAACGTAGCAATGGACAAACTTTCACATCCTCATGCGGGAATACAATTCAGTTACTGTAAATTGTAATCTATTATTAGCAGTTACCTTGAGTCGATGTTTCCAAGAATTGATCCGGTAACATTTCTATGACGCAAGATGCCACGCTGTCCTATGTCACCGGCTTTATAATTAACGGTATAGAGTTCAAAATGTGAATAGAACTTTGTTCAGGTGTAAAAAAAAAGACACTTGTAAGAAAAAAATGACGCGCAATGACAAATCACCGGAAGTCAACCGGTATTGCCAAAATGACACTTCAATCGCTGGTAATGTACGTGTGGAGTGCGCAGGCGCATGTCAAACAAATGTGTAACGTTACAGAAGTACATAATAAGTACTTACTCAGTTTATTATATGTACAATTACATGACATTGAGGTAGTAAAAGATAAATAGGTGTACCCATCTAAATTTTCGGCCGAATACCGACTTACAAGCACAAGATGGTAAGTGGTTACCGCAGCCTATGGACATTTGCAACACCAGAGCATCGCCAATGCGTTGTTGACCCTGAGACTTGTTTTAAGTCTCATGTGCCTGTAGTTTCACCGGTCCCCTTACCTTCCTAACCGAAACACAGTAATACAAGCACACTACTACTTCACGGCGGAAATGGGTAAGGTGGTAGTACTTCCCCAGACGAACTCTGCACTAAGAGCTCTATTACTCTAATATCGTTTACTAGCATTTATCCATAAAAATCTTACAGTAGCTTAAGTTACCTAAATTGTTTAATAGTAATATGTAATTGATCATTTTCGCTTCAGGGATTTACATTTTTTATAGGTCAGGAATTCGCGACACTGTCAGATAAGAATGATGAAGTGGAAAATACATAATACAACTTTTAGAAGGTGCAATATTTCATAATATATCGAAATAAAAACCCACGCCTAATCTCTTAATAGTACAAAACAAAGTGACTATTTCTGTCTACCTATTTGCCCGCTTATATCTTTTGATCTATGCAATAGATTTTGATGCGGTTTTCATTATCATTTAGTGGTTATTTTTTGTAATAGTAGAACTGTGATGCAGCAGTGCACTTGTATTACAAAGTTTCGGTTAGAAAGGTAAGGGGAAAATTTCAGGCACATGAGAATAGACAAATTCACGTCACAGCTGCAGGTCACGGCCCTTGTCGTTGCAAATGTCTTGGAAGTGACCACTTAGGCAACATAGCATATCGGCTTAATTAATTAAACTCAGGTCACGAAAAAAATTAATACCTAAAATGTTGTTAGGTTATCGCGTACGATTTCACGCGCATAGTTGGTAGATAATATTCAAAAGAGCAAGAGGAAAATTAGGGGCTTCTGACACAATTACTGAATTAATAATTTTTTTCAATCACTTAGATAACTGAGATGTTTGCAACAGCAAATTAAGAAACAAATACCTGATACTAATATAAATGGAAATTTTAGAATACAATGCTGATAGCGCGTAATATTAGATACATCAGTAATGTACACACATGGCGTTAAGTTATTGCTGATACTGCAAGAAGACCTCACGTCAAAGATAATACGTGATTGTAAAGACATTCCAGTGTCTTGGTCCCATTTTTTTTTCTTTTTACATTTTCTACGGACTCTTAGACCGTACTCTTTAAACATTCTATGATAAATTATTTAAAGATAAATTGTATTGCGTTTTTATAAATTAACATCTTTCCGCGCTTGCTCAGCTCGTCGTTTTGAGCTCAGTGTGCTTGTGATTCCTTAATATATAGTATTTAACATAAAAAAATTACTCTAATTTAGTTTCAGTTATATTCATCTAAGTTTATACATTAATAATATTATATTCGTTTAAGACATTTTGACCTCGGATGGTTTTGCTCCCAAAAGAATCTCCATGGTTTCTTGATCACATTTAAATAACTCATAATGGTTGTAAGTTCTTGTAGTTTGTAGCGGCAGGTGGATGATATTCCGGTTTCAGGAAGATGTGGCAAGGCCTATGACTATTTATGGAGCTACGGAGGAAAACATCGTGAAGACATTAGGTTATTTTTTGTAATTTGTTGCTAGGCAAATGTGTTTCCACAATTGCCGTTGATTTTCAATTTTCTAGATTACAACGTCATTTACTTAATTAGTTTATTTTACATTACCAGTGAGAGTAGTTATTATGCTGTATGACTTGTTTGATTGTTATCTAGTGATAAAAATCTAAAACTAGCTAAATTTAATAACTTTAGATAATGTGTTATTTAATTAATTAATTTATGATAACAATAAAATAGCTATAATAAAATTAACATATTAAACGACTTAAACCAAAATATAAAACTTGTCGGAAGACAAACTAAATCTGGCTAAATCATAATCTTGTAAACCATGGTTCAAAATAAATCCACCTAGCATGTGAATAATGATAAAGCCTGATTCAAATGCAAATGTTCCACAACTTGTAAAGCCGGCTACACACACTCGCGAGGCAACCTGCGCGTGAGTAATCATACATCAATTCACTAGTTTTGAAGCGTCCGCACCGATTAAACCGACTCGTGGTTAGTCTCAAGACACGTGCTAGATTTATAGTGCCAGGACCACGTGGATGCCACGTCGATCGCGTGGGATAGGAATGCATAGCTGATATTCTTGACGGTATTTATGACTGAAGGCTGTTGGGATGCTATTTTGAGAACTATCTATTTTGGAAGCCAAACTAAAAATATTATGACCTTGCCTCGGAAGTCATTCGGAAGATAAAATATTTGTTATTTATAGAGTGTATAATTATTTTCGTCGTATCTTCTTATCTGAAAGTAGATTCCATACCGCGGTTATACCGGTTTCTTAGATAAAAAACATAGCCTATATAACTTGGGAATAATGTAGCTATTTATCGGTGAAAGAATTTATAGAAACGGATAAGTAGTTCCAGAGGTCACCCCCTTCTAAAATATTTCAGTTTTTCTGGTTTCATAAGTAATACAACCAGCCTAATTAGGGTCAGGGAGCCGTTAAGCATACAAATTCTAGAAAGAGCTCTCAAGAGCAGCTATCGAAACATACCGACAGGTTTTTGCCTGAAGTTTTCAATTTGAGGTTGATAGCCAGCCAGGCAGTACTACAAAGTACCCTTGCACCTTGCTATAGTTTCCTCACGATGTGTTCCTTAACTTTGTAGCTCATTCTAGGATCGAACTCACAACTCTCGATACGACATTCGACTCCACAATGAACTGAGCTATCATCGCTTTCAGAACCGGTACATTATTTTCCGGTACGACTATCTACATTTAGTGTGAACGACCAAACTTAGAGGTCAACACAAATTAAGGTCGCACATCGTACTGTGATGTCTGGTGTGACAATATGTTTTACACTTACCAATTGAGGTTCTCGTCACGTAGTAAATTCGTCATAAATCGTGCTTACAATGGTAATTGAATTGAATTACGGTCTATGTTGTAATCGTTTCTGACTGAATGGTAGTTGTAGAACTACTAGACTCTTCTAATTTTTTTTGGTTTCTTGGTACTTAATTGGTAGGCAGGATAGATAAATAATTACATCTTATTGTCTATATACAGTGGAGCCCCGGTAAACCGGCCCCTGTCTAATCCGGCGCCCCCTGTAATCCGACTTGCCAATCATTGTTGAATGCAGGTACACGTACACAAACATTAATTTAGCAAATTTTCAATTGATCCAACAGCTAATTTTATGATGATGGAAATCAACCTTATTCCAAAACAATATAGTTTCTTTTCCTATGACAATCTGAAATGTCAAAACGGCCATCATAGCGTGCTGGTAGTATGTTATAATTTTGATCTGTAATTTGTCGGGTTAGAAGGTACTCTTTTTAAAAAAAATCCCGACTATAGGGGGTCTCAGGCAGTACTCTATAGTCCTACAAATTCGATAGTCCGACACTGCCCTGCAAAACGTTTGTCGGATTACCAGGGCTCCACTGTAATTCTATACATCTAAATATAATAAATATGAAGACATTTTGTGTCTGTTTGCCTGCTCACATCACATGTATCACTTGAAAATTACCAGTCAGATTTGACAGTCTTTTCTGCATCTGATAGCCAAATTCTAATGGAAAATGAAAAAGGACAGAAAAACGCAAAGTGAAAACAAAATAATAGCGCATGTTTAGCATTTGCATAGACTTTATGGGTACGAGAATATATAGACTACTTTTTAACCCCTAACGAGAACGCGAGTTAAACCGCGGGGCACAGCTAGTACCAAATAACTAGAGCTTGAACTGTGGCAACCAGATAACTGACATACTAGAGCTATTTTAAATAAACACCCAGAGACAGAACCAACAGCCCATGTACACAAATGTTTGTCGTGATGCCGCGTGATAGTCAGGGTACTTACTTCACCACCACGCCTACTGACTCACCATAAGCTAAATATCATTTAACTTTAAGTGTGGTTAAAATGTTAAATAGGGCGACAAACAGGCAGTCGGTTCCCTGATGGTGGACACCGCCGCCTATAGACATTTGCAACACCGGAGTTTTCGACCCTGAGACGTGAAGTTTTCAAGTCCCATGTGCCTGTAATTTCACTGGGCCCCTCATCCTTAATCAAAACTAACTGAAACACAAAAATACCCGGTGGTAGTAACACCCCGGTAGAACTTTGCAGTAAAAGGTTTACTACTTTTAAATTACATCTAAAATATAATTGAATTTATTAAAAGGCTGTATTTCCTCCTTGACTTACCTCCGTACTTTCCAGATAGCTTTTTACTATTAATTTATTAGTACGCAATGCGCTTTCCAATTATGTACTTATGAGCAGGTTCTCAGAACACATGTGACATAAAACAGTCTGCAAAGTTCATTTGTCTTAAATAGAAAGGCTCTTTCTCTCAATGCTCTTTACAATTCGGTTTCAAAGAACCATGCAATTACAAGAGAAAATATCTTATTGTTAATCTTTATTACTTAATATCAATGCAATGACACAGCTCTCACATTAAAAACACTAAGAAAATTAAACTGTGTTTGGAAATTAAATGCAACCTTCCGAACTGATGTTAGAGTTCGATATTCATTGATATTATGAACCAGCTACCGTCCAACAGTTTTACCCGCGTTTCCGAGGGATTTAATGTATCCCTAGATAATAACATAGCCTATGTCACTCAGTAATAGTGTAGCTTTCTATCAGTGGAAGAATTATTAAAATAGGTGCAGCGGTTTCGGAGATATTACCCTTCACATACACATAAACTCACATAATTAGCACTCCCTTTTTATACTGGTTTTAACAATCCTTTCAGTAGCGAAATGACGTTATGAAATGATAAAATGAAAATAGACAGGAGTAGGTGTGCCGTTCAAAGTCTAATGTGACGAAAAAGCGTTTCACATTTAGACGCGATAAATACGTTTTGCTAAGGGTGACTTGAAAAACTAACATTACAACTAATGTGCCATACAAATACTATGTAGAGAGATAAGTGCAACTTATAATATGTATGGGCTATCAGATGTATGTAATTGATTCCTTCTAATTTAATAATATAGTAGTTAGGCTCAAGTCCAGTTTACGTCCGAATCGGTAGTCAGCTTTCAACTAAGAAGAATCGATAAGGAACTCTGCAAAGTTACTCAATTAATCTTATAAAAGTCTATAAAAATAATTCAGTGACAATATCAGAAAAAAAAACTTAAACATTTAGGTCAAAATCATCTTCAAATCATATCAGGGATATCCTCTACTGTACATGGACCTCCCAAAGAATAGTAGGTTTTTGGCATACAGTGACCTGGATGACTCGGAACAGTTCGTGGGTCCACCTGTTTAGACGCGGGACGACGTTAAGACGTCGTCATTCGTCGGTGGATACTGGTACTGCATCAGAAAATAAATTAGGTACTGCATTTGGCATAACTACTTCAAGCTACAAAAGAAAATAAAGTCATCATAACATCCAAAGATAATAAGTAATAAAGTTCTCGTAAAAATATTCCTTATATAGAATACTGTAGCATGTTCTTGTTCTTAACTACCAGAAAACCCGGCCTGTTCGTAGAACAGCCATCAAGTTCAGATGCAATGGAATGTAAAATAACGCTACAACTATTTAAAAGCAGGATTTCATGGACCTTCGCAGTTTCCTGTGACCTTTGACTTACTACGTCATTAAAAATGAAATTAACGTTATGGCCTTTGTTATAAAATTCTTCTATTAGCTAATTATCTTATGATGCCGATGAGCTTTATTATGAACCAATAGGGTTGATTTTTCCACAACATTCCACATTAAATACGCTGATGTGACGACATTCACGTATACCACGTAATTCGTCAAGTCATTACGGTTTCCTATTTGAACTATCGGTTAAATATCCGGATTGTTATGACGTCATCATATTTCACCACACTATGAACTCAATGGGTGCGTGCACTAGTTCAAATGTCTGTAACCATGTGTTTGTAAATGTGTTGAGAGATAATAAAGAAGCCCGAAATATGGTGTGGCAGTAAATTTTTTGGTCCAGGGTGGTTAAAACATACGTCTACATTAATAAAAGTTTAATGTTGTTCGTAACCACTTGAGAACGGATGATTCTTTTTTCCATCTTAGTAACATAATGAACAAGCCTTAAAAAATAAGTAAAGAAGATAATACACATAGTATTATGATAAATTTGATGAGCCGATCTTTACGTAGAATATGTTTGTCGACTGATTAGGGGAAGGTTCAGAAATAGTAGAGCTTTTACAATTAGTGCAAAGTTTGTCTGGGGAAGTGCTCCCACTATATTCCCCTACCTATATTTCCGCCCTGAAGCAGTAGTGCACTTCTATTACTGTGTTTCGGTTAGAGAGTGTAAGAGGACCGGTAAAATTACACTAAATTGGATCCCAACAAGGCTAATAGGAAGAATTAAGAACCCCTGATCAAAGTATCTTACATACCTGACCATTACCACGTAAGAACCTTTACTAATTATCAATCTAGGCACGCAATTTGACATATATCTAGGCTATGTAAATTAAACAGGTTCATGATAGAGAACACGCACCTACATAGTCACCTGAGAATGACAAGTTTGAACATGACTGAGTTAGTTGTGTAATCTTATTCATGATATTCAGTGATACGTCATACACGTGTGAACTCTGACGGGGTCAGCCGATAAGTGCCGGCGCTTGTTCATGAACTGTCGTGCCGTAATGAGGAAAGGTCACTATCATACCGAGAATTACATGAATAAACCGAATTTGATTAGATTTTTTTTATACGATGAGGTAACCTTTAATTTGAAACCCACGCGGTTTTGTTTTTTTTTTTTTCTTTTATACCACATGGGCCGACAAACAAGCGGACGGTCCACCTGATGGAAAGTGGTCACCACCGCCTACGGACATTTGCAACACTAGGGGCATCACCAATGCGTTGTCGACCCTGAGACGTGAAGTTGTTAAGTCTCATGTGCCTGTAATTTCTTGTAAAGTTGATTTTTAATACCTAAAGATACCGTACCCTAATAATAATAATCATTTTTATTTGCTGTAATGTGTACAGATAGATGTTACAAAGAATAATTAACAGTGGCCACATGAGCCAGATAAAGGCATGCAGAAAGAAAGGCAACTAAGGGTGTGAAGGGGACCTTAAGACTAAGGCTCCACTGTCCGTCCGTTTGTCCGTCCGCCTGTCCGCCTGTCTGCGGGCTGTATCTCATGACCTGTAACAGGCTAAGTTGAAATTTTACATCCGCAGAGTGTGTACGATTATATGTATGCTAGCTCAGAGAAGCTATCACAAGCATCTTGTCCTAGGAAGAAATCGAACCCACAACCTTTGGCGTGGCAGTTATCGTCTCTAACCACCAACCCGTGTTATATTCTATTAAGGAAAATTTTATAATTTGCAAATGTTATTGTGAAATTAAATATACGTACAATAAAAGATAAAACATGTGTTTCAAAGTTAGCAACCTCCCGCAACAATTATTGTTTCATTAAATATTTTTTTAGTCTGATATGATTACATATGAACATTGTTTCAATAATCACTTAGATAATAACCGAAATTAATTAATTTTCCACATGATAATTTTGTTGCTATGGCAAAGATAAGAGAATTTCGTATATATTTTAAGACCAACTGTAACTGACCTTTGCTTCCGTTGCGTTATCTATGAGTAACTTATTTATATTTTAACGTGAATCATTATCCGTTACTACATGTGATGTAACTTGTAAATCTTGTAATAAACTTTATGGAATTGGAGTAGGATACAATCTGGTTTAATTAACGTTTCGATTTCGATAACTTCTTACAGAAGAACTTAGCTCTTAATGCAGATTTCATCCGGGGAAGTACTACCACCTTACCCATTTCCTCTGTGAAACAGTAGTTGGAAAGGTATGGCGGCCGGTGAAATTACAGGCACATGAGAATGGTGGATTTTCTACCTGTTAATCGGCCTTTTTTATATCATTAGACTTTAGCCACAATTTTACGGCTGTTTGACACCAAACTTCTTTTTCAATATTGACCCGTTGTTGCAAGTTGGAAAGTCCACGAGGTTATCGGTGTACACTTTAATCGCCTCTTAGCCTACCTTTCCTCTAGACATATACAAGATAGATTACGCGTTAAGGTATGAAAATGAAGCGATCCTATTGGTGAGCTCACCTCTTAGTTATCCCACACACCTCTGGTGGAAAGGCAGCCTTTAGAACCCTGAAGATATGTTGGGGTGATAGTATTCTTCCCCGCAGATAAATAAATATTAATATTCTGTTACTATAAGGGGCTTTGGTACATTTCTTCTGCAATATGCTATTAATATAACTCATACCTTTGTTTATTATTTAGATTGCACAATATTGATGGAATATGTTTATTTTCTAATTTATTTATATAAATTCTATTATCTATCAATATTATTCAAACTTTACACATCTGTCTGCATGTACATCGTTTTCTCTATTCCCGTAAGTCCCTACCTTAATTATTGTTATGGTCTTTTAGCCAAAGTACGTTCATTTGGTCTCTTAACATGTAAGGTTTATTCTTATATTCGTTCAGAAGGTACTTTGTAGGAAAACAGAAAATAGGAGGAAATCTTGTATAAGAAAGGAGTGACTGAGGAAATAGTATTGATTGGGGGAAATTGATGAATTCATACTTGAGTAGTAGAGCTTTCAGTGCGGAGTTCGTCCGGGGAGGTATTACTAGTCTACTACCTTACCCTTTTACGCAAAGTAGTACACTTGTATTACTGTGTTTCGGTTAGAAAGGTAAAGGGGGCGGTGAAATTACAGGCACATGAGACTTGACAACTTCACGTCTCAGGGTTGGCACCACATTGGCGATGCCTCTAGTGTTGCACATGTCTATAGACGGCGGTGACCATCAACCACCAGGTGGACCGTGGACTGGGCCCGTGAATGTCATCAAGCAGTTCACGTTGGGTTATCTTACTACGCAAGATTTATCACTGGATAGCAATTCCTATCAACCCTAGCTGTTTAAATCTTGAGACGAGTTAAGGCCGTATCAGTTTAATAATCAACATGATTTTATCAATTCCAAGACAACTGGCGACACTTTTTGTGATCTTTTCGGATTATCCAGATCAACAAAAACACCTTATAATCATAAATTAAACCATTCCACTTAATAATCATATTTTATAGGAATAAATGTACACTGAATTTTTGTTTGTTTCGACCAAATAAGATCCTGGTTGGTGCTACCACTGCACATATGTAGCATTCGTTTCTTAGCATATTTTCAGCATACACTACGGCCTTTAATTAAGATAACTAATAGATGCAAGTGACGTAGAATTAAAGCAACAATGTATATCAAAATGATTTACGTAATCTCAAGATTAATATAATTAAGTCACGTTTTTATTTTAATGATTTAATGAGCTATAAAACTTAATGATTTATATTCATGCTCCGTTAGGTACAGTATACCGGATCCAGGGGTCTTCCCAGATCTTTCCTTAAGCTAGGTATTTATCTAGAAAATGGATTATCGGAAGTATTTATGCGAAACCGGTGTCATGTCAATGCAATAACTTAACGTAAGTGGACATAACTAGTTTAACATTGAAACTCGAAGCTGTGGAATAATCTTAGTTATGTTAGCATGTGTTTATAGTCCCCTTTGACTTTTAAAGTTCTAAGTAAAATCAATAATTATATCAAATTGATTGACATGAAAAGAGGAAACTTTGTTTAGTTCATGGAACTTCGCGTATGCAGTGAAGAATGGAAAAGGCGACTATAATAATGTTAACTTTAATCAAAATATATTTTTTTAACAAAGTTAATTACAATCAGCCACACGGCAACTAAACAGATGCAAATTTACAACACACGTGTACATTACAATTCATCATCTGTCTGCTCTCTTCCCAATTATTTGGGGGTGGCGCAATAGGTATGGTTTCTGCCCATTCGGTGCATTACGTGCATTTCGTACTACAAGTGATTTGGCAGATTTTTACGGCCGACCGCCTGTCTGACGCCAACCCCTTTTTGGGAATGCTTTTGATGACTAATTAGTGCAAGGTGCAAGTGGTCGTGGTCATGGTATACTCTTTAGTCGCCTCTTACGACGCCCTGAAGAAGAGTTGGGGTAGTGGTATTTGTCTCGAGGCATGTACAGCCTGGACATGCGAGCGCAGCGAGCTCTGTGCCGTAGTGAGGAATCACCTCTCGTTGCCGAGCGTGGTTAGCACTATCGTCGATAACGAGAGGACCTGGGGCACACTCCACTCCTTTTGCGAGACTATCATGGTCGCAAATGAGGAGGCAGAAAGGGACAGGGAGGACACAACCACTCTGGCCATCCGCCGCAAGAAAACCTGGCGCCGGACGGTGGCATTTTTACGCCACCTTCCCCTCACTTGAGCCCATGGAGGGCAGACTCGGGGGAGTCCGCCGCCCAGCACAATCGGGCTCGGGTATTAGATCTTCGATGACTGTGTGGCCCCCATCAGGCCACACAGTCCACAGACCAGCAGCGACTGCTGAGTAGGCGGATGGATGCCTCGGCGCCCCCGTCTACTCAGCCAGCAGCGACAGATAAGAACACTGTGGGGTTTTAGTCAGTAAGAGTTTGACAGAACCCGGCCGCTCCCCCTAGAGCGGGTATCCGACGGAGGATTTCCCCAAAATAAAAAAAGTAATATCCGTCTCTGCTACCACAAAGTAAACAAACAAAACAAATTAACAAACAAATTATCAATGCTAAATATATATTGTACTAACTGTTCCCCTAGGTCTCACCCGCGTTCCCCTTAAGGGCAACAAAACTCCATACAACATGTCTATGCAAAAAATCGCGTCTGCCCGTGCTATTAGGTACCTACCTGCTTCGTTTTCGCTTATCGTTCCTTCTGACTTTTTTATTTTCTCTCGGCTCCTAAAGTTCGCAGGGTGATGTTATTATAACCTTTCTCAAGAATTAAGCTATCAATTGCAAAACGATTTTTTTCAGAATCGACTGTCAGTTCAAGAGATTAACGCGCACAAACAAAAACTCTTTCTCTATATTATTTTATTATAGATGTATATACATTAAAATTTATAATTTATCTACAAAAGCATACACTATTAAAACCATTTACTGCGTTATGGATACAATACAATACAATACAAATATACTTGATTGTTCACACCACAAAAAAGAAAATACAAAATAGAGTATTTTACAAACATAAAGTGTAGAGCACAGGCCTCTTCTTCAGCTCAAATCTCAATCTTAATATCAAAGCTTAATTCAAAATCTATTGCTTACGACAAACTGATAGACAAAAATAGTCATTAAGGGTGGGTACAGGGAAGGCCCGTTTTTGAGGGCACGCGGGCCTACAGCCTATTAAATATTTCGGGTGGTACACTTATCCCTACCAAGCTATCCCTACTGGTAGGGATAGGTGATCTGCCCATTACCGAGTGGTACACTTATCCCTACTGGTAAGTAAAAAATGATCAATAATAGATACTATTTTAGTTATTTTTTTACAAATACAAATACGGGGAGTTCATCCTCACACATTGGAGCCAAACTGGTCTCGCACGGTGCGATTCCAAAGGAGCTTTCTGCCGCGCACGCTTAGGCTGTGGAATGAGCTCCCTGCCGAGGTTTTCCCAAGGGAGTACAGCATGGGGTTCTTCAAGAAGGGTGTGAAGAGATTTTTGCAGGGTCGGCAACGCGCGAGTGATACCCACGGTGTTGCAAGCGTCCATAGGCTGCGGTGACCGTTTACCATCAGACGGGCCGTCAGCTTGTTTGCTGCCTTAGTAGTATAAAAAAAAAAAAAAAAAAAAACGTAAATTAAAAAAAACATTTTTTAAAAATCATATATATTTTTATCTATAAAATCTTTTTTTTTTTTGTTACGTTATGTTTGCTATAACATATTCCTCAATATCAAATACCAACTTACCTTATCATTTATCATATCACAACTACCAAATTCCATAACAGTTTACGCTTACATTCGTCACAGTTAATTAATTATTTTAAAGATTAAATAATATGTTTATGTATACTTTATCATTGTGACGTGGAATGCATTTTTTCTTGGAATAAAGGATTGTAGATACCGACTGAGTTCAGGGCTGGCAACAGCATGACTATTTTATATAATATTAGAACATATATTATACTAGCTGTCCCCCGCGGTTACATCGGCGTTCCCGAAGGTTTTTACCGGTATTCAAATTGTTGGTATCTTGAGATTTTCGTCTTTGTTCGTTATATTTTTTTTAATAATAATGATCCTGTAACATTATTTACACACGGCCATCTAATTCCAAACTATGCAGAGCTTGTACTATGGAAACAGATAATATACTACAAACATTACTTTTTTCTACTAAATCTATATTCATATGGATATTTACAATCAGACAGACAGACAACAAACAGACATGTTCATGTACACAATTGATTGTCTGACTTAGTAGGAGTCGATCCCACGACCCGTGGCGTGGCAGTCAGGATCTTTAACCACCAAGCCACCTGTTTGACCAATTATTTAGGGTTGTGTTATGTAGCTTCAGTAACTTTAAATTTGACCTTCATAAGTGCCCTCCGAAGGCCTAAACTGAATAAATGGTTTTGAATTTTGAATTTATTGTGTTCATTTTATAGTCCTCACTTAACAGGTGTTATTTATAAAGTAAACATCTCTAAGGTATCGTAAAAGTGGTCTTACGATACCCTAAAGATGTTACAGCCCTATTATACCGACATTCTTGAATCAATGATACATTTATTATCGTAGGTACCAGTTTATCTTAAGGTTTAACCATTTACGTCAAACGCGGTATCACAGGTAAGTAATATACATTTGGTTTCTTTTATATTTCGGTAGCTGATAGGAGCTTAATTTACACATTCGACAGGCCGGTTGACTTGGTGGTTTTAGAGACCCTTGCTGACACGCCGCAGGCCGAGGGTTCGATTCTCAAACAGGATAAATATTTGTGTGCATAAACATGTCTGTTTGTTCTGCGTCTGGGTGTAAATATCTATTTATGTACCTTTTATTTAAAATGTACCTACATAGTAGGTATATATCATGTGGTATCTCAATTATTGTCATTGTACAAGCTGGGCTTAATTTGGAAACAGATAACCGTGTGTGAAGAATGTTCCAGGATATATATTTACACACAATTGGTAATGACTTGTGAATTCTTATGCCGATAAAGCGTTTATTTACCGTAAAATTAATTTAAATCTGAGTTTAGTTGTTTTATACAAAAATATATTGGCAATTGTATTAAATCACAAACAGCAACGTTAATTATAATATCAGGGAGTCATACAGTGGTTAATTGAATAACTCAGCTCTACGACGAATCCGCGCCTCTAGTTAATTTTCTCAAGTCTAGATACATGAAAAAAGAAATTGATGGCTTATTTATCAGCCACGCAATATTCAAAACTTGTTTCTTTGACTAAGTTTCCATGATGAAATATTCTTCTCTCTAATAACCGGATATTATCCGCAATAAATATCTCATTTGCACAATCGCGTCACGTTAAATGACTATCATGTTTTTCAGCCTCAAATTGAGAACTAACATGATTTTTTTGGAGCATTCCATGTCGTGAAATCATAATCAACTGAATGTGTGACGTCATACCTATACGTAGGGCTGCCAACCGTCCGGGTTGCTTCACTTTTAATGTCAGGGAAATCCGCATTAATTAGTATTATAAATAAGCAGTTACAAAATTATTCATAATCATGAACCCTATCCAATTAAAATGTAAATTATAAGTGTAAAAATATTTTAAGGCGTGTCCGTGAAAATCGTAATTTCACCTAAATTTCCGGGATTTCATAAGTTTTTGTCCGGTGTTGGCAATTTAGGTGGTGACAGCCCTACGTATACGTGCCGATGACGTCACAGCGACCTTGCCGCCACCGTGTGGGCTCCTGTAATTCTTAAAGTCACATGACTTCAACACTGAACTATAACGAGAAACAAAATACTATCACATGACTCATTGTAGGTCAAACTGAAAGCTTAGGTTAGGTTATGTAGGTAGGATAAAGTAAATAACTAAATAAATATCCTGACACTAACACCCTAACCAGAGCTTGTACTATGGAAACCAGATATGTGGTTTACTACATACCCATTTCTATTACGAAAGGTAAATTTTCATCTATTTTCTGAAATCTATAACATATTTTTTTTTATAAACTAGCTGTCCCCCGCGGTTTTACCCACGTTCCCGTGGGATGTCACATGTATTATACATAAAAACCTTCCTCTTCAATCACTCTATCTAATAAAAAAACCGCATCAAAATCCGTTGCGTAGTGTTAAAGATTTAAGCATACATAGAGATATAGGGATATAGGGACAGAGAAAGAATATGAATATTAAATATTTGAGTCACTTACAACACGCAATTTCATTTTATAAGTAGGTATGTCGAATAATACAGTTTGAAAAATATGTTAATCATTTTAGAATTTGATTTAAAAGTAATACAATACACATATTCAACATCTTTTTTCAATATTTCGATTAACGTAATCGGTCTATTAGATTCGGAGTAAATTGTCTATGACAGACGGACACTCACGAGTTTTTTTTTGAGTTTTGGAGCCCCAAAAAAGAGATATAGTTTAATTTAAAATAATTTAATTGAATAATTAAATTACATAGTCATTAGGTATCTGTCTAACATGAGCTGCTCCAGAAGACAGTTCCTTCCAGAGAATTTTTACGATTTATTTTTCTACTACCTTTTGCCCATATGTGTGTTACGTTGAGCATGCAGACAAACAGGCAGACAGCCCACCAGTGATGGTCACCGACACTTATGGTAATTTCCAACACCAGGGGCATTGCAATAACTGGACATTGTTTTGTAAAATTGGATATGTTCAGTCATCCACGTTGTTCTCTGTTGACAGAACAAACTTATGCAAATACCTAATCAAATTTACCATGATTGATGAACGTCATCAGGATCTCTTTCTACGGAAAGCCCCCATACCCCAATGACTAGTTAAAGATGGTTCGATGAGATAACAAAAATGATGCCATGCTTACAGCTCGGTTTGTTTCACGCTCCGTTTGATCCTGATCACAAAGAGAGTCCGCTTGTACATCCGTTTCGGTACCTAATTAATATTCAAGAAACAGTCATTCGTTCCGTTAGATTACTCATCTAACTCTTAGAGCGGCTTTCAGATGAAAAAACTGAAAATCCCAAGATTGTTAATGTTAAGTACAATGTATTTAAAAGGCAATCAGTAAGATTTTGGATTTGTTGGATACCGATAATGATATGAAGATTTATTAGCACATACCTACGGGTGGGTGTTTTGTAATTAAACCATTAGCTATACTAGTATTGTAGAGAGCGAACGTGAATTTTGTGATTTTGCGGAGGTTAATCCGCATAATTAAAAATTTCTTTCCTCGTTTGAAAGGTACATTATTATGCAAAGTAGATAATAATTGCGGGACACATTAAATACCTCGGAAACGAAGATGAACTGCGGCACGGAAAACTATAAGCAATCGATAGTTTAAGTAAAGCAGAACAAGCACGGAAAATATGAAGATTACTAGAGAGGTTTGAGACGGTATTAAAACAATAATGAATTAGTAAGAACACCATGGTACCTGCCACTTACTCTCGTTGCGATTAAACTCCGACTGTACTCGTTTTTGATTTTTTTGTCTAGAAGTCGACAATTATGCAAACAGTCCACCTGATGGTAAGTCGCCACTGACATTTGCAACACCAAGAACATTGCTAATGTATAGTAGACCCTGAGACGTAAAGTTATTAAGTCTTCTTTGGCTGTAATACAACTCCTTTCTAACTGAAATACAAGTGTACAGCTAACAGCTTCAGGGTGGAAACGGATATACTGATAGTACTTTTCAAGACGAACATCGCACCAAGCGATCTACTACTTCCAAAGTGTCAGCAAGTGACAGAAAAACAAATCAGTACATACATGATTCACTTTTTAGAAACAGTATTAACCAATATTATAAGCTAAAGAATTCTCTGAAATATTTTGTAATTTATCTACAGTACAGCTCGTTAAAATGATGAATCATTTCACTACACACATCGTATACACTACAAGGTGATGGTACGGCCAAATTAACCAGTTCGACGTATAAAAAAATCGAGATCATCTAGCAAAGTTCGATAAAAATACCTAAATTTCACGAAATTAACTCAGTGAATCATTATTATCCCGTAAAACGCCCAAAAATATCTCACATACCAGATGTAAGGAAGTTTATTAATCCTCGTAAAAGTATAATGAGCATAACATATTTTTTAAACGGCACGTGAGTTCTACTTTCTTTGTTTTCATTGCCTTATTAGGAGATGTAAACGAAAAATGTTGTTAATGGCTAAATGTAGAAGTCAGAGAAAGACCAATGATCTTCACCAACATCTACAGATAGATTAACCTTATTGTCATTGTATACAAACTTTAGTTTGTTGTGGAAAAAATAAACTTTTTGCTTTTTGATAGAGTTCATTTATATTGTTTTACAATGAACTATTTGATCAATAGATGAACTGTATTTCGAAAGCGATAAAGAATTATTTTCTTTAACATGAGCATGCCCACGTCAGAGGTTTATTAAATTGGATAGACTTATATTGAAAAAGGTCTACTCATATCATATAAATTGTTCCATAGGTTTACCTATAGGTACTTCCGTGCCTATTATAGGGAAATACTCCTAGCGCACCTATACGCTTAGTCTAGAAGTCTCACAGATTACCGTTGTCGACGACAGACAAAGTTTTCAAAAATGGTCTTATTTTACTTTGTTACTCACTCTAAATCAACGCAGTCAGTTTTTTTATTTTATCTAATCCATCCTAGTGTAAAGCTACGCCTGCCCTATTCCCCTTATTTATACGCAATATGTATGCTTTCTGTCGTTTCGGTAGGTCAGATAAACCTTCAGTTTCTTAGAAGGAACTAGATTAGGAAAACTGCGAGCGGCAATTCCCAAGAAAACAGGAAAAAAATTCACCATTAAAGTGCAAAGTGAAAACTCGAACGTCGTTATCTCCGTGGAAACCTAATATGGTGAAAGACGATATCATCGCGTGAATCGCGAGTCCGGCGCACGTTTATTAGTGCTCGGATTTGTCACTGTGTAAACGCGGCACGGAGGCGGGGCTGCCGTGACGAGCCGCTTGCGCAGGTCCACGTCACAAACCGTGCGTTGAATTCCGTGAGATAACTGCCTTCGATAATTGATTGTACCTACATCTACTTTCACAAGACAATTTCATAAAACATAGAAAGTAGAGCTCTCAGTGCAGAGTTCGCCCAGTAAAATACTACCTTAACCATTTCTGCCGTCCAGATGTAGTGCTGTTGTATTACTGTGTATCGGTTAGAAAGGTTAGGGGACCGGTGAAATTACAGGTATGTGAGACTTAACAACTTCACGTTTTGATTTTGTAGGTATTTCATACCAGAAAAGAAAAATTCTACAAGAGAATTTCTTGATAATACTTTAAATATCCCAAGACATTCTTCACACATGGTTACCTGATCCCAAGTTAAGCAGAGCGTACTGCTTGTAGTATGGCTACCAGGTAACTGATATACTACATATACTACTTTTTTAAATACATACTTATATAGGTATTTACACCCAAGACACAGAACAAACAGACATGTTCAAGCACACAAATGTTTGTCCTGGGTGGGAATCGAACCCGCGACCTTCGGTTTGGCAGTCAGGGTCTCTAACCACCAAGCCAACTGGCCCGTCAAACTTAGTGCAGAGATCACCCAGGGGAAATATTACCACCTTATCCATTTCTGCCGTGAAATAGCTGACACAAGAGGCAACAACTAGATCAACAACGCATTGGCGATGCCTCTGGGGTTGCAAATGTCCATAGGCGGCGGTGGCGGGGCCACTCACTATCAGGTAGATACTCTGCCTGTTTGGCGGCCTACTTGAAATAAATAAAAGAATACTAACATTAAGAGGCGAATAAAGACTCGTGAACTAAGTGATCAATAAAAGCACACGTTTGGTGTCAACCGGCCGATAGTGCCATAATAATATTTCCTAGAGTGCTAAGGTCCTATTGCAGTATAGAAAGGGTTTTTGAACCGGTGCATGGTAATTTAAGTCGCTTAAGTTTTTGTTTTATAGCCGAAATTAGATTAATGACTATGATATTAAATTGTCATCAGACATCGCAATCCTCACTATGGAGTCACGGTGATATACATAGGTAAGGGTTAAAGTGGAAATAATTGTACAATATCGACAAATATCCTAAATGCAATTTTGAATAAATCCTTTATTTTCTTTAGATTATTCTTGTGAAAAGTTGTCAATTCAGGCTTAAATTTTGCATTTTATTGCATTTCAGATCTAATCAATTCAATCAGAGAGTTAGAAGTATGTTTATTTGTTTGAAAAGGTGCGAAAATTATGAAACTTAACTAAAACTAATACATATTTTAAAGTTTTTTTTATTTTTAACTGTAATTATAATCCAAGGCATACTATATTAAATAATAATTATGATTCAAACCTTTAGTATATGACCTAACTATCGTGACATCTTAGCATCGATATACCAGTCTACTTTTATTTGGGTGCCGTAGTCAAGAATTAACAGTTATAGTTCCGAAATGCCTGTCGGTCCGCCTTCCCCCGATTTAATTCAGAGAGTCATTTGGCATGGTTATAATATATTCTTTTATTGATATTATAAAATACTTTTCTTTTAATTTTAAGTGTAAAAATTGGTTTAAATGCAAATTATAAAAACTACTATATGTAGTAGCAACCACAAAATTTGTCATTGTTATTTAACGTTAAATTTGATTTTATTTTAAATAGCTGACCCGACCGACGTTGTCCTGCCTTAACAATGAATATTGAATTCGAATCTTCCGATTGAATCGACTATGAAATATGTAATAAAAAAATTATAAATTAATTATTTTAAACGATATTTCCAGCGCGCATTCTGTCATTCGCGCCAACTGTCAACGACTGACAATCATTTCAAACAGGTTAGTTTTAAAGTGGTTAAGTTTTCATAAATTTTCTAATTTTCCGCGCAATTTTCTTATTTTTTTCATTCATAAGAATCATCTCCTGACAATAACAAACACAACAAAAAAAGAATTAGCGAAATCGGTCCAGCCGTCTATGCGTGATGCCGTGCCCAAGGGAAATAGGGATTCATTTTTACATATATAGATAATCTAATTATTGGTACAATTATATATTTCACCCACCACTCTATGGTTAGTGGTCACCACTGTCTACGGAAATTTACCATCATCGATAAAGATTAAAGATAAAGGTTTTCGACCCTAAGTCAAGTCTTGTGAGCCTGTAATTACACTGGCCCTTTCTCCTTTCAAACCGAAAGTAATATAATACAAGTGCTTAAGGGGGGACATAATAAAACATCTCATATTTTATATTACCTATACCCGCATACTTATTTGGATATCACGCCACGCACACGTTGTGATGAGGTGATGACCAAAAGAACAAGCCTGTAACGGAAGCAATTACCTGTGCTAAATGTTGGTAGGTACCAACTACTCGCGAATAGTTTTGGAAAACCCCTTCATACATTTATGACTCAAGATGGCATCTTCACAAGGCCGACTTGAGATTTGAATAATTGTTTGCTATTGTGCAACTTAAGAAGTAGGTATGTAATACAATTTTATATTTTGTCTGTAGAATCCGTTTAATCCCAAGCTTATGGAAGATATGTAAATTTGATATAGTGTAGGCACTATATTTGGTGACTTCAATCTTAAAAAAAATTATACATACTTAGTTTTAACATTTACATGTTAATAAATTGTTGCTACGAAAACTTTAGTAGGAGTAGTAGTAATTAATGTTGCGTTTGAATTACAGAACGAAAGTATGGTTTTTGTTGAATAATTATGATTCTACTAGGTACGTACTAAAAGTTTTAAGTATTATTATGATGAGATATATCCAATCGTTGTATAAACCAAAAATCAGAATGGGATATTGTATTTGCCTGAATTTCCGTGTCATAAAAAAAAACAATGCCGTGTTACCCGTATTCAGAAAACAATCTTCCCTCACATTTTATAAGTTAATTTAGTTTTTATTGTTTTATTTATAGAAAACTGTTCCATATCACTAGTTAAGATAATAGGATGAATGTTTTGATTATCACCAGATTGATTACAATCAATTATTATCTACATTGTATCTATCGCAAAATTAATTATCTGATAAAATTATGAAAAATAAAAAATTTGTACTGGCAACAAAATTGATTGCTTGCTTACACGTCAAATGATTTGCAGCGATTTTCGATAAAATGTTCAGAATTTATTTCAAATATTAATAAAATACTATAATTGAGAGTGTAAATAGTAGAGTATAAACATTGGGAACATTTGAATGTACGGTGGGATACATAATCATTCCTTAGACGTAACAACTAATGTATTAAAATAGGCTAAGCTTATCACAAAATGGGTGAGTGATATTCAATTTGTCGTAAAATGTATTTTATTGGTTGCGGAAGTGTTTTACCCGTAATATAATGTGGATATGTTATAGGTGGCGTGCTAAGTTACTTCAGAGGGTTGCTTGGCGCTCGGGAAATGAGGATTTTGATCCTCGGATTGGACGGCGCCGGAAAAACCACAATTTTATACAAATTGCAAGTCGGAGAGGTAGTTACAACGATACCCACGATCGGGTTCAATGTAGAACAAGTCACATACAAAAATTTGAAGTTCCAAGTGTGGGATCTTGGTGGACAAACCAGTATTAGGTGAGAAGTATTTATTTTAGGTTAAGTTCATTAGATACGGTCATTGTTTTCTAATGAACTGTAAACTGGCATGTCAAGTACCTAGATACAATCGTATTTATGTACACTGCAGCTTTGTGAACATTTCACAACTTGAAAAAATGCTTTGGTGATTTAACTGTTGCAATGTTTGCTAATGATGTGTTGGTTTGTCAATACTTATCAAAGTTGACATTAAAACTGGATGGATTGGGGGAGAATATATAGATGCTGGCCAACTGCTTTGTGATAATCTAGTGTTTGCCTAGAAATTCTTATTTAGAAAGAATGGATTATGATGAGCCTTGATATAAAACACTTACACACTCTAGGCATGAAAGACCTTTTTGATAATAAATGTAAAGGAATTTTTGTGTTATTTTTCCATTTGGTATTCTTAACCATAATTTTTATAACAACATACTAATTATTGACAAAGACTACTAACATTTTAAGTTGTTTTACATCAGTTGGATATGACTTTTAATAATTATTTTTCAGGCCGTATTGGCGATGTTACTATGGTAACACAGATGCAATAATATATGTGGTAGACTCAGCTGATAGAGATCGAATAGGTATATCTAAAGATGAACTGGTGCACATGTTGAGGGTAAGTAATATAAAGCTGTGGAGGTTTATATTTTTATAAAACCATCAATAACTGAGTAGAATAGACACTCCTCCGAGTGTGGTAAAATGCTGGCGAAGAGCTGTGAGTGCATATCGGATTGAGCCGTGTCAGGAGATATATAAGCAAATAGAAAGTACTTAAGTTTCCTCCCTACTTAGAGGATTTTATGAAAGTATGTTTGTGCTACATATTAAAAATAATAGAATTGTAAAGTTTAAAGTAAGAAGTGATACATAGCGAAATCAAATCAGTACATGCACAATTTGTAGTTGTTAGCAGACATTTCTGCATACACAAATACCTGTTATTTCCCTGTATTTCATGATGATTGGTAGCACTGTTCAGAAATACAACATATAATGATGTGCAAACTTTCATGGTCATGGGCAAACTGTTTCGAAGTCTATTAATGTAACACAGATTTTATTATATCTTATCTAATATTATAAAGAGAGGGTGCAAATTTTGTAAGTTGGTGTGTATGTGTGTAATCTCTTTCACATAACATTTGTAACAGTGAAACAAATAACAAAACTACACATTGAGCTAGTTATTTGGTATTACTTTAGATAAGAATAAAGTATGGAAAAAAATTACTTATTATTAAATAACCCATATTATAAACTTTCCCAATGTGTCATAGAACACTTCTCTGGAACAGGAATACAAAAGAATGCTGTTAAACTTAAAGTACTTGATTCCTAGGGAATGGGTGAAATTATTAGAGTAACTGACTTGAAAAAAAGCATAAAAATAATGTAATTATTCAAAATCATTATCTAAGAAAACAATTCAATACTTAATACCACTTGTGTTTGTCATTCATGCAAATATTTACATGGCTCTAAAAATAGGTATATAATACATTTATTGTTGTATTTCACATAGACATTAATCTATGGTTAAGTGTTCATGCTTTATTCTGAAGGCGGAAAATTCCTTACAATTTCAGGAAGAAGAATTAGCTAACGCAATTCTCGTAGTGCTAGCCAATAAGCAGGATATGGCCGGCTGCCTTACCGTGGCTGAAGTGCATCAGGCGCTAGGTCTAGACGCGCTACGAGACCGCACCTTCCAGATATTCAAGGCTTCAGCTATACGCGGCGAGGGGCTCGACCAAGCGATGGACTGGCTCTCGAATGCATTGCAGGCTAGGAAATAACACCAAACTTTGGTATGTAGTGTTTAATATCGATACTGATTGCCAAATTGTGAATGCAATGCACCCATTCTTCCATCTGTCTGCCAGTCTGTGACTGGGCTATTGGCACTTGAGAGTCACTGTGTTGTCATTACTATGGCTGCTATAACAAAAAATAAAGTAAAAAATTAAAGGGATATACAAAAAGTTTCTTAAATATAGTATTGTAGTATGGAACATCGAACAACGTCTTGTGGCCCATGGGAGGTGATGATAATACCTTGGAGCTTACAATACAACATTTTTAGAGCTAGCAATCACCTTATCAGTACAAAAACAATGTTCTTGTTAAATATTATATATGAATTTACATTTCTATTGATTTCCTATGGCCAATAACAATATTATGTCCTATTTCAGGCTACATTTGATGGTACGTGAACTCGGCATGAACTGACCGCGAGCGAGAGGGACGGAGATAATTAGATAGTCATCTGTAACGCCATTAGTTTTAGTACTTACCGTCGTCGCCGGTAAAGGTGAACGTGAACTTAGACTAGTCGCAGAGCCGAACGCGACGCAGACATCGAAGCATACAAATCTTTATATAAAGTCCTAATATGAGCTGTATTTCAGTCAAATGGTGTAGGTTCCATAAGCGTGCGTAGATGAAGTCATCTAATTCCATTTCAAATACAATGTTACCCACGTCAGAATGGAGAAGGTATGCGTTGAGAATGAGAGATTGTTGGTGTGTGGGTACATAATATTCTCTTATTTTTAATTCATGGCCGGTGATACGTGTGATAGCTTCAGTTACATATTACCTTCATAACAGCCCCCCGCGGGCCTAAATGAATAAATGGTTTTGAATAGGAATGTTAACCGCTGTCAAATCAGTAACTTTTTAATAAATATTAAAACGAACGTTTGGAGTTTTGTATGAAATAGCAAGTTGTGATGTCATAATTGTACAGCATTAAATACACAATTTGTGGTTAGATTGGTATTTAAAATCATATTAATTTAAAAACATTGAAGTAGCTGTGTATTTCTAAATGTTCAAAAAACTTGTTAGTGTTTGACATGTCTGACCTACCATAACACTGGCCATACCCTGGTGGTATGGTGGGCCCCAGCCATACCAACATAGTACCGATCTAGTGCGATAACATCAATTGATAATTAATCTTGAATACAGTATAGTATTATGAAGTGAAGTGAGACCATGAGAAATTCGATGACAGTGAGGCGTGGGGCTTCTAAGGCGCGTCAAAGTACGCATTCACCTATACTAAGCAATTTATCACAATAATGCATTTAAATATTGCTGTTAAGTTAAATATTTGGCGCTCGTCTCCTTTAGGTATTCCCAGCTGGTAATAGTTCCAAAATATTTTTCACGGTGTCGTCTTTGTGCGCCAGACTTTGTTAAATGAAATGTTAAAGATAAATCATTTATGTAAAAATAAGAACAAATAGGCTTTCTTTTTTTTATTACTGGATGTTTTTTATTTATTATAATTTTTTTTTAATATGATAGATTGGTAGTAACGTGCTATGTACAACGGCGACGACGGGTTTTTATGTAATAAATAAACAAATTGTTTAGTAGTCGCGGGCGTCTAGCGACGGATGTACCTACACATAAGTTATTATTAATTACATTATAATTAATTAATTAATATATATTTTGTATCAGTGACGTTCACCAAGCTATAATTTATATTATATTGCGGTAAGAGAGAAAGATTGTTCCAAATACAATTATCATGTATTAGTTTTTGTTTTTCTTCATCCAAGAGACTTCTATTATTGAAACGACAAACATTCATATTAACTCTAGTGTAAAACAAAGTTACCATTTCTGCCGTGCCTGTTTGTGCGCTTATATTGTTTAAACTACGCAATGGTTATGCGGTTTTTAACATCTTTCAATAAAATATTACATTTGTACCCCGGCTTTGCCTGAGTGGGTCGCTAGTATATCATTAATTATATACCCTCTTACCTAAAATATTAGCGCATTGATCCCCGCAAAAACAAATTTGTTGGTAACATTACTTTAAAACAATGAAATTTGAATGAGGCAAGAACAATGTTGTTTTTATTTTTTAAGAGGTGAAGTAACAATCCATTATATGACTATGATTTTATTCAATACTTATCAGTAATTGCAGAACCAAAAATTGAAATTGCTTTGAGGAATCACAATGATATTTCTGTATAAAAATCAGCTCTTCCTATCAAAAGACCACCGTCCTCTCTTCGGGCTTTTCCTGGATCCTGTTTTAAAAACTCGACTTATGATGAAGTCGATCAGCGCAAAGATGCTGGCTCCGATCGCCACTCTTGAGAATATCGAGGACCATGATAGAACACCTGACTCGCCGGTGTCGGAATCGCCTGTAAATGAGAAACAAATAAGTTTTGACAGCTGCCTAAATAAACCTGCAAATGGAGAGTGTCCTATTTGCTATGTTCCCATACTAAAGAGAGGTTGTACCTATTATGCAGACTAGATAACAGATGTACTACATAATATACATATTACCTTTTTTCCAAATACAAATATGGATATTTACACCTAAATAGAACACTTGTCCTGGGTGGGAATCAAACCCCCAACCTGGCAATCAATCAGGTCTGGTGGAGCAGTCAGTGTCTCTAATCACCAAGCTGGCCCGTCAAACATACATACAAATGTTTTATCCAATCGCTAACGTACTTTACCGGAGCAAACTCGTCATGCAAGGGTAGTGGATGATTTGTCTGAAACCTCTCCTTACTCACTCTGCAATTCAGGTTGATATCTCTGTGCCGAGATATTCTATTACAGTCGATTCCCAATTCGCTAAGCTATGTCACAGTACAGACGCTATGCAAAATAAGGTAATGGGTTAGTAAATACTAAACTGGCACACGAATCACTGGCCCGTATCAGCTTTAATCATTATCATCATCAGCCTATCTCCGTCCACTGCTGGACATAGGCCTCACCTATGGCACGCCGCCAGCCAGCATGCTGTTTATCAGCTTTAAATATACAAATTTACCATTGACTTGGAAGACTGGAAAGCAGCCTATTCGCATTAGGCCATTTACCCCCTCATTTGCCCTAGGCTCGTGCTTCTGCTGTTATTAAAGAGCTACTGATGAAAGAGCTAATGAATAGCAATAAGCTATTATATTAAAAAGGAAGAGGTAAACAAGCTACTTTATCAATACACACTTGTGCGTAGCCGAGTATTTCTTCTACTGCTCATTTTGTGTCAGTTTAGTATTGTTTGGCTTCTATTTCATGATTACTGTTGATGGATACATGTTTTGATGAATGAGGAGTTTATTCACTACGCTTGTTGTGATCCGAATTTTATTGGCGTGTTACATTTTGACAGAACACAATTATTCGAAAGAAAATAGCATTGAGTCAAGAAGGTTAGGTAGCTATGAGTATCCAACCTTAGTAAAGATTTCATTAAATTTAATAAAACTTATTAGACTTTATAAAAGGTATTTAGATCAAAATATTTTAATTCGTCACACCCATTATTCCCGAAAAAATACACATACCTACACTAGGGCGTTTAAAAAAAAAATATATATTTTTTTCTCTGAACCAGGCTCAAAAGTTTCGTTTACATGCCACAATAGGCCTCTGAAAATATGAGCCCTTAATATTAATATTTAGGTAGTCCGCATCGCACTTTTCGATTTCCCATAAGAATAGCACAGGAAAACATTTTTTTTCTTCTGATTTTTATAACTAACGAACGATAAATTGCATTGCAATACCTCTTATGTATTTTGTAGAGAATTGAACGCTCTACAAAAAAGGTCTAATGTCACTTTTTGATAAATCAACTCAGTCGAAAGTTATTCAAGATCAAAGTTTAATTTACCCTTAAGGCGTTTTCTTTACAATACTCTTAAATTTATAAGATTACTAGTTTCAAAAGAAACTGAAAGTTTATTTCTAAGCTCTCAGAGTTAAAAAAAAAACAAAACTCTTATATTTTGCCCTCAAAGATTGCTGAAATTTTATTAATCAAACAGTTTTAAATAAATTGCGCTCGAAAACAGCTTTCGCAAACTTTTGAGCCTGGTTCCGAGAAAAAATTTTTTTTTTTTTTTTGAAACGCTAACCTGCCCTAACCTAACCTAACCTACACTTAATCACCGATGATATTTCATGTTCCAGAGTTCTATATTATGTGGTGATCATTATCGCCGTCTTTCGGTCATTTTAGCAATCCGGGGTTACAAGTAGGTAATCTTTTCTTAACGAATAAACATTACCCTTGCCCGACCCGGGAATCGAAGCCAGAAGCTCTAGGTCTCTAGCCGAGGTTTATCGACCACCGAGGCGATGTTATTTGGATAAACCTCCAATTCAATTTGAAATAATTTACATAAAGGAAAATAAGATATGCAAACACAAATTGAAAATTTACTTATAGGACCATAATGAAGACCATGACACACCGAGTGTTTTTTTTTACTCTGAGGGATAATGTACACTAGGCCGATCTAATTGATATATTAATTAAATTTGAACGTATCGTTACCGGGATGTAGAGGCAATCATTCCATAGATTTTGAAAATATTTGTCATTGGTATAAAAGCTAATAAGTAACTTTTTTGTAAGGCAATTATTGTCTTTGAAATTCGTCAAATGTTGACATACAACCAGAACAAAATAAATATGTTAAAATATTATTAATGTATCAAAGTAAAACGAGCAATTAAAAATATCAAAAATGTCATGAGTGATGAAAGAAGCCGCGGAGACGGGGCGGCCGCTTGGCTTCCAATTATTGGTAAGCTGTATGACCCGACTTCTCTGCGTATTGTGGGACATTGCAAAGTAACGGCCTCTTGAGAGCACACCGCGTCGTTAGAATAAAGTTACTACGCCGTACCCTAACCGCCATGCTTTGATTTCGCTACGATATTTTCCATTTCCCCAAGTATATTGTATGGTCTCTGTGTAGTAGCGGCAACGAATACGACAACCACAACTCATCTCTAAGGTGTCAATGACTATAAGGTATACAGAGGACCAAGTGTGCTTGAGTTGTAGAGCGCACTTGGTCCAGTGGTACAGTGATCCATAAAAGCATTTTCAAAGAGGGTTAGCGGCCGGCAAAATTTTGGCAAATCCCTTGAGCCTCATTTTTTTTTTTTTTTTTTTTTTATGCCACTTGGGCCGACAAACAAGCAGACGGTCCACCTGATGGTAAGTGGTCACCGCCGCCTATGGACATTTGCAACACTAGGAGCATCGCCAATGCGTTGTCGACCCTGAGACGTGAAGTTGTTAAGTCTCATGTGCCTGTAATTTCACCGGCCCCCTTACCTTTCTAACCGAAACACAGTAATACAAGTGCACTACTGCTTCACGGCAGAAATGGGTAAGGTGGTAGTACTTCCCCAGACGAACTCTGAAACCTCATACCAAATATTATACATTCTGCTAAGCAGAGCTTGCACCATGGTTACGATGTAACTGATTTACTGTTTTTAAATACATACTTATTTAGCTAATTTACCCATAGACAGAACAAACACACCATGGTTCTTATGGTTGGGTATCGGTCAAATTAGCTTCAATTTTGTTTAAGGTGGTATAGCGGTAGGCGCTGGTGTCCTCGCGCTGATGTACAAGATGTTCTTCGGTCAGAAGCCAACTCAACCTTGCATCACAGATAGGAAGAAGCAGTCATGGCCGTGCCCCAATAACGCCGTACCCCCAAAAGCTGGGAAAAAAGCAACTAAATAACAAGTAAAACTCTACAACATATTGTAACACTTTCATTGCGTTACCTGTTTTATAGTAATTTGAATATATTGTTCACACACGCTTATCTGTGTCCGGAGGCCTAGGCACGAACCTTATCGTAAGCGTATCGAATGCACCAAAAATCTGGTGTGCGCGATGTTCAATTTTCCATTGCATTGGTGGCCTCTGATCCCAAACAAAACAGAGCTTTACTATGGTAACCAGTTAGCTGATATAGTAAATACTTCTTTTTAAAATATAATTATAGTACTTAGGTATAGAGACACTCATCCAGACGTGGACTGAGTAGACATGGCCATGCGCCGTTATGAAGGGCTAGTTGGCGTAGTGGCTAAATACCTTGACGCAAATCGTGGGTTTGGTTCCCACCCAGGAAAAGCTGCTATGATTAGACTATGTATAATATACAAGGGCGGATCCAGCTTTGGCGCCAGGAGGGGGTCACATAGTCGTGGTCAAGTCAAGAACTTATAATTCCATTTTTATAACAATAGATACAAGTAAAAAGTAGGTATTATATTAATGTCCGTAAGTACTGTACTTAAAAATATTTATAGACTAGTGAACAAGTGCTTTTTAGGTCGATTTTTTTTCTAATTCTCCGAAAATAATGATTTTGTTGTCATTCGATTCGGAATGGCTTGTACAAACTTTTTCTCTTTCTTTTTCGTACTCCCGGAACTGTAGGACCAATATTTATAATTTTCCCAGAGGGTTGAAAATACGCCCGAAAACGGGTGCTCCGGCTTGCGCAAACCACGCCCATTTTGGACATTTAATGAATAAATATTATTTTAACTTATAAAATATGAAAATTAAGAAGCGAAAAAATTCAGGCACCTACAGAATAGATCAATGAACAATAATCCGCGGTCCAAAAAATTTTATCGCGTTTTTTTATTAGTTATCCATTAGTTAATTTATAATTTTTTATAACACAATATTAACATTGCAAGACTATAAATCTGAGATTTTTTTCCATTCGTGGAGCTATTTGCTAAAGACTTTAGAATAGATTCTCGTTGGAAAAATTTAAAAATTGTTAATTTTCGCTTTGTTATTATCAATTACTTAGGTTAAAAATTATAAAGCTCCATTAAACATTAAAAAAACCTTTTTTTCATAATGTAACTTTTGCTCCGTTTTCTCATGGTCAAAAGCTGCTAAAAAATGATTTTTAATCATTTTTATTTCCTATGCTTTAAAAAATTGTTATAGAAAGATGCATTGTTTATAAGATAATTCCATTTTTTTTTCGTTAAAATTGTTAATAAATATTCCTCAGAGAAAAAGTTACATAAGTTGTATGATCATATTTATAATTGTTTATAAGGTATTTAAATATAGGTATTTATTAAACATAAGAAACCAGGTGAGAATGATGAAATTAAAGAGAACAGAAAATTAAAAGTCTAATAAAAATATAAAAAATACATGATTGTTTTTGTTTTTTTAAGTAGAAAAAGAAAAAAAAATACAGAGAGACAATTCATTTGTTTATAATAAAAAAATATTTTTATTATATTATAATTTTTTTATTATAAACAAATGAATTACAAGTGATAGAAAAAAAAAAAAATTAACAAATCCGTTTTAAGCAATAAAATTTTTTTTAGGAATGGTTTTTTTTTTATAATAATAACTTTCATCATAATTTATATTTCCGAAAAAAAATGGAATTATCTTATAAATAATGCATTTGTTTATAACAATTTTTTAAACAATAGGAAATAAAAATGATTAAAAATCATTTTTAGTAGCTTTTGATCATGAGAAAGCGGAGCAAAAGTTACATTATGAAAAAAAATGGAATTATCTTATAAACAATGCATTTGTTTATAACAATTTTTTAAACAGAATAGCTTTTGATCATGAGAAAGCGGAGCTATTGCCATCTTCTGTTGAAGTCATCCAGAGAAGCACTATCACGCACGGAATGAGGAATGAGACAAAATATATAAATAAAATCATTATGTTAAATTAGTGGTCGACCTAAGTCCTGGAACCAGCTCAGGGGGGGGTCATGACCCCCATGACCCCCCCCCTGGATCCGCCGTTGATAATATATGAGTTTTGTTTTACCTCAAGGCAATCTTACTATAGTTTCTGCAAAACACAAGCAAATATTATTTTTTTTATTCAAGTAAGTCGACATATAGGCAGATGATCAACCCGATGGTACGTGATCACCGCCGTCTATGGCCATTTGCAATACCAGGATCATTGTCAATGAGTTGTCGACCCTGAGACCTGAATCTGTTGTCAGTGTCATGTGCCTGTAATTTCATCGGCCCCTTCCCTTTCTAACCGAAACACAGTAATACAGATGTACTATTGGTAGTAGGTACTTCTCCGGACAACATGCTCTACTACTTCAGAATAAAGACTAAAAGCTATTCCTAAAAATGGTCTCGTTCTTGCCTACAAGCAGCCAATAAAGATACCCATGCCGCTTTTAACAAATACCTGCCTAAGTAAGGATCACAAGGATAGGTACTCAGTTAAAATCGCATTATAATAAAAACAAGCGCACGTGCATAAACACTGTTACAAGTTGACCATTTAAATAGGTACATAGTACAACCTGGTTTCACAACAAGTATGCAGATCTTGTCTTGGCTTTGTCGATAATTATAAATTAATGTTTACTTATGAAACGTAAACATTGGTATTTTAAGTATTTTCAATATTGCCAATATTTTTATTACTAGTATATAATATATGTCTATGTATATTTAACTAATAATAGCAGTCACAAGCGGTCTCATTCGCATTCCCCTGAAGGGTAATCAGTGTATTTTATTTTTGCGTGAAATATTTTTATTGCCAAGTCACGTGAATTTATTGAATTTGGATGAAAAAGAACAGAACGAAAAAAACACTTCTAAATTTATCTCAGTGAAAGATAGTTTTGTCTCCTGCAATTGTTTTTGACAATTGGTATCGAAGAAATAATTAACAATTTTCAATATTACTATCTACGTAGCTCTCGCTTAATGCTTATAAATACTTAAATATCTGGGTGCATTCTTCACACGCCCCATGTCTGATCTAAAACAAAGCTTATTTGAAGCTAATATCTGACATAGTACGAAAATTACAGGATTTTTTTAACATATCTATGTCCTTAAATTTACACCCAGACACAACAAAAGAGGTATATTCATGCACTCAAGTGTTATTCCTACGTCGGAATCTATCCAACGACCTATTGGGTAGCAGTCGGAGCATCGAACCACTACACTCTGTGACCACGGCAAACGCCCCGTCGTATCTTAGTATAATAGGATTTGTCAATTTGAAGGAAGACAAACCAAAATGACAATTAACTTGTGACGGGCCAGTTGGCTTGGTTGTTAGTTAAAGACTCTGACTACCATGCCATAGGTCGTGAGTTCGTTTACCGCCCAGGACATATAAGTATGTATTAATATGAAAAGAAAAGTATATATTATGTAATATATCAGTTATCTGTACTTATAGTAGGCAAAGAAGTACGGGTATGAGCAGTACAAACAGTTTAATTTGTAATCAGATGGCCGTGTGTAAATAATGTCCCAGAATATTTATATTAATACAGTATTACCCGCATTCCTGAAGATCTAATGTTTTCCAGCGATAAAACCTGCTATATATATGTGCCAAAATTCATCGGAATCAGTTGAGCCGTTTATGCGTGGTTATTATAATGTTTGAATCATAAACATCCAAACTTTCACATTTACAATATAGGATTACGACAGAGCTGGGTAAATTACATATCGCCTTATAGGTCTCGTATATATTGTAGATGGTCGGATGTATTGACCTTTGTATAAATCTGGGGTTAGGGGATAGAGTGACAGGGGCTTTTGAATCAACGCATGAATTAAGGGCCCTCTTTGTTTATTTGTTTGAGTTTATTGTCGTTTGTTTAATTTTCATCACTTGGACACACTACAAACGAATTAATACTCTAATAACCGATTAACTGAATTTAAATTAATTCCTTTTACAAATGTTACAATTGAATTGGCAATCCCGACAGGTATCCTCATTGACTTTATCTAGGTGCAGCTATCAAAACGTCCACGTGTTCGATACGTATTTGATGAAACTTTGTAAATAATGTAGTGTAGCGCTCGCAATGATTGTGGCCGATGGCGGACAAGCAGGTGCATTCTTCGACCTGTCGAACCCCACCGAATTGGGCCTTACTTCCCCCCAATACGGTGCACAATCAACCAAGTTTGGACAAATATGTAGAGAACCCTGTACGGCATGTCTTGTACGAAATAGCTGCGATATACCCGACTAAAACTTAAACGTACTACACCCCAAACTGGCACAGTCGATTCTGAACTGTATCCACATATGATAGAGTGTAAATTATGGTGTTTGTCCAAAAGTTTGGGACAGAAGTGCGCGGGCGGGGAGGGGCATGCGGTCTGACTGGTTGCCCGATCGACGACCGGAGGCTGCGCGCGCGCTTGCCTTAAGTACAATCCTGTGCTTAATTTTATTATTAAAATTCATGTATATTTTACTCTGAAACTTTTCATTAATTTAAACTCTCTATCAAAGTTCAAGCGTAGATACTTTTACGATTAGTAAATGTAAAATACTTATTTTGAGGCGCTTATAGCTCAGCTCCAACCTGGATTTACATCTACCACAGCACCAAATACTTTATTTTATAAAAAGATATTATATTCCAAGTAAAATAACCCCCCACAAATTTCGTGTAATCATTTCTGTAAAAAAATGATATCGATAAGCACCGAAGGGCTTTTGATAATTACGTGCAGGATTGTACAGGGCCAAGCTCTGGCACGAGTCTTGTAAAGAATTTATAGGAGAGACGGGCGCGGGTCGCGGCAGTGTCGTGCGCGCCTCGTTCTAGCCCGGGCCACGCCACGGGGACGCGCGTACTTGCCACCGACACAGTGAAAAAGTAAAAGTTTTCAGTGCAGTGCAGTGCAGTGCTAGTGCAAGCGACGTGATCATTGGAATGGATGGCGAGGTAATGCGTGTACGCTATTTAAGAAAAAGAATATTCCCACGCTACTGGGAGACATCTCATTGTTGTTACCAGAGAAAGTTATTGTGTTCTTTGGTGCTGAAAAGTTTGTAATTGTTGACAGGCGGCGTTTTATTTTCAATTTTCTTTGAATTGTCAACGGTTGTGACAAATGGTTTCGATAACGTGATATCTACCTTTAAGTTGTGGTATTTATTTTAACTATGAAGTTAAGTTAAACTGCCGAATTTAACTACTGAACGCCAATTTAGCATATGTCATTAAAATATTACATAAACACATGGGTGGTGAAAAATGTAGCCAAGTCTTCTGCCTTAACATTAAATAAATTACATTTTGTGTTGCATCCTAATTTTTTGTAGAATTTCAAAACATATACAGCTCTTTTTCTAATAACCTAACAGCTTCCTATAAACTTTTAATTCATAAGAATCATCTTAAACAATTACTTAGATATTCTTCGTAATGTTGAACAGATTCAAGTAGTTTCAAGCTTTTGAATTAATAATAGTGATTCATTATGCACCCTTGCGTTAAGTAGACATTTATTCAACACTTTCATAATAAGGATTATGTAAAAATACAAGGCTTTAGCAAACTGCACTGTTTAAAAAAAATTACCTAACCATAGAGACATTGATATACTCGTCATTTAATAATAATGTCAAATTTATCGAAATTGGTTTAGTATTTTGTTTTCGATAACTATAGGATAGATATAAACGTATTTTATATAAAACTTTTCTTAGTCAATAACTAATAGAATGAAATAAAAAACGTACCAAATATTGTGTTATATTAAAACAGGATAAGAAAAAGGGAAGAATAAGAATTTTAACTATATTGTTTGATTTTCACTTAGTTTTCTTTTTTAAGGTATAAACTTAGAGGAGTCCAAGTTAGACTTCGCACTCTTACAATAAATTAACATTATAGCACCTATTAACATTATTACCACACGGTTATAAGATTCTATACACGTATACAAAAACTAAACAACTACTATGGAAACGAGTTAACTGGTATACAATACATTATTCTTTTTAAAAACATTATTTTAAAATATTCACCATAAAAGTCTAATTTTCATCCTGGATGGGAATCGAACCGTGTGTGACAATCCAAGATACTTCTATAGCATCCCATAGACAAAACTCTCATGCACAACAACATAGGTAACGTTTTCTCTAAATAGTATACAAAAAAGTCACTATTTCTGTCTGTCTGTGTGCTTAGTTTATTTAAACTAATAAATAGATTTTGATGCGTTTTTACTATCATTTAGACAATTTCTTCGGGAAGGTTTGTGAAATATTTCTATTTTACCAATTTCTCAAGCAAAGCCGTAGCAGGTCGCTAGTTTATTTTAATTACAGATTGTTTATCTTTTTAAATATAGATAATAAAACTTCATCTCAATAACATGGTAGCGATGTTTCGCGTGATAGAGTTGATGTCATCGGTGTTCAATCGCCACACCGGTTTTACTTATTGAGTTTTAAGTTTTTCGAACTAGTCATTACTGCTACCTTACTCTGTTGGGGCAACATTAAAACTAAACTAAGGTTGGGGCTAATGCATTTTTAATTTAGATACAACACTTACCTAGTGATTTTTTACTTTGCTGCAACAGGATTTTGCCGGCGTCTGATAATTCGGTTCTTTGTAATTTGGTCATTGAACAATAAATGTCCTGGAATAAATAATAATATATAAAAAATTCTTCCAATCTCCCAGGATATTTGTTGAATATTTATTTATACACCAGATCCCAATTTAACCAGAGTGTACTGCTAAAATAATGGCAACCAGACATTCTACTTAAATAGATATTTACACCCAGACACAGAACAAACAAACATACAAATATTTGTCCTTACTGGGAATCAAATCAGTCCGGGCCTCTAATCACCAAGCCAAGTTAAGCAAGCTATCCGTCCAGTGAATACGTAGAAAGTTATAATAATACAAAGGCATAAGCTTACAGAGAACAGCTAAGCTTCCAAGTAGAAACTAAATGGTCTACATCAGGTGGGCACACCCGCCTTCTTATTGATGAAACGTGACCATTATGAACGGTATTTTCGTGGACTTAAGTCTGCCATCTGGCATTGTCTCTACTACTTGTAGAACGGTATCTACGCTGCCATTCAAAGTATAGAATTTTTCGTCAGAACAACGTCATCCCTTCGACTTGTCCAATAGTTAGCAACATTCCGAGGTTGTCACTATATGAGACGTTCTTAACACATGGGAGTTATTAGTGCAGAGCTCGTAATGCCAACAAACCGTGAAGTAGTAGTGTACCTGTAGTACTGTCTTTCGGTTATAAAAGGTCGGTGAAATTACAGACACATGATATAACTACACGTCTCAGCGTAGACAATGCATTGGCGATGCCCCTGGTATTGCAAATGTCCATAGGCGGCGGTGACCACTTACCAACCGGTGGACCGTCTGTATCATAGTAGTAGTGTTCTGTATCATCATCACTTGTAACACCTTAATGTAAAACCACATCTTTAGCAAATAAAAAAAATCATTCTTAATCATTGTCGGCCAATGACATTAAAAGAAATAAAAATGCGTAGGGAAAACTAAGATAAGATTTTACGAAAACCTACAATAGGATACAATAGAATAGGGCGGGTCAGTCTTACATTAACATAAATCGTAGGTACCCACATTGTTGAAGCTTCATTTAGCTGTCTAATTAATAGTTATAATCAGTGAAGTCCACGATAAGAGCTTTCTAAACTGCATATCTAGAGCAATTAGAACCATAACAGTAACACCTACTTACATTCATAGTTCATAAGGTTATCCATGCAACTTTCGACGCAGAACAGAACTGGCGCAATCAGCGCATACCAAAACGCTTAACAAGTTTTCGAGTGCTTAAACTGTCTTATTAAGTTATTGTTAATGAGAAATGGCAAATATAGGGTTTTAAAGCTCATTTTATGTTTATTGGAGTTGGAATCGTTTATTATGATTAACCATTGCAAGCTATGGTAGAGAATTCTTGCTAAGCACTTGGTCGGCTCTCACAGAATTGTTTGTGTATGGTTGGAGAAGACATATTCTATAAAATAAAACAGACTGTCATTTTAAAAACCCTTTTATCACTTCAGTAACAAACTTACGGATCGCCTGATGTTAAATGGCCACTGCGGCCTATTGATGCTTGTAAAACTGGGGGAAGCACTCGCGCGTTGCTGATCCTGTAAAAATCTCTTTACACCCTTGCGCCTTGGTGTGTTCTTCTGACAAGCATTTTAAAACTAAAGGCACTTTTTAAGTGGAATTATTTTTAATAAACGCTTAATATCGAATAATGGATAAGAAACGGAAATACGCAAATGAGGTTTTAAATGTATTTAATTACATAGGTACTGTATATCAGATCTAGTCATTTATTTGCATTCCAAGTGTACAAATTAGGTCTTAAATATTAACGCCAGTACTACTGTGTTAGTTTGTACTTAAAGCTCAGCGGCCTTTTGCAGTCATTGCAAATTTGAGGACCAGGCTATTCACTGATACTTAAAATAGCATATTACATATTAAGTTTAAAAGTCATATGTAATCAATTTCACCTTATTCCTATATCCAGTTTTCATTTGCTGTACACACAGATGGAAATATGAAATAGGTACTACGGAAACAAGATAACGAAATACTACATATGCTACTGTTTTACTAAATAAAAAAATATTACGTATAGATGATATTAATAACTTAATTGGCAGCAATAGCCCAGCAATACAACCAGTAAGTAAATTTACAATACCTAGATCATTCTACTGTGATTGGTATAAAATTCCGCTGTAATTTCCACCGTGGCTTCAGTCGCTTGTAAACCGCACTCTACACCATTTCGACGTTCGATTGACTTCAATTAACTCAACTATGCGTTGTATTTTACAACTAGTACGCCTTTCTGAATAAGGTTTGTTATTTGCCACAAATTCCACGCTTATATCCTTTTAAGTAATATAATATTCATGCAGATTAAATTGAACTTATTTGTGTATAACTGGAGTTAATATAAGAGCATCGGGCATTTGGAAATAAGTGTTTGACGGGTCAGATGGCGTGGTGTTTTTACGATTCTAACCCAAGACGAATATTTCCGTGAATGAACATGTCTGGTTCTGTGTCTGGTTATGTCGCTATATAAGTATGTATATGAACTACTACAAGTAGTTAGGTACTGCTTCGTTCGGGGCCAGGTAACCGTGTGTAAAGAGTAGCCTAGGCAATTTATTTGTTTGTAAATTTTATGAATTCCCAGTGAAGATTACATGTGTTATAAATATCTTATTAAGTTTTACTGCATAATTTTATATACTTACGGATAATAACAATAATAATAGACAGTCTGTGTGCAGTGTGGTAGCGAGTAAGATAATTGATAAAGCAGTGACTTCTATCTATCTCTAAAATAATTTTAAGAATACATCTGTCCAGTGGCGTAGCTGGGTAAACAAAGCCCCGGGGGCAAAAACATTTTGTAGGGCCCCTACTAAACTATTTAAAATCGTTTGTCCCCCAGCCGAAGCTTGAGGGTCCCAGGGCACCGCCCGTCTAGCCATTCGGTAGCTACGCCGCTGTTTGTAAGTCAGTGTACGAGGGGCCCCCTGAGCTTGGGGGCCCTGAGGCACTGCCCCGTCTAGCCCTCCGGTAGCTACGCCGCTGTTTGTAAGTCAGTGTACGTGGGGCCCCCTGAGCTTGGGGGCCCTGGGGCACTGCCCCGTCTAGCCCTCCGGTAGCTACTGCATCTGTCACACACTAAATGGTGGACCTAGGTTAAGACAGATTACTATTTTACCTAGCAAAGTCGTGATTGTTATCAGGAACCGAAACATGGATTTTAAAGCCTATAGAGTACCTATAGATAGACCTCCTAGCAAAATGTAAAGCATTTTCGGGTAGTGAAAGTAGGGTATCGACCGATGATAGTGTGGTACACATGAAACAGTAGATATGCACCATAACGAGCCCTTTCTCCTGCTAACAATCATGCTATCTTTTGAAGCGAGTTCAAATATCTCACCCACATATCATGGAAGAGAATATTTTTTTCTAGACTAAAAATAATAGATAATAATAATAATACAAGCCTTATATTTCGACAGTTTTTTTTTCATTTATTAGTCTTAACCAAATGACTCTGGTGAGTCGATAACCCGTCTGTTTGCCCAACTTTGGCAAAGGCTTCCTCCATTTCTTTCCATTCAGCTCTGTTTTTCGTTTTCCTTGTTACAATTTTTGTATAACGCTGAAATAAAAAAATAATAGATATATATTAGACCTAATAAATCTATGTTGATGCTGAATATTTTAGCTTTTATTTATCGGTGACTAAATTGGTAGTTTTGCTACCATTCAATGCTGGTTGTACTTCAGATGTTACTAAAAAATAACAATATATTTCCAGATGTAATTTTTAATCGCTTTGGTCGCGGTATAAACATTGGATAGTATTAGGTTCTGGGGTTGATTCCAGGACATGATGTTGTCTATTCTGTGTTTTGGGAATCATTATTTGGCCCGGGCCTGATAGAGAGGCTGCGACTATACCCACCACATTTCACGTTAGGACTTAAAAGTATTTAGTGGAATGTCTATAGGCTTGGGCATGGATATTTCATATCTTGAACATACTGTGCTGTACAATCCTTGAATAAAAGAACTCAAGATGCTTAACTTTTCAGAGTTGATCCCATAGTTAAGGTTGTTAAATGTGACATATCGAACTTAGATGTCGAAAAAATCACAATCACAATTTGAATGGTTTTTATTCAAATAGACCTTTACAAACACTTATGAATAGTCTACTCTAATACCGGTTCGGAAGGTTGTTTTTTACTGAGAAGAGCCGGCAATAAACACAGCAATTACTCTTTTCATAAGGAACTTAGATTTATTACATACGATTTATTTTGTCTCAATTACAATATTTGCGTGTTTAGCGGAAATGAATAAATACAACAAAAAAAACCTTATCTAATAGAAAACCACAAATTAAAAGATCCTTTATTCTTGATAGGCCAGTTGGTGATTAGATGAAGGTTAGACCCTGAGTGTTCCGTAAAAGGTTTGATTCCAGCACAAACCCACCCAGACAAACATTTGTGTGCATGAACATGTCTGTTTGTTCTGTGTCTTGGGTGTAAATATCTATGTAAGTATGTATTTAAAAAAGTAGTATAAGTAGTATATCAGTTACCTGGTAGCCATACTACAAGCAGTGCCTTTACCATGAGTTTTCAACGTACGTACTCGTTAGCGACGGCGTAAAACATTTCTATGGCAAATCTGTACAGCGCCACTAGCGGTCACCTAAAGAACTTAAATCGATAGTACGAGTCGATAGGTAAAAAACCTATCGAAATGTAAACACTAGTGAGTAACGTTTGCTATAGAAATTCGGTACCATGAGTCACAAATTTGACAGTTGCTATCGAGAAATACTGTATCGATAGTAGTTTACTTGCTAGTGACTAAAGTAAGTTTCGATAGCAACTCATGGTAGAGGTACTGTACACTCTGCTGAACTTGGGATCAGGTGATGAACGATGTGTGAAGAATGTCTTGGGATATTTATTAATTTATTTATTATGTCAGGTTACTCTGCATTTTGGTAAAAGTATCTACTTCTTGTCGATCTTGTTGTTTTACCAAATACTTGGCTGTGTGTTCCATAAATATTCTGAGACATTCATTGTACATAGTGTTTGGACTACAAAATAAAGATAACTAATATACTTACATTCAATTCATACATAAATTGTTTTGGTAAGTGGTCACCGCCGCGTTGTTGACCCTGAGACGTGAAGTTGTTATCTCATGTGCCTATAATTTCACCGGCCCGGCCCTTTCTAACCGAAACACAGTAATACAAGTGCACTACTGCTTCACGGCAGAAATGGGTAAGGTAGTAGTACTTCCCCGGACGAACTCTGCACTAAGAGCTCTACTACTCTGGAGATATTGTGCACAGAATGTCCTAAGATATTTTATTTATATATTTTTACAATCAACCAGTAATAATTACAAAGTACACACCAACTTAAAAGATATCGTAGTATGAAATCAAAAACTCGAAACCACTCGAGCATCTGCAACGTGCTAAAGGCATTACTCCATTATCTGACTTAATTACTCTTGAAATTACACAGCCCTTTCAAATATTCTTGATTTACGCCCCTCGAGTTGAATTATGCGTCAAAGCCGGTTGTAGTTGTGGACTGTAATACTAAGATGTTTATACGATTGCATATTCATTAGTATTTATAATAATTTTACAATACTCGTAAATTTTTCATCGACTTTGAATAATTGTATCTTACTTTATTATTGCGAGTAGAAATGCTAGTTTGTTACATAGCTTCATATAACCAGATATATAGGTGTTCGCTACCGCTGTTGGTAACTAAAAATATCGCGCGATATAGGTACCTCCAGCCGCATATGCTCTGTAGGTGTGAGGTATCTTTCGTTTGATTGCGAAACAAAAATCCATATCGCTCAAAAAATCCGCTTAGGTTATATGTAATATGGCTTATATGTATAGACCTTTAAAACTTATCTAGAATACAGGTAAAACATTAGATTGTTCCCGGGCCAGTTGGCTTGGTGGTTAGCGACCCTCACTACCAAGCCGCAGCTCGTGGGTTCAATTCCCAGTCAGGACAAACATTTGTTTGCAGATTAATTCTTTTTCTGTGTCTGGGAGTAAATATGTACCTGAAAATTAATTAAAAAAACAGTAGAAGTATTTGTACATCAGTTATCTGGTTTCCATAGTACAAGCACTGAGTTTGGGATCAGATGATCGTGTGTAAAGAATGTCTCAGGATATTTATTAATTTATTATATATCTCAGGTCTATGTTCAGCAGTGGATATCCCTGGGCTGATATGATGATGATGATATCTCAGGAAATAAATCTTTAGTCGAGTTATACCACTCGAGTATAGAGGCGATCTTAAATTACATATCAACACTCGAGGAAAACCAGCTAGTAATAAATGATTAACTTAGCAAGAATCTTAGATCATACATTGATATTAACCAACTCCACGATTGTGCTGAAGCTATTAAACACACATATTCATCTTATACTAATCGAGACGTACAAGAATACAAACAATCAAATACATATTTCTTATAATTATATGACAAGCTATCTATTATCTGGTGACCTTTATGTGTGGTGTAAATGACCTTTCAAGGACTCTCACTGACATTTGGGTAAGAGTTCAGAGAATCTTGTATCATCAGATGATAACTTCATTGTCTGTCAACTGTGATTAGGATCTTATAGAAAGGTTTAGAATTTTAAGAGTAGTAGAGCTCTTAGTGCATAGTTCGTCCGGGGATGTACCTACTACCTTACCCATTTTCAGCGTGAAGCAGTAGTGTACTTGTATTACTGTGTTTAGGTTAGAAAGGTAGGGGGGGGGGCGGTTTCATTACAGGCACATGAGACTTATCAACTTTACTACTCTTCGCCGTCTCTGTAACAGTTTTTTATAAAAAGTTCAAATATATTTAATCAGTTGAGGCCTTCGAAGAGCACTCAAGAAGGCTTTAACTTAGGTTAACTGGCTAGCGAAGCCGAAAAAAAAACATTAAATGTTTTATAAAACATTAAATGTTTTATAAAACATTTAATGTTTTATAAAAAGTTCAAATATATAGTTGCAGACCGGTACTTCCCCGGAAGAAATATTTCATCTATTACTTATCTATTATAATTTCTACCCAAAATTCTAAAACATTTTAAGTACATATCTCAATCTATCTCTGTTTGTTACGTCCTCACGGCTGAACCGACCTGCCTAAACACATAAGTTTTTTTATGAATTTTAAAGTAACAAAATATTTCAATAGTAACATTTCTCCACTCTATTGACAAGTCATGACACATCAGTTAACAACGCCTGCTGGTACTCATCGCGTTGATCCACTTACCGCATCATCACCGACGGGTCCCAAACCGTGGCTAAGCTCATCTGACACATGACGGTTGCTTCCAACGTGCGATGTCAGGGATCACGCCGCGCACGCGCCACAGGGCTGACACTTCGACGACACCTCGTTTAGGGTCTTGCCAGTCTTGAATTTAGGGTTGCCTTTATGACATTCATAATTGCAATTACCTCTATTCTGAATAATTCCAGCTCCCAATTTTTTTGGGATGAACAATTACCATTTTTTTTAAATAAATCTGAAATTCTGAATACAATTAATAAAACTTTTCAAAATACGGTATGATAATGACGCATTCTCGTTTGCTCTCTTCGCTCCCTTTATTGCTTGTCTCAAAAATATTTGAAGGAAACTGCACAATTCCCAGTTTGGCCTGGGGCTTTCATGAGCTTTTATTATTGTACTGCAGGGATACGCCTTCTTTCTTCCACTCCTGCCGCTTCAAGACTCTAATTGTCTTCTTTAAATAATTAAACAGTAAAATTATTATTACTATATACTTTCCCTTAACTTATCAATGAACTTAGTTTTATTCCTACGCGTTTCTACATACCTTTTTTATGCTTCCAGTTATCTAGGTTAGCTTACCTTCGGTTGTCCTGCATTATCTGCGAAAGGGCCTAAAAGCTAAGAAACCTTTCTAATCCATAAACAAAATCTAATCAGTAGGTTAGTAAATACGGTTCAAAGTTGAATGATAACATTTCTTACAGTAAAAGTAGAATTTTGACATTACGTGTATTAAAGTTACTGTCAAAAGGTTCATCAATCCATGGATTTTCGATCGGGATTGTATATTAATTTTCGCCGTAAAGCGAAGGCGTCAGTGATTATGTTTCTAGTATACTTGATTACATTTACAAACTATAAACTAGGAGAAAATCATGGGTGGAATAAACACTAAGCCGTCTCGCGTAAACGCAGAAATCACGACAAATTAACATGTTAGACAACTTTATATAAGTAGAAGATAAATCTTCATTACTTAACTTGTCGACTTAACTATTAATGTATTTATAATTAAATAGATAACTCAATTAATTGGCTTCGTCTATCAATCAGTGAAGTATCAACGTTAAGATAATTCACGATACGCAATAATTCTTTTCTCTGGCAACCCTATCTGCTGACATTACTCCGCACTAATATACATTGCGTAATAAAACACATTTTCATGGTAAAATGACACTTATGTACAAGGGAATAAAGTCGCTTTGTAAAATATAAAATCAAAATTGGCATGCATGTAGTTAGTTATTGCTAAGTGGTTTATGGAAATGAGTTATGCGAAGTATCTGTTGGTTTCGAGTGCACTTAAGAATGTATTTAAAGTATCTCGGTTCTGCTTAACATTTGACATGACGTTGGCCAATCACGAGGCGGCTGTTCGTAATCAAAATTACAATTCGGTTGAGCGGTTCCGGTTCAAGTGTAAGGTTTAAACTTGGTTTAAGTACCGCTGTTTTGGCGGTTGTCTTCAGTGTAATATTCATTAAATAAAGCTCTGTTGAGCGAGGTAGGGGTAAATATCTGCTAATCTGGTAAGAAACTCTTATCGTTTGATTAGGTAATTAACGTACTTGAGTAGATCTAAGTGCAGATTTCGTCCAGGGAAGTACTACCTTACCCATTTCCGCCGTGAAGCAGTAGTGAAAGAAAAGAAAGAAAACATTTATTAGTGCACTTGTATTACTGTGTTTTGGTTATAAAGGTAAGGCCGGTGAAATTACAGGCGCATGAGACAGAATGCTTAAGTATATTCTACTAATATTATAAATGCGAAAGTTTGTGTTTATGGATGTTTGTTACTCTTTCACGCAAGAACTACCCAACGGATTTGAATGAAACTTGGCACATATATAGAAAATCCCCTGGAATAACGCTTACATACTTTTTGTGCGGAGAAAATGTTACATCCCTCGGGAACCGGGTAAAACCGCGGGTCCAGTTAGTATTATATAGATTGAATAGATTATGCATTAACTCATGGAATATTTTTAACAACTTCGAAGAAACTAAAACGTCGGTTGAGCCGAGGGGCGCAAACTAGTATGAATAATAAGACATTGTACGATGTTCCAAAATTTGTATTATTTTAGAGTGATATAAAAGTAGCGTTCGTTGAACTCTAATGTATGAATGGAGTTCTCTCAATCTCATAATTGTTTTAATGTACTGCAATAATTTGTATCAGCCTATTGTAAATTTATAAAAAGTGACATTTACATATAACAAAAAAAAACAATTTAAAAAAAATTGTACTTTATTACTAATTAGGCATTTAATTTCAGCGAACGAAAGTTTTTAAAATAAATCATTAGGATTTATTTAAAACAACTAAAACTTAAGTTGGTTGAAAATATTTTCGGTTTAAATATTAAATTTCAACTTAGAGTTACAAGATAAGACGTTCATTGAACTAATGTATGGAGACGAATGACATAATGTCAATGCAATACATTTATCAAGTGACTTGACCTGAATACAACTTTTGTATATTCAATTTATTAAAGGTTACCCTCTTTTGGAATGAAACGGAGTATGATTTTATCATCAAAATTCAATAACATTTATTTAGTTTAGTATGTGAGTGTCAAAGTTACTGAGAAGAGTCGGTAAGAAACTCTTATCGTCAGATTTGGTTATTTACTTACTTGAGTAGCAGATCTTAGAGCAGAGTTCGTTCGGGGAAGTACTACCTTACCCATTTCCGTCGTGAAGCAGTAGTGCACTTGTATTACTGTGTTTCGGCTATATAGGTAAGGCCGGTGAAATTACAGGCACATGAGACTTCACGTCTTAGGGTCGCATTGGCGATACCTCTGGTGTTGCAAATGTCCATAGGCGGCGGTGACCACTTACCATCAGTTTGACTGTCTGCTTGATTGTCGGCTTATGTACTATAAACACATATATTTATAATATAACTAAATCTACACAAAATTTATACAAAAAGGCGATTTTTGTATGTAGGAAGTTATTTCCGAAACTACTCGTCCGATTTCCAAAATTCTTTCACTTATAGAAAGATGCACTCTTGCCGAGTAACGTATGCTATGTTATAATTGTTCTACTGATTACTAGATACCTTAAAAATGCGCGCAAAATCATGAAAAGGAAGCAAAGAATAATGATCCATAATTAACTAAGTACTCTAAAGGGAAAATAGAAATGATATTTACTTTTACAAGCGTTTAGAAACAGCGCAAGTCTTTTTGTACAATAAAAATGTTAAGACATTTTCTTGTGGGAATCTTGTAGTAAATGCAAAAACCATGGGAATTGCGCATGCGTTAGAAAGTGAGAGTCATCCGCGACGCTCGAACGTACATACAATTAAGAATAATAAATTATTATAGTCTTACACCGTCATATGTACATACGGTTCAGTTTTCTATTTATGTCGTTTGTCAGTACTTAATTGTTAGTTTTATGTCTTAATTTTGCGCTGTATAGGCGAGAGATTATATCTGATACTTGTTAAATGCAACTACTTTAACACACCGGAGGTTTGATTGGAAGGTAAATGACACTGGTCAGTTTTCGCGGCTTTTATGCTCTCTCTCTTTCGCTCACTACGCGATCAAGTGAGAGGTTTACTCTCCGAAGCTTATGAAGTTTGCATTAGATGAAGAAGGTAGAAGCATTGATTCATCTATAAATGTGTATTTAGAATGAAGTAGCCAGCCAGGTTAGTTCTTACACTCGTTCTGCGTTTTCTTACAATATTTTCCATCACTGAATCGTCCTCATGACTGGGTTTAGAGGCCGGTGAAATTATAGGTACCTACATGAATCTTAACTACATTTAATTTTGGGGCGCCCCTGGTTGCGAATATCCATAGGCGGCGGTGACCACTCACCTCTAGGTGGACCGTCTGACTGTCGGCCTGTTTGACTTCAGGGCTTCGATTCTCGAAGAAACACTATTTTTTTACACTAGCTCGAGGATGGCCTACCAATTGTAAAAAAATTCTCAACTTTTGTATCTCTAATACTGTAATTTGTGGAGATGACATAAACGGATTTGTTTTTTGTATGTTTCGTCGCGATCTCTATGCTCTGTCCCTTATGCTAACTACGCAATCACGTGAGAGATAAGCTCTCGCCGACGAAGTTTATACTAACTGAATAAGGGGGCTGGACTGCAGAGCAATAATTACTTTCACACTGTAGCTGTATAATAAAATAACTGTTCAATGTAAGCGATAAAACAAACTTTAAAAAGTACCCGTTAATAAAAATAACTCCAATAAACCTACAGATTTTATGTCACCAAATACTTGAAGGAATTGAGTCCGGCCGACTGTCGCCAGTAGACATAAACATTGGGCTGTGACGCGGCGCAGTGAACTCGGTTTTATGTGAGGATGTGGAAATGACCCTCAAGTATTGCGGGGTCAATGAAAGTACAACAAAATGGATGTATTAGTGAACTACAAACCTGTAGGTTAAATAATACTTTTCTTCGTCTGAAAACTCACTGCTTGGTGGTGTTTTAAAAGTAAAAGATCTATGGCATCGATACATAGATCTAAATCTTTTGACCGATGTAGACTTTTACTCTACATGACATCTACGTTGGTATTAGAGACTATTCTTAAATGGTTATGGACTTTTTGAGGAAAAATAATCGCTTTCATTAATTTCTTAGTAGTTTTGGTTAATAAGTATTTGAATCCACAGGTTTTTGAAACGGGTACAATAAAGACCTAAATACGCACCTACGTTTTTAAACCTAGATTAAAAATGAAAAATACTTAATATGGTTTTCATTACAAAAGAGGTTGCTATTATCTCATATAAATAAATCAATAATCAAAAAAGAAAAAAGGAAATACAAAAATGATTTTTATTCATTAGATTTTTGTTTAAAAATGTATGGTATTTCACAAAACAAAAATGTTCACCGTGAGGATACATAAATCCACCATCGAAGAGTTTTTGTCCCTTTTTGGATTCCATTGTGTCAGGTATACGGTGCGGTGACCACGGAATGAGTAGAAATGTGGACGTACGGATGTTCGGGGATTCGGCTGCGAAGCATCGCGACGACATGCGACACCCGCTGCGCCGTGTGGGCGATTACTTATGTTTTTTGTTTCCGCCTCAAGAATTTTTAATTGATTTCATTTTATGTTGTTTTATATAACAGAAAATAACAGAGTAACTACATTTCAAAACTAAGTATAATAAAATTAAATATGATTTTATGGAATACCTTGATTGATTTAAAAATAAACATACATATATTTATGCCCATTATTCCAGAAGAGGTTTTCGGCTTGAGACCACATTGAACCGAAGATATTTTCAAGAACGTCATTATTCCTTAATTTATAGTGATTAATATTGCAAGAGATTATAAGATTTATACATACCTCAAATAAAGAAACTTTTTGTATTCTAATATGCACCCGCTTCATGGTCACCCCCACCAAGGAACATCTGCTTTTGGGCTCAAGTTAATTGATTTCAAATGTTATTGATCGAAATTTAGATCGCATGTTCATTCAATTTAATGAGCTTTAAAAGGGATTTTATTACTGATACAGATTATAAATTATTTATTCGTGGACTACGTCGAGCCTTCAAATTTTGGTAGGTAAGTAACATTATTTCTTGGTGTTGTGTGAGGGGAAATATAAGTTGTTGATCCTATTTTAAAAGTAATATTTACATTGCGTGACGCTGGTATTATTAAAAATTGTATTCTTGGACAATGCAGCAGCAGGTTTACTTTAGGGTTCCATTCTTGACTTCTTCTTCTAGACTCCTTCCATTGTAGACTTGATAGTTAGGATGTGTAAGGCTTAGTCGTGTATAAGGATATTATGACTTAAAACGTAGAGTACTTTTTTATTCGGGGGAAATATTCTATCGCTGGTGAATGCGAGTCAAAGCGATATACGGAAGGTATTTATGAAACAACTATCTTCCGTCCCGCAGTTTCACTCTCCGACGGTCCCAAGATATTTGAAGTATTACAGGTATAAACTTGGCCTATATCATTTGGGAATATTGCTCTCTATACGTGTAAGAATTTTAAAAATCGTATGAGTTGTTTGAAGTAATACCCACGACATCCAAACATTCAAACTGTACATACATACAATCTTTAAAATATTAGTGTAGTTTGAATAAAAATATTATCGAATACATGATGATGGTGATTTGGCTATGAGTGCGTTATAAACAGGAAACTGTTTTCCTGATTCGTAACAAGCCGTTTATCTATCGACAACTAATCAGAAGGACATGATCAGTTTAAAGTGTAACGCAAAATAAAATTAAAGTGTACGTTTGTCACAAAGTGGAACCTTCAGAAAACTACTTGTCCCATTATCTCTCAGACTAAATCCTTATGACATATATGTATCTCTCTTTTATGTATCGCTTTTTCGTTTTATACAAGTTTTCATCAAAAACATACGGGTCACTTCAACGCTCCGTGCGTTCTACATCCTACACATACCTACTTGACCGATTTTAAACATTCTTATCCGTACAATCATGCAGTATTACATACATAAACATCGGGTGAGACCGGTAGCCATCTGTCATCAATCACTACAGCGGGCGAGGGGCACGGTATGCGCTGCGCAGGCGCAGGCCACGGAATAGGAAAGGCTGGAAACGCCATCAATAACCCATCTGTGTACGCCGTTCAAAAAATCAAAGTTTAGAAGGAAGGTCAGAACATCCAGAAGTCAGTCAGACTAAAAAAAAAGTTATATTGTTGTAAATGTCAAATTTAGATTTGACAGGCCACTGCGGCGAGTGTTATAAAATTCGGTTAGTGACCGCTTAGATTTCTTTGTTTAGAAATGATCAAACTTCTAAAAATATTACCCCGATTAAAAATTTTTTTTTATGTGCTATTGCCTCGCGGTTTCACCCGCGTTCCCGAAGGATCTAATGTATCTTTGATTTGTAACATAACCTGTAACGTAGCTTTCTAATAATGAATAAATTATTTAAAACGAACCATTCATTATAGAGTTCGTTCATTACAAACCAAACTAAAACTTTTGTGCTTATCCACATTCTCACGATGGTAAGTGGTAAAATTATCGAAGCTGGTAAGTACAAAGCCTAGAGGTCTAAGATATTGAAAGAGCAGGGTCCACATGGCTCATCTATTCGTTTTTCCTGCTCAGTGTGCGCAGGCGCAGGCCGGCACCCGCATGCCCTGCACCGGTTCATTATCTCAAGTAATTTGTCCCTCGCCCGAGGACACATTGTTTTGCCGTGAGTAATAACCTCACTACTGGAATTTGTATTTTTGTTTCTAACTAACCGGTCTTTTAAGTAAAAAAAATAGGGAATTTCTCTAAAGATTTTGTACTTAAAAATAGATGTAATGTCTACAACTAATCTACACGTAACTCTATATGCGTTCCAAAATCCATGCAAATACACTAAGCCGTCTATGCCTTATTGAGTCATAAATAAGATATCCAAACATACAGTAAATTACGTCCAGCTGACCCGACAGGGACGTAGTTCCAATTTTCGGACTTTTAAATTTGGGCGATATATTTCCAAATTTTTGTTCCTACCCATTACGAACTTAACAAAAATTGCCCAATTGGTGCAACCATTCTCAATCGATGCGCTCATCAACGAACAACAGTGAATTTTATTTACCTGGATAATAATAGATAAAGGTTAATGGAAAAGCCACGAATAGACTATGTCAATTATCAGCAGAAAATTGCATATTAATAATCGATAAGGTATTATAAAAAGAAACATGCTTTATCTGGGTGATTCTATAAATACTGTAGGACCGTTAACTCTCACTAGCATGTCAGTGAGTGGTTCTATTCAGGCGCAGTCTGGGGTCAACCCGCGTCCAACAATACCATGTACTGAGAAGTAATTATCTTCTCTTAATATCATTATTATCGACTTCTTAGAAATAAAGACGCAAAAACTTGCATCTGCGTTGGCTCAGCATTCTTCCTGGTATACGCAGTTGATGTACCCACCCATTTTTTTTCGGAGGTCTTATTTCGATTTTATATTTAATAAAACCTGAATTATCTATTCGATCTCTCCATAAATTGCCTGTGATCTAATTCGAATGATGGCCATTTAAATGTAAAATATTGTGTTAAATATGTCTCAAATCGTATTAGCATAGAAATTCTGTTGCACGACCATTTTCTTACATAAATACATCTATATATGCAATGAAGTAGCACATAATCATTTAGTAATTCAAATAATCATGCCCAATTTGGGCATGGAATGTCAGCCATGTGTGATTGACGAGGCCGGGCTCGGACGGTAGATAATTATTCTTCGGGCTGCTTGCAAATTATCGCCAGCATAACTTGATATTCTTCGACATTCCATTACATATGTAAAAAGGGACTCGTCAGTGGGAGCTGCAGTTCTACACCGATTGGACGGTAACACCGGCAATCATATCTAGACATCTGTCTTCCCCTGCATTAGTGTTTTATGTGTTAGAACTCTCCGCTGTCAGAGATCTCGCCTAACTGGTTCGCTGGTGTTATTTGTAAAATGCTCATAACGGGCTGGTTCTTTATAATTATTGGGCAATTTGGAAGGAAACGATGCTTTCAAGAGATGTTACAGCGGAAACGCTATGCCTTTTTTGGACGTAAAATTTTATGGTATGGTTTTTAAATAAATAAGAAATTATTCTTGGTATGCGACACAGTATTGATATATCGTAAAACATACAGAACAGTGGGCAGTGATTTTTTTCTATACAAATATATAATGTATCATGTAATAAACGTTTTGTCCATAAGGTTTTACTGCAGCCCAGTTATTTTTATGTTTAAGTTTTACACCTAACCAAAATAAAGTTACTAGTGCTCCTTACGCGTAGTTTTTTTTTCGAAAAGAGCTTTTATTTGAGTTATTACCCACTGAAATAGTCGTACTTTAACGTTACTTTAACTTTACAGAGTTCTTTTCAGACAATTTTATTTATTGAACGAGTTATATGAAAAATCAAGCGAAAATCTTTGTGAGGATGTAATCATAAAAACATTTTTTTTTTTCAGTATACAACCTTCTCTCTGGCCCGAGTAGGCCGCGTACGAGACCAGTTGAAACAGCAAGAATACTTATTAACATCGTTTGACCTCTCATCAAATTACACGATAGACTACATAATAGACCATTTTAAACCATGCCTAACTCACACTTGGCACTTAGCTTGCATAACAATGGATGCATAATCCAATGGGGCGATATAACTATTGAGAGATGCGAAGAGCAACAAATAGCTGTATGAAATTAAACTAAGCGTTGTAAATCAATTTGACTAAGGAATATAAAAGTAAGTTTTAGAAGCATTAGTGCAGTGTTCTTCCGGTTAAGTACTACCACGATACTTATTTCCGCAGTGCACTTGTATTACTGTGTTTCGGTTAGAATGGTAAGCTGGTGAAATTGCAGGCTTAACAAATTTACGTCTCAGGGTCGATAAACGCATTGGCGATGTCTCTGGTGTTGCAAATGCCCATAGGCGGCGGTGACAAAATACCTACCATGAGATGGACCGTCTGCTTGTATGTTGGCTTATGTATGGAATTGGAGTTATTTAATTCAAAAATGCGTCATCCTCTTTTACCTTTCGAATTTCACTATTAACCTCCATTCGATAATTGCCAGTAATAATTAAAGGGCGTGGTAGGAAGCTGCACCTTGTTACTCAATCGAGCGTAGCCAAAGACAATGCGCGGGGAATCAAACTTCGAACCCTCCGGTCAAGCATCGCTGGCTATTGTTGTCTTGTGCCATTTCCCTTTCAGCTGCTTTCTTGCTTAATAAAGTTTTTAGGTAATTATAGATATCATGGTGCAGGTTTAAATACAACCGTAAGTGACTTCCATTCGAGCGGTGCCTATAGTCTACAACGAAATTCCACGAACAGATTCAAATTCTTAAAACAATATTACATAATCTACATGCCCATTTTCCTACGCTCTAACGAATATATTTTATGACCCATAGTGACATGTCGCGAGCATTGATACTGTCTCTGGAACTTCACCAACCCCGGGTTTTGATTTATGACACAGATATCAAGATACCTTGCCCGATCTGGGAATCGAACCCAGGAACATAATACCATTCGATCACTATGGCGTAACACATTCTTAAAACAAGTGAAGTCTAAAACCGAATGAATCATTAAACAAAGTTAGAGAACAAAATACACAGCTAGTATCTAATTTTAGTAGAAACGTCAAATGATAACTTATTTGACGTTTCTACTAATAATAGGTACTAGCTGTCCTCCGCGGTTTTACCCCCTTTCCCGAGGGATATCACATTTTCCCGGGATAAAAAACCCATATGTTATTCTAGGATATCCTCTATCTATGTGCCAAGTTTGATCCATATCCGTTTGGTAGTTTTTGCGTGAAAGAGTTACAAACATACATACATACAAATCTTTCCTCTTTATTATATTAGTATAGATAACTACATATATTCGAAAGTTTACGAGAACGGATGAATGGGCAATGTTCGTTAGTCTTTAACGATAATACAAAACGCATTTTGATAACCTGGTACATCTTGGTCTTAAGTCTGAATAAAGACATATAATACTTTTATCCCGAAAACATTTAACATGCCTCGGAGACGCGGGTGAAACCGCAGGAGACAGCTAGTTCAAAATACGTTGTAATCATTCTCTGAACATCATTTCGCCATGTAGTATTAATGTTAGTGTTTAGCGACTACTGTTGCTCACCGTACAATGGATATTCAATGACCTTAATGCATTTCAAATTCATGTGAAGGCTCTACTGACCTTATCATGTATATTGTTCAGGGGTGTCATTCTGTAACGCTTAAAGTCTAGCTCGACGATATTTCGTAGCGCCTCTATGCGCTGTCTCTTTCCCTAACTACGCAGTCATGCGAGATGTCCTCTCGCCAAAGCCTCGTTTCGCGCCTACTCGCCAAAGCAGTTTGCCTTATTTATTAAGGCAGGTTGTTGATCTGCCCGATCTACTCTACTGTTGACATTATTATAACCTCTTTTGTTTTAAATGAGTATAGCTGCTTTACAAGCAGAGTAAACGAATGTTGTTTCGTAAAACTTTACATCTGGGTTTGAAGGAGCAATTGGTGTAGCTTATTACTACACGACACTACAATTAATATTACAGTTCAGCTTATTTCTTTTTCAATACAAGATACCTACCGTTCTCAGTTCGAATGAGAAGTTTCATCGAAACTTACAAACATTCATACTTGACCTAGGTTTAAGGGTGAAAATCTTGTCTATGAATAAATAAATATCCTAGGAAATGCTTTACAAACGGCCACCTGGTCCCAAACTAAGTAGAGCTTGTACTTTGGAAACCAGGTAACTGAGATACTACATAAATTATCTTAGTTTTCTAAATACATACTTATATAGATATTTACTGGCACAAAACAAGCAGACATGTTCATGGACACAAATGTTTGTCCTGGGTGGAAATCCTCGTTTGGCAGTCAGGGTCGCCTGTCAAAAACTCTATGACTAACACATCATTGCCTCAAATTTTAATTCTTTTTAAAAGAGAACATAGGTGGTAATCATAATTTTTAGGGTTCTTACTAATAAACCTCCGCTGCCCGTCTGTCAGGTGGCTGCATATCATGGACCATAATACCTTTTATTTTATTAGCCAGATATCTGAAATTTTCACTGTGTCCGCTTTACAACAAATAATAAAAATAAAGTAAACTAAAATTAAAAAGAGGGTTTTCATAAAAGTAACATTTTCTTTCGGAATTTTGTTAAATATTATACGGTGCCAATCAGCCGTTTTTTTTAATATTAGCAGATCAGCCGCGCCATTCACAAACCAAAACTCGTTCTAATGATCATGCGGGCGAATACGCAGACCTTTCATCAGATTGCGGAGGTCACGGGAGAGACGTACACACAATAGTCGCTGCGTGTATTCATCGTCCAACTTGAGTATAAACGACGATATATAGCATAGCAGTTAGTAGGAAATGTTTCAACCATTTCCCCGTGATAAAAAGTACGCTATATGTTTAGGGCATGCTCTATCCATGTGCCAAGTCATACAAATCCGTTCGGCAGTATTTGCTTAAAATAATGTCAAAATCAATAAATCCTTCCTCAAAATCTTCAGCATTTATAATCTTAGTCGTACCAAAACTTGTTAATTATAATAGACAGTGTTATCACCGGCGTCCAAAGGTTATATCCTCGTCATCAACACTAGAGGCACGCTTTGCGCGACCCTGGCGACCTGGCGATGGCCTGCGCAAATACCTTCAGTGCGACTGCACGACCGACTGCATACTACACCTAGTAAACAGGGTCAAGATTCTATACAAGCCGTCAATTTCCTTCGCTGAGAAGCTCCTGATGTTTCAGAGTCCAATGTGATCTGTATTAAATTCGCTAGGCTCCGAAATCTGTTAAAGACCTCGTAAATTTAGAATAGTCCGGAGTAACGCACATCAAGCTACATTGACGAGGGGTTTTACGACCACCTGAGGGATACAACTTGACCTAAAATGTTAAGCTTTTCTGTTAAACGTCACCTTATCATACATAACTGTGCCCGCAGTTCCTGGATAAATGGACTATTCAACATAAAATATTTTTTCAGTCGAACCAGTAGTTCCTGTGATTAGCACGTTCAACCCAACAAACAAACTCTTCATAAGCTTTATATATTAGTGTAGATTCTGATGTCTCTATATAACCGTCGTGTCTGTACATTGATATTTTATTCGAAAATCTGATTGCGTTTGATATAGCTAATGTAACAGACGAACATTTATAGAATTTTCACAAGAATGTACATAACTTGAGTTATCATATAGGTTTGACAAAAACGATACCTTAATATAAAGTTACCACGCTTACGATTGTGGGCACAGCTAGCGATGAATAAACCCGTTTATATTCTAGTAATACATTGCACATTGCATATCGGTCAAAGTAAATCTCAAGAGGGACAATCGCTCAGTTGTCCTGCGCCGGAGCGTCGGTCGCGGCCCACTTGCCATATCCGTGCCCCACAGGGGACGCTTTGTTTGAAGCTTTGCTGCGCGGGGCTGCGCGTGCGCATGCACCGTATGCCAATGTGCGCATTGCTCGAGTTTAAAAGGGTTATATCCGTTACAGACTACTATGGACGTAGTTGTGCTTAGACTGGAATAATTGTTGATTTGTGTTGTATTTATTCATCTATGAACTGCTTTACTTGGTTTGTTTTGTGTGTATATCAGGGAGAGTATACTTTGAATCTACACTTATTTTATGAATAAGTTAATTTTTATGTATGGTGTATCTTTAAAACTACTCATTAGATTTCAATAATTCTTTCATTGATAGAAAGCTACATTTATCCCCAAGGATTGCTTTGTTATATATCTCGGGATAGAACGCGATCTCAAGAACGCGGTTGAAACTGCGTGACGGTAGCCATTCCTAAATTCATAACGTTACATAGCCTCCTATTTTGTGGTGTTGTAGCTATCCATCCTCATATCTATATGTGTCTGTTATGAAGAAGGTGCTTTATCTACCTATCATAATTTACTGCCTTTTTCTTGCAATAAAATTTATCTAAAATCTTCTACTTGCTACAATCTGTTCTCAAGGTTTGCAGTTTATTGCATAAAGATAATATACAGTCTAATTAATATTCATTTTATCGATATGTGATATCGAAACACTTTTTATCGACTAACTATTTATTCTTATAATAGATATTCAATTACTGGGAAGAAGTTCTCATACACAGTCATCTATGAGATTATGTATTTTCTCTATTATTTCAGTATTATTTTTAGATGCAACCTTTTTGGTTCAAGAACTACTTTTAAAATTGCAGTTTAAATGCATATGACACTTAGTTTACAGGTCACTACCCCCCAGTTGAATTACTCGACATTCCAAAGCATACTAACGTTCTCATTAGATTCTTCTTCTTCCTGTCCCTATTTCGAGTCCCTTTTCTGAGTCGGGCAAACCGTGTGACTCTAGAGTACTTTTAAAATTAAACTATTTTATTATCTTTTCCGCCCTAGGGGGGCATGACTGATCGATCTGCCTCTGCCCATTAATTTATCACTCTTTTTTGTCACATGTTTTTCATGTCTCCTCATACAACGATAAACGGATTACTCTCAACTTTTTATCTTCTATTCTAGTTCTTTAGTCAGCATTTATACCAGCTGTAATGTTTGTTGTAGTGAAGATGCGTGCACGCCTCGAGCGGAGGCGGCGCCGCTGAGTGGCGGCGGCGGCGGCGGCAGCGCGGGCGAGCGCGCCGAGCGCGGCTGCGCGTGCGCCGCCTGGACGCCGCGCCGGCAGCCCGCGCCGCACGAGATACTTAGACCGAAGCCTAGAAGGTACTTATACTACCTTTATTATACCATCATTCTTATCAATGGCATATATACCAAAATTTCCAAACAATGAAAGATATTCAGGCGATATTCCACGTGTGCGACGTGTGGATTAGTAAACTTCACAATCCATTGAATTTGCCATGCGGGCTTACTCAGGAGATTTCCTCTACTGCAATGGTATAAGCTCCTCTAACGAAGGGAATTAAGGCCGGCAAGTTTGGATGAGAAGACCGCACATACTTTTGAATTTTGAAATGGGTTTAGCTTTTAGTGCAGACATTCATCCGGGGAAGTACTACCATTTCCGCCGTGAAACATTACCAGTACACTTCCATTACTGTTAGTTACAAAAGTTTGGGGGCGGTTGAATTTACAGACACGTGCGACTTAACAACTTCAGGTCTCAGGGTCGGCAACGCATTGCCGATGCGCCTGGCGTTGTAAATGTCAAAATGTGGTTACCATTTACCAGCAGGTGGCTCGTCTCCCTTGTTACCTTACAAAAAAAAAGACGAAGCTCTTTTTGAAGAACCGCGATTTCTTAGCGTTGTCGAAAACCCGAACCAAATAGAAGGTACACCTACACATGTTACCTTGCCTTAGACATAATTAGTAACTAGAAATAAACAAAGCCTAGTGGGGACTCGAAATGCCAAATCCTGATGTAAACTGTACAATTGTGTTCTTGATGAACAACTGGATATGAATGTCGCGATAGTGTTAGCACGACTCCGTGATACCTACACTGCTAAAAGCATTTCATAACGATTAATGCACAAAATCTCGTGTATTTAGTGAATATATCAATATAATTTTATCTTAAATAGTCCAGTTATGTGTTTTTAAGCTTTTAGGGTAATGGTTTTTTTTTTGCACGTTTCAAAGGATTTATTTATTCGGAATGTTTTAGAGACTTGAAACTGGAATTTGTGAATCAAATGAAACTAAAATGTATGAACCTCTCTTTCTTTCCCTATCGTTTAAAGAGTTAGGAAAAATTGTCTGGTCTTAATTTAAACAAACCTATTTATTTATCCATATTGTTTGTTTGCACTGATAATGTTTGAATACTTTTTATTTCATTTTATTTTTATGTGGTGTGAACAATAAAGTATATTTGTATTGTATTGTATCATCCAACCAACAATAGTTTGACAGCACTTACCAAAATTTAACACTTTTTTCTCATTTCATCATAATTATTACAAAAGCAAGATAGGCACATTTATTAAAATTTGTTTAGCGATGAACAGCAAAATCCTTACCCGTCGTAATTTTATTTTTTTTTCTCTATAGTCGATTCGCTTGCAATAATCGGTACGGATCTCCAAATTCGAAAACGTGTAAGACTGTCAGAATGAGTTAAAGTACTATATTGTGTTTGAATAAAGCAATTTATAAGCCATTACTCGAATTACATATACATGCCAAAAAATATATTTTACAGTGGAAACGGTCACATAAACTCAACTTATAAAACACTTAACATCTATATGGGTCAGATGTGGCCGAGGTATCGCGTAAGTTATTCCGTTCCGTTAGGCTGTCTGGACATGAATCAAGTGAGGCGACAGTGCGATGCGCAGGCGACGGCGACGCGCCACATTTACACAGAATCACATGACGCGCCGCGACACGCCAGATGTATTAGACAAGTTATTTGCGATGGATATACATGCAATCTTATCTAGCATCTGCATTCTATAGCTGTGAATTATTGTATTTTTTATAATGTTGCCTTTAATCTTTGGCCTGGAGGATCATGCTATACATATCTGATAATAAATAAATATCCTGGGACATTCCTTACGGCTATCTGATCCCAAACAAAGCAGAGCTTGTACTATGGAAACCAGATAGCTGATATACTTTTTTTTTCTAAATACATACTTATATAGACCTCTAAATGAATTGGATATCATATGCAACAGCTGGAACAAACCGTTTGGCTTTGGAGACAGATTCTTAAAACTTGAGGGTTGTAGGTGGTTAGGAGGGGGGACAACTACAGTTACCTCTCGATCTTGTCCTTTACCAAAAACTTAAGCTCATCATTATAGGGTTCGAAACAACGACCTTAATCTAGGCATTGGACCTCACTGACACTTGCCTATTGCTTTGTTATAAATCGTGTCTGAACTCACACAGTCCTTAATTAAATCTGTTATGTATCATCAAGTATTCAGATATTCCAGAATATCTCTAGAAATGCTACAAACAATTTTAGATACACATGCTTCTGCACCCTGTCACTGAAGGAAATAAACTAGGGCAGTTTGTGATTGGACTGTCAGCCAACAAATTCTTAAAATTATGTCCGATTGTAAGTCTTGATTGCTTTGGACAGTTTTCATTTTTGATCTGATTTTATATTGTCGTTGGCTGGTATGTTCCAGTTGATTGCCTACCACGTTGACAGTTCACGCACCGCTACGACAGAGACAGTTGGAACCAATGAGTTCAACATACAGAGTATTTCGCCATGATAGACGACAGACGACGTCCCTGTTGGCTTGGTGGTTAGAGCCTCTGCTGCCTCGCCACAGGTCTTCGGTTCCCACCCAGGACATATATTGAATGAACATGTTGGGTCGTTCTGTGTCTGGGTGTAAATATCTGTTTAAGTATTTAGAATAACAAAAGATATGTCGTTTTAGTTATGTGGTTTCCATATTTCTGCTCATCTGAATACTTTTAAATAGAGGCTTACCCTTGATTGAAAACTAGGGCATTCTCAGATCACAGATTATTTTTCTAAACGTATTAGTATTCATGATTCGATAAGAAGTAATCCAAAGTCATATAATCAACTCATGAATGTACCAAAAAATATATATTTGATCGCAATAGAGCAGTAGTGCACTTGTATTACTGTGTTTCGGTTAGAAAGATAAGGGGGCCGGTGCAATTACAGGCACATGAGACTTAACAACTTCACGTCTCAGGGTCGACAACGCATTGGCGATGCCCCTAGTGTTGCAAATGTCCATAGGCGAAGGTGGCCATTTACCATCAGGTGTATAATAAAAAAATTAAAAAAAAAACATAGTAACTTGCAGATTGCCATAAATTTTTGACAATACCTATTTTGGAATTTCACAAAAGTCCGCCATTGCAACAATTTCAAAAGCGGGATCAAGTATTAATTCTGGCCTTAGAGGACAAAACTTTTCAATTCGTGTAAGTAAGAATACATTTATGGGATAGTTACACAACAGAGGTAACTGTGAAGAATACTACCACCCTAACTCATCTTTCGTTGTAAGAGGCGATTAAAGTATGGGCCGATGACCACGTGTAGTTTGGTGTCAGGAAACGTTCTGGCAAATTTCTTGTATTAAGTAACTAATAAATCTAAAGAAATAAATGTAATAGATATTTCACTTTTTTTTTTTATACCACATGGGCCGACGAACAAGCGAACGGTCCACCTGATGGTAAGTGATCACCGCCGCCTATGGACATTTGCATCACTAAGGGCATCGCTAATGCGTTGTCGACCCTAAGACGTGAAGTTGTTAAGTCTCATGTGCCTGTAATTGCACCGGCCCCCTTACCTTTCTAACCTTATAAATCATTGTGAACTGAGCAGATATGAATAGTTATATGAAATTTCTATTAATACTTCTAGAAGTACCCTAACCCAGGTCATATTGAAAATCTAGCACCAAAATGATCTGTTAAGATGCGCAAATATTCCTGTAGCAATATAATATATATACAATAATTGTAGGTACATGTTACTTAGTTAGCAACAAAGCGTACCGTATTCGATCGCAGTTTCATCACGAGTGGTGTGTTTGCGGTGGCCAATTAGCGAGCATTTGTCTCCTCGCTGCGATAAGGGAACGATACCGACCGCTCTCGATATTCCGGACACCGATGGAATTCCGGCACACTGATAAATCCAGTTTTCAAAATCCGGAGATGACTTTTTTCAAGGAGCGAGCCCGCCGCCGGTAGCCGACCGCATGCCGATCACAAATGACTAAATAATGCGACTCCAATGTTGAGACGTACGAAATTTATTCAATCCTTTTTATTATAACGTTATTTATGTGTGAGAAAACCCCGACTATATTTTTTTTGCCGCGGAGGTCACGAGAGTTCAGACTTGCGATAGTTAGTGGTAGCTAATAACACGTTTCTTCGGTAAAAAACTTCATAGAAGACGACGCGGCGCCCATTCATTACGTTTGTTTGTAATTTAGACTCGGCTTATAATTAACGATGTGTATTTACGGGAACAGTGTGTTTTTATCTCGCTATGTGTAACTTTCATTAGCACTACAATTGAGTTTCTTCGATAGTTTTCAATCATGATCAATCTATGAGATTTTTATTAAAACGCCTAGTTAATAATGCCTATACGGTTATAGGCTCTTTGTAGTACCTTCTGGTCTGGTTACCACCCTCTGTCGCCAAGCACCAGCTAGTGTGTTCCGACAGCTGCATTTGAGAGCCAGTTCCCTTCTTGGCTCTGTGTGCTTACCACCTTCCATTATATCATCATCAGAAGTAATAGAGCTCTTAGAACAGAGCTCATCCAGGGAGGTACTGCCACCTGACCATTTCCGCCGTGAAGCAGTTATGCACTTGTATTACTGTGTAACGGTCAGAATGCTAAGGAGGCGGTAAAATTAAAGGCACATGAAATTTAATAAATTCACGTCTCGGTGTTGCAAATGTCCATCGGCGACAGTGACCGCTTACCATCAGGTTTGCCTATTTGTCGTCATAAACTGCGATTGTGATCAGGCAATAAAATAAAATAGTGAAAAGGAATACAGACTATTTATTTTAATATGTAATAATGTAACGGGTTCGTGGAGTTTTCTCCGTTTTCTTGTGCGTGTGCGGCACAATAGCGCACCAGATGCGCGTGCGCATGTTGAAAGCTCAAGTAGGAATGTAGAGCTACTAATGGATAGAGATTATTTTGCCACTTTCATTTATTCGTTTAAATACATATTTTTATTGTTTATATAGTCTCGTTTTGATGGCTTAAGGCGGGTAACACAAGGTTGATGGTAAATGGCCTATGGTATTTACGATACAATGGGTGCCATTGTGTTGACGATCTTGTGTAAGACTGAATTTGACCACAATCTCAAGTATTTCTTTAAAAAATGTATTTGTAACTATACCATAAGTAGATATAGGGAAGTTACATAGTGTTGATATTGCAGGAAATAAAAACTGTATTCGATATTTTTTTGGAAAGCTTGTACAGAATGCGATAATTTTACCCGTTAATAATGCTTATCAATATGTTATATATCATAAAATGGTGGTAAAATCAATGGTGTCTTCGGTGTGGTAACGGAGAAATCTTATAATATGTATCTAATTCAGAATAGAATAAAATTAATCATTTGGCACCGAGCCTTTCGTTGACGGCAGGCTGTTGATGAAATAAATAAGGTAGAGAATATAGCGAAGCCTTTTCCTCGTTTAAAAAATAAAATCGAAGTTAACTCTACAACTTTAGTAACTCTACAAGCCCTGACGATTTCCATGTGAAAATAAAAAAGACAATAGTTAAAATAAACTCGAATTAGAGGACTTTCTCTGATCACAGCACTGGGATGGGAATTATGAGATAATTGCATTGTGAATCTGCACCCAATGAATATGACAATGAACATTTGGTGTACAATACCCGGGGTGGCGTCTTTGTGTGTTTTATGCAATGAAAGTAACTGTTACTTGTTAGTTTTTATTACGTTTCTCAGGTATTTCGTCATACCTTGCTTTTCATGTTATGAATTCATAATATATTTCTTCTGGAAACTATCTCCTCTGTTTTTAAGTCTGTTAAAAATCTGGCCTGTGGCCACGCTACCCTTATACTATATATTAACTAGCTGTCCTCCGCGGCGCCATCCGGGTTTACCGATATTATATTAGCCTATAGCCATCTACGAAAACTTCCCCGTCGAATGATAGCAGTCCCATCCCGATATGATTAGTTGTTTTGAGGTGATGGTGCATCCCCCGCAGTTCTACATTCTTGTTAATAGAAGAGGTTAGGGTATATGTGGTAAACGCTATATTATCTGACTACAATAGAGGCTTGAAATATATCTTTGTAGGTAAACAATTATAATATATGAGAGAAAAGGAATTGCTTGTATTTATTAATTTAGCATAAATAAAATTGCGTCTGCCTTGCTCTGATGTACACGCAACGTCACGTGACAGGTAATGACGGAATTAACTTACCAACACTGCATAATTTTTGGCTGTTTATATCTATCGCCGTATCCATACTAATATTTTAAATTAGTAGCTTTTGTTTTTTTTGCTTGTTTGTTTGTTACTTTTTCACGGCAAACGGGTGAAAGAATCTTGATAAAATTTGGTGAGGAGATAGATTGCATCACGGTGAACAATGCTATATAAGTTTGTCCACATATCGTCAAAAAAAATCTTAATCCAATAACATGATGAAACTGTGGACGGAAGTTAGTGTATAATAACAGGACTTTTAGAATCTCCCAAATAGTTCGATAGTGGGGTAGCAACGTATCTTTGAACCAAGCTAATATTCCATATTTCCATTTGCATTTATGGATAAATAAAAAAAAATGATAATTCAATTCGGACAGGTTTTTATTTATATTTATCGACAAACAGGTAGATGGTCCGGTTCATCTTATGAAGTGGCCACTGCCGCCTTTGGACATTTGTAACACCAGAGGCATGCCTTTTCAACCCAGATATATGAAGTTGTTAAGTGTCATGCCTGCAATTTCACCGCCCCTTACCTTTCTAACCGAACTGCAGTAATAAGTGCACAATTACTGCACGGCGGAAATAGTTATGGTTGTAGTACTTTCCCGAACGAACTCTACACTCAGAAATCGAATACTAAAAAAAGAAATGCGGTAGGTACTGTTTAGATGAAAAATTTGCCTGGGTTTTCATTTATTTTCCTTTTACAAGAACATGATAAAAGAAACCCCTTTTAATGACAAATTGACCATTTAATGTCCGGTACTACTTGCCAGTGGTAAATAATTTCTAACTGACTGCTTCGATATGAATTGCCAGTAATTATATTAATTGTATGATACCGTAGCGGAAACGCCATACTTGTTGATAGCGAAGTAGTATCATAGAGACGTCCTTCTGTACTATTATGAAACCACTCGTCTTGTGGCGAATTATCCCGTTTTATTTAGACCTTTGACGGGCCACTTGGCTTGGAGGCTACGTGGTACAGAAATACATTTTGTGTACATATGTCTATTTATTCTGTGACTGGGTGAAAAATCTATGTAATGCATCAGACCAGATATTTGTTACTAGTGATCTATCAAACTCCTGCTTAATTTAGGATCAGATAGCTTTGTTAAAGAAAGTGACAAAACGACTGATTTTACCATCGTTTCCGTTTCGGAAGTTAGCTTTCAACTAAAAGGAAACTAAGCGAGGTGAAAAAATAAAAAATAACACTATTTATTCATTATATTACTTTTTTGGTAGTATTTGGAAACATGCGCTTGAAGATAGGCCTTGCTATGAGAGGAGCGGACGTATAGCCTACCAAGCCTAAATCATGTCATGGAGCATACAGTTCAGGGGATGAGTAGAGTAATCAAATCCTGCTCCAATTACGCATCGTGAGCTCAAAATGTCATTCGTTTGAAGAACATAGTTACTCTAAGTGAGAAATTACCTCGGGTTCAAAGGGCTCTGTACTATCAATAATTTATTCATTTAATTTATTATATGCGATGAGATTTATGATGAGTAGTCAACATTTTTTTAATAGGAATTCCTCAACAAAATTAAAAAACTGAAATCTTAAATAAAAACTTTTATATTTAATTCTCCTTGCCAATATTATTTTTGTTAATTCTATATTACGATATTTCGCACGGGATCTGATTCCTTAGAGCCAAAAACAATTTGATATCGTACGTGAATTCATATTTCTACGTTATCAGCTAAATATAGCTAATATATACCATTTTTTAATTAAACATCTGACCAAAATGAATGTCGCGTCCTGAATGTCACCGGCTCACCTCGACACGACTGACATTCAGGAAAACGTTCAGTGGATTTATACAACACACTATTATTCTTATCCGAAACACATCTTAAATGCGTATTCATCGCGGGTTCCAGACATTATAAATATTTAATTTTATTACCAAAATGCCAAAGCCAATCGAATCGAGAGACATTCGCCCCAATGCACAGACGGCAATCCATTACATTCGATTCCCGACGTATGATTATCGACTGATTCACTAATACCCACCTCGGTTTGAAGTATGCTCTATATTTAGCTTACGTACGACTTATGGATTCATTCACCTCGCATTGAATATAGACGAGTTTCATATGCAAGTATATCGATATTAACATTTACGAGTGTATGCATCGCTAAGACCATTCACTCGACCCGCCCGATAACGTGTAAAAGCATTCGAAACCTATTAATACACCCAGATGAATCCGATCGAACCTTTTAAAATTAGAGCTCGAACGCAATCTATCGAATACGGTATCGTTTAATCCGTGAAGATGCGGCTAACACGTGTATTGGTAATTGCTCGAGTTACCGCGAGATATTGTAGCGGGGTGATGGTAACAATGCTTCTTGGAGGCCTAACGGCGAGCGTCGTCGGCGGCGCCGGCGGGGCGGCATCAGTGCAGTCGGCACGTCCGCGCAGACATGCTGTGCCCGGCGCGTTGCTCGTGCTTCCTCTGCCGCGAGCTCCAGTCCTGCCGCGCGGCTGACGCCAGGAAACCACCTAACAAACACGGCATGGGCGACAACTTCATATTAAAGAAAGCCGAGGCATGGGAACCTATGAAATTTATCCGCGGCGCCGCCAGACTCTCAGTCAGACACTGGCAGAGCAGAGAGCCCCTGACTTCCGCTAAAACAAGAATCGTGACCAACAAGTCGACAAGTTGTGAACAATTATATCCTCATCCCTCGGAGGATGAAAAGGGACCGTTCGGAATGAGGAGGGCACCGAGCACGGATAGGGTGAAACCCCACTCGGAGCACAAGCCTTTATTTAAACTTTTAGGAAATTCGCGCCTCAAGAAAATCAATAATAGTGATGTGACAGAATCCAAGGCTCGTCGCAGCGTTCTTAATTTCAGAAAAAGTGAATCAACCAATTCTAAAAATGTTCATGAAAAATATATACCTATACCGCAGATGTCTTCACCCTCGGAGCACATTTACAGTGAACCGAGACCTTGGAACGCGCAGCCGCAGTTTGACGACTGTTGTCGACCACCAGTGTATCAAAGTGTTGAAAAGAAGAAAGAAGAAGCCAACAGAACATCGGCTCCCGACAAAAGGATTTACAGCAATCGTCTTCCGTGCTATGAAGAATTAGCGCAGAGGCTCTCACAAGAAAAGAGCAAGAAAGCAAATCTTCCATTAACCGAAGGTGGTTTGGCTAACAAAATTACTCAAAACAATAACAAAGTTGTTATTTATTTTGGAGATTCAATTATTCGCAAACACAGTGAACAAAAGAAAGAAGAGAATAAGCAAAAAGACGAAGTACCGAAAAAAGAAGAAGTTATTTATGCAAATCGACTATTGGACGAGACTGGGAACTTGGGGCTATTACAAGATGGAGACAAAAGCGGAGAAACTCAAGTTGTATCTGAAATTCACGTTTCAGAAGCTATTTACTCTGAAATTAAGTCTGAAGTTAGTAGAGACGTATCAGAGACAGTAACGATCAATGATGCAACGTATAAAAAAGATGCATTTGGAACTTTGAGTTCAGATGGCTTTCTGGTTGTTGAATTCGAGGGTAATTTTGAAAGGGCCCGTCAATTAGTGGAATTGGTGCATGGAGGTAGCGGTGTGGATCACCATGAGGCGACGGTGCTTGACAAAGATGAACAATGTGACTGGAGCTTTATCCAACACTGGAGGAAACGGTAAGCTATAGACGTAATGCAGTTATATTCAAAGCTTCAGACGACCTGGCCTCGATCTCACCAGCTTTGTTTTATAATCACAACATTCATAATTTTACAGTTATGGTGTGACCTAAAGCAGTTAATTGTTAATTGTGAACTCAGAGCAGGCAATTTAACGTAATTGAACGTTATGTTTTAATGCCCATTTACATTCCTCTATAAATGCAGCCCTTCAAATTGCAAATTTCTGTCATACAATAAAATTATTCTATTAACGATTCAGACTCAACTCTTGTGGCGGTTCGTTTGTCCTTCTTTCACGTCTCAACGGAGCAACGGATGGACTTAATTTTTGGACAGGGTTAGCAACCAAGGCCGCAACATGTAATTTGGGATGCAGGTGAAACAGCGAGTGCATACCATGTTACCACTGACAATGTTCAAGCAAGTTATGAAGACAAACTTAATTAATGTCGAAGTTTTCATGCAAACATAATTTACCTATCCGTTGAATCGAATAACAGTTAAATCTGTGGTATCTCGTCGATTCTACTTACAAGCGTCCGGGAAGACATTCGCATTAATTGCACAGCAGTTCCCTTGATAACAATCAAGTGTTGTTGGTCGTCGAACCCGTGCGAGCTTCTGCTTCTTTGTGCCAAGATACCAATCTACCTCCACAATCGTCAAAACAACTACCACGCGATTTTCACCCTTATTTTCTTACATAACACATGAATTTGAAGATTAAATTGACGTGGCTATCGCATCCACTGCATCGGTATGAAGGAATCCATTGATATGCTAAATCGTTTAGACGCTCTTTTGTTCTGTCTATCTCAGATTTTCTTGTTGTTATTGGATTGTCGGCTTTTTTACCAACGCCTTTACTTCCCTGAGAATTCACAACTATTGCCATTAGTGTTGAATGTTAGATATCAATTATAAAGCATGAGGTTATGTACATAACTACCGTTTCGTAATAATTTGTTAGATTCTTTATCTCTTTGCCAATTATCTACACTTTCTTGCTTAGAGTTGTTTAAGTTAAATTCATTATGTATATGTATTATCCGTGAATAACTTTAACAACAAACCTTCGTTAGAGGTATATTGTTTTATGGTTTTTACATAACACCATACAATGAAGAGCCCTTGCATTTTATGTTACATAAGTCTATAAATCTAAAATTTAAATATACCGTAATTATCTACGGTTAGCTGTTCAACGCGGTTTCACCCGTATTCCCGAAGGAGTTACATCTTTTCCCGGCATAAAAAGTATCCTACATGTTATTCCAGGGCCTGCTCTATCTATGTGCTAAGTTTCATCCATATCCGTTTGCTAGGTTTTGCATGAAAGAGTAGCAAACCTCCATGCATCTATCCTAACAAACGTTTGCATTTATAATAAGAATAGGAAGTAGGATTTAGTTTAAGTTATGTAAAATCTAAGTCCATATAGAATTAATGCACATGGAATTACTAGGAACGTGTTTATGATTATTAATAGTAGCCTTGCTCTATGCCACTATGGGACTATACAGAAGGTAGCGTACTCTGGGCTACAAACTTTTCTATAAATTTTTGCTTAAATTCAAGCATGCATAACGGAGCTTTTTTAAGTTAGCGTGCATTAACTTCAACCATAATAAGGTTTTTAGAACATAAACTTGATAATCACAGTAACATGATCTAAAAGAGTAGTGTTTGATCTATTCATCATATACTCGTACACTCATATGATTAAAACCACGAGTATCAGGTATCTGACCAAATCGTCAAAACAAAATCATTTGTCCGTGAAGGGCGATCAAGGACAAGCGGAAATGCCACACGTATAGAATTCCACCAAATTCCGGCAAATTTACTCTAGTTTCTTATTTCAATGGAATAGAGATGCAAATTGGATGATGTGGCAAATTCTGTCGGCAAATTATTCGGTGCGTATCGCATACATTGTGTTCATGCATGGGTGACAATTATTACACGTCGGTTACTTCGGTTGGGTGGATGGTGTCTCGTATGATGCAACCTTGCTTACCAACTTCACTTTTTGTTACATCTTGCTGGTCGCAGACTGTATTATAGTTAGTTAAAAGACTCAATTGATCAAATAGGACGCCCCTGTCTTTTGGGAGGTACTCCAGGTTTAATAATTAACAATTATATGTAATGAATATAAGAAACTTCATGATCCTGGTCAGCGCCTGAGAGCGACAGAGATATGTAATAATCGCGTTTGTAATGTAATGTTTTTATGATCACATTAAACCAAGTGTAAGACATAGTTTAAGAAAGTATCGTAATATTTAACGACCCGGTTGTCGCTTCCTTAACTTGTAACATTTTAATGATCCGCAGTTTAAAGTGTCTGTGGTGTTATTTGGGTTATATGCAACAGGTAAATTGAGAATCAAATAATTACACAAATTGTACAAAGTGTTTACTAAAACACCCGCTTTGCTATTTTTAAGAACAAATTGAAATGATCTCTTGCAGTACGTCAAACACACAGCCATCTCAAGGTTAATGCCAAGTTTAGTGTTGCAATCGTAATAATTAATGCGAATATATTTAATATCGATGTAGCAGCTAATAAACAATTTCAATCATTAGCAAAAACTTGCACTTTTAATTTAAAAGTTCGCCCAGGTCAAGAGCAACCAGTTCGTTACATTTCCGTTTGTGTAATGTCGCAGATTAAATAACAAGATTCCAGTGGCTACATCTTACAATCTCTTCACTTAATTAGTACCTATGATCATTTATATATTCTTGAGCCTTATTAAAAAGCGCGTTTGTAGCAATTTTTCCAATTTCCAATAAGAATCTGGTGACATAATCATTTTATTAACTCTTACATTTTATCTTTTTACCTTTCCCCTTTTTATCTTCATCAGTTCATGAAGGCTCCTACTAAGTATTCCTATTTATTTTTGCGTAATTAACTTCATTGTTACTTTGAAAAAATTAATCTGCTTCAAAAATAAGTGGCTTAAAATTTGCATTACCTCTCATTAGATTGCGATTGCCAACGTAATGCTGTTTCAAAACAAAGTAATCTCTTTAGCCTCATTTGTAGAAACATTAAATTGAACTGAGTCCGCATCGGCTCCCACACTTTTATCCGCCAACACTTCCTAAGACTTGTTGCTTATAATATTTTGCTTGCTCACTACATGCACTTTATGTCTTATAAGGTAAACTCTATTTTACTTCATTTCATTTGTTGATGCTTTCTCTGTTATAATGTAACGATGTTCAGTTGTGTTGTTATAGGACGTTACGTCAGCGATACATTTCCTTTTGCTCAAATAAGTACTTTGTCCATTTAGATAATGGTAATACATTTATTATCATGTGCAGTTACTTAAAAACAATAGTTTTCATATCAGTTACTGCCCCTAGCCTCTGTAAGCATAATCAATAGTTGTTATTTTGAAATAAATTGCTAATAATTTACTTTCAAATATTACGATACTATTATACTCATACATATTAAAACTCCCGACTAAGGTATATAATGTGATATTTATTGTATTGGTACAAAACGAATGGTACCGCCTGTTCATGTAGTAAGTCAAGAACAATAGCTTTTACTCCGCAACAAAATTTGTAGAGGCCATTACTCCTCAAGTGCCTTTAAATAAAGCTCGATAATGCCTCTATTAATCAGCTTCTGTTACGCGAGAAAGCTGAATATACTCTTTGAACATATAAATCCATCTTTATATATCTCTTGGTTGATATATTTTAATTGATCCTCATTTAAAGTCAGTTTATTCGAAGCCGCAATCAATGGTGATTGAAATACCACGTGGCCAGTTAGTGATTTACATATATTTGTAAAAATTACTACTTCTGCTTATTACAGAACAATTTGAATATCTTATTCTATCATATCTAATAAATTTCGATTATTATGATGCAAAAATCCTGAGAGGCTAATGGCCGAATACTGAAACGCCACTTAAATATTTAAGTACTGCTTAAACGTTTGAGCAGCTCCCAAACTTAAATTTCGTATACCTAAACGTCTTTTTTGAGTATCTGTTAAATGTAAGTGCTTCTTAAATTAAGTCGTGCTCAAACACCACTCAGTTTAAAAGTCGTATACCGAAACGCTACTCAACGTTATTTATCTGTCAAATCAACTGTCACACTGATTTGAGCAGCCCTTAAATCTGAGAGTGGTCGCGAGGTCCCTCAAATCAAAATAAATCTATTGAAACTTTTCAAATAGTGATAAAAATGTCTCTTTCGTCCTTGTCTTCACTTTCGGATCACGAAAGGCCAACTGTGAGGCGCAGAAATGAAGAAAAGCTGAATGCTTTTGAAAAGTACGACGACAGGGAGTTTTTTTCACGGTTCCGCATCTCGAAAGAAACTGTATTGTATTTGGACTCTGTATTCGGTAGCACTATTAAACCCTTGACAAAAAGAAACCGAGCCATACAGCCAGTGGACCAAATTCTTATAACTCTCCGTTATTATGCGACAGGCAGTTACCAACGCGTAATAGGGGATATTTTTGAGGTTGAACAACCCACGGTGCATCGAATAGTGCATAAAGTAACAGCCAAAATAGCCAGCTTGAAATCAAGATATATAAATATGCCAACACCAGAAGAATTTCCAGTTGTGGCAAATGAGTTCTTTGCAATAGCAGGATTTCCAAGAGTTGTGGGAGCTGTGGACTGCACTCATATTAAAATAAATTCTCCAGGTATGTACTTACCAACTCAACTGTTAATCATGTGCCCAAAAAAGTCTTATTAATCCTAATAATAAACAGTACAACAGCAATTTATAAAATTCATAAGTCTTGTTACATTAGCAATTATAACCTTATTTTGTAGAATTGTTTCTACAAAAATATGATAAAGGTACTATAATAAAGTTTATTGTCTCACTTGTTTTAGGTGGTGCGCAATCTGAAGTTTATCGGAACAGGAAAGGCTATTTTTCTCTTAATGTGCAAATGGTATGTGATGCAAGACTGCGCATAAGGAATATTATTGCAAGATGGCCAGGTTCTGTACATGACAGTACCATCTTCAATGATTCACCACTATGTGCTCAATTAGAGCACGGGGACTTTGGGACTGGTATTATACTTGGGGACAGTGGATATCCATGTCGACCTTATCTGCTGACTCCATTATTGCATACAAGGACAGCTGCTGAACAAGCTTATAATCAATCCCAAATAAGTACCAGGAATCCTGTGGAGAGGCTTTTCGGGGTTCTTAAAAGAAGATTCCCTTGCCTCCAAAACGGGATGGGCCTAAATATTAAAAACATACCACCAGTCATTGTAGCTTGTGCAGTGCTTCATAATATTGCCCTGTTGCGATTGGATGAACTCTCGGAGGAGGATTTTTCTTTACCCTATGTTGAGGAGGAACCTACAGAACAACCACCTATAGGACTTAACATCAACCAAAACTTTATTGTAAGGACCAATTTAATAAATACACATTTTGCCACTTAAAAATAGTTTTATTTCAATGTTTAGATTTCAGTTTCTGTAGTCTCAATTTCCAATATTGCATTTCTAACTTGTATTTATTCATTTCCATTTTGTTTTTATTAATGAGGTATTTGGTTTCTAATTTGGCATTTCTTAATTTTGTCCTAAAATATTGTTGTTTCAGTGTAATATGTGTAGGTTTCAATGATCCTGAAAAATGGTATTAGTAAGTACAATATTAATGAAAATTTCAAAACATTAGCACAAACAACAATAATTAGATTATTACCAGCAGAGGATGATCTTAGAGGTTTGTTTTTTCTTGCGGTTTGACCTGGTTTTGGGACCATTGCAGCTGGCTGATCATCTATGAAGTAAAGGAAATGCCTTTATAGCAAAATATCTAATTAGTTTACCATATAATACTACAATAATGAAAATGTTTACCAGCAATTATTGAATTTATTGATGTAACTGTACAAGGTTTGCTATTGCCTGCTATACTCCTGTAGGGCATAGTTTTGTCTTGATCTAAAAAAAATATCCACTTATAGTATACAATAGATAAATTGGGGAAATAAAAACAAAATTGAAACTAAAATTTACCAATGGTCTGGATTATGGCAGATGGTGATGATGAATATATTATTTCACAATCTGGTTTTTTAAAACTCTCTATGGCTTCTGGTTCTGTATCACCTATAAATTCAACAAGAACATGATTATTATTATTTTGTGATGTTAAAGTACAGATATACATTTCAATATTCCACAAACCAAAATATATTGCAGCATCATCATAGCAATTAGGTAATGGTTGAATTTGATGAGCAGCCATGGCTAAAATCTGAGCATCTTGTTCAGTGAGAATGCTTTTATAGCTTCCACCACCAGTGCGATTGATTTCTTTCTATAAAATTAAAAATTACCATCACAATCTGTAAGGTCCTTTCGAGAAATATTTAATTCATACAAACCTTATCTATTGACGCCTTCTTTTGTATGTCTCTAGTGTTTTCGTAAAACTGAAGACGCTTAAAAAATATTTAAAGAATTTAGTAAGTAGAGAAATATTATGATAAAATAGTTACTTAACAAAAAAAAAATCAGCCTACATTTGCTTTGGCTATATTCTTTTTAGACCTCTGTTTGAGGTTTTCGTAGAGGTGCCGGAGTTGTTGCCATGTCCTCGAGCCGCTCACAGCGACAGCATTATACTGTTGGCACACTGTATCCCAAGCCTCTCGCTTCTTCAAAATGATGTTGGCATTTGTCTCCTTATTTTCAATTATACTTTTATATCTGAAATATGTAACATATTATCAATATGAAATAGTTTGGACTTTGTAATGTATATTATCAAACTATACATGCACCAGGCTCTTGCGGTTAAATAAGTATAAAGTACAGTATCTCATTGTATAAAATATGTATGTACTTACTTCTTTATCACTTCCAAGAGCATATCTTTCTCAGCTGGCGTATAATTGCATCCACGTTTCTTCTTCTCCTCCATGGTGTATTAATTACTCTTATTATATTTTATTATTCTGTCCTCTGTTAAGACACGACTCAACTAAATCAAACTAAACTAAATCAACGTTCGCGTAATGATAATGGAGACAGTGGAGTAACAGTTTGTGGCGCTTAACAAAGGTGCAATAATGAAGTAGGTAACAGCATAATGGTGATATTGTTTGAAATGAGCGCGCGTAAAATATCAAGTGTTACGTTCATTTCTACGACAATTATCTCAAGAAATTTTATTTTCGTGAGACGTCATATCAATTGTATTAATGTAAATAAATACATAATTTATGTAAATAAATACATAATTTATGTAAATAAATACATAATTTCAATCGTAATTCTAACCAAACTTACATTACGCTGTTATATTTCGACTGATTAATAATAATAGAAATTATTTCTTCAAAGAAGACTGCGTAAAACGAATACCTAAATTATTTTGTAACTGAGAACGTGCTAAGAACAATTTTTGAGCAGGATGTTGCCATGATGTAAACATTTGAGCACTGCTTGGCTAATCATGGTTTCAAATTGCTTGAGTGGCGTTTGTGTATACCATTTAAATTTGAGGGATGCTTATGTTTAAGTAGCTTTTAGATGATTATGAGATTTGAGTGGCGTTTCAGTATTCGGCCGTAAAGCTATCAATCTATGATCTGACTTTAATGGAAATGTGATGCTTATCATTTCTATCGGAATATGGTATATAAACTCCTATTAGAATTTAAAAATAGACTGATACGTATTGATTAGTTACTCGTTTAGTAACGCCTTAAATTAATCTCAATATTCCTGCGCTATCAAGTACCTATATTCACACTATTATAGTTTCTCATATCCTTCGAGCAATCCTGTTTCCCGTTCAGGGTTCGTATTGAACTAGTTCCCTCATCTTGAGGCGATAAAAACGCACCTGTTACTCGACCACCATTATCGTTTATGATTTGTCTTGGGCATTCGTCTCGTCCACTCGTCTCGGTCACGCTTTCCTGTTTAGTCGCGCCCTTTGTGTCTGTTTTTTACCTCGCCATTGAGGATTTTATCTTGTTTTTAAACGTCCAGCTATTCTGTTAAGGTCAGGTGTTTGTACCATTTAGGACAGTTCATTTACCAGTCTTTGTCTCATCAATTTGTTCTCGTTTCTTATTAAAGACTTTTTTTTTTCCTAATCTTGTTACACTAAGGTTTTATTCAGGTCTTACATTTGCATTATATTTTGGCACAATTTAACCGCATGTGGCTAGTTATAGAGCTATGAAGTAGTTATATAGCGGTACATGAATGTTATTATGAACAGCTTTACATCTTTTATCATAACGAGACCATGTGGGACCTAGTTTCACTTCCACTGGATGCTAATGTCTAGATAATTTACAAATACTCGTTCGCTATCTATATTACGCTGCTTTTTACTTGAACGCGATGTTAAACATGTTGAGTGGTGAGTTTCTTAAGCTCGAGCGTCAGCATTTAAGTTTCTTCTTCTTACCCGGTGATTTCTAAAAGTACAACCATATTTTACGTTTTCTATATTTCTCAAAATTGCTGAGCTCGTTTTTCTACAGCATGAAGGTCATGAGTTGGTAAAGCCTCTTGGGTTGGTAGATAACCTAGAAATAATTGAAAAGTAAAAATAAAAACTAAGTTAAAATCGCTACTCAGTGACCTGTATAAGCATAAAAAGGTTAGTTGTCTACAACCTTTACGACAAAGCTTTTAACAAATATTGACCAAAATTTATTGGACAATATGAATCCTGAATGTCTATCACATTTTATATGGAAATTTTAGTGTACATCTTTAGTAAATCAGAACCGCAACATGAAACTCATGATGATGAAGAAAGTAAACATAACCCTACATAACCTAAGTATCACAAAACACAGTTGCACAAAGCTAGCACAGTTGTAGAGACGTAATAGCAATAGCTTATTGGAATCGGCATTAGTACGATTTGCGCCGGGCATCGGCGTCCGCCACGCTCTCGGCTCAGTCACGCTTCTACCGGCATCGGAGATAGCTATTTATTGGCCCCGGTCGCCGTTGCCCGTTAGATCAATCCACTTTTTTTATAGGATACAGGTTATTTGGAGATTGAGGTAATGCTGTACTGTCAGCTTCACCGGCTGACCTCTAATGGAGTTAGTAACGATGCACAGTTCTCTTTATAGGGAGTATTGATCTAGTTAGCAAGCTGCGCAAATTTTCAGTTACTGATTATGGATGATTTAATCTCTCATATTATCCTTGGTTATTTGAAGTTTAAATAATTTAAAATCAACATCCTATGAAGACTTGAACATTATCGGCCACTCCTAAATCATGAACGATAAATATTAGTTGTATTATATATAAACTAGAACGTCTAGCGGGCTCAAATCAAGCTTAAGATTGGCTGAGTGGAAATACGCCCGAGACAGATATAATTCTGTCATGCTAGTACATTGAACTGTACTTAGCACTTTAGTGTTCCTTTTCGCGAATTAACAATGATTATTGACTTAATCATTTATGAAACTATTCTTTTGTTATCTATAGGCCATCAAGCGGTTGTCGTCCGTCAGAAGAAGGCGCGTGGTGCGGCGGCGTGTCGGGCGCGCGTGCCCTGCGCGTGCGCGTGTCGAGCGGGGCGGGCGGCGCGCCGGCCCCCGCGCACGCGCGCCGCCTCTCGCCGCCGCCGCACGCGCACCGCGCCACCACCCCGCCGAGACCCACCTCACCTAATGGAAAACGTATGTCATCATTTATGGTATCTTACTTTCATAACATAAGTCCCCTTAACTTTCGATCATTCTGTTTTATATCTAGATATCAATATTGATACTTAATGTATTAAGTACGAAGGTACCACCACGGTGAGTTCTCCAATGATATCTGATACCATGGTTATAGATTTGTGCTCGTAACTATACATCCTACCACCTTTCTTGGCTCGGTGTATCTTCGTGTATTTTCGATAAAATGATGACAAACAAAGCAAATTCCTGATAAAATTAATTGTCCATAGTCCAAAGTCCAAGATAACCTTCATTAGAAGCAATGAAGAGTCGTAATGGTAGTATTTATTGCTCTACCATTGGACATCATCAGCTTACAACCTTTCAAATAAAATAATACAAGCCCTCCTCTCTTCGTTGAATTGTTTAATGAACATTAATGAGTGAGAATCTTGTATCATGAATATAAACTAAATGAATTTGAGTGTCGTAAGGTGCATCCACACCGAGGTTAATTTTTGTGAAGCAATATTTGCTTGTAATTCGGCAACACAATGGCGGGTAACAAAAGCGTATAAGTGGAAACGTTAAAGTTATTATAAATTGCTTAATGTTATATTGCAAAATGTTGCTCTACAAAAAGTAACTTAATAATAATATCCCGGGACATTATTTACACACGGCCATCTGGTCTCAAACTAAGCAGAGCTTTTACTATGGAAACCAGATAACTGATATACTACTTTTTTTTTCTAAATATATAATTATAAATAGATATTTGCACCACTTAATTCTGATATAAATAAATCCAAACTAATCCTATAAGTGGGATAATGCAAGAGTGTAATGGGTTTGTTTGTTTGTTACCTTTTGACGCTTCAAAGACACAACTCTACTCGAAACTTATGGCATGCAGAAGGACATAGATACTCTTTATCCTGAGAAACAATTAGATCTTATCATACAATAAGACCGGGCTAAAGACTCGGGTATCAGATTTTGACTCAGAACTATCCAATGTTAAATCAGAACATTTAACAGATGTACCAAATGTTTCTTAGGGTACTTTAAATCTGTCACACACCATAGGGATTCCATATTCTTGAACCTTTATTGCATCATACCCCTCAACCCTAGCTCACCACGTCGAGTTGCCCCAGCCCCCTCCAGACGTGTCCAGCACTGCCCAGCTGAAGGCAGTGAGCGCGGTGTCACAGCTGACGGTGGCCAGCGCGCCGGTCCGCAGCGCGCCAGCACAGAGTAGCTATGCGCTCGAGAGACGAGCACCCAAGCACGACCACCATCATCGACCTGTGGACACTGTGCCCGTTGTACAGGTGAGAATATTCTAGAAGGAACTACTGATTAAATTAAACTCAGCTGAAGCACGGTGATTACTACCGGCTGCACCTAGATTATAATCTAGAAGTAGTATAGCTCTTAGTGCAGAATTTGTCCGGGGCGGCGACGGTCAGCGTCCACCATACCCATGTCCGTCGTGAGGCAGTAGTACTCTTGTTTCAGTTAGAATGGTATGTGGGTCGGTGAAATTATAGGCACAACTTAACAACTCCACGTCTCAAGGTCGACAACCCATTGACAATTCTTCCGTTGTTCCGAATGTACGAAGCCTAAGTGACCACTTACCATCAGGTGGTCGTGGATCGTGTGCGATTTTTAATGTATTTTCCTTGACATAAAGTTCTAGCTCATTGTAGACATCACCGACCCACGACAAACGCCGCGGTATTCGACGTCACTACTGAACTATCATCATCGCTTTGAAATTGTACGCTGTGTAGATATGTATGGAAGGAATTTCATTGAGCTCCGAAGCTTGCATTGTACCAGCACACGCATTTCCCATCTTTGTAATAGATACTTGTACAAGTAAATGTTTACAATTCGGCAGTGGTCTACAGATTCCCATCATTCTCAGGCTTGTTTGTAACCGCAACTTTGCGGTTTAATCTAGTTTGTTGATCGGCTGCTTTGATGTCTCTACGATCTATAAGTTCTGCTTGTTGTGGTCAGAGTTGATGTTGAAACAATTTACAGTTGGTTTATTAACAAAATAGCCAACTAACAGTTATATCTCACGAGAGAGTTTCATAATCTTTGCCGTGATCTAGTTTCGTATAAATTATGACACGTGCTTCCAGGTATTTAATACCGCGTCTACCGGAGTTTTTACTACATTTGATGTTTCCTTTCATTCAAATCATTCTTCTGATTGCCTGCCGGAAGCATGTGTTCCGACAGATGCAATCGAGAAGGTGTTGCTTTCTAAGTTGGCAACAATCCCGCTGGTATTGCTAATGTCTTTAAACTATGGTTAGGTTCCACTTAATATGAGGTGGACAATACTAATGACGTAAATAAAGTTTATAACTAAAATATATTTTTTACGTCTGAAGTAGTATTCTTTAGTGCCCGGCGTAAGGCAAGCATATTTATTTTCTACATTCTAATCATTTAAATATTCATTTACGCTACATTAATGAGGTAGTCATTATTTTTTATTGCTTCGCTCTAAGCCTTTGATATCTGTTGTGCTTATGAGTTAAATTCTTTGACACAGTTCAGTTCACGCGAGTTACGGAACAAAGTGAGTGTGTGTGTGCTATCCTCATATTTATTATCTGGTTTTAGAGCCGATTAGCGTCCTATGGACCGTAATAGCGGGCTCAGTAGATAATTTATACATCGGCACATGGCGAATACCAATAAAATGGACCGGCCACCATGTATTATCGCATTATAAAATCTTTTTATTGATTTCAAACGACTTGTGGATAGCTTTTAACGCTGTTTATTTGTTTTTGTGTAGTTAAAATAAATAACGCTTGCGTTGAAAAATGATAATTTTATTTCGTAACATCTAAACGATCCGGTATTTGTAACACGAAAGTGTTTTGTCAACTTTAAAAGGAACCATTAAAATGTGCACCTGAGGCGATGATGTCAATTAATTTCTTACCACGTAAAGATACTGTTAATCTTGACTGCCAACAAGACGTCAATGATATATTAAGTCTGAAACAGTCAATAAATAAGATAAATGAAACGAGATAACCTGTAGGTATTTTCAATGACATATGTAAATTATTAACTGTCACAAAATTACCAACGAGCAGAGTTTTGTGAAGACTTATGACCACAATCAAAAATATAATAACAACAATTTAATAAAAGATTTTACTGATTGTGATAACACCAGGAAAGTGGTCGTAAAGCTTGAGAAGAACAAGTAAATCGGCTGGATCTAGCTAGTGTAACTTATGATGAATCGATGCCATCAGGTCAACGCAATGCAATAACATAACAATCATCCAATTTGTTCGGTAACTGAGCACTCACACGCGATACACGTATTAATATTACGGGATTTAACTAAAGACTCTATTTTGTATGCTTGGAAATCGATCAAGTGTAGACTTCCTTACTTATAAAAAAATCATCCAATCAAATAACGATGCTAGTTGAGAATTAACTAGAATGCAGATTGATGATTTGATAATGACATTTAACCGAATATAAATTGCTGAAGAAAAGTAATATCGATTTGCTAGACTTAAAAATGTTCATCAAAATTTATTAATAGCAGAAGTGGTAGGGGCCATTACTAATAGACTAGTCAACAAGTGCCATTTGGACCAACTTTTTTCAGCAGTCTCCGAAAATTATGTATGAGGTGTCATTCGATTCGGAATGGCATCTAGATGATTTTTGAAAAAAATGAAGTTCCGCTTGCAAAAATTGTAAAAGTTATTAACAATTAACTAAAAAAAAAAAGGGTTTGTAAATATCTCAAAAACTAATAAAGATTTTTCAAATCTGAAAAGAAGATTCAAAAAGAGGAGGAAATTTCCTAAAAAAAGTCTTGACTCCCGAAACTGTACGATAAATATTTATAATTTTTCCAGAGGGATGAAAATACGGCCGAAAACGGGTACTCTGGCTTGGAGAAGCCACGCCCACTTTGGGCACTTCAACAATAAACATTTTTTAAACATAGTAAATATGAAAAAAAAAAATTGAAAAAATTCAGGCAGCAACTGAATAGATGAATGAATAATAATCCGCTTGAACAAAATTTTTATAATAATTTTTCATTTAGTTATTCAATAGTTAATTAATAACTTTTTTCTGCTTGCACATTAACATTGCAAGTGTGATAATTGCTAAACTATAAGTTTTAGATTTTTTTTCCTCTCTTGGAGCAATTCTTCAAAGGCTTAAGAATAGAATCCCGTTGGGAAAATTAAAAAATGTTTATTTTTCAATTTTTTATTAATAATTTTCGTTGTTGCAAAATTAAAAACTTAAATAATTTTTTTTTTTTAATATTATTAACGATCCGTTTTTATGTTATTAGAAACTGCATAGAAATAATTTTTTAAAATTTTTATCTCTAATTGTTTAAAAAATTGTTATAAACAAATGCGTTGTTTATAAGATAATTGAAAATTTTTTTTTGGAATTTCAATCTTTGATACAAATAATGATTTTTAAAAGAAAAATTGTTCCTTAAAAAAAATTTTTTATTGCTTAAAAACGCATTTGTTAATTAACAATTATTTTCTCTCACTTCTAATTAATATTAAGGAACGATATTTTTTTTAAAAATCATTATTTATTTTTCTTTTCGATATAAAAAAAAAAAAAATCATTTTATTTATTTTTTCATTATTTATGCAATAAACAATTTGTTATAAACAAATAAATTTTTACCTTTTATTTTTTTTTCTATTCTACTTTCTGTCACAAAAGCAGAAATGATTTTTTTTTATTTTTTTATTTTTTTTATTATTTTTTTTTTAATTTTTAAACATAAGTTCTCTGTAATTTCGTCATCTTACCTGGTTTTTCATCCTTAACATTGTTATAATATGGAAACTAATGGAGATACGATTAAAAAACTTAAGACTTTTTTATTGTCTATTAGATAATGAATAAATTCAGCTTAAAAGTTTAGTTGTTACTCATTTATTTATTAACTTTATAGCAATTGTTGATGAAAAATACTTAGGGAAAAATTTTTTTTTTTTGCTTTAATGATTAAAAATCTTGTTAACTATTACAAATATGACTACCTCATTCAAGTATCTTATCAATTATTGTTCATTACTCAACATTTTTACATTCTACATTTTAAAATCACTTCATTGTACTTAGAATTCTTAATATTACTAAGGATAACAAAAGTTTTTGCACAGTTTATTAGCCTAAGCGTATTAGATAGGAAAAATGATCTTTACATTGTTTTTCGTTTAACAAAATTTATTAATAAGTTGTTATTAACATATTATAATATTTTTTTTTTTTTGTTTTTTCATTTTATTTTATATTCCGTTTATATATACAGTGTAAACTCTTTATAACGAAACTCAAGGGACTGAGCATTTTTTGTCGTTATACAGAGTTATCGTTATATGGAGTGAACAAAAAAAAACAAATTAACAAGAATTTTTAATATGTATGTCTTAGATAATAAATGCTTGTATAAATTATTGTTTACACATATAGTCTGATAACTTTGTCTGACGTTTTTTGCTATGCCAGTACTTGTTTTGTATTATTTTATGTATTCTATTCATATCTAGATATGTGGTGGAATCGTCTTGATAAAACAACAAAAATTTTTCTACCAACTTAGCGGCATCTAGGGCTTGTTGAATTGTTGGTGGTGATTCGGCTTTGTCCACTTGATCGTCTTCTTCATCTTGATTATCGGGTGTTTCCTGACTTTTTGACACTAAATCAACAATTTGTTCATCTGTAAGTGTACCAGTTACGGCTACATCCTCATCTATATTTTCGTACGATTGTAGATCTTCGTTAAAATTGTTTGGTATGTTGAACTGGCTTATCCATTCACTCAGTGGTAGATTCTCTTCACTGTCAAATTGGTTCGTTTCTTGGCTACTACATAATCCAGCATGTCGAAAAGAATGTTGGATAGTGGCCGCTGTTTTTTTTTCAGCACAAACTTTTTCGTCAACACTAATCGCTTTCCGTTTACTGGCCATGTTAACAGTTTCAAAGTAGGTTTACGACTGATAATACGATAGGTACCCAGTATGCTTGGTCGAAGACCATCACTTCCGAGAAAACAATGTGTCATACTGCACGTGTTCAAGGCAATTAAGGATAACAAAAGCTAGACCGACCTCGGATGTTTCGGAGCTTCAAAGTCTTTTGTTACCTGATAACATAACATAAACAATAATACCGATAATAAATATTTACTGTCTAAAAATATGAACACATTTCTTCGTAATTCTTCGTAATAGAGAATGGCGTATCGCTATAAAGAGTGTTTCAATATGTGGGTTTTAACGCAAACCAACCAACTTGGGCTCACTTCAACGTTATAGGGAGTTTATCGTTATAAAGGATAACGTTATAAAGAGTTTACACTGTATATTATTCTGCTTTTGTGACAGAAAGTAGAATAGAAAAAAAAATAAAAGGTAAAAATTTATTTGTTTATAACAAATTGTTTATTGCATAAACAATGAAAAAATAAATAAAATGATTTTTTTTTTTTATATCGAAAAGAAAAATAAATAATGATTTTAAAAAAAAATATCGTTCCTTAATATTAATTAGAAGTGAGAGAAAATAATTGTTAATTAACAAATGCGTTTTTAAGCAATAAAAAATTTTTTTTAAGGAACAATTTTTCTTTTAAAAATCATTATTTGTATCAAAGATTGAAATTCCAAAAAAAAATTTTCAATTATCTTATAGACAACGCATTTGTTTATAACAATTTTTTAAACAATTAGAGATAAAAATTTTAAAAAATTATTTCTATGCAGTTTCTAATAACATAAAAACGGATCGTTAATAATATTTAAAAAAAAAAATTTTGTTCGATGATTAATTTAAGTTTTTAATTTTGCAACAACGAAAATTATTAATAAAAAATTGAAAAATAAACATTTTTTAATTTTCCCAACGGGATTCTATTCTTAAGCCTTTGAAGAATTGCTCCAAGAGAGGAAAAAAAATCTAAAACTTATAGTTTAGCAATTATCACACTTGCAATGTTAATGTGCAAGCAGAAAAAAGTTATTAATTAACTATTGAATAACTAAATGAAAAATTATTATAAAAATTTTGTTCAAGCGGATTATTATTCATTCATCTATTCAGTTGCTGCCTGAATTTTTTCAATTTTTTTTTTTCATATTTACTATGTTTAAAAAATGTTTATTGTTGAAGTGCCCAAAGTGGGCGTGGCTTCTCCAAGCCAGAGTACCCGTTTTCGGCCGTATTTTCATCCCTCTGGAAAAATTATAAATATTTATCGTACAGTTTCGGGAGTCAAGACTTTTTTTAGGAAATTTCCTCCTCTTTTTGAATCTTTTTTCAGATTTGAAAAATCTTTATTAGTTTTTGAGATATTTACAAACCCTTTTTTTTTTTAGTTAATTGTTAATAACTTTTACAATTTTTGCAAGCGGAACTTCATTTTTTTCAAAAATCATCTAGATGCCATTCCGAATCGAATGACACCTCATACATAATTTTCGGAGACTGCTGAAAAAAGTTGGTCCAAATGGCACTTGTTGACTAGTCTATAAGCTAACATCATGAAAGGTGAATTCAATTAGCAATGTAAACAATAACAACAAAATGTGCAACATGAAGCCTGGAATAGGGGAAATTATGAAGTAGGTACTTGTATTATCGCTCTTGTTATGCTGTTCATCTCTCTAATTAGTCACGATCACATCACCGGTAACCATTACGATAATTACCCGAATGAAGGCGTTACGAGGCGAAAGTATTGCCACCAGAAAAAAAAACTAACCATTGTCTTTAACGGGATCCCACGATCTCGCGATAGGGAAAAGCGCAATCTGTGGGAAGCTTAAAAAATTGTCGGATGAAAGCGAAACTGTCAACCACAATGTGGCCATGATGCACGCAGATGTTCTGGTGATACGTTTCGTGAGCCGATGAGCTTATCTTAATGGAGATAGTAATCCAGTTCTATGATTGCTTGGTTTTACGCTTTTGGAACTAGTTGTATACACAAGTTTGTTCAGATACTTTTACTTTGCAGGTTCTTTATTATTGCATGACCAGTTGTGACTCTTCCTTAGCTAGCATTCTCCGAGTTTCATATTTTTCTACCGAACCACAATCATATCTCCTTAAAACTCCACTATTTTCAAAATGTTCTATCAGTTACAGAATGGCGTCCGCGAATGCAACAGCAGTTCTGATGAGAATAGGTCCTCGGGACATGCGTCCATGTCGGACAGTGGGGGTGGAGGAGAAGCGGGGAGAGAGGAACCGCGGAGGAGTAAACAGACCCCCCATGCCCGTACGAAGCATCGGCCTCATAATAAAGTAAGTTCAACATCGGCACTCGGATGTCATTATAAATTTTATTAACATCAGACAAGGGTTAATAATAATCAGTTGTAGTTTCACAATTTTAACTATTCATTTGTGATTGGTCTTCACATTGACTCTGCCTCATATTGAGTGTTTTTGGCAGATCCTGAAGGTTTTACAAAGCCCACAATTTGCTATAATGTATTATTTATTTTATTAAAGATGAAATTTGCTGGATTACCTCTTATAGGGTTCAGATGATAACATTTTTGATTCACCAGGCTCTGTGTCACTTTGCATTTATGTGAAATTGAATTGTACCTCCTCAGTTACAATCCCCCTGGCCGGGTGGTGGAGGGCTGGAAGACATCAGGTCGGCCATTAAGCAGCTGACGCTGCGGTCCCGAGACAGTAGCAGTACTGCTACCAGCGGTGCCTCTAGTGCCGGTGGCGGCAGTAACAATGGGGCACAGGGTGAGAATTTGTGTCATACTTTCATTGTAGATTTCCAAAGAGCCACGCAAGTCTCCAAAATCTGATCTCATATGTAATTCATTGAAGGGACCATGCATATTGCATCATTGGCACATGCCTTTCATTTTATTTTCTGGCAAAAAAAAATCACCATCAATCAGCTGTCAATACTTACATTGTTTGATTTATGTTGTACCTGTCGCTTTTCTAGATAGCTATATTAACATTGTATTGATTTTTGATGTATCTGTCGGTACTAACTTATATACCTAATGCTTGTTTTAAACAGAGAAACAACTTTATGTTCATCTTGAGAACTTTAGGCACCAGTTTGTTGAAATGGATTGGAACAGAAAGGACCTAGGTATAATTTTAGAATAGGATAATGTTGGTGAACAAGGTGGTAAAGTGTGCCTCGATTTAGCAAAGAACTTCGCTTTTTCTACTTAGTCGAATTAGAGGATCTCTTTCAACTCCAACATCTTTTATAACTAGTGGATTATTCTAGAAAGTGGAAGTGCAGCGGAGGCTCGTCGGCGTCGAGCGCCGCTGGTCCGGCAACCATCTCTAGACACCGTGTGCACCAACGTCACCAGTGCTGATGAATTTGTCTGGGTTGATTCCCATAACAGGTAGCTATAACTGAATTAATTTATGCGTAGACGTTTGATCTTCTCGTACTGTACTTGACTTTCTTACCTTTCGGACCGCTCCCGTCACACCGTGCAACATGTAGATACATACATGATCGTTCAAGCTGTTACATTGTAGGCTGGTGGAGCTGAGGTGCGTCCCGTGGACGGCGAGCGAAGTGAGCCGCGCGCTGCACTCGGGCCGCTGCCGGGACCTCGCGCCGCGCATGGCGCCTGATACTCCGCCCAGGCTCGCCTACCTGCTGCAGAGGTAACCCGATCATTCGTTTCCGCTTACTATTCTCTTCTACAGTGAGATTGCAACAATGAAATTAAATCATTTCTTTTTCAGGGCACTCGTTCGAATTTCTAGAGAAGCGCAGCGACTCTCACAAAACTTTGGATTCTGTTCAAAGCACGAAGTGGTCGGTGCGTTTAGAATCGTCCTCAGTACTCCTCTCGCCGATGCTTGTATCAAGGTAATGTTATTTTTTGATGCATAAAATGTAATGGTACCTGGCAAATTTGCTACTTCTCCTCGGAGTACCGTTCAATTTGATTTTTTCGACATTTTCCGTCTAAACGTGGTCAACGTCTAAAAATTCAATACGCTTCCACAAACGTACGCCATGTTTCTCATCGAACGTCAAAAGCGTAAAAATCGAGGCCCACTTCCCCACCTGTCCCTGTAGGTACCGGGGAGCCCTCGAGCGAGAGGTAAACGCGGGAGACGACACTAAGTGCGTCTCGGCGCTCGCGGTGAGTCAATAATGCGGGCGGCTCGGGGGTACAATTATGACTCTTCCGTGCCCTGAGCACGCAAATTGATCACACGCGAAGCGTCTGTATGGAATATTGTAAATGATGGCAGGGCGGCGGGCGCGCGGCCACCATGCACGCGACGGGCGGCGGCGGCGGCGCGGCGCGGCGGCTGTGCGGGGCCGCGCGCGCGCGCACGACGCTGGCGCCGGGCCGCTTCCAGCGCTGGATGCGCGACCTGCGCATCGCGCCCTTCGTGCACGAGTACGTAGATCTTTTATTATTGCTGTGAAACGTCTATAGCCGCGTGTAAAACGTGACTACGCATGCCGTGGCGACGCGTCGCCGTGCGATTCACAGACGCTTACTGTGCGATTCTCTTGCCACGCGGTTCGTCGTTACGCCATCTCTCTCGCCACACTGAGCTCGGGTACCTATAGTGACTGTTGACGTGGACTGTTAGCTTGGAGACGCGTCGCCACGTCGAGCGTCCCCAAGCTATAAGATTGTATGAGTATCCAAAAACCCAGGATTAAGTAAGCCTACACTTAGCCGCAGGCGGTAAATGTCGCTGACGAAACCGATAATGAGGCACGCTTAGCCTCGAGGAATACTAGTCGTTCCCCGAGTTGAATGAGCCTAGGAGAGATTTCCACTTTGTGACCAAAATATGTATTACCATTTTTTTAATTTAATTAGACCAACGAATAGACAGATGATTCACCTAATGGTTTCTAAAGGCATCGCCAATGCACCTTTGACCCTGAAACAGGAAATTGTTAAATCACCAGTAAATTTACCGCTTTCGTTATCTTTTGAATCAAAAGAATTAGTGTATCACAGTTTCACGACAGAAACAGGTATGATCTTCAAACCTACTTTCCTGGATGAACGGATAACGTTAATGAGTGAAATTGATTTACATAATAACATCAGCAAAATAGATTTGAATAGCTTATCCGTCTCAATATGCTCGCTAAACCAATATATGTCAGTTAGCATAATCAACATAGAACTTTTAAAGTCACCTCACTTTATACAGCTTTATAATATTCTAATTGATAATCTCCTTTTACCCCAAAAAACGATGCAATATCACAATATTTTCGGGGGAAAAAGGATAGTATGCTTAATATCGTTACCCGTTCATCCGAGAGTAAGGTACTAACTAACGGTAACAATGATTAGGTTGCACTTCCATTGAAGCGAAGCTGGGAGCGGAGAATAGCAATCAAAAGTGGCAAGTGTTTGTTGAGTAGAGACTTCGAGCACTGTGATTGGTAAATTAATCGTCCGCTCCTCTTCACTCAGCTCCAGGTCGATGGAAACGGATATACTCGGATTTACCATGAAACTGAAATGCACTAGCACTAATTACTTTAAAAAAATAAAGGAAAGCGGTGAATCCATAGGTAATATTGTATTTGATAACATAGATATGCCGCGATCTACCTGTGCGCCGGCATGGAGACGCTGCTGGAGGAGATCGCGTTGATCGCGGGCGCGAGTGCGGGCGTGGGGGCCGGCGTGGGGGCCGGCGCGGGAGCTGGCGCGCCCGTCACGCCCGCCGCCCTCGACCACGCCGTCGCCACCTGCGCCGACCTGTGGGGGCTGCTGCAGCCCTACAGCCATCTGAACGCCGGCAGGGTGGCTTCAGGTACGATGCTCTGATACTGAGACGATACGATGATAGATTTGTGGTAGTAATGTGATGAAGTGAATACCCTGGCCACTGTCATGTGTTCTACCTTAAATGAGCTTTAGTTTTCGTTAAGAAAACATCAAAAGAGATCCAAGCTGGTTGGCTAACTACCTTCAGTAAAATAATATGAAAATATCAGACTTATCGCGCCCATTTTTGTTACAGGAGCCCTGTCACTATCGAGATGGGAATCAATGAGCTCCCTAGGGTCTGGATCGTCCTCAGGAATATCTAGACCCGAACATCGGCAGCTGGGTCTCAGTCATGATTCTGGCATTACTACGAATGGCTCTGGTAAGCTCCACGAAAATTTAATAAATTCTGATAATCTTACACTCTAACCTAAGTATTTACGCTAAATTCTAAAGAACCTTTATAGTTTTATGACGCGTCGACCACTTTTTAATAGTCATTATGACTTCGCCAGTCCAACAAAGCTTTTGTGTTGATCCAGGATCATTTATGTCTTTTCAATTACGTCTCAATCCTACCAGCCGTAAGACACAAAAATTTTAACTCGAACCGAAGATTATTTCATTATCGTAACGCAGGAGGGTCGGGCACGTCCAACAACAGCTCGGGTGGGTCCGGCGGGTCGGGCGGGTCGGGCGCGTCGGGCGGGTCGGCGGGCTCGGCGGCGTCGGTGCTGCTGACGACGTGCGCGGGCTCGGCGCCCGAGCTGCGCGCCGTGCTGCGCCGCGTGCACCCGCGCCTGCCGCCGCTCGCGCCCGCCGCCGAGCGCGCGCTCTACTACTTCATGCGCTGCTCGCAGGTCAGTCGCACCGGTCGCACCAGTCGCAGGCTCCACCACGCATTGGTCGTCCTCCGTTGTACGCCTACTCATATATCTCGGCGACCCATAATAGACAGCCGGGGATGTCCATCCAATCGTATAATCGGTGTTCACGTTGACGCCACAGCTGGAGCACACGTCGTCGACGGGCAGCTGCTCGGGCGCGGGCTCGGGGGCGGGCGGCGCGGCGGGCGCGGGGCTGTGGGGCGGGCGCGGCGCGGGCGCGCTGCCGCCGCTGGGCGAGTGGGTGCGCGTGGCGCGCGCGCACGCCGGCCTGCGCGCGCCGCCGCACGTGCCCGACGCCGACGACGTGCTGCAGGCCGCGCGCCTGCTGCTGCCGCACGCCGACTGCCCTCCCAGGCCTGTCACGTGAGTACCCGCTGCCGACCCGCTACGTGTATACACCCCGTGTATAGTTGCACCACACGAGCTTCGGTTGCCATTTCCGCTGGGAGCATGGGTGATCGTAATCCCCTTCACTTCCTTGAGTGCCACGTACCCTAGCATGTTGATAATTCCCTGGGCTTGTAACTCTATAGATTTTCCTTCTACAGCCTAGAGGAAGCGATAGAACCGGTGTGGTCCCGCTGCGCCCGTTCATCTGATGAGCTAAGTCGAGCGGCCCTGGGTCTCGCTCAGCGGGCCTTACTTAGCGGAAGGCCTGAAATCGTCGGTGGAGTGCGACCTTTACTCCCACCTGCTGGTTTAGATGCTACTGATGCATCAGGGCTCACTGCACTGATGAAGGCGGCGTTGGCTGGCGACGATCAAATTGTTGCTGTGAGTGGAACACTTTTTGATTTTTATAATTTTTCGTAACTATGACAATGTCATCAATATAAACAAATTTCAAAACTGGTCAAATTTTACAGTGATTAATCTTTAAACTTTTAAAATTATAGTAGGTTGTACTATAATTTTATAATCATCGTCATTTCATTCGATAGACTATTCTAGTGTTCATTTTAAAATGAAGTCGTAGCATAATGTCATAAAATTCAATGGTACAAGTATTTGATAATACCCTCTCGATATAACACAATAAAAGTGTAAATGTTATTCTTCAGATGCTTTTAGAGGCGGGCGCCGATCCTAATATAGAAACAGGTGGTGCGTGCGCTGCTCACTGCGCTTTGCCTCTGTCGCCGCGGTCACCGAACACACAACCAGCTACTCCTGTATACACACCTCCTACAGCAGGTATATATTATTTTTACAAGTATGCATTTTGGTTTTTGAAGTTAAGGTTCTATATATAACAGCCTAAGTAAATGAATTATCTATGTAATCTTGTTGAGTTTCTTACTAGTTTTTCTAAGTAATTTCAGTAGTAGAAGTAGTTTTTGTTGTTTTAGTTTTTAAAGCGTATTAGACATTACCACAATATAACGCCAACGAACAATAAGATTGAATTTTCAGATCGCTTCTAAAATCTCGTCTCCTCTTTGAGAGAGATATTATAATGTATTGTATTGCATTAGGATGGACCGCATTAGTTTACGCGTGCAGTGCAGCTGGTGGAGGTGCCAGCGGCGCTGGCGCGGTGGAGTGCGCTCGGCGGCTGCTGGCCGCTGGGGCAAGGGTCGATGGAGCGCCTGCGAGGGGAGATGATGTGTGCACGCTCACTCCGCTGCAGGTACTACTCGATTCCTTCCTTCTATTCATCAATGATCATCATTCAGCGTATGATGCCAGATCTCTTTTTTTGGATAGTTTTGCATTTCTGGTCATAATCTTATTATAAGTATGGATTTTCTATCAGACTGTATTTAGTCCGATAACATATTTAAAAACCACTTATTTGACATCACCCTGCATTGATTGAAGCTATTTAGAAAGACATGTTTATGCTATTGTTCTTGTTCGTGTCAGGTTGCGTGTGGTGTTGGAAACTTGGAGCTGGTCCAGCTGCTTTTATCACATGGTGCAGATCCTTTCCTTTCGACGCAGCTCAATGATGCACTTTGCTATTCCGCCGCTGCACAGTATGGTTGCTACAGGTAAATTTTATATTTCTTTCGTTCATTATTAACTCATAAATTATTTTTGTGATAATATTTAGGTATTTCTATTGTTTGTTTCGATTGTTCTTCTTTGGGTAGATATCTTAATAACGTAATTTATCATCAAAAGCCAATAACATCTATGCAATATTGTAATAAGAACGTTTTAGTGGTAACTGTATTTTTCAGCTTAAGCAATTGGATCAAATTTTTGGTCAAACTTCGCCAGAATAAAAAAGACTATAATTTGATGCTAATCATTGTCAATTCCAGTGCGGTAGCAGTATGCTGTTCGCACGGTCGTCGCGCGTGCCTCCGGGCCGCCGTACGCGGCGCACGGGGCCCCGGCGGCGGCGCGGGGGCCGTGTTGTCGCTCGAGGAGGTGCTCGCCGAGGGGGCCGCGGCCGCACCGGGGGGCCCCGCTGTCGGGGCCGCGGGCAGGCCGCCCACTTTTACCAAGCAGCAACAGAGAGCGCTACAGGACGCTATGTACTGCGCTGCTGAGACTGATCATTTGGGTATAATATGAGAAGAGAGAAATACTTGTTCAAATATTTTAATTTCCATTTCCTATTGGGAAAACCATAATGAATATGATTTTCTCCGTTTCCAGACATAACATTAGAATTACGAGCGCTGGGTGTTCCCTGGTCACTACATGCGTGGACGCTGTCTCTGGCGGCAGCCGCTGATGCAGCTCTTGATCATGTCATTGATCAACTGTTGCAGGACTTTTTGCAGGTACATTTATGGAATCATTATTATTTGTTAATTCCTTAGTTGTGTGCTGAAACTGTATTAAAATTGGTTTCCTTTTCTTTTTTTTTGAGGTCAACTTCTTTAGTTTTCAAAGCCGTTTCCTTTAGTAAAATATATAAAAAAAATTATACTCAATTTTAAAAATATACTCTTCATGCAGGTGTGCCCGTCGGATGATAGTCATTACAGTAAGCAGTTCATTTACGAGTGCCTCCCCCTGCTGTTTAATATTCTACGGTACAGCAAGGTAAATATATAATTTCTTAAATTTTGCACGATTTTATTTTTGAATTTTTGTGATTTGATGCGTTTTTTTTGTTTGGATGTAAGACAACATATATTTTAGATTAGACGATAGATATTTTTTACTCTCATATAAAATATAGTATAGTAAAATTTTCAAAGTAATGTCAACACTTTTTAACGGACGCGTTTGTTTCGAGTTCCTACGTGGGAGCTATAAAAATGCCCTGTATGAAGTTTTGGGGTTCGAGATTAATATGTCAGGGTATCCCCCCTCAGAAGGAGGGCACAGTGCTGCTGCTAGCGGACATCCTGTGCGCGTGCTACGGGCGCGAGGCGGTGCCGCGCGTGCTGCAGCCGCCGCTCGCGCCGCACGCGCCCGCGCTCGCGCCCACGCACGCGCGCGTCGACCCCTCCTACGTCAACAACCCTGAACTCGCAGATGTCACCTTTAGGTATTAACGTTAAACTACCTTTGAAAAACCTTGTGATTTTTTCACATTACATTCTCCACGTCTGTTCATTACCTCTTACATTTCGTTTCTACAGAGTGGAAGGTCGTCTGTTCTACGGTCACAAAATAGTTTTAGTATCGGAGTCGCCTCGCCTGCGCGCGATGCTGGCGCCACCGCGACCCTCCAGCGATGCGATGCCGCCGAATAACGCCGCCCCTCCTCTTGTACAGATCAACGATATTAGATATCACATTTTTGAGGTAGGTGCTAGATACGAGACTTATCTATCGAGCTACATTTCAAAATTCAAAACCATTAATTCAGCTTAGGCCCTCGGAAGGCACTTATGAAGGTCAAATTTAAAGTTACTGAAGCTAGTAAACTAGTGACATTTAATTACTAGAATTCGAATACTATTTTCTAATATCAGTAAATACTACATATGATTTTCTACTTAAGACAATCAATAAACGACCAGAAATATTTTATATTTCAATATGCTAATTGTGTTGAAGTGCTGATAATAATCATGATTCAAATGCAGCAAGTAATGAAGTACTTATACTGCGGCGGCTGCGCGGGGCTGGACGTGTGCGAGGGCGACGTGCTGGAAGTGCTGGCGGCCGCCTCCTTCTTCCAGCTGCTGCCGCTGCAGAGGCACTGCGAGGCGCGCGCCGCGCACGCCGTCGACCTGCACAACCTCGTCTCCGTTTATATACATGCTAAGGTAATACAACCGTACCCAGCGGTTTAGTCAGATCGTTATTGATCTGTTGTCAGAAAAATTACTTTCTGGAAGAGCAATCCTCATTAAAATGGCCTGTCGAGCAAACGTATTGTTGGTAACACTTTGATTTATATTCATATTACCAGGTCTACGGTGCTACACAGCTCCTGGAGTACTGTCAAGGCTTCCTCCTACAGAACATGGTAGCTCTCCTCACATACGATGACTCCGTGAAGCGGCTGCTCTTCGGTAAACGCCTCCCCGGACACAACGTACTGGGAGCTCTGCTCACTACATTACAAAAGAGGATCGAAGCCAGGAAGAGCCAAACCAAAACGAGGTAGCGAAAGCTTGAAGAAAAATGTTATTTATTAAGGATTTTGTTACATAGTATACAATAATGGTACTCACATAAAAAATTACTCAGTACAAAAGAAATATTTTAGTGTTACACAATAAAAAAGTTGTAAAAGAATCATAGATTTACATTATATAGAAAAATAGAAGAATCTGCTGCTAGTAACATGTCGGATACTATCGCTTTTTTGGTATTACGATGATTAATTTATTAAAAACATATTCTTATTTTACGATATTTCGAAAAACTTCATTTACTAATTTTAATGTAAAATTATGTATTGGTTGTTGTTTTTTAAATATTTATACTTTCTTGAAATTTTCGAATAAATTTATGAAATTCAATGTATGTAAGTAAATTAATATTATAATGTAGATAAGTAGTGTTTAAGAATAAAGTACAATAAATGGATCAATATTTTTGTATGAAAATGTTATAACAATACAACAGTTAAATAAATTGGTTATAATTTAGTTTATTTACATAACATTCTTAAAAAGTATTAAGTATGACTTTGTAACAAAAATGTAATTAATATTGTTGAAATAAAGCTTTGTGTTGTAAAATGTGTTTTGTGAAGAAATAAAGTAAAAATGAGTTCATCAAATCTTTATACCCAGATATCGTCACAACTGATAGTTAGCTTATTGTCACCAGTAGCTGTAAGTTCATTATTTTGGGAGAATAGTGTGTTAGTTCTGCAGCTGTATAACAATAATAAAAAAAATCATCCATATGTTTCAGTCCTGATTTCTTAATGTTACATAATTAGAAATTAGATACTTTTTTCTGGACCTTAAGAAAGTACATTTGTAGGATTCAAATAAAAGTATTATTACTGACTTGTTTACTTAGCGCAAATAAAAAATTAACACGTAGCTTAAATTGGTAAATGAATACCAAATTTAAATCTGGTAAATACAACAAAATAAAATCGTAGTCAGTGATTTTCCCTAAAATAAAGTATTTTCTCAACGACTGGTAACATTATTTCGCTGTCATTTGTCATGTAGTCTATGGCGAGTTCGTGGCGAAACGAACTGTCAGGTCGTTTCGATTAATAAAAAAAGGCAAGCACGTTGTCTATGGATAGCGCAGATGGTGGTGTGATGTGATTGAAGTGGTTGTGCAAAATTTCGTGAGATTTTTAGCGAATGGTGACTATTTATATTTTTTAAGTGTAGTGTAATGACGTGACAGTGATTTAAAATGCAGTTCTACAAGGAGAGAATACTCAACGCTGCACAGTTAAAGAGACTCAGTGAACACAAATATTCATGTACCAGCGCCAGCTTACTGGACGCATGGCTACAGCCCTGGTGGTGCTGGCTGGTGTCTAAGACGCCACTATGGCTCGCCCCGAATCTCATCACAATATTAGGCTTAATAATTAATATAGTCACCACACTTATTTTAGTATGGTAAGTGCATAAAGGTTAAAATTACCGTAAGAAAAATTGTGTCATAGCTCGCCGTCGAGCGGAACCACTTTCGTTTTTGCCTCATTGCGACTTTCTTTTACACGTAAGTAACTGGCGCTTTATACAGCTAGTGTACTGGTTTTTATGAAATTACCGTTTAGTTATAACTTACACGTCCATTAATATAAGGTAAACTCGACATGCGATTGATCTGTAAAACGTCGCACCACCAAATTCCTGATAAGATAGAAGACGTAGTATATTGCCTGTTTGTATACATCTTATCCAAGTACACATTTTAGAATAGTTAACCTAAAGACTGATTGATCTCTGTGATATGACACCATTTATCTTCAATTAAGTAGGTATCAAGTCTGAATGTGTACCTATTGAATATTCATTATAGTCATATTAGTAGAATCGAGGTTTTGTGCTTGGGAACTACAAATTATATTATAGCTATTCACACCCAGCCATACAAATTCCCCAGTTTAATCTGCTGGATAAATATTAAAACCACAACCAGTAGTGTGACAGTCAGATCTAACCATCATACTTACCCACCCATCAACTACCAGTAAGGAACTTCATAGTTATCATCTAGATTAATTCACCAATCAGTATGTTCCTGCAGCTGTATCCAACGGCTACTTAATTCATTTACCAGTGAGATAGTGATCAGTCTAATATACATCACTCAGGAGACACTGTGTGTATAAACATTTATTATCTGTTTGTACCGTCTGGATTATCATATCTAGTACAATATGAAGGTCCCTATTTAGTTTAGTTTCTCATAAGCATGAGTGAAGAATCTCCCAAGATATTTATTTACTTTCCTACCTCTCAGTGTTTACCTATGCTAGTAGATTAAGTTCATTGTATGATTGGAGTTCTTCAATAACAAATAAATAATACACATCATACAATTGTTCCAATCATCAACAGTCCACTGTATTTAGACACCCAGTGACATTGAGTAATCATCTACCGAGGCCCAAGGGATTGATTGATGTAACATGTTTCCCAAAATGATAAGTAGGTTTTTATGCCTAAAATAGATTAACTAGCTTCCACTATAAAGCCATAATATAGCCACAATCCTAAGGAGTCTATAAGAACTGAATATTCTACCAGTGTGCCACTTTTAACCATATCCATTTATAAAATAAATTATTGATTGGGTATGTAATTGAGTCACAAATATCAATAAACCGAATCATGCTCATTTATAGTTAAATAAATTTAATCATGTTATAAATATGCAGATTATGAATAGCATGTAACAGGAATGACTAAGAATCTGTGATAATTACAGTTCAATAAACTACAATGACAACATTGTGAACATCCAACAATGTAAATACACAGTATTGTGCAGTTTACAAACTTGCATATTGTGAAATGCTTTACTCAGAAGTTACATAACTAGGGGATCTATTAGAGTAGCAGTTTTACATCCTGATTGCACTGTAGTTAGTGAGTTCAATTGTCCAGAATACATGTTATGTGCATGAACATGTCTGTTTGTTCTGTGTCTGGGTTGAAGTGTATAAAAAGGCCCCTTTTAATCTGAAATAAGTTTTATTATAACTTGTTATAGCAGCCATAGTAGACAGACGGACAGAATATTAGTAATAGTGTCCTTCAACACCCTTTCGTATGGTACATATATAGATATTAGTTACTGGTCTCCATTGTATAAGCTCTAATTAGCTTGGGATAATATACCTGTGTAAAGAATGACACTGGATATTAAGATCTTATAATTTTTTGTTTAGGATGTAAGCACAAATGTCAAAAAGTGGGGGGGGTGTATTTGGTTCAAACAACCTTGAGTAGTTAGTTTTGCTGAACAATGAGTTAAGATGTAACAGGTGCCAAGTTCCAAAGCAGTTCCTTTAAACATAGTTATAAAATTGTACAATATAATTCATAATCATTTCAAAGTTTTGTTAGACATTAAATTTATAACTTGGCTAGGTTCAATTTTCAATTAATACATTTTTACCTACATGCTAATATGAATCAAATACCAACTTAAAATTTATCTTTACAATTGGAAAACTAACTTGCCAAACCAAATAAATCCATACTATTATTATGAAGAGAGAGAGGGAATTTTGAAACCTTCTTTCTATGTGGAGGAGTAACTGAAACTACTTTTGCTATTTTAAAATTCTTTCAAGTTTGGAAGGTAAATTTCTAGAGGCTATGTTATAAACCCTGGTGTATATTAAATGCCTCAGGATGGTGGGAGAAACCATGGGATGGAAGCTAGTTATATTAGCTTATAGTGTAGCTATAGCATATTTAACAGTATGTATCATAGTATTAAAGAAATGTCTATTGTCGGTGGATTCAGTTTAAGGTTTGTCTGTTCATCTGACTTATGTTTTCTGCACTACACTATGACAGTAAGACTTAATATATTTTAAATATAAAAAATAAATTGTTTTAGAAAAGACTAATTGCTGATTGTATAACTAGCTGTAACTCAATAAAAATAACCTTCTAAAATAAGTGCTTGTGAAGGCCTAGTTGCATTGAAAATATATGTAAGTACTTTGTTATCTAATTGTCTAAACATAGATTTAAAATCCTTGTTTGTTTAACAAATGTACAAAGTAATTATTGTTCACCGTTTTACTTGAACAAAACATTATCTTGCCTGTATTAGAGATATATTTTGAACTAGCGGTCGCCTGCTCTCCCGAGGGATATAACATTTTCCTGCAGCAAAAAGTATCCTATAAGTGCCAAGTTTCACCCAGATCTGATAACACGTTTTTGCGTGAAAGAGTAACAAACATCCATACTCACAAACTTTCGCATTTATAATGTGTTTTAGTAAGATAGACTAGAAATCACTTAGAAGGTACATACCTAACATATGAACTACCATTTTCATCCTCATCACATACCCCATGTTGCTGACTCCTACAATCTTTTCTTCAAGACTTAGAGGGCATAGGCTTTTCTGGGCAAGCATGCCCCATCTTCCACCTCGGCATCCCCGAGAGGGTCTATGTTAAAAGCTAGGCTATTTAATTAATACAATTTTAGTGACTTATTTATCAACATACTGTACAATTATTATTAAAAAAAATTCCGCTCCGTGGTTTAACCCACATTCACTCGACATGATAGGTTTTCATGAAATAAAGCTTTTCCTTTATTTTAAATTCAGAATATTTTCTATTTCGTCAGGCCAGTTGGCTTGGTGATAAGCGACCTTGACTACCGAGTCGCAGGTTGCGGGTTCGATTCCCACCCAGGACAAACATTTCTGTGCATGAATATTTCCGTTTATTCTGTGTCTGGGTGTAAATATCTATAAATATAAAGTAAGAATTTAGGAATAAAGCAAGTACTTCATTTAGGTAGCATATCATTCATCTAGTTTCCATAGTACAAGCTTAGCTGGGTTGGGGTCAGGTGGCCGTGTGTAAAGAATGTCCCAGGATATTTATTATTATTTATGTGACATAAAATTTCACCCAAATCCGTTCAGCCATTTATGACTCAAACATTTGAAACTACTAAACAAACAAACTTTTACCTTTATTGAAATGAATATTGGAGAGCTTAATATAATAATAGTATAAAATCGTTAGGATATGGTTTCATTGAGTTTAACCAGAACTAATTAGTTTTATTGATATATCACAATCAGGGAAAAATTTACGCAACAGTTTTACTATAAGTAGGTTAATATATGGCGCCACTTCTTCAATACATGGTATGGTAGGTACCAATGTATATAACCTCAATTGCTCTCTTATTATCTAGTTTAATGAAGTAATGAATCGAGCTATCAATTATCTTGCAACCAAATTACGAAGGCTGTAAGTAACAATGCAGTACAGCTGATAATATCAGTTTCTTTTATTTGATTTTATTGTAATGCAATTGAAGTTTTTGCAAGGGGTTCCTTCTCAAAATATTTATTATTATTCTCTATTAAAACTTTATAAAACGTTTATGATGCTGGCTGCAAAAAAATACTCAATTTTTTTCCTTTCTGGTCAACTAGACCGGCATACAGGCAGTGAGTCCACCTGATGGTTTGTGGCCGCATATATGGACATTTCCAGCACCAAGGTGGTCGACCCTGAGACAAAGTTGTCAAGTCTGAGGTGCCTATTTTTTCACTGGCCCCCATATATTTCTAACCGAGACAGTAATACAAGTGTAAGTGAACTACTGCTGCACGAAATGGGTATGGTGCTAGTATTTTCTCGAACCAATTCTACACAAAGAGCTTTATTAACTCTTCAAACGAAATTACCCTTTTTGAATTGAAAACTTATTTAGCACTGTTTTTATTTGAAACACGATAAAAAAAGCGACACTAAAAATAAACAAACATAACATTTTTCTGCGACTGAATTAGATAGGTAGACATACTTTTCTCATGGTTTCACTTGTACCGCGTGTGAATTGCACACTTTTTTTTTAATGTTTGTTTTTAACTTGGTTCTGTTTCCAGGTACAGTCCGGACGCTCGGCATGACGTGCCGCGCTGGGCGTGCGCTCTTTGCGCGCTAGGAGTATTCATATACCAGAGCCTGGACGCCATCGATGGCAAGCAGGCCAGGCGGACGGGCAGCCAGTCCCCGCTCGGGGAGCTCTTCGACCACGGCTGCGACAGCATATCCACCGTGTTCATCGCGCTGGGGGCTTGCATAGCTGTCAAACTAGGAGAGTATCCTACGTGGATGTTCTTCCAGGTGAGTCTTATTATTTACTTATATAATTTAACCTTTATTACCAAAAATGTATGATTATAGTCCAAACTATTTTAAATTGTTTCTGATTTATGATTGATGGTAGGTCACCTACGCCTATTGACATTTGCGATACAAGGGGCATTGCCATTGCGTTGTCGACCTTGAGACGTGAAGTTGATAAGTCTCATGTGCCTCTAATTTCACTGGCATCCTGACCTTTCTAATCGAAACATAAGTGCAGTTCTGATTCATGGCGGAAATGGGTATTTTAATTTTATTCGCATGATCAACTGAACAGATCTTGGTAGTAGGTAGGTACTTCGCCGAACGAACCACGCAATAAGAGCTCTACATGTAGCAATAACTGTTTAAGAATTTGCGTAAGCAATCTTTGCCACTTGAATAATTATATAATATGATATTTACTAGTTAAAGTAAACTCATAAATTAAAAGTAACAATAGACCTGCGCCGGCACCTTTCCACATGTTTTTACCTTGTACGTTGTTTTGAACTTTATTTGGTAAAGAGCGCTGAGCAGAAACACGGCAACCGCTTATGGCATAACAGTGGTTTTATCGTCCTTTCTTCAGGGCGTAAAGTACAATAAACCATCGCGTAAAAAGTAAAACGAAACTATAAAAAAACAGTCACGATTAATGGTATGGCCATAGGTACTTTGAGAAACCGTGCATTATTTTTCATCCACGCTTTATAATATGCATTATCTCTAAATAGTAGAAATCTAGGTCGCTATTTTTGACTATATGTTTGTGCGCACAGTTATATGGGTATACTACGCAATTGACTTTGATGCTGTTTTCGTCACCACTTAGATAATTTCTGTCCAAGATTTATGCGTATTATTTATATTATCGCGCTCAGGTTAGGCTGGGGTTTGCCGCTAGTGTTATGTTATAAGTTCATTAAATAATAATATTAATAACAAGCAATTCTTATTTACTTAATGCAATATATTTAATCCTACTCTACTATTATAAACGTGACTGTTTGTGAGGATAGATATTTGTTACTCTTTCACGAAAGAACTACCTAACGGATTTGGGTGAACCTTGGCACATAAATAGAACATGCCCTGGAAAAACGTATAGCATACTTTTTATCCCGAGGAAATATAAGATCCCCGGGAAAACGGGTGAAACCAAGTGGGCAAAATTAGTCTATAATGGTATTGCAATTAAATAAATATGTACACTATTCCCAAAGGCGACATTCAATTGGAAACATAAACAACACGACAAATAATACACAGAGAGAACACGTGAGGTTGCGTGGTGCACAACACAACACATGGTAGGTATTCATTATCAAATACTCGACAATGTCATTAACATTTGAGTTGTGGTTGTGGGCTACAATAGCGAGGCCAACTAGGTTGCCTTGTTCGAAATGCGAATATAAATCCATAAAAAGAAATACAATACGAAGAAAAAAACACGTTTCTTGTCTAGTCCCCTTTAGTTTTTAACTTTAGAAGTAGCCTCTGGGAAAATTTCAACCTAAACTTAGATAGTTTAGCGGAGTCTTAGTAATATGGACTCTTAGGATTAGCACCGTTGGGGCTCAGAATCCTAAAAAATCAACGAACAGACCCTTCTTCTTTGAACCTTCTCGGTTGCGATTCCGATTGGAGAGATCAATTTCTATTGTATGAAATGTACACCGATAGGAGTCGCAGAAGGTTTTATTCGCGGTCGTGTACCGACCGATAAAGCATTTGATTCATTTAGAAATTCAAATAATAAGCCAGTTCTTTTGAATATTCTGTTTAAATACCAGTAAAGCAGGTCAAGGTACCAATTGATTTTCAAAATACTTATCAAAGAACGTTACATTGTCAAAATCACAACCAGATAAGTTGGCTATCTATAATATTATTAGTTTAGAGTGGCGTGACCTTTATCGAACTGGAGCGGGTTCCCCTCACCTGAACTGTTATAAATTTAGACCGGATATATTTATACTAATATTTTAAAGTTGGTAATATCCCGCGGTTTCGCCCGCGTTCCCTGGAGACTCACTCGATATTTTTTATTTATTGAATAGACTAGTGTTATACAAAATTCACTATTGTAAGTGATGATGTTGCAAGGAAGGTGGTAAGCGCACAAATACTACAAGCGAACTGGCACTCAAGTGCAGCTATTAGAACACTAGGACAGGTTCTTAGGGTCAGACGTTCATCTTTGAGAATGGTAGTATGCCAGGCTACTACGTACAGGTACTACAAAGTACCCTTCTACCGTGCTATGGTTTCCTCGCGATGTCTTTCTCTATCGAAACCTAAAGCTTACTGTGTAGCTTTCAAAAAGTGAAATATTTTTTAAGTTACACTTACCCTCCACGTACACACAAATTTACAAATGGTTTTGATTTAAATTCTACACACGGACAGATTATATGCTCAAATAACACATAGGAAACTTTTGTCGCTTTGATCCCTTAGGAATTTGCGTGGCGGAACCTTCAATAAAATATTAACGCTGATAATTTTAAATTATTCCTGTAGATGTACTAAATTGTTTCATAGAACTAAATGATTTTACGGGTTAAGACATGGCCTATTTTAGTGAGAAATATCATTTTCAAAAAAACTATAATTTTATAAAGTTTTTTCACCGTATGTTATTGCGCATACTTTGCTTCTCACTGAATGAATATTCAGCTTTGAATTCATATTAATGAAAAATGTAGCTTATTGCTTTTATGCTAAGCCTCATTTTCATAATCATACAATTGATCATTCGATCAATAGACCTTATTACAAAACTAATAAAGTAAATTGTTGTCTGACATTCTTTGCATACAAATCGGGCATTATAGATTGAGACGTTAGTCAGGAAGTGATTCTGCTTGACCTAGATATGTTATACGTCAATGGCGCATATTTATATAATCTAGGTACTTCTGGAGACCAATCTTTAACTTCTTCGGTTTTATGTCCTACAGTATACCTAGAGGTACGGTCAGCAACATCATACAGAAAATTACAAAATAACTGTGCTCTAAAACTAATGAACAGCTCTTTCCAAATTATGGTTAGATGCAGTGTACTGAGGACTAAGCACGAACATCTATTGCAAACGTAACGTGAGCCAAAAAGCTGGTTCGTATAGAAAATTTAACATCGCACATACCGTAATGTTGACGCGATTTTCAATTTCACATTGCATTGGTTTTTTTGGCGCACTCGATACGATGACGATACGCTTGTGATAAATGTTCATGCTTAGGGCACTGGAGTCTTGTAAAGGACTAAGTTGACTAATTATGTTGCTGACTGTACAAATGTTTGAATTCACTAATTAGAAGTGCGATATATCGACCGACGCAGCGTCATTACTCATGAACTTGAGATAAGGCGTCATGACGTCACACACGATACATATCGCGTGTTATATATTACACAACTATGAAGAAATAATAAAGTTGTCACACTGTTATATGTCCGAATATCCCATCCTATTAATATTATAAATGCAAAAGTTTGTGAGGATGAAATTACTGAACGGATTGTGATTAAAGTTGGCATATCGATAGTTTATTATTTAAACACATTGAATACTTTTTATCCTCGGAAAATGAAAATTCCATAGGTGAAACCGCGGAGGATAGCTATACCTAGTCATACAATATATAGTGTTACAAAATACCCCGTTAAAAGATAATTAATTATCAAAGCCAACAACCCTAGTAAGCTGTCATGTCAGGGAACCAGATTATTTAGCCTACTTACCTATTTTACCTAATAATTGTCTACTTTAATAGTTTTTCTATTTTTCATTCTTAAAAATTAGTTTTTCTTTTTAGGGTATGTTATACAGCGTTACTACGGTTCTTAAATATTTCGAATGGACTCGTTATAAGGCCCCATTTAACCTCCTTCCGGCTTTACGGGTAGTTTTGTAACATACTTGTATATATATGTTCAATAACATTAAATTGACAAACAAGCTGACGACCCACCTGATGGTAAACGGTCTCCGCAGCCTTTTGATGCATGCAACACCAAGGGTATTAATTGCGTCTCTATAAAATCGCTACAGGTCAGATATCCATTACAGGACAAATATTTATGTGCATGAACATGTTTGTGACTGTTTAGTGATTGGGAGTAAATATATATATATAAAAGAAAATAAGTAGTATCAGCAGTATATCAGTTACCTGGTTTCCATAGAACTAGCTCTGCGTAGTTTGGGATCAGGTGGTCGTATGTAAAGGATGTCCCAGATTTTTTGGCACATTATATGAACATCAATTTTTTATTAAGTGCTTACATTTGTAACAGTAACAAAATCATTACACCTTTAACGGTTTCTAGATAAGATTCGACCGATCGGATGATGTTCTAATCTTAAGTGTTTTATCTTTGCAGAAATGGCCGATTCATGGTCATTGATTAATGTTATCCACATAAATATATTAATGTAGCTCTGTCTTCGTCTATTTGTTATTCTTTCTCCGTCTATTTGTTACCTTTTCACGGCTGAATTAATCTTGATAAAATTTACTACCTTTTTTTTAAAGCGGGTGAAACCGCGTGGTGGAAACTGGTCGGATAATAAGTTGATGCCGGAATGAAATTGTTTTGAGTTTATTGAATTATTCTCCTTGAAATGGTTGACCTACTTATCGTGCATTCTTCACGTGTTTGTCTCAGTCTCAATGCTTACACTATCCCAATGAAATGCGACCTAGAACTATACTTGCATGGTATTTATTGATGCTATCTGTGTGTCAAATTTCATCGAAATCCATTCAGTCTTTTCGTGATTAAGTCACAAACAACCGCATGGTTATTTCAGAAGATTTATCCTTCATAATAAACCTTACCGGCTTAAGCTTTTTGAGTTTACCTAGCGTCACGTTTCGTTTATTGTACACTTGCTGTCTCCCGCGGTTTCGTCCGCGTTCCCGAGGGTTGTTACAGATTACAGATGTCCCGGGATATATTTTTTCAAGTGTTTATTCAGGTTATTAACTAGCTATTTGCCAAGTTCAAAAACTACTCAAGTTTTTGTGTAAAAGAGTACGAAAGTTCCATTCTCACAAACTTTCGCATCTATATTACTGGCTTTATTCCATACCTTTTTATTACCTATTGTGTACCGTGATAACTTTGCTATTTCTATAGGTTAGTGGGTCTAATATTATTTTTAATGATCTTCCTCTTTATTAGCTCATTATTTTCCTCATAACGCAATGAACATTCATTTTTCCTATAATATAAGCTCGAGGTTGGATACACCAGTATGTATAAACCTTCCAAATTCCGAAAATACTTGGTGGTGTAGTGGTGTGTTGTGGTGATTGGATTTGAATGAACTTTGACACACATATAGAATACTAATAGTTTCATCTTTTCCCGGGATAAACTTTTATATATTCCAGACTATAATCTATCTCTGTGCCAAATTTCATCTAGATCCATTCAGCCGTTCTGGCGTGATTGAGTAACAAACATTTATTCATCCAAACTTTCGCTGTCATAATAGTTAAGCAGTCGAAAATAATGAACACTTATGACAAATATATCGTTATACATGTGTCTAAACAATATATACACTACTATAATTACCTTGTACACATTCCAATCACTGTTTAAATATATAATAGACACAGTTGTTTTAGTAGACATGGATTCGTAACACGTGGAGTGTTTTATACGCGAACGGATAATGGCACAATAGCCGCCAATTCTCATCCGAGCCGTCGACATTCTCTTAAATCAAAGCGGTATAGTCAGGTCATCGCCCTCGAAATACCTAAATTCATCGCTCAGCTTTTCACTCTAGCGAAGTTTATAATTTTTAAATTGTCGGCAGCGACACGCTCTGTCCACATGGCCTTCCTGATAACTAATTACGTTATCTGAAGCTGGTCGGTGCTACGCTACCGTTCTGTACGGTGGTTATAGGAATATACTTATTTGGGAGCATTGCCAAGGCGTCTTGTGTGCCCGGATACCGCCCGTTAACTGGAGTAGCGCCAAATTGTCTGATTCACTGTTTGGTTTTTACCTAAATCGGTTGTGCTAATTTATTGAGTAGCGGAACTAAGAGTGCGCTGCGAGAGCCAACTGTCTAGATAGGGGAACTATATATTATGCGTTATGTATTATATATTGTAAATTTGACCTTAAACTCATGTGCTGAAGGTTCTTTACATATTTGTGTGATGTATCGCATTTTATTGAAGCTTTACGCTACTATGATTAGTTTGAATCACAAAATTTGCTTGGAACTGTTTTCTTCAATGTCACCACATAATCCTTATATAATAGGTGTGTAATAATCACAATGAGCGGTTATCGTCAGCAGATCTAATCGTAAAATTAAAGTCAAATTCTACTCATGCACGGTACGGTATTTAGCTTTTGATAAGGAACTACAATGAACTACAACGTTTGCAATTGTACATTTAAAAGATTCCCTGAAAATTTTATGATTAAGTTTGCAGTTCTTTTTGTATCTGTAATCGAAGAACCTACTACAATTGTCTTCGCTAATAAATACTCGAGGTGTATTCTTTATCAAACTATATAATAAAATTGCACCACAAACGTGTGCTATCTCATCGCGTGATGCAATTAACAGTCATCGTGACAGTTTAATTAATCACATAACACCTTTATGGTATTATCTTATTTTATAAGTAGTAGACCTCTTAGTCCAGAGTTGTCCGGGGAAGTACCACCATCATATGTAGGCTATAATTATTTTATTTTCTTTACTTGTTTGTATGCATACCTGTATATTGTGTACCTCATACCTAATTGGCCATTTCTATAATAATTATTATTTATGAGATTTGTGCTGTTGATCTTCCGAATAAAATGAAATAGCTTTTTCTGCCTTGAAGCGGTAGTGCGCTTGTAAAACTGTGTTTCGGTTAGATAGGTAAGCGGGCCAGTGAAATGACAGGCACATGAGACTGGACTTCACGTTTTAGACTAGACAACGCATTGGGTATGTCCCTGGAGTTGCAGATGTCCATAGGCGACGGTGACCTATTACTCTCAGGTTGACCGTCTGCCTCTTTAACGGTATTCCTACTTGATGAGAAAATTACTAACGTTAAGATTACTGTAGCCCTGTAATAATTGTTAAATAATATTTTTGTTTTCTTAAGTTTGCCTACGCTTCAAGATGCATTCGTTTATCGTTCAGAAGGATATTGTTTGTCTTTTATTTATATGCTCTCTTAAGTCAGTGTGTCAAGAGTCCGCGTGGTGGGTAATACCTTTATTCATCACCAAGCCGTTGCAGTTGACGTAAACATGAATATAGAACTATTTTCTAATAATTTCCAGTGCTTCTGCGCAATGACACTGTTCTACTGCGCACACTGGCAGGCCTACGTGACGGGGACGCTCAAGATGGGCCGCATTGACGTCACGGAGGCTCAGTACTCCATCATGGCGATACACATCGTATCGGCCATCCTGGGGACAGAGTTTTGGTCCGTTCAGGTAATGATGTCCGTCCATAATCCATGCACAATTCAAAATCGTAAATTTTATTGCAGTGTTTTAGATGAAACAAGAAACTTCAGTTTTTATGATCGAAGCAATAATCCATTAGAACTTGAAACCATTGTTCTACGAAGCAATATAAAAAAGGCCGATAATTTAACTTCATAAACACTCCTTAAATTTTACATGGCACTAGAAAAAATTGCGAATTCACACTCCTAAATAATTTGATATCACTAAACACTGTTTATTAGAATTAGTAGTTGCTAAGTATATTATGTACTGTGTGTAACATTACCAAGTTTGGTCGTCGATTGGCTTTAGACTTAGCCTTGAATATATTTTGTATTTATTTTACAGACAAAAATGTATATTGGATTATATAATTCAATATAAATTGTTAATTTTAAATACGTTATTGCTACCTTATTTAAATATCTTACAATTGAAAAAAAAACTGTTATTTGTCCAACTGTGTTTAAAGCCAAGTTGACAAAATATATCCACTTAATCGTAGGAGCCAAAAATTATATTGTTATTAATGTTTTGTTTAAACACAAGCTACTTCAGTCAAATGGAATTTAGGCAGTTCATTGAATTTATAGGTGAATATCGTTCAGTTTTAAAAATACCCACATGAACGCTTTAATTAAAACTGCTGATCGCTGCAATATTATGCGGTCGTAAGCTCAAATTCCCATTCAAAGGCACTACAAATCTTCAGAAAGAATAATTGTAAAGGGAAAGCGAATAATAATTTGAATTGCATATAGTGAGATGTTGAAAACTTATAATTTAAAAATGTTTATGCCTAAAAAGACTTGCGAAATCGTCCCGAATACAGTTTTGTAATACCTGTCATCTAAGTCTTAAGCTTCGTTAAATAGAAGCCTTATGTTTTCTTAGAGTTTATGCACACTAAGTAGATTGAACGTCACCGGACGAATAATATTCATCGCTCGCAACATTTCTTTTGCCGCATCGTTTAAATCTTGCCAGTGTGTATGAATCCTAAATGTGAAATGGGCGCACTTAGGTGGGTGGCGCGCTAGAAATGCGGTACTCGCTGGCTCTGGCCGCGATCGGGGGCACATTCCTCACCGTAGGCACCCTCGCCACCGCCATCATCTCCGGCGGCGTCGGCAAGAACGGCTCCACTGTTGCTGTGAGAAAAAAGACAATTTATAACAGTCTGGCCTTCAGTTGGGGGGATGGGAGAATTTTAAAGAGATCGGCGTTAGAATATTCGTGAAAAGTTTTTTAAGGCAGATAGTCAAATTAAATCAAATATCATTTTGAGTCTCTTTTCTTTACTTGCTTGAATGTGTCTTACGAAGAATCAAGCATGTCGTCTATATATAATATTGCTATTATTTAAGCATTGTAGTCTTAAATAGTACTGTTATGATAAATTGTCATATCAGATATTCTTATGTTCTTATAAGTAATCCTTCCATTTCAACGGGTGCTGTAAAATCTGCAGGCTCTGCAGAGTAATTGCTGTAGCAATTCTAATGAGATTTGTCGATATCCCAATATCAATTCTTAGAACTACAATTAAAATTGAAATCAATTTTATATTACTTATTGCTTGTTTATCAGGTTCTTCACTCGTTTTATTATTTCTTTTGAGTAATTGTTTGCTCCCACGCTCCCGACTGATAAAGGACTGCCATATTGGGCTTATATCGATTCGTACAGTAAAATCACGATCGGTTTATTTAACATAGATTAATTAAAACGTAGATTCGATTGGCATCATTTAATTATCCGGCACTTACACATAAGCCTCTGTACCTGTTTTACCTATTTTGACATTAGAGAAAACCTGTTAAACTGATTAAGACAGCGTGTAAGTGCTTTTTAAAATTTACGCATTATTTTGTATTGTTAATTAAGATAATATTGGATCCATCGCTTATTATTATATCATGTGGGTTTTTTTAATAGCATGTTTAGTACACAATTCCCAGATAATTAGATTATGCTCACTGTTTTTTTAATTTATTTATTTTTAACATGGAGCATGGTCTATAGGTACTATTAGGTATGTCGTTGTTATTGTGTAGGTTTTGGTATCGTCATGTGTTACGGTTAGTTTAATATCAATATGTGGCTGGTGCGTCTTTTTATATTGTTGTTTTGTTCTTCCTCCTGTGGGTCTTCACTCATCATGGAGGTTCATCGGTCACGGTCCGACGACCAGCTATCACTTACTTACGTTGAGGTGTCCGAGTGTTCGACTGTTTGTCTAACGGCTGAGTACAGTACAGTACCGTGTGGTTCAATTAACGTGATCGCTCGTCGCAGATTCCGGGCGTGGGCGCGCCGTTCAACCTCCTAGCCACCACCATGTGTAACGCGGCGCAAATATTCTTTATCGCCAACTTCTCATCAACATTCCGACTTAGGGGATGTGGCAAAAATGGATCCACAGTAGCCGTAAGACTACAACTCAATAAATAATTGTCTATCTATAATCACGTTTCATTTGGTTTTTTTATATGTGGGAATATCATGGGCATTTGCGACGAATCAGTCAATGCGTTTAATCTCAATTTAAAAATGGTTTCTTTAGAGTTTAATTGCATATTCATATAGTTTAATTACAAACCGTGATTAACTACCGAGATTGATTCGTCTCATAATAACTTATATCATTATTAACCATTCGAATTGCATGTTAGGCAAAATTTCACATGGAATATCTCATTGGCATATCTTGAAAAATCACTATTCTGTTTATGAAAAAAAAAAACGTTATGGAATTAGGTTATAAGATCAAATTATTTATTTGCACTTTATTCGGTGGGGCCCAGCGATTTTTTGTTGCAGATGTGATAGTCTTTATTGTAATTAGTATAGATTTAATTCACTTCCACGATAGAGAACATAGGTGTGGGATACAATAAGATATGCAGACATAACGACTCTTAAATAATGCCAATGCAATAGTTAGGCATAAAGCACATAAAAATATTTTGGCAAGTTGACAAGGACAGAAGGAACATAAACTAACGGGCGCTAACTCCTCACAGTCACAAGTCACACGATACTGAACAATCGGAGACCACATGAATGAGTGATGACAGCACATGCAGTATCAAACGATTGTACTCCCCGTATTTATGTTAGAATCCATGTTTATTGATATTAATGGCATGTTTGTATTTCTTTTTTTTCTGTCATGGCCGCCGCCGACCGCGTATGTCCCGCCGCCGTGTCACCTGGGATCCTAACCGCATGATGATCATCTCGAACATGTGATCCATCATCTCGCGCGCCATCATCGCCATCGCATGTAACGAACGAACGAACGGTCTAACACTACAGTTACCGACGGTTAATCTCGCTCTCAATCTGGTGTCCAACTACGGAGTCGTGATGATCACGCTCTACCTTATCGTCGGTTACGTTAACGTCATTGTGAAGGGTGGAGTGGGGAAAAACGGCTCCACGGTCGCAGTAAGATATTGATGGATATAAGCATTGTGCCGTATGACACTGACACTAACAAATGCTACAGTGCACAGTTAATGTACTAATGACGTTCCACTGCGCTGCGCTCACGCCTCGACCGCCCTCGACCGCCCTCGACCACCCTCGAGGGAGGAGCTAGTCAAGAGAAATGCTCGATAGTTCAGTCAAAGACCATCTGTCTCATTACCCATGTGTTCTGTAGTGTTGTGCTGTATTCATACATTTTGTGTATCTAACTCCATGTTTGTTACTCATTGCATAACGGCTTTTACGCTTCGTTTGTTTGCATGCTTACGTCTCGATATTAGCTTTCCGTTGCATGGTAATTTAATATTATCTATAAGTGACAAACTCCCTTTTGTAACGCCTAAATCAGTTTTTTAAACCGTTTGAAAAGTAAATGTAACTTAAGATTTTGGTAGAATTTTGCTGGAATTTTACTACCCCTGCATGAAATTCGCATGCTTTAATTTGCCTCGAAGATCAAGGTACACCGTATAGTCCCCCCCAGGGTACCAGCATTCTGTCGCCCGTGATCCCGTTCTCGCTGGTGGTCGTGCCGGCTTTCATCATCTTCCAGAAGAGTGAGTCTCACGTGTATGAGAACCACCCCGCGCTGTACATCCTGGCGTTCGGCATGGTCGCCGCTAAGGTCACCAACCGACTGGTGGTAAGTTAATATCAACTATTTATGAGAATTTACCACGATACCGTATGTAGCGGGGGCGAATAATATCGCACCTACCTATATCTAAGGTGCCGACCATAAGAGGCGTGTAAAAAGTGAATTATTACAGTTGGAGCTCTAAAATACGACTCTCTTCTCTTCTCCCAATACTATACTGACGCCACTGTAAAAAATGGTACAAGTGATTAAAGCGTATATGTTGTTCCAGGTGGCTCATATGACAAAGAGCGAGATGGACTACTACGACTGGTCGCTCCTGGGGCCGGCGATGCTGTTCCTCAACCAGTACTTCAACAACGCTATACCAGAGTACTACGTGCTGTGGCTCTGCACGGTATGTACATTGTTATATATCCAAAAAAGTAGGCAGTGTTTTCAGTGCGAGACTCATTTCCCATCGAAACTATTTTTATGTCCCAACGTTTCATATAAGCATTGTCTTCGTCTTTTGGAGACGTTAATGATCTCTGCCTATCGGTGATTGCCTAGAATTTGCCACAACCTCCGGTTTCAGAAATATCACTGCCAATAGGCCGTTTGATTTCAAGTCGAATAACAAAATACCTAAAACAAAGTATTTTATAAATATTGCTCCGTTTAATGTAATTAATAAATCCATGTTTATTTTGTACCTCCTAAATGTACCTAATAATTTTATAATGTTAAAAAAAATGCTTCTACTAAGGTGTTTAAAAATACCGACTGCCGAGTGCCGGCACTCGCATTTATAATATTGTATGGTTTTATTTCGTTACAGATGAATAGGTTGATTTTTATAATTGAAGTTGGCAAGAAACATAGTTAATATGGCTATGTAATATGTATATCTAACTTTATTGGTTTTGTATTATGAATAACTATTTACTAATAATTACAATAACTAAGTATAATTTAAGTTATGGTTTAGTAAATTTTACTTGGCACATATTTCAAAATTATAGAATAATTATTACGTAATAAATATGAATTTCATTATAAATTTAAACGGAATAATTAATATGTATCAAGTTGTTGTTTAAAAGATTTACATTACGCATTTCATTTGTGCCATATTTTAAGCCCCAAGACGCTACTAAGTCGTTTCGACAAAATCTAATACTGAACTAATAATAATCTAAACTCTTAATCGTTTCTGAGGGCTGTGGCTTTTATTATCAGCTCAGAAGCGAGGGAGAGTCACAGACGCAAATACCTGCATAAGTTATAAACATTTAAAACACTACGTGCCTACGATTTCCCTGAGATTACATCACCAGTTCCCAACGTGGTGAAAATGGGACCACCTCAGTAGCATACCCTTCCAAACAAAAAGATATTAATTTAAATTTGATCCATATGTGCCGAAGATACTAACATAAACAAATTTATAAATTACAAACAGATAAATACAAAACCTCCTCTTTAGAAGTCGGTTAAAATGGCTAGAGTTTATCCTCGATTGACTGACATAAATGAAAAATCCATAAAGTATCATTTATTATTTTAGTGGAACAGATATTGTTACGTAATAGTCAATCAAGAAGGTAATTTTAATTTATTTTACTGGGCTTTTACTTTCCTTCCAAAGATTCCATGCTTATGAGATTTGAAAAGCATATTAAAGATTATTTATTATATTTTCAGATATGGGTATGCATCGACCTAGTGCGGTACTGCGGGCAGATCTGCCTGGAGATCTGCGACCACCTCAAGATCCACCTGTTCCGCATCTCGGGCGCGACGTCGCCGCTGCTGAAGCCGGCGAGCCTGGCGGCGCCGCACGACAGAAACGGTACGAACCGAGTGCGCCAGCCCGCGCGCGCCAAGCGACACAACTCGCAGGCCTAGCGCGTCAGTGTTCGGGGACTATGCTAGTTCTGCTCGGTGACGTAAGGCTCAATTTGGCTCGGCACCCTCTTTATCTAAAACCTTACACTTATTCGACTTACGGTCGCGACGTTGCAAGAGGTTTGAAGTCGTTGGTATTTCTTACATAGGTGGGAGGATTCTTTTTCCCTTTGACATAGTTAAAGTGGTTTATATTGATGACTGTGATGCTAACGATTTCAAAATTACCCCGTCTTTTTTCAGTAGGACAATACAGCCTTATGCTATAGATTTAAAGTCTATTTTGGAGGGCGTCACTGTGACCAGCCATCAGTATATATGTCACCTGAAACGAATTTGAGTTTAAGGCGTTCTTACTTTCAAGTCAATAACTATTTTAGATTAACTGTTAGCTTGAGTCATTGTAGTAATACAAATATTGCGGTAATTCAATGATTTTCGATATTCTTCAAATTCTTGTGATTCTTAAAATCACAGTAATTCGACGTACCGAGGCAAATTAGAACTTAATTCTTTAGTATAAGGCATATGATCCGCTGTGCATTCAAAAGTTTGAGCTAAGTTATCGACAATAGCTCAGACTTGACATTTATGTAGCTACGTACATACTAAAGCGACAAAATCAACACCAATTTACCACTTGTGAAACTTCTGATTACTTGAGCCTAAGGGAAAATCAATTTCTACCAAAGATAGTGCATAGTACATCAGGTCTTGGCACCGTATAGTAACTATACTAAGTGTGTGTTGTAACTGTGAGGACAGCATTAAAATTCGTGCAGAGGTAGAAGGGTAAGAGAGAGAGAGAGACAGAGACATTGCGTTAGAACAATTAATCTTAATAAAGTCAATGAAATTTGTTTTAAAACAGGACACGTATTGTGTAACAATGTATTGAGAAGTCAATTTGAAATTCAATTTCGAGAGGATTAGACAATCGCCCTGCAGTTCTATAAAAGGACACATAAAAGTGGAGTAAATTCGCATTTACTACCAAATTATACTATAGCTTATTTATTTATTGTTGACGTCCTTGTTTTAACAAATTCATATTGTATAACGTTAAACCATGTGCAAAAAGAGTCTATCAATTTCAATCCCACTGAAACTAATACTTATTAAAAATAATTATTTATGTAAAACATGTCCCTGAATTACGCGTCTAGCTTACTATTTCACCACAGGTTCGTCGCTTGGGTGTAAAGTGAATCATGAAGTGAGTCTCGTATAGCAAACACATCAATTATATATAGATAGGTATCTTAATATGGACGTGTGATGTGTACACCGAACTCTGCAAGTCTGAGAATAAAAAGTTTGTTGCTAAGAGTCCACCTTTTCAGCTTATTCGAACCAATTGACCCATGATCCTTGAAACTTATATATTCATAATCGTGGTATATCGTCTCACTCTTCCGTACGGAAAGCTACGTAATAGAAAGAGACTTACATGTTTTAGATATTCAAAAAATTCAAAAAAATTCAAAATTCAAAACCATTTATTCAGTTTAGGCCTTCGGAGGGCACTTATGAAGGTCAAATTTAAAGTTACTGAAGCTACAACCGGTTCGGAAGTCAGCCTTCAACTGAGAAGAACCGGCAAGAAACTCAGCAAGGTTACATTTTTTTTTATTTGTTATATAAATTTTTATCTATTCTGACTTTTTGGCTATTTTATAATTTCAATTTTACATAATTTTATATTTAACAATTACAAGATACTTATTATAGGTAACATTAATAAAAACAAAACAAAAAAAATATGACAAGACTACAAAATAGAAAATAACAATAATTAGGTACTTACAACTTAAACAAGAGGTTTAGAGGTGCACTGTGCAGAGAGCAGCTATTTCCATACATTTTTATCTTCAATATAATGAACTACCTTGTAATACGCTTTTTCTTTCAAAACTTTCCTAATATAATTTTTAAATTTATGATCAGACATTTTGGTTATTGAAAGCGGTATCTTATTATAAAATCGAACACAATTACCAAGAAATGACTTGTTAACTTTAGTTAGTCTAAAGTATGGAACAACTAACTTCTCCCTTTGTCTTGTATTTATACTATGAATATCTAATTTTGCCTCAAACATTCCTATGTTTCTACGTATAAACATTATATTTTCATAAATATATAGTGAAGGTAATGTCATTATATTTATTTCCCTAAATAAATCTCTTAATGATTCACGGGGACCCATACTGTAAATTGCACGAATTGCTCTTTTTTGTATAATAAATATTGATTCTATATCCGCTGCTGCTCCCCAAAACAAAATACCATAGGACAAGAGGCTATGAAAATATGCAAAATAAACTAATTTGGCCGTCTCAACATTCGTCAATTGTTTAATTTTCCTAACAGCAAAAGCAGCCGAACTTAATTTAGCAGCTAGAGTATCAACCTGAGGTCCCCATTGCAATTTATTGTCTAATGTAAGACCCAAAAATACCGTTTTATTTACAAGATCAATATGGCTCCCATCTATTATTATTTGGCTATCTACTTGTGCTACATTTGGTAAAGAAAACCTTAAGCATTTAGTTTTCTTTGAATTTAGTAATAGATTATTTGTAGCAAACCACCCACAGACAATTGACATAGTATGATTAACTTTAGTTAGATCTTTGTCTTTTCTATTAACTTTAAAAATTAATGATGTATCATCAGCAAACAAGACAATATCTGTGAGGTCATATACAACATATTCTCCTCACACTGTATTTTATTACTATTTTTATGACTTTGGGGGTTTAAATTATATTATGAAATAAAAATGTTTTTAAAACCATACAAAATGTATGATTAACTTTTAAAATATTTATGTTTCGAATATGAAATTTAAGTTTGCATTCGATTCTTAAAAATGGGAGCACGTTTATTTGTTTTTCCTAGTAAATTTTGATTTTAATGCTTACATGCAGCATGCGGGTTCAAGGTCCGATCGAGTTTTGTTACTTCTATATCCGACAAATGTCTTTACTGTATACATATTTCCTTTAAATTCTGTTATCTATTTATCTCTCGCTCACATGTTCTCACTTGAGAGGTGTCAGCGAATCAAGTAGCGCAGTTTTGGTGGGAGTTTGAAATTAGACAATAACGCTCACTTAAAGCGAGATTGCACAGATTGAACGATTGAATTATAGATTAGGGTAAAGCCGCGAGGCAGATGCTAGTATTATATGCAGGTTTAAAAATCACATATCCGTTAACTAGATACATTACTTAGTTACAAAATTGGTGATGGCACATTGGCGCTAGGTAACGCAGTGTAATGTACTCCGCAGGTCGTAGATGCAACATGGTCGGTAGGATGCCCATCTCTGGCTATCGGACCCCGCTAGTCGCTCTATAAGTAAATAACTAATATTTATTTTTGAACGCTTGCAATACTAGCTTTTGGTTTTCGTACGAGACATATGAACTTCTATCGCCAGTGACACAAAAGTCAATTTCTGTCCTCGTGAACGGTTCCGGAAAGAATTTCACTATGGGAAATGATAACAGACACATAAAATGTATTCCTTAGCTGCAATCATATCGGACGGGGCAGTGCCATGGTACAGATGGACTCTCACCCTGGGCAATAATTTGTGTTAATGAACATGTATGTTTGTGTTGTGTCTTGAGCGTAAATATCTACATAAGTATGAGTTTTAAAATAAAAATGTAGTATACAGTTGTCTGGTTTCGATAGTACAAGCTCTGCTTAGTTTGAAATCATATAGCATAATATTTATTACTTATACATGTCGTCGCGTCTGTCTGCTGTTGACGTAGGCAGAAACGATAGATATCCAATTGCTACGCCCTTTCATATAGTTCACGTTGACAGAAATTGACTCTAGTCTAGGCATGCAGTGGCGTGGTTGACAGATACCCTGACTGCCGCGTTTCATGGCGTGGTTTAAATTTCCACCCAGGATGAACATGTCGTTTTGTTGGTCTCTGGGTCAATATTGTATATCAGTTATCCGGTTTTCTAAGTACAAGCTCTATTTAGAACAAAGGCCTAAGCACAAACATCACAAGCGTAGTCATCGTATCGAGTGCGCCAAAAAACTGTGTTTGTATTGAAAATTTAACATCGCGCGTACCGTGACGTTGCACGATTTTCAATTTCCCAATGATACGATAGATGTTTGTGCTTAGGGTACTGATGGCCGCGTGTAAATAAAAGCCACAAATATAGTTGTAATTCCACCAAAGGTTCATTTGTCTCAAACGCACTGTATATTTTTTTAAAGGTTCACTTTGTGGTAAATTTGTAATATTAAATTAATACGAAATAATGTTTTAAAATAACATCCACTATTAAAACCTAGTCAGTATGTTGTGTTATGTTTATAAATTGCATACGAAAATGAACTCTATTTATAATAATAATATAAAAAACGGTTTTTCAATGACATTTATAAACATGTCAACATATTCTTCTGAATTAGTTGTTGAACTTTATGTTGTTGTTAACTTAATATTACCTCGCGGAATTTGGTTGAAAAGGTGGATGGGTCTTAAATTGGGAATTGTTAAGTTGTACTGAATTATTTATGAGCATCGCTTGGCGGAAAAATAACATGCAATATACATGTAGAGCTATCCAGTAAGTGGTGGTAGTAGTAGCAAGGATTCGGCAGAATAGGGTGTTCAAAAATTTGACTTCGCTTGAAAAGTGACTCGAAATCTTTTTGAACAGCCTGTATATCAATTATAAGTAACACACCGTGTACACTCTTTTTACCAGTTGACAATTTTAATCATTGAATTTATTTTGTCTCAATATTGTGCAATATAAAATCAGTGATAATTTTTCTTTATTTTTATAATGAGGTGTCTCGTGAACTTATTCTCATTGCGTTCTGTACTTAAGTGACATAGCATTTGCGACCATAAATGGCATACATTAATGTTAAATTTAGAATGAATAATTAACAATGAATACATTAGATAGCGCTACTGTGACCTAAAAATTAATACAATAGAGTTCACTTTTGTTTAAAAACGCAATAATGATAAAAGAATACTTGTTATTTTGTTTCATATAGCTGCAAGCTAGAAAATTGTTTTAAGTGTAATCTGTTCCAAATACGAAATTCATTTTGATTGAAGAACGTCACAGAAAAATTAATTTTATTGCTCTATGAAAAGTTACATCTGCATCTACTATTAATCAATGGATGATAAAACTTATTTATAAAGCATTGAAGTCCATTTTTCATTGACAATCTTTAAAGTCTTCAATCGTCAAAATAGTACGTCTTATGCGGAATAGACTATGGGTAACGCCAAATTGATTCTAAAGTTTAAATCGTTGTTATTTAACACGAGACTAAGCATATGGTGTCGTCCTATAAATAGGACAACTCCCTGTAAATTATTAAACTAACTGTTCATTATAACAGCTCCGTTTCGCGTTTATGTTTGTCATACAAATATGAACCGTACGCCTTTACAATACGGTCCAACCATTTTACCATACAATTAACCATTGATTTAATAGTTGGACCTTACTGCATACATATTAGGTTCATTTTTCTATGACATACTACAACGTCATAAAGAGAATTTATAATGAACAGGCATTAATATAATATTAGAATAAGTACTCTATGCATCTTCTCTTATACTAACTTCCATTCCATTTTCGACTCTACTATTACGGTTTGAACGTTGAAAATGGATCGTATCTGGTGTTGGCTGCGACTAACTACACGGCTACCGCACTGTCTATAGCAAAACAATTTCTTCTTCTAAATGTTTATATAATTTGTATAAATGGTAGGATAAGTACTAGAAACGCTTGAGCAACTGAAAAAGATATCAAAAATAGTAGGCTACAAGGTTGCAAATTCGTTAGTCGAAAATGTATTTCATGTTTCAATAATGTGCTGTATTTCTAGTAGGAAAATAGCTATGGTCCTTTAATATAGTCCTGACAAATTAAATGGTCAATAAAACAAAGGACACTGCTCAATAGTTGTGTTATATTTAAACGAGTAGCTTTCGAGTAGAGCTAAGTATGTAAATATTAATTTAATATCAATGTTGTGCTACGCAAGCTGGCTGTATCATATTGAGACGTGTATTTTTATGTGAAATATAAGCAAATGTACATTTTCGAATATTTGTTTTATTGTGTAGACATAAGAAGTGAGTTAGCGAACGAGTTAATCCATGTTTTGTAACGTTTTCCTGAAGTAGGTACCTACTGATTTTGTAACGTGACATCTGAAATGAAGGAGACTTTTGAATAAGAATGCAGTAAAAATGTATTATTATTCTTTATTTATGAATTATTAAAGAATAATTTAATTGTTTAGAGGATTTTGTATTCTTAAATTTAAACTATTTTTTAAATAAAATAACAGTATTTATGCTACAGTATAGTGGAAGATGCTAAGGTCAGTGAAGCTATTGTATGCTTTTTGTAACCCTCTTTTTTTAATTAACAATAAGATATGTTTTCGTTTGTAGCTTTTTATTTTACAAATATGTTGCTTCTGCTTTGATATGTTGCTGATTCTGACTTTTGATGAACGAGATGAAAAAATCTACTCATTTGTCCATTGTCCATTAGTACATACTACGTACTAAGGAGACGCCTCAACACGATTGTTTGTAACACGCGTTAAAGCGCGCGCACTCCAATTCAAATTATCTATGAGAACATAACCCCCCGCTTGCCCCGTACGTAGTACATTACAGAAAACGTGACTTATCAAAGACGTGCGAGACTACGATTTGACTTAAAATACTTTTTGTCTCTTCATCTCGAGTCAGAATGCAGTTTTGCATGTAGTCCAAACTAATACTTTAATGTGCTAACACGTTATTTTCGGCTTATAATAATTTCTACTCTCTGGTTTTCCAATACCCTTGTTTTTGGTTTTGTATTCAAAAGTAGACTAGCAGTAAATTAAGTGTTTTCTGTTCCGCAGTGACGAGTGACAGCGAGAAATCCGACGCAGAAGATTCTGTACCACTATTGAATAATAATAGTATTAGTTAATTTACTTTAATCGCCTATTTATAAATACATGTTAACTCGTTAAGACCTTTAATTAAGCTTACACACCACACAATTAAAGTTGAAGATGAGAATTTCAAAGTACAAAGTTCTCTATGGCTGCTTTATAAGAAAAGAAAAATGACACTCATATTCAAATACATTACTTTGAGGATTCCCATTCCAGAATCACATTTAGTTAAAATATGGCGGCATTAAGAAAATATACAAAACGTTCAACAAACGGTTAACAAAGTTATACATAGCATTTTTAATTCGAATTTAGCTAGATAGGTAACATACTACTGTGACACTCACAGTCAGTTGACTACCTAGCATCATCATTTAAGTCTTATTGGTTTTAAATTTGGTCAGGTAAGTAGTTCAAAATGTATAAACACTTAAAATTAACTAATAAACATAGATGACCTGGCGTCCTTAACGTATTTATAATGTTCACAAACTCAGTTTAGTAGATCCTTATTCTTTGTCACCCGAGCCTCAAAGTAATGCTGTGAATTACAAGAAAAGTGTAAGACACTTCAAATCATAAATAGATACTAAAAGAACAAACAAACATTTTGTTTTTAGTTTTTCCCGAAGTAATGACTCCGTGGTTTTAGAATTTTATTATGTTATAATATCAATCCAACGTGATATATTAATGCACATTTAATGACAAACTTGCCCTTTGTTACCTCGAAGTATTATTTATTATTTAATTAACATTTTATTCCATGATTTCGGTAAAAAAAAATACAAAGAACCCTGCAGTTAAAAAGAAAGTGATTTTATTTTAAGAGTGTACACACTGATAGGATATATAGGATAATTTTTCTTGTTAATTTTCACCGTTATTTGAACTGTTTATTTATGGATTATATTTTGCAAAGGAACTCAAATGTTACCAAATTGTAGAAATCACAACTATTTTTTCCTTCAGTCTCCTGGACCTAATCTAATGAGTGGCTTAAGCACGCTTACAAAAACTATAACCACTACGCTCTAGTGGCTTACTTGTTTTATAGAGTAATAAATAAGTAAATTAAATCTTGTTTTTTTTATGTATTCATAAGTTATATCGAAAATGCCTTTTTTTATAAAATAAATTATCCTATTACTTTATGAAAAACCATTCATTTTTCAATCGTCATACAATTAACTATTGGATCAATACAGGAACTTTCATTCGAGGACAATACAATATTTTTCTGACTATATAAAACGTTAAAAAGAATCAAGTTAATAACTTCCCAGTGGCTACAGAACGATGTTTATAAAAAGATTGAACCACAAACTTTCCCGTTGCACCTATTTAATTAGATAATAAATATTTTTTTATTACCTACCTGCCTATAACTAATTTAAATAAAAAACTTTCATTAAAATACTGGTTTCTGAACGCATCTATGATAATGGCGGCGCGGCGTCATGACGTTCGATCTCACCGTGCGCCGCGCCATGTCGACGCCCGGTAAAATGTCATTGTTTGTTTACTAACTTTTGAAACTAGTGTTAAAGACGTTACAAGTGAAAAAAAAAATATTATTATGTTCCCCGGTAGACGAGCACCGAGCAGGGACGACTATGAAAGCCTTGGACGACGAGGTAAGTCACTGAAAATGTTAATAATGAACCTTTTTTTAGTTTTACTTAGTACGTAATAATAAAGTTTTTCATTCGATACAAACGCTACTATGTAGTCCAGTGATAATCATTATCAGTCGGGGGGACACTCGATCTATTGTAATATGAAGTGAACAGCGCTTAGTCATGATGTTAATACTTATTATTATTTCGTGTTTGGGTAAGTACCCGTACCAACGAAGGCGCAGAAAATCGTTTTGAAGGTTAATTTAATTCTAGCGGAAACTACTTCGCTTGCGAATTCGTCCTCATTAAACTATAAGTATCTTAAATTAAGTGTGTTACGTATTTTGTTACATTACTTATACGATATTTTTTCTTTTTTCTTTGGCTTATTACTTATACCACAATCACTTTAGGAAGGGTATTATAATGCTCAGACTGAATGTGGTAAGCACACACTACCATTAAGGAAATCATTAAGTCATCAATTAGATAGATATTTTTAAACAAAATAGTTTTTATTTATGATTTATAATAGATTTATAAAAAGTAAATATATATTATTTAGATACTGCCCTATTATTACAATAATACGAAATCTACCTACCTACATGCGTACCTACAACGACAAATCGTCAATTTCCTTATATTGCTCCAGGAAATTACTTAATATTTACATCAATAGGCCAATAGGTACCTTCAGCAACAACATAATACAAGTTATATCTAATCTTTTCCGTGTAAGTTCTTTTTAACTAAACGTCAATATTGTTATAGAAAAAAATACCCTATTATCAACCATTGTATCAAAATATGAACTCTATCGCGTACGCAATAGAGTATTTTTTTTATATAACAGTTAAAAGGTCTATGGAACAGACTATATGACAAGTCTCCCTATCTCAATAAAAAAGTAAATAAACGTTTGTGAAAGACGAACGCGTATCGGTCAGTTGGTCAGTGACCTCAATGTTCTTTTTTGAACTGACCGTAGACTTGCTTCTATCAATCTGATTTTAAATTACCGGATCTCTAAATCTACGTACCCAATTACAGAGGTATTTTGTATATTTTGTATAAAATTCGGTTTTGAAAATACTGATCGGATACTGAAGATATTTCACTGACAGAGAGCTACATTATTTTCGATAATTGTTACAATCTCGGGAAAATGTGAGAACCTTCGAGCACACTTCGAGTAGTGATACAGCTGCGGCTCGGAAACTAGTGCCCTAACTAATCGATACTTCATGTTATGAATTCGAAGGTAACATTTCACGGCTACAGGGCTAAACCAAACTTAACTAAAGGCGCACATGTAGTCGTCTGTGGAGAGGTATTACTCTTTATCAATTGTATAGATATTAAAGTTTAGTAAAGTACCACAGTTTTTGGTTTATTAGCATTAGACGCCTCAAAGGTACAACCAATCGTGATGAAATTTGGCGCGCACGTAGCCTATGGCAAGGAGTATTATAAGATAAGGTGAAATTAGAGAGAACACGTGTAAAACTGAGTTGGGAGTATTATAAAGCCATTTCCGCCGTGAAGCTGTAATGCACTTATAATACTGTGTCAAATAGAAAGGATAAGGGGGCGGTCAAATTACAGAGTCAACAACGCATTCACAATGCCCCTGGTCTTGCTAATGTCCATAAGCGACGGTGACCACTTACTATCGGGTGGAAAAACTGCCTGTTTCTCGGCCTACTTGACATAAAAAAAGTAATAATGAATGCATCACGTTGGCATAGAAATTATAAACGTAGCTAGAAATACATGGTAGTAAATAAAGATGTGCAGGGATTTATTAAAAGTAGTTAATTTTATACATTATTAATGTCAATTTAATTTATCGCTTTATAATCTTCAGCTTGTTATGAGTCTTAAAACGATAAGATAATAAAATTATGCAGTCGCATCTGACTTAAGTTTACGTAACAAAACTCAAGATGGCGTTAGCAGCATCCATATTTTCCTAGAGTCGCAAACATATGTTTGCCTGTTCAGATAAAAACTATATTCGAGTAGGAATGCGGATCGCAAAGCCAATACATACCGACTACCTGGGCTGTACAGCGCAATTTTCTGGATTCGTTCAAGCAGAACTATGTACAAAAACCGGGTCACATATCGCACTGTATTTGTCGGTACCAACAGAGGTAGCGAAAATCGCTTCAAATATCTAAACAAGCTTTTAACTGCTAGGTAAGCTAAACTAACATCCAGACAACATGTATCACAAATAAAATAATAGATGTATGTATAAATAAATAAATCAAAGTCTATTTGTACTTACTGGGTCATCTTTTTTAGGTAGGTTCTAATTGGCATGTGATCCAAAATTAAGCAGTTTGTAGGTACTGTAGTAGGTAACCAGGTTGTTTACTATATCTGATATACCTTTATATACCTACTTACTAACTTCCTCCCCGCGGTTTCACCCGCCCGAGTGATCTCTAAATTTTTTCGGGATAAAAATCTTATGTTAGTCCAGGCAATAAACTATCGGTGTGCCAAATACAGCCGTTTTTGAGGAACAAACATATACACTTATCTGGTTTATAATATACAACATTTTTTTTTAAATCCCGCTTGGGCCGACAAACAAGCAGACGGTCCACCTAAGGTAAGTGGTCACCGCCGCCTATGGACATTTGCAACACTAGGGGCATCGCCAATGCGTTGTCGACCCTGAGACGTGAAGTTGTTAAGTACATGAGACTTAACAACTTCACGTCTCAGGGCCTGTAATTTCACCGGCCCCCTTACCTTTCTAACCGAAACTCAGTAATACAAGTGCAATACGGCAGAAATGGGTGCGGTGGTAGTACTTCCCCGGATGAACTCTGCACTAAGAGCTCTACTACTCTAGTTGACGTAGCACTAAGCTAGATAGTTTTTTTTTTAAATAAATAGGTTCTTAAATAGATATTAATTTATATATATTAATTTATTTCGTAAATAAATATAGACACGTGTTAGTAAAATTTCCAGATGCTGTACCGAAGAGATCGCGAAAGTTAGGTTTCGGCCAGATCTTCAGGTGCACACACCACATGGTGCGATGCTTGCAACATTACACGCGGCCTTGGACCAGCCTATGTGAGTATCTTCACTTATCTATTAATAAGTTTTGCATGGTCATGACTACAGTTTTGAATATAAGGCGCTTATTGATTTATATCCGCCATCTGATATATCCTGACGCCAAACTCTTTGAAAATTCTTTTGTTTACCATTTGGTGCAAGGTGTAAATGCCCGTGGTCATCGGTATACTCTTAAGGCGCCTCTTACTACACCTTATGAGTTGGAGTGCGGGTACTTGTCGCCTCTACCACACAGCACTGCGTGCATGACAACAAACAGTAGGCGCTAAGTGATTTAAAGTCAATGCATTAATAAAACGTTATCAGTGCTAGGCGTTTTAAATAACACATTTAAAACTGACTGTAATATAAATGTTTACTAAAATGCAAATAGTCGTTATGTAATGTTGTGGTAGGTGTTCTAATATTATAAGAGAGCCTAGTAATTAGGGACTCCAAAGAACCTTGCGATATATATCATATATTGCTGCTCATATTGCGGTAGGCGCTACTAAATACTTATCATCTACAAGAAATATATAATCTACAATCATTAGTAACACAAAGAAAATAAATAATCTATAATAATATTAGAATCATACTTAACACGAAAATTACGACATACCTACTCGCGACACATGACCAGCCCCCTTATTTAGTTAATACAAACTTCGTCGGCGAGCCGCTTCACGGAGGCCTCGGAGAGCTTACCTCCCACGTGATTAATAGTATTAGCGTAGTTAGCGAAAGGGACAGCATGAAGGCCGCGACGAAACATCCTCGAGTTAGTGTCATTTTCCTTACAGAATCGAGCCACTGAATGACAATAGTCTACCGTGGATGAAATGAGTAGGTAATACTGGCAAAATATTGACCAATCTCAAACTCGTCTGTGTTGAAAACGGCTAGTAGTGGTAGGATACACCAGCAGTAATTGCAGATATTAATATTGTAAAGAACCCGCGGCAAAAGAAATGATAAGAGACCAAACAATAACATATGAAATAACAATAAACATAAATTACGAAAATTGCTACACAAACAAAGGAAAATCAGGAAAAAGAAAATATTTTTGGAACATACTTAATAAAAGATCATGTATCTATAACATATAAATAAATGAATTTAGATTGTTTTTTTTTTATTTTATTAAGTGGAAATAAAAGAGAAAAGTACTCCAGTTACTCACCCTACTTAACTATAGGTTAGTTAACGGTAGGTAGAGTGTAAGGTCAACATAAGTTAGCTCAAGGTTAGGTCATAGTATCACAATAATCCTGCCGGTATTCGAAGGGAATGCAGCGGCAGGCAGGTAGACTAACCTAAAGATTCATTCATACTTCATTCAGACTTTAAGCAAAGGTCCCGTCTTCCATTGCCTCGCTTGGGAAACCGAGCTGTGGATCCTGCTCGGCTGGATCGAAAGGAATCTGTATTGCCAGAAGTCGCGTTGGCTGAGCGGAGATAGTACGTGAAGGGCCAAATGTCGTGGTCCAAAAGAAAGCCGCTGAGCGGGTTCGTGAGTGGGCCAGAGACGACGAGGCGTGGTTGTGCTTCGTCGAGGCCCGCTCTACGACTTGCCCTGTAGCAAGGGCTTCGTGTGAGATGGGTTAGTAACAAAATTCATTATGCTACGTAATGGTTATGTTACATAATAATAATAATAATATTAATCAATATTGCAATGACTGAGGAGTTCTGCAAGCGACTAGCATAAAGCTGTAGTTAAATATATAAAAAACAGGAAAGATTGGAAAAGTAGTTTGACAAAAAGATCATTCCTTTCGGCACAAACATTATCAGAATACATTTAAAATAATAAAAATGCACATTGTGAGAAATGCCCGAGTAGTTTATCTGGTGTTGATAAAGATGGCCCAGTTAGCTTGGTGGCTAGAGACCCTACCTGCCACGCCATAGGTCGTGAGTTCGATTCCTACCCACCACAAATATGTGTTCATGGACATGTTACAACACACTTACACTCTGGATATTTATTTAATTTTATTTACTAGCTGTCCTCCGCAGTTTCACTCGCGTTCCGCTGTCAAACGCTCGAAAGCTCTCAAAAGACATTTTTTTCCCGTTTTTGCCATAGTTTTCATTGATGCTCCGCTCCTATTGGTCGTAGAATGATGTTATTAAGCCTTCCTCTATAAAACCCGACTACGAAAAATTACGCTTTAAAAAGTAAGAAACAAGAAAATATTCTCATGTGAAATTGTTATATACAAACTATCCAATATTTATTGTCTCACACATAAAAAACTCACACATAATATATTTTAAAGTATTTAATACCTGTTCATAGTGATGTTCAGAGGATAGCCGTGGTCGTATGAGCCATATGACCATATATGAGGTGGCTACAACCACGGCTATCCTCTGAACATCACTATGAACAGGTATTAAATACTTTAAAATATATTTTAAAGGGTTTTAGTTTTTGAACTTATTTTTTTTATTTCAATTATTTTGGGGTTATAATTTCGTAATAAAGTATTTGCAGATTCGGTTAACATTTTTTTATTTAGATTTTATTGAATAATATATAATTTTACTTACAAAGCTTATTTGATGTATTCACGTACAAAGCTTAGATTTTTAGGTTATATTGTAGTGTCACTACAGTTAACAATAATAAAATTGATAATATTAATAAGTAATCAATAGTTTGATGGCCAAATTATAACAATAAATAAACATTATCGTGTCACTTATAAGAATTTTTATAGTCATAATGCCTTTATGTCCTGTAGAGAGCGCCATATCAAATTTATTGTGACGTCACATATCCTATAACCAGCAGACGATCAAGACGCTTCGAACGATACCTCGTTTGCCAAATTACGATAAGTAGTTTAAAAGTTATGAGGGAACAGATGAACATACATACACACATACATACCGGTCAAAATCATAACCCTCCTTTGGCTTCGCCGTAGTCGGGTAATAAATGGACTATTCAGAACATAAATATTTTTTCAATTCGGACCATTGGTTCCTGAGATACGCGCGTTCAACCAAACAAACACACTCTTCGGCTTTATATATGTATAAGTAAAGATTACCCACGTTCCCGTTTAGGGTAAAAAGTAGTCTATGTATTCTGTTGCCCATAAAACGTGTACGCAAAAAATCACGTCCGCCTGCGTTATAACTTCGTATTCATAAACTTCGTATAAACACAAACAAAACGACTCTTCAGCTTTAATTAATAGGTGCTTGCTGTGCCCCGCGGTGTCCCCTGCGTTGCCGAAGGATGTTACATTTCACGGGACAATAAGTATGTTACCAGGGTATCTTCCATCAATATATGTGTTAGGTTTCATCCAAATCTGATCAGCAGTTTTTACGTGAAAGAGTATCAAACATCCATAAATCCTCACAAACTTTTGCACTTATGGTACACCTATCTATACGCCTATCTATATTATGATTGACTACAAATCCAGAAAAAATATACATATCTGTAAATAACAGTTGTAGAACCTTCAAAAGATACATTATTAGAGGTCATTGATAGGTTGGTAGGTACAAGGTTCGTAGGTACAAAATCATGTCATTGTTAGGTTATTAATCAACTGGTGCTCCACATTTCAAAAGGTGCTGTAGAATTTGTGGATAATCTTTCAATTTATCCGGAAGATCGATTGTGTTGTCGTCACAACGGTAATTAATCATTTGTTTATTGTTTGGATTTTAATTGATAGCTTTTATTGAAAAGCACAAGGTTTAATTAAGAGATCTATTTCGGACAAATCTTTTGTTTTACGCTTGATTGACTATAAACTCCATCAAAATGCAATTCAAATCTCGCCAGGATTTAATTTTTGCTAAAATTTTAATTTTTAAAAGCTAAAAGGTTCGCGTCAACTACGCGAAGTGTAGGGTTTCATAATCCAAGTATATCCAAGTACATTTTATAAGTTGGCTGGCCATTAGCTCCATAACGACATTAGTAAGCTCAAACCAAAAAAAAAAAGACCAAACAAATAATACCGTTTGGAATGTTTCTTTTTCTGAGGAAAGCCGTGGTAATAAGCGGAAAGAACTCTTCAAACTAACTCGGTAGTAAAAGAGCTTAGTACAGAGTTGGTCCGTAGAATTTCTAAGTATAAACTAATATCCTAATACTGTATCTACTAATAACTGCTCATGAGGCTTTAAAACTTCATATCTCAGAGTCGACAATGCTTTGCCGATGCCCCTATTGCAAATGTACGTTGGCGGTGACCACTTACCATCAAGATCACCTACTTGATTGATTTACATTATAGTTTTAATAACAAAACTTGTCGAATAGAGCAGCCTCCACATGCAGCTCCCGTTCCTAAGTAAAATGCATATGGCAGTCACGGCCTCGTCATATTTATGTCCGTTAAAAAATAAAATGAATCAATACATTTCATAACATCACACTTTGATATCAAACTGACGGTGCGGTGTTTGCATCCATCCATGCCAGCTCATCTCCCGAGGGTAGGCTCTGAGCGTCAGATTATTTGATGTCGTGTTATTGCTGTCTGCCTGTCGGACAGTGCCCCTATTCTCTTAGGCAGCTTATAAAATGAGAAGCCTTTTATTTTTTGCGATTAAAATAAAATAAATAAGTAACAGTATGGACTGTGATTATTACTATATATGTATATGATTTTTTTTTCTGAGTTGACATGACTTAAATCTTTTTATATATGGTTAAGTGATATTTATATTAGTTATATGTAGCATTCATATAATCATATCATATTAGTATTTATATGGGGATCAAGCTTAAGGAAACGTAAACTTGTGTAACTTTCGGTCATTTCCCAATAGTTGAAACGAGTGAAATAGATCTTAAGTTATGTAAGTTTTATCAAACGCCTTCATTTATGTGCGATTTAAGCGCACATGTGACATTCAAACACATTGGCAAAAGCCAGATTGGCAGCCTTTCTTTCTTTTGTAATTTTTTATTTGTTCTTGAAAAATGTAAACAACTTGAATTTAGTAAATACTTTCTTAAATATTCTTTTAAATTAAATAAAAATTGGCATTATAAAAAAATGTTACCTTGCTGAGATTGTTGCCGGTTATTCTCAGTTGAAGGCTGAGTTCTGAACCGGTGGTATCTTTCAGTAGCTTTCATAAGTATATCCCATCTGGGGCCCAACTCGAATAAATGGGTTTGTTTTTTTCTGTATTCTAAGTATTTAAATTACAAAGAGAAGTACGTATATTTAATGGAGTTTAGCGAAGCACACCAGAATCGGCTCCAATGTTGACAGTGCCCGCGACGCAGGAAGCTTTTAACGCTGTGTTGGTCGAGCTTCCACGCGGTAATTTTATTGCGGTGCTTAAAATTAACATTCATTACAAAATCCGTATTTTTTGATTTCATACACGTTGGATTGGTTTTATAACAGATGCTTGTACATAATTTACGACAAGCAGAATTTGTAAAGAACCTTTTGTTACTTAAGTTATTATTCAAAAAAATTCAAAATTCAAAACCATTTATTCAGTTTAGGCCTTCGGAGGGCACTTATGAAGGTCAAATTTAAAGTTACTGAAGCTACAACCGGTTCGGAAGTCAGCCTTCAACTGAGAAGAACCGGCAAGAAACTCAGCAAGGTTACATTCTTTTTTATTTGTTATATAAATTTTTATCTATTCTGACTTTTTGGCTATTTTATAATTTCAATTTTACATAATTTTATATTTAACAATTACAAAATACCTATTATCATCATCATCATCATCAGCCTATCTCCGTCCACTGCTGGACATAGGCCTCACCTATGGCACGCCACTGAGCTCGATCTTCAGCTCTTTGTTTCCAACCGCTGCCAGCCAGCTTGCGTATATCATTATAGGTAACATTAAAAAACAAAACAAAAACAAAAAAATATGACAAGACTACAAAATAGAAATGACAATAATTAGGTACTTACAACTTAAAAAAGAGATTTAGAGGTGCACTTTGCAGAGAGCAGCTATTTCCATACATTTTTATCTTCAATATAATGAACTACCTTGTAATACGCTTTCTCTTTCAAAACTTTCCTAATATAATTTTTAAATTTATGATCAGACATTTTGGTTACTGACAGCGGTATCTTATTATAAAATCTGACACAATTACCAAGAAATGACTTGTTTGTTTTAATTTTGACTCAAACATTCCTATGTTTCTACGTATAAACATTATATTTTCATAAATATATAGTGAAGGTAATGTCATTATATTTATTTCCCTAAATAAATCTCTTAATGAATCACGGGGACCCATACTGTAAATTGCACGAATTGCTCTTTTTTGTATAATAAATATTGATTCTATATCCGCTGCTGCTCCCCAAAACAAAATACCATAGGATAAGAGGCTATGAAAATATGCAAAATAAACTAATTTAAATTATCACTGGTTCATCAATTTAATATACTATGTATTATAATATATGGGTCTAATGTTTTCCCGAGTAAATCCTATGCATTAATCCAGAATTTAAATATATGTGCCAAACTTAATTTAAATCCTTTTAACCGTTACCACGTCGACTAGAGTAGTGCCTTAGGGTACCCGAAAGTATATATGCAAGCGTATTTAAAGAGCATAGTATATTCTAGCAGTCCCCGGTGGTTTGATCCGCGTTCCTGTTAAGGTACTAAGTACATTTTATACTCCCATAAAATGTCTGCAAAAATCTCATGGTTCCCTTTGCTCTATTGCTGCGACAACGGGCAAACTCATACACACACTTTAAATACTATTAAAGTGAAAAAAAAATCCATTTTACATTACATTTTTTATTTTTTTTTTTGTTGGAAGTTTTTACGCATTACAATAAAACAGTAAAAACATACAATTTAATTCTGTAAATTTATGATTTATTTACGATAGGAACTCCATTTTGAAAAATTAAAATATATTTGTTGAATTTTTAAACACACAGATTTCTAATTGTACAAAAAATTTGAACAGTGTAGTTAAAGTCGCTTTTGTCTCCTGCGATCGTTCTTGACGATCGAATGTCATGAAATATGTAACTACTCCACTCAGTATTCTTAAAATGGTATGAAAACCTAAATGTTCCGCAGGGTCAATAGCTGTAAATCAAATTTCATAGAAATCCGTCCTGTAGTTACAAGTGTCCACTTGTACAGGCAGACAAAATATCTAAACCAAAGAGAATATTCGCTCAAATAGTCGCCTCCACTTATTCTTTCCAGAGTAAAACAAATCCACATACTTATTGTATATTTAGACTAATATCAGTTATCTGGTTTCCATAATACTCTACTAGTTTGGGTTGAAGTGGTGCCTGAAATAAATAACCATTTATTATTATTTAAGAAAAACATCCCTTTAGATCAAATAACTAGGCGGGTAGTTGCTGCAGGAATTATTAATAGCTCAATTCAAATATTGCTTATGTATTTTTCTTTAGGTTATGGTTCACATCATTTAATGGTAGGTTTATAAAGGTGTGTGTAAAGCTATCAATCATGTCATGTCGCAGTAGGAAGGGCTCGCTGACGGTGTAATGTCGGTATTCTCCGCATTCACCGTGTTTCTCCATGTTTATCCATATTAAATTAATTAAAAATGCCTTAGTACTAAGGAGGTAAAGTACAGAGTCAGTGTAGCCCTTCTATGGACTCCGAAAAATAACAAATGACGCAATCATTTAAAAAAATTGTAACCATTTACTCAGGTTGGGTCCGCGAAAAGCACTTATAGAAGGTCAAAGTCTCTGAAGCTAGCATGTAAATGTAACTTAACTATCGTGAAAGCATGTAAATCAATTATTAAAGGCTTTGTAATGGATTCTTCGACTGTGTTAACAACGTATAATGCCCACATTTTTATAATAATAGAGTATGTACATATTGAAGTTTGATAGACATTGTTTCGTTTTCAATTAGAAAGAATCTCGAAACCTTTAATAATACAATGCCTAACGCGAATGTTGTATGAAACATTTCTTATAATATTAATATATATATTTCTGCGAACCCTCCTCGACAACGTAAAGTATAAATGTCAATGTTTCAGAATATGTCATAAAATACCCCCGTAAACCAATCATCGTGAAATTCCTTTGACGTATGAATGTGGTATGTGAACCGACATCTAATTAAATATAGATACGGCATAAAGTGTTTTGCGGGTGGCCTTTTGAATCCATAACAAAAATGTCGGCCCCACGTTGGGCGCCAACCCGCCCTTGATATTCACTGACATTTAAGAAAAATAGGAAGTAAGCTTTCGTTTTATTGTACACAATTATATAGCAGTATAGTTGGAGGGGAGAATAGTGAAATTAAACTGGAACAACTCACGCCTCTATAGTCTTTTAGTAATTTGACAAAATTTACTATTTTTGTGAGCTTATAGAAACTTATAGGATATAATTACTTATGAAAACTAATATAAGAGGTTTTTCCTAAAAATAGCGACACTCATAGAATGAACACTAGAAACAACCACAAACGCGCTGTACCTGTAACTCATCTCACTAAATTAATAAAATCTTTTTAAGGGCAACGTATACTTTTCTTTAATAAACTACTTAAAGACATACAAGAATTACCCGTGCATACATTTTAAAAGGTAATAAAGAATACTTTATATCAAAAGGGATATTATAGTACATCTGATTATTTAGAGGATAATACCTTTGGCAATGAATTGCTCGCTTGACAAGCAATCCATTTAAGTATATTTTTTTTAATTATTAATTTTTATATATTTGTTTGTAATATTTTTAAGAAGCCATGTAAAGACGATTAATAAGAACCTGTAAAGGCTCAAAATAATAATCAATATTTCTATGCTAGGTACCTACGTACGTTTTAATTTGTACCCAGTACTACAAATATTATAATATATATTCGGACACAAACTCGTGCTTAAAAAGTAATCACGCAATCCATTTTCGTGAAAATTGTGCGTGTTACACGACTTTAATTTATGAAGTGTCTCGTTTATGGATTTACATACGATAAGCATATGTGTATATGTAAATGAGTACCTACGTATACGCCCCGTGCGTGTTTTGCAGCTTTACGTATTTTATTGCTAATCCACAGGATTTGTGTCAATGTGCAATTTTACACGTATGTCTGTAAAAAAATACATCCGATTTCAGATGCTCCTCCTTTTTAAAGTTGGATTAAAATATCTATAATATGTAAATAGTTTAAAATTTATCTGATTTCCAATCTAGTCAGGTTTGGAATAGGATTAGTTTGTGAGGAAATATTGTCGGAATTTTCTTTCTTTTCGTTATCATTTCTTTTTGAATTTATTGAGTGATATATTTGTAGTTTTTTGTGAGCCAATTTATGGCTCAAATCTCATTTAATCACAATGTATTATTGCACCCCATTATGGCAGACCATGAAGGACTTTGACTAGAATCTAACATACACATCTATACGAGTATAACCATGTTTTGGCAAATAAATATATCGATATTTAGAAATCGCCTCCAATGATCGAGGTGTAAAAGCTCAGCTAGAGACTTGCTTTTTTTTCTGACAACAAGCCTACTCCCACGAATTAAACGTTATGCGAAATAACAGATCTTATAAAGCTTTATGCATCAGGCTTAAGTTAGAAATAGAATAATAATAACCAAATGTCGTAATAAAGCCGCGCCCTAACGGACGGACTATGGTCGGTTTTCGCGAAGCACTGACAGTTTCTATAATTTACATATGAGGTAATTGAATGTGATTCCACACACGAGTGGACTTAATTAATTACCGCTGGTAACATTATGTATTTGCATGAAAATACATAATGATAATTTCGGGAATGTCGAAAATGACTTCGTTTTGATAGCGCCATGTTTGTTAGGTAACATTGTCTTCTGCCTTACCATATCACAATTTTAGGAACTAGAAGTGGCTGTCATGCGGTTTCACCCACGTGAACACAAAATTAGTTCTCTCTTTATTAGTTAAGATTATGATTTTAGAGGTAGTAAAGCTCTTAGTGCTGAGTTTTTCGCGTGTATTTCTGTTAGAAATAAATACGTCGATGGAATTACAAACACATGAGACATTAGAGCTACATGTCTCAGGGTCGACAACGCATCGGCGATGACCCTAGTAATGCAAATTTCCATAGACGGCAGGGATTATAAGGTGGGCCATCTGATAGCTTTGACAGCGTTATATCTATAAAACACCTTCATAACCCAGTAGCGCATTAGCTTTGTGTCCATCACGATAAATAAAATAAATCTGTGTTTGACGCGAACCGGAAGAGGACGGCTGCCGGTGCCCTGCCCACTTCCTGCCGCCGCCGCCCGCCCTGCCCAAAGCAAACTATGCCATCAGCTATTATTTACGTCGATATGGGAAAAAATACAACTGAATTATGAACCAAACGATAAATCTTTGTAGTATATTTTTTTGTGGATAGTCAGTCAGTTTTACTGCAAAATTGCTTTGGTAAGTGCTGATGTAACCGAAGATGGCCTAGAAGGAATCTTAAGTGCAGCAGCCGGAACACACACATCTGTTTGGCGACAGTTTTTCAGCTTTGAAAGTGGTAGTCAGCCAGGCGCGTGCTAATGTGCCTTATCATAGAGATATGGTTTCAACACGATATTTTATACTGAAAAATAAATTAAGCAAATAGTACATAAATCCTTCAATATTTCGAAACAATCAACGCTAATTTGCTTCGCTGAGTTTGAATTGAATATCAAACTAAATGGAAATTGTGATTTTATGAACATGTTGTGCAATCAAATACGGATTTAAAGCTGGATTAAATGTTCAACTGTTCCTACCCTGATTACCTTATGTAATTTCAGTCAAAGGTACATTAGACCCTATTACTATAACAAACTATTCTTCCAGTAAGTCGCCGCTTCGGGCGTCTTTATAAACGAAATTAGTCAGTTTAAAAATATTAAAGTGGGTGTTCGGCTCATGCCATTATCTGATAGTATTAAACAAACTTAATTTTGTGGCTTATAAGCAACTCAAATGTCACTAAAAGCAACTTTCAGAACCCATGTTAGAGTCTGACTGTTCATAAGTGCCTATGAAGGCCCATTTAAATAAATATTTAATTTCATTTCAAAATACAAATTAATGTATTCATCTCGCTAAGTATCTCGGAAACGCTGACGATTAAGATGAATGTATAGTTTGAAATAAATAAAATCTTTATTTTAATAGGCCTTCATAGGCACTTATGAACGGTCAGACTCTAACATCGGTTTGGAAGGTTGCTTTTACTGATTTCCCACTTCTAAGCCACTCAGCCTGGATGAGGTCATGATGGCTCTCAGACAGCTTAAAAACGGAAAACCCCCCGGGGAGGATGGAATTACAACGGAGCTCTTAAAAGCTGGTGGAACTCCAACGCTACTTCAGCTTCAGCGTATATTTAATTCCGTCCTCTTTTCGGGGAGAACTCCGAAGGCATGGAGTAAGAGTGTGGTCGTTATGTTCTTCAAAAAAGGTGACAAAACCCTTTTGAAGAATTATCGACCCATTTCACTCTTGAGCCACGTCTATAAGCTGTTTTCGAGAGTCATCACAAATCGTCTCGCGCGTAGACTCGACGAGTTTCAGCCTCCGGAGCAGGCTGGGTTTCGAGGAGGATACGGCACCATATACCACATTCATACAGTGCGGCAGGTTATACAGAAGACCGAAGAGTATAACCAGCCCCTGTGCCTTGCGTTTGTGGACTATGAAAAAGCCTTTGACTCCGTTGAAACCTGGTCTGTTCTGGAGTCTTTGCAACGGTGCCAAGTTGATTGGCGATACGTCCAAGTGCTAAGAGGACTATATGACACCGCGACTATGACCGTCCAAGTACAAAATCAGCAGACTGAACATATCCCCTTACATAGAGGAGTGAGACAAGGGGACGTTATTTCCCCCAAATTGTTCACTAACACTGGAGGATATGTTCAAGTCCCTAAATTGGAAAGGGCGGGGCATAAATATTGACGGCGAGTACCTCTCACACCTTAGATTTGCGGATGATATCGTCATCATGGCTGAAACCGTGCAAGATCTCAAATTCATGCTGACTATCCTGGCTGATTCTTCTGCACGCATCGGTCTCCGGATGAACTTGGATTCAAAATTCAAAACCATTTATTCAGTTTAGGCCCTCAGAAGGCACTTATGAAGGTCAAATTTAAAGTTACTGAAGCTACTACCGGTTCGGAAGTCAGCCTTCAACTGAGAAGAACCGGCAAGAAACTCAGCAAGGTTACATTCTTTTTTATTTTATTAAATTATTTTTTATCTATTCTGACTTTTTGGCTATTTTATAACATCAATTTTACATATTTTTATATTTAAGAATTACAAAATACTTAATAAATCTAACATTCAAAAACAAAAAAAAAAAAAACAAAAAAAAGAAATAACAAGACTACAAAATAGAAACTGACAATAATTACTTACAACTTAAACAAGAAAATTAGAGGTGCACTGTGCAGAGAGCAGCTATTTCCATACATTTTTATCTTCAATATAATGAACCACCTTGTAATACGCTTTTTCTTTCAAAACTTTCCTAATATAATTTTTAAATTTATGATCAGTCATTTTGGTTACTGAAAGCGGTATCTTATTATAAAATCGAACACAATTACCAAGAAATGACTTGTTTACTTTAGTTAGTCTAAAATATGGAACAACTAACTTCTCCCTTTGTCTTGTATTAATATTATGGATATCCAATTTTGACTCAAACATTCCTATGTTTCTACGTATAAACATTATATTTTCATAAATATATAATGAAGGCAATGTCATTATATTTATTTCCCTAAATAAATCTCTTAATGATTCACGGGGACCCATACCGTAAATTGCACGAATTGCTCTTTTTTGTATAATAAATATTGATTCTATATCCGCTGCTGCTCCCCAAAATAAAATACCATAGGACAAGAGGCTATGAAAATATGCAAAATAAACTAATTTGGCTGTCTCAACATTCGTCAATTGTTTAATTTTCCTAACAGCAAATGCAGGCGAACTTAACTTAGCAGCTAGAGTATCAACCTGAGGTCCCCACTGCAATTTATTGTCTAATGTAAGACCCAAAAATACCGTTTTATTAACAAGATCAATATGGCTCCCATCTATTATTATTTGGCTATCTACTTGTGCTACATTCGGTAAAGAAAACCTTAAGCATTTAGTTTTCTTTGAATTTAGTAATAGATTATTTGTAGCAAACCACCCACAGACAATTGACATAGTATGATTAACTTTAGTTAGATCTTTATCTTTTCTATCAACTTTAAAAATTAATGATGTATCATCAGCAAACAAGACAATATCTGTGAGATCATTTACAACATATGGCAAGTCATTTATATAGACTAAAAACAAAAATGGACCTAAAATTGAACCCTGGGGTACCCCCATTTCGACTAAAGAGCCCTTGGATGTTGTGCCAGTAATCCCTACCTTTTGTTGACGATTTGATAAATAAGATAAAACAAGATCATGAGCAGTTCCACGAATTCCGTAGTAGTCAAGTTTTAGAAGTAGCGTACGGTGGTCAACGCAATCGAAAGCCTTGGATAGATCACAAAAAATGCCAATCGCATCCTGAGAATCCTCCCATGCGCCATAAATGTGTCTCAGCAATGCTGCTGCCGCATCGGATGTAGATCTTCCCTTCGTGAAACCGAACTGATGACCATGCAATATCTTATGCTTAGTAAAGTGACCTAACATTTGATTAAGCAGCAGTTTTTCAAAAATTTTACTAAGTGCTGGCAGAACGGAAACTGGTCTGTAATCAGAAGGATTCTCCTTACAACCGGACTTAAAAATAGGTACTATTTTACTGTATTTCATCAAATCAGGAAAACAACCCTGATCAATACATTCATTAAAAATATTTGACAAAACCGGTGCAATCACTGTTATTATTGATTTTACGATTGTTACTGATAAGCCCCATAAATCTTCAGTACTTTTCATATTGAGCGAATTAAAAGTATTTAAGATATCGCTAGCATTAATATGCTCAAATTTAAAACTAGGAAATATATTATGAATATGCTGTTTGAGTAAAGATTCCGCTACTATAGGACATGATTTAAGGCTTAGTAGTTTTACCAGGTATACTCGTGAAGAAGTTTTCGAAAGCACAGGCTACATCTAAATTATTCGTTAAAATTTTATTATTAATTTTAAGAGTTACCTGTTCATTATTATTTCTAATTTTACCAGTTTCCGTATTAATAACATTCCAGACTGTCTTTATTTTATTATTCGCATTACCTATTTTACTACATATAAAGTAAGATTTAGCTTGATTACACACTAACTTGAATGTTTTTGAAAAGTTTCTAACATATTTATGAAATTCCTCGTTATGAGTTAGAGATTTTAAATGATAAAGTTCATACAACCTATCCCTGCTCTTACGAATACCTTTAGTAGCCCAGTCACTAAATCCCATTTTACTATTTACCTATTTTAGTAGGACAGGCTCTATTAAAATTATCGCAAATCCCGGACAATAAACCTTCATACAAGACATTGGGCTCATTACTATGATATATTGTATTACAGAGTTTCAGTTCTAAATTATTCTTAAAGTTGTCTAATCTTGCCTTAGTAGTAGGTCTAATTACTTTCGTTACTTTAAATACTTGTCTTTTAAATGGCAATTCTATTAATTGAGCCTTATGATCCGAGCGAACACCACTAATAATCGATTTCCCTAGTATACTACTATTAGTTAATATATTATCAATACAAGTAGCCGAAGTGGCTGTAGATCTTGTTGACTCATTAAATAATATATCTAAGTTGAATGATTTGAATAAGGCAACTAAATTCCGACTTTCAGATGAATTACTAAGAGTATCTACATTAAAGTCGCCACATAGAACTATTGACTTGTTACAATTATTAAATAACTTACGAAGAATCTCTTCTATTATAGAGGTAAACAATAAAAAATTTGATGCCGGTGGCCTATAAACACATACAATAATATAGCTCTGCAACTCTGCACAAGACACCTCACAAACACGCTCAACAGAGAGGCTGCAAATATCTTTCCGATCCTTGAATTTAATATTATTATTTATAAGAATTATTGTGCCGCCACCTTCTGCAGATAATCTATTGAATATACTGGCAACTGTAAAGTTTTTAATATTAAAAAGCATAGTGCCCGGTTTCAACCATGTCTCTGTAAAGCATAATATGTCTATAGTTATTTTATCTAACAATAAATGAATATCTAGAATTTTGCCAAAGAAGCGATTAATATTCTGATGTATTACAAAAATCGAACTGTTGAGCTTCTCTGTTGTCAAAAGTTTTTGTTTAAAGAACTATTCTGAATATTAATGTTAAAATTACTTATTTTTACTGAGTTATCCCTTATCCTATTAATATTATATGCTACAAGTGACGCAATCAATTTCTTAAGCTTTTTTGGAATAAACAGTGTATCCTGTTTCAATTTTAACTTACTAACAAACTTGTTAGTATCAAAATATATAAAATTAGCACTATGACATGTAACATTATGCATATAGTTATTTAAATGCCAAATATAATTATTCTCCATATCTGAGTAGTTTGAAGAGTATGGGAAAGCACATAACATTATTTTCATTACCCCTAATTTTGATAATGAGTTGAGACTATTTATCAAATCTTTTTTACTGATATTTAAAGCATTGCCAATTAAAATTATAATTATGGTTTGTTCATCAAACTTTGTATGCAAAATTTTATCTACTATTTGTTTGTATGATGCCCCTGGCATACAATAATTCATGACTGAATCAGTTATTTGGTTACTGATTATTGAGCCAAAGTCAGATCCTATTTTATCCGAAAAAACAATTGTCTTTGTGACTGTAGGATTGGATGGATTAGAATTTAATTGCGTGACCTGAACATCAGTCTGTTTCGTTTGAGATATTGGAAGCGATTCACCTGGCCCAGCTGGTGAATGGTCACAATCACATATATGATTATGGGACAGAGATCTTAATGTGTCCTCATTGTACTTACATAAGTCAACCAGGTGAGTCGCCGCCAATATATGCTCATTTATTTGTTTTTGAGCAATTTCATATCTAGAAACTAAGTCCCTAAGACAGATCTCCTTGTGCTCAAGGTCTGAGAGCAAGCGCTGAGTGTCAGTATCATACAATTTTTGACAATCATTTAATTTATTATTGCATTCTTTTAAATTTCTAATTATTTGGATCCTCTCTTTCCTTAATTGAACATTTTTATAAAAACATTTTTGCTTTTTAACTACTGAGTTTACTTTTCTAATAAATTTATTTAATTTTAAATATTTCTTAATTTTATTATGACTTTTTAATTCTATTTTTGTTTGTTTAAAGTAAACAGAGTGATCACTATCCTTGTTGAAAAATGCTTCAGAATTTGCCGGCTGAGTACACAAATCACTCCCAATCAGCTCATCAAAGAGGCTCAATGTATTGTTGGTTTGGTGACAGCTTGCTTCAGTTTCCAAGCGGTTAATTTTATCCTTCGCCTGACCCAAGCTGCTCTCCAGGCCAGAGATGCGAGCCAGTGCGTTCTCATAGGTGGTACTACACTCATTGAATGTACCCACCACCCTCTCTAAGCGGTCGCGCTGATCAGTGACTTCTGTGTAGTGGTTGTGAAGCTCAGCCAGGTCCTTCTTCAGCTGACTATTTCTGTTGTTCACATTTCTTACTTCCTCCTCACCTTCTTCACGCTCCTGAATTAGTCGTTCACAGAGAAGTTGAGAGGCCTTAAGGTCTTCTAAAGCCTTTCTGAGCTTGGTCTCGACATCACGGGCACAGGCCTTGCGAGTCATCATGTTAACAGACATGAATCCACAGACCCTGAAGTGCAAAGACAGAAAGCTGAGAAGTGAACAATTTAATTCCTATCTGCTATCTATTAATGAAGCAGTTTCAATATTAGTTTCTATCTTTTATTTGTAAGTAGGTATGATAAAAAGGGATATTGAACTAAACTAGGGGCTATTACTACTTAAATACAAATATTATACAGTGTTTAGTTATGTATAGTGTATAGTGTTAAACTAAGTATTAAAGTGTCTGAGGCAAGTTATATTATCATCAACTGTGCTTCCACAAATTTGTCAAACAAGGTGAGATTTGAAGGTGCCAAACTGAGTTAAGGACGTCGCTCAGAGAAATGAGCCGTGAGTAGGGTTAATGTATACTATGTTGTGTGTAAAAATGAACATAAATAAATACAATACTCCCCAGGTTTTAAGTCGTTCAGTTCAAATTTTGTCCGTTTCGAGCCGTTGTTTGGTTGAATTTTTTTTTTTCCGATGATAGGATTGATAATTTGTCACCAACACTTTAACATGAATTTATTTAGGTTTACAATGATTTTGGCTTTGAATTTCGATCAAATATTGTGTTTAATATAAATTTTTAATTAATTTAAAATACGATTAAAATTTAGACGTCTACTCGACAGGGTTGCCAGCCAGCAAAACCAAGATCATGTTCAACGAGCATGTTATTCCGGAACCGGTTGCCCTTGACGGGGTTCCTCTCGAAGTTGTTCACGAATACGTCTACCTTGGGCAAATCTTGCAATTGGGTAGACACAACTTCGAGAAGAAGGCTCGCAGAAGAGTACAGCTAGGGTGGGCAGCATTTGGAAAACTTCGTCGAGTCTTTTCATCGCCCATACCCCAATGTCTAAAGACGAAAGTCTTTAACGAGTGCGTCCTACCTGTTATGACTTACGGAGCCGAAACGTGGACACTGACGGTGCGACTGGCTCACCAACTCAAAGTCGCTCAGCGAGCTATGGAGAGAGCTATGCTCGGAGTCTCTCTGAAGGATCGAATTCGATCAAAGTCATCCGTCAGAGAACCAAAGTTATCGACATAGCTCAAAGGATTAGCAAGCTGAAGTGGCACTGGGCTGGTCACATCTGTCGCAGAACCGATAACCGTTGGGGTAGACGTGTTCTAGAGTGGAGACCACGGCTCGGTAAACGTTTTTTTTTTTTTTTTTTATATAATAACTTGAGCGCATTTGACTAGATCTCACGTAGTAACGTAGTGTAGGGCGCCCTCCAGCTAGATGGAGCGATGATATACGCAAGCTGGCTGGCAGCGGTTGGAAACAAAGAGCTAAAGATCGAGCTCAGTGGTGTGCCATAGGTGAGGCCTATGTCCAGCAGTGGACGGAGATAGGCTGATGATGATGATGATGAAGCCACAAAATTAAGTTTGTTTTATTATAATTGTACTGCTCCCACTTGGCGGTTCGATTATTAGAATATACTCGTATATGCCAGTCAATTGTGAAAACCCTAAGTTATTTTTCCGATTTAAGTTCACTAATGTTAAGTTATAATATAAAATACAAAACAAAAATACTTTATTACGTTCTTACAAAGTAAGTGACATGTTACTGAAGGAGAAAGACACAAACAAAGTGATTACTATCAAAGCGGTCTTATCCTGAAGCGATCTCAACCTTTGGGTAAAAGGAGAACAATTATGGAAGGTGGAAAAAAATAATCCTAATAGTTGAATTTATTTTTATGTCTAGTACCTTACCTACAGACTAACTATCAACCTGATAATGAGTGGTTCCCGCTGTCTGTAGACCTTTGTAATACCAGGGACATCGGCAATGGATTGTCAATCCTAAGACAAATGCTTTATGCGCTTGTAATCTCAATGACCCGACCTTCCTAACCCTAACACAGTATACAAGTGCACTGATGCATCTCGACAGATATAAGTATAGTGGTACTACTTCTTCGGGTGCATCCTCCACTATCAGCTCTATAGACGAGGATATTAAACATTTATGTCGATAGGCCAGTTAGATTTGCCGCAGGTCGTGGGTTCGATTCCCACCTAGGACAAACATTTGTGTGCACGAACATGTCTGTTTGTTCTGTGTCTGGGTGTAAATGTATAATTACAAGAAAAAGAAAAGTATTATGTAGAATATTAGTTATCTGGTTTCCATAGTAGCTCTACTTAGTTAGGATAGGTCGTAGGTTAGGATCAGATGGCCGTGTGTAAAGAATCTCCCTGGATATTTATGTTGCACAGGTTCCCATAGTACAAGCTCTGCTCAGGTTGCGATCAGATGACCGTGTGTAAAGAATATCTCAGGACATTATTAAAGGTAGTTCTTTCGTAAATAATAAATGGTCTTTGTTTTTCTAGTACATATTTATAAAAAAAAATAGAGAGTAGAAATACCACAACTAACGTTCGAATTTAAAAAAATCCAATTTTAAAACCATTTATTCAGTTTAGGCCCGCGAAGGGCACTTATGAAGTTCAAATTTATGATTGCTGAGTCTATTGTCGGTTTATTATTATTATTATTATTATCCTCTCAGTAAGAACCAACCTTCCAAGTCAGTATTAGAGTGACAATAAATAAATAAATTCATAAATGCTTGTAAAGGCCTATTTGAAAAAAAATATTTTCATTTAATTTCCTGCTCATTTTATTTCAACCGACATATTCGGTACCCACCACTTAGTAACCAGAATCTTGAACAATGGTTAAGCTTTCACAGGGAACGCTTCAGAAGGAGATTTTCACAGAAATGCAGCTGTCCGAACATGTCGGTAATTTGAGTGTGGCTTCAGCCAGACAACTACAACAAAGGGAACTATGGGTTATATGGTAGTTTATATGCCTTAATATCCCTGTCGGGTTACGAGCTCCTATTTCTGTTATTTGAAGGCGTAAAGTTATATGCCTTGCAAGCCTATTGACATTTTATCGTTACTTAATTATTAAGGGTTACGATTTGTGTATGTGAAGAGAAATCTGGAACTAAAGTAAATAGAGGCCTATTTTGAAAAAATATTTCACTCATAGAAAGCGACAACATTACCGAGTGACATAAACTATGTTATAATACCGGAATATGTTAAATTCCTTGGTGAATAATAATAATAATAAATGTCTAGGGACATTTGCTAAAGTTTCAATAAAAAAGCTTTTTTATTTATTTTTAATGAATTTCAGAAAAAATAACAATGACTTTAGTAGTGAAAATGTTGTAAGCCTGTCACCGTATTTTTTTTAAATATTCCGACTTTGAGTCTGATAATCTTAAAACTCTCTATAAGATTATCAGACTCGATAACTCGACTAGACTTGATAATTCTTTATAATATAATACGAGGGTTGAAGCTAAATCTGAACCAGGGAAGCAACGAGTATGATTCTAGGTTTAGGGTAGTAGAGCTCTTAGTGCAGAGTTCGTCCGGGGAAGTACTACCAACTTACCCATTTCCGCCGTGAAGCAGTTGAAGCAGTAGTGCAATTGTATTACTGTGTTTCGGTTAGAAAGGTAAGGGGGCCGGTGAAATTACAGGCACATGAGACTTAACAACTTCACGTCTCAGGGTCGACAACGCATTGGCGATGCTCCTAGTGTTGCAAATGTCCATAGGCGGCGGTGACCACTTACCATCAGGTGGACCGTCTGCTTGTTTGTCGGCCCAAGTGGCATAAAAAAAAAAAATAAAAATCGCCACCGCCAAACATCTTCTGATTTGACAGAAAAAAAAACATTGTTTATCTTCAAACACCGTGACACTGCCAGAATTATGTAAAACCAACACATCTGGTGCCATTAAAATAAGAACCGAAGTGAGTTTGATTGACGGCGCGCTGACAGAAGCTGTGAAATAAACCTGCCTAAAACAATTGTTCACCAGTATGTTGATAAAACACCCCTATGCAATTAAAACTTGGTATCAACGTCTCATTTCCGAGTCAGTTGTCGATCATCGTGTAAAAACACATTTATGACATACGATTTGTTTGCAGCATCGATTATTCCGTGGCCAACGTCATCGACTCTGGCCTTGAAACGTCAATGTGTTTATTGGTTTCCTATTTCCGTTTGACATCGGTAATGGCATTGTTGCTACTGTGTCGAGTGCTTTGTGACCGCTTAATGATATTTGCCATGATATTCCTGCAAGCGATGTATCGGTTTAAATCGATATTGTAATGAAGCGGCAGGCTTTGTTTGCGATATGTTTGTGGCGAATGTTAAGTCAACATTGTTATTTGTTGTCGAGTTCTTCGATTACTTGGGATGTTTATTTGTTTTACTTACTACTGACGGAGTATTCTTGGAGTCACGCTACGATCCGGATCATTAACCAAAGATGCTAGTAGGTTGTATGCATCTAGCAACATGGGTTAGGATAAATTATAATTTGTCTTTGACTTGTCTAGTTAATAATAACGCTTGGGTTGAGACTGGAAGTATGATTTCCAGGTCATTTCAGAATAAGTATGTTAGAAATTATATTTCATCATAATTAGCCCAAAAGATGGCTATATACTCTTCCCCACCTATTGATCAATACCACGATCGGATTTAAAATGTAAGTATTCGTTGAAATGTAGGTTTTTGTATTGGGAAATCTTCCTACTTTTTTTGAAATAATTGGTTGGTTTTTAGTTACTGAGTTACTTACTAAAAGCAATTAAATGAAACACCGAATAAAAACAACGATACTGCTAGTAGAACGGAAAATAAATATGATATGAATATTGAACACGATCGCTTTTTTGCGAATCGTAAATACAAAGCGGAAATAATAAAAAAATAAAAATATTTGCTGCAGTCCGACACTCGCTGAATATTTCATGGAAGACAAATACGTACACTATAGAAATCGTTTTTGTATTATATTTCGTTTTTGATTAAAAATATATATTTGCCTTATTCACATGTCATCATTTCAAAAGTTCATAAGGGCTTTGAATTCCTTAACGAATCTAAAGCAAGGTAGTACTAATATTATCTATAAACAGGAAAGTTTAAATGTTTGTGTCACAGTCACACTTATAATAGAGATTTAAGATGAAACTAAGCACAAATATAGAATCCAAAAAATATCTTATATGTGAAAGTAAAAAGATATGTTTCCATTTCACGCAAAAACTACTTAAGGATTTGAATGAAACTTGGAACATAGATAGAGTATGCCCTGAAGTAACACACAGCATTTTTATCCCCTGTAAATGAACGATTTCTCCTGAAACCAGTGTTTATTAAATTTTATTCCGGATGACATTAGATACCTTAGTGACATTTTTTAAAGAAAGAAAACCAAATTCAAGAGACAATATTTACCTCCTCATGCATGCATATGCATAGTAAACACTATAAATGTTTTAATTTTAAAGACTGCGCTCATAAAACATTTAACGGGTTGGCATACGGAGTTGTCATAAAACGCTTGTCCTAGTTGTCCTACAAACATAATCACGGCGCACAAACTCGATTATATACGTAAAACTAGACTTTATAGCTTCTATAAGAAAATATTTATAATAAAAATATGAGTGTTTTAAGAGGCTAAAAATATTTACCCATGTAATTATAAAAATTATCTTCTGAAGCAATAATAAAGTGACAAAAAGTTGCAAGCTTAATATTTGAAGACTTTGAAGTTAATGAAGTTATGCTTACCCTTTGATATTTTGGTTAAAAAGTTAGAAAACCGTTCAAAAAAATACTAACTAAAGTGTAATTTATTATACCCGGAAATTTGTTATCATTGTCCTTGGCTGATTGTTTAAAAGTTTGATATTTCCTCCATTTAGACCTTCGAAAGTTCAAACCTCAACTCCTTAAATTCAATGTACCAAAGTGTCAAAAAAATTCAAAGTAATACATAAGATATAAAGCATAGATATATAGCAGGGATACAGTCTTCAAAAGAATAAATAATTAAAATCCTGTAAGTGTAAATCCTTCTTGACATTAATAACTTAATATAAACAACAGCTATTATACCAAAACAAAAAAGATAATGATTATTTCATTGCCAGAAACATTATTAAACACAAAGATGGTGTAAATAACAACGTAACGTCCCTGATGCTTAAAATGATGGCGTCAAAATTTACATGATCATAAATTATATTTAAGACAATATAACTATAGTATCAACAAATGTCGCATGAAAATCATAAAGGTCATATAATAAGTATTATATTTGATCATAAAAATATACTGAATAAAGTGAAGTGTGTTTATGTATTTTAAATAGCTTAGAAAATGAAGAACGGTGTGTGTAAGATGTCAGATGGAAAGGGCGAATGAAATCCATTACATGTGACGCCTACCCTTATTAATCGAGTTAAAAAACCCGTTGCGAGCCAAGTTCCCTACAGCCAAAATGAATATTCGATACTTTCTAAAATCGTTGTAATGATGTAAAATTTCGTCAGCCTGCATTGGAATTGCTGTCAAAAAGTTATATTAATTCTGGCCGTAAAAAGCTCAGTAAACTCCGTAGTCGTCACATCAGACAGGTGTTAAGATAAAAGCTCAGGGCTGAAAGCTGCGGCAGTGCGCGCCCAGGTTGCGAGCCGGTCGCCCGTCCGCCCGCCCACCGCAAAACATTTACGTACAACTACATATCGAGAATCGTATCTATACACTGTTTAAAATTACAAAGTGCAATTTGAATTGAAGAATAATCGGTAAGATTGTTCGGTCGAGATTTGATGGAAAGTTTTCCGAAGAGTTTTCTATTTTTTGATATTTTATGGGAACAATAACATTCATTGTTATACATAATACCGTGCAATAACTGTCTAGATAAGTGAACAGCATCAATCATCGCAGCTTCTGGAGCCGGTAGTAATATAGACGTAATAGTTTTTTTAATTTAACCTTAACAGTTTTATTTTAAACAGCTAGGTGAAAATAAAATTGTAATAAAACAGCCGCACATATATACCCGCGACTCTGTGGGATCAAATATCTTCCCGGAATAAATGGTATCCTATGTGTTTATCCAGAGCGTAGTCTATATGTGTGCTAATTTTCATGTAAATGTGTTTAGCCGTTTAGGCGTCTTGAACATTTAACTTTTATAATAATCAGTCTTCAGGATTTCTTGGTAAGAAATGTCAATGTTAAAACGTAAACCGATAAAGTATTCCCAAGTATACTACTCTATAGTTATTTCATGGAGCACCTCAACCGCTGTTCACCAGACCGGAAAGCATCCCAAATATTATTCTCTGTACGTACCCTCTCACCTCTAGAAATAACATTTCGCATATTTCTATAACGTATTCTTGTTTCCCAGATCATATTGCTTGCACACATTGAATTTTCGATCTAAAATACAAATTATTAAAATTGAAAATGACTAAACTCCAATCGTAGGCGTGATTTTTTCGTGTCGAAGAATAAAATAGCATCTGTAAAGTCGAGGGAACTAAAAACTGCAAAATGTACGGCGGGAATTGGTTCGATGTAGGAGATAGAAATGTTTTATGACGTTACCAGCTGAAAAGTGCAACCAGAGAGTCACTCTCTGTGCTGAATATTTGATCTTACGTTTACTTCAGGGGATTGTGTAAACATTTCGTAGATATTTTTACTTTGAAGCAATAAAATAGGCACATGTGACCGCATGGTTATAATCTATTGTTAGGAAAGCGTGAATCATAATAATATGAAGCTAACATTGTCGAGAACTGAAAGGCCGTTTCGACAGTTAAAATGTTAAAGAAAACTCGTCGTTATTGCACTAGTCCTAAGGTTCATCTATTGATCCAATAGTTCATTGTATAAAGATTTTACTGAACTTTATTATCACGGTATAGGGTTAACTTTTCTATAACACCTGTGAAAACGGGCCTACCTGACGTCATCAATTTTAATTACATTTTTATACAGTTTTCATTGTACACATCTACACAATTAGATTATATTTCGTACTAGCTGCCCCCCGCGGTTTTACCCGTGTTCCCGAGGAATGTCATGTTTTCCCGGGATATAAAGAAGCCTATACGTTATTCCAGGATAGGCTCTATCTGCACATAGATAGAGCCTATCCTGGAATAACGTATAGGCTTATAAGTAAGTTGCATCTAAATCCGTTTGGTAATTTTGGCGTGAAAGAGTAACAAACATTCATACATAAATTTTTTTGCATTTATAATATGGGTAGAGTAATTTAACTTACTAAATCGAAATTATAAAAACTCACTAAAACACACGTCACACGTGATCTAATAGACCAATTTGACAGTTAAGAATGTCATGGAAAAGTAATCCTCATTGCTTCACAATAAGGTTCAAATACATCAGTATAGAGTTAACTATTAAATTACCCGATAAACCTTATTTTAAAATCAATAAACTTCATATTTCAATGACCATCTCGGATCTCAAAAGAGGCCAATTTAATTGTGAATTTTCTTTTGGTAGAACTCAATCTTTCATCAAAAGTTCTAGTTCAATGTTAGTATTAAAATACACACAACAAATAAATTACTAGAAAATGGCATAGTTTAATTTGTTACCTTGATAATAATGAATGTGGCGATGAAAGTGTTAATCCTCGAGCGAGAGAGCGGTCACGTAACGCAATATAGCGGGTGCATTCAATAACTGAAGACCACAGACCTTGGAACGTGACAAGTTTTGTCTTTTACCATACAGAATACAAATATATTCTTCAACTCTTTCAGTCACACGTTTACGTGCATAGTAATACCAATATTATAGGTAATTAAATTTATAGTGTAAAGTTAATAAAACACAAGGAAAATTAATTAAAATTGTTCGATTTTGAGCGAAATACTCGATCACTCAGGATACAACACTATTTTTACTTTACGAAAACGTAGCAACCCAACAAATGTCATTAATAAGATAATCAGGGGCTCGATTCTGTAAGGTACTTCCACGAGGATGTTTCGTCGCGGCCTCCGTGCTCTGTCTCTGTCGCTTACTACGCTAATACTACTAATCACGTGAGAGGTATGCTCTCCGAGGCCTGCGTGAAGCGGCTCGCCGACGAAGTTTGTAATAGCAGAATAAGGGGGCAGGTCTCACTTTATGACCGATGTCCGGAGAAATTTAGTTCTGTCTTTGTTAAAACAGATGTTCATTATCGTGTAAGTGCAACCAACAACCGAAAAAAAGCGCTGGTTTTAATTAAAACACCTGAAAATTTCTGAAAGCGTTAAACCCCAAATTCGCATGGCGAATGGCTTAAATTTCTCTTTGTTAGGGGACGGTAAAATTGTTGATTGAGCTTTTAACTACATATATCTATATTACCTGCCCTCGGTTTCACCCGCATTCCCGAAGCATGAACGTTTCCCAGGATCCTTGATTGAGTAACCAACATCCAAACTTTCCTATTTTATAGTAGTAAGAAGTCTGCAATTTAGTGCTAAAACTAATTGATTGGAGCAGTTTTTTGCGCTTTCTTAATTTTTACTGAATCATTCAACTTTCAAGTTAATATCACACAAGTTTGAGATGCATTGGATCTATCCGTTCACAAGTCTCTGGTTCCACGTGAGTTTCGTTATTATACAGATCGGATCGTTCTAGAATATCCAATGCAAACATGTGTCGCTTGTATTATCTCAACGGGTACTCCTGATTTGGATAATCAATATTAATGTGAAATGTATGTATTATAACTGGGATTAAAGCTAAATAACATATTGACCTATCTCTCATTGCGGTAGGCAGTAATGCTTAAATGACCAAGAGCTCAATATTTTTTTAATGTTTCTAGAAATTCAACGTCATGTCTACTTTCAAAAGTTTCTAGGCACTACAAGTCTTTGTATCACAATTTCCAGCAATTTAATTATCTTGTTTGCTTTTAATTGCAATATTGTTTACTAGTTTATTTTGTGCTGAGAGCGAGACTTACTTAAGTGAAGTGGTGTTTTGAACCGACTTCGAAGGAAGGTGGTTCAGTTCTATGTGTAGGTTTTTTACGTGAAAGTTATATTTCTGTCAAATCTGAAATTAGATCGATACGGTAAAGTTTGGTCCTTTAAAGTTATGTAATGAGCAAACTATGGACTTTGAAGATATGATGGAGTCTCCTTAAGGGCACAAGACACGACTTTAAATAAAAATCTAAACAAACTTGAACCGATCGAAATGTAATTAAACTGACTTCAAAAAGGAAGGTTTTTGTTATTCAATTGTTATTTGTTAGTAGCCGGAAGACCGAGCATTTTTCCGACTACAAATCGAATTTCCCCGAAGAAACCCTGACAGATTGATTATTAGACCCCATACCCCGCTTACGTTGAGTCAAGCATAAAGTAATCTTTCCGCGAAGAAACTGGGTCTATTGTGTTTGTTATCACTCGAAGATTAGTCAAAAGTAGCTAGGTGTTTCATTGCACATGCGGGATAAGCAGTATCTCAGCTCACGTTTTTAAGTTGGGTAAATAGCTAATTACTCATTTTATAATTGCAGCATAAGTTTTGTATAAATTAAACGGTTATTTCGGTGCGATAAGTTCAATTACCGCATGCAAATTATTCTTGGCGCACGCAATTTTTTTTTAGTCGATAGATTCCATAAATGACGATAAAAACTGCAAAAAAAAGTAACAAAAAAATATCTGTATGTACGTACGATACAAAAAATGTGAGCTAAGATAGTACTTATATTATGTACGTGCGGTATTGTCGATTGCCAATCGAAAACTTACCGCACTAGTTCTTCTCACTCAAAGGCTGACTTTCAGACCGGAGGTAACTTCAGTAACTTTAACCTTCATAAATGCCGTCCTTAAAATTAGTTAATAACAAGTAGTTTTGAAATTGTATGTGTCATAGCACATAGGATACTTTCCATCCTATAAACGCAAGTGAAACCGCCGGGCGGTAACTGTATAGGGTAAATCCCACTTCTAAAGTGGTATAATTCGTCTCCCTCGAGATAACTGTACTTCAAGTAACGTACACAATAAGTGCGACTTCAGCGACTTGTTAATTACGACTGTAACAAACAAGCTGTCCAACTTTACAAAGCTGTCTGAGTTCCTCTGTGGCCACTCTGACCCTGACCGTATAATGACACTGGGGATGACCGGCGAATTTAAATTGTCTCCTAAACCGCAATGAATTTAATTTAAGGAAACATATGAACTTTATTAAGCAGGCGCGTATTCAGGATATTGTTTAGGGGGCATTTTTGTGTGATTTTAGGTTCCCTATATTTCAGAACATTCGTCGGTATTAAATATAAGGAATTAAAAATTATAGTAATTTTATAGGTACTTCCAATAATGCTATCATTCTTTAAAAAAAAAACAATTTGATTTGAAGTAGTATATTGAACAATGTGTTTTTTCAATCAAAAATTCTTGGAAACTAATATTTATGCCCTGCACTTATCTCACAAATCACTCCGAATAAAATAATATTCTATTCTCATCCTATGTTTTCTAACTAAATGATATTAGAACACTTAAATTTTAGTTTATATATACCTACTTATTTAAAATTACCTAGATGTGATTAATATGATATAAACATTAAAAAAATTGGTCAAAATACAGGGGTTTCGGTCATGAGTCAGGGGCAATTGCCCCCATTGCCCCCCCGACCCGAGCCTGTTACTAAGTCCCACATTAGACGTTCGCATTTTTGTTTAACGACTCATTAACGTTACGAGTGCTTATAGTAGCGATAAACACATGTTTTTAGTACTACTTCATAAAGTAAGCTTAGTAGTGCGCAAGTATCTCTTATATTTCTTTCCAGCTGTCCTCCGCGGTTACTCCCGCGTTCCCCGAATTTTCCCTTAATAAAAAGTATCGAATGTTTATCCCCGTTTTAATAGATTTTGCGTCAAAGACAATTCTCATCCGTATCCTCACAGACTCTTCAGTTAAAAATAAATATCGTGGATATTTATGACTCAGTGACACATAAACGAACGAGATAGTCGGGATTATTCTCCCAGGATATTTATTGGATAATTTTTATTAATAAAATATAAAGTTTTTCAATGCGCCCTTTTTTATGTGATACTATTTCCAATATGCAATCCTTTTAACGGTCAGATTTCAAATAGAAAAAAAATCTGTATCTAAAAAGCCATAATATTTGCATGAGAATGTATTACAAGATAATTGTACCGTAGTTTGAAAAACAAACTTTTATTTGGTCCCTTTATATTCGAGCGAGAAAATTCTAAAACAACGAAACTTTAATTCGAAGCATTTCTAAGTAATGGAAAAAACAGCTGTAACACACGGGCAGACACCGAACTCTAACCTCGAGAGATATTTTCATACAATTTAATACACAACACAAATAATGACATCGAGTTATAAACACCAATAGTGGAAGCACTAAATCCCTAAATCGCGTTAAATACAAATAGCAATCAACCTTCCAATGAACGTTGCAATCTGTTCAATTACAAGCAGTTAGGGATTGGTTACCTTCACAATTAGCAGTGTCATGCCGAAAGGCACCCGGGCCACCTGGCCACTTGGCTCGTCTCCAGGATATCCGTATCTTACCCACTATCTACAAATGTGTTGCATAGGGAAAATATCAGTTGACAAGATCTAGTAGGCCTGATTTTACTAAAAGTGATTTTTTTTAAAGACCAAAACTAGCAATAAATACTGTCCACCGACGTATACCTTACGTGATCACCACCGCATAAGGATATTTGCAACACCAGAGCTATTTCCAATTTGTTGTCTACCCTGAGTTGTGAAGATGTTAAGTCTCATGTGCCTGTAATTTCAGCGACCTTAGCTTTCTAACCGAAATAGAATTACGAGTGCACTACTGATTCACGGCAGAAATGGTTAAAGTGGTACCCGGTCGAACTTTGCTATACTAATTCTAAAAGATAGTACGTATATAAACATAATAAGTACCTAATTCTACATATAATAGATAAATAGTTATTAAACATAGCAGAAAAATATAGTACACAGGGGATGCGACCTTTTTGCTTTTTCGGCGAAACCTTTTCATGGGAAATTATTTTAATTAACAGTAAAATATTTTTAAGAGGATCATATTAAAGATGCTCGATTTCTTTTTCCGAGAACTTTAAAGCCCAAATTATAACGAAAACATACTTATAAATTTATGCTCTTACTCATAATACTTGGAATGTTGTCATTTGATCACATGATGGCATTTGGCTATCTCCTTCCATTGGGAAGGAGATAGCCGGGACAAAGAGTTCTTAAATAAATAATCTTAAAATGTTCTTGAAATTCCGATACAAGAAAACCATAGGATACTTTGTGGTTACCCCGCAAGCATGGCTACATCTTCAAGGCAAAAATCTGTCGTCAAACACCTACCCGTGCGCTCCGACTGTTGCACTTAGGAGTCAGTTGATTTCTAAGCTTAGCAAAAGGCCGGCAATATATTAACTAAGCTCTAGTACTGTATCAGTATTGCGTGTCAGCTATTTACAGATACATACAATTATTGTGTCGTAATGCTTATTACGCTGTCAAAGGCGCGTCTTTTGTTTGTGTTTTGAAACAACCGCCTCTCTTGTTGAATTATTAATTCTTTATTTAAATTCTTATCCATTACAAGACAAAGAGTAACTTGAGTTGGTTTCTACTAAAATATTCAAGCCCTTTTAAACCTCTTACTATTTTTTGTAGCTATAATGTTACTTATTTTTTATCTAGATTTATAGAACCTTCGGAACCCTGAAAAGTATTTCAGGGTTCCGAAGTCAAATATTTTTTTTCCTTTTGAACCACTTTTTAACCGACTCCAAAAAAGGAGGAGGTTCTCAATTCGTCTCAATCAAATATTTTCTGAAGTCTTAAACGACCACAGAAACAATTCCAACTATGGTATTATATTGCCTCATTTTGTCATTAGCCCTCAACTCGTTTTAGGGTATTTATAGAGACCCTGCCCACCACACACTTCCCTGCTATCAGCTATTTTCCGTGGTCGCCTGTCAGGAACTCATTAAGGTCACCAGCGGACAATATAAAACCGAGACTGGGCTCACTTAATTTAATCACCTGGAGAAACGGGCTCGTAAAAGCAGGGAGTGACCAACGGGTTATGTCACTTCTAACTTTATACTATGTCTATGGCGGCTATAGCTTCGGCAATGTTTATTTTATAGCCGAAATCTATTGAGCTCAATAAATTCACTCCTAATAAGCAGTTGATTCTTTTTTTTTTTTCAAAATAATGATTGTGCACAACGTTCCATTTAAATGGTGTTAATATTTTTATGCATTTGTACCTGCCTTTATAATCCAGTACATAAAAAAGACTAGCAGTATTTGACCCATGGTGTCGGAAAACACCATCAGTTTCTTCGCGGCAGATTTTCAAGCGCTCACGATGTTTTATTGTACTGAAAATGTTAACTCATTGTAGGACTCAAAACCACAATGCTCCCACAGTATTCCACGCCTCTGTCACCGACCTACCGTCTAAAATATTGTATACTATAATGCTGAGATCCAAAATTTCTGTTTTGAAGGAAATTCTACGAATCATGCTCGTAAAGCTGATTAAATTTCGCAGCACTGCCTTTGAAGTCTATATTTGTACAACTAAACAAACCAAATCCCTTCAATGCATTTCTGTCGGGAATAACTAAGCTGTAAATTAGTTTTCATTTCAACGAATAGCCAATCCAAGTGCAGGTACTTCAGACATAAATCAAGATTGTCATTTACTCAAGGGGTAGAGTTGCTCCAAATGCTTATATTCAAGCTATAATTAAATAAGTTTTGACAAATACCATCTAATAACTGTTCTCTGCCGAATTGGCTTATTAAATATTCATTATTTAGGCAAGCTTTCACAAGCTCTTAGAAATCGTCTTCATATTTTTCATCATTATACCTTGATATTTATAATTTTATGTGCTTGAAAACTAATATCTTACATATATACTTATATGTATTACCAAAAAAAACGTATAGTATGTAGTAAATCAGTTATCTGGTTTCCACAGTACAAGCTCTGCTCAGTGTGGGATCAGTTGTCCCTGCGTAACCGTCCCTGAAAATTTGTTTGTAGTCTTATTATAAATCTAATGTCTTGAGGGCCTCGCTCATCATCTCTTGGTCGGTTTATTGCGAGCCAATTAAGGCATTCAATTGTTTATGTCAAAAGACGTCAGGATCAGTTTACGTCTAGTTGAATCGCAATGGGCAGAGCCCGAGGAGCTATTGAGTTCTCAGTGGGAAGGTGTGGCTTGTATATTCTAATATAATAACGCTGAAAAGTTTTCTGTGAACAAGGTTTTCTCCGGAACTGCTAGTCGGATTTGAGAAACTCTTTTTGCATTTGATAGCTCAACACCACGCCCTTAGAAGCTGAAATGACAGAAAGAACTCTTCATTATTTACTGGTAAACTTTGCAAGTTTGGATATCGGTTATCTCCGGAATAACTTATCCGATTTCAAAAATTATTTCAGTAGAAAGCCTTTTTTCCGAGTGATAGATTATGTTTATTTTCCAGGAAAAAAATGTTAAGGACGCGGGTGAAACCGCATGGTGAAAGCTAGTTTATAATACAATAGAACTACAACTTGTACAAGCTAGGCTAGCATCTTCGCGCAACTTGGAACATGACTAAGTAACAATTATAACTTAGTCGTTAATATACAATACGTTCTAACAGTTCCAACAAAATAATCTTATACAAACGTGGCTTTCTATTTTCAGAACAAGCTAATATTATTGCGGGTGTATTAAATAAATAAATAATGTATTTAGCCTCACAATCCTCCATCTCTTAAAAGTATATTAAATCTCACGTTTACTTTCGGTCTTTTTCCTTAATATCTAATAAACGTGTGCTGTACCGAAACCAGAAGGAAGTTCGCCCTAATTATTATGAAATATAACTTTTATATGAATTACTTTGTCAGTTTTTTAGTTGGAAATATTGTATTTTCAAACCGTCTGAAAAAAACTTGTCACTATCTGATGCCCAAATATTTAAATAAAAGAAAATATGTTTGAACTAACTTGCCCACGCGTATTGTAAAGCAGTGGATCTAACAATACTACTCCAATATACAGATAACTGTAACAAACGATGGTAATAGAACAAGCTAGAACAAGGTTCGATGACGTAACTTGCAATAGCTAGTTCCGCCTGTTGATTGAGCCGATTCCGTTTCCAATTAACTTATACAACAGTTGTTGTTCTGAGGGAAGTTAGATTTACCATTGTTATGAATAAGATAACTTAATCTCGTGTTCATTTGCCTGCCTTGGTCGCATTCTTTTGTCACATTTCTCCTTTGGCGCAATATGTATACTTGGTCCTTTGACTTTCAATTTATCTATCTGTATATTATATCTGGGGTTCCTTTGTCGCACCATCACCTCAAAACTTCTGAACATATCGGGATGGGACTGCTACCATTCGACGCGGAATTTTTCATAAATAAACGCGGGTGAAACGGCGGGGGACAGCTAGTAATATATATTACCATAGATTTGGTTGAACAACTCTCTTTGGGAATGCCTTTGTTGACTACTAGCAAGTGTAAAGTGCACATGGCCATCGGTATACTAGGAAATGAACTTTAAGCCTGACTCCAGAAGTCGTGCCAATGGTCGTGCCGTTAAAAACATAGAAGTTTTCTTAATTAAAAAACAACCGTATATCAAAAATCAGACTACAACAACTCATAATCATCAATCATAATAACAGAAGTATTCGAACTGGCATCATTAATACCAATATAGGCCTTTAAATAGGCCGACTAGTGGTGCCCATAAAAAGGCGTGCTTTAATTCCCTTTATCCACGTATGACGTCACGCGAGTTTCCGAGATTGCGGCTCGCAGACGCACCCACGTCGTGGGCCGCACCCTGCGCTTCTTTCAGCTTTAACTATGGGATACAACGCAACAGTAGTTGTTAAGCTTTTAGTTAGATTGATGTTAGATTAAAATGTATTTTTAAGTGGGTTTTATAAGTAGGTTCTGCTAAAAGCTTTATGTGCCGGTAACTGGGTTACGAACTATCACTTAATAAACATTTTTATGCTGTTAGACTTGTCTTCTAATTTAATTAAATCGTTTCAGCAAATTAAATATTATTATAAATTAACATCAAGAAGAATTATGGAAATTGGGGTCAGATAGGCCGGGTGTAAAAAATCTGACAGTTCTCAAATCTCAAAAAACGTGGTAGGTATATGTAGTTGATAGGCCAGTTGGCTTGGTGGTTAGCGCTCTGACTGCCAAACCGAAGGTCGCGGGTTAGATTCCCACCCAGGACAAACATTTGTGTGCATGAACATGTCTGTTTGTTCTGTGTCTGGTTGTAAATATCTATTTATGTATGTTTTTAGAAAAAAAAATGTATTATATCAGTTATCTGGTTTCCGTAGTACAAGCTCTGCTTAGTTTGGGATCAGATGGCCGTGTGTAAAGAATGTCCCAGGATATTTATTTATTTACTAATTAACTAAATATCCCGGGACATTCTTAACAGACGGCCATCTGATCGCAAACTAAACAGAGCTTGTACTATGGAAACCAGATAACTGACTAAATACTTATTTACATCCATACAGTATATTAGTTATCTGGTTTCCATTGTACAAGCTCTACTTAGTTTGTCATCGAAGGTCGAGTATAAGGAATGTCGCAGGATATTTATTTGTAATACAAGACAGAGCAGAGAAATAATGAGATTTTATTAGTAATGAAACAATATTACGGAAGTAAGTATGTCTTTTGTATGGATGTGTGAGTGTGAGTTGTAGTGATATATATTGTCGTGCCGGTTAGCGTGTTAGTTCGCTACCCTGACTGTCAAGGTCCCCGATTCCTACTCAGGACAAACATTTGTGTGCATGAACGAACATGTCTATTTGTTCAGTGTGTAAAATATTTATTTTCTATTATATAAAAGCGAAATACTACTCGCAAATTAATCACGAAATTTTAGATAGTATAAATGCTACAAACTTGGTAGATTGGCAGATACTTCTTCTGCCAACAGGCATAGATTACCTCATAGGAGTAAATAATAAAATGATTTCTTTTAATTTAATCCCTAAAGTGATAAAAAAGGGGTTGGAATTTTACAAGATCAAATTTGTTAGTAAGTATTCAAATATTTTATGAGAATAAATAGACTACGCGTGTGAAGCCGCGGGGACAGCTAGTCATGTATGTATTTAAGAAGTTATATATGTAGTGTAACAGTTATCTGTTTTCCACAGTATAAAGCTCAGATTAGTTTAAGATCAGATCGGACGTGTGTAAATTTTAAAACCATTTCATTAATTATTTTATTGCCTCCATTAAACCATGGATACATTTATTTATTTATTAGGGATGCCAACAGATGATATACATAAAACAAAACCAAGATACAAAATTTCAAACAAAAAGAGCAAGCTTGGTGCAGATCCACTTTCAGGCAAACAAAAACAAAAATAAGTAAAACTTATTATTTCCTATGTATTTAAAAATTACAAATAACCTTTAATCAAAAGTAAAAGTAGACAAAGGTAAAATAAGAATAGAAAAATAACCAGATAAAAATCTAATATTTCATATCGGTTATAGCACATCACTTAAGCCTTACTCGTGGCAATGAATCGCTCGCCTGACAATATATATAATACTCCTAAAAATTATTATTAGGAATATCATACATATATATATATATATATATATATAGAGACAATAACTGGCCCCCGCAGTTTCACACGCGTTTGTCTATATCTTATATAGCCTATAACCATCTAGGGAAAATTCCGCGTAGAACGGTAGCCATCCCATCCCGATATGTTCAATAGTTTTGAGGTGATGGCGCATCAAAGAAAACACCAGTTTCATTGTATATATACTAGCTATCCCCCTCGGTTTCACCCGCGTTTATCCATATCATATATAGCCTATAACCATCTAAGGAAAATTCCGCGTCGAATGGTAGCAGTCCCATCCCGATATATTCAGTAGTTTTGAGGAGAAGCCTATGTTCCTTATGTATAGAAGATATGCTATAGTTTGTAACGTATGTGTTTAAAGGTTAAATAGTAAAACGATCGAACCCAATGTCTCTCCCAAATGAATATTGGAGCGGGAATATTCCTGGAAAATCCATTCGACCGTAAATTTGCCACGCGATGATTCCGATGCAATTTCATTGTAAATAACATATCTTAACGCATCAATAAATTAAAGCATTCATTAAAATGACGTGTCTGGTTGATTGAAATAAATATTTGTTTATTATTCTGTTCCTATATACTACGGAGCCCGTAATTACGTACGGATTTTGTGAAACAAGATATGTTGGTATTTATTTCTCTTTGTTTTGAGGAAATGCTGTAATTGTCTACGTGCTTACAGCGAATAATTAATAATATCCCGGGACTTTCTTTAGACACGGCCGACTGGTCAGAGTTAGTACTATTGAAACAAGATAATTGATATTAACTATTAATAGTACTTCAGCAGAATTTCCAACATTAAGCGCACTTTATTTTTGACAGGCCGTTTGTTGTGGTTGTTAGATACCCTGAATACCAAGCCGCTGGTTCCTATCCAGGACAACATTTGTGTTTTCAAAATTCAAAACCATTTATTCAGTTTAGGCCCGCGGAGGGCACTTGTGAAGGTCAAAGTTAGTGAAGCTACCCACAAGTTTACACGACTTATCATAATTAACTAAGGGAACAAAAGCAAAGTTTATAACTGCTCGCCATTTTGTAAATTCAAACATACCAGGAGGCCGGCGATATAAATGGCTTATGTCTTTAATTGAATAATAAGTTGAAAATAAATACCCTCATTATGCAAGCAGCCATCGGTCAAATGTTCAGTACTAATCGATAAAAGCTATTCTGTCGGTATTAATCTTTAATCGGTTTACACCAGGGGTGATGTGGAGCAATTGAATGTATTCAATCCGATTATTTATCGATTTAAAAGCTGTTTTATAAAACAGTATTTTCGATCGATTCAGTTTGAGAGCTCTACGGCTCTGTAGCCCCCGTTCGTAGCCCAGAATAATTAATGACGCTCGTAGTACTACTATCGTAGCCCCGTAGCTGTTTCGTAGGCATTTCGAAGTATATTTATTTCCTATCTGCACATACATTATTAAGTTTTTATTGTTTTGTTGCAAAGAATCTAGAATTCTAGAAAATTATATGAATGCTATTTTACATAAGAAAAAATATACCTTGCTTCTGTGATTCTTTTGTGTTTTCTGTAAATAAGATGAAAAGCCTTGGTGGTTAGCGTCCTTGACTACCGAGTCACAGGTCGCGTATTTGATTTCCATCCAGGACAAAAAATTGTATTCATGAACATATCTGTTTGTTCTGTATTGTATTTTACACATTAATATAAGTATGTAATTAGAGAAAAAAGTTATATGTAGTATACCGTATATATAAAGTGCGCTTAGTGTTGTAAATCCTGCTGAAGTAAGATTAAATAATTTATAACTGCAGCATGTTATTGTTAAAGGATTCTGAGAATCACTTATACAAGACCTCGGAAGCCAATTCCAGAAAATAGCTCCAGTCCCGTTCACTGAGCTCGCTCGTTTCGATCGAGCTCTTGACTAAATAAAAGCAGTTCTGCGAAAAGAGCTTTGACTGTAACATTATTGCATTTATTCAAACATTACTTTGGCCCGTGGTTTCGCCTGTGATATTTTATGTACCACGAGATTAAAACATATCCTATGTTCATCTGGAATAAAACCTAATAAAAAAACATGCTGTACTCGTATATGTGGTATGCCCTGTGTAATTCCGCTCCATCTACTTATAATAAGTATAGATATCTATTTGACTCTGCGGAAATTCAATGTAAGATTAAACAAAAACAAATATCTAGTAACACGTGTAGATTTCTCGTTGGGTTTCCTTGTTTGGGACTTGACAGAGAAGGAGATCCAGCGGAATTAGTTACTAGATAATTGTTTTTGTATAATCTTTCTATAGATTTTTAAACAATTCCATAGATATTGTTCGGAATAAGTTTTACTGTAGTAGCGACATGCTGTAATCCTCATAATATAAATAACTAGCTGTCCCCCGTGGTTTCACCTGCGTTCTCGAGGGACGTTTCCTTTTTTTTTGCGGGTTGAATAGTATCCTATATGCCATTCCAGATGCTCTATTGGTGGGCCAAGTTTCATCCAAACGCGATAGGTAGTTTTTGCTTGAAATAGTAACAAACATACATCCTCATAAACTTTCGCTTTTATATTATAATATTAGTAGGAAAGTAGGAATTCAGCGATTTAACGCTTTTTGAGTAGTAGAGCTCGTAGCCCAGTTTGTCTTGGGAAGTACCTCCATAGCCATTTCCACCGTGAAGAAATATTGCACTTAATTATTAATTAAAATATACTTTTAATACATAATGATTCCTGTAAAACAATATTGAATAATATACTAGGAACTAATACAAAATGCTGTTTTGGTTATAATAATTTTGTTTTTGCATCTACTGAAAAATTTGTAGTAGAGCTCTTAGTGCAGAGTTCGTCCGGGAAAGTACTACCACCTTACCCATTTCCGCCGTGAAGTAGTAGTGCACTTGTATTACTGTGTTTCGGTTAGAAAGGTAAGGGGGCCGGTGAAATTACATGCACATGAGACTTAACAACTTAACGTCTCAGGGACGACAACGCATTGGTGATGCATATAGTGTTGCAAATGTCTATAGGCGGCGGTGACCACTAACCACCAGGTGGACTGTCTGCTTGTAGTAGCTTCAGTAACTTTAAATTTGACCTTCATAAGTGCCTTCTGAGGGCCTAAACTGAATAAATGGTTTTGAATTTCGAATTTTTTTTTTGAGTTTATCAGCCCATGTGGTATTAAAATATCGTAACGTTTCTGGTCGATGAAAATAAATATTATTAACTTACAATATATATTGTTTCCTACAACTGAAACTGTAATTATGTGTGGATTATTTATTTAGCGTAACAATTTTGTTGGTATTTATTTATTATTCCTCTTTGTTTTCGGAATACACAGTAATTGACTGCGTGTTTACATTTCGTCGTATTAGAAAAATAACAACAGAGTAGATACCTTATTGAAACTCTTATTATTTTAGAAATGTGAAGAATTTATTCATTATCGACAGACCAGTTGGCTAAGTGATTAGATACCCTGACTGCTACGCCACAGGTCGTGGGTTCTATTCCCACCCAGAACATTTGAGTACCTATGTGAACATGTCTGTTCTGTCTGAATTTAAAATAAAGTAGTTATCAGTTATCTGGTTTCCATAGTACAAGCTCTGTTTATTTTGTGATCAGACGGCCGTATGTAAAGAATAAATAAATATCCGGGGACATTCTTTTACACACGGCCATCTGATCCCAAACTAAGCAGAGCTTGTACTATAGAAACCAGATAACTGATATACTACATTTTTTTTTCTAAATACATACTTATATTGATATTTACACCCAGACACAGATCATGCACACAAATGTTTGTCCTGGGTGGGTATCGAACCCGCGACCTTAGGTTCGGCAGTCAGAGTCGCTAACCACCAAGCCAACTGGCCTGTCAATATCTCAGACTATTTATTTATTATTATTATTTCAACCCAACAAGAGAAAATTCCATTAAAATTTAAGAATGTCATGAAAAGATCAACCCTATTGCTTCATGAGGTTTAACTCCATCATACAATTGACTATGGCATCCACAGATGAACCTTACTTCGAAGGCATAAAGTTAATTTTTCAATTACACTATTATACGTTAAAACTGTCATCACAGAGTACCGCTAGTAAAGTACAAATATTATCTTATCAATTATGGTGAATTTATCAGTAAGTATCAGTATGGGAACTTCTTCAGTTGATATCGAAGCTTGGCTCTTGTTGTCGGGCAGATGATAAATTTGGAGACAAAGTGCATAGTAAAAAAGTATAATGCAATAGAAAAAGAATAACACACGAAGGAAAAAAGTTCAAATAAAGTAATGATCCATTTTTAAGAACTAAAAACAATTCTGAATTCAAAGTTACTTTAGGCCCAAAAGGGCGCTCATGAAGGTCAAAGCTATAGGATTGACCGGTTCGGAAATGAGCCTTCTTTTCTATGATGACATTCAATTAATAAAAGGTCGAAAATAAGGTTTGTTTCTTTGACATAGTTCAGATAGTGATGTCAAATGTCGTGGGTTTTCGGTAAAAGAAAATATCATCAGAAAACCATACCAGTACTTCAGTAAGGTAGATTGTTTAATCACTATCACCTTCCATTAAAAGGTCGCCGATCACCTACGTGTTTTAGCAGCTGATCTTGAGGGCCAGTTCCCTTTTAGACCTTGTGGGCTCAACACCTTCAGTGACTCCATCATATACTCATCTTCACTTACCATCAGGTGAGATTGAGGTCAATCGCAATCCCGTCATAAAAAAAAATCTTACAAGTAGTAGAGCTCTTATTACCCATTTCCACCATGAAGTAGTGTACTTGCGCCCTTGTGTAATTGTGTTTCGGTTAAAAAAGTAACGGGGCCGGTGAAATGAGCATGAATAACTTGACGTCACAGAGCCGTCGTAACGCATTGACAATGCCCATGGTATTGCAATGTCCACGGCGGTGACCACTTATTATTAGGTGTTCCGATATGTTTTGGTCTTGTTGGACTACTTGGACTAAAATAATTAAGATCGTGGTCAATGTTTGTCGGACTACTTGAAGTAAAATAAATATAAGCCTATACAAAGTCAACAAAAACCGTATTTCTTTTCAATTTATAGTCTTGTGTGTGTCCAGTGTCCATTTGTCAAGTTCCATGACGTTTATGGTATGGCTTTGTGACACCGTGGGCGTAATTTCAACTTCTGACTTAATGAAAAATGGTCTTGCTGTTAGTTTTCATGTTAAATGAAGTCCCTTTCTGTATTCTATCACAACCTTCTTGACAGGTAACTTCTTCGTGTTGGTATTAATCATTTATACGAATTACGTCATTATTTGAGTTATTTATCTTGTTTTTTAAAAGTTTCTCAATAAGAGTTCTGTTGTAATTAAAATTCCACCATCAATAGATTATAGCGCGTATAAACATTGAACTAGAGTAACAGTATCACAGATTTTTGACGTTAAGAATGACAAAAATAATAATATTTAGTTAAAAAAACGAGTTTTATGCAATAAAACACAAGTTACATGTGCTCCTTAGGAAACCTTTTCATTAGATATCCGTGTGATGGAAGTGGCTTATGAATTAATAAATTACCGCCTTAGCACGTCCGCCATTTTGGATTTAGAATGACGTCACATTGCTAATCGTGCAATGTCAACAAAAACAATAGAGTGTGCAAAATTTCAGCTCAATCGGATGGAGGACCTCGTCTATTAATCTGTTGCAAGATTTGTCCCAACTCCCAAACATTAACAGGGTTCAATAAAAGCTTGTAATGAACTCTATGGCATTGTGACAAGGTGTACCTCCACCATCAAACAATTAACTGATGGATCAATAGATGCAACTCATTTCAATAGCAGCGAGTCGTTAGTTAATAATACCAGGGAGATTGCATATGAACTGCCGACCTATACAAAGCATAGAACTCGTGCAGCTGCCGGAACACCATTCATTTTTCTTTATGTTTAGTAACGATTAGTACTTCTTCTGTTTTATAACTAGTTTCATATAGGAGATGATCTCATCATGCCATTTCTGTTCCACACGAGCAACTTTCAAGGTCCTCTTTCCAAAAATGTATTTAGATAGTCGTGATGTGCCTGTGAATTTCGTGCCTTTTCTTTCCAGTTGAAATTCATACCGGTGGTAACTTCAGTAGCTTTGACCTTGATTATTACTATCTCCGTGGGCCTAATCTGAATAAATGGTTGCGATGTTTGAATTTTGAAGAATGCGTTACTCATATAATAGACTCAAAATATGTCTACAATTTTTTAAATAATATTTAATAATGTTTATTTTCTTTCACAAAAGTTTTAAATACTGAATTCTTATTTTATATTGTACAATTTGTTAAATATTACAGTTAACTTTTGTGAGAGACTGGTACCCGCACTCGGAAACCCTGTTTTACAATTGGTTTGACGCAGAATTACAAGGTCTGGTGTTCTACCACCAGCTCCAACAATAATGATCTCTTATAGCTTCAGAATGTATGAAAAATGTTTGACGCATAAGCAAATCAACTGACAGAGCTGGTGGTACCCCTGAAGACCAAAATGATACCTAACTTGATAAAAGTTAAGTAGATATTCGAGAATTCACGCTTTTACTTCAAAGTTGTACACGTTCTGAAAGTTTTTAATAGGTGTTGGGTCAACTTTGCTTCATATCTCACGTACGGAGCTTAGGTGATTGTTGAAGCAAAATTGATTTTAATTTTCTTAGGAATTCTATCGCTGTTGGTAAGTAATGTGTAGCTTGTTATAATACGGTTCTAGGAAATAAATGGGAATAAGTTCAAAACTTCAGATGATGTAACTTTGGTGATTTTCTTGCCGTTTCTTCACATTTGAAACTTCCAAACCGGTTTTAGATAGATATTTACTCCTAAATACAGAACAAACCCACGTGTTCACACATACAATGGTTTATCCTAGGTGGGAATCGAAGCGACAACCAGCGACGTGATAATCAGAATCGATATTCTGCCACCCCAACGAGCGTTTAATAAACATTAATAAAACTGACTTCACAAAAAGAAACTATTCCAAAAAAAACTAATACGCACTAAAAAGAAAAAAAAATGCTTTATTAGACTACTAAAAGTCAATTAAATTATTACGATATTATAATATAGTTACAATTATTGTTATTTTTGGAGGCGGTTTCAGCCAACGTAGGCTTGTAACTTCATACGGTGAGGTGTGCTTGTGTCGCACGCGCGACTTTACCAAGCGAGAGGCGAGAGCGGGGCCGCGGCGGGAGGGGAGCTGTTAAATGTGTTTAATTACTAAAGTATTCTCGTATTATTATTGCTAGGTATATTGCAGTGTTTCCTTGGCTGACACCGCCTCCAAAAATAACAATAATTGTAACTACATTATATTATCGTAATAATCTGATTGACTTTTAGTAGTCTAATAAAGCAATTATTTTTTTCATTTTAGTGCGTATTAGTTTGTTTTGGAATAGTTTCTTTTTGTGAAGTCGGTTTTTTTTTTGTTAAAATTTTTGTTTATTTTTTGATTTTTAGTGAACCTGAAGTACACTCACATTTTTTTCTGAATATGGGTAGACCTACTAAACGTGATTACTTAAGGTGTACTATGTATGCCTACACATTTAAGGATTTTCCTCAATTTTCTCAGGATTCCATCATCAGGTCTTGTTGTAATGATCATGAGACCATCTGTAAAGTCTACCCTTTTATAAATCGAAATTGGTTGGCATGATAATGAGTTACTCGTTTATTTGTCGCACACATACTTAATGCTAATTTTAGACTTATATGGTTTTCTCATGGATGCCATTGTCAGAACTGGACCAAATTGAAATGGGACCATTCGGGAAGCACCAGCTTTCAAATCAAAAAAGAATCATTAAAATCGCTTCGCTCACTCGAAAGTTAAAGGTAACAAACAAAAAAAAATACAGTCAAATTGAGAACCTCCTCAAGTCCGTTAAAAAACAAGACCATCAATTTGAATCGCAAGTAACGATCTAAGCGAATAAATAAAATAAATATATGGTATATAAAGACAGTGCTTAAATAAATATAAGTCTTCTAGCCCATTGCCTCGAAAGACTTAGAAGAGGTACTAAGAAAACCAGTAGCTAAGCAAGGTACCTATTATTTAGTAAATACGCTCGACAAACAAAGTTTGCGTTCACTTGCAAAACTTAAGATATTTTATGGTTACGATAAAATTATGAAAAAAAAATATTTTTAATTTAATCTTGTATAAAATTATCATTTGAGCCACAAAATTAATTGAAACTATTATAAACAATGAATGCTTAAATACTGATTTTCCAGGTGAACGCGCCTTTTTTTTTTTTGTATATTAGATACTTAAACAAAGACAGAACAAAAAGACACAAATGTTTATCCTGTGTCGAAATTGAATTCAAAACCATTTATTCAGTTTAGGCCCTCGGAAAGCACTTATGAAGGTCAAATTTAAAGTTACTGAAGCTACTAATGTTGACCTGTTAGCACGTTTTCCATACTTCCAAAGAGTTGTTTAGTCTCCATACATTAAGATATTGTATACTTGCACGTTGCCGAGAAGCCTTGTCCGGTTGCTTGGCAACTTAATTAATTAGAGCTTGAAAGCAGCAAAATAATTTAAAGACTTTTTTTTAACTCATTTTCTTTTATCATTCAAGAATCAATGAATACGTAAAAGCATGTGGACTATTGTAGACAATCCTACTAATATCGTACTTATATTATAAATGCGAATGTTTGTATGTATGGATCTTTGTTACTCTTTCACGAAAAAACTACCGGACAGATTTGGTTGAAACTTGGCACATGGTGCATATCCTGGAATAATCTCAACACTTTTTATCCCGGGTAAATGTGACATCCCTCTGGAACGCGGTTAAACCCGCGGGGACAGCTAGTAGTTTAATCATACGCGATTGGATATTTAGATTGTATAAACATGTTCGGTTTGGTTTAATAAACATAACTGCACATTGCGGTGCGGACTTACCATCAGTAGAACCGTCTGGCTGTTTGTTGGCATCAAAAGAAAAATATGAGTCACCATTCCATTGATGTTTTGAATGTCACGCCTTCACGGGAATGCCAAGGAAGGTATTGTGTTTAGCATTCTCTTTATACGACTACTAGCGGTTTTACCTGCGTTCCCGAGGGATATCACATTTTCCTGGGATAAAAAGTAGCCTGTATGTTATTCCAGGATATGCTCTATCTATGTGCCAAGTTTCATCCATATCCGTTTAGTCGTTATTGCGTGAAAGAGTAACAAACACACTTACATACAAATCTTTCCTCTTTATAATATTTATACGACCATTTCCAAACCAACCTCGCAAAGTATCGGTTACAGACGATACTTTTTAGTTCATATTTATGTTTACCTAATCCGAGTGAAGGTTTTTCGGGTATTCTTAACAACTTAATACCTTTGTAGTTAATAGGTTTCTTTATTTTACAAGCCTTGGGTACGCTATTTGATATTAAGTTTTCTACTAGTTTTACGCCCCGCGGTTTTATCCGCGGTCCCAGCATAAAAGACGACTATGGAGCCTTTTCGATCTGTACATATAATACGCATGTGATGTATATTTTCAAGTAATATTTAACTGTAATGTTTTGCTCTTTTAATCGATATTCCCAAAACCCTGAAAAATCCTGAAAAATGGTGTTCTACTTTGCGATTTTGAATTATTTTATTTATCTGATATTTAAATATATTTTGTTATCTTTTCGGTTCGGTTTATCAGTTTATTTAAATGAGTATGTAACGTTATGAACTAGAATCGTTTGAAATAATTGAGATTAATTTATAGCTGTTATTCTGGCATGCGTTGCTATGCGACTACTTTGTTTCAGAAACCTTCTCAGCCTTACATAGAACAACTCACAAAATTTTCATCGCTGTGGGATAAATAGTATAGTAAGGCATAGAGTACAAATACAAACATTTTTTTATGTAGGTATGTCGATTTAATATGAGGGTTAAAAAATGTAGTGGGGGGTTCTAAATCAAACCCAAAAGGTAGTCTGAGTGCAGACACATTCTGAAGTTTGAAGTCCTAAATTGACACTTCTTATATACCGACATTAGCAATATGAGGTTAATTAATGATATGGTCAAAGCTATGTCCTAAGTCAAAATCAGTGTAATTTCGACTGTCTCTACAGAAATTATTAAAACTACTATGTATCAATTTTTAGTTAAATACAACAATCATTACATCAATGTAAATATGTCGGTTATCGTTATCGCGTTCGGACGATAACTTTGATAAAACTGAATTTATATTGAAACTTTTCAGTTTATAAAACGCGAGCAGTACACGCGGTCTGTTGTGGTTAACAGTTCGTAGACCACCTGTTGGATACATATGTTTTTGTTATAACAGTTGTAAAGGGAATATTAACAGAACAATAACGTTGTTTATATACATGTGTAAATCGATGGTGTTCTGTCTGTGATAGTGTACCTCCTGAACTTGACCGATTGAAGTTAGCAGTAGCTAGCTGTCCCTGTGACATTTTTCCGGGATAAAAAGTATTGTATGTGTTAAAACAGGTTATAAACTATCAGTGAGCCAAGATTTATCCAAATCCGTTTAATGATTTTTGTGTGAAAGAGTAACAAACAACCATACATCCATTCTCGCAAAGTGTAGCATTTATAATATTTGTTTTTCGTCGATATTTGAAGAGCAGATTGATTACCATGCCTGCCAAATAACAGGTCTTTGATTCGATTCCCACACAAGACAAACGTGTGCCTGAACATGTCTGTTTGTTCTGTGTAACATAAGTATATGTTTAAAAAGCGGTTTATGTACAAGTTATTTGGGACATATACGTTATAGAACAAGTTTTGCTTAGTTTGGGATCAGATGGCCGTGTTCCAGTTTATTTATTAATTCTTAGAATCTGATAGGTGGAAATGTAGTTCAGTTATAAACAATTTCCATATCAAAACGTGAGTGAAACCGCAGCGGTAGGTAGTTGTACATATTTTCTAAGTTTTAATATCAAAAACATAATTGAAAATCGTATGAAACGTGTTTCACGAGTGAGATACAAAATAATACGAATATTTGATACCGTGTTCAGGTTTACAACTATGTATTTGATGAAATATGTTTGCGCTCTTTATTAATTTTGAAACAGGTTAACGTTACTGTAACAGGATAAGTTTTAGTTTGATTAAAATGACGAAAACTAATATGTTAATAAAATGGAAACCACATATCTGATATACTGCATAATTATAGACATTAACACCCGATGGAGACATACCATTTGCAGTTTATCGTACACATAGAAATTAATATCATCATACCGGTCAATGTGAGTTAAATTAAATAGAAATTATTTATTTAAGCACAATTTTTGAAGTGAATACGTTTAGCCCCGCTTTGATTTGAAGCGCACATATATATCTAAATATAGAATTCAACCTGCGAAAGAATGAGATGGGTTGTTATCTGAAGGAAGCAATTTTTTTTTCTTTTTTGTTTTCTACATTTTGTAAATTTTTTCGTCAATAAATACACCTCCCAAATGTTTTTTGTAACTTTTTAAAATTCAAATGATATTTCCACTATAATTTATTCTGCGGCAGCAACGCGCTGGGTACCATCTAGTAAATAATTTAAAATTTTGAACATGTCCATAGGTAGTGGTAAACCTATCAACAGGTATACCGCAGAATGTTTGTCATCCTTGACATAAGGTGAAAATGTACCCTAGAAGTTTTCTCTAACGTTGTTACATGGTTAAACACGGACAAAGTTGCAAAACTCCAGTCCATGCGGTCCCTGAATCGCAGTTTTATCCTTAACTACTAAGCTATTCAGAGTTTTACTAACATAATGAACACATAAAATGTTGTATTTTTTTTATGTGTGGGAGAAAAATAAACAAATTTTATTATTATTATTTTTCAAAGTTCCCCTTAGTTTTCTCTGCTTTTTACTCGAAGTAAATTATTTTTGAAGTAAGTACCTACTTTTGAGAGAATACTTATCTCTATTCAAGATGACAGGTGAAAAGATAAAACCGCAATTTTATACATTTCTTGCTTTAGTTAGAAAGTGTTAGGTAATTTTATAGTAAACGCAATGAACCGCTATAATTTTTATTGATAATAGTTGTATATATTCGTTCTTAAAACAATCAAACTTTAAAGAAAACTGGTAAAATTTTACATCAAATCTCCGTTAAGTAAGTAAGTGCAAATACTTGAATTCCTATAATTTTTAAGCTTAATAGTCTATCAGTCTATCAGAATCAAACGAGCAAACTTTAAGAGTAAACGTACCAACACATACAAAACCCTGCGACGTAGACGAAAGTGTTCAAATACAGTGCTTAAACTTCCATTGACGGATCAATAAGTGTGTGGTGTAGCTATGGTGTCGTGTGGCCAGTGATGTGTGGTGTGGTGAGCGATGGCGTGGCCAGGAGGCTCGCCGGACGTGGTGGAACTGCCGCTGCATCAGATACCGTTAGATGGCGACCATCTCACCGTACCCACGGCTACAGTCCTAGATGGAAACGGCAGAACTAGTAAGTTTCTTCATTGAATATTTCATTTTATTTCAAAAGCAATAATTTTCGTTTACACTAGATTAATTTTGGTGGTAATTTACACAGCTAACATATGTTATAACTCGACAATGGCAAAAATATATCAATTAATTTGGTTGCCATACTTAATACATAAAACAGATACAACAAAAAAACATTTGCAACACTAATCAAAAGCATGTGTCGTGTGGCTTTCTTCATCAGGTCAGCAGTATATGATGACGATTCCCAGTTACAAACATCTGAATAAGTATTAAACATTAACAAACACGAATTTCCCTCATTGTCCCTAAGATTTCATCATCAATAAGATTTTTATAATTGATCCAAAAGATGAAGATTTCGGTGAACATACATAAAAAAGTACATACATAGATCCTCCATACTGAAGTCGGTAAAATAATACTAATCCAATGTCGAATTCTAGATGAACGTTATATCAGAATACAATATAACCTGTCTGCCAGGGTATAGCTACGCAAAAACTGCGGATAAAATTGATTGTGACATAATGTTTTTCAATAATGCCTATTGCCTATACCTCATACAATATTAGGAATAATAACTACCGTTAGATACAGCTGATTGATAAATTAATTATGACTCACATATACCGTACTTCAAGTATTTGTACTTACTATTTCACAAGTATTTCTAGGTCAAGTCTCCGAGTGAAATAAGGTGTATATAGATTGCAAAAAGTTTGCTTTCACTTGGAAAACTTGAAGTGTTTTGAATTTTATTTTTAACCATTTGTTCCTTGTTAAAAAAATACGAAATATTAATGATTTATTGTGTAGCTTAGATTCTATGTATTAAACAAGATAGTATTACCATAAAATATTTTTTTACATATTATATCAACCATTATAATTTATTTATTAAAATAAATATCTTAAGTTTTTTCAAGGGAACGTAATATTTTTAGATGTTATGTGTTCCTTCGCTGTCTCTCTTTATAACATTAGTATAGAAGTTTAGAAATATCTAACAGGCATGATAGAATTGAACTTATCGGAATATTTTGTGATTTTCCTTGACTAGCTTTCACACACGTTCTCGGGGATTCTCTAGTGTTTTCCCGAGGAAGAAATTATCCTCTTTTCCTTTCTATGCCGCGGCTACATACTTGACAACATTTTTTTTTTTTTTGATGTAGTAGAGCTCATAGTGCTAATTTCGTTCGGGGGAGTACTATCACCATACCCATATCCACCATGGATCAGTTGTGCATTTACACTACTGTGATATAATCAGAAAGGTAAATTAAAGCCACATGAGACTTAACAACTTCACGTCTCAGGGTCGACAACGCATTCGCGATACTTCTGGTGTTGCGAATGGCCATAGGCTGCGGTGGCCACTTACTGTTTTCCTGTTTATCAGCCTACTTGGTTATGCCATTGTATATTAGTATTACAAAAGGACCCCTGATGAGTTAGCAATCACTGGATTCAAACATTCACTACTTTACATTAAAAATGACTTCTAATTATTCAATATCAGTAAGATTTCATCAGACCATTGCCGTTGTCATTTTATCATTTTTGCGGACATTCACAAACACTCGTTGTATCTGTACTGCGATTAAAATTACAAGCACAATAAATACATTGATTACTTAAGTACTATGACTTGCATCTTTATAATCTTTTAGCAAATATTAAGACATTGCGTTCTCATTTTTAATTCTTTTTCAGATCATTGTTTTCTATGTCTGTGTTAGGTCTGCTAGGTTTGGATGTAGGAACTAGTCTACCAACTTCAATAACGCTTAATTTAAAGAAAGCTACACTATTCCCAAGTGACGGGTGAAACCGTAGGACGGAATCTAGTACCGAATAACTTGGCCAGAGCATTATTATTGTAATCCAATGCGACAGTATCGCCAGATTTAGCTATCCGTACATTACTGGCTATTTATATACATGATATTTTTATAAGCCAATCAATCAAATTTATTTCTAATTTCCGCCCCGCGTCATCTGTACAATAGGCTACGTGTGGGCCAAATTTGAGCAAGATCGGTTCATCCATTTAGCCGTCAAAACGTAACAATCAGACACAAACTTTCGAATTTAATCAGTATTATCAAAATATAGATCATTTTTTTCAGCATTATGTAGAAACCAAATAGTAACATAATGAACATCTGATCACTACATAAAACTTGCGTAATAAGCTGATCAGTGTACAAGTGGCATTTGTCCAACATTCACCTTGCTATACGGCTTCCCCACGGATAGCGCGGATAGTGCCAGTCTCTCGGTTCTATCGCGGAAATATGCTCGTCCAAGTGCTTATATTCATGTATATCGCTATATGCCTCCTCTTCTACATGGCCCATGTCATAGACTACTACCTCACGGCCCTCTGATACGCCGACGAACTTGAAGAACGTCAAAGTTACAGATTTTGATGTATTGACTGCTATGTTAGGTGTAAAGTGTCAATAGTGATAATGGAAGTGTTGAGAGGTGTTATCGCTAATTTTAAAAGGCTGGGTAAGTAAAACGGTTGAATTAGAATGTTAGAGAGCAACGGTGCGATAATATGTAGTAGCATGGTAGATCATTAGTTACTTTGTTGAACCGAAACTGAATCATTTATTATACACCTCTCATTACTATATTTGGTTAACATCCAGGGTCATATACGTAAATATTCACGGTTCACTAATTTTTGGTAGAGCCTTAAGTGCTAATTTAGATCTAGCTTCTAATTTCTGGCATTTTCTAGGAAGTTAAAAATATCCTACTAATGTTATAAATGTGAGGCTTTTAAAGTTAGGATTTAAATTTGGCATATACTCGTAAATCGAATGTTGATTATATTTTATCACTAGATACACAATAAGAAAGCGGTTAAAACTATGAGATGGAAGCTACTATCTTCTAATACTCGTATTATAAGGAAAAGTAGATTAGAAGGATTACTTTACTTCAGATAGTGCACATTTTGTCAGTCTCTTATTAGAGTAGTAGAGCTCTTAGTGCAGAGTTTGTCCGGGGAAGTACTACCACCTTACCCATTTCCGCCGTGAAGCAGTAGTGCAATTGTATTACTGTGTTTCGGTTAGAAAGGTAAGGGGACCGGTGAAATTACAGGCACATGAGACTTAACAACTTCACGTCTCAGGGTCGACAACGCATTGGCGATGCTCCTAGTGTTGCAAATGTCCATAGGCGGCGGTGACCACTTACCATCAGGTGGACCGTCTGCTTGTTTGTCGGCCCAAGAGGCAATAAAATAAAAAAAAAAGTCTCTATGTATCTCCGGAACCACGGCACCTAATTCAAGAATTCTTTCAGCATTTAAAAGTTCCATTATTCCTAATGAAAATAGACTATTATAATCTTTGGATACATTAGATCTCTTGGAAACGCAGGTAATACTGTGTGATGGAAGAAAGTATGGGTCTACAAATCGTAACTTAATTTAAGTCGATCCTAGATCAATCAGGTGACTTATTGACCGACCGACACAATTACATTATTAATTACTAATTACTGATTATTTACTAAGATAAACAATCTAATTGTATTTATCTTTATCCATTTTTTCGACTTGATATCTTACTGTTTTTTTTTTAGATTAAGAGACCTTGAAATTTAAGAACCGAATTTAAAGACGGAAAGTGCGTGGAAATAAGTTCTTGGAAGGTCAATTGATGTCGTTTCTATTGTGCATGAAACTAATCTTAAGTTATAGAAGAACATCGAACTAAATAAAAAATTATTTAACAAGATTAATTTTTGATCTATAAACATTAGGGTGGTACTTATTCCTAAGAAAAAAAAATATTTTCTTTAATTTCGCGGGGCACCACGTAATTTGATTATATATCGTAAGAAAGTATTTCAGTAATTTCTTTGTATTTTTTAAATGACATTTAGAGGTCGCTACCAAAGTTTGAATTTTAAATAAAATCTCGAAATTTTGTACATAATTTTATTTTTATAAATAAGACATAAAAAATATTACAAAATTATTGTTGTTGTTGTTGTTGTTGTTGTTGTTGTTGTAAATTAAGATATTATGTAGATATTTGAATCATACATTACATACAAGGGTTGACTTGTTAGTATTAGAGTTCTTTTTCCTATACTCTTTTACCAACAAAAGCAAATATTGCTTTTGGTCTTTATTACTTGTAATTAATTTATTATATTTTTCCATTACAATTTAAGCGAGTTTTACTTGCACGGAAAAGGTGATATAAACACCTAAATGAAAAATTAATGAAACCATCATTTAAGATGTTTTGTAAAAATCCTTTAAATCTTAACAAAAAAACTTATTTCATATTTAGAGGTATATAATCAAATGAGAAAGTGCCCCGGGGATAATTTAAAAGTCGAAAAATAAGGACCACCCTGATAAACATATCACAAATAAAAAAAATACTCCGGCGTGACCATGCGGAAATCCATTATAAGATAAAAAACAAATATCTAGTAACTAAATCCGCCGGATCTCCTTCTCTGTCAAGTCCCAAACAAGGTAACTCATTAGGAAAAGGACACGTATTTCGCTTCTACACGAAGCATCATCAGGACGTAATAGACCCGCTGTCACCGACTCGACGGGCGAGTACCGCAGACTTGCTACCTCTCCGACCGGCGGACAGAAAACTAGTGTTTGGGAGTTGACAGAGACGGAGATTCAGGGGAATTAATTACTAGACATTTGTTTTTTTGTATAATCTTATATCAAAAATAAATAAAAATAGAGAGTTATTGTAATAAGTTTTAGTTTTATGCCAACTGAATCGATTCCTCAAGAATTGATACCTCTTTTTAACTAACTTTAAACTTTCTCGTTGGAGTTGAAGTTGGAGTCACAAGTTTTAATCTTGGTCTGTAAAGTTAGTTTGCTGCGCGTTCTGCTATTTGTATTTTGGAATGAATTTATCATTATAAGTACTTACATAGTAATAGGAGATTTATTCAAATAAAAAACGTTAATAAGGTGGTCTGGTAGTATAAAGCTAAGCTTTGAGGCCGTCCCGGGTTCGATCCCGGGTCGAATAAGTTAAAGTTAAAAACATAATTTATAAAACTATAAAATTAGTTATTGTCAGTGTCATTACTGAGACGTTGCCTACCTCTTCGGGCATAATAGGCGTGAAAAAATCAAGGCCTTTTATTTAGTTGAGGCCCTTGTACCACCTTTCGTTATAGTACATAGTACCAACAAAGCTTAACAAAAAGACAATACTATCAACTTTTACAGTATAAAACTGCAATCCAACCTTTGTTGGTGCTAAAAGCAGCTTGCTCAGTCTTTCACAGCTCAACGACGGGCCATTAGGTTTGGTGGTTAGCGACTCTGACTGCCACTCCACAGGTGAGTTCAATTCCCACTCAAAACAAATATTTGTGTGCATGAACATGTCCGTTTATTGTGTCTAGGTGTAAATATCTATCGAAGATTAAAAGTTAAATTACTAATATAATTTTGTAGTATAAAATGAAATGAAAATATGTTTATTCAAATAGCTATTTACAAGCACTTATAAATAGTCTGACTCTAATAGTAGCCCATAGGTACTCTAAGTATAACAGTTATCTGGTTTCCATAGTACAAGCTCTCTCTCTGAGATCAAATGGCCGTGTGCAAGATGTCCCGGGATATTTATTTTATGCTGCAAAGCTACGAACCAAGTAATTAGATAACCTAAAGCTTATTTTACTAGAGTAATTAATATATAATAGACAGTGGACTACCACTCTACTATTCTACCATACTACTCTGCCATAGGTAGTAATCTATTTTACATAGTACTGTCACGCAATCGCTCTTGTAGATTGACCCTAGGGAGCCTCAGTAACAAAAGCGGCCACGGTCGCTCACAAAGCACTAGTTAAATTAATTTATGTCCGCGAGTAATGAAAGCATTCAAAAACAAGTGCGAGTTGAACCCGCGTAGAGAGGATTCCGTATGATGATTTTTTTAAGGATTTGCCATTTTATTTTATGATCGTGGATTTCTTATAGGTTAATTTGAGGTTTTTCAAGTATTTATCTTCAGTATTGCTCTTTCTTTAAGCTCCTAGCTTCGTCAATGGAGTGTTAAATTATGATGGATTTTCGTAAATAACTTTAAACCATTAGTTTTTTATTATAAGATATATATTTGAGACCCTCACAACAAGCCCATTCATTTATGTCAGATATAGCTTGCAACTTTTTTTTATTACCAATTTATCCCCCAAAAATGCCACCATATTCAAAATGCATTCATTTACTTTACATGATCGCCTTTGGGTCACAGACATTGACATCGTTCGAACATACGGAACCTCAAAGGCTTTTCAGCTGATTCTATCACTAATTGAATTATTCGACGTATGGCTAAAATAGTGAAGCCATTTTCATCTGAAACGTTTAACGTTCGGCTTAGTTAACTTTGAACAATGTCAGTATGGTTGTGGATATTCGTGGAATTTTGTTACTGAGGCTGGGAAATAGTTCATGGGATGGGATGCTACCTAGCTTAACAGTTATTAGATTCTAAACTCTCTTGTAATTGAAATAAGTACTTTTCCTGTAATCCCTAATGTTTTTTATTTATTTTTAACACGCTTTTATTAATTTCACCTGTATGTTTGTATGTAACCGACCCTTTTGGGCTCGTTTTTGCCCTACTTTGAACGATCAGATTTAATTCAAACTTTGCACTTCTATCAAAGACCGATGACAATTCAATATTTCAAACAGTTAGTTTAAGCCGTTATCCTTACCAGTATAATCAGGATTAGCGATTTAACTAAAAAAAGAAAAATAAATAATAGTTTAAAAAAATTAAAAAACACGCTTTTGTAGAAAATCCAACTAAAAAATAGAAAATATATGTTTATAAATTTGAATTTAGAATACTGTAAATAAGAAACAATGTATTTTATTGTAAAAATAAGCGTGGGTTGTAATAAAATACATTTTTTTCTTATTATAGTTATGGTTAACTGGCTGTCCCCACATTAACGTTATGAGTGCTTATAGTAGCGATAAACACAAGTTTTAAGAACTTCTTCTTCATAAAGTAGGCTTAGTATTGCGCAAGTTTCTCTTATATTTCTAACTAGCTGGCTTCTGCGGTTTCATCGCGTTCCTGTGGGATGTTACATTTTGAAGTGTCCTATATGTTAATCCAGGTTATAATCTATCTATGTGCCATGTTTTATTCGAATACGATCAGTAGTTTTTGCGTGAAAGAGTTATATCTATACGTCCTCACATACTTTTGCATTAATAATATTAGTAGGGTTATGAGCGGCCCCCTTATTCAGCTAATACAAACTTCGACGGCGAGCCGCTTCACGGAGGCCTGGGAGAGCTTTCCTCTCACGGGATTAGTAGTATTAGCGTAGTAAGCGGCAGAGACAGAACATAGAGGCCGCGACGAAACATCCTCGAGCTAGTGTCATTTTCCTTAAAGAATCGAGCCCCAGAAGTTACTGTTATCATTTATTTATTTATTTTCAAAAATGTACGTCAACAACACACACATTAAAGTTATTACAAAGTAATTTTGATTAATCATATATACAGTATGTAACAAAAACCCTGTTGTTCCTTTTAGGAACGTTATACATTACCTACAAGCACACCATTAATGATATTAGAATTTAACAATTATAAACATTGGCTAGTACAAAGGTCAAAATCAAATAACTATTAAAATCGACACATTAAAAAAAATGTTTAGATTATCTGATTTTACAAATACATCTGTATTTCGCTAAATAGCCTACGAGCTCGGCGGCTTTCTTTGATGCGACAGAAGATGCCGCTAAAACGTAGGCGCGTGCCTCGTATCCCTGCCACGTGCCTTCCTACCCCTTTACCCCACCACCCGCCGCCCTGCGAATCATAAGCGAATTCCTTAGTCTCCCGCGCAACTTACTTTCGAACGGTTGTTATTGTTGACCTAGTGAGTGACTTGTGTTTTGTTTACGTAAGATCACCTGATCTGACGCCCTTCGATTGTTTGCCTCTGGGGTACTGGCAACAGGTGTTCAAAAAACCGTGTGATACGGAGGTCGAAATGCGTTCACGCATAGTAGCAGCATTTGACCACATCAAGTTCGATAGCTCCATTTTACAAAGCGTAGGTGAAAATATTATTAGGCGTTGCAACAAATGTGTCGAGGTATAAGGTGGTCATATTGAACAGCACCTCCGTGGCCGTCTAGTAGACATTATAATAAATTAATACATTAAAATGCAAGTAGGTACGCGTCTGCCAACACAAAACCCTAAGGTTTTGTGTGACAGACGCGGGGACTTTATTTTGTTTATGTAAAAGTGTTAAATGTACTGATAACAATTATCAATTGTGCATAAAAATATCGTGTAAACCAACATTTTCAAAGAATGAATCTTCGTTAAAGTGATAAACAACAGCTGACAAAGTCGTGAACTTGTGTAGAAAAAATAGGTAGATAACCGGCGCGGCGCGGCGCGGCGGCAGAGGCGGAGTGGCCTCTCTTTGTCGGGTCGGGTAGAACTTCTTCCTATTATTTGTGATTTCGGGTCATCGCTTCATGCAGAGGTAAGATATCAGAATAACATTACAAATATTAATAATTAAATATTTATTTTAATTATTTGTGTTTACAGTTTATTATAAATGACTTCCTTTATTACGTATGTATACCGATTCTTAAAACGTAGGTAGAAGGAACAACAGGGTTTTTGTTACATATTGTATACAGTCTGATGTGTGTGCCAATTACAGACATACACAACGTTAATATAGTGACAACATTATATATATAAAAGAAAACCCCAACTATAATAAAATATGAAATAAAAGATAAAACTATAAATAGAAAAATAACAAAAATTAAATACTAGGGTATGCAAAAGTTATCCAAAAAATCTAACTGTTATAATTTTTTACTTTATACCTAAAGAGTGTGTCGAAAAAGATATCCAAGTCCTCAATCTGTTTATTGCATTCATTATAGTCTCGCATGACTCTACTCATTGGGGAAGATACACCCAAATTGGTTTTTGCAAAGGGCAAACTAAATGTATTTGGCATACGATATCTAGGTGTGTTGTAGGGAACTGTCAGATGGATGGCACTAAGTAGTGATGAACAATTAATGTGACCGCTAATAACTTTATAAAGAAAGACCATACCAAGTCTTCTGCGACGATAATGTAAGGTGTTTAGATGGAAAAACTGTAGCCGCTGATCGTAAGGGCATCTGTGAGAAATACCTCTTGAGATGAAGGCGAGATGCCTAGTAAAGCTACGTTGTACATTTTCAATACGCTGGGAATTGACAGTGTAATGAGGACTCCATACTGTACAGGCATGTTCAAGTAGGCTGCGCACTAATGAATTGAAGAGTATTATTTTAGTCTGAGGTCGTTCAAAACCTTTCGTATTTCGCTTTATGATTTTTTTTTTAACTTTATCGCAAAGAGACAATATACGCAAAACAATGCATAAACTATTTTTCAACAATTAGTTTAGATTCTTGTTATCAGATATGGTAAAATCTACGAAAATACTTTAAATACTTTAATTGTTTTACAATACGATGACTGTGGTTTTTTTATTTGTTTACATTTACACGACACGTACGTACCTTGTGACCTTTTTATCTATATATCTCACTAGCTGTCCCCGCGGTTTCACCTGCGTTTATCGATATCATATATAACATATAACCATCTACGAAAAATGGCGCGTCTAATGGCAGTAGTCCCATCCCGATATGTTCAGTAGTTTTGAGTTGATGGTGCGCCAAAGGAACCCTATTTTGGATTATAAATTGTGATTACGGAAAGGTAGCCTGTTAAATTTGCTATATATTTCCTATATCTATCCTATTTATTAACTGTTATTGTCTGTAAATTGTGCAATAATGAAGTATAAAACCTTCATGCGTTCCACAGTGAAGAAAAACTATAAAGTACATCCAATGCCATACAAATCTGTCGCTTGACAATCGATACATACGATGATAAAGGGTCAAGGTACGAAATTCTTTCTGCTTCTGACGCACACTTTAGCATACCACTGCTGGGCAAAGGTCACCCTTTTTCCAGTCTTCGGGCAATAATCGACTGACCCAGTTTTTGACATTAATGTCCCATTGAATATTTGAAAAACAGCCGAAATGTATCGAAATTCTAAGATAGCCAGGTTTTTCAGCGTCTTAAGAAATTTAATACAATTTCAACGTTGAGGTTAGTCAGTAATATAACTTGTGCGCAAATAGAAAATATTAAAGGCCTGTTAAGCTATATTCGCCGCCGAAGTGAGTAGCGAATATAGAAAGGGTATGCGGTGTCCTACTGTTTAAACCGATGCGGATTTCGGTAACGGCATAAATATTCGTTTCGCTCAAGCCGCGAAACTTTATACAAATACCCGACGAAATCCAGCAGAATTTATCGGGCTACCCACAGCGAAACCATCATGGTTTTTATGGCAGACATCCACTTCTTAATGTATACCAAACGTGATATTAACTTCCAAAGCGTAAGAATAAGATCCCTACATTCCAAGGTCTCCTTTAAAAAAATATTGAAACAATTTCCTCATGACCACAGCCTTACATATACGACTCTTCGAAATTCCATCATTTCGTTTGAATTCAGTCATCCGAATTCGTTCCACGTGCAAACGAATTAAAAAACAACTACACCGAATTTGATTACATAGTAACTAGAAACGTGTGCTGCGAAAATACCAATCTACAGCCGTAAAAACAAATTTGTACTCCATCCATTAAACTAGTGGTGTTTTGATATCAAAAGAATAAATTGATGGAGTGGTTGCGAAACAAAAAAGATTATAGATTAACACACGGATCGGGAGAGTGACTCTTTTTAGGTAATGGTTATTGTTGGCTGTCGATTTCATATCGATTAGAGGGAAATTCAACAGGATAAATATGAAATACATTTTATTATACGATAACAAATAAACTTTTATGACCATCACAAATATGTAGATAACTAAATACATGGACATAAATTACATTGCTAAAAAATTCAATTCCAGTCTTGCCGAGTGCTTATGTTTTACCGGGACAAAAGTTTATACTATGTCCGCCGTCTAATCTGAACATCTTCTGTCTTAGTGGAAAATTTTCCGGGATTATAACAAAGCCTATGTCACTGAGGAACTAGTGTAACTTTTTATTGTTGATAGATTATTTTAAATCGGTTAAGTTTTTTTTTTACGTTCTACACCCAAACTTATAATACTTTACAACTCAAAATCTTTGCGTAGCTTAACAGAAGCGCACCACCGACAGAAACAAATAGTGACTTTCTTTTTGACTATTTAGAGAAGTAGGATTTATGAAAACAATGATATCCTACTACAGTGCGGCTAAAAGCTACTTTTAGTACAAAAGTAGAGGAACACTACACGACAAATACATATAGGATTCGTAAGTGTTCACTACCGAACACAACGCTGTGTAAACCCGACGGAATCTCTGCATCAAGAGTGTGTACCTCACATGCGGGAATTTCCCCTCAGAGATCAGAAAATGGAAATTTTGTAGAAAGCCACTTTATGTAGACATATTAAGAAGCATTTGTTTACTCGTCTTTATATATTACTAGCTGTCCCCCGCGGTTTCACCTGCGTTCCCGAGGGATGTAACATTTTCCTGGGATAAAAAGTATATGTTATTCTAATATATGCTCTATCTATGTGCCAAGTTTCATCCAAATCCGTTTGGTAGTTTTTGCGTGAAAGAGGAACAAACATTCATACATCTATACATCCACACAAACTTTCGCGTTTATATTATTAGTAGGAAGAACAGTTGTAGTGTGAGTGTTTTGTAAAAGATCTGACAGTTTAGGATATCGTATACAAACTTAGTCGGCAAGACGTCGGAGAACAGACTTCTCAAGTAATAGAGTAGTTAGCGAAAGAGAGATTACGTTTACACTTTTGATAACTCTGAGGCACACAGGAATTAAGAATGTTTGCGTAGGTTATAAAAAAATATGCTTGTGCAATATTTTTTTTAAACGATGTTGGAATGCTTTTCGTAGTTAAAAGCGCACCACCGTAGAAAACAATATCGGAAGATTGACCGATAAAATTAATAAAGCTTTATTCAAAGCGATTTTTGTACTAAAGTCATAATTTACTTTTATTTTAATTGATAGATAAGAAGATAATCAAACGACCGGCGTTTGTGGCTAGAGACCCTAGTGCGACGCTGCAGCTCTTGGGTTCAACTCCCATCCAGCACAAACCTAGACAAAAATCCTGAAACCATTTCACCGTGTTTTCATTTACACAGAAACCTAATTTCTGACGTTTCCTAAATCCTACTAGATAATATTATTAATATAAATGCGAAAGTTTGCTTAGGATAGAAGGATGTTTGTTATTTTTTCACGATAAAACTACATAACGAATTTGAATTTAACACATAGAAAGCTTATAACTTGAATTAACACATAGGATACTTATCCGAGGAAAATGCAACATCCCTCGGGAACGCGGGTGAATCGTTGCTAATTTGCCTCTACGAATGTTGGTTCTATCCATCGCATCGGCGGCGTTATTACGACTCAAACGCAATGTTTACTCACAGAACTAGATAACTAATATCTAGATTAGATAACGTTTAACGCTTGAGATAACTATTTCCCACGGGAAATCTATAAAAGTAAATTATAGATACTCGTTATAAATTTATAAAAGTAAACTATATGTAGGTAGATACTGGAAATAAATTTCCTAGAACTAAGCAAACATTTTAAACCTTCAAACCAAATAACAACCAATCAAAAACTGTGATGAATCTGAATTTTGTTATCACTATCCTATCACTATCACTACATAGTATAAAACAAAGTCGCTTTCTCTGTCCCTATATCCCTATGTATGCTTAAATCTTTAAAACTGCGCAACGGATTTTGATGCAGTTTTTTTTTTAATAGATAGAGTGATTGAAGAGGAAGGTTTTTATGTATAATACATGTAACATCCCACGGGAACGCGGGTAAAACCGCGGGGACAGCTAGTTAATATATAAAAGCGAAAGTCTGTGACGATGGATGCGTAGATGTATGGATGTGTGTTACTCTTTCACTTAAAAACTGCCGAACGGATTTGGATGAAACTTGGCACATAGATAAAGCATGGAACAACATGGCTACTTTTTATCTCGATAAAAATTGACATCTTTCGGGATAAGGTAAGACGTAATTACATAAGTCAAATTAATTATTTTCATTCTGCCTACTGCTTTTAGCATTTACTTAGCCCAGTATTATAGAAAATAGTAAAACAATAAGCGTAAATTACATTCAATTTGCGTTAGTTACTGCTTATTTTGTTCACCTATTGTTGGAATTTTATGGATTAATTCCGAAAATTCAGGATTTTAAACCTCCCCTCAACTAATAGACAGACGAATTTTATGAACATTTCTCGGTAACACTTTTTGATATTGCAATATGCCACAGTAAAAACCAATTTCGTTAGGATAGGATCGTAGATGGATAAAAAAAATGCTTGTGTTTTTAAAAAAAGTTTTGTTATTATTTTACTTGCTGCCAGCACACGGTTTCACCTGCGTTTCCGTGGGATCTTGTGTTAATAAACCCTATAAATAAATATTATAGATGCGAAAGTTTGTGAGGTTGGATGTGTTGATGTTACTTACTCTTTCACGCATCTACTTTACCGAATTGATAAAATATAAATAAATTTAACTTGCACATTTATGCAAAGATTTATGGCTTGGATGAGGACATAGTCAAGGGAACATCACAGGGGAAATCGTAACATCCCTTGGAAACGCGAGTAAAACCGCGGGAGACAGCTAGTAATAGATTACTAAATATTCTAGGTCATTCTTTTCAGACGACCAGCTGATCCTAAATTACGCAGAGCTTGTATTATGGAAACCAGATAACTGAAATAGTGCATAATATACCTACTTGATGAAAAACTTAGGTTGTAAACCCACACAGCATAAACAGATACAGGATGTCGAACCCACCTGTGAAGTGGTAGTCAAGATCTTAAGCAACCAACTGGCTCGTCAAGTAAATACTTTAGTTTTACGTGAAAATAAAGGTTTAATTCCTAACCCAAGTGGTAACAAACATACACATAAATCAGTTACAATTGTACGTTGTAATGAAAAATTATATTCTACCATTTGGACTTGGATAGCCCATAAAGAACTCGTTCAGTATGAGTTATTCAGTTTAATGAGATAATGAATAGATTAGTAGTTGCAGGCGGAACCGACTCTTGGCCTTCGGGAGGCCTGCAATCGATCGCTCTTGACTCCTCACTTGATGTCTCGGAGACACGACGCTCGCCGACGTCATCGCTAATGCTATTAGGGATGATATGTATAATTTTAGATTAAACTAGGTCATAAATTTTATTTTTTAAACCATCTTGGTTTTAATATCAAAATATATATTTTTCAAATTCTTTCCATTATAAACTCAAGTTAATGCCAGAGCTTTGTCTGAAAATGGTCAGAAACCCATGAGTAACCTTTCAACTGTCTATATAAATACATAGTTACATACATAAAAATAAATGTATGCTTGTATATTTGTACTCTATGCCTTTTTATACTATTATCCAATACTTATGAAACTTTAGTAAATTGTTCTGCGTTCAAAGGTTCCTGACACAAAAAATAAATGAACCTTTCAGGCAGAGAACAGCCAGATAGCTTATAAAATAATAGGAAAACGACTATGGAAATCTAGACGAAAGATTCGAAACATTTCTATTTCATGGTCTTATCATTATAATGTTGGCAATATATCGTCAAAATTGTACATAATCATTAAATATGTATGCTACAAATCGCTAACAACAACCAGACTGTAATTCCTGTCACTGCTAAATTATGCAAATTATTTCATTAACGTAATACAATGATGATCAAAGAAACTACAAACCTAGTCAGCTGCATCGGCGCAACGAGGCCTTAGACAGCCGACCTCTCACGTGATTGCGTAGTTAACGAGAGAGACAGCACAGAGGTTGCTACGATTAATATTTGAGCTAGTTCATTAACCATATGGAATCACCCCCATGATTCCTCAGTGGTTTAAAGTTAATGAACCTCTTTCTGTAGGGTATAAAACAAAGTCATTATTTCTGTCTGTCTATTTGTGTGCTTATATCTTTTAAACTACGCTATAAATTTTGATGCAGGTTCACCATCATTAGGAGAATTTCCTCTGAAAGGTTTATGTGTATAAAGCATTCATATTATCGCACTCAGACGAAGCCGGGGTGGGACGCTGGTTTATGATATAAGAAAAACTAAATCAGTCATTTTTCTTTCATGAAATGACGTTAAAAAGATCCCATATAGGCATTGAGCTATATGTAAGCTTAACGTGCTGTGTTAAACGAAAAAAAGATTTAATTAAAAAAACACTAGGCAATTGTATAACGTGAAAGGAAAAAACGTTACTTATTTCCTTTTCGTTATTTCTCTACCGAAAAGCAATTAAGCATTTTATTCGGATATATTTCGTTTTGTGTTAAATGAAAGGAACTTGGTATTATAGCTCGAAACGAAATCTTTTTTATTGATAAGCTTTATAATTAATACTTATTAAATACGAGTATTCGTATCGAGATTCTGTTGTTAATGATGCCATATGAAGTTAAATAAATACCAAAACATAATACCTTGTGTAAGCCAGTAATTACAATACACAGATATGCAATATTAACGAATGTTGTGTGCCCCCACCATTTTGCAATGCTATATGATAATGCGCTGAATCTGGTATACACACTAAGAAGGGAACTGGCTCTCAAGTGAAGCTTATGAATCTAGAACCCAATATAAGCTTTTCACGCCCTGTCAGTTTGATTGACCAGCCAAGGGTACATTCCCTTCCCATAGTGCTATGATTTTGTCACTATGTTTTCCTTCACCAAAAGCTATAGGAACCTTGGTCATGATATTTGATTAACGATCGTCTATCATTGAGCATATGACTGCTATTACCTTACCACCCATATTCAGGAATCGCACCCGATTTCCACACAGGGCACATACCTATTTGTTTATTTCACAAAATATTAATAATAATAAATTTATTTCATCATAAAAAATTGTGACAAAAACACATTAATTATAACTAGGCACTTAGTAGTAATTAAAATAATTTAGAAAAAATGTTTTTGTCGAAAACAGTGGTATCCAAGGTAAGATTTAACTTGTGTTTTGGATTCCAAGATTCTCTCTACACAGTTTTGATCACAGCTTAAGCTTAAAACTAAAGTTATAAACATCTTAACCTATTTTTAGAAATTTGAAGGAGGTTTTCAGTCTCAATATAATTTGTAGTAAGAAGCCAGTTTCTTTCTTCATTTTTCCATTTTTTTATTTACAAATTCACATCTCTTAAATTTATTATAATTTATTTATTATATTACGGATTTACTTTATATAGGTTCATATAAAACAGCCTATAAAGAGGATAAACAAAGAAAAATTGGTATTTTGTGAATATGTTAATGTCTCTAGGTTCTAGGTATAGATGTAATATATTTTATTATACTAGCGACCTGCCCGGGCCTCGTCTGAGTGGAATAATATAAATGAGTACCTAACTCATAAACCAGCCGGAAAAACACTATCTGATTATGGAACCGGCATCAAAATTGGAAGCCTAGTTTAAAATATATAACGGGACAAACAAACAGACAGAAATTGTGACTTTGTTTCAAACTACATATTAAGAGACTAGAAATCCATAATGCAATGTAGTAGGTACATCAGTTATCTGGTTTCCATCATACAAACTTCCTTAGTTTGGGATCAGATGGCCGTGTATGAAGAATGCCTTACTGGATGTAACCAATAAAATTATTTATGCACTTCGTTGACTGGTAATAAATAAACGTATAATGGTGACGTTTGAATGTTAATATCGCGTTCGATATTTATCAAAAGACATGGGGGAAATGTACCTACATATGTCGAGTTAATATGTCGCCCTCCTCGCTTCCTTAAAATCCGGCTCCTGATGCTAACTGAGTTAAAAGCCTTTATCAAACGATGGATTAATGTTGAATTTCCAATTGAATACGAAAGTTTTATCTTCAACTGCGGCAAGTACCTACTTGACAGGCGTACACCGAAATGGCCTTTATAAGAAAAGGAATGCTTATCTATTATTTAACATTTGCTTGAGACTCGTGAAATGCTCTTTAATCTTAGATTTCAAGCGTTAGATTTCTAGATACGATATATCAGCACTCGATATACATTTCACGGCCTATGTTTATCCAATCCTTACATCATTTTATAAATGAATAATAATTACACACGTATTATTTCAAAATCCTACCATACCAAAGCAAATAGATGGTAATGTAAATGTATGAAGGAATTCTTGGAACAAGCTCTGCTAACTAGATAGCTTGTTAGTTTGGAGTTGGAGAAATACAAAGGTACATACACAACTAATAACATGGTACTGTCAGTTATATCATTAACTGAACAAAGATATATTTACCGAACGAAAAACAATAAATGTGTCTGCGAAAAACTTCGCCATTGCATCTTTATACTTAGTTTAAGTTATGGCTCTCATCATCAATTGGTTACCAGCTTGTATTCTAGGAACATGGCTCAGTGAAAGTGAAAAAAAATCATTTGTTTTGTTTTCATTTATTGTTATTTTACTAACTTATAATTACAGATTAAGACGGTTCATTCCCACCCAGGACAAACATTTATGTGATCGAACATAACTGTTCTGTATCTGGGTGTAAATATCTATTTAAAAAAAGATATTTGTAGTATTTCAGTTATCTGGTAACCATAGTAATATTTCTGGTTAGTTTGGGATAAGATGGCCATGTAAGGATTGTCACAGGATATTCATTTATATAATATCTATAATATTAGTGTCATGTGTTGGAAAGGAACAACAACTTAGATTGCTGACCGTATTTTACGGTCAAGACGTATCAAGAATGTCATAGAAAAACCAACTGTATCGGTTCTGAAATAAGGTTTATCCATTAATCTAATGGTTAATTGTATGAAGATGTAAATCAACCTTATTATAAAGCTATAAAGTTGATTTTTCAATAGCATTCTTAAACCCACTGGGTATTTTTATATTTGACAGACTCTGGGGGCATTATTGATCGAAAGCGAAGTTTCAGGGCATCGATTCTGTAAGCAAAATGACACTAACTCGAGGATGTTTCGTCACTAACTACGCAAACACTTGAGAGGTAATCTCCGAGGCCTCAGTGGGCCGTGAGCTGAGGAAGTTTGTATTAGCTGAATAAGGAGGCTCTATTCCAGCATTTACGTCTTCAACGTAATTATTGTTGTTAAATTACCGTTTCGTATGGAATATTTTAATATGAAATTAACATATTCTTGCCATTTGAAATGCAGAAAGTCTGCTGCACGGGAATCGACGAACTCTTTAAAGTCTTCACCACCGCTTTAGAATTTAAGTTTTATCTTGTATTATTGAAACTAAAGAAGAAGTCTGGTAGTTAGTTACTTCATATCTGTGTAAAATCTGAATGATTTATACAGCTCTTTTAATATTTAAAGGTAACTTATGTTTTGTTATCAGTAATCACTAGAGATAATCTTATCTTACTAACTAGCTGTCCCCTGCGGTTTCACCCGTGTTCCCGAGGGATGTAAGATTTTCCGGATCAACGTCAAATTTGACACAGTTAAAGTTTATATGTAGAAGAAGTGCGTAAAGGATTTTTTGTTTCAAATGAAATGCTTTAGGAATATTATCTTAAATTAAATACACGCACACTATCATACGTTTGACACACACATATTTTACAATATGCTTATAAGCTTACATTCATACAGCCAATGTCAAACACATAATGACGTATTTGTGTCACCCTCCAAGCTGACGTAAAAGTTCTATGCAATGATCATAGAGGTTATAATACTCTGACAAAGAAAAAGAATGACGGTTGAATTTCGATCGCTTAGCTACCACTAGTACCAGAGAATTACGTGAAATGCATGCATGAGATGCAATTACTTTTTAGTTGGGTAGCATGAATCCTGAATCACAGCATCCCTTTAGAAGAAATTTACTAATTTGGTTTGCAGCAAAATTGTATCTACCCAATTCTTCAGGTATACCTACATTGTTACGTCATTAACCAGCTTAGAACATTCCTAGGTAATTACCAAGTCACTCGAAAGTAGTATCGCCAGTAAATCGGTCAATAAGTGCTAAACGTGATCTTTGATAAGTGACTGGTAATTAATTAATTTTGTAAAGTGTCTTTCCATGGAAGTTAGTGAGAGCCTTCATTGTGATTAATAAATAAACACAAACAATTGAGGTACACATATTTTTATTTCGGAAGTACCCAGAGAAGTAATAAATAGTTTACTATAAAGAGTTTATCAGTAAATTCCTATTTTTGATATTGGAATTAATGGTGTATAGTCACGAGATTTTTTGTGTGTAAAATTGTTTTGTTTTTCTTGTAAGTATGCAGGTATACGTATTACTGAAATTTTGGACATACAGCTAATAGTGTTGTTGTCACAACTCAACAATGATCGTGTCACATTATTGACATGAATTGTTAGGTAACAATAATTTATTATATTTAATGCGGGACGATGTCAAAGAACTTTTAACATTGAGGTCATGAGTGTCGTTCATGGTGGTCGTTTCTGTATCTATCAGTATCTATGGGCGCCATTAAGATTTGAATGTTATTAAAGTTAGGTGGCATGTAACGTGTTCGTCCATCACTCCCATTTATTAACAGAGTAGCTTATTAGGTTATAACATTTTTGTAAGCATTGTTCCACCTTGTAATAGGGGTGTAAGTGTCGTACCTATTGTAAACAAGTAAAACATTAAGTATTCAACCATATTCATATAAGACACATAAAAAATAAAATATAAATAAAAATAAAAATAAATAAAGACAATCTGAAACCAAAATTAGCAAGCTTGTGGTAAGGATGGAAACCAGATAAGTGATACTTTCCTAATATGACTATCGTTTATCTGATTATGATATTCACATCAAAATATTTATTAATTGTCACTTATTGTCATATTATGCATTCTCACACTGGCGCCCAACGTGTGACTGATGTTATAATGAATATAATGTCAAAACCTCATTAAAATACTGGAGGTGAAACAGAAAAGGATAATTATTGATGCAATTTAATTGGTTAACCCGAGAATACTGTTTTGGTTTGCGGTTAAATGTCAATAACGGTTGTATGCAACAGTATTCCATCATATAAACACGAGGTCATTTGCTTTCAGTCGGAAAATTGATAAAAGCATGCAAATGATGAATGAAATTTTAAATTATTATTTGTCCAATTCCTAATAAATAATAAAGTGATCCTTATACTGTACTGATCGCATCCAGGGTTTTCCTGCAATCCAATTAATTATTTCATTATTTCATATTTACTGGTTTGCAAATACTTTGGTTTCACTTCATGTTATCGGCTACCATAACGTCGAGGCTCTACTCCACCCGTCACAGGATAATGTGGGTCAGTCAGAAATATTCGGTTTTGACGGTATTAGTCAATAAACACTCCATTTCCATTATAAAAGGAACATACAATATCGCCTTATCCTATAATCATTAAGTAATAGTAATTTATTGGTTCAAGCTTCTGAATATCTCATAAATTATTAGAGCTAATAAAACCTATATCCATTCTATCGTCCGTGCCAAAAAGAAAATTGCTTTTTAATTAATTAATGACAACGCTGTACAGTTAGTAACATAATTTGCTAACATAATCCTAATTTACAATACTCCTCTACGTACATTCATTTATTATGTACAAAAATCAAGTTCATAAGTGTTTTTCAATATAAATACAAGCCTACACTACATTAATAAGTTTTAGTCTACAGGCATTTTACCAATTCGAATTTGTTAAGCTACTTATGTAGCTGTCCATACCTCAGTCAGTTGAAGCATAGGTGAATACTAAACGTCCAAACAAACATTTATCCTACCAATTCGCAACTATTGATTGACACAGTAACACTGGCTACATTTTGGCGCCCAACTTGGGTCCATATTCAGTGTGGAACGCGTCATGTTACCGTTGACAAGCGACGAAGCCCCGCTCACTGACTGAGCTGCACAATGCCAATCATTGTTTGTTCCGTTCTGGAGACTGACGTCAAATATCCTCGGTGAAAACTTTATGCATTTATAAACTGAAATAGGTAAAGTTCTCTTTATGATTTATACTATTATGGAAAATAAGGATGTAGGTATTCATTTTAACAGTAATCGTCCTTTAATTGTCTCACAGAATTGGAGAAAGATTCATCCTACTAACGTTATTAATGCGAAGGTATGTGAGGATGGATGTATCGATGTTTGTTACCTTTCCGCCCAAAAATAATGCTCACATTACTGAACGGATTTAGATGAAACTTGGCACATAGAATGAGGATGCCCTGGAATAACATATAGGATACTTATAATCCCGTAAATATGTTACACCCCTCGGGAACGCGAGAGCAACCGCGGGGAGAGGTAATCCTTTATAAAAAGCAGTTACCCTGCAGATTTTATAATGGTGTCTTTATTACAACTCAAATATAAGGTAAATATTAATAGGTACCTATTTAGGTTTTAGTAATATGGGGTACGAGTAGGTACCTACAACAGGGTTTTTTCAGGCTGTAGGTGCACGACAAGATTATTAAACTAGAATGTTCTCAAAAAACCAATTCCCGTACATACGCCATAGCATGGAAGTCAGGGTAAGTACCTACAGGGTATGCGCGGCAAGTAGATACCGATATATAAAAAGAGAATGAAGAAATATAATTCAAACTACACTCGACGCTTTCTCATACTTATACGTATATAGTTTCATTAGATACATGTTGCGTTTAAAGAAATATGTTTATGTGAATATTTCCCATATAATGATTATTATTTAAGTATTTTATTAAGAAAATTACATAAATTCTAATACCAAAGCGCAGCTCTAAAACAAGAATGATAAATATTACTCGAGATGAAGGAGTTAGTGATTACTTAAAACAAAAACATGCTGAGTAGGTGCCAACTAACATCATTTGGGTAAAGAAGCTACCTTACTTCAACAACCAAAATCCACAGCTTGTGGAATGACCTGACGCAGGTGTAATAATATATTTGTGTAATACTTATTATTATAAATTCGAAAGTGTGTTTGTTGATTTGGTAGGTAATCCTCCTTTCACGAAGAAACCGAGTCCACATGGGAGATTTTGCATAGACATTTTGTAAGGGCTCGAGAACAACAAATATAACTTAATATCTCTAACGGGAACGCGGGAGTTAGTTGCTAATTTATATTATATTGGTTGCGTTCGTTTCAATGGTTTGCGTAATTAATACATATTTCTTTTCCATTCTTTGATGACTCATCGTAGCAAATGTTGAGTTTTTATACTCTAGATTATGTATTGTTAAGGTGAGTTTTTACTTTAGTCTTTGCGTATTTTGATGACTTGAATTCTTAGGACCAAGACTATATTTTAAAGTGTCTTTCATTTTGTAACTTTTCACAATCACACGTAGTTATTATAAGCAATGTCCTTACCACACTGATAGTATTTTTCGCCTATGGCAATACCAATAATGTCATGTGTCAAACTGGTCCCGAACTGTCACCTGTCATGGCTTGCAATAGTGTTGGGAACGTAAGATATAGTGGATTTAAAAAATATCGGTAAATATGCTTATTGTATGCATACATTTTCAATTTTATTTCGGTATTATTTGTTTAATGAGAAGATTGAGCACATAAGTACTTTTTAATGCCTTATAATAATGGTGTATGCTCCTTATAGTCCATCTACTGTTCCATTGACCTCACCTGGAGCTTAAACTTAAATCCGTCCAAGGTATCGTGCTATGTGAATATAAGTCCGCTTGCAGTGAGACTGTCCTTGTCGGTAGATATAAATATATTGACAAGTAGGTATTCGAAAACCAATTATTTTGGATGCATTGAGATCTTACACAACTCAATTCTTGTTAACAGGGATTCTTTGTAGGGCGATTATCTTATAATCAGTGTATGTCTCAAAAAAATCTTTGTTGATTTATACCCACTTTGCAAAACAGTCTTATGTTTTGAAATTACATTTTATTTCCAGCGGGTGTATATACTCAGTTCAGCAATGAAAACATAATATAACAGTTTTCCTCATAGCCTCTTATAATCGTCAGTAACGGTCACATCACTATTGTGTGTGTCGTTGGTGGGCGGTGAAAATAGAAAGATCGATCGATCGTAGTAATGTAGCTGCTACATACATAAATAAATTTATTTCGCGTAGCGGTTGTTTGTGATGTCAACATGTACCTATGAATATCGTATTTATTATTTTTGTAGCGATCTCTTCGAACATGTGCTAACTACTGGTCAACAAACAACGCGGAAAATACAATAAAACGCGCGATAATCGTTAAAAATAAATAACATGGACAGAATTAAATTAAACAAGTAAATCGCTTTTTCGTCTTCTACGCGGTGATAATGTGTGTCAAATTTAGTTTTTTATTAGTGTTTAAACAGTAAAGTAAGTGGTGAAGTAGTGTTTTGTGAACTGGTTACGTTGTGAACTGAACAGATGGCTTTGCAAAATTATATATCGGAATTTTTCCAAAATCACAACGTGATGGCCCCGTTTTCTCGGTTCTACCGGGCTATGGTCCTCAAGATTAACCAGCGTGAGTACTCAAAACACTCTATTAATTAAATAACCCATGCCTATATCCCCCAATTTTTTTGTATATTCTATACCTATATTTATATATGCATTGTCCAAGAATTAACAGTCTTTTATTGCTGGAATTTTATGTTTAATAGTAACATTTTTACTGAATAAAAAAAAGCATGTGTGTTAAGTTTGGCTAAGTTGTATCTTTATTAAACGACTGAATAGATAACAAATATTTATTAAAAATTGTTTTCATGACTTCTATAGTTTGATATCAAATACGGAAGTTGATAGACCGCAGTGAGTACTTCTACTATCGGATGAACGGTGCACACATGATTTATCAGATAATTTAGTAATCATTACATAAATATTACATTAAAAGTGAATTAGATGGTTCTACTTTATTAAAAGGATTACCCTTTGAGAGCTTACACACAAGATAAACTAGATAATCTAGGCCCGTAGCGGTACTGAATGTGGGGCACCTAAAGCAATGCTACCTGTAGTTCACTGAGCATGAGTTGATACTTCAATATGATGAGTGAAATGGCACTTGAGCACCAAAGTGTGATGTCTTCATATCTGCTTGGGGAATTACTGCTGAACAAAAACCTTCCCCATCAATGCAATATGATCACCAATTTTTTTTAAGCCTGTATCTGGACACTCTGTTCTAGCTGCCACTGAAGTGATGTTTTTATTTCTTTATTCTTTAACTTATATTCTATTCTAACAATTGAAGTGTTGAGGAGGAGCAGTGGTCATGTCAATGTTAATTGTATCCCACTGGACCTCAAGTTACAGGCTCTGCCTAGTCTGGGGCCATTGCCAATTGTAAAGTATGTTGATGCAATAATTATTCTATTCTGTTCTATGTGAGGTATGTGCTCAATGACACATTCTGCCATCTAGGCAGCCATGGGATAGTCTTCTATGTCATATTATTTGAACTATCCAGAGACATTACTTTTCTTCATTATAATTGAGCTGCCATTGTTTGGCCAGCAACAGAGTAATGTTTACAGTCCAATGATAGAAGAAATACCACAATTACCTATGTTAGTTCATTCTATAATTTGTTATGTTATTTATATTGTAAGACTTTGTTTTAAACTTAAGTTTTCATTTTCATCTACTTTAACATTGTTGTATCTACCTGTAATTACTGATAATTTTTATTACATAATGTATATTATAATATATATTTTTTCAAATAGGCCTTCCCAGGTACTTATGAATGATCAGACTCTAACACTGGTTCAGAAGGTTGGTTTTACAGCAGTTGCCAGGAGAGCCGGCACAAAATTCAACACAATAAAAATAAGTCTGTTAATTATTATTTTAATTCATATTTTTAAAAAGCTTTTAGATGGTACTAGGTATTTTTACCTTGATTATATTTGAATGGTGCCATGTTCAATCAATGTCCACATACATTATTAAATAAGTAAAGAAACTACAATTTATATTCATTAATGATCAATTGAATTCAATGGACAACTTACATTGGTATGTAGGTGACTAAATCAAATACCTGTTTTCATCTTATCAAATCCCAAATTGTTGAAATCCAATATGCCAGCATTTACAGCTAAGAGTTAAACCAAAATAAACCTTATGCAGTTATGATAAGCATCAGACAATTAACCATTTCTTAAAAGCAATAAAGGTGATTTTTGTATGTCGTTTTTAGCTCTCTGTAAGGGCCATTTTAATCTTGACTACTTTAATAGTTAGAAGCGAAGCTATTTCTATCAGTACTTAATTTTTAGAAATGTATTATTTGTTTACAAATAGCTAGTTGCTTAACATAGGTACTATATCAAATGTGCATATATGGGCATTATATATGGGTATTATATATGTTTGGCACATATAAAAAATGCCCTGGAATAACACATGGGATACTTTTTGTGCCGGAAAAAAGTTACATCCCTTGGGAACGCCGATGAAACCGCAGGGGAGAGTTATATTATATAAAAATGCTCTGCTGTGTTATATTTCATCCAAATCCTTCTGGTAGTTTTTGCGTGAAAGAGTAACAAACATCCATACACACAAACTTTTGGATTTATAATATTAGTGGGATATACTAGCTCACGGTTTCAACCGTGTTACCGAGGAACATAGTATTTTACCATAATAACACTTGACATTAGTATAGCTTTATATTAGTGAAGCAATTTTGAATCAGTAGTTCCAGAGAATATCCTCCACATACAAACCATCAAATAAATACTACTTTCTAATATTGGTGGTCAGGTCTGGTCTCCTCCTAGTTTTACTTCTAATTATTCCTTGAATATAATTCCCAAATATTTATAGCTGTTATCTTGTAGACCGCTAGGTAGCCTTAACCTCGAGTTTTTCCAGCCAAGGTCACTATGGTCTGACCTTAACCGTCCGTAACTACACACTTTGCGCCGGTTTAGCCACTCTTTTGGGGTTGATTACAATCATTTAAAATGTTGTTTTTACATTTTTTATGTTGAGTTGTACTACCATTATTTATATAATATTGTGATTATATTTTTATTTACTTCGTTTAAAACTATGTAGGTACCTAAGTCACTAACATTTATGTCCCTGCGTTATTTGGTTTTTTACTTTAACCCTCAAAAATAAATTTATCTAAGTATTATTATTATCATCATTTTCGTTCAGACACTAGTCAAATATTATTAATGAACCGTTGCCTTGAAAACCTATCTACTTGTCCATCAAACAAAATTATTTATGACATCACAACTGGTTAAGTATGAATAACATAACATATATTTTAAATCAATGAATCATTATTATTTATTGTTTTTACATATTGTTGCAAATAGCATGTTAAGTTTGAAATATGTTAGTATAGTACTTGAAAACACTCATAGGACTATCTGTCCCCCGCTGTTTTACCCACGTTAGGAATGTAACATTTTCCCCGGAATAAAAAGCCTAATATGTTATATCAGAGCTCGCTCTATCTATTTGTCTTGTTTCATCTAAGTCCATTCAGTAGTTTTATCGTGAAAGAGTAACAAGCATCCTCCCCAACATCCTCAAAAACTTTCGCATTTATAATATTAGTAGGATGACTCAAATCAATGCTAAAATAGGTAAACCTATTAAGATTCATGCTAATTGCCTATTACATTCCATAGAATATGTTTAGTTGGTTAATAAAGCAGTTAACATTCAATTATGTCTCTTAAATACATCACGATAGAGTTAAGGCAACTGTTTATCAAAACATGTAATTTCAATGCAACTACAACATATAGGTAGTTATACGATTCTGTTTGAAACAACCGCGAGGGGCGAAGAACACCGACAGACGTTTAGCTCGCAATTTTTACTTAAGGCTCGTGAAAGTCTTTTAGGATACTTACTATTGCGACGAAAGTGTGGTTGACCTACTTGACAGCTGGACAGAATTAATGTGTGTCTTATATGAGTAGCTATAGAGTACCTTCTCGTAAATTTAATATCATTTCGCTTCTTGGCTGTTTCACATAACAAATGAAACCTTACAGATTTAATAACATTAATATATTATGGTAAATCCCTTTTTAAAAAAGCCATGCAAATACTAAAATTAGGTCCACGTAACCTTCAGAAAAAATTTTGGACCTGGTTATGGAAGTAATAATCGAAAACGTGCTGTGTTTCCGAGACCAAGTCACTTCTTAAAAAAATCTAGTTCCCAGATAGAATACCTACCTATATTCTCTATTGACACATTTGATACTTGATCACAATGTTAATTCTCTCAAACAGTGCTCAAATCTTGGAGCTAAAATTAGTATTAGTAAAATTATCCAGTCTCATTCGGAATTTCCCCGACAACGGGCCGCTCCGCTATATAATTCGCGGTAAACGAACGACATCCTTTATCCAGACCGGCGCGGCGATGAACTAATTCTATGGTCTTTCCCATTTTGATATAGCCTCATTATCAAATGTGACATTGCAAAGATTGATAGTTGAGAATTCACTTCTAATCGAAGTCAAAGTCATTTATTCAGTTAAAGCCCGAAGTAACCACTTACTCAAGTGAAAGGAACTGAAGTTACCTCCGGATTCAAAGTCTCTCGTCTAGTTAGAAAACATTAAATGATGCTAGTAAAAGTATTCAATGCGAAAAAAGTCCGGTTGATTACCAAGATTGGCATCCAAACAATCATATATGTAATTCAACGTAACTTGTGTACAAATCCCCATTTTACAAGATTCCGATATCAGGTTATTGTAGCCATTGTAATACCAAACAAGGGTATTGTAAGCAGATTTAAATTCAAAGCTCACTCAACTCACGCAAAAAGAACATTAATACTGTGGACACTATTTACTCTTAAAACACGCAAAATCACTTACAAAATAATGTAATGCGGTAGTTAAAGAAAAGGAAAAAGATTTAAAAGATGTTGTCACTCAAGTTAAGTTCCAGTTGAACATCTATTTCTGGATTAAGGACTAGATTGAACAAGTTCTGTGAACAAACTTCCAAGGTGGACCATTGCAAAGTTTGCGAGCTTAATCGCTCCGGGAAGTAGGCCTTGACGAGCGTCCTTATTGCAAGCGCAGAAAACTCGAGGCCAACAGACCCAAGATGCATTTCCATCCGCTACGTAATTTAATCGCCTTGAAGCCGCACTGTGTTATATTTATCTAACAGCATCGTACCGCTTCGGATTTCATATTCCAACAGAACTATCATGTTTTCATTATTAATGGGCATGATTTACTGTTGATTGCGTAATCCTGTTTCAGATAAATTGGCTTGTACATGATATTAATACTTTATTGATAAATTAAGTGAATGAGACAAATAGAGTTTCAAAAGCGGTTTTTACAATTGCTCTACAAAAACTTCATGCTACCTATCTTATTTATAAAACAATACAATTCAGACATGATTAAATTTTCAACAATTGGTACTTTAATGTTGTGCTATTTAAAACTTAAGATCTAGCAACGTTCCTTGACCTACACTGTCGACCGATATATTTACGGAAAGGAAATATGAAGCGAGAAAATTCTTGATAAATAATTATTCAAAGTAGTACGTGTTAATCTTTCTCATTAAAACCACTTTCCATGTGGTTTACGTCACGTAAAAGTGCATAAGGATTTTTTTATGTGACAATTAAAAGAATGCCTTTACTCTCCTTTGACAGTTCGAGTAAAATGGTACTGCAGCGCTATCTTTACGATCTATAAGCTAAAACTGCGGTATTGTTGGACTTTCCGAATTCTCCAGAATTGTTTTGGGGCCTGTAATCTAACCTATCTCATCGGAGCAGTTCCAACGTTTATATTATTGTCTGTCTGGTTGTCGATACGCCTGGCTAATTTAGCACAATGAGTGACAATTTCATCTGTGTACAAAGCATTGACTCGTCTATCGACCTCGGAATGGCAGGGTCGATTCAACATGGTACATTTAGACATTTTAAAACAATGTCCGTTAAATTATGCTGTCCTTTCTTTTCTAACTGGAACGATTTTGTCGGCGTTTTCATGTGAATCACTTGCTGTTAAACCTATAAAATAATCTTTGATAGTGGTTTACGCGCGAATCAGAGTCTGGTGGTTTTCAAAAATTATTTTATAATGTTAAATATTGTCAAAATAGCAGTTAATAAGAAGCTTCTCAAACAAGTCTAAAACTCCAAAACTAGGCTCCAAAACTAAAAAGTTCCTCGTTCAGGTTTTATATAGTTTTAGGATGGTTTTAATTGAATGCCCTTGAAAGTTTGACTCGTGACATATATACCCGAACGTGATCTAGAACTTTGCTTCGAATAACCCCCCAGTTACCAACTTGTTGAACAGTTTTCACCTTTGATAGTTTCTGACCTGTGGATTCTTGAATCGAAATAATGCTAATGCTTTATTACTGATTTCCTTTGATGGGAATTTAATTATATATACTTTATATCAATACTCTTTTTTTTTTGACAATATGATTGTCATTGTTCACAACTTTTATCATTAATATTTTACCTAATTGTAGTTTTAACGCTACTTTTATGAACCTGAATGCTTTTTATTCGGAAACATGTAATTTAATTATATATACTTTATATCAATACTCTTTTTTTTTTGACAATATGATTGTCATTGTTCACAACTTTTATCATTAATATTTTACCTAATTGTAGTTTTAACGCTACTTTTATGAACCTGAATGCTTTTTATTCGGAAACATGTAATTTTCCTAGTATTAGCTAGAAAGGTTAATCAAAGGGTCTCCATTGAATGTCTGATTATAGGTTTAAAGAGTACCAGTTTGGATATTAATAACATTTGCCGATCGATACTTACCTCTTTATTATTAAACTAGCTGTCCCCGCGGTTTCATCCGCGTTATTTTACATTTTCTCGGGATAAAAAGTATTCTATAGGTTATTCCTGGGCATGCTCTATATATGTGCCAAGTATCATGTATATCCGTTTGGTAGTTTTTGCGTGAAAGGGTAACAAACACCCATACTCCATACACAATGTTTCGCATTAATAATATTAGTAGGATTCTTAAATAGGTTTGCATATAACCAGGAAAATAATGTATGTGTGAAGTGCTATCGTAAATTTGATAAGGCTTAGGTAGTTACATACGTGTTACAATGCACTGCAATTTAAATATTGAAACGATTGCTATTTTAGTTTTTGGAACACAATTCGACCTGGTGGTCGGAAATTATCCATAATAATAGGTAGGTAGAGGTCTGAATATAGAGACACACATTTCACGCCAGATATTTTAAATCCCAAAGTGAAATGTATTGGAAATCGCCGTCACTAGTGCATACCAAACCCGGTCTGAAAGAACTAATTTCTGACATAGAACCCAAACCATTTCACCACCACATTTCACGATCTGGGAATCGAATCCAGGAACTTCGCTAAGCCCAGCTTTACACCGCTCGACCACCGAGGCGATTACTACAATACTGATAATAGCTCAATCAAGGCTGAATCAGCTTTAAGTATAATTATAGGAAACTACTGCTATAATTGTCGTGAACTCCTATTATTAGTTATAATTGTTATTGAATTTTCTGTCATTCACGTTTTGCGTTGCTCTAAGCTGAACCTATTTGTAACTTAATGTTCTATTTTGTGTAAATTTTCGTCCAAAATTTTTTTTAACATGTTTTTAATATAACAAGGTCTACAAACAGACAGGTCCATCTGATGGTAAATGGTCACAATCGCCTAAGGACATTTAAGTACCAGGGTGCCGATCATACACATTGGTGTTGGCCATCGCGCTGTTGACATAAATTGAGAGGCGTCACGAGCCTGTAATTTCACTGGTCCCCTACCTACCTATCTAACATAAGCACATACAAGTGTACTACTACTTTTGCTGCTGCTCCACGATGGAACATAGTAAGAATCATTATTCTGTCTCTTCGTGAGCGTCGTCTCCTCTTCGTCAAAAGTACAAACACTGTTTGTAATAATCTAGTAATAATCATTACAAGAACTAAATTGGTGCCACTTTAAGCATGACTAAAACTGTTTGGTTCATCATCATCAGCCTATCTCCGTCCACTGCTGGACATAGGCCTCACCTATGGCACGCCACTGAGCTCAATCTTCAGCTCTGTGTTTCCAACCGCTGCCAGCCAGCTTGCGTATATCATCACTCCATCTAGCTGGAGGGCGCCCTACACTACGTTTACCGAGCCGTGGTCTTCACTCTAGAACATGTTTGGTTACTTTAAACAAATTAGGATTACACATGTCATTATGATAACAGTGTTTGTACTTTTAAAATCTGACGAAGAGACAGAAAATGTACACATTTTAAATAAGCCCGATAACACGCCATTCGTCGGGTAAAAATAAGTACCACGTAAATATATGAGATGCAAATAAAGAATTGAGTCATGGAAACGTACTGTTGGCATGATCGCATTGCTTCGGTTTTACTCAAAATCTGAAAGTACCATTGATGATCGAGAGGATAATTCCTAACTCGCGCTCTTTCATTTGTAGTTTTATTATCACGGTGTGGTAGTAGATAAGTTGAAATAAGAGATTTCCCTCTTATTCATTGATATAGGTATAACCAATCTTGGCCCAGGGACTACATGTTTGATTGGTCCATATGACTGGATTAATGAGTAGGTATTGTTAGGAAGTTACTAAAGTGTGCAGCCAATGTATTCTTTCCTTGTCATCTTCAGTGAGCTCCAATGTCACACCTAAATTAAACCTTATTCCACCTTGTTACAGACGAAGATGAAGCGACGACGTCGGGTGTGACAGACGGCGCGCCCGGCGAGCAACAGAACCGCATTATCTTCATCAATAGACCCCAGCCACAGAAATTTGTCTCCAACAGAATATCTACAGCTAAGTATAGGTAAATCGTTAATACTGAGGTGATTCGAAGATCTGCCTTGCCATTCAGAACTAAACTTGACAGAGCACGAATAGCGGAACTCTCATTCGATTGCGGAATTCCCGAAAGAGACGGACAATAGTCGTACAATGTGAATACCTTAAGCTTCCCTGGGTGTACCGCTGAGAGACTATTCATTGTAAGAATCTATACCAGAGGGTCATTACCAGTAGTGAAACTTTCTAGACTGAATATTATGATCTAAAACTAATGGGTGAACGACCTCAAGACTCTCTGTTTTCAAGCTCTACAAAACAGTTATGAGCGGCAGTAATACAGAAATTGTATTTTTAAATTAGTTTCGAAAAAAATATTAAAAAAAATAAGAACAAAAATAAAAAAAATGTTTTGGGACTACATCTACAGTGACACTACTAACTTGACACTGATCTTCTCAATTTAGAAATTGTGTCTGTGTTACCTTTTGCCATAGATATATTATCACCCATTAATTGGTAACTATATAAACCTATATGTATCAGAAATGTATCACTGTATTCTAAAAGATGACACCGTCAATAATAATAGTTGAATTCTTTAAATGGTGCGCGGAGTGTCCTTGCATCCATTTACGTACCTGCAAGGTTGTAGCGCATTTGCTTTGTTGTTATCTTATTTCTTTACGAGTGTACTGAGAGTATCTTGACGTCATAATGACAACCGCATCATTTAAGTACCAGGTTTTTATGATCGTTTAACTTTCCGTCAACACATAGAGGAGGTTCGTCACGCTGCCTTCGTGGTGGGCCAACTCCGTTTCCTTTAAAATTCTAGATCCGAGTTCGCCTTTAAAAGGAGACCTCTATACCGCGTGCATATCCCATCTTAATATATCCTAGTGACCTGACGTCTTTGCCAAAGCAATCCCTCCTTGGATCCATAGACTTCAAAACCGTTTCATGTATAATACAAAGCCACGGGGACTCAGGAGCCTCGTGGTATTTGTCTCCGAATCACTCTCTTGTCTCATAATTGTTATAAAACGAGTTTTTAATTGACTACTATATATACTTATTATTATTTAGCAGTATTGGGTATTGGTCTGTTTTTTTTTTCCTCGAGAATGATTGTGTCATCTTTCCGAGAAGTATTTTATATGATATGACTGATGACTCACTTACGTTTTTGAACTCATCTTAACATTAATATTGTAGGTACCTGTTCAATTTAACCTACATTGACCTACTGAATGGCAACTTTTTAGGCTTCAAATATATTTGATGAAAGTTTCTTGGATAACTTTGTACTGGTCTAGTCTAGCTCTACTTATTGACCCTTGACCATGTGGTCAACAAAAGCATTCCTAAATAAGAGGAATAAATCTGCCAATTCTTGATATATATGTATAATGCAGCCAATGTGGAAAGACCAACCGTATATAATGCCGACTCCAATTGGGAACAAGGCAGGCAGATGGTAATAATGTTGAAAGATCTTAGTGTATTTTAGTATCATACTATACATACTCGTACATATTATCATTGCGAAAGTAACTGTCTGCCTCTTGTCTTTTCGCGACTAAACGGCTAAACTGATCTTACTGGAAATTTGTATATAGTAGGGCAGGCTAGTAAACGATTATGCCGCGCATCCGTTCGTACTTTACAGTAATTATTATTGTCATGCAGATACGTCCGTATTAAGGCCGTCGCACTTTGTATACACGGCATTGTTTACGTTTATATCTGACAGCTCTGTTGGCCGTCTGCCCATAAGCCGTGTGATGTCACACCCGTGAATATACGATTTTTTACGAGCTGGTATTGCCTGGGAGACGGCGCTATTTCGGAATGTTTGTTTGGGCCTGTTAGTGAAGGGAGATAAATTAGTTAATTCCAGTTCCCGGACGTCACGGATGGTGAGATGTAACCTTCCATGATAGCGAATATCAAATGCATTATGCTGCTCATGTTCGTGCATTCTAAATTGAACTTGCTGTCGATAATATGAATGAAAGAGCCATTGCTTCCAATTAAAGTAATGACCATAGATCAACTATGATACATCCTTATGTATTAGGAGATCCCTGTAAAAACTTAAAAAGTTCGATATATGAGACTATTTAGTTATTTCTGAACCTTGACTGTACTCATAATAAGTACCTACAGTACGTGCAAAGCAGTTCCTATTTTTAGCGCCTCCATAATATTTGATTAGCAGGTGATTGGTAGAAATGTTTTAGTTACTCGTACTTTGAACATGATTAACATGAATTTATAACGAAAACAAAACCTTTTTAATTGGGTTATGCTTCACATTTCAGCCAAATGATAGTCTGTGGTAGTGAAGACAAATACTACCATTCCAAATCGTATAACGATGACCAGGCTCTTAAAACCTTGCACAAAGTTGTCATAAGTATTTCCAATGAGACTTAACATCAGGCAGACTTCCGGCCCTAAAGAAATAGCCCGATCCCGTGTAACATACAATGCACCGAATAAATTAAAACTATATATATTGCATCGTACCTGAATGACAGAAATGTCGATAATATTTGTAGTTGCTGAAAAACAGGCATCAACGGTAATATTTTAACAGACTGACATCGAATTCTGACCATTAGGGTCCTAATATAGCACATCCTAGGAAGTTATGCAAGGTTGCACGTAAATGGAACAAATTCCTTAAATCCCTTATTTAGACATACTCGATTGCCATTCTTATCGGCAGAAACAAATTTATTGTATACTAGCTGACCCGGCAAACAACGTTACATGAAAATTTACCGTACTACAATTATTATATTCGATTGCCATCTAGCAACCCTATTGCGGATCTGTGAATGGACAGAATAATATAAAATCGCGATTAAAAAATAGTTGTTAATCGTAGAAAGGTGAACATTTGAAGTTGCATGTATTTTTCAATGTTAAATCATAATAAAAGAAAAATAAAGTTTGTACAAAAATAAATATAAAAATGCTATGTTGAGGTTGAGGAAAAAGTTCCTTCGCATTTTTTAAGAATATTAAAAACATTTTTAATATAGTTTATTTACATTTAACTAAAGTATGTAGGTACCATTTTGTTCGATAACTTTTTGTCATCTTGTAGGTAAGGACATGATCTCATTGCTATAGAAATTTTGGGACTTCTGATCAAAATACTAAGGGACAAGTGGTTTTGACAGTCCTCTCGTGATGTTAACCTGACACTGCCTAAAGAATTCTGAAGAGACCGAAACAGGTGGAAATCTGAAGGTGCAAGGTCAGGACTATACGGCGGATGCATTAATACCTCCCAGCCAAACTCTTAATTTTTCTTAATTTTTGCTGAGTGACTAAAGATGTGTGAGGTCTAGCGTTATCATGATGAAAAACCACACCCCTTCTGTTGATTAATTCCGGCCGCTTTCTCTCAACTTCTTGCTTTAATCTCATCAGTTGTTCGCAGTCGAGTTCAGAATCGATGGTCCTGCCTGGTGGTAACAGCTCATAATGAATAATGCCCTTCCAATCCCACCACACACACAGCATCACCTTGTTGCGAGTTAACCCGGGATTCGCCACAGTCTGTGAAGCCTGACCGGCCTTTGACCACGACCTTTTTCGCACGTTCTTGTCGTACGTGATCCACTTTTCATCACCAGTTATCAGCTCCTTCAAAAATGGTTCGGTTTCATGACGTCGTAATAAAGAATCACAAATGAGTACACGGTTCATTAGGTTTCTTTCAGTGAGCTCGTGAGGTACCCAAATATCTAGCTATTTTGTGTACCCAGTTTTTTTAAAATGCGCCAAAACTGTTTTGTGGTCAATTCCCAGTTCTTCAGCTACGTCGTAATATAAGATATGCCGATCTTGCTCCACTTTTTCAAAAATGGCATACATTTTATCCGTAATTGGGCGACCAGAGCGACGTACATCTTTGACATCAAAATTTCCGGATTGAAAACGCTTAAACCAAATTTGTGCTACTCTCACAGACACTGCACTAGGTCCATAAACAACGCAAATTTTTTACAAACAAATGCAAATTACACATTTTCCTAATTTGAATTTGGAATTATGTTCTTTAAAATTTAAACTTTCAATGATACCAAAACCAGCCAGATACAAATAGTATAGCCAAAGAGATTTTATTACAAGTTCATACATACTATAATGCGAAAAGACTTTTTCCCCAACCTAATATGTTATTGTTGCAGTCTGCCGTCGTTTATCCCGCTGTTCCTGTTCGAGCAATTCCGCCGGTACTCGAACTGTTTCTTCCTGCTGATCGCTCTGCTGCAACAGATACCCGACGTTTCGCCCACGGGGCGCTGGACGACGCTAACGCCACTCATACTCATCCTAAGCGTTAGTGCTATCAAGGAGATCGTTGAAGATTTTGTGAGTTTCTATTGTTTTATAAATAAATCTTACTAAAATGTGTGTATATAATGAATATTCTGGGAAGATCTTCACACACGATTATGTGATGCCAAACTAAGTAAACTTGGACTATGGTAACCAGTGTGCCATAGGGTGATACATCTTGCAGACTATGACAGTTATTTACTTATAAAACGAAAAATCTAGCAAAATATTTTAAAATTTTATCCAAATCCTTATATATAACTTATTGAGTCACAAACATCTCATTTTTAATATTTATATCAGTCCGATTATTGGAATTCCATTAGCTAATTGAAACTAGTACATAATTGATTTTGATATTAAGTAAGGGACGACGCTGTGTGAGTTTACCACTCGGAATAATTTTAATCTAATGATGTCAATTCGTTCTCTATATTCATATACTAAACTTTAACTCCTACGGTCCGGACTAAGCGTTTCGCCTCGTCGTTTATACCGCGTACATCGAGGGACTGGAATAACTTGCCTGCTGCGGTCTTCCCGAGCAACTATAATTTGGGTGTCTTCAAGGCTAGAGTGAATAGGCTCTTAATAAACTAGTGCGCCTCAACATCTAAGATTGCATCACTGCTTACCATCAGGCTAGTTGGCTTGGTGGTTAACGCTCTGACTGCCAAACCGAAGGTCGCGGGTTTGATTCCCACCCAGGACAAACATTTGTGTGCATGAACATGTCTGTTTGTTCTGTGTCTGGGTGTAAATATCTATATAAGTATGTATTTAGAAAAAAAAAGTAGTATATCAGTTATCTGGTTTCCATAGTACAAGCTCTGCTTAGTTTGGGACCAGATAGCCGTGTGTAAAGAATGTCCCAGGATATTTATTTATTTATTTATTTATTAGGTGGGATCGCAGTCAAGCACTAGTTTAGATTATTAAAAAAAAACTACAGTGAAAAGCATAAGAATAATATTATTATTTATTCTGTAATTAGTAATTATTACAGAATAATATTAAGGCGTCCTTAAAACGGATGTAGTAAGTATTATAATTTGCTGGCTACCAACATTTGTCAGCAAACACCTGCCGGAATATCCTAGCTTTTGCTATTGGTGTCCAGTTGCCTAAGCTTTGTGAATTCCGGCAGCACACAGACGTTGCTAATTGTCTAAAGACAGCGGTGACTACTCACTATCCAGTGGACCGTCTGTCAGGCTTCTGAGGTAACATCGACTATTTTAAGCCGCCACTATTCTGGGAAGCTTTAATTCAACCAAAACATGTAATAATTTCTTATATAAAAGCCGGTTGGTATGGTTTATGCCCTCGTCTGCATTGCAGCTATTCCTATTAAGAATATGCCGCTATCCCAATCTGTTACATGCTATTAATCTTCATCAGAAACGTCACCGAGCTGACGATGAGACCAACCGTCGGAAAGTGGACGTGCTACGCGATGGCACCTGGCTCACAATACGCTGGGAGAAACTCCAGGTCGGAGATATCTGCAAGGTGGTCAACAACCAGTTCTTTCCAGCTGATATTGTGCTCATTGCTTCAAGGTAAGTAATTTTTTTATATTTCACTTCAGAACATGCTCTATCTATGTGATAAGTTTCATCCAAATCCGCTCGTTTTGCGTGAATGAGTAAGAAACATGCATATATCAATCTCATAAACTTTCGCATTTATAATATTAGGAATAGGAGTTAGTAGAAGAGTATATATCCATGTTTTTTTTTATTGAACGCCCAAGTTCATTGTACGATTAGAACCTACCACATTTGATATGTTTGATACCTCTAAATGTACAATGATAAACCAATAGGTCTAAATAAGGGGGAAAACATTTATATTCATATAACTAAAAAGTCATTTAAAAATACCTATTACATTTATTTATAATATTTTCCTTGCCATATTGCATATTTTTATATCATAATAAGGATATTCACTTTGATCACTTTGACTCAATGATGATGAAATGACGCTCAAATATGCTGACGGTAAGTGGTCATCGCCGCCTGTGGACAATTGCAACACCAGGGTCATCGCCAATGCGTTCTCGACCCTGAGACACGAAGTTTCAAGTGCCTGTAATTTCACCGGCCACCTCATGAATAGCTTAAATTAGGCATAATACATAGGATTATTTAATCACGGGAATTTATCCAGCAAGGAAATCCGTGGAACGGAAACTCATTCATAAAACTGTTTCATGTCCATCACCTAATTACAAATGTTCAATATAAAGAATCCCTTTTGATGTTAAAGAATGCCATAGAAAAATGACCTTTTTTGAAAATTTTGAAATAGGGTTCATGTATTGAAGCAATGATTAATAGTATCATTATGTCAATTAACCTTGTCATTATAGCAATAAAGGTTATTTTTGTAACACTCTTAAAGGTCAAAAAGGTTTCTTATAGTTTCAAATAATCCACTCCATATAGCATTAAATATTGTGCTCAAAGCACAACTGTTCACATGAGTGTAGATATGGCGGGCAGCGCGCCAAACCACAAATCTGGAATTATTACATTTCGACCGAATTACTTAGAAACTAGTGTTGTACAAGACAAGAGATCTTTTCGCAACTATTAATTTCACTAGTTATGTATTTCAAATTCTTCGAGTCAATTTGAGCCTTGAGCTCTAAAGTAAGAGACTCGAGTCAATAATAGAAGAACATAAAGATTTTTGACACATTATTTGATTAGCTTTTTCTTTGTATACTTATTTTGTAAATGTTAAGTAATAAAAAAAATGATTAGAAAGCAGATTAGATAAAGATTAAAAAGCTTGCTTTAATGCCGGCTCTTCTCAGTTAAAGGTTATTCCGAACCGGTGGTAGCTTCACTAAAGTTTATAAGTGCCCTCAGCGGGCCTAAACTGAATAAATGGTTGTTTCTTTTTCTTTACTTTTTTCCTTTTTCTAACGGACTGGCACAAGTAAGTAGGTAGTGCTTTATTTGAGGACTAGGCATTAATAAAGTCTATGTGTTAGGTCCTTTTTGTCAAGACTCGATTCTTCTGGAATTGTCTTCTAAGGTCAAAAGTAATTGAGTTTTCAAATATTTTTATAAGAGACACAGGATATTAAAAAAAACTCAACTCATTTACAACTCTAATAGAAACGCATTCTTGCCGTCATATTAAAAACTACATGCAATACATATTTCGGTGCTTATTATTAATGCATGAACTGTTTTTTTAATCTCCAATGATATCTCCTACCAACGAATTAAAATAAAAGAATCTTTTGCTATCGCAAAGCCCGCTACAGAAATAGTAGAGTTCCTAGTGCATAGTTGATCTTGGGCAGTATTACCACCAGTGCCATTAATATATACAGTATTGGGAGTATTTGCAACAATTTTCCTTGGGTATTTCCGAATGCAATAAGTAGAATCTGTCCTCAACTAAAACTTCCGTTACAATGTTACCTGTACCGGTTTTTTGGTAAAACGTGAAGTAAGAGTAAACCTACTTTCTTACGCACGTATAATATTGGAAGGTCCTAGGTTGTGCTTTTTAAAAATCTCATAGAAATCATAATCTATTTCGTAATGGGGAGAATTGATCTCTCCAGCACGTCAGACCTCTGGTTTGATTAAATTAATTGAATACCAATATTTGCTTGGTACACACAGTACGGCACTCCTCTTTATTGATTGTGAAAGGTTTTATAACTCTATGGTTTGTACAAAGACTTATATACATCGCATTACTTGTGTGCAATTATTGTTACTTTATTGTTTTGACGGGCCAGTTGGCTTGGTGGTTAGAGACCCTGACTGCCAAACCGAAGGTCGCGGGTTCGATTCCCACCCAGGACAAACATTTGTGTGCATGAACATGTCTGTTTGTTCTGTGTCTGGGTGTAAATATCTATATAAGTATGTATTTAAAAAGTAGTATACGAGTATATAGTATATCAGTCACCTGGTAGCCATACTACAAGCAGTACACTCTGCTTAACTTGGGATCAGGTGTAGAATGGAAGGGGGAATGGAAAGTATGTCTTGGGATATTTATTATTATTAAATGCTATTTTCTTCTCAATAAGAGAAAATTATACACGCAAACTTAAATCAAGTTTTGCGACACATGAACAGAAGGTATCATGGTTAGGAAACATGAAAGATATATATAACAAGTTGCAAAACATTTTGTTTACAATAGTCGTCATTACTCGCCAGGTACTCGACGAAAGTATTTTTCCTCTAGCATGGTATCAGCAAACTGGACAGTACAAAATATTGTACAAATGTTATACGAGTATGTTTTCCTCAAAATGTTGTTAACCAAAAGCTCAAACTCAGTGTGACATACCGACCATCACTGCTTCTAACAATAATATCGTACTTTAATAGATTTTAAAATAGTTTTTATACTAATATTATTAAGAAATCGAATTATTAGTATGTATTTGTATATTGTATGTATACAGTGGATAATACCCGAACCCTAACACCTATTTGAAAAGTACATCATTCCGGAAGATCTCTCCAAAAAGCTAGTTAGAAATTATTACCTACATAATGTTTTCTGGGCTCTTTCTCTACTACCTTTATACCTCGACTGTTAGAGACCTAATGTGGAAGTCTTCCCTTAGCGAGCCGCAGGGCATATCGTTCATCGAGACGTCGAACCTGGACGGCGAGACGAACCTGAAGCTGCGGCAGGCGCCGGCGGCGACGGCCGGCCTCGACGCCGCCGCGCTCGCCGGCCTGCGGGCAGCCTTGCACTGCGAGCCGCCCAACCGACATCTCTACGAGTACAACGGCATGCTCAAGGAGACCAACGCCAAGTGAGTGCCTGCCTCTGTGCAACAGAAGATCCAAAACTTCCTAGTTCTGCTTTCCCAAGCCTATCTGTGCCAGCTAAACGGTACTGTTCCTTGGTGGTGCCGGCGGCAAATTTATTGGCTTGGGATTTCAGTGTTACAAAGGCCGTTGAAAACTGACAGGCTACTTGTCGCGTGACTTTAATTAAGCAGGTTTGATTAGAATAAAAATACACGGGTATCAGTTATCTGGTTTCCAAAGAATAAGCTCTGCTTAGTTCAGAATTAGGCATAGTCGTCGGAATATTTGGCGGTGCATCGCAAAGTCTGGGTCAATAGACGGGCCCCTAAATATGTTTGGAGTACAACGTCTTTCCATGATGGTATTTTTTATTTGACCGAATTTTGCCGCTACACGCTACCATTAGCAAATTATAAATCTCTCAAACACACTGGTGTGTTCTGGCAGTGCTACTTCAAGGCCAGTTTCTTTTCGCCCTTAAAGATCAGCAACAAATTGGCAATCCGCGTCTGCCAACAGATTAGTACAACTATTGTTCACTAACGTCCACCTTGGATAACCAAAAAAAGTCGATAGCCTTACACAATTTTATAAGGTTCCTCACAACTCCTTTCTATACCCTGAGGTGAGCATAAGTGAATGTTGTAACGTGTTCCAGATCGTTACCCCTGGGGCTGGACCAGATGCTACTACGGGGCGCCATGCTGCGGAACACGTCCTGGATCTACGGAGTCGTCGTGTACACGGGACACGAGACCAAACTCATGAAGAACTCCACCAAAGGTGAGATTACTCTCATATATGTATTTTTATTTTCCTATTTACTTTCTCATACCTTGTTGTAACATCACAATGTTACATTACATACATAGTTAAAAAACCCATATGTAATGGACAAATACAATTTATTTACTTTCTTTATTCAAATAAATTCCAAGACCACTTCTCAAATTTTATTCTATCATATTTATAAAAATAGGCTGATATAAATATGAAATATATTAAATAAATTTTGTTTTGTACTTAATACCTCAGCCTATCTCTTAGGATAAAGTGACCGTGCTTAGAGCTGCAAAATTAATGGTAAATTTCAGCGCCACTGAAGCGGTCGTCGATCGACCGTCAAACGAACACGCACATCCTGATGCTGTTCATGATCCTGCTGGCGCTGTCACTGCTCAGCGCCGGCTTCAACGAGCTGTGGCTGCGGACACACAACAACGACTGGTACATTGGGCTGGATGGTGAGCATACCATGACTATGTTTAGGAGAGATTAAAATATATAAATGTCCTGGGACATTTCTTACACTCGGTCATCTGAACGCAAACTACAAAGACAACTGGCATACTACACTTAAAAATAAAAAAAAACTAACTTATACTTATGGAGCCAGTTAATTAGCAGGCAAATATGTACCCAAATCCAAATAAATTAAATACCCAGGTTCAATAACCACCATTGTGGTGGTAATTGAACCCAGCCTGTGGCAGGTAGGTACCTAACTAGCAAGGCAAACGACTTGTTAAGCTCGAGACGTAGTGGAGCTCTTAGTGTAGGTAGTTTGTCCAGGACAGTAGTACCACAATACATACTTATTTCCGTCGTGAAGCAGTAGTGCACTTGTAATGATGTTTCGGTTGGGATGTTAAGGGAGCCAGTAAAATTACTGCCACATGAGACTGAACAACTTAATGTATCAGGGTCGACAACGCATTGGCGATGTCTCTCGTGTTGCAAATGTCCGAATGCTGTGACTCCTTAACATCAGGTACACTGTCTGCCTGTTTGCTGGACTACGATCCGCTGACCACTTGTAGACAGCCCTTATGTTTTCGTCTTCTTTCTTGAACTTGGCTTAATAACCCTACAAAGAACGATGCATTGATCCGATTTCGATAAAAAAATTGGAAGTGTAGTTTCCAGAAATCTTGTGGCTTAGTATTTTAATGATGAATTAATTTATGGTTTATTATCTTTTGTTACAGAGGCGCAGACTCCACATTTCGGATTCAACTTTTTGACATTTTTGATATTGTACAACAACCTTATACCCATATCGTTACAAGTTACCGCTGAAATTGTAAGGTTTTTCCAAGTGAGTACACGCATTCTGTTCAACTCATTATCATTAGCTATTGTTTACGAGGCACAATATACTATTGTGTGACAAAATCGACTTTAAATTAGTTTTTGAAAAAACAGAATGACAGACATTTGAATGTCGTAATTGATGGGTAACTACGCATACATGTGAATGCATAATGATGACAAAAGAGTTAACTCTCCTGTTTAAATGTGTAACTAGAGGCAATTAACAAATAGACAATATATTTTATAATATAATAATATTTTTTAATAAGGTTGGGATTTCCATTAGAACCGGTGTTAGAGTCTGACCATTCATAAGTGCCTGTGAAGGCCTATTTGAATAAATATTTAATTTCATTTTATTCGTGAGTTTCCGAATTGCGAGGCGAATACCAGGGCGCCGATGAAAGTACCCTTAAAATGCTGTTTTGAGCTTTGAGTTGGATTTGCTGGCTATCGACCACAGTTCAAAATTCAAACACATTTATTCAGTTTAGGCACTTATGAAGGTCAAATTTAAAGTTACCGAAGCTACAACCGGTTCGAAAGTCAGTCTTCAACTGAGAAGAACCGGCAAGAAACATCTCTTCTTACATTCAGTTACATTCTTTTTTTATTTTCAATTAAATAATTCTTTTGCCAAGAAATGACTTGTTTACTTTAGTTAGTCTAAAGTATGGAACAACTAACTTCTCCCTTTGTCTTGTATTAATATTATGGATATCCAATTTTGACTCCCTCATTCCTATATTTCTATGTATAAACATCATATTTACATAAATATATAGTGAAGGAAATGTCATTATATTTATTTCCCTAAATAAATCTCTTAATGATTCACGGGGACCCATACGGTAAATTGCACGAATTGCTCTTTTTTGTATAATAAATATTGATTCTATATCCGCTGCTGCTCTCCAAAATAAAATACCATAGGACATGCAAAATGAATTAATTTGGCCGTCTCAACATTTGTCAATTGTTAAATTTTCCTGACGGCAAATGCAGCCGAACTTAATTTAGCAGCTAGAGTATCAGCCTGAGGTCCCCACTGCAATTTATTGTCTAATGTAAGACCCAAAACCGTTTTATTAACAACATCAATATGGCTCCCATCTATTATTATTTGGCTATCTACTTGTGCTACATTAGGTAAAGAAAACCTTAAGCATTTAGTTTTCTTTAAATTTAGTAATAGATTATTTGTAGCAAACCACCCACAGACAATTGACATAGTATGATTAACTTTAGTTAGATCGTTGTCTTTTCTATCAACTTCAACTAACAACAGCAAACAAGACAATATCTGTGGAAGCACTTCTTTGGAAGCTCTTTCAAAAGCTTTGGGGTGTTCAGAACAAATCCAGGTGCTTTATTAGGGTCCATTTTGGCTATTCGTCTGGCCATCTCCCTTAGTGTAGTAGGAATCAAAGTCAGGCATAGTTGAAGGTCTTGTTTCAGGACTTGATCTTTTTCGATATCTTCAGGGCAATCCGTGTTGTTGGGTTTAAATTCCCCGGCTAGGTATGTAGCAAAAGCTCTCTGTCTGAGGCCTAAGCCCGAACATCTATCGTATGCGTATCGTTATCATATCGAGTGCGCCAAAAACCAATGCTGTGGGAAATGACACATCGCCCAGCGTCACTGTATGCGCGCTGCTCAATTTTCCATAGAAACCAGCATTTTATCGCACTCGATACGTAGACGCTACAGGGCGCATTTAGCCGGTGTGATCTTATCTTTCTCTTTGCACTTAAAGGTTTTGTAGCTATTGATTAGTTTGAATTTGCAATATTCTTTACTGCTAACGGTTTGAAGTAGCTTCGATAGCTCAGTAACATTTTCTATGCCGTTGAGGACGTTAGGTGGAGGTTTGCTGGGGGTAAGACGATCCGAAGTGCATGATTCGTCTTGTGCATCTAATGTCAGTAACATTAGATGACTTCGGTGATTCGGCTTGACTGTATTCATTAGAATATTTTAAATGATATTTTATCAAATTTTATGTTTTGCTCGTCGTTGCTGACGCATGAAGTGCCCAGTACCCATTTTAAAATACCTTTATGCCATGTATCTAATAAGTAATCGACTGTAATTTTCATCGTTACCTGCAGGCGAAGTTCATCTCGATGGACAGCGAGATGTACCACGCGGCGAGCGACACGGCGGCGCTGGCGCGCACCAGCAACCTCAACGAGGAGCTCGGCATGGTGCGCTACGTGTTCAGCGACAAGACCGGCACGCTCACCTGCAACGTCATGGACTTCCGCCGGTGCTCCATCGCCGAGGTAACACCGCCTTGTCGACTTGTACGAGTATACTTGTCGTTGTCGCCCTTCTACTAACACGACATGATTGCGTTTGATATCCGACTAGCTGTCCCGCGCAGTGTAATACGATGTTACAATTTCCCGGGGTGAACAGTATCCTATTTATTAATGTAGGTTATAAACGTGCAGGAACTTACATCTAAATTCTTTTGGTTGTTTTTCCGTAAAGGGTAAGACACATCAATACATCCTCACCAATGTTTGCATTAAAATAAAGTAAAACAAAAAAAAATATGAGTTTGGTAATTTTTTATCCACTTCCAATAAAGGTTCTTAATTTGACCACATATTCCATAGTATGTGTGTGTGTATGTTTAGCTGATCGAATTTGAATGAAATTAAACACTTAAGATATCATTAAACCGCGAGGCTAGCTAGTATCAAATATTTCTTATCAACAGATAATCTACAACTGTCCTGGAATCCACGAGAAGCTAGAAGACACGCTGCTGTACCAGAACCTGGCCCGAGGCCACCCCACGTCGCCCGTGATCAGGGAGTTCCTGACCATGCTCGCCATCTGCCACACCGTCATACCCGAGCGAGTCGATGGCAAGGTCAACTACCACGCCGCTTCGCCAGGTCAGTACATCACTGTCTGACTGGCTAACTAACTCTAATTGATAAGCTTTAGCTCTTAGTGGAATGTGGGAAACTACTACTGTACTAGTGCACTTGTACTACTGTATTTCGGTTAGAAAGATAAGTGCGTCGTTGAAATTACAAGCACATGAGACTTAACAACTTCGTGTCTCAGGGTCGACATCGCATTGACATTTACCGTCAGGTAACTGAGAGAGAACTTTAAAGATATTTTTTTTTATAACCAAAAATAACTATGCCTCGATAACGCTCCCACAGACGAGCGAGCTCTAGTGATGGGTGCAGCGATGTTCGGGTACGTGTTCTTGACTCGAACCCCGACCTCCGTGGAGCTGGACGCGGGCGGCATCATCGAGCGGTACGACATTCTGAACGTCCTCGACTTCACGTCCGCCAGGAAGAGGATGTCGGTCATCGTGAGGACGCCAACAGGTAACATTCTATGAAAAAAAAGAAAGGTCATTTATTCAGTTTATGCCCGTGGAGGGTTCGCCCGGTTCGGAAGTCAGCCTTCATCAGTTAAAACTTCCTGGCAACCGAAAAAAAAACAAATTTATAATAGTAGGGTCGATTTATTTAGTTCCATCAATACATGCAGACAGCTAGTGAGACTGGTTCAAAATCAACTGTGCGAGTATCTAATCAATAAGTACTTTTTCTTTCTTTCTAATGAATATATGGTATTTCTTATCCTCCTACAGGTGGCATCAAGTTGTACTGCAAGGGCGCGGACTCGGTGATCTACCCGCGACTGTCCCGCGCCGGCGGGGCGGGCGGGGCGGGCGGGGCGGCGAGCGGGGCGGGCGGGGCGGCGGGCGGGGCGGGCGGGGCGGCGCACGCGGCGGCCACGCTGGCGCACCTGGACCACTTCGCGTCCGAGGGGCTGCGAACGCTCGTGTTCGCCGTTACGGACATACCCGAGCACGTATATAAGGTATTCGCGAAAGGCTACGTCCCACTCTGATGCCAAAATATTCAAAATATTAACCTTCAAGATGCATTAAAATTTATATGATGGTGAAAATAGTTTCACTAATGTTAATTCTTTATTTTGATATTTAAACGTAAATTATAAGTAAAAGTAAATTTATGAGTATAAATAAAGTTAAGGACGCATTTGATGTCATCAACTTTGACAGCTGAGTATCTTATAAAATAGGATGGACTGGAGCCCCGGCATCTGATTCCCAGGACAGAAAATATACAAATTTTAAATAATTACCTGTAACCTGGAATCGGTATTGTACCTGAGAAACGACAACGAGGCTCACCAGATATCACACTGAAACTGAAAATATATTCTCGGAGATATAAGGCGTGAAAATATTAATTTAACTAAATTTATCAGGACTGGTCGAACACATACCACAAGGCGAGCATAGCGATACAGGACCGCGAACAGAAGATCGAGGAAGCGGCGCTTCTCATAGAGAACAACTTGCGGCTGCTCGGAGCCACCGCTATCGAGGACAAACTACAGGTAACACCGAAACCTGTCTACAGATCAATAAAAATGTATATTATATACATATTTAGAGGATAATAATCCTTGGCAAAAATTTGCTCGCTTCGCAAGCTATCTATTTAACAATAAAATCAATGTTACTGGTGAAACTATAAAAATAAATAAAAGTTTATCTGATGGTATTTCCTCAGGACGGTGTACCAGAGACTATAGCAGCGCTGCTGAAGGCGAACATCCACGTGTGGGTGCTGACCGGAGACAAGCAGGAGACCGCCATCAACATCGCGCACTCGGCGCGGCTCATACAACACAACATGCCGCTCATAGTGCTCAATGAGGACAGCCTCGATGTACGTACACACGACACACGACAGATGTTATAATTGCTATAGGATTTCCAAAGGTGATGTTGACGGATAAATATTTTATTATGTTCATATGACGCCAATCGATCAAGATAATCGCCTCCCTGGAAATTCGTATTCAAGTACCCAAATATCATCCCTTGCGGGAAAACTCAGTTCGGCAGCTTACGCAGTGAGAAAAATTAGACAACTAACAGATGTAGATACAGCACGATTAGTATATTTTAGTTATTTTCATAGTGTTATGTCCTATGGCATTTTGCTCTGGGGCAAAGCTGCTGATATAGAAACTATATTTATTTTGCAAAAGCGGGCGGTGCGAGCTATGTATAATTGGGGTTCTCGAACTTCCCTTAGAGATAAGTTTGCAGAAATAGGAATACTTACAGTTGCATCACAGTACATTTATGCAAACATATTATTTGTCCATCGAAACATTAGTCATTTTGCTAAAAAATGTGATATGCACTCAATAAATACTAGAAATAAGCACAAACTCGTGACCTCTGCTTATCGACTGCAAAAAGTACAAGGTTCATTTCTGGGACTAGGTGCGCGCTTCTATAACAAAATCCCTGCATCGTCTTTAGATTTGTCCTTGCAAAAATTTAAGGATCATATTAAAGCTGTATTGGTAAAAAAGGCTTATTACAACATAAATGATAATAGTGCCTGGTTGTAAATGTATTGTTGTACGGTATGATTTATTTTTTTATTTTGAATGCAATTTAAATTTATCTATAACTTTGAACATGTTATGGTCACAGTGATAACACTTTGTGTGTATTCTAAAATTCATAATTTTTTTTTTTATGTGCCTCAAACTTAAGTTAGTCATGCTCGCTTTAATGCCTTTGCTTGTGGCGGCGTCATGTGGCGGGTCGCTCACGTCCCTACAATATGGCGAGGAGGGCGATGGCTGCCACATGCGTCATACTTGTGAACAGGTGCTGCTTGTGGGGGCTGGTCGGCTTTAGTTTGTTTGTATTTTTTTTTCATTAGATATTTATAATATTATATTATTGTTAAATAATTCTGCAATATTGCCATAACACACAGGTATTGCCAATGAGACTAAATAATATTTTATGTAGTAAATCTAAGTTTGTTTATTGCCGGCTCTTCTCAGTAAAAAACAACCTTCCGAACCGGTATTAGAGTCAGACTATTCATAAGTGCTTGTAAAGGCCTATTTGAATAAAAATATTTTCATTTCATTTCATTTTCATTTCATTTCAAGTTATTAACTCGTCGCCGCACCTACTGAAAAGATCAGAACAGGTTATACATATTTATAAAAATTTTTGACTATTAAAATACACATTGAAAATTGGTGCTAAGGACACAGCTTTATGTCGAAGCCCAGTTGGTATTGATGTCGACTGCCATAACGAGAGTCGTGAGTTTGAATCTAATGTTATTATTTGTGTCGGTCAGGGAGCGCGCGACAGCATATCCCGGCACGCGATGGACTTCGGCGAGAACCTGCGCAACCAGAACGAGGTGGCGCTCGTCATCGACGGCAAGACGCTCAAGTACGCGATGGGCTGCGATCTCAAGAAGGACTTCCTCGACCTGTGCATATCCTGCAAGGTGGTCGTCTGCTGCAGGGTCTCGCCCATACAGAAGGCTGAGGTCAGTGGTACCTCATAGTACACACCATTATACACATTTCCGCCGAGAACCAGTAGTGCACTTGTATATATGTATATGTGTTTCGGTGAAATAACAGGCACATGAGACTTAACATCTTCAAGTTATAGGGTCGACAACGTATTGCGATGAACCTGGTGTTGCAAAGGTCGGTGCTCACTTTCCATTAGGACCGCCTGTATTTATTTCACTAAAAAATATACCATATATTTGTATTCAATTCAATTCAGCCATTACATTCGTTTTATTGCTCACCAATAACGGCTCGAACAGATGAAACTATAGGAACACGAATCAGAAGGTAGTAGAATGTCCCCCTCAAAGTGGTCGTGGTGCGCTGCAGGTGGTGGAGATGGTGTCGGCGGCGACGGGCGCGGTGACGCTGGCCATCGGCGACGGCGCCAACGACGTGGCCATGATCCAGCGCGCCAGCGTGGGCGTGGGCATCTCCGGCGTGGAGGGGCTGCAGGCCGTCTGCGCCTCCGACTACAGCATCGCGCAGGTAACCCGACAGCCTCACGCCTGTTATGTACGAGTATATCTATATCCATAGTACTATAGAATTCTGTCAATCCTTACATATCTTTTTTTTGTCAAATTTTATATTGTATTTTGTAATTTTTCGTTTTATGCCTCCTTGATGCCAATTCTACAATTTTTTATCTCTATTTGTCCGTATCTCCTACGTTGAAGGTAATATGATGCAAGGGTAGTGTCATGTGTTTGTGTGCGCATTGCAGTTCCGGTTCCTGCTGCGGCTGCTGCTGGTGCACGGCGCCTGGAACTACTCGCGCATCAGCAAGCTCATCCTGTACTCCTTCTACAAGAACATCTGCCTCTACGTCATCGAGCTCTGGTTCGCCATCTACTCCGCCTGGTCAGTACACTACGGTCTCATCCCACTGTTTCATTTGGAACATTTATATCATCCTAAATATTTGCTTTATCTTTATATAGATATATACTTCCTCAGTTCGTGTGTATGTAACTGAACTCCGAAACGGCTCAACCGATTGAGATCGCAATACCGTCATAAAAAAAAAATTTTTTTCTATGTATTTGAGTGGAAAAGTAAACTAAACAGGTGGTTAAAATTTATGATCTCGCTGCGATTTTTCTATCAATATTTCAAAATATTTTTTAGTACCTTCACTGTTGAGTTATTTTTTGCTCAAGTTCCCGCCTACTGGGCAGAACGTCAGTCGAGTAAGCTAGTATCTTGAATATTTATCATCGAAGCAAGAAGGTATACATTTTAATGTGTTTTGTATTTTGTAATTCGCAGGTCTGGTCAAATATTGTTCGAGCGATGGACGATAGGTTTCTACAACGTTATATTTACTGCGCTACCGCCATTCGCGATTGGACTGTTCGACAAATTGTGTTCGCCTGAAATAATGATTAGGGTAAGTTTGGCAAATGTCTAGAGTTTGATTCCCGCATAGAGTAGAAATTCATGTGTTTTGTCTGAGTGTTAATAATAATATAAGTGAGAATTTAAAGCAAAAATTAAGTAGTGTAATATTGTCTTGCTTCCATAGTATCTGCTCGGTTTATGTTCAGAATCTACAAGAGTTTGATGATGATCGCAACATCTATAAAATTGTCAGTTTGCTAAAATATATAATGTAATTAAATATCGTACTAATATTAGAATAGTTTGCATGTATGGATGTTTGATACTCTTTCACGCAAAATCTACCAGACAGATTTAGATGAAACTCGACACATAGATAAAGTATTTCCTGGAATAACATATAGACTACTTCTTATCCCGGGATAATGACATCCCTCGGGAACGCGGGTAAAACCGCGGGGACAGCTAGTAAAAAATTATGTCGATCAAGTAACCCTGCTATGTTTTTCGTCGGTTCTTCTCAGTCAAAGGTTGACTTCAGAACCGATGGCAGCTTCAGTGACTTTGACATTCATAACTGCTTAATATTTTGTCGGCAGCACCCAATACTGTACATCCCGTCGCAACAAGGGCTGCTGTTCAACGTGCGCGTGTTCTGGGTGTGGGCGGTCAACGCGCTGCTGCACTCCGTGCTGGTGTTCTGGCTGCCCGTGCTGCTGGCCGGCCGCGACGCGCTGTGGCCCGGCGGCCAGGCCGGCGGCTACCTCGTGCTCGGCAACGTCGTCTACACGGTCAGTCGTCGCCTACGTATGCGTGGGAGCTACTGCATTGGTACACGACTAAAACTACTAAAACAAGTGCAAGTGCAGCCAATTTCGTATACGTATGTTGAACAGTGCCGCGCGACGCGTGCAGAGGGAAAGAGTTCCCCTCAACGCCACCTCTGATTCACTATTACTATTAATTACACACTAATTCTAACACCAGCAACCTCAAAAACGTCTTATATAATTACTGCCGAATTTGGATCACTATGTTCTACGACAATTATGATGTGCATTACAGTACGTGGTGCTGACGGTGTGCCTGAAGGCGGGGCTGGCGACGCACTCGTGGACGTGGGTCACGCACGTCGCCATCTGGGGCTCCGTCGCCATGTGGTTCCTGTTCATCGGCATATACAGGTGGGTACCTACTGTTCTTAGTTCTACTATAATACTATAGTTCTACTAATATTATAAACTAGTTGTCCCCCGTGGTTTCACTGACGTTCTCGACGGATGTAGCATTGTCCCGTAAGTAGTGGTAGCTTCAGTAACTTAACCTTTAAAAACTTTACAGTTGCCAGTATATTCAATAGATTATCTGCAGAAGGTGGCGGCACAATAATTCTTATAAATAATAATATTAAATTCAAGGATCGTAAAGATATTTGTAGCCTCTCTGTTGAGCGTGTTTGTGAGGTGTCTTGTGCAGAGTTCATCTGAAAGTCGGAATTTTGTTGCCTTATTCAAATCGTTCAACTTAGATTTATTGTTTAGTGAGTTAACAAGATTTACAGCCATTTCGGCTACTTGTATTGATAATATATTAACTAATAGTAGTATACTATGGAAATCGATTATTAGTGGTGTTCGCTCGGATCATAAGGCTCCATTAATAGAATTGCCATTTAAAAGACAAGTATTTAAAGTAACGAAAGTAATTAGACCTACTACTAAGGCAAGATTAGACACCTTTAAGAATAATTTAGAACTGAAACTCTGTAATACAATATATCATAGTGTTGAGCCCAATGTCTTGTATAAAGGTTTATTGTCTGGGATTTGCGATAATTTTAATAGAGCCTGTCCTACTAAAATAGTGAAGGTAAATAGTAAAATGGGATTTAGTGACTGGGCTACAAAAGGTATTCGTAAGAGCAGGGATAGGTTGTATGAACTTTATGTAAAATATGTTAGAAAATTTTCAAAGACTTTCAAGTTAGTGTGTAATCAAGCTAAATCTTACTTTATATGTAATAAAATAGGTAATGCTAATAACAAAATAAAGACAGTCTGGAATGTTATTAATACGGAAACTGGTAAAATTAGAAATAATAATGAACAGGTAACTCTTAAAATTAATGATAAAATTCTAACAAATAATTTAGATGTAGCCTGTGCTTTTGAAAACTTCTTCACGAGTATACCTGGTAAAACTACTAAAAGCCTTAAATCATGTCCTATAGCAGCGGAATCTTTACTCAAGCAGCATATTCATAATACATTTCCAAGTTTTAAATTTGACCATATTAATGCTAGCGATATCATAATAACTTTTAATTCTCTCAATATGAAAAGTACTGAAGATTTATGGGGCTTATCAGTAACAATCGTAAAATCAATAATAACAGTGATATAATATTTCCGTTCTGCCAGCACTTAGTAAAATCTTTGAAAAATTGCTGCTTAATCAAATGTCAAGTCACTTTACTAAGCATAAGGTATTGCATGGTCATCAGTTCGGTTTCACGAAGGGAAGATCTACATCCGATGCGGCAGCAACATTGCTGAGGCACATTTATGGCGCATGGGAGGATTCACAGGATGCGATTGGCATTTTTTGTGATCTGTCCAAGGCATTCGATTGCGTTGACCACCGTACGCTACTACTAAAACTTGACTTCTACGGAATTCGTGGAACTGCTCATGATCTTGTTTTATCTTATTTATCAAATCGCCAGCAAAAGGTAGGGATTACCGGCACAACATCCAAGGGCTCTTTAGTCGAAATGGGGGTACCCCAGGGTTCAATTTTAGGTCCATTTTTGTTTTTAGTATATATAAATGATTTGCCATATGTTGTAAATGACCTCACAGATATTGTCTTGTTTGCTGATGATACATCATTAATTTTTAAAGTTAATAGAAAAGACAAAGATCTAACTAAAGTTAATCATACTATGTCAATTGTCTGTGGGTGGTTTGCTACAAATAATCTATTACTAAATTCAAAGAAAACTAAATGCTTAAGGTTTTCTTTACCAAATGTAGCACAAGTAGATAGCCAAATAATAATAGATGGGAGCCATATTGATCTTGTAAATAAAACGGTATTTTTGGGTCTTACATTAGACAATAAATTGCAATGGGGACCTCAGGTTGATACTCTAGCTGCTAAATTAAGTTCGGCTGCTTTTGCTGTTAGGAAAATTAAACAATTGACGAATGTTGAGACGGCCAAATTAGTTTATTTTGCATATTTTCATAGCCTCTTGTCCTATGGTATTTTGTTTTGGGGAGCAGCAGCGGATATAGAATCAATATTTATTATACAAAAAAGAGCAATTCGTGCAATTTACAGTATGGGTCCCCGTGAATCATTAAGAGATTTATTTAGGGAAATAAATATAATGACATTACCTTCACTATATATTTATGAAAATATAATGTTTATACGTAGAAACATAGGAATGTTTGAGTCAAAATTAGATATTCATAGTATAAATACAAGACAAAGGGAGAAGTTAGTTGTTCCATACTTTAGACTAACTAAAGTTAACAAGTCATTTCTTGGTAATTGTGTTCGATTTTATAATAAGATACCGCTTTCAATAACCAACATGTCTGATCATAAATTTAAAAATTATATTAGGAAAGTTTTGAAAGAAAAAGCGTATTACAAGGTAGTTCATTATATTGAAGATAAAAATGTATGGAAATAGCTGCTCTCTGCACAGTGCACCTCTAAATCTCTTGTTTAAGTTGTAAGTACCTAATTATTGTTATTTTCTATTTTGTAGTCTTGTCATATTTTTTTTTGTTTTGTTTTTATTAATGTTACCTATAATAAGTATTTTGTAATTGTTAAATATAAAATTATGTAAAATTGAAATTATAAAATAGCCAAAAAGTCAGAATAGATAAAAATTTATATAACAAATAAAAAAGAATGTAACCTTGCTGAGTTTCTTGCCGGTTCTTCTCAGTTGAAGGCTGACTTCCGAACCGGTTGTAGCTTCAGTAACTTTAAATTTGACCTTCATAAGTGCCCTCCGAAGGCCTAAACTGAATAAATGGCTTTGAATTTAGAATTTTTAGAATTTTTAATAACATGTAAATAAATAGTGCCTATTGCTACGACGCAATAAAGTGTAATTCAGCTATCCACCGCTGATTACCACATATTTACATTCTACTACATATAACCTCTCTGTCTATAGCATTACTCTTATCTCTCAACATAATCCAGTGAAGGCGCCTAACCAGGCTATTTGTTTCTAAGTAATAAATAAACTAATATACTGGACTGTTTTAACTCTTTCACTATTAGAAACCTACTTTACCTAGAATTATCATAGAGCATAGCCAGTTGGCTTGGTGGTTAGCGCTCTGACTGCCAAACCGAAGGTCGCGGGTTCGATTCCCACCCAGGACAAACATTTGTGTGCATGAACATGTCTGTTTGTTCTGTGTCTGGGTGTAAATATCTAATTAAGTATATATTTAGAAAAAAAAAAGTAGTATATGTAGTATATCAGTTATTTGGTTTCCATAGTACAAGCTCTGCTTAGTTTGGGACCAGATGGCCGTGTGTAAAGAATGTCCCGGGGATATATTTATATTTATTATTGTGACGACATGAACATCTATGAACACGCCTACAATCCTTCACCGCCCGCACCACAGTCATGCGGTGACATCTATGAACGAGTAAAAACACGCGACAATCCTACATCGCGATATCAAGATTATCTCAGGATTTGATATTATGACTTGTATATATGATACAAGCAACCAACATCAACAGTTGGACCGCAGTCCCCAGGCATGATCACCTAGCCTGGCGGAAGATCTTCGGAGGAGTCTCATACCTCGCTCCTCTATAGTATAATTCCGGGATACACTAGTCTCAGAAGCTAGTATACGAATAAAGTGTCTATATAACTTTGTTTTGTTCACAGCAACATGTACCCGACGATCATGATCGGCGCGGTGATGCAGGGCATGGACCGCATGTTGTTCACGTCGCTCGTCTTCTGGTTGGGGCTCATCCTCATCCCCATCGCCACGCTGCTGCCTGACCTCATCATCACCGTGTGAGTACCCTACAAAACCCTACTTTATAGGGATGCTTTGTACGCCAAGATTGAATTTAGACTCAAAAAAATGTCAGGATACAATAAGCACTTTAAGAACTGGAAATTTCAGTCAAACATTAGGAAAATATTGTATTAATTATAAGCAGGTTAGTATCAGGTTATATACAGGCATACCAAGAAACTAGTTTTGTTTGTCCGCGCACGATCTAAACGACTTGCGATGAAAGCATGAACTTTGCTTGATATCTTTGTGGATTTTCGATAATAATGTTTCAATAATTAGGTAATTTTTAATTAAAATGGTTGCAATATTACCCCAAGAGCTGATTTGCAATACTAAACGTAAAGTATGAACATTGAATATGGTCATAAAAAAATCTTCCCACACCCTATTGGCTACGTTCCTTACATAGGGAGGGTAGGACCGCAGGTGCTAAGTATCGAAGCTTAAGAGCAAAGCATCGATAGGTTATGCGCTTTAAGGGAAAAAGCAGTAGTAATGCTATATAGTAGTAGTATGGCTTCCTCATGAGTTCCTTCATCGACCGTCCTCCCATGATGGCGTGGTGCTGCCCTCGGCAGCGCGTCCCGCACGCTGGGCGGGCAGCGCGCGGCGGCCCCCGCGCCCCGCGCCGGCCCCGCGCCCCGCGCCGGCCCCGCGCCCCGCGCCGGCCCCGCGCCCCGCGCCGGCCCCGCGCCCCGCGCCGGCCCCGCGGCCCCAGCCACCCCCTCGACCCCCCCAACCCTCGCCGCCATCGCCGCCGTCGCGGCTGCGCTGGCTTACACACAGAAACGTTACTCACATCTGCCAATTACAGCGCAGGTTCTGCACTTAATTCTAACTATTGTATTTGCATTCAGTAGGTATAGAACATCCTGCACTCATATGTATATGACATATATATACATGACACATACATAGATATAATAAGTTTACTTACCATAATTTTAGTGGTTTTTTATCTATCTAGCAGATCAACTAGAGACCCGCAATTCGAATATCTCATTAATAATTTTTTTTCCGTGAACGTATGTAGAACAAGTCTATTTATTTATCTTTGATGTAAAGGAAAGTATGTTTATTCGTTCTTGTCTTAAGGCCTTAACTAAGATACGATAAATCTTCAGAGTTATGCACAATATTCTAAATGGGGTTGCCTCTTTATATTTTACTAGGAAGTCCTAGTGCTTCCCTCTTTTTCGTCCTAAGAGTTTCAGACCCATTCTATTAGCACGCATTTAGTATTAAATTATTTCTTAAATTATTGTATTTCATTTAGTTGTTTTCAGGTATAATCTTTTTAAATTGTTTGATATTCATATATTTATCATTTTATGTAAACTACTAACATAGCTTAAAAGTTGGTTTTTAATATGTAACAATATTATAATATTAAAATTTGTTTCACAAAAATAATCCTAAATACCAAACTAATTAAATTCAACATAAATTCCAGCATACACAACTCAGCATTCAAGACGATGACAGAAGCGGTCCGCGAGAGCGAGATAAAGCAGCGTGATCCCGCCGCACTGCTCGCACAGCCGAGACACTCGTGAGTATACTTCTATAATCTGTACCATACATGATAAATTGTACGCTAAAAATAAATATGCGAGGTAAAGTTGACCTTATGTTGTTAACTTAGTGCGCAGTTTTGCGTGCTAGTTCCCTGGATCACACGCAGTAAACATGTATTTTCTATAATAAGGCTAACTTTTGTCTGAACTATATTTAATTACATAGTATAATACGCAATAGTTGTGATATTTATTTTTCATTCAAAATTGCACTCTAACAGATTATTACTCAGTTGTGAACGAAATATTAGCGCCATTTAAATATGTGTTTACAGCTTTGTGGTCTCAGACAAAAATAGTTCCTATACGTAAATCATTTTGATAAATCTCATTTATAAATATGTAATATCAAATATAAATATTTATTTAAAATTAATTTCCCATACTTATATTATTGAGGATAACCTATTTTTCATCAAATAAATGTGGTTTTTGATTGATATGAATGCCTGAGTGTTTGTGGACTTTGCATAATTTTGGAATGGAGTGTGCAGGCTAACACAGCTAACCTAGCGCCGTGCTATGATGGCCGTTTCGACTTTTTGAATGTCAATGAAAATGACCTCTATTTTCTACGTGACAAGGTTTCATCTACACCGTCATACAATTCACTATTTAATCAATAATACTTACACCTAATTTCAAAACAAATAAAGTATTTTTTTCATTGACAATCTTAAACGTCCAATTGGTCTTGTATTGGTATGGCGCTAGTTTAGTCAGTTTATTAATTCTAATATGTTGTATTACATAATTTATATATGTATATTTGTGTGTATATCTCATACTTCATTTTGTATAGCATTCATGTAGTACACACTTAGATTTAAAAAAAGTGTCTACTAAATCCGACTTTGTAGGCATTATGAACACATGATGTGTTAAAGCTATGTCCATATTTATTGACTAGTGACCCGCTCCGGCTTCGGCTAAGTAGCTAATTTTAATGCATTATACACATCAACCTAAATATGGTGTATAATTTCTAAATTATGGTGAAAATCGCATCAAAATGTATGGCATAGCTTAAAAGATAAGCGAACAAACATACAGATAGCAATAGTGACTATATATTATACTATTTAGAGTTTAATGTATATACGGTAATTATGGTAGTGTTTGTAATTTGTAGTCTATGCACGTATAGTGATAGGTTCGACTTTCATTTGGCATGAGTTTTAATTTCAAACTACCTAATTTTTATTATGTATTTGAAAGGGCTATCCCCTCGTTTTCGATGGATGTAATGTATCCTGGATTATGACAAACTGGGTTCGAGTAACTTTCTATTATTGAAGTAAAAAACAACGGGTTGCACTCCGAGAGTGCCGGCAGACGTGAAAACTTGAACATTAACGTTGTGCATTTTTACCGTCTTACGAATTTTCGATCAGGTCACGTGTCCTGGCGCCAGTTTAACATTTTATACCCATCCCAAGAAAAGTGCACGACGCCGCTAAAGAAGTTTTCACTTCAAAAATTATCACATAAGTAGTTTTAGAGATTACCTCCTTTATCAAAACTTTGAAATGTTACCTCTTTATATTTAGTGTCTATACTTACTGCTATATCTAGCCACGTTGAATACATAGCAAGTAGCAAATTCAGCACAAGTCATACTAGTTCAATATTCAATAGGTTTTTAGGAATCACACCTTTTATTCTTAATAAATTTTAATGTGAATAATAATTGCTTTCTATTTGCTATCTATATTATAATATTTATAGAAATTTATGCTATTTTAGAATTCTACTTTATGAAACTTAGAATAGAAATATTGTATTATCATGTAGGCCTTCACAGGCTCTTATAAATCGTCTGTACATTATGTTTTTAATATTACAAACATGTTAAGTCAAGATTTAAAAGGCCAGTTTTAACAGTTAATAATGTCATAGGAAAATCATCTGTATTACCATTACTTGTGACATGAAGTTCATATTTCGATCCAATGACACCATAGGGCACATTTTTCTATAATACTCTTAGCTGTTAAAACAGGCCTTTGACAGGCCAGGCAGTTGGACAACCTTTATGGTAACAACAGCCAAAGGACAAAATATATTATATTTTTATACATGAACTAGCGACTTGTAGTTTTTTGATCTATACAGATTCTTAGGTACTACATGAATGCTTTCGTTCATATATTTCATAGTTTCATTTTATTTATATATATACCTAGCATATATACCCTGTTAAATACATTTCACCTTTCTGTTTTACATTATCTACTCTCACATTTTATTATGGGTGTTCATAAATTTTGTTGCATTTTCGTCCTTATATTTATGTTGTAAAGGTGCATTTTTCCTCTAACATTAAAATATGGTTTAAAATTTATGGAGATCCGTAACTTATCTATATACATGAGTTAGCTCGCACGCAATGTATTTAGAATTATCGTCTTTATGTTTAGTTTCGCTTTGCCTCCCTCCCAGCACCCGCCCTTATACTCGTGCTATGATGTACCGTACACTATACTCGGCGTGAACTTTCTGGAGCATTCTAAAATAGAGCTCGAGCAGAGTCCAATGTGGAGTGACCACTTAACAACGGGTGGACCGTCTGCCTGTGTGACGTTAAAATATAGAATGTTCCAGAATAATGACGTCGCTGGCTTAGACGTAGACGCACGGTGAGGACCGTTAAGCACAGTTCTTGTAAAGTTATAGTTAGTAAAACTATGTCTAATCATTGAATTCAACACATGAAGTTTTAAACGATCAGAGATCGTGCTTATAGGCAATCACCAGAGTTCAGTATTTAGTAATGCAATGTACACAACCCCAGTCCTCGTGTAACGGGTAGTCGTACTGTCGCGTGCACCGGTTGGTTCCCGCACCGACTGCGTCTCCAGCCAGACCTTGAGGACTAACATTTTGAAGTTTATCAAGATGCTGCACTGCGGGTGGGTTCCTCTTTCGGTGGCTGGCATTTTGACAGACTTGAAATATTTCCCGTGCTGTACTATTCTCCTATAGTTTTTAAACACCTGCGAGGAGGGGTCGCAGCATTGTAAATTTACATTAATAGCATTCGTAAATTGTAAAAATCGATTAGGTTCTCGTCAACGTTTCATCCTCCTGCTCTCATTTTTAATTCGGAACGATCGACGGACATACTTCGGTCCGAGTTTTTATGTTTGAATAGACACAGATATCGGTGATATAAATCTTAGGATTCAACGGGATCAATGTATACGACGGGTGCTGCCATCTACAGATAAACTCTAAATATTAGTCGTCAGCGTACCGGGGTCGCAGCACGAGTGTAGACGGCGAGGCACTAGTGCCGGCGCTAGAGCAGCGCGGTAGGGTAGGTTTGACGTAATGTGTGGTTGTCGGCGCGAGCAGCAAGCGCGGGGAGCCGCTGGGGCTGCGCTGGCGGCGCCGCACGGTGGCGCCCGAGGCGTCCCCCGCGCCCGCCGCCCCCGCCGCCCCGCAGGAGCCCTTTACGCTGGCCGGCACCGCCGCGCTCAACGGCCGCGGCGCGCACACTGACGACGTGGCCAAGGGCCGCGCGCGACGCGTCCGACCCCACCGCGATTCTCACGTCATTTGACACTTCGCTTGACGGCATAGGGACGTACTCGACCGTCGGTTGTTGGTCGAGAACTCTACCTCGATGGTTCGGCACGTGCGGCCGACTAAGCTAGGTCCGCGTAGGTGTAGCTCGAACCGTGACCGCCAGACGTTGGCGGTGCTCGTGTCTCCGGGCACGAGTGACTAGGAGTTATTGGAAATGTATTTGGAATTGAATCATTCTATTAACTGCCTGAACTGATGGAGAAGTTTAGTAAATTCCTACTATCATTATCTAGGGACTGAAATTGTTAATGCGAATCGGCTATGTCTTCCAAAAAGGGACAGTTGATAGGGGGGGCAAATATAAAATTATTTTATTTGAAACATGAAAGCTATGAAAAATAAGTGCCAGAAAAAGATAATCCGTTTCTATAATTTTCTGTCCCGACTCCGACCTAATTTATTAATTTTAAAGAACAGTAATAGCTATATAACATGTAATGACGTCACTTGTCCGATGTGTATTTTTCGCCTATATCCTTATATAACATCTAATGACGTCACTTGTCCGATGTGTATTTTTCGCCTATATCCTTATATAACATCTAATGACGTCACTTGTCCGATGTGTATTTTTCGCCTATATCCTTATATAACATCTAATGACGTCACTTGTCCGATGTGTATTTTTCGCCTATATCCTTATATAACATCTAATGACGTCACTTGTCCGATGTGTATTTTTCGCCTATATCCTTATATAACATCTAATGACGTCACTTGTCCGATGTGTATTTTTCGCCTATATCCTTATATAACATCTAATGACGTCACTTGTCCGATGTGTATTTTTCGCCTATATCCTTATATAACATCTAATGACGTCACTTGTCCGATGTGTATTTTTCGCCTATATCCTTATATAACATCTAATGACGTCACTTGTCCGATGTGTATTTTTCGCCTATATCCTTATATAACATCTAATGACGTCACTTGTCCGATGTGTATTTTTCGCCTATATCCTTATATAACATCTAATGACGTCACTTGTCCGATGTGTATTTTTCGCCTATATCCTTATATAACATCTAATGACGTCACTTGTCCGATGTGTATTTTTCGCCTATATCCTTATATAACATCTAATGACGTCACTTGTCCGATGTGTATTTTTCGCCTATATCCTTATATAACATCTAATGACGTCACTTGTCCGATGTGTATTTTTCGCCTATATCCTTATATAACATCTAATGACGTCACTTGTCCGATGTGTATTTTTCGCCTATATCCTTATATAACATCTAATGACGTCACTTGTCCGATGTGTATTTTTCGCCTATATCCTTATATAACATCTAATGACGTCACTTGTCCGATGTGTATTTTTCGCCTATATCCTTATATAACATTATAACTTTAGCTACCGTTTTTTATATCATTTGTATATTTGAAACATTGTTAGCATAATTATGATAATAAAAGCTTCCATGAACATGAGTTTTATAATATGGGCGTAGGTGATAAGCTCATAAAACCTAAAAGGGAGCTTTAGGATGTCGGTACTGGAAGCTGGAACACACTTACTGGCGAAACCTATAAATCTTCTAAATACATTTCCAATTGCTTTTTAAGAGAATAAATATTCCATATAATTAGTATTGACTTAATTACTAAATATACGTTCCTAAATAAGGTATACTATATCTATAAAAAACCCCTGAAGTACCGAGTGGAGCAGAACGACAAACGACAGCCATTACTTTTTAATCGAAAAAAATTATAAGTCTAATAATTATTCATTAGTCGCGCGCAACCTGCAAAACTTACTTTAGGTATAGCTATCTAAACCGCCCGATTTACCGGCCTACCGGTTTAGGGTTGAGCTTTATCATTTATTCTGTAAAGTATTTTTTGATACAATTTGTAACATATATGTATAGTACATAACATTATGTAACATGTTACCAAGTCGTAACTATAAATGAGTTTTGCTATCGTGCCGACAAAACCTGCTTTTTTCAGAAATCATGACATGGTTATTGGATTCTGAATCCATTTAATGACCTCTTAATCTGTAGGAACATAACAGTATTGAAAATGGTACAATTTCCAATGCAGTAGTTTAAAATACAGCCATTAGAACGTTAATAGGTAGTTAACCCACCATGTTGAACAGATTTCATGTTTAAAGTCTTACGTAAAGACTCGCCGGTCGTTTTGTTCCACTCGGCAAATAGCAACGAATAATTTGTGTGCTGCTATCTGTCATTCCTCTCATTGATATTCGAGTGTCTTCTAATGATATTTTTACAAATATACATATTACTATTATATAGTGTATAGTAAATTATTTATTTATTTATCTAATGTTAAAAGTGATTTTATTAACTTGTATTTTTATTGCAAGATGGACTTATGCAGTTTATGTGATAAGAGGGAAAAGCATCATTCAGTGGTAATGTTTTGTTATCATATATATACATAGAGTGTGTTGTAGTTTGCACAAGTGTTTGGTGCTCTTTCTGTAGATACAAGGCTAGTATGCTGTTAATTTATACATATATTCAACGTAGACGATTTGAAAATACTTTAATATGCTGTTTATGAAAACAAACAAATATATAAGCATTTATATTGATATATTGATTCAGCAATATCGTCATCGTTTCAAATTAGATTTTGAATTATATTACAAGATCGTTAAGGATACATTTTAAAGAACAAGTTGTTGGATCTAATTTGATCTAATAGTATTGAACCTTATGTGCTTCTGAATATACTCTTCATACAACGTCGAATAAAGACTATTTACCGAATGAAAAATTCGCTATTTGTAATGAAATTATTTCCTCGAAATGCGATTTATTTTAATTAAGTACTCGTTAGATTTATTTACAACAACATTCCAATAGCATTCCCAAATAGTAGTAAAGTAATAGTATAGATAGTATTGTGTGCCACAGTTTAGCATTTAATATTTAACTATATTTTATTGAGGTCGATAGATTAAAAACTTTTTAAGCTTTTTACTTAGAACGCGAGTTTTGCACGAGTTTTGTCTATGATTTTGTAGCTTAAAACTTTTGATCGGTATACCATATCATAAAGCAAAGAGTTTTGATGTCTTCCCTGATAACATAGCCGTATGCCCCAACATTTATATTATCTATTGACCTCAGTAAAGCTCTATTGTAACTTTATTTATCAAGTATTTGGTGTTACTAAAATACTCCGTCTTAAAGAAGGCTATAAATTAAACTATTGTGATTTGTTACTGTAGATATTGTACGATGATGTTTGGAGCCAAATGAATATATGGGTAGTGCGCTAGAGTTTCAGTACTTATATGGGTACAATGTGTGGTATATTTTTGTACGTAGTGTATTTATTGGTATATTAGCTAATTTGTACGTTGTTGTAAGATATACTTTATTTCAGAATATGTGATCGTTTTTTGGTGAAAATAGGGCCTAATTGTGAATTTATTGATGTAGTCAAGATGACTAATATTTAAGTTTATATATTTTTTTCGAATTGAATAATTGTTTTTGTAATTTTTTTTTTTTGTAAATTTTGTGGAACAATAATATGGATTTCTTGAAAATAACAATCAAAAACTTAAATTTTGTTTTATTATAAATAATTATTTTATTAACTTATTAATTTCCTAGCTATCTATGATAAATAATTGATGTAAATTTTAACTATTGGTGCCCTTGACTACAGATAAAAACAAACTATTAACATAATGTAGTATTTATATACAATATAATACAAAAAATGCATTTGTGAAAAATGATCATTCCACTCGAATAATTGTACGCTGAATTTTATTCTCGGATATATTTATTAATATCTCTTCAGTATTTTAATGTTAGTAATATGAACTGTTATTATCTTTGTAATATATTTTTCTAAAAAAATGGAATTGATCTCTTTAATAATCTACATCTTCCTACTGAATACCGTGTTAATTATATTTAATGAAGACTTGACAAAATCTCAAATGTTGATATTTTCTCTCAAATTTTCTTCCTAATGTATTGTAAATAACTGAAATAAATACGATTGTTGTACAAAGAAGTTTGTAGTTCCTTATAAATGTTCTTCGATCCGTCCGCTAATATTAATTTGCTTTTTTTTTTCTCTTTTCAACAATATTTTTGTATTGTCCTCACTTCATTTATTTGGTCAAATTATTTGATGTTATATTACTGCTACCAGTAGAAACACGAAGTTTTTTTCTGTATTATATGCAGTAGGTATATCAGTTATCTGGATTCCATAGTACAGTCACGAGCACAAATATATAACCATGGACAGTTCGGAAATAATATCCGACATCCTTCACTTAATTCAATAACACTGTTACTACTTACAGCGACAGAGTTGTTGTAATAGTTGAGCCGTCTACAAATAAAAGAAGAGTAACAAATTAATGAATCATGAAATCAGATATTACTGCAAAACTGTACGTGGTTATATATTTATGATTATGACTGTACAAGCTCTGTTTACTTTGGGATCAGATAGCATGGCGTTAAGATATACAAAATACTCATTTGTACATAGATTTATGTAACATCAAATATGACCCAATCTATCTACTTCTCTGTCTAAACACTTTCCGTCCTTTTCTGTCATTTATATAATCACTTCATTATGTTCGATCGTCAAGTGGACGGCTAGACACACTATAAAAGAATGATTCATTAATTCAGTTTAGGCCTTAGAAGGTCACTTGTGTAGGTCAAAGCTTCTGGAGTTATTACATGCAGCCTTGCACCAATACTTTGTCATGATGGATGAACATTTTTATATCATATTTCTGAGATTATTGCAAAAGCAACTTTCTGATCCGCTGCTTTATAAATATTTTTTTAATCTTGATATTCGAGTCATAAAACTGAGTATGATTCACGTTTTCCAATGCTGTTATTTATTTCGTTTATATATTAAGTAATTAAACATGAAAAAATTACACTTAACAAATTCACGTATCAAGGTCAACAACGTATTGGGGATGCCCATGGTGTTGCAAATCTCCATGGGGGGCGGGGACCACTTACCATCAGGTGGTCCGTCTGTATGTTGTCAAACATATTTATGTCTTGGACAGATTAAAAAACAATCTTACTTAGAACATTGCTGGCTTCACTCCGATTAAGGCTTTGAAATTGATGGTAACTCCAGTATATTCGACCTTCATAAGGATTTAACTGATTTTATTTATTATACATAAAACGATTTACAAGTGTGTCTTGTTCGTGCATTTCAGGTGCTAAATAATCGTGCCTTGTGTTAGTAATCAACATACGAGTATGTACTATTATCATGACATCCGTGCTGTTGTCACGTTGTGTTAACATATATATACATACATGTTTGTTTGTCAATCTGTAAATAATCATAAGACAACCTTACTGCTATCGTGTTTATATTGTGTCAATAAAAACTTTGAATTTATTTGTTCTGTTATACTTTTTAAGTTTAATGAATGCTTGGTTTTTAAGGAATTTATGGTGGTATATAAACAGTCAATATATGATTTGGTATACTTTATTTGATTATTGAAGAATCATATAATTATTGTTTATAGAACATTGGTAAGGGATATTGGGACAAATACCTGTCAAAATTATTGTAACTAACACGCTTCATACGCGCGGTTCGGGCTGAATTCAATTCAAAAGGCTAACTAATCAATAAAGTCCCGAAGGTGGATTTACAAATATAAACTCTTTGCATTGTTTCCGCGTGTGAGGCGCGTTCGGCTTAGTTAAGCTAAGGAGTTGTGGAAATTGGCATGAGAACTATAACGGTGGATTGGTAACTAACAAATAACAATGGTGGTTGTTCCCGGGCAGTTTGGCGGACACCCGACACGCCCTGGTCAGGCTGGCGCAGTGTAAGTACTCGTGCTCACGGTACGTGGAGCTTGCATGGCTTAAGCATGACGCTTCATATATTAACCGGCTTATATTTTGTCGCTATCCGTTTTTAAGCTAAAGGATAGAGTGACAAAATGTAAGCTCCTACCATAATTCAAGCAAACATTCACGCTTTTTTATCCGGGTTTTTGGTCGATCGGTATGTACGTGTCACAAAATTTTATCGAATCGGGAGATTCAGTCGATTATGGTACCCGATTCTGTCGCAATCGTTCGTGCGGCAAACATTCTGTTGTGACTGCGAGCTCTGTGTGGCAGCCTTACGGAGACGGCGCGGCTGCTCCAGAACGTTCGCAGCGTGTTCAGTCGCCGCTCGGCGCGCGCCTCCACCGAGCTCGAGCTGTCGCGTGAGTACCACACACACACACCCCACACACTCACACACAAACACACACACTACACACACAACGCACGCATACGCGTCCTAGACGCACGCTCACTGTAGACACACATTTATTTTCAACAATCGAACGGTCAAGCAGCGCGATGTGCTAATTATTCTGGGTTATTCAGAGTTGCTCGGGTGTGCACCCGAATGAAAGGCTACAGAATTGATCCACTTCTATTTTCTAACACCTAACTTATATTTGGAACGAGGCAGTCGATCGGTATAACTCCTAAGACACAAAATCAATGAAAGTGTTCCTACCGATCGGAACGGCAGCCGAGTTGGTCTGAATAGGGGGGGGGTTAACACAGTTTTCTTTCTCATCAGTTGCGACACTATCTATTTGTGGCACACTATTCATTTAGCGTTTGTGAATATACATTATTATTTCATGTATTTCTTTTTTTTATACGTGCTATGTATGACATGTGACAGATGGCTTCGCGTTTTCGCAAGAGGAGGGCGGGAGCGTGTCGCAGGCGGACGTGATCCGCGCGTACGACACGAGTCAGCCGAGGCCGGCCCGCTCTTGAGCGAGCGGACCCGAAGCGCGCCTCTCTCCCTCGCACCTCTTCACTATATGCTGAGGACCGCGAGGGAACCACGGCTCCCACTCCGACGTACCAAGCGTGGGCTTATATACGACACTCATCTGGAGTCCGAAAGTTTTTACAGCGTACAGAATTTATCTGAGTTCCTCATGAGACACCTGTATGACATGACAAAATATCGGTATTTATTTATAGAGCGTGTGTATACTTAGCTGATCTATCGGTTGAGGTCTTAGAATTATCGATAAATATTCCTCCAGATTTAATGTGAACCAAAAAGACCGTACATTTAATAAGTCCGTCAATAATTACGCCAAGATATACACACGCAAAATCATGACAGGTTTTAAAACATCAATTGACGCGTTGCACTTGATTATCTTCCGTTCATACTTTGTCTATATAATAGTGATTATTGTATGTGTATGTAATACGGTGTATATAGGTTAATGTATACAGTATATACATGTTATGTGGTTGGTAGCTATATAAACGTCTATACAATCGGACACAGGGAGTCGGCTACGGTTAATATTTTGCGTATTTATTTGATTACTTATAATATATTTGCTAGATTCATATTAATAATCAATTCTATGCCTATAATGTTAAAAGGAAATGTTTGCCTATTATATTTATTTATTGATGAATATGTAGCAGGTATATCGTTTAATTGTTAATTAAATAATTGCAAGGAAACGTCTCGTGGTTCGAATTACTTGACACCAATTTATATTAAATATCATTACGGGTATTAAATACAGGCAGAACAAATGTCTGAAACCCTTTGTATTAATAAATAAACAATATTACTTTTTCAATCCTAAATATACCCTTATTTCCATACAAATAAGGACCTTAATCGAAGAAGTACAATTCCTGAAAAAAATATAAGATCTGTTAAATGGTTATTTGTTGTGAATTGTTTTAATGTTTAAGAAATGTTTGTTAGTTTTTGTTACGCTTTGTAAGATTTATTTATTCTATTATAATTCGACGAATGGCGCCTTCAGTATTCTGAAAGAATGTTAACACTTATACCTAATCATGTTGAATCAATTGTAATATTGAAACATTACTTTTTTATATTTAATAATTATTTTTGATGGCAATTATGAAAATATATTAGATTGAGAAACAATATTCAGTAATGTCCTGATAAAGAGTAAGTCTAATTGAATTTATTACCCGGTGACCCAGCGATATGTAGCTCGGCTAGGGAGGTCCTGGATTCGATTCGCAGCTCGACAAGTACTGACATTTCTAATGATAATGTTCACGATAGATTGCTACAATGTTCACCGTGTCTCTAATCGGGCATAATTAATGTTCCTTTTTTTAACTTTTTTGATAAATTCACAAAAATCATTTTTATTAAGTTTTTAATAGCTTTCAGCATTCCATATTCAAACCAAATACTTATAAATGTTGAGGTCCAAATGTGCTTCGGATACCTTTATTAAAAAAAAAAATAGACTAAAATGTATAATGAATGTGGCCTATTTTGTTAGAAACCAGTGTCTCTGTGTAATATATATACTATATTAATATATAATTACTCTGTTGATGTGCTGTATATATAATAAAGTATGTAGTAGGTGTATATTTCAGAATTTTAAAATGTATTGGATCAATTTTTTAGCGTTAACTGTAAAACCTATCCCCAGTACATCACTAGTATATACATACATATAATATAACGCATATATACGTACATAAGTAAATACATTATTCACTGTGATGACGCTTAATGTGTAGAGAACAGTTATATTATATTCATTTTGATTAAATAAACTATCGATGACCACCGATACGTTTCTCGGTACCATTAGATAAATTAAATTTTAAAAAATATTTAGTGTTATAAAATTGTATCTAAATTTAAAAATGAAACAATACAGCACCTTTAGTATGAATATGAGGTCTAAGGCACTGAGTGATCTCACTCAATTGAATATTGGCACGAAATTCTTTTAGTCCTTCATTGTCTAGTCAAAAATATAGTTTGGTCATCGTCAACTAAAGTACTCTTGCCGTCTAACAGCTTTTTATTGTCTCTAAACTTATGTCAGTGGCAAATTATGTCTAAAGCACACTACGAACTGTTTATATTAATTATTTTGTAATTAATGGAATTCAAAAAGTATCTTCTCGGTTCACAGCTGACTTCCCAACGGTTACTTCAGTAACACATACCCTTGATACTTCAAATCAAGAACCAAAGTCATATTTAACAAAATTAATATTTTTACGGTTTTTTTAATATAGTCTTTTTTTTTTATTGAGTAGGTTATTGTGCTTTAGGCATAAGCTGCCAATATAATTGTCTTACTATATATACATAATAGTTTATGATGAAATCAATTAAAATATACTAAATTATTGTGATATATAACTCGGTAAAGCTAAAATTTTCAGAGTCTTTACAATGCGTGCTAGTGGAGTTTTTAAACGACTTGTAACTGATATTTATCACATTATACCTCTAACAGTTTATTATTGTTAACTGTTAATAACTCGGCTAAGATTATTTTAGCGGTGCATGCGGCGAGGTGCCCTGGTCGATAGGTTTGCGAGAACAAATACAGTTTGACAAATCGGTGGGAACAAGAAAATGTTACAGGTCTACCGTTGTTGTGCGACGTGGGAGAAGTAGCACTGCGAATTCGGGAACTGTCTGAATTCACCGGTAGGCCTGTAATCGAAAAGATTCACGAGTATATTCGATGACTAAAGAAATTAACGATACCAGCAAGTATTGGTATCAAATTAAACTTTGAATATACAATTGCTTTAGTTATCGACTTTACTTGCTGAGATGGTCTTAGAAATTATGTTTGTGTTTGGAGGAAAATAGGTACCTATGCTTATTCATCATTTTTAAGCCCCAATGACTTCAATCTCTGAACAACCCCTTGGTCCTGGCACCCTTTAAATCTTTTATCACGATACCTTAAAATTGGGACCAACGTGGCTGTCATTTTGTCATGACATTTAAAATTTTATTACAAAGCAGCAAGGTTGTAGATTGATTGGCACCTGGCTAAGTGCCCGCTACTTTTAAATTAAGTGAAGATGTGAATGTAACAGAAATAAATTATATTATTTGTTCTCGTTCTTTATTGTGTTGTTTTATTTATTTCCTAGAGTTAAGCTACTGAAATAAAGATAACGATATTAATTTATTTAAAATGACAGCTCGCTTTATTTGATATAAGTCCATTAATTACGTGAGGCATTTAGGAGGGGGAGGGGCTCAAGCCGAATCTCACGTGGAGGAGAGGGGGGGTCTTGGCAAATATCACGTAATTTTTTTATTAGCAAGAAACTGTAAAATTGCTAGAAGAGGGTTGTATATAGGACTAATATTTTTTCACATCTAAATCGTATACTTATGATAATATCAAATCTCACGTGAGATTAGGGGCGGGAAGAGGGAGTCGAGCAAAATCTCATGACATCTCACCAAGGGGAGTGGGGGGGTCGACAAAATCACCTCAAGTAAGTAATGGATGCCCCCTAATATTATTTGTGATGAATAGTCATTTTCTGTTAATTGAGCTCAATATATTTTGTTTTTAGAAATTATAGTAAGAACAATAAAAATAAAGTACGTACCTACTTAAAACATCTTGCCTCGTTTCCATAATATTAGTATAAGTTAGCATTATATTGCACGAGTAACAGATATGCCATATATACTCGTATACTACAATTGTAGCGCTTAAATTACATATACATCATTAATATCATAAACCACTACTCGGATTAAGTTATGGACTGAGTCACATGTACCTACCTACCTGCTTAGCATGTTTTACTATTTATACTAAAAGGCTGACCATTTAAAGTCTGATGCTGTGAGGTAAATGACATTTGATAGTTTATAGTCTGGAATACCAGGCTACTTTATATAGCTTAGCTTACTAATGTTAAAGTGCAAAAGTTTGTATGTATGGAAGTTTGTTAGTATCAAACGGATTTTAATGAAACTTGGCACTTAATAGAAAATGCCCTGGAAGTACACATGGGATACTTTTGTGCCGGGAAAATGTTATATTCCTTAGGAACGCGGGTTAAACCGCGTCGGACAGCTAGTTATATATATGATAAGGAAAATGTTACATTCAAAAGTAGTAGAAATTTAACAGGCCGGTTTTGACAGCAAAGAGTTATAGGAAAATGTTCTCTATGGTGGTAGGATAAGGTACATCAATCGTCCTGCAATTATCCATTGGATAATTAGACTTAACTTCAAAGCAATAGAAATTATTTTTCTACAATATTATTAGCTCCTGAAATGGGCCTTTTATTTCTCTACAACTAGGTAATAAAGATTAAATAATGGACCTAAACTGAACGTAGGAAGGATATGTAGAGCCACTACACAAGTAGTTTATTTTAAATCAGCAACCAAACTGGCAAATATAAAAGTTTTAATAAACGTGTACCAGTATTATGATCACTAACATTTGAACGAGGACACAAAAAATCCAGTCGTGCTTACAGGTTGGATATCATTAACCTACTTCATTGTATGTATTAAATTAGAATAGAACTATGTAACAGCTTCTTTGCTGCGCTTTAAATAAACTTTCTAAGAAGTCTTCCATGGAATATTCTGAAAACATACTTCGGAGGCAGCACATGATGTCAGTCATTAGTATCTACACACATGGATTGAATTAGTAGGAACCTACTGGCTGAATTCCACGGTGCGAGTAATTAACTTAACGCCTATTAGAACAGCAGTCTCAATAAACAACAAAAATAGCATATTGCAGATAAAATTATATCCTCAGATAATTATCGTAGTACCGTCAATTTATTTTACGTCACTCCAGTCAATCGAAGGGTCATTAGCTGTCTAGTTATCCAGATTCGACGACTATAGATAAAAGTGAAAGCCAATTATAGTCAAAACAATAGTGGTTGTTTCGTGTTATCAGTGATATAACAGCAGGTGAGGCCAACCTTGGCCGAGCGCGTGGCGCCGCCCGCGCCCACGTCCACGACCGAGCGAAACACTCGCACGCGACAGACCAACAACAAACTCGACGAGCCAGTGCCTCGCAGTGCCTTCTACACGACACTCGTGCCTTAACTCCTAAAAAAAAACTTTCGTGATTAACTTTTTAATTGCGGCTAGTTTCAAACTTCGAAATTCAAACTAGCGGGTTTATAAGAACGCGTGCGCGTGGGATAATAAATTCCCAACGCCGAAAGTTTGTAAACAGGGGCCGGACGGTGGATTCGCCGATGGTTCGTGTCAGTTTGTTAATAGTGCAGTGGTTTTAGAATTCCTGTGCGTGCGATGCGCTCCGATATCCATCGAAGCATGTGACAGTGATAGTTGTTGTCGTAAACATAGTTGACACGGTGGAAGGCGAGATGGCGCGGTCTCCGAGGCGCATATCCTCGCAGAGGAGGAGCCGGAGTCGGTCCAGGGAGCTGACCAGGCTCAGGACACAACTAAACGGGAAAGGTTGGTTGGTGCAGTTATCATAAATGTTCCACTGCCTTCGTATCTAAAACGGCAGGTATCTAAATAGCGGTGCGATAGCGTATCTCCTCGTTAATATTCAGTTGCAGCCTACTTGCAAGGCATGCACTGGGTAGGTACCCATTATCTTTTAAAATTACCGAAGGTAGTTTGAATATATTTTTGACAGTATTTACTTGGCACATTTACAGTTTGTTCCATATTCGAAGCCTTTTTTGACGTTTAATAATATTATAGAAAAAGTAAACCTATCGCTTTATAAGAATGTTCATTGTAACTATTGGAACAATAGATGAACCTTATCATGAATGAAATATAGATTATTATTCTCTGTCTTCTGAAAAGAAACAGACTACAGCTGACATATGTTTGCCTACCTTATAATCTCGTAGTTTTGCTATACCTACATGTAAATTTTAACTTTATAAAAGAGATAAAAATTTAAACGCACATACCTAACATGTCAACCTACATTCATTTCGAGTGAATACTGTTTACTCATATGTTTTGCAATTACTTCTATCTTACCAAACATATGTACCTACAGTTACGTCTAAACCTGCCTACTACCATAAAAAGTGCAACAGAGCTATTTAGCTTACTAACACAGAGATGCAATTAAGGTCGAACTTTTGTTTTTTTGTTAAAATCATACTATAAGTAAAATAATCAGCATAGATCAATTTAAATCCGTAAGAGGTGTTGAGAGTATTAACATAGCACAAAAAGGAGGGAAATATTAGCATCGATTGGATTTTAAAAAAAGTTAGCAAAAAAACGTTTACTAATCGCTAAGTAGAATGAAATCTAATTTCAATCGCCACAAGAGGTGGCTATGGAGCAATATGGGGATGGTGTCGCAGGCTGATATCTAAAAAATAATAAAGTACTTACAAACAAGCTGGTAATTGATAATAGTATTAGTATATATAGTATAAGTGTAGATCTCTTGGTTTATTGTAGAATAAATATGGTTATAAGGTAGAGTATAATATAAGTATGAGCGCAGTATATAGTTGTATCCTTGATGGCGACGAGATTGTACGGACTTGACATAGTTCAGTCAATGCTCAGCCCATGGCGTCTATAAGACCCCATTAAAGTAACCCCAGAAACTAACTTCTCGAAGATCGGCTAACGAGAGTATTATTAAATTAATAGAGACATTTCAACTTGACATACACCTTTGTAGAGTTAAACCAAGTAAGCAGTTATTCTTGACCACAATCTTAATGTAGAAAATTATACACAAAACCTAGAAGACAACTGGCCCTTAAATGCAGATCCCAGAGCATTTTGGCGACCATACGTTTTAGGGGGGGTAGCTAGCCAGACGGCTGATTCAAAGTTGGTAGGTGTTTACTATCCTGCTACGGTTCCAGGTTCCATACCCCAAGCTCATTCCAGGATTCAAAACTACGACTTTCGATGTCACTGAGCTATCACAACCATTGTATATCTCTACCCACATTTATTTAAAAGAATGAAGATTATTTCTCAAATAGTATGAATTCGGTGACACATGGTGTATTATAAGATATCTCAATGGTTTATGTTTATTTCGACATAATAAGGGTAAGGGCATACCGTAAAAAAGCAAGGTCTCATGAAGCATTTAGTGTTGTAACTCAGAGTAATCAAGTGCTATTTCACAAGCTATGGGTAATAAAACCTTCAACTGTGACAACTCACCCTATGTGAAATAGATTACAGACATTATATAGAAATAGAATGGATGCGCCAGGAGTCCGTTTGGGAGCTGTATTTACTTTCCGCAAACGATAGCGAGAGGAATATGATAGTAAGGTTGCAATATTTACAAACCTACTCACGTTACCATCTTCAGGGGACGGCATAGTAAATCCTCCAGGGAGTGGCAGCACCATAAACTTACAGTTCGTAACGTTGTGTGCATTGCGTGATATTTCAACGGGCTCGCACAAACGGCTTGCGAACTGCCGCCTGCCGCCCTCACCTTGACACATTTACCTTTCAATCACGCCTCGCCATGTGACTTGCAATATTGACACGTTGAATCAAATTAAACCTTAAAGTTATGGAAAAAATGCGCAAATTTAATTACGCGACTCTTATAAGTATACAAAAATATTATGTCTACCACATAGGCCGACCAACAAGCAGACGATCCACCTGATGGTAAATGGTCACCACTGCCTATAGTCATTTGCAACACCAGGCGAATTGACAATGCGTCGCGTTGAGTTCTGAAGTTGTTTAGTATCATGTGCCTGTAATTTCACCGCCCCCCTTACCTTTCTAATCGAAACACAGTAATACAAGTGCATTACAGCTTCACGGCGGAAATGGGTAAGGTTATAAGGTAATGGATAATACTTCTCCGGATGAAATCTGCACTAAGAGCTCTACGACTCTACCTTCTAATCTTCTTAACTACGATGCATTCATTTGGACCTTAGGCGCTTCTCAGCCTCAGAAAACTTACCTCGAGCTAGAAGGTTTCTTTTTATGTAGCCGAAGTAGGTCGACAAATAGGCTGATGGTAAGTGGTCATCGCCCCCTATGTGTCATTTGCATTACTAAAGGCATATAATGCGTTCGACTCTGAGCCATGAAGTTAAGTCTCATGTTCCTGTAATTTCACCAGTCCCTTTAACTTTCTATTCGAAATACAGTAGGTACCTATTAGAATGCAATAATGATTCACAGCGAAAATAGGAATGGCGGTAATAGGACTGCCCCTGACAAACTCCGTACAACTACCAACAAGTACTACGTGAACTTTTTTTTTTTTATTATTATTTTGAGGAAAACTTACAGCTAGGTATATAATTGATTGAATACAGACAGAGTATAAAGTAGAAGGCCAATTACTAGTTTTCACGTATATTTATCTAATTATAACAAGACCATAATTCCAATTGTGACAAATTTGGCTTAACTGTGTAAAGTTACAATTATTTGTTTAATTTCTATGGAACTAAAGCTGAGATTTTGTTGCGATTTTTTAGCTGTATATTTACCAATCAGGTACCTTTAAATTATTGGACATTCATTGCAATGATGTGCAATTACTCTGACGTGTTTGTTAGCTAGATCGAAAGTGTCTGCAATCAAAGTATTGAATTCGCAACACTTTCAAGTTGCTTCATTAGAAGTATTTTTATTTATAACATAGTGTGACGTGAACGCCACACCTGAAAGAAGTTTCTTAAGACTTTAGTGTCTGAAGAACACCGATGCATCGGTTTGACAAATGTAAAATAAACCTTAACTCTACGCAATAATATACTCATTTCAAATGCAGTGATAGTCTAAGCAAAAGAGATGATTTTCCTATGACACGGCAGAACAATCATTAATTGCACATTGATTTACATAGGTAAGTTAATGGAAAACCTGCATTGTAATTATTTAATTAGAATTAACCTATTTTTCCAGTCAATTCTATACTGCGTCCTAGCCCTGTAGGTACCCATCGCATTAGATATTATTATGTCGGAAACATTCATGAATGTAATTAAAAACAAATAGCTCTAGTTATTCAATAATTAACGTAATTATGGAAAGAACAACTACTTTTGTAATAAAATAAAATAATGTTGTTATGTGTCTTTTAAATTAATATCATCATTAACCTAAAAAAAGAAATAAGTACAAAATAAAAGAAATTGAGAAAATTGTGTACCACGATTTCCTGCAATTTGTACATTACCTCGAGTCTCTATATAGCATTAAACAAAGTCACTGTTTTTGTCCGTTTGTCTGCTTATATCTTCTTAAGTACAAACCCAATAAATGTTGATGCAGATTTAACCATCGTTTAGAAAATTCTAAATCTTAAAGTAGAGCTCTTAATGCTGTGTTCGTCCTGGACATTACTACCACCACAGCCATTTCCGCAGTGAAGTAGCAATTGTATTATTGTTTCGCTTAGAAAGGTAAGAGGGCCGGTGAAATTACAGGCACATGAGACTTAACAACTTCACGTCTCAGGGTCGACAACGCAACGATGCCCCTGATGCTGCAAATTTCTATAGACGGCGGAGATATCTTGCATTCAGGAGGACCGTCTGCCGTTTTTTGGCACAGAAATTCTTCCGGAAGGTTTTGTACATGGTATATTCATATCATCACTCAGGCGTAGCTGGGTCTAGTTTTTTAGATCTATTCTAGAACAAAGTTTTAAACCGGTTCCCAATTAAGTTCTGCAACAACCAGTTATTTTAACCTATGGAAATTATAAATAAAATGCCTTACCATGATACTATAAAGCGATTATGTTGTCTTATATCCATAATATTGTAATAACTTATTTAATCTCACACAGTCACACATTACATTACATAATCGTCATATAAAGGCCGTATAAAATCGAGCTTTCTCCAAGATGAGTGACGAGCCAGCGAAGTGACCGTTGGACGGACGGACTGACGGACAAATGACCGACAGGCACAGCTTTCCAAACCTCATAACTCTATGATATGAAGAAAGATAAATACAAATTGATACAAACAACAACAAAAAGTTTTAGTTCAGTTCGGAAAACTGAAAAGGTTTGAATTTTATTTTTTAATATTTACTTCTAATTTAAAAATACTAAATATTATTAATTGATTTTGAAGCTTATACAATACGTATTCAAACAAGATAGCATTTAAAAAATATATAATTTTTATATATTTTATCTAAACCAAAAAATATCTTGAGTTTTCGAAATGAACGTAAACAATTTTTTTGTATGAAATAAGAAAGTATATTCGTAAAATCAAACATAACTAAAATAATTTGGAGACTATGATTGACAGTTGTAGGATGTCATCTGACTTCCAAGCTAGTGGGCACCATATGTTCTCGGCCACCAATCAGTTTTGGTTCATCTACCGTAATTCAGTCTCTTGAAATGTCGTTTCGATATCCAAATATCGGTCATATCTTTACTAAAATTACCTTTGAAGCCAATTGGCTTAGATGTTAGATATCCTTGGCTGCCACACCATCGTGGGTTCGATTCCCATACAGGACGAACATATGTGTTCGTGAACATATGCCTGTGTGTCTAGGTGTAAAAATCTATATGTATTAAAAAAAATTAAGGTATATGTAGTATATGAGTTCTGCGAGTGAAGAGTGTCCCGGGATATTTATTGCATTCAAGTGAGCGGATACGGTATTATTGACAATTATTATAATTGTTTTATTGTGTTTGTCGCAATGACTGTAATCGTCTGAGAAAACATGAGATAATTCTGTCACATAAACGTCATTTGTAACTTATCTTTATTTATTTAATTGATAATATCTTATTTTATAATGGAAAATACTTAAGCACTAACTTTATTACTTGCAGTATAACTACGCTGTTTACATAAGAATAGCTTGTTGGTGACAATGCTTGGATGTAGTGCTCGCTCTTGTTAAAGTCACCCTATTGTACCTACTTTATATGTAACTAGCTACCTCCCGCAGTGTCGCCCGCGTTCATCGATATCATATATAGCCTATAAGCATCTAAGAAAAAAATCGCGTCGAATGGTAGCAGTCCCATCCCGATATGTTCAGTAGTTTTGAGGTGATGGTGCGTCAAAGGAACCTTATTTTCCTTAGCGATATGTATAGAAAATTATTATTCTGAAAAGAGTTTTTTTTTATAAAACATCCTATTCTCTTCATAATGTTGAAATAGGTAACACTCTCTTATAATGATTAGTGAACGAATTAATAAATGAAAAGAGAGTAAGAGACCAAACATTAAAGAACACAACACGTAAGATTAAATTTGAATTTTTAGTTGCAATTGGCGAGTGTATTGCCGATTCTTCGCGGGAAAAGAAACCTTTTGAATCGGTGTTACAGTAACAATTCATAAGTGCCCGTGAACTAGTGAAGCCCTATTATGATTAATTTCATTTCGTTAAAGTTGTAAAGAAATATTTAAATAAAGTGTATTTCCTATTTACTTATAATATAAGGCATTCCGAGATTTAAACCACCTTCAATTGTACTGTAACTTTGATTACCTAATAAGTTCTTGATTCAACTTTCTGTACAAGTAAAACATGACTTAATTCAATATGATGCCACATTAAGGTACTACAAAACGATATTTAAAAAGCCCTTAATAAGTGTAAACACTGGTTATAACCGGTTTTGATAGACATCCAGATTTCCCTGTTATCTTATCTAGAACGATTTGTTGTCAGTAACGTGAAGGTAATATTGACATTGGCGGTCGCTTTCTCCTGACACACGGACGGACATCAATCATATGGTTACAAATGCACCTGTTTCAAGTGTGTTAGATGTACTCTATAGTATGTCCAAACCTTTTTGTCAATTCAGAATGTTAAAGAAAAATCAACCTTATTGCTTTCACATGATAAGGTTTATTTATATCATCAATGGATCCGTAGATGATTCTTATTTAAAAAACAATAAAGTATTTTTTTCTACAGAGCGAGTGTGTTTTGTTTTGGAATAGGTACCTACATGGAGGGTTTTCTCCAAAAGTAGTGCACCTATTTAGAAAAATATTTTACTTATAGAAAACGCTACACTATTCCCGAGTGACATAGGCTATCTTATAATCCCGGGATATACTAGATTCCATGGTAACGCGGGTGAAGACGCGGTAGCGTAGCTAGTCTGATATAAGTGGTTACAACGCCTGTAGTGGCTTGTTGGATTTGATAGAATTTTACACATATATAGTCATATTTAGAGATGACTAGCCATCCTCTGCGATTTGACCCTCGCTCCCACGGCATATAAAATGTACCCGGGATTACAAACTATCTATGTTGCAAAGTTTAAACCCAACCCGTTTAGTAGTTATCGCGTGAAAGAGTTACATCAATCCTCACAAACTTTCCCATTTATAATTTTTGTAACATAACATTATATATTAACTTTCTATCACTTCTACTTACACATTTTTGTTATAAGTTGCCACACTTGCAAATGTTGGTCCACATAAAGTTACCAATATTGGTATATTGGTGTGGGGGCACTTTTATTAAGAAAGCAAAGCTTCAAATAACAGCTACAATTAATATTCGACCCCGATCCATAGATGTTAGATTAATGTACTTTATGATAGAGATTATAATGCCTCAAAAACCTACATCAAACCATTGATATTGGTTTGGAATCGAATAATCATTTATGCCGTCTGTCAAACGACGTATATACAAATACAAGAACATTTACTGCGGAAAGACGAACGTTTTAGATTTTTTTCTTTTTATGTATTTGTTCTTTGTTTCAAAATAATAGGTATTTATTTATTTTGTAGCTCATATTGGCTTAGCAATAATAATAATACTTGTATTTAAACAAAATAACATTCATAAAAAGCTTCTTTTGTATAATATATTTTATAATATATTTTCTTATTTTATTTAATAACTCTAAAATATAAGTTTTCCGAGTGAAAACAAAGATTGTTGTTGTGTGTACTTGCTCCATACAATTTCAATTCGTTGCCTATTGTTGTTGTACACAGTCACAGCATATCTTTAATTAATAGTGAGAAAGTAGTTAAATCAACACTAATAGGGTGTCGCAAACTAATCAGACATAAACCATATGTTAGTAATTTTTGTTATATTAGGCAATATTTATAAGTAGAAATTCTAATGGTTAGCTACAATATTTTACAATTGAAGCAGGATTCCTTACATCCCAAACTGCCTGGATGTTCTAGCATAAAAAACTTCGGCATTCCAACAAAGACTGAATGATTCATCTAATATTTCCAGTGTGATTTATTCTCGGTGAAGAATGTCTGGGATTATTTATGTGCTAATAACAGCTTGGTATCAAAAAGTATCATGTGTAATCCGCACATTACAACGTAGACATAGATATTTAGTACTCAGATATCGTTTAGCCTATATAAAGTAAATTTTGAATTAAAAAAAAAAATTCAAAATTCAAAACCATCTATTCAGTTTAGGCCCTCGGAAGGCACTTATGAAGGTCAAATTTAAAGTTACTGAAGCTACTATAGTAGTAGCGTTCTTAGAATAGTAGACCTCTCAGTGTAGAGTTCGTCCGAGGAAGTACTTCCTTCTTACCCATTTTTGCCGTGAAGCAGTAGTGCACTTGTTTTACTGTGTTTCGGTTAGAAAGGTTAGGGGGCCGGTGAAATTACAGGCACATGAGACTTAACAAGTTAATGTTTGAGAGTCGGCAAAGCATTGGCGATGATCTAGTGTCGCAAATGTCCATAGGCGGCGGTGACCACTTACCATCAGTTGAACCGTGTGCTTGTTTGTCGGCCGAGGTGGTATAAAAAAAAACATAGAAATCTTTGCTGAGTTTCTTGCCGGTTCTTCTCAGTTGAAGGCTGACCTGTAAACCGGTGGTGCCTTTAAAAGCTTTTAACTATTTTAGTACCTAATCTGAATTTTTGTTTACATATTCGCAATTTTCTGACTTAAGTAGATATGTTTTAAAGATGGTTATTGATTGATTTCATTCGTAATGATTAATATATGTATCTCATGATATTATCTGCGAAAAGATTATGTTATGAAAACAGAAAGCAGACTCTATGTACTAAGTACTAAACAGATCTTAAATAGCTTACATTCAGCGTTATTTATCTTTTTAAAATATATAATAAATTTTTAAGATCTTACTGGACATCATAATGTATAAAGACTTGTTTTGAAGAGAGTAATTGCCGGCTCTTCTAAGCAAAACCAGCCTTAGAGTCTGACCATTCAAGTGCCTGTAATTTGTATTTGAATTAAATATGCATATTTCATTTTCGGAGTCTCAATTACTAATATTGGATAGAAATCGGTGCTATTATGTACTAGCCTTCACCCCCGGTTTCACCCGTTTCCCTAAGGGATCTAATATTTGTATTAACTCTTAAAAATTCATGAAATAGTACTCAAGTAGATTTAATTTAACCAGTTACTTATTTATTAACAAACTAGCCGTTCCCCCCGGGTTCATGCGCGTTCCTGAGGTATGTAACATTGTTTTTCAAAGTATCCTGTGTTATTCCAGGGCATTTTCTATATATGTGACAATTTACATCCAAATCCGAGTGGTAGTTTTTGCGTGAAAGAGTAAGAAACATCCATATACTCGTATAAAAACTTACGCGTTTATAATGTTAGTAGTATGAATCATATTGTCGACATTAGTCAAGAAAATACCCGTATTTACAAAACCCTGGTCTAGTTTGCGACATTTGTGACTCCCTCAGCCAAACAATTTAGAAATAGGCTGATGCATCACACACGAGGAAAAGACGTAAATCTTTAGTTAGGTACCACTACTCCAGCCACATGGTACCACAATGATTTTGTAGTCAAACACAATGCCTTTATTTAAAAATACAGGTTTATAGATACTTCTAGCAAAATTAAACACGCATGAGGAGCAAATTTCAACGTCAAGATTCGTTTCGCTAATTTGTCATAGTGAACACGTCTCTAGAATACTACCATTTAGAATTGATTTTACACTATCGATGTATGGACTTTGAAAACTTAAAAACATTTAGCAGATTCTTTAATGCGTATTGTTTTTAATATTGAAATTAGAGTCAATGAAACCTACTTGTAACTAGGAATGGTTGACAAAATGCGCATTAAATGATATAGTATTTTTAAATCAAACCTCGTTTATAAAATAACATTGATATCAACAGTTCGGTATTAAAATATACTTAGGTTTAGGCCCGCAGAGGGCACTTATGAAGGTCAATGTCAAAAGGTCTTATCAAGGTCAAAAAAAGTAACTGAAGCAACCACGTTCGGAAGTCTGCCTTCAACTGGCTAGAAATTATTGCTAGTAATATTTTCTTTTTGTTTGTAAAGATAATTTGAATATAGCTTATTAATATACAGTCTAGGAATGTCAGCCGAAAGCCTAACAGAGACGTAGACAAACAACATTAAAGTTTAGTGTTCGTTCGTTTATTTAAAATACACTGGTGGCTGACAATTTGACATCAATAGTCCTGAGTCCTGCCCCTTTATTCAGCTTATACAAACTTCGTTAGCGAGCCAGCGCAACGAGACCTCGGAGAGCGGATCTCTCACGATAGCGAAAGAGACAGAGCACAGTCATATCATATATCTTACAGAATTTACCCCTGACGGTCTTATTTCTTATTCCACCCAATTCTTAAGCCACCAAATCGTATGCTATGACATATTTTAGCCAGTGTTGTATTCCATCTTAAAATCACATAATATCACTATAGTTAAAAGTTAAGTCACGTCGAGTGAGTGGCCGTTCTAAAACGTATTATAGGAATTTGATTCAATTCGATAAGTTCATTTGGTAAACATTCGTACTTGTGCTTTATTATTAATTTGTTGATACTCCAAAAATAGGAAATATTTTCCTTAACATATACAAACAGATTCACCCTACTTTTACACTTTATTGCTTATATAAATAATTAAAAAAATTCTATTATTCTACGAATCATAATTCCTAGAATTACCCTCAAATAACATGTATTCAGTTTGTTATCTAGCATCAATATATTATACTGAGTACCTTTTCACTGCGCCCGCGCTTCTGTTTCCTATCAAATCATAATGGTATTTCTTTGCGGAGTACGTCAATTGTTTATCTGGAGCTTTTACCGCGCGTTCTTGGAACAGCTGTGGGGGATCATTGTCTCGCGAGAGTAGGGCCACTCTTTCACAGGAATGTTGAGTGACAATCGTAAACAAATTTCAACACATTACAATGATACAGGTAATTTTGGATTTCATGCTTACAAAATCCGACATAATATTATAAATGCGTAAGTTTGTGTGTAAGTATGTATGAATATTTTGATACTCTTTTACTCATAAACTACCAAATGGATTTGGTTGAAATTTGGCACATAGGTAGAGAATGTGCTGAAAGTTATTTCTATACATCAATAAGCAACTTTTTATTCCAGGAAAATGTAACATCCCTCGAAAACGCGAGTGACAGCTTGTTAGTAATAAATCTGAATCTGCGAAAGTTTCGCAAACTATTCAATAGTAGAGCCCTTAGTGTAGAGTCCTTCCGGGGAAGTACTACCATACCTATTTCCACCGCGAAGCAGTAATTCACTTATGTTTCAGTAAGAAACGTAAAGGTGGTGAAATTACACGCACATGAGACTCAACAACTTCACGTCTCAAGGTCGAGAACGCATTGGCGATGCCCCCGGTGTTGCAATGTCCATAGGCGGCAATGACCACTAACCATCAGTTGGGCATTCTGCATGTTTGTCGGCCTAATAAGAAAACATATATGTAGATGTAAGGAGGCAATTATTATTGCCTTTGAAATAGCAAGCGTTATCGCAATGCTCTGTATATATAGTCACGAATTAAAACGCGAAGAAATGTCGTATTATCTAAACAAACTATCAGAACGCCAGTCTGCCGTATGCGCAGCCTTGTCCGAACTAAGCACCGTTTGTTTGAGCATCGGATCACACCGGCTGGCACAATGTCATGTATGTAGGACAGGGTTACGCCACGTCCATCGACAGATGGGAATAGCCAGATTTATGCATTTATATGATTTATTCGATGGTCTCTGGCGTTGATTTGCGTAATACAAACTTATTTAGAAAAACAAAAATAGTAGTGTGTTGTACTAGCTGTCCCCCGCGGTTTCACCCGTGTTTTTCAATATCATATAGCCTATAACCATCATAGAAAAAATCCGCGTCGAATGGCAGTAGTTACATCCCGATATGTACAGTAGTTTTGAGGTTATGGTGCGTCAAACGAACCCTTTGTGTAGAAAGTAGAAGCTATCAGTTATTATTATGAGGTTTCCATAATACAAGCACTGCTTAGTTTGAAATCAGATGACCGTGTGTAAAGAATATCTCAGGATATGTATTTATATGCGAAAGTAAGTGAAGATGGATGTACTTGTAGATATTAGTTACTCTTTCACGCAAAAACTACCAAACGGATTTAAATGCAATTTTTCAGTTAGGTAGTTTATGACCAGTAATAAGGATACTTTTTATCCGGGGATAATTATCCCTCGGGTAAAACCGCGGGAGACAGTTAGTTGTCAATAAAATGTGTGTGTGTGCCTAATCTCCAGTGTCAAGGCCCGCCTACACGTCTCTTGGAAATAGGGTGCCTAGATTCTTCTTCAAGAATACCACTTTAGTTTCGTTTGTTTTATGATATTACTTTCACATACTTACTTAACTTTAGTATAATGGTGCGACCTCTATTTGCCTGCCATCTGAGTCCATTCAAACCTGATGGTGGTGGTTTGTTTGTACGAATAAAAATCCTAATATTATAAATGCGATAGTTTTAGAGGATGTCTGGATGTTTGTTACTCTTTCACACAAAATCTACCGAACGGATTTTGATGAAACTTGGCACATAGATAGAGTTCCGAGAGATGTTAAATATTCCAGGGATAAAAAGTCTCACTGTTTATTCAGGGCATGCTCTATCTATGTGCTAAGCCAGCGGAAACGCGGGTGAATCCGCGGAGTACAGTTAGTATTACATATAGGTACTGCTTCGAAAAAGTACCTATAGATAACAACAGTTATGAAATAAAACTTGAATTTAATATGTCTTGGTAAACAAGGGAAAACCGTTAACCTAAAAATAATTTAAAAACTAGTAGTGTCAACATAATGAAAGAAATTGAAAGACTGACTTTATATTTAATAGGAAACTACTTATTTTTTTTTTACTTAGTCACGAGCAGCCGCTGTTGATCACGAAAGCCACTGCTTAGTTCATTACAAATTTCACTTTTGAAGTTTATTAGTTATAATATAATAATAAATGTGTGACGCCTAGTTAGTCGAGAGAGTGTTCGTACTATAAAGCTTACCTAGGGACCTGGTGCTGGGTCTGTTTCCCGGTACAACATAGTATAACGCAACTGGCATAAGGCATAATATGTGATCGTTCGACTCATTTCTTGAGTAGGTTGTTTATACATTCAAAATACACGCTATTTCTATACTAATCTAGATAGAACATAAACAGAATCATTTCTTTATGCTCTAAGTATTATATTGCACTGCTGACGCGTGTAAATTGGATCGAGTCTGTTAGAATGCAATAATATACAGACGCTTCTTTTAGTTTCTTGCCGGTTCTTCTCAGTTGAAGGCTGACTTCCGAGCCGGTGGTGGCTTCAAAAACTTTAAATTTGACTTTCATAAGTGCCCACCACGGGCGTAAACTGAATAGCTTTGAATATTTTTTGAGTTCTTAATTTTTTTTTCCGTCCCACTAACAGTGACTTTATACGTAACGTATTTAGTTAAGGTTTTGCCTTAGTTACGTTACGTTAGGGAAGTGTCGTATCGTGCTTGTAATTTTAACGGTAACAAACTCTTATCTGAAAGAAACGTTCGCCTAGCGTTCGATTGAAGTTTTTTAACAGATTTTTTAATCAATAACATTTGTGAAATGAAAAATGTTCACAAAAACGTTCTTCATAGTAACAGTTAGCTAAATGGTGTCCAAAAAATTGTGTTTGTGAATGTAACCTAATTTTGCTGGGGAAATCTACAAACTACATTTAGATTCATTTTCAAATTAAATGTTACTTTCTACAGCGTTCTTTTTTATCGGTTAATAACCTACTTATATTAATGTTGCCAGCTAAAAAACGAACACCTAATAATGTTATTAATGCGATAGTTTGCGAGGAAGAATGTTTGTTACTCCTTCACGCAGAAACTACATAACAGAATTATTGGAAACTTGGCAGATAGACTTAGCACAGGATACTTTTATACCGGGAAAATGTAAGACCTCGGAAGCGCGGGTAAAGTCGCGGTGAGATAGCTAGTATATATAAGAAAAGGAATATTTGTTCTTAATAGTAGGTACCTAAGTCATCGAGATTTTGCAAAAGTGTGTTATCGACGTAAGGTTTTGCACACTAAACAAAGCTAGGAATGACGTCATTATGTTTGTGGAAATTCCGGTTTATTGCTTCATTAGCAACCTCTGTCGAAGCAACTTTGAACAAACTATCGTGCTTGCTAAGATTTACAATGACATGGAATGAAAGACGAATGCAATTTGTGGTGTTTTCAAACAAGTGTAATAGCGAGCCCAGGAATACAAGAGTAAACAAAGATTGGTGTTTGAACTCGATAGAGTTGTTCTTCTGACAAATGTAGAGTTGGCGGAGAGCAAGACCTTAATCTACGCCTTTACTGTCATCTCCATATCCTCTTCCATAATTCATGTGATGTAATTTTAGGATGGCATATGCAGTGGCACACAAGCCAAGATTTAAACATAATATTATCTCTTTTGAAGAAGAAGTAGCAGCTTAATAGTCGTTGCGTCCAAAAACCCGGATGTCTTGTTAACATCGTGTAACCAAATACTTTCCGCTACTTAAAGTAATGTTGTCAAAGTCTCATAAGCAATTTTACGGCGATTTTATCTGGATCGGACGGACACGACAGGTCACATTAAGAAGCCAGATTCACACGCGTATCTTGTTTGTACCAAACCTGTTAATAGGAATAGCTGGAACTTGGCTGGGCCTAGAAAAACTAGCTCTGCGCAGTTTATATAAGGATTCCGGCAACTAGAAATGCTAGAAATGCTAGAAATAATATATATGTCTTCAGCATATTATTATTTTTTTTTATACCACGTGGGCCGACAAACAAGCGGACGGTCCACCTGATGGTAAGTGGTCACCGCCGCCTATGGACATTTGCAACACTAGGAGCATCGCCAATGCGTTGTCGACCCTGAGACGTGAAGTTGTTAAGTCTCATGTGCCTGTAATTTCACCGGCCCCCTTACCTTTCTAACCGAAACACAGTAATACAATTGCACTACTGCTTCACGGCGGAATTGGGTAAGGTGGTAGTACTTCCCCGGACGAACTCTGCACTAAGAGCTCTACTACTCTAACTAACTACTAACCCATATACACACAGTGTCTGCATGTATTCTTATTTCTTATTTTACATTACCATGATTATAAATTATGAATGATTAATATTTGTATGTAAATATTAGTAAAAACTATTTAAAGTACTAACGAACTACAAAAAAAAAACACTAATGTAAATGGGAAAGTAGATAAGTCTCTCTGTACATAATATTTTTGCGACTGAACCGACTTTGATGAATTTTGCTACGCACGCAGCCTATACACGAAGAGGCACATGGGTTTTTTAAATAATTAATCGCGAGTGAAACTGCGGGCCGATGCTATTGGACATAAAACCAAGATCTAACAGTTCGATATGGTAACAAAGCTTCTGCCAAGCCTTTTGCGTGTAAATTATTTTCATCGTAATTTATTAACTAACAAATGTTCGTATCCCGTTATAGCTTGGCCGTAACTCGTGCCCTCTATGGGTTGAATAGATAGGATGATTGATGGAATTGATGGACAGTATGTCTGTAGCTAACTGTATGCTGTTTAGTTTCATAATTATTAATTTGTATCCAAAATTGTAATAGTAAACTAAATAGAGTCATAGAAATAGGACATGGTCTTTGTATCTTTTTTCACATAACATATTATCCAAATTTACAAAAAAATCACAATAGTGTGTATCTACTATACAATCATATCTTAACATATCTTTACGCCCATTTTCCCTGAAATGGTAAACAGTTTTTTTTTTTTTGAATTTTAAGTAAGCTCAGTAATGAGACCCACCTTTTAGAAGATATTGTAAGCAACGTGACATAATATCGATCATTGTCACCGTCTCTCGGGGAGATTACAAATCTTGGGCAGCAAGTAATTTCTTAATAAGAAACCTTATCCTTGCCCGACCTGGGAATCGAACCCGGCCTTATGCCAGTCTACTACGGAGTCTATATCCATAATTATGGAAGAATCAAATTAACAAATTAGATGTAAATATTTGTTTAAGTTTGTAATTATAATTTTAAAAAGAAATATGTTGTACATGAGTTCTCTATGGTTTCCATAGAACAAGATCTGCGGAGTTTGAAATCAGATGGCCATGTGTTAAGAATGTCCCTGGTTATTTATTTTGTAAACACTATGTGTCTACAACCGACGATTCTTAAAAAAGATAGAAAGCCTTATCATGTAACATTATATTTGGCAACACCTGCCTATTGTGTACATAGCGTTATTCTTTTGTTTGTACATTACACACTCGTGTCCCAGGGACATTCAACCTGCCTCTTTTCTAAAGAACACTCCATGCCTCCATTTCCAATAAACGAAAATCGTTTTCAAAGCAATTTACAATTGTTGGTAACACGTTTGAGGAACAGTTTGAAATGTTTACAGTTATGTGACTTCCTCATTTGCTCTCTGTCGTACTAAAATGGTCGAATGAGGAACCCATATAGGAATTCAATGACTGTGAATTTCAGCGGCAGTTTTTCTCATTTAATTTGAGCTTTATATCAAATTATGTGAGTTTCTGTAGTTATTCCTACGTCCATTAGAAACTTAATATAGATTTTCTAGCAACCAAAATTTTGTTAGTTAAGTCCTTTGTACGTGGGACTAAATTACATAAGCCAATTTGTTTTTAAGTGAAACTTCTTATGGGCTTTGAAATTCGGATTCGCAACCTTTTTGTGTGACGGAAAATAAGTAAATAATAAACACAATATGATATTGAAAAGTGATTTATGAATAATTATTTTGTTTCCCTGTAATTTATTTATTTATTTATTTATTTATACAAAAATTTACGCCTTTACGACACACTGTGTTTTCCATCTTCTTCATTATTACACTGAAAAGTATGACTCATATAAAATTAAAATTTTAAACAAAGCAGAAATACTAAAACAAATAAGCGCCAATAAAATCCCAACAATAGACTTCGCTCGCCGACTCAAATGTCACATATTTTACGACCACCGATGTAAGTGGGCAGAATCAGCTGGTCACTAAACCGCGCCGTCCTTGACCTGGTACCAGGTGCGGACACCTGGACGACCTGGGACGCACCCATTCCTCACCCTAAGTGATTCGCTGACGTCGGCGATCTGACGTAATTTGATGGATCAATTTCTTAACCTGTTGAATTCCCGGAAAGTTGTACGTGTATTGATCACTCTGCTAACATGGGTTATGGGAATACGCTGATATTACTTTACTCTTCATGAAAGGCAGCTGTTTCTATTAACAGTGTTTGTATTTTCCTGTTAGATTTCTGGAAATCTGAGCGCTTATTAATTAAGGATTGGTTTTAAGTGTTAAAGCGCGCTTTTTGTGTGATGTTCATTACCTGCTACAGGTGTAATAGATTCTCTTTGATAAAACATAAAAAGTTTTCTTCACATATATTTTTTATTAATTCTAGTTAGTTTACTATTAATCTAGCTTCCACGCCGCAGTTTCTTCAACTGTCTCAAAGGATTTTAGCTAAGTAAAAGCCTGTGTGTTAGTCTAAGTTATGTATTATCTCTGTGCCAAATTTCAACAAAATCTGTACACTTTTTTTGCGTGATTGTGTTATGAACATACAAATCTTCACATTTTGCAATATTAATGGTGCTCACTAATATCTCGTAATCAGCTCTCATTTTCACATTTAAACAAAGATACGCAAAGAGACCATGTCAGTGGCAAAACACCGATGGATGAAACCAAAAGGAGGATGGTGATAAGTGGAACTCAAAGTTCCTATAGCACTCTTGTTACAAACTAAGATCTTGTACTATAGAAACCAGAAAACTAACAGTGTTAAATAGAGGCCCATTCGCCCGCATTCCCGAAGACTTACAATTTTTTTTTCCGAGATCAAAAGTTAAAAGTATTATATGTGTTATTCAGGCTATTATCTATTTGTGTGCCAAAATTCATCCAAATCCGATGAGTAATTATGCGTGATAGAGTAGCAATCTAACTGAAAAACAGTAATACAACGGAAATGGGTAAGGTGGTAGTACTTCCCCGGACGAACTCTGCACTAAGAGCTGTGCTGATCTATATTATAATACGTCACTGAAGAACAGCGAGCACATTAGCAATGCAGAGTAAATATTTATCTGGAATACCGGCCGGCTGCGGCGCCCTTGGCTCGCCGCCGCGCCGGCCCGCGGCACCGTCGTTACACTTGCTAATTTCATTTCTCAGAACTCACACTCCGCCACATACGCGTACGTTCCATTATCTGGATAATGCTTGTCGGCTCTGTTGCCGGCGCTCTGTCAATTGGATTACATAATGAACGTTGTTTTCGGAATGAGGTTACATTTATTAGTGCTTTATAGTTTATTATACTACCCGGAATGAGTTCTTGGCGAAATTGTTGTTGTTCTGCTTCTGGGTAATTGAGATTAAGCTTTTTCACTGAAAATAACACTATATAAAGGCAATTATTTCTGTAATTGTTTTATTATGTCCTAATATTATAATGAGAGAGTGCTAATTTTGTGAGTATGTATCCGGTAGGAAATCGCCGAAACCACGGCTCCTATTTAAAAAATTATATTATCAATTCAAAGGTACATTAATCCATGTTGGACAAGGTCTATCTTAAAATCCCGGGCTATATTAGATGCCTCAGGAACGCCAGTAATATTATTTAGAAAGTCTTATAATTTATCTCATTGTAGGCACCTACCTAATGCGCATCAGCGCATAAACAATTTTCTTTCTTACTAGTAGGTACTTCTTTACATTATTCTTGATTTATTTTCCGGACCGACAAAACTAAGCGTTAATTAAGCTCTACGATATAATCCTACTGTTTAGAAGGCGCAACACAAAACTTGTAAATTATCTATCTTTAATACGACATTAAAATACCTCTTGAATAAATGGCGATGAAGCACGCATCTATCATGACAGGATGACATTCCTGTCACCTTGCCTACCCTCAGGATGTCTACCGCAGCCGGGGGACGCACGCGATCCCCGCATCAGACTAGCTACGTTACATATTGGTATCAAACAACACTTAATAATATTAAAGCGCCATAACTCTGACAGTCGAACTTGGCCGCGTCACTGCCGCACCTACTGCGCGTTTTGCGGTATTATTTCATTTGAATTACTGCGTTTTTTCACGCAATGTTAGCGATTATGTCATAGATAATGGTCTTAAGTTATTGCTCATTAAGCTCTGTGGTGGCTTTGCGTTATTAATTGGCTGTTTTTGTTAAGTGTACGAATCGGTCGGATGATGAAATCCATGGTGGGAATTTTGCGTCGGCAGTAAAAATGTTATGTAGCGTTTTCGAATGAGTTTCATGTAGCTGAAGTTTACTTTTACAAGACAAAATCCTAAAAAAATAATGGATATATGCAGTTTTCAGTAGTAGAGTTCTTAGTGTAGAGTTCGTCAGAGAAAGTAATACCACCTCACCCATTTCTGCCGTGAAGCAGTAGTGCACTTGTATTACTGTGTTTCGGTAAGAAAGGTAACGGTGAAATTACAGGCACATGAGACTTAACAACTTCACGTCTCGAAGTTGCCCCTAGTGTTGCAAATGTCCATAGGCGGCAGTGACCACTTACCATCAGGTGGACCGTCCGCTTGTTTGTCGGCCCATGCCTTATAAAACATAAAAAAAGCTTCTTATGGTAATGACAGAGGTTGGATTCTATAAGGTAAATTATATTGTTTGTCTTTTAACAATTTACCGTCAAAAAGGTTGCTTAGATATCGGGTATAATATTGCTCGTCGATTTCGTCGCAGCCTCCATGCTCTGTCTTATTCGTTCACTATGGAATCACATGTGAGGTTCCCTCGCCGCTGGCTCGCCGACGAAGTCTTTATAAAGGAATACATGAATACCACATGACACGTCACACCAGTTTCCATATACTCCCTTGATCTAAAAGCCCTACCTAGCAATTACGCTTTAGGTCACAGCACTTTGCGTACTATCACCTCAGCCCAAAGTATATCATTAAGTTACATTAACTCGTGATTGTCGGGTAATATAAGTTATAAAATATAGCAAGTAGCTGGGGATAGAGCTTTACCCGGCGTTATTTTGTTCAAACCATTTTTAAATAAATAAAATGATAATAATAAAAAAATATCCCAAGACATTCTTCACACATTATACCTGATCCCAAGTTAAGCAGAGTGCACTGCTTGTAGTATGGCTACCAGGTAACTGATATACTACATTTACTACTTTTTTTATTACATACTTATGTAGATATTTACACCCAGACACAGAATAAACAGACATGTTCATGCACATAACTGTTTGTCCTGGGTGGGAATCGAACCCGCGACCTTCAGTCAGGGTCTCTAATCACCAAGCCAACTGGCCCGTCAAATCAATGTTTTTCTGTAAATATACCTATAGATAAACTTATAATGCAAAACCTTATCTAAATACAAAATCTTTATCGAAATTGTGAGAGCCGTTTCTGAGATTCAAATACAAAATAATTTGTTGATATTTAAATAAGAATTCCTCGTTTTGTAGTATTAGTAGGTATTAGATATTATAAAGTGGTAAAGTTCGTAAGTTTCAATATAAGAGGCAATCTCCGAAACTACTCGTCCGATTTCAATAATACTTTCACTGATAGACACTATTCTCGAGTGACATAGGCTATGTTACAATCCCGGGATATACTAGATTCCCTGAATTATACAGGTGACCAATTCATCACTTTTTCCGAAACTGTATTACAAAATACAAATAGATAGACTACTACTTTTTAATCATGACTGTATTAGTAACTAGATTAATATTCATTCATCTTAACTTAGTTCACACCACCTCCTGTTGACAAATAAATTTAATAATTTTTAAGCCATGCATAATATGAGAGCTCTGGATTCCATAGCACAAGTTTAATCTTATTTTGGGTACCAGAGTTCAACTTAACACAATATTTCTTTTGTTTAAATTTAACTCTATAAAAATGTAGATGTAAAAGGTGTTTCTTGTACAATATTTGTGATATAATAAATATTATTATTATTAATATTATTATTGTCAATATTCGATATTATGGACAGCTCTTCTGTTCTATGGTTCCATTCATCTATTCGAGCAAGTCCTTTGATTAATGCTTGAGTAATACGTCCTCAATAGTAAAAATAGTACACCCACGCTTCCGAGGGAATTTATGTTTTCCCGGGGTAAAAATCTAGACTATATCATATACATGGGAATTACCACTTTATAATATTAGATATTTGCTAAATTCCGAACTATATGTCACGGGATATCCCGAGTAGGTACGGAAGAGTGAGAGAGACGCCGCTACACCACTGATTTAGTACATGTAACAAACATATAGGTAGTGTAACTATAAACGATTTAAAATTATAAAATATATATCCTGAGACATTCTCAACTGACCGCCATCGGATCCCAAATTAAGCACCGTATATTGCAGTGCTTGTACTATGGCAACCAGATAATTTCCTTCTTATAACTTACTCATATATATGTATGTTTACAGTCAGGCACAGAACACATGTTCGTGCACACGAAGTTTGTCCTGCGTGAGAATCGAAACCGCGACCTGAAGCGTGGCAGTCAGAGCCTCTACCCACCAAGCTAATTGGGCCTTCATTTTTTTTTAAATCTTTCTTTGTTTTATTTCACGGCGCACTTCTATACCATTCATTCGACTCGTTGGTGCATTATGGTAAGGTCTCTAATGAAAAAAACCCAAAGAGGCATTACAACGTATTCGGTATTTAGAATTCAATAAGAAAAAAAATAATAAATATGATCAAAATATAATAATTTAAAACTATTAATAATGTAATCTATGATAATTTATGAAAATATAAATTGTACTATCCCTACTAATATTATGAATGCGAATGTAAGTTTGTTTCTAACGCTTACACGCGAAAACTACTTTACCGATCATCATGAAACTATATGTACACATATGATTGGAGGTATTAGTAGTAACATAGAATACTTTTTGTGCCGGGAAATCGTTACATCCCTCGGGAACGCGGGTGAACCGCGTGGAACAGCTAGTAAACTATAAATATGAAATATCTCATATCACTCATAGTAGAAAGCCGCCAGTGCCGGTTTGTCATTATTATTACTTTACGCAATACTTGACACTGCGTGAGGAGAAAGCAATCAGTCTCAATAACGAATTGTAGAAAAAAGATTGGGGGTCGACGACCGCTCCGTACATTGTAACCTAACGATTATAATTTAAGTAAAAAGTAATTTATTAAATAATAGATACGTTCATTGAAGGCATGGGAGTAATTTAAACACGATGCTTCGTTCGTTGAAAAGGTTAAGAAAAACAATTCATACTGATGTTACCATCGAATGATTCCGTACAATATTGAATTAAAATGGTGGTTTTGTAGGTCAAAACTAGACAAGTCTTCAATCGTAATAGGTTTAACTCGACATATCAAATGAAGCTTAAGTTTTGGTACATGTCGCCTTTTATGTTGTTGGTTGATGCACCTTAATTATATAATACCTTTTACATATTTTCGTATTCATTCATAAGAGGCAGTCTAGTATAGGTACTGATGGCCACGGGCACTATTTACCGTCCACCAAGTGGTCATCAAAAGCATTTCTAAAGAGTCTGAAGATGAGTTTCAGGGGGCAGCCGGCTGAAAATGTTCTGCCTAATATCTTGTTATAATGTAGGTACCTAAAGGAGAGGAACCAAACATATTACGCAAATGAAACTACTTTACAGCTGATAATCACTTACCTGACAGGTACTTAATATGGCTTTTGAATCATATTAAGTACCTAAACATGTACTTAAATAATTTATTACAATCATGGATAAATATATCATTTTTCAAAACGAAGGATATCTTTGTTTGAACTGAATTAATAATATTGACAAATGATCTTACAAATATTTATAAAAGTTAATGTGGAAATGTTTGTGTCTTAATTACGCATAAGCACACGGTTTCACGGATTTTAATCAACTTAGCCTTGACTTATTTATGTATGTCTCGGTGGCTGAGCGGTATAAAGCTTGCTTAGACACCTAGAGGTCCTGAATTCGATTGGAAGTGAATTCGTTGAGGTACCTTTATTTTCCTTACAACATTATGTTATTCAGGACCATGCATATTTTTATGTGAAAGAGTAACAAAATGTTAAAAACTTTTATATTTATAATATTACCAGCTGTCCCTCGCGATTTCACCCCCGATACCTAGGGATGTAACATTTTCTGGGATAAAAAGTATCCCATGTTACTTCTCATACCTTCAAGAATATGAGTACAAAGTTTCAAGATGATCGGTTATGTAGTTTTCGCGTGAAAGCGTAACAAACAAACTTACATTTATAATATTAGTAGGGATTAGAATAGGATCTAGAGAACCCTAAGCAGTGAGCGCAGTGACCCCAAGCGAATCGCGTGCCAACCATTACACTGTTATGTATAACAGACTGTAATTCTGTATATTTATAGTTAGTTATATACAACATGTACATTATGTTACGTTATATATGCGACGTTATATAAATCGTGGTGGCCACGCGATTGTTACAGATTTGATTAATTTTAATTGTGTTCATAGAGCTGTTTTGTAAGGTTTCTATTGTTTACTTTCTTGCTACTTAACGTGGTGGATATTTTGAACTGCCATTCCGATCGATAGGTACAATCTTATTGTAAGATACTGATGCTGTGGTGGTCGCAGAGAATTAACACCGTAGTCTCCCTAATTCCAAATGAGAATTATAAATGACCAACAGTCCTCCGCAGTTTCATTAGCGTTCCCGAGGGATGTCATATTTTCTCACGGTAAAAAGTATCCTCTATGTTATTTCATGGCATGTTCTATCTATATGCCAAAATTCATCCAAATTCTTTAGATAGTGTTTTGAGTGAAAGAGTAACAAACAACCATACATCCTCACAAACTATCGCATTTATAATATAAGTAGAAGCATCTAAAAAAGGAGCTTTCTAATATAATAGTGAAGGAATGATTCAATTCGATCTAGTAGTTTTTGCGTGAAAGATTAACAAACACACTTACATACAAATCTTTCCTGTTTATATTTAATATTAGTATAGACAAGCTTTTTCTTTTTATGTTAGATATATTAGAAGTAATTACTCTTATATTTTTTAATGAGCTGTATAAACAACATAGTATCATATACTGTTGGTTAACTTTCCAAGAAGGTTAGGTTAAGAAGTCTATTTTTGTAATTTCTCAGTACCTTAGATAACGTAGTTCCATCTAAGAAATTGGATATTACACATACAAAAAGTTGTATGTTGTTTTGCTATTAATAATTAAAAATTAATATCAGGTTTTCAAGGATAAATGTCAACTGAAGAACTTATTTATAATCGATTCATCATTTCTAAGAATCTTTACTTTAGTCTATATCCTTTAATTAGGCGCGCGGGGTCGCCGCGACCAAGTGATCTTCAAGTTAAGTTATTTTTTTACCTATTAACGCTGTCAACCCGAATTTCTTGCTAGCTTCCTAACTCTCTAGTCCCCTAGTTCTAGGTCTAGTTTCTAATTTCATACCTATCAATTTGGTAACTGCAGACCCCACGCGACTAACAATGTTAATTTATTGGCGCGCCTAATTAAAGGATATATATGTATATCCTATTATAATAGGTAAAATTGTAAGTGACACGTTTGGTAGACAGCTAAGTTAAATTATTCAGTAATACCTATTTATAAATTAATTGATTATGACATCAGAGCTTCATTTATAAGCGTTCGAAAATTATTAAACTAGTTTTCATAGGCGGCCCTGTAGCAACATATTTATACTAAAGTAGGGTAGGGTATTCGATTATCATGTTTTGTTAACATCGACCCAAATTAGGTAAGTAGGTTTGTTTCATGTCACACATCGGACTGTTTCTGAAAAAGCATTAATATTACATGAGTGGTCAATTCTTTACTGTCAAACGGTGACTGGCGAACTGTTTTGTACTAAATTGACTTATAACACGGATATAAATACAAGTCATTCCGTAGGAAGTTAAAATCATATAACATACCAAATAGCCTAAAGTACATTATGTATATATGGTACTACTGAAAAATATTGTTAACTTGATGTTTTCTTTATTTTATTTTTTTAATAGTTCAATAACAATACTCTACCATAATAAGCATACTTATCCTACCAATAAACCCCTCGACTTCATTTACTATGCATATTGTTTATTTTATAAATAAATAAATAAATATCCCGGGACATTCTCTAACCGGCCATCTGATCCCAAACTAAACAGACCTTGTGCTATGGAAACCAGATAACTGATATACAACTTTTTTACCTAAATACATACTTATATCGATATTTACACCCAGACACAGAACAAACAGACCTGTTCATGCACACAAATGTTTGTGTGTTTGGCAGTCAGGGCGTTAACCACCAAGCCAACTGGCCTGTCAATTGTTTATTAATTCAAATATTTTATACATTATATTTGTCATCATGCTAGCTTGCCGTTCCCGCGGGATCTAATATATCCCGGGAAAACATAGCCTAGGTTCGGAATAATGTACCTTTCAAACAGTGAAAGAATTTTTCTAAAACTGTCGTGGTTTCGGTGATGAACCTACCTACAAATTTACACTCTCTTTATAATACTTGTATAGATTTGATAATCTATACCAGTGTTGTATCTAGTACAAAACCAGTACGAAAACCATATCGTCTTTAAGTGCGACGTAATTCAACACTACCACCAAATTTTATCAAGTAGAACTCAAAACATTTCTAAGGAAAACGAGCATAATTTACCAGCAAACTCCTGTGAGTCACAGTTCTGGGTACCGTACCGCTGATTGACAGGCGAGGGGACCCGCTGACACTTGGCAAACACTGACGCCATGATACCAAAGCCCGGCTTAGCTGAATCTTAGCTTAAGTGATTTGTGTTAAGTAAAAGATGTAGAGAGCAAAGACGTGGGTGCCGGCCGTTACGTATTGAGATAAACATATTTTCTTAACTAGTAACAATAATTTGGTAAATAGCCATATGTTAGTTGGTAACTTCCCCGCTGTTTCACCTGTGTTCCAGAGGGATTTAACATTTTCTCGGGATAAGCTTTACGAATACTTTTGTTGCCCACATACATAGATACAGGTGTAAAGTATTGCGGCTAAATATAGGCTTTCTACAACATAAACGACGATTTAATGACGACAATGCTTGGGTTTAGCTCTCGCTCCAACTGGACAAATCTTATTGTGAAAAGAGTAATTGCTGAGTTTATTGCCGGCTCTCCTCAGTAAAAGCAACCTTCCGAACCGGTGTTAGAGTCTGACTATTCATAAGTGCCTGTGAAGGCCTATTTGAATAAAATATTTCATTTCATTTAATGATATACTCTTTAGTCGCCTCTTACGATACCCTACAGATGAGTTGGGGTGGAGTGAATATTAAAATAAATTCCATGTAATTTTGCCTAAAACTTCAAATTTGACTTGTTCCAAATATAGTGCCTTGTTGCACATTGTTAATCTGCAAACATGGCTACTACGTTCCCTTGCATCGTAGAGCAAGGCCGCAATTGAGTTACCTTCCGTCCACAACTTTGTATTCAAGACACCTCGCAAAGCTGACAGCATCAAACAAACTAAACACTTTAATACCTTACACGTGTTTATGCGAGTGTTCCTCTAGTGAATCTAAATTAAGTAACGTATGTTCTTAGTTTGTTTAAAATATTTTACGGCGGCTTTGAACTAGGAACTAAAATTACTTTGTTATGCATTCTGTGGTACTTGAGGTTAAATACTTATTTTTTTATTTATTTGGCACACAAAACAGAATACAATCAAATTATGATAATGAGGTTACATAAACAAAGGCTTTGTACGGAACTGCATTCCCAAGCATGTGTACAGAACATGACTAATAAATATACAACCAAAAATGGAAGAAGACTGCTTTATAGTAATTTTAGGCTTGTAATGTTATTTACACGTACAAATAGAGGCACACTAACAATTTCTCAATTTACTTTTGTATTTATCTAATTGCCCTTCGATTTCAAGTTCCCTCCTGAAGGATCCAATATATTTCCAGGATAAAAAGTAACGTAAAAGAGACTCGGAGGTCTTGGGTTCGATTGCCAGGTCGGACAATGCACTATCAATGTTTAGAAATGATTACTTGTAGCCCGAGATAAGTAAATTGCCCAAAACACACCGATAATGTTTACCCCATATCACGTTAAGTCTAAAAATATTATGGAATGACGGTGTCTCCTTTGAGACCTCTGCCTACCTGTTTCGGAGCTGGCAGCACGACACATGCAGCTTTAGTATTACTAATTGAGAGAGATAGGTACTTACTACTTACCTACAGTACATTATATTAAACGTGTAGGCAAAATATGAAGCAGCAGACACTGCCAGATGATATTCGGGCCAAGGAAACCACAGCACACCGCACGAAACCGGTCAACGGAATAACATTCACTTTTATTCCTTCTCGCGAGTTACACGCTGCAATTGCAGTGTACGAACACCAGTAAAACATTCGAAATTGAATACAGTCATTATGTAGTGTTAATGCTGAGTGATTGTGCAAAATTAATATCACTTCATTATCGCAATTACGAAGAGATTTCGTATGAAGTTCAGAACCAAAATTACGGGTATTGGTTTTGGAATGGCTGGTTTACAAAATTGATTTTGTAATTTTAGTATACTGAAGGACATATTAATTACAAAATGTGCACTTTCTGTGCAAATATTATTATAGTTATAGGTAGTAAAGATTACTTTTTCTACTAATGGTCTCATTTTTGATAACAAGTTGACCAGAAAAACTTTGTGCAGTCGAATTTGAACATCTCCGATTAATCGAAAAAACAAAATTGATTTCCCAAGAAATATTTATAATAAAACAATAATATATATGTCTTATAAGTATACGAGGTTGTAAATGCCTACATTAAAGAACATACATATGCGAGGTATAACCAACATAAAAAAAATCGTAATTGGTCTACCCTTTCTCATATGATGCATTTACCAACGAACTTTGTTTTCATGTTTAAGTGTCCAACTTAATACAATTCTAGCTTTGCGCCGCATTCCCGGGCGATTTGACGTATCCCGAGATCATAACAGCACATGAACACCGGAACAAGGTACAGTGGTTGTACTTACAAATGGTGAAATAAATTTGAAAATAGACTATATGATAATACGGGGAAACATAAAATACCTCGAGAACGAGTGAAACCGCGGCACAGTAGTTATATATTTATAAAAAGGTGTGAGTGAACCATATAATGAGTCGGCCACACTTTCCCCGCGCGGTCACGGTCACCGTGCGCACGCGCCGCGCCGCCCGGTCGGAAGTGCCCGCGACTATTGCATAACGGTCTTACCGACTACCGCCTCGCCTACTCACTCATTTATCCACGCCATTGTTTAAATATAAACCTGCTTAGTATAGTAAGGCAGGGCTCAATATGTTCCACATTTGATATTCAGTAGGTTCACCGAATATTCGGCTAGATCACAAAATGTTTGGTGGTTCCCAAAGGTTCAATTGATGTTCAGTCTAGTCTTAAATATATTATTGGTGCGTCAAAATTCCATTGTCGCACCATCACCTCAAAACTTCTGAACATATCGGAATGGGACTGCTATCATTCGACGCGGAATTTTTCCTACATGGTTATAGGCTTTAATATAATATTGATAAACGCGGATAAAACCGCGGGGGACAGCTAGTTATATAATATAAAAAATGTGAGCCGTCACGGGACGCCTGGCAGATGTGAAACATCGAAATTATTTTGTACTAGTAATATGTATAAAATAACAGATTACGATAAGAACTGTGGTGACATCTATGAACATGCATACAATCCTTCACCGCCCGCACCACGCAACACGCGAGAAGCCTACATCGCTATATCGAGATTCTCTCAGGATTCGATATACTCGTATATACAAGCATCCAACATCAACAGTTGGACCGCGGTCCCCAGGCATGATCTGCGGCAGCTTGGCGGAAGATCTTTCCATCTAAAAGGAGGAGTATCATACGTCGCACCTCCGTAGAACTAAATATGGCATAATGTAAAAAAACAATTTTTCCACAAAAATAATAACTGTTTATTTAATAAACATTTATTTTCATTAAACTCAAAAATCCAAAATTAAAATAAAATATTCAAATTTTGACAACTCATCATATAGCGTGGCGACGCGTCGCCACGGCATGCGTCGCCACGCCAGAAATCGGTTTTACGTGCGGCTATAGATGTTTCACATCAATAAAGCTGACATGTGGACAGTCTTAAAAATAAATATTTATGTATGGGAATCTATAATGCCGAAAAGTCGGTACGTACAGTACAACTTTGTTCGGCCCATCTCTAGTACAGTAATCGATACGTAACACATAGAGCAGCTAATCTGTGCCTTCCTGTCTGACGTCAGGGAATAACTATTCATAACAAGAAGAGTAATCAGCTCATAGAACACCCATTATCCTATAAGTACAATCATAGACATGCCAGTTAACTTGGTGATTGGCGTGGTGGTCGGAACTTGTGTGTTCTGGTTTGGGTGTCAATACGGATATCATTATGTATTAAGAAGAATGAAAAGGTAGTAACTCAGTTGCCTGGTTTTATAGTACTAGCTTATAGAGCTAGCTCTGCTTAGCATGAGATTACCGTGTGTAAAGAATGTCCCCGGATATTATTTTGTTTGTTAATCAAACATTTATCTATATTTACTAATATTATAAAGAGGAAAGATTTGTATGGAAGTATGTTTGTTACTCTTTCACGGAAAAACTACTAAACGGATGAAACTTGGCACATAGATATAGCATATCCTATAATAACATAACGGCTACTTTTGATCCCAGGAAAATGTGAAATCCCTCCGGAACGCGGGTAAAACCGCGGAGGACAGCTAGTTTTGAATATTTCTCATAACTAATATTATAAAGAGGCTGCGAATTTTGTTAATTTGTATGTGAAGGGTAAGCTCTGGAACCACTGCACCTAATGTAAAAATTCTCTCACTAATAGTAAGCTACACTATTCCTGAGTATTATAAGTTATCCTTTAATCCCTGGATAAATTAGCTCCCTAGGGAATACAGGTGAATCCGCGGGACCATACCTAGTCATCAATGGTGTGAAATCACGTGTGGCTATTTCCATACGATTCCAAATGTAGGTATTGATTGTTTTTGACCTTATAGTAGCGTAGTACATTGACTTACACGAGTTAATACATGGCTTAATATAGATATCGAACGTAATAGTATCTCTAAATAGTTTAAAGCAGACACTGCAATAGATCTTTATGCGATTTTCATAATCATTTAGAGAATTGCATCAAAAAGTTTTACGTTACAAAATAAGTTTAGACTATTCAACTCGGGTAAAGTCGGGGCGAGTCGCTAGTAATATATGTATAGTAGTATAAACATATTTTATTTAATTTGTTTCATAAGCCATTATCATTAGGGGAAAATTCGGGATACAACATTTTCAATATTAGTTTAGTATATTTATAATATGGAATATATTATAGAGCAATTCTTAAACTGGTGGCTGAACAGTATAAGGCTCTATTAGGCACATGAGACTTAACAACTTCACGTCTCAGGGTCGCCAATGCCCATGGTGTTGCAAATGTCCATACACGGCGGTGACCACTTATATTAGGTGTTGCGTTATGTTTGTTGGACTACTTTGACTAAAATAATTAAGATTGTGGTCCATAGGTGGCGGTGACCACTTAGATGGATCGTTTGAAAGAAGAAAGTATGAAAGATAATAAATTTATTTATGGCAAATTAAATGTAAAACTACTTAAAATTTGAAATAAAAAAAAGGCTTTTCGTTAGTTTTATAAGCTAGCCAACATACATAAGTAGGCCGTATTTCCCCGACTCGTAAAACTGAATGCCGACAGTCTTGTCCTTGACATTCAGGCAAAAAATCGAGAGCAGATAACGATGCCAAGCCTTGATTTCACTTCCCTCGTGAAACTTGTTGATTGAACTTGTCAATGTGATTATGACAGCCAGCCCCCTTATTCAGCTAATACAAACTTCGTCGGCGAGCCGGCGCAAGGCCTCCGAGAGCGGATCTCTCGCTTGATTGCGTAGTTAACAAAAGAGACAGAGCTAAAGGCCGCTACGAGACATCGTTGAGCTAGTGTCATTCTCTTTAGAGAATCGATGCCCTGGTCGTGAGGAAACAAGACTTAGTAAACCTATTAAAAGAAATCTTTATTTTATTACACAACGAAAATCAACTAGGGACCCTGTCAATAATATACAAAAAATTGGTCAAGCCATTTAGGAGTTAGCATACACACGAACAGAAGAAATATACTTATATATGAACAAATGTTGAATGTTTACTTTTAAAAGCCTGTTACAAGACATTCTTTAATTTATTGAAATAAAACAAAAATAAAAGCCTGATATGCCTACATAAACTAGAGCGTAATGTTGTAAATGTAATTTCTGCAAACAAAAGTAGCTGATCAGATCCAAATTTACGAAATACTTGTACAATACAACTTTCCAAAATATTTACAAATCAAATCCTTATTTGCAATACAGGCTATAAATGGTGGCACAAGTTAAAATGTATGTGCCACTGTATTCGCCATGTGTGGCGTGCAAATGGTCGATGCCCACAATTATTGGTACGGTAATAATTTGATTTAAATATAAGAAATGCAAATATAATGAAATAAAAATAATAATTACACTAATATTATAAAGAGGTGAATTTTGTAACAAGTACCTACTAAATCTCCGAAACTACACTACTATTTCCAAATAAATCTTTCTCGATTAGAATTGCTACACTATTACGGAGTAGGAAAGAGTAAGGTTTTCGGGGAGCTAGTGGAATGATGTGCTTTGTAAATCCTACACATTAACAGTTCTACATTATGGTTTAGATGATGTGAAGGGTGTGTTGTAAAGTTGGATATCTTTAAAAACTTATGTGTGTTCGGACCGCGCCAATGTTTTGCACTCATAAACTTTGTCCTTGCATTGAAGCGTAGCAACGGTCGGCGATCTACCTTATTGTTTCATAGCATATTCGCCTTGAAAATCGTTCATTTGTAAAATATATTTATGTCTCAAATAATTTGCTAGTTATCCATAAGGGTAAAGCCATAGGGCCGTTATAAAGATAAATAATTATAACCCCAAAATAATTGAAATAAAAAAAATAAGTTCAAAAACTAAAACCCGACTACGAAAAATTACGCTTTAAAAAGTATGAAACAAGAAAATATTCTCATGTGAAATTGTTATATACAAACTATCCAATATTTATTGTCTATTAAATAAAAAACTCACACATAATATATTTTAAAGTATTTAATACCTGTTCATAATGATGTTCAGAGGATAGCCGTGGTCGTATGAGCCATATGACCATATATGAGGTGGCATACAACCACAGCTATCCTCTGAACATCACTATGTTTGTGAGTTTTTTATTTAATAGACAATAAATATTGGATAGTTTGTATACATATAACAATTTCACATGAGAATATTTTCTTGTTTCATACTTTTTAAAGCGTAATTTTTCGTAGTCGGGTTTTAGTTTTTGAACTCATTTTTTTAATTTCAATTATTTTGGGGTTATAATTTCGTAATAAAGTATTTGCAGATTCGGTTTTCATTTTTTTTTTATTTAGATTTTATTGAATTATATATAATATAAGTAATCAATAGTTTGATGGCCAAATTATAACAATAAATAAACATTATCGTGTCACTTATAAGAATTTTTATAGTTAATTCCTTTATGTCCTGTAGAGAGCGCCATATCTAATTTATTGTGACGTCACATATCCTATAACCAGCAGACGATCAAGACGCTTCGAACGATACCTCGTTTGCCAAATTACGATAAGTAGTTTAAAAGTTATGAGGGAACAGATGAACATACATACACACATACATACCGGTCAAAATCATAACCCTCCTTTGGCTTCGCCGTAGTCGGGTAAAAATAGGTAAAAATGTAAGAACTGAATACGTGTTTTTTTTTGTCGTTTTGTTAAATATTGTACGGTGGTACGGACCCTTCGTGTGCGAATCCGACTCCCACATTACACATAGGTATAGTATATATCTAGTTAACGCTGCGAATTCATTTCAGATTAATACATATTCGCCTATATTTTTGTGCACGATTTCTTAAAAAACACATTTTTTTTAAGGTAACCAGGTAACTTACCACCAGGTGGACCGTCTGCCTGTTTGTCGGGCTACTTGGCCTATCTTAGATTTTTTTTTATACCACTTGGGGACACATTTGCAACACTAGGGGCATCGCCAATGAGTTGTCGACCCTGAGACATGAAGTTGTTTAGTCTCATGTGCCTGTAATTTCACCGGCCCCCTACCTTTCTAAGAGAAACATTATTACAAGTGCACTACTGCTTCAGGGCGGAAATGGGTAAAGTACCTCCCCGGACGAACTCTGCGCTTATATCACTTTAGTTTCATCTCAATTATTATAATCATTGATTCAGCATTTTTATCTATTTATAAACTAATTGCATAGATAACTAGTGTCACTGACTTTTAAGTTCTTCCAAAATATTTATAACATTTTAAGCATCAAGGTTCCTTTAAATTGCAGTAATTTAATAACGCTTAGCATCATTTTTTGCCGTCAAATACCGTCGTGTGCATAACTACGCGAATATCCGGCGCTATTGTGTGCGCAAGGTCCCGATCGTCATTTAGATTGGTCACTAATGAACTATGGCAATAAGCCTATGGCTAATGTACACAAACCCGGCAATTGTAGTTGTCATTACGTAAACAGTCGAAATTTTGATAAATTAATAGTAATACTAGCTGACTCGGCAAACGTTGTTCTGCCACAGTTACCTTATTATACATGAAAATTTATCGTACTACAATTCTTATATTCGATTGCCATCTAGCAACCCTATTGTGGATCTGTGGATGGAACAGAATAATATAAAAATCGCGATTAAAAAACAGAGGTTGATCGTAGAAGGGCGAAAATTTAATGTTTAAGTATGTATTTGTCAATGATAAATCATAATAAAATAAAAAATGTTGTCAAGAAAATAAAAATAAACATTTAGGGGTGGGTCACCCTTATCATTTAAGGGTATGAAAAGTAGGTGTTGCCCGATTCTCAGACCTACCCGATATGCACACACAATTTCATACAAATCGGTTCAGCCGTTTCGGAGGAGTTTGTTGACAAACACCGCGACATGAGAATTTTAAATAGAGTTAGTAGGGATAGTCTTCAATTAATTAAGTTATTAATAGTTAATAAATCCTCCTATCACTATATTGGTAAAAAAGAGTAACTTAATATTGCGTTTGCTTATTATTTGACTTACCTTTCACAATAGTAGTAGCAAAAGAAACAAAAAATTTCGGTTCCGTAGTCACGTGGCAAATTAATTTACCCTTACATCTTCGTCCTTGCCGTCTGTAGATTAGTCCATCAGTCCATCAGTCCGTCAGTCCATCAGTCCATCAGTCCGTCAGTCCGTCAGTCCGTCAGTCCGTCAGTCCGTCAGTCCGTCACTCCGTCAGTCCGTCAGTCTGGCAGTCCGTCATTTCGTCAGTCCGTCACTCCGTCAGTCCATCAGTCCGTCAGTCCGTCAGTCCACCAGTTCGTCATTCCGTCAGTCCATCAGTCCGTCAGTCCATTAATTGGTAAAAAGAAACTTATTGAAAATAGTGTGAAGTGTTATAGTTAGTATAAGTCTTGGCAATAATAAATAGCAAAAAGTGTCGTTACAACTTTTGGTCTTAATTTTTTCCGTCTAGCCGCCTTTCGCAACGCGCGATAAAGAACTTCGTTCCAAAAAAATGGCCGAAAATTGTATAGTGAGTAAGACAGGAGACCGGCTTCGTTCTCATCCCTACTCCGTGATGTTTGCTGGATGAGAGGTGACAACGGTCAACTATCAATCGATCAGTTATCGACCGGCGAAAGCGGAAAATCAAGTTGAATTGAGAAAAAAATTATAATTTAAGGAAATTATTAAAAATAAAAAAAAGTTTAAATCGTATTGGTAAAATAGGGGTTGATCGTCGAAAGGTGGAAAATTAAGAGTAATATATTTTTTTTTATTCCAAGTCATGACAAAATAAGAATAAAAGTCTTGCCGAAAAGAAACAGATTATTAATTATAGATAAAAAATAGGGGTTGATCGTAGAGGGTTGAAAATTCTGGGTTGTATTTATTTTTCAATGCTGTATCATATAAAAAAAAACTTGGTGTGGACTACCCTTTACAATTAGGGGGATAAAAAACGTTGAAGTTGGCCGATTCTCAGACCTACCCAATATGCACACAAAATTTCATGAAAATCGGTCGAGCCGTTTCGGAGGAGTACGGTATCTAACACTGTGACACGAGAATTTTATATATTAGATTGTCATTAAAGTCATTGATGATAAATCATTAGGTTAAACCTTTTGACGGGGCAGTTGGCTTGGTGGTTAGAGACCCTGACTACCAAGCCGCAGGTCGTGAGTTCGATTCCCATCCAGGACAACCATTTGTGTGCATGAGCATTTTGTTCTTGCTTGTTTTTGCAAACAGCAATTCTGTGCTGCATTCTGTGTATGGATGTACATATGTATTAAAAAAGAAATATATGTTATATATCAGTTGTCTGGTTTCCATATTACAAGATCAGATGACCGTGTGTAAAAATATGTCCCATGATATTTATTTATTTCATAAATGTCAAAGATTTATGATGATTTCATCTCACCAAAATATGGATACACTGTTACTACTAGATATTTCAAAATGTGAAGGCTATTTGTCTGACAGTCCAATTGGTTTGGTAATTACATACCCAGATTCCCACACCACTGGTCGTAGGTTCGATTCCTACTGGAAATAAACATTTGTGTGCATAAACGTGTATCTTTGTTTTGAATCTGGGTGTAAATATCTATCTGAGTATATATTTAGAAGAATAACTTGGTATATGAGTTAACAAAGCGTGTGTCTCAGGATATGGGGTTCTTTAAGAAAACAGTGAATAGGCTACTAACGGGAAAGCGAGCTTCATCTTCGGCCTCATCTTCACTTACCATCAGGTGAGATTGAGGTCAATCCCGAGAGAAAAAATAATGCTATTATTATTTTAGCTCATATCATAGGGGTGCCACTTAAAGCCGTGTAAAGAATGTCCCTGGATTTTTATTTATTTACATAAACTGTGATCTCACTGGCTATTGACCCACTAACCTATACTAGTACTATTGCAGCTTCAGTAACTTTAAATTTGACCTTCATAAGTGCCCTCCGAAGGCCTAAACTGAATAAATGGTTTTGAATTTTGAATTTTTGAAAAGTGTCACCATCGCGGCGCTAGACGTGCATCCCTTTTATAGTCTACATTAACACCAACGACATCTTCCCATCTAGTCACGGCACCTAATTCGCCACAACCTCGAGTAAGTCCATAAAGCCGAACCCCACTGACCGAGTAACATATAACAGGTGTACAAATGTCAAGGCTGGCGAACAAGCTGGTGACGTCATCCTAGTCAGACGGTGACGACATGCAGGACGCGTGTGTAGCACCCAGACATGTATAGGTGACCTGACGACACGAGCTGCCAGTTATGTGTCATTAAAAGCTGATTGAGACCTAGTTAGGCAGATTGCTCTATAAAAGAATCAGGTTGGAATCAAGTCTAGTTTTTTTTAGGTCAGAGTACAAGATTTTGAAAAGATGATAGCGTGACGAAGATCCTTGAGTAGTTTCTTACCGTGGGCTTGAGTTTACTGCTACTTTGACAAACATCTGGATCCTCGAGTTTGACAAATGAAAACAAACAAATGAAATAAAACTTTTTATTTATTACAACAATTCCCTTGAGAAGACGGTTTTGTAAAGGTTTTTTCCTCACCGGTAGTGAATAAATTCATTGAGTATGGGCAATAAAGTAAAACAACACTACAAGAAATATTCGTCTGTTTTGTGCACTATCACATGATGACCTCGCCTCAAGGCGACCTCAACAATTTGCGCGTCTGGGAACCTTCTCTGACTTTATTTTTTACTTTTGACTTTTCACGAAATAACTCATGGCGATTTAAAATCGCGGAAGTATTTCCATGTAGTTTTAAATAGGTAAAGGTTTGAAGTAATGTATTCTTACTAATATTGTAAACGCAAGAGTTTGGTAAGATATATGTTTGTTACTCTTCCACGCAAAAACGATTTAGCGGATTTGGATGAAACTTGGCACATAGATTGTTTATTATCTGGATTATCACATAGGATTGGATAGAATGACTTTTAATCATGGGAAAATGAAACGAGGGTGAAACCGCGGGGCAGCTAGTAGGTTAAAAAAATAACAAAACCCTGTTTGTTTAATGATCTTTGCTATCTGAAAAAATCTGCAAGATTTATATCTATTAAACAAGCGGAAATAAATTTATATTAGACATTAATAACAATTGCATTTTTTTAAATTATGTTATGTAATTTGTTTACATCCTGTGTAATTATAGGAAGCGCTATTTTAATCCAGGATGTGCTGATATCATCATGATTTTGAGTGACATGATTGCTATTTGCAAATGCTGTGTGGTAGTGACGACAAATACACTAACTCATCTCTAGGGTGTCGTAAGAGGCGACAGATTTTTCCTAATACCTTATCTATTATTCTTTAAAACGTATCTCTTCTGATTGCAATCACTGAGGAAACATGGTCCGACTAAACTGTCACTTATTGGCAAAATGGCGCAAATATTTTCGGATTTATATTTTTATTTATGACACCTACTGTTATACTTCATTCGTGAGGCAGAAGTTGCAGTGTCTCTGACCTGTCTCCATCCTAGAATCCCAACCTGGGGCAACTGATCATAAGAATAATAGAATAATAAGATCATAATTTCATGTCCCAGCTTTGCCGCCTCTTGACCATAGAGGCGAACTTTAAAACTAATTTTAAATTTACGACTATTATACTACAAGCTTATTACTACAAGAATATGCATCGTGCGTGTATCTTTCTTTAGTAAGTACCTATAAGTTATTAGATCACAGTAAGTTGCACCTGACTCACCGCAGCCTAGAGACTGAGTCAGTTCGACCGTCCCTGGAGAGGTCATTGTCTGCTTCTTGTAATCTTCCAGTGGTCACCATGATTGTAGGTTTATTACCTACAGATGCAAAAAGTCTGAGCCCTTGTGGGATTTATATTTGGTTTTGTTGAAAAAAACTAGGGACAGAGAACTGGCGGAAGCAGGGGGAGGCCTAGGAGAAAGGGGTGACTTCCACAAATCAGGAAACGAAATGCATGAAAATAACAACAATAATTCTAAACAATGTTGATTTAAATGTTTCAATGTTAATTTTAACTTAATAATAAGAATATTTTAATAAAAAAACTTAATGACTAAGATTTTAATTAAAATAAAAGTATTGGTGGTAGAAGACTATTTTATTCAACTTAATTTATAGAAAATAAAACTCCATCATTAGTTTTCAGTTTTTATTGCAAAGTTAGTTATAAAATGGTAATACAAAATATTTGTTATTATAAATGCATTAATCGATTAAGTAGGTTATCATTTCTGATGAGTAGTCTGAATATCGATGCTAGTGTTAAGTTGTGCTTATTGTAGGTTGCTTAACCTAGAGTTAGCAAGGTCTGGAGCACCGCCTGCGCTTCGACAGTGTTTTGGGGCAGGGTGTGCCGCCTATTCCTTGGGGGTGCTGGAAAAAATAAAGACAAATAAATATAAATGCGAAAGTAACTTCCTAACGCCTCAATGGCTCTACCGCCTTAAGTTTTATTCAGTCGTGTTAAGATAATACGTCGATTATATTGTTATAATTTCAGTTATATGAAACGAGCTTCGTTGATATTTCGTGGTATTTATTCGTACGTAGAGAGTTATTTAAGCGATGCTTTGACTATGCTCATTTGGCCCATGTAAGCCAGTTAATTAAATTTTAATGAATATTTGTAACATCTACCATTGTAACAAGGTCCATATTCTACATCCCTTTACATATCTTCTCATGCCTCTTAACCCCAAAGAGGAGAATACCGAGGTCTCAATATGAGAGATATGATAACCTCTTTCCACAAAAAATATTTTGAAGTCCCAAAACTACATGTGGCAAGCAGTAACACCGTCTATCAGGCATTTTATCTATCTCGGGCTACAGATAAATAATTTTAAACAAAGAGTCTTTTAATATTACCTGTCCCGACCTGGGTATAAAACCCAGAGCCGAGCTTTATGCCACTATACCACCAAGGCGATCTCCACCCACTGCTGGGGTGTCGTAAGAGATAACTAAAGAGTGTATCGATGGCCACGTGCACATCAAGGTGTGAACCTTGAAAAGCTATAAGGACTCTCAACCAAGTCATGCAATATGTAGTGCACTAAATGTAAATAACTTAGACTTAGGAAGGTCCCAGGTCAGGCAATTGATAATGATGATGAACAAAACTAATAAATAGTCTACAATTAAAGAAGCATCTAGCCTGACCGTGACCTCACACAATCAAGTCATATTGCACTTGACATCCAATTAATCTGTGCCAATCACTGTTCAACGGACACCCATTCTGGGCACTTGACACTGACAAGTGACACTATTAATTAAACGTTGTTATAATGTAAATTCCTAGCACATTTGGTGGCTCTAAAAATAGTCAGAACGACTTCTACCATACCAACTCATCTCTATGGTCATAGACGACTAAAGAGTATACCGATGACCACGTCCACTTTACACCACACCGAGTGGGCAACAAAAGCATTCCCAAAGTGTTTGGGTTAAGTGAAAAAATTATAAATCAAAAAGATCGTAACTAAGATAACACGGTTACCAAAAAGGCATGCTTAATTAAGATTTTTATTCAATAGCTACCATACCAAATAGTTGAGCAATTAAAATATGAAATAATTATTCATAAAATCTGACCTTCGAAAGTTAACAAATTTCTTGACCTCCAAGTAATAATGACTGAAAGTTTCAATTAAAATGGCGCTGTGGTAATATTTTTGAAATACTAGGAATTCCTTTGTGGCTAACGATAAGAGCTTATTTCATTATAAACTGTTCCTGTACTTTAGTATAATTTTTGTATGATATGGGACCATAGTTAAGCTTTTTATCCTGATAACATTATAAATGCGAATGGTTTTGTATGGATGTTTGTTACTGTTTCACGCTAAAACTACCGGACAGATTTGGATGAAAATTGGCACATAGATAGAGCATATCCTGGAATAAAATATAGGCTACTTTTTATTCCGGGAAAATGTGATATCCCTCAGGAATGCGGGTACCACCGCGGGGGACAGCTAGTAATACAAATAATAATCTGAAGAAAACAGATACGAGTTTTGCAAAATTGGCGATAACTTGTTTATTTGACAGACATCATATTCGTGTCCTGTATAAAAATGTCTATAAATACAACACTAAAAATATACTTTACTTTTCCAGGTACGTTAAATAGCTTCACAAACCAGCGTCATGCGAACCTGGTAAGACAAGCTTTTGATTATGTATGGAGTTGTCGGAATTGTGTGTATTGTCTGTCAGTTTGTCAGGTCAGGGGCCAACCGGTGTCGTGATTGCGGCATTTTATTGATTTATTCGCGTTTCGAAACGCGCCCTGCATTGGCGTTCACATACTCGCTACTTCAGTTCGAAATAACTATAGTATAAGTTAATAGATAGTAAGTGACAAAAATACATTCTTTCTTAAGTAATTCGTTGTTTGATAAACTTTAAATACTTGTTATAGTCTAGTTATAATCCATTTGTTTTAATAGCCTAAGTCACTATAACCTGCTTCGTTTAGTTTTGGGTTCGATTCCCAGTCAGTACCAAAATTTGTGGGCTTGAACTTTTGTTTTGTGTCTGGGTGTAAATATCGTTTAGTTTCCATATTGACAGCTCTGCTTAGTTTGGCATCAGATGGCCGTGTAAAGAATGTCCCGGGATATTTATTGAGCTATTAATCGACAACTAAACAAGTGCGTTCTATAAAAGGTTTATCTCAAATGCCTAATAAGCATCGTAGTTTGATACAGACACTCGTACATTATATTTGCCATTCGTCTTAATAAAAATATTTATCTAATGTACCTAGATAGTGAGGAATATAATAAATCTATACGAGCACTAGATGTGCTGCTAGACGGTCAGAAATGTGATTTGTTCATCATTATTTTTACATTTAGATAAAATGTAATATTTAAACTAGTACAATAATATACATCTAACTTCTACGTAGCTTGTAGAGAGTTGATGCTACGTGTTTATTATTCAAAATTCAAAGACATTTACTCAGTTTAGGTTTACTAAGTGTAGCCCATTAATACCCTGGCTGCTACCTCACTGGTCGTGGGTTCAATCCCAAATAAGATTGCATTTGTGTTCATGACCATAATCGTTTGGAAATTAAATTAGGTTTTAAAAAAGTAGTAAATAGGATTGTAGGAAGTATATCAGGTATAAACTCTGCCTTGTTTGGAATGAGCTATAAAAATAACCCAACTAACAGGCAGACGGTCCACCTGATGGTAAGTGGTCACCGCCGCCTATGGATATTTAAACACCAGCGGCACCGCCAATGCCATGTTGACACTGAGACGTGAAGTTGTTAAGTCTCATGTGCCTTTAAGAATTTCTTGGGATATTTTTAAGAACTCACCAGTACCGTCCTGACGCGCTCCTGGTACCCGACCCCGCAGGACACGCTGCAGCGGCTCCAGCCGCTCCATGTGCTCATCTGGCAGTCGTTAGGGTTCGACAGAGTTGGTCCTGCTCGACACAACAGGAATTGAGGTTTAAGTCAACGCCGATAAGTTATAGTGATGATTGATCAGTTGGTAGTGACATCAAATGCCGTGATGAGTCCAACAATGAGTTTGAGATTTTAGTACCACTGTGCTATGGTTTCTTCAAGTTATCGTTCTCTCCTACTGGTGTGTTCAGATAGATTGAGACAACTTGAGGTTTTGTGTGGTTACCACCTTAGGTGACACTTCCTATTATTTTTAGTAATGATAGTTGCAAATAACTTTTTATGGCCACTTTGAGGACGTAAAGTATCAACCTCACTAACTGTAGTTGATTTGATCTTGCTTATTTTAAAGGATGGTTTATTTCGATCGACGGCAGAAATCGATATTTTTTCATTTATACTTGTGTTTAACCACAATATCACCATAGCAAGGGATGATGTGGCTGAAGGTGATAAGCACACAAAGGTTACAGGGGAACTAGATTTTTAACATGAGGGTGGAAGCTAGGCAGGCTCTTCAAAGCAACCTATGGTTTTCATGTTGTTTTTACCGACAGCTAATGCTTATTTTAGGATTGGAGGTCACGATCATCGCAGCATTCCAAGTTAGCACCTAATGACCTCATAAATTAATCCAGTTAGATAGACTCACCATTAACGCTATTCGGTAGTGCTACGTTGTCGATGCTGAGCCCGGGGCTGGCGAACTGGCTGGCTTGAGGGGGCACGCCGCCTGGAGCTACGCCACCTTAGAAAATACAATCGCATTAGAATTATTTTAACAATTTCCAGTGAATTTAAAGATTATAACGATAGGAATATGTCTGTTCTTTGTCTGAGTAAATATTAAAGCAGTTATGTATTTAGGGGGGAAAGGTCTCTGGTTTCCATAGGTCAGCTTACTTTGGGATCAGATTGCTGTGTGTGAACAATGTCCCAGGATATTTAATATTATTTTCATTATAACTGAGCTGTCTTGTAGGCTGATTTCCGAACTGGTGGTAAATTCTACTACTACTAATAAATATTATTATTTTGTCTGTATTTCCTACGCAGTCACAATGCTACATACTAACAGAAAGTCTAGACTGAAAGGCATCGTAAAATAAAAAAAAATGATGACCGTAAAATGTTACCAGAAATCGATGGCTTGGTTGAGTGACAGGTATTCTTCGAAGCGTACTATATTATTTATAATGTTAATATGTTTCTTCTAGACATAATATTGACAAGGCTACGGTGGTTTACAAAGGATGGACGAACTCCAGCCAAGGTTACTGACTACACAAACAGTTTGCGATCACTTGGAAAAACTTAAAGGTTTAAAATTTTTGAGCATTTGATCTTTGTTTCAAAATACGAAATAATATCAATTTATACAGTAGCTCATATGGTACGTATTTAAAGAACATTCAATTATACTATTTTGTTTAAATATAATTGATCATTACAATATTATTTTTTTTGATGGGAACAAGATATAAAATATCTCAAAATATTTCCAAGTGAACGCAAACTTTATTTGTCGTGTGTACGTAGTCAGTGCCGTCGTATTTACTATTAATTATATTTTATTTGCTGATCGTGCTTCAACCATTAAGCCGATCAATCCACTTTACTTATAATGAATGAGTCTATTTCCATGTTTTCCATCAAGCTCAACACGAGTAGGCTTCTATAAAATAGGACAAAGGGCTAACAATCCCGGATTTTGAAACATAAAACCTTTTTTCTACCATTCTGCAATCGGAAATAATTTATTGCATTAACTGAACAGAATATTGGTGTTATAGAATACATTTGTAGTCTGAGAACCACATAAATATATACAACGTTTAAAAAGAGTAACAATAATATTCTAAGCTGTGATAATTGGCCTTTTAGGCAGTTCTCACACAGTGGATTGTCGAAGGGGAGGTATTGTACCGCGTCTGTTTTCTATACAAACTCAGATACTTCAGCCCAACGTTAAAAAACGCGGTCCCGCTCTCCGTCGCGTGGCGCGGCACAGCGTGAGAACCGCCTTATATCACGACAACTTTAGTAACTCATAACAATTCTCGTTTTAAATACTCTAATGTCTAAAGTATTTACACATGGTTTAAATATTTCAAACGTTAACATTGTTCACCGTGTACATTGTGTAGGCAGGAAGTTGTTTATTTGCATTGAGAGAGTGAAGATTAAAATAACTTTGGTATGCTAGAAACATAGCTCTCAATATATGTGCTGTTCCTAGGCTCATATTAAGACCAGGTACTGAGTTTAAACTTATACTTCTACTAGTGCACCGCCCCGGCTGCGCCTGAATGAGATAGTATGACTGTATCATAGACATAAATCTTTTGGAGGTAATTCTTTAGACGATGGTGAAAACCTCATCAAAAGCCTTCATATAGTTCAAAATAAACGGACAGACAGATAGACATAGTGACTTATAACGTTAGGAGAAGATTGAGATTCCAAGTTTAGTCGTGGGTTGGAGCCTAACTCAGGACAAATATCTATTCTATTTCTGGATAAATATCTATTCAAGATAGTCTATTTATACAGACCAGATTTACTTGATACGCAAGTAAAAGCTTTGTTTAGGTAAGAATCAGATAACCGTGTGTGAAGAATGTTCCAGGATATTTTTAATATCCTCATCGTTAGCATCTCACTTCGCGATGTCCACTATTATTGGGTATGGTATATTCCTAGAAATCCATTCTTAGGCTCACTTCCATTGAATGGAATGGATCCCAGCGATTTAGATCAAGTCATCCGTCCATCTGTTGTAATTATCATCAAAAGCCTAAAAACTTATCTGTCATCCCAATCGGCCATCATGTTATAATAACATGACATGTTATAAGAATTTCGAGAGAGATTTTTTTCGACCGGTCGCCTACCTGACCCCGTCTAGCAACTTGTTGCAGGTGTAAAGTGCATATGGTCATCGATATACCCTTTAGTCGCATCTTACGACTCCCTAGAGATGAGTTGGGGGAGTAAGTCATCGTCGTTACAACAAAAGAGTCAAAATCGAAAATATATTTAAACATACAAATAAAACAACACGCAAGTTGAATTAATATTGAAACGGAATGTATATAAAAAGCAGACAAACTGGAATTGTGGCAGACCTTCACGTATGCTCTCGCCCATTCGTGATGCATTCAATACAATTAGCATTAACAAGAGTTCGAATCATTTGTGTGAATCATACAATCTCAGTCGGAGCTTTTGGAGCATTTTTATAGCTCGTAAACAAACGAACACTTCGTGTAGGAAACTGTCTCAGGGTCGCCTCGGTGACGTCACGTGGTGCCGTCATCAGTGATGTCAGACGAGGGGTGTACTGACATTATTGTCGGGTTTACAGAGATGAAGAAATGAGTAGGTGGGGTAAGGTTATCTCATAGTGCGATGCGCTATAATATACGCATGGTCGGCGTAAGCATTCCCAAAGTGCGTTAGGGCCAGGCAGCCATGTCTAAAGCATATTAAATCATTAAGATTATAACTCCAAGACTTCTGACGAATCTTATTGGGGTTTCTAGTATATACCATGCCAGATAGTTGCTTGAAAAATAAAAAAAAAAATAGCAATGACCATCAAAATATTACAAATCTCTTGACCTACACAAAAGAATTGACTGTTTTAATTTAAATGCCAGTAGGGATTTGGCATTGGCAGGATCGAAAATATGCTATGCACCGAAAGAGTCATTACCTAACCGGTTTCGAACACCTTTGCAATGTTTGGGATCAGATTACTGCGTGTCAAGAATGTTATATTTAATTCAATGTTTATGTTTACATTCCTCCATCCAAAAATGTTTAATTGTTTTGATTTTGTATTTAGAATGCGAAGTAATAAACAATTGTCTCTTAATAATTTTTTTAACAGCATTGTAAAATTTAACTTTTCTACAACGAACGTAAAGTAATAAACAACCTAGCACATTCTTTACACGCGGCCATCTGAGCCCAAACTAAACAGAACATGCTAGTTTTTTCTAAATACATAACTATACAGTGAACCCGCGGTAATCCGACAAACGTTTTGCAGGGCAGTGTCGGACTATCGAATTTGTCGGACTATAGAGTACTGCTTAAGAGTCCCGAAATTTATTTATTTAAAATTACAGATAAAAATGATTAGATACTATCTAAAGATTTGCCTAAATAATGTTTGTGTACCCAAATTCAAATGCAAATACTGAATTAAACAGTGGTTATTTACCAGGAACATTTATTGCTTGTGTCAAAGACACTTGAACACTCAAAGAACAACACTCAAATATCGAATAGATTACAAACACTTTGCATTTATACTGTGCCAGTATATACCCAAATGCATATGGCCTCCAACAAATTCAACAGTGATAGGCATGTCGGATTACAGGGGGTGCCGGATTAGACAGGGGCCGTATTAGCGGGGGTCCACTGTACTAATATTTTAAAGAGGTAAAGTTCGATGGTGGAAGTTATCATTGCAACTATTCATAAATTTATATAAGTCTAGCACTTATGAATAGTCTGACTCTAATACCGGTTGGAAATATTGTTTTTTACTGAGAAATATAAACATAAATAGAAAAGTACACTATTTCCGAGTAACATTCATTAGAATCCTTGGAAACGGCTGAAGTCGCAGGACCGTAGCTAGTCATAAATAAACAGGTAAATAATAAATGACTTTATCATAGATCAATCATAAGTGACATTTAAATATTTGAAGACAAATACCTATAAATTATATATTAAAAAACAATAACCACAGATTGATTGATCACGAGCCACAGAACATATTGATAAGGTATTTAATGACTCTATTTGGTACTAGAAATCTAGTATTGATAGTAAATAAACAATTGTCTTTAACAATCCTTGATGGATTTATTAAACAAATGTGGAGACATTTACTCAAAATACGGTTTGGTTTACATTAAAATTGAATTTGTAAAAGACCCGATTACGGTCACACGGGTGTTTCTTGAAAATAAGATTGAATTCTACAATTATATTAGTGCTTCCCTTAGTCAGAATGTTCAGTTCGCAAACTTTGGACATGGGGAAGGACCAAGCTAAATTGGAGAAGGACTTTAATCCAGGATATTTTTAAACATTGTATTTTTTTCTTTTTATTCATAATATTATCTTATTGTTCAATAATTCTTCACTTTTGCCATAACACACAAGTATTGTCAGTGAGACTAAATAAATTTTATGTAATAAATCTAAGTTCGTTTTTTTTAAAAGAGTAATTGCTGAGTTTATTGCCGGCTCTTCTCAGTAAAAACAGCCTTCCGAACCGGTATTAGAGTCAGACTATTCATAAGTGCTTGTAAAGGCCTATTTGAATAAATATTTTCATTTCATTTTCATTTAATTTCATTAAAGCAACATTTTAAATAGTAAAGTTAACAGTTTTCTGTGATAAACTCAGACTCAAATGGTCTGAAAACTTTATATTGACTTAAACATACATATTTATATCATCGAACCCTCATTACTCGAGCGAACATCAAACAAGCTATCATTATAAAAATGGACGAGAAAAAAGTTATATTGACATTAATAAAGAAACACCTGGCGCGGCTGAGTCACCACCGTGGCTGACTGCCAGCTCCTGGAGACTTCATGAATAACTTTATGTAAACCAGATTACAATTACAGCTTATTACTACCTTCCGACCGCGGTTTCACCCAGGTTTCAGAAGATCGGGTTGAAAGGTATCCAAATGAATGAAATTAATTTAGGCGTTCACAAGCACTGCTTAATAGTGTGACTCTAATACCGATTCGGAAGGTTGTTTTTACAGAATACAGCTGGCAATAAACTAAGCTGTTACGTTTTTACAGAATACAGCTGGCAATAAACTAAGCTGTTACGTTTTTACAGAATACAGCTGGCAATAAACTAAGCTGTTACGTTTTTACAGAATACAGCTGGCAATAAACTAAGCTGTTACGTTTTTACAGAATACAGCTGGCAATAAACTAAGCTGTTACGTTTTTACAGAATACAGCTGGCAATAAACTAAGCTGTTACGTTTTTACAGAATACAGCTGGCAATAAACTAAGCTGTTACGTTTTTACAGAATACAGCTGGCAATAAACTAAGCTGTTACGTTTTTACAGAATACAGCTGGCAATAAACTAAGCTGTTACGTTTTTTTAAAACTATCTTAGATTTATTTCATGAACCGATTATGTCTCATTGATAATATTAGCGTATTATGGCGAAAGTCTCGAATGAACATGTCTGTTTGTTATGTGTCTGGGTGTAAATATGTATAAAGTATGTATGTAAAATAAAAAGGTAGTATATCAATTATCTGGTTTCCATAGTACTGTTAAAGTTATTTGGAAACTTTGAGGATTTTTTCATGGAATTGCATGACCTGGAATAACATATAGGATACTTTTTATCCCGGGAAAATATAACTGCCCCGGGGAATATGGGTAAAGCTGCAGTGGAAAACTTGCTGATCATAATTTGGGGATAAACTAGCCAACGGATGTTTTCAAATCAAAATTTGCCACTTGTTAAAGACTTCCTTTACACATAACTTTTCTTATTAAAATAAAGCTCCTCTCGCCGACCGTAGATATCTAAACGCGGAAGAGACATGAGTTCTAAAATCAACTCAAGGTCAAGGGCATTCGATTGATTTAGGATATTACAGGAACTACGTTAGTTAACGAACTTAGATAATTGTTAGCATGGCGATGTTTTTTAAAGTAATACGAATTCTTAAACCTTTTTGAACTGCATATTGCTGTTCGTTGGATTTATTTAATTTATTAATGTTTTATTTGACAATATTTCATAATGCCCAATAGAAAACATGTATTTTTTATTTTTTCCGTTTTATTTTTGATTCGGATAAAAAAACATTATAGAAGATAATTTCAGAGAAATCCCGGAAACTCCGTACAACGTGAAATGGCGAAATGTTTATTTGTTACTTTTTACGGCTAAATTACTGTACCGATCTTGCTGAAATTTGGCATACACATAGCGTATTGTATGGAGAGGGATATAGGCTATTTAAACCCGGGAACTCGGATAAAATAAATAAGTACTGAAAATAAACAAATCACGCAAGATTAGAATAATAACTACTAAAATGCAGTATTAAATCGAACCCCCGTTCATAAAGAAGGTTGCCATGCTAAAAATACCGCATAACAACACGAACCCTGTCTATAGGGGTTTGTGAGTCAAGTCGTCATTGTCGTTACGTTTTATCGTTTCTCACCCGACCACACCACGCCGGTGAAGGGTGATGGTGGCTGCACTGCTGACGTCACAGCTGAGGGATAGGGGGTGACGTCACCACGCGGACACTGGGTCATGTTATAACCAAGGAGAATAGAAACTGGAGTAGCCTTTTAATTAATTTTTACATTACCAGCTAACTAATTGACTCAGGCGTGGCAATGCGGAAATCTATCTAGAAAAAAATCTAGTACTTAAGTAATTCCGCTGGATCTCCTCTGTCAAGTCTCAAACAATGAAACTCGACAACTTTGATTTCCTGTTGAGATATAGTATAACCTATAAATACTAGCTGCTATGATTTTCTGGCATGAAACTCGATAGTGAATTCACGCAGTGACTATTCTGTGTCTCTCTCGTGACTCTGCAATTAGACGAGAGGTCCGCTATCCGCGTGTTCACCTGGGTGATCACTCAGCGAGTTTTGGTTTGTGAATTGCACAGCTGTTCTCGGCATGCGTTGCTATGCGACTGATTTTTTGTGAGGAACCTTCGCGGGCATACTGACTAAAGTTTCATCACCATCGGATGAATAGTATAGGAAATAATAGGTTACAAACATACACACATAAATTTTCATATATATAGATTTCACGTGTAAGATTGATTATTGTATAGCTTTTTGTATTTACGATTATTAATGACCAAAGACAGCGTGGGAATATATAATATGATTGGATTAATTTATAGGAATTTGAAATGAATACGCTTGTAGAATTTTGATTATTTTATTGAAATATATCGTTAAACAGGCAACAGCCTGTACAAGATATAGTGGTTTTTGTTTCAGTATAGATACCTACACTTATTCTACATTGAAATTATAATAGAATTTGCTGAACTCTTTTATGTAAAACCTGATGGATATGGTTACCATCTATTCAAAAATATTACGATCTCTGCCAAAAAATTTAATTTCCGCGAACACATTAAAATGAAATTAGGTATTCATGGAGTGTTTTTACGCGGATAGATAACGCCAATGAAGGTCGATCCTGTACTCTTGTATTCGCATAATATAGCCTACGCCATGACATGACTATTTGATAGATCGCGTCATAAAGTGCGGAAGCATTGTAGGTAATATGGTTTTGTTATAAACAATGGAAACGTAAATGTCAGAAGTAAATCGATAGTTGTAGAGTTATTGTATAGTGCGTGACCATAGAATTGCTCTTCGCATTGGAGACAGTACGCACGCCACTGAACTTGTACTTTGGTTGTTTAACGTTTACCAACACTTTATTCCAATTACTTTAAATGAACGGAAAACAAGCTAGTTTATTTTTGAAGTGAAACCTTTTATGGGAGGTCTTTGAAATTCCGCAACCTTTGTGTGACAAAAAAAATGAATGATAAACACAATCTATGCTATTCAAAAGCGCTTGATGAATAACATGTTTCCTTGTAATACAAAAGTTTCAATTCTATCGTGTATTTTACACTCTATTTTTTTAACTATAAAAAGATATGTGGACAAAAAATTATGTGGTCGAATCCTTTTTGTATGAAGTCTTTTGTTAATTGACCAACAAAGAGGAAGACGGGTCACCTGATGGTTTTTGGTCACCACCGCCTATAGATATTTGCAATAATAGATGCATCGCCAATGCGTTGTCAACCCTGACATAGAGTTGTAAAGTCTCAAGTCAGAAACACATTCATACAAGTGCACTACTACTCATAAAAGACATGAACCTACTAAGAGTTAAAGAAGTCCACTCACCAAGTATGACCTTGCAAGTGTTCATGCAGTCCTCCTGCGTGAGGAAGTTGTTCTGCGAGCCGCGACAGCCGCCGTAGTTGAAGGGCACACACATGCCCTTGGCCGCCATGAAGGTCCAGCGCTGGTACAATCCGCGGCACGGACCCTGGTCTGCTGTTTCCATGCAGATACCTGCGGGGTTCAGTGTACTATGTTAGATTTTTGTCGATAGCTTTTAAATACTTATAATTAGAGGGAAGTTTAGTTGAGTCTTATAGAGATATTAAAATCGTCAGGTAACTTGGATACTGCACACTTATTCATCTGTATAAAGAAAAATTAAAATGATGTCCGTTGGTATAAGTGCATCATTTGAAAACTGCAAGACCGATATAGAATAATAAATAATAATAATAATAATAAATAAATATCCCGGGACATTCTTTACACACGGCCATCTAGTCCCAAACTAAGCAGAGCTTGTACTATGGAAACCAGATAACTGATATACTACATATACTACTTTTTTTTTCTAAATACATACTTATATAGATATTTACACCCAGACACAGAACAAACAGACATGTTCAGGTTCGTTTTGGCAGTCAGAGCGTTAACCACCAAGCCAACTGGCATGTTGGTTGAAAGACATTTGAATTAAGAATAGTGTAAATAAGAAAAAAAGTATTTTATTGTAAAAAAAATCGTGGAGTGCGTGGTGTCAATAGTTATAAATATTTTACTGACAGATATGAGCAGAAGGATTATCATTTTGATAATATCTGAAAATCACCCCACGCTTTTTTTTTCAATAACATATTTTTTTTTCTTATTTACACTATTCTTAATCCAAGTTTATTTTCTATTTTTAAGTTGGATTTACTACAAAAGCGTGTTTTTTAGTTTTTTTAAAACTATTATTTATTTTTAATTTAATCGCTAATCCTGATTAACCTTGTAAGGTTAACGGGTCGAACTATTTAAAATATTGAATTGTCATCGGTCCTTGATAAGTATGCCAAATTTCGAGTTAAACCGACGTCTAGAAGGGGGTCAAAATCATGTTCAAAGATTCCGTTACATACTAACATACACACGTATGAAACTAATAAAAGCGTTATAAAAAAACTTGTATATTGTATCGACGGTCAAAAGGCGACTTTCGGGAAATATTCGAAGGTATAAAATAATAAATCCTATTGTAAATATCAATAAACTTTTTTGTGATAACCAAATACTTGAAGATGGCTGTTAAAAGTTATTAAAATATTAACTAAAACATATTCCTTCTAAGTCTTTAATGCAAGACCATAAACGTGTGTGAACTACGTCGCTCTAGACTACATATTGTGTTCGATGGTAAGTATAGATGTAGTTTCATTTGAGCGGTCGCAGTTTGGTCGTGTAACAAACATTGACGAAATAATAACGACAATAAACACTAATATATGTTTGTGTACTACTTGTGTGACACAAGTTAGTCGCAAAACATGCGGCGTGACCTTGAGACGTGACGTGACGTGACAAAACACAGATTGTAATCTGAAAAACATGTAATTTGCTTAATAGCGTATCTTTGTTGAGAGCCTGTCGTCAAATTGCATATTATTTACTAAGTAGGTACGGTCGTCTGTACGTAACAAATAAGTATACGGTCGGCTGATGCGTAGTATAGTTGGATGTAAATGGATCTAGAGTAAGTCTCATACGTAGTAGGTATAATAAGACTTAGGATTTAGCTAATAATTGACTGTGAGGTACTCGATTATTTTAAGCGGCTAATTAGATCGGTCGAAGTAAATCGAGAGACTGAGGACATTTTTGGTTCTACTAGTTAGTATAAATAATATTTTGGGATCGGCCTAAACATAAACCTCGACTCCCGTACTTGCAACGTATATAGGTAGCTACAACTTGTAGCCTCTATCTCGACTAGTCTCATGCACAGAACAGGAGGGCCGACGCGCGAGTAACACGATCATGAACAGTGAAGGGTTGGAGGGTACTGACGCTTGGCGGTGAGCATGTCGATGGTGCAGTCCTCGCGCTCGAGGCAGGGCGCCTGCTGCAGCAGCTCGACGCGCGCGGAGCAGGCCTGCTGCTGCTGCGCCGCCACCAGCAGCAGGCGCGTGCGCAGCCGCACGCCGCGGCCGCACGACGCCGAGCACGGCGACCACGCCGCCCACGCCGTGGTGGGGCAGCCCGGCTCCGACACGCCCGCCAGCTCCGCCTCCGAGCACTGCGGCTGCATGCACTTGCGGTTCTCCTCTGCGGCAATGCAGGGGGACAATTGTGAGCTTTTGCGTTGAAGCCAATTTCGAGGGGGAATCTCGCTAAAAGTATTTTATTATTCTTAGGTACTTTAACCACAAAAAAAATAAAAATGATATTAAATGAAATGAATATCAAAAAGTGATCGAAATGAAGTAGACATCGCCATGAATATGAGCATGAAAATAAAATGAAATTTAATTCCCAAATTACTTTAATGACCAAATTCCATTCGGCGATCCCGAAGAAAGTGCGACGAGTCTCACCGATGGACACGAGCGGGCACTTCTTGAGCCCCATCTGGTTGAGGAACCTCCTCCTGCGGGTGCTGATGCCGATGCCGCAGGTGACGGAGCACTCGCTCCAGATGCCCCACTCCGTCGTCTCGCAGACGCCGCCCAGCGCCTCCAGGGGGGCCGCGTTGTTGTCTCCGTCCGAGTCGGTGTCCGAATTTGCCGTACTCTCGTTTCTGACGATAATTTGTCAAGTAGAAGAAGATGTTGCAAAGTCAGCACAGTATAATAGTTGAAGTAACCCTACTTCAACTATTATACTGTGCTGACTTTGTTTTACAAATCTTCATCACATTTTAATGAAGTCATTCTTGTGATCATACTACTCGTCGTTTTAAACAGTTAATGCTGAGAATATTTTTTTAATGAATGCCTCACCGTTGCCAAGCCTAGTTGGAAATATAATGCATCAAGTGGGGAAAGGGTAAGCATACATACAAGGACGATTCCAAATGAGTGGCAGGCGGAGGGTATTTTCGATCGTTGGACAAATACGTGACCAAATACTACTCCGGCGCTTTCTCAAGACCAGAATTTAATAATTACTGCGCATATAAGCTTCAATCCACGCTAGGGCTACGTGTTCGACTACGGCCCCCATCCTCCTCGTGGTTAATGGAGTCTTCTTCAACATCGGGGAGCTATATAAATCGGGGATACATAAAGTGTAAAAATGTAGGAGAGTAGCATAGGCACTGACCCGCAGTCGGGCACGTCGGCGACGCACATCTCCTTGGACACGAGCTGGCGGTCGCAGCGCAGCATGAGCGCCTCCCGCGGCAGCAGGTACCGGCGCGAGCGCATGCGCAGCCCCTTGCCGCACGGCGCGGAGCACGCCGCCCACGCGCCCCACGCCGACACGCCGCACTCCGCTGCCGCCGACATGCGCGGGACACGGGACACGGGACACGGGACACGGGACACGGGACACGTGGAATAGCCAATTAAATTTATAGATTAATTTTACCGGGATAAAAAGTATCCTATATGTTATCCCCGGGCATGATTTATCTATATGCCGAGTTTGGTGCGATTCCGTTCAGAAGTTTTTGCGTGAAAATGTATCACAGAAATTTAAAGCCAGGAAGGGAGCGAGCTCTCTAGCGCAAGTGTAGGAACACACTGATGGGGGCTTGGCTAAAAATCTTCAATTTGAGGGTGGTAGCCAGCCAGCCGGGTGCTACGAAGTACCTCACCGTGGTGCTACGGTTTCCTCTGGATAATTTCCATTACCCGAAGCTCGAGCTTCGGAAATCCACGTCACTCCTAACTGAACACTCATTGGGTTACAGAATTTTAATGAGTGAGTAAAATTTTATAATTTTTTTACAAAGCTATAAAAAGGCTTTAAAACTCACGTCTATTAACCGACTGCGTGTTCTCCGCCTCCTCTGCGTTCAGTAGGGTCTCCTCGTCACAGGACTTGGTGATGAGTTTTTCCCGGGTTAGGTAGAGCCGAGCCATGGGCGGCACCTCCTTGGCGCCGGGGTTGTAGAAGGGGGCGCGGGGATCCTCGGGGTACATCGTTGTGATGCGATACATCTTCTCGCGCGGATTGGTCTCGGAGTTGGGTGACTACGTGAATAGAAAACCATTTGGATAAATGGAAACAAAAAATAATCAGTTAGGATGGGTGAGCTCATCTAAGATTCATTCCAAAATTAATTTGGCAAACAGGGTATACTTTCTTATCGCTCTCTAACGGCCTCTTTCAGACAACCTCATATAAGCCCCAAATAATATGCAAATAAGATGCACTTGGTATCCAAAAACACCTCACTTACCATGTATGAGATGCCATTGTCAGTACCGGCATCGTAAGGGAACAAATCCACGGTTTTTGACTCGACCCACGTGCAGTCCTTTTGGCAGAGATTCAGTCCGCTTACACCCACCACCCAGTCCGGAGACGGACCTAGGGAAAAACTTTAAATTAGTTTCGAGAAGTTGAAGCGAAGATATAGGAAGACTTGAGCAACCTATCGATTTATTTTTTATTCACTTAAATACCTAAATTGCTTTAACCTAAACACCGTTTCAAATAATAACATCCAAAGATAATTCGAAAGTAAAAAACTATCTGTAACACTTTAACACCAGGTATTTTGTAATTCTTTAAATTAAATGTCTTTTATGATAAATAACCTGGAAAACAAGTGGTAAAACTACAATAGTGTTATGAATTGTCAATTTGTGGTTGCTGGATGTATGAGATCTTTATTTGATCACATTATTTTGCAAAGCGACACACACCGGCTGCGCCTGATTAGGATAAGTCTAGGTACTACCCGTATAAACCTTCCGGAAGTCATTCTTCATATGATGGTGAAATCCGCATAATAATCTATTTGGTAGTTTTATAGGAATACATGCACAAACTGACGGAGAGAAAAAACTATAAATAACTTATTATACTATTTAATTTAAGTTTTAAATCTGCCTCCGAATTATACCGTACAGTGTCGTTAGCGATCGCAATGTATTTGCATTATTTAACTTTTAAAAATCGTTTTTAATATTACAACAAAATGATAGCATCAATCTATGACCTACCACAAAAGAGTTCTAAATAACAACCGCCAAGATTATTTTGTTGTTGAATTATGTCATCGCGCCTTCTCGCAGTCGTGTAGCTACAACATTACGCGCCCACGCGCCCACGCGGCCACGCGCCCTCGCTACTTGTGCAAATTCACATTGGCGTGTTTATAAACTGTACATATTAAAATTGAGACGAATAAATATCTCATGGAGTGATCTATTTTCAAATCTATCTCAAGGTCTGACGGGCCATTTAAATTCACGCTTCAATACAGTCCGCCGTTTAAAAGGTACCTCTTAAACTAAATTATCGCTCGCTAGAATCATAGCAGACTAGATTAGGCAATTTATTATACACTGTGTACCCTTCCATTCGCATTCCTTAAAGATAGATTAAAGAAGCCTTCCCGCTTATTATCATAAAAATCGGTGCGGTATCCGAATTGAGTAACTACCTCGCATTAAAGTTCAATATGATTTCATAATAGATTGATAGTTTAGCGTGCACGCAGAGAGAACCAGATACTATGTAGCCGTCAAATTATGGTATTAAAAAGTCGGTTTCAATTTCGATTATAAAACAATAACAATAACGTTTATTTAGACGTAGCAAACCTAGTAATGACAGAAAAGCAAAAATATTTCTATAGTTCTTACCGAACATTGAAGCGAGCGACAAGTAGTGCCTCTTCCTGTCGACGGTGAAAGCGGCTGACGTGTTGGAGTTGACCTTGGGGTACCAGAGACCCTGGGCCTTCACGATGGACCGGAGCACGCCCCCTTGTTGGCGAAGCTCACGCTCCATAAGACCTACTGATCCCCACTCGGCTAAAGATCTAGAGAAATTAATAAAGATCAGCACAAGAACACGGAGGGTGACTAACTCGACTAACACACTGTCAGTGTGTGATTTTGCTCGACACTGCCAAGAAATAGGTACTAGAAAATTATTTGGTTGCCATATTTAAAACTATAACAAAGAAGAATTTATAAGTTACACGACTTATAAGGAGACGCGTCACTGGACACCATTTACACCCTGAATAGGCTAATGACCTGCACTCGACTTGCGGAAAGTAGAGGACCAGATGATGAGGCAATTATTACAAAAGGCTTGCATCCAACAGTGGACATTTATAGACTGAATATAATTTCAACTCACAAAGAATCTATTGGAAACTTGAGCTAAGTACCTGAACCCATCAGTAGCGATCTTGCCTTCACCCCAGAAAGTCAAGTTCTTAGGATGAGTAGCACCGATGACGTCAGAGAAATGCGTCAACCAGAGCGTCTCCGTTGGGAAGTTTTTCGGATGAGTCGTCGGGGACCAGATCCCTTCGAATACCATCTTGAAAAAACAATGTATGTTATTATGTATTAAAAGCTCTGAAAGCTGCAGGACGATTGTGACATGCTTTTGGAAGTTGATGGCGCTAAGACTACCTCACTTTACACGGAGGTGTGTGAAAGAGATAGCAATCACCCAACTATCAATCGAGCATCAACGCGTGTCTAGAGAGACATCAGTGGTGGTGCCCGCCAATGTAATAAACTTAGCTTTAACTTTGATCTTCTAACATCACACAATGACCCAGCTGGGCAATTTTGTAGTCAGTAAGTAATCAATAAGTAATAGCCACCTTATATTTGGCGTCGTCGCAGGCGCAGCAATCGGACTGCGATAAGGAAGTGTCCTCGCAGATCCGCTTTGTCAACTGGCCGTCTTCGGCGAACCAGCGGCTCGAGTTTTCAAATACCATGGCCCTGAAAGTTACATTCAAATATCAAATCCGAAATACAATGAAATAATGACGTCACTAGCCGAAGATAATTCGTAAAATCATATAGTTTTCATGATTTTTCGGTGAATGAAAACATCGTAGTAGAGGCGGGCCTCGTTGTAAGATCACTCGTTATATTGTCTTTTATTACTTTTTTACACGCAAATATTGGCAGTACCTAAGTTTGTTTTTGAGAAGAGCAATTGCTGAGTTTATTGCTCTGGAAAAACAGCCTAACGAACTAGAAGTAAAGTTTGAGTATTTTAGTGATGATGAGAGTTTATGAAGGTATTTTCGAATAAGAAAGCCAAGTGCCAGTTCCCCTCTATGATTCCCGCCAAGATACAATAAAGAGCTACTAACTTGAGAAGCACGCATCCGGATCCCGCCGGGGGCGCCTTCCACATGACTTGGATCTCAGTCTTGGGCAGGTCGTCGGCCTCCACGACGGAGTTGGTGCACTCATAGTCGAATTTGGTGAGGGTGTCGGCGAACAGCTGGAACTGCCCCTGCTTGCTCGGAGCCCTCGCCGCGGCGGGGTCCAGGGGGTCCAATACAATTTGGAACCGCGTGAACTGCTGGACAACGTCGTGTGTGCGGGAACCAACCAGGGTTACTGGAATAAAAGTCATTATTAATTTGGTCTGACCTATTTAGTAATATGCTCCGGCTAGCTTAGGTTCACCTACCAGGACCATCTATCACCAGTTCTGTACCCGATCAGAATGTGAGTTTCAATATTCGGACCTCTACTTACCTCTTCGGCGTTAATAGGCGTTGAAACCTTTATTTATTTATCTTAATATGACCTAGCTACATACAGTTGATTTGTAGTTAATCATTTTTCACATTCGTATTCGCGGATGTGTATAAAAATTAACTTATCAATTCCAGTGAAGTAGAGCGTGTAAATTGTCCTTTGTGTGTTATCGGCGGCGCGCTGTTTGACAAGCGCGCTAACGTTGCGGAATATAAGAGCTACTGAAATTACCATTAATGCATTTGCATCATATATAATCCTGAAATACTGGCCCTGTATAATCTCCCGCACCAATCTCTCGATATTTAAGTGTTGATCCTGGTTATTTGTCGTATTGTTCCTATGTATCAACTCTGCAACATGTCAGAGTAAGAATACATTTCGTTTTATATGTTATGAAATCTATTCAGCTTAGGTTTAATGGTCTACTCACCCACATATCTCTGGTCGGGAGCGTATCGCTCGACTTCTCCGTTGATGAGCAGCCGGTAGAAGTTGTCTCCTGGCGACTTGGCTCCCGCGCTCTCCCCCGGGTCCAGCTCGCAGCCGGCCACCACTCCCACGACGCACAAACACGCTACCAAGCGCCACATTGCTGATTCAGTTGCGCTTGCACATCTGCTCTGTTGGCATTTTAAAATAATGTATAACCAAAAAAAGCTGTCATACCGTCAGAAGAATATATCATGCAGACATACCAGTTGGCTTGGTGGTTAGCGACTCTGACTCTCAAGCCAAAGGTCGCGGGTTCGATTCCCACCCAGGACAAACATTTGTGTGCATGAACATGTCTGTTTGTTCTGTGTCTGGGTGTAAATATCTATATATGTATGTATTTAGAAAGTAGTATATCAGTTATCCGGTTTCCATAGTACAAGCTCTGCTTAGTTTGGGACCAGATGGCCGTGTGTAAAGAATGTCCCGGGATATGTATTCATTATTTATTTATTTTATTGACAGTTACGTTATAGAATGATGAGAAAGCTGATAATCTTAGTTAAGAATTATAAATGTAAGTATAAAGACAAAGGATTAGTAAGTTTGGATAAAACGTTGCTTTCAGCGCGACACCGATAGGTGCGATACCCACAGGACCAATTTTTATGTAATTTTAACATCATACAGAAAAAAGATAGTGATGCCCACACGTTTAAAAATTAACCCTATATTCTCAGAATAAGATAACTCAGTCATAAGGCAGTGGGTCCGTCCCTGTACAACCACACCTGGTCGAAATACAAGGTTTACTATGTTTTTCTATGTTTCTACGAAATAGAAGCACCAATTTCGAAAGCTCGTGTATGTCATAAGGTGATTGTATTCTAGGTCGCCAATTAGTTTGATCTTATTAACATCATTTCGGAACACCACGCAGAGGGAACATTCAATTCGGAACACAATATCGTATAGGCACTGCTCGTGACAAAAATAAATAAACATCACATATTATAGTCACCAATTCCAATCGTAATCGACTAATCATATATCTTCCTAAACGCACGTTATTGGTCCCATAACATATTGTAGTAGCTTGCATGCGATTGAGTATCTAATCATCGGAAATGGGTTCTGCGAAAATTGTATGAAAGTACAACGACACGAAGCACGATACCTAATAAGTATTATTTTTTCTCCCGTTTTACGGGTCACATGATGTTACTTAAATTAAGCAATATAATACAAAACGGACAACATGGAAAAATCTTTACTTCGACAGAGCTTAATTTAAATTTATATCATATTGATGTTGGTGATTTGTTGATGGAAACTATGGTTCCCGCTTACAAGTGTCGCTTAGAAATTATACTTTACCAAATATTAATGTAAATGTGATTACTTCAGCGTAGGATATGAAATAATATTATAAGAACTTGAATCCCAATAACTTAACTCCCTTAGAATGCTGGGGAGGAAATTTGTATAATTATAATAAAATAATATATTAAAGAGCAACTCACCACTGGAGTCAGTGTGAAGCTGTAGCGGAGTGCGTCGGTTATCAGCTGGAGCCGACAGCACAGATAAAGGGTCAGAAGTCGCGACGCTCTCGGTCGCCGCGCTCCGAATTTAATGTAGCTTTGTTACAATGAGCTAACCAACTTTACACTGTAGATTAATTAGATAAACAGATTTGAGAGTGGCTATATGGGTCAAAGTAATCGGTCGTATAACTCCCGAATAATATTAAAACAAATTTAGTTGCCTTAAGTTTCTGGGTTAATTTGGTCCTAACGCCTACACATCTTTTAACTTCATCATTACAAAATAATTAAAAGCTAAGTAATTTAGTCTGTTCCAGGATGCCTTGCAATATGTCTTTTTTTTTAATAAACCTTTCCGGCGCCTTTATGCCTGTGACTTAAACTACATTACAATCTGGACTAGTACAGGATACTTTTTATCACGGGAAAATCGATCTTAGGGGGCGCGTAATAAATAGGTTTTATGCTTGAACCGTCTTTGTTATGCAGTCCACTAGCACATCAAAGTAGTAAAAAAGTTTAGATTTGACTTTGAAAATGAGGGCTTGGCGTTACTCAATGGCGTCGCGCCCTGACTATGGCGAGGTCGAGGCCGTGGACAATAAGGGATAGTAAAGCGTCAGTGGGGCACAGTGCACCCTAAATACCGCGGGCCTTGGACGAGTGGAACAAATGCCTCGCTAGTGTCAGTTCACAAATAGCTTAACGTGTTCCGTAATGATTGTTTCGATTGTATTGAGGTTATTAAAAATGCATGGCGGCGGTAACTATCGGTAAACTGGTTATGAATATTATATTCTTCGATATAGAACTAGGTTACGTTACTTGTTAGGGGTAGCTTTACACCACAGTAAAATTCGTCATTAAGTTAAGTATTGAATTTAAAGTCGTATCTATTTTCAATGTTTTAATAGTGTCTGGGAGTGTCCCAATGTTGTATGTGTTAAACAAATTTTATATTTAGTATATCAGTGATATATCTTTCTATAGTAGGTACAAGCTCTCTTTACTTTGGGATCAGATGGCTTGTGTGGATAATGTCCCAGTATACCTTTTAATACTTATAATATACTAACTAAACGTTTTCAACCGCGTTCCTGAGGGATCTTATGAATCCCAGTGAATAGTGAAGCTTGCTATCAATGATTATTATTAAAATAGATGGAGTGGTTCCTAATTACAATACCTATAAGTATAGATTATGATATATAGATGACAATGCTGACTATTACTTACAAAAAATTCATGCTATATTACATCTGAAAATCGAAGAGGTTTCCTAAATCCAAATCAATGACGGCCACTAAGCGATTCAGATCGAAAATCTCTGGATTCATGTAGATTTTTGACATAACTCTGTTTTGAAATTTCTATCAAATAGAACATCGATCCTTGGATTTCATCGATCCTTAACTAAAATAAGGGGATAATTTTCTCGCGAACATTAAGACTTAATGTTAAGATATAATGATTTGTGACTCACGTGGATCCCGGTCCGGCGAGGCGGCGACGTGGTCGTCCGTCGGCGCGGTGCTCAGCTCCTGTCTGCAGCTGGCAGCCGGGGACAAGTGCCCGCTTCCTGGCGCACCTCATTACGGGCGCGTGGCCGCATACCTCGCAGCTCTACGCCTACGAGACCGACTACACTTACCATATTTCAGCGTGTGTGTTGACACCTGATTGTTTAACAAATTCCCTGCTCCTAGTGTATTTCGTTATGAGGATTTTTTTTTCAAAATATACCCTGCATTTCACCTGAGATGTAACATTTTTGGATTTATAATCGGTCATTATATACGGTCGGTTGCCTATGACAAGGACTGAAATGGCGATATCTAGAAATTAGGCAGGTACCCCTTTCGGAAGGCCATCTTCACTCTAGAAGACCCTGAGAACAGCTTGGTGGTCAAAGTTGAAAGCACTTTTTAGGAGATACACGAAGGAAAAAAAATCCTTTATTATTTTATATCACACACATATCCTCCATGTATCTTTCACCATATCGCCACATATGTAGTGTGCATAATCGAAACTACAACGAACCGACGGCACAAAGAACAAAGGTTCTAGTTGGATACGAAATACTATTGTCAGAATGTAGGAATCTCATAATGGTATTAAATTGTGGTAGCCCTAGTGGCGAGCACTGACCACACCGCTAGAGCCGCTCGGAGCGGATGTCTCGCCTAATTAATTTGATTACTTCCGATACGAGATCGTAACTGTCCACAGCTAGCCGCACGCTCACGCAAACTCACAGTCAAATAGCATACCACTTAGCAGTTCCTTGACAAGAAACAAAGAAGACTTACTTATAGTCAGAATTAGAGTTATTTGGCCTTGGTAGGCTTGTGGTTGAGAACCTGTTGGACATCTAGGTTTTATTTCTTTATACACTTATATCAACAAAATAAACAATAATTAATAAAATATCTTTTGTTTCAGGTAAAAATCTGTGTGAAACGAAATATGATATTTTATTGGAATTTGGTAAGTATGAATCCTTCATAGTCGAACCCTCTACGGAAGAACAATTGATCTCAAATTAGTGAAGAGCGTGCACTGATCGGTACTGGAGAACAGCACCTGCATTGCTATTTTAACTCGAAGGGCAAAGTATACTGAGTTTAATATCGCGTGTGCCGTTTGAACTTAGTTGGCACAAATAACGGTTAACAAATTTCAACAAAATTAAAATGAGTTAATCTTGTTACAATAAAATAAGCAATGTTTTCCTGGAGTTATACGAAATATCACAAATAAAACTACAGCTGTTTAGAAGAAAAGCTTAGCAAAGCACCTACAAGAAATTGCATCATCCGAAAAAAAAAAAATTTAAATCTTACTGGGATCAAATCTGTAAATGTCTGATAAGCAGTATCTGGTTAAAAATTTGAGTCAACAACCGTTTTTGTATAGATTTGTCAAAGGAATAGCGTATCTCAGTTTAACCGCGAACATACAAGCTTAATTTAAAAATATATAATATTGCATTGTCGTTGAAATATAGATTGCAAAAAACAACATAAGTTGCAAATTAGATAAAAGTATTGTAATTAATACAGTATGTTTACAATGGCCGGTCTTAACCGAGTGGTTTCAAAGTGATGATAATAGAGACATCACTGGTCGTACACCAAGTAGCCCACATTCCTCAAATCGGCAGCTAATCCGGTGCTATGTGATCCGTTAAATGCACTTACCTATTTGCCAGAAGAAGGGTTAAATGAAATACCTCAATGGACAAGATATAAGTAAGGAATAAGAGTATAAGTAGGTAGGTACTCGTTTTTTTTCGTATGTTACTTATTATGGTAGTTACATTTAAAATAACATGTAATCCTGGTTAAAAAGAAAGCCTAGATAAATAAATAAAGAATATTTTAACTCTATTCAGGTAATTCGGGGTCTTCTTTTGGAAAACGCCATTTGGATGAAAAGTCTTATGAATGATGCCGGCACTTATAATTTTTTTATAAGAAGATCCTTATCAGGCTCGATTATTCAATTTCAGAATCACATTTTAATGTTCTATCTAACAGAACTCATAAATAATTACATGTAAAATATTGATTAGGTGGTAATTTCACAGAAATAAAAGCTAGTTGTTTGCTTGCAATATTTTTATTCAGTCAATTAAATTATACAAATATTAACTATGCATCTCGCCGACTAGACTCATGACTAGGTTACAATTTCCTTTATTTGTTTCGACTCAATACTATACTGTAGTAACTAAATAGTTGAGGCTCTATTACACCTCTTGAGCGATTCAATTTGACGTTTCCCTATTTAACATTATTATACCTTTTGAACCGTTATAGATAGACATTAAAAAACGGTTCACAGAGTGTATAGCTATAACTATGGCCGATACAAAGATAAAATAATGTGAATGAACCATAATTTTTTTGTATACATTCTGAACCCATTTCACACAAGAACAATTTAGTTCAGCATCAATTGAATCGCAAAAGGTGATGGTAAGGTCGCATTACTAAATAACAAATTAAAAAATTGGTGGTATTAATAAATTTTTGTTGCATTATTAATAGTTCGATCATCGTTATATAATATTCAGTTACTACAATATAATATAGAATCATATACTTATGGCTAATAACAGGTTCGCAGAACTGACAAAATATTTGTGTGTGTATAAAAATAACATTTATTATTTATATGTAATGAATGACACGGACAGAGCTGTTTTTACGTAATTATTCGAGACCGTTCCGCAGTTCAAAGTTTATCGCACATTATAGTTTGTTTGTTTCAGGTTCAATTTTCCAAAAGACGAACTAGTTTCAATTACATCCTACTAATATTATAAATGCGAATGTTTGTATGTATGCATGTTTGTATGTATGCATGTTTGTTACTCTTTCACGCAAAAACTACCGGACAGATTTGGATGAAACTAGGCACATACTCGTATATAGAACATATCCTGGAATATAGGCTACTTTTTATCCTGGGTAAATGTGACATCCCTCGGGAACGTGGGTAAAACAGCGGGGAACAGCTAGTTAATGATAAAGTGATAAGATCGGATCTGTAAATAAATGATTTATTCTCCGGTTATTGGAGGTTGCTAATCTGAAATTAGAACCATTTTTATATGGCATTATGAGTCTCCATTATTTACACATACTAGGTTTCCTTCATCCCGGGAGATCTGCAGTTTTCCCGAGATAAAAACATAGCTTATGCTACTCGAGTATAGTGTACCTTTTTATTAGTAGTTAATGAAATTATTGCAGCATACAAACAAACAAAAAATTGGAAAATTGTCCCTGAATCAAATCCATGTGTTTATAAAATACGCTGGGATAGGAATACAATATACGTTTCTATTTGAGGTATATATATTTCTTGCCTTATTTCTAACTTTACTTTATTATTAATTCCAATAGTTTGACAATATTGCTGATATATCGACCGTTATCTTAAATTCGGGTGCCTGTGGAGTTAAGGCTAACGACCTAACGTTATCGCAACGGAATGAACAAGTTGACGCGCGCCTTCGGGAGAGTTTAGTGATGGGTGACCGGCATGGAATATTTCTATCAGGGTGGTACGGTTAAACAGAAGTAGCTGGACAAATCACACAATACAAGCTACAAAACACATGTACAGTTTGGATTATTTTGAAAACAAATCTGTTGACACACAAGCTTGGCTTATATTGCACTGTGATTTTAATTTTTCCCATAGGAAAACTCAACCAGCAATTTTGGTCTAAATTCATTACTTAAAATTAATCAAATATTTATAAAGATAAAAATAATTACTCAAAGAATTTGAATTGAATTAATGAATAATAATTAAAAGAAATCAAATAAAGAATTCTATAATAATCATACAAATTATTGTATGATCCAGCATATGACAAAGGATCTATGTTAGATTAATCTGTTCAGCTACCCATGCTGCTGACTGTACCCGAACAATCAACATTGAAGATGTTACCTTTATTGTGTGATTTTATATCGTGTTAGGCCTAAGTAATGACTTGAAAATAAATATAGTTGCTTATAATATACTTGTTGCCTACATCATCTGTTGCATAATATAAATAATACATATCCTTAAGGCTGATTTTTCATTGGCCAGCGCGTTATTGGGTTATAAGAACAGTTTTTGCTCAGACTTGTCAAAGGTAGGTATAGCGTCTCCAAGGTTTCCGAACCGGTGGTAAGTTGAGGAGCTATGACCTCCATAAGTACCCCTATAGGGCCTAAACTGAATAACTTGGATTAATCGATTGAAATGTCGGTCCATAGTAGCACGAAACATACGTTACATATAATTAAACACATTCACAAAACACAAGATACTTATAATATTACTTAAATAGCAGCCACATAATATAATAATGTTAGCACATAATTTGTTATCCTAACTATGGAATGTTTGTCTCATTACTTTGGTTGTTACATTTATTATTTGGTACTAAAATATCTTTGTTGGAATGTGGGTTTTATTACTGAGACGAGAGGGGTTATTTTATGTATATACCAGATGTCCAGTAAATTGTTTCACGCCTCTATGTTAGAGCTGACTGAAGATCAGTTTTTGCGTATGGATTTCTAAGGATCGTAAGAATGCCCTAATTATATGTATATTATAATTGTAGTTATAGTTAACCTAATGTAATGATAGTTGTAAGTAATGTGAATAAATAAAAACAATTAAAAAATATATTCAATTTACTTTTAAATTGATTTAAGGTGGGTGTTTTATACCATAAATCGATGTCTGTGAAAGAAAATGTTATAATTCCTACAACTATGGTGTCTCTGGCATTTATAGAGATGATTCGAGTATTAGATTTTTTTTATATAAGTACTGTTAATAATAACATTCAAATAACATTACAAGATTAGTTGTTAACTAGTCTGTTTACTGGTAATAAATGTATTGTGGAGTAGAAGTTGTGCAGTAAGTACATTTGAAACATTATTAATAAAAAGTGATATATTAAATAGGTGCTCAGTAAAAAGGATGTAGGAATGTATTCGATAATTGGGCTAAAATTACATGGTATTAACTCGAACTTAAGTCTACATTAAAAGGCTCTATGGAACATTTCTCCTGGTAACTCTGCAAAACTAAATTGAGGTCCTAAATCAATGGCATAGGTCAGGTGGCATATAACATGACGTATAAGAAGACTATCTTTTATCAATGGGGAGTTCACCTCACACATTCGAACCAAACTGATCTGAGTTTCCAAAGGAGCTCCTCGCCAGGTGTTCCCAAGGGATAGTACAGCATGGGGTACTTTAAGAATGTGTAAAGAGATTTAATGTGGCAAGTGTAATCAACGTTTCTTGGACGTCAAGCCCGTATCGACTTCATTGGTAGATCATGAGATATGGCTACAATGCGGACTTCACTTGACCTTCATAAATGGGGTTCCTATGGCTTTGCAATTGGCTAGGGATATCTATGGCCAGTTTTTTCTATTTTATTCACGTACTAAGTAAAGTATAAAATGTTTCTTTATGATTGTAAATTACGTGAAAATTATAACTTTCGTGCGTACATTTAAACATCAATGTAATAAGTAACGAACCTGTATACGCAATTGTAAGGCATCATCACCCTCACGTTTTAATAGGCTTATGGTTGTCATAAGAGTTGGAGATAAAAATCACCTTTTTCAGATTGCGACTCCATTCAGCATCTTGTAAAGAGAAGTGGGCTAATTGATAAAATTCGTCCCATTAAATACGTATTACTTGAGATGAAAAAATATATTTTCAGTAAAATGCAACTTTGTTATATCATTTCAGTAATATTTTGAAATGTGAGTCTAAACTGAGTATTTATCATTTCTGTAGGAAATTATTAGAATAACTCAATTTCATATGTTTGGATACAAAGCCACCGGCAGATAGAACATCGATCATTAAGGCCCCGTGACATTGGTGTATCTACAAAGCATCGACTACAACATCGGAAGCTAGGTGGTATTACTAGAATCGCCCGCCGATGCCATATCTATGAAGTTCATAACGAATAACGGATTTGATAATAATTATAGACAACTAATAGGTTTTGTGTGGTGTCGTGAGGGCGCTGTATATAATAGTCACATACGTAATATACATAACTATGTTACATAGTATACAAGTGTGGAACAAGGGCGATACAGTCGTGTCCGTGTGCGCGCGTTCAGAACGTCAGGATCGGCTCCTCGCGGTGGTCTAGGATGTCTGGAATACATTAGACGAAGGGTTATTTATTACATCTATTATTATTATCTGTTACGTTGTAAGGATGATATCATAAGCGTTGTTTATTTATCTGTATGCTATAAAACTTTTACTTAACATAAGCAACACTCTCATTGGACACAACTGTAAGAACACATTACGAAGCTAAGTAGTCTAGTGTTTGTAATCGGTTACCTTTAGCGATAGTCCACCACGGCAGCGTGACGTAGGTGAGGTACGCGTTGAGCGGCGCCGACTGCTGGCGCTTGCCCTCCTTCCACAGGTGGAACGTCTGCGTGAACCCGCGCATCGCCCACAGCGGGTTGTACGCGCCGTCGTCTAGCTCTGCAACGTTACAACCGAGCTAAATGCGTTTTCTCCCGCGAGATCTACCATCTTCGCACTCACTTCTAGAGCCTTCAAGTACTAAGTAAAGCTTGATACGAACGGCGAGCTATCGAGATGGAGCTGCGTGAGCGGGGCTCGCACGAGACACATCGTAATGTGCGTTGCTAATCCCCGAAGCGAGATCGACCAGCACGCTACGGTTACAGCTAAAGCCGATCGCTACGTTTCAATCGCTACCGACACCCTCGCGCTACAGACGACACGACCCGCGCGACGACCGAGACAGCTCGGTGTATTCGTACCCGTGAGTTTCTTTTTGGGAACGTCGCACCAGTAGTATATATCGGTGCCGTCGGGCGTGGTCCGGCGCGGCGGCAGCCTGGCGCGGCGGTACAGCGCGGCCGCCACGCCGCCCCGCCGCCGCGGCAGCGTGCAGTACGCGCGCGCGCCCGAGCACGCCGACCGGTTGCCGTTGTCGTCCGCGCCCCCCGCCCCCGCCCCCGCCCCCGGCCCCGCGCCCGCCCCCTCGCCGGCCGCCAGCCCCGCCGCCAGCCCGTACTCGTCGCAGCAGGCCAGCTCCTCCTCGCCGCGCACCGACACGCGCTCGGCGCACTCGACGTGCGCGTAGGGGCCGCACGTGACGTCGTCGTCGCAGTAGGGCAGCTCCTCCTCGCCCCGCACGGCGCGGCCGGCGGCGGCGGCGACGGTGCGCGGCCCGGGCCCGGGGCCGGCGTCGAGCGCGCACGCGTCGGCGGCCACCTCGCACTCGTCGTCGAGGGTGCGCGGGTCGCGCGGCGCGGGGAGGGAGCGGGCGGGGCGCGGCAGGGGGCGCAGCGGCGGCGGGCCGGGCGCGCGGCGGGGCCCGGCGCGGCGCGGGGTGACGGTGCGCAGGCAGGCGGGCGTGTCGGCGTCGGGCCCGGCGGGGGCGCGCGTGTACACGTCGCGCATGTCGGGCGCGGCGCGGGGCACGCAGCAGCGCCGCGCGGAGGAAGCCTGGCGACGCGCGTGCCGGGACCCTACGGGCACACAGACGCGGACGTCACGCACGTGCTCGTGCTCGTCACGTCGCGTGACGCGCCGCGTGTTGCGAGTCTACGTATCACACCCCGTCCCGTTTCATTACGACGCGATTAATTTTGCCCCCCGCTAGTCTACTTCCGTAATATTCTAACCGAGTCTAGCATTTCGGATTCTCGGAAGGCTTAAATGTTTTATAGGTATGTATGGATAGTACGTCTGGTAGACGTTCGTACCTAACCTTCGATCGGCCTGTAGCGAGATGATTATTTCTAATCTATTTCCAAATTCATTAAATCTACCGCGAGTAAAAGTAAGCATATAATGCCAATTTTGTAACCGACTCACGTTGGTGATCGTAATGTTGGGCATAGGTACCCTCGCAACACGCGTTCGACACGTTAGCAGTGATTCGGAACATGTTATCGTTACGCTCGCCGTAGCGGCATCTATGCTATACTGGGGAGCGAATTCTAGCAACCTCTACGCAAGTATCGAACGAGTTTCGACTCTAACCGGCGTGCGCAAAATTGACAATCGAACACAAGTGGCTTCCTCCGAGCGGCCTACATACTAACACACACACACACAACATAATGATATGCAGTTAAGCGCGAACATGCATTAAAATACTTAAAAAATTATAATTAAATACTAAGCCTCTAAAATGGAGGAGTACTACGAAATATAGCTAGCTACTATGAAAAGAATACGAGCAGCAGAGTATATCGCTAAATAATGAGCCGCAGCGGGGCGATTACCAGCTAAGCACCATATCAGAGCGCCTTCTTGGTGGCTGTGACGCTTCGGATATACTTAAAAATAATTAAAAAACTTAGCATTACTGACATTGATTACGGCACTAAATTACGCTAACATCTCTAAAGATGTTATACAAACAGCATAGATCAAGGCTGGATTTATTAAAAAAAATCCATAACATCCACCGTTCAAAGTGACAAAGAACTATGAAAGTTTATTTTTTTAAGTCTTTTCAGTCGACCACTCTATGACATGTTTAGTGAAACAAAAAAAATTGTATACGAATACAAAAAAAATCTACAATACCATTTTTTTTAAAGAATAAAAACATTTCTAGATTAAAACAATAATATAATAATAATAGGCGACTATTTACACATGAAATAAAATCGTTCCTACCGAGTGGATCTAAAGTGGTCTAAAAAGGAGTAAGGTGAATCCCCCATTTAAAAGGAAAGGCTATGTGATCCTGGGGGGGACCAAGTTTTGAAAGAACTTCGTTAGCGCTTTGTAGTAATTATATTTGCAGTGTCATGTGGTGCCTTTTACTTATGATAGATAAATGTGATAGATGTCTCTACAAGGCTACATGGTTGCAGGGGTATTGGTGTAGTGTCACGTACCGTCCCTGACGTCCCCGGCCTCGACCTCCGCGATCCCGTTGACGAGGGAGTCGAGCCCCTCGTTCTCGGAGCGACTCTTGTCGCGGCAGTCGCGCGTGCGCCAGCCGCCGCGCACGAAGTTGTTCAGGTTCGCGCTCGGGTCGCTCAGGCGCCGCTGCAACCCAACGTGCCATGCATTTTGTTACAACTTTTTTTTTGAAGTGAAACCTTCGTTGCTGTTTTGAAATCGATGAAACGATAGAGCGAAGTCATTCGCAACCCCGACATTAATAAATAAATAGTAATAATAAAGCGACAGTAAAAATATACATCTGTAGGATTTGATCTGGATTGATTTCGAATGGCTCAGGATATTTATACATTTCGATGGTTTACACTATAATGGACTAAGATGTTGATAGACATTAAAAAGTTTAAAATATTGCCTTTACCTTGCCTGTATATTTTGGACGCCGGAGTATTTGTTAAAAGCAATTTGGAGTTGTGTTTTAAAGCCAGTGACATTTTCAGTAAAAGACAAAGGGATCCCAATAGGCTAATAATGCCTATGATACCCAAAACTACTATGTTGATAAAAAAAACTGCTATATTATGTGTATAAAAATATTTAATTCACTACCAATGTGCCTCATTGAATTACCCAATAAATATTTTAAAATAAAATTGCAAGACTGACTTATGGATCAATGTTTCTATTCCATAAATGACTTACTCTCTAACAAAATGTATAGACAATTTTAATTTTGAATGAATTGACGGGCTCTGTGACTATTGTGTACTAATGATTCATTGTTTTTATTATAATTAGACCAATTTTTAGGACATCTTTTTTGTAATGAGAATCTTATTGAAAATTCAATATTTTTACATGCATGTCTAATATGCTGTCATTAATTCTTTGCATGCCAGGTCTTGGCTGAATATGATTGCTGCTCATTTTATATGTATACATATAGGTACAATTATAGGTACATCCATATCGAAGAATTAGGTAAACCTTTATTAAGTAGGCCTACAATTAATAAATATATTCCTTTATTTTAAACCTTTGCAAAGATGAACAGACAATAGAGTAAATGCTAAAAGTTTACAGGCAGGCGAAATAAAAAGAACTTCTCCCAATAACCAACAGATGTCGCTACTGAACTCTTAAATTCAAATTATTTTAGATTAAAAGAATTATATGGCTGTGTGAAGATAGACTGGGTATTATTATTCTAATTATAAAAATAAATTTTACCCCACACTAGGAAGATCAAATCCGTTTGACCCTGAGGATGCCTAAAATTTGTTTATAAAGTAGCCCATATGGAATATTTGGAGAATATTTATCGACAATCGCCAACAGCCCAGCTTAAAAATAGAACCAATTCTAAGTCTCTAAGTCGTAGGTATTCTCCGGAGCTGGAGATCACTTTCTAGTGTATGTTCACGCAACACACCATGATTCTATAGGTGTTCTCAACAGGAGTGTAGTCACACAAACCCACCTGGTGCCTATAAATGAACATCTCCTCGGGATCGTCCTCCCAGTCGCTGTCCCACATGTCGGTGGCGGCGAGGCCGGGCTCCGAGGAGGGCGTGTCGACCCCGTCGGCGCGGGGCCTCGACACGGCCATCTCCGCGTGGCCCTTGCCGCTGGGGCCCTTCATGCGCACGAATTCACACCGCGCCGCCGCCTTGCCGCCGAGCAGCCCGAACGACATGCGCTGGGCTACCTTTGTCGATAGCGACGATTGCTGGAAATTTATATAGATGTATGTAGATAGTTGAAGGTTTACTGAGGAATATGATATTTTTCTTGTCTTAAATAATTTCATTCGAAGCCCTCTCATGCCATGGGCTACATAGGGATAAACATTCGGCATCATTGTTAGTGCCATTGAGCCGTCAAGAGGTAACAAACAAGCTCATTATCAAATTCAAATACTTAAATACATAATACTAATAAATAATAAACGAGGAAGTTAGGATAGGGCACTGTAATGACCCAGGAGAGCCAGAACGATTAGAAAGATTGAATCGCAATCGGTTAAAGTAAGTAATGGTCTATATTACAACACTATCTAAATTTGTATATGTAATCTTGAGTTTAGGAGACCAACGGGCAGGCAGCCGGTCCACCTGATGGTAAGTAGTTCACGTCGCATTTGGCATCGTCCATGAATAAGAAAGAATACTACTTACTAAATTTGACTAAACAGGCATATTAGTAGTTAGTTCTGTAAAACATCATAGTTCCGTAAAAATAAAAGATTATACATATATTTATGAAGCACATTACAACGATGACATGTCTATCTAAGCTTAAAGTCCATCGACTTCGATGAAGTATAATTGCTTTTGCGATTTTGTGTGGCTTCCATCCCACATTCCCTCAATGGTTTCATCCTTTGTTTTGTTAAAGGAAATCTTACTATCTAAATTATGTTGTGTTTAGTTCGCAGAAAGGATTTACATACATTCATATACAAAGTTAACTAGTGATACTAGATATAGAATGTGTGAGAAAATGATTGAGCAATTTATTATTATTTTACAACTTGCACCATACATCAAAACATTAGTGAAGTTTATGTAAACCTACCCTCAAATAAATTAATAATTTTAGATTAAAGGTAGAACAAATGGTTTTAAAATAGTAAACGGTTGTTGTAATTTTATTTATTACCTACCTGATTTCTTGTAATTTTTTTTTGATTCTTAAAGTAATATAAAATTTTAATGGTTTTGTCTTTTGCAAAAATATCTAAAGTATGTTAAGGAAGAGTGATGGCTCCTAATACAGGTATTCTATACTTAAAAGGAGGCATCGAATTACTGTACCGAAAAATGTAAAACATGTTATAGAAATAAACATTTTGTATTTGTATTTATCTAATGAGAATCGTCACTTGAAAGTGAGTGAGAAGGAAAGGTTAAAAAAGTGAGATGAGAAAACAAATTAAATAAAGACTGCATGTAGAAAGTTTGTACATAACATACAAATCAAATACGTAATTTTTTTCCGATTCATAGTAGATATGTTTATTTATGAATGACAAACAATTGTGCGCCTGTTTTTTCGGTCTGGTTGTAAATATATATAGTATAAATATTTATTTATTATTCGAAAATAACGTATCTGGTTTTCAAAGCACAAGCTCGGCTTAGATTAGGATCAGATAGCCGTGTCTGAAGAATGCCCCAGGATATTAATTTTATTTATTTAAAAATCATAATCTTTAGTGTTTGAACTATGCAAAGTGCAAATATCAGAGTATTAAATTAGAATTAGAGTCTACCAACTGGCACAATGTTCTGTCCAATTCAAACATAGACATATGCACCGATATTTTCTACACCAAGTTATTCGATATTATAAGAAAACATACACCTGTTATGACTATGAAGCCTTCAACTTATCCTATTTGGTACAGCAAAGCTTTAATTAAATATAATGAGGAAAAGAATAAATATCACAAATTGTTTAAAAAATACAATAACCCTCGTGATTATGATTATTTTTCTTTACTGCGGGATAGATTTAAAAGGTTGCTTGCTGAATGTTATAAAAAATATCTTAGCTCGACTGAAGATTCCATTAAAAAAAACATAAAGTTATTCTGGAGGTTTGTTAATAATAGGAAGGTTCATGTATCCATGCCTGATATTATGAAACATGGTAGTAAATCATTGTCATGTGGGCAAGGTGTCTGTGAACTCTTCTCCCGTTACTTTGGATCCGTTTTTGATAGTAATAATCATGATTCATCCACAGCTGATTTGAATGAACACATGACATATTCAAAAAATTGCCTCAATAGTTCACTCTCATCCATAGTAATCACAGAAGATGATGTATTGCTCAGAATCAAGCTGTTGGATATCAACAGGGGCGCTGGCCCCGATTTACTTCCTCCTGTTTTTGTTAAGAAATGTGGCAAGAAATTGATTGTACCTTTATGTATCATTTTTAATAAATCTCTCGCCAGTGGCATTTTCCCTAAGTGTTGGAAAACGGCGCACATTATTCCAATTTTCAAAAGTGGCGATAAATCCAAATGCGAGAATTATAGACCAATAATTATTTTATTTTGTTTTGCGAAATTATTCGAATCTTTGATTTACAATGACTTATACAACTACATAAACCCCATGCTCTCTGTCAGTCAACATGGTTTTGTAAGAAATAAGTCCACTGTCACTAACCTCCTTGAACACAAAAACTATCTTTGTAAAAGTTTCGCTGTCACGGGTCAAGTTGACTCTATTTACACAGATTTCTCTAAGGCCTTCGACAAAGTTACACACCACAGGCTACTTTGTAGTAAACTATCAACGTACGGGGTCCACGGAAGTTTATTTCGATGGTTATGTTCTTATCTTAACAAAAGAAGTCAACTTGTTGCTTTGAAGGGATATGTCTCGTCCTCAGTTCAGGTCACTTCAGGGGTTCCGCAGGGTTCGCATTTAGGGCCGCTTCTCTTTGTTATTTTTATTAACGATCTTATTGAATGTATTTCTTGTCAGTGCCTACTATATGCTGATGTCCTTAAAATATTTAATGCCATCACAAAACAAAATGATTGCCAGACATTACAAGAAGACCTAAATGTTGTATCGGATTGGTGCGTGGCTAATTATATGCATTTAAACATCAGTAAATGCTTCAACATATCGTTTTCTAGAAAGAGGCACAAAATTATCAATGAATATACGGTCTATGGGCAGGTCTTAACACGGTCCTACATCGTTAAAGATCTCGGCATACTGTTTGACGATGAGCTATCTTTCAGGCCACACTATCAACAAATTATAATCAAAGCTAATCAGCTTCTCGGTTTCGTCTTAAGGACCACCAAAGGTTTTAAAAAACCTCGCAGCTTATTATATCTTTACTTCTCACTTGTGAGAAGTACTTTAGAATATGGTAGACCAATTTGGTCTCCGCACTATAATGTCCATTCAGATGACATTAAATCTGTGCAGAGAAAATGTCTCAGAATACTTTGTTACCGTCAGCATGTAGGACGCACTGATCTGAATTATGAACAAATTAATGCTCAACCTCTGTATACACGTAGGAAATATTTTGATTTTGTACACTTATATAAAATTATTCATTCCATAATAGATTCCCCCGTTCTGTTATCTCATATATCCTTCAATGTTAAATACAGTACACACAGGGCTAACATTTCTAATCTCTTTGCACTCCAGATCTACAAAAATAATACATCATACTTTAATCCAATAGTAAGAATGGCTCGTCAATTTAACGAATTGTCTAAAAATAATTCAGAAGTTGATATTTTTGATCCTAAGTTTAGCAATTAAAAAAAAACCATAATAGATATCCTCCAAATCAAACCGGTTCAAACCCAGCAGATAAAAATAATATATAAAACAAGATTTTTACTATATTGTCATTTGGGAGTGCTCACCTGCACTTTCATCGCATTTGTCTTGGTATTCATTTCTAGTTTAGTTTTTCTATATACATATGTTTTGAGTTACAACCCAGCTCTATACGTGTTATTACTTATTATGTGGTTACCTTTTGGTTGTAATTTGTATTGTGTATCCTAAATAAATAAATAAAAAAATAAGTTAACCATCACACTAAACGTCTACATTTCAAATCGCTAAACTAAAGAATCTGATCCTCATTTAAACTGATTGTAATCAAGTAACGTATTCCATGCCCTTTGACGCACAGCGCGGCGCGGTCGCAATATTATCAAACAAACCTAAGTAACAATGAATGCGGCGATTCTTTTAAAACAAACCCACATGTGAAGCAATTAAATAAACATTTGTTTGTACGATGAACGGCGAGTCGCGTTACAATTATATCAACTGAGCTATTCAAATGACAATATTTACATCCCGTTATTATAAATAGCACCGTTACGATGTGTGGTGGGATGTGATAAGTCGTTGACCTACAGAGGCTGGTACCCAGGTGTGATGTGAAAACCTGCTGGTAAGCCATTTGTGATGATTGTGGGTTCGATACCCAGGATTAAAATTTGTGCAGGTACATATACGTTTGTTCTGAGCATGTTATTTACATATTGCATGTAGAAGTTATTTGGTCCATCTATAAAACTGTTTTGTTTTGGATCAGGAAGTAGGAACTGTGTATGCAAAGTGCTAGTATTTATGGAATTATAAATGATGTTGTACAGAAATGGAATCTTAATTACTTAGTATGGTGGATGAATAATATAGGGTAATGATAGATATTGATACATACAAAATAACTATTAAATTTAAGGTGAATTTTGCATATTATGTTCAAGGCCGTCAGTGTCGTTGTACGGCGCTAGATGGCGCTGAAGCTAGTCCGTAGCCTAAAATACAAAACTTTATGCAGTTAGAATTATGTAAATTTTTGTTATAAAATCTTTACATACAAAATTCCGGTGTGCTCGTAATTCTTCTCCATCTAATGGGCTTCATGATTTTTTTTATTCCGGATGAATGTTAGGCCCGGTAGGTGGCGCTGTTGTCGAGATCCAGAACGATAGTGAAACCACTGGGCTACCGCTGCTTACTGATAAATGAATAGCCTGGGACGATTCTTTACCCACGGCTATCTGATCCCAAACTAGGCTGTGCTTGCGCTATGGTAACCAGATTACTCATATACTACATACCTACAATAATTTGTAAATTCATACCAAAAAACACCTACACCGACACAGAACAAACAAACATGTACTGCATCACGTGCGGCGTATATAAAAAAATATCCACATCAGTCTAGCAGTTTTCGATCAACGCGCTTACCATATTTTTTTTATATTTTCTTCCTGCCCTGTTCCGGTGGGTGCAGTTGGATTCGACGCAATGGGAAGACTTTCTCCATTAACTTTACCATACCATCACGTGAGAATTATCAATATTAAGAATAGGAATACTTGCGTTGACCAATGTGTCAGTTGTTTAATGCACGTGGCCATGAGTATTTTATTTATATACAAGTAAATAAATATAAAACGACCGAAACAAACACTTTAAAAATAGATTTTTCTGTCAACAACACTGTAAGAAATAACAAATAAGAAAAGCCTGTACGTAAAACGTAGTGATTATTACTCTTTATTTCACATTGAGGCCACCGAAGCCCCGCGTCACGCCAGCAGAATATCCTCGACTCAGCATCTAATGTAGACAGTTCGTTGAACTCCGTGTGAATAATACAACTAAATCACAGCGCGGCGACATTAGCGCGAGAAATAATAATAAATCAGCACGACGTTATATGGTGACGGCTAGACGTCATGAAGAATACTGAATCTATCTGTGGAGATGTTCAATCGTTTACTTATAAGATCAGTGTCGTAGGCAGGGGCTAGATGCCGCTATCTACAAGGGATATATAACATTAATTTTATAGTGAAATTCTTTATTAAGTATATAATGTAAGGGTACATGTACCAGTTATCTGTGATCTTAGTCTGAGATCAGATGGCATGTAAAGAATGTAGGATACTTATTTATTATTTTTTGCAATATTTAAAATACTACATGAATAAAGAATATTTTTATTCTGTCACTTTAACAACACGTTTTGGTTTTGGTCCAGCTTAGTTTTCGCCAAAGTCAAAAATGGGACGACGCATTGACGTTCGTTGCACTATTGGCTATTGCTATTAGTTTTAACTAAGTTAAGAAGATCGATTGATCGCTAAACGAAAGTATGTTCCAGATAAAATCGAAAGCGTTATACTAAATGGGCTCAGCGCGTACTAAAGCGAACCCACAACAAATCTGACAGCGGATTCCCACCCCAGGTAAAACACATTCAGGGCTATTATATTATTAGTTTATTGAATCATGTATAATCATTTAATGTATCCAATGCATAAATAAATTAAAATGTACTGGTGATCCACCGCAAAAATTGCACAAATTATGTATACATCGTCCCGAATGAGCGTGTGGGCACAACCTGTGGCAGGAAGTGACCTCCGCGGCCTAACAGGTGGGTCGGATTACGATATTGCATAATTTAAACTCCTACGTCACAGGTAATGTAAGGTCAAGAAATTTTACGCTTCGAAACTGCCACGAGGTATGTGGCTGTCCTTATCCACCGCACGTACAGTGTGTGTAAACATACAGGTTTTTAAAATCGTTCGAATAAAAATGCAAGAAATTTGATTATAAACTTCAACATTTGTTTTTCAAAGCTTGAACAAAGAAGAGCATTGTGCGCTTGAATACATTAAATATTATAGTGTTGGTAATAATATGAGATTCATAATCGCATGATAACATAATATATATTATTTATATCAACTGTATTCATGTTTTATGCTAAACTTGATCATTATTACGTTTAATAATGCACTTGCACCACACGTCCGGATCCTCGATAGAGGATACTAATACAGTATGATAATACTTATTATTAATTAGTTCGAATATTATAAATGCGAGCTGCCCCTGTATATTGCTGATACTTTTCACGACCTTTATGATATTTGATATATTGTTACTTTAAGTCACGGAATAGAAGATATATGTAGAACCTAAGGGTCCTTTAGAAGCGGAAGGTAGTAAAATAATAAATGCGAAAGATTGTTGCTTGACGCCCGAAAGGCCACTTTTATCCCGAGTTAACATTAAATCTCCCGGGAAAACGTGTCTATGACGGGTTAAGTCTCTAGGCAACGGTCTAATTAACCTACTGCCATAAATCTATCAAAATAACATGAACCCACGAATGCCAACATGTAAACGAAAGATGACGAGGTCAGCCCCCCTCCTGGGGACACCCTTTAGGTACGTCGACCTCTTAGTCTTCAACGCCTGTTCCTTTGTTGTTCACTATTGTTTGCTTTGAATCGCCGCGCGAGTCATGTTTCGGTCTGATAATGCATAGAATATTGTACAATAACACAGGGTTCATTTCAGAGTTGGCTTCCTGGTAAATATTGAGTTCTTCAACCTTTGTGAGCATAAATTCAAATTGAATGTGAATTCTCCTTAATTTCGTGTAAGGGTTCAGAAAGAAGTCTTATATCCCGTCTCATAGGCAAACAACTAAGCAATCGAACACATGAAAGTTGTCAAATTTGTACCTTAGACCAGAGTAAATACAATACAAAATATAGTATAACTAGATAAACATGTAAAACTGAGGATCATTGTTAGCCTCCAATAATCATAAAGAATGGTAGGACTAGTTAGAATAATATTTGACCTACAAATGTTAAAAGTCCACTATACAAATATTTAAAATTGAAGTATCTGTTTGTCTGTCTATCCGATTTGTCGATATGTCTGTCCATATATGTTTTTTTGTGTTTAATCTCCGAAAAGGCCGTATCTATTTTGACGGTACTTTCACTGACAGATAACTGATATATTATATATAGGTTTATAATAGCGACTATATCTTATTCTGGGAAAATGTAGCAGTATGCGGCTAGTTACGTATAAAGGCTGAGATGACTTACATGAATACTTCAAAACCATTTATTCTGTTAAGACCCTTTTCGGGAGACATCCTTGGATAGAATATGTTCAAAGTTAACACATATATTACCATACTTTTATATGCCGGAAAACATGAGATTACATTACATTATCCACAGTAACATGGGTAAAACCAGAGGGCGGAACCTAGTGGTTTACAAATGCGGTATGCCCCATGAAAACAATGTAACTAGGTTAGGTCAGTACAAGTGAGGTACTGGTAAGTGAGAGAGGTGAAGTTTTATATCAACACAACAGGTCACAATTAACAACACGCGCCTAATATAACCATATCAATATTACAACACACTGGAGTGGTTGTAATGATAGGTTTACAACAGGTGATATTGAGGCCAAAGGCAATCCCGTCTAAAAAAACAACCTGAATCGGACGCTCAATCACACTACCTAATCAGAAACTAAGTTTTAAGTAGTGTTCAGGCTTGTCGGTCTACGTCGGCTTGCGCACGTATTTAATGTTCTTTTTTAAAAATATATATATTTGAATGTGGGCGTAGTATTTATGATAGCGTTTACAAATTTTCAATGAATTCTGTGCATGACAAATAACACAATTCAATTTCGTGACAATATTTTGGTACAAGCACACTGTAAAATTGGAACCATTCGACAAAACCACCATTACCTAGTCCTGCATTAAGGTTTCTTCCGTCAAGTAGATTGATTGATCGCTTCGTTTCTATTGTTTTATTCGCGCCTACAGGAGACGAAGGGGGACTGTAAAGGGGGCAGAGGGGCAGGGGGGGTCGGAGGGAGTATCAACAAGTCCTCGTCACGTCGCGTCGCGTCGTCGCCGCAGTAATGGAGACAAATTAACGAGCACTAAACCGGTGCACGCGAGATCTTATCGACATTGTCAACATTGATTTGACTACAAGCTTTACAATGTATTACCATAGTTGCTATTGTGATACTGTTTCTATAATGTCCACAATATTGTTGATGATTAATGATTCAATCAGGCGTCGGCATCGAAGCGTGTCATTTTTATAAAAATAATGATAGTATTTTAGGCTCGCGTTTCAATCAGTGGTAATGGGTGATGGCCCTGAAGGAAAATTAAATAATTCAGAACTCACACTCATCCCATTAGTTCGGATATGTTGATTTTTACGGCTGGTCAGATTTGTATAGATTAAAATAGTGACACACATATAGGATACTAGCTATCCACCGCGATTTCTCCCGCATTCAGAGAGACGTAATATTTTCCCGGCACAAAAAGTATCCTATGTTACTCCTAATAACTCCAAGAATATGTGTACAAAGTTTCGTGATGATCGGTTTAGTAGTTTTTGCGTGAAATAAAAGCGCAACAAAAAAACTTACATTTATAATATACGAGTATGTTCTAAATTAACAATTAGATCCATTCGAAATATTTAATTCAAGTATTTGAAAAATAATAAATATTAGAAAATAATTAAAATGCCAAAAATTCCCAAAAAATCAGGTTATAAAGATACATATTTAAACAAGTGGCTTTGCTGAGTTTCTTGTCGGTTCTTATTCGGCTGAGAGCCCCTAGCGCTCGCCGGACTTGTCCGCGTAAGGGTGTAAGAGCCATCTGAGGCTAACACCTTCGCCCAAATTTTCGGTTCTTCTCAGTCGAAGCATAATTTCCTAACCGGTGGTAGCATCTTTAACCTTGACCTTCATAAATGATCTCGAGGCTAAACCACAACCTAAACTAAATGAGTGAATTGAAGCCCGGACAAAACCGACTGCGCCTGGCTAGTCAATAAAAACAATCTGTATAGTTGTTATAATGAATCCAGAAGCAATTCCGATATATCTCATAGAGATTCAATCTAGCGTGTCGGCCGCACGGACAGAGCGGTGTGATAGTGTGAATTGTGATGTCATAGTGTGGTGTCAAGAGTCACAGCGCGCCCCAGTTCCGTCAGACCACCCCGCCCGATATACGTGCTACCACCAGCTGCCAGGGGTGACACTCGCATTTCACTATATTTTTTATGTTAGCTCCGACGAATTCCGTCCCAACTCTTCTATTGGGAGTCGCAAGAGGTAACTTATGAATATGCACCGAGTGCAAGTCAATAAACGTAATGATACATGTAGACCCCAAATCTTTTGGAAAAGGCAAACTATCAATAAAGATTTCTCTGAGGTTTTTACAATCACGTTTTCGTAGAGCTCGGTGTTACAGTCGTAGCGCCCCGTCTTGGTCTCTAACGCTACGATACTTTCAACCTTACACGCTACGAGAATTTATATTCTTACTATTTCTAGTAACATAGTAGTACTTGTAGGAACTTTACCTTAATATAACAATTGTTAAAATAAATAAGTTTGTGCAAGCAATAAGTGTTAACCCTAAGACGTCGGGCGCGCACCAATAATTCCCAGTTTAGCGGGTCCGTGACTCGATTGCTAGGGGCGAGCGTGGGCGGCGCAAGTGGCGCGGGCGGGCCCGGCCGGCGGCGTGACGTCATCTCCTCAATAACCATATTTAGCTATCTACCCGCAAATGGCACACTTTCAGCGCGTCTGCTTCATTAGGAATCTAGCCGCTGGGAATTCTGCTAACTGAATATCAGAGATGCCTTGTATTAATCTTGCATCGCGTTACGAGCGACCTTGGCATTTTAGCCTCAAGGAATTTCATTCATGTTTCAATATTTGTATTTGCGTTACTGAAATCAAGGGCATTCATCCTGTTAAACACCTGACGTTAAACTTTTTACTGGCTACATGAAAATAATTCACGACTGGCGATAAAATACTTTTAGTGCAGTTATTTCTTATAAGTCGTCGATCTGAGTGTGTATTTCAGTGAAGTAAATAAACAATATGTACTGTTTGTAAACTTAACTCCACGGCGATGCAAAGCGAATATAATTTTAAGGCGCGAACTGGAATGTAGCAACATTACTCTCATGTATGCAATTAAGGTTAATTTGTTTCCAAATGAGCCCGACAATTGCATTGTTACTGACTCACTGAAGACAAAGAAATAACGCTGTTATTTTATTAAAACTAGACTCCATCTCGCGGTACCACCTGCGTTCCCGTACGATCTAATGTATCCCGGGATCACAAACGTTATGTTCCTTCTGGATGAAGTACCTTTATAGAGTAAGGACTATTAAAGTCGATCTAGTAGTATTTTTTGGTTCGTATATTTTCTCTTTATAATATTAATGTAAGGTGGATACCCGTGTTATATTTTCATATTTAGTAAATAAAAAAAAAGTTTGCATATTAAAAAAAATATTATTATTATTTAATAAAATTAAGTAATTCATTATTTTGTCAATACAAAGAATACGCGAACCCCTACCATAATAATTGAAGATGTGATGCGCGTCGCACTATATCACCTAAAATGGTGGATACAAAAGGCCTTGATTTGCGTCACCAGCTTTAATGGTTAATTCCATCCGACGGTGACGTCAGCGGATTCGTAAATCGTCAAACATTATGTCAGAAGTCTTATAAGCAGGGGTTTATCTGATCGTAAGAGGTCACCAATCGTAGTTGCCAATAAGTTGCCCACATATACAAAGCCTTGAAGACGTTTGTCGACAGATTCGCAAAATAAGAGTGGTACCCAGCCAGACAGATGCCACAAACCCCTTACATTGCTACGGCTTCCTCGCAATATATTCCTCGAAAGTTCAAGTTAGCTGTAGTATTTCAACCCGCGACTACGTCATGGCATTTGACGTCACTACTTCTAAGCTATCACTGCTGTATTCCATTGACGCCATAAAACCAAAGAAGCCATAATATGTTGGATGCTGTGGAGTAAATTAGCAATTCAAAAAGTAATGCAGTCACGAAATACCTGACAATATTCATATTATCATTATCTCAATAACAAGTGAGAGAGTGTGATATCACGGATTTTTAAGCATAGTTCCTATTCTGAAATTAGTTCCACGATCGTCAACCTAACAATATGTCAAATATCTAAAACACTTCATTTTGTCCTTGAATAATGCACGCAAATGAATGAAATACCATCTTCGACTTGGGGAAAACAGTCGAAAACAAACATTCAGGAAACGTGATCGTAACCGTGTGTACAATGGCTCAGTCTCACTGAAAGCCAAACTAAGTAGGCCCAAGGTCGCCGTCCGCCCTCCGCCCTTCGTCGAGACGCCACCACCGCCGCCCGCGCCGCCCGCGCCGTGCGCCTCCCGCCCATAAACTCACCTCGTAAATTGTACGCTCGTAACCCGGGATGTGCCTCGTGAAAGGTTCGCTCCTCGCTCCCGCGCTGCACTAAGCTGATTAATACCGCTGGGTTACACATCGTAAAAAAACAATGTTCCAAGTCTCTAGAAGCCCGATGAGTGTTAATCTCTGTTCGCTTCCTATGTAAGCATGTATTACTAAATTATAATTATTATATATTCAAAAGAGTCTCTGCCTGGCCATTTGTTTGTTACGTTTCACGGCTAAATAGATCTTGATTGAATTTGGTAAGGAAATTGAGATTGCATCTTGGGAAGCACATATACGACAACGCGGGTGAAACCGCGGAGCGGAAGCTAATATCATATGATATGACAAAGACGGTAACAATTTGATCATAGGATCATTAACTTCAGAAGTTGCAGAACTCCCAGATATTTTAAGTCTTTATTATCCTCCAAATCTATATCTATACTAATATTATAAAGAGGAAAGATTTGTATGTAACTCTTACACGCAAAATCTACTAAACGTATATGGATGAAACTTGGCACATAGATAGAGCATATCCTAGAATAACATATAGGCTACTTTTTATCCCGGGAAAATGTGATATCCCTCGGGAACGCGGGTAAAACCGCGTGGGACAGCTAGTTAACAATAAAATGGATGTGGTATTTTTTATTCACTACAGAAATGTTAGTAGTTGATCTGTGAGTGACCCATTAAAGGCTTACGAAATAAAACCTTATCTCCACGCAGGGCGCGGCAGCCCGATAAAGCTGTTTCACCAAGGTCAATAACATTATTAGTGTAAACATTCAAGTGTAAAAATGCATTCACTATTTGTACGACGCCCGTCAAGAATTCTAGACAATCAGACAGATAAATACATTTATATTTTTCTCTGCTTTGTCTAAATTTATGCATGATGTACCTTTAAACCCAAAATGGTTCAATATTCAGGATAAGACACACTTCAGTAAGCGCGAAAAATAGCTTAGATTTCGAAGATATGAGATCACAAATTTATTAATAGAAGACAAACTTAAGTTGGTACTGAAAGTGTAGTGAAAGAAAGGATCTAAAATCACACGAATCGGATCGACTGTTAAAGTCTGATGCCTATGGATTAAATTGAGAATAAACAGCCAGTACCTAATCAACACTTTCCAAGCTTGTGTTATTACCTTACAGACAAAAAAATGTGTCTATGGTGATCCTGCCGTGCTTTCACTTGCAGGCCCCAACGAAAGATCAGCGTTGACTATACGCACCTACATTCTTACGTACAACCAACAACATGCTGAGTTGGAGCATCGATTTCTGGCAATCACGTCCCTGGTTTCTTTTTGTAAACGTTTTTCGTATATAATTTTACTTTTTGTCACAAATAAATGTATTTCTTATATACGATATAAGAAATACATACGATAAATATTGGCCTTATGCACCGAGCTTGTTTAGAAAAAAACCTTATCAGAATATTGAAATGACTGATAAGGCCGCTATAGTCCAATGACTGTTGAAATACAATGCTTTATAAATAGGGAAAAACCGGCTAAGTGCGAGTAGGACTCACTTACCTACAATTATATTGTTAAAAAATTTTTTTTAATGACATTTAATAATTTATTTAAAAAATATATCAGATCAAGATGCAGTTTATAATTAAGAATAAAATGGATTACAATAAATTTATTTCAATGAATATTAATTTGTAAAAATTAATTGAAAGTGGATTTAAATTTAATTTCAATGTATAAATGGACGCAATACCAAAAAGGGTTGGTTCTGTCTTATAATTGTTTATCTATATTTTAGGAAACACCATCTTACTGTTTCATTACATATTTTTATTGCCTTATGAGGCCGACTATACATGCTGTTTAGTTTGGGATCAGATGGCCGTGTGTGAGGAATGTTCCTGATTATTTATTTATTTATTTGATAAAGAAGTGAGAGAAGTGATATGTTATCGGCCGTATGATATATTTGAGTTCGTTTTAATACCGTGTGGCGTAAACATACTTCTAGAAGCAAATATACAAGGACACGCATATTGATGCAGGACATTCAAAATTCAAAATTCAAAATTCAAAACCATTTATTCAGTTTAGGCCTTCGGAGGGCACTTATGAAGGTCAAATTTAAAGTTACTGAAGCTACAACCGGTTCGGAAGTCAGCCTTCAACTGAGAAGAACCGGCAAGAAACTCAAGGCAAGGTTACATTCTTTTTTATTTGTTATATAAATTTTTATCTATTCTGACTTTTTGGCTATTTTATAATTTCAATTTTACATAATTTTATATTTAACAATTACAAAATACTTATTATAGGTAACATTAATAAAAACAAAACAAAAAAAAAAAAAAATATGACAAGACTACAAAATAGAAAATAACAATAATTAGGTACTTACAACTTAAACAAGAGATTTAGAGGTGCACTGTGCAGAGAGCAGCTATTTCCATACATTTTTATCTTCAATATAATGAACTACCTTGTAATACGCTTTTTCTTTCAAAACTTTCCTAATATAATTTTTAAATTTATGATCAGACATTTTGGTTATTGAAAGCGGTATCTTATTATAAAATCGAACACAATTACCAAGAAATGACTTGTTAACTTTAGTTAGTCTAAAGTATGGAACAACTAACTTCTCCCTTTGTCTTGTATTTATACTATGAATATCTAATTTTGACTCAAACATTCCTATGTTTCTACGTATAAACATTATATTTTCATAAATATATAGTGAAGGTAATGTCATTATATTTATTTCCCTAAATAAATCTCTTAATGATTCACGGGGACCCATACTGTAAATTGCACGAATTGCTCTTTTTTGTATAATAAATATTGATTCTATATCCGCTGCTGCTCCCCAAAACAAAATACCATAGGACAAGAGGCTATGAAAATATGCAAAATAAACTAATTTGGCCGTCTCAACATTCGTCAATTGTTTAATTTTCCTAACAGCAAAAGCAGCCGAACTTAATTTAGCAGCTAGAGTATCAACCTGAGGTCCCCATTGCAATTTATTGTCTAATGTAAGACCCAAAAATACCGTTTTATTTACAAGATCAATATGGCTCCCATCTATTATTATTTGGCTATCTACTTGTGCTACATTTGGTAAAGAAAACCTTAAGCATTTAGTTTTCTTTGAATTTAGTAATAGATTATTTGTAGCAAACCACCCACAGACAATTGACATAGTATGATTAACTTTAGTTAGATCTTTGTCTTTTCTATTAACTTTAAAAATTAATGATGTATCATCAGCAAACAAGACAATATCTGTGAGGTCATTTACAACATATGGCAAATCATTTATATATACTAAAAACAAAAATGGACCTAAAATTGAACCCTGGGGTACCCCCATTTCGACTAAAGAGCCCTTGGATGTTGTGCCGGTAATCCCTACCTTTTGCTGGCGATTTGATAAATAAGATAAAACAAGATCATGAGCAGTTCCACGAATTCCGTAGAAGTCAAGTTTTAGTAGTAGCGTACGGTGGTCAACGCAATCGAATGCCTTGGACAGATCACAAAAAATGCCAATCGCATCCTGTGAATCCTCCCATGCGCCATAAATGTGCCTCAGCAATGTTGCTGCCGCATCGGATGTAGATCTTCCCTTCGTGAAACCGAACTGATGACCATGCAATACCTTATGCTTAGTAAAGTGACTTGACATTTGATTAAGCAGCAATTTTTCAAAGATTTTACTAAGTGCTGGCAGAACGGAAACTGGTCTGTAATCAGATGGATTCTCCCTACAACCGGACTTGAAAATAGGTACTATTTTACTATATTTCATTAAATCAGGAAAACAACCCTGATCAATGCATTCATTAAAAATATTTGACAAAACAGGTGCAATCACTGTTATTATTGATTTTACGATTGTTACTGATAAGCCCCATAAATCTTCAGTACTTTTCATATTGAGAGAATTAAAAGTTATTATGATATCGCTAGCATTAATATGGTCAAATTTAAAACTTGGAAATGTATTATGAATATGCTGCTTGAGTAAAGATTCCGCTGCTATAGGACATGATTTAAGGCTTTTAGTAGTTTTACCAGGTATACTCGTGAAGAAGTTTTCAAAAGCACAGGCTACATCTAAATTATTTGTTAGAATTTTTTCATTAATTTTAAGAGTTACCTGTTCATTATTATTTCTAATTTTACCAGTTTCCGTATTAATAACATTCCAGACTGTCTTTATTTTGTTATTAGCATTACCTATTTTATTACATATAAAGTAAGATTTAGCTTGATTACACACTAACTTGAAAGTCTTTGAAAATTTTCTAACATATTTATGAAATTCTTCGTTCTGAGTTAGAGATTTTAAATGATAAAGTTCATACAACCTATCCCTGCTCTTACGAATACCTTTTGTAGCCCAGTCACTAAATCCCATTTTACTATTTACCTTCACTATTTTAGTAGGACAGGCTCTATTAAAATTATCGCAAATCCCAGACAATAAACCTTTATACAAGACATTGGGCTCATCACTATGATATATTGTATTACAGAGTTTCAGCTCTAAATTATTCTTAAAGGTGTCTAATCTTGCCTTAGTAGTAGGTCTAATTACTTTCGTTACTTTAAATACTTGTCTTTTAAATGGCAATTCTATTAATTGAGCCTTATGATCCGAGCGAACACCACTAATAATCGATTTCCCTAGTATACTACTATTAGTTAATATATTATCAATACAAGTAGCCGAAGTGGCTGTAGATCTTGTTGACTCACTAAACAATAAATCTAAGTTGAACGATTTGAATAAGGCAACAAAATTCCGACTTTCAGATGAATTACTAAGAGTATCTACATTAAAGTCGCCACATACAACTATTGACTTGTTAGAATTATTAAATAACTTACGAAGAATCTCTTCCATTATAGACGTAAACAATAAAAAATTTGATGCCGGTGGCCTATAAACACAAACAATAATATAGTTCTGCAACTCTGCACAAGACACCTCACAAACACGCTCAACAGAGAGGCTACAAATATCTTTACGATCCTTGAATTTAATATTATTATTTATAAGAATTATTGTGCCGCCACCTTCTGCAGATAATCTATTGAATATACTGGCAACTGTAAAGTTTTTAATATTAAAAAGCATAGTGCCCGGTTTCAACCATGTCTCTGTAAAACATAATATATCTATATTTATTTTATCTAATAATAAATGAATATCAAGAATTTTGCCAAAGAAGCGATTAATATTCTGATGTAATAAAAAAGTCGAACTGTTTAGCTTCTCTGTTGTCAAAAGTTTTTGTTTAAAGAACTATTCTGAGATTTAATGTTAAAATGACTTGTTCTTACTGTGTTATCCCTTATCCTATTAATATTATATGCTACAAGTGATGCAATCAATTTCTTAAGTTTTTTTGGAATAAACAGGGTATCCTGTTTCAATTTCAAATTACTAACAAACTTGTTAGTATCAAAATAAATAAAATTAGCACTATGACATGTAACATTATGCATATGGTTATTTAAATGCCAAATATAATTATTCTCCATATCTGAATAGTTGGAAGAGTATGGGAAAGCACATAACATTATTTTCATTACCTCTAATTTTGATAAAGAATTGAGACTATTTATCAAGTCTTTTTTACTTATATTTATAACATTGCCAATTAAAATTATTATTATGGTATTTTCATCAAACTTTGTATGCAAAATCTTATCTATTATTTGTTTGTATGATGCTCCTGGCATACAATAATTTATTACTGAATCAGTTATTTGGTTACTTATTATTGAGCCAAAGTCAGATCCTATTTTATCCGAAAAAACTATTGTCTTTGTGATTGTAGGACAAGGATTGGAATCTAATTGCATGACCCGAACATCAGTCTGATTCATTTGTGATATTGGAAGCGACTCACCTGGCCCAGCTGGTGAAGGGTCACAATCACATATATGATTATGGGACAGAGATCTTAATGTGTCCTCATTGTACTTACATAAGTCAACCAGGTGTGTTGCCGCCAATATATGCTCATTTATTTGTTTTTGAGCAATTTCATACCTAGAAACTAAGTCCCTAAGACAGATCTCCTTGTGCTCAAGGTCTGAGAGCAAGCGCTGAGTGTCAGTATCATACAATTTTTGACAATTATTTAATTTATTATTGCAATCTTTTAAATTTCTAATTATTTGAATCCTTAAATATATATTATATCCTTATATTATTTTATTGTTTAAAACCACAAATACAAAAACCTGATATATGACTATTAATGTACAGATATGCTTGTTGAGCCGACTACTTAAATCACAACTTAAAGCGTATGTAAATTAAACATTATAAAAACAACATGTGTTATTATCAACCAAAACTATCTCAGAACTGGAATTTGTTGGCCTTGGAATTTTAACTACTAGTTTCATACCTAGATAAAAAAAACGTTGCTACTCTTGCTCTGTTAGATCGGGAAGGACAAACAAACAAACTCAATTGCGGATTAATAATGATGAAAAACTAGACTCTAGTGCTTGTGACTGGCATGGGTGGCAAAAACAAAGTAGGCATGGCACTGTTCATACACAAGGAAATATCGATACGGCAATAAATTGTTGTCTCGCAAAGAAGCCTAAAGATACCGTGTTCCTGGCTGTATGGCTCGGCCACTAATTTCGCTCAAGTCGCGGAACATCATGTAAATAACCAGCGATATATCGAGCGGTAGTTTTCGCTGCTCACAGATAGCTAATATAGTGTATCTAGCTATCGCTTACGCATTCCCCACCTGAGGTTTACATAAGTATGCATGGAATGCGAGAGGGCCAGCACTGCGGTGGTTGTGATAAATGAGCCTGACGATCAAGTGCGTGCACTTGGACTCGGACGACCTTGCACCTCGAAGCCGCACCTGCGTCTCAGTCTGCCAATAGGTACATTGTTTATCTTGGAAACCACATACGCATCGCATTATTACATGAGATTTTTTTGTCGTTTAGTTTTAATAATGGTCTTCATGGACTTGTTTTGTTAAGCAAATATCGGTATCGATTACCAACCTTAAGCGCAAGACTGACGGTCTACTAAAGCTCAGATTGTTGTAGTTGATTTGTACAATGTAACTCAATTTTATGACAAACTGTAGGTCCACTAAGGTAAGTAGTCAGTCACATCTATAAACATTTGTAATACCAGAGGGATTGCCAATGTCTTGCAGACCTTGAAGAGCTCTTTTAACATCTTTTCTAAAACACTAGAAATGAGGAACTCATTCTGCATTCTAATACGTACATATATTTTAATTTCTTAAATAAAAATGCAAAAGTTAATAAAAAAATATGATTTCGAAGGAACTTCATTTAAAATCAGCAACTAATAAAAACCGCCGTGTCAACAGCACACCGGGTTGCGCAAGCGCACCTCATGTGTATTCTTCGTACGTAACGTCCGTATTGTTACATGATTCCGCTGCCGTCGTGTTTCGCTCAATAATCACCGATCATGTGCTATTTGGCGGCTAACTAACGCGCTTCCACGATATAACATTACAACAAACAAACAGAAATTAGTAATACAATTCTTAATGTTTCTTAATGGTGTGTGGGTATTCAATAATAAATATCCTGGGACATTCTTTACAGGCCGGCCAGCTGATTCCAAGGTAAACGGAGTGGAGTTGTACTCGCGGACACAAATGTGTAAAGCATTCATCCAGAACCTATACTATATATGTGGCAAATTTAATCAAATCTGATCTGCCGTTTCTACATGATAGTGTCACACATTATTAGGTTAGTGGGATACAATCATTATAAAATCTCGATGTGTTCTGAAACAGCGTAATTCCATACGATAAACCATTAATTTCTTGGCCTTAAAATAAATACCGTCCAATATTTTGGAGAAGTAGTTAATTAAAGTTATCAGCAAGTTCAGATACCGTTGTTTCCCAGAATAGGACAAATAAGTTACCTACATCAAACAAGCGACCGGCATATTAAAAACACTCATTTCCTTGAACGCAAAATAAGTTAATTATTTTCCTGATTGCCAAGGCTATTGACTAATACCTAAACTAAATGTTACGACATGATTATGAGACATTCCGAACCGAGTGGCGTACTATGCACTCAGATTGTAACCCAACCATCGCGGTTAGAGGAAATCGACGAAATGGGGAAAAATAATAATCGACAGAGAACTATAGCGATTATTTTAGATCACAATCACACCAGCAAATATCCATCAATACACATATTTTTACCCGATTAACTATAGGTATAGTTTTCCGCCCCGCGGTTGTACTCGCGTGCCAGAGGAATTCCCATTGATAATTTCTGAGCGGATATAAAATCCGATTTGATTTTGTGATGAGTCAGTGGTATTTCGCTTCATAATATCGCTTCGACAGCCATCTTGCCCAGTACCACACAAATTAGTAATTAATTATTTAAATAAATAAATATCCCGGGACATTCTTTTACAGACGGCCATCTGGTCCCAAACCAAGCAGAGCTTTACTACTGTACTATGGAAACCAGATAGCTGATATACTAAATATACTACTTTTTTTTCTAAATGCATACTTATATACATATTTACACCCAGACACAGAACAAACAGACATGTTCATGCACACAAATGTTTGTCCTGGGTGGGAATCAAACCCGCGACCTTTGGCTTGGCAGTCAGAGTTGCTAACCACCAAGCCAACTGGCCTATTAGTATTTAAGTGAACAGAAAAACAAAAACATTGAAAATTTTAGCATTCTCTCCTCTATGACCATAACGCGTGACTATTTTGCTAAGCAACATAGGTTTCCTTTGACGCACCATCACATCAGAACTACTGAACATATCGGGATGGGACTGGTACCATTCGACACGGATTTTTTCTTAGGTGGTTACCCGCGGGGTGTCACCAGCTAATTAGTAAATAGTAATTATATAAAACTAGTTGTTCGTGCCTGACGCGGCGCGGTAACCGCGCCTGGTTATGAAAAATTGTGAAAGCAAAACTGACCAACAGCACGTCAAATATTTTTATTGAGGATTTCGCACAATAATCCCATGCCCCTTACACCAATTTCCGGCTTTTCTGGTGAGTTTTCCAAAATAATTCTTTGGTAAAAAACTAGTCCTGACAATTACGAAAACAAAAAATAATCAGATAAATGAGTTTATCCGTTCTAAAGTGATGACCTTTCATACATATGTTTTGTATTTTTATGTAGATTTGCATCTGTACCTACTACCATTTCAAGATAAAGAAATACCGGTTTCAACAGGCAAGTTACGATGTTTACCTTCAGCTGAAACCCAGTGCAGAATTCGCGGAGCTATCGCATAAGGAAGTTAATGATCATCGTTGAATTTCGCTGTTGTTTGCGTGATTTTTCTGTATTTATAGGCCACGTAGGACTTAGTCTAGTTAGTTAAGCCGTCCCTTAGTCCATATAAAAGTAGTTTCTGTCCCCCGCGGTTTCACCAACTTTCCCGTGATAAAATGTATCTTACGTGATAATCCAGGTTAAGAAACATTCATACATACTCACAAGCTTTCGCATTGATAAAATTAATAGGATTCGAGATAATTAAACAAACATATACGATATCGACCCCGAAGTTTTAATGCAGTGAATGGACCCTGCATCCTCATGATAGTAGATACGCCACTTAGCCATCCCGGCTTTGTAACAAGCAATATTTCATGCACTGTGATTGCGCCAGTCGTCCCAGTATCCGCTGAGCGACATTGAATCGTCCTTCTCAACGCAGGCATACAGCATGCACTGACAAAACATATCTAGCGGACATTCTGTACACACGGTCTGATCCCAAACTTAGCAATACATGTACTTTGGCAACCAGATAAATGAAATAGTCATCATTTTATTTTCTAAATACATAGATTAATTTACAATATGTTAAAAAAAATCTTCTTTTCCAATTACATAACCAATCAAACGGGTTAAAACGTGTTAATAAAATTTCAAAAGCACAACTTTCGTCCCAAAATTACCGCAGTTTTAAAAACGAATTAAGTTTTTCGAGGCTAGAAAACGTACTCAAGCAGTTTGAAATTATTATCAAATATGAAAATAGAACAAAAACTCAATGCTTAGCACAATTATACAAATCAAATGAGATGAGTATGTAAATGCTACTGATAAACGAGCTACAAGCTAGAGGAAAAAACAATGCACGTGACAAGTCAATCTAGAAAACGATGAGGATGTTGTGGTAACGGATACGCACAAAAAAGTCTTATATTTATTAGACTTTTTTAGACATAAAAGGTAATGTTTACTTAATATCTAGGCTTACGTTTGGCCGCAGACCCCTCCATAAAGGATGGTGACTTGCTGAGGATGGGGCGCGCTTGCCAAACATCCAGATCGTATGAGTCAAAAGACACATTTTGGTATAAGAATGTCAATCCCTTGCTATCCACGTAAGATGTGAAGATGTAAAACAACATCATCATCACATGATAAACACACCGAGACTAGAATAGAACCTAAGACTGTTTAGAATTTAGTAACTGTTTCAAATATCTCCAACTTTATTGAATGACTATTGGAACAAGGTGCTGTTTTGGTATGCGTTGCAATTACCTTCTTTGGCGCCCGCACAACCACTCTCAAAAATGTTCATCGCAATCGTATGAATAGCATAGGAACTCATAGAAAACGAACAAATAAACAAAAATATTTTTTATATATTAGAAGCCTTTGTCTATGGCAGCAAGACAAGTCTTTGAACAAGGCTAATGAAAACAAGCACAAACAACCAAGAACTTTGTTACCGTACAACCTAAAATAGCAAACAATCAATAAATTCTACCTCCATATACTCCGCTAGTATAATAACAAACAAATACTAAAATATACAGGAATTTGCTATAAATAAGCGAATTAATGTTATTATGAAAGTTTTAAATAACAATAAATGACACACATTTCAATCAATGACCGTATTTCTATACAGAAGCGAAGCGATTGTAATGACGTCACAAATGACAAATTATACACACAATTACCTGCATGAGTAAGAATACTCTAATTACGCGTAAAAAGAATTACGACGTTTCATATATGCAAAGAACCAATTATAAGTAATAAATAATTCATCAGAATAATGTCCAAACTCCGAAGATCAAATAGATCATGCGTAATCACCGTACCTACAGCTAGAGGAATAACAAGTTAATGTGATTCATAATGTTCCAAGAGTTAAAATTAACTATGACAGTGTAGACTTATCACTTGGTCTCTTATGATGATTGGTATGCAGTGAACAACTTTATATATTGAGGTGATTACGGCCTCGGGGCGGCTATATCCCCAGGACATTCTTCACACATGGTTACTTGATCTGCTTGTGCTATAGCTACCAGTTAACTGATATACTACTTTGTAAATACATACTTATATAGGTATTTACACCCAGACACAGAACAAACAGACATGTTCATGCACACAAATATGCGTCATGGATGGGAATCGAAACAACGACCTGCGGCTTGGCAGTCAGGGTATCTAACTACCAAGGCAACTGGCCCGTCAAATAAAATCATATCAATCTATCCATGTGTTTAGGAGCTGCATTTGAAAGCCAGTTCTTTTCTAAGATTCGTGTGCTTAAACAAATTCATATAATTTCAAAATTTATGACTGTAAGAACTGTACAACCAGTTTTTTAATAAGATCTCAAATCGTTAGTTATGATCTTGAGTTGATATATAAATCTCATAGAACAAGTCACAATTTTCTTTCTCTAAAATTGGACTAGTTTTATTATTTTTTAAATAAGCGTCATCGGTCCATACGTTCTCAATGATCATGATCAGTGATGCGCTTACAAACAAACAGTAATTAACATTTTTATATACAGATATATGTTAATATATTTTCCATTTCACAGAACATTCGATATAAACAATTATATATATTACTACCTGCCCCCTGCGGTTTCACCCGTGTTTCCGAGCAATTTTAAATTATTTTGTTCTTTCTATCATCAATAGTTTTCGCTTTTATACACGTTGGGTTACATTATTGGAGTTTTAGTAAGGATTCCTAATATTTTTGAAAATATAATATAGCATGTCACCCGGGGAAAGTGTAGCTTCTAAAGGGTGAAAAAAATTTTCAAATCATAGTTTCAGAGCCTATTCAATGCAAAGACAAACAATCAAATCATTCCTCTTTACATATAAGTATAGATATTAATATAGAAAATGAATAATATAGATAGATTACAATAATCACATCCGCTGAATTCTTCCAACGTTGCGCAACAGTTAATTACGAGAGACACAACATATTTTGTAAATGAACATGTCTATGAATTAAACAGCAATCGACAATCAACCATTATCTCTTCACAGTCGATTGAACGTGAATCGAACTGTGATTAATTATGATAGGAATTACGATATATGATATACACATCGCTCGGGGTTGTGTGGACATGTGACCAAGTTCACACAACCAATTGCCTAGATTACTATTTGAAATGTGCAGTACGTAGGTTTCACTCCCACCCATGCATTTGTATAAATGAAAATGTCTGTTTGTTATGTCTTTTGCTTATGGTTTTAAATGCATATTCTACTACTTAATATTATAAATGCCATAGTTTGTTTGTGAGTTTTTTTTTACACTTTCACGCAACAACTACCAAATGGATTTGGATGAAACTTAGCACACATAAAGAACATACCTTGGAATAATATCCAGCGTGCATTTAATCTAGAGAAAATTTACGATCCGCCGATAACGTGGATGAAACCCCGGGGCGGAAACTAGTCTATGATTAATATAGTGCCTACAAGCTCGGAAGCTAGTTAAGGATGGCTGTGTGTAAAGAATATCCCGGGATATATATTTTTTTAATTTTATTATCTTAAATGTCAAAATAGACTTCCTACATAGAACAGGCTTTGTGAGATTTAATGATGAAGATTAATTGAATTCTCGCAAACATTGCACAGAAGCGAATATACTTAGGTACTGCAGTCTGCACAGAAAGCGTCCGTAAAAGGGTTTTGATCTCCAAAGTGTGTGACGGAAATAGTACACCCGAGTTTGAGGGAGGAGAGGGGAGGGCGGCCCTCTGAGGAGTCGTAGGACGTCGTCAATGAGTGCCTTGTCATTCACGGAATTACAAGCCTTTACGTGCACTATACCTGGCTTTATGAAAACCGTTGTTGTTTCGTGCTACAACAAGGATAATTGTTATCGTGGTATAGTAATATTGTATTATAGCCTTACTTGTATAACGTGACCCATTAAATAATGTACACATAGGAAATAACTGAATAGAATACATTAAGACAATAAATATTAATTTATTTTCTAGCTGTAATGGATCAAACGAAGATAGCATAAAATATCTAAGTTTCCAAGTCCCGTCTGCGCGTACGTCACAGTCATTTTATGTCCAGTCATTTCATGGCCCTTATGATATTTCAGTGCACAAAAGCACGTGGAGCTACTTTGGTGTTTAGGGATCTTTCGATACGTCTTTAAAAATTAACTTGAGGTATATTTAATAGTGTGAAATTATTTTGATACAAACTTTGCAGTCTATACCTATAATAAGTATTTTTTGGGAATAAGTTCAGCGGACTAATTTAGCGATAATAAGGGCTATTTTCATTTTTGAGTAGTATTTATTTATTTATTTATTGATAAGGCAAACCAACGACATATTTACAATTAATTATTAGTGACACAATATTTCATAATTTAAGTACAGTGTAAATACGTCACTTACAGGTATGCACACCATTTACAGTAAACTACATATCAAGATTACAAAAAAAAATAATTACAAAATCAACTTATAACAATTACTCATAATCAAAATTAGAGAATATTAACAAAAAATAAAAAAAAAATTACACTAACTACAAATTAGATAAAAATAATAATATAACAATTCAAAAATACTAAAAAGATAAATCAAAGCATTATTAATAATAATCAATCAATATTAATTAACATTTTAAAATTATAATTCAAAGGCAGCCAATTACAAATTTACCTTTAAGATTTTAGATTTAAATTGCGACAAACTGTTACAAAATATGTCGATATCGCTGTTGCTTGAGGAAACCCTATTATACAGAGACATCATTCTGTTTAGTGGTGCATGCTGACCTAGATTTGTTCGACTAGATTTCGTTGCAAATGTTCTGGTGGTACGAGCCCGGCGGTGCCGATGTCGAGGAACGTCTACAGTGACTTTCAGGAGGAGGTCAGGAGTGGATGATATGCCATTTATAATTTTGTAAAGAGCTGATAGATCGTGAGACATCCTTCGATTTTTAAGCGAGTCTAGTTCAAAATAAATCAACCGTTGTGTGTAATCGGCTCTAAAAGGACATATATGGTCTTTAAATCTCAGAAACCTTGTAAAGTTTTTTTGGACACGCTCTATCCGGTCTATATGCAGTGCGTATGTGGGGTTCCAGGCGGGAGAAGCGTATTCCACGACACTGCGCACAAATGTGTTATAGAGTATCTTTAATGACGACGTGCTCTGAAACTCTTTGCCAATTCTTTTGATGAAGCCAACCATTTTCATTGCCTTTTTTATAACATTATTGATGTGCGTGGTAAATGAGAGGTCGCTACAGAGCGTAACACCTAGGTCCCGTATGTCGTTGACCTGTTGCAGAGGTGTTCCATTGAGAGAGTAGGTAGAAGTAATTTTATGTTTTTTCCGCGTGTAGTAGAGCTCTTAGTGCAGAGTTCGTGCGGGGAAGTACTACCACCTTATCAATTTCGGCCGTGAAGCAGTAGTGCACTAGTATGACTGTGTTTTGGTTAGAAAGGTAAGGGGGCCGGTGAAATTACAGGTAGATGAGACTTAACAACGTCACGTCTCACGGTCGACAACGAATTAGCGATGCCCCTAGTGTTGCAAATGTTCATAGGCGGCGGTGACCACTTCCCATCAAGTGGACCGTCCGCTTGTATGCCGGCCCAGGTGGTATAAATTCAATCCATATTAGATGATGGATTAATATGTAGTTAAATATAGATGGAAAGTACGTATTATAGTTTGAGATTATCTTAGACGGAGCCACAGAGTAGACCAACGCATAAACTTAATATAGAACTTGTTAATTAGCCGTTTTTTTCCTCCATGTCTGTATATTTCCGCTACGTAGTGTGTTTATCAAAATGTATTTCTTTCTTCTTTTTTACTCGTACTACCTACGCTACTTGAATAGCGAAAAACATATCCTTTTGTTATACGAAATAACAATAATATTGTACCTACTCAGTCATTAGTACAAATAATGGCGATTACCATAAAGCACAGATAATAATAGACTCACAAAACCCAAATTCTTGTTTAATGGCCACATTCGCATTAATTAACAGTCGTAGGTATTGCGATTTTAGTTTAAGCAATGACGTAATGTGTATTCGTGTCTATTAGATACTGAGGGCTAATTATTGCTTGTGAGATATCAAGACACTCGTGGTTTATTGTATAATGAAACTGAACCTTATCAAAAACACCATAGAATTTATTTATCTATAACATTTTCAGCTGTCAATATATAATCAATTTCTTCGCTTGCCTGTTTAAAGTCTAGGAGCAAGTAGACTACAAATTTTAAATGAGTACCCTCTTAGCGATAGAAATGCATTTAATTTGATGGCGTCAACTGATTAAAAATAAAAGTTCGTTATCAGGCCCCTGGACTATAATAAGTACAAAACTGGTAATAAGGCGTACCCATGGGGACACTGACCGGTACAAATTTATCCGAGCGTGACAAAAGGGATGCTTCTATGTACCACGACATCTAAATTAAGCTTTAATTATACACACATAAAGAACAATATGCAATGGCAAGGACATTAAACGTGTTGATGCCGGTAAGATGGTTCTTTAAGGGTAAGGGCCACTTGTTGCTCGTTTCATGTCGATCTAATTCCGTTAACCCACTGACATTAGAACATCTATTATCGTTTGACATTTTAAGTGGAAATTGTATATTTATAGTTGGAATTTTTTTCCCATTAGTTCGTACGGAAGCACTTAGTAATCAGGTAGCATATGATCGACAAGTAATTAGCTACTGGTCGGTCATTCTGATGTCTCTCACACGATGAATTACCACACATTAGTGTGACCCTACTTTTAAACAGTTTACAGAAGGCACGGCCCACTCCAATGCAGAAGGTACAGTCAGGAATGGATGTCGTCATACAAAAATATTAATTATACTGATATTATAAATACAAACCGGATAGAATATGTTCTGGATAAGTTTCCACCGGGAAACTTTATATCTCTCGATAGCGTGGGAAGAGAGCTAGCATAATATAGCGTTACTTAATTATGTTCAGCGTCCTATTGCATGATATTCACTGTTAGGTATATTTTTTATTATACTCTGGCTAGTGATTTATGCTCAGTTTTGGTATTCAGTTTTCTTTGGTGACTGTCAAGGAGTACAAAGCAAAGTTATACAATTTTGTTTGCCTCTGATGGCATTTTCGCCCTTACACGGACAATAATAAAGTTCCAAACAAGTACTCGTACATACACGTGTATATAGATTTTCAGGAGTATCTCGATAGCGTGATGTAGACTTACCCTCGAGTCGTAGACCCTGGTGAGCGTGTCGTAGCGGATGGAGCCGAGGAAGATGACCGCCTGCGCCGAGCAGCCGCGCCCGCGCGCCACCAGCTCCACGCACACCATCTCGCCGTCACGGACCACTATGTCGCAGAACACCTGCGGACGTATTATGACCATATACTAACTAAATAGGCTCGTTTTAACAGATAAGAGTGTAAGATTATATACAAACAAATAACTGATTCCGCTGGATCTCCTTCTCTGTCAATTCCCAAACAAGGAAACCGACACGTGTTTGGCTTCTACACGAAGCATCTTCAGGACGTATTAGACCCGCTGTCAATGAGCACTAGCACCTCGGCCGTTACCTCGCCGACCGCCGCACAGAAAGCATTCAGGGGGAGACAAAGACACAGATAAAGACAGCGGGTGGTTTGGAACTTGACAGAGGAGATTCAGTGGAATTAGTTACTAGATATTTTATTTGTATAATCTTAAAATAGATTTTAGCAAGGTCACGCCTGAGTCAATTAGTTAAATAATGACTGTCACAAAAATGAAACCTTTTTGCTGGTGAATAAAATTCATCTGTTCATCGGTTTACATGACCACTTGTCGTCGTACACCTTATAAAACTCCATCCTTGCCAGCTGACCAGTTGAGGCGCAAATGCTACTAGATTGACCGCTGGGTGATTGCTATCTCTTTTACACACCTACGCGCAGAGAGTAGGTAATAACAGTTGTAGACTGTCAATTTATCGGTAAATCCGCTTTGATTTCTAGTGCGAGGGCATTACACAATCGCCCTGCAGGTCTACTTGCTAGTTTTAAATGCATTCATAATACTGATATTGCAATGCAATTAATTTGACGCCGTCAACCGGAAATTAGAGCTAGTAATCAGACACATGGGATATAAAAAAACTAAGATCGCTATAACTTAGATATATGTTGGGCATTTAACTTGTGAACTTTTAACTAGATTAGGCATAACCCATACTCTTTATTCTAATAAAATAAACTCATTATGTTGACTCTGTGGAAGTACGACATAAAATTCAATGAAAATATCCAGCATAAAGATCGCAACATCCGGTTAGACAATCCTTTCGATTATCTTCTTTAAATACATTGACATTTGGGTTAATTAATTAATGCATAGTTAAATATATTAACATTTTAGTTAATTATGATGATTTAAATTCAAATATTTGTGTTTTCACCTGTCAAGGCAATCGTTTGGTTGTCACACTCTTAATTATTGGAGAAGATTACTCCTGGATACAGTTACAAACACGTTCATCAGTAGTACGTGTAATTTACCAAGTGCTTCTATCCACGAGCGACGCCACGTGATCGCGTTATGTAAAGCTCATTAGTCAACTTTGCATTTAATTAAATCAATATCTACGTCGTAACACACGTACTGATTTTATCTTCATAAATATATTATGGGTTTATCAGAGAAACACTTTAAAATCTATGATGTTTGTAAAGTTTAATAGTAATTTATTATTGATATTGTGTGGTAGTGGCGACGAATATATATATATATATATTCTATCTATCTATATTTAGCAAAATAAGGTTCCTTTTCCTACTGAACATATAAGGATGGGACTGTTACCATTCGACGCGGAATTCTTTCTAGATATAGGCTATAAATGTTATCGATAAACGCGAGTGAAACCACAGGTTAGTACCTACTAGAAACAACAATTTTTTTTATGTCATGTAGACCGACAAAAATGCGTACGGTCTATCTGATGGTAAGTGATCACCGTCGCCTATAGACATTTGTAACACCAGAGGCATTGGCAATACTTTATCGCCCTGCATCGAGAAGATGTTAAATCTCATGTGCCTGTTATTTCACCGGCCACAATACCTTTCTAAATGAAGGAAGTAATAAATTAATAAAGTTAAATCGATTCTAGTTCGGGGAAGATATGATCCAGGATATGTCAGGCTCTTCTCATTTCTTTTAAACTTCAGTATATATGACCTCCAGTGCCCGTGGGCTTAAACTGAATAAATAAATGGCTTTATAAAAAAATAACTAAGAACTACTTGCCAGCTCTTTCTTTTCACGTGTCCAAGTGTCAGTGACACTGTCGCGACGTCATATAATTGTTTTGAGAATTGTTAAATGACATTTAAAGAGGTTAAACTGTTCTGCGTACTTAATAACTTTACCGTCAAGATAACCGCTATGCATGCAGTCACAAAGGAACATTCATACTGCTGGGAGGAAACAGCTTATACTCGTATATACTTCATACCCTTATCAAATGTATTTTTGTTTGTATGAGCTAAACATTAAGAGTAATAAGCACCAATACCTACTAGAAATTAATTTGATTAAATAAGGTAACAAGCTGAGGTAGATATGGGCGGGGCATCCTGTGAGGAACACGGTAGATGGATCAAGACAGTGTCCAAGAGACGGGTGACGACTGAGGCGATTTTGTCAGTTGGTAGTGTCGTCGAAAGCCGAGAAGAGTCATGAGTTCAAATCCCACAACAAACTTTTGGAACAAGAAACATGTATGAAAAAACCATAGCACGGTAGATAGGATCTTGAAGTATCTGCCTGCTTGGCTACCACTTGGTTTGGCTAAGTAGACTACCATCTGTAGGTGTATTCCGATAGCTTCACTTAAGAACCAGGATAGCTTCTAGGATTTCTGTGCCTGTCAAATAAAAAAAACAATCGACCACTGCAAAAAAAATCTTTAATAGTGGACAAAATGTTATTCTATTTGTATGAATGGCCATTTATCGACGGCAACGGCAATGACATATGGTTGGCCGTGCCGTCACTGTGCCGTGCCGTCACTGTGGCGTGCCGTCACTGTGCCGTGCCTTATTGAAAAGCACTCACGATGAGATTACGCTTCCGAATAATGATACTATATTATCATTATTATTGATACGATTATGCTGTTATCAATAAGAATGATCAATTGATTGTGTTACAGATTATGGTTATCAATAATTGACTATTATGTAAAAGATATAATAGATAGGATATCTCTTTCACTATCTTTTTGTTGCCATATTATACAATATTAGATTAGATTAATAATGATTTCGAATGAGTGAAAAATAATAAGAGGGGAAAATGTGCTGATGTGTGGTAAGATAGCCTGGAAGGGAACTGTTGCAATACCAATAGGTGTTTATCGGGAACTAGTCCCATCACATGGGACCTACAAAGTACCCTTCCACCATTCTATGCTTTCCTCACGATATTTATCAACACCGATATGCTCAACCACCACGGCATTAATCACTAATGCCTTGCGAGAAAACTAATTATGCGGTCTTATCTTCGTATGTTATCTAATTTAATGAAAAGCATCTCTTATGAAAGGCATCTTAGTCAATTTTGTTTCTGAAAGTCTTTTTTTTGTTTATTTTCTTTGTCCTATCAAGTATTTTCGTCGCTATCTTTTTGTCATGTCAGTAAGCGGCTTGGACAGCCGCAACACTAGTAATACTCTTAAACAACTGTAACTATTTAAAGTTGTCACGTATTTATTGACCACCTCGTCATTGTCAAACATGTGAGGTTATTTTCGGGATCATTCAAAGAGTGTATTACTTAATAAGCGTTTTATGAGTACCATTACATTCCAAAGGAAACTTATTTAGCTAAGAATGAGCACGTAACCACTACATACATAGTTGTAGACTTACAACCGGCTCCTAGCTCCTAACTATACCTACACGCTTGCGCGCGCGCATTCATTGTAACACAATACGAATGCAAGCAACCGCTGTGCCTGTGCAGTCGAGGCAGGCGGTTCAAGGATATTCAGTAGCTATAATAGACATTCCCCCTTATTCGTACCTACTCGGTGGCCATTCCGAACGGTAGGAACAATTTATTGTAAGCTGATGTTGTGGACCCAGACATCGTGTTACGCACACCGGGAGATTTCACAAGCTTAAAGTGTTATAAAAAAATCAATACTATCTTACTAATATTATAAATGGTAACGTTTGTGAGTATGGATGTTTGTTACTCATTCAAGCAATACTACCGATTGGATTTGGATGAAGCTTGGCATATAGACAGAGTATGTCCTGGAATAACATATGTTCTAGTTTTTATCCCAGGTGTTTAAATGTAACATTCGGGAACGCGGGTGCAACCGCGGGGGATAGCTAGTGGCGTTATAATAAAGTTTATCAACATCATCAAACAATTAACCATTTCATCAATAGATAAACCTTATCTCAAAAGCAATAACAATGATTTTCAATTGTTGTGTTTTTACGACATAAGAAGGTATATTACATGTACTCGTATCTAGATCTAGAAATAAGAACTTATTAATTTATTAGTAACAAAAAGGTTATCGGCTAAGCCTGTTTTAATTCTATAACATAAAGTTGTTAAAAAGTAATAAATACATCATCATCGAGCTTTCTCCGCCTGCTGGACATAGGCCTCACATATGGCACGCCACTGAGCACGATCTTCAGCTCTTAGTTTCCAACCGCTGCCAGCCAGCTTGCGTATATCATTGCTCCAGTTAGCTGGAGGGCGCTTACTACAGTAATAATTATTTTTTCTATTATTGCGCTCTAAGTAGTAAGTTGTCAAACCGGGCCCGGCTTTTGGATATCGATTAAAATACGACGATATAATCGACTTAAGTAAATTCATGTTTTAGATAGGTATGTATAGGTTTATTTAACAGTCTGTGATTTCAATGACCACTGATAAAAGAAGCTGTTAAATAAACCAATCATCACAGCCATTCAAACTTATCGCTTGTCTTGTTAAGGTCAAGTGATTTGCCAATTGATATGTCCTTGTAATACCGAAATTGCAAAGCAGACGTTCGACGCCGTCCACTGAATGAAAATCAATTGCACTAAAAAAATACAATATCTAAGTTTGTATTGAAGATAGTATCTGCTGAGTAAGTTTTGCTGACTCTCAGGAAAAGCAACCTTACGAAACGGTATTCAAGACAGACTTTCCTTAAATAATGTTATAAATGTCTATTGACACATTACAGAAATATATGAGTACAAACATAGAAGAAAAACAAGAAGGAACAACAACAAATGCAATCCGTAATAAACGTTCATGAATAAAAAATATTCACCGGCATACGGTACTTAATCGAATAAGTCATCTGTCGGTTTGTTTGTACTCTAATAAATTAGAATGAATCACGACCGCTCTGATATCGATCGCAATTCATTCCGCCTACATGTTTACAAAGGCGTGTCCCTCCATTTTAAATCGATAATTTGCATACTTCTTGCCCCACAGCCGCACCACGCCACATAACATGGCATTGAACTAATGACATTTGGATTAACTTATATAAAAGTTACCCCTGATGGTAGTTTCAGTCTCACTTTTTGATATGTTTGGTATATAAACTGCATATATTTATATAACTAGCTTCCCCCGCGGTTTCACCCGCGTTTATCGATATCATACATACGAAAAATTCCATAGATTTAAACATTCCGAAATGTTCAGTAGTTTTGAAGTGATGGTACGTCAAAGGAATCCGATTTTGTATATAAAATAGAAAATATTAGAAATATTATAACAGTATAAAAAAGGTTCTGTAACCATAAAGCTGGATTCAATAAATAGGTATCCTAGGACACACGGCTATCTGATCTCAAACTGTGTAGTGTGTGCTATGAAAACCTAGTAACTGATACTATACATACTACCTTTACATTTTAATATATACTTACCTAGATATGAAACCTAAACACAACAAATAAACGTTCTTACACACAAATGTTTGTCCTGGGTGGGAATTAAGCTCGTGTGGGGTCAATGCTCCTGTGGAGTGGCAGTCAGGGTCTCTCACCACCGAGCCTACTGAAAATACACGTCGAAACTCAACGTCACTGTTTAACTGTGACTTGTATTGATTTTCGAAGCATAAATATTGTGGAGCGGTTGTAACAAAATTTCACAATCGTGACGTTTAACATTGTTACCTACAATTCTTGTGTAAATATTAACATCCATTCACTTTCCATGTATGCTTATGTACCAGTCAGTGCGAAGTAACGATTATTATTACAACACTGCATTCCCACATTTATGAAAAAGTTGCTGTTCCCGGCAAGCGTTGCTATGCGACTTTTTTTTCGTGTCATGCAACTTCGTTGGGTTACTTAGAACAAAATATAAAGTTTCAACGCTATCGATAATATACATATAAGGAAAATAGGGCTCCTCTGATGCACCATCACCTCCAAATTACTGAACATAATATCGGGATGGGACTGGTACCATTCGACGAGGAAATTTTCGTAGATGGTTATAGGCCATATATTATATCGATAAACGCGGGTGAAACCGCGGGGGGCAGCTAGTTATATATTAAAATAAAGGGATGAACATTAATGCCCAGGGCCATGGCATCTTTTGGGGTCTGTACACAGAGATTTGGCAGAATTTTTGCATCCTGACGCCAACCCACTTTGAGAATGGCTTTGTTGACCGATAGGGCCAATGTGTAAAGTGCACGTGGACATCAGTATCTTCAGTATCGGTATATTTAATTGCCACTTGAGACTCTAGATGTGGGTTGGAGTAGTAGTTCTTGTCAACAATACTGCCTACACTATAAAAACAACTTACAGTTCAGAGCCATTTGCCTTCTAACCATTCTCCTATTTGTCTATGGGATACGGTAGAAACATACTGTTAGACCAAACTATGCACAGTTTGTGATCATGTGTAAAGAAATTACCCAGGATGAAATACTAGAACACTTAGCTACGATTGATGGTAGATAATGAACAAACATCGGCAGTGATTCAATATTTAATGTTAACGAGTATCGTGATTGTTGTCCGTCTGTAGACGTCACATAACAGCTAATTAAGGCTGATGATTCGTGTCACTCGGAGCACGATGACGTCATGAACCGCGTGTAAACAATGCGTCATACGACGAAACAAAAAGTTTGTTTACTGGTTCGACCTCCGTGAGCATTATCGGTGTGCGAAAAATGATGTGTCTTTAGAGGTCTTTGGTAGTTGATTTGAATATGTAGGTACTTGGTAATAATGGCAATTTGTAATGTTCAACGCATAGCAATAGGTTTAATATTGATTAAAGGCGCGAGACCTACATTTTCCGGGCATCGTTTCAAATGTTCTTACCCTAAAACATTTTTCGGACTATTACTGTTTGAAATTGATCCAGCCATTTTCATGTGATGCTTAAAAAAAGCAAAAATAATTATTATTAATTTATGGTCAGTCCTGTAAGAGCGAGAAACAACCTCTCATAATAATTATTCCTGTAACTAACCTCCTTAAAATATAGAAAAAGTCCCAACTCGTCGACAGAAAATTACTTCAAGCATCAGTATATGTTACTTAAAGTCAAAATATTCATGATTAATGTTAGAAATGAAATCTGCGGCCTCGAAGCTATTGGTTCAGTTCACCATGGATCTGTTTACAAGATTCGTACGCAAAGGTTAATAAAATGTATTAGTTATGACGTGTTTGTTCTGGATTTAGCTTCTGAGTATACATATCGTAGATGTTCTCACTCCTATACAAGTGAAGAAAATCTTAATTTTTTTAAATGCTTTGGATGTTTGCGACGCAATTACGTTTAAACGGCTAAACGGATTTATATGAAATTTAGAAAACAAGTAGTATATATTTTGGATTAACACTACCAGTCAAATAAATCGTGTAAATTTGTAACTCGTCTCACTAAAGTAAAAAAAAATCTTTTGAAAGGCATATACAAATTAAAAGACATACAAGTATTACCCGTGCACGTATTTAAAAAGGTGGTAAAGAATACATTATATCAAAACGTATTTGATAGTATATCTAATTATTTCGAGAATAATAATGGCAATGTATTGCTCACCTCACAGGCTAGCAACAAGCGGGGATTCTGCAATCTTACATAAAGTACACATCAATTGAATCGATGTTACTGAAGACAGTATGATGGCAGGAAAATACCAAAATTTCAGTTGTATAGTTTCGGATAGCGAACAAGATTTCTATTTGAGATGAAATCACACTTCAAAAGTGACGCATCTATAAAATTGGCACGCAGTATATTTTTGGTCCAAGATCGGTTTTCGTCGACCTTGCGCGGCTTACTCACTTACTTTTAAAAGTTCTTAATAAATTACCAAGTTCTGGTAGCAGTTCAATTTCCGACTCTGCAATTTAAGCGGAAACAGCACTGCAATGATATGTTGCTATAATTATGAGGAAAAGTATTAATTTTTCACCATAATTATCCTGCCCTGTTTCCCATCATTCGGTGCTTTACGTATCACAAGAGAATTGACTGATTTTGTGATGGGTACACTTATGCCGACCACTCGATGCAAGGTGTAAAGTGCACGTGATCATCAGTATATTCTCGTCTTCTCTTATCGTCACCTCTCATCTTTTGTTTCAATCTGTCTAAGTGATTTAGCCGGCTTCTGGCCTCAAATCACTGGCTGTATACAATCGTAAACAAAGGCTAGTTTAGAGCCAAAAAATAGTATAAAAAATTGGGGCAACTGGAGCAAATCCAAAAGATTGGATCGGCCAACTATGTGAGCTAGCTAAAGCTATATTAAGTGTTTACGCCTATAACATTCCAGATTATATGGGATAAATTTACCAAATATGTTTTTTGAATAATATTCACCCCAAACTATGGACACATTCTTGCCATTATAAGAACGGTTAATTGGTGTTGCTATAAAAGTGTTCTGCGCAGAAACTAGATTGTAAAGTTCTTCAGGTTAACCATGCAAAAAGTAATCTAAAATGTGAATTGACGTGCCAGTTGGCTTGGTAGTTAGATTCCCGACTGGCACGCCACATTCCCACCCAGGACAAACATTGGTGCATGAACATGTGTGTTTGTGCTATATGGGTGCAGATCAATATCTATTTATGTATGTGATTATACATCCGTTATCTGGTTGAGTCAAAATTGCTTAACTTGATCAGATGGGCGTGTGTAAAGAATATTCACGTATGTGTATTTTTTGTTCAGTGTTAGATGTGACATGCCATTTGCAAGGCACAATTGTCATAAAATCATTCTTAAATGCTAACCAAAATGCTGCTTATCAATTTTCATTGATTCATCATGTCCGATATCTCAATCAATGGATAAACCTTGGATACACTATTCCCATCATAAAAATACTTATAGGTTCAAAAATTTAAATTATTAAGTATTTGGCTTATAAATTTTAATAATAAGCCAAATACCTCGTTTCAGGCCTAAATAAGGTATTTTTATACCACAGATTACACCAATTTTTTTTTCGGCCCTACATATTTCGAAAAATTCAACGTTGCTATTACTACCTGCTGGTTAAGGTTTCGCGTTGATGTCTCAGTCTGTCAATACAGATGAGAAATTAATGCAAAATTGTAACGCATGGACTGATGAAAACGAAATCCCGAAAGTTTCCCGTATTGTAAAATTCCAGCATGGCGGCGGCAGCGGCGGCGGCGGCGAGCAGCGACCCACTTCTCCAATCCAATCCGACACGTGTGAACACATACCTACATCCATATTATGTGCATTAGTAATGAGAAAAACTTCGCTCGCCAATTGCCTGAAATTACTGAACCGATTCCAAAGAATGTCCAAACTGAATTAGTTAAAGTGAACTTGTTTTGTGGATTCTGTTTACTTTACGAAACGCTTGTGTTGCCAGATTTCAAGCTGGCTTAATACTATTGTGATCAAATCATAGTAGAATTTATTATTTACTTACCTCTACAAGGTATAAAACAAAGTCGCTTCCCGCCGTCAGTGCGTTTAGATCTTTTAAATTAGACATCGGATTTTGAGGCGGTTTTCATCAATAGACAGAATTATTCAAGAAGGTTTATATGTAAAATCATAACCCTCCTTTGGCTTCGCCGTAGTCGGGTAATAATACATGTGACATCCCTCGGTAACGCGGGTGAGACCGCGGGTTACAGCTAGTTACCTATAAAATAAAGTTTGTGTGTGTGTGTTTATTGCCACTTAGTTCAGAAACGGCTGAACGATTGGAATTCCAATTTGGGACTCTGCTAGAATATGATCTCAATTAACATTAGTGACAATTATATCATGGGTATACCGCGGGACAAAAGCTACAATAGCTAGATAATACACGCGGCAGAGCACTTACTAGATCTCGATACTTTATCTAGTTACAAGAACTAAATCTCTAAAAAAAACTAAAAAGCCGATAGTTATCACCACAAAGAGATCCCAAGTGCTAAGACACAGTCTCTACATGAAGGGCCCTCCGGTGGGCGGACTGCGACCCAGTTCCCCCCTCCCAGCCCCCATCCGACCATTCTACATAGCACACACGTACAGTTCCCGATAACACAATATACCCCGCGCTAGGCTTTCCTCTGCGGGATTTCACTTTGAAACCGAATATGTAGGACAACACTATATCTAGGGCATGCAACTGTAATCGATAATTGACACAGATGACAGCCGTGAGCCATTTATTATACATTGGAGTGAAGGTTAGGGTTTGCATTGCATATATTTGACAAGCAATCCCCCGCGGGTTCACCCGCATTTATGGATTATTGGGTCATTAGAATATATCTATGCAAAACATTTGCGTTTCACCGCGCTATTATTTTGTTTTCGCTAAGCGTTCCTTCTGTTCTTTTTGCCATTTGCTCCGGTCCTGAGGGTCCTATATCGTCAAATAGAATAGTAGTGTTAACAAATTATTGTTCAGTAGGCTTTTATAAATGCTCCTCAATTATGGTCTCTCAACCACATCCGACATGGATGGATTTATAGTACAAGTCATCATTAAATTATTATCATTTATTTCAATAATTATGTCCACATGTCTAAAATACACAATGTATAAATGGTATTATTGCTTGGCATAGTAGGTACCTAATGAAACCTAAAATAGATCATGCCCATTAATACCCAGCTGTAACAATTGGTAAACATACTTCACGCGTTGAAGAATCCGTGTCTCTTATAAATGACAAAAAATTCTAGAATGTATAATTGGTAATAGCAACAGGTTTGATATTCAGTACTGTCCATTATTAAAAGAAATCCCTTTCGATATATACTAAAAAGGTTATGTTAAATCCTTGTACCCAACCTCCATGTTTGTTAGTCATCGTTTGACATTCACAACACATGATACAATTAAATACTGACCACAAACTAGAGTATCATATTATTACATCCACATTGAGCTAAATGCGACAACAACACTATTAGAATAACTCGTGAAGGTCGAACTGATATTACTTATTTTGGAAGTCAACAAACAAGGAATGAACAAATAAAATTTTGAATATTTATAAAGGCGTTGTTTGAGACAAAGCAACATGATTGTATGGAATAAAACACCTCTCAATTAGAGTGATGGACGATAAGATGGATGGAAAAATCAACGGGTATTTATTATTTGTCGGATACATCAAATATGTGGTGTTCAAAATAATATAAACAGATTTGTGTATCACTAACAAGCCTAACAGTTGACTGCTTGCCCTGTTTCTAAAAACGTCTCGGCGTAATTAGATTTAAAATTCCATTTGTTACATAATACAAGAGCCGCAGCCCCTCTTTGCTAATGCTTTTGGTGACGTTTCGATGCAAGGTGTTAAGTGCACGCGGTCATCGGTATACTCTTTAGTCGACTCTTACGACACCCTACAGATGAACTGGAGGTGTGTTCAAACCGGCATATAGATAATTGGCGACAGATTTCAATTTGAAGGTGAATATTTATTTGTTTTGTATGTTTAACATAAGTATTTTGAACGAAATTAAATAGCTAAAATGTCAGTTTTTTTTAAATATATTGCTGAGTTACTTGGCGTTCTTCTCAGCTGAAGGCTAAGGTACGAAAGTACCGGTGATAACTTCAGTAACTTTGACCTTCTTATATAACTTCCGCGCGCGTAAACTGAATAAATTGGTTCGAATTATTAACGATGTAGTATAGTAAGGAAGTTTTCCTTCACGGAAACTGTAATGTTGATTACATTTAACGCAGCAGTTACAGTTTTCGATAAAAACGTATCAATTTATAACAAATTCCAACCGAGACATAGTGGTTATAAAACAAGCGTATTACATCACCGCAAATTGTATATGTTCCATGGGCAATAAAACATCGAGCAATGCGCGGGAGTGGGCTGCGGCCATCAGTCGCCGGATCATCGGTTGTGTGTGTTGTACTAGCTCATGTAGGGTTGCCAATTGTTGGAACCCTTTTTGTCGATACTGAATGATTTTCATTAAAGTTTTCGCTAGTCCTTTGACTGTACCTTCTTCTTTCGCATCGAGTAAATATGAATAAATCATTTCATTTTCATTCATTAATTCATTTAATATAGCCTAATACCCTCACCATCACTTTTGAATGTGCTAAATTTAAATGAATGAGGTTCAGCCGTTTGGACGTATAAATGTAACAAACAAACAGACAGAAACAATTTCGATATTAAGTATAGAGAATAGATAAAATGTTTTTAAAATAGACTAACAATGCAATTGCATTTTATAAAATAATTTATCCTTGCTGAACCCTACATATTTATAACTATGTGTCCCCCGGGGTTTCACCCGCGTTCCTCCAAGAATATGTGTACAAAGTTTCATGTTGATCGGCTTTCCCGTGAAAGCGCTTACATTTATAAAATTAGTAGAATGTAATTCCGCTTTTAATGTCATATGTCTGTAAAGCGATTTAATATTGCATTGTAATGCAATTTTAAGTTACAGATAGCTCACCGAGAAGTTAGGGTACACAAAATTGCAAACTGACAGACAAAAAGCGAGTCAATAAAAACCATTAAACATAATTTATTTTCCGAGAGCGACAGCCCTGTTGAGATAATAACAGACTCTAGTCCACGTGACTCGTACATTAAATAAACTGTAACCGTTTGCAGAAAGAAGCACCGGTCGATTCATTTGTGCAACCAGATTTGTGACGAGGACATAAACTCGTCCCAATCTAAAAGGCCCGTTTTGACAACTAAAAATATCATTGAAAAATGTACTTTATCACTATTAAAACAAAGTTCATCAATCGATCCATTGGTCAACTGCATGATGATGGCAATGAGCCCTATCATAAAAGTTGATTTTCCTATGACACTATAAGCTGTCAAAAAATGACTTGGCTTAATTAAAATATATAGTTACCATATCGTTTTAAAATGTTCAAAACAACAGCACACCGCTTAGTACCTAAAAATGTTTCACACATGTTTTTGTTTCTGCGAAAAAGCTAAAAATATATTAAACAAATATTCAAACATAAATCATGTCTGTTACTTGGCAAATATTTGCTAGCAGGTACTTCACCTCGTTCATTTAAGATATTTACTACGAATATATTTTTAAATCGCATCACCATATAAACAAAAGGCTTTAAATAGCAAATTTCAAAACACCATTGTTAGGTATACCAACATTTCTCTCTTAGAGCTAGTAAGTACATTTTATTTCGCAGTAGTTAAAAGAGTCTGTACCAGACAGCATCGGTTAGAACTATAAATTGAATTCGATTACGAAGGCGAGAGGAAATAAGATGTGGTTGGGGAAATCGTTTCCTCCATTTGTTTACAAATATGCGCATAGTACTGGCGTCATAACTGTGACTCATTGTCAGCTCACGTTCCCCAGTTCTGAGAGCTTTAATGATCTCACTATTTAATTGTGGCGCAAAATAGAAAATAACGTTATTAGAAGTAAAATAAATATCACTCACGGTTCTATTTTAACAAGATAACTGATATATACTGATAAACTACATACTTGTATTTACCCAGACACAAAACAATCATGTTTATCCATATACATGTTAGTCCTGAGTGGGATTCGAACCCACGACCACCCACGTTTTTAGAGTAGTAGAGCTCTTAGTGCAGAGTTCGTCCGGGGAAGTACTACCACCTTACCCATTTCCGTCGTGAAACAGTAGTGTAATTGTATTACTGTGTTTCGGTTAGAAAGGTAAGGGGGCCGGTGAAATTACAGGCACATGAGACTTAACAACTTCACGTCTCAGGGTCGACAACGCATTGGCGATGCTCCTAGTGTTGCAAATGTCCACAGGCGGCGGTGACCCTTACCATCAGGTGGACCATCTGCTTGTTTGACGGCCCAAGTGGCATAAAAAAAAAAAAAACGACCAGTGGCGTGATAGTTACAATAGCAGATCCGTCAGAAAAAAAAGAAATTTTGATATCATATATATAATCTGTAATTACATTATCAATACCGTACACTTTTACTATCTGTACGGAACACGCCTGATTCCATACGACTAATTACATGTATCAAACAATTAAACTGAACACACGATAACGTTCAACAATCACCCTATACTAGATCCATCACTCTTACGCTCGATTTATAAATCCAAACTTAACGCTCAAGTTAAAAGGTTCATTTTGTATTGGCTACGATAATAACTTTCCTAAATCGTGACGGTATGTATTCAGTGAGTAATTAAAGGCGATTAATAACGATAAACCTCGGATTAATTCCGTTACAACAGTGCTTTCCCCAGTTGATTCTAACTAATGACCCGCCTTGACTTTGCTAAATACTACCACGCACCTGCATCGTTAACGTCGACATCATTCGGATTTGTAAACTTCTCTCTTTGTCCTATAAATATCGCCGACGTAGAATGGTCTAAAAATATACTATCAAAGATACGCGGCGCTACGACAACAAACAAAACAAATCGAGATACTTTTCAACGAGTACGTAGTAGATAAGTGAAATATTATGATTGATACCTGTGAAGCACGAGTCGATAGCAACGGACAGCTGATAACAAGCGAAGAGCGTGATTTTTTTACCGATTGACCGATAGCTACAATCAGTGAGTCAGTTATCGCGCTTTCACTAAGTCTAGGCCGTCTATAAATATAACGAAAACAAACAAATAAGACGACGATCGGTTGGTGCCGCGGAGACGGGCGAGGGCGCGGGCGCAAGGTCGGGGTCGCCTGACAGTGACAGGGACCACGGCGCGGTCCCACGCGCCGGCGCGCGCGCAGCCACGGCGCGGCGGCGAGCGCGACGCAACTCGGTCAAGTACGTAATGCATCCATCTCCATCAAACTACCAGCAACAATTTATAGTCACTGCATTTGACCCAGATACGCTGAAATTACTGAGTATTGTTTTATTTAAACTTAATTAGCCCATGATTTGGAAAATGTACGTCTATTTTAAGCATTTACTCCACCAATGTAGAATCTTCTAACTCATTAACTTGATTTACCTTTTTGTTGTTGTTTAATTGTGAGATATAATAATGATTAAAAAAGGTACTTTAGGCGTGAAGGTAACAGATCAGATCCACTAACATGCATTTGTTATAATAATTATATAGTTGGTGTAGATATTTTTAATTTATCTGAACGAATTTCAAAAATAGGCGTTTTTTAAATATGCACGAGACTGTCAACATAATATGTACCCAAGAAAGACGAGTAGCGACCAAAACAGACGGCAAAACATTTCAATAGAGGCTAGAGAGTCGCGTGCCGCGGAAATGTCACGATTACACTCTAATCTAAACGTATTGTGTAATGTTGTTAGTGCTTGTTCGTTAACATCATGTCTTGACTGATTCATCAACGCCCCGCCTAGACCAAACCGCGAGACCTAAATAGCTGAAAATTTCACAGCATATTCATACTGATTATCAAGATTACTGCCAAGGAATGTTTTTGAATTCTACTCCTACTTTTAGGGCTGGAATTTTAGGTTAGATCAATGGATGGTTTAAAAATCTGGTCAGATGTCCTTGAAATTTTTGTATTCGCTACATTTAACATAAACATACATAACATTAAAGAAACAGTTACCTACGTACGAGTATTTAAATATTTTTTTTTATAATCCCCTAATGGAAGAAAATAGGTAGCAGTTTCTATGTAAATATGGGATGAAAACTACTAATACTACGTTTTCATTCATGCCATGATAATTTATTCGAGACTAAATCCTATGTCTAAATTACAATCGAAAATCGAATAATAAAAGAATATGCATTCTTCAGTCTTAAACTATAAAAATTTTGATGGTTTGAACTTATAATTATGATACCAATTAAATTACAGCTATCCACGTACTAAAATGGATTTTTTACCAATATCTTACATAGCACAAGTTTGAAGCCAACAACAAATATAAGTATGAGTGTTATACAAAAAGAAAGAAAAAATTACAATAATAACAACAATATGCTATATATTTATTTATGTGAGTGTGTGTGTGTGAGGGTGTGTGTGTGTGTGTGTATGCAGGGGTGTGAGGATTTAAAGCAAACCCATCTCATAAGTGTTAAAAACTTATCAAGAGCTTTTGAGATCAAGTGCCGCCCGACAAAGTATTTACAGCTTACATTTTTTTAGGTATCATAACAAATTTATGGTAGTTGAATACCCTAACCAGGTGTTTCAGATGACGGCCCTTCGATACCACACAAGACGAGAAAAAAATGGCCTTCCCCGAATACGCAGCAATATTTTATCACTTTCAAATCTTATTTGCTTATAACATCTGTTCCAACGAGTCATGTGACGAAAGAGTCTAATATCTACACGGAGATAAATAAAAGAAAGCCTGTTCAAACATGCGTTTTATCTCCCAAATTATAAAGTTGATATTGTATCATGAACCGTATATGTAAAGGCAATTTGTCGGCTACAGCTGCAGTTGCGAATTAAATAAAAATTGCCGTCGTGAGGGCACTTCAATGACAATCAATTGGTTCATGAAGCAGTGCACGCCACGATGCACCAGCGTGTCTGTAACTTGTAAGGTCAGCTGGACAGAACTACACTAAAACTGTCCATAACATATATAGATGAAGTAAACAGGTTTATTATAAAATATATGTGTCTATAAAAACTCACATCATTACATGTGTGTCCTATGTTATGGATTACTTCAAGTAGGCCGACAAACAGGCAAACATTTGCAATCCCAAGGGCATAACGCCAAAGCGTTGTCGACCCTGAGATATGAATTTGTTTAGACTCATGTGCCTGTAATTTCACCGGCCCCCTTACCTTTCTAACACAGTAATACAGGTGGACTAATGCTTTAATAACTGCACAAAGAGCTCTTCGACTACGTTTTGTAAATTTGGATCTCTTCAGCTTACGTTGCTGACTGTATCAATACAAAGCGACAATATTGACAACATCCTCAAGTATTCATTTCAAAAGATAATCTACAACTACACTGTAATTTTACTACAGCTGGTATATTGCTAGAATTACAAAAAGAGACAGGTATAATAATAATTATCTTCAATGTTGACTATATAACGTTTGTTCTATGGTATCTCATTATTATCTTCATTATATGATCGAATAAGTGTCTTAATGAGGATTTATGATAAGAAGAACATACAAGATTATTACCTTTTATAATATATTATTTTGATTGTTGTAGATGGGTAATTAAATCCAATTACATTCTACCATATTCGGACTGCGGTTGCCATTTTTATCCGAACAATTTTATTTTGTGACATTTATGCTGATAGTTCGGTAGTCGCAGGGTATTTTAACCACGTTCGTATACCGATTAACTGCCGCCCATTCTCAGAAATAGTAGCCATTCTACTCTGTAGATGACCCTATCGGTTTGTCTCCCTAAATAACCCCGATTGTGATCATACCGAGCACCAGCTGTTCCGATCGAACCGAACACACCACCTGGCATTTCCTACAAAACGAATGTAATGTATGAAGTGTGTGCATTTCGCACCACGAACCACGAGGTAGGTTAGGTTAGGTTTCACGAGGCGTGTTTATTTGTGTGTTTATAGACATGTGAAAATTGCAAATCACCTATAACGCTTATATTTCGCGTTGTTTCGTACTTGTGACGTAACAAGAAACCGTTTTTAAAATAACACCCTTTGATAAAGATTTTTAGTTATCCTTATCCCTGGGCACCCATTGAATGTCCCATAGTTTAATTAATAATCTAGCCTTAATATAAGGGTCATAAGTAATGAGATTCTACGTATAAGTATTTCTAAATCCACCATGAGAAAAAATGTGTCCATAAATACTTGTGTTATTGTCTCTATGAATGGGAATAAACTTTGTTCTTGTGCTCTTTATTAGTAGCACTTGACTTACGTTACACTCCTCAAACTGTGATATCCATCTTTAATAGCAGATACTTCAACTGGCATTATTGGTCTAAAAAAAGGTTTACCCCGACACAAACTATCTTAATTACAAAAGTAATTTACTGCAAACCTAATTAACTAATGGAAAAGCGATAAAAACAGACACAGTGCAATTATCCTGTTGATTCATTCACTTCGTTCGACCGGCCTTGCTTTGATGTCAGTTTAGAGATCTTTGCGAAACGCTGAAAACTAGATTCTAAGACAGCTTCACCTAAATTCAGCGCTAGCTCTATTTATGCTTAAGCCTTGAGCTCTTCTATAGAAATATAAGTTTATAACAAACAAAGCGAAGTTCGATGTATTCAAAGCGTTGAATAAAAGACGATGATGACAGCTCCATAAATTGTTAGGACACATTTGTCAGCGGCAGCCGTGTGTTAGTTCAACTGAGCTGTAGCCGACTTGCGAGTTAATGGACTGTCAATTTGACTCATTTATGCTTCAGTGAGCTCGTCTCGTGGACTTCGGACATTGTAATCATTGTTAATATTGCCATCAGCAACAGGCCTTCATTTGCCGTCAGTGGCTGTAACATTTAAATCGTTTGTTGGACAGGCCACTGCCTTGTTGTCTCAATTTCAATACCTCCAGCTGACTTTCAAGCGAGAAAACAAATTTTCACGTGACAATTTATTCGTTGCATCGTGCCAATTATGAAGTTATTTCCCAAGTAACGAACACTAGTCGACATCAATCTTGTCTATGGCAGCTATGTATAAGTAATTTTCTAAGACAATAGAGCATATTCAAGTCATTCTTTACAGTCCACCTGTTAGTTTGGGACTAAGCAGACCTTGTACTATGGAAACCAAATAACTGATACACTATATATACCAATTAATTCTTTTTTCTAAATACATATTTGAATACAAATAATTATTAGAGAAACGATATCTGACCTCGTCAAAGTTGTCGACCATGAAGCAGATGTGGGGGTAGGTCATCTCCTCACCCTCGCCCTTTGTGTCCATCTTGCGGCGGCTCGGCGACGCGTACACCTGCGGGAAGTCCTCGTATATCAGTGGTATAAAAAAGAGTAGGGCGACAAAAAGGGAGACGGTGTACCAAATGGTGAGTGGCCACCGCCGCCTATGGACCTTGGCCACACTAGTAAGTGGCATTAGGAATGCGTTGTCAAACCTAACACATGAAGGATTTGAGGTAGTCAGGTATCTAAACTACCCTGTCCCGGGATATAGTTCCCTCACTATGAATTCCTTCACCGACGCCGCGACGGCTTAAGCTTATAGGCTCACTGAACGACCATCGCCTTACAAGATCAGTCAAACACGAAATTGAACGTTCAGTTAATTTCTCGGCTACTGCGCCTCACGTAGTAACATTTCCTTTGTAAATATTATTGAATTAATTGAACACGACATGCGAGGCGTTGTCTCAAAAACTGCTTCGTAAACATCCTCGCTCGAACGTTACATTTTAATACTTACGATTGTTTCCCTTTGATGCGAAGAATTAATCGACTTCACATTGTTTATTATGGGCTATTAAATTAGTTTATGACGTAAAAATTATAACTTTTTTCTAATGAATAAAGTCATTGAATTAATTACGTTTTATATGTATAATGACTTTGATAGCGCAGTATCGGCGTGCGGTCGCTTATCACGTCCTATAGAAAGTTCATTAAATTAATTGTATTCATTAGGTATCGTTAAGTTTCCATCATTAACAAACACATTAGGAATTGAGAGAAAACACGTTTGTACTTTGACATTGGAAAAAAATTCTTTGTTTACCTTGTTATTTTAGGTGACTACTATGTACTATAGATACAAACAGACATTTATTAAGCTATTAAGGTATACCCTTATTATTGACCACAATCTCATCATGGCAAGTAATGAAAGGTTCAGGTGAAGGCATACCATGCCTAAAAGGAAACTGACTCTCAAGTGCAGCTGCCGGAACACACCGGCGCAGGTATGTAGACACTTTGTCATATCAGTCATCAGCACTGATACCTTCGTTTTTTCTATTGTAAATTGAAAACAAGTTGTAGATCACGTTGGTAAAGGTCACGGGTTCGAATACAATGTGTTTTAAATGTAAAGAAAAACTTCGTATGGAAACCATTACATGGTGGTACAGGGTACTTCGTAGAACTCGATTAATTATCACCTTCAAATTATTCACGTGAGGGTGTACAAGCCGTAAGACTAACACCTTCAAGTCCATTAAAATAAACCTGAGACCTGAAATATTAATCATTATAAAAAGGGAATGCACGCCGTTCCTTACTTACGATACGACCAGTATTTCTATATATCTATTGTCTACACAGTATCTGGTGATACAGCACGTTTTCTGAGACAAATATAAAATTAGCAAAAACAAAGAGGACGGTCGTTCACCCCGAACTGTCAAACGTACAAGCATGGCCGGCTAGAAAGTAACCGCTGACCTAAATACAGTAACAAGCAATGAACATCCCCCAGCAAGCAAGACTCGCGACAGACAAATAACGTCACACCTATTAGTACAACAAACAGTCTGTGTAGTATGCTCTAATACTAGATTCCGCCCGCGACTTCACCTGGGATCCCGATGGTTATAAAGGGGGTCCCATGAATTCCCGAATTAAAAACTTCTTCCTAACAATACCATTAGCTATGTGCGTGTGAAATATCATCAAGATTGGATAAGCCGTTGAGGCGTCAAGAAGTAACAAACAAACTTACGCGTTTATATTATTAGTAAGGATTATTTACACTAGTTTATTTTTTTAAGAAGAGCCGGTTGGCGTGGTGCTCTGACGTCGATTCCCATGCAATAAAAACAAATGAGCGTAATAAAAAATACATATATTTTTTGTATCTGAGTGAAAATGTCTACATAAGTATACAATTTAATGTAGTTTTTATAGTTTATCAGTTATCTGCTTAGTTCTGCTGACAATATGGCAGTGTGTTGAAAAATGAGGCCACAATATATTTATTTAATTATAGCTTTTACTTTGTAGAAACTCAAACTGCACGTTTCACGACTTCGCGAGAGTTGAGAGCCGAGCTAACACAATTATATTTAGACAGATATATAGCTCTCGCTAAATTGTTACCTTAGGTTCTGTTTAGCGGTTAATAATAAGTTATTTAGTATGTTTAAGAATAGAAACACATATTACATGAATGCAACGAAATTGAGAGAGATTTCAGCTCGCTTTGATGCTTTTTGCTCATAACCAGATAATTACCAATGAAAATCTTTATTAATCAATCAAATATTAAGTGATGTATGTAACCAAAAGCGTTACCTACTTCTGCTGTCAATCAAGAGTCAAATACCCCGGTCCAACGGCCGTAGGTAAATGAATTCACTATTATTCAAATACGATAAATAATTCTATCTCAAATTAGGACTGTCGCCCTCAAAATGTGACACCTTGACCGTCCTTCACATGTACTGGTACCAACATAGCGTCGCCAGAAAATTCCGCCTATAAATAACTATATGAGACGAGCCCGTCGGCTTGGTGGCTAAACAACACGTAACAGGTAGTGGGATGGGTTCCCATTCAAGACAATCACTACTGTATAAAATAGTAGTCAGATATACATATGTGTAGTGAAAATGAAAATATTTTTATTCAAAAAGGCCTTTACAAGCACTTACGAATAGTCTGGACTCTAATACCGGTTTGGAAGGTTGTTTTTTACTAAGAAGACAGTTATATAGCTATCTGGTTATCATAGTACAAGCTCAGCTTACTCGGGATCAGATGGCCGTGTATAAGGAATGTCCAAGGGTTTTTATAAACTTAAACGTGTGATAACTTCGCTTTTATTAGTGCTCACGTTCCCACACAACACTGAGCGCGTTGAAAGGAATCGTGAGATGAAAACTGCGAACAAAAACCGCTATAAAGATTGCTTATCAACAACAATGTGACGCGAGTTTATTTGCTTTTGTTACTCTTGAAGACATTTATTTCTTTAGGATCGGTAACGACGGGAGGATGGGGACCCCTCAATGCAGGCCCCGTTTTTTTGTATCGAAGCCCCTTTTCGACCGTCCCGCCGCGTACGAACAGTAAATACGATAAAATCCCTTTTATGGTCCTAGCAACGCTTCCTCGAGCTAAGAGAGCAACACGCCCTCGCCGCCGCCGCGCCGGAGTATCCAGGTAACGCCTTGACCCGGTTTATCCGCCGCCCGTCTAGTCTACTGCACGTAGATTGTATTTGTGTTTATCGATACACCGTACCTACCCACCTACGTTTAAGTCGTCTATTTGAATACTATTATTGTTCCTGTTCTTCGTCAAATGAAGGTCTAAGAAAAGAATCCGTATTTACAAACATCTATACATGTCGAATGATGTAGGTACACTAGCTAGACCTGAAAAGGCAGAGTGACGTCACTAGGAAGCGGCTGCCAAGTAAGCGTTCAGTTTATGACTACTGCCAATACTTCTATGCCAAATAGAACACACAGTTGGAAAGGAAAATATTTGTCCTCTAAAGAAATAAATAAGAGCACTTAAATTTAAGTCGTATTCTATAGAATTTAAAACTTTTAGGCAAGTTTTAAATTTCGAAGGTTTTTCTCGAGTGTTGGCGGAAATCGCCGAGCGGAGCCGTCGCTAACTCAGACTAAGGTTGGATCATTAACACTGACCTACCAGCGAATAGACGAACAACTTTGTTAGTAGATCCATAACTCTGTTAGGTTAAATTAATATTCATTGCACAAAATAATCTAAGTACAATTTAAACAACAACTCGACTAGAGGATTAATATTAGAAATGATGGAAATGTACAGAAATAGATAACAGTACCATTTAACACGCCATTTTAAGATAAATGGAGTATGTTTATGCAAATCTAAGTACATACTAGCATACTGCGAGATATACTGAGACATTCATCACACACGGTTATCTGATCCCAAACTAAGCAAAGCCTGTACTATGGTAACCACATAACTCATTTACCACATGTACTACTTGTTAAATAAATACTAGTATTGATTACGCCCGTACACAGAACAAACAGATATGTTTATGCACACAACAACCGGGCGGCGTGATGGTCAGGGTATCTAATCACTACGCCAACTGGCCCGTCAATAGTAATATAAATCTAATGAAGCTTATCACAAAGCAATAGGCTTCATTTTTGTATGACATAAAAGGTCATAACGGTCAGGTATATATCCACACTATAGGTGTTAATAGATTTCGGTACAACATAAAAGGAAACAACAGAAATACTTTAGATATTATTTCCTACAAGTTTTATTATTGAGGAAATGTCGAGGAAAAGTTACCGATTCGCGCGAATTAAAACGAATTTTAATAACCAACAAGTGGTTTTGTTTTCATCACTGATGAACAATTCTATGGCTAGTTATCATTTATTTAAATCCTCCAATCGAATGATAGGCTATTCAAGAAGGATGTAAAATATATTTATTCAAATAGGCCTTCACAGGCACTAATGAATTGCCAGACTAAGTCGGTAAACAGATACATAGATAGCCTTGTCTGTTATTACTATAAGGTACCTAACTATTCCCGCGACTTGGTACGCGTGATAAATTTTAATTAAGGCACTATTTTCATCAAGAGCCATTTTTCTATTAAATAAAGGCCTATGTTGCCCCAAGCTATGTTCCTACCCGTGCAATTTAACTTGTTCAAAAAACAAAAATTCTCAAAAATAGTATCCTGTTACACTCAGTACATCAACCGCAATCAGCTTTTGAAAATAATTTTAATTTTAACGACTGTTCTACAGTTTTATCCTAGCACGTACCTATAGAAGATAGAATAATATTAGTCCCTAAGAATAGTATAATCCCCTACGACACAGAAATATATACCAATAACCAAACGGTCCACAAATGAATATCTGCCTTACTTTAATTTAAATAAGTGGTAACTTCAGAAGCTCTGCCCGTCATAAGTGACCTTCTAGGGTCAAAAATGAATAAATGGTTTCGAATTTTCCAAATGCTTTAACTCGAAGAGATCAAGGTGAACCGGAACATCAAATTCAAAATCCTAATAATATTACATATATTATATTAAATATGGATGTTTGTTACTCTTTCAAGCAAAATCTGCCGGACAGATTTGGATGAAACTTGGCATAAAGTAGAGCATATCCTAGAATTACATATAGACTACTTTTATCCCTGGAAAATTTGAAATCCCTCGAAAAAGCGGGTAAAAGCGGGGCACAGCTAGTAAAACATAATTTGGAAACATAAAACGAATTAAGCAACCAAGAGCTCTTTAAATATTCTTCTTTTGTGGCAAATTGGTATTGTAATGACAATTGCACTAGTAATGAGTTTTTACATTTGTAACATTGGGGTCAAAACAATAAATATGTAATTTTATTTCACTATTACAAACGTTAGCGGTCGTAAAGTCGATTAGGACTATTCGAGAATATGTCAGGGACGATCTCGCAATTATTTTGTAAGTAACACAGTGGAACGACTTCCACTAGATTTAGGTTACTTGATCTATAACCGGTCAAAATATTCTTCTGAATTTAACAAATGATTTCTAATGCACACAATCCCTGCCCAAGTGCAGTGTAAATGAAGTACCCGCATATAGAATTGTGATCAATTAACTTATCCAATTATTAATAATTGACAACCCACACTAAGGGGAGACATGCCATATACAAATAAGGATTTTAATGGTAGTAAGTACTAATGTTTTTTCATTAGAATTTATACCTTTAGTGCACATTCTGTAACGAGACAGCAATTAGTTAAAAATAATAATCAATAACACCCTCCAAGTCCATAAAATTTATTTTTATCAAGGTCTCAATGGAAAGTTATTTTGTAGGCAAATTAAGTCATCAGTCCATATGAAACTTCTTTAAATTCTATTATTATAAAATCCTAGTAACATGTATTAAAATTATTTTTAAAACCTTTTTAGTAGGTTGTTCATTATTCAAATTAAAACTAATGATCTACTAAGATATTAAGCCTTATAAGGCGGTGTGATTCCGAAAGCTTACTATTGGAATAGGGTTGATTGATTGAAAATATTGATTAATAAAATTTATATTAATATAGATTAAATTTATTACCTATAGTCGGAAATATTACGACATTCAGTGTAATATTTTCGCCTTTCATGGTAGGGTTAGCCGCCTGCAAGTTTCAACTATAAAACAAGAACCTGGAGGAAAAAAGTTACAAAGAATTTCTAGGTCCTAGGAGCGAAACCAAAAAACGCGTTCATCAAGCCGAAACGTAGGTAACGACTGTGCGGGCGAAAGTAAGAATCCCTTAAGAACCAACCTTTTGTCAACCCTAGTAAGTACCCTTCAAGTAAAATATGCGATATGACATGAGCATAGAATAAGCGTGGGCCGACCGGAATCATCGCCACCAGTAATACCTGTCTAACGCCTTTTCATCTCCACCTCGGAACCGGATCCGAACGCCACTCGCCCACTAAACACACAGACCATGTGTTTTGTAGCTATGAGCTCTCAAATTGTAATTAAGCTAAATTTCCAAATATGGAATCTCATATTTTTTTTTTATCTAATAATAATCCCTCTAATATCAAAAATTTCAACAATTGAATAGGAACTTTGGATGCGAGCGGAAGTATTTCAATAAATTATATTCGAATTTTTGATTATTGTGTAATTTTGTATGTAATTTTTATGATAATAGCTTTACGTTGTCGGTTGTTTTTAGATTATTAGATTGAAAAGGTCATAGTGTAATAATAACGGAAAGGAATCGTTTGGATATTATAGCTAATAGGTCTGCTCTAATGGCTGGCATTATAAATTAATATCTTCCGGACAACGCGGTAGGTTCGATAACAGCGCCGATGGAAAATGATTCATTTTACCGCACCGCTACTGCACGAGCTCTCTGAAAACTTGACCCAAAAAGAGATAGTCTCTTCTAAAATATAAGAGGGCGATCGCGGTTACATTGCTTTTAATCATTTCTATAACTTGGATATATGCCAAAAAGGATTTTCGCGATTGATATCAAATAATTTTCATTTCCTATACCTACACAAGAATTTACTATAAAAATTGTTCTACGCGAATACCTACTACTAGACACCGATAAGATTTTGATAGTGTTGCGGAAGCCGCCAACCGACCCGCACCGTACCAGGTAGTCATTAGGTTAATTCGAGAACAGTGCGAGTTTCCCATTCACGGTAGGCCCCTCGTGCATCCCGCGGGGGGACTGGCACGTCTAGTGGTGACGTCACGTGCGCGTAATTATTTCCATTGAGCCGAGCGCCGCCGAACGCGGCCGACGTCGCCCGAGCGCCATCCGACCGGAGCCAACCAGTGCTACATCTTTTCTAGTACGCGGTCGCCCCTTTGCACGCTCGCTCGCTGCTACGCAGCTCCAGTCGATAATAAAATAATTTTCCCATCGCGAGTCGCGACCGAGGCCATCGTGCAGTGTTGTGCATCTCGGGTGTGCGGTGTGCAGTGTGCAGTGTGCACCGAGCCTGGCTGGCGTAGTGGAGCGCGACAGTAACCGCGGCCGTCCCGTCGACGGCGAGTGCAGTTCCGTTACCCGAAGTAGAAGTGAAGTGTGTGCATATCGTTTTCCATTTCGACCTCGTTTACGTGACAGTGGAGGTTTACTGGACGCGAGGCCGGCGCTCCGGCTCTCTATCGGGCGCATAGGACGACGGAGACGAATCGATGAGCCCCCGCGTTCCCGCCGAATGACAGCTCGCACATCGATCGGGTGAGTCGGAATACCGAGCGGAAAATATTTGTAAGCGCGCACTAAAACTTATTCTCGCTACGAGCGACGAAAGAGAAATCCGTCGCCTGGCGATCCATCATTGTCTGTAGCGTGCGTCGCGATCGCACAGGCCGCCGCGCCGTGTCCGCGGGCTCGGGGCTCGGCTCGACTCGGCTCGGCGGCGGCGACACGGTGCACAACAAACGGCGATAGCTAATTATCATCATCTGACAGAAAGGCAAGAGGAGGGGCAGCGCTGCACCGGCCCCGGCACGCCGCGCAATCATAGCCTTCGGTCTTTGAACCGTGGATTCGTTGCTATTGTTAGTTTGATTGTACACTTTGAATTTTCTAGAAATACGATAAATATCAATCCTCGCCTTACCGACGCTCTGTGTTCGACGATACTTTGCCCTTCAAACGTTCAAACGAGTCGAACTAGTGACAGTGGAGATACAACAAGAGAACAATATTTACATAAAATATTACGATAATTTACGAGTAGAAAACAAAGTCACACAATAATAATTGTATGATTGATAGAACGATGATTAATGAGACGACAAAAAGAGTTAGAAAAACCTATACGAATGAAGTAGGTCAAACCACGATACAAATTGAATTTATATCGAGGATAAAAATCATCAATTATGTTATAAAACCTTTCCTAATGAATCAAAAACATTTAAAAGCATTTTTTTTACTGCACGCGGAGATTACGTTATGCCGAGTGGACACAAATTAACCAATGTTTTTTTCTCGATTTCAGGCTCCATCCAACCGAATGGTGATTGGATGACTATCTCAGCGCGGTCCCCTGACAAGGAGCCATCGCCGCCGAAGCAGATTAACTTCGCCGAGCCGCTCGTCGAGTCGGTGCGCGTGTACCTCGCCAATGAGCTGCCCTCCAAGCAGCTAGCGCTGGTGCCGCGCGCGCCCTCGCCGCCTTCACCCTCCGCCACGCCGCCGCTCTGCGATGTCGACATAGCGACGCACACCGCGCGCGAAGACATCAGGGGCATCAACTTCGAAGCGCGTCTCAAGCGGAATGACCTGAACAACAACGCCTCCAGGCACCGAAACGAACCTAGGCCCGACGGCGCTATGCCCAACCAAGCGGAGCTGATGCAGCGTCAACCGTTACTGGCGCGCACCGTCAAGAAGGACGCGCCGCAGCCGACGACCGACGAGTCGGATCCCGACCAGGACCACTCGCCGCAACGCACGCACGGCGGCGACTTCATCGTCGAAATACCGCCCGGTACGGTCAGAGAGGAGAGATACCCAAAGGAGATATGGAAAACTATCGTGTCGTTTTTCTTCCTGTTTTTGTGCGTGTGTATAAATATGATGTCGCTGTCCCTAGTGCACGAACGTTTACCGGACAGAAACACGACCGCACCGCTCAACGACATCGTACTGGATAACGTCGACGCGAGGGACTGGGGCTTGGCCGTCTCCGAATATTTGATCATGGTGTCGACGACGGTGGCCATGTTGGTGATAGTGTTCCACAAGCACCGGTTCATCGTGGCGCGGCGGCTGTTCCTCATCATCGGCCTGCTGTACCTGTACCGTTCGGTCACCATGTTCGTGACCGTACTCCCGGTCTCGAGCACCACCTACTTCTGCAGCCCGAAGAGTAACAACACCACACCGCTCCTCGTCATCAAGAGAATGTTCTATCTGATATCTGGTTTCGGACTGTCGATAAACGGCAAGCACACCTACTGCGGGGACTACATATACTCGGGGCACACGATGGTTCTCGTGCTGAGTTACCTGATAGTTGCGGAGTACTCGCCGAAAAAGCTGTGGCCGGTGCACTGGGCCATGTGGGGCTCAGCGCTCCTCGGCGTGTCGTTCGTGCTGCTCGCGCACGGGCACTACACGGTGGACGTGGTGATCGCGTACTACGTGACGACGCGGCTGTTCTGGACGTTCCATGCGCTGCTGGTGACACCGCACCGCAGCGGCAACGGGTACAACCACTACATGATCCAGCGCGAGTGGTGGTACTGGCTATTCACGTACCTGGAGCGCAACGTGCGCGGGCCGGTGCCGCGGCGCTACGACTGGCCGCTGCCGTGGCCGCGCACCAAGCTGTTCAGCCGCCTCAGCTAGTGACGCGCGCGCGCGCCGCCGCCGCCGCCGGAACGCGTATGACGCTCACCTTCTGGGAGTGCCGCTTCAGGACTTGCAGCTCTTTGGGGCTGGTTCGCGTGCAGATGGCCAGCGTGAGCGTGTAGTCGAACTGGTGCACGATCAGATTGAGGTAGACGGTCTCCTCCCAGTCGATCTCCGGGTCACCGATGGGCAGTTTCTTCGAGTCCTTGCGGAACACCTCGACGTCCGTCTGCGGAAGGGCGCGAGTGAGTCGGTGAGCCGGCGGATGCGCGCCGACGCCGACGCCGACGCCGACACCGACGCCGACGCGACAACAGACAATCGAGCGTCCACTTCGTGTCAAATGTGATAATCTAACTCGTCAAGTGAGAGCATATTTATTTCGTACTACATGTATATCTATCGCGGACTATTTTATGGACATTGACGACCTCGTATGCTTTTATTGTTGAATATAATTATAAGGGTTGATTTTATTTGACAATGAACTAATCGATCAATTATAGTACTGTCAACTGTTGATAGAGTTTTGTTTTTTTGTAAATTGTATATTTTATAAGTGGTTATTGAACGATCAATCTCGAGTCTAACTAAGAACCTCATATTTATTAGCAAATTGTACTGTGATTAATGTTTGCCGCGTGGAGTGGGTGAGCGACTGAGCCGGGGCCCGATTCTCGCGTCCTCGACATCATTGTCACATTCGACATATGTTACAAAACTGTCTAGATGTAGAAATTTTCTCTGATATTGGCGAAATTTTTCAGCAAATGTCTAATTCGAGATTTATGTCCAAATGCGCGAGCGAGCGAGCGAGGGTCGGGTGTCAACTGTAAGAGCGGTGCGCCCTTGTATCGTATTGTACGCGCTGGCTGTACTCGCACCAGCCTATTGTAAGAAATAATATTTTTATATTGTTTAAAATAAAGTACATACTTAACTGTTGTTAATGCATACTTTTGTATTTCCAAAGAATGTCTGATAGAATTTTATAACTTTCATCCAAATGGTGCTAAAGTAGAAAACGAATGGGGGGACTTTCATTTCGTAGAGAGAGACGAATTAGATAGCAGACGCACCGACATACAACATTCCGCGATGTCACAAATGCATGATTATTCATTATTTTATAGTATTTATTCTCGTGAAAACGTAAAAATGCACAATATATATTTAACAGTTCATTTAAATACAAACAAAACCCACTAGGTACCACCGGGCGCATATTTTTTAAAGCACAGCACATAAGGATGAAGTTTAAGCTTATATTTCCAATGTCATAAAATCTCAAATCTCTGACGATGATTAATAAAATACTTAGTCTGAACGTTCCTCTAGCTAAATAATAACAGGCACTCGATGTTAAAATTATATTTGTTTGCAATACATCTGGTCACAGTATCTGTGGGTATCAACAGTAAATCATTACATGTACATACTATATATACCTAAGCTCGATAAGGGACTCCAGTCCCGATATAATGTAACACATGATACGCGGCGGATACTGTGACGTGGACATATAGAGCTATTTCCGATTTCCATTAGCGAACGCCTATAATAATGGTGTAAGGTTTACCTCATACTTGGGCAGGTAGCGGGAGGAGCCCTTCACGTGGCGCTTCCTGACGAAGAACAACAGGTCGTCGCAGTCTATAGATTGCTCCTCTTGGAACAGAAAGTGCCGCACGAACAGATCTGTCCAGTACGTCGTTCCTTGTAGCACTACGAAGCCAGATTCTGCAATATTGCACAACGCGTTTCAATTAATCAATATTTGGTCCGTGGATATTAACTGTACATATTAATTACGATTTGTGTAGAATTGTTAATGTACGTGATATGTTAGTAGCGTATACACTAGGTTCCAGTCTCGTAACCGACGTGTTAAACTTTATTATCTGTAACATTGGAAGCATTGGAAGTATTGGAAGGGTCCGCCGGACGTGTTAACTTCAAAGTGCCTTTAAGAATAAAGAAGGAATATGATATTATGTAATTCTAAACTATACTATGTGTCTATATGTGATGTTGCTTGGATTTGTTAATAAGTGTTGTAAGCGTTCGAATTCGATGGAATGTTTACAACATCCAGATATTATCATAAATGTTAAAGAAATGAAAGCAATCTCCTTATCTTATCTGTACAAATCACATTTTATAACGACAGATAAGCGAATACAGCTATTTAATTGCAGCTTACAGGCTCGATTCAGAAAATACTGACTGTCCAGAACTCATTCTACAATAAACTTTGGTGAGGGTTGATTCCTGTAATGTCTGAGTGTTCATAATCTCCACGTCGAACGCCAAATATGTATATAATTAATATAAAATTGCATTTTTACGTAATATTATTATTACTAAATGTATTATAATTATTTAGAATTAATTTACTATTAACGATGATATTTTAAGATTTCATAAGAATTGAGTTTCGTTCGTGTTAAATTATTGTTCTTATTTCTTGCACCGGTTCGGTCTTGGTAACACACTGTGCAATACTTGTTATACATTGAATTGTATGTATATATTATGTACCTAACTATATAAACGCTGCTGTCTCACTGGGTCGTGTAACACATCTTATTGTATCAATTAAGTGTATACAACCCAGCAAACAAGTATGGTATCATTTGAATCTCAATTGTCGGCTGTACAAACTTTGCTTTTTAGCTAAATTGCCATAATATTTATGAAACCATGAAATTTAGACTACGATGTACATGCATAATTATTTTGGGCAACACTGGTCTATTTTACCCGATCAATATTGTTAATGTAAACGACTACTTAAACTTAATGTGGTTGCCTAATATTCAAATAAATCGATTGGACCTTACTAAAAGAAATTTTGCTCAAAAGACACTCAAAGATCCCTTAAAAACAATCGTGTGAATAAAAGCCACGTTATTATTTATTGTATTTTCACTTATTGCCAATTAATTAGGTTAACGAGATTGAAACTCCAACGTTTACTTGGTAGAGGCTGTTGAAGAGTTCAAATAAGTTATGTTTTGTGTCACATTCCGAGTTTGTAACATGTTCCGTGTGTGTGTGCGTGTGCGAAGTGAGATGTATGGACGACCGCTTGCAGGCGTGTGCGTGGGACATGAAACTAACTGTTTATACCAATGCTGTTGTAAACTTAAATAAATGTTTTTCTTAACAATTCATAGTGTCATTACTCAATCCAACTAGGGTTAAATTATATGTCTTTGACCGAAAAATATAGGTCAAGAACATCACCCAGGAATTAAGAAATTAATATAATATATTCTTGTTTCTATATCCACAAATCCCCCCATTACATTCAGGTGCCAAAGGTATTTATTCTCTTTACTTCAGAATTAGTTTTCTATAGTAAAAATACAACTGGAAATAGCACAAAATATTTAAGTTTATACCATACACCATTCAACACACAATAGTGTTTATATTCTTATGATTAAATTTCCTCGAAAAAACCCGTTCTCTACTTCGATGTAGGAAAGTAGTTATTCATTAGATTATATGAGACGGGCATAAAGACAATACAAATAATATAGGTAAGAGGTATACTAAATGAGGATTGACGTGGAAAGTCAAGTTGTACAGAAGCAATTATTAATATTATGATAAGAACCTGCACCTTCTTGAGAGGAATGGTCCCTGAAGAGTAGGCAGAGATCATAAGTTTGAAGAATACATTCTTGTTTTACAAAGCTCTTAGTATCTAGCGCACGGATTTTTATCGATTATTCATTTGATTTTGTAACGCCTCCAAGTTGTTTTCTTTACACATCCAAGAAAATTTATAATTGGGTTCTTATTCCCCCGTTCGTAGAAACTAACCCAGTATGTATTTGTGGCTTTTTAGGGTTCCGTAACCAAAGAGTGGCAACGGGACCCTATTACTGAGCCTCCGCTGTCAGCGGGCTGATTCGTGAGAACGAATCGTAATAGGTAGACAGCTCAAATGGTGTCCTACTATAAGACACGTTTAATAATGCGTTTTGTTCAATATTTTACGGAGGTACGGAACCCTTCGTGTGAGCATTACGTGGGACTTCTTTTCGGTACATTATCAATGGGGCTACAGGTAATAATCTCTGACAAAGAAACAGCTATTGTAACTTTCCTACCGTTCGACAACCGGTTCTTTTTTACTGAATCATTTAATATATGATAAATATGGTAATTTTTGCAACATGTAAAAGCCCATGTAGGTACACCGAAATGAGTTGTCCTGTTTTACCGATGTTTATGAGGAACAAATTTAATTTGTTAAAGTTCTTAGGACCCAAGAACCCATAAAAGGTCGAACCCTCTTTAGAAGTATTGGCACCATTCCCATTTCCGCCGATGTACAGTAGTGCACTCGTGTTTCGGTTAAAAAGGCAATGGGGCTGGTGGAATGACAGACACATGCACCTTAACAACTACACGTCTCAAGATCGACAACGCATTGGCGATGCACTTGGCGTTGGAAAAGTCCCGGATGGCCGTATATAAAGAATGTTCCAGAGTTTATTTATTAGTAAACATAGCACACCAATAGACAATGTTTTCAATCGAAATGGATAATTTAAGCCTGGGAATACATCCAATCCCTCGGGAACGCGGGTCAACACAGTGCAGAAGCTAAATAATCTATAAGTTTGTATTTCGATTGGCACAAACTTGTGACATGCGTGAAACAGTGAGTCAGTTAATGAACAATGCTTTTGTTTCACACCGCAGTGTAGGGTGTATCATCGGCATATTTAACTACATTATCATTACTTCGATATGACCTTATGAGGTTCAAACTATCATGTTCAGTCACGAACTTAGATAATAAACCATCACAAAACAGTAGTCCACATGTAATACTGTGTTTCAGATAGAAAGGTAAGATGGAGGAAATTACATGCACATGAGACTTAAAACGTCGTCTCAAGGTCCACATCGCATTGGCGATGCCTCTGGTGGCACTAATTTCCATAGGCAGCGGTGACCACTTACCATCAGGTGAACCGTCTACCTCGTACATCGAACTTTATGACATAAAAAAAATAATTAAATAAGGTGACACCATTCGCTTTAATCAACAGTACTGTTCCTTCTTTTAGCGAGAGAGTTATTATAATAGCGGAGCCCTATACAAATTATGAATAGTGAATGAAACGTGATATCAGTAAATACCGGAGAACTCTCATTGGTTATATACATATTTATGCTGTACAATAATTTTGATTGTATGCAGAATCATCTGCTTACCTCTTTAGGAATAATAGGCGTGTATCTTAGAATGAGTAAACTATCATTCTTATTATCCCCGGCGGTTTCACCCGCGATCACGAGAGATGTTACATTTTCCGGGGATAAAAAGGATCGTTAAGGAAGGAGTGTTAACCAGGTTACAAACTATTTCCGTGTCATTTTCATTTCAAATCCCTACGGTCGTTTTTCGTGAAAGAGAAACAATCATCCACCCTCACAAATTTTCGCATGTATAATATATCATATTAGAAGTAAGTAGGGAAGCGCCTATACCTTACAAACCTCTTCTGAGGATAGTCCAAAATTAAATGATATGCATGGAAACTTTAGCTACGGTAATTGAGAGTAGCAATCTAATTAGCTATGATTACAATTAACCAACTGAGAACATTGTAATTTTATGAGAACACATCTGTTTGTTCAGTTGTTTAGGTCTGCAAGGTCACTATGTTACTATTGCCCAATAAAGGGTAATGGCGAGGTCAAGCTTGGAGAATACATGCCCAGAAAAAACCCAGTTGCTATGCCTATGAAGGGAAGGTTGTTCAAATCAGAACCATTTTAGCTCTGCCTCAAGTATCACATCATTTTCATCCTCACAAACAATTTGGATGCATATGTTACATCAATATGTTGGGTATATCGACTGTTTGGGTGGAAATTATCCCAGCATCTTGTGGTTCAGTACAAAAATGGGACAATGTGTTCAGATTAAAAAGTTCATGTTAAAAGAACAGACATCCTAGGACATTCTTCACACAAAGTTATCTCAGTTACTATGGCCACCGATGATACCAACAGAATGTGAATACCAACTGATACTTAAAATATTAACAATCAGACAGCAAACAAACCGACATGTTCATGTACACACGTGTTTGTGTCTCCTGGGTGGAAATCACCTTTTTACAAACAATGCATTGAAGAGCAAGCGACTGGCACAGGTGACTGTGCTGTATTTTTGTGTGTATGAGATATTCTTTGGTATATGGTAATAAAATAAGCTAAGTAGACAAGATAATAAGCAATTAATGGTTAGATGGTAGCACATAATATAGTCTCTTAAGATGCCTGAGCTAACAGGACAGACTCAGCAAGGTCAAAGCCTATCGGATTGGTTAAGAGCCTTGGTTCATAAAGTTAATATTATGTTAAAAAAGTGGAATAAACATGAAAAGAATATGAACATAATGTAGATGTCCAGGAAGGAACACATAAAATACTAAGATTACTTATTATACTAGTAAATTTTGTAATTAGACCTAAAGTATTTTTTAGACAACAACCATAATCTATTGGTGTTGCTTCTTAGAGCCTTAAAAGACATGAATTTATTGCCAATTAGCTGATGCCTGCAGCTTCAACGATATTAAATTAAGAGAAAAAATATTATTACTAGATAATATAACAACTAATATAGCAACTGTAGCAAAAACAGAAAGAAACACCTTTTCTCAATAGTGGGACAGTATGGTATAACACTATTACTATGTGTAGTAGGATACTATTGAGCTATCAAACCTGGAGTGCCTTCAAGTATTGTCTCTCATGTATAATTGTATTTTAAAGAATATGTTTGATTTATGAGGCTTTCATTTTTGATAAATAGAAACTTCATACCTGAAATTCAAAGATAATAACAATTAAATAGTGCTATGCACACAAAGTATTACTTACTTATTATAAAGATTAGAATAAGAAGAACACTTAGCCAAATGTCAAGGGTTAATTTGGTTAAATTACACACATATTATGATTTAGGTTAGGTGATAAGTAAGCACTTAAATGATAGAGACTATAATGATTCATTTAAACTATTCTATGTAGGTATGTATGTAGCTATTTAATAGTTTGGATCAGATAATAAATCTAGGTTCACCTACACATTTAATGCAAAATAGTTTTCTAGCTCAAAATTGAAAATCTATCAGTATCAAGTTATTTTATTTCATTAACATAAAATAGCATAGATATTACCAAGGTGTTAGATGCAATTATTTTATGCTGCTAAATAATTTAATAATTTGTTACATGTTCAGCAACAAAAACAACGTTTTAGTATAAATAAGTGAAAATTTAGAATAGGGGTAGGGTGTTTGTATAGTTTACGTGATTTTTTTTCAATAGGCTTGCAAAGAGAAGTCAAGAACATGAGGTAGCTGAGAACTCACCATCTTTCAGCAACTGGCGCATCTCTTTGGTCCTCTGGAAGTTAATCTCTTCGAGCAGCTGCTCCAGCATCGTTGCGTTCCTCAGGAACGTCGACCCTCCCAGAGCCATGTCTCACGCATTAGCAGAGTCTCGCAAATTTACCCAAACAAACACTCTTGAGTGTCAACACATCACGGCCTAACCGACGATAAGTAAGCAAACTACTCGAATTTAGGGCAATAAACATAATATTACACTTTAGGGGTTTGTTTAGAAGATCAATGACCCTATCAGGCATTCATTTCGTTTAAAAATCCCTCCATTTTCCATAAAAATTAAGTAAAAAAATCCACCATTTAATCGACGAATGACCACAGATGGTTAATGTACTCACAGACAGATGATAAAAATGTACTACGACCACAGACAACTCAAGGATATATAGAATTAATTATTACAAAGTTCTGATAATGCACTCGATAAAATATTAGAACCCTTCGTATTATTCTACCAAACAAAAGACTGAAGAAGATTTGTATGCAAAGAATATAAAATAATAAATACCTGTTGTTATAGAAATTATCAATGCGGTTTCCAAGATAGATTGGATGGATTCTAGGATAGGTAACTGATTTGTCTGTAGAAATACGAAGCAGGCTAGGCGTATAAGTTTTTATACAGCATACTGACAAATAGCATGTGACAAATGTTCAATTTCCGCAATCAACAATCTTGTTGATTGCGAAGGATTTAGCAGTGCGTTACAAGTAATGTCACTGTCATTTCAGGTTGTCATTTGTCAGTTGTTGGACAGGTCAGCGTCAGTCTACAAAAGTCAGAAGACAGCTGATCTGGAAAATTCGGAATGGAAAATCTCAAAATTGACTGACGTAATAAAGGTGCCATAGAAAAAAAGAAAATTGTGTAAAACATGAAGTAAAATGAAAATAAAGTACATATAGGAGACCTCAATACAATAAAACAGTAGCGATGACTTCTCTATCGAATGGCAACTGAAATTTAAAGAAACATAAATAAAAATTACTTAGAGTGAAGAATGTCGTGGAGGCGATCGAGTGCATGTTTGATATGCGCGCTGCGACGCACGGCAGGGGTGGCGGGTGTAGCAGCGCGCCGCGCAGCATCCGGGGCCGGCGAAGAGGATCGCCGCCGAGCCGCCGCCTCCCGCGCTGCCATCGCAGCCGGCTCTATGGCTCTGGCGCTACTAGCAGCTGACCATGTTTTCAATGGTATTCATATTTAGCCTGGGGATGGCCACTAATGAACATTAGCTGCTACAAAAGATTTTCCTCTCGAAATGGGGGACTGCCTATATGCAGGCTCTATGAACATTATGGGCACTTATTTTAAAACCTTAGGTGCTTTTAGTCTTTTAAGGGACCTGGTTTCTTTGAACAGTGAACCTATGACTTATTTATTATACACTCACAATGTGTAGAGCAGGGAGGAAATGCCTATTGAAGACAATTGTTTTGCATTTATGAGGTCATAATGCTTAGTATTCTTTTCTCTGAGTGGCTTTGAGTAGAGAGTGTAATGGAATGTTCTTCAATCATTCTGTTTGTCAAGAGCGGATCCTTCGTTGTGGGCACCATGGGCATGCCCACATAAATAATAATAGTCTTGTAGGAATGTGCTATATCCATCATGAGTGACTGTATACTCCGAATCACACTTGCCAGTTTTCAGATGGCTGTGACTAGAACCTTTTTTGTGGGCTGGAGCAGCGGGTACCTACTAACCATTCCCTTTATAATTATAGTCAACACTGACAAAGCCAAAATTAAAATACTCTTAAGGAAGAATATTTGTATTCGATGAATAGATACTGAATTAATGTGATGGTGAATCAAATTCTTTTGCTTTAATTTCAGAAAAAAGATTCTTCAAAGCAGCACAGCTGGGTAACGTGCAGGAGCTGCGCAAGTGAGTGTTTACTTATTCAGTATAGTTATACAGTTTCTATTACATTATAATTTCTGCCCAAGCACATAGATCACACAATATATTTGAAAGTAGGTGACATAGTATTAAATAGTGCTATAAATACGTTCAGACAGGTGGAGGCAGCGGCGTCGAGCGAGGGGCGGCGCGGGGGGCCGGGGGAGGGGGGCGAGGGCCCCGCGGACAGGCGCCACGCGCTCGGGTGGACGGCGCTCATGGCGGCCGCCGCCAACGACCAGCCCGCGGCCGTGCGCGAGCTGCTGCAGCTGGGCGCGCGCGCCGACCTGCAGGAGCGCTACGCGGGCGCCACCGCGGCCGCCGCGGCGGCCGGGCTGCACCCGCTGGAGGCGCTGCAGCGGCGCGAGGACGAGTTCTGCGGCGGCATGAACGCGCGCGCCTCGTTCCTGGGCTGGACGGCGCTGCACTACGCGGCGCTGGCGGACTCGGCCGGCGCGGCGCGCGCGCTGCTGGAGGGCGGCGCCGACCCCACGGCGCGCGACCACGCGGGCCGGCGCGCCATGCACTACACGCGGGACCCCTCGCCCACGCACGAGCTGCTCGTGCTGCACGCGCAGCGCTGGGAGGAGCGCGCCGCCGCCGCCGCCGCGCTGGAGCGCCGCCGCTTCCCGCTGGAGCAGCGCCTCAAGCAGTTCATCGTGGGCCAGCAGGCCGCCATCGAGACCGTGGCCGCGGCCGTGCGCCGCAAGGAGAACGGCTGGGCGGACGAGGACCACCCGCTCGTGTTCCTGTTCCTCGGCAGCTCGGGCATCGGCAAGACGGAGCTGGCGAAGCAGCTGGCGCGGTACATGCACCGCGACGACCCGGCGGCGTTCATCCGGCTGGACATGTCCGAGTACCAGGAGAAGCACGAGGTGGCCAAGCTGATCGGCGCGCCGCCGGGCTACGTGGGCCACGAGGAGGGGGGGCAGCTGACGCGCGCGCTGGCTCGCCGCGCCGACGCGGTGGTGCTGTTCGACGAGGTCGACAAGGCGCACCCCGACGTGCTCACGGTGCTGCTGCAGCTCTTCGACGAGGTACGTCCCGAATCTTACATGCTACGTGTGTGCACTTTGCGACAAAAATAAAAATTGTCGGTGCCGCGTTCAGGGTCGCCTCACAGACGGCAAAGGCAAGTTGATCGAGTGCAAGAACGCGATATTCGTGATGACGTCGAACCTTGCGGCGGACGAGATCGCGCAGTACGGGCTACAACTGCGACAAGAGGTAGAAGCGAGACAGCGAGCCCGCGCAACTCCTGCAGCCCCCGCGCCCGCTGTTAACAAAGAACAACAGAAAGGTTCGATTTGCATTCAAATACTGTTTTACGAATATTTTAGAATAGTATTTGTGCAACAAGAGAGCAAAGTCGTTTTTTGCTGCGAGTGCTGCTTTGCAAAGGCACAAGATGCAAAAAACTTTGCTCTCGTGTTAACACACATAATTTTTCACTCCAGCAGCGAGAACACTTTAGGACGTTTAGAAGATAAAATAATAAACAGGAACTTGTTGTTTTAACTCTTCCGGTGTTAAAATACTGTCCTCGTCGCTAGTTTCACTCATATTTTACGATCATTTTAATATTTTTAACGTATTCAACTCTTTACGCCGGCCACGAAATGTTATTCCCGCTCTTATATCTAAATTAAGGCGTGTTCGGAAAAAGCACCCATGATATTTTATTATTCAAAATATATAACGTAACTTTATTGAAACTAGAAATAAATATTTACAGATTAAATATCTGTTTTATATGCAGTTAATAATTATTTTCGTTTAAATACAACAATAAGTTAAAAAATCAATAAATTACATTTAAATACCAATTAACGTTTTGCAAAATTTCTTTAGTTGATACGAATATCCGAACTTGTTTGTCTTTGAGATCGAATTCAAAATCGGAATTTCGAAAGGGCTGGTCTTTGTCTCTCTCTCTTTCTAATGGCGGGAAAGAGATGGAGTGTGAATGTTTCGAATTGTATGATGAACCCAAGGCTGAATAAGATATTCGCGGCTCTCTGAAAACAAAAAATATTAAGTTACTTTGTCTCACTCAGTGAGCAAAATCATTTCAGGCAGCAAAACCTACATATTTGAGCTACTGAAGTGAAAAAATATTTACGCACGCCTCTGCAGTTATACCTTCTTTCCGTAAAATTGGCTATTATATGTAAATTATACGCATCCTTCTCCATAATCATCAATCTCGACAGTTCTGTTACCACCGCTTCATATTATTGTTTTTTCACCCTCCATTTAATTTCCTCTGCATCTAGTCTTTACCAGCTATACCAGGTCCTATCGCGGACATATCAGTAAATCCCTCATGTTTCATCAGACCACACCGAAACGATACCAGCGGACCTTGCGCAAGGAGACAAAACAGAGGAATCCCTGGAGGTGTCCCGCCACTTCAAGGACAGCGTGGTCCGCCCGATTCTGAAGCGGCACTTCGGAAGGGACGAGTTCCTCGGGCGGATCAACGAGATCGTGTACTTCCTGCCGTTTTCCCGCCAAGAGCTGCTCACGCTCGTCAATATGGAGCTCAATCGGTGGGCGGAGAAGGCGAAGGCGAGGCACGCTGTGGAACTGCATTGGGAGGGAGGCGTTCTGGGTGCTCTCGCCGACGGGTGAGTTATAACGGGCAACCGGCCCGTCAATTGCTTTTATTCGATAGAGCAACTAACCGTAAACTCAAAAACAAAACAATTTGAGCTCTAGAAGGGCACTAATATATGAAGCTTCAGTAATTTTGACCTCGATAAGTGCCTCTCGCGAGCCTCAATCGAAAGATTATAGCTGGCGAAGCTTTCACCGGTTCGGAACTTCCCTCTGGGTACTTTCGAACGTTCAGTCGTCCGGTGGTGCAGGTACGACGTCCACTACGGCGCCCGGTCCATCAAGCACGAGGTGGAGCGGCGCGTGGTGAACCAGATCGCGCTGGCGGCCGAGCGCGGCGCGCTGGCCCGCGGCTGCGCGCTGCTGCTGAGCGCGCGCGCCGGCCGCCTGGCGCTGGCCGTGTGCCGCCCGCCCGCCACCGACTACACGCCGCTCGACCTCGCCGCGCTCTGACCCAGCCGCTCCCTCTCTCGGCGCTCTACTTTATGACTACCTTTTGCTACGCTTTGTCTCTATTTTAATCATCACCTCCTGCAGCCTTTCATTCCATTTCAATATGAGACTAATTTCATGTGAGACCCATGGAAACCAAAACGTCCAATGACCGATATTCATATTCGACCGCGATCGTTCCTTTCGACAGATATGTATATGGATGGAGGTAATATCGAAGTGATTTTAAATATTTATTTTGACTTCAAATGACCCGAAACACTGAGACGCTTCGATGATCATATATCAAAGTGTAACTTACAAATATTGATTTGACAAATCAAATCACGATAAAGTTATTTTGTTAATGGACTGTTTTATTTTTTATGCCAGTAGGCTCTAGGCCTCCTTTTCGCATGTGCTTCAGAACCCACGCTAGTTATAGCTTCTAGGTATGCCAAAGAGTTCCCGGTGATGCCACGCTGTCGCGGTACTTACACTCGTGAGCTTTTAGGACGGATATTATTCCTTAAATGTTTAATATCACTAGTTATAGATTATTATTGTAACGTGAAAAAGTAAGATACATAGACTGCTACTACATATAGCAGTATATACAGGTATCTGGCGAAACATAGGTTACCAATTAATTGATATTTAGTTAAGTTCATCTCTGTATATCTGGTACCTAGAGGTTTACCTCATATAGAAAATATAATTTAATTTAAATTTACAATGTAATTTTTCCAAAAAGTTTGTAAGCTATAAGTTAATATTTAAAAAACAGCCATTCATTGTTATAATAATTGTGATAAATAAACACGTTACCACATTCCTCAATCTGTTTTATTTCACTGCTTTTTCAAGCTTTAACACTAAGCTAGACTCTTTTAACAAGCGGGCATTTTGTCGTGGATGTTGAATGCCCTTACTGGCAGTAAGGGGTACGTCCAGGGTTCGATCCCCACCCATACAAACAATTGTGTGCATGTATGGAGTGTAGAAGTAAAGGAGGACCATCTCAGTGTACTAAAAAGTGTCCGTTGAAAGGAAACAAATTAAGGTGGCGCTACTGTAGCGAGTGGAAGGATTTTAAATAGAGCGCCACAAATTATTAGTAGGATAGAAAATTAATAAAAAAGGAAAGAAACATTTCCGTTTTGTTACAGCGCATTTTTTTTAATTATTATAATATACAGGGTGGAGTTTTGCATCCTGGTCAAATTTAAGGACGTATATATACTAATGATTCTCGATCCGAATCGATTATAAAATAGGTACGTTTTTTTTTAATTTTTTGTTATTTACGGCATCGGTCAGTGTGGTTTACACTGAGCCCGCCTGTTCCTAGCCCTATAATCGCGCTGTCACACACACGCGCAAACGATTCAAAGAACTCAGCGGATCGAGAATCATTAGTATACACCGTGAAATTTTAGTGGTTGTTTTCCCGCAGCGAAATGGTTTTGTCTTGGTCATACAAACGTTTTATTTACAAATAAAACATCAGATACCAAAAATGGCAGATATAGCATTGTGAAAAACAAAATTCGAAAACGACAACGAAACAATAGTACCGAGACCTCCCGACGACCTTGAACCTACGTTCGGCGCAAGCCGGGTGCCGACAGGCCGCGCCGCGCGGCCGTTGACACGCGTGCTGTTCAATCAGCTGATAACTTACTTTGAAAATGTATGCTGTTCCCATTGGCGGCGGCGCGTGCGATTCGAGTAAAATCTCCAAGTTTCGGCTGGTACTATTGATTCTCACGTTTACGAGTTGATGAATATTTTTTTAATTATTTTAATACAAAAACATCTTTATTTTATAAATTTTACTTTATGCTTCAAAAGTAGTCCCTATGGCAAGTTGTTCTGCCGCGGGAAAACAACCAGCAAAATTTCACGGTATATATACCTCCTTAAATTTGACCAGGATGCAAAACTGCATGTATAACCTTGTAGCTTCCATTTAGGATTGTTCGTAATAGTCTACAGACTATGCCATCTAGGGAAAATTAAAGTAGGTAATGAATAAAACCAAATGATAGTAGTGCTTATTTTATTAAACTTCGCACCGTTATATACAAATACAATGTATAAATAAATAACAACTCTTTACAAAATATAATAGATTATGCGCCGGCGCGGCCGACAACTAAACACGTGTGAAGGCCTCTTGTTATACTAGATACACTATATCCAGTACTCAATGATAAATTTATAAGATAAACAATTATACACATTATGTGGCATATAAATAGAGGACGATATGTGTGCAGGCAACGTATCATGAGTAGCCGCGTCTCGCTCTAACGTACCGCGGCCGCTACTGCGTCGCTCGAGACGGAATATAGGAACGCGATTGCTCGGGCCCGTTGTTACGTGACGTAGGGAAATTACCTCGTTTCGGGTTAGTTATATTATCGTTGTGTTTTTGTTGTTACACTGATTTCTCTAAAGGTCATTGCGGCTTGCGGCTATATCTAGACACACGGCAGTGAGTCAGTCCAAGTTCGTAGGAATTCAATTGATATAAGTATTTTTCGATACTATAACTAGTTGCCTTCATTTTGTATTTCAGATATAATACCTACATAACAACTCAACAGGTTTCAGGCGTGAATAGAGAGGAGCTGGAGATCATGATCATTCAGAATTGTAATGATTCTCAGTTACTAACCAGGTATCTTAAGATGTGCTGTTATGTTTAATAATTAATTCAACGTAAAATATCGTTTATTTATAATATATGTATGTTATATGTTTTAAGCTGTGACCACTTGAAAGTGCTCCATCTGCTAGCTTGTCAGCCTTCTGCTATTTTCTCCAGCTCCTCGTATGTTCGCGCCTGAGATAAATAAATGAACATTTGCCTATTTCATATGAGTTTGCGATAACTTTGCGCCGCCATTTAACCCTACCTGCCTACAGTAAGTACAGCCTAGCTAGAATTACCTATGTAAGTGTACGTCAGGGGAATCAGCCGGTATCGGATATTTAGGTAAGAAGGACATTATGTTTCATTTAAAAATCCCTGTTTCGTATTGTTCGAGCTTACTTATTTAATACCACTATTTCAATGTGCGTCGACAGAGTAACATATTGGAAAACTTTCTGGAACACATTGTTATATCAGTAACATAACTTATTAGCTATTAATTAAATATTGCACGAGAAGTCGCAGTGGATTTATATTCTATCTGCTGTAAATATCTTTGAATTGTGTAAAAATAATATTTCATTTATTTCATACGAGGTAAATATGTTTAGGTCAATCTGTCTACCCTTATAACATTGCTGCTATTTGTTTCTTTTTAAAAACCACCGTGCAGACGGCGCTGTTCCATGTCATTTGTACAATATCTAGTAATGTTAGTATTTCATCAAAATATTCTCAATCTATAAAATTTTCACTCTAAAATGTATGTCAACTCTGTGCCAACTACCTACCTAATTTAATTAAGTAAGTTTATATATATTATGTGTTGCAACTGCGACTCCCCGTACAAATATAGGTATTTCATTACTCGTATATAAAATAGTTCCCTTAGTCGCTAATATGTACTATCTACTTAAAAATTTCGTTTGTATCTACTTAACTAGTTGGTGTTCGATAAAATATGTCTTCGTTAAATATTATAGGAAGAACTAACTAGTAAATACCCAATAATTTATTTGTGTGTGTAGTATCAGTTACCTAGTAGGTATTCCGGACTGTGAGTGCGCTCGACCGAGGGATCGTCTCGGTGGGGGAGGCCGCTGCTCGCGTGCCCCACGTACCTACATCTACGAACGAAACAATGTGTACTGAAAGCTGCGAGCGTGCGGTTGCTTCCTCTGAGGACGTCACGGGGCTCGGTCGAGTCGAGCCCGAAGCGTCCCGAAGCGGCGGGACGGCGGCGCGCTCGGCGGCTAGAGCCAGCCGGCCGAGTGGTGCGGCGCGTGCCCGTGCAGCGGCGTCACGCCCGCCAGCCGCGCCAGCGCCGCGCTGCGCCCGCCCGCCGCGCCCTCCGGCCCCGCCTCCCCGCCCGCTCCCCCGCCGGCACTCGGGCTCACCGCGGTACCCACACTCGGGCTCGTCTCGTACCCGCATTGTCCGCACGCGTCCTGCTATATAGATAAACGAATATTTTACTACTGTAAAGTGATAGTGTACTTAAACTATATCTATAATTTCTTCGTCCTCGTAGCTAGGTAAAGTACGTATCTCAGGTGCCCACTTGTAGTCCGGTTCGAGGAATCAAAAACAATCACAACGTGCGACCTACATCTTAAGATTGCCCATACTCACGATCGAACACGCTCTTTAACTTCATGACAAAGCTATTTACTAGCGTCATGATCGTCTTCAACTGAGGTGTATCCGGTGCACGAGCGAAGAATGGTTCGCAACTTAGAAAATTAATTGAAAGAAACCTTGTGCGCATCGTCGTCGAGACTGGCCAGCAGCGGCTCACGACTGCCGCCGCGGGCGGCGTCGGCGACGCTCTCCGCCGTGGTGGAGGGCGACACCGAGGCGGGCGGAGGCGGCAGCGGGCGCGGCGCGGCTGGCAGCGGCGGCGCCCGCGCGGGCACCGAGCTGGCGCGCTGCAGTGCCTCCGCGCCCGCCGCCCGCGCCGCCGCCGCCGCCGCCGCGCCCCCGGCGGCGCCCGCGCCCGCGGCCGCCCCCGCGCGTCTGGAGTCCGAGAACTTCTTGCGCTTGCGCTTCAGCGCCGCCAGGGCCGTGAGCGGGTGCAGGGGACCGCTGCGGGATCCAGTGCGTTCTGGGCTGCGCTGGGAGTCGCTGCCCGAGTCCGACCGTTCGCTGCCGCTGATAACATTCGATTACATTAACTTCATAAGGCTGGATTCATAATAGAAAGACCAAAGACTGGCACGGCGTAAGCATTTCAATTCACAATTCTGAGGACTACGACTATCATCCGAAATTCTCGTTAACGTTGCTAAATGCTGACATGCCCAAATAAAAACCATAGCTTTTGTTTCGTGCACGAAATCAACCGACCTCGGCGTCTGTCTGGCGTGGTCGCACACGGAATCCTCCGAGCGCGATCGTCCTATTAGCCTCGAGACTCGAGCCGCCCTCGCGGCCTCGATGATGGTCCCCCAGCGGCGCTTGTGCGTGTTGGGCTTGCGTCGCGTGGCGGCGCCGGACACGGAGCCGGACATGCTGCCGCCCCCGCCGCCGCCGTCGGACAGGCTGGACTGGCTGGTGCGCAGGCGGGCGCCCAGCAGCGCCGTGAGCGAGGCGTGGTGCGCGGCCCCGTGCGCGCCGCCGTGCTCGTGGTGCAGCGACGCCAGGAACTCGTCCACCGGCGCCAGGGACCCGCCCGGCGCTATGTTGAACCCTTTCATTAGGCGACGCTCCTTCTGACGGTTCTTCTTGCCGCCGCCGCCGCCTGTATTCGAGTGCGTTTAGATTTGTCGGTGAAAACTGTTCATATCTGAGGCGTGCAGGAGTTAGATGAGGTAAGACACGACGTACATTCTAATCATAAAATGTAAAAAAGTGCTGTATTGTTACTCACTGCTGAAACGATGACTACGGAGTACTTACACATTCACCATGTTACAAAAACATCACTTCACCACCGAAGACAGTAAGTACAACGAGATGCAGAAAAGTGAGGAAGAGACAAAAGGATCAACAAGATGGGATTAGAAGCCGATAAACAGAAAAAAATGTTAGTAGTAGTTAGTGTCGAATACCTGGCGCACCAGCGTTAGCAGTGGATGTGTTCATGCCGGAGTTGCGCAGGATCTCGACGAGCTCGCAGCGGAAGGCGCTGACGTCCTGCTTGATCTCGTTGACGTCGTCCTCCGTGACGCCGCCGCACTCCGCGCGGCGCTGCTGCACCGTCACGTAGCGACGCACCAGGTTGCGCATTATTGCCTGGAGTATAGCATTAGCATTACGTTCGTTGCTCCTCAAACCGACTAAATAGCACATGTTCATATAACAATGACAAAAGTGACGAAACGGAATCAAAACTATCTCACCTGATACCGGAAATCCCTTTCATTGGCTTGTTTGGCTTTCCTCTGAAAATGAAAACAAGCGATAAATCAATACAAAATCGCTTTTTATCACAGAAAATAATTCTATTCATTCTTTCACATAAATTTTATTTAAGGTCTGCGACATCGGAACGCGTCTTGTATGCCATTTGAAATGGCTCTTGTACTAGGTAGGTAGGTACTCTGTTAAAGGGTGTGACCGTACCCTGATAGTGCGCATGTGCTCCCTTTTGGCCCGCGCGTGACCGCAGAGCCGGCGCTGCAGCCAGCGCCACGCGTACAGGATGGACTTGGGCGAGGGGATCACGTTGAATGGAGGAGGCGCCGTGCCCCCCTCCTCGAAATAGCTGATCCACAGCTTGCTGCGGGCGAACTTCCACTCCACGTCCGCGCGCTCCTAATGGTGTCAAATCATTTATGATCAAATTATTTAATAGATTGATGTCTACTGCTGAACATAAGAATTTTGCTTCAAGGCAATCGCAATATTCATTTTATTCGCAAGCTTCGTCTAACAAATTATATTGCGTTATTTTATTTTATTCGTTAAACATAGAGCACCATTCTTATAGATAATAATAATCATACATACAAAAAATGGTCAATTATATTAAAGGTCATCATTAAATTAATTCACACTTTTAACACTTATTGAAATGTTTAACTGAAGACACACAAGCATCCGATAACCAAACCCCTAGTCGATTGAAAGAACAATGTTATTCTCACCGATATCAGCTGATAGGAATGATTCATCATGGCGATGAGCAAGTTGAGGAGCACGATCACATTGATAACGGCGTACGTGCCGAACATGAGCATGCCCCAGAACCGAGTGAATATCTTGATGCCGTCCAGCTCGAACGAGTCCAGGTCCACCAGCCCGAACGCCGCCCAGAACAGGGTCTGCATCGTCTCGAATAGACTGGGAACATCCACGAAAATCATAACAAACTAACATATTCAAACACGATAGATGTAGTCGGGTACGGCGTCGAGCGCAATAAAAAACAAACAATGGCGAGGAGCCAAATGACGTAATATTATACTCATGAATGAGATTATGAGCCATCATACGGAGGAGATACATATAACGGTAATGGTTATTGTCGCATCGAGCGTGATGTACTTTGTGTAGGCTCGTTAATGCTCACTTTGCGAAGCGTCGCCATACGATGCAGGCGTCAGGATCTGGTAACGTGCCATTTGCGCTCAACGATGTACCGGTCGTACAGCGTTTTTTCTCCATGTCCGCATAATACCAGAGTAGTTGATTGAGACCTGCAAATACAGATTCATTAAATTGAATACACCTAAACATAAAAAATCTGATTATAAGTAGGTACTTACCACAAGAAAAAGCGAAGATGACGAGAATATCCAACACAAAGAATTTGAGAATATCGAGCACCATGCGGCTGAGCGAGACTTGCAGCGGCCCGAGGTGTGGGTTGACGCTGAAGATGTACACCAGCTTAAGGCTGCTAAAGATATTGGCTGCGGAGAACAGCCCTTCAGAGAGCAGCATGGGGTCCCACGCGTCCCACTTCTCACGAGGTTGATTCCACTGGAGCCCCTGTGCCATCTCGCGTCGTACCTACATTATTCACAAATTCATATTGTATATTGGGTGTAGGTTTTGGATTATATCCAAAAATTGAACATTCAGATGCCGATTTCGGCCAATTTGGGTAAGTATATGCAAACGATCCCATAAAACTAATACCCGAAGCGAATTATGTGTATCAAAACATTGTCTGGAATTCGGGAGGAAAATGTATCGGAGGTACCTTCAGAATATTGCGTCGGTTCTCGGTAGTAATAGTGGATAATATTTAACCTGGAAATGTGAGACGATGCGTAGCGCCACGGTCGCCACGTACAGCGAGTTGGTGACGAAGTCTATCACGTTCCACATGTCGTGCACGTACTCGCGCAGCCCCATGTCCCACAGCTGCTTCACCTCGCTCCAGATTAGTCCTGCACCATAGATATTATGGTTATTTTTAAACGGGAAACTATTCGTATTCCCATGTGATTTTTAATTGCTAATCCCAAAGCAAAGTTTCTACGCGCGATGGCAACGAGTTAACAGATATGCTTACTTGAATAGCTACTTATTTACACTTATACACATTTTTTTTTGCCCTGGGCGGATATCGAACCCACGACCAGCGACGGGATAGTCAGGGAATCTACACATCCCGCCGACTGGCCCGTCTATATACTACTTTCTACCCGGCTATAGTTTCATTGAACAAGCTCATTACAAAATAGGTAGTAATTATCGAATGAACTTGTCATCGCAATATAGCATATGATGTTGGTGTACTGACCGCTAACCCAAGCGAGGATGAGCCACTCGACGAGCGAGGGCGGCGCCCCTCGGCGGGACAGCGGCTCCCCGTTGGGAGTCCCCCACAGCAGCCCGCCCGCCGCCGTCTCGATGCGTTGCGACGCCAGAATTAGTAAAACTAAACAAACAACCGCCATCACGCATCACCACATCTGTTCCGATGTGAATCGCGATTTGATAAAATATCGACTTCTGTTCAATATTTCATTCTGGTAACCTGTAATGCAGGTCTTCCTAGTACAGTCATCAGTCTCTCACAACGGAATGTAGGTATTATCGAAAATGCAGTGTTTTCTTTAAGTTTTTTAGTTATCAAATTGCCTATCATTATGAAAGGGAAATAAAACCTTATTACGTAATATCAAAGTCTCTAGATTCTAAAACTAATTTAGAAGCTCAAAGGAAAGGTAATGAAAATATTTTTATTGTATACTTATCCCTTTTAAGCACTTATGAATAATAATAATATGACTAATACTAATCGTGTATTAATTTCAGGTATAATGACTAATTGTAAGAAGAACCGGCAATAAACTCAGCAATTATTATTACTTACTTAAGAAATTGGCAATTCGTTTCAAATTAAAGCTTGAATCGTTAAGGATCTTTAAAACAAACAAATAAATTACTCTTTTCTAAAACCATCTTCAATACAGTACCTGTACAGAATTTATTTGGTCTGATCGACATAACTCATTATGCGTTCTATAAGAGGTTGGGAATCCTTAAATATACTTGATTTTGGAGACTCATTGTACGGGGAATGTAAATCTTAAAATTTTGTATACGCACAATTTATTTACATTCAATAAATTTATAATAAACATGAAATAATTATAAGAAATATATTTTTTTAAATATTTAAACATACTGTGTTTGCTTTAATATAACTGTACATTTAGTTTTATATTTAGCGTAAGTGATAATATTTTTGTTTTAATGTTCTCTTGCTAGCAAAGCTTAATAAATAAATAAACATGAATGTGGTGTATGGAACGCGTGTGGGATTACTGAGAGTAAAAGTTAAATGAGTCCCAGAGGACAAGCAATGAAATAAGAATGAGTTTAACATAAATAATAAAGAGTAAGTTGTTACATATTGTTTCCCACAACTGTAATTGGCACATTTGTATGATTTCAAATTTCAAATTCATTTATTGCAAGTATTATTTATTTATGACTAGTTGACCCGACAGACGCTGTCCTGTCTTAAGTATGAATATTGAATTCGAATCTTCCGATTGAACGACTGTGAAATGTGCACTAAGAAATTTAAAATAAATTCTTTTATTAATATAATTCCGACTCATTCCGATAAAATATATTTGGAGCGCATTTCAATGTCAATCTTGCAACTGTCAAAGGACTGACAGTTAAGCCAAAGGCTTTATATGAGAATAGTTAATATAGTCATTAACATTTCTTAAATATTCTAATTTTCCGCGCACTTTCTTAATTTTTTCTTTCATAAGAACCTTCTCCTGACAATAACAAACACAACAAAAAAAGAATTAGCGAAATCGATCCTGCCGTCCATGCGTGATGCCGCGACCAAGGGAAATAGGGATTCATTTTTATATATATACATAGATCATCACAATCAGTCTCAAGATGTCCGTAGCGAAAGGTCTATAGCTCCTCATTGTATCCAGAGATTTCCCAATGGCTTAATGGCCGATATGTCGCAGCATTGCATCTGAATATTAGATTGATTAATAAACTTACATAAAAACATAAAGTAGCTGGCGGAATGGCACAGGAACTTGATGAAGGGCTTGCGCAGCGTCCTGCCGGCGGCGGAGTGCGGCGCGGCGATGTACGCGAGCGAGTACAACGGGAACATCGCGCCGATGCGCACCATCTCCGCCGCCTGCAGCAGCATGTTCTTGCGCCGGAACCCCGGCACGCTCTCGTACCAGATCGACGCCAGCAGCTGCTGCACGTTCGGGTGCGCTACGAACTGTCACAGAACACACATGTTACACAGGGATGTTATGGATATAACATTTTGAACCAGGATATAGATACAGATAGGTATACTCGTATGAATACTATTATATCGGTTACGGTTACAGATATGAAATTATTTCAGATTATTGGATAAAATGTCTTAAAAGTGACTATTATAGTTAAAAAAAAATTCTTATACCTAAATATATTTAAAAAAAAAACAAAAAATTAAGTAACTATAATGGGAGGGGCCCTTGGGGACAAACAAGCAGACGGTCCATCTGCTAGTAAGTGATCACCGCCGCCTATTAACATTTGCAACACCAGAGCATCGCCAATGCCACATCGATCCTAAGACGTGATGTTGTTAAGTCTCATGTGCCTGTAATTTCACCGGCCCCCTTACACTTCTAACCGAAACACAGTAATACCAGTGCACTACTGCTTCACGGCAGAAATGTGTAAGGTGGTAGTACTACCCCGGACGAACTCTGCACTAAGAGCTCTACTACAAATTTTTCAGTAGATGCAAAAACAACATTATTATAACCAAAAACAGGATTTTGTATTAGTTCCTAGTATATTATTCAATATTGTTTTATAGGAATCATTATGTATTAAAAGTATATTTTAAATAATAACTTCTTCGTCTATGAGGACACATAGATCTTATTGATAGATCAATAACAACAACCCATAAAAAAATATAAATCAGACGAATAAACCTATCATAACGAATCTCATTTAGTCTCGGCCCATATCCAAAATTATCCGAAACTTTTAAATCGAATACGGATACGGTTTGGGATAGATTTTTATTTCAAATATCCACTAGTTTCGGCTACGGAGCTCCATAAAATCCCTGGTTTCGACCTCTGACGTACCTTCTTTTGTCTCAACTTGATCGCCAGTTTGAGCCTCGACAGGCGCATCCTCTCGGGTGCACCTGGCTCCGCGAGCGGCGCCTGTGGGGAGCCCGTCTCGTGGTTGAGCAGCACCTGCAGCTCGTTAGAGGTGCGCGTGTGGTCGAGCAGAGCGGTCGCGAACTCCTGGCACTGCGCGCGCAGCTCCTGATACTCCGTCTTGAACTCGTGCTCGAGCGCGGAGAGGCGGCGCAGCTCCCAGGACAGCTCGAAGGCGGTGAGGATGGGGTCCTTGGAGGAGAGCGCGATGAGTGAGGGCGAGGCCAGCGCGCGGTACGCGTTGATGCGCGAGCGCGAGTGCCGCAGCGAATCCTCGAAGCGCGAGCGCACGCACTCGTCACAGCCGCACCGCACGTCGTGCGGCACCGGCAGCATGGCGCCGCGGTCCAGCAGCAGCTTGATGATCTCGTAGCTGTCGCGGTGCGCCGCCAGGATCAGCGGGGATATGTCGGCCGTGAACGTTGCCGTCTCCGGGGGCAGCGCTTCCCAACTCTGAAACGTACTCGATGTGAACACACGCTTCTGCGTTTCCATATCGTTGTTCATTCGAAAAGTAGGCTCCGAAGCGTACAGTAAGCAGCAAGCTCATTGCCCGTTTATGTACACGTGTACAAATAAAAATTTCTTTATTTACCAGATTCTCTCTGAAAGCTACGAATTTCATTAAATTTCAAAAAGTATTAGTATGAATTGAGAGAATATCATGAGGAAGGAACGGTAGGTAGCGGTGAGGGCGACTCACGTTGGGTTCGCCGGGTTTGCGCGTGCGCTCCTCGTGGTCGAGCAGCGCCTCGACGGCCTCGACGAACTCCTCAGAGATGGCGTGCAGCAGCGCGTCCCTGGTCTCGACGCCGAACTCGAGCAGCAGCTCCACCATCTCGAGGTTCTCGTTGTCGATGGCCATGAGCAGCGCGCTGCGGCCGAGCGGGTCCACGCAGTCCACGTTGATGTGGCCGGTGTCGCGCGCGCGCTGCAGCACGCGCCGCGTGCCCGCCACGTCGCCGCGCTCCACGCCCAGCAGGAACTTCTTCTCGTCCAGCGACAGCACCGCCATCTCCTGGTGCGGCCGCACCACATTCTCCTCCTCGGTCATGCCATGAATGCTGTGGCGCTATGTATGACGGCGGACAAAGGCATCAATGGCATTTACGTATTTTTCGAATGATCATGTTCCACCTACGCGAAGTCATTTACGAGCTGTAACACTATTTTACGGGCGTATACTCGAAAAATACGGGCGGTTTCATTGTTATGGTTTAATTAATCACAACATTGGTTAATCGAGTCGTTCGTTGAAGTGTTGAAGCACCGAACGGCCGAGGCATCCACCGCGGATAGAATGCCACCACGGAATGAAGTATATTATGCATAACTATCATAGGTAAGTAGTTATCGGTAGAGACAATACAAAATAAATATGTGAGTAAGTAATTTCATTGAACCCGCCCTGGGAATACCTCGAGTGGATCGCTAATGAAATGAAACGGGTTCGGCTCGTAATGGCTATTATAGTGGAACATATATTTAAGTACGGTTAAAATCAATACCTTCCAAAATATTGTTTCTAAGCCTTTACTTTCCAATAATGATAAAGTACCTACTTACGTCGACTAGACACCTACACATATAAAGGTAGTAGGGCTGTCTGGCAGATCTTGATGTTTGCGCCTGGCAGCTGCGGTTTGGTGGCTAAAGCCACTTAACGTATCATACGACGGTAAACCGTCGTATGATACGTTAAGTTTACCATTTACATTTATAAAATCCTCCTAAGAGAGGCGGATCAAATAACACCACATAAAACAAAGTTGCGAAGCGAGTGAACTTGCTTAAGTAAATAATAAACATTTAATGAGCCGTGAAACATTTAACGAAGCTTATGAAGTTGCGAAAACATAAATGCACGGATATTTCTATCACCATAGAATTACTTATCGACACGGCTCCCCTTACGCCGTTATCTATCATACAAATGATGAGACGCGATTAAAGATGTAGGTCACACGTCGATGGGAAATGTCGTAGACGGGGTGTCGAGTGGCGCTGGCGGTGGCGGTGGCGTGGCGATGGCGGGCGGGGTGCCGTGTCCGGCACCGACCGGGCCGAGCGTGGGCCGAGTGACAGGCGAGGCAGCATGCGGCGGGCCGCGGCCGCGAGATCCGAGCCCGCGCCGCGCGACGCCCACTACCACTCATTATGCAAATGGGTCGCGGAGGTCGGCGCGGGTCGGCGGGCGGCGCGCACCCCGACGTGGCACCCGCCATCGGCACGTCTTTCCTCCCACTACACATCGTCTTACGGACGACTCTGTCGTTTGTAAAACTCTTCGTTGTTCCCTGCCGCGTGACGGCGCGGCGCACCCCGTCCCACGCGACGCCCGCTTCACGCCCGATCTAACGAGACCATTATACACGCGCGCGTTTAGCTGAACTATAGATCGACATCGCAGACGGCCAGACGTGTCCGGTCCGTACATGTGTTAGGTACACATCTCCTGTAAATGTTTACGTATTCCGAGATCTAATTGGAAGTGGAATGGTTGGAGCGGTTAGGTGGTCTCTATTGTTTTATCGACGGGTGGGTCGCGTCCGTGCAGCGACAGTCGCTCGTCGAACGCACGTAGCACATGAGGCACGTGGAAGATACGACGATAAATCAATACATTGTCGTTTCACTCATGTAGGTATCTGCGTAAAGGTTTTCGTAACGAGATCACGAACCGTTTCTCTGAGTTTTCAGGCGGAACCAAACTCCAAATAAGGTGCGAAAAAGTCGTTTATAACTTAGAAAATCTCTAACAGGATAAAAGTACTCGATTGAGCAATCCCCGAGGGACGGCCGACGCGGAGACGGCCCGACCCTTTGTAACTCGTTCATTTCGTTAATGGCACCATCAAGATAACCGCGCATCGTGTGGATTGTGAACATTTAGATTATGTTTAACCTCAACGATCAAACTAAATAAGATGATCGCGTCGGCAGGGCCATATGGGTCCCCTCACCTACAACCTGAAACACTCTGAAATGCTTTCGTGGGTCCTAATTATAATATAAAAGGCTTCGAGTTGAACATTGAGCGGGTACTTTTTAAGCATTTCTACAATTCTACGTCGCTAACTATAACCTGCAACGACCGGACTAAATCTCGATAAAGCACATCTGTAAAATCGAGAGCAATGTGCCAAACAGAGAGCTCTTTATGGAGTACTAATAATAAACTTGATTACTGTTACGTGATTTCGATATGTTCCGCAACATCGCTAAGCTTTCGATCGGCACAGGTGGATATCAAATGAGCTGAACACAGCCGCGGAATGTGATCGCAACATGGAATACCACGGTAGCAGCGTGCGAGTGCGCATCGTACCTTGACCTTGTTATCTAGCGGGCGGGGCTCGGGCGCCAGCAGCGCGCCCAGCTCCACGCGGCAGGTGGAGGGGCGGCGCGCGTCGCCGGCCCCGGAGCCGCCGCCGCTGCTGCCGCCGCCGCCGCCGCTCGCGCTGCCGCCCGACATCTCCGAGCCGCCGCTCTCTGCGCACAGACACTACCGTCACTGGGCTGCACCGGGGCGGCCGCGCCCAGGCCGCGAGCGCAGCCGCCGCCAGCTCCGACCGCGCGTCCACGACGACCGAGCCTCACCGACACCACTGGGGCCCGTTCGCGAGCCGATTCACCGCCTTGCAATGCGGACGGGGATATATTTAGCGAGGGCGGGCGGCCTGCGAGCGCGCAGTCGGTGTACGATGGTAAACGATGTAAACACTCACCGGCGCCGTCGCCGCTGCGTGCGCCATCCCGCGCCCGTTCCGTGAACTGAAACAGAGCGAGCGGCCCCGGTTAGTGCGGAGCGGGGCCTCTTGCGGGGCCCTGCAGCCGCGCTCGGGGCGGGGACCCACCTGCACGCGGCGCACGCGGCGCGCGGCGATCTGCCGCGAGTGCCGGCGCAGCGCCTCCAGCGTGGCCGTGCTGCTGCGAGCTGCGACTCTCACCAGCGCGCGGCGCCTGCGCCCGCGCTCCGTAGCGCGCTCATCTCTACCGATGCCTGTCGGCTACTGTCCCTCGCCGGATGATTTTTTATGCCTTCCCGCTCGTCTGTTCTGGAAGTAGGCACACGCGTGAGTTCAAAGCTCCTTTATTTATTGTTATTGCATCGTAAAAATGTTTTTGTGTACAGTTATCTACACGTTGCTGTGTCATAAAAATTACACGTTGTTAGCTCTTGCATTCTTCACTCCGGTGATCCTGTACTCGCGACGAGTAGGTACTCCGGCCAGACAGGACGAGGCGGAGCGTGGATCCCGTGCCCCGCCACGAGCACTGCAGCGGTACGGTAGGACACCGTGTAGGCGCGCCGTTGCACTCCCTGCACTATACAATAGTGTAAGAAGAAGTAAATGACTACAGAGCGGGACGTTGTAGGTAGTCACTAGGACTAGTAGTGTAGTAGGTAGGTTGCCGACTCGCAAAGTTATGCAGCGAGGCGCGCGTGCAGCTATTTCAGCTATTTCGCTGTAACGACGACGGTCACGTCAGGACGTCGTCGTTCCCTAAATTATATGCACTGGCGTCTTATTATTTCCCTCGTCGCATCGATAGTTTATCGACAACGGACCCTAGTAAATAGCAACGCGTGCGCTCTGCGCCAATTTCCTTATTCTAATTTATCAGAATAATCATTGTAAAATTTTCATCAGACAAAAGAGGTAGCGAATTACGAGCTAGAGGGATAGGGTCAGTAATGAGGGCCATTATTAGACGAACAGAACGTGCAGACAACTCGTCAAAGCTGAAGTGGCAATCTGAGGGGTAGGTAACAAAGGGAACGAATATTATACTTTTGAACGTATGTAACAATCGGTTGAGACTAGAGTAAATTACACAAATGTATTTTAATGTTGTCTAGAGATCTGTGTAGTCAGTTGAAGGTTAATCACTCGGCGGAGGTAGGCCGGAATCTGTGGTTCATCTATTCATCTCGTACTAAACCAATCATTACATTTTGACAGACTTGTGGCGAGCGAGTAGATACATCCATCACCACATAAATAAAATAACTATGGCAAATTCTTTTGTGTTTAACTAAATTTTCCCGAGCTAACTAAACAATAATTTATTATTATGTTTTATTACAGTTAAAACGATTTCTTCATCTATGTATTCTTGGTTTTCTATACTTTATTAAAACTGTAGAACAGTCGTGTCTGTACATCTTCTCTTCTTAGTATAAAACAAAGTCGCTTCACGCCGTCTGTACACTTAGATCTTTTAAACTACGCAACGTATTTTGATGTGGCTTTCGTAACTAAACAGAATGATTTAAGAGGAAGATTTAGATGTATAATACACACATATAGTAGAAGAGAAAACGCGAGAATTTCCAGGAATTGTACCTTTTTTAACTGCGCGTGTTTGACAGTTGGCGCATTACAGACCTACGGCACGCGGGTGAAACCGCGGGGTCAGCTATTGAAAATAATTAGGCGGTCTAGGGAGGGAGTGTAACAGAATACAATAAGACCATTTTAGAAAACTTTATCTCTCTCATCGTTTTAACTCGGTAATCTCCGTAACTACTTAATATATTTTAATTAGGTTGTTGAATGTAAAGTTACCATTCTACGAAGTCGCGGACAGCTTGTAAATAATCCTGGGATATTTTTCACACAGGGTTATCTGATTCCAAACTTATTTAGTTTCAACTATGTTCACCATATAACTGATATAGATACTATTTTATTATATGACTTTTAATTACTAAAATATATATATTCGCTGAGCGCAAGTATTTCGACTAGAGCAGTTCAAAGCATAATTAATATAAACTAATGAATATAATATTATTTTTCATTCATACATTATACCTTCATAAATTCATTCAAATAGTTATTAATAATAGAACCGGCCTCAGTGTCAGACTATTTAATTTGTGCTTGTGAAGGGCTATTTTAATAATAATATTTTCATTTCATTTCAAGTCGTGCCCGCAGTTGCACCCGCGGGACCGAGGAATGTTATACGAGTATTTTCTGCGATAAAGAGTCGCTATCTATGTGCCAAGTATCATCCAAAAGAAAATTGAGAGAACACAGATCAAAACGTCCATCCTTACAAACTTTCCCATGTGCTTTCCCGGCACAAAAAGTATCCTATGATACTTCTAATACCTCGAAGAATATGTGTACAAAGTTTCATGATGTAGTTTTCGCGTGAAAGCGAAACAAACAAACATACTCGTATATTCAAATTTATAAAATTAGTAGGGATTAAATATAAATAAAATAAATAAATATCCCGGGACATTATTTTACACACGGCCATCTGATCCCAAACTAAGCAGAGCTTGTACTATGGAAACCGGATAACTGATATACTACATTTTTTTTCTAAATACATACATAAATAGATATTACCAGACACAGAACAAACAGACATGTTCATGCACACAAATGTTTGTCCTGGGTGGGAATCGAACCCGTGACCTTCGGCTTGGCAGTCAGAGCGCTAACCACCAAGCCAACTGGCCTATAATCATTAAGATTATCAGGAAATACGAAAATGAATGTATTTGTATATTTGTTTGTGCATCCTTCCTTCACGTTATAAGCGGACAATAGATCGACTTAGTTGTTTTAATGGGTAAAGCTCAAGGGGTAGAGATGATATAGATTATTAATTATTTTGAATGCTTTCGTCGTCATAACATACTCATCTTACTAATGTAAGAATAACACATTTTAGTTTATACATGATTTGCACGACAAACGTGCATAGGCTTTTTGCAGTCAATAAAGGATGGGATAACTAGTTTCTGTAGAAACTAAAGTAACTATAGACGACCGTAAACAGTTTCAAATCCACGCAATAAAACAAAACCTGTCTGATATAATAAATACGAATGTTTTTGTGTGATTTGAATGAAATTTGGCACAAAGATAAAATATGTTCCGATGAAACACATGTACCTATTTATGTCGGGGAAACATAGGATCTCTCGGGAACGCGCGTGAAGCCTCGGGCGGCGAATCTGGTGCGAAATAAATTCATCCACTTTTATAAATGGAGTGCTATTCAATAAATTATTTAAATTTAATTGAAGAGCTCAAAGATGATTCATCGCTGAAATCCTTTTAAATTATTCAGGCAGCCGGAGCTTTACCATTTCTATAATTTCCTTTCCTTCTTCATAAGAAAAATAAAAGATGAGATAAGATCTATAAAAAAGCCGTCCACATTCATCTCCCGCAATTGTATTATGAGATCCGGCTGTAATATCAAAGGCGGGCGGCGTCTCGCACCCTTTTGTAAGAAAGTTGCCAGACATTCAGAGAGATTGTCGCTGTTTGCTGTGTGCGCTCACAATAGGCATTACAATACTTCATGATGGTCGACGGAAACTGAACATTTATGGAAAAAATGGCTGTCTCGAAACAGTTGGTATACGAGTATTTAACTAGTATAGGGCTATGATCAGGGTATTGTTTCTTGTTTACTGAGACTTAAATTAAGAACATTAAAGCTGCTGGAAATTGAGTTGTTTCGACAATAATTTGAAACGATGTCGCAATAAGCCCTCACAGAGCTTTTATAATTAACTAGCCGCCCGCCTCGGTTTCGTCGGAATAAGATAATATTAAATACATTATACATGTAAATATTTCAGAAAAAAGATCAAGCACACAGACATCAATAGTCACTTTGTTTTATACATGTTGGAGATAGTTAACATAATTTCATTTAAGTAACCAAGCGATTAACAACTTAAGTTTGTTATTTGACTTTGACGTTGCGTTTCACTAAACGTCACTAGATAGAAATTTATATATTATTGTTTTGTTTATTTAACGACACACCAACACTAACTACGAACATATTAAAACTTATAAGTATGCTAGAAAATAGGCACACAACGACTCGCATCGGCTGCGTGCACCAACAATAGATGATTTATTTATTAAATAGATGATACAAAGACTTCTATTCTATTAAGTGCACTGCACAAGTGGAACTTCCTTATATTCGCAACTATTACAATGAACTTGTATGGGTTGAAGCTTTTATTTACTAAGTATTCGTGATATATTAAAGTTCTCGTCATCTAATATAGTCTTGGCAGCTGAGTGTTATTGGAAAATTAACCCTATGGCGTTTATAAAATGTCCATCGACATAATCATACAATTAACCATTGGATCAATAGATGAATTTTATCTTATAGCCCATAAGGATGATTTTCCTCTGACATTCTTTGCTTTCAAAACGAGCCTCTTAAATCTCTACAACTTTAATATATTTTGTACTAGCTGTTCCCCGCGTTCCCGAGGGATTTTATATTTTCCCGTGATAAAACAACATCTATACATTATTCTAGGGCATGCTCTATCCCGATGGGGATGAAAGGTTCTCGAGTGGCGACCACGTACCTACAGGAAAACGCCGAGTAGGACGACCTCCCACCAGGTGGACCGACGACCTGGTCGGAGTCGCTGAATGCAGGCGGCTCAGGACCGTTCGAGGTGGAGATACAAATGGGATGTTCAGCAGTGGACATCCCTGGACTGATATGATGATGATGACGATGATAACCTATCTATGTCCCAAGATTCATCCAAATCTATACGGTAGCGTAACAAACATTCATAGAACCATTCTCACAAACTTTATCATACATATATTACACAAGCATTTAAAATATAAGTAGGATACGATATATAAATATGTCTCTTGCGGAGTCCATGCCAGTTCTTTTCAGTTGAACGCTGACCTCCGAACCGGTAGTAACTTCTAAAGCTTCGACCTTCATAAGTTCTACCTTGCTTAACTGACTTTGAGTTTGCTAAACTCCAGACAAACTTGGGTAGTAACAGTGTACAACATTTTTTACTTCTTTATGATGTAGGGTTGTTTTATGTTCTCCATTTTATTTTTTAAAGTGTAAGGAGGAGGGTAAATACCTATTGCGTATAATTGATTTGTATTGTGTGGTGATAGGGTATTTATTTCTTCCCACCTTCAAACTGAAAATAACCAATTATCATTCCTTGTGTGATCTGGCCCTTCTGACTGTGTGTTTACCACATTGGCCCAATTAACACTTACTGTGCTATAATAAGAATATTATGGCCACGCATATCCATACTCCATATTGTATACCTCTTCTATAATATTACTGTTTTACTAACCACATCCACACTAATGTTATAAATGCGAGAGTAACGAAACCTTGCATCGGTAGCTTAAAAAAGCGATATAGCAAAGCCAATTAGGTATTCAGTTTAGGCCCGCGGGGAGCACTAATAAAGGTCAAAGTTACTGAAGCTACCAACTGTTTGGAAGTCAGCCTTCGGTAGTCGAGTGGTATACGGCCGTGAAGATGTTATGTATGTATAGCTAAGTTTATCTGCCGGTATAAGGTTGTTCAATAAGTTTTGTCGTTCGATAAGAGAGGGCGTTGCCACTAGCCTAAATTTTTTTTTGTTTTGTTAGTACACTCTTCATATGAACGTATGTGAAGTTTCATTTCAATCTGTCAATTCATTCTTTGTTTACAAGCCATTTAGTGTCGCCGTGTCACAATATTTTTTTACGATGGAAAAAATTGAATATCGTGCAGTGATAAAATTCTAATTTTTGGAAGGTGACGAACGAATTTTAAAAGTGTTAAATGATTATTCACCTACAATTAGAACAGTTGAAAGATGGGTTGCTGAATTTAAACGTGGTCGTACAAGCCTAGAAGACGATCCACGTGAAGGACGTCCAAAAAGCGCATCAACACCAGAAATCATATCCAAAATACAGGATATGGTTTTGGAAAATCGTCGATTGACTGAGCGAAATTTAGTAGAGGCTCTACACATCTCATTAGGCAGTGTGAGCCATATTTTAAGTGAAATTTGGGGTTTTAGAAAGCTGTGTGCCCAATGGGTGCCGCTTTCGCTAACAATGGAACAAAAACACATTCGAATGCGACTTTCTCAGCAACATTTGGAGCGTTTTAAAAACGATAAAGTGCATTTTGTGCGTCGATTCATCACTATGGATGAGACTTAAGTCTATCATCATAATCCTGAATCAAAACAAGAGGCTAAAGTGGTGTGAACCTGGTTGTTCGGCTTCGAAACGAGTTCGTGTCCGGAAATCGGCTAAGAAGGTTATGGCATCAGTTTTTTGGGATGCGAAAGGAATTTTGTGTGTGGATTACTTGCAAACTTGTAAAACAATTAATTCTGAATATTATTGCAACCTTTTGGACCAGTTGAAGGAAAAAAATCGTGAAAAAAGTCCCGGTTTGCAGAAAAAAAAACTCTTTTTCATCAGGACAATGCACCGTGTCACAAGAGCATTTTGACAATGGCTAAAATCCATGAATTAAAGTTCGAATTGTTGGAGCATCCACCGTATTCATCAGATTTGGCCCCCAGCGACTTCCATTTTTTACCAGAACTCAAAAAATGTATGCGTGGCAAGCGTTTTTCATCAAATAAAGAAGTCATAACGGCTGTTGAAGCGTATTTAAAAGACCTTCCGGATTCTCACTTCATGGATGGAATCCACAGATTGGTGTATCGTTGGAGCGAGTGTATTAATGTTCAGGGAGATTATACATATATAATAATAAAGTGTATTTTGAACCATAAAATTGTGTTTTTCTTAACGAACGACAAAACTTATTGAACAACCTGTTATTACTATATCTTCCACGTAATCAAATAGTCGCGTCGCGCAACTAAAAAACCATACAAAATCCTATTTATCAAACTAATTAAATGGAAATTTAATAAAAGCAGGTATTCAGCTTCCCACCATACTCGTTAGGGCATCAAAAGGAAACTTTTAACAAGGGTTTATTTTTAAACGTCACATTTCGCGAACTTGTGCCTTTTTAGGGTATCGCAGTTTTATAGAAAAAGCGTTCCCCTGATTAGGTAACGTTAAACAAATAGAAATATTATTATTTTGAAGTACGCTTTTATAAATCGTCTTTTAATTAAGATTTTTTTTTACTACGTTTATGTAACGTATTAAATAATAAATAAATATTCAGGGACATTCTTTTCACACGGCTATCTGGTCCCAAGCTAAGCAGAGCTTGTACTATGGAAACTAGATAACTGATATACTACATATAATACTTATTTTTTTTCTAAATACATGCTTATATATAGACATTTTCAACCAGACAGAAAAAACCGACATGTTCCGGCTTTGCAGCCAGAGTCGCTAACCACCAAGCCAACTAACCTGTTTATTTTATTTTATTTCATTATACTTTTTACAGCAAACAATATAAACTGATGAGTGCTAAATAATAGAGTTGAAAAAGCCAGAAAACAGTTTTGACTAGAAGAACACACCAATCTATACTAATATTAAAAGCTTCTTCAGCTTTTAATGTGTGTGTTTTAAAGGTGTGTTTATTTGGTTGAACGCATTAAGCTCTGGAACTGCCTTGTATAACCATAAACGCGGGTGACATATTAGTATAAAGAAGAAAACCCTAAAACAATTATAAATCGTTACAATATTACAAAGATCACAAAGAGAGGATTAATTAAATGATAACCATATCAATCTATATGTATAGAACAGAAGGAAAATTAGTGTGATGCATTTAAAGTATTGTGAATTTTAGATTAGATCATTTATTTTATTACTATGGTTAATATCGCACTGGGCATTATACTCGTACATTCCCATATATTATTACAGCCTTACTTATAGAAAATTACCAATTCATCTGTTAAACCATTGTACAGTTAGGGTTCCCAACTTTTTGTACGAAAAATGAAGTATATTTAGTATTTTACAAAAAAAAACAATATTTTTGGAGCTTCTTGCACAATTTATTATCATTTTTTAAAATGATCATAAGCTTTTCACTCAGCAGACATAAAAACCGTATTTTTTATACTTTATTCATATATAGACAGGCCAATTGGCTTGGTGGTTAGCGACCCTGACTGCCAAGCCGTAGGTCGCGGGTTCGATTCCCACCCAGGACAAACATTTGTGTGCATGAACATGTCTGTTTGTTCTGTGTCTGGGTATATAAATATCTATGTATTTAGAAAAATAAAAAAATAGTATATGTAGTATATCAGTTATCTGGTTTCTACAAGCTCTGCTTAGTTTGGGATCAGATGGCCGAGTGAAAAAAGAATGTCCCAGGATATTATTATATACATAATATTTTTATAGAACAGTGAAGTCTTAACAAAGGAAAAAAAGTATAATACTGTTTTAAACAGTGTGGTTGGGACCCTATGTACAGTTAACGTCTATCTACTGTCGTCAATGGTAACGATAATCGTATCTACATTCAAGTTATTGTTTGTAGAGTAACATTAAGCAACACGATAACATTTTGTAACATACTATAACTTCTACTTTTTCGTATAAAACTTTTTGTTTTTCCCTTGTTACCGTACACTTACAAACGTTGCTCCATAACCTCGGTGTGGATACACCTTTTTTGTCTTTTTTCTATTGGTAATTGTGTTCGTCCAAAATAGGTAACCGACGTTATATCAATATGGATTGTACAAAATATTATTTAACACATAATTTAGTTACTGTGTATAAATTTAAAAATAAACCATGTTTTTTTTATTGCTATAAAATGACAGAGGTATTTTCGCGAATGTAGATGAATAACATATTTCTGAACGGAACAAACAAACAGTCTGCTCTAACTGATTGAGGAACGAGTTTAATATAATGAAATTCCAATTGTTTTTGTTCTTTTGTTTATCGTTACTCGTTATACATGCTTCCTATAATATTGTAAATGTGAAAGTAACTCTGTCTGTTGCGCTTTCACGCCAAAACTACTGAACCGATTTAAATGATATTCTGAGAAAGGACATAGGTTACTTTTTAATGCGAATAAAAGAGTTGTAAAGGATTGAAAGGGGGGATGAAAAGTTATATGGAAGTGTCGTCATTTTGAGAGCTTGATCCTTATTTTTTAGGCAGTTGATTCGATATAAATAAAATTGACATTCATATTTCGGGAACGCGGGTGAAACCGCGGGGGACAACTAGTAAGTTCATATTTATAACAATTGAAGAGGTAGGCAATATGAAAAGAAAACGCAACCCTAATTGGTATGACTTAGAGAATTGATAATTTGTTTCTTTTTCGATTTTGCGTGATTACATATAAGATTCTGTTTGATTTTGTTTCGAAGTTTTCTCATTGATTGCTTAAAAGACAAACTGAACAATTGATAAAAGCGAAGTCTGCTATCTTGACCTCTTATACGCGCTCTAGACAAGGGTCCGTTGTGTTAGGGATGTGTTAGGTGTGAATAACTTCTTCTGCTTAGTTACATCTGTATAACAATTGTAGACAATGCTTATGGCAAAAATATTTTGATTAGTCAGCATTTGTGTTTTATGTGTATAGCACTGGGTTTTTTTTACTTAGTAAGGCTGCATGGGTGCCGTTAATGTCCCCGGACTCCTTTCTAACCGAAACAGTAATTCAAGCGCACTGCTGCGTCACGACTCACGGCGGAAATGGATATGGTGGTAATTCCCAGACGAACTCTGCACTAAGAGCTTTACTACTTCGGGATACAGAATCTATATATCTGCTAGAGATGTTCAAAGTAATCTTGGGATTTTTCAGGTCGGTAGCGGATAAGAATTCCCCCTGGTGTTGCCGTCGGCAGGCGGCACGGTGACCATTTCCTTCCGGTAGACCTAGTTTGTCCATTTACTTGGCACTTTGCCTATGACGAGCTTCATATTATCCAAACCTCTTCATGCATTTTTTGTAAAATGCCGGACACTTATATTTTCAGTATTTTATATCAATATTTACAGTTCCTCGCTTTCAAAATAAACAGTTAATGTTTATTTGGTGACAATCTGTGTTTGTGTTTGTGCGGCAGCTTGGCTTCAGGCCCAGTTCCCTCACAGGCTTTGTGTGCTGATACATCATCATCGGTTTGTACTGTGTGCGGTGGTGTTTAGCAAAATGCTATATGTATGGGGGAATTTAATAATTGTGCAAAGTAAATGCACCACTGAAACACTGCCGCCAAAATGCTACTAATGTATTACAACACTTACACTGCAGAACCTTCTAGGCTTTATACAATTCCACCACATTGGCAATGTCGTTTATGGGCAATTTTTGTGTTATTTTACCTAACTTTTTTTTCCTTTTTATGTCTACCGCATCGACCATCGCCAGGTAAGGCAGGCGAGCTATCCTAAACAGATGAACCTAATTAAGTACACGGAACCCTCAGTGTAAAAGCCATATTTCCCAAAGGATCATAGTATCCCGCACTCGAGTCTCTCGCACCGGCTACACGTCGAGACAGGTGGGAACATGGCGAACAGTTGAGCCGTGAAAGTGGAACAAACAACAAACTTTTACAAATCTCATCATCATCATCATCAGCCTATCTCCGTCCACTGCTGGACATAGGCCTCACCTATGGCACGCCACTGAGCTCGATCTTCAGCTCTTTGTTTCCAACCGCTGCCAGCCAGCTTGCGTATATCATCGCTCCATCTAGCTGGAGGGCGCCCTACACTACGTTTACTGAGCCGTGGTCTCCACTCTAGAACACGTCTACCCCAACGGTTATCGGTTCTACGGCAGATGTGACCAGCCCACTGCCACTTCAGCTTGCTAATCCTATGAGCTATGTCGATAACTTTGGTTCTCTGACGGATGACTTCATTTCATTTCATTTACAAATCTAATTTTAGTTATTAGTCGGGACGAGTTTTCGGGAGGGAAATATTGAAAGTCACGGCGATTATAATATTACTAATTAGGTAACTGGATGTTGCCATGATTTAGTGAAAACCATACATTACAGTGATTTTAATCATTTGTTGGGCGTCCGGGCGTCCGGGCGTCCGTCCGTGTGAAACGGGAATTAGTATGCGACGGCTTTTAAGAGACACTATAGGTATACATACTTCTTTATATGAAGGGTACGTGCTTAGATCTTCCTCTCTGTGTCCTGGCATGGGCGGCTAAAACTAATATTCAGGCAGCACGAGTTTAATTATTGGTTTTTAATTAATAATTTACATACCTACTCGGTCAATTCTGATTCTCGTTTCGACCTGACTCTCGGTGTCAAAAAACTGAAGCGCTACCGTGGGCTGCGGCGGCTAGTAGTCGGCTGGCCCGCCTGCTGCATCGGTCACTACGAGTGTCATTAAGGTCAGCGAGCCGGTTAAAAGTTCAGTGAGTAGTACCTCCGGCGTGCGGTAAACAAACGGCGCGCGGAAGGCGGCCGCGGCGAGCGCGAACCTATCGCGGACCAGTTGCGAACGACTACAACGGTCGTAAATTCTATTTCGGCAATGGAGTGGAGATGCAACCGAGCAACATACGCGCGGCGTGGAGCGTGTCGCGTGACGTCACGGCGCGGCCGGCGGCGGCAGCGGGCGCGGAGCGGCACGTGGCGCGGCCGGTGCGGCGCGGAGCTTGCGGGCGGGTCGTCGGCACCCGCGCGCGCCGCGCACTGCCGCCGCCGCCCGCCGCCCGCCGCCCGCCGCCCGCCGCCGCGCGCGCCCCGCCCGCCCGCCGCCCGCCGCCCGCCCCACGCAGCCTACAGCCTACACGGAACAGTGAGTCAATACGATCAACTTAATTATTGTATTTATTTGTAATATTATTTTTGAAAATGTGTCGTTTCACTTTTTGCGTGGAAAAGACTTCAACGAGATATATATGACAATAATTAAGGATTACTAAATTGCAATACCGGTTGTTTTTGTTTTAATTATTATTTCGAACAGTGGATAAGTTTGTGTATTGTTTTTTCAATACTTCTATCATAGAATAAACTTCTCAAACATTATTTTTTTCGATTCTGTGTGCTAAATTTCCTACCGGTAGGTAAAACTTAAGGATGTTTGTACGATACTCGACTCCGTCGTTCAGGCTAAATGGCTTTGTTAAAGTCAAATTAACCTTACGCTTAACATTAGACTTACCTACTTCTATTCTGCAAAATATTGGATCCTACGGAGCACGGGCGAAACCGCGGGAGGAAAGTAGTCGTAACAAAGCAATCGCTTTACGATACTCTCAAAGTGGGCATCCAGTTTATGATCGTTGCGCGAACAGAGCTACTCTGTGACGTCGCCGGCACAATTGAAAAATCGATTGAGTTACGATTCAAGCGCGACTCCAAAAAATAATTCGATCAGTTTAGTGAGCGATGAGACGAGGCACGTGAGGGATGGCGACCAGCTCCTGGCGGGAGGCGGCCGCGGCGGGTCGCCTCATGTAGGAATACATTTTACGTTCATTCAATAAATCGTCGCCGCGCCGAGGGACGCGCGACGTCTGCCCGAATAAGCGCTTCTTTTTACTGATTTACCTGGAATACTTTCCTTTCATTCCTCTATTTTTTATCCTTTAACACCCGTTCACGCTTTCAGTATTTCGTTACGTATAACGTTCCCGCATACACTAATGGCCGATCCGCTCAGAATACACAACAAAGAATGAATATAACAAGTTCCCCGTCTTTCCACCTATAATTTCCGGCGCTTAACTATACACAGGTACATAAAGTTCGCAACAAATTGTTTACGGAAGTGATGTACGAGCTCATAGTGTAGGAAAGAAACGTTTACGACGTTTAGACATGTTCCCGGCGCAAACAGACGGGATAAACAGGAGCGAGGCCGCGGGCGGGGACGAGTAGCCGCCGGTTTATCTTGCCATAGGTCGTGAGGGGTAGGTACCTACCGTCGCCAGCTACTCGCCGCGCGCTCGCTCGGCTACTATACGCGGACAATACGGACATACAGAAACGTCAGCGGAGGATTGTAACCCATTTATTCAAATATATAAATTGTACAATTTGTTTGTTCCACCATTCCGGGTTCCGAGCCCGCATGGTGCCAAAACCGTTTTTATAAACGCTATCCGTTTGTCTACCCTACCCTATTATCATGAAGAAAATAAAAAAAACAGCCTTTTTACAAAGATTTGTTGAATCTTTATCTAGAAACGCTATAATGTTTCTGATATTATTCACATAATGTACCTTCTCAACCAACGAATGCAACAACCTGCAAGAGCTAACGGTGCGGTGTCACAGATGACGTTGGTTCAACGTAGTAACAAACAATTCTTACTTATGCTAATTAAACCGCCCATAAGAAACTCAACATTAATTATTGTATTGTTAGCTATATACCTAACACGTTTCTAGCGACGGGGTACGTTCTTGTCCGACTGTCAGCTTCACCGCTTGATATTAATCTCAGATGGTGTCGTTTACATGCCCTTCCTCCCGCGGTACGTGTACCGAGTCCTAGTGTAATGCGGCTGCGGCATACATCACGGTGTCACATCCAGCCGCCCCGCGCCGCGCCGCGCCGCCCCGCGCCGCCCCGCGCCGCCTCGCCGAGGATTCCACACGAATCTTGTTACCGAGTTGGCGCCAACTTTCCGGTCGTTCCCTCACCTTAGATTTATTGTCTTAGATCTGAATCTGTTCAAAATATTGTTGCTATGAAACTTGTTTCAAAATGAAAGGAAAATATTGCTTTTCAAACTCAATATATGAAGCACCTGCGAATAGTTCGACTGTAGACTGTCGGCTTCTCCTTGCAGTAGACGAGACGAGAGTTAACATAACAAATTGGCAATAATATAGGTAGGTGTCGGTGTCCACACAATACATATTAGCTTCAGCGGGGCGGCGGTCGCGGCACGTTCAGACAAATGGCCGGTTGCTCCACTTATCGGAATTATTATTGCCTATAGCGTGTTAATGAACAGAGAGGGCATAAAAGAGCGCAAGTGGGTCGGAAAATCGTCCGCGGGGTCGCCGACTTCGCGAATAGGTTTTCTGTAAGTTTCGAATAAACCTCGAAAAGATTCAGAGTAAATTTACATGTTTCGCATTTCAGTTCTGCCGCATGCTGAAATAATGAGATTTATTTTATCGTAGGCTTGCATGTAGCTAGCTTAGTTACCCCGATGGAAGTCGGGCAAATTCCACCGGTTAGACAAATAATCAATATTTTTCCATTGTTACTCGGTGAGGTGAGCGAGCACTCGATGCGCTCGCGGACAGCTCGGCGCGGCTCGGCGCGGCTCGGCTCGCTTCGAGCATCCGTCGGCACCTTCGGTATCCACAACCCCACATTTCTAACAAAAAGTTACATTATTACACTTACTAAGCTGTGAGGCAAACAAAACTTTCTCAATAAGGAGCCGGAATCGGCCGCTAATGGAAGTTTCAATACTTAAATAGTTTGGGGGATGAAGTTTTATCGTGTATCGGTAGGTGGGGACCTCAACCACCGCTCGGTGCCGAGGGGCGCGCGGTGCAGTGCTCTGCTGACCTACTTCGGCGACGTTAATCGTATCACGTGAAAAAGCTTGCGTGTGCCGGTCGTTCACCCAGCGAGCCGGCCCTTCAACCCTACTGTCTCGACCGCGCTGCCGCCACCGCTGCCGCCACCGCCATTCGCTGTCCACAACTCTTGAACTATGGTCAGCGATGGTGATCCCCGGCCCCGCATCCGGCACTCACCGACATCATTCGATTATATACGAGTACATATAAGGCGACAGGATCCCCAGTCCCCTCCCTGCCGCGCCGCCCGTGACGGCACATAAGGAGTCGTGACCGGCGGCCGTGCGTGCCAAGATTGATGACTCGTCACGAGGCGGCTCGGAGCGACTCGACGCGGGCTCGACGCGGGTCGGCGACGGCGACGGTTCGTTGTTTATTGCCTCCTTTTAAGGATGTTTATACGCCGTATATACTCCCACTTTGGGAACTATCTCTGGAAAGTATATTCATTTTGTAAAGATTTTCCTCTGTAACATATGTTAGGTATTACTCTTCGCGGCTTGGCGCATATTTATAACGCGTTTCCGAAAACTCTGATAGATTCGTGCTTGCAAAAACGCTATGACGTCACAATAATAAACAATGCCATATTGCCTATATCGAGGATGATTTATTGCGACGCTGCTTCCTCACCAGCCGATGAACAGGCGCCGCGCAGATACGAGTCTACGGCTCTACGTCCCTACTACATATCCTACTAATATTATAGATAAACATTAAAAGTTTGGTTATCTGTGCTTGTGTGTGCTGAACGTATATACATAGATGAAACTAAACAGGCTCATAGAATATGCTCTGATTGAGCACACATGGTAATTTTGTCCCGGGAAAACATTGGATCCCTCGGGAACCCGGGTAAAAACGCGTCGTTGAATCTTCAGTCTACTTTTAACATTCGATCGTATATTAATGGTTCGTGACACAACAACATCAGCCGAAGAAGTACATTAGTTGATTAACTTTTATTAAAAAGTATTATGGTAGTGTCTTTACGATGCAACTTCGATTGCTAGTTTGATCTGAAAGGTTTAGCAAATGTATCGTATCGTATGTGGCGACATGTCGAGAACAGAGAAACACAGTAGCCGGTTGGCTGGTGGTTAAATCCTAGCCGCAGATCGTAGATTCAATTCCTTCCCAGGACAAGCATGAATCGTGCAACCTTTGTAAACATTTAACTTTTATTCAATTACCAAATTTTATTTTTTTGCGTAATTTTACACTTAGGTAGGCACACAAAATCAAGTTAGTCGCAGTCCACAAGAGAACTTTTAACAGACTCCTTTAGGCATTTCATTTCACTTCACTACACTGGAGTACTTGAATGTACCTCAATTGTATAAAAAGCACCTTCGAAAACTATACTAATATTATTATAAAGAGGAGAGCATACTTTGTAAGTTTGTTTATATATGGAGAGTAATCTCCGGAAACACAGCAGGTAATTAAATATATGTAATCATTTAAAGGTACGTATTACAGATGGACATAGTCTGATATAATCCCGGGATCGAGGGTGAAACCGAGGCGCGGTAGGTTAAAAAATAAAAACGCAACGTCACTTGCAAATTTCCGTCAAAATGTGGAGGCTGGCGTTATTTACGTACGTTTGATTTCAACTGCAGGTGCGCTGTATCCGAGCCTCGGACGTATCACTCGCTATAATAGTGGACGTGACGGCGCCGGCGGCGGGACGGCGCGGGGCCGCCGCGGCCGCCTCTCCCGCTCCGTTTCATCATTTATCTGTCAAAACAACATTCGATTCCAAATGTCGATACCACTCACACAACTTTACATACACGGTATTGCAGTTTGATTTCAGACAGGTACGATCAGCAACGAAATACTTGTACCTACACCACAAACTATTTATAATATGGAAAATAAAGTAAACTGGTGTTTTTTTTTACCGACTTAAAAAAAGGAGGAGGTTCTCAATTCGTCTGTATTTTTTTTTATGTTTGTTACCTCATAACTTTGGACTGGGCGAAGCGATTTTAATGATATTTGTTTGAAAGTTGGCACTTCCCGAATAGTCCCATTTCAATTTGGTCCATTTCTGACAATGGCATCCATAAGAAAACCATATAAGTCTAAAATTTGCATGAAGTATATGTGCAACAAATGAACGAGTAACTCAATATCTCGCCAATCGATTTCGATTTATTCATTTACTTATTTATAAAAGGGTACACAGATGGTCCCACGGTCATCACAACAAGACCTGATGATGGAATCTTGAAAAAAAAAGAGGAAAATCCTTAAATGTGTAAATACATAGTACACCTTAAGTAATCACGTTTAGTAGGTCTACCCATATTCAGAAAAAAATGTTAGTGTACTTCAGATTCACTAAAAATCTAAAAATAAATAAAAACTTTAACAAAAAAAAACCGACTTCACAAAAAAAAAACAATTCCAAAACAAACTAATAACCACTAAAAAGAAAAAAAAATGCATTATTACTACTTAAAAGTCAATCAGCTTATTACGATAATATAATGAAGTTACAATTATTGTTATTTTTGGAGGCGGTGTCAGCCAAGGAAACACTACAATATACCTAGCAATAATAATACGAGAATACTTTAATAATTAAACACATTTAACAGCTCCCCTCCCGCCGCGGCCCCGCTCGCGCCTCTCGCCTGGTAAAGTCGCGCGTGCGACACAAGCACACCTCACCGTATGTAGTTACAAGCCTACGTTGGCTGAAACCGACTCCAAAAATAACAATAATTGTAACTACATTATATTATCGTAATAATTTAGGTTCTATCTGAAAACCAATGTTGCAGCATTAAACCGTGCTGCAGCATGAGCTGAAATAGACACCGTTTGATAATGCAGCTGACCATTTTTATAACGTTTCTTCTTTGTTTTAATTCTCTTATTTTTGTCTGTAGTAACTTTGTCTATATACGTATATATAAAAATGAAAGCACATACAGACGTGCTTTATAGAATCATTAACTATGCAACGGATTTGAATGGAGTTTTCAGCAATAGATAGACTAATTCAAGAGGAAGGTTGGAACTAGGAATGAAAGCGAGCAAAGCCGCAGGGCGCAGCTGAAGAAGAAACTGATTTTCACATACCTATACATATAATATAACCTGCATTCTCGAGATGAAGTACGTTACTTCCATGGTAATTATATACCAAATTTAATGAAGATTAGTTCAGCCATTTAGTTATGAAAAGGTTAGAAACCGATAGAGAGTACACCTGTACAGTAAGATTTACATCGAGCAGCACTTGCGGTGAAGCCCGCACGCGAACTGACTCATCTCCCGTAAAATGGTGATGTTGCTGATTATGTACGGCTACACCGTACAAGACCTTCGCATTTATAATCATTCTAATACAGAGATAATTCCAACTAATTAACTAACTAACAATTGATGGAGTCCTCAAAATGGTAAAACGACAGCCAAAAATACGATCGTTATAAATTATACGTCCATTCTATGTATCATTAATATCTAATAGTTATTCCTGCTTCATTAGAACTCTTTATCCTGTTATAATATACAAAATTGCTGTGATTATTATGATTTGAAGTTAACTGACCAATTGTTAGTTCTATTTGCGGTTAGAAATAAAGAACGAACATTTAATTTGTTTGCGAGAATTATAGGTACACAAAGAGTGACAGTTAAATCATAGATATTAAAACATACTTGGGTCGCATTATAATTATAGGTATGCGGATTACAAACCACAGTCCCGAGGACCGCGCTATATGTTTCTTGTGACTATAGGAGGGTTAGTAATCGCTCTGGTCATTAGAAAACCGCCTTCATTAATACTAGCGACCCCTACCGACTTCGCCTAATAGAAATTCACCGAAATAAAAAAAAAGATGGTAAAAACCGCATTAATTCTATTGCTTAGTAGACCAGGGTAGAAGCCTTTAAAAATAATAAAAAGTGAAAGAAAATAATAGTAGGATGAAACCCATTAGAAAAGGAGGGGAATATTATAAAAATGAAAGGAAAAATAATTTACGGGCGATCTGAGGTCGGGAAGAGGGTGGGGGTGAGGTCTTAAGGGTAAAAAACGGTTTTTCTCGATTTCCGGCAAAACTAAAAGTCCTATGGAAAAAAGTCAAATGACAAAGTTGTAGGTAATAAAAAGATCTAAAACTTTTGTACTTACACTTTTTCACATAACCTCAAAATTTATGTGAAAAATTCAAAAAATCAAGTTTTTGGTTTTTTATTTTTATCTTTTACAAAAAAAATCTTTTTTTCACGAAATTTGGTGAAAACTTACCTTTTTATGTCCCAAATACGCTGTAATTTATTTGATTAGAAATATTTCTTTTTTCACCTTATTTTGAATTAATATCGAAAAAGCACCCTAATTTTCAATCGAAAATTCACCCGTCAAAATATCAGCTATTTTCAAAAAGTTGGTATGTTTTCTGTTCATTGAAATCTCTACTTTCCGATGGTGAAAAAAAATATATATGTTATTATAGTAAATCTTCTCAGAAAATGCAAAAAATGGAAGAGATAATGAATACATATTTGCGCTATGTAGAAAAACATAGCCACAAACACAACACAAACAAGTCATTTGCCTTTTTTCCATAGGACTTTTAGTTTTGCCGGAAATCGATAAAAACCATTTTTTACCCTAAAACCTCACCCCCATCCCCTTCCCGACCTCGGATCGGCCGTAAATTATTTTTCCTTTCATTTTTATAGTATTCCCCTCCTTTTCTAATGGGTTTCAGCCTACTATTATTTTTTTTGGTTTTAAAAATGATCGACCCTGGTCTATAGAAGAACCTAACTCTCAAACAGACAGACGAATATTATGAGTATTGTTTTAGGCTATTAGAAATGTCACAAGTATAAAGCCTTCAACATAAAAACATTTTAGATATTTTCTATTATTCTGCAAATGTACTTTCTATAAGCGGGCAATATTTTTGGCTGTGCACTTTAATAGTACCTAAAGGTAGAAATAATATAAGCAGTGTATATGTTAGTGTAAAAGCTCGAACTGCAGTAAATCCTAAGATATTCCAGTAAAACCTAAGATCTACCAATTCCTAATGGTAAATGTCCGAAAAGATTTGCGATTCGAACTTTTACCACCATTCCGTTGGTAAATCTTAGGATTTACATTAATGGCACGGTAAATGTTGAAAAACAAAACATGTCATTACGAAACTATTGCACTGGAACATACCACAGAAAAACAAATAACCGATGATAGTGATGATACTAATCTAACTATTCAAATACAAACCGATTCAGAGATAGAAAGCGCTATTCAAGCTGAACAAGATCCAATACCAAAGAAGATAAAATCTATTCAAAAAATAAGAACAAAAGCAAAATTTAATTTGGAAAGCCAAGCTGAAAAAATGAAAACCATGTCAGCTGATAAATATTCAAATGTGGAAGTGGGCCAAAATGTAAGACTGAAAGTACCTGAAATTGACAGAGCTAAAACTGACCCAAAAAGCATTATTGCAGATGTGATAGATGTAAAGGACAATGAGTTTTACCAACTAGGTACCAAAATGGGAATACTGAAACAGCTTTACACCAAGAATCAGTTCGCCGCATGCTCTGAAGATTTCATAAAGATAGAAGAAATTGTTACGGATAAAGAAGTGAGTCTTCGAGAAGTTGTCGGAAAATTGTCGTTAACTGGAGGACAAGGATTCAAAAAATGTAATTGTCAAAAAAAATGTTCGACGAAAAAATGCACCTGCAGATCATCAGGATTACTTTGTAATTCTAAATGCCACAACAGAAATCCGTGTTGTAACAAGTGAAATGTTTTTTTAGGTACCTAACCTATTAATCAATTACATTTGATTGTCTTTTTTTACTTCTAAACCAAATAATAAGAAAAATAATAATTCAGTTAGACTAGCTTTTGTAAGCATTATGTTTGTATTTCGTTGTTAAATAATAATTCAGTTAGACTAGCTTTTGTAAGCATTATGTTTGTATTTCGTTGTTACATTTCAAATAGAGAAGTACTGATTCAGTTAGGTAGATCTGATAGAGATTGAGATATTCAGAGATATACGTTATGTGTTTTTTCATAATAATTTAAATAAGTTGGTATTAGTTTGTACTTATTATTATCATTATGATACCTTTATAATACTATGTACCTGTTTTGTCTAATAGTACAAAGTAAATAATTAAGAATTGCTCATTGTTTTATTCCTAAAACCAACATCTACCAGCTGACAGTGGCAAAACCTAGCATATACTGAATTCGAATGGTAAAAGCTCGAAAAAATCGTCGTATCTTCAGAAATACTTACATTTACCAACTCATATCGGTAAATCCTAAGACTTACACTTAAATCTTAAGATTTACCGTAGTTCGAGCTTTTACAGTAACATATATATCACACAAAATATATGTATATACACAAAAACGTGCTGGCTCTGTATCCTCAGCACATGCTTCCGAAAGGTATTCAGAGGATAATAGTAATACAAATATGAATAAGTACCTACTTACAAACGTTAAATTTGAGCCAAAATAAGCTTTCGCTCTAACGTTAACTGCCCGAGGCTCAATCGCGAGATAGACAGCCGAGATATTCGGCATGATAAAGGGTAGGAAACTCAGAGAACACCGCAAAACCAACATAAATTCTTGGTACCTATATAAATATTAGCTCTATGCTATCAGAATGAGAAAATGATGGTGTGTACATTTTTTTATTTTTACCTATGCTATCGATGCATATTTGCCAGTACAGTGGAAATTTGTCAATGCCCCTCTTGATAAGGTCAGCTGGACGGCAGGCGGTAATCTCTTCGAAATCATTTTGTACTGGCTCTCGGATATATATTTCACCTACCAAGAGGTTGTCCAAATTATGGCGAACATCGAAACCTAGCCTGTAGCTGGTCTCCAAAATCTGTTGAGTAGTTTAAGCATAGAGGCGGCGTGGACGATCGATTAACCAATGCTTGATTCTTTTTTAAGCTCATGTTTAGAGTTCACCGCCGCCTATAGACATTAGCAACACTATAGGCAATGCCAATGCGTTGTCGACTCTGAGACGTGAAGTTGTTAAGTCTCATGTGCCTATAATTTCACCGGCACCTTTCTAACCTAAAACACAGTAACAAGATCACTACTACTTCACGGCGGAAATGAGCAAGGTAAAACTTCTCCGGACGAACTCTGCATAAAGAACTTTACTACTTCCATTAGGCTGAGGATTTGCGAGTTTCTGCATCATTGGGTTGGAATGTTCACAGTATACATCCACAGTAATACTCGTGCCGTGTGCCAAGCGCTACCATTCCTTCAGTGTATCAGGATATTAAATTCAAAATCAAAAACCATTTATCCAGTTTAGGTCCGCAGAGGCCACTTATGAAGGTTAACGTTACTAAAGCTATGATCGGTTAAAGAAGCTCAGCAATATATATTTACTTAAACACCTATATAACATGTTTTATTTTTTTTTTACTTTTGGCTATAAAATTATTTTTTTTAATTAATACTGACAAAAAGAAACGAAATAAAAAATCTTTAAAGAATAATATATATGGTAAAGGCGGGATAGATGCCTCATTTTCAAAAGACCTATCTTCCCAAACTCGCGACTAAGAAACAATAGTAAAACTACGAGCCGCAGTCACCCCGCACCTAAGTTAGCCGCGGGCCATCGTCCGGTGAAGATGCGTTTAGCTCGTGTGTGCATTCATCTCCGCGGCGAACTTTATGAACACGTCAACGTTTTAAAGGTTAATATTTGCCGTTGTATAGCTTTATAAGTAATCATTTATTCCGTTATATTTTTTTATTACGTCAATATACTGATTCATCTAGTATGCATCTAGATGTAAATAGTTGCACTATTGTTTTTTATTTATTTAAAAATATTTGTGCATGTATTCCCTATCAAAAAGGATAGTTGCACCGATTTTTCGAGGTATAGGTGCCCCTAGTGTCATCTATCCCTCCATACACCATGTATGTGGTTTCAGTGTATATTTTGAACATTTTTTTGTGTCCTGTTACATTTTTTATTTGTTTACGTATTACGATTGTAGAAGAACCATGCCACGAAAATACGGAAAGAAGGAGTGTGAGCTCTAATATGTTATTAGACTATAGAACAATTGCAGTCAGTTTTAAATGAAGATCTTTATTGTATTTTTTTAGTTTTTTAAAAAGAATGACTTTTATGATTTTGCGTGTTGAAACTTAAAAATTTATATAAGAATTTAGAAATCCTATAGTTGTTGAACAAATGCTTTGAGAATTTAATTATGGATATTTTAATTTGTCTCATTTTAAAATTATATGATGATGACAACTAAAAGATTTTAAAAACTGCAAAATGCTTTTCATTATTAGGCCCATGTTTCTTGGAGACAATTTCTGTTTTAGGAGTAGCTGCTAAAACACCAATTGTCCTAAACATCTCATAAAAGTTTGAAGGGTCTATCCTGGTCTATCCTGCGCCGCAGGCGTCTATCCTTCTTAGTATTTTCATGGTAGGGCATTTTGAAAAAAAGGAGTTCCACTAAAGGCAAAAATTTGCAAAATCTGTAATTTATAGGTCCAAAAAAACAAATCACAGTTAATCATAAAGGATTAAACTAGCTAAATTCATAGACATTATTTTAAATAAAGTAATATTTTTAAAATTAGGAGGATATTTCAAAAAGTGGGCATCTATCCAGCATTTACCCTACAAGCTTGTGAAGGTACACTTGTGCAGAGAGCAGCTTTTTACTGTATCTTCAATGCACCTACCTTGTAATACCTATATTCTTTGTTTCGAAACTTCCTTTGTTCAAAATTAATTATCTTAAAATCAGTAATAATAATTTAACGTTCATACAAACTATAAGTACTTAATATAAGAACATAAGACAGTAATACTTTATTCAAGAAATAAAGGATTTATTACATAGTCGCTTCGGAGTCGCGGTTTTCCCGCTCGGCTCTCCCGAGGGATCTTGTGTTTTCTTGTGAAAATGTGTTTGTGTCAAAACCGTAGGTACCTACAACTGCTTATGCTTCCACAAAATTCCCATCTATATATACATATAGCCATATTTACTTTATTATAAACTATGCATGAAAATTTATCGTACTACAATTATTATATTCGATTATTATCTTGCAACCCTATTGGGATCTGTGGATGGAACAGAAATAATAAAATAAAAATCGCGATTAAAAAACAGAGGTTGATTGTAGAAGGGCGAAAATTTTAAGTTGTACCTATGTAAAAATTAAAAATAAATAAATAGATGTTGACCGATTTTTCAGACCTACCCGATATGCACACAAATCAATACAGACGTTTCGGAGGAATTTGCTTACAAACACCGCGACGTGCGAATTTTATATATTAGATAAATATTTCTAACGTAAATAAAAACATAAAAAAATATTTATTAAAATTGTCTTCAAATAAATTAAATTATTAATAGTTCATAAATCCTTCTATCAGTGTATTGGTAAAAAAGAGTAACTTAATATTGTATTCGTTTGCTTATTATTTGACTTACCTTTCACAATAATAAAACAGGTAAGTATATTTATTAAACACGTACACGTTTTCGTTTTGATTTATAGCTATTTCCTAAAAAAAAATTAAGTACTATATATCGTCCCCGTAGTTGAAAATTAAATAACTCCGATTTTAGCGATCTTGACTTTTCCCTATTTTAAAATCACCCAAAACATGACGCATGTTTGAGCCTTACAGGGATTTTCATATCTTATTCCGTTCCAAAAATATAGCCATTTTTGTCGTACAGATGGAATACTAAATATCTTCAAACTAACCCTAATTTAATGAAGGAAAAATAAATAAATCAATAACTGTGGTCAATGATAAGTTAAATGTTAAATAAATTCTAGGAAAACTAAATAACTCTATTTATTTCATTCTGGTATTCAGAATTATGTTAAAACGAACATTACTTTATAAATCGTCCCCGTAGTTGGATTTTTTTTTTTTTATTATTTTTGTAGTTCTGAGATAAACGCAATTTAGTGGTTTTTTTCAGTTTGCTTATTATTTGAATTACATTTTACAATAATAAAACAGGTATATATTTATTAAACATGTAACACGTTTTCGTTTTGATTTAAAACTATTTTCAAAAAATGTTAAGTACTCTAACTACGTCATACGCTCACAACCGGTTTATTTACATGAGAAAAAAATTAAAATTAAAAAAATGGTGTCGTGGGACACCAGATTGGAACGAAGTTCCTTATTATAAATAATAATAATTACAAAAAACTAAAAAAACACGCTTTATATAGAAAACCAAACTAAAAAACAGAAAATAAATTTTAATAAATATTAATTAAGAATAATGTAATTTTTTAATATATATAAGTTATTAATAGTTTGACTAAGAAAAAAAATGTTTTATTGTAAAAAAAGCGTGGGGTGCATGGTGTCAATAGTTATAAATATTTAATAGCAGATATTTATTTATTTATTTCAACAACAAAATCCACAGCTCTTAGTCACAAAAATTTTACATATATGTATACCAGTACTTACAGCCAATTATGGATTTAAATTTTTGATTTTTTAACCTAGTTTCATTTAATGCAGTCACATCCATACTTAATTATATCATACAAAATTATATAAATACAAGAATATATATATGTGGTATATAGGGAACGGTATGTGTGTGTGCATGTGTATGTTTGTGTGTGTGTGTGGGTGGGTATTTGTGTCTGTGTGTGTTATTCATATATGTATGTACATATGTGTGTATGCCATAATGTAACATTGAGTGTGTTTTGTAGATCAGCTAAGATGATTGGTCTACCAACTCAATCACATAAAACTTTTAAAATTTTATCCTTGAAAGCTTTTTTCTTTTCATGAAATATGTCAATGGTATGAAATTTTTTATTGTATGTTCGATGCAACCTGTTCACCAATGAACACTGAGCATAATTAGTTTTTGCTTGTGCTACCGCGAATAACCCTGTATGCCTTGTTCGAGTTATAGGACAGCAAAAGCGCAACACTCTAGAAGTTAATTCAGGACAGTCGATATATCCATTGCAGATACCATGTAGTAGTAACATATCATACAGTACACGACGGTCCTCAAGTGCCGCGGGCTTGTGACGCTTGCATGCATCATTGTAATTTTTTAAGGCACCATAACATCGGTAGTTGAGATGTTTTACAAATTTACTTTGAATTTTTTCCAGAACCTGAATATAAGTTATATATTGTGGAGACCACATAGTGCAACAATATTCAAGGATACTTCTAACATATGAGAAATATAACACCTTTAGGCAACCTATATCAGAGAAGGATATATGAGAAGGATTTATCATTTCGATAATATCTTGAAAAGCACCCCCGCTTTTTTTAAAATAAAACATTTGTTTTCTTATTCAAACTATTAATAACTTATGTTTATTAAAAAAAAATACATTATTCTTAATTAATATTTATTAAAATTTATTTTTTGTTTTTTATTTTGGTTTTCTATATAAAGCGTACTTTTTAGTTTTTTTTTAACTATTATTTATTTTTCATTTTTTATTTAAATTTTTTTGAGTGCCCGAAAGAGTAAGTCTGGAACTGCACGCATGCGTAGTTCGCGCACTAGCTCTATCTCTCTTACTCGCATGCAAAGGATGCTGAAAGAAGTTAATTAATCCTGGCGAATCTAATTAGGATAATCGGATGCTTTGATCGGATTACTGCATTGTCATCGGTCTTTGACAGGTGTGCAAAGTTTGAATTAAATCTGATCGTTGAAAGTAGGACAAAATCGAGCTCAAAGGGGTCGGTTACATACATACATACATACATACATACATACATACATACATACATACATACATACATACATACATACATACATACATACATACATACATACATACATACATACATACATACATACATACATACATACATACATACATACATACATACATACATACATACATACAGGTGAAGCTAATATATAGCGTGTAATAAGAGAAAGTATAATTTTTGAGATTATTTAAATAAAACATGGCTGCGGTGACCGTTTACCATCAGACGGGCTGTCAACTTGTTTGCCCCCTACCACCAGTAGTAACAAAAGAAACAAATATTTTCGGTTCCGTAGTCACATGGCAAATTAATTTACCCTAACATCTTCGTCCTTGCCGTCTGTCGATTAGTCCGTCAGTCCGTCAGTCCATCAGTCCGCTAGTCCGTCAGTCCGGCAGTCCACCAGTCAGTCAGTCCGTCAGTCCGTCAGTCCGTTAATTCGTAAAAAGAAACCTTTTTTTTTTTTTATGCCACTTGGGCCGACAAACAAGCAGACGGTACACCTGATGGTAAGTGGTCACCGCCGCCTATGGACATTTGCAACACTAGGAGCATCGCCAATGCGTTGTCGACCCTGAGACGTGAATTCGTTAAGTCTCATGTGCCTGTAATTTCACCGGCCTTACCTTTCTAACCGAAACACAGTAATACAATTGCACTACTGCTTCACGGCGGAAAAGGGTAAGGTGGTAGTACTTCCCCGGACGAACTCTGCACTAAGAGCTCTACTACTCTAGAATTATTACCTTATTGAAAATAGTGTGAAGTGTTATAGTTAGTATAAGTCTTGGCAATAATAAATAGCAAAAAGTGTCGTTACAACTTTTGGTCTTAATTTTGACCCCCTTTCGCAACGCGCGATAAGGAACTTCGTTCCAAAGAAATGGCCGAAAACTGTATAGTAAGTAAGACAGGAGACCGGCTTCGTTCCCATCCCTACTCCGTGATGTTCGCTAGATGAGAGGTGACAACGGTCAACTATCAATCGATCAGTTATCGACCGGCAAAGGCGGAAAATCAAATTGAATATAGGTAATTATTTAAAATAAAAAAAAAGTTTAAATCGCGATGGTAAATAGGGGTTCATCGTAGAGAGGTGGAAAATTAAGAGTAATATATTTTTTTTTATTCCAAGTCATGACAAAATAAGAATAAAAGACTTGCCAAAAAAATTCAGATTTATAATTAACAAATAAAAAATAGGGGTTGATTGTAGAGGGTTGAAAATTCAGGGTTGTATTTATTTTTCTATGCAGTATCATAAAAAAATAAAGAAATAAAAATTCATATAAAAATAAAAAATAAAAAATTGATGTGGACTACCCTTTACATTTAGGGGGATAAAAAATTGACGTTGGCCTATTCTCAGACCTACCCAATGTGCACACAAAATTTCATGAGAATCGGTCAAGCCGTTTCGGAGGAGTACGGTATCTAACACTGTGACACGAGAATTTTATATATTAGATAATATACATGTAATACGTCTGTAGTTGTGGCATTTATGTAAGTATATTGAAAATGTTGTAAAATATATACTAGTAGGTAGTACCTACATATAGTGTAGTAATGTTAAAGGATAACCAACAGAAAACATTGCTATCATTTTGGAGTTTTCTTTGCGGTTCGGTTTGTATGTAGTCGCATCACGTTAATAATACCAGTCGGATTTGAAAAAATATTGTTACGTTGGATAGCTCAATTCTTGAGCCGAGCTAAAGAAGAAGTCAGAAAGTAAAAAGAATATAGCGCGGGCAGAGGCAGATGCGATTTTAAACATTGATAATTAAAATATATAATATGATATAATATAAAATTAATAGATAGACAGATACTTCTAACCCCTAACGGGATCGCGGGTGAAGCCGCTTGAGTCAGTTAGTGTATAATATTTGTGGGACTGTATAATATAGGTACACGACACTTTCATCTATAGCTAATCCTTTGAGAGTTTGCGACGTATATTGACCTATTATCCGATAACGTCATTAAAAAGGTATTAATTCTGGCAAGTAATTAATTACACGTAAACATAAGTCGAGTAGTGTAATTATAGGTATGTGTTTTATTCCAAAATCATCAGGTTCGAGTCATGGCTTATTGATTTGAAAAAAACCAATGATGCAGTTTTAGTTTTAATTTTCATCAAAATCAGGCCGGAGACTTCTGTTGAGTATTTTTGGCTATTCCTCATAATTTCGAAGTTGGCAATCCACGCTAACTTGATAAAGTCACTTGGTACACTACTACTTGGAAGAGGGATGATAAAACATCATCGCAGCTCTGCTGGTGACTTTATATGTTTAACAATACACCATTGCTTTGTAGCATCGCGAAACTAAATAACCGTATTGAATACGGAACCCTAAAAAGCTTTTATCCTTGTCTTTATTAATCTAATCATAATGTATTTTGGTCTGTTGTGCCCGTCCTGAACTTTTTTATTGTTTCATTTTTGGTCGCGTCTCGTCGGCCAGCCATTCAGTCGGTATGCATGCAAGTGTCAACACAATGTTACAAACGATGCATACTCATTTTACGTCGCTACACTTTAGACGATTAAGAATTGTGGAGACTGACAATTCTATTTGATTGTCATCCTCTGTCACGAAAAACAAGCATTTAGTACACAAATTTGTTGGTAGGTATTACCGGATCCATGGAGTGACCACGAGTATGGCGCAGAAGAACGCGGCGATAGACGTGGGCACTATCGCAGTGTGCGCCGTGACGCGCGTGCTGATCGTGTACGGTTGCTTCATGTTCGTGCACTCGTTGCTGTACTGGGGACGACGCGCGCTGCGGGCGCGGGCTGCCACGCGCTGCTGACTCCGGACTCCTGATCTCCGATACCTGCAGACGTCTGCACATGGCGAAACCCCGCCCTTGGCCTGACCCGCGCTTCACGGTCCACCTCCTCTACAACGCCACCTGGCTAACCTTCATTTACATGCTCCTGCTTACACTTTTCGAATTAGTAGAGTTGCTGCGGCCGAAGCCTGGTCGTGACCCACATCTCTCCTCGCGGCAATGCCCTTTCTGTTGCAAGCTTTGTGCCGCAAGGAAAAAGAGAGGAACTTAGAAAGCTGTGTTATTCTACATAAAAATACGTAATAACTGTAATAAAATAACGATGCCAATTTCGTTTTTCATTTTTTGTGTGTCAATTCCACCATAGCGAGCTAATTTGTTAACTCCCTAAATTCACACACTCTTTTTAATTAGTTATATTATAATAAGATTAGCCTATGAAGAGCCTATCCGAGCCCGCAACCTACGCGATAACTATACCTCCCGGAGCTCATTTCAAACGTCTATATTTAGTGCCTTTATTCCAGTTAGACCTGTAAAAACCCATTATCTAGTCGCCGTCTAGTAGTTTCGGAGATAAGCATGTTCAAACAGACAAATACTTTTTTCAAATGACCTAATACATAAATTTATTACATTCCTATACACTGTAAATAAATTAAATAGACGGACGGTAGTGACGCGCTATTCTAACTTATGATACTATCTGTGCATACCCATATGACAACCAGTCAAAAAACAATTATTATAAATATCAATTTTTTTATTATTTTTCGTTACTTATAAAAGTTTTATTAAATTCTTTCCATTCTATTCGGATGTACTCACAAGTCACGGTTGGACTAATAATCAGAAACATATTTTAAACAAAAGTTGTCGAAATCAAAAAAAAATGTTTAGGTATAGTAACATAAAAATATATTAAGTGGATAAGTTTTACCCCAAAATAATTGAATTCTAAACCCATTCATTCCGTTTCGGCCCTTGGGGGTACTTATATTACACTATATTATAAATGATAATAACATGATTCAGATAAAAGTTATATCAAACTAAACCCAAAGGTGCTATCTTCAATCGTGTAAGGAAGAGAGAATTACATTTAAAAAAATGTTGCTTAACAATATCTAAGTTAAATGACAAAACCTAGTTTATTTTGGACATGTTTCGATGAATTATTTCAGTCCACTCTACTAATATGTAAAAGTAGGTATATACCAGCTGTCCCGACAGACGGTAAGTGGCGCTATGACCTAATTGTAACTTTATTACAGCGCCATCTAACGTATCCTTAATCTAAAACAATATTTATAGTAAAGGTTGTGGGAAAATAAAAATAAAAATTCCGGTAAATGCGAGTCGGACTCGCGCACCGAGGATTCCGAATAAACTTGTTGTAAAAGTTATGGTATTTTTATTGCTAATCGAAATAAAAGGCAAACAAACTAAAGGCTGTAACGTAACTCGCTATAGACAGGAAGGGGTACGACGATGTCGATATGGACGTGCATGAATCGACCAGAAGGTTGGTCAAAGTTGCCAAGGGGAGCGGAATTGTGCCTCGTAACCTTGCATCGCTGACAATCTTCACAAGATTTGCAAGTTTCGCAGTCCTTCTTAATGGAAGGCCCAATATATCGGTCCGAAACAAAACGCGTAGTAGCTCGTACACCAGGGTAGCTCAAACAATGCAATTTGTTAAACCCATCGGTCCCACCCCTTGGTGGAAGGAGCTGGTTAGGAAGGGACGCGGCTTTCCTGTAGAAACGTCACAACAGATGAAAGTAGTAGTGCCCGGAATAATGGGCATTCTTTAGCAAGTCCGCTAGCTCCTCACCATCGCCTTGTGCTTCAGCGAACGCTTCAAAGTTTTCTTCCAACGCAATAGCCACAATTCGTGACATAGTATCAGCGACGACATTGTCTTCACCTTTTATATACTTTATCTCAATCGTGAATTGGAAAGTTGGTTCAGTTGCGCTGGGAGAAGCTTTTCGCGGCGCTGTATAAAAGCATACAGTAATGGATTGTGGTCAGTGTAAATGGTGGCGTGCTGAACTTCTTGGGTGTGGCGGAAATGCTGTACACTTTTGTACACTGCGAGTAGTTCTCGGTAATAAGCTGGCCACCCTGACTGCTGAGGAGTCAGCTTTCTGCTAAAAATGCCAGCGGAAGCCATTCACCATCGATCTGTTGTTCTAAGGAAGAACCGTCGTGGATGCTAGAGGCATCAGTAAAAAGTCCTAACGGTGCGTTATATGCGTGAAATTGCTGAAACAGTTCGGGTGTCCATGGAAATGATTTAGGACCCTTACTGTTGGTGGCGACCAAGGCGTTAACAAGTGGTGCCTGGAATTGAGTGGCATGCGGTAAAGCTAACCAACGGATGTATATTCTCATATGCAGATACGGCATTCGTTTTTCAGGGTAAGAACTGACCTGATGTTTTTAACAGGGCAGATACCGCACTGCGTGAAGTGATTAAATGGCTTAATCTTAATCTACTTACCCTAGATACTAATAAATCTAATTACATAACTTTTTCTATTTATGACTCCATGCAGCCTGATACTGACCTAACATTGACTGCCCATACATGCATAATAAATAATAACACAGATATTATTTATTAGAGCAACTGTCAAAAATTTGAAAGAGATACCTCCACAAAACATTTAGGCATTATTATTGACAAAAACCTCTCTGGTATCCCCAACTTGAAGTGGTAGCAAATCGGGCCTACGAAATATAAGTAATAAAGAACTTCTCGCTTATATATACATAACACTAATTCAATCTATTGTGTTATATTGTTTAAGAATCTGGGGAACTACATTTAAAACGAAATTTATCAGCATTGAACGTGCACAAAGAACTATTCTAAAGGTTATGCTGCGAAAGAAAAGAATATACAGTACATCCAAGCTAAATAGTGAGACAAATGTTCTGACAGTTAGACAACTATATATGAGGGGTATACAAGCATAACGCTTCAGTCACAAAATACTAAAATCGAGTAAATCGTGTTCTCCTGCAGCTTTGTATAAAATGTAGTTTTTTCATGATATTTATTATGGTAATGAAGAATATTTATAGAAATTTAATTAAAGTGTACTAGAATATTGAAATACGATATAGATTTGAAGAAAATCGATGAATAATGTAGGACTGAGGTCTTTGCTTTTTATCATTGGGCAGAGGCATAATTGCATTTTACCGATTCCGACTTAAGCGTATTTGCATCAACTTACTATGAAATCCAACTGCCATCTTAGAAATATTGAATTGGCGCCTTCTGATTGGTGCAATGTGTCTGAAGCTGGTTTGCTTCTAACTGAATTTGGATCGAAGCGCCTTTGAATCTCAACGGTATTTTATATACTGATTTTAAATGGGAATGAAGCATATTTGCATTGACATGTGTTAACCATAGTTTCGCCAGTTAAATGAGCTACAACTTGGTTTCGGACTGAAGCGGATTTGCTTTTATACCCCTCATATGTTACAGTGCATCCTTAAAATAAATAAAACTATCTCGATAGACCCTAACGCCGTTAAGAAGCGAAATCCCCATTCTAAATATATAATAAATAGAAAAATAATTAAAACTGCATTTGCTTCAAAACAATATAATACTCAGTCGATTAATCTATATAACGGGATAAATAGAACACTTAGAATCTACACCATGACTCACCACGAATGCAAAAAAGCCCTGACAAACTGGCTAAAAACATAAACATATGAAGAAACTGAAACTGTTTTAAGATTTAAATTAATATTTAAGTATTATTACAATCATAGATTACCATCACTACACTTCCCACACTCACACAACCACACCACACTCACTCATCCTAACACACACCCTTTTTTTTTTTTTTTTTTTTTTATTAACAAGGTGGAAAACTCATGAAGAGTTCGACCCCCGCCCTGGGAGAGACGGGGGGATATGTGGGCTTCCCTACACCTCCCCTTCTCCTAGTGAGAAGGGGAAGATGAGGTTTACCCACTAAAAACCACCTTGGCGTGCTACCGCTGCCCGGTTGGTTGGACACCGTGGTACCGCTTTTAAGCACAACCCACGATGTCCACCGGTCTCGCCCCGCGGCTAATGCCGGGGTCTTCCTCTCCAAAGGGAGATGGCCAAGCACGCGTGGCCATCTCCCGTCCGCCAAGTGGCTTGATGTGGCAGACGGAGGACTCCCATCCTCCGCCTGCAGCCACTAAGAGTCCCCCGGGGGGGGGCCCTTGCCGTTCGTGCCGGTAAAGGCACCCACCCGCAGGACGTAGAAATGCCATAATGTAGGCATTTAGACTTCCATGCGGGTTTCTTCCTCTTCCGGCCGGCTGGCGGCCGCTGCCTCGGGGGTGGGGCGCGATGGGCGGGCGGGCTTTGTCCGCGCCACTTTGCCTCTCACCGCGGGCGGGGAGCATTTGGGCCCCCCCCATGACGTGGCCGGCCGGGAGTTGGGCGTGGTGGCATACTGCACACCGCGCCTTCTCCTCCCGGCATTCCTTCGACAGGTGCCCCTCCTTACCGCACCGGAAGCACATATGGCTCCGGTCGATATCAGAGGGGCAGAGCTCCCTAGTGTGGCCCACACCCATGCATTTGAAGCAATGCATGGGTGTCGGCCCAACCGGAATGATCCTGATGGACGACCAGCCCACCAGGATCCGACCCCGCCCGAGAAGGGCCCTTGCCGCCCCCACCGGGCACCGGATCAGAGCTGACCCAGTGCCATCGTAGCGGGAGCGGATGCCCCCTACCTTTATGTGAGCCGCCTCACACTCCCCCGCAGCAGCGACGGCGGCCGTCAGCGACTCTGTGGTCGCCGACTCGTCAAGGCCGACCGCTAGGATGGCGGACATTTTCTGCGGGCGGCTTATGTGGGCTACGTCGCCCACGATGGCCTGCAGCTTCGCTGCAAGCGCATCCGCTGCCCGCTCCTTGTCCGCCCCGGGGACCTCGATGACCCTGCCCCCGGTCATCGAGGCCCGCACCCTCACGTGGTGCAGCCCCACCTCAGCGAGGCTGCAGCCCTTTATGGCTTTTGCCATAGTGGCGTGCAGCGTGGTGGCGGTGGCGAGGTCCTTTTTCAAGGTAATCACCACCGCCGCCGTGTTGGGGACCTTCGGGTCCTTCTCCCTCTTTTTGGGCGCTACCTTTTTAGTTGGGGCCACTTGGGTTGGGGGGGCGCCCTTGCCCTTCCCCTTGCCCTTGCCCTTTTTTGCCACCGTTGCCCAGCTCTCCTCCTCGGGCCGATGGCCCGAGGGGCCCGGTCCCTCCTCCGGGGCCGGCGGGGCAACAGGGGCAGCCGGGGTGGGCTTCTTGGTGGCCCCGGCGGCGGTCTTGGCGGCCTTGGCGGCCGCCTTGGCGGTAGCCTTGGCGGCAGCCTTGGCGGCCTTGGGCCTCCGGGCCCGGCCGTCGCCCAGCCTCGCCCTTTCGGGCTCACTTGCGGCTGGGATCGACGTAGCCGGTCCCGCAGTCCTCTTCTCGTCGGCCTCCAGCGGGGGGCGGACGATGGGTTCGGCAGGCGGGCGCTTGCTCGCCTCCCCGAGACGGGTATTGATCATACCCTCCAGGGAGGCGAACAGGTCCCGCCTGATCTCCGTGAGGGCCTCCGCCAGGTCCGCAGCGGTGAACTGCGACGTTGGGGCCGAGGTCCCGCCCTCCGACGGTCCGCGCTTCGTGGAGGCGTCGTGGAGCCTCCTCAGCTCCTCGTCGCGGAGGAGCGCCCGCTCCCGCAGCCTCCAGTTCTCGGCTTGGAGGGCGCGGACCTCGTCGTTCACCGTCTTCCCGGCCTCCATCACGTCCATGGAGGCCAGGATTCTGTGGCAGGCCCTGTTGATTTGGCCCCGCACAGCCCCATTCAGGTTCCCCGACTTGCGGGTACCCTCCAAAATCTGGGCGGCCGCCCTGCGCGTCTCCCCGACCGGGTCGACGACGGGCTCCTGCACCGCCTTCCTCTTCACCCCCCCCGTTTCCGATTCCGAACGGGGAACGGGGGGATCCTCCCGGCATGAGGCGGAGCTATCATCGAGGAGGCTCCCCGCATCGGAGGTAGCGCAGTCGTCCGAATCTGCGCACTCCGACGCGCGGGGCCTCGCTCTTGCCGCCGCCAGCCTCGCGAAACTTGCGAGTCTCCCCTTGGCCCCACCCCTTCGGGAGGTATTCACCTTGGGGGTGTTTTCGGGCCTCGGGTCGTCCTCCCCTTCCTCATGCCCTCTTTTTCGGGGCAGAGAGGTCGCCGGAGTTCCCGGCCGAGCCTCGCCCCCCGAGCCCGAGTTATCGGGCTCGGACGACTCAGTCCGGCCGAAAAAACCCGACGTCACCTTCTGCTCCTTTGTGCCTCCAAGCACTCCCTCGTCTCTCCTCCTGTCCTCACTACTCTCCATCAACATCCGGTTTGAAAAAGCATTTGTCATTTTGGTTCCCACGATTATGGACGATATAAAGGTCGACCCCCGGGTGACGCCTTTCCGGGGGCAAGGCTATGATACTGTACAGGTCGCCAGGTATGTACAGGGTTTTAACGTCTTGTCCTGACGGGTTTTTATAGAGTTTTCCTTTCTCGCGGGCCGGCCATTGAAGGCAAGCCCTCCGCTCCGGGCTCCCACTACTCCACAACGCCATTTGGTGGAGGTCGTTGCAGGATGCCCGGGCTACGGATCGCAGAGGAGCGGCGTGCCTCACTCTGGTTTTGGACGGTTATTCCCGACGACAGTGTTACCTGCCGCCGGGCCCGCCGGGAAAAAGGGAGGGGGGGGTGGGAAGGAAGGGGGAGAGGATAAGGGTTTTCCCTTAAAAGGATGGGAGTGGAAGGATGGGAAGAGGACCGAAGGGATCCTAACACACACCCTACCATTTCACACCTTAACAAATTTACGAATTTTATTTAAAGTTTGTTTCATTTTATATTTACATATTTATAACTTTAAACATTTACCTTGTATACAAGTTTAATCATAAAAATCGGAAGAGCGGGTCTCTCCTAATACAGGTTTTTCAAAAACTTAAAAGGGTAGTCCCAACCCATGTACTTACTGTACTTGTAACGTAATAAAGAAATTTAGATTTTTTTTTAATTTGAATTTAAATATGCAAAGGAGAAGACCATGCGCTCTTTGAGGGCCTTGCAGTACCGCACCGGATCATGTCCTCAAATTCCTTTCCCCTCGCGAAGCGAGGCGGCGAGGGCGGCAGCACACTGGAAATGGTGTAACCATATGATTATTTTTACTCGATTTTTGGGTAATTATTATTTGAGGTCCAAGTTTAATGAAAATCCTAATACAACATTTGACATAAGGGACATTTCATGCGAAGCACACAGTGATATAAAAGTGATGTTCTGAAATTGGTTCATATTCGGTTATAGTATAGTATACTTCTAGTACGAATGTGTACACACAATTTTTTTTCTCTGATGTTTATTTGTCATATTATGGGCTTCTAAAGAATTGTCGTTATTGAAATGCGTATATTTTGGAAATAGTTATTCGAATTAAACAGTTATTTTATTTTAAAATTTAAATATGGCGACATAAATAGATTATATACAGTTCTTTTAAAATACAATATAAAACTGTTTTTTTTTTCTTATTTTTTAATATACAAAACCGGAAATAAACTTTCCAAATCAGAGTTTTAGTAACATCGACCAATTATTTTTATTTCAAAATATAGCCTAAAGTACAATTAAGATACACCAGAAGTTTCATAATGGGATCTGCAAAAGTTAAGGAGATAAATGAATCAAAGTACTCACGATACCACACTAGAACCCTGCAATATTTAAATTTTGAAAGAAAGAAAATACGTTTATTCGTGGCAACACACAACATTACAATACATTAAAAAAACAAAACAATATGAGAAATCAAACAATAAACCGAACGTTTTAAAAATGTAGCAATGCTGAGTGATGCCAGGAATAGGTCCCGACTCAGTAAAAAGCTAAGGCCTTTAAAAATAGCCCTCACGCTGGTTTTCCGTCGGAACCTACGTCCATGACATCACGAACCTCAGACACGAACACAATAAGAAATTTAAAAACAGGAAACAAAAATGTCAATTTTACAAAAACTTAGTCAGGCAGAATGACGCGTCAGACCTCAAGCGGTCGGACAACCAGGGTGATATCATACCATACTAATAAATCATACAGCTTACAGCGTCTTACAGCACTAAGCAGTAAGAGCAACAATAGAGCGCTATCTGAGGTGACCATATCCGTGACGTGTCAAAAATTACCATGCGCGCCACGTCACATCAGTCAGCCAGAACGACCAAGAAATTGTTATACAACTTTATTTTAGATTGTTGTATGTTCTTGTAACAAACATTTTAGGATTTTCTACGGAGAACTTGACACCCATATAAATCTCAATTCTTTTGTTGGTGAAGTCTACAACGATGCATATTTTTATAAGTTGCATAACTTGGCTCTCATTTTTTATTTATGGGTTTGATGCAATAATAATTGCCCCACAAAATTGTTAGAGCTTTTAATACGCTATATATAATATTATAAAATTGCTTAATTCGAAAAATTGTTTCCAAAAAATACGCATTTCAATAAGGACAATTCATTAGAAGCCCATAACTTGACAAATAAACATCAGAGAAAAAAAATGTGTGTCCACATTCGTACCTACTAGAAGTATACTTAAACCGAATATGAACAAATTTCAAAACATCACTTTTTTTTTTGCTGTTCGCTTCACGTGTTATGTCCCATAAACCAAATTAAATATTTAGAAATAAATATCTTAGGGCATTCTTCACACACAAAATACGTCAAATAGATCATGTATATCTTATTGTTTCATGAAAGTTGAAAGAAAATATTAAAACTAATTCGTTTTAATTTATTACTAGGATCATAAGAGTGGGAGACTGAAATTTTTGGTTGGCAATACGTTCATCGTCTGAATGTCATTATTTGTTTCACTGAATGATTGATTAAATGCCGGCCGGTTTTTTCTTACTGATGGCTATATGAAGTGAAGTAGGTATGTTATGATGTTGTTATTATTTATTCTTTTATTAAGCGGGTTGCTAACCCGCCTTAATCCCCCTTTCTATTGGTGAATACCATATTAAAATCCGTACATTGTGAGATTAGTCCAAACAAATCAACTCGATCATGGCAGAGGACTTTAAATTTAATGGTGAAGATAAAATCCTGTATCGTTTTCTTTCAGTGTAAGTGATGGTGACCGTAGCAAAGACAGCTGTGACTGTGCTGCAGGAGCTAATGGTGAAGCTCAAGCTGACTCCTGAGTATGAGTGCATCGCACAGGTCTACCGATTTACTTATTTGTGCAATTTAGCGTCTGCCCCAGTCATGGGCCACGGTAGGATTGTTTTAAATAACGGAGGTTTAGCGAATTTGTCGGATTATAGAGTACTGCCTTAGACCCCTATAGTCCGGATTTTTTTACAAAAGAGTGCCTTGTAATGAATACTGAATAATGAAACGATAACCGACAGATCCAATGATAAGATTCTACATGTTATACTCGTATATATGTTTGTACTCTGAAGTAAAAATCATACTTTATTATGTATGTCAAATTTAGTAAATTAAACAATACAATAGAGAGATGTTTTATTATAAAATTTACTAACGTAAATTCACAAAAAATACATTAGGAAAACAAATTGTGTACAAACAAATGTACATACTAAAATAATCAAAAATTATGAGTCAATCAATTTAACATGCATGAAAATGAACACACGCTAGACCCCACCGCTATCTTCATCACATGTAGTCAAATTCAAACTAAGCAATCAGAAACAAAACAATCCTCTACGTGTCGAGCACAATCATGGTGGTGCGTACAAGTTATAACTTGTGCAATCATGTATTAGTGAAGATTGTTAAAAAAATATTCGATTCATAATAAATAATAGACCATGTCGGATTACAGGGGGTGCCGGATAAGCCAGGGGCCGGATTATCGGGGCTCCACTGTACTTAAATTTAATAAGAAAGTAACTGATAAGATTACATTTTTAGTGCATCACTATTACATTTGGAGGTGATTATAAAATTAGACACACACCTATCTAATACCTTTAAACAAGTCATTATATATATATATATATGGATAATTAGGATCTTGGTTTTCATGACATTTGGTATGCAGGGGGTTTTGGGGGTGTTAAATTGATCTAGCTAGGATTCATTTTCAGAAAATGAAGTTTTATCTGTGTTTTTAGGCAATGAAAACTGCTACAATGTCATTAGAATGTAAGGTTTTCAAGTTACATCTTTTGTGAGAAATACTGTTATTGGGAGCCCTTTATTATTGCATCTAATTTGTATCTAGGTATATATGACAGTGCTTTAAAAAAGAGAATATGGTAGAAGTCACGTTAGTAAAAAAATCCAGAGCAATGCTCGGCCATCCAGGTACTATTAAGTAATATCAAATCAGTTGGTCAACAATGGGTGATGCAAGACTAAATGGCCTGGTCATTAAGTACATAGGAAAAGAGTATAAAGGAAAGGTTTTAGCACATTAGTGGGGTGCATGTGCACCCCCATTCTATTACACACAGCCATCATCCCAAACAAACAGAGTACTTGTACTATGGAAACCAGACAACTGATATTCATAAATTATATTAAGAATTTATTGAAAGAAAGAGCATATTACAAGGTACTTAGTTCATTATATTGAATATTGAAATGTATGGACTTAGCTACTCTGCACAGTGCACCTCTAATTTGCTTGTTTAGGTTGTAAGTAATTATTGTTATTTCCTATATTGTGATTGTGATTTTATATATCTTGTTTCTTCTTTTTTGTTTTTTTATGTTACCTATATTAAGTATTTTGTTAATGTTAAATGAAAGTCAAATAAAATAAAACATCTATTATATGTAGAAAAAAAAATCTAATTATTGCTGAGTTTCTTGGCGGTTGTTCTGTCTTCAGCTGACTTGCGAACCGGTAGTAGCTTCAGTAACTTTAAATTTGACCTTCATAAGTGGCCTCCATAGACCTAAACTGAATAACTGTCACGACTTGGCCTATTACCCGTTTTCGGCTTGACATTGATTTCTGGGAAACGTTGTATATACGGGTGTAGCGTAAAGAGTGGGTAATCCTTTATCTACGACTGGGAGCCATCACGGCTGTTCGGAAAATGACAATTTGTATTCAGTAAAAGTGTCACGGTTTTCGAGTTATTGGGCAATTAGGAAAATTAAAAAAAAAAATAGACTTTTGCCCACTCTTTTAAGTGCCAGATTGATGCCTCAAACGACTTTTCTCAGTCTGTTTTCTGAATAGAATTCCCAGATAGTGGAGCTATCAAATGTAAGCTACTGTGACGTATTTACCTCACCTGTACCTTACTGTAACGTAGTACATAACTGGAGGCATTAAACGATAGTTCTTTGTCATTCATGACTGGTATCAGGTTAACGGTGGTTTTTAAATCAAACCTATCCATTCTCATAGATGTATACAGTATAGGACTATACGAAAGTATTTTTTATTTTCTGTTATCTGAATTAAAATTTCATCTGTAAATTTTCTATCATTAATTCTTTTATTTAATTCTAAAACTAAGTTTTCATATTTTTCAAAAATTTCTTTGGCCTCTAAAATCGATTTCTCTATAACCTCTTCGGTACGTCGGGTAGGCCCTAGTTTTCTTAAGCTAACCTTAATTTTATCTAACTTAGTACACAATTCATTAAGAGTGTTATCGATAAAAAACGAAATATCTAGGTATTTTGAGATGAAATTACTCGTAAATGAAAATAATTTTTAAGAAACAAATTTTAATACCAGATTACGCATATCTTTATATTGTATTTGTATAGAATATAAATTAAAAAATGTTATTATTCATTAAACGATAAACTTATTTTGAACACATGTTTTTGAGATTTCACGAGAAGACTGATTTTTGACATGAAATTTATGAATTAAAAATGGATCGTGGAAATCTGAAAAAAATACATTAAACAGGAAAAATACTGTTATTGTTTTTGTATAGAATATAAAAGCAAATTTAATTCCCTGAACGCCTCAAAAAAAATATTTCTATAACCTAAATTTGACGAAATTAAACATCATTTTTACATGATACTGAAGCTGGGAAACCTAAAAAAAGTCACACTGTTTGGAAGACGAGTTCAGGCTTACAAAAAACAGTAAAAGAAAAATGATAAAAAATAATATATGTCGTCAAAAATAAGTTTTTAAATTAGCTATAAATTACACAGCGCCGTTCGGCGACGGCCAGTTGCGCGATGGCGCTGTTAGAAGTAGGACCTGTGTCGCTCGCACTACCGCCGTCTAACTATTCAGATTTTTTTTTATTTTTTTTTTTTTGGAAGGGACGAAGGTGTTAGCCTCAGATGGCTCTTACACCCTTACGCGGACAATTCCGGCGAGCGCTAGGGGCTCTCAGCCGAAAGTACATTTAGATTTTAAGCAACAAGCACACTGAGGGTGCCCCCTGTGGGGCTCGGACCTCGGGCTCAGGGCGTTGCGTGGGGGGTCAAAAGACTTTACATTATCTGATTTATTTATTAGTGGTTCTTTATTTCAATACAAAAAACAACAACAATGAATTTTTAGAGGGAGCGCGGCTAACGTCCACGCCGGCGAGGACGGTATCTAGGCTGATGGCCTTGTGGGTGTGTAGTATCGCGAGCTGAAGATTCGGCTGCAGCTGTTTGAGCTTTGGTGATTTCGTCGTCAGACTCGGCGAGGGCGTGTCTCGGTCTGCGAACGCGACTGATACGGGACGGAGTGTAGGACGCGGCCTTTATTATTAGGGGATTACTGTGGTTTATTGCAGAATCGAAATGGCGGCGAGAAGCCCCTTTGATAAATTGCCTGATGGTCGGCAATCGTAAATCCATGTGGAGTTGGAGATTTCGCATGTACCACGGGGCGCCCGTGGCTCTGCGCATGAATTTATTTATTCAGATATGTGCTTGCGCACCGATTTATACTGCGTCTAGCTCATTTTGATCCGTACGAATTTTATTCCATTGTATTTTGTTCAATTATATTATTTCGATTCATTAACATAATAATGTGGTGTTAACTAAGTGCAGGATATGGTAAATGCACAACAAAAATTTCATTTTCTATGGTTTTTTGGGTATAATTTTAATTGAAAACTTTTGTGTGATGGGCCGAAAAAGTAAATTGTATTATGGTGACAGTGGTGGCATAAGAACGAGGAAAAAGAAAATATTTGAGAAACAGTAACCTGTTTCAGTTAATTTGGACACTCAAATTTAGATTTACTTTCATTGATACCGCGTAATATCACAATGTTTTTTTGGAACGAAGTTCGCGCGTTGCGAAACGGGGCTAGACGGAAAAAATTAAGACCAAAAGTTGTAACGACACTTTTTGCTATTTATTATTGCCCAGACTTATACTAACTATAACACTTCACACTATTTTCTATAAGTTTATTTTTACAAATTAACGGACTGACGGACTGACTGACTGATTGACTGGCGGACTGACGGACTGACTGACTGGCGTACTGATGGACTGACGGAATGACGGACTGCCAGACTCGTTTGACAAAATTTTACTACGAGTGCGTACTTCCCGAAATCATTAAACCAAGAAAAAATCGATCAATGCCTTTGAGTGAAATAAAAAAAAAATTATTTAGTGCGTTTCGTTTATTTAAATATTTTACAAACCTACTATTACATTATCATCACTAACATTCTTGAATATAAAAAATTGTAATTAACGTAAAAAGCCTAAAACAACCTATAAAAAAAACTCTGAAAAAATAGCCACAAATCGAACAAAAAAGGTATAAACGTGAGACTCTAGAAAAAGAAAAAGACCGGCCAAGTGCGAGTCGGACTCGCGCAAGAAGATTTCCGTACCATTATCAATAATAACGGCAAAAAAAACACGTTTGTTGTATGGGAGCTCCCCTTAAATATTTGTTTTATTTTAATTTTATTATTAATTTTTAACAAAATATTCTGTGAATATTTCAAGCGTCTACCTGTTTCCGTTATCAATATCGAGCGTCGGGTGACTGCTCTTATTATTAGCCTAACGTTTTTTTAAATCAGTTTGAGAAACTGAGAAATTAATTTTTTGAGTAAATTTATCATGCAAGGGTTGTCGCTTCAATTTATCTGGATAGTTTAGTTATGAATTCAGTTTCTAAGTAGGTTTACTTGTAGTTCTTAATACTTACTTTAACATAATCGTTGTAATTTTCATATCATTTTATTTCAGTAATTGTTTTTATTGGTACAGAGCGGTCCCGCGACGCGAAAACATTTAATCAAAAAAATTCCTACGTTTATAATTGCAAGGTATTTTTTTTCTTTTTATCGTTTTTTATATTTTTTTGTTTGATTTGTGGCTATTTTTTCATAGTTTTTTTTTTCAATTGTTCTGGGCTTTTTACGTTAATTACTATTTTTATTATGTTCTGTTGGGTTGATATAATATAATTCTAGTTTCACATTCTAAAGATCGTAGAAGAACTTATATTACGGTGGATCAAAATCGTTTAGTCCCCACACTTGCAACATGCTTCTGCGAGCGAGTGAGAAGATGTCGCGTAACTCGACATTCACTCAATAATACCTAAATTTGCGCGGCGCCTAGATTTGATAACGCTCTTAAGTGATTGTTTCATTTAAACATACCTGTTTTCAAAAATATGTTCCTATAAAATATTCTAACACCACTTAATATCCATACTTTTGAAAGTACTGTCTCCATTTCTTTTTTTTTTTTTTATCACTCACTTACACTTCACTAAATGACCGACGATAATTCACCAAAGTTTTCTTAAACACCTTCTGACGCAGCACCAGAACGCTCTCCGATGCGCCGTCCCGACATCTTGTAGGTAGACCATCCGCTGCAGCATATGCGAATTCAATTCTTCTTGCATCACCACCTTATGTGGCACTTTCTGTATAGTATGAAGCCACCATACATAGCAATTGCTAATACTACCACGATGATCGTGGTCAGTATATTATTGGCACATTGACAAATTTTACGAGAAATATTTTTGATCCTGACGTCGCGTGCGCTTCAAAAATTATTGATGATAAACAGAACAAAACAATAATAAATAATTCGATGGTTGCAGTCGGGGCCGATGCACCTGGCAAAGTTCGAGTACCGCTGCGTGGCGCTGGGCGTCGTGGTGACGGCGCTTGCACACTCCAAGAAGGAGGCGAAGCAGGAGGCCGCCCGCATCATGCTGGAGCAGCTGGCTGCCCGCGGCCACAGCGTGCCGCCGCCCTACGGCTGCGCGGTGGGAGCGAAGCCCCTCGGCCCCGGCCCCGGCCCCGGCCCCGCCCCGGGCCCCGCGCCCTCGGCGCCAGGGCCCAGCGGCGCCGCGGGGCCCGGCGCGGCCGACGCCCGCAGCTACGTGGCGCTGCTGAAGGAGCTGTGCGAGGACTACAAGCTGCCGGGGGTGGAGTACGAGCTGGTGGGCGACACGGGCCCGCCGCACCTGCGCCACTTCACGTACAAGGCGCGCATGGGGCTGCACGAGCGCATCGCCACCGCCACCACCAAGAAGGCGGCGCGCCAGCTCGCCGCCGAGCAGCTGTTCTCCTTCCTGAGGGAGAACCTCGCCCGGGTCACTCAGGACTTCGATGAGGTAACTCGTAATACTTTTATGTTATGTATTGTTTTTGTTATTACGTTGAATAACGTCTGTGGTTGCAGGAAGATGCTTTAGTTCGCGCGAATCAACGCGCCATGGAGAGGATCTTGGAGCCCCGGGACGAGGCCGCCATGGCCAGGCGCCCCGACCTCGGCCAGAAGTTCGCCGATTACCACTTGGGAATCGTTATGCAAACAGGTACATACATTTCTATTTATTGATTTATTTAATAACAGAGGTACCTGTACACCAGCAACATGTACGGTACAGCACAATTATGCGATCTATACAAAATGTTATAACATCTAGAACATACATACAATAACAGGTATACACAGCTTTTTTGGGTAATTATTCGGTGTGTAGTTGCATGTGGTTACTTGTGGCTAAACTCACAAACATGTGAAATTAAAATGAAATAAACAACAAAAACATTAACTCATCAAATAAAGTAATAGTACCTGGATGGGCGAGACTGCTCGGGATTTCTTTACTAACGTGACTTCTACCGTATTCTCTTTTTTAAAGCACTGTCATACATACCTAGATATTCAAAAATTCAAAATTCAAAACCATTTATTCAGTTTAGGCCTTCGGAGGGCACTTATGAAGGTCAAATTTAAAGTTACTGAAGCTACAACCGGTTCGGAAGTCAGCCTTCAACTGAGAAGAACCGGCAAGAAACTCAGCAAGGTTACATTCTTTTTTATTTGTTATATAAATTTTTATCTATTCTGACTTTTTGGCTATTTTATAATTTCAATTTTACATTGTTTTTATATTTAACAATTACAAAATACTTATTATAGGTAACATTAATAAAAACAAAACAACAAAAAAAAAAAATATGACAAGACTACAAAATAGAAAATAACAATAATTAGGTACTTACAACTTAAACAAGATACGAATTAGATGCAATAATAAAGGGCTCCCAATAACAGTATTTCTCACAAAAGATGTAACTTGAAAACCTTACCTTCTAATGATATTGTAGCAGTTTCCATTGCCTAAAAACACGGATAAAACGACATTTTCTGAAAATGAATCCTAGCTAGGCCGATAGACCCATCGATATATATATACAAGAATTACTCGTTTACAGGTATTAGATAAACAAAATTAAAACATGAGAAGAATCAGAACCTTGCTTTTAAATAAATATACGAGCGCACGCATAGTAAACAGCTCCCATTTTTATAAATGCTCAAATTTTATTTAAAATAGTAAATTGCTGTATTTCGTCTTGAAAAATCATACGAACATAGATTTAGTGCTTAACTGTCTGATGTCAAAAAAAAATCAAGAAAATAACCACAGCAAGTCACATAAAATACGAAATATATAATCAACACAACGAATTTGCCACTACAGTGATTCAGAAGCTCGACATTACCCTAATGTCGAGTCACCATACTAATCATCGTGTGCACGACTGCCTCAACGTTACCTTATATGGGCATATCCAAACACACACTTCAATCTGGGCTTAATAACAGAAAGTAAATTTCAAGTCATTTTCATCGTATAAGTTGGTCTAGCGGCTTCGAATACCGCTTTAACTACTCGAAAGGTCCAGCGTTCTAATCCCAACTATCGAACAAAAATGGACAAAAACAATGTGAATAAGAAACCGAGAAAGCTTTTTAAGTTTAAGTCGACTGAATCAATAAATATTTCTATGAATACTACGACCTCGGAGTACGAAATGAAAAGTTTAGATATATCGACTAATATAAATTTTTGTGAAATAGATGACATGAGACAGGAGATAAATAATTTAAAATTACACAGAACGAACTTGAAAATGTTATTTTGGAAAATATTGATTTTAAAATGGAAATCCTACAGCTCAAACAACAAATAACAACGCTAAAATCACTTTGCAACGATCAAATTACTCCAATATCAAAAATCAGCTGATAGTCCCAAATAAGAAGTGCCGAATTTCTAGCAGACGGCAAAACACAACTAAACTCAAACACTAAAACCTCACTATTCTCCATCAGAATATAGCGGGACTAATTAACAAATCGGATGTTCTAGCAGTCATATTGGAAGAGTTCCATAATAACGGAACCTTCATAGACGTCGTCTGCATAACAGAACATTTTTTTGAGACAGGTTACGAGTATTTGTTACATATACCAAATTTCTGCCCAGCGGCTTTCTTTTCTAGAAATGTTAAACGGGGCGGAGCTTGTATATTTGTTAGACAAGGACTTCAGTACAAGGAAATATCACAAATAGCAAAGCAATCAGTACCCGGTATATTTGAATGCTGTGGTATAGAACTCATATCGCATAAAATTATCATTGTCTGCATATATAGGATACCAAAACAAAATTATAATGTATTTTATGAAAAATTGGACAATATATTAGGAATAATTATCATACATTCAAATAAAAATATTATCTTAACGGGAGATTTTAATATTGATGTACTAAAAAGAAACAAAACTACTTCAGAGTTTGAATGTTTTCTGATACAATACAATTTAAGACTAGCACTTTAGAGACTGAGTAGCAGCACGTGCATTGATAACTTTGCACATTTTTACACAATTACAAAAAGCATCCACGACTGCAATCATCGATTTAGCTATTTCAGACCACACATCTCAATTACTTAGTGTACCTATTGATGAAACATGTATACTAAAATTTTGGAAAACAATAAAGCAGGATATTTCCAAAGAAAACTTACAAAATTTTAAAGGTCATTTGGAAAACCTGTCTTTCGTACATGTACACAATGCTTAAAATGCAAATGAATCATATCATCGTTTTATGGAAGATTTTTTGATGCTGTATGGGTTATGTTTCCCGAAAATAATGAGAACCATAAAGTCGAATAAGAAAACTAAATGGATATCACGTGGGATACAAATATGTAGTCAAAAACAAAGACTGCATCTCTGGGCATATAGATTTAGTCCTAATTTAAAAAATAAACTAGCTTTTAAAAGATATAGTACACTCTATAGGAGAATTATAAAGTTGACTCAAAAAGCTCAAAATAATTATTTCATTAATACTTCCCAGAATAAATCAAAGGCTGCTTGGAAAATAATCAACATTTCTAAATTATGTTTACCTAAAGAACAAATAATGTCCATAAAAAGAGATGATTTGACTTTTACAAATAATGTGGACATAGCAAATGAATTTAATAATTTCTTTATTGAAGAAATTAAAAATAATAATAAAATTAACACTAGTTACAAACCTAATGTAGAGAATATTACTCCACAATCACTATTTATGTTACCTGTTTCAAGTAATGACAATAAAAATAATTAATAGCCTTAAAATTACTAATACTATTGGTTACGATGGGGTATCCACCAAGGTGATCAAAAACGTAAAGGAAATTATAGCGCCAACGTTAGCACATATTATAAACTTATGTATCACTGAGGGTATATTCCCTAATAGTCTAAAACAAGTGATTATTAAATAAAACCATACATAAAAGACATAATAAAACAGATATCAAAAATTATAGACCGATTGCAAAAATTCCAATATTTTCCAAAATTATTGAAAAAGTAATTTATAATTCTATATACAATTTTTTTGACCAGTATAAACTCTTCTGCTATGAGCAGAAAGGTTTTCGGAAGAATACATCCATTAACATGGCACTATATGACTTGCTATCAGATATCATGACATCTGTAGACAAAGGTTATCCAGTTTGTGCTATTTATACTGATATGACCAAAGCATTTGATTATTATTATGTGGATCATACAGTTCTCCTGCAGAAATTAGATGTATATGGCATAAGAGGGAACATTCGTAAACTCTTGGAATAATACTTAAGCTATAGAACTCAATATACAGAAATCTCCAGGATAGATCCAAAAAGTAAATTAAAAACTACATACAAATCTGAACCAAGGTACATAAAATATGGTGTACCTCAAGGTAGCGTGCTGGGTCCACTACTGTTTTTAATATACATAAATGATCTCCCAAATATTACAAAACACAAAATGGTTCTCTTTGCAGATGAGAGTACAGCTATTATAGAATGCAATAATCCAATTAATTATCAAAATGAAATTAATAATTCTCTCTCTGACATCATAAATAATACAATAAAACACAATAATAATTTAATAATTAAAGTTATGCACTTCCACCAACGCGACGGCGAGTAAACTCAAGCATTAATGTTGCCTATAACGAATGTAAAATAGAAGAAGCAAGTAATGCCAAATTCTTAGATATCAAAATAGATAGTAAGCTCACTTGGAAGGCTCACATTGAAGAGACATGTAAGCGATTAAGTAAATCTGCTTACCTACTGTTTCAGTTATCAATAAAGGTAAATACTGAGACACTACTAACGGCGTATCACGGACTAGTAGCCTCAGTTTTGAGATATGGTATCATTTTTTGGGGACAATCGACTGATAGAGAACTTGTATTTAGGTTGCAAAAAAGATGTATAAGGTCCATGTGTAGTCTAAAAACGACAAAATCACTAATTATATTGACACTGCCGGCATTGTATATCCTAGAAACTGCATTGTTTGTAAAAACTAATCCACAGTTATTTAAAAAAGTTTCTGATGTAGAGAATAAATCAATACACACTCAATATATAAATCACCTGTGCAATGTCAATTGTAAAACAGCTTTAATGAGTAAGAGTTTTTTTGGTTTAGCTCCAAGAATTTATAATAATATTCCAAATTTAATAAAATGTATGCCCTTACCAAAATTCAAAAAGGAATTGACTAAACTATTAATCCAAAAATGTTAATATAGAATTGATGCGCTTTTTATTTAATCATAACATATGTAATTTAATTTGTTTATTCTATTTATAATTGTTATTAATTTTTTATTTATAAATATTATTCCTTTAATTTGTATGCCTTTCATGGCAAAACATAGAGCACAACCTGTCAATTTAAGATCTAAATTATGTACACCTATGTTTCACAAATAAATGATTCTGATTCTGATATGATCTGAATAAATATTAAAATGCCGCTCGGGATAGGCCCTGCACAGCACGCCGTAAACGACCGTGAGAACTACAGATACCTACGCCGCGCAGTGCAGGTGCACTTTGACCAACATTAGTCTGAGTTTTCAAAGAATAGTCATAATACTTCAACGGGCCAGTCGGCTGCCACCCCGACCGCCACGCCACAGGTCGCGGGCCAGGGTAAACATTTGTATGTTGTTCTGTCCCTGGGTGTAGATCATAATTTAAGTGTGTATTGCGAAAAGATAAAAACAACTTTTATCAGCTACGTGGTTTTCATAATACGAACTGCTCAGTTTGAGATTAGACGGCCTTTTGTAAAGAATATCCCGCATTTACGCAGATCCAGACCAGCAGGCGGCGGCCCTGGCGGCCCTGGAGGCGGGTCGGGCGGGGTCTCCGCAGCGCGTCCTGGCCGAGGTCGCCGCCGCCCTGGGGCTGACGCTGGAGTCCGCGGGGGAGCCCGAGGACGTGGGCCTGGCGCTGCTGGAGCTGACGTCGACCGCGCCCGAGCTGATGTTCGCGGGCGACGACGCGGACGAGGCCGCCACCGCCGCGCTGCGCTACCTGCAGCTGGCGCTGGCGCAGCCGCGGCCGGCGCCCGCGTCGCTGCTGGACTAGTGCCGCCCCGCCGTGCCGCCCGACACGACGACCACCGCGATCGCATCGCTGATGTGCTTCAATTATTGTAGTCTCCGATGACTACCTAGTCCGATAAGATTCACTGATCTTACTACGAATTGTAATGTAGGTTACGTTGTGAGATATTTTAAATGATAAGATTGTTAATTTACGATGATTTGCTTATACTTGTGTAAAAAACGGCTCGTGCTTCTTTTCAGAGTAGTACTTGCCGTTCCGAGCGAAACAATAATATTTCCCGCGTCGTGTACCGATCGACATTTCAATTAAACTGCTAATTGCTTCTCCATAATTGGGTGAACCCCCTTTCAAAATTCTCCGATGCCATAGGAGTTGTCGAATGTCCAGATTCTTTTCATCCGGACAGATGGACCTTGTCGATTCTCCAGTTATATTTTATATTATTTATTAAATAAAATTAGTATTTTATGTTCTACACATCATTTTATTCTTCTTTCTTTTTTTATTGTCATAGACAAAAAACATAATATTATCCTTTAAATAAGGTATGTATTCAAAACTCTTTACTACATCATAAAATAGGTCGTCATGCAACTGAACAGGAGTTGTAAGTCGAGATATTTCTTTTTAAGAATTAGTTAACTTTGTTATGAACAATGTTACTCAATATCTGATTATGTTAATAAACTATTTTTTTCTACATTTTATTTTAGGAAAAGTTGGTATAAGGTAACCTAATCCGAGAACCACTGGAGTAGTATCCACCTAAATTAATAATTTTATACCCTGCTCACTAGCACATGCTGAAGTGCTGGAATCCAGCGGAGTACATAATGCTCGGTGGGCGTCCTCCCCAGGCTTAATATTAATCAGGGATGTTAAGAATATGACATTTCGCATCGGGATATGGATATGAATACTATTATTTCGGATTATCCGGTAGTTTCTGTTAGGATATTAGAATTTGTAGGAAATTTAGAGGATGATACTTTATTGCTTGATATTTGCTACATTTACGGAAAAAATAATTAACCTTAAAAGTGACAATTCCTACTCATTTTTCGGTATATAACAACTAAAAACAGGATTTTGTATGAAAATGAAAATGAAAATATTTTTATTCAAATAGGCCTTTACAAGCACTTATGAATAGTCTGACTCTAATACCGGTTCGGAAGGTTGTTTTTTACTGAGAAGAGCGGGCAATAAACTCAGCAATTACTCTTTTAAAAAAAAAAAAAACAAACTTAGATTTATTACATAAAATATAATTTAGTCTCATTGACAATACCTGTGTGTTATGGCAATATTGCAGAATTATTTAACAATAATATAATATTATAAATATCTAATGAAAAAAAAATACAAACAAACTAAAGCCGACCAGCCCCCACAAGCAGCACCTGTTCACAAGTATGACGCATGTGGCAGCCATCGCCCTCCTCGCCATATTGTAGGGAAGTGAGCGACCCGCCACACGACGCCGCCACAAGCAAAGGCATTAAAGCGAGCATGACTAACTTAAGTTTGAAGCACATCAAAAAAAAAAATTATGAATTTTAGAATACACACAAAGTGTTATCACTGTGACCATAACATGTTCAAAGTTATAGATAAATTTAAATTGCATTCAAATAAAAAAATAAATCATACCATACAACAATACATTCACAACCAGGCACTATTATCATTTAAATATTCATTTATGTTGTAATAAGCCTTTTTTACCAATACAGCTTTAATATGATCCTTAAATTTTTGCAAAGACAAATCTAAAGTCGATGCAGGGATTTTGTTATAGAAGCGCGCACCTAGTCCCAGAAATGAACCTTGTACTTTTTGCAGTCGATAAGCAGAGGTCACGAGTTTGTGCTTATTTCTAGTATTTATTGAGTGCATATCACATTTTTTAGCAAAATGACTAATGTTTCGATGGACAAATAATATGTTTGCATAAATGTACTGTGATGCAACTGTAAGTATTCCTATTTCTGCAAACTTATCTCTAAGGGAAGTTCGAGAACCCCAATTATACACAGCTCGCACCGCCCGCTTTTGCAAAATAAATATAGTTTCTATATCAGCAGCTTTGCCCCAGAGCAAAATGCCATAGGACATAACACTATGAAAATAACTAAAATATACTAATCGTGCTGTATCTACATCTGTTAGTTGTCTAATTTTTCTCACTGCGTAAGCTGCCGAACTGAGTTTTCCCGCAAGGGATGATATTTGGGTACCCCACTGAAGTTTTGAGTCTAAAGTAATTCCTAAAAATACTGTAGATTCAACTAGATTGAGAGCTTCATTATTTATCATTAAATTACAGCCTACTTTTCTCACATTGGGTAACGCAAATCCATCGGCGCATCGTAAAACCATACTGCTGACTATGTAAAAATTTGTTTAAATTAAAGTGAGTAAGCAATTGGGATAAAATAATCTTTTCAAATACTTTACTAAGGGCTGGCAAAATGGAGACGGGCCGATAATTAGAGGGGTCACTAGGATCTCCAGTTTTGAATAGCGGTATAACTTTACTATATTTCATCAAATCCGGAAATTTACCTGAATCAACGCATCTATTGAAAATCAGAGCTAAATGGGGAGCGATAGTATCTACAATCCCCTGTAAGACCGTAACAGACATTACCCATAAATCGCCAGTGCGTTTAACTTTTAAACTTTTAAAAGCTTTAAGTATGTCGTGAGGTGTTATATGCTTAAATTTAAAACACTCATCACATACAGATACATTGCTTTTCAAGATTAATTCCGCGTCTGTTGGTGAGGAATTTAAGGAGCTCGTTGTAGCTATAAGTATATCACTAAAGAAGTTATTAAATGCATGTGCTATTTCACTATCGTCACTTATAACTTTATTATTAATGTTTAATTCAATGCGTTTATTATGGTGTTTAGACTTTCCACTTTCAGAGTTAATAATGTTCCAAGTAGTTTTTACTTTATTGGTTGATTGATTTATTTTATTTCTTAAGTAAATAGATTTAGCAGAAGCACACACTTTTTTAAAAAGTTTAGAGTAATTTTTTATATATAGTATGAAATTTTGATTTTGATTATATTTTTTCATACCATACAGCTCATACAACATAGCTCTACTTTTATAAATCCCAACGGTTGCCCAATCGTTAAACTTAATTATGAAATTAAAACATTATTGATACAACTACGAGCCATCCAATTAACCAACCTTATGCCTCATATGTCTTAGCGTATTAACAAGATAACACTAAGTAGACAAGCGGAGAATCAAGAGATGTTCTAAATTCAATTTAAGTACTTTATCCCTCTAGAGGATAAAAACGGCTTTTGCACTAAGTTATCGAAGGGCAATTTCAGAACGGATTCAACTTCTCAACATTCAATTACCTGTAGATGGTGAGGAAGACCAAGTATGGTCAATAATCCAGGCGTATTCACCTACCGAATCAAATACAAAAGAAGACATAGTAAAAATCGACGTTCGAAATCGAAAATTCTACGTAGATCTACAATCCACCATCGCAAACGCATCCAAAAACATAATAGTTATGGGCGACTTTAATGGACAGATTGGCAAACAAAAAACTGGAGAAGAATATACCATAGGGAAGCATGGATTTGGCAATAGAAGTAGAAACGGCTCACGACTTCTATCCTTTGCTATTGAAAATAAATTAAGCATCCTAAACAGTTTTTACAAAAATAAAGCATCAAAGAAATGGACATGGATCTCTCCTAATGGCCGGTATAAGAACGAGATTGACTTTATTATGTCTAACAATATAAAACTTTTTAAAGATTTGTCAGTTTTAAACAACTTTAATTTTAACTCAGATCATAGAATGGTGAGAGCTAAACTATTAACGACATGTGTTAAAAGAGCACGACTATTTCACAACAGCTTCTGAACAACCTCGAAATATCCTTGCAAGGCGGAGAAAAATAAAAGTATATCCACTCAAGATAAATACAATAGATTGCTTAAACAATTAAAAACACAAACTAAAAAAGTAAATATGATTAGTAAGACAGCGATAACATTAAAAAGTAAGCAATTATTACAAGAACTGAAAGAACTTATAAAACAAGGAAAATACAATAAAAATCATTTACAAAAAATAGCAGAAATAAGCGAACAACTCAGAAAAGAACGGAAAACAAAAAGGTTAACAACGTTAAGAAAACATATAGAAAAATTGGAGGAATAAAGAAGGCGTTAAAAGAAATGAATTCTAAAAACGACTGGATTCCAAATATGAAAAATAAAGGTAATGAAAAGACCAGCAGAAGACCAGAAATACTAAGACTCGCCACGGAATACTGTCAAATTGTATACCAAAGTCATAAAGGAAAGCAAGTAATTGAGGATTTTTATTCAGAAAATGAAGAGGAGATTAAACCAATTCTAAAGGAAGAAACAATAAAATCTATAGAAACACAAAAGCTAGATAAAGAACCTGGATCCGATTTGGTCACAAATTAACTACTAAAAACTATGTTATCAGTGATAGCACCAAAACTTACAGATCTGTTCAATGAAATCCTCGAAAAGGAAATCATCCCAGAAGACTGGACCAAATCGTCAATCATATTGCTACATAAAAAAGGACCCAAGGTCGATATAAGAAACTACAGGCTGATCAGCTTAATGTCCAATATTTATAAAGTATTTTCAAAAATCATATTAAACAGAATTACCAACACACTAGATGAAAACCAACCTAAGGAACAAGCTGGTTTCCGAAGCAAATTCTCAACTATCGACCATATACACACTCTAAGACAAATTATACAGAAATAATAATAATAATAGTTCTTTATTGTGACTACTAAGGCCCACTTGTTAGTATTACAATATATTCTTTAAAACTATGTTAGTAACAAATAAAATAAGGTGAGTAAAATTACTTATTATCTATTTACAGTTTCCACACACAATCAGGTCTATAGCACGCTTTAACAAAGGCGTGTCAAATTTACTCGATAAAGTCTTCAGGATACTGTTGGAACTAGACCGCATCCTTGTTATTATAGAAGCGCTCTTTTTACGAATGATCGCGTAGAAGTCATCAGTTCCAGCCTAAGCGAACATACTGGAGGCACTACAATATCTTGGTAGTCCCAACAGAATCCTGAAGCCATTATTATATTGAACTCTCAGGGCACTGAGCGCCTTCAGCGTATAATTGGTCCACAAGCCACTCGTGTAGAAGGTTTGACAGTATGCTTTAAACAGTTTAATCATAGCTTCCTTACTACATCGCGTAAACCTGTGAGCCAACATATTACATCTAGCGGCCAATGCCCTGCGTTCACGTTCAATGTCCATCTGATCCGTAAGGTAACATAATGCCCCAGGTATTTAAATGCTTCAACTCTCTTGAGTGGTACTCCACTTAAACAAAGAGATGGACTATATTCAATCTTCCTTTCGGGGGCCCTAAAAATCAGATATTCACTTTTTTGTACATTGTACACAAGCCCATGACTAGCTGCGTACCCCTCGCAGGCTCGTAGTAAATCCCTGATTGAACCGGCTGTTGGACCCAGCAGCACCATGTCGTCAGCGTAACTAATGTTATTGATAACTAGACCATCAATACTACAACCGACAGGCTTGCTGCTGAGTGCAACAATCAGTTCATTTATGTATAGGTTGAAAAGCTTAGGAGATGTCAATCCCCCCTACCTAGCCCCACATTCCAACCTATACGCTTCAGAGAGACCAATTCTGGAATATGCGTAAAATTTCCGGTGGCACACCCGCCTCCCGTAACTTTCGCCAAAGGACATTATACGCTACAAGGTCAAAAGCCTTGGAGATGTCAAGGAAGCAAGCGTACACTGGTGTGTGTCTGTCTTTATAATAGATACTGGACAGTTTGTTTTAAGCATGCTATTGCACTCTCAGTAGATAGCCCGGGTCGAAAACCGAACTGTGCGAAGAAATATAAAGAATATAATAAAACGTATTACATATATTACGTATAGGGTTCGTTGACTTTAACAAAGCGTTCGATACATTGGAACATGAGTATATATGGGACGCACTAAAAAAACAAGGGGTCCAAGCTAAATACATATGAATAATTAAAAACGTATACACAGCTCAAATCAAACGGAAGACGAATTTCCTATCAAAAGAGGTGTACGCCAAGGAGATCCTATATCACAGAAATTATTCTCAGCAGTACTGGAGATGATCTTCAGGAATTTAAACTAGACCAAAAATGGGCTCAATATAAATGGCGAAAACCTCAACCATCTACGTTTCGCCGATGATTTGATTTTGTTCTCAGAGGACGCAGAAACTCTGGGAATTATTTGCAGTAAATACTTATTTTCGTTTTAATACAGCAATAAGTTAAAAATTCAATAAATTACATTAAAAGACATAATTATCTTTTTGCAAAATTTATTTAGTTAGTACGAATATCCGAACGTGTTTGTCTTTGAGATCGCATTCAAAATCGGAACTTCGAAAGGGCTGGTCATAGTCTCTTTCTAATGGCGGGAAAGAGATGGAGTGTGAATGTTTCGAATTGTATGACTGGTTAGTCAAGGCTGAATAAGATATTCGCGGCTTTCTGAAAACAAAAATTAATAAATTACTGTGTCTCACTTTTCATTTGATAATATTTTCACTGCAGTAGCTCAAACATGTAAGTTTTGCTGCCTGAAATGATTTTGCTCACTGAGTGAGACAAAGTAACTTTTTATTTTTTGTTTTCAGAGAGCCGCGAATATCTTATTAAGCCTTGGGTTCATCATACAATTCGAAACATTCACACTCCATCTCCACTCTTTCCCGCAATTAGAAAGAGAGAGAGACAAAGACCACCCCTTTCGAAGTTCTGATTTTGAATTCGACCTCAAAGACAAACACGTTCGGAATTTCGTACTACCTAAAGAAATTTTGCAAAATGATAATTGTCTTTTAATGTCATTTATTGAATGTTTAACATTCTTGAATTTAAACGAAAATAAGTATTTACTCAGCTAAAACTGATATTTAATCTGTAAATATTTATTTTTACTTTCAATAATGTTACGAAATATATTTTGAATAATGAAATATTATATCATGGGTGCTATTTCCGAATACGCCTTATTTTAAATAAAAGAGCGGGGATAAAATTTCGTGGCCGGCGTAAAGAGTTGAATTAGTTAAAAAATATTTAAATAATCGTAAAATATGAGATAAACTAGTGACGAGGACAGTATTTTAACACCGGAAGAGTTAAAACAACAAGTTCCTGTTTATTATTTTATCTCCTAAAGTGTTCTCGCTGCTGAAGTGAAAAGCTATGTGTGTTACACGAGAGCAAAGATTTTTGCATCGTTACTTGTTGCACAAATAACTATTACTTACTTTATATAAAGTTATCTTATTAAACCTCAGATAAGACTAAAGTATACTTCGAAATACAAAATGGGACGCAAGGACGGTGCCGGCAGTCGGCCCATACACAATGGGTAACTTCGCTTACGATTCGAAGCTAGGGTACTGAAACGAATTATTTTTTACAGAATACAGAATTTTATTTTACTACAGATATTATAAAGGTGTTTAAGGTTTCAATATATTCTATTACTTGGTGAGTAATTTTGTAAATTTTTGGGAGCAACTTAATGTTTTCTCCACTTTCTAAGATGTGGTTGAGGCACCCAAACTAATTGCCTTTGTAACACGAACCGCCACAGCAACTGTTTGTATTTGGATCACTCAATGATTGCAGTGTAAACACATACACAGATAAATTATTATCTCAATAAAATATTATTTTTAATTGTATGTATAGTTCTCATTAGATGAGGATGTTAACGACAGAAGTCGTTGTTCATATTCATTCTCCAAAACAATTGTAAGAAATGATGCTTCTTACCATATTAATATTGCAAACTAGTGGTTATCTTCTCGTAAAATCGGCCCTCATTTCATAGCGATCAATCCGATTCATCAATTTCGCAAGAATCGCGACGTCGACGCGAGTTAACGAAATTCTGAAGCCACGTAGTAGTCTTTTGCGCGGCAGCACGTCTCGGCGTCCGACGCTCGACAGTCGGCGAGGGCTCCGGCGTGGGATCGGGCGTCTCCCCGCGGCCGCGGCCGCGTCCCCGCCCGCGGGCCCGCGCTGGCCGCCCGCCCCGCCCCCCCCGCGCCCGCCCCCGCCCCGCGGGCTCAGGCTCGGGCTCGTCGTCGCTGGACAGCACGACGACGCCCCGCTGCTTGGAGGCGGGCGGCGGCGGGACGGGCCGCACGGACGTGTCGATGAGCTCGCCGAGCTTGTCCGCGTCGGCGGTGTCGAGCTCGTCCTTGCACAGCCGCAGGCGCTCCGCCACTTCGGCGTCGGTCTCGGCGGTGGACTCGAGCAGAGCGGCGATGCATCGTTTCTTGTGCGCCTCGAAGACCCGGCGCAGCACCTCGTCGTTGTGCTTGAGCGTGAAGTCGCGCACGGCCTCGGTCACGACGCGCACGGACAACACGCCGAGACGCCGCTCGGGTGGCTGGGCCTCGTAGTATGCTCGGAGCAAAGACTCCACGTCGGTCGCCTCTGCGGCGACATCGGCGATGTCTGCCTCCTCTTTTACATCTCGCTCTTTGCGATCCCGTATTTTTTTTTCTCTCTTCATGATGAGTATGTCATTTGGATTTGCAACCAGGCCGTTAAAGTTCTGCCCGAATCGCACACGATTAAAATCTTGGCTATCATGCTCATAAAAAACGCTCAGTCGGACCAATGGCACTTTGGGTTGTTTTGGATCCCCACTGTGGAGCCTTTCTGACTCCTCGATTGCTTCATTAACTTTGCCTTTTAAAAACTCTTGTACCTTTTCATTCTCATTAATCTTATCTTCTCCTAAATTCTCCTCTGAGAGAACTATAGTTTTAAATATGAATGGTCGTACGGTTTTGAGAGGCAGAGGTTTTAATTTAAAATCACCTTTATGTATTTGCAATAAGGCACAATGCTTCGGAAGAGCCTCTCCTGCAGCTAAGGAGGTGGCAACTGTGCTGCCTGGTTGAAGAACACAAAAGCTCTCTTTCTCTCTTTTGTCTCCCATCATGGGGTACACTTGGCAGTCATGCTCATGACCCCAGACAACTAGATCTAAGAACTTAGGTAAGACATCTTCACGTATGTAATTGCTAGGGCCTCTATCTGCCCTGTTCTGGTGTAGTACTAGTAAATTAAACCAATCGTCAGCTTCATCACGACGCTCCATTTCAACTTTCTTTTCAGCGAATAGCCGAGAGAGCCTTTGATCTTTTAGATGGCTGAGGCCATATAGAGCGAGTCGGGTGTCGCCCTTTTGCATGAGCACTGGCGAGATGCGTACGTGAGTATAGTCCGTCCACTTACCAAAGTAATTAACTAGTCCTGTGATAGATAGTATATCCAGAGAGCTGATACTGCCCTGTCCCACGGGGTCATCATGGTTGCCATGAATGGAAAGTATGGGATATGACACGTTGAGATTTGGATCTTCGTAGTTAATATTTCGAGAGAAGTTCTCCAGCTGATCGGAAAGCAACTCAATGTTCACCGGCTTGTCGCCGAAGCAATACTTGCGGATAGTCTCTGTGCACTTGAACATGCAGTTCGGCGAGGGTTTCGCATGATCGAACAAGTCGCCACCAAGCAGTATCAGATCCACGTCGTACTCAACAGCCAGCGATAAAACTTCCTCGAAAGCAATAAAACTATCATCACCGCGAACGGCATCGTTCTCTAAGTGTCCTAAGTGAATATCAGAAGCGATTAAAACCCGGATAGTATCTTCAGGAGACCAGGTTGTAGACGTGTCAGTTTCTACCATTTTGAGAGCTAAATATATATGAGAGAGAACTAATTACAACAATGAAGACAGTTTCAACAGAACTAACAAAGAAACCGCCAATATTTACATGCCGCCACTATGATGGAGGAAGACAAGCCTGACAAGCCTGCCTGCGTAAAATGACAGTGACAGTAGGGATGTAATTAACGACTATCGAAATTCCCCAGATATACAAGAACGAATAATTGTATAGTATAATATAATATTGAATAATAATGCTAATAGTGATGGCTATGGTAATATGCGAATGCACGTATCACTATTAAATGTAATGTGCCAAATAAAAGCATTTGGTTGTCATACTAAAAACTAAATTAAGTTAAAAAATTGATACTTCTTTTCAAGAATTAAAGGCGCGTACTTATTATCGAACGCTTCCGTAAGACACTGCTGAGGGACGTGATCTACATACTATTTGAATATTGAATTATTATTGTTATTGGAGTTCCATGTGTAATAAAAATCCTAATACAAATTTTTACAAAAACCAAATTTAATATTTAGAAATAAATATCTTAGGGCATTGTTCACACAAAACATACGTCAAATAGAACTTGTATGTCTTAGTGTATCATGAAAGCTGAAAGAAAACATTAAAACTTAATTCGTTTTAGTTATTACTAAGAACATGGGAGTGGGAGATCGAATTTTTTTGGTTGGCAATACGTTCAATGCAATGTAACGTCATATGAATGCCATTATTGGATTCGCTAAATGATTAGCGGCCTTAAAAAAACAGGCACGCGACGCGAAACAAAAAATGCTGGCCCCCGTCTCGTTTCTTAACGTGTATTTCCAATAACAGTTTCTCTTTCTGGCGTAAGTGAGGCCGAAGATATCCGATTGTTTGTTGGTAACTTTGTCTACGATTATAGCGGACGATAACTGGTATAAACCATAGACCTTCATTTTTCTTTTATTTTGCATTACGCATTGGTTGAAAGATGGTGTCATACAGCAGAGTATAAATTATGATAATGATAAATACATACAAGTGAGTAATAAGGTAAAAGGAACACCTAATATAAAAAATAATCTTGTAAATTGTATCTTAGCCGTGTGTGAATTTTATTTGTGAGTCTCAGAAAAAAGTGATTCAAATAAGTGACATTAACATAGATAGCATACCCTATACCTTACTATTAAGATATCTGTGGACTAAGCAAGCACATGTGGTTTTGATTCCATTCATTCATTTCATATTTCAGTTCCATGGATACGAATGTACGATTTATGTCGTCCCATTATTACTTTCTTGGTTGGTGACAGACCTCAAAAATAAATCAAGCCATATAAACTGCTGGTTGTGGACAGAGTAAAGGCATTTGTTAAATCATTATGTTTCGTTTACCTTTTGGAGAGAGGGTAGATCCAATGGAGGAGAAACGCCAAGCAAGGGAGAACACTATTAATAGTGTACTCACATTTTGCGTGCTCTGCGCTGTTATAAGAGTTGGTGAGTAAAGCATTTATTAATAATTATATCACACACAACAGCACTCTCTGTATTGGGAGGGGCTTAGAATATGCATGTTAATTTGTTCTGGCATTTACTCGCCATGTTTGTTGTAATTAGCAAGGATATTATAAATCTTATTGTATCTTTGCCTCCAGTGGGATTCAGTATTCATATTATGAAAGAAATAAATAAAGCTCGCTGCTAATGCATGCATCAATCCTGGCTGTTTCTATAATTTCACTTCAATACTTTCCAATCATCCAGCCAAGGTAGGTAATGATTTAGTTTATTAAATACCAAAAATATTACTTATACCACCTATTAACGTCTGATGAGGTATCTGCTTACCTAGGCAGAGGGCCTTTCAGTACTGAGACCCACATTCAAACAAAGGTGTCTTAAGGTTGTAGCATTTAAGTGATGTCTTTTTTTTATTTTTTCAGCTCCCTTAATATTGGAACACAGCACTTTCTAAATGAAAGTATGCAGCATGCAGCAGTCAGTCTGGCACCACAGACACAACAATGTGCAAGGCTTCGGTTGCTAAAATGAAATGTGATTATTTATCAAAATAAAATTGTAGTTTTGAGTTATTCATGTATTTGTGTACTTCCCACTGATACAACATGTTATTCTATAGTATTATTATTATATAATTACAGAACTTGCATGAAAAAAACACTTGGTTTTGTAATAAATTACACTGAAGTTTATTTCTCATCCTGAATACATATTGACCAATGTTACTTATTTAACGTTGCATTTGCTCATTTCACAACTTTATTACAACTCACTCAACATACATTTCTTATGCCCAAGGGAACCATTTGCATTTTTTTTATTCATCTAGTTACAAAATTCTAAAATTTGATATTACAATGAAATTTAAGCATTCTTACAGTTAATCACTAAGTCCATTTAGCATTGAAAATAAAATGATCATGATATTATAATAATTAAAAAAATTGATTTAAGTTCTCGATATATATATATTTTTACAATTTCAACTAAACCACGCTCACTGCGGGGGGGCGGGTCGGGGTGCAATCATACGTCCAAACGAACACTATACATTGTATACATTTGTAAAAAGTATCAAAATCGAGTAAAAGGCCTACAAAAAATTATCTCGAGATACTAATATTCGTTTACGTAGTAACCTAAAAATTGTCCTATTTAACACTGGAGGCGCCGGCCGCCGGCCGCGGCGGGTCTAGCGTTAAAGGGTAACAAACGTAGGTATTTAACTATTTGGCTTAATTATATTTATATAATGAGATGAGCGCGAAATAAAAGCGGTGCGTGTAGTCGATCGGGCGCGGGATGTGGCTTCGAGGCTTAGGCCTCCGCCTCGCGTCCCTCCGAGGCTTAGTCCTCCGCCTCCTCGTCCTCAGACTCCTGCTGCTGCAGCCACGTCAGCCACGTGTTCACCTGCACAAAACACCAAGCCACACGGTATTCAAGCAAACCACCTCAATATATTATCATTACACCAACTTTCGAGCAATGATATTGTGATTCACCAACATGAACCGGGACATGCGTCATTTCAACCAGGGATGATAATAATCTAACCGAAACCATATCCCATAGATGTTATATGGGATTGGATAGTCTTCAACTAAATAAGATCCATAATTACAAGTTTAATTTTAACTTTTTAATATGCAGTCTCTTACAAAGGCTGATAAATAAAAAAAAGTGTTAACCATATATATATGTATAATCACTTTTAAGGATAATTTATATTTTCCGTGATTGAAGTACCTAATGTTAACCAAGTAAAACGAAAAAAAGGATATTTCGTTTTTCTTGGTAATTATTTGTACTCTGCGATAAAAATTCCTTATATCTGTAACTGAAACTATCGAATAATCCGAAATAATCGCATAAGTGTAACCGAAACTGGTGTAATAGTATTCGTAAATCAGTATCCAGATTCGAAATTTCATATTCATAACATCCCTGATTTCAACATAATATGAGAGACATAGATCATAAGGTTCTTTCCTTATCGGTTCGGTAGGCGTTACCTGAAAGAGAGCCTCTCCCTTGCCGGGATAGGCGTCGGTGACGTCCTCGCGCCAGCGCAGGAACGCGTCCTCCTCGCACACCTCCAGGTTGTACAGGTACATGAACCAGCGGAGCAGCATACCTGCACACACACCCGCGCGCAACGTTAGAGCTTTCTCAAATCTTAGGCGATACACAATTCAGACGTCCAAAACGATAGGTCAACACAGTTGTATTTCCGGTAACAGTCAGTACATTTCGAACAAACGAGATTTAAGTACAGTCGTGTATAATAAATACTGACCCTTGGGGTACCGGTGGTGGTGCGCGTGCACCTGCACAGCGTAGACGGCGGCGAGCTGGAGGTCGGGGCGGCCCTCCAGCAGCGCCGTCAGCAGGGGCGCGTAGGGCTCCAGCAGCGCCTTCTCGCGCTCCAGCGCCGCCTTGTCGCCGGGCGCGCCGGCCACGCCGACCCCGACCCCGGCCCCGCACGAGCCGGCCCCGGCCGCGCCCGCGCCGGCCCCCGCGCCCGCCGACCCCGCCTCGCTCGTGACGTGGGCCGCCACCAGCGCCACGAGGGTTGACACGAAAGCGCCGTTCTGACGCACCGCCGGCTCCACGTTCGCCTGCACGCACGCGTATTGTTATGCTTTGTTATTTACTAGTTTGTTATGAAATTCAGTCAATTATGACGAGAAGGGCATTCAAACCAAAACATATGTGTATTTTAGTTGCTGAAAAGACTAGTGTCGCTTATACAGCACGAGGAGCCGTGTCGTGCCCTCGTCGCTGGACTAGGCAGTGACCTCTCGCTGCCGGCCGCGATAGAGTCGATGGTCGTCGGCGAGGAGGCCTGGGACGCAGTGGTAACCTTCTGCGAGACAGTCATCACGCAGAAAGAGGCTGCGGAAAGGGAGATTTCGACCCTCTACCCGGCCCGCAGCAGACGCACCGGGCGTCGGCGGAGGGCGGATAACTCCCTCTTCCAGCCCCCCTAAATGGGTCCAGGTGCGACGGTCTCGGGGACGTCCGTCGCCCCCTACAACATCCGGACCCGAGGTAGCGGCGTGTTGGTGGTGTTCCACGCGCGGCCCCTCTGAGTCATCGGGAGGGGAGTTAACACCTCACTCCCCCCCCCTCGACCAGACGAGGCCCGCAATGGCGGGCCAGCACCAGCCGGGGGTTGCGGAGGCGACTATACGTGCCCGCGACCCTCGGCACTCAGGTGTGTGAAGGAACACCGGAAGGGTTTTAGTGGGTAGGCTCCCCGGTCCCATCCCATTCGGGGAAGGGCCGGGGAGAGTCCCATTTCCACTACTAAAAAAAAAGGTGGAGGCGCCTACGGTACCTTGATCCAGCGGTACAGCGCGTGCGGCGCGGGCTCGGCGGCGAGCTGGCGCGCGAGCTGCGCCTGCACGCGCAGCTGCGGCACCAGCGCCGCCAGCCCGCGCGCCTCCAGCGCCTCCAGGGCCGCGCTGGCGCCGCCGCCCGCGCCCACGCCCACGCCCACACCCACACCCTCCGCCTCCACGCCGTCCGACGAACACTGCTCCGAAACGTACGCACACAGGTTTATCTGTTCCCGACACAAAACACTCAATATTAAAGTTAAGGTGACGCTGTTGGTTATCTAAAAATAAAACTCTTTTACTCTGATTTCCACAAAAAATTACAGAGATTTAACACAAAATCCTTATAAAGGGAACACCTTAGAGCTCCCTACTTTTATTAGAATCTATCCTTATACGTATTATGCCAATAAGTGATTTAAATTTGTTGAAAACTTATAGGTCACCAAAATCTAACTGCGGTACCAACAGATCCTTTATTTGTCTGCTACATATTTGTTACAAGATCAACTTTAAATTTACCAACGTCAATACCGTGATATACCTCTCGGATTACAATCCTGGATGGATAGATGGATTATGTAGTTTTCTGTAAAAAGTCATCTCTTTATTTGATTAGGATCGAGAAACTGGATTACCTCGACGGTAACTTGACGGTGGACTCGCTGTTAGCGAGCTTCTATAATAATAGGGATGTGTCCTGACATGTCAAATCAGCAATTCTTTATGAAATGTCAAAACAATCGAATGTATGGAGTTTTGTATGAAAGTTGTGACGTCATAATTGTACAGCATCAAATAACATACATACTCTTTATGATTAGATTTAATTAAAAATATGTTTTCGTATATTTTTGGACGTTCAATACACTGGCTAGTGTTCGATTGATTTATCTTTAATACAGGACTCATCCCAATTATTTTATAATCTTGCTAACGAACTCTACATAGAGCCCCGATGGAGGGCCCGCGTACCTTGCTCTCCTCGTAGAGCTGATGCAGGGGGTCGGCGCCGACGAGCGCGCTCAGCTCCTGCAGCACCTCCAGCAGCAGCGGGTGGAACTGGCCGCCCTCGCACCAGCCGCCCACCTCCGCCAGGCTCACTAGCTTCTGCACATAGCCACGTAACATAGTGATATGAAGATATTGTCTTGTTTGCTGATGATACATCATTAATTTTTAAAGTTAATAGAAAAGACAAGGATCTAACTAAAGTTAATCATACTATGTCAATTGTCTGTGGGTGGTTTGCTACAAATAATCTATTACTAAATTCAAAGAAAACTAAATGCTTAAGGTTTTCTTTACCAAATGTAGCACAAGTAGATAGCCAAATAATAATAGATGGGAGCCATATTGATCTTGTAAATAAAACGGTATTTTTGGGTCTTACATTAGACAATAAATTGCAATGGGGACCTCAGGTTGATACTCTAGCTGCTAAATTAAGTTCGGCTGCATTTGCTGTTAGGAAAATTAAACAATTGACGAATGATGAGACGGCCAAATTAGTTTATTTTGCATATTTTCAAAGCCTCTTGTCCTATGGCATTTTGTTTTGGGGAGCAGCAGCGGATATAGAATCAATATTTATTATACAAAAAAGAGCAATTTGTGCAATTTACAGTATGGGTCCCCGTGAATCATTAAGAGATTTATTTAGGGAAATAAATATAATGACATTACCTTCACTATATATTTATGAAAATATAATGTTTATACGTAGAAACATAGGAATGTTTGAGTCAAAATTAGATACTCATAGTATAAATACAAGACAAAGGGAGAAGTTAGTTGTTCCATACTTTAGATTAACTAAAGTAAACAAGTCATTTCTTGGTAATTGTGTTAGATTTTATAATAAGATACCGCTGTCAGTAACCAAAATGTCTGATCATAAATTTAAAAATTCTATTAGGAAAGTTTTGAAAGAGAAAGCGTATTACAAGGTAGTTCATTATATTGAAGATAAAAATGTATGGAAATAGCTGCTCTCTGCACAGTGCACCTCTAAATCTCTTTTTTAAGTTGTAAGTACCTAATTATTGTTATTTTCTATTTTGTAGTCTTGGCATATTTTTTTTTTGTTTTGTTTTTTAATGTTACCTATAATAAGTATTTTGTAATTGTTAAATATAAAATTATGTAAAATTGAAATTATAAAATAGCCAAAAAGTCAGAATAGATAAAAATTATATAACAAATAAAAAAGAATGTAACCTTGCTGAGTTTCTTGCCGGTTCTTCTCAGTTGAAGGCTGACTTCCGAACCGGTTGTAGCTTCAGTAACTTTAAATTTGACCTTCATAAGTGCCCTCCGAAGGCCTATGGTGAATAAATGGTTTTGAATGAGACTCTAGCCACCGGAACACGTACACGTAGGCGTCGCCCAGCGAGCCTAACTAACCTGGTGCACGGCGTGGGCCAGCAGGCGCGGCAGGCGCGGGTGCGGGTGCGCGGCGGCCAGCAGCGCCCGCAGCGCGTCCTGCTGCGGCGCGCGCTTGACGGCGTGCACGACGCGCGCGGCCCCGCGCAGCGCCGCCGCGTCGCCGCGCGCGCCGTGCAGCGCGTGCTCCAGCACGGCCGCGATGCAGCGCCGCAGCACCTTGTCGGGCAGGTGCAGCTGTTGCAGGCGCAGCAGCTCGGCCGAGTCCCGCTCCTCCTCCGCCTCGGGGTCGGCGTCGCCCGCGGCCGCCACCGCCTCGACCGCCTCCACGGCCAGCCGGCACGCCTCCTCCTTGTTCACGCCCTTGGGAGACGAGAAGCGATGTTTTAAACTCGAAGCTCGAGCCGACCGCCGAAGCCTGGCCGTCGACGATACGAATCGCCCGCGGGACTCCAGATGGGACGACGGCTTTTGTCGAAGTGAAACTTCTTTGACTTTAAGGTCGATATTACCGAAGAGAATAATCATAGGTAAATATTTGTTAAATATATCGTATAATAAGGTAGCATTTATTGATAAACATTTTATAACGCGCGTTATCGAAAGCTTTATTTACATAAAGTGTTACTGAGTCTATTCGAATATCATATTTAAAAAATGAAAGTAAAGGTTTATGATACCTGAGACACGTACACTTTACTTTGCAAATTTGCGAGATTTCCTGAAAAACAATATCAATCGTTGTGCTTAAAATCTCTCTTTCTCTGTATGTGTGTGTGTGTGACTCTCTACGCACATCGAGCACTGCAACCGCATAGATAAGTCGCAACAAAGTGTAAATTATTACATTTCCGACCAGCTGGACCTTATTCTTGATAACCGTTTTAAAGGATATTTCATTATCGCGAGCCCAAAACTGCGAATCTGATTGTGAGGACATACGGGTCAATACCCAATCAAGGTAAATAATTGTTCTGTGTGCAGTTTATCTGCTTCCACCAGTCAAATTAAAATCCAATCCAATTAAATTTCTAAAGAAAGTCCGTAATGAATTTAACTGATAATATACATTAATTGGGGGATTTCGATCTCGGTTTATCGATTGGAGCATAAATTATAACAGTAATCATATGTATATCACCAGCAAATGACAGTTGTGTAATAGGTATAAAGTGGCCGTTGTGTCTACTATAGTGTACACCATAAAAATAATAAAATTTTGAAACTCATTTCAACAAACATTTGTGACGCATCTGGAACCCCGTCAATGAATCTCTTATCTAAACTAGATCCTCATCACCCTAGCCTATTATTGTCTTTAGCATTTGTTGTAACTAGCTACCTCAAGTCAATACACATTACTTTAACGGGTCTCAGTCTTAGGTTTCCCATGCGGTGTCTGGTGTTCCCCAGGGATCCCACCTGGATCCGATTTAATTCATATTCTTTATAAATAATATAACAACAAAAATTGTAAGTTGCAAAGTGTCACCATATCAATTGAAGTTTTATAAGGTAGTTAAACTAACAAGTAAACGAAATCTGGGATCCGAGTGTTGTTATTGACTTGATTGTGATTTAATTTATATAATGTTGTCACTGTATTAACGCTGCGTATGTCTGTAGTCGGCGCACACATCAAACTGTCTAAAATTTAATCAAAATTACTTTTGTAATTACGTCAATGTGTTTGCTGTTGACATACCTTTTTGAAAATAAATAAATTATTCATGAAAATTATACATAACTATTGATAAAATCCCTTTAGAAAATCTGTGTAAACGGCTCGAATGTCAGATTTATCACAAGCATGTTTGATAATATTCGTTGTAGCCGACAACATGCTTACAATTTATAAAATATAGCATATCGTGATGTGTCATTCCTCCTCGTCGGGATCTAGCAGTTTTGAACCCAGATGTATGTCAGCCCTCCTTCTTTCACTGGTAGCTCCTGGAAAGCAAAGGTCTACGACCGACAGCTTTTTGTATGATTCGGCAGCTGTGACAAAGACCCGCTTCGTGTATCCGCGGGTTTTAATAAAGTCGAGCAGCGAGCTCTCGTTATGAAGTATGGCGTTTTAAATTAGATCCATTCGTGTTTTTCGAGAGAGAGACATCCTGAATGAGAGTAGGAAGTGATGCGTGGCGAACGTTACTACTTGTTGAAGCTCGACAATAATACGAACTCGTTAACGTTATGAGCGCGAGGTAATACGTGCTCACTGTTCGGTGGGACTACACTAGAATATTTAGAGACAAAAAATTGTTTAAAAATATATCGCAATCAAATAGTTTTTATCTAGGATAGGGGAAGGAGATTATAAGCCTAAGTAAGTTCAGTACCTTGTCCTTCTTGGGTTTGTCCTTCTTGTCGGTCGCCGGCTTGATGGTGATGGCGGGCTCCTTCAGCAGCGGCGGCGCGCTCGCGAACGACGGCGACAGCACGTCTGCACAAACACACGGTGAGTGAGGGCCGGCCCGCAGCGGCGCGGAGCGCGGGGTAACGGGTAGTTAGTATACTGACTCTGTTGCACCGGCGGGTGCGCGAGCGAGTGCTGGTGCGTGTTGGCGGGCTTGGAGATCCGGTTGGCGGTGAACATGAGCGAGTTGGCGGCCGGCCGCATCTGCACGTCGGCCAGCGCGCCGGCCGCGTACACGCGCGCCTTGCGGCCCGCCTCGCGCTCCTTGCCGTTGCCCTGCGGCGCCTGCTGCGAGTGCTTGCCGGAGTAGTTGTTCTGGCGCGGGTTGTAGTAGCCGGGCGCCGACCGCTGGCGGAACGCGTCGCGGTCCCGGTCGCGGTCGCCCCGCGGGAACCCGTTACCGAAGAGCTTGTCGGGGGCGGGCACCGGCTTGAGGCTGAGGCCGGCGAGCACGTCGTCCAGCGGCCGCGAGCGCATCCCGCCGCGGAACAGCGAGTCGCGGTCCCGGTCTCGGTCGCGGTGGTCGCGGTCGCGGTCGCGGTGGTCGCGGCGCGGGGGCTCGTCGTCGTGGCGCAGCTGGTGGATGGGCACGGGCCCCTCGGCGGAGACGGCCGCGCGGGGCACCCAGCCGCCGCGGCGCAGCTCGCCCACGTCCCGCAGCATGAAGCGGATGCGCGGCGCCAGCTCGCGCGCCACGGACAGCGTGTCGATGCGCGCGAAGTACTGGTCCATGAGCCGGCGGCCGCGCTCCGAGTCCAGCACGCGGCCGCAGGTGCGCACCAGCTGCGCCAGGCACTCCAGGTCCTCGTGGTGCTCGGCCGCCGCGCGCCGCGCCAGCAGGTTCTGGATGCAGCGGTGCAGGATCGACTCCGCCAGGATCTCCAGCTTGCCCAGCTCGCCGATGAACTTGATATTGCCGAGCATCTTGCACTTCGCGAGGTGCCGCTTCTCCTCCTCATCGGGCGAGAGCGCCTTGTCCTCGAAGGCGGCGAACGCCTACCGATCGGAATATTTGTAATTTTGTCAGTTAAAATTCAACCGTAGTCATTAATGAATAAAGAAAACAAAATTAAAAATGATAAACGGTGAGTAACGAACCTGGGCGCGATTTTCGAACTCGGTGCGGCATTTGTTCAGCAGTAGTAGTTTAAACGTGCAAGGCTGTCCGGGCGGCTCGAAGTTGGGCGCCTCCTCGCTGAGCCGCTTGCACAGCTGTGCGTACATGGACGAGTACTTGGGCTCGTCCAGCGCCTTCTCGAAGATGAGAAGGATGACGCCCTTGAGGACCTTGTCCGAGTCCAGCTCCAGCCCGAGCAGGTCATCGCTCAGCTTTTGGAACTTCTCCGGCGTGAGTTTGTTAAGGATACCGCGAACCTGCAACGAGGAGGGCAGACAGTGTCAGAACGAGGCGAGGCGAGGCGAGGCGAGGCGAGCCGAGCTACGAGAGCGAGGAGAGGAGCGGGTGAGGCGTCACCTTTCGGAATATGATGTCGTGCTTGGCATCTCCGTCGGGCACCTCGTGGTGTCTGAGAGTAGAGGGCGGGACCCAGCGTCGCCTCGGCGGGGGGACGTTCGTCCTCCCCGAGGCGCGCAGCGCGGGCCCCGGCTGCCGCGCGCTGTCCGTCTTGTCGTCGGTGGTGTCTCCCGCGCACCGCACGCCCGCACCGCTCGCCCGTTCGCCTGCTGAGGTACCGAGCCGCCGCTATGCCGCACCGCCTCCGCGACCTGCACACACCGCACCGAACCAAACTTACAATCAATATTACACATACAATACTCCCAGTCACTTATAATACCTACCATATACCAACATAATAATATAATATATGTATATCGATTTTTTTATCAGCTACTAGCTATTGTCTCGCGCTTTAGCCGCGTTTCCGAGGGCACTAATTATTCCGGAATAGGACATAGTCCATGTACCTCGGGAATAATGTAGCTCTCTTTCAGTGAAGGATTTTTCTTAAATCGGTTGAGTATTTACGGTAATTACCTCCTACGATCATACAAACTTGACCTCTTTATAATATCAGTATGCATTCCCAGTATGTAGGTACTAATTAACAAGAATACTTTTTTGCACGGTCGAAGCCAAAATCGTACAGTCTCTATCCCTAAATCAGAGGTTTCCTACGGTGATCCGCGGACCACCGGTGGACCGCTGGTAAGAGCTATAATAAAGTCCGAGGTGATTGTAATACATTTATTCGTCCTAAAATTATTGATGCTAGCTGAAATAAATAGTACCTACTGAACACCGCTAAAAAACTATAACACGTTAAAAGTATTAAAATTTACATAGATTTCTCGAACAAACTGAACCCCGTTACAAAAAAAGGTTGGGAGCCGCTGCTCTAAATATGTAGTATAAAACAAATTCATTATTTTTGTCTGTCTGTTTGTCTCCCTATGTCATTGAAACAATGCATTTGATATTGAATCAGTTTATACGTCATTTACAAAATGTCATCCGGAAGGTTTATATATTAGACGTCTCGACCCGAACTAAAAACCCGACTCGACGCGAATCCGGGCCGGGTCGCTAGTAACAGTATAATGTAACAATTAGCTCTTAGGTAGGTCAGACGAGAGACGGTACCAAGTGGTCATGGCCGTGGTCGATGATAAAAAGTCAGTCAATCAGTCAAGTGCAACTCCTCCATCCAACAATTGATTGCAATGTTATATCTATATTGATTTCTACCGAGCCATGGCCGTGGATGCCGTGTTCCAAACATTTCAAATAACTGCAGAAACAACAATCGCACAAAACCCTAATCAACATTAAAACATTTCCATTCATAGACATCAATATCGGCTTGCCCACCTGCACCATATTCCATACTTTGCTGTTCATCTAAGCTCAAACTGGGCTGTTTCTAAAACGCAACGTATTATCTCCGAGCGACTCATAAATGTACATAAATAGTGAGTAGGTACTTATAGCCAGTGAAATAATGTCGGAATAGCGACCACACCAATTTGCACAATTATGACGTAAACAGAATAACTCATTTATTATGCGATTATTTTAAGATAAATAGACAGTTAATAACCCATAAAACTGTGATATTAGGTCCTATACCTGTTCCGATACCAACCAAGAAAAATATTCTTCAATACCAACTTAAAATCCACTTATATTTAACTAGCTTCCGCCTCGCTATTTCGGGCGCTCTTTCGGGATTAAAAGTAACCTCTACTATAGGTACATTACTCGATCACAAACGTTTGAATATTTTCCAGATTCACTCAAAATATTATTTATATCGATTGAGAACACTATAGATATCGGGTAGCGCGGTAACCCCACGGGGCATTAGCTTTTATAAACTCGTTCAAAATTATATCAGTTATCGTCCATTCTGGATGATGCTAGTTATAAACAAACCTAAACCCACTTTTTGAATAAAATAATAACCTACGCTTCCGATTATTTATTAATTCAGAGTAAAACTTTTCAATTAGAGAAGTATGAGGAAATTCAATAAGTGAATCGAAGGATCACATCGATACAGAGGTAGCTAACGGTCGGTCGCTATCGTCCTCCAATTTGTTTATTGCGTGTGGTTTCGCGCCGTTCGGGGCGTCGCGAGAGCAGCGTTCGGCAGGTGAGGCGGCGGTCGTCGGCCGCGCCCGCGCCGGCCGTAGACCCCGCGCCCCGCCCCGCGCCGCCCCCGCCCGCCCCGGCCCGGCGGCGTCCCGGCCGTCCGCGCGTCCTCGCGGCTCCTCTAGCCGTCCCGCCCGCGTCGCCCGCGACCCGTCCTCGGTGAACCGGGTCGTTTCGCGCGATCTCGCCGTACGAATTCGATGAGCGATGACCGATGCACGATGGTGAGATAACGAGCCGCGAGCCCTCGACGTGGCGGGCTGGCGGAGCGGTCGATAGCGTCGCGGCGCGGGGTCGATGGCCGGCGAGACCTTGGCGCTGCCGCTGCAAGGTCGCCGCCGCCGGTCGCCAGCTGTCGCCCACCGCCGCGCCGCGCCGCATCACCTCGCGCGCGATCCACTCGTCTCGAAACGAGAATAGCTATGATTTAGCCCACAACTGAGATCGCAGCTCCACGTGCATCATTGTAACATTTCCTCATTCGCCTTGTAGTTTAAATAACAAAATAATAATAACATTATACACGCGTATTTGGACACGGCGCAACTACAGACGAAACCAATCATCTGTCCGAAGTCCTTAGGTAGATAAAAGTCATGTCATGTAACATATTATTAATATGTATAGATATTCGTTGCGATTCCAACATAGAATTGGATAGACTACCTATGTAATCCCACTTTACTCGCTCAATTAGTGTTTAAGTAAATATATGGTGATCGACGGTAGAAGAAGCCGGTGAGAGTACGTACTGAGTCTTCGTGTAGGTACAGTATAGTATGTATGTAATAGTGTATCTAAGCATAAACGCGTTTATTAACTTCATTCGGTGTGATTGACCCCGGACGGCGGCGAAGGGCGGCGGAGGGCGGCGGAGGGCGGTGCGATCATCCCCTAACTCTGCTGGGTGATGTGTTCCGCGTGGTATGCCCCACGAGCCCGTGTCTTGGTGTAGTGTAGTACAGCGTACTGTGGCATCCCGGCCGCGGTGCGGTCGTCGACCTCGCGGCCACCCCTCTGCCCGCCACCCGCCGCCCCCGCCCGCGCGTCCTTCGCCACCCTCGCATGCCCTCACCGACCCCTCGCTCGCTGAGCTCACCTACACTACATCGTTGTCTTGATTTTCGTTAATCGCCCGACTCGAGCTCGAGATGAAACTTTTCTCGAAGAGGGTTAATATTTAAATGCTAGGTGACATTTAAACTATCGAATCGAGCGTGCTCAGTTCTAATATTGTTTTGAATCACAACGGATAGAAATGTTCCGTCTAAAATGACGATAATAATACATTCGATAGCATATCATCATCTAATCGGTTAAACATTCTCTTTTGTTTTTTAGCGAGGGTTCACGCGAGGGCACCGACGGCACTGCGATACCGGCCCACACGACACCGCGTACTGTATTCATGACACAGACACAGCCTACACCGACATACAGACAGATCTAGGTCTATATTAATTAAAGGGTACATAAAATCCAAGACCAAAAATAAAGCATCCTCAGGTACAATAAGCATGCTACCTATCCGCTAACTCCCTACCTCCCTAACTGCTTACCTCCTCCTTTTATTAAGTCAGTTAAAAATGCTTGCCAGCGAGTCGAGCTATGGCTGCCGTGACAAAAGGTACCGTAAAACGTACCTGCCTGTACGTCTTAGTAGGCCCAAATATTGACTTGGAAAAAAATCCAAGATCGAAGAAAAGAATACGTATGAATGACAAAATTAATGGGTACCGAGAATTGTGGCCACGTCGGTCGGCAGCTCGCAGTGTACGCATGCCTTCTTCGAAAACAATATACCCGCTTTCATTTACAGAAAAAAAGCAATTTTCTTCAATTGATATGTATAAATACAAATATGAAGGAACGCTAACAAAATTATCTCTAAAACTAGATCGGACTCAAGTGGAACGAGAATACCGACAATGAATTGATGCAATGGATTGCCGAATTTAAGAACTAAAGCTGATTTTGGGATTAAAAGTATCCAATACGTTATTGTAGGTCATCAATGTGCCAAGTATTATCAGAACGCGCGAAAAGTTAACAAATAAACAGCTTTCGCATTTATAATATTTAGAATGGATGAATTAAATAACATAGAATATGGATTGTATGTTGACGAGAATTCGAGTTTCTAGATTTGGGAAAAGCCGAATAAGACAGAAGAAGGAGGAGAACATGTTGAGAAACGTAACGGCTAATTGTGACGTGACCAGCGGTGGGGCCGGTGAGGGCCGGCGAGGGCAGGCGAGGGCAGGCGAGGACTGGGGAGCCGCAGCGCACGTGCGATCCTTCATTACGGGCGGCCGGCCTCCATCCCTGACAGTGACGGAGCAAGCCTGACCTATTGCTTAATTTCAGCCTCCTCCAGCCTAAGGATCAGTAGGTCAAGTTTCGATTCGGTTAGTAATGAGCTCGTAACTTCAGACATAATTCCCTTACCTAGATGCCTACACTTTTTTTACACCCAATCTACAATTTGACTCTACTAGACATTTAAAGTACCTATATGCAAGCTCAACGCGAATAAACGACATCGAATAAAGTATACCTGAGCGCTCCCGAGCACCGAACGCGGCGACCGGCGAGGGCGTCAGGTAGGACGGATCCATAATAATTGCTTAGCAATAAAAGCGCAATAGACAAAAGGGTCGGAGGGGAGCGGGCGGCGCTGGCGGGTGGAGCGACCTAGTTGCACCGCGGGCCGCTGCTGCGGAGCGGTGGCGGTGCGGCGGCGCGGCGGCGCGGCGGCGCGGCGGCGCGGCGGCGGCGGCGGCGGCGGTGGCGGCGCGGGGAGCGAGCGGTGGCGGCCATGTACCGCATGCCGCTCCGCTACCATTGACCCAGATAGCCGCGCGCGGTGCCCGCCCCACCCCGCCGGGCCCCGCACCGCGCCGCCGATGCACAAAAACTGCCACGCGAAGGCCCCGGCCTGACCCGCCGCCGCCTACCTGACCTACTAAACCTTCCAGGCCGCCTAATATCGACACGGTGCCACATTTGACTGCTCGCCAAATAGGGCTGTTATTATTATTATTATCACTAAATATGTCAGGGATGTGAAATTCTGCCAAAATTATGAAAACTATACTATTAAGTATGTTTGTAAAAAAAGTCCAATAAAATTGAGATTGAGATGTCCAAATTGAGTTGTCACTAGTTTCATGTGGGATTGGAAGTTTGAAATTTAAACCAGAAAAAAATTTCAATACTAAAGTATCTTAGAAAGAGGAAAAAATATTTTAGGATGCCTGAACATGAAGCAAAGGATTCATTGATAATATACATAAATACATCATTTCACTTACAAGCCTTTGTTGAGTAACAGTCCAATAGTTCTTTACTTGCTCTATCAAATCAATTCCAAAAATAGTGTACTTAATGGCCCCAATTGTAACTAAAAAGTATTTATAGGGCTAATAAATGAATTTGATATTGAATAAAAGCCAGCAAAATAGAAGTTGGATTCTCAGAAATCAGAGTTCATGTCAAATGTCACAAAGAAATACAAAAAAAAATCTGTATGAATAAATGAGTGTACAACGGGCTAAAGCTCAGAATAAGCAGAAGTTGTAGAAGTTATTACTCAATAAAGATTTTAGTTTGCCTGGTACAAAGCTAGGTTGTGTATTCCATTGTAATAATATTTTGGATAGCTAGTAAACAGTCTTCATTTACTCAAACAAAAAAAAGATAAAGACTACATGGTAGATTGGCTGTATATGCTAAAAATCGTTTATGTTTATAAACAAGAAACATGAATGTGGGTAGGTCAGTGTCAAGGGTATCATTCACTGTTGAATTTTAGAGTAATCGAATCCGGGCCCTGACATGTTTTGTTTGACAACAAGAATTCCCATTCTAGAGTTCCCAGCAAAAATAGTAAGCACATATTGCATGTGGGTGATCCTTCAGAAAATCAAAAGACATCTAATAAAGGAATTGTTCATCAAAACCTGTTAATGGTCAGTCAGGAATGACAAAGACAATGATGGTCACCTAAGGATTACAACATTTTCAACCATGAAACGACAAACGAGGCACTCGATTTACAATTAGCACAAAGCGACAAGAAAGAGGCGAGCGTGAGACGCGACCAATCGCAAGCGGCCGTGGACAGCAAGCTAACGCAACCCACCAATATCTGTTCCTCCCGGTTAGGTTAGAATGCACTTTTTATGGCTCACTCGCGATGGTAACACTAGTTTTGGATATATATCGCAATCACTGACGCCACAAAAGAACACGCGCAATGAACTTCGAATGTAGATTTATAATAATGTGAAACTTGTTAAAATGGCTCACAAAGGTGACGCATCGACACGATCCGATCGAATGATCTTAGCTGATCCGGGGACATATTGCTGGCTCGATCGTTACAACTCGTGCACTCACAAGATTTTCTTTCAATGATGCGAGCACTTAGTACACCATAATAAATAAAAATCACAAACTTACGAGGCGATGAAAGTCAATTGTAGAAAGCACACGCACCGCAACACGACAAGCGAGTTCGCAAGCACGCACACAACTAACTGATTTGACGCACACAATAAAGGTGACAGTAACTCATTTACAGTAAAAATTTATAACAAAGCAGAGACTTAAAACTGGGAATACCAAAAGTTTTATTAATCCAGAAAACTATAAAATATTATATATTTTTTACATATTATTTGCAATAAAAATATGAATTCAGTTTTAATTTACATTATAAAAGTATCATGGAAATGACAATCGGTGAAGGAAGTTGCTCTACTTACTGCCAATATAAAGATAAATCTTTGACATTCACTACTGACAACTTAAAGGAAAAACCTTATAAATGTGTTCCAGACGGTCGATGCTTATTTTAGTTAAATTTTTGACGGTTAAATGTGAATCTATTCTCATAAGTCAATAAACTATAATTATATAATTTAAACACACGTTAATGATGCATCACTTTCTTTCTACATTCATAAGTGCCTGTAAAGGCCTCTTTGAATAAATGTATTTCATTACGTTTTAGTTTATTATTTGAAAGATATTATTTTGTTTCGAGAGTGTCAGTGGTGAAGGAAGGAAGTTTAAGAAAAGATTAACTAAAAGAAAGCAAAGCTTAAAATATAATAATGAATTAAAAATAGTGTAAATAAGCAAAATATAAATTTTTGCCATTAGTTATAAATATTTTATTGACAGATATGAGTAGGAGGACTATCTTTTTGATAATAAATCTTAAAAAGCACCTCACGCTTTTTTTTTACAATAAAATATATGTACTTATTTCAAATTTATATTAATTTTTTTTGTTGGATTTTCTATAAAAGCGTGTTTTTTAGTTTTTAAACAATGATTTAATTTTTTTTTTGTCAAACCGCTAATTCTGATTATCCTAGTAAGGATAACGGGTCTAACTGTTTGAAATATTGAATTGTAATCGGTCCTCGATAAATCTACAAGTTTTAATGAAATCTGACCATCGCGCCCAAGGAGTCGCTTACAATCATATAAGTGAGCCTAATATAAAGAGTGTAATAAATATGGGTGCCTAAAATTCATAGTTAAATTAGAGCACAGGGGACTTGGCGTCATCTCCATTTATAAAAATATTTAGGTTCAATGTAGACATTAAAAACTTGCTACGCAATATGGCTTACGAGCGACGGCCTTTTATTAATCCCGTATCCTCAAGCATAGTCCAGCCTAGTAAGTACATGATAATGCGTCTTGCACAGTATTTTGAGCAAATATCTCTTCTTCCTAGTGACCAGTCGAAGTATTTTGTAAAATTTCATAATATTTCCTTTTAGTGCATAAAATCTTACGTTTAATCCAATTCTATTATTTCTTCTTATTTATTGCCATAACTATTTTGTACTACGCCCTCACCCATGGGCGCCGTGCGGCAGGATAAATTTCAGTTAGGTGCAACTCCATCCAAATATTATATAATTAAGCGTATAATAAAGAGCATTATTATGATATTCGTGGGTTATTTAAAATTAGGTAGGCATGGCTATATTAATATGATCAGTCGTCCAATGAAAAACTAGACGAGACTAAATGGCCTAGCCGTCAAGTTTATAGGAAAGGGTATAGAGGATTGTTTTCCATATTAGAAATGCAAATGCACCCCCATCCCGGCACCCATTCCCACAGGCTTAATCATATAAACATAGCCTCGAATTTCCAATCAAATCGTACTACACCCATCTTCTACTTGAAATTGGTAGTAGTAATCCTAGCTCAGCCGAATCAACAACTCCATTACGCCGATGGTTTTTTTCGTAGTTTTGAAGTATGGCAACTTAATAACTTTATTTAGTTTATATTTGCAAATTCGAGCTTCAAATTCCAAATTAACATTGACGTAAAGTCACCATACACACAATGCCAGGTTTTAGACATAGGTATTGAAAGATTTTCTATCAACATTATTATTCTGTTTTGCACCCAGATCCCCAACGTATATCGTCAAAGCGCCACAAATTATAGGAGTACAAACATGAGTATGGAATAATATTATACAGTGTTTTTAAGTACCCCAATTAATTGTAAGTAGCAAATAGAAAATAGTATTAAAGAATTACCGGAAACCAACCCGGCACACTTCACTCTGTTCCAACCATTTCCACTTGCTACACTAGCGCTATTTTGGTGAGAATTCGAAAACTAATTTGCTGCTTACAAGTGGACACTTTTTCAACTAATCCCCCATACAAGATTGTCCTCCTTTACTTAGTTCTACACTCCATATTTCAATGGGAAAGATCAATATTGCCACGAGTATATTTTATTTTTGTTCATCACGCCCTTTATTCATAATTTTACTAAAATATGGCAACTTCTCCACCCTATTTTAAAACTTGTTTTTAGCCAGTGCAGAGATATACTCTATAATTTATAAAAGGGCAAAAAGCACAAAACTCGATGGTTGTACTTATATCCATTTTCATCTGGTTCTTTTTAAACAAATTTGAATTTAAAATTTACAAAATAATTACACAGCACTGCTGTGTAATTATATGTGTGTGTGTGTGTGCTAAATAATAATATGTTAGGTACCTAATGAAATCAATACATCTTATTAAAACGAAAACGAAACGTCACTGCGGGTACCATATATAAAACACCAAGATCCATGTCTTTTGTATAGATCGGTATGATTTGTATAGGTACATTCGGAATTTATTCATTACACTTAGGTACCACCTAACTTTACTTCTTGGTGTCAAGCTTCATAGTCTCATTTTAACGTTTCGGATGCATCCAATTTGGAATAAGCACAGGTATACTCCACAAATGATGTTAACCATTAACATCTTATAACTTTCCTTAGGTGGTAATATTATTTTCTCGTTGGACCCTATAACATGTCTGCGAGGGCGATGCCGTATGAGTCACACTTAGGAAGAGCCTATATTGTGAATATTATTTTATTTTAATTAATATCCGCAGTATAACTGAAATAATGTCAGTGACACTTAATAAACTTCATGTAATAAATATTTTTTGCTTTTTGAAAGAGGTAAATGCCCAGATTATTGCCCGCTCTTCTTACTAAAACAACCTTCGCAACCGGTATTAGATTCAGACTATAAGCGATATAAGCGCTTGTGAATAAAAATAATTTCGTTTAATTTCATCACACAATAAAACACACAATACAAAAATAATAGAATATACTTTATTTTACCTGTGAATGCATGTCTTCTACAACTATATAAAATTAATTAAGTTAGCAGCCAATGTTAGAACGAAATGCAATTTAATTGCAAGAGATCGCCATTATAAAATGTGTTTTTTTTTGTAGAGGTACGATTTTAATAAGAGTCCGCCATATTGTTAAGATCCGAACAAAAAATAATGATGTAAATGGTTAAAGTTAGAACAAAATGCAATTTAATTGCTAGAGATCGCTTTTCAAAATCTGCTTTTATGTCGCAAAAAATCTACCATATTGTAAATAATCCGAATAGGACATAGGAAGACATTATCTTAAGCAGGTCAAATGTATGTAAAAATATATGTAGCACATAATGGAAAAAAGAACGCGGCTCAGAGCTATTTAGCTTTTGTTCAGGCATTTGAACGGCTCCTTGCGGCGCGCGGCGCGGCGGCGGCACCTGCATCGTCGATCCTATCGTGATAAGTTTATAACTTGCCGGCGGACGACCTCGAGTAGCCGCCGAGTAGCTACCTTACATTAATATCACTCGTATAAACAACGTTAAAAATATATAAACAGTTGAGCAGGCACAAGTGCACCAAAAGTTAAGTACAATTTTGAGATTCAAATGGTGGTCAACGCTTAAAGTTACAACGGTGTATAAAGTAGATAGATTAAAATATATCAAAAGTACAACGTGAATATCAAAATACATTCATAAATAAATAGTTAACCGCGTAGATAGAACGCACGGAGCGACGCGGGCCACGGCGGGCCGCAGCGGGCCGCAGCGGGCCACAGCGGGCCGCAGCGGGCCACAGCGGGGCTCCCCGCCTCGTCCCGCTCGCTCACGAGTGCTAAACAACAACTACTATAATCTTAACCTATATACAAATCAACGATTGGTCCATCTTACTCTCATATACATTTATACAAAAATATTTTAGTAAAAAACTTACAACTATTGTACAGAGGTGAGTTCGTCGAAAAAGTTAAATATAAATTATGTATGAATTTTATGAGCGGTCGGGCCGCATCCCGTGACGCATATGTTTCTACACGCACACGTGAGGCGAGGCCGAGCGCCGCGTCCGGTTCGTCCGGCTCGTGCTCGTCGTCCGGCTCGTCCGGGACGTCCGGGCCGCGCATGGCCCGCAGCACCACACCTTCAGGTACGGAGTGTACGGGCTGGACGGAGACTGCCTCACATGCCCGACTCGGCGATCCCCTCGTCGTCTGCAATGCAACACTACGGTTAAACTCTGGCCGCGACTAACGAACACTTCATGCGTTGCAACACACACACGGACAGAAAGACACGATATAGCGAGTGTAAACACGATGCACATCTTCATTACTAGTTTTCTCGGTCACATGCTTTTTTTTATTTTATGCAGAGTTTTATGTTGCCAACATCAGAGTTAAGAAGTTTAGTATGTATGTAGGTAGGTATTAGTCGTTCGTTAGTAATCGATTTTAGATTAATTATTTCTCATGACACTACTAATTATATTAGTAGTCTCTACACAACATCAAATGTCTGCATCAAATAAAAAAAAATGAGTAAGGAGCTTCATGCTTCTAGCGCAGCCCCTCTCGTCCAGGCGAGTTCCTGCGCCCGGTGAGGGCGCGGTATCTTGTTAAAACGTCCAGGCGACGCATGCGCGGGAGAGAGCGAGAGATGGGAAGGGTTGCGAGCGAGAAAGAAAGAGAGGGAGCGAGCGAGTTCAGCTCACGTGTGCCGCGTCGGAGCCGGCCGGTCGTCGGCGCCGAGGCGTTGCCGCCGCGTCGCTACTTCGTTACTTTACTGCGATTACGAGACACCCTTAATCATAGCGTAATCCACTTCGAGACTCATCAATATACACTCGCTCCAGACTATATAAGTACACATCAGACACATTTCAGAGTAGTAGAGCTCTTAGTGCACAGTTCTTCCGGGGAAGTACTATCACCTTACCCATTTCTGCCGTGAAGCAGTAGTGCACTTGTATTACTGTGTTTCGGTTAGAAAGGTAAGGCCGGTGAAAAAACAGGCACATGAGACTTAACTTCACGTCTCAGGGTCGACAACGCATTGGCGATGCCCAAAGTGTTGCAAATGTCCATAGACGGCGATGACCACTTACTATCAGGTGGACCGTCTGCTTGTTTGTCGGCCCAAGTGATATAAATATAATATATAATAAAAAGTGGTGTCGTGGGACACCAGATAGGATCGAAGTTCCTTATTATAAGAGTATTATACAAGTATTATGTATCCCCTCGCCGAGGCGCGGACAACGTCGCGTCGTTAGGGCACGTCGTGGGATACGAAATCGACGAGGTGGGCTCGCTCAATAGCTTACATCATCCCAGAGAATGCAGGACAACATTCCTCGTTGGAAAATCGTACATGTACGATGGGGAGATAAGTCAGAATTCGGGCGGAGCGATCGAGTCTGTGATATAATGGGTACCTTCGAAGGCGGGGTTGAGGTGGTGGTGGTGGTGGTTGTGGTTGTGCAGCGGCGGCGCGGCCAGGTCCTGCCCCTCCAGCACGGCCACGAGGCACTGGTGCACGCAGATGTACTGCTGCTCCGTCTGCACCATCCACACGCGCTCGCGCCGCATGGCGTGCACCATGCCGAAGATGTCCAGCGTCTCCGCGTGCCCCGCCAGCTGCCGGTCACACGCTACACGCTACACGCTACACTCTATACTCTACTCGCGTACGACGATGCGACGTATTCATCGACCTCGACGTCGATATCAAAATTATTCCCTTTGGCCACTTTGGAAACCGAAGGTTCGAAACCAGTTTATGAAACAGAATAAATTTTCTTTACTCGAATCCATGTTTAAATAATTATGATTTCGTAATTGGTTTCCGATACAGAATATAAAAACTGATTTTGGAACTCATTCAATATGTTTTCAAGCTACTGGATCACAAATAATTTCCTGGCCACTTAGAAATATTTTACAACAATGACGAGACATCATCATATTTTCAATATGTGATAGAACTGATAGATTTCTAAAGCAGATATTTAATTTTAAACGAGTCGTGTATTGTTATTGTTTGTTGCGAACAGCGGTTGCCTTATCTTAAGAAAATGTGTGCAGGTGGTGTGGCAGCGTGGCAACGAACAATAACAATCCACATCCACACTGCGATGGTGTAGGCACCTGCTGCAGCGCGGTGTCGAGCGTGACGAAGGTGCCGGAGCGGCCCACGCCGGCGCTGCAGTGCACCACGACGGGGCGCGCGTCGGCGGGGCAGCGCTCGCGGAAGGCGCGCACGAACCTCGCCAGCGCGGTGGGCGGCTCGGGCACGCCGAAGTCCGGCCACGTGGTGAAGTGGAAGTGCTTCAGCACGCGCTGCTCGGCGCCGCGGCACAGCGCCAGCTCCGTCACGGTCCAGTCGGGGTAGCGGCTCTCGTTGAGCGCCGTCACGGCGATGTCGCCGTAGTACACGGGCCGCGTGTCGTAGGGCCAGTAGCGGTCGCACTTCTCGCGGCCCTTCTCCACGCAGCGCGTCAGCATCACGATGCTGCGCGAGCCCGACTCCCAGCACATGCGCCAGAAGTCGTCGCGCGTGCAGTGCAGCGGGCCCTGGACCGACCGAGCTATATACTACACCGCCGGCCGCCCCGCTCGGGGACCGTACGACCCCGGCTTTATATGTAATGTGGGATCGATGCGTCTCAGGGGTCGTGTAACCTTGCCGAGAGTTAGAGCCTCGTGGCGCGTACCTGCGTGACGATGAACTCGCGGGGCGAGTTGTATCCGGGCACGTAGTTGGCGTTGATGTAGTCGGAGCCCTCCTCGTCGTCGACGGGCTGCAGCTTGTAGCGCGAGTGGTCGTAGGGCAGGATGTTGGTGAAGCGGTTCTTGGGCCGGTTGCAGGGCAGGTCGGCGGCCGTGCAGGGCTGCTCGCGGCCCACGTGCTTGAGCTCCTCGAACTCCTCACTGAACCTGCCCGACATACACATAACAGATACCGACCGGTCCTTTACCTAAAACACTATATTTGACGGCTAAAACGGTAGCTAATACTCAAAGTGACCCCATTTACTTCATGACTGTAGAAGGATCTCAATTTACTGATTACAATTTCTATTAAGGCTAGATGTATCACCTATATACAGGTGACCGGTGAGATACCTTCAATATTTGAGGATGTGATAGTTGGCGATCATATATGATGAAAAAAAATAACATTAAAAATAAATATTAAATGACTTCTTAGTAAACTTAGTAAACAGTACACCGAGAGTATTTACCTGCGCAATCCTTAGATACGCGCAGCGCGCTATCAACACAGAATACATAGGTACGTACACTGTACAGCTGTTGCCTACCTACATCAAGACCTCTCCCCATGTATGATTCATTTTCCCTTCATACTTTAATCCTGGCTTAGGACAGGCCTAGGTAATCACTAATTTGTTGACTAAATAAAGTGTAGAATGTAGACAATAGAATTTGAGACAAGGTTAAATCTACAGAGCCACTGAAAAGTTCAAGAACCTTGGTATTAAAAAAAATGGAATCATACCTATGTACAACGATTGAATTTAATTAAACTACCTACCTACCGACTAGCGCGTGCCGCACGTGACTAGATCAACTTAAACAACAAACACCGCGGCGTGTTTAGAGAGTATAATATCCACATTTCACTTATGTATTTTTAGAAAAATTTTGGTCAAAAATTAAGCACCTAATTTTATTACATCATTTTCACGAGAACCGAGTATCCTCCATAAGTATCGAAGGTATCTCACCAGTCACCCTGTATAGTACCTATCTTCTTTATTTAAATAATTTGTTTAAATACAATCACGAACAATTAGTTATACTCATATTATTCTTTATTTATTACTAGTAAAATGCAAGAATCAGACTGAAAATTATGAAGGAATTCAATTAAACTGTAGAAAAAAATACAAAACACTGCTAGCTTTGATGTCACGCGAGAAGAGAGATGCTCAGGCTCAGGCGGAACGGGACACTGTTTCGGGCGTACAGCCGGTGTTCATCGATTTATAAGACGGTATCATGTCAAAAATACAAACTGTCGAATCGAGAACATCCTCCTTTTTCGAAGTCGGTTAAAAATAGGTCCCCACCGGCACCGGCTCGCCCTCACACGGTAAGATACAAATCCTACCGATACCGGACGAGCTACCTCGAGAGGCCGGCGGACGGACGTTCGCTACTCGTCCGCGCAAAATCTACTCGGATTCGGTCGAGACTCGCTCGTACGAACGATTAATTAAACAATAAACGGATCCATCGCACGGATGCCAACCGAAAGCGGTGAGCTTCCACCGATGCAGGGATGGCGTCGTACCTGAAGTCGGAGTCGGCGGACATGAGCCGGTAGTGGTCCAGGAAGTCGGCGACGCGCACCGGGCGCGCGGCGGGCGGCGCGGGCGGGGCGGGGCGCGCGGCGGCCCCCCCCCAGCCCCCCCACGGCCCCCACGCGCCCCCCGCGGCCCCCGCGCCGCGCCGCCGCCGCAGCGCCGCCAGCGCCGCGCCGCCCGCCGCCAGGCACGCCGCGCCCGCGCACACGCCGATGATCCACGCCGTGTTGTCCACCTCTGCAACCCGCACCGCTATTAGCTCATTCCACTCCCACCCCCTGCCCCCCGAGGTCCGAGGCCGCTACAAGCTAGCGCCGCAGGTACGTCCCCGTTAGACAGCGATAGTTGCGATTAGAATATCGAGGACGAGGGTACTTAATATCGAGCCGGCCGTTGAACCGTCGGCACGTGGAGTGCGAGAGGGGAGGGTGAGGGACGACGAGAGCGACGAACGGAAGGTATCGCACGAGACGAAAGTGAGAAAAGGATCGATGAAAAGAGTGATGAATGTTAAAATGTGCGCGACGGATGACAACACGGATGGGAGGAGAGCCCGACGACGGGAACGACGAACGATCGTATAAGCATATAAGAGAAGGTTGAAATGAATATGAAAGACGAGGGCGGCAGAGTGACGTAGGATAGAAAAGCTTCGAGAAGAAAATTAAAGTAGGTGTCAACTCCTTCTTGAAGGAGCGTAGAGCAAAAAAGAAAGAAATTAAGGAAGTAAGAAAAGAAAGGAAGTAAAGTACGAAGGGGAGCGAAAGTAGCAAACTATTTTACTGCTTATCGTTACACACGATTCAAAAACAGAGCAATAAAATTAAGTAAAGATTTATCATTTTAGAGAGTAAGTACGAAATTGAAACATAGACAAAATTAAATATTTAAAGTAATAAATGGGAAAATACGGTAAAATAACATAGGATCAAAAAGAGTACCGAATAAAGAATGATACAAAAGGGCTCTGGTTACGTTAGAGAAGCACGAGCGGTCGCTTCGAACGGCCAAAAAAAGATTTGAGGTGCGCTTCTACGCGATGGTATACTGTAAATCTTGAATTAATCCTTGTAATCGACAGCGTAAGACAGCTAATTGTTTACGAGTCGATTATTCCCATTCGCCGACGGCTCGACGCTCGACGGTCGGTGGTGGGTGGTGGGTGGTGGGTGGTCGGTGGTCGGCCGGATCGGATGAGATGTATATAATTACAAATGTGACTACTTGTCGTATTAGCTAATAATTTACCCATGTGCAGCCGGTCGTACCGCGGCGAGGCGTCGCACTGTGACTAATGTAATCGCGCTGCGATCGATATCGATAATCTGATATCGCGCCGCTATCTACATGCTAATGAATATAGTGCTCGAGTGGTTCCTACATATTACAAGATAAACGCTGCGAGGCGTTCACTGATTATTCCATACTTTAAATTGCAGCCGGCGGACAGCGCTCCTTAGAATGTCATAGATAAATAAAATTTATTGCTTCTGAAACAGGATCATCTATCGATCCGACGGCAATCGTACGTGATACGGATGAATTTAATAATGAATACGTTATCATATTCTTAGAGCCGGAAATTTAAATTAATGTATGTAAATCTCTTACTATTTTAATACGACGAAAAGAGAAAGGCCTCTATTTAGTTCAGTCCTGGCAACCTCGCGTTTCAATGGTTACATGTGATCGGGTTAAAATCGCATCACTGTATTTTATACAGGAACAGAACAGGCATGGAAAGAGAGGATCATAGTCGTTTCGTTTATCGGGACCGGCGTGTTCGGCTCGACACGATATGGCAGCAGGCGTACCGGTGTAGACGAGCGTGTAGGCGGTGTCGGTGAACTTGTCGGGCGCGGTGAAGGCGCGCAGCTTGACGTAGTACTTGGTGGCGGGCTTCAGCGGCCCGTTGCAGTAGGCGCGCCCGCCGCCCTCGCAGCGCTCCGACCCGATCGTGAACTCCTCGATGGACGACGACTGGAACGGGTAGTACGGCTCCGTCACCTGCACACACGATAGCACATCACGAGCGACTCATATATTATCATGGTTACTTGCGGCCGGAATAACGGATGACCGGCTCGAGTGTAGCGGTGGATGCCAGTAGGAAGTTTATAAATTAACGACCGAATGTATTATTCACACTGAAGTAGTTTAAAATATGGTGGAGCTTTTATGCCACATATGTAATTTATTTAATTAATAGGTAAAAAAAAAAAAATTACCCAATCAAATAAAGTAAAACACACAATGAAAACATTGTTATTGATAACAAGCTGACCCGGCAAACGTTGTTTTGCCATATTTACTTTATTATAAACTATAAATGAAAAATTATCGTACTGCAATTACCTATGATATTCGATAGCGGACGTTGTCCTGTCTTCAATAGATATTTACTTCGAATTGATATCATTAATAAAAATTAAATACCAAGAACATGGTGTTTATTATTCTTGACAATTAAACTGTTAATATTAGGCGTGATGGCGCTCTGAACTAACCGTGATGAACAAACTCTTATTAAAAAACTCACTGTTCATTACAATACAATTTTCCGATTGAATCGACTGTATGAAATGTACACTAGGTAATGATAAATTAATTATTTTATCAATATAATTCCGACCCATACTTCTGTTCTAAACGATATTGTCAAACGACTGACATTTATGTCAAACACCGTAGGTTACATTATGAGAGTTTATATTGTCAAAAGCGGTAAGGTTACATTAGAAATGTTAAAATGGTCGTTATGTTTTCTTAATTTTTGAAGTTATACTTCTTTTGGCGCGATGGAGAAAAATGATGAGAGTGAATTTTTACGATGACACCTGAATTCTACATCGTAAAGTTAGTTCTAGGTGGCATGAAAATCGATAACTATGTTCAAGTTGTAAATTCTAGTTTATACTTCTAAACCATATTGTGTAGGAGTAAGGTTCAGTTTTGATTGATATTATTTGAAGTACTTAACTCAATGTTAGATTTGAATTTAGAATCATAATATATACAGAGATTCAAAGGAATGCCATATCAATTCGATTATTATATGATGATACAGGTGAACCGTGTTGTGAAGGAGTAAGGTTGATTTTTGTGTGTGTTTTTGAGTTGACATTTCAAATCATAAAGAACGCATTTCTATATTGTCAATATTTGATTGAATGTAAAATGTAATAAAAAAACCGGCCAAGCGCGAGTCGGACTCGCCAATGAAGGGTTCCGTAGCAGCACTAGCAGCAGGTAGGTAACATAGTAATATACAAGTTTTTGTAGTTCGTTGTAAGTTTGATCGACGTGTTATTATAAATATATATTATTTATTTAATCAAACTTGTTTTAATCGATAAATAAATAAATATAGAATATTTAGCATTCACAAACGTATCGGGAAAAATTAGCTACGCGCGCACGAGTGTCAACGACGGCTGCCCTCATGTGTCTGCCCGTTCGGGTTAGGGCAATTGGCGACGTTCCCCCTCTCCGCGCGGTACCGATCAAGCCACGCTCTGAGCGAATTAATAATGTTATTTACTTATCACTGATTTACTATAAGAAAATAATGGTTCACGGTTTATGCGTAAGGCCTGTGATAGTAAAATTATTGTTATATATGTAAAGAAAAATATATAATTTTCTTTAATTTGAATTTTCCTGCGCATCAAACCTCATTGAACGCGCACTAACATAACAAATGAAGTATGCGAGCTATGAAAGATAACCTATAAGCATCTCGTAATTGTCATGAGAAAACAATAATTTATTATATTTAAAATGTTCTTATAGTGATGTAGGAACAGGCATAGTTAATAATAACATTAAATGTAGTTTCTTTTATTACAGGTATGTAAGTTTATGTTCAGTAGTAACTAAATACACACTTTGGAAGAGTCTCTCGCGCAAACTATTCAGTTTAGAAAAAAATTATGTCAGAAACCTAACATCATTTTAAAATACCTATCCATAGATACCCCACACGTATAGGTTTGATGAAAAAAAATTTTTGAGTTTCAGTTCTATGTATGGGGAACCCCAAAAATTTTGGATTTTTTTCTGATTTTATTATAAAATCTTAATGCGGTTTACAGAATACATCTACGCACCAAATTTCAATAATGTAGCTCTTATAGTTTCGGAAAAAACTGGCTGTGGACGGACGGACAGACAGACAGACATGACGAATCTATAAGGGTCCCGTTTTTGCCATTTGGCTACGGAACCCTAAAAAGATGAAGAATGAAGATGATCAAGAATTTCATAGGAAAATCAACCGAATCGCTTCTTGAAAAGTAATTTTCTTGACCTTTCGAAGCTGAAGATTTTTGGAATTGCACGAACTGTCACGTGATGTCATTATCTCACTGAAATAATTGAAGTTATACTTCTTTAGGTGCGTTATGAAAAAAGTGTATAACACAAAATTCTCACGGATGAACTTTGCTGATAACCGTTTCTCCAGAACGTCGCACAAATCGCAACTGTCAGTGTCAATGAGTGAGTAATGATGTTATTGTCAATAATAACCTAACAACGTCAAACATTGTTATTCGTTGTTACGGACAGGTGCAAAGAGTTTGGACACTACAATTTCACGACTGAATGGTAAAAAATGCTTTTTGTGCAGTTTTTCTCACCTATAATTTCGGGTATAATTTCTTACGTGCGTACATAAGTACACACACACCCGTTTTTTTCTTTTTTTGAGGGGACGATGGTTTAAGCCTCAGGGGGCTCTTACACCCTCCCGCGGACAATTATCAGATGCAAGCGTAGATATACTATTGTTTGTATGATTTTCCACGTCGAACGATTTTTCTAGTAATTTTTTTAGAATCTGGTGATTAATCTCGTCGAACCTCTCCCTCACCCGCGGTACTAGCTAAGAGGGCCACGTAATCAAAATATATAAGTAACATATAGTCACCTGGTAGGGCGGCCACACGGGCAGGTGGTGCACGTCGCGCCAGGACGGCAGGTGCAGGTCGGCGGCGGCGGGGGCGGGGGCGGCGGCGAGGGCGGGGTTCTCCTCGGCCAGGACCAGCGTGTAGGCGGTGACGTTGCCGTTGGCGGCGCTGAAGTAGTCGGCGCGGAAGCGCACGGCCAGCGTGGTGGTGGAGCGCGCGGCGGGCGCGGGCGCGGCGTGCGGCGGCGGGCGCGGCGGCGCGGCGATGCTCATGTGCTGCGTCCAGCGCGCCGCCGGGCCCGCGCCCGCGCCCGTCTCCGCGCGCAGCCAGAACTCGTACGTGGCGCCCGGCGCCAGCCCCGACACCGTGCCCGCGCGCGCTGCCACACACCGGACGCTTTACACTCCCGACCCACGAGCTGGCCGACTTTGAAATTGATCCATCGACCGAGTTACTTTTCTCCCCCGGTCGTCGACGATTTTGTTTTAAGAAAAAATATAAAATATGACGTCACCGACGGCCGGAGAATTATAGTAGCGCGAAATATACATCCCAGGTAGCGCCGCCGGGCGTCCGGATGGAGCCGGACATATCTAGTTAGGCTTTTAACGTTTCACAAACGAGTTGGAAACGAATCGAGGAAGCTAGATTTAACATTTTTCAATAATGTAGGATGACCTGGCGACCCCGATCCCGGGTGGGCGTGCGTACTGACCGTCGGGCGGGAACTCGACGGTCCTGGAGAGGTGCGGCGCGCCCTGCGGCCGGTAGTCGAGCAGGAACCTGAGCAGCTGGCCGTTGGCGCGCTCGGCGGGCAGGTCCCACACGAAGGCCAGGTGGCTGGGCGCGGAGTCGGCGGGCTGGAAGCCGGCGGGCGCGGGCGGCGGCGCCTGGCGGGTGCGCACGCGGGCGGAGTGCGCGCGGGACACGGTCCGCAGCGCGCCCGCGACGCCGGCCCGCACCACCACGGTGAACGTGTAGGCGGCGTGCGGCCGCAGCCCCGCCACGCGCAGCCGCAGCCGCTCCGTGCTCTGCGTGTGCAGCCGGTCCTGGCCCACCAGGTACTGCAGCTCGAAGTCCGTGAACACGCCGGCGGGCCGGTCCCACGCCAGCGTCAGCTCGTGCGCGCCCACCTCGCTCGCGTTCAGCTGCGTTATGGGCCGCGGAACTGCGCCGCCGGAACGATACGCGCGTTACACTCTATCGCTTCCGAACCTCATACGGCGTGGCGCTACGATGGTGACGTTGATTTAACACACATGTACGTTTTCACGTTTTCGTTTCATGAAAAGACTATAATTCCATCGAGCGTTACTATTTACAGATTATGCAAAAAAATTGAAAATGTCCTGTACCTACTTAAAGAATTGCCGCGCAGGGTTCGTGAATGAATTTTTGCAAGGCTGATGTAAGTTTGTTTGAAAAAAATATTTTTTCAATTTACGTGTTATTTTAACCTATGTATTAAAATTAATATGATCAATGGGCACTAGCCCTACCCGTGCGTTTAATTAATGTCACGATTGTAGCGCCACGTTCTATATTATGAGTCCGCGAGTGACCTCGGTCGATTCGAGGTACTAACATTTTACAGCCGCGGGACATATAGCAATATTTATATCATTAGTCTGTAAGTGAATCAGCTGTTGGTCTTCCATTAAATAAATAAATAAACAGAGGGACGTTTCGTCTCGAACGCATCATTACATTCCTCGGGTACTCGGGGCGAAACCTATTTATTCATATTTTGTTACTGGGCCGGAAGCGCGGGCGCTCGTCCCCGCGCCGACGAGCTCCGAGAGGCTCGGCCACCCGAAAGATTGATTAAAATTTTTGTTAGACTCGGATGCGAGCAGCCGGGCTTCCTTCGAGCTGAAAATCCACAAAAGTGAGACACCTATATAATATTACGGCGTCCACGGAGTAAGTTAAGTAGGGTACTGACAGAGTCTGGCCTGGCGCTGCACGGGGTGCGAGGTGACGTTCTTGGAGACGGTCCACATGGTGATGTTGTACAGGTCCCCCGGCACGAGGCCGGTGAAGGCGACCTGCTGCGAGGGCGCGTCGGCCGCGCGGGCCTGCTCGCGCGGCCCGCCGGCCCCGCCCGCCCCGCCGGCCCCGCTGGCCCCGCCCGCCTCCTCCAGCCGGAACAGGTACCCGTCGAACGTGGTCGCCGAGTCGGGCGTGCGCGTGTAGATCACCAGGATGGAGGGCGCCGCCTCCGCGTCGTCGTCGTCGCCGTCGCCGGACTCGTTCACTATCGTCATCTCCGACTGGATCAGTGGACCTGCGACACGATTTGACGAGTTACTTCGAATCGGATGTACGAAACGGTGCCTCGGTAGCTCATTGTTAGGTATTGACGTCGGACGTAGGGCGAACGGCACGTACCAATAAATGGCACGGTAGATGCACGGGTAGGTGGGCGGGGTACTCACGCGTCCTAGTGTCCATGGTGAAGAGGTCGCTGGTGAGGTTGTAGGAGTGCGCGGCGATGGTGATGGTGTACCCCTCGCCGGGCGCGAGCCCGTCCACGAGCGCGCGCACGGAGCGCGGCCCGGGCGAGGCGGAGAGGTTGCGGGCCTGCTCCCCCCCGGCGCCCCCCGCACCCCCCTCCCCCCACCAGCGCAGCGAGTACCACTCCACGCGGCCGGCGGGGCGCGGCCACTCCAGCGTCAGGTTGCGCGTGTCCACCAGCTGCGCCACGTTGGTCACGGGGTTGGGACCTGCGCACACGACACGTGTCACTGGACCGACACACGCTCGAACACTATGTACCATGACGACGAGCGGCACGTTGCATTTGTACTCGTTCCGTGAGTTTTCACATTGTGACGGTTCAAGCCCACGGTTAGTATAAGCTAGTGTCGGCGATGTCGATTCGGTTTTAATTATTATTCAATTTTTATTAGTAAGCGAAAGCAAAAATATTTCGTAGCGGGTGATCGCGATGGCAGTCTCTCTCTAGGTCAGCGGTCAGCAGTCTACTCCCCGACGCGACGTGGGGTCGGCCCCGGCCTGCCATCGCGACGCCTCGCTCGTGAGCGGTAACGGTCATCGAACTTCGTTAGTGGCATGTAGCGTTCTCAAGTGTACTATTATAACAGTAAACGACTCATCCCAAGTTATCCTAGCCCACTGCGTGAGTTAATTCACTAGTCTTCGAAAAAGGTTTTTCACTCGTTTCTTACACTGAACAATTATTTTGGACAATTGTGCAAGTTGCAGCTGTGAGCCCGTACTGTAGTCCGAGTAGAAATGACTACCGATCCCATCGAAAACGCCTTACAACACACGGTACTCCATAACCCAAACTGTTATAAATGGTACTCGATTTCAACCAGATATTAGTAAAGAATTAAGCACTTTTAGGATTAGCCACAACGCTCACGAGTGGCCCGCGTGGACGAGTTTAACTTTGTAGTCGACCCACAGTCACAAACCGTTAAATAAACAATGCACACGTACCAGGGGTAATTATTTATTTATCAGCAATACAATACAATACAATACAGTCGTGCCAATAAATAATGAACGATCCGTAGACCGAGTTATACTTATAGTAATAGGCGGTGTTAGCACCGACGCGGTGAGGCGTGGCATGCGAGAGCGAGTGAGGAGCGAGTGGGGAGCGAGTGGGGAGCGAGTGGGGTGCGGGTGGGGTGCGGGTGGGGTGCGACAGTGGTGGCGTGCGAGCGAGAGGCGAGTACTAACGGACGGTGTGGTCGGCGGAGAGCGGGCTGCCGCTGTGCACGGCGTCGCCGGCGGCCGCCTCGCTGCCCGTGTCCACCTCGATCACGTAGCGCTCGCCGTGCGTCATGTTCGTTATCTGCGCCGCACGCAACACGCAACGTGCAACGTGCAACACACATCATGTTAACATTAAATATCTGTCGCAATTAATTTACTTCATGTTATCATAAAACTCTATCAGTTATCTGTGAGAACCATAGCACTCTCTTCAATACTACGTTTACTGTAAGTAATAAATACATGCTTGCTTTAAACAATTTTATAAGTGTAATTTCGTACAGCAACATTATTAAAAATAAAATAAATTATTCAATATCATGCATGGCGATGTCGGTATGGCGAGGGAATTTTAAACCAGAATTGACAAAAAAAGATATATTTAAAAATTACACCAGTCTATGCAAACTTTTGCTTAGTTAAACTTGAGTTCTGGAAGTGAATCACCTGACAGGCAAATCCTATAACTGACGAAACCGAAGTGTAGTGTAGTGTGTACGTACCTCGGCGCGCGTGACGTCCGGCGGGTAGGGGTCGAGCGTGCGCCACACGGGGGCGGCCGCGGGGCCGGGGCCGGGGCCGGGGCCGGCGGCGGGGTCGGCGGGGGGGTCGCGCGTGCGGTAGCGCAGCGTGTACTCGCCGAGCGCGCTGTCCTCGGGCGCGGGCCCGCTCCACGCCACCGACACGCTGTTCGACGTGGCGCGCTCCACCACCAGCGACGTCGCCGGGAGGGGACCTGATACCGACACGCGAAGTTAATAATATAAACAGTTGCGACCACATTTCGGTGGGTTCTAAAAAGTGACGTTTTACTAGGCAACCAAAATTATATACTCTCAGGTATGACGAAAACGTTAAGTGTGACATTATATAAGGAGCGAATATAGTATGCGTAGCGAGCGGCTCGCGGTACTGACGGACAGGCTTGAGCAGCGTGTGCCACTCGCTGTAGAGGCCGTGGCTGACGGCCGCCACCTGGATCTCGTACACGGCGCCCGGGAACAGCCCCTCCAGCGTCGCGTTCGTCTCGCGCGTCTCCAGCTGCATAACGTACACACGCATTAGACGGACACCAATATAAGTACCTCAGTGCAATGGGGTATCGCAATCGGTGTCGGTGTCGACATGTAGGTACATCGAAACCGATACATAATGAGGAATTGTAACGGTGTAGATTTTTGTGGACACGTTAATAAAACAGGCAGTTTTATGACATTTTTAGGCTCACCTATGACAGGCTATGCACTAAAACTATATATTCATATAAAAATGAAGAACTCACTGTGCGGTATGGCTCAGGCGCGTGGGCGTGGGCGTGGTCGTGCGCGTAGTAGCGGCGGTGGCGCAGCAGGTAGGCGTCCTGCTTGGAGGTCACGTCCGAGCGCCACGCGAGCCGCAGCGCGCGCGCGCCGCCCTCCCCCTCGCCCCCCGGGGCCCCCGCGCCCGCCGCCCCCCCCGCCCCCACCACCACGGGCGCCAGCGGGGCCGTCGCCACGCTGAACACGCTCTCGTTGCTGGCCACTCCGCGCGACACCGCGCACACCTACGTCGTCGACATCATTATATACGAGCGAAATTAATACGACGGATTTCCAAAATGATCCAAAATAGTATGGACCTCCGAAGATAAAATATAATTATCGTACAATATTAAAATATACGCAATGTCAGAAAAACATATTTAATCTTTTGTCCCGAGACGAAAATTCGTGCTCATTACATACATTATATATATATATAATCATATATTTTTATTATATTTATTTACCATCATTTGTAATTGTGATTTAACCATCACCAGTTTTGAGAAATTATGCAAAGATCAAAACGGAAAATTTTAAATAAAATAATATACTAAATAACGCAAACTAAAAAGTAACAAACAAGATAAGTGCTGTTGGCATCATCGCCTTATGGTGTGACTCGAGATTCGATATGTTAGATACTCCTGTTTATTTAGTGTCTTCTGGCGCTATCCCTTGAATAACTTTACAATTCAATTTAAATGCTATGGTCCCGTGTTGTCTTGTCATCTACAAAAAGCTAAATTTAAAATGTTACAATGAAATAAAATCAAATCAAGGATATCAATCTGATATCAAATCTGCTCGGCGGCATACGGCATGTGAATTGAAATAAAACGTTTCGTCACATTCACGTGATACTGTCAGACGACTTCAGTGGAACTAAACAGGAATGTCTAAAAAACTAAGAGACAGCTCTTACTCAAGAAGGCGCCGCGACGTCAGCAATCACCACCTAACTTTTTAGTTGGGTTTATTTAACACATCAAATATAAATATATGTTTCTGAACTTCCTTGTGTGGATCTCGTTTCCAGCTATTCTTTTTTTTGTGCCTTTAACCGTGAACCTTGAATGCTAAATTAAAATTAGCGTTTGTTGAGAAAACATGATTCATTTTTAACCTTTCCGTAAGCTCAGGTTAATCTTTTCCTTGTGTCCAATAAAAAAATTACGACATTTGGTATTGAGACCAAATATAAAATTGAGGCCCTAGGAGGGTTACTGTCGGATCACTATCATTCATGTATGTACCTATAGTGAATGAATGGTGTGGGAGTGGTAAGGTGTGGCGAGTTGTGGTGAGGTGTGGTGTGGTGTGGTGTGTCGCGGCGCGGTGCGGTACTCACGGTGACGGTGTAGTTGCGGCCCGGCAGCAGCGCGTCGAGCGTCACGTTGGTGGCGGTGGTGGTGAGCGTGTTGCTGTCGTCGCGCGCCGGGCCCGCCTCGTGGTACGACACCTGGGCAACCAGCGCGCATGTATATTAGCTATTTTTATAACTAATAATACGTAATTACGATTCAATAAAGGCACGGCGAAATCTCCAGGTCGTTGCTCCAGCTCAGAATCTCCGGTATGACACGGTGCTATTATAGTCTCGTACACAAAAGCAGTCTTTTTTGACGTTTCAGAATGTCATAGAAAACCTAACTTTATTGCTTTCAAAATAAGGTCCATCTACTTGCCCCATCGTCTACTGTACGATGATGCAGGTGTAGCTTACCCTCAAGGAATAGGGTTCATATTTCTGTCTTTCTTAAACGTAACGGGTTTGTCATAACATTTCAAGCGACTATAATTTCCAGTGGTTTACTTTTGCGATGACCATTAATAAATGACAATTACAGTAGTTGGAAGTTTGTTGAATTAACTTCGGTTGTCCCTGTTGCGCGTGGATGCGAACTGCTTTTTTTCTTGGTATAACGTCACGAACGGTAAAACATAACAAAATAAATAATTTATCAGGAAGCTTTAAATTGGTTTACTGTATTTAATTTCTAGATGGTCATATCAGCAATGCCACTCTTTGTTATTGCATGTATGATCCTTTAATCCATTCAAAACTGACGAGTGTGAGCGAGCGAGCATGCGGTGCGTACCTTGTACTCGTCCTGCGTGCTGTTGTCGCTGGGCGCCCACCGCACGTGCACGCCCTCGCCGCCCTCGCCGCCCGCAGCCCCGCCCGCCCACTGCAGCGCCAGCACCGGCAGCGGCTCTGGGGACGAGACGCGCATCAACCAATATTGCACTCGATGTTACTCATTTTAATTCATTCATATTTAAACAAAATAAATTATATTTTTTTTAAGGGACGAAGGTATCAGTTAGCCTATGATGGCTGTTACACCCTTTGTAGAATCACAATGAAGAAATTAGTGTCGTAGTTTTATCTGATCTGCGACGATGGGCTTCCGAGAATATAACTCGGGGAGTATTTAATTTATAAATGTCAAATGGAGAAAATGAGCAAGTAGACATAATAAGTAACATAAAAAGGGGACCTCCCTTATATTATATATATATATAGTATAGGTATATAGACATTAGGTACTGACTGAGGGTGAAGTCGGTGGCGGCGGGCCAGGAGGTGACCTTGCCGGACATGGTCTTGACGGTGACGGTGTAGTGGCCGCCGGGCTCCAGCCCCTCGAAGGCGGCGCGCGCGGGCTCCTCGCGCGGCACCACGGCGGGCGCCAGGCGCCGCGCCGCGCCCGCGCCCGCGCCCGCCGCCGCGCCCGCGCCCGCCGCCGCGCTCACCGACACCTGGTACTTCTCGAACTCGCTGCAAGCACACACGCACACGCGCACGTCAGCGGCCAGGCCTCGCTCGCGCGCAGCGGGTAGGTGGGACCTGGCACGTACCTCTCGTCGGCGGGCGGCAGCCACGTGACGGTGAAGGCGGTCTCGCTGAGGCGCGCGGCGGGCACGGTGACGTTGCGCGGCCGCAGCGGCACGGTGCGGTACTGCGCGGTGGTGGGCGCCGAGATCTGCGGCTCGGACACGGTCTGCACGGAGATGTTGTAGGCGCGCCCGGGCACCAGCCCCTTGAACGCGGCCTGCGCCGGCCCCGGGGGCTCGCCCTCCTTCTCCACGTACAGCTCCGACTCGCGCGCGTCCATCGGGAATATCGACACCTGACGGAAGGACACACGTGTGACGTTTTCGCTCTCGAGTGTGACTACGGGGCCGGCTCACACGGCTAGGAGGCTAATCGGTGGAGGGGTTACATCCCGAGACACGTTAGTCGATCTCTCCAAAATATTGATTGCATGAAAATAGTGTTCGGTTAGCGCATGCGTGGTACGTCGATTGGTGGTCGGACGCCGAGGACGCGTCTCGGAAAGAATAAAGAGGCTCGATAGCAGTAACGACTGTCTATTGTGTTATTACTGTATAATGATACACATGAGCTGTGATCTATATCGAGTTTAGTATGTACGTTTTAAACGGTTCGCTTATGTTGCAAGCGTCCATAGGCTGCGGCAGCCGCTTAGCATCAGCGGGCCGAGTGCTTGCTGACCTTAGTGGTATATATAATAATATTTAAAAAGACTGTATATAGTGAATTGTAAGGAATGAGTGTGTATGATTGTGTGTATGTGTGGGGGGTGTATTACCTTATAGTGCGTGTAGGCGCCGGGCGGGTAGGGCGGCTGCCACAGCACGAGCAGCGTGGTCTCGTTCCGGAACCACACGATGAACTTGCCCGGGGTGTTCGGCTCTGCGCGACACACACACAGTCACGACACCACACAAGCTACGTCACACATGGTACAGTACGCATACACGTGCACGTTGAGGGCTGCCAGCGGCCCGGGAGGCTGTCGCGTAAGGAAGTGCCAGTGAACTTGGCCGCGTGGGGTTAGACGAGCGAATTGAACCATCTCTTGGCTTATCTAGCGCTCGAGTGACGTGGCCTTCGATTTAAAATTATACCAGAAAATTACAGCCAAATTCAGTGAAGTCCATTACCATTTCCTGACGCGATAGCCCTTGAGCGACACAATGCTGTCGCGCCCAGCACGAGTACTGTCCAATGAATATCTATATAATAAGAAAAGCCCATGTTGTGTTGTTTAATATGAATACGTTACGTGTCTACACTCGAGCCCAGCGCGGCGCGGCGCGTGGCACAGTCACCTCAAGGTTAGTGCTAAAATATGTAGTCTTTCATAACACTAAATATTTTAACATCATTTCAATATTTTTTTCTTAGTAAGACAAATAATCTTAGATTCAGTGAATTAAAAAAAAATTACAAGTAGGTATTTAGCTCTTTTTTACCAGCTATCTTGGTCAGATGCTATATATTTACAATGCAAAGAAGTAGGTTGTGCCCCAAATTTTATCCAATAATTAGCATCGGCTAAAAATATGTCTAATAATGAGTTATAACAATTAGCATCCTTATATGCCCAACTTGAACAATAGCAGATTTTAAATTTTACAAGAAACAAAGAAAATGAAACATGCAGTTCCAAGCAAAAGTAAGCACATATATTTAATTAACATGCTTCTGATTCACGCCTGCGCTGGGTATTTTGTCTAACACAAAATGCAAATTATGTATTCAAATAAGACTTAATAAATATAATTAAGAAAAAAATATATAATAAAAATAAACGCATGCACGATTATCGGGTTATATATTATATATGTATATGCCAGAACACCAGCTGGTTGGCTCTCACGCGGTCTCTCAGCCATTTATTCAGTTTGTGCCTGCGGAGTACTTACGAGGACAAGACTGCTAAAATTACTACGCTAGGTAGAAAGGTTTAATCCAGGATTTCAGTACAATTGGATTGAGTACTACGAATCATTGCATAAATTCTCCTAGTTTCTTGAAATATCAACACTATTATGTACTAATGTTAACAACAACTACAAAGTAGGTATTGGTTGCAATGTTATTTTTAGTCGGTGGGCGCAGTAGGCGCAGTAGGCGCAGGAGCCACAGCCAATAATGCACATCGTCAGCGAATACAGGACAGGCATGTGTCACACCGCACACGGCACATCCATCAGCGACCGGAAGCCGACATCCGAGCACCGAGCGTTTTTGATATTGCAAAATATTATAGACTTCTGTATCTATAGAACGGTACGGTTAGCTCTTTAGTTGAACAAAACCTGTCGTATCGTAAGGTCATCTATAAATGTACTAATGTTATTCTTCTTTTATTTTTGATCCTCCAATATCTACACTACACTTATAATCTTATATTATAAAGGGGTAAAGTTTGTACGTAGAAGGCAATTTCCGAAGCTTCTCATCCGTACTGAGAAATTCTTTTTCAGATTAAAGCTACATTATTCCCGAGTGCAAAGGCATACAGGCAACACTTTCACGCCGGGAAAGCATTAAACCTCAAGGAAACGCGGGTGAAACCGCATGAAGCTAGTATGCAACTAGCGGCATTTTTTCCGAGGCATAATTGAACAGGTAGATAGTCGCAAGATATTCTCATGTTTTCGACGATTCTAACACAACACGTAACTAACTCTGTTGATAACTGGCTTTGCTTTTTATTTCTTAATCATTGGCACTACAGGTCTACAGTCATACTCGTACGTTAATTTAGTTTGCCTTTTACAAACAGGTAGTATCTACTATATTTATGCTCGATGCAGAGAAAATATCGCAAAACAATAATCGTCAAAATGATAAACCGGAGTGACCGGACAGACGGCGAGGGAAATACCGATATTATAGTCAGTCATCGATATTTATTTACTACCTAGTTGCATCAGCATCTGATAGTGAGTGTGGCGGCCGCTTGACCCGCGCGCCTGCAACATGTGCGCAGCTATGATATTTTTCTAGTTTTTCCTCATCAAATTAGGTCCCAAAGCATGGAAGATATATTGGCCTTGTATACATTTCTACATTATGGATAGGGGCATAGGGCATAAGCTAGAGGAGTATTACCAACTTCGCTGATTTTGCGTAGTTTAGCATCAGATAACTGGAATTAGTTAATATGTTCGGGCGTAAGAAGTAATCTCCGAAACGCTCATCCGATTTCAATAATTATTTACCTGATAGAAAGCTACCCTATTGGCGAGTGACAGGCTATTCTATAACTCCGGGATGTATGCGATCCCTCGGGAGCGTTGCGGCGCCGCGCGCCGGTGGAGCCACGCGGAGGTGGCATGTTATTCACAAGCTAAGAAGTCGAAAGAAATTTGCATATAAGCTAACTAGTTAGTTATTTAGCACAACAATTAGTTTGAGCGCTGAGCTGTTTGAACACAATGTATGAATACGCGCGAACAGAAACCTGTACAAACACAATTTGTCGAAGCATGTGACAAATCACTAAATAATGAGCCGCTCTCACAGTAGGTACCGACGCGGACGCCCTCGCTCTGCCGCCGCTTGCCGCATGCGGCGTGCCGCCTGCTGCCGCCTGCTGCCGCCTGCTGCCGCCCCGGCGCGGCGGCGGCACTAAGAGAAATCCTTATTTATTGCTTAGAGCAGACTACCGAGCCGCCCGCGCGCACGGATGCCCATGATAATAGTCACGAGCCTTCCGGAAGACTTCGCGTGAACAAACAGAAGTAGCGATTTTATTTTATACTATTCAGAGAAGGCCTGCGGCCTTGAGCTACATTGCACGAATCGGTATTTGGACAAGCGACGTTGTGTAGCGACCCATTTGAATCGGTATTTGGACAAGCGACGTTATGTAGCGACCCATTTGAATCGGTATTTGGACAAGCGACGTTATGTAGCGACCCATTTGAATCGGTATTTGGACAAGCGACGTTATGTAGCGACCCATTTGAATCGGTATTTGGACAAGCGACGTTATGTAGCGACCCATTTGAATCGGTATTTGGACAAGCGACGTTATGTAGCGACCCATTTGAATCGGTATTTGGACAAGCAACGTTATGTAGCGACCCATTTGAATCGGTATTTGGACAAGCGACGTTATGTAGCGACCCATTTGAATCGGTATTTGGACAAGCGACGTTATGTAGCGACCCATTTGAATCGGTATTTGGACAAGCGACGTTATGTAGCGACCCATTTGAATCGGTATTTGGACAAGCGACGTTATGTAGCGACCCATTTGAATCGGTATTTGGACAAGCGACGTTATGTAGCGACCCATTTGAATCGGTATTTGGACAAGCGACGTTATGTAGCGACCCATTTGAATCGGTATTTGGACAAGCGACGTTATGTAGCGACCCATTTGAATCGGTATTTGGACAAGCGACGTTATGTAGCGACCCATTTGAATCGGTATTTGGACAAGCGACGTTATGTAGCGACCCATTTGAATCGGTATTTGGACAAGCGACGTTATGTAGCGACCCATTTGAATCGGTATTTGGACAAGCGACGTTATGTAGCGACCCATTTGAATCGGTATTTGGACAAGCGACGTTGTGTAGCGACCCATTTGAATCGGTATTTGGACAAGCGACGTTGTGTAGCGACCCATTTGAATCGGTATTTGGACAAGCGACGTTATGTAGCGACCCATTTGAATCGGTATTTGGACAAGCGACGTTATGTAGCGACCCATTTGAATCGGTATTTGGACAAGCGACGTTATGTAGCGACCCATTTGAATCGGTATTTGGACAAGCGACGTTATGTAGCGACCCATTTGAATCGGTATTTGGACAAGCGACGTTATGTAGCGACCCATTTGAATCGGTATTTGGACAAGCGACGTTATGTAGCGACCCATTTGAATCGGTATTTGGACAAGCGACGTTATGTAGCGACCCATTTGAATCGGTATTTGGACAAGCGACGTTATGTAGCGACCCATTTGAATCGGTATTTGGACAAGCGACGTTATGTAGCGACCCATTTGAATCGGTATTTGGACAAGCGACGTTATGTAGCGACCCATTTGAATCGGTATTTGGACAAGCGACGTTATGTAGCGACCCATTTGAATCGGTATTTGGACAAGCGACGTTGTGTAGCGACCCATTTGAATCGGTATTTGGACAAGCGACGTTATGTAGCGACCCATTTGAATCGGTATTTGGACAAGCGACGTTATGTAGCGACCCATTTGAATCGGTATTTGGACAAGCGACGTTATGTAGCGACCCATTTGAATCCATTGCTTTGTTCTATTTTATCATTAAAAGTAGGATACATTATCGTCGACAATCACTCTGAAAACGACTCAACTGTTCTGGAAATATTTATTTATTTATATGAATATTATGTGTGATTGTTGTGGAACACTCGGCTGGAACGAAGTTCCTTTCCTAGTAAAGTATTATTTATATTTGATTTTGTATTTTTTGTTGAGTAGAAGAGCTTATTGTGCAGTTTTCGTCCGGGGAAGTATGTACTATCACCTTACCCATTGCGCCGTGAATCAGTAGTGCACTTGTATTACTATGTTTAGGTTGGAAAGGTAACGGGGGCGGTGAAATTACAGGCACGAGAGACTAAATAACTTCACGTCTCAGTCTCGTCGTAACGGAAAAATCTTACACTTTTTTTCGCCTAGCCCTAGCTATCCGTATCGTCCGATAAGGAACTTCGTTCCAATAAAATGTTACATAGGTACTAGTCCCCGTCCCGTCCCAAAGATCTACGTTTTACTGGCAGAAATATATAAGGATAGCGTATGTTATTGGAGGTTGACAACAGGGTGGGTAACTTTTTATCAGGTGAACAATTTTCCATGAATAATTCCAGAGATACGAGCAAATATACGAATTTTATCATTTTAAAATATTCAATCGGTCGTTAGATATGAAATACATTTCCGCCTCAATAGCGCGCAGCGCAGCGTCTGTTTTAATTGATCAATATCGTGATTCTTGTATTTCCTACCAGAATATCAGCGTGTGAAATCCACGTTCATCGGTATGACGTCATCGCGGGCGCGGTATGACGTCATTCTCGCATAACTCGAGCGAGTAATTCTCTAGGACATTAAGCGAAGTGAAAGCTTGTCCAAAAACCACACCAAACAACAACAAATTGTCTTCGTACGCGAAACAATTTCCATTAGATTTTTACTTTTTACCTATACTACTTATAGACAAAGAAATAGACGTATTGACTGGATTGAATGAGTGTGACTAAGGTCGAGATTATTATATATTGATAAATGGCCTCGTTCAGAAATACCCATTACGTAAATAATATATATATTTTTACGTAGTCTTGAGAGCTAGGTTTATCATGGCCAGTCGAAAACCAGGAGACTGGTATACTACCTTCATTACATTACTGTTAACTTTAATGTATTAAAGCACAAGAGTATTCGTCCTGACTGGGAATAGACTCCAGCACGCTTCACGTGGCAGTGGCAGTGGCAGCACGCTAACTGCACGTACTTACGTCACGGATTTGCTACTTGAGTGTAGGCTCTGTAGTTGTGTCACGTGGGAGCGATCGTGATCGCACATCGCTTGTTCTCAGTTTTACTGACATGGCTTAAACTGAATAAATAACTTTGACACACCACAATATACAACGTACGAATAAGCACATAAGGTAGGATAGGGTTGGTGTATAGTAAGGGAGGCAAGGCAAGGCAAGGCAGGGCAAGGCATGCGATGCGAGGTGCCTCAGTCACTACGCTACTCGCTCACCATTCTCCGCAGGCTCCTGTGGTAGCACACGCAAACACAAATATTATGTTAATGTACTTGTCTTACATGACAAGTGTTCTATGAGCCGGTCTCTCGGCCATTAGACACATTTCCACTGGTTAATCTTAATCAGCTGGGCACGTGTAAGTATTAGATGTCCACGTTGATTTAACAGGGAAGCTAACATTATAATATAACTAAAAGGTCAAACCGTATTCTGAGGGTGAAATCACTCAGCTTTCAATTAGAGAAGGTATATAATTTTTAGATGACCACTATTTTTATTTCATGTCAATCGCCTCATAAATAAGCAGACGGTCTACGATGGTAAGCGGTCAACCTAAAAACATTATTACTATTTCCTAGCGTGGCGATGGAGGGCGGCAGCCGGCCAGGCGGACAAGTCAAAGTACACACACCCATAGTGCCATGCTACGGTTTCCTCCCAATGTTTTCTCTCACCGAAAGCTAACTGAAGAATTCTATCTTAGGCGTTAGCGTTGACCTTTTGAAGTGCCTGTAAAGGTCTATATGAATATACCTATAGGTAATTTTATTTCAAAAAATCTTTACGGTTAAATAGGTAGGTACTTTCCTCCCTTAGAATGATGACCTTTTAGTTACTAGATGCTGGTTGGACGTGATTAAATATATTTAAGAAAATATTTTTCCTCATATCTTGGATTCAATATTAAATATGGAAAAACATAATGATGACATTTATAAGCAGCGAATGAGCCACAGCGGCCGTCCGTTCCGCTATTATCGAGACGTGACGTCGCAGCCGCAGCGTGCCGGTGCCGTGATACGCAACACAATGAATGAATGAACGCGGCACGGCACGGTCGGGCGACACTCCTCGGCGTTGTCCACACTCCACCCGAACCCCTCCCCCTGCACCCCGCGGAGCCTCAGCACAACACACTGCACACGACCTTCGTCGCGGCCGCGTACCGATCACGCGGCCGCGGCTGCCACATTCTCCCGACGCAACAATGAGTATTGGATGTGTACTTTACCATTTATTGCTGAACGATCACTCAATCGACTTTATTTATATTCAAATCGGTGCTTAAAGACATACGATACTTCTTTTGTTGGCAGACATGTGCATGTGCGAAGTCTCATTAGTCATACGACGATTGAATTTATCTCGTTTAGTCTATCGAAGTGGCAAAAACCTGTGTCCTCGATTCGATAGATATGTATGACATTCACGTGACGCAATGTTGATATTTTTTCTCAGAATATGCCCCGATCCTCACTGACAAAACTAGTTTCTCGCGCGAACACCGCTTCGCATAAATTTGCATATACAGCGATGGAGGGCTAACGGGCCGAGACAGCCCAACAATCGTGTGTAGTTGAATTCGTAGCGGACTCTTCGTTTTATATATAGCAGTTCTTAAAAATTGTCAAATTGATTGTTTTTGAAAAAATAAATCTTATTATACCTACCCGTAAGTAATACTCGCACACATCTCACGCAGGGCGCAAGTGCTCGTGCACAAAAGGAAACGAACGATGTACCCCGCAGGAGTAAAGGGGCTCAGATGGAAGTAAGCGTCCAGTTGAATACCGCTCACTGTAGAATGATTAAAATAGAGGCGCTAGACCGTCGATGTATTATTATGTACTGACTGGTGGTGAAGTTCCTGGAGGCGTACGCGGCGCTCTCCTTGTCGTGCAGCAGCGTGAAGGCGTGCAGCTGGTACGTGGCGCCGGGCGACAGCTCGCGCAGCGCGTGCGTCCAGTTGCCGGCGCCCTCCACGCTGATGTTGCGCGCGCCCCCCGCCCCGCCCTCCGCGCGCTCCGTCAGCGGGATCACCTGCACGCACACACCGCCTGCTCGTTATGTTCTAGTTAAGGTCTAAAATGTTAATGTAGTGTGAGATCAGCTAGAGATACGGTAATCTAGTAGATACGTCTGTCATTTTCCAGACCTTAAACCTAAACCTGGTGTAGTCGCCGTGCGCCGGCGGCGACCACGATATCGTCGCCTGCTTGTTGCGCCCTAGCGTCACGTTGAGGTTCGTCGGCGGCTCCGGGGCTACGGAACAACAAACATCTCTATTATTATTCTGTCGATCCGACGTAGGTATATACATGCACAAAACATTGTACATATTTAGTTATGGTCAGCGCACAAATTATCCGCATAGTTGAAAAAGTTGCAAATAGCACTCCTCACGTCCATTGTGGCAGACATTAATAATTAGACACGGTTTACAAAAACTGTAGAGCTAATTACACACGTGACACGCTCATTACATATTCAACGACTCGTATGAAGCGCTTCGTTACAAGTTATCATATGTGCTGTATACATAATGAACGATTCACGTGGAGATTGTAGTCCGGCTCACACTGGAGACGAGAACGGGCTTTATGAACGTCGCGTTCACGCCCCTGGTTTCCGTATGAAGTTCACAAATGCATAGCAGATGGTTGCTTTCACACGCGTCACCGAGACCACGGGATGTCTTCGTCGCATATGTTGTGCGCAAAACGGAAACGGACAATCCTGCATGTAAATAACGCGGGGTGGGTTACTTACCGGTGATGATCGTCTGATTCCACGTGAGCAGGTCTGCAAACGTGGCGTTGGAGTAGTACAACATGAAGTGGTACTTAGTGCCCGGCAGGCCCTGGAAGTTGATGGTGGAGGCCTGCGCGGCCACCGTGTAGTTGGGCGCGGGATGGCCGAACGGCGGCCGGTAGTCGAGCCGGTAGCGGCCGGCGTCGCCGCCCGCAGCGCCGGACCCCGGGATCTCGATCACCAGGTCCGCGCACTGCCCGATGCTCACCGAGCTCTGCACATTATAACTACTCTCGGTTCTGTTCTACAAGAGCTATGCTCGGCTGGCGTCTATTTAGGGCTACGTAGTCAAATTTTAAGATGTCAAGACTTTTTAATGTCGTCGTAAAGAGTTTGTTCCCAGGTACCCAACTAACTTTCCGATTATGGCAGAAAATTCGTTCTACAACTTAAATACCTAGGATATAAGTAATCATTCATCCCCACTACGGAACCCGGGCTTTGGGAACTTGGCGCCCGACCTTGGGAATAATTTTTATTGTTATTGTAGTAAATTTTTTTGCGTTTGTAGTTGTTCATAATTTTTTTTTCGAGTTTCAAGAAATCCTATCTCTCGGTTTTGAAAAGTTGATTGAAAAGAATCGTTTGCAGTTGATTGTAGATATTTTTTTACTTTTGTAGTTGGCCTAAAAAAGTGTGTGTGTACTTATGTACCCATGTAAGAAGTTATACTCGAAATTATTGGTAAGAAAAAAAGCACTAAAGCTTTTACTATTCAGTCGTGTAATTGATTTTTGTAGAAACTCTTTGCACCTGTCTGTAGCAACGAATAACAATGTTTGACGTTGTGAGGTTATTATTGACAATAATATCATTATTCACTCACTGACACCAACAGTTGCGATTTGTGCGATGTTCCGGAGAGACCGTTATCAGCTAACTTCATCATGTCGCTTTTGACTGTCGGTGCTTGCGCATCGTAAAAATTTTACTCTCATATTTTTTTTCCAAAGGTGCCAAAAGAAGGATAGCTTCGAAAATATAATACATATTATTTGTAATCTGTAACTTATACAAACGGTTCCGATTCTCCCAATTTTTTGTGAAATCCTACTAATATTGGAAATTCGATTTTTAAAATGATGGCTAATATCATAAAAATATACTTTATTTATTGATACAATAGATTATTAAGAAATAGAGATTATTTTTCAATAACATTTGTAGTTTACATTTGAATTTTTTAATAGTATTTATTATTATTAAATGATAGGTTATTGCCGCGTGTATAATAACATGGGTTTGAAATAACAACTGCACAGCTACCATGGTAATGATTTTTTTTTTCCCCCCTTTTGCCTCTTGAAGCCAGGCTATAGTCTTTCGACCATACTGCCTTGTCATACGTATTTTCTTTCTTCCGTTTATAAGTCTTTCGTTTTTTTTTTCTTCTTTCGTTTATAAGTTTACAATTTAATGCCTTTAGTTTTTTTTTTATTTTTCTTCTATGGTAATGAGTTATTTCAAATAGGTAACAGGAAGAAAACTAAAACAAAAAAAAATACTTAATTTTCACTTTAGTCACTAATTGTGAGCAGTCTGAAATATGCATCTTTCTTCCCGCAAACAGAAGAAGAAATTCAAACTTTCGGTCTCGGAATGATGAAAAAATATTTTCATTTTCAAATAATAAATATTCCTTTTCTTCTGAATTGTTTTAAGTACCCACTCACTCTGTCTCTCTCTCTATCTAATAATCACTTAGGTTGTGAGAAATTACGAGAGTAAGACAGCGATAAAGTGATTTTCTAGGTTGCGGTCTAGCCCTACAGATACAAGCTACTATGTGTAGGTACTACTATGTATACAAATAATGAATTAAATTTAATTTATTTTGTATACATACAGTATGGTCACAAAAAACAAACATGATTGAACATGAAACTGGAAGGGAAACTCATTTGGGAAAATCTTCCAATAGATTCTTATTACTTTTTCTTTCTTTCTGGACACAAATGTTATACTTATAGTTAAACTTGCCTGACTATTAAACCGCAAGATGAGTTTTTTAAAAACTTCAAAATTATTTTTGACCCACAATGAAGAAATTGTTATTACTATGAACTACTAACGATTCTGTTGTCAAGCGCCAAGGTCACAAAGCTTTAAAAGTGTATTTAACATTGCTCTAGTCCATTATTGTTACTACTTTTCTATATTTCTTAAAATCATTCATAAATTTATTAATTGCTAAATAAAGTTTTCAGAAAGTTAAATAATGTTCCTGAGTTAATACTGAAGTCAGGAACTAAGTTGAAAAGATTGAAACATTTGTGACATGTTAAATACAAATTAATAATCATTACTTATCAGTGCATTGTATTGTTCACCTAATAAGGTCCAATTATTTGAATATTGTGATTATTTAATACTTAAACTCAATTGTTAATTAGAAACCTAATACTACACACAAATTGTTGATTACTTAATATCAGCCATGAATCAATTTTTAAATTGGATGTATTAATAAAAATAAAATAGCTTGAAAGCCAAAGAGCATAAATAATTTATAGTAGTTCTGTGTATGTATATATTAATTATATTTCAATAATATGCGATAGATATCTTCTTTATCTCTAATATTTATGACATCACACCAGTTGGACCAGTTGATCATTGGGAGGGTGGCGTGATGTCTAAGAATCAACATCCAAAAATCACATCAGAACATCCAGGGAAGCCAGAAGAGCCGAATGATGACTTAATTGGCTTGATAGCCCTGCAGTAGGTAAATGATTTGACCACATGAAACAAAGATGTTAACAATGTTCTCAAAGACGATTATTTGCGCACACAATGCTCATGTCATCTTTACAACAAATTACACTGCGTAAATAAACAGATACCTGGCTCAATGTTATGGAAAAAGGACTATTCACACCATTGCTAGTAATGTTTCTAGTTCATTGATTCGTCCCTAAACCTGTTTATATAAATGAGCCACAAGTCTATATTAATTTCATGCATTTCCAATGGATTCTATGTCAAGCTTTATAAAAGCAAAACATTAAACTTGTATTGTTAAATAATATTAAAAATACATTTACCAACTTTTTATTATTATTCAATCAGTATGTAATATTTTTAGGCTATTGAAGTAGTGTAGACTCGACAGTGGATCGAGAAAGTAAACAAAAACAAAGTTAAGTCGGGCGCAAAATTTTAATAGTGTAGCAACAAGTTGGTTAGTTTAGGAGAAGATGAACATGAACTCACGGTGAGCACGGCGAGGACCAGCGCCAGGGCCGCGGCGCTCGCGCGCCCAGCCATCGCTTGCACAATCGACCTCTTCCACATCATTGAAGGCGACTCTCCGATTTCACGACACTTTCTCTTAATAAAAAGACCAACTAATATTACAGTATTATTATGACGGAAGCATGATTCGCTTGCCCCTAAGCACTTGGAACACATATCATTGCACTGAATCACATATGAAAGAAATATGTTACACTTTTCAAACTATTTTAAAATATTACGAATTCCGTCGTTCTCACATTTGGATTGGATCAAAGACTAATGTTGCTAGTATGAATTCCTTAAAAAGTACTACAAGTTTACCAAAGAAGTACGAAATGAAACGAAATTTCCCATAAAAGTTTGCATCATACAAGTTTGTACTGAACCAATGTTTAATTGTATATATGAGAAAAAAATAAAAGTTGTCAACTCATATTAAACATACCGACAAAAAGAGAATTTTTTCTAGCTATCTAGCAAATAGAGCTATCAGAACATTAATAGGTATTATCAAAACAGTGTTTTATTAAGGTAACAGTTTAAAATATTACTTTATTCTATCCAGAACAACCATTGCTTAAACAAAACACATAGAATCTAGACAGCCATCGCCTTGGAATGTTGTTATAATTATTGTGTTGTCAATTAATGCACATTTGTTTTGCAAGAAAATCAATTGGAATGTATCCTGTATTAAAAATAAATGATCAAACACTAACAAGTATATTGAATATCCAAAAATATACGAAAACATTAAATATGATCAAAATTAAATCATTAATGTGATTTTTCAGTACCGATCTAATCATAAAGAGTATGTTATTAAGACGTCACAACTTGCTATTTCATACAAAACTCCATATATTCGATCGTTTTGACATTTCATAAAGAATTTCTGATTTGACATGTCAGGACACATCCCTATTACTATTAGCTATTAGTATTCATTATTAGCAATATAAGGTTGATACATACTCCTTTAAAGGGTAAAAGCTACGGTGAGACATTGGGTATGATATTGGTACGTATGGGTCATAAATAGTACTAAAAACCGTACTGGAGGGGACGCTCTGGTATCCCTTTAAGAACTAGTGGTGGGGCTGTACATAGTTGATAGTTTCTAATCGACTTTCAACATAGTCAATCACAATTGTTATTGATTATGAATTAATTTTTTTTCTGCTTTTGTAAAGTATTATCAAAATAAAATACTTGATCTTTTAAAATACGAATTTTAAAGTACAATTCAAAACACAAATATAAAAACTTTAAGTTATTTTTTTAACATAAGCGCAAATCTCCGACTTTACTTCCACGCCGTAACGTTACAATAATGTTTTATTTTATTATAACATTTATTTATCGGACCCAACAAGATAGTCACGGATCACTTTAAAAAAAAAAATCATAATTTTTATCAATTTTGAATTCTATGTAGTAAATACATTTTCCGACTCATCTGGAATTAAAAATGTATAAGGGTATTTATTATCCATTTATCTAAGTGAATTGCATGTATGAAAAATATATTTGTCACGTAATAAGTGCTGTCATGCGATGCCATTTCGTCGTTATAATAGACTATATTGTCCGCGGATCGCAGGCAGTGAAGGAATGACAATTGAAATAAATATTCCAATAACTATGCACATTTGCACAAGGCACAAGTATTGCATGACATGACACTGGCCAAGTAAGTTTAACCGCACAGCATATAGCTGCCATGCCTAAAAATAAGAAAATAATGACAGAATGGTTTAGTGCTACCATACTATTAATAAATACTTTTTTTTAAACAAAAAACTTTGTAATTGTTATTTGTTCGTTCGTTTTTGGCAATCTAAAATGGTCTTATTTTGTAACTTTGGGAAAATACAGTGTCTTATCAAGTAGTAGGCATCATATAAAATTAAATCTTATTGGTTTATAGTAAAGGAAACTCGTTTTCTCTTTAATTTTATGATTGAGTTGCGCAACATGGCGATTTTGGCTCAGCTGCTTGGTGGACTACAGTGAAATTTTTCGTTGCGATGGCTTTGTGACAACGACACGCTCTACTTAGCATTAGTATTTCAACGCCATCTAAGATCGCAGTTAAGTTTAATCCGTTGACAATCTTCGACAAATGTGATGGGACAGTTGGTGAGTTGGTTCAGCTAAGGCGCGAGCTTGTCGAGGCGAACATAGAACTGTTATTTTTTTGTTCGGTTACGAAGCGAAGGAAATCCGTCAAGCTGGAGCGACTACCGGAGTACCTGCGCGACACCGTCGACTGGTTCATGGGGTGAGTGACCACACGTCTTTGTTTCCTACTTTCTTATGCAGAGCATGTTCCATAACATAAGCCCTAGCAATTTATTTATACAGTTCATAATGTGTTTCAACACTCCTTCACTCTGATGTGTCTAACATGAGTAACTTTTTTAGGCATTTTTGTTGTTAAATAATAATATTCAACATTAATTGTATCTGTTTCTGTAAAATTTCTGGATAGCATTTATACCATATAAAGATAAAATTAAGGTGAAAGCTATTTATTTAGTTTAGGCCGGGGGGCATGTACTAAGGACAAGATTACATTTAGGCCTTTCATCTGCTGTGAAAAATTTGTGATATTATATTTATAAGAATTGTGTCAATATTCTTAATATAATCTATAAAATTAAATAAAATAATATTTTACCTTTTGTAAACATGGGCACGTGGGCATGTGTATAAGGACACATCAAGATCATATTTCTATCCTATTTGGTTATTGTATTATGGAATACAGTAAAGTTTAATACAAGTGCAATACATTGCAATGCAATGAAAACTGTGCATGTTATCAAATTGTTGAAGACTATATCTATTTTTGAATACGCAATGAAACACATTAGGTATTATTCTTAGTAATTGATTGATCTATTGAAGTGATGCACTTGTACCCCAAGAAGATTGTCAAGGATAAAATGATTGTTTCCGGAATGGAATAACATGAGCAATTTCAAATAGCTTGTTTGGAAGTAGGCTTGAATCATGTCCTAAATAACCTTATCTTAAATTTGATTTCCTGATCTATAAATAATATTATCTGAGACTTCATTGGTACCTCCCTAATTACCTTGTAGCTCTCAGCTGTAGGTTTGGTGCTGGTATGATATATTATTTTAGAGAGCAGTGTAAATTTACAGAACAAACAAACATGTTCATTCACATAAATGTTTATCCTGGGTGGGAAGACACCACCAAGACAACTGGCCTTCATTTGAGAATAACGAAGGGCTTCTTTTAACTTTTTACAAGTGCTTCTACTAACATAGTATCTACTGGGCAAGCACTGTCAAACTTTTATACATCATAATGAACAAACATGACAAAATTATCCTATTCCACACACCATTAGCTGCAATTTATGTGTATTAGATTTGTCATCCATAACACAAAACCACAACAGGAATGTTGATAGAGCAAAGTTCAACAAATTGCTGAAGTATCACATATATAACAAAGAAATAGGTACTAATGTCATAGATATATATTTTACATGGTACTTTATAGGTATTTATATCAATATAGCATATAGATAAATAATAAAAAGTTGGTACATACGGCCATCTGAATCCACTCACACTACAAATTAACTGATTTATATAAATATTTAATCCTGACACAGTGACATGACAGTCATGGTGTCTTACCACTATACCAACTCGCCTACTACCTGCTAGCCTTTCCTAAGACGGTGCTCACACTAGTTGGCGGGCATTTATTCTATAGTTCAAAATTCCAAAAAAAATCAAAATTCATAACCATTTATTCAGTATAGGCCCTCGGAAGGCACTTATGAAGGTCAAATTTAAAGTTACTGAAGCTACAACCGGTTCCGAAGTCAGCCTTCAACTGAGAAGCACCGGCAAGAAACTCAGCGTTAGGTTACATTCTTTTTTATATTCTTACTTTTTGGCTATATTATAATATTAATTTTATGTATTTAACGATTAACATTCAAAAACAAAAAAGATAGAAATAACAAAACTACAAAATAGAAAATAACAATAATTACATACAACTTAAACAAGAAAATTAGAGGTGCACTGCGCAGAGAGTAGCTATTTCCATACATTTTTATCTTCAGTCTTGGTTACGAAAACGAGGTATTTTATTATAAAATTGAACACAATTACTAAGAAAGGACTTGTTGACTTTAGCTAGTCTAAAGTGTGGAATAACTAACTTCTCCCTTTGTCTTGTATTAATATTATGGATATCAAATTTTGGCTATCTATTTAATTTATCTAACCTTGCCAATTGGATGTAAATAGACCATATATCGTTTTGTTGCTAACGTTGATAGCTTCCACAAGCGGGGAATTTTCGGATGACCTAGGGATTCTTCAGATCAAAATTACCGGAAATTGAAACCAAAAACGTGCTGTGCGTTCATTTGTAGTGTTCGCTCTGTACATATGTTGATATTGCGTGCCGATGGCGCCGTTACTACCTACCACGACCGAATTCGTTTTTTATGTAAACCATGCTGAGGAATAAGATTCATATTTGCTAAATAACAAAACACAAATCGATAAACAATGGTAGAATCTAGAAACCGAATTCTATGGCTTTTAATTAAATGTAACCCGGCGCACCGTAAATTGTGTGCCAAATCGCTTGTAATATGGAATTGTGCGAATGGTGACAGACCAAGCATTCAATTGCGTACAGTCAATTCACATGTGTTGCCATTCATTGTAAAGGCACTAAACGCAAATTTCACAGTAGAAAAACTAGATTTTACTGTAATAAAGGTTTTTGTTGGATTTATAGAAGCGGAACTAGTATTAATTGAATAAAAAATGTGTCTCGTATTTACGTATACAAACAATGTACAACAGAGAAATGGGGACCACTCCGATTTTAACTCGTATCAAATATTACACTCCTCTCCACTCCGCACGAATTTATCAAAGCCTTGTTGCCTGTTTATGTCCTGAATAAATATGGCAAGCTGTTTTCTCATCACGTTGGCGACAAAAGTAGAGCAAGGACAAGGCTAGCCAAAACACTCGTACAAGCGTTTTAACTAAGTTTTGAAAATTATTTACTACTTGGCCAGCAGGTGACCAACCTATCAATAAATATTCAGCTTTCAGCTGAACATACATATTTCCAGAATATTTTTAACGTCTCTAGTGCCTAAAGTAGAATATTATGATTAGGTGATTATTATTAATGGGTATGGCAATGAGGTTCCTCTAATTGACAATAATTTATTTATTTATCCTGACTACTTTTACAGGATACTTACCTAATACAGTAGTGTCGACAACTTATTTTCTATATTTTCAAAATATATTTGGGTCTATATAGTTATTATGGAATTAATTTATAAGAGCCAGAAAAAATACCAAAAGTAATGTCATTATGAATGTATTTTGGGTCAAAAACAATATCAAAACGAGATGTACTCTCAGTATGGATACACAATGCTTTCTCATCACCACAACTCATCGAAGAAGATAGCACGAATGATTTTCGAAAATGGTCGTTAGCATTGTCGGTCGGTGAGGGTGTGTCACCTTCGTGGAGACTCAAGATGTTCGTGTTCAGGTGTACCTACTGATAACGCGTGTGATGTCCCCGCGCGGCGGCGGCGGCTCGCTCCGCGCGGCCCTCACCGCCGGCGCCGCCGCCGCCGCCGCTCGCTGCGCGCCGTCAGTCGTGAGCGGTGCGCAAACGTGAGCGCCGTTTTTTTGCGACAGCCTCCATCGTCGCGCGTCGACCTTTACGCTCTCGCGAGTCGCAGCCGCTGGAAATTCCCCGTCCGCGTCTGAACACGGACGGGCATCTCCGGTATTCCGTATCTGTGCGACACGAGGCGGGTGCAGTGTCGTGCATGGTGGTGAAGGCGTGGGTGCACAGGATGAGCTCGGGGGGGGGCGGGGGTGGTGGACGCGAGGGTGCGGAGGAGAGCCCCGGGCGGCGCTGGCCGGTGGGCATACTGCGGCGGAGCGGCGCCCGCGCGGCTCGACGCGTGCTTCACGTGAAGTACCGCAGCGTGCCGCCCGCGCCGCTGCCGAGTGCCTCGCCGCGCCCGCCCGCGCTGCCGCTCGACCTCGACGACACCGTCTCCTGTTTCTGCAGGTGTGCTCTCCCACATTTCACCACCTTCGATCCGCATCGGCGCGTCTACGTGCGTTTTCAGAGCATCGACCTACCCACCTAGTGGCTCGGAATCGACTTACCGGCCTTCCGGGCTGCGACTATTGAACGGTATTTGGGGTACCTATTCCATTTGAAATTCAAGATTAAATAAAATGTCATTTTCAAATTGCGGCCATTACCTACATATACACTGCTTAAGTTTAGTTAGGGTATGGTAATGAGTAGGTAATAAATAACTAGCTTTACCGGTTGGCGGTTCTTTCCGTATCTAGTGTAGGTGAGTAATATGTGGACATGGAGCAGGTATTACAGCGCGACCTACATTAAATGTGACGCTCGAAGCGGAGCGCTCTCCGCTTCGAGCGGCGCTTATCGCGCTATCGTGTTATCACAAACTAAACTACACCTGTGTGACGTCACGCATGTGTCCGCCGCCGTGTCGTCGTCGCCGCGCCCGCGCAGCCCGCGCCGCCGCGCCGCCCGCGCCTCCCGGCGAGTCTCGCGAGCGTATTTGATTGTTTTCCTAACCACTTACCTTGGTAATCCTAGTATAATTTTTATGTCGGTGTCAAAATCACGTATAACCCACTATTTTGATAAAAAAATTGATAATGCTATGTAGGCTTAATTAACATGTAGGGTAGGTTTATACCTATCAGAAAATATAATGAGCACATTCGGAAACTCTGTTAGTAATACTTATGGTAGTGGAACGAAATCTTGTTAAATATATTATTTCTGAAACTTCGAAACTCACCGAATCAAACCTCTGAACTATCGATCATCGCCAAAAGTAATATATTTGTCTAGGATAGCCCAAATGTCCAGATTGCTTGCAAGTGTTTGCATCTTTTTCTTGTTTTTTGATCTTTCGTCTCTACCTCGTCATCTGGGTGTGACGTCGGAGCATATAACTGGATAACCTTTTGTGAATACCGTTTGGTAATTCTGAGTATCAGGTATGCCACTCTCGGTGCGACCCTATTCTTACTATATCCTTAATAGCTATGAATGATAATCCCAACACCACATTGTGATAGGTGGTCACCCTCCTGGTAGTAAAATAGGTTTCCGAATTGATGGATTATCCTGTCCTCACACTCTTCGGACCACTGATAATCCCATTATATCCCAGCGCAACCTATCCACTTCTTCCTCTAGCTCAATGAGTTTCTTTCGGTCCTCAAATTCGTTGCGATTAATATTGCTATATCCAGTGGTCGTTGATTGGGTCGGTGGCCGGATCTCTGCCGTAGACTCTTAACAACCCCTACCCACGAAGTTCATCAGGGGCCATATTTGAAGATATATTGGCTGTTCAGGCGGCTGGGTACTGCACCGATGCGACACTTCTGTGCCAAATCTATATAAAATACATGTAGTGGTTCTATTCCGTTCCCGAAATTGACACAGAGCCTATGCCACATGTCACCGAACTATATTGGCGACATTATGTTCATTTTGTAACGACGTTTCTTCAGAGAAAGAACATTACAAGGCTCGATGGGTAGTTTGTATAGATATCCGCCGGAATGCAGGTAAAGCCGGAGAGCGGAAAGTTAGTTGTCAATATCTGGAACTAATGTCCCGTATGGCATCGTCAACGCTAATCATGAACCGAGCGTGAGCCTTCGATGTCATGGGCACTGCGAATCGTATATAGAAGGGTGAAGAAGACGTGTTCTCACTTTAAAGACGGAACCATGGCTGAATCATATATTCTCTAATCGACACTCGTGGGAGGATAGGCCAAGGTCAGGCAGGCTCTTCTGCCAGTCACGTGGACTTATGTTTAAATGACAATCATTACAGTTCGATTGGAGTCAAAGAGGCAACTCGGACGATTCAGCACCAGGAGCGAAGCAGTGAGCACTGATTGCCTCCACTTGACTCCGGCGCGCGGCTAATTGCGCCACTTGGCCGTCCGCACCGCGACCGTGCACTACCCAACACAACACTCATAGCGTGCAACCAAGTATTCGCTTGAAAATATTATTTCCACGATAATATTCATAATATTTCGATGTTTTCGCTGGAGTAGTTTGGGAATAGATGATGAAAAATCACATCATTGAGAATAATCACAGCTCCCCGTGGAGTAGGACGCAATATAAATACAGTAGTCTTGAACAACATATTTATATGAATTCTTTGGAGTTCATTGAGAATATAAATTCTCAAAGTCTTATCATATGGAAGTCTTATCTTTTTAGAAAAAATAATGAGGTAATTGCCACAAATATCTGGGTGGAATATTGTTATGAAAATTAATTAATTATCGATTCTGTCAATGCTGGTGTTCGACCTCGTCACTCGTCACAGGACTCCTGTGTAACCATAGATGAACGCATTCTTCTCGGCAGCTCTGCCGCGCCCCTCGTAACAACCTACGTTTGGCTAAGCCGAATGAGCGGCTTATTTCGCTGGCATTCAACTATTTTTAATAATATTACTTGTGTATTACCTAGTCAGCGAGAATCCATAGGCGGCGGTGACCATTTATCATGCTCGCCTGTTAATATTTGAACATACACGCACTATACCAATTTACCTATAATAATTTTCATATGCTGCTTAGGTATAGGTAGGTGCATGGCGGATGTGTTCACGTTTATTTCGATTATTTCGCAAATTTTTTTTTTCTTTTTTATACCACTTGGGCCGACAAACAAGCAGACGGTCCACCTGATGGCAAGTGGTCACCGCCGCCTATGGACATTTGCAACACTAGGAGCATCGCTAATGCGTTGTCGACCCTGAGACGTGAAGTTGTTAAGTCTCATGTGCCTGTAATTAAATTTTTCCCTTACCTTTCTAACCAAAACACAATACAAAAGTAATACAATTGCACTACTGCTTCACGGCGGAAATGGGTAAGGTGGTAGTACTTCCCCGGACGAACTCTGCACTAAGAGCTCTACTACTCTAGAATAACAACACTAGCAAGTTTATATCAAGTGTGACTAACTTTTCAAGAAACCGGCATTGTTTGTATTTGGCTGCTTCCTATGTCATGTTTACCTACTTATTTAATGGTTATGTGCCGTGATGTCGCGGCAGCTATCTGGTCTATGGATGAAATAGCCGTTCGATTAGCGGCCTAGGGGTGCTTAGGTCGAAAGGCCCGTTTTTGCGGGCCCGCGGGCCCAAAGCCTAATAATATTATTTATAATTCTTTGAAGGTGACGCTATGGCCCACTTGAAACAAATGCAATATAGGACATTGAAACAAAAGTAGTACGATTTTTACTCGACTGCAGCAACACTAAAAAGGAGTTATGATATTATTTCCATTACGTTGTCTTGAAGCTAGAGTACTTACTTATCATAACATAACATTTTATAATAATAAAATCAAAAAGAATGTGTGTGTTCGTGTTGTTAGTGTATATGAAAACATCCCGAAACTCGAGATCTTTAAATAAATAATATTGGCTCAGTACCTCTACCATGAGTTGCTATCGAAACTTACTTTAGTCACTAGCAAGTAAACTACTATCGACAGAGTATTTCTCGATAGCAACTGTCAAATTTGTGACTCATGGTACCGAATTTCTATAGCAAAGGCTAAAAAACGCTACTCGCTAGTGTTTACATTTCGATAGGTTATTTACCTATCGACTCTTACTATCGATTTTAGTTCTTTAGGTGACCGCTAGTGGCGCTGTACAGATTTGCCATAGAAATGTTTTACGCCGTCGCTAGCGAGTACGTACGTTCAAAACTCATGGTAAAGGCACAGGTCGGCTTCTGAACAGATGTCCATGGAGCTGAATTCGAAGATACGAACGTCTTCCGATCTGCTGTGCTTAGGTTCTACTTATTGTCAAAGAATCAGAAGGCATGTCACCAATAATGGATAAGAAAATACCAGAGGGAATATTGTGAGCCATCAGGGTATAAGAATTCGAAGGAGTTAAATTCGCCAAATTACAGCTATAAAAGCAAATAAATTTAATAAAATTTAATTTATCAGGTACTAGGATTTTAGAAGTTCACTGGTGTTTAGTCACATTGCAATAATAGATCTATGTATTTAAAATTATATAGTATACCGTATATAATTCATTATTTAATTGTAACTCAAGGCAAGGCAAGCAAATGCATTCTTGGTCGATATGTCAGGAGGTCGTTACGTTGGTGTCAGCAGTTCAACCCAACGCACTCAAATCAAAGCGTCGCTCAATGTATACTCAGTATTTAGTTACGTGACCGACTACAAACCAGTTGGCGTATGATAGTTTTTTGACTGGCCAGGGCGGTGGCAACGGGCCGACAGTATCGACACTGCTAAGATGTAGGCAAAAATGCCGTCGCCGTCGCTGGCCTGTGATAAACACGTGGATGAACAGCTATTAACAATTCTGACCAGTGACACTAGTTGCGGTCATGTATCAGGGCAGCATCAATGGGAAGAGCCTACATGTGTAACTAAACCTCTATTAGATCAAAGTTTATTACTGGCGGTATAATATTTTGTAAAAAAAAAACACTTTCATTGAAAAAATAAAAAATATCACTGACAGCTGTCTGTGAAGTAATTATTGTTTATTTTTGTGTCAAGAAAATATTGTGTAATGAATTTCTGTAAACATTTATAGTGGGATGACTGCTGATGGTCTTGTGCAGAGCCTTTTGCCACCACGTGCGTTGGAATTGGATTACGTAGATTTCCTTCAAAATGCGATGCATGCCAGCCGTCCGGATTTTTGTCCAGAAAGTGAAGTGCCACAATCTTCATATTTACAAGACAATTGTTCGTTGCATAAAGGGTGCACAAGGGTGACGTGCTTGGTTCGATGCATACCCGGAAATACGGTTAATTAAAAAATCCGAAAATTCGCCAGATATCAATCCAAAGATGGTCGAACCGCAACGAAAGAACTGTAGTAGCTCTGGAACGGCGCAGTAACGAGATATTGGAGAAACCCGCGGACTTGATGTCTTCTTAAGGCTCGTGAGCTCAATGAGAGATAGTCTCCGAGCTGTCATAGACGCGAATGGCGGTTGCAGAAGATACTAAATTACTTCGGTTGACTCACGGAGGGACTGGGCTGCAGAAAATATAGACAAATTACAAATAATCATACACAAGAGATTATCAAACTCCTTAAAATTACCCTGAATGTAATTTGGTGTGATGATGACTGGATATTGTTGTTATTTCTTTACATATATAGAATATAATAGCTATGGACATGAAAATGTGCAGTAATTGTTGAAAAAGAATAACCTTACTTGAGAAGACTCCTAATATATATATATAAATATACATAGTAGTAGAGAAGTGTGTGTTCATCACAGTTTGTTCAGAGCAATCACGCCTCATATCAAAAGTTCAATTGTTGAGTATCTTAAAGCATAAGATTTATAAATACTATGTTTCTGGATTTATTTGTTATCAATAATAAATCACACTAGTTCGAATTCAATATTCGAATATAATAATTGTAGTACGATACATTTTCATGTATAGTTTATAATAAAGTAAATATCGCAAAACAACGTTTGCCGGGTCAGCTAGTAATTCCATATATATTAACACTAATCATACCAACACTTACTAGGTACCAATTTCTACCATAGCGGGTCAAATGTGACTTTATATTTCCTGGTTGTATGTATGAAATATGGTTGTTGGGAAGGTAAACAAATAGTATAACTGTATATTAATTAGTAAGAAAGAGTCATGAAGTCAAATGAGCAAAAGCAATAAGATGATACGTGGATTTTCAATTGCAAAGTTCAAAATGGGTCATTTGACCCGGTTATGGTATGTTTAGTGTTAATATGTAAAAAAAAAAATATGCGTGAATGTCGTGGACGAAACACGGCTGGATCGAAGTTCTTTCGTAGTATATTATTATTTACCTATATGACATTGTATGGTTCTGTATTTTGAAAATAATGCATTATCGATCGTTATCATACTGATTTTTTACAAATTCAATTACTTACATGAATTACTAACGTCTGAAAGCAATAACATTGAATTGAAAGATTAAAAATGCCAATGAAAAACCATCTTTATATGTAATAAATTGTCTGAAAGTAGGTACCAGGACACCAGAAGTTTGAACGGATATTACTACATATTCAAAATTCAAAATTCAAAACCATTTATTCAGTTTAGGCCTTCGGAGGGCACTTATGAAGGTCAAATTTTAAGTTACTGAAGCTACAACCGGTTCGGAAGTCAGCCTTCAACTGAGAAGAACCGGCAAGAAACTCAGCAAGGTTACATTCTTTTTTATTTGTTATATAATTTTTTATCTATTCTGACTTTTTGGCTATTTTATAATTTCAATTTTACATAATTTTATATTTAACAATTACAAAATACTTATTATAGGTAACATTAATAAAAACAAAACAAAATAGAAAATAACAATAATTAGGTACTTACAACTTAAACAAGAGATTTAGAGGTGCACTGTGCAGAGAGCAGCTATTTCCATACATTTTTATCTTCAATATAATGAACTACCTTGTAATACGCTTTTTCTTTCAAAACTTTCCTAATATAATTTTTAAATTTATGATCAGACATTTTGGTTATTGAAAGCGGTATCTTATTATAAAATCGAACACAATTACCAAGAAATGACTTGTTAACTTTAGTTAGTCTAAAGTATGGAACAACTAACTTCTCCCTTTGTCTTGTATTTATACTATGAATATCTAATTTTGACTCAAACATTCCTATGTTTCTACGTATAAACATTATATTTTCATAAATATATAGTGAAGGTAATGTCATTATATTTATTTCCCTAAATAAATCTCTTAATGATTCACGGGGACCCATACTGTAAATTGCACGAATTGCTCTTTTTTGTAAAATAAATATTGATTCTATATCCGCTGCTGCTCCCCAAAACAAAATACCATAGGACAAGAGGCTATGAAAATATGCAAAATAAACTAATTTGGCCGTCTCAATATTCGTCAATTGTTTAATTTTCCTAACAGCAAAAGCAGCCGAACTTAATTTAGCAGCTAGAGTATCAACCTGAGGTCCCCATTGCAATTTATTGTCTAATGTAAGACCCAAAAATACCGTTTTATTTACAAGATCAATATGGCTCCCATCTATTATTATTTGGCTATCTACTTGTGCTACATTTGGTAAAGAAAACCTTAAGCATTTAGTTTTCTTTGAATTTAGTAATAGATTATTTGTAGCAAACCACCCACAGACAATTGACATAGTATGATTAACTTTAGTTAGATCTTTGTCTTTTCTATTAACTTTAAAAATTAATGATGTATCATCAGCAAACAAGACAATATCTGTGAGGTCATTTACAACATATGGCAAATCATTTATATATACTAAAAACAAAAATGGACCTAAAATTGAACCCTGGGGTACCCCCATTTCGACTAAAGAGCCCTTGGATGTTGTGCCGGTAATCCCTACCTTTTGCTGGCGATTTGATAAATAAGATAAAACAAGATCATGAGCAGTTCCACGAATTCCGTAGAAGTCAAGTTTTAGTAGTAGCGTACGGTGGTCAACGCAATCGAATGCCTTGGACAGATCACAAAAAATGCCAATCGCATCCTGTGAATCCTCCCATGCGCCATAAATGTGCCTCAGCAATGTTGCTGCCGCATCGGATGTAGATCTTCCCTTCGTGAAACCGAACTGATGACCATGCAATACCTTATGCTTAGTAAAGTGACTTGACATTTGATTAAGCAGCAATTTTTCAAAGATTTTACTAAGTGCTGGCAGAACGGAAACTGGTCTGTAATCAGATGGATTCTCCCTACAACCGGACTTGAAAATAGGTACTATTTTACTATATTTCATTAAATCAGGAAAACAACCCTGATCAATGCATTCATTAAAAATATTTGACAAAACAGGTGCAATCACTGTTATTATTGATTTTACGATTGTTACTGATAAGCCCCATAAATCTTCAGTACTTTTCATATTGAGAGAATTAAAAGTTATTATGATATCGCTAGCATTAATATGGTCAAATTTAAAACTTGGAAATGTATTATGAATATGCTGCTTGAGTAAAGATTCCGCTGCTATAGGACATGATTTAAGGCTTTTAGAAGTTTTACCAGGTATACTCGTGAAGAAGTTTTCAAAAGCACAGGCTACATCTAAATTATTTGTTAGAATTTTATCATTAATTTTAAGAGTTACCTGTTCATTATTATTTCAAATTTTACCAGTTTCCGTATTAATAACATTCCAGACTGTCTTTATTTTGTTATTAGCATTACCTATTTTATTACATATAAAGTAAGATTTAGCTTGATTACACACTAACTTGAAAGTCTTTGAAAATTTTCTAACATATTTATGAAATTCTTCGTTCTGAGTTAGAGATTTTAAATGATAAAGTTCATACAACCTATCCCTGCTCTTACGAATACCTTTTGTAGCCCAGTCACTAAATCCCATTTTACTATTTACCTTCACTATTTTAGTAGGACAGGCTCTATTAAAATTATCGCAAATCCCGGACAATAAACCTTCATACAAGACATTGGGCTCAACACTATGATATATTGTATTACAGAGTTTCAGCTCTAAATTATTCTTAAAGGTGTCTAATCTTGCCTTAGTAGTAGGTCTAATTACTTTCGTTACTTTAAATACTTGTCTTTTAAATGGCAATTCTATTAATTGAGCCTTATGATCCGAGCGAACACCACTAATAATCGATTTCCCTAGTATACTACTATTAGTTAATATATTATCAATACAAGTAGCCGAAGTGGCTGTAGATCTTGTTGACTCACTAAACAATAAATCTAAGTTGAACGATTTGAATAAGGCAACAAAATTCCGACTTTCAGATGAATTACTAAGAGTATCTACATTAAAGTCGCCACATACAACTATTGACTTGTTAGAATTATTAAATAACTTACGAAGAATCTCTTCCATTATAGACGTAAACAATAAAAAACTTGATGCCGGTGGCCTATAAACACAAACAATAATATAGTTCTGCAACTCTGCACAAGACACCTCACAAACACGCTCAACAGAGAGGCTACAAATATCTTTACGATCCTTGAATTTAATATTATTATTTATAAGAATTATTGTGCCGCCACCTTCTGCAGATAATCTATTGAATATACTGGCAACTGTAAAGTTTTTAATATTAAAAAGCATAGTGCCCGGTTTCAACCATGTCTCTGTAAAACATAATATATCTATATTTATTTTATCTAATAATAAATGAATATCAAGAATTTTGCCAAAGAAGCGATTAATATTCTGATGTAATAAAAAAGTCGAACTGTTTAGCTTCTCTGTTGTCAAAAGTTTTTGTTTAAAGAACTATTCTGAGATTTAATGTTAAAATGACTTGTTCTTACTGTGTTATCCCTTATCCTATTAATATTATATGCTACAAGTGATGCAATCAATTTCTTAAGTTTTTTTGGAATAAACAGGGTATCCTGTTTCAATTTCAAATTACTAACAAACTTGTTAGTATCAAAATAAATAAAATTAGCACTATGACATGTAACATTATGCATATGGTTATTTAAATGCCAAATATAGTTATTCTCCATATCCGAGTAGTTGGAAGAGTATGGGAAAGCACATAACATTATTTTCATTACCTCTAATTTTGATAAAGAATTGAGACTATTTATCAAGTTTTTTTTACTTATATTTATAGCATTGCCAATTAAAATTATTATTATGGTATTTTCATCAAACTTTGTATGCAAAATCTTATCTATTTATTTGTTTGTATGATGCTCCTGGCATACAATAATTTATTACTGAATCAGTTATTTGGTTACTTATTATTGAGCCAAAGTCAGATCCTATTTTATCAGAAAAAACTATTGTCTTTGTGACTCTAGGAGAAGGATTTGAATCTAATTGCATGACCCGAACATCAGTCTGATTCATTTGTGATATTGGAGGCGACTCAGATCAAAACAAATTTATCCCACGGAGTCTACTTCCAGCAGCAATAGCAGTGCCTCAGTGGAGAAGTAATTCAGCGAACGAGAAGCGAAAATGAGCTTAATTATTGGTCGACATCATTATAAAACTTTCAGTTACATTAAATTCGGATGTTTCAACTATGGATTAGTTGCTTCATGGCTTGTTCAGTAATTTTTGAGCTCACACTTTATGCTGTCCTGGTACTTGAACGCACATATAATATGAAAAAAATATGTTCAGTAGATGGACGGCATCGGTAAAGTAATATTGCAGAGTTCGTCGACCTTACCCATTTCCGCTTTGAAGCAGTAGTGCACTTGTATTACTGTTAAAAGGTAAGGGAGCCGGTGAAATTACAGGCACATGAGACTAACAAATTCACGTCTCAAGGTCGACAATATATTGGCAATACCCTGGTGTTGCAAATGTCTATATGGCGGTTACCACTGTGTAAAGGCCCACGTGGCTAACTAAAGTATGCCAATATGGCAAGATTTCATACGGAATACTGAACTTTACATATATAGGTTATCCATCTAACACTTTTCTAGCTATCATTACCAAAACTATAAAAAAAACACTTTCGTTTTTTGTTCGATTTGACAGTGGGCCATAGCGCCACCTTAAAAAAAATATAAATAATATTATTAGGCTCTGTACCCGCGGGCCCGAAAAAACGAGCCATTGGACCTAAGCACCCCTAGCCGCTCGATCGGGAAAGGACGAATCCAATTCCATCAGTCATTTGAATTTAGCATAAGCGAAGCATAAAAAGCATTACACTATTTAGCCCTTTACAAATTGGCATGTTATTTGCTAATGTGTAATTGTTAGTTGCCCATTAAGCAATGGAACATCTAAACATAATCCACACAGAGTAAATAGAAGAGAGACTGTAGAATTGGTCCCGGGAAATACTACCATACCTACATACATTTCCGCCGTGAAGTAAATAATAAAAAATATCCTGGGATATTCTTTTACACGCGGTCACCTAATCCCAAAATAAGCAGAGCTAGTACACCAACCAACAAACAGATATGTTCAAGCACACAAATGTCGTTAACCACCAAGCCAACTGCCCGCTCATAGTGTAGTATTGCACTTGTATTACTGTGTTTCGGGAAAGGTAAGGGGGCCGGTGAAATTACAGGCACATGAGACTTGCAACTTTGCGTCTCAGGGACGACAACGTATTGGCGATGCCCCTAGTGTTGCAAATGTCTATAGGCCGCGGTGACCACTAATTACCATCAGGTGGACCGTTTGCATGTTTGTCGGCCCATGTTGTATATAAAAGAAAGATTCTAATGGAAGATAGCCGTAAGGATATGTATTATATGCAATAAGGTTGGCGATGACGAACTACCATTCAAGTAGCTTCTGAATACAATACACAACGAATTTTGGAATACCATGAGCTGATGCTGCTCGTGACGAGCGTTTGTAGTACATAATATACGTAGGTACTAAAGCCAGTAGGATCATTAGTGCACTTCGATAAAAAATCCATAATACTTAACCTTGTTTAAAAGGGTATTCTTTAATATGATTAATTTACCAGAACACACAAAACAAAACTAAACAAGGTACAACAATGCGTAGTATATTATTGTCCTTATTCCGTGGACGGTGGACAACGCGCCGCGCCCGCCGCGCCCGCCGCGCCGCGTAGCCGGTGTTATTATTCTTTATATTTATGCATATGTATAGTGTTTGTCAAATTTTGAGTTGACCTTAATCACGTTCATTGTCTCTGTAGGTACTTTGAATTTTGTGTAATTTTAATTTCAATAACGACGAGCTGAGAAAAGCTCTGAGTATGGCGTAGAAAAGTTAAAACTCGATCCGGGAATGCAATATTCTTTTTCTGTCTGCCAATCAGTTAAACGAATCACGCTAATTATGAAGGAGGATTCGAACTGGCGCCGGCGCGGTCGCTGATCGAATTACATGATTGCACTCACATCTCCGCTAGGCGCGGGCGTGCGGGGACCTAGCACTATTAGGAGACGCGGCGCACATCGCACGGTTCGCTTCAAAAGCTTACGTTGGATCAAAGGAACGTTATCGTTTACAAAATATTTTGTGTATATAATCGTATCTAATCTGGATGAATCTTGTCGCTCCGTTGTTTGTAGCGCCCGACCGTGGGTGATACACTCTGTCGACGAGGAGTGAGGGAATGCGTATGGAGTAAGAGCACAGTGAGAAGTTCCATTCAAGAATCCTATCATAGATATAAACCGTTGTGATTTAGGTTGGAGTTTGTATTTAACATCAACAAGAATGGATTAATCGTTTTTTTACTTGAATCCCGCCAAAAAAAATGTCGTCATTAACAACTTTTGGTATTGGTACTCTTCTTTTTTTATAGGTTCCAGTTCTTCTTATAGGGCCCGAGTTTTTCACGCGCTTCCGAGTATTTTTATATAATTAGTAGGATAAAATAAAACGGGGTAGATATGCAGTAGTTAGTAGAGAGAAGACGAGTGTGTGCATGTGCGTGAGACGGCGCACTCCGCGGCGCAGTTCGCGAGACGTTTCTAAGTTGTTTATGGTTCAGATTTGACAACTTGCTAAGTACCGACTTGCCTTTGTGCCGTGCCACAACACCCCACCGCGCGTCGCTCGCGTCCCAGCTAGGTACTTGTCCATAACATGCTTGTGATGGTTTGAGATAATCATAATGAAATGACATTGTTTGGTTTGTTTCAGGTGAGTCGCATGCTCGCTCGCTCGCCACAGTATGTAAGTGACTTCAACACAGTGTAGCCATCATGCATGACACGATACACCATCAGCGGGTCTTTTGCGTAACGTGGTTGCAATCGGTTGTAATTTGCGACTGTTTAAATAAAGCAGTTTTGCGGAAGCTGCTTTTGCAAACTATGCTTGTGTGCGAATGGAACTGTCTTAATAATATTTCAATCGAATAACAGGTGGTTTCAAATTGAAGCCGATTGCAATAAATTTACTGATCCACGTACAGAACACAGACCATTGCATCGCACGTAATGCCGGCCGATGGGATAATTGTAACTGCATACTCTTAATATATAATGTAATTTGGAGTTATGGAATGAAGATGTGACATTTGTACTTTATACAGTACAGTTGGAGGCCCCGCGAGGCGCGACTGTCTCGCGGTACTCCTGCGCTTGCCGTAACCTACCCCTACCACCTCAATCGCACCATATTGTACACAAAACTATCAATCGGTTGCAAATGTGATATTGACATACGTCTTATCGCGAAGTATTGTTTGTCGACTGTCGAGTACTTAATGCGCTTGGGAAAGAACCTCACAAGTTAACTGGTATTACTACGTGTGCTGTGGAGCGGTGTGTTGAACGATCCGCCCGATAGGTACCACCTAGTGTAGTGTAGACGGCCACGGCGGCCGTTATCTTATCAGGGCTAATGAGCAAGCATTGTCCCAGCGTGTCCCAGCGCAGGTGTCATTGCGTTAGTCATTTATGTGAGAATTTCATCATATCAGAAGTACAATATAATTACTTACAATCCAAGTACATTATGAGTTCCACCATATTTTAACCGCGGTGCAAGAAGATAATTTTAGTCGTTAGGTCAGCGTGTCTGTCTGTAGTTAGGTACTTACCATCGTAAATAAAAACATTTACCTTATTAGTTACTACTAATATGAAAATACTAGGTGTCCCCCGCGGTTTCACCCGCGTTTATCAATATAAAGACTATAACCATCTAGGAAAATATCCGCGACGAATACTAGTCGCAGTCCATGTTCAGTCGTTTTGAGGTGATGGTATACGAGTATAGAGAAGATTACGTGCAAGTAATTTATTGAATTAAGTATTTAATTTAAAATGTTGTAGAGGTTGGAGATATGTTATGTTAGCATTTTCGTAAAAAAACATAACAATGTTTTTTTATACACGAATCATACTTAATAAAACGCATCATGTCGTGTTTGTATACTTCGTAATTAGAACTTACAATTAGAGATTCACGGCTGAATATCATGTAAGTTGTTATCCTAAAATATGTATTATGAATAATGCGTGTGGAAATTATTATGGAGAGCCGCGCGACGGCTCGACGAGGGTCGTATCGTACGGTTCGGATACAGATGTCTTCACTCCGCCAAACTATTTGATAACTTTCATCAAGTGTGTGGAACCTTTTTGGATTACGTCATCGTCTACCGCAGAGCCCAATAGCACAAACTCAATTAATTGGCAATAGTTAATGACTTGGGATTAAATGATAACGAGCAAGCTATCTAATCCGATTATAAAAACAATCAACTCCGGGCTGACATTGGTTTTTTTAAACAGTGCATAACAATTTATAGAGCTTCTTCAATGTTATTATTATACGTCTATTATTTCAGTTCCTTATCAAGTTACTTATTAGCGCGTCGTATGTGCTCGCGTCACTAACATTCACAGGACCAGCCACCGGCCACCGGCCACCAGCCAGCCTGGAGCGTGCACCCAACGATTACAGTGTGATAAAATTTCGACGTGTCTGAACTCAGATCGATGATAGAGGCAGGCTGAATGTTCAACGTAGTGTTTATATTCTCTTTGCCTAAAGGTATCATTTTGTTTGATATTCGTGGGACACGCGACACCTGTCGTGCACTTGTCATTTCATTGAAAATTACTTGCTATTTATTGGTTGAAACAAGTTAAAAAAATATACTTCTATCCAACTGTTAGATACCAGCATGTGGGCTATTTCTATGTGTTTGATTAAATATGATACAAGATCTTCTATTCCTTATGAGGATGTAAATATTCTGTCCTATCTCTTGTAATATGTAGCCTAGGTACCTTATGCCGAAGATAGGTAAGGCAAACGGGGCAGGGAAATGCCTATTGTAAGGCTATTGTTCTTTCTCAGATGGTTTGCCTGCAGTTAAATCAACGAAAGGATATTCCGTTTCCGTTGCCCCGCGTCCCCGTCCCCGTCCCCGTCCACGAGCACTTCGGCAAGTTATGTCATCATCAGTATCCCAAGGCTAAGAATCATATTCATTAGTCACGTAAACACGGAGGTGTCGTAACACAACGACTTGCACATTTTGCGTTATTGTCACGAAGGACCTTGTCGCGTTTCGCACGATATGCTTTAAGTACGTGTCTACGCCGCGGCGCAGTAGGGTAGGTACACCACACCACACTGACACACTTGTCGTTTTTGAAGTGAGTATCGTTACTATCTCATTTTCTGGTGGAGATAGATGTTCGCATGCACTGTGTTGAGTGAAGCACTCGCGTGGTGCCTCAAACCTGCTGACCACCTGACCACCTGACCACCTGACCACCTGACCACCACAAATGCGCTCCCGTGAAAGTATCTATAAAGCTAATACATGTCCTATATCTCTAAAGTACCTACTGACAAAACATGAGTAATATTTATTTATTCACATGTCACATAACATTTAGACATGTTCATAAAAACTATTGTGTATGTACCTACTAGTGGTAATCAAACGAACGACTCGACTAAGGTATTAAGCACCAAAAGCGTTAAACAAAATAATAAAATATAATGCAGTCAGGCCTCAATGTCCACGCGCCGATTGTCCTGTTAGTAATTTTCCCAATGACGTCAGCCGGTGATGTGATGTGAGCAGTAAACAATTATATATTGTGAGCGGCCGCACGCGTGGTGTGGTGATTGCACGGCTCGCCTCCGACGAGCAATAAACCTGCGCCCCGGCGCCGCCGCGGCCCCGCGCCCCCGCCCTGACCCCAGGCCGGCCCTGGCCCACGCTGTCTCCACAGTGCAGTGCAGTGGCGGTCTCACGCTCAAGTATCACTTGGCAGAGGTACTATTTCCGTGGCATGACCGTTTGTTGATCGATCGATTAGACCACGCTATGACGTAATTACAAAATTGGTTAACTGCGATGCAGTTAGTGCGTATAGACAGGTAACCGTGCAGTGCGGTTTAGAGCGTGCGTGAGGTGGGTCAGGTCAGGAGTGCCGGTCAACGAAATTAATACTACATATTATGTATTCTGTTTTTATACTCAGGAAGTTGATCGGGTTCCGAATCCGGGTCATCTAGTGCATCTATGGCTCCACGAACCCCTTAAGTAAACATTTTATGATGTTGACCATGACCAGATGTGAAAATCCACTCTTACATAAGGATGTTGTATCAAAGGGTAAAAAAAAATTCACCGCTTTGCGTTAGAGTTCGGGATACTCTTCCTGTCTGGCAGCTCAACAATCGTATCAACGTCATCCAGTCATCAAGGCACCATTAAGTAAATCTTGTCGCGAACCCCCTACTTCGGGATTCTACTTTGGGATTTCTAATTCTAATAAACATTTGGGTCGAGGCAGTCGATCGGTACACGAGCGCCGTTAAGTAATTATGTGTAGCTGATGCTGGAGTACAGCATCAGCTTGTTCCAAGCAGTCGGAATGGTAACCGAAAAGTATAGTAGTAACCTGTGATATTAACAATTCAAATGTAGTTGCTGTTCGATGTCGCTTTTTATGCCTAATGTTAACTATAAGTATTTCTTTTTTTTTTAGTCACGATACATGTTGTGGTAATTAAACGAAATTAAATTAAATAAAAACTTTATTGTCGATTCGGCAGGTAAGTACTGTGCTCGTATACATGATTGTCTCGCGGTGTCGTGCGTGCCTAACTCGACGTGACGCGAGGGCGCCGAGGGGCCCCCGCCGCGCCGCGCAATGTCGCGATGTTCCAACCTGGCGAGACTTCACCCGGCCGCGCCGGTTGACGCAGACATTTGAGTTTAAATAAGAGCTACAACGAGCGACGACAAACTATAGATACAATGCATATTTGGCACTGCTTGATTTCACGTGATGGCGACGTGTTTTATAAAAAATAACGTTTTGTAAATATATTTTTATCGGTTATAGCATCCTTGCATTGAATATTTTGACTCCTCTAAACTTAATCTCATGTAACCTTTTTATTAAAATCTCATTTGGCTTTATCTTAAAATTCCCACTACATGGTAGGTACACTCTATGATGATTCGCCTCGTTTCGTCTCACTTACATTTGGCAAAACTGATTTAATTATTGAGATTTATGCATGCTTGTTGCTTTTCTGAAAGCACTGTGATACTTCTGCTATAAACGTTCGAGTAGCAGTGCAGCTTGCGTTCGCACTTCCTGCCACAGTAACGCCATCGAGCCCACCGTGCCCACCGTGCCCACCGTGCCCACCGTGACGACAGTGCGCACAGCCGCACAGTGCTCACTGGACACGTGAATACGTGTTGGTTGTTGTGAAACAAACCATTGTCTGCTCGTACACTATTGACTAAAAACACGTCGTCCCCGGAACGTTTCCTTTGTCAATCTCATCCATTGTTTCTTATAGTTTTTCCATTATAATATATAATTTAGTAGCTTGGGTTGACAGATGATGTGTCAGCTCCTCACCTCGCGCCGCTCGGCTCGCACCTTTCGCCCCGCTGTTCTAGACACAGCCTTTTTGGAATTGGGCTCTTTTTTGTGTGTCAGCTTCAATGGAAATATACCCTACTGTATGTACTATCAAATAATGTTCGAAGTAGTCCTAGTATACGGACTTGAGTGACACGCCGCATTGTGTAGTTTTAATTTATACAAACCTAACGGAAAATGACAAAAGAAATGATAAAGCTCATAGTATTTTTGTGTAGGAACTAGAGGTAATCAGTTATAGTTTTAAATCGTTACGCAATCAAAAAGCGTCTTAACATTTTTTCCAATTTATGCAAGACAAGCACTTAGCATGGCCTTGCAATAAGTACTATTGAAAAAAGTTACAACATTGAATGCATTGGTTAAAACGTGCGTAACGAGGAGGAGCGATTTGCATAAGTTTGATTCGCGACAAGTTTGAATTGATTTTTGTTTGACAAGTGGTTTTGACAGTCCTCTCGTGATGTTAACCTGACACTGCCTAAAGAATTCTGAAGAGACCGAAACAGGTGGAAATCTGAAGGTGCAAGGTCAGGACTATACGGCGGATGCATTAATACCCCCCAGCCAAACTCTCTTAATTTTTGCTGAGTGGCTAAAGATGTGTGAGGTCTAGCGTTATCATGATGAAAAACCACACCCCTTCTGTTGATTAATTCCGGCCGCTTTCTCTCAACTTCTTGCTTTAATCTCATCAGTTATTCGCAGTAGAGTTCAGAATCGATGGTCCTGCCTGGTGGTAACAGCTCATAATGAATAATGCCCTTCCAATCCCACCACACACACACAGCATCACCTTGTTGCGAGTTAACCCGGGCTTCGCCACAGTCTGTGAAGCCTGACCGGCCTTTGACCACGACCTTTTTCGCACGTTCTTGTTGTACGTGATCCACTTTTCAGCACCAGTTATCAGCTTCTTCAAAAATGGTTCGGTTTCATGACGTCGTAATAAAGAATCACAAATGAGTACACGGTTCATTAGATTTCTTTCAGTGAGCTCGTGAGGTACCCAAATATCTAGCTTTTTGTGTACCCAGTTTTTTTCAAATGCGCCAAAACTGTTTTGTGGTCAATTCCCAGTTCTTCAGCTACGTCGTAACTACTGATATGCCGATCTTGCTCCACTTTTTCAAAAATGGCATCCATTTTATCCGTAATGGGGCGACCAGAGCGACGTGCATCTTTGACATCAAAATTTCCGGATTGAAAACGCTTAAACCAAATTTGTGCTACTCTCACAGACACTGCACTAGGTCCATAAACATCGCGAATTTTTTTCGCGGCTTGCGTTGCATTTTTACCTTTTTTGTAGTAAAATTTTAAAATGAATCGAATTTTTTCATTAGATTCACTCATCTTGGCGGTACGAAAAACAAATGCAAACCACACATTTTCCTAATGTGAATTTGGAATTATGTTCTTTAAAATTTAAACTTTCAATGATACCAAAACCAGCCAGATACAAATAGTATAGCCAAAGAGATTTTATTACAAGTTCATACATACTATAATTTGAATTAAAGAATTTTGAATTTTTAATACAGACTATTTACCATATTATCTGTGTAGTAATTTATTCAAGACCGAAGAGCTCTTACAGAGCTAATGGCAACAAATACACACACATTCGTAATTATAATACTACTGGAAAAAATTAAGGGATAAAAAAAAATCTAATTTTTTGGGCGATTTTCAACAGACCGTACTTCGAGAGAAATGTCCGTACAAGAAATTAAAAAAAAAGGAAAAGACAAAAGAATCCTTTTCCATTTGAAGACCGATATCTAGCGGTCTTTAAGAAAAATAATTAAAGCTGAATAAACACGGTATTCGATCCTTATAGAGATTAAGAAAAAAAAAAAAAACTACCCCCGTAGACCAAAAATAAAGTAGAAAAATTTTGAATTTTTTTGTGGCTGGTTTTCTAAGATTACTCGAAAAATTTTAAAGTTCTAATCTAGAAATAAGATACTTGGAGCTACAAATTCCTTTTTTGTTATTTCTTGTACGGCCATTTTTCTCGAAGTTACGGCCTGTCGAAAATCGCCCAAATATTGGAATATTTTTTGATCCCCTAATTTTTTCCAGTAGTGTATAAAATAAGATCAGGTAGTTAATGTTGAAATGAAAAACACTGAAGATGGTTCATAATTATTTTCTCAATTATTTTTTTTACATTAATGTTATCTTAAGTATTTTGCAAATAAAAAATTATAGGGAAAATTCAGACATTAAAATTTATAAACAATTCAAAAAATTCAAAATTCAAAACCATTTATTCAATTTAGGCCTTCGGAGGGCACTTATGAAGGTCAAATTTAAAGTTACTGAAGCTACAACCGGTTCGGAAGTCAGCCTTCAACTGAGAAGAACCGGAAAGAAACTCAGCAAGGTTACATTCTTTTTTATTTGTTATATAAATTTTTATCTATTCTGACTTTTTGGCTATAATTTCAATTTTACATAATTTTATATTTAACAATTACAAAATACTTATTATTGGTAACATTAAAAAAACAAAACAAAAAAAAAATATGTCAAGACTACAAAATAGAAAATAACAATAATTAGGTACTTACAACTTAAAAAAGAGATTTAGAGGTGCACTGTGCAGAGAGCAGTTATTTCCATACATTTTTATCTTCAATATAATGAACTACCTTGTAATACGCTTTCTCTTTCAAAACTTTCCTAATATAATTTTTTAATTTATGATCAGACATTTTGGTTACTGACAGCGGTATCTTATTATAAAATCTAACACAATTACCAAGAAATGACTTGTTTACTTTAGTTAATCTAAAGTATGGAACAACTCACTTCTCCCTTTGTCTTGTATTTATACTATGAGTATCTAATTTTGACTCAAACATTCCTATGTTTCTACGTATAAACATTATATTTTCATAAATATATAGTGAAGGTAATGTCATTATATTTATTTCCCTAAATAAATCTCTTAATGATTCACGGGGACCCATACTGTAAATTGCACGAATTGCTCTTTTTTGTACAATAAATATTGATTCTATATCCGCTGCTGCTCCCCAAAACAAAATGCCATAGGACAAGAGGCTATGAAAATATGCAAAATAAACTAATTTGGCCGTATCAACATTCGTCAATTGTTTAATTTTCCTAACAGCAAAAGCAGCCGAACTTAATTTAGCAGCTAGAGTATCAATCTGAGGTCCCCATTGCAATTTATTGTCTAATGTAAGACCCAAAAATACCGTTTTATTTACAAGATCAATATGGCTCCCATCTATTATTATTTGGCTATCTACTTGTGCTACATTTGGTAAAGAAAACCTTAAGCATTTAGTTTTCTTTGAATTTAGTAATAGATTATTTGTAGCAAACCACCCACAGACAATTGACATAGTATGATTAACTTTAGTTAGATCCTAGTCTTTTCTATTAACTTTAAAAATTAATGATGTATCATCAGCAAACAAGACAATATCTGTGAGGTCATTTACAACATATGGCAAATCATTTATATATACTAAGAACAAAAATGGACCTAAAATTGAACCCTGGGGTACCCCCATTTCGACTAAAGAGCCCTTGGATGTTGTGCCGGTAATCCCTACCTTTTGCTGGCGATTTGATAAATAAGATAAAACAAGATCATGAGCAGTTCCACGAATTCCGTAGTAGTCAAGTTTTAGTAGTAGCGTACGGTGGTCAACGCAATCGAATGCCTTGGACAGATCACAAAAAATGCCAATCGCATCCTGTGAATCCTCCCACGCGCCATAAATGTGCCTCAGCAATGTTGCTGCCGCATCGGATGTAGATCTTCCCTTCGTGAAACCGAACTGATGACCATGCAATACCCCTTATGCTTAGTAAAGTGACCTAACATTTGATTAAGCAGCAGTTTTTCAAAAATTTTACTAAGTGCTGGCAGAACGGAAACTGGTCTGTAATCAGATGGATTCTCCTTACAACCGGACTTGAAAATAGGTACTATTTTACTATATTTCATTAAATCAGGAAAACAACCCTGATCAATGCATTCATTAAAAATATTTGACAAAACAGGTGCAATCACTGTTATTATTGATTTTACGATTGTTACTGATAAGCCCCATAAATCTTCAGTACTTTTCATATTGAGAGAATTAAAAGTTATTAAGATATCGCTAGCATTAATATGGTCAAATTTAAAACTTGGAAATGTATTATGAATATGCTGCTTGAGTAAAGATTCCGCTGCTATAGGACATGATTTAAGGCTTTTTTTTTAGTTTTACCAGGTATACTCGTGAAGAAGTTTTCAAAAGCACAGGATAATCTAAATTATTTGTTAGAATTTTATCATTAATTTTAAGAGTTACCTGTTCATTATTATTTCTAATTTTACCAGTTTCCGTATTAATAACATTCCAGACTGTCTTTATTTTGTTATTAGCATTACCTATTTTATTACATATAAAGTAAGATTTAGCTTGATTACATACTAACTTGAAAGTCTTTGAAAAGTTTCTAACATATTTATGAAATTCCTCGTTCTGAGTTAAAGATTTTAAATGATAAAGTTCATACAACCTATCCCTGCTCTTACGAATACCTTTTGTAGCCCAGTCACTAAATCCCATTTTACTAATTACCTTCACTATTTTAGTTGTACAGGCTCTATTAAAATTATCGCAAATCCCAGACAATAAACCTTCATACAAGACATTGGGCTCAACACTATGATATATTGTATTACAGAGTTTCAGTTCTAAATTATTTTTAAAGGTATCTAATCTTGCCTTAGTAGTAGGTCTAATTATTTTCGATACTTTAAATACTTGTCTTTTAAATGGCAATTCTATTAATTGAGCCTTATGATCCGAGCGAACACCACTAATAATCGATTTCCCCAGTATACTACTATTAGTTAATATATTATCAATACAAGTAGCCGAAGTGGCAGTAGATCTTGTTGACTCAGTAAACAATAAATCTAAGTTGAATGATTTGAATAAGGCAACAAAATTCCGACTTTCAGATGAATTACTAAGAGTATCTACATTAAAGTCGCCACATACAACTTTTGACTTGTTAGAATTATTAAATATCTTACGAAGAATCTCTTCCATTATAGACGTAAACAATAAAAAATTAGATGCCGGTGGCCTATAAACACAAACAATAATATAGTTCTGCAACTCTGCACAAGACACCTCACAAACACGCTCAACAGAGAGGCTACAAATATCTTTCCGATCCTTGAATTTAATATTATTATTTATAATTTATTTATAAGAATTATTGTGCCGCCACCTTCTGCAGATAATCTATTGAATATACTGGCAACTGTAAAGTTTTAAATATTAAAAAACATAGTGCCCGGTTTCAAAAAATATAAAATATGTTTCCTTGCCGTGTTTCTACCCGGTTTTTCTCAGTTGAACCTACTACAGAACCGGTTCGGAAGTCAGACTACTTCCAAACCGGTGGTAGGTTCAGTAACTTTGACCTACAAAACTGCCCTCCAAGGGCCTAAACTGAATAAATGGTTTTAGTTTCAAATGATTGAAATGGTTTGATTTATTATCACTCAAGAGTATTGAAACAATACCTAGTGAAAAGACTGAGAACCACGAAGTTCGGACGAGGGATGCTCGGATGCGTACTAAAATATATTAATGTCATAATTAATTTTCCACGACTATTGCGGCGTGTTTGTAATGATCTCTGATCGAATGATTATGACGCCCCACATCACCGAGCGGTCAGCGTGGTTCCGCCTCCACTCAATTGCGACATTGTAATTATGAGCGCAGTGCTCATCGTTTAGCCTATTACCTTGATCACTTCCTAATCGATTCATCATAAATGATACCCTGCTCGCTCTCGAGGTCGTGGGCTCAATTAGCAACCACGCCTAACATTATTGTGTGCTTGGTAATGCCTGCTTGTTGGTTTTGTGTCTGGGGCTTGAATATCGGTTATTAATATACATATTTCAATTTAATATAATATTTTAGTTACAATAATTGGGTTTTGAACGATCTGATAATTAATCGAACTGGTAATTAAATAAAGAACATTTATAATTGTTAAACAAACTTATGCTCCAATAATAAAACTATACGTATGTTTTAATAATGACTTGGGATCTGACAATGGGAGACATTAGATTCGGGACAACATAACCCCTCGAAGACTTGGTCTACTAATGAGAAGCATTCCCATACCGTCCATCGTGGTGCATTCCGTCGCACCCTTCCATTACCATTTGAAATATCGTATATTACGACGTAGTGCCTGACCGAAACTGGTTTTTACGACCGAAAGCGAATTTCGGCACACGTCTCAGTTTGAACCGAAACCCAAACTTCCTTACAAGGATCATGTTTTGAAAGAAAATGCTTTTTATTTTTACAAGCTGACCCGGCAAACGTTGTTTTTACAAGATGACCCGGCAAACGTTGTTTTGCCATACTTACTTTATTATAAACTATACTTACATGAAAATTGATCGTACTGCAATTACCTATGATATTCGATAGCTGACGTTGTCCTGTCTTCAATAGATATTTAATTCGAATTGATATCATTAATAAAAATTAAATACCAAGAAAATAGTGTTTATTATTCTTGACAATTAAACTGTTAATATTAGGCGTGATGGCGCTCTGAACTAACCGTGATGAACGATCACTTATTAAAAAACTCACTGTTCATTACAATACAATTTTCCGATTGAATCGACTGTATGAAATGTACACTAGGTAATGATAAATTAATTATTTTATCAATATAATTCCGACCCATACTTCTGTTCTAAACGATATTGTCAAACGACTGACATTTATGTCAATCACCATAGGTTACATTATGAGAGTTTATATTGTCAAAAGCGGTAAGGTTACATTAGAAATGTTAAAATGGTCGTTATGTTTTCTTAAATTTTCTAATTTATCGCGCAACTTTCTTAATTTTTTCTTTCATAAGAACCTTCTCCTGACAATAACAAACACAACAAAAAATGAATTAGCGAAATCGGTCCAGCCGTCCATGCGTGATGCCGTGACCAAGGGAAATAGGCATTCATTTTTATATATATAGATCATTAAATCACATAATCACATACGCAGTCTTCGACATTATCACTTATTGATAAATCTATATAACGACCCCTCATTTAAGACAAAAATACTTAAAATAGGTGAGGTGTTAATTTGAGTAGGTAGATTCTTCTTTTGAATATAGTTTATGTCATTAAAAAAATATTTTACATAAAATTACTTATTTAATTTGTTACCTAATATCACAAGCTATAGGTAGGTACTTAATATTTAAGTGATAAAAAAACAAAATAAATCACTTTTATCTTAATTAAAAAATTAGCTTCTTCTTAACTTAATTCATCATTTTGTATGACACTTCTACAAAAAACAAAGGCTAAACGACACAATTATAAACTAATCGTAACCTTTTGGACCAGTTGAAGGAAAAAATTCGTGAAAAAAGATACCGGTTTGCAGAAAAAAAAAATCCTTTTTCATCAGGACAATGCACCGTGTCACAAGAGCATTTTGAAGTGTATTAATGTTCAAGGAGATTATACTGAATAATAAAGTGTATTTTGAACCATAAAATTGTGTTTTTCTTATCGAACGACAAAACTTATTGAACAACCTATAATATACTAGCTGTTCCAACAGACGTCCTGTCGAAATGAGTCCATAAAAAAGTTCCTTAAAAAATTAAACGTTGGTACTTTCAACACAACGCCATCTGTTAGAATCTTTTGGAGTTAACAGATAATTGTGACTGTCAATTAATTATAGACCAATAATTTGCAATAAAATAAAATTTCGACAATAATTAAAGATCTAAGCTATCCTATCTCTTAAGTTGGACCAGACTGCTCACGGTGTGCCAATTTAATTTAAAATCGGTTAAGTAGTTTATGAGTCCATCGCGGACAAACATCGTGACAGGAGATTTATATATATTAAGATATACAGGACTTTTGACTGGTGAGATACCTTCGATATTATACTCTCGAAACACGCCGCGGTTTTTGTTGTTTAAGTTGATCTAGTCACGTGCGGCACGCGCTAGTAAAAATAAAAATTATAAAAATGGTGTCGTGGGGCACCAGATAGGAACGAAGTTCCTTATTATAAATAATATGAGAAAGTATCATTTTTGTGATTATTTAAATAAAACATGGCTGCGGTGACCGTTTACCATCAGACGGGCTGTCAACTTGTTTGCCACCTTAGTAGTAACAAAAGAAACAAATTCGGTTCCGTAGTCACGTGGCAAATTAATTTACCCTAACATCTTCGTCCTTGCCGTCTGTCGATTAGTCCTTCAGTCCATCAGTCCGTCAGTCCGTCAGTCCAGCAGTCCGTCAGTCCGTCAGTTCGTCACCCCGTCAGTTCGTCACCCCGTCAGTCCATCAGTTCGTCAGTCCGCAGTCGGCACCTCCCTAAGGGATGATATTCCGTTGATATTTTAATGTAATTATTTAAATCAACAAGTACGATTACCACGTTTTAAACAAACATGACCATGGAATTAGACTTTTCATAAAATCGTTTTATCTCTTTTTCACTTCTTTATTTGTAAAGTAGATCTAAAACACCAGTTTCCATGGCATAACTAAAACAAGAAAGGTACTCCATATTCAAACATTTCCGGAAATCCTTTCTTAGTGACTATCTACGTTGTAAATGGTTGTGTGCATAGTTTGTAGCCCAGTCGTCGAGGCTGTGCGTTGATAGTTCGGTTAATCAGGACAAGTGTATGTGTATAGATTAACTTCCGCCCCGCGGTTTGACCCCGTTCCCAGGTTAAGCGGCCCGTGGCCATTTCAGGACGCTCATCATGGACGGTGCAAAAGTTCAAGATGTTCAAAGTGTTCAAAATAATTTTAACTGTTCCCCTATTAGGGATTTACAGGTTCTGATTAGGTGCACCCCGACTTTGAGCAAGGTTTTATTTCAAATTCCAGTTCACAAAGACATTAAATTTTTCAATCAACCTCCAAGCGGCGGACTTTCAAAATATCTTCTCCACCTCTAGTGCACTCTATGAATATTTCCTTTCTTTGGCGGCTTGGATGTGCGTTGTCTGTCACTGTCTATCACGGTCGGTTATAATAGATAGATGATATCATATACTAAATGTTACATGTTAGGTCTGGTGATATTTATAATTAAATTTATCGTCACACACACAACTCAACAAAACGGTTTCCCGATTCACAGAAGGTATTTTAGGTCAGAAGGACATCCTTGATCACTAATCGTCTAATATGTAAATACGTGAAGAGAATTCTTCGCACCCCTTTTAAACACGCTTTTATAATCTTCATACGTATGTTAGTTTGTAACGGAAACTTTGAACACCATTTTGACCCCCTTCAAAACGTCGGATTAGCTCGATTTTTAGTAGTAGAGCTCTTAGTGCAGAGTTCGTCCGGGGAAGTACTACCACCTTACCCATTTCCGCCGTGAAGTAGTAGTGCACTTGTATTACTGTGTCTCGGTTAGAAAGGTAAGGGGGCCGGTGAATTACAATTACAGGCACATGAGACTTAACAACTTCACATCTCAGGGTCGACAACGCATTGTCGATGCCCTGGTGTTGCAAATGTCCATAGGCGGCGATTACCACTTACCATCAGGTGGACCGTGTGCCTCTTTGTCGGCCCCTGTGGTATAAAAAAATAACTCGAAATTTGGCATAATTATTAAGGGCCGACGGCAATTCAATAATTTAAACAGTTATTATATTATTATGAATATATAAATGAAAAATAAATACTTGTGAGGTGCTTTTTAAGATGAGTATTATCAAAATGATAATCCTTCTACACATATCTATAAAATATTAATAACTATTGACACCGCGCACCGCACCCCGCGGCTTTTTGGTATAGTTTATCGATCAGAACTGCAGGACGCTTTCATTTACAAATACATCAAAATAATTAAAATAAATACTTTATGTGCATTCTACTAATGTCAAACACATGACGTGTTTGTGCTTTTGGATAGCATATGTAAAAAAAACAGGTACATGGAAATACTTAAGCCTGTCAGTTATTGACAGATTAGGTTCTGCCGACTTGGGTGTTGGTTGCCAACCGGAAGGGTAGACAATGAAACCTAAAAATACTCCCATTGAAAAGACTGACGCATGCTTGTAGCGAAATTTTGAAAATGCAAAAACATTGGCATATTGAAATACTCGAGCGTGTCGAGATTATTATGCAGAAGGTTCGGCTACATACGAGTATGCCAGTCATGTTAGCCTAAAATCTGGCGATTATTTTGATGGTTAGGTATATTATTAATTTAATAGGTAGATCTTTTGTTATATTTAAGTTTTTTGAGATGTAGGTATTTCTTATCAATAGGAACACGAACATGTGGTTTAGCAGTGTGATAATCAGGAATGATCAGATAATAGAGTCTTGTGACCCTCACTGCAACGTCGAGCACTGAGCTGAGCTCGAGGTCCTCGCCCCACAGGGCGCTGTTAGTGCTCAGTTGCTTCAAATCAAAAACCTTCAGCTGTAGAGCCCTCTGCGCTCGCCGAAATTGCACGCGTAAGGTCTAAGAGTCATCAGAGGCAACATCGTGGTAGTTTAAAAAAAAATGCAGGGGAGATGGTTCGAGAGAGTCAGAGATAAGAAAAAGGAAAAGGCAAAGAGATACGCATAAATCAAAAAGAAAATCGGTAGATTATTTATATATAATATGTTGTTCTTATTCTTGAATTATTTCCTTCAAAATAAAAGTTTCACTGCGCTCCAGAATACCAAGACAACGCGACTTTTTAACCCTTCCACAAAGTAAGGGACACACTTTCTAGGTAGTCATTAATACACCTTACCTTAAATGTCTTATGGGCCACCCTGGACGCGCGGCTCCATATAAATGACTCATATATGGAGGAGTTACTCAGCAAGATGCAAGTTATCTTTCTTTATATTCATCTGCCGCACTGAAATCCCTATTTTGGCTTCCCTACTTCTACTATCATCGAAATTCACTAGATTTATTAAATCTGGGAAATCTCGGAATCTAAAACTAAAACCAATGATCGGAATGACCAACGATATTATTGGACATCAGCATCGGCGGGCTTTGATCCCAGTCAATTTTGGTCGGTGTGGTGGCAATGTGATGGCGGCGCTGGCGGCGGTGTCTAACATATGCACTATTTCAATTATTCTGTCTATATTTATGGACATCATGTAACACATTTAAACGAACGTGTTATGTCCTTCGGCTCGCCGTTCCATTATTCTTGGCGAGTGCATTTCGCCCGCTACTAACAAACTTGCCAATGTGTATCTGTAGTGTGTATCTGTACTTACACAATTTATTAAATAGCATTTAGATCTAGTATACACATATTCGGCCAGATGGCTTAAAGCGCCGACTGTATGTGACGCAATGCACTATTATTGAAGCGTATAGGAGCGGAGCTAGTATCTACGTGCTGTACGTGCGAGCATGTACCAATCTATGCGATTACATTACACATAGTATTTATATACTTACATATAGTATAACATGATTGTGTGATTTTGATTATTTGTTTGGATAATGCATGTTTATGGTTGATGTTTGTTCCAGGTGAGTGTGGCGGTAGGGCAGCGGCTTCGCCACGCGCATGTCTCGATCATGCTCGATTGCCTCTGGTAAGTGCCGTGGTCTAGAAAGGCCCATAGACCGGCCGTCCCTCGTCCCCGGCCCGACACGGGGGCGGGGGCGGGTCGCGGGCGCGGGCGGAACAGTGACCTGCAAGATTCGCCTTATCGTTCTAACGGTACGACCTACGATCATTTGAGGACCAACGCTGGCCGTTACCTACATTCTGATGGTAGAAATCGAAAGTCACCGCCTTCAATTTAAACAAAATAGTCTCCGTCTATATCTCTGTCTCGCACTGACGTGGCCCTGGAGTAAAGCATATATGACCATAGATATTATTGAAATCAATCTTGCGAATCGGAAATTACCAGAAATAATTACAGAGACCTAAGTAATATAATAATATTAGTATTAAAATATCAATATTTATTAGGATTAGGGGTGCTACTAGATACTGACTGAAAATTAAAAAGAAAATAATGGAAGTTCGCAAATAATGTAACCCTTGCAAGTGAAGCGTACTGAACTAACTTAGAACTCAAAAAATAAAAAAACAAAATTCAAAACCATTTATTCAGTTTAGGCCCTCGGAGGGCACTTATGAAGGTCAAATTTAAAGTTACTGAAGCTACAACCGGTTCGGAAGTCAGCCTTCAACAGAGAAGAACCGGGAAGAAACTCAGCAAGGTTACATTCTTTTTTATTTTTTAGTAAATAATTTTTTATATAAATTTTATCTATTTTAACTTTTTGGCTATTTTATAATTTCAATTTTACATAATTTTATATGAAACAATTACAAAATACTTAATATAGGTAACATAAAAAAAAAAATAAGACTACAAAATAGAAAATAACAATAATTAGGTACTTACATATTAAACAAGAAAACTAGAGGTTCACTGTGCAGAGAGTAGCTATTTCCATACATTTTTATCTTCAATATCTAAGTCTCTTTTACTACCTTGTAATACGCTTTTTCTTTCAAAACTTTCCTTTTATAATTTTTATTTTTATGATCAGACATTTTGGTTACTGAAAGCGGTATCTTATTATAAAATCGAACACAATTACCAAGAAATGACTTGTTTACTTTAGTTAGTCTAAAGTATGGAACAACTAACTTCTCCCTTTGTCTTGTATTTATACTATGAATATTCAATTTTGACTCAAATATTCCTGTTTCTACGTATAAACATTATATTTTCATAAATATATAGTGAAGGTAATTATATTTATTTCCCTAAATAAATCTATTAATGATTCACGGGGACCCATACTGTAAATTGCACGAATTGCCCTTTTTTGTATAATAAATATTGATTCTATATCCGCTGCTGCTCCCCAAAACAAAATACCATAGGACAAGAGGCTAAAGAAAATATGCATAATAAACTAATTTGGCCGTCTCAACATTCGTCAATAGTTTAATTTTCCTAACAGCATATGCAGGCGAACTTAATTTAGCAGCTAGAGTATCAACCTGAGGTCCCCATTGTAATTTATTGTCTAATGTAAGACCCAAAAATAACGTTTTATTTACAAGATCAATATGGCTCCCATCTATTATTATTTGGCTATCTACTTGTGCTACATTCGGTAAAGAAAACCTTAAGCATTTAGTATTTTTTGAAATTATTAATAGATTATTTGTAGCAAACCACCCACAGACAATTGACATAGTATGATTAACTTTAGTTAGATCTTTGTCTTTTCTATTAACTTTAAAAATTAATGATGTATCATCAGCAAACAAGACAATATCTGTGAGGTCATTTACAACATATGGCAAATCATTTAATATATATATACTAAAAACAAAAATGGACCTAAAATTGAACCCTGGGGTACCCCCATTTCGACTAAAGATCCCTTGGATGTTGTGCCAGTAATCCCTACGTTTTGCTGGCGATTTGATAAATAAGATAAAACAAGATCATGAGCAGTTCCACGAATTCCGTAGTAGTCAAGTTTTAGAAGTAGCGTACGGTGGTCAACGCAATCGAAAGCCTTGGACAGATCACAAAAAATGCCAAACGCATCCTGTGAATCCTCCCATGCGCCATAAATGTGCCCCAGCAATGTTGCTGCCGCATCGGATGTAGATCTTCCCTTCGTGAAACTGAACTGATGACCATGCAATACCTTATGCTTAGTAAAGTGACCTAACATTTGATTAAGCAGCAGTTTTTCAAAAATTTTACTAAGTGCTGGCAGAACGGAAGCTGAAGAAGAGACCAGCGAACCAATTAATTGCCCCATTATAATAGCCGGGTTGAACCCCTGACACGCACACGGCTAGATTAATCGCCATTGACGAAAACTGTTATATTGATCTCATCAATAATAAAATTGTCTAGGAAAAGGTCAATTTTATTATGCATTGACGCTTAATAAGTAACCTGGCGACGGCGCGCGGCGCGACGCGACGGAGGGGATCCAGATCGGTATTGCACAGCACATGTTGAGACAGTTGTATGGGCAGTATTACACCTGCCCGCATTTTTCGCATTTATAATATTTGATTGTATTTTGTAGGCCTAATTAATAATACACTTAAAAATGTCTGGTAATAAAAACATTACCTAAAATAGTGAGGAAAAATATTGCATATAATTTGGAATTACCACACCTTGTATTCTGGTGATGCATATGGCAGCGGCACACCTACGTACACCGCGAGTTGTTTGTTTACATTATAAATGAGGCTAAATGACCGCAGCCTAGTGTGAGAGCCGGTGATGTAAGCAGAGTCAACTCCGCATAAATGTCAAGGGCGCGAGTGCGCGACTGCGCAAGGCACCACCGCACTAGCTTAGCGCCACGGCCCCGCCTCATGCCATGCCGGCCGCCTTACCGAACCGACACGCGATACCGCCGCGGCCGCGACCATATGTCACCCCTCATGCTGTATGCTGTGGGTCGTTGGGTGTCCCGTGATAAGCAACGAAAGAGCGTCTTTTAATTCCAAACTTTCTTTCAAAATTTATTTGGTAGTTAATTGGAAAAACCTAACAAAAATTCCGAAATTATTAAACTTGTGTAGGCTTCATTTTACAGACGCCAAATATAATGCTGCGGCGACATCCGATGCCGGTCAAAACACGCTTCGAATTAGTTATATTATTTCTCAGTTGGCAGAAGGCAGAATTTTGAATCCGTCGGTGGAGGGGGTGACTTCACTTGAATTGATTATGTTCATGAGTACCCTTCCTATGACCTAAGTGAAGCTTGAATTGAATATAATATGGTTATGAATATTATCCCATCTCAAAGCTTATCTGACTCTTACCAGAAACTAACCATTAAGGTCCTGTACAGATTGATTGGTCTATTGTAGACTGACTCCAGTTCGTCCGATCTGAGTCGAGTGCGCAATGTCTCCGTTTAATAGAAGTTGTTTCGTTGTAATGAAGTCAACCAAAGTTCTATTTTGTCTACCAGCTCTCGGAAATGGTCCGCCACTTTTGCCTTTGCAAATCACCACCAAGCTGCCGCGTGTTCAGTCGGCCCTACTTGGTACCAGAGTTGTCGTACTCATATTTCGACAACTTGAAGTATTTGTGTGCTTACCACTGCTATCACTATCGACCTTGTCATAGTTGGCAATGGTGATATTGTAGTTAATGATTGCCTTGATTGATAAGCCTTATGATTTAAATAATAATAATAAATATCTTGGGACATTCTTCACACTCGGCTATCTGATTCCAAACTGAGCAGACCACGTACAATGGAAACCAGATAACTGATATACTACATTACAACTTTAGTATATCAGTAACTTTTTTTTTTTCTAAATACACTCTTATATAGATATTTATACACCCAGACACAGAACAAACAGACATGATCATGAATGTTTGTTCTGATGGGAATCGAACCCATGACTTGTGGCGTGGCAGTCAGCGTCTATTACCATCAAGCCAACTGGCCCGTATAAATTCAGCATTCAGAGATGCTAAAGTTGGGCTGTGGGGAATTATAACCAATTAATCCATAATTTTCTTGTGATAAGATGGAATGTAGTGGAGGCGCCAGTGACGAAATAGTCGCGAGTTGTAGGTTCTCTGCTAACTCAATGGCTCATTTTCGTCTCGAATACTGCATTTAACCATTTCCTAGTAAAAAATGAATATATTTATTTCCAACACACAAGAACACACGTTTAAAACGTCTTGGTTAATTCGGCCTCGGCGAATTATCCGAGTAAGGGCGTATATGAGATCTCTTTGACAACCTTCTGGTCCATTTAAAAAACCTGATGGAAATTCTCGAACTATTTATAATATGTATCTGCAAAATTGTATCGTGGCTTAGATGTAATCGCATTTGATATATGGATATGTATTTCTTTCTTTCTTTCTATTTGCGAAAAAAATAAATATTTTTGTCATTGTCAGTTATAGTTCTATTATTGTATAGGTAAGCGCTAACTATCAAGGAGGCAAACGATTTATCCATTAGATTTTTATTTAGTTTCTAGAGTCCAAAAATATTCCTTTCTTAGTTTTACTGTATTTTTACGCTTGTTATAGTTCTTCTGTGGTTATTATGGCACATTGCTTGCTCACATCTACGTCTCGCGGCCGTGGCTCGTCTGCCTCCCCGACCCACCGGCCGAGCCGCGTGTCCCGCCCTGTCCGCCCTCTCCGCCCGCATCGCCCGCGGCTACCAGTCAGCTGATCGTGGCCCACCACAACAAATTGTGTTGTCTCCTTTGCGAGTATCGTCGTCGCCGCGCTTGTTGTTGTTCGTTGAACCACTCACTACTCCGTCACATTGTCACATCTATACTTTAACATAAAAAGCTGAATAGATTGTTTGTTTGGTTGAAAGCGTTAATGTCAGGAACTACTGGTTCGAATATATGATATATTTATGTGTTGAATAGTCAATTTATCGAGGAAGGCTCTAGTAGCTAAGGATATAGTATCACGCCACGAATATTAGGAGCGGAGTATCAATGGAAAATGTGGCAAAAACGGGAGTAAAATATACCTTTTGAGAGCTGGCGTTGCGTGCCGCTGCGGGCACAGCTATGAAAGTATATGTATACAATGTGTTATAAAAATGATTGCTACTAATGAATTAATATAAGTAGTTAGGTATCAAACGTATATACATTTCCAAATTAACCGCCAGGTGGGTTGTGTATCTGGCGTGTATCTTATACCATCAAACCGTACCTAATAGAAACACCCAAACGTAATCATCCTATGACCACAAAGCACTTAATGCGAGTATTTTGATCAGTCAGTCATCTAGGTGGTAACCTAGATTGTTAGCTCTAAACGTGAGCAGCATAATCAATGCTATTAATAGGGGGTGAAAAAACTACCTAATCCTAACTTAATTGATAGATCGCTTTTTCTAAGTCACGTCAGACTAATTTAGGAGTAGAGTGTACCGGTCGCGGTCAGTTCTTCTGGTCGGCATCGAGCGGGGTGGTGCGGGAGGAGGGGGGCTATCGCGGCAGCGGGCGCGGCGTGGCGGCGGGCGCGCGGGGCCACACACAGTCCCGCGTAGGCCGCGAGCAGAGAGACACGTGGTACGAGTGCGATGCTCGGTGGAGTGAAGATACACTCAGCTGTTTGTAGCGCTCGCGCTCTCGCGGCCGCGGTCGGCTAGTGCAGTGTTGTTTGGATGTTGTCCGGGAGACAGTGCAGTGAGCACCGCACGACCGGTAGCGGCCGGGCTGGCATGTGACGCGATGCTGCGCTCGAGCAGCTCGGGCGCGGGCGGCATGGTGGGACTGCCACCACCGCCACACGCGCGCCTCTCGCTCTTCGACTCTTGCCACCGCAAGATCAGATTGATCGGTGGTGGACCCGTCGCCTTCCTCGGAGGACTTGTCGCGTGAGTTTCCCAGTCGTCCTGCCTTCTAAAGGACCTTCATTGATATTACTCAAAAAAATATCCGGCATTAGGGGCATTCTCGTCTTACCGGTAAACAATATACTAATATTTAAGACTGGAAATAGGTTAGCAAGAATGATCCCCCATTGGGCATTTCATCCAAAGCTCTTCGAATTATTAGTTTATGGTGATGTTGACGGACACTTTGAACCGTTTTTGTGACACTTTTGTCACGGGGCCATGGAATTTTAACAAAATAAAATCAAGAATCTCAAATTTTCTAGAGTGGATCTAAGTGTATTTATGTAATGTGTTCAGGTTGATTCAATATAATTAACTATTTCCTAAGGCATTTCATTTGGTCAACAGTGATTCTCTAGCAAAAGTTCGAATTCTTTGGAATTAACGACAATCTTTTACGTTGTATAGAATTATGTCTATGTAGCAGAAAGGAAAACACCTTAAAAGTTTAAAGTGACACAATCCGTCACCTGCTACTACAACTTCCGGTGTACGTGCCCGGTGCAGCCCAGGGCTCTACCTGGGACCATTTTTTTGTCACATTGTCTAGCTATGATCTCTGACCATTCATGTCCATGTCTTTTAAATACTTACGAGAACTAGAGATACGAGAGGCTTGGATTTATATTGATTGTTCGTTTATAACTTTTCATAAGTTAATGCGGTTCTAGCTGGAAGCATTGGGCTTCTTCAATGACCTCAAGACTTCGCCCGTTCTTAGGTACATGTCAATAAACTTTATACACTTACAATAAACCTAACTCATTTGGGGCGATGATGGAAGATTAATAAAAAATCTAAATATAGTTTTAAAAATGATAATCTACGAAACTACTCAACAGATTTGGATGGGGGTCACGAAGACAAACATAGGATAATGACTTTTTATCCCAGACCGCGGGCGATAGCTAGTGTTGCTAAACGACGACGCCGACGCCAACGCCGACGCCAACGCCCGCTTCGTTTAACATTTAGGTCTCATTCGTTACGTAAAGACTATTGCCGAACTATGTACACTACAAAAGCAACAAAGTTTCGCGGATCATAATAAGTTCATAATCATATAAACCTCACATATTTTATTCTATTACGAGCCGATAATGATTCAATCGAAGCCGTCCGAAAACGTGCTAAATTGGACTTGTTGTTGTAAGGCATCGAGACAATCCTTTAATTGCAAATTTTGTTTACCGGTGTGAACGCAAGCTGGATCGAACATTGTGTCTTTTAATAGAATGCTAAATTATACACAGTCGAGAATATAAATATAGACAGAGCGACACAAGTAGGGCACCGTACCATACCATAGGTTCGGATAGCGGGCGGCATGCGAGTCGGTCGTTATGCGGCAGTTGGCGAGCCGGTGCCGGTGCCGGTGCCGATATCGATCACCCTCGCCGCGACGCGAGCGCCCACTCGTTTGCACCACCAGCGCCACTCCACACCATGCAGTGCATGCACCACGTACACACTTAACTAATGCATGCAACCTAGTGTTCACTAGCGTCTGTAGCATTCTGACCGACCTGTTGACCATCATTTATTTTCTACAACGTTCTTTACTAATACGGGTGCCAAGAAAACTAGAGGGACGTTATTCGGGAGCACACAGTATTTATTGGCATTATGTTCCTACAATAACTGCATCCTTCGCGATCTTCGATACATTTTGGTACCAGGTAGGCTTTTTTGGTCCAAATATTGTCTGAGCCGACAATAATCTAAACATGTTTTATCGAATTCATAATTAGTTAGATATCCCTGTTCCGATCAGTGACCACAATGTCTTCAATAAACTTCGTAAACGAATGCATATATATGTATTGGTCTCAGTGATCGATTTTTTCCCACCTACCGTGTTTCTTCTTGAGCTTTACCTTTGTTACATATATTATATATATTTTCATATAAATATATGTATATATTTAGTCTAGAAATAAATAGCTGTATTTGGAGGTAGATGTCCACTTGAGTACGAATCTGCCGCATGCGATTTGAGCGAATGACAATAGTTGCGAGGTGGTAGTTTAACCACAGGCTCTCGTCAGTGGTGACCGTGTGTGTGGTGATAGCCTGGTGGCGCGCCGGTGCCCCTGGTCGGCCGCCGCCCGCTCCGGTCGCGTCAGCCAGTCAGTACAGTACAGTTGTAACGGGACCGGAGCGCGCGCTTCGCTGCGGCCCCGATACGCTCGCGCTGCCGTTGAACCGACCACCGACCGCCGAATTGTTTCCTATTTGAGAATCGTCTATCCCTAGACGATCTTCAGCCAACTTTTTAAATATCGAGCACACCAAGTCACATTACCTATACTAAATTAAGACCGTCTAATGTTTGGAAATAAACGATATGAAAATTATTTTTATCACTTTTCAACTGTTTACTACGTTTGATCTGTCGATAAAAAAATAATAATATTAGATAGGCATTTCGTTATTATTTCAACTTCTAGTTGCAAAATGCAGAACGCGGATTTCATAGTTAAGCCCATAGCGTGCGCGGTGCGGGGCGCAAGAGTGTGGAACGGTTGCGCACGCGCAAACTTAGCGAGAGCGCATACCTCACGACCACTCGTACGCCACCGCCCAGCGCAGGCAGGAATACCTGCAACACGGTTACCCATCAAACATGTAACGTCAATAAAACCATGCCATAATTTTTTTTTACGATATCCTTGCAATCATGATTGATTGAAAATTGTGGAGACGGATACTTAACTGAATTTCCTTCTCTATTGTATGAGCCAGGGAGACGAGCTCTACCAAGGTGTTCTAACTGTATACTATGAATTCACCTCCAGGGGGTTGTCCCTTACTGAGAGCTTGAGCACGTTTGCATTTTCATGAGTCATGCATGACCTGCGGGACTGCATTGCGTTGTCCGACGTCACTGACTGCCACGGAGCCGTACTGTACGGGAGCAATTTGGATCTGATTAACATTTTATACAGGTCGTCATCGCTACCGCAACGCTTCTCCGCGCTCTAGATGCGGCTCCATGTTTCCTCACAGACGTCGCCGCCCGCCGCCGCGCCGCCCGCGCCGATGCGTGGCGCACTCATTTATTTTCTCAATGGCGGGGCGGCTCGTCTGTTTCGTCAAGTATTGTGTAACGAAAGTCAGTCACTCATACTCATCGATTCAATATTTTAATATTAACAAAAATAACTACATAAGTATATAATATGAAACAAACTAGAGTACCTGACGAGTACACGACGACAACAACAATCGGCTTAATTTAATTGACTTACAGTCTTACTCATTTATCGCCTATTAACTATATTATAGTAGCTGTATGAATAAGTTGCGGGCAGTACCGGCCGCGGCGAGGTGCGAAGGTCGTCACATATTAGCACCCCGATACTCTCAAAGTATGACCTCGTCAAGATGTGCCAACACGATTACGACACGCCGCCTGGGATCTGTTACAAAACAATGTTCAACTTAGAACGAAGATGAGGGCACCTACTGAGGGGGTACTACCGGGAGGGGAGCAGTAAGAAAATAATGGCAACGTAAATAGTAAAAAAATCGCTATCCACGCGCTGAATGAACCACATCTACATATCGATACCTCATCGCCTCGATAGTAACTTGTGTCGTACGGTTAGTCCATCGCCATGGTTGCTGTTCAGTACTGAACTGTCGCTGGTGAGTGTAAGGCCGGCAGGTATAAGGTTGCACAAATGTAACTCGTGGCTCGCGCAATTGTTTGCGGTACCGCGTCTCCGGGGCGGGGGAGGGGGAGGGAGGAGGAGGCACTGACAAGTGAAAGTGCGCCCCAGCGCAATCACAATAACGACGGTAACGATCCGAACTCAGTTCGGGTCATTGACAATTTGGGAATAGCAGAATATCCTGCATCCTTGGTTTCGTCTTCTGGCAGACAAAAAAAATAACTGCATGCTTACTTTGTTTGCTGTTCGATTGTGAAATGCAAATGGGATGTTATTGGTTAAATAAACGACCATATAGCAGCAATTAATAACATTTTTTGAAAACGAATGGAACTGCGGCTCCTACTCGATACACTACAATAAAAATGTAGATGTCATTAAGAAGTAGTAGAGCTCTTTGTGGAGAGATCGTCGAGCATTTCCATTTAGATAGGTAAGGGGGGCGGTGAAATTACAGGTACATGAGATTTAATATCTAGACGTCCCAGGGTCGCCAACGCATTGACAATACCCCTGGTGTTGCAATTTTTCATCGGCGTGAGTGACCTCTTACTATCATGTGAGCCGTCTGCCAGTTGGTAGGCGTACTTGACATTAATAAACAAATGTTTAGGCTCCATGTCCTACACTAAAATATCAATAAAGGTTGCTTCCTATGACATGCAACCACTTATTGACTATAAGGGGGGATCAGTAAAATATTGTTTACGAACATAGTCAGTCGGTGAATGATACACTTACTAAGGTTACTTTTACTATCTGGCCTAAGACGTCCTAGGTTCGAGGTACAATATAAAACGGTTTATAATTACCAAGCTACTCTGGAAAAGTTAAATGGCGAATACAGTAGTTATTCGTTGACCAGCAGTCCTATTTGATACATGCTTCGTCATCCTGACACGCGATGTTGTGGAGACACTCACTCATTGCTAACCACGGTCGCTCTAGTGAGATTTCTACGGGAGTAGCCTCCGCGTTTTGAAAAAAATATTTAAAAAATGTACAATACTAGACTGATGTAATAATGAGTAAGACACCTCTCGCCCCAGGTGTTGACGTACCTACTATATTATCAGGAGACGCCGCTTCTTTACCGAACACTAGAAGCGCATCCGAAATATCTCGGTAGTATGACGTGTCGGGTTTTGACGGGTGAATCATGTCTCCACACGTTGACATGGTCGGTACAAACTGGTTGGAGGAGCACTCGTGGATCCACTATCACATGACGTCGAACCTAGCAGGCGTCAGGACGATCCGCCAGCTGTGTCAACGGAAACCCCGCGTAGAGGCCACCGATGGACGGTGCGAGACATCAATAATTATATATCAGTACAGTTCAATTTCTACGAAGAAAATTGTTGGCCTTAAGAACGCGGACTATTTACTGCAGTTATCAGTTCTATGAATTGTGCCATAAGTAAATTTACTAATTAAATGTAACTGCAATGTGTTGATGTTTCGACATCCAGTGTCGCGTCCGGTCCGATAGCCTCGGGAGGATATTGCTCGCCGTCAGACTATGTGTACCAGTGTATATGACCATGTATGCGCCGCTTTGGGAACGCCGGGAGACCCCTTAGCTGCTGTACTGAGCACCACACACGGGGCGATAATCAGCCCATTAGTTGTGTTAAGTATTTTTAGGGCACGTTAATAATTTAATATCAGCTAAACTTTAGGATAAACTAAACGAGATTAGCTGTAGGTAGGTATATCAAATAAGTGGCACCAAAAACACTTCGCCATTTCGGCCCTCTTTGTCCATTCAATGTCATTTTACAAACATTCGTTTAGAGCTTGGAATAAAGTAGGAGCCAGAATGTTATGTATTTAGCTGTTATGTATAACTAGTTAAAACGAAATCCCGTAGTTAGGATCGTGGCGCGTTCAATATTATACTCAATAAAACTATGTAATGTAAGTTTTTATCACACACACTATGATAAGTTCACTGTGGCCTTCATACGTGTCGTACGATGTGACGCGGCCGCAGCGCGACCACGCGACTCGGCAAGCCGCGACCGCACACTGCTTCGGTAAAATCGGGTATTATGACGAATGTTCGTGTCAAATTTAAATTTGTCAATTATTTTATTCTGTTACCTACAAGTATAAGCAAGCCTGCATGTATTCGTTCTTGTTGTTGTCGCTTCGTCCTCTGGTGCTCCAAACCCTGAAATAGCCGCATGTGTGCTTGCGCTCCACAGCGTTAGCCGCGCGCCCCTCGCTCGGCCTGCACACTCCACAGCACACAGTCGGGCGCGGGTGAAATATATGAACAGGATTGTGTTATACGAGTCATAAGTATAGTTTAGAAAATCAACATTAACTGACTACATATACTATCTACGTAGGTACTCATATCCACGACACTGTATAAAAATAATAAATGCACTGTTGCTTATTGTATGTTGTAGTTAACTATATGCCTGGCCTGATGCCAATAATTTGAGGTCGCGCGCGAATATCTAGGTATGTTTTTTAATCCATTTAGTGCAATACACATTACAAGAGATTTGGCAAAATTTTTGCCGCTCGCCTGCCTGACGCCAACTATCTTCGGGAATGCTTTTGTTGATCAATCGCTGCTAGAAAGATACATTAGATTGAACGTCGTGCTCGGATCCTCTTTTTTAGGGTTGCAGAATTTCTAAATCACAGTTATCTTACAAATTTTGTAAATGTTTATAAATTGTCAATGGGAACGCGAGACACGGTTAAAACCGCAGGGCATAAGCTGGTTGTAATAATGGGTCACTGACCGTCGAAGTGTTGCGACGTGCTTAGTTTGTCAATAGACATCATTGCTAATGAATTGGTAAATACACTGAAGAATTAATATGCTCTTTGCGTAGTTAAATGTGTGTGTCGATAGGCGCGCGGCGCTGTGCGGCCCAATTATGCATTGCAGATTGCCGAAGTCGTCTCACCTTCGCTCAACACTCCATCTATGTCTATTTGATGCCATCTGTTTCTAATGCTTGATGTTCAGAAACTTAATCTTCGATTATCCGAGATGGTGATGGTGACGTGACACTCGGTGACACCAACGAAGCTTACAATATTCTGCCTGGATCCATATTCGTCAGTCGACTTCCATAAAGACGCAGTTCCTTTTTAATTGTATGATCTGACTTGGGTAATTAATATATTCGGGAACGACTTCGTTGTCGATATTTCACACCGAAACAATTCGCCAACATTTTTATGTGAGATATTGTGCTCGACTTGAATGTCTCGTCCAGTCCGGCCAATTTTATACAATATCATCGAGCGCACCGGTTGCCTGTTTGGGAAACCAAAATATCTGGACACAATTTCAAATTGTTCTTTTTAATATAAATATTAAAAACATAGGTTAACAACATTTTTTAAATCGTCCCAAAATTTTTTTTTAGAAATTTTATTTATAAAGTATATATTAATACGCGTTTCCACGTGTATTCGGCGTCGGATTATACAGAGTCCACAAATCTGGATCCTGAATGCCTTCAGGTCGATAGTGAGTGAATTAATTAAAATTATTATTTCGCAAAGTACCTCGTAATTTCGAGGACCTATTTGTCAGGAGTCGACACGTCTAAAAAGTCGGGAAAATCCAGGCGAATTCCGACCATATGGGGAAAACCTAAACGCATCACAGAATTAGTCATACATTTCCAAACAACGTAGCAAAGTGAAAATACGTTATCGGTGTCTTTGTAGGCAAGTGTGGAGGCTACACTCGCTTCGCAAGGTTCAACATACCGTTGATCCATCAAAGGGCTCCCCGTCCTTATATGTCAGTCATTCTCTGACAAATAACAGGTTACCATATCATCAGGCTCGCAGCTGTTGCTTCGGTGCTGGGTAATAAAATAACCTCAATTTTGTGAATCATTTTTGTAGAACGGAGTAATATTTGTTATAGGTTTTACCTTGTTTGGTAATAACCACAATTGCGGTCCACAGACTTAATAGTATTTTCTAAACGACATTTACATTATACAGCAGGATCACCTCGTTTTATTGAAACATTCATTAAGTGAATATCAGAGAGTGTATGGGTGTATAAAGGATGACGTCACAGCGTAGGGCGCGGGTGACACCTGTTGATCTCCCGACAGGGTGGACGAGCGGTGGCGTGGCTCGCGTGAGGCGAGGGGGTCGGTGAGGCGCCGTCATCTGCTCTCTTATGGTAACTGGGTCGCGCGGTGGTCGCACAAACGAATCTGCCTTCCGTCGGTGCTAAGATTTCGATCAATGAAAATATTATCTACGCGTACATACAATTTCGTTTTTCTGTAATACAAAAATCAGTTATGCAAGGAGAAATGAATAACATACGCATATGATATATACGTATATAAATTCTTGTCATTTTATGAACAAATGGTAATCTTGTGGATTCATCAACTTACTTTACCGTATCTGTTTTCTTGTCTACCCTTGCTATTTACATAGCTCTGACGTCTTACCGTGATGTGATGACCAATATAAATAAAATAGGCTAAACAAGATTTGTTCTGTCGACTCGTTGGACAATTGGCGTTCGGATTAACATTTGATATGGAATTGCTTTTAAAATTATTTATAACGGTTTATGTATTTACCGATTCAAACTGGATCTTTTGAGGGTTTCATCGCAAAATTATCATTAACTAAAATCTCACCTGATACCGAGAGGTCCCCTTCGCAATATGATAGGGGGATCATATTATTATTTGCAGTAGACTAGCTAGAACCAACAGCTCGAGTTGACCTTGCCGCGTGGGCCTACCGCAATCGCTACGCAACTTTCACCGACACTCGCCGGTCGATTGAGTTATCTCCCGGAAGCGAATGTGTTTATAATAATACATTTAAAAATATTAATAAAAAAATGTTCTGACACATTTTTGTTATTACTTGAGCTTAATTCTCCAAACATTTGGCCTAAGTCTGAAAACTTTGTCAATCAAATATCTTGCAAAAATGTTATCGGACCATATGCGCGGATACTTCGTTCTTTGTAACAAAAACCGAGCTCCTAAACTCTTTAGACCCTTTCTCTATATATATTTATTGTATGTGATTTTTGCCACACACAGTTGACATACTCACATTAAACGGGCTTACACACAGGCAGCCGGGTCACCTGATGGTGAGTGGTCACCGCTGCCTATGGACATTTGCAACTCCAGGGGCTTCGTAAACGCGTTGTCGACCCTGAGACGTGAAGTTGTTAAGTCTCATGTTCACCTTACCTTTCTAACCTAAACGCTAACATAAGTGCACTACCTGCTTCACGGCACCATAGCATGGAAATGGGTATGGTGGTAGCACTTCCCCAGACAAACTCTGCCCTAAGAGCTCCAGGTACTACTACTAAAAATAATCCACAATTCAGATTGAAACCCTTCGTTAAAATTTTTAGTCCTACGAGTTTCAATCGCCCAGCTTTATTTTAAAGATCTTTTCAAAGCTTTGAGCGGTATTTAAAAAAATCGTCACGACGTAACTTTCTCTCTGATCTCAAATTTACGTTAATGAAATATGCGAATACATAAACAGATGTCGACCTTGATTCAAGCAAACAGCGCATTTTGCACACAACCCTGCAGCGGAGATCAATAGGGCGCTTTGCTTACGGAAGCGGGACCAGATGTGAGAGTGATTGATGGAGCACAGTGCGCGCATCGAGCACTGATCGCTAACATCCTGGATGCTAACTCCACGCGACTCACCGACTAGGCGAGAAGTCGAGAACGGTATAATTTTGTGTCATCAATATCAGCCTGGTGCCAAAACAGTGCCGTACTCATCTCGTCATAGCATCGGCGGCAGCGGGCGTCGTCACATTCGCATAGCGTGTACCCGTGCAACGTAAATGAGGGTACCGAGTTCCGTGTGGAAAGTGTGTTTCGGCGCGCGGCGAGCGGTGCCGCTTGCGAGCGGTGCGGTGCTCTTGCAAAAGTTGCAAACAATTGTTTAATTTCTCAATTATTCTACAGGTACATTCAGTGCGCTATGATCGACAATTGTTGAAACACTTGCGCTCAGTTTCTCCTACTCGGATTACCAGATTCCAATCCGACTTCTGCCATACTTCGTGCTCATTTATCCAGGAGGTGTTTTTTCATCCTGTTGACAAAAAGCTTTACCTTCCTATGTAGGTATTATGTAATAACGATTGAATGTGTCGGGTATATATTGAAGTCATGTTCGCTTTAAATAAGGAATAGCAGCTAACTTATGACGGCACCGCTGCTGGCACGTCGCCCGCAGCGGCCGGGATGCGCGCGCGCCACTGCCCGCGCCACCGCCCGCGCCACCGCTCGCGCCAGGTTAACGATCTCGACTGCGACACTTTTACTCTTCCCCATCCACAGCGTGCCAATACAAATATGTATTGGCATTTCATCTTTTTAATTGAGTGTTCGCAAAGTTCATCGGTTTCTTGTGATTTATATTAACTTTAATCCGACCTATATATACCGGTTTAACTTTGTTTCTACTAAGCCACAGTTGTATTTACTTTTCTGTGACGGGTTGAAGTGGAACTTAACAACAATGTCTTAAATAATAATCGCGTAAGTATATTTTTAACTTCTAAATGGAGAATATTTTATCATGTGCAAAGGTAAAAATAGATAAAATGGTTTTACAAGAATATCAAATCTACAGCTATACTTATGAGTTATGACATATCGATTGATATCTATATCCTCTACTAAGTTCGGTTCGGTCTTTTTGTTTAGTATCGCGGTAGTCGTGTGGGCGATAAGTCGGCCGCGCGCGCGCTCCGCTGACCGCGCTCCGCGTGCGAAAGAGACGTTCCAATAATTCATACTCCATCTCAATCCGGCAACTGTGACGCGACCATGGACGAGCAGCCGCAGTCGGGGCAACTCGGCTTGCGGGCTCGGTGGTCTCGGCGCACTCACAGCAATCGGCATTCGTCTGTTGCCGTCATGTGCCACGCGCTCGTGTTGGGAGTGTTTTTTTCGTTGCCATCGTACCTCTACTCGGCTGTCCCGTTCAGGTGAGCTACACACACCACAATCTGTGCGTTCATCGATATTGCCAACGCTGGAACCCTAAGTGTTGGTATTCCGGAAGTCTCGAAACGTAAACAACTTCAGTGATGTGATGTGAATGTCATACCTACGTCCCGGCGTATCAGAAAGTTCCGAAGGTTTGCTTTATCTTAAATTATCGTTCATTTAAATTCGTATACGAAATGTAATTAACGTAATCACATGTATTGATAAAGATTGATCCCAATAAGTATTTCCGTTACGAGCTAACGATAGGTCAATAGCGCTCAAATAGTTAGTTACATTTATAGTTGCATTATTTTGTGAATAACGCCCTGGAACTATCGATGCTGACTCATAGTGAGTGTACCAATTTCGCAACAGGATAATGGTTCCTAATGAATCACTATCGCATGAAACGCATACAAATTGACACATCGACCATTGCGGTCACGAACACACGCGAGCGATGGGCATAGTCGTCAGCTTAGAATTGTAGTCGTGCGTATGACATTGAACCTGTCATTTCCGTGCGCACCCCTCCCTCTGTCAGCGTATTTGCTGTGACGTTTGGTGACTCTCGGCAACGTTGCCATATCATCGGGGCCTTCGCTAGTACCGCCCGTGCCTGTAGCCGGCGCCGTTGACAGCGAGGGTGCTAGCGGTGGTCGGTGTTCTGCATCGGCTAGACTTGCTGCCCTCCGCGAAGGCGCAGCGGTGCCGCCCGGGATGATTCGATGCCTGAGGCCCCTCGTGCTGTGGCTCTCCGTGTTCATCGATACCATCCTCGGGAAGTTAGTAATGCCAATCCGATAGTACTTACCTCTCCGCCGTGAAGCAGTAGTGCATTTGTATTACTGTGTTTCGGCTAGAAAGGTAAAGGGCCGGTGAAATTACTATGACATGAGTCTTAACAACTTCACGTCTCAGGGTCAACAACGCTTTGCCGATGGTAACAACTTACCATCAGTCGGAACCCCTGTCGCATTGTATCCGGGATAAGCAAGTTTGGGACCTTACATGTTACGATATGCTTCCATTTCATATTATCTTCCTTTTTTGCACTTTATAGCTGTAAGTGATCGCGCTTCTGAATTGTCGAAAATTTTAAAGGGCAGGATTGACGCTAGGCGACTAATTACCACTGTTTCATATAGTATCGTAGTTTGACATCGTTATTAGTTTGTCAGTCAGTCTAACGTCTAAGTCAGTTCTAACATATAAAGGGAGTGCGAATTTGTGAATGTGCGCGGGGAGTTATCCGCGGTAATACGGCGCATCCATTTGAAAAACAATATTTCTATTGGAATGGTACACTGTCTCGGATGGACGTGCACTGTGTCACAATCCCGGGGTGCATACGATCCCTCGGACGCGGGTCGAGCCGCGGTGTGGCAAGCTCCTTTAGTTATTAAGAAAATTCAATTAAATCAAGTGATTAATTAAATTAAATTTTAATAATATTCTGATGATTTTAATGGTAGATTTTTATCATTTAAAGTGGTCTGTATCGCTTAACGACTTGAAATCATTTTCAATTATCCTTCAGTTGCTGTCAAAATATATATCTAGGTATACAATTCATTCACCCTTACTCATAAAGCGTAATTCAACTAAAACAATGTTTATATGGCCACGCTATAATATCGCATTGCATGACAATAGCAGTAGGGTGGTCGATTAATATTAATAGATTAAAGAATAATTCCTCAGCAACACAAGTTGGCCAGTCTAATTTAATTAGTTCTTGTTGGTTTATTAACCAACAAGCAATATCAATATCTAATTTAATTACAGAAATGGAATAAACTCATTAACTAAACTTCGACCTGCCTGTATGCAAGCAACAGTTTGACGATAGGACGTCAAACTCGTCATGATCTAATTGGCCCGTTATGGCAGACAGCCAACGGTATCGCAGAACAAAATACCCATTTTTATGATAAGGTTCAGTACACAATAACCACCCGATCATTGGATGAACCTTATTTCAAAAACAATTATTTTAATGTTATGTAATCCTTGGCTGTCGAAACGGGCCCATTAGATCGCGAAGACCTTACTCGTAGTCGTAACTGTACTATAAATACTTACAACATAAGGAACTATAGTTTTGTTAATTATTGTCCTTATTTTGGTCGGTTTTGAAGCGCTCTTCCAGGTAAACTTGACAACTTGAGACTTACATTGTATATTTAACAATTAGGGTTTGAATTCAAATGTACAGTATACCGGTATTACAAAATTATACTCGGACGAGTCGGGATCCTGCAATGTATTTATTTATTCTATGGCAGTGCTTCTTCGAATTCAGAGGCATTCTAGCAGAACACATTTTTTTTATTTTTTTATTTAGACAATTTAGACAAATAGACCTTGTGCGTAAATATCTATTATTTAATTGGTCAAGGTCCGAGAAGAGTTAGCATCTTGAGGCAGACGCAACCCTAAAATACTACAATGTATCACGATAAATGCGTGGTGGTGATGGTTAGTGGGAGGTGGTATGTTGTGTTTGTCATTATTGGGCGACCAGAGGTACGATTCCGGCCCTTTCGATAGTTATCAAACTATGGCGGCGATGTATGCAAATGACCGTTTGCGCTCGATAGTAATGTCGAGTGTAATATCAATGACGAAAACCTGAGAGTCGGGCTCCAAGTCACGCTATGGTACTATTGCGTGACGCGGCCGGTAGCGCTGCCGGCTGCCGGCTGCCGGCTGCTTTACACACAATGACGACCTGTTTCACGCGCGCGGTACACTTCCAGCGACCTCTCCGCGCCACGGACATCGCTTCACAACAATACTCTTCCCCGTTACTTTGTTATACGTATTTCTTCACCAGCGTTTCTGAATCGAAGTAGTGCATGTCAAGCGAATAAACGTTTAACTAGTGCACTGTATGGCAAAATGTATGTTCCGGCGGTGACGCGCCGTGAGGAATTGAACATTATCGATATTTCTCTTAAAGATAAATGAAAGGAAAGACAAAAGTACACGGGCGCAAGCAATCTCACTGATAACATTGATATATATTTATCAATCAGATAGGTCGTCGTGTGGCATGGCGTGATGATTGATGAGGATCGGTGGATGATGAAAATTACTACATTTATATTATAAATGTCGGAAGAGTTTTTATTGATAGTATGTATTGACTAAGTAAGTAGATGCAAGAGAAGATTAATGTATGTACGTTGTGTATGTTTCTGTGTGGATTTATTGACTCAACTACGTCGTAACAGTTAAATTGATTCAGGTAAAACTTAGCACATAGATACTAATAGATAGATGATATCCGGGATGAAAACTCGGAATACTTTTATGCAGAAAGCACGGTGACGCGGGCAAAACCGCAAGACGGAAGTCAAGCTGGAATAAATCAATATTTGATTCGTATCTGTGATTCTAAACTAAGCAGTGTTTTATAGGGCACTATGATTCGCGATTATAAGTCGCGTGGTGCCGCGACCGGGAACAGGAAGGGGGGTGGGGGGGGGTCCCTCCGAAGGCCAAGCACTGCGACACACCGACGACCTCGCGCGGGTAGACACGGAGCCGTTCTCTTTTAATAATTACCTACTCATTGTATTTTGCCCTTCGCTTTGTGGTGCTTGCTTTGTATTGCATGTTATCTGTCACTCTTCAATCAGGCTAACAGTTTTTTGGAGATAAAAGTTTTTACACTATGACGTTTCTCTGTTGAGAGCCGTCAGCAATCACCGAATTATCGTCAACGCGTGGTAAAGGCAAACTCTTTACGCGATTATATATTTTATTTGCTTACACATACCTAGGTAAGGCACTCTTCTTTAACTTCTGAGCAGAATTTATAAATATGTTATCCAATTATAATCCATTAAAACTGCCTTACGTGGCCGCGTTGTATGCGCAAAGGAATTTCAACTTTACAAAATCGATTTCGCAATTATTTTACTTTATTACGCTGCAGAATAGTTATCGCGGAGGCGGCGCGGGGCGTTTCTTTTTCACGGGTTTATTTTAGTTTTGAAGGAGGTGGGCGGAACTGGACTTAGATCAACACACATCTAGACGTAGAAAGACGTGCTTTCGCGCACAAATTTAAAGCAGCAAAATATTATTAAGACTCACCTCGACATTTCGATCGAGTCGCATTGACCGCGGTCACGAATAGCTCATCTATTCAGTTTTTTATTTTGACTCGATGCACAAATGTGCGAGTTTGCGAGATCCGATATACAAAAACATTCATTTAGCTCCCAAGAATTCTAAAATGCTAAAATAAAGGCTAGGTATTATGAAAAAACATGCTATTTAAGATTGTATTGCCCTCCGGTCGCGCTCATTTCGGTTCTAGCTATAACACCCCGAGGGTGGCGAATAGCTGTGGAGCTGTTGGTGAGCTAGCGCCGCACCCGCGCGTGATGATCATGATGAACCTTTACGTTGCAGCGCCAAGATATGTTGTGCATATAATCAGATGAGTTTTTTACTAAAATCGGATTAAAGGCGTTGAAGCGATAAAGTTTTAATACAATTAAATGTAAAAAAATATTCATTGAATCGCCTTTGCGTCCGCAAAAAGAATTAAAATGTTATTAATTTACGGATCACTCAAGATGTACAGGTGCTCTCGATCAAGAGGCGGTGTTGACTTCAATTTAGATCGATTAATACGTACCTTTCGAGAGAATTAACAACAAAGACGATAATAATAACATACTGACTTGAAATGACGTTGAGGGGCCGCACGTCCGACGGGAGCCTATGTGCGCAACACATTAGTTCCAGTTTGAACTGTATGGAGCAGATACCGATTCGGTCGTCCGCCACCGATGTCGTCGTCCGATAATATGTTTCAACTTGAGTCATGCCATGTCCATGCATTACGTACCGAAGTACGTAGGACTTGCAATACTTTACCAATTTCAATTCAATTTATTTTTAAACTCAAAATTACTTGACGATATACTGATTTTGCTTTAAAAAATCATATTGCATAGCTAAGGGTTCGACAGGTATTCCGATGTGTTTAATAATGGTTGAGAGACTATTCTTGAGTAACGCGAACGTCACTATAGTTAGCCGCGGACGGAAATGTTTCGCGTTTGTATGCCAGTAGAAACTTGGAGTGCACAAACAATTATTATTCTATAGACCTAGCTAATTTTAATGGTAACTTTAGTAACTGATACAACTGCTCGAAAACATTTGCCTGAAAAACGCTAACGGGATCGTCGTATCAGGATTCAGCTGCGTCTTCTTCCTGGGAAACCATAAGTAAATCAATTTGGATTTTACCCAGTTCTGGTCTGAAAAGCACAAGCCTCGCGCCCATTGCTTTGGTGCGTGTGTAAAGTTAAATGTATCGTTAGTACAGAATGTGTGATGGATTGTGACGTATCGTGTGTTGTGATTGCAGGAAGGCGCGTCGCAAGGAGCGCGAGGGCGAGGCGGCCGGCGACCCTAAGCTGTACCTGCAGGAGGCGCTGCTGGAGCGCAAGCTGCCCGAGCTCGACATGCGCCAGCTCGTCGACCTGCCGCACGGTCTCGACTACAACGAGTGGCTCGCTTCACACAGTTAGTATCTACCTACCTACCTACCTACCTACCTACCTAGACAGTACACGCACCTGTGGACCACGCTACGATGACGAGAGCGACGCGAGCGACCCTACATCACACTTATTATTATAAAAAGCTACCAAGAACTTCAATTTTAGTTAAAGATACCAATAATCAAATATATGTATATAGATATTATAATTTATCCTACAAATTTGAATGTATATGGAGTCGATAGTACCTGTTTTTCTTTCCATGAAAAGCCTTGTGTTATAGTTTCCTCAGGATATTTTCCTTCACCGAAAACACGTCTCTCGTCACGGCTTTGCGATCGAGCGACTGGTGTTATGCGGTGCGGTGCGGTGTAGTGAGCGAGCCTCGTATGTGTTCCAGCGCTGGCGCTATTCGACCACGTGAACCTGCTGTACGGCACGGTGTCGGAGTTCTGCACGGCGGCCACGTGCGCCGACATGACGGGCCCGGGCGGGCGCACCTACGCGTGGTACGACGAGCGCGGCAAGAAGTCGCGCGTCGCCGCGCCGCAGTACGTCGACTATGTCATGACCTACACGCAAAAGACGGTCAACGACGAGACCGTGTTCCCCACTAAATATGGTATGTCTATATATTTACCTACCTTTTTGTCTCACGTCACATTCGACGACACCTATCTTTGCAATACGAGGGGCGTCGCCGAGTGTTGTCGACCCGGAGACGTCGAATTGTTAGTAGCATCAAATGCATATGGTTTTGTTCATTTCCAACTCTGGACCAATTTCAAATTGCTGCCTTTATGTATGACTAGTTTCGTATTGAGGTTTCTCAAAAATACCGCACTCTTACAAGTGTTTGTGACGAGGTCAAAGCTTGTAACTAGTTTTGTGACTGGCGCTATTATTTAAATTGTTTAATTCCGAGCAGGGCTACTCTCAAAAATACTATATTATGCACTGTTATGAAGAAGTAGTAAATTTGAAAATATTTCAAACTTTATCGCATCCACGAGATTCCGAGCATTACTACAAAATATTAAAAATGCTCGCACGAAATCCTGTGTTCCTGCACATCTACAAAAACTTTATGTCTATAGTTTTACTAGCTCACCCGGCAAACGTTGTTTTGCCACATTTACTTTATTATAAACTATACATGAAAATTGATCGTACTACAATTATTATATTCGACTGCCATCTAGCAACCATATTGCAAATCTGTGGATGGAACCGAATAATATAAAACTCGCGATTAAAAAACAGAGGTTGATTGTAGAAAGGTTAGAAAATTTGATGTTTAAGTATGTATTTGTCAATGATAAATCATAATAAAATAATAATAAAAAATGTTGTCAAGAAAATAAAAATAAATATTTAGGGGTGGGTCACCCTTATCATTTAAGGGTATGAATAGTAGATGTTGCCCGATTCTCAGACCTATCCGATATGCACACAAATTTCATGCAAATCGGTTCAGCCATTTCGGAGGAGTTTGTTGACAAACACCGCGACATGAGAATTATAAATATTAGATAGTAGGGATAGTGATGGTCTTCAGATATTAAGTTATTAATATTTAATAAATCCTTCTATCAGTGTATTGGCAAGAAAGAGTAACTTAATATTGTATTCGTCTGCTTATTATTTGACTTACCTTCCACAATAATAAAACAGGTACATATATTTATTAAACACGTAAAACGTTTTCGTTTTGATTTAAAACGATATCCAAAAATGTTAAGTACTCTCACTACATCATAGCCAACTTTTTTAGTCGGCTAAATTGTACAACTACTCATTATCATCGGATTTCTGACATGTCAATGTAGGTAGCTCCATTTCGCCCGGGACATGGCAACAGTGCAGTCCTCCTCCCACTATGCCCCGGTCAAAGTACCCATGGACCTCGCTACGGTGGGCGGCGACTAGGAGCTGAAATTTTAATTAATGTATCAATGAAATGAGCACAATGTAAGCATGCAAAACAAGTTACAGTAAAATAAAAATATGAAGAGAGTGCAATTTAGGCGGCATTATCGCCTCAGTGATCTCTTCCAGGCAATCGTTGCCTAACAGGAAATTGTATCAGTGACAGGTGTAGCCCGTGCACAACTACATCGCATTCGATACAAAGTGAGTTTCATTACAAACGGTTACGCTGTCACCGTCGACGCGACGCGACGGCCAGGCGGGCCCGTGTCCCGTCTCCCGCAGTACCGTGAGTGTGTGTACAGTAGAGTATGTCCGCTCGTCGACAGCCAACGAGTTCCCGGCGCAGCTGGAGAGCGTGGTGCGGCGCGTGGTGCGGCTGCTGTTCCACGTGGTGGCGCACATGTACGCGGCGCACTTCCGCCAGCTGGCGCTGCTGCGGCTGCACGCGCACCTGCACCTCACCTTCGCGCACCTCACCGCGCTCGACCGCCGCTTCTCGCTGCTGGACCAGAAGGAGACCGAGGTACCCTCCCTCCTCCCGTCCGGCTTGACCTATTGAGCGTCTGCGTGCTATACCTAGATCCTGCTGAAATCATAAATCGTAGTATCATTAAACGATCAATGTATCGCGCGCACGGGGATTTTAACTGTCTACCTATTACTGTTCACGTCCATTGCCGGGTCGATAGATGGCGCTAGTTGAATTCTCAATTGCGCTATTGCACCTATAGATCATGCAAGGGTGTAAAACCCATTTGCGGCTAACGATTGTACGAGCGAACGATGTGATTTCGCCTCGCGATGAAAATTATTGATGGATTTTCTAAAAGGTATCGTAACACGTTACGCGATGGTCACCACGCGATGCCGCTGCGCAATGGCTGTTTTCAGAAATGCAAGGATTTCACTGTCGAGCAATACTGCTCTCAAACCCATCGTACGATCGTTATTCAGCATTTCCTGTGGTGGCGCGATGACTTTCAGCTTCAATTAGGACACAAAATAAAGGCGTGTGTATTATCTCGTCGTGCGACGGAATCGCATCGTTCGATCGTACGACCGACGCCAGTTAGGACGAAGTCCCTAGTCCTTTGCCTTTACCATGAGTTTTTAACGTAAGCACTCGCTAGCGACGGCGTAAAACATTTCTATGGCAAATGTGTACAGCGCCACTAGCGGTCACCTAAAGAACTAAAATCGATAGTTCGAGTCGATAGGTAAAAAACCTATCGAAATGTAAACACAAGTGAGTAACGTTTGCTATAGAAATTCGGTACCATGAGTCACAAATTTGACAGTTGCTATCGAGAAATACTGTATCGATAGTAGTTTACTCGCTAGTGACTAAAGTAAGTTTCGATAGCAACTCATGGTAGAGGTACTGGAAGGTGTTAGGTTACACTCAAGATTCTAGTCCATGTCGTTGAGTAAGTTAAGATAGGTTAAGGGGAATCAAGAATAATATGTAATCGACATCGTGTTTCAGGTGCTCCGCGACCTCGAGGTGGCACTTCGGTTGACAGAGCCGGCGGCCGTGGCGGCAGCGGCGGCGACGGCGGCGGCGGCGGCGGCGGGTGAGGCGGCGGTGGGGCCGGCGGCCGAGGAGGCGTCCCCGCGCCGCCGCTCGCCGGTGGTGACGCAGCCGCTGGCCACGGCGTGACCGGCGCCGAGCCCGCCGCCGAGCCCGCCGCCGAGCCCGCCGCCGAGCCCGCCGCCGCCCGCGCTCCTCGCTAGTACTTAACGGCCGAGCGCCCGGCCGTCGCCGCTCCCGAGCGCGAGCCCGAGTCCCGCCGAAGCCCGATCCCGAGTGACGGAGCGTTCGACCGATTGTGAGATGCCTTTCGCGAGTCGACACAGTAGATGACGCGTGTGAACGTTCTATGAGTTGAAGAATTGTTAATTCTATTGTAAATATTTCGATCTGTTAAGTAGTTTTAGGAGATTATGATTAGTTTATACTTATAATTTGTGATTGCTTTGGTTGTAAATAAAAGTGATATTTGTTTAACTAATAAACTGAAAGCTTTATGACCGTTTCTTTTTTTTTCTCTACTTAGATTATATTTAGATACTGTAATTTAATAAAACTTATATTTTCAAATCACACATACAAAAACGTTTAGATACAAATAGTACCGAAACAAATGTTGAAGTCAAAGTTTCGGTACCATATCCACCATTTAACCGAGCTGCGTGTATTGGTAATTGGTAGAGACTGCGCCTACTGCCCAACTAGTACTATAAATGCGATAGTTTGTGAGGATGAATGGATGGTTCTCAAATATTATTATATGTATTTATAATTTGCGTTCTCGAGCTTCCCTCAAAGAAAAGTTTAAACAAATTGATATCCTCACAGTTGCATCGCAGTATATTTGTGCAAACATAAAATTTGTACATCAAAATATTAGTCTATATGTCAAAAAGAGTGATATGCACTCCATCCATACTAGAAATAAGGATAAACTTGTCACTTCTGCATATAGACTGCAAACAGTGCAAGGCTTATTTTTAGGACTTAGTGCACGCATTTATAATAAAATCCCTGCTGAAGTTTCAAATTTGCCTTTACAAAACATTTTAGAAAAGAATTAAGAATGTTTTAGTACAAAAGGCTTTCTACAACACAAATGATAATTTTAATGACGACAATGCTTGGGTGTAGCGCTCGCTCCAGCAGGACACATCTTTATGTACAAAATCTTATTTTGAAAAGAGTAATTGCTGAGTTTATTGCCGGCTCTTCTCAGTCAAAGTAACCTTCCGAACCAGTGTTAGAATCTGACCATTCATAAGTGCCTGTGAAGGCCTATTTGAATAAATATTTCATTTCATTTCGATATTACAAATTCTCAATATATCCTTCCTTTTTTACACGCTTTATATTCTTAGCTTCACCTGTATGTATGTATGTAACCGACCCCTTTGAGCTCGATTTTGTCCTACTTTGAACGATCAGATTTAATTCAAACTTTGCACACCTGTCAAAGATCGATGACAAATAAAATTTGGTAACCAGCATGACCTTTGATCTGCAGTCAATAAGGTCACCAACTTTGAATAAGATGAAATTTTCGGAGAGGGAACCTGAGAAACGGCTACCTCATCCAAGGAAGGCGGCAGGCGCCCGATTTACACATATTAAGGGCGGTTGATAGTTAGCAAATCGATCTAAATATTTTATAGTTTAAAAAATTTAACTAAAAAATGAAAAATAAATATTAGTTTAAAAATCTAGAAAACATGCTTTATATAGTAAACCAAACTAAAAAACAGAAAATAAATTTTAATAATTATTAATTAAAATAAAACATTTTTTTTTCTTATTCAAACTATTAATAACTTATATTTATTAAAAAAAAATACATTATTCTTAATTAATATTTATTAAAATTTATTATCTGTTTTTTAGTTTGGTTGTCTATATAAAGCGTGTTTTCTAGTTTTTCCTAAAATGTACATGTCCCCTCATATACGAGTAACTCCGACTCCGAATGAGGCCGCGCCGACACTGGACAGGAGAAAAGATAAAAAAAGTTAAGTGTACCGCATATAAATATATAATAATGATAATGCAGTTAAGGATCTTGGGGTATGGGTGGACTCTAAAAAGGCCCTTCTCAGGGCCAACCCGAAAAAGGCCCTTCTCAGGGCCAACCCGACGAAGGCACGCCGGCGGTCTGCGCATCAACCGCCACGGTTGGCTTGCTTGGCAGGGCGGACGAGATATCGGAGCTTGACTCCGACAGCGAGTCCGTTACGTTCGAGTCGGACGCCGGTTCAACGGCGGCTCGACAGAAACGAAAGCGGGCCTTTCTGAAGGGTGGGTCTGGCTCGGACTCCACCGGGAGCAGGTGCAAGCGGACGATGAGGTCAAGAAGGCCTCCTGCCGTTGCCGATACCCACGATGTGGGTTTGGCTGACGCGCAGAGTCAGCTGAACCTGACTCGGCGGGCACGGCTCCAGCAGGACCTGGAGGAGCAGGTCGCTGCCAAGGAGAAGCAGGCGCGCACCACGCGGGCCAAGGCGGGGTATGGTCAGTCGTGCGTTATCTACGAGGACCACTCCCTGGCCGAGCTGGACCGCATGGCACAGGAAGACGCGGAGGAGATAGCGCAGGTCGCCTCCAAGTCCTCAAACCTGAAAGGGACTTTTCAGAAGTCCCTAAAGTGCAGAGCCGCGAGTATGCGCGGTATCATCAGAGAGCTCGTGCAGCGCACTGGCTCTGATGAGACGCGGCAATTGCAGGCGAAAGTTGATCGCCTGCAGTCGGAGGTTAGCCTGCTGCATCAAAAGCTGGCTGAAGCCACGGCCCGGCCTAGTCAGGCTGGTCCGGCAACTGAGGCCCCTGCCTCCAACCTTGAGGATGTTATCCGCAAGGTCGTCATGGAGGAAAGGGCCTACACCAAAGCCTGCCTCGAAGCCATCGAGGGCCGCCTTCGTCCTCCGCTAACGATGGAAGAGAGGCGGAACCAGCTGGGGCCATCCTCCCAAGGGGAGGATGCCCAAGTACCCTCTACCACTCCGTCCAACCCGTGGACGGAAGTGGTAAAGAGGGGAAAGAAGGGCAAGGCCAAAAAGAAGACAAAAACGGCCGCCGCCCCTGCCGCCCCCTCCGTCACCCCTCCCTGCCCGTCCCAGGCGACCGGCAAGGGTAAGGGGAAGGGCAAGGGGAAAAAGGCAGCCCCCAAGCCCACCACCGCTGCCTCAGCAGCTAAAAGGGCCCCCGCCGGTGGGAGGAAAACGTTGGTTCCTCCCAAGACTGCAGCCGTCGTGGTGACGCTCACCGCGGAGGCTGCGGAACGAGGGGAGACGTACGAGTCCGTCCTCAAGCGGGCTCGTACCAACGCCGATCCCACCCAGCTTGGGATCGGAGCGGTCACGTGCCGCCGGACCCAGGCTGGGGCTCGAATTTTCGAGTTCCCGGGGGTCCAGGGCGGCGCAAACGCGGACCTCTTCGCAGACAAATTGCGAGAGGTCATCGCGGACGCGGCGAAGGTGGCCAGGCCGGTCAGGTCGGCGGCCTTGGAGGTGACCGATCTGGACGACTCGGTCACCAAAGAGGAGGTGGTGGCGGCGATCGCAGCAGTTGGAGGCTGCGACGTCGCAGCGGTGCAGGGCCGGGACATCAGGCCCGGCCGCGGTGGCATGGGAGCTATCCGTCTGGAGTGCCCCGTCGCCGCGGCCAAGGCCGTCCTCGCCAAAGGACGTCTTCTGGTGGGGTTCAGTTCCTGCCGGATCCGGGCACTTGAAGATCAGCCTCTGCGCTGCTTCAGGTGCTTCGGAATCGGGCATGTGCGGGCCCTTTGTCCGTCCAAGGTGGATAGGACGGACAGCTGCTACCGCTGCGGCGAGAAGGGGCACCAGTCCGCCTCCTGCAAGGCCGCTACGCCGCGCTGCGCAGTGTGCGCAGCCAGCGGGCGCCCCGCGGGGCACACCATGAAGGGGAGGAATTGTAATCCTCCCCCGAAGAAGGGCAAAGTGCAGGCGCCGACCCCGCCTGCCGCTGTGACCACCGCTCCCGAAGCGGGAACCTCGGTGGCGGGTGAGGAGGGTGCGATGAGCGACTGATGGACAGAGTCGAGCATCGCATCCTCCAGACGAACGCCAACCACTGCAAAGCAGCCCAGGCCCTGCTGATGCAGACCATGGCTGAGTGGTTGGTGGACGTGGCGGTAGTCGCCGAGCCGTACTCGGTGCCCGGCCGTTGGTTGGGCGATCCGGACGGCCTGGTGGCCTTGGTTGCGCGGTCTTCCACAGACTCCCCTCCCCTCTCGCTCTTAGAGAGGGGACCGGGATACGCCGCCGCGTGGGGGGAAATAGCCCTGGTGGGCGTGTATTTCTCCCCAAACCGGCCTCTGCAGGATTTCGAGGATTTCCTCGAGATCCTCACTGCAGTCGTCGGTAGGGCGGCTCCTCGCCAGGTCGCCGTGCTGGGCGACCTAAACGCCAAGTCAGTGGCCTGGGGCAACCCGGCCACCTCTTGCAACGTCCGGGGACGCGCGGTCGAGCTGTGGGCGACCTCGTGCGGCGTGTCCCTCCTTAACAGGGGGACAGTCCAGACGTGTGTGCGGCGACGGGGAGGGTCAGTGGTGGACGTTTCGTTCGCCTCCCCCGTCCTTGCCGCCCGCGTCGTGGACTGGCGGGTAGAGATGGTGGAGACGATGTCGGACCACCGATATGTGCGATTCGACATCTCTCCCCAAAGTCCCCGGGGGAGGGCAAGGCTCCCGGGCCGACCTGCCTTCCCACGGTGGGCTCTTACCCGCCTCGACCGCGAGGCGGCTGCGGAGGCAGCGTTCGTCCAGGACTGGCTCACGCCTCCCGTCGATGTCCGGGACGTCGACTCCGCGGCCGCCCAACTGAGGAAGTCCCTCACCGAGGTGTGCAACTCCAGCATGCCTCGGTCTCGCCGCCCACCTCCCCGTCGCGCCGTCTATTGGTGGTCGGAGGAACTGGCGGGCCTCCGAGCCGCCTGCGTGGCGGCAAGGCGGGAGTACACGCGGAGCCGACGGCGCAGCAGGAGGGACCCCGACAACGAGGACCTTCTTTACGCCTCTTACATAGAGGCAAAGAGGGTCCTCAAGTCGGCAATGGGGGCCGCCGATGACGCGGCGCGAGTGGAGATGCTGGAGGGCCTCGACAGGGACCCGTACGGGAGACCGTACAAGGCGGCGCGGAACAAACTGCGTCCCTTCGGTCCCCCCCTGACGGAGTCCCTGGAGCCGGCATTACTGGACGGTGTGGTTCGGTCCCTGTTTCCACCCGGGACCGACTTCACGCCTCCAGTGATGGATCCCCCGCGGGGGGCGCGTCCGCCGGTCGAGGAGATCTCTCCGGTCACGGCGGATGAGCTCGCCGCGGAGGCCCTCCGCCTCCGCGCCAAGAAGACGGCCCCAGGGCCGGACGGTGTGCCCGCGCGTGTGGTGGCCATTGCCGCCACACATATGGCGGGAAGATTTCGGGACCTCTTCAGCGCGTGTTTCGCGTCTAGGAGGTTCCCGAAAATCTGGAAGGAGGGGCAATTGTGCCTCCTCCGCAAGGAAGGACGCCCGCCGGACTCCCCCTCGGCATACCGGCCCATCGTCCTGCTGGACGAGGTCGGTAAGATGTTCGAGGGGATTGTCGCCGGCCGGCTTAATGGCCTGCTGTCGGAGGTGGGGCCGAACCTGTCGGACGCTCAATTCGGCTTTCGAAAGGGGCGTTCGACAGTCGACGCTCTGGCCCGGCTCAAGAGCCAGGTGAAGGAGGCCGTGGGGGTGGGGGACGGGGTGTTGGCCGTGTCATTCGACATAGGCAATGCCTTCAACTCTGTCCCCCACTCGACGATACTAGAGGCACTACGGTACCACGGAGTGCCTCAGTACCTGCGGGACCTCCTGGCCAGCTACCTGGCGGACCGAGCGGTCCTTCTGGTAGACAGGGCGGGCCGACTCCGGCGGTACGGCGCGGAGACCGGCGTTCCACAGGGGTCCGTCCTAGGACCACTCCTGTGGAACGTCGGGTTCGACTGGCTCCTGCGGGGAGCTCTCCTCCGTGGCACGAGTGTCATCTGCTACGCGGATGACACTCTTCTCACTGCCCGGGGGAGAAGTTTTAGGGAGGCGGCCGACTTGGCCTCGGCTGGCGGATCCTTGGTCGCGGGAAGGATCCGTCGGCTGGGATTGAGGGTGGCGCTGAATAAGACCGAGGCGGTGTTTTTCCACGCGCCTCGGCAGCGCACCCCGACCGACGCCCACATTTTCGTGGAGGGCGTCGGGGTCCCGGTAAGGGCCCAGATGAAATATCTGAGCCTGGTGCTAGATAGCAGGTGGCGCTTTGGCCCGCACTTCAGCGGGCTGTCGACGCGCCTGCTGAAGGTTGCGGGGGCGCTTTCGTGGCTCCTCCCGAATATGGGGGGGCCCAAAGCGCGATGCCGGCAGCTGTATGCCGGCATCCTGAGGAGCATGGCCCTCTACGGGGCCCCCATCTGGGCGGACTCCCTCCAGAGGAGGGAGAACTCCGCCGCGATCCGGAGACCCCAAAGGGCAATCGCACAGCGGGTGGCGAGGGCCTACCGCTCGGTGGGCTTCGCGGCGGCGTGCGCTCTGGCGGGCACCCCTCCTTGGGAGCTCGAGGCGTGGATGCTCGCCAGAGTGTACGAGTGGTCGGCGGGGCGCAAGGCGCTCGGGGAGCGCGGCGACCCGACGGTGCGGGAGGCCGTCCGGCGAGAGGCGAAGGATGCCATCGTCCACCATTGGGCGGAGGACCTCGCCTCCGCCGTGTTCGGCCGCCGAACGCTGGACGCTGTCGGGCCAGTCTTACGGGATTGGCTCGAGCGGCCCCACGGTTTCCTCTCGTTCCGTCTGGTGCAGGTATTGTCCGGGCACGGGTGTTTCGGATCGTATCTGCACCGGATCGGGCGGGAGGAGGCCCCGTCGTGCCACGGTTGCGGCGCGGCGGAGGACACGGCGCAGCACACCCTCGAGGTGTGCCCGTCGTGGAACGAACCGCGTCGCGACCTGGTCGCGGTGGTCGGGCCGGACCTTTCGCTTCCCAGTGTGGTCAACTCCATGCTGGGGGGCGAGGCCGGCTGGGCCGCGGTCGCCTCCTTCTGTGAGGATGTGATGTCACAGAAGGAGGCGGCAGAGCGCGCACGGGAGGAGGACCCTCTTGCGCCGCTGTGCAGGCGGAGAAGAAGGGGTAGGAGAAGGCGATTATAGTCGCCTTCTCTCTCCTCCTGTGGTGGTGAACGGCGGGAGACAGACGTGGAGGCGTCTTCTCCCGCATTGCACTCGTTCACCATCTCCGTTGGGCGGGAACGGTAAAGTCGCTGCCGTTTCCGGGCCCCTCCTTGCAGGGGGAGGGGCGTGCGGGCCCCGCCATAAATGGCGGGCGGTCGACGGGGGGGCGCTGGACGTCAAGGCTCTGCCGGTTTCCCAGCCCCTCTCCACATAGACGATGCCTGAGCGCCGCTGGGTCGTTTAGTGGGTAAACCGGGCCACTAGGGTCCGGGAGTCCCACATACCCCCCCCATCCTCCAATGGGGGGGAATGCGGAACGCATTTTTCCCAGCGTAAAAAAAAAAAAAAAAAAAAAAAAAAAAATGGGTGGACTCTAGACTTACTTTCACACATCATTACGATTATATAGTGTCGAGAGCTAACAAAATCATGGGATTAATTTTTAGAACTGTCAAACCATTTAATTAGCCAGCTAGTGTGATTACTTTGTATGTTGCACTTGTAAGAAGTATACTAGAATACTGCCCAGTAGTATGGGCCCCCTTCTATCATACTCACATTGATAGAATAGAAGCGATACAAAAACGCTTTCTTCGATAGTTACAACTCCAAGTTTGGTCGCCGATGCTTATTGACCACATATGAGGCTAGACTCGCGCACTATAAATTGCCCTTTCTTCAGTCCAGGCGTGAAATGAATTAGTACTAGGCATGGCATGATTCACAAGTAGCTTGTGAAAAATCATATGAAATACTTTTTCATATGTCGCACCTGCTACCTGCCTTGACGTCGTCTGTTAAAAATCACTCTGCTACTTCTCTGCTACCTTGCCTACATGATACATCGCACACCGCAGATCATTAGGATATCATCGTATTTCACCGATGACTCACGACGAAGACAGAAAGAAAGAGCGTCTTTCTAACCCAGTCGTGTTAGAAAGAACAAAATATATACTGATCGTTGCTACGAACGGGTCGCACGGCCAAGAGTGACATTAGAGCATTGCGAAAAAAAATCATTGGCTGTGAATTTTCACAGGTGAAATCACTGTGAAAATCATTAATGATTTCATTAAATGAAAATGAAATAAAAGTAGCAATCATTTCCATGTCTAATTAGTAGGTACTCCACACTTTTTTTATTTTTTTTACCTCTAAGGCAGCAAACAGTCAGATGGTAACCGCAGCCTATGGACGCTTGCAACACCGTGGGTAAAACACGCGCGTTGCCGACCCAGCAAAAATCTCTTCACACCCTTCTTGAAGAATCCCATGCTGTACTCGCTTGGGGAAACCACGGCGGGGAGCTACAATGTATCCTATAACGATTCTATTTTACGAATGTGTAGGGCCCACAACGATCACTGTAACGAGTGAGACATATTTTTTCAAAGTCGCTCCACATATATAGGATGGTACAGTACTACTCGTAAAGCCGAAAGGAGGTTAAATGGGGCCTTATAACGAGTCGATTCACAATATTTAAGAACCATAGTAACGCTGTATTATATTATTTATTTTTATATTTTAGGCTTTATTACTGTTACTCTTTACAATCTTATTCTTACATGATATACTACTTTTTTTAAATTATTTTCACTGATGTGCAAACTCTATTTCAGTAAAATTAAAGAGTAAACTACGGAGAATGTACCTACATTGCTGCCTAATTCGTGGAACGACAAACATTTTAAAAGACCTAACCCAACGAAACAACCTTCACGAATTTATTACAAGACAAAGGGATAAGTTAGTTGTTCCATACTTTAGACTAACTAAAGTAAACAAGTCATTTCTTGGTAATTGTGTTCGATTTTATAATAAGATTTCAGTAACCAAAATGCCTGATCATAAATTTAAAAGTTTTGAAAGAAAAAGCATATTACAAGGTTTGATTATATTGAAGATAAAAATGTATGGAAATAGGTACTCTCTGCATAGTGCACCTCTAATTTTCTAATATTCTTGTTTTAGTTGTAAGTAATTATTGTTATTTTCTATTTTGTAGTCTTGTTATTTTTATTTTTTTTTGTTTTTGGATGTTACCTATATCAAGTATTTTGTAATTGTTAAATATATAAAATTGATATTATAAAATAGCCACTCAGAATAGATAAAATTTATATAAAAAAATATTTATTAAAAATAAAAAGAATGTAATCTTGCTGAGTTTCTTGCCGGTTCTTCTCAGCTGAAGGCTGACTTCCGAACCAGCAGTTGCTTCAGTAACTTTAAAATTGACCTTCATTAGAGCCTTCCCAAGGCCTAAACTGAATAAATGGTTTTGAATTTTGTCAAATTTACAGAAACGGCTTATAGTGTGCTCCGCCTCGCTCGTCGGGATATGGCTTGTGTGGCATTTAGCACCATATCGTCGTTGTTATTGATACGAAAACCGATCTAACACGCTGTTTCATCTCGGCAACCGTTGGGCAATCGGAGAAATACACTCTGTCCTTCTTGCCTAACCCCAAAAATTCAAAAAAATTCAAAACCATTTATTCAGTTTAGGCCCTCAGAAGGCACTTATGAAGGTCAAATTTAAAGTTACTGAAGCTACTACCGGTTCGGAAGTCAGCCTTCAACTGAGAAGAACCGGCAAGAAACTCAGCAAGGTTACATTCTTTTTTATTTTATTAAATTCTTTTTTATCTATTCTGACTTTTTGGCTATTTTATAACATCAATTTTCCATATTTTTATATGTAACAATTACAATATACTTAATAAAGCTAACATTCAAAAACAAAAAACAAAAAAAAAAAAAGAAATAACAAGACTACAAAATAGAAAATGACAATAATTACTTACAACTTAAACAAGAAAATTAGAGGTGCACTGTGCAGAGAGCAGCTATTTCCATACATTTTTATCTTCAATATAATGAACCACCTTGTAATACGCTTTTTCTTTCAAAACTTTCCTAATATAATTTTTAAATTTATGATCAGACATTTTGGTTACTGAAAGCGGTATCTTATTATAAAATCGAACACAATTACCAAGAAATGACTTGTTTACTTTAGTTAGTCTAAAATATGGAACAACTAACTTCTCCCTTTGTCTTGTATTAATATTATGGATATCCAATTTTGACTCAAACATTCCTATGTTTCTACGTATAAACATTATATTTTCATAAATATATAATGAAGGCAATGTCATTATATTTATTTCCCTAAATAAATCTCTTAATGATTCACGGGGACCCATACCGTAAATTGCACGAATTGCTCTTTTTTGTATAATAAATATTGATTCTATATCCGCTGCTGCTCCCCAAAATAAAATACCATAGGACAAGAGGCTATGAAAATATGCAAAATAAACTAATTTGGCTGTCTCAACATTCGTCAATTGTTTAATTTTCCTAACAGCAAATGCAGCCGAACTTAACTTAGCAGCTAGAGTATCAACCTGAGGTCCCCACTGCAATTTATTGTCTAATGTAAGACCCAAAAATACCGTTTTATTAACAAGATCAATATGGCTCCCATCTATTATTATTTGGCTATCTACTTGTGCTACATTCGGTAAAGAAAACCTTAAGCATTTAGTTTTCTTTGAATTTAGTAATAGATTATTTGTAGCAAACCACCCACAGACAATTGACATAGTATGATTAACTTTAGTTAGATCTTTGTCTTTTCTATCAACTTTAAAAATTAATGATGTATCATCAGCAAACAAGACAATATCTGTGAGATCATTTACAACATATGGCAAGTCATTTATATAGACTAAAAACAAAAATGGACCTAAAATTGAACCCTGGGGTACCCCCATTTCGACTAAAGAGCCCTTGGATGTTGTGCCAGTATTCCCTACCTTTTGTTGACGATTTGATAAATAAGATAAAACAAGATCATGAGCAGTTCCACGAATTCCGTAGTAGTCAAGTTTTAGAAGTAGCGTACGGTGGTCAACGCAATCGAAAGCCTTGGATAGATCACAAAAAATGCCAATCGCATCCTGAGAATCCTCCCATGCGCCATAAATGTGTCTCAGCAATGCTGCTGCCGCATCGGATGTAGATCTTCCCTTCGTGAAACCGAACTGATGACCATGCAATATCTTATGCTTAGTAAAGTGTCCTAACATTTGATTAAGCAGCAGTTTTTCAAAAATTTTACTAAGTGCTGGCAGAACGGAAACTGGTCTGTAATCAGAAGGATTCTCCTTACAACCGGACTTAAAAATAGGTACTATTTTACTGTATTTCATCAAATCAGGAAAACAACCCTGATCAATACATTCATTAAAAATATTTGACAAAACCGGTGCAATCACTGTTATTATTGATTTTACGATTGTTACTGATAAGCCCCATAAATCTTCAGTACTTTTCATATTGAGCGAATTAAAAGTATTTAAGATATCGCTAGCATTAATATGCTCAAATTTAAAACTAGGAAATATATTATGAATATGCTGTTTGAGTAAAGATTCCGCTACTATAGGACATGATTTAAGGCTTTTAGTAGTTTTACCAGGTATACTCGTGAAGAAGTTTTCGAAAGCACAGGCTACATCTAAATTATTCGTTAAAATTTTATCATTAATTTTAAGAGTTACCTGTTCATTATTATTTCTAATTTTACCAGTTTCCGTATTAATAACATTCCAGACTGTCTTTATTTTATTATTCGCATTACCTATTTTATTACATATAAAGTGAGATTTAGCTTGATTACACACTAACTTGAATGTTTTTGAAAAGTTTCTAACATATTTATGAAATTCCTCGTTATGAGTTAGAGATTTTAAATGATAAAGTTCATACAACCTATCCCTGCTCTTACGAATACCTTTAGTAGCCCAGTCACTAAATCCCATTTTACTATTTACCTTCACTATTTTAGTAGGACAGGCTCTATTAAAATTATCGCAAATCCCGGACAATAAACCTTCATACAAGACATTGGGCTCATTACTATGATATATTGTATTACAGAGTTTCAGTTCTAAATTATTCTTAAAGTTGTCTAATCTTGCCTTAGTAGTAGGTACTTGTCTTTTAAATGGCAATTCTATTAATTGAGCCTTATGATCCGAGCGAACACCACTAATAATCGATTTCCCTAGTATACTACTATTAGTTAATATATTATCAATACAAGTAGCCGAAGTGGCTGTAGATCTTGTTGACTCATTAAATAATATATCTAAGTTGAATGATTTGAATAAGGCAACTAAATTCCGACTTTCAGATGAATTACTAAGAGTATCTACATTAAAGTCGCCACATAGAACTATTGACTTGTTACAATTATTAAATAACTTACGAAGAATCTCTTCTATTATAGAGGTAAACAATAAAAAATTTGATGCCGGTGGTCTATAAACACATACAATAATATAGCTCTGCAACTCTGCACAAGACACCTCACAAACACGCTCAACAGAGAGGCTGCAAATATCTTTCCGATCCTTGAATTTAATATTATTATTTATAAGAATTATTGTGCCGCCACCTTCTGCAGTTAATCTATTGAATATACTGGCAACTGTAAAGTTTTTAATATTAAAAAGCATAGTGCCCGGTTTCAACCATGTCTCTGTAAAGCATAATATGTCTATAGTTATTTTATCTAACAATAAATGAATATCTAGAATTTTGCCAAAGAAGCGATTAATATTCTGATGTATTACAAAAATCGAACTGTTGAGCTTCTCTGTTGTCAAAAGTTTTTGTTTAGAGAACTATTCTGAATATTAATGTTAAAATTACTTATTTTTACTGAGTTATCCCGTATCCTATTAATATTATATGCTACAAGTGACGCAATCAATTTCTTAAGCTTTTTTGGAATAAACAGTGTATCCTGTTTCAATTTTAACTTACTAACAAACTTGTTAGTATCAAAATATATAAAATTAGCACTATGACATGTAACATTATGCATATGGTTATTTAAATGCCAAATATAATTATTCTCCATATCTGAGTAGTTTGAAGAGTATGGGAAAGCACATAACATTATTTTCATTACCCCTAATTTTGATAATGAGTTGAGACTATTTATCAAATCTTTTTTACTGATATTTAAAGCATTGCCAATTAAAATTATAATTATGGTTTGTTCATCAAACTTTGTATGCAAAATTTTATCTACTATTTGTTTGTATGATGCCCCTGGCATACAATAATTCATGACTGAATCAGTTATTTGGTTACTGATTATTGAGCCAAAGTCAGATCCTATTTTATCCGAAAAAACAATTGTCTTTGTGACTGTAGGATTGGATGGATTAGAATTTAATTGCGTGACCTGAACATCAGTCTGTTTCGTTTGAGATATTGGAAGCGATTCACCTGGCCCAGCTGGTGAATGGTCACAATCACATATATGATTATGGGACAGAGATCTTAATGTGTCCTCATTGTACTTACATAAGTCAACCAGGTGAGTCGCCGCCAATATATGATCATTTATTTGTTTTTGAGCAATTTCATATCTAGAAACTAAGTCCCTAAGACAGATCTCCTTGTGCTCAAGGTCTGAGAGCAAGCGCTGAGTGTCAGTATCATACAATTTTTGACAATCATTTAATTTATTATTGCATTCTTTTAAATTTCTAATTATTTGGATCCTCTCTTTCCTTAATTGAACATTTTTATAAAAACATTTTTGTTTTTTAACTACTGAGTTTACTTTTCTAATAAATTTATTTAATTTTAAATATTTCTTAATTTTATTATGACTTTTTAATTCAATTTTTGTTTGTTTAAAGTAAACAGAGTGATCACTATCCTTATTAAAAAATGCTTCAGAATTTGCCGGCTGAGTACACAAATCACTCCCAATCAGCTCATCAAAGAGGCTCAATGTATTGTTGGTTTGGTGACAGCTTGCTTCAGTTTCCAAGCGGTTAATTTTATCCTTCGCCTGACCCAAGCTGCTCTCCAGGCCAGAGATGCGAGCCAGTGCGTTCTCATAGGTGGTACTACACTCATTGAATGTACCCACCACCCTCTCTAAGCGGTCGCGCTGATCAGTCACTTCTGTGTAGTGGTTGTGAAGCTCAGCCAGGTCCTTCTTCAGCTGACTATTTCTGTTGTTCACTTTTCTTACTTCCTCCTCACCTTCTTCACGCTCCTGAATTAGTCGTTCACAGAGAAGTTGAGAGGCCTTAAGGTCTTCTAAAGCCTTTCTGAGCTTGGTCTCGACATCACGGGCACAGGCCTTGCGAGTCATCATGTTAACAGACATGAATCCACAGACCCTGAAGTGCAAAGACAGAAAGCTGAGAAGTGAACAATTTGTTTCCTATCTGCTATCTATTAATGAAGCAGTTTCAATATTAGTTTCCACAAAAAGAAGTTCAAGGGTGTGAGTTCCGGAGAACGAGCAGGCCATAGCACCGGTCCCCCACGGTCATACCATCCTCGCGGAAAGCCAACGTTAAGATGTTCTCGTACGTTGCGAGCAAAATGTGCCAGAGCTCCATCATGCTGAAACACCATGTTTCTTTGGTTCTCAAAGTAATCCCAGTCAGCCACCGGAAAGTCGTCAATCGCCTCTTCGAATTCCGTTTGTAAAAACGATATTTAGTTGGTACCGTTCAGACGTGATGGCATAATGACGGGACCGATGACATGCCCGTCCTAAAAGGCCAGCCACACATTCAGCCGCCACTGGTGTTGGAATCCGCCCTGCCGTGAAGCATGTGGATTCACGCGAGCCCAAACGCTTCGCATGATCGCCATGCATATTTGAAAGTCCTGACCTCGTTGATGTTGCCTCGTCCGTCCAAAGACCATAGTTTACGTAATTAGGGTAATCCTCCAACTGCCTGAGGTACCACTCGCAGAAGTTTCTCCTGGGTGCAAAATCGTAGGGTACCAGCTCCTGTGTCCGGTGATAGTTATAAAGGTGACGATTGTCGTCACGAAGAATTCACCAAACTGCAACTTGGTTTATACCGAATCTTGTACCGGCTCGCCTTGTACTTGTCGGCTCTTCTTCAAAATGCTCTAACACTAATTCAGCCTGCCTGGCATCGAATGTGCTTGGAGGTTCACTTCCAGTTGACCGATGAAAAGAGCCGGTGGAATGTAGTTGTCTTGACATGTTTATCAAACACTGGTACGAAGGCAGCCGTCGCTGTTCAGTGGAGGGTCTTCCATCGATAAATCGTTGCCGATACAGTTCGCGAGCAGGATTTAAGTAGCTATCTTCATAGCCTTCGAAAAACATCATATCGTAATATTCCGAGCTAGAAAGCATCGTTATTTTGGAATATTGGAAAAAAAACTCGAAACAGTTAAAGGATATCGATTTGAAGATTTGAAATTGACAACATATTTTTTTTCCAATTTGACATTTTTTAAAGCCAGTACTTGAGTATAATGACATCCTTGTATTGAGGTAGCAAACATTTATGAATAAAAAATAGAAAAACTATTAAAGTAGGCAATAATTAGGTAAAATAGGTACGTGTAAGGATCCATAGATACTCTATGGTTAACCTTTAATTAGGCGCGTGGAGTCTGCAGTTACCAAATTGATAGGTATAAAATTAGAAACTAGACCTAGAACAAGGGGACTAGAGAGTTAGGAAGCTAGCAAGAAAGAGAGAATTGACAGCGTTAATAGGTATAAAAACCGACTTCACAAAAATAAACTATTCCAAAACAAACTAATAGGTACGCACTAAAAAGAAAAAAGTAATTGCATTATTAAACAGCTTAAAACTCAATTAAATTATTACGATAAGATTCTGGAGTTGGCGTCAGGCAACATAGTCACATACATAGTTATAGGTGAGAGGCGCACGCGCGACTTTACCAGGCGTGAGGCGAGAGCGGGGCCGCGGCGGGAGGGGAGCTGTTAAATGCGTATTATTATTGTTAGGTATATTGTAGTGTTTCCTTATCTGACACCGGCTCCAAAAATAACAATAATTGTAACTACATTATCTTATCGTAATAATTTAATTGAGTTTTAAGCAGTCTAATAATGCAATTATTTTTTTCTTTTTAGTGCGTATAAGTTTGTTTTGGAATGGTTTCTTTTTGTGATTTTGTTTTTTTGTAAAAACATTTGTTTATTTTTAGTGAATCTGAAGTAAACTATTTTTTTTTTCTGAATATGGGTAGACCTACTAAACGTGATTACTGAAGGTGTATTATGTATACATTTTAAGGATTTTCCTCAATTTTCTCAGGATTCCATCATCAGGTCTTGTTGTAAAGATCATGGGACCACCTGTGAAGTCCACACTTTTATAAATAAATAAATAAATCGAAATCGGTTGGCGTGATATTGAGTTATTTGTTCATTTGTCGCAAACTTACTTAATGCTAATTTTAGGCTTATATAGTTTTCTCATGGATGCCAATGTCAGAACTGGACCAAATTGAAATGGGACCAATCGGGAAGCACCAGCTTTCAATTAAAAAGAATCATTAAAATCGCTTCGCCCAGTCGATATTTATGACGTAACAAACATAAAAAAAAATGCAGACGAATTTATAACCTCCTCCTTTTTTGAAGTCTGAAGTTTGAAGAGCTTGAAGATCACTTGGGGTCGCGGCGACCCCGCGCGCCTAATTAAAGGTTAAGTGGCTTGGCACTCTTGTTAGATGTGTTGTTGTAAAACAAAATATATTGTAATAAAACATAATTGAAAACACTAGACACGTTTAATTTATTATTTTACAGTTAGATAACGTCATAAGAAAACATAAAAAAAAACCATATTTTAATTAATTGAATTATTATCACTGAATTATCATTAATTGTATAATACAAAGGTGTTAATTGAAAATTACAATTTATTCGATAAATTAACATTTATGTATCGCTTGTTCCGCGCTCTCGCTTGCACGCTCAGGCTCAGGCGGAACGTGACATTTTTCCATGCGTGCAGCCGGTGTTCATCGATTTATAAGACGTTATCACGTAAAAATATCAATACTTTAACAAGCATGTAACAGATGCACTTATGCAGAAATCAGCAATTTTTCGGACAATTCTATCTTCAATATAATGAACAAACTTCTTCGATTCTTCTTCGAAACTATGGAGTGTAGAAGTAAAGAAGGACCATCTGAGTGTACTAAAAAGTGTCCATTGAAAGGGAACAAATTAAGGTGGCGCTACTGTAACAAGTGGAAGAATTTTAAATAGAGCGCCATAAATTATTAGACAAGGATACAAAATTAATAAAAAAGGAAATAAACATTTCCGTTTTGTTACAGCGCATTTTTTAAATTATTACAATATATAGACAAACATGAGTATGGAATAAAATTATACAGTGGTTTTAAGTACCCCAATTAAAGCAAGTAGAAAATAGTATTAACACTAAACATACCACAACCGGGTCAAATGACCCATTTTGAAATTTGCATTGAAAATGCACGTATAATCTTATTGCTTTTGCACATTTGACTTAATGACTTTTTATTACTAATTAATATACAGTTATACTATTTATTTCCCTTCCTAACAACCATATTTCATACATTCAAGCAGGAAACATAAAGTCACATTTGACCCGCTATGGTAGAAATTGGTACCTAGGAAGTATTGGTATGATTAGTGTTAAAGAATTACCGGAAACCAACCCAGTACACTTGACTCTGTTCATATCATTTCCACTTGCTACACTAGTGCTATTTCAGTGAGAAATCGAAACCTAATTTGCTGTTTACAAGTGGACACTTTTTCGACTAAACCCCCATAAAAGATGGTCTTGCTTTACTTCTACACTCCATATTCGAAACAAAACATTGAAAGATAGAATATTTGTTATCCATGACTTTGAAATTTATGATTAAAGATTTCGATGACAAACTTGTCACATTAGTCGAATCATACATCAAATACATCAAACTCTAAAATAAAGTTGAAACAAAACGTTAACGTTGCTAATGTTGCCATGATAAAATGGTGTAATGGATGTATTTCGTTCTATATTCTCGTCTGTACTGTTGGTGTCCAACCAGATCGACTGTTGGTGACCGACCTAAAGGCAAACCATCTATTTGTCATCCATCGGTTCGAGTCTGCTGAATTTCGTCCATGAGCCGCTTCACGGAGGCCTTGAATAGCTTACCTCTCACGTGATTAGTAGTATTAGCGTAGCAAGCGACAAAGACAGAGCATAGAGGCCGCGATTAGTGTAATTTTCCTTACAGAATCGAGCCCCTGATCGGCTGGGCGCGGGCGGACGGCGATCGTGTAGTTTTTGTATGTAGTAGTCAAATGAGCAAGAAGCAGACAGCAGTCATGTCATGTTATCATGTCAAATATTCTATTGTCAAATTGACATTTGATACTCAAAATATCTGGGTGATTGTGTCTTTGTGGGATTCGTAAATTGAGTGAGTGTTGATAAAAGTTATATTTGTAAAAAAAATTATCTTAGTGTCTGAGTGATTTATAAGTGCTTAGATTACGTAGATGATGCCTGAGTCGCCGTCGCCGGGCCACCTCTGAGATCATGTACGACAGCACCTGCGGCGCCGCAGCCAGCGGGCAGTGCGGCAAGGCGCAGCCCGACGGCGATGGGCCACCTCCGCGTGAGCCGGCGCCCGCGCCCCTCGAGCGGGACTACAGCGGCTTCGACATCGTCAAGGCGACGCAATACGGCGCGTTCGGTCGCGTGAAGGAGCTCGTGGAGGCCGGGTGGGATGTGAACCAGCCGGACCACGAGACGGTGACGCTGTTGCACTGGGCGGCCATCAACAACCGGCGCGAGATCATTCAGTACCTAGTGGCGAAGGGCGCGGCGGTGGACGCGGTGGGTGGCGAGCTGCAATCGACGCCACTGCACTGGGCGACGCGGCAAGGGCACCTGGAGGCGACAGTGTTGCTGGTGCGCGCGGGAGCCGACCCCGCGCTCCGTGATGCGGAGGGCTGCGCGTGCTTGCACCTGGCAGCGCAGTTCGGGCACACGGCCGTGGTTGCGTACCTGGTGGCGCGTGGGGCGCCACCTGACGAGGGCGATGCGGGCGGGATGACACCACTCATGTGGTCATGCTGGAAGGTTTCGTCGGTGGACCCGACCCGCCTGCTGCTCACGCTCGGCGCGTCCACTCGCCCCGCAGACCGCTCGCATGGGAACACAGCCCTACACTGGGCCATCCTAGCGCGCAACACCACTGCCATATCTACTCTCATGCTCTATGTGAGTGTGACTCCCTTTAACAAGCCCATGAGGGACTCCAGCTAGGCAATATTTATTATTATTATTTATTTATTTATAGACGAGCAGCTTGGTAGCTGATGTGTCTATATCACACAGTGTTGAAAGTCACTTCGCACTTTATAGTTCACTTTTGAAGATATTTAGTTCTTGTCCAATTGTCTAATTTGTTTTTAAATGAGTTAATTGAAGTAGCAGATACTACTTCGTCCGGTAGTCGGTTCCAATTCCGGACCACTCTGTTACTCAGAAAGTGATGTGCAGTATTGGATTTAGATGGTGCACGATTTATTTTGTACTGATGCCCACGGGAGGATTTATCACACACATTCATCACAAATATTTCATGTAGATGAGGAATGTTATAGTTTCGCGTCAGGATTTTGTACGTCTCAATGTGGTCGCCACGAAGGCGTCTATCCTCAAGAGTAGTGAGGCGCAAGATGCGAAGCCTATCTTCATAGGACTTATGACGTAAGGCTGCTGGTATTTTGGTAGCTTTCCTTTGGACACTCTCGAGCAGATTGATATCTTTATGGAAGTAGGGGCTCCACACTTGGAATCCATATTCTAGCAATGGTCTTATGTATGTTTTGTAAATTTTTATGAAAAGTTCTATTGTCATCGTTTGGAAGGATCTTCGGATGATATATACAAATGAATTTGCTTTCTTTGCTATTGAGGTTATATGCTCTTCCCACTTTAAATTTGAGGTGATTAATACTCCAAGGTCTTTCTGAGTCTCAGTGGGTACTATTGGGTTCCCATCCAGACTGTAGCTATATATATCCTTGGAAATTCATTAAAAGATATCTATCTTAATTTCTATGCACAAAAATGTCTTGTCACGTTCAGCAATTACTGTGATGAAGTTTTTGACAGAAATTGTGTCCATATATTTATTGGTATATTTATAAAGCTGGTGATGTTTTACCTGTTTTTGAGGCCACTAATGTTGTCCTAGGATATAAAGTACCCTCAGCCGGGGGTTGCGGAAGCTGAATTCGTGCCCGCGACCCCCGGCGCTCAGGTGTGTGAAGGAACACCGGAGGGGTTTTAGTGGGTATACCTCTCGGGCCCCTTCTCATTTTAATTGAGAAGGGGAGTTTGCGAGAGGGAGTCCCACATAACCACCGCGTCTCCCCGGGCGCGGTGGTATGCGCAAAGCATTTCCCCTCCTAAAAAAAAAAAAAAAAAAGGATATAAATTACCCTAAGTTGATCAATATCATATTCATTTTGTGTGCTTAGTTTCAATGAAATCTGTTTAGCCACTTATGTGTGTCAATCACAAATATATAGACTTTTACATTTATGATATTGGCTGGGAATATAAGTGATTTAGTTTGGCAGAGTACAGGCTCTGCTAAGTTTACAATGTACATGTGCAAAACAGTTATCCTGGGATGATTATTTTCAACAGGTGCATGCGGGTATTGGTGTGTTTTTTTATTTTTAGATTTCACATAGCCATAATAATACATTTTATGTATGTATGTTAAGTGTCATTTTCTTGTGTAGGCTTATTTAAATTAAAATATCTCCAATTTATACTTAGTAGTTAATTCAGTCTAAAGCGGTGATTGCTTTTGCAGGTGGGACTTACAACCTAAGCCTAAATGAATAAAACTAAAATGGTGTTGGTAAGCACATCACTTGGGAATGACTGAGTCGGTTATAGACTGAATGGAAAAATTGCAATCAAAATTAAATAAGTTGAAGTGCTTCTTTCTAGGGTACTTTTGTATGAACTCAAGATAGAGTAGATCATAATACATATTAATACAATATAGTAAGAGTACATTATTGGGATGTATAAGAGCTTGTAAAAGCCTACATAAAGAATATTAATATTTCAGGGCGATGCCAGCTTGGACATGCCGAACCTTCGCGGGGTCACGCCGCTTGCGATGTTGCAGACCAACGCCGACTCACTGTGGGTCGGCTCCAAAGTTTCTGATAAAATAAAGGAACATGCCTCCACTAGGAGAAGCATTTTTAGGAGATTGACCTATGATAAGGTATGGTCCTAAATAGTACTAAAAATATGAGTTAATCATTAGATACTTTATAAAATATTTAAAATATATTAAATTGATAACTTCAATATTTACACTCTTTAAAAAGTTCTTTATGGAGATGGTGCTTGCCAGGGCACGCTTACAAACTTAGGGACCTTTTCAGAAGGTCTGTTAAAAATACAAGTAATAAACTGAAGGAACTCCGTTCGAACGAAGTTCCTATTGTAGTATATTGTTATAGATATATGATTTTGTATTGAGTAGTAGAGCTTTAGTGCAGATATCATCCGGGGAAGTAATGCCACCTAACCCATTTCTCCCGTGAAGGAGTATTGCACTTGTATTACTGTGTTTCGGTTAAGGGGTCAGTCAACTACACGTCTCAGGGTCTACAACGTATTGGCGATGCCCCTAGTGTTGAAAATGTCCTTAGGCGGCGGTGACCACTTACCATCAGGTGGACCGTCTGCTTGTTTGTGGTACAAAAAAGTATATAAGAATATTAAATATATTATATTGGTGATTAACAAATAGTAATAAATGAATTACTAGCACCTGATAGCAATTATAAACGCAGAAATAAGTAATGAATTGAAGGAATGGCCAATAGCATACGCTCTATAACCGTCTACACTATAGAAAGGGGGGCAGCGGCGGCCATACCCATTGAGAGGCTCCGGGTGGCAGGTCTGTGCGAGGCCTTTTGTACTTCGTGGAAAGTATGTGATGCGAAAGTAAGTCTGGTTGTTTGGTTTAGGTATTTGTCATGTTTGACGAGAAATGATAAAGTTATACAAATAAATAAAATTTGAGATTTAAATATTTTACATTTAAATTAACAAAAGGAACAAATACAGAGATGATAAATATCGATAGAGGGGCAGGAACAGCGGTACATAATGATTTTTTCAATTAAGTTTTAAATTAATGAATTAGTTAACTAATTTTATTTTAATTTACCGTTATGTATAACCTTAATAAATAATTAAGGATTATAATGAAAAGTTTAAAATAAAATAATATTATAAAAAAATCTATATTTTTTAAAATTTGTTTGGGTTGTTGCGCAAGGCCCCGGGCGATTGCCCTGTTCGCCACCCCCTAAGGCCGCCGCTGAAGGGGGTCGTGACGCAAAAATCCTACACTTTTTTTGCCTAGCCCCCATCCGCCAAGTACCCAGTACCGTGCGATAGGAACTTCGTTCCAAAAGTATTCTGTGTGTTAATCCCTACCCTATAAATTATATATGTATCAAGTTTGATCCAATCCCGTTTAGTAGTTTTTGCGTGAAAGACTAACAAAAATCCGATCATCACAAACTTGCGCACTTATATTTATTATAGCTGTCCCCTGCGGCTGCTCCCGCGTCCCGCGTCCCGGGGCTCGGGGCTCGGGGCTCGTGATAAAAAATACTAATTATCGCATTTATAATATTAGTAGGATGGAACGTTATATTATTAGGTATTATTACCTATTGTTGGATCAGATAACATTTCAATACCTTTCATGGATGGCTATATTATTTACAGCTTGTACATCTATGCAATAAATAAGCCCATACCTATTGAAGACGAGACGCGAGTATAGGGTGTAGTATGTAGTACAGAATACATCATTAGTGTAGTACAACTAGTGCAAGTATCGACGACGCTCACACACTGGCTCACTGCGGTTGCACTTGCAGAAGTTCCGGTGGTGGTGCGTGGTAGTGATGCCCTTCGTGGCGTTCTACCTGACGGGGCTGGTGCTCGAGATGGACGCGCACTACGTCATCAAGATGCTCCTACTGGTGTGTTTGTACTCGCTGCTGCACTTGGCCAGCAACGTGCTGTTCGACGACGACCTCAAGAACATCTTCCCGCTGAGCGTGTACCTGGCGACCAAGGTGAGGCTCCAGGCGATCCGGTGCCGCGGGTGCTCCGAGCACCCGGCGCGGGTCTGCCACTAACGACAGTGCGTGTTCGCAGGTGTGGTTCTACATCACGTGGGCCGTGTTCGTGGCGGGCGCCGTGGGGTGGGCGGCCACGGCGGGGTTCGTGGCCAGCTCGGCCGCGCTCTGGTACACGTTCCTGCGCTCGTGGCGCTCCGACCCCGGCGTCATCACCGCCACCAAGGCCGACAAGTTCCGGGTCAGTGAATACAGTGCTGTCGCTCGATCACGCGCTCGCTACTCACGCCCATATGCGACGATCTGTACGGGCTTCGTCGTGGTATGGCATGGGTCGGGTTCTAATAAGTATCGCTTCATCCGAACAGACGATCATCGAGCTGTCGGAGTCGTCCGGCGGGGGGGGCGGCCTCGGCGGCGGCGGCGGGTGCGGGGGCGGCGGGTTCGAGCCGGCGCGGTTCTGCTCGGCGTGCCTGGTGCGGCGGCCGCTGCGCTCCAAGCACTGCTCGGTGTGCAACCGCTGCGTCGCCAAGTTCGACCACCACTGCCCCTGGGTGGGCAACTGCATCGGCGCCAACAACCACCGCTACTTCGTGGGCTTCCTCGCGAGCCTGCTGCTCATGTGCGGCTGGATGCTGTGGGGCGGCGTGCGCTACTTCGCGGCCGAGTGCCGCGGGGCGCCGGCCGACGCGTCCCCCGTGGACGTGGCGGTGGGGTGGGCCCAGTGCAACGCGTGGGTGGCGTGGGTGATGGTGAACGCGGCGTTCCACCTGTTCTGGGTGAGCGTGCTGGCGAGCTGCCAGGTGTACCTGGTGGTGTGCCTCGGCATGACCACCAACGAGCAGCTGAACCGCGCGCGCTACCGGCACTTCCAGGCGCGCGGCGGCCGCTCGCCCTTCACGCGCGGCCCGCTCAACAACTGCGCCGACTTCTTCGGCTGGCGCCTGTGCGGGCTGGCCGAGCCGCGCGCGCGGGACTGGACCGAGCCCGCCGCCGACCCCGCCCCCGGGGCCGCCGGGGCCGCCGGGGCCGCCGGGGCCGCCGGGGGCGCCGGGGCCGACGACGACACCGAGCCCATGCTGCCGCACCACTACGTGTGAGCGGCTCCGCGTGTACCTGTGTGTGTGCAGACGGTGCCGGTCTAGTCGAAAGTGAAGTGTTCAGTGTTCATATTCGTCATTTCGTTGACGACTTTTATTATTTAATTTTATTAGCATTTTAGTTTCGAGGTTATTACGGAGTCGCCGCCCGAGACCGCTTCGCTTCGACCGATCCTACGCGGGGATCGAGGCGAACGCCGCCGGGGACCGAGTGTGACGTGACATATCTATTTGATGTAGATACCTACCGGCGTATATTTCGTTGATTAGACGCTGGAACTTCCATTATGTACCGGTGATCTATCAACGCGTCTATATATAATCATCAATTTTCGCGTTATACGCCCAACGGATATATATAGATATAAATATATTTTGTATACAAAGAGGATGTAAATGCACATCACCGAGGAGGCGACGCAGACTCCGGCGCTCCGTCTGCCGGTGTGTGAGCGAGAGCGCGTGTGTGAGTGAGAGCGCGTGTTCGGCCGAAGCACCGCGTCGTCGCGTCGTCGCTGAGACAATATTAATCTTAACGTAACTAATCATTATTTCGGCAACGATACATAATCAACGTCGTCCATGTTTGACGAATAATATTTTTCTAACATAAAGTAGGTATTTTTTATAATATTCTATATCGCTCTCGCGTCGCTCGCTCGGCTCGCGGCATTACTCGAGTGGCGACGTCGCGACGCGTCGCTTTCTCCTCTTGTTGAAACAATTTATGATATTAGCGTGATGTTATTTTAGATTATACTTTAAACTAATCCATTAAATACTCTGGCTAGCTTCGATCGCTGTAAATACCTATACGAAGCATGGCTTTTATTGTTAGGTTAAGTCTCGCGGTGGGTAGGGGGCGCGGTGGCCCGGTGGCCCGGTGGCCCGGTGGCCCGGTGGGTCGGTGGCCCGGTGGGTCGGTGGGTCGGCGGGATGGCGGCTGGGATGGGGTGGGCGCGTGCTTCTAGCGCTTGTGTTTTGAACAAACCTAGCTTTAATTTTAGTCGTATCTTATTGTGAGTCCGGTTCGGCCGATGCAGGCTGCAGCCTGTGCCCCTGTACGCGCTGCGTCACGCGTGACGCGAGCTGGGTACGCGTCTGCCTACCCACTGTGAACATTCATTTACACATATTTTCAGAGGCCATTAAAAATACACCAGTATTAAGAAACCGTAATAGTAGAAATATCTTCTGTACATAATATGATGTCTATACTTATTTAGAGAGGGAGGAGTTATCACAAAATAGGTATTTAAGAATTTTTCATTCGCGTTCGCTTAACACGAATTAATATATTGTACACATAACTCGCTACTGACTGTAGGAGCGGCGCGACGGCACGCGGCCGCTGGAGGCCCGGGGCTGCGGGGCCGGGGTTGCGGGGCCGGGACTGCGCGGCCGGGGTCGCTGCCTGGCACGTCTTACTTGTTATTACTTTGGGGTATTGCTAGCGCAGGCCGTATTATGGCAAAACAGATAGGTACAGAACGGCCAGACATTCTCTTAACATATATTTACGATACTCATTACATACCTACACTGCGCGGACTCTTCAAGTGGATCTCGACTCTCGAGATATCTCCGGCGGTTCCTGAGATCCCGAAAGCATAATGTTTTCCTACTAAAGAGCCTGAGTAAGGATTTCCTGGACGTAAAATATCTTCGTCCCGTTAGCGCCTTGGCCCGGAGGTCGTTGGCATATAGTAGATATAACATTTTAAGAGTTAATCGAGCCGACCGATTGTGATCGAATACGTTATACGAGTATACACTAAATAGTAGTGGTATTCGCTATAATTATTCTCATTCTGTATAAAATACATAGTATATATTGTTTTTATATTTAATGCGATGATTCATGCATCATAAATTCACTCATTTCATAACATTAACTAATCTTACGGGAAAACATTTCTACCTGAACAACCATTCTAAAATGACTTATATGTACTTCGGGGATACAACAGATAATGAATGTTATAGTTAGCCGATGGGTACATATTTAATGTAACATTGTATGGGACGGCATAGGTCCCATCGGCGGACCTTCTTGCCGTATCTGTTCTGTGGCAACGTGGTCGCGACTTGGCGAGGCAGCATGGGTTTGGATGTAAACATACTTAAATGTATAGATTGATCAAATTGTATTATTATTATAAAATGAAACCAAAATGCATTTTAATTAAATATCTACTTAAATTAATGTGATGCATGTTTTTTTATTTACCTACCACTTTCCTTTGACCGCCGCTTCATTGCACCTGATTTCTTATCAGATATTAAAAATATAAAGTTTATTTGTTACTGTCTGAATCGTGGTAGGTAGGTACTTATGCACCTATGCGGTCGATTATTGCCAGTACCGTGGCACTTTATCAATGCCCCTCTTGAAAAGGTCAGCTGGACGGGAGGCAACAAATTTTTCCGAGGCATTTTGCCTGCCTTTGGTATTGATATTTTACCTACCAAGAAGTTATCCAAAATCCAGAAATAGTAGGTGTCTGTTGGCGCTAGGCCTGGTGATCATCCGTCCATCATCCGGCGGATGATGGGCTTGCTTGCATGTTGTCGTGTACAACCAGCGGGACGAGCTATTGACCAATGCTGGCTGGATATTTACCTGTATTTCCGTCACCGTGTCCAGTCCTGCACAGTAATTACACATTCGCAGTAGTGCTCGTGCCGTACTGTATGGTAAAATGTTGTAATGAATGACACAGGCAATGAATTACAGAGGAGTGAACATCACTTTCATAGTGTAGGTTTACGTTGGCATGCTATTGGCAGGTGCTGAAACTGTTGAACCAGGGTATTCCCTGGTATAGTATACAGTATAGCCAACATTAGGAGCGCTTATGATTATCGTAAAGAATCCATTAGTCGTATGTAAGTGACAATGCGGTTTAAACCTACCACGACGGCACTCCATATTTTAATGTGCACAAAAGCAAGTAAAAACAATACACTAAACAAATGGGAGAATCTTGCTCAGGCAATACCCATATAAGTATATTTTATTCGTGAGTACGTTATGTGAAGTATTTATTCTACACAAGATCATTAAAGTCGAACGAATATTTAACAGAACTAGAAGAGGCGTTGCAGGATATTAATTGGGATATCCTAGTGTAAGTGATGTACAGAGAGAAAAAATGAAGAACACATTCTATACTATAAAAATGAAGTACCAGGAGCGTATGGCGTAGGTTGCATGGTGAAGAAAAATCTAAAGAACGATAATAATAGGTTGGGAAAAAGTTCCTTCGCATTTTTTAAGAAAATTCAAATCATTTTTAATATAGTTTATTTACATTTAACTAAAGTATGTAGGTACCATTTTGTTCGATAACTTTTTGCCATCTTGTAGGTAGGGACATGATCCCATTGCTATAGAAATTTTGGGACTTCTGACCAAAATACTGCGACAAGTGGTTTTGACAGTCCTCTCGTGATGTCAACCTGACACTGCCTAAAGAATTCTGATGAGACCGAAACAGGTGGAAATCGGAAGGTGCAAGCAAGGTCAGGACTGTACGGCGGATGCATTAATACCTCCCAGCCAAACTCTCTTAATTTTTGCTGAGTGGCTAAAGATCCCACCACACACACAGCATCACCTTGTTGCGAGTTAACCCGAGTTTCGCCACAGTCTGTGAAGGCTGACCGGCCTTTGACCACGACCTTTTTCGCACGTTCTTGTCGTACGTGATCCACTTTTCATCACCAGTTATCAGCTTCTTCAAAAATGGTTCGGTTTCATGACGTCGTAATAAAGAATCACAAATGAGTACACGGTTCATTAGGTTTCTTTCAGTGAGCTCGTGAGGTACCCAAATATCTAGCTTTTTTGTGTACCCAGTTTTTTCAAATGCGCCAAAACTGTTTTGTGGTCAATTCCCAGTTCTTCAGCTACGTCGTAACTACTGATATGCCGATCTTGCTCCACTTTTTCAAAAATGGCATTAATTTTATCCGTAATGGGGCGACCAGAGCGACTTGCGTTGCATTTTTACCTTTTTTGTAGTAAAATTTTAAAATGAATCGAATTTCTTCATTAGATTCACTCATCTTGGCGGTACGAAAAACAAATGCAAATCACACATTTTCCTAATTTGAATTTGGAATTATGTTCTTTAAAATTAAAACTTTCAATGATACCAAAACCAGCCAGATACAAATAGTATAGCCAAAGAGATTTTATTACAAGTTCATACATACTATAATGCGAAAAGACTTTTTCCCCAACCTAATATAACAGAATTAAAAGGAATATCAGACAGAATAGCCATCTTAAACATCATACTCCTTGATTACAAAAATCCGACTTCAATAGGTTAGATATATGCTCCAACTGAGCAAAAAAAAGATAAAAATAGCTATTACGAAACCGTGCGTAAAGTAATGGAGTATCTGTCTAACACCGTTATCGTGATGACAGTCAAATTGGCCAAAGTGGCAAACACGAAGATAAATTACTTGGTCTCTATACCACTGGCAAAAGGAACGATAATGGGCAAAGACTTATCAACTACGCGTTAAAAAATAACTTACATACTATACTATATTAAGAAATCCTAAAAGGAAATGGACGTGGGAATCTCCCAATGGTCAAGTAAGAAACGATATAGATTCTATAACTACGAACAAACCAAAGTTCTTCTTAAATGTGTAAGACTTGATTCAGTAATGGTAGTGTAATTGGTTGCTTTGTATTTTGTATATTTTGGAGTTGGCCTCGGAGTAATCTGAATTAGAACTACTTTAAGTTAAAGTTGTTAAGAACTTCCACGTTTCGTTAAACTCTTTAACTATAGTACTGATCACAGATTACTCCGATGGCATCTACACAAATTTGAGGCAAGAAATCAAGGAAACATATACAAAATACAGAGCAACCAATTACACTACCATTACCGAATCAAGTTTAAGAAAACCTTAATGCTAAGTTATAACCAATAAACGAACATAGAACTGTTCAAGAAAAAGACAATACTTTAAAGAAGAGATAAAAGAAACCAATAAAAAACTAGAAAGAAACAAACCATTAAAAGTTAGAATAAGATCGGATGCAAGAAATGATGCATTTCCAGTGCTATGTGTAAACTATGTGTAACTTCACTAGCGAATAATTCAACAAATTATCAAGTTCTACAAAGTAATTCTATCCTTTTTGGTTTCTTAATTGTGTTATAAATAGGTATATTAGCGCCATCAATAGAAAACCTTAACTTTTAAACAGCAACGATGTGGTTTCTGCGACATTCTTAGTTGGCAATATGGGCCTTTTAGAACTTTAGTATTTTTTATATTTCTAACAACTGAAAAATATAATTTACCTATATTGTTTTTCTGTAGATGGCACTATTGATTTGCCACAGGGTGTAAATATGACAATAGGCAAATATTTAAACAACATTAGTTAAATTCACAATTATTTATTTAGTTAGTTAGAGCCTAAAAGTTAGTAGTTGGTTTAGAAGTCAGTCTAATAAATCCATAAATATAAGTATATCCGTGAAGTTCCCAAGCATTCGAATTCATTAGAATTTGCTGCAGAAAATTTTGTAGATCAGTTTGTAAGATAGTTGAATTCTGCATTTATATTTATCGTCAAAAATAGCTTGTTTAGATTTTGTAACTTCGTTTGACTTTGGTTCAGGTCTCTTTGCTTTCATTATCAGTATCAATGCCTTCATCATCCGAGTATCTCCATCCGGTTGGTTTACGATCATTGACCGCCATCAAGCCATTTGAAACAGCATTATTAATAAATTCGTTAAAGGCCATAGTTAAACCATCGAATTTCTCCCGGTAACCTCTCTCACTTTCTAACAGTCTCAACTTTTTCTCTTGTAGCTGGACTGTTTTCTCTAATTCCAGGTATTTTCGTTCCAATTCGTACAGTTTCTCGTAAGGAGGGGTCGAGGATTGGTAAGCTACCACCTCCTCGTGAAGACTTGCTATTTGTGCGATTACGGACACGTGAGCCAGCAGCCGAGGCTGTTAAAGCTGTTACAGTTGTGAAGTTCTAATGTGTCCGTTTTGATAGCTAAGAGTATTATAGAAAAATTAGCCCTATGCCGTTAGGGCAATTCAAGTATTACGTAAGCACTACAGTGGGGCGGGGGGATCTTTGCTTTGCTTATTTTCGATGACATGGGGGGTTCTACATGGTGATTACGTAAGCAGTTTTTTTACACAATATTGTCTATGCTTGAAAACGAATACCGTATCAATAAAGTTTGTTTAAATGAATATAATGTACGTAGAAGTCCTCCGCCTTAAGCCTATTTACTTATTTTTAGAATTATGTCTGCTACTCGTAAATAAATAAAATAAAAAACAGAACGACCCGAATGGCATGATAAGGTTCCTCAGCGTCGTACAAATATCCATTGAATAGATACATGAACTTGATATTAAAACGATGATTTTCCTATGACGATTTACGCATATGTCATATTAGACATCACTTGTTATTAAGAAGGAACTTCAATCTTGATAGTTACCTATAGCCGCCCGGCCACCGCGGGAGCTGAAACTTGATAACAGGCACCAAATCAACGTCTAGGACGAACTCTTCGCCCCCTATGTCGTTCCGAATGTTAAGCGTGTATGCAGGCCCAGATTCTTTGTATGACACAGAGTATGTGATTCCCCCAACTGTCGCTTTACCACCCATCTCAATCAATGCCTTTTGAACCAGCCCATGGATCCAATTTCGAAATTTATTCTGAAGAAAGTATTTGTCGCTGTATCTCCAGTCTCGCGTCACTTCGTGGCACTTTTCCCAATCTTTCTGTTTGTCCATATTGTCGAAAGCGTTCACAATTTGACGTAACCTGGAGCTTCGTTTTCAAGGAAAATTCCATTTGGTCCGTCTTTGTAGTTGATCGGCAGACGGATCACGATGTCCATGTCGAACTCGTCAAGCTTGGACACCTTGATTCCATCGTACACACTGCCGGCGTATATCACCTGCGGAAGTGTCAACGTCAAAATGCTGTCCCTTTTGTGAGGGAGATTGAACTGATGGAAATTGTTTCATGACTTACCTGTTTACCATATTTTTTGAAATAATTGCATCTTTCACCCATTCTCCGGCGAACCTCTAGCACTAATTAGCATTTTAAATACAACAATTTCAAATTAATCGCATCTCTGCCTCGCTGTAAAAACTTTGGGAGATAAATAAATAAATAAAAATAATTATTAAATGTATACTCTCGGGGAAGCCTTGACCCTAGAGAGCGCGTCCCCAAGGTGGCGGATAGGGGCAGGCCCGTCAGCGGTTAAATGACTAATGAAGGGTAGGAGGGAAATAAAATACCTCCCGCGGACCATAAAGGCCGGAGAGAAAACTCCGTAAACAAACCCAATCCTGGAGCTTCTTCGACATATTCGATGCAGAGGTCCATGGTTGCGATGGGCGCTTAGGTCGGAGCGACCATTACAGTGGCGGCGGAAGAGCCCTTATGGGTCAACGGCGGCGCTGAAACCTTCCAGGAAGATTACGCCCTTGGTGTCAGGTGGCAACCGACCGTAAAACTCATAAGCCAAGTCATCATACCAATCATGAAGCAACACAAAAATAGAGGAACGATAAATGCTAGGGCGTCCCCCTCAAGCGACGACGAAAATGGAGCTGCGAAATATACTAGGGCGTCCCCCCTAAGCGACGGAATAAATAATAAACAAAACACTGTGACAATGTCCGAAGTGCGCATTGCCACCTGGAACATTGGCACAATGACTGGACGAAGTGCAGAACTGAGCAGTATCCTTGAACGACGTCGCATAAACGTCTGTTGTTTGCAAGAAACAAAGTGGAAGGGTGCTAAATCACGACAAATTGGAAAGGGATACAAACTGATTTACTATGGCAAAGAGAATACCAGAAACGGCGTTGGCATAGTCTTGGACCATTACTTTAGCCAAAATTTAGTTGAAATAAATAGGATAAGCGACCGTATCATCTCTGTCAAACAAGCCTTGGACAAGCAACCGTGCCTAAATATTATCTGCGTCTATGCCCCGCAAACTGGCAGCCCGGAAGCTGAAAAACAAGAATTCTGGGAAGAACTATATATGCATGTAAACACTATACCGGCATTGGAACAAAAACTAATTTGTGGAGATTTAAATGGCCATGTGGGTATGGATAGAATGGGTTTTGAGGGACATCACGGGGGCTGCGGTTTTGGGGAACAAAATGCTGAAGGAGTGACAATCTTGGATTTGCGATGTCACAAAATCTAGCTATCGCAAACACCTTCTTTAAAAAGAAAACTGAACATCTTATCACATATAAGAGCGGAAATGCGACACCGCAAATAGACTATATTTTAATAGACAAGCAAACTTAAGACAGATAAAAGATTGCAAAGTCATTCCGGGAGAACCGCTAACCTCACAGCACAGATTACTGCTAGCGGCTGTGAAACTTAAGAAACCAATTAAGAGAAGGAAAGTTAGTGTGACAAAAGTAAAATGGAAAAGCCTCAGCACACAAAAAGGAAGGTATCTTATAAACAACATCAGAGAGTACCTTTATAACAACCACCCCGGTGAAAACTCTAACGATACCGGGTCAAAATTTGAAAATTTCTGTGTTTCATCTGCAAAAGATCAGCTAGGAATCAGTAAAGGAGCCCTGCATAATGGAAAGGACACTCAATGGTGGAATAACAACACCAAAGCAATCGTAGCGGAAAAGAAACGCCTATTTAAGATTTGGCAGGAGACCCGCTCTGATGAAGATAGGGAAAAGTACAAATTGTCCAAAAAAGTAGCCAGAAGAACAGTGGCCATTGAAAAAGATAATGCTAAACGGGACCTATGTCAGCGACTGGAACTAGCGACGGATGATGAAATATACAAAATTGCAAAGCACAGACACAACAACACAAAAGATTTCCAGACCACCAAGTACGTTAAAAATGCTAACGGTATATTGCTCACCGATGACAAGGATATTTGCGATAGATGGTACGACTATTATAATCATCTATTAAATGAGGAGTTCACCCGCCAACCAGAGGTAGAGGAACTAATGACTCAAGGACCCGTAAATAAAATTACGCCTGAGGAGGTCAAAGGTGCAATTTTGAAAATGAAAAACCGCAAAGCAAACGGCCCGGATGAAATACCTGCTGAATTGTGAAAGGCTCTAAAAGCGGATGGAGAGGTATGGCTAGCTGAATTGTTCAATGACATCTTGAGAAATGAGAAAATGCCAGATGCCTGGAGGAATATCTTGCTTGTACCCTTCTATAAAGGCAAAGGTGATGTCCGCGATTGTAAAGAATTTAGAGGAATAAAACTCACGTCGCATACCCTTAAAATTTGGGAAAGAGTACTAAATGAGCGCCTCATAAAAGTTGTCACGGTGACAGAAAACCAGTTTGGCTTCACAGCAGGGAAAGGTACCACAGATGCTATCCACGCGGTTAGGTTGGTTATGGAGAAAGCACGAGATAAAAAACAAAATTTTTGGCTACTATTTATAGACCTAGAGAAGGCCTTTGACCGAGTACCAAGGACTATAATATGGCAGGCTCTGAGGGCACATGGAGTCCCTGAATACTATATAAGGCTTATAAAGGACATGTACAGCGATGTCCAAACAAGCGTCAGAAGCCCAGCGGGATCATCTAAAAGTTTTAGCATTAAAGTTGGTGTTCATCAGGGGTGTGCCCTTAGTCCCTTACTATTTATATATATATCCTGGGGACATTCTTTACACACGGCCATCTGATCCCAAACTAAGCAGAGCTTGTACTATGGAAACCAGATAACTGATATCGTACTTTTTTTTTTTTTTTTCTAAATACATACTTATATAGATATTTACACCCAGACACAGAACAAACAGACATGTTCATGCACACAAATGTTTGTCCTGGGTGGGAATCGAACCCACGACCTTCGGTTTGGCAGTCAGAGCGTTAACCACCAAGCCAACTGGCCTGTCAATTTAACATCGTCATAAATTATCTCACAGCAAAAATCTAACGCCCCACACCGTGGAACCTCTTATATGCTGATGATGTGGTCCTTATTTCTGATAACCTTCAGGAGATCCAAGAAGACTTAGAGCAGTGGAGAAAGTCATTAGAACTGAATGGTCTACGCATCAGCAGAACTAAGACTGAATATATGTTCTGCAATTTCAACCCGAATGATAGCGCTAGCACCCATATCAAGCTTGACAATACTGCACTACCAAGAGCGAAATCCTTCAAATACTTAGGATCACTGCTCTCAGATGATGGATCAATTGAAGCGGACGTAACTCATAGGACAACCGCGGGGTGGAATAAGTGGCGTACCTTGACTGGAGTCTTGTGTGACACTAACATGCCAATAAGAACCAAGGGCAAGGTTTATAAAACGGCTGTTAGACCTGCGCTACTTTATGGTAGCGAAGCCTGGGCATCAAAAAAGACGCATGAACAAAAGCTCCACACAACAGAAATGCGTATGCTACGATGGGCAGGAGGAGGCACACTCAAAGACAAGGTTCGCAATGAGTATATCAGGGGGAGCTTCAAAGTTGCAAAGATAACGGACAAACTGAGCGAGTCCAGGCTGCGATGGTACGGTCACGTAATGCGTAGAACGGAGGATCATGTCGTGAGGAAGTGCCTTTCTATGGCTGCAACAAAGAGGGGAAGAGGAAGACCTCAGACCACCTGGTTGACGAATGTCCAGAGGGACATGAAGGAATTGGGTCTGAGGGAAGAGGACGCACAGCGACGGACCACGTGGCGTCGCATGATTGGAAAAGCCGACCCCGTGTAGCGGGAAAAGGCGAGGCCAAAGAAATAAGAAGAAAGAATTATTAAATGTAAATTATTAACTACATTTTACCTGCATGTTTCTAATGCATTCGCGGATCTTAAGATGTGATCCACTGATTCAATCACGCTTCAATGGTTCTACAGATTTAGACTAAACACAGATATGTACTGTGTTTGTGTATAAGATGTGGGATACCTTTATCTAAAGAAAGATCTAGATGCCACGGGAACGAGTGAAACCTCGAGCCGGAAGCTAACGCGAATCTAATTCGTTTATAGTATATAGGCATATTAATATATTTGATTACTTTTTTTAGGAAATAACTACATATATTAACGTTACTTATACAACGCAGAAGCAACCCACCGTACCGGCGTGCGGCGTTTGTCTCACAATTCATAAGTGCCTCTGAAGGCCTATTTGATAACATATATTTTATAACGCTTTATCAGGTTATTTATCAAAAATAACTTTTAGTTACCAAATGGTGGGATTTAAATAAAACACAATTGACGCTAGTTTAGGAATCAGGGGTTCGATTCTGTAAGGAAAATGACACTAACTCGAGGATGTTTCGTCGCGGCCTCTATGCTCTGTCGCTTACCACTTTATTGCTACTAATCACTTTTGAGGTAAGCTCTCCGAGGCTTCCGTGAAGCGGCTCGCCGACGAAGTTTGTATTAGCTGAATAAGGGGGCTGGACTTTATTGAGATTAATATTTAGTTTTTTTTAATGAAAATATTTATTATTGTATTACGTATATATTAAATGAAAACATCTACGAAATAATCGAAGGTCGGGAAGAAACGTATATTATTAGTAGATATTAAAATTTAGGTTATGTGGGCTAATTTATTATTATTCTTATATATTTTATTTATTATTGATGTACGGAACACCTAATGCGAGTTCTAAAGGTCCAGCTAAAAAACAAAAACTACTAAAAAGTAAAAAAATACTAAGTCTGGTAATAAGTGAGTCAGGCGTTATCAAAAATTTGCCAGCTTAAAGGATTGAATCATTAAATCACATACATTGTTGCGTCATCCGTCGGTTACGTAAAACAAAAAAAGAATATAATATTACAACACTCATAGAGTGTTAAGGGGACATAATCGCCAACGCCAGGCCGTCCGACTCGATGTTATTAATATTGATGCCATATCTCTATTTAAACGAGAAGAGCAACAGCCGTGAAATTCACGAACCAAAACTAGCCGATTAATCACTCAGATGAACACACATAGCAGACCTCTCTCTAATTGCGGAGTCGCGAGACAGGAATAGCCACTGCGTGAATTCATTGTCGGGTGTGATTTTTGGCTGGTTACAATTCTCATTGATACTTATTATTATACAGGAATATTTTTTATTCAGTGCGCAAATTTTGACAAATTAAACTTAATTGAGTTTTATTAAACACCTAATTTTTATTTTGATAAGTTTTAATACAAAAAAATAAAGTTATCGTTAACGAAAGATATAGACTTTAAAATTGATATTATGGCTACTGTACGACTGTCTGTCGGTCGCTCACCCCGGCCGTAGCCTTGGCAACATCTGGCTCTACCGCCGCGTGCGGCGCACGTCGCGCGCGCCCTTTGATATTATTATGAATAGATAGTGTTTGGTGATTTTAAAGTCGAAAAAAAATACAATTTTTTTTAACGAATAATGTAAATGTGTTCTGTTACTGATACTGAACCACCGAATTTTTTTTGCGCATTGCTTAAAAAATATTCCTGTATTATTTACTTACAACCCAATGTTTTATATCATACTGTCATTATATGTATGTTTCTTTATAATAGTGACTTTTTACTCGTTCCTGTTTCTATCAGTCAGACAGAACCTTTGATTTGCTCACTTTTTTGTTATTGAGACATAGGAACGGATTTGGATAAAACATGACACATGGGCAGTTTATAAACCATAGGTGATGACTCTTTTTATTTTTATTTATTTATTTATACTTTATACACTGAAGTACAAAGGCGAACATAATGCCTTAGGCATTTTCTACCTGTCTACCTTAGGTTAGTGATGCAGAAACAAGTGAGGCAGGTGCACTAAAAGATCCATAAAACATCCTTTGCGAACACGGGTAAAACCTCGGTAGACAGCTAGTATTATAAATCCGAAAGCCTGTGAGGACGGGTGGCTGTTTGTTACTCATTTACACAAAAATGACTAAACTGATTTGGATGTAACTTGGCACATAGATAGTTCATAACCTGGATGGACATAGGATTATTTATTACAGTAAAATGTTAAGTCCCACAGGAACGCGGGTGAAGCCGCGGGCGTATTGTATCAATGTGATTTCAATAGGCAAATGGCCTTGATATTAGTCAGATTGCACAGAAAAATCAAAGCCGTGATTTGGGGACATCACTGTCGTTTATCATTGTAACAATATGTCAAACATTTGTTTCTATATTTATTTTCCTGGCACGGCTATACTAGGGTTAATGTAATCCATATTACCCTAGATATGGGTTTTTTATTTTTATATAATTGAGTTTTATTTAGTTGAAATTCAAAATAGGCACATTGACTGTGAGGCGGCGCGTGGGACGTCGTCTTAAATGTCTTTGTCATTGATAACACATTGATTTATTAATCATAAACGTTGACGCGAATGAAATTTACGCAGAAGTTTTCATCATTCAATTACAGTAAATTACCGACCATAGAGTAACTGAAACTCTTCTTATATGACCATAAAGATTGCCACGTTCTAATTATTACTATATTAAATATTTTAAATTCTAACAAGCACTTATGAAATAAACCGTCGACGCACCGGCAGACACAAGGATATTTAGAAGAAAATGAGTAGTATATGTAGCATATCAGTTATCTTGGTTCTATAGCACAAGCTCTGCTTTGTTTGGCAGTGGGTAAAGGATATCGTTTTAGAGTAGTAGAGCCGTAACCTTACCGTAGAGTAGTAACCTTACGCATTTCCGCCGTGAAGCAGTAGTGCACTTGTATTACTGTGTTTCGTTTAGAAAGGTAAGGAGGCCGGTGAAATTACAGACACTTGAGACTTCCAACTTCACGTCAACAACGCATGGGCCATGCCCCTGGTGTTGCAAATGTCCACAGGCGGCGATGAGAGTAGTGAGGTGGACCAGGCTTGTTTGTCGGCATATGTTGTATAAAAAATGTCTTATGATATTTTATATTATAATTAATATATATATATATTTATAATATTTACAAAAAAAAAACAAACCTCAGTGAATCAAAATCTAACAATATTTTATATGAATTTTATTTTATATGCATTTAGTTAAATAGGAGTAGGGGCACTTTAAAGAATGGCATAAATAAACAAATTTATCATATTTTTATTCAATGACATAGCTAAACGGAAAATTACACAAAATAGTATTATTGGTAAAGCCCGGGACAAAAGGGAGCCACGCGTGTCGCGCCCACCTCCGCATGCGCGTAATTTTTTGAGTGAAACTATACCGGACGTTTCAATAATAATTAAAATAATTTATTCAGGCAACACAGAAAGCAAATATTGTTAGTAAGATCTTAAACTATGTTAGTTTGAGCGGTACATAAAAACTATAATATGACACGATAAATATTTTCGTCCTCTGTGCGCGTTTACACATCGGAGGACAATCCACCTTATTTGCGAGCGCGGACGGCTCTCAGCCAGCCCAGAGCCTCTAGCAGCTCTATTCCAGTCTACTATAACTTTCAATAGATTGGTTCTTTATTGTTGGATACTTTTGGATGGCTACTTTTTTATTAGATACCTTGAAGTTGGTCCCATAAAGAAGAAAATATTATACATTAAAATATATTATAATAATTTCAATGGTTTTTTTTTTAAATATCTAATGTTTACTTAATTTTAGGTTGCGTGTAAATAAGTCATTCAAATTATTATAATATATTTTAATGTATAATATTTTTTTCTTTTTTAAATACCATTTCAAAGCGATTCCGAGTATCGACGTAGCGGTTAAATTGTAAGAATGAGTTTATGGCATCGCCACAATATACCATCCAAACTCAGGTTGATCACCAACAGAGCGATCGGCCGCCCAAATTAATCTGTCGCTGAACAAATTCGGATTGTCATCTAATTTCAACCCTTGATTAAAGTCACGGCTGATTATGTAAAAGAGAACTTCGTTCGTGAATAAGTATGTTTCTATATAAAATTGATGTAAGGTTGAATGAGCGTCAATCGCGCCCCAGACATTCCTTACACCTGAATGAACGCAATTGAAATCCGTTTTTACAGAAATATTTAGAACTCGATACTTCTTAATTTTAAAATACACCATATTATTGTCCCAAATGGGAATGAACACCCAGCTTAACTTGAAGCTCAACGCGCCCAAGCCATCGCCCATCGCTCGTTTTCCATACGGAGGAGACCACAAATTATGCAGTTTAAGAGGTAAATTATGCATTTTGTTAATAATTTGAACTCTTTCCCCATTGAAAAAATATTTAAACTGTTGAGGAAAGTCATTACATACGATGTTTTGAAAACCTGCGTACCATAGTTTGTAAGCGTACCCCATAATATTTTTTGGGCTATCTTTTAGTAACTTTGTGATGAATTCATGACTAATATCTTGGGTGCCACTTTGCTGCATAGTTCTGGTCTTCATGACGGCCCTATCAAAATCACCATTGACGATGTGATTGTACAGTTCGTTGGCATTCAAGTCCATTCCGAATGGACTTAACATGTTCATCAGGTTTCGAATCACCATTGTTAATTCGCCGCCGTATAAAATATGGTCTCGGTGTATTGTTCTAAGGTTATCCTCACTAAAGAAATGCTGAAACTGTTTGGGAAAGGTATCACAGACAATATCTTGTAAGCCTGCGAGCCAAAGTTTGTAGGCATATGCCTTAATATTTTCTACGTTGTCATCTAGTAACTTCGAAATAGTTTCGCGATAAACATCGTTTCTGCCACTCTGTTTCATAGTTTCGGTCATGGTGACGGCTGTGTCGAATTCGCTATTGATGATCTTATTGCAAAGTTCCGTTTTCACATCGGTAACATTCAAGTAGATTTTGAACGGACCATCTAAGCTCAGATTTTGAATTCGCTTTGGTAATTCTGCTCCGTAGCAGTAAATAATTGACTTTGATTGAAGTTCTATACCGAGCCTCTCGTTGTTCTGTCCAAAATTTACAACTTTTCCAACTTTGTCATTGATTATGCGCGCTATGTCTTTGGCACAAGTAGAATCAATAATATACGAAACGGTGACCAGTTTAACAGAGTTTTCTTTGATGTAATTGCTCGTATCACATTCGGTTTTGCTCTTTATTGGTATTCTGTTTGGTATTTTTCTGCCGGCGTCTGGTCCTTTGCTGACCAGCTGGTGCTGATGATTGATGTTGTAGGATTCAGAGAAACCACTCGCGTGTCCCGGCATCACGATCCTCCCCTCTCCCCAATAATCGACGTGCTCAATTAGATCATCCTTATTTGGTGGTATTTGGCTCAAATTGGGAACCTCCGAGTAAGGAAAATCCGAATAAGGGAATTTGAGATCTGTGTTAAGGGAATAGTTTGGTGACTTCGCTTCATTCCATTGAGAACCTTTAGACTCGGGTTCTTTTCTGATATCGATTCCACCTGTGGAAAAACACATTTATAAGTATGCGCTTCTAGACGTTTTTACAAGGGTAAACAGGAATCAAAGACAGCAGTATTACTCCTTCATGATGGGAATTGAAAGAGAAAATAAAAATACATTATTAGTGAGTACGTACGTATACTTCTAAAAGCAACACTTCCGATTATGAATCACATTGGGTGCCACTTTAACTGTAATATTTTCAACAATTCATCTAGGTACCTTACTCTCATGTAATATACTCGTATACCTATACATAACAAACATATCCACATTTACATTCAACGCAAACTTAGTGTCATCCATCCTTACATTCAAAATTCAAAACCATTTATTCAGTTTAGGCCCTCAGAGGCTTATGAACGTCAAAGTTACTGAAGCTACTACCGGTTCGTAAGACAACCTTCAACTGAGAAGAACCTGCAAGAAACTCAGCAAGGTTACATTCTTTTTTCTTTTTTATAGAAATTTTATCTATTCGGACTTTTTCTGAAGTGAAACTTCTTTAGAATCGTTGTGATTTCAAACCGGATGCAACGGAAAAAACGACAGGTAAGAGACACAAATACAATATGTATATTTCTGTCTCATTCTTTGCCGGCCTCATCCTACACATTTTTGTATTTGTGTCTCTTACCTGTCGTTTTTTTTTTTTTAAACAAATAAACTTTGTAATTATCCTACCCCTGTTATATATATTAATTTCATTCTTTTGTCCATTTACTGAAGTTTCACTTCTATCGTGTGTGAATCGCACACACACCTTTTAGTTTAAGTATTTCATATCAATTTTACATAATTTCATATTTAACCATTACAAAATATTTAATATAGGTAACATTCAAAAACAAAACAAAAAGAATTAACAAGACTACAAAATGGGCCAATATACAGTAAATGTATTTTTAGTGTCCCCAGAGAAAAAGTTATGTATTTGATTTAGTATTTAATATCTTACAACTTCTCAATGTGTATGTATGTGTAATGTTATGGGCCAGAAGATAAATTAGTTTTTTTAAGTTTTATAGGTCCCAGGGGAAAATGTATAGTCAGGGGAGTGACACCATGGACATGGTAGTGACATCCTATTAGTAGTTTTATATTTCAAATAAAATATATCGATAAAAGTTGTTACTCATTAATGTTTATTATTTTAATTAATGAAATTCTATCAGTCTGAAGTACACACATGTTCTTTTATTTTATTTAATCTTAAATCAATGAAAATAATGTATGTGAATATAAAATTAAAAGTAACTCAAAGAAAAATCAAAACACTTCTTACAAAATAAAAAAAACTATAGATTAAACCTATCAGTCTCATTTAAAGATATTAAAAAAAAAAAACCTCATTCATTTATCATTAATTACTTTTCAATATTTTTACTTATCACTTCTTAAAGATAAACCAAAAATTATATCTTCATTACAAAATCATGTTTTAAATATTAAAAAAATTAAGCATTTCATGGTGGTTTGAATATAATATAATTCCTTCACGCTTTAACGAAACCAAGGTCAAATCTATGTTCGTATGAGTAGCACATAAGCAAGTTTCTCTTTGATTTATATTTGGAGATACAACCCAAAAAGGTCGGAGGCGAGAAAACATTGCGTATCTTATTTTCATGTTTTTTGTTTCTAGAAACCTTGAATATAGATTTTTCATTGAATCCTGTAAAAATCACTTTTGTTTTTTAATTGTATTCCTTGTAATGCTGTCTTTTTTTCCTGTACATAAGCGACTGTTGCAGTCTTCTTCAATAAACTCGAACACAAGTAGTGTTCTCCAATTCCAAATTTATTTTATCTTTTCTTGTCTTCCCTGTCATATCCAGTAAACTTTTTTGAATAGTTGGTGATCGTGTAAGGGGCTTCATATTAATTTGATCTAAAACTTTATATTTCTTGACTATTTCCCCACTCAATACTTTTCTAAATATCTTCTCATTATAATTCTTTGTCAATTCTATATTTTTTTATGTTGCCTTTGAAAGTGGTCTCACTAAATAATAATTTATTTTTAACCTCTTCATTATTATCTTTCAGCAGATCGGCAACTTTCGAGCTCGGGGTCATTTTCTGCTTTTCTACGCGTCTTAACTTCTTTGGACACTTCTTAACCTTTTTTCGTAATTTTAAAATAAATTTCATCTTTTTGTTTTTTAATAACACTATTCCGTAATTTCCGTTGACTTTCTGATCGTTTTTTAGCGGCTAGTGCAACATTATTTTGTGCTTCAGGAACTGGAGGATGTTCATCATTATCATATGAAGGCTTTAAACGATCTTTACGCTTTTCAGTTTTCTAATAATAATAAAAATAGTTAAAGATATGACTGAAAGGGGTTTCAGTCATTTCCTTAACATTATTTATTTGTCCATTTTCCTTTTTTCTATGATATTTCAGTTTTTCTTTCTCTTTTAATTGTTTATTCTTCTCTATCACTTTTTATTTTCTGAAAACGTAGCCTTTCAGCCTCATGTTTCTTTTTCAGCCTTTCTTCAAGAAAGCAAGAAAGGCCATGACCCTAGCTTATGTATGACATAAGCGAGAACTGAAACAAGTAAAAGTAGATGTTAAAATAGGAAATAATAAAAAGTTTTTACATTTTTTGTCCTTCCCCTGGCTTTAATGTATTTCCTCTGGCATACAAAATCTGGCATTTTGGCAGGGGAGTGACACCAGAGTAGTGACAAAATCACTCATAATCTCAAAATACAGCTAAACACGTGTGTGCTTTCATATTTCTGTGCAATTAACTCCTCTAGCTCACAATTATTATTAATTTTTACAAATGCAAATTAATGTACCAATAAAATATTAAAATATACACTTACCAGGGTAAATACTGCAACAACTGGCAAAAACACTCTCTATGAGACTGTTATGACTACTGACGCGACACCTATTAGAAAATCATTGCAACGATTGGGTCGTTGCTATGTTCACTTTATTCAATACGCGTTTGTTATGGTCAATCGTCGGCTTATGCGATTTTTGTTCGAAATAGTTTAAACCAAAGTTCACCAGGTGAGGGTGACACTACATTAGAGGAACTCCAAACTTTATTATAATTGTTATGTTGATAATATTTTTTTACCTTTATTTCATGTAATTTTGTTTAATCTTATATTCAGTTACATAATTATTGAAGAAATATTATTATAGGATTTCAATCAAAAAATATGTGGCTACAAGTTTATTAAAATTAGGCAATGGGGCATGCCAGGGGAGTATACATTTTTGTACTTTTTAATCATTTAATAGTCTGAAGTGATATAGTTAGCGTAATTTAAATAAATGGCTTAAATAAAACACGATATTAATAGTTACTTTAAAGATATAGAACAATAAATAAATTAATTTTGTGAAAGATTTCTAATGGGACCGTTATAATACCAATACCGTATATTCACCCAAATAGAAAATAACAATATTACTTACAACTTAAACAAGAAAATAAGTGGTGCACTGTGCAGAGAGTAGCTAATTACATACATTTTTATCTTCCATATAATGAATTACCTTGTAATGCGCTTTTTCTTTCAAAACTTTCCTAATATAATTATTAAATTTATGATCAGACATTTTGGTTACTGACATCTTATTATAGAATCGAACACAATTACCAAGAAATGACTTGTTTACTTTAGTTAGTCTAAAGTATGGAACAACTAACTTCTCCCTCTTGTCTTGTATTAATATTATGAATATCCAATTTTAACTAAAAAAATTCCTATGTTTCTACGTACAAACTTTATATTTTCATAAATATATAGTGAAGGTAATGTCATTATATTTATTACCCTTAATAAATCTCTTAATGATTCACGGGGACCCATACTGTAATTTGCACGAATTGCTCTTTTTTGTATAATAAATATTGATTCTATATCCGCTGCTGCTCTCCAAAACAAAATACGATAGGAGAAGAGGCTATGAAAATATGCAAAATAAACTTTAATTTTCCTAACAGCAAATGCAGCCAAACTTAAATTAGCAGCTAGAGTATCAACCTGAGGTCCCCATTGCAATTTATTGTCTATTGTAAGACGCAAAAATACCGTTTTATTTACAACATCAATGTTTCGTCATCATTTACAATAATGTCACAAAAAGGTCGTTTTGACATTACTGCCAACTCTCGCTCGCAAGTCAAACACGTCATCAGGCAATGGCTTTATAATCTCTCCTATGATCAAACAGAAAACATAACCAGCCGTAACCACATTAATATCCCTTCTTCACATACACTTACACACATTCGCACACCTTCATACATACACACAAAAAAAACAAATGCCGCTTTCATATCGATGGTTAAAAGGAAATAGGGTATAAGCGACTGTTACAACCTGCTTTCCTGTCCTTATATTTATTAAGTAATTATACTGGCTCACCGACACACCAAGTAATAGTCAATCCTCCAGTTTCGTCTTCCCGCTCAATCCATCGAATGAATTGATTCACAGACTGACTGGTCGGCCGTCTGAGTCACTGACCGACTGACTGACTGTATTGCCACTACTTGTATGCGTGAGACAGTGTTAAGTATCTATTAAATAGACACACAAACACTACAGCGACAAAAAATGAAATGTTCAGGAGAGCTGTTCAATGTTTTAATTTTTTTTTTTTTTTTTTTTTTTTTAGAAAAACTAATGTATTTTTGTCATTTATTTAGATATCGTGAAAACTAAAACAGTTATAAAATCAGAAAAAAATGGAGCAGTTACTGGTATTTTTAGTTTTTATGATTTAACGCTATTTAAAGTGGTTTTTGTCGCAGAAAATATGGCATAACATACAAATGACAAAATAAAATATTAAAGGATAAGAAGCCTAAGCGACAGACCGATTTCTCACATCGCAAGGTAAAAACTTATAAGAGACTAGACAGTTCAATAAGTATTATAGGAAAAGACCCCCGGTGCATGTGCCGCATCCCTCTGATGCGCCTGCAACCGGGAGCCCACGGCGTACGGCGGCATCCGGCCCTCATTGCCAGACGCCGCCTGCCGCCCCTCTGGCGTTTTTTATAGAGGTTTTCTCCTCGCAGCCCAGGCCATACGTGACCCGGGCCCCCGGTCCCGATTGCTCAGGATTACGGGTTGGCAGACGGCTGGACATAAAAACCAGCCGCCGCCCTCCCGTCCCCCACGCTGCCGCCGAATACCGAACAGACGCAGCGCAGGTAAGACGCCCTCCTCCGCGGCGTGAGCCGCCCCTCACCTTCCACTGCGTGCCCGCGCTGCCGCCGAATGTCGGACAGACGCAGCGCGGGCACCAGTCGCCCTCCTCGTCGGCGCAAACCGCCCCCCGCACCTTTCACTACGTGCCCACACTGCCGCCGGATTCCGGACAGACGCAGCGCGGGCACGAGTCACCCTCTGTGGTGGCATGAGCCACCCCTCATTCGCGCTGTGCCGCGCTGCCGCCGAATGTCGGCGGGACTCCGGTTGCATATGGCGGATCCCTCATTGACCCGCCTGCAGAGCCGGTGGTCCCCGCCTTACGGGTTACGCTACGACGCGAGCCGCCCCCTCCCGAACTGCGCGAGCCGCTTCGACCCCCGCCGGCAGCGGGACTCCGGATGCATATGGCGGATCCTGCCCCTGGATCCACATGCAGAGCCGGTAGTCCCCGCCTTGCGGGTTACGTCGCGGCTTCGCAGCCGCCCCTCCGTTGGTGAGATTAGCCGTCGGCCGCAAGTGTGGTGGCACTTGAAGGTAGGTAGGTAGGTAGGTAGGGGGTGCAGGTTGAGAGCCTCCTCGTGGCGCACCCTGGGCAACGTCGGTTTCGAGTGCCACCACACTTGGGCCGGCGGCTGATCTCAACACCGGGAGGGGCGGCCGCTAAGCCGCGACGTAACCCGTAAGGACTACCGGCTCTGCAGGCGGGTCAATGAGGGATCCGCCATATGCATCCGGAGTCCTGCTTCCGTGCGGGGGTCGAAGCGGTCGAAGCGGCTCGCGCCACTCGGGAGGGGGGGCGGCTGCGAAGCCGCGACGTAACCCGCAAGGCGGGGTAGGCCAGGGCAACCGGATACCCCGAAAGGGGGAGCTCGCGGCTCTGCACCTGGGTACCTGCTGCCGGTGGGGGATCGAAGCGGCTCGCGCCGTTCGGGAGGGGGCGGCTGCGAAGCCGCACCGTAACCCGCAAGGCGGGGTAGGCCAGGGCAACCGGATACCCCGAAAGGGGGAGCTCGCGGCTCTGCACCTGGGTACCTGCTGCCGGTGGGGATCGGAGCGGCTCGCGCCGCGTGGGGAGGGGCGCAATAGCGCCACCGCACCTATGGTGGTAGGTGTCGGAGCGGCTGAGGCCCGCCGCGGAGGCGACTGATGCCCGCGCTGCGTCTGTCCGATATTCGGCGGCAGCGCGGCGGCACAGCGCGAATGAGGGGTGGCTATAGCCACCGGAGAGGGGGACTCGTGCCCGGGCTGCGTCTGTCCGGAGTCCGGCGGCAGTGGGCACGTAGTCGGTGGTGAGGAGGGGCGCTTCGCGCCGGAGATGGGGGGGACTCGTGCCCGCTGCGTCTGTCCGGAGTCCGGCGGCAGCGTGGGCACGTAGTCGGGGGAGAGGGGCGGCTGGCGCCGCGGAGGAGGGCGTCCCACCTGCGCTGCGTCTGTCCGGTATCCGGCGGCAGCGTGGGGGGACGGGAGGGCGGCGGCTGGTTTTTATGCCCAGCCGTCTGCCAACCCGTAATCCTGAGCAATCGGGACCGGGGGCCCGGGTCACGTATGGCCTGGGCTGCGAGGAGAAAACCTCTATAAAAAACGCCAGAGGGGCGGCAGGCGGCGTCTGGCAATGAGGGCCGGATGCCGCCGTACGCCGTGGGCCCCCGGTGCACCGGGGGTCCCACAGAGGAGGGGGGTCTTAAGGGGCGGCTGAGGCCCGCTGCCCTGACCCCCCGGTGACTGCGGGCGGGGGATGGGAGTCCCCCGCTCGCCTTTCAACGAGTCACCAAGAGGATAGGGGATGGCCGTGCGTATTCGGCCTCCCCATCGGAGAGGGCGCCCCTAGCTTCGGCTGGGGCGAGGACCGGTGGGCACCCGCGGGTAATGCTTAGGCGGGTACCGTGGGTGTCCAACGAACCGGTAGGCGGAAATACGCCGTGGTGGGTTTTGGTGGGTATACCCTCGGGCCCCTGCTCATTTTTGATATGAGGAGGGGAGTTTGCGAGCGGGAGCCCCACATATCCCCCCGTCTCTCCCAGGGCGGGGGTCGAACTCATAATGGGTTTCCCACCACGTCAACAAAAAAAAAAAAAAAAAAAAAAAAGTAGGTAGGTAGGTAGGTAGGTAGGTAGGTAGGTAGGTAGGTAGGTAGGTAGGTAGGTAGGTAGGTAGGTAGGTAGGTAGGTAGGTAGGTAGGTAGGTAGGTAGGTAGGTAGGTAGGTAGGTAGGTAGGTAGGTAGGTAGGTAGGTAGGTAGGTAGGTAGGTAGGTAGGTAGGTAGGTAGGTAGGTAGGTAGGTAGGTAGGTAGGTAGGTAGGTAGGTAGGTAGGTAGGTAGGTAGGTAGGTAGGTAGGTAGGTAGGTAGGTAGGTAGGTAGGTAGGTAGGTAGGTAGGTAGGTAGGTAGGTAGGTAGGTAGGTAGGTAGGTAGGTAGGTAGGTAGGTAGGTAGGTAGGTAGGTAGGTAGGTAGGTAGGTAGGTAGGTAGGTAGGTAGGTAGGTAGGTAGGTAGGTAGGTAGGTAGGTAGGTAGGTAGGTAGGTAGGTAGGTAGGTAGGTAGGTAGGTAGGTAGGTAGGTAGGTAGGTAGGTAGGTAGGTAGGTAGGTAGGTAGGTAGGTAGGTAGGTAGGTAGGTAGGTAGGTAGGTAGGTAGGTAGGTAGGTAGGTAGGTAGGTAGGTAGGTAGGTAGGTAGGTAGGTAGGTAGGTAGGTAGGTAGGTAGGTAGGTAGGTAGGTAGGTAGGTAGGTAGGTAGGTAGGTAGGTAGGTAGGTAGGTAGGTAGGTAGGTAGGTAGGTAGGTAGGTAGGTAGGTAGGTAGGTAGGTAGGTAGGTAGGTAGGTAGGTAGGTAGGTAGGTAGGTAGGTAGGTAGGTAGGTAGGTAGGTAGGTAGGTAGGTAGGTAGGTAGGTAGGTAGGTAGGTAGGTAGGTAGGTAGGTAGGTAGGTAGGTAGGTAGGTAGGTAGGTAGGTAGGTAGGTAGGTAGGTAGGTAGGTAGGTAGGTAGGTAGGTAGGTAGGTAGGTAGGTAGGTAGGTAGGTAGGTAGGTAGGTAGGTAGGTAGGTAGGTAGGTAGGTAGGTAGGTAGGTAGGTAGGTAGGTAGGTAGGTAGGTAGGTAGGTAGGTAGGTAGGTAGGTAGGTAGGTAGGTAGGTAGGTAGGTAGGTAGGTAGGTAGGTAGGTAGGTAGGTAGGTAGGTAGGTAGGTAGGTAGGTAGGTAGGTAGGTAGGTAGGTAGGTAGGTAGGTAGGTAGGTAGGTAGGTAGGTAGGTAGGTAGGTAGGTAGGTAGGTAGGTAGGTAGGTAGGTAGGTAGGTAGGTAGGTAGGTAGGTAGGTAGGTAGGTAGGTAGGTAGGTAGGTAGGTAGGTAGGTAGGTAGGTAGGTAGGTAGGTAGGTAGGTAGGTAGGTAGGTAGGTAGGTAGGTAGGTAGGTAGGTAGGTAGGTAGGTAGGTAGGTAGGTAGGTAGGTAGGTAGGTAGGTAGGTAGGTAGGTAGGTAGGTAGGTAGGTAGGTAGGTAGGTAGGTAGGTAGGTAGGTAGGTAGGTAGGTAGGTAGGTAGGTAGGTAGGTAGGTAGGTAGGTAGGTAGGTAGGTAGGTAGGTAGGTAGGTAGGTAGGTAGGTAGGTAGGTAGGTAGGTAGGTAGGTAGGTAGGTAGGTAGGTAGGTAGGTAGGTAGGTAGGTAGGTAGGTAGGTAGGTAGGTAGGTAGGTAGGTAGGTAGGTAGGTAGGTAGGTAGGTAGGTAGGTAGGTAGGTAGGTAGGTAGGTAGGTAGGTAGGTAGGTAGGTAGGTAGGTAGGTAGGTAGGTAGGTAGGTAGGTAGGTAGGTAGGTAGGTAGGTAGGTAGGTAGGTAGGTAGGTAGGTAGGTAGGTAGGTAGGTAGGTAGGTAGGTAGGTAGGTAGGTAGGTAGGTAGGTAGGTAGGTAGGTAGGTAGGTAGGTAGGTAGGTAGGTAGGTAGGTAGGTAGGTAGGTAGGTAGGTAGGTAGGTAGGTAGGTAGGTAGGTAGGTAGGTAGGTAGGTAGGTAGGTAGGTAGGTAGGTAGGTAGGTAGGTAGGTAGGTAGGTAGGTAGGTAGGTAGGTAGGTAGGTAGGTAGGTAGGTAGGTAGGTAGGTAGGTAGGTAGGTAGGTAGGTAGGTAGGTAGGTAGGTAGGTAGGTAGGTAGGTAGGTAGGTAGGTAGGTAGGTAGGTAGGTAGGTAGGTAGGTAGGTAGGTAGGTAGGTAGGTAGGTAGGTAGGTAGGTAGGTAGGTAGGTAGGTAGGTAGGTAGGTAGGTAGGTAGGTAGGTAGGTAGGTAGGTAGGTAGGTAGGTAGGTAGGTAGGTAGGTAGGTAGGTAGGTAGGTAGGTAGGTAGGTAGGTAGGTAGGTAGGTAGGTAGGTAGGTAGGTAGGTAGGTAGGTAGGTAGGTAGGTAGGTAGGTAGGTAGGTAGGTAGGTAGGTAGGTAGGTAGGTAGGTAGGTAGGTAGGTAGGTAGGTAGGTAGGTAGGTAGGTAGGTAGGTAGGTAGGTAGGTAGGTAGGTAGGTAGGTAGGTAGGTAGGTAGGTAGGTAGGTAGGTAGGTAGGTAGGTAGGTAGGTAGGTAGGTAGGTAGGTAGGTAGGTAGGTAGGTAGGTAGGTAGGTAGGTAGGTAGGTAGGTAGGTAGGTAGGTAGGTAGGTAGGTAGGTAGGTAGGTAGGTAGGTAGGTAGGTAGGTAGGTAGGTAGGTAGGTAGGTAGGTAGGTAGGTAGGTAGGTAGGTAGGTAGGTAGGTAGGTAGGTAGGTAGGTAGGTAGGTAGGTAGGTAGGTAGGTAGGTAGGTAGGTAGGTAGGTAGGTAGGTAGGTAGGTAGGTAGGTAGGTAGGTAGGTAGGTAGGTAGGTAGGTAGGTAGGTAGGTAGGTAGGTAGGTAGGTAGGTAGGTAGGTAGGTAGGTAGGTAGGTAGGTAGGTAGGTAGGTAGGTAGGTAGGTAGGTAGGTAGGTAGGTAGGTAGGTAGGTAGGTAGGTAGGTAGGTAGGTAGGTAGGTAGGTAGGTAGGTAGGTAGGTAGGTAGGTAGGTAGGTAGGTAGGTAGGTAGGTAGGTAGGTAGGTAGGTAGGTAGGTAGGTAGGTAGGTAGGTAGGTAGGTAGGTAGGTAGGTAGGTAGGTAGGTAGGTAGGTAGGTAGGTAGGTAGGTAGGTAGGTAGGTAGGTAGGTAGGTAGGTAGGTAGGTAGGTAGGTAGGTAGGTAGGTAGGTAGGTAGGTAGGTAGGTAGGTAGGTAGGTAGGTAGGTAGGTAGGTAGGTAGGTAGGTAGGTAGGTAGGTAGGTAGGTAGGTAGGTAGGTAGGTAGGTAGGTAGGTAGGTAGGTAGGTAGGTAGGTAGGTAGGTAGGTAGGTAGGTAGGTAGGTAGGTAGGTAGGTAGGTAGGTAGGTAGGTAGGTAGGTAGGTAGGTAGGTAGGTAGGTAGGTAGGTAGGTAGGTAGGTAGGTAGGTAGGTAGGTAGGTAGGTAGGTAGGTAGGTAGGTAGGTAGGTAGGTAGGTAGGTAGGTAGGTAGGTAGGTAGGTAGGTAGGTAGGTAGGTAGGTAGGTAGGTAGGTAGGTAGGTAGGTAGGTAGGTAGGTAGGTAGGTAGGTAGGTAGGTAGGTAGGTAGGTAGGTAGGTAGGTAGGTAGGTAGGTTAGGTTAGGTTAGGTTAGGTTAGGTTAGGTTGGGGTGCAGGTTGAGAGCCTCCTCGTGGCGCACCCTGGGCAACGTCGGTTTCGAGTGCCACCACACTTGGGCCGGCGGCTGATCTCAACACCGGGAGGGGCGGCCGCTAAGCCGCGACGTAACCCGTAAGGACTACCGGCTCTGCAGGCGGGTCAATGAGGGATCCGCCATATGCATCCGGAGTCCTGCTTCCGTGCGGGGGTCGAAGCGGTCGAAGCGGCTCGCGCCACTCGGGAGGGGGGGCGGCTGCGAAGCCGCGACGTAACCCGCAAGGCGGGGTAGGCCAGGGCAACCGGATACCCCGAAAGGGGGAGCTCGCGGCTCTGCACCTGGGTACCTGCTGCCGGTGGGGGATCGAAGCGGCTCGCGCCGTTCGGGAGGGGGCGGCTGCGAAGCCGCACCGTAACCCGCAAGGCGGGGTAGGCCAGGGCAACCGGATACCCCGAAAGGGGGAGCTCGCGGCTCTGCACCTGGGTACCTGCTGCCGGTGGGGATCGGAGCGGCTCGCGCCGCGTGGGGAGGGGCGCAATAGCGCCACCGCACCTATGGTGGTAGGTGTCGGAGCGGCTGAGGCCCGCCGCGGAGGCGACTGATGCCCGCGCTGCGTCTGTCCGATATTCGGCGGCAGCGCGGTGGCACAGCGCGAATGAGGGGTGGCTGTAGCCACCGGAGAGGGGGACTCGTGCCCGCGCTGCGTCTGTCCGGAGTCCGGCGGCAGTGGGCACGTAGTCGGGGGTGAGGAGGGGCGCTTTGCGCCGAGGAGGAGGGTGACTCGTGCCCGCTGCGTCTGTCCGGAGTCCGGCGGCAGCGTGGGCACGTAGTCGGGGGAGAGGGGCGGCTGGCGCCGCGGAGGAGGGCGTCCCACCTGCGCTGCGTCTGTCCGGTATCCGGCGGCAGCGTGGGGGGACGGGAGGGCGGCGGCTGGTTTTTATGCCCAGCCGTCTGCCAACCCGTAATCCTGAGCAATCGGGACCGGGGGCCCGGGTCACGTATGGCCGGGGCTGCGAGGAGAAAACCTCTATAAAAAACGCCAGAGGGGCGGCAGGCGGCGTCTGGCAATGAGGGCCGGATGCCGCCGTACGCCGTGGGCCCCCGGTGCACCGGGGGTCCCACAGAGGAGGGGGGTCTTAAGGGGCGGCTGAGGCCCGCTGCCCTGACCCCCCGGTGACTGCGGGCGGGGGATGGGAGTCCCCCGCTCGCCTTTCAACGAGTCACCAAGAGGATAGGGGATGGCTGTGCGTATTCGGCCTCCCCATCGGAGAGGGCGCCCCTAGCTTCGGCCGGGGCGAGGACCGGTGGGCACCCGCGGGTAATGCTTAGGCGGGTACCGTGGGTGTCCAATGAACCGGTAGGCGGAAATACGCCGTGGTGGGTTTTGGTGGGTATACCCTCGGGCCCCTGCTCATTTTTGATATGAGGAGGGGAGTTTGCGAGCGGGAGCCCCACATATCCCCCCGTCCCTCCCAGGGCGGGGGTCGAACTCATAATGGGTTTCCCACCACGTCAACAAAAAAAAAAAAAAAAAAAAAGGTTAGGTTAGGTTAGGTTAGGTTGGGGTGCAGGTTGAGAGCCTCCTCGTGGCGCACCCTGGGCAACGTCGGTTTCGAGTGCCACCACACTTGGGCCGGCGGCTGATCTCAACACCGGGAGGGGCGGCCGCTAAGCCGCGACGTAACCCGTAAGGACTACCGGCTCTGCAGGCGGGTCAATGAGGGATCCGCCATATGCATCCGGAGTCCTGCTTCCGTGCGGGGGTCGAAGCGGTCGAAGCGGCTCGCGCCACTCGGGAGGGGGGGCGGCTGCGAAGCCGCGACGTAACCCGCAAGGCGGGGTAGGCCAGGGCAACCGGATACCCCGAAAGGGGGAGCTCGCGGCTCTGCACCTGGGTACCTGCTGCCGGTGGGGGATCGAAGCGGCTCGCGCCGTTCGGGAGGGGGCGGCTGCGAAGCCGCACCGTAACCCGCAAGGCGGGGTAGGCCAGGGCAACCGGATACCCCGAAAGGGGGAGCTCGCGGCTCTGCACCTGGGTACCTGCTGCCGGTGGGGATCGGAGCGGCTCGCGCCGCGTGGGGAGGGGCGCAATAGCGCCACCGCACCTATGGTGGTAGGTGTCGGAGCGGCTGAGGCCCGCCGCGGAGGCGACTGATGCCCGCGCTGCGTCTGTCCGATATTCGGCGGCAGCGCGGTGGCACAGCGCGAATGAGGGGTGGCTGTAGCCACCGGAGAGGGGGACTCGTGCCCGCGCTGCGTCTGTCCGGAGTCCGGCGGCAGTGGGCACGTAGTCGGGGGTGAGGAGGGGCGCTTTGCGCCGAGGAGGAGGGTGACTCGTGCCCGCTGCGTCTGTCCGGAGTCCGGCGGCAGCGTGGGCACGTAGTCGGGGGAGAGGGGCGGCTGGCGCCGCGGAGGAGGGCGTCCCACCTGCGCTGCGTCTGTCCGGTATCCGGCGGCAGCGTGGGGGGACGGGAGGGCGGCGGCTGGTTTTTATGCCCAGCCGTCTGCCAACCCGTAATCCTGAGCAATCGGGACCGGGGGCCCGGGTCACGTATGGCCTGGGCTGCGAGGAGAAAACCTCTATAAAAAACGCCAGAGGGGCGGCAGGCGGCGTCTGGCAATGAGGGCCGGATGCCGCCGTACGCCGTGGGCCCCCGGTGCACCGGGGGTCCCACAGAGGAGGGGGGTCTTAAGGGGCGGCTGAGGCCCGCTGCCCTGACCCCCCGGTGACTGCGGGCGGGGGATGGGAGTCCCCCGCTCGCCTTTCAACGAGTCACCAAGAGGATAGGGGATGGCTGTGCGTATTCGGCCTCCCCATCGGAGAGGGCGCCCCTAGCTTCGGCTGGGGCGAGGACCGGTGGGCACCCGCGGGTAATGCTTAGGCGGGTACCGTGGGTGTCCAATGAACCGGTAGGCGGAAATACGCCGTGGTGGGTTTTGGTGGGTATACCCTCGGGCCCCTGCTCATTTTTGATATGAGAAGGGGAGTTTGCGAGCGGGAGCCCCACATATCCCCCCGTCTCTCCCAGGGCGGGGGTCGAACTCATAATGGGTTTCCCACCACGTCAACAAAAAAAAAAAAAAAAAAAAAAAAAAAAAGGTTAGGTTAGGTTAGGTTAGGTTAGGTTAGGTTAGGTTAGGTTAGGTTAGGTTAGGTTAGGTTAGGTTCAGAGGGTATGCGGCGCGGCCATGCCTCGGGCCAGACGCCTGTCCGCCCGGAAAGAGGTGTACTGGTGGTCCACAGTCATAGCGACTCTACGGGCCACCAGTAACAGTGCCCGCCGCGCCTACCAGCACTGTAGGCGCAGGCGGCACACACCTGAGGAAGAGGCGGGGCTCCACAGGGCCCTCAAAGAGGCAAAGGGGGCCCTCCAGGTGGCAATCGCCAAGGCCAAGGACGAGGCATACTGCTCGTTCTTGGCCACCCTGGACAAGGATCCGTGGGGGAGGCCATACAAGATGGTGCGCGACAAACTGCGCACGGCCCCCCCCATGGACTCCCTCGAGCCCCGCCTACTGCAGAGGGTCGTAGAGGGGCTGTTTCCAGCAGCCCCAACGTTTCTCCCCCCGACGGCGGCCGACACCGCAACGGAAGAGGAGGCCGAACTCGTCGTCGCACCGATAAGCGACGACGAGTTCGAAAGAGTGATGGACCGACTCCGGGGCTGCAAAAAAGCCCCGGGCCCAGACGGGGTACACAGTCGAGTCCTCGCTGCCGCCCTAAAGCACCTCGGGGACCGCTTCAGGCAGATCCTCGATGACTGCCTGAGAGAGGGAAGGTTCCCGAGGGTGTGGAAGGAAGGGCGGCTCTGCCTCCTCCGAAAGGATGGTCGGCCGGCCGATTGCCCGTCCGCCTATCGCCCCATAGTGCTGCTGGATGAGGCCGGGAAAGCGCTAGAACGCATCCTGGCCCACCGGATCCAGCAGCACCTGGAGACCGTCGGCCCGAACGTGTCAGAAAGACAGTTCGGGTTCCGAGAGGGACGGTCCACGCTCGACGCGTTGAAGTGTCTGAGGAACTTCAGCGAAGACGCGTCGAGCAGGGGAGAGGGTGTCGTCGCGGTGTCTCTCGACATCGCAAACGCGTTTGGCACCCTCCCCTATGGGGCGATAAGTGAGGCACTCCGACATCACGGAGTGCCCCACTACCTGAGGAAAATCATAGAGCACTACCTCACGGATAGGGTAGTGCTCTATGAAAATAAGGACGGGCAAAGGGGGGAGAGGAGAATGGCCTGCGGCGTGCCCCAGGGATCCGTGCTCGGCCCCCTATTGTGGAACCTGGGGTACGACCGGGCAATTAGAGGAGAGCTGCTTCCGCGCACACTCGTCGTCTGCTACGCAGACGACACAATGGTAGCGGTGCGCGGAAGCAGCCTAAGGGGGACCCTCGCCGAAGCCGAGGAAGAGGTCGGCCAGGCGATCGGCCGCATACGGGGGCTCGGCCTAGCGGTGGCCATCCCGAAGACTGAGGCAATAGTCTTCGGGGGGCGGGGCAAACACTGGCAGCTGCCCGCCAACGCGGCGCTCCTGGTGGAAGGTAATGCGGTCCAGATAAGGCCCCACATCAAGTATCTGGGGCTAATACTGGACCGCAGGTGGAACTTCGGGGAGCACTTTAAAAAGTTAGCTCCCCGAATCAGGAGCGCCGCCATGGCACTGGGCAGACTGCTGCCCAACGTCGCTGGGCCGAGCTCCTCGTGCCGGCGGCTGTACGCCGGCGTTGTTAGGAGCATGGCCCTCTACGGGGCCCCCATCTGGGCGGACAAACTATCCGCCCGGAACAGGGCTCACCTGAGAGGGCCACAGAGGATCGTGGCCCAACGAATGGTGAGGGCATACCGTTCGGTGGGCCACGCGGCGGCCTGCCTCCTCGCCTGCACCCCTCCGTGGGAGCTAGACGCTGAGGTGCAGGCGGAGACCTACCAAGTTAGGTCCAGGGCCCGGGCAAGAGGAGAACGCCCGGACCCTGAGGAGGTAGAGGCCTCCCGGCGGATGACGGCGCGCCGACTGCGGGAAAAATGGAAGTCCATCCTGGAGGACGCCCCCTACGGGACTCGCACCGTGGGGGCGATCCTCCCAGTGATGGACCAATGGTGTGAGAGGGCAGTCGGCGCGACAACATTTAGGCTCGTGCAGGTGTTGACCGGACACGGTAGCTTCGGTCATCACCTGCACATCATACAGAGGGAGCCAAGCCCGCTGTGCCATGAGTGCGGAGGTCCCGACGACACAGCCGAGCACACCCTACAGGTGTGCAGTCGTTGGGACGCGGAGCGTAGCCTCATGGCACAGGCAATACAGCGGGCAGACCTCTCGCTGCACAGCATCATTTCTGCGATGCTCAGCAGCGAGAGGTCCTGGGAGGCAGTGGTCTCCTTCTGTGAAACAGTTATGTCACAGAAGGAGACCGCGGAGAGGGAGCGCGAGGAAAATCCGCTCGCGCATCCCCTCCGGCGTAGACAGCCGGGGATGAGACGGCGGCAGTTTATTGCTCGCTCGTCGTAACCCCCAGTGACTGCGGGCGGAGTTTGGGAGACTCCGCCCGCCGCGAAAAGTCACAAGGCGGTCTGGGGGATGGCCAAGCGTGACCGGCCACCCCCCCCATCGGCGCGGGAAGCCCCGGCAGAGGCTGGGGCGACCGGTGGGTGTCGTGGAGAATGCCTAGTGCGGGTGCCACGACACCCAACAAAACCGGAGAGAGGGCACGCCAAGGTGGTTTTTAGTGGGTATACCTCTCGGGCCCCTTCTCATTTTTGACATGAGAAGGGGAGTTTGCGAGAGGGAGTCCCACATATCCCCCCCGCCGCTCCCAAGGCGGGGGGTCGAACGCGCAAAGCGTTTTCCACCTTGTAAAACAAAAAAAAAAAAAAAAAAAAAAAAAGGTTAGGTTAGGTTAGGTTAGGTTAGGTTAGGTTAGGTTAGGTTAGGTTAGGTTAGGTTAGGTTAGGTTAGGTTAGGTTAGGTTAGGTTAGGTTGGGGTGCAGGTGAGAGGCCTCCTCGTGGCGCACCCTGGGCAACGTCAGCTCCGAGTACCCACCAGCTTTTGGTGGACACTCGGCGCTGGCGGCTGACTCTCACATCCTTCCCTTCGGTCCTCTTCCCATCCTTCCACTCCCATCCTTTTAAGGGAAAACCCTTATCCTTCCCCCCTTCCTTCCCACCCCCCCTTCCCCCTTCCCCGGCGGGCCCGGCGGCAGGTAACACTGTCGTCGGGAATAACCGCCCAAAACCGGAGGAGGTACGCCGCTCCTCTGCGATCCGTAGCCCGGGCATCCCGCAACGACCTCCACCAAATGGCGTTGTGGAGTAGTGGGACCCGGAGCGGAGGGCTTGCCTTGATTGGCCGGCCCGCGAGAAAGGAAAACTCTATAAAAACCCGTCAGGACAAGACGTATAAACCCTGTGCACACCGGGCGAAATGCACAGTAGCCCGCAAGGGCACTAGCCTTGCCCCCGGAACGGCGTCACCCGGGGGTCGACCACCCTTTCGTCCGCAATCGTGGGAACAAAAATGGAACATGGCAATTCAAACCGTAAAATGACGATGAGCAGCGAGGAGGATGGGGACACTGACTCGATAGTCAGTGTCGCATCAATGACGAACCGGCAAACGTTTAAACGGACTAGGAACAGCGACTCGGACCCAGACTCCAACACGGAGGGGGTCGCGAGCCCAACGCTAAGGAAGAGGAGAGGTCGGCCGCCAACCACGGGCCATTATGTTGGCCTGGCAAAGGCAAAGCTGGCCCTGGTAGAGGCGGAAAGACTGGCGGAACAACAGCGGGCTGAGGCTGAGATGTCGGCAGCCTCTCGAGAAACTCGGGCGCGGACACGGGATCTCTCCCTGTCGGAGGCGTCCTCGGGTGGCGACGACGACTTCCAAACGGCGACCGCGTTGAGTCGCGCCATCGAAGACAACGTCGCATTAATAAAGAGGGTCGCCGCCACGTCGGGGAACCTCAAGGGTACCTTTATGAAGGCCCTGAGGGACGCCGCCGACGACATCGGCAAGGTCGCCTCCGTTTTGCAGAGTCGCTGCACCTCGGAGGAGACGCGCGGACTGCAAGCGGACAACGCCCGCCTCAAGTCCGAAATCGCGCAGTTGCGCAGGGAAGTGGCTGAGATGCGGGAACTCATGAACAAGCCGCGTCCACAGGCCGAAGCGGTTGTGGCAAGTCCGCCCAATGCAGCACCTCTGGACGCCGATAGCCTGGTGCGCACCATCCTCTGCCAGGTGGGCACGATGGTCAGCGCCAGGTTTGAGGCTCTCGAAGAGAGGTTGCTGCCCGAGAGGCGACTTCGCCCACCACTAGCGGCGGACAGGCGGGCGCACGAGACACGCGAGGTCTCCCCTGGGCCATCATGTGCCCCGACCGAAGCTGCCCCGATGCAGGCTGGCCCTAGCGGCCCCGCGGCCCCGAAGCCGCAAAAGGCCAAGAAGCCGGATAAGAAGGGGGCAAAATCGGTCGGCACACCCCGCGAGAGGGTAGCAGTGCCCGAACCCCTACCAACAGTGTCGCAGCCGGAGGACCCAACGAGCCCGACCCAGCCAAAAGAGATGGCATGGAACACCGTGGTCAAAAAAGGGTCTAAAAAGAAGGGCCAGGCAAAACAGGCTCCCCCTCGCAAGAAGCCTAAAGAAAGAACGGCAAAACTAGCACCCCCCAAATCTGCCGCGGTAATGGTCACCCTGACACCGGAGGCCATCGAAAAGGGGGTGACGTATGAGGCGGTGATCGCCGAGGCAAAGGCCAATATAAGGCTAGCGGACCTCGGGATCGCCGCCGTACGTTTCCGCGTCAGCGCCACAGGGGCCCGGATGTTTGAGGTGGCCGGCGCGGACAGCGGCCCCCAGGCCGATGCGCTTGCCGCAAAATTGGAAGAGGTCCTCAGCCGGGACACAGTCCGAGTCTCCAGGCCGGTGAAAACGACGGAGATCAAGATATCCGGTCTGGACGACTCCATCTCGGCTGAGGAGGTGCTGGGCGCGGTCGCCGAGGCGGGGGGCTGTCCTAAAGGCAGCCTGCGAAACAGCGGAGGGGTCGTAAAAGATCCATTTGGCGTTGGACACATGTGGGTGGAATGCCCTGTGGCAGCCGCCAAAGCCATCGCTGCAGCGGGTCGCCTCCAACTAACGTGGGTGTCGGCCTCCGTGAAGCTCCTGGAGCCCAAACCTCTGAGGTGCTTCAAGTGCCTGCAGAAGGGGCATATCAGGGCACAGTGCAGCTCGGAGGTCGACCGAAGCCAGGAGTGCTTCCGCTGCGGAACGGCTGGCCACAAGGCCAAGGGGTGCACGGCAAAGCCGCACTGCTCCATCTGTGCGGCAGCCAAAAAACCAGCCGATCATCTGCTGGGGGGCAAGGCTTGCCCTGCCCCAGCCCCCAAAGTCACGAGGAAGAAGGGTGCACCCCAGCCCCTACTAAAACGCCAGCCACCTGTTGAGGTGATGGAGACGGACCCGCAGCCACCGAACAATAATGGCCCTACAACTGTTACAAGCCAACATTAACCACTGCGCTCGAGCCCAAGACCTGCTCCTCCAGAGCATGGTCGAGTGGTCGACGCACGTGGCGGTGGTTGCGGAGCCCTATTTCGTCCTCCCCAACAGGGATGATTGGATAGGGGACGAGGACGGTCTGGTCGCCCTAATCGTACCGAGGTCCACTGGCTCTCCGGTGGTCGAATGCGTGCAGAAGGGTCGAGGCTGCGTCGCGGCGGTCGTGGGTGGAGTCACTGTCGTCGGCGTGTACTGCCCCCCGAGCAGAACCCTCGCGGAGTTCGAGGGCCTCCTGGGCCAAGTTGAGGCCCTCATCGGCAGGAGTCACCCACATCCAGCTCTGGTAATGGGTGACTTCAACGCCAAAAACTCCGCGTGGGGATGTCTGGCCACCGATGTACGGGGTGCGGTACTCGAGGAATGGGCGTTGACGGCGGGGCTCAGCCTCTTGAACCGCGGCTCACAGCCGACCTGCGTTCGACCACAGGGGACCTCAATAGTCGACCTGTCGTTCGCCAGCCCTGCAATAGCGCGCCGAGTCTACGGGTGGGAGGTCGTGGAGGGCGTAGAAACGCTCTCGGATCACCTCTACATCCGCTTCGAGGTGTCTGCGTCCTCCGCGGCCCCGTTTCATTCGAGGCGCGGCGCGCTGCCTGGCGACGGCCCCCGATGGGCGCTAAAGCGTCTCGACAGGGAAGTCCTCATCGAGGCCTCCCTGGTCGAAACATGGACGCCCCCCGACGCCTCTAGGAGCGTCGATGAGGAGGCTACGGCGCTGCGGCAGTCGATGACTCGAGTCTGCGACGCGTCGATGCCGCGGCAGGGTCCCCTTCCGCCGAGACGCCAAGTGTACTGGTGGTCGGCCGACATCGCTGAACTACGCATACAGTGCGTAGCGGCCAGACGCCAGTACCAGAGGCAACGGCGGAGGAGACCCCAGGACGAGCAGGCCGAGTCGTCGCTGCGCGCGGCCTACGGGGCGGCCAAGCGCGCTCTTCGCATCGCCATTGGCGAGTCCAGGGACGGGGCCAGGGAGGAGATGGTCGAGTCCCTCAACCTGGACCCATGGGGTCGCCCATACCGAATGGTGCAGGGGCGATTTCGGCAGTGGGCGCCCCCCCTGACCCAGAGCCTCCAGCCACAGCTGGTGGAAGCGGTGGTGGCAGCGCTGTTCCCGCGCAGGGGCGAGCACACCCCTCCCTCCATGGCGCCGCCCGCGAGGAGTGAGCCCATCGCCGAGCCGGAGGACATACCGCCGGTATCTGCCGGGGAGTTCGGGGCCGCGATTCTTCGGCTTCGCGCCAAAAGGACGGCCCCGGGTCCCGACGGTGTTCCCGGCCGGGCGTGGGTACTAGCCGCGGACGCGTACGAGGAGAGGGTGTGCGGGCTCTTCGACGCCTGCTTCGCCCAGGGCCGCTTCCCACAGCTGTGGAAGACGGGCAACCTTGTGCTCCTCAAGAAGGAGGGCCGCCCAGTCGACTCACCGTCCGGGTACCGGCCGATCGTGCTCCTTGACGAGGCGGCGAAGCTCTTCGAGCGGATTATAGCGAACCGCCTCGTCGAGCATCTGGAGAGGGTCGGTCCGGGCCTGGACGAGAAACAATATGGCTTTCGGGTGGGGAGGTCCACCGTACACGCGGTCCTGCGGGTGAAGGCGATGGCGGAGGAAGCAGTCGCACAGGGCGAGGTCGTCTTGGCGGTGTCTCTTGACATCGCCAACGCCTTCAACACCTTGCCCTGGAGTAGCATTAGGGAGGCACTCCGGTATCACCGGGTGCCGAACTACCTCCGCCGCATCATCGCCGACTACCTGTCATGCAGGACCGTGGCGTATCGGGGCCGCGAGGCGTGGTGCTACCACGAGGTGTCGTGCGGTGTTCCACAGGGGTCAGTCCTCGGGCCGCTCCTGTGGAACATCGGGTACGACTGGGCGTTGCGGGGTGTCCTCCTCCGCGGGGTGAGCGTCACCTGCTACGCGGACGACACCCTCGTGACGGCCCGGGGCGGCACGCACCGCGAGTGCGCCATCTTGGCGACGGCGGGAGTGGCTCAGGTCGTGGGCCGCATTCGTGCGTTGGGTCTCGAGGTGGCCTTAAACAAGTCCGAGGCTCTGTGTTTTCATGGACCTCGGAACGGGCCACCTTCGGGATCCCATATCGTGGTCGGCGGCGTGCGGATCGACGTGGCGCCCCAGATGAAATATTTGGGGCTCACGCTCGATAGCCGTTGGACGTGGGAGAGTCACTTCCGTCGGTTGGCGCCCAGGCTGTTGCGCGCGGCGGCCGCACTCGGCAGTCTTCTGCCGAATCTAAACGGTCCGAAGGCGGCCTGCCGGCGCCTGTACCTGGGCGTCATCAAGTCGATGGCGCTGTATGGGGCACCCGTGTGGGACGGCGCCCTGAACGGTCGGACAATCGCCCTCCTGCATAGACCGCAGAGGGCGATGGCCATAAGGGTGGCCCGTGGATACCGCACGGTGTCCTACGACGCGGCGTGCGTCTTGGCCGGCTCCCTGCCGTGGGAACTGGAGGCGGGAGTTCTCGCGTCCGTCTTCTCTTGGCGCGAGAACCAAATCGCCACACACCGGCTCCCGCCGGCGGTGGAGGCGGTCGAGAGGGTGAGGGTGGAGAGGCGAGCGGCTGCCGTCCTCGAGTGGCGGCGCAACCTCCGGCACCCGAACGCTGGTGCCTGGACGGTGGAAGCGGTTCGTCCGGTGCTCACGCAGTGGATGGACAGGAGACACGGTGCGCTCACCTTCCGGTTGTCGCAGGTGCTGTCGGGGCATGGTTGCTTCGGCAAGTACCTGCACCGGATCGGGAGGGAGCCATCGGCGGTGTGTCACCACTGCGTCGGCTGCCCGGAAGACACCGCCCAACACACGCTGGAGGTGTGTCCGGCGTGGGCAGACCAGCGCCGGGAGCTCGTGGCCGTCGTGGGCGGCAACCCTACATTGCCGGTCATTGTGACCTCCATGGTGGAGACTGACCGTGCATGGGGTGCCGCCCAGAAGTTCGCTGAGGCGGTCATGGGCCTAAAGGAGGAGGCGGAAAGGGTGCGGGAGGCGAATGCTCCCGACCCAATCCGAAGCCGCCGCTTGGGGAGGCGAAGGCGTGCGTACGCGCGCAACGCCCCTCCACCCTAATAGTGACTCGAGTGGCGGGCTAGGGGGAAGCCCGCCACTCCTAGAGAGTCGGAGAAGGCGCGCATATGCGCGAATGGCGTCGTAGCCGCGGGTGGAAACACCCGCGGTAGCAAGTCGTGGCGTCAGCCGGTCACCGCCGGGCGAGTAGACGAGTGCTCGTAAGAGTGTACCCTCGTCCCGGCGGAGAATGACAGTGACGGCAAGTTGGGTTTTAGTGGGTATACCTCTCGGGCCCCTTCTCATTTTTGATATGAGAAGGGGAGTTTGCGAGAGGGAGTCCCACATAACCACCGCGTCTCCCCCAGGCGCGGTGGTATGCGTAATGCATTTCCCAACTATAAAAAAAAAAAAAAAAAAAAAAAAAAAAGGTTAGGTTAGGTTAGGTTAGGTTAGGTTAGGTTAGGTTAGGTTAGGTTAGGTTAGGTTAGGTTAGGTTAGGTTAGGTTAGGTTGGGGTGCAGGTGAGAGGCCTCCTCGTGGCGCACCCTGGGCAACGTCAGCTCCGAGTGCCCACCAGCTTTTGGTGGACACTCGGCGCTGGCGGCTGACTCTCACGTCCTTCCCTTCGGTCCTCTTCCCATCCTTCCACTCCCATCCTTTTTAAGGGAAAACCCTTATCCTTCCCCCCTTCCTCCCCACCCCCCCCTCCCCCTTTCCCGGGCGGGCCTGGCGGCAGGTAACACTGTCGTCGGGAATAACCGCCCAAACAGAGTGAGAAACGCCGCTCCTCTGAACCCGTAGCCCGGTGCATCCCACAACGACCTCCACCACAACGGCGTTGTGGAGTAGTGGGAGCCCGGAGCGGAGGGCTTGCCTTAATTGGCCGGCCCGCGACAGGACAAGTCTATAAAACCCGTCAGGATAAGACGTTAAAACCCTGTGCATACTTGGCGACCTGCACAGGCTTCGGCACCTTAGCCTTGCCCCCGGAAAGGGCGTCACCCGGGGGTCGACTTTTATATCGTCCCATACTCGTGGGAATCATAATGGAACTGGCAAAACTCAATCGACAACTGATGGACAGCAGCGAGGAGGATGGGGACACTGACTCGATAGTCAGTGTCGCATCAACGACGAATCGGCAAACGTTTAAACGGACTCGGAATAGCGACTCGGACCCGGACATAAGTTTGGATGGGGTCTCGAGCCCTACGGTGCGAAAAAGGCGAGGTCGGCCGCCAACTACGGGCCACTATGTTGGCCTGGCAAAAGCGAAGTTGGCGCTTATCGCAGCCGAAAGGGAGGCGGAACAACAAAAGGCTGAGGCGGAGGTGATGGCGTCCTCCCGAGAGCTTAGGGCGCGGACCAGGGATCTCTCCCTGTCAGAGGCGTCCTCCAATGGTGATGAGTTTATGACGGCGACGGCACTCAACCACGCGATAGAAGACAACATCGCAATAATAAAGAAGGTCGCCAGGACCTCGGGGAACCTGAAAGGAGGGTTCATAAAAACCCTGAAGGACGCGGCGGAGGAGATTGGCAAGGTAGCGTCAATCCTCCAAAACCGCTGCACCTCAGAGGAGACGCGGGGCCTGCAGAAGGATAATGCCCGCCTCAAGTCGGAGATCGCACAGCTCCGCAATGAGGTGGCCGAGATGCGGAAGCGCCTGGACGGGCCGCGCCTGCAGGCTGAAGTGGTTGTGGCGAGTCAGCCTAAGCCGGCACCCCTCGACGCCGAAGACCTGGTGCGCACCGTCCTGCGTCAGGTGGGCGCGATGGTGAGCGCCAGGTTCGAGGCTCTTGAGGACAGGTTGCTGCCGGAAAGGCGACCTCGGCCCCCACTAGCGGCGGACAGGCGGGCCCTCGATATCCCCGACATCTCCCCTGGGCCATCTTCTGCCCCGATCGAGGCTGCTCCGGTCCAGGCCAACACTGGTGGACCGGAGGCTCAAAAGCCAAAAGGGGCAAAGAAGCCCAAGGGGAAAAAGCCGGGGGAAAAGGGACGAGGCTCGGTGGGCGCTCCCCGTGAAAGGGCGACAGAGCCACAGCCCACCTCAACAGCGCCGAGACCCACAGACCAGGCGGCCACAACCCAGCCCACGGAACTGGCCTGGAGCGTGGTGGTCAAGAAGGGCCGTAAAAAGAAGACCCAGGCGAAGCAGGGTCCTCCCCGCAAGCCGACCAAAGAAGGTCCGGCGAGGCTCACCCCGCCCAAATCATCTGCGGTAGTGGTTGCCCTCACGCCGGAGGCAGTCGAAAAAGGTGTGACGTACGAGGCGGTGATCGCCGAGGCAAAGGCCAAAATCAGGCTAGCGGACCTCGGGATCACCGCCGTACGTTTCCGAGTGTGTGCGACCGGGGCCCGCATGTTCGAGGTTGCGGACCCGAACAGCGGCCCACTCGCCGACGCGCTCGCCACCAAATTGGGGGAGGTCCTCGGCCGGGACACAATCCGCGTCTCCAGGCCGGTAAAGACGACGGAGATCAAGATCTCCGGCCTGGACGACTCGATCTCGGCCGGGGAGGTTTTGAGCGCGGTCGCCGAGGCGGGCGGCTGCCCCGTGACCAGCCTCAGGAACAGCGGCGGGGTGGTGAGGGACCCTTTCGGCGTGGGGCACATGTGGGTCGAGTGCCCGGTGGCAGCCGCTAATTGCATCGCCGCAGCGGGCCGCCTCAATTTGTCGTGGGTGTCGGCCTCCGTCAAGCTCCTTGAGCCCAGACCTCTGCGGTGCTACAGATGCCTGCAGAGGGGGCACATAAGAGCTCAGTGCAAGGCGGAGGTCGACAGGAGCCAGGAGTGCTTCCGCTGCGGGGTGGCTGGCCACAAATCAAAGGGGTGCTCGGCGAAGCCGCGGTGCTCATTGTGTGCCGCCGCGAACAAGTCGGCAGACCACCTGCTGGGGGGCAAGGCGTGCCACGCACCAGCCCCCAAAGCCGGCAAAGGAAGGGCCCCACAGCCCCTGCCTGTGGAGGCGGTGGTGATGGAAACGGACCCCGCAACCACCGAGGTGTGAGGGGGGCGTTTTCGCGCCGACGACGGGGGCGACTGGTGCCCGCGCTGCGTCTGTCCGACATTCGGCGGCAGCGCGGGCACTCAGTGAAAGGTGAGTGGCGGCTCGCTCCGCGGAGGGGGGCGTCCTACCCGCGCTGCGTCTGTCCGGCATCCGGCGGCAGCGTGGGGGGGGACGAAAGGGCGGCGGCTGGGGTTTTTGTGTCCAGCCGTCGGCCAACCCGTAATCCCGAGCAATCGGGTCCGGGGGCCCGGGCCATACATGGCCTGGGCCGCGAGGAGAAAACCTCTATAAAAAACCACAGTGACTCGAGTGGCGGGCTAGGGGAAGCCCGCCACTCCTAGAGAGTCGGCGAGGTCGCGCTTCTGCGCGAATGGCGACGTAGCCGCGGGTGTTTTTCACCCGCGGCAGCTAGACGTGGCGCCAGGCCGGTCACCGCCGGGCGAGTGACGAGTGCTCAAAAGAGTGTACCCTCGCCCCGGCGGAGAATGACAACGACGGCAAAACAGGGGTTTTAGTGGGTAAACCTCCCGGGCCCCCTCTCATTTTTGATATGAGGGGGGGAGTTTGCGGGAAGGGAGTCCCACATAACCACCGCGTCTTTCCCCAAGGCGCGGTGGTATGCGTAAAGCATTTCCCCTGTATAAAAAAAAAAAAAAAAAAAAAAAAAAAAAAAAAAAAAAAAAAAAAAAAAAAAAGGTTAGGTTAGGTTAGGTTAGGTTAGGTTAGGTTAGGTTAGGTTAGGTTAGGTTAGGTTAGGTTAGGTTAGGTTAGGTTAGGTTAGGTTGGGGTGCAGGTGAGAGGCCTCCTCGTGGCGCACCCTGGGCAACGTCAGCTCCGAGTGCCCACCAGCTTTTGGTGGACACTCGGCGCTGGCGGCTGACTCTCACACTCTTCCCTTCGGTCCTCTTCCCATCCTTCCACTCCCTTCCTCTTCAAGGGAAAACCCTTATCCTTCCCCCCTTCCTTCCCACCCCCCCCTTCCCCCTTCCCCGGCGGGCCCGGCGGCAGGTAACACTGTCGTCGGGAATAACCGCCCAAAACCGGAGGAGGTACGCCGCTCCTCTGCGATCCGTAGCCCGGGCATCCTGCAACGACCTCCACCAAATGGCGTTGTGGAGTAGTGGGACCCGGAGCGGAGGGCTTGCCTTGATTGGCCGGCCCGCGAGAAAGGAAAACTCTATAAAAACCCGTCAGGACAAGACGTAAAAACCCTGTGCACACCGGGCGAAATGCACAGTAGCCCGCAAGGGCACTAGCCTTGCCCCCGGAACGGCGTCACCCGGGGGTCGACCACCCTTTCGTCCACTACTCGTGGGATTCAAAAATGACAATGGCAACCAAAAAAGGAACGATGATGGTGAGCAGCGAGGAGGATGGGGACACTGACTCGATAGTCAGTGTCGCATCAACGACGACCAGGCATACGTTTAAAAGGACACGGAACAGTGACTCGGACCCAGACTTGGATGGGGTCGCGAGCCCTACGACGCGGAAAAGGCGAGGTCGGCCGCCAACCACGGGCCACTACGTGGGCCTGGCAAAGGCCAAGCTGGCGCTCGCTAAGGCAGAGAGATTGGCCGAGCAGCAGAGGGCCGAGGCGGAGGTGACGGCGGCCTCCCGAGAGATTCGGGCTCGCCACAGGGATCTCTCCCTGTCGGAGGTGTCCTCAGATGGGGACGAATTTATGACGGCGACCGCGCTGAACCGCGCGATAGAGGATAACGTCGCCATAATAAAGAAGGTCGCAGTCACGTCGGGGAACCTGAAAGGTGGCTTCATCAAAACCTTGAAGGACGCGGCGGACGAGATTAGGAAAGTCGCCCTAATCCTCCAGAGCCGATGCACCTCCGAGGAGACGCGTGGCCTGCAGGCGGACAATGCCCGCCTCCAGTCTGAGGTCGCGCAGCTCCGGAAGGAGGTTGCGGAAATGCGGGAGCGCATGGAGAGGCCGCGCCCGCAGGCCGAAGCGGCTGTGCCTAGCCGGCCTGAGCCCGACGCCGAGGACCTGGTGCGCACCATTCTGTGCCAGGTGGGCGCGATGGTGAGCGCCAGGTTTGAGGCACTTGAGGAGAGGCTGCTGCCCGAAAGGCGACATCGCCCTCCCCTGGCAGCGGACAGGAGGACGGATGACCCCCCAGACACCACTCCTGGGCCATCATATGCCCCGACCGAGGATGCCCCGATGCAGGCTGGCTCTAGTGGCCCCGCGGCCCCGAAGCCGCAAAGGGCCAAAAAACCTACCAAGAAGCCGGAGAAGAAGGGGGCCAAATCGGTCGGAACTCCTCGTGGGAGGATAGCAGAGACCGAACCCCTGCCAACAACATCGCAGCCGGAGGACCAACTGAACCCGACACAGCCAAAAGAACTGGCTTGGAACGTCGTGGTCAAGAAGGGCCGTAAAAAGAAGACCCAGGCGAAGCAGGGTCCTCCCCGCAAGCCGACCAAAGAAGGTCCGGCGAGGCTCACCCCGCCCAAATCATCTGCGGTGGTGGTCGCCCTCACGCCGGAGGCAGTTGGAAAAGGTGTGTCGTACGAGGCGGTGATCGCCGAGGCAAAGGCCAAAATCAGGCTAGCGGACCTCGGGATCACCGCCGTACGTTTCCGAGTGTGTGCGACCGGGGCCCGCATGTTCGAGGTTGCGGACCCGGACAGCGGCCCACTCGCCGACGCGCTCGCCACCAAATTGGAGGAGGTCCTCGGCCGGGACACAGTCCGCGTCTCCAGGCCGGTAAAGACGACGGAGATCAAGATCTCCGGCCTGGACGACTCGATCTCGGCCGGGGAGGTTTTGAGCGCGGTCGCCGAGGCGGGCGGCTGTTGTATAAACAGCCTCAAAAACAGCGGCGGGGTGGTGAGGGACCCTTTCGGCGTGGGGCACATGTGGGTCGAGTGCCCAGTGGCGGCCGCCAACTGCATCGCCGCAGCGGGTCGCCTCAACCTATCCTGGGTGTCGGCCTCCGTCAAGCTCCTTGAGCCCAGACCTCTGCGGTGCTATAGATGCCTGCAGAGGGGGCACATAAGAGCCCAGTGTAAGGCGGAGGTCGACAGGAGCGAGGAGTGCTTCCGCTGCGGGGTGGCTGGCCACACATCGAAGGGGTGCTCGGCGAAGCCGCGGTGCTCATTGTGTGCCGCCGCGAACAAGTCGGCAGACCATCTGCTGGGGGGCAAGGCTTGCCATGCGCCGGCCCCCAAGCTCGGCAGAAGAAGGACTCCACAGCCCCTGCCTGTGGAGGCGGCGATGGAAGCGGACCCCGCCACCACCGAGTGACGGCCCGACACATCGTAATGACTCGTGCCCGCGCTGCGTCTGTCCGACATTCGGCGGCAGCGCGGGCACGCGGTGAAAGGTGAAGGGGGCGCTCTCGCGCCGACGATGAGGGCGACTGGTGCCCGCGCTGCGTCTGTCCGACACTCGGCGGCAGCGCGGGCACTCAGTGAGGTGTGAGGGTGGCGCTTCTGCGCCGACGATGGGGGCGACTGGTGCCCGCGCTGCGTCTGTCCGACATTCGGCGGCAGCGCGGGCACTCAGTGAAAGGTGAGTGGCGGCTCGCGCCGCGGAGAGGGGCGTCCTACCCGCGCTGCTTCTGTCCGGCATCCGGCGGCAGCGTGGGGGGGGACGAAAGGGCGGCGGCTGTACTTTTTGTGTCCAGCCGTCGGCCAACCCGTAATCCCGAGCAATCGGGTCCGGGGGCCCGGGCCATACATGGCCTGGGCCACGAGGAGAAAACCTCTATAAAAAACCACAGCGACTCGAGTGGCGGGCTAGGGGAAGCCCGCCACTCCCAGAGAGTCGGCGAGGTCGCGCTTCTGCGCGAATGGCGACGTAGCCGCGGGTGTTTTCACCCGCGGCAGCTAGACGTGGCGCCAGGCCGGTCACCGCCGGGCGAGTGACGAGTGCTCAAAAGAGTGTACCCTCGCCCCGGCGGAGAATGACAACGACGGCAAAACAGGGGTTTTAGTGGGTAAACCTCCCGGGCCCCCTCTCATTTTTGATATGAGGGGGGGAGTTTGCGGGAAGGGAGTCCCACATAACCACCGCGTCTTTCCCCAAGGCGCGGTGGTATGCGTAAAGCATTTCCCCTGTATAAAAAAAAAAAAAAAAAAAAAAAAAAAAAAAAAAAAAAAAAAAAAAAAAAAAAAAAAAAAAAAAAAAAAAAAAAAAAAAAAAAAAAAAAAAAAAAAAAAAAAAAAAGGTTAGGTTAGGTTAGGTTGGGGTGCAGGTGAGAGGCCTCCTCGTGGCGCACCCTGGGCAACGTCAGCTCCGAGTGCCCACCAGCTTTTGGTGGACACTCGGCGCTGGCGGCTGACTCTCACGTCCTTCCCTTCGGTCCTCTTCCCATCCTTCCACTCCCATCCTCCTTAAGGGAAAACCCTTATCCTTCCCCCCTTCCTTCCCACCCCCCCTTCCCCCCTTCCCCGGCGGGCCCGGCGGCAGGTAACACTGTCGTCGGGAATAACCGCCCAAAACCGGAGGAGGTACGCCGCTCCTCTGCGATCCGTAGCCCGGGCATCCTGCAACGACCTCCACCAAATGGCGTTGTGGAGTAGTGGGACCCGGAGCGGAGGGCTTGCCTTCATTGGCCGGCCCGCGAGAAAGGAAAACTCTATAAAAACCCGTCAGGACAAGACGTAAAAACCCTGTGTACACCGGGCGAAATACACAGTAGCCCTCACGGGCACTAGCCTTGCCCCCGGAACGGCGTCACCCGGGGGTCGACCACCCTTTCGTCCGCTTATCGTGGGAATCCAAATGACTAATGCAAATCTAAACCGAAACCGAATGATGATGGACAGCAGCGAGGAGGATGGGGACACTGACTCGATTGTCAGTGTCGCATCAACGACGACCCGGCGAACGAACAAACGGACACGGAATAACAGCGATGGCTCGGACCCAGACTCCAGTCTGGATGGGGTTGCGAGCCCGAATATGAAGAAGCGAGGACGAGGCCGGCCGCCAACCACAGGCCACTACGTGGGCCTGGCGAAGGCGAAGCTGGCGCTCGTCGAAGCGGAGAGGCTGGCGGAACAGCAGAGGGCTGAGGCGGAGATCACCGCAGCCTCTCGTGAGGTCAGGGCGCGCACGAGGGAGCTCTCCCTGTCGGAGGCGTCCTCGGGAGGCGACGAATTTCAAACGGCGACCGCGCTGAGCCGCGCGATTGATGACAACGTCGCCATCATAAAGAGGGTCGCCGCCACTTCAGGGAACCTCAAGGGAACCTTTATGAAGGCCCTGAAGGACGCCGCCGACGAGATCTGCAAGGTCGCTTCCATCTTGCAGAGCCGCTGCACCTCGGAAGAGACGAGGGGATTGCAGGCGGACAATGCACGCCTGGAGTCGGAGGTCGCGCAGCTCCGCAAGGAAATGGTGGAGATGAGGGAGCGCCTTGACCGCCAACACCCTCAGGCGGAGGTAGCAGCGCCGGTTCGGCCCGGGCATGCGCCTCTCGACGCCGACGACCTGGTGCGCACCATCCTCTGCCAGGTGGGCACTATGGTGAGCGCCAGGTTCGCGGCGTTCGAAGAAAGGTTGCTGCCCGAAAAAAGAGTGCGGCCACCACTTGCGGCGGACAGGCGGGCTCAAGAGACACGCGAGGTCTCCCCTGGGCCATCTTCTGCCCCCATCGAGGCTGCTCCGGTCCAGGCCAACATCGGTGGACCGGGGGCTCCAAAGCCAAAAGGGGCGCAGAAGCCTAAGAAGAAGACGACCAAGAAGGGGCAACCCACAGTGGGCACCCCCCGGGAGAGGGCAGCGGAATCCCAGCCCACCCCAACCGCACCGCAGTCCGGAAACCGGGCGAGCCCGCCCCAGCCGGAGGAGCAAACGTGGAGCGTAGTGGTGAGGAAGGGGGCCAACAAAAAGAAGGGCCAGTCGAAGCAGGCCCCACCCCGCAAGCCAGCCAAAGAGAGGATGGCCAAACTGACCCCTCCAAAATCGGCTGCGGTGGTTGTCACCCTCACGCCGGAGGCGGCGGAAAAGGGCGTAACCTATGAGGCGGTGATCGCCGAGGCAAAGGCCAAAATCAGGCTGGCTGACCTCGGGATCGCCGCCGTACGGTTCCGCGTGAGCGCGACGGGAGCCCGCATGTTTGAGGTTGCGGGCTCGGACAGCGGCCCGCTCGCCGACGCGCTCGCCATGAAACTGGGGGAGGTCCTCAGCCGAGACACAGTCCGTGTCTCCAGGCCGTGCAAGACGACAGAGATAAAAATCTCCGGCCTGGACGACTCGATTTCGGCTGAGGAAGTGATGGGCGCGGTCGCCGAGGCGGGGGGCTGTCCGAGGGGCAGCCTCAAAAATAATGGCGGGATCGTCAAGGACCCATTTGGTGTGGGGCAGATGTGGGTGGAGTGCCCGGTGGCAGCCGCAAAACGCATCGCCGCAGCGGGCCGCCTAGCACTTTCCTGGGTGTCGGCCTCCGTAAAGCTCCTGGAGCCCAAACCCCTGCGGTGCTTTAGATGCCTGCAGAGGGGGCACATTAGGGCTCAGTGTAGCGCGGAGGTCGACCGCAGCCAGGAGTGCTTCCGCTGCGGGGTCGCCGGGCACAAGTCCAAAGGATGCACGGCAAAGCCGCACTGCACCATCTGTGCGGCAGGCAAAAAACCGGCCGACCACCTGCCGGGGGGTAAGGCTTGCCCCGCACCAGCCCCCAAAGTCGGCAGAAAGAAGGCACCCCTACTGAAACGCCAGCCCCCTACAGGGGAGGCAATGGAGACGGACCCGCAACCACCAAACAGTAATGGCTCTACACCTGCTACAAGCAAACATTAACCACTGCGCTCGGGCCCAAGACCTGCTCCTCCAGAGCATGGTCGAGTGGTCCACGCACGTGGCGGTGGTTGCGGAGCCCTACTTTGTCCTCCCCAACAGGGACGACTGGCTGGGCGACGTGGACGGCTCGGTGGCCCTTATAATACCGAGGTCCACTGGCTCCCCTGTGGTCGAGTGCGTGCGGAGAGGCCGAGGTTGCGTCGCGGCAGTCGTGGGAGGAGTCACCGTCGTCGGCGTGTACTGCCCCCCGAGCAGAACCCTCGCGGAGTTCGAGGGCCTCCTAGGTCAAGTCGAGGCCCTCATCGGCGGGAGTCACCCGCATCCAGCCCTGGTAGTGGGTGACTTCAACGCCAAAAACTCTGCGTGGGGTTGTTCGGCCACTGACGCACGGGGCGCAGTGCTTGAAGAGTGGGCGCTGACGGCGGGACTCAACCTGCTCAACCGCGGCTCGCGGCCGACCTGCGTTCGGCCACAGGGCAGCTCCATAGTGGACCTGTCCTTCGCCAGTCCTGCGGTGGCGCGCCGAGTGTACGGGTGGGGGGTCGTGGAGGACGTAGAGACGCTTTCGGACCACCTCTACATCCGTTTCGAGGTGTCTGCGTCCTCCGCGGCCCCGTTCCATTCGGGGCGTGGCGCGCTGCCTGGCGACGGCCCTCGGTGGGTGCTGAAGCGCCTCGACAGGGATGTCCTCATCGAGGCTTCCCTCGTCGAGACGTGGACGCCCCCCGACAACTCACTGAGCGTCGACGAAGAGGCCACGGCGCTGCGGCAGTCGATGACTCGGGTCTGTGACGCGTCGATGCCGCGACAGGGTCCCCTTCCGCCGAGACGCCAGGTGTACTGGTGGTCTGCCGAAATCGCGGAACTGCGCACCCAATGCGTAGCGGCAAGACGCCAGTACCAAAGGCAACGGCGAAGGAGGCCCCAAGACGAGTCCGCCGAGTCGTCGCTGCGCGTGGCCTATAGGGCGGCCAAACGCTCCCTCAGTGTCGCAATCAGCGAGTCACGCGACGGGGCGAGGGAGGAGATGGTGGAGTCGCTGAATCAGGATCCATGGGGGCGTCCCTATCGGATGGTGCAGGGGAAGTTCCGGGCGTGGGCGCCCCCCCTGACGCAGAGTCTCCATCCTCAGCTGGTCGAGTCGGTGGTGGCGGCGCTCTTTCCCCGCAGGGGCGAGCACACCCCTCCATCTATGGCTCCGAGGGAGCCTATCGCCGGGACCGAGGAAGCACCGCCGGTATCTGCCGGGGAGTTCGGGGCCGCCATTCTTCGGCTGCGCGCCAAAAAGACGGCCCCGGGTCCGGACGGTGTTCCCGGCCGCGCGTGGGTCCTAGCCGCGGATGCCTACGAGGAGAGGGTGTGTCGCCTGATGGACGCCTGCTTTGCCCAGGGCCGCTTCCCACAACTGTGGAAGACCGGCACACTAGTCCTCCTGAGGAAGGAGGGCCGGGCGGTCGATTCGCCGTCCGGGTACCGGCCGATCGTGCTCCTTGACGAGGCGGCGAAGCTCTTCGAGCGGGTCATAGCAAACCGCCTCGTCGAGCATCTGGAGAGGGTCGGTCCGGGCCTGGACGACAGACAGTACGGCTTTCGGGTGGGCAGGTCCACCGTCCACGCGATCCTGCGGGTGAAAGCGATGGCGGAGGAAGCAGTCGCACAGGGCGAGGTCGTCTTGGCGGTGTCCCTTGACATCGCCAACGCCTTTAACACCTTGCCCTGGAGTTGCATTAGGGAGGCACTCCGGTATCACCGGGTGCCGAACTACCTCCGCCGCATCATCGCCGACTACCTGGCGAGCAGGACCGTGGCGTATCGGGGCCGCGAGGCGTGGTGCCACCACGAGGTGTCGTGCGGTGTTCCGCAGGGGTCGGTCCTCGGGCCGCTCCTGTGGAACATCGGGTACGACTGGGCGTTGCGGGGTGTCCTCCTCCGCGGGGTGAGCGTCACTTGTTACGCGGACGACACCCTCGTGACGGCCCGGGGCGGTACGCACCGCGAGTGCGCCATTTTGGCGACGGCGGGAGTGGCCCAGGTCGTGGGTCGCATCCGGGCGTTGGGTCTCGAGGTGGCCTTAAACAAGTCCGAGGCTCTGTGTTTTCACGGACCTCGGAACGGGCCACCTTCGGGATCCCACATCGTCGTGGGCGGGGTGCGCATCGACATCGAGCCCCAAATGAAATATTTGGGGCTCACGCTCGACAGTCGATGGACCTTCGAGGCCCACTTCCGCCGGCTGGTGCCCAAGTTGTTGCGCGCGGCGGCCGCACTCGGCAGTCTTCTGCCGAATCTGAACGGTCCGAAGGCGGCCTGCCGGCGCCTGTACTTGGGCATCGTGCGCTCGATGGCGCTGTACGGGGCACCCGTGTGGGACGGCGCCCTGAGTGACCGGACAATCGCCCTTCTGCATCGTCCGCAGAGGGCGATGGCCATCAGGGTGGCCCGTGGATACCGCACGGTGTCCTTCGACGCGGCGTGCGTCTTGGCCGGCTCCCTGCCGTGGGAACTGGAGGCGGAGGTTCTCGCGTCCGTTTTCTCTTGGCGCGAGAACCAAATCGCCACACACCGGCTCCCGCCGGCGGTGGAGGCGGTCGAGAGGGTGAGGGAGGAGCGGCGAGCGACCGCCGTCCTAAAGTGGCGGCGCCAACTCCGACACCCGAGCGCTGGTGCTCGGACGGTGGAGGCGATTCGTCCGGTGCTCACGCAGTGGATGGACAGGAGACACGGTGCGCTCACCTTCCGATTGTCGCAGGTGCTGTCGGGGCATGGCTGCTTCGGCAAGTACCTGCACCGGATCGGGAGGGAGCCATCGCCGATGTGTCACCACTGCGTGGGGTGCCTAGAGGACACCGCCCAACACACGCTGGAGGAGTGTCCGGCGTGGGCGAACCAGCGTCGGGAGCTCGTGGCCGCCGTGGGCGGTAACCTTTCATTGCCGGTCATTGTGACCTCCATGGTGGAGACTGACCGTGCATGGGGTGCCGCCCAGAAGTTCGCTGAGGCGGTCATGGGGCTGAAAGAGGAGGCGGAAAGGGTGCGGGAGGCGAACGCCCCCGACCCGATCCGCAGCCGCCGCTTGGGACGGAGGAGGCGTGCGTACGCGCGCAACGCCCCCCCACCCTAATCGAGACTCGAGTGGCGGGCTAGGGGAAGCCCGCCACTCTTAGAGAGTCAGTGAGGGCGCGCTTGCGCGCGAACGGTGAGGTCGCCGCGGGTGTAAACAGCCCGCGGCAGCGAGGCGGGGCGTCGAGCCGGTCATCGCCGGGGCGAAGATGAATGCTCAACAGAGTGTGCCTTCGCCTCGGCGGCTACTGACGATGACGGAAGAAACAGGGGTTTTAGTGGGTATACCTCTCGGGCCCCTTCTCATTTTTGATATGAGAAGGGGAGTTTGCGAGAGGGAGTCCCACATAACCACCGCGTCTCCCCTGGCGCGGTGGTATGCGTAATGCATTTCCCCTGTATAAAAAAAAAAAAAAAAAAAAAAAAAAAAGGTTAGGTTAGGTTGGGGTGCAAGTTGAGAGCCTCCTCGTGGCGCACCCTGGGCAACGTCGGTTTCAAGTGCCACCACACTTGGGCCGGCGGCTAATCTCAACACCGGGAGGGGCGGCTGCAAAGCCGCGACGACTGCTCCTCACCCGCAATGGCGGGGACGTCCGGCTCTGCGGGCAGAACCAGCCCTGGGGGGGGCAGGATCAGCCTTACGCATCCGGAGTCCCGCTGCCAGCGGGGGTCGAAGCGGCGAAGTGGCTCGCGCCACTCGGGGCGGGGCGGTGCGAAGCCGCAACGTAACCCACAAGGCGGGGAAGCCCCAGCTCTGCAACCGGATACCCCGAAAGGGGGAGCTCCGTGCCCTGCAACTGGGTACCTGCGGCCGGTGGGGGTCGAAGCGGTTAGCGCCGCCTGGGAGGGGCGGCTACGAAGTCGCACCGTAACCCACAAGGCGGGGTAGGCCAGCTCTGCAACCGGATACCCCGAAAGGGGGAGCTCCGTGCCCTGCACCTGGAAACCTGCTGCCGGTGGGGATCGGAGCGACGGAGTGGCTGCGCCACTCGGGAGGGGCGGCTGCGAAGCCGCACCGTAACCCACAAGGCGGGGTAGGCCAGCTCTGCAACCGGATACCCCGAAAGGGGGAGCTCCGTGCCCTGCACCTGGAAACCTGCTGCCGGTGGGGATCGGAGCGGCGGAGTGGCTGCGCCACTCGGGAGAGGCGGCTGCGAGGCCGCGACGTAACCCGCAAGGCGGGGTAGGCCAGCTCTGCAACCGGATACCCCGAAAGGGGGAGCTCCGTGCCCTGCACCTGGAAACCTGCTGCCGGCGGGGGTCGTAGCGGCTCGCGCCGCGGGGGGAGGGGGCGCAATTGCGCCACCGCACCTATGGTGGTAGGTGTCGGAGCGGCTGAGGCCCGCCGCTAGGGGGCGACTAGTGTCCGCGCTGCGTCTGTCCGATATTCGGCGGCAGCGCGGCACAGCGCGATGGAGGGTGGCTTTAGCCACCGGAGAGGGGGACTCGTGCCCGTGCTGCGTCTGTCCGGAGTCCGGCGGCAGTGGGCACGTAGTCGGGGGTGAGGAGGGGCGCTTCGCGCCGGAGATGAGGGCGACTGGTGCCCGCGCTGCGTCTGTCCGACATTCGGCGGCGACGCGGGCACGCAGTGAAAGGTGAGGAGGAGGGCGCTTTGCGCCGGTGATGGGGGGTGACTGGTGCCCGCGCCGCGTCTGTCCGACATTCGGCGGCAGCGCGGGCACGCAGTGAGGGGAGGTGGGCGGCTCGCGCCGCGGAGGGGGGCGTCTTACCCGCGCTGCGTCTGTCCGGCATCCGGCGGCAGCGTGGGGGGACGGAAGGGCGGCGGTTGGTTTTTGTGTCCAGCCGTCTGCCAACCCGTAATCCCGAGCAATCGGGGCCGGGGGCCCGGGTCATGCATGGCCTGGGCTGCGAGGAGAAAACCTCTATAAAAAATCACAGTGACTCGAGTGGCGGGCTCGGGGACGCCCGCCACTCTTAGAGAGTCAGCGAGGGCGCGCTTCAGCGCGAATGACGGCGTAGCCGCGGGTGGAAACACCCGCGGTAAGTAGACGTGGCGTCATGCCGGTCACCGCCGGGCGAGTGACGAGTGCTCGAAAGAGCGTACCCTTGTCTCGGCGGAGAATGACACAGACGGCAAACAGGGGTTTTAGTGGGTAAACCTCCCGGGCCCCCTCTCATTTTTGATATGAGGGGGGGAGTTTGCGGGAAGGGAGTCCCACATAACCACCGCGTCTTTCCCCAAGGCGTGGTGGTATGCGCAAAGCATTTCCCCTGTATAAAAAAAAAAAAAAAAAAAAAGGTTAGGTTAGGTTAGGTTAGGTTAGGTTAGGTTAGGTTAGGTTAGGTTAGGTTAGGTTAGGTTAGGTTAGGTTAGGTTAGGTTAGGTTAGGTTAGGTTAGGTTAGGTTAGGTTAGGTTAGGTTAGGTTAGGTTAGGTTAGGTTAGGTTAGGTTAGGTTAGGTTAGGTTAGGTTAGGTTAGGTTAGGTTAGGTTAGGTTAGGTTAGGTTAGGTTAGGTTAGGTTAGGTTAGGTTAGGTTAGGTTAGGTTAGGTTAGGTTAGGTTAGGTTAGGTTAGGTTAGGTTAGGTTAGGTTAGGTTAGGTTAGGTTAGGTTAGGTTAGGTTAGGTTAGGTTAGGTTAGGTTAGGTTAGGTTAGGTTAGGTTAGGTTAGGTTAGGTTAGGTTAGGTTAGGTTAGGTTAGGTTAGGTTAGGTTAGGTTAGGTTAGGTTAGGTTAGGTTAGGTTAGGTTAGGTTAGGTTAGGTTAGGTTAGGTTAGGTTAGGTTAGGTTAGGTTAGGTTAGGTTAGGTTAGGTTAGGTTAGGTTAGGTTAGGTTAGGTTAGGTTAGGTTAGGTTAGGTTAGGTTAGGTTAGGTTAGGTTAGGTTAGGTTAGGTTAGGTTAGGTTAGGTTAGGTTAGGTTAGGTTAGGTTAGGTTAGGTTAGGTTAGGTTAGGTTAGGTTAGGTTAGGTTAGGTTAGGTTAGGTTAGGTTAGGTTAGGTTAGGTTAGGTTAGGTTAGGTTAGGTTAGGTTAGGTTAGGTTAGGTTAGGTTAGGTTAGGTTAGGTTAGGTTAGGTTAGGTTAGGTTAGGTTAGGTTAGGTTAGGTTAGGTTAGGTTAGGTTAGGTTAGGTTAGGTTAGGTTAGGTTAGGTTAGGTTAGGTTAGGTTAGGTTAGGTTAGGTTAGGTTAGGTTAGGTTAGGTTAGGTTAGGTTAGGTTAGGTTAGGTTAGGTTAGGTTAGGTTAGGTTAGGTTAGGTTAGGTTAGGTTAGGTTAGGTTAGGTTAGGTTAGGTTAGGTTAGGTTAGGTTAGGTTAGGTTAGGTTAGGTTAGGTTAGGTTAGGTTAGGTTAGGTTAGGTTAGGTTAGGTTAGGTTAGGTTAGGTTAGGTTAGGTTAGGTTAGGTTAGGTTAGGTTAGGTTAGGTTAGGTTAGGTTAGGTTAGGTTAGGTTAGGTTAGGTTAGGTTAGGTTAGGTTAGGTTAGGTTAGGTTAGGTTAGGTTAGGTTAGGTTAGGTTAGGTTAGGTTAGGTTAGGTTAGGTTAGGTTAGGTTAGGTTAGGTTAGGGTGGTTAGGTTAGGTTAGGTTAGGTTTTTTTTTTTTTTTTTTTTTTTTTTTTTTTTTTTTTTTTTTTTTTTTTTTTTTTATTCTCCTACCTCCAACATGATCGGAGCCTGTATTTGTCTACTTCTTTCATTCCAGTTCTCGCTTGTATTCTTCTCGCACTTTCATTCTCCATACTATTTCTTTCTTTCATTCATCGTCTTTTGCTGCTTTTTTGGGGAAGTTCCCCTATCGGCTTCCTATGCTACACTAATCTAATCTATATTGTCTTATCTTATTTATTTCTAGTTTTATATATTTTTAGGTTTAATTTTTATTGTCTGGACAGTGAGTATACACAGGGGGGAGGGTATCTTTATTTATACGTTACATCATCTTTATTAACTCTTATTCTAACACAAATTTATATGACAATTCAGTATTTATTTCTACTTCTACTAACACAATTTTTTAACAGTTTAGGTGTTCATTTTTACTTGTTTCAACAGGACTTATTTTATTACATTTTTCTTATTCTATCATTTATTTTATTACATATGACATTTTTTGTTTACTCTATTACAGTTTTTTATCTTATATATATCTTATCTTATTTTTATACACACACTTTTTATTTAAACTACTGCTACTTTTTTATACATTTTTATAACTATTTTCTTTATTGCTAATTTTTAATATGTTTAAATATTAATTTAACAATATTTTCTTACTAACTCGTTATCGTTATCGGGCGGGGGATGGGAGTCCCCCGCTCGCCTTTCAACGAGTCACCAAGAGGATAGGGGATGGCTGTGCGTATTCGGCCTCCCCATCGGAGAGGGCGCCCCTAGCTTCGGCCGGGGCGAGGACCGGTGGGCACCCGCGGGTAATGCTTAGGCGGGTACCGTGGGTGTCCAATGAACCGGTAGGCGGAAATACGCCGTGGTGGGTTTTGGTGGGTATACCCTCGGGCCCCTGCTCATTTTTGATATGAGGAGGGGAGTTTGCGAGCGGGAGCCCCACATATCCCCCCGTCCCTCCCAGGGCGGGGGTCGAACTCATAATGGGTTTCCCACCACGTCAACAAAAAAAAAAAAAAAAAAAAAAAAAAACAGGTTAGGTTAGGTTAGGTTAGGTTAGGTTAGGTTAGGTTAGGTTAGGTTAGGTTAGGTTAGGTTAGGTTAGGTTAGGTTAGGTTAGGTTAGGTTAGGTTAGGTTAGGTTAGGTTAGGTTAGGTTAGGTTAGGTTAGGTTAGGTTAGGTTAGGTTAGGTTAGGTTAGGTTAGGTTAGGTTAGGTTAGGTTAGGTTAGGTTAGGTTAGGTTAGGTTAGGTTAGGTTAGGTTAGGTTAGGTTAGGTTAGGTTAGGTTAGGTTAGGTTAGGTTAGGTTAGGTTAGGTTAGGTTAGGTTAGGTTAGGTTAGGTTAGGTTAGGTTAGGTTAGGTTAGGTTAGGTTAGGTTAGGTTAGGTTAGGTTAGGTTAGGTTAGGTTAGGTTAGGTTAGGTTAGGTTAGGTTAGGTTAGGTTAGGTTAGGTTAGGTTAGGTTAGGTTAGGTTAGGTTAGGTTAGGTTAGGTTAGGTTAGGTTAGGTTAGGTTAGGTTAGGTTAGGTTAGGTTAGGTTAGGTTAGGTTAGGTTAGGTTAGGTTAGGTTAGGTTAGGTTAGGTTAGGTTAGGTTAGGTTAGGTTAGGTTAGGTTAGGTTAGGTTAGGTTAGGTTAGGTTAGGTTAGGTTAGGTTAGGTTAGGTTAGGTTAGGTTAGGTTAGGTTAGGTTAGGTTAGGTTAGGTTAGGTTAGGTTAGGTTAGGTTAGGTTAGGTTAGGTTAGGTTAGGTTAGGTTAGGTTAGGTTAGGTTAGGTTAGGTTAGGTTAGGTTAGGTTAGGTTAGGTTAGGTTAGGTTAGGTTAGGTTAGGTTAGGTTAGGTTAGGTTAGGTTAGGTTAGGTTAGGTTAGGTTAGGTTAGGTTAGGTTAGGTTAGGTTAGGTTAGGTTAGGTTAGGTTAGGTTAGGTTAGGTTAGGTTAGGTTAGGTTAGGTTAGGTTAGGTTAGGTTAGGTTAGGTTAGGTTAGGTTAGGTTAGGTTAGGTTAGGTTAGGTTAGGTTAGGTTAGGTTAGGTTAGGTTAGGTTAGGTTAGGTTAGGTTAGGTTAGGTTAGGTTAGGTTAGGTTAGGTTAGGTTAGGTTAGGTTAGGTTAGGTTAGGTTAGGTTAGGTTAGGTTAGGTTAGGTTAGGTTAGGTTAGGTTAGGTTAGGTTAGGTTAGGTTAGGTTAGGTTAGGTTAGGTTAGGTTAGGTTAGGTTAGGTTAGGTTAGGTTAGGTTAGGTTAGGTTAGGTTAGGTTAGGTTAGGTTAGGTTAGGTTAGGTTAGGTTAGGTTAGGTTAGGTTAGGTTAGGTTAGGTTAGGTTAGGTTAGGTTAGGTTAGGTTAGGTTAGGTTAGGTTAGGTTAGGTTAGGTTAGGTTAGGTTAGGTTAGGTTAGGTTAGGTTAGGTTAGGTTAGGTTAGGTTAGGTTAGGTTAGGTTAGGTTAGGTTAGGTTAGGTTAGGTTAGGTTAGGTTAGGTTAGGTTAGGTTAGGTTAGGTTAGGTTAGGTTAGGTTAGGTTAGGTTAGGTTAGGTTAGGTTAGGTTAGGTTAGGTTAGGTTAGGTTAGGTTAGGTTAGGTTAGGTTAGGTTAGGTTAGGTTAGGTTAGGTTAGGTTAGGTTAGGTTAGGTTAGGTTAGGTTAGGTTAGGTTAGGTTAGGTTAGGTTAGGTTAGGTTAGGTTAGGTTAGGTTAGGTTAGGTTAGGTTAGGTTAGGTTAGGTTAGGTTAGGTTAGGTTAGGTTAGGTTAGGTTAGGTTAGGTTAGGTTAGGTTAGGTTAGGTTAGGTTAGGTTAGGTTAGGTTAGGTTAGGTTAGGTTAGGTTAGGTTAGGTTAGGTTAGGTTAGGTTAGGTTAGGTTAGGTTAGGTTAGGTTAGGTTAGGTTAGGTTAGGTTAGGTTAGGTTAGGTTAGGTTAGGTTAGGTTAGGTTAGGTTAGGTTAGGTTAGGTTAGGTTAGGTTAGGTTAGGTTAGGTTAGGTTAGGTTAGGTTAGGTTAGGTTAGGTTAGGTTAGGTTAGGTTAGGTTAGGTTAGGTTAGGTTAGGTTAGGTTAGGTTAGGTTAGGTTAGGTTAGGTTAGGTTAGGTTAGGTTAGGTTAGGTTAGGTTAGGTTAGGTTAGGTTAGGTTAGGTTAGGTTAGGTTAGGTTAGGTTAGGTTAGGTTAGGTTAGGTTAGGTTAGGTTAGGTTAGGTTAGGTTAGGTTAGGTTAGGTTAGGTTAGGTTAGGTTAGGTTAGGTTAGGTTAGGTTAGGTTAGGTTAGGTTAGGTTAGGTTAGGTTAGGTTAGGTTAGGTTAGGTTAGGTTAGGTTAGGTTAGGTTAGGTTAGGTTAGGTTAGGTTAGGTTAGGTTAGGTTAGGTTAGGTTAGGTTAGGTTAGGTTAGGTTAGGTTAGGTTAGGTTAGGTTAGGTTAGGTTAGGTTAGGTTAGGTTAGGTTAGGTTAGGT